>OY997264.1:250826818-255826818 GCA_963921465.1 Triticum timopheevii | reverse complement strand
GAAACTTCACATCCATAAGATGGATACTTGATTAAGATATCTGAGTCCTAGAAGAAAAGGGTGGGAGGGCAGGAAAACAAAGGCAACTTGGGGAAGATTGAACAAACACCATTGATAAAACTTAGAATTGATCTTGCGGATGTTGAAAATGATCGGATCCACTTGAAGAGAAGCACACCAGTTGGAAAAGAGTTGACATGACAACCTCAGTGATCAAGAAGGATTAGTACTCCCATAGAAATATGAGAACACCGTTTAGAAAAGGTATGGAATCAACACTTGACATTGAAGCAACTCGAATACCACAACTCAAAACAAAACAAAGATTTGGCTTGCAGAAATAAGCCGGAACAAATACATATGGTAGAGATTTACCCAATCCCATATCAGGCATCTGTCGGAAAGATATTCTAGGAGCTACTTGAATTCCCACCTATAAACTCCCGAAACTTTCTGGTTGTGGAATCTGGTGTTGGGGATACAGGGGAAGTAATATATCTTACCCAAACTAACAATACCTACATCCAAGCTGTATCCATCCGTCAACACATAACCAAAAAACCTTCGGAAATCGTGTACCTCAATCTTCGAAAAGCATCCGTTATACGAGCTATGGCAATACTCCCGAGCTCCCTAGTACTGGGTGGCGTCGAGGTTATCCCACCAACAACTGCATAAAAGAGATTTTCGATGTCAACAAAACTCAGGCATTCTAGAACTGCAACGATAAAATTGTGACGACAACACCTCGGAGCTCAACTCCCCGGGACACTGCCACAACCCCTAAATATCAGGAGGCACCAAGAACAATGTTCTCGTCACAAGAATATCGGAACGATCCCAAGATACCCACGTGATCCTACAAAAATTGTGAAAAATTGAGGAGAGGAAACACAAAACATCTACGTCGAGAGTCCTCACCAGAGCAATGAAGGGGGCTGAGGAGTAAAAAGAATCCTACTCTTCGATATATATAATTCTAAGACTCAAAATAGTTTTTTCTAGACTCAACAACGGCCAACAATCAAGGGGGCTCCTATGGTCGGTCGAGGCTCTGATACCAACTTGTCACGCCCAATATGCGACCCTATCCTCAAGGAACTCAAAGGTCCCACCAAGTATAGAAGCGCATATTGGAGACGCTTTTGCAAGGTGGATATCATTACATTGTACCATTACATAATAGTTGGGGATACATCCAAGACATACAAATGCCGCAAGAATACATCAATACATCATCCATAAGATCAACATCCGACTACGGATGAAACACAAACAGAAGCTCAAACAACATAAATCCTGCTAGCCCAGGCTGCCGACCAGGAATCTATCCCCTGATCGAAGAAGAAGCAGAAGAAGAACTCCAAAACAAGCAAGCATCACTCTCGCATCATGGTCATCGCATAACCGGCACCTGCAACTGTTGTTGTTGTAATTTGTGAGCCATGGGTATCTAGACTAGCAAAGCTTAATGGGTAAGGAAGGGGTAAAGTGGTGAGGTTGCAGCAGCGACTAAGCATATATGGTGGCTAACATACCCAAATAAGAGCGAGAAGAGAAGCAATGGAACGGTCGTGAAGCTAGCAATGATCTAGAAGTGATCCTAAACTCCTACTTACGTTAGACATAACCCAAAACCGTGTTCATTTCCCGGACTCGCTGAAAAGAGACCATCACGGCTACACACACGGTTGATGCGTTTTAATTCGAATCTGGTGTCAAGTTATCTACAACCGGACATTAACAAATTCCCATCTGCCACATAACCGCGGGCACGGCTCTCGAAAGTTTATACCCTACAGGGTTGTCCCAACTTAGCCCATCACAAGCTCTCACGGTCAACGAAGGATATTCCTTCTCCCAGGAAGACCCGATCATTCTCGGAATCCCGGTTTACAAGACATTTTGACAATGGTAAAACAAGACCAGCAAAGCCGCCCGAATGTGCCGACAATCGTGATAGGAGCTGCACATATCTCGTTCTCAGGGCACACCGGATTGTCCAAACTTCCGGTAGGCCAGCCCAGAGTTGCCCCTGTTGGTCACCAGCGGCTGACAGTTTGGACCAACACTCACGATGAGCACTGGCCCGGGGGGGGGGGGTAAATAAAGATGACCCTCGGGCTCCGGAAACCCAAGGGAAAACGGCTTAGGTAGGCAAATGGTAAAACCAATGTTGGGCCTTGCTGGAGGAGTTTTATTCAAAGCGAACTGTCAAGGGGGTCCCATAAATCACCCAACCACGTAAGGAATGCAAAATCAAGGAACATAACACCGGTATGACGGAAACTTGGGCGGCAAGAGTGGAACAAAACACCAGGCATAAGGCCGAGCCTTCCACCCTTTACCAAGTATATAGATGCATTAATTAAAATAAGAGATATTGTGATCCCAACATAATCCTGTCCATCATGGAGCAATCTTCAACTTCACCTGCAACTAACAACGCTATAAGGGGGGCTGAGAAAAAGCAGTAACATAGCCAAACAACGGTTTGCTAGGAAGGGTGAAAAGGTTAGAGGCTGACATGGCAATTTTGGAGGCTTCAAGATCAATTGATAGGTAGCGCAACAAAGCGATAGAACGAAGCATCTAGCATAGCATTGATAGTAGTGAGATCCAGAGTAACGGTCATCTTTCCTGAAATCCCGCTAGTAGGAAGAACGAGTCCGTGAAGAAGACAAATGGATGTAGTCGAACGAATCCTCACAACTCCAGAACGAAACCGAAGCTAACGAGAGAAGCAAACCAGAAAGAAGCACACCACATGGTAAACACGTAAGCATAATCATGGCATGATGCACAATCAAGTATGATGCATGTCCGGTTTAATGAGGCAAGGCATGGAAAGTGCAACAAACAATACTACAAGTTAAGTGGAGCTCAATATGCAACGAGTTGCATATTGACAGAACACCATATTCGATTTATTTAGTTCACTCTCGTTTAGGTACACGTCAATATTAAATGTTGGTTAACATAGCAAGGGGTGAATCATAATAAAACTATATATCTAGGCAATTTAATTGACGCCGGAAATAACAAACAACAATTCCGGAAAATCCCCATATGCATATTTCGAATTTGGTACTGTTCTGCCCTAAACCATATTTTAAAGTTGTTAAACAAGAAAATAAAGTGGACCATGTTATTCTATGCATTTTCCCACCCCATTTACATATAAAGTTTATTTAAAACCGAACTACGGTTATTTAGTTATGAAATAAATCATTTTAACATGGCATTTGAGAAAATTGAAACAAACAACATTTTAAACATTTTAAACATGGATGAAAGTGGCATATTATTAATCTACACAAAATTCTAAGCATTTTACATATATAAATTATTTACATATGATGCATGGTTCATGAGTTATGATAAGCATGATGTTGAGGGTTTTTCTGTAAATCTCTAAACTCTGGAAAATAGAAAAATTCGCAGACATGAAAAAAACACTACGCGGGCCAATACTGCTGGGAGGACTGGGATGCTCACCGTGGGCCAAGCCCAGTCGGTGGAGAGGAGCGTTGGCTGGGCCAGATCAGCAACTGGCCCGAGCGACGAGGTTGGGGAGGCACGGGCAAGCGGGCGCCTCGTCCTGGAACAAGCAGAGGACGCAGGCAGAGGCAGGCACGGGAAGCGGCGGGCCAGCGTGGTTCATTGGGAAGGTGAAAGCGGGCGGTGGACTTCACGTGCGGGTTCCGGATCCAGGCGCGAGCGAGGCGGCGGCGAGCTGGAGCTGGTCAACGAGGTAGGGGACCGAGAGGGACTTGGCGGGGCGACGGCTTCCTGGGACTTGGGCGGCTCGATGAAGAGGATGAGCAGTGGACAGACACGTCTCCTGCAGAGGGACTTAGTCGGGGGGGGGGGTCTTGGGGCCCCGGCGAGCTGAGGAGGTCCAGCAAGGACGGGGACGGCCGGGACCCGACAGATCCATGGAGATGCGGTGGTGGCTCTGTTGCGGTGACGAACGCGAGCTCGGGCTGCAGCCATCCATGGCAACGTCGTGGGGCTCCTACTCGAATAGATAGACAGAGGGGGTGGGTTGAGAGATATCAGTAGGAAGGAGGCGACGTAGGAGAGTTGCGGCGACCTGCTGGTGGTGGGGAGCTCCGGCGACGAAACTGCAGAAGACGGCCTTGGAGCGTTGGTGCTCGAGGCGAGGGGCATCTCCTCAAGCAGGAAGAAGAAGCAGGGCGCGGCAGTGGACCTGGAGGTCGCCGTCGAGGCGGCTGGCCACGCGAGAAGACGAGGCCGAGCGCTCCTGCTCGGGCCTCGGGAAGAGAGGGGGTGGCGGCTGCTGTACGAAGGCTCGGCGAGGGGTGGATCGGGAAGGAGGCTGGTTGGCTGGATCGGGTAGAGGATATCCCGAGGGTGATTTGGTGGAGTGGCGGCGGTGCAATGAGATCGATGGGACAAGGCTCCTAGGATCTAGGGTTGGTCTGCTTATATAGCAAAAGAATTTTAGGAAGGGGCTAGAATGACCCTCCGATCGTAATCGGACGGCTTAGAAAATATAGGTTAGGACGTCCAATAAAGAAAGTGGAGATGTTTTGTAGACATTTGGGGATGATCCGGACACATCGGTCATGACAGTCCGGGTCGGGTCCGGGAGAAGTTTTCGGACTAGGTTGTGGAGGTGGCCGGTGGCTGTTCAGAGAGGCTCAAACGGTCGAACAACAAATGAAGGGTTGGTCTCGAAAGGGATAACAAAGACAAGGGGGGAACGTGGCAACTATGAACGGATGCAAGCTTTATGAAAACATGCAGATGCAATGCGCATGATGCTATGAGATGAAATGCAAGACATGAACAAAATGCAAAACAAAAGACAAAAACCCAACCATGGAGGAAATAATATATCGCATCTCCAGAAAAGGCAAGAGTTGGAGTTACGAATATGGAAAATTGTATCCGGGGCGTTACAGACGGGCACGTTTCAAGGGGTCAACCCGGGAAGAAGCCAGCCGAAGGGTAAGGTCACGCTGCCCGTGAAGTTTGGAGGTGAATTGAACTACAGGACGGAGAGGATTGTCTTCGATGTAGCCGAGATCTCGTTGCCCTACAACGGGATCCTCCGCCGCCCAGCACTAGCCAAGTTCATGGCGGCGTCACACTATGCCTACAACACACTGAAGATGCCTGGGCTGGTGACCATCATCACCATCCCCTCCGACAAGAAGGATGCGCTGATCTGCACGGACCAACTTTACCGGGAAGCAGTTGCAACAACTGCCTCCAAAGCACATGCTCCTGCCACCGAATCCCCGGGAGGGAAGGAGACCGGAGGAACGACCTCTCGCACCCACTCCGGCAAGCGCACTGATGTCTACTACACAACCTTCTTCTTGTAGACGTTGTTGGGCCTTCAAGTGCAGAGGTTTGTAGGACAGTAGCAAATTTCCCTCAAGTGGATGACCTAAGGTTTATCAATCCGTAGGAGGTGTAGGATGAAGATGGTCTCTCTCAAACAACCCTGCAACCAAATAACAAAGAGTTTCTTGTGTCCCCAACACACCCAATACAATGGTAAATTGTATAGGTGCACTAGTTCGGCAAAGAGATGGTGATACAAGTGCAATATGGATGGTAGATATAGGTTTTTGTAATCCGAAAATATAAAAACAGCAATGTAACTAATGATAAAAGTGAGCGTAAACGGTATTGCAATGGTAGGAAACAAGGCCAAAGGTTCATACTTTCACTAGTCCAAGTTCTCTCAACAATAATAACATAATTGGATCATATAACTATCCCTCAACATGCAACAAAGAGTCACTCCAAAGCCACTAATAGCGGAGAACAGACGAAGAGATTATGGTAGGGTACAAAACCACCTCAAAGTTATTCTTTCTGCTCGATCTATTTAAGAGTCCGTAGTAAAATAACAAAAAGCTATTCTTTCTGTTCAATCTATCATAGAGTTCATACTAGAATAACACCTTAAGACACAAATCAACCAAAACCCTAATGTTACCTAGACATTCCATTGTCGCCTCAAGTATCCGTGGGCATGATTATACGATAAGCATCACACAATCTCAGATTCATCTATTCAACCAACACAATGTACTTCAAAGAGTGCCCCAAAGTTTCTACCGGAGAGTCAAGATGAAAACGTGTGCCAACCCCTATGCATAAGTTCATTGAACCCGCAAGTTGACCACCAAAACATACATCAAGTAGATCACGTGATATCCCATTGTCACCACAGATAAGCACAGCAAGACATACATCCAGTGTTCTCAAATCCTTAAAGACTCAATCAGACAAGACAACTTCAAGGGGAATGAGTTCATCACAAGAGAGTACAGGGGGAGAAACATCATAAGATCCAACTATAATTGCAAAGCTCGCGATACATCAAGATCGTGCAAAGTCAAGAACACTTGAGAGAGAGAGAGGTCAAACACATAGATACTGGTACATACCCTCAGCCCCGAGGGTGAGCTACTCCCTCCTCATCATGGAGAGAGCCAGGATGATGAAGATGGCCACCGGTGAGGAATCCCCCTCCGGCAGGGTGTCGGAACGGGCTCCCGAGATGTTTTTGGTGGCTACAGAGGCTTGCGGCGGCAGAACTCCCAATCTATTCTTGTCTTCGAAGGTTTTAGGGTATATGGACTTATATAGGAGGAAGAAGTCGGTCGGGGGAGCCACGAGGGGCCCACGAGAGCGGAGGGCACGCCCAGGGGGGTGGGCGCGCCCCCTGACTCGTGGCCTCCTCGAAACTTCCCTGACTTAATCTCCACATCTCCTGGATCACGTTCGTTCCAAAAAACACGCTCCCGAAGGTTTCATTCCGTTTGGACTCCGTTTGATATTCCTTTTCTAAGAAACACTGAAATAGGCAAGAAAACAAAAATATGGGCTGGGCCTACGGTTAATTAGTTAGTCCCAGAAATAATATAAAAGTGCTTAGTAAAGCCCATAAACATGCAAAACAGATAATATAATAGCATGAATGCTTCATAAATTATAGATACGATGGAGATGTATCAGCATCCCCAAGCTTAATTATTGCTCGTCCTCGAGTAGGTAAATGATAAAAGAAAGAATTTATGAAGTGTGAATGCTAGCAGGTGCACAAGTTTGATCAATGATAATTTCAATCACCTTTTCTAGCATGATTATATGTCATAACGGTAGTTGATATCATAAAAATTTTCAAGATCAAGTAACAAGCTATTCGCATGTTAAAGCATAGACCATAAACTTTCTTGAAAACTAGCAAACTTCATTCTCAGTCATCAAACAATTGCAATTCATCTTATTCTCAGGAAGGGTCTGTGTCAGAGCTTTGATTTAGCAAACTCCACATACTCAACTATCATATAGCCTTCTACAATTGCTCACACTCATGCAATACTTATGGTTATGGAGTTTTAATCGGACACTGAGAAAGATAGAGGCTTATAATTTCGCCTCCCAACGTATTCACCTTTGGGTGATGTCAACAATAATAGTTCATACTAACTTACATCCAATTGGATATATATATCAGGATCTTTCCAACACGAGGTGCTTGCCAAAGGATAAAATGAAAAAGGGAAAGGTGAACATCACCTTGACTCTTGCATAAAGTAAAATACATAAGGTAAAATATAGGCCCTTTGCAGAGGGAAGCAGAGGTTGTCATGTGCTTTTAGGGTTGGATTCACAAAATCTTAATGCAAAAGAACGTCACTTTATATTGCCACTTGTGATATGAGCCTTTATTATGCAGTCCGTCGCTTTTATTACTTCCATATCACACGATCATATAAAGCTTATTTTCTCCGCACTAATAAGTTCTACATATTTAGAGATCAAGTTTTATTGCTTGCAGCATGAAAACTTACTTGAAGGATCTTAATCAATCCATAGGTAGGTATGGTGGACTCTCATGGCAAAAACTGGGTCTAAGGATATTTCTACTTGGTGCAAGGAATTCTGGCTAGCATGAGGGGGAAAGGCAAGCTCAACATCTTTGAATGATCCATGACAATATACTTTAACTGAGATGTGAGAAAACATAACCCATTACGTTGTCTTCCTTGTCCAACATCAACTCTTTAGCATGTCATATTTAATAAGTGCTCACAATTATAAAAGATGTCTAGGATAGTATATTTATATGTGAAATCTCTCTTCCTTCAATATTCTTTCATGAATTGTTCAAATGACCAATACAATGCTTGCTAACCTTCAATAAATTTACAACCTCTACTTCTTAGATGTGAAGTCATTACTCCCCATGGGTAAGCCAATGAGACATATATAATTTCAGATTTATAATGTTCAACTCATTCAACCAATTACTCGTAGGATATAAGTGAAGCACACGAGTAAATGACAAACTACTCCAAATAAAGATAAAAGTGAAGATCAATGAGTAGCTAAATAATTATGTAGCTATGTGAAGACTCTCTCTCATTTTAAGACTTTCATATCTTAAGTACTTTATTCAAGCAGCAAGCAAAGCAAAATAAAATGACATTGCAAGAATAGCACAACTCATGTGAAGAAGCAAAAACTTAGGCTCAACCGATACTAACCGGTAGTTGTTGAGGAAGAAAGGTGGGATGCCTAATGGGGCATCCCCAAGGTTAGATGCTTGAGACTCATTGAAATATTATCTTAGGGTGCCTTGGGCATCCCCAAGCTTGAGCTTTTGTGTCTCCTTAATTCCTTTTATATCTCGGTTTCCTAAATCTCGAAAGCTTCATCCACACCGAACTCAACAAGAACTCGTGAGATAAGTTAGTATAAACCAACGCAAAAACCCTATCATTTTCTACTGTAACAAATCACAAAATTATTATTCAACATTGCATACTATATGTCTCTGCATTTTTAATACTCCTATCCTCAAATAGAATGATTAAACAAGCAAACATATGCAAACAATGCAACCATAACAGCAATCTGCCAAAACAGTATAATCTGTAAAGAATGCAAGAGTATCAATACTTCCCTAACTCCAAAAATTAAGAGAAAAATACCACACTGTAGAAGATGTATTAGAGCTCAATATGCAAAAAGTTTCAACATTATACCATTCCCTAACATTTCTAGGGAATTTTTGCAACAGAGGTAACCTTTCTGTTTTCAAACAGCAACATGTATACTAGCAAAATAAGCATGGTAAAGGCTATCATTGACATTTTTGTTGAAACTAAAGATGCAAAAAAATAATCTAAATAAAAGCAAGCAAATACTAACAAAAGAAAATGAAGCTCCAAGCAAAACACATATCATGTGGTGAATAAGAATATAGCTCCAAGTAAAGTTATCGATAGACGAAGACGAAGGAGGGGATGCCATCCGGGGCATCCCCAAACTTAGGCTCTTGGTTGTCCTTGAGTTTTACCTTGGGGTGCCTTGGGCATCCCCAAGCTTAGGCTCTTTCCACTCCTTATTCCATAGTCCATCGAATTTTTACCCAAAACTTGAAAACTTCACAACACAAAACTCAATAGAAAACTCGTAAGCTCCGTTAGTATAAGAAAATAAAACCACCACTTAGGTACTGTAATGAACTCATTCTAAATTCATATTGGTGTAATATCTACTGTATTCCAACTTCTCTATGGTTCATACCCTCCGATACTACTCATAGATTCATCAAAATAAGCAAACAACACATAGAAAATAGAATCTGTCAAAAACAGAACAGTCTGTAGTAATCTGTATCAAACGTATACTTATGGAACTCCAAAATGTTAGAGTTATATTTATGATGGCCTTTGGCCTTTTGCATTCCGGCCTTTGGCCTTCCCTGTACATGTATATATGATGGCATTTGCCTCTTGATAATACTAAGTTGCTTTCATGACATGGTATTAGAGCCTAGGTTTAGGACTCCTCTGCGTGCCGCAACTCCACTCTCGATCCTGATCTGCCTTGCGTGATCGATTTTTTTCCCCTGTTCTTCATCTGCTTCCGCTGGAAGACCAGGAACTGCAAATCACGTGTCTTCCGATTGGTCTCGCTAGTGCGTTTTGGCATCAGGTTAAACGCCTGGATCCCTGCAGGCTGCTTTGATCCACTACTCGAGGTGATCACGCGTCACCTGCAGCTCTCCTTCGCCAGGTCAGCGTGGCATTCCAGCCGGCCGTCTCTGCCACTGTGCCACAACGCGTCCCGGCCTAGCAGGTCGTCGCCCTATTTTGCGCGGGCCTCCCGCTGCCGTCTGCTCTCCTGCTCTGCCTGGTCGCTGTCGCCGGCGGCTGCCTGCTCCGCCCGGTCTCCATCGGTGCCGGCTGCCTGCTTCACCGGGTCTCAGTGACCGCTGGCTGCCTGCCGCGGGTCCTCTATGCATCTGCCGCCGGCCCCCATCGTCACGGGCCGCTGTACTCTTCGGATCGACTGCCTGTGTGCAGTTGCAGAATCCTCTGGATCGACTCGGCTTCTGATCAGCTCAGATCCCGTGGATCGACTCGGCTCAGCTACTACGGGCTCAGCTCAGCTCGTTCGGCTGTAGGCTGCTTCTGTTGGTTTGAGGATTGTTCGGTTTCATGTCGCGGCGGGTCTCTTATCCTTGTTGTCCGGCGATTTTCGACGAGGTTCCCTACACTGATCCAGTCTCACATATACGTCGTTGCTCGGTGCTTGGTGCATGTCCATGTGCGACGTTGCTCTCCATGGCATCTTCAGCAGGCTTTGCGGTTCCTATTTATCGACTCCTATCGCGGCTTCCGCGTGTGGCGGTGGCACGTCGACTCCATCTGCGGCTTTCGCGCGCGCCGATGGCCGCTCTACGTTGACTCCGCCCAAGGCTTTTGCATGCGCCGGTGGCCGCTCTACATCGACTCCGTCCGCGGCTTCCGTGTGCACCGGTGTCCGCTCTATGACTCCATCCGCGGCTTTCGCGCGCGCTGATGGCCGCTCTACATTGACTCCGCCCATGGCTTTTGCATGCGCCGGTGGCCGCTCTACATCGACTCCGTCCGCGGCTTCCGTGCGCACCGGTGTCCGCTCTACATCGACTCCATCCACGGCTTCTGCGCACGCCGGTGACCGCTCTACGTCGACTCCATCCGCGGCTTCTGCGCGCGACCGTGGCCGCTCTACGTCGACTCTCCATGCGGCTTCCACGGGTGGTGGTGACTGCTCATCTTCAACATGTGTTTCTACCTCGACCTCTTCCACTGTGTCCCTGTCCACGCGTGAGATTGCGTAGTTGTGGTGCCTGATTGCTGCTTGGGATTCTTCACCGACATGTTCTGAAGTTCTGTGACTAACTCTTCTGGCACTGAGAAACCACATTCTGCTCATTCAGGTACATCTCCATGGATTCTTGATACTGGAGCGTCTTTCCATATGACTTATGATTCTTCCGCTTTGACCTCCGTTCAACCTGTCGAATCTCTTGTTCGTGTTCTTACGGCTGACGGCACTCCCCTCCCTGTTGCTAGTCGAGGCACTATTAGCACTTCTTCATTTCATGTTCCCTTTGTCGCTCATGTTCCTAGACTTACTATGCAGCTCATATCCGGTGGTCAAATTGTTGACTCTAGCTGTAGGGTCATTCTTGACTTTGATTCGTGTTCTATTTAGGATCGTCGCACAGGCGCTCTGCTTGGTGCTGGCCCTTGATGCTCGGATGGTCAATGGGAGCTTGACTGGCTTCGTCTTCTTTCCACTGCCACCGTCGCTAGTCTCGCAGTCCCTAATGCTGCATCTACCAGCTCTTTTCAGCAATGGCATCATCATCTTGGCCATTTATGTGGTTCTCGTCTCTCGTCTTTGGTTTATCGTGGTGTTCTGGGGTGTGTCTCTAGTAACGCTTCACTGGATTGTCTAGGTTGTAGGCTTGGCAAGCAAATTCAGCTACCCTATCCTCACAGTGATTCAATGTCTCAGCGCCCTTTTGATCTCGTTCACTTTGATGTTTGGGGTCCGGCTCCCTTCACTTCGAAAGGGGGTTATCGCTACTATATTATCTTTATAGACGATTTTCTCGGTACACTTGGATCTATTTCATGTCTTCTCGTAGTGAGGTCTTATCTATATACACAAAATTTGCTGCCATGGTTCATACCCAGTTTTCCACTCCTATCCATGTTTTTCGCGTAGATTCAGCTGGTGAGTATCTCTCTCATGCGCTGCGAGGATTCCTTGGTGAGTAGGGTACTCTTGCTCAATTCTCCTGTCCTGGTGCTCATGCTCAGAATGGTGTGGCTGAAAGCAAGCATCGTCACCTTCTTGAGACGGCGCGTGCGATGATGATCGCCGCCTCTCTCCCGCCTCACTTCTAGGCTAAGGCTGTTACCACTTCCACATATCTCATCAACCTTCAGCCATCTGCTGCTCTACAGGGTGGTATTCCTCTTGAGCGTCTTTCTGGTCGCTCTCCTGATTATTTGGTGCTTCATTTGTTCGGTTGTGTTTTCTATGTTTTGCTTGCGCCTAGTGAACACTCCAAACTGACCGCTCAGTCTGTTGAGTGTGTCTTTCTCGGATAAAGTGATGAGCATAAGGGCTATCGGTGTTGGGATCCTGTGGATCGCCGGATGCGTATTTCCTGGGATGTCACCTTTGATGAGTCTCGTCCCTTCTACCCGCGTCCATCCTCCTCGGCCTTTTCCACGGAGGACATCTCTTTTCTTATGTTTCCGGATACACCTCCCTTTGTGCCCAGTATTCCTACTCCTTGTCCCGCTGTTGCAGATCCGACGCCGTCCTCTCCTATGATTTCTTCTCCTCCCTCATCGCATGCCTCTCCACCTTCATCACCGACACCTACCTCTTCTCCACCTTCATCACCGATACATTTCCCGTCTCCACCTCCAGTGATTCCACCTCTCCCCTCCTTTCCTTTCCATTATACTCATCGTCGACGTGTTGTGGATGAGTCTACTGATGTACCCTCTACTTCTGATGTGTCATCTTCCTCCTCTCAACCGACTTATGGTCTTCGTTCTCGGCCTTGTCCGCCCCTGATTGGTCTTCTCTTCTCACTATGGTCTTTCGACTGTTGTTGAGCTGACTTCTTATCGAGGTGCTATTGTTCATCCTGAATGGCAGTTTGCCATGGCAGAAGAGATAGCTGCCCTTGAGCGCACCAGCATGTGGGATCTGGTTTCTCTTCCTCCCCGTGTTTGCCCCATCACTTGTAAGTGGGTCTATAAGATTAAAACTCGCTCTGATGGTTCTCTTGAGCGTTATAAAGCTCGTCTTGTAGCTCATGGCTTTCAACAGTTGCATGGTCGTGATTACGATGAGACTTTTGCTCCTGTGGCCCATATGACCACTGTTCGAACACTTCTCGCCGTGGCCTCTGTTCGCCATTGGTCTGTGTCTCAGCTTGATGCTAAGAATGCCTTTCTTAATGGTGAGTTGCGTGAAGAAGTTTATATGCAGCCACCACCTTGGTATTCAGTTCCTGATGGCATGGTTTGTCGTCTTCGTCACTCTCTCTATGGCCTTAAGCAAGCCCCCCGTGCTTGGTTTGAGCGTTTTGCCTAAGTGGTCACTGCAGCTGGTTTTTCGCCCAGTGCTCATGATCTGGTGTTGTTTGTCCACCTTTCTACTCGTGGTCGTACTCTTCTTCTTCTATATGTTGATGACATGATCATCACCGGCGATGATCTTCAGTACATTGCCTTTGTCAAGGCCCGTCTTAGCGAGCAGTTTTCTATGTCTGATCTTGGTCCTCTTCGTTACTTTCTTCGGGTTGAGATTTCCTCCACATCTGATGGCTTTTTTGTTTCCCAAGAAAAGTATATCCAGGATCTTCTTTCTCGTGCGGCTCTTACCGATGAGCGCACTGTTGAGACTCCTATGGAGCTTAATGTTCTCCTTCATGCTTCCGATGGTGAGCCCTTGTCCGATCCGACTCGTTATCGACATCTTGTTGGGATTCTTGTCTATCTCGCTGTCACTCATCTGGATATCTCCTATATTGTTCATATCCTGAGTCAATTTGTTTCTTCTCCCACCTCGGTTCACTATAGTCACCCTCTTCATGTTCTACAATATCTTCGTGGCACGATCTCTCACCGCCTCTTCTTTCCTCGTTCCGTCTCGTTAAAGCTCCAGGCCTATTCGAATGCTACCTGGGCTAGTGATCCTTCGGATCGCCGTTCACTTTCTGCTTACTGTGTCTTTCTTGGCGGTTCTCTCATTTCCTGGAAGATGAAGAAACAGACTGCCATTTCCCGTTCGAGTGCAGAGGCTGAGTTACGAGCTATGGCTCTTCTCACGGCAGAGGTGACTTGGTTACGCTGGTCACTTGAGGATTTTGGTGTTACTGTTAGTACACTATTGTCAGACAATACAGGTGCTATCAGTATTGCGTGGGACCCAGTGAAGTATGAGCTTACCAAGCATATTGGTGTTGATGCTTTCTTTGTGCGCGCTCGTGTACAGGACCATGTTATTGCTCTTCAGTATGTGCCTTCTGAGTTACAGCTGGCGGACTTCTTCACGAAGGCCCAGACTAGAGCGCAACATGGATTTTACCTCTCCAAACTCAGTGTTGTGGATCCACCATGAGTTTGAGGGGGGGGTGTTAGAGTTATATTTATGATGGCCTTTGGCCTTTTGCATTCTGGCCTTTGGCCTTCCCTGTACATGTATATATGATGGCGTTTGCCTCTTGATAATACTAAGTTGCTTTCATGACACAAAAATCCTACCAAATTAGGAAATCCTAAGATTTTTTTTGTACAAATCCATAACAAAACGAATCAGATCAAAAGCACGTTTCTATGAATTATTAAAACTAATTTACTGGGTGCAAAATTTTCTGATTTTCAGTAGGATCAACACAACTATCACCGTAAGCTATCCTAAAGGTCTTACTTGGCACTTTATTGAAACAAAAGCTATGAAACATGATTAATACAGTAGCATAATCATGTGAACACACAAAACAGTAATGATAAATATTGGGTTGTCTCCCAACAAGCGCTTTTCTTTAATGCCTTTCTAGCCAGACATGATGATGACAATGATGCTCACATAAAAGATAAGAATTGAAACATAACGGGAGCATCATGAAGCATATGACTAGCACATTTAAGCCTAACCCACTTCCTATGCATAGGGATTTTGTGAGCAAACAACTCATGGGAACAATAATCAACTAGCACAGGAAGGCAAAACAAGCATAGCTTCAATATTTTAAGCACATAGAGAGGAAACTTGATATTATTGCAATTCCTACAAGCACATGTTCCTCCCTCATAATAATTTTCAGTAGCATCATGAATTAATTCAACAATATAACCAGCACCTAAAGCATTCTTTTCATGATCTACTTGCATAGAAAATTTACTACTCTCCACATAAGCAAAATTCTTCTTATTCGGAATAGTGAGAGTATCATAAGGGACTCGAATACTAAAAATTGTTTCCACATTAAAAGAGTAATGTTCAGAAAAAGGGTAATCATAATCATGACAAGTTTTATAAATATAATCATCACTACTTTTTATAGCATAAGTTTCATCACAATAATCATCATAAGTAGCAACTTTGATCTCATCATAATCGATTGAAACCTCTTCCAAGATAGTGGAATCATCACTAAATAAAGTTGACACTCTTCCAAACCCACTTTCATCAATATAACCATCATTGGTAAGAGGCATGCTATCATCATAACAACTTTGCATATCAAAACTTGGGATGCTAAAAATATTATCTTCATTAAACATAGCATCCCCAAGCTTGTGACAAACATTAATTTCATCAAATATATTCTCAAATATGTCATCCTCATCAAACATAGCTTCCCCAAGCTTGGGCCTTTTCATATCATAAGCATAATCACTCTCATCATTAATAGTATGGATAGCACCAATAATATAGCAATTATCATCATCACAACGAGTAATAGGAGCAACATCAATGGGGAGGGATACCTTTTTACCTTTGCTTCTTTGTTTTTTCTTTTTCTTCTTCACATTATGTGTGGGTTCAACCTTCTTCTCTGAGCTTCTTATTGATGAGATTGGTTGAATAGAAAGCTCCTCCTCGTTACCTGATTCATCATAGGAAATAATAGGAGGATATTGGGAAGTCTCTTCCCTTTCATTAGTGTTCTCTTAATCTTCTATTTGCTTTCTTTTCTTTAGGTAATTGGCAATACAAGGATTTTCCATGCAATTCACCGCACAATACATATAAATTTCATCTAGACTAAAATCAAAGAGTTTCTTAAGGACAAATTCTGGAAGATTCTTAGTTAAACGTTTCATTTCTTCATAACCCAAAAGCAAACTAAGTTCATTATAATGTGCAAGGGAAATCAAATCATCACAATTTTTGGACACGATTCGATCATGAAATAATTTGCATCGGAGATGTAAATGACCATGTTCATTGCAAAGTTCACAAGTACGGCAAAGGAAATGTGAATTTTCGACATTCTTATCTAGCCTTTCTTGCAACAATTTACTTTCTAAATGCTTATGCCTCTTGCAATATGTATTTTCCCTATTTGGTGTGTACTTGCAAACCCAATGCTCTCCACAAAAATCGACATGCTTATAGGAGACATTTTCATCATAACTAGTGCAATCATCATTAGTACTATGGATATTCAACGAGTTCATAGTAACAACATTGCAATCCTGCTCATCATTCAAAGACTTCGTACCAAATATTTTATAGACTTCTTATTCTAGCACTTGAGCACAATTTTCCTTTTCATCATACTCACGAAAGACGTTAAAAAGATGAAGCGTATGAGGCAAACTCAATTCCATTTTTTTGTAGTTTTCTTTTATAGCCTAAACTAGTGATAAAACAAGAAACAAAAAGATTTGATTGCAAGATCCAAAGATATACCTTCACGCACTCACCTCCCCGGCAACGGCGCCAGAAAAGAGCTTGATGTCTACTACACAACCTTCTTCTTGTAGACGTTGTTGGGCCTCCAAGTGCATAGGTTTGTAGGATAGTAGCAAATTTCCCTCAAGTGGATGACCTAAGGTTTATAAATCCGTAGGAGGCATAGGATGAAGATGGTCTCTCTCAAACAACCCTGCAACCAAATAACAAAGAGTCTCTTGTGCCCCCAACACACTCAATACAATGGTAAATTGTATAGGTGCACTAGTTCGGCAAATAGATGGTGATACAAGTGCAATATGGATGGTAGATATAGGTTTTTGTAATCTGAAAGTATAAAAACAGCAAGGTAACTAATGATAAAAGTGAGCGTTAGCGGTATTGCAATGGTAGGAAACAAGGCCTAAGGTTCATACTTTCACTAGGGCAAGTTCTCTCAACAATAATAACATAATTGGATCATATATCTATCCCTCCACATGCAACAAAGAGTCACTCCAAAGCCACTAATAGCAGAGAACAAACGAAGAGATTATGGTAGGGTACAAAACCACCTCAAAGTTATTTTTTCTGCTCGATCTATTCAAGAGTCCGTAGTAAAATAACACAAAGCTATTCTTTTCATTCAATATATCATAGAGTTCGTACTAGAATAACACCTTAAGACACAAATCAACCAAAACCCTAATGTCACCTAGATACTCCATTGTCACCTCAAGTATCCGTGGGCATGATTATACGATATGCATCACACAATCTCAGATTCATCTATTCAACCAACACAAAGTACTTCAAAGAGTGCCCCAAAGTTTCTACCGGAGAGTCAAGACGAAAACGTGTGCCAACCCCTATGCATAAGTTCGTTGAACCCGCAAGTTGATCACCAAAATATACATCAAGTAGATCACGTGAATATCCCATTGTCACCACAGATAAGCACAGCAAGACATACATCAAGTGTTCTCAAATCCTTAAAGACTCAATCTGAGAAGACAACTTCAAGGCGAAAACTCAATTCATCACAAGAGTGTAGAGGGGGAGAAACATTATAAGATCCAACTATACTAGCAAAGCTCGTGATACATCAAGATCGTGCGAAGTCAAGAACACGAGAGAGAGAGAGTGAGAGAGAGATCAAACACATAGCTACTGGTACATACCCTCAGCCCCGAGGGTGAACTACTCCCTCCTCGTCATGGAGAGCGCCGGGATGATGAAGATGGCCACCGGTGAGGGATCCCCCCGCCGGCAGGGTGCCGAAACGGGCTCCCGAGAGGTTTTTGGTGGCTACAGAGGCTTGCGACGGCGGAACTCCCTATCTATTCTTGTCTTTGAAGGTTTTAGGGTATATGGACTTATATAGGCGAAAGAAGTCGGTCGGGGAGCCATGAGGGGCCCACGAGGGTGGAGGGCGCGCCCGGGTGGGGTGTGCGCGCCCCCTGCCGCGTGGCCTCCTCGAAGCTTCCCTGACTTCAGCTCCACATCTCCTGGATCACGTTCGTTCCAAAAATCACGCTCCCGAAGGTTTCATTCCGTTTGGATTCCGTTTGATATTCCTTTTCTTCGAAACACCGAAATAGGCAAGCAAATAACAATATGGGCTGGGCCTCTGGTTAATAGGTTAGTCCCAAAAATAATATAAAAGTGCTTAGTAAAGCGCATTAACATTCAAAACAGATAATACAATAGAATGAATGATTCATAAATTATAGATACGTTGGAGACGTATCACGCACCCCTTCGGAATGCTGTGCTCCCGTCGAGGACGTCCCAGAGAGCTCCACCGACAAGAGCAAGAAATCCAGAGCTGCACCGCCAGAGACCAAGAAGGTGTCCATCAAGGATGATGGCATGGGGGGAGCATTGACCATAAGCTCCACCCTCGATCGCAAATAGGAATGTGATCTCGTCACTTTCCTGTGGGCGAATGTCGATGTGTTTGCATGGTAGGCATCCGACATCCCCGGCGTTCCCAGGGAGGTGACTGAGCACCATCTTGCTGTATGTCCTCATCCGTGGCCTGTCAAGCCGAAGGTCAGGTATCAAGCTTTGGAAAGTCAGGAGTTCATCATAGGAGAGATGAGAAAGCTAGAAGCGGCAGGCTTGGTGAGAGGAGTACTCCATCTGACGTGGTTGGCCAATCCGGTGGTGGTGTGCAAGGCAAATGGGAAGTGGAGGTTGTGTATTGATTACACAGATATCAATAAGGCCTTTCCAAAAGACCCTTTCCCATTGCCATGCATTGACCATATTGTTGACTGCACGGCTGGGTGTGACCTGTTATCATTCCTCGACGCCTACTCAGGATACCATCAGATTTTCATGACGAGAACAGATGAAGAGAAGACAACATTCATCACCCATGTGGTATGTATTGCTTTTTACGGATGCCTTTCGGGTTGAGGAGTGCTGGCTCGATGTTTGCTAGAGCGGTCCAAATTGGGTTTGAGCCCCATCTACATAGAAATATGGAAGCTTATATGGATGACATGTTGGTCAAAACCAAGGACAAGGCAACACTTGTGCAAGATTTGGAAGAGACGTTTGCAAATTTGTGCAAGATCAACCTCAAGCTGAACCCTGAGAAGTGTGTCTGCGGCGTTCCGTCCACCAAACTTCGGGTGTTCTTTGTGTCACAACATGGGATCGAGGCGAATCCTGACAAGATCAAGGCCATCGAGCAGATTGAGGCGCCTAGGAAAATCAAGGATGTGCGTCAGCTCACTGGCTGTGTTGCCGCCATGAGCAGATTCATCTCCATGTCTGCTAAGTGTGCCATTCCCTTTTTCAAAATCTTGAAAAAGGCGGGCCCGATGGAGTGGACCCCAGAGGCCGAAGCAGCTGAAAGTGCAACTATCCCTAGGTAGTTTTGGTAATTCCTAACAACATATAGCTCATTGAGCTAACATCATTCCAAGATGAATATTTCAGGAAAAGCTCAATGAATGGCATGGCATGGATGAGAAAATTGGATCCCTCAAAATGCTAAGGATAAAAGGATTGGCTTAAGCTCAAAAGCTCAAGACTCTACATTTTTATATTTTAGTGATCCAAAATCACATTGAGTCTATAGGAAAAGCCAATACTATCAAGGAGGGATGAGGTGTTGCTTAATGAGTTTCTTGCTCCACAGTGCTTAGTGATATGCTCCAAAACCCTCAACTACTTTCTCACATCCACATATGACCTAAACCAAAAGTCAAAGTCGGCCCTACTGATTCTTTCTATCCGGTGCCACCGAGTTCAGATTCATAGTCACTGCCACAAACCCTAGGCAAATCGGTCTCACCTATAGGGATCTCGGAATCACCGAGATGGGATTGTAATCTCTCTGTTTACCTCCGTAATGTTTCGGTACAACCGAGATGAGCAATCTGTCCCACCGAGATTGCAATGTAAACTCCCTGTTTCGTTTTCGTTACATTTCGGTCCCATCGAAATGAGCGAATCGGTCCCACCGAGTTTACCTGACCAACTCTCTTGTTAGCTTATTACCAAAATCGGTCTCACCGAGTTTGTGTAATTGGTCTCACCGAGATTACGTTAAGCCCTAAACCCTAACCATATCGGTCCTACCGAGTTGCATATCGGTCCCACCAAAAATCCTAACGGTCACTACATTTGCTAAATTGGTCCGACCGAATTTATGAATTCGGTCCCACCAAGTTTGGCAAGTTGTGTGTAACTGTTAGATTTTGTGTGGAGGCTATATATACCCCTCCACCTCCTCTTCATTCATGGAGAGAGCCATTAGAACAAACCTACACTTCCAACTTGCTGTTTCTGAGAGAGAACCACCTACTCATGTGTTGAGGCCAAGATATTCCATTCCTACCATATGAATCTTGATATCTAGCCTTCGCCAAGTTGCTTTCCACTCAAATCTTCTTTCCACCAAATCCAAATCCTGTGAGAGAGAGTTGAGTGTTGGGGAGACTATCATTTGAAGCACAAGAGCAAGGAGTTCATCATCAACACACCATCTGTTACTTCTTGGAGAGTGGTGTCTCCTAGATTTGCTAGGTGTCACTTGGAAGCCTCCTACAAGATTGTGGAGTTGAACCAAGGAATTTGTAAGGGCAAGTAGATCGCCTACTTCGTGAAGATCTACCGCTAGTGAGGCAAGTCCTTCGTGGGCGACGGCCATGGTGGGATAGACAAGGTTGCTTCTTCCTGGACCCTTCGTGGGTGGAGCCCTCCGTGGACTCGCGCAACCATTACCATTCGTGGGTTGAAGTCTCCATCAACGTGGACGTAAGATAGCACCACCTATCGGAACCACGACAAAAACATCCGTGTCTCCAATTGCGTTTGAATTCTCCAAACTCTTCCCTTTACATTCTTGCAACTTGCATGCTTTACTTTCCGCTGCTCATATACTCTTTGCATGCTTGCTTGAATTGTGTTAAGATTGCTTGACTTGTGCTAAGATAGCTAAAATCTGCCAAAGACTAAAATTGGGAAAAGGATAAGTTTTTATTTGGTCAAGTAGTCTAATCACCCCCCTTTAGACATACTTTTGATCCTACAAGTGGTATCAGAGCTTTGGTCTCCATTTTATTTGATTTCCATAGCTTTTGGTGGTCATAGACTTGGTTTCACAACCTAGGAGAGTATGGCGTCTAGCGAGAGAAATTATCACTGTAGAGGTCCTTACTTTGATGGTACTAATTTTGCTAGTTGGAAGCATAAGATGAAAATGCATATTCTTGGACATAACCCCGTCGTTTGGGCTATTATGTGTATTGGCTTGCAAGGTGATTTCTTTGATGGGAGAGAACCGAACCGTGAAGCTAGCGCGAAGGAGTTGAAGATGCTGCAATACAACGCTCAAGCTTGTGATATGCTCTTCAATGGATTGTGCCCCAAAGAATTCAACAAAATCAGCCGTCTTGAGAATGCAAAGGAAATTTGGGATACTTTGATAGATATGCATGAAGGTACCGACTCCGTCAAGGAATCCAAGTTGGATGTGCTCCAAAGTCAACTTGACAAGTTCAAAATGAAGGATGGTGAAGGTGTCGCTGAAATGTACTCTAGGCTTGCTCTTATCACAAATGAGATTTCCGGCTTAGGAAGTGAAGAGATGACCGACAAATTCATCATCAAGAAGATCCTAAGAGCTTTGGACGGAAAATATGATATCGTGTGCACATTGATCCAAATGATGCCCAATTACAAAGATCTCAAGCCAACGAAATTCAATGGAAGAATTGTTACACATGAGATGTCACTCAAGGATAAGGAGGAACTTCACAACAAGTCAAGTGGTGCTTACAAAGCCTCATGTGAAGCCCCTACATCATCATGTGAGAAACAAACCTTCAATGAAGAATTGAGCTTAATGGTGAAGAACTTCAACAAGCTCTACAAGAATAGAAGCAAAGAGAGAAGCTCCAAGTCAAGGTGCTACAATGACAAAAGATCTTCTAGTCGAGAGCGCAATTGCTACAATTGTGGGAGACCCGGACACTATTCAAATGAGTGTACGGCTGTAATACCCCGGATACAACTTTCCATATTCGTAACTCCAACTCTTGCCTTTTCCGGAGATGCGACATGATTTTTTCTCTGTGCTTGGGTTTTTATCTTTTGTTTTGCATTTTGTTCTTGTCATGCATCTCATCTCATGGCATCATGTGCATTGCATCCGCATGTTTTCATAAAACTCGTACCCGTTCGTAGTTGTCGCGTTCCCCTTGCCTCCTTTGACCGTTCCGAGACCAACCGGGTTTTTCGAGACCCTCTTGTCTGACCGCCTCACCTCTCTGCACAACCACCCCCCTCTTGCGCGCGTCCGAAGCCTTTCCCGACCCCGACCCGCACAGTCATGACCGTTGAGTCTGGATCATCCCCAAACATTTATAAAATATCTCCGTTTTCTTATTTGGACCCCATATCTATTTATTTCTCGACCGCCCGATCTAAATCGGAGGGTCCAATTAGACCCTAACCGAAACCGCTCACTATATATATATAGACCCCAACCCTAAAATTGAGGAGAGCTGTCCCATCCATCCTCCTGCCCGCCGCCACCTACCTACCTTCTCTCTCTCGGGATCCATCCCGCCGCCACCTGGTCTCCCCTTGATTCCAACGCCGACCAATCCCCACCGGACTCCATCGATCCAACGAGAACCAGTCCCGAAGCTTCCCCTCGATCCCGCCGCCTCCTTGATCGGGAGAGCAAAGGCTCGACCCCGAGCAGCACCAGCGCCTTGTGCCTCCTTCTCCCTTGGTCCTGGACGCGTCCAGCTGCTCGCAGCCGTCGTCGTCTGCGCCCGCACGAGCCAGCAGCTGTAGCCCAAGCCCTCTGCTTCTTTCCCGCCGGCGTCCGAGGCCGCAGCCTCCAGATCCCCTGGCCCTCCACCTCGCTCGATCCAGCGCCTCCCTGTCCTCTCCATCGTCTCCTCCCCGCGTCTAACAGCTGTGCCCATCCAGATGCCCCCGCTGCTCCTATCCGTTAGCCACTGGAGCACCGCCCCGCTTCGGCCTCCTCGTTCGAGCGCCGCTGGAGTCGTTCCATCCGTCATGCCTCGCGTGCATGGTGAGAACCCCGGTGAGCTGCGCATGCCTGTTCCCCTTTTCTCTTCTCTCTCTCACGCATCTCTCTTTCTCTCTGTACCGCTGCAACAGGGAGTCACCATGGCCATGGACGCCGTCCGCGCCCTTCCCTGCCTTAGATCCGGCCATCTCCGACGCCCCCATCGTCGGGCCGCCAAGTCCCTTGCCTCGTCCGCATCTGCCTCGTCGTCGTCGGAGTTCCAAGATGCGTCGCTGCCTCCCTGCTTCGCCCTGTTTCTGCCACGTCCTCGTCGAGTAGAGAACGAGCACACTCCATGCGTTGACCCGCGCCTGGGCCACCTCCCCTTCGTCTGTTGGTAAGGCCCAGCGCCCCCCTTCCAGCCTGCCTCCGCCTCCGAACCGGGCCAAGCCCATGGGTGAGCGCCCAGAGCCCTCCTCCCTGTTAACCCAGCAGTTCAACCAGATTCGGCTCGTGTCTGTTTTTTTCCAGTTTCTACAAATTTAGACATTATCCAGAGAATATCAGTTTTACAGAAAAACCCTCATGCTTCATACATTTAATAACTCACAAATAGTGCATCATATGTAAATAATTTATATATGTAAAATGCTTAGAATTTTGTGTAGATTAATAATATGCCACTTTCTTCCCATGTTAAAATGCTTAAAATGCTGTTTGTTTAATTTTGCTTAAATAATATGCTAAAATGTTTTATTTCATCACTAAATAACCGTAGCTCGGTTTCTAATAAAATTTATATGTAAATGGGGTGGAAAAATGCATAGATTAACTTGGTGCACTTTGTTTTACTCTTTAACAACATTAAAATATGGTTTAGGGCAGAACAGTAGCAAATTCATAAATTGCATATCAGGATTTTCCAGAAATGTTGTTTGTTGTTCCGGCCTCATTTAAATTTGCCTAAATAGTTAGTTTACTTATGCCTCACCTCTTGCCATGTTTAACAACATTTAATATTGTTGGGTACAAAACTGAGAGAGAACTAAACAATTGATGTGGTGTTTTCTTAATATGCAACTCGTTGCATATTGAGCTCCACTTAACTTGTAGTATTGTTTGTTGCACTTTGCCATGCCATGCCTCATTAAACCGGACATGCATCATACTTGTTTGTGCATCATGCCATGTTTATGCTTGTGCATTTACCATGTTGTTTGTTTCTTTCCGGTGTTGCTTCTTAGTTCCGGTAATGTTGCGATTGTGAGGATTCGTTCGACTACTCCCATTCGTCTTCTTCATGGACTCGTTCTTCTTCCTAGCGGTCTTTCAGGCAAGATGACCGCTACCCTGGATCTCACTACTATCATTGCTATGCTAGTTGCTTCGTTCTATCGCTATGTTGCGCTACCTATCACTTGTTTACCATGCCTCCCATATTGCCATGTCAGCCTCTAACCTTTTCACCCTTCCTAGCAAACCGTTGTTTGGCTATGTTACCTCTTTGCTCAGCCCCTCTTATAGCATTGTTAGTTGCAGGTGAAGTTGAAGATTGCTCCATGGTGGACAGGATTTTGTTAGGATATCACAATATCTCTTATTTAATTAATGCATCTATATACTTGGTAAAGGGTGGAAGACGCGGCCTTATGCCTGGTGTTTTGTTCCACTCTTGCCGTCCTAGTTTCCGTCATACCAGTGTTATGTTCCCGGATTTTGCGTTCCTTACGCGGTCGGGTGATTTATGGGACCCCCTTGACAGTTCGCTTTGAATAAAACTCCTCCAGCAAGGCCCAACCTTGGTTTTACCATTTGCCTCACCTAGCCCTTTTTTCCCTTGGGTTTCCGGAGCCCGAGGGTCATCTTTATTTTAGCCCCCCCGGGCCAGTGCTTCTCTAAGTGTTGGTCCGAAACGAGCAACCTGCGGGGCCCCCTCGGGGAAACTCGAGGTCTGGTTTTACTCGTAGGTTGACTTATCCGGTGTTGCCCTGAGAACTAGATATGTGCAGCTCCTATCGGCATTGTCGGCGCATCGGGCGGCTTTGCTACTCTTGTTTTACCATTGTCGAAATGTCTTGTAAACCGGGATTTCGAGACTGATTGGGTCTTCCTGGGAGAAGGTATATCCTTCGTTGATCGCAAGAGCTTATCATGGGCTAAGTTGGGACACCCCTGCAGGGTATAAACTTTCGAGAGCCGTGCCCGCGGTTATGTGGAAGATGGGAATTTATTAATGTCCGGTTGTAGATAACTTGACACCAGATCCGAACTAAAATGCATCAACCGTGTGTGTAGCCGTGATGGTCACTTTTCGGCGGAGTCCGAGAAGTGAACACGGGTTTGGGTTATGTTTGACGTAAGTAGGAGTTCAGGATCACCCCTTGATCATTGCTAGCTTCACGACCGTTCCGTTTGCTCTCTTCTCGCTTTTATCTGCGTATGTTAGCCACCATATATGCTTAGTCGCTGCTGCAACCTCACCACTTTACCCCTTCCTTTCCCTTTAAGCTTTGCTAGTCTTGATACCCATGGTTATGGGATTGCTGAGTCCTCGTGGCTCACAGACTACTACAACAACAGTTGCAGGTACAGGTTATGTGATGATCATGACGCGAGAGCGATGCTTGCTTGTTTTGGAGTTCTTCTTCTGCTTCTTCTTCGATCAGGGGATAGGTTCCAGGTCGGCAGCCTGGGCTAGCAGGGTGGATGTCGTTTGATTTTCTGTTTGTGTTTCATCTGTAGACGGATGTTGATCTTGTGTATGATGTATTGTTGTATTCGTGTGGCATTGTATGCCTCTTGTATGTATCCCCATCTATTATGTAATGTTGATGTAATGATATCCACCTTGCAAAAGCGTATCAATATGCGGTTCTATCCTTGGTGGGACCTTCGAGTCTCTTTAGGATAGTATCGCATATTGGGCGTGACAACGGCGCCCCACAAAAGAAGAGAAGAATCACCCAAGAGGAGAAGTAGAAGAGAAGAATCTCCACCAAGAGAGAGGAGTAGTAGAGATGATCGTTATGAACGAAAAACATCCCGGAGAAGCAAGGATTCATAAAGGAAGGACAAGTCATCAAGGAGCTACACAAAACAAAGACATCAAGCTCATGTTGGTGAATGGGTATCCGGCTCTGACTCCGACAATCACTCCGAGAGAAGCTATCACTCCGACTCCGAATATACTCAAGATGAAGGTGTTGCTGGTCTAGCACTTGTGTCAACCAACTCCTACAACATATTTGATTCACCAAATGAAGGACTTGGAAGATGCTTCATGGCTAAAGGCCCAAAGGTAACACACCCCGAGTATGTTAATTTCAATAGTAATGAAGATGACTTGTTAGGTGATGATGATTTACTTGTTGACAACTCTAGTGATGAATACTATGATGAAACATCAATTAATCATGCTAATCAAGATAAAACGCATGACAATGATAAGGAGAAGATTGAGCTTCTAACTAAAGAACTAAACACTCTTAATTTAGCTCATGAAACTATCTTAGATGATCATCGAGAACTTTTATGGACTCATGAGAAGTTACGCTTTGAAAAGCTCAACCTTGAGCAAGAGCATGAGTTCTTAAAGGCAATCAATGATGATCTCCATAAGAAAAGTTCTTCTTACATTGCCAAGCATTTACTCTTATCTACTTACATGCCTCAAGTCAAGTCCATTAAAAAGAACAAGAAGGATTCTTCCTCTAGTAGTAACAATAATCATGCTAAATCCAATGTTGTTGCTTCTAGTAGTTCTCTTGATTCCACTAATGATTCTCTTAGCCAAGTTACACTTGAGAAAGAAAATAGCCTATTGAAGGGAATTATCGAGAAAGGTGTTTAAATGAGACTTGCCGGGAGTAAGCAATTTGAGGAAATTGTACGCAAGCAAGGAAGGCACCGGAAGAACCGAGGTGTTGGTTTTGAACGAAAGTTCAATGCTAATGGAGTTGAGTGGGAAGAAGATCAATACCCCAGGACGAAGTTTGTTCCTCAACAAGAGAAGTATGATCCTACTTCCTTCAAGGGGACACAAGCTCAAGATGATCTTCCATCACGAGACCACAAGAAAAACGGCAAGGACAAGCTTCAAGAGGAGATTGATGCATTTGAAGAAGCACCTAAGGCCTTGGTCAAGTGGGTTCCCAATACAACGTCAAGTTGTACTTCATCAAGTACGACTACAACTCCAAGGATTCCCATCAAGATGATGTGGATCCCGAAGAAGAAGAACTAGATAGTTCTTGAGGGTGACTCCGCCAACATATTTCACTCATATCATTTTGGCAACAACAAGTGCAATCAACTTTCACATCTTGCACTAGTTCAAGGAGTCACAAACCCTCTTGTTGGTAAGACAAGGGACAAGGTAACCTAATGCTTTCATAGACATCATCTTGTGTGTGCATCACTCTATGTCTATGGATATCCTTGTTTGTTCCTTGTGGGACTAACCCGTGTAGGTATTGAAAGTGCAACTCACTCCAAAGGATTGCTCCAAATGATCTTCATCAACATTGAGCATCCACATCTTCAACACCTACATGAAGTCATCATCGACAAAACCCAAGGTTAGTTCATCCCTCTAAGGGGGGATCTCACATCTAGGGGGGTCTTAACTCTAAAATTGAGTCAAAGCAACTCTAATGGTGTGAACACATCAATGCATTATGTAAAACTGGTAACCCCACATGAGCTTAAACGATGAGTATGACCTATGATCAAATGTTCTCATTTGACTCCTTAGTCAATATACTCATATATAGATGACCTAGTCATCGCCAATTGTTTGATAGATGCTAGAATTGGTTGTGCATGCTTTGCCACATATTTCATTTGCCATTTTATTGTGTGAGCATGTTGGTTGCATATTTCACTCATTCGAGGACATCCACTTGTTGTTTTGATTGATTGGTTTCTTTTTCTTTTGCCAAGTGGATGGACAAGAATGCCTAAGAACCTTCTCTAGCTATCTATGCTTTTCTTGTCTCAAACTCTATTCATGCTACATCACAAAATTTGATCAAGTCAGATTCGAACCACTCTGTGTGAGGAGCACTCGGAGTCCCCGGTTCGTCATAGACTTAAACTTCCAAAACTTCTTTGTGAGTTTCAGTCTGACCGATTCTTCCATTTTGGTCATACCGAGATCACTAAGTCGATATAGGTTTTCAATATCGGTGCAACCGATTTGAACTTTTCGGTCACACCGAGTTCCTGCAACTGTCACAGTTATGCATCTCGGTGCCACCGAGTTGTTCCACTCGGTCACACCGACAGGGTCGGGCTATATACACCCACGGGCAAAAATTTGTAAACTTTCTCCGAACTCTTTCGCCCGCGCGTAGCTTGCTATGCCTCCAGGGTCTCCGGATCATCCTCCTCGTCGCTAGCCGCCTCCAGTCGCTGGTCTCCACCACCATCGATGGAAATCATCCCCGCCGTTGCGGCCGTAGCGAGTTCATCGCCGAACTAGGGTATGGACTCTATCACTGTGCTATCCCCGTCCTATTCCTAGCACATTGTGTTCGTCATGAATCTTGCCACGATTGAAACTATTCTATCCAGTCAAAACACACCATAGATTAGAGGTGAATTGAAAATTTAGGGTTAGGTTTCCACCGAAACCATCTCGGACCCACCGAGTTGTAGAACTCGGTTCCACCGATTCGGCTAAGGCCATTGCACAAGTGATTCTCGGTCTGACCGAGAATTGCAAATCGGTGTGACCGAGTTCAGGACTTTGTGAAACCCTAGCAGTCTCGGTGCCACCGAACTGTGACTCAGTCTGACCGAGTTCACTAGTTTTAGGTTCCAAAAGCTGCTTCGGTATCACCGAGTTTACAAATTGGTTGATCCGAAATGCTTTCTGTGGAAAACTAAAACTAAGTTTTTGACTCATTCTTTTGCAAAAACCTCTGTATTTTGTGATGCTCATCCACTCTATCTCATCTATATTTATTCACAGGGTCTGTAGTCAGTGTTTGCACCACGTCTAATCAAAGTGACAGCCAGAACAGGGAAGAGGAGCAGGTTCAAATGAGTGAGGGCACTAGTCCCTCTAGCAGCTGTGATGAGGGTAGCAGGAGCACCCCAAGCAACTTACCCAAAGCTGCCACCAGGGCCAGAAAGAAGAAAACCTCAGAATCTAAGGATGAAGACTATGTGGCAGTTGAGGATTATGCCACTTCCAAGAAGAAAGTGCTCAAAAAGGAGTATGGCTCAGCTGCATCCACTAAGCCAGGAGTGCAGAAGAAGGCACCTGCAAGAAGAAGGCACTTCCAAGATGAACTGGCTCGGGTACGGACGGCTCGGCCTCGGCTTCAACTACTAGCCGTGGAGGGCGTTGCGGTTGAGGTTGCGGTGGACGACGACGTCGGGGTATCGGCTCCGGTGTGATGGAGGAGGGCGGCGGTTGATGGGTGGGATGGGGTGGCGGACGGAGGATGCCGGGGTTTCGCGGCTGGTGGAGAGGTAGTTTTGGCGCCCATGGAGTACGAATGGGGAATCGTATGGGTGGAGGGTAACCATGTTTCCGTCTGGGACGCGCTTGTTTTTGGCTTTTTTGAACAGAAGATGGGACGTACTTGTTTAAAATTTGGGAAAGTACAAACTTTGCCCCCCTCTTAAATTATGGACCTACTGCGGGTCGAGGGTAGGATGGTAATCCCAGGTGTCCCAAATAGTGGGCGGGAGCGATTTCGGCCGCACGCATGTGTGCTTAGGCGGCCATTGTGTATGAATGTTTTTCGGAGGCGGTTGCGTGGCGTGTAGATGAAGCTACAAACCTACCCCGGTGTAGACCTTTGGACGTCGGGCTGGTAGGTTTCACAGGTCGAAGTTATTAGAAAAGTAATTTCCTTGTACTACCAAACATTGGTCTCACGCGGTTTCGGGCGAGTAGAGGCTCTTTTGGCGTTTCGTTCGAAATTTTGAAACACAAGCACTCACGTTTAGAGTACTCTTGAACTATGAGGATTGACCTAAATAGACAACGTCATATTTGACCTTGTATGTTTGAAAACCTCATTAAATTATCTGCTTCCTTTTGAATTTTGACACTTGAAAATCCTATAACTACGATTATTTTGGAATGGAGGAGGTAAATTTGAATCTATTTTGTACACGACTACATATGCTATTATGTACAAAACTAGAGCAAAGATTGGTACCCCCATAGTTTAGGTATGGTTTACAAATGCCATGATATCAAATTCAAATAATTGAATGGACCTCATGTTGAATTCCATTTTTTTAAACCACCTTAGGTTGAATTCAAATGTAAACTAGTTCATAGGTAGCTATTTATAAATGTCCATTGTGTAACTTTCGTATGTATAATGTGCTTTACACACACAACATAGACATGCTAAAGCGATGCATTGTCTAGAGTTCAAAATACTAACTATGTGGATCAATTGTGTCGAATAATAACATAGACATGCGCAAATTCGATGGAATCTAGATGTCTGATGGATCAATGACCGCTCCTTACGCGAATTGCAAATATCATGATCCCATCCTAATATTTGGATACAATTTATATCTTTAATCAATGTATAGAGCAGTCTTTTACGTGTAGTTTCACTCTCCATTGGTGGTCTCTCACACATGCTCACACACTCTCCCGAGGTGTCTTTCTCGCACACATTCTCTAGATATAACCCTCCCTCCCTCTCGTAACCATTTACAACTGTTTTCACTAACCTTTATCACAAGCACTCTTCCTCTCGCAAACATACACACGCACAATCCTCATCGACCCTTTATATATACATGGAACTGCCTACGTGTCTCATGTACGCACATTATCTTTACGCCTGTCTCTCACGCATTATCTCACACCTCTCTTCCTAATCGACGAGTATGATTCTAGCAGAGTATTCTGTAGGATGCCCCTTAAAGTTAGGTTGGATGAATAGTAATATCAGAGATAAAGGGGTTACAAATCCTATCCGGCTTTGTCAGTGGACACAGAGTCCTTCACAATTCTGCTATCTTTGTCTTGTACGACTAGTCATCCATGGGTCTTCCTAAATGTGTCATGTGCCGACCAATGTGGCGCAGGACGGAACCGAACAAAGGGCCTCACCTCGACCCAACGGACCTCACGCGGTGATACACCCTCTGCCCCCATGTCTCATTATCTTCTCACACCCACACATGCCAACACAAACACCAACACACGGAAAAATTCTCCGGATGCCTCTATTCCCTCCCCCCTTGCATATACACACTCAAGGGAATGGAATCTCTTGTCGTGACGTCATATTCGTCTCTCTCTCTCTCTAGACCACCCTCATTTCTCGTGCTATCTCTCCCACCCCCACCCCCCGTCGGCCCCTCTATCCATGCATCTCTCGAATACATAATACACACACACACCTCTCTAGGCCCCGCCAAATGCATCAACTACACATTCACACATGTTACATCACGTACCCCATTGATCTAAAAAGCCCTCTATTCACGTTTATTTCGCATACAACATTCCTTTTGAATAAAGTGTGGCCAAAAAACTATTTTAGAGTTTCTACATATATACAACATTACAAAGTTATATGGGGGAGTACGAATGCTAATTTGCATTGCATTGTGCCCACAATGATATTTATTCCGCACTGTGAATTTGTATATTTTTATACTATATACAAAGTTAGTCATAATAAAGAGAAACAAAGAGCATCTGTCTCTCCATCACATACCCCCCTCCCCCTGTACGCCCCTTTCACTTATGCACACAAAACTATCTCCATGTCCTCTAAAAGTAAGCCCCACAAAATTCATGCGTGTTTCATCTTTCTCTCGCGATATATGCAATGACGATCATTGTATTTGAAGTGAAAGCACGATACATACATTGGACTTCATAATCTACTCATTATGGTCACCATTTACGTTTAGTAGTTATTATACAGTCACGGGCTCACCGTACAACTTTGTATTTGCTCATGACATGACTAGTTGACCAATTGAACGCTCCACGTGGCACCTGATCTAGTGTTGCATCACATTATCTCACTAACATCGTGCCCACCTGTCGACTTGTATCTACACTATTATAAAATACATAAAATACACTCTTATAAAAAACAGAGTTGGTGATGATGGTGTGCCTGCCATCCTGCAATATATGTTGTCCGATTTATATCAGACGGATAGGAAAGGAACTATGGAAATTTTGCAAAAATGTACCCACACACCTCTCCACATTTGCAAATAAGGCCTTCCCTCGTTCATCCTTTTCTCTCACAAGATAAACAAGTCATACAAATGCATCTTGATGTTACGTGCAACGCACGGGCATCTTGCTAGTAAGAATGAAAACAAACGACAAAAGAATATTTTGACGGTGGTGCGAAGTCATGACCGCGGGCACAACGGACAAGGTGTCCTTGTATTCGTATGTGAGCCGTCTGTTTTAACACACAAGAGCTGGTGTGGTGATTATACACACACGCATGCATGCACACGAACTCCATCCACGCAAAACTCACACAAACACATGCACCCACGCACGCACGCAACACTCACACGTACACACGCAGCCACGCATGCACGCAACACTCACACGCACACATGCACGCATGCATGCACACACCAATACACCACACGACCAACACACACTCTCACGCTCAAGTGCTCAACCTACACGTGCATGCACACACATCAGGCCCTGACAGACACATACACAACCAGGTGATTCCCGCGCACGGGTTGGAGGCTTGTCGCGCCTGCATAAATTTGTGTTTATCTGACCTTTTCCCTATGCAAACTGACAGGTGGGACCCACAAGGAACATGGTCAATTTAACTAGTCAACATGGCACCACGCAGACTATTTGGCCGGTCAACAGAGTGCAATCCGATGCTGAACTGTGAGCAAGTGACCGGATAATCACCGCAAAATGCATATAGTGATCGTAATCAGCTTATTCTGAATTTCGGTGACCGTACTACGCTTTTCTCTTTGTAGGACCTCCAAAACTATATCTCTACACGTTCTCGCATGTTACATCTAACAATTATGCAATACAGCACTACTACTACACTCTAACACAATAAATCATATGTGTTTTTAATTTTACTAAATATCATATTGTTACTTATAATTATTCAGTTTGCATACATTAAAATTGCCTTTGAAATGTATGGCCAGTATCATCTACCGTGCGGGAAAAATCCCGCCATTTCCTGTTTAATCGAGTTTGTATCGATGGATCGTGCGAAACAACAAAACTATACTACTGTACAGTACAAGTGACAGTTCACTGGGCCGTCGTGTCGTCTACTCCTCCGTCGTAAGAGTGGAGCGCTCGCTTTCATAAATCTTCTAGTCCCTTTAGCCAACATGTGGGACATAACACTACTAGGGAAAAGCCTATACACAGAATCTTACCAGCAACGCTCTTCAAAATACCATGCTACTGCTATTTAGCAGCAGCGCGTGTTACAAAAACGCGCTGCTGACAGGAAAATAGCATTAGCGCGTCCACCGCATACAGCGCTACTACTATAGTTGCCATGACCTTGCCCCCCGCTAGTTATAGCAGTAGCGCATTATACTAAACAGTGCTACTGCTATTCAGATTAGCTGTAGCGCTTTTTGGCAAACGCGCTACAACTATCCCTACCTTATCCCCACGCGCACGACCGGCCCTCTCACTCACACTCTCACTCTCGCCCACATAACCGTCGTCGTGCGTCCCCGCCGCCGCCGCCTTCGTCCGTCCGCCGCCGAGGTACTCCCCTCCTTCCTTCCATCCTCCCTCCTCCTCGCACATCCTCCCTCCGCCTGCGGCCGCCCCTCCCTCCTCCGCCGCCGCCCTCCTCCCTCCGCCTACGGCCGCCCCTCCTCCCTCCTCCACCGGCATCCCTCCTCCCACCGCCCTCGACCTCGCCGCCCCTAGCTACCTCTCCGTCGCCCCCACCCCCTGCCACTAGTTAGTACTATATTTAGTAGTAGTAGATGTTAATTTAGGGTTCATAGCTAGTACTAGATGTTGCTTAGTTAGTACTAGATTTTTATTAGTAGTAGTGGTAGTTGAACTACTTTAGTTGTAGTTGAACTAGTTTAGTAAGTAACTTAATAAACTAGTTGAACTAGTTAAATTAATAGAACTAATGTATTTTTAGTAAGATAATTAATATAACTAGTTGAACTACTTTATTTTTAGAAAGAACTAGTTTTTTTTCTATTTATAGTAAGTTTATATTTAGTAAGAACTAGTTGAATTAATAAAACTAGTTGAACATGTCATATTTGTTGTTATTTTTTGGTTTAAGAAATTATTCGGGATGTATTAGTGATAACTTATATGGTTTCAGGTGACCACCGTCGTCCTCATCACCGACCCCCTCCGACATCCCCGCCATCGTCCCAGTCACCGACCCCCTCCGACATCGAGGTGAGACCAGCCAAATATCCTTGTATATCTTGTGTTGTTGCTCAAATAGGATATGTGGTTGCCCAAGTGGCCGTTCATGTTCAGTATGCATCTCCGAGTGGCCTATGTTTTGCGGAGTGTTGATTAATTTCCGTTCCGGCAAATTTCAGGCGCTCGACATGTCCTTTTTTAGCAAAGGTCATGCCGGATTTTTTTCGTGAATTCTGGCATGACTTGTGCTAGAATATGTACAAGTTTAATCTTCGAATTATGATTGTAGGAAATGGCATACTCGGACGACAACAATCTCCCGGGGGACTATAGCTGGCGCCACGAGGATTGAGGTATGTGCGACAGGTTCGTTCGGTTGGACGAAGATCGGCGCTTCAGCATTAAGCTCGAGGAGACCTTCGATTGTGAAACGGTACGCAACAACGACAAGTGTTTTTTTCATAATTAAGCATGACTTCAACTATTTCAACATCTAATTTTCATATTTTACAATTCGACTAGCTTATCCCATGCTATGCAAGACGCTATGTCTTGGAGAGGATGGGTTTTGAAGACCATGAAAATTTCGAAACAAAGAAAATACACCTAAGGACCCATCATGATATGGATTTTGAAGTAAATCTGTGCAATGCTCAGAGCGTAACCCATTTTGGTTGCCAAAATTGGGAAGCACTTTGCAAAATGTATGGTTTTTATGAGGGTATGATTGTCACCATGGATCTTGGTGATCCTGACAGCAAGGAAGACAATATGGACATTTGGGTCCTTGTTGATATGCTTCCGATTGTACCGCTATGTGAGTTTCTCAAACATACTTATTAACTAATTTATATTGTTTATTTCAAAATAGTTGATAGCTTATTTCCATTGACAGCTTATTTTGATTCTTCAAAGACTGTGCGGAAGATGGTAGATAAAACCCACTACACCGATGGCACCGAATTAACGTATAAGGAGAAAAATCATCTGATCGCATTTTGTACTCTTCTTGAGAATTACAATGACTATTATCGAACTCCTCCGAATTATGGTGAATACGTGCCACTAGTGCATGTGTTGAACCACGATAACTTCTCTGGAGATACCCTGGTAAGATTTTTTACTATTACGACATCCGTGCATCTTTTGCATACTTCTAAAACTAGTACATCATTGCTAACTACGAAGTTATTATTATGTTTTTCAACAGAAATTCCAGGTGGATTGTGTGCCTCATCTGATGTCTCTGCATGGTCGCCACTTAGTTCTGAACATACTGCCAGGTAAATCTACGGAGCTCACCTGTGCATATCGGATTTCTAAAACCCGTGAACACATGATCATCAAAGAATGGAAGAAATGTATGGACATTCGCAAGGAGGTTCTTGGAAGTAACATTCAGCGAAAGGCAAGAATTGGAGACAGGCTAATCTCCATTCTCCATAATGGAGAGTCAGGGGCTATCTTGTTTTTTGCCCTTTTACCTTAGAAAATGTAGTAGGTCTTAATCGAATGTAATAGGTCCTATGAGGTACAATATGTTTATTATGTGGTAATGTGTTAGAGTTGATAATGATGATCTTGAGGAGGTGTTATGTGATGTCAATGATGAAAACGATGATCTTGAGGAGGTGTTATATGACAATGATGTATTATGATGATAAGTTGTTAATGATATGATGATGATGATATTATTATATCATTGGGTGAAAGAACCGTGGATTAGTTTCAAGTGGATGGACATCCACTTGAAACTAGTCCACGGTTCTTTCTCCCCATGATGTAATAACTCATTATGATGTAAAACAATCTCTAAATTCCCGTTGTATGAAAACTTGTGTAAAGGTGTATGAATACAACATGAAATACAAAAGAAATAAAATACTAAATAATAGTAGTAGCGCGGGAGAGGAGAAGCGCTACTACTAATTACCAGTAGCGATGTTCTGAAGAAGCGCTGCTACTAAGTCAATTTAGCAGTAGCGTGGGTCCAGACGCGCTATTGCTAAGCATTAGCCGTTGCGCCTTATCAGTAGCGCTCCTGCCCACGCTACTGATAGGCCCAAAACCCGCGCTGCTGCTAGGCTTTTCCCTAGTAGTGTAAGGCTACCGGGTCCACGTGCCATACCGGAATACAGTGTAGAGCAGCCGGGGTGAAGCACCCCAGTCATGGCGCCGGCGTAGTAATGAGCAATGAGGCGTCAAATCACAAAGCTGCACCTTTCCCGCAGCAAAGTTGGAGGGACGATGTAATAATGCTAAAAAAGAAGTTGGAGGGACGAAGCAACCATCATTTCACTCGTTGATGAATCCGCTTCTCCCTCATCTTCTTCAACTTAACCACGTGTTGCTTCTGCTGTTGTTCTGCCTCATGTGGGACGCGGATAAGCTTGGTCGCTTCTCCCTCATCATTTTCTTTTTTTTGCGGGGTTCTCCCTCATCTTCTTCAACTTAACCACGTGTTGCTTCTGTCGTTGTTCTGCCTCATGTGGGACACGGATCAGCTTGGTAAAGCACTGACACGTGGGACCGCATGTTAGCAAACCGCCGGGACAACGTCCTCCAAAAATAAGAAACCTCCCCCGCCATCCGCGCGGCAAAATCACCTCCTTTTTACTAATCTTTGATTCTATAATTTTTTAGATCAATATAATTGAGATTTGTATAGATAGCACACAGGAGCAAAACCAAGTGGTACGGTTAAGGGCATCCACAATGTGTAGCCAAATGTGAAAATAGCTTTTGGCATCATGGGAACCATTGTGGACGGCATTGCCAAAGCCAAAATGATGGAACCGAAGCTCCCTGATTGATTGATTGAAGGAATAGAAAAATGCAACATCTCTCCTCTTTCTCCCATGCTTGGACGCATGTAGGAGTAGTACAGTATAGAGCACAGAGTCTACTCCCCTGTCCCTTCTATCACAAATCACAAAGCAGTGAGGCATCAAATCACAAAGCACGGACGAAGCAACTATCATTTCACTCTTCGCTGACTCCGCTTCTCCATCGTCTTCTTCGAGAAACCATCTCACTGCACTAGTACTCCTAGTAGTAGTAGTACTAGTAAAGGACTTCCTGGATGCAAATAGGCGGTTGTCCTGGCTTGCAGGCGGCACTTGCGAACGACTTATCGTGGTCTCCCTCAATGGTGTTCTCCGTCGAACGCACTTCACCAAACCACAAAAAAAAGTCGTCGACGTCACCGGAATGGGCAAGGAATTCAAATATAGTTACTACCTCCATTTTTTGTACACAAGGCGAGTATATCAAAATTACAATTTGCAAAGGGCCACTAACACTAATCAAGGCAAAATTGATGGGGTTAGCAACCAAGGACATTAATATCCCCTGCATGCATGCTGAAGTTAGAAGGTCCATTTGCATGGTGCTGCATTAATCAAGCAATGAGGAGTGAGATGGTTAGCTCTTTGGTCTTTCGAGAAAAAAATACGCATTAATTAACCCTCACACTTCGCTCCTGCAAGCCGCAAACCCAACCAAGGGAACGCACCCTCACTGACACGTGCCGTCGCATGTGAACAAACCAAACTCAGCCATCCTATTGCTGACACATAATTTTTGTTCATAGAGTATGTTTATCCAACCGGAGTATCTGTACGGCCCGTGCGGTAGTCTGTTGGGGAAGAAGAAGAGGTGAGGAAGAAGGAAAGAAGGGTTAAGAGATGTAGGATATTCATCCAACCGCCTGAAAATGGTAGACCCAGGAGACTTGCATAACAAATAGTATGTTTTTACACAGCAAAAGATCCATAATAATAAAAACAACAACATAAAGAAAAACTATCACTACTCGCAGAAAGAGACGGCCTCGTCGTTTTTGGCTGCCAGCGCGAACCAGCCGTCGCTGCCGACGTGTGTCTCCGCACCGTGGTTGTACTCGGCCTCCAGCTACTCGTTCAAGCGGAGCGTGCGGGCGCTCTGCACGGACGAGATCACAGCCCGGTTCAAGTCGAGGACGTCCGGTTCCGCCTACAGGAGTGCCTGGATGGCAGCGACATCCACGCGCTACGCATCGAGTCGAGCCTCCGCCGCCCTGTTCAAGTCGAGGACTTCCGGTTCCGCCGGCAGGAGGGCATGGATGAGAGCGGCATCCGCGTGCTCCGCGTCGAGTCGAGCCTCTACCGCCCGGCTCAAGTCCAGGACTTCCAGTTCCGCCCACAGGAGGGCGTTGATGAGAGAGGCATCTGTGCGCTCCGCGTTGAGTCGAGCCTCTGCCGCCTGGCTCAAGTCCAGGACTTCTAGTTCCACCCGCAGGAGGGCGTGGATGAAAGTGGCATCCGCGCCCTCTGTGTCGAGTCGAGCCTCTGCCGCCCGGTTCATGTCTAGGACGTCCAGTTCCGCTTGCAGGAGGGCCTCGATGGCAGCGGCATCCACGCGCTCCACCTCAAGTTGAGCCTCCGCCGCCCGGTTCACATCCACGACATCCGGTTCCGCCTGCAGGAGAGCCTCAATGGCAACGGCATGCGCGCTCCGCGATGAGTTGAGCCTCTGCCTCCTGGTCCTCCTTTAGTATTGCCATGTTGAACTGCTGGTCTGCCTGCACCATGGGGGACTCGGACGCCGGCACGAAGTCGACGTACATCGTCTCATACCCATCGGGGGCCTTCTACGCCGTGACCTCCGCAGTGAACATTGGATCGGCTTCCTCATCCTCGTAGCTTGGCCCCAGAGAACTCGGGGATTGGCCCGCCGCAAAGCGAGCTTGGGAATGGAGGTCTGTGGCGCCGACCGCCACCGCGATTTCTGCGCGGCGCTCCGGCGTCAGCATCTTGTAGTAAGTGATCTTGCGGTGCACCATGGCTTTCCAGCGAACTAGGGGCCGCTTGATGCGGGCTAGAGGATCGAAAGGTAGGGGAATGGGCTAGAGATTTGGTTTGGTTTTAGGGCAGTGGCTGGCGTAGGCCAAGCAGCGAAGGTTCTGGTGTGAATAGTGGTCCGGTGACGACCGGTCAATCGGCTTTGACTGGACATCGCTCTTGTCGCGTTCGCGTTGCAGCCCGGCACGCTGGACCCTCCACGTCGCTCACCGAATGGAACACGCTTCGTCTTGCGTTTACGCTCGCTTGTGGGACCGCAGTTGAGAGCAAACCGACATCCCTCCCCCTCCCCCACCCGCGTCATTTATTATACCACTACTCCCTCTGTTTTATGCGGAGTAAATAAAAACAGAAGGAGTATACTACGGATGAGGATCCCCTGATGTGGCCGAACCCATTGAGTAACTGACATGCGGGGCCTAGCAACCATGGGATCCGCCAGTAAGTGACCGAAAGGGAGGGTAAGGCACGGACACCTACGTGAGAGGATCCACTTCCACTATACTACTTTGACCAAATGTTAGAGTAATAGTATATGACATGCAACTTACACAAATGTTAGAGTAATAATATATGACATGCAACTTACACAAAGCATACAGGGTCTAATGCGTTTTTCGAGGCTAACTTTGGCCAAATGTTATAGTAATAATATATGACATGCAACTTACACAAAGCATATGGTCAATTTCGTATGTGAAAGGAGTTTCCATTGATATAATTTTCACATTATACATCTCATGTACTCCCTCCGTCTAGGTGTGTAAGTCATCTTATGAAAACCAAATAATCACAAAACATGTAGGCATGGTGCATTAACTTCTACCTCGTTTCTTGTTTCTTGACATATGAACCAATAAGAGATGAGGGTGCGCATGCTTTTAATGACCTGAGACTATCAAACATGACATGCAGTGGTTAGTTCATTGCATGCAATACTATTAATTAGCAAATAAACATTAATGTCTCTCGTTTTCCCCTCCTCCTTGGTCACGGTGCACAACCTAAGATGACTAACTCACCTATGTGAAAGGAGTACTATTAATCTTGTCAATAGTCAAATTGGAAACCATCTCGAGTACAAATCTAGGAGTACGTACGAATCTAACAATATTGATTGGGCGTTGTTGAATGTTGATACCTTTTTTATCATACTAGAGATACTTTGACTACACATAAAACTTATATGTAAGGTAGAAAGGATAGGAGGGAGTATATTGTACGTTCAAAAACGAAACGAACATTGAATACCCTTTATATATGATTTGCGGATGCTATGATAACCGGTTCAAAATTTTGAATCTGCTTTAGGTATCACGTGCCCCCACTCGTTCCTCTCGATTTCATCTCGGGGTCCGGAGATCTATTGAAAGACGACTACGGTGGGTACATGCGAATGATACTCGGCGGAATGTTCAAATGAGGCATGCGGGAGGATGGACTCGAATGGAGGGGGACATGATCGATGGAGAAGAGGGTTAGAGAGGAATGAGAAATAAGCAAACGCCACATGATTACACTTGAACGGCTCAAATAAACAATAAGTTGTCTCGCTTAGCCTACATAGTGAAAGGCCTAATGCGCAACGCAGAGCACTGATGCTCGAATATGGCCGGGAAAACAGGGAAACCGACATGTGGGGCACACCCGTCGGGACGATGTAGCGTAGACTAGTCCAATGGAGGAGCTGGCCCACGACTTCCTCACCACCGACAACCGTTCATGTGGGTCTTCGGGGCCAACAACGGGGCGCAGCTCCAGCACCGCCTCTGGACACGGCGACCGCAGTGAGCGACACGCTCATATCGTCGATAGACACGGTCGGTTTCAGTGTGCCGAGGGTGGCGTTGTGCTGTGGCACGACTAATGGTATGTTTGGTTTGTGCCCAAGGTTGCCCCATCAAAGCATTGGGTAGCCAAAATTTTGGTTGAGGTATTGGTTGCCCATGATTTTGCCGACATTGGCAAGAAAAATGAACTAGAGTTGGCTAGAGTTCATTGGAATGCCAAAGAATGGAAACCATCCAAACAAAGACCAATCTTTGGGTCATGAACAAAATTTTGGTAAGGTGCACTTTGGCCACAATCCAAACACACCCCAACACCTGGCTCGTCGAGGATGCACGGGGCGCCGCGCCGCATCCGCGGAGTGGTGTATCACGGCCAACTGCATCCTCTGGACCTGAGACCATGTCGGGTCGTGTTGCTTTTTCAGTGACATGCGGGGATCACATTTGAGTAAAGGCCATCTCCAACGTTGCCACGACCGCAGCTAACTACCCTGGCACACCAAAGCCCTCGTCCCTCGCACCGTCGCGCGGTGCGTTCCTAGTCGGTGCCAGCTGCCCGCATTCATGCCGTCCATTCATATGTCGTCGTTAAGAGGCTCGGTGCCCGAGGAACCAACTCTGGCGACTTAATGACGCACCCGGACACTTGGCCTCACAGGAATGCGCTACTTAAAGCGGCAATGCCCAGCTAACCTCCACACCATAGCGCATCGTCCTCCTACCTGACACCACATCCGCCATGATCGCAAGTGCGAACGCTCTGCGGGAGAGCTTGTCTTCGGGGATGAAGCTCGAGGTCGCCGCACTCGCTCAAGTTGCCTCTCGCGACGCAATAGCGGCGTAGCCGGACGCGGACGCGACCGCACAAGCGGTGGCCACGCTAGCGGCCGATGACGGGAGCACCATCAGCCACGCGTCCTACTTGCCGTCGTCCAACGTCCGGCACCGCCGAGGTCGGGGACTCCTCCAAGGATGAGTAGGGCATGGAAGGCGGCAGGGCATGGTGTGCCAACTGGCCGGTCCGTATCCCGTGTTCTACTCTTCCTCGCCGGAGACCGCACCTTCACTTCACGGGTCTTGAACCCCGCCCCCGTACATAGAGATCGCAGATGGAGGACGTCGGTCACTGCCATAGAATAGGTTTAGGGTCGGGTTTCTTTTATTTTTCTGTCTTATAAAAGTTCGTAATGTAATGAAAATCTGTTGTGTTTGCATTATTCTCGGCCGGTGTATATGAATTTTCACAATAATATACATATTGTTGGAGTACTAGTGCATGGAAGATCAAGATCTTGTGGGAGAAAAGGATGAATGAGGGAAAGCCTTATCTGCAAATGTGGAGAGGAGTGCGGGTAAATTATCATAGTTTCCTTCCTATCCGTTAGATATAGATCGGACGGCCTATATTGCAGGATGACAGGCACACCATCATCACCAACTCTGCTTTTTATTGAACCGAGACAAATCTAAAAAACCCAACTAAGGCAACCTCCCAGCATATCACGCGGGAAAAGACTCGGCCGCGCCGTTTTAGTCGGGATTACCGGATTACTAGTAGTAGTATCGATGGATCGCGCGAAGTAACATTTTTTTTTGAGGGGGCGAAGCACCTAGTTTAAAAGGAAAAAAGGCGGTACACTCACAGCACTCCTGTCGCGGTCGCATTGCACCCCACACACGTTCGGTCCTGCACACGGCTCACGCAAACAGAACGCGCTTCAGCTTGCCTCTTCATTGACACGTGGGACTGCACTTGGAGAAACCGACCATGCGCCAAACTCCCCCCGCCCACCGCAAGAAAATCCTTCCCCCCCCCACAAAAATTCCCCCCAAATTCGATTCAACCGCCCTTCGGCCAAATATTCCCCAAACCCCCCTCCCCCTGTCCCCCCTCCACTCCATTCGCTCCGCCAAAGCCTCCCTCCCTGCCGCGCCGACACGTCGGCGCCGCGGTTCGTCGAGGGGACGCACGGCGATCCTCTCGCTCCCACAGTACGCTCTCGTAGACTGCCGTCCTCTAGCCGCGTCGCCACCTCTGGCTATGTTCTTGTGGAGGCGCACGGCGGTCAACGCCGCCACCGCTGGCGACGTTCATGTGGAGACGCACGGCGGTCAGCTTCTCCCACGGTATGCGCATTCTAGAGTGAGGCCCCATTCATGTCGGTGTAGCGTTGAATGTTAGCTGATAGACGCTGTTAATCTCACTGTTTGCCGAAGTAGTTTAATGTCAATATGCTCTGCTTAAGAAGCTTCCTTGCCCTGTTCTGCACTCAATCTGCTTAGCTGAGATGGCATGCCAAGACCGATTAGTTGCTAAAATATCATGCCATATATTTATTGTGACGTAGATTGCCATGGTCTAGTAGCCAATCTGTTAGGTAAAATAGCTCTACACCGTTTTATACTCGATCTTTGTTGCTGTGATGGCCTTCGATAGTTTGATGGCTGTGTGTTCGGGCTCATTGACTGCTGAAACAGACTGCCATAATTTAGCATTCAAATCTGTTTGCTGAATTAGCTTTACATATATTTCGTTACTTAGATCTGCTCGTCCAAATATCTTGCCATAGCTTTAGACATCGACCTAGGTATTTTTTTCTGGACTTCATAAAAAATCATATATGTTTTTCCTGTAATATCTAGTAGAAGAACTAATTTGTATGTCTAACAGATGGACAGGACTTGGATAACTTCTGCTCGAAGATTCTCCGCTGCATATGTCTAGGGGGTTGAAAACTTCATGAACTTTATCAGAGCTAAGTACGGTGGTCCGAAATCAGATGTGCTCTGCCCGTGTAGCAGTTGTATGAATTCAGTTACAAGACCCCAGTCAACTATGCAAAATCATCTACACTTGTATGGGATGTCGGTCACATATACTAGGTGGGTTCATCATGGTGAAGCTGTGAACATCAATGTTATTGACTACGTGGAAGCAGCAGATCACCATCTTGTTCTGCCTGATGCTCTGGTGGAATAGGAGGAGGAGGTGGTGGTGGCGGAGCCAGTGAGTTTGACCAACATTGAAACAATGCTACGAAATGCTCGTGCATTCCATGAACTTTCACCTGCAGAAGAAAAATGGTGGGCCCGCATGTTGGAACAATGCAACGTTGCTGTCACCCTAGGAAATAAGCTGTCAGTATTCTCAGCTATGGTCACCTTTCTTCAGGTGAAGACATCTGAGCGGATGACTAACAAATCATTCGATGCGATGTTGGCTGCTTTCCGCAAATCTTTCCCAGATGCGTCTGAGCTGCCACACACCTACAGTAAAATGAAGAATTTCCTTCGTGCAGTTGGAATTGGATATGATATGATCCATGTTTATAAGAATAATTGTGTTCTGTTCCGGAAGGATTATGCCAACTTAAGTGAATGCCCGAAATGCAAATCATCAAGATGGAAAGATGGCGATGTTGTGAAGAGGGTTCCTCATAATGTTCTGAGACATTTTCCAATTACACCAAGATTGCAGAGGTTGTTTCATGATGCTGAAACAAGAGAGGATTTACTGTGGCATTCTAGGAACCAGGAGTACAGAGATCAGAATGTAATGAGCCATCCATCTCATGGTAGTGAGTGGAAAAGCTTCAATGATAAACACAAAGAGTTCGCTGCTGACCCGAGAAACATTAGACTTGGCTTAGCTTCAGATGGATTTAACCCATTTGGCCACCAGAGCGCCACATATAGCATGTGGCCAGTGCTTATTATCCCTTACAACATGCCTCCAAATGTCTGCACCAAAGAATCAAACTACATGATGGCCTTGCTCATCCCAGGTCCAAAAAGTCCTGGAAAGGATTTTGATTTGTTCATGGAGCCTCTTGTGGAGGAACATCAACAGCTACGGAAGGGTGTTCTCACTCGAGACCTATATAGCAGCCCACCAGCTGATTTCTTTCTGCGTGCTGTTGTAATTTGCTGCATCCATGATTATCCGGCTTTGGGCACTATGTCAGGGCGAACGACACATGGTTACAATGCATGTGTTCACTGTGACAGGAATCCGCTGTCATACGCAATACTTAGCAAGATCTGTTACATTGGACACCGCCGTTCCGCATCCTAGAAAATACCGAAGACATGTGTTCAATGCAAAGCATGAAAACCGTGATGCACCAAAGAGGCTCACCGCCGATGAGTTGCATGTGGAATTAGAGAAGGTCACGCATGTTACACCAGGAAACCATCCTAGTAATGGTAGCGGGAAAAGGAAGCGTGGCACGGTAGAAGAGAGATTATTGTTTACCCGCAGGTCCACTTTTTGGGACTTGGAGTATTGGAAAGATTTGGATCTGCGGCATAATCTTGATGTGATGCACATCAAGAAAAATATATGTGATAGCATTATCGGCACACTTCTTAACATTGAAGGCAAGACGAAAGATACCTTAAAATCTAAGATCGAATTGACACACCTGGGTATCAGAAAGGATTTGCAGGTGCAAGATCAAGGTAAACCATGGGATATGGCACCAGCTATGTACGTCTTGGACAACGTAAAAATAAAATAATTCTGCGAGGTCTTGCCACATGTGAGATTCCCACATGGATTTGCTTCCAACCCTGAAAGGAGAGTCAGTGCAGATGGAAACAAGGTACAAGGGTTGAAAACTCATGACTGCCACATCCTACTTCAAAGGGTTTTACCTGTTATCCTTAGAGGATTGGGCCGCCCTGACTTATACAGAGCAGTTGCAGAGTTGGGACAATTCTTCAGGGAACTCTGCAGTAGAAATATCAGGATAGATGCTTTGGAGTGTCTTAGAGACAAGATACCAACTATCCTATGCGACCTTGAGAAGATATATCCTCCAGCCTTCTTTGATGTGATGGTGCATTTGACTGTTCATCTACCTGATGAGGCACTACTTAGAGGTCCAGTACAGTATGGCTGGATGTACCCTATTGAAAGACGGCTAGGCACTTTCAAGGGCTATGTTAGGAACAGAGCTAGACCCGAGGGTTCCATTGAAGAGGCCTACATTGCTACAGAAGCATTGACATTCTGCTCAAAATACATTGAAATAGCTGATCAGCTTAGCAAAGAGGAGGGTGAAGACAATCCCGGGCATAATGTTTTCTATTATTCTATTCGAGTTACAGGGAAGAGTCGACAAGAGGACAAACCTAAAGATTTGGACAAAATGGTTTGGTATGTGTTTAATAACTGTCCTAAGATACTACCTTATATCAAGTAAGTGCAGTACTGCAGCTTATACATCGTAATCTACTAAACTTGCAGCACATTCTTATATATTTAGATGTTTGACGCGATCACTATGTTGTGCAGCATGTACCAAGAGGAGTTACTGCCACAAAATCCAAGAAACATCGACAAACTAGTTATGGCAGGATTTGCGAAATGGTTCAAGAACCATGTAAGCTTTTGAAGTGCACTGTCAATTTTTTTAATATATTGAGTACATAAGATGATCAGCTTGTCTATTTTCTAACCATAGGTTAAGAAGATGCGGGAGGATGGGCAGGTAATTGATGATGCCCTTTACTCACTAGCAATGGGTCCTGATACTCTGGTAAGACATTATGAATCTTGCGTTGTTGGAGATGTGCGCTACAACACCCTTGCACGAGACGAAGGCATGAAGACACAAAATAGTGCCATCATGAGCACGGATACGTATGACAAAGAGACAACTGAAATGTATGCTAACATAACAGACATTGTTCAGTTGCAATATATCTCCAGTTTCGAGGATCATCGGTGTGTAGTTCTGTTGTTCTGTCGTTGGTATAACCTGTTTTCCAGGATTGCAAAACCCAGAGCTGATGATTATTTCAAATCCATCAATGTCAAGGCGACATACCAGACCAACGAGCCTTTTATTTTGACAAATCAAGCAACACAGATATTTTTCTTGGAAGACACATTTGACGTAGCGATGACTGGAGAGTATTGCAAAGGTTTGAGTAGAGGAATTCGTTTAATGAAGTTGCACAACAAGATGATGCTTACACTGCTCCTGATGTACAAGATTACACAGATGTTCCTAATATCTTTGAGAACCATCACGTTAATGACGCTGGTGAAAAGATTGCATGTCGTGCTGTGGACATACAAGAGTTGATCAAGAAGAAGCCAACGTTCGATGACGTTGAGGACGAATAAGAAGATGACACCGTGGGGAATTACGATTCAGACTGATACACATGGCGAAGATGTTGACGCTGCTGCTGCGGATGATGATTACATTGCTTTTGTCGTATTTGCCAGCCAGAAGACGGTTTTTTATCTACTATGTGAAATTGTGTTTGCTATGACAACTGAAACCTGATGAAAATGTTGTTTAGTATTTTCCTATGAGAACATCACTTGTTATGTATGCTGATTTGTGTTTGGTGATTGTATGACAACTAAAACATGATGACATTGTTGTTTAGTTGTACTCATATTTGGCTGTGAAACTTGAATTTGAGGAAATAGTTTGCTGTTGGACTGCAATTTGCTCGACATCTTCGAATGAGAACAAAGCTGACCCGACAGGGCCTCTGCTATCTATTTATTTATATGAGCAAAAGGGGATACCCCCTGATTTCCGTTAATAGAAATCATTAGATGTTCACAACACTATGCCCAGCCTGCTACACAGGTTTCATTCATTACTAGTTTCAGCAAAGTGCTCATGTCGTAGCCACTGAGTACATCACGAGTGCTACATACACTGCAAATAAAGAGACAATCATCCTACAGAGCACATCGATTTTGCCCATTATCTTCACAAGCTCTTCCATCTCCTCATTGCTGTCAAGGATGTTTAGCAGCTGTTGCTTGGCCATGATCAGAGGCACTGCATCTTTAACCTTCAGCTCTGCATCTTCCTCTTCTGTCGTTCCTTTAGTTACTTGTCCAACACCCCAACCTGGTGGTATTGGGATTCCTCGACCAACCAAATAATCAGCGTAGTTGCATTCCCCCACATCAGCAACTTCCCAGAAATACAAATCACAATAATCTTCCCTTTTCTGCACGAATCAAATTGGAAGATCATCAACCAAACTATAAAAAAAAATCAGCAACTGAAAGCAGCAGAACAACACTTAAACATATTATTACCCCATGATTCGGGCATTTGTAGAAGACTCGGCCAGGGTTGCGGATTGTGGTTGAGACGCGACGGATGACTCTGCGTGATTTGCCACAGTGGCACCACACCAACGGCAGCGGGTTGGGATGAGCAATCGGGTGCAGTGCACGTGCCGACAGGGGTGTGATGAGACCCACAGGCGATGGTATAGGTGGTGACTTGGTGCATATCTGGTTGTTGCCTGTTGAAGAGCAGGTGGATGAGCAGCCAACAGACATGGTTGCTGGGCCAGAGCTTCTGAAGCTAGGCAGAGTAAGTAGAGAAGAGGTGAAGCGAATGTTGGATATGTCAGTTTCATTACTTGCAGAGTAGCATAGCACCATATATAGTCATAGTCTAGGTTTGGATTCGAACCAGCTACATGAGCACATCTTTCTTTTTTCTAAAACTCGGCAACGTCTCTTTACTGGTAAACTAGCTTGTTCTGTACGCCTTCCCAAGTCTTTGATTTTCTTTCCCTTTTTTGCGAGGAAGGAAGGAGGACAAAATTGAGAGTTCCTCGGAGTCGAACCCAAGACCTCTCGGTTGAAAACCAAGGGTGCTAGTCACTTATGTGGCGAACGTTCCCTGTGAGGAGGACAGCAGATGAACGCATTTTCCTCGCAGTTTTCTTCCTATATATAAAAAAGTATGCTACTTGGTGTCCGCTTAGTCAAAAAACGATTGTGCCAACCTTGACCGTTTGATTGACATTCAATGTCTGTCGCGTTTCTTCAGTCTCTTCTTCCTCGAGCCGCCAAAGCCAAACCAGCGCCAACGGGACCGCCTGCTCCCGCCTCCCAGGGATAGTTGTGATCTTCCCCGGCTCCTGTTCGTTCCCGTCTGAGGCCTCACCATCGTCCTCCGCGCTCTCCATGGCGCCACCCTCCGGTGTTGTCAACATGGTCAACAACCGAGAGGAATAAGGAGATGAATGTACATGGTGAGGATGACAGTAGGGACGCAGCAGCGCGCGTAGTAATTTTGTTTTTTCGGGGAGGAGAAGGGTATCAATTGGGTTGTGCGGGACCCGTGGCCCGTCTAGCCCATTGTTTCATTTCATATGTTTAGCACATGACCAGCCCAGTTTGTTTTTTCCTTTCTGAAAAATGGCTAGCCAGCTATTTTGTTTTTTGCAGAATAACCAACATAGGCCTACTTGCTTTTCTACGCCCTACTGGGCCGGAAATTTTCAAGACGAGGAGGGATGCACTTTGCCTAGAAAATGGGCTATAAGTAATAAGAAATGGGCTATAAGTAATAATAAATGGGCTGTAAAATGAAAAAAATACAGCAAACAGGCAATTAGTTCCCGAATACTATTTTATTTTGGATTTTGATATTTTAAATTTCATTGTTTTTGTGCGGGTAAAATTTCATTGAATTTAAATTAAGGTATATTTAGATTTAAAATTAATTTGAATCCGGCTAGAAATTCCGGGCTCTATACTGTTTAGGACAGATTTGGAGGCTGACTTGTCGGTCTACTAGGTTGACGTGTACTTTGGCTTTGTCAACTTAGTCCACAAACGATTCTAGCAGCAGTGACCATTGGATGTTAATCCAACAGCCGTGCTGCTTCTTCAATATCTGATCTTCTTGCTCCAGCCGCCCAAACCAGCTCCGGTGGGACTGCCTGCTCCCGCCTCCCGTGGCCGGCTGTGCTGCCGCACAGGCCGCACCGCCCCACCCTACTTCATTGCTGGCCAGGCCATTCCTCTACTCACCCACACCTCCTGTTATTTTCCGGCGACGGCAGCCGGACCAGTAAACCCTCATACTCCCCACCGCGTGGGCAACCATTGCCGAGTCTTCCCCGGCTCTGTGTCGTTCCCTTCCTAGGCCTCGCCGTCGTCCACCGCCATGGTGGTCTCAGCGCGCCCTGGTCAACATGGTCAACGAACGACATCCATCGGTCGTGGACTGTATGCGCAAAATAATGATTCCTCCACCTGACAGCTGGGACCCACCGGAAGGGCCTCTGTATTTTGCGAAAAAAACGTTCCCCCCGCTAACATGTCGGACCCACCAGCTATATCTTCGCACGCAAGGAAGTGCCTCCTTATTACGCACCAAAAAATGAATGCCCACCCTGCTAGATGGGACCCACAATAGTGGGAGGATGACTTGTGGGCCAACTAAGTTGACAGGGACGGAGGGCTTTGTCAACTTAGTCAATATGAACGATTCTAGTTCCAGTGACCGTACGATGTCCATCCAACGGCCATAGTACTTCTTCAACCTCTGGTCTTCTTGCTCCAGCCGCCCAAAGTAGCGCCGGTCGTGCCACATGCTCCTGCCTCTCATGGCCGGCGGTGATGCTGCGGAGGCCTCACCGCCCCCTACTACTCCCACCGTTGGCCTAGGGTATCCCTCTACTCACCCACACCCCCTGTTATTCTATGGCGACGGCAGCCTCACGCCGCAGCCGAACTAGTGAACCCTCGTACTCCTCTCCGCGCGGGCTACCACTGTCGCGTCTTCCCCGGCTCCGCGTCATCACCTTCCTAGGCCTCGCCGTCGTCCAGACCACCGCCCTGGTGCTCTCGGCGCGGCGTGGTCAACGTGCTGAACGACCGACTTCCATCGGAAGAGTACTGTACATGGAGAGGCTGACAGTTGGGTCCAGGCGGCCGCAAGTAACTGCCTCCTTATTACGCGCAAAATAATTATTCCTCCACCTGACAGCAGGGACCCACTGGACGGGCCACCTTATTTCACAAAAAAAATGTTTCCCCCCTGACTGTTGGGACCCACCAGACGGGCCAGTGTATTTCGCAAAAAAAACATTCCCCGCGCTGTCAGCTCGGACCCATCGGAAGTGCCTCCTTATTACGCAGAAAAAATGAATACTCCCCTTGCTAGCTGGGACCCACCATGGTGGGAGGCTGACTTGTGGGCCTACTAAGTTGACTGGGACGGGGGCCTTTGTCAACTTAGTCAATATGAACGATTCTAGCTCCAGTGACCGTACGATGTCCATCCAACGGCCGTAGTGCTTCTTCAACCTCTGGTCTTCTTGCTCCAGCTGCCCAAAGCAACGCTGGTCGTGCCGCATGCTCCTGCCTCCCGGGGCCGGCTGTGCTGCCGAGGAGGCCTTACTGCCCCTACTATTTGCACCACTGGCCAGGCCCTGCGGTGACGGCAGCCTCACACCGCAGCCGAACAAGTGAACCCTCGTACTCCTCTCCGTGCGGGCTTCCACTGCCGCGTCTTCCCCGGCTCCCCGTCGTCCCCTTCCTAGGCCTCGCCGTCGTCCACCACCCTGGTGCTCTCGGCGCAGCGTGGTCAACGTGGTCAAGGAACGACTTCCATCGGACGTGGGCTGTACGTGGAGAGGCTGACAGCTGGGTCCATGGCCGTAGCAAGGAAGTGCCTCCTTATTATGCGGAAAATAATGATTCCTCCACCTGACAGCTGGGACCCACCAGACAGGCCACTGTATTTCGCGAAAAAAATGTTTCCCCCTGACTGCTGGGACCCACCAGCTACATCTTCGCACACAAGGAAGTGCGTCCGGACACCTTCGCACGCGAGGAAGTGCATCCGGGCAAAAAGAAGATTCGCCCCCTGACTTCTGGGACCCACCAGCTACATCTTCGCATGCAAGGAAGTGCATTCGGGCAAAGAAAACCAAAACGATTCGCCCCCCTGACTGCTGGGACCCACCAGCTACATCTTCGCACGCAAGGAAGTGCCTGACAGTCGGGCCCCACCTGGTCGAAGCGTACATAGCGTTGTCAGTCTGGTCGCGAACTTGTACGTACATACCGGTCGATGTAGAGGCGCACACGTGTCGTAGATTTAGAGGCGCGCACGTGTCGTAGTAGAGGCTCGCACGTAGCATGTACACGTACTTACAACGGCGAGGGTGCAAGAAAGAAAATATGGCCATGTATGTACATAGGGGCAGGGTCTCGTACGCCTACTCGCGCATACGTACATGGCCGGGTCGGAACGAAGAAGTAGCATCGTTGTCGTGTTCATGGGGAGGCAATGGAATGCGTCGTGTTCATCGGGAGGCAACGGAACGCGTGGGAGCCAACTAGCTGGGTCGGAACGGAATGCGTGGTCGTGTTCATCGGGAGGGCTTGGATGGAACATGCGATGGAAACGAGGCCTGGCGTACCGCACAACAGAGGAAACGGCCTTGTGTTTGACCGGCCACGTTCGAAACGGGGTCCTGTTGATCGGGAGGGGCCTGGCGTACCGCAAAACGGAGGAAACGGACCTCTTACGGTCGAAACGGGGGTCCTGTTCATCGGGAGGGGTGTGGCGTACCGCAAAACGGAGGAAACGGACTTGTGTTGGAGCGCTGCGGTCAAAACGGGGGGGGGGGGGAGGGGTGTGGCGTACCGCAAAACGGGACTCCACGGGATACTGTTCATCTCCACCGTCGACCTCCACGGGCTACCGTCGACCTCCTCCAGCCTCCACGGGCTCCTGTTCATCCAGCCTCCACCGCGCGCTACTCCACCGGCTACTATTCAACCCCCCCTCCACGGGCACCCCTCCACCGTCTACTGTTCATCCAGCCCTCCACACCATGGGGTCCTGTTCAACCACCCCTCCACGGCCACCCCTCCACCGTCTACTGTTCATCTAGCCCACCACACTACGGGGTCCTGTTCAACCACCCCTCCACGGCCACCCCTCCACCGTCTACTGTTCATCCAGCCCTCCACACCACGGGTTCCTGTTCATCTAGAGGAAACGCCACCGATCACTGTTCATCCAACCCCCCCCCCCCCCACCGCAATGCTCACTGTTCACTCCAGAGGTAGCATCGATCGGCTTCAGTTAGCAGCAATAGCGAAGGAATCGCTCCATCGGATTCAGTTAACGGCCATCGATCGATCGCTCGGGTTCAGTAATGCGTAGCCTACAGTGCAATCGCTCGGATTTAGTTAGAGCCCAACGCCTCGCTCGGCTTCAGTTAGAGCCAACGCCTTGCACACACGCGCGTACGTACGAGAGAAACGGGCATCGCTTCACCCCCAACCTCCCACCGTAACTGGCAACTTCCCGAATTTTTCCTCCCCCTTGCTTCTACGACGGTTTTTTCCGTCATGGACGGCCCAAAGAATGTCATGCAGCTACGTCTCCGGCCCGCCCAGGACGAAAAGCCCATTTTCTGTCATGATTTTTTGTCATAGAAGTAGGATCCCACCACATCTATGATGATACCGGGTTTTGTCACAATTATCGTCATAGAAGTGTCATATGTATGACAGAAAAAAAATTTGTTCGGCCCAAAATGTCACGGATGTGTCTTTTTTTTGTAGTGCAGACAGTGGAGGTTGTCTAATCCTTATGCAATCAGGAGAAGGACTGCTGTTGACTATAGGTTCCATACAAAGGAACAACAGGATTTCTATTAGATAGTGTTGTTGGACAGGAAGCCAATAGTGTGTGTAACATGAGGTGGGTGGACTGGACCTACATGAAGGAGAATGAAGAACACTATCCTGGTGTGTATGACAGTTTTAGTGCTTATAGAGTTGCGGACTTTGTTGGGAAGAAGCTCACAAAGTGGAATGATGAGCTCATAATGCAATTCTACTCCACAACACACTTCTATCCAGATGGCAGGATAGTATGGATGTCTGAAGGTACTAGGTACCAAACAACAATTGAAGAATGGGCAAATCTGATCAATGCACCTAAGGAGAAAGAAGATGACTTGGATGTCTATGCCAAAAAGAAGATGGATCACAACACTATGGCACATATGTACAAGGAGATCCCAGATGTTGCTGTTGAGACACATAGTTTGGATCAGTACATTATCTTCTGTCAGGACTGCCAACCATCAACTTGATACTCAGGCATACTCTCTTGCCCAAGTCAGGTGATCCCAACATGATCAGAGGCCATGCAATAAACTCGCTACAGTTATTTGATGTGCCATAGAAGTTCAAGGTCATGAGCCACATAGTTGAGACTATCAAGAGGACAACAGCTGACCAGAAGAGAAGTTGTGGGTATGCCCCACAGATCCAGGAGCTGATTAACTCCAAGATGGGCACACACACATACTTGTTGGACAAGGATCACATGCCTATCTATCCAGACTTTGAGGACAACCAAGTGCTTATGGATGAAGATGAACCATCTTAAGTGCATGCTCAAGCAAAGAAGGAGAAGGCAAGGATAGAGAAGGCTACCAAGATGCCAACAATGGAAGAGGCATCTCAGTACTTTTTAAAGAGTAAACAAGGTCAGCTAGGCTACTTGATTGCATCCACTCTGAGGATTGAGAATGGGCTGGCCACCTTGACTCAAAACCAGGAGAGCCTGGAGAGGATCATGGAGCAGAAGTTCTATGACTTGGATGTGAAGGTAACTGAGATCCAGTCTGTTGTTGAGCAGCTTCAGGATGATATGCAAGAGAGGAAGGGAAAGACAACCATTGATGCATTTTCCAGAGTGCCTAGAGCTCAGACATCAGCTGCAGTGCCAGTGACAGACACCAGAGCCAATTCATCTGCACAATCTACAACTCCTACAGCTCCAGTGCAACCAGCACCAGCACCTACACCTCCAGCTCCATCCACATCTACTGAAGTCTTCGTCCAAGGAGCCGTCTCTACACCACCACCTGAAGATCAAGCCTGAGAGATGATTTAGTGCTATGCATTTTCTATGATCTTTTTGGTAACTTGTTGCCTAAGGGGGAGAAAAATGTATAGATCATAGGCTTAGAGAGAGAGTGTTGCTTTTTATTCTCTCTTGCTTTTGTGGTTGAACTTTATTTGCTTGTTTGAGATACTTTATGTCTGTGTGATACTTGGATAATCATGTGTTTGATCATATGCTACATTTATGCTTGTTGGATGACATTATCCTTTTTATCTCTATATGATCATTCACCTTGCTTGGTGATGAGTGCATGTATTCAATCATTATCATTTTGAGCGCTCCACCAAGATGTATGTGACATGGAAGAGTAACCCATGAGCCTAACTCTTTGTGCATTTGCATTCCAAAGCAAATCTTAAACTATGCACAAATTTAGGGGGAGCTCTTGCTTATCACATACTTCTCAAAGCGACAATGTTTTTCACTCTTATTATGATTTGTCGAAGCTTTGATCTATATGTTGTCATCAATTAAAAAAAGGGGGAGATTGGAAGTGCAACTATCCCTAGGTGGTTTTGGTAATTCCTAACAACATATAGCTCATTGAGCTAACATCATTCCAAGATGAATATTTCAGGAAAAGCTCAATGAATGGCATGGCATGGATGAGAAATGGATCCCTCAAAATGCTAAGGATAAAAGGATTGGCTCAAGCTCAAAAGCTCAAGACTCTACATTTTATATTTTAGTGATCCAAGATCACATTGAGTCTATAGGAAAAGCCAATACTATCAAGGAGGGATGAGGTGTTTCTTAATGAGTTTCTTGCTCCACAGTGCTTAGTGATATGCTCCAAAACCCTCAACTACTTTCTCACATCCACATATGACCTAAACCAAAAGTCAAACTCGGCCCTACCGATTCTTTCTATCCGACGCCACCGAGTTCAGATGTCATAGCCACTGCCACAAACCCTAGGCAAATCGGTCTCACCGATAGGGATCTCGGTCTCACAGAGATGGGATTGTAATCTCTCTGTTTCCCTTCGTAATGTTTCGGTACCACCGAGATGAGCGATCGGTCCCACCGAGATTGCAATGTAAACTCCCTGTTTCCTTTTCGTAACATTTCAGTCCCACCGAAATGAGCGAATCGATCCCACCGAGTTTACCTGACCAACTCTCTGGTTAGCTTATTACCAAAATTGGTCTCACCGAGTTTGTGTAATCGGTCTCACCAAGATTACGTTAAGCCCTAAACCCAACCATATCGGTCCTACCGAGTTGCCTGTCAGTCCCACCGAAAATCCTAACGGTCACTAGATTTGCTAAATCGGTCCGACCGAGTTTATCAATTTGGTCCCACCGAGTTTGGCAAGTTGTGTGTAACGGTTAGATTTTGTGTGGAGGCTATATATACCCCTCCACCTCCTCTTCATTCGTGGAGAGAGCCATCGGAACAAACCTACACTTCCAACTTGCTGTTTCTGAGAGAGAACCACCTACTCATGTGTTGAGGCCAAGATATTCCATTCCTACCATATGAATCTAGATCTCTAGACTTCCCCAAGTTGCTTTCCACTCAAATCTTCTTTCCACTCAAATCTTCTTTCCCCAAGTTGAGTGTTGGGGAGACAATCATTTGAAGCACAAGAGCAAGGAGTTCATCATCAACACACCATTTGTTACTTCTTGGAGAGTGGTGTCTCCTAGATTGGCTAGGTGTCACTTGGGAGCCTCCGACAAGATTGTGGAGTTGAACCAAGGAGTTTCTAAGGGCAAGGAGATCGCCTACTTCGTGAAGATCTACCGCTAGTGAGGCAAGTCCTTCGTGGGCGATGGCCATGGTGGGATAGACAAGGTTGCTTCTTCATGGACCGATTGTGCGTGGAGCCCTCCATGGACCCGTGCGACCGTTACCCTTCGTGGGTTGAAGTCTTCATCAACGTGGATGTACTATAGCACCACCTATCAGAACCACGACAAAAACATCCGTGTCTCCAATTGTGTTTGTATTCTTTACTTTCCGCTGCTCATATACTCATTGCATGCTTGCTTGAATTGTGTTAAGATTGCTTGACTTGTGCTAAGATAGCTAAAATCTACCAAAGACTAAAATTGGGAAAAGAATAAGTTTTTATTTGGTCAAGTAGTCTAATCACCCCCCCTCGAGACATACTTTCGATCCTACAGCAGCACTACAAGATTTGAAGAAATACCTATCCTCCACACTGATACTGGTCGCGCCTAAACCACAAGAGCCGCTGATGCTATGTCTAGCGACAACGAATCAAGTGGTCAGCGCCGCGCTAGTGGCACACAGGGAGGTCGATGAAGGGCCAGTAGCAACGGCAAGACTGGCGGATGGCGAGCCGGAGCTTCCCCCGGTAGGGCCTGGCACCGGCAAGGCGAGGCCCTCGGCAGGGTTTGATGCCGACGAGACAGGGCCTGCGCAACCAAATGAAGTGGTGTAGAAGAAGAAGATGATGCAGCACCTGGTTTACTTTGTCAACTCCCTCTTGTAGGGGGCTAGGTCAAGGTACTCCTGTGTGCAAAAATTGCTCTTCAGCCTCCTTATGGCCTCGAGGAAGCTGCGTCATTACTTCCAAGCGCACGAGATCACCGTCGTCACCCGCCTCCCGTTGCAACGGATACTGCATAACCCAGATGCCACAGGGAGGATTGTGGAATGGGCCTTGGAGCTGTCGAGCTTTTGTTCGAAGTTTCAAAGTACTTCGACGATCCAAAGCAGAGTCTTGGCAGAGTTCATTGCATAATGGACCTGAACGCCCGACGAAGAGATCCAGGAGACCACTCTTCCTGGCAAGGAAACAAGCCGCAACTGGATTATGTACTTTGACAGGGCTTTTTCACTGCAAGGCGCCGATGCTGGTGTGCTGCTCATCGCACCCACCAGAGAGCACCTCAAGTATGTAATCCAGATGCACTTTCCCAGGGAGATGTCAGTGAACAACACTGCTGAATATGAGGGATTGCTTGCCAGTCTAAGGATCGCGGTAGACCTCGGGATCAAGAAGCTCATCGTCAGAGGTGATTCACAGCTTGTCGTCAAGCAAGTCAACAAAGATTATCAAAGCCCGTTGATGGAGGCCTATGTGGAAGAGGTGAGGAAGCTGGAGGAGCATTTTGACGGTATAAAGGCAGAGCATGTTCCCCGAGGGGAGAACGACATCGCCGACTACTTGTCGAAGCACGTTGCCCTCAAACTACCTGCGGAACCAGGTAGTTTTGTGCTTTGCTTGACTCAACCATCCATTGAACCATCGACAGAATAGAACAAGCGAAGGAAATCAGGCCCCAGCAAGTACTTTCCCACCAAGCTCCCAGAATCCGCTGGGGGAGATGCTGCTGTGGACCGACTCTGACAGGGAATTCGTGAGGCAACTGACTCTGACAGGGAATCAAGCCCTGGCCGTAGAGACAGTCGCTCCCATGGTAGAAGAAATGCATTTATTCCTTGCCATCAAGCCCTAGGCTTCGGCATGGGCACAACATACCGTCCGATTCCTCCAAACAGGGGAGCTTCCCGAGGAACAGGAAGAAGCGGAGAATGTAGCCCGTGGTCTGCCATGTACCAATTTGTTGACAATGTTCTATACAAAAAAAGACCAAACGCGTGAAATTGAAGTGCATTCCCCGGGAGGAAGGACTGGAGCTGATGGCAGAGATACATGGTGGCATATGTGGCTCCCACATAGGGTCGAGAGCCCTTGCCGGCAGGGTCTTCCGGCAAGGTTTGTTTTGGCCCACTGCCCTCCAGGATGCAACTACACTAGTAACCAAGTGTGAAGCGTGTCAGTTCCATTCAAAGAAGCTTCATCAGCCAGCTCAAGCCCTTCAAACAATCCCTCTCTCCTGGCCATTTTTGGTCTGGGGGCTCAACATACTGGGCCCTTTCCCCCATGATGTCGGGGGCTTTGAGTACTTGTACGTTGCAATCGACAAGTTCACAAAGTGGCCAGAGGTGGAAGAAGTGAGGAATGTGACAGAGCAGTCAGTTGTCAAATTCTTCAAGGGACTAGTTTGTCGTTTTGGTGTGCCAAGCAGAGTCATCACCGACAACGGCACGTAGTTCACAAGCCGCACCTTCATGCAATACATCGAAGACCTCGGCAGCAAGGTCTGTTTCGCTTCCGTGGAACACCCATGGAGCAACGACGAGGAGGAGAGGGCAAATGCTGAAGTGCTGCGAGGCCTAACGACAAAGACTTTTGACAGGCTGCGCAAAGGCGGAAGGCGCTGGATTGATGAGTTGCCGGTGGTTCTTTGGTCGACCAGGACGGCGCCAAATCAAGCCACCGGCCAGACACCCTTTGCCCTGGTATACGGGGAAGAGGTAGTTCTCCCCACGGAACTCACATACGGGTCACCTCGAGTGATCACCTCGAGTCACGAGGTTGAGCAAGAACGATTGCGGTAAGATGACGCAACGCTCCTCGAGGAAGATCATCTTCGGGTGGCTATGAGAGCAGCACACTACCAGCAAGGCTTGCGTCACTACAATAGCCGCAAGGTTCATGCCCGAAGCTTTGAGGAAGGCGACCTTGTTCTTCGGCGCGTTCAATCAGCCAAGAATTCCAACAAGTTGACGCCAAAGTGGGAAGGCCCTTATCGGGTAATACGGGTCATCAGTCCCGGCGCAGTCCGCCTGGAGACCAAAGATGCCATTCCAGTGAGCAACTCTTGGAACATAGAGCATCTTCGCAAGTTTTACCCATAAGGCGTGACTGCCGGCCCCCCCGGCAGACCACCTTTTGTACAAGCCTTCCCGGCAAGGCATGTAACCCTCTGTACAAAGTCAGGTGCAGACCCTGAGCATAAATAAATGAAGCGCTGGCGCCCTAAGTTATAGCATGCATGCTAGGTTGAGTCTCTCCCTTATTTAGGGTTGATACTGCTTAGCAGCGACTAACCCCTAGCATAGAGGTCGAGTGTGTGTCTCTCTGTTCCTTTCCATCCTCTTTGGTTCGCAGGGTACATGGACTTTTCTACTGAGCTATTTGGAAGGAAGAGAACAAGCCGGCGCTCCGGCCCCGGCAAGCTAAGGTTGTCGGGGCTGAAGACACAAGGGTCCAACCACGGCAAGCCAAGGTTGCCGGGGGGCTGCAGATTCAGATAAGTCCTTTATCCCCTATTATGCATTTGCATATGGAATTGGGGCATATGAAACCTCGTTTTATTCCTAGGCTACCGTGCTCCGATCTTCCTGTATCGAACAAATATTCCTTGGGTCGGAATTTGGTTGTAGCCGTGGTGACAAGGAAGCAAGCGTAGGGCCTAACCCTACTTCACCCCTGCCTCCGCCAAGAGTGTGAGTATGGTCGAATAGGAGTAAGGGGACGGCAAGGCCTGTTGCCGGGCGACAATGTTTAACTTAAAAATAACAAGGATTCGTTCCTTGGTATGGGCTTCGCTCATGCAAAAGAACCTGGAGAGCACACTTTTTTCATTAATACGTCCCATACAGGTACAGTTCGTATGGAATGCAAACATGAGCAAGGGGATTACAAGTTTTAAATTTAACTAAGGCCCGTGGTCTTACAAACTAAAAAGAGATACGATGCCCATAATCCCTTTCTTGTCCCTCTCCCCGGGAAACGGAACAAGATGGCAGGAGGGCAAAAGGAGTGCCTAGGCGAGGTACGAGAAGCAGAAGACACCAAGAGAACATCCCGGTGGCCGTCTGGAAGAGGGCTGGTGATGGTGGTGCCGGGAGAAGAGCCGGAAGATGAGGCAGCGGGCCGCCAATACGCTATGAAGGTTTCGGTGCCATCGTACTTCGACTTGACGGTCTGCCACCCACCTTCTCCGGCCTTCCCATGCCAGCCGCCCAAGGAGGCGACCCCAAGAACTTCAAGGAGCTGGCCCTACCCCCGGCAAATTGCTCTGCCAGGAGGAAGGGCCAGGTGCAGATGCTGCTGCTACTGGCGCCGCCTAGGGACGGTGTGTCTGACGCCTAGTTGGACCCGTCATCCTCCCGTTTGACGCCCTCGTCGTTGCTATAGCTTTCCTCCTCGCGCACTCTCGCTTGAGGAGGAGTATTGATCATCAGAGGATCTCTCCACGCAACACCTTAGGCGAGTTCCCAAGTGCCCGAAGACCTTGACGGAGAGCAGACCGTTCTCCATTAATTTGAAGTGGAGAACGAGCCCCTCCGACAGGCTGTTGGCGCGAGCGAAGGCCTTCCATCCGCGCCGAAGATACATGACGTGAGGGGCGGGAAAGTCAACATCGACCAGCATGCTGCTATTCTCGCAGCACCTGATGTGCAGCCTCAGAGCCTGTGGCAGGTCAAGCTCCATCTACCGAGCAAACGGAGTAGAGAGACGCAGATGACGGCGCACTGGCCAGTACAGCCTGATGACTAACTCACGGGGATGATCTTCGACGTGGCCCTCCATTGGGAGAGGGGCTGCTGGCGGAGGCGAGGCCAGTGCGCCGCCCCGTCCTGCTCTTGCCCGAATGCCACGACAGCCTCGGCCTGGCCCCCTCCCTCTTCCTCTCACGGCCGGCTCTGTCGCCACGAGGTCTTGGGAAGGAGGAGCACGCTGTCGAGCAGAGACCCTCATCGCCGCCATCAAAGCACTGGCGTGCCCTCTCGCCATAGCAATGGATGGAGAATGGAGATGAAGGGGATATGCGAGTAGATGCTTTTTCTCCTGCCCCCGAGTCCCCTATTTATAGTTGGGAAGGGGAGGCTAAAGGACTGGCCATATACCCCTGAATAGCCCGCTTAGATCCGGCTCATAAAAGTGGCAGCAGGTGAGGCCATCGTCCGCCCTCCTCGCCCAACCGAGGGCGCGTGAGTATTGGCCCGCGCACGCCTTCCCATATTCCATGCATCTGTCACCTACCCCGCACTGTGCATGCGGCGTATGTGGCGCAAGGGGCGGGCGTAGTGGGAAACGTGGAAGAACGGTTCCAAGGCAGAGAAAGTAAATGAGCAGCGGCCCCGCGGTCTTAAAGGGACACGCAAGCCGCCTCTTTACTATTCACGACAGGATGATGCAGGCATGCTTGGTAACCCCGCGCACGATACCCACATCACGCATTCAACGCAGGTCATGGGGAAGCGCAACAGACGAAAAAGTTTCCACAGTAAAAAACCGCCCCGCCAGCCCGCGCACCATTCTGGGCCTAGCCAAACAACGCGTCGCGCTTATGTATGGCCCAAGCCCAGGGGCTCCTATCGGTGTACAAAAATAGGGCCTCTCTTTTGTACCCCTTTACCTATGCTCGGGCAGTCAGAGCCGCGCCCGCGGCCACACTTAGCAGGGCAGAGGAGGGAAGCCAAGGCCACAAGACAATCAAGGTAACGCCAAGACCAGAAACGCAAAGAGCAAGAGGACGAGGTGGACTCCGTCGGCAAGACCCTTGTGGGGCGCGGCCTTCGCAGCCCCGGAAAGAGCCTGGCCAGGGCAACTTGCCCAATGCCAGCAGAGCGGGCCACCCTTGAGCCCAAGGGATCCAACGCCATCAACCACATTGGAACCAAGGCTCGGGAGACACCTCCATGGTGGCATGCAGATCTTCGTAAAGATCATACGCATGCAAGATCAGATGAGGACCAGAAGACGGCGATCCTCAGCAAGATCCTTGCCGAGGAAATCCGCGAGACCTCCCGCAAGATCCTTGCCGGGGACTACCGCGATGCCGTGGCAAGACCCTTGCCGGGGCCCCGACAAGACCCATGCCGAGAACATCAGCGGGGCCGTTGCCAGGCCCACATCCGCCAAGACCCCACCGCCGTTCCCATGCAGCTGCCAGCCCAGCCAGCTAGGCGGGCACCTGCATGGCGACATGCTACCTCCAGACCAACCCAGCAAACACCTGTGTGCTGGCATGCAGATCTTTGTGAAGACCCTACCACCGCGCCAGCTCAGAAGCCTGCCAGCCTGCATGGCATTACACGCCGCGCTGGCCTGGACGCATGTCGAAGCAAGGTGAAGCAGCAACAGCATGAAGGGCACGTCGGCAGCGCAATAAATGTGTTTGTTCGACAGTGCCAAAGGATAGACTCAGCCACCGTATGCACTTTCCACCACTTGTGTGCCACTGTGGCGTCCTCTTTTTCCTATAAAAGGAGGCCCGAGGCATACGGAAGGGGGATTCGGCTTTTTGAACGACGCACACACAGTAGCTTGTTCAAGAACACAAGAACACTCTAATATACACCAAAGTAGGACTAGGATATTACGCATCCTCGTGGCCCGAACCTAGGTAAACGATTCTTGTGCTGGCTCCTAGACCCGCTCTTTCCACAACCTCGCTCCCCCCGACTGTAGTAGGGATTCTAGTGATCCCATAGGTGTTGTTTCCACCGACACTCGCGCTATTTAGTAAATTCTCATGCACTTTATTGGTTTCAAGGAAATGTGTGGCAATGGTCAACCACAAACGCTCGTTTATTGGTTTCTCAACTATAGAAAAGTGAAATACATGCTTGAAAAACATGATGCCTGGCATGGTGCCATGGTATGGCATCACCGTGCCCTGGTAAAAAATTGAGAAGGCTTGGCTTCTGTCGTCATGCATTCCTTTCATTAATCGAACCATCACCAAGCAAGTTTCACGGTTTGTCGGGGGAAATCACCGAGATTGAAGGGGAATCCAAATTTCCTTCCTAGTTTGACCATGAGTTTTTTCTGCGATGACATACACCCTGCAAAACACCGTCTTCAAATTTGGCACTTTTTCGGGTTCATTTACAATATTTAGGGGATTATGTGCATTTTCTAGGCATTAGTTCACATAATTCATATTCAAACATTCAGTGCATGAAGATGTGCACAAGAACGGTCTGGAAAACCATGCTCGTGCTATTTATTAAATTCTCATGCCTTTTACAAGGAATGGGTAGTGATTTCAATGAGTTTGTGGCAATCGTCAACCACAAACGTTTGTTTATTGATTTTTCAACTATGGATAAATGAAATAAATGCTTGAAAAACATGATGCTAGCAAGGTGCTATGGTATGGCCTCACCATGCCCTGGTAAAAATTTGAGAAGGTTTGGCTTATGTTGTCATGCACGTCCTTCATAAATTGAACCATCACAGAGGAAGTTCCATGGTTTCAAGGGGGAAACCACCGAGATTGAAGGTGAATCCAAATTACTTTCGTTCTTTGTCCTTGAGTTTTTTTGTATGACGAACATGCAGCCTGCAAATCACCGTGTTCAAATTTGGCACTTTTCCGGGCTCATTTACCATATTTAGGGGATTATGTGCATTTTCTAGGCATTTAGTGCATATAAATCCAATCTAGCTACGGCTGCACGGGTGTGATGAGAGGGACGTGGATTGCCGTTCGATCGCGGCGCAACCTACAGTGAACACACATGATCCTTGTGGCTGGGGTTCCGACAAATCATAGGACAACACGCAACAGGCTCAGCGCGCACTATTTTTGGAGGCGACGGAGACGAAGCATGTGCAATAATGAATGAGCAAGATTGTAAGGGAAGCCAAATTTCCTTCCATGTTTGTCCTTGAGCTCCTAAAAACCACCACAGTTATGGTTGTCCGGCCACTCCGTCCCAGAGCTCTCTCCAAGCGTCGTTCATGGCACCATGGTGCATAGTAACTGGTAAGGAACTGATGGCATCCTGGTGCGCCGAGTTCCTCCCCACCCGCTACCGCGCACATGGTAAGGAACCAATGGAATCCCAACGCGTCGAGTTCATCACTGCCCGCGGCTGCACAAGTGCGTGGGTCGACTTTGATTCTTCCATGGCCGAATGGGCGGCGGATATAGAGGCAGCCAAACCCGCAGAGAAGGAGCTGAAAAGGCAGAAAGCTGACAAGAAAAGAGAGTCCCGCAACCTCAAGAATGAAGAGGCCACACGCCATGCTGAGGGTAGCTCGGCAAAGATCGAAGCACGGTGGGCTACCGCTGACAAGGCTAGGAAGGAGAACTATGGTGTCTGGCCAGCATGCCCTGATGCCAGCTTGTGAGAATTAGTTAGTGCATGTGTCGCCCGTAAGATTGTATAAATAATTACAAGCATCTACTAGTACTACATATGAACTAGGTTTAGAGCAAATTACCAGTAGTACTTTAAGTTGGTACTATCTATTATTAACGTACAATGTCCATAAGCGCATCCTTTGAGGGATTTGAGCATTGATTAGCATGTATTCACTGAAGTTTTGTAGCCGCACACCGGCCCTAAATCCTCCATAAACATCTGCCCGCAGCCACCGGAGAGTAGAGTTGGCCACAGCTGGTTTTTAGTCTCACCTCACCACGCGAGTTGGCTGCACACCGGCTTAAATAGCCGCGCCAGCGGATGGCAGCAAGCTTCTCTCTTTTTGCATAGGATCAATTCTGGCTATGCGAGCGAGGAAGGTTGACACTTGATTGCATTTCATAAACCGATGATTGTTGATCGGCTGTTACCTATGCCTCATTCATGTACAATGAATAACCCTGCTACAATGAAAGTGATTTATTAGGTGCGGCTAGAGATGCTAATAGGTATAAGAATTATTACAAGATCACAAAACTCATGGTTTCTATGGCGTACCCATGTGCGTTTTTTTGTGTTAATGATACATAAGTCAGTTACCTGTGCGATGTTTCCTAATAAAGCAAGCGTACCATTGACCAAAAAATCAACTACATGTGTACATTTGTTTGGAGACAGAATCTGCCAATTTTCTCTTTTCTCACACACGAGTATTTTACGCGCTTCGTTTGGGCTGTGTGTTTCCCACACCCAAGTTTCAAGTTTCCTAGTGAGATTTTCATTAGGCGCACGATTTCAGAATTTATTCCTCCCATCACATCCCCACCCATCAAATTTCCACAGTATCTCCCACCACGCCCCCTCCAGGCAGCTCAAACCGCCACCGCCGCAACCACAGCTTCAACCACATCTATGTTCTTCCCGAGCATCATGGATCCAGTCAGGTAACCCACCGATCTCTATCACGGCCTTGCCCTGATTGCTTAAATGGGGGCATGCAAAACATCATGCCTTTAAATCTCCAATGCCCTACCTCCACAGCATCGCCACAAGCCCAACCACATATCATGTGGAGGTTGAGGAGCTGATGGCGGTTGATGGTGCGATGGCCACTATGTGTGTTGACCCGGAGGAACACCTCGCATCCACTGCCGCCGACTTGGTGCAGGCTCTAGACCAGATGAAATGCCCCAGCAACTTACCCTCGAGACATACCAAGTATGATCCAATGAGCTCAATCTTACCATACAACTTGCAATCGCTATCTTTTGTACGGTTGATGTATTAAGCATGTTTGCGCCTTGTTTATTTCAGTCTGCACACTGTGTCATGTTCAAGTATTAACTGTCCATCTCAATTTCAGCAATACCAGCAACAAACTTACAATACATGACTCAGGATGCTATTAAGCCTTTTGTAATTAATAGTTGTATCCATTTTTAATCTGTCCCTTTGCTACTGTGATACTCTCTGCGATGAAGTTATCACTAGAGATGCTGCCCATTTGCTATTTTTGGTGAATGCTAAACCTGTTGTAGTTAACATGCCTTTCCATGTACTTACACAGGGCCATAACATGCGACGCTCTTGTTTGCCATCGAGGTTAGATGCATCCCATATCTTACAGTATTTTACATCATTTGTGAAATTGCAGTTTGACTTCTAACATTTACTAGTTGCCTGTAGGTCCCTATGTCAGTAGCACTGATCCACACATCTACCCGGAGGAACACGTCGCCTTCGCTGCCGCTGATTAGGAGGGCTCTGGCCAAGATGAAGTGCCCCAGCAACTACCTCTCAGGGCTTACCAAGTATGAACTTACCCATTCAATCTTACCAATACCAGTTGCAATGGTTATGTTTTGTACAGTTGATGTATTTAAGCATGGTGTAGTAAACATTCCTAACACATCTTTGCTATTTTCCCTACCTTTTATAGACAACTAACCCATTCTCTGCTCTGGCAGCACCTGCCTTGCGATGTTTAACTCTGCAATTGTATTTTTATCAGTTCCAGTTTCAATGGATATACTAGGTTGCAGTAGTTAAACGTGCCTTGTTATTTTCAGTACTACACACTGTGTGATGTTCAAGTATGAACTGTCTAGCTCAATTTCACCAATAGCATCTACAAACTTACAATACATGATTTAGGATGTTGTTAAGCCTGTTGCAATTAATACTTGTATCCATTTTTTAAACTGTCCCTTTGCTACCTTGCTACTCTCCACAATGAAGATATCCTAGAGATATTGCCCATTTGCTATTTTTAGTGGATGCTAACCCTGTTGTACATGCCTTTCCATGGACTTGCGCAGGGCCATAGCGAGCGATGTTGTTGTTTGCCATCGAGGTTTGTTGTATCCCATGTCTTACGGTATTATACATCATTTGTGCAATTGCAGTTGGGCTTCTAACATTTACTTGCTTCTTGTAGGTACACATGTCAGCGGCACTGATCCATGCTTCGACTCGGAGGAACGCCTTGCCTCCACTGTGGTCGACCTGGGGCGGGCTTTTGTCCATATGAAATGCCCCAACAACTACCCCTTAGGACTTACCAAGTATGAATTGACCAGTTGAATCTTACCAATACCAGTTGCAATGGCCATGTTTTGTACATTTCATATATTAACCATGTTGTAGTAAACATGCATAACCCCTCATATCTATTTTCCCTACTATTTTATAGACAACAAGGTCACTATCTATTCTAGCCGCACCTGTCTTGCGATGTTTAACTCTGTCAATTTCATTTCTATCAGTACCAGTTTCAATGGCTATACTAGGTTATCTGTTGTAGTAAACAATTCTATCCATTTTTAATCCGTCCCTTTGCTACCGTGCTACTCTTTTGCAATGAAAATATCACAACAGATGCTGCCATTTTATAACGATTTGCTATTTTTGGTGGATGTTAACCCTGTTGTAGTTAACATTGCCATTCCATGTACTTACAAATGGCTACAATAGGCGATGCTGTTGTTTGCCGTAAAGGATAGCTGCATCCCATGTCTTATACACCATCTGTTCCTAAATATAAGTATTTCTAGAAATTCCAACGTAGACTACATGCGAAGCTCGACAATGCGCAGCTCATCCCTACCCCCGGGCCTCATGAGAGGGTCGTCTTCCTTCCCCACTTCCTCCGCGGACTGGGCTTTCCGCTCCATCCATTTGTCCGGGGGCTCATGTTTTACTACGGCCTGGATTTCCACGATCTGGCGCTGAACTTTATCCTCAACATCTCGGTGTTTATCGTCGTGTGCGAGGCCTTTCTCTGCATCCGGCCCCACTTCGGCCTGTGTCTCAAGACCTTTAACATCAAGCCGAAGGTTGTGAACGGTACACAAGAGGAATGCGGAGGCGCTATGTTGGGCAAATTGCCCAACGTCCCTTGGCTAGAAGGGACCTTCGTGGACTCCGTCAAGGTGTGGCAATCGGGGTGGTTCTACATCACCGAGCCGCGCAAATCCACATGGTTGGCGGCCCCCGAGTTTAGATCAGGCATCCCCACGCAGCTCACCTCCTGGAAAGAGAAGGGCTTGCAGTGGGGGAATCCGGTGGAGGTGACGGGACTCCGAGCATGTATCAAGAAGATGGTGAGCAATAAGCTCAGGCTCGTCGACGTGGTCCAAGTCATGCTCATCCGGCGGATCCTCCCATGCCAAGAACGGGCATTTAATTTGTGGGAGTTCAATCCGGAACAGCACCAGGCGCTAAACGGGCTCTTCGATACAACATACGAAGGCGCCTGGAGGGTGCTGTTCAAGGGCGCCGAAGCCCCTACGTCCGCGACCAAAGACCGCGGATTCAGCTCACAGAATCCAACTGACGAGGTAAGTGATTCAACCCCATTACGGGACACTTGTGATAATTAGTTTGACTCTAGTGAGGCTTCATTCTGCCTCTTCCTTTGACAGGAATGGATGGAGAAGGCCAAGCTGCTCATCAGCCCGGCTCCCATGCCAGAAGACCCAGCAAACGCCCGTTTAACAAGGCTGCTAGTTCCGGCACCGCACGTGGTGCCGGAGAAGAAGGCCAAGGAGGTGGCCGCGGGGACTCGAAAGAGTTCCCGCAATCAGGCGTCTGACGACGAGGATTCCTCCTCCGAAGGCGAGGAGGAGGAGTATTCTCTCCCAAAGGAGGGAGAGAAGAAAAGGAAGGCTTCCCCCATCGGGGGGCCGAAGGGTCCAAGAGGGGGAGAACTATCCCCCCGGACAGTTCCGCCAACATCAGCGTTGGTGGGGATGAGCGGCCTCCAAGGGCCAGGCTTCCGGCAAGATCATAAGTATCCAGATCCTTGATGTGTAATTTCTTTTATGTAGCGAAGTATCCTTCTAACGCCGCATTCTGTCCATAGTCCGGCCAATGATGATCTCCCCGACTCATCGAGCGGGTCATTGGCCTCATCGGATGTGAATTCCATCCTGACTGCCTCCACCCCACGCGCCAACGAGGACGCCGAGGTGGGATCCCAAAGAGGGACCCATCAGGAGGAGGCTCCGGAGGCGCCGTCAGGCAGCCCCCCGGACTTCGTGCCGGACTCCACATCGGAACCCGCAGTGGTTCCAGAGTCCTGCAAGCGGCCCCTTCGAAAGAAGGGCAGGACCGTGACGCCGGCGGCCTCCGTCCAACCGGAGGCGCCGGATAACCTGCTGGAAGCGCTTAAAGGTGCTTCCATCGAGGAAGAACACCGCACCATCATGAGTGCGGTGATTGAGAAGGTTCAGCTCGCGAAAAGCGGGCTGACCGAAGCCTGCAGTAGCCTTTTAACAGGCTTTGAGGTAAGAAGTTAAAATTATGTAATATAATACCGCATAGACAGTAGCCCCTGATGCTTGGTTCGGTGTTCGGAAATAAAAGCCGGACTAAGGATCTATAACAAGATATACGCAGGGTTGCCTAAAATATGTCAATATGGGTTTGCAGGCTGCACTACTGACCTCTGCCGCACTAACGGCGGAGGTTGACGTGCTGAAAAAGAATCTCGAGCGGTCCGAGCAAGAGCTCGGCCATGCAAAGAAGCAGCTCGAGGAAAAAGAAAGTGAGTAACACCTCTTTGAATAAGTACCTTACAGAAAAGGATTTTGGTTGTGAATAAAATTGACAAGGATAATATGTGCATTGCAGGGGCCACTAACGAGGTGGCAACCCTGAAGGATGCTGTGTCCGCGGCCGAACGCAATGCGGCCGCGGAACGGGCTGAGCGAGAAAAGCAAGAGGTGCGGGTGGCGGAAGTTCGGCAAGAGCTCCAGGTTCTCATGGAAAAACATGAGAGTTTGGAGCGTGACTCCAAGACTCGAGAGTCCGAGCTTGCCTCGGCTCTCGAAAGTGCCAAGTCCGCCAAGGCCGAGGCCTAGAAGGCCCTTCAGGAGGTTGAGGACATAAAGAAGATAGCGGCGGGTAAGGCATTTTTCATGCAAAGCAGGCATGTTAATGTGAACTACCGGACACTTACCCGAATTCGGCGCTCTCCAGGGGCATTTGCAGATCTGCCGCGTAGTGCGGCTGATGCCGCCGCATTCTATCGTGGTGAGGAGGGGAGCTCAACGGAGAAGGTCTTCTGGTCTCAGTATACTGAGGCCGGCCATCCGGTGCCCCCGAGCGACCAGCTGAAGCAGCTGATCGAACTCCACAAAGTAGCTGACGAGGCCATGAAGGGCCTCATAGTCCGGCTGTGGCCTGGACAGGCCATGCCTGGTAGCTACTTTGGCTTCGTGTAGCGGCTGGTGGATGCATGCCCTAGGCTGGATGTAGTCAAGCACTCCGCCTGTATCGAAGGTGCTCGTCGGGCCCTTGCCCGCATAAAGGTGCAATGGGGCAAATTGGATGCGGAGAAGCTTCTCACGGACCCACCGCCACCGGGCAAGGAGTATCGCACGCCGGAGAAGTATTATAATATTGTCCTGAAGGGAGCCTGCAATATTGCAGATGAGTGCTCCCGAAATGTAATCTTTGAGTGAACTCGCTGTGTATTTATCCTGTGCGCTGAAAACTTCGTTCATATGCGCCATGAGCAACGCTTGTTTAATTTAAAATATTACCTTCTGTGCGGCTGTTTATAAAATCTGAGAGATGGCAAGTCGTTGGCTTCAGCCCCCAAGCCACAAGTGCTGGGGTGTTCGGTGATTAACTTGAGCACGCTTGTTCCCATATTTGGGTCCATCTAGGGAGGCGCTCAACACGACGAACAAGGCAACCGGACTTATAATGCTTGAACACTCTCACTTAGCCATAGAATTCTATAATTTTAAATTTCGGCGAAGCCCCTGGTATTCGGAAGACCGAATCCGGGGCGCTATCCACGCCTTCATCGGACATAATCCGGAACTTCGCTCGAAGCGGCGTGAGTCTTTAAGGACCCGAAAAAACCTCTCGAACAGCGACCAGTCTCTCGCCTTATCATGCCGGTCAGTTTTAGCTTTCTCCATTGAGGCGTTAACCCGGCTCAACCGGGGCGCAATCGCAGTGGTTCTCCCAGTGCTACCTTAGCCGACGGAACGGAAACGTAAGGAGCCAAACATGGGAGCTGGGCAAACCCAACTATTGACCCAAGACATGATTCGGAGCCGATTCATATAATGCTATAAGTTCGGGGTGCCGCACTTGTGAAAGTGTTCGGACTTTATCACACCATAAAGTGGGGAACATAAGCCCCTAGTGTATTATGCCGTACCAAAAATATACGGGTGCCAGAATGTCATAACATATATGTAAAATGTAATGCAATTGCGATCATAAAGGTGCTGCTTTATTAATGAAAGAAAAAGTCTGCTAGTAGAGCGGACTGATATAAATAGTGCGGTAAGCAAGGGATTTGGACTAAATAAACATGTCCCCCTCCAGGGATGAGCTGCGGATTTGGTGTATATAATAGAATTTAATGCTCATAATTGAGACCACCTGAGTGTTCGACGCGGCCTTCTTTAGTCCCTGACTATTGCATCATGAGTTCGGCAGGTTCACCGCCGGACAGGGCTTCTGGTTCACAGAGTCCTGTGTACAAAAAATAAGAAAAATAATAATAATAAAAAAGAGGCACATTTGCGAGCCTCTGGTGTGGTCGAACCGCACTCTGGGTCCGCTGTGATCGTGCCCCCTCCCCTGTGCCCATGGTATCTCCAAAGCGTAATGATGTACGCGGAGTGTTATTCTTGCGATCATACGCGGGCGAGGGTTGGGGCCGCATTGCTACGCGTGCTCTGATCGCGCCAGGTGGTCTTGGTTGATATTGCTCCGGGCGCGCTTTGCTGTATCCGGCCGTTTAATGGTCGGGCTCGAGAATTGCCTTAAAAGGCTGCTCTGTACTTCTGCCGCGAGAGCCGCTGTGTGTTCCTCCGTTCGGAGGGAGCGTTCTATATTTCCATTGACTGTGATGACTCCACGAGGGCCTGGCATCTTGAGCTTTAGGTATGCATAGTGCGGCACCGCGTTGAATTTGGCAAACGCGGTTCGTCCGAGCAGAGCGTGATAGCCGCTGTGAAACGAGACTATGTCGAAGACTAACTCTTCGCTCCGGAAATTATCCGGGGATCCGAAGACCACTTCCAGTGTGACTGAGCCTGTACAGTTGGCTTCCACTCCTGGTATGACACCTTTAAAGGTTGTCTTTGTAGGTTTAATCCTTGATGGGTCTATGCCCATTTTGCGCACTGTATCCTGATAAAGCAGGTTCAGGCTACTGCCGCCATCCATCAGGACTCTCGTGAGGTGAAACCCATCGACGATTGGGTCTAAGACCAATGTGGCGAATCCGCCATGGCGTATGCTGGTCGGATGGTCTCTTCGATCGAAAGTGATTGGACAAGAGGACCATGGGTTGAACTTTGGGGCGACTGGCTCCATCGCATAGACGTCCCTTAGTGCGCGTTTCCTTTCCCTCTTGGGTATATGGGTCGCGTATATCATATTCACCGTCCGTACTTGTGGGGGAAAACCCTTCTGTTGTCTATTGTTCGGCGGCCGGGTCTCTTCCTCGTTGTCGCTATTTAGCCCCTTCTCATTGTTTTCGGCAATTAACTTGCCGGCCTGCTTGAATACCCAGCAATCTCTATTGGTGTGGTTAGCTGGCTTTTCAGGGGTGCCATGTATCTGGCATGAGCGGTCGAGTATTCGGTCCAAATTGGACGGACCCGGAATGGTTCTTTTGAATGGCTTCTTCCGTTGACCGGGTTTAGAGCCTCGGAATCCGGCATTAACTGCCGTATCCTCCTTATCATCACCGTTAATTCGGCACTTGTTTTTATTTCGACGTGACCTGCCGTTGTTGTCCTTAGTATCCGGACTGCCAGAATTTTTACGGAGATTGTTGCTGCGGGCTAGCCAGCTGTCCTCTCCCGCACAAAAGCGGGTCATTAACGATGTGAGGGCTGCCATGGATTTCGGCTTTTCCTGCCCGAGGTGCCGGGCTAGCCATCCGTCCCGGATATTATGTTTGAAGGCTGCAAGGGCCTCTGCGTCCGGACAATTGACGATTTGATTTTTCTTTGTCAAGAACCGTGTCCAGAATTGCCTGGCCGATTCGTCTGGCTGCTGAATGATGTGGCTGAGGTCATCGGCGTCTGGTGGTCGCACATATGTACCTTGGAAGTTATCAAGGAATGCGGCCTCCAGGTCCTTCCAGCACCCAATTAACTCTGCGGGCAAGCTGTTAAGCCAATGCCGAGCTGGTCCTCTAAGCTTGAGTGGGAGGTATTTTATGGCGTGGAGATCGTTGCCGCGGGCCATATGGATGTGGAGAAGATAGTCTTCGATCCACACCGCGGGGTCTATTGTGCCATCGTAAGATTCGATGTTTACGGGTTTAAACCCTTCGGAGATCTGATGATCCATTACTTCGTCAGTGAAGCATAACGGGTGTGCGGCGCCCCTGTATTGAGCAATATCGCGATGCAGCTCGAGAGAGCGCTGTCTGCTATGTTCGGCCCGGCCGGGGTTATTGTATCCGGCACGACGGTATTCGTCATGGGTCGTAGGGCGCCCACGTGATCCATAGATGGATCTGGATTGCCTTGCTTTGTCCTCCAATATGGCTCGCAAGTCCGGCGTGTTCCCTCTTGGCTTCGTACTTTTGGAGCGATGCTGGGGTATGGTCTTCGCTGGGGGCCTGGATGCCTCTCTGTCACGACCACGGGGTGGTCGGTCAACCATACCGTGCGCTAGTGATGGATGTATGTATGCTTCCTCCTCTAATCGGGGGAGCAGCTTGTGTTTTGGGTAAATTTTGGAGGGACGTTCGAGTTTATACTCTTCGGCCGCGAGGACCTCGGTCCATCGATCGGCCAGCAGGTCCTGATCAGCTTGAAGCTGCTGCTGCTTTTTCTTTAGGCTGTTTGCTGTGGCGATAAGCCTGCGCTTGAAGCACTCTTGTTCAACGGGATCCTCGGGTACGACGAATTCGTCATTGTTGAGGCTTGCTTCGTCTTCGGAGGGAGGCATATAATTATGATCCTCAACCTCTTCATCTGCCGCCCCCTCATGAGGGCTTGCTTCTGCATCCTCCTGCGCTGAGTCGTGCGGGAGGGGATTGTCTTCGGCACTCTCTGGAGTGTTATTATCTCCTGTGCCGGAATCTCCGTTTTTGCTGTGGCGAGATTTAGAGCGGCGCCGCTGACGCCGGCGCTTGGGCTGTTTCTTTAAGGAATCTGCCTCCGCTGTTCCTTCCCCGTCCCCATCTTTTGGGGTATCCACCATGTATACGTCATATGACGAGGTGGCCTTCCAGTGCCCTGTGGGCGCTGGTTCCTGTTCGTCTCCGGCATCGTCTTCCATAGCGTCGATGTCTTCGGAGTCGTAGTCTAGCATGTCGGTTAAATCGTTGACAGTGGCTACAAAGTGGGTGGTGGGTGGGCTCTGAATTTCTTTGTCGTCCGCATCCCAACCATCCTGGCCATAATCCGGCTAGGACTCTCCTGATAACGAGAGATGCTTTAGTGAATTTAAGATATCGCCGAAAGGCGAGCATTGGAAGATGTCCGCGGCGGTGAATTCCATAAACGGCGCCCAATCTGGATCGATTGGTAGGGGTGCGGGAGGTTCGGAGTCCGGCGAGGAGTCCGGCGCCTCGGAATCACGAGTTTCGCAGGGGACAAGATTGGTGTTAGGCTTCATCGCCGTGGATGTTGAAGCCCCCGGGGCGGCGTCTATCCACCAGCCCTCGATCTGGGCGATCGGCTCCGGGCTAATGGCCGGAGAGGATTCGTGTGCGGCCACCAAAGCACTGTTCGGCGGCAGAGCTAGATCATGCCCGTCGTCACAGTGCGGCGCGCTTGGCTGTGGCTCGAGTCCATCGAGGATCAAATCTCCTCGGACATCGGCCGTGAAGTTTAAGCTTCCAAATCTGACCTGACGGCCAGGGGCGTAGCTTTCGATCTGCTCCAGATGGCCAAGTGAATTGGCCCGCAGTGCGAAGCCGCCGAATACGAAGATCTGTCCGGGGAGGAAAGTCTCACCCAGGACAGCGTTGCAGGTTGAAGATGCCATCAAGCCTATTGGTGACGACACAGAGGAACTCTCAATGAAAGCACCAATGTCGGTGTCAAAACCGGCGGATCTCGGGTAGGGGGTCCCGAAATGTGCGTCTAGGCGGATGGTAACAGGAGACAAGGGACACGATGTTTTTTACCCAAGTTCGGGCCCTCTCGATGGAGGTAAAACCCTACTCCTGCTTGATTAATATTGATGATATGGGTAGTACAAGAGTAGATCTACCACGAGATCAAGGAGGCTAAACCCTAGAAGCTAGCCTATGGTACGATTGTTGTAATGTATGTTGTCCTATGGACTAAAGCCCTCCGGTTTATATAGATACCGGAGAGGGCTAGGGTTACACAGAGTCGGTTACAATAGTAGGAGATCTACGTATCCGTATCGCCAAGCTTGCCTTCCACGCCAAGTAAAGTACCTTCCGAACACAAGCCGGAGTCTTCAATCTTGTATCTTCGTAGTCTTGGAGTCCGGCGGACATTGATAGTCCGGCTGCCCAACACCCCCTAGTCCAGGACTCCCTCAAGGACTGCAGAGCTAAACCTCTTCAAAAGCATTGAGCTGATTCTAAATTTATGTAAGAGTCCATACATATCTTATAATGTCCACCAAATGGACGATAACGAGGCTAACATGTGCAGCGATGCTACATAATCAAATAGCTATGAAAGTAAGTATGGTCATACAGGGCAAGAGGTACTCACAAGAGCAATGTAGTGTGCAGTATAGTTGCGAGATTCTATGGTGCCTTGAGAATGAATGTTCTTCTGCTAACAATTTTCGTACAAGTTAGACGTTAAGGCAAATGCAGAAATGTAGTTCAAATTGTGATGTGATATCATAGACAGTACCTTATGATGTAGATGAGACCAATGTGTAACAAGATTATTCCAGTCACCATCGGATAAATGTAGCACCGGAGACATTACAAAAATTTCGTTTAGAGGCTTGCCATCGAAGTGCGCTTGCCTCGGTTAGGAACGATACTTCATCAACGAGTGCTTGAAAAGCGCAACCTACCCTTGCTTGTCTTGACAATCCAGTTAGTTCCTCACCTATTTAAAAGAATGAAATCTTGTGTCTTCTATCAGTAGAAATATATGCAGTAATTACCATGAATAACATTAGTACGTTGCATACGCATAAGTTGAGGAGGAAGACTAGAAACTGTTCTATGTCTGCGGTACAATCTTTCCATGAAGGAAAGACACACACAAAGTTCCTGACAACAATATAAGCGTCGTCTTCTAAACTAGGAAGAAATGGAACAGGGGTCCTATTTGCTCCAATTGGGGCTCTCTCTGGTTAAAAGGGATTTGGCAACTGGATTTGGTGTACTCTTTGCTGGAATGGGGGATTTGCGTCATAGAGCGACTGCTATGTCAACTAGCATCATCATACTGTTTGCTGCAGTTGGGGTCTGCTGAGTTGGGGCATCGGAAATGACCAGTGTAGTAGGGCTAGAGTCTACTAGAGTTGGGGTGTTTTGTGGGTCAAGTGATATTGCAACTACACCTAATGGGCTATTGGATTTATCAGGTGTCACTACCTTTTCCAAATACTTTGCTTGTGCTCCTCCTTGATCAACAATCACCCTCTTCCTTTTGAACGTCTGATACACCAGAACATCATTTGGGTAAATATGGTACGATGATAGATGGAATATGTACTGAAAATGGATAGGTAGGGCGTATTCACATACACGATGTGTAAACTAAGCTAATGGTGGTGCAAAAAAGTAGAAGCAATGTAAAGCATCAGTTGCAAGATATGCGCAACCAATATAACCCTGGCAAGTTAGAGCAAGCACCTTAATGGGTGAATAAGATAGGGCATCTGCCTCTGACTCCTCCACTAGGGAGCTACATTGACTTAGGTCTCCCTCTAGCTCAGAATCACGGTTAGGATCATATTCTGAGCATGAATCCGTAGGTGGACAGTGTTTGCATTGCATTGCATCCAGACTTGATTTCAGTCCCTTAATGCTAAGTTTGACAGCCATGGCATTGTTATTCTTCATTCTTTTCATGCGCGCAAGCTCATAATCATTATGATGCTGTTCAGAATCTAAGATTCATGAAAACATAAAAAGTAGTCAGATTATCTGTGGAATGCATTGCGGATTCAACTCGAAGAGTGTCTCCCAATAAACCCCTGCATATCCAAAGTTCACCCCAAACCGTGCTGACCAGACCACACACAGAAATACAAACCCCTTATGTCTCCATAACAGGAAGACACACATTTCAAAACTGAAGTAGGAACATTAGAATCATATCAAATTCGTATTTGAACAAATAAACTAAGGAATTATGAGTGGCATAATGTTTAGCTTCAAGGGTGGAGAGTTGGTAGTGCGACACAAAGCAAGTAGGTAGATTGTATTCCATGTAAAAGATTGAAGCCTATGTAAAATCTGGAAATGACACTTTCTTTCTATACAATGCAATGTTCGTTGCTCACACATGATGGAAGAGATCACACAGAGAAATACTATTCACTCATGTCTACGGCTCCAGTATTTTGAAACAGGGCGGTCCACCCTAAAAGAATATTGATAACAATTATGACAAGGCAAGCACAGACGTAGTGAATCAATCATTTACTTGTGAGCTTAGTAGGACAAGTATGCAGAATTGTAACTGCAGTAAGAGACCGTCCAAAATCTAAATCAAGCAGTTTGTCTAGCACTTATTGTTTGCAACCAATCAACGTGAATAATTGGATATTACATCGAATGAGTAAGAAAGACAAGTAAAATTGTCAACAAACCTGGCTTGCAGTAGTAATCTGCGTCAATGTTATTACGACCAACAATCCAAAATGACTAGTATCTGTTCCTAGGGCCGGAATTTTGAAACCCTATGAACTTTACACGTACCAAAGATTACTGAAATACATCTGAACCATTAAGTGTAGGTAGCACTCAGCATACACCAAACCCTAATGCTAGTCCTGCCTAATGAGTAATGACTCAATTAGAAAATGGGTGATGAGGAGTGGCTGCTAAGTGTTGAGGACGTATCTCAGGATAAATCAGGTTGGCTTAGTGGGTGGTGCACGCCTGAGCCGTGAACGGACTGGGAAGGTAGGCACAGCGGCACGCCGGGGAAGTGGTGACGCTGTCGGGCGAGCGGCTCCTGGCTTCCTGTTAGTCTAGCGTCTCTTCCTAGAGTCATGCCATCTAGGGATGGCAAGTCGCCGGCAAGGCAGGCAGCTGGGGGCGAGTAGAGATCAGAAGCGCGTAGCAGAACAGAGGGGAATCGGGGCCTGGGATGATCCAAAATCCCAAGGTGCGCCGCGGCCCACCGTGGGCACCCTATAGAGATACACACCCCAGCAGCGAACATGCATTTTCGAAACTAAATTAGGAACATTTAGCTGACCAATTAAACGACTCTGTTTTAATAATATCATATTCGTATTTGAACAGCTAAGCTTGTTTACCTTGATGGGTGGAGCAGTGCTATTATGACACGAAGCACGTATTCTGATCGTATAGTGATCATAAAAAGGGGAAACCCTAAGCATATTTGTTTTAGCAAAAGAGGGTTTCCCCTATGATTTCTATTAAAGAAAACACCATGGAACCAACATGATCAATTAAACTGTATTATGACTGTGCCATGGTAGATTTGAAGCTGCAAATCGGAGAAATGATATTTAGCATCCATTATTTGCTTCGAACTAAGAACTAAATTCTTAGAGCTGAAAAGAAAGTAGAGTAACCAAGTTACGATCTGTTTTCTAGTTGAGATCAAAAAGTTGAGGAGATATGAAGTACCACCTCTCTTGCGGTACCGTATAGGCATAGGGGGTGTGATGGATGTCGGTGGCATTGAAGCAGATCTACTACGGTAGACGGGTGCGTCAGGGTATAAGTCTCGTTGCGGTGGAAGTGAAGGTCGTGTGAGCGGCCCCTACAAAGTGGACGACGGTGCCGATGAAGTGAGAGGTTGCGATGCAAGGCTCTTGGTCAACCATTGTGGATGAGAGACGTCCATCTCTAGCAGTGGACGACGCGGTCTTGGTAGGTGCTCCGGCATGGTGGAGGACGGTGGCGATGGATGGGATGGAGGACGGCGGCGATGGATGGGGTGGCAGACGGAGGAGGCTGGTGTGGGGATGGTGTTCTAGCATGGGCGGTGTAGGAATGGGAAAATGGAGGGAGAGGTACGGGGAACCATGTTTTTGGGACGCGCCTATCTGAAATATGGGAAATTTACGAACTTAACACCCGTTTAAAATTTGGACGTCTCGTCGGTTGGGGATAGGATGGTAATATCGCATCTCGCCAATATTTTCCCAAAGCAATTTCGAGCGAGGAGAGGGTGTTTACGCCCATGGTTGGCGCCCAGAGTGTATGAACGGGGCTGACAGGTAGGGCAGTTGTGGCACGTCTGAGTGAAGTTACAGACCTGCCCCTATTGAAAATATTTGCCTACATCGATTTTGGCCGAGTCGAGTTTGTTTTGCTGCCCACCGTGTATGAATGGGGAAATGGAGGGAGAAACAGAGGTCTTACAGACAATCTTGAATCAAATGTGTTTTGCCGCCCATGTTTGGCGCCCACCATATCGGAATGGGCTCAGCGGCGGTCGTGTCACATCTAATTGAAGTTACTAACCTACCCCTATTGAGAGCAGTGGAAATTGGGCCGACGGATTGTCCGTGTAATGGGGAGACAGTAATTTCCATCTTCCAAACACTTGGCTTCGGGTAGCCGACATGGGAGTGGACATTTTGCCGGTTCTTTTGAATTTTGGGACAATAAGCATCCATGTTTACCCTGGCAACTAAATTCGAATCCATTTTGTATTCCTATATGAATCTTTATAAATCATTCTATGTGTTTTTATATATCTTCAAAAGCAGGACAAAGATGTATTCCACTGTCATATATGAATATGATTTACAAATGCCGATACTCAAATTCAGAAGCTAGAATCCAGTTTAAGGTTAATTCGAATATTTGGAACACTTTATGTCCAACTCAAATGTCACACGTAGCATAATAATGTGTACTCTCATTTAGATATGTACACAAGCGATGTATCATGATTCAAATACCGAGTCCATCAACCAAGAATGTACATAACTAACTGACATATAAACACTTTTAGAGTCTATGGATCAATAGTATCAACTAACATACATAAGCCAGGCCACTGTACATTTTGTGCTAGAACAACATCCATTTTTTAGCGAAGCTACTACAACATCTTGGACCTTTCGGATGCGTGCTACTTATGGTCCATCTATACTACTATTATTGCTGAATGCACATTCAGCCAAATTGGCATATTTTTAGGTCTGGGACAACAACCAAAATGAAATATCTCCGAGTCTTACCAATTAATACAGACTTGTGCTCAAATAAAATTACAAACCAAAAAAAACAATTATTACATGATTCCTAAAACAAATGGTTTGATTGATTACATGAACAAACAACACAAAGGTTATTCAACGATGGAAAGAACATTTAACCTATGATTTACCAAGTGGGAATTTAATTTCCTTTTTCCTTCAAGACCTTAACAATGCGGTCAGTCTCAGCTTGCTTCATTTTCAAATCCACCAAATATTTAATGGTTGTCTTGAGTACTGCTTGTGATTGTGATGTTTCCTTCCTCAACATGACAACTTCATCTGCAAGTGCAGAAGCCCAATCTCTTTCTACCACTAGTTTAGCCTCTAGAGCATCAGCAGTTGGCAATTCATAATGCACGATTGGGCCGGTGCCACTGCTGTGGGATGATACAACGCCCATGGGAACCTCGCTCTTTGATATTGGGCTAACCTGTTTTGCCATTAAAGTTTCGATTAGATTCAGAAAAGTTAAAGTTATAAAAACATCTCAACTGGGAGTTATAACATCAAACCAGATAACAAACATGGAATTAAACAGTTTCAATTGGATGCTGAAAAGTAGTTATTAACATCATTGTAACTGGTTTTTGCAGCAGCAAAGCAGTTAAACAAACAAGTAGCTATTTAAGTTCGGGCAAACATGTAATTCGTAACAGTAAGTATCAAACACATAGATAGGCACATTCTATAATAGGATTAACATGCTATGGCATTATGTAATCAGTATCAAACTAAATTAAGCCACGCAACATAATTGAACAATTTTACAATAAGTGTCTAAATAAAATTTTGAGAAGCAGGTAACTGAACTTATGCTAGCTCTTTGTATAGGCACACTGCAACTTCTTTTTTGCTTACAAGGTTCTACGAAGGAATCCATGGTTTCAATTGCTTGGATTCACGGTCCCAATACTTCTTTCTTCCCACACTGCATTGGTAAGTCGAATGGTTAATCTGGTAAGATGGTGCATCCTTAATATGTTATATGAGGACTTGTAGTCAGACTAGTTGTAGCCACACACATCACACTGGCTTTTATTGTATATTTCATGCGATTACATTTGGCATATCGAGATCTAAGCACTCTACAATAGGATGAAAAGACTGGCATCCTTCACATTATTGGCAAACTCAGTTCATAGAAACAAGCAATTCAACCATTCTGTGGGTAAATCAAAAGCGCCACTAGAATATTTTTCACTACCCCAATCATACACGCAAAAAGGGGCGACGCCACCATAGGGGCTGGTATGGGTAGCCGCCTCGGGTGGCTGGAAAGTGTGCACCTAGTTTGAATCGTCCAGGTTGGCCCAGGCTGGTTTTGTTCGTCCCAACGCATGAACAGGAAATGTAAAAAATGAAGAAAAAATGTTTCAATTTGGATGGGCCAATAACACAAGTGCAACGCAGGCCATATAGCAGGCTCGCTGCCCAAACAAGCGCCTCCCATATCGATCGACAGCATGAAAAATCCCAATTCGTTCGCTCCAGCCTCCAGTCTGGTTCGCTCCTAACCTAGCCGCCGCTGGATAGACCGACACAGCACTTCCTTGCACCCTCATTGGAGGGCAGTCGCCGGGCTTCAAGCGCACGGTAGGACAAGAAGATGGAGATCCAACCCTGGGTGAAGCCTGCGTGGGAGGCAGTGGCGGCAGCATGGGCATGGCATCGAGCTTGCGCAAACAGACAGTCACATCTTGCAAGAGTAGCATGCGCAACGAGCAGGTACATCACATCCCTGATTATATCTTATTCAACTGTTCAATTTCTGGCCATAGTTAAACCTAACGGTGTTGTAAAACTGCTTGTATGTAGGGAACCTATGAGAAAATCAAACCAATTTCCGCTTATTTTATAACTCCCCAATCAATACTGACCTGACTGAATCTGATGTGTCTAATCAAGTTTCTAGTGCAAACATACAAGCTCAAGTTGTTCTTGAGCCTTAAGTGTCTAATGAATAGACTGCTAATGAAGAATTTGATGCAAACATTTTACATGCTCCTGGTGATGAACATATAGTGTCTGATGAGGGATCTAATGCAAGCATTTTGCAAGCTCCCATTGAAGTATTTATGTTTAATGATGATCTGCTATGTTGAGAGAGACATAGAGATTTGCAGGCATTGATGACAAGCAAATTATAGTACATTTTCATGTCTTGAGGAAACGTCGAGGCCATCAACCATAAAGTCCCTGTATCATGACAACGTAGCATAAATACTTTTCTAATCTGTTGTTTGAAAGTATTGGCATACTTGTGCAGGATAGATATATTGATATTTAGTTTGCGCACTGGTTATAGGTGCAATTACACTTCGATATTTTCAGCCAGAGAACGAATAATTCAAGCAGGTACAGACCATGTTTGTAGTCCTTGTACACCATGTTGCATTTTGTGTTTTTTGGTGCTTGCATCAGTTAGTGTTTTATAATGTGAACTACTTTGGATCATTAGCTGGTTTTCAAAGTGCGTGTAGCTTCACATTTCACAAGTTATGTTGATTTTGTGCAAGTGCCTTCGTATTTTTTAAGTTAAATGTTCGCCCCTGGTAACTTGAATTCATGGATCTGCCACTGCACACAAATCATACCTACATGCAGTACAAATTAAATGAAATGCAGGGACTTACGCTAGCTCATTGTACAGGCTCACTTCAGCTCTACTTGCGCTTGGGATGTTCCATGTACAAGTCCATGTTAGCACTAGCTTGGATGTGCAGGCCTTGTGCTCCTTGGATCCCCCTCTGCATTTTTTACATGGCGAATGGTTGATCAAATAAGAGGAATCGACCTTGATGTTGTACTAGAGAACAGATACTTACAAGGTTATACGGGTCTGCAGGATGTGTACCAGATCCTGTAGCACCGTCATGCTTCGCTAAAAAATGGTTTTTCTTGTTTCAGATGATATCTCCAGAAGAAATAAGAGTTAAAGTCAGAGTTGCATAGGCGTGTAAGCTAAGAGAGCAATGAAAGGATATCCAAACATCGTCGGAATAGTGCATAATGGAGTGATGTGTGGATAACTAGTTCGGGCTGGCGTTTGGGAATGCTCGCCTAGCTAGAGTGTGGGTCACTTCAGAGCCGTTGAGAGTGATGCGCTGGTGTTGGCTGGCCGCGCACGGATGCAGATCTTGAGTGGCAGCAGAGCGCTATGATGCGGTGGATGAGACCGTTGGTGAAGCCCCAACAGCCTCGGGGGGCGGAGGTGCGACGATGTGCTCGGTGAAGTAACCACGGTGTGGTGGGAGATGGCGTCGGTGAAGCGCACCTGATGCGGTGGAAGTTGGTGTCTGTGAGGCACGTTAGCTGCGACAGCCGATGTTGTTGGTGGACTACCCGGTGTGGTGGACGAGGGCGTAGATGAGGTAGCTCCGGTGCGGTGGTGAAGCGCGATCGTCGTCTTCATCCAGCACAGAGGTGGGGAAACAGACGATACGAGGGGCGATTCGAACTTTGCTTGGGTTGGCGGCAAATTAGGGATTTGAGCAATCTGGGCATGGAAGCGGACGATGGAGAAGAGAGATTTTGCAGGGCGGGAATTGGGGCCGCCAGATATTTCAATCCAAAACATGGAAGTGCGAACTTATTTTGTTGTCATCCTTTTTTTTGGGGGGGGGGAGGGGGAGGGAGGGAGGGGGCGGGTGGCTGGGTGCTAAGCGTCCGTCCGACACACGCTACCATCACGACATGACCCTGGTGTGCCTGGTGCGCGTACATTTAAGAATGCAAACGAATCTTCTTTCATTTGCAAACGAATCTGTATGTATTACCATGCTCGTGTTTTCCTTGCAAATAATTAGTCATTCGAAATGAGATACTATAAATTAATTAATAAGGAGTTATTTGAAAAAAAATCGAAATGGTATCCACGGTATCCACGCTAACGTGGACTAGAGTGTGTGTCACATAATTAGTTATTTGAATTAGAGTGTGTGTCAGTAGCAATCTCCAATTCTAGCGTGGATTTCGCATTTCACTGTATCCACGCTACTTTTTTAATACAAATTCATATGTATATGATGAACACCATGGTAGTCAGAAAACTTTTGGATGGATTCAAACGTCTGACCTACAAAATAGCACAACAATCGAGTCAATGTGAACTTTTCCATACCTAGTATGGCATGAATTCGAAATAATTACCCAAATGCACGGTCCTCGGTTCAAATCTTACAATGTACACCCAATTGAAACATCGATATTAATTCTCGTACTATCTACATTCAAATGTTGTTTTTAGCCCCCCCTCGGAACACACGCTACGTACTTCCTATATCGATCAATCTTCCTGTCCTAACCACCTTAGGAAGCTATCGGTTTCCGACACATGTTCATTCTTTCTCACCATGTTTCAGTCTCTAACTCTCTCAACTACACAAACCCCTTTTCCCACTCTATTACCAAATGTATTTACCTCACACACCCGCCATTGCACCCCATGCCGAGCTCTCTCTCTCTCAATCTCTCTCTCTCTATCTATCTCTCTCCCCACCTCTAGATACATCCATTGCCTATCTAGCCCCCAACCTCTCGTGCGCACGCATGCATGTTGTCTATCTAGGTCACTTCCTCGAGACTGTCTCACTCTTTTGTCTGCATGGCGGGCCACACTCCCTCAATCTCGCTCTCTTTATCTGAGTCTCGATTAACCTCGTTTTCTTTCACACACAAATGATAAATGTCCCTGTCCGGCCCTGGATTCACACACTCCATACTCTCTCACATAGATTGTCTATCTAGGTCAGTACATCCAAGTCGCCCCCACTCTTTCGACCTCATGGCGGGCCATGCTCGCTCAATCTCTCTCTCTCTCTCCCTCTCTCTCTCTCTCTTTTTGTATGTCTTGATTGACCTTGCTCTTTCTCAGACAAAAACGATATATCTCCATCTTTGATCCCAATTCGGCATATTCATATTATATACTGTCTCACGCACATTGTCTATCTAGGTCAGTCTCTCCCACCCATCTCAGTCTTTCGATCGCACGATGACCCACACTCGCTCAAGCTCTCTCCCTTTATATATGTAATCGATTGACCTTGCTTCCTCCCACGCACAAAATATATCTACATGTCTGTGACTGGATCATTTCTCAAGCTCTATCTTACAGCACTCACCCTTCCCAAAAGCTCAGTCGGACAATATCTCTCCAGAGCATATATATCTTTTCAATGAATGTTAGACCACACTCACTTTGTCTCTCTATCTATATGTCTCTTGTTTGACCTCGATTTCTCATGCCGTATCTTCCACACATTGAAGCTACTTCTCCATCCCTCGCAACGCCGGAGCTATTTACATTGCGAGGGGGATCCAACCTTGGATTAATTTGTGTAGGCATTTATTCCGGTTGGTTTAGATTATATTTTCGTAGCATTCGGCCCACACCTACTCCAAACACCGTTGCAACCCCCTCACCTCCCCTAGTTGATTTCCCTCTGGCTCGGTTCTCTCTCTCGTACGTCCTTTCTCGCCTTCAACGTTGCACCATGGTATTATTGCAAAAAACTCCATTGTTCTCTTTAATTATTACAAATAAGCTACAAAACTACACACCGATAGTCCACTTGGAATGGAACAAATTTCGACCCACAAATTAAAGTGCTACAAACTACACACTGAGGAGACCACCTGTCATGAAACAAATTTGGACCCATACACAAATTAAAAATAAAGGGCGAGGATCGAACATGCGACCAGGGCCTTCAAGACGCACATCAATAGGCAACATACGTAGAACAACAATGTTTGTTGTACCCCCCCTTTGTTCATATAATGTTTTTACATTACCACAACCTATTTAATGGATAACATGTAATATTATTTTTAGTACATTAGTGGAACCGGCTCGTTAGCACATACTATTCGCCTTCACTTACTGGTGGGTTGCATATGTGCTCTCTCTCTCCCCCCCACCTTCTGCATTTAGACGCACGGGCAAACACGAAGAACTTGCAGGCGATGTTTCCGTTGACCATATCTGGACGCATTTACAAGTTACGGCACCAGTTTCACGTACTAGTAGCACTAGTAAATGTGTACGTGCAATGCACGTCAATTTGGAAGTACCTTAAGTGCATGCGGATATTAAGTAGGATATTATCTGCGTGTTATTATGTGATTAACACTAATTTTGGCATGTAATTAACTGCATGCTAAATGTGTTGAGAGCTCGACATTGAAGCAGTCTAGGTCATTGGATGAGAAGGACTATATGTGGCTTGATGACGTTTTATATTTAATTTGATACGACTCTAGCAGAACATTCAATCGATCAAACCATAGATTTCATTCAGTCTGACTCCGACTTTACATTCATACGATGATCGATTTAAAATAAATGGAAATGATAAACATTCAAATTTTTTAGCATGGCAATCCGAACGTTCTTCATGGCAAATTTAGATTATGTGGCAGCGGCGGGGGCATCTTGTAGTTGGAAGCGGCTCCTCTGCCGTGCTCTGTGTGTCGTCGGGTCACTGACCGACAGCGACGGTGACGGAGGCATCTTGTGCTATTGTTGGGGTACTCCTGGACGTTGGCCCTAGCTTCAAGGAAGGTCATAATGTTCTGGATTTTGGTCTCCAGGAGTGAGTCAACTGGCGGGAGTAGGCGACTAGCGTTGGTGCAAGGAAGCGGTCGACGGTGGCCATCCATACCGCTGAGGGGGGCACTAGCACCCGCGCGGGGACAGGTGCTGGAAACGGCACGGCGGAGACATTCGTGTGCACTGGCACCGGCACGGGCACGCATGTCAGTGCACGCGTAGGTGCATGCACTGGTAGGTGCACGGGCACCGGCATGGGCGTGTGCGTCAGTGCACGAGCAGGCACATGCGCTGGCAGGTGCACGGGCGCGTGAAAGTTGGCGGGAACCTCGTGGAACCCCGTGGCATCAAGGTCCGTGACAATGTGCGACTCCCAGCCCATCAGTGCCATGGGGATGGGCGCTGGCACAGTCAGGGCGACGGGAGCTGGAATGGGAGCAGGGACAGGCGCGGTGTCTTCCCGCAAGCCTGGTTTAACCTCGTCCCAAAGCGCCTTATGTTCTTGAGACTACGGCTGGGTGTCTTCCTCTGGAAACTGGAAGACTAAGGGCACACCAATCGTGATGCGGCATGGCGTACGTTTAGGTCAGGCTGGTTGGATGTAGACGACGGGAGAATCATAGAGGAAGAGAGAAGATTGTAGCGATACCGGGTAGTGCGGGGTTGAGTTTAAACTGTGGCGCCGGCAACATTAAAAGTGGGAGCAGTTGGGACGAAGGTGGGCGATGGAGCTTCAAAGGGCTCGCCTCCCGGTGAGCCTGCAAAGCACTACAGGTGTCTCCCTGTCATCCAGCGCAGTGGTCTGCTCGCACGCCTCCCATCGGCTCACACGCTTGCTCGGCCGGCACCTGCCAATCAAAAGCGGGAGTTGTGGCAGCACATAAATGCCCACGGTTTCAATAATGAAAGCGTTCGCTTTAACGTTACAGGTCTTTGTTCCAATATACCTTGGCTATTCATTTGTGCAACTTGTCATAAGCAGCTTGTCTCAAATTGAAAAAAATACGAAGGAATATTTGTGGCATATCACGTGACCATGCTCAATTTCATGAATTTCTGGTCACTTTTGGATTTTCTGAAATTTAAAATCCAGGATTCGAAACAATATCGTAACCTGCATCATGCAATAAATTTTCAAGTGATACATCCGTCCTGTTGTATTTCTTAAGAAAGGATTCGGTCAAAAATTTTGCTTAGTTAAAATTCAGACAAGTTATATATACAGAGTAAAAGGATAATCCCTCCGTAGCACTGCATTGCCTGATATATTAACTCAAGTACTAGGCGCGAACAAACGGGCTCAATTCTATGCTCATCCTGGTGTAGTAGTAGTAGTAGTACTATGCAATGGAGTTGATGGGTGACCTTGGGTAGCGGCGACCGAGGGAATTGTACCGTGCTCGGCATGGTAGGTAAGGCTGTCTAGTTACTAAAGCATCCCTTCATTGTTCATTAGTATTCATTATGGACCAGGGACATGAGGGGAATTTCCTAGGGCTGGAATTCTGGCCGCCAGATATTTCGACTTGAAATGCGGAGGGTCGACTGGTTGGGGTTTCCTAATGTGCGTACCACGCATGTCACCAGAAGGACACGAGCCCGGGTTTTTTAGAATCGACACAAGCCAAGGTCTGGCTAGTACGATGTTGGGTCCTATCATTCGAGAATACGAAAGGAATCTTTTAAATTGCCGAACGAATCTTTGTGTATTACAATGCCCGTATTTTCCTTGCAAATAGTAATCTCAACGTGGTAATTGATTTATGACGAGTTCTTGAATTAAAGTGAATTTGTGATATAGTGATCTCAATGTGGATTTCACATTTCGTGGTATCCCTAGTAAGTTTTTCATTGCAAATTCAAATTTAAAAGATGAACAATATGGTGGTGAGAAAACTTTGTGTTTATCAAGCATATGAACAAACACACACACACACAGACACACACACACACACACGAACACAACACCAATCCAATAAGTATAGTGCATCTATTTTTCCAAACCATGCATGTATGGCACGAATTCAAAAATACTCCTTCTATTCCTAAATATTAGTCTTTTAGAGATTTCAACAAGTGACTACATATGGAGCAAAATGAGTGAATCTACACTCTAAAATATGTCTATATACATACGTATGTGCCAGTCCATTTGAAATCTCTAAAAAGACTAATATTTAGGAACGAAGGGAGTAAAATGTAAGACATTCATGGTGTCGGTGTCAAAACTGGCAGATCTCGGGTAGGGGGTCCCGAACTGTGCATCTAAGGATCGAAGGTAACAAGGAGGGGACACGATGATTACCCAGGTTCGGGCCCTCTTAATGGAGGTAATACCCCAGTTCCTACTTGATTGACTATGATGAATATAGGGGTTACAACAGTTGATCTACCTCGAGATCGTAATGGCTGAACCCTAGATGTCTAGCCTGTTATTGTGATTGTCACTATGGACTAAACCCTCCAGTTTATATAGAAACCTGAGGGGACTAGGGGTGTTCCAAGTCGGTTTACAAAGGAAGGAAACTATACATCCAGACGCCAAGCTTGTCATACACGCACAGGGGTGTCCCATCCGGACATGGGAGGAGGCCATCTGTTCTTGTATCTCCGTGGCCAGTCCGGCCCACATCACATAGGTCGGCTCGCCAAGGACCCCATAATCCATGACTCCCTCACATGTTCCTCAATTCAATATTTCAAATGAACAGGAAACTGAAACATGAATATTAAGTCTAGTACTATAGTACATGCAAATGTTGTGTTTAGGCAGAGCTATGTAGATTGTTGGGGGTTAACCCCTCGACCTTAGATAAAATTGTGAATCTCTATTTAGGATTGTTTAGATTATATTTGACCCCACCCTCCCAAACACCGATTGGTTGTGCTGTTGGGGAACGTAGTAATTTCAAAAAAATTCCTACGCATACGCAAGATCATGGTGATGCGTAGCAACGAGAGGGGAGAGTGTTTGTCCACGTACCCTCGTAGACCGCAAGATCACATCGACTTTGGAACCATTTCCTACGCGCATCGTCACCGCGTCCTTAGCCAATCTTCGCTTAATCCGTAGTCCCTGTTTCGATTTGCAAATATTAGCAATAGAACCAGTATCGAATACCCAGGTACTACTGCGAGCATTAGTAAGGTACACATCAATAACATGTATATCACATATACCTTTGTTCACTTTGCCATCCTTCTTATCCGCCAAATACTTGGGGCAGTTCCGCTTCTAGTGTCCAGTCTACTTGCAGTAGAAGCACTCAGTTTCAGGCTTAGGTCCAGACTTGGGTTTCTTCTCTTGAGCAGCAACTTGCTTGCCGTTCTTTTTGAAGTTCCCCTTCTTCTTCCCTTTGCCCTTTTTCTTGAAACTGGTGGTCTTGTTGACCATCAACACTTGATGCTCCTTCCTGATTTCTACCTCCGCGGCTTTTAGCATTGTGAAGAGCTCGGGAATAGTCTTGTCCATCCCTTGCATATTATAGTTCATCAGGAAGCTCTTGTAGCTTGGTGGCAGTGATTGAAGAATTCTGTCAATGACACTATCATCAGGAAGATTAACTCCCAGTTGAATCAAGTGATTATTATACCCAGACATTTTCAGTATGTGTTCACTGACAAAACTATTCTCCTCCATCTTGCAGCTATAGAACTTATTGGAGACTTCATATCTCTCAATCCGGGCATTTGCTTGAAATATTAACTTCAACTCCTGGAACATCTCATATGCTCCTTGACGTTCAAAACGTCGTTGAAGACCCGGTTCTAAGTCGTAAAGCATGGCACACTGAACTATCGAGTAGTCATCAACTTTGCTCTGCCAGACGTTCTTAACGTCGTCAGTTGCATCAGCAGCAGGCCTGGCACCCAGCGGTGCTTCCAGGACGTAATTCTTCTGTGCAGCAATGAGGATAATCCTCATGTTACGGACCCAGTCCGTGTAATTGCTACCATCATCTTTTAACTTTGCTTTCTCAAGGAACGCATTAAAATTCAACGGAACAACAGCACGAGCCATCTATCTACAACAAACATAGACAAGCAAAATACTATCGGGTACTAAGTTCATGATAAATTTAAGTTCAATTAATCATATTACTAAATAACTCCCACTTAGATAGACATCCCTCTAATCCTCTAAGTGATTACGTGATCCATATCAACTACACCATGTTCGATCGTCACGTGAGATGGAGTAGTTTCAACGGTGAACATCAATATGTTGATCATATCTACTATATGATTCATGCTCGACCTTTCGGTCTCCGTGTTCCGAGGCCATATCTTTTATATGCTAGGCTCGTCAAGTTTAACCTGAGTATTCCGCGTGTGCAACTGTTTTGCACCCGTTGTATTTGAACGTAGAGCCTATCACACCCGATCATCACGTGGTGTCTCAGCACGAAGAACTTTCGCAATGGTGCATACTCAGCGAGAACACTTCTTGATAATTTTAGTGAGAGATCATCTTAAAAAGCTACTGTCAATCAAAGCAAGATAAGATGCATAAAGGATGAACATCACATGCAATCAATATAAGTGATATGATATGGCCATCATCATCTTGTGCTTGTGATCTCCATCTTCAAAGCACCGTCGTGATCACCATCGTCACCGGCGCGACACCTTGATCTCCATCGTAGCATCATTGTCGTTACGCCATCTATTGCTTCTACGACTATCGCTACCGCTTAGTGATAAAGTAAAGCAATTATCAGGTGTTTGCATTTCATACAATAAAGCGACAACCATATGGCTCCTGCCAGTTGCCGATAACTTCGGTTACAAAACATGATCATCTCATACAATAAAATATAGTATCACGTCTTGACCATATCACATCACAACATGCCTTGCAAAAACAAGTTAAACGTCCTCTACTTTGTTGTTGCAAATTTTACGTGGCTGCTACGGGCTGAGCAAGAACCGTTCTTACGTACGCATCAAAACCACAACGATAGTTCGTCAAGTTAGTGCTTTTTTAACCTTAGCAAGGAGCGGGCGTAGCCACACTCGATTCAGCTAAAGTGAGAGAGACAGACACCCGCGAGTCACCTTTAAGCACGAGTGCTCGTAACGGTGAAACCAGTCTCGCATAAGCGTACGCGTAATGTCGGTACGGGCCGTTTCATCTCACAATACCGCTGAGCCAAAGTATGACATGCCGGTAAGCAGTATGACTTGTATCGCCCACAACTCACTTATGTTCTACTCGTGCATATGACATCTACGCATAAAACCTGGCTCTAATACCACTGTTGGGGAACGTAGTAATTTCAAAAAATTTCCTACGCATACACAAGATCATGGTGATGCATAGCAACAAGAGGGGAGAGTGTTGTCCACGTACCCTCGTAGACCGTAAGCGGAAGTGTTATGACAACGCGGTCGATGTAGTCGTACATCTTCAGGATCCGACCGATCCAAGTACCAAACGTACGGCACCTCCGAGTTCAGCACACGTTCAGCTTGATGACGATCCCCGGAGTCCGATCTAGCAAAGTGTTGGGGATGAGTTCCGTCAGCACGACTGCGTGGTGACGATGATGATGTTCTACCGGCGTAGGGCTTCTCCTAAACTCCGCGACAATATGACTGAGGTGGAATATGGTGGAGGGGGGCACAACACACGGCTAAGGAACAATCTTGAAGATCAACTTCTGGGTTCTAGGGTGCCCCCTGCCTCCGTATATAAAGGAGGGAGGGGGAGGTGAGGCTGGCCCCTAGGGGTGCGCCTGGAGGAGTCTACTCCCACCGGGAGTAGGACTCCCCCCTCTTGCCTTGGTGGAGAAGGAAAGGGGGGAGGGGAAAGAGGAAAGGGGGGCGCCGCCCCTCCTTCCTTGTCCTATTCGGACTAGGGGGGAGGGGGCGCGTGGCCTCTACCCTAGCCGGCCCTCCACTTATCCATCATGGCACACTAAGGCCCATTAACCCCCGGGAGGGTTCCGGTAACCCCCCGGTGTTCCGGCAAAATCCCGATTTCACCCGGAACCATTCCAATGTCCAAATATAGGCTTCCAATACATCAATCTTTATGTCTCGACCATTTCGAGACTACTCGTCATGTCCGTGATCACATCTAGGACCCCGAACAAACTTCGGTACATCAAAACTTATAAACTCATAATAAAACTGTCATCGTAACGTTAAGCATGCGGACCCTACGGGTTCGAGAACTATGTAGACATGACCTAGAACTATTCTCGGCCAATAACCAATAGCGGAACCTGGATGCTCATATTGGCTCCTACATATTCTACGAAGATCTTTATCGGTCAAACCGCATAACAACATACGTTGTTCCCTTTGTCATCGGTATGTTATTTGCCCGAGATTCGATCGTCGGTATCCAATACCTAGTTCAATCTCGTTACTGGCAAGTCTCTTTACTCGTTACGTAATGCATTATTCCGTAACTAACTCATTAGCTACATTGCTTGCAAGGCTTATAGTGATGTGCATTACCGAGAGGGCCCAGAGATACCTCTCCGACAAACGGAGTGACAAAACCTAATCTTGAAATACGCCAACCCAACATGTACCTTTGGAGACACCTGTATTGCTCCTTTATAATCACCCAGTTACGTTATAACGTTTGGTAGCACCCAAAGTGTTCCTCCAGTAAACGGGAGTTGCATAATCTCATAGTTACAGGAACATGTATAAGTCATGAAGAAAGCAATAGCAATATACTAAACGATCAAGTTCTAGGCTAACGGGATGGGTCATGTCAATCACATCATTCTCATAATGATGTGATCCCGTTAATCAAATGACAACACATGTCTATGGTTAGGAAACATAACCATCTTTGATCAATGAGCTAGTCAAGTAGAGGCATACTAGTGACGTTTATGTTTGTCTATGTATTCACACATGTATCATGTTTCCGGTTAATACAATTCTAGCATGAATAATAAACATTTATCATGATATGAGGAAATAAATAATAACTTTATTATTGCCTCTAGGGCATATTTCCTTCATGTGCACCCCCTCCTCCCCGTGAGAATATCATGTGCCCCCATACCTTAGATGTTATATGCTGATACAAGTTGGTGGGAGCTTGTAGATCTGAGATATAGCAGCTCACAGAATGTCTTAATATTTTTACAGGAAACCTTGATGAGTTTGAGAATTGCACATAATTTGTACAAAAACTACTCAGATGCCCTTGGATCCCATATCCAATGACCTCGAAGCTCGTATCACCGTATCATTTAAGATGAAGGAGGACATCATATTCTCCTGTATGTAAGAATATCATGTGCTACCACAACTTAGATGCTTTGGTGATACAAGCTCTTCAAAGCCACTAGATTTGTGACCCAACAACTCCTCGGTGGTTCGAATGGTTTTTTGCAGAAAAGCCCCAAAAGATTTCGGCCACTGCTTACAAGCACAATGACTGTTCAGATGCCATTGGATCTCAGATCAAACGACCTCCAAGCTGCGAGAGCACCTCATGTTTTCTTGCACGGGAGAATATGAGGTGCTCCCACACCATAGATTCTATGGTGATACGAGTTCACGGAGATCTAACGACCCACAGTAGGAGGTTTGAATGTTTTTGCAATATACGGCTAAGAGAGTTTGGGAATTTCGCAGAAAGTACAAGTACAACGCATGTGCCATCTGATCACTGATCATACGACCTAGATTCTCGTATCACCGTAGCGGCTAATTAAGCTACGGGGAGCACCTAATATGAGCAACGAGGAGCCGTTGGATCCAAGATGCAGCGGCACACATGAGGCCTGAATGTTTTATTTGCAAAAAAACCGTTGGAGAGTTTGGAAATTGCGCATAATTACAAAGACTACTCCCAAGTCATTGGATCTAAGCTGTGAGGTGGATGTGATATTCTATGCCGCTGTCATTTTTGTTCGTAAACTTGCAAAATACGTGTAAATCATGTCGTTACTTGTGTAACCGCGCAAAGTGTTTGGTCAAAAAACCATCCTACACTGAAATATCGGAACAACACACGGGGGTCCCACTTGTCATTAATCAAATTTGGACCTAAAACTAACAAATCTGAAAGACAAGATTTGAACTGGCAAGCTGGCCTACAAAGCATAAGTCGATAGACTGAAACAACAACGGTTATTGGCTTTGTCCCATAACTTGATTTTATACATTATTACGTTGAGTAGAGTAGAGGGAGTGCCTCGTCAACATGTGCATGACCGTTGACTCACTTACTGGTGGGTCCCATGTCTGCGATCTCTCTCTCCTCTCCATCATCTAACCTTTGCATGGGCACACACGAAGAGTGGCGCTAGCTTGCTGTGGTGTTATTATAACTAAAAAAAGCTTGGAAAATAGAAGAATCGCCTAGAACAAGAGACATTGTGGCTGGTCGAGACAGAGCTAACCACAGCTATCCTCCATGCCACGTTAGCATGATGAAGCTGTGTGGCTAGTGGGTGTTTTCGACCGACTGACTGGGTCCCGAGGTTGAACCATATGTACTATGTCTGATACAGTATAGTTTTACACGCACATTTTCCTCCGCGCCGAGACGTGGCACACCCTACCGCGTAGTTTCGGGGTCCTCCCGGGTGGTGCACACATATATTCTTCCTTGCTGAGACGTGGGACGCCCTACCCCGGTTTTTCTAGGTCCTTCTCGGTCGTAGTGTCGAAGCAAGTAAACGAGTTGTCAAATCACGAAAGACCACCTTTCTCGCCGAGTACATCAGTGAAGCACGGTGGCTAGCTAGTTAGGCTAGTGCGACTGATTAGCTAGGCCGCCACCACATTTGTTTTTTCACCCCTTTTTAGCTCCTTGCCAGCAGGTAAATTTAAATATCCACGAAAACATTGCTGTGGTGTTTGGGTGCGGTAGGATTTTTAATTTTTAATTGATAGGAGCAGGCGCGGCAGCAATTAGTCACGATGACTCCGACTGGAAAACCCACTGCTCCATGATGTGATAAGTCGTCGACTGGTGTTTTCCCATGGTGAAAACCAAAAGATTCCCTGCTCCTCGGCTGGATCCCTCCGCCTTCCCGTAGATTGCATTGCCTTTCAACCATTTCGCCCCCTTTGCTTCCTCTCCCCATTGCTTCTACCCGGTGCCATGGCGGCGTAGCAGATCACGGAGTCTGAGGTGAGGCGCCTGACACAGGAGCTCCAGGCCAAGGATGCGGAGCTCAGGGCCAAGGACGTGAGCTCCGTGAGCTCAAGGAGGAGAGGAGTGCCATGCTCTGCCATTATGTGTGGGAGTTCACGGAGCTTCAAAAGCGGCAGGTGTCCACCGCAAAGATGCTCGAGGCGTCGGCAGCGTTTCTGCAGAAAGCGGGAGATACGATAGGCCATCAGTGGAGCCGACTGGAGCACGAGCAGGCCAATCGTGACGAGGTCCACGATCGCCTTAGCCACTTGGTGGAGCAAGTTGCCATGCACATGTTGCGGCTGCGTGATGCCTACCGTCGTGCCAGCGTGACTATGCCGGCCATCGGGCTAAACCCTTTCGCCCACCCCGTCAACTTTAACGAGTTGTGGCTTCCTGACCCGGTCTCCTTCTTCACCTATATCTCTGAGGAGTTGAGCTGTCTCCGCGCGATGGTGGGGGCGGAGTTGGACAAGAAGGGGTTGCGGGCTGCAGTCTCCGTTGCCAGGAAAATCCTCTCAGGGCTCTGACACCGTAATCCATTCATGCCATAGGACATTGTATTTGATGAGCGGGCTCCCGTCAACCGGGAGCGGGCTCTACGGGTGGTTGCACCCTGCATCATGAACGTCGTACGCCTCAAGAAGCAGAGGGACTTCGGTGGTGTTTAGGTACCCTCTGCATGGGCATGTCCATGTCTCGGCGCAACATGACCGTTGGATCAAACTCGAACGATGCAGATCAGTCAGTGTAGCCCAAAGTGTGTTGGTGTGTTTGGTTGCATTCTCATCTCAATATAGTTGTACCCTCTTCGTGTATTTGTGTTAACTTAATAGTGTGGACTCATGCACTCTACCAAACACCCAAACGTGGGCCGAGAAGGGAACTTTTTATCCCATCCCGTGCAACCTTCATACACCCTACCTAACAGTGATTCGTGCTTCATATGGTTCATGTTTCGCGGAGTACTGTAGCACCGTACTCTCCGTGCGCTATAGACCTAGTTCTGTTAACATTGATCTCATCGTTCATTCTGGACCGGACAGTCAAAAAAGCGGTACTTTGTTACTACATTACTATTCATATAGTTGACATGTGCACAACATCATTTGTTATCGTCATATCTTACTACACTTGCAACAAGAGTATGTAGTACTGACGTATGAACCACTGCACATGCCTAGTAGTAGGAGCACTATGTATGTTCAAGTGGCTGCCGTGTTTTGCACTCCTCCGTTGTAAGAGTGGAAATGCTTGTTGTAATCATTTTTTCTTCAGAAAAATAGAGGACACGCTCTACCGTGCGGATCCTCCTCTAGCCATGCACTAAGTTACTCACTTTCACCAACGTGTGGGACAGACAGCATTGGGGTCCACCAGCCATGCACTAAATTACTCTGTAGTAGAGTGCCCAACTGCATGGTAGACTACCCCGATCGAAGCGCCGCAGTAATGCCCAATGAGCCATCAAATCACAAAACCCCGTCCTTTCCAACAGTAAGTTGGACGGACGAAGCAACCATCATTTCAATCTTCTCTCTCAGCTTCCTCTCTTGAAGAAAACCCCCACTCACTTTGCTTCTCCCTCATCTCGTTCCTCACTTCACTCTTCTCTCTCAGCTTCCTCTCTCATCTTCCTCTCTAGAATGGACGTTGGAGCACCGACAGACGTGATGTCTATGGCTCTGGCCAAAACCGTCAAGGCTCATGCTATGAAGAAGTGAAAGCACCCCGCCGAGACTACCGTAGACAAGCCCAAAGCCATCGCCCTGTCCAAGCCCCCCTCTCCGGGATCTCTCATTAAGCAAGTCCAGGTAATATCTCTTCCTAACGATCTTTTTCTTGATCTTGATCGTGTTTTTTCATCTAACACACAGTACTAGTACTAGTAGTACAACTTTCTAGGTGATCTTGCATGTGATTTTTGTGTGCCAAATGACGGTTCTAAATTCCTCTTTTGACCAAAACATGCGAGAGGTTGACACTAGTTTCTTATAGATTACTTTCAACTACTCCCTCCGTCCCAAAATTGTTGTCTTAGATATGTCTAGATGCGGATGTATCTAATACTAAAATGTGAATTTATACATACATATCTAGACAAATCTAAGACAAGAATTTTGGGATGGGGGGAGTACTTTATGAACATCAATGCTACCTTTGAAGAGGGTATATTTGCCTTTGTAACTTGTTTTATGGATATTGCAAGTAATCCCTCTGCTCTCATGCCATTGAAGACATGTTCTAGTGTCTTTGTTCACTCATTTCTGTGCGTATATGTAGTCATATATGGAGTATAATATCAAAAATCATCTTATATTTCTGAATGGAGGTAGTAATAAAATATGGTTTCTGTTTGAATTAGAACCAAGTGCGTGGTAGAGATGAAGTTTTCAAAGTCATGCCATGTGAACTGGAAGACCTGAGGATGAGTTCTTGTCACGCCCAATATGCGACCCTATCCTAAAGGAACTCAAAGGTCCCACCAAGGATAGAAGCGCATATTGGAGACGCTTTTGCATGGTGGATATCATTACATTAAACCATTACATAATAGTTGGGGATACATACAAAAGGCATACAATGCCACATGAATACAACAACACCATAAACAGGAGCAACATCCGACTACGGATGAAACACAAACAAAAACTCAAATGACATCCACCCTGCTAGCCCAGGCTGCCGACCAGGAACCTATCCCCTGAACAAAGAAGAAGCAGAAGAAGAACTCCAAAACAAGAAAGCATCGCTCTCACATCATGATCATCGCATTACCTATACCGGCAACTGTTGTTGTAGTAATCTATGATCCACGGGGACTCAGCAATCCCATTACCATGGGTATCAAGACTAGCAAAACTTAATTGGTATGTTATGGACAAGTGGTGAGGTTGCAGCAGCGACTAAGCATGATATGGTGGCTAACTTACGAATACAAGAATAAGATGAGAAGCTATGCAAACGGTAGCAAACTAGTAATGATCAATAAGTGATCCTGAACTACTTACATTCAAACATGACACCACCGTGTTCTCTTCTCGACCCACTCCAAAAGAGACCATCATGGTTACACACGCGGTTGGGAATTTTAGTTCGAATCTGGTGTCAAGTCTTCTACAACCGGATATTAACAAATTCCCATCTGCCACATAACTGCGGGCATGGCTGTCAAAAGTTTATACCCTGCAGGGGTGTCCCAACTTGGCCCATTATAAGCTCACGATCCACGGAGACAATCCTCCATCGCGAGACATCCGTTCAGACTCGGGGTCCTGGTGCACAATACATTTCGACAATGGTAAAACAAAACCATCAAGATCGCTCGAATGTGCCAACAAATCCTGATAGGAGCCACGCCTATCTCGTTCTTAGGGCACACCGGATTGTCCAAACTTCCGGTAGGCCAAATCCAGAGTTGCTGCTGGTGGTCACCGGCGGTTGCCGGTTGGGACCAACACTCAAAGGAGCGCTGGCCCGGGGGGTTGATTGAAAATACTAGGGGTCCGGAGAAAAACCCCTATTTAAGTTTTAGTTGCTATTAGGCAAATGGTAAAACCAAGGTTGGGCCCTGCTGGAAGAGTTTTATTCAAAGCAAACGGTCAAAAGGGTCCCATACCCCTCACCGTGTTAGGGATGCAAAATCAAGGAACATAACACCGGTATGACGGAAACTAGGGAGGCAAGAGTGGAACAAAACACCAGGCAAAAGGCCGAGCCTTCCACCCTTTACTAGGAACCTACGTCCAAGCAGGGTCCTGCTCCGCGCAGCACTGGGAAGGCCGTGCTGCTGGGCTCCCCCCGCGCTGCTCCCAACGCCCTTCGTGCTGCTATAGGGGATTTGCCGTCCTGAGAGTCCTAATGGTAGCTTCACCCTGGTTCACCTGCGATCCATGGTCAACGTAAGCGTGCCCCTGTGGCGTTAGCTGTACCCAGAGGTTGTTGCCATCGTAGATGTTGGCGGGGCTCGGCGGCGGCTTGTAAGGGATCTCAGCTTTGTGTGTATCCAGCGCCCAGCCTGGCGTGGGGGATCAGCTAGGGCCTTCTCCCTACGCATGCCTCAGGTCCATCACGACGAGGACGTAGGCTTCCGGGGTGGCTGAGCCAGAACTGCTGCCCGGCTGCCTCACGTTCCCGCCTTCTTCAGTCACTCTCTGGTCCTATCGGCCAGGGGCCGGCGCTCTAGCATGGCACTTGGGGATGTCTCTCGACGCAGCCCCACACTGCGGTGGCATGTTTGGAGGAGTGCGGGCTGCTTGGCGACGCTGGCCAGCGCCGAGAGGTTCTTCAAGGGCCCTCGAAGTGGGTGTGCAGTTGTGGCGGGGACGGGAGTGTGCCCTTGCCACTGCCTTCGATGTTTGTAGAGTGCCGAATGGTGCCACTCCCCTGCACGCCGCGTCCAGCAGCTCGGCAACCCGCTCCAGCGCGGCGTCACGGCCGCTTTCCAGCAGCCTGCACCTCAGGAGCTCCCGAGCCACGCTGACCACTGCTCGCATGTTTTCCTGTTCCCTGCGTGTGTGTGGTGCGGTCGCGGCGGCGTAGCTTGCAGATCGCGCGGCGGCGCAGTTGCGGTGCGGTGCCATAGTGGAAGGATGCGACCCGCGCCCCCTGCGGCCGGCCGCCCCATGGGGAGCGCGGGCCGCGAGCAGAGCGGAGTGGAGGTCCTCCTCATCGGCGAGCGCCATCGAGGAGGCCCGAATGACCTAGTGCTCGATATGTGCCCTTGAGGCGTCGGCCATGGCGTTGGTGGAGCGGTGGTGGACCGGTCGACGGAAGATAAGATCCGACGTACCCCTACCTGGCGCGCCAAATGTCTGATTACGGGTTCCGCAAACCCTTGAAACGTTCGAAATCTAGGGTGCATGCGTAGATCTCAACCTACCTAGCCTGCCTACTCGTGATCCTCCTAAGCCTAGCGCGTCGAGCTCGAAGAGACACAGAGACACGGCCGTTTATCCTAGTTTAGGCCACCTTGTAGTGTAATACCCTACTCCAGCGTTTTGGTGGATTGCCTCGAAGGGCTGAGGATGAACTAGTACAGTTGATGAACTGGCCTTAGGAGGTGAGGTGTTCTTGAGCTCAAGAGAGCTGGTGAGGTGGTCGGGTAAGAATGGATCCGATCCCCCTCTATGGTGGTGGCTAAGTCCTATTTGTAGTGGCCATGGTCCTCTTCCCAAATGTTGGCGGGAAGGGATCCCACAACGGCCGGATTTGAAAGGGGACTGTCAGTGTCAAAACCGGCGGATCTCGGGTAGGGGGTCCCAAACTGTGCGTCTAGGCGGATGGTAACACGAGACAAGGGACACGATGTTTTTACCCAGGTTCGGGCCCTCTCGATGGAGGTAAAAACCTAATCCTGCTTGATTAATATTGATGATATGGGTAGTACAAGAGTGGATCTACCACGAGATCAAGGAGGCTAAACCCTAGAAGCTAGCCTATGGTGTGATTGTTGTAATGGTTGTTCGTCCTACGGACTAAAACCCTCCGGTTTATATAGACACCGGAGAGGGCTAGGGTTACACAGAGTTAGCTACAATGGTAGGAGATCTACATATCCGTATTGCCTAGCTTGCCTTCCACGCCAAGGAAAGTCCCATCCGGACACGGGACGAAGTCTTCAATCTTGTATCTTCATAGTCTTGGAGTCCAGCCAATGATGATAGTCCGGCTATCCGGACACCCCTAGTCTAGGACTCCCTCAGTAGCCCCTGAACCAGGCTTCAATGACGATGAGTCCGGCGTGCATATTGTTCGGCATTGCAAGGCGGGTTCCTCCTCCGAATTAATTCATAGAAGATTGTGAACACCAGGATAGTGTCCGGCTCTGCAAAATTAATTCATAGAAGATTGTGAACACCGTAGAGAGAATAATATGTACACAAGCTCAATCTGCTGACGTATTTTGTGGCGTGACGCCACACGACTGCCAAGCCTTTACTTGAATCATTTTTATTATACCACCTCAGTGCGTTTAGCGAAGCGATATCCTTGGCACGTCTTGTTGAAGCAGAGATCATGTCCCCCTTATTCCGGGATTCTCATTAATACGGACGTGGGTAACCCAACCGCGCCCGTTGCCACGCCTCCTCTATCGAAGGCGAGTCCCAAACGGTCACGGGGACGACTCTTGGTATTCTCCCTCTTTATAATGGGACCAAGGCTCGTTTTTCTTCAATCCTCAATCAAATCTGCCCTTCGCCTTGAATTCCAACACCTAGAGCCCCAGATTCGAGCACTTCGGACTTTCGGCAATGTCCGGCTCCGACCTACAGGGCTGGTGGGTGCCCTCCTCCGTCACAAAAGAGGACGTGCTAAAGTTGAGAGAAGCCAGGTACCTGACCTGCGAGATTTCGCATAGGCTGCCTGCCAAAGGGCAAGTCATTCCTACTCCCGAGCCCGGTGAGAGCGTCGTGTCTGTGTCCCACCTCCGTCGGGGTTTAGGCTTCCCGATGGATCCTTTTGTGAGAGGGCTCATGTTTTACTATGGGTTGGAATTCCATGACCTGGCTCCGAGTTCGTCCTCCACATCTCGTCATTCATTGTCGTCTGCGAGGCCTTCCTCCGCACTACCCCCCCCCCACTTTGGTTTGTGGCTCAAAACCTTTAACGTGGAGCCGAAGATGATCGAGGGGCGCCAAGCAGAGTGCGGCGGGGCGGTTGTAAGCAGGAGGGCCGATGCTCCATGGCCCGAGGGCTCTTTCCAAGAGGAGCTCGGCTTGAGGCAACAGGAGTGGTTTTATATTACCGCTCCTAGGGGCAGCAGGCAAAGGCCACCGCCCATCTTCCGCTCGGGACCTCCACGATGGCTGATATCATGGGTCAACCAAGGGCTCAACTGGGGGCCGTCAATGGACGTGCCCCTATTGCAGGGCCGGATTCGAGACCTCCAAGAGAGGGAGATCGATCTGGTCGTGGTGATGCAGGTCATGCTGATTAGGCGTCTTCTGCCCTACAAACGTCGTCCTCTCTGGCTGTGGGAATTCAATCCGGAGGGGCCACGAATTCTCCAACACTTCATGGGTAAGACACCCGTGGGGATGTACAAATTGTTCTTCGGATCACAAGAGGTGTGTCCGGAATTGACCGAGGACGCCGGCCTAAGCTGCAATCGCCCGGATACACAAGTAAGTAGCTCTGTGTCCGGATATACCGTTCATTTGCATTTCTAGGATTTGCCTTTTAACCAATTGTCCTTTGAACAGGAGTGGATAGTGCAAGCAAAACTGATACGGTGTCCGGCCCCCCTCCCGGAGTCCACGCCGGATCTCGTGCTGGTCAGGATGCTGGAGGTTGCACCTTCAGAGGAAGGGGAAGGGGAAAACAGAGGAACTACCGCCTCTACTAAGGAGGCTTTTGAGGAAGGGGGGATCGTGAATCCCTCCTTTCAAGGGGAGAAGAGGACCGCTTCCAAAAACCCGGAGGCCAAGGCCTCGAAGCGGGGGAAGAGATCTTCACCGGAGGGTCCTGCGTCTGGGGAGGCCTCGGCCGCACTATCTCCCCTAAGGAATCAGCCCTCCAGCGAGCCGTACATAGAAAAAGGGGAGTTTTGTAATAAGGGACATCCCTATTTGTGCTTCTGAGGATAACCTAAGTTTTTACCTTATAGTTCGGATCTCCGTCCTTCTCAGATGAGCTCGTCTTTGGGGGACCTTCGTCCGGAGATGATGGAGAGCGAGACGCCTCCATCTGCCGCACCGTCAGGTGGGGCGGACGACCCTGAGGTGTCATCATGGAGGGTATCCCCAAGTCCGGCAGGGCCGAAGGGTTCAGCACCAACTGGTGTACGGCCGGGGGAGCTGAAGGATCTTCTTGAGAGGGCGTCTATCTCAGAAGATCACCGTACATTGATGAGTATGGTGATTGGAAGAATTTCATCCGCCGAAGGCGGGTTGCACGATGCCGTCAGAAGATTGCTGGCGGGGTTTGAGGTACGTGAAAATGACATACCTTTTGAAAGTTTTGCACATAAAGCGCGCCCTGTATAGATAGTAGCCCCTGAGACTCGGTATGTTGTCGAAAGCGACAGCGTGCTGAGGATCATAATCTCAGGTATTGATTCTTGCCTTTCCTACATAGGTGGCGGATAGTCCGGTGGCCGGCCGGACTGATGGAGTTGCCGAACTAAGGCGGCAACTCAAAGTTGCGGATGCGGACATCACGCTGGTCAATAAGCGACTTGACAAGTCGCAAGGTAGGTTGTTTCTCCGTGGTCACCTGGTAAGGGAGCCGAAGCTCACTCCTTACAACATGTGCGTTTGATGCAGATGGTGCCGCTGCTGTGGAGGACCTTCGAGCAGAGCTTGCTCGAGCCAAGGAGCAGGCCAGAAGGAGTGATGAGGCTGCCTCGAAGGCGGCCGAAGAGCTAGAAGCCGAAAGGGCTGCTCACTGTCGAAGCAGGGAGGAGATGGCCGAAATGGCCGTGAAGCTGAAAGATGTTACCGACCGCTATGAGGTTCTTGAAAAAGAACGCCGGGCAGAGCAAGAAAGCCTGAAGAAGGCCACCGCCGAAGCCAATGATGCCCGTTCTGCAATGAGGGCTATAAAGGAGGAGTTGCGCCAGGCCGGAGATATTGCGGCTGGCAAGCCTTTTCTGCTGCGCAGGAGGTTTACAGATCCGAAGTATGCTCAGCTTGGCCAGCTGTGGGGTCTGGAGGATCCTTATATGGATTTAGCGACGAGTGCGGCAGATGTTGTTGTGCACTTCCGAAGTCAAAAGGATCACGAGACAGAAGAGCTTTTTTGCTCTCAATTCCATAGTCCGGAGCGTTCACTTCCGCTGACCGATCAGTTGGCTGAGTGGGCTGAGCTGACTAGATTGTCCGGACTTGCCATGACGGATATCGTGGCTCATGTCTGGCCGGATAGGCCCAAGCCGAAGAGTTATTTTGGCTTATTGCAGCAATTCCTTGGGGCGGTGCCGCATATCAAGGCGATTTAGCGGTCGGCCTGCATAGAGGGTGCACGGATGGCCCTCGCACGTGTGAAGACATATTGGACGGAGATGGATGCCACCGATGTTGCAACCCGGGGTTCAGACGAGAGCCGGTTACCCGCTGAGCACTATTTTGGGGAAGTTCTGCGTGGTGCTCGTGTGATTGAGTCGCAGTGCTCAAAAAATGTCATGTTTAAATGATTTTTATGATTTGTAAGACGATATATATAATATAAGTGCTCTTTATACTTGTGCGTTCAAGTATTGAAATATCTCCTGTGCGGCCGTTAATGTATACTTGTGTATAACCTGAAAGATGGCAGTCTTCAGCTTCAGCCCCCACGCACATGGTGCAGGGGTGTTTGCAAAAATAGCGCATTTTCACACTTAATCCAACGTCTTGGTCCTGTGAAGGAGGTGGTAGCGTAGAAAATGAGGCAACCGAACTATAATGCTTTATCACTTTCACTTAGCCATAGGAGTTCGAGGGTGGGGCTACGATATAGCCCCTAGGGGCACCGCGCTCTCCGAATTTGGGGCGCGTATGTGCCTGACCGCGAAACGGTCCTTCGTCAAAGTTGAGGAATTCTAAACACTCTGGTAGTCGATCGAGTGGCTGACCAGTCTCTCGTTGTATCATGACAGTCAGTTTTCGGCTTTCTCTACTGAGGTGCTCGCCCGGCCGAACCGGGGCACAATCGCAGTAGTTCTCCTGGTGCTGTGTTAGCCGATGATACGGAATGTAAGGGAGCAAAACACAGGAGCCGGGCAAACCCAACATTTGACCAAAGACATGATTCGGAGATGATGCATATAAGGCCTAACTCGAGACGCCGAACACTCCCTAAGGTATTCCGTCTTTATGATAACGGGGAGATCAATGCCCTAAACCCCTAGTGTCCAGGTACAGGCGAAAATTTCTGACGTGGCCGATGCCAAAACGCCAGTCTCCTTGTCGGTTATGGTGAAAAACCGATGGATGTGAATCAACAAGAGACAGTAAGAAAGGTTTACGCAGGGTCTTAATCTGAAAAGAATCCTTGCCACGGGTCCCTGCTGCACGTCTGCGCCTGTGTCTCCGTTGTGCCGTATCCTAGACGGGTGTACACGTTGTTCATCTGTAAAAAGAGAGGAACTTAGCTGGAAAAGAAATCACGCAGAAAATTTATTGAAAGCAAAGTATGAATGAATGAATAAAGTTGAGCTTTTAGTGGCTCTTTATTGTTTATACGCGCAGCCCCTAGTTTTTATGCCGGACTCGTCTAGCCGTGTCCGGTGTCTTGAACGACCTTTTAATGAGATGATGCCGCGTGGACCGGGCATTTTAAGTGTAAGAGACGCGTATGCGGTATTGCGTTAAAGCGGGCGAAAGCTTCACGTCCCAATAGTGCTTGATGTCTACTTTTAAATGGGGCGACATGGAAGGTTAGCTTTTCGCGACGGAAGTTGTCGGGTGATCCGAACACAACTTCTAGTAGTAAGGAGCCCGTGCACTTGGCGTAATGGCCTGGCGTCACTCCTTTGAAGGAAGTGCGGCTATGGAGAATTTTAGTAGGGTCTATCCCCAACTTGCGGATTGTGTCCGGATATAGCAGGTTTAAATCGCTGCCGCCATCCATTAGGACTTGTGTAAATTGTAGTCCGTCGATTATAGGATCCAATATCAGAGCAGTCCATCCTGCGTTTCGAATACTTCTGGAATAGTCCAGGTGGTCGAAAGTAATTGGTTTTGACATCCAATCTCGGGGTTCCGCTGGGGTGGACCGTGCGACAGGTACTTTAGCAGGTGTCGCACTATTGTTCCGTATTATCACATGAAGTGAGTTTACTGTTTTGACTTCTTGTGGGAAAGTCTTTTGTTTTCCGGCGCTCTGCTGGTGGGGTTCGTCGTCATCCTCGCTTGGCGCGTCGAGCCCCTTGTGTTCGGCGTTGAGTCGGCCAGACTATTTGAAGACCCAACAACTTCGGTGGGTGTGGTTTGCAGGCTTCCCGGGGGTACTGTGGATTTGACATATCCGATCCAAAATTTTGTTTAAGTTGGATAGCTCGTCACTGTTATCTTTAAGAGGCAGCGTTTTGTTGTTCGGCCGCGAGCTTTTGAATCCGGCATTGACTGCCATGTTCTTTGGGCTCTTTTCTTTATTTCGGCGCTGGTCCTTTTTGCGCCGTGATTTTCCGTTTCCATCTCTGATCTCGGATGTACTCGGGTCACTGGTGCTGCATCTTGCTAGCCAGCTGTCTTCCCCCGCGCAAAAGCGGGCCATGGGGCTTGTTAGCGTGGCCATTGTTCTTGGCTTTTCCTGGCCGAGGTGTCTAGCGAGCCATTCGTCTCGGACGTTATGTTTAAAAGCTGCTAAGGCTTCGGCGTCCGGACAGTCGACTATTTGGTTCTTTTTGGTGAGGAACCTATTCCAGAATTGGCACGCTGATTCTCCGGGCTGTTGGGTTATGTGACTTAAATCGTCTGCATCCGGAGGGCGGACATAAGTCCCCTGAAAATTTGCTCTAAACGCGTCCTCGAGCTCTTCCCAACTTCCGATGGTATTTTCTGGGAGGCTTTTGAGCCAATGCCGCGCTGGCCCTTTGAGCTTGAGTGTGGGGACCCCGACTCATAGGTCGTGATCACCGAATGCACGTGTACAGTGATCCCAGAGATCAATGCTCACTGAACACACAGAAGATGAATAACAAGAGTCTTACATCCATACATACCGTTTTACACAAATTATGACCATTATGGTCAAGTCTTACATTGATAAAGCCTTAAGGGCTGAATATCAAATGAAACACAAGTAGCGGAAATCTTCGTCGATAAGTAGAACCCATGCCATCTGCCTTAACCCTACATGCATTCTGACTGGGAAACGTCCTAGTTCGCATGTTCGTCTCTAGAGAACTCTTCTTCGAACTCCGGTTCTTCCATGCCTGGTCAATTAAATAACCAGTGCCAAGCCAATGAGTACTTTGAATGTACTCGCAAGCAACCCATGTTTTGGTTCCAGATACAACAATGCATGATATAGGTAAATTTTTGCAGAAAGCTAGTTTTGGGTGCAATGACATGTTCAACAACTTGTAAGACATGCATCAGGAGAATTCAAGTAACCATGAGGACAAGTTACAGATATCGACATAAATAGAGTGGGCACCAACCCAACTCAATCATGTCAAGTCCCTTGACTTGGCCCAAGTAGTTATCCAAACACACACACTGGTTTGTAAACTCTAGACATAGTTTAAGCAGCACCGCCCAACAGTCCTTGACCGTGGACACGGCTATTCGAATAGTTTTACACTCTGCAGAGGTTGCACACTGTACCCACAAGATCCGGGGAACTTCCGTGTCATCCACGACCCGCGGTACCTCAAGTACCCGGGGTAAGCACCCGATCACTATCTTTCCCTAGACGACAATAACAAGGAGTCCACTCGTTGTTCCGTATCCTCACGATGTACATCATAGGAGACTCACTCGAGATCGTAACATCCGAGAGGGGACACAAAGGTGTATTCGGTGCCCTGTAAAAACAGTCATGGCCGCCCTACCTGGAACGACCCCGTCCCGAGAGAGCGCACCAACAACTCTCCCGTTACTAGTAATGCGGGCTCCAAGATAGTATCGGTCTAGGTAATCAATAATGCCCTTTCCCATATAAGGGTAGAGTGGTTGCGCATGTAAGGTTGGGACAGTCGACAAATCTTAAATCTAATCCGTTTTCGAAAACAACACACACTTTCCTTGGTACACCACTTCGTCATCAAGTGGTTACCCATCTCATCATCTCCCTCGGGCATAAGTGGCACCCGACGGGGTTTTTGAAAAGTCCTTTGAAAATACTTTGCCTCCTTCGTCATGCATATACCCGTCCCTTTTTGCGTAGCATCTACTTTAGCATCCTATCTACTCCCGCCGGCATAACCCTCATAAGAAGGTAGGGTCATGCACAATGCAAGTATCAATGAGGAATTAACGGTGGCAAACCATCAACGTGGATACCACCTCATCATGATTCCGTTGCAACAACAATATGGTGCTATATGACATGCATAAAAAGGGTTTCATAGACATGGTCAAAGGGCTGCTTGCCTGTTTTAACAAAGTCTTCAAGTTCGTCAAATATCTGTGGTCCATCTCCGAGCATTTCGTCTACTTCGTGAACTATCGTCGAAAGCAACCATAATAAGCAATACAACAAGGCAAAAAAAATTACTCTAAAAATATGAGTTCGACTTTTCCAGGATACCTCTAGTCATATGAGGGATGACCAAAGTGGTTTCATTGGGATTTGATCAATGGACATCTCTGAACATTTCAATATGATGGAACCAAGGGTTTTATGGATTTGCAAGAAGTGTACAGAAATATATTTTTGGAAAATGAGCAAAGATACCCATTTAACAAATGATGATTTTAGAAGCATCTAGGATTTGGTTTCACTGGATTTGGAGTTCAAATGAATTTCTTATGAATTTGCAAAGTTGACAAATATGAAGAAATGGCTCATTATATTGTGTGGCACAAAAAGTATTAAGAAAAATGTTCATAAACTAAGTTATGAACTTAGAAGCATCTAGGAATTTGAATCATGGCATTTGGATCAAGTTTGAGCTCTTTGTGATTTTCTAAAGTTCATCACAGAAATAGGAAAAATAGGATTTGATAAATATTTGTGAAGAAAAGGTCTCTGGAAAAATGTGCATGTTGCACCACCAGGTAGATCATGATTTATAGAGTCACTAGAAATTTGAATCATCAAATTTGGAGTCCATTTGAATTGTTTATGGATTTTTGAAGTTGATTGGAAAAATAATAAGGAAAAGGCTATACCACTTATTCTGCGCGCTGGGCGAGGGATAGTTGATGGGCCGTCCCAGTGGCTCAGCTGCGCGCGGGAAGGGCCACGTCGAGGGCGTACTCTGGGGAAATACGCCTTCCCCGAGCGAAGGCGTCAGCGGGCAGAGCCCGTGTCCACTTAACTCATGGGCCCGCCCCACTGTGCCGCTGACGCGCGAGGCCCACATGTCAGGTTCGTCCCCCACCTCCCACTCGAACAGATGCGAGGCACGGGAGGCAGGGCCGAATGCTTGTGGGCGTGGGCTCCGGCAGCACAAGTCACCTCCGGCGATGCCCGGCACACCGGCGGCTTCAGGAGAGCATGACGCACCCGCCAAGGTGCGCCACGACTGCTAGGGCGGTCGGATGCGGCCGGTGCATCACCCACGGCGGATGGAGGTGGCGGCAAGATTGGGGCATGGCGCTGCAGCCGCGGAGAGGAAGAAATGGAGCGGGGGGGATATGAATGATGGCGGAGGCGATGTTATGAGACGACGAGGTGGAGAGGAGGGGCTCGGGTTGGCACGAATTTAAGCGAAGTCCGGCGGCTCGGCTTCGGCCATGGGGAGCGACAGAGGGATCAGAAAGAGGGTTGGATGGGTCAAGGGGCTTCTAGGAGGAAGAGGGGGCGAAGAGGATCCAGATGGAGGCCTGGGGCGGCTTTATATGGCGAAGGCCTCGGCTCACCGTGGGCTCATGCGCCGGCGAGCTCGTGCTCGTCGCTACGGGCCTCAAAATGGTGATGCGCCGTGTCTAAGGCGTTCGTGGGGGTGGACTACGCCCAGGGGGAGAAGAGAGGGAGCGGGGAACGCAGCAAAGCGGGTCCCCGCTGCGGCCAGCGACTGGCGTGCTCGGGCGGCGCTCTGTCCGCACGCGAGGAGAGCCGGAGAGGGAGAGAGAGGAGGGGACGACAGCGTGCCGTGTACTGGACGTCGAGGCGACCTAGGGGGACACAAGGAGGAGGCCCTAGGTGGTACGGTGGCTCGGGCATAGAGCGGCTACAGTGCTAGGGCACACTGTAGCGCGCTCCAGAGCGCGTCTTTGGCTGGCATGGCCATTGTTTTGGCAAAGTGGGCGCGGCCACTAATGTCTGGTAGTGCTAGGGGGTAGTAAAGAAGTGTGGAGAGGCATTGGATGCCCTGGAGAGCCAGTAGGAGAGGAGTGGAGTTGAGAGAGAGAGGGAAAGGGGCTGTCCAGAGGGGTAAATGAGGATGTTTCACCCTTCAATCATTGATTTGAGGCCAGAGAAGAGTTACTGGAGGTGCAAGGGGACTCTGAGGGGCTGTGGTAAAAAGTTGAGGCCATGGAGAAGAGTGGAAGTGGCCAAAACAGGGGTTTTAGTAAAATGGCAGAAGGTGTTTGTTGCTGGATTGGGCAAGAATATGAACTCCTCTTGTCATGAGGCTTGACAGGGTCAAATGTTAGGATAAAATAATAGTTTCCACCAATATTGAGTCCATTTGGGCAAAGTTGCCAATGCAACTTTTGTAAACCCTAGAAATCAACAGAAATGGACTTCCCAAGATTTAGTCATGCAAACCTATTCTCCTTGATGCACCACTTGGTGTAGTGTCATCATTTGAGGCTCTGAACATGTCCACAAAAGTTGAGATCAAAAGGAGGAAGTTTCCAATGTAGAGTTCTTCAAATTTGGTTCTGGACAGGAAGGGGTTTGGGGCACTTTGATCAAGTTAACTTGTTCTCCAACTTGTGCCATTTGGTCTAGATGAATTATTAGACCATTTGAGCATGTTCACATGGTTTGAGAACATTTGGACATGTTTGGCAATGTAAAGTTGCTCAAACTTCAAAATGGACAGAAATGGTTTTGAGGGGATTTCATGGAGTTATACTATTCTCCATGACATGATACTTGTCAAGATCATCAAACATGTCATATGTGACATGCTAGAATTTTCTTGGAATTTTATCGAGAATATTTCCTTTGTAAATATTTCAAAAGCTTGAAATATCCAGAAATGGTTTTTGAGGGATTTGACCAATATTTTGAACATGACCATGTGTTGAAACTCTTATATATGGACAATATATGTCCACTGAGTTTCTCTAGGGTTTTTTTTCAAATATTTTTGAAACAATAAAATATTTTTTCCCTATTAAAGACCATTTCTGGCCTTAAGAAAAAGCTTTTAAATAAAATAGGAAAATAACTTTTAAAATTATATCTTTGTGGTATCTGGGTATCCTATATCTAATAGGAGTCAAATATATTTTTGGAAAGATTTTTCATACCCCAAATCAAGTACTTGCAGTGCAAACCTCAACTCAGGTGTTTTTTAAAAACTAATTTTTAAAATTACTATTTGGCCAAATTATTTTTGCAAGAAAATTCTATATTGTACTATACACATGGTATGATCATTGGGCAGAAGTTTTGGATCAAGGAGAAGGAGTATAAGAGTTGGAGAATTTATTTTATTTTTAGAGCACTTGCAAACAACAGACAAAATCCAATCAAGGCAAAGTCCAAAACACTCAAAAGTTTTTGTCAAACCTCATTTTATCATGATTTATCATCTTAAGTGTTGTGCCACGAAAATCACGGTGTGACAGACCTACCCCCCTTACAAGAATGTCGTCCCTGAGATTCCCAAACTAGGCGCGGAAAGGGATACCGAAACTTGGATCTTGGGTAGTCTTGAAGTCCTCATGTTGCTTCTACTTCCGTGTAGTGCTCCACTGAGCTTGAAGTACTTGATGATGTGGCTTCGTGTATGACGCTCTTCTTGATTCAGGTTGCTAATGGGTAGCTTGCGGTAGGTTAGGTTGGGCTAGGGGTCGATGGCTCGGTGGTTAATGTCTTTGTAGAGACCGGGATAGTTAGGAAGTTGGAAACACTTCCGGGGTTGTGATGCATGGAAAGCATTGTGCACATCAGGTAACTCAGGTGGCAACTCTAGCTGGTAACTATCTTCTCTTTGCCTCGTAGTGATCTCAGAGGGGGTTGTTAAATCTCGGAGTGATCTCGAAGGGGGCCGATGAATCTTGGTGTGGGTCTTCTTGTCATGGAAATGCTTGGTTCCTCCTAGAGAACTGGCTTGCAGGTACACCTGGTATTCAAGGCGGAGTTTTACTTCTTGACGATGGTGGTGGGTGTAGTGCTTCCTCCTAGGCATGGTGGTCTTCAAATGTTCCTTGACTAGCTGAATGGCTCTTCCTCCGTCTTCGGGGGACAGGTAGGTCACCAAATGATGATGACAACTATCTTGTCTAAGCACTCCATGAAGACTTTGTTCACGGGGTACATAAAGTAGGCTGGGGAATTAGTGGTGGTCACGGTTGAGTATTGGCCAAGGTCTTATCGATCTAGAGCCAAAACCCAAGGTCAGGATCCGACCATGTTGTGGCTTGGTAGGGCTTAAGGGTTTCAAGGATTCTAGTGTGTGAGTGAACATTTATCATCTTATCTTTAAGCACGGTTTCTGAGATGCCAATAGTCTATCTAGTCCTCACCTCATATTACCAAAAGAATAATCTCATATAGGTCAACTCCAATCATCACTCATGTGATTCATATCCTCATGGCTCCCAAGAGGAGGTCTAAAATCATATATGTCTACAATCCCCAAACTCATATGTATGTCTACCCCAAAAAATCCATGGGTAGAACATATAAGCTGCTAAGCTTGAACGTGACAATCCAAGTGCTCAGCCTGTTCTTCCAAGGTCTAAGATAAAGCACCTCTATCCTAAGGAAACACGTCGTATGCCACTCCAAAATCTGGTTTCCTTCCTATGGATCAACTCCAGCAGCCCATTAACTTCCAACAATCACTACACAATCCATTAATTCTACAAATCCAATGTCTATGGTGTTCCACACGATCTTCTAATGTCCTATAACCCCCAAATACTTGAAAGAGCTATCTCTACTATAGTAACTCCACCAATTTCGATTATCATGATCAACTAAACTCCAAGATCAAGCTCATACAGATCCCTAGATAAACTCCGATAATTAATCCAATCTCCTAGTTTATCGTCCACCGAGAAACATGGTATCACGATCAAGTTTATCAGTCTGAATACATTTTACTCCGAACCATGTTGACTTACTCAGCATCTATACACAACTAGAATCACCTACTCAAATCCAAATCTCATGTCCAACGAGAATTCCTACATGCTTCCCCAAAGTCATTATCATAATGTCAACTATCTCCTATCAATATCCCCTGGCTAAGTCAAATCCTCATACTTCCAAGAATTCAGCTTGCGAACACAATTATCCTACTAAATCCAATTTACTCAGGGGTAATGAAAGCTATGCTACTCTATACTCATGATCCCACCAAGTTCATTTACCAACATCAAAGCCTCATAATCCACCAAATAGTCTCATATAATTCCTCAAGTCATTGATATAAACTCATCAAGTCATTTGTCCTCTATTCCTATATCCTCAAATTGGTCCTCCTATGGCATCATCAGTTCTGGTGCAATCATAGGATGATAATGCGCTAGTTCAGTATGTACACTAGTTCCATAATGAACCCAGTGATAAGCAAGGCTTACTGTAGCTTAACTTGTTCTCTTCTGATTCCGTAGGTTAAGCTCAGGGTTAAGGTTTCGAGCTGGGGTATCTCGTGAAGTCTCGAAGGGTCTAGGAATGGGTTTCTAATCTTGAGGGTTAAACATAATTCTACGGGGTTGCATTTGGTCGAGGAGGTTGTAGCAAAAGTCTTTAGTGCTTGTTGGTCGCCGAGGTGGAATCCTTGGTGCATATTGTCTTGCTTGTCTTCAGTTGAGGAAAGAGATGAGAGGGAAAAGTAGCATAGAGGAGGGGAATGCCTAAAGGGGGTTCTATAGTGCAAGTGCAAACAAATAGGTGCAAAAAGGGCAAAACATAAGAAGCAAGGTAAGGAAGGTGATATAGTCGCATACTTGTCGCCTAGGGCAAAAGTGCGACCTATATCAAAACACAAACAAATAAAAACAAGCAACACCCAGTCATGGTTCTATTCGAACTATCATATGGACTCGACTGCGCATAGGGGGTACACGACTCATCCTACCCTAGGGGTTCTCGGAATCAGTAGTCGTGCCTTGTGCCTCATGCAGTCTTCTGAGTATTCCTCAGGTGTTGCTACATCTCTTATAGTTGTTCGATGAAACAATCCAGGTAGAGCCTAAAGATTCTTCAACAACTTCTCGCCTGTTGAAGTGATGGGGTGAAGGTGGCTCCTCGTAACTGGCATTGACTTGGTCTTCTATTGTCTTCTTAATCACGACGATCCCTTTTTGTCTTCTAAGCCGTCGATGGTACCGGGTAGGTAATCCTTTATGCAATGACATTATCAAGGCGTAATAGAGGTCCATCATGTCGGTTACGTTGATGACAATATCGACACCAAGAGTGGGGGATGAGGAGAACCGTTTTCCTGCTCACTATGGTGAGGCGGACCAAATGGCTAGGTTCTCATCCATCGGTGGTTGCCGATACAACAACGGTAGTGACAGGGTTACTCTATTAGCGATGTATATCATGATCTTGCATATTCTATGCCCTGATCATCGTAGGCTAAGGTTGCATCATCTTGGGGCAGTGTCAAGGGTGTCACCATCTCCTGGGTCTTCAGGTCCTCATTCCTCGAGGATGTATCTTCTGTTGGTATCGTCTTGTTGTGATGTCGCCAATCTTGTGTTCAGGAGATGTGGGTGAATTATGGCAAGGCATCTTCCTTCTAGATTATCCACGAGGATTACAAGGAATCCAGTGGTCAGGGGCATAAGGGTTCTAGCAACCAAAGGTTTCGAAGGGGAAGAGATCCATAAGGAAAGTATACCTTAGTTTTCAAAAACTAAGAAGGGAAGAAAAGTACAGATAGTTTTGAAAACTAGTAGTAGTTTTGAAAACATTTTACCCTAACTAATGACCTTGCTAACTAAGGCTTCCTACAGTCAGGATGGCTCTGATACCAGCTCTGTGGGGACCCCGACTCATAAGTCGTGATCACCGAATGCACGTGTACAGTGATCCCAGAGATCAATGCTCACTGAACACACAGAAGCTGAATAACAAGAGTCTTACATCCATACATACCGTTTTACACAAATTATGACCATTATGGTCAAGTCTTACATTGATAAAGCCTTAAGGGCTGAATATCAAATGAAACACAAGCAGCGGAAATCTTCGTCGATAAGTAGAACCCATGCCATCTGCCTTAACCCTACAGGCATTCTGACTGGGAAATGTCCTAGTTCGCATGTTCGTCTCCAAAGAACTCTTCTTCGAACACCGGTTCTTCCATGCCTGGTCAATTAAATAACCAGTGGCAAGCCAATGAGTACTTTGAATGTACTCGCAAGCAACCCATGTTTTGGTTCCAGATACAACAATGCATGATATAGGTAAATTTTTGCAGAAAGCTAGTTTTGAGTGCAATGACATGTTCAACAACTTATAAGACATGCATAAGGAGAATTCAAGTAACCATGAGGACAGGTTACAGATATCGACATAAATAGAGTGGGCACCAACCCAACTCAATCATGTCAAGTCCCTTGACTTGGCCCAAGTAGTTATCCAAACACACACACTGGTTTGTAAACTCTGGACATAGTTTAAGCAGCACCGCCCAACTGTCCTTGACCGTGGACACAGCTATTCGAATAGTTTTACACTCTGCAGAGGTTGCATACTGTATCCACAAGATCCGGGGAACATCCGTGTCATCCACGACCCGCGGTACCACAAGTACCCGGGGTAAGCACCCGATCACTATCTTTCCCTAGACGACAATAACAAGGAGTCCACTTGTTGTTCTGTATCCTCAGGATGTGCATCATACGAGACTCACTTGAGATCGTAACATCCGAGAGGGGACACAACGGTGTATTCGGTGCCCTGTAAAAACAGTCATGGCCGCCCTACCTGGCACGACCACGTCCTGAGAGAGCGCACCAACAACTCTCCCGTTACTAGTAATGTGGGCTCCAAGCTAGTATCGGTCTAGGTAATCAATAATGCCCTTTCCCATATAAGAGTAGAGTGGTTGCGCATGTAAGGTTGGGACAGTCAACAAATCTTAAATCTAATCCATTTTCGAAAACAACACACACTTTCCTCGGTACACCACTTCGTCATCAAGTGGTTACCCATCTCATCATCTCCCTCGGGCATAAGTGGCACCCGACGGGGTTTTTAGAAAGTCCTTTGAAAATACTTTGCCTCCTTCATCATGCATATACCCGTCACTTTTTGCGTAGCATCTACTTTAGCATCCTATCTACTCCCACCGGCATAACCCTCATAAGAAGGTAGGGTCATGCACAATGCAAGTATCAATGAGGAATTAACGGTGGCAAACCATCAACGTGGATACCACCTCATCATGATTCAGTTGCAACAACAATATGGTGCTATATGACATGCATAAAAAGGGTTTCATAGACATGGTCAAAGGGCTGCTTGCCTGTTTTAACAAAGTCTTTGAGGTCTTCAAATATCTATGGTCCATCTCCGAGCATTTCGTCTACTTCGTCAACTATCGTCGAAAGCAACCATAATAAGCAACACAACAAGGCAAAAAATAAAAGTGCTCTAAAAATATGAGTTGGACTTTTCCAGGATACCTCTAGTCATATGAGGGATGACCAAAGTGGTTTCATTGGGATTTGATCAATGGACATCTCTGAACATTTCAATATGATGGAACCAAGGGTTTTATGGATTTGCAAGAAGTGTACAGAAATATATTTTTGGAAAATGAGCAAAGATACCCATTTAACATAGGATGATTTTAGAAGCCTCTAGGATTTGGTTTCACTGGATTTGGAGTTCAAATGAATTTCTTATGAATTTGCAAAGTTGACAAATATGAAGAAATGGCTCATTATATTGTGTGGCACAGAAAGTATTAAGACAAATGTTCATAAACTAAGTTATGAACTTAGAAGCATCTAGCAATTTGAATCATGGCATTTGGATCAAGTTTGAGCTCTCTGTGATTTTCTAAAGTTCATCACAGAAATAGGAAAAATAGGATTTGATAAATATTTGTGAAGAAAAGGTCTCTGGAAAAATGTGCATGTTGCACCACCAGGTAGATCATGATTTATAGAGTCACTAGAAATTTGAATCATCAAATTTGGAGTCCATTTGAATTGTTTATGGATTTTTGAAGTTGACTGGACAAACAATAAGGAAAAGGCTATACCACTTATTCTGCGCGCTAGGCGAGGGATAGCTGACGGGCCGGCCCAATGGCTCAGCTGCGAGCGGGATGGGCCACGTCGAGGGTGTACTCGGGGGAAATACGCCTTCCCCGAGCGAAGGCGTCAGCGGGCAGAGACCGTGTCCACTTAACTCATGGGCCCGCCCCACTGTGCCACTGATGCGCGGGGCCCACATGTCGAGTTCGTCCCCCACCTCCCGCTCGAACAAATGCGAGGCAGGGGAGGCAGGGCCGAATGCTTGTGGGTGTGGGCTCCAGCAGCACAGGTCACCTCCGGTGATGCCCGGCACATCGGCGGCTTCAGGAGAGCGTGACGCACCCGCCAAGGTGCGCCACGACTGCTAGGGCGGTCGGATGCGGCCGGTGCATCACCCGTGGCGGATTGAGGCGGCGGCAAGATTGGGGCATGGCGCTGCAGCTGCGGAGAGGAAGAAATGGAGCGGGGGGATATGAATGATGGCGGAGGCGATGTTATGAGACGACGAGGTGGAGAGGAGGGGCTCGGGTTGGCACGAATTTAAGCGAAGTCCGGTGGCTCGGCTTCGGCCGTGGGGAGCGACGGAGTGATCGGAAAGAGGGTTGGATGGGTCAAGGTGGTTCTAGGAGGAAGAGGGGGCGAAGAGGATCCAGATGGAGGCCTGGGGCGGCTTTATATGGCGAAGGCCTCGGCTCACCGTGGGCTCATGCGCCGGCGAGCTCGTGCTCGTCGCTACGGGCCTCGGAATGGTGATGCACCGTGTCTAAGGCGTTCGTGGGGGTGGACTACGCCCAGGGGAGAAGAGAGGGAGCGGGGAACGCGGCAAAGTGGGTCCCCGCCGCAGCCAGTGACTGGCGCGCTCGGGCGGCGCTCTGTCCGCACGCGAGGAGAGCCGGAGAGGGAGAGAGAGGAGGGGGACGACAGCGTGCCGTGTACTGGACGTCGAGGCGACCTCGGGGGACACGAGGGGGAGGCCATAGGTGGTCCGGTGGCTCGGGCAGAGAGCGGCTACAGTGCTAGGGCGCACTGTAGCATGCTCCAGAGCGCGTCTTTGGCTGGCATGGCCATTGTTTTGGCAAAGTGGGCGCGGCCACTAATGTCTGGTAGTGCTAGGGGGTAGTAAAGAAGTGTGGAGAGGCATTGGATGCCCTAGAGAGCCAGTAGGAGAGGAGTGGAGTTGAGAGAGAGAGGGAAAGGGGCTGTCCAGAGGGGTAAATGAGGATGTTTCACCCTTCAATCATTGATTGGAGGCCAGAGAAGAGTTACTGGAGGTGCAAGGGGACTCTGAGGGGCTGTGGTAAATAGTTGAGGCCATGGAGAAGAGTGGAAGTGGCCAAAACAGGGGTTTTAGTAAAATGGCAGAAGGTGTTTGTTGCTGGATTGGGCAAGAATATGAACTCCTCTTGTCATGAGGCTTGACAGGGTCAAATGTTATGATAAAATAATAGTTTCCACCAATATTGAGTCCATTTGGGCAAAGTTGCCAATGCAACTTTTGTAAACCCTAGAAATCAACAGAAATGGACTTCCCAAGATTTAGTCATGCAAACCTATTCTCCTTGATGCACCCCTTGGTGTAGTGTCATCATTTGCGGCTCTAAACATGTCCACAAAAGTTGAGATCAAAAGGAGGAAGTTGCCAATGTAGAGTTGTTCAAATTTGGTTCTGGACAGGAAGGGTTTTGGGGCACTTTGATCAAGTTAACTTGTTCTCCAACTTGTGCCATTTGGTCTAGATGAATTATTAGACCATTTGAGCATGTTCACATGGTTTGAGAACATTTGGACATGTTTGGCAATGTAAAGTTGCTCAAACTTCAAAATGGACAGAAATGGTTTTGAGGGGATTTCATGGAGTTATACTATTCTCCATGACGTGATACTTGTCAAGATCATCAAACATGTCATATGTGACATGCTAGAATTTTCTTGGATTTTTTTGGAGAATATTTCCTTTGTAAATATTTCAAAATCTTGAAATATCCAGAAATGGTTTTTAAGGGATTTGACCAATATTTTGAACATGACCATGTGTTGAAACTCTTATATATGGACAATATATGTCCACTGAGTTTCTCGAGGGTTTTTTTTTCAAATATTTTTGAAACAATAAAATAATTTTTCCCTATTAAAGACCACTTCTGGCCTTAAGAAAAAGCTTTTAAATAAAATAGGAAAATAACTTTTAAAATTATATCTTTGTGGTTTCTGGGTATCCTATATCTAATAGGAGTCAAATATATTTTTGGAAAGATTTTTCATACCCCAAATCAAGTACTTGCAGTGCAAACCTCAACTCAGGGGTTTTTGAAAAACTAATTTTTAAAAATACTATTTGGCCAAATTATTTTTGCAAGAAAATTCTATATTGTACTATACACATGGTATGATCATTGGCCAGAAGTTTTGGGTCAAGGAGAAGGAGTATAAGAGTTCGAGGATTTATTTTATTTTTAGAGCACTTGCAAACAACAGACAAAATCCAATCAAGGCAAAGTCCAAAACACTCAAAAGTTTTTGTTAAACCACATTTTATCATGATTTATCATCTTAAGTGTTGTGCCACGAAAATCAGGGTGTGACATTGAGGGGAAGGTATTTTTTGGCGTGGAGATCGTCTCCTCTAGCCATATGTATGTGCAGGATGTAATCCTCAACCAGACTCCGGGGTCTGTTGTTCCGTCGTATGCCTCTATGTTTACGGGCTTGAATCCTGCTGGAAATTCATGATCCAGCACCTCATCGGTGAAACATAGTGGGTGTGCGGCGCCCCTGTATTTGGGTGTGCCGTTGTCTTTGAACACTCGGCGTGTTGTGTTGCTTCCTGGGGCCCTCTTTTTTGGCCCATAAATGGACCTGACCGGGCCATCTGTTTTGCGAGGATCATGTGCCGGCTTGTGTGCGGCGCCGCTTGTCGCTCTTGGCCTGTCATCTGGTCGTTTATCCGGCCAGGCGGCCTCTTTGCTTTTTGACAGTGGGGGCTCTACGGCCTCCTCGTCGAATTCGGGCAGCAGCTTGTGCTTCGGGTAGCTCTTTGTTTGGTGGCTGTTGCCATATTTGTCCGCGGTCTTGAGTACTTTGCTCCATCTCATTCTGAGTATGTCTTCCGCTGTTTTGAGCTTCCATTTCTGCTTCTTCAGACTTCTTGCAGTGGCGACAAGCCTTTTGTGTAGGTTCTGATGCCCCGGTGGTGTGTGAGGCGTAAGATCGTCTGGACTGTCATTTTCGCCGGGGATGGGTTGATTATCCGATTCATCCTGTTCGGATGGTTGCTTGGTTGCACATTTGTCGCCCACTGGTTTGCCCTACTCTATGGCTGGGTCATTATGAGTGTTGTTGTTATCGAGTCGGGACTTGGGGCGGTGCTTGCGCCACCATTTTGGTTGTTTTTCAGGGGAATTATCCTTCGCCGCGTCCCGTTGTTCCTCGTTCTCGCTCCCTTTTGGGGTGTCCACCATATATACATCATGAGTTGAGGTGGCTTTCCAGTGCTCGATAAGCGCTGGTTCTTGATCTCCGGCGTCATCGTCCATACCGTCGATGTCTTCGGAATCGTAGTCTAGCATGTCGGTTAAATCGTCGACAATGGCTACAAAGTGGGTGGTGGGTGGGCTTTGAATTTCTTCGTCGTCCGCATCCCAACCGTCCTGACCGCAGTCTGACCAGGGCTCTCTTGATAACGAGAGATGTTTTAGCGAATTCAGAATGTCGCCAAAGGGTGAGTGCTGAAAGATGTCCGCGGCGGTGAACTCCATAATCGGCGCCCAATCGGATTCGATTGGTAGGGGCGCAGGAGGTTCGGAGTCCGGCGAGGAGTCCGGCACCTCGGATTCACAAGCTTTACGAGGGACAAGGTCAGTGTTCGGCTCCATCGCCGTAGAGATTGCAGCTCCCGAGGCGGTGTCCAGCCACCTGTCCTCGATCTGCACGGTCGGCTCCGAACTAGGGGTTGGAGCGGACTCATGCGTGGCCTCCAGGGCACTGTTCGGCGGTAGAGCTAAATCATGCCCATCGTGATAGTGCGGCGCGCTCGGCTATGGTTCGAATCCATCGAAGATCAAGTCTCCGCGGATGTCGGCCGTGAAGTTTAGGCTTCCAAATCTGACCTGACGGCCAGGGGCGTAGCTTTCGATCTGCTCCAGATGGCCAAGCGAATTGGCCCGCGGTGCAAAGCTGCTGAATACGAAGATCTGTCCGGGGAGAAAAGTCTCACCCTGGACTGCGCCGTCGTTGTTGATGATTGAAGCTGCCATCAAGCCTATCGGTGACGACACAGAGGAACTCTCAATGAAAGCACCAATGTCGGTGTCAAAACCAGCGGATCTCGGGTAGCGGGTCCCAAACTGTGTGTCTAGGCGGATGGTAACAGGAGACAAGGGACACGATGTTTTTACCCAGGTTCGGTCCCTCTCGATGGAGGTAAAACCCTACTCCTTGTTGATTAATATTGATGATATGGGTAGTACAAGAGTGGATCTACCACGAGATCAAGGAGGCTAAACCCTAGAAGCTAGCCTATGGTATGATTGTTGTAATGGTTGTTCGTCCTACGGACTAAAACCCTCCGGTTTGTATAGACACCGGAGAGGGCTAGGGTTACACAGAGTCGGTTACAATGGTAGGAGATCTACATATCCGTATTGCCAAGCTTGCCTTCCACGCCAAGGAAAGTCCCATCCGGACATGGGACGAAGTCTTCAATCTTGTATCTTCATAGTCTTGGAGTCCGGCCAATGATGATAGTCCGGCTATCCGGACACCCCCTACTCCAGGACTCCCTTAGGGACAAGTAGTACAGCTTATCCTGACAAAACTGGTCTTCGCCTGCGAAGAGCCCCTGGTCGTGATGTTGTTGTGGTCGGTGATGACCTCCGTCCTGCTGTCTTGGTGGTCTTGGTTTTGTTGCACCAGAATGGAAACCTTTGGCTGATTCCTCGGAACTCCGCGCCTGTGGCTTGCCTCCCTTGCACCAAAGGGGAAACTAGTGCTCTGCGCCCGCTGGCGCCTGCCTGGCAAGAAGACTAGATTAGGTGCCGGATGCGGTTGTTCATTTGCTTTCTGAAGTTGCTTGCAGTTTTTTGTGATCTTTTAATGGATTTGGTACTTTCATGTTTTGGTTCGTTGAGTTATTTTCTTCTCCTCCCGCTTTGTTGTTTTTTCCCTGAGGACATGAGAGAGGTGGCAGTTGCCCGTCACTCTCCCTCGCGCACCTCGCGCGTGGGGGCTAGGCAGGTGTGTGCGCCTTGGGCCTACCCTCGTACGCGTACATCATGCTGAACCCCGCTGCCCTGATGCTTCGGCCTTGTTCTCGTGAGGAGACCTCGATCAAGCTCACAAGCATCAGCAACCCTCATATCCGTGCCCTCCAGGCAGCGTGACGTGGTGCATTAAGTCAGAGCTAATCTATGACAGGGGGCTCACATAAGTAGGAGTGTGGTGCTCGTCAGTTTTCCTTTTTCTTCAAAAGCAGAACTGCAGCGGTTCCGCGGCGGCTCCCGAGACCTCAAGGCATCTCTCGAGGTCTGTGACCTCCAGTTCCCCAGGAAGGGGACCTCGTTGAGTGCCAGAAGCCAAGTCCTCACGAGGCGGAAAGCTACTGCGCACATATCAAGCTAAGTTTTCCTATCCTAGCTTACTCATAGCGCAAACATTACAACACAGCATCAAGATAGCAAGCATAGCATAAAGGGCATAACTTCCATAGTTCATTACATGCCCCGACGGGGTACACCATCTTTTTTTGAATTATAGGAGAAAGGAAAGGCTAAACAATGAAGAACCGAGAGCATACTGATGTCTACTACGCAACCTTCTCCTTGTAGATGTTGTTGGGCCTCCAAGTGCAGAGGTTTGTATGATAGTAGCAAATTTCCCTCAAGTGGATGACCTATGGTTTATCAATCCGTGGGAGCTGTAGGATGAAGATGGTCTCTCTAAAACAAACCTGCAACTAAATAACAAAGAGTCTCTTGTGTCCCCAACACACCCAATACAATGGTAAATTGTATAGGTGCACTAGTTCGGCGAAGAGATGGTGATACAAGTGCAATATGGATGGTAGATATAGGTTTTTGAAATCTGAAATTATAAAAACAGCAAGGTAACTAATGATAAAAGTGAGCACAAACGGTATTGCACTGCTTCGAAACAAGGCCTAAGGTTCATACTTTCACTAGTGCAAGTTCACTAAACAATAATAACATAATTAGATCATATAACAATCCTTCCACATGCAACAAAGAGTCACTTCAAAGTCACTAATAGCAGAGAACAAACAAAGAGATTATTGTAGGGTACGAAACCACCTCAAAGTTATCCTTTCTGATCGATCTATTCAAGAGTCCGTAGTAAAATAACAAGAAGCTATTCTTTCCGTTCAATCTATCATAGTGTTCGTACTAGAATAACACCTTAAGACACAAATCAACTAAAACCCTAATGTCACCTAGATACTCCAATGTCACCTCAAGTATCCATGGGTATGATTATACTATATGCATCACACAATCTCAGATTCATCTATTCAATCAACACAAAGAACTTCAAAGAGTGCCCCAAAGTTTCTACCGAAGAGTCAAGACGAAAACGTGTGCCAACCCCTATGCATAAGTTCACAAGGTCACTGAACCCGCAAAGTTGATCACCAAAACGTACATCAAGTAGATCACGTGAATATCCCATCGTCACCACACATAAGCACATGCAAGACATACATCAAGTGTTCTCAAATCCTTAAAGACTAAATCTGATAAGATAACTTCAAAGTGAAAACGCAATCCATTACAAGAGAGTAGAGGGGGAGAAACATCATAAGATCCAACTATAATAGCAAAGCTCGCGATACATCAAGATCGTGCCAAATCAAGAACACGAGAGAGAGAGAGAGATCAAACACATAGCTACTGGTACATACCCTCAGCCCCGAGGGTGAAATACTCCCTCCTCGTCATGAAGAGCGCCGGGATGATGAAGATGGCCACCGGAGAGGGATTCCCTCTCCGGCAGGGTGCCGGAATAGGGTCCCGATTGGTTTTTGGTGGCTACAGAGGCTTGCGACGGCGGAACTCCCAATTTAGATTATTTTCTGGAGGTTTTAGTATTTATAGGAATTTTTGGCATCAGGAACAAGTCAGGGGGGGTCTCCGGCCTATCCACGAGGTAGGGGGGACGCCCAAGGGGGTGGGCACGTCCCCCACCCTCGTGGGCAGCCCGGGACTCTTCTGGCCCAATCTTTCACTCCATGGGCTTCTTTTGGTCCATAAAAAATCATGAAAAATTGGCACGTCAGTTGGACTCCGTTTGGTATTCTTTTTCTGTAAAACTCAAAAACAAGGAAAAAACAGAAACTGGCACTGGGCTCTAGGTTAATAGGTTAGTTACAAAAATCATATAAAATAGAATATAAATGCATATAAAACATCCTAGATGGATAATATAATAGCATGGAACAATCAAAATTTATAGATATGTTGGAGACGTATCAAGCATCCCCAAGCTTAATTCCTGCTCGTCCTCGATTAGGTAAATGATAAAAACAGAATTTTTGATGTGGAATGCTACCTAGCATAATTCTCAACTTTATTGTGGCATGAATGTTCAGATCCAAATGATTCAAGATAAAAGTTTAATATTGACATAAAAATAGTAATACTTCAAGAATACTAACAAAGTAATCATGTCTTCTCAAAATAACATGGCCAAAGAAACTTATCCCTACAAAATCATATAGTTAGGCTATGCTTCATTTTCAGCACACAAAATACTCCCATCATGCACAACCCCGGTTTCAGCCAAGCAATTGGTTCATACTTTTTAACACGCTTCATCTTTTTTCATCTCTCACGCAATACATGAACGTGAGCCATGGATATAGCACTATGGGTGGAATAGAATATGATGATGGAGGTTGTGTGGAGAAGACAAAAAAGGAGAAAGTCTCGCATTGACGAGGCTAATCAACGGGCTCTGGAGATGCCCATCAATTGATGTCAACATGAGGAGTAGGGATTGCCATGCAACGGATGCACTAGAGCTATAAATGTATGAAAGCTCAACAAAAGAAACTAAGTGGGTGTGCATCCAACTTCCTTGCTCATGAAGACATAGGGCATTTTTAGGAAGCCCATCGTTGGAATATACAAGCCAAGTTCTATAATGAAAATTCCCACTAGTACATGAAAGTGACAACATATGAGACTCTTTATATGAAGAACATGGTGCTACTTTGAAGCACAAGTGTGGAAAAAGATAGTAACATTGTCCCCCTTCTTTTTTTTCCTTTTTTTCTTTTTTTTGGGCCTTTCTTTTTTTATTTGGCCTTTCTCTTTTTTTTCATTTGGCCTTTCTCCCTTTTTTTATTTTGCCTTTCTTTTTTTATAGGGGACAATGCTCTAATAATGATGATCATCACACTTCTATTTATTTACAACTCATGGATTACAACTCGATACTAGAACAAAATATGACTCTATATGTATGCCTCCGGTGGTGTACCGGGATATGCAATGAATCAAGAGTGACATGTATGAAAAATCATGAATGGTGGCCTTGCCACAAATATGATGTCAACTACATGATCATGCAAGGAAATATGACAATGATGAAGCGTGTCATAATGAACGGAACGGTGGAAAGTTGCATGGCAATATATCTCGGAATGGCTATGGAAATGCCATAATAGGTAGGTATGGTGGCTGTTTTGATGAAGATATAAGGAGGCTTATGTGTGATAGAGCGTATCGTATCACGAGGTTTGGATGCACCAGCAAAGTTTGCACCAACTCCCAAGGTGAGAAAAGGCAATGCGCGGTACCGAAGAGGTTAGCAATGATGGAAGGGTAAGTGTGTGTATAATCCATGGACTCACATTAGTCATAAAGAACTCATATACTTACTGCAAAAGTTTTATTAGCCCTTGAAGCAAAGTAGTACTACGCATGCTCCTACGAGGGAGGTTGGTAGGGGTTAACCATCGCGAGCCCCCGACCTCCACACATAAGGAAGGCAATCAGAAGAGCACCCCATGCAACAAATTTGTTACACAACTTTTACCATACATGCATGCTACAGGACTTGCCAACTTCAACACAAGTATTCCTTAAATTCACAATTACCCAACTAGCATGACTTTAATATCACCACCTCTATATCTCAAAACAGTTATCAAGCATAAAATTGATAAAGCATCCAATTCACCTCCTATGATAGTTTTTATTATACCCAACCTGGATGCCCATCATTCTAGGACCAATTTTATAACCATAGAAAATACCATGCTATTCTAAAAGAATCTCAAAATAATATAAGTGAAGCATGAGAGATCAATAATTTCTACAAAATAAAACCACCGTCGTGCTCTAAAAGATATAAGTGAAGCACTAGAGCAAACGACAAACTACTCCGAAAGATATAAGTGAAGATCAATGAGTAGTTGAATAATTATGCAACTATGTGAAGACTCTCTAACATTTAATAATTTAAGATCTTTGTATTTTATTCAAACAGCAAGCAAAACAAAAGAAAATAAAATGACGCTCCATGCAAAACATATATCATGCGGTGAATAAAAAATATTGCTCCAAGTAAAGTTACCGATGAACGAAGACGAAAGAGGGGATGCCATCCGGGGCATCCCCAAGCTTAGGTTCTTGGTCGTCCTTGAATATTACCTTGGGGTGCCTTGGGCATCCCCAAGCTTAGCCTCTTTCCACTCCTTATTCCATAGTCCATCGAATCATTACCCAAAACTTGAAAACTTCACAACACAAAACTAAACAGAAAATTCGTAAGCTCTGTTAGTATAAGAAAATAAATCACCACTTTTGTTACTGTTGTGAAATCATTCTAAATTCCTATTTGATTAATTCCACTGTATTCCAACTTCTCTATGGTTCATACCCTCCGATACTACTCATAGATTCATCAAAATAAGGAAACAACACAATGAAAACAGAATCTGTCAAAAACATTACAGTCTGTAGTAATATGTATTATTCGAATACTTCTCTAACTCCAAAAGTTCTTAAATAAATAGGAGGACCTGAGGAATTTGTATATTAATCATCTGCAAAAAGAATCAACCTAAAATCACTCTCCAGTAAAACATGGCAGCTAATCTCATGAGCGCTAAAGTTTCTGTTTTTTACAGCAATATTACAAAGACTTCACCCAAGTCTTCCCAAAGGTTCTACTTGGCACAAATACTAATTAAAACATAAAACCACATCTAAACAGAGGCTATATGAATTATTTATTACTAAACACGAACAAAAAGCAAAGAACAAAAATAAAATTGGGTTGCCTCCCTACAAGCGCTATCGTCTAACGCCCCTAGCTAGACATGATGATTTCAATGATGCTCACATAAAAGATAAGAATTGAAACATAAAGAGAGCATCATGAAAAATATGACTAGCACATTTAAGTCTAACCAACTTCCTATGCATGGGGATTTTGTGAGCAAACAACTTATGGGAACAATAATCAACTAGCATAGGAAGGCTAAACAAGCATAACTTCAAGATTTTAAGCACATAGAGAGGAAACTTGATATTATTCCAATTCCTACAAGCATATGTTCCTCCCTCATAATAATTTTCAGTAGCATCATGAATGAATTCAACAATATAACCATCAGATAAGGAATTCTTTTCATGATCTACAAGCATAGAAAATTTACTACTCTCCACAAAAGCAAATTTCTTCTCATGAATAGTGGGAGTATCATAAGAGACTCGAATATTATAAATTGTTTCCAAGTAAGAGTAATGTTCAGAAAAAGGGTAATCATGATCATTACAAGTTTTATAAATATAATCATCACAGCTTTTTATAGCATAAGTGTCATCACAATAATCATCATAAGTAGCAACTTTGTTCTCATCATAATCAATTGAGACCTCTTCCAAGATAGTGGATTCATCACTAAATAAAGTCATGACCTCTCCAAATCCACTTCCATAAATATTATAAGATTCAACACCCTCCAAAATAGTGGGATCATTACTTCCTAAAGTTGACACTCTTCCAAACCCACTTTCATCAATATAATCATCATAGGTAGGAGGCATGCTATCATAAGAATAAATTTGCTCATTGAAACTTGGGAGGCTAAAAATATCATCTTCATTAAGCATAGCATCCCCAAGCTTGGGACAAACATTAATTGCAGCAAATATATTCTCAAACATGTCATTCTCATCAAACATAGCGTCCCCAAGCTTGGGCCTTTTCATATCATAAGTATAATCGCTGTCATCATTAATAGTATGGATAGCACCAATAGTATAGCAATTATCATCATCACAATGAGTAGTAGGAGCAACATCATTTGAGAGGGGTACCTTTTTACCTTTAATTCTCCATCTTATGTTTTTCTTCTTCACATCATGTGTGGGGTTAAACCTCTTTTTGGAGGTCCTTATTAATGAGATTGGTTGGATACGAGGCTCCTTCTCGTTACCTGATTCATCATAAGTAATAATAGGAGGATATTGGGAAGTCTCTTCCCTTTCATTAATATTCTCTCATATCCTACTTGCTTTCTTTTCTTTATACAATTGGCAATATAATGATTTTCAATGCAATTCACCGCACAATACATCAGTTATATTTTAGAATCAAGTAATCTATCAAGATTAAATTTTGGAATCAGTTATATGTTTCATTTCTTCATACCCCAAAAGAAGACTAAGCTCTTTATGATGCTCAAGGGTAATCAAGTTATCACAACTTTTGGACACGATTCAATCATGAAACAATTTGCATTGGAGATTTAAATGACCATGTTCACTGCAAAGTTCACAAGGATGGCGATAAATATTGAATCTTTCAGCACAATCATCTAGCCTTTCTTGCAACCATTTAATTTCCAAATACTTATGCCTCTTGTAAAATCTATCTTCCCTATTTGGTGTGTAATTGCAAGCTCTATGTATTCCACAAAAGTTGACATACTTATAGGAGACATTTTCATCATGACTAGTGCAATCATCATTAGTACTATGGTTATTCAAAGAGTTCATACTAACAACATTGCAATCATGCTCATCATTCAAATATTTAGTACCAAACATTTTATAGACTTATTCTTCTACCACTTGAGCACAATTTTCCCTACCATCATTCTCACAAAAGATATTAAAAAGATGAAGCGTATGAGGCAAACTCAATTCCATTTTTTGTAGTTTTCTTTTATAGACTAAACTAGTGATAAAACTACGCAACCTTCTCCTTGTAGACGTTGTTGGGCCTCCAAGTGCAGAGGTTTGTGGGACAGTAGCAAATTTCCCTCAAGTGGATGACCTAAGGTTTATGAATCCGTGGGAGGTGTAGGATGAAGATAGTCTCTCTCAAACAACCTTGCAACCAAATTAGATCATATAACAATCCATCAACATGCAACAAAGAGTCACTCCAAAGTCACTAATAGCGGAGAACAAACGAAGAGATTATTGTAGGGTACGAAACCACCTCAAAGTTATCCTTTCTGATCGATCTATTCAAGAGTCCGTAGTAAAATAACAAGAAGCTATTCTTTCCATTCAATCTATCATAGAGTCATAATAGAATAACACCTCAAGACACAAATCAACCAAAACCCTAATGTCACCTAGATACTCCAATGTCAGCTCAAGTATCCGTGGGTATAATTATACGATATGCATCACACAATCTCAGATTCATCTATTCAACCAACACAATGTACTTCAAAGAGTGCCCCAAAGTTTATACCGAAGTGACAAGACGAAAACGTGTGCCAACCCCTATGCATAAGTTCACAAGGTCACTGAACCCGCAAGTTGATCACCAAAACATACATCAAGTAGATCAGGTGAATATCCCATTGTCACCACAGATAAGCACATGCAAGACATACATCAAGTGTTCTCAAATCCATAAAGACTCAATCCGATAAGATAACTTGAAAGGGAAAACTCAATCCATTACAAGAGAGTAGAGGGGGAGAAACATCATAAGATCCCAAAGCTCGTGATACATCAAGATCGTGCCAAATCAAGAACACGAGAGAGAGAGAGATCAAACACATAGCTACTGGTACATACCCTCATCCCCGAGGGTGAGCTACTCCCTCCTAGTCATGCAGAGCGCCGGGATGATGAAGATGGCCACTGGTGAGTGATCCCCCTCCAGTAGGGTGCCGGAACAGAGCCCCGATTGGTTTTTGGTGGCTACAGAGGCTTGCGGTGCGGAACTCCCGATTTAGGTTATTTTTTGGAGGTTTCAGTACTTATAGGAATTTTTGGCGCTGGTAATAAGTCAGGGGAGTCTCAGGGCTATCCACGAGGCAGGGGCGCGCCCAGGGGGGTGGGCGCGTCCCACACCCTCGTGGGCAGCGTGGGACTCTTCTGGTCGAACTCTTTAACTCCACGGGATTCTTTTGGTCCATAAAAAATCATCAAAAATTGGCACGCCAATTAGACTCTGTTTGATATTCCTTTTCTGTAAAACTCAAAAACAAGGAAAAATAGAAACTGGCACTGGGCTCTAGGTTAATAGGTTAGTCCCAAAAATCATATAAAATAGCATATAAATGCATATAAAACATCGTAGATTGATAATATAATAGCATGGAACAATAAAAAATTATAGATACATTGGAGACGTATCACATAGGAACCCGGCACCAGCACAGCATCCTCAAGCAGCGCCTCAAGGTGGCCTGGCACTCCAGCAGTTCCCCCATAGGTGACCTGGGGCTGCGTCTAGTCTTGAGTCCGTGTTCGGCAGCCCCAGACTCACGCAGGACTCCTCTCCAGCTTTACTGGAGTGCTGTGGCGGGACGAACCACCACCATCCTCGACCCGAGCGCGACAACGTGGGGGCCGCTCGTAGCCACAACTGCTCGAGCTCTCATCGGAAGAAGAGCCACCATCGCGAGAAGAGGAGCGTGCACCGACAATGAACCTCGTCGTTGATGCCGTCCTCCGGGCAGCACCCCACACAGCGTCCGTCCTCCTTGAACACCCTCATGTAGAGGGTCGCTAGGTCGTCATACTTGAAGTGGAGGGTGCACCTTCTGCCCAGGCCTCGCATCCGGGCGAACGTATGCCAGCCGCGTATCAGGACCACACTGCCAGAGGCGGCAACCTCAGCCCCGACCCACGAAGCTCTGCTGCAGCAGCCGTCAGCCTGTAGCCAGAGACCATCGAGCCCCTAGGATGGAAGCTCGCCAGAGAAGAAACGCGGGAGCCAGAGCGAGGTGCCGGCCAGGCTCTCCAACCACACCACAAACTCAGGGAGCACGTCCAGTGAAGAGAAGCACGCCTGAGGCAGGTGCCCGATCACGGTGCGTCTCCCCTCATTATGGGGGCTGCTCCGAACCCTGTGGCCCTTGCCATGAGAAGAGGTGCCCTCCCGGGCACCAAGAGAAACGCCTGCTCTCGGGGGTGCACGCTCACGCCCCTAGGGGCCACCGCAGGGGCCGCGGTGTGTTTACGAGGACGGCTGCGGCCTCTCTTGGGAGGCGGAAAGGCTATTTCCTCCTTGGAAGCTTTCCCCTTCTGGGCCGCCGAAAACCTCCTCGGCGACGCCATGGAAGCAAGACAAAGAAGGAGAAGAAGCGGGCGGCAGGAAGGCGAAGGAGAGATGAGCGGGGGGCTGTCCCCCTCCTCCACATTTGTAGTCAGGGAAGGCCTACCGCCGGCCTCAACGCCCTTGCGCCATGATGATCTTCTGCATGCCGCATCGTCCCTTCAAGTCGAACAGTTGCCGAGGTAGCATGGGGAAGTGGAGACGCCCACGTCCCATCAATCGCCATGAGTCATCAAGGCCGCAGGCGGTTAGGGCCCACATCGCTCCGCACTTGCGCTTTGGATTTGCCTGGAAGCCAAGTCCGAGCGCGCCTTGGGCCCGGGGACTACTGTCGGCGTTCTGGATATTGGGGTGTCCAGACTTGCCTGCCTGCGGCCCACCACGTGTCTCCATCGATTTCCTGGTACGGCCCAGCTTCGACATCAACAGCTCAAGACAAACGCGAGGGGCCAATCCTCGCGAGGCGGATGATGCCAAGACCCCCGAGGGGATCGGCCTCTTCAGGCTGGCTCCGAGGGGTGGAGAGTTCTATGCAAGGTGCACCTCACGAGGCTCAGCTGACGTGAGCCATGACGACCAAGGCCAGGCGGGTGCCAGCGAGCGCAGAGCGCCAGTTTCCTCTTTGGTGCAAGGGAAGCATGCCACAGGCGCGGAGTCCCGAGGAATTAGCCAAAGATTTCCATTGTGGTGCAACAAGACCAAGACCACCAAGACGGCAGGATGGAGGTCATCACCGAGCCCACCGCGGCGTCACGACCAGGGGCTTTTCGCAGGAGAGACCACTTTTTTCACAATAAGCTGTACTACTTGTCCCCTTTAAACTCATGTCGTTGTGGGATCACTTCTCGCCAACATTTGGGAAGAGGACCAAGTCCACTATAAATAGGACTTAGCCACCACCATAGTGGGGGATCGGATCCATTCTGACCCAACCACCTCACTAGCTCTCTCGAGCTCAAGAACACCTCACCTCCTGAGGCCAGTTCATCTACTATACTAGTTCATCCTCAGCCCTTCGAGGCAATCCACCAAAACCTTGGAGTAGGTTACTAAACTGCAAGGTGGCCCGAACCAGGATAAACTGCCGTGTCACTATGTCTTTTTGAGCTCGACGCGCTAGGCTTAGGAGGATCACGAGGAGGAAGGCTGGTAGGTTGAGATCTCCGCACGGACCCCAAAGTTTGAACCTTTCAAAGGTTTGCGGAACCCGTAATCCTACATTCAGCGTGCCAGGTAGGTTAGCGAGGGCCCTAGCTGACACGTACGGCCAGAGCTCGCGTACATGGCTGGGTCAGAATGGAGAAACTGTGCCATCGTTGTGTTCATGGGGAGCCAACCGGCTGTTTCAGAATGGAATGCATCGTCGTGTGCATCGGGGGGCTTGGACGGAACAACCAATGGAAACGAGGCCTGGCGTACCATAGAATGGAGGAAACGACCTTGTGTTTAACCGGCCACGATCGAAACGGGATCCTGTTCATCTGGAGGTGTCTGACGTACCGCAAAATGGAGGAAATGAACTTTTGTTGGACCTCCTATGGTCGAAACGGGGTCCTGTTGATCAGCAGGGGTGTGGAGTACTACAAAACGGAGGAAATGGACTTGTGTTGAAGCGCTACGGTTGAAACGGGGGTCCTGTTCATCAGGAGAGGTGTGGCGTATCGCAAAACAAGACTCCACGGGATATTGTTCATCTCCACCGTCGACCTCCTCCAGCCTCCACGGGCTACTGTTCATCCACTGTCGACCTCCTCCATCCTCCACCTGCGACTGTTCATCCATGGGCTCCTATTCATCCAGCCTCCACTGCGTGCTCCTCCACCGCCCACTATTCAACCAGTCCTGTCCACGGGGTCCTGTTCAACCACCCTCCACAGGTTACTGTTTAACCAGCCCTGAACCAGCTACTGTTCAACCTTCCCTCCACGGGGTCCTATTCATCCAGCCCTCCACGGGGTCCTGTTCATCCACGCCCAACCGGCTCGATCGATTGGTTTCCTGTTCATTTAGCGGCAACACCAGGGGGTCCTATAAATCCAATCCCCACCAGGAACTGTTCATCCAAACCCCTAAACAACACTCACTATTCATCCAGAGGCAGCATCGATCGGCTTCAATTACCAGCAGTAGCAAAGGAATCGCTCGGTCGGGTTCAGTTAACAGCCATCGATCGATCGCTCGGGTTCAGTAACGCGTAGCTTGCAGTGCAATCGCTCGGGTTCAGTTTGCCCAATGCCTCGCACCCATGCACATGCGTGTACGAGAGAATCACATAAACTTCCGTGCATCGCTCGGCCCCGACCACCCACCGTAACCGGGAACACCCCGATATTTTCCTCGCCCTCGCTTCTACCACGGTTTTTTCCGTCATGGACGACCCAAAGAATGTCATGCAATTGTGTCTCTGGCCCGCCCAAGACGAAAATCCCATTTTTTTTCATGATTTTTTGTCATAGAAGTAGGAGCCCACAACATCTATGATGATACCGGGTTTTGTCACAATTATCGTCATAGAAGTGTTATAAGCATGACAGAAAAAAATCATTCGGCCCAAAATGTCACAGATGTGTCTTTTTTGTAGTGGTAGCTGCTCGCCTATCCCCAACGGTTTCTGGGTCATGTGGGAAGGCCCCCCTATCACCCACAGAAACTAGGCGACGATTTAAAGCTCGTTGCAGAAAAGGGTTAAAAACCATTTTTATAGCACGTTATTGTACCAGTGCAAGGATGAATGAGTAGGCACATCATGGCTCAATCAACTCCTATTCATGCTAGTGGGTTTTCAACTATTTACTATGGCAAAGACAGGTCATGCAGAGGAATGGGTTCAACTACCGCAACAAGTAGCAGTTGAATCGTTGTTGTCCTAATGCAGTAAAAGAGAGCAATAGCGAGAGAGTGGGATCGTGTCAGAATGCTTAATGGGGTTTTGCTTGCCTGGCACTTCGGAAGATGGTACTGTTCGTCATCGGTGTCGATGATCACAACTGTGGAATCATCTACTATCGAGAGGGAACAAACACCGACAAACAAGAAACAACACAATCAATGCAATGCAAAAATATGATGCATGATTATGTCATGGCAATATTCTATTCTTCGGGCTAGTTCAAAGTGTTACAATCATAGTTCGAAGCATTTAAAATGCCCCTGTAATTGATTTTACATGATCAGGAGGTATAAGTCGCTTTAACATGCATGAAAATGCCATAAATAGATTCTTCATATATATTTTTTATAAATTTTTATGTATAAATTATTTCATTTGGAGTTATAGTTGAATTTCTATGAAATTTACATATTTTAAACATTTTCAGAAATTTCCAATTTTATTTACAAATATGAAAATTCTAGTAAATGCATTTATGATGTCAGCATTGTGTCATAATGACGTCAGCAGTCAACTAGGTCGGCTAGGGTCAAACCTGATGTGTGGGGTGTTTTATTTAAACGGTGTTTTATTTAAACGGTTAGTGGCACAATAGTTTAAACGGTGTTTTATTTAAACCTAAATAAAATTACGTGGTTAATTAGGGCATGGAGCCTGGTTGTCATTAATACAGTAGGTTTACTTAGCCAATAGGGCCCACCAGTTAGTGGGTTAGGGGATTAGTTAGTGGCTTCATTAGCCACTAATGAGATTGCCTCGTCGGCTTGTCGGAGTTCTGCCAGCGGCGACCCAAAAACACGGAGGATGGCATCTGAAATTTGCTACATTGCTCGGTTTGGGAACCAGAGAGAAGCCCTAGCTCGCCCGCATCAAGAGGTCGTGGAGTTGGATGCGCGGCTTGCCAAAAACGAGGCCGTAGATGAGGTTTGGTGGTGCCCGGAGTTCGGCCGCCATGATTTCAGCGTAACGGGGCTCGATGAAAGAAGGACGAGGGAGAGGCATAAGCTAACATACTTTCTCTTCTCGGATCATATGCACTTATGATTGGAACTCTAGCAAGCATCCGCGACTACTAAAGATCATTAAAGTAAAACCCAACCATAGCATTAAAGCATCAAGTGCCCTTTATCGCATACGCAACAACCACCTTACTCGGGTTTATGCTTCTATCACTCAAGCAACCCACTATAAGCGAATCATGAACGTATTGCAACACCCTACAGTGGGAATCCCTCAAGCTTGCGTGACACGGAGGGCACAATAGGACATCACCAAAATAAAACATACTACTCATACCAGTCTAGATCATTAATCAACCCAAAGATAAAGGATATCTACTCAAAACATCATAGGATGGCAACACATCATTGGATCATAATATGTGGCATAAAGCACCGTGTTCAAGTAGGGATTACAAAGGGGTGCGGGAGAGTGGACCGCATAAAAGAGATGAGGATGGGGATGATGATGGTGATGTTGATGAAGACAATCACCGCGGCAATGATTCCCCTCCCGATGGCACTCCTAGGCCACCGAGAGAGAGGAGGAGATGTTCTCCCCCTTGCGCTTCCTCCTCCATGGACCCCCCTGGATGGGGAGAGGTTCTCCCTTTGATCCTTTGCCTTCATGGCGATGATGGCCCCTCCGAGATCATCCCCCATGGCCTCCGGTGATGATGGCCCCCTCCGGCAGGGTGCCGGAGAGGGCCTAGATTGATTTCTCATGGCTATTGAGGCTTGCGGCAGCGGAACTTCTGATCTCTCCTCTGTTCTAGGGTTTTCTGGATTTATAGGATGCGTTGGCATTGGTTTCATGTCAGGGGCCCCGTAGGGAGTTCACGCGGCAGGGGGGCACACCCTAGGGGGGCCTCCACCCTCGTGGTGGCCTCGAGACTCCCCTCCTGTAGCTTTTTGTTCCAGTATTTTTTATATTTTCCAAAAATATTCTCCATTGATTTTCAGCGCATTCGGAGAACTTTTATTTGTACACAAAAACAACACCACGGTAGTTCTGCTGAAAACAGCGTCAGTCCGGGTTATTTCTAATCAAATCATACCAAAATCATGTAAAAATATTATAAACATGGCATGAATACTTCATAAATTATAGATACGTTGGAGACGTACCATCATTCCCAAGGTGAATTCCTGCTCGTCCTTGAGTAGGTAAATGATAAAAGAAATAATTTATGAAGTGTGAATGCTAGTAAGTGCACAAGTTTGATCAATGATAATTTCATTCACCTTTACTAGCATCATTATATATCATAGCAGTAGCTCAACTCATAGAACTTCTCATGATCAAGTAGCAAGCTATTCACATGATAAAGTATAGATCATAAAATTTCTTGGAAACTAACAAACCATGCTCTTACTCATCAAACAATTGCAATTCATCTTATTTTCAGGAAGGGTCTATGTAAGAGCTTGGATTTAGCAAACTCCACATACTCAACTATCATTTAATATTTCACAATTGCTAACACTCACGTGATACTTATGGGTCAAAGTTTTAGTTGGACACACAGAAAGATAGGGGCTTATAGTTTCTCCTCCCAACCTTTTATCTCAAGGGTAATGTCAACAATAATACTTTATGAAAACCTACATCCAAGTGGATATATATATCTGGATCGCTCCAACACAAATTTCTTGCCAAAGGAAAAAGTGTAAAAAGGATAGGTGATAATCACCATGACTATTGTATAAGGGTATAAGATAAAAGCAAAAGATAGGCCCTTCGCAGAGGGAAGCAGAGGGTTTCATACCCTTTTATGGTTGGATGCCCAAAATCTTAATGAAAAAGAATGTCACTTTATATTGCCACTTGTGATAAGGACCTTTATTATGCAGTTCGTCGCTTTTATTTCTTCCATATCGCAAGTTCGTATAAAGCTTATTTTCTTCGCACTAATAGATCATACATATTTAGAGAGCAATTTTTTATTGCTTGCACTGATGACAACTTACTTGAAGGATCTTACTCAATCCATAGGTAGGTATGGTGGACTCTCATGGCAAAACTGGTTTAAGGGGTGTTTGGAAGCACAAGTAGTATTTCTACTTGGTGCAAAGAATTTGGCTAGCATGAGAGGTAAAGGCAAGCTCAACATGATCCAAGACAATGTAACGTCTATTTGGATATAGGAAAACATAACCCATTAAGTTGTCTTCCTTCTCCAACATGAACTTTTTAGCTTTTCATATTTTAATGAGTGCTCACAATTACGAAAGATGTCCAAGATAATATACTATATGTGAAATCTCTCTTCCTTCAATATTCTTTCATGAATTGTTCAAGTGACCAATACTGCGTTTGCTAACTTTCAATAAATTTACCACCTATACTTATTATGTGTGAAGTCATTAATCCCCATGGTATAAGCGTATGAGATATATATAAATTCAGATTTTTGATATTCAATTCATTCAACCATTTACTCATAGGATATACGTGAAGCATGTGAGTAAATGTCAAACTACTCAAAAAGATATAAGTGAAGGACAATGAGTTGTCAAATAATTATCTAGTCATGGGAGGATTCTCATTCAAGATTTCATATCCAATGATTTTATTCAAAGAGCAAGGCAAATTGAAAATACGCTCCAAGCAAAACACATATCATGTGACGAATAAAAAAATAGCTCCGAGTAAGGTAAGGTATACCGATGGTTTTGAAGACGAAAGAGGGGATGCCTTCCGGGGCATCCCCATGCTTAGGCGCTTGAGTCTTCCTTGAATATTACCTTGGGTGCCTTCGGCATCCCCAAGCTTTGGGTCTTTCCACTCCTTATTCTCCTTATATCGATATCTAACCCAAAAATTGAAAACTTCAATCGCACAAAACTTAACGGAACTTCGTGAGATGGGTTAGTATGATGAAGAGCAAGTCATTCACTTTGGTACTGTCAAAGACAAGATTCATAATTGTTCTCACACAATTCCTACTGTACCATATCATTTATACAATTTATAATGAGAAATATAATCCATAGAAACTAGAAAACAAGCAAACTATGCATTGAAAACAGAATCTGCCAGAAACAGAACAGACTATAATGATCTAAACAGCAACCATACTTCTGCTACTCCAAACAACCAGCAAAATTAGGAAAACTAGAGAAACTCGTGTACTAATCCATAGCAAAAAGAATCAGATCAAAAGCACATTTTTGTGAATTATCAAAACTAATTTACTGGGCACAAAAGTTTATGATTTTTGGCAAGATCAAATCAACTATCACCGTAAGCCATCCCGAAGGTCTTACTTGGCACTTTATTGTTACAAAAGCTATAAAACATGATTACTACAATATCTTAATCATGTGAACACACAAAAATAGTAAGCATAAATATTGGGTTGTCTCCCAACAAGCACTTTTCTTTAATGCCTTTGAGCTAAGGATGATGATTTCAATGATGCTTAGATCAAAGATAAGAATGAAAACATAACAAGAGCATCATGAAGCATATGACTATCACATTCAAGTCTAACCCACTTCCTATGCCTACGGATTTTGTGAGCAAAAAACTTGTCGGATTTTGGGATCCGGCTACCCGTGAAAGGTTCAAACACTGGGGTGCGTGCGGAGATCTCAACCTGCCCAGCCTGCCTACTAGTGATCCTGCCTAGCCTAGCGCGAAGAGCTCACAGAGACACAAAGAAACAGAGATTTATACTAGTTCGGGCCACTTTTGTGGTGTAATACCCTAATCTAGTGTGGTGTGGTGGATTGCCTCGAGGGGCTATAGATGAACTAGCTGAAGGAAATATGCCCTAGAGGCAATCGTAAAGTTATTATTTATTTCCTCATATCATGATAAATGTTTATTATTCATGCTACAGTTGTATTAACCGGAAACATGATACATGTGTGAATACATAGACAAACTTAATGTCACTAGTATGCCTCTACTTGACTAGCTCATTAATCAAATATGGTTATGTTTCCTAGCCATAGACATGTGTTGTCATTTGATTAACGAGATCACATCATTAGGAGAATGATGTGATTTACTTGACCCATTCCGTTAGCTTAGCACTTGGTTGTTTAGTATGTTGCTATTGCTTTCTTCATGACTTATACAAAGTTCCTATAACTATGAGATTATGCAACTCCCGTTTACCAGAGGAACACTTTGTGTGCTACCAAACGTCACAACATAACTGGGTGATTATAAAGGAGCTCTACAGGTGTCTCCAAAGGTACATGTTGAGTTGGCGTATTTCAAGATTAAGTTTTGTCACTCCGATTGTCGGAGAGGTATCTCCGGGCCCTCTCGATAATGCACATCACTGTAAGCCTTGCAAGCAATGTAACTAATGATTTAGTTACGAAATGATGCATTACATAACGAGTAAAGAGACTTGCCGGTAACGAGATTGAACTAGGTATTGGATACCGACGATCGAATCTCGGGCAAGTAACATACCGATGACAAAGGGAACAACGTATGTTGTTATGCGGTTTGACCGATAAAGATCTTCGTAGAATATGTAGGAGCCAATATGAGAATCCAGGTTCCGCTATTCGTTATTGACCGGAAACAGTTCTAGGTCATGTCTACATAGTACTCGAACCCGTAGGGTCCGCATGCTTAACGTTACGATGACAATTATATTATGAGTTTATAGTTTTTGATGTATCGAAGGTTGTTCGGAGTCCAAAATGTGATCACGGACATGACGAGGAGTCTCAAAATGGTCGAGACATAAAGATTGATATATTGGAAGCCTACATGGGCCCTAAGGGACAAGAGGAGGGCCGGCCAGGGCAGGCCGCGCGCCCCTCCCCCCTAGTCCAAATAGGACAAGGAAGGGGGGCGGCGCCCCCCTTTCCTCTTTCCCCCTTCCCCCTTCCTTCTCCAACAAGGCAAGAGGGGGGAGTCCTACTCCCGTTGGGAGTAGGACTCCTCCAGGCGCACCCCTAGGGGCCGGCCGCACCTCCCCCCTCCCTCCTTTATATACGGGGGCAGGGGGCACCCCATGACACACAAGTTGATCTTCGTGATCATTCCTTAGCCATGTGCGGTGCCCCCCTCCACCATATTCCACCTCGGTCATATCATAGCGGTGCTTAGGCGAAGCCCTGCGTCGATATAACATCATCACCGTCACCACGCCGTCGTGCTGACGGAACTCTTCCCCGACACCCTCCTGGATCGGAGTCCGGGGATCGTCATCGAGCTGAACGTGTGCTGAACTCGGAGGTGCCGTACGTTTGGTACTTGGATCGGTTGGATCGTGAAGACACATGACTACATCAACCGCTTTGTTCTAACACTTCCGCTTTCGGTCTACGAGGGTACATGGACAACACTCTCCCCTCTTGTTGCTATGCATCACCATGATCCTTGCGTGTGCGTAGGAATTTTTTTGAAATTACTACGTTCCCCAACAGTGGCATACAAGCCTGGTTTTATGTGTAGATGTCATATGCACGAGTAGAACACAAGTGAGTTGTGGGCGATACAGGTCATACTTCTTACCAGCATGTCATACTTTGGTTCAGCGGTATTGTGAGATGATGCAGCCCGGACCGACATTACGCGTACGCTTACGCGAGACTGGTTTCACCATTATGAGCACTCATGCTTCAAGATGACTGGCGGGTGTCTGTCTCTCTCACTTTAGTTGAACCGAGTGTGGCTACGCCCGGTCCTTCTGAAGGTTAAAACAGCACTAACTTGACGAACTATCGTTGTGGTTTTGATGCATAGGTAAGAACGGTTCTTGCTCAACCCGTAGCAGCCACGTAAAATTTGCAACAACAAAGTAGAGGACGTCTAACTTGTTTTTGTAGGGCATGTTGTGATGTGATATGGTCAAGACCTGATGCTATATTTTATTGTATGAGATGATCATGTTTTGTAACCGAAGTTATCGGCAACTGGCAGGAGCCATATGGTTGTCGCTTTATTGTATGAAATGCAAACGCCCTGTAATTGCTTTACTTTATCAGTAAGCGGTACCAATAGTCGTAGAAGCAATAGATGGCGTAAACGACAACGATTCTAAGATGGAGATCAAGGTGGCGCGCCGGTGACAATGGTGATCACGACGGTGCTTCGGAGATGAAGATCACAAGCACAAGATGATGATGGCCATATCATATCACTTATATTGATTGCATGTGATGTTTACCCTTTATGCATCTTATCTTGCTTTGATTGACGGTAGCAATTTAAGATGACATCTCACTAAATTATCAAGAAGTGTTCTCCCTGAGTATGCACCGTTGCGAAAGTTCTTCGTGCTGAGACACCACGTGATGATCGGGTGTGATAGGCTGTACGTTCAAATAAAACGGGTGCGAAACAGTTACACACGCGGAATACTCAGGTTAAAACTTGACGGCCTAGCATATACAGATATGGCCTTGGAACACGGAGACCGAAAGGTCGAATGTGAACCATATAGTAGATATGATCAACATAGTGATGTTCACCATTGAAACTACTCCATCTCACGTGATGATCAGACATGGTTTAGTTGATTTGGATCACGTGATCACTTAGATGACTAGAGAGATGTCTGTCTAAGTGGGAGTTCTTAAGTATTATGATTAATTGAACTTAAATTTATCATGAAATTAGTACCTGATAGTATTTTGCTTGTCTATGTTTGTTGTAGATAGATGGCTCGTGTTGTTGTTCCGTTGAATTTTAATGCATTCCTTGAGAAAGCAATTTGAAAGATGATGGTAGCAATTACACGGACTGGGTCCATAACCTGAGGATTATCCTCATTGTTGGATAGAAGAATTACGTCCTGGAAGTACCGCTAGGTGCCAGGCCTGCTGCAGATGCAACTAATGATGTCAAGAACGTCTGGCAGAGCAAAGCTGATGACTACTTGATAATTCAGTGTGCCATGCTTTACGGCTTGGAACTGGGTCTTCAACGACGTTGCGAACGTCATGGAGCATATGTGATGTTCCATGAGTTGAAGTTAATATTTCAAGCAAATGCCCGGAATGAAAGATATGAAGTCTCCAATAAGTTCTATAGCTGTAAGATGGAGAAGAATAGTTCTGTCAGTGAACATATACTCAAAATTTCTGGGTATAATAATCACTTGATTCAACTGGGAGTTAATCTTCCTGATGATAGTGTCATTGACAGAATTCTCCAATCACTACCACCAAGCTACAAGAGCTTCATGATGAACTATAATATGCAATGCCAAAAGCGGCGGAGGTAGAAATCAAGAAGGAGCATCAAGTGTTGATGGTCAATAAGACCACCAGTTTCAAGAAAAAGGGTAAAGGGAAGAATAAGGGGAACTTCAAGAAGAACAGCAAGCAAGTTGCTGCTCAAGAGAAGAAACCCAAATCTGGACCTAAGCCTGAGACTGAGTGCTTCTACTGCAAGCAGACTGGACACTGGAAGCGGAACTGCCCCAAGTATTTGGCGGATAAGAAGGATGGCAAGTGAACAAAGGTATATGTGATATACATGTTATTGATGTGTACCTTACTAATGCTCGCAGTAGCACCTGGGTATTTGATACTGGTTCTGTTGCTAATATTTGCAACTCAAAACAGGGACTACGGATTAAGCGAAGATTGGCTAAGGACGAGGTGACGATGCGCGTGGGAAATGGTTCCAAAGTCGATGTGATCGCGGTCGGCACGCTACCTCTACATATACCATCTGGATTAGTTTTAGATCTAAATAATTGTTATTTGGTGCCAGCGTTGAGCATGAACATTATATCTGGATCTTGTTTGATGCGAGACGGTTATTCATTTAAATCGGAGAATAATGGTTGTTCTATTTATATGGGTAATATCTTTTATGGTCATGCACCCTTGAAGAGTGGTCTATTTTTATTGAATCTCGATAGTAGTGATACACATATTCATAATGTTGAAGCCAAAAGATGCAAAGTTGATAATGATAGTGCAACTTATTTGTGGCACTGCCGTTTAGGTCATATCGGGGTAAAGCGCATGAAGAAACTCCATACTGATGAACTTCTGGAATCACTTGATTATGAATCACTTGGTACTTGCGAACCGTGCCTCATGGGCAAGATGACTAAAATGCCGTTCTCCGGAACTATGGAGCGAGCTACTGATTTGTTGGAAATCATACATACCGATGTATGTGGTCCAATGAATATTGAGGCTCACGGCGGGTATCGTTATATACTCACCTTCACAGATGATTTGAGCAGATATGGGTATATCTACTTGATGAAACACAAGTCTGAAACATTTGAAAAGTTCAAAGAATTTCTGAGTGAAGTGGAAAATAATTGTAACAAGAAAATAAAATTTCTATGATCTGATCATGGAGGAGAATATTTGAGTTACGATTTTGGTTTACATTTGAAACAATGCGGAATAGTTTCGCAACTCACGCCACCCAGAACACCACAACGAAATGGTGTGTACGAATTTCATAATCGTACATTACTAGATATGGTGCGATCTATGATGTATCTTACTGATTTACCGCTATTGTTATGGGGTTATGCTTTAGAGACGGCCACATTCACGTTAAATAGGGCACCATCAAAATCCGTTGAGACGACGTCTTATGAACTGTGGTTTGGCAAGAAACCAAAGTTGTCGTTTCTTAAAGTTTGGGGCTGCGATGCTTATGTGAAGAAACTTCAACCAGATAAGCTCGAACCCAGATCGGAGAAATGTGTCTTCATAGGATACCCAAAAGAGACTATTGGGTAGACCTTCTATCACAGATCTGAAGGCAAGATTTTCGTTGCTAAATTCGGATCCTTTCTAGAGGAGTTTCTCTCGAAAGAAGTGAGTGGGAGGAAAGTAGAACTTGCTGAGGTAACTGTACCTGCTCCCTTGTTGGAAAGTAGTTCATCACAAGAACCGGTTCATGTGACAACTACACCAATCAGTGAGGAAGCCAATGATATTGATCATGACACTTCAGATCAAGTTACTACTGAACCTCGTAGGTCTACCAGAGTAAGATCTGCACCAGAGTGGTAAGGTAATCTTATTCTGGAAGTCATGTTACTTGACCATGGCGAATCTACGAACTATGGGGAAGCGATGATGAGCCCAGATTCGGCAAAGTGGCTTGAAGCCATGAAATCTGAGATGGGATCCATGTATGAGAACAAAGTGTGGACTTTGGTTGACTTGCCCGATGATCGGCAAGCCATCGAGAATAAATGGATCTTCAAGAAGAAGACTGACGCTGATGGTAATGTAACTATCTACAAAGCTCGACTTGTTGCGAAAGGTTTTCGACAAGTTCAAGGGGTTGACTATGATGAGACTTTCTCACCTATAGCGATGCTTAAGTCTGTCCGAATGATGTTAGCAATTGTTGCATTTTATGATTATGAAATTTGGCTAATGGATGTCAAAACTGCATTCCTGAATGGATTTCTAGAAGAAGAGTTGTATATGATGCAACCAGAAGGTTTTGTCAATCCAAAAGGTGCTAACAAAGTGTGCAAGCTCCAGCGATCCATTTATGAACTAGTGCAAGCATCTCGTAGTTGGAATAAACGCTTTAATAGTGTGATCAAAGCATATGGTTTTATACAAACTTTTGCAGAAGCCTGTATTTACAAGAAAGTGAGTGGGAGCTCTGTAGCATTTCTGATATTATATGTAGATGACATATTGTTAATTGGAAATGATATAGAATTTCCGGATAGCATAAAGGGATACTTGAATAAAAGTTTTTCAATGAAAGACCTCGGTGAAGCTGCTTACATATTGGGCATCAAGATCTATAGAGATAGATCAAGACGCTTAAGTGGACTTTCACAAAGCACATACCTTCATAAAGTTTTGAAAAATTTCAAAATTGATCCGGCAAAGAAAGGGTTCTTGCCTCTATTACAAGGTGTGAAGTTGAGTCAGACTCAATGCCCGACCACAGCAGAAGATAGAGAGAAAATGAAAGATGTTCCCTATGCTTCAGCCATAGGCTCTATCATGTATGCAATGCTGTGTACCAGACCTGATGTATGCTTAGCAATAAGTTTAGCAGGGAGGTACCAAAGTAATCCAGGAGTGGATCACTGGACAACGGTCAACAATATCCTGAAATACCTGAAAAGGACTAAGGATATGTTTCTCTTTTATGGAGGTGACAAAGAGCTAGTCGTAAATGGTTACGTCGATGCAAGCTTTGACACTGAATCAGACAATTCTAAATCGCAAACCGGATACGTGTTTATATTGAACGGTGGAGCTGTCAGTTGGTGCAGTTCTAAACAAAGCGTCACGGCGGGATCTATATGCGAAGCGGAATACATAGTTGCTTCGAAAGCAGGAAATGAAGGAGTCTGGATGAAGGAGTTCATTTCCGATCTAGGTGTCATACCTAGTGCATCGGGACCAATGAAGATCTTCTGAGACAATACTGGTGCAATTGCCTTGGCAAAGGAATCCAGATTTCACAAGAGGACCAAGCATATAAAGAGACGCTTCAATTCCATCCGGTACCAAGTCAAGGTGGGAGACATAGAGATTTGCAAGATACATACGGATCTGAATGTTGCAGACCCGTTGACTAAGCCTCTCCCACGAGCAAAACGTGATCAGCACCAAGACTCCATGGGTGTTAGAATCAATACTGTGTAATCTAGATTATTGACTCTAGTACAAGTGGGAGGCTGAAGGAAATATGCCCTAGAAGCAATAATAAAGTTATCATTTATTTCCTCATATCATGATAAATGTTTATTATTCATGCTATAATTGTATTAACCGGAAACATGATACATGTGTGAATACATAGACAAACTTAATGTCACTATTATGCCTCTACTTGACTAGCTCATTAATCAAAGATGGTTATGTTTCCTAGCCATAGACATGTGTTGTCATTTGATTAACGGGATCACATCGTTAGGAGAATGATGTGATTGACTTGACCCATTCCGTTAGCTTAGCACATGATCGTTTAGTATGTTGCTATTGCTTTCTTCATGACTTATACAAAGTTCCTATAACTATGAGATTATGCAACTCCCGTTTACTGGAGGAACGCTTTGTGTGCTACCAACCGTCACAACATAACTGGGTGATTATAAAGGAGCTCTACAGGTGTCTCCAAATGTACATGTTGAGTTGGCGTATTTCGAGATTAGGTTTTGTCACTCCGATTGTCGGAGAGGTATCTCTGGGCCCTCTCGGTAATGCACATCACTATAAGCCTTGCAAGCAATGTAACTAATGAGTTAGTTACTAAATGATGCATTATGTAATGAGTAAAGAGACTTGCCGGTAACGAGATTGAACTAGGTATTGGATACCGACGATCGAATCTCGGGCAAGTAACATACCAATGACAAAGGGAACAACGTATGTTGTTATGCGGTTAGACCGATAAAGATCTTCATAGAATATGTAGGAGCCAATCTGAGCATCCAGGTTCCCCTATTGGTTATCGACCGGAAATAGTTCTAGGTCATGTCTACATAGTTCTCAAACCCGTAGGGTCCGCACGCTTAACGTTACGATGACAGTTATATTATGAGTTTATAGTTTTTGATGTACCGAAGGTTGTTCGGAGTCCCGGATGTGATCACTGATATGACGAGGAGTCTCGAAATGGTCGAGACATAAAGATTGATATATTGGAAGCCTATATTTGGATATCGGAATCGTTCCGGGTGAAATCAGGATTTTATCGGAGTACAGGGGGATTGCCGGAACCCCCCGGGGGTTAATGGGCCTACATGGGCCCTAAGCGAGAAGAGGAGGGCCGGCCAGGGCAGGCCGCGCACCCCCTCCCCCACTAGTCCGAATAGGACAAGGAAGGGGGGGGGGCGGCACCCCCCTTTCCTCTTTTCCCCTCCCCCTTCCTTCTCCAACAAGGCAAGAGGGGGGAGTCCTACGCCCGTTGGGAGTAGTACTCCTCGAGGCACACCCCTAGGGGCCGGCCGCACCTCCCACATCCCTCCTTTATATACGGGGGCAGGGGGGCACCCCATGACACACAAGTTGATCTTCGTGATCGTTCCTTAGACGTGTGCGGTGCCCCCCTCCACCATATTCCACCTCGGTCATATTGTAGCGGTGCTTAGGCAAAGCCCTGGGTCGGTAGAACATCATCACCGTCACCACGCCGTCATGCTGACGGAACTCTTCCCCGACACCCTGCTGGATTAGAGTTCGGGGATTGTCATCAAGCCGAACGTGTGCTGAACTCGGAGGTGCCATATGTTCGGTACTCGGATCGGTTGCATCGTGAAGACGTATGACTACATCAACCGCATTGTTCTAACGCTTCCGCATTCGGTCTATGAGGGTACGTGGACAAAAATCTCCCCTCTCGTTGCTATGAAATGACCATGATACTTGCGTGTGCATAGGAATTTTTTGAAATTACTACGTTCCCCAACACTAGCTACAAGGATGAACAAGCCTCGGGAGGTGAGGTGTTCTTGAGCTGGTGTGGTGCTCTACTTGTTCTGGTTTTTTTGGTCCTCCTCTATGGTGGTGGCTAAGCCCTATATATAGTGCCTTGGTCCTCCTCCGAAATATGAGCAGGAAGGGATTCCACAATAGCGGGATTTGAAAGGGGACAGGTAGTACAGTCTATCCTGACAAAAGTAGTCTTCGCCTGCGAAAAGCCTTTGGCCGTGACACTGCCGTGGGCTCGATGATGACCTCCGTCCTGCCGTCCTTGTGGTCTTGGTCTCGTTGCACCAGAATGGAAACCTTTGGATGATTCCTCGGGACCCCCGGGCTTGTGGCTTGCCTCGCTTGCACCAAAGAGGAAACCTGCGCTTCTGCGCCCGCCTGGCGCCCACCTGGCCTTGGTCGTCATGGCTCACGTAGCTGCATAGATCTCTCCACCCCTCAGGAGCCCTCCTGAGGAGGCCAACTCCTTCGGGGGTCTTGGCGTCGTCCGTCTCACGAGGCTTGGCCCCTCGCGAGGGTGTTGATGTGTTGTTGTTGAAGCTGGGCCGTACCAGGCCGTCTATGGAGCCACGTGGTGGGCCGCAGGCAGGCAGGACGTGGTACCCCCAAGTCCAGGACACCGACAGTAGCCCCCGGGCCCAAGACGCGCTCGAACTTGGCTTCCAGGCGAAGCCAAAGGGCAAGTGCGGGGCGCCGTAGGCCCTAAACGCCTGCGGCCTCGATGACGCGTAGCGATTGATTGGACATGGGCGACTCCATGTCCCCACATTGCCTCGGCAACTGCTCAACTTGACAACTGCATGCTGCATGCAGAAAGGTTAATCATTACTAGAAATCGTTGGAGGCCGATGATTTACCTTCTCCCGGCTATAAACGTGCGAGCGGGTGGAGCCCCTGCTCATTTCTCTTTCGTTTTGCTCCTTCTCGCTTCTTTCTTCTCCGTCTTGCTCCCATGGCGCCGATCAGGAGGTTCTCTAACGTAGAGAAAGGGAAGGCCCCTGGGGAGGAGCTGCACCCTCTCCCACCGAAGAAGCGGCTCCACCTCCACGGCGATGCTGGTGCGAGGTGAGAGGTGTCTAGGCCTTGGCAATCGAAGCATCCACCTGCCTTCCCCCTCACCTTGTACGCCCGGGCAGAAGTTGAAGGAGGGCGCCGTCGAGCGGTGCCTCGCGAGGGTGGAAGGGCCTCCATTGCCCTGCCAGGCGCGCCATGGACTCACGCCGAAGATAGCCCGCGCGAGTTCGTGGTGTGGGTGGTGATGCCTCCCAATACCTGGATCCGATTCCCACGGTTCTTCGCTAGCGAACTGCCTCCGCAGGGAGCGCCGGAGCTGTGGCTGCAGCACGCTGGGTGCAGCAGCCTGGCCACCGGTGCTGAGGTCAAGGTGGTGTCGTCCGGAGACGTCTTCATGAAGCGGGGATGGGCCGAGGTCACCAGGGCTTGCCGAGCAGAGGGAGCCCTTGCAATCCACTTCGAGTATGACAGCGCGACCACCTTGTTCTTCAATGTCTTCAATGAGCGGGGCGAGCGGCTGAAGTGCTGCCCCAGAGGAGATAGCTCGAGGGACGCCGTGATGGGCGCTGGATGTGCACCAACTCCCTTCAGCACTTCGTCGAGCAGCAGCGAGGACTCCTGGGAATGTAGTGACTTTTCTGAGCCCAGCGATTCTCTAGAGTCGAGCGACGACAGCTACGTGCCGCCGAGCTCCCGTCAGGGGAGGAATGCTGCTGCGGCTGCCGCCCGGTGTCGTCAGCGCCTCCGCAAGGCCTTGTAGTTGTTTCTCCTGCGCGAGACGAAAATCAGCCCCCATGGGACTTGTAAAGACCGAGATGTATCCAATAGAATTGTTACTCCCTTTGTCTTTGTAATGGACGCATGTATCCCAATCCGGCTAAGTCCCCCCCCCCTTTCTCTTCCCTACACAGCGTGGCGCTCTATGCTGGTAGGACCCAGTCCCCAGGCAGGCTTTAGCCGTCGCTAGTATGCCAGGTCGCGATGCCGTGGTCAAGGCTAGGAGGTGAGCGGCCCAAGGTCCGGTGAGAGCTCGTGAGATGCGATGCTCATGAGGTCCCCCTTGGCGTGCAAGCAGCTGCGCAGAGAGTTGAAAAGGGGAGTTGAAACGCCCAAGTGGAACTGCGGAGTGATGCGTGTGGAGCGAAACTAGTGCCGTAGCAAGCTGAGACTTATCTTCTGTGGTCCGAGCCCATCAGAGAGGCAATGCTTTCCGTCGCGCCTGTGGTGCCATCAGGCGCAGTCCCTCTTGGCCATCCTCCTGCCTCTCTTGCCAAGGTGCTCTACGTCCTCAGGACCCGGCCCTCAAGTGAGCTCAGCCGCCGCCGGTATGCCAGGTCGCGATGCCGTGGTCAAGGCCATGGGGTGAGGGCTGGAGAGCCACTAGGAGCTCCTGAGGCGCGATGCTCGGTAGGCCCCCCCTTCAACGTGCAAGCGACTCGCGAGGCCGGACGGTGGTCATCCGGGCCAACCCTTGGCTCATCCTAGAATGATCCTGCAAGTCAGATGACAAAGCAGGCTGAGAGCCCCAAGCGTGAGGTGGAGGCACCGAGGACCCTGCGAGGTGGTGTATACGAAGCGGGCCGCTATCCAGAGCTTGATCCCCGGGTTTATCAGCGTTGCAGGTACAGACCTGAACATAAGCACCGTGCCGATGTGTGTATTATGCGTAAATGGCGCTAGTTAGATGCATCAGGGCCGTGAGGCGGAGGTCACGAGGTGACAATCATAGATAGATTCACGGAAACGATTAGATAATCCTAGTGAGTGCAACACGATACACGCCATAGGGACAGACCCACACGGCCCGGGGATGATGCAGCCCGAGGGGAGCCCCAAAACTGAACGAACTAGGGAGATGTCACCTGGTACCATTGTTGAAGAGTTGCTGCAGTAGCCAAAAAGCGTGCACTGCTGAAGCCGTTCCTCATGAGCCGCTCCGGTGCCAGGCCACGGGGTGCTCGGATAGTCGAGGAGGCTCCTGAAGGTGCTCCTCCATCTCCGCCAGGATCGCCTGGTGCCTGGCTTCGTGGGCCGCCTGAGCGTCCCTCATGGAGCCGCTGGAATGCCTCAGCCGCACCCACCAGGTCGAAAGGCATGCGGACGTAGCTGTGAGGCAGTCCCTCGCATCGGCCGACACGAGACGTCCACATGAGCTGCCCACACGTGGCCCTGTTGATCCCAGCGATGTCGATGCAGACGAAGAACTCCTTACCCTCGCTAGGGCAGCGAGCTCCGCCTCGCGGTAGGCGATGATCGCCTTGCAGAACCCTTCCTTCCTGAATCTCCTTGATCACCTCGCTGATGATGTCCTGAACGCCTGGTGCCTCACGCCTGCTGCCTTCTCCTGGGAAGCGTGCTCTAAAGAGCGCCTCCACATGGTGCCCGAGCGCCACTGTCATGACATGGGCTAGGTCTGAGGCCCTCCAGAGGAGAGCCCCTGAACCCAGCCTTAGAGGGGCACTGGGCGCGCCTTCCTATGCGATGGGTGAAGGCGCCATGTCCGGAGACGCGAGGCTCAGCGCTGCATCCTCGGGTGATGCTTCCTCATGAGATCCCAGGCCCAAGTATAGATTCTTCGTCTCGGGGGCGACCTCGGGAGGGAGGGCGCCATCTTCATCTTCTGGGTTCTCAACTGCTGCAGCCTAGAAAGCACGCTCGCGGGAGCACACCGCATCCTTCTCCTAACAGGTGACCGTGATGATGCCGCCGCTTCCTGGCATCCTGAGGATGTTGTAGCCGTGGTGTGTGGCCGCCATGAACTTGGCCAGTGCTGGGTACCCTAGGATGTCGTTATAGGGCAGGCGGATGTCAGTTACGTCGAAGTCGATGAGCTCGGTGTGGTAGTTCTTGCGCTCGCCGAAGGTGGCTGGAAGGCGAACTTGCCCGATCGGGTGTGTTGACCCATCGGTTACTCCTGAGAATGGCTTGGTGGGGTGCAGCTGGTAGTATGGCACCTAGAGTCTGTCAAATGTCTGGATGGAGAGAACATTGAGCCCTGCTCCGCCATCAATGAGAGTCTTGGTGACGGTTACGTTGCTGATGACGGGGGAGCAGAGCATGGGGAGCACACCTGCGCTGGCCACGCACTTGAGCCAGTCTGAGGAGTCAAAAATGATGGCGCACTTGGACTACTAGAGGGGGCGAGTTGCCTCAAGCTTGGGGAGTGCTGCATTGACCTCGCGCGCAAACTGCTTGAAGACAAGATGGGAAGCTGGGGCTTGTGAGCCGCCCAATATGCAAGCGATGGCCAACGGCTCCTGGAAGGCCCCAGCCCCCTCGTCCTGGTGGTGATCTTCGTTCCTTCTTGGTGGTGGAGGCAGATGAGGAAAGGCTGCATTGCCCTGAGGGTGGTCCTCACGAGGCTGCTCCCTCCAGTTTCACTTGTGAGGCTGGTCCTGCCAGCGATCCTCACGAGGATGGTCGCGCCACACCTGACGACCGTCGCGTCCATCCCAGCGGCCTCCGCCTCGGCCACCTCCGTGACCATAGCCTTGATCGTTGCCCTCGGGGCGTCTACCTAGGCGCCCGTCGTGGAGAGCCCTCAGCTCCTGGCAGTCGCTGGTGTTGTGGCTGTAGATGTTGTGGAAGGCGCAGAATGGCCGCTTGCCCTTGGATGACTTGGGGTGTCGCAGCCGCGCCCGGTTTCTGGCTCTGCCGCAAGCATGGCTGGCCCCTTGCGCTTCATGTCCTTGGCTTGGCCTTCTGGTCTTCTGGATCAGCATCAGGGAGCTCGAGGAGGGAGAGGCATCCCTCCTCAGCCCTCGCACACTTGTTTGCCATGTTGAACATCTCTGGAGCAGTGCAGAGGTCCTCATGGATGGCGAGCTCCTCCTTCATTTTGACGTCGCGGACGCCATCGGTGAATGCAGAGATATGGCCTCGTCCGACACCTTGGGGATCTTGAGGCGAACATTGTTGAAGAGCTGGATGTATTTATGCAGGGTCTCCCTAGGTGGCTGCTTGACGCGTCACAGGTCGCCCGCGACCGACGGACGGTCGCGTGTGCGCTGGAAGTTGGCAATGAAGCGGCCGCGCATCTCCTCCCAGGAAGAAACCGACCCCTAAGTCAGGTTCAGGAGCCAAGAACGCGCGCCATCCTTGAGGGCCATCGGAAACCAGTTTGCCATGATCTTCTCATCGCCGTTGGCCGCCTGGATGCTCAGCTCATAGAGCTGTAGGAACTCGGCGGGGTCTGCAGTGCCGTCGTAGCGTGGAGGCAGGTCAGGCTTTAATTTGCTCATCCAGGCGATGTTACGGTGCTCTGCAGTGAATGCACGGCATCCTGCCATGGCCACCGGAGGTCCTCGAGGAGGTGGAACGTAGTCTTGATGCACGCACACGGCCACCTCCTGTGGGGGCTCACGAGCCTGGTGCGGGGGCGCTGGAAGCACGCGCATTTCCCCTTGGGGGTGTTGCGCCACCTGGCAGCTCACGTCATCTCGAGCCGGCGCCGGGCGCTGCGGGTCGCGCCATGGAGCCATATGCCTTGGCTTGACGATGGTGCCCTAGGCCGAAGGTGGAGGGGGAGCCCCGTGCGAGACGTCACCCATTGCATGTGGTTGCTGAGGCAGCGAGCGAGCCGGCCCCTCGGAGCCCCCGTGCGTGACGCTGATGAGCTCAGCGATGCGCTTGAGCCACTCGTAGAGATCACCCACAAGACGGTAGCGAAGAAGCTCCCACGCCGTGAGCAGGGCGGCCTGTGCGTCCACCTGGCTGTGGCACGCGTGGGATGATGAAGCTGCTGGGGTAATGACAGAGTAGCGGTGCGGCCATCACGACGCACTGTGACACTCCAAAATTTTTGTGGTTTTGTTTTCAAAAAGAGCCTTGCTTGGTTTGAAGAAGGTCATTTGAACCCTTCTTAAAAAACCCTCTTCTGAGTTTGCCCCCTCAAAAAACTTTTCTTGGATTTAGTTTATTTTAAAAAGCAAACTTTTTGCTTTTGGGTTTTCATTTGATTATTAGTCCATTCTTGTTTACCATGCCTCTTATGGTAAAACTCCCCCAAAAACCTCTCTTCCCACTTGGGCACAACTCAAACATTCTGTCCAAGATAATAAAACCCATTTTTGGATTTTATTCCAATTATTTCTTTTCCCAAAACAATTCTGTCCTTTCTTGTGAACCTAGGTGATTTGCAAAGCAAGTACCCTAATGCCTTTGATCCTTGATCCCAAACCAACTCCCCTGGATAGTCCTTAGTACCCACAACCTAGAACCATCTTGATCCACTCTTCTTATTTTCAAATATTTCAAATTTCACTCTCTGCAAGTTTGGACTAGATTTGCCAAATTTGCTGAAATTCATATCTCCATTCCTCCAAAAATTCCACCAAAATTCAGGAAACCTCTAGTTGCAATGATAGACCTCTCCACCAAAAATCAGCTCAAGGAAAAATCCCTACATGCCAGAATCATTCTGACGAACACTTGGCATGCACTGTTTTGTTCATATTTAGTAAAATTCAGAGTCTCAGTGTCGTTTATCCGACAGAACTTCAGTCACATGCCCACTGTGCATTTGGCTCGATGCTCGCAGCCCCTCCCTCTTGTCCGGAGTCGGTGGCGCCCTGGCCGCGTGCTTTGCGGCGGCAGAACCACTGTAACAGCCAACAGGGGGCAACACCGTGGCAGAACGCCGTTCGGCGCCGCCCAACCCTCCTGGTAGCTCCGCGTGGCCATCTCCTTGCCAGCACACGCATGCAGCACCGTCGCCGTGGCCTGGCACGCACAGAGCGCGTTCTCTGCCGCCAACGGGCCGTGCTGCCCTTCCGTCGATGGCAGGTCGTAACACTCCCTCCCGTGCTGAGTTGGACCCTGGAATGGCACCACCGCTCCACCTAGGCGATGCTCAAGCTCCTAAGCCGACCGTCCCACCACAGCGCCGCTGTAATCACCCGCCGGACTTATCCGTTCATGGCAACCGCCTCGGGCCGGCTATAAATAGCAACCCCCGAGCTTGCTCTCGCCCCCGCACAACTCCACCACCTCACTAGACCCCGCCTACCCACTGGGAGAGCCTCGAGGGGCCTTTCTTCTTTGAATCTAGCCACCTCCGTCCGCCTCGGGCTCCGGCAACATTCTCTTTGGTGAGAACCCCTCCGCCGCCCTACTCTTGCCCGTAGCCCCGTACCACCTCTAGTAGGCTAACCCCCACTTCAATTTGAACACCGCAGCTCCCTCCGGCGAGATCCATGACTGCCCGAACCACCGTCCGCCGAAGCAAGGGCCGCCGTTGACACAATGCTCACCGGCGACCACCACCACCAACCACAGACGCGGAAAGGTGCACTGATCACGAAGGTAACCCCCGATCACCCATCCTCGCCGTGGATCGCCGCCGGCGACCACCGCACCTCCCGGGCATCGTCGCGCTCTGTTTTCCCCGTTTGAAATTTCAAACCTGATAGGTGGAGCCCGCCTGTCGGCCTCTCAGCTATTTCTTTTAAAAGAACCGTTTTCTGGACTTTTCCACAGAGCCCCCTAGAAACTTTCTGTTTCATTACAGATGGGTCCTTGGACCAAAACTCTTATAACTTTTAAACAGAAAATGATTTTTGATTGATTCCTTTTCTGTCACTTTCATTTTTCTGTCTAGTTTTTGTCATATTTATTTGAAAAATATTTTGAACACTTTTCTCTACACTCACGGTATTTACGTTACATACGTATTTTTCCTTATACCGTAGATTTCGGAGGAAGCAACGGAGCCGCAAACTTCACACAGTTAAACTCCAACTACTCCGAACCAGGCAAGCATGTTTGAACTCTTGATATGATGAGTGGTTGTTGCATGTTTGCATTTTAGTATAGTCATGGCATGTTTATGAACATTTCCTTGAATGTTATATTACATGCACATAAGTGGAAAGTATGTTTCGGAAAGCATTATGTTGTTGGATACATATTTGCATGGCCATGTGATGGCATGAGGATGGGTAAGATGGCAGTGTTGTGACATGCCAGTCTTATGCCAGATTATTTGAATTCCATGTCATCATGAAACAAATCACATTCCCATTCATTCCTTCCGGTACTATCACATGTTTTCCGAAAGGAATGTGGCTTAGTAAGTTGCAAATTGTTTTCCTGGTACACACCAAATAGAGGCCGGGATGAGGGTTCCATGGCCCTGGATTAAAGCCCGTCATCCGGTCAGGGGGCATGGGTGTTTCCGGTTGGGACCGAGAGGGGGGCACCCCTTAGAGAGCGTGTTTAGAAATTTGATCCCATGCTATTCGAGGTTGTGACCTCCCCGTCTCAAAGTTTTTCTTGGACGTTGTCCAGGGTGATTCCTGGCATCGTGAGGTGAAATGGGTGTGTACTAGTTAAATGTGTTTCTACTGAAATACCATAAACGGAACTAGTCCATTTGAGACTATGGAAATCTGTTAGTTGTGGTCAGTCAATACCAACTCTGCAGAGTTACCAATCTTTCAATTATCTTGTACTTTGCTCAAGTACTATATTCATCTTATCTTGTCAGGTATCAGCCTCAGTGACAAAACTCCGGGGAAATACATGTGTGATAAATCTGGTTAAGGATTATTCTTGTGGATGGACTAATCTTGTTATTTACTTTGTTACAAGCCCTGTCTGTGATGTCGCTCAGACGTCCGACGGTGGCATACTTGTATTTACATTTAGTGTAAGCCCTGTCTGTGAAGGGTCTCAGATGTTCGACTGTGGCATTTATTTTAAAGCCCTGTCTGTGATGTCGCTCAGACGTCCGACTGTGGCATTTCTTTTAAAGCCCTGTCTGTGATGTCGCTCAGACGTCCGACTGTGGCATTTCTTTTAAAGCCCTGTCTGTGATGTCGGTCAGACGTCCGACTGTGGCATTTCTTTTAAAGCCCTTTATGTGATGTCGCTCAGACGTACGACTGTGGCATTTCTTTTAAAGCGCTTTATGTGATGTCGCAGACATCCGACTATGGCATTTCTTTTAAAGCCCTTTATGTGATGTCGCTCAGACGTCCGACTGTGGCATTTCTTTTAAAGCCCTTTATGTGATGTCGCTCAGATGTCCGACTGTGGCATTTCTTTTAAAGCCCTGTATGTGATGTCGCTCAGACGTCCGACTGTGGCATTTTCTTTTAAAGCCCTTTATGTGGTGTCGCCTAGACGCCCAACTGCGGCATGAGTTTTATTTGTTTACCTTTCGATGCATCGCTCCAGACACCCGATCGGTTTTCATTCATTTGTTTACTTATCAAGTTGTGCATAAGTATTATTATTTTTGCATGAGCATCATTTCTTTTCGTGGCGCATTCATGCATTCATTGATTATATCTTTTGTCCGAACTGTCTGGCGAGTACTTTCAAAGTACTCACCTGGCTTGTTGATTTGGCCAGATGATGATAAAGGCGATCTCATGGATGAAGAGTTTGATAGCGAGTCCGACGCCTAGAGGAGTCCCAGTCAGTCCCATGCGATCCTGTTTGATCAGTGTATTATCCGCTTCCGCAACCCCAGAAATAAATTCATCGAGCCTCACCTCGATGCTGGATGAGCTGCCAGTTAGGAGTCAAGTTATCCACCACTTTTTACCGCAAGCTAGTAGCATGCCACCACATCCCTGTGTCATAACCGCCCTTATGTAAGATATTGGCGAGTTTGTAATAAGATTGTTGAGCAGCCTTAGCTCAACCCTCTAATATATTTAATGCTACTGGCCCTCTGTTCATCAAGTTTTTGTCTACCAGTGAGGATGACTTTTCCTATACTGGGATTTAAAGATCGATTTTCTCAATAATTATTTTATTGAAAAATCGGTCGTGACAGACTTGGTAACCAGAGCCAGGCTGACTGTAGGAAGCCACTAGGTGTGATCGCTAATTGGTTATTAGCATGATAGATTTATTCATGTTTTTACAAATGTAGTCATTTTTCTGACAGTCGGCATAAAAATTATGATCTGATCACTCAGAAGTTTTGCCTACTTTTGTAGATGGCCGGCAACAAATGTTCGCCAACGTGCCTGAGGGGTTCGTCAAGCTCCTCTCCTTCATCGTTCGGGCCGCGATGGGGCCATCCGTGCGCCCAGTCTTCACACTTTATCCACACAAGATCAACGACAATCTGACCATGCACCAGGCCGTGGTGCAATTCAGGGGAGGGCGTGCTGAGATACGCCACTTCCGTTTCTTGGGGAGATCCATGCCTACAGAGAGGCATGCTATGCAGATGGCTGCCCGCGAGGCGATAGCTCATCTTCAGGATGTCCTTCCTGCCATGAAGACCCGTCGCTACCGCTACCTTCCATCCCACATGCCAAACACCTGTCACTACTCATTCTCTTGCCCCAGACGAGAGTGAGACGAGGCCTTTGAGATGATTGTCGAGTACCTCCGAGCCCTGGAGGCAGCCTTCGACAGCATGGTGGACGACCTCGTAGCTGCCCGCATGGACTCAGTCCATGGCTGTGCTGCCAACAGGAGGGAACTCCTGCACACCGCTCCACCGCTGACTTTTATCTCGTCCTCAGCTTCTTATTCGCCTACCATTCGTGCCACTACTCGTCGTTGGCCTTCCACTGAGGAATTTAACCAAGCTATTGCACCCACTCCCGTTCGCGCTGCACCACTTATTGCACCCACTCCCATACGTGCTACTCCACCTATTCCGCCCACTCTTATTCAGGGTACTCCGCCTGCGGCACCTGCTCCATCAGCTCAGCGCAGCGTCCCTCGTCTGGAACCTATTAGCGAGGAGAAAGTTGATTCCCCAGCGTCACTGTGTCTCACCCTCGGCAGGCCAAGGGAGATCCTCACCATCTCCGACTGAGTACGCGTAGACGCCAAGCGATGTGCCGACTTGTGTAATATGTTTATATGTACATAGGTTGTGAGAAGTAGCCTGTTTGCGCATCATGTAGGATCTGGAGAAGTGCACTAGTTAAATAACATGTCAGGATTATGTACGCATATCCTGAGTGATGTAATGTATAATTATGCTTGCGTGTAAGATTTGTAATAGTTCTTCTCTGCGCACAATCGTGTTTTTTCAAAAGTATCCTGGAGTTTTAAAACTTTCTTGGTGTGTGATTTTATTGACTTTTGCGACTCTCTTTCTTGTCTTACAAGTTTTACAAAATATACCCCCAGAGTGAAAGATGTCTCGTCCTTGGACGCGCTCCATGCCAAATCAGCTAGAAGAAAATTATGGCACACCGCAAAACCACAATTTCACTCAGGGACAGACAAGTCAACAGGACAGTGAAACAGCTTTTACACAAGTGTGTCGTCTGGATGAAAAGAGTCAGCAACAACACCAGGAAATGATGAGCCAATTCATCAATATGGGAAGTAACCATGGTCAGTATCAACCGCAATCCAAATTATCTGAGTTACAGAAGACTCGTCCTCCAACATTTTCTCATACTGACAAGCCTCTTGAGGCCGACGACTGGCTTCGAGACATGGAGAGAAAATTAATTATTGCACAGTGTTCAGACCGGGAAAAAGTATTATATGCACCACATTACCTCACAGGAGCAGCTGCATCATGGTGTGAAAACTTCCTGCACATGGACCCCAACGAAAATGAAATCACCTGGGAAAATTTCAAAGAAGGTTTTCGTGGGGCACATATTCTTAAGAGCGTTATGAAAATCAAGAACAAAGAATTTGATGAACTCAAGCAAAGGACCATGATAGTATCAGAATATAACAGCCAATTCACTTTGCTGTCTCTCTACGCTAAAGAAGAGTGCATGACCGAGAGCAAGAAGATGGAAAAATTCTTGGAAGGCCTGGCACCCGCTCTTAAATGCCAGCTAGTTGTGCATACCTTCCCAGATTTTAAGACACTGGTGGATAAGGCCATCACCCTGGAAAATGAGCGACGTAGCCTGGAAGATTTCCGCAAACGCAAGAGGGACCAGACTACTTTTGCTCGCAATCACAGAAGCAAGAAGGAATTTCAGAAGGGGGAATCACATAGAACCCCGACAGAAAATTCACGTCCAACCAATAATTTCCATGCAAGAGACAAGGAGTTCACCTATCGCCCAGGCGTTACCTGCTATGCTTGTGGAGAAGAAGGGCACTATGCCAAGCAGTGCCCCAAACCAAGGAACTCAACCCCGAAGCTCAATAATGGTGGCAATAATTCAGCGCCAAAGCGAAGCAATTTCAACCCCAATAACAACCACCGGAAGGGTCACCTGAACCACGTGACCCGAGAGGAAGCATAGAACGCCCCAGATATCGTACTCGGTACATACCCCGTCAACACAATACCTGCCATGGTTTTGTTTGATTCTGGAGCTTCTCACTCAATTATTTCGAAGAATTTTGCTTTGCAAAATAATTTTTCGATGCTTCCCTTGGAAAAATCAATAATCATCAAGTCCCCTGGGATTAAGCAAGTGACCCAGAGTTACTGTCAAGGCGTGGGTATTGAATTTGAAGGATTGAAGTTTTACGCTAACCTTACTGTATTGGAAAGCAACAGGCTAGATGTCATCCTAGGGATGGACTGGTTAACCACCAACAAAGGTTTTATTGACTGCTTCAACCGGACCGTGATTCTCACACACCATCATGGGAAGAAAATAAATGTTTCAGCCAAAGAGAGACAAATCCCTTGGCAACCGAGATTAAACAAGGTGGACGTTTCTGAGCTGAACAAGGTTCCAGTAGTATGTGAATTCCCGGACGTATTTCCAGAAGAACTACCAGGCATGCCACCGGACCGAGAGATAGAATTCAGCATTGAGCTAGCACCCGGAACCACTCCCATTTACAAGAAACCATACAGAATGGCACCATCCGAATTGGTGGAATTAAAGAAGCAAATAAAAGAATTATTGGAGAAAGGATACATTCGAGCCAGTTCCTCACCTTGGGGTTCTCCAATTTTATTTGCCAAGAAAAAGGATGGGACTCTGAGATTGTGTATTGATTATCGAGCTCTCAACATGGTCACAATCAAGAACAAATACCCAATGCCCTGAATAAATGATTTATTTGATTAGCTCGCACAGGCCAAAGTCTTCTCAAAAATTGACTTGAGATCAGGATACCACCAGTTAAAAGTGCGAACAGAAGATATTCCCAAGACAGCCTTCACTTCCAGATATGGACTGTATGAGTTCACAGTAATGCCATTTGGACTAACCAACGGCCCCGCATATTTTGTTCACCTCATGAACAAAGTATTTATGAAGTATATGGACAAGTTTGTTGTGGTATTCATCGATGATATTCTGATATACTCCAAAACACCAGAAGAGCACGTCGAGCATCTCAGGATTGTACTCGGAGAACTCAGGAAACATCAACTGTACGCCAAATTCAGCAAATGTGAATTTTGGCTAAGACAGGTGGGTTTTCTAGGCTACGTGCTAACCCAAGACGGTATTGCAGTAGACCCAGAAAAAGTCAAGGCCTTACTTGGCTGGAAACCACCAGCTAACATAACGGACGTACGGAATTTCCTGGGAATGGCAGGCTATTATCGGAGATTTATTGAAGGATTCTCCACCATAGCAAAGCCAATGACACAGTTGCTCAAGAAAGGCAAGAAGTTTGAATGGACAAAAGCATGTGAGAATAGTTTCCAAGAGCTAAAAAGCAAATTAACAACGGCACCAGTATTAATTGCCAGATATACACAAGAATTTTGAGGTATATTGTGACGCATCCCGGAAAGGCCTCGGATGCGTATTGATGCAAGAAGGCAAGGTAGTTGCGTATGTCTCCAGACAACTCCGCAAACATGAGGATAATTATCCCATCCATGACTTAGAATTGGCAGCAGTCATCCATGCACTCAAAGAATGGAGACACTTCCTACTTGGAAATCGTTGTGAGATATAGACAGACCATAAGAGTCTTAAGTACATTTTCACACAGCCAGAACTAAATTTACGGCAACGACGCTGGTTAGAGTTGGTGAAGGATTATGATGTTGGAATCCACTATCATCCCGGAAAAGCAAATGTTGTGGCAGATGCACTTAGTCGGAATCCCAGCACGGGCGACGACAGTATACCAAAGTTGAGACCAGAATTTCAACAGGAATTTGCCAGACTCAATTTAATAATGGTTACCGAAGGCAGTGTGTCGAATCTAGAAATACAGCCTACCCTGATGGAAAAGATCAAGGAAGCCCAGCACGGACACCCCAGCATTGAGGGCATAAAAAGGAAATTGAGTTTGGGAAAAGCCTCAGAATTCAACATAGATGAGCAAGGAATGTTGTGGTACGGAGAGAGACTATGTGTACCAAATATCAAGGACCTCAAACAGCAAATATTGGCTGAAAGTCACACAGCTCGGTACTCAACCCATCCTGGAGGGACAAAAATGTACAAAGACCTTCAGGAAAAAATTTGGTGGCACAGTATGAAAAGAGATATAGCCGCGTTCATTGCATGCTATGACTATTGTCAACGTATCAAGGCCGAACACCAGAAACCAGCCGGGCTATTACAACCAAACAAGATACCTGAGTGGAAGTGGGACGAGATCGGAATGGACTTTATCGTTGGACTGCCACGGTCACGACACGGAAACGATGCCATATGGGTCATAACCGACAGATTAACCAAAGTGGCACATTTTATTCCGGTGAAGACAACTTACACCACTCAGAGACTGGCCAGACTTTATCTTGCCCGTATCGTCTGCCTACATGGAGTACCAAAGACTATCATCTCCGATAGAGGCACGCAGTTCGTCTCTAGATTCAGGGATCACCTACAATAGGCACTGGGAACCCAACTAGCATTCAGTACCGCATACCATCCCCAGACTGATGGGCAGACTGAACGCGTAAACCAAATCCTAGAAGACATGCTGAGAGCCTGTGTTCTCACCTACGGAACCAGTTGGGAAGAAAGTTTGCCATATGCAGAGTCCGCATACAACAATAGTTATCAAGCCAGCTTCCCAATGGCACCCTTTGAAGATCTGCATGGAAGAAGATGCCGTACCCCGCTAAATTGGTCAAAGACCGGAGATAGCCATATCTTCGGCCCAGATATGCTCAATGAGGCCGAGGAGAAAGTTAAAACCATTAGGGATCGACTCAAAACAACTCAAAGTCGGCAGAAGAGTTATTACGATCGAAAGCATCAGGAAATCAGTTTTGAACTCGGAGAATTTGTATACCTAAGAGTTTCTCCTATGAAGGGTCTGCAGAGATTTAGGATTAAGGGAAAGCTAGCACCAAGATTCATCGGACCATTTCATATAGTGGCCCAAAGAGGCACGATAGCCTACCAGCTAGACCTACCCGGAGATTTATCCAGTTTCCACAACATGTTCCACATCTCGCAATTGAGAAAATACGTGAGCAACCCAGAGAAGCAAGTATCACCTGAGAATATTGACGTGCAACCAGACCTCACCTACCGGGAGCACCCCATAAAAATATTAGAAGAGTCTGAGAGGAGGACCCGACAGAAAACCATCAAGTTTTTCAGAGTTCAGTGGAGCAATCACGCCGAGAATGAAACAACTTGGGAGAGCGAGGATTTTCTTAGGACAGAGCACCCACACCTGTTTAAGGATCAGCTGAAATCTCGGGGACGAGATTTTTCCTAAGGGGGTAGGTGCTGTGACACTCCAATTTTTTTGTGGTTTTGTTTTCAGAAAGAGCCTTGCTTGGTTTGAAGAAGGTCATTTAAACCCTTCCTAAAAACACTCTTTTGAGTTTGCCCCCTCAAAAATCTTTTCTTGGATTTAGTTTCTTTTAAAAAGAAGACTTTTTGCTTTTGGGTTTTCATTTGATTATTAGTCCATTCTTGTTTACCATGCCTCTTATGGTAAAACTCCCCCAAAAACCTCTCTTCCCACTTGGGCACAACCCAAACATTCTGTCCAAGCTAATAAAACCCATTTTTGGATTTTATTCCAATTATTTCTTTTCCCAAAACAATTCTGTCCTTTCTTGTGAACCTAGGCGATTTGCAAACCAAGTACCCTAATGCCTTTGATCCTTGATCCCAAACCAACTCCCCTGGATAGTCCTTAGTACCCACAACCTAGAACCATCTTGATCCACTGTTCTTCTTTTCAAATATTTCAAATTTCACTCTCTGCAAGTTTGGACCAGATTTGCCAAATATGGTGAAATTCATATCTCCATTCCTCCAAAAATTCCACCAAAATTCAGGCAACCTCTAGTTGCAATGATAGACCTCTCCACCAAAAATCAGCTCAAGGAAAAATCCTTACATGCCAGAATCATTCTGTCGAACACTTGGCGTGCACTGTTTTGTTCATATTCAGTAAAATTCAGAGTTTCAGTGTCGTTTCCCCGACAGAACTTCAGTCACATGCCCACTGTGCATTTGGCTCGATGCTCGTAGCCCCTCCCTCTTGTCCGGAGCTTCACACGTGCGCTTGGCGCCTTCCTGGCGTCGGTGGCACCCTGGCCCATCTGCGCCGGCGTGCTTTGCGGTGGCAGAACCACCATAACAGCCGACAGGGGGCAACACCGCGGCAGAACGCCGCTCGGCGCTGCCCAACCCTCCTGGTAGCTCCGCATGGCCATCTCCTTGCCAGCGCACGCATGCAGCACCGTCTCCATGGCCTGGCACGCATAGAGCGTGTTCTCTTCCACCAATGGGCCGTGGTGCCATTCCGTCGAAGGCAGGCCGTAACCCTCCCTCCCGTGCTGAGTTGGACCCTGGAATGGCACCACCGCTCCACCTAGGCGATGCTCAAGCTCCTAAGCCGACCGTCCCGCCACAGCGCCGCCGTAATCACCCGCCAGACTTATCCGTTCACGGCAACCGCCTCGGGCCGGCTATAAATAGCAACCCCCGAGCTTGCTCTCGCCCCCGCACAACTCCATCACCTCACTAGACCCCGCCTAGCCACTGGGAGAGCCTCGAGGGGCCTTTCTTCTTCGACTCCGGCCACCTCCGTCCTCCTCGGGCTCCGGCAACATTCTCTTTGGTGAGAACCCCTCCGCCGCCCTACTCTTGCCCGTAGCCCCGTACCACCTCCAGTAGGCTAACCCCCACTTCAATTTGAACACCGCAGCTCCCTCCGGCGAGATCCACGACTGCTCGAACCGCCGTTCGCCGGAGCAAGGGCCGCCGTCGACACAGTGCTCGCCGGCGACCACCACCACCAACCATAGACGCGGAAAGGTGCACTGATCACGAATGTAACCCCCGATCACCCAGCCTCGCCGTGGATCGCCGCCGGCAACCACCGCACCTCTCGGGCACCGTCGCGCTTTGCTTTCCCCGTTTGAAATTTCAAACCTGACAGGTGGAGCCCTCCTGTCATCCTCTCAGCCGTTTCTTTTAAACGAACCTTTTTCTGGACTTCTCCGCAGAGCCCCCTGGGAACTTTCTGTTTCATTACAGATGGGTCCTTGTACCAAAACTCTTATAACTTTTAAACAGAAAATGATTTTTGATTGATTCCTTTTCTGTCACTTTTATTTTTCTGTCTTGTTTTTTGTCATATTTATTTGAAAAATATTTGGAACACTTTTCTGTACACTCATGGTATTTACGTTACATACGTATTTTTCCTTATACCGTAGGTTCCGGAGGAAGCAACGGAGCCGCAAACTTCACACAGTTAAACTCCGACTACTCCGAACCAGGCAAGCATGTTTGAACTCTTGATATGATGAGTGGTTGTTGCATGTTTGCATTTTAGTATAGTCATGGCATGTTTATGAACATTTCCTTGAATGTTATATTACATGCACATAAGTGGAAAGTAAGTTTCAGAAAGCATTATGTTGTTGGATACATATTTGCATGGCCATGTGATGGCATGAGGATGGGTAAGATGGCGGTGTTGTGACATGCCAGTCTTATGCCAGATTATTTGACTTCCGTGTCATCATGAAACAAATCACATTCCCATTCATTCCTTCTGGTACTATCGCATGTTTTCCGAAAGGAATGTGGCTTAGTAAGTTGCAAATCGTTTTCCTGATACACAACAAATAGAGAGGCGGGGATGAGGGTTCCATGGCCCTGGATTAAAGCCTGTCATCCGGTCAGGGGGCATGGCTGTTTCTGGTTGGGACCGAGAGGGGGGCACCCCTTAGAGCGCGCGTATAGAAATTTGATCCCATGCTATTCGAGGTTGTGACCTCCCCGTCTCAAAGTTTTTCTTGGACGTTGTCCAGGGTGATTCCTGGCATCGTGACGTGAAATGGGTGTGTACTAGTTAAATGTGTTTCTACTGAAATACCATAAACGGAACTAGTCCATTTGGGACTATGGAAATCCGTTAGCTGTGGTCTGTCAATACCAACTCTGCAGAGTTACCAATCTTTCAATTATCTTGTACTTTGTTCAAGTACTATATTCATCTTATCTTGTCAGGTATCAGCCTCAGTGACAAAACTCCGGGGAAATACATGTGTGATAAATCTGGTTAAGGATTATTCTTGTGGATGGACTAATCTTGTTATTTACTTTGTTACAAGCCCTGTCTGTGATGTCGCTCAGACGTCCGACGGTGGCATACTTGTATTTACATTTAGTGTAAGCCCTGTCTGTGATGTCGCTCAGACGTCCGACTGTGGCATTTCTTTTAAAGCCCTGTCTGTGATGTCGCTCAGACGTCCGACTGTGGCATTTCTTTTAAAGCCCTGTCTGTGATGTCGCTCAGACGTCCGACTGTGGCATTTCTTCTAAAGCCCTGTCTGTGATGTCGCTCAGACGTCCGACTGTGGCATTTCTTTTAAAAGCCCTTTATGTGATGTCGCTCAGAAGTCTAACTGTGGCATTTCTTTTAAAACCCTTTATGTGATGTCGCTCAGACGTTCGATTGTGGCATTTCTTTTAAAGCCCTTTATGTGATGTCACTTAGATGTCCGACTATGGCATTTCTTTTAAAGCCCTTTATGTGATGTCGCTCAGACGTCCGACTATGGCATTTCTTTTAAAGCCCTGTATGTGATGTCGCTCAGACGTCCGACTGTGGCATTTTCTTTTAAAGCCCTTTATGTGGTTTCACTTAGACGCCCGACTGCGGCATGAGTTTTATTTGTTTACCTTTCGAGGCGTCACTCCAGACACCCGATCGGTTTTCATTCATTTGTTTACTTATCAAGTCATGCATAAGTATTATTATTGTTGCATGAGCATCATTTCTATTCGTGGCGCATTCATGCATTCATTGATTATATCTTTTGTCCGCACTGTCTTGCGAGTACTTTCAAAGTACTCACCGGGCTTGTTGATTTGGCTAGATGATGATGAAGGCGATCTCATGGATGAAGAGTTTCATAGCGAGTCCGACGCCTAGAGGAGTCCCAGTCAGTCCCATGCAATCCTGTTTGGTCATTGTATTATCCGCTTCCGCAACCCCAGAAATAAATTCATCGAGCCTCACCTCGATGCTGGATGAGCTGCCAGTTAGGAGTCAAGTTATACACCACTTTTTACCGCAAGCTAGTAGCATGCCACCACATCCCTGTGTCATAACCGCCCTTATGTAAGATATTGGCGAGTTTGTAATAAGATTGTTGAGCAGCCTCAGCTCAACCCTGTAATATATTTAATGCTACTAGCCCTCTGTTCATCAAGTTTTTGTCTACCAGTGAGGATGACTTTTCCTATACTGGGATTTAAAGATCGATTTTCTCAATAATTATTTTATTGAAAAACCGGTCGTGACACGCACCGACGGGTGCAACGATGAAGGTTGCTTCTCATGGCCGGCAGGGCATGTGGCGGCGTTGGCCACCAGAGAAGGAGCGCGGCGGGCTTAACCGTCACCCTCTGGAGCTGTCTGAGCGACGTGGGCGGCGACTTCGGCAGGATGCGCGGCGCGAGCCCTGCGCACGTCGGTGATGGAGATGTTGGAGCAGAGGCGGATAGAACTACAGAAGAGAGGATCCGACACACCCCTACCTGGCGCGCCAAATGTCAGATTTCGGGATCCGGCAACCCGTGAGAGGTTCGAACACTGGGTGCATGTGGAGATCTCAACCTGCCAAGCTTGCCTACTCACGATCCTCGCTAGCCTAGCGCGAGGAGTTCACAGAGACACAAAGACACAGAGATTTATACTAGTTCGGGCCACCGTTGTGGTGTAATACCCTACTCTAGTGTGGTGTGGTGTATTGCCTCGAGGGGCTATGGATGAATTAGTTACAAGGATGAACAAGCCTCGGGAGGTGAGGTGTTCTTGAGCTGGTGTGGTGCTCTACTTGTTCTGGTTTTTTTGGTCCTCCTCTATGGTGGTGGCTAAGCCCTATATATAGTTCCTTGGTCCTCCTCCCAAATATGAGCGGGAAGGGATTCAACAACGGCGGGATTTGAAAGGGGACAAGTAGTATAGTCTATCCTAATAAAAGTAGTCTTCGCCTGCGAAAAGCCTCTGGCCGTGACGTTGCGGTGGGCTCGGTGATGACCTCCGTCTTGCTGTCATGGCGGTCTTGGTCTTGTTGCACCAGAATGGAAACCTTTGGCTGATTCTTCGGGACTCCGCGCCTGTGGCTTGCCTCGCTTGCACCGAAGAGGTAACCCGCACTTCTGCGCCTGCCTGGCGCCCGCCTGGCCTTGGTCTTCATGGCGCACGTCAGCTGAGCCTCATGAGGTAGCAACATGGATCTCTCCGCACCTTAGGAGCGCTCCTAAGGAGGCCAACTCCTTCGGGGGTTTTGGCGTCATCCGCCTCACAAGGCTTGGCCCCTCGCGAGGGTCTTGCTGTGTTGTTTTGAAGTTGGGCCGTACTAGGCCGTCGATGGAGCCACGTGGTGGGCCGTAGGCAGGCAGGACTGGATACCCCCAAGTCCAGGATGCCGACACAACTTATGGGAACAAAAATTAACTAGCATAGGAAGGCAAAACAAGTATAACTTCAAAACGTTAAGCACATAGAGGGGAAAGGTATTATTGGAACTCCTACAAGCATATATTCCTCCCTCATAATAATTTTCGGTAGCATCATGAATGAATTAAACAATACAACCATCACATAAAGCATTCTTTTGATAATGTACAACCATTTCTGGATTTATTTTTAATTCAGGAATTTCAGAAAATATCCAAAACTTCTAAAAATCATATAAAATCAACCGTAACTCCAAATGAAATAAGTTATATATGAAAATTGATCAGAAAAATTCAATCTATCCATCTGTACTGGTTTCATGCATGTTAGAACAATTTTTGACTACTGTTTAGGACAAATGGTATGAATGGCATTTAAATAACAGCATGTGGAGTTTGAATTTGAATCTCGGATTCAAACCAACTCCATTTAACCTACTGCTAGATGCATTAGCTCAAATCACAGCATATTGCCATGTCATGATCATCCATCATATTGTGCATTGCATTGATTGTGTTTCTTCTTTGTTTGTCGGTGCTTGTCCCCTCTCCGTAGACGTGTACCGACGATGTGATCGATGACACCGATGAAGAACTATACTATCTTCAGAAGTGCCAGGCAAGCAAAACCCCTTGTTCATTCCGATACAACCCCACTCTCTCGCTCCTGCTCTATTTTACTACTTTAGGACAACAATGATACAACTGTTACTTGCTGCGGTAGTTGAACCCCTTTATCCTCAGCATGACCTGTCATTGCCACAGTAAATAGATGAAACCCACTCGCATGAGTACGAGTTGTTTGAGCCCTGATATGCCTACTCATTCATGCTTGTTTGTCATGCCTGCTATGCTTAGAGTTGTGTCAGGTCTGATTCATCAGGGATGAATTGGAACAGTGATGAACATGTCCTACTGTGTGTGAGCTAAGTGTGTGAACACGATTTGGTAAAGGTAGCGGTGAGAGGCCATGTAGGAGTACATGGTGGGTTATCTCATTGCAGCCGTCCTCAAGAACTGAGTTCTGTGTTTGTGATCCATGAACAACTACTACCACACATTGGACATAATGATGTAAACCTCATAACAGCTGGTATTGTACCAATATTTGTTTGATGACGCATAAATACACTAAAAAAATACTATTAGCGATGGAAAGTAAACACGCTGCAAGTAGATAACTTAGAAGTAGCCCGGTAATGAACAAGCGTTGCAGCTATTTGTACTAGCAGTAGCGCGTGATGGCACGCGTTACTGCTAAGCAATAGCTGTAGCGCCTTATTAGTAGTGCGGCTTCCCGCGCTACTAGTGGGCACAAAACACGCGCTACTGCTAGGGTTTTCTCTAGTAGTGGTAGAGCTTCCTTCTATCGTCATCGTGTTGGATGAAGATCTCGAAAGCAAAGACGTCAAGTTCAATTTGAATCAATGAACCAATATCTTCGAGAAGGGCAGTTGAATCCTAAAGATCGTGATAGTTTTGTGACCCCCTTTCCTCTTACCTCACGTCTTGAATCTCAGGACGATATTCTTGTTTTGTGGGGGCGAGTTGTCACATCCCTAGTCCTGGTATGCACTAGGCTAGCCCTTTATGTGTGCATCATGTTTATTTTTTCAAATGAACTTGAAATGGGGATTGTTCAAACCCTAGCACCAGATCAAATCAACTAGGTTCAACCTAAAATAATCTTCAATGTCCCAAAAAGCCCTTTGAAAATCTTCATGGTTCTGATAAAGGTGAAAACCTCTGCAAAAAATAATGAACATATTTCTAGGTTATTCCTGGATTTTTTAATTAAATCTTAATGTATTTGAATTGGGGCATTTGAATTTTATAAATATATTAAATGCTCAAAATATTCTGGAATCATTTGTGAGCTTTTGGATTAATCCAAGTAGTGTCCACAATTTGTTTCAGAAGTTTTAAAAAATGAATTAGTATTTTTACTAATTCAAAACAGAATAAAAAAATAGAAAAACTGAAACAAAAAGAGAGAGAGTGAACCACCAGGGCCAACTTACCTCGCTCCACCAACCGGTCCAGCACTGTAGCTGGCCGGCCCAGCCCACCACCGCCTAGCTCCCTATCGCCTTCATCTTCGCGCCAGTAGGCAGGGGCGCGTGCCTGGTGTGCGTGGCCACACGCCGGCCACCTCCCCCCTGCCTGTCTGCCTCCTCCTCCCCTGGACGTATCTCACAGCGCGACGCAGCCCCCCACAGGCTTCTCACTCTCTCCCATGCCTTCTCCCCCCCTCTGGCTCCCTTTCTTCCCCACTGAGCGGAGCTCGTCGCCGCCGCTCGCTGCTGCCGCAGCCACTGCCCCCTCCCTCGCTTCTCCGACGTGCCCACGAGCTTCGCCTCGACCCCCTCTTCCTCCCCACCGAGCCGCGCCTCGCCAGAGGCCCTGCATCGTTGCCATCTTCATCATCTTCGTCGCCGGCCGTCGGAGATCTCCCTCGCCGCCGCGCTTGCTCCGGTACTTCCCCGAGCACGCCGAGGCCACCCGTGCACTCCCCGTGAGCTCCTCTTCCTTCTCCCCCTAGCCACGTCACTCGAGATGCCCCCTAACCCATTGGCCATCACGGCCGGGAGCTTGGCTCCACCACCCATGTCGCCGCCGTGGCCACCGTCACCTACAGCCGCAACTGAGTGTGTCACCGTTCTCAGTGCACCCCCAAGAGGCCGTAGCACCCCTTTGCGCCCCCTGCCGTGCTTTTTGACGTCGTCTCTGAGCACGCCCGAACTCAGGCCGCCGCCTGGCTCGATGCCGGCGTCATCTCCGGCCACCTCCGCACACATAGCATGCAGCACTCGACGCGCGAGTCCACCAGCAGCACATAGCATGCCTCCGCCGTCGTTTTGGTCGCCGGAGCGCGAAACCCGTGCTGCTCCGCCGCATCTGGCCTCGCCGGTGTCATGCCACCGGTGGGTTTGACCCCACTAACCCGGGGTTTGACCCTGTTTGACTTCCCCAGGGTCACTGACAGGTCGGCCCATGCCCCTGCTAATTTAGGTTAAGTGCTAATTAAACATACTTAGCTCTGTTAATACTGACATGTGGAACCAGGGCCTTAACTATCCTAGTTTAGTATTAGTTCAGAGCAAATTAACTTAGGTTAATTAGTTACACACTGACATGTGGGTCCCAGCCGTCAGGTTTGACCTAGGCTGGCGCCTTTGACCTGCTGTCGTCACCCCGACGTCATGCTGATTCAGATAACCATTTCTGGATTTATTTTTAATTCTGGAATTTCAGAAAATATTCAAAACTTCTAAAAATCATATAAAATCAACCGTAACTCCAAATGAAATAAATTATATATGAAAAATGGTTAGAAGAATTCAATCTATCCATCTGTACTCGTATCATGCATGTTAGAACAATTTATAACTACTATTTGGTACAAATGGTTTGAATGGCACTTAAATAACCACATGTGGAGTTTGAATTTGAATCTTGGATTCAAACCAACTCCATTTAACCTACTGCTAGATGCATTAGCTCAAATCACAGCATATTGCCATGTCATGATCATGCATCATATTGTGCATTGCATTGATTGTGTTTCTTCTTTGTTTGTCGATGTTTGTCCCCTCTCAGTAGACGTGTACCGACGATGTGATCGATGACACCGATGAAGAACTATACTATCTTCAGAAGTGCCAGGCAAGCAAAACCCCCTTGTTCATTCTGATACAACCCCACTCTCTCACTCCTGCTCTATTTTACTACATTAGGACAACAATGATACAACTGTTACTTGCTACGGTAGTTGAACCCCTTTATCCTCCGCATGACCTGTCATTGCCACAGTAAATAGATGAAACCCACCAGCATGAGTAAGAGTTGTTTGAGCCCTGATGTGCCTATTCATTTATGCTTGTTTGTCATGCCTGTTATGCTTAGAGTTGTGTCAGGTATGATTCATCAGGGATGAATTGGAACAGTGATGAACATGTCCTACTGTGTGTGAGCTAAGTGTATGAACATGATTTGCTAAAGGTAGTGGTGAGAGGCCATGTAGGAGTACATGGTGGGTTGTCTCATTGCAGCCATCCTCAGGAACTGAATTCTGTGTTTGTGATCCATGAACATCAACTACCACACATTGGGTTCCGATAACTCGTCCCCTCTCGACTTATTAATCAACCTGATCTCTGTGCAGGAGTTGCAACTAGTTTCTAGTGTTTGTAGGTTGTGTTATAAGTCTACCAAGTGGCACCCGGTACAGGTGGGCTTGGGACTGTTGGGGAACGTAGTAATTTCAAAAAAATTCCCGCGCACACGTAAGATCATGGTGATGGCATAGCAACGAGAGGGGAGAGTGTTCGTCCACGTACCCTCGTATACCGTAAGCGGAAGCGTTAGTACAACGCGGTTGATGTAGTCGTACGTCTTCACGATCCGACCGATCAAAGCACCGAACGTACGGAGCCTCCGAGTTCAGCATACGTTCAGCTCGATGACAATTTCCGGCCTCCGATCCAGCCGAGCTCCGGAGATAAGTTCCGTCAGCACGACCGCGTGGTGACGATGATGATGTTCTACCGGCGCAGGGCTTCGCCTATACTCCGCGACGATATGACCGAGGTGGAATATGGTGGAAGGGGGCACCGCACACGGCTAAGGAACGATCCGTAGATCAACTTGTGTGTATATGGGGTGCCCCCTGCCCCCGTATATAAAGGAGGGAGGGGGGAGGCCGGACGGCCCCTTTGGGCGTGCCAAGGGAGGAGGAATCCTCCTCCTAGTAGGAGTAGGACTCCTCCTTTCCTACTCCCTCTAGGAGGGGGAAGGAAGGGGGAGAGGGGGGAAGGAAAGGGGGGCGCCCCCCCTCCTAGTCCAATTTGGACCAGAGGGAGAGGGGGCGTGCGGCCCACCCTGGTCGCCCCTCTCTCTTCCCACCAAGGCCCATGTGGCCCATTAACTCTCCCGGGGGGGTTCCGGTAACCCCCCCGGCACTCCGGTTTTCTCCGAAATCACCCGGAACCTTTCCGGTGTCCGAATTTAGTCGTCCAATATATCAATCTTTATGTCTCGACCATTTCGAGACTCCTCGTCATGTCCGTGATCACATCCGGGACTCCGAACAAACTTCGGTACATCAAAACTTATAAACTCATAATAAAACTGTCATCGAAACGTTAAGCGTGCGGACCCTACGGGTTCGAGAACTATGTAGACATGACCTGGAACCATTCTCGATCAATAACCAATAGCAGGACCTGGATGCCCATATTGGTTCCTACATATTCTACGAAGATCTTTATCGGTCAAACATCATAACAACATACTTTGTTCCCTTTTGTCATCGGTATGTTACTTGCCCGAGATTTGATCGTCGGTATCCAATACCTAGTTCAATCTCGTTACCGGCAAGTCTCTTTACTCGTTCCATAATACATCATCTCATAACTAACTCATTAGTTACATGCTTGCAAGGCTTATGTGATGAGTATTACCAAGAGGGCCCAGAGATACCTCTCTGACAATCGAAGTGACAAAACCTAATCTCAAATTATGCCAACCCAACATGTACCTTCGGAAACACCTGTAGAGCACCTTTATAATCACACAGTTATGTTGTGATGTTTGGTAGCACACAAAGTGTTCTTCCGGTATATGGGAGTTGCACAATCTCATAGTTGCAGGAACTTTGTATAATTCATGAAGAAAGCAATAGCAGTATACTAAACGATCAAGTGCTAGGCTAACGGAATGGGTCAGGTCAATCACATCATTCTCCTAATGATGTGATCCCACTAATCAAATGACAACACATGTCTATGGTTAGGAAACATAACCATCTTTGATTAATGAGCTAGTCAAGTAGAGGCATACTAGTGACTATAGTTTTGTCTATGTATTCACACATGTATCATGTTTTCGGTTAATACAATTCTAGCATGAATAATAAACATTTATCATGATATGAGGAAATAAATAATAACTTTATTATTGCATCTAGGGCATATTTCCTTCAGTCTCCCACTTGCACTAGAGTCAATAATCTAGATTACATAGTAATGATTCTAACACCCATGGAGTCTTGGTGCTGATCATGTTTTGCTCGTGAGAGAGGCTTAGTCAACGGGTCTGCAACATTCAGATCCGTATGTATCTTGCAAATCTCTATGTCTCCCACTTGGACTTGGTCCCGAATGGAATTGAAGCATCTCTTGATGTGCTTGGTCCTCTTGTGAAATCTAGATTCCTTTGCCAAGGCAATTGCACCAGTATTGTCACAGAAGATCTTCATTTGTCCCGATGCACTAGGTATGACACCTAGATCGGAAATGAACTCCTTCATCCAGACTCCTTCATTCGCTGCTTCAGAAGCAGCTATGTACTCCGCTACACGTGTAGATCCCACCACGACGCTTTGTTTAGAACTGCACCAACTTACAGCTCCACCGTTTAATAAAAACACGTATCCGGTTTGCGATTTAGAATCGTCCGGATCAGTGTCAAAGCTTGCATCGACGTAACCATTTACGACTAGCTCTTTGTCACCTCCATATACGAGAAACATATCCTTAGTCCTTTTCAGGTATTTCAGGATGTTCTTGACCGCTGTCCAGTGATCCACTCCTGGATTACTTTGGTACCTTCCTGCCAAGCTTATTGCTAAGCATACGTCATGTCTGGTACACAGCATTGCATACATGATAGAGCCTATGGCTGAAGCATAGGGAACATTTTTCATTTTATCTCTATCTTCTGCTGTGGTCAGGCATTGAGTTTGACTCAACTTCACACCTTGTAGCACATGCAAGAATCCTTTCTTTGCCTGATCCATTTTGAACTTTTTCAAAATTTTGTCAAGGTATGTGCTTTGTGAAAGTCCTATTAAGCGTCTTGATCTATCTCGATAGATCTTGATGCCCAATATGTAAGCAGCTTCACCGAGGTCTTTCATTGAAAAACTTTTATTCAAGTATCCCTTTATGCTATCTAGAAATTCTATATCATTTCCAATTAATAATATGTCATCGACATATAAAACTAGAAATGCTACAGAGCTCCCACTCACTTTCTTGTAAATACAGGCTTCTCCAAAAGTCTGTATAAAACCATATGCTTTGATCACACTATCAAAGCGTTTATTCCAACTCCGAGATGCTTGCACCAGTCCATAAATGGAACGCTGGAGCTTGCATACTTTGTTAGTACCTTTTGGATCAACAAAACCTTCTGGCTGCATCATATACAACTCTTCTTCTAGAAATCCATTCAAGAATGCAGTCTTGACATCCATTTGCCAAATTTCATAATTATGAAATTCAGCAATTGCTAACATGATTCGGACAGACTTAAGCATCGCTACGGGTGAGAAAGTCTCATCGTAGTCAACCCCTTGAACTTGTCGAAAACCTTTCACAACAAGTCGAGCTTTATAGACAGTTACATTACCATCAGCGTCAGTCTTCTTCTTAAAGATCCATTTATTCTCAATGGCTTGCCGATCATCGGGCAAGTCAACCAAAGTCCATACTTTGTTTTCATACATGGATCCCATCTCAGATTTCATGGCCTCTAGCCATTTTGCGGAATCTGGGTCATCATCGCTTCCTCATAGTTCGTAGGTTCATCATGGTCAAGTAACAAGACTTCCAGAATGGGATTACCGTACCACTCTGGTGTGGATCTTACTCTGGTAGACCTACGAGGTTCAGTAGAAACTTGATCTGAAGTTTCATGGTTAATATCGTTAGCTTCCTCACTAATTGGTGTAGTCGTCACAGGAACCGGTTCTCGTGATGAACTACTTTCCAATAAGGGAGTAGATACAGTTATCTCATCAAGTTCTACTTTTCTCCCACTCACTACTTTTGAGAGAAACTCCTTCTCTAGAAAGGATCCATTCTTAGAAACGAAAGTTTTGCCTTCGGATCTGTGATAGAAGGTGTATCCAATAGTCTCTTTTGGATATCCTATGAAGACACATTTCCTCGATTTGGTTTCGAGCTTATCTGGTTGAAGTTTCTTCACATAAGCATCGCAGCCCCAAACTTTAAGAAATGACAACTTTGGTTTCTTGCCAAACCACAGTTCATAAGGCGTCGTCTCAACGGATTTTGATGGTGTCCTATTTAACGTGAATGCGGCCGTCTCTAAAGCATAACACCAAAACGATAGTGGTAAATCGGTAAGAGACATCATAGATCGCACCATATCAAGTAAAGTACGATTACGACGTTCGGACACACCATTTCGTTGTGGTGTTCCGGGTGGCGTGAGTTGCGAAACTATTCCGCATTGTTTCAAATGTAAACCAAACTCGTAACTCAAATATTCTCCTCCACGATCAGATCGTAGAAACTTTATTTTCTTGTTACGATGATTTTCCACTTCACTCTGAAATTCTTTGAACTTTTCAAATGTTTCAGACTTGTGCTTCATTAAGTAGATATACCCGTATCTACTCAAATCATCTGTGAAGGTGAGAAAATAACGATATCCGCCATGAGCCTCAACATTCATCGGACCACATACATCTGTATGTATGATTTCCAACAAATCTGTTGCTCTCTCCATAGTTCCGGAGAACAGTGTTTTAGTCATCTTACCCATGAGGCACGGTTCGCAAGTACCAAGTGATTCATAATCAAGTGATTCCAGAAGTCCATCAGTATGGAGTTTCTTCATGCGTTTTACACCGATATGACCTAAACGGCAGTGCCACAAATAAGTTGCACTATCATTATCAACTCTGCATCTTTTGGCTTCAACATTATGAATATGTGTATCACTACTATCGAGATTCAATAAAAATAGACCACTCTTCAAGGGTTCATGACCATAAAAGATATTACTCAAATAAATAGAACAACCATTATTCTCTGATTTAAATGAATAACCGTCTGCATTAAACAAGATCCAGATATAATGTTCATGCCCAACGCTGGCACCAAATAACAATTATTCAGGTCTAAAACTAATCCCAAAGGTAGATGTAGAGGTATCGTGCCGACCGCGATCACATCGACTTTGGAACCGTTTCCCACGCGCATCGTCACCTCGTCCTTGGCCAGTGCTCGCTTATTCCGTAGTCCCTGTTTCGAGTTGCAAATATTAGCAATAGAACCAGTATCAAATACCGAGGTGCTACTACGAGCTCTAGTTAGGTACACATCAATAACATGTATATCACATATACCTTTGTTCACTTTGCCATCCTTCTTATCCGCAAAATACTTGGGGCAGTTCCGCTTCCAGTGACTAGTCTGCTTGAAGTAGAAGCACTCAGTTTCAGGCTTAGGTCCAGACTTGGGTTTCTTCTCTTGAGCAGCAACTTGCTTGCCGTTCTTTTTGAAGTTCCCCTTCTTCTTCCCTTTGCCCTTTTTCTTGAAACTAGTGGTCTTGTTGACCATCAACACTTGATGCTCCTTCTTGATTTCTACCTCCGCGGCTTTAAGCATTGCGAAGAGCTCGGGAATAGTCTTGTTCATCCCTTGCATATTATAGTTCATCACAAAGCTCTTGTAGCTTGGTGGCAGTGATTGGAGAATTCTGTCAATGACACTATCATCAGGAAGATTAACTCCCAGTTGAATCAAGTGATTATTATACCCAGACATTCTGAGTATGTGTTCACTAACAGAACTATTCTCCTCCATCTTGCAGCTATAGAACTTATTAGAGACTTCATATCTCTCAATCCGGGCATTTGCTAGAAATATTAACTTCAACTCCTGGAACATCTCATATGCTTCATGACGTTCGAAACGTCGTTGAAGACCTAGTTCTAAGCCGTAAAGTATGGCACACTGAACTATAGAGTAGTCATCAGCTTTGCTCTGCCAGATGTTCTTAACGTCGTCAGTTGCATCAGCAGCAGGCCTGGCACCCAGCGGTGCTTCCAGGACGTAACTCTTCTGTGCAGCAATGAGGATAATCCTCAGGTTACGGACCCAGTCCGTGTAATTGCTACCATCATCTTTCAACTTTGCTTTCTCAAGGAACGCATTAAAATTCAATGGAACAACAGCACAAGCCATCTATCTACAAACAAACATAGACAAGCAAGATACTATCAGGTACTAAGTTCATTATAAATTTAAGTTCAATTAATCATATTACTTAAGAACTCCCACTTAGACAGACATCTCTCTAGTCATCTAAGTGATCACGTGATCCAAATCAACTAAACCATAACCGATCATCACGTGAGATGGAGTAGTTTTCAATGGTGAACATCACTATGTTGATCATATCTACTATATGATTCACGCTCGACCTTTGGGTCTCCGTGTTCCGAGGCCATATCTGCATATGCTAGGCTCGTCAAGTTTAACCTGAGTATTCTGCGTGTGCAAAACTGGCTTGCACCCGTTGTAGATCGACGTAGAGCTTATCACACCCGATCATCACGTGGTGTCTCGGCACGACGAACTTTGGCAACGGTGCATACTCAGGGAGAACACTTCTTGATAATTTTAGTGAGAGATCATCTTAAAATGCTACCGTCAATCAAAGCAAGATAAGATGCATAAAGGATAAACATGACATGCAATCAATATAAGTGATATGATATGGCCATCATCATCTTGTGCTTGTGATCTCCATCTCCGAAGCACCGTCGTGATCACCATCGTCACCGGCGCGACACCTTGATCTCCATCGTAGCATCGTTGTCGTTTACGCCATCTATTGCTTCTACGACTATCGCTACCGCTCAGTGATAAAGTAAAGCAATTACAGGGCGTTTGCATTTCATACAATAAAGCGACAACCATATGGCTCCTGCCAGTTGCCGATAACTTTGGTTACAAAACATGATCATCTCATACAATAAAATATAGCATCACGTCTTGACCATATCACATCACAACATGCCCTGCAAAAACAAGTTAGACGTCCTCTACTTTGTTGTTGCAAATTTTACGTGGCTGCTATGGGCTTAGCAAGAACTGTTCTTACCTACGCATCAAAACCACAACGATAGTTTGTCAAATAGACTCTGTTTTAACCTTCACAAGGACCGGGCGTAGCCACACTCGGTTCAAGTAAAGTTGGAGAAACTGACACCCGCCAGCCACCTGTGTGCAAAGCACGTCGGTAGAACCAGTCTCGCGTAAGTGTACGCGTACTGTCGGTCCAGGCCGCTTCATCCAACAATACCGCCGAACCAAAGTATGACATGCTGGTAGGTAGTATGACTTATATCGTCCACAACTCACTTGTGTTCTACTCGTGCATATAACATCAACGCATAAAACCTAGGCTCGGATGCCACTGTTGGGGAACGTAGTAATTTCAAAAAATTTCCTACGCACACGTAAGATCATGGTGATGGCATAGCAACGAGAGGGGAGAGTGTTCGTCCACGTACCCTCGTAGACCGTAAGCGGAAGCGTTAGCACAACGCGGTTGATGTAGTCGTACGTCTTCACGATCTGATCGATCCAAGCACCGAACGTACGGAGCCTTCGAGTTCAGCACACGTTCAGCTCAATGACAATCTCCGGCCTCCGATCCAGCCGAGCTCCGGAGATGAGTTACGTCAGCACGACGGCGTGGTGACGATGATGATGTTCTACCGGCGCAGGGCTTCGCCTAAACTCCGTGACGATATGACCGAGGTGGAATATGGTGGAAGGGGGCACCACACACGACTAAGGAACGATCCGTAGATCAACTTGTGTGTATATGGGGTGCCCCTTGCCCCCGTATATAAAGGAGGGAGGGGGGAGGCCGGCCGGCCCCTTTGGGCGCGCCAAGGGAGGAGGAATCCTCCACCTAGTAGGAGTAGGACTCCTCCTTTCCTACTCCTACTAGGAGGGGGGAGGAAGGGGGAGAGGGGGGAAGGAAAGGGGGGCGCCGCCCCCCCCCCTCCTAGTCCAATTTGGACCAAAGGGAGAGGGGGCGCACGGCCCACCCTGGCCGCCCCTCTCTGTTCCCACCGAGGCCCATGTGGCCCATTAACTCTCCCGGGGGGTTCCGGTAACCCCCCCGGCACTCCGGTTTTCTCCGAAAGCACCCGGAACCTTTCTGGTGTCCGAATATAGTCGTCAAATATATAAATCTTTATGTCTCGACAATTTCGAGACTCCTCGTCATGTCCGTGATCACATCCGGGACTCCGAACAAACTTCGGTACATCAAATCTTATAAACTCATAATAAAACTGTCATCGAAACGTTAAGCGTGCGGACCCTACGGGTTCGAGAACTATGTAGACATGACCTAGAACCATTCTCGGTCAATAACCAATAGCGGGACCTGGATGCCCATATTGGTTCCTACATATTCTACGAAGATCTTTATCGGTTAAACCGCATAACAACATACTTTGTTCCCTTTTGTCATCGGTATGTTACTTGCCCGAGATTTGATCGTCGGTATCCAATACCTAGTTCAATCTCGTTACCGGCAAGTCTCTTTACTCGTTCCGTAATACATAATCTCATAACTAACTCATTAGTTACATGCTTGCAAGGCTTATGTGATGAGTATTACCGAGAGGGCCCAGAGATACCTCTCTGACAATCGAAGTGACAAAACCTAATCTCGAATTATGCCAACCCAAGAAGTACCTTCGGAAACACATGTAGAGCACCTTTATAATCACCCAGTTACGTTGTGACGTTTGGTAGCACACAAAGTGTTCTTCCGGTATACGGGAGTTGCACAATCTCATAGTTGCAGGAACTTTGTATAAGTCATGAAGAAAGCAATAGCAGTATACTAAACGATCAAGTGCTAGGCTAACGGAATGGGTCATGTCAATCACATCATTCTCCTAATGATGTGATCCCACTAATCAAATGACAACACATGTCTATGGTTAGGAAACATAACCATCTTTGATTAATGAGCTAGTCAAGTAGAGGCATACTAGTGACTATAGTTTTGTCTATGTATTCACACATGTATCATGTTTCCGGTTAATACAATTCTAGCATGAATAATAAACATTTATCATGATATGAGGAAATAAATAATAACTTTATTATTGCCTCTAGGGCATATTTCCTTCAGGGACATACTAGGCACAGTGGCCCGGTGTACCAAGTGGCACCCGGATGGTGGGCTTGGGAACCCTGCACACATCGTTTGGGGCTGTGAACGACACCCCGGCCGGATCTCCTTGTGGATGGAACCCAAATAGGCGATAAACCTGGATGAGAGACTTGTGTGGTTAGTCAGGTCATGGCCGACTCCGTCGCCAGGCTTCCGCTTGAAGGTTGCCAAGATACACGAGGTGTACATGGCAGTAAGTGGCGAGAGCATTTGTGAAGAAGTACACCCCTATAGGGTTAACATTATCTATTCAAATAGCCGTGTCTGCGGTAAAGGACTTCTGGGTTGCCTGTACAGTTCATAGACAAGTGAAAGTGGATACTCTAAAATGCGCAGGATAAGCGTGAGTGCTATGGATGGCGTTCTCGTAGGAAGACGGGAGCGGATCCATAGTGGTGTATTGGTTTGTAAATATGTGGACTCGTGTGCGCCACCTCAAAAGAGTTACATTGCACCCGTAGTTCAGGATAGCCACTGAGTCAAAGCTGGCTTGCTGCAGTTAAACCCCACCATCCCTTTGTTCATAATGATGCATATGTAGTTAGATCTGATGTAAGTCTTGCTGGGTACATTTGTACTCACGTTTGCCTATTTAACGTTTTTGCAGAGACTTCCGTCTCACTTGTAGGGTCGCGTGGACTTCGACGTTTAGCTTGTTACCTCAGCTATGATCTTGTGCCCTCGGCAGGATTTGGTAGATGGTCAGGCTTCTCAGCCTTTTTCATTTGTAGATCTCAGACATGTTAAACTTCCGCATGTGCTTTGACTTGTATGCTCTGAATGCTGGGTCGAGAGACCCATGTTTGTAATATCTCGCTCCTCGGAGCCTACTGAATAAAATACTTGAGTTGTAGAGTCATGTTGTGATACCATGTTGTATTTGCACATATCGAGCATATTGTGTGTATGTTATTGAAATGCTTGGTATGTGTGGGATCTGACTATCTAGTTGTTTATCCTTGGTAGCCTCTCTTACCGGGAAATGTCTCCTAGTGCTTCCACTGAGCCATGGTAGCTTGCTACTGCTCCGGAACACTTAGGCTGGCCGGCATGTGTCATTCTTCGTTCCTGTGTCTGTCCCTTCAGGGAAATGTTACGAGGTGTCTACCGGAGTTCTGTTAGCCTGCTATAGCCCGGTTCACCGGAGTCCTGCTAGCCCAGTTGCTACAGCCCGGATTCACTCGCTGATGATCGACATGTTCGTTGTTGGGTCATGTTTGCCTTTCCCTATAAGTTAGTGCCACTTGGGGTTTACGACTAGCCATGTCAGCCCGGGTTCTTTGTCATATGGATGCTAGCGACACTATCATATATGTGAGCCAAAAGGCGCAAACGGTCCCCGGCCTGGTAAGGCGACACCCGTGGGAATACCGTGCGTGAGGCCGCAAAGTGATATTTGGTGTTACATGCTAGATCGGTGTGGCATACGGTCGGGGTCCTGACACACTTATCCCATCGACACTTTCACATGGGACCAGTTTCAGCAGGCTTTCCGTACTGCCCATGTTTCAGTAGGAGCTATGGCCATGAAGAAGCGTGAGTTTCGCAAGTTACGCCAAGGAGGACGTACTGTTGGCCAGTATGTGGATGATTTAAGTAAGTTAGCACGTTATGCTCCAGATGACATTTCCATGGAGGCAGCTAAGCAGGAGAAGTTTCTGGAAGGACTGAATGATGAGCTGAGCATACAGTTGATGGTAGCAACCTTCAACAACTACCAGGAGTTGGTAGATAGAGCTCTCATGATTGAAGGGAAGCAGCAGTAGATTGACAACCACAAGAGGAAATATGGACAAGGGAAGTACAATACTGGAGCTCATCAGAAGCCCCGTTTTACCCCAAACTCGGGAGGACACCTTCACCACAACCATGGAGGCCACAACCATAATGGAGGAAGTTCGCACAACCATAGTGGTCCCAGGAATGGGAATGGTAATGGAGGAAGCAACGGACAGAACCGTTCCAACCCAGCAACCCCAGCCAAGAAGGATCTGAGGCACGTCACTTGCTACAAGTACCAGAAGACTGGACATTATGCCAATGAATGTCCCGAAGCTAAAAATGGAAATGGCAATGGAAGCTCTGGGAAGAAGCCGAACCCTTTCAACAGGGGGCAGGTGAACCACGTTAACATGGATGAGCCCAGCCAGATGCAGTAATAGGTAAATTTTTGGTTAAGTCTTTTGCTACAATCGTTCTTTTTGATACTGGTGCATCGCATTCATACATACCAAGGGGATTTGTGGATAAGTATAAACTGCTCACCAAAGTTCTTAGAAAACCTATGTTAGTAAGCTCACCAGGAGCGGAGTCTATGGCAAGTCAAGAATGTTTTCAGATGCCATTGAGCATAGGGATGCATGTTTTCCCCTCAGACCTGATAATTCTGGAGTCACAAGGTTTGGATGTTATTCTGGGTATGGATTGGCTATCGATCTATGGAGGAAACGTCGGTTGCGCCAGTAAGTCGAATTTGCTCACCACCCAGAAGGAAAAAGGATCAAGTATGTTTCTCGGCATTAGCTAAAGAGGACTCAAGTGAATTCATTATCTGGAGTTCTACAGGAGGAAGTACCAGTGGTGAAGGATTTCCCTGATGTATTTCCAGAAGAGTTGCCAGGCATGCCACTAGATAGAGACATTGAGTTTTTTATTGAACTTTTGCCAGGCATAGGGCCAATATCTAAGAGATCGAACAGAATCCCCGCAAAGGATTTGGAGGAAATTAAGAAGCAGATTGAGGAGTTACTGGATAAAGGCTATATTCGGCCAAGTTCGTCACCTTGGGGATCGCCAGTGCTTCTAGTGGAGAAGAAGGATGGATCGTTGAGGATGGTTGTTGATTAAGGAGTACCCATTGCCGATGATCAAAAATTTGTTTGACCAGTTGCAAGGAGCTAAAGTATTTTCCAACATCGATCTACGATCAGGATACCACCAGTTGAAGATTCGAGAGAAGGATATGCCCAAGACAGATTTTAACAAGGTACGGGCTATATGAGTATACCGTTATGTCATTTGGTTTGACTAATGCACCTGCCTATTGCATGAACATGATGAACAAGGTATTTATGGAGTTTTTGGATAAGTTCGTCATGGTGTTTATTGATGATATTCTGGTCTACTCGAAGAATGAAGAGGAGCATAAGGAGCATTTGCGTTTAGTACTTGGAAAGCTCAGAGAACATCAGTTATATGCCAAATTCAGCAAGAGTGAGTTTTGGTTGAATGAAGTTGGATTCCTCGGACATGTGATATCCGAGAAGGAATAGAAGTAGACCCCACCAAAGTTGTCACTGTGACAAATTGGGAGGCACCCACGTCAGTTGGAGAGATCCAGAGTTTTCTTGGACTCGTAGGATACTACCGGAGGTTCATCGAGAATTTCTCGAAGATTGCAATAACCATGACAGAGTTGTTAAAGAAGGACACTGTCGGTGTCAAAACCGGCAGATCTCGGGTAGGGCATCCCGATCTGTGTGTCAAGGCTGATGGTAACAGGAAGCAAGGGACACAGATGTTTACCCAGGTTCGGGCCCTCTCGATGGAGGTAAAACCCTACTTCTTGCTTGATCAATATTGATGATATGGGTAGTACAAGAGTAGATCTACCACGAGATCGTAGAGGCTAAGCCCTAAGAGCTAGCCTATGATGGTATGATTGTAATTGTGATCGGCCTTCTAAGGACCAACCTCTCCAGTTTATATAGACACCGGAGATGGCTAGGGTTTACATGGAGTCGGTTACAAGGAAGGAAATATAATATCCGGATTGCCAAGCTTGCCTTCCACGCAAAGGAGAGTCCCATCCGGACACGGGCCGAACTCTTGAGTCTTGTATCTTCACGCTTCAGTAGTCCAAACATTGTACGCAGTCCGACTGTCCGGATACCCCCTAATCCAGGACTCCCTCAGTAGCCCCTGAACCAGGCTTCAATGACGATGAGCCCGCGCATAGTATTATCTTCGGCATTGCAAGGCGGGTTCCTCCTCTGAATACTCCAAAGTACCTGTTATGACGAATAGAGTCCGGCCTCCAATCAATGTTGTGCTCCTCGGCTTCAGTGCCTCAGTAATGACCATCTCCACGTGTCAAGCGAATGCGAGGAGTCGAGGCATTTTTGCATTTGCCACCCTCGATCCTCTGGGCTGGCCGTCTATTTGAAGGGACGGGGATTCTCAGATGCAAACTTCATTCTCCCTACCAGAGCTAGCATCCAACAGAGCGCTCCGCGAAAAACCATTCTAGCATGGCCGGCCGTCGCAGCTCTTCTGCTCGCCATTCTCGTTCCAAGTCGGGGGATTGGGGAGAGTGTTCAGTTCCTCATAGCTGTTTGATAGAGGTACAAACCCAAGGGTTTCTCCCACCGGCGTTCATGGTCCCCATCCGAGCTGGAATAGCCATTTATGACGTAGGTGAACAAGATGAGGGATCTCCTAACCCATCTCCAACGGAGTGTATATGCCTCATCCTGCATCTCCTGAGGGGAGTCGGGTTTCCTATCCACCCGTTTCTTCGCGCGCTCCTAGAGTTCTACGGCCTGCAGTTACACAACCTTACCCCTGCCTCCGTTCTGCACATAGCGGGGTATGTCGCCCTTTGGGAGCTGTTTTTAGGCTTCGAACCACACTTCAGGTTATGGAGTAAGCTGTTCTGCCTCGTCCCCCGCACCCAGGGAGAGTCCCTATGTCAAGTGGGCGGGGCCGAAGTATGGCGCATTGCCGAGACCGGATACCTGTCCGGCACTCTTGAGAAGGCACCAGAAAACTGGCCGTCAGAGTGGTTCTATATAGACGACGTTCCCCTCCTGTATCCAGTCCGAACATGTCTGCCCAAGTTCAGCAACGCCCCGCCGAGAGCACGCCTAAGATGGCGCCCCCGGGGTCCTCAAGAAGAGGACACAAGGGAAATATACTTACTGATGAACAGGATAAAGCTACTGGCCAAATCCGGACTGACGATAGTTGAGGTCATGGCGATATGCATAAGGCGGGGAGTGCAACCGCTCCAATATTGGGGGAAGCCCATGTGGCATTTCAACGGGGAAGACGACACCACCCGTTGCGGCCGTAAGGGTCCGGACTCCGCTGCCGCTTTGGCAAGGATATTGTTCGATTTGTACAAAGGGGAAGATGAGGAATTCCTTCACATAAAAACGCGGGACGGATTCTCCATGTACAACCCCCCAGAGTGGGTAAGTTGCCATTGTTTTCGCTGCATCACTTACTCTAGCGTTCTTCTTCTAAGATTACCTGCATCAATGCTTCTGAGTAGGAACTGAGGAGGGCCGTAGAAGGAATCTTCAGCCCCTCCTCGCAACCAAAGGAACCTGGAAGGGCCCTGGATCCCGGACTCAAAGAAGATCCGGATATCACTGTGGAGCTTGTCAACGGGGTATTTCATCAAGCGAGCTGGGATGGCGCCTTAGTGGCCATTACAACCGACTACCCTGGACTGCTCCCTGCATCGCATGTAAGCCGAACTAAAAACCCTATCCTCCGAAGAGGATTCCCCTCAGGATTTTGATTTACCCTTTAGGCGTCGTGCTGTATGTAGAGACGACGGTCGGAGCACGGGGCCGAGCCCCTAGGGACTTGTCAACCACGAGAGTCCGGATCGGCAGGATCAAGAGGAAGGCGGTGAGGGTTGACACGCCGCTGCAGAGGTAAAGTAATAACCCGTCCTGTGGTTTATAGTATTTGAAATATGACAGCGCCCTTTGTGTCTGGCAGGAAGAGGAGCAGTCGGACTATATCCGAGAATCCCACCAATCACGCCTCCACCAGCCAGGTTCCAGAACCGGCTTCGAGGGCGGAGGTGGACAAGGGGCCAGAACCGCGCAGTTCTCCGACAGAGGACGCGGATATGTGTTCGGCCACAAACTCCGATGTGGAGAGCACCATGAATCACCAGCGCCGGAGGGCCGTGCTTCGGAACAACATCTTTTCTGAAGAGGCTTTTAATGCCTTCAATTCGGCAGACGCATACGTCCGAGATGCTCGAGGCGGGCTTGCCCAGGTGACGAACCAGTACACCAAAGATATACAGGTAAGAAAGTTTTTACAAGTATGTATAGCAGTAGCCCCTGAGACTTGAAATAGTTGGGACAACTGTTTGAAGGATCAATATATGCACAGGTCCTTGTGGACAAGAACGAACAATTGGCTCGGGAGCTGGAGGCATGCAAGGCCCAGCTGATTGATGTGGTAGCCAAGTTAGAGGGATCCCGGAAGGCCCCCTCTTGTAATATTTGTCTCCATTATACGCAGATGTACCAGTTAGTAAATGGCTGGTGCGATTAGTCTAACAGAAAATTCTGTAGACAATCCCGGGGTGAATCCGGAGGGTGCAATGGATGACGACTCGCATCTCCAACGGCAACTAAAGGCTGGCGAGCGCATCCTTACGCAGGTGATGCAAGAGAAGAACAAGCTACAAGATGCTAATATTCGTCTGGACGTGGAATTAAAGGACATCCGCGCTCAACTGGCGGACTCCGTGAAGGAGAACAAAAGGCTTCGACGCGGCATTTATTGTAAGAGCTCAAACGAACTGTGTGATAGTTCGGCGAGGAAGTTTTTTTTTGAAAAAAAATTGCTTGCAGGAATGTTAACTAGTCACCGTGAAGAGGAGATGCCCTCATCTGCTGATGATTTGCTGCAAGAACTGTCGCAGTTGCACGAGCATGCTCGGCAGGTGATGCACAGCGTTACTCAGGCCTTGTGGCCATCAAGCCTCCTGCCGAATGGCATGGGGGAGCTTGCGGACCTGCTTCAAGGAGCCCGGCGGCGCTTCCATCTGTGGAAGATATCAGCATGCCGGCAAGGAGCAAGAGAAGCCTGGGCAATGGTGAAGACGCGCTACACCAAGCTGGAACCAAACCATTTGGACGAAGTAGGACCGACGGGGCCCGATGGGTAAGAAATTCCCGTAAGTCTGCTATATGACCAGGTAGCATTAGCCGCTAAGTATTCTCAACAGGATTGTAAGCTAGATAGCCTGTTAGATGGTATAGAGGAAGAATATAGTCAGTCCAAGTGACTGTGTAATTTAACGGACATAAGTAGCCCCTAGCCGGATTAAAATCATCTGTCATGGCGGACCTTTTCGCTTCAGCCCTCGGATCCTACAGTCTGGGGTGTGTCTGAATACCCTCTCAGTTATACAAACCGGGGTATGCGTGCAGACCAGGCATATGGGTCATAAGTACTTGAACAGACAAGTACCCAACTAGTTATGTTAAATTACATGGATAGTAAGAAACATCTTCCAGGGAGAATAGTTCCGTTAGGGGTTCCTTTCCCTGGGTACGCATGCGCTAATGCAAATGTCCGGACTGCGAACGATGGCGCAGTATATAAAAGTTCTGGGGTTTTTTGTTGTAACCAACGAATACATCCTTTGTTCACCGATCGAATATTCTCTTAAGGAAACTAGCTTTCAGCTTCACCAGTCTGAGGTACACATCCGGCTTAACCGGTAGTAACAATCGCAGAGGTGCTCCCCTTATGACCTAGCCAAATTAATGAGAACGTAGGGCATAAACACAAGAGCCAGGCAACCCAGCTTGGCTACATCTTAAGTCATATCGATGCATATAATGGTGAAGAAATGGCACATATGGATAAAGAACGCATATGCGATGGGCAAAAAGCCATTTAAAGTAATTATGTCTAGCTTCCGAATAGGAAGCCCCCAGGTATAGCTTACACGCAAAGTACGGCCGAAGTGATCCGGGAATCCGCACTGTATTAAATACTTTGTGTGAAGAGAGAAAGGGTCGAGAAAGGAGAGAAAAGGGGGTGGAGCATAATTAAAAAGGAGGGGTAAGGGGACGAACACTGAGTTTGGTGTTAGGCATAGAATCTCTGGAGTCTGGCCGCGTTCCATGGGTTCGGCTCGAGTCTTTTATCGGATGGATTACATAAATGGTACGCTCCTCCGGTGAGAACTTTGTCAATGACGAAGGGACCTTCCCACTTGGGTTTGAGTTTGTCCTTCTTCTTCTCCGGAAGGCGTAGAACGAGCTCGCCAATATTGTAAGTTTTGGCTCGCACTTCTCTGCTTTGATATCATCGAGCCTGCTACTGATAGAATGCGGAACGGGCTTTTGCGACATCGCGCTCCTCCTCCAGGGCATCCAAGTTATCCTGCCGATCTAACTCGGCTTCCTTTTCTTCGTACATGCGTAAGCGTGGCGAATCATGTATTATGTCGCAAGGTAGTACTGCTTCCGCACCGTACACCATAAAAAATGGTGTATATCTGGTGGTGCGAATCGGTGTGGTCCACAGCCCCCAGAGTACGGAGTCGAGCTCCTCTACCCAGTGTGTATCTGATTCTGTTAAAGATCACACTAGTCTGGGTTTGATGCCGCTCATAATGAGACCGTTTGCCCGTTCGACCTGGCCGTTTGTTTGTGGGTGGTAGACGGAAGCGTAGTCGAGCTTGATGCCCATTTTGCTGCACCAAGTTTTCACTTCATCGGCTGTGAAATTTGAGCCGTTATCAGTGATGATGCTATGGGGGACACCGTATTGGTGTACGACCCCGGATATGAAGTCTATAACAGGTCCAGATTCGGCCGTTTTAACTGGCTTGGCTTCTATCCATTTGGTAAACTTGTCCACCATGACCAATAAGTATTTTTTCTTACGGCTTCTCCCTTTAAGGGGTCCAACCATATCCAGCCCCCAGACCGCGAAGGGCCAACTTATGGAGATTGTTTGGAGAGCGGTAGGGGGCATATGACTCTGATTGGCGAAGAGCTAGCAACCGACGCAATGTTGGACAAGGTCCTGTGCGTCTGCTCGGGCCGTTGGCCAATAGAAGCCTGTACGGAACGCCTTGCTGACTAGCGCTCGAGCCGCGGCATGGTGTTCGTCCAGTCTGGCATGGATTTCAGCTAAGAGTTGCCGCCCTTCATCTTCGGAGATGCACCTTTGGAGCACTCCGGTCGCGCTTTTCTTATAGAGTTCCCCTTCGTGGACCTGGTAAGCTTTAGAGCGCCGGACTATGCAGCGTGCTTCATTTTGGTCTTCGGGGAGCTCCTGCCTATTTAGGTAGGCCAAGAAAGGCTCGGTCCACGGGGCAATTACGGTCATGATTTCATGGGCCGAAGATGTTATTTCGGTGGCAGAGCCTCCGATTGTGTCTGATGGTTTGGAATATGGGGGTGTGTTCGCATCTGTGCTGGTATAGCCGGACTCCCCTTCCCATACTATGGATGGCTTGAACAGCCATTCCAAGAATATGTTAGGTGGGACAGGGTCGCGTTTGGCGCCGATGCGGGCAAGGACGTCTGCCGCTTGATTGTTTTCTCGAGCCACATGGTGGAATTCGAGCCCCTCGAACCGAGTTGACATTTTGAGGACGGCATTACAGTAGGCCGCCATTTTCGGATCCTTGGCATTGAAGTCTCCGTTTATTTGTGATACTGCGAGGTTCGAATCCCTGCGCACTTCCAAGCGTTGGATGCCCATAGAGACCGCCATCCGAAGACCATGCAACAAAGCCTCATATTCGGCTGCATTATTGTAGTTTGTGTAAAGTATTTGGAGGACGTACTGGACCGTGTCTCTGGTGGGAGATGTCAGGACTACACCTGCTCCCAATCCGGCCAGCATTTTAGAGTCGTCGAAGTGCATGATCCAGTTGAAGTATGCGCTGTACTCTTTAGGGAGTTCGGCTTCCGTCCATTCGGCGACAAAGCTGGCCAGTACTTGAAACTTGATGGCCCGCCGTGGTTTGTACATTATGTCGAATGGAAGGAACTCGATGGCCCATTTAGCAATCCGGCACATAGCGTCACGGTTGTTTATTATGTCATTTAGTGGTACTTCGGAGGCTACTGTGATCAAACACTCTTGAAAGTAGTGTCGCAGCTTCCGGGATGCCATGAAGACCGCGTATGCTATTTTTGATAGTGTGGGTATCGGGATTTCCATGGGGTGAGGACTGTGGATACGTAATAAACCAGCTTTTGCAGCGGGAATTTGTATCCGTCAACCTCTCGTTCGACGACGAGTACTGTGCTTACAACTTGATGTGTTGCCGCTATGTACAATAGCATAGGATCGCTGATGTTCGGCGCTGTTAGGACTGGATTATTGGCCAGCAAGGTCTTTATTTCATTGAGTCCGGTCGCGGCTGCATCCGTCCATACGAAGTGTTCAGTGCGCCGAAGGAGGTGGTAAAGAGGCAATGCCTTTTCTCCTAGCCTGGAGATAAAGTGGCTCAAAGCGGCCACGCATCCGGCTAGCTTCTGGATGTGCTTGAGGTCTGTTGGTATAGCCAACTGAGACAGAGCTTGGATTTTTGCCGGATTCGCTTCAATTCCTCTATTGGAAACAATGAAGCCCAGCAGTTTCCCCGATGGGACGACGAAGACGCATTTTTCCGGATTCAACTTAATGTCTTATGTCTGGAGGTTATCGAATGTGAGCCTCAAGGCATCTATCAGGGTTTCGACGTGTCTAGTTTTTATGACCACGTCATCCACATATGCTTCCACTGTTTTGCCGATTTGTTTTTCTAGGACTATTTGAATCATGCGTTGATAGGTTGCGCCGGCATTCTTGAGCCCGAAGCGCATAGTGTTGAAGCAAAAAGTGCCATATGGCATTATAAAAGCTGTTGCAGCTTGGTCAGACTCTGCCATCTTTATTTGATGGTATCCAGAGTATGCGTCGAGAAAACACAGCGAGTCGTGTCCAGCTGTGGCATCGATGATTTGATCAATACGAGGGAGAGGAAAGAGATCCTTGGGACAAGCCTTGTTGAGGTCTTTGAAGTCGACGCATAAGCGCCAGGATTTGTCCTTCTTTGGTACCATCACCAAATTTGCCAGCCAATCCGGATGTTAAATATCTCTGATGAATCCGGCCTCGAGTAGCTAGGCTAACTCTTCCCCCATTGCATGTCGTTTGGGCTCTGAGAATCACCTTAGGGTCTGCTTGACCGGTTTGTATCCTTTTAGAATATTGAGGCTATGTTCGGCCAATCTGCGTGGGATGCCTGGCATGTCCTATGGGTGCCAGGCGAAAATATCCCAATTCTTGCGTAAGAAATCTCGCGGTGCGGTGTCCATCACGGGGCTCAGCTGTGTCCCGATGGAAGCTGTCTTCGTGGGGTCCGTTGGATGGACCTGGAATTTGACTATCTAGTCTGCATGCTTAAATGAGGTGGACTTCGGTCGCTTGTCTAGTATCATGTCATCCCTGTCCATGGTGGCCCGTAGTGTTGTTAACTCTTCGGCTGCTAGGGCTTCAGATAATGCTTCCAAGGCTAGTGCAGCGGTTTTATTTTCGGTGCGAAGTATGACGTCCGGATCACTGGCTATAGTGATGATTCCATTGGGTCCGGGCATTTTAAGCTTCATGTACCCATAATGTTGTACAACTTGAAAGCTTGTAAATGCGTCCCGCCCTAGAAGGGCGTGGTGTCCGCTGCTAAAAGGAGCCACCTGGAATGTGATTTCTTCGGACCTATAATTCTCGGGGGTGCCGAATACCACATCGAGTGTGATTTTTCCTGCACACCGCGCTTCCCGAGTAGGGATAATTCCCCTAAAGGTCGTGTCGCTTTGTTCAATGCGGCCTTTATCAATCTCCATCTTGCTGAGTGTTTCTTCATAAATCAGATTTAATCCGCTTCCGCCGTCCATGAGTACTTTAGTGAGCCAAAAGCCATCTATGATCGGGCTAAGGACCAGAGCGGCTGGTGCCCGGACAGTCTGGAATCGAGGTTCATCACTGGCATTAAAATTTATAGCAGTGTCATTCGGGGGTTTATTTTTTCCACCTGGTAAATTTTAGCGGAGCTTCGATGAGCTCACCTGCGCCTATTGTTCGAGGCAAAAGTCTCGAAGACTGTTAGTACCATATTGTGTTCGCTGGCAGGATGTTGTTCCACTTTATGGCCCACAAGAAGATCCTCGCCACTTTTTGCCACCTGCCGGAGTATCCAACATGCCCTAAGGCTATGAGTTGGTGTTGTATCCGGAGTACCGTGGAGCTTACATGGCCCATCGAGCCATTCTTCCAATACGAATCCCCACCCTCGGGTGGGCTTTGATTTCTTGGGGATTGGATAGGACGACTTACGAGAGTTTGTCCGTTTAGTTCGGACAAAGGTCTTGGTGAGAGCAGTACTATCCCAAAATTCTGTTTGGGTCTTCCAAGCGCTCTCCATCACATAGTACTTCCGTACTATGATTGCCAAGTCCGCGAAGCGTGCTATGTCAAGGCGGCTTATAGCATTGAGGAGTCCTTCATCCGTGCAGTTCTTGCAGAAGAGTAAGACCATGTTCTCCTCGCGGCAGTCCCTGACCTTGTTAAGCGCAAGGAGGAATCTGGCCGGGTAGCGATGTACGGTTTCCTGGGGCACTTGCCTGATGCGGGAGAGACAGTTTAAGTCTAGGTAGGTGCTGTTAGCAGAATCTAGATTTTGATCCGATCTAACGCCCAAGGGTGCAGGCGGTTCCGAGCTTAACAGCTCAGAGTCCGGAGTGCTGCCCAATTTCTTCGGCCCAATGCCCGATTCTAAGTCCGGGACCTGGGTCAAACTTTCCTTTGAGCAGGTCTTCGGCTCAAGGAGTTCAGTGATCCGAACATAATTTGTCCTCAAAGTTGAGGGCAATCCGCGTGTGGTTCCTCCACTATCGCTATCTCATGGGTGGCCGGCGGGGACCTGATGTCCCTTCAGTCAGGTTTAAGCCCAATCCGGTCATAGTCTGTAGCGACTCCCAGAGCAGCGATGCGATCCAAGAGTTTGATAAGGGAGGAGAGCTCCATTGGATCCATCTGTTCGGCAAGTTCCGAACTGACGTGAAGGTTATGATTGATGACCCGAGAAGCCATCGTCAGCGCCACCACCGATGGGGCGGCCATGATAAAGACGTCGAGCCAGAGAGTCTGGCCTATAGCCAGAGCCCCCTCTGAGGTAATGTCATCCTTGACGATGAGACGAGCCATCGAGCCTTGCGGCGACGTCACAGAGGAACTCTCAATGAAATCACCAATGTCGGTGTCAAAACCGGCGGATCTCGAGTAGGGGGTCCCGATCTGTGCGTCAAGGCTGATGGTAACAGGAAGCAAGGGACATAGATGTTTACCCAGGTTCGGGCCCTCTCGATGGATGTAACACCCTACTTCCTGCTTGATTAATATTGATGATATGGGTAGTACAAGAGTAGATCTACCACAAGATCGTAGAGGCTAAACCCTAAGAGCTAGCCTATGATGGTATGATTGTAATTGTGATCGGCCTTATAAGGACCAACCTCTCCGGTTTATATAGACACCGGAGAGGGCTAGGGTTTACATGGACTCGGTTACAAGGAAGGAAATATAATATCCGGATCACCAAGCTTGCCTTCCACACAAAGGAGAGTCCCATCCGGACACGGGCCGAAGTCTTGAGTCTTGTATCTTCACGCTTCAATAGTCCGGACGTTGTACACAGACCGGCTGTCCGGATACCCCCTAATCCAGGACTCCCTCACACACCAAATTCAAATGGACTGAGGAATGTGAGGCCATTTTTCAGGAATTGAAGAAACGCTTGGTTACATCACCAGTGTTGATTCTGCCAGATCAGCGCAAGAATTATGAAGTATACTGTGATGCTTCTCATCGAGGACTTGGAGCAGTGCTTATGCAGGAGGGAAGAGTTGTTTCTTACGCCTCACCACAGCTTAAACCCCATTAGTTGAATTATGCTACACATGATTTGGAGCTAGCAGCCGTAGTGCATGCGTTGAAGACATGGAGACATTTTCTTATTCGAAACCACTGTGAGGTGTACACGGATCATAAGAGTTTGAAGTATATCTTCACGCAGAAGGAGTTAATTCTCAGGCAAAGGATATGGTTGGAGCTCATTAAGGATTATGATATGATGTTGCATTATCATCCAGGAAAGGCTAACGTAGTAGCCGATGAGTTGAGCCGCAAGAGCCATGTCAACACACTCATGAGTCATGACCGGAGAGTTACCCAAGGAGTTAGCCGAAGATCTTCGCGAGCTATGTTTGGAGATAGTTCCAAGAGGCTATGTAGTAGCATTGGAGATTCAGTCTACTTTGATGGATAAGATCAGAGAAGCTCAGAACACCGACAAGGAGGTTGCCGAGATAAAGGAGAAGATGAGCAAAGGAAAAGCTAAGGGCTTTCGTGAGGATGAGCATGATACCTTATGGTTTGAGGACCGCGTTTATGTACCTAATAACCCGGAGATTAGGAAGTTGATTCATCAAGAGGCCCATGATTCATCGTATTCGATTCACCTAGGAAATAACAAGATGTATCAGGATTTGAAGGACGGTTTCTGGTGGACCAAAATGAAGAAAGATATTGTGGAGAATGTAGCAGTTTGTGATGTATGTCGGAGAGTGAAGGTAGAGCATCAGAAGCCGGCATGATTGCTACAGCCATTCTCGATACCCGAATGGAAGTGGAATAAGCTAGGCATGAATTTTATCACAGGATTGCCCAAGACTCGTTCAGGCTATGACTCGATATGGGTTGTAGTCGATCGTTTGACGAAGGTAGCTCATTTCATCCCAGTGAAGACCACTTATACAATTGCTAAGTTGGCAAAGATATACATGACCACGATCGTATGTCTGCATGGAGTTCCGAGGACCATTGTATGAGATACAGGAACCTAGTTTACCTCAAAGTTCTGGAATCTGGTCCAAACAAGCACGAAACTTTGGCTACCAGGCTAGAGTTCAGTACAGCCTTTCATCCACAGACAGATGGACAGACCGAGAGAGTCAATCAGATTCTGGAGGACATGTTGAGAGCTTGTGCGCTAGACTATGGATCTAGTTGGGACGACAATTTGCCATATGCGGAGTTCTCTTACAACAATAGTTATCAATCCAGTTTGAAGATGGCCCCTTTAGAGGCCTTGTATAGAAGGAGGTGCACGACACCGTTGTTGTGGGATGAAGTTGGATACCGTCAGTTGTTTGGACTAGATTTGATTAAAGAGTCTGAAGAGAAGGTTAAGCTGATTCGCGATAGACGCAAGGTATCCCAATCCAGGCAAAAGAGTTATGCGGATTCTAAGCGCAAGGACACAGTTTACGAAGTCGGAGACAGAGTTTATCTTCGAGTATCCCCACTTCAAGGAGTGAAGCGTTTTGGAGTAAGGGAATGTGAGCACCATGTTTTGTGGGACCATATGAAGTTTTGGAACGTATGGGAGAAGTTGCTTACAAGTTGGAATTTCCTGCAAGTCTGTCAGGAGTTGACGATGTGTTCCACGTTTCCCAGCTAAAGAAGTGCCACACAGAGATGGCTGATATCCCTGTGAGAGATACAGTACACTGGAAGTGATTCACTTGGATAGCGATTTGACCTATGAGGAGAAACCAGTCAAGATTCTTGAGTTTGTCAGCCGAGTCACATGCAATAAGGTCATCAAGTTCTGCAAAGTTCAGTGGAGCCACCATACCGAGGATGAAGCCACCTGGGAGCGAGCGGAAGACTTACGGAAGGACCACCCTCACCTATTTTCTAGCAAACCCGAATTTCGAGGGCGCGATTCATCTTAAGGGGGGTAGCTTTGTAACATCCCAAATTTTCAATTTGGAATGTTATATATTAGATCATCATTGCATATCATATTTTATTTTGCATTTTGGCTTGATCCTAGAAATTCCACGCAACTCAAGGACCCACAGAGAGAGTTGGGGATTTCGTTATTTTCATATTTGAGTTTTCTCAAATTTTGAAAAGCGAATCAATTGGTTTGATTATTTTTCTTCCTAACATTTCTAAAATAAAAATATATGAGAGGGGATAAAATGACTTCTCCAAAATAAATGAAATATTAGAGGAAAAATGTTAAAATCAATTTATTTATTTTATTTGGTTTTAATTGCAATTTTATTTGAATTAGAAAAGTTGCACGTTTTCAAAATTGCATTTTAGGGCCAAGAAAATGTTCATTTCGTTCTAAATATTTTATTTAGACGGTGCAAATTTGTTTTGGCATTTTTAGATTTTTATTTTATTTTCTAGGATTTATTTAAGTTTCGGCGAAATTATTTAAAAAAAATCGTTCGGACCGACCGAGCCGAAGGCCGAGCCGGCCCAGCCACGCCGCCTCCCCATCCCGTGCTCGCACCGGACTCCGCCGGAGTCTGGGAGACCGCCATCGCCTCGGGTTGCCCCTCCCCCAAGCCGACCGCGCCCCTCCCCCTTTCAATAGCCCCGCGCCGCCAGTAGCCTCGCGCCGCCGCCGCCAGCTCAGCCCCGCGCCGCCGCACCACACCACAGATGCGGCCGCCCTGCTGCCCCTCCTCGCGTCGCCGGAGCCTCCACCTCGCCTCGCCTGAGCCACCGATCCGATCAGATCCAGAGCCGCCGTTTTTTTAGTTTAGGTAAAAACCGATTGGTTTTTATTTAAACCCTAGGTTTTATTTTTTTAGATCGGTTTAGTTTTTTTCTAGTTTAGTTTATTTGGCGAGCGTTCGCTCGTTCGTTTGTTTTAACGAACGGTTTTCACCATTTAGCCGCAGACAGGGAGTGTCTGTTCGTTAGCCTGTTCGTCAGTTTTTCTTTTTCCAGGGTTTTTCCGCAATTATGTTCGATCGCGATTTCTGCCCTGATTTTCGTTTTAGTTTATCTTTTCGCTCGTTTATCAGAATCAGGCGATTCAAGCGCCTAGATTTTCATATCGAAACCCTCTTTATGCTTAACCAACTCAAACAAGTTTTTGCTACTGTAAAATTTGACTTAAGTCCAGATTAGTAAACGGAGCTTGTTTCTTTCGCCGTTTGAGTTTCGTTGCTTCGTTTGGTTTGATTCTTTTTGCAAAGTGGAGTTCTTAAGTTGAACTTTCTGGTTAGATCTCTTATTTGAGTTTTACCCGTGCTTGTAGTTGAGTGCTTATTGTGTGCTTGTTTGTTTGCGATAGAGTGCGAAGCGTGCTACTACGAGTCTCTAGGTTTCACGGATCATCGGCAAGGAAAGTAACACTTTGATCATACCTCTTTACTACCCAGTTTTATTTGAGTTTAATATGTGGGTTTTGGGAAGTATATGAGGTAGTACCTATTGTCCTGTCTAATTATCAAACCTTTGGGAGTTAGTTCTACGTTTGCTTACATTGCTATGCTATGCTTGTAGACGTGGATTGGGTTTTGAGTATTTCCATGACACATGTGAGTATTGTTAATTAATGGTTAACTTAAGGTGGCAACTTTAATACACATCTGGGTGGATTGAGGCACCTGGGGAACCTAGTGTTGCCTGTATTTTTGGAAATCCCAGGGTACCGTGTGATTCCCCTATGGACTGCCACCCAGGATCAAAGGGATCATAAGATTATTCATGCTAGAAACTTCTGTGTGCAGCCACAAGCTAATATGGGCTCTAGCATAGTTGATTAAGTCGTGTGAACTCTTACAGTGGTAGACTAGCATATGTAGGGGAAAGTAGGTGTAACTGTCTACCCATCGTAAGGTGCAAATGCTTCTGAAAGACTATGTCTCGGTCATCCATTTCTCAAACACCATGTAGTGCGAGAATTCCAACGGAGGAGATCGAGTCTTGTGGGAAAAAGTGCGCAAAACTCTGTAGAGTGTATAAACTAATCATGGTTAGCCGTGTCCCCGGTTATGGACGTTTTGAGTATCTAGTACTTTGATTATCATGTGGATCTCATCACTCTTAATATAAATTGATTGGGTTTAATAATGATCCTTAATTGGGATTGAGTTGGGTGAACCTTCTCAATGTTTAACAGCCACCATGATAGTTAAAATAAAATTTATTCCTTTGTTGTAGGGAAAAATTGGTTTTATGCAAAACTGTAACCATTGAGCTTTCCACCAGCCATATATGCATGTAGTGATAGCATTATTCTGTTCATTACTCTCTTGTGTTACATTACCAGCATATTCCATGTGCTAACCCGTTTTCGGGCTGCAATGTTCATGTTGCAGACTTTTCAGACGACGAGTAAGGTGCCTTAGGTCATGATCTGTCACTCAATGATGCTGTTGGAGTTGATGGACTCGCTTTATCTTCCAAGCATTCCACTGTTATCGTTATTAGATGGCCATAAGCCATATTTATTGTAATAAGTTTTCTTTTGAGACATTCGATGTAATAAGTGTGTGATTGCTACTCGGTTATAAATCCTTCAAGTATTGTGTGATGAAGCCATGTACCTAGGGTAGGGTCATGGACCTATCCAAGATACCCTACCCAAGGACATCTCTAGAAGAAACCACCTTTCAGTCGACCTGGAAGGGTTCCACTCGACGGACTCGAAGACACTCGACCATGAAGCCAATCACTCGACTGCCAAGAGACCTAAACTCACTCTGCACGCAAACGGTCTGTCATTAAGTAGCTTTTATGGTCATCATAGCACTTTATTTGTGGCATTACCAGTAACGCCCGACCTTAATGTACCATAAACCCTGCATAACTGAGGGCCGGAGGGGTCTGGCGGACTCTATATAAGCCACCCCCCTCCTTAGTGTAGAGGGTTCGCACCCCTGTAACTCATACGCATATAATCCAGTCGACCGCCTCCGGGCTCCGAGACGTAGGGCTGATACTTCCTCCGAGAAGGGCCTGAACTCGTAAATCTCTTGCGTACACAACTACTCCATAGCTAGGATCTTGCCTCTCCATTCCTACCCCCCTATTCTACTGTCAGACTTAGAACCACGACAGTTGGCGCCCACCGAGTGGCAGGTGTCTTAGCGACTTATTGGAGAAGTTGCGATTTTGCCGATCTCCTTCATCATGGTTTCAGGCGGAGTTTTGGTTGAGGGTCGCGAGATCCGTCTCGGCGCGCTCACGTTCATCGCCGACGACTCCGCTTGGCTTCAGGAGGCTCCGCTCGACATCGATGCGCTCCCTGTCTGCGGGGCGACGCACTTTCGCGCGTGCATCCGCGGCGTCCTCCTGCGGCAACCGTTGACCCAGTATCGGTCGACCCCTGTGTCGTCCTCTATCTCTGTTCCTCGCCGGCGCAAGCGCTCTGGTCGGTTGAGGCTTCAGCAGTGGGTGAGGGACGCGGTGGCCCGCCAGTCGGCCACCCCCCAAGTCGTGGCAATCGATCCCGACGAATCTCTCTACGGCCTGTTCGATCTGTCGACTGGCTCCGCAGAGACTGCATCCGAGTGCGACAGCAGTGATCCGGCGCCGGAGGTTCTGATGGTCAATGGACCACGCAGTCCTCCCGGCTTTCCTCGCGCTAACGGAGGCGACGGCGGAGGCGATCCAGCAGAGGTCCACGAAGAGTATCTCCCCGAGCCCCTCACTTCGCTGCAGACGGAAGAACTTCGCCGCCGGAACATGGATGCGCTGCACACTCCTATAGTTGGAGAAACCCCCGAAGCTCGTGCCTTAGAGGACACGTGCCTAGCCAACTAGGCTGAGCACACTCGACTAGAGAACCTCCAGCGAGCACTCGACAAGCGTGCGTGGCAACATGTTCCAGAAACCAGTCGATGTCAACTCTTTCCACCACCGACTCAGGTATATCGAACTCCGATTCAGAATTTAACAGCTGCAGCCCGTATAGCAGAGTTGATTTAGCCTTCCGAGTCAGAGGCTGGCAGAGGCTTGTTATAGATCAGAGCATTGCTCCGGGCAGCGGGAGATCAAAATTCAGCTGTCTCATAGTCACGGAATAGGATTCACAGCAGATCCGTCGCTGCGAATACAGTCCAGTCGGCCCATAGCCCAAGATTGCCCCCAAGGCGTGAGGAATGTGGAGACCGGCGTGATCAATACAAGAACCGTGAGCAGTATGATCACCGACTCGATCGCAATGATCGATGTCGAGTGCCCACCCCTTCCCCAAGGGGTGGATCGTACGCGCCTCAACAGCAGGATGACAGACGCCATCACAGTGTTGGGCGAAGGATTCCAGTCGACCCCAGGGAACCAGGCTTTGATGCGAGATCCATTATTGTTCAAGGTTTGGTCGACAGGAACAGAGCTCACCAAGAAAGTCATGACAGAGATGTACCCACCACCAGCAGAGTACACGTCTCAGGATAAGAGTGTTTCAGCAGAGCCATCAGGGCCGCGGTGATTCCTCCCAACTTCAGGTTGGCGACTGGAGTAAGTAAGTTCACTGGTGAGTCCAAGCCAGATACTTGGCTTGAGGACTACCGAGTGGCTGTTTAGACGGCGGCAACGATGAGGTGGCCATGAAACACCTGCCTCTTATGTTGGAGGGTTCGGCCAGAGCATGGTTGAATCAGTTAGCACCCAGCAACATTTACACTTGGGAAGATCTTGCCCGAGTGTTTGTCAGAACATTTGAAGGAACTTGCAAGCGACCAGCAGGGTTGACAGAGCTGCAATCTTGTGTGCAGAAGTCGAATGAAACTCTGAGGGATTACATCTAGAGATGGATGACGTTGCATCAGACGGTAGAGAATGTATCTGATCACCAGGCAGTTTGTGCCTTCAAGGAAGGCGTTAAGTACAGAGAGCTAAACCTAAAATTCGGTCAAACCATAGAAATGTCTCTGAATCGAATGATGGAGATTTCCACCAAGTATGCCAATGGTGAAGAAGACGATCGGCTCCGGAGTGGCAAGCACAAGTCAGTCGCCCACAAAACCGGAGGAGGGAACTCTAGTCGGAAGCAAAAGCGGAAAGCTGAGCCACCTGCTCCTGGAGAAGCCTTGGCCGTGACTCAAGGAAAGTTTAAAGGGAAGCCCAAAGGGTCTTGGAACCCTAAGAAGGTGAAGGACAAGAAGGCAATGACGTGATGGATTTGTCGTGTCACATTCACACGAAGAAAGATGGGGAGGGTAAATTCATTTACCCGAAACATACCAGTCGACAGTGTCGGCTCTTGATCCAGCAATTCCAAGGGAAACAGCCCAAGGATAAGGAAAAGGAGTCGGACAAAGTTGAAGACAAAGAAGATAGTGATTATGGATATCCCCAGATCAATTCCAGCCTGATGATTTTTGTTGATGTAGAAAGAAAAAGTCGATTGAAAGTTATCAACCAAGAGGTGAATATGGTTGCTCCGGCGACGCCCAGTTATCTGAAATGGTCTCAGACTGCCATCACATTCGACCAGTCTGACCATCCGACACACATAGACACCCCTGGGAGGCAAGGTTTGGTGGCCGACCTAGTCGTCGAAGGCACTCGACTGACTAAAGTCTTGATGGATGGTGGCAGTGGCCTGAATATATTTTATGCAGAGACGTTGAAAGGTATGGGCATTCCGATGTCTAGATTCAGTACCAGCAACATGAGTTTCCATGGAGTCATTCCTGGAAAGAAGGTTGATGTGGTTTTCGGTGATTCCAAGAATTACCGCAAAGAAAAGTTGACGTTTGAAGTTGTGGATTTCCAGAGTGCTTATCACGCTATTTTGGGCAGGCCAGCTTATGCACGTTTCATGGCTCGACCATGTTATGTGTACCTCAAATTGAAGATGCCTGGTCCCAAAGGTGTGATCACTATTACTGGCAATCGGAAGAAGGCAGAAGAGTGCTTTCAGAAAGTCTTAAGGATCGCCGATGCTCAGATGGCAGTGGTAGAGCTGGAGGAATACCAGAAAACTGCAGACCTGAGTGATTTGTTGCGAGCCAAGAAGCCCGCTACGGAATCAGCATTTCAGTCGTCCAGTGAGACAAAACCGATTCACATTCACCCGACCGACCCCAGTGTTGCTCCGACTCATATATCTGCAGCACTCGACTCCAAATAGGAAGAAGCGCTCATCCAGTTCCTCCGTGAGAACTGGGACATCTTCGCATGGAAGCCTTCTTACATGCCGGGTGTTCCCAGGGGGCTGACTAAGCACCGTCTATGAGTTGACTCAAAAGTGAAACCTGTCAAGCAACATCTTCGATGGTCCACCGTCCAGAAGAGAAAGGCCATTGGCGAGGAGGTGGCTCGGCTCTTAGCAGCAGAGTTTATCTGAGAGATTTACCACGCCGAGTGGCTCGCCAATTTTGTCATGGTCCCCAAGAAGGACAAGTCACTTCGCATGTGCATTGACTTCAAAGATAACAATCGGGCCTGCCCGAAATATCATTTTCCCCTCCCCCGCATTGACCAAATAGTTGACTTGACTACGGGATGTGAGCGCCTGTCTTTTTTAGACGCGTATTCCGGTTACCATAAGATCCGTCTGTATGGTCCTGACGAGATCAAAACAGCTTTCATCACTCCATTCAGGTGCTTCTGTTATGTCACCATGCCATTCGGCCTCGAGAATGCTGGAGCCACGTTCATGAGGATGATTCAGAAGTGTTTGCTCACTCAAATCAGTCGGAATGTGGAAGCATACATGGATGATATTGTGGTGAAATCACGGAAGGGTTCCGACCTGCTGACTGACCTTGCTGAAACATTTGCCAACCTCACGAGGTAAGATATCAAGCTTAATCCATCAAAGTGCACATTCGGAGTGCCTGGCGGAAAGTTACTCGGTTTTCTCGTTTCCGAACGAGGAATCGACGCCAACCCAGAAAAAGTTGGTACTATACTCCGAATGAAACGCCCTGTGCGTGTGCACGATGTCCAGAAGCTTACTGGATGCTTAGCCGCTTTAAGTCGATTCATCTCTCACCTCGGTGAAAAGTCATTGCCTCTTTACCGACTGATGAAGAAGTCAGACAAGTTTGAGTGGACTCTCGAAGTTGATGCGGCGTTTGTAGAGCTAAAAGCCCTACTCTCCACCCAGCCGGTGCTTGCTGCCCCAATCAGCAAAGAGCCTTTGCTGATTTACATTGCAGCCTCAGGACAAGTCGTAAGTACAGTGCTTACAGTCGAGCAGGAAGAAGAAGGAAAAGCCTTTAAAGTTCAGCGCCCAGTATATTATCTTTCTGATGTTTTGACCCCATCAAAGCAAAGATACCCTCATTATCAGAAGCTTGTATATGGGATTTATATGACCACGAAGAAGGATGGTCATTACTTCTCTGACCATTCCATTACAGTCGTCAGCAGCGCTCCATTGTCAGAGATTCTGCACAACAGAGATGCAACTGATCGAGTGGCAAAATGGGCGATTGAACTCCTTCCCCTTGATATCAAGTTTGAGGCAAAGAAAGCCATCAAGTCCCTTGGAGCAATAGCAGATTTCATCACCGAGTGGATTGAACAGCAACTGCCGACTCAAGTTCCCTTGGAGCACTGGACCATGTTCTTTGATGGCTCTAAGATGCTGAATGGTTCCGGTGCTGGGGTAGTGTTGGTTTCCCCCCGAGGAGATAAGCTTATGTATGTGCTCCAGATTCACTTTGATTCCTCCAATAACGAAGCAGAATACGAAGCACTTTTGTATGAGTTGCATATGGACATTTCACTCGGCGTCCATCGCCTCATGGTTTAAGGCGATTCTGATTTGGTGGTTAATCAGGTGATGAAGGAGTGGGACGTAAGAAGTCCAGCCATGACTGGTTACTGCAATGAAGTGAGAAAGCTAGAGAAGAAATTCGAGGGGTTAGGGCTCCATCATATACCCCGACTGAAAAATCAAGCAGCTGATGATTTGGCAAAAATAGGTTCCAAGCGAGAAGCCATTCCCAGTAATGTGTTTTTGGAGCATATCCACACACCATCAGTTCAAGAGGATCCTTTCACTGAAGAAGCCCGCAGCCAAAGAGTGTCACGGATCCGACTGAAGTTGAGGTCCCAGCTGTGGTCGACCTGATCATGGAAGTTTTGGTCATCACTCCCGACTGGACAGTGCCGTACATCGCGTGTATCCTAAGGAAAGAGCTCCCGGAGAATGAGGAAGAGGCTCGACAGATCGTCCGTCGATCCAAGGCCTTATTGTGATAAAGGGACAGTTGTACGGAGAAAGCGCGACTGGAGTTAGTCAGAAATGTATAACACCAGAAGAAGGTCAGATAATTCTTGACGATATCCACTCGGGGACCTGTGGTGATCATGCGTCCTCTCGGGCCATTGCGGCTAAAGCATACCGAGCGGGGTTTTACTGGCCAAGGGCAAATCAAATGGCGAAAGAGATAGTCGACAAGTGTGAAGGATGTCAGTTCTATTCCAATATGTCACACAAGCCCGCCTCATCCTTGAAGACCATTCCACTCGTCTGGCCCTTCGCTGTTTGGGGATTGGATATGGTTGGACCACTGAGAACTGGTAGGAGCGGCTTCACCCATGTACTGGTGGCAGTCGACAAGTTCAATAAGTGGATTGAAGCTAAGCCTATCAAGAATCTTGATGCCGACACTGCTATCAGCTTCATCAGAGAGTTGATATTCAGATAAGCAGTTCCACACAGCATCATCACTGATAATGGGTCAAACTTCGATTCTGACGAATTCAGAGCTTTTTGCGCTTCTCAAGGCACACGAGTCGACTATGCTTCAGTCGCTCATCCCCAGTCGAATGGACAAGCGGAACGAGCAAACGGCCTTATTCTCAAAGGACTGAAACATCGGTTGATGCGTGATCTCAAGCACGCAGCAGGCGCGTGGGTCGACGAACTTCCATCAGTTCTTTGGGGATTGAGGAACACTCCTAATTGGTCGACTGGGCGAACTCCATTCTTTCTGGTCTATGGAGCTGAAGCAGTTCTATCGAGTGACTTGCTTCACAATGCACCCCGATTCGAGCTCTACTTTGAAGCTGAAGCAAAACAAGCCCGGCAGGATGCAGTCGACCTCCTAGAAGAGGAAAGAGAGATGGCCTTGATCCGCTCGACTATCTATCAGCAAGACTTGCGTCGATTCCATGCCAGAAATGTGAATAGTCGAGCCTTCCAAGTAGGAGATTTGGTCCTCCGAGTGGATCAACAGAAGCCACAAAAGCTCGCTCCTACTTGAGAAGGCCCCTTCATCGTCACCAAAGTTCTCCACAATGGAGCGTACCATCTTTACAATGTCGATCGCCAGATTGACGAGCCACGAGCTTTGAATGCGGAGCTGCTCCGCCCCTTTTATACATAAGTACTCACTCGGATGAGATGTAACAAAAAGTACCTTTGTAGTACGTTTATCAAAGACAAGAGTGTTATGATTTTCCCAGTGATTGTTGTTGCTTTTGTTTATGTGAGAAATCCCCTAGGTGGCTTAGCCGCGAATCCGTTTCGCCTAAGCTTGTAAAAAATTCCTACCGAGTGGTGAGCCAGCCTCCCACTCGGAGGCTTAGCTACGAATCCGTTTCGCCTAAGTACTTGAAAATCCTACCGAGTGGTGAGCTAGCCTCCCACTCGGAGGCTTAGCTGCAGTCCAAGTACTCGCCTAAGTATCTGAAAATCCTAACAAGTGGTGAGCCAGTCTCCCACTCGGGGGCTTAGCTGCAGTCCAAGTACTCGCCTAAGTATCTGAAAATCCTACCGAGTGGTGAGCCAGCCTCCCACTCAGGGGCTTAGCTACAGTACAAGTACTCGCCTAAGTATCTGAAAATCCTACCAATTGGTGAGCCAGTCTCCCACTCGGGGGCTTAGCTGCAATCCAAGTACTAGCCTAAGTATCTGAAAATCCTACCGAGTGGTGAGCAAGCGTCCCACTCGGGGGCTTAGCTGCAGTCCAAGTACTCGCTTAAGTATCTGAAAATCCTACCGAGTGGTGAGCCAGCCTCCCACTCGGGGGCTTAGCTGCAGTACAGTACTCGCCTAAGTATCTGAAAATCCTACCGAGTGGTGAGCTAGTCTCCCACTCGGGGGCTTAGCTGCAGTCCAAGTACTCGCCTAAGTTTAAAAAATCCTACCGAGTGGAGAGCAATCCTCCCACTCGGGGGCTTAGCTGCAGTCTAGTACTCGCCTAAGTATTTAAAAATCCTACCGAGTGGAGAGCAATCCTCCCACTCAAGGGCTTAGCTGCAGTCCAGTACTCCCCTAAGTATTTAAAAATCCTACCGAGTGGAGAGCAATCCTCCCACTCGGGGGCTTAGCTGCAGTCTAGTACTCTCCTAAGTATTTAAAAATCCTACCGAGTGGAGAGCAATCCTCCCACTTGGTGGCTTAGCTGCAGTCCAGTACTCGCCTTAGTATTTAAAAATCCTATTGAGTGGAGAGAAATCCTCCCACTCGGGGGCTTAGCTGCAGTCCAGTACTCGCCTAAGTATTTAATCCATTCCGATCCACAAGGACGACGAGGTGCAGGTCAACTGCTACCTTCTCCTTCAGAGCTACGCCACAAATACAATGTGCACTCTGCAAAGACGACGAGGTGCAGGTCGACTGCTACCTTCTCCATTGGAGCTATGCCACAAATATAACGTACGCTCTGCAAGGACGACGAGGTGCAGGTCGACTGCTACCTTCTCCTTTAGAGCTATGCCACAAATACAATGTACACTCTGCAAAGGACGACGAGGTGCAGGTCGACTGCTACCTTCTCCTTCAGAGCTATGCTACAAATACAACGTGCGCTCTGCAAGGTTGACGAGGTGTAGGTCGACTTCGACCTTCTCCTTCTGAGCTACGCCACAAATAGAATGTGCTCTCCATCCTGATCCGGAAGGATGAAGGTCGACTACAATCTGTGCTCCATCCCTACCTGCAAGAGCGATGAAGTGCAGGTCGACTAGACTTTCCACCTCAGAGTTGTGTCTCAAGCACTAAAGCATATTCCGAGTGAAGAACAAAGTTCGCTCGAAGGAAAATGCCAGCATATTCAATGATAAGCCAAGTTCAGATAACATCCTACGGATTCAGAAGTGCTCAGGCGTCAAGCCTGTAAAAGTTTATCGGTTACAAAACCACTCGGCATTCCGAGGCAAATTTAAGGCGAAGCATAGAAGTTTTTCTTACTCCTCAGGTGGAGGACTAGAGGGCGCGAGAAACTGGTCCAGGTCGATTCCGTCAGCAATCCGAGTGGCAGCAGCAATGAAGGTCTCCATGAATGACTGGAAGTCGTGCTTCTTGGTATTGGCCACCTTGATGGACGCCAGCTTGTCCTCTCGCTCATCCTTGAAGTGAACACAGACCAGGGACGGAGCAACATCAGCACCGCACCTGGCAAAAGACTTCTTCCATTCTTGCACTCGACCTAGAACGTCATTCAGTCGAGTCATTAAAGACTCGAGGTCATTTTGAAGCGTCTCTCCTGGCCAGAGTGTCGTGTCGATTCGCGACACTGCAACCTTCAGTCGAGCGAGGTAGTCATCCACACCAGCAACACAAGACTCCAGTCGGAGCACATTCATAGCGGCTTCATCCTTCACAGGAGAGTTAATGGGGTCCAAGCTTGTCTCCACTCGACTGGTCTCCTCCTCGAAGTTCTGGCAGAATTCTGTAAACACAATTCGAAGTTAAGCCAACAGTTCTATGATGAGTTGATGATGACAAGTCAGTCGGATACAAGAGATTACCTTCAAGCATGATGAATAACTTCTTGGCGAGCCCTCCCAGATAAGCCTCCAGATCGTTCTTCTTCCCCGCCAGTTTGCTAGCCTTGTCACTCAGAGCTATCTTGTCATTCTTAAGACGGCTGACCTCCTTGTTGGCCGCGTCGAGAGAAGCTTTCAGATTGGCGTTCTCCTCTTCAAGTTTACCGACTGAAGCTAGTTTTTCTTCCGCAAGCTTCGTTTTGTCCAAAGACGCTTTCTGCGCCTCGGCAAGGTCATGGTCCTTCTTCTTCAGAGCCTCCTTCATTTTATCTACAAAGTGACAATGAGATCAGAATCAGGAATGAACAGAAAGATAGAGACAGTCGTCAAGATTCTCACCAAACATACCTTTCACTTCATCTTTCGCCTTCTTAAAGTTCTCCTGAACGAGCTTCAAGTCAAGGTCGAGCTGGATATGTTTGTTTTCTAGTTCAGTATAGCGAGCCACAAGCTCGCAAGATTTCTGCGAAGGGTCAGTCGACAGACATCAAAGACAGGTTGCTTCCGAGTGACTAAGAGAAAAATGGTAGCATTTCTAAGACTACAGCCGAATCAAAATATTCAATAGTAGTCTCGAGGACTACACCCAGTGGGTGCACTCAGCGTGCCTCCACTGGTTCTATCGACTCGGTCCGATCAGTCGACCGAAAGAGACAAAAAGATTATGATCCTAAACCATAGCTAACTGCCAGCAGTCGGTCACGGTATCATAATGATCTAAAAGAAAAACAGGTTCTTCAGACCTTACGACTGCCAGCAGTCGACCATGGTATCGGGGACTACACCCAGTGGGTGCACTCAGCGTGCCCCCACTGGTTCCAAGATTCCATTCAACATGTCCGACCAGACCGAGTGAAGAAGTTAGAGTGAAGAAATTCAAAATACAAAGACTACAGTCGACTGCCAGCAGTCCACCACAGTCTCGACGTGCCCCCAGTGGGTGCACTCAGCGTGCACCCACCAATCCAAAAATTCAATCGACACACCTAGTGGGTGTACAGATACAAAGATCTTCAGAAAGAAAGTCTTCAGATAGCATATCCTAACAGAACAGGCGGTGACCAACTAACCTGGACGTTGCTCTAAAGGGCTGAGCTAGCATCATAGGCCGCTTGGCTGGCTTCCCAGATCGCCTTCACCTGCTCCATCATGATCCCAGCCTGGCGTATAGCCTCCTTAGCAGCACCCGCTTGGTCCTCTGGGACGTGGTGTGTGGCAAAATGGGAAGGCGGATCAGCAGTCGATGACGAAGGTCGAGCACTCGTCAGCGGCACAGCGAAGGACACGGAAGTCCGAGTGATGTTGCCACCCTCCTGAACCATCGTCTCAGGCACTGATGCAATCTGAGTAGTCTTGCCGGCCGGCGCCGTTTTATTCCTCCTCGGCCTCAGCGGCGCCTCATCGTCATCATCAGGGAGATCAATGACATGAGGTGGAGCTACAGGAAAGATCCAAAGTCAAAAACAAGAATCCAATCGACCAAAAGTGAAATTACAGAGATCATACCAAGGTTGGAGGTGGCAGCGTCTTCCATTTCCTGGTCTTCGTTCTTGGTGGAGGTCTCGGAGGTAGCAGCACTGCAGATTTCAAAAACCAGTCGGTTAGTCAACGAGTCGACCAAGAGTTTGTCCATGCTAAATGAGAAAACACAAGTTCTGCTGTTACCCGGAGATGGTGGGAATGGTCATTCTCATCTTCGGCAAGGCCTTCGGCGGCTTTGACGACGCCGCTCGTGGATGCTTCGGCGCTTTTTCAGTCGTCGCCGGAGAAGTCTTCCGAGGACGTTTTGACGACTGCCCAACGGGCGCAGTCGCTTTGCCATGCTCGCTCGCGGGGTCGTGGGTGAGCTTGGATCGCCTTTCCGAGCGAGGAGGATCGACTTCCTCCTCCTCCTCTTCACTGGAGCCGTCGTCATCCTATTCCCCCTCACCGTCAGATTGCCACTCCTCCTCACTTTCTCCTCCGCTCGCCTCCTCCTCCTCAGCCTGCTCTTGCGCCCCGTTGGGCATCGAGTTCATATCAGTGGTAGCCTAGAAGATAACAAACAAGACAAAAGTCAGTCAACTGATTTTAAGCAAACAGAATGAAGAAAGCAAGATCACAGTCAGAGATGCAGAATTGGACCTGGTCTACTTCGTATGATTGGTCAAGTGGAGGAATCCTCCTGGCTCCTCGGGGGTTGTCTTTGTTTCCTATGATGGCCGTCAGCCACCTCTCCAGCGTGGCTTCCTCGACCTCCTTCGGGTGGACCCGAGTGGTGTCTTGCGTGCCGGAATACAACCACATCGGATGGTCTCGAGCTTGAAGTGGCTGGATGCGTCGGAGGAGGAAGAACTCCAAGAGGTCCATGCCGGTCACCCCGTCACGGATAAGCTGGACAACACGTTCTACCAGCACCTTAACCTGCACCTTCTCTTCCGGGATCACCTTCAAAGAGGAAGGCTTCCTCACTCAGTCCATGGAAAAGGGAGGAAGTCCGGTCGACTGCCATGGCGTCGGCTGGTCTTTGCAGTAAAACTAGGCCGACTGCCATCCACGGACCGAGTCGGGTATTACCATGGCCGGAAAAGAACTTTTCCCCCCTCATTTGAACCCCAAGACCCCCACACATCTGAATCACTTGTGTTCTCTCACCACTCGGATTGGCCTTTTTCACCATCTGGGAGCGACAGGTGGAAATGTGCTTGAAAAGACCCCAATGAGGCCGGCAACCCAAGAAATTCTCGCACAAAGACACGAAAGGAGCGAGGTACATGATGGTGTTGGGTGTGAAGTGGTGGAGTTGCGCCCCAAAGAAATTCAGAAATCCCCGAAAGAAAGGATGAGGCGGCAAAGAAAACCCACGGTCGACATGGGTGGCCAAGAGAACGACCTCACCCTACTGAGGCTGCGGCTCAGACTCCTTCCCCGGGAGCCGCGCCGATCCATGGGGGATCAGTCCTCCATTGGCCAGGTCGTCATGGTCTTCTTGAAGAATAGTCGAGCAGATCCAGTCACCCTGTATCCAGCCCTGCGGCAGGCCGGCCCTCGATGAAGATCCGCCCCGACTGGTCGCCCTTCCCTTCGCCTTCGCCGTCGCCTTCTTCGCCCGCTCCAGGGCCGCCATCTTCTCTTCCACCATCGTCACCGGCGAGACGTGCATAGAGCGGCGGCACTGAGATGGAGGCGAATGTGGTAGATAAGTCTGAGGAAGAGAGGAGGAAATGAGAGCGCACTGTTCAAAAACCCCTGTCCGGGGCCTTATATGAGGTTACTTCCTAGTGACTGACTTGTAGGCCCGGGCAATCCTGTCAAATCCCGCAACAGTCACGCACGCGATACGTGGCGAAAAAGGTGGAGCGGAGATCAAGGCATCCTTTCCTTATCCCATCCGATTATTGTGGCTTCCTCCGCCCCGCGTGCTTCCCGAAATTCGAATCCCGCTAAATCCGCGGGCTGCAGAGCAAATCGTCAGATTGAAGATTTCCTCCACCCTGTCGTTCGGAGTTCTCCAAGTAAAGAAATTCACTCGACGGATACAAAGAATGGATCAAGGCAACTGAAAAAGAAGTTGGTGCCGTCACCTAAGTTCATTGATCCAGAAAAATACATACTCATAGCACGAAAATGGGTTGGAAGTGCGTTTAACTCCTTCCCCACTCAAACCTCGATCCATTCGGGGGCTAATGATGAAGCCATGTACCTAGAGTAGGGTCATGGACCTGTCCAAGATACCCTCCCCAAGAACATATCTCTAGAAGAAACCACCTTTCAGTCGACTTGGAAGGGTTCCACTCGATGGACTCGAAGACACTCGACCATGAAGCCAATCACTCGACTGCCAGGAGACCTAAAGTCACTCTGCACGCAAATGGTCTGTCATTAAGTAGCTTTTATGGTCATCATAGCACTTTATTTGTGGCGTTACCAGTAACGCCCGACCTTAATGTACCTTAAACCTTGCATAACTGAGGGCCGGATGGGTCTGGCAGACTCTATATAAGCCACCCCCCTCCTCAGTGTAGAGGGTTCGCACCCTTGTACCTCATACGCATATAATCCAGTCGACCGCCTTCGGGTTCCGAGATGTAGGGCTGTTACTTCCTCCGAGAAGGGCCTGAATTCATAAATCTCTTGAGTACACAACTACTCCATAGCTAGGATCTTGCCTCTCCATTCCTACCCCCCTATTCTACTGTCAGACTTATAACCACGACACTGTGCGTGTCAGCATTACCGACCCAGGGATGACACTGATGCACAGAGATCAGACTGTTTGAGGTCTGGTCGCTACATTATATGCTTGTGCATCATGAAAATAATGCTTTATGTGATGGTTATATTGTTGGATTCATTCATGATGCTACTGAAAAATTATTATGAGGGAGGAAAAATATGCTTGAAGGAATTGCAATAATATCAAGTTTCCTCTCTATGTGTTGAAAATCTTGAAGCTATGCTTGTTTTACCTTCCTATGCTAGTTGATTCTTGTTCCCATAAGTTGTTGCTCACAAAATCCCTATGCATAGGAATTGTGTTAGTCTTAAATGTGCAAGTCATATGCTTAATGATGCTCTCGTTATGTTTGAATTCTTATATTTTATGTTGAGCATCATTGTCATCATCATGCCTAGCTAGAAAGGCATTAAAGAAAAGCGCTTGTTGGGAGACAACCCAATATTTACCCTTAGTGTTTTTGTGTGTCCACATGATTATGCTACTGTAGTAATCATGTTTTATAGCTTTTGTTTCAATAAAGTGCCAAGTAAGACCTTTAGGATAGCTTACAGTGATAGTTGTGTTGATCCTGCTGAAAATCAGAAACTTTTGCACCCAGTAAATTAGTTTTGATAATTCACAGAAATGTGATTTTGATATGATTCTTTTTTCTCTGGATTGGTTAACAAATTGCTCAGGTTTTCCTAATTTGGTTGGGTTGTTGGAGTTACAGAAGTATTCGAGAGTTACAGATTACTACAGACTCTTCTGTTTCTGACAGATTATGTTTTCTATGTGTTGTTTGCTTATTTTGATGAATCTATGAGTACTATCGGGGGGTATGAACCATAGAGAAGTTCGAATACAGTAGATATGACACCAATATGAATTTAGAATGAGTTCATAATAGTACCTAAGTGGTGATTTATTTTCTTATACTAACGGAGCTTACGAGTTTTCTGTTAAGTTTTGTGTTGTGAAGTCTTCAAGTTTTGGGTAAAGATCCGATGGACTATGGAATAACGAGTGACAAGAGCCTAATCTTGGGATGCCCAAGGCACCCCAAGGTAATATTCAAGGACACCCAACAGCCTAAGCTTGGGGATGCCCCGGATGGCATCCGCTCTTTCGTCTTCATTCATTGGTAAGTTTACTTGGAGCTATATTTTTATTCACCACATGATATGTGTTTTGCTTGGAGCATCATTTTGTTTTATTTTGTTTTGCTTTGTGTTTGAATAATATCCCAAGATCTGAAATTCTTAAATGTTAGAGAGTCTTCACATAGTTGCATAATTATTCGACTACTCATTCATCTTCACTTATATCTTTTGGAGTAGTTTGTCATTTGCTCTATTGCTTCACTTATATCTTTTTAGAGCACGGTGGCGGTTTTATTTTGAAGAAATTGATGAACTCTCATGCTTCACTTATATTATTTTGAGAGTCTTCTAGAACAGCATGGTAATTTGCTTTGATTATAAATTTAGTCCTAATATGATGGGCATCCAAGAGGGATATAATAAAAACTTTCATATAAAGTGCATAGAATACTATGAGAAGTTTGATTCCTTATGATTATTTTGAGATATGAAGATGGTGATATTAGAGTCATGCTAGTGGAGTAATTGTGAATTTGATAGATACTTGTGTTAAAGTTTGTGATTCCCATAGCATGCACGTATGGTGAACCGTTATGTGATGAAGTTGGAGCATGATTTATTTATTAATTGTCATACTTTCTTTTGATAGCTTGTAGATTTTTGTAATAATTATGTGAGTTCTTCATTACTAATGTTGGGTCCATGGATTATACGCACTCTCACACTTCCACCATTGCTAGCCTCTCTTGTGCCACGCAACTTTCGCCGGTATCATAGACCCACCATATACCTTCCTCAAACAGCCACCATACCTACCTATTATGGCATTCCCATAGCCATTCCAAGATATATTGCCATGCAATTTTCCACCATTCCGTTTATTATGACCTGCTCCACCATTGTCATATTGCTTTGCATGATCATGTAGTTGACATCGTATTTGTGGCAAAGCCACCATTCATAATTCTTTCATTCATGTCACTCTTGATTCATTATCCCGGTACACCACCGGAGGCATCCACATAGAGTCATATTTTGTTCTAATATTCTTGAGTTGTAAGTAGATAAAAGTGTGATGATCTTCATTATTAGAGCATTGTCCCATGTGAGGAAAGGATGATGGAAGCAATGATTCCCAAGTTGGGATGAGTCTACGGACTTTATGAAAAATAAAAGAGGCCAAAGAAGCCCAAACAAAAAAAGGCCAAAGAAGCCCACCAAAAAAATAAAAAAATGAGAGAAAAAGAGAGAAGGGACAATGTTACTATCCTTTTACCACACTTGTGCTTCAACGTAGCACCATGATCTTCATGATAGAGAGTCTCCTATGTTATCACCTTCATATACTAGTGGGTATTTTTCATTATAGAACTTGGCTTGTATATTCCAATGATGGGATTCCTCAAATTGCCCTAGGTCTTCGTGAGCAAGCAAGTTGGATGCACACCCACTTCTTTTTGAGCTTTCATACACTTACATCTCTAGTGCATCCGTTGCATGGCAATCCCTACTTACTCACATTGATTTCTATTGATGGGCATCTCCATAGCCCGTTGATACGCCTAGTTGATGTGAGACTATCTTCTCCTTTTTGTATTCTCCACAACCACCATTCTATTCCACCTATAGTGCTATGTCCATGGCTCACGCTCATGTATTGCATGAAGATTGAAAAAGTTTGAAAATACTAAAGTATGAAACAATTGCTTGGCTGAAACCAGGGTTGTGCATGATTTAAATATTTTGTGTGATGAAGATAGAGCATAGCCAGACTATATCATTTTGTAGGGATAACTTTCTTTGGCCATATTATTTTGAGAAGACATGATTAATTTGTTAGTATGCTTGAAGTATTATTACTCTTATGTCAATATTAAACTTTTGTCTTGAATCTTTCGGATCTGAAAATTCTTGCCACAATAAAGAAAATTACATTTATAAATATGTTAGGTAGCATTCCACATAAATTTTTTTGTTTTTATCAAATACCTACTCAAGGACGAGCAGGAATTAAGCTTGGGGATGCTTGATACGTCTCCAACGTATCTATAATTTTTGATTGTTACATGCTATTATATTAACCATCTAGGATGTTTTATATGCATTTATATCCTATTTTATATGATTTTTGGGACTAACCTATTAACCTAGAGCCCGGTGCCAATTTCGGTTTTTTCCTTGTTTTTGAGTTTTACAGAAAGGAATACCAAACGGAGTCCAAATGATGTGCCAATTTTTGATGATTTTTGATGGACCAAAAGAAGCCCCCAGAGTAAAAGAGGTAGGCTAGAAGTGTGCTGGGCTGCCCACGAGGGTGGGGGGCGCGCCCCCTATCTCGTGGACAGCTCGGAGACCCCCCCTGACGTGAGACCTATGCCAAAAATTCCTATAAATACAAAAACCTCCAGAAAAAAACCTTGATCGGGAGTTCCGCCGCTGCAAGCCTGTATAGCCACCAAAAACCAATCGGCACCCTGTTCCGGCACCCTGCCGGAGGGGTGATCCCTCACCGGTGGCCATCTTCATCATCCTGTCGCTCTCCATGACAAGGAGGGAGTAGTTCACCGCAAGGGCTGAGAGTATGTACCAGTAGCTATGTGTTTGATCTCTCTCTCTCTCTCTCTCTCTCTCTCTCTCTCTCTCTCTCTCGTGTTCTTGATTTGGCACGATCTTGATGTATCGCGAGCTTCGCTATTATAGTTGGATCATATGATGTTTATCCGTAATGGATTGAGTTTTCCCTTTGAAGTTATCTTATAGGATTGAGTCTTTAAGGATTTGAGAACACCTGATGTATTTCTTGCATGTGCTTACCTATGGTGACAATGGGATATTCACATGATCTACTTGATGTATGTTTTGGTGATCAACTTGCGGGTTCAGTGACCTTGTGAACTTATGCATAGGGGTTGGCACATGTTTTCGTCTCGACTCTCCGGTAGAAACTTTGGGGCACTCTTTGAAGTTCTTTGTGTTGGTTGAATATATTAATCTGAGATTGTGTGATGCATATCGTATAATCATACCCACGAATACTTGAGGTGACATTGGAGTATCTAGGTGACATTACGGTTTTGGTTGATTTGTGTCTTAAGGTGTTATTCTAGTACAAACTCTAGGATAGATCGAACAGAAAGAATAGCTTCGTGCTATTTTACTACAGACTCTTGAATAGATCAATCAAAAATGATAACTTTGAGGTGGTTTCATACGCTACGATAATCTCTTCGTTTGTTCTCCGCTATTAGTGACTTTGGAGTGACACTTTGTTGCATGTTGAGGGATATTTATATGATCCAATTATGTTATTATTGTTGAGAGAACTTGCACTAGTGAAAGTATGAACCTTAGGCCTTGTTTCCTAGCATCGCAATACCGTTTGTGCTCAATTTTGTCATTAGTTACCTTGTTGTTTTTATATTTTCAGATTACAAAAACCTATATCTACCATCCATATTGCACTTTTATCACCATCTCTTTGCCGAACTAGTGCCCCTATACAATTTACCATTGTATTGGGTGTGTTGGGGACACAAGAGACTCTTTGTTATCTGTTTGCAGGGTTGTTTGAGAGAGACCATCTTCATCCTACGCCTCCCACGGATGGATAAACCTTCGGTCATCCACTTGAGGGAAATTTGCTAATGTCCTACAAACCTCTGCACTTGGAGGCCCAACAACGTCTACAAGAAGGAGGTTGTGTAGTAGACATCACTCTGCACCATAAAACTTGTATTTTTAGCCTCCCAATCTGTGGTGGAACAGCAGCCTATTTGCTGGGCGGGCCAACATACAGAAAGTAGCACTTTATTTTTCTTCAAGGCCCAAAAACAACATATTACTATGTTTGTTTTAAGGCCAAAAACCTTACGGCAGGGGTTGAGTGATACGTCCACTTTGCATCATGCCTTTATATCAATATTTATTTCATTATGGGCTGTTACTAAACATTATTTCACAATATTTATGCCTTTTCTCTCTTGTTTTATTAGGTTTGCACGAAGAGGGAGAATGCCGACAGCTGGAATTCTGGGCTGGAAAAGTAGAAAATATTAGAGACCTATTCTGCACAACTCCAAAACTGCTGAAGCTCCACGAAATTCAGTTTTGGAATATATTAAAAATATTGGGCAAAGAAAGCACCCGAGGGGACCACCCACTCGCCAGGAGGGTGGAGGGCGCGCCCTATCCCCGTGGGCGTGCCTCACTGCCTCGTGGGCCACCTGGCAGGCCCCCGATGCCCATCTACTGCTATATGGTGTCTTTTGCCCTGGAAAAAACATAAGGAAGCTTTCGGGATGAAGCGCCGCTGTCTCGAGGCGGAACCTGGGCAGGTCCAATCTAGGGCTCCAGCGGAGCTGTTCTGCCGGGGAAACATCCCACCGGGAGGGGGAAATCGTCGCCATCGTCATCACCATAGACCCTCTCATCGAGAGGGGGTCAATCTCCATCAACATCTTCACCAGCACCATCTCCTCTCAAACCCTAGTTCATCTCTTGTATCTGATCTTTGTATCAAAACCTCATATTGGTACCTGTGGGTTGCTAGTCGTGTTGATTACTCCTTGTAGTTGATGCTAGTTGGTTTATTCGGTGGAAGATCATATGTTCAGATCCTTAATGCATATTAATACACCTCTTATTATGAACATGAATATGATTTGTGAGTAGTTACGTTTGTTCCTAAGGACATGGGAGAAGTCTTATTATAAGTAATCATGTGAATTTAGTATTAGTTCGATATTATGATGAGATGTATGTTGTATCTCCTCTAGTGGTGTTATGTGAACATCGACTACATGACACATCAGCAAGATTTGGGCCTAGGGGAAGGCATTGGGAAGTAATAAGTAGATGATGGGTTGCTCGAGTGACAGAAGCTTAAACCCTAGTTTATGTGTTGCTTCGTAAGGGGCTGATTTGGAGCCATATGTTTCATGCTATGGTTAAGTTTACCTTAATTCTTCTTTCGGTGTTGTGGATGCTTGCGAGAGGGATTTATCATAAGTGGGATGCTTGTCCAAGGAAGGGCAGTACCCAAGCACCGTCCACCCACATATCAAATTATCAAAGTAACGAACGTGAATCATATGAGCATGATAAAAGCTAGCTTGACAGTAATTCCCATGTGTCCCCGGGAGCACTTTGCTTTATATAAGAGTTTGTCCAGGCTTGTCCTTTGCCATAAAAAGTTTTTGGCCACCTTGCTGCACCTTGTTTACTTTTGTTACTTGTTACCCGTTACGAATTACCTTATCACAAAACTATATATTACCGATAATTTCAGTGTTTGCAGAGAATACCTTAGTGAAAGTTGCTTGTCATTTCCTTCTGCTCCTCGTTGGGTTCGACACTCTTACTTATCGAAAGTACTACGATAGATCCCCTATACTTGTGGGTCATCAAGATTCATTTCTGGCACCGTTGCCGGGGAGTTAAGCGCCTTTGGTAGGTGGAATTTGGTAAGGAAACATTTATATAGTGTGCTGAAATTTACTGTCACTTGTTACTATGGAAAATAATCCTTTGAGGGGCTTGTTCGGGGTATCTTCACCCCGACCAAAAGTGCATAGAGTTTCTCCTCAACCTACTGAACCTACTGAAAATATTTACTTTGCAATTCCTTCGGGTATGATAGAGAAACTGCTAGCTAATCCCTATATAGGAGATGGAACATTACATCCCGATATGCACCTAATCTATGTGGATGAAGCTTGTGGATTATTTAAGAGCTTGCAGGTATGCTCGAGGATGTTGTTAAGAAGAAGGTCTTCCCTTTATCATTGAAGGGAAAGGCATTGACATAGTTTAGGCTATGTGATGATATTGGATCATGGAACTACAACCGATTGAAATTGGAATTTCGTCAGAAGTTTTATCTTATGCATCTGGCTCATCGTGAAGGAGAAAGTATTGCTCAAGCTTGGGGGAGGCTTAAGCCAATGTTATATTCATGCCCCAATCATGAGCTCTCAAGAGAAATTATTATTCAAAAAATTTATGCTCGACTTTCTCTTAATGATCGCTCTCCTTGTTCGATACTTCTTTAACTAGTTCTTTTATGATGAAGACTATTGAACTAAAATGAGATTTGTTGGAAATAATTAAATGCAACTCTAAATATTAGGAACTCGGTGAAGGTAAGGAGTCAGGTATAACCCCTAAGTTTGATATTTTATGTTAAATATTTTATGGATACCGATGCTTTTTGTGATTTTAGCAGTAAATATGGACTTGACTCTGAGGTAGTAGCATCTTTTTGTGAATCATTTGCTACTCATGTTGATCTCCCTAAGGAGACGTGGTTTAGATATCATCCTCCCATTGAATTAAAGGTAGTAGAACCTATTAAAGTCGAAGAGAAAACTATTACTTACAATGTTGATCCTATTGTTCCTACTGCTTGTATTGAGAAACCACCTTTCCCTGTTAGAATAAAGGACCATTCTAAAGCTTCAACTGTGGTTTGTAAGAGTAATGCTAGAACACCTACACCCCCTGAGCAAATTAAAGTTGAACCTAGTATTGCTTTGATTAAAGATCTCTTGGTAGATAATATTGATGGGCATGTTATTTACTTTTGTGATGAAGCTGCTAGAATTGCTCACTACCAGGAAAAGGGCTATAGATAGGATTGATACTAATGACGCACTAGGGAAGTAGTGCGCCACTACTATATACTAATGGCGCACCAGTTGGTGATGCGCCATTAGTGTGGAAGACACTAATGGCGCACCAGACACAGGGTGCGCCACTAGTATTAATTTTTTTTCCATTTTTCCATACATACTAATGGCGCATCAGGTCGAAGTGCGCCATTACTATTTCTAACTAGTAATGGCGCACCAGGTAGACAGTGCGCCATTACTGTATTTTCTTTTTTTATTCTTTTTTTGCAAAACTACTAATGGCGCACCATTTCGCAGTGCGCCATTACTAGTTTAAACTAGTAATGGCGCACTGTGACTCGGTGCGCCATTAGTATATATATTTATTTTTTTTACTTTTTTGCAAAACTACTAATGGCGCATCATCTGCAGGTGCGCCATTAGTAACCAGGCATACTAATGGCGCATTTGCAGGTGGTGCGCCATTAGTAACCTGGGACCCCAACAAGATATTTTGGATAGCCACACCTACCCACTCACTTTCCCCACTTCATTCCCTCCACCTCCTTCTCCAAGCTTTCGGCTGCCTCCTCCTCCTCACCTCATTTGCACCATAGATTCATCAAAATTAAGTTGTGAAATTACCTTTTTTATATAGGTAAGTAAGGGGAAAGCTATCTTCATGTTGTAGATCTACTTTTTTTCTCCCTAGCTCGCTCCAACAACGTGCACATGCACTTTTTGTGGCCTAGCTAGATCTATGTATGTTTGTGATGTTGCATATGATTGTGGTGTTGCATATATGTTTGTGTTTGTAGGTATTGGTATTTGAAATGCGGTAGTTGCCAATATTTTGCCGGAATGTTGATTCATTTCCGTTTCGGCGAGAATTTTGGCACTATGCATTCTTTTTGGTCCTATTTTTAGGGAAGGTCATGCCAATTTTTTCTTGGTTCTAAAATATCGTTCTGCTCTACCCCGCAGGCGACCATGGTCCGCACGATGACCGAAGGCATCGTGAATAGGTTTTTGAGCACCGCAAAGGCCGAGATGCTTCAAAAGAACGAGACAGAGATAAGATGTCCATGTCGAAGATGAAAGCTGAAGAGCCTTATTGCGGACCCAGATTCCGGGCAGGTGCGGGACCACCTGCTCTTGCGTGGTTTCATGGATGGCTACCGGTGGTAAGGTGATGAAGATGACTATGAAGTCGTCCATGGGGGCCGGGCAAGAAATGAGGAAGGGCAACAAGACAACCACCAAGGATGCAGGCCCGAGGATACCCGCCTGAAAGTAATGCTCATGGCTCTGAAGATGAAGGTAAAACAAAAAATGACCGACGCATGCTTCGACGAGAACATGTCATTCTGGCACGAACGCCTTCCCAAGGGGAACAAGTGCCCGACCAGTTTCGAGGAGGCGAAGAAAATCGTGTGTCCTCTGGATTTACCGCACGTGAAATACCATGTCTGCATGAAAAATTGCATCATTTATCGGGACGAGCACACGGAGTCTACCATATGTCCGGTGTGCGGCGTCACTCGATACAAGAAGAGGAAGAAAGCTCCTCGAAAATAGGTGTGGTACTTTCCGATCACTACTCATCTGCAGCGGTATTTCGCGGACCCTAAGGTAGCAAATCTCCTGCGTTGGCACGCGGATAGGGAGGAGAAGAAGTGGGAAGATGACGGAAATGATCCGGAGATAAATAAAAAAGACAAGATGCTGAGTCACCCTAAGGATGCAAGCCAGTGGCAAGCGTTGAACTTCGAATACCTAGAATTTGAGAAGGATCCAAGGAACATCGTGCTGGGCGCGAGCACCGATGGAGTCAATCCATTTGGCAGCCAGAGAAGAACACATAGCACCTGGCCTGTGTTTGTGTGGATGTACAACCTTCCCCACTGGTTGTGCATGAAGAGGAAGTACATTCACATGAGTATGCTAATTGAAGGGCCAAAACAACCAGGGAACGACATCAATCTGTATCTGGGGCTGCTGAAGGAGGAGCTAGACACGCTGTGGAAAACGCCAACCAATATGTGGGACGTCGCAGAGAAAGAATATTTCCCTATGAGAGTCGCACTGCTCACGACGGTGCACGACTATCTCGGTTACGGATATCTCGCGGGGCAGGTAGTCCACGGATTTTCTGGATGCGTAAGGTGCATGGATGACACAACGTATCGCCAGCTAGATAGAGATCCCGGGTCTTCAAAAACCGTGTTCATGGGACATCGAAGGTGGCTTCGCGACGATGACCTATGGAGGAAACGCAAGGATCTGTTCGATGGTGAAACCGAACCCCGAAAACGCCCGTGTACGAGGAGCGGCGAGGAAATAGACGAGATGTTGAAAAATTGGAAAGACTGCCCACTGCCGGGAAAGAAGCAAGAGGCGCCAGAGCCAGGAAAGAAACGGAAGGCGCCAGAGCCGCTGCTGAAGGTATGGAAAACAAGGTCTGTTTTCTGGGACTTGCCGTACTGGAAGATCCACCGTGTGCCTCACAGCCTTGATGTCATGCATATCACAAAGAACGTGTGCGAGAGTCTGCTTGGTACCCTGCTCAACATGCCAGAGAGGACCAAAGATGGGCCGAAAGCAAGGGCAGACTTGAAATCAATGGGCATCAGGCAGGAGCTTCACGCTAATGATGATGATGATGATGATGATGATGATGATGATGAGGCGAAGCAGGACACAGAAGCCCGGAAATGACTACCCTCCCACGTGCTTCACTCTAAGTCAGGAGGAGATCGAGCAGTTTTTCACCTGCCTCCTAGGAGTAAAACTTCCTTACGGTTACGTGGGGAAGATAAGCAGATACCTAGACCTAGCGAAGCAGAAGTTCAGCGGGATGAAGTCTCACGACTGTCACGTGCTGATGACGCAGATACTTCCAGTTGCAATCCGTGGGATCATGGACGCGCATGTCCGTGAAACACTATTTGGCCTATGCAAATTTTTTGACGTCATCTCTCGGAAGCCGATTGGTGTGAGGCAACTCAGAAGGCTAAAGGAAGAGATCGTGGTGATACTATGCGAGCTTGAGATGTACTTCCCGCCCGCATTCTTCGACATTATGGTGCATCTGCTGGTCCATATCGTGGAGGATATCATCCAACTCGGGCCGACGTTCCTGCACAGCATGATGCCATTCGAAACGATGAATGGTGTCATCAAAGGATACGTTCGCAACATATCACGTCCAGAGGGAAGTATAGCCAGGGGCTTTCTGACCGAAGAGTGCATCTCCTACTGCACGAATTATCTAGGCGTCGAGAACCCCATTGGTCTGCCCGTCAACAGGCACCTCGGCAGGCTCGCTGGATGGGGTCACCATGAGGGTCGCCGCAAAATGCTTGTCGACTTCGAGGGTCGACTCGCCGACTTTGAAAGAGGAAACCTAGTCGCGCTACAACACATAGACGTGGTCGGTCCTTGGGTGGTAGAGCACAAAACCTTTATTGAGAAGACGTACAATGACCGAGGCCAACAGAGGACGGACGGAGATATAATCAAAGAGCACAACTCATGTTTCACGCGTTGGTTCAAGCAGAAGCTTCTGTCGTACCCTTTACATGAGGATTCTTCCGCGGAAGAACAACTCATATTCGCCTTGTCACAGGGCGCCGAGCACAACCTGATGACCTATGAGGCGTACGATATCAACGGCTACACATTCTACACTGAGAACAAGGACATGAAGAGTGATGGTTATCAGAACTCCGGGGTAACAGAATCCAACACCGGCAACGACAAGGACAGATACTACGGAAGGATCGAGGAGATCTGGGAGCTGAGCTACGCTGGAGAGAAGGTCCCGATGTTCCGTGTCAGATGGGCCAAGAGCGTCCTAAAAGAAGACCAGTATTTCACCACCATGGTTATACCCGAAGCCAAATCCAAGACCGCGGGCGCAAACGTCACCGCGAAAAATGAGCCATGGGTACTGGCTTCCCAAGTGGACCAATGCTTCTTCATTACCGACCCGCCAAAGCCCAGTCGTGTTGTCATGAGGAGAGGCAAAAGGAAGATCATCGGAATGGATGGAGTAGCCAATGAGCAAGACTTCGACAAGTACGGCGACCCGAAGATTGAACATGACGATGACAATGAAGTAGCAGCACACACCACAAGAAGAAGCAGGACCACCCTACTTAAATTTCATGGGCACTTTTTGAATTCATGAATATTTTTTCAAATTTGATGATATTTTTTCATATTCAATATGAAAAAATATTGAATATTCATGAGGACACTCAATCTCGATCCCCCTCCCTCTCGATAGCTATCCGATCCTCCTCGCCAGATCCCCCTCGCTGCCGAGCACCCCCCACACCCTCCCCCGCTCCACCGCCGCCGAGCACCCCCCGCACCCTCCCCCGCTCCACCTCCGCCGCCGACACCCCGCACCCTCCCCCACTTTTTGATGATATTTTCAAATAACAAATTTGATGATATTTTCAATTAACAAAAATTGATGATATTTTCAAATAGAAAATTGATGATTTTTGATGATATTTGATGATATCTTCTGTTCTAGTCCTCATGAAAATAACAAATTTGATAAAAAAACAAATTATTAGATGTAACAAGAAATAATGAAAAAAAAAGTTACTAATGGCGCACCCTAGGTGGGTGCGCCATTGCTGTCAAAAAAAAAGTTACTTATGGCGCACCAGATGTGGGTGCGCCATTGCTATAAGCAAAAAAACTACTAATGGTGCACCAGAGGGTGGTGCACCATTGCTATAGTGTCTAGCTGGATACCCCTTCGCCCGATCCCTCCTTCCCTCTCCCCCTCGCCAGTTCCCTCTCCCTCGATCCACCGCGCCGCTCCTTCCCTCGTCCCTCCCTCCACCACGCCGTCGCCGCCGCTGCCCCGACCCACTGCGCCGCAGCTGCCCACGCTCCCCCGCCGCCTCCCTCTCCGACCCCAAGCTCCCCTTTAAAGTGTGAGTACAGACCCCCCCTCTCTTCCTCCTCCCACCACCCCTCCTCGGACAAGATCTCGTCCAAATCCGCGTGTGTCATGCGGTGGCCTCGCAGGTTCAGCGTGCCGGAGGCAGTGCCCTTCATCGCGGTGCTCAAGTTCGCCGCCGAGGAGTTCAAGGTCCCGCCCTAGACCAGCGTCATCATCACCAACGGTATGGTCCCCCGCCTCCGCCCCTCCGCGCGTCCTCCCTCGGATTCTGTCGGGACCGTGGTGCTCTTGGTTGCTCTGGTGCGGTTTAGATTAGGTCCGTCCTGCATTAGGTCTTTGTTGGATCTGCAAAAGCACTACTTTGTTATGAGCTGATGGAATAGGTAGCATGATTAGGATATGTTTATCCATCCATTTTACAAAGTTCTTGGTGAGAATGCTACTTTTAGATGTTTGTCTGTTCATGCATGAGCAAGTCCTACATATTGCTCTTCTTGTTAATGTTCACATCATTGTTCAGTCAGTTTTTTTAATTGGTGATGGCAGTACCATTTCACTTTGCTCATGCACCATCCTTTGAGATTATCTGGTGTTGTTATAGATTGGTTGATGACTGTGACGCTAATGCAGGGGACCGGTGTTAAGATGTGGTTCATGGTGTGTCATTTTCTATCATTAATTATGCAGGGTACTATTAATGTGTCTTCTTTGCTTAGCATACTCATCACTCCTGAAGATAGCTACAGACATCCTCTTGATTAGTGTAACAAGACATTTGAGAGATTGTGTTATTAGCCCATTGAAAGCACTCCCTTACTTACCTAAATTATAACTTGCAAGCAACACTCCATTGGTGGTGCAGACCAACAAGAGCAAAAGGTCAACCACAAAACCCTACGATAAATACATAACTGCAAGAAAGAAGAATGAATAGGGCAAAGAACACAACTGCCAAATAAGACTTTTTTTGTTGTTGAAAATACAGTGTTAATTCTGTTTTCTGAGGTCTTACTTTAATGCACCAGTAGTTTCCTCAAATCTTAATCAAGCTAAATAGCTATTTAATGTGGGCATGTGCTGCCACACTTCTTTTTTTATATATCAAGAAGTCTGGACTGCTTGGTTTATTTTCCTTTGGTTCCTTTTCAGGTATCTGTTCTGAAATCAATTACTTCTAAGCATTTAGCTTTAGCAAGTCAAATTATCAGTTTCATACATTCTTTGATTCCAGGTAAGCATTTGTTTTCCTACCTTCTATCTATTTGCTGCACTGTTATTTATTATATCCATACTTTCTGTTAATTTTGCCAGAACATAGAGTTCTGAAGGCTGACTATCCTGTCACTTCAAGTGATTGTGGGTTGCATTATCTTATCTTATTATATGTTTTTAGTTGATTTGTTGGTGGGATGAAGGTTTGGAAAACTGGAAACCAGGGTCCTTAAAAACTGAAAACTAGAAACCAGAACTAACATTGCATCTAATTAATAAATTCACCAAATATGCAACATATATCCCAAGAGCCATCCTGTTCTTGCTACACCCAATATTTACTTAGGGAAAAGAAAATGCAAATGGCCATGTTGAAACAGTTTTTCTAGGAAATTTTCATGAAACACCCCCCTCTTTAGTTACAAGCATTGCTGCTCTAATCGGTTGGGTGCGCATTAAAAATTTAGTCTAAAAGTCAGTTAAAGTTTCAGTTTTAAAGTAATTTTCAGTTTGTAAAACTGAGAAGTGTATTTTTCTATTTTGAAACTTAGTGTAACTATTTTCAGTCATGCAGGATGTAACTTGAACTTGAAGAACTCCTTAGATAGTTTTTTAGTCTCCTTATACAAAACAAGCTGAAGTTTGAAACCTATTTCTCCTAAGCAGACACTGAAAATTGCAGATAAGTAGACACTGAAAATTGCAGCCATGTCAAAGTGTCATTTCATTTGGGAGCAGTAACTATAAGAAAAGGAAGTGAGTTGAATTGCAAAAAAATGGAAGGTGAAATGAAAAGAACATTCTTCTATGTGAAAACTGTATGTGCAATCTACAAATGTGAAAAACTGTATGTGCTGTCATAGGTGCTGTGCTGTCAAAAACTGTATGTGCAATCTCCAGAACAATTATGCTTATGTGAAAACTGTATGTGCAATCTTCAAATGTATCATCATAATGTAGGTGCTGTGTTGTGTGATTCTTCATGCTGAGAAATTCAGCTTTTTCAACTTGCTGGACTATATGTTCATTGGTACTACTTGTGATGTTGCTGCTATACTACTTGGGAATTTTGTAAACTTGTGATGCTGCTGTTGTACCCCGAGAGGCCCTTGAGTTTGCCGGAATGTCGATTAACTTCCGTTCCGGCAAATTCGGGTACTCCATATGTCCTATTTTCAGCAATGGTCATGCTGAAATTTTCCGTGAATTTTAGCATGACTTTGCTAAAAATCGGACATATGGGGTACTTGCTACTAATGCATGGGCCGGGGTATCTTAGTACTTAATTAAGTAGGATCAACTGCCCCTTTATTCTTGCTGCATTAAACCATAGGTGGCAATTGAGCCAAGTGATTAGGACCAACTTAGAATTCTCCTCAGCATCGATAAACCCTAGATGATAAACCAAACATATGTGGCAATAGAGCCAAGTGATTAGTGCCAAGTGATTAGGCCCAACCTAGGGTGCCTCGGCATCGATAAACCCTAAATGATGAAAACTTAACTTTTAGGATGCCTCAGTGTCGACAAACCCTAAATGATGAGACCATGATCTTGTTCCTTGACAATAACCAACTTTTTGACCAAACAGTTTTCCTATTTAGAGCGAAACATGGCCAACCACGATGAGGCTGGCGGTTCGAGCGGCAAGCAATTCTGGGAGCTGTCCCAGGAGATGGAGGAACAACCTCACCGCTATGAGGACGCCGCGGAAGACACCGATCCTGACTACACAACCCCTAGTGGCGTCGGGGATGACACCACTGATGGTGCCGCCGAGGATGCCACCACTGATGATGGCGGCGCACACACAGATGGCAGCCAACCGAAGAAGCAATGGAAGGACCGGCGCCTGAATGCGCTCCGCACCCTCCAGGAGGAATTCACTCAAGTGGACTCCGACAGGCATCCAACGGAGCCCAAACATATAGTCAAGGGGTACTCGCTTCAGCTCGGGTGCATTCTCCGGAGCAACATCTCGATCAATACCGATAACCTTAGGAATAAGGACCACGGGAATTTGCACAACCTCCTCTTCATGAAGCTGCACGAATGATACAAGTTCCCCGCCGAATTTTAAAACACACGCCTCTCAGGGAATAAAGTGAACAGTGCCGCCCTCACAAAGATGAGCACGGCCCTGTCTACTTGGATAAGCGCGGTGAAGAGAATGATTGATAAAGGTGATAGTTATGAGAAGATCAAGGGGAAATATCCTTTGATGAGCGAAGATGAGTACAAGGAGTTCAAGATCAAGTGCGAGAGCAGCGCAACCTCCGAATCAAGTCAGTGGGGGAAAGAAATGCGGGAGTTGAACTTAGGGGAACACAAACTCGGTCCCGGCGGTTACAGAGTGGCGGAGCCTATATGGGACAAGGAGGACGCGGAGCGTGCCGAGCAAGGCCTACCGCTCCGCTTTGAGAAGTACAGCGGTGACAAGCAGACCAGGAACTATGTCAGTGCCGGTACAAGGAGGACCCGATAACAAAGGAGCTTACCACGGATCCGAAGACCAGGGCGCTTGAGCTTGTTCTGGTAAGGAATACACCCCCGCGTAATTAGCTCCATATGGTTGCACTCTAATTAATCCCCAATATTTCTAAATGGTTCACGTTCCTTCCGCAGGACACTGAAAGCAGTAGCGCGGGGTCGTCTCAGAGCTCCCCTTTCTACACCCCTTTAAATAGGGCGTTGAATGTAATGAAAAACAAGGATAAGCTCACTAAGCCAACAACAGCTGGTCGTGTGGCCGGCAAAGGCTTGTTCACAAAATGGGGGTCATACTATACCGCTGGTGTGCGGAAGGAGAAAAAGACCAGCTCGGAAAGCCAGAGGCACGAGGTTGAAGCACTCAAGGCACAAGTGGCGCGGATTCCGGAGCTTGTCCAAGAGCAAGTGGAACAACAACTGGGAACGAAGCTCAATGCCATGGTGCCTACGTTGATTCATGGGCTGACGACGTCGATTGCGGGCGACCAACAGGGGCCTCCCCCGGTTCCCAGATTCATGGCCAGCACCTCGCACAGCGCGCAGGCGGTGCCATTGGTGTCTCCGGCGGCGGCGGTATTCGTGTCTCCGGCGCCGGCACGGGCATTGGAGCTTAATGCACCCGGGTGTATGCCGGCCGACACCTCGCCAGCAAGCGCCCCCTCCGTCAGTTGCACGCCCGCCGTTGGCGGTGCCTCGACATTAGCCAAGCTCGACGGCATCACGATAACTAAGCCTCTCGGCCGATGACTTCATCTCCTTGCCTTTGACTGGTCATCCCTGAGGCCCTGTACATGTTTTCGCAGGGCACCGCCGACGTTCCTTGCACTCTTCTGCACTTCGTGGGCGCCGAGTTGGTCGAGGTCGCCAAGGACAGAATCGTTCAACCGGGCAACCCCATGTTCCACGGTAATCCGATGCCACCCACAGTGTATAGGGTTGAAGTGGTTCGGGTGCTGCCAGGCTGCGACGAGCTGTTACCTCCGATTCGACCTGCTGGGGCCGACGAAGAAGATGAGATGACCCTCAGCGCCTGCGTAAACTGGCCCCTGCTTTGGCCGAAGAGCCAGATTCGTTTGGGGGCGGGGGACACCACCCCACAGACAAGACCGCCAGTCGTGCCGGCACCAAGCCATGGCAAGAACGCCGCAATGCTACCGGACCTGCCAGACATCCCTATGTCAAACATCCCTATGGCACAGGATCCGAATTGCCCTATGGCATAGGATCCGGACGACGACGACAACGACGACTGTACATTTACCAAAGTCGATAAGTACTTTGCCGAACATGGGTACGCTGACGAGTTCTGCGAGCCTCTTTCTCAAGAACCCAACCAAGACGACCGCAATCTAGCAGGTACGGCGGAGAAATCCAATTGCAACAGGCGTCATCTGGCGTTCAGTTCTCAGGAGACACCTCCAGCTCCCGCCTTCACCGAGCCTCAGATAGCTGAGGTGCGAACTATTATCAACCCCAACACGCTCAAGAAGGCTGTCTGTGAGCAGAACTCGGTCCCATTACATGAGATCAAGAAGAAGGGACGGAAACGAACAACTAACAAGGGCGCCGGTGCGAGCCAGCCGGCACCGAGTTCGATCCGTGCTCAGGACAGGCCACCTTCACCTACGGATATCTCGAGGAGGGTGCATGTGGCGGGTAGGGTGATGCTACCGCCAAATATTCTCAATGCTGCAACCGGTGCTATGCGGAGTCTGCACGACAGTGTTCTTTGTTCGGAGAAGCGGCGTCTCAGAGAGAATGATGTGGCATACCCGGTTTTCGTGGCGAAGGTGCCAGAGGGAAAGTGCTTTGTGGATGGCGACATCGGGGGTACGATCGTCCTGCGGTTTGATGACATCTTTGCTATGTTTAACCTTCATCCACTGCACTACACCTTCGTTCGGCTGTTTTCGCTGAGTATGGAGATGCGGATCATTAGAGACAAGACCCCGGACATCGTGATAGTTGACCCCTTCTACATGCGTGCCAAGCACTTGAGCAGCGCTGGGGACCGCCAAGTTGCGAGTTCACACCTCGAAGGCGTCATTCTGGCAAACCCATATAAGGATAACTTCCTTGTGGCTTACTTTCCCGAGTAAGTCATCCCTTAACCGCCCCGTAACATATGATTTCTTAGATTTCGATCGTTCTTTTTTTCTAACATTCCATGTTCTGTGCAGTGACACACATTACACACTCATCCTCTTAAGCCCGAAATATTCCATGGCCACGTATTTCGACCCGAACCGTAACTCCAAGATAGACTACACAAATGTAAAGAATGTTCTTGATGATGTTCTCCCCGGCTACGCCAAATCTGGAGGCACCTTCACCAGGGCAGTTCGTAAGTACGGCAAGCACATGTTCTCACACAATACGAAGTTCTGCTGCGTCAAGCAGCTGCCCGGTGGTCAGAAGGATGCCTACTACGCCCTCCATCACATGCGGGCGATCGTAAGGGACCATCATCACCTTCTGCTACCAGATAATCTCAAAGATTGGGCGGCGAACTTATCGGCAGTCCAGGACGCGGACCTCAGACAAGAATTCTTTCGCATCGAGTCGGAGTTTGCGGACATCATCCATCAAGATGTCCTTCATACCTCGGGGCAGTTCTTCCTCAGATATCAACCGTCCAACAATGAGATAGATGGAATGCTACAAATGCAGGGTGACAACGACTGCGATTTCGTGACCATCATGACAGACGGCAGCTTCATCCACGCTCCTATCCGATGAGTCGAGTCGAAAGTAGTGATGTGTAGTTATGAAACATTGATTGGCTCATGTTGTAATTAAACTTCAATGAATTGTATGTTTCTTTGGTTTGGACAGTCATTCAACTTAGATGTAATCGATGCTATTTATTAGTAGGACCATGAATCGTGCTATTAATGTCTTGCTTTTCTCTTCCGATCCTTTTGTTGCATACTTACATATTGCTTATGTATTGTCTATTGTTTGGCTTGTGCATAGAGATGCCGTCGTATGTCGTGTACAAGGGTAAGGTTCCCGGAGTCTACGACGACTGGGAGGAGTGTCGGACACAGGTTCATCGTTTCAGCGGTAACAGTTACAAAGGGTACACCACTAGGGCGGAGGCCGAATCTAGATACGCCCGCTATCTAGCGGGAGAGAGGAGGGAGCGTTGGAGGAACCGGATGAAGACCAGTTTGATCGCGATGATGCTCGTCATGATGACCACAGCTCTCTTCTATGTGATGGTAGTTTAAATGATCGATATCGACTTGTAATGTGAAGACAAACTCGATAATCGCGGTCTTGAGACTTGTAATGTTTTATCTTTGTTCGGTCTTTTGAATTCGGAGACTAATATGATGAATTGTATTCGTAGACTAATCTTCTATTGTATTCGATGAATCTGATGTTGCTGTGTGCTGCATTTTATATTCTGTCCAATAATATATTTTGTAACCTCTGCAAAAATCAGAAAAGTAAAAAAAACAAATATTCATACTAATGGCGCATCACCACCAGGTGCACCATTAGTATGCCAAAGGATACTAATGGCGCATCAGCACAGAATGCGCCATTAGTATGACAAAGCACATGCTTACGTATGGCCCCCCGGGAGGCACACTAATGGCGCACTGCTTGGTGCGCATTAGTATACCAGATACTAATGGCGCACGAGTGGTGCGACATTCGTAAAGAATACTAGTGGCGTGGTACTAATGGCGCACTGGTAATGCGCCATTAGAAGGCAAAACCAGTGCGCCATTAGTAGGCCTTTTCCTAGTAGTGGCTAAACCCGATACTAAAGGTAAACGTAAACATGTTGTCGGCATGCCTGTTGTTTCAGTTAAAATAGGAGATCATTGTTATCATGGCTTATGTGATATGGGTGCTAGTGTGAGTGCAATACCTTATATCCTATATAAAGAAATTATGCATGATATTGCAACTGTTGAAATAGAAGATATTGATGTTACTATTAAGCTTGCCAATAGAGATACTATTTGAACGGTTGGGATTGTTAGAGACGTTGAAGTTTTGCGTGGAAAAATAAAATACCCTACTGATTTTCTGGTTCTTGCTTCCCCACAAGATGACTTTTGTCCCATTATATTTGGTATACCCTTCTTGAATACCGTTAATGCTAAGATAAACTTCGAAAAGGATATTGTTATTGTTGGTTTAGGGGATATGTCTCATGATTTTAATTTTGCTAAATTTCGTAGGCAACCCCATCATAAAGAATTTCCTATTAAATATGAAAGTATTGGTCTTGCCTCTATTGCCGTGCCTCCTAATGATCCTTTAGAGCAATATTTGCTAGACCATGAATGAAAGTAGGGAAATACATGAAGTATTCTTTAAGCAAGGACCTATTTTGAAACACAACTTGCCTGTTGAAATCCTTTAGGATCCTCCTCCACCCAAGGGTGACCCCTAGTTTGAGCTCAAACAATTACCTGATACTCTTAAATATGCTTATCTTGATGAAAAGAAGATATATCCTGTTATTATTAGTGCTAACATTTCAGAGCAGGAAGAAGAGAAATTATTGAAAACTCTGAAGAAGCACCGTGCTGCTATTGGATATACTCTCGATGATATTAAGGGCATTAGTCCCACTCTATGAACTAGAGAAACATGCTAAACTAGTTTTTGAACATCAAGGATGGTTAAATCCTAAGATGAAACAAGTGGTAAGAAATGAAATACTAAAGCTTGAGGAAGCAGGTATAACTTATCCTATCGCTAATAGTTAGTGGGTGAGTCTCGTTCATTGTATCCCTAAGAAGGGAGGTATTAATGTTGTTCCTAATGATAAGGACGAATTGATCCCACAAAGAATTGTTACAGGTTATAGAATGGTAATTGATTCCGCAAATAAAATAAAGCTACTAGAAAAGATCATTACCTATACCTTTAATTGATCAAATGCTAGAAATACTATCCAAACATCAACATTTTTGCTTTCTAGATGGTTATTCTGGTTTCTCTCAAATACCTATGTCAAAAGAGGATCAGGAAAAGACCACTTTTACTTGCCCTTTTGGTACCTTTGCTTATAGACGTATTCCTTTTTGTTTATCCAATGCACCTGCCGCCTTTCAAAGATGTATGACTGCTATATTCTCTGACTTTTGTGAAAAGATTGTTGCGGTTTTCATGGATGATTTCTCCATTTATGGTAATTCTTTTGATGATTGCTTAAGCAACCTTGATCGGGTTTTGCAGATATGTGAAGAAACTAATCTTGTCTTGAATTGGAAGAAGCGCCACTTTATGGTTATTGAAGGTATTGTTTTGGGCCATAACATTTCTGAAATAGGTATTGAAGTTGATAAAGCTAAAGTAGATGCTATTGAAAAGATGTCGTGTCCTAAAGATGTCAAAGGTATAAGAAGTTGTCTTGGTCATGCTGGCTTTCATAGGAGGTTTATTAGAGACTTCTCTAAAATTTCTAGGCCTCTGACAAATTGATGCGTAGAACCCCATGTTCTTCCCCATGTACCCTCCAACTACTCTCCAAGCCCAAAGAGGACATATGACGAGACCTCAACTATACGCCATTGGACACAAGGTGAACTCGCTCCTCTCCGAACCTTCACTTTCTACATGTGAGACATGGCAACTAACTCCAACGTGTGTGCTATGCATGATCAGGTACTTAGAGGAAAGCCACGGAGCCACCACATCCAACGGATGAGCTAGCGAGGACGCCAAGTACAAGGACCAAGAGAAGAAGCTGCCCGAAGTCTACAGCCTCCGGACGACCGGACATCCGACGCCTGGAGCTCCCACCAGCCTGAAGAGTCAGCCCGTGAATGCTACAACGGCCGTACGACCGACACGGACCGGACGTCCGACACACCCTAGGCCCCAAACGACCGAGCGCCACCGGACGACCGGTGCCACGGCAACTGAACGATATTTACGGAAGTCTGAAGACTTCTGGACGTTCGGACCGTCCCGAGCTTCCGGATGACCAGAATCCACCGGACATCCGACGCCTGTGTGTGCGCAGAGTATCGGGCCGAGGCCCATGTATCCCCCACTTTTTCCTTCGTGGCCATAGACTGTATATACTCCTCCACCTCCATTAGTTAGGGTTAGCGTTGGTTTAGTTCATTTGAGAGAAAGAGCCTCTCTCATCAATCCGGATCTCCTCCTCGTGAGAGACCACGACCTCTTCGGAGAAGATCCATCTGGATTCAAGACCCATTTACGGGAAGATCCCTCATGGATTAAAGACCTCCTCTCGGAGATGAGCTACCGCCACTTGTATCGTCCTTTGTTGGATTTGGATCTTGTAACCTTTTGTGTTTCGAGGATCTAGCACATGTGTGACTTTGTTCTTGTTGGTTGAGTGTTCTCTCGTGTTTTTCCTCGTTCCCCTCCTTGTGTTCTTCGTGTTCATTGTAGGGATCCACTCCAAACATGGAAGATCGGCCTCTAGGGTTCTACCCTACATCATCTTAGTATCACGAGCCACGTTGATCACGTTTTTGGAGACCCTACCCTTTGTTTTCTTGCTTTATTTTGTTGATTTTGTCCTAAATCCGAAAATACCCACCAAAAATAGCCCCAATTTTTTTTGTGATTTGTTGGTTTGATGAAGTTTTGTTGATTTTTATCCATGTATTTGCTTGGTTTCAAGTGGACCTAGCATATCTACAAGTTTCTCCGCTTTCCATCCACGAAATCTCTTCAATTTTGACATCGAAATCTCCATTTTCCACCTGAAATCACGACCCGGATTTTGGATCTCGCGTTGACCCCGACCCACCGGACGACCGGCGTTTTACGGACGTCCAGACGCCCCACAAAGCACTGGACGTCCATCATCCACCGGACGACCGGAACCAGCCAACAGAACAAAAATAGCGGATTTCCGAGCCCGACCTGGTGTCCGGCGGCCGGACATCCGTCCATTTACGGACGTCCGACACCTATAGTTTCCCACTTCGGCTGATTTTTGTTTTGTCCATAACTAATTCATCTGAACTCCGATTTTCACGTTCTTTAGCTCGTTTTGAAGCTTTTGACATTCTCCATCCCACAAAAATACTACCAACACCATTTGACTCCGTTTGAAAATTTGGCAAGTTTGCCTAAGCCCTCCACCATATCATCCGCATAGCCACCACCGACTTTCACACCCTAGCTATTTTTGCTTGCCATATCATTAGTGGTTGCTTGAGTATTGATTCAAGTCTCCTAAAGTGTTTCGGCCACTTAGGGACGATTACTTCTTCACCAACCACCACTACCACTTCCACATAACCTTGCCTATCATACACTTCCGACAACCCAGCTTAACCCAAATTTGTTTGAGCTTGTTTGAGTTGAGGCTTGTGTCTCCTAAGGTGTTTCGGCTACTTAGGGATGGCAACTTCAACTCTGACATGTGTATAGCCCATCATTCCACTTACGCATTGCCAAGTGCAAAACCATCACTTTCCGCTACCACCATTTGACATTTGCCTTTGAGATTTTGAGTTTGCGGGCTTTTACGTTTCCTAGGGTGTTTCGGCTAACTAGGAATGGGTCGACATTGGCAACACCACCTCTCATCATCACCAAGGACGGTAACCTCGACGACACCATTGTACATTCCCCTTGACATTGCATTGATAACCTCTAGCCCATTTTGCGTCACTTGCGTATCGAGACTAGCCATTTGAGTATTGCGGGCAACGTTACTTGTGCACATTAGTGATCATACTTCCCATAGCATACATACCATATAATCGTGGTGCATATATTGCTATCATATCTTGTGTCACAAGTTTGTTCCCGCATATACACAATTGCTATCTTGGTTTGTGCATTGTGCACAAGCTGCCATACAAAAAAAATAAAGTTTTTTAAGCAAAATAAAGGAAGCAAAGAAGCTTGTAAGCAAGTGCCAAATCATCATACCACATTGCACACAAGATTGTCATATCCGATCATCTTGGATCATCTTGAGAGAACACCGAGAACCATACATACATAGCATACTTGGGATACAAAGTTTATCCATTTTGCATATCATAGGTTGTGCACAAGTTTCGTATCCGCCTATTAAGCAATCGTGCTAGCGTCTCTCTTGAGTTGTGCAACACGAGCGTTTTCTGTGGAGTCCACATTTTGTTCTCATTCCTTGGTTGCACGACCCCATTTATCTATCCGTGTGTGCATTTTCGTGTGCCATTCATTGCTATGGGTAGACTTGTTTCACTTGCAAATTTGTGAATATCTTTCAACATTATTGACTCTTGCTAACATTTTGCATCAAAAATTTTGTGCCACTATCCTCACCGAGCTCCACCATAAGCTTTACTTGTGTAGGTGTGAGAACCGACAAGAATTGGTACCAATTGTGTTATTTCCTTGTTACACATTTGAGTGATCATTGATCCATCTTCAACATCGGTCAAGGTACATTTGGTGTAGTTCTTCTCTTTCTCCAACTCATACTTGCTCGAGTCTTGTGATGGATAGGCAAGGCATTTCATCTTCCAAGCGTCCATCTTCGATCTACACGACGACATGAATAACTACATCACCCAAGCGTCCATCTTCGATCTACAACAAAAAATACAAGGCGCACAATCAAGATTGCGTGAGCGCATCGAGAACATCTCCATCGACATTTGTCACTCCGAAGCAAGGAAAAGGGACTACATCGACAAGAAGCTTTCCGCACAAAAAGAGGAGTGAGATGCAAGGATGGAGGAGATTAGGGCCTTAATCAAGTCTACTTCCCCTTCGTCATCTTCAAGGCGGCGGCGACCAAGTCGATCATCTTCAGAGCGCTCAAACGATGCAAGTGCAAGTCGTCCACGTTCACATCTACATGGCGGCAATCATCATGTTCATGATCCACATCGTCATGAAGGGCAAGTCACCTCCAAGAAACATGTGCATGACGATGACGAACGACATCTACTACGAGCTCATGCACGACAATGACACCATCATCATGAAGATGCTCCACAAGTGCAATTGCACAAGTCCCAACAAGCCCTACTTCATGCCAAGTCCAAGCTTCATGAGAAAAAGAGAAGACCGCGGGACGAGCACCACCAAGATGGAGCTATGGATACCACCACCACTTTGGTATCTTCGCCAAGTGCTATCAAGGCATCTTCGCCTTTGGACGTATGTCATCTTCGCATACTTCCCACGAGTATGCCTACAATGACTTCATCAAGTCCAAGGCGAACACCTACAAGCGAGGGAGACACTTCCATCTTAGAAAGACCCTCACGGAAGATGGCCGAGCATGGGAAATTCCCTTCGGTCATGGAAAAGCAATATGTCAACTTGTGACCACCACTATTGGTCACTGAAAGGTCACTGTTTTCAATTTGTGACCAAAAACATAAGGTCAAAAGCTGAGGGTCGTTAACTGACTATAGTGACCTTCTCTGTGAGAAGGTTGTAGACGTTTACGACCAAAATATTCCTACTGTGGCGTTTTGGTCACAACAACCTCCCTAGGCCACGTAGGCATCCAGCGTGGCAAGATGATGTGGCATAAGATTCAGCCCGGTCCAATTCAGTTTTCTACATGGGCCTAGCCCAACAATTCAGCCTTTTTAATGTATTTTTTCTCTCATATTAATTTTGGCTCGGTAGATGGGCCTGGCCCGTTTTATTTTCTAGGACGTGGCCTTTTATAATTCATTTCATTTTTTGGGCCTCAGCCCTTTTACAATCCAATTTATTTTGGGCCTCCACAACATACATTTAGAAGCTTGACATCACAAGGGAAGCTATTCCAGCTTGACATATCAGCATGTACGCATGTATCCAAACCATTTTATTTCTTTCAATAGCCACAACCACAAAGTAGATAGTAGATACATTCAACAGACTAAATTAACATAGAAATGAAGCAACAAAGGGCAGCCCGAGTAGAGGAACTATATGGTACTACAACTACATGGGACTACAACTACCATTTCTATTTCTACCAGTAGCAGTCGGGACTACCAAGGAGCTAAACGAACAGCGACCGAGCTAAACTAACAGCGATCATCCATCATCAATCAGTGATAGTAGCAATGAGTGGCAGCGGCGACGTTCGAGAGAGCCCCTCCCCCTGCTGCTGCTTGGTTTCCTGCTACTACTTGGTGTGTTGCATCACTAGTCACCCTGCACAGCAAGAATTTTAGCATTACATAAGGTTTACAAGAACAGGACCCTGATACATGAGACTGACATTCACAAGCTATTTTTCTACAAGATATATTTTTCTACAAGATATGCATCTATAGATGACCATACATACAAATAAAGTAAATTCAGTAACAGATTGCTATCCACAATAACTACAGATTTTGTAGATAAACACATACTAGAAGCTACAGCAGAACATGGGTGTAGAGGATACCACTCATGAATTAAATTAATTTGCTAGCTGATTGGTGGATACAGACAATATAAGAATACAGCAGCAACAATTACAGTACCGCCATAACATTGCAGGATAGAAATCACATAATACTGGTAGGCACACTATTTCAGCAGGGGAAACAGACAATGTATTATATGATAAGAAAGGCATATATATCCTGAGTGTTGTCCATGGCGGCCATGGCTCAAAATCAAACGGAAAGACGACTACAGGAACAAAACGCACATGAGACGGGGTCTAGGAGGAGCGCAGCGTCACCGTGGGGGTGCTGCTGGAGTCGATCGAGCCCGAGGAGCAGCACCATGAGCATGCCCAAGGTGATGGCGTAAATGCCGAAGGTGATTTTCTCCCCAGATTCGGTGCATGGAACAGCTCCCTTCTGTTCCCAGCAGATCGACGTCTGATCACCTGCAGCTGCACCTACTTCTGGAACTGGATGTTGTCCAGGTGCGGCTGCTTCATCTTCCCAGGTATTGCTCGTCCTGCATACATGATCACAGAGCGCATCAAACTTATGTTGTTGCACAGGTTTGAATCCATCAACCAGGAAATATGAACTAAAAACATCTTGTAGACAACCATTGTAGTCGTTCCTCTCTAACCAGCAATCAATAACCAGCTACAAAATAGATTAATTTTTCATATTGTCGAGTCATTGGACACCATCATAAGTCCTTCATCGATGACTACAATGCCGCGTGATGCTTCCACATGATGGACCATCCATTCTATGAAACATAAATGGTTTCTGAGGCGGTACATACAAATTACATACGTGAAAAAGTTTGTCCGTGTATTTATTTTAGACCAAATAAAACAGTACTCTATATCCTGTAGCTTTGCCATGTCTTAATCCAAATTTTCTATAGTCCTTATGTGACAAAGACAATCTATCTCAAGGAAAGATCAATGGGTCTTCCTTGTCTAGTTCAAGCAAGACATGAGTTATTCTATTTTTGGCAACAAGTTTTGAGCTACTCGTATATACACAACAAATTAACACTGAACATTTTTCTACTCTTCTTAAAGCAAATACTACCATTCTGCTCAGGAATAAGTGATATGGTCACAACCTGAATTGCAGTATTGTCCTAACAGCAATCTTGAAGACACTTAATGCCTTATCGAGCCCGGTAAACTTAGAAGGGTAACACTACAACAAGTAGTACATGCTTCCCAGCACCAATCTCACTGAAGAAGTGCCAGTCCTCACCTCATCAATCACAGTGAGCTCAAGATCAACGAAAACAGCACGGGGGACATGCTTCCCAGCACCAGTCTCACTGAAGAAGGTGTTGACGCTGATGAAGGCGTGCAGCAGCAGTGCCCTTGGCGTTGACCTTGAACCCCAACGCTAGATCCTGCTCCCCAACCGGCGATGGTGTATCCCTCGACGGATCTGCATCCATAAGGCGAGGTGAGAGAGGGGGTTAGCTACAGCCTCCTGCGGATCAATCTGATCGAAGGGGGAAAACAAGTGGGGATGAGGGGCACCCACCCGGGCTGGTCCGCCGCCGCGGGGCCTAGGCACGCCGCCAGGACGGCAGCTGCCTTGTCGCCGAAGAGGAGGTAGTCGCAGTCGGGGCGGCCGTTGTCGTCGTACTTGGTGCAGAGGGCGGCGGAGAGGTTCGGTGTCGCCGTTGTCCATCCAAGGCGCGCGAGCCCACCAAGCTATGGGGGCGCCATCCAAGAGTCGCAAAGGGCACCAGGGGCACAGTGGGCGATAGAGAGGAGCCGCTTGAGATGCACCGTCGATGGACGCAGCGCCGAAGCCGAAACACCAGCCACGGGCTAGGGGTCATGGCGAGCTTCGTATAGCGGGAGGGGCGGATCTAGTCGACCACGAGGACAGAGGGGTCAGAGAGCGGCAGATCTTGCTGCTATGGAGCCGCGATGAGGTGAGAGGGAGGCCCGGCGGCAAGCTATGGGGCTGGCGGGGAGGGCGCGGCGCTAGGGTAGGGGAGGGAGGGATGAGGTCGGCGTCGGTGGGTAAGGAGGACGACGAGGTCGGCGGTGGGTGGGAGGAGGTGGATCGGGAGGGGCCGGGGATGGAGAGGAGGAGGTGGCGGCGGCGGCGAGGAGACTGGGTGGAGGGAGGAGGGATGCGATGGGGGGAGGGGTTTGATCTAGGGTTTGGGGTGCGTGGGGTATCTCTTTTTCTTTTTTGTTTCTTTTTTTCTGTAGACGGATGGATGGATGGATGTGGGATGGAGAGATGGATGGATGGATGGATGGACGCCATGTCATCGATCCGTGGGAAGAGGCCTGATTGGTTCAGAAAATCAGTGATTTAAAATAGTTTCTAAGTACTAAAAATGGGGGAATTTTGTGAAGAAACTATCAAAATATTTTGCAAAACGGCAGAACTAAATTTTTCACTCAAGTTAGACCCCTTTTTTATGGATGATCATCTATTTGCATGCATTTTTTTATCTTTCTAGATATTTTTAATCATTTTCTTATGGCAAAAATGGTTTTTTTGTAAAGAACCTACTAAATATTTGTTGTAAAATTGGACCAAATCAATTTTCTAAAATACTAGGTCATATTTAATGCATAATTGACCAAATGGTTGGGTGTCAAAAGTTTTGATCCACCTCTGGTGAAAAAGACAAATTTTCGTCGTTTTAGTTGGAAGCGGGTCAAATTTGAACTGCAGCTACCTCATAGTTTGTTATTTATTTTTTCCAAAAATCATTTCTAGGTACATAAGTATCTATTTAATCAGAGAAACATCAAAAAAATTCCAAGATTCAACAACTAGATAGGAACGGTCAAGCCCGCCGTTTTGACCGCATTTTGAAATGGGCATAAAAAATTCAAAAAAAATCAAAAAATTGGGAAACCTTCGCATTGTATCATTATATGTGGCCAAGTTCCCAGGAAAAATAACAAACTTGTAATACGGTAATTATTTTAAAAAAGTGTTCTCAGAAATGAGCTATCATGCGTGAAGATTCATGGCTTTCAAGCCAAATGATCAATCTTATGGCCACTTTCATGGCATAGTTTGTTCAAATGATTTCATATTGTGCACAAGGGTACATCTTGGAATTCCAAACAATGTTTCCTAAGGAAGTTTTCATTTTTTTTGCACGGAAAATTCATTTTTCATTTTCCGAGTGCCCAAAAGGTGGTTTTTTTGTGAAGGAGCTTACCATGGGTGTAAAATGTTTTGATCCACCTCTCGTGAAAAAGACAAATTTCCGATGATTCAGGTGGAAGCGGGTCAAATTTGAAATGCAGCTGCCTCATAGTTTGCTATTTATTTTTTCCAAAAATCATTTATAGTTACATAAGGACCTATTAAATCATAAATACATGGTTTGGTGGCGATACATCGAGGTTTGGACGGTGGCCGAGGGCCCCAACTCTAGAGCGCGTAAGCTCGCATGCCCGCCGTGTTGTCACCGCGTGACCGTGGCGTTGCCATGTGTTCTGGGCGGCCTAGGCATGTCTAGTGGGTTGGTCACTCCCCAGGTAGGTGCTAGGAAGAAAATCACAACATAAGATTCTCACGAGGAGACCGATCGATGCTCAAACATGAATAAGCAGCCAAGTGTTTGATTTGCAGTACAGGAAATGCACATGGCTAATGGGCGTGAATTTTGGCTGAGGATGATCAGTTACTAAGAGGACTGTCTTCACAAATTTTCACCTCAGAAGGAGGAGCCTAGGTGGTACTTGCTTTACAAAGTACCACACTGGACATAAATACGAATGTTGAAGCTGGGCTCAAAATAATGAATGGATTGAGCTAGCATTTGGTGGAGGATGGTTATTTGGGCATAGGAAAGCACTGTAGAAAATGGATACCATTTGGACATGCCAAAGTGGTACTTCATTCACAAAGTGCTGCTCTGATCAGAATAGGAAAATGAATATTTTTGAGTTATTTTTGAACTAGGCAAGGAAGGTTTTTACATATTTGATGAAGATATGACCCAAAGAATTTATGAGATTTTTTGGGAATTTTGGGAATAACAGAAATATAGGTTGCTTCACAACCTAGGGCAAAAACCGCCACATGGACATGACACATAGGCAAAACTGATGAGATGGCGCCTAGTCATCACAACCCACCACAATCTACAAGGCTATGACCATCTATATTGGTCATTAACAACTAGAAATAAGGCAGCGGACTAGCACTGTTTGCTTTGTGACCTTTTCGTGTAAGGAAATTACGACCTTCCTGACCAAAATGGTCGCAATGGTTTAGGGTTTGGAGCCCCTCGAACAGCTTTTGACCAATTGGTCTGAAATGGTCATAGATCTATGACCAATTCTTCTAGGGTCACTGACAAAAGGTCACTAGTTGACATATTTCTTGTAGTGAAGAGCTATGAGATGCCAAATCATATGGTCCTCAAACACCAAGAGGGTGACAAGAAGGTCGAGCAAGGGCCATCCCCTTCGACCACGGCGATTGGAGTTGAGCATGGAGATATTTACACCTAAGTCTCTCCGGCACCCACACATGTGGAGATGCCCCATTTGTCATGTGAGGAGAGATACCACCCCATGAGTGAGATGAGTGACTCCACCATATATGACATTGAGAGCATTTCCTATGAGAGGATGAGTGTGACCACCACTAGCCCCACACATGAGAGCATGCCACACATCCTATGTGAGGTTGAGTGCCATTTGAGTGACTCCACCAACCATATGAGTGAGAGAATCCAAGAGGGAGTGAGTGAGCCACAACACTTAGTGAGTAAGGTAGTTGACACGGCATGTGAGGCCACTATGATTTCTAACGACTTAACCTCTACTCCTAGTGTGTTCTCTTCTTTGGTTCCAGGTCTCCTACATGACGAGATGCCTATCCTCGACGAGTCCATCCCTCCAAAGGAGACGACGATGGCCATGGTGGACAATGATACACCCCCACATGGTTCCATCAAGATGAAGATGACAACGAGTGGATCTTCGACACCTCACCTACAACACATGAGCGACGCTCCAACAGTAACATAGGTGATGGTGCTTCTCTTGTCCCACTAGTGGACTCTCTTACCAATGATTGCTTGCATGATGTTGATCCACCTATTCCCATGCTTCATGCTAGTGCGACTCCTTCATCTCATGACTTACCAATTTATGATGAATATGATGATGAGAATGTTGAGTTGCCTAGTTGTGATGCTATGCTCCATAGGATATCATGTGAAAAATGTATTGGTCACGTCATGTTTGACAATCCATTGAACTTTTCATATGCTATGAGTGAGATCTCCCATATTGCATCATTTCAATCTCAACATAGTAACTATGCATGCCATTCAAATAAATCCCATTTGCACTTATGGCATAGATGACGAGATGATGGTCATTGTCTTTTGTTTTTCATGTGATGATATTGCCATGCTTCCTTTACATGATTTGCGCAATTCATCTACTATGCCATGCCATGATCACATTGTTCCAAATATGCATTGTTTTGGATGTTGTCAATATTCTCCATCTGATGTTTCCACTAATGCTCATGAGGAGACCCCCATAGTTTCCTCAGACATATTAGGAGATTTTGATGCATTCCATACTTTGCATGATTCCCATAATTGCGTGCACCATATGCATTCCATGAATAACAATGCTCTAGCTATTTCTCATGATGCATTACATCCTTTGAGTCTCCATTATGCCATGCATAACAACAAACCTCTCATGATGGATGACATGTTTCTATATCGCACATCTCATTTATTTGAGCATTGGATATTTTGTGCTAACCGACACACGCACGTGCGGATCATGATGGATGATGTGTACATATACCACGCACACACAATTTTCCCTTTGTCTTTGTTTTGTCTAGGTACTCACATCTACTCATCAACCTCTGAAACCGAAGAGTTGACAAAATGAACTCTTGAGAGCAACGATGACTTGGGATCCCGTGGATTATCCTTACCACCGTACCCTTTGCGCAAAGACTACGTGCATATCTTTTACTTGGCTCTCACCCCGCTATGTTCTATTTACCACTTGTCACCTTATGCTCATACTATTGTGTTCACTTTGCATGTTATGCTTGCTCCTATGCCTTTGCCATGCAATTGTGACCCTTGCTTGCATCTACCCATGATTCACCATGATGCTACTTCTATGTGTATTTGCATGCTTGGTGGAGATCCTAGTAGCTATTGCCATGATTTCTTTGTGCCCCATGCTATTGATGCTTGTTGTGTTGGGAGAGTCATGGTGTCCCATTGCTATTTACATATGGCCTCTTGCCAATACATTGATGATATTTTTCTCATATCTTTCTTTCATGCTTGTGCTATGCCATGTGAATTATTCATCCAACTATTTGCCATGATTCCTTCTAGTGCGTTGCATCTTCGCACTACTAGCTTGTTTGACTTGATCGCTATGATTGCTTGCTATGTTGCATCACCCATGTTCCACTCCTACTCGCTTTCTTTGGTTGATGACATATATGCTCATGCATCTGACATGATATATCTTGATCATTGTCTTTTGTCTCAATTAGTTGTCTCTCTCACATCCACTTTGTTGTGGGGAACGAGCACCTATGGGGCAGGGAGCCCCTTTTTGGTCCAGCAAGGGAGCGGAGGACGCACATAGAGCAGATCAAGGCGAAAGCACGCGGGGGATTTTACCCAGCTTCGGAGCTCTCCGGAGAGATAAAACTCCTACTGCTGCTTTGTGGTGGTATTATGTTCTTGCTCAAGAGCGTGAGCGTTCTGTGTTTTCGAAGGAGTCGAACCCCTTCTACGTGCGCATGGGCCTCCTTTTTATAGTCTAAAGGGGTCACCGACAGGTGGCAGCGTAGAAAGACGGGTAAAAAGGTAAAAATGGGGGTTGGTACAACCGCTATCAACAGTGCCCCCTACCTAACTCTGACGGCAGGGGACAAGGGCATTTAATGCCCGTCCAGTCGCCCAAACAGTGCAAGGAAGCGACCGTTAGGAGCGCCACTGTCTGCCACGATGGCCTTCTCGTCATCTCCTCTTGCCACCTCGCACCGCTTGGCTGCACAGCGCCTCGCCACGTGCTCCTGGGATAGTCCTGGGGCGACACGTCGTTGGATGCACTGGAGCTCGGGTGCAGAGTGGCAGCCTTGCCGCGGCAAGCGCCTTTCCGCGGTCGTTGTCTTGCCGCACCCGCAAGCTTGCCGCTCACTGGGTCTTGCCGGGACGCACGGTGCGCCACGGCAAGTCTCTTGAAGTGCCTTGGTTGGCCTTCCCGGCAAGCTCCTCTTGCCGGGGTCTTGTCCTTCCCGGCAAGCTCCTCTTGCCGGGGTTCTGTCTTCTCAGCTAACACTTTGTTCTTGAGTGGCAGTAAATAGGAATAGAGGAGGATCTTGGCGGACGCCCGGCAAGCCTTGCCGCGGGGCGCTGCGACTGCCCGTGCACAAGTTCGGGGTACTAAGGTACCCCTACTTTAGTACACCGACAGGAGCCCCCGGGCTGGGCCATACACGATGCCGAGCGCTGTTGGGCCAGGCCCAAAACGGGGCACGGGCACGCGCGGCCTGGGTCCAAACCAAATCCACTCCGTATCCACCGCGTCCTCCCGTAACGGCACGCGTCAATCGCGGCGTCGTGGGAGAGATCGTGGGCAATACTTAAATCCAGGAAATGCGTAACGTTCGCATCCTCTGTTTATAAGCAGAGGAAACAGGGCCATTTCCCCCACCTTCGCCACTTGCAGTTCCTTCCTCCGAAAGCTCCGCCGCTCCCCTCCGCTTCACAAACCAAAAGGGAGCAGCACTCCGCCGCCCATCGCCGCCGTCGCCCTCAACACCTCTGCGCTCCCCCGCCGCTTCCGCCATGGCTCCGAAGACCAGCAAGGGCTCAAAGTCGAGCACCAAGTCGGCCGAGGCATTGCGGCTCGAGGCGCTGCGCAAGGAACGAGTGCTTTTCACCCCCGAGCTCACCCCTAAGGCGCTACGGGAGGAGTTTTATCTCTTCTGGTCGACGCAGACGCGGGCGCATCCGCGCACGCCGGTGCTTTCCGCTGAGGTTTCCAAATCGAAGCGGTGCCCAAAAGGGTACCATTTCTTTCCTGTGTTCTTCTATTGCAGGCTCTGCCCACCTTTTTCCAATTTCCTCTGCGACATCATGAATACCTATGGGTTTCATCTTCTTGATTTCACCCCCAACGCCATTCTGACAATGGCGGTTTTCACACACCTCTGCAAGAACTTCGTTGGCATCCTCCCGAATGTCGCTCTTTTTCGTCATTATTTCACCCCCCGGGCCGAGAAAGGGGAGCCACTGGCCGGCGGAATCGCCTGGACCTCACGAATCAGTATGAAGGAGGTGTACTTGATGGGCGAGCTCCGCAGCAAGTGGGATGAGTGGAGGGCGGAGTGGTGCTGGATTGTTGACGCCAATCCGCAGGCATTCACCAACCTGCGCCAGACCCGGGTAGTGCACGGCGGCGACTGGAGCGCTCTGTCGCCGGACGACGCCAAGCTGAAGATTGCCACTACCCGAATCCTCCGGCTCAGGCTTGTCGGGCTCACATCAGGGGCAGTTGGCGCGGATTTCCTTCGCCGTCGCATCGCACCTCTGCAGAAGAGGGGGAGGCCCGCCTGGATGTTTGGCGGCCCGGCGGATATCATGAGGCTGCGTCCAGGCCTCAACTTCAATTTCACGGTTCTGGAGCTGGACGGGATGCTGAGGGAGCTGTTCAAGCATGACGCCAACCATCCAGAGTGGTTCAGGTTGCCACAGGGCGTCATCCCGTTGTGCAACAACTCCCAGCGCGATCGCATCTGCGCAATGATGCCAGAGTGCGACTCGCACGGGATAAGCGCAACTTGGATAGAGCCCGCCGACGACGTCGTGCGGCAATTCTTCGATGGCTTGACGGAGGTAGCAGTCAACTCCGACGAGCAGAGACTCCTCACCCGCGACACCACCGACGACAAGATGCGGTACATCGCCACCCGGGGCGAAGACGCGGCGGCAGCCGCCGCTGCGGGCGAGTTTGGCTTCACGTTGGAGGAGGCGGAGGCGGCCGAGGCGGCAAGTCTTGCCGACCGGGAAGACCTTGCCGGAGAGGTCGTTGGCGAGGGGGAGCCCGAGGCCGAAGCGAGCGAGCCCGCCGGGGGCGTGAGTGGCCAGCCGTCCTCGAGCAGCTTGCCGCAGGCGGAGCCCCCAGCGCAGCCCCAATTCCAACCAAGAAGGCGCCTCCATCGAGTTGGAGATCCAGCAGGGCGGCAAGCAGGCCAGCAGCCGCAGCGTCGTGGGACGCGCTCCACTGCGGAAAATATGGTTGCTGCAGGAGCATCCCAGGCCGTGGCGGCAACTGAGGCGGGGTCTTCCCGGGCTGCCACACCCGATCCTGCCGCAGCTCCCGGCAAACGTCCAAGGGAGCCCACTCCTCCGCCTCGCCGCGCAGAAAGGGTACCAGACTTCGACCTCTCTGCGCTGAGTTCCGACGAGGAGGAAGAAGAGGAGGAGGAGTAAGGCTTTCTTCTCACTGTACTTGTATTTCTTCAATCTGTGTTGTTGCTTGTTTTGCATCTAATTTGCTTCTCTCTGAATCCCTGTTCTATTTCAGGACTCTGGCCGAGAGAGCGGCGAAGAGGGCCAAGGTCCCCGTGGTTGTCATCGAGGACGATCCTGTTGTGACGGCAGAAGACACGTCCGAGACCACCTTGACGGACCCGGTTCCTTCTCCTCGCAGCAGCCCCCAGCACAGCTCCCAGCGTAAGTGTTTGGTTCACTTCCTGTTGTGGGGCGCGCATGGGTGCTTCTTCTTTTGTTGACATCTTGATTGCTGATTCATTTGTGTAGGAGCAGAGCAGGCCCATCAGGGGCAATCAGAGACCGCCCCGGAGGTGCTGTCCGCTTCGACTACGCCGCCAAGGGGCGATTCCCCGACAAGGGAGCGCTCCCCGGCAAGGGAGTGGTCCCCGGAAAGGGACGGAACCAGTGAGCCCTTGGTGGAGGAACCCATGGTCACAGAGCCCAGCATAGGTAACCTTTCTTGTCGGGAATCTTCCCTTGGGTTCTTCTTCTGATCTTCTTTCTTGTTTTTTGGATATTTGCTTGACTTTTCTTTCCTCTCCCTGTCCTCAGATCCCCCTCTTGCAGACCCGATGGAGACTGAGGCCACCGGCGAGGAAGACGTACGCGGCAACACTAAAGGTGCCGCTGCTGACGAGGGAGAGGCCGGCGCTGATGAACCCGCCGACGAAGAAGCCGCCAAGGTTGCTGGCGCAGGAGCCGGCGAGGGGTCCGGCGATCGTACTAACGACCCGGAGGGCACAGGAGCGCAAGGCGCTGCACCGTCCACCGACCCTTCCGCCGCTGATGCAGCGCCGGGCTCCGAGGAGCCCCAGCCAGGCGCGTACTTGAAGGCTGGCGAGGGTGTATACATCAAGCTTCCCTGGGCGTCGAGCTCCAGGGCGCCGGTCGAAGGAGAGGAGTTTGACAGGGAAGTACTCGCCTCTGCTGGGCTGGCGGTGGTCGACGCGCCAAGCAGCGGCAGTGGCGAGTCCGAGGAGGAGCAGCTGCCCGGAAGTTGGTGTCACTCTACCGCGCCCGGCAAGCGAAGCTCGAGTCCCGGGAAGCGCTTGTCGCGCAGGCGGGAGTTGACATAGAGAAACACGCGCAGGAGCTCCGGAACTGCAACCAGGAGGCCCTCCGGTCCATTGCCGAGGAGAGGTCATAGCTCGACGAGGCGAAGACGGCGTTCATCCCGGAGAAGGCTGAAGCCGAGGAGCAGCAGAGGCTCGCCGCCGAGGAGCAGTCCAAGCGGGAAAGTGAGCTGATACAGAAGAAGGTGGTCTTGGACAACCACGAGGAGGAGCTCGCCGTCCGGGAGCAATCACTTGGCGGGGCCCTCAAGGAGGCGAAGGATGTCGTCGCGGCTGCTGAGGCCGCCAAGAAGGAGTTAGAGGTGAAGGTGACGCAGCTGGAGGCGGACATGAAAGGGAAGAATGAAGAGCTTGCCGCACTCCAGCGCGAACGCGATGCCCGCGCCCATGGCGATCTGCAAGTTCAGCTCGCCTACAAGATCAAGGAACTGAACGCCGCCAAGGACTCGAGCGCTGATCTGGAGATGAAGCTGGCCACCTTGACGGAGACGTTGGACGCCGCCAAGAAGCGAGAAGATGACTTGAGGAAAGAGGTCAAGGGCAACGAAGAGCTGCTGACGAGGGCCACCGAGACTCAGAACACTTTTAAGGCCACGGTGGAGCTCTAGACGGAGGGCCTCGTCAACATTGTTGCAGCCATCGACGAGGACTTGGCGGAGATGGACTTGGCGGGCTTCGGGTACTCCACCGACGAGAACCTCCAGCCCAGCGCCAAGCTTACTCTTTTCTTCAAGGGCGTGGTGACGGCCCTCCAGCAACTGCCGGAAAGGATCCCGAAGAAGCTGGCGGACGAATCACGCGCAATATGCGCCAAGGTCTTGGAGAAGGTGCTGGTGAAGATCCTCGTCCGCAATCCCGGCCTCGACCTCTCCCGCGTCCTCAAGAAGCTGCCGGCGGGTGTTGATCTTGAGGAGCTCAAAGCCATCGTCGCACCCATCGTGGACAAGGTGAACGAAGTCAGGAGGATCGATGGCGAGCGCGCGGATTAGGCCATCCTTCTTCTCCTTTCCTTGTCGCTGTTTATTTAAGTCATGAGAACAATCTAGTTAGTGCCGCAGCAAGCTATTTTTGTAATATAACTCTATTCTGGGCACTATCTGCTATGTTACTTCCTTTACTTGATTCCATCCCTTGTATGTTTTTACCCTACGCTTTTAGGGAACTTGCCGGCGCAAGCACACTTGCCGCGAGTGCTGAGTGCGGAACATCAGCAGCCTGCTGGTGGTGTTGTCTCCGGCAAGAAACCTTGTCGGAACTAGTCGCAGCACACTTTCATTGTTGAGCGGACTCGAAACAAAGTAAGGGTGCAACTTAGCCACGAGCTGGTTCCTCCGCGCACAGGTTTTCCATACAAGGCATATAACTTAAAATTTTCAAACTGACTGTGCTCAAACTTGGGCAACTTAGCTTTTCTGTCGTCTGTGTCCCGGCAAGGCCATACTTCTTTGAACGACGCCCGGTCCACACCTTTATCCTTTCCTCCCCCCCGTGAACTTGTGGGCGAAGGAACCTTCTTTTTGAGGAAAAGAAAGAAGAGAAAATAATGGTATGGGGCCTTAAGGCTCGTTATTGCTTACCGGGGGTAAGTGCTGCACAAAGTGTCAGATAAAACATGCAAATAAGAAAGAATGCATGAAATTTGACAAGATGTGCGAAGCACATATGAACTTTATTTATGCACGGGATCTGCGCCCGGCTTTGTACAAAGGGTTACATGCAACAGCGGCAAAGCTTGTACAAAAGGTGGTTGCCGGAACAGATTCCGGCAACCGCGCGTTATGAGTAAAACTTGCGAAGATGCTCTATGTTCCAGGAATTGCTCACCGGAAAGCCATCTTCGGTCTCAAGGCGGACAGCGCCGGGCCTAGTGACTCCCGATAAGGGCCTTCCCACTTCGGCGTCAACTTGTTGGAATTCTTGGCGGATTGAACGCGCCGAAGAACAAGGTTGCCTTCCTCGAAGCTTCTGGCATTAACTTTGCGGCTATGGTAGCGGCGCAAAGCTTGCTGGTAGCGAGCAGCTCGTACAGCAGCCTGAAGACGATCTTCCTCGAGGAGCAGTGCGTCATCTTGCCGCAGCTGCTCTTGCTCAAGCTCATCATAAGCGACCACTCGAGGCGATCCATATACGAGTTCCGTGGGGAGAACTGCTTCTGCTCCATAGACAAGAGCAAAAGGTGTCTGGCCAGTGGCCCGATTTGGCGTCGTCCTAATCGACCAAAGAACCACCGGCAGCTCCTCGATCCAATTTCTTCCGCACTTGCGCAGCCTGTCGAAAGTTCTGGTCTTGAGCCCGTGCAGCACTTCAGCGTTTTCCCTCTCCACTTGACCGTTGCTTCTCGGGTGAGCAACAGAAGCGAAGCAGATCTTGGTGCCAAGATCTTGGACGTACTGCATGAAGGTGCGGCTCGTGAATTGTGTGCCATTGTCGGTGATGATCCTGTTAGGGACTCCGAAATGGCAAACAATTGACCTGAAGAACTTGACTGCTGACTGTGCTGTCACCTTCCTCACTGCTTCCACTTCAGGCCACTTTGTGAACTTGTCGATTGCAACGTACAAGTACTCAAAGCCCCCGACAGCTCGGGGAAAAGGGCCGAGGATGTCGAGCCCCCAGACCGAAAATGGCCAGGATAAAGGGATTGTTTGGAGAGCTTGAGCTGGTTGATGTATCTGCTTGGAGTGGAACTGGCACGCTTCACACTTGGTTACTTGTGCAGTTGCATCCTGGAGGGCTGTCGGCCAGAAGAAACCTTGCCGGAAGGCCTTGCCGGCAAGTGCACTTGCGCCAATGTGGTGACCACATATGCCTCCATGTATCTCCGCCAACAGCTGCTGTCCATCTTCCCGGGAAATGCACTTAAATTTCACTCCGTTGAATCTCCTTCTGTACAGTATGTCGTCGACAAACTGGTACATACTAGATTGCCGGGCTACTCTCTCCGCTTCTTCTTGCTCTTCGGGAAGTTCTCCTGTCTGAAGGAAATGGACGATTTGTTGTGCCCATGTCGGAGCTTGTGGCTCGACGACAAGGACTAAAGGCGCAAATGCTGCTGCGGGAACATCTGCTTCCACGGCAAGAATCTGTGATTCAGCCGGAGCATGATGCTCCCCGGCAAGCGTGTCGGGACATAGCTTGTCGGGAGCGTCTGCTTCAATGAAACAAACCCTAGAGCTTGTCGGAGCAGACTGCTCCTCAGCACTCTTTGTGTTGATCTTGGGGACCTTCTTGATGGCGGCTTCGGGGAGCTCTGCCGGAAAGTAGTCGCCAGTAACCAACTTCCTCTTCTTGCTCTGTCCAGTTGATGGTGTTACAGATGGTTGAGTCAGCTTGAGCACAAAAATCCCTGTTTCCACAGGTAACTTGAGTGCGGCGCATTTTGACAGGCCGTCTGCAATGTCGTTCTGAGCTCTTGGAACGTGTTCCATCTGCAGGCCATCAAAATGTTCTTCTAGCTTCCTCACTTCATCAATGTATGCTTCCATCAACGGACTCTGATAATCTTTGTTTACTTGACGGACGACAAGCTGTGAGTCACCTCTGACAATAAGCTTCCTGATCCCAAGGTCTGCCGCGATCCTGAGTCCCACAAGCAAGCCTTCATACTCTACAGTATTGTTTCTTGCTTGCTCCTTGGGAAAGTGCATTTGGACCACGTACTTGAGGTGCTCTCCGGTGGGTGCGACAAGTAGTACGCCCGCACCAGTGCCTTGCAGCGAGAAGGCACCGTCAAAGTACATGATCCATTCTTTGCTCGCTTCCTCGACGGGGATGCTCCTCTCCGGGGTTTCTTCATCGGGTGTTGGCATCCATTCTGCTATGAATTCTGCCAATGCTCGACTCTGGATAGTTGAGGTACTCTCAAACTTGAGGCCAAAGCTTGACAATTCTAGTGCCCACTCGAGAATCCTGCCTGTTGCTTCTAGATTCTGCAGTATCCTCTTCAACGGAAAGCGAGTGACAACTGTGATCTCATGCGCTTGAAAGTAATGGCGCAGCTTCCTCGAGGCCATGAGAAGGCCGAAAAGCAATTTCTGCACACCAGAGTACCTTGATCTAGCCCCCTGCAGAAGGGAACTGACAAAGTAAACTGGGCGCTGCACCATTTTCTTCTGTTTCTCTTCTTGTGGCTGCGCAGATCCATCCTTGTCGGGACCAGAGCTTGTCGGGGAAGCCCCCCGCTTGTCGCAGGATTCGCTTGCCGCGGTCGCTGACTCATCATCCGCCTCCCTCTCCGCCACTAACGTAGCACTAACCACTTGATTGGTTGCCGCCAGATACAGCAACTACTTCTCTTGTGGCTTAGGTGCGACAAGTGTTGGAGTGGAGGACAAATATTTCTTCAAGTCTTGCACCGCAGCCTCCACTTTCGGAGTCCATTTCATTGGATCCGCCTCTTTCAAAATTTTGAAAAACGGCAGGGCGCGTTCAGCAGACTTGGAAATGAACCTGCTGAGAGCAGCAACACAGCCGGCAAGCCTTCGCACATCCTTGACGCGCTTTGGTGCTTCGATTTGCTCAATGGCCTTGATCTTGTCAGGATTGGCTTCAATCCCCCTCTAGGACACAAAGAACCCGAGAAGCTTGCTGGAAGGAACTCCAAACACGCACTTCTCGGGGTTCAACTTGAGGTTGATCTTGCGCAGATTCGCAAAAGTCTCGTCCAAATCTTGGATCAGAGTTTCTTTGTCCTTGCTCTTGACCACTATGTCATCCATGTAAGCTTCTACATTTCTGTGCAGCTGTGGCTCAAAAGCATGACTGACTACTCTTGCAAATGTTGAACCAGCATTCTTTAGTCCGAAAGGCATCCGTACAAAGCAGTACGTGCCACATGGAGTAATGAATGCGGTTTTCTCTTCATCCTCTTCAGCCATGAAGATCTGATGGTATCCTGAGTATGCATCAAGGAATGAAAGCAGATCACATCCTGCCATGGAGTCGACAATCTGGTCAATGCGCGGCAAGGGAAATGGATCCTTGGGACAAGCTTTATTAACATCGGTGAAGTCAATACAAAGCCTCCACTTCCCGTTTGCTTTGCACACGACTACTGGATTGGCTAACCACGTTGGATGGAGTACTCCACGGACCAGGCCTGCTGCTTCCAACTTCTTGATTTCTTCTGCAATGAACTCTTGGCGTTCTACTGCTTGCTTCCTAACTCTCTGCTTGACGGGCCGTGCGTGAGGGCAGATGGCAAGGTGGTGCTCAATTACTTTCCTGGGAACACCGGGGATGTCAGATGGTTGCCATGCAAACACATCGACATTCGCCCGCAGGAAAGCAACGAGCGCGCTTTCCTATTTAGGGTCAAGCGTGGCACTGATGGTGAAGGTACCACCAGTGCCGTCCTCCTTGGCGGCCACTTTCTTGGTCTCTGGTGTCGCTGTCTTTGCCTTCTTGCACTTGCCGGTGGAGCTCGATGGTGCGTCCTCGACGGTAGCGCAGCACTCCGAAGAGGTGCGCTTGCCGGAGTGGGCATCAGAGCTACTCTTGCCGGACTTGGTCTTTGTCGTGGGGAACAAACACCTATGGGGCAGGGCCCCTTTTTGGTCCGGCAAGGGAGCGGAGGGCGCACGCAGAGCAGATCGAGGCGAAGCACACGAGGGATTTTACCCAGCTTCGGAGCTCTCCGGAGAGATAAAACTCCTACTGCTGCTTTGTGTTTCTATTTTGTTCTTGCTCAAGAGCGTGGGTGTGTTGTAGTGTCGAATGAGTCGAACCGAACCGAACCCCTTCTACGTGCGCATGGGTCTCCTTTTTATAGGTTAAAGGGGTCACCGACAGGTGGCAGCGTAGGAAGAGGGGTAAAAGAGTAAAAACGGGGTTTGCTACAACCGCTACCAATAGTGCCCCCTACCTAACTCTGACGGCAGGGGACAAGGGCATTTAATGCCCGTCCGGTCGCCCAAACAGTGCAAGGAAGCGACCGTTAGGAGCGCCACCGCCTGCCACGATGGCCTTCTCGTCATCTCCTCTTGCCACCTCACACCGCTTGGCTGCACAGCGCCTCGCCACGTGCTCCTGGGATGGTCCTGGGGTGACACGTCGTCGGATGTGCTGGAGCTCGGGTGCAGAGTGGCAGCCTTGCCGCGGCAAGCGCCTTGCCACGGCCGTTGTCTTGTCGCACCCGCAAGCTTGCCGCTCGTCGGGCCTTGCCGGGACGCGCGGAGCGTCGCGGCAAGTTTTCTAGAGTGCCTTGGTTGGCCTTCCCGGCAAGCTCCTCTTGCCGAGGTCTTGTCCTTCCCGGCAAGCTCCTCTTGCCGGGGTTTCGTCTTATCAGCTAACACTTTGTTCTTGAATGGCAGTAAATAGGAATAGCGGAGGATCTTGGCGGACGCCCGGCAAGCTTTGCCGCGGGGCGCTGCGACTGCCCGTGCACAAGTTCGGGGTACTAAGGTACCCCTACTTTAGTACACCGACAGTCTTCTTCTTCTTCCCCCCGGGAGCTCCAGCGGCAAGTGGTTTGCGTTCTGCTGCGGCTGCTGCTTCCCGGTAGATCTTGTCGGTACAGATAAGTGCATCTTTCTTGTCGCCATGGACAGAAATTACACTTATCGGACCAGGCATCTTAAGCACGTTGTAAGCGTAGTGAGAGGCTGCCGTGAACTTGGCAAGCGCTGGACGGCCAAGTATCCCGTTGTAGGGCAATGGGAAATCAGCAACGTCAAATGTAACTCTCTCTGTCCTGAAAATCAGCTCGCTGCCAAATGTCACTGGCAGTGTAATCTTCCCCTTCGGCTTGCACCTTCCCGGGTTGATTCCTTGGAAAGTACCAGTCTCTTCGAGCTCGCTGTCGGGGATCTGGAGCTTCTTGAGCACTGCGGAGGAGATCAGATTTAGGCCGGCCCCGCCGTCAACCAACATCTTTGTAACCTTGAGGTTGCAGATGGTTGGCGAAACCAACATCGGCAAGCACCCGACCGCAGTGATGCGATCAGGGTGATCCTCAACATCAAAGATGATGGGCGTGCTGGACCACTCAGGGGCTTGCGCGATTCAGCGGACGGTTCAGCTGCGTTCACTTCCCGCACCCACTGTTTGAGATGGCGGTGCGAGTTGTGCAGAGAAGCACCGCCGTCGACGCACAACACCTCTGTTGCCTTCTGGAACTCCTGCTCGTCAGTCTCATCCTCCTCCATCTCATCATCTTCATCTTCGTCTTCGTCCTTGTCGCGGCCACGGGGAGGCCTATCTCCTTGCCGCTGCTTGGCCTTGCCGCGGCGCCCTCCCCGGGCGGGACGCTTCTTGCCGGATCCTCCGCTACCTTCCTGGGCCTTCTCCTTGTCGCGGCGCTCGTATTCAGCTTTCTGTAGCTCTGCCATCTGCTCAACCTTCTTGCAAGCTTGGAGGTCGTGGCCCTTGGTGCAGTGGATCTTGCAGTACTGCTTGCCGGAGCCATCCTGCTTGTCGGCGGCTACCACAGCCTCGCCGAAGTCACCAGCTTTGGCCTTCTCGGAACCGCCTCCGTTGCCGGACTGCTCAATGACTAGCAAATCCTTAGCCTTCCTCTTTCTGTTATTCCGCCTCCGGTTCTTCTTTGCCGGAGGGGCGTCCTCACTGTCAGATCCTTCTGCTCCTGCGTTCTCCCCGGGGAGTCTCCTCCCTTCTTCAGCCCGTGCACACTTGTCGGCCAGAGCATATAGCTCGCTGACATCTCTGATTTTGCACATCGCCATCTCCTCCCTCATCCTGCGGTTACGCAAGTTCTGATGGAACGCGCTGATAACCGCGGCAGGGTGGACGTTTGGGATGTTGCGCTGCACCTGGCTGAATCTCTGTATATACTTGCGCAGGGGTTCTCCTTCCTTCTGGGCGAGCAGATGAAGGTCGCTCTCCTGGCCATGGGGTTTGTGGCCGCCTATGAAGGCGCCGACAAACTGATGGCACAGGTCCGCCCACGAAGAAATGGAGTTGTCCGGCAAGTGCATGAGCCAAGATCTGACGTTGGGCTTGAGTACCAACGGGAAGTAGTTGGCAAGGATCTTCTCGTCGCGCCCTCCGGCAGCCTGCACCGCGATGGTGTAGACGCTGAGGAACTCTGACGGATGTATCCTGCCATCATACTTCTCGGGCACGTCTGGCTTGAAGTTCTTGGTACTGGGCCACTGGACCTGCCGCAGCTCACGGGTGAACGCAGGGTAACCTACCACGTACGGCAAGTCGCCTGGTTCCCCTGGCGCATGCATATCGACAGTGGGCCCAGCGCGCTGGTCAGATTGACGCCGCGCTTCTCTTTGATGCTCGATGCGAGTGCGGGCGTCTTCGTGTCGTCGTTCTTGAAGAACTTGGTGTTGATCGCGGTGAGCTCGCGGGTCCGACGACGCGGTGGAGTCGGTATCGGGGTTGGCCCGGCGAGTCGGCAATCTTGGCCTTCGAGGCGGGGAGTGCACGGTGGTGGCACCCCCGGCGGTCTTGTCGGCGTCGGCTTGCGCCTGGGCGTCTTGCCAGGGCTTCGATGTGCTCGGTTGCCGGGGCTTGTCGCCGTTGGCGAAGCCGATGAGGCTCTGAATAGCGGCCCTCCAGTCGTCGATCTTGTCTGGCGCTGGAGGGTAATCTAGAAGCAGCTGGGTTCGGGCCAGCGCTTCCTCTGGAGTGTTGGGTGGCGGTGGCGAGCGACGCGAGGTGCGGGATACGCTCAAACTTCTAACAGTGTTACAAGGAGCGACATCTCGTCCAGGCGACCGCACTACGCTCGTGCCAGCGTGTTGACGCGTATGTTGGCCTTGAGCGTCCCGCGACCCACCAGCTTGGCCTTGTTCCAACGCGAGTACGGTGCTAGGAGCACCGTGGCGTTGTCGATCCTGCACCCCCTGGGAGGGTTGCGGTGGATGTACAGACATTGAAGCTTGCGGGGCCTTGTCCTTGGACCTGGTGACGACGTGAGTCCCATCGTCGGCGCCCGCTCCTCCGCCGGCGTCCACCCCACCGCCTTCTTCTTCGGTGGCATGTCGATGAAGATGTTGATGTAGCGCGTGCAGACGCCGGATCAGATACGCATGACCTCGACGCCCCCCTACCTGGCGTGCCAAAGTTGTCGTGGGGAACGAGCACCTATGGGGCAGGGAGCCCCTTTTTGGTCCGGCAAGGGAGCGGAGGGCGCACGTAGAGCAAATCGAGGCGAAAGCACGCTGGGGATTTTACCCAGCTTCGGAGCTCTCCGGAGAGATAAAACTCCTACTGATGCTTTGTGGTGGTATTATGTTCTTGCTCAAGAGCGTGAGCGTTCTGTGTTTTCGAAGGAGTCGAACCCCTTCTACGTGCGCATGGGCCTCCTTTTTATAGTCTAAAGGGGTCACCGACAGGTGGCAGCATAGAAAGAGGGGTAAAAAGGTAAAAACGGGGGTTGGTACAACCGCTATCAACAGTGCCCGTACCTAACTCTGACGGTAGGGGACAAGGGCATTTAATGCCCGTCCGGTCGCCCAAACAGTGCAAGGAAGCGGCCATTAGGAGCGCCACCGTCTGCCACGATGGCCTTCTCGTCATCTCCTCTTGCCACCTCGCACCGCTTGGCTGCACAGCGCCTCGCCACGTGCTTCTGGGATGGTCCTGGGGCGTCACGTCATCGGATGCGCTGGAGCTCGGGTGCAGAGTGGCAGCCTTGTCGCGGCAAGCGCCTTGCCGCGGCCGTTGTCTTGTCGCACCCGCAAGCTTGCCGCTCACTGGGTCTTGCCGGGACGCACAGTGCGCCACGGCAAGTCTCTTGAAGTGCCTTGGTTGGCCTTCCCGGCAAGCTCCTCTTGCCGGGGTCTTGTCCTTCCCGGCAAGCTCCTCTTGCCGGGGTTCTGTCTTTTCAGCTAACACTTTGTTCTTGAATGGCAGTAAATAGGAATAGCGGAGGATCTTGGCGGACGCCCGGCAAGCCTTGCCGCGGGGCGCTGCGACTGCCCGTGCACAAGTTCGGGGTACTAAGGTACCCCTACTTTAGTACACCGACACACTTGTATTGAGTGCAACCATACTATGCTTATTGATCTTGGAGACTTTGACACCTTACTTGTGATGCATGCTTGTTTGATTGAACCTATTGCATTTGGTTGTTCTCGCATAATATGCCTCCATACTATGCAATACTCCCTTGTTCTTTCTTATGATGATCATGATGCATACACTTGTTGGGTATCTTACCACACGAATGATAGGTTTTGCACTTCCGCTAACCTCATTTGTTTTTCCGAGTGTTTGTCATGTTCTTCCGTTTTGAAGGAGTCACAAGGCATTACCGTCATGAGACATATTGGCTATATGAAGGCATACATTGATGTGCGACACCAACATTTTCGAAATCCTCATAAAGGTGAACTCCTTCCCTTTGAGCCATCCTCAAGTACACATATTGGATGGGTCATTCTTTCATTGTTGTTTCCTTCTTCTTGTCTACATGATACATATATTGGATGGAGGACCAGCATTGAAGATTGGCTCTATGGACCTTCACATTGAGGAGCGCTCGCACTTCTTGGATGCACCTTCGGAACTCCACTCATGCGACGACATCGAGGTTTGGTACATCAACACTCCTTTGACTTTTTGTGCCACCACCTCCATATTTGTTGATTGTGCTTCCTCATGTCATGCTCGATGGGCATATCATACTCACCACAAGTTTGCACCCTATGCATGGATTGACTCACATTATGATTGCCTTGTTGCATCTTGTATTCCCATGTCATCCATGATATATGAGCTTGTTCACTTCCTTAGCAAATTTGTTGTGATCTTCCTTGATGCCATATTCATACATCATGATCATATTACCCATCATAAATTGCATGACAACATAATCACATTGAGCACAAATTAGCATGTTCATGCTCTTGATAAACCATCCCATTATGACATAATGCCGCACAATGGTCGCATTAATCACATTCACCACACCTTCGTGCATACGACAAATGAATTTGCTCACATGAATGCTTTACATCTCATTCTACATCTTTTGGATAAGCATCTTGTGCCTTGCCATGCACTATCTTGCCGCACAGACTCATTCTTACATGATGGACACTTTGTGTGCGCTAACCATTGTATTTCCAAGTGTCACTTGTGATTGCTCTTTTTGCATGTCTATCACTCCGGCGACACCTTGGACTACTTGGATTGCGCCATCTCTTCAACTTCGTCCAACTACAAGTCCGTCCACGACAACCGTTTCCATGGTGATGAGGATCATGATCCGAGGTTGGATCTTTCCCAAGGGGGTGGAGATGATGCGGAGCACCCCATGTTCATCCCCATCTACACTCCGACTACTCTCCAAGCCCAAAAGCGGACATATGACGAGACCTCAACTATACACCATTGGACACAAGGTGAACTCTCTCCTCTCTGAACCTTCACCTTCTACATGTGAGACATGGCTACTACCTCCATCGTGTGTGCTATGCATGATCAGGTACTTAGAGGAAAGCCACGGAGCCACCACATCCAATAGACGAGCTAGCGAGGACACCAAGTACAAGGACCAAGAGAAGAATCTGCCCGAAGTCTACAACCTCCGGATGACCGGACCCCACTGGACGTCCGACGCCTAGAGCTCCCACTAGCCTGAAGAGTCAGCCCGTGAATGCTACAGCGGCCAGACGACCGATGCGGACCGGACGTCCAACACACCCCAGGCCCTGGACGACCGAGCGCCACCGGATGACCGGCGCGACAGCAACAGAATGATATCTACGGAAGTCCGAAGACTTCCAGACGTCCGGACCGTCCCGAGCCTCCAGACGACTAGAACCCACCGTACATCCGACGCATGTCTGTGCGTAGAGTATCGGGTCGAGGCCCATGTATCCCCCACATACCCCTTCGTGGCCCTAGACTATATATACTCCTCCACCTCCTCATAGTTAGGGTTAGCATTGGTTTAGCTCATTTGAGAGATAGAGTCTCACTCATCCATCCAGATCTCCTCGTGAGAGACCGCGGCCTCTTCGGTGAAGATCCACCTGGAGTCAAGACCACTTTACGGGAAGATCCTTCATGGATTCAAGACCTCCTCTCGGAGATGAGCTACCGCCACTTGTATCGTCCTTTGTTGGATTTTGATCTTGTACCCTTTTGTGTTTTGAGGATCTAGCACATGTGTGACTTTGTCCTTGTTGGTTGAGTGTTCCCTCATGTTTTTCCCTCATTCCCCTCCTCGTGTTCTTCATGTTCATCATAGGGATCCACTCCAAACGTGAAAGATCGGCGTGTTGGGTTCTACCCTACATCACCTATCTCCTGCAAAAAGATGTCCCTTTTGTCTTTGATTATGATTGTGTAGAAGCATTTTAAATACTTAAGAAAGCCTTGATTTCTACACCTATTGTTCAGCCCCCTTTTTGGAATTTACCCTTTGAAATTATGTGTGATGCTAGTGATTATGCTGTAGGTGCTGTTCTAGGACACAGAGTTGATAAGAAATTAAATGTTATCCAATATGCTAGTAAAACTCTAGACAATGCCCAGAGAAATTATGGTACTACTGAAAAAGAAGTTTTAGTAGTTGTGTTCGCTTGTGATAAGTTCAGACCTTATATTTGTGACGCCCCCGATTCAATCATACACTAATCATGCATGCAAACATGTACGATCAAGATCAGGGACTCACGGGAAGATATCACAACACAACTCTAAAACATAAATAAGTCATACAAGCATCATAATACAAGCCAGGGGCCTCGAGGGCTCGAATACAAGTGCTCGATCATAGACGAGTCAGCGGAAGCAACAATATCTAAGTACAGACATAAGTTAAACAAGTTTGCCTTAAGAAGGCTAGCACAAACTGGGATACAGATCGAAAGAGGCGCAGGCCTCCTGCCTGGGATCCTCCTAAACTACTCCTGGTCATCGTCAGCAGCCTGCACGTAGTAGTAGGCACCTCCAATGTAGTAGTCGTCCCCGACGATGGCTTCTGGCTCCTGGGCTCCAGCATCTGGTTGCGACCACCAGAAAGAAAGGAAAGGGGGGAAAAGGGGGGAGAAAGCAACCGTGAGTACTCATCCAAAGTACTCGCAAGCAAGGAGCTACACTACTTATGCATGGGTATATGTGTAAGGAGGCAGTATCGGTGGACTGAACTGCAGAATGCCAGAATAAGAGGGGGATAGCTAATCCTATCGAAGACTACGCTTCTGGCAGCCTCCGTCTTGCAGCATGTAGAAGAGAGTAGATTGAAGTCCTCCAAGTAGCATCTCCAAGTAGCATCTCCAAGTAGCATCTCCACTAGCATCGCATAGCATAATCCTACCTGACGATCCTCTCCTCGTCGCCCTGTAGAAAAGCGATCACCGGGTTGTCTGTGGAACTTGTCTGGGTGTGTTTTATTAAGTATCCGGTTATAGTTGTCATAAGGTCAAGGTACAACTCCGGGTCGTCCTTTTACCGAGGGACACGGCTATTCGAATAGATAAACTTCCCTACAGGGGTGCACCACATAACCCAACATGCTCGATCCCATTTGGCCGGACACACTTTCCTGGGTCATGCCCGGCCTCGGAAGATCAACACGTCGCAGCCCCACCTAGGCACAACAGAGAGGTCAGCATGCCGGTCTAACTCCTATGGCGCAGGGGTCTGGGCCCATCGCCCTTTGCACACCTGCACGTTGCGAACGCGGCCGGAAGCAGACCTAGCCTACTGGCGTTCCAGTCCAATCCGGCGCGCGCCACTCAGTCGCTGACGTCACGAAGGCTTCGGCTGATACCACGACGCCGGGATACCCATAACTACTCCCGCGTAGATGGTTAGTGCGTATAGACCAAATGGCCAGATTCAGATCAAATACCAACATCTCGTTAAGCGTGTTATTATGAAGCAACCGCGGACGCCGACCAGGGCCAGGCCCACCTCTCGCCTAGGTGGTCTCAACCTACCCGGTCGCTCCGCCACAAAGATCCACATAGAGGGCCGTCGGGACAAAGGTCCTTTCAGCCCCCAATCTGTGAATCACTCGCGGGTACTCTTCGAGCGGACCCGACTTTAGTCACCATCTGTAGTATGTATACATGTATAGTATATACCCGTGATCACCTCCCGAGTGATCACGGCCCAATAGTATAGCAAGGCAGACTGACAAGAATGTAGGGCCAATGGTGATAAACTAGCATCCTATACTAAGCATTTAGGATTGCGGGTAAGGTATCAATGACTGTAGCAACAATGACAGGCTATGCAACAGAATAGAACTAACAGAACAGTAACATGCTACACTACTCTAATGCAAGCAGTATAGAGAAGAATAGGCGATATCTGGTGATCAAGGGGGGGGGGGGCTTGCCTGGTTGCTCTGGCAAGAAGAGGTCGTCAACACCGTAGTCAAACTGGGGGGTCGCCGGCAGTCTTGGGGTCTACCGGAAAGAAGCAACAAAGGGGGAACACAATAAATAACAAAGCAATCAAAGCATCACAAAGTGTAACATGGCAATACATGGTGCTAGGTGTGGCCTAACGCGGTAGTAGGTGATACTAGAGAAAGGGGGAAACATCCGGGAAAGTATCCCTAGGGTTTCGCGTTTTCGGACAGATGAACCGGAGGTGAAATGTTGCAGGTTCGCTATGCTAGGGACGTGTGGCTGACGAACGGGCTGCGTATTCGTATTCGTCTCGTCATTCTTATGGATTATTTTCATCCGAGTACAAAGTATTTTCATCCGAGTTATGGATTATTTATTATTAATTTTCAAAGTTTTAATAATTTTTTTGAATTTATATTAATTTGTAATAGAAGCTAAAATGCTACAAGTACCCAGCTCTGTGTACACAAATGTGTACCCAGAGGCTGACAGGTGGGCCAAGGGGGACCCAGTTGACCGGTCAAAGCTTGACTGGTCAACAGGGGTGGGGCCCCCTGTCATTCTATTATTTACCTAATTATAGTTTAATTTGTTAACTAGAAGGTTAACTAAAGTTAAGTTAATTAAGCCGCCTAATTAATTAATTAATTTTAATTCTTTTTATTATTACTTTGTATAATCGTTTTCGGGGGCGGGTCTCGCTTGTCATTCGGGCAGGGGCCTTAACGGGTCGTGGGTGGCGGTTCTCAGGCTCCAGCCCACCCGGTAGGGCGCTGCGGCCAGCGGGTGAAGGGGGGCGGCGCCGGTGACAGTGGCCGGAGCGGGGCGGCACAGCGAGGTGCGGTGGTGTGAGCGGGCGCGCACTGGGCCGCGGCTGGGCGAGCGCGCGCGACAACTGGCATGGCCAGAGGCCCGCGAGCGCGGCCAGGGAACATGGTGGGCGCCGCGATGGACGGGCGTGGTCAACGCGCTGTGAGCGCGAGCGCCCGTGCGGAGGGGAACGGGGCGATGACGGCAGCGAGACGCGGCGCGGGACAGACGGGGGCGCGGTGACCGCGGGTTCGGGTGTGCCTCGGGCGAGCAGCGACGAGGGCGGGGACCATGCGGGAGCGAGGGCAGAGGAGGGAAGGAGAAGGTGTCCTCACGTGCGAGGAGAGAAGGGGACGACGAGGCCTGATGAGGCCGACGAGGAGGTGGACGAGGAAGCAGGCGACGAAGGCGGTCCAACGAGGTCGTCCGACGACGACGGGCGACGGCGTCAGGTCGGTGCAGAGGAGCATCGGGCGGCGGGGACGAGATGATGTAGAGGCGTCCGACGAGGTGGAGGTAGACGAGGGGGGTGGCTCTGGCGATCGTGGCTGGCGACTGCGGTTCCGTGCCCTGATCCAGAACGAGCACTGAGGGGGAGGGGATCGGTCTCGATCCATATCCAGCGAGGGTGGGGGAGAACGAGAGAGAGACATGGGGGAGTGGGGTAGTTGGGCTAGGGTTACGAGGGAGTGAGGTTATACAGCCGGGGTGTGCTAGCTGGGCCGCGGGGGTGGCCAGGTGGGCCTGTTGGCCCAGTTGGCCAGGGGGTCCTCTTTTGTTTTTAGTCTCTCTTTTTTTAATGTTTTTTTTAGTTTCTAATTTATTTTAGTTTTACAAAATATAAAAACAGTTCATATATTAGTACTATTAATTAGGCTACTGCCCCATTAACTTTTGGGCAACTAAATGAATGGTTTAATATTTTATGAATTACAAAAGGCTATTATTTAATTGTTTTACCTATTGTTTTAACTATTTAAGTGCAACTAAATTTTTATAAAAATGTGGTTTCTCCACCATTATTACTTAGGATTTATTTGTCCCATTTTGAACATTTTAGTTTTAGTGTTTCAAAACTTTTAATGTTTGACTTGATTTTCAAATTTGAATTTGGATCGGTTTCGAACTAACGCGAGATTAACAACAGTAACCGAGGTGACGTGGCATCATTAGCGTGGAATTACTGTAGCTTAATTATCCGGGCGTCACAATTCTCCTCCACTACAAGAAATCTCGTCCCGAGATTTAAGAGGTAGTAAAAGGGGGGAAGGTTTGGTAACGAATCTAGCGGGTCTTCTCATCCTGGCTTTCTCTTCTCGAAGAGGCCGGTCCAATACATTGATGTCTTCATTTTTCTGCTTCGGGTCATCATGATGAAGTTGTCTTCCTTTCTTCGAGAACTCCATCGCACTTAAGAATATGAAAGGGGCAGCTCGGCAACGACAGAATGTTATAAGGGTAATAACCTGGGGTTAACCCAGGCATGAGCATAAGAGTACCTCTCGAGTTGGAACTTAGGAAATACATCGAGAGAGATATAAGTAGGCATGAGAAACTTCAAGCGGATAGGTAAACGTTCGATGCCTGAAATAGAGTATGAGAGGGGTTCAGAGCAACGGGAATAGGTATTGTGTCTGACTCCAGAATAGGTGATCTCATCAGAAGGTGGCTCGTGAATTACATATGAGGCCATGCGCGATGATTAATTATGGAAACAGGGGGTGTACAGAAGAGTCAAGTTTCAATCCAGTGGAACTGTGGGTTATGGGCCCACCATGTGGGTTGAAAGTAGGAAGGGTGGCGACATCTTGCACAGCCGTGACAGGGAGGCATGTCAGTGAATAGCTTGCTAGCTATGCCGGCAACAATGCCGGTACCAAGCACGGGGAACAAGGAGAGCAATTTTCCTACTTGTTGAACGAGGCGAACCAATTGGCAAAGTTATCATCCATCGGTGGTTACCGGAATGTCATCAACAATAGTAACAGGATCTTACAGACAGAGTGGTACAACAAGGTGTTTACATAAGCAGAAAAACATTACTGCTTAGATCAAATAGATCACGAGAAGGGTTAAACAAAACAATGGAGAGGAAAAGGTGATCTTCATATTAAACAAAATAATGGAAAGGAAAATGTGTTTAAACACAAATTTCAGGGGGTATATCCTTCTGAAGGACAAACAGAGACTGATATCCATGACAGGATATAACGTAGAAAACCCTTTAGGAAAGGGGAGAGAAATCTCATGACATTACCCATACAACGGTGTTTGGATAATTGATAAACAAAAATCAGCATGGTGCTTCAAATGTTCTTATTGAAGATCGGAGTACCACAGACATGCTTCGAGATAACATTGATATGGTCTTCAAGTAAGGTTCAGATTTTAGATACACAAGGATCCATTAGGAACAACTTATAGAACAAGTCTTACAATTTCCTCATGGAAGAATGGATAACCTTGCTAATAAGGAATCTATAACAGCAGGTCATCCGGCCAGGTGTGTTGGGCATGCCATCACCTTACCGGGTCATAAAAGACCAGTGTTATAACTCTTGGAAAAATGTTCCAACCATCATATCTGACCGAGATTCAGATCTGATCGGTGTTAGGATACCTCAGAATCAGGATGCCTGAGAAGAAAAGGAGCAAAACAAATTGACGAGATGACATTGCAAGATTCTCGGGAAATGAACTATGGGAGAGGGTTCCTGAAACAATAGTTCATTATTAAACCAAGGACAGGATGAGGAGGTCGCTGATGGACTCAGCGACATAGCATCGAGATTTCCCACAAGATGGATTTCCACAGTTATGTGAACAAGGAGATAACATTTGTCATATCAAATGATATAATGATGTATGCTCGAGGAAAAACATATACACCTAAACATTGTTTGAAAGTTGCACCCGAAATATGGGCTTAGGGTGCATGATCAAGTTAGAATGGTGATCCAATAAACAATAGTCTAAGAATGAACGGTTAACCATTTACTTGAGAGCAATAGGGTCGCTAGAAGTTTTGAATTCACACATCATAGTTCAATTGTCGGTTTTCCGTTTAGAAACAACACGGGGACCAAGGAATGAACGAAGATGGCAGGAAGTATCATTTGTACCAAGAATGCATAAGAGGTGGTGAAATTCTTGTGACATTATTGACACAAAAGATGGCAATACTCCAAGGTAAAGAAGATCAATTGATGGATAGCATGGCTCTCAAGGTATAACACGAAACACTAACAAGTTTGTGTTGAACGGAAGGCAATAAAGTGGTTGAGATAACACAAATCATCGAGGGCAAGGATGGTATTTCTCTTCATGAATTCAATCGATATCCTGGAAGAGCTCAAAATGTTGATGATGATCATGACACATTTGTCGAGAGGTTTCATGAAGATATAATCGCTCATGGACAACATCAAGCAAAAGGAAGGATGGAGCAAAAAGTTATTAAAACCACGGATACGACACAAACTCAGAATCAAGCTTGTTGCTTGAGGTGAAACGGTAAGACAAGGAAGATCGACGTATGCTTAGCTCATCATCGAAAGTTGTGCTCTAGGAATAAGGACCAGGTAGCACCGTTAAAATCATCACGACAATGATATAGACAAACAGGCTATGAGTGCCGTGATCGGGTACAAACTCATACGCAAGGAAGATTACTAAGAGTTGTTGAACCGCAGTGCGGACTTGATTCATTTATCGGGGTACTCGAGTAACTAACCACTCAAAACCCAGGAAAATTGGAATCAATGAGAATGTAGTACTTGACGAAGAACTCATAAGAAGTTGTGCAGTTCCGTGACAATCTCGAGATAGTAGGGGGTAATACTCGACGAGAAACCAAAGTAAAGGTTGGACATGTGTATTGATCCAGAGAAGACAAGTTCTTAAACTTGCCCGAGAAATGGGATCAAAGAAGAACATATGGTCGAAACCACGATTGCAAAGGATCAATTCACCAATACCAAAGGATATTATATCGCGGAAATAGTTATTATTACAAGAAGCTTCCATGATAGGATCTACATCGTGTCCATGGGCATGAACACAAAGGTTCAAGGTCGACTCCCACTTCCTCAATGCATAAACTTCCATTCACCTCTCGTATTTCGAAAATGACATTAGTTGTTGAAAGTTTAACCTGGTGCAATACCAGATAAGTATGACCCGTGAAATCTTTCGGGTTCACACAAGTTAGGGAAGGCATTGGTTCAACCCATCGGGGCATCTAGGAATATATACCACAAACTTCAGAGTAAAAATCACCAGCTCAAAAGCAGAGCAAGGTTGGCAAAAACCAACGAATAGGATTTACTAATGGCATTATGTATCAGGGAAGAATTCACAAGGCGATTAAATATGAAGGACATTGCCGAATAATAATCCAACAAAGGATCTGACGGTCGATAGCGGAGCTGATATGAGCATCGGTACGCAACCAGTTGAAGAAAGAATGCAAAGGCATTGGATTACAGAAGCAACTGGCTAATTCAAAGCTCACATGTAAAAGAATTATGATTTCCAAATCAAAGGATCAGAAGCAAAGTTCTGATTAGGGATGGATAAGTTGAATAGCCTTAGGGGTACAACCGACGGCAATTGGATTGGTTAAGAACCTGCTCATATCCAAATGACTTCTGAGCTAGAAGGATGAATTCTAGGATCTGATTGAGGATTGCGAGCATTCACAACATATTGAATCAACGGACTTAAAATGATAATGACAAGGTATGCCATTAAGATTACGAGACTTATGGGATTAACCATAATGCAAGCAAGCAAGAATTTCAAGAGCAATAGGCTGCTCAGGATTTTCGGAAGATCGGGTAGTATTTGAATGTATTTTTGTGAAACACATGAACAACTTTGGACGAACGGATACTCGACAAGTGCAAGTAATTATCCGTAGGGGTATTCATGCAGCAAGAAACTGCTGGGCAGTAAGCGTAAGGAATTCTCAGAATATCGAGGAGTATTTCAAGACATCTTGTAATAACAAGAGCAACTGAGGATGACAATATGAACGATAGGTGTAAGTAGTTATCCAGAGGGATTTATCGATGGAAGTGAATTGCAAAAGCAATGGCACATAGTCTCGAGAGCATATCGTAGAGTATCTTCTGAATCTTCTGGTGCAGCAGGCGGTCATTGGTAACAAGGGGCTCTCCGGGACAAAGTACTTGCGAGAACCTAAAGTTAGTTTTGTTTTTAGCAAAATCATTTGACCCGAATAGAAGAGAGCTCAGAGTCCCAGAGTAAAGATCGAGGAGTAAAAGATCCTAATACCACCCAATGGCAATGTGGGCCCATGGGCCGCACAGCCATGTTAGTAAAAAGTTTTGCAATGTCTAGACTCAACTTCGGCCAAGGAGTTGGGAAGGGGATTCCTACAGGCAGTCGGCTCTGATACCAACTTGTGACGCCCCCAATTCAATCGTACAGTAATCATGCACGCAAACGTGTACGATCAAGATCAGGGACTCTCGGGAAGATATCACAACACAACTCTAAAACATAAATAAGTCATACAAGCATCATAATACAAGCCAGGGGCCTCGAGGGCTCGAATACAAGTGCTCGATCATAGACGAGTCAGCGGAAGCAACAATATCTGAGTACAGACATAAGTTAAACAAGTTTGCCTTAAGAAGGCTAGCACAAACTGGGATACAGATCGAAAGAGGCGCATGCCTCCTGCCTGGGATCCTCCTAAACTACTCCTGGTCATCGTCAGCAGCCTGCACGTAGTAGTAGGCACCTCCAGTGTAGTAGTCGTCGTCGACGGTGGCTTCTGGCTCCTGGGCTCCAGCATCTGGTTGCGACAACCAGAAAGAAAGGAAAGGGGGGAAAAGGGGGGAGAAAGCAACCGTGAGTACTCATCCAAAGTACTCGCAAGCAAGGAGCTACACTACTTATGCATGGGTATATGTGTAAGGAGGCAATATCGGTGGACTGAACTGAAGAATGCCAGAATAAGAGGGGGATAGCTAATCCTGTCGAAGACTACGCTTCTGGCAGCCTCCGTCTTGCAGCATGTAGAAGAGAGTAGATTGAAGTCCTCCAAGTAGCATCTCCAAGTAGCATCTCCAAGTAGCATCTCCAGTAGCATCGCATAGCATAATCCTACCCGACGATCCTCTCCTCGTCGCCCTGTAGAAAAGCGATCACTGGGTTGTCTGTGGAACTTGTCTGGGTGTGTTTTATTAAGTATCTAGTTCTAGTTGTCATAAGGTCAAGGTACAACTCCGGGTCGTCCTTTTACCGAGGGACATGGCTATTCGAATAGATAAACTTCCCTGCAGGGGTGCACCACATAACCCAACACGCTCAATCCCATTTAGCCGGACACGCTTTCCTGGGTCATGCCCGGCCTCGGAAGATCAACATGTTGCAGCCCCACCTAGGCACAACAGAGAGGTCAGCACGCTGGTCTAACTCCTATGGCGCAGGGGTCTGGGCCCATCGCCCTTTGCACACCTGCACGTTGCGAACCCGGCCGGAAGCAGACCTAGCCTAGTGGCGTTCCGGTCCAATCCGGCGCGCGCCACTCAGTCGCTGACGTCACGAAGGCTTCGGCTGATACCACGACGCCGGGATACCCATAACTACACCCGCGTAGATGGTTAGTGCGTATAGACCAAATGGCCAGACTCAGATCAAATACCAAGATCTCGTTAAGCGTGTTATTATGAAGCAACTGCGGACACCGACCAGTGCCAGGCCCACCTCTCTCCTAGGTGGTCTCAACCTGCCCGGTCGCTCTGCCACAAAGATCCACACAGAGGGCCGTCGGGACAAAGGTCCTTTCAGCCCCCAATCCGTGAATCACTCGCGGGTACTCTTCGAGCGGACCCGACTTTAGTCACCATCTGTAGTATGTATACATGTATAGTATATACCCGTGATCACCTCCCGAGTGATCATGGCCCAATAGTATAGAAAGGCAGACTGACAAGAATGTAGGGCCAATGGTGATAAACTAGCATCCTATACTAAGCATTTAGGATTGCGGGTAAGGTATCAATGACTGTAGCAACAATGACAGGCTATGCAACAGAATAGAAGTAACAGAACAGTTACATGCTACACTACTCTAATGCAAGCAGTATAGAGAAGAATAGGCGATATGTGGTGATCAAGGGGGGGGGGGGCTTGCCTGGTTGCTTTGGCAAGAAGAGCTCGTCAACACCGTAGTCAAACTGGGAGGTCGCCGGCAGTCTCGGGGTCTACCGGAAAGAAGTAACGAAGGGGGAACACAATAAATAACAAAGCAATCAAAGCATCACAAAGCGTAACATGGCAATAGACGGTGCTAGGTGTGGCCTAACGCGGTAGTAGGTGATACTAGAGAAAGGGGGAAACATCCGTGAAAGTATCCCTAGGGTTTCGCATTTTCGGACAGATGAATCGGAGGTGAAATGTTGCAGGTTCGCTATGCTAGGGACGTGTGGCTGACGAAAAGGCTGCGTATTCGTATTCGTCTCGTCATTCTGAGCAACTTTCATGTACAAAGTATTTTCATCCGAGTTATGGATTATTTATTATTAATTTTCAAAGTTTTAATCATTTTTCTGAATTTATTTTAATTTGTAATAGAAGCTAAAATGCTACAAGTACCCAGCTCTGTGTACACAGATGTGTACCCAGAGGCTGACAGGTGGGCCAAGGGGGACCCAGTTGACCGGTCAAAGCTTGACTGGTCAACAGGGGTGGGGCCCCCTGTCATTCTCTTATTTACCTAATTATAGTTTAATTAGTTAACTAGCAGGTTAACTAAAGTTAAGTTAATTAAGCCGCTTAATTAATAAATTAATTTTAATTCTTTTTATTATTACTTTTTATAATCGTTTTCTGGGGCGGGTCCCACTTGTCATTCGGACAGGGGCCTTAACGGGTCGTGGGTGGCGGTTCTCGGGCTCCAGCCCGCCTGGTAGGGCGCTGCGGCCAGCGGGTGAAGGGGGAGCGGCGCCGGTGACAGTGGCCGGAGCGGGGCGGCACAGCGAGGTGCGGTGGTGTGAGCGGGCGCGCACTGGGCCGCGGCTGGGCGAGCGCGCGCGACAACTGGCACGGCCAGAGGCCCGCGGGCGCGCCCAGGGAACATGGTGGGCGCCGCGATGGACGGGCGTGGTCGACGCGCTGTGAGCGCGAGCGCCCGCGCGGAGGGGAACGGGGCGACGACGGCAGCGATACGCGGCACGGGACAGACGGGGGCGCGGTGACCGCGGGTTCGGGTGTGCCCCGGGCGAGCGACGACGAGGGAGGGGACTATGCGGGAGCGAGGGCAGAGGAGGGAAGGAGAAGGGGTCCTCACGTGCGAGGAGAGAAGGGGACGATGAGGCCTGGTGAGGCCGACGAGGAGGAGGACGAGGAAGCGGGCGACGAAGGCGGTCCAATGAGGTGGTCCGACGACGACGGGCGACGGCGTCAGGTCGGTGCGGAGGAGCTTCGGGCGGCGGGGACGAGATGATCTAGAGGCATCCGACGAGGTGGAGGTAGACGATTGGGGTGGCTCCGGCGATCGTGGCTGGCGACGACGGTTCCGTGCCCTGATCCAGAACGAGCACTGAGGGGGAGGGGATCGGTCTCGATCCATATCCAGCGAGGGTGGGGGAGAACGAGAGAGAGACGTGGGGGAGTGGGGTAGTTGGGCTAGGGTTACGAGGGAGTGAGGTTATACAGCCGGGGTATGCCGGCTGGGCCGCGGGGGTGGCCAGGTGGGCCTGTTGGCCCAGTTGGCCAGGGGGTCCTCTTTTGTTTTTAGTCTCTCTTTTTTAATGTTTTTTTTAGTTTCTAATTTATTTTAGTTTTACAAAATATAAAAACAGTTCATATATTAGTACTATTAATTAGGCTACTGCCCCATTAACTTTTGGGCAACTAAATGAATGGTTTAATATTTTATGAATTACAAAAGGCTATTATTTAATTGTTTTACCTATTGTTTTAACTATTTAAGTGCAACTAAATTTTTATAAAAATGTGGTTTCTCCACCATTATTACTTAGGATTTATTTGTCCCATTTTGAACATTTTAGTTTTAGTGTTTCAAAACTTTTAATGTTTGACTTGATTTTCAAATTTGAATTTGGATCGGTTTCGAACTAACGCGAGATTAACAACAGTAACCGAGGTGACGTGGCATCATTAGCGTGGAATTACTGTAGCTTAATTATCCGGGCGTCACAATATTGTTGATTCCAAAGTAATTGTTCGAACTGATCATGCTGCTATTAAATACCTTATGGAAAAGAAAGATGCTAAACCTAGAATTACTAGATGGGTTCTCTTGCTACAAGAAGTTGATTTACATATTATTGATGGAAAGGGAGCTGAGAACCCCATTGCAGACAACTTGTCTAGGTTAGAGAATGTTCTTGATAACCCACTACCTATTGATGATTGCTTTCCTGATGTCAGGACCCCAATCCTAAGTTACACCGATCTAGCATGTAACACATCATATCATTTTGCGGCCTCACGGACGGTATTCCCACGGGTGCCTCCTCACCTGGCCCGGGACCATTTGCGCCTTTTGGCTCACGTATATGATAGTGTCGCTAGCATCCGTATGACAAAGAAAACGTGCCGACATGACTAGTCATAAACCCAAAGTGGCACTAACTTACAGGGACAGGCATACATGACCCAGCAACGAACGTGTCGGTCATCAGTGAGTGAATCCGGACTATAGCAGCTGGGCTAACAGGACTCCAGAGAATCCGGGCTGTAGCAGGCTAACAGGACTCCCGTAGACACCGCATGACATTTCCCCGTAGGGACAGACACAGGAACGAAGAAGGACACATGCTGGCCAGCCTAAGTGTTCCGGAGCAGTAGCAAGCTACCATGGCTCAGTGGAAGCACTAGGAAACATTTCTCCGTAAGAGAGGCTACCAAGAATAAACAACTTGATTGTCGGATCCCACACATACCAAGCATTTCAAATCATACACACCGTATGCTTGATATGTGCAAATGCAGCATGGCATCACAATATAACTCTATGACTCAAAGTATTTATTCAATAAGCTCCGAGGAGCGAGATATTACCAACATGGATCTCATGACCCAACATTCAGAGCATACAAGTCACAGCACAAACGGAAGCTTAACATGTCTGAGTACATACATCTACAAATGAAAAAGGCTGAGAAGCCTAACTATCTACCAGATCCTGCCGAGGGCACAAGATCGTAGCTGAGGTAACAAGCTAAACGTCAAAGTCCACGCGGAACTATTAGCGCGACTGAAGTCTCTCTGCAAAACAATAAATTAAACAAACGTGAGTACAAATGTACCCAACAAGACTTACATCAGAATTATCTACATAGGCATCAATATCAACAAAGGGGGTGGTGGAGTTTAACTCCAGCAAGCTAGCTTTGACTCAGTGGCTAACCTGAACTACGACTGCAAGTAACTCTTTTGAGGTGGCGCAGACGAGTCCAATTATTCACCATATCAATACACCACTATGGATCCGCTCTCGTCTCCCTATGATAAAGCCATCCATAGCACTCACGCTTATCTTGTGCATTTTAGAGTATGCACTTTCAGTTGCCTATGAACTATATAGGTAACCCAGGGGTGCTTTACCACATACACGGCTATTCGAATAGATCATATTAACCCTGCAAGGGTGTACTTCTTCACACATGCTCTCCCCACTTACCGCCATGTACACATCATGTATCTCGGCAACCTTCAAGTGGAAGCCTAGCGAGGGTGTCGGCCACGACCTAACTAACCACGCAAGTCTCTAGTCCAGGTTAATCGCCTATTTGGGTTCCATCCACAAGGAGATCTGGCCGGGGTGTCGCTCACGGCCCCAAAGGATGTGTACAGGGTTCCAAGCCCACCGAATGAGCGACGCTTGGCATACCCGGCCACGGTGCCTAGTCTGACCCAAGTCCACCTGTACCGGGTGCCACTTGGTAGACTACTAATGCAACCTACAAACACCAGAAACTAGTTGTAACTCCTAGATAGAGATCAGGCTAATTAATAAGTCGAGATGGGTCGAGTTACCAGAACCCAATGTGTGGTACTAATTGTTCATGGATCACAAACACAGAACTCAGTTCCTGAGGACGGCTTCAATAAGACAACCCACCATGTACTCCTACATGGCGTCTCACCGCTACCTTTACCAAATCGTGTTCACACACTTAGCTCACACAAAGTAGGACATGTTCATCATAATTCCAATTCATCCCCGATGAATCAGACCTGACTCAACTCTAAGCAGTAGCAGGCATGACAAATAAGCATGAATGAGTAGGCACAACAGGGCTCAAATAACTCCTACTCACGCTAGTTGGTTCAATCTATTTACTATGCCAATGACAGGTCATGCAGAGGAAAGGGGTTCAACTACCATAGCATGCAGTTGAATCGTTGTTGTCCTAATGCAGCAAAAGTGAGCAGAAGCGAGAGAGTGGGATTGTATCGGAATGAACAAGGGGGTTTTGCTTGGCTAGCACTTCTGAAGATAGTATAGCTCTTCATTAGTGTCATCGATCATATCGTCGGTACCACGTCTACTGAGAGGGGACAAATACCGGCAAACAAGGAAGAACACAATCAATGTAATGCCACAATATGATGCATGATCATGACATGGCAATATGCTATTGATTGAGCTAATGTAACTAACAACAAGTTAAATGGAGTTGGTTTGAACACTAGATTCAAATTCAAACTCCATATGTGATGGTTTAAATGCCCTATTTCATTTAGCCCAAATAGAAGCCATAAGTTGTTCTAGCATGCATGAAATGGTAGAGATGGATATATTGGATTTTTCTGATCATTTTTCATATATAATTCTTTGCATTTGGAGTTATAGATTAATTTCTATGAAATTTACAAATTTTGGACATTTTCTGAAATAAATAAACCATTTAGGAATTATTTAAGTTCTAGAAAAGAATTACTGCATCAGCATGACATCACTGTGATGTCACCAGTCAACAGGCGCGGTCTAGTCAAACCTGACCGGTGGGACCCGCATGTCAGTGGCTAACTAAGCTAAGCTAGTTTAATATGGACTAACCAAGGTTAACACTAATCAGGTTAACCGAAACTAGTTACTTAGCTAGGTGGGGCCCACATCTCATTGACCTAGGGGAGGTCAAAGAGTGGTCAAACACGGGTCAACTCGCTGGAGTTGACCCGCGGCTCGTCGCCGGTGGAGCTAGAGACGGTGGAGGGCGTCGGGTTTCGCCCTCCGGCGACCAAACGAGCAGCAGTTTAGCTTGGCGTGATGCTGGTCCTCGTCTGCATCCAACGGAGCCATCAGCTCGCGCCGGAGAGGACCAGAACGACGGCGGTGAAGGGAAGTGCGGTGGTCGGAGTTCGGCGAGCTCGGGCTTGGCACTACGATGCATGGCAGGAGTAGCTAGAGGGGGTTTTGGGCTTCTGGCGTTGTACTGAGCACGTTTGTGTGCTCGGTTGCAGCTCTAGGTGACGGTGGCCACGGCGGTGACATGGCAGGCAGAGCGAAGCTCTCGGCCGCGATGGTCAATGGCGTTAGCGGGACGAAAAGAGCCAGGGGAGAGAGGGGAACGATGCAGCAGCTCACAGCTGATGGAACGAAGGGGTTGGCGAGCTTTGGCTCATCCTTGTTGTTGCTAATCAAGCGACGGTGATCGCCGGCCGTGGCGATGAAGACGGTGGTTATGGCATGGAAACAGGCTCCCGGCGTCGGGCGGCTCGGCGGAGAGCTTCAGCACGAGGAGATGGAGCTCGTGGCACGAAGACGAGGTGAGGCAGTGGCTCTGGCGCGATGCAGCGAACGGCTGCGGCAGCGTGCTCGGTTGAGTGGGACGGAGAGAGCAGGGGGAGGGCCTCGAGGGAGAGAGAGGGAGAGCCGGACGGGTCTGGGGGTCGCTTGGCGTTGTCCAGATGCGTCGGGGAGGGGCAGGCAGGCAGGGAGGAGCTGGCCTCCTCGGCCGCGCGCGTGCGGGCACGCAACTGCTCCTACTGGCAGGCGGAAGACGACAGGAGGTGCCAGGTGGGCTGGGCCGGCTACAGGTAGGTGGCCAGGTAGTCCTTCTCTCTCTCTCTTTTATTTTCTGTCTTTGTTTATGGATTTAGTAAAAATACTAAACCTTTTCTAAAAATCCTGAAATAAATTGTTGGCTCTGTTGAAATGTTTTTCAGCAGCCCTCAACCATTATCACAATTATTTGGGAAAATAAAATATTTATAGCATTTAAATGCCCATATTAAAATACTTTATGATTTAATTCAAAAATCCAGAATGATCTAGAAATATGTTCATCATTTTTGGCAGAGGTTTTCACCTTTATTAGAAATCATGAAATTTTCAAAGGGCATTTTGGGTTCATTGAAAATGATTTTATTTGAGCCTATTTGAATTCATTTGGTGCTAGGCTTTAAACAATCCCCACTTCAAGTTTCTTTTAAATTTAAACATGATGCAACAACCAAGCTAGACCAAGTGCAAGGTAAAGCTAGGGATGTGACAACTCACCCCCACTAAACAAGAATCTCGTCCCGAGATTCAAGACGTGAGATAAGAAGACAAAGGGGACACTAAGTATCACAAACTTCATGATCCAAATGTCTTCTCGAGGTTTTTGATTTGCTGGCTCAAATTGATCTTGACGTCTTTGCTTTCGAGATCTTCACCCAACACGATTACGACAGAAAGAAACTCTACAGGAATCAATCTCCTCGAAGATCGAGCAATTCAAGATCAACCCACATAGTGAGACGTAAGAACACCTCTTGAGTTGATACACGAAACACATATCAGGAGCAATGGAAGGAGTAGATGACGAGGGCTTAATTTGGTTGGCAAAAATTCCATACTTAAGTAGGATGGTGCACGATTTCAAAGTAGTGAGGAGTTAATTGCCATGATTCCATAACGGGGCACCTTAGGGAAGGTGACTCGTAGATTTATTACCTCAAATGGTAAAAAGAATTACTTTTAATACACAGTTCATTGTAACCCTTCGTACCAGCCTGAGCCAACTCACCAGTAATCCTTTGGCGGAGTACAAAGGAACGGAATACCCAGACTAGAATGGATGATGTGGATTACCTTGTTGAAGACAACGCAACGGACGATTTTTTCTGATCATCAGGAATGGATGGAACCCATGGTAGGATGGCACAACAACGGTGCAAGCTGGGAACAAAATGCAAATGCTGGAAATGATTCTAGTAACTGGGGAGGAACCCAACAGTAGAGAGTGATTCCACTGTTGGAATGGCTATAGCGTAACCAAAGAAAACTAGGAGCAATCCCAATTAATGCCGACGATAAAACCTAGAGCTTGCGCATGCTCTCAAGAACTTGAGCATTTCCATATTCATCAAGGTTTACCAATATCCGTGTCAAGGATCCTGGCAACACAACATACTACCATGATGAATATTGATGGATGATGTAGATGCAAAGGAAGACAACACTTTCTCAGTTTTGTCCTTAGCGAGGCCAAGGGATCAAAATCTGGATGATCGACTGAGAAGCATTTAGCACTCCGGTTCTAATGTTCTCCTTGATGTTCTACATACCACGGTCATACTTAAAACATTAACGTGGCCATCAAGTATAGGTCGGACTTTGGAAGACAAAGGATTTATAAGGAACCATTCTTGAAAAGGCACATGAAATCCTTATAGACAATATGGACAGATTGCTGATTCAAGATACTACAATAATAGATCTTCTAGCTAGGTGTGTTGGCCAAAACATCAACCTTGCTAGAGCCTACATCACAGATCTTGGAAAACTACCAACCATCACATCTGCCTGACAATCAGATCTGGTTGGTGACAGGATATTTCAGACAACATGTGTGGAAAAGAAAGTTTGCAACACAAATCATTGTGATGACGTTGCGAGATTCTCAGGAAATGAACTACAATAGAAAACTCCAAAACATGAGCTGGTTCTGCTACACACATGTGAACATGCTGTCCCAGACAAGCATGACCACATGGTAGTCTTACAATAAAACACTACCGAGTTCTGGCTGGGAATCATCATCGAGGATATCGAAGTCCTTGCATAAGGCATGCTGTTAAGAAGAAACTTCTTCTCCTTGAACAACTCAATCAGTGGCTTGGTGTACTAGGGAATACATATGGAATGGAGGTAATTAATCTACCAAACCATAATATACTTTGCACATGCATGACTGACTTGGGACGATTCCAAAAGAAGCAAAAACAATCTTTCTCAGATCCACGGCGGCAACTTACGCCAAGTGTACGTGAATTAGAGGAAGTCACTTCTTTCATCTAACATATGCTTCATGAACGGAACATGAAGATAACGCTTATAAAAGTTTCCAACACTAGCTGGATGTTCAACACGAATCATGGAGGAGATGAAACTATTGCTGATGGGCCCAACAACAATCATCAAAAATTTCCATGAAGATGGAATTCCATAGTTATGTGAACAAGTGATAGCATTGGTCAGACTCAAGAGATATAATGGTGTATGCTCGAGGAAACAACCACGAGTAAGACAACATTACAAATATCATTGGTTCTGATTTGATTTGACGATAGCCCATACTCAAATCAAATATTGGATAAGATGGTAGGTCCATTAACTGATCTCGAGGGTCAATCGATGAAGATACCATCTTTCTTCAACACACATACAAGATATCCCATAAAATGAACTAAGTCGGACAAGCTTTTATCTTCCAGCTCTCCAAGTTTTTGTTTAGCTTAGCCAACTAGCTCAGGGGTATCCAACATAGACTCTTGAAGAAAAGGTGGTTCATAGGGATAAACCAACTTGATCACGAACTCAACATAACAGTCAGGGGACAACCTGGCAATACTTCCGAGAAGATATTCGGAAAATAACAAACCACCGGTATGTTATTTAGCTCGAGAACAATCTTGCCTTTCTGGGCAAGACGATTTGATCAAAAGAGTGAGTGATTGACATAGGCCTAACTCATTGATCGAAAATTGCACCAGAAATAAGGACCTGTTAGCACGATCAACCTTAGGATGATGATTCAATAACCAACATGCTAAGAATGAAATTATTGTCCTTTAACTACCAGGCAACAAGGTTACTAGGAGTATTGATTTCACACATCACGATTCACTTGTCGGCATTCCGGTTACAAATACACGGGGTTGAAGAAATGAATAATGAGTGTGAGAAGTATCACTGTACCAAGAATTCATAAGAGGTGGTGCAATTCTCATGACAATCCCGGCGTAAAGAGGGTGACACTCCAAGGTGGAACAGAACAAAAGCTGGATTAATATTTTGATCTCTAGAGTATGACGGCTTTAACCAAACCCTAGATATGGATAAGGTACTGGAGTTCATTTCTCCTAGTCATTCTGAAACAGAATGGCTTGATGGACCATAGGAATAATAGGCATCAATGAACACGAATGCATGACTACTCCTGACAATCAATTGATAGACGGGGGTTGGAAAATAACTAAAGAGGGACAACTCAAATGAACATATGATTTTCTGAGTTGGGGATGCATGGACTATCATGTCGAACGAGTTGAACACATTTCTTCCGGATAACTCATGCAGATAGGTAGAACTGGCAGAGTAACAACATAGAATCGAGAATTCGTCAAGAGCACTCTGGTTGTGATCTTTCGATCAACAAGGAACTTCTACCATAAGCAGTTCATGGTTTTTGGAAGAAGGAAATACAATGGACCTCGAGAACTAACGCAAATGTTACTAATAACCTAAAGGAACAAGCAAACACTATCAACATGAAGTAAGTAGGGTGAATCTCGGGTTTAAGACCCACGAATAGAATACCTACTACTAAGTGGCATCATGGGATGCTTTCGAGAATGATGGCCTAAAGCATCGCACTGGAAACACAAAACATGGCTAGATTACTAGGTGATCCTCTAAGACACCTAGGGTCATAATAATAACTCCAACATATATGTCGAGGCAATAGAGTACCTCAACCCACCGATTAGTGTGGTTAAACTGACCAAAGGACCATCGGGAACGGCAGGAAAGAATTTGCAAATGCATCAGATTGTTTTGAAACCTAGGATGACTCGGACAGCATAACGACTGTAAATTCTCAAAAAGATGAGACATCTTGCGAAAAGGTGGCATAACCACTCAACATCACAATACCAAGGTTCTGAGGCCAGCTATGAGCACACGGAAGTAGTAGAAACTGAACTGAGGCTTGAATCCACCAATCCTATGAGTCTACGGATTAGTAACACGTGATCCTGATAGAAAGAAGGGAAATCCTAGTTCCTTAAACCCGTAGGAAGATAAAATGACTCAAGTTAGAAGGCATAATGTATAAGGAGTAAAAAGAGCCTTACGTTCCCATCCACAATCAATTCCCAAGTATAACTAAAGAATTTCTAGACTCAACTTTGACCAGTTTGGCTTCGTAATCCTACATGCAGTCAGGCTCTGATACCAATGCTGTTAGGACCCCGATCCTAAGTCACACCGATCTAGCATGTAACACATCATATCACTTTGCGGCCTCACGCACGGTATTCCCACGGGTGCCACCTTACTTGGCCCAGGACAGTTTGCGCCTTTTGGCTCACGTATATGATAATGTTGCTAGCATCCATATGAAAAAGAACCCGGGCCAACATGACTGGTCGTAAACCCAAAGTGGCAGGGATGGGCATACATGGCCCAGCAATGAACGTGTCGGTCATCAGCGAGTGAATCCGGGTTGTAGGAGCTGGGCTAACAAGACTTCGGAGAATCCCGGCTGTATGAGGCTAACAGGACTCTGGTAGACACCGCGTGACATTTCCCGTAGGGACAGACACATGAATGAAGAAGGACACATGCCGGCCATCCTAAGTGTTCCGAAGCAGTAGCAAGCTACCATGGCTCAGTGGAAGCACTAGGAGACATTTCCCCATAAGAGAGGCTACCAAGAATAAACAACTAGATTGTCAGATCCCACACATACCAAGCATTTGAAATCATACACACAATATGCTCGATATGTGCAAATACAACATGGCATCACAACATAACTCTATGACTCAAAGTATTTATTCAATAGGCTCCGAGGAGCGAGATATTACAAACATGGGTCTCATGACCCAACATTCAAAGCATACAAGTCAAAGCACAAACGGAAGCTTAACATTTCTGAGTACAGACATCTACAAATGAAAAAGGCTGAGAAGCCTGACTATCTACTAGATCCTGCCGAGGGCACAAGATTGTAGCTGAGGTAACAAGCTAAATGTCGAAGTCCACGCAGAACTATTAGCGAGACTGAAGTCTCTCTGCAAAAACATAAATTAAGAAAATGTGAGTACAAATGTACCCAGCAAGACTTACATCAGAACTATCTACATATGCATTAGCACTACTAGGGAAAACTTTATACACAGAACTTTAGCAGTAGCGTGGGTCAAAAAAGCACGCTGGTGCTAAGTAGCAGTAGCACGCCTGGACAAACCATGCTACAGATAAAGTTCTAGCAGTAGCGCGCCTTGTTCTAAACACGTTACTACTAAAATTCCCACGGCTTAGCCGATAGGCTACACATAGTAGTAGCGATCCATATTGAACCGCTCTACCGCTACTTCCTTTGTAGCAGCGCGTTTTATTCTAAACTCGCTACTTCTAAAGGATATAAAATTAAATGGAAAGCAAATAGAAAGGTAATTGAAAATTAAAGAAATAGAATAAGGTGAAAGGAAAAAAAATAAAATATGAAGAAAAATAAATGAAAAAGGGAAAAAAGAGAAAGGAGTAGTGATAGCGTGTATACCAAAACGCGCTGTAGCTAACGTAGCAGTAGCGCGCTTTCTGGAATGCGCTACAACTACTTCTGACTTAACCACCCCGCGGGCTAAAAATTTTGCTAAGTCCTCCATTCCCCCTGTTCCCCTACTCCTCTGTCGCCGCCGCCCGAGCCCACCCTCAACCTCACCGCCGCCGCTATCGACCTCACCGTCGCCGTCCTTGACCTCACCGCCACCGCCCTCGACCTCACAGCAGCCGCCCGAGCCCGCCCAGCACCGCTGCCTCCGATCCCGAGCCCGCCCTCGCCACCCCTACCTCTCCGTCGCCGAGCACCTCCCCGCCACCATCTCTCCCCTCTCTGTAACCCCCCACCCCTCCCCCACCCCCTTTCTCTCTGCTTAGTTAGTACTAGATGTTGTTTAGTAGTAGTAGATGTTAATTTAGGGTTCATAGATAATGATTTTTAGTAGTAGTAGATGTTAATTAATAGTAGTGATGGTACTAGTTAACTAGGGCAGTATGGTTAATAGTATATGTTTTTACTATTGTATAATGTAGTTTATTTTTACTGTTTTTAGTAAGTGTTTAAAATAATTCGTAAGTAAATTAATAAACTAGTTCAACTAGTTTAGTTTTAGTTGAACTAGTTTAGTAAGTAAATTAATAAACTAGTTGAACTAGTTGAATTAATAGAACTAATGTATTTTTAGTAAGATAATTAATACTCCCTCCGTTCGGAATTACTTGTCTCGGAAATGGATGTATCTAGAACTAAAATACATCTAGATACATCCATTTCTGCGACAAGTAATTCCGAACAGAGGGAGTATAACTAGTTGAACTACTTTATTTTTAGAAAGAACTAGTTTTTTTCTATTTATAATAAGTTTATATTTAGTAAGAACTAGTTGAATTAACAAAACTAGTTGAACATGTCATATTTGTTGTTATTTTTTTAGTTTAAGCAATTTTTCTAGATGTATTAGTGATAACTTATAGGGTTTTTTCTTTTGCAGAAATCAAGGAGCCCATTCATCACCGTCCCCCTCCGACCTTGAGGTGAGACCAGCCAAATCTCCATGTATATCTTGTGTTGCTCAAATAGGATATGTGGTTGCCCAAGTGGCCGTTCATGTTTAGGTTACACCTCCGAGTGGCCTATGTTTTGCCGGAATGTTGATTAATTTCCGTTCCGACAAATTTCAGGCGCTCGATATGTCCTTTTTTTTAGCAAAGGTCATGCCGGATTTTTTCGTGAATTCTGCCATGACTTGTGCTAGAATATGTAGGAAATATCGAGTGGCCTGGATTTTCTCAAAAAATAATGATCTAATTTAGGTTTTTTAGTACATATATTTAATTTTACAAGTTTAATCTTTGAATTATGAATGTAGGAAATGTCGTACTCGGACGACGACAGTCTCCGGTGGGAGTGTAGCTGGTGCAATGACGATCGAGGTCTGTGCGACAGGTTCCTTCAGCTGGACGAAGATCGGCGCTTCAGGATTAAGCTCGAGGAGACCTTCAATGTTGAAACGGTATGCAACAACGACAAGTGTTTTTTTTCGTAATTAAGCTTGACTTCAACTATTTCAACGTCTAATTTTCATCTTTTACAATTTGACTAGCTTATCCCATGCCATGCAAGACTCTATGTCTTGGAGAGGATGGGTTTTGAAGACCATGAAAATTTTGAAACAAAGAAAATACACCTAAGGACCCATCATGATAAGGATTTTGAAGTAAATCTGTACAATTCTCAGAGCGTAACCCATTTTGGTTGCCAAAATTGTGAAGCACTTTGCTAAATGTATGGTTTTTATGAGGGTATGATTGTCACCATGGATCTTGGTGATCCTGACATCGAGCAAGACAATATGGACATTTGGGTCCTTGTTGATACGCTTCCGATTCTACCGCAATGTGAGTTTCTCAAACATAGTTATTAACTAGTTTATATTGTTTATTTCAAAATAGTTGATAGCTTATTTCCATTGACATCTTATTTTGATTCTTCAAAGAATGTGCAGAAGATGGTAGACAAAACCCGGTACACTGATGGCTCCAAATAAACTTATAAGGAGAAAAGTCATCTGATCGCATTTTGTACTTTTCTTGAGAATTACAATACCTATTAACGAACTCCTCCAAATTATGGTGAATACGTGCCACTAGTGCACGTGTTGAACCACGGTAACTTCTATGGAGATACCCTAGTAAGATTTTTTACTATTACAACATCCTTGCATCTTTTGCATTCTTCTAAAACTAGTACATCATTGCTAACTATGAAGTTATTACTATGTTTTTCAACAGAAACTCCCGGTGGATTGTGTGCCTCATCTGATGTAGTCGCCTTGCAGTTCTGAACATACTGCCAGGTCAATCTAGGGAGCTCACCTGTGCATATCGGATTTCTAAAACTGGCAAACACATGCTAATCAAAGAATGGAAAAAATGTTTGGACATTCGCAAGGAGGTTCTTGGATGTAACATTAAGCGAAAGGCAAGAATTGGAGACAGGATAATCTCCATTCTCCATAATGGAGAGTCAGAGGCTATCTTGTTTTTTGATATTTTACCTTAGAGAATGTAGTAGGTCCTAAGATAATGTAGTAGGTCCTATGAGGTACAATATGTTTATTATGTGGTACAATGTGTTAGAGTTGATGATGAGGAGTACTTGTGAGTACGACTAGTGACCAATTTGATATGTGATGTCTCATTGATGAAAATGATGCTCTTGACGAGGTTTTATATGACAATGATGTATTATGATGATAAGTTGTTAATGATATTATGATGATGATGATATTTATTATATCATAGGGTGAAAGAACCGCAGATTAGTTTCAAGTGGATGGACATCCACTTGAAACTAGTCCACAGTTCTTTCACCCCGTGATGTAATAACACATTATGATGTAAAAACAATCTCTAAATTCCTATTGTACGAAAACTTGTGTAAAGGTGTATGAATACAACATGAAATAAAAAGGAAATAATATACGAAATAATAGTAGTAGCGCGGACAGGGAGAAGCGCTACTACTAATTACCAGTAGCGCTCCTCTGGGAAAGCGCTACTACTATGTCGATTTAGTAGTAGCGTGGGTTGAGGCACGCTACTGCTAACCTTTAGCTGTAGCGTCGTACCAGTAGCGCTATAGCCCGCACTACTGATAGGCCTAAAACCCTCGCTGCTGCTAGGCTTTTCCCTAGTAGTGCAGTATCAACAAAGGGGGTGGTAGAGTTTAACTGTAGCAAGCCAGCTTTGACTCAGTGGCTAACCTGAACTACGACTGCAAGTAACTCTTTTGAGGTGGTGCACACGAGTCCACATATTCACCATATCAATACACCACTATAGATCCGCTCCCGTCTCCCTACGATAACGCCATCCACATCACTCACGCTTATCTTGCGCATTTTAGAGTATCCACTTTCACTTGTCTATGAACTGTATAGGGAACCTAGAGGTCCTTTACCCCGGACATGGCAATTCGAATAGATATATTAACCCTGCAGGGGTGTACTTCTTGACACACGCTCTCGCCACTTACCGCCATGTACACGTCATGTATCTCGGCGACCATCAAGCAGAAGCCTAGCGAGGGTGTCGGCCACGACCTGACTAACCACGCAAGTCTCCAGTCCAGGTTTATCGCCTATTCGGCTTCCATCCGCAAGGAGATCCGGCCGGGGTGTCGCTCACGGCCCCAAACAATGTGTACAGGGTTCCAAGCCCACCAAACAGGCGACGCTTGGCATACCCGGCCACGGTGCCTAGTCTGACCCAAGCCACCTGTACCGAGTGCCACTTGGTAGACTACTAACACAACCTACAAACACCAGAAACTAGTTGCAACTCCTGGACAGAGATCTGGCTGATTAATAAGTCGAGAGGGGTCGAGTTACCGGAACCCAACGTGTAGTAGTAACTGTTCATGGATCACAAACACAAAACTCAGTTCCCGAGGATGGCTTCAATGAGACAACCCACCATGTACTCCTAAATGGCCTCTCACCGCTACCTTTACCAAATCATGTTCACACACTTAGCTCACACACAATAGGACATGTTCATCACTAGTCCAATTCATCCCTGATGAATCAAACCTGACTCAACTCTAAGAAGTAGCAGGCATGACAAACATCCATGAATGAGTAGGCACAGCTGGGCTCAAAAAACTCCTACTCATGCTAGTGGGTTTCATCTATTTACTGTGGCAATGACAGGTCATGTAGAGGAAAGGGGTTCAACTACCGCAACATGTAACAGTTGAATCATTGTTGTCCTAATGCAGCAAAAGAGAGCAGAAGCGAGAGAGTGGGATTGTATCAGAATGAACAAGGGGGTTTTTCTTGCCTGGCACTTCTCAAGATAGTATAGCTCTTCATCGGTGTCATCGATCACATCGTCGGTACCACGTCTACTGAGAGGGGACAAATACCGGCAAACAAGGAAGAACACAATCAATGCAATGCCATAATACGATGCATGATAATGACATGGCAATATGCTATTGATTGAGCTAATGCAACTAACAAAAAGTTAAATGGAGTTGGTTTGAACACTAGATTCAAATTCAAACTCCATATGTGATGGTTTAAATGCCCTTTATTTGATTCAGCCTAAACAGAAGCCATAATTTGTTCTAGCATTCATGAAAATGGTGCAGATGGATAGATTGGATTTTTTGATCATTTTTCATATATAAATCTTTACATTTGGAGTTACAGATTAATTTTTATGAATTTTAGATGTTTTGGACATTTTCTGAAATAAATAAACCATTTAGGAATTATTTAAATTCTAGAAAAGAATTACTGCATCAGCATGACGTCACTATGATGTCAGCAGTCAACAGGCGCGGTCTAGTCAAACCTGACCAGTGCGACCCGCATGTCAGTGGCTAACTAAGCTAACCTAGTTTAATTAGCACAAATAAAGGTTAACACTAATTAAGGTTAACCTAAACTAGTTAATTACCTTGGTGGGGCCCGCATGTCATTGACACAGGGGAGGTCAAACAGTGGTCAAACCTAGGTCAACTTGCCGGAGTTGACCCGCGGCTCATCACCGGCGGAGCCAGAGACGGCGGAGGGCGTTGGGTTTCGCCCTCCGGCGACCAAATAGGCAGCAGTTTGGCTTGGCGTGATGCTGGTCCTCGTCCGCATCCAACAGAGCCATCAGCTCGCGCCGGAGAGGACTAGAACGATGGTGATGAAGGGAAGTGCGGTGGCCGGAGTTCGGCGAGCTCGGGCTCGACACTATAATGCACGACAGGAGCAGCTAGAGGGGGTTTGGGGCTTCTGGCGTTGCGCTGAGCACGTGTGTGTGCTCGGTTGCAGCTCTAGGTGACGGTGGCCACGGCGGCGACATGGCCGGCGGAGCCAAGCTCTCGGCCGCAACGGGCAATGGCGTTAGCGGCAGGAAATGAGCCAGGGGAGAGAGGGGATCGACGCAGCAGCTCATAGCGGATCGAACGAAGTGGTTTGTGAGCTCGGAGGTGTCCTCGTTGCTGCGAATCGAGCGACCGCGATCGCCGGCTGTGGTGATGAAGACGGTGGTAATGGCATGGCAGCAGGGCTCCCGGCGTCTAGCGGCTCAGCGGAGAGCTTCAAAGCGAGGAGACGGAGCTCGTGGCACGAAGACGAGGCAAGGCAGTGGCTCTGGCGCGGTGGCAGCTAATGGCGCCGGCGGCGCGCTTGGTTTCATGGGAGGGGGAGAGCACGGGGGAGCAGCTCGAGGGAGACAGAGGGAGAGCCGGACGGGTCTAGGGGGGGGTCGCGTGGCGTCGTCCAGATGCGTTAGGGAGGGGGCAGGTAGGCAGGGAGGAGCTGGCAGGCACGCCGAGAGGAGCTGGCCTCCTCGGCCGCGCGCGTGCAAGCACGCAGCTGCTCCTACTGGCAGGAGGAAGACGACAGGAGGCGCCAGGTGGGCTGGGCCAGCGAGCTGGGCTGGCTACAGGTAGGTGGCCAGGTAGTCCTCTCTCTCTCTCTTTTATTTTCTGTTTTATATTTTTTGCCTTTTTTCTGGATAGAGTAAAAATACTAAACCTTTTCTAAAAATCCTGAAATAAATTGTGGGCACTGTTGAAATGTTTTTCAGCAGCCATCAACCATTGTCAAAATTATTTGGGCAAATAAAATATTTATAGCATTTAAATTCCCAAATTCAAATACTTTATGATTGAATTCAAAAATCTAGGAATGACCTAGAATATGTTCATCATTTGGGCAGAGGTTTTCACCTTTATCAGAAATCATGAACATTTTCAATTGGCATTTTGGGTTCATTGAAAATGATTTTATTTGAGCCTATTTGAATTCATTTGGTGCTAGGATTTAAAAAATCCCCATTTCAAGTTTTTTTTAAATTTAAACATGATGCAACAACCAAGCTAGACCAAGTGCAAGGTAATGCTAGGGATGTGACAACTCAACCCCACTAAACAAGAATCTCGTCCCGAGATTCATGACGTGAGGTAAGAAGACAAAGGGACACCGAGTATCACAAACTTCATGATCCAACTGTCTTCTCGAGGTTTTTGATTTGTTGACTCAAATTGATCTTGACATCTCTGCTTTCGAGATCTTCACCCAACACGATGACGATAGAAAGAACAGGAACAGATCCACGCTGAGCATGAATAGGAACAGATCCACGCTGAGCACCTTTATAAAGAAGGAGTAGACGGTGTTATTAGACGTTGTGTACCTAAGCATGAACAGGAACAGATCCACGCTGGAGATAGAATTGCACATAAGGTATTGCAATCCGGTTTTTGTTGGCCTACTCTCTTCAAAGATGCTCGTAAGTTTCTCTTGTCTTGCGATGAATGTCAAATAATTGGTAATATTAGTAGACGTCAAGAAATGCCTATGAACTATTCACTTGTTATTGAACCATTTGATGCTTGGGGCTTTCATTATATGAGACCTTTCTCTTCCTCTAATGGGTATACACATATTGTAGTTGATGTTGATTATGTTACTAAGTGGGTAGAAGCTATTCCAACTAGTAGTGCCGATCATAACACCATTATTAAGATGATTAAAGAAGTCATTTTTCCGAGGTTTGGAGTCCCTAGATATTTAATGAATGATGGTGGTTCACATTTTATACATGGTGCTTTTCGTAAAATGCTTGCTAAGTATGATGTTAATCATAGAATTGCATCTCCATACCACCCTCAATCTAGTGGTCAAGTAGAATTGAGTAATAGAGAGATTAAATTGATCTTACAAAAGACTGTTAATAGATCTAGAAAGAATTGGTCCAAGAAACTTGATGATGCATTATGGGCCTATAGAACTGTATATAAAAATCCTATGGGTATGTCTCCGTATAAAATGGTTTATGGACGAGCATGTCACTTACCTTGTTGAACTAGAACATAAGGCATATTGGGCTATTAATGAGCTCAATTATGATTTTCAAACTTGCCGATGAGAAGCCGCTATTTGACATTAGCTCACTTGATGAATGGAGAACCCAGGCCTATAAGAACGCCAAATTATTTAATTAAAAACTTAAAAGATGGCATGACAAAAGGATACAAAAACTAAGTTTAATGTAGGAGATTATGTTTTGCTATACAACTCTCGTTTATGCTTTTTTGCAGGAAAACTTCTCTCTAAATAGGAAGGTCCTTACATTATCGAGGAGGTCTATCGTTCCGGTGCCATCAAAATCAACAACGTCGAAGGTAAAAATCTGAAGGTGGTGAACGATCAAAGAAATAAACATTATATCTCAATTAATCCCATAAATGTTGAAACCAATGTCATTGACACTGTAACCCCGGAGGTACACTTTCCATAAGGTACACTTTCCAGAATGTTTCAGACTCCGAAAAGGAATATGTATGTGGTACGGTAAGTAAACCGACTCCAAAACTGCTCAAATAACAATTTTTCTCCGTTATGGAACATTTAAAAAAAATAAGAAAATTAAAAGTAGTCCAAAAGAGACACTAGGCGTCCACGAGGGTGTAGGGCGTGCCCTCCCCCTGGGTGTGCCCCCTGCCTCGTGGCCACCTCGTGCCCTCTGGATTCCGTTTTCTTGCACGATACTTATTTTGGTCAGTAAAAATTCATTATATAATCTCCCAAAGGTTTTGACCACAGTACCACGACAAAATCCTCTGTTTTTGTGTTAAGCTGTTTTTTTTGACAGATTTAGATCACCATGACGTCTTCGAGCAAACCCAAGGACAAGTTTTTCGAGAAGGTCATCAACCCTTACCTTGTGGAGGTACTGCAACACCGTCAAACCATTGAGATGCGTGAGGGGGTGCTGCAAATTCACAATGTTGAGGGACCGAGGAGGACCGGAAGCGTGGAGGCAAGACTCAAAGCAACAAGTTTTCAAGTGCCAAGGGATGGTGGAACGCGGACTCAATGCCAACCACATGATGATCGCGGAGTTCACCAACAACCACAAGCTTGATGCCAAGAACATCGGGGAGACCATCTTCAAGCTTCACGAAAAAAATTCGAGCACCTCCAAGGCCAGATCTGTGATCCGCAAAACAAAAATTGTGAGTATGAATATAGATTCTAGATGATGAGTTTGGCTGCAGATTTGAGTATCCCAGAGACTCGATCGTCCTTCTACAATGGTGAGCCTATGCCTTGGAAGAAGGACTGCAAGCCTACATCATCAACAACTCCATCATCACCACCTCCGAAGAAAGAGACATAAATACATGGGTATGGGCACTCCCCTTGGCAATTGCCAAGCTTGGAGGAGGTGCCCCGGTATCGTCTCACCATCACACTTCTATCTTTACCTTTTTTTAGTTCAATCCTTTTGCTTATATCATGATCTAGTAGAATAAAGTTCTAGTATGATCTAGCTTTGAGTTTTGATCCCTATCTATGTAATCGAGTCCGTGCGCTATATATAACAAAAGAGCAGTTTTGAGTTGAGGGCTTTGCTATCTTGCTATGATCTTGAGGGAATAAAAAAAATAAAAGGAAATAAAAAGATCATATTGATCTTATGGAGAGTAATGACTTCACATATAAGGAGTATGATGAATAAAAGTTGTTGAGAGTTGCCAAACATACTTTTGGTTATCGCTGCAATTAATAGGAAGTAATAAAGAAAGAGAGGTTTTCACATATAAATACACTATCTTGGACATCTTTTATGATTGTGAGCACTCATTAAAATATGACATGCTAAAAGGTGGATGTTGGACAAGGAAGACAACATAATGGGTTATGTTTTCTTATATCTGAATAAGTTATATTGTCATGGATCTTCCAACATGTTGAGCTTGCCTTTCCTCCTCATGCTAGCCAAATTCTTTGCACCAAGTACAGATACTACTTGTGCCTCCAAACATCCCTAAACCCAGTTTTGCCATGAGAGTCTACCATACCTAACTATTGATTGAGTAAGATCCTTCAAGTATGTTTTCAACGGTGCAAGCAATAAAAATTGCTCTCTAAATATGTATGATCTATTAGTGTGAAGAAAATAAGCTTTATACGAGCTTGTGATATGGAAGAAATAAAAGAGACAGACTGCATAATAAAGGTCCTTATCACAAGTGGCAATATAAAGTGACGTTCTTTTGCATTAAGATTTTGTGCATCCAACCATAAAAGTGCATGACAACATGTGCTTCCCTCTGCGAAGGGCCTATCTTTTACTTTTATCTTCTACCTCCGTACAAGAGTCATGGTGATCTTCACCTTTCCTTTTTACACTTTATCCTTTGGCAAGCACTATGTGTTGGAAAGATCCTGATATATATATATATATATATATATATATATATATATATATATATATATATATATATATATCCACTTGGATGTATAGGTTTTCATAAAGTATTATTATTGACATTACCCTTGAGGTAAAAGGTTGGGAGGCAAAATTATAAGCCCCTATCTTTCTCTGTATTTGATTGAAATTTCATACCCATAAGTATCGCCCGTGTGTTAGTGCTACGTCTTGAGCTTGCATTGGTTTTCCTCGAAGAGGAGAGGGTGATGCAGCAAAGTGTAGCGTACGTATTTCCCTCAGTTTTGAGAACCAAGGTATCAATCCAGGAGGAGGCTCCTCAAAAGTCCCACGCACCTACACAAACAAACTAAGAACTCGCAACCAACGCAATAATGGGGTTGTCAATCCCTTCATGGCCACTTGCAAAAGTGAGATCTAATAAAGATAGTATGATAAGATAAATATATTTTTGGTATTTTATGATATAGATGCAAAAAGTAAAGATGCAAATAAAGTAGATTGAAAGCAAATATGATAAGAGATAGACCCGGGGGCCATAGTTTCACTAGAGCCTTCTCTCAAGATAACATAAGTATTACGGTGGGTGAACAAATTACTGTCAAGCAATTGATAGAAAAGCGCATAGTTATGAGATTATCTAGGCATGATCATGTATATAGGCATCACGTCCATAACAAGTAGACCGACTCCTGCCTGCATCTACTACTATTACTCCATACATCGACCGACTCCTGCCTGCATCTAGAGTATTAAGTTCATAAGAACAGAGTAACACATTAAGCAAGATGACATGATGTAGAGGGATAAACACATGCAATATGATATAAACCCCATCTTGTTATCCTCGATGGCAACAATACAAAACATGCCTTGCAACCCTTTCTGTCACTGGGTAAGGACACCGCAAGATTGAACCCAAAGCTAAGCACTTCTCCCGTGGCAAGAAGGACCAATCTAGTAGGCCAAACCAAACTGATAATTCGAAGAGACTTGCAAAGATAACTCAATCATACATAAAAGAATTCAGAGAAGATTCAAATATTATTCATAAATAAACTTGATCATAAACCCACAATTCATCGGATCTCGACAAACACACCGCAAAAAGAGTTTACATCGAATAGATCTCCAGAAGAGAGGGGGAGAACATTGTATTGAGAACCAAAAAGAGAGAAGAAACTATCTAGCTAATAACTATGGACCCGTAGGTCTGTGGTAAACTACTCACAACTCATCGGAGGGGAAAGGATGTTGATGTAGAGGCCCTCCGTGGTTGATTCCCCCTCCGGCAGAGTGCCGGCGAAGGCTCCAAGATGGGATCTCGCGGATACAGAAGGTTACAGCGGTGGAAATTGTGTTTCGTGGTGCTCCTGGATGTTTTCAGGGTACGTAGGTATATATAGGAGGAAGAAGTACGTCGGTGGCCGCCCGAGGGGCCAACGAGACAGGGGGCGCCCCCTACGGGGGGGGGGGCCTATCTCGTGGGGCCCTCGGAAGCTTCTTGACTTGCACTCCAAGCTCTCTGGATCTTGTTCGTTCCAAAAATCACGCTCCTGAAGGTTTCATTCCGTTTGGACTCCGTTTGATATTCCTTTTTCGTCGAAATACTGAAATAGGCAAAAAAACAGCAATATGGGTCGGGCCTCCGGTTAGTAGGTTAGTCCCAAAAATTATATAAATATGTAAAATAAAGCCCATAAACAACAAAATGGGGTAATATAATAGCATGGAACAATCAAAAACTATAGATACGTTGGAGACGTATCAAGCATCCCCAAGCTTAATTCCTACTCGTCCTCGAGTAGGTAAATGATAAAAAAGAAATTTTTGATGTGGAATGCTACCTAGCATAATTCATAATGTAATTTTCTTTATTGTGGCATGAATGTTCAGATCCAAATGAATACAAAATAAAAGTTCATATTTACATAAGAAATAGTAATACTTCAAGCATACTAATCAAAGTTAGCATGTCTTCTCAAAATAACATGGCTAAAGAAAGTTATCCCTACAAAATCATATAGTCTGGCTATGCTCTATCTTCATCACATAAAGTATTAAATCATGCACAACCCCAATGACAAGCCAAGCAATTGTTTCATCATTTAATAATCTCAAACTTTTTCAACTTTCACGCAATACATGAGTGTGAGCCATGGACATAGCACTATATGTGGAATAGAATGGTGGTTGTGGAGAAGACAAAAAGGAGAATATAGTCTCACATCAACTAGGCGTATCAACAGGCTATGGATATGCCCATTAATAGATATCAATGTGAGTGAGTAGGGATTTCCGTGCAACGGATGCACTTAGAGCTATAAATATATGAAAGCTCAACAAAAGAAACTAACTGGGTGTGCATCCAACTCGCTTGCTCACGAAGACCTAGGGCATTTTGAGGAAGCCCATCATTGGAATATACAAGCCAAGTTCTGTACTGAAAAATTCCCACTAGTATATGAAAATGATAACATATGAGACTCTCTATCATGAAGATCATGGTGCTATTTTGAAGCACAAGTGTGGAAAAAGAGATAGTAGCATTGTCCCTTCTCTATTTTTCTCTCATTTTTTTTTCTTTGGCCTTTTTTCTTTTTGGCCTTTCTCTTTTTTTTTCTTTTTTTTTCTTTCTTTTTTTTCTTTTCTTTTTGTAAAGTCTGAAGTCTCATCCCAACTTGTGGGGGAATCATAGTCTTCATCATCCTTTCTTCAGTAGGACAATGCTCTAATAATGAAGATCATCACACTTTTATGGATTTACAACTCAAAGCTAGAACAAGATATGACTCTATATGAATGCCTCCGGCGGTGTACTAGGATATGCAATGAATCAAGAGAGACATGTATGAAAATTATGAAGGTGGCCTTGCCACAAATACAATGTCAACTACATGATCATGCAAAAAGCAATATGACAAAAGTGATGCGTGTCATATAAACGGAACGGTGGAAAGTAGCATGGCAATATATCTCGGAATGGCCATGGAAATGCCATAATAGGTAGGTATGGTGGCTGTTTTGAGGACGGAGTATGGTGGGTGTATGGTACGGGCGAAGGTTGCACGGTACAAGAGAGGCTAGCAATGGTGGAAGGGTGAAGGAGTGCGTATAATCCATGGACTCAACATTAATCAAAAGAACTCATATACTTGTTGCAAAAATTTGGAAGTCATCAAAAACCAAAGTACTACGCGCATGCTCCTAGGGGGATAGATTGGTAGGAAAACACCATCGCTCGTCCCGACCGCCACTCATAAGGAAGACAATCAATAAATAAAATTGTGCTCCAACTTCATCACAAAGCGGTTCACTATGCGTGCATGCTACGGGAATCACAAACTTCAACACAAGAATTCTTTAAATTCATAATCACCCAAATAGCATGACCTTAATATCACTACCTCCATATCTCAAAACAATTATCAAGTATCAAATTGATCATAGCATCCAATTCACTTTCTATGATAGTTTTTATTATACCCAACTTGGATGCTCATCATTCTACGACCAACTTTATGATAATAGCAAATACCATGTTGTTCTAAAAGACTCTCAAAATAATATAAGTGAAGCATGAGAGACTAGCAATTTCTTCAAAATTAAGACACCACCGTGCTCTAAAAGATATAAGTGAAGCACTAGAGCAGAAACTATCAAGCTCAAAAGATATAAGTGAAGCACATAGAGTATTCTAGCAAATTCAAATCAATTAGGCTTCTCCCAAAAGGTGTGTACAGCAAAGATGATTGTGGTAATCTAAAAAGCAAAGAATAATATAATACACGACGCTCCAAGCAAAACACATATCATGTGGCGAATAAAAATATAGCTCCAAGTAAAGTTACCAATGAACGAAGACGAAAGAGGGGATGCCTTCCCGGGGTATCCCCAAGCTTAGGCTTTTGGTTATTATTGAATACCTTTGGGTGCCATGGGCATCCCCAAGCTTAGGCTCTTGCCACTCCTTATTCCATAGTCCAAAAAAGCTTTACCCAAAACTTGAAAATTTCACAACACAAAACTCAACAGGAAATCTTATAAGCTCCGTTAGTGAAAGAAAGCAAAACCACCACATAAGGTACTGCCATGAACTCATTCTTTATTTATTTTGGTGTTAAACCTACTGTATTCCAACTTCTTTATGCTTCTTAGACTAAATTACTAGCCATAGATGCATTGAAATAAGCAAACGACACACGAAAAATAGAATCTGTCAAAAATAGAACAGTCTGTAGCAATCTGTAACTAACGCAAACTTTTGGAACTCTAAAACTCCTACCAAAATAGGAAGTCCTGGAAATTTTTTTATTGAACAGCAGAAAAAATAATCAATGCAAAAGCATGTTCCTGTGATTGAACAAAATTATATTCGTGCGCGCAAATTTTCTGTTTTTCAGCAGAAACAAATCAACTATCTCGTAGGTTATCCTATAGGTTCTACTTGGCAAAAACAGTAATTAAAAGATAAAAACACATCTAACCAGAAGGTAGATGCAAGATTTATTACTAAACAGGAGCAAAAACAAAAACCATAAAGAAAATTGGGTTGCCTTCTAACTGGCGCTATCGTTTAACGCCCCTAGCTAGGCATTGAGATTTCAGTGATGCTCACATGAAATACAAGAACTGAAGCACAAAGAGAGCATCATAAAACACGTGACAAACACATCTAAGTCTAACATACTTCATATGCATAGTCATATTATAAGCAAAACAAATTGCAAGGCAAGAAAAAACTAGTATACGCAAGGAAGAGGAAAGAGACGAAAGCAATCTCAACATGACAAGAGGTAATTTAATAAGATAAAAATTTCTACGACCATATCTTCCTCTCTCATAATAATTACATGTAGGATTATAGGCAAATTCAACAAAATAGCTATCACAAAACATATTCTCAACATGATCCACATGCATGCAAAGTTGACACTCTTCCAAGATAGTGGGATTAAAATTAACTAAAGTCATGACCTTTCCGAACCCACTTTTATCAAAAATATCATAAGATTGCACATACTCCAAATATGTGGGATCTAAAGTTGACACTCTTCCAAACCCACTTTCAATATTATTGCAAACACTATTATCAATCTCATATTCATCATGGGGCTTAAATAAATTTTCAAGGTTATAACAAGAATCACCCCAATCATGATCATTGAAACAAGTAGTAGACATAGCAAAACTAGCATCCCCAAGCTTAGGGTTTTTCATATTATTAGCACAATTGACATCAAGAGAATTTATAGGAAAATCATTGCAATCATGCTTTTTATTCAAGGAGTTATCGTTAATCTCTTCATAAATTCCTTCATCGTAATTTTCAGATTCACAAATTTTGAGCAAAGCTTCATAAAGATAATCTAGTGCACAAAACTCACAAGCAATTGGTTCATCATAATTGGATCCCTTAAAAAGATTAGCAAGCGGATGAGGATCCATAGATCTTAGGTTCTCTGTGTAGCAATAAATAAGCATCTAATCCAACCAAACGAGCAAATGAAAGGGCAAGCAAAAGAGAGGAGGAGATTCGAAAAGAGAGGACGAATAAAACCACAAGGGTGAAGTGGGGGAGAGGAAAATGAGAGGCAAATGGCAAATAATGTAAATGCGAGGGAGCTGGGTTTGTGATGGGTACTTGGTTTGTCTTGACTTGAGCGAAGACCTGCCCGGCAATGGCGCCAGAAATCCTTCTTGCTACGTCTTGAGCTTGCGTTGGTTTTCCTCAAAGAGGAGGGGGTGATGTAGCAAACTGTAGCGTAAGTATTTCCGTCAGTTTTGAGAACCAAGATATCAATCCAGTAGGAGGCTCCTCAAAAGTCCCACGCACCTACACAAACAAACTGAGAACTCGCAACCAACACAATAAAGGGGTTGTCAATCCCTTCACAGCAACTTGCGAAAGTGAGATCTAATAAAGATAGTATGATAAAATAAATATATTTTTGGTATTTTATGATATAGATGCAAAAAGTAAAGATGCAAATAAAGTAGATTGAAAGCAAATATGAGAAGAGATAGACCCGGGGGCTATAGGTTTCAGTAGAGGTTTCTCTCAAGATTGCATAAGTATTACGGTGGGTGAACAAATTACTGTCAAGCAATTGATAGAAAAGCGCATAGTTATGAGATTATCTAGGCATGATCATGTATATAGGCATCACGTCCATAACAAGTAGACCGACTCCTGCCTGCATCTACTACTATTACTCCATACATCGACCGACTCCTGCCTGCATCTAGAGTATTAAGTTCATAAGAACAGAGTAACACATTAAGCAAGATGACATGATGTAGAGGGATAAACACATGCAATATGATATAAACCCCATCTTGTTATCCTCGATGGCAACAATACAAAACATGCCTTGCAACCCTTTCTGTCACTGGGTAAGGACACCGCAAGATTGAACCCAAAGCTAAGCACTTCTCCCGTGGCAAGAAGGACCAATCTAGTAGGCCAAACCAAACTGATAATTCGAAGAGACTTGCAAAGATAACTCAATCATACATAAAAGAATTCAGAGAAGATTCAAATATTATTCATAAATAAACTTGATCATAAACCCACAATTCATCGGATCTCGACAAACACACCACAAAAAGAGTTTCCATCAAATTGATCTCCACAAGAGAGGGGGAGAACATTGTATTGAGATACAAAAAGAGAGAAGAAGCCATATAGCTAATAACTATGGTCCCGTAGGTCTGTGGTAAACTACTCACAACTCATTGGAGGGGCAAGGATGTTGATGTAGAGGCCCTCCGTGGTTGATTCCTCCTCCGGCAGAGTGCCGGCGAAGGCTCCAAGATGGGATCTCGCGGATACAGAAGGTTACGGCGGTGGAAATTGTGTTTCGTGGTGCTCCTAGATGTTTTCGGGGTACTTAGGTATATATAGGAGGAAGAAGTACGTCGCTGGCCGCCCGAGGGGCCCACGAGATAGGGGGGCGCGCCCTACGGGGGGGCCCTATCTCGTGTGCCCCTTGGAAGCTTCTTGACTTGCACTCCAAGCTCTCCGGATCATGTTCGTTCCAAAAATCACGCTCCCGAAGGTTTCATTCCGTTTGGACTCTGTTTGATATTCCTTTTCTTCGAAATACTGAAATAGGCAAAAAAATGCAATATGGGCTGGGCCTCCGGTTAGTAGGTTAGTCCCAAAAATGATATAAATGTGTAAAATAAAGCCCATAAACATCCAAAAGGGGTAATATAATAGCATGGAACAATAAAAAATTATAAATATGTTGGAGACGTATCAGTTAGCAATTGTGAAAGACTAAATGATAGTTGAGTATGTGGGCAATTGCTTCAGTGACTGAGATTATAGTTTGCTAGTTTTCAATGAAGTTTCTGATTCATACTTTACATTGTGAATAGATTTTTACTTTAGCATAAGGAATCATATGACAATATATATGTTGTTGTTCTAAGAATGATCATGATGCCCTCATGTTCGTATTTTATTTTATCGACACCTCTATCTCCAAACATGTGGACATATTTTCTGATATCGGTTTTCCCTTGAAGACAAGCGAGGTCTAAGCTTGGGGGAGTTGATACGTCCATTTTGCATCATGCTTTTATATCAATATTTATTGCATTATGGGCTGTTACTACACATTATGTCATAATACTTATGCCCTTTCTCTTTATTTTATACGGTTTACACGAAGAGGGAGAATACCGGCAGCAGGAATTCTGAGATGGAAAAGGAGCAAATGTTAGAGACCTATTCTGCACAACTCCAAAAGTCCTGAAACTCCACGAAAGTCAGTTTTGGAATATATTAAAAATATTGGGCGAAGAAAGCACCAGAGGGGGGCCACCCACCAGCCACAAGGGTGGAGGGCGCGCGCTACCCCCTGGGCACGCCTCCGTGCCTCGTGGGCCACCTGGCGGGCCTCCCATGCCCATCTTCTGCTATATGGTGTCTTTTGCCCTAGAAAAAATCATAAGGAAGCTTTCGAGACGAAGTGCCGCCGTCTCGAGGCGGAACCTCGGCAGGACCAATCTAGGGCTCCGGCGGAGCTGTTCTACCAGGGAAGCATCCCTCTGGGAGGGGGAAATCGTCACCATCGTCATCGCCATCGATCTTCTCATCAAGAGGGGGTCAATCTCCATCAACATCTTCACCAGCACCATCTCCTCTCAAACCCTAGTTCATCTCTTGTATCCGATCTTTGCCTCAAAACCTCTGATTGGTACTTCTGGGTTGCTAGTAATGTTGATTACTAAAAGTGCAACTAATCCCTGGGTGGTTTTGGTAATTCTGAATAACATATAGTTCATTGAACTAATGCTCTTTCAAGATGATCATTTCAGAAAGTTCAATGATTGGCATGGCATGGACTAGAGATGTGGACACCTCAAAATGCAAAGGACGCATATTGGCAACAAGCTCAAGACTCTACATTTTCATTTTAGTGGTACGATCACATTGAGTCTGTAGGAAAGCCAATACTATTAAAAGGGTATGAGGTGTTGCTTAATGTCTTACTTGCTCAAAATGCTTAGTGATATGCTCCAAAACCCTCAACCACTTTCTCACATCCACATATGTCCTAAACCTAAAAGTCAAATTCGGCCCCACCAATTTGATCTATCCGGCACCACCAAGTTTCATTTGACATAGCCACTGCCACAAACCCTAGTTACTTCGATCTCACTGATAGGGATCTCGGTCTCACCGAGATTGTATTACAAACTCCCTGTTTCCTTTTTGTAACATTTTGACCTCACCGAAATGAGAAAATTTATCCCACCGACTCTACATTGCAAACTCCCTGTTTCCTTTTCATATCACTTTGGTTTCACTGAAGTGAGCAAATCGGTCCCACCAAGTTTGCCTGACCAACCCTCTGTGTGCCTATTGCTGAAATCAGTCCAACCGAGTTTATGCGATCGGTCACACCGAGATTATGTTATGCCCTAAACCTAGCATATTGGTCTCACCGAGATGACTATATCGGTCCCACCGAAAACTCTAATGTTCATATTTTTACGTGGATCGGTCTGACCGAGTTTGCTGATTCGGTCCCACTGAGTTTGGGAATCTGTATGTAATGGTTATATTTTGTGTCGAGGCTATATATACCCCTCCACCCATTCTTCATTCGTGGAGGAGAGCCATCAGAACATACTTACACTTCCACCATTCATTTTCTGAGAGAGAACCACCTACTCATATGTTGAGACCAAGATATTCCAATCATACCAAAAGAATCTTGATCTCTAGCCTTCCCCAAGTTACTTTACACTCAAATCATCTTTCCACCATAGCCAAATCTGTGAGAGAGTGTTGACAGTTGGGGAGACTATCATTTGAAGAACAAGAGCAAGGAGTTCATCATCAACACAACATCTATTACCTTTTGGAGAGTGGTGTCTCCTAGATTGGTAGGTGTCACTTGGGAGCCTCCGTCAAGATTGTGGAGTTGAACCAAGGAGTTTGTAAGGGCAAAGATATTGCCTACTTCCTGAAGATCTACCCTAGTGAGGCAAGTCTGTGGGGACCCCGACTCATAGGTCGAGATCACCGAATGCACGCGTACAGTGATCCCAGAGATCAATGCTCATTGAACACACAGAAGCTGAATAACAAGAGTCTTACACTACTAGGAAAAGGCCTACTAGTGGCACACCAATTTTGCGTACTAATGGCGCACTACTGGTGCGCCACTAGTACCACGCTACTAGTATTAAATACTAATGGCGCACCACTGGTGCGCCATTAGTATTTAGTATACTAATGGCGCACCAGGTAGTGCGCCATTAGTATATCCCATGGTGCGCCATTAGTATACCAGAAACTAATGGCGCACCACATAGAAGTGCGCCATTAGTAACAAATTTTTTTCAAAAAAAATTTCAATTTTTTTTTTAATTTTTTTCATATTTTTTTTTCGTTTTTTCTTAATCTCGGGTCACTATGGCTTAAACTCGGGTCAATATGCTTAATCTCAAGTCAAATCGCACTAAGTGGTCAAACTTCCCGGAAGGTCAACCATCCTCACAGTACTCCAGCCCGAGCACGCTTAACTTCACAATTCTATCCAACCCTAGCACCACCTCACTTAACATGCACTTGTTGATATATCTATCATATCAATCCTATTATACTTTGTTGATGTCTAGGACTTTGTTCATGTTCATGACTATGATGAAATTTTGAAAAATATTTCAAACTTCCCGGTCATATTACATATCATTTTTTTTCTGTTACTAGTGGCGCACCTAGCAAACGGTGCACCACTGGTAAGTTTGAAATTTTTTGATTTTTTTGGCCTCTAGATCTTGAAAGCCCCGTAACTTTTTTCTGTTAGGTTTTTGGGGATTTTGAAAATGTTTAAGGGGGATCCCCCGGTTAAATTCGGATGTAACTTTTCGAGTAGATGATTTTTCATATAAAAAACTTTTTAATCCAAGTTCGTATGCAAAAGTTATGCCCATTTTACAAATTTCCGGAGAGATTTTGCAAATAAAGTCGAAATTCGTATTTGTAAATTTTCCCAACTAGACCACATATCACATGGGAAACTTATTTTCTTTTAATTTTTTGACATTTCCATCATTTTATTTATTTTTTTCAAACTGAAAAGGCAGTCCACGGGGGGGGGGGGGGGGGTGCATTCGGGGGATTTTTAGTCAAAGCTAGTAATGGCGCACCGTGGGAGTGGTGCGCCATTACTAGTTCAGCTAGTAATGGCGCACCACACACACTGTGCGCCATTACTAGTTTTGAAAAACAAATAAAAAATTGAAAAAAATTGAATTTTTTTTACTAGTGGCGCATCGTGGATGTGGTGCGCCATTACTAGTTTAACTAGAAATGGCGCACTATCTCCTGGTGCGCCATTACTAGTTTTGAAAAAAATAAAAAAATTGTTACTAATGGCGCACCGTGGATGTGGTGTGCTATTAGTATTTGGTCACTCTTGTCGCACCAACACATGGTGCGCCATTAGTATATAGTAGTGGTGCACCACATGTCTGGTGCGCCATTAGTGTCCATATCATTTATAGCCCTTTTCCTAGTAGTGTTACATCCATACATACTGTCTTACACAAATTATGACCATTATGGTCAAGTCTTATATTGATAAAGCCTTAGGGGCTGCACATCAAATGAAACACAAGCAGCGGAAATCTTCGTTGATAAGTAGAACCCATGCCATCTGCCTTAACCCTACAGGCATTCTGACTGTGAAGCGTCCTAGTTCGCGTGTTCGTCACCAAAGAACTCTTCCTCGAACTCCTGCTCTTCCATGCCTGGTCAATTAAATAACCAGTGGCAAGCCAATGAGTACTTTGAATGTACTCGCAAGCAACCCATGATTTGGTTCAAACTAACAATGCAATTGTACAACAAGTAAGCTACCTAGCTTCACGCTAGTTGAGAAGTCCTATCAATCTGTGAGATATGCATCAATGGACATGGGTAACCTTGAGAACAGGTTAAAGATATAAACATAAATAGAGTTTGGATCAATGCCATTTCATTCAACACGTCAAGTAACCACCTTGACACAAATAGTTCTCTTCCACACACACATGCACCAGGATTGTAAAATTTCTGGACATAGTTTAAGTAGCACCTCCCAACTGTCCATGACCGTGGACACGGCTATTCGAATAATTTGACACTCTGCAGAGGTTGCGCACTTTACCCACAAGATCCGGGAAGCTTTCGTGTCATCCACGATCCCGCATTTACCTCAAGTACTCGGGGGAAGCACCCGATCATTACCTTTCCCTAGACGACACTAACATAGGGTCCACTCGTTGATACACGGCCCTCGTGTATAAGCAAAAGATCGTGGGACTCTGTCCTTTTCACATTATCACGCATACACGGTGTGTCCGGTGCCCTGTGAAAATAGTCATGGCCGCCTATCCAAGCACGACCCCATCCCGAGAGTGACCTCAAGTCACCCCCGTCACTAGTAATGTGGGCACCATGCTAGTATCAGTCAAAGTAGTCAATAATTCCCCGTCCCATAAAGGATTAGAGTGGTTGCATATGTTTGGTTGGGACGGTAATCACACATAAATCTAATCCATCATTTTACACACACCAAAAGCTCTCTTCGGTACACCACTTCTTCCTCAAGTGGTGACCTTAGTTCAACATCTCCCAAGGGCATTAGGGGCACCCGATGGGGTTTTCGACGGAATGTAACCATGAAGAGTTCATGGTACACATGCATCATTATGCAGCAACTAGCCCCTTGACATTGCAATCATGAACACGGTAAAGTCATGAGTAGGGGTATGCATCATGTGGTGGTTCACAACAAGTTTACCACCGTCATATTTCATCATCACGCAATCGGAAAAGGGTACCGATGAACAATAAGAGTGTCATGGTCAAAGGGCTGCTTGCCTTGATTGGCATGTTCTTCGAGGTCTTCAAATCCTTCTCCTTCTTCTTCTTCATCAACTTCGTCAAATACGGGATCGGAGACGCTACAGGGCACGACAGGTCGAGCGGGTGGCACCGTTGGACTCAGGGGGGCGTCGCCATTCAGGGGGTAGTGGAGGTGGTCGCCGGAGCATCCTGGTTCACCGGCGACGAGGTCATGCGCCGGAGGTGCTTCGTGCGTCGGTATTTCCGACCGTTTCCGGCGCGTGGGCACCGACCACCCGAGGCGGCGGAGCGAGAGCTCGATCTCGAGCTCGGGCTTCCCTAGGTCGAATGGGTGGAGCGGGAGGTAGAATGTGGGTGCGGGAGAGTGACAGGAAGCGAGAGAGGGGCTCGGCGTCGCATTATATAGGATGGCCGAGGTCCACTGTAGGCGCGGCCTACGGGCGCCCGATGGATCGGTTTGGTTGTTGTTAGAGAGGGAATGGAGGGCTCGGGGGTGTTCGTGGGAGTGGTCTAGGGTGCTAGGGAGAGGGAGGTGGAGAGGGACGAGCTGCGGGTGGGCCATAGGAGCGCCGCGAGCATTGGCTGAGCAGGGCGGCGTTCTGGCATGAGCTGTAGGAGAGAGAGAGGAGGGCGCGGGAGCAAGTGGGTGGCCTGCTGGCGTGGAGCGGACATCGAGGCGCATAGACTGGCACGCGGGGGAGGCTCGAGGTGGTCGGGGGCGCGGCATCAACGGTCGGGTGCCCTGCCAGGCGCTCCAGAGCGCGACTTTGGCCGGCATCCACGGTTTTCCCGCATCCTCGCAGTCCACTTGGGTCTGGCAGCTGAAGGGGGCGTGGGCAAAAGCTGAGGAGAGCCTTGGATGCTCTGGAAAGCTGAGGTGAGAGAAGGAGGCCGAGATAGAGGGAGGAATCCACTGTCAAGAGAACAAAAATGGGGTTCTTCCCCCCCCCCCCCCTTCATTATTGCTTCCTCGGGCAGAAAAGCATCGAGGTACTAGAGGGGAACTAGGAGGGTTTGTGGTAAAAATTAGAGCTCATGGAGATTAGTGGAAGAGGCCCAAATAGGCTTTTTAGTTAACACACAGAAGGTGTTTGATATGATTTTGGGGTACTTGCACTAAGTTTCTTCTTGTGCCACTTGGCAAGGGTGTTTGTCATGACAAAATGATAGGGTAGAAGGAAGATGAGCTCATTTGGGAGAGTTTGCTAATGTAACTTTGGTAAACCCTAGAAATTAGCAGAAATGAACTTGTGTAGATCTAGTTGAGAAAATTACTTCCCCTTGATGCACCACTTGGTGTAGTGGCCTCATTTGGTCCTGTGAACATGCTCACACAAGTTGGGGTCAAGGAGAGAAAGTTGGTAGTACAAATTTTTTCAAATTTGATTGTGGTCAGAGAGGGTTTTGGGGCATTTTTCTGAACCAAAATGACCTTAATTGAGATCAGGCTGTGCAAGGTGATCACAATATGCATTTGTGACTCTCTGGATTTTTCTTGGATTTATTGGAAAATATTTCTTCTAGAAATATTGCAAATACTTGAAATGGACAGAAATGGTTTTGGAGGATTTTGCCTAATATTTTGAACATGACCATGTGTTGAAACCCTTATATATGGAAAATATATGTCCACTGAGTTTCCCTGAGTTTTCTCAATTATTTTTGAAACATATAACTAATTTTAACCTATTAAAGACCATTTCTAGCCTTAAAAAAGCATTTCAATAAAATAGGAAAATCACTTTTAAAATTATATTTTTGTGGTTTATGGGAGTCCTATATCTAATAGGTTTCAAATATATTCTTTGAAATATTTTTCATAGCCCAAATCAAGCACTTGCAGTGCAAACCTCAATTCAGGGGTTTTTGGAAAACTAATTCTTAAAAATACTGTTTGGCCAAATTATTTTTGTAAGAAAATACTATACTGCACTATACACATGGCATGATCTTTGGGCAGAGGTTTGGGCAAGGAGATGAAGTATACAAGATGGAGTTGTGTTGACTTTAAAGAGCACTTGAAAATCCACAGAGAGAAAACCAACTCCAAATAAAAAGCCAAATAATGGAAAAAAAATGTTGGTCCAAATTTTCATGCTTTACTAATGCAAATGACATGTTACAAAATGCAGGGTGTGACAGACCTACCCCCCTTACAAGAATCTCGTCCCTGAGATTCCCAAACTAGGCTTTGAAAGAGATCGGGAAACTCGGATCTAAGGTAGTCTTCACGTTCCCAGGTGGCTTCTGCTTTAGTGTGCACTACAAAAAAAGACACATCTGTGACATTTTGGGCCGAACAAATTTTTTTCTATCATACATATTACACTTCTATGACGATAATTGTGACAAAACCCGGTATCATCATAGATGTGGTGGGCTCCTACTTCTATGACAAAAAATCATAACAGAAAATGGGATTTTCGTCCTGGGGGGCCGCAGACGCAGCTGCATGACATTCTTTGGGCCGTCGATGGTGGAAAAAACCATGGTAGAAGCGAGGGCGAGGAAAATTTCAGTGAGTTCCCGATAACGGTGCGTGGTCGGGGGCCAAGCGATGTGCGTTTCTCTCGTACACGTACCCGTGTGTCTGTGAGGCGTTGGCTCTCACTGAACCCGAGCGAGGCGTTGGGCTCTAACTCAACCCGAGAGATTGCACTGTAGGCTATGCGTTACTGAACCCGAGCGATCGATCGATGGCTGTTAACTGAATCCGTTCGAGCGATTCCTTCGCTACTGCCGCTAACTGAAGCCGATCGATGCTGCCTCTGGATGGACAGTGAGCGTTGCCGGGGGGGGGGGGTGGATGAACAGTGAGCGGTGGGGGTGGATGAACAGGACCCTGTGGCATTGCCTCTCGATGAACAGGACACCGATCGATCGAGCCGGTTGGGGCTGGATGAACAGGACTCCGTGGAGGGCTGGATTAATAGAACGACCTCGTGGAGGGCTGGATGAACAGTAGACGGTGGAGGGGTGGATGAACAGTATCCCGTGGAGGGGTGGTTGAATAGGAGCCCGTAGAGAGGGGTGGTTGAACAGTAGCCGTGGAGTAGTGCGCGGTGGAGGCTGGATGAACAGGAGCCCGTGGATGAACCGTCGCAGGTGGAGGCTGGAGGAGGTCGACGGTGGATGAACAGTAGCCCCTCGAGGCTGGAGGAGGTCGACGGTGGAGATGAACAGTATCCCGTGGAGTCCCGTTTTGCGGTACGCCACACCCCTCCTGATGAACAGGACCCCCGTTTCGACCGTAGCACTCCAACACAAGTCCGTTTCCTCCATTTTGCGGTACGCCACACCCCTCCCGATCAACAGGACCCCATTTCGACCGTAGGAGGTCCAACACAAGTCCGTTTCCTCCATTTTGCGGTATGCCAGACCCCTCCCGATGAATAGGATCCGGTTCTGAACGTTGCCGTCCGAACACAAGAGCATTTTCAACGTTCTGTGGTACGCTAGGCCTCCTTTCCATCGTCTGTTCCATCCAAGTCCTCCCGATGAACACGATGACGCATTCTGTTCAGACCCAGCCAGTTGGCTCCCCATGAACACGTCGACGATGTTGCTTCTCCGTTCCGACCCAGCCATGTACACGAGCCCTTGCCGTACGTATGCGCGAATAGGCGTTCGAGACCCCGCCCGTATGTACGTACGTGGCCGTATTTTCTTTCTTGCACACTGGCTGCTATACGTACGTGTACATGCTACGTGCGAGCCTCTACATCCACCAGTATTTACGAACACGTTCGCGACCAGAATGACAACGCTACGTACGCTTTGACCAGGTGGGCCCTGACTGTCAGGCACTTCCTTGCGTGTGAAGATGTAGATGGTGGGTCCCAGCAGTCAGGGGGGCGAATTGTTATTTTATTTTTTGCCCGTACGCACTTCCTTCGGTGCGAAGATGTAGCTGGTGGGTCCCAGCAGTCAGGGCGGCGAATCGTTTTTTTCCGGACGCACTTCCTTGTGTGCGAAGATGTAGTTGGTGGGTCCCAGCAGTCAGGGGGGAAACGTTTTTTTGCAAAATAAGGTGGCCCATCCGGTGGGTCCCTGTTGTCAGATGGAGGAATAATTATTTTGCGCGTAATAAGGAGGCACTTCCTTGCGGCCGCCGTGGACCCAGCTGTCAGCCTCTCCACCTACAGTACTCTTCCGATGGAAGTCAATCCTTGACCACGTTGACCAGGCCGAGCCGAGAGCACCAGGGTGGTGGATGACGGCGAGGCCTAGGAAGGGGACGACGTGGAGCTGGGGAAGACGTGGCAGTGGATGCCCACGTGTAGAGGAGTATGAGGGTTCACTCGTTTGGCTGCGGTGTGAGGCTGACGCCGCTGGAGAATAACAGGGGGGGTGGGTGAGTAGAGGGATGGCCTAGCCAGCGGCGGGAGTAGTAGGGGGCAGTGAGGCCTCCGCGGCATCACAGCCGGCCATGGGAGGCAGGAGCACGCGGCACGACCGGCGCTGCTTTGGGCAGCTGGAGCAAGAAGACCAGAGGTTGAAGAAGCACCACGGCCGTTGGATGGACATCATACGATCACTAGAGCTAGAATCGTTCATATTGACAAAGTTGACAAAGCCCTTCGTCCCCGTCAACTTAGTAGGCCCACAAGTCAGCCTCCCACCAAGGTGGGTCCCAGCTAGCAGGGGGAGTATTCATTTTTTTCTGCGTAATAAGGAGGCACTTCCGGTGGGTCCGAGCAGATAGTGGGGAGAACGTTTTTTCGAGAAAGACGGTGGCCCGTCAGGTGGGTCCCAGCAGTCAGGGGGGAAACATTTTTTTTTGCAAAATACGGTGGCCCATCCAGTGGGTCCCTGCTGCCAGGTGGAGGAATCATTATTTTCCGCGTAATAAGGAGGCACTTCCTTGCTGCGGCCGTGGACCCAACTGTCAGCCTCTCCATGTACAGTACACTTCCGATGGAAGTCGTTCCTTGACCAAGTTGACCACGCCGCGTTATGTTTCATGCATGCGTCCATGGGCGTGGTGCGTGCCCACTGTCAGCCTCTCACGTACAGTCATCTTCCGATGACTCTCGGTTGTTGACCACCTTGACCACACCGTGCTGAGCGCACCAAGGTCGCTGGACGACGGCGAGGCCCCAGACTGGAACGACCCGGAGATGGGGAAGACGGGGCAGTGGAGTCGCAGATGGAGAGGAGTGGGAAACTTGACTGGTTCGGGTGTGCGGCAGCATAGCCGCGGTGCCGCCCACGGGAGACAGGAGCAAGAACAGAGGTTGAAGAAGGAGCACGACTGTTGGATTAACATCCATCGGTCCAGCTGCTAGAATCATTTGTTGATTATGTTGACAAAGCCTTGCGTACAAGTCCTCTTAGTAGGCCCACAAGTCAGCCACCAAATCTGACTGGTCCAAGTTGTCAACGGGATGAATAATTTTTTCACAAAACAAGGAGGCACTTCCTTCCATGCGAAGATACAGCCGGTGGGTCCCAGCTGTCAGGTGGAGGTAACATTTTTTTTCAGCTTAATAAGGAGGAACTTTCCTTGTGTGCGACCATGGACCTCGTGTGTCCCAACCGACAGGCTCTCCACGTATAGTCCTCTTCTGATGACTCTCGTTTGCTGACCACGCGGCAACGAGCACAGCGAGGCGGTGGACGACGGCGAGGCCCCGGACGGGAACGACTCAGAGATGGGAAGACGCGGTAGTGGAGTCAAAGATTGAGAGGAGGAGAAGGGTTATAACTGGTTTGGTGCGGCGTGGGGCTGTAGTCGGTGGAGAATAACAGGAGGTGTGGAGGGGTGGAGGGATGGCCTGGCCGGCGGTGGGGTAGCGCTTCACAGCGATGCGTGCTAAGCAGAACCGCTAGCTGCCGGAGGCCGGACCAGGCGGTCCCGGAGACGTTGGAGGAAGAAGACGAGAGATTGAATGTGCATGCCGGGCGTTGGATATAATACCAGTGGCTGTGGATGTCATAATCATTTGTTGACCAAGTTGACAACGCCCTACTTAGGCTTCGACCTATTGGCCCACATGTCAGCCTGCAAAAATGTGGCATATATTTAACCCATGTTTTCTAGAATGTACAGTCCATTTGCTGGGCTAGGTGAACAAATAATTTTGCGTCAAGCAGGCCCATTTATATTTTCTAAGAAATCCCAACCCATTTGCACTTCCTTGAAATACACGAATTAGCTGGGCTCGTCATATATATAATGTTATGTTAGAAGGAGCAATTAATATCAAAAAATAAACCAGAGAGGCACATTATATATATATATATATAATTAACAAATTAGTGAGTTATTGCTCAAAATAAAATTGAGTGCATTATTATTAAATTGGTCCTTAAAATCTTCGCAAGCTTTTGTACGCAATCACCAGGATTTTCCAATAACGAGGATTTTCCTTGTCAACTTCTGTTAAACATTTACTTTTATAAGTTAATAACACATGGGATGTTTTTATAATGTATATATAAGTCTCTATAAAATATACGATAATAGTAATAATATAAATATATATGATGTGGTTAGAAGCGAAAATATAAATTGGACATAGTATTATTATTCTTATATATAGATAAATAGAACAGATACCTGCGTTTTATTAAAAAAAATACATTGGGCTGCCGATCTTTAAGAAAAAGCCCATAGCCCGGTATGGACCTCAAAAAATAAGTTCAAACCACTGTCTCCGTATGTCGTGGGCTACGCATGTTAAAATACAAAACCTAGGCCTAGCTGATAATTGTTCTCCCTCTAGAAAAAATGATACCAGATCCCCGAGGGAACTGGATTAAAGAGGGGGCCGACGGCACGACTGAAGAAGCACATAAGGAGCAATTTTTTTCAGCGGATGGCTCTCGATAGCGTTTTTCTACTTGCCTCTACACCATACAACTAGTATTTTTAGCCTCCCAGTCCGTCGTGGTGGACCAGCAACCCATTTGCTAGGTGGGCCAACCTACAGAAACCAGCACTCGATTTGTCATCAAGCCCCAGAAACAACGCAGTACTATGTTTGTTTTGTGGTCGGAAACATTACGACAGGGGTTGAGCGGGGGAGAGGGGAAGACAGAGTAATAATAATATTAAAAAGAGCTGATGCGCCGTTGCCACCCTAACAAAGTTGGTGCAATTCTTCTCAGGAAGAGGTTGTGACATTGACACCCACACGTCACATACCCCACAGTAGGCATACTAACAAGTTCACACACAAATACAACAGAAAAGGAAACATTCATATCAAACTCAGGTTCACAGGACACGTGTAACATCCCAAAATTCTAGATTTTGGAATGTTATAATAAATAGATAGTTTCGATTAATTGTTTGATTGATTGATTGATTGAGTGAAATTTGAAACTTTTTGAAAGTTAAATAAGAGGGAATAAAAGGACTTTCACAAACTTTCATTTTTGCTTTTATGATCTTCGTGAATTCAAATTCTTTTCATCACAAAACCCTGGAGAGAAGATGACATGACTTCTTCCATTTATTTAAATGACAAGGGGTGTTGAAAATATTTGAATTTCATTTGGAAAATATTTCCAATTATGAAACTTTATGCAACTCAAAGATTTTCACGAGCGAAGATAAAATGACTTCTTCAAAACATATGAAATATGAGTTGGGAGTTTCAAAGAATTTAATTCAAAGTTCTTTTGAATTTATTTTTAATTTGGAGTTATTTGAGTTTTATTCAAATTATTTTTCTCCAAAAATAAAATATATGGAAAATAGGGTAACATGATTCCCTACATCAGAAAAATGGAGAGAAATAAATTTGAATTCTTTTTGGTATTTTTAAAATGATTTTCGTTGGAGTTGATTAGAGCAGCAGCAGTGTTTGATTTATCTGAATTAGTGTGAATTTTATTCGATGCTATAAAAATGTTCAAGATGTAGGAAATCTTTTTCTGCAAATTTTGATATATTATATGCCTATATAGTGTTTTTTATTTATTTTGATTCATTAAGTTTGTTTGTCTGGAAAAATGTTTTAAAAAAAAGAAACCGTTCCGCCGACTGGGCCGGCCCAAGTGGCCAACCCAGCCCGCGCCGCCACCGCCTTCCCTGCCGGAGTCCGGCAGGACTCCGCCGCCGGAGCCGTGGGAGCTCGGGACTCCTCCCGAGGTTCGCCTCCCCCCTCTATTTAAGTCGCACCTGGGGCCCCCTGGACCCCGTTGCCTCCGCCGCCCCGGCCCCGTTTTCCCCTCTCTGTTCGCCGCCGCCTCGCATCTCGCTGCGACCGCCGACGCCGGCAAGATCCGCGTCCGTTGCCGCGCCGCTCGACTCGCCGCCGCACTTCGCCGCGCCCCACCTGCACGCCCGCCGCCGTCCTCGCTTGGGGTCCGCCGCTGCGCAGCACCACCACCGACGCCGCCGACGCCCCGTTCGCCGGAGCCGTCCGCCGCCGTTCGCCGGACACGCCGGACACGCCCTAGCCGCCAGTTTTCGCCGACACGACGGTTTCGTCGAACCGTCCAAACCGGTAATAAAACCGACTAGTTTTCGTTTCATTTTTTTTATATAAAACTTGTTTTTTTATTTACTAGCTATTTAGCGAACGTTCATTAGGTTAGGTTCAGCAGTAAACAGATTTGTTAGTTTGCGTTTGGCAGCGAATGTTCGCTCGGTAGAGTTTTTCTTTTTCTTTTTATTTTCGGCCAGGGACCTATCCGTGAATATTTTATTTACAGATTTGTCCCTGATTTTCAAACGACCGCAACTTTTTACTCGTTTATCCAAATCCAACGAAACCAACGCCCACCTCCTTGTTATGATTCCCTCTATCAAGAAAAACAACTTAAACATGTTTTTGAAAGTTTAAAATTTGAATTAGATCAGATTTGAATTTGAACTTCGTTTGATCATAACTTGAGTTTCGTAACTCCGATTTAGTTGATTCTTTTTGCAAATCGAAGCTCTTGACCTAAACTTTCTGATAAGGCCAAATTAACATAATTTTGGTACTGTTAGGAATTGTTTTATGTTGCAAGACTTATTTCGCTTGGTTTTGATGTTTTCCGAATCGTACTCTTCTTTCTTTCCGATCTTTTGAGTGATTTCTTATGTGTGGTTACTATTGCTTGATCACGATAGACTGACCGGAGTGTGACGAGTAGAACTATCAATAGTTTTGTGTGCGAATCATCTTCATCAACATTGCAGGAAAGTTCACACTTTGATCATATCCCTTTTCATACCGAGTTTTTATGCATTAGATCTATCCTCCAAACAATTGCATGATTAGGATCTAATTAAATTGTGGGATGGGAATGTAGTTGAGGTAGTACCTATTACCTGTTTTATTATCAGACCTTTGGGAGTTACTTCTACATTTGCTTATTATGCCATGCTATGCTAGTAGACGTGGATTGGGTGAGTGTACCCATGACAGATGTGAGATTGTTAATTAATGGTTTATTTAAGGTGGCGACATAAACACACATCTAGGTGTATTGAGGCACCTATTTTCTAGCAGGACTTGCCTGTATTTTTTTCGGACCGCCACACAGGATCAAAGGGTTCATGAGATTATTCAAACTAGAAACTTACGTGTGCAGCCACAATCCATTATGGGCTCTAGCATAGTTGACTAAGTTGTGCGAACTCTTACGGGTAGGCTAGCAGATGTAGGGGAAAGTAGGTGTACCGGTCTACCCACATGTAAGGTGCTAGTGCTTCCAAAAGACTATGTCTCGGTCATCCGTTTCTCAAACATCATGTAGTGCGAGGAATCAAACGGAGGCAATCGAGTCTTGTGGGAAAAGTGCGCAAACCTCTGCAGAGTGTATAAACTAATCATGGTTAGCCGTGTCCCCGGTTATGGACATCTTGAGTATATAGTACTTGATTATCATGTGAATCTCATCATGTTACTATAATCAATATTGTTGGGTCTTAATGAGTACTTTTAATTGGGATTGAGAATGCTGTCAACCATTCTCAATGTTTAACAACCACCATGATAGTTAAATAAATTTATTCCTTTGCAGTAGGGAAAAATTGGCTTTTCGCAAAAACATTATAACCATAGAGCCTGCACCAGCCAAATATGCATGTAGTGATAGACTTTATTCACCATTGCTCTATGGTGTGAATTTGCCAGTACAGTCAATGTACTGACCCTCTGTGGCTGCAACGTCTCATGTTGCAGGATCTTACGACGAGTAAGTGATACATTAGGGTTATGATTTCCTATACTCAACTTTGCCGTTGGTGTTGATGGGAATCCACAACCTTGTTACTTCCGCTATTTGGATTGAGGTAATATTATTTACGCTACTTTATACATGTGATTTACCTCTGTTATAAATCCTCGAGTACTGTGTGTGTTAGCATACCGATCCAGGGATGACACGTAAGCACAGAGACTTGACCCATTCGGGTCGGGTCGCTACAAGATGGTATCAGAGCACATGTTGACTATAGGACGTGACCCTAGAAACTGGCAAGCCCATAGGAAAGATTTTTCTCTACAACTTTCTTTTCAAAAGAATCTTTTACCTCTCTTCTCTTCTGAGCTTATTCAAATATTCCCTTTTAGTGAGACCATACCCCTTTTCCCTTTTGACCCCTCAAAGATTCGACTGATGAGACCACTCCAAGAAAGACCAGATATTGGACAACTAAGACCTCGAGATACCGGAGATTAGTCAGGAACTGAAGGAGGATTTTACCATGCATTACAATGACGGAAACTACAACTGTTGAAAACTCTGAAGACTAGGAGAATATGAAGAATTTCTAGATTTGGTATGACCAAGGAAGGCTACACTTATGGAACTTGACAGACTATGGAAGTTGTCAATACCCGAGATCAAGGTGTGCTGGAGAAAGACTGGAACATGGAGCATTAGAACTCAAAGTTTTGTGTCATCGTGCGGAGTTAAGCATGCATATGCATGGAAGGATTGGATGGTAGAAGGCTGATGGAGCATCTGTCAGCAAAGAATGCAACTTTAACCTTAGCTGGTGTATTACTAGGATCTGGAGTATTACATCAAGATGTTTAAGATGGACATGCAGGAAGTCATATTTGACAAGGAGGCAATTCGTGAAGAACTCAGGAAACTAGAAGCTGAAAGTAGCCAAGCTGGAGGAGTAAGACCTCGAGATACCGGAGATTAGTCAGGAACTGAAGGACAGTAGCACCATGGATCATGTCAAGGATGTTGAAACCGGAAGTTTGGAATGCAACTCCAGGAATATTAAAGGATGTCACGAGAGACTTCTTGTCAATAGAGATGATCTGGCGAAAGAACTTGAGTAGGACAAGCATGATCAGAAGGAGCCACCGGAGACATGACCAAGACTTGAAGAGTTTGATGATGTTGAGATCTATAAACCTCTAGAAGACCAAACCCCTATTATATACTTATGTTAGATGCGATGATTGTGAGTTGTCATTTGTTTGTTGTTTTTCTGACAGCCACAATAAAATCCGTCTTTTCAAAACTATTGTTTGTATTGTGTGTATCCCTCTCGATCTCTCTTATCCCACCCCAAACCCATGGACCCAATAGAGGATGAATGGAGATGAGCTTATATTTTCTGGACTGAGGAGTCAATTGGAGATGGACCAATGGATTCAGAACATGGAGGATCACATGAAGAATAACCCTATAGTCAGAAAGGATATGACCCAGCATTCTCTTCAGTACTTTGAAAGAAGTGTTGCTACTTGGTGGAGGATGTACCAAACCATCAATGGATGGCAAAGAGTAACCACTTGGAAAGAATTTAAGTTGACTTTGCCAAAAATCTCGGTTTGTGTCCCAGAAGTTGAAGCCTTATGGAAGTGATATGGAGAAACCTTGTGCATACATGCTTTGTGGAGAAATAGGACACAACCATAAAGAAAACAAGGACGAATGCCCTCATAAGCGGAGGATTACCAAAGGAGTTAGCCATGGATTTTCTGGGAACTTCGGTTGGAGATTGTTCCCAAAGGTTTTGTTGCAGCAATGAAAGTTCAGTCTACATTGTTGGGAAAGATTCGTGAAGCTCAGAAGGATGACAAAGAGATTGCTGAGATAGAATAGAGGATGAGCAAAGGAAAGGCCAAAGGTTTTCGTAAGTATGAGCACGACATCTTATGATTCTATGACCGTGTATATGTTCCCAATAATGCAAAGATCAGGAAGTAAATACTTTAGGAGGCTCATGACTCACCATACTCGATTCGCCCTGGAAACACCAAGATGTATTTGGATTTGAAGGAGTGTTTCTGGTGGACTAGTATGAAGAAGGATATTACGGAGTATGTAGTCGTAGGTGATGAGAGAGTAAAAGCAGAGCATCAGAAGCCAGTAGGGTTACTACAGCCTATGCCGATACCCGAATGGAAGTGGGATAAGCTTGGCATGGATTTCATTACCGGATTTCCCAGAACCCGAACAGGATATGACTCTATCTGGGTAGTAGTTGATTGGCTTGACCAAAGTGGCTCACTTTATCCCAGTGAAAACCACCTATACAAGTGCGAAGTTGGCCAAGATATATTTGACCAGGACCGTATGTCTGCATGGAGTTCCGAGGACCATCGCATCAGATAGAGGAACACAATTTACCTCAAAGTTTTGGAATCAGCTGCACCACACTTTGGGTACTAGGCTAGAGTTCAGTACAGCCTTTCATCCACAGACAGTTGGATAAATCGAGAGAGTCAATCAGATTCTGGAGGACATGTTGAGATCGTGTGCGCTAGATTAAGGATCTAGTAGGGATGATAATCTACCTTACGCTGAGTTCTCATACAACAAAAGTTACCAAGCCAGTTTGAAGATGTCCCCTTTTAAAGTTTTCTATGGAGAAGGAGTCAGACACCTTTGATGTGGGATGAAGTTGGAGACCGTCAGCTGTTTGGACCAAACATGATCAAGGAGTCAGAAGAGAATGTTAAGTTGATTCAAGATAGACTAAAGGTAGCTCAGTCCTGGCAGAAGAGTTATGCGGACTCAAAAACGCAAGGAGGTAGTCTATGAAATTGGAGAAAAAGCATGTCTTTGTGTGTCCCCTCTGCGAGGAGTTAAACGATCTGGAGTTAAGGGAAAGTTAGCCCCGAGATTTGTAGGACCATAATGAGTTTTGGAGCATATGGGAGAAGTGGCCAACAAGTTGGAATCACCCAAAGGACTGTCAGGAGCTCATGATGTGTTTCACGTTTCCTAGTTGAAGAAGTGCCATGCAGGGATGGCCAATATTCCCCCGTAAGGACGCTCGACCCTGGAAAGGATAATGACGTTCCACGAAGTGGAATATGGACTTCATAAGTATAAGTTTTATCTCGGAATGTGGGATATCCCACGAGGATGAAGAGATAAATTACTACTGGATATAAAGGAGGTATGATGTTGGAAATATGGATCAATGGAAATTCCAAGATGAGTATGAGTAATCATGTCCTAGTTTGGTGCCAATAGAGGGAATAAAGACATTACAATTGGATGGATATTGAGTATGCTAGGAAGATGGAAGTTGAATGTTGGAATAATGATCAGTTGCTCGATGATGAGTTCAAGGTATACAAGTGATGAGATGGGCCATAACCCGCAGGCCCCAGGACCTGCCAAGAAGCAAGCACACTCTTGCTGAAGGAAAAACCCGGGAAAGAGTTACGATTTTATCGACCGACGATTTTATAGGAGCAACGCAAAACCTGAGAGTTGTTAAGGAATGATAGATGTTCGTTTGGCTTGCAGAATCCATGGATTTATCCGAACTTGGTTCATTGACAAGAGAAATTCTGCAATGCTTGTGAGGATGACCGAGTGTTAGCATGCGAGATTCGCTAAACCATATACAAGATAATGATTTGGGTGCGGGATGGATTGATCACCATACCGACTTACTCTTATTATTCGCCTTGCTATGTGGGACGGTAAATCTGAGTGACTTACCTATAGTAGAGAGACGATGATCAAAACCTTGTTTGAACCTTAGAATTGTATAAGTATTTTCCCTTGTACATGGCAGCTGTTGCCAATCGTAGGATATACGGTGAGGTTTAACCCAGGCCCGTTTTCTGCGGGAGAAACCATAAATTGTTGACCACCAGGAGATATCGATAGTTATTTAGTATTGGCGCCAGACCCGTCAGCTAAGAAGACCCAGTCTCGGAATAACCGTACCAAGATGAAAGGACATAAGTATTGAGGAAAAGGTTATACTGCTACCGGAAGAGCCCGGAGAGGGAATTTTTCCCGAGATCTGAGAAGACCGATGTCACGCCCAAGATGCGACCCTATCCTAAATGAACTCGGAGGTCCCACCAAGGATAGAACCGCATCTTGAAGACGCATTTGCAAGGTGGATATCATTACATCAACATAACATAATAGATGGGGATACATACATAAGGCATACAATGCCACACGAATACAACATCATCTTACATAAGAGCATCATCCGACTACGGATGAAACACAAACAGAAACTCAAACGACATCCACCCTGCTAGCCCAGGCTGCCGACCTGGAACCTATCCCCTGATCGAAGAAGAAACGGAAGAAGAACTCCAAGTCAAGCAAACATCGCTCTCGCGTCATGATCATCACATAACCTGTACCTGCAACTGTTGTTGTAGTAATCTGTGAGCCATGAGGACTCAGCAATCCCATTACCATGGGTATCAAGACTAGCAAAGCTTAATGGGAAAGGAAGGGGTAAAGTGGTGAGGTTGCAGCAGCGACTAAGCAAGTATGGTGGCTAACATACGCAAATGAGAGAGAGAAGAGGAGCAAAGGAATGGTCGTCAACTAGTAATGATCAAGAAGTGATCTTGAGCTCCTACTTACGTCAATCATAACACAGAAACCGTGTTCACTTCCCAGACTCCGCCGAGAAGAGACCATCACAGCTACACACGCGATTGATGCGTTTTAATTCGGATCTGGTGTCAAGTTATCTACAACCGGACATTAACAAATTCCATCAGCCACATAACCGCGGGCACGGCACTCGAAAGATAATACCCTGCAGGGGTGTCCCAACTTAGCCCATGATAAGCTCTCGCGATCAACGAGGATATTCCTTCTCCCAGGAAGACCCGATCAGTCTCGGAATCCCGGTTTACAAGACATTTTGACAATGGTAAAAAAAGACCAGCAAAGCCGCCCGAATGTGCCGACAAATCCTGATAGGAGCTGCACATATCACGTTCTCAGGGCACACCGGATTGTCCAAAATTCCGGTAGGCCAACCCAGAGTTTAAGGATGGCAATGGGTAGGGTATGGGCAGGGTAGAGCAATACCATACCCATACCCGTATAGTCAATGGGTACAAAATTCTACCCATACCTATACCCACGGGTATAAAACTTTACCCATACCCATACCCGACGGGTACCCATACCCATTGGATACCCAACAGATAGAACAAATAGTACACAAGTTGTTCACAATTTTACACTCATTCATAGCGCATTTGACAAAAAATCAAATATCTTAGCTCAATAACAAGTAGATGGGTACAAGACTACAACAACAACAACAACAACAAAGCCTTTAGTCCCAAGCAAGTTGGGGTAGGCTAGAGGTGAAACCCATAAGATCTCGCAACCAACTCATGGCTCTGGCACATGGATAGCAAGCTTCCATGCACCCCTGTCCATAGCTAGCTCTTCGGTGATACCCCAATCCTTCAGGTCTCTCTTAACGGACTCCTCCCATGTCAAATTCGGTCTACCCCGCCCTCTCTTGACATTCTCCGCATGCTTTAGCCATCCGCTATGCACTGGAGCTTCTGGAGGCCTGCGCTGGATATGCCCAAACCATCTCAGACGATGTTGGACAAGCTTCTCTTCAATTGGTGCTACCCCAACTCTATCTCGTATATCATCATTCCGGACTCGATCCTTCCTCGTGTGGCCACACATCCATCTCAACATACGCATCTCCGCCACACCTAACTGTTGAACATGTCGCCTTTTAGTCGGCCAACACTCAGCGCCATACAACATTGCGGGTCGAACCGCCATCCTGTAGAACTTGCCTTTTAGCTTTTGTGGCACTCTCTTGTCACAGAGAATGCCAGAAGCTTGGCGCCACTTCATCCATCCGGCTTTGATCCGATGGTTCACATCTTCATCAATACCCCCATCCTCCTGCAGCATTGACCCCAAATACCGAAAGGTGTCCTTCCGAGGTACCACCTGACCATCAAGGCTAACCTCCTCCTCCTCACACCTAGTAGTACTGAAACCGCACATCATGTACTCGGTTTTAGTCCTACTAAGCCTAAACCCTTTCGATTCCAAGGTTTGTCTCCATAACTCTAACTTCCTATTTACCGCCGCCCGACTATCGTCAACTAGCACCACATCATCCGCAAAGAGCATACACCATGGGATATCTCCTTGTATATCCCTTGTGACCTCATCCATCACCAATGCAAAAAGATAAGGGCTCAAAGCTGACCCCTGATGCAGTCCTATCTTAATCGGGAAGTCATCGGTGTCGACATCACTTGTTCGAACACTTGTCACAACATTATCGTACATGTCCTTGATGAGGGTAATGTACTTTGCTGGGACTTTGTGTTTCTCCAAGGCCCACCACATGACATTCCGCGGTATATTATCATAGGCCTTCTCCAAGTCAATGAACACCATATGCAAGTCCTTCTTTTGCTCCCTATATCTCTCCATATGCTGTCGTACCAAGAAAATGGCTTCCATGGTCGACCTCCCAGGCATGAAACCAAACTGGTTTTTGGTCACGCTTGTCATTCTTCTTAAGCGGTGCTCAATGACTCTCTCCCATAGCTTCATTGTATGGCTCATCAGCTTAATTCCACGGTAATTAGTACAACTCTGAACATCCCCCTTGTTCTTGAAGATTGGTACTAATATACTCCGTCTCCATTCTTCTGGCATCTTGTTTGCCCGAAAAATGAGATTGAAAAGCCTGGTTAGCCATACTATCGCTATGTCCCCGAGACCTTTCCACACCTCAATGGGGATACAATCCGGGCCCATCGCCTTGCCTCCCTTCATCCTTTTTAAAGCCTCCTTGACCTCAGACTCCTGGATTCGACGCACGAAACGCATGCTGGTCTCATCAAAAGAGTCGTCCAGTTCAATGGTAGAGCTTTCATTCTCCCCATTGAACAGCTTGTCGAAGTACTCCCGCCATCTATGCTTAATCTCCTCATCCTTCACCAAGAGTTGGCCTGCTCCGTCCTTGATGCATTTGACTTGGCCAATATCCCTCGTCTTCCTCTCTCGGATCTTGGCCATCTTATAGATGTCCCTTTCGCCTTCCTTCGTGCCTAACCGTTGGTAGAGGTCCTCATACGCCTGACCCCTTGCTTCACCAACAGCTCGCTTTGCAGCCTTCTTCGCCATCTTGTACTTCTCTATGTTGTGTGCACTCCTATCCAGGTATAGGCGTCTAAAGCAATCTTTCTTCTCTTTAATCGCCTTCTGGACATCATCATTCCACCACCAGGTATCCTTATCTTCGCTTCTCCTTCCCCTGGACACTCCAAACTCCTCAGAGGCCACCTTACGAATGCAAGTCGCCATCTTCATCCACACATTGTCCGCATCCCCTCCTTCCTCCCAAGGGCCCTCCTTAATGACCCTCTCCTTGAACGCCTGAGCTACCTCCCCCTTGAGCTTCCACCACTTCGTTCTAGCGACTTTAGCCCGCTTATCCCGCTGGACACGAATCCGAAAGCGGAAGTCAGCAGCCACCAGCTTATGCTGGGGTACAACACTCTCTCCAAGTATCATCTTACAGTCTAGGCACGCACGCCTATGTTCCCTTCTCGAGAGGATGAAATCAATCTGGCTAGAGTGTTGGCCACTACTAAAAGTCACCAGATGTGATTCTCTCTTTCTAAAGAGGGTGTTGGCTACAATCATGTTGTAGGCTAGAGCAAAGCTTAAGACATCTTCTCCTTCTTGATTCCTGATGCCATAGCCAAAGCCCCCATGCGCCCCTTCAAAACCTGTCTTAGATGTACCCACGTGGCCATTGAGATCTCCTCCTATGAAGAGCTTCTCACCAATCGGTACACTCCTAGCCATGTCTTCCAGGCCTTCCCAGGACTCCCTCTTGGTGTTCTCATTGTGGCCTACTTGCGGGGCATACGCGCTGATAACATTGAGAACCAAGTCCTCAACTACCAGCTTGACCAGGATAATCTGGTCCCCACGTCTCTTGACGTCTACCACTCCATACTTGAGGCTCTTGTTGATCAAGATGCCTACGCCATTTCTGTTTGCAGCCGTCCCCGTGTACCATAGCTCGAAGCCAGTATCCTCCACCTCCTTCACCTTCTGTCCTCTCCATTTGGTTTCTTGGATGCAAAGGATATCAACACCTCTCCTCACCGCTGCACCAACTAGCTCCCGAAGCTTCCCTGTCAGAGACCCTACGTTCCAGCTACCTAAGCGAATCCTCCTAGGCTCGGCTAGCTTCCTTACCCTTCGCACTCGTCGAGTCAAATGCGAAGACCCTTGCTCATTTTCCACTACATCCGGGCGCCGATGTAGCGCGCCACTAAGGATGCGACGACCCGATCCTCGCTCACTTGCCACCGTATCCGGATCAAGATACGGCGCGCCACCTGGGGGGTGACGGCCCGGCCCTTGCCCATTTTCCACCACACCCGGGTTCCGATGTGGCGCGTCGCTAAGAGGGTTACGCCCCAACGAAAATCTTTTGGGTTTCATCTCCATAAGAGTGGCTGAGTTTTTACGTTGGCTCGCCAAGCCTATCACAACCCTCCTCCTTTACCCGGGCTTGGGACCGGCTATGTACAAGACTACAATCAAAATTTAGAAATCACAACATACTCATAAGTCAATAAGAGTATACGAGTCACACGAAAAACTAATGATTAATTGATAACAACATAACATTAATTTTACAAGTGGGCAGGGTATGGGTATACCCGCGGGTACAAGGCTATACCCATACCCTACCTGTTAAGTCATGGGTAGGGTATGGGTACTACCCATGGGTATAAAAGTGTGCCCATACCCTACCCATGCGGGTACGGTACCCGCGGGTACCCGTACCCATGGGTAAAATTGCCATCCTTACCAGAGTTGCCCCTGGTGACCACCGGCGGCTGACAGGTTGGACCAACTCACGACGAGCACTGGCCCGGGGGGTAAATAAAGATGACCCTCGGGCTACGGAAACCCAAGGGAAAAAGGGCTAGGTGAGGCAAATGGTAAAACCAAGGTTGGGCCTTGCTGGAGGAGTTTTATTCAAAGTGAACTGTCAAGCGGGTCCCATAAATCACCCGACCGCGTAAGGAACGCAAAATCCGGGAACATAACACCGGTATGACGGAAACTAGGGCGGCAAGAGTGGAACAAAACACCAGGCATAAGGCAGAGCCTTCCACCCTTTACCAAGTATATAGATGCATTAATAATATAAGAGATATTGTGATATCCCAACATAATCCTGTCCATCATGGAGCAATCTTCAGCTTCACCTGCAACTAACAACGCTATAAGAGGGGCTGAGCAAAGCGGTAACATAGCCAAGCAATGGTTTGCTAGGAAGGGTGACAAAGGTTAGAGGTTCATGGCAATTTGGGAGGCTTGAAGAGCAAGTGATAGGTAGCGCAGCAAAGCGATAGAACAAAGCAACTAGCATAGCAATGATAGTAGTGAGATCCAAGGTGACGGTCATCTTGCCTGAAATCCCGCAAGGAAGAAGAACGAGTCCATGAAGAAGATGAAGCCACGAAGACAAACGTAGCGTAGGCGAACGAATCCTCACAATCGCAACATTACCGGAACTAAGAAGCAACACTGGAAAGAAAGAAACAACATGGTAAATGCACAATCATAAACATGGCATGATGCACAAACAAGCATGATGCATGTCCGGTTTAATGATGCATGGCATGGCAAAGTGCAACAAACAATACTACAAGTTAAATGGAGCTTAATATGCAACGAGTAGCATATTGACGAAACACCACATTCAACTATTTAGTTAGCTCCCGTTTAGGTACCCAACAATATTAAATGTTGATTAACATGGCAAGAGGTGAAGCATAATTAAACTACGTATCTAGGCAAGTTTAAATGAGGCCGGAATGACAAATAACAATTCCGGAAAATCCTCACATGCATATTTTGGATTTGGTACTGTTCTGCCATAAAACATATTTTATTGTTGTTAAACAAGAAAATAACATGCACCACGTTAATCTATGCATTTTTCCACCCCAATTACATATAAAGTTTATTTAAAATGGAGCTACCATTATGTAGTTATGAAATAAATCATTTTAACAAAGAATTTAAGCAAATTTAAACAAACAACATTTTACACATTTTAAACATGGATGAAAGTGGCATATTATTAATCTACACAAAATTCTAAGCATTTTACATGTTTGAAACATTTTAATCTGATGCACGGTTGTGGAGTTATTATATGCATGATGTCGAAGGACTTTTCTGTAACTCTGCGAACTCCTGGAAAATTAGACAAATTTACAGATGCTGAAAAAAAACCTATGCGGGCCGAATCTGGCTGGGTCAACACAGGAGAAGGGCTGGAGGGACTGCTCACCAGGGGCCAAGCCCAGGTCGGTTGAGTTGTGGCCCGAAGCGACGAATGGATGAGGTGCGCGCGTGTGCCCGCACGCACGCACGTGAGGGAGGCGGTCAACGCGCCTAGGACGAACAGGCAAGGCAGGGATCGAGCGCGCTGCTCAATCCGGTGAGGACGGCCGAAGGGGCGCTGGATCCGGGCGACGGCAGGAGGTGAACGGCGGCAGGAGGGACTTGGCGACGGCGAGGCAAGCGAACGCGGCGGCGCCAGGTAGGATCTGGGCAGAGGCGAGGGACTTGGCGCTCGAGACGGGCAGGAGGGCGCCGTCCTCGTTAGGAACCGTTGAAGACGACGGCGACAGGGACTGCGGCAGGCGATGGCGCAGTTTGGGCGGCGGAGCTCATCGCGGAGGGGCGGCGCGGCGGCCGTGGTGGTCAACGCGCAGGGGCGGGACGAGGCGCGTCCCTCGTCTCCTGGACGAAGCAGAGGAGGAGGCGCGGATGGGATGGCACTAGTCGAGGCGAAGGTGGCTCTCGGGAAGGCGCGGGGCGACGAGGAGGAGGCCGCAGGTGAGGTAGGCGCTCGGCAGGAGGCGAGGCAGGCAGCACCGACGGGGACGACCATGGATGCTCCTGCGGGCTTCCTGGAGAAGACAGGGAGCAGGAGATAGGCATCCAGAGGAAGCAGAGAAAGTGAGAGGAGGGAGATGGCAGGGAGCGGGACGACCTGGTGGTGGTGACCGACAGCGAAGGGATCTCCGGTGGTGCTGCTGCTTACGGTGGCGCGCGGGAAGCACGGGAGGAGGGCGACTCGGCGTGGAGTGGATCGAGGAGCTGCTCTGGTTGGCCGGGCAAGCGAATCCGGGAGGAGCATTGGGGAGCGCTGGTTGGTGGCTGGAGGAAAACGAGGAGAAGGGATCCCGGGAGGATTTGGTGGAGTGGCGGCGGCGATGAGATGGATGGGACAGCCTGCCTAAAATTTAGGGTTTGCCAAAAATGTCTAGAGGTGGACTATATATATATGGAAATGAGGGAAGTTTAGATCTTCCGATCGAAATCCGATGGACGAGAATAAATATGCTAGGGAGTCCAAATAAGAAAATGGAGATGTTTTATAGATGTTGGGGGATGATCCGGACCCGTTGGTCATGACAGCCCGGTTCGGGTTCGGAGCGGTTTTCGGACACGCGCAAGAGGGGTTTGGCAAAACGCCATGGAGACAAGGGGTTTTTATGAGCTCAGAAAAGAGAGAGAAGAGAGCGGTCCGGTTGATCTGAGAGGGGTCAACAGGGACAAGGAAGAAGCGGCAACTACGAGCGAATGCAAGTTTTATGAAAATATGCGGATGCAATGCACATGATGCCATGAGATGAGATGCATGACAAGAACAAAATGCAAAACAAAAGACAAAAACCCAACCACGGAGAAAATAATATATCACATAGCCGGAAAAAGGCAAGAGTTGGAGTTACGAATATGGAAAGTTGTATCCGGGGCGTTACAACACTCCACCACTACGAGAGGATCTCGTCCCGAGATCTAGGATGGCACCGGAGGGAAAAGGAAGAGGAAGATAAGAGGTAAACTAAGTTGCTTCTTTTACAAATGAGTGAAACCATGAACCTTGAGAGGTTGAGCAAAATGAAAGAAAGAAAACAACGAAGATGGACAAAGTTGAAAACACTCCGTTAGAAAAGAGGAACAAGGAACATTACAAGAACTTGAAGGTTGCAAAGACATGAATCAAGAGTTTAATGGTCAAGATAGAATTCGAAACCACTCCGGTTAAAACAAGAAGAGAGAGGAAGAATTTGGGCAGCACTCCGGTAGAACATGAAAGGAATAGAACATGAACTTGACAAGACGAGAGGATACTTGATGAAATCAACAACACGCTACCTCCGGAACTATTGAAAGAATGGCACAAGGGGTAAGAAATATTTCAGACAGCACTCAGGTTGAAAATATAGGCAAAACTTGACAAGATGAAAGAACTTGAATTAGAACACAACACTCCGGTTAAATGGATAAGCAAGAAAATAACATGAACTTGACAAAACGACCTGATGGGTGAAGAGCACAACATCACAATGCCTCCGGAAGAAATGAAAAAACTAATGGAATGAACGGAGGAAAAACTTGATCTTGAAAGAGCACGCTTACAGGAAATGTTAGAACGGAATTGTTGGATTATCAACAACGAAAGGATAAGCTTGTTGTGGGCTTATGGAAAACATCTCAAAATTATGAGGTGATAACTGGCCACTAACGGAAATAATTGCTTGCTTGAGACAATGAAGAGATGAAAACTGCTTTCGCCGAGAGGATAGGAGAAAACTTGGATCATTGATAAGCACCACAATAGCAACATTCCCAATGGAAGGCTTTAGGTGAAATCTATACCAAGATAACTCCAGATAAGAGATTGATGCATTTAAAATACCGCATTCTTGACAACAAGTGAATCACAAAACATGAATGGAAATTGTCAAGAGTGACATACACCACCTCAAAAGATAAGGTAGAAAGAATTGCACTTTGGAATGCAAGATGAAGAATACTTGAGCTCCTCAAAACAAAAACATGTGTTGAACACCATGTTTATTTTAGAGTATAGCTTGACGGGTCACAACTTCAAGAGAAATCTTGAAGAACAATTGAAGAATGAAAAGAATCCTTGATGAACCACCATGTAGAGTCTCCATGAAGAACTCCGGTAATAAAAGGATGATAAAAAAAAGGGAAGTTGAAAACACAAGGTGAAGCCTTGCCATGATTTAGATGGAGCTTCGCGACGAGATAAAGAGGAAAACTTGGAACTCCGGAAGAAAAAGATGAAACACTAGAACGGAGAATTACTTCATCATGAACAATCTTCGGAAGAAAAGAATTAAACACTTGGATGAAACAAGAATAAGAATTATGTTATGTGTATCCTTCATCAATTTAAGTTGATGACAAGCAACGGATTTGGCATACTACTTATTCTCGTAGAAAGGATTAAGAGAGATATAGCACAAACTTGGGGAGGTATTGATGGAACCACCGGTGTGAATCGGAAACAACGAATATTTGATATGATAACGAAGGAAGTGAAATCTTGAACGAACCATCGTAAGAATTGAAAATGAAAGTAGCAAAGGCACAATTCACCGGGAAGAATGGGAAAACAAATGAAGATACTTGAGGGGATATAGATACATGAGAATGAAGAGGTCATGAACTGATTAGAGGATATTTGAACGATGCACCGGTAAGATTTGGAGAACGATAGCTACACGCTGAGGATGAAGAATTAAGACATGATGGCCTCCGGAGAATCAAACTGAACAGAGTCCTGAATTGCTCTGGATGGGTGAAAAGAATTCCCACAATCGAAAACAATTATGAGAGGATGGCATCAAACTTGAACTACGCATCTTTGGAAGAACGGGTAAGGATTTAAGAGGAACTCTTCTTCGGTCTTCAAAATCCGAGAAATGACGAGGAGAAACACCACCCAATTGTTGAGACACTCCGGAACAAAGAAGAATAGAAATGATGAACCAACGATGAAAGAATTTGAAAAGGATCTTGGAGAAGGCATATGACTGATGGAATCCATTCTTATGTCACACTTTGCAAGAATTTGAGAATCGCTCTGGATAAATTAGAAGAGTCAGGTAGGATCCTGGGACAAGACCTGTGGGTTAGGGCCCACTTAAAAGAAACATCGTTGAAGGATTGCTTGAAATAAAGATTGCACTGGTAGAATTAAATGGCTTGAATGAGATAACAACCTCGAAATATCTTGAACGGATTGAGAATGGAAACACAAGTCTTGTGAGATATCTTCAGCACTCCAGAACAAATGAATAGGAAGAAGTGAATGATTAAGAGGTGCATCGGCATGAGAAAGCATTAGCAACAAGGAAAGGAATATGATGAATATCAAAAGCTTGAGTTAAAACCACCGGAAAAGAATACGAGAATGAAGAATGATGAACTTGAAGCTCGTGAGCATCTTCACGAGGGATCACCGGATCAGAACATTGATTGAAAAGAGTGAAGAGTCATCACATGAATAAATGGATACTTGATTAAAATATATGAGTCCTTGCAGAAAAGGGTGGGAGGGCGGCAAAACAAAGGCAACTTGGGGCAGATGGAATGGATACCGTTGAGAGAAAAAAAACTTAGAATTGATCTTGCGGATGTTGAAATGATCGGATCCACTTGAAGAGACGCACGCCGGTTGGAAAAGAATTAACATGACAACCTCAATGATCAAGAAGGATTAGCACTCCCATAGAAATATGAGAACACCATTTACGAAAGGTATGGATCAACACTTGACATCAAAGAAACTCGAATACAACAAATAAAAATAAAACAAAGGATTTGGCTTGCAGAATAAGCCGGAAACAAACATATGATAGAGATTTACCCAATCCCATATCATGCATCTATCGGAAAGATATTCTAGGAGCTACTTGAATTCCCACCTATAAAACTCCCGAAACTTTCTAGTTATGCAATCTGGTGTTGGGGATACAGGGGAAGCAATATATCTCACCCAAACTAACAATCCCTACATCCAGCTGTATCCATCCGTCAACACATAACCAAGAAACCTTCGGAAATCGTGTACCTCAACCTTCGAAAAGCATCCGTTATACGAGTTATGGCAATACTCCCGAACTCCCCAGTACTGGGTGGCGTCGAGGTTATCTCACCAACAGCTGCATAAAAGAGATTTTCGATGTCGGCAAAACTCAGGTATTCCAGAACTGCAACGATAAAATTATGACGACAACACCTCAAAGCTCAACTCCCCGGGACACTGCCACAACCCCTAAATGTCAGGAGGCACCAAGAACAATGTTCTCATCACAAGACTATCGGAACGATTCCAAGATACCCGCGTGATCCTAAAAAAAATCAGTGAAATTTGAGGAGAGGAAAGACAAAACATCTACGTCAGGAGTCCTCACCAGAGCGACGAAGGGGGCTGAGGAGTAAAAAGAATCCTACTCTTCGATATATATAATCCTAAGACTCAAAATAGTTTTTTTTTCTAGACTCAACAACGGCCAACAATCAAGGGGGCTCCTATGGTCGGTCGAGGCTCTGATACCAACTTGTCACGCCCAAGATGCGACCCTATCCTAAAGGAACTCGGAGGTCCCACCAAGGATAGAAGCGCATCTTGAAGACGCTTTTGCAAGGTGGATATCATTACATCAACATTACATAATAGATGGGGATACATACATAAGGCATACAATGCCACACGAATACATCATCATCTTACATAAGAGCATCATCCGACTACGGATGAAACACAAACAGAAACTCAAACAACATCCACCCTGCTAGCCCAGGCTGCCGACCTGGAACCTATCCCCTGATCGAAGAAGAAATGGAAGAAGAAATCCAAGACAAGCAAACATCGCTCTCGCGTCATGATCATCGCATAACCTGTACCTGCAACTGTTGTTGTAGTAATCTGTGAGCCACGAGGACTCAGCAATCCCATTACCATGGGTATCAAGACTAGCAAAGCTTAATGGAAAAGGAAGGGGTAAAATGGTGAGGTTGCAGCGGCGACTAAGCAAGTATGGTGGCTAACATACACAAATGAGAGCGAGAAGAGGAGCAAAGGAGCGGTCGTCAACTAGTAATGATCAAGAAGTGATCGTAAGCTCCTACTTACATCAATCATAACACAGAAACCGTGTTCACTTCCCGGACTCCGCCAAGAAGAGACCATCACAGCTACACACGCGGTTGATGTGTTTTAATTCGGATATGGCGTCAAGTTATCTACAATCAGACATTAACAAATTCCCATCTGCCACATAACCGCGGGCACGGCTCTCGAAAGATAATACCCTGCAGGGGTGTCCCAACTTAGCCCATGATAAGCTCTCGCGATCAACGAAGGATATTCCTTCTCCCAGGAAGACCCGATCAGTTTCGGAATCCCGGTTTACATGACATTTCGACAATGGTAAAACAAGACCAGCAAATCCTCCCGAATGTGCCAACAAATCCTGATAGGAGTTGCACATATCTCGTTCTCAGGGCACACCGGATTGTCCAAACTTCCGGTAGGCCAACCCAGAGTTGCCCCTGGTGACCACCGGCGGCTGACAGGTTGGACTAACACTCACGACGAGCACTGGCCCGGGGGGTAAATAAAGATGACCCTCGGGCTTCGGAAACCCAAGGGAAAAAGGGCTAGGTGAGGCAAATGGTAAAACCAAGGTTGGGCCTTGCTGGAGGAGTTTTATTCAAAGCGAACTGTCAAGCGGATCCCATAAATCACCCGACCGCGTAAGGAACGCAAAATCCGGGAACATAACACCGGTATGACGGAAACTAGGGCGGCAAGAGTGGAACAAAACACCAGGCATAAGGCCGAGACTTCCACCCTTTACCAAGTATATAGATGCATTAATAATATAAGAGATATTGTGATATCCCAACATAATCTTGTCCATCATGGAGCAATCTTCAGCTTCACCTGCAACTAACAACGCAATAAGAGGGGCTGAGCAAAGCGGTAACATAGCCAAGCAATGGTCTGCTAGGAAGGGTGACAAAGGTTGGAGGTTCATGGCAATTTGGGAGGCTTGAAGAGCAAGTGATAGGTAGCGCAGCAAAGCGATAGAACAAAGCAACTAGCATAGCAATGATAGTAGTGAGATCCAAGGTGACGGTCATCTTGCTTGAAATCCCGCAAGGAAGAACAACGAGTCCATGAAGAAGATGAAGCCACGAAGACAAACCAAGCGTAGGTCAACGAATCCTCACAATCGCAACATCACCGGAACTAAGAAGCAACACCGGAAAGAAATAAACAACATGGTAAATGCACAATCATAAACATGGCATGATGCACAAACAAGCATGATGCATGTCCGGTTTAATGAGGCATGGCATGGCAAAGTGCAACAAACAATACTACAAGTTAAATGGAGCTTAATATGCATCGAGTAGCATATTGATGAAACACCACATTCAAATATTTAGTTAGCTCCCGTTTAGGTACCCAACAATATTAAATGTTGATTAACATGGCAAGAGGTGAAGCATAATTAAACTACGTATCTAGGCAAGTTTAAATGAGGCCGGAACAACAAATAAGAATTCCGGAAAATCCTCACATGCATATTTTGGTTTTGGTACTGTTCTGCCCTAAAACATATTTTATTGTTGTTAAACAGGAAAATAAAGTGCACCACGTTAATCTATGCATTTTTCCACCCCATTTACATATAAAGTTTATTTAGAATGGAGCTACCGTTATTTAGTTATGAAATAAATCATTTTAACAAAGAATTTAAGCAAATTTAAACAAACAGCATTTTACACATTTTAAACATGGATGAAAGTGGCATATTATTAATCTACACAAAATTCTAAGCATTTTACATGTTTGAAACATTTTAATCCGATGCACGGTTGTGGAGTTATTATATGCATGATGTCGAAGGACTTTTCTGTAAATCTGCAAACTCCTGGAAAATTAGACAAATTTACTGATGCTGAAAAGAAACCTATGCAAGCCGAATCTGGCTGGGTCAGCACAGGAGAAGGGCTGGAGGGACTGCTCACCATGGGCCAAGCCCAGGTCGGTGGAGTTGTGGCCCGAAGCGACGAAGGGATGAGGAGCGCGCGTGTGCCCGCACGACCGCATGTGAGGGAGGCGGTCAACGCGCCTAGGACAAACGGGCGAGGCAGGGATCGAGCTTGCTGCTCAATCCGGCGAGGACGGCCGAAGGGGCGCCGGATCCGGGCGACGGTAGGAGGTGAACGGCGGCAGGAGGGACTTGGCGACGGCGAGGCAAGCGAAGGCGGCGGCGCCAGGTAGGATCTGCGCAGAGGCGAGGGACTTGGCGCTCGAGACGGGAAGGAGGGCGCCGTCCTCGTCAGGAATCGTTGAAGACTACGGCGACAGGGACTGCGGCAGGCGACGGCGCAGTTTGGGCGGCGGAGCTCATCGCGGAGGGGCGGCGCGGCGGCCGTGGTGGTCAACGCGCAGGGGCGGGACGAGGCGCATCCCTCGTCTCCTAGACGAAGCAGAGGAGGAGGCGTGGATGGGATGGCGCTAGTCGAGGCGGAGGTGCCTCTCAGGAAGGCGCGGGGCGACGAGGAGGAGGCCGCAGGTGAGGTAGGCGCTCGGCAGGAGGCGAGGCAAGCAACACCGACGGGGACGACCATGGATGCTCCTGCGGGCTTCCTGGAGAAGACAGGGAGCAGGTGATAGGCATCCAGAGGAAGAAAAGAAAGCGAGAGGAGGGAGATGGCAGGGAGCGGGACGACCTGGTGGTGGTGACCGACAGCAAAGGGAGCTCCGGTGGTGCTGCTTCTTGCGGTGGTGCGCGGGAAGCACGGGAGGAGGGCGATGGGGGTCGGCGTGGAGTGGATCGAGGAGCTCCTCTGGTTGGTCGGGCGAGCGAATCGGGGAGGAGCAGTGGGGAGCGCTGGTTGGTGGCTGGAGAGAAACGAGGAGAAGGGATCCCGAGGGGATTTGGTGGAGTGGCGGCGGCGATGAGATGGATGGGACAGCCTGCCTAAAATTTAGGGTTCGCCAAAAATGACTAGAGGTGGACTATATATATATGGAAATGAGGGAAGTTTAGATCTTCCGATCGAAATCCGATGGACGAGAATAAATATGCTAGGGGGTCCAAATAAGAAAACGGATATGTTTTATAGATGTTGGGGGATGATCCGGACCCGTTGGTTATGACAGCTCGGTTTGGGTTCGGAGCGGTTTTCGGACACGCGCAAGAGGGGTTTGGCAAAACGCCATGGAGACAAGGGGTTTTGATGAGCTCAGAAAAGAGAGAGAGAAGAGAGCGGTCTGGTTGATCTGAGAGGGGTCAACAGGAACAAGGAAGAAGCGGCAACTACGAGCGAATGCAAGTTTTATGAAAATATGCGGATGCAGTGCACATGATGCCATGAGATGAGATGCATGACAAGAACAAAATGCAAAACAAAAGACAAAAACCCAACCACGGAGAAAATAATATATCACATAGCCAGAAAAAGGCAAGAGTTGGAGTTACGAATATGGAAAGTTGTATCCGAGGCGTTACAACCGACACTGTCAACAATAAGGATGGAGTATATGAGTTTTGCTGAAACCATAACAATGCTTCTAAGGGTGATAGAACCCGAGACCCCGGAAACGATCGATGGATTTTTGAAGACCCCCTACCCTAACCTATTTCTTGCTAGCCTCTCCGAATCTCGAGGACGATATTCATTTTAAGGGCGGTAGGTTTGTAGCATCCCAAACTTTGATTGATTGTTTTGATTGATTGTTTGATTGAGTGAAATTTGAAACTTTTTGAAAGTTAAATGAGAGGGAATAAAAGGACTTTCCCAAACTTTCATTTTTGCTTTTATGATCTTCGTGAATTCAAATTCTTTTCATCACAAAACCCTGGAGAGAAGATGACATGACTTCTTCCATTTATTTAAATGATAAGGGGTGTTGAAAATATTTGAATTTCATTTGGAAAATATTTCCAATTCTGAAACTTTATGCAACTCAAAGATTTTCGCGAGCGAAGATAAAATGACTTCTTCAAAACATATGAAATATGAGTTGGGAGTTTCAAAGAATTTAATTCAAAGTTCTTTTGAATTTATTTTCAATTTGGAGTTATTTGAGTTTTATTCAAATTCTTTTTCTCCAAAAATAAAATATATGGAAAATAGGGTAACATGATTCCCTACATCAGAAAAATGGAGAGAAATAAATTTGAATTCTTTTTGTTATTTTTAAAATGATTTTCGTTGGAGTTGATTAGAGCAGCAGCAGTGTTTGATTTATCTGAATTAGTGTGAACTTTATTTGATGCTATAAAAATGTTCACGATGTAGGAAATCTTTTTCTGCAAATTTTGATATATCATATGCCTATACAGTGTTTTTTATTTATTTTGTTTTATTAAGTTTGTTTGTCTGGAAGAATGTTTTTTTTAAAGAAACTGTTTCGCTGACTGGGCCGGCCCAAGTCGCCAACCCAGCTCGCGCCGCCACCGCCTTCCCTGCCGGAGTCTAGCAGGACTCCGCCGCCGGAGCCGTGGGAGCTCGGGACTCCTCCCGAGGTTCGCCTCCCCCCTCTATTTAAGTCGCACCCGGGGCCCCCTGGACCCCGTTGCCGCCGCCGCCCCGGCCCCGTTTTCCCCTCTCTGTTCGCCGCCGCCTCGCATCTCGCCGCGACCGCCGCCGCCGCCGAGATCCGCGTCCGCTGCCGCGCCGCTCGACTCGCCGCCGCACTTTGCCGCGCCCCACCTGCACGCCGCCGCCGCCCTCGCTTGGGGTCCGCCGCCGCGCAGCACCACCACCGACGCTGCCGATGCCCCGTTCGCCGGACTCGCCGGACACGCCCTAGCCGCCGGTTTTCGCCGACACGACAGTTTCATTGAACCGTCCGAACCGGTAATAAAACCGACTGATTATCGTTTCGGTTTTTTTATATATAACTTGTTTTTTTATTTACTAGCTATTTAGCGAACGTTCATTAGGTTAGGTTCAGCAGTGAACAGATTTGTTAGTTAGCGTTCGGCAGCGAACGTTCGCTCGGTAGAGTTTTTCTTTTTCTTTTTATTTTCGGCCAAGGACCTATCCGTGAATATTTTATTTACAGATTTGTCCCTGATTTTCAAACGACCGCAACTTTTTACTCGTTTATCCAAATCCAACGAAACCAATGCCCACCTCTTTGTTATGATTCCCTCTATCCAGTAAAACAACTTAAACATGTTTTTGAAAGTTTAAAATTTGAATTAGATCAGATTTGAATTTGAACTTCGTTTGATCATAACTTGAGTTTCGTAACTCCGATTTAGTTGATTCTTTTTGCATATCGAAGCTCTTGACCTAAACTTTCTGATAAGGCAAAATTCAAATAATTTTGGTACTGTTAGGAATTGTTTTATGTTGCAAGAGTTATTTCGCTTGGTTTTGATGTTTTCCGAATCGTACTCTTCTTTCTTTCCGACCTTTTGAGTGATTGCTTATGTGTGGTTACTATTGCTTGCTCACGATAGATTGACCGGAGTGTGACGAGTAGAACTATCAAGAGTTTTGAGTGCGAATCATCTTCATCAACATTGCAGGCAAGTTCACACTTTGATCATATCCCTTTTCATACCCAGTTTTTATGCATTAGATCTATCCTCCAAACAATTGCATGATTAGGATCTAATTAAATTGTGGGATGGGAATGTAGTTGAGGTAGTACCTATTACCTGTTTTATTATCAAACCTTTGGGAGTTACTTCTACGTTTGCTTATTATGCCATGCTATGCTAGTAGACGTGGATTGGGTGAGTGTATCCATGACAGATGTGAGATTGTTAATTAATGGTTTATTTAAGGTGGCAACTTAAACACACATCTGGGTGGATTGAGGCACCTGTTTTCTAGCAGGACTTGCCTGTATTTTTTTCGGACTGCCACCCAGGCTCAAAGGGTTCATGAGATTATTCAAACTAGAAACTTACGTGTGCAGCCACAAGCCATTATGGGCTCTGGCATAGTTGACTAAGTTGTGCGAACTCTTACGGGTAGGCTAGCAGATGTAGGCGAAAGTAGGTGTACCGGTCTACCCACATGTAAGGTGCTAGTGCTTCTGAAAGACTATGTCTCGGTCATAGGTTTCTCAAACATCATGTAGTGCGAGGAATCAAATGGAGGCGATCGAGTCTTGTGGGAAAAGTGCGCAAACCTCTGCAGAGTGTATAAACTAATCATGGTTAGCCGTGTCCCCGGTTATGGACATCTTGAGTATATAGTACTTGATTATCATGTGAATCTCATCATGTTACTATAATCAATATTGTTGGGTTTAATGAGTACTTTTAATTGGGATTGAGAATGCTGTCAACCATTCTCAATGTTTAACAACCACCATGATAGTTAAATAATTTTATTCCTTTGCAGTAGGGAAAAATTGGCTTTTCGCAAAAACATTATAACCATAGAGCCTCCACCAGCCAAACATGCATGTAGTGATAGACTTTATTCATCATTGCTCTATGGTGTGAATTTGCCAGTACATTCAACGTACTGACCCTCTGTGGCTGCAACGTCTCATGTTGCAGGATCTTACGACGAGTAAGTGATACGTTAGGGTTACAATTTCCTATACTCAACTTTGCCATTGGTGTTGATGGGAATCCACAACCTTGTTACTTCCGCTATTTGGATTGAGGTAATACTATTTACGCTACTTTATACTTCCTCCGTTGCTAAATATAAGTCTTTCTAGCTATTCCACTAGGAACCACATACGGATGTATATAGATGCATTTTAAGTGTAGATTCATTCATTTTGCTTTGTATGTAGTTCATCTAATGGAATCTCTACAAAGACTTATATTTAGAAACGGAGGGAATACATGTGATTTACCTCTGTTATAAATCCTCGAGTACTGTGTGTGTCAGCATACCGATCCAGGGATGACACGTAAGCACAGAGACTTGACCCATTCGGGTCGGGTCGCTACAACACGTTCATATTCACAGCCAACATTCACTATCAACAACTCAAAAGATTCATATATACACAAGTTCAGCATCTCTATGCATCCAAATGATTGATAGATCACACGACAATATTCATACATAATTCACAAAAAGATTCAGATATACACGTGTTCAGTATGTTTATGCATCCAAATGATTGAGATCACAGCCAATATGATCCATGGATGAACTTTAATTACCCAGGGTACATCCTGGTAAATGGTGTTCAGTCGGAGGTACTTCTTGCTAAAATTAATTCTTGTACGAGTAAACTTTCAAGTACATAAGAGGTAGCACATACAATCTAAACTTTGCTTGTAGGTTTATCCTCAAATAGTGGCCTCGTGCCGAGCGAGGTTTGAGCAACTTGGCCACTACTTTCATCCAACTAGTATACTGGCTCATCTTGGTCCCGTAGCTCGCCAAAATTCTACATTGCAGACGAGAAAGGAGGCGGTTGAGAAAATGAACCACCCAAATTTTTTGTGCAGTTCAACTGAACTAGAGCATCCCTGTCGTGCAGACTGATTAAGTGCCAGATGAATATACGCTCAACCAACTTGTCTGGAATCTTTGGACTCCATGTCATACAGTTCGCTACCATATCCGCCGATAACCAAAAGGCACAAGTTGGGACCAAAGACTGGACTGTGTTCTTCTGGGTTGTGTGCCAAGCAATATTTTTTGCGTTCACTCTCCTAATACTTGGGAGTTTGACAACTGGTTGACGCCGGTTGATACTCGAATGAATATACGCACTTCTTGTCAACATCAATGCTTGTGTGAGTGAACTTCGGAGTACATAGAAGCGGCATAAGTATCTATCCATCTGATCATTTTGTGCAGTTCTACTGAAATCACACAATGCAATGATTTTCCTGCGAGTTCAGGCTCCAAGTTACTCCTTTATAAAATCGGCAAACAGTAGCACAATACTAAATTACCAATACATGACAAGCACAATAATCAGGATAAAGACTAGTACCAACTTGTGTGAGGTAGCATATCAATTATTATTTCCTTTGAGTGGAAGCCGAGATAAGCGAAGCGACTAACAGCGAAGGAAGAAAGCAAGCCGAGATTAGCGACTGAAAGGAAAGGACGGAAGCTATCGAGGCAATGAATCACCCAAAGTTTTTGTGCAGTTCCACCAAAATCGAGCATCCCTGTTGGCACATATATTGCGAGAGTGAGATGACTGTAATAGTGGGACTCGTTGATGAAACATACACTAACAAATAGAAGCAGCCTCATTATCTTAATGGGTAAAGTTAGCAACATAGCAGTCTTGCTTAAAGAGAGGTATTAGTTTAAGTAATCAGTGCCAATTAGCTCAACACTCAAAGCATTGCCATTTATCATAGGTTGCAAAACATTAACGTGCAAAGATAAAGGAGTTTCTCATGACAAGAGCATGATATAAATAGAGATGACAGCAAACTAATATGGATGAAGGCCTTAGGCCCATACCAACCTGAGAAAAAAGCTTATTCATGTAGTCCCATAAGAGATGATAAAGCACTCACTGGAATCACTCAATAGTATATATTTTTGTGCACTTCAAATGTATGGTTGAAATCACTCTTGTTTAGCAGTGCTGAGATTATATCGAAAGATTATCAAGAACTTCTAGCAGAGTTAAAGCACTGGCTGGGATACAGTTCATTGTATTGTCTTGTGTAGTTCCACTAAAATGTATGCTTGGCACAACATGATCCCTGTTTGCACAAGTAGGAACAAGGTGAAACCTTCATTAGCTTAGTGAGAAAGGATAGGAAGACATTAGCATATTACTCTAACAGTAGCATCAAATTCATGATGGACAATACGCAAAACATTGCCTCATTGAACCAATGGCAATAAATTGACATGCAAAACAATAGAACTATTATGTCAGGACACTAATAATATTCCCTCCCTGCTCCACCACATGATTCACCTCCATAGACAAACATACACGCGTACAAGATTCAGCATAGGGTCCTACTAAAGATTTGTTTAACTCCGACAGGAAAATTAGGCAGCAATAAATTAGTGGTACTTAAGTACTCCTAATTAATTAAGTGAGACAACAGAAGTGGAAGGGCTCCCTGGAGGATCGTCTCACATGTAAGGTAGTCGTTGCCGGAGCCCTTGAATGGCCTCGATTGAGGCCTCTGGCTTCAGCTAGATCGCCTTAGCATTGTTTATTCTTCTTCTTCTTCCTCTTCATGCTCTGTTTCTCTTTCTCCTCACTAGTTGGTGAAACCAAGTACATGATTAGCCTTCTATGTCAGAATTTTTTTTGTTAGTGAGGGAGTACAAGTGTACTAGTAAAAAATAGCATTATTTTCTCATGGCAGTCGGAAAACAGAGATGAACACATGCATTAAATATCATTCTTACATAAAGGAAGGTTATGGCGCCAATATAGATGATGAGGATTGGAACACAGATCTCCCTTTGTGCAGTTCCACCAAAATGAACCAACAGCTCCATCCTGACATTCTAGTTAAATAGCACAAAAGTCACTTCTTTTAAGAAGAGTTTTGTGAAGTGCACCAAAAGGTCACAGCAAAAACCGGGTGAATTGGATATCCCTGTTTGCACGAAAAGGTACAGAGGAAACAGTCAGAGTCTCAAACAATTACAGGCAAAAACATTTGGCTGAACTTGTCATGGCTTATAACAGTGGCATGGATTCATTTTTACCTGGGACATTAGATTAAGAACAACTAAATATTTGGTATAAGGGCATGGGACACTAGGTGCACCAGCAGTCCAGCACCATGTACGTAAACATGGGCATAAAGTGGTGATTCATAGTTTGTTTCCCCGAGAAACAAACATCCAAGAAACATATTTGGGTTGGTCCCATTTTTGTTCACTCTAGCCACCTACTCCTATGTGTGGATAGCAAAAAAAGTCATGGTCATACCACTGTGTACAGCGTTACCCCTATATTTCCCTTTTCGACCAAGAGACCGGATGGATGACCAGTCTGTACTACTTTCACCCCCTTTCCTTCCTGTTTGTACCAAGTCCGATGTACATACTAAATTCCCCCACCCCCATTTTATTTCTTGTTTGAACCAAGTACTCCCTCCGTCCGGAATTACTTGTCATCAAAATGGAAGTGTCTAGAACTAAAATACATCTAGATACATCCATTTCAATGACAAGTATTTCCGGACGGAGGGAGTACATGATTCGACTCCATGAAGTAGCTTTACCTCTAACAATAGAAAAAAAGGTGACATTGGACCATCTGATCGAGAGGGGCTGAGAAGTAGAAAATGATGCACATGCAGCAACGTAGCAAGCTAGGGAAGTAGAGCTAAGGCGGTTTCAAATCAAGAGATACCTGAAGGTCGTCGGGATGTGGATAGGTAGGCAGCGGGAGGCCAGATCCGCCCACAGGCAATGACGAAGGGATCGGAGGACCTCCCGCGCCGGCGCTCGGCCAGAGCTAATGGTGCGGCCGGCAGTGGGTCTCCTCCCTCGCTATCGACGACAGCCTAAACGCTGCCCCTCCTCCCTTCACCGGCGGAGGGGGATACGTCCGGATCTATAACCAGCGGTGAGGATAGAAAGACAGTGTTTTTTGAAGGGAGAAAGACAGTGTTACCACCCCTATCTTGTTTAGATCTGGAGAGGATGAGAGTGTGTGAATAGAGCAACCCTAGCAAGCAAGCGCGGAGGCTCCGACCTATATATATGTAGTGGGGTTGTTTTCCTTTTTCACTCCATCAAAACAATCATTTAAAATTGTGTAGTACATGCCAGGTCACGGTTTTTTAGTTGTTGATTGTTTTTTGAGATAGCTACCCGCTTGTTCCAAGTGGTGTTACGGTGTGCCAGGTCGCACTTTGTATCGTTCAAGTCTGGTACTAAAAGTCCCTCCATTAAATGAACAACCGCCCCCAGGTAAAAACTGTGAACAAGCCCACGACTAAAATTAGCGGAAACGTGGGTTGCCGCAACATGCATTATTATTTATATTTTCTACTCCCTCCATTCCTAAATAAGTCTTTTTTATTAGCCACACCTAAGACAAGAATTTTTTATTAGCAGTGAACCTCACATGTCATAGACACAAAAATTGTGGCAAGATTCCCTTAGGCAAGCCAAAGTGTGTCTAACAAAGCAAATCAAGTTAGGCAAGTGTGGCAAGTGTGGGAAAAATAATGTGGCAACATAAGACAAACATAGTCACAATCCAAACAGCCCCGTAATTTTTTGTGACATGCATGAAAATTTGGTTAGTTAAATTTATAGTCAAAATTTGGCAAGTTGCATCAAATCAACACATGCAAGTATCAAAAGGAATGTCATGGCATGCATGCATGCGTTGTACACTTGTACTCCCTCCGTTTCCAAATATAAGTGTTTTTAGAGATTGCAACAAGTGACTACATAGGAAGCACAATATGTCTACATACATCCGTATGTTGTAGTCCATGTGAAATGTGTAAAAAGACTTATATCGAGTGCAGTGCTTTGATGTGTCACGTCAACTCGTACAAGACCGAGAAGTTTGATTACTACAACACCCTCTCCCTCGCGAACTGAGTTCCTGTGCCTTAACTGCACCTGCATTTGGCTGCATGATAGGAGGGCCAACCACCTGTTGGGCCCACCTGTCATAGACGCAAAGGCAGGAGCAGTAAGTAGAAGCTTTCGCTACACGCTATCCCTCCCGCACGAGGTGGACGCACATGCAGCAGTGGATTCGATACTGTAGAAGTAGGAGTAACATCATTGTTCGTCTTCTCGAAGAGGCGAAGAGCCAAGCGCAACCCGAACATGGCAGTTGTGAACGCTCGCATGGTGTGGTGCCTTGGAGCACCACATGGTAGCCAGGTTCTTGCATGAGACAAAATTGCTATTTGAGCCCACTATTGTAGTAGTACTAGTACTTGCTACTCCCTCCGTCTAGGTGAGTAAGCCATTGAATTTGTAGCTAAGCTTCCATCATTGAATTGCTTAACAATTAAACTCCATCATCCATTGGTTGATACTCATTCTGCATAGGTCCACGCTCTTAGCACCATTTCCTCCTGGGGTCACCACTGTTTAGTTGCTAATAAATAGCATTGCATGCAATGAACTAGCCAGTGCATGTTGTGTTTGGCAGCCTCAAGTCATTAAAAGCATGCACACCTCTCATCTCTTATTGGTTGATATGTCAAGAAACAAGGTAGAAGTTAATGCACCGCGCCTAAGTGTTTTGGGATTATTTGGTTATTGTAAGATGACTTACACACCAAGAAGGAGGGAGTAGTATAGCCCTGTAAACCGGAAAGGAGTATTTGCCTTTCTAGAGATTTCAACAAGTGACTAGACTACACCGCGTGCAGTACTCCCTCCCTTCCGGTTTATAGGGCTCAAATCTCAAATCTCATGAACCAAGGCATTTTGCGATTGGAGGAATATATCTCATACTTTACAAAACTACCCTAATTAAACTCATGCATTAATTACATAGTTCTCTCGTTTTCCTCTCCGCCTTGGTCGCGGTGCACAATATTGAGCACTCCTATATGACTAGCCTCTCTATCTACATGCGGGACATCAAAGCATCCGGGTCCACATGCCATCCACCAAATTATAGTGAGGTGCTACAGTCGAGACTCATCTGTCACCTTGGTGTGGCCGTCATGACCCGTCATATCAGAAAACCCACACCTTTACCAGTAGTGGTAAGGTGGCCTCCAAGTTGGACTGGACGACGCAACCATCATTTCACTAGAATGCTCGTTGAAGCCCTTTCTTCCCTTTCTTGAAGAAAACCTCACTCCAGGCTACTCACTTCTGCCATTTTTCTTCTGTACTGACGAACGAAAGGTGGGCGATTCAGTTATGCTGCTATATTTTCATTCCAAGAATCTTCTTTTTGCGAAGCACCGACCGATTCTCACATCCTATTCGTGGTTTCCTTTCGATTGCTTTTTGTTTGTCAATTCATTGATGGATCCTGGAGCACTAGGCAAAGAGTTGCCGGCGGACAACCCACTGCAGACAGCGATCTCCAGGAAGCGAGCACCAACCAATGAGTTGACCATGTTGGCGGGCCAACCCATGGAGACGAGGAACTCCAAGAAACAAGCACTGGCGAAAGAGTTGACGACGTTGGCGGACGAACTCCTCAAAGAAAGTTGGAAGAAGAGCAAGGGCCCCATCATGCCTACCCCAGAAACTCTGATGGCCACCTATGCGAGGCTCAAGATCGAGTTTGAGGAGATAGTCACTGTTGAGAAGCATTATTCCCCTGGCAAGGTGATGGCCCCCATCAAGGACGAGGAGATGGCCCCCGGAGGGATGAGATCCCCTGGTGAGCTGCACAAGGTAAAAAATAATGTCTTATTACCATAGTTGTGGTTTTTGATTATTTGCAATGTTCTTGCTAATATGTTAGGGTTGTGCAGGTGCCAGTGGATGTCCTTGATGATTCCGATGTCGCGGCCCGTCCTGTGGACAACGCCCAGAGATAATTTTCGATGTCGCGGTCCGTCCTGTTGGCATCGCCCGGGAGATTGATTCCAATGCTGCTGTCCATCCTGTGGACATCGCCCCAGAGACCGATTCCGATGTCGCGGTCAGTCCTGTGGACATCGCCCCAGAGATCAATTCCCATGCCGCTGTCTATGTTGTGGTCATTTCCCGAGAGATCAATGACAAGAAATAGTTGGTCGTGCTAATCCTTCAGGGTAGTTTGCATTGCCCTGTGTTTAATTACCAGAATGATGCGTGTTATCAAACCATCTTAGGGCTAGTGCACTGTCTTGTGTGGGCGGTACTTGCTACTTTTGTTTGATAGTGAATCATGCGGACCCTCTCCGAGTTATGGAAATAGATGTATCCTCTCTAGCTTTTCATGTAATATATGGCATGCTTAGATGTAAGTTTGAACTGTTTATCATATCGGCAGGGCTTGTTTGATGATTCTTGGTGTTATTAGGCTAGCTACTGTGTGAGCTATAGTACTTGCAAAACACTCACCGAAGAGAAACGTTGGGGCTGATGAGCTCGTGGTATGCTTATACTTATCCGTCGTCGATCGACCAATAGCCCTAGCTCCTAAAATTGTAGGCTTAGCGATCGATCAGACAATAGTCGACACGGATACATTTAGGCCTAATTTGGTTCATAGGGAAGGAAAATCGTAGCAAAAGTATAGAGACGGAGGAGTGTGAAACACGGCAGCCCAGTGAACTTGTCGTTCCTCATGTAATGCTACCATATTGTTGACTATAAGGTTACAACTTTTTCTCACATTCTCTCTATATATTTCTTCTCAAATGTTTTTTACCTTTCTTTTTTTAGACACAATTTTTTATGCCTTTTTAGAATTATTATTTTTATACCTAGGAGCACGTGTAGAGACGGGCTCTTGCAGAGCCCAATCCTTGATTTTGTCAATGCCTCTCTCTCCTCCACATAAGCGGGCTTATAGCCCAGTTTTTTACTGGTACTACTTGCTATGCATGCATGCGGAGGGGTAGCTGGCATCTTGAGGGGCCAGGGCGGTCAAAGCGGGCTCCAGAAGCAGTCCGGGCTCGAGCATGGCCCACCTCACATTATCACCATATATTTCTTGGACCCTGTGCATGGCGGGCGGGCGATCTCTTCTCCCTCCCCTGTTTCTCTCTTCCCAGCCGACGCCCGCCGAGCGATTAGATTTCGGCTATCGACAGTTTATTCAATTACAGTCCCACATGTCAGTGAAATTGCAAGACAACGTGTGTCTCCTCTAGTGAGCGGCGTGCGAGCCGGACTGTCGGGGGTGCAACGTGTACGAATTGTAAGTGTGCCGCCTTTTCCTTTAGAACTTGCAAAGCGTAACATTTTCGCGCGATAGATCGATGGAAATCCAGAACAAAATGACCAGGGCGGTGCTTTCCCGCTCATTAGGCTGGCTAGTTTGAGTGATATGACGTGCCACAGTGCCGTCGACTTGCTCCATTTTTATGTAAGCAAGAGTTTACACTCTTACGCGGTAGGAGTGCGAAACAACGCGGATCTGATTTTGATCGAGGGATAACTGTTCCCTACCAAATAATGCAGCATTGTTAGCGATTATAGCATGATAGTTAGGGCATCACTAGCGCTAGCTCACAAATTCACACCGGCATCTGTCCGAGGACACTGATGGATGCCATCCGCGATGCTGTCCGCATACCTTTCGACACCTAATTGAACTAACCGGACTAAATTCGTGCAAACAAAGCAAATTTCAAATTAACCGGATGAAATTCATTACATTTTGAAAACTTTTCCTACAAACTGGACGAAATTCATTACATATTTCGCACAAAACTGTACTAAACCTACTGTAAACCTAATCTAAACGATCGCCGGCGCCCGACCACTAGGTCCGGCCATGAACCCGAGAAAGACGGCCATTGCCTTTGCCTCCTCCTCATCCACCTCGATAACCTCCTCCTCCGGAGCACAAAGTTCTGAAGATTTCCGCCTCCAGGTCACCGTCAAGCGGCTAATCGGCCGCCGATGTTTACCCCACCAAGCTTGACATCGACTTAATGGAATAGCGGTGGCCTTCCTGGGACCAGAGCGGTGGCGACCTACCGTGTACTACTCTTCCTCGCTGCCGGCTACGCCCGCGCACCCGCACCGGCTTCGTGGTCGTGGCAGCGGAGGGTGGCCGGGGGGTGCCGGCAATCTCCTACGTTTGCTCCTGTGACAGTACGTCGAAGAGAGCTTTGGAGTGCGCCCCGAGCGGAGCCGCTGATGTCCCTTGTCTGCTCCTGCGATAGTACATCCAAGAGAACTTCAGAGCGCCAGTAGGCCATGGTTGGAGTGGTGCCGACAGAAGGAAGGGACCGGAGGAGAATAAGTGTGGGTCTTTGGCTATGGCTGGGAGCTGGGGCTCAAGTTAACATAGAGAGCGAATGGAAATGAGCCGTGGCACACGGATGCACAACTGGCGCCGGATTAGGTTCGTTGGGCGTGAATGCGGACGCTGCTTCAGTGACTTAACTGCAGATGCATTGGGTTACTGACATGTGGGACCAACGGGCATCTGGCCCGCATGTCAGTGACACACCAATTGCACCTACAGTTAAGTTCAGGGAATGCGGCATTGACGTTCTGGAGAGACGGTGACCGTTTCAGGCGGGAAGCGCGCCCTATCGATGGAAGGGGTTTCGGTAGGCCAGGGCGGTCAGACACTAGCGTGGTGGTAAAGTGTGAACTCATGGATGACGAGCCTTAGAAGCATATGCGGCACGTATTGGCAACCGCTCTTGTCGCCAGCTAGCCTTCGACGACCACCATAGACACCACACAACCATGCATAACTTACGAATAATGGACGAATTGATCAGACACACACTCATGTGCAGTGGCACTAAGATCAGTCGCTCATGATAGTACATACTCGGTACCATAGTACTCTCTCTAGCTATGCTGTTTTATAGATTGCCGTTGTGATGGATGATGTACATGAGCAAGGCGCTCCGAGTATGACCATTGGTGTTGAGCTAGGTGAATACATGCTCCGCATTCACGTAGGCCTCCATCAAACGTCTAAATAGTAATGCCAGGCACCGCCGGGGCACGTAGGTGATGGGCTCGTCGTTTGAGTTGCACCATGAGCAGGACTTTGATTTAGAGGGCGACCTGCATGCATTAGCATGCTTTGACTGCTTGAGCGTGAGTGTCTGACGCGAAGTATTTCATTTTCATTTGGCTGACGAGGGTGCGTTGCAGCGACGAGTCCGTGGTTTGATTCCCCACATACACATAATTTTGGTTTTACAGTATTTGTTACTCCATTGACAGGTAGGCCCGCGTAGATAGATAAAGAACATGAGCTGATGAGGCGCATGCGAACTGTTTGACTTGTCAACCACACAAATACGGAGCTACACGCTGAGCCAGTGACTGTATAATCACCATATCTCATATACAATGATCAAAGTGAGCTATCAAGACAAGTTCGATGACTGCCAAAGCATTTTACTCGGTAATAAATGACCACTATTGAAGGGGAATCCAAATTTCCTTTGTCTTCTGTCCTTGAGCTCTTGACAACCCAATGCACTATACGGTTGTCCGGCCACTCCACCCAGAGCTCTCACCAAGCGTCATTCATGCCACCGCACTGCACACTCACCAGTAAGGCAGCGATGGCATCCCGCCGCGCTGAGTTCATCGCTGCCCACGACCGCACACAAAGTGGTAGGGAAGCGATGGCATCCCGCCGTGTCCAGTTCATCGCCGCTCGCGACCTCACACCTATGTGGGAGGAATTTGAAGATGCCAAGGCCGAATGGGCGATAGAGCAAGAGGCGGCCAAAGCCGCACAGAGGGAGCGGAGAAGTCAGAAAGCACTCAAGAAAAGAGAGGCCCGCCGCCGCAAGAAAGAAGAGAACGCACGCGCTACTACAGAGAGGTCAGTGGAGATCCAAGCACGGTGGTGTGTCACCGACAAAGCCGGCAGGGAGAACGATGGCATCTAGCTAGCATGTGAGAAGTAGTAGTACTAGAAGTTAGTGTCCGTGTCTGTGTCTGAGTACGAGCATGTACCAGTACTACTAGTTACTACTGTAGTTTTTAGATCAAATTACCAGTACATTAGCCTAGACTAAATGGAAAAATTCCTATCTTATGCATCAAATGGCATCTCTTTCTCTATAGGAATTGACATGCATGTCATCTCACTTCCTAAGACTTTCATATTCCTATAAAATTCCTATTCTATGAACGAAAGGAGGCCTTTGTTGGAGTAACTACTGTAGCTAGCAGTACTGCTAGTACAATAGTTTTCTTCAAGAAGCAGAATTCAACGAAGTCATGATGGTTCCTTCATCCGAGCAACTTCAAAGTGGGAAGTGGGCCTGTGATTTGATGGCTTATTAGTCATTATTACTGCAGCGTGACGATCGGGGTGACTCTCCCTTGGAGTTCTGCGTGCATGGCAAGTGGACTAGGATGGTCGACGTCCCACATGTTGGCGAACGGAACTATTCTTTCCGATATCAAGGAGCAAGGAAACTACGTGGTATAGTATCACTGCTGACTGGTTCTCAAAAAAAATAGTATCACTGCTGATTTATAATTATTTTTTATTTCTGACGAATGATAGTGTTTCAACTCTTACGACGAATAGTGCCAAACACGGCACGTGCTGGATGTGCCACACGTCAGCGAAAGGAGTGGGACATGAACAACGTGGTAGAGCCCAGTGCAAAAAAAACAGCGTGGTAGAGCGTCTCCACTTATTCCACTTCTGGGTCGGTGACCTGACGTAGTAGTACTTAGTGGTATGAACGATACAAAGTGTGACCTGGAGAGAAATACACGCCTAGTTGGTATGAACGATACAAGGTCTCGGGGCATACACGTAAACAAATATAAAAGTTAATATGTGCCTCCAACTAATATAGTACTAGTAGAGTACTTAGGCACGTACTCCATAACACCACTGTGCATTGCACGTACAACATTAGTGGTAGTACGTAGTAAGAGACAAATGCCGCCCAAGAGTTCCCTTCTCGACCCATTTTTGGGTGTTTGGTAGAGTGTATGGAGGGTGCATGAGTCAACTCTAGTTTAGCACAAATACACTAGAAGCATGCATGAAGAGAGCTTGCATGAAGAGGGGTGTTGAGTTGAACATGCATGAAGAGGGAACAACTATGCTGAGACGAGAACGCAAACAAACACACCCTATATGCCACGCATGTTCATACCATTTGTGCCTTTCTACTTCACTTAGTGCGCTACATTACTCAGGTTCGTACGTCCACTCCTGGGTACATGTCCGTCTCGTAGTTCCAGTTCCACGTGTTCTTCGTATAGATGGAATGATCCTTGCATAACACGTGCACCTTGATGCTAGATGTCTCGCGTGTTGGCAAAAGAATGAACAAAGCTCACGTAAAAAAATAGAGTGGATGAACATAGATTCCCGACGACCGAGAAGGAGCAAGGAACCTCGTGGTGGAGCGTCTGCACTCATAATATTTAATATTATTCAGTGATATAAAATCAACCAATCATCTCCATAGTGGACTGGAAGAGTACGAAACACGGCAGCCCATTGTAGTTACATCATACCAGTACATGGCTAACCCTCGCTATCACCATATTTCTTGGCTTCCGTGCGACACCTATCTCTAGTAATCCAGCAGCCTGTATCGCTTCTCCCTCCTCGTCTCTCTCAAAGTGCGGCGGGCTGGCGTTTTTGCCGTCTACTGAGGTTGGTTAACTCATCATATGTTAGCGACATGCCAAGAGCATTCTAAAATAAGTTCCTTTCACGTTCCGTTTTCAAAAAGAAAAAAAATCCTTTCACGTACGAATTGGACTGTATGCTTTGAGCAACTTGCATGTCCAATACTGCTCCTGTTTGATACTCTAACTTAGCTAGAGGTTAGACTAACTCATGAGTAACCCTGAACTAACTATAGCCAAAGAGGTGTTTGAGTGACAACGTTTGATTGACAATAAATGCACTTGATGGAGAGAGAAAAGTGATTTTTCAGTGGTCCCAGTGAGAACTATCTCCGGTTAGCACCTCTTGGGTGGGATATTTTTTTTGGTGGGTTTGGTGCAACTTGCTCCAATTTAAACCCTCATGCTTGGATACTATAGGGCTATTTGAGCCCCAACTAGTTCAAACTAGCTCTAACCCATGGATCCAAACAGGGACTATGGCCAGTCTCGACGCGAAGCAGTCACGTGCACCGGGAAGCGGCGCTCTCTCGCCCATCGCGCCACTACAAAGCCGGTGCCAGTGAGAGGTCACCTCCGCTCTGGCCGGGCATTAATGCGGCACTGACGCTCCAGGGCGACGCTAACTGTTTCACGCGGGAAGCGCGCGCTGGCAACGGAGTATAGGTTTTGAACCATTTCAGGTGTAGTACTGGTAGTTTGCAAAACTACTCAATTATTGCACTCAGTTTCCTAAGAAATTGTGGTAAAAAACGTTACTCCACAGCCTGCTTCCCTTCACCTTCCTCTTCCACCGCCCGTGCACGTCCACGGGAAGCGACCGGTCAACCCTTATATAGGATTGCTAGCACCAAAAGATGCATGCATGACCACTAAAATTTCCATATTAAAAAAGCGACGATCTGGCAGGAGTATGGCGTATATTGTTAGCTTCAGCTAGGCCATGGCTACCGGGCGACGGCGACCAGAGAAGAGGCGGCGCGAGGGGAATGAATGCAGCTACTGTTTGGGTTCGCCGTCCGTCTTAAATAAATGTGCAGCATCATGTGTACCCACGGGTGCACAAATTATAACATACGTGTCTGCTTAAGTGGGCGTCACGTAACTGGTGTGTGTGAGAGAGATTCTGAGAGACAGAGTGCGTGTGTGCGACTCTACTCTTCGGACATGTACTTGACCTTTTGCATCTGGATATAAGTATAATGGTATTTACTTTAGTTAGTGAATAACGTGGCCATGTTAACGTGGTTGTGTAAAAAAAATGTCACTTCCTACTCATGATTTGCGTTATATAATTACAAGCAAGATGCTCGTGCTTTGCATGGAACATCAATATGCATTTTTTTTACAAACCACCTGTTGTGATTGAGCCATGCAGGAGTAATCCCATGTGTACAAACTAATGATATCACAAGAATCTTAACAGAAAACTGGTATCTCGAGAATGTCATCAAAAAAATGAAAGATGAGAGATAAGGTGAGGAGGAGTGGAGCCTGGTGGTGACTGGTGGTCCGAATGGGCGGAGGCATGGGGATGGACGGCGCTGGCAGGTGGCAGCAGCCAACATGCTATATTGTTCCAGAGACTTCCTTTTTAATTGCTGAGCAATGAGGTTGTGGGAGATAAGGATGTGGAGAGAGGTGCGGGTATCTTTTGTAAAATTATCATAGTTTTCTTTCTACCCGTCAGATATAGATCAGACGGTCTATATTACAAGATGGCAGGCACACCATCATCGCCAACTCATTTTTTATAAGGGTACAGATGATAAGTTTGCTGACTACTAAAGTAAAGTGGAATTTGTCCATGTTATACAAGTAAATTAAGGTGATTGTTTATCATACGGGTAAGGTTGGATGAAGGGTGGTAGGAACAAATGCTCCGCCTAGAGCATGAGTGTGTGAGATGGAGTCTTAGTGTGTGTGTGTGTGGTGTGTGTGAGAGAGAGAGAGAGAGATGGAGTCTTAGTGTGTGTGTGAGAGAGAGAGAGATGGAGTCTTAGTGTGTGTGTGTGTGTGTGTGTGTGTTTGTGTGTGTGTGGGTGGGTGGGTGTGCGTGCGTGCGTGTGTGTGTGTGGGTGGGTGGGTGGGTGTGCGTGCGCGCGCGTGTGTGTGTATGTGTTTGTGTGTGTGTGTGTGTGTGTCGCGGGGTCCTCGGTGGCGGATGTAATTTAAGTGTGCATGGCTTCATCATAGAGAGGTGATGTGTATGGCAGAGGCCACCAACGATGGGATGCGAGAGAGAAAATGCCCGTAGAGAGGGAAGAGAAGGTGTGTGCGCGCGAGAGGAGTCGACATCGAGAGAACGTGTTTGTTTGAGAGACACCGAGGAAGACTACTATATATCGATGGTGCATGTAGGCGGGAATTAAACAAAGGGATGGTCTTATTGGTTTCGGGGATATAGGGGAAGAGTGAGAGGGGGGTAGCTAGAAGGAGATTGTTAAGTGTGAGTGTGTGTTTTACCCAACCAGGCAGAAGTTATGTGCACACAAGAGGAGAACGATTCGATGTGGCATTAGGGTTGAGGGTAATTAACTACGTATGGAGACATAGAGACCTTGAACGTGCATGTGTGAGAGGTATACATGTATACGGGGGATGTGTGTGTGCGCGCGCGCATGATCGAGATAAAAGAAAGAAGACATAAGTCATAAGATCAACGACATGGGAGAGACGGATCGGTATGACAATATGCATTCATGTGAGAATGCAGGGAAGAAGGCCTGGCAATTGAGCATGTGTTTTTGTCTTTAAGAGATAGTGGCGTGGGCTGGAGCATGCATCTATGGCGAGCAGAGGGAGTGAGGCACAACAATTGTGCACAAGAGATCAACCTATAAATGCATATGTATGGAGAGACATATATAGTGTGGGTGATAGGAAGCAAGACTCTATGCGAGAAAGAAATGTGGACGGAGAAACTACAGATAGATACAGAGGTGGAGATGCTAGCTATAGGGACATCCGCTAGTTTGAGTGTTGGAGATGACCGTCGGGTGGTTCAGAGGGTGAAGTTATATATGTGTGTGTGAGAGAAAGATAAAAAGAGGGCACCTGACTGCATGTAGAGAGAAACATATGTAGTCTGCGTGATAGGTAGCAAGAGTGAGGCGAGAAAGAAGGTTGATGGAGAAACAGATAAATAGAAAGATAAAGATTCTAGCTAGTGTGCGTTAGAGATAGGAGTCGAGTGGATCAGAAGGCTGAGTTATGTGTGTGGGTGTGAGAGAGATAGATAGAGGGTGCATGTGAGTCACATACAAACAAATATAAGAGAGAAATGAGATCCCGAGAGACGGAGTTTTGTGTCCACGAGAGATAAATATATTTCACAACGAGAGTGGTAGAAAGAGAGACATATGTGGGAACGCAAGATATCTCTATGGAGAGAGATTGTGTGTGAGCGACATACAAGAGAACAGTGGAGAAATATGAGACCCTGGGAAATAGAGTTTGTGTTTGTGTGTGATAAAGAGATATTTAAGAGGAAGAGTCGTAGGTTCTCATATCTAAGGAGCGAAAGACATCTCTGTATGAGGGGTGTGCGAGTGGCACACATGGGAATAGTAGAGAGAAATGAGACCCCGGGAGACAAAGTTTTGTGTTTGTGTTAGAGACACATAGCAGGGAGCGAGATATACTTAGAGAGAGATAGAGTGATGAAGGTCGAGGGAGAGAGTACCATCTGTGTGTTACGCATTGTTGACATACATGTAGCACGAGAGATACCTGAGAGACGATGAACGCGTATAGAACCAGAGAGATAGTCCTATATAAGCATGAGTGATAGCTATATGAGACGAATATCTAGATTAAAGGGGATTCAAATATTTAAACTGGAGATCATGACATTGATAATATCATAACACAAATTGGTGTATCAAACATGCATGTTCATTTGAATTTGGGCACACGTGTAATGTTATATAGTTTATCAATATTGGTGATCCATAGATTCTTTAATTACAAACAATACATGGTTTATATGCAATTAATGTGTAAACGGGATTACACTATATGTTGCGTGTGTGAAACACAATATACATGTTTGAGAAGTAAAAAAGAACCCGCATGAAACCACATTAATTGGAGACAGTTAGCGAGGAATGCATACATTGGATTTCAACATAAAGTGGTTTCAAATATTTGAAAATCCAAATTGATAGATACAACCTTATGAATCTGAGATCATGCCATTTGTAAACCATATTTGTGTATAAATGGTGTTGTGCTTTGGAAAGTATACATAAAAAATGATGTATATAGACTTTAATTCCAATCGAAACTGGATCCTGCCCGGAAAAAAATAGAATACAAACGGGATTCGAATTGAGTTCGCACGGTAAACGTGCACTCTGCAAAATTTGAACAAAGTGGGGAAAGTCGCAATAACCGCCCGAAACCAAAATCTGCGAGATGGAAATTACTACTGCCTATCACTACCACGCAAACCTATCTGCTGGATTTCTATAGGTTTCTATAGGGGTAGGAGTGTAATTTCACCCAAACGTGACGTACCACCTCTCACCCGGATTCATACACGGTGGGTGCCAAAACACAGTGTGTCCTCGGCCGAAATCGACTCCCTCCCCGATTCATATTCATACACGATGGGCGCCAAAAACAAACTCTCATCGGCAAATATTCGGTGTATGCGAGATTACCGTCCTATCCCCAACCGACTAATATTGCTGTGATGTAGGAAATTTGAAACGGGGGCTAAGTTTGTAAATTTCCTCGCATTTGAGACAAGCACGCTCTGAATACATGGTTCCCCCTTCCTATCTACCTCCCTTTTCCCCATTCATACTCCGTGGGCACCAAAACACCTTCTCCACCCCAGCCTCCTCCGTCCGCCGCCGTCCGCCACCACATCCACCACTGTCCTCCTCCACCATGCCGGAGCTGATACCCCGACGTCGCCGTCCATTACAAGAGATCGACCTCTCTCATCCACGGCTTCGAATTAGGATCCTTGCATCCCGTCCTCTTGCTTCATCCCCGCCGTCGTCCACCTTGCCGGCGCCGCTCCTACAACCGTCTCATCCACCGCGCCCTGCCTCCACCGTCTACCCTCCTAGATCTGCTTCCACGCCGCCGACAGCCATCGCTACCGCAGCACCATCAAATTTTTAGCAGATGCATACACGGCGCCGCACCAGAGGCGGTACTCTTTCGTATCTGCTCAACTTATTTATCGTAGCAAGAAAATAGATCACCACTGCTTTACTCTGATTTCTTGTCTTGGTTGCGAAGTTGCCTTTGTCCGGTTTGGACCTTCAGATCTGCCATGGCACGCTAAACACTATACTCCCAATGCTTATTGTTTTCCCCTTTTATATTCCACACTAGTTAAATCACAGTAGACTAAATTTCAAAATTGGGCCAGTCGATTTTTCAGAGCTCGCCGGAGTTTGCCAGTGCGAACGAAGGGGCTCAGGTGGTTGTGGGGCCTTGCCGAATGAAGAAAACTCGACGCCGGTGGGGGCGGGGGTGGGGGTGGGTATGGCGGAGGAACATAGGCGGTGGGGGCCGGTGGTCTGGCCGGCGGCCCGTGCGGTGTTCTGTATGGGAAGAATCAGAGACAAGGAAGAAGAAGGGTTAGGATACGTAGGATCCTCATTCAACCGCCTGAAATGGTCGAGAAACAGCAGGGAGTTGCATTCTTAATGCGCTCTAGTTCATCATGTGTAGGCACTGTGCAACCAACATTTTATTATCCAAAATCTGCTTGCTCTTCTTTACCATGTTCCTCTTCTGTTCTTCTTTGATACGTACTCTCTCCGTTCCTAAATACAAGTCTTTGTATAGATTCCACTATGGACTACATATGGAGCAAAATGAGTGAATCTACACTCTAAAATGTATTTGGATATATCTGTATGTGATTCATAGTGGAAATCTCTACAAAGACTTATATTTTGGAACGGAGGGAGTATGATAGTAGTACAGTATGTTCCTTGCACTGAAGATGAGGAGGGACATTGGCAGTGTAGAGGTCTATACGGTCGGTTGTGATGGACACTTTGAGCCTCTTTGATTCGTAGGATTTTGTAAACATAGGAATAGGATTTGTAGTGAGCTGCCCGCTTGAATCCTATAAGAATAGCAAGGAAATGCGGGGAGCTCTGTCGCCTTTGAGAGTTACACTGATATTAATAGTACCGCACCTTCACTTGAAGAGAGCTGGTATCCGAAGCCTTTCTAGCCCTACCGGAAATACTAGCACATATATTCCAGCAAGTTCCATTTTGCTGATTTTACTCTGGTGCATAAGGTTTTTCCATTATATCTATGCTATGATCTGTGTAGCTGCTTTGTGTCGCACTAGCAACAGTCCACTCTTGAAGCTAAACACTGCAATGACTTACAAAATTGGCACCAAGGCATTGAGTGCCATTCTGGATGCAATGAAACTCATATGCTCCCCACCTGTTGACTCTTGTTCAGAATATGATCCTAATGACTCTTGTTCAAAATTGCCACACATAGAGAGACAACATGGAATTGCATTTCTTTGGGCACTGTGATTCATCATGAGTGGGCAACCAACATTGTATGCAATGAAGTGGAACCTCAAGAATATGCTTCCTCTTCTGTTCTTTAACATGTTCCTCTTTGGTTATTCTGTATTTAGTACGTATAGTATGTTCCTTGTCAGGAAGGGGCGCAGGGACATCTATAGTCAACAGCTGATAGAGCTGGCCTGTACGTGATCGATATGCTTTCAATTACTAGCGGCAATACAACACCATATTTTCAAGCCAGTTCCACTTTCCCGATTTATATATCGTGGTTATGGTGTACCCCTGTTATGTACACTATGATCTGCCTAGTTGATGTGTGCTCTTGTTATCATGGTTTGGCAATAAACTCTTATGCATCAAACATCAAAAAGGAAGAGGGTGATTGCCGAACCTGAAGGAGCACCAGCAAAGTCCTTGAAAAACGTGGTTGTGCCAGAGAAATCAGACAGTACCCCACTTATATTGGCTGTACAACCAACGAAACAAAATGTAGGACCGACTCCAGCAGACTGTACCCATACTTCACTGGCCACACCACTAGCCCCACCACACAAGACCTGCACTCCAGCAAAAGGTATGCCAATTTTAGTTGCCATAGCACCAGCTGTACCACAGAAAAATCCCACTCCAGCAAAAAGTACAGCAAGTCCACCGGCCGAAGACCTATCCAGACTGTAGAGACGGCCAATTCCTGCAGATTGGAACCCCGTTCCAGTTATTCCCAGTTTAAAAGACACTCATTTCAATGTTGTTAGGGACTACGTGCATATATTCCCATCATGGGAAGATTATAGTGAAGACAAACACCATTTTCACATCTTCTTGTCCCACTTACGTGTAAGTGCTATTATTCATGGTGATTATTTTCCTATTTTCTGCTGATTGAACACATCAATGACTTACATTGCATTGTTGTAAGTAGGCGAGGGTCAATCTGGATGGTCATGATGAGCAAAGATTGCTTGCGCTTTTCAAGGAAGCATTGCAGCAGTATGGGTGTTACCCGAGGAAATCACACTTTGATGGCAAGTCAATAAACGAATTTCCGGTGAAGTCTCCTATGCTAAATTTAGAAGACATTCAATGGAAAAACCTTGTTATGCACTGGTCTCGTTCCGAGGATGTGGTACTGTCTATGATATCGCATGACAATTTGAACTTCTACTTTTCCGCATGTGCCTTACGGATCTTTTTTGCAGGAAATCTGCTCAAAAAAGAATTCCGGTTTGAAAAGAACGACAGTATATCACAAATATGCTTCCCGCGGCTTTGCTCTTGTTAGTACCTATTGTCCTGTATCACTGTACTTGCATACATACCTGGTTCATTATGTGAAAGCAGTATGCATGATAGCTTGCTTGTCAATTGTTCGCTCCAAATTATCTGATCTGTATGAATGGTTACATTAGTGTAGAATATATCCAATGCCAATGAAATTTTTTAGCTCTGCATTGTTGTTGTAAGTACCTGCTGTCCTTTGTCAGCGTACTTATATTGACAGGTAGTTGTTCATGTACCATCACTCTGCAGCTTATTTTCCTTTGTCCTCCATTTTCTACACATCAGATCTATATTTAATCTTACCATAAGGTTGGATAACACCGATGGTATTGAAGAAGTTTTGCTCTGCATTGCTCATGGCTGAACCTTTTGCCTGTATTGATGTACTTATATTTATAGCTACTTGGTTATGTAGCATCACACTTCATCTTATCTTAAATTTCCTCCATTTTTTCTTATATTGTCACATCTATATTTACTCGTAACAAAATGTAGAATAAAGGCAATGCTTATGAAGAAGATTCTATGGTAAACTTCTTTAATTGCCTCCCCTATCAGAATGGACAAGGGCTTTATAGAGTCTTCCTTCACCAATAATGTAAGTTTGTCCTTCTCAAGCCTTCAAACTTTGTTGTGTATATTTGGTTAGGCATGACTGCATCAGCTGTTTATTTTAGGTTTTTGCATCAAATTGCATGTTTAAAGTTTATTATGTAGTTCATAAACAAAAGTTTGTCCTTCTCAATTTATGTTTTTAATTGTACAACCAAGTTCCTTCTTCATGCCATGTAAATTAAACTATACAGAGCAAGTGATCTTATTTTGCCAATCTGAAATGGGTAAATTGACAGCACACATACCATTGATACTTATGAGTTCTTGATCTATAATCCATTGGTGTCGTGAAGCTGCCAACTCCTTCACAATGTCATTTCCTGCCATGTCTTGACCTGAACAATACCATATTGTGTTAATGCTATTTTAAACTGTGTCACTTTATTTGTTAGTAAGAAATGTGATGAATTGTCAGCACTGATACTTATATGTGCAAAACCTGTCATCTGTCTGCTTGTTTATATCTTTCCGAGTGAGGAGGATATAAGTGTCAAACAAGTGTAGTCTCATCAGCTTGCTTAGCTGCTTGCGTTGCAGCTTCCGAGTACGGCTAACCTTTCTTGAACTCTATTGAAGTGTTGTCGGTTTTGTATAATATTTTGTCGACGTGTTCAATTGCACTGGTGGCGATCTTTGATGCCCAGTGTATGTAATCTGCTGTCTGCTTGTGCTTTATTATCATAGTGGCGAACTTTGATGCCAAGTGGAGTCAATATGCCGTAATTTCATTATTGTATATTCTAGGTTTTTTTCTTATTCATGATGCTGCAGTTATTTTACTCTATATATATCCTATCTTCGCAGTAAACCGGACAAACCGTAAAATTACGGTACATAATCGGGCCGTCATGCAAATCATTATGTATGATCTGCATCATGGGCCCTGTCATCTTGGTCCGTTAACAGGCCAAAATGTAAACTGGACCACTAGTAGATTCAGGCCTTTAATAGGCCGAGTAAACCGCCGGCCCTATTTTCGTAGGAAAATTCAATGGGATTTTAGGAGGCCGAAAAGTAGGTTGGGCCTGAAATGTGCCGAACAGCTCACGGGCCGGCAGCAGGCTGAAATAGACCCCGACCCATGACTGTGCCAATCAAATCATGGGCTTATAACAGGCCAAAATTGTCTCGGTCCTTCTTTGGCCCAATCCGATTATCAGTTGTGAGCAGGCCGGATGCAAACAGGGCCGTAGTTAGGCCCAACTATATGACGGGCTTTTAACAGGCCGAAATACATATAGGGTCAAAATGTTAAACGGGCCTTTAACAGGCCGAAACTAATATCAGGCCGAATTACTAAATGGCCCTTTATCATGTGGGCCCAAAAGCATAGCATCCAGTTGATGGGCCGAATCTGATATGGGCCATAATTTAGCCCAAAGCCTCTCAAAGGGCCGGACATGATCTGGGCCATAATTTGGCCCAGAACGTGGGAAGCTTTTAATGGACCGGATCAAATATGGGCTGGCATTTGGCCCAAAACATGGCAGCCTGTTAATGGGCCGGCCTACTAGTGTCATCAAAATCTTTTGGGCCTTAAGCTGGGCTGGCCCATTATGGGCGGCGGAATCTCGTGGGCCTTTACCTGGGCCAGCCCATTATGGTCCGCAAAGTCTTGGGGGCCTTTAGCTGGGTCGTCCCATTATGGCCTGCAAAATCTCGCGGGCGTTTAGCTGGGCCGGCCCATTATGGCCCGCAAACATTTGTGGGCCTTTAGTTGGGCCGCCCCATTATGGCCCGCAAAATCTCGTGGGCCTTTTGCTGGGCCGGCCCATTATGGACCGCAAAATCTTGTGGCCCTTTAGTTGGGCCGGCCCATTTAAACTTTATGGGCCACTTTTGGGCCGGTCCACGTGTCAACATTTCATAAGCTCATCTCGGCCATTGGATGAGTGACACCTGTGCCAACGGGGAGCTGACACGTGTTTCCTCCAGCCAATGATGATTTTACACGTGGAATATCCCCATTGGTCCGGGCTGTTAACGGGTTATCGGATCCAAAACGGGACCCGATAGCTTAACGGCGTTCCGTTACGGTGGATGCCACATGTCGGTCACCCTTGGCGAAAGCACTTCTGTGACGCGCGATTTGTCGTCATGGAAGTGGACACTTTCGTGATGATAATTTTGGTAATGTCATGGAACACTTCTACGACATTATAGGTATGACTATATTGATTCTGTCATAAAATTGTCATGGATGTACATGCATGACAAAAAACGCGACCTACTATGACAAACACGTATCATCACGGAAGTGTATTTTTTTGTAGTGGTGGTTGCTCCATTGGACCTTGAAGTACTTGATGGTGTGGCTTCGCGTACGTCATTCTGCTTCATCCAAAATTCGGATGGGCCTCTCATGGTAGGTCAAATAGGCTGAAGGTCAATGGCTTGGTGATCGACATCCTTTTAGAGATCAGGCTTGTCTGGAACTTGGAGACACTTCTGGAGTTGTGACACGTGGAATATGTTGTGCACATCGGATAGTTCAGGTGGTAGTTCCAACTGATAAGCCACTTCTCCTTGTCATGCGGTATCCTTAAAGGGGCCAATAAATCTTGGTGCGAGCTTGCCCTTAACGTGGAAATGCTTGGTTCCCTTAAGGGGGGTTACCCGTAGGTACACATGGTCTCCGACTAGGAAGTTCACTTGTTGGCGACGAGTGTCGGCATACCTCTTCTGTCTTGACTTGGCAGTCTTCAGATGCTGTCTGACGAGCTGCACTTGCTCTTCTGCTTTGTGGAGAACATCTGGTCCAAAGACTAGCCCTTCTCCGGTCTCTGAGCAATTGAGGGGTGTGCGACACTTGTGTCCATACAACACTTCAAATGGTACCATCTGGAGACTTGATTGATAACTATTGTTATAGGAGAACTTAGAAAACGGAAGACAATCTTCCCTCTTAGCTCCATATGCTAGGACACAGGCTCGGAGCATGTCTTCGAGAATCTGATTCACTCATTCTGTCTGGCTAGGACACAGGCTCGGAGCATGTCTTCTCCGGTCTGTGGGTGGAAAGCAGTGCTGAAAGACAACTTGGTTCCATGGCCTCTTGGAACTTCTTCTAGAACCTCGAGGTAAACTAGGTTCCTTGATCTTACACATTCTCCTTAGGAACACCATGAAGACTTAAGATTCTGTCGATGTATAGAGTTGGCAGCTGGTTGCCATCATAGGTAGTATTAACAGGAATGAAAATGGGCCACTTTGGTCAAATGGTCGACTATAACCCAGATGGAGTCATGACCCTTATTTGACATGGGTAACCCAGTGATGAAATCCATTCCAACTTTATCCCATTTCCACTCGAGAACCTTGAGTGGTTGGAGAAATCCAGCAGGTCACTGATGTTCAGCCTTGACCCTTTGGCATACATCACAATTGCAACATAGGTGGCAATCTCCCTTTTCATCATGTGCCACCAGAATCTTTCCTGCATGTCTTGATACATCTTGGTTCCTCTAGGATGGATGGAATACGGGGTGTCATGAGCTTCTTGCAAGATCAGATTCTTGAGCTCAATCTTGTTGGGCACGCAAATGCGATTCCCAAACCACACAACTCCTTGCTCATCCTCTGAGAAACTTGGGTATTTGGCCGCCTCGATCTTCCTCTTGATGCCTTCAATACTATCATGTCCCTTCTGAGCTTCCTTAACATCATCCATCAGGGTAGGCTTGACTTCAAGGTTGGCTAAGAATCCTGGTGCAACCAGTTCCAATCCGAAGCCTTCAAGTTCTTCATATAAGGCGGGTAGCCTTTCCTTGAGCGTAGCATTCAAGGAACAAGCATTTCTACTTAAGGCATCTGCTACCACATTAGCCTTTCCAGGGTGATATTGGACATTGAGGTCATAGTCCTTGATCAACTCTAGCCACCTTCTTTCCCTCATGTTCAATTCCTTTTGACTGAAGATATACTTCAAACTCTTGTGGTCGGTGTATATCTCACATTGCTTCCCTAGAAGGTAATGTCGCCAGGTCTTTAAGGCGTGAACTACAGCTGCCAACTCGAGATCATGAGTAGCATAGTTCTCTTCATGAGGACGTAGTTGTCTGGATAGATATGCTATGACTCTGCCTTTTTGCATTAGGACTCCACCAAGTCCGATTCTTGATGCATCACAATATATCACAAATTCCTTGTGAATATCAGGTGTGGCCAGAACTGGGGCGGTGTTTAATCTCTTGTTCAGCTCCTGGAAGCTCTCTTCACACTTTGGTGTCCACTCAAATTGCTTGTCCTTCTCCAAGAGATGGGTCATAGGTCGGGCAATGCTTGAGAATCCTTCAACGAACTTGCGGTAATATCCCGTGAGTCCGAGGAAGCTTCTGACTTCCTTCACATTGCTCGGGGTTTTCCATTCAGTCACGGCTTGGATCTTGGTGGGATCCACTGACAACCCTTCGGTATTCAATACATGACCCAAGAATCCAACCTCATGCAGCCAAAATTCTCACTTGTTGAACTTGGCATACAATTGGTGCTCACGAAGCTTGTCTAGCCATTCTCAAGTGTTGCTCGTGCTCTTCTTCCGTCTTTGAGAAGACAAGAATGTCGTCAATGAAGACGACAACCAACTTGTCCAAATATTCCATGAAGACCTTATTCATGAGGTACATGAAGTAAGCTGGGGCATTGGTCAATCCAAAGGACATGACTGTGCACTCATACAGGCCATATCTAGTTACAAATGTCGTCTTCGGAATATCTTGGGGTCTGATTTTCAGCTGGTAGTACCCAGATCTGAGGTTGATCTTGGCGAACACCTTGGCCCCATTGAGTTGATCAAACAGATCTTCAATCTTGGGAAGTGGGTACTTATTCTTGATTGTAACTTCATTTAGGGAGCGATAGTCAATGCACAAGCGGATGGTACCGTCCTTCTTTGCCACAAACAGAACAGGTGATCCCCAAGGGGAGGCACTAGGGCGGATAAATCCCTTCCTCAACTGCTCTTCCAGTTGCTTCTTCAACTCTGCTAACTCTCCTTATCCCATTCTATAAGGCTTCTTATAGATGGGACCTGCTCCGGGCATGAGCTCGATGATGAAATCAATGTCTCAGTCAGGAGGCATTCCCGGTAGCTCATCAGGAAAGGCATCAAGGTATTCGCATACTACCGGCACTTGCTCCAATCCAACTTTAGTCAGACAGTTGACTTGGGTGGCTTGTGTGGAGGAGGGGTTGGAGGCAAATTTAACTTCGACTCCTTGGTCATTGGTCACAGTGACAGTTCGGTTGCCACAATCTAACAAGCCTTGGTGCTTGCTGAGCCAATCCATTCCCAAGATCGCATCCAAGCCTTGTGATCTTAGGATGATAAGGTCTGCTAGGAAATCTACCCCATTATTGACAATCCCGACTCCTTTACATCCTACCTTGGCTCTCATCTCTGCTCCCGGGGTTTGTAGCACCATAGGGTTATTCACGGGTGTAGGGGTCATGCCACTTTTTAATGCAAACCTTTGGGTGACAAATGAATGCGTGTCTCCATAATCAAACAAGACAGTTGTAGGTGCTGAGATGACAAGGAACGTACCCAGCACAACATCCGGGTCTTCCTGAGCTTCTTCTGCAACGACGTGGTTCACACGGCCCTTGCCATTGTTGGGCGGGTTGCGGGGAGCTTGGTTCCTTGGGGGCATTCCACAAACTTGTCCTGGGTTCTGCGCATTGGGGCACGGAGCTTCAGGCTTCTTGTTGGGGCACACCCTTGAGATGTGTCCTGACTGACCACATCCAAAGCAAGTGACTTGGTTTGGGTTGTTGATCTTGTTTCCACCACTATTATTAGGGTTGTTGAAAGCTGGCCTGGGGTTGGCATACTGTTGAGGCTGATAGTTGGTGCGGGGCACAGGAGGTCTTGGCTGCTGATAGGTTGGCCTAACTGGGGCTGGCTGCCATTGGCGAGGCTTCTGGTTGCTGGAGCTACCCTTGCTGATCATCTTGCGCTTACGGGTATCATCCAAAGCAAATCGCTTGTCTTCAAGCATGAGTGCCTTGTTCACCAGGTCAGGAAAGGTTGGGTAGTCACACACGATAAGCGAGTACTGCAGGGTCTGATTGAGGCCTTCCATGAAGCGCTCTCTTTTGGCAGCATCAGTGTTGACATCTTTAGCAGCATACCTTGACAGAACACTAAACTTCTGCCACTACTCCTTGACAGTGCTACGCCCCTGCTTCAGGGCCCAGAACTCACGCTTCTTGATGGCCATAATTCCAGAAGGAATGTGGGCCTTGCGGAATTCTTCCATGAAGTCATTCCAAGTGATGTTTTGCCCCGCATGCATGACCTTGAATTCATCCCACCAAGCTCTAGCAGTTCCCCCGAGACAGTGGGCAGCATATGCCACCCTCTCACAGTCTTCAGTGCAGTCGAATAGTTCCAACAGATCCTCAATGGTGCGGACCCAGTCGTCTCCATCCAGGGGTTCAACATTCTCGATGAAGGTGGGTAGTGCATGCTTCTTGAACTCTGCCAACGTAGAACGTCCATTGCCATTCCCCGCCTACTGGCGGTTGTTGGTGACAGCTTGAGAAATCATCTGGAGGGCTGTAGTGTTGGCTTGGCGTTCCTCCCGGAAGGCTTGGAGAAGTCGGGCCATGTCCATGTCCGGAGGTGGGGGCGGTGGTGGAGTTTGTCCTTGGGTTTGGTCCTGGCTGGCTCCTCCTTGGGTGGATCCTCCGGCTTCTTGCTGCTGGGTAGAGGTACCAGTACGGGTTACAACAGGCATCATGTTGGACCAGTCAAGATCTCATGATTTGGGCTAAATGAGGGAAAACAAGATAGATGGGGAGCCTGGTTGGGGGTGGGTGTGACACAATTTTAAGTTAAGCAAAGGCCGGAAGGGCCAAACTCATGCATTGAAACCAAATGGGTGATGTAGTCGTTTACAAGTTCGCGAAAGGGAAAGTACGACTTTCATCAAAGCAAGTCGAAAGCAAACACAACACAAAATGGTTTCATTTGAACCATTACATGGACTCGACTTCGCATAAGGGGTACACGACCTATCCTACCTTAGGGGTTACGCACTGGCCTATCCTAGTCCTGAACTATGTCTAAGTGGTGGAATGCTCGGTCACGTATTCCTGCTCCCCTAGGTCATCCTCCTCATATATATCCGTCTCAATTTCTTCGTCACTTGAGGGAGTGGGGGAGTGGAGGAGCTGAACACGGTGCTGCTTCGTCGGGGGCACCATGAAGAGGTTGCGATGGTCCTTCACTGTCATACGGCATGGCTGAGATGATCCCTTAGCATGCGTAACCTGTGGGGGTCGCCCGCCTTGATAGGCAACAGCGGGCTGTCCATGTGGTGCACCATCCTTCTTGATCCTCTCCGTGTTTGTCTGAGATAGGCGGAGGAGTTCCTTGGTCTTGTGGAGTTCCTTTCGAAGCTCCATCGACTCCGAGGGCAGGTGCTGTGCCAGGCTGTCAGCACACAAGCTGAAGTAGGTCTGTAAACGGAGGGAAGTCCTTCGTCCATGGGCGGGGCAGGTGCGCTGCTCTCGTCATCACCCTCCATCCTATAAGGCAGGTAACAGGTGGCTAGCTCACTTGCCATCTCAAGTAGAAGATCCCGGAGGCGAGTCAGCGTCTTGAGGGCAGCAATCTCAACAGCGAAAAGCAGGGTTGCCATCTGGGGTCCCTCAAAGAACCAGTGCGTCAGGAGTCGTTCGCCCTTACAACTACCTCCACGTGATACTCCTTCTTGGTGTTGTTGACCCAGTGCTCGTGATAGGAGAAGGTGGGGGGCCGAGTGAACTGGAACCTCTTGAGGCTGTCCTCAAGAAGCACGGGAAATCCGGTGGTCAGGAAGTCTTCGCGTACGACAGCCATCTACAAAAGTGGAAGGGGAAGGGTCAATAGAGGAGTTATGACCCATGCTTGGGATATTCTTAGAAAAAGATGGTATATAGGTAGTTTTGGTAGAGAGTCTCGTTCTATCTAACGTCCATGCTAACTAAGGCTTCCTACAATCAGGATGGCTCTGATATCAGCTCTGTGGGGACCCCGACTCATAGGTCGAGATCACCGAATGCACATTTACAGTGATCCTAGAGATCAATGCTCACTGAACACACAGAAGCTGAATAACAAGATGCTTACATCCATACACACCGTCTTACACAAATTATGACCATTATGGTCAAGTCTTACATTGATAAAGCCTTAGGGGTTGAACATCAAATGAAACCCAAGCAGCGGAAATCTTCGTTGATAAGTAGAACCCATGCCATCTGCCTTAACCCTATAGGCATTCTAACTGGGAAGCGCCCTAGTTCGCGTGTTCGTCACCAAAGAACTCTTCCTCGAACTCCTGCTCTTCCATGCGTGGTCAATTAAATAACCAGTGGCAAGCCAATGAGTACTTTGAATGTACTCGCAAGCAACCCATGATTTGGTTCAAAGTAACAATGCAATTGTACAACAGGTAAGCTACCTACCTTCACGCTAGTTGAGAAGTCCTATCGATTCGTGAGATATGCATCAATGGACATGGGTAACCTTGAGAATAGGTTACAGGTATCAACATAAATAGAGTTTGGATCAATGCCATTTCATTCAACACGTCAAGTCACCACCTTGACACAAATAGTTCTCTTCCACACACATACGTGCACCGGGATTGTAAAATTTCTCGACATAGTTTAAGTAGCACCTCCCAACTATCCATGACCATGGACACGGCTATTTGAATAGTTCGACACTCTGCAAATGTTGCCCATTTTACCCACAAGATCCGGCAAGCTTTTGTATCATCCACGATCCAGCAGTACCTCAAGTACTCAGGGGAAGCACCCGATCATTACCTTTCCCCAGACGACACTAAAAGAGGGTCCACTCGTTGTTACACGGCCCTCGTGTATAAGCAAAAGATCATGCGACTCTGCCCTTTTCACATTATCACGCATACATGAAGGGACCAATGGTGTATAAGCAAACAGTCATGGCCGCCTATCCAAGCACGACCCCGTCGCGGGAGTGACCTCAAGTCACACCTGTCACTAGTAATGTGGGCACCATGCTAGTATCAGTCTAAGTAGTCAATAATGCCCCGTCCCATAAAGGGGTAGAGTGGTTGCACATGTTTGGTTGGGACGGTAATCACACATAAATCTAATCCATCATTTTACACAAACCAAAATCTCTCTTTGGTACACCACTTCTTCCTCAAGTGGTGACCTTAGTTCAAAATCTCCCAAGGGCATTAGGGGCACCCGATGGGGTTTTCGAAAGAATGTAACCACGAAGAGTTCATGGTACACATGCATCATTATGCATCAACTAGCCCCTTGACGTCGCAATCATGAACAAGGTGAAGTCATGAGTAGGGGTATGCATCCTGTGGTGATTCACAACAAGTTTACCACTGTCATATTTCATCATCATGCAACCGGAAAGGGTACCGATGAACAAGAGGAGTGTCATGGACAAACGGCTGCTTGCCTTGATTGGCTTGTTCTTCGAGGTCTTCAAATCTTTCTGCTTCTTCTTCTTCAGCAACTTCGTCAAATATGGGATCGGTGACGCTATGTAACAGCCTGGATTTTGGCCCTTTTCTTTTTCTTTTGATTTATTTGGTTTTTGCTCTGTTTTTATTTTTGGTGTGGTTATGTGGCCTTGCCACCTGGGAAATCATTCTCACTCCCCCTCCCATGTGGCTCATCATTCTCAAAACCTAGCCAAGTTCATGTCACTTCACACCTTGACGAAACTCTAAACTCTTTGTCTAGGGAATATTCCTTTTTCTATTAAAGGAACAACCCTATCTGCCCTAGGTTGTGAAGCAACCTATATTTCTGTCCATCCAAAAATTCCCAATTAATTCTCATAATTCGTTTGGGTCATATATAACTAAAATATGCCCAATCATTTCCTTGGCCAATTCAAAAATAATTCCCCAATAATTATTCTTCCTTTCTGCCCTGAATGGCACTTTGCGAAGGAAGTGTCATTTATATTTTTCCTAGTGGCTCCCAACCTTTTTTGGCATGCTTATATGTTCAAATAATTGCCCCATGCACAAGTTTAACTTTATTTGTCTAGCCAATCTTCCTTAGTGAATTTTCAAAGTTTCTATCAGACAGAAGGCTTTGTGAAGGAAGTTCTAGCTAGGAGTAACCAAATGAGTTAAGCATTTGAACACTTCTTAATGTGCTCATATTAACCCCCTCCGCCCATTTGCAGCCCCATCCAATCATCTATGTGAGCACAGGAGCAAATCTTTGATTTTGGACATATTTTCTGGTTGTGAATCAGGTGCATTTTATATTGCTTCAAAAATCCTGATAAATTAACAGATCATTCTTATACCCATAAAACATCTCTCCACCCAATTTGGCATCATTTCATTGATCCATTTGATCACCAAAATTATTCCAAGTTTCTGGACAAAGATGATGTTTCTGAAGCAAGTGCCATTTTGGCTTGTCCATTTGGCATGAGCTTTTTACAGCATCTTCATATGTCCAAATAATAAAGCTTTGCCCAATATTAGCCCAAGTTGCTTCTCCAGGTGAGTGCATCATCCAAATTTAGTTTCTGACCAGATTTGGAAGTTGCAAAGCAACTAATTTAAATCTTGGTCCATTTCTTCCCAAACTCACCAGGACTGTAGTTCGTCCTAGCCTAAACACCCCAGACATAACATTTGACCCATAGCATCTCTCTGTTGATCACACTTAGTTGGTCAAGTTTACTGTGGTAAACTTTAAAGATCATTTACCATTTAACCACTCCACCTTTAACCGAGCTACCACCGCAGTTGAAACCCCTCCGAAGGACTTACCCCTAGACAACAATTGCCAGCCATTTGGCTCTTCTTGATGCAAGTCTGCGCGGTGACCACCGCTTTGGCGTGCAATGGCCGCTTCCAGAATGGCTTCTTGCTCGGGCCACTCCTCTGCTCGGCGTCTCAGTGGGTACGAACCTGTCCAGTGTGTTCGCCGTGTTGTCGCCGTCCTCCTGGAGCCGTCTTCCCCCTCTGTAAGCCCTCTGTTGGCGCTCGTCGCCGCGGGCCCACGTGCGATTTGTAGCCGACCGGCTCTGTTCGCACCGCGACATCTTCCGCCTCTTGTCCCTGAGATCTTCTCGTTCTCGTGCACCTCTGTAGCTTGTCCGCACCTCCCCGTCACCTACCCCGAGCTCATGCGCGAGCACACGCGTCCGCGGCACCGTCCACACGTCCGCGGCGACGCCAGCTCAGCCATGACCTCGCGCGGCTATATAAGCCCCTCCCCACGCAGCCCGATCACTCCACTTGCCTAACCACTCTCCTAGGACCCCGCCCACACTGTTTCCTCGAGTCGGAGCTGCTCTCCTCTCTGCTCTCCGCTGCCATGGTCGCTGCCCCCTACGGCCTAAATCCGACCGAAGCCAAGCCCTCCTCCATTTCTAACCACCACCACTAGAAGCCCCTCATTCCGGCGAGTCTCCCCTGCCCATCCCCTCGTTGCCGGAGCCCCTCTTGGGTCGTGCTCCGAAGGTCACCGCCGCCTCTGTCCCCTTGTTCCACCAACCGTCTACGCCTCCCCACTCCCCCATGAGGGCTTGTTTTCCTCCTCGATGGATGCGGTGGGCCGCGCCGCGCGCTCCGGTGGCCTCCCCTTGGCTAGAGTTGGCTGGAGCCGTGAGGCCAGCGCTGGCCGACACCCCTCCCTCTGTTCTATTCCCGCGTCGGGGGGAAGAAGAGGTGGAGCGGGGGGAGGGAGTTGACCAGGCCAGGCGGGCCCCATCTCCACGCGGCCCCACCTGTCGGCGGGTGGGCGTTGACCCCGCCTGCCCAGGTGGATAAGTGACGGGCCCCACAGCCCATGGGACCCGCCCGTCAGCGACCCAGAGGCCGGCCCCGCCCCCTACTGACGTGGATAAGTGGACACGGCTTTTGCCCTGTACGCTTTCATCCACCAAAAGCGTATTTCCCCGAGTGCGCGTTCAGTTTTTCTGTTAAGGGCATGTTTTTGATGATTTTTATTACAAAGAGGTCCCTGGCAGAAAAACAACTATAACTTTTCACCCTTAGCTCCAAATCAGGTGAATCCAAAGCCCACTTCTTCGTTTCGTCGAGCCCATTTTGATGGAATGATTTTCTCCATGTTTTAAAATTATGAAAATGACCATTATGCCCTTGCCTTTATTCAGCCCCCTCCGAGAAAGTATGATTTCCGGCGATTCGTTCTGCGAGTTTCTTGCACTTTCTCCCAGTGATTTCCTCCACCCCAGGCAGGCCACACCCTCCATTTGCATCACTGTAATGCAGTGACATGGTTTAAATTATTTGAACTTGCTTAAAATATTGCTTTATCTACATGACTTTGTGCATGGCATTTTCTCGGAAGTATTATTTGGATCTTACTGTTGCCATGCTATTGTTTGGATTACTAGGAGTTATGCTTGTAGTTCATGAGTATCATGTTGTCATTGGAGTATTAGTGGTTGGTATTATGATTATTTTCATGATGGTATCTATTATTATGTTTTCGAGTATTATTTTAGATATCACTACTAGGAAAATGCTTACCAGTAGCGCTAGTTTTTTTGCTACCAGTAGCGCTGGCAAACGCGCTACTGCTACGGCGCTACAACTATTTTTTAGCACTAGCGCTTGTTTTTCCCAGCGCTACTGGTAACTTAAGATAGCAGTAGCGCTTTTTTGTAACCCACGCTACTACTATCCTAAGTACTAGTAGCGTGCACTTTTCCCCCACGCTACTACTAGTTAACTAGGACTAGTAGCGTGCACCTTTTCCCCCACGCTACCACTAGCTAATTAGGAATTAAAACATCAAAATTAGATGAAGTATTCATGGATGGAAATCAGAGACACATCTAGTGCAAGATAAACTAAGGTCAAAGAACCATCTCAACTGGAAGAGATCGCAAGAATCCATTTAACATCAGACGCACACAACCATCATCGAAACATGGGTACCTTCCCTAGTGTTCACCACCAACCTAAACAAACCACTTCTCTAGATGTATCTACCAAGGCTCAGAGTTCAGATGCCGGTGGACCCGAATCCTCCCTCCCCCCGGATGGTGGCATCGAGATCCTCCACCTCGGCGACCTTCGGTGTCACGATCACCTGGATGATCATCTGTGTGACGTGGCCGCCGTGCTTCACCGGATTGAAGAGCACAGCGCCCACCGGGCGGCGCTAGTTAACGTCGATCACCCCTGCATCCATGCCGGGAAAGTGAAATCTTGTTAGTATGCAATTATCATCAGTTCAACCAAATCGTATATTACAATTCACAAGACCCATTAAGTTAAGGTTCCTTCTCTTCTAGCTATTTAAAAAAGCTCATGCCGAAATATATGATTAATTCCTCACTGGCTATTCAAACTAAATGGTCCAGGAATGCACATGGTTACCATGGATACCAGTCTAGATTAGTGTTGTCTATAAAGCTGCAATTCCTAAAGTTGATCATCTCTTAGTTTTGTGAGGAAAATATATTCCTTTTTAGAAAGCGTACAACTACAAATATCTTCTTACGATCTTAGCTAAGCGAAACAGTTAAAAGATAAACACACACCATCTTTTTTGAGAATATAAACACGCATAATAAATATGTGAAAACACCAACTTTTTACATAAAGCGAAGATGAAGAATTCGGATATTCAATCATTATGTGGCACTAACCTTATTGAGAATGCTGACTCGATCTTGTAATCCATCCATAGCTCACTCATTCTCATGTGAAGAATAAGCTGGTGCTCGTATTGCACCTTCTTGAATGCCATCAAAGAGAGAAGTTCTGGCGTTTCGGTAGCTACGAAAATTACAGAAAATAGTTATATAAGAATGCATATAGATTTTACAAGTGCATAGAAAAACATGAAGTCCAAAAGAAACACAGAAATGCATATGCGAACTAAATTACTTTGCATATGAAAAGGACTATTTTTTATATTTTTTCTGTAAATCACAAGTCAATAAATTCTCAAAACATCATCAATGGAATTGCCATAAGTTTTTTGTGTTAGCGGATTTCTTGTTAGGATATTCGCTATATATAGGACCACATCATGCAGGGTGTTGTGTTTACTTGGCACCGCAATGTTTGGCACCAAGTTCAGTCTTCGCAGAAAAATATAATACATTACTGAGTGGGATAAGGAAAAGAAAAACACATAAATTTTGTAGTTACTAAATCATTAGCATTAATCAGTGTCTTCTGCTATCGTTTGTTACAGTATCAATTCAGCCAATGTAAACAAAAGAAAGCAAGACCAAACTACTATAGCTTCACCTTGAGATTATTTTGGATCCATTGCAAAACTATGATATGAACATACTACCTACACCAGTACAATTGATTGAAACTCAAGTCAAAGAAACTGTGAATGAATCAAACTGGATACGGTCCTACAATCAATCAAATTGGATATGTTCTTGCAACCTACAATGATGTTCAGAATTACTTGCAATTTGGTTTTTGCAAGCTACAAAGATGTTCAGAATTACTAATTATCCAATTACCCTCTCTTGGGCCAGAGTGATGTCCCAATATAACGCCACATTTCTTGATCTCTTGAGAACAAGCTTGGTATCTCTAAGCGAGAATCTGTGTGAGGAGCAGTAAGATAGCTTACTAGTACTAGTCTTGTACTTGAGGTGGAAGAATATAATAGAGTACCAGTACACATGTACTAATTACAATTAGTAAATATTGTATTGGTGAGACAACAATAGAAGTAGTAGTGCTCTGTACCACCGCTAGGGAATCATGCTCGCTTCATTTTGGGTTAATAATGTCGGTAGACTAGACTATCACTGGCAGTAAGAAGGCCACTAGTGTTGTAGTAGTTGAGGAAGATGAACATAATATAGGGAACACACACAGCTAAAAAGTATGTACTAGTAGAATACGGACACATTACTAAGTGGAGTAGTAGTAGAAGGGACCTAAGCTACAATGCTACACCAAGAATTGTCATAATTCTGAAGGAAATTGTTCAGTTTAGAAGTATTCAATAGAGACACTTCAATCACAGAGCTCAGTATCTACTAGCTTAAACTCAAGTGCAATGTTTCCATCTAAGAAACTATCCACACATATAGTAAATGACTAGTCAAAATACGTAAACATCAAATCTTATACTAGAAGAGTTGGCGGTAGTTACAAACCCATTCTTCTTAAACTAGTAGGAACCTTGCCGTCGCAACGTATTTGGGGGCATTGTACATGCTCTCCATGCTTGGTGGCGGGGACGAGTGGGAGTTGAATGAATGTCTGTTTAAAAAAGGGGTAATAGCACGAAAAAGAGAAATTGGTGGATGAAAATGACAGAACAAAGTTTGAGTGGTATTTCAGTGAAAGAAATAGTTTAGTACCACTACATCCAATGGATTTCTGTACAGAGCAAATTACAAATACAATTAATTTTCAGCAGACATATATTTCCTTGCATGTTGTGTAGTACAGTAGCTATGAAAATAAATATCTGAAACCGAAAAAGTGAGTGATTTCTATAAATAAGACATGGCCTATGTAATATGGTTATGAGGCGGACAAGCTGAAATATTAGAACAATTTTGTACACGTCAAATTGTACCTTGTCGGCAAGCTGAAGGAGCTCCTTGGCTGTCCCAACATCTACGGAGGCACACAGGTTGCTCCGCTTGGCCGCCATCACCACGAACAACTTTTTCCTCAAGCGGTTCTTGGCCAACCCGGTCCTCTCCTCAAACCCTTTCCTAACCACCTTCGGCTTAGACCGGCACATCAAATGGACGTATATAAGCATACATACAAATGGGAACAAGAGAAACAAGGGCTGGGCAACAAGGCAGTTACACTCATATGTACCTCATGTGGCTGGTCATCACTCCCCAATTCTAGAGCATGTTTTGACCAACAAGGACCGAGCATTTTTTTTCACACCTTCACGGCCTCATTACTCTCCAATTCTGTTAACCTATTACTCCTACATGAGAAGGATGAACAATCAGAATGTGCAGGAGATCATACTTAATAGAGTGATCTTGTCACACACAAGAACAAGAGAAATAAAATAGCAGCAGCAGGTGCAAGCTAACCTAATTAAAGATTCAGTTTTCTCCTCTCTGAAGATAAAAAAGTTTCAGTTTGGTTGTGACCCCTAATGTAATTAATTCAGCCATGGCATGAGAGGGATAGAGGGACCTTGAAGAGTAGGAAGAAGCAGACCCGGAGGAGCAATGGTCTTCTCTTCACTTGTAGGTGGTGCCCTATGCGTGACCCCTGTGGAGAAGAGAACAAGGATGGAGCCCTGCTGCCCTGTGCGTGAGGAACCAAGGAAATCAGGGAAGGTAATCCAAGATGGTCAAGGAAATCAAGGAAGGCTACCTTGGCTTGATGATTTGCAGCTCCGCTCCATCCAGTTGGCCATCAGTCGAGGTCATGGTGGATGGATCTGACCTACATGGTCGATCTCCCTCCCGCTTGCCTTGTCTTAACTAGTGATGATATGGGGGAAGGAGGAGACAGTGTGGGAGGCGGTCATGCAAGAGATGGATCCACGGGCCAAGTGATGGGATCGTGGCCGGCGGCGATGGGGAAGAGGGCGCACCAAGGTCAGAGTGGGAAGTCCTCTGCCGGGGCCCTGGATCTGGATCGGAGTCGAGGGAGGAAGGGGGGGAGAGAGAGAACATGACGAGAGAGAGAGGGCGATAAGGCAGAGAGGGAGGTGTGCGTTTAGTTGTAGCGAATGCCTGTGAGCCGCGCTATCACTAAATTCGTAGTGGTAACGCGGCCTCAGGAATACACGCTACTACTAAGCGAGCAAACTAGCTGATCTTATCTATCCATAGTAGTAGCGCAGGGTTGCACATCCACGATACTACTATCAATATAGTAGTAGCGCGGTTTTTATACCCCACGGTACTACTATGGTCTGTCCTGGGGGTGTGGTGTGGCACACTTACCCGTAGCGCGTCCCAGAAAAATACACGCTACTGCTAACTAATACCAGCAGCGCGTTTTCTACCAAGCGCTACTGGTATATACCAGTAGCGTGGGGTCCCAAACACACGCTACTAGTAAAGTTCTATGTATAACCATTTTCCTAGTAGTGTATCATGCTGCCTCTAGATTATTAGTGGTTAGTATTATTATTTTCATGATGCTAGTTGATGTTCTGTTGCTTGGAGTATTATTTTCGGAGATGATGTTTACATGTGGACCTTAGCTGGATAGCTTTATTATTGTTATTGGAGTAGTAGGATCATTGTTTTCGGATTCATCATGATAGTAGTGTTGTGCTACCCTTGGAGTATTTTGAGAGGATAATATTATGCTTGGATTATTTGTTGGATATTACTATGACTTGGTTATAGTTTGATAGTTGACATCGGAGTATCAGTTATCACAGTTATATTTTTGGGGTTAAATTCTGTCATTAAGTTGGTCAGGTGCCACCGAACCGGGCTTTTGCAGTGCAACCACATTTTCCTTTTACGGGAAGGCCCTAATGCGATGCTATTGTCATGCCTCTCGCCGGTGCCTCCAACGAGAGAAGGTTATGGGCGTGCGGTAGCCAGGCCTGGTAAGCAGACATAACCTTGTGTGCCCGTAGTTGGTTTGAGATCTCTTGTCCCCATTTGGGACCGTTTTGCCACGATGGTGGTCGTTGGTGTCTGGGATAGATACGGGGCCACCCATGACTTATGCCAGTGGGGAGTTAGTCGGAGTGGCCGGGAGAGTGTCATGGCAGTAGATCAGTTTTGTCGGAACGCCGTTGGTCACCCGAATGGGAGTGCGAGGCCATGGGTTCTGTGGTGTGGGTAAAGTGCACTACCTCTATAGAGTGTGTGTGTGTGTGTGTTTAATCTATAGATAGCCGCGTCCTCGGTCATGGGCATGAGTTCGTGCTAGGTCACACCGTTCGATCAACACTCACATGACGGAATGACTTATAGGTGATCTATATGTTGACATTGTGAGCTGTAACAGTTGGCAGGATGATGATGATGATGATGTTGGGATGATTTTGAGAAGGATCATTCATTTTGTGATGTGCTCATGAGGTGATCATGTGGATGTTCCGTTTGTGATCCGTGAGTGATCACCGTTTTGTTTTGATCATGAGGTGATCGAGGTGGTATATTGCTTGGCTGGTTAGTCAAGTGTGAGATGGTTCACGTGGTACTTCAGATCTGAGATGGTGGCTTATCAGTATTCTAGTAGTTCATATCGTGATTATTAGTTGCTTCATCATGGTAGCTGTTAATTTCAGTAACCTGCTTAGAGCTATGTTGTTGTCTTGCCTTGATGTTTTTGGTTGTTGTGAGCTTGCAAGTACATTCAATGTACTGACTTGGCGTGTCATGCTAGGTTGCAGGTGATGCCGTGATTTCTTGTCGTGGTTTCTGTTCGTGTGAGCTAGATCGTGTCCCAGCCAGAGTCCTTGCGGAGTGGAGTTCACTACCTTTGTCGTTGTTCCATTGCTAGAAGTATTCCGCTGCTACGAGCTATTCTGCTGCTAGCATAGAGAAAGTGTAGTATCACAGGCATAGTGTCGCCGTGCTGATGTGCTTCTTTGTAACATCAGACACTTATAATATTATTCTTGTAATAAGAGCTGATTTTTTCTATGTCAAGCAGTGCCGTATTCCAGAGACTTCTCCTCGATCTCTGGGCTGGAATACGGGGCATTCCGGTTTCTCTAAGCCGGGATGCCACATGCTTGGTATCAAAGTAGGTCTGGCAGTAGGACGCCCTAGTCAGTGCGAGCGGTAGAAAACGGTAGAAATCGGTAGTATAGAGGCTGGCTTGATGATTGCATTTGGTTGCTGCATTTGTTTGTTGCATAGCGTGCATATAGCCTTAGTATTTGTACTAACGGTTTATCTGGTGAGTGTAGCTGTCATCGGTTCAGATCCACTACAGCTCAACCTTTGCATTTCTCTTGTTACTTTTCTCTTTCGGTATTTGGTGTCATTTCTGTCCCAACAGAGTCATGCCAAGTGATCCCTACACTATTTGCAAAAATGGTGCTCAAGTATCGCACCGATATCTTTCTTTCAGACCCGCCTATCGTTTCGGTGATAGAAATGCTTCTATCCCGGATCATTCTTTTACTTTGTCGTGTTGGCAACCCTTAATGATCTTAGTTATCAAGAAAGGGCAATGTCAGCATCCTTAGTTTTTCCCTGCTATCCTATTTCTTTGACGAGTACAGATCTTTTCCGTCCGCTTGATAATAATGTGGTTGCGACCTTCGTGCCCCACTACATACATACCGAGTGTGTCCTCGCCTCCGAGCTAGTCCAGGTTGCTACCTAGCTAAGCTAGCACTTGGTGTAGCGCTGTTTACACCAACTCATCCACACATTTATTCGTCCTCGTGCACATCGTCACAGCATGCTAAATCGTAGTACCGAAGATCCCGCAAGAATTGTGTGCTTAAGTAGGCATGCATATTGTGTGACTAGCAGTAGTATGTGACATTGATTGTGTGAATTGATTGTTGTTGTGTTTTTTTGTTTAGTTGAGTTTTCTTTTGCTTCTTTCTTTTTGGGCCCCAGTGTTACATTATTTTTCCCCTATAAACAGTTGCTCATCCACCGACACCGAACTTGGAGAAGTAATAAGGATTTCAAATATTTGTAAGAAACTCAGCTAAACATTTTGGGTCTACCCAGTCAACCGTATTATGGCATTAATATCTGTTCAGAATACCAATGGTGTATTGGATTGACTATCAGCATCGAGTCTACATCGGAACAAACTCCTCACAACATTTATGATCCAGCCAGCAGAAAAACAATTTAGGTACAAGGTCAACGATATATTTTCAGACAAAGGTATGGATCATATACAAAGTTTTGGCTCAATAATGCATGATGCTTGAAATATGTATCATCCGAAATAAAGTCAGAATGTGATATGCTCAAGGAAGACAATCAAACTATTTTTATCATGCAAATAATCAGCCTCAGAATATTATGGGCGTGTGTATGGATTTCAGTCTGCATATTAGTATGAAGTTTTTGATATAAGAAACCCAGTATTCTTCCACACGATATTGGAGGAAATTTATGATGCAAGTCTCCTCAAACTTTTCTCAGCATGATATGTGAACAAATTCTGGTCCACGATACCCAGTATTTCACAGCAAGACACCTCAGTAAAGGCTTCTAACAGACAGAAATAAAATTTTCTCAACAACCAAACCCGAGGAGAAACTTCTTAAGTACGGAACTCAGGCTTCTCCAGTACAATAATCAGACCAAGCTTCGTGTGTAAGCAATAGAGCCATCCTCTGCACGATACCCAGACAAAATATTTGAGCAAGAGTTAACAAGTGTTCCTCACCAAGCTACTCGGATGGCTTCTCTCATAAGCCACCCAGTCCGCGACAGTACCACAATATTGCAGCAGCCTCAGAGGTTATATGAAGAGTTACCAATGTATGGCAGTACCGCTCAAGAATCAGACTCGCAACATTTTTGCCAAATGCAAAATCAGTCAAGGCATAAGTCTTCTTCAAAAATCGAGTGATCGGTGGCATATCCTTCTTATATATGGTGAGCATGCATCCCCAGTCATATCAGTCACTCATACGAGATGCGGCAAGGATCCAACAGATATACCTATCGAAAGTAAGCATCCCAGAACCTCACGAGTCAGGCAAAGGAAAATAAGCAGAAATACATCTCATGTAATACAAGGATAGACATTATCTGGAGATGACAATGCAAAATCAACAATCTTGGCAATGGTCATCAAGGTCATTATTCCCGCAACTGACAAGAACCAGGTCGGAAAACAAGCACAAGGAATAATGTTAGAAATATTAATCACATCCATGGCCATACAAAGAATCAAGGACATGTAAGGCCAAGCTATTTCAGTAAGGTACACTGACAAAGAAAATCATGACCGTAAAAAGGATGAGGCTAAGAACAAAGTATGATGATTTTTGCACGACCATTACGGTCCGGATACCCAAGTCTGTTGGAGGCCATTATTCCATATGGATCCCCAAAGGCATCTTTCAAGGGTCTACTCTATTTACAAGGATTTTCATATCCCGCTGTCCCGCTTGACATGGTTAGTGTGGAATATCCAAGTCTATCCTGTCAGATCCAAAATTCCTTTGCAACCTGAGCAGTTTAATCTCAACGGCAGTGTTAAAGCATATCAAAGCCTATTACCACAGATGGGTATATCAACCACATGAGAAAAACGGAAAGCCGAACAATCAGCTCAGACCAGGTATACTCACCGACGTAATCAACTACATGGTCAATCTGTCAGGAAAAGCGTTTGTTCGTCAGCACCTTGTCAGACCAGTCTCAAGATGTAAATAATTGAGGTATGACATAGCTATAACTCCATACACTGTTATATTACTCACAATAGAAGGCAGTCAAATCTCTGGTATATGTCACATGCTCGAGCCAAAGGAATAAATCAAAATAAACCAGTGCCACTTGTGAGCATTCAGATCCCATTACGAGGAAGGCCATGATTCTCAGCATTTATTGAAACCAGAAGGCCTGCATTTATTTGAAGCAACCCCAAGACAGAAGTAAAAAGGTTTCATGACCAAAGGAAAAATTTATGCTTAGGTCCATTGGATATCACCGCAGATATGAGAAAATTCACTTCAGTTAAAGGATTTGGTATGTGAGCAAAAACCCGTCAGAATTTGGGGAAAGGTGAAGCAAGACCACCTAGAGCTAGGTAAGTTGATCATCTGAAATTCTTGGGGGGACAATAACTAAAGGAAAAAGGATACCCGAGTTGGAAACAGTGTCCTCGAGTCATACTTGTTCCCAGAGCAACTAAATCTCGAGGACGAGATTTCTTTAAGGGGGTAAGGATTGTAATAGCCTGGATTTTGGCCCTTTTCTTTTTCTTTTGATTTATTTGGTTTTTGCTTTGTTTTTCTTTTTGGAGTGGTTCTGTGGTCTTGCCACCTAGGAAATCATCCTCATTCCCCCTCCCAAGTGGCTCATTATTCTCAAAACCTTGCCAAGTTCATGTCACTTCACCCCTTGACCAAACCCTAAACTCTATTTCTAGGGAATATTCCTTTTTCTATTAAAGGAATAACCCTATCTGCCCTAGGTTGTGAAGCAACCTATACTTCTGTCCATCCAAAAATTCCCAATTAATTTTCATAATTCCTTTGGGTCATATATAGCTCAAATATTCCCAAGCATTTCCTTGGCCAGTTAAAAAATAATTCCCCAATAATTATTCTTCCTTTTTGCCCTGAATGGCACTTTGTGAAGGAAGAGTCATTTATATTTTTCCTAGTGGCTCCCAACCTTTTTGGGCATGCTTATATGCTCAAATAATTGCCCCATGCCCAAGTTTAACTTTATTTGCCTAGCCAATCTTCCTTACTGAATTTTCAAAGTTTCTGTGAGACAGAAGGCTTTGTGAAGGAAGTACTAGCTAGGAGTATCCAAATGAGTTGAGCTTTTGCACACTCCACCCATTTGCAGACCCATCCAATCATTTATGTGAGCACAGGAGCAAATCTTTGATTCTGGCAATATTTTCAGGTGTGAATCAAGTGCATTTTATGTTGCTTCAAAAATCCTGATAAATTACCAGATCATTGTTATACGCATAAAACATCTCTCCACCCAATTTGGTATCATTTCATTGATCCATTTGATCACCAAAATTATTCCAAGTTTCTGGACAGAGATGATGTTTGTGAAGCAAATGCCATTTTGGCTTGTCCATTTGGCATGAGCTTTTTACAGCATCTTCATATGTCCAAATAATAAAGCTTTACCCATCTTAGCCCAAGTTGCTTCTCCAGGTGATTGCATCATCCAAATTTAGTTTCTGACTAGATTTGGCAGTTGCAAAGCAACTAATTTAAATCTTGGTCCATTTCTTCCCAAACTCACCAGGACTGTAGTTCTTACTAGCCTAAACACCCCAGATATAATATTTGACCAATAGCATCTCTCTATTGATCACACTTAGTTGATCAAGTTTACTACAGTAAACTTCAGAGCTCATTTACCATTTAACCACTAAACCTTTAACCGAGCTACCACCGCAGCTGAAACCCCCTTCGAAGGACTTACCCCTAGACAACAATTGCCAGCCATTTGGCTCTTATTGATGCAAGTCTGCGGGGTGACCACCGCTTTGGCATGCAATGGTCGCGTCCAGAATGGCTTCTTGCTCGGGCTCCTCCTCTGCTCGGCGTCTCAGCGGGCACAGACCTGTCCAGCGTGTTCCCTATGTCATTGCGTCCTCCTGGAGCCGTCTTCCCCCTCCGTAAGCCCTCCGTCCGTGCTCGTCGCCGTGTGCCCAGGGGCGATCTATAGCCGACCGGCTCTGTTCGCGCCGCGGCATCTTCCTCCTCTTGTCCCCGAGATCTGCTCGTTCCTGTGCACCTCTGTAGCTTGTCCGCACCTCCCCGTCGCCTTCCCCTAGCTCATGCGCGAGCACACGCGTCCGCGGCAGCATCCACGCGTCCGCGGTGATGCTAGCTTGGCCATGACCTCACGCGGCTATATAAGCCCCTCCCTGCACAGCCCGAGCACTCTACTCGCCTCACCACTCTCCCATGACCCCGCCCCACTGTTTCCCCGAGCCGGAGCTGCGCTCCTCGCTGCTTTCCACTGCCATGGCCGCCGCCCCCTATGGCCTAAATCCGGCGAAGCCGAGCCCTCCTCCATCTCTAACCACCACCACCAGAAGCCCCTCACTCCGGCGAGTCTCCTCCGCCATCCCCTCGTCGCCGGAGTCCCTCTAGGGCCGTGCCCCGAAGGTCACTGTCGCCTCTGTCCCCTTCTCCCACAACCGTCACCGCTTCCCCACTCCTCCCGGGGGCTTGTTTTCCTCCTGGGTGGATGCGGTGTCCAATTGAGAATGCAAAGGAAATTCGGGATACTTTGATTGATATGCACGAAGGTACCGACTCCTTCAAGGAATCCAAGTTGGATGTGCTTCAAAGTCAATTTGACAAGTTCAAAATGAAGGATGGTGAAGGTGTCGCTGAAATGTACTCTAGGCTTGCTCCCATCACAAATGAGATTGCCGGCTTAGGAAGTGAAGAGATGATCGACAAATTCATCATTAAGAAGATCTTGAGAGCCTTGGATGTAAAATATGATACCATGTGCACATTGATCCAAATAATGCCAAATTCCAAAGATCTCAAGCCAACCGAAGTCATTGGATGAATTTTTGCTCATGAGATGTCACTGAAGGACAAAGAAGAGCTTCACAACAAGTCTAGTGGGGCTTACAAAGCCTCATGTGATGCTCCTACATCATCAAATGAGAAACAAGCCTTCAATGAAGAATTGAGCTTAATGGTGAAGAACTTCAACAAATTCTACAAGAGTATAAGTAAGGAAAGAAGTTCCAAGTCAAGGTCCTACAATGACAAAAGATCTTCTAGTCGTGAGCGAAATTGCTACAATTGTGGAAGACCTGGACACTACTCCAATGAGTGTACAGCTCCCTACAAAAGAAGAGAAGACTCACATAAAAGGAGATGCAAAAGGGAAGAATCACATCCAAGAGAGAGAAGGAGAAGAGATGATCGCTATGAACGAAGAACCTCTCGAAGAACCAAGGATTCGGAAAGGAAGGACAAATCATCAAGGATCTACACAAAACAAAGACATCAAGATCATGTTGCTGAATGGATATCTGTTTCCGACTCCGACCACCACTCCGAGAGAAGTTATCACTCTGACTCCGAATATACTCAAGATGAAGGTGTTGCCGGTCTAGCACTTGTGTCAACCAACTCAATGACATATTTAACTCACCAAATGAAGGAATTGGGAGATGCTACATGGCTAAAGGCCCCAAGGTAACACACCCCAAGTATGTTGATTTCATTAGTGATGAAGATGACTTGCTAGGTGATGATGATTTACTTGTTGACAACTCTAGTGATGAATACTATGATGAAACATCAATTAATCATGTTAATCAAGATAAAATGAATGACAATGATAAGAAGGAGATTGAGCGTCTAAGTAAAGAACTAAACACTCTTAAGTTAGGTCATGAAACTTCTTTAGAAGATCATTGAGAACTTTTAAAAACTCATGAGAAGTTATGCTTCGAAAAGCCCAATCTTGAGCAAGAGCATGGGTTCTTAAAGGCCGTCAATGATGATATTCGGAAGAAAAGTTCTTCTTACATTGCTAAGCATTTACTGTTGTCTACTTACATGCCACAAGTAAAATCTAGCAACAAGAACAAGAAATATTCTTGTTCTAGTAGTAACAATAATCATTCTAAATCCAATATTGTTGCCTCTAGTAGTTCTCTTGAATCCACTAATGACTCTCTTATCTCCGTAAGAAAAGTTCTTCTTACATTGCCAAGCGTTTACTCTTATCTACTTACATGCCTCAAGTAAAGTCCATTAACAAGAACAAGAAGGATTCTTCCTCTAGTAGTAACAATAATCATGCTAAATCCAATGTTGTTGCTTCTAGTAGTTCTCTTGATTCCACTAATGATTCTCTTAGCCAAGTTACACTTGAGCAAGAAAATAGCTTATTGAAGGGAATTATAGAGAAAGGTGTTTACAAAAGCCTTGCCGGAAGTAAGCAATTTGAGGAAATTGTACGCAAGCAAGGGATGCACCGGAAGAATCAAGGTGTTGGTTTTGAACGAAAGTTCAATGCCAATGGAGTTGAGTGGGAAGAAGATCAATACCCCAAGACGAAGTTTGTTCCTCAACAAGAGAAGTATGAACCTACTTCCTTCAAGGGGACACAAGCTCAAGATGATATTCCACCACAAGACCACAAGCTAAAAGGCAAAGACAAGCTTCAAGAGGAGATTGATGCATTTGAAGATGCTCTGAAGGCCTTGGTCAAGTGGGTTCCCAAGACTACATCAAATACATCTACAACCCCAAGAATTCCCATCAAGATGATGTGGATCCCGAAGAAGAAGAACTAGAGAGTTATTGAGGGTGACTCCGCCAACATACTCCACTCATATTCATTTTGGTAAGGACAAGTGCAAACAAGTTCCACATCTTGCACTAGTTCAAGGAGTCACAAACCCTCTTGTTGGTAAGACAAGGGACAAGGTAACCTAATGCTATCATGGACATCATCACGTGTGTGCTTCACTCTATGTCTATGGATATCCTTGTTTGTTCCTTGTGGGACTAGCCCATGTAGGTATTGAAACGACAACTCACTCCCATGGATTACTTCAAATGATCTACATCAACAATGAGCATCCACATCTTCGATATCTACATGACGTCATCATCGACAAAACCCAAGGTTAGTTCATCCCTCTTAGGGGGGATATCACATCTAGGGGAGCTTTACTCTAAGAATTGAGCTAAAGCAACTCTAATGGTGTCAACACAACAATGCATTATGTAAAAGTGGTAACCCCACTTGTGCTTAAACGATGAGTATGACCTATGATCAAATGTTCCCATTCGACTCCTAGTCATGACCAATTGCTTGATAGATGCTAGAGTAATTGTGAATGCTTTGACCCATATTTCATTTGCTATTTTATTGTGTGAGCATGTTGGTTGCATACTTTTCTCATTTGAGGACATCCATTTGTTGCTTTGATTGTTCAGATTTTCTTCTTTTTGCCAAATGGATGGACAAGAATGCCTAATAACTCCCTCTAGCCATCTAAGCTTTTCTCTTCTCAAACACTATTCATGCTACATCATAAAGTTTGATCTAAGTCAAATTCAAACCCTTGGTGTGAGGAGCACTTGGAGTCCCGTTTTGTCATAGACTTAAAACTTCCAAAACATCTCTGTGTATTTCGGTCTGACCGACTCCTCCACTTCGGTCACACCAAGTTCAGTGGGTTGATCAAGTTTTCAATCTCGGTGCAACCGATTAGAGCTTTTCGATCTCACCGAGTTGCAGTAAGCACTTGCGATTCTGCATCTCAGTACCACCGAGTTGTTCCACTCGGTCACACAAACTGTGCTAGGATATATATACTGACGGGCCAGAATTTGGAAATTTCTCCAAAACCTCTTCGCTCACGCGTGTCCTGCTCTGCCGCCTGGGTCTCCGGATCACCTTCTCGTCACCAGCGACCTCCCGCCATTGGTCTTCACTGCTGTCAAAGGAAACCCTCTGTTGCCGCCGTACTGAGCTCATCGCCAAGCTAGGGTATGAGCTCATCTCTTTGCACTTTCTTTTAACTCCGATTCCTAGCACAAGGGCAATGCCAAGTTTCTTTCCAAGTATGAGATTGGTCTATCCACAGAAAACATCCTCTAGATTAGATTTGAGAAGAAAATTTAGGGTTAGGCTTCCGCCAGACTCATCTTGGACCGACCGAATTGTAGGAATCGGTCCACCATTTGGCTTAGGCCAGTGCACAAGATTTTTGGTCTGACCGAAAGTTGCATATCAGTGTGACCGATACCAAGACTTTGTGAAACCCTAGCAAACTCAGAGTCACCGAACCGTGTCTTAGTCTGACCAATTCCACATGTTTAGACTCCAAAGTTTCTTCGGTGTCACTGAGCTTTACAAATCGGTAGCTCCGAAATGCTTCCTGTGGAAAACTAAAACTATGTTTTTGACTCATTCTTTTTGCAAAAACTCTGCACTTTGTGAAGCTCATCCACTCTATCTCATATACAACTATTCACAGGGTCAGTTCTCAGCTTGATTTGCAGAATGCCTGATCAAAGTGATATTCAAAACAACTTAGAGGAACAGATGGACTTAAGTGAGGGCACTAGTCCCTCTAGAAGCTATGATGATGGTAGGAAGAGCACTCCAAGCAACCTGCCTAAGGCTCAGACTAGGCAAAGAAATAAGAAAACATCAGACTCTCAAGATGAGGACTTTGAGTTTGAGGAAGTCAACTCAAAGAAGGAAGTGCTAAAGAAAGAATATGGTGATGCTGCTTCCACCAAGCCAGGAAAGAATGTGAAGGCCCTTGCCAGGAGAGTACCTATGTGTAAGGCCAGGGGAGCAACTCAAAAGACAATGACATTCTCACTTGAGCAAAGATCAGGTGAAGAAGGGAAGAAGAGAGTCAGGAAAACCACAACTAGAGTGCTTGGAAACCCATCTATGAGGAGAGACTCAGCCAGTGAGGAGGAAGAGGAAGAAGAAGTTGTTGCACAAGAACATCCAGCTAAGTCTCAAAAGCTGAAAGGGGATGCCATCAAGTCTGGGGCAGCTCCTTCAAAGCCCAAGACAGCCTCCAAAGCTCCAGCTCAAGCTCCAAAGAGAAGCACCAAGGACATACCTGTTGCAGAGAAGAACAAGTCCCCAGTGCCTGAAGCTGCAGAAGATGCTGAAGCTCCAGTGCTCAGGAAGCTTGAAACTAAGATTCCAGACCATAATGACAGTCACCCAGTTGCTGAAAACATGAAGGAGAGAAAGGATGCAGGTCTGAGAAGATGGAGACAAGTAGATCCATATGCTATGAGAAGGAGGACTATAGTAGACTACAGATTCCACACCTAAGAGCAACAAGATTTTTATGAGACAGTTTTGCTGGACAAGAAGCCCATTGTAAGTGACATGAGATGGGTTGATTGGAAATACATTGATGCAAATGCAGATCACTTCCCAGGAGTGCATGAAACCTTTAAGGCCAATGGTGTTGATGACTTTGTTGGTCAAGAATTGACAAAGTGGAATGATGAGCTCATTATGCAATTCTACTCAACAACTCATTTTTATCCTGATGGAAGGATTGTGTAGATGACTGAAGGTGAAAGGCACCAATCTACAATTGATGAGTGGGCCAAGCTCATAAATGCACCTAAAGAAGAAGAGAATGACATTGATGTCTATGCTGAGAAGAAGGATCATAACTCCACGGCCAATATGTATAAGGAATTTCCAGATAAGGTCTTTTGGAAACACATAAGTTTGGGTCAGTCTACTACTTGTTGTCTGGTTTGGCCACATAAACACCATATTTAGGCACACTCTATTGCCCAAATATGGAGATCACAGGATGATCAAAGGCCATTCCATCAACTTGTTACAGCTATTTGATCTTTGATGTTGTGCCACAAAAGTTCAAGGTTATGAGCTTGATTGTTGAGACAATCAAGAGGACAACATCCGAACAGAAAAGATCATGTGTGTATGCACCACATATTCAAATGTTGATCAATTCCAAGATGAAGAAGGGAGTGTAATTGTTGGACAAACAACGTCTTCCTTTGTTTCCTGACTTTGAGGACAACACAGTTGTCATGGATGCTGAAGATCCCACTTCAATTGAAGCTCATGAGAAGAAGGAGAAAGCCAAATCAGAGAAAGCAGCAAAGATGCCCACTGCTGCAGAAGCTTTAGAAGTGTTTCTGAAATCAAAGCAAGACCAGCTTGGATATCTGATTCAAGCAACCTTGAAGATTGAGAAAGGACTGCCCACCCTGACTCAGAACCAGGAGAGCTTGGAGAGGATCATCGAGACAAAATTCTATGATCTGTACTTGAAAGTGAATGAGATACAGACAACAGTTGAAGAGCTCCAATAAGCAGAGGAGAGGAAGGGCAAAGCAACTACACAAGTGTTCCACAGAGTACCTAGAGGACAGACGTCTGCAGTAGTGCCAGTGCCAGACACATGAGCAATAGCTTCAGCACCTGTAGCCATAGCTCAAGTTGCCCCTCCAGTGCCAACCCCTCCAGCTCTAACATCTTCAACTGATTCTTTCGTCCTTGGAGTCATCTCAACACCTCCTTCCAAAGATTACCCTAGAGATACCATAGCACTATGCATTTTCAAGCTTTTTGGTAACTTGTTGCCAAAGGGAGGGAAGTGTATAGATCGTAGGCTTCAGAGAGAGAGATTTTTCTCTTTTTGATAGTCATTTGTTTTGCTTGCTTGGTTGAGATACTTTTATGCCTCTGTGTGATATACCTTGTATGATCATGTGCTTGATCATATAATACTTTATGCTTATACCTAAACGATGACACTATCTATCTCTTGTATGATCATTCACTTTGCCTTGGTGATGAGTGCTTGTTCTTATCTCTTATTATTTTGATATCTCCACCGAGTTGTATGTGACATGGAAGAGTAAGCCATGATCCTAACAGATTGTGCATTTGTAGTCCAGAGCAAATTTTAAACAACGCACAAATTTAGGGGGATCTCTTACTTATCACATACTTCTCAAAGCAACAATGTACTTCATTATTATTATCTTTTGTCGAAGCTTTGATCTATATGTTGTCATCAATTACCAAAAGGGGGTGTCGGTGTCAAAACCAGTGGATCTCAGGTAGGGGGTCCCGAACTGTGCGTCTAAGGCTAATGGTAACCGGAGGCGGGGGACACAATGTTTACCCAGGTTTGGGCCCTCTCCATGGAGGTAATACCCTACTTCCTGCTTGATTGATCTTGATGAATATGAGTATTATAAGAGTTGATCTACCAAGAGATCATAATGGCTAAACCCTGGAAATCTAGCCTATGAGCTTATGATTGTTGTGGCTAAACCCTAGAAGTCTAAACCCTCTGGTTTATATAGACACTGGGGGACTAGGGTTGTACAAAGTCGGTTACAGAGAATCTACTTATCCGAATCGCCAAGCTTGCCTTCCACGCAAAGGAGAGTCCCATCCGGACACATGACAAAGTCTTCTATCTTGTATCTTCCTAGTCCAACTGTCCAGCTAAAGTATATAGTCCGTCTGTCCGAGGACCCCTTAGTACAGGACTCCCTCAGTAGCCCTGAACCAGGCTTCAATGTAGATGAGTCCGGCGCGCAGATTATCTTCGGCATTGCAAGGTGGGTTCCTTCTCCGAATACTCCAACATAGTCTTCCGAACACAGGAAACATGTCCGGCTCTGCAAAACAAGTACCACACACAACTGTAGAGAGTATATTATTTCACGAGTCTAATCCGCTGACAACTTTTTTATAGCGTGACATCACGCCACTGCCCGATCATTATTCGAACCGTTTTTATCCTGCCGCTCTGTATTTCGAGGTGTCGTTTCACTGGCACGTCTTGTCGAAGCAGAGATCATGTCCCCTTATCACAGGATTCTCATCAATACGGGCATGGGTAACCCAACCGTGCCATCTGCACGGCGCTTGGGGAATAGGCAGATTTTAAGGCGAGCAGGGAGGCGCATGACTTTTACTGCCTTTATAAAGGGATAAGGAGTCATCCTCGTTCACCCACGCCTTCTCCTTCTTCTGCCCATCCATTCTCTAGCTCCAGCGCACAGGCTCTCATCTTCTCCGCCCAAAAAAGCACTCCAATCATGTCCTGATCGGGAGCGGGAGGCAAGTGGATTGCCTCCTCTATCAAGAAGAAGGACATCAGAGAGCTCCGGGAAGCCGGGTATCTGGCCAAGGAGATTGTTCGAAGGGACAAATCGTCCCTACCCCAGAGCCCCATGAGAGGGTTGTGTTTCTCACACGGTTCGTCCGCGGGCTGGGATTCCCTCTCCACCCGTTTGACCGCGGACTGATGTTTTACTACGGGCTGGTCTTCCATCATTTGGCCCAACTCTGTCCTCAACATCTCAACATTTATTGTCGTGTGCGAGGCCTTCCTCCGCATCCCACCTCACTTCGGCTTATGGCATAAGACTTTCAACAAGAAGCCCAAGGTGGTGAGTGGCCAACAAGCGGAGTGCGGAGGCGCCATGGTGGGCAAGATGCCAAATGTCACCTGACCCGAAGGCTCCTTTATGGAGACTGTAAAGGGGTGGCAATCGGGGTGGTTCTACATCACCGAGCCGCACGACACGAACTAGGTGGCGGTCCTCGAATTCCGATCTGGAGTCCCAATGTGGCTCACCTCCTGGCAAGAGAAGATCCTGGCCTGGGGCTCTTCGTACGAGCTGACGGGGCTCCATACGTGTGTCCAGAACATGATAAGCAAGAGAATCAAACTTGTCAATGTGGTCCAGGTTATGCTCGTCCGCCGGATCCATCCGTGCCAGCACAGGGCTTGCAATTTCTGGGAGTTCGACCCGGCTAAGCACCAGACGCGGCTGGAGCTCTTCAGCACGACGGACGAAGACGTCTGGAAGGTGTTCTTCAAGGCCGGCGAGGTACCACCACCCATGACCAAGGATTGTGGGCTTAGCTCAAAACATCGGGCTAATTCGGTAAGTTATTTCATGTTTTCAAGGTATACCCTTTACTAGCATATTTGATGGACGAATCTAAGCCTCCCTACCAATTTTTTCAGGCCTGGATAGAGATAGCGGAGCGGATTAACTGTCCGGCTCCGTTGCCCGAAGATCCAGAAACCCCTCTTCTGACGAAGATCCTGTTTCCGGCGCCTTATAAGGTGCGAGAGAAGAAGACCAGAAAAAGGCCCCACGGAACAGAAGTGGTCTCCGTCGCAAGGGCACTTCGGACGTGACGTCCAAAGAAGCCGAGATGCACTCCTCCACTGAAGACGATGAGGAAGAGGAGGAGGAAGAAGAAATCCATTTCCCCCCTGCTGGGGGGAGAAAGAAGAGGAAGGCCTCCACTCCACACATGGGGAGGCCGAGGCGTCCAAGAAGGGGAAAACTTCCCTTCCGGACAACTCCGCAGCGTCCACCAACAGCAGCGGGGAGTGGGAGCCCAGGGTCAAGCCCCTAGCCAACTCGTAAGTGTCCAGACATAGTAATATATCCGACAATTTTTACTTTATTGTTTTTAACGAGCTGGATCGTTGTAGCGACCCGACCCAAATGGATCAAGTCTCTGTGCTTAAGTGTCATCCCTGGAACGGTATGCTGACACACACAGTACTCGAGGATTTATAACAGAGGTAAATCACATGTATAAATAACGTAAATACTATTACCTCAATCCAAAATAGCGGAAGTAACAATGTTGTGGATTCCCATCAACACCAACGGCAAAGTTGAGTGTAGAAATCGTAACTCTAACATAACACTTACTCGTCGTAAGATTCCTGCAACATGAGATGTTGCAGCCACAAAGGGTCAGTACATTGAATGTACTGGCAAATTCACACCATAGAGCAATGATAAATAAAGGCTATCACTACATGCATATTTTGCTGGTGGAAAGCTCTATGGTTACAGTTTTGCGTAAAGCCAATTTTTTTCCTACTGCAAAGGAATAAATTTATTTAACTATCATGGTGGTTGTTAAACATTGAGAATGGTTGACAGCATTCTCAATCCAATTAAAAGTACTCATCAACAACCCAACAATATTAATTTAAGTAACATGATGAGATTCACATGATATCCAAGTACTAGATACTCAAGATGTCCATAACCGGGGACACGGCTAACCATGATTAGTTTGTACACTCTGCAGAGGTTTGCGCACTTTTCCCCACATGACTCGATCTCCTCCGTTTGGTTTCTTGCACTACATGGTGTTTGAGAGACGGATGACAGAGACATAATCTTTCAGAAGCGCTAGCACCTTACGTAAAGGGTAGACCATACCAACCTACATCCCCTATATCTGCTAGTCTACCCTATAAGAGTTCGCACGACTTAGTCAACTATGCTAGAGCCCATAATAGCATGTGGCTACACACGGAAGTTTCTAGCATGAATAATCTTATGATCCCTTTGAGCCTGGGTGGTGGTCCGAAGAAAAACATGCAAGTCCTGGAAACCAGGTGCCTCAGTCCACCCAGATGTGTGTTTAAGTTGCCACCTTAAATAAACCATTAAATTAACAAACTCACATCTGTCATTGATACACTCACCCAATCCACGTCTACTAGCATAGCATGGCATAATAAGCAAACGTAGAAGTAACTCCCAAGGGTTTGATAATAAAACAGGTAATAGGTACTACCTCAACTACTTCCCATAACCCACAATTTAATTAGATCCTAATCATGCAATATTTGAGGATTGATCTAATGCATTAAAACTGGGTAGTAAAGGGATATGATCAAAGTGTGAACTTGCCTGCAATGTTGATGAAGATGATTCACACTAAAAACTCTTGATAGTTCTACTCTTCACACTCCGGTCAATCTATCGTGAGCAAGCAATTGTAACTACACATAAGCAATCACTCAAAAGATCGGAAAGAACGAAGAGTATGATTCGGAAAACATCAAAACCAAGAAAATGACTCTTGTAGCATAAAAAAATTTCTAACAGTCCCAAAACTATGTGAATTTGGCCTTATCAGAAAGTTTAGGTGAAGAGCTTCGATTTGCAAAAAGAATCAACTCAAACGGAGTTATAAAACTCAAATTATGATCAAACGAAGTTCAAATACAAATCTGTTTGAATTCAAATTTTAGAACTTTCAAAAACATGTTTAAGTTGTGTTACTGGATAGAGGGGATCATAGCGAAGAAGTGGGCGTTGGTTTCATCTATTTTGGATAAACGAGTAAAAAGATGTGGTCGCTTGAAGATTAGGGACTAATCTGTGAATAAAATATTCACGGATGGGTCCCTGGCTGAAAAAAAACAGAAAAAGAAAAAAAACTAAAAAGAGAACGTTCGTTTTCTACAACTAACCAGCGAACGTTCTCTAAATAAAAATGATGAAGAAAAATAAAACAGAAGAATCTGGATCGTTGGATCCAGATCCAACGGTGAGGGGAAGGCGGCGGTTACCGCAGCGGCGACGGCGAAGTCCGGCGACGCGGGACGGCGGCGGCGGCTCTGCTCCGGTCGGGGCGGTGGCTCTGGGCATCGGGGAAGGCGGCGAAGAGCACGGGGATGGGCGGCGTGGAGCGGCGGTTGTGGTGGTGGCGTCGACGGCGGTCATCGGCGTCGCGGGCGGCGGCTGCGGCGAGCGGATCTCCGGCGGAGCTCACAACTCCGGCGGCGGAGTGCGGCGGCTAGGGAGGAGGAGAGAAAAGGGGGTCGGGGTCCCGGGGCGCCCGAATTTATAGGAGGGGGGGGGGCGACGGCGGCTTGGGGAAGGGGCCAAGGAGAGGCCGGGGCGGACACGGCGGCGCCGGCGATGCCGTGGCGGCTCGGGACTTCGTCCCGAGCTCGGGGACGAGTGGCGCGGGCGACGTGGGCTGGCTGGGCCGTGGCCTGGCTGGCTAGCAGGGCCGGCCCAGTGGGCGGAAGTTCTTTTTTTAAACAAACAAACAAAAATAAAAACAAAAGAAAAATTGAAATATTATATAGGCATATAATATATCAAAATTTTCAGAAAAAGATTTCTTACAAGCTGAACATTTTTATAGAGTCAAATTAAATCCACACAAATTTATATAAATCAAACACTGCTGCTGCTCTAATAAAATCCAAAGAAAATCATTTTAAAAATACCAAAATTAATTCAAATTTATTTCTCTCTAATTTTCTGATGTAGGGAATCATGTTACCCTATTTTCCAAATATTCTATTTTTGGAGAAAAATAATTTGAATAAAACTCAAATGACTCCAAATTGAAAATAAATTCAAAAGAACTTTGAATTTAATTCTTTGAAACTCCCAACTCATATTTCATATGATTTGAAGAAGTCATTTTATCTTCTCTCATGAAAATAATTGAGTTGCGTGAAGTTTATGAATCAAAATATTTCCAAATGAAATTCAAATATTTTCAAATACCCTTTAATTTAATTATTGGAAGAAGTCATATCATCTTCGCTCAAGGGTTTTGTATTTGAAAAGAATTTGAATTCATGAAGATCATAAAAGAAAATGAAAGTTTGGGAAAGTCCTTTTATTCCCTCTCATTTAACTTTCAAAAAGTTTCGAATTTCACTCAATCAATCAAAAAATCAATCAAATCTATCTATTTGTTTATAACATTCCAAAATTTTGAATTTTGGGATGTTACAAACCTACCACCCTTAAAATGAATCTCGTCCTCGAGATTCGGAGAGGCTAGCAAGAAATAGGTTAGGGTTTGGGGGTCTTTAGAATCCATCGATCGTCTCCGGGGTCTCGGGTGCTACCACCCTTAGAAGCATGGTTACGGTTCCAGCAAAACTCATATACTCCATCCTTATTCTTGACAGTGTTGGTCTTCTCAGATTCTCGGAAAAATTCCTTCTCTGGGCTCTTCCGGTAGTGGCATAACCCTTTTCTCAATTCTTTTGTCCCTTCATCTTGGTACGGTTATTCCAAGACTGGGTCTTCTTGGCTGACGGGTCTGGCGCCAATACTAAACAAATATCAATATCTCATGGTGGTTAACAATTTATGGTTTCTCCTGCAGGAAAATGGGTCTGGGTTGAACCTCACCATATATCCTACGATTGGCAAGAGCTGCCGTGCACAAGGGAAAATACTTATACCATTCAAAGGTTCAAACAAGGTTTTGATCGTCGTCTCTCTACTATAGGTAAGTCACTCAGATTTACCATCCCACATAGCAAGGCGAATAATAAGAGTAAGTCGGTATGGTGATCAATCCATCCCGCACCCAAATCATTACCTTGTATACGGTTTAGCAAATCTCGCATTCTAACACTTGGTCATCCTCACAAGCATTGCAGAATTTCTCTTGTCGACGAACCAAGTTCGGATAAATCCATTAATTCTGCAAGAAAACAAACATCTATCGGTCCTTCACAACTCTCAGGTTTTGCATAAACTCCTATAGGATCGTCTATGGGTAAGGTCGTAATATCTTCCAGGGTTTTTCCTTCAGCAAGAGTGTGCTTGCTTCTTGGCAGGTCCTGGGGCCTGTGGGTTATGGCCCATCTCATCACATGTAGTCCTTGAACTTATCATCGAGCAACTGATCATTATCCAACATCCAACTTCCAGCTTCCTAGCATACTTAAAATACATCCAATTGTCTTGTCTTCCTTTCTTCTATTGGCACCAAACTAGGACATGATTACTTAGACTCAACATGGAACTTCCATTGATCCATATTTCCAGCATCATACCTTCTTTATATCCAATAGTAATTCATCTCTTCATCCTCGTGGATATCCCACATACCGAGATAAAACTTATACTTATGAGTCCATACTCCACTTCGTGGAACATCATTATCCTTTCCAGGGTCAAGCATCCTCACAGGGGAATATTGGCCATCTCTGCATGGCACTTCTTCAACTGGGAAACGTGAAACACACCATCAACTTCTGACAGTCCTTCGGGTGACTCCAATTTGTTGGCCACTTCTCCCATACGCTCCAAAACTCGGTATGGTTCTACAAATCTCAGGGCTAACTTTCCTTAATTCCAAATCGTTTAACTCCTCGTAGAGGGGACACATGAAGACATGCTCTGTCTCCAATTTCATAGACTACCTCCTTGCAATTTTTAGTCTTCATAACTCTTCTGCCAGGACTGAGCTACCTTCAGTCTATCTCGAAGCAACTTAACATTCTCTTCTGAATCCTTGATCACATTTGATCCAAACAACTGACGGTCTCCAACTTCATCCCACATCAACGGTGTTTGGCTCCTTCTTCATAAAAAACTTTAAAAGGGGCCATCTTCAAACTGCCTTGGTAACTGTTGTTGTATGAGAACTCCACGTAAGGTAGATTATCATCACTACTAGATCCATTATCTAGCGCACACGCTCTCAACATGTCCTCCAGAATCTGACTGAATCTCTCGATTTATCCATCTGTCTGCGGATGAAAGGCTGCACTGAACTCTAGCCTAGTACCCAAAGTCTGGTGCAGCTGATTCCAAAACTTTGAGGTAAACTGTGTTCCTCTATTTGATGCGATGGTCCTGGGAACTCCATGCGGACATACGATCCTGGTCAAATATATCTTGGCCAACTTCACACTTGTATGGGTGGTTTTCACTTGGATAAAGTGAGCCACTTTGGTCAATCGAATCAACTACTACCCAAATAGAGTCATATCCCATTCGGATTCTGGGAAATCCAGTAATGAAATCCATGCCAAGCTTATCCTGCTTCCATTCGGGTATTGGCATAGGCTGTAGTAATCCGGCTGGCTTCTGATGCTCTGCCTTTACTCTCTGTGGCATACATCACCTACGACTACATACTCCGCAACATCCTTCTTCATACCAGTCCACCAGAAACATTCCTTCAAATCCAAATACATCTTGGTGTTTCCAGGGCGAATCGAGTATGGTGAGTCATGAGCCTCTTGGAATACTTACTTTGTGATCTTTGCATTATTGGGTACATGTACACTATCCTTAAACCATAAGGTGTTGTGCTCATCCTTATGAAAACCTTTGGCCTTTCCTTTGCTCATCCTCTCTTTTATCTCAGCAATCTCTTTGTCATACTTCTGAGCTTCACATATCTTTCCCAACAATGTAGACTGACCTTCCATTGCTGCAACAAAACCTTCGGGAACAATCTCCAACCGAAGTTCCCTGAGATCCTCGGCTAACTTCCTTTGGTAAATCCCCACTTATGAGGGTATTCATCCTGGTGTTCTTTATGGTTGTGTCCTATTTCTCAACAAAACTTGCATGCACTTCCTCCATATCATTTCCATAAGGCTTCATCTTCTGGGACACAAGCCGAGACTTTAGCAAGGTCAACTTAAATTCATTCCAAGTGGTTAATCCTTGCCATCCATTAATGGTTTGGTACATCCTCCACCAAGTAGCAGCACCTCTTTCAAAGCATTGAAGAGCATGCTAGGCCATATCCTTTCCGGCTATAGGGTTATTCTTCATGTGATCCTCCATGTTTTGAATCCATTGGTCCATCTCCAATTGACTCCTCGGTCCATAAAATATAAGCTCATCTACATTCATCCTCTATTGGGTCCATGGGCTTTGGGGTGGGATAAGAGAGATAGAGAGGGATACACACAATGCAAACAATGGTTTTGAAAAGACAGATTTTTTTATTGTGGCTGTCGGGAAAACAACAAACAAATGACAGCTCACAAACGTCGCATCTAACGTAGGTACGACGGGGTTTGGTCTTCTAATGGTCAATAAATCCTTAAAATCGCCAAACTCTTCAAGTCTCCGATGGCTTCTTCTGATCGTGCTTCTCCTTCTCAAGTTCTTTTGCCAAATCATCTCTGTTGACGTGAAGTCTCTCATAGCATTCCTTAATATTTCTGGGGATGCATTCCAAACTTCTGGGTTTCAATATCCTTGGCATGAACCATGTCCTTCTATCCTTCCGCTCCTGACGAATCTCCAGTATCTCGAGTTTTTTGCTCCTCCAGCTTGGCTACTTTCAGCTTCTGGTTCCTGAGTTCTTCACGAATTGTCTCCTTGTCAAATATGACTTCCTGAAGGTCCATCCTAAAATCCTTGATGTAATACTCCAGATCCTGGTGATACACCGGCTAAGGTTAAAACTTCATCTTCTGCTGACAGATGCTCCATCAGCCTTCTACCATCCAATCTTTCATGCATCTGCATGCTTAACTCCGCGTGGTGACAATAGCATAGGCGAACAATAACATCATGAATGTCCATGTTTATGACTATGTCTCTGCCACGAGCTATCATTTCATAGTTGATATTTCCTGTCTTGGGGCTTTCTTGACAAAACTTTGAGTTCTAATGCTCCATGTTCAGGTCTTTCTCCGATACACCTTGATCTTGGGTATGGACAGCTTCCATAGTCTGTCAAGTTCCATAAGTGTAGCCTTCCTTAGTCATACCAAATCCAGGAATTCTTCAAAGCCTTCAAATTCTCCAAGTCTTCGGAGTCTTCACCGTTGTAGTTTCCATCATTATCATGCACGGTAAAATCCTCTTCATTCCAAAGTGGTCTTAGTTGTCCGATATCTGGTCCTTCTTGGAGTGGTCTCATCAGTCGAATCCTTCGAGGGGTCAAAAGGGGAAAGGGGTATGGTCTCACTAAAAGGGAATATTTGAATAAGCTTAGAAGAGAAGAGAGGTAAAAGATCCTTTTGAAAAGAAAGTTGTAGAGAAAAATCTTTCCTATGGGCTTGCCAGTTTCTAGGGTCACGTCCTACAGTCAACATGTGCTCTGATACCATCTTGTAGCGACCCGACCCAAATGGATCAAGTCTCTGTGCTTAAGTGTCATCCCTAGATCGGTATGCTGACACACACAGTACTCGAGGATTTATAACAAAGTTAAATCACATGTGTAAATAACATAAATACTATTACCTCAATCCAAAATAGCGGAAGTAACAAGGTTGTGGATTCCCATCAACACCAACGGCAAAGTAGAGTGTAGAAATCATAACCCTAACGTAACACTTACTCGTTGTAAGATTCCTGCAACATGAGACGTTGCAGCCACAAAGGGCCAGTACATTGAATGTACTGGAAAATTCACACCATAGAGCAATGATGAATAAAGGCTATCACTACATGCATATTTGGCTGGTGGAAAGCTCTATGGTTACAGTTTTGCGTAAAGCCAATTTTTTTCCTATTGCAAAGGAATAAATTTATTTAACTATCATGGTGGTTGTTAAACATTGAGAATGGTTGACAGCATTCTGAATCCCAATTAAAAGTACTCATCAACAACCCAACAATATTAATTTAAGTAACATGATGAGATTCACATGATATCCAAGTACTAGATACTCAAGATGTCCATAACCGGGGACACGGCTAACCATGATTAGTTTGTACACTCTGCAGAGGTTTACGCACTTTTCCCCACATGACTCGATCTCCTCCATTTGGTTTCTCGCACTACATGGTGTTTGAGAGACGGATGACCGAGACATAGTCTTTTAGAAGCGCTAGCACCTTACATAAAGGGTAGACCGTACCAACCTACATCCCCTACATCTGCTAGTCTACCCTGTAAGAGTTCGCACGACTTAGTCAACTATGCTAGAGCCGATAATAGCATGTGGCTGCACACGAAAGTTTCTAGCATGAATAATCTTATGATCCCTTTGAGCCTGGGTGGAGGTCCGAAGAAAAACAGGCAAGTCCTGGAAACCAGGTGTCTCAATCCACCCAGATGTGTGTTTAAGTTGCGACCTTAAATAAACCATTAAATTAACAAACTCACATCTGTCATGGATACACTCACCCAATCCACGTCTACTAGCATAGCATGGCATAATAAGCAAACGTAGAAGTAACTCCCAAGGGTTTGATAATAAAACAGGTAATAGGTACGACCTCAACTACTTCCCATAACCCACAATTTAATTAGACCCTAATCATGCAATGTTTGAGGATTGATCTAATGCATAAAAACTGGGTAGTAAAGGGATATGATCAAAGTGTGAACTTGCCTGCAATGTTGATGAAGATGATTCGCACTCAAAACTCTTGATAGTTCTACTCGTCACACTCCGGTCAATCAATCGTGAGCAAGCAATTGTAACCACACATAAGCAATCACTCAAAAGATCGGAAAGAACGAAGAGTACGATTCGGAAAACATCAAAACCAAGCAAATGACTCTTGCAGCATAAAACAATTTCTAACAGTACCAAAACTATGTTAATTTGGCCTTATCAGAAAGTTTTGGTCAAGAGCTTCGATTTGCAAAAAGAATCAACTCAAACGGAGTTATAAAACTCAAATTATGATCAAACGAGGTTCAAATACAAATCTGTTTGAATTCAAATTTTAAAACTTTCAAAAACATGTTTAAGTTGTTTTACTGGATAGAGGGATCATAGAGAATAAGTGGGCGTTGGTTTCATCTATTTTGGATAAATGAGTAAAAAGATGTGGTCGTTTGAAGATTAGGGACTAATCTGTGAATAAAATATTCACGGATGGGTCCCTGGCCGAAAAATAACAGAAAAAGAAAAAAAACTAAAAAGCGAACGTTCGTTTTCTACAACTAACCAGCGAACATTCTCTAAATAAAAACGAAGAAGAAAAATAAAACAGAAGAATCTAGATCGTTGGATCCAGATCCAACGGTGAAGGGAGGGCGGCGGTTACCGCGGCGGCAGCGGCGAAGTTCGGCGACGCGGGACGGCGGCGGCGGCTCTGCTCTGGTCGGAGTGGTGGCTTCGGGCATCAGGGAAGGCGGCGAAGAGCACGGGGAGGGGCGGCGTGGAGCGGCGATTGCGGTGGTGGCATCGGCGGTGGTCATCGGCGTCTCGGGCGGCGGCTGCGGCGAGCGGATCTCCCGCAGAGCTCACAACTCCGGCGGCAGAGTGCGGCGGCTAGGGAGGAGGAGAGAAAAGGGGGTCAGGGTCCCGGGGCGCCCGAATTTATAGGAGGGGGGGGGGGCGACGGCGGCTTGGGGAAGGGGCCAAGGAGAGGCCGGGGCGGACACGGCGGCGCGGCGATGCCGTGGCGGCTCGGGACTTCGTCCCGAGCTCGGGGACGAGTAGTGTGGGCGACGTGGGCTGGCTGGGCCGTGTCCTGGCTGGCTAGCTGGGCCGGCCCAGTCGGCGGAAGTTCTTTTTTTTTAAACAAACAAACAAAAATAAAAACAAAAGAAAAATTCAAATATTATATAGGCATATAATATATCAAAATTTTCAGAAAAAGATTTATTACAATCTGAACATTTTTATAGAGTCAAATAAAATCCACACAAATTTATATAAATAAACACTGTTGCTGCTCTAATATAATCCAAAGAAAATCATTTTAAAAATACCAAAATTAATTCAAATTTATTTCTCTCCAATTTTCTGATGTAGGGAATCATGTTACCCTATTTTCCATATATTTTATTTTTGGAAAAATAATTTGAATAAAACTCAAATGACTCCAAATTGAAAATAAATTCAAAAGAACTTTGAATTTAATTCTTTGAAACTCCCAAGTCATATTTCATATGATTTGAAGAAGTCATTTTATCTTCTCTCATGAAAATCATTGAGTTGCGTTAAGTTTATGGATCGAAATATTTCCAAATGAAATTCAAATATTTTCAAATACCCTTTCATTTAATTAAATGGAAGAAGTCATATCATCTTCGCTCAAGGGTTTTGTATTTGAAAATAATTTGAATTCGTGAAGATCAGAAAAGAAAATGAAAGTTTGGGAAAGTCCTTTTATTCCCTCTCATTTAACTTTCAAAAAGTTTCGAATTTCACTCAATCAATCAAACAATCAATCAAATCTATCTATTTTTTTTATAACATTCCAACATTTAGAATTTTGGGATGTTACAATCGTGCGCCTGCAACCCAGCTGTAGGATCGAAAGTATGTCTAGAGGGGGGGTGATTAGACTACTTGACCAAATAAAAACTTGTCCTTTTCCCAATTTTAGTCTTTGGCAGTTTTTAGCTATCTTAGCACAAGTCATGAAATCTTAACACAATTCAAGCAAGCATGCAAAGAGTATATGAGCAGCGGAAAGTAAAGCATGAAAATTGCAAGAATGTAAAGGGAAGGTTTTGGAGAATTCAAACGCAATTTGGAGATACGGTGATTTTTGAGCCATGGTTCCGATAGGTGGTGCTAACGTACATCCACGTTGATGAAGACTTCAACCCATGAAGGGTAACGGTTGGGCAAGTCCACAGAGGGCTCCACCCACGAAGGGTCCACGAAGAAGCAACCTTGTCTATCCCACCATGGCCGTCGCCCACGAAGGACTTGCCTCACTAGCGGTAGATCTTCATGAAGTAGGCGATCTCCTTGCCCTTACAAACTCCTTGGTTTAACTCCACAATCTTGTCGGAGGCTCCCAAGTGACACCTAGCCAATCTAGGTGACACCACTCTCCAAGAAGTAACAAATGGTGTGTTGATGATGAACTCCTTGCTCTTGTGCTTCAAATGATAGTCTCCCCAACACTCAACTCTCTCTCACAGGAATTGAATTTGGTGGAAAGATGATTTGAGTGGAAAGCAACTTGGGGAAGGCTAGAGATCAAGATTCATATGGTAGGAATGGAATATCTTGGCCTCAACACATGAGTAGGTGGTTCCTTCTAAGAAACAGCAAGTTGGAAGTGTAGGTTTGTTCTGATGGCTCTCACCACGAATGAAGAGGAGGTGGAGGGGTATATCTAGCCTCCACACAAAATCTAACCATTACACACAGCTTGCCAACCTCGGCGGGACCGAATTGGTAAACACGGTCAGACCGATTTAACAAATCTAGTGACCGTTAGGATTTTCGGTGGGACCGACATGCAACTCGGTAGGACCGATATGGTTAGTGTTAGGGCATAACATAATATTGGTGAGGCTGATTACACAAAGTCGGTGAGACCAATTTTTGTAATAAGCTAACCAGAGAGTTGGTCATGTAAACTCGGTGGGACCGGTTCGCTCATTTCGGTGGGACCGAAATGTTACGAAAAGGAAACAGGGAGTTTACATTGCAATCTCGGTGGGACCGATCGCTCATCTCGGTGGTACCGAAATGTTACGAAGGGAAACAGAGAGATTACAACCCCATCTCGGTGAGACCGAGATCCCTATCGGTGAGACCGATTTGCCTAGGGTTTGTGGCAGTGGCTATGACATCTGAACTCGGTGGCGCCGGGTAGAAAGAATCGGTGGGGCCGAGTTTGACTTTTGGTTTAGGTCATATGTGGATATGAGAAAGTAGTTGAGGGTTTTGGAGCATATCACTAAGCACTGTGGAGCAAGAAACTCATTAAGCAACACCTCATCCCTCCTTGATAGTATTAGATTTTCCTATAGACTCAATGTGATCTTGGATCACTAAAATATAAAATGTAGAGTCTTGAGCTTTTGAGCTTGAGCCAATCCTTTTATCCTTAACATTTTGAGGGGTCCACTTTTCTCATCCATGCCATGCCATTCATTGAGCTTTTCCTGAAATATTCATCTTGGAATGATGTTAGCTCAATGAGTTATATGTTGTTAGGAATTACCAAAACCACCTAGGGATAGTTGCACTTTTAATCTCCCCCTTTTTGGTAATTGATGACAACATATAGATCAAAGCTTCGACAAATGATAATAAGAGTGACAAACGTAGTCGCTTTGAGAAGTATGTGATAATCAAGAGCTCCCCCTAAATTTGTGCATAGTTTAAGATTTGCTTTGGACTGCAAATGCACAAGGAGTTAGGCTCATGGGTAACTCTTCCATGTCACATACATCTTGGTTGACCGCTCAAAATGATAATAACTGAATACATGCACTCATCACCAAGCAAAGTGAATGATCATATAGAGATAAACGAGATAATGTCATCCAACAAGCATAAATGTAGCATGTGATCAAACACTTGATCATCCAAGTATCACACAGACATAGAGTATCTCAAACAAGCAAATAAAGTTCAACCACCAAAGCAAGAGAGAAAAAAAACTCTCTCTCGAAGCCTATGATCTATACATTTTTCTCCCCCTTTGGCAGCAAGTTACCAAAAAGTTCATAGAAAATGCATAGCGCTAGATCGACTCTCAGGCTTGATCTTCAGGTGGTGGTGTAGAGATGGCTCCTTGGACGAAGACTTCAGTAGATGTGGATGGAGCTGGAGGTGTGGGTGCTGAAGCTGGTTGCACTGGAGTTGTAGCTGGTGTAGATGAAGTGGCTCTTGTGTCTGTCACTGACACTGCAGCTGATCTATGAGCCCTAGGCACTCTGGCAAATGCATCAGTGGTTGTCTTGCCCTGCCTCTCCTTCATATCATCCTAAAGCTGCTCAACAACAGACTGGATCTTAGTTACCTTCACATCCAAGTTATAGAACTTCTGCTCCATGATCCTTTCCACGCTCTCCTGGTTTTGAGTTAAGGTGGCCAGCCCCTTCTCAATCCTCAGAGTGGATGCAATCAAGTAGCCTAGTTGATCCTGTTTGCTCTTCAGAAAGTACTGAGATGCCTCTTCCATTGTTGGCATCTTGGTAGACTTCTCTATCCTTGCCTTCTCCTTATTAGCTAGAGCATGCACAGAAGATGGCTCATCTTCATTCTAACCACTTGGTTATCCTCAAAGTCAGGATAGATAGCAAAATGTTCCTTGTCCAGCAAGTATGTGCATGTGCCCATCTTGGAGTTTATCAGCTCCTGGATCTGTGGGGCATACCCATAACTTCTTTTCTGGTGAGCTGCTGTCCTCTTGATAGTCTCAACAGTGAGGCTCATGACCTTGAATTTCTGTGGCACATCAAATAAGTGTAGCAAGTTTATTGCATGGCCTCTGATCATGTTGTGGTCACCTGACTTGGGCAAGAGAGTGTGCCTGAGGATCTAGTTGATGCTTGGCAGTCCTGACAGAAGATTGTGTATAGATCCAAACTTATGTGTCTCAACTGCAGCATCTGGGATCTCTTTGTACATATGTGCCATAGTGTTGTGATCCATCTTCTTCTTGGCATAGACATCCAAGTCATCTTCCTTCTCCTTAGGTGCATTGATCAGATTTGCCCATTCCTCAATAGTTGATTGGTACCTTGTACCTTCAGACATCCATACTATCCTTCCATCTAGATAAAAGTGTGTTGTGGAGTACAATTGCATTATGAGCTCATCATTCCACTTTGTGAGCGTCTGTCCAACAAAGTCTGCAACTCCACAAGCACTGAAACTGTCATACACTCCAGGATAGTGTTCCTCATTTTCCTTCATGTAGGTCCAGTCCACCCACCTCATGTCACAAACTAAAGGCTTCTTGTCCAACAATACTGTCTCATAGAAATCCTGTTGTTCATTAGTATGGAACCTGTAGTCAACATCAGTCCTTCTCCTCATAGCATAGCGATCAGACAACCTCCACTGTCTGAGTCATGCATCCTTCCTCAGCTTCATGTTCTCAGCCACAGGATGAGCATCATTGTGGTCTGGAATCTTTGGCTTCAACTTTCTCAAAACATGGTCTTCATCATCTTCTTCTTCAGCAACAGTTTCAGGCACTGGGGCCTTGTTCTTCTCAGCAGCAGATATGTTCCTGGTATTCCTCTTTGGTGCAGTCTTTGGTTTGCATGCAGCTTTGGGTGCTTCTTTGGGCTTTGAAGATGCAGCCCCTGACCTAATAGCATCACCCATAAGCTTCTGAGCCTTGTGTCCTGGTGCAGCAACCTCTTCTTCCTCTTCCTCAGAGTCTCTCCTCATAGAGGGATTGCCAAGAACTTTGGCAGTAGTGGTTCTGACTCTCTTCTTCTTTTTGTCTTGACCAGCAGCTTCATCTTCTGACTCAATAATAAACTTCATGGTTTCTCTAGTGGCAACCTTCCTGGGTTTGGAAGTGGGTATCCTTCTTGCAGGTGCCTTTTTCTGCACTACTGGCTTAGTGGCTGCAACTGATCCATATTCTTTCTTGACCACCTTCTTCTTGGAAGTGGCCTCATCCTCTACTGCCACATAGTCTTCATCCTCAGATTCTGAGGTTTTCTTCTTTCTGGTTCTGGTGGCAGCATTAGGTAAGTTGCTTGGGGTGCTCCTGCTTCCCTCATCAGAGGTACTAGAGGGACTAGTGCCCTCACTCATCTGAACCTGCTCCTCTTCTCTGTCCTGGCTGTCACTTTGATCAGACATGTTCCAAACACTGACTGCTGACCCTGTGAATAGATGTAGATGAGATAGAGTGGATGAGCATCACAAAATACAGAGGTTTTTGCAAAAGAATGAGTCAAAAACTTAGTTTTAGTTTTCCACAGAAAGCATTTCGGATCAGCCGATTTGCAAACTCGGTGATACCGAAGCAGCTTTTGGAACCTAAACTAGAGAACTCGGTTAGACCGAGTGACAGTTCGGTGGCACTGAGACTGCTAGGGTTTCACAAAGTCCTGAACTCGGTCACACCGATTTGCAATTCTCGGTCAAACCGAGAATCACTTGTGCAATGGCCTTAGCCGAATCGGTGGAACCGAGTTCTGCAACTCGGTGGGTCCGAGATGGTTTCGGCGGAAACCTAACCCTAAATTTTCAGTTCACTACTAAACTATGGATTGTTTTGACTGGATAGAATCATTTCAAATGTGGCAAGAATCATGATGAACACAATGTGCTAGGAATCGGACGGGGATAGCACTGTGATCGAGTCCATACCCTATCTTGGCGATGAACTCGCTACGGCGGCAACAGTGGGGGTGAATTCCGTTGACGGCGGCGGAGACCAGCGACTGGAGGTGGCTGGCGATGAGGAGGACAATCCGGAGACCTTGGAGGCAGAGCGAGCTATGTGCGGGTGAAGGGGTTTGGTGAAATTTCCAAATTTTTGCCCGTGAGTATATATAGCCCGAACCTGTCGGTGTGACCGAGTGGAACAATTCAGTGGCACCGAGATGCATAGCTATATACAGTTACAGCAACTCGGTGTGACCGAAAAGTTCAAATCGGTTGCACCGAGATTGAAAACCTAGATTGACTTATTGATCTCGGTATGACCGAAATGGAGGAATCGGTCAAACCGAAACGCACAAAGAAGTTTTGGTAGTTTAAGTCTATGACGAATCGGGGACTCCAAGTGCTCCTCACATAGTGTGGTTCGAATCTGACTTGATCGAATTTTGTGATGTAGCATGAATAGAGTTTGAGACGGGAAAAGCATAGATAGCTAGAGAAGGTTCTTAGGCATTCTTGTCCATCCACTTGGCAAAAAAATTGAAACCAATCAATCAAAACAACAAGTGGATGTCCTCGAATGAGTAAAATATGCAACCAACATGCTCACACAATAAAATGGCAAATGAAATATGTGGCAAAGCATGCACAACCAATTCTAGCATCTATCAAACAATTGGCAATGACTAGGTCATCTATATATGAGTATATTGACTTAGAAGTCAAATGAGAACATTTGATCATAGGTCATACTCATCGTTTAAGCTCAAGTGGGGTTACCACTTTTACATAATGCATTGATGTGTTCACACCATTAGAGTTGCTTTGACTCAATTCTTAGAGTTAAGCTCCCCCTAGATGGGAGATCCCCCCTTAGAGGGATAAACTAACCTTGGGTATTGTCGATGATGACTTCATGTAGGTGTTGAAGATGTGGATGCTCAATTTTGATGTAGATCATTTGGAGCAATCCCTTGGAGTGAGTTGGACTTTCAATACCTACATGGGTTAGTCCCACAAGGAACAAACAAGGATATCCATAGACATAGAGTGATGCTCACACAAGATAATGTCTATGAGAGCATTAGGTTACCTTGTCCCTTGTCTTACCAACAAGAGGGTTTGTGACTCCTTGAACTAGTGCATGATGTGGAAGTTGATTGCACTTGTTGTTGCCAAAATGATATGAGTGAAATATGTTGGCGGAGTCACCCTCAAGAACTCTCTAGTTCTTCTTCTTTGGGATCCACATCATCTTGATGGGAATACTTGGAGTTGTAGTCGTACTTGATGAAGTAGAACTTGACGTAATCTTGAGAACCCACTTGACCAAGGCCTTAGGAGCTTCTTCAAATGCATCAATCTCCTCTTGAATCTTGTCCTTGCCTTTTTGCTTGTGGTCTTGTGGTGGAAGATCATCTTGAGCTTGTGTCCCTTTGAAGGAAGTAGGATCATACTTCTCTTGTTGAGGAACAAACTTCGTCTTTGGGTATTGATCTTTGATCTTCTTCCCACTCAACTCCATTGGCAGTGAACTTTCATTCAAAACCAACACCTTGGTTCTTCCAGTGCCTTCCTTGCTTGCGTACAATTTCGACAAATTGCTTACTCCCGGCAAGGCTCTTGTAAACACCTTTCTCTATAATTCCCTTCAATAATCTATTTTCTTGCTCAAGTGTAACTTGGCTAAGAGAATCATTAGTGGAATCAAGAGAACTACTAGAAGCAACAAAAATTCATTTAGCATGATTATTGTTACTACTAGAGGAAGAATCCTTCTTGTTCTTGTTAGTGGACTTGACTTGAGGCATGTAAGTAGATAAGAGTAAACGCTTGGCAATGTAAGAAGAACTTTTCTTACGGAGATCATCATTGATTGCCTTTAAGAACTCATGCTCTTGCTCAAGATTGAGCTTTTCAAAGCGTAACTTCTCATAAGTCCTTAAAAGTTCTCAATGATCTTCTTAGATAGTTTCATGAGCTAACTTAAGAGTGTTTAGTTCTTTAGTTAGAAGTTCAATCTTCTCCTTATCATTGTCATTCGTTTTATCTTGATTAGCATGATTAATTGACGTTTCATCATAGCATTCATCACTAGAGTTGTCAACAAGTAAATCATCGTCACCTAGCAAGTCATCTTCATCACTATTGAAATAAACATACTCGGGGTGTGTTACCTTTGGGCCTTTAGCCATGAAGAATCTTCCAAGTCCTTCATTTGGTGAATCAAATATGTCGTAGGAGTTGGTTGACACAAGTGCTAGACCGGCAACACCTTCATCTTGAGTATATTCGGAGTCGGAGTGATAGCTTCTCTCGGAGTGATTGTCGGAGTCGGAGCCGGATACCCATTCACCAACATGATCTTGATGTCTTGGTTTTGTGTAGCTGCTTGATGACTTGTGCTTCCTTTCCGAATCCTTGCTTCTCCGGGATGTTCTTCGTTCATAACGATCATCTCTACTCCTCCTTTCTCTTGGTGGTGATTCTTCTCTTCTACTTCTCCTATTGGGTGATTCTTCTCTTCTTTTGTAGGGTGCCGTACACTCATTTGAATTGTGTCCGGGTCTCCCACAATTGTAGCAATTGCGCTCTCGACTAGAAGATCTTTTTTCATTGTAGGACCTTGACTTAGAGCTTCTTTCTTTGCTTCTATTCTTGTAGAATTTGTTGAAGTTCTTCACCATTAAGCTCAATTCTTCATTGAAGGTTTGTTTCTCACTTGATGATGAAGGGGCTTCACATGAGGCTTTGTAAGCACCACTTGACTTGTTGTGAAGTTCCTCCTTATCCTTGAGTGACATCTGATGAGCAATAATTCTTCCAATGACTTCTGTTGGCTTGAGATATTTGTAATTGGGCATCATTTGGATCAGTGTGCACACGGTATCATATTTTCCGTCCAAACCTCTTAGGATCTTCTTGATGATGAACTTGTCGGTCATCTCTTCACTTCCTAAGCCTGCAATCTCATTTGTGATAAGAGCAAGCCTAGAGTACAATGCAGAGACACCTTCACCATCCTTCATTTTGAACTTGTCAAGTTGACTTTGGAGCACATCCAACTTGGATTCCATGATGGAGTCGGTACCTTCATGCATATCAATCAAAGTGTTCCAAATTTCCTTTGCATTCTCAAGACGACTGATTTTGTTGAATTCTCCGGGGCACAATCCATTGAAGACGATATCACAAGCTTGAGCATTGTATTGCAGCATCTTCAACTCTTCCGCACTAGCTTCACGGTTTTGTTCTCTCCCATCAAAGAATTCACCTTGCAAGCCAATACACACAATAGCCCAAATGACGGGGTTATGTCCAAGAATATGCATTTTCATCCTATGCATCCAACTAGCAAAATTAGTACCATCGAAGTAAGGACCTCTACGGTGATAATTTCCCTCGCTAGACGCCATACTCTCCTAGGTTGTGAAACCAAGGCTATGACCACCAAAAGATATGGAAATCAAAGCAAATGGAGACCAAAGCTCTGATACCACTTGTAGGATCGAAAGTATGTCTAGAGGGGGGATGATTAGACTACTTGACCAAATAAAAACTTGTCCTTTTCCCTATTTTAGTCTTTGGAAATTTTTAGCTATCTTAGCACAAGTCAAGCAATCTTAACACAATTCAAGCAAGCATGCAAACAGTATATGAGCAGCGGAATGTAAAGCATGCAACTTGCAAGAATGTAAAGGGAAGGGTTTGGAGAATTCAAACGCAATTTGGAGACACGATAATTTTTGAGCTGTGGCTCCAATAGGTGGTGCTATCGTACATCCACGTTGATGGATACTTCAACCCACGAAGGGCAACGGTTGCGCTAGTCCACGGAGGGCTCCACCCTCGAAGTGTCCACGAAGAAGCAACCTTGTCTATCCCACCATGGCCGTTGCCCACGAAGGACTTGCCTCACTAGCGGTAGATCTTCACGAAGTAGGCGATCTCCTTGCCCTTACAAACGCCTTGGTTCAACTCCACAATCTTGTCGGAGGCTCCCAAGTGACACCTAGCCAATCTAGGAGACACCACTCTCCAAGAAGTAACAAATGGTGTGTTGCTGATGAACTCCTTGCTCTTGTGCTTCAAATGATAGTCTCCCCAACACTCAACTCTCTCTCACAGGATTTGGATTTGGTGGAAAGATGATTTGAGTGGAGAGCAACTTGGGGAAGGCTAGAGATCAAGATTCATATGGTAGGAATGGAATATCTTGGCCTCAACACATGAGTAGGTGGTTCCTTCTTAGAAGCAGAAAGTTGGAAGTGTAGGTTTGTTCTGATGGCTCTCACCAGAATGAAGAGGAGGTGGAGGGGTATATCTAGCCTCCACACAAATTCTAACCGTTACACATAGCTTCCCAAATTCGGTGGGACCGAATTGGTAAACTCGGTCAGACCGATTTAGCAAATCTAGTGACCGTTAGGATTTTCAATGGGACCGACATGCAACTCGATAGGACCTATATGGTTAGGGTTAGGGCATAACATAATCTTGGTGAGACCGATTACACAAACTCGGTGAGACCGATTTTGGTAATAAGCTAACCAGAGAGTTGGTCAGGTAAACTCGGTGGGACCGGTTCGCTCATTTCGGTGGGACCGAAATGTTACGAAAAGGAAACAGGGAGTTCACATTGCAATCTCGGTGGGACCGATCAAAACGTTACGAAGGGAAGCAGAGAGATTACAACCCCATCTCGGTGAGACCGAGATCCCTATCGGTGAGACCGATTTGCCTAGGGTTTGTGGCAGTGGCTATGACATCTGAACTCGGTGGCACCGAGTAGAAAGAATCGGTGGGGCCGAGTTTGACTTTTGGTTTAGGTCATATGTGGATATGAGAAAGTAGTTGAGGGTTTTGGAGCATATCACTAAGCACTGTGGAGCAAGAAACTCATTAAGTAACACCTCATCCCTCCTTGATAGTATTGGCTTTTCCTATAGACTCAATGTGATCTTGGATCACTAAAATATAAAATGTAGAGTCTTGAGCTTTTGAGCTTGAGCCAATCCTTTTTATCCTTAGCATTTTGAGGGGTCCACTTTTCTCATCCATGCCATGCCATTCATTGAGCTTTTCCTGAAATATTCATCTTGGAATGATGGTAGCTCAATGAGCTATATGTTGTTAGGATTTACCAAAACCACCTAGGTATAGTTGCACTTTCACCTGCCCAGTCCAACATCGCGCTGTCCTCCTCTTCGGAGGGGTGGCTAGACCCGTCCGCGATGAACAACACGTCCCTTCCGACGGCCTCCTCCCCCATGGCCGCGGACAACACTGAGGTGTTTTCTCGAAGGATCCCAGGCCAGGGGGAGGCTGAAGAGGCCGTCCCGATGGTGCCGGAGGGTAAAACCCGGGTTGCCGAACTCATGGGGGGACTGACCACTATGGACACCAGCGATGGTGGTCGTATCCAATTCGGCCCGCAGCCGAATATAGCTCCAGAGACCCATGTGGCTCCGGATTCTGGCAGGCCACCTCTTTTGAATGAGGGGGGCGAGCCAACTCCACCCTTGACCTCTGTCCATCCAGAGGCACCAGATAGATTGCTAGAAGCGCTGCGAGGCGCTTCCATTGTTGAAGAACACCGTACTCTTATGAGTACGGTGATTGAGAAGATTCAGTCCGCCAAAAGCGGACTGACCGAAGCCTGCACTAGCCTTCTAACAGGCTTTGAGGTAAGCAATGTAATTAGAAAAAGAATGTCATAGCTTAGACAATAGCCCCTGATACTCTGTCCGGTGTTTGGAAAGAAAAGCCGAATAGAGGATCAAATAATTTTCGCAGGAGTCTAATCTAATATGTCTATGTGAATAAGAAGGCGTCGCTGGTAGCTGCGACCGCTCACACTGCGGAAGTCTCCGGACTGAAGCAGAATCTGGAGCGGGCCGAGGAAGAGCTCGGCCATGTGAAGAAGCAGCTGGAGGATAGCCAAGGTATGCTATAACCTGTGCATATGTTTAGGAAGGATGAATGGTTCATGCTGACTAAAGTGTCATGAACTTTATTAAGGGGGCTACGATCGAGGTGGCGGCCCTCAAGAAGGCATTAGCCGAGGCCGAGGACAAAGCAGCCAAGGAACAAACCGCACGTGAAAAGCAGGAGGCCCGGGTCAGCGAGGTCCAGCAAGAGCTCCAGGACGCCGTCAAGAAGTACAAGTCCTTTGAGCGTGATTTTAAGGATCGAGAGTCCGAACTTGCCCAGGCCCGCCAAAGCACACTAGATGCCCGAGCCGAAGCCTAGAGCGCCCTCCAGGAAATCCAGGCAGGCAAGAAAATTGCGGCGGGCAAGGATTTTATAATGCAGAGCAAATATGTGAAGGAAAGGTTCCTCTTACTGACTCGGATTTGGAGTTCTCCATGGGAGTTTGCGGATCTTCCGCACAGCATATCAGATGCTGCAGAGTTCTATCGAGACGAAGAAGGGAGCTCTATGGAGAAGCTGTTCTGGTCTCAATATCTTGGACTAGAACATCTAGTGCCCTTTAGCGACTAGCTGAAACAGTTGGTCGAGCTACATAAAGCGGCCGAACTACCCATTAAGGACCTAATAGTCTGCCTATGGCCTGCCGAGCCCATTCCCAGCAGCTACTTCAGACTCGTGAAGTGGGTTGTTAGGGCCTGCCCATGGCTTGAAGCCATCAAGTGGTTGGTCTGTATCGAAGGCGCGCGGATGGCCTTTGCCCGTGCTAAGATGCATTAGGCGAAGATGGATGCCACGAAGCCGATGACTGAGGGGTCGCCTGATGGGAAGGAGCACTGCTAGCCCGAACTATACTTTGATAGTGTCCTGGAGGGATCCTGCCTTGTGGCAGAGCAATGTGCTAAGGATATCATATTCTCATGAATACATTCATGTTTCCTGTCCTGTTATATGAAACAAGATCTTTATGTAATATAATGCTTGTTTATTTAAAATTTTACCTCCTGTGCGACCGTTTATGAAATCTGAGGGTTGGCCAGTCGTCGGCTTCAGCCCCCACGTAGATAGTACGGGGGTGTTCAGGATAAATCTAGACACTCCTTACTCCACCTTTTGGTCCTTAAAGGAGGTGTTTAGCGCAACGTACAAGGCAATCGGACTATACAACTTTATCACGCTCCTTAGCCATAGGAGTTTGACAATGAAAATTTTGGCACAACCCCTGGTGTTCGGAAGGCTGAACTTGGGGCTATACACGCCTAATCGGATAAGAACCGATTCCTCGCATAATGCGGAAAAAATCTCTAAGGATTTGAAAACCTCTCGAACAGCTGACCAGCTCTCGCCGCATCATGACTGTCGGTTTTCGGCTTTCTCTACTGAGGTGCTCGTCTGGAAGAACCGGGACACAATCGCAGTTGTTCTCCCTTTACGACCCTAGCCGATATAGGTAAGCACAGCAGCCGGGGAACCCAACTATTGACCAAAGACATGATTCGGAGCCGATGCATATAATGCTATAAGTTCGGGGTGTCGAACTGTACTGTAAAAGTGTTCGTACTTTATTGCTGTATTGAGGGGCATGATGAAGCCCCTGGCGAAGTAATACGTACCAGGGTGTACGGGTGCAAATAAGTAATGAATACAAAGACAAGGAAAGAATCAAGTAATAAGCAGACGCCACAAATATTAAGCCGCAAACTATTTTCCATTGTAATTTGATTGATACGTCAAGGCATATTTGAACAAGTAATGTGATAAGCAAAATAGGCTATTTGACATGCCATGACCAAGAGCGAGCTGCGTGCGGGTATGTAAAACAGGTATAACAATCATTCGCAGAGATCACCTGGGGATTCCCTTGTATGACAAAGCTCATCGCCTTCTTGGTATATCCATCCCGTTATAGGTCCAATGATCAGGTTGTCAGAAAAGCCTTGAGGAGAGAGAAACCTGAATGAAAAAGAAAAGGTGAAGGTATACGGGTCCGGGAGCGGTTGAGCCGCATTGTAGGCCATGGTCTAGCTGTGCCTCCGTCCATGCCCATGGTATTTTGAGTGCGTAGTTATGTACGCGCGGCACAAATTTCACCGCTTGATTGGGACTCGGACGGAGGCCGAATTGCTAGTCAAGCTCTGGACAAGCTGGACGGTCCTGCTAGAGAGTAGTTAGGACTCACTTAATGGTGTCCGGGGGCTTTACTACCGAATGGAGGTTCTGCCTAAAAAGGCTACACTGTACTTCTGCTGCAAGGGCCGCGGTGTGCTCCTAAGTACGGAGGGAGTGCTCCGTATTTCCGTTGACCGTTATTACACCGCATGGTCCGGGCATCTTGAGCTTGAGTTATGCGTAGTGTAGCACTGCATTGAATCGAGCGAATGCGGTTCGTCCGAGCAGTGCATGGTAGCCACTGCGGAAGGGGATGATATCGAAGATTAACTCTTCACTTTGGAAATTATCCGAGGATCCGAAAACTACTTCTATTGTGATTGAGCCCATACAACAAGCCTCTACACCTGGTATGACACCCTTAAAGGTGGTTTTGTCGGCTTGATCCTTGAGGGATCGATACCCATTTTGCGCATTGTATCCTGATAGAGCAGGTACAGGCTACTGCCACCATCCATGAGGACTCGTGTGAGGTGGAATCGGTCGATAATTGGGTCAAGGACCAGCGCGGCTGAACTGCCATGGCGGATACTAGTCAGATGGTCCCTTCGATCGAAGGTGATGTACAGGAGGACCATGGGTTGAACTTTGGGGCGGCTGGCTCCATCACGTAGACATCCCTGAGTGCATGCTTTGCGCTCCTTCTTGGGGATATGGGTGGCGTATATCATGTTCGCCATTTTAACTTGGGGGGAGGGGGAATTTCTTCTGTCCCCCTGTGTTCGGTGGTCAGGGTTCCACGTCATCGTCGTCACTTTGCGACCCTTTCTCCTTATTCTCGGCATTTAGCTTGCCGGCCTGTTTGAAAACCCAACATTCTTTGGTTGTATGATTGGCTGTTTTATCAGGAGTTCCATGGATTTGGCATGGTCAGTCTAGTATGAGGTCTAGACTGGATGGGCCTGGATTGTTTCTCTTAAATGGCCTTTTCCACTGACCGGACTTAGAGCCGCTGAATCCGGCGTTGACCGCCGTGTCTTCGGTGTTATCATCATTGTTTTGATGCTTAAGTCTATTGCGTCGTGGCTTGCCGTTGCTGTTTCTGGCTTTAGAAGTGTCAGGTTCGCTTCTATTGTTGTTGCTACGGGCTAGCCAGCTGTCTTCGCCCGCACAGAAGCGGGCCATGTGTGCCGTAAGGGCTGACATGGACTTCGGTATTTCCTGGCCAAGGTGCCTGGCCAGCCATTCATCGCGGATGCTGTGTTTAAAGGCCGCTACGGCTTCGGCGTCTGGATAGTCGACGATCTTCTTCATTTTAGTTAAGAACCGAGTCCAGAATTTCCTAGCTGACTTTCCGGGTTGTTGGATTATGTGACTTAGGTCATCGGCATCTAGAGGTCAGACATGTGTGCCTTGGAAGTTGTCGAGGAAGGCGTCCTCTGATACGTCTCCAACGTATCTATAATTTTTGATTGCTCCATGCTAATTTATCTATTGTTTTGGACTATAATGGGCTTCATTTTCCACTTTTATATTATTTTTGGGACTAACCTATTAACCGGAGGCCCAGCCCGGAATTGCTGTTTTTTGCCTTTTTCAGTATTTTGAAGAAACAGAATATCAAACGGAGTCCAAATGGAATGAAACCTTCGGGAACGTGATCTTCTCACCGAACGTGATCCAGGAGACTTGGACACTACTCCAAGAAGCGCTAGAGGCGGTCACGAGGGTGGAGGGCGCCCCCCTGGGCGCGCCCCCCTACCTCGTTGGCCCCCTGACGCTCCACCGACGTACTCCTTCCTCCTATATATACCTACGTACCCCCAATAGACCAGAAACGGAGCCAAAAAACCTAATTCCACCGCCGCAACCTTCTGTATCCACGAGATCCCATCTCGGGGTCTGTTCCGGAGCTCCGTTGGAGGGGGCATCCACCACGGAGAGCTTCTACATCAACACCATAGCCCCTCGGATGAAGTGTGAGTAGTTTACTTCAGACCTTCGGGTCCATAGCTAGTAGCTAGATGGCTTCTTCTCTCTTCTTGGATCTCAATACAATGTTCTCCCCCTCTCTCGTGGAGATCTATTCGATGTAATCTTCTTTTTGAGGTGTGTTTGTTGAGACCGATGAATTGTGGGTTTATGATCCAGCTTACCTATGAATAATATTTGAATCTTCTATGAATTCTTTTATGTATGATTGAGTTATCTTTGCAAGTCTCTTCGAATTATCTGTTTGGTTTGGCCAACTAGATTGGTAGTTCTTGCAATGGGAGAAGTGCATGGCTTTGGGTTCAATCTTGCGGTGTCCTTACTCAGTGACAGAAAGAGTTGCAAGGCACACATTGTATTGCTGCCATCGAGGATAACAAGATGGGGTTTTTATCATATTGCATGAATTTATCCCTCTACATCATGTCATCTTGCTAACACCGTTACTCTGTTTTTACTTAATACTCTAGATGCATGCTGGATAGTGGTCGATGAGTGGAGTAATAGTAGTAGATGCAGAATCGTTTCGATCTACTTGTTTTGGACGTGATGCCTATATACATGATCATACCTAGATAACCTCATAACTATGCTCAATTCTGTCAATTGCTCAACAGTAATTTGTTCACCCACCGTAGAATACTTATTCTCTTGAGAGAAGCCAGTAGTGAAATCTATGGCCCCCGGGTCTATTCTCATCATATTAATCTCCATCACTTTATTTACTTGCTTTGCCTTTAATTTCTACTTTGCATCTTTATACCAAAAATACCAAAAATATTATCTCTATCAGATATCACTCTCGTAAGTGACCGTGAAGGGATTGACAACCCCTAATCGCGTTGGTTGCGAGTAGCTAACGTTTTGGGAGGGTACAAGGGACTTGCGCGTGACCTCCTACTGGATTGATACCTTGGTTCTCAAAAACTGAGGGAAATACTTATGCTATTGTGCTGCATCGTCCTCTCCTCTTCGGGGAAAACCAATGCAAGCTCGAGACGTAGCAAGAAGGATTTTTGGCACCGTTGCCGGGGAGGCTTACGCAAAAGTCAACATACCAAGTACCCATCACAATCCCTATCTCTCGCATTACATTATTTGCCATTTGCCTCTCGTTTTCCTCTCCCCCACTTCACCCTTGCCGTTTTATTCACCCTCTCTTTCCCAATATCCTCCTCTCTTTCCGTTGCCTTTTCCTCGTCCTTTTGTTTCCTCGTGTGTTACTTTGCTTGCTTGTCATCATGGCTAGTCTTATATCTTCTCCATTATCTCCCGAGAATGAAGTGCTAAATTTTAAACAAAGGGAGGGATAAAATCTAAAAGATTCTTGGTATAGAATTTGTAATGCTCAAAATAGATCTACCAGGAAGCAATCTACTTCAGTTCTTCTTCGCAATTTTTATGTAGGTGCTAATCCTTGGTATAGATATATCCTTGATACCATTACTGGAGGGAATTTCTTGGGTAGCCATACTTTTGATTCCTATGATGCTTTAATAGATTTATTTGGCTCACCTCCTCTTGTTGTTAATTGAACTTTGGAGCATGTTATGCAAAGGCTTGAAATTATTGAAAACAAAGTTGCTACCATTGAATCCATTGAAAATCTAGATAAAAAGATTCATAATCAAATTACTCAATATGGATCTAAGGTAGGAATGACTTTGAAAAATATTAAGGAGAAGGAACCCATGGTTAACGAAAAAATAAATCTAGACTCTACTCGAATTGATAAACTTGAGGGTATCATTACCAACTTGGGAACCACTTTTTCTTCCATAAAGAATACTCCTAGTCCTCCCACTAAAATTGCCAAGATTATGTATGTTCCTAAAAATAAGGGTGAATAATCTAGTAAGGAAAATGCGGATCTTAAATCTATAAGTATTCATCCCGATCTTTTTGCTATCATTAAGGAACCATTTGCTACGAATGAATTTTTCGATCTTATGCCTAAAAGTTTGATAATTACTAGAAAGAAAGAAAATTCTAAAAGAGATAGATGCCTCATTGAAGAATTGCCTACCAAAGATGGCAATACCTAAATCTATCCTTGCTTTTATGCCTAGATAAGGGCGTTAAACGATAGCGCTTGTTGGGAGGCAACCCAATTTTTTTTGATTCTGTTTAGGAATAAATAATCCATCTACCTTCTATTTGGATGTGGTTTTATGTTAGTTAGTGTTTGTGCCAAGTAGGACCTATAGGATAACCTACGATGATAGTTGATTTCATTCTGCTGAAAAACAGAAACTTTGCGCGCACTAATTTAGTTATGATAAATCACAGGAACGTGCTTTTGCATTGATTCTTTTTGATAATGATCAACAGAAAAATTTTCCAGGACTTCCTATTTTGGTAGAATTTTTAGAGTTCCAGAAGTTTGCGTTAGTTACAGATTGCTACAGACTGTTCTGTTTTTTACAGATTCTGTTTTTCGTGTGTTGTTTGCTTATTTTGATGAATCTATGGCTAGTAAAATAGTTTATGATCCATAGAGAAGTTTGAATACGGTAGGTTTAACACCAATATAAATAAATAATGAGTTCATTACAGTACCTTGAAGTAGTCTTTTGTTTTCTTTCTCTAACGGAGCTCACGAGATTTCTGTTGAGTTTTGTGTTGTGAAGTTTTCAAGTTTTGGGTGAATTCTTTTGATGGATTATGGAACAAGGAGTGGAAAGAGCCTAAGCTTGGGGATGACCATGACACCCCCAAGATAATCCAAGGACACCAAAAAGTCAAAGCTTGGGGATGCCCCGGAAGGCATCCCCTCTTTCGTCCACTTCCATCGGTAATTTACTTGGAGCTATATTTTTATTCACCAACATGATATGTGTTTTGCTTGGAGCCTCTTGTATTATTTGTGTCTTTGCTTGTTAGTCTACCACAATCATCCTTGCTGTACACACATTTTTAGAGAGCCATACATGAATTGAAATTTGTTAGAATACTCTATGTTCTTCACTTATATCTTTTGAGCTTGATAGTTTTGCTCATAGTGCTTCACTTATATCTTTTGAGCGTGATAATTTTTGCTCTAGTGCTTCACTTAGATTTTTTTGAGCACGGTGGTGGATTTGTTTTAGAGAAACTTGATCTCTCATGCTTCACTTATATTATTTTGAGAGTCATTAATAGCATGGTAATTTGCTTAATGTTAATATACTTGGTATTCCAGATATGTGAAACTTTCTTTTGAGTGCATTAAATACTAAGATAAGTTTGAGGCTTGATAATTGTTTTGAGATATGGAGGTGATAATATCAAAGTCGTGCTAGTTGGGTGATTATGAATTTGAGAAATAATTGTGTTGAAGTTTGCAAGTCCCGTAGCATGCACGTATGGTTAAACTTGTGTAACAAATTTGAAACATGAAGTGTACCTGGCTTGTGCATCCTTATGAGTGGTGGTCGGGGACGAGCGACGGTCTTTTCCTACGAATCTATCCCCCTAGGAGCATGAGCGTAGTACTTGATTTTTGATGACTTCTAAATTTTTGCAATAATTATATGAGTTCTTTTGACTAATGTTGAGTCCATGGATTATACGCACTCTCACCTTTCCGCCTTTGCTAGCCTCTTCGGTACCGTGCATTGCCCTTTCTCACCTTGAGAGTTGGTGCAAACTTCGCTGGTGCATCCAAACCCCGTGATACGATACGCTCTATCACACATAAACCTCCTTTTATCTTCCTCAAAACAGCCACCATACCTACCTATCATGACATTTCCATAGCCATTCCGAGATATATTGCCATGCAACTTCCACCATCATCATCGTGACATGCATTACTTTTTTCATATTGCCATTGCATGATTATGTAGTTGACATCGTATTTGTGGCAAAGCCAGCATGCATTATTTTTCATACATGTCACTCTTGATTCATTGCATCATCCCGGAGGCATTTATATAGAGTCATATCTTGTTCTAGTATCAAGTTGTAATCCTTATGTTGTAATCAATAGAAGTGTGATAATCATCATTATTAGAGAATTGCCCAAAAAAGGCCAAAATAAAAAAAAGAAAGGCCCAAAAAAAGAGAAAGGCCAAAAAAAGGCCCAAAAATATATATAAAAAGGGCAATGCTACTATCTCTTTTTCCACACTGGTGCTTCAAAGTAGCACCATGTTTTTCATATAGTGAGTCTCATAAGTTGTCTTGTTCATACTAGTGGGAATTTTTCATTATAGAACTTGTCTTGTATATTCCTATGATGGGCTTCCTCAAAATGCCCTAGGTCTTCATGAGCAAGCAAGTTGGATGCACACCCACTAGTTTTCTTTTGTTGAGCATTCATAGCTCTAGTGCATCCGTTGCATGGCAATCCCTACTCCTTGCATTAACATCAATCGATGGGCATCTCCATAGATCATTGATTAGCCTCGTTGATGTGATACTTTCTCCCTTTTTGTCTTCTCCACACAATCTCCCTCATCATATTCTATTCCACCCATAGTGCTATATCCATGGCTCACGCTCATGTATTGCGTGAAGGTTGAAAAAGTTTGAGATTATTTAAGTATGAAACAATTGCTTGGCTTGTCATCGAGGGTATAGAAGTTGGGAACATCTTTGTGTGTTGAAAATGAAGCATAGCCTAACTATATGATTTTGTATGGATGAACTTTCTTTTGCCATGCTATTTTGAGAAGACATGATTACTTTGATTAGTATGCTTGAAGTATTATTATTTCTATGTCAATATGAACTTTTGTCTTGAATCTCTCGGATCTGAATATTCATACCATGATTAAGAAGATTTACATTGAAATTATGCCAAAGTATCACTCCACATCAAAAATTCTCTTTTTATCATTTACCTACTCGAGGACGAGTAGGAATTAAGCTTGGGGATGCCTGATACGTCTCCAACGTATCTATAATTTTTGATTGCTCCATGCTACTTTATATATTATTTTGGACTATAATGGGCTTTATTTTCCACTTTTATATTATTTTTGGGACTAACCTATTAACCGGAGGCCCAGCCCAGAATTGTTGTTTTTTGCCTTTTTCAGTATTTCGAAGAAACAGAATGTCAAACGGAGTCCAAACGGAATGAAACCTTCGGGAACGTGATTTTCTCACTGAACGTGATCCAGGAGAGTTGGACCCTACTCCAAGAAGCGCCAGAGGCGGTCACGAGGGTGGAGGGCGCCCCCCTTGGGCGCGCCCCCTACCTCGTGGGCCCCCTGGCGCTCCACCGACGTACTCCTTCCTCCTATAAATACCTATGTACCGCCAATAGACCAGAAACGGAGCCGAAAAACCTAATTCCACCGCCGCAACCTTCTGTATCCACGAGATCCCATCTTGGGGCCTGTTCTGGAGCTCTGCCGGAGGGGGCATCCACCACGGAGGGCTTCTATATCAACACCATAGCCCCTCCGATGAAGTGTGAGTAGTTTACCTCGGACCTTCGGCTCCATAGCTAGTAGCTAGATGGCTTCTTCTCTCTTTTTGGATCTCAATACAATGTTCCCCCCTCTCTTGTGGAGATCTATTCAATGTAATCTTCTTTTTGTAGTGTGTTTGTTGAGACCGATGAATTGTGGGTTTATGATCCAGCTTATCTATGAATAATATTTGAATCTTCTATGAATTCTTTTATGTATGATTGAGTTATCTTTGCAGGTCTCTTCGAATTATCCATTTGGTTTGGCCAACTAGATTGGTATTTCTTGCAATGGGAGAAGTGCATGGCTTTGGGTTCAATCTTGTAGTGTCCTTACTCAGTGACAAAAAGAGTTGCAAGGCACGTATTGTATTGTTGCCATCGAGGATAACAAGATGGGGTTTTTATCATATTGCATGAATTTATCCCTCTACATCAAGTCATCTTGCTTACGGTGTTACTCTGTTTTTACTTAATTCTCTAGATGAGTGGAGTAATAGTAGTTGATGCAGAATCGTTTCGATCTACTTGTTTTGGACGTGATGCCTATATACATGATCATACATAGATAACATCATAACTATGCTCAATTATGTCAATTGCTCAACAGTAATTTGTTCACCCACCATAGAATACTTATGCTCTTGAGAGAAGCCACTAGTGAAACCTATGGCCCCCGGGTCTATTCTCATCATATTAATCTTCATCACATTATTTACATGCTTTGCCTTTACTTTCTACTTTGCATCTTTATACCAAAAAATACCAAAAATATTATCTCTATCAGATCTCACTCTCGTAAGTGACCGTGAAGGGATTGACAACCCATAATCGCGTTGGTTGCGAGTAGCTATCGTATTGTGCGGGTACGAGGGACTTGCGCGTGACCTCCTACTGGATTGATACCTTGGTTCTCAAAAACTGAGGGAAATACTTACACTACTGTGCTGCATCATCCTCTCCTCTTCGGGGAAAACCAACGCAAGCTCGAGAGTAGCATCCTACAAGTCCTCCCAGCTGCCAATGGAGTTTTCGGGCAGACTGTTCAACCAGTACCTAGTTGGTCCTTTGAGTTTGAGTGGGAGGTACTTGATGGCATGAAGATCATCGCCGCGGGCCATATGAATATGGAGAAGAAATTCCTCAATCCATGCCACGGGGTCTGTTGTGCCATCGTACGATTCGATGTTAACGGGTTTAAACCCTTCTAGGAAATCATGTCCCATTACTTCATCAGTGAAGCAAAGGGGTGTGCGGCGCCTCTATATCGGGACAAGTCGTGATGTAGCTCGGATGGAGCTCGTCTGCGGTTTTGGAGCGGACGTGGTTATGTTTGTCATGTTCAGCCGGATGGGCATCGTCACGCGTCGAGGTATGCCCCGCGATCCGTAGATTGATCTTGTCTGACCTGCTCTCTTTTCCAAATCGCGTCGTAGGAGATATCCCCGAGCTGTTGTATTTCTGTTTGTTCGACGAGGTAGTGCGGGCTAGTGTTCGGCTTGAGGTGCCGCTTTGTCCCGTCCACGTGGTGGTCGGTCAGCCGTATTGTACTTTGGCAGGACGGGCTCCAGCTCCTCGTCATCAAATTGTGGTAACACTTTGCACTTCGGGTAGCTTTTGGTTGGGCGCTTGAGGCCATATTCCTCGGCTGCCAGGACATCACACCATCTTTCATTGAGCAAATCTTGATCAGCTTGAAGCTGTTGCTCCTTCTTTTTCAGGCTTCTTGCAGTGGCAATTAGCTGACGCTTAAAGCGTTCCTGTTCGGTGGGCTCCTCAGGCATGATGAACTCTTCGTCGCCGAGGCTCACCTCGTCCTCTGAGAGTGGAAGGTAGTTGCTATCCTCCGAGTCTTCGTTCATGGTCTGTTCGCCGGGGCTGACTCGCCCATCCCCCCGTTCCTCCTACTCGGAGGTTGGCACAACGGGGTCTTCGCTGTTTTCGGCACCGTCCGGAGTGTTATCTTCTTCTATCACGGTATTGTTGTTTTTACTACGGCGGAGACTGGAGCAGCACTTCTAACGTTGGCGCTTCTGCTGTATCTCAAGAGGTTTATCCTTGACTAGATTTTCATCGTTGCCGTTATTTTCTTTGGGTGCATCCACCATGTATATGTCGTACGAGGAGGTCGCTGTCCAACGCCCTGTAGGCAGTGGTTCCTGATCCTCCCTTCATCATCGTCCATATCGTTGATGTCTTCGGAGTCGTAGTCAAGCATTTCGGTTAAGTCATCGACAGTGGCTATAAAGTGGGTGGTGGGTGAGACACAAAATTCTTCGTCGTCCGCTTCCCACTCGAGCCGGACATAGTTCAGCCGAGAGTCCCCGGCAAGAGAGGGATTTTAATGAGCTTAACATGTCGCCAAAAGGCGAGTGCTGCGGAGCTGAACTCCAAGACGAGCGCCCAATTAGGTTCGATGGACGCGGATGCACGCGGTCCGAAACCCATGGCTGGAGACGAGTTCGAGGTTCTGGTGACACAAGCCTAGCTTGATGTTTGGTCTGTGTGCGGCTCGAGCGCCGCTTAGTCTGCAGCCTCCGCAGTGGGGTTGAGCTTCCCGTCTTCGGACGACGCAGCCCGCTCCGGCACTAGGGCCAGGGCGGTCATAGGCGCTATCTCCTATGTGCGTCCAGATGACAAATCTAGGTCATGTTCATCGTGGTGGCCGAGGACAGCTGTCACGGGCTCGAATACATCAAAGATCAAATCTCCGCGGGTATTGTCCGCAAAATTCAGGCTTCCAAATCTGACCTGATGGCCAGGGGCATAGCTATCGATCTGCTCTATATGGCCAAGCGAGTTGGCCCGCAGTGCGAAGCCGCCGAATACGAAGATCTGTCCCGGGAGGAAGATCTCCCCCTGGACTGCATTGTTGTAGATGATTGATGGAGCCATCAAGCCTATCACCGACATGACAGCAGAACTCTCAATGAAAGCACCAATGTCGGTGTCAAAACTGGCAGATCTCGGGTAGGGGGTCCCGAACTGTGCGTCTAAGGCTAATGGTAACAGGAGGCAGGGGACACAATGTTTACCCAGGTTTACCCAGGTCTAGCCTATAATGTTATGATTGTTGTGGCTAAACCCTAGAAGTCTAAACCCTTCGGTTTATATAGACACCGGGGGGACTAGGGTTGCACAAAGTCGGTTACAGAGAAAGGAATCTACATATCCGAATCGCCAAGCATGCCTTCCACGCAAAGGAGAGTCCCATCCGGACACGGGACGAAGTCTTCTATCTTGTATGTTCATAGTCCAATAGTCCGGCTAAAGTTTATAGTCCGGCTGTCCGAGGAACCCTTAGTGCAGGACTCCCTCAGGGGGAGATTGAAAGTGCAACTAATCTCTGGGTGGTTTTGGTAATTCTTAAGAACATATAGTTCATTGAACTAATGCTCTTTCAATATGATCATTTCAGAAAGTTCAATGATTGGCATGGCATGGACTAGAGATGTGGACCCCTCAAAATGCAAAGGACGCATATTGGCAACAAGCTCAAGACTCTACATTTCCATTTTAGTGATCCAAGATCACATTTAGTCCATAGGAAAGCTAATACTATTAAAAAGGGATGAGGTGTTGCTTAATGGCTTGCTTGCTCAAAATGCTTAGTGATATGCTCCAAAACCCTCAACCACTTTCTCACATCCACATATGTTGTAAACCTAAAAGTCAAATTCGGCCCACACCGATTTGATCTATCCGGCGCCATCGAGTTTCATTTGACATAGCCACTGCCACAAACCCTAGTTACTTCGGTCTCACCGATAGGGGTCTCGGTCTCACCAAGACGGGATTGCAAACTCCCTATTTCCTTTATGTAACATTTCGGTCTCAACGAGTCTGCATTGCAAACTCCCTGTTTCCTTTTCGTAACACTTTGGTTTCACCGAAGTGAGCGAATCGGTCCCACCGAGTTTATGCGATCAGTTACACCGAGATTACATTATGCCCTAACTCTAGCATATCGGTCTCTCTGAGATGACTATATCGGTCCCACCGAAAACTCTAACATTCATATTTTTACGTGGATCGGTCTGACGGAGTTTGCTGATTCGGTCCCACCAAGTTTGGGAATCTATATGTAATGGTTAGATTTTGTGTGGAGGCTATATATACCCCTCCACCCATTCTTCATTCATAGAGGAGAGCCATCAGAACATAATTACACTTCCACCATTCATTTTCTGAGAGAGAACCACCTACTCATGTATTGAGACCAAGATATTCCAATCCTACCACAAGAATCTTGATCTCTAGCCTTCCCCAAGTTGCCTTCCACTCAAATCGTCTTTCCACCATAGCAAAATCTGTGAGAGAGAGTTGAGTGTTGGGGAGACTATCATTTGAAGCACAAGAGCAAGGAGTTCATCATCAACACACCATCTATTACCTTTTGGAAAGTGGTGTCTCCTAGATTGGTTAGGTGTCACTTGGGAGCCTCCGTCAAGATTGTGGAGTTGAACCAAGGAGTTTGTGAGGGCAAGGAGATCACCTACTCCATGAAGATCTACCCTAGTGAGGCAAGTACTTCATGGGCGATGGCCATGATGGGATAGACAAGGTTGCTTCTTCGTGGACCCTTCATGATGGAGCCCTCCATGGACTCGCGCAACCATTACCCTTCATGGGTTGAAGTCTCCATCAACGTGTATGTACAATAGCGCCACCTATCAGAACCATGCCAGAAATCTCCATCTCAACATTGCGTTTGCTCCCTCCAAACTCCTCCCATTTACTTTCTTGCAAGTTGCATGCTTTACTTTCCGCTTCCCATATAGTCCTGCATGCTTGCTTGAATTGTATTGAGATTGCTTGACTTGTGCTATGTTGCTAAAATTCGCCCAGAACTAAAATTGGGAAACTGTTAAGTTTTTATTTGGTCAAGTAGTCTAATCACCCCCCTCTAGACATACTTTCGATCCTACTTGTAGTTGATGCTAGTTGATTTATTTAGTGTAAGATCATATTCTTAATGCATATTAATACCCCTCTAATTATGAACATGAATATGATTTGTGAGTAGTTACGTTTGTTCCTAAGGACATGGGAGAAGTCTTGTTATAAGTAATTATGTGAATTTGGTATTTTGATGAGATGTATGTCGTCTCTCCACTAGTGGTGTTATCTGAACGTCCACTACATGACACTTCACCATAATTTGGGTCTATGGGAAGGTATTGGGAAGTAATAAGTAGATGATGGGTTGCTAGAGTGATAGAAGCTTAAACCGTAGTTTATACGTTGCTTCGTAAGGGGCTGATTTGGATTCATATGTTCCATGCCATGGTTAGGTTTACCTTAATTCTTCTTTTGTAGTTGCGGATGCTTGCGAGAGGGGTTAATCATAAGTGGAATGCTTGTCCAAGGAAGGGCAGTATGTCGGCGTTCTGGGAACGGGGGTCCCCAGATTTGCCTGCCTGTGGCCTGCGGTGTGGCTCAACGAGTGGCCCAGTACGGCCCATCTTCATCAACCAAACACTCAAGACCCTCGCGAGGGGCCAAGCCTCGCGGGGCGGACGTTGCAAGGCCTCCTCAAAAGTGGCCTCACCAGGCAGGCTCGCGAGGAGGTGGAAGGATCAAGGCAAGGGGTACCTCGCGAGGTTCCCATGATGCAAGCCATGACGATTAAGACCAGGCGGGCGCCAGCCCGTGCAGTGTCCCCGTTTCCTCTTTGGTGCAAAGGGGGCAAGCGCTGGCGCGGAGTACCGAGGTGTCAGGCAAAGGTTTCCATATCGGTGCAACAAGACCAAGACCAGCAATACGGCAGGACGGAGGTCACCGTGGAGACCAGGACGGGGTCATCACCACCACCTTTGGCACGCGAAGACCACCTTTAGTCAGGATAGCTTGTACTAGTTGTCCCCTTTCAAAATGGCCATTGTTGGATCCCTTCCCGCTCAATATTTGGGAAGAGGACCAGGGCCTCTATAAATAGAGCTAGCTACCACATAAATAGGGGACAGATTATCTAGAGACGGATAGCATCCTTCCCAAGAAGAACACCACACTAGCTCAAGAACACCTCTCCTCGCGAGGCTGTTTTTCCCCTGTACTGTTCATCATCAGCCCAAGCGGCAATCCACCACCACACATAGGAGTAGGGTATTACACCACCACGGTGGCTCGAACCTGTATAAATCTTGTGTCTCTTGTGTTGTGGGTTCATCGATCTGGCTTAGTGATCGCGGCGAGGCTGAGAGCGAGATTCGGTAGGAGGAGATCTTCATGCGCACCCCAGTGTTCGAAACTTAAGGGTTTTGCCGGAACCTGATATCAGACATTTGGCGCACTGGGTAGGGGTGCGCCGGAGCTCTTCCTTCCGTCGACCCGCTCTCCACCAACACCGCGCTTCGCCCTCATGGCGGGCATCGTGCCTCCGGCTCTGGCGGCCGGCGCCAGCGCCGGGGTAAGGGGGCTCCGAGCCTTGGCCCCCGCCTTGCAGAAGGTGCAGTGGCCGCACAAGTTCAAGCCAGAGATGCTGCCACACTACGACGGCGCGGCGGGCACATTGGCTTTCCTGTTGGCATACGAGGAGGCCGTCCTCAAGGCCGTAGGCGATGACAAGGTCATGGTCAACTGGCTTCCCATGGCCCTCACTGGCGTCCTGTGCGCTTGGCTGCTCAACCTTCCGGCATCTTTTGTGGCCTCCTGGGAGGAACTGCACAAACTCTTCCTCGCCTACTACGCGGAGCCGGCACCCCCGGTCATCACAGCACTCTTGGGCGGCTCGCACGCACCACCCTCAGACTGCCACGCCAAGCCATTCTTTCGCCAGATCGGCTTCGCCCTCGCGCGGCAAGGAGCTCCCCCGGGTTGGTTGGCACCCAAGGCCAACCTGATCTTCAACTCGAAAGATCACCCCGTCAACACCGCCTGCTCGGGTGCGGTCCCGATGCTCTGCACACCCACTATCTGCCAGGTTGTCGTCACCAAAACCCTCATCGACGGCGGTGCCGGCCTCAACATGCTCTCGGTGGAGGCCTTCAGCCTCCTCCATGTACCGCTGGAACGGCTCCGACCCAGCAAGCCCTTCTCGGGCGTCGGAGGCCGTTCCTCCAGCTCCCTGGGGCACATGCGCCTTCCTGTGACCTTTGGCACCCACGACAACTACAGCACGGAGATGGTCTACTTCGACATCGCCCACATCGGCCTCCCGTACAACGCCATCCTCAGATGCCCTGCCTTGGCTCAGTTTATGGCGGCAACCCATCAGGCCTACAACCTCATGAAGATGCCCGGGAGCAGCGGCGTCCTCACCGTTGCTGGGATACCAAGGAGGCTCTGCTGGCGCTCAAACTCGCACTCAAGACCGCCGTGGTGGCGCAGCCCGCCACCACGGACACCTCCAAGGCCAAGGGGGTTGCACCAACCAAGAAGAAGCAGATGTTCACTCAGGACAAGGCGGAGACCAAGCAGGTGCCAGTTCAGGAAGACGGGTCCTCGGGAGCCACCTTCACCATAGGTGCCAACCTCGACCCTGACCAAGAGGAGGTGTTGGTGAGGTTCTTGCGCTTGAACAAGGAGTTGTTCGCGTCAGAACCCAATCATCTACCGGGGGTCCCAAGGGAGGTGATTGAGCATCACCTAAATGTGTGCCCTAATGTACGCCCCGTGAAGCAGAAAGCGAGGTGGAAGTCAACCGAGAAGCGGGCCTTCATCATCCAAGAAACCCGCAACCTAGAGGCAGCAGGTGTTATTCGCGAGGTTCGCTACCCCGAATGGTTGGGAAACCCCGTTGTTGTGCCAAAAAAGGGAGGAAAGGAGCGCATGTGCATCGACTTCACAAACTTCAACAAGGCCTGCCCTCAAGATCCATTCCCGCTCCCCCGCGTCGACCAAATTAGCGACTCCATAGCCGAGTGCGACCTGCTGTGTTTCGTGGATGCGTTTTTGGGTTATCACCAAATCAAGATGGCGGTAGAAGACGTGGAGAAGACAGCTTTCCTGACCCCATGTGGAGTGCACTGCTAAACCTGCATGCCGTTTAGGTTGCGCAATGCGGGCGTGACCTTCTAGCGGCTAATGCACATTGCCTTGGGCCGGCAGCTCGGGAGAAATGTTGAGGCTTACGTTGACAACATTGTGGCGAAATCTCGAGAGGCAAGGACCTTGATCTAGGATCTGGAGGAGAGCTTCAAGAGCCTCCGCCAGGTGGACCTGCGACTCAACCTGGAGAAGTGCGTGTTCGGCGTCCCTTCCAGCAAGCTACTGGGCTTCCTCATGTCCCACAGGGGGATCGAGGCCGACCCGGAGAAGGTCAAGGCAATCGAAGACATGAGTCCACCGCAAACCCTCAGGGAAATGAAGAAGCTCGCCGGTCGCATGACAACGCTAGGACGCTTCATCTCCAAGATGGGGGAGCGTGCCCTGCCGTTCTTCAAGCTAATGAAGAAGAAAGGCCCGTTTGAGTGGACAAATGAGGCTGACAAAGCGTTTCAAGACCTGAAGAAATATCTGACCAGCCCTCCGGTGATGGTGGCACCGCGCCCTCTTGAGTCCTTGGTGCTCTCTCGCCGCCACTCCCTACTCCGCCAGCGCAGCCCTGGTGGCGTTAAGGGAGGAACGCCAGGCTAAGGCCACGTCACGCCCAGCCACGGGCTCAGCCGTGGCGACACAGGACCAAGAAGGCCTCGCGAGGACCACGACCATGGCAGCTGGAGAAAAACCTCAGCAGGAAGACGCCCCCAGGGCTGAAGAGGCCGCACCAAGCAACCGGGCGCTGGGGACTCCATCGTCTCAGGAGGCGCCTCAACCTCCGGGTGACACAGGCTTCATCAAAACACCCACCCTCATCGAGCATCCGGTCTACTTCGTCAGAACGGTGTTGAAGGATGCAAGGGCACGATACCCCATGCCTCAGAAGCTCTTACTCGCGCTCTTTGTGGCCTCGCGTAAGCTGCGGCACTACTTTCAAGGTCACCCCATCAAGGTCGTCTTGGCCTACCCATTGGAAAGGGTGCTCACGAGCCCCAACTCCGCTAGAAGGGTCGCCGAGTGGAACATCGAGCTGCATGCGTTTCAGTTGGAGTTCAGCACAACCAGGGTCGTCAAGGGAGCCGCGCTTGCGGAATTTGTGGCAGAATGGACAGAGGCGCCAGGGCTCAAGGCGGGCGAGGATCGGTCCCTGTCCCCAGGAAGTGAGGCACCAGATGGCTGGGTCAGGTACTTCGATGGAGCGTTCTCGCGGCAGGGCACGGGGGCTGGTGCAGTGCTTATATCCCCCACTCAGGACAAGCTCTACTATGCCGTACAACTCTGTTTCCAGCAGGGCGAGAAGGTTTCCAACAACATAGCAGAATATGAGGGCCTCATCGCAGGCCTGAAAGCTGCAACAACACTGGGAGTGAAGCGCCTCATCATCAAGGGCGATTCACAACTCCTTGTCAAATTCTCCAACAAGGTGTACGAGCCGAAGGACGAGCACATGGAGGCATAACTTGCGGAAGTACGCAATATGGAGAAGCATTTCTGGGGGCTGGAGTTGTAGCATGTGCCCCGCGACACCAATCAAGAGGCTGACGACATCGCCAAGAGTGCATCCAGGCAACTGCCTTAGGAACCTGGCGTTTTCAAGGAGTGACTCTTCCAGCCGTCGGCGACACCATCACTTTCAAGCACAGCACAGCCTCGAGAAGAACTCCCTCGGCCACCTGCCACAGGAGCCCCGGCCTGTGGCCCGACCTCAGGAGCATGCCTACTCTTGGCGCTGGAGCCTCAGGAGGGATACTGGACCATGGAATTCAAGGACTACCTGATGCAAGGGACGCTGCCAAAGAAAGTGGAGGATGCGGAACACGTGGCCCAGCAGGCCACGGCCTACTGCATCCAAGATGGTGAGTTATACCGGAAGCGGCCAAATGATGTTTCCCTGCGTTGCATCTCCAAGGAATAGGGGAAGGAGTTGCTGGCCGACATACAAGGTGGAGATTGCGGACACCACTCATCATAACGGACCCTCGTGCGCAAGGCGTTTCACAGTGGATTCTACTGGCCTACGGCACTCAGCGACGGGACTGAGCTGGTGAAGTCCTGTGAAGCCTGCCAATTCCACACCAAGCAGATCCATGAGCTAGCTCAGGGCCTCCAGACCATCCCGCTCTCATGACCGTTCGCGGTCTAAGGGCTGGATATCTTGGGCCCGTTCCCTCGAGCGCCTGGGGGCTACCGCTACCTCTACGTCGCCATTGACAAGTTCACCATGTGGGCAAAGGTGGAAGCCGTCTGCACCATCCCAGCCGGTTCTACGTTCAAGTTCATCAAGAGCCTCATGAGCCGGTTAGGGGTCCCTAACCGCATCATCACCGCCAATGGTTCATAGTTCACTAGCAACCTCTTCAAGACGTATTGTGCTAACCTTGGAACGCAGATCTGCTACGCTTCGGTGGTGCACCCCCGAAGCAACGGCCAGGCCGAACACGCCAACGCGGAGGTCCTAAGGGGCCTCAAGACTAGGACCTTCAAGAAGAAGCCGGAGGCCTGCGGCAGGGTCTGGTACGACGAGCTCCAGTCCATGTTGTGGTCCATCCGCACTACCGCGACCAAGCCAACTGGCGGGACCCTGTTCTTCCTCGTCTACGGAGCGGAAGCGGTTCTCCCTCACGAGGTCAGGCGTCGCTCCGCGTGGGTCATAGCATTTGATGAGGCGCGACAGGACGCCATGCGGGGGATGGACCTCATGCTGGGGGAGGAACACCGCCGTGAAGCCACGCTATGGGCGGCAAGATACCAGCAGGTGCTGTGGTAGTATCACTGTCGCAACATCCGCCCCAGGACGCTCGAGGTATGTGACCTCGTACTCAGGTGGGTGCTCTGCAGGGAAGGGCTGCATAAGCTCCCCCCCCCCCCCCATGTGGTAAGGCCCATTCAAGGTCGTCCACGTCTCCAGGCCTTACGCCGCGCGCGTGGAGACTCAGGATGGGGTGCCCATCCTGAACGCGTGGAACATCTAGCACCTCCGGAAGTTTTACCCCTGAAGAAAGGCCCAATGCCTGTGAAGAAGGCCCGGTGCATGTGAAGCTCACCGCCGGAAGAAAGGCCCGGTGCCTGTGAAGAAGGCCCAGTGCCTGTGAAGGTCGCCGCCCATGACACTCTCACGTAATAATGAGTGGGGCTGTACACGCCCAGAGTCTCTGGAGTGCCGCCCTTGGGCCTCGGGGGCTCTCGCCCTTGCCTAGTGGCTGCACTTACCTCCGCACTGGTGAGAAGACGTCGAAGACTAGACTAGATGCTGGACGCGGCTTTTCATTTGCTTTCCACAGTTGGCTCGGTCTTCCTTGTTTGAACCTTGATTAAAGTTGCTTCTAGTGTTCTTTGCCGGTTTTGTCCATCGTCTTCTGCCCTTGTTTTCTGTTTTTAGCTTTTTGTCTGACTCGTTCTCTCTCTCGCAAACCTCATGAGGGGGCTGTGCAGGTGCCCTTGTGAGCCCTTCCTCTCCTGATTTTCACGAGGCTCTCTCGTTCGAGTTCGCAGCAGGAGCACCCCTCCCAGTCTGTGCCCCTCGGGCATCGTTTCACAAAGCACCGGGCTGTGGCCGGCGACCCTCGCGACCAAGGTTCAGAAATGATTTTCACAACATATTTTTTGCAGGTCTTAAGTCGCCCGACGAGGCCTAAAGCAGGTACCTCGCGAGGTGGAAACTGCTTCAAACATCCCAAGCTAAGTTGTTCCTACGCGCAGACGCATAACAACGACACCATAACACAACACAGGAACAATAAATGCAGCATGATAACTAGGGAATCATAGTCTATTGCACGCCCCCATGGGGCCCCATACTTCTCTCTCTTGATGCAGGAAAAGAAGGAAAACAAAACAAAAGTAGCACGCGCCTTGCAACAGCTCGTGAGGAGGGATCCGTGGCGTCTATCGGTGTCAAAACCGGCGAATCTCGGGTAGGGGGTCCCGAACTGTGCGTCTAGGGCTAATGGTAACATGAGGTGGGGGACACAATGTTTACCCAGTTCGGGCCCTCTCGATGGAGGTAATACCCTACTTCCTGCATGATTGATCTTGATGATATGAGTATTACAAGAGTTGATCTACCACGAGATCGTAGAGGATAAACCCTAGAAGCTAGCCTATGATTATGATAGTCTCTGTCCTACGGACTAAACCCTCTAGTTTATATAGACGCCGGAGGGGGCTAGGGTTATACAGAGTCGGTTACAGAGAAGGAAATCTACATATCCGAATTGCCAAGCTTGCCTTCCACGGAAAGGAGAGTCCCACCCGGACACGGGACGAAGTCTTTAATCTTGTATCTTCATAGTCCAACAGTCCGGCACAAGTACATAGTCCGGCTGGCCGAGGACCCAATAATCCAGGACTCCCTTAGTAGCCCCTGAACCAGGCTTCAATGACGATGAGTCCGGCATGCAGATTGTCTTCGGCATTGCAAGGCGGGTTCCTTCTCCGAATACTTCAAGGTAGATTTTGAACACATGAATCGTGTCCGGCTCTACAAAACAAATTCCACGTACCACCGTAGAGAGCACAATATCCCACGAATCTATTCTGCTGACAACTGTTCATGACATCACACTACGGCCCGGTCATTATTAAAACCGTTTTCTCAACCTACTGTTGAATGTCTTGCGAGGCGGTTTTATTGGCACGTCTTGTCGAAGCAGAGATCGTGTTCCCCTTATCACGGGATTCTCATCAATACGAGCATGGGTAACCCAACCGTGCCGTTAGTATGACTCCTTGGTTTTTAGGCAAGTTCCAAACGGCCACGCGGAGGACGCTTGATATTCACCCTCTTTATAAAGAGGTCAAGACCTGTCCTTTTCTCTTCACGCCCGATCCTTCCCTTCCCCTACCTCGAGTTCCAACACCCAAGGTTCAGTCTAAGCGCTCCGGACCATCAACCATATCCGGATCCAGCCTTCAAGGCCGGTGGATGGCCTCTTCCGCCATAGAGGACGACATCAAGAATCTTAGGGAGGCTAGGTATCTGACCGCCGAAATCCTTCACAGGCTACCTACTCAAGGGCAGGTTATCCCCACTCCTGAACCCAACGAGAGTGTTGTATTCATTTCCCACTTCCTCCTAGGTCTAGGCTTTAGTCTTGATCCCTTTGTTAGAGGGCTCATGTTCTATTACGGGCTAGATTTCATGATCTAGCTCTAGATTCCTTCCTTCACATCTCGTCGTTCATCATTGTGTGTGAGGCCTTCCTCCGCATTACCCCACACTTCGGCTTATGGCTCAAGACCTTCAATGTGAAGCCAAAGATGATCGACGGGCGACACGCGGAGTGCTGAGGCACTATAATAAGCAAAGGTGTCGACGGCCTATGGGCAAAGGGTTCCTTCCAGGAGGTGTCCGACCTATGGCAACGGGAGTGGTTTTACATCACAGCACCCCGAGGTACAAAGTGGGCAGCCGCCCCAGCCTTCCGCTCCGCCCCTCCGGCCCAACTGGCATCATGGGTCAACAAAGGGCTGCACTGGGAGCCAGTTAAGGACGTGCTGACATTGCAAAGCCGCATCCGAGATCTCCTTAAGAGGGATATTAGTCTCGTCAAAGTAATTTCAGTAATGTTAGTTCATCGGGTCCTACCATGCCAACGTCGATCTCTCCGTATGTGGGAGTTCAACCCGGAAGGACCACGAACCATTCAACACTTCTTCGGTGTGACGCTTGAAGGGATGTATTGATTATTCATCGGATCACGAATAAAGTGTCCGGACACCACCGAGGATGCGGGTCTCAACTGCAACCGTCCAGATACCCAAGTAAGTAACTCCGCGACTGAACATGCTGTCATTATATTTGTGACAGCATTATTCTGAAAAATTACCCTCGGCCAAGACTGGATAAGAAAGGCGGAGAGGATCAGGTGTTCGGCCCCTCTTCCCGAAGGCTCGCCGGATCCTGTACTAACCAGGATGCTGGCTCGTCCACCTTATCAAGTACCATCAGGAGAAGACGAGGGTAGGAATAGAGAAACCAAAAGCGGGCTTCATACGTTACACATCCGACCCGGTGGAATTTGTGCCTCCGCGTCGGAGGATGATCGGGGAGGTGAATCTAGAATCCCCTCTCCCCACGGGAAGAAAAGGACCGCCCCTGAAGACTTGGAAACGGAGGTTTCCAAACGAGGGAAGAAACCTTAAACGACGTCTGGATGGCGTCTCTCTCCTCTCCTCTGCTCTCCACCACCACCCACCAAACCCTACCAACCTACCATGGCGTCTACAAATCTAAGCCTTCATGTAGAGGCTTCTACAATGGGATTTCTCCCCCGGCCTTGCGGTTGCGGCTCAGATGCGTCATCGTTTTGGTTCTACGGTCCAGTTCTCCAACTCCGGTTCGACCACGGAATTTTTCTTGGTCGTCAACTTCTCCTCGTCCTCTTTCCCTCTCAATGAAGAATCTGCGGCTATTGCTTTACAATGTTGTATTGGTGGTCTACCATTGGGGTTGCATGTTTGCCATTTGGAGAGCAGAAAATATCGTTTCTCAGTTGATTCTAATCGAGGTTGCCATTTCATCTAAGGTCTAAAGGACAGAGTGTGGCCGGACTTTGTGTGTCACTTCAGTCTCTTCCGACCAGCCATTCATGTGCCCGCTGATAACCCTTCGACATGGCATTTTGATCAAACCAACCATGAAGTTTTGGCTACATCTCTGGTGGCTATCAAATCGCGTTATTTGAAAGCTACCCATACTGATGTTGTTTCGTCCTCGTCTCTGGTGACCCTCTCTAAAGTGGGTTTTTCTCCGGTGGGGGCTCTTTTTCTCCGGTGGGGGCTCAGCCCTCTACCTCGATGGAGATGGCTGGCCAACAGTCGCCGGCGATCAGATAGGCCCAGGTGGTTTCGGAAATATTAGCGTCTCATAATGGCCAGTTATTGCAGAATTTGCTGACTTTCGGAACTTTCCATATCAATGTTAATGAGCGGCCATCTGAAGAAGATTTTGTCTCTACCAGGCGCTTTCAAGGGGAGCAATTCAAAGTTGAAATGTGGAATCAGATACCAAGGTTTATGCTACGGTATATTTTGGACCATCATCGTGTGGGTATATCAGAGGAATATATTGCTTCTTTATGGAAAATCCCTTCTGTTCCGTCATTGGATTTCATTTGTGAAAAATTACTCATTTGTCTTAACTGCGATGCTAATGATCATTTGGCCTCTAATTGTCCAGGTTGTCCTTGCCAAGTTTGCTCTTTCACTCTTGGTACGTGTTCCAATTTGGGCCATGCATGCAACCAGCAATCAATGGAGATGGCCTGCCATATTTGTGGTTCCAAGTCCCACCAATTTTTTGCTTGCCCGACACTCGTTTGTTGCAGCCTATGTGGTTTTTTGGGACATCATAAACAGGCTTGTAATTCTGCAGGTGCTACTCGCATGAGATGGAAACAAAAAGATTGCTCTGGCTCGGCTTCCATTTCAACATATGATTCACCCCTTAATAATATCAATCTTGAGAGGACAACACATGGAAAGAAAATTACAAGATATAAAGATCCAGTCTTTTCAGGGGCACAGTCGCAGGAAGTAAATAATCTTGCACTTAATTTGGGGTAGGCTGCTAGGTGTAAGACAACCGTATGATGCAAATCTTGCGGCCGTAAGGGCCACACAACGACGGCGTGCGTCAGGTGGGTGCACCTTAATCAAGGAGTTTGGAGACCAAAGACTCGATCCGAGCTTGGTGTTACGCATTCTTCTCTATCACTGTCTGTGCCATCCTCTGCTCCGTCCCCTGCTCCAGCTCCACCCTCCGCAGCCATGGCCAACTATCCTCTCAATGTCGTCCCCTACCTCCTGCCGGGGATGACGATCGAGCTCGGGCTAGCACTACAAAAAAACACACATCCGTGACATTTTGTGCCGAACGAATTATTTTCTGTCATACATATGACACTTCTATGACGATAATTGCGAAAAAACCCGGTATCATCATAGATGTAGTGGGCTCCTACTTCTATGACAACAAATCGTGACAGAAAATGGGCTTTTCGTACTGGGCGGGCCGGGGGCACAGCTGCATGACATTCTTTGGGCCGTCCATGACGGAAAAAACCGTGGTAGAAGCGAGGGGGGGGGAAATTTCGGGGAGTTGCCGGTTACGGTGGGAGAGCGATGCGCGTTTCGCTCGTATAGGTACGGGCGTGTGTGCGAGGCGTTGGGCTCTAACTAAACCCAAGCGATTGCACTGCAGGCTAGGCGTTACTGAACCCGAGCGATCGATCGATGGCTGTTAACTGAACCTGATGGAGCGATTCCTTTGCTACTGCTGCTAACTGAAGCCGATCAATGTTGCCTCTAGGATGAACAGTGAGTGTTGCGGGGGAGGGGGGTTTGGATGAACAATGAGCGGTGGCGTTGCCTCTGGATGAACAGGAACCCGTGGTGTGGAGGGCTGGATGAACAATAGACGGTGGAGGGGTGCTGTGGAGGGGTGGTTGAACAGGACCCCGTGGTGTGGAGGGCTGGATGAACAGTAGACGGTGGAGGGGTACCCGTGGAGGGGTGGTTGAGCAGGACCCCGTGGTGTGGAGGACTGGATGAACAGTAGACGGTGGAGGGGTGGCCGTGGAGGGGTGGCTGAACAGGACCCCATGGTGTGGAGGGCTGGATGAACAATAGACGGTGGAGGGGTGCCCGTGGAGGGGTGGTTGAACAGTAGCCGGTGGAGTAGCGCGCGGTGGAGGCTGGATGAACAGGAGCCCGTGGAGGCTGGAGGTGGTCGACGGTGGAGATGAACAGTATCCCGTGGAGTCCCGTTTTGCGGTACGCCACACCCCTCCCCCCCCCCCCCGTTTCGACCGTAGCGCTCCAACACAAGTCCGTTTCGTCCGTTTTGCGGTACGCCACACCCCTCCCGATGAACAGGACCCCCGTTTCGACCATGGGAGGTCAGTTTCCTTTGTTTTGCGGTATGCCACACCCCTGCTGATCAACAGGACCCCCATTTCGACCGTAGGAGGTCCGTTTCCTCCATTTTGCGGTACGCCAGGCCCCTCCCGATCAACAGGACCCCGTCTCGAACGTGTTCGGTCGAACACAAGGCCGTTTCCTCCGTTGTGCGGTACGCCAGGCCTCGTTTCCATCGCTTGTTCCGTCCAAGCCCTCCTGATGAACACGACCACACATTTCATTCCGACCCAGCCGGTTGGCTCCCCATGAACACGACGACGATGTTGTTTCTCCGTTTCGACCCAGCCATGTACGTATGCGCGATAGGTGTTAGAGACATTGCCCGTATGTACGTACGTGGCCGTATTTTCTTTCTTGCACCCTCGCTGCTGTACGTACGTGTACATGCTACGTCCGCGCCTCTACTATGACACGTGCGCGCCTCTACATCTGTCGTGGGGAACGAACACCTATGGGGCAGGACCCCTTTCGGTCCGGCAGGGAGCGGAGGGCGCATGAAGAGCGGATCGAGGCGGAGCACGCGAGCGACTTTACCCAGCTTCGGAGCTCTCCGGAGAGATAATACTCCTACTGCTGCTTTGTGGTTGTATTCTGTTCTTGCTTGAGAGCATGAGAGTGTTCTGGTTTCGAATGAGTCGAACCCCCCCTACGTTGCACGTGGGCCTCCTTTTATAGGCTCAAGGGGTCACCGACAGGTGGCAACGCATGCAGGGGTAAAAGTGTAAAAAGAGCTACGGTTGGTACAACTGCTTCTACAGTGGATCCTACCTAACTCTCACGGCAGGGGACAAGAGCATTTAATGCCCGTCCGCGTCGCCCAAACAGTGCATAAAAGCGACCGTTAGGGGCGCCACCATTCGCTACGATGGCCATCTCGTCATCTCCACTCGCCACCTCGCACCGCTTGGCTGCACAGCTTCCCGCCACGTGCGCCTGGAACGGTCCTGCGGCGACACGTCGACGGATGCGCTGGAGCGTGGGCACAGAGTGGTGGCTTCGCCGCGGCAAGCGCCTTGCCGTGGTCGTTGTCTTGTCGCGCCCGGAAGCTTGTCGCTTGCCGGGTCTTGCCGGGGCGCGCGGCGCGTCGCAACAAGTTTCTTGCAATGCCTTGGTTGGCCTTCCCGGCAAGCTCCTCTTGCCAGGGCCTTGTCCTTCCCGGCAAGCTCCTCTTGCCGGGGTCTTGTCTTCTCAGTTAAAACATTTTGTTCTTGAATGGCATCAATAGGAACTACGGAGGATCTTGGCGGGCACCCGGCAAGCCTTGCCACGGGGCGCTGCGACTGCCCGTGCACAAGTTCGGGATACTAAGGTACCCCAACTTTATTACACCGACAGGAGCCCTCGGGCCTGGGCCACACACGGTGCCGAGCGCTGTTGGGCCAGGCCCAAAATAGGGCACGGGCACGCGTGGCCTGGGTCCACACCGTATCTAACTCCATATCCACCGCGCCCTCCTGTAACGGCACGCGTCGAATGCGGTGTCGTGGGAGAGATCGTGGGTGATTCTTTATTCGGAAAAAGCGTAACGTTTGCCTCCTCCTCTTTATAAGCAGGGGAAACAGGGGCAGTTCCCCCACCTTCACCACTTGCGGTTCCTTCCTCAGAAATCTCCGCCGCTCCCCTCCGCTTCCCAAAGCCGAAAGAGTGCAGCGCTCCGCCCCCCCGTCGCCGCCGTCGCCAACGCCCCCGCTCTCCCCCACCGCCTCCGCCATGGATCCGAAGACCGGGAAGGGTGCGAAGTCGGCCGAGGCGCTGCGGCTTGAGGCGCTGCGGAAGGAGCGGGCACACTTCCCGCCTGAGCTCTCCGCGAAGGAGCTGAGGGAATGGTTCTATCTTTTCTGGTCGACGGAGACGCGGGCGCATCCGCGCACGCAGGTACTTACCGCCGCCGTTTCCACTTCGAAACGGTGTCCAAAAGGATACCCCTTCTTCGCACTGTTCTTCTATTGCGGGCTCTGCCCGCCCTTCTCCCATTTCTTCTGTGATATCATGAATACCTACGGGTTCCACCTCCTCGATTTCACCCCCAACGCCGTTCTGACCATGGCGGTTTTTGCACACCTCTGCGAGAACTTTGTCGGAATCCACCCAAACGTAACCCTTTTCCGCCACTACTTCATGCCCCGGGTCGAGAAAGGAGAGCCCTTAGCTGGCGGGATCACCTGGATCTCGAGAGTCGGCATGAAGGAGGTCTATCTGGAGGGGGAGCTCCGTAGCAAATGGGAGGAGTGGAGAGCGGAATGGTGTTGGATTGTTGATGAGAACCCGCAGCCATTCACCAACTTGCGCCAAGCCCGAGTAGTACGTGGCGGCGATTGGAGCGCCCTGGCAACGGACGATGCTAGACTGAATATCGCCACCACCCGGATCTTGCGGCTCAGGCTTGCCGGGCTCACTGTAGGTGCTGTTGGCGCGGACTTTCTTCGCTGCCGCATCGCCCCCCTGCAGGAGAGGGGGAGACCAGCCTGGCTGTTTCAGGGGTCCGGCAGATATCATGAGGCTACGCCCGGGCCTCAACTTCAATTTCATTGTTTTGGAGTTGGATGGGACGCTCAAGGAACTGTTCAAGCACGACCCCAAACATCCTGAGCGGTTCAGGCTGCCGCAAGGCGTCGTCCCATTGTGCAACAACTCCCAGCTCGATCGCATCCATGCAATCATGCCAGAGTGCGACTCACATGGTATTATCCCAACTTGGCAGGAGCCTGCTGACGACGTCGTGCAGCAATTCTTCGACGACTTGGTGGAGGTGGCGGTCTGCACCGACTAGCAGAGGAGCCTCACCCGCGACACCACCGACGACGAGATGCGGCGCATTGCCACCAGGGCGGAAGAGGCGGCGGCCGCCGCCACCACGGGCGAGTTCGGGTTTACTGTGGAGGAGGCAGAGGCAGCCGAGGCGGCAAGCCTTGCCGAGCGGGAGGAGCTTGTCGGGGAGGTCGTCGGCGAGGGAGAACCCGAAGCCGAATCAAGCGAGCCCGTCGAGGGTGCAAGCGGCCAGCCGTCCTCATGCAACTTGCCGCAAGCGGAGCTCCCAGTGCAGCCCCCAGCTCCACCAAGAAGGCGCCTCCGCAGGACCGGAGACATAGCAGGGCGGCAGATGGGCCAACAGCCGCCGCGCCGCGGGACATGCTCCACCGCGACAAGCACCGTTGCTGTGGGAGCATCTCACGCCGCACCGGCAACTGGAGCGGGGTCTTCTCGGGCCGCCGCTTCTGATCCTGCCGCAGCTCCCGCCAAGCGTCCAAGGGAGCCTACTCCTCCGCCTCGTCGCGCTGAAAGAGTACCGGACTTCGACCTCTCCGCGCTCAGTTCTGACGAGGAGGAAGAAGAGGAGGAGGAGTAAGATTTTCTTTTTGTTGTACTTATACTTCTTCAATTCTTGCTGTTTCTTGTCTTGTATCTGATCTACTTTCTTCTGAACGTTGTTCCTTTCCAGGACTCTGGCCCAGAGAGCGGTGAAGAGGGCCAAGGTCCCCGTGGTTGTCATCGAGGACGATCCTGCTGTGACAACAGAGTGCGTGTCCGAGACCACCTTGTCGGACCCGGCAATCTCTCCCCGAAGCAGCCCCCAGTGCAGCCCCCAGCGTAAGTACATAATTTTACTTCCCGCTGTCAGGCGCGTATGGGTGTTCTTTCCTTGCTGATATCTTGATTGTTGGTTTGCTTGTGTAGGAGCAGAACAGGCCCACCAGGAATAGCCAGACGCCGCCTCTGAGGTGCTATCTGCTTCCACTACGCCGGCAAGGGATGACTCCCCGGCAAGGGAGCGCTCTCCGGCAAGGGAGAGGTCCCCGGCAAGGGGTAGTTCTCCGGCAAGGGACGGGACCAGCAATCCCCCGGTGGTGGAGCCCATGATTACAGAGCCCAGCACAGGTAATCCTTCTTGTCAGAAAACTTCCCTTGTGTTCTTCTTCTTCTGATCTTCCTTTTTGGATATTTGCTTGACTTTTTCTCCCTCTTCCTGTCTTCAGATCCTCCCTCCATGGAGCCGATGGAGACCGAAGCCACTAGCGAGGAGAACGTGCGCGGCAATACTGACGAAGCCGCTGCCACCGAAGAAGAGGCCGGCGCTGATGATCCTGCCGACGAAGAGGCCGCCAAGGCTGCTGGCGCAGGAGCTGGCGAGGGGTTCGGCAATCGCACTGATGACCCGGGGGCCGCAGGAGCGCAAGGCGCTATGCCGACCGCCAATCCCTCCGCCGCTGACGCAGCGCCAGGCTCCGAAGAGCCCCAGCCCGGTGCCTACTTGAAGGCCGGCGACAGTGTCTTCATCAAGCTCCCCTGGGCGTCAAGCTCCAGGGCACCGGTCGAGGGAGAAGCTTTTGACGGAGAAGTGCTCGCCTCCGCTGGGCTGACAGTGGTTGACGCGCCAAGCAGCAGCAGCGGCGAGTCTGAGGAGGAGCAGCTGCTCCGGAAGCTGGTGTCGCTCTACCGCGCCCGACAAGCCAAACTGGAGTCCCGGGAAGCGCTTGTCGCGCAGGCGGGAGTAGACATTGAGAAGCATGCAGAGGAGCTCCAGAGCCGCAACCAAGAGGCCCTCCGGTCCATTGCAGAGGAGAGGGCGTAGCTTGCCGAGGCGCGGAAAGCCTTCCTCCTCGAGAAGGCTGAAGCTGAAGAGCAGCAGCGGCTTGCCGCCGAGGAGATGTCCGTGCGAGAAGGCGAGCTGACGCAGAGGAAGGTTAACTTGGACAGCTATGAGGAGGAGCTTGCCGCGCGCGAGGAGACACTTGGCGGGGCCCTCAAGGAAGCGAAGGATGCTGCTGCAGCTGCCGAGGCCGCCAAGAAGGAGCTGGAGGTGAAGGTGACGGAGCTAGAAGCCACTCTCAAGGCGAAGAACGAAGAGCTTACCACGCTCCAGCGCGAGCGTGAGAAGGACGCCCTTGCCCATGGCGAGCTGCAGGGTCGTCTCCTCGAGAGGGGCAAAGAGCTGAGTGCCTCCAAGGATTCAAATGCTGATCTGGAGCTGAAGCTGGCCACGCTGACTGAGACGCTGGACGGCGGCAAGAAGCGGGAGGCGGACTTGAAGGAGGAGCTCAAGACCAATGAGGCACTGCTGACAAGGGCCGCCGAGACCCAGAACACCTTCAGAGACACTGTGGAGCTCTAGACAGAGGGCCTCGTCAACATCGCCGCAGTCATCGACGAGGAGCTGACGCAGCTGGAACTGGAGGGCTTCGGGTACTCCTCCGACGAGAACCTCCAGCACAGCGCCAAGCTCACTCTGTTCTTTAAGGGCGTGGCGACGGCTCTCCAGCAACTCCGGGAAAGGATCCCAAAGCAGCTGGCCGACGAGTCGCACGCAATCTGCGCCAGAGTTCTAGAGAAGGTGTTGGTGAAGGTGCTCTTCCGCAACCCGGGCCTCAACCTCACCAACGTCCTCAAGAAGCTGTCGGCGGGTGCTGATCTTGAAGAGCTCAAGGCCCTTGTTGCACCCATTGTGGACAAGGTGAATGAAGTCAGGAGGGTTGATGGCGGCCGCGTAGATTAGGCCGCCCGTTTTCTCCTTTTTCTTGCCGCTGCTAGACATGTTACGGGAACAATCTATTAGAGCGCGACAAGTTATTTTTGTAATATAACTTTATCTTGGGAAGTATTTGCTGTGTTATTTCCTTTACTTGATTCCTTCCTTTGTATGCTTTTGCCCTACGCTCCCAGGGAACTTGCCGGCGCAGGCACCCTTGCCGCGAGCGCTGAGTGCGGAACATCAGTAGCCTGCTGGCGGTGCTGCTTCCGGCAAGAAACCTTGTCGCAACTAGTCGCAGCACACTTAAGTTGTTGAGCGGACTCGAAACAAAGTAAGGGAGCAACTAGCTACGAGTTGGTTCCTCCACGCACATGTTTTCCATACAAAGCACGGTCGTTCAAGGGAGATAACTTAAAAAAATTTAAAACTGATTGTGCTCAAACTTTGGCAACTTAGCTTTTCTGTCGTCTGCGTCCCGGTAAGGTGATACTTTCTTGAACGACGCCTGGTCCACACCATTATCTTCTCCTCCCCCCCGATGAACTTGTGCGCGAGGGAACCTTCCTTTTGAGAAAAAGATAGAAGAGAAAATAAAGATATGGAGCCTTAAGGCTCGTTATTGCTTACCGGGGGTAAGCGCTGCACAAAATGTCAGATAATTCATGCAAAAAAGAAAAAGTATGAAATTTGACAAGATGTGCAGAGCATATGATCTTTATTTATGCATGGGGTCTGTGCCCGGCTTTGTACAAAGGGTTACATGCAACAGCGGCAAGGCTTGTACAAAAGGTGGTTGCCGGGACGAGTTCCGGCAACCGCGCCTTACGGATAAAACTTACGAAGATGCTCAATGTTCCAGGAGTTGCTCACCGGGAAGCCATCTTCGGTCTCAAGGTGGACAGCGCCGGGCCTAGTGACTCGTTTCACCCGATAAGGGCCTTCCCACTTCGGCATCTACTTGTTGGAATTCTTTGCGGATTGAACGCGCCGAAGGACAAGGTCGCCTTCCTCAAGACTTCTGGCATTGACTTTGCAGCTATGGTAGCGGCGCAAAGCTTGCTGGTATCGAGCAGCTCGTACATCAGCCTGAAGACGATCCTCCTCAAGGAGCAACGCATCATCTTGTCGCAGCTGCTCTTGCTCAAGCTCATCATAAGCGAGCACTCGAGGCGATCCGTATACGAGTTCCGTGGGGAGAACTGCCTCTGCTCCATAGACTAGAGAGAAAGGTGTCTGGCCAGTGGCTCGATTTGGCGTTGTCCTGATCGACCAAAGAACCGCCAGCAGCTCCTCGATCCAGTTCTTTCCGCACTTGTGCAGCCTGTCGAAATTTCTGGTCTTGAGCCCGCGCAGCACTTCAGCGTTTGCCCTCTCCGCTTGACCGTTGCTTCTCAAGTGAGCAACAAAAGCGAAATAGACCTTGGCGCCAAGATATTGGACGTACTGCATGAAGGTGCGGCTCGTAAATTGTGTGCCATTGTCGGTGATAATCCTGTTACGGACTCCGAAATGGCAAACAATCGACCTGAAGAACTTGACTGCTGACTGTGCTGTCACCTTCCTCACTGCTTCCACTTCCGGCCACTTTGTGAACTTGTCGATTGCAATGTACAAGTACTCAAAGCCCCCGATAGCTCAGGGAAAAGGGCCGAGGATGTCGAGGCCCCAGACCGAAAATGGCCAGGATAAAGGGATCGTCTGGAGAGCTTCATCTAGTTGGTGTATCTGCTTGGAATGGAACTGGCACGCTTCACACTTGGTTACTTGCGCAGTTGCATCCTGGAGAGCTGTTAGCCAAAAGAAACCTTGCTGGAATGCTTTGCCGGCAAGTGCTCTTGCGCCAATGTGATGACCACATTAGCCTCCATGTATCTCCGCCAACAGCTTTTGTCCATCTTCCCGGGGAATGCACTTCAATTTCACTCCGTTGAGTCTTCTTCTGTACAGTATGTCGTCGACAAACTGGTACATACTTGATTGCTGGGCTACTCTCTCCGCTCTTTCTTGCCCTTCAGGAAGTTCCCCTGTCTGAAGGAAATGGACAATCTGTTGTGCCCATGCTAGAGCTTGCGGCTTGACAACAAGGACTAAAGGCACAAATGCTGTTGCGGGAACATCTGCTTCTATGGCAAGAACCTGCGGCTCAGCCGGAGCTTGATGTTCCCTGGCAAGCTTGCCGGAGCAAAACTTGTCGGGAGCGTCTACTTCAACGGAACAAACCTTAGGATTTGTCGGAGCAGACTGCTCCTCAGCACTCTTGGTGTTGATCTTGGGGACCTTCTTGGCGGCGGCTTCGCGGAGCTCTGCCGGAAAGTAGTCACCAGAAACCAACTTCCTCTTCTTGCTCTATCCAGTTGATGGTGTTACAGATGGTTGAGTCAGCTTGAGCACAAAGATCCCTGGTTCCACAGGTAACTTTAATGCAGCGCATTTTGACAGGCCATCGGCAACGTCGTTCTGGGCTCTCGGAACGTGTTCCATCTGCAGGCCATCAAAATGCACTTCCAACTTTCTCACTTCATGAATGTAAGCTTCCATCAATGGACTCTGATAATCTTTGTTTACTTGGCGGACGACAAGCTGCTAGTCACCCCTAACAATAAGCTTCTTGATCCCAAGGTCTGCCGCATTCCTGAGTCCGGCAAGCAAACCTTCATACTCTGCAGTATTGTTTGTCGCTTGCTCCTTGGGAAAATGCATCTGGACCACGTACTTGAGGTGCTCTCCGATGGGTGCGACAAGTAACACGCCCGCACCGGCGCCTTGGAGCGAGAAGGCACCATCAAAGTACATGATCCATTCTTTGCTTGCTTCCTTGACGGGGATGCTCGTCTTTGGAGTTTCTTCATCAGGTGTTGGCGTCCATTCTGCTATGAATTCTGCCAATGCTCGGCTCTGGATAGTTGAAGTACTCTCAAACTTGATGCCAAAGCTCGACAATTCCACTGCCCACTCGACAATCCTGCCTGTTGCTTCTGGATTCTGCAATATCCTCTTCAACGGAAAGCGAGTAACGACTGTGATCTCATGTGCTTGAAAGTAATGGCGCAACTTTCTCGAGGCCATGAGAAGGCCGAAAAGCAACTTCTGCACGCCAGAGTACCTTGATCTAGCCCCCTACAGAAGGGAACTGACAAAGTAAACTGGGCGCTGCACCATTTTCTTCTGTTTCTCTTCTTGTGGCTACGCAGATCCATCCTTGTCAGGACTAGAGCTTGTCGGGGAAGCCCCCTGCTTGTCGCTGGACGTGCTTGCCGTGGCCGCTGGCTCATCATCTGCCTCCCTTTCTGCTACTAACGCAGCACTAACCACTTGATTGGTTGCCGCTAGATACAACAACAACTTCTCTTGTGGTTTAGGTGCGACAAGTATTGGAGTGGAGGATAGGTATCTCTTCAAGTCCTGCAGCGCAGCCTCTGCTTCCGGAGACCATTTCATTGGACCTGCCTTTTTCAATATTTTGAAAAATGGTAGGGCACGCTCAGCAGACTTAGAGATGAACCTGCTGAGAGCAGCTATGCAGCCGGCAAGCCTTCGTACATCCTTGACGCGCTTCGGTGCTTCGATCTGCTCAATGGCCTTGATCTTGTCGGGGTTGGCTTCAATTCCCCGCTGAGACACAAAGAACCCAAGAAGCTTGCCGGAGGGGGCCCGAAACACGCACTTCTCGGGGTTGAGCTTGAGGTTGATCTTGCGCAGATTTGCAAAGGTCTCGTCCAAATCTTGAATCAGAGTTGCTCTGTCTTTGCTCTTGACCACTATGTCATCCATGTAAGCTTCTACATTTCTGTGCAACTTTGGTTCAAAAGCTTCGTGAACTACCCTTGCAAATTTTGAACCAGCATTATTAGTTCGAAAGGCATCCGTACAAAGCAGTATGTGCCACATGGAGTGATGAATGCGGTTTTCTCCTCATCCTCTTCTGCCATGAAGATTTGATGATATCCTGAATATGCATCAAGAAATGAAAGCAAATCACATCCTGCCGTGGAGTCGACAATCTGGTCAATGCGCGGCAAGGGAAATGGTTCTTTGGGACAAGCTTTATTAACATTAGTGAAGTCAATACAAAGCCTCCATTTTCCGTTCGCCTTGCGCACGACTACAGGATTGGCCAGCCACGTAGGATGGAGCACTCCTCTGACAAGGCCTGCTGCTTCCAACTTCTTGATCTCTTCTGCAATGAATTCTTGGCGCTCCACTGCTTGTTTTCTGACTTTCTGCTTGACGGGCCGCGCGTGAGGACAGACGGCGAGGTGGTGCTCAATTACTTTCCTGGGAACACCGGGGATGTCAGATGGTTGCCATGCAAACACATCGACATTCGCCCGCAGGAAAGCAACGAGCGCGCTTTCCTATTTAGGATCAAGCGTGGCACTGATGGTGAAGGTACCACCAGTGCCGTCCTCCTTGGCGGCCACTTTCTTGGTCTCTGGCGGAGCTGCCTTTGCCTTCTTACACTTGCCGGTGGAGCTCGATGGTGTGTCCTTGACGGTAGCGCAGCACTCCGAAGAGGTGCGCTTGCCGGAGTGAGCATCAGAGCTCTTGCTGGACTTGGCCTTCTTCTTCCCCCCGGGAGCTTCAGCGGCAAGTGTCTTGCGATCTGCTGCGGCTGTTGCTTCCCGGTAGATCTTCTCGGTGCAGATAAGGGCATCCTTCTTGTCGCTAGGGACAGAGATGACACTTATCGGACCTGGCATCTTGAGCACGTTGTAGGCATAGTGAGAGGCTGCCATGAACTTGGCGAGCACTGGACGGCCAAGTATCCCATTGTAGGGCAATGGGAAATCAGCAACGTCAAAAGTGACTTTCTCTGTTCTAAAGTTCAGCTCGCTGCCAAATGTCACCGGCAACGTGATCTTCCCCTTCGGCTTGCTCCTTCCCGGATTGATTCCTTGGAAGGTACCAGCCTCTTCGAGCTCGCTGTCGGGGATCTGGAGCTTCTTGAGTACTGCCGAGGAGATCAGGTTCAAGCCGGCCCCGCCGTCAAGTAGCATCTTTGTGACCTTGAGGTTGCGGATAGTTGGTGAAACCAACATCGGCAAGCACCCGACCGCAGTTATGCGATCAGGGTGGTCCTCAATGTCAAAGATGATAGGCGTGCTGGACCACTTCAGAGGCTTGCATGACTCAACTGGTGGTTCTGCTGCATTCACTTCCCGCACCCACTGTTTGAGCTGGCGGTGCGAAGTATGCAGAGAAGCACCGCCGTCAATACACAGAACCTCTGTTGCTTTCTGAAACTCCTGCTCGTCGGCCTCATCATCTTCCATATCCTCATCTTCATCCTCATCTTCATCCTTGTCGCCGCCACGGGGAGGCCTGTCTCCTTGCCACTGCTTGGCCTTGCCGCGGCGTCCTCCCCTGCCGGGGCGCTTCTTCCCGGATCGGCCAGTACCTTCCTGGGCCTTTTCCTTGTCGCGTCGCTCGTACTCAGCTTTCTGCTGCTCGACAAGCTGCTCAACCTTCTTGCAGCTCTGGAGATCGTGACCCTTGGTGCGGTGGATCTTGCATTATTCCTTGTCGGAGCCGCCCTGCTTGTCGGCGGCCGCCACAGGTTCTGCTTCCTTGGTGCCACCTCCGTTGCCAGACTACTCGACAGCTACCACATCTTTTCCTTTCCTTCTTCTGTTGTTCCGCCGCCGGTTTTTCTTTGCCGGGGCAGCATCCTCACTGTCAGACCCCCCTGTTCCTGCGTTCTCTCCGGGGAGCTTCCTCCCTTACTCAGCACGTGCACACTTGTCGGCCAGGGCGTAGAGCTCGCTGACGTCTCTTATCTTGCACATCGCCATCTCCTCCCGCATCCTGCGGTTACGCACTTTCTGATGGAACGCGCTGATGACCGCGGCGGGGTGGACATCTGGGATGTTGCGCTGCACTTCGCTGAATCTCTGAATGTACTTGCATAGGGGCTCTCCTTCCTTTTGGGCGAGCAGATGAAGATCGCTCTCCTGGCCATGAGGCTTGTGGCCGCCTGTGAAGGCGCCGACAAACTGATGGCTCAAATCCGCCCATGAGGATACGGAGTTGTCCGGCAAGTGCATGAGCCAGGATCTGACATTGGGCTTGAGCACCAGCGGGAAGTAGTTGGCAAGGATCTTGTCGTCGCGTCCCCCGGCAGCCTGCACCACGATGGTGTAGATGCTGAGGAACTCCGACGGATGCAACCTGCCGTCATACTTCCCGGGTACATCTGGCTTGAAGTTCTTTGTGCTGGGCCACTGGACTTGCCGCAGCTCACGAGTAAACGCAGGGCAACCTACCGCGTACGGCAAGTCGCCTGGTTCCCCTGGCGCATGCATGTCAACAGCGGGCCCAGCGCGCTGGTCTGACTGACGCCGCGCTTCTCTTCGACGCTCGATGCGGGTGCGAGCGTCTTCATATTGTCGTTCTTGAAGAACTTGGCGTTGATCGTGACGAGCTCGTGGATCTGACGTCGCCGTGGAGTCGGTGTCGAGGCTGACCCGACGAGTCGGCGATCTTGGCCTTCGGGGCGGGGAGTGCACAGTGGTTGCACCCCCACCAGTCTTGTCGCCATCGGCTCGCGCCTGGATGTCTTGCCGCGGCTTCGACGTGCTCGGTTGCCGGGGAGTGTCGCCGTTGGCGAAGCCGATGAGGCTCTGAATGGTGGCCCTCCAATCATCGATCTTGTCCGCCATTGGAGGGTAGTCCAGGAGCAGTTGGGCTCGAGCCAACGCTTCTTCTGGAGTCTTCGGTGGCGGAGGCGAATGGTGCGAGGAGCGGGATATGCTCGGACTTCTAACTATGTTAGAAGGAGCAGGATCCCGTCCAGGCGACCGTGTTTTGCTCGTGCCAGCAGGTTGGCATGCATGCTGGTCTTGAGCATCTCGAGATCCGCCAGCTCGATTTTGGTCCAAAGAGCATATGGTACCGCGAGTACCATGACGCTGCTGGCCCCGGACCTCCTGAGACGGGCGCGGTGCGTGTACGGACGCCGAGGTTTGCGCGGCCTTGTCCTTGGACCTGGCGGCAGCATGAGCTCCCTCGTCGGCGCCCGTTCCTCCGCCGGCGTCTACCCCACCGCCCGTTTGCTCCGGTGGCGGTGGGATCGATGTGGATGGAGCAGCCACCTCCGAAGCCTTCTTCTTCGGTGGCATGTCGATGAAGATGATGAAACAGACGAAGATCTGGCTCGCGTGAACGCCGGATCGGGTTCACACAAACTCGACGCCCCCTACCTGGCGCGCCAAAGATGTCGTGAGGAACGAACACCTATGGGGAAGGGCCCCTTTCGGTCCGGCAGGGAGCGGAGGGCGCACGAAGAGCGGATCGAGGCGGAGCACGCGAGCGATTTTACCCAGCTTCAGAGCTCTCCGGAGAGATAATACTCCTACTGCTGCTTTGTGGTTGTATTCTGTTCTTGCTTGAGAGCGTGAGAGTGTTCTGGTTTCGAATGAGTCAACACCCCCCCCTACGTTGCACGTGGGCCTCCTTTTACAGGCTCAAGGGGTCACCGACAGGTGGCAACGCATGCAGGGGTAAAAGTGTAAAAAGAGCTGCGGTTGGTACAACTGCTTCTACAGTGGATCCTACCTAACTCTGACGGCAGGGGACAAGAGGATTTAATGCCCGTCCGCGTCGCCCAAACAGTGCATAAAACGACCGTTAGGGGCGCCACCGTTCGCCACGATGGCCATCTCATCATCTCCACTCGCCACCTCGCACCGCTTGGCTACACAGCTTCCCGCCACGTGCGCCTGGAACAGTCCTGCGGCGACACGTCGACGGATGCACTGGAGCGTGGGCACAGAGTGGTGGCTTCGCCGCGGCAAGCGCCTTGCCGTGGTCGTTGTCTTGTCGCGCCCGGAAGCTTGTCGCTTGCCGGGTCTTGCCGGGGCGCGCAGCGCGTCGCGGCAAGTTTCTTGAAATGCCTTAGTTGGCCTTCCCAGCAAGCTCCTCTTGCCGGGGTCTTGTCTTCTAAGTTAAAACACTTTGTTCTTGAATGGCATCAATAGGAACTACGGAGGATCTTGGCGGGCACCCGGCAAGCCTTGCCGCGGGGCGCTGCGACTGCCCGTGCACAAGTTCGGGATACTAAGGTACCCCTACTTTAGTACACTGACAACATCCACCAGTATATATGTACGTACATGTTTGCGACCAGAATGACAACGCTACGTACGCTTCGACTAGGTGGGTCCCGACTGTCAGGCACATCCTTGCGTGCGAAGATGTAGCTGGTGGGTCCCAGCAGTCAGGGGGGCGAATCGTTTTGGTTTCTTTTTTGCCCGGACGCACTTCCTTGCGTGCGAAGATGTAGCTGGTGGGTCCCAGTAGTCAGGGGGCGAATCGTTTTTTTTTTTGCCCGGACGCACTTCCTTGCGGGCGAAGGTGTAGCTGGTGGGTCCCAGCAGTCAGGAGGGAAACGTTTTTTCGCGAGATATGGTGGCCGGTCCGGTGGGTTCCCGCTGTCAGGTGGAGGAATAATTATTTTGCGCGTAATAAGGAGGCACTTCCTTGCTGCGGCCGTGGACCCAGCTGTCAGCCTCTCCACGTACAACCCACATCTGGTGGAAGCCGTTCCTTGACCACGTTGACCACGCCGCGTCGAGAGCACCAGGGCGGTGGACGACGGCGAGGCCTAGGAAGGGGACGACACGGAGCCGGGGAAGACGCGACAGTGGATGCCCATGCGTAGAGGAGTATGAGGGTTCACTGGTTCGCTGCGGTGTGAGGCTGCCGTCGCCGCAGAATAATAGGGGTGTGGGTGAGTAGAGGGATGGCCTGGCCAGCGGTGGGAGTAGTAGGGGGCGGTGAGGCTTGCGCCGCATCGCAGCCGGCCACGGGAGGCAGGAGCACGAGGCACGACCGGCGCTGGTTTGGGCGGCTGGAGCAATAAGACTAGAGGTTGAAGAAGCACTACGGCCGTTGGATGGACATCATACGGTCACTGGACCTAGAATCGTGCATATTGACTAAGTTAACTTAGCCCTCCATCCCCGTTAACTTAGTAGGCCCACAAGTCAGCCTGCCTCTATACTGGGTCCCAGCTAACAGGGGGAGTATTCATTTTTTTGTGCATAATAAGGAGGCACTTCCTTGCGTGCGAAGATATAGCTGGTGGGTCCAAGCTGTCAACGGCGGTAACATTTTTTTTCGCGAAATACTGAGGCCCTTTCGGTGGGTCCCCGATGTCAGGTGGAGGAATCATTTTTTTTGCACGTAATAAGGAGGCATTTCCTTGCGTGCGGCCTTGGACCCAGCTGTCGGCCTCTCCACATACAGTCCACTTCAGATGCATGTCGGTCGTTGACCACATTGACCAGGCCGCGCCGAGAGCACCAGGGCGGTGGACGACGGCGAGGCCTAGGAAGGCAACGACACGGAGGCAGGAAAGACTCCGCAGTTGTATCCCACGCGGAGGGGAGTACGACTGAACGAGGGTTTACTTGTTCGTCTGCCGTCGCCGGAGAATAACAGCAGGAGGGATGGCTAGGCCAGCGATGGGAGTACGGTGGGGTGGTGAGGCCTGCGCGGCAGCACAGCCGGCCGCGGGGAGGAGGGAGCAGGCAGTCCCGCCGGCGCTTGTTTGAGCGGTTGGAGCAGGAAGAGGAGAGATTAAAGAAGCACGACAGTCGTTGGATGGCCATCCAACAGTCACTACTTGTGCGTCAACCTTTTTTTAGGAAAGCCACAAATCTGTGGAAAACAGCATACAACCCATCTCCCATTATTTCTAATAATTTACAGCCCATTTGCTAATTCTTAAGGTTTTGTTTGGAGCCCATATTCTTTTTGTTAGCATTACAACCCATATTTTGGCCACGGTTAAAAAATTATACGAAATTTTGCATATTTCGGTGCGGTCCAAACTGTTTTTAATCCCGAAATTTTGACTCGCATTCAAACTGATTTTAAAAATAAATGTATATCAATATAAAATCCAACAAATTCTCCACGCATAAAAATTAATGTAATTTAAAATCTCGAAAAGAAAAAAAGATATTTGAAACTAATTGCCGGTTTGATGTGATTTAAAAATGTACAGCCCATTTCACATTACTGATAGGCCATTTTCTCGGCCAGCCGATTGAATCTCTCCTCGTCTTGAAAGATTTGCAGCCCAACAGGCCTGACAAAGCGACTTACTTGGAAAATCACAAAAAAACCGGGCTGTGGCGTTGGACCCTGCTGTCAGCCTCTCCACGTACAGTACTCTTCCGATGGAAGTCGGTCGTTGACCACATTGACCACACCGCGCCTACAGCACCAAGGCGGTGGACGACGGCGAGGCCTAGGAAGGGGACGACGAGGAGCCGGGGAAGACGCGGTAGTGGATGCCCATGCGGAGAGGAGTACGAGGGTTCACTGGTTCAGCTGCGGCGTGAGGCTGCTGTCGCCGCAGGATAACAGGGGGTGTTTGTGAGTAGAGGGATACCCTGGGCCAGCGGAGGGAGTAGTAGGGGGCGGTGAGGCCTCCGCGGCATCACATCCGGCCACGAGAGGCAAGAGCACGCGGCACGACTGGCGCTGCTTTGGGCGGCTAGAGCAAGAAGACCAGAGGTTGCAGAAGCACTATGGCCGTTGGATGGACATCGTACGGTCACTAGAGCTAGAATCGTTCATATTGACTAAGTTGACAAAGCCCTCCATCCTCGTCAACTTAGTAGGCCCACAAGTCAGCCACCCACTATGGTGGGTCCCAGCTAGCAGGGGGTATTCATTTTTTGGTGCGTAATAGGAGGCACTTAGTTGTGTGCGAAGATATAGCTGGTGGGTCTGACCTGTCAGCGACGGGGGGGGGGGGACATTTTATTCGCAAAATATAGAAGCCCTTCCCACGTACAGTGCGTAATAAGGAGGAACTTTCCTTGCGTGCGACCATGGACCTCATGGGTCCTAGCCGTCAGGCTCTCCACGTACAGTCCTCTTCTGATGACTCTCGTATGTTGACCACGCCGCGCCGAGCGCACCGAGGCGGTGGACAACGGCAAGGCCCCAGACTGGAACGACCCGGAGCAGTGGAGTCGCAGATGGAGAGGAGTGAGAAACTTGACTGGTTCGGGTGCGGGGTGGGCCTACACTCGGTAGAGAATAATAGGAGGTGCGGAGTGGAGGGATGGCCTGGCCGTCGGCGGTGTAGCGTTTCGCTAAGGAGCGCAAAACAATGCCACTGGATGCGAAAGGCTGGAGCAGGCGGTCCCGGCAGCACTGGGGGAAGAAGACGAGAGATTGAAGAAGAATGCCGGTCGTTGGATGTAAATCCAACACCTTCTTAGGCTTCGACCTACTGGCCCACATGTCAGCCAGTCCATTTGTTTTTTTAGTCCATTTGGTGGGCTGGGTGAAACAATGATGTAGCATCTATTCAGCCCGTTTAAATCCCATTTGCATTTTTCTCGAAATCCGCGGACTTGCTGGGCTGGGTGAAAATATCATGTTGGGCTAGACGGAGAAATGTTATAAAAACATAAACACATGATTGCACATCAGTAAAATCTTTGCAAGCTTATGTACACACTCACTAGGAGTTAACTTGGCAAGTTATATATAAACAATTATTATTGTTATTTTGTAGGAACTTTCAACTTACGAAATGAAATATCATTTTAATTTGATGAGTTAATAGTACGTGGGGTATTATTATTTTTTAGGCTAGACGTGGGACAGTTGAGTTGGTTCTAGGGCAAAGTACTGGGAGAAAACTCAGTTTACATCAAAAAAGAAAGTGGGAGAAAATTCAGAGACCTGCTGGGTCCACCTGAGGAGAGGAATATGTTGGGAGGAAGGAGATTCAAAGCACGGCAGCCGAGTGAACTAGTTTTTTTACGGACAAGTGAACTAGTTTACATACATTAGCAAATAGCCACTAAAAAAAGCAATCAGGCTAATGGGTTCTTAAAAGAAATATTTCGGACAAAACAGATAATTACGACATGTAGGCTAATGCATGAAACACTCAGATGATAAAGGTGCTTATAAACAGATAAAGTACAACATTAGAACTTCCTGGCACGCTTGATCATGAAGCTACGGCTATCCATGTACTTGTCAGTTACGGGAAGCAGACACGCCCTCATGTCCAAGATATGCCTGTACATGTCGTAGCATGCGTATGCGTCCTTGGCCGCGTAGGTTATGTATGCTAGATTCAGAGGTACCTCCCACGTGTTTAGGTCGTCTTCTTTCATGTTGGCGTATCAGGGGTCGATGATGGTCTCAGCGAGGTCAACCACGGAGTCCTTCTCCTGCCCGTTGCTGATGATCTTGTATTTCTTCTGGATGTCGACAAGCTTGTTGCACCAGATGGCCGAATCTTTGCGTTCTTCCTTCTCTCTACCGTAGCGAAGGTGCAGTCGGCGCTGCCGATGAAACGGGTGAATGCTCCAGAACTTGGTGCAGCCATAGGACTGAGGCGAGGCAGAGCTTCACTGAGTCCTTATCGTTGGTGTACATCACATTCAACTTGGTGTAGCCATAGGACTGAACGGCAAACTAACTCCTTGCTGAAGTCCATATCCAGCAGGCTCACCCCTCGGATCACCATTGGAGTCTCTTCGAGTGAACGAGTGTGTAGGCGGCGACAACAGTTCATTTTTCATCTCTTGGGGAACTGGATTCAACAGTAAGCTGAGTGTGTACAGGCGACAACAATTACTACCCCTCCCTCGTCCGCTGCACTCCCGCCAGAAGATGCACCCTCGGCGCATTCAAACTCCTCCATTAAGAAACCTACTCAAGCCACACGTCGGTTCACGAGCGGCTCTGTATTGGTACTATAATAACAGGAGTTAGTGGTCACTTTACTTAAATTTAATTAGCTTTAGTAGAAATTTATCCTTAAAACAAGCAATGCATTGGCTCGTTCTATCAGCGCCACGGGATCAACATGCACAACAATTAGAATTTTTATTCTCCGGACGCACACGATCAGCACATTTGTCGCACTTTCACAAATATAATACTACCAAGTTTGAATTGTTTGTTATGGTTGCTGTCCTCTGCATCATCATGCCGTGTTTCCCAGCATGCAAGATTTAGAACCAACAAATAAGATCCAAATAATAAGTACAACAAAGATGCCTAGACATCTCATTGATTCCCAGCTTGCAAGATTCAGAGCAAACAAATAGGATCCAAATAATAAGTAAAACAAAGATGCCTACACGTCTCATTGAGTCCCATCTTGCAAGATTTAGAACCAACAAATAAGATTCAAATAATAAGTACAACAAAGATGCCTACACATCTCACTGATTCCCAGCTTGCAAGATTCAGAACCAACCCATTAGAGCCTTTTGATAAAGTGAATATCGGGATTAAATCAATCTTGGCTAGCCATGTGATACAATCGAAGAACTTGGCGAATGCTCTTGACCGTCACAACATCTGTAGTAGAGTATTCCTGTTTGCACATCATGTTTGCATAGCACAAACAAGGAGACAGGAGAGCATGATTTCGCTTTAGTTGAACCATTTTGTGCAGTTCCACCAAAATTGAGAGATGTTGCTCTTGACCATCACAACATCTGTAGTAGAGTACTCCTGTTTGCAACAACATGTTTGCATAGCACAAACAAGGAGACATGAGAGCATGGTTTCACTTTAGTTTAACCATTTTGTGCAGTTCCACCAAAATTGAGAGATGTTGCCCACGTGACATTTTAGTTGAACTGCACAAGACACTCATTCCAAAAAAAGAGTTTTGTGCAGTTCACCAAAAGGTCACAATAGCAACAAGGTGAAATGGATATCCCTATTTGCACAAAATGATAGAAAGTAAACAGTTGCTAGTCAATAAGAATATACAAAACATATACAAAATGAAAAGAAGCATCTTAATTATGTTCATGGCAATCACGCAAGGACAGTAGAAATTTTAAAATGTCAGCAATGCTTCATGTTACCAGAAGCATTACGATCAACAATGAGATTCCTCAGATATGGGATTACTTTAATGGTGGCATTGCTTGTTTACCAGACACAGTAAATCAACAGCAGCTAAAGAGTTGGTTTAAGGGCATGGGATCATGGGGACACCAGGACACTCAGCAGCGTAAAGGAGCAACTTACTTATCATACTGGGGAAAACAGCAGGAGTGCCATTTGTAACACAGTTTAATTGCATCTTATCACTGGAGGCATTAGATTAACAATAACACTGGTTAGACATGTCCCTAAGGTAATAGTGTGATCGCTTCATTTTACAGGCGCCCTTACAGCAAAAGGTTGGTTTACCCGCAAACAAACCGAGCAAAAGGTTGGTATAAGGACATGCGACAGTGGACGCATCAGCACAATGTACCTACAAGGAGGCATAAAGTGGTGATGCCGAGGTTGTTCACGCTATGTGAGGGCAGCAAACCTAATCCTGGAGACCTTTTACTATGTGAGGGCAACAAATCTAATCCTGGAGGCCTTTTACTATGTGAGGGCAGTAAATCTAATCCTGAGACCTTTTACTATGTGAGGGAAGCAAATCAAATCCTGAGACCTTTTACTATGTGAGGGCAGCTGAGGGAGTCCTGGACTAGGGGGTGTCCGGACAGCCGGACTATCATCGTCCGCCGGACTCCAAGACTACGAAGATACAAGATTGAAGACTCCGTCCCGTGTCCGGATGGGACTGTCCTTGGCGTGGAAGGCAAGCTTGGCAATACGGATATGTAGATCTCCTACCATTGTAACCGACTCTGTGTAACCCTAGCCCTCTCCGGTGTCTATATAAACCGGAGGGCTTTAGTCCGTAGGGCATAACCTCCATGACAACATTCATACCATAGGCTAGCTTCTAGGGTTTAGCCTCCTTGATCTCGTGGTAGATCTACTCTTGTACTACCCATATCATCAATATTAATCAAGCAGGACGTAGGGTTTTACCTTCATCAAGAGGGCCCGAACCTGGGTAAAACATCGTGTCCCTTGTGTCCTGTTACCATCCGCCTAGACGCACAGTTCGGGACCCCCTACCCGAGATTCGCCGGTTTTGACACTGACATTGGTGCTTTCATTGAGATTTCCTCTGTGTCGTCGCCGATAGGAAGGATGCATCCACCCGTCTTCAAGGACGGTATCTTCGCCAAAGGGGCCTTGGCCTCCGGCCAAACTATCCGGCTAGGTGGTTTTCTTATGACCGCCTGTCCGGCCACTGCCTCGACGATGACTTCTCAAGTCGTCAAAAGCAATCTTCGCGTCAGCTCGGAGTCCACCAAGCAGCTGGATCCAATAGAGCTCTCGTCTGTCAACGAGCTCTTGGATCGCATCGCCGCCCTGGGAGTCGCTACATACTACAATCAGATCGGGCCTAAAACCGATCTGAGAGAGATTAACTCTCCCCAGGTCACCCACCACGTCGCAGTGGTAGAGGAACAATGCGGCGACTCTTTTCCTATATTGAAAACTAGTCACGTCCGGGTTCCCGAACCCTTCATGCCGGATTTCCGCGGAGGGACGGACTTCGATCGAGCACTGAACTTAAAATCGTGCATCATTCCGGACTCGCTGGACTACGTCCAACAATCCAAACTCCCGAATTTGGAAACTTCCCGGCCTTTAGGCCTTGAGACGGGTAGGGTTCCGGACTTAATTCCACCCACCCACCCAGATATATGCGATCTATCTCTAATCCGGCAAGAGCCCGCTAAAATAGTACATCATTACTGGGCCAGATTCCTCCTGGTCATGGACAGGATAAAGGACTGCCGAGAGGATAACGCAATCTCAATTTTTCGCAATAATTGCACGGATAAGGGAATCTTGAACGCCGTCAGCCGTTGTAAAATTACACGATTCGCCGACCTGGCGTCCATAGTACGAAAGTATTGTGCGATGGAGAGTTTCCGAAAAACCGAAAATAATTTTTGGGACAATCCGGCCCCAACCCTAGTCCGCAACAAAAGGGTGCATTACACTCAGGCACCAAATACAAAAACAAAAAAGCAAAAACCCCATAGAGGGCACAGAACCGTACTGGAGGGATGGCTCAGCGGACCCTGTAAACTTCACAGTCCAGAGGGCGCCGTCCCAACACATAGCCTCCGAGCATGTTGGATATTACGGCAGGTGGCCAAAAGTGGCGAGGAGCTTCTAGCCCCGGGAAACCACTCCAACAATATTGGTACGGTATCAACAGTCTTCGAGACCTTCGCATCAAATAATATGCGGAAACGAACAATCCGCGGCCTCGCCGAAGTCTACCAGGTAGCAACAACAAATCCATGGAGCGACACGGCCATCACCTCCGACGCCAGCGACGAACCTAAATTCCGAACAGCCTGAGCACCAGCCGCACTGGTGCTTAGTCCTATAGTGGACGGCTTTCGACTTACAAAGGTCCTCATGGATGGCGGCAGCGGATTAAACCTCATCTACGAGGAAACTCTTCAAAAAATGGAAATAGACTGGAGCCGTATTGAGCGAAGCAGCACAACCTTCAGAGGAATAATACCCAGCCGGGAAGCACGCTGCACCGGACAAATCACACTCGATGTGGTGTTCGGCTCGCCGGACAACTACAGATCCGAGGAAGTCACGTTCCAAGTGGCCCCGTTCAACAGCGGATATCACGCTCTACTAGGACGGGAGGCATTCACAATTTTTCAAGCCGTACCCCATTACGGGTACATGAAGCTCAAAATGCCTGGGCCCGGCGGAATAATCACTCTCGTTAGTGATCCGGACATAGCATTACGCGCCGAAAACAAGACAGCCGCATTAGCCCTGGAGGCGCTATCCGAAGCCCTAGCGGCAGAAGAACTTACCGCCCTGCGCTCTACGGTGAACAGGGACGATGTGATACTCGATAAGAGATCCAAGCCCACCTCCTTTAAACCAGCAGACGAAATAGTAAAATTCCAGGTCCACCCAACGGACCCAACAAAGACGGCCTCCATCGGGGCACAACTGAACCCTGATGTAGACGCCGCACTGCGAGAATTCCTTCGGGAAAATTGGGATATTTTCGCCTGGCAGCCCTCGGATATGCCCGGAATCCCACGCAAATTAGCAGAACACAACCTAAACATCCTAAAAGGATTCAAGCCAGTCAAACAGGCTCTTCGACGATTTTCTGAACCCAAAAGACAGGCAATGGGAGAAGAGCTGGCCAAACTGTTGGAGGCCGGATTCATCAGAGATATCAAACATCCGGATTGGCTAGCAAACCTGGTAATGGTACCAAAGAAGGATAAATCCTGGCACCTATGCATCAATTTAAAGACCTCAATAAGGCTTGCCCAAAGGATCCCTTCCCCCTCCCCCGCATCGACCAAATAATCGATGCTACTGCAGGACACGATTCATTGTGCTTCCTCAACGCATACTCCGGATACCATCAAATTAAGATGGCGGAAGCAGACCAAGCCGCAACGGCATTCATCACTCCATATGGACCATTCTGCTTCAACATGATGCCATTCGGACTTAAAAACGCTGGCACAACATATCAGCGCATGATTCAAACATGTCTGGCCACCCAGATCGGCAAAACTGTAAAGGCATACGTGGACGATGTAGTCGTCAAAACCAAACACGTTGAAACTCTAGTAGACGACTTGAGGCTCACATTCGACAACCTCAGAGCATATGACATCAAGCTGAATCCGGAAAAATGCGTTTTCGGTGTACCAGCTGAAAAGTTACTGGGCTTTATTGTATCCGGTAGAGGAATTGAGGCAAACCCAGCCAAAATCCGAGCTCCGTCATAGCTAGATATCCCAAAAGACCTCAAGCAAATACACTTCGAGGAGAAAAGGCATTGCCCCTCTATCGCCTCCTTAGGCACACCGAACACTTCGAGTGGACGGATGCTGCCACTGCCGGACTCGAAGAAATAAAGGCCATATTGGCAACAAATCCGGTCCTGGCTGCGCCCAACCTGGGCGAACCAATGTTGTTATACATCGCAGTAACGCATCAAGTTGTAAGCGCGGTACTCATCGTCGAACGAGAGACACAAGGGCATAAATTCCCTCTTCAAAAACCAGTGTATTATGTATCCACTATGTTAACCCCCTGCAAGTCCCGTTACCCACACTATCAGAAGATAGCGTATGCGGTGTTCATGGCATCCCGGAAGCTCCGACACAACTTTCAAGAGTGTTCGATAATAGTGGCCTCCGAAGTACCACTCAATGACATTATAAATAACCGCGACGCAATGGGCAGGATTGCAAAATGGGCCATTGAGCTCTTACCATTCGATATAACTTACAAACCTCGGCGAGCTATAAAGTCACAAGTTTTGGCTGACTTTGTCGCTCAATGGACCGAAGCCGAACTCCAATTGGATTATGCACTTCGACGGCTCTAAAATGTTGGCCGGACTGGGGGCTGGCGTCGTATTGACGTCCCCGACCGGGGACACAGTCCAATACGTACTTCAAATAATGTACACGGACTCCAACAACGCAGCCGAATACGAGGCCCTCTTACATGGTCTCCGGATGGCAATCTCCATGGGCATTCAACGCCTAAAGGTGCGTGGGTATTCAAACCTTGCAATATCCCAAATAAATGGAGATTTTGATGCCAAAGATCCGAAAATGGCAGCATATTGCAACGCTGTCCTAAAAATGTCAGCTCGGTTTGAAGGACTCGAATTCCATCACGTAGCCCGAGATAATAACCAAGCAGCCGACGTACAGGCACGCTTCGGTGCAAACGTGACGCTGTCCCTCCAAACATCTTCCTGGAACGGCTCTTCAAGCCATCCGTACTATGGGAAGAGGAGTCCGGAGACGACAAACCGGAAAAAACTGCGCCAATCGGCGATCCAGCCGATGACTCAACACCTTCAGCCCACGACATAATGGTAGTAATCGCCCCGTGGACAGAACCATTCCTAGCCTACTTGCTTAGGCAGGAACTTCCCGAAGACCAAAATGAGGCCCGCTGCATAGTCCGGCGATCTAAAGCCTACAAGGTCCATAGGGGAGAACTTTATAAGAAAAGCACAACCGGAGTCCCTCAAAGGTGTATCTCCAAAGAGGAAGGGCGAAACGTCCTGGCTGAAATTCATGCCGGACTAGGCGGACACCACGACGCAGCTCGGGCCCTTGTAGGAAAGGCATTCCATACAGGATTTTATTGGCCGACGGCCCGAGCAGATGCTCAGGACTTAGTCCAAAGATGCGTCGGTTGTCAGCTCTTCGCTAATCAGAGCCATATGCCACCCACTGCCCTCAAAACTATACCCATTACCTGGGCGTTCGCGGTCTGGGGGCTTGACATGGTTGGACCCCTTAAAGGGGGAACCCACAAGCAAAGGTACCTATTGGTCATGGTGGATAAGTTCACCAAATGGATAGAGGCCAAACCAGTTAAAACGACAGAGTCTGGACTAGTGATAGACTTTATATCCAGGGTAGTACACTATTATGGTGTCCCCCGCAGCATCAACACCGATAACGGCATGAATTTTACGGCCGACGAGGTTAAATCATGGTGCAAAAACATGGGAATTAAGCTCGACTACGCTTCAGTCTATCATCCTCAAACCAACGGTCAAGTGGAACAAGCAAATTGTCTAATAATGAGCGGCATTAAACCCAGATTAGTGCGGTCACTTACTAAATCGGACACGCACTGGGTAGAGGAGCTCGACTCCGTGCTCTGGGGGCTGCGGACGACGCCCAACCATACTACCGGATTCACACCATTTTTTATGGTATACGGTGTAGAGGCAGTTCTGCCCTGCGACATTATTCATGACTCACCTCGAGTGCGCATGTACGAAGAAAGAGAGTCCAAGCTAGATCAGCAGGACAGCTTGGACGCATTGGAGGAAGAACGCGACGTCGCCAAGGCTCGTTCTGCATTCTATCAGCAGCAGGCTCGAAGATATCAAAGCAGAGAAGTATGGGCCAAGACTTACAACGTTGGCGAACTAGTTCTACGCCCGCCGGACAAGAAAAAGGACAAGCTCAAGACCAAATGGGAGGGCCCCTTCATCATCGATCAAGTCCTGACCGGCGGAGCGTACCGTCTACGAAATGCGTCGTACAACCGACTAGAGCCGAACCCATGGAACGCAGCCCGCCTCCGAAGATTCTATGCCTAGCACCGGACTAAGAGTTCGTCCCCTTCCCCCGTTCAAATTTTTACACTTCATCTGTCTTTTGTCTCTCTTTCTTCTATTAACCCCTTTTACTAAAAAGCCCTTAAGGGCCCACGTGCGCATAGTTCGCATACACTTGATGTGCCATCCGCACTCATTATACCTGGGGGCTTCTTTTCCAGAAGCTCAATTATAAGGGCTTCATGCCCAGCACATGTGTTAAGCTTCCACATGTACCTTTTACTCACCATTATATGCATCGATATGACTTAAGTTTTGGCCAAGCTGGGTTGCCTGGCTCCTGTGCTTACCCCTACGTTCCCAATTGTTCGGCTAGGAGGTAAAGGGAGCACCTCTGCGATTGTTACTGCCGGGTCAGCCGGATGTGTACCTTAGACTGGGTGAAGCCGAAAGCTAGCGTTCTTAAGGGAATATTCGGTCGGTGACTTAAAAGATGATTTTTTTACCTACTTATTTATCTGCCCCCAGATGGTTTTCTGCATTTTTCGCAGTCCGGAGATGCACTTTAGGGCATGCCTCCCAAGGAAAGGAACCCTTAACGAAACTATTCTCCCTGGAAGATGTTTCTTACTAACCATGTCATATAACATAACTAGTTGGGCACTTGTCTAATAAAGCACTAATGACCCCTACGCCTGGTGTCCATGCATACCCCGGTTGTTTCTTAACCAAGAAGGTATTCGGACACACTCCGGACTCTAGGGTCCCGAGGTTGAAGCGAAAAGGTCGGCAAAGACAAACGATCTACAATCTGGCTAGAAGGCATTTCACATGTCATTTTAAAAATACATTGTCAAATCTATTGACTGTATTCTTCCTCAATCCCGTCTAACAGGCTGTCTAATTTACAGTCCCGTTGGGAAAACTTAGCGGCCAACTCTACTTGGCCGTATACTAAACTCACAGGGATCTCCTTCCCATCGGGCCCCACAGGTCCGACCTCGGCCATGTGGTTAGGATCTGCCTTCTTGTAGCGCGTCTTCACGATGGCCCAAGCCTCCCTGGCACCTTGGCGGCAGGCCGAAATCTTCCACAAACGGAAGCGCTGCCGCATTCCCTGAAGCTTCTCCGCAAGCTCCCCAAGGCCTTCGGGTAGGGAAAGGGCCAGCCATAAATCCTGAACGGCGCCGCTCATCACCTGCCGAACTTGTTCGAGCAGCTGCAACAGCTCGTGAAGTTGATCTCCCGTTGATTCGGGCATCTCCTCTGCAGGGCGACCTGTGAGAATACCTATAGACACATTTTGTCAAAATTGACTTCATCGCCGAACTCTTCTTTTCAACAGAGTTCGCTTAAGCACTTACTATAGATGCCGCGACGAAGCCGCTGATTCTCCTTAACGGAGCTAGACAGCTCGGCCCGAACACCTTTCAGCTCTTCCCCGAGCTTGGCGTGGGCATCCTGGAGCTTGTTCCTCTCTTGCTGCACCCTATTCAGCACCCTCTCGCCGGCCTTCAACTGGCGCAGTAATTCTTGCCTGTCCGGATCTTGTCCGGCGGCACCTGCAATGTCATTATTAGCCTTGCGCGCATGCCGCACAGTGCTTATATTTATCAATAAAAATGTGTTACCAGGAGGGGTCTCTGTGTTTCCTCCTGCGGCAGCGAGTGCGGCCTCAAGTTGGGCCTTGCACTCTTGCAGCTCCTGAGACAGCTGGGTATTCTTCTCAGTAAGACCCTGCGTTTTCAATGATCCTTAAATCAGTTAACATAACTACTTTAAGTCTCGGGGGCTACTGGCATATATAACTATTAAATTCACTTACCCGTATGTCCTTTACATATTGCTCCGTGGCTCTGGTAAAACCATCTTGAGCAGCACGGAGGTGCGCGTCCCCCACGTTAAAGGCATTCAACGCCTCAGCGGAGAAGCACGCGTCACGAAACACTGTCTGGCGGCGCCTGTGGTTCATGGAGCTCTCCACCTCAGACTTGGTGGCGGACAGTCTGTCGGCATCCTCCGTTGGAGGAGTATCCGGCCCGCGCCTTGCGCTCGCCTCCCCCTCCAGACCGGACGCTGGAGCCTGGCTAGTAGAGGTTGGATTGGCAACCTCCACGCCCGCAGTCCGGCGGGCGCTTTTTCTCCTACAAAGATCGTGAGCACTTAAATGCTTCCTAGGAACGTTGCTCCAAATAATTAAATGCGAGCTATACCTCAGCGGCGACGTTTCAGTCCGTGCCGCGCTCCTCTTCCGCCTACTGGTCCGGACTGGCCTTTGTTGGTCAGCCACTGCGGGCTCGGCTTCCCGCCCTGAAGGCATTTCCTGCAAAACACCATCGTATGCGAAGTTCAGAGATGGTAAGGAAGAAACAATGGTGTCGAGACTTCGGTCACAATCACCTGTGGGAACCGGATGCAATCCGGGGTAGTCAGCCGTAATGGCGACTAACACGTTGTCCATGCTGAGCTGGTGGAACACCCCGTCGATTAGCTCCACCTTTATGTCCGGATCCTCTTCGGAGGCCGGATCCCGGGATCTCTTCGGATCCTCGTGTTGCGGGGCTGGACTTATGCGCCGAAGACACAATATGAGAAGCTTAAACTTCGAAAGCACGGGTCGGACCCTCAAAGTGTTCGCTTACCCAGCACCGGGGGTTATTCATGGAAAAACCATTCAAAGGGTTCGTCTGGAGAAAGTCCTCCTTCTCCCCCTTGTATAGGCTGGACAGGATCGTCACCAGATCCTCGGCCAAATCCGGTCCTTTGCGACCATGGCGGGTGGCGTCGTCTTCCCCATTGAAATCCCACATGGGGTGGCCCCTGTATTGCAGTGGCTGCACCCCCCGCGTGATACATGTTGCCATGACTCCAATCATGGTCAAACCGGAGTGGGCCAGTAACCTTATTCGGCCCATCAGATAATAGACGCTCTTGTCTTCCTCCAGTTGGGGGCTCCGCGGGCGCCAGCTAAGGCGTTTCTTCAGGGGAGTAGTACTGAACTCCGGGAGGCCGATCCGAATAGGGTCCGGCAGCGGAGCATCTTCTATGTAAATCCATTCCGAAGGCCAGTCTTCGGATGCCTTCTTAGGGGTTCCGGATAGATGCGCCATACTTCGGCGCCGCCCACTTGGTATATGGACCCCTCGTGAGACCGAGGTACGAGGCAGAATAGCCTCTTCCACAGTGCAAAATGGGGCTCAATGCCCAGAAAAAGCTCACAAAGAGCTACGTAACCCGCAATATGTAGGATAGAAGCGGGCGTAAGGTGATGGAGCTGGAGTCCGTAGAACTCCAGGAGCCCGCAGAGGAACGGATGAATAGGAAATCCGAGTCCCCTTATCAGAAAGGGGACGAAGCATACCCACTCCCCTTTGTTGGGACTTGGGGTAGCCTCCGCTTGTTTCCCACCTTGGTAGGTGGCCAATCCGGCTCGAACCGGGACCATGAAGGCCGGAGGGAGATATCCGTTTGCTTGAAGCGCCACGAGCTCGTTGTGCGGGACGGAACATCTCCTCCAATCTCCTGGCAGAGGGCTGGGAGCGCGAGAAGAGGAGCCGCGACGACGGTCCATGATAGAATGGATTTTTGGTCAGAGGCGCTCCAATGAGAACTCGCGGAAGGAAGGTGGTGTGATTTGGATCTGGATTCTTGCCTCTCTTATAGGCGGATTATTTGTGCAGCTAGGGGGTAAAACGTTAAAGATACCCTGGCTTTTCGCATTCCTGCGACGCGTGGAAGAAGGTCATTATTGGGCGTAGAAGCCAAGAAGCGCAACATTAATGAGGAAGCCGGACACTGTTCGGCAGATACATGGAACTTGAAGGAGAACCCGCCTTGCAACACCGAAGACTACGTGCGCGCCGGACTTATCGTCATTGAAGCCTGGTTCGGGGGCTACTGAGGGAGTCCTGGACTAGGGGGTGTCCGGACAGCCGGACTATCATCGTCCGCCGGACTCCAAGACTACGAAGATACAAGATTGAAGACTCTGTCCCGTGTCTGGATGGGACTTTCCTTGTCGTGGAAGGCAAGCTTGGCAATACGGATATGTAGATCTCCTACCATTGTAACCGACTCTGTGTAACCGTAGCCCTCTCCGGTGTCTATATAAACCGGAGGGCTTTAGTCCGTAGGGCATAACCTCCATTACAACATTCATACCATAGGCTAGCTTCTAGGGTTTAGCCTCCTTGATCTCGTGGTAGATCTACTCTTGTACTACCCATATCATCAATATTAATCAAGCAGGACGTAGGGTTTTACCTCCATCAAGAGGGCCCGAACCTGGGTAAAACATCGTGTCCCTTGTCTCCTGTTACCATCCGCCTAGACACACAGTTCGGGACCCCCTACCCGAGATCCGCCGGTTTTGACACCGACAGCAGCAAATCTAATCCTGAGACCTTTTACTATGTGAGGGTAGCAAATCTAATCCTAAGACCTTTTACTATGTGAGGGCAGCAAATCTAATCCTGGAGACCTTTTACTATGTGATGGCAGCAAATCTAATCCTGGACATACTCTGTTGACTTGTCCACTAGCCGCCACTTTCTATCCTTTTTTCAACCAATAATAGATTTGTTCCTTATCCAGTTTGTACTGCGTTTTCCCATTATTTCCCTTTTCAACCAAGAGACCGGTTGGGTATCCGGTCTCTACTACTTTCACCATATTATTTCCGCTTTGAATCAAGTCCTAGATTCATGCTACAACTTTCCCCCCTTTCTTCATTGTTTGAACAAAGCCCTAGATTCGAATGCATGAAGTAGCTTTACCTCTAATAATACTAGGTGGCTTTGGAAGAGCTGATGGGAGTAGAAAAAGATGCACATGCAGACACGTGGGGAGCTGGGGCAGTAGAGCAAGGACGCTTTCGAAGAACTTATACCTGAGGGTCTCCGGGATGTCGGCGGCGGCAGGTCGGATCTGCGGACAATACAGCAGGGAGGAAGAAGAGTCGGAGGACCTCCCGAGCCGGCGCTGTGTCGGAAAGAACGGCACGGGCAGAGGATCGGGCCCCTCCGGCAGCTGTGGGTTTCCTCCCTCGGCGGCAATGACCACGTGAATGATGCACCTTTTAGTCCTCTACACACACCGGCCGAAGGGATCCGGCCGGATCTGTGACCAGCGGTGAGCAGAGAGAAAATGTTGCTACCGCTGTCTTTTTTATATCTGGAGAGGATGAGAGAATGAAGAGAGCAACCCTAGTAAAGAAAGCGCTCAGGCCCCTGCGTCCATATATAGTGGAGTGATTATCTTTTTTCTCTCCACAACAAGTGTTTCAATTTGTGTACCTGGCATTAAAGAAAAGAAACTCTCTAATTAAGGTGACTACTCTACGACTCCTACTTACTACTACTATAGTACTACCTCTGTCCTGGTTTATAGGTCCCTTTTATAGTTTGTGCCAAATTTTGACTAAAGATTTAACTAACAAAATGTTAATGCATGTCAAGAAAAATTATCTCATTGGATTCGTATATGAACATAGTTTTGAAAAATATAATGTTTGGTGACATGCGTGAACATTTTCTTAGTTTAATCTATGGTCAAAATTTGGCACGAAATACAATGGGGACCAATAAACCCGGACAGAGGTAGTATTGTTCACTTGTGCTCCCCGCCCTTCCATTCATTGAACAACCCCACGGGTGAATAAACATACAGTAAGTACTGTATTTATATAGAACGAACAAGCTCGAATTATTTTCGCGTAGTTAAAAGTTGAGGGCGGGGCTTTTCCCGGGCAGTACGTGCGGCAGTTTTCGGGTAGGCTGTTTGACCGAGAGGCGAGGAGGGTGAGCGAGTGGGGCTGTGCGATTTGACGGCACGTTACTGCTGGAAAGACTTGTGATATGACCACTCACTATAGTCATGAATTACTGGCGCTCCGACCGGGGTGATGCCCCCCTTCCGTTCCGCGCTCTAATCTGGTGCATGACACATCGACCCGGATGCTGGCTCTCCCACATGTCGGAGTAGTAAGAAGGAGCAAAGAATGATGCAGTATATACTAGTACTATACTACTACCTCCGTTCCTAAATATAAGTCTTTGGAGAGATTTCACGATGGACCACATATGGAGAAAAATGATTGAACCTACACATAAAATGCATCTATATACATCCGTATGTGCTCCACAGTGAAATATCTATGAAGACTTATATTTAGGAACGGAGGGAGTACTACTCAGGTCGGAGGAGTGCGAACCACGGCAGCCCAGTGAACCAGCCGTGCGAACCACGGTAGCCCAGTGAACCAGTAGTAGAAAACAACAATGTGGTGATATGGCCGTAAGAAACAATGTGCTACGGTCCACACTGTAGCATATACAGTAACACTCCTCTTTGTTTGGATCCCAGAATTAGAGCTAGTTTGGGTTGAAATAGCCTCAAGTTATCGAAACAAGAGGGGTTAGTTTGAGCTAGTTTGCTCTAACCCAACTAAAAAACTAGCCCGGTGGAGAGGTTCTAATTGGGTTAGTTATCCTGGGCCCACTAAAGGAGAACTAAAAAAATCTCACCTGCCCGCACCAGATCGCTCCCCCCTCTCGCACGACTCCTCTCTGTTCCCCATAGGGCCGCCTGCCCAAGCGCCGCTCGCCCTCTCTCTCCTCCGGACGCCCTCTCCTTCCGGCCTCCACCGCCCTACTCCGGCCGCCCTCTCCCTCCGACCTTTGAAGGTCGCCCCGCTCCCCCTTCACCAGTCGTTTTTCTCCCTCTGTCGTGCGCGGCAGTGGTGCATCTACCAGGGAGGTCGCGAGAGGGGTGAGTTTGGTCGTTCCTTCTCTGTCTCACAGCCATATCATTGATCTTGCTAGCTCTAGCGCTAATTCTGATTTGTAAAAGTAGATCCTGATCAAACTTGCTATAGATTTGTGGTGCACGCATGGAATTGTTTGATGCTGCTTGAGGAGGTAATAAATTTTTCTAGAGGCCCAAAGATTCATGTCACCTTTCTAGGTATTTCAATTTCAGGCTTGCATTATTTTTAGAGGCCCAAAGATTTAGTCCACCTTTCTTGGTATTTCAATTTTAGGCTTGCATTGTTTCTAGAGGCCCAAAGATTCAGTTCACCTTTCTAGGTATTTGAGTTTCAGGCTTGCATTATATCTAGCGGCCCACATATTCAGTTCACCTTTCTAGGTATTTCATTTTCAGGCTTGCATTATTTCTAGAGGCCCAAAGATTCAGTTCACCTTTCTAGGTATTTCAGTTTTAGGCTTGCATTATTTCTAGAGGCCCAAAGATTCAGTTCACCTTTCTAGGTATTTACGTTTTAGGCTTGCATTATTTCTAGAGGCCCAAAGATTCAGTTCACCTTTCTAGGTATTTCAGTTTCAGGCTTGCATTATTTCTAGAGGCCCAAAGATTCATTTCACCTTTCTAGGTATTTTAGTTACAGGCTTGACTTATTTATAGAGGCCCAAAGATTAAGTTCCCAGTCGGCGGCAAGCGGCCCTGCTACCCATGCCGGTGTCTACCTCAACTCGCAAGGGCTGGCATCGGAGGGGTTCCCGGGGCTTCGTCTCTACAGAGCCTTCCTCCTGAGCGACGATGGCGAGCTCCTCCCTCGGTGCGTGAGGGGCTCGGGCCTCCCTCTCTATCGTGAACAACTTCCGTGATGAGTTAATTCATTCTTTGTTTCATGAAGTGTTTTTTTATTTTGTGAAGCTTGATTGATGACTTGTATGTTTAAGTGGGATATCTCATTTGTATGGACAAAGTAAAAATTATCATGTTTTGCATGCTTGATTATATAGATGGTTCGTTTATGTCAATTGTGAGCGGGAGGAGGCCACAAAAGAGCCGGCCACACCAAGAGGGTGCTTGGATCCAAGGGACTTATTTTAGTCTAACTAAAAATAGGGTCCAAAGTAGTCAAATGATTGAGATAGAGCATTTCTTGTCAATCTAACCCTGCTATCCATACACCTCTTTGGTTTAGAGTTAGTTCAGGGTTAGAACCTAACTCTAACCTCTAACTGAGTTAGAGTTCTCCTCGTCTCGGTTCATCGCCATCATAGTTTCCCCATTCCTGTGTTTTCAGTATCCTGCGAATCAAAGAGGCCCTTTTTTTCGGGAAAAATCAAAGAGGCCCTTAGACTGGTTTAGGTCCGGTCATTTTGTACAAACGTGTTATGTCCAAAATTTAATGAACGTGCTCCGGTTTCCATGAAAATAATCCGGTTTCATGTAGTAATTCATTGATTTATTTATTCCTCTGCGGGGGGTTTGCATGTAATTCGTGAGGTCTGAAATGTAAAGTACCCCGGCATATGCTCTGAGTCATGCATGCACTATGACCCAGATGCTATATGTCCCACATGTCGGTGAATGGGAGCACGTGGAAATAGCCTAGGAGTACATATAGGAGGATAAATGCGTGAAAAATATGTACTGTGAAGCATAGCCGCGGTTCGAAAAGTAGACCTAAAGTGATGACAGCTATAGGTCGCACGCACCCAACTAGTGGTACGACTACTTTTTCCCTAAAAAAAAAGAGGCACGAGTGCTCAGTACTCCTATTCTATAAACACGAGTCCCATCTCACAACAGCGTCCGTGCTACAGCTAGCCCTCCTCCCTCGTTTCTCACTTCTACTCTCTAAAACTCGGCCGACGCCCGGTGGGTGGGGTGGGTTTGCTCAACTGCGGCCCCACCTCACAGTGAAAACGTTACGACTGGAAAAAAAATGCCATATACTTCCTCCATTCATAAATATAAGCCTTTTTAGATACTACTTCAAATGGAATACAGCATACAGATGTATGAAGATATAGTTTAGAGTGTAGATTCACTCATTTTGCTCCGTATGTAGTAGTCACTTGCTGGAATCTTTAGAAAGACTTATATTTGGGAATGGAGGGAGTACTATACTAATAAAACATTAAGGCCACGAGGCGATGCAGTGCTGGTTACAGGAGGCAAGAAGAAGAGATGCATCCATCGACGACGTCCACCTCCTCGACTCAGGGCGTCGGCCCACAGAACGGTGCCTAAGTAGCAGCGGCTTTCGTGGCCAGGTCGACGTGCTTCTGAACAATGGCGTCCAAAGATTCCGGCCGCTGGAAGAAGGTCAACGTCTTTCTGTCCTCGTTTGCCTTGTAGTGGCCTATGTAGACGATTTCCTCGTAGACGTGGATGTGCAGGTCAACGGTTTCTTGCATGGCGAGGCGCTGCGCGGCGAGCGCGGCCTCGAGGTGCACATTCTTCGTCGCGACCTCCGGCACCTGCAGGGCCACCAGGGCTTGAAAGAGTTCGTCACCATGTAGGCCAATGAGGGTGGCAGGCAACGAGGAGCCTGGGCGCGCGGGCTAGAGTAGTACGGCAAGGTCGTCCGCGCGCTTCTTGACGGCGGTGAACTTGCGGATGGAGTTGACCATCATGTCGTCCATGCGAGAGGCGAAGCCGGCGTCGGCGAGGGCTACGATGCCTACGGTCGCTAGCACCATCTGGAAACGCTGCACGGTGCGGGGCCGCAGGCCGGTGCCTTGGATGATTTGGCACAGCCAACTGCCGCTCGCGTCCATCGCCTCCATAGGTGCTTGTGGCTTCTAGTCACTTGGTCTTGGATTGGAGTGAGCAGTTTTGCTTAGAGACTTGGGAGTAGATGGATTGGAGTGGTGGGGCGCCTTTATTATATGAGAGTCCAAACTCTGTTGCATTCTCCAAGGCTGGTCACAATGGGCAAGAACATAAGCTAGTAACTTACACACTTCTCTAGACTACTCCCTCCTTTCCGGTTTATAAGTCTCAATTCAAAAATCTCACCAACCAAGGTAGATGGTGAGTGGTGGAATACTTTTTGTAGTTTGCAAAAGCACCCAATTAATGCTATTTTTTTCCTCAAAAAAGAATGTGTACCAATGCATTAATTGCAATGCATGCCTGCATAAACTACATGCATTGGTCAATTTTCTCTTAATACTTGCATGCAATGATTTAATGCACCTTGGAATCTGAACATATGATGAGAAACAACCAAATTGCGCCTTATAAAATGGAAAAACAAAATTTTTGAGATAAGCCCTATAAACCGGAAAGGAGGGAGTTGAGGATGCATCATTGACCATTCAATGTACTTGTGACCAGCCCAATTAATTCCCTCTGCATGTAATTGAGGATGCATCATTGACCGTTCAATATCTCGTGAACCGCTACCCTCTTCCTCCTTGGCATTCAAGCACCTATGGACCCGTCGACGACGAGGTGCCTATGGTGACTTCGTAAATTTCAAGATGATAGTTCCGTGCGTGCGTGCGTTCATAGGGATGAGTGTATGCGTGTGTATATGAGCGCTTGCGTCTGTACTGTGTCAAAAAAACCCGTAAATGCGTGTCAAAAAGAGACTAGTCAGTATACTCAATATTGTGCACCTCGGAGAGGAAAATGATAGAACTAGTACGTATTTATTTACGGTGCAGATTCACTCATTTTCCTCCGTATGTACTCCGTCTCGGTGTAGTCTAGTCACTTGTTGAAATCTCTAGAAGGGCAAATACTCCTTTCTGGATTACAGGGCTATACTAGAAAGTAGTTGTACGTACTAGTACAATACTGGGCGCACATAGAAATTTTGTCTCATGCAAGAGCCTGGCTATATGCGTGCTCCAATGTTCGCAACTGCAATGTTCGGTTTGCGCTTGGCTCTTTGCCTCTTCGAGAAGACGAACAATGATGTTACTACTACTTCTTCTACTGTGTCGAATCCACTACTGCATGTCCGTCCTCCGCGAGCGGGACGGATAGCTTATTGTGGAAGTACTACTACTAAGCAAAAGCCTGTCCTCGTTTGTGAGCAACCGCGCGCATGGGCGAGGGAGAAGGCGTGTAGTAAAATCAAGCTTCTCCTCGTTCTACGAGTTGACGCGACACATCATAGCACTGGCCCCACATGCTTGCCTCTAAACTTGGCTGAAAGACCCGCAGTGTACAATGTATTTGCTGCAACCTCTAACATTTACCCACCAAAAATTAAAATATATGTGGCCGTATGCATCGTTCTGAAGTAGAGGCCGGGGATTCCCGACTTTTCGAAAACAAAAACAAATTAAAATATATATTCCTATCTTGACCAGATGAGCTTGCGAACTAAAATCACCAGGGTGACAGATAGGGCCAGAAGACTATTTTAATTTTTTTAAAAAAACTTCGAGACGGCCACATAGCATGGAGCCGGCCCCAACGATTTTAAGAGTAGCCACAATGGGAGTAACTTCGGTAGTAACATCAAGTCCAACTCAGCAATTTTGCTTAGGTGGCACTGAGTTAATGAGGAGAGATGTACTACTAGTAACTTAGCTAGTTACTGTAACATCACATGTCCCAATGCAATATGAGTCTATAACCTAATAAATGGAGCTTTGCATGTTACCACACTTATGTTACTACCCACTATTGAGGTAGTAACATAGTCTAGGGATATGTGTATGTTACTAGTGTATGTTACTCTCCATTGTGGCTAGTCTAAGCTTACAGGCACGGTACACGCTATCTAGACTACTCTACACATGAAACTGCCACTTGGCTCTTTGCCTCTTCGGGAAGTCGAACAATGATGGTGTACTACTACACTGGAGGAGTACTACAGTACGCTTCTGGCCATCTGGCACCGATTGAACTATTGCATGTCCACCGCGTGCGGGAGGGAGAGCGTGTAGCGAAAGCTTCTCCTAGTCTTGCCAACCACCATGCTCATGGGCGAGGGAGGGATGCTCCTATCTTTGCGTGTATGACAGGTGGGCCCGACAGGTGTGTGGCCAACCTGTCATACAGCCAAAGGCAGGTGCAGTTATGTCCGCGAGGGAGAGGATAATCAAACTTCTCGTTGATGTACGAGTTGACGCGACACATCAAAGCACTGCACTCGATATATTTCAATAATTTGCATTTACCGATGCATTAATTACACCGCATGCATGCATGTCGTGACTCTTCTTTTGATAGTACTTGCATGTGTTGATTTAATGCACCTTGAAGGATGGTTGTGCACGAGGAGGGCGAGATCATGCAGACCGAACAGGAACAGGACCCGACGATGGAGCTCTCTAAGGTCTCGATGGACCTCACCGTGCTCCACTGCCCCTTGTGCCTCCGCCCCTTGATGCCTCCAGTGTATGAGGTTCGAATACACCTCGTCCGTTCGGCTGATTGAGCAAGGTGCATGTTTCTTGATTGATGTGTTGTTGGATTGTTTTCTGCAGTGCAAGGGAGGGCACCTGTCCTTCGCGGACTGCCGCGTCGAGCGCCCCGAGGACTAGCGGCAGTGCCAGAAGTGCGAGCGCGGCGGTGGCTTCGACGTGAGGAACATGGCGGTGGACTCCGTCCTTTCGTCAGTGAGGGTGGAGTGCCTGCATGAAGGCTGTGGGCTCTACATCACTTACCACAAGCTCGCCGATCACCAGAGCGTGTGTCCGCTCGCGCCCTGCAAATGCCCCGTGCCCGTCGGCGGCTACGAAGGCCCGCCGCTGGCGGTCTACCACTACATCAGCATCGCGCATCCCATGCCCGTGCACAGGATCCAGTATGGCAAGGTGCTCCAGTTGCAAGTGCCACTGTCGGAGCCACGGCTCTTGCTGTTCGCGGAGGACGACCGCCGCGCGTTTTTCTTGGTCGGCGGCATGCTCGACATCGGCGCGCCTATCACCGTGTCGGTCGTCTGTATCAGAGCGGGGGCGTCCCCACTGCCGCACTACTTGGCCAAGCTGTGGGCGAACGGACCACCGGGGGAGCCCAAAGGCACGACCAACGCCGTCAAGGTGGAAATGGAGGTGACAAGCAGCAAGGATCCCGGCGACGTCGACGTGCAGGAGCTGACCTTCTTGACAGTTCTGCCAAAGCTGCTGACCGGGGCTAAGCTTGTGTCCCTCCACATTCAGATTGACAAGCTCACGTCCTAAATGTTTCGACAGTGCCTTTTGTTTATCTTAGTAATATGCTAATATAGGGATTACCTTGGTCTACTTTAGCTTAAGAAATGGTGGGTTTTGGTGGTGCTGAAGCAATTACTTCGACATCAGATCAGTAATTTCCAATAGTCGAACGGATATTTTGTGTCTGTTGGATATAAAGTTCCTTTGGGTAGGAGTACTACTTGTCATCAAAATGGATGAAAGGAGATGTATGTAGACGTATTTTAGTTCTAGACACGTCCCTTTTTATCCATTTTTCATGACAAGCACTCCCTCCGTTCCATAATAGACATGCCTTCCATTTGTCAAAATATAGATGTATCTAGACATGTTTTAGTATATAGGTACATCCATGATAGAGCCAATTGGATGGTTGAGAACACTACAATTTGTAGCTACAGATGCGTGTGTTACTCCCAGATGCAGAGGCCGGGGGTCATCATCCTCCTTTTCGAGAAAAAATAGACGCGTGTGTGAGAGGACGAGTGCGTGCGTGCACCTCTTCTCTTCCTGTATAAAGTACTACTAAACTCAGAGTACAAGTTTTTGAGCTTGCGTCTCGTCACATTCCAAATTACTCCATGCTATATTGAATTGCAAACCTGTTCACATCGATCAAAACCTAAACGGTTTCCCACTTAGGAGCGTATTAGTACCAAGCTAGTATATTAAATTCCAAACCTGTTCACACCGATCACAACCTAAACGATTTCCCACTTAGGATCGTATTAGTACTTGGTTATAAATACTAGTAGATGCCAAGATGACTGCACATTCCTCCTCAACTCCTCATCCACAAAAACAAACAAGTCGTTCAGCATCCTTCCCTTGCGTCTGCCATGGCCAGCGTGAGTTCTGGGTCGAGAGATTGCTACCAGGGAGAGGCGAGCATGGAAGCAGAAGCACGAGAGATGTCCCGCCTTGCTGCGAGAGCAGCCGACATGTCCCGCCGCACGGAAGTAGTAGCACAGAGGTCCCGCCGCGCCGCTGAAGCAGCACGGAGGTCCCGCCGCACCGTCGATGCAGCAGACTGGTCCGGCCACGTCGCGGAAGCAGCACAGATGTCCCGCCACGCCATGAATGCAACAGAGATGTCCCGCCGCACCGCAGTGGCCTGGGAAAATTTCTCGCGGGCAGGCGACGACTGTTACAGGCGCATGCATGCGATCGTCCATAGCCAGATGGATCAGGTCTCCGGCTTGGCGAGGTTGTAGGATGACGTGAAAGCCTCGTTTGAACAGGCTACTGGCGTCATCCCGCAACTAAGGGAGGGCAATGAGAGGCTCCGGGCCAAGCGCGACCTACTAAGGGAGAAGATCATTCGAAGTGCAGACCAGCAGGAGGAGACCAGTGCCTTGTTGAAAAGGACCGGCGTCATCGTCAAGAAACTTATGGACGAGAATGACATGCTCCACAACGAGCGCCAAAGGCTGGTGGAGGAATCCGTGGATGTTCTCAAGCAGCGTCTTGAGGACAAGAAAGAGCTCATCGTCGCTCGCCGCGGAGACTAGTTCCCGCGGCATGTAGCAACGCATCAAGAAAGTAGAGATCAGCGAGCCAGATCCTTGTCTTCCTTCTTCTTTTGCCCTTGTGTATTTCGGGCGTAGCCGCAGGTGGCTTTTTTAATTTTCTTTCTAATTATATAAGACAATTAATCGTCCTTATCTTTTTGTGGAAGATCAATGTTGTGAGGCTAGAATGAAGAAAACTCTTGCTGTGGCGACCCTGGCGTTGTTGTTCTTCTAGTTGCTGCTAGGCTTCCTTCAGTTTCCTGGTTTCTTTTGATGTAATAATCGGTTTAGGATGTCAATTGTGTCGTGGTTGTGAAATGTTGGGTTCTAGCGCGGATGTTTGTCCTTTGTTGGCCTCTTGGGATGTTGCGATTTCAATATGGTACTTTTAGTCCTTCGTGTTAGGCTGGAGTTGTGCTGAACTTCTTGTCAATTGTGGTGGTTTTCAGTAATGAAAATCGGAAGGGGCAAGCCCTTCTTTGATAAAAAAAATCGTCCTTATATATTCATCAGTCTTGCTATAAGTCGCAATAGATGCTATATAAGCCCATCGGATCTTACATCAAGATCCGTGCTGTCAGATTTTCATTTTTCTCTCGTAAATCTCAGTCGAGTGAGACATAGCCACACCATTAAACAGAGGCTCATGCGCCATTAATGGAGACCTTGGGAGAGAGGTGGACGGCAGATGGAGGTCAAAGGGCTCTCCTCCCAATAAGCACGCGCAGGGGTCTGATCGCACGCCTCTCGTACTCAAATAGCTACCCTGCACGGCGCCTCCTAGCTAATAAAAAATGGGGACGCGTGGCGGCACGTAAATGGTACTAGTAAGTAGAACTCCCACGTTTTCAATAATAGTTGTGCTTCCGATTGTAACGTGACAGCACTTGTTCCAAAATGACTTTGTTGATTGTTAATGTGTGCGCCTTCGCAAATTAGACTTCAAATTTACCACAGCATGTTGGTGCCATGTCATGGCACCAAGCCAAGTTTCATTATTTTGATGCATGTTTTGGATTTACAGGAATTAAAAAACTAAGTTTCTCAATATTTCCAACCCAGCCACGACGCCCAGAATTTTGAATTTCATTCCCATTTCTTGCATGGAACCTAGAAATTTACCCGAGGACACACATGTGATTTTTCAACCAACTTTGGTGCACTGGAACATGTGCTTGTATTTCAAATTTGAATTATGCACACAAAGGTGACACGTTCCCTCCCAGAACCACGAGACTTCTTGAGAGAAGCTCCGATTTGCAAGAAGCTTATACCAAATTTTGTTCCTATTCGGCCAATTATTTTACCACGGCATGGTACTACCATCACATGACACCATGCCAAGTTTCATGATTTTAAAACCAAGTTTCTCATTGTTCTTGACCGAGCCACGATGCCCAGATGTTTGAATCTTATTCTCATTTTTTGCATGGGAGTAGAAATTCACCCGAGGACACAAATGCGATTTTCAACCAACTTTGGTGCACGGGAGCACGTGTGATGCAGAGCATCCCACGTTCATCCCCATGTGCACTCCGACTACCCTCCAAGCCCCAAGAGGACATATGACGAGACCTCGAACATACGCCATTGGACACAAGGTGAATTCACTCCTCTTCGAACTGTCACTTTCTGCATGTCAGACATGGCTACTAGCTCATGCATGGACCTTGCATACACTCAGGTACAACCAAGATGACCATGGAGAATCCAAGGATCAAGTCCAAGCATGGAAGAGGAGAAGGAAGAAGAAGAATGGAGCAAGACAGGAGTTGCCCGGATCATCCGGACACCCGGCCGGACGATCCGGACCGAGCCCGGACGATCCGCAGGACCATCCGGACGATCCGGCTAACGTGCCCGAAGACACCCGAAGCTGCTCGACGAAGCCGGATCATCCGCATGGTCACCCGGATCATCCGGACCCCCGACACCCGGATCATCCGGGCTACCATCCGGATCATCCGGACCCCGCCTGCATGCGTGACTTGGGCCGAAGCCCGTGTACCCCTTCGCCCCTCACTTACCCCTTCGTGGCTTAGCACTATAAATAGACCTCCTCCTCCACATTTTGAGCGTTAGCATTGGATTAGCTCATATTTGTGTGAGAGCCTTTGCTCATCCACTTGGATACTTCTCCTCAGAGATCACGACCTCTTCAGAGAAGATCCCCCAAGCGGATTCAAGACCCCTTCTAGGGAAGAACATCAAGGCCTCCTTTTGGAGAAGAACGGTTCCTTTGTATCCTTACCTTTGTTGACTTTGGATCTCGTGAATCTCTTATGTGTGTGGTAATCTAGCACTTGTGTGATTGATTCCTTATTGGTTGAGTGATTCTCTCTCGTTTTCCCCGTGTTTTCCCTTTGTGCTTCCGCGTGTTCTTCGTGATTCCCCGTAGGGTTCCACCCTACATCATATGGTATCATGAGCCACGTTGATCACGTTTTTGGAGCCCCTACCCCGTGTTTTCTAGCTTGATTTTGTTGTTTTCGTCCTAAATCCGAAAATCCCCACCAAAAATAGCCCCAAATTTTTTTTGTGATTTGTTGGTTTTGATGATGTTTTGTTGATTTTGATCCATGGATTTGCTTGGTTTCCAGTGGATCTAGCATTTCCCCAAGTTTCCCCACCTTCCATCCATGAAATCTCATCAATTTTGACCCCCAAATCCCCAAATTCCGCCCAAAAAATCGTTCATGAGAGGAAATCCCGAGCAGTTTGACCTGCCCGGATCATCCGGACCTTCTCCCGGATCATCCGGACACCTCCCGGATCAACTGGACCCTCTCCCGGACGTCCGGATAACCCACGCACCCAGAAAACAGAACCGGAGCTGACGAACCCGGATCATCTGGATGTACACCCGGATCATCCAGACCTCCTCCCGAATGTCCGGTTAACCCTGACACTGACTCGGCTGAAATCTTGTTTTGGCCGTAACTAATTCATCCGAACTCTGTTTTTTGATGTTCTTTAGCTCCTTTTGAAGCTCTTGACATCCCCTATCCCACAAAAATACCACCAACATCATTTGATTCCATCATATTTTCTGAAATTTGGCAAGTTTGCCTAGGCCCTCCACCATATCATCCGCATTACCACCACCGACTTCCGCAACCTAACCCATTTTGTTCCCCATTGCATATGTGGTTGTTTGAGTTGTGATTAGAGTCTCCTAAGGTGTTTCGGCTACTTAGGGACAATTGCTTCTTCATCAACCACCACCACCACTACCGCATAACCTTGCCCACGATACAATTCCACCCCAACTTAACCCAATTTTGTTTGAGTTGTGACTTGTGTCTCCAAAGGTGTTTAGGCTACTTAGGGATGGCAAATTCAACTCCGACTCGTTTATAGCCCATCATTCCACTTCCGCATTGCCTAGTGCAACACCACCATCGCTTTTCGCTACCACCATTTGACATTTGTCATTTGAGATTTTGAGTTTGCAGTTTTTCCGTTTCCTAAGGTGTTTAGGCTACTTAGGGACGAGTCTCCATCATCTTGGTATCTACACCAAGAACACCGCCACTCATCATCGAAAAGGGCGGTAACCTCGACGACACCTTTGTATATTCCCTTGCAATTGCATTGTTCACCCCTAGCCCATTTTGCGTTACTTGCCTATCGAGACTAGCCATTTGAGTATTGCCGGCAACGTGACTTGTGCACATTAGTGGTCTACACCATCCATTGCATACATACCATATCATCTTGGTATCATATCATCCATTGTGCCTCAAGTTTGTTCCCGCATATACACAATTGCTATCTTCGTTTGTGCATTGTGCAAAAGTGGCCATAGAAAAAAAAAGAGAATAAAGCTTTTAAGCAAAAGAAAAAGAGCAAAGAAGCTTGTAAACAAGTGCCATAGCATCATACCACATTGCATTTAAGATTGTCATATCCGATCATCTTGGATCATCTTGAGAGAAACACCGGGAACCATACATACATAGCATACTTGGGATAGAAGAATATCCATTTTGCATGTTATAGGTTGTGCACAAGTGTCATATCTGCCTATTGAGCAATCGTGCTAGCGTCTCTCTTGAGTTGTGCAACACGAGCGTTTTCCCTGGATTCCACATTTTGTGCTCATTCCTTGGTTGCACGACTCCATTTATCTATCCGTGTGTGTGTTTCCGTGTGCCATTCTTTGCTATTGGTCCATTTGTTTCACTTGCGAATTTGTGAATCTTTTTCAACATCATTGACTCTTGCTAACATTTTGCATTAAATTTTTGTGCCACTATCCTCAACGAGCTCCACTATAAGCCTCACTTGTGTAGGTGTGAGAACCGACAAGGATTGGTACCAATAGTGCTATTTCATTGTCCGCATTTGAGTGAACTTGATTCATTGTCAACATCGGTCAAGGTACATTGGTATAAGTTCTTCTCTTTCTCCCACTCATATTTTCTCGAGTCTTGTGCTGGATAGGCAAGGCATTTCCTCTCCGGTCTACGACAACAATGACGGCGTGAACAACGACATCACCAAAAGGTCCATCTTCGGACTACAACGACAAATGCAAGGCGCACAATCAAGATTGCAAGAGCGCATTGAGAACATCTCCATCGACATTTTCCACTCCGAAGCAAGGAAAAGGGACTACATCGACAACAAGCTTGCCGCACAAAAGGAGGAGCAAGATGCGAGGATGGAAGAGATTAGAGCCTTGATCAAGTCTTCTTCCACTTCATCATCCTCAAGACAACGACAGTCAAGCCACAAGTCTTCGGAGCGCGAAAAAGATGCAAGTGCAAATCGTCCTCGTCCACATCTACATGGCGATCACCATCACGTTCGTGATCAACATCGTCATGAAGGGCAAGTCACCTCCAAGCAACATGTGCACGATGACGACGAACGACATCTACTACGAGCTCAAGCACGACAACGACATCATCATCATGAAGATGCTCCACAAGCGCAAATGCACAAGTCCCAACAAGCCCTACTTCACGCCAAGTCCAAGCTTCAAGAGCACAAAATAAGACCGCGAGATGAACACCACCAAGACAGCGATACGGCTACATCAACCACTTCGGCATCTTCACCAAGTGTTCTCAAGGCATCTTCGCCTTTAGACGTACGGCATTTTCACCTACTTCCCACGAGTACGCCTACATCGACTTCATCAAGTCAAAGGCGACCACCTACGAGTGAGGGTGAAACTTCCATCTTCGGAAGCCCCTCAAGGAAGATGGCCGAGCATGGGAAACTCCCTTCGGTCATGGAGACGAGCTACGAGGTGCCACATCATATGGGCCTCCCACACCAAGACGGTGACAAGAAGGTCGAGCAAGGGCCATCCCCTTCGACCACGGTGATAGGAGTTGAGCATGGAGACATTAACATCTCTCCGACACCCACATATGTCGAGATGCCCCAAGTGCCATGTGAGGAGAGCCACCACCCCATGAGTGACATGAGTGACTCCACCATACGTGACATTGAGAGCATTTCCTATGAGAGGATGAGTGTGACCACCACTAGCCCCGCACATGAGAGCATGCCACACATCCTATGTGAGGTTGAGCGCCATTTGAGTGACTCCACCAGCCATATGAGTGAGAGCATCCTTGAGGGAGTGAGTGAGCCACAACACTTAGAGAGTGAGGTAGTTGACACGGCATGTGAGGCCACTATGATTTCTAACGACTTAACCTCTACTCCTAGTGTGTTTTCTTCTTTGGTGCTAGGTCTCCTACATGACGACATGCCTACCATTCATGAGTCCATAGCTCCTATGGAGACGACGATGGCCATGATGGACGATGATGCACCCCCCACATGGTTCCATCAAGATGAAGATGACAATGAGACGATCTTCAACACCTCACCTACAACACATGAGTGACACTCCAAAGGTAACATAGGTGATGGTGCTCCTCTTGTCCCACTAGTGGACTCTCTTGATGATGATTGCTCCCATGATGTTGACCCACCTATTCCCATGCTTCATGCTAGTGAGACTTCTTCATGCCTTGACTTACCTATTTATGATGAATATGATGATGAGCATGTTGAGTTGCCTAGTTGTGATGCTATGCTCCATAGGATATCATGTGAAAATTCTATTGGTCACTTCATGTTTGACAATCCTTTGAACTTGTCATATGCTATGAGTGAGATCTCCCATATTGCATCATTTCAATCTCAACATAGTAACTATGCATGCCCCATTAAAATCAATCCCATTTGCACTTATGGCATAGATGACGAGATGATGGTCATTGGCTTTTGTTTTTCATGTGATGATATTGCCATGCTTCCTTTACATGATTTGTGCAATTCATCTACCATGACATGCCATGATCACATTGTTTCGAATATGCATTGTTTTGGATGTTGTCAATATTCCCCACGTGATGTTTCTACTTTTTTCTCATGAGGAGACCCCCATAGTTTCCTCATACATATTAGGAGATCTTGATGCATTTCATACTTTGCATGATTCCCATGATTGCGTGCACCTTATGCATTCCATGAATAACAATGCTCTCAATATTTCTCATGATGCATTACATCCTTTGAGTCTCCATTATGCCATACATAATAACAAACCTATCATGATGGATGACATGTTTCTATATCACGCATCTCATTTATTTGAGCATTGGCTATTTTGTGCTCGCCGACACATGCACGTGCGCATCATGATAGATGATGTGTACATCTACCACACACACACAATTTTTCCTTTGTCTTTGTTTTGTGTAGGTACTCATGTATACTCGTCAACTCTCAATCCCAAGAGTTGACGAAACGAGCTCTTGAGAGCAACGGTGCTTTGGGATCCCGTGGACTATCCTTACCACCGTTCCCTTTGCGCAAGGACTACGCGCATCTCTTCTACTTGGCTCTCACACGGCTATGGGCCATTTACCACTTGTCACCTTATGCTCATTTTCCGTGTTCACATTGCATGCTATGCTTGCTCCTATGCCTTTGCCATGCAATTGTGACCCTTGCTTGCATCTACCCATGATTCACCATTATGCTACTTCTATGTGTATTTGCATGCTTGGTGGAGATCCTTGTTGCTATTGCCATGTTTATCATGTGCCCCATACTATTGATGCTTGTTGTGTTGGGAGAGTCATGATGCCACATTGCTATTTACATATGGTATCTCGCCAATACATTGATGATATTTTACTCATACCTTGCTTTCATGCTTGTGCTATGACATGTGAATTATTCATGCCCACTATTTGCACACATTACATGCTTGCCATGATTCCTTCTAGTATGTTGCATCTTCACACTACTAGCTTGCTTGACTTGATCGCTATGATTGCTTGCTATGTTGCATCACCCATGTTCCACTATTATTTGCTTTCTTGGGTTGATGACATATATGCTCATGCCTCTCACATGATATATCTTGATCATTGTCTCTTGTGTCCATTAGTTGCCCCTTTCATATCCACTTGTATTGAGTGCAACCATCCTATGCTTATTGATCTTGGAGACTTTGACACCTTACTTGTGATGCATGCTTGTTTGATTGAGCCTATTGCACTTGGTTGTTCTTGCATCATATGCCTCCATACTATGACACGCTCCCTTGTACTTTATTATGATGAGCATGATGCATACACTTGTTGGGTATCTTACCACTCGAATGATAGGTTTTGCATTTCCACTAACCTCATTTTTTTCCGAGTGTTTGTCATGTTCTTTCATTTTGGAGGTTTCACAAGGCGATGCCGTTATGCGACAACTTGGTCATGCGAAGGCATACACGATGTGCAACACCAACATTTGCGAGAATCTACTAAAGGTGAACTCCTTCCCTTTGAGCCACCCTCAAGTTTGCATATTGGATGGGTCAATCTTTCATTGTTGTTTCCTTCTTGTTGTCTACATGATACATCTCGTGAACGGAGGAGCGACATTGGAGATTGGCTACATGGACCTTCACATTGAGGAGCACTCGCACTTATTGGATGCACCTTCGGAACTCCACTCATGCCTCGACATCGAGCTTTGGTACACCAACACCTCCATATTTGTTGATTGTGCTCATACATGTCATGCTCGATGGACATTTCATACTCACCACAAGTTTGCACCGTATGCATGGATTGACTCACATTATGCTTGCCTTGTTGCATCTATTTCCATGTCATCCATGATATATGAGCTTGTGCATTTCCTTAGCAAATTTGTTGTGATCTTCCTTGATGGCATATTCATACATCATGATCATATTGTCCACCATCAATTGCATGATAACATACACATGTTGAGCATCCATTGCCATATTCATGCTATTGACAAACCGTCTCTCTATGACATCATTTTGCACCGTGGTTGCATTGATCATATTTACAAAACATTTGTGTGCACAATGATTGCATTTCCTCCCATTAATGATTTGCATCTCATTCTAGATCATCTTGATAAGCTTCATGCGCTTTGTCACGACCAATCTTACCGCACGGACTCATTCTTACATGATGGACACTTTGTGTGCGCTAACCATTGTATTTCCGAGTGTTGCTTGTGTTTGCTCTTTTTGCATGTCTATCACTCCGGCGACACCTTGGACTACGCGGATTGCACCATGTCTTCAACTTCGTCCAACTACAAGTCCGTCTACGACAACCGTTTCCATGGTGATGAGGATCATGATCCGAGGTCGGATCTTTCCCAAGGGGGCGGAGATGATGCGGAGCATCCCACGTTCATCCCCATGTGCACTCCGACTATCCTCCAAGCCCCAAGAGGACATATGACGAAACCTCGAACATACGCCATTGGACACAAGGTGAATTCACTCCTCTTCGACCTGTCACTTTCCGCATGTCAGACATGGCTACTACCTCATGCATGGACCTTGCATACACTCAGGTACAACCAAGATGACCATGGAGAATCCAAGGATCAAGGCCAAGCATGGAAGAGGAGAAGGAAGAAGAAGAATGGAGCAAGACAAGAGTTGCCCGGATCATCCAGACACCCAGCCGGACGATCCGGACCGAGCCCGGACGATCCGGACGACCACCCGGACGATCCGGCTAACGTGCCCGAAGACACCCGAAGCTGCTCGACGAAGCCGGATCATCCGGACGTTCACCTGGATCATCCGGACCCCCGACACCCGGATCATCCGGGCCACCATCCGGATCATCCGGACCCCGCCTGTGTGCGTGACTTGGGCCAAATCCCGTGTACCCCTTCGCCCCTCACTTACCCCTTCGTGGCTTAGCACTATAAATAGACCTCCTCCTCCACATTTTGAGGGTTAGCATTGGATTAGCTCATATTTGTGTGAGAGCCTTTGCTCATCCACTTGGATACTTCTCCTCGGAGATCACGAGCTCTTCGGAGAAGATCCCCCAAGCGGATTCAAGACCCCTTCTAGGGAAGAACATCAAGGCCTCCTTTTGGAGAAGAACGGTTCCTTTGTATCCTTACCTTGGTTGACTTTGGATCTCGTGAATCTCTTATGTGTGTGGTAATCTAGCACTTGTGTGATTGATTCCTTGTCGGTTGAGTGATTCTCTCTCGTTTTCCCCGTGTTTTCCCTTTGTGCTTCCGTGTGTTCTTCATGATTCCCCGTAGGATCCACTCCAAATGTGAAAGATCGACGCTATAGGTTCCACCCTACATCAACGTGCTTGTAGTTCAAATTTGAATTATGCACATTAAATGACCAAAAACTCAATTAATGTGTAAATAAGGCCAAATGAAGCCGAAATAATTCCAAAATTTAACAGGGCACTCATGTAGTTCCATGTTGCCTTTGTAAATAAACTCAAGGGGGACAACGTATATCGTTTCACACTCAAAGGTGACACGTTCCCTCTCAGAACCACGAGCCTTCTTGAGAGAAGCTTCGGTTTGCAAGAAGCTTATACCAAAATCTGTTCCTATTCGGCCATTTTTTTACCACAACATGGAAGTACCATGACTTGACATCCATACCAAGTTTCATGATTTTCAGACATGTTTTGGATTTACAAGAATTTTAAAACCAAGTTTCTCAATGTTCTCGGTGGAGCCACGATGCCTAGATATTTTAATTTTATTCTCATATCTTGCATGGGACCTAGAAATTCACCTGAGGGCACAAATGTGATTTTTCAACCAACTTTGGTGCACGAGAGCATGTGCTTGTAGTTCAGATTTGACTTATGCACATTAAATAACCAGAAACTCAATTAATGTATACAAAACGACAAACGAACCCGGAATAATTCCAAAATTTAACATGGCACTAATGTAGTTCTATGTTGCCTTTGGTATGAAACTCAAGGGCGGGGGGGGGGGGGGGGGGGTGGCACGTTCCCTCTTAGAACCACGAGCTTCCAAATCGGCCCAATATTTTACCACAATATGTTAGTGCCATGACATGACACCATGCCAAGTTTCATTACATGAATTTAAAATCTAAGTTTCTCGATGTTCTCGGCAGAGTCATGATGCCCAGATGTTTGAATTTCATTCTCATTTCTTCCATGGGACCTAGAAATTAAACCAAGGACACACATCTGATTTTTCAACCCACTTTGGTGCACCGGAGCATGTGCATGCAATTCATATTTAGATTATGCACATTAAAAGTCCAGAAACTCAATTAATGTATGAAAAGGCCAAATGAACCCAAAATAATTCCAAAATTTAACAGGGCACTCATATAGTTCTATGTTGCCTCTGTAAATAAAATCAGGGGGGAGGCAGTGTATATCGTTTCGCACACAAAGGTGACACGTTCCCTCTCGGAACCACGAGGCTTGTTGAGAGAATCTCCGGTTTTGCAAGAGGCTTGTACCAAAACTTGTCCCAATTCAGCCAAAAATTATACGTATAAAAACAGGGTTTAGATTATCCCGAACATATCGCTACCTAGACAAATAATGTACTATGATTTGAATTCAACATAAAATGGATAAAGATATTTGAATTGGAGAGCATATGGTACATGTAGTTCATAGTGAAATATGATTACTGCTATATGCATGTCTTTTTGTTATCAAGATAATATTTAAATTATTGTATAACTTGACAACAATCGTATTCAAATAAGGAAAATTGATTCAAATTTAGTCCATATGGTAGACGACAATATATATGTTCACATGGTGGAGTAAAATGTTCATATATGATGGAAGATCAAAATGTATGACTACATCAATTATAAACCGCAAGGTCACCTAATGATATATTCGAATTCAACATAACGTGGATTCAAAAATTGAAATTCGAGATCATGGCATCTATAATCATATAAAAAGGGCCATTACTCTTTCTTTGGTGGGAATTGATTTTTTCGTTGTTGAGGGAAGTGCGAATCGATTTGGTACTGTGCAGGGTAATCATGTTCTCCCGATTTTTTTTTTACATTTGTCTTGTAGTTTTTTCAATGGCACCTATAGCAATATAGTGAAAGGGGACATGACTCTCTTTTGTTTTGTATGATTTTTTTACACGTTAAGTTTGTTCTGCCGAACAAGGAATCCGCACCTTGTTATCCCGATATTTTCAAGCTCGAGTATCTTTAGTCTCACCTACTTTGAAACTCCCGCTTCTTCAACCCGTGCCGCGCCTTGTTATCCCAAAATTTGGACGCGCGTGAGAACTCCCTCCTCATCCAAAATCGCTCCCGCAGCCCAGACACATGAAATCCCCCTTCTACCCCTCAGCCGGAAATGAAGCTCCACGTCGCGGTGTCCAAACCGGTGGGGGTACACTGGTAACTTACCCTACATTTCGGACAAGCGCGTCCCTAAGCTTGGCTCCCCCTCCCCCCCCATTCGTACACCGAGGCCGCCAAAACCCATGAAACCCCACGCTCCTCCGTCGGCCTCCCGACCGCCGCCCAGCCGGAGACTCTTATCTGACTACATCGTCCACCGCAACAGCTCGCTGTCCCTCATCCACCGCACCGGATGAGGATCCGTTGTCGATCTCGTCGTCCCACCGGATCAGCCGCCCCATCCTCCAGCTCCAAGAAGGTGCCCCGTTGTTTGCCTCGTCTATCACGCCACCTCAATCATCACAGCGCCGTCTTTACCTGCCCCACCGGAACCGCAGCACCCTCACCAATTCCTCTGATGAAGCCGAGGCCAACTCGGCGCCACCAAGGAGGTTCTGCACTCACTACTGCATTTTATCTTTTATTCGATCTCACGGGGCTGCCGGTGCTCAATACCGAGGAGACATGGCGTCTCCATCGACGGTGCCGTCGCCGGCCACATCATCCATGGCGTCTCTCCCCCATGTCGTTGCTTCCCCGGCGGAGACTTCCACAACAGCACTAGCTGCAGCTGCTCCGGCTCTCGCTCACGCTGCGGCTCTATTATTGCTGTCGGTCGCGCTGCTGCACTGCTCCTGCTTTCGTTCGTGCTGCTTTTCTGCTCTTGCTCTCGCTTGCGCTGCTGCTGCTGCTGCACGACCTCCGGCAGCTACAGGAGTTGCTGCTTTAGCACTCGCTCATGGTGCTACTGCATGACTTGCTCTCTGCTAGTGCGTTCCCTGCTCGAGCGTCTGCTGATTTAGATCACTTCTTCTCTGCTACTAGTGCTCGAACGCCCTAAACATCTATTGCAATGCTCTGTTACCATTTCAATAAGTTTCCATAGTAAAATTCAGTTAAGTTTAGAGTGAACAGTACTTACAGCATCTGTTGGAGCGGCCGTGGCACGACTGATGCGTTTTACATCTAGCACTTTTTGGTGATGTATTTTACATCATCTATTGCAGATGATATTAGGGTCCCACTTTAGATTAAAGTTGTCTGTCTTGTCATGCTTCAGCCTCGTCGCCGTACACCTTAGCGGAGCTGCTCCAACGACGGAACCGTCCATCACAGCGGAGCAGTACCCTCGGCGCTGTTTCCAGAGGCCTCGGATCTTCTTCCCCGCCTCCGACAGTCACACTAGCATCATCACCATCCTCCACGTCCAACCCAATGATGCTGAGGTCCACAAGGCTATGCCAAAGAGGTTCTACACTCGTCGCATCACTTTGTTTCTCCATTCCTCTGTTCTTCCAATTCATGTGAGCCGAACACCCAGGTTGACTAAAATCCTATGTTTCCAAATGCTCTATTTTGCACGTGCATTCCTATCCTATTCCTGTGTTTTTCCTGTCCCTGTGTTTATAGAATCCTCCAATTCTAAGGAGCCCTTACAGATTTACATCATTTTCAGATTGGCGTCAAAGAAAACTCTGTGTGTTATGTCCTGCTCCTGCCGTGCCGTCATCCACCACACCTGAGGTGCACCATCGACAGAAGCTTTCACTACAGCAGACATCCCTCCTGCAGACTTTCTTTCGCCGCCTTAGATCATCTTCCCCATTGCCGGCATCCATGCCAACTGCATTACCATCATCGACTGAGCAGATGAACCTGAGGACTAGACAGTTCCGGAAGAGAGGTCGCAGTCTTTCGTGTTTGCTTACGTTATACATTGGTTATTATTACCTGCTACTTTATCGTTCAATCTTGAGTTTTGAATTGCCCATGGGTCTCATATCGAGCCAGCAACGAATAATATCTGTCTACTATCTGGTTCATCTGGGGTCTTCTATGTGGTTCATGTTGGGTGGGCAACAAACAATAGATGATCCATTGTCTATCTTTTTAAACTGAAGCTATAATCTACTTGCTATCATTAGTTTTGGATAAATCCACTCGTTTGCTACCATCAGTCTTGATTTTTGCATGCACCCCTTAGGCCTTACAAAATCTAACTATTTTTTTATTATGCATGTTAGATATTGTACACAATCGTACTGAACATGTAGAGAAAAAGAGAAGACCGTTGCGTGTGAATATAATGTCATGCAGACGCTGCTCCATGGTGGGCGAAGTGCCCCCCCCTCTCCTCCATTTCCAGATTGTATTCCAGAGGAAGATAACTGTTCAGATGGAGATTCATAAGGAGCCGACCATGCCTGTTTACCACCTGAGGTGTTTGCTCTAACCTGGCATGGTGATGTTGGTAATATCATGCATATGGCACCTTGCATTCCTTACACTATACATCTTATATGTCATCAGCTTAGTTTAGATTTGCTTTGTGTGAATGCCACCTGTTTGGTTTCTATATCATACTCCCACCATTCCTAAATATTTGTCTTTTTAGAGATTTCAACAAGTGACTACATACAGAACAAAATGAGTGAATCTACACTCTAAAATATGTCTATATACATACGTATGTGGTAGTCCATTTGAAGATATGTGAATTATGCAATGCCATGTTTTTCAGCCAGTTATCATATATGTGAATTATGCACCGCCATGGAGCCAGGCATCATATATGTGAATTATCTCATGCCATCTTTTTTTTCATTACATATTCCATTTGTTGACAATCTGTGTATATTGAACTACTCTTCATGTGTATCAGCCATTTGAGCCGTTTATGGAAAAATCTGCAGTGAAAACAAGGTCTTCAGTGCAGGCAATGGTACCTGTTGAAGCATATACCTCGATGGTTACAGGGAGCTCCTTAGAGGAGGATTCAGAGATAGATGACCAGTCCTATATCCCACCTGAGGTGTATGCTCTAAGTTGCAATGTTTATATTTCTCATATGATGCATATGGTGTCTTGCATTGCTTAGTTTAGACATCATATGCACAATATTGAATTCTATCTACTTAGTTTAGAGATCATAATGCGAGTGCCAGCTGCTTAGTATATGAATCAATTATGTCAATTATATCATGCCATCCTGTATACTTAGACAACATGTACGTGAATTATTTCATCCCAACCTATTTTAGAAAGACATCATATAGTTTTGTCATGTCATCCTGTTTAGGTACTCATCATATGTTGAATTATGCCATTATACCCTGTTAAGTTATCCATCATATATCTGAAACTGTGTCATGCTATCCTGTTTAGTTAGGCATCATATATGTGATATTGTGTAATGCTGTCCTGTTTGGTTAGACAACATATATGTGAATTACCACATCTGTCTATCATACAATGTCTGTACGTTCAGTTTCTTTTCTTGTTTATCAGCCATTTGAATTGGAGGGGGTGATGGTAGTATCTAAGGGAGCAAAACCCGTTCTTCACAAAAGACAGTGCTACCCGTCGATGCAGATAGAACCATGGTTGTACTAGCCCACAAACTAGCCCCACCACACATAATCGAGACTCTTCCAGATTGCACACTTACACCGTTGGGCAGAGAACCAGCTACAACCCATCTAACTGCAACCCCAGCGGATAGTAACCCACTTATAGTTGACAAAGCACCATGTCCACCACAGAGTACCCCCACACGAGCAGTTTGTAAAGCTACTGCAGTGCCCAAAGCACGAAGACCACCACAGCTAACCTAAACTCCACGTTTAAAGCAGAAGAGCAACTATTCTCAGGTCAGATTCCCTAGATATGGTCCATACTCCTTTGCTGTTGCATCACTGTATTTACTCATACCAACTAATTTCGAATTTGAAGGATCCAATTGAAACTCCAATGGCGCAACAGGTATGTTTTAAACCTATTTCTTAAACTCGATTGCTATTCTAACTTCTTGCTCTATGTTGATTTCAGTTTTAAGTTGTATAAACAGTTATGTTCTCATGTGATGCACATTACAAGTGCTGCCAATGCGGTGTAGTTTCTCACACTTATATTCTGTCTATGCTGCTGTGTCTTAAAAACATATGAGTTGAACTGTGTCTCTATCTTGATTAGGGAACATAAAGTAGAATGATATGGACAATACAGTGACCATAGTACATAGATATATGTTTGTTTCATGCTGTTATCCTGTCCACCTTACTACTGAACCGGTTTACCAAAATGAGTTTGGTATACTACAAGCTAAACCTGTGATGTGTCTCCTTGTTTCTCTTGTAGTATGCAAACAGAATATTGAAGAGCACACCACTATGCAATGGTAGAGAAAGTAATGCAGATAAGGTTCAAGATAGTGAGACAACCCTGTTGGTCTCCAAGAAAGGTGATAAAAACGATCTTCTAGACAGTGAGAAAACCCCACAGTCCTGCATTGATGTAGTGTTCGAGTTACTGGCCAGTACCGCTGGCACAAGCTCTTCGAACTCGCTGCCTGAATCACTTCGGCTTCTTTAGTCTCAGCTACAAGCTGAAAGGCATCAGTCATCTGTGCTGCGGCAAGAAGCCGAAGGACTGAGGAAGTCCCTGCAGAATTCAGATGCGTACTTTCTTGCGCAACAGCAAGCGGCTGAGGATTTAAGCGCCAAACAAGAGAAAGTTAATAAGCTTGCTAAGTATCTTGCCAGCATTATGGGTACCCAGGATATTGTTTCTTGAACTCTTCTGAAGTGGTTTCAGTTCTGGACTTGTTTTGCTGCGGCGTTTATATGCTGCTGTGTTCCCTATATTTGCACTGGTGGTGAACTTTGATGCCCAGTGGATGTAATATGTGTAATAGTCGTGATAGCCTAGCATAAGTTGCTTGCTTATTTATTCCTTGTTGTCTTGTTTATTTGTTTGCTTGTAGTCGGTGCAGTTCTTTTTCCGCGGTTTCCTAGTGGCTGCAATAACCTATTTTTTAAAACTAGGCCATAATAACCATGGGCTAATATTTACTGTAGTGACACTTGGCCTCCTACTGGCCGTAGAAACAGTGGGCGTTCTACGGGCCGTAGAAACAGTAGGCCTTCTAAGGTCCGTGGAAACATTGGGCCTTCTACGGTCCGTAGAAACAATGGGCCTTCTACGGGCCCTATCATCAATGGGCCTTATACGGGCCGTATGATCGATTGGCCAAACATGGGCCAATAACAGGCCGCATTATGGCCGTAAACGGGCTAGAGTTGGAGTCGTCCGTTCATGGGCCGACCATAATGGGCCATTGTTAATAGGCTGTATTCAATGATGCTATGAAAACAGCCCAATGTATTAACGGACCACAAACGGGCCAACTGTAACCACGGGCTAAATTTGGCCCACAGGCAGAAAATTACAGTAACGGGTCGTAAGTAAACGAATGCTCAAAATGAGCCCAAGAATAAATGGGCTCTGAGAAGGCCGAAAGATAACATGGGCTGGAAATGGCCCAACTGAATAACAGGCCATTAATGGGTATAAAGTGATACACTATTCATTACGGGCCAGTTTCACCATGGGCCATTAATGGGTCTAAAGTGAAACACTGTTCATTGCGGGCCAGTTTCACCACGGGCCGTTAATAGGCCAAGAGTTACATAGGGCCTCATATGGGCCGAAAGACGTCATGGGCCATACATGGGCCAGAAGTGAAAACAGGCTGGAATCATATTGGATGGCCCAGATGACGCTACTGGGCCTAATTCGGGTAGGGCGTAATGGGCCTTGGGTTAGTGGGCTGTAAATGGGCTATATGCGAACAGGCTGTTAACAGGCTTTCCATGGGCCGGCCCGTCACCTTTTGACCATGTCAAACGGGCAGGCCTTTTCACAGGAATCGGCCTCTGTTGGGCCGGGCCACGTGTCAACGTATCATAGGCGCCTTCTGTCCAATGAGTGGATGACATCTGTCCAACAGTGAGCTGACACGTGTTTCCTCCAGCCAATGATGATTTTACACGTGGAAAATCCCCATTGGTCGGGGCTATTAACGGGTTATCAGATCCAAAACCCGACCCGATAGCTTAACAGCGTTCCGTTACGGTGGATGCCACATGTCGGTCACCCTTGACAAAAGCACTTCTGTGACCCGCAATTTATCGTCATGGAAATGGACACTTCCGTGATGATAATTTTGGTAATGTCATGGAACACTTCTACGACAGCACAGGTATGACTATCTTGATTCTGTCATAAATTTGTCATGGATGTACATGCATGACAAAAAATGCAACCTACTGTGACAAACACGTATCATCACGGAAGTGTATTTTTTTGTAGTGTAGCAGATCAAAAGGTTAGGTATGACATGGTTGTCAGTGCCATCCCTCCGCTACGCCATGACTTCTTGGACATTGCGGAGGCCAATCTCTTCATCCCGCACCATCAGAAGGCCGACATCCGCAACATCATCGAAGGTTTGCTTCACGAGTCCCACTATTTCCCTTTAGAAGTGTCAGATCATCCTCTCGGTGTGGGCATTTTTGGATTTACCAACTCTATAGTCAGTGATACTGTAGTTGGTACATCCTTTGAGCTGGATGAAAATGAAGTTGAGGAGCATACGGTGATATCTTTTGTCCCGCATGATTCTGCACTAAATATTTGTCTCACCACCTTTGGCCTTGAGGTTTGGCTTCTGTATGTTGGATTCCCGTATGACTATTAGACGCAACACTACATGCATAAATCTGTTGACAAATTTGGTGCTTTAGTGGATTGGAAGAACCGTAGAGGGGATAGACGGTTTGTTCACATTAAGGCCAGAATCATCCATATGCGCCTGGTCCCTAAAAGTCTGGTGTCAGGCAAGTTGGTGGAGCTCGTCAGAGTTGGACTGTAGCTGTAACAATGCTACGCAGTAGTGACTGGATTGCCCATTTGCCATAAGTGCCACCGGCTGGAGAAGATCCACCTCCAGAAGATGACATCCCACATCCTTTTGCATGGTGATGGCCTTAATGCTGAACTAATGTACCAGCAGCAATTACACAATTGGTTGGCCCAAAATGTTGTCCCCAATAATGATCCTAATCAAGATGATTGTAATGTAGTAGTGGATCAGGGCAATGATATTCACATTCATCCTGAGTGGGGAGTCTGGCCCCCCCTCCTCCTCAAGAGCCACCAATGCCCTACAATTTCCAGGAAAGGCTCGCTGGTGAAGGACTGCAGGTGGATCATGGTATTGTGCTTGCTAATAATACTCATGACAGTCCTGCTGCTGCTTGGAATGAATCCATTTCTATGAGTCATAGCTCTGATTCAAGTGCCACTGTGTCAGACTCTTATGTTATGGTGCCTCTTGCTCACCAATTCTGGCCACAGGAGGTGTCTAGCTCTGCTCCTGCTGTACCTGTTTCCTCAGAGTTACTGCCAAGTGAAACTGCACTACCTAACAATAGTCTGGACATCTCCTTGACTGTTTCTGCTGCTGGTTTGCTTGTGGACATGGTCACACATGGCAGCTTTACTCCTGCTATGCTATTAAGAGATTGTATTCCTATGACCAGGGTTAACTCTTATCTTGCTGCAGCTGTGAGGCCTATAATTGCATCCTATGGCCCCTGGAATGATCATTATGGTTTCAGACAGAGTTCTATAACTTTAAATATCTTTGTTGCTGAAAATGCAAGCACTCTGAGTATTACCTCCGCTTCAACAGCCACCACTCAGTTTGGTACATCTTCTGTCCATCTTGAAGAAATATCTGAAGCTTCTCATTGGGACATAAATTGCTCTCACCAGCTGTATATCACTAATGGTAATGATGGACAGTTGGCAAATACATAGGACATTTCATACTATATTGACCCCACTGTTCCTGATTAGCAGGCTCCTGCTACTGTCGTTGGTGAAACTGCTGTGACTGAGGAAAATGTTCTGTCTGTACTTCCTTTTGCATTGAACAGCAGATGCAGTCTGAATTTGGTGAGGCCAACTCTAAGGAAGGGATGGATTGTTCTGCTGTAGTTGCTAATCGCAAGGGGAAGAATGTTGTGCCTACTTGCTCTGCATCTCTCTGTCGGAGTACCAGGTCTAATAAATATGATGGTTTTAACGTCCCAGCTCTAACTAACACCAAGCCGAGAGCTTCCATCTGCAAAGTCTTCAGTGGTTATTACTGAACTTGATGATACTTCTGAAATTCCTCCACCGACACCCATTGCAACGATCCAGCTTGTGGGTACTGTCAAGTGTGCCATCCTCGCTGCGGAGCTCTCTGAAGATGCTCTCAATGAAGTTCAGGAGAACACTTCTTCTGATTCTGCATGTGCTTAAGCTTTCTCATTTATCTTATGGTTCTTTTGGTTAATTGGAATGTGCTTTGTTGGAACGTTCGGGGTTTAAATTCAGAACCTAAACAACTAGCTCTGTTTAATGCAATCTCCTCTAGTGGTTGTGCCGTAGTATGTTTGCAAGAAACTAAGAAGCAAGACTTCGATAATAATTTTATTAAGTCTTTTCGCCCATGTCGTTTTGATAAGTTTGAATTTATTCCTTCTCGTGGGGCATCAGGTGCAATTGCCACTATATGGAACAACTCCATCTTCACGACCACTATACTTACATCCACTGATTTTGCATTGGTCATTCGATTTCAGTCCACACAACCGACACAATTCTGGACCCTCGTAAATGTATATGGCCCTTGCCAAGGAGAAGAACGCAGAGAATTCACTCAATGGCTTTTTGACCTGAATATACCTCCCAATGAAGATTGGCTCATTTTGGGGGATTTTAACTTCATTCGAGGCCCAGATAATCGTAATAAACCTGGTGGAAATTTTGGGGACATGATCACTTTTAATGAATTCATTCGCACATAGAGTCTAGTTGAACTACCAATCAAAGGTAGAGCTTACCCCTGGAGTAATATGCAAATTGACCCGCTCCTAGAACAAATTGACTGGTTTTTCACTAGCAACAACTGGACTTCAGCTTACCAGAAGACTCTGGTAAAACCCCTAGGGCGGCCGGTATCGGACCATATTCCCTGTGTTGTCAGCACTGAGACTTCAATCCCTCAGTCAAAAATCTTCAGGTTTGAATCCTATTTGGTGCACCACCCTAGTTTCCTAAATACGGTCAATAAATCTTGGTCCACACCTATTCCATCCGACAATATGGCTACTGTCATATCTAGAAAATTTAAGTTACTAAGGCGTGATCTTAAGTCCTGGAGCAAAGGTATATCCAAACTCTCCATTGCCATTGAAAATTCAAACAGAGCCCTTTTTGAAATTGATGAACTTGAAAACAAACGTCGTCTCACCATTCCATAGGCCAACTTTCGTTGCATACTTAAAAAACATATATTGATGCTTCTGGCCTACCCGAAAGAATACTGGAGAAGACGATGCACCGTATGATGGGTCAAGTTTGGTCATGAGCAACCTAAATTTTTCCAAGCTATGGCTTCAGAAAGGTATAGAAGGAATAATATAGCATCATTTACCACAGAAGATGGAATTTGAATAGAACATCATACAGGGAAAGAGGTGGTAATTTTTTAAGCTTTCAAAAAGCGCGTTGGCTCCTCTGCAAAACATGAGATGAAATTCGATCTGGCCAGAATCATCAAACAGGTTGAAGATCTAGATCAACTAACCGTGCCATTCACACACCAAGAGATTGACGATGTCATAAAATATATGCCTGCGGAAAGAGCACCAGGACCAGATGGTTTCACTGGACATTTTCTCAAAACTTGTTGGCACGTAATCAAAGAGGACTTCTATAAATTATGCAATCAATTCCATGATGGCAATCTAAACTTGGAGAGCATCAATGAGGGTTTCATTACCTTGATACCAAAAATTAATGATCCAACTTCAATCAATGATTTCAGGCCCATCACATTATTTAACTGTTGCCTTAAGATAATCACCAAGCTACTTGCCAACCGACTACAAAGACTCATTCTGAAGATTGTGCATCGATACCAATATGGATTTCTGAAAGGACGATCGATCCAAGATTGTCTGGCATGGGCATTTGAGTATATCTATCAATGCCAAGCCTCGAAAAAACCAATAGTTCTCCTCAAGCCTGACTTCGCTAAAGCATTCGACACAATTGAACATGATGCCATGTTAGACATAATGCAACATATGGGATTCAATGATAAGTGTCTAGACTGGATCAAGGCCATCTTGTCTTCTGGCAAATATGTAGTTCTGCTCAATGGAGTGCCAGGCCGACAATTTCACTGTAAAAGTGGTGTGCGTCAAGGAGATCCGCTATCTCCTTTACCTTTTGTGCTGGCAGCCGACTTACTACAAGTTGTCATTAATGATGTGTTTAGCCAAGGTGTGATTCAGCTTCATTAACCGTGCGCCACACAAAAAGATTACCTAGTTATTCAATACGCCAATGACACAATCATTGTCCTTCCCGCTGTGAAATACAAGCATCAACGATCAAGCAAATCCTATCTGATTATGCCACCTCCACTGGTCTGAAGATTAACTTCCACAAATCAACTCTGATCCCAATAAATTGTGATGACACTCTAAGTGCAAACATAGCTCAGATCTTTGGTTGCACAATTGGTAAAATGATGTTCACATACCTAGGACTTCCTTTGGGATCAACACGACCTTCTATTCAAGATATAATGCCGATGGTATGTAGAGTGGAGAGACATCTTACAGCTAGTCTCAACATGATCTCTTATGGAGCTAAACTATCCCTAGTCAATTCAGTGATCACATCGTTGACTATCACTTTGCATGCTCAAACTACCCGGAGGCATAGTTTAGCTGTTTGACAAGATTAGACGGAAGTGTTTATGGACCAAATAAACAGAGCAAGGAGAATCATCTAACTCTCTAGCGGCTTGGGATATGATTTTCAAGCCAAAGAATTGTGGAGGAATGGGCATTCTGGACCTACAAACACAAAGTGAGGCCTTGCATCTTAAATATATCCATAAGTTCTATAATCAATGGGACTTGCCTTGGGTGGATCTAATCTGGAACACTTACTATACCACCAAAATAGCGCATGCAACGGATGCATGTGGCTCCTTCTGGTGGAAAGATATCACTAAACTCATGCCTATTTACAGTGGCATAACCAAAACCACAATCCAGGATGGTCACAACACTTTACTATGGAAAGATTTATGGAGATATGACATCCTGGCTGATAGGTTCCCAAGAGAATTTTCTTTTACCAGAAATGACGATATCTGAGTCCAAGAATTTGTGACGGCAGAATCATTGGGGGAAACGTTCCACCTCCCCATGTCCGAACACGCACATGCAGAATTGTTGACAATGCAACAAATGTTGGCTCCTATTAATCTGATCCAAGGAGAGGATAAGTGGACATGCACCTGGGGGAAAGGAGACTATACAGCCAAACAATATTAGTCCCACTACTTCAGAGAGATTGAGGCCCACCAATCCTACAAATGGCTCTGGAAATCCAAAGTTACCATGAAAATTAAGGTGTTTGGCTGGCCTCTCCTATCAGATAGACTCAGCATGAGAAATATGCTCAAGAGGTGACTCTACAACATCGGAGACACCTACGCTGTGTGACTCTCCACTAGAGGAGACTTTCGAACACTTATTTTTTACTTGCCCATTTAGCCAAGAATGTTGGGCATAAATTAACATAAGATGGCTCCCGCAAGGCACAAGACTCCACAGGTTAGAAAAGGCAAAAGCTGCATGGAACAAACCTATGTTCATGGATATATTCTGGCAGGCTGTATGGAGCATTTGGAAGGAATGAAATAATAAACATTTCAGAGGGATCCCCCCTTCAAAGCAGTCTTGGATGACCCGCTTGAAAGAAGACCTCTGCTGCTCTGCTATAGGGTGGGAGAAAAGCACAAAACCTTTCTTACCTCTGTTATAGATATTTTTTAATTTCTACTTTTGGTCTCTCTTTTAGCCTACCCCCTTACCCCCTACCTCTATCTCCACCATGGCAATGGATGTAAGGTTATAAATTTGTAAGACCTTTTTGATACTATTTAAATACATACAGTAGGAGCCTCTCCTATTGTCTTAAGTGTCAAAAAAGGGAAGAAACCTTCACCAGGGGGGCCTGCCCCGGAGGGCATCCTTAGCACACTGCGCCCACAAGGGGGCTAGCCGTCAACCAAGTTGTAAGTGAACAAAGGCACATTAGTGAATATGACCTGCTCTTTTCCTGAGAAGAACAACCGAGACATATGTTTTGCAGTCCGGCTCATAGCCCTTCTCAACAATGTTCTTCCTCAGGAGATCTTCTTCCAGAGATGATGGAGAGGGAAACGCCTCCTCCTGCTTCCCCGCCTCATGAGACGGACGATCCTGAGGTGTCGTCGCGGAGGATTTCTCCTGATCCGCAAAGGCCAGAAGGCAACTCTTCGGCCGCCCGAAGTCTGGAGTTCTCGGCTCCGAAGGAGACCAACAGAAAAAGATCGGGATTGTCCGGTGTACAACCGGACACATTGATAGGTCTTCTGGAGCAAGCGGCTATCTCAGAGCCACAGCGTACCTTAATGGGTACGGTGCTTGAGAGGGTTTCATCCGCAAAAAGCGGGTTGAATGAAGCTTTTACGAGCCTGCTAAGACGCTTTGAGGTACGCAAAGTAATATGTATATTTTTGACTGTACCGCACACGCAAGGTGTGCTTTGTACAAATAGTAGCCCATGAGACTCTGGTTACCATCGAGACGCGGCGAGCAGAAGATCATAGTCTGAGGTAATGATAGTGTTGTGTTCGTGCGCAGGGGGCTGCAGATCCGGCGGCTGGCCGAACTGCTGAATTTGCTGAATTGAGGCAGCAACTTGACGAGGCGGATGCGGACTTTAGGCTTGTTAACAAGCGACTTGACGAGGCACAGGGTATGTATATTTGGGTGGTCAGCAAATATTAAGAATATTATGATTCTAGTATTTATATTATGCTTTGACTACAGATGGAGCTGCCGTCGTGGAGACCCTTCGGGTAGAACTTGCCCGAGCCAAGGAGCAAGCCAGGAGAAGTGCTGCAGCCCGCCTGAAGGCTGCCGAAGAATTAAAGGCCGAACAGGCCGTGCATAGGGCTGCAAACGAGTCAAGTTCAAGCGAGTTGGACTTGGTTCAGCTCAACTCATATTATAATTCGAGCGAGCTCAAATTGAGTGAAGCTCAAGATCGAGCTGTAGAACATGACTCGTGCTTAGCTTGTAACGATCTCGAGTCGATCTCGAGCTAGTTTCGAGCTAAATGAGAAGACAATTTTTTTAAGTCTATGACTATTGTTCCCACTAGATAAGGCACAACTTGACATAGAAAACATTAAAATATTTATCCTAATCAAAACGATGATAATATAAATTTCTTAGAATGACTTATTCTCTCATAACTGAAAGTCTGGGAAAACAAAATATAGGCGAACAATCATGAAAACTTGCAGCGTAGTGCATGATGGAGATGCCAAAAACAATAGACTATTTAACACATGGCCGACCACGTGCCATAATATGATCTAAATTTTCCCTACAATTAATTAAGCTTCCATGTTTGCTTGTAAATAAAATGGAGAAAAATCATGGCGATATATATGGTAATAAATTATCCTATTTCTATTTAATATATGACATGATCATTTAACATAATTATATTATGCCGAGCCATCGAGCTAAAATCGAGCGAGCTAGTATTGACTCAAAATCAGCTCATTTCTCAACCGAGCTACAAAAGGTGTTCATACTCAGCTCATTTCTTTTTGAGTCGAGCCAAAAAATGAGTCAATCTTGAGCTGCTCACGAGCCTCGAGCTTTTCTTGCAGCCCTAGCCATGCATCACCAAAGTGAGGATAAAAAAGCCAACATGGCTATTGAGCTACAAAATGCCGCCAGCTGATATGAGCTCTCGAAAGGGAAAACCAAACGAAAACAGCTGACCTAGAGAAGTCCTTGCAAGCAGCAAAGGAAACTCGCTCCGAAATCAGAGCGACACGGGAGGAGCTTCGGCAAGCCGATGATATCGCGGCTAGGAAGCCCTTTTTATTGCGAACGAAGTTCGGCGATCCAAAATTTGCCCCTCTTGATCAATTGTGGAGCCCTACAGACGCATACTTGGATCTAGCAAAGAGTGTTGCTGATGCGATGAAGTATTTCAAGGATCGAAAAGATCATGAGGTGGAAAGATTGTTCTGGTCATAGTTTAATGCTCCAAAGCGTCCGCTGCTGTTGAATGAGTAAATGGCCAAGTGGGCCGAGCTCCATAGATTGTCCAGGCTTTCCATGAAGGCTGTCGTGGATCATCTGGGGCCAAAGGAACGGAGCCTGGGTAGTTATTTTGGTTTGGTGCAACAATTTCTTCGTGTTGTGCCGCATATCAACGCTGTCAAGAGGTGGGCATGCATAGAGGGTGCGCTGATGGCTCTTGCTCGTGTTAAGACATATTGGGCGAAGATGGAGGCCACCGATGTTGCAACCAGGGGTCTGCCCGGGGGTCAGTACTTGCCCGAGCACTATTTTGAGGAAGTCCTAGAAGGTGCCCGTTTAATAGAGGCTCAGTGCTCAAAGAGTACCATGTTCCAGTGACATGTATCTTAATTGTAAAAACAATGTTTTTTTGATAATAAAGGCTATATTTATACTTTTGCCCATAAAGTATTGTAGTGCCTCCTGTGCGCCCATTTATGTATGTATGTATATAACCTGAAAGTTTGCAGTCGTCGGCTTCAGCCCCCACGCATATAATGCGGGGGTGTTCGGTAAAGCGTGTAATCACACTTGATCCAACGTCTTGGTGTGTTAAGGGGGTGATAGCCCGGCAAACAAGGCAATCGGACTATATAGCTTTAACACTTTCACTTAGCCATAGGGGTTTGACGGTGAGGCTACTATATAGCCCCTGGTATGTCTGCGCTCATCCGAATATGGTGCATGTACATACGTGACCGGGAAACCGGCCCTTCGTTAATGCAGAGGAATTGCGAATATTCCGCTGGGTCATCGAGTGGTTGACCAGTCTCTCACTTTATCATGACAGTAAGTTTTCGGCTTTCTCTACTGACGTTCTCATCCAGATGACCCAGGGCACAATCGCAGTAGTTCTCCCGCTGCCACCTTAGCTGATAGAGCGGAACGTAAGGTAGCAAAACACGGGAGCCAGGAAAACCCAACTATTAACCAAAGACATGATTCGGAGCTGATGCATATAAGGCCAAACTCGCGACGCCGAACACTCCCGAAGGTATTCGGACTTTACAACATATACCGGGCAGAGTACCGCCCTCCATAATGATCCGTGAATTTCTGGGTACGTGCATAAATTTGGCGTGATGAAAGAGAGGCTGTGGTATGGGTATGAATCCCAAAAACACATTGGATGCTGCCCTTGTAACGTGCATTTTAGATCGGTGAACAATAAGTTAGCCAATAACGCCGGTAGCCCTCTTGGTCGTTGTAAGTACCAGGAAGGTATGAGCCAACAAGAGACAATGAAAAGGTTTACACAGGGTCTTAATCTAAAAAGAAACCTTAGGACAGGGCCCTGCTGCATGTTTGCGCCTTTGTCTCTGATGTGCCGTATCCTGGAAGGGTATAACATGATAGCCATCTGTAAAAAAGAAAGAAAAACTCAGTTGAAAGAAACCTTTTGTGTAACCGTGCGTAACATCGGTTAAAGTTAATGAAACGTGAAAATTCAATTTCTTGATTGTGAATAGGATCCAGCCGAACTATGTATTTTATTCGTGCGGGCAGCCCCTAGCACCACATATGGGGGTATAGCCATTAGTCAAGCTCAGGTTTATCTGGGCTTTTACAAATAGTGGTGCGCTGAACACGTGTAGCCGTGTCCGTGGTCTCAACGACCGATTAGTTACTTGGGTTGGATAGGCCGGTCGGTGGTTCGGCTGCTAGAGCCACCACATATTCTTCCGCACGCAGGGAACGCTCTATATTTCCGCTAATTGTGATGACGCCATGTGGACCGGGCATCTTAAGTTTAAGATAGGCATAATGTGGAACTGCATTGAAACGAGCGAAGGCCGTTCTACCGAGTAGTGCATGGTAGCCACTTCAGAATGGAGCGATGTCAAAGATTAGTTCTTTGCTTTGGAATACAACCTCTAGTGTTAGAGAGCCGGTGCAGCAGGCCTCTACGCCTGGTATTACTCCTTTAAAGGAAGTATTGCTTTGGCTGATTCTTGATGGATTTATCCCCATCTTACGGACTATGTCCTGATATATTAGATTAATACTAGTGTCGCCATCCATGAGGACATAGGTGAGATGGTATCCCTCAATTATTGGGTCGAGCACCAAGGCAGCCGAACCTCCATGCCGGATACTAGTCGGATGATCCCTGCGACCGAAAGTGATCGGGCAGGCCGACCATAGGTTAAATTTGGGGGCAACTGGTTCTATAGCGTATACGTCTCGTAGTGCGCATTTACGCTTCCTCTTTGGTATGTGGGTTGCGTAAATCATGTTCACTGTTTTGACCTCTGGTGGAAATTTTGTCTGTCCCCTAGTGTTCGGCTGGCGAGGTTCATCCTCGTCTTCACTTGGTGGATCCCTCCCCTTGTGTTCAGTGTTTAGCTTGCCGGCCTACTTGAAGACCCAGCATTCTCTGCTGGTGTGATTCGTAGGTTTCTCGGGGGTGCCATGAATCCAACATGATGTGTCTAGAATTTTATTTAGGCTGGACGTTCCATCTCTGCTACCTTTAAATGGCTTTTTCCGTTGACCGGGTCGAGAGCCCCTGAATCCGGCGTTTACTGCCATGTTGTCTGAGCAGTCTTCATTATTTTGACGCTTGTTTTTATTGTGTTGCAGCTTCCCATTGCCGTCCCTGATTGCGGACGTGCCTGGGTCGCTGGTGCCGCTGCGGGCCAACCAACTGTCCTTGACCGTGCAAAAGCGGGTCATAAGGCTTGTTAGGGCTGCCATTGTCCTCGGTTTTTCCTGGCCGAGGTGTCTGGCGAGCCATTCTTCACGGACACTGAGTTTGAAAGCCTCTAAGGCTTCAACATCCGGGCAATCAACGATTTGCTTCTTTTTGGTGAGAAATTTGTTCCAAAGCTGATTGGCTGACTCTCCAGGTTGTTGGATTATGTGACTTAAATCGTCTGCGTCCAGAGTTCGGACATAGGTCCCTTGAAAATTGGCCCTGAAAGCATCCTCAAGTTCCTCCCAACTTCCAATTGAGTTTTCGGGGAGGCTTTTCAACTAGTGCCGAGCTGGTCATTTCAACTTGAGGGGCAGGTATTTATGGCACAGAGATCGTCTCCGCGAGCCATACTGATGCAAATAATAAAGTCCTCAATCTAGACTGCAGGGTCTGTCGTTCCATCGTATGCCTCTATGTTTACGGGTTTAAATCCCTCTGGAAATTCATGATCCAGCACCTCATCGGTGAAGCACAGGGGGTGTGCATCACCCCTGTATTTGGATGTGTCGTGGCATGCTTCCGATGGATGTAATGTTTGGTGTTGATTCCGAGCTGGTATTCGGTCAATATAGTCGTTTTGGTGGCAGTGATCCTGCGTAGGAGCACGCTTCCTAGATCCATAGATGGACCTGGCCATACCGGCTCTTTTGTCTAGGTGCTCACGTAGATCGTGTGCTGACTTGTGTGTGGCATCATTAGCTGCTCTGTCTTGGCCACGGGGTGGCCGGTCTGGCAGATCGGCCGTATTATTTTTCGGCGGGATGGGCTCTATAGCCTCCTCGTCGATTTAGGGCAGTAGCTTGCGCTTTGGGTAGCTTTTTGTGTGGTGATCGCCACCATATTTTTCCTCAGTGTCGAGCACTTTGTTCTATCTGTGGTTGAGCGTATCCTGCGCGGCCTTAAGCCTTTGCTTCTGCTTCTTCAAGCTCCTCGTGGTGGCGATAAGCCTTTTGTGGAGGTTCTCTTGTTCCAAGTGCTTTTCCGGGATGATGAGTGCATCGTCGTCTGGACTGTTCTCCTGTCTGGAGATAGGTTTATATGTTTTATCTTCGGCATCGCTGTGATCGGATAGCGGGCCCAGACTATGTTCGTCGTCTGCGCCGCTGACGTCGATGCTTCGGTTGCTTTTCCAGGGGATTATCCTCCATTGCATCCTTCCGTTCCTCGTCGTTGTTTTCTTTGGGTGTGTCCACCATGTATATATCATATGATGAGGTGGCTGTCCAGTGCCCTGTGGGCGGTGGTTCCTGTTCTTCTCCGACATCGTCATTCATACCGTCGATGTCTTCAGAGTCGAAATCAAGCATGTCGGTTGAGTCGTCGACAATGGCTATTAAGTGGGTGGTGGGTGGGTAATGAATTTCCTTATTGTCCGCTTCCCACTCAAGCCCGACATAGTTCGGCCAAGAGTCTGTTGAAAGGGAGAGAGATTTTAATGAGTTTAGCACATCGCCCAAGGGCGAGTGCTGAAAGATATCCGCGGAGGTAAACTCCATGATCGGCGCCTAATCAGGTTTGATGGGCACGGATGTACGAGCGCGGAGCCTGTGGCCGGAGACGAGTCCGGGGGTCTGACGACCCAGACCTCATTGGAGGCGAAGTCTGTTTTCGGCTCTATCGCCGCTGAGTGTGCAGCCTCCATGGCGGGGTCCATCCACCCATCCTCGGATGGCACGATCTGCTCTGGATTATGAGTTGTGGCAGCTGCAGGTGTGATCTCCTGAACGCTGTCCGATGGCAGATCTAAGTCATGCTCATCGTGACTTTATGGCACACCTGTCATGAGCTCGAATCCATCGAAGATCAAGTCTCTGCAGATGTCGGCTGTGTAGTTTAGGCTTCCAAACCTGACCTAATGGCCAGGGGCGTAGCTATTGATCTGCTCCAGATGGCCAAGCGAGTTTGCCCGCAGTGCGAAGCCGCCAAATACGAAGATTTGTCTGGGGAGGAAAACCTCACCCCGGATCGCATCATTGTGGATGATTGAAGGAGCCATCAAGCCCTATGGTGATGACATAGTGGGACTCTCAATGAAAGCACCAATGTCGGTGTCAAAACCGGCGGATCTCGGGTAGGGGGTCCCGAACTGTGCGTCTAAGGCTAATCGTAACAGGAGGCGGGAGACACAATGTTTACCCAAGTTCGGGCCCTCTCTATGGAGGTAATACCCTACTTCCTGCTTGATTGATCTTGATGATATGAGTATTACAAGAGTTGATCTACGATGAGATCATAGAGGCTAAACCCTAGAAGCTAGCCTATGATTATGATTGTTTCTGTCCTACGGACTAAACCCTCCGGTTTCTATAGACACCGGAGGGGGATAGGGTTACACAGAGTCGGTTACAGAGAAGGAAATCTACATATCCGAATTGCCAATCTTGCCTTCCACACAAAGGAGAGTCCCACCCGGACATGGGACGAAGTCTTCAATCTTGTATCTTCATAGTCCAACAGTCCGGCACACGTACATAGTCCGGCTATCTGAGGACCCCCTAATCCAGGACTCCCTAAGCGTCCTCCTGAGCTCAGTCAGGCTCCGCCTCGCGCTTCATCAGAGCACGGCGACAAGATGACCCGCTGCCGCCCTCGAGGCGGGCATGGTGGCGTGGTGGTTGATCGTAGCCACCACTTGAGGAGCTGTCACCGGAGTAGGAGCCGCTGAAGCTTGGCGAGCTGCGGTCGCTACCGGGAGCTGGTTCGCCTTCGCCCTCATCACGGCCGTTGCTAAGGCTGAGCACCTCGTCGCCATCGTTGTCTTCGGGGCAGCACCCAACACGGCAGCCATCTTGTCCGCACACCCTCACGTAGCGGGTTGTGTCGCTGTCATACTTGAAGTGGAGAGTGCACCGCCTGCCCAGACCATGCGCACGGGCAAACGTCTGCCAGCCCCGGGCTAGGGCTACGTTGCTGGCGACGGATATCTCCACCGCGATCTAGGAGGCCTTGCTGCAGCAGCCATCCGCCTGCAACCAAAGCTCGTCGGGGCCAGCGGCCAGCAGTTCACCAGCGAAGACGTGAGGGAGCTGAAGCCAGTTGCCGGCCGGGTTTTCCGACCACACAACAAACTCTGGCAGCACCTCCGCCGAGTGGAAGCGCGGCCGGGGATACCGCGCAGCCACGACACGCCTTCCCCCACCAACCGGGCTGCCTCGACATGGGCGGCCACCACCGAGGGAAGGGCCAGCGCCGCGACCATGGGAAGCTATGGCAGGGGCGCAGGATGATTGTGAGGATGACCACGGCCGCACTTGGGCGGAGGAGAGCCAGGCCCTTCCTGGCGAGCCTTCCCCTTCTCCGCCGCCGAAAACCTCTTCAAGGGCGCCATTGGGGGCGCTACAAGCAATAGGAGTGAGGAAGGAGAAGCGGGTAGGCGGAGCAAGAAGAAATGGTCGACGAGGGCTCTCGCCCCTCCGTATTTATAGCCCAAGGGAGACCAACCGTCGACCTCCACGATCGCAGGTAATGATGAACCTTTTTTGCATGCAGCAGGGACTCGTCAAATCGAGTAGTTGTTGAGGCAGCGTGGGGAAGCAGAGACGCCCACGTCCAACCAGTTGCCACGCGCCAACAAAGGCCATAGGCTGTTGGGGCTCGCGGCGCTCCGCACTTGCCCTTTAGCTTCGCCCCTAAGCCAAGTCCGAGCACGTGTTGGGCCCAGGGGCTACTAACGGCGTTCTGGGAACGGGGGTTCCCAGACTTGCCTGCCTGCGGCCTGCGGTGTGGCTCAACCAGTGGCCCAGTATGGCCCATCTTGATCAACCAAACACTCAAGATCCTCGCGAGGGGCCAAGCCTCGCCGGGCGGATGACGGAAGGCCTCCTCAGGAGTGGCCTCACTAGGCAGGCTCACGAGGAGGCAGAGGGATCAAGGCAAGGGGTACCTCGCGAGGTTCCCATGACGCAAGCCATGACGATCAGGACCAGGCGGGCGCCAGCCCACACAGTGTCCTCGTTTCCTCTTTGGTGCAAAGGGGGCAAGCACAGGCGCGGAGTACCGAGGCATCAGGCAAAGGTTTCCATATCGGTGCAACAAGAGCAAGACCAGCAAGATGGCAGGACGGAGGTCATCGTGGAGCCCAAGACAGCGTCATCACCAGCACCTTTGGCAGGCGAAGATCACCTCTAGTCAGGATAGCTTGTACTAGCTGTCCCCTTTCAAAATGGCCATTGTTGGATCCCTTCCTGCTCAATATTTGGGAAGAGGACTAAGGCCTCTATAAATAGAGCTAGCCACCACAGTAGGAGGGGACAGATCATCTAGAGACGAATCAAACCTTCCCAAGCAGAACACCACAATAGCTCAAGAACACCTCTCCTCGTGAGGTTGTTCTTCCCCTGTACTATTCTTCATCAGCCCAAGAGGCATCCACCACCACACATAGGAGTAGGGTATTACACCACCATGGTGGCCCGAACCTTTATAAATCTTGTGTCTCTTGTGCTGTGAGTTCAACGATCTAGCTTAGGGATCGCGGCGAGGCTGAGAGCGAGATTCTGTAGGAGGAGATCTTCGTGCGCACCCCAGTGTTCGAACCTTAAGGGTTTTGCCGAACTATCCGACACGGTACCCAAGCACCGGTCAACCCACATATCAAATTATCAAAGTAACGAACACGGATCATATGAGCACGATGAATACTAGCTTGACAGTAATTCACATGTGTCCTCGGGAGCACTTTGCTTTATATAAGAGTTTGTCATGGCTTGTCCTTTCCTATAAAAAAGGATTGGGCCACCTTGCTGCACCTTTTTTACTTTTGTTACTTGTTACCCATTACGAATTACCTTACCACAAAACTATCTGTTACCGATAATTTCAGTGCTTGCAGAGAATACCTTACTGAAAACTGCTTGTCATTCCCTTCTGCTCCTTGTTGGGTTCGACACTCTTACTTATCGAAAGGACTACGATACTTCCCCTATAATTGTGGGTCATCATTGTGCGGGGGAGGGGGAAAGACAGAGCAAAAAAAGAAAAAAGAGCTGATGCACCGTTGCTACCCTAACCAGCAGGTGCAATTATTCTCGGGAAGAGGGTGTGCCGTTGACACTTAGACTTCACAATCCCACAGTAGACATTCTAAAAAGTTCACAAACAAGTACAACAGAAAAGGTAAACATTCGTATCAAACTCAAGTTCATAGGACACGTTCACATTCATAGCCAACAATCACAATCAACAACTCAAAAGATTCATATATACACAAGTTCACCATGTCTATGCATCCAAATGATTGATAGATCACAAGACAATATTCATAGCTAACATTCACAAAAAGATTTAGATATACACATGTTTAGCATGTTTATGCATCCAAATGATTGAGAGATCATAGCCAATATCATCCATGGACAAACTTTAACTACCTAGGGTACAAACTGGTAAATGTTATTCACCCGGTGGTACTCCTTGCTAAAATTAATGCTTGTACAAGCAAACTTTCGAGTACATAAGAGGCAGCACAGACAATCTGAACTTTGCTTTTAGGTTTATCCTCGAGATAGTGGCCTCAATGCCAGGGGAGGTTTCAGCAACTTGGCCTATACTTTCATCCAACTAGTTTACTGGCTCATCTTGGTCCTATAGCTCGCCAAAATTGTACATTGCAGACAAGAAAGGATGCGGTCGATAGAATGAACCCCCCAAATTTTTTGTCCAGTTCAACTGAAATAGAGCATCCTGGCGTGCTGACTAATTAAGTGCCATATGAATATACACGTCAACCAACTTATCTGAAAATTTTATACTCCATGCCATACAGTTCTCTACCAGCATACGTGACGATAACTGAAAGGCACAAGTTGGGACCAAAGACTAGTGTTGGGGTACACAAACAATGGTGTATGTTTCCCCCTGACTTGTGCACGGGCAGCGAGCCTCCGACACTGTGACAAGGAAACAAGATTCATCAAGCACACAGACCAAGGCCAAGCCAAGTGAGAGCTCTTTGAGAAATCAAAGGGCGGATCAAGAATACCAAGACCAACTAGAAGGACAAAATTACACTAAGGGAGAAACCTCCCTTGTTGGGCAAGCGAGCCTATCCAGGTTGAGGCCTCCCCGAAGACGAAGCAGATATGCCCCGGCAGGCCTGCCGGGGCCAGCGGACATCCACTCCCCCGCCAAGACTCCACCGCTCAACCGCATTGCAACTCAAGTTACCAATCGATGTGGTGTCCAGCCCGCAGGTGGCTAAGTGGTTGACACTTAGCGTGTGCCAGTTATTTGGAGAGAAGATCATCCCTTTGTGACACCCGTCCAGATGCGTGTCACACAGGCAGATAGAAGATGACTAGAACCGTGCAGGAAGGCTTGCCAGGCTGCACCCATGACGTGCCATACAACGGCATATTTAATGCATTTTGTCTTAACTACCAGAGTTAGGTATGATAGCACTGTTGGCTATCTAATCAGTGGATAATGACCATTTTGCCATTGTGGTAACCCCTTTTCCTATAAAAGGAGGGCCATGGCGACCATAGAAAGGATTTGGACCCTCTTGTATCCTTACGAACGTAGCTGCTCTTCCCGAGGCAACATTGTCGGGCTTGAGTGCACCACATCACTATGGTCCCTCCATCAATCCACCATATAAGGAGTAGGGTTTTACACCTCGCGGCATCCCAACTTGGGTAAAATGATCGGTGGCACCTTTGTCGTGCTGCTCCGTGATCTCTGCTCTTTGTACAACATGACTGCCCCCCTACCGAACCACAAGGGGCCCGATAGCCGCATAGGTGATTGTGTCATCCCACGACATCTTTGGTGCGCCAGCTAGGGGGATCGCGTGCGCGAATCTGAGGTCGAGATCAACTCGTCAGTCTTCATCGCCATCCTCCGCATGATTAGCATCATCACCCATGACACCCAAGAAAAAGCCTAGCATGACGGCTCATCCTTCCACTTCAAAAGCTCCCTTGCATGTCGCCGCTGGTTCTGTGGAAGTAGTGACGGCATCGGGGGACACCGGCACCGCGGGAGACATGACCGGTGCAGGCGGCGCCATAGTCGTCTCCCCAGCGGCCGAAGTGGGAGCGGGGAATGCTGGAGGAGAGCAGCACCAGCAACATCCCGAGGGCCACGCTCCCAAGGGCGTGGATGGGGGGAACGCACTATCTCCACCTCTCTGTCGCACTGGGGGCGCAGTCACAGTGACGACGCCTGCTCTTGTGCGAGCCGCGACCACTTAGCCGCCCCTGTTACAAGCTCGCCTACAGGACAGGTGTCGTCGCTGGAGTAGGGTGATCAAGACGAAGCCCCTAATGGGGTCGCCAACCCCCAAGCACACTCTTCTTGTCGCTGTACCACTGTGGCAATGAGCTTGCGGCGTCAGGAGTGTGGCGGCACCACCACCGTCATCGAAAGGATCCGAGCAACGTCATGATCCGTGTCATCGTCCATGCCGCGCATGGAAGCCATGGCACGGGGCCAACTCCTGCTGAGATTCCCACTAGTGGCTGATCAGATGGATGAGTGGAGAGCCACCATCCAGTGCTTGACCGGTTTTGCTGAAGCGGGAACATCGCAGCAAACGGACCCGCCACAGCACGCACAAGCGACGGCAACAACTCGAATGAACGACCGTGTCGAGGGGGGCACTCCAACAGTATAGTCCCCTCCATGGCAGCTGGTGCAAAGGTCATAGCCTGAGCTGCATGGCGGGGAGCACGACGACGCATCAGTGGCTTTGTCCGATCCCCGAGCCCATCGAGTCCAACGACAGGTGCTGGAAGATCGGCGGAGGCATGACGCGCGGGACACCATGGAGGGATGCCATGAAACCCTCTGCCACTCTGACAGGCGCAATGCCCCAGGCGAAGACGAACCCACGCCCAGTGGAGGCAGTTACTTACCTTTCGAGGTTGGGTGCCCGACCTTCACTTGCGAGTTGTGGCAAGTATGCTGGCAGTCTATCTTCAAGCCGGAGATACCGAAAAATTATGACGAAATTTTGATCCCGGTATAGTTCTTGAACATCTACACCATCGATGTTCAGGCTACCGGAGGGAAAGACGATAGGTGTTCGCCAACTACTTCCCTTTGGTGCTCAAGCGAAATGTGAGGTCGTGGCTGATGCACCTGCAAGAAAACTCCATTTCATCCTCGGCTAACATGTGCAATGAGTTCGTTGGCGCCTTTAATGGAGGCAACCGAGAACCAGGGCGGCCCAAGGACTTGCAAGTCCTCTCATGAAAGGAAGGAGAAAGTCTATGAAAATATATGAATAGGTTTAGCCGGGTGCATAGGAACATCCCAAACATCCAACCGGCAACCGTCATTGCAGCATTCCAGTCAAATGTGCGCAACAAGAGGATACATTCAAATAATGAACGTCCGAGTGCCCAAGACTGTGAAACAGGTGTACACCATGCGTACAAGTGCGCCCATGTGCAAGAAGGGAGGAGACTCCACGAGGAGGAGGACGGCATCTGGATTTATTTAGAAGACAACGACGATTCTGCCAACTCGAAGAAGAAGGGTAAGAAGTACAAGAAGAAGTGTAAGGAGAAAGCTGGGAGGCTGCGGCAGCCGAAAAAGCTGAGAAGGCTAACTGGCCATACTGCAAGATTCACCGGACCAAAGGCCATGACCATCAAGAGTGCCAGCAAGTTGAGCAACTTGGCAAGAAGCAGAGAGCATAATATGAGAAGCGTGGCAAAGAAAAGGATCAGTAAAGTGTTGGTGGAAAGGGATGTGGCGGCAGATAAAATCGTCGCGGCAAAGCTTCCCAGCAACATGAAAAGCCTGCTAGGGGTCGTGAGAAGAAGGAAGACGGTAGTCAAACTGATGTAGAGGATGATGAGGAAACCAATGATCAAGAATTCAAGAAGGCAACTAAGGCCCTATGCGTTGACGGGCGTATGTCTCTGCACTCCTCCCAACGTCAGCTCAAACAATGGGCACGTGAGTTCAATGCAGAGCCAACAGTTGGCTCCCCGAAGCCATTCAAGTGGTCCCGGACGCCTATCATCTTTGATGTAGAGGACCACCCAGACCGCACCATAGAAGTAGGGTGCTTGCCGTTATTGGTCTCCCCAACAATTCGCCACCTCAAGGTCACAAAGATGTTAGTTGACATTGGGCCGGGTTGAATCTGATTTCCCCCAAGGTAATCAGCAAGCTGTAGATATCGGACGAGGAGCTCAAGGTTACTGGAACATTTCAGGGAATCAACCCCGGCTGGAGTCATCCTAAGGGGAAGATCATGTTGCCGCTAAAATTTGGAGCAGAATTGAACTACCGGACTACAAAGGTTCTGTTTGATGTGGTTGATCTCTCCCTGTCGTACAATGGAATCCTTGATCACCCCGTGTCACGGGAAACCATGGCCACCTATGGGGGCAGGACGATCCCTTGTTGGATCGGCAGGGGGCAATCGCGTTGCACAAAGAGCAGACCAACGCAAGGCAGCGTGGCAGGGAATCACACAGGCAGTTTTACCCAGCTTCGGGCCACCGCGAGGCGTAAAACCCTACTCCTGCTTTGGTGGATTGATTGGGAAAAGGTGGTGGTGGTGCGTAGTACACTTGCCCAGCAGGGCCGCTTCGGGATAGTGACTACGCACGTACGGGGTGTGTGTGTTATCTATGTTTTTCCAACACCTCTCATCATTGCCATGGGCCTCCTTTTATAGCTCAAGGGGTTACCACAGTGTCAAATAGGTCATTAGACATTGATATGATAGCAAATAGTGCTATCATACCTAACTCTGCAGGCTGACAGCATGCATTTAATGCGCCGCTTAGTGTCACATGGTTGGTTGCCCGGCAAGGCTTGCCAGGTTAATCTGTCAGCTCCACGCCAGCTTGCTTGACAATTTGGTAGAAAGTGGTCGCCATCTGGTGAATGGTTGCCACTTAATCATCCCGTGTCTTGACACCGCACTGATCCACAACATGGGTTGTGGTGGAGCAACCGATAGGGTGATCTCGTCTTCGCGAGCCCCGGCAGGCCCTGCCGGGACGCCTTGGTCCTTCTCTTCTGGGCGTGGCCTCGACCCTTGCTGAGCCCGCCTGTCCTGCAAGGGAGGCCTCTGTTTCGACGATATCTTCCTCCTTGTCTTGGCCTTGGTTCCTTCTGATCTGATAGCTGGTTCTTCGAGTCTCTTGGTCTCTGGTTCTGGTGCTCCAATGTTGATCTTGTGCCTGTGCACAGTCAGGTCGATAGGCCCTGGGTCTGTTGCACCAATAGAAGCCCCCGAGCCTGCCCCGAACATGATGCCGAGCACAGGTTAGGGCCTAACAAGTGCACATGCAGCGCTGTTGAAGAAGCTGGTCTCTTGAGATCTCCTTTGCTTCTTCATTAGTCTTGATTCCGGGCCTGTTTTTGGTTTTCTTGCGTGACGAGCAAGGCCAATGGTGGTGAGACTTCTCCAGTAATGGCCCATGAATGACTTTAACGCCTGGGATATAAACTGCCAATTTACTCTTACCACCATGCCCTTATCCTTAGCGACGTATGCCACATGCATGGCGCGTGGTAGGTCACGAAGGCACGTGGCATGGGAGAGCACGATGGCGAGGGCCCGATTCCTTTGAACTGGTGGAGGAGGGTGGTGGTCGCTCGCCGTGGATCCAGCCCCCAGCCCCCATAGTTGGCCTATAAAAGGGAGAGCGGGGGTGGATTGGAGGCATCCAACTGCATCCACTTCTTCTTCTGTCTTGCCCCCTCTCAAGAATGCTAGAAAGGGGAGCCTGGGGCTGGCCTCTAGGCTTTAGCTCTGAGCCCTTTGCAGCCGTGTGGATTCTCGGGCAACGCGGCGGTAACGCTGGAGGTGTCGACTTTGGTGTATCTGTCATCGCGCCGCCCATGGCCTCGATTTCAGTGGGAGGGGATGTGAATGACACCATGCCGAGGCCCGCGGCGGGCGCATGGCGTGGTAGTCGGTCGCACCATGTTCTTTGTCCTTGCGTGATGCGCAGGAGAAGCTCTGGAAGAGGCCTGCCATCGGCGGGGGCAGGTCCGGCTCCTCCAAGCGTCTCCCTCTATCTATGTAGGAGGGCTTATTTTCTTCGTACACGTCCGGGACGTGCGGTGATTTACGATGTCAAGGCCGCTGGGACGACCATGCTCTCTGTGCAAGGATCCAGAGTGCTCGGTGTAGCTAACGAACTTGGGTTTTCGGGTGGTAGTGATGTGGACGACGGTGGCAGCCCACAACATGTCAAGAACTAGCGCGATCGTTCCGACGAGTTGCATTTGCCAGTAACTCTGTGCCCTTCCACCCGAGCCTCCGGCAGCGTCACCATCCGCATCCACTGGGTCCTTCTTCCGTGTCGGGGAATGGCGCCGTCCAGATCCTGGGGAGGCGCCGGACTCCAGCCGCGCCTGCTCTCTACCTCTTCGACCTCGTCATGTAAGAGACGGACAAGGGCAAAGGCATCATGGGCCACTTATCTTTTCAATCTTAAATCTGTAGGCACTTGCCAAATTTTAATTCATATAATGTAATCTCTCAAGTCCACACTACTAGAAAAACCCCTACTAATGGCGCACCTAATTTGGCCATTAATGGCGCATCTGTGGTGCGCCATTACTAGCACGCCATTAGTAATTTTTACTAATGGCGCACCACTAGTGCGCCATTGGTATCTAGTATACTAATGGCGCACCACTGGTGCGCCATTAGTATAGGCCAGGGTGCGCCATTAGTATGCCTCCCAGGGGCCATGTATACCCAGGTGCTTTGGCATACTAATGGCGCACTACCACTGGATGCGCCATTAGTAACCGCGGCATACTAATGGCGCACTATCCAGTGATGCGCCATTAGTATGCTTTGTCATACTAATGGCGCACTGTCATGTGATGCGCCATTAGTATGAATATTAGGGTTTTTTATTTTTTATTTTCTGTTTTTTGCACAGGTTACAAAATGTATAATTTGACAAAATATAGACAGCACACATCAACAACAGATTCATCGAATACAATAGAAGATTAGTCTTTGAATACAATTAATCATATTAGTCTCCGAATACAATTCATCATATTAGTCTCAGAATTGAAAAGACCAAACAAAGATAGAACATTATATTACAAGTCTCGAGACCGCGAGTAGCGAGTTTGTCTTCACATTACAAGTCGATATCGATCATCTAAACTACCATCACATAGAAGAGAGCTGCGGTCATCACGATGAGCATCCTCACGATGAAACTCGTCTTCATCTGGTTCCTCCAACGCTCCCTCCCCTCTCCCGCTAGATAGCAGGCGTATCTAGATTCGGCCTCGGCCCTAGTGGTGTACCCTTTGTAACTGTTACCATTGAATCGATGAACCTGTCTCCAACACTCCTCCCAGTCATCGTAGACTCCGGGAACCTTACCCTTGTACACAACATACGTCGGCATCGCTATTTACTAGCCAAACGAAATGTTAGTACCAATTCACAGACAATACATAAGCAATATATAAGTATGCAACAGAACAATCGGAAGAGAAAAGCAAGACATTAATAGCATCGATTACATCTAAGTTGAACGACTCTCGAAACCAAAGAGACATACTACAAGTTCATTAAGTTTAATTACAACATGAGCCAATCGATGTTTCAGAACTAGACACAGCATCACTGCTTTCGACTCGACTCAAGGGACCGGAGCATGGATGAAGCCGCCGTCTATCGTGGGAGTCATGAAATAATGGTCGTTGTCAGCCTACATTTGTAGCATTGTGTCGATGTCACTGTTGGACGGTTGATTGCTGAGGTAGAACTGCCCCGAGGTATGAAGGACATCTTGATGGATGATTTCCGCAAACTCCGACTGGATGCGAAAGAATTCTTGTCGGAGGTCCGCGTCCTGGATTGCCGACACGCTCTTTGCCCAATCTTTGAGTTTACTCGGTAGCAGAAGTTGATGATGGTCCCGTACGATCGCCCGCATGTGATGGATGGCGTAGTAGGCACCCTTCTGACCGCCAGGCGGCTGCTTGACATAGCAGAACGTCGTATTGTGGGACTACACATGCTTGCCGTACTTACGAATAGGCTTGGTGAAGGTGCCTCCAGATTTGGCGTAGCCGGGGAGAACATCATCAAGAACCTTCTTGACATTTGTGTAGTCTACGTTCGACTAACGGTCCGGGTCGAAATACGTGGCCATGGAATTTTTGGGGCTTAGGAGGATGAGCGTGCAACGTGTGTCACTGCAGAAAACATGGAATGTTAAAAGAAAAACGATCGAAATGTAAGAATTCATATGTTACGGGCCGGTTGAGGGGAGGACTTACTCGGGAAAGTAAGGCACGAGGAAGTTATCCTTATCTTGGTTTGCCAGAATGACGCCTTCGAGGTAAGAACTCGCGACTTGCCGGTCCCCAGTGCTGCCCAAGATCTTGGGACGCATGTAGAAGGGGTCGACTATCACGATGTCCGGGGTCTTGTCGCGAATGATCCGCATCTCCATACTTAGCGAAAATAGCCGAACGAAGGTGTAGTGCAGTGGATGAAGGTTCAACATAGCGTGGATGTCATCAAAACGCAGGACGATCGTACGCCCGATGGAGTTATCCACAAAGCCCTTGCCCTCTGGCACCTTGGCCGCGAAAACCGGGTATGCCACATCCTTCTCTCTGAGACGCCGCTTCTCCAAAGAAAGAACACTGTCATGCAGACTCCGCATAGCACCGGTTGCAGCATTGAGCATATTTGTCGGTAGCATCGCCCTACCCGCCACATGCACCCTCCTCGAGATATCCTGCGGTGAAGGTGGCCCGTCCTGAGCACGGATTGTACTCGGTGCCGGCTGGCTTGCACCCTTCTTAGTCTTTCTTTTGCGTGCCTTCTTCTTCTCCTGTAATGGGACTGAGTTCTGCTCACAGACCACCTTCTTGAGTGTGTTGGGGCTGATAATATTTCGCACCTCGCCTATCTGAGGCTCGATGAAGTCGGCAGCTGGAGGCGTCTCCTGAGAGCTGAACGCCAGACGGCGCCTGTTGCAACTTGGCTTCTCCGCGGTACCAGCTAGATCGCACACATCTTTTGTTGGGTTTGGTTCTTGAGAAGGAGGCCCCATGAAGTCGCCATCGTACCCATGATCATCAAAGTACTGATCGATGTTGCCAAATGTATCATCGTCGTCGTCGTCGTCGTTCTGATCCTGTGCCATATGCATGTTTGGATCCAGTGGCATAGGGATGTCCGGCACCGTTGCGGTGGTCTTGCCATGGTGCCGACTTGGCGCCAGCACGACTGGCGGTGTTGTCTTTGGGGTGGTGTCCCCCGCCCCCAAATGAATCTGGCTCTTCGGCCAAAGCAGGGGCCAGCTCAGGCAGACGCTGAGGGTCATCACGTCATCATCGTCGGCCCCGACGGGTCGAATCGGAAGTAACAAGTCGTCGCAGCCTGGCAGCACCCGAACCAGTTGAACCCTAAACAAGTTGGGTGGCATCTGGGTACCGTGTAACAAGGGGTTGCCCTGTTGAACGATTTTCCCCTTGGTGACATTGACCAACTCGTTGTTCACGAAGTGGAGGAGAGTGCGCGGAACGTCGGCGGCGCCCTGCGAAAACATGTAGGGTGTCAGGGATGCCCAGTCAAAGGCAAGGAGATGAAGTCCTCGGCCGAGAGAGGCTTAATTAGTTACCGTGATGATGGCGTCGAGCTCGGCTAATGTCGACGCACCGCCAACGGCGGGCGTCCAGTTGATGGAGGGGCCGCTTGCTGCAGAGGTGCCGGCCGGCGTACACCCGGGTGCATTAAGCTCCCGTGCCGGCGTCGGAGACACCAATGCCGCCTCCGCCGGAGGCACCAATGGCCCCGCCATCGCATTATGCGAGTTGCTGGCCGTGAAGCTAGGAATCGGGAGCGGCCCCTATTGGCCGCCCGCAATCCACGCACTCAACCCCGAGATCAAGGTAGGCACAATGGCGGTGATCGTCGCTCCGAGTCATTCTTCCACTTGCTCTTGGACAATCTCCGGAATCCGTGCCACCTGTGCCTTGAGTTCTTGAACCTCTCGCGCCTGGCTTTCCGAGCTGGTCTTTTTCTCCTTCCGCACACCAGCGGTATAGTATGACCCCCATTTTGTCGACAAGCCTTTGCCGGCCACACGACCAGCTGACGTCGGCTTACTGAGCTTATCCTTGTTCTTCATTACATTCAACGCCCTATTTAGAGTGGTGTCCCAAGGGTTGCTCTTAGTCGACCCCGCGCTACTGCTTTCAGTCGTCTGCGGAAGGAATGTGAACCATTTAGAAATTTGGCTTCATTAATTAGAATGCAACCATATGGAGCTAATTACGCGGGGGTGTATTCCTTACCAGAACAAGCTCAAGCTGCCTGGTCTTCTGATCCGTGGTAAGCTCCTTTGTTTTCGGGTCCTTCTTGTACCAGGCCCTGACAAAGTTCCTGGTCTGCTTGTCACCGTATTTATCGAAGAGGGGCGGTAGGCTTTGCTCGGCACGGTCCGCCTCCTCCTTGTCCCATATAGGCTCCGCCACTCTGTAACCGCCGGGACCGAGTGTGTGTTCCCCTATGTTCAGCTCCTGCATTTGTTTCCCCCACTCACTTGATTGGGAGTTTGCGGTGCTCCAGCAATTGATCTTGAAGTCGTTGTAGTCATCTTCGATGATTGAAGGATTTTTCTCCTTGATCTTCTGATAACTCTCACCTTTCTCGATCATTTTCTTCACATTGGTTTTCCAAGTAGATAGGGCCTTGCTCATCTTCGTGAGGGCAGCATTGTTCACTTTATTCCCTTTGAGGCTTGTGTTTGCAAATTCAGCGGGGAACTTGTATCGTTCGTGCAGCTTCCTGAAGAGGAGGTGGCGCAAATTCCCTCGGTCAGGATGCCTCAGGTTCTCGGTGTTGATCGAGACGGTGCTCCGGACAATGCACCCGAGCTGAAGCGACTACCCCTTGACTATTCGTTCGAGCGCCGTTGGATTCCCGTTGGAGTCCACTTCAGTAACTTCCTCCTTGAGGGTGAGGAGCACGATCGGGCGCCGGTCCTTCCGTTGCCTCTTCGGTTGGCTGCCATCTGTGCGGGCGCCGCCATCATCAGTGGTGGCATCCTCGGCGGCACCATCAGTGGTGGCATCAGTGTGGTCATCCTCGGCGGCACCATCAGTGGTCTCAGGATCGGTGGGGAAGGCGGCGGCCTCATACAAGTGAGGTTATTCCTCCATCTCCTGGGACAGCTCCCAGAATGCCTTGCCGCCCGAACCCCCGGCCTCATCGTTGTGGGCCATGTTTCTCTCTAAATAGAAACAAAGTTTGGTCAAAAAGTTGGTTATTGTCAAGGAACAAGATCTCTAAGTTGACCAAATAACCTAATTCTCGAGGAATGTCGCCAAAAAGTTGGTTATTGTCAAGGAACAATTGAGAGATGTTTGTGATATTGCCTAGGTGTTTTGGGATAGAACCTGTTAGTGTGTTGTTGCTAAGGTCCAAGTCCACGTTCTCAGGGTAACCTAGTTCTTGAGGGGTGTGTCTAGAAAGTTCACTCTTCTTTTTAGAAGACAAGTGTCTGAAATGGTATTGCCTTTCCTTAATTTGTACTATTTTTTCATTGTGTTGAATACTTATGTGGGTGAGTGTATCTGTAATTACTTTTTACTACACCGCAGGGTGTTCAAACACGCGGAGAGGATAAACGCTAGCAGGCTGATCTTGGTTGGGAAATCCGAGTGGGAGCGAGGCATTGTTCGTGTGAAGATACTATCAACCAGAGAAGAGTTCGAGGTCAAGGCGGGCGAATTGCAGTAGCTGTTAGCTGATCTGATCGATTTGAAGGTTTGACTTGTCCTCTTCTTTCTGATCATCTTCAACACTTTAAGTTTTGCGATTCATGTTGTGTATACAAACAATTGGGTGGCTTTAAAGGCTATTGATATCTTCTTTCGGATCATTCATTTTGCAACAAACAAAGAAATTGTAGGTCTTGCCATTCACCAACATGTATTGAGAATGCCTTTGCTGCCTGAGAATAGAATGCTCATCCGCTTCGAACTAAGGCTTTTGCGATTATTTTTGGTTCTGTACATGATGCAAAATGGATGGATGGATGAATATAATGAAGCAAGTAATTGTCCTGCCTTGGAAATTAAGCTGGTGCCTACAGGTATATGTATGTATTGTTTGGTTGGTCCTGAAAAACAAAAGCTATCTAGCTAGTATACAATGCAAATTAAGCTGCAGATAGCTTATTGTCTCCTCTCACTATCTCTCTATCACACATGGCAAGCAAGGGTGTCTGAGTGTGTGAATAAAGTACTAAACTAATCCAACTACTAAAGCAAATTAATTTTTATTTCGGTTGAGAATCGGGCACCTTCTAGCTCAAGAAAATTGGGCATGACCTTTGCTAATTTTCTTGACCTAGGAGTGCCCCATTTCTCAACCGAAACGGAAATTAATCAACGTTTCAGGAGAAAGGGGTTATTTTTTGGCACAAACAGAGATTTTATTCACCCTCGATGCAAAAGTAGAGCCTGAAGCTTCCAAAAAAAGAACAGGTTTAGAACGGCATACAGCAAAGTGTGCTGTGAATCTTGTGACACATGATTGTGTACTAACTACACCCTCTGTTCACAAATATAAGATGTTCTAACTATTTTCAGTATCAAGGCATTGCAGTTTGAATCATCTTATCAGTGTCTCTACAAAAATAGCTCAGAATTATGATTCCATTTCCACATTGATCTTTGAGCAATATGGTGCATTGTTTTGCTCCAGGTGATCTGTCCCGGAGCAGCATCCAGACCAAAGCTTAAACCAGAGGAGTAGCAACTAAACTCTGATTACTCATTTGGTTAAACTGAAAGTGAGTCAGTCAAACACTTGAGGTAAAACTAAAGCATCAGGAAACCAAAGCATCCACGCCAAATCATTTACTAACGACAAGTAAAGACTGAATATGTTATATGTATTGGCCAGAGCATAATTAAGCTTAAACCAGAAGACTAGGAACTAAACTCTGAGTAGTCATTTGGTTAAACTGAAAGTGAATCAATCAAGCACAAAGAGCCAAAAATCAGTTAAAATAAGGCAGGCAAAAGTAAAGCATCAGAAAAGAGGCAAAGATTAACGAATCAGACTGCACTACACTGAGTGAAATCGATCTACAGCAAGTATGCATGTATTTATATAGTTTCATGGACCTACTCAAGTATGTATGCATATGCATTGCCACACTGTGCAGTTATTGCATCACAGGAATCACTCTGTTCTGTTCTGTCAAAATAGACCAAAGCAGAGTTCACAGTATTCTGTTCAAAACAGTGAGAGATGCGGTAGCAATAACTGTAGAGGGGGAGAGGGGGAGAGGAGTAGGGGGAGCTCACGGGGGTGGTGGTGCTCCGGCGACGGTGGTGTGGATGGGGCGGCGTCCGGGCGGCAGGGTCGCGTTGAGGCGGCGGGGCAGCGTCGAGGTGGCGGGGCAGCGGCGTCGGGGCGGGGTCGAGGCGGCGTCGGGGCGGCGGGGCAGCGTCGAGGCGGCGGGGTCGCGTCGAGGCGGCGGGGCAGCGTCGAGGTGGCGGGGCAGCGGCGTCGGGGCGGGGTCGAGCCGGCGTCGGGGCGGCGTCGGGGCGGCGGGGCGGCGTCGAGGCAGCATCGGGGCGGTGGGGCAGCATCGAGGCGGCGGGGCAACGACATCGGGAGAGGAGAGGGGAAGGGGATCGAGGGCGAGGGCGAGGGAGAGAGAGGGGCCGGGGAGGGAATATGGGTGGGGCCGGGCACAATACTAATGGCGCACCACCCCTCGGTGCGCCATAAGTACATCCATACTAATGGCGCACCCCACCGTGGTGCGCCATTAGTATTTTTTTTATTTCTGCTCGGCCAATAGGTTATCTACCACCAGAACTGATCCACATCAAGTCCCCTCTACTAGCTCGACTGGTCAGCAGCCAGTTCTCACACCAGGAGGTCCTGGGTTCGACTCCCAGGCTCCACAAATTTTTTTTAAGCATTTAAAAAGCTGTTTGATACTTATTTGTGTTTAAATATGTTCAAACTTGTTTAAATCATAACAGTAATATTTTTTTATAAGACAGTAATAGCTTTTTAAAAAATATCATCAAACAGTAATGCCGGTGGAGCGGGGGAGGGTGCGCGGGGTGCGGGGGGTCAGCGGCGGCGGTTGAGTAGGGGAATCGAGTGTGCGGGGGGTCGGCGGTGGTGGCCGGTGGACTGGGGGGTGCTCGGCGGCGAGGGGGACCGGATCTGGCGAGGTGGGATAGCGATCGAGATGGAGGGGGATCGAGATCGAGTGTCCATGAAATTTAAAAATATTCATGATAGTTCAAAAAGTACCCATGAAATACAATCGAGAAATGAAGGCTACGATTTAAATACAATCGATCTTAGCTAGCTATCTGTTCACAATCTTCTTGCCCTTCTTTTTCGCAAATGGAGTTCTTCTGTGGAACGGACGTCCTTTAGGTAGGGTGGTCCTGCTTCTTCTTGTGGTGTATGCTGCTACTTCATCATCGTCGTCATGTTCGATCCTCGGGTCGCCGTACTTGTCGAAGTCTTGCTCATTGGCTACTCCATCCATTCCGATGATCTTCCTTTTGCCTCTCCTCACTACAACATGACTGGGCTTTGGCGGGTCGGTAATGAAGAAGCATTGGTACACTTGGGAAGCCAGTACCCATGGCTCATTTTTCGCGGTGACGTTTGCGCCCGCAGTCTTAGATTTGGCTTCGGGTATAACCATGGTGGTGAAATACCGGTCTTCTTTTATGACGTTCTTGGCCCATCTGACACGGAACATCGGGACCTTCTCTCCAGCGTAGCTCAGCTCCCAGATCTCCTCGATCCTTCCGTAGTATCTATCCTTGTCGTTACCGGTGTAGGATTCCATCGTTACCCCGGAGTTCTGATAACCATCGCTCTTCATGTCCTTGGCCTCGGTGTAGAATGTGTAGCCGTTGATATCGTACGCCTCATAGGTCATCAGGTTGTGCTCGGCGCCCTGTGACAAGGCGAATATGAGTTGTTCTTCCGCAGAAGAATCCTCATGTAAAGGGTACGACAGAAGCTTCTGCTTGAACCAACACGTGAAACATGAGTTGTGCTCTTTGAGTATATCTCCGTCCGTCCTCTGTTGGCCTCGGTCATTGTACGTCTTCTTAATAAAGGTTTTGTGCTCTACCACCCAAGGATCGACCACGTCTATGTGTTGTAGTGCGACTAGGTTTGCTCTTTCAAAGTCGGCGAGTCGACCCTCGAAGTCGACATGCATTTCGCGGCGACCCTCACGGTGACCCCATCCAGCGAGCCTGCCGAGGTGCCTGTTGACGGGCAGACCAACGGGGTTCTCGATGCCTAGATAATTCGTGCAGTAGGAGATGCACTCTTCGGTCAGAAAGCCCCTGGCTCTGCTTCCTTCTGGACGTGACATGTTGCGAACGTATCCTTTGATGACACCATTCATCCTTTCGAATGACATCATGCTGTGAAGGAACGTCGGCCCGAGTTGGATGATATCCTCCACTATATGGACCAGCAGATGCACCATAACATCGAAGAATGCGGGCGGGAAGTACATCTCAAGCTCGCATAGTATCACCACGATCTCTTCTTGTAGCCTTCTGAGTTGCCTCACGCCAATCGACTTCCGAGAGATGACGTCGAAGAAGTTGCATAGGCCAAATAGCGTTTCACGGACGTGCGCGTCCATGATCCCACGGATTGCAACTGGAATTATCGGCGTCATCAGCACGTGACAGTCGTGAGACTTCATCCCGCTGAACTTCTGCTTCGCTGGGTCTAGGTATCTGCTTATCTTCCCCGCGTAACCGTAAGGAAGTTTTACTCCTAGGAGGCAGGCGAAAAACTGCTCGATCTCCTCCTGACTTAGAGTGAAGCACGCGGGAGGGTAGTCATTTCCGGTCTTCTTGGCCTTTTTGCCTTTGCGACGACTTTCTGTCTCCTGCTTCGCCTCATCATCGTCATCATCATCATCATCATCATCATCATCATCATATAGCGTGAAGCTCCTGCCTGATGCCCATTGATTTCAAGTCTGCCCTTGCTTTCGGCCCATCTTTGGTCCTCTCTGGCATGTTGAGCAGGGTACCAAGCAGACTCTCGCACACGTTCTTCGTGATATGCATGACATCAAGGTGTGTGAGGCACGCGGTGGATCTTCCAGTACGGCAAGTCCCAGAAAACAGACCTCGTTTTCCATACCTTCAGCAGCGGCTCTGGCGCCTTTCGCTTCTTTCCCGGCTCTGGCGCCTTTTGCTTCTTTCCCGGCAGTGGGTAGTCTTTCCAATTTTTCAACAGCTTATCTATTTCCTCGCCGCTCCTCGTACACGGGCATTTTCGGGGTTCGGTTTCACCATCGAACAGATCCTTGCGTTTCCTCCACGGGTCATCGTCGCGAAGTCACCTTCGATGTCCCATGAACATGGTTTTCGAAGACCCGGGATCTCTATCTGGATGGCGATACGTTGTGTCATCCATGCACCTTACGCATCCAGAAAATCCGTGGACTACCTGCCCCGCAAGATATCCGTAACCGAGATAGTCGTGCACCGTCGTGAGCAGTGCGGCTCTCATAGGGAAATATTCTTTCTCTGCGGCGTCCCACGTATTGGCTGGCATTTTCCACAGCGTGTCAAGCTCCTCTTTCAGCAGCCCCAGATACAGATTGATGTCGTTCCCTGGTTGTTTCGGCCCTTCAATTAGCATACTCATGTGAATGTACTTCCTCTTCATGCACAACCAGGGGGGAAGGTTGTACATCCACACAAACACAGGCTAGGTGCTATCTGTGCTTCTCTGGCTGCCAAACAGATTGACTCCATCGGTGCTCGCGCCCAGCACGATGTTCCTTGGATCGTTCCCAAATTCTGGGTATTCGAAGTTCAACGCTTGGCACTGGCTCGCATCCTTAGGGTGACTCAGCATCTTGTCTTTTTTATCTATCTCCGGATCATTTGCGTCATCTTCTCGCTTCTTCTCCTCCCTATCCGCGTGCCAACGCAGGAGCTTTGCTACCTTAGGGTCCACGAAATACCGCTGCAGATGAGGAGTGATCGGAAAGTACCACACCACTTTTCGCGGAGCTTTCTTCCTCTTCTTGTATTGAGTGACACCGCACACCGGACATATGGTAGACTCCGCGTGCTCGTCCCGATAAATGATGCAATTGTTCATGCACACATGGTATTTCACGTGTGGTAAATCTATAGGACACACGATTTTCTTCGCCTCCTCCAAACCGGTCGGGCACTCGTTCCCCTTGGGAAGACGTTCGTGCCAGAATGACATGTTCTCGTGGAAGCATGCGTCGGTCATTTTCTGTTTTACATTCATCTCTAGAGCCATGAGCGTTACTTTCAGGCGGGTATCCTCGGGCCTGCATCCTTCATACAATGGAGTAACCGCGTCTAACTCAAGTTGATCCATCTTGGCTTTCTCTCGGGCGGCAGCTCTTGCGTTATCCGTCTGCTTGAGAAGCAGCTCTTGAATATGAGGGTCCTGCACCCAGCCCATCGATGGTCCATCATCGTCTGCTCCGCCGGCATCATCATCATGTCCTGCATCTTCTGCATGATGACTGTGTATAGCATCACCGTCGTGATCATCTCCTGGGGATTCTTCGTCTTCTCGCCCGCCCGAGCCGCGGTGGTTGTCTTGCTGCCCTTCCTCATTTCTTGCCCGGCCTCCATGGACGACTTCGTAGTCATCTTCATCACCTTGCCACCGATAGCCATCCATGAAACCACGCAAGAGTAGGTGGTCCCGCACCTGCCCGGAATCCGGGTCCGCAATAAGGCTATTCAGCTTGCATCTTCGACACGGACATCTTATCTCCGTCTCATTCTTTTGAAGCATCTCAGCCTTTGCGGACCTCAAAAACCTATTCACGATGCGTTCGGTCATCGTGCGGACCATGGTCGCCTGCGGGGTAGAGCAAAACGATATTTTAGAACCAAGAAAAAATTTGGCATGACTTTCCCTAAAAATAGGACCAAAAAGAATGCTTAATGCCAAAATTCTCGCCGAAACGGAAATGAATCAACATTCCGGCAAAATATTGGCAACTATCGCATTTCAAATACCGGTACACCTCCAAACACAAACACATATGCAACACCACAAACATATGCAACACCACGAACATACATAGATCTAGCTAGGCCATAAAAAGTGCATGTGCACATTGTTGTAGGGAGAACAACATAAATATAGCTTCCCCCCTTACTTACCTAGGAAAACAAGGTAACTTAACCACTTAATTTGAATGAATCTATGGTGGAAATGAGGTGAAAAAGAGGAGGCACCCGAGACAAGGAGGAGGCGGTGGAGAGAATGAAGTGGGGAGAAAGTGAGTGTGGGAGGAGAGGCTCTCCAAAATATCTTGTTGCTGCCCACTTACTAATGGCGCACCAACAACAAATGCGCCATTAGTAATCCAGGTTACTAATGGCGCACCCCCTGGTGGTGCGCCATTAGTAGTTTTGCAAAAAAAAACATACTAATGGCGCACTCTGCCACGGTGCGCCATTACTAGTTTAAACTAGTAATGGCGCACCTCGTGTGAGTGCGCCATTAGTAGTTTAGCAAAAAAAGGAATAAAAAATAAAAAAAAAATAACATTAGTGGCGCACTTTCTGGCTGGTGCGCCATTACTAGTTACAACTAGTAATGGCGCACTTCCTGTGGATGCGCCATTAGTATGTTTGGACAGGCGCACTAGTTCAAAAAAAATTGATACTAATGGCGCACCGTGGGCAAGGTGCGCCATTAGTAGTTTCAACTCTAATGGCGCATCAGAAGGTGGTGCGCCATTAGTATATACTAATGGCGCACCACTTGTCTGGTGCGCCATTAGTGTCAATCCCATCTATAGCCCTTTTTCTAGTAGTGCCATGTCCATGTTCTGTAATGCTTGTACTTGTATCATCATATTAATGAAAAAGATAAACCTTGCCGAGAACTCGTGCATGTATACATCCATTTGATAACCCGCAAGAATATGGGATAGTTGTAGCCTCTTTCGATAAGTAAGAGTGTCGAACCCAACGAGGAGCTAAAGGTTGAGCAAATACTCTCTCAAGTCCTATCGGCCACTGATACAACTCTACGCATGCTTGACGTTCGCTTTACCTAGAACAAGTATGAAACTAGAAGTACTTTGTAGGTGTGATAGGATAGGTTTGCAAGATAATAAAGAGCATGTAAATAAAAAGTAGGGGTTGTTTAGATAAAGATGCAATAAAGTAAATATAGCGAGTGTGGAAAAGTGGTGGTAGGAGTTGTGGAATTGTCCCTAAGCAACTGACTACATTGCTAGACCGACAATCACTGTAACAATTTTATTTGAGGGAGAGGCATAAGCTAACATACTTTATCTAGTTGGATCATATGCACTTATGATTGGAACTCTAGCAAGCATCTGCAACTACTAAAGATTCATTAAGGTAAAACCCAACCATAGCATTGAAGTATCAAGTCCCCTTTATCCCATACACAACAATCCCCTTACTCGGGTTTGTGTTTCAGTCACTCATGCAACCCACTATAAGCGAATCATGAACGCATTGCAACACCCTATAGCGGGAATACCTCATGCTTGCGCGACACGGAGGGCACAATAGGACATCACCAATAATAAAACATGCAACTCAAACCAATCATAGCAATTAATCAATCACCGATAGGACAACGAAAATCTACTCAGACATCATAAGATGGCAACACATCATTGGATAATAATATGAAACATAAAGCACCATGTTCAAGTAGAGGGTACAGCGGGATCCGGGAGAGTGGACCACTGGATATAGATGGGGGAAGGTGATGGAGATGTTGGTGAAGATGACGGCAGTGTTGGTGAAGAACACGGTGATGATTATGGCCCCCATCCGCGTTCCGGCGCCACCGGAAGCAAGGGGAGAGAGCCACCCTTCTTCTTCTTCTTCTTCCTTGACCTTATCCCTAGATGGGAGAAGGGTTTCCCCTCTGGTCCTTGGCTCCGATGGCGTGAGAGGGGCGAGAGCCCCTCCGAGATTGGATCTACCTCTCTGTTTCTGCGTTCTCAGATTCTACCCCTTCACCGTTTCCTTTATATCTGGATATCCGTAACTCCGATTGGGGTGAATCTTTCACCCAGATCTTTCTCATAAAATTATCTTTCTTGCGCCACAAGAAGAGCATCAACCGCCTTACGGGTGGCCCACGAGAGCCCAGGCCGTGCCCAGGGGTGAGGGCGCGCCCCCTGTCTCGTGGCCACCCCGGACACCATTTCGCGTTGATTTTACTTCCCAAAAATCATAAATATTCCAAAAAAAATCTACGTCCGTTTTTATCCCGTTTGGACTCCGTTTGATATTGGGTTTCTGCGAAGCAAAAAACATGCAAGAGATAGGAACTGGCACTGGGCACTGGATCAATATGTTAGTCCCAAAAAATAGTATAAAAAGTTGCCAAAAGTATATGAAAGTTGAATAATATTGGCATGGAACAATCAAAAATTATAGATACGACGGAGACGTATCAGCATCGCCCAGCTTAATTCCAGCTCGTCCTCGAGTATGTAAATGATAAAAAAGATAATTTTTGATGTGGAATTCTACCTAGCATAATCTTGATCATATGTCTAATCATGGCATGAATATTAAGACACGAGTGATTCAAAGCAATAGTCTATCATTTGACATAAAAACAATAATACTTCGAGCGTACCAATAAAGCAATCATGTCTTTTCAAAGCAACAAGGCCAAAGCAAGCTTATCCCTACAAAATCATACAGTTTGGCCATGCTTCATTTTTGTCACACAAAATGTCCCCATCATGCACAACCCCGATGACAAGCCGAGCAATTGGTTCATACTTTTTAACGCGCTTCAGCTTTTTCAACCCTCACGCAATACATGAGCGCAAGCCATGGATATAGCACTATAGGTGGAATAGAATATAATGATGGAGGTTATGTGGAGAAGACAAAAAAGGAGAAAGTCTCACATCGACGCGGCTAATCAACGGGCTATGGAGATGCCCATCAATTGATGTCAATGCGAGGAGTAGGGATTGCCATGCAACGGATGCACTAAGAGCTATAAATGTATGAAAGTTCAACAAAAGAAACTAAGTGGGTGTGCATCCAACTTGCCTGCTCATGAAGACCTAGGGCATTTGAGGAAGCCCATCGTTGGAATATACAAGCCAAGTTCTATAATGAAAATTCCCACTAGTATATGAAAGTGACAACATAGGAGACAATCTATATGAAGAACATGGTGCTACTTTGAAGCACAAGAAATGAGACTCACTACATGAAGAACATGGTGCTACTTTGAAGCACAAGTGTGGAAAAAAGATATAGTAACATTGCCCCCATTTATTTTTTTCTTTTATTTTCTTTTTTTTCTTTTTTTTCTTTGGCCTTTCTTTTTTTTTCTTTTTGGCCTTTATTTTTTTATTTTTTTGGGGACAATGCTCTAATAATCATGATCATCACACTTTTAATTACTTACAACTCGATACTGGAACAAAGATATGACTCTATATGAATGCTTCCGGCGGTGTACCAGGATGTGCAATGATCTAGCGTAGCAATGACATCAAAAAATGGACAAGCCATGAAAACATCATGCTAGCTATCTTACGATCATGCAAAGCAATATGACAATGAATGCTCAAGTCATGAATATGATGATGATGAAAGTTGCATGGCAATATATCTCGGAATGGCTATGGAAATGCCATCATAGGTAGGTATGGTGGCTGTTTTGAGGAAGATATAATGAGGCTTATGTGTGATAGAGCATATCATATCATGGGGTTTGGATGCACTGGCGAAGTTTGCACCAACTCTCGAGGTGAGAAAGGGCAATGCACGGTACCGAAGAGGCTCGCAATGATGGAAAGGTAAAAGTGCGTATAATCCATGGACTCACATTAGTCATAAAGAACTCATATACTTATTTGAAAAGTTTATTAGCCCTCGAAGCAAAGTACTACTACGCATGCCCCTAGGGGGATAGATTGGTCGGAAAATACCATTGCTCGTCCCCGATCGCCACTCATAAGGAAGACAATCAAAGAAACACCCCATGCTTCAAATTTGTCACACAACGGTTACCATACATGCATGCTACGGGACTTGCAAACCTCAACACAAGTGTCCCTACAATCCACAACCACCCACTAGCATGACTATAATATCACCATCTTTATATCACAAAACTATTGCAAGGAATCAAACATATCATATTCAGCGATCTACAAGTTTATGTAGGATTTTATGACTAACCATGTGAATGACCAATTCCTGTCATCTCTCTAAATAGATATAAGTGCAGCAAGAGAGTTTAATTCTTTCTACAAAACATATCCCATGCTCTAACAATTATAAGTGAAGAGAAAGAGCATTCTACAAATGGCGGTTTTCTATGTGAAGAGAAACAGGCATTCCAGACTTCAAATGATATAAGTGAAGCACATGAAGCATTCTATAAAGCCATTCTCAAAAGATTTAAGTGAAGTGCAATGAGCATTCTATAAATAAACCAAGGACTATCTCATACCAGCATGGTGCATAAAAGAAAAATGAAAACTAAATGCAAAATACGCTCCAAGACTTGCATATAATGCATGAACGAAACGAATTCGAAAACATACCGATACTTTGTTGAAGAAAGAGGGGATGCTTTCCGGGGCATCCCCAAGCTTAGACGCTTGAGTATCCTTGAATATTTACTTGGGGTGCCTCGGGCATCCCCAAGCTTGATCTCTTGCCTCTCTTCCTTTTCCTCATATCGAGACATCCTTGATTAGACACTACATCCACACAAAACTTCAATAGAAAACTCGTTAAGATCTGTTAGTATAATAAAGCAAATCAGCACTCTAAGTACTGTTGCAAACCAATTCATATTTTGTTTTTGAAATGTGTCTACTGTAATATAACTTTTCCATGGCTTTATCCACTAATATAAATTGATAGATTCATCAAAACAAGCAAACTATGCATCAAAAACAGAATCTGCCAAAAACAGAACAGTCTGTTGAAATCTGAACATCCACCATACTTCTGGTACCTCAAAAATTCAACCAAAATCAGGAAAAATAAACAAGTTGTACATAAAGACAGTGCAAAAGGAATCAGAACCATTTGACGTTCCAGTTAAAAATGTAAAATCATGCACTACAGCCAAAGTTTCTGTCCTGCACCGTACAAACCAACAAGCATCGTAAACATCCTAAAGGCAAACCTTGGCACATTATTTTTATAATACAATGGAATTGTACAAGGGGATAATTATTTTTGTTGAAAAGTGTCACATCCCTAGTTCTGGTATGCACTGAGCTAGCTAGTCATGTGTTGCATCATGTTTAAATTCTTTTGAAACTTGAAATAGGGATGCTTAAACCCTAGCACCAAATGAATTCAACTAGGGTCAAAATAAAATCTTTCTCATTAAACTCAAAATGCCCTCTAAAAATGTTCAACATTTCTGGTTTGAGGTGAAAGCATCTACCAAAAATGATTTATATTTTCGCAGGACATATTGGGCTCTGAATTAAATCATACCCTATTTGCATTTGGGCATTTAAATACTATAAAATATTTTAAATGCTCAAATAATCATAAACTAAAATGTTTACTGTTGGATATATTCTAAACAGTAGCCATGATTAGTTTCATGATTTTTGGATCTGTTTAAGTATTTTTAATAAAGTCACAAAGTTGCAGAAAAATAGAAAACAGAAATAAAAGAGAGAGAGAGAGAGAAGGACTTACCTGGCGCCAGCAACCGGCCCAGCTCCTGTGCTGGCAGCCCACCTGTGCGGCCCAGCCCATCTGGCGCCTCCTGTCGTCTTCTCCACCGCGCCAGGAGGACGAGGGCATGTACCCGACCCACGCCAGCACCCGCGTGCCACCTCCTGCTTGCCGCTTCGCCCCCGCTTCTTCGGGTGGCGCCATGCACGCCCCCTGGAACCCCCTCGCGCTCTCCCTCTCTCATTCCCCCCTCCTCTGTTTCTCTTACGCGCGGCCACCGAGCGCAGCCGTCGCCGCCGACGAGCACCACCGCGGCCACCTTCCACCCCTCGCCCCGCAGAAGCTTCCAGAAGAACCATCGCGCCTTCTTCTTTGTCTCCACCAACCCACGTGACGCCGGAAGCCCCGTAGCACCGTCCTCGTCGTCGTCTTCATCTTCGGTGCCCTGAGATCGCCGTCGTCAATTCGCCATTGCAGAAGCTTCCCCGAGCCCACCGAGCTTCTCTCCCGAACCCTTGTGAGCTCCTACGCCTTTCCCCTCTCTCCCCGCAGTCTAACTCGCCCTCTAGCACTAGCGCTGCCGCGCCCGAGAGCTTGCTGCCGCCGTCCATGGCGTCGCCGCGGCCACAGCTACTGCCACTCGCGTCCGAGCGTTGCCCCGTGCTCAGCACGCTCCCAGGAGCCGGGCGCGCCCACCAGTTCGACCTACCGTTCCCCCTAGCGCCAACCCGCACTAACCCTGAGCTCCGGCCGCCGCCGCGAGCTTGATTCCGGTGAGCCCATTCGACCTCAGCCCCTCCCGCTTGCTTAGATGGATGCGGCTGAGCGCCAGCTACGCGTAGATGATCGCTGCCGCTGTTTTGGTCGCCGACGGGCGTTTCCCGAGCCCCTCCGCCGCGTCTGGACTCGTCGGCGGCTAAACGCCGGGGACCGTTGACCCTTGACCGGCGTGGGTTGACCCCACTGCCCGGTTGACTCTCCCCTCTCTCCCACTGACTTGCGGGCCCCGCCCGGCTAATTAATCTAGTTTAGGTCTAAAACTTAATCAGTTTAACCTAGGTTAGTGCTAATTAAACTAGGTTAGTTAGTTAGTCACTGATGAGTGGACCCCACTGGTCAGGTTTGACCTGGACCGTGCCTCGTTGACCTGCTGACGTCATGATGATGTCAGGCTGACACAGTAATGCCCTTTTCTGGATTTATTCTTTTATAGGAAATTCCAGAAATTATTGCAAACTTCAAAAATTAATAGAAATTAATCTGTAACTCCAAATGCAAAGATTTATATATGAAAAACGATTAGAAAAATCCAATCTATCCATCTGTACTAGTTTCATGCATGTTTAAACAAGTTAACTTGCTGTTCAGTGAAAAACATGATAAAGCACTATTTAAGATCACAAATGTGTTTGAACTTTGAATCTTTGGTTCAAAATAGCTCAAACCCATCTGGTTGTAGTTGCATTAGCCCAACACACTCATTTTACCATATTGTGAATTGCATTGATTGTGTTTCTTCTCTGTTGCCGGTATTTGTCCCCTCTCGTTAGATGTGGTTTCGACGACGAGTTCGATGACACCGATGAAGACCTATAATATCTTCAGAAGTGCCAGGCAAGCAAAACCCCCTTGTTCATTCCGATACAATCCCACTCTCTCGCTCCTGCTCTCTTTTACTGCATTAGGACAACAACGATTCATCTGTTACTTGCTGCGGTAGCTGAACCCCTTTATCCTTTGCATGACCTGTCATTCCACAGTAAATAGATGAAACCCACTAGCATGAGTAAGAGTTGTTTGAGCCCTGTTGTGCCTACTCATTCATGCTTGTTTGTCATGCCTGCTACTGCTTAGAGTTGAGTCAGGTCTGATTCATCGAGGATGAATCATAGGTGTGTGAACATGTCCTACTATGTGTGAGCTAAGTGTGTGAACATGATTTGGTAAAGGTAGCGGAGAGAGGCCATGTAGGAGTACATGGTGGGTTGTCTCATTGAAGCCGTCCTTAGGAACTGAGTTCTGTGTTTGTGATCCATGATTCAGCTACTACCATGCATTGGGCCCTGAAATATGACCCCGCTCGAGTTCTTATTCACCCTTGTCCTCTGTCCAGGAGTTGCAAGTAGTTTCTGGTGTTTGTAGTATGCTGGAGGCTGTGCGCAGCGCTAACCGTAGGGGTGGGCTGTGATGCGGTAGGCACGTGCCACGGTGTACCGGGCGCCCGTTTGGTGTCTCGGGAACCCTGCTCACATCGTTTGGGGCTGTGAGCGAAACTTCGGCCGGATCTCCTCATGGATGGAACCCGAATAGGCGATAAACCTAGACTAGGGACTTGAGTGTCTAGGTAGGTCGTGGTCTACACCCACGTCGGCTTTCGCTTGAAGTCTGCCCAGCACATGTCGTGTGCAGACGCTAAGTGGTGGAAACATGTGTGAAGAAGTACACCCCTGCAGGGATAACATCATCTATTCGAATAGCCGTGTCCGCGGTAAAGGACTTCTGGGTTGCCTGTACAATTCATAGACAAGTGAAAGTGGATACTCTAAAATACGCAAGATAAGTGTGAGTGCTATGGATGGCGTTCTCGTAGGGAAACGGAGCGGATCCATAGTGGTGTATTGAAATGGTGAATATGTGGACTCGTGTGCGCCACCTCAAAAGAGTTACTTGCATTCGTAGTTTAGGATAGCCACTGAGTCAAAGCTGGCTTGCTGCAGTTAAACCCCACCATCCCCTTTGTTGATAATGATGCATATGTAGTTAGTTCTGATGTAAGTCTTGCTGGGTACATTTGTACTCACGGTTGCCTATTTTATGTTTTTCTAGAGAGACTTCGGTCTCGCTAGTAGTTCCGCGTGGACTTCGACGTTTAGCTTGATACCTCAGCTACGATCTTGTGCCCTCGGCAGGATTAGGTAGATAGTTAGGCTTCCAAGCCTTTTTCATTTGTAGATGTCTGTACTCAGACATATTAGCTTCCGCTTGTGCTTTGACTTGTATGCTCTGAATGTTGGGTCGTGAGACCCCTGTTTGTAATATCTCGCTCCTCGGAGCCTAATGAATACATACTTGAGTCGTAGAGTCATGTTGTGATGCCATGTTGTATTTGCACATATCGAGCATATTGTGTGTATGTTATTGAAATGCTTGGTATGTGTGGGATCTGACTATCTAGTTGTTTATCTTTAGTAGCCTCTCTTACCGGGAAATGTCTCCTAGTGTTTCCACCGAGCCATGGTAGCTTGCTACTGCTCCAGAACACTTAGGCTGGCCGGCATGTGTCCTTCTTCGTTCCGGTGTCTGTCCCTTCGGGGAAATGTCACGCGATGAATATCGGAGTCCTGTTAGCCCGCTACAGCCCGGTTCACCAGAGTCCTGCTAGCCCAGTGCTACAGCCTGGATTCACTCGCTGATGACCGACACGTTCGATGCTGGGTCATGGATGCCCGTCCCTGTAAGTCTGTGCCACTTTGGGTTTACGACTAGCCATGTCAGCCCGGGCTCCTTATCATATGGATGCTAGCGACACTATCATATATGTGTGCCAAAAGGTGCAAACGGTCCCGGGCAAAGGTAAGGTGACACCCGTGGGAATACCGTGCGTGAGGCCGCAAAGTGATATGTGGTGTTACATGCTAGATCGATGTGGCATTGAGTCGGGGTCCTGACAAAAAGTTTCTGTAATCAAGATTCACAAAGTTTCTGTGAGCATGAACAAAGTTCAAGGCTAGCTCCCGCTTTAACAATGGTTGTCTTTCTCACTTTCACTTTCCTTTTTGAAAAGCTTTTGGTTCCCCTCTTTATTTTTTTTGTTTTTAAACTATATGAAAGCACTCAACTGAAATAAATGACTCTCTAAAACTTCCTGGTTGTCTCCCTGGCAGCGCTTTCTTTAAAGCCATTAAGCTAGGCATATAGTGCTCAAGTAATGAATCCACCCTCATAATAATTTTAATTAACAATGATTTGTAATTTAGTATTGAACACAGAGTAACATATATCATGCAACAACGAAGTTTAACTCTCTTCCTATGCATCGGCATGTCATAAAAGAACAATTCATGCACACATAGTAAAGGCCAATGCATAGTATAAGCAGATTCTTGCAATTCTATCGTATTGGAAACATAAAGAGGCGGAGATGTAGTTCCTCTCTCATAATAATTGCAAGTAGGAGCAGCAAGCACATGCATATTACATCTTCAAAATCATCATGTGGAATGGTAAAAGGCAACCCATCAATATAATCTTTAATAAGCACAAACTTCTCCGATAAAGTGCAGTTGGGAGAATTCAAAAAGATAATAGGACTATCATCCGTGGGTGCAATAGCAACAATTTCATGTTTAACATAAGAAACTATAGCAAGTTCATCTCCATAAGCATAATTCATATTGGCATCTTGGCCACAAGCATAGCAAGCATCATCAAAAAGGGATATTTCAAACAAATTCAAGGGATCATAGCAATCATCCTTCGGTAAGCGTGAAGGGGAATTAAATGATGTATGAGTTGGAGGGTTACTCTCATTACAAGGTGGGCACGGGTAGCTAATCCGCTCTTCCTCCTTTTGTTCTTCGCTCTCCTCATCATCTTTTTCATCCAATGAGCTCACTGTTTCATAAATTTCTTCTTCCATAGCTTCCTACAAAATATTAGTCTCTTCTTGGACAGCGTTGACTTTCTTCATAAAAGCATTAATATAGTAATTGTATTCATAATTTTCATAGCAATATCCAAGTATAGCAAGATTTTCCGGCCTATAACCATCATCATCAAAAGCTTCATACTTTTCAAACAAAGCTTCAATATCATAGGCAACCTTAAAAGCAACAAATTCTTCTATTTGTTCCACATCATAGTAATCATATATACCATTAGCATAAGAAGCTAAGGTTTCATTATCGTTAAATTTGCATGAAAAGGGGAGGTGTGGAGCCTCCATCCTAGAGCAACAAGTAATATCATATCTCAGGCATAGATTCCAGGCATACCAACACAACATAATAAATTGATCCTATAATAGTTTCCCTTTTTGTGTCGAGGGATAGTCCCTAAAGTATTCATGTTGATCCAATGTGTCTCCGTTATAAAGTTGAATGGGGTTTTCTCAGGATTATCAAAGTAATACATAATATCTCTCACATAATGAGAATTGGGGGTTTTAGGAGTTACCCCATCTACATGAGTAGCAAGTACCTCTAATTTTTTTGGTATTTTTTGTTCCATACCCATAACTAAAGATAGAGACCAACTTAGAACAGCAAATAAAAATTACTTAGTGATAAAGCAAACAAGCACACACGAGAATATTCACCCCACGCTATGACTCCCCGGCAACGGTGCCAGAAAAAGGTCTTGATAACCCGCAAGTATACGGGATAGTTGTAGCCTCTTTCGATAAGTAAGAGTGTCAAACCCAACGAGGAGCTAAAGGTAGAACAAATACTCTCTCAAGTCCTATCGTCCACTGATACGACTCTACGCATGCTTGACGTTCCCTTTACCTAGAACAAGTATGAAACTAGAAGTACTTTGTAGGTGTGATAGGATAGGTTTGCAAGATAATAAAGAGCACGTAAATAAAAATTAGGGGCTGTTTAGATAAAGATGCAATAAAGTAAATATAGCGAGTGTGGAAAAGTGGTGGTAGGAGTTGTGGAATTGTCCCTAAGCAACTGACTACGTTACTAGACCGATAATCACTATTGCAATTTTATTTGAGGGAGAGGCATAAGCTAACATACTTTATCTAGTTGGAGCGTTTAGGCCACTCTTTGTGAAGCAGCGTTTAGGCCAGGAATGAGAGCACCTAAGTTTAAAAGGAGTGGCGAGGTTTTCTATTGCCTAAGTTATCGCTTACAGAACACGAATGGGCAAGAGGCAGAACTTATATGTTTGTCTTGCCGGGATCGCAATGCTGGGCAATCTTCTCATCCTTTCACCAAAGTCAAGCCCATGATAAGAACCTATAACTCCATGCAGATGAGAATGAATGCGGGATGCAATCCTATCTATATGCATATATAGATGCTCTTGAAATGCTCATGCAGTAATCTAAAATGCTCATGCATGCATGCAATCTAGATTGGGGGCCCTCTATAGCACTTCTTTATTCTCGCACGGGGTCATCGCCCCGGCTTTGTACAAGGGGTTACATGCAACTGAGGAAAAACATGTACAAATGCGTGGCTGCCAGGCAGGGCCAGGCAGCCTCGCACCTTATGGGTAGAACTTGCGGAGATGCTCAATATTCCATGAGTTTCACAACAGAGTGCCATCTCGAGTCTCCAGACGAACTGCACCAGGTCTGGTGACTCCTACTACTCGGTAAGGTCCTTCCCACTTCGGTGACAACTTGTGTGTACCCTTAGAGGACTGGCCATGCCTAAGGACAAGGTCACCTTCCACAAAACACGGGGCGTGAACCCTGCGATTATGATAGTGATTCAGGTCTTGCTGATAGCGTGCAGTAGGCGTAGTAGCCCGAAGACGGTTCTCTTCGAGTAGAACAGAGTCATCATGCCGGTGCTGATCTTGCACGATCTCATCGTAAGAAAGCACTCGAGGCGACCCGTAAATGAGTTCCCTGTGGATAACTGCTTCTGCCCCGTAGAACGGGGAGAAGGGAGTCTACCCGATAGCTCAGTTTGGTGTCGTTCTGAGGGACCAGAGAACTACCGACAGCTCCTCGATCCACCGCCTCCCGTGCTTCTGCAGTGTATCAAAGGTTCTTGTCTTGAGTCTGTGTAGCACTTCAACGTTCGTCCTCTCAGCTTGTCCATTGCCCCGGGGTGTGCCACAGAGGGGAAAGAGATCTTGCATCCGAGCGCATGAACATATTGCATGAAGGCGCGGCTCGTGAACTGGGTGCCGTTGTCTGTGATGATCCTTGCCGGAACTCCAAAATGACACACTAGATCTTTCAAGAACTTGATGCTGACTAAGCAGTCACCTTCCTCACGATAGTCAATCCCGTCCACTTTGTAAACTTGTCGATGGCGACGAACAAGAATTAAAAGCCCTCGATTGCTCGAGGGAAGGGGCTGAGGATATCGAGCCCCCAGACCAAAGATGGCCATGATAGAGGGATTGTCTGAAGTGCTTGGGCAGGCAGGTTGGTTTTCTTGGAATGGAACTGGCAGGCTTAACACTTAGTGACTAGCTCGACCGCATCTTGGAGGGTCGTGGGCCATCCTTGCCAGAATGCTTTCCCAACTAATGCCCTTGATCCAATGTGGGAGCCGCACATTCCTTTGTGTATCTCAGCTAGCAGTTCCTTTCCTTCTTCCCCACAGACACACTTAAATTTCACACCATAGGGCCTCCTTCTGTACAGAGTGTCATCGATAAACTGATACATAATGGACCTCCGGGCTACTTTTTCTGCTTCGTCTTGATCGCCAGGATGCTCTCCGGTTTGGAGGAAGGAGACAATGTGCCTTTCCCAAGTGGGAGCATGTGGCCCGACAACAAGGACTAGCGGCACCTCCTCTACCGTGGGAGCATTGGCCTCGTGCGCGGGGTCCGTGGACCCGGCAGGAGGGGTTGGTCTAGCAGGCTCTGAGTAGTTGTTTCCGGCAGGGTGTCTGCCGTGAGCGGACGGCTCGATCGAGAGAGGCTTTCCAGTGTCCAACTTTCTCCTCTTCCGGGCCATTGTTGCTGGGGATATGGAGGGCTCACTAGGACAGATAACAAAAGTCCCTAGTTCCATAGGAAGCTTCTGGGCAGCATACTTTGACAGATGATCAACTATGCTGTTTTCCGCACGGGGTACATGCTCTATTCTTAATCCATCAAAGTGCTCCTCCAATCTTCTCACTTCCTTGACGTATGCCTCCATTAATGGACTGTGATAATCCTTGTTTACTTGTCTCACCACCAACTGCGAGTCTCCTTGAATGATCAACTTCTTAATTCCCAACTCTGTTGCAATCCTGAGCCTAGCAAGGACCCCTGCATACTCTGTTGTATTGTTGGTGGCTTCTTCCCATGCGAAATGCATCTGGAAGACATACTTCAAGTTTTCCCCGATGGGGGCAACAAGGAGCACGCCATCCCCCGCACCTTGCCGGGGAAAAGAACCATCAAAATACATGATCCATTCTTGGGGTGATTCCTTACCGGGGACAACTATCTCTATCACTTCCTCATCAGGGGTTGGCATCCATTCAGCAATAAACTCTTCCAATGCCCTGCTATGGACAATTGATGTGCTCTCAAACCTCAAGACAAAGCAGGACAACTCTAAAGCCCACTCCAATATTCTGCCGGTAGCCTCTGGGTTTTGGAGTATCCGTTGCAACGGGAAACGAGTAACAACCATGATCTCATGGGCTTGGAAGTAGTGGCGCAGTTTCCTTGAAGCCATGATGAGGCCAATGATCAACTTTTGCACGCCAGAGTACCTCGATCTAGCCCCATGTAACAAGGAGCTGACGAACTACACTGGGCGCTGCACCACTTTCTTCCTTACCGCGTCCTTGGGGTTGTCATTGTCGCCATGTTCGCTGCTGCTCTGATACCTTTCTGCCCCTGCTGGCCTCTGCTCACTCTCTTTCTCATCCACTTGTCGCTGTCTTACTAAGGCTGCGCTGACCACTTGGTTTGTTGCCGCCAAGTACAACCACAATGGCTCCTGGGGCTTGGGTGCGACCAGGGTAGGCACAGAGGACAGGTAGGTCTTTAGCTCTTGCAAAGCTGCATATGCTTCAGGGGTCCACTTCATGGGACCTATATTCTTCAAAATTTTGAAGAATGGCAGGGCACGCTCCGCAAACTTGGAGATGAATTTGCTAAGAATGGGAACGCAACCCGTTAGGCGTCTCACTTCTTTGACTGTCCTTGGCACTTGGATCTTCTTGATGGCCTTGATCTTGTCAGGATTGGCTTTGATTCCCCTGTGGGATGTTGTCTACTACACAACCTTCTTCTTGTAGACGTTGCTGGGCCTGCAAGTGCACAGGTTTGTAGGACAGTAGCAAATTTCCCTCAAGTGGATGACCTAAGGTTTATCAGTCTGTAGGAGGCGTAGGATGAAGATGGTCTCTCTCAAGCAACCCTGCAACCAAATAACAAAGAGTCTCTTGTGTCCCCAACACACCCATTACAATGGTAAATTGTATAGGTGCACTAGTTTGGTGAAGAGGTGGTGATAGAAGTGCAAAATAGATAGTAGATATAGGTTTTTGTAATCTGAAAATATAAAAACAGCAAGGTAACAAGTGGTAAAAGTGAGCATAAACGGTATTGCAATGATAGGAAACAAGGCCTAGGGTTCATACTTTCACTAGTGCAAGTTCTCTTAACAATAATAACATAGATAGATCATATAGCAATCCCTCAACATGCAACAAAGAGTCACTCCAAAGCCACTAATAGCGGAGAACAAACATAGAGATTATGGTAGGGTACAAAACCACCTCAAAGTTATTCTTTCGGATCGATCTATAAAAGAGTTCATACTAGAATAACACCTTAAGATACAAATCAACCAAAACCCTAATGTCACCTAGATACTGCATTGTCACCTCAAGTATCCGTGGGCATGATTATACGATATGCATCACACAATCTCAGATTCATCCAACCAACATAAAAGTACTTCAAAGAGTGCCCCAAAGTTTCTACCGGAGAGTCAAGAACGTGTGCCAACCCCTATGCATAGGTTCCCAATGTCACGAAACCCACAAGTTGATCACCAAAACATACATCAAGTGGCACATGATATCCCATTGTCACCACAGATAATCACGGCAAGACATACATCAAGTGTTCTCACAAAGACTCAATCCGATAAGATAACTTCAAAGGGGAAACTCAATTCATCACAAGAGAGTAGAGGGGGAGAAACATCATAAGATCCAACTACAATAGCAAAGCTCGGGATACATCAAGATCGTGCCATAGAGGAACACGAGAGAGAACACGAGAGAGAGAGACATCAAACACATAGCTACTGGTACATACCCTCAGCCCCGAGGGTGAACTACTCCCTCCTCGTCATGGATAGCGTCGGGATGATGAAGATGGCCACAGGTGATGGAATCCCACTCCGGCAGGGCGCCGGAATGGGCTCCCGAGAGGTTTTTGGTGGCTACAGAGGCTTGCGGCGGCGTAACTCCTGATCTATCTTTTGTTCTGGAAGTTTTAGGGTACAGGAGTATATATGGGTGCAGGGGGTACGTCGGAAGAGCTATGGGGACCCCACGAGGCAGGGGGGAGCGCCCGGGGGGGTGGGCACACCCCCCACCCTCGTGGGCAGCCCGTATCTCCCCTGACATGCACTCCAAGTTCCCTAGGTTGCTTTCCTTCCAAAAATAACTTCTCCAGTTGATTTCGTTCCGTTTTGACTCCGTTTGATATTCCTTTTCCTCGAAACAATAAAATAGGCATAAAACAACAAATCTGGGCTGGGCCTCCGGTTAATAGGTTAGTCCCAAAAATAATATAAAAGTGGATAATAAAGCCCAATATTGCCCAAAACAGTAGATAAAGTAGCATGGAGCAATCAAAAATTATAGATACGTTGGAGACGTATCAAGCATGCCCAAGCTTAATTCCTGCTCGTCCTCGAGTAGGTAAATGAAAAAAACAGAATTTTTGATGCGGAGTGGTACTTTGGCAAAATTTCAATGTAATTCTTCTTACTTGTGATATGAATATTCAGATCCGAAAGATTCAAGACAAAAGTTCATATCGACACAAAAGTATTAATACTTCAAGCATACTAATCAAAGCAATCATGTCTTCTCAAAATATCATGGCAAAAGAAAGTTCATCCCTACAAAATCATATAGTTAGGCTATGCTTCATTTTCGTCACACAAAGATGTTCCCAACTTCTATACCCCCAATGACAAGCCAAGCAATTGTTTCATACTTCAATAATCTCAAACTTTTTCAACCTTCACGCAATACATGAGCGTGAGCCATGGATATAGCACTATGGGTGGAATAGAATATGATGATGGGGATTGTGTGGAGAAGACAAAAAAGGAGAAAGTCTTGTCGGTGTTCTGGGAATGGGGGTCCCCAGACTTGCCTGCCTGTGGCCTGCGGCCTGCAGCGTGGCTCAAAGGAGGCCCAGCATAGCCCTCGCGAGGGGCCAAGCCTCGCGAGGGGCCAAGCCTCGCGGGGCCAAGCCTCGCGGGGCGGACGACAAGGAGCTTCCTCAGGCACGGCCTCGTTAGGCTGGCTCACGAGGAGGCGGAGAGTTCAAGGCAGGGTGCCTCGTGAGGTGCCCATGACGCAAGCCATGACGACCAAGGGCGCCAGTTGGGCGCCAGCCGCGCAGTGTCCTCCTTTCCTCTTTGGTGCAAAAGGGAGCAAGCGCAGGCGAGACCATCAAGCAAACACATCAGTTTTGGTGCAACAAGACCAAGACCAGCCCAACGGCCGGAAGGAAGTCATTGTGGAGCCCAAACAGGCATCAGCACCAGAGCCTTTGATAGGCAAGGACCAACTTTAGTCAGGATAAGTGTACCCGTTGTTCCCTTTCAAAATGGCCAATTGTTGGCGCCCTTCCCGCTCAATATTTGGGAAGAGGCCCAGGGCCATTGCCTATAAATAGGACTAGCCACCCCCGGGGTAGAGACATCTAGAGACCGGATCGAGAATCCAAGAGCCAGAACCAAGTAGCACCAGCCAAGAACAGACCCTCGCGAGGCTGTTCTTCCTTGTATTATTCATCATCAGCCCGAGAGGCAATCCACCACACCACACACTGGAGTAGGGTATTACACCACAATGGTGGCCTGAACCAGTATAAACCTTGTGTCTCTTGTGTTGTTCTGTTTGGTAGTTTAGGTCCTAGCGGTTCGGCGAAGAGCAAGTAGGCAGAGGGTTGAATCTCCGCGCGCACCCCAGTGTTCGAACCTCAAGGGTCTGCCAGAACCCGAAATCCGACATTTGGCGCGCCAGGTAGGGGTGCACCGGAATTTGCCTGCCATCGTCTCGTTCTTCTCCAACCATCGCATCCATGTCTGATGCTCGTCGGGCTCGCGCCGAGCGCCGAGCCGCCCTCGCTTCCCATGTCGCCCAGACGGCTCCCGTCAGCGGGCGCCCTCGTCGTTCCCCATCACCTGCAGTCAACACCGCCACCGGCCCGGCGGGGAATGAATAGCAAGCATCGTCTCAGCATCCATCCATGAGGCAGGACGGCTGCACTGCCACACCCTCGCTCACCCCCACTGGTTCTTCGTCATGCGTGCCCCGCGCGGCCATTGAGGCCCGAGCCACGCTCATCGCGGCAAACGAGCTCCTGCGCTACCGCCCCATCGATGACGTCTATGAAGAGTGGCTCGACCGAGTCACCGAGCTCGTCCGCGCCGCCGGGGGCTTCCCCGTGCCATCCTTCTCACTGCACCGCGCCCCGCCCTGCGCAAGCAATGAAGCTCCTGGGGCGCCTTAGCCGCCTCCTCATCAAGAAGGCGCCCTGGCCCCAAGGCGCGCGGCCCCTGGACGGAACCCGCTCCGTCAAACGCCAGCACGGCAAGAGCAGAGCTGCCAAGAAGTCCCTCGCCCCCGAGAAGCTGCCCGAGCGCTCCCTGCTACAGCATGTCAAGACCCTGCGCTGCCCCCAGCCACGGTGCATGGGGACCCGCAGGACCAAGCACTCCGTCGCCCAAGGCCCCCTGTGGCCACAGCGGGCTGCCGCACCTTTACCTCTGAGCTACACAGCGTCGCGTGGCCCAACAAGTTCAAGCCAGACCTGCCTCCTCGCTACGACGGCACGGCTGACCCTACAGAGTTCCTCCAGCTTTACGAGTTGGGCATCGAGGCTGCCAACGGGGATGAGAAGGTCATGGCTAACTGGTTTCCCATGGCACTCGAGGACGGGGCCCGCACCTGGCTCCTGAACCTGGCTCCAGGCACGATCTTCTCTTGGGACGAGATGCGCACCCACTTCATCGCCAACTTCCAGGGTACCCACGACCAGCCACCCGCCGTGAGCGACATGCGTCGTATCAAGCAGCAACCAAGGGAAACCCTGCAGAAGTACATCCAGCACTTCAACAACGCACACCTCAAGATCCCTAGGGTGACGGAGGAGTCCATCATCTCAGCATTCTCTGATGGTGTGCGCGACGTCAAGATGAAGGAGGAGCTAGCGATGCATGAAGACCTGTGCACCTCCTTGGAGCTGTTCAACTTGGCGACCAAGTGCGCCAGGGCTGAGGAGGGACGCCTCTCCCTCCTCGAGCTGCCTACCGCGGACCCAGAAGAGAAGAAGCCCAAGGCCAAGGACGTGAAGCACAAGGGGGCTGCCGTACTCGCGGCAGAGCCAGACACCAAGCGGGGCAGAGACCAGCCCGAATCCTCCAAGGGCAGTCGGTACTGTGTGTACCACGACCTCCACACCCACAACACCAATAAATGCCAAGAGCTCCGGGCCGTGCGTGAAGGAAGGGTCGGCAGGCGTCCCGACCGCAGCGACCGGGGCTACGGCCGAGGAGGAGGAAGGAACGCAGGACCTTGGGAAGACCACGGCCCGCGCAAAGGGTGGCGCGACCAACCTCGCGAGGATCGCTGGCAGGACCCGCCTCGTGAGGAAGGCTGGAGGGATCAGCCTCGCGAGGATCGCCCGCAAGGGAACGCAGGCCTCCCTCCGCTGCCGCCGTAGCCAAGGAGAAATGAAGACCGTCATCAGGATGAGGGGGCTGGGGGCTTCCAGGAACCGCGTGCAATCGCCTGCATCCTGGGTGGAGCTCAAGCCCGAGCCGCTCAACGCATCTTCAAGCAGTTCTCCCGCGAAGTGAATGCAGTCCTCCCCAAGCTCGAGGGCACGCGCCCTCTCAAGTGGTCGGCATGCGCCATCACGTTCAGTTCAGCAGGTCAGCTCAAGTGCGCGGCCACAGCCGGAGTCCTCCCGATGCTTTGTTCCCCAATCATCAGCAATGTGCTAGTCACCAGGACCCTCAGCGACGGCAGAGCAGGGCTCAACGTCCTGTCCGTGGAAACATTCAACAATCTCCAAGTGCCATACAGTCAGCTTCAGCCAACCAAGCCCTTCTCCAGAATCACCGATGGGTCCACGGTCCCGATCGGGCAGGTCTGCCTTCCTGTCACCTTCGGGGCACGCGACAACTACCGCACCGAGCTCATCGACTTCGACGTCGCCCACATTCGCCTGCCGTACAACGCCATCCTCGGGTTCCCGGCGCTAGCCAAGTTCATGACCGTGACCCACCACGGCTACAACGTCCTCAAGATGCCAGGAAGTGGCGGGGTCATCACGGTGCCCTGCGAAGAGAGGGACGCAGTGTGTTCCCTGGAGGAGCCTTTCAGGCCGCGTCACTGGAAGACCCGGACCGCGGAAGCAGGAGGCCTCCCGAGGCCGCCCCCAAGAAGAAGAAGACATCATCCAGCCCAGCCCCTCAGGAGGTAGGCCCCTCAGGGCCCGCGCCTGCTCAGGGGGAACCTCCTTCCATCGCATAGGGAAGCGCGCCCGATGTCCTCCTCAGGCAGGGCTCGGGGGCTCTCCCCTGGAGGGCCGCCGACCTCGCCAAGGTCACGAGGGAGGCACTTGGGCACCAAGTGGAGGCGTGTTTCGAAGCACGTTTCCCTCAAGAAGGAGCAGGGCAAGGAGGGCCCAACCCTCAGGAGTTCATCAGCAAGGCCATTCAGGAGCTACAGGAGTCAAGGGTCATGAGAGGCAGCCGCCGCCTACCAGCTGTGGCCCCCCATCCAGGCAAGGATGGTGGGCTGCGCGTCTGCATCGACATACTGGGGTTCAACTGAGCCGCGTCTCAGGAGTGCCTCTGGCCCTCGCGAGTGGGACGTTGCGAGGGTCCACCCCATAGCTACGTGCGCATGCCTTATGGCTTGCCGAACGCGGCTGCTGCTCACCAGCGCCTCAAGAGGGTCATCCTGGAGGCTCAATAAGTCAGGTGTTCTGCAGCCCTGGTGGAGATGGAGATGGCCCGCGAGGAGCCACCAGCGCCTCCGGAGCCTCCCGAGGCCCCTGAGCCGGGGGGGCTCATGAGGATCGGCTCCCGCAGCCCATCGAGTCTGCTACATCAACACCCCTTCGTCCCCAACATCATCAGGTGACATCTTTCAAGTTTCATTTCCAGCTGGGAGCGCCCTCAGGGCCGCATTATTCCCAGGCCGCGTGGGTCCGTCCCTGCGGTGTGTATCCCTTTTATTTCATGTCCTTAGCTTACCTTATTGGGGGCGCCCCTCGGGCTGCATCATCCCCAAGTCGCTCGGGCCTGACCCAGCGGCGTGTACCCTTCTTGCGTTTACCTTAGGGCTATGCTTTCGACCCATCATGCTTGTTATTTGGTGCCTTTTCCTCTTGGGTGTCGGAATCTTGGGCATTAAAGGGCTGTGCCTGAGCATCGCGACTCAGGGCTCCTACCGGCTCTCCAGCCCTTACCCTTTGGTCTTGTCCCATGGCATCGCGACCTGGCATGCCAGCGACGGCTGAGACCAGCTCGAGAGCCGGGACCCGAGGACGTAGAGTTTTGACATCTAACCCAGCTTGCATGTTAAAGGGGGGGTTCCTGAGCATCGCGACTCAGGGCTCCTACCGGCTCTCTGGCCCTCACCCTCTGGTCTTGTCCATGGCATCGCGACCAGGCATGCCAGCGACAGCTGAGACCAGCTCGAGAGCCGGGACCCGAAGACGTAGAGCACCGGCATCTGGCCAAATTTGCAGGAACACACTCCAAGATAAGGCCCAGAGCCAGGCGCAACCCGCCCTGGGGTTGGGGCCCCGTGAGTCCCGCGCTGGCTCACGGGAGCCCCAATACACCTCGCCAGGCCTTTCGTGCCTCGTCACCTCTCCAAAGCAACTAACGGCTAACTGTCGATTGCCACGGCGAACTCTCGTTCCTTTTGTGGTGAGCCTGCAGGGTCCCTCCAAGGAGCATTGCCAGGCGAGGCCCTCACGGTGCTTCTTCACTCTCGTCCGCGCAACCAGCTTGCGCGTTAAAGGGGGGGGGGGTGCCTGAGCATCGCGACTCAGGGCTCCTACTGGCCCTACGGCCCTCACCCTCTGGCCTTGTCCATGACATCGTGACCTAGCATACCAGCGACGGCTGAGACTCGCTTGAGGGCCGGGACCCGAGGACGTAGAGCAGAAAGGGAGCGAAGGCGAGAGGGGACGAGCACGCGAGGACCTCGCCAAGCAACCCCTCATCGGACAAGGCACAGATCTAGCGCCGCACCAGGAAGCGTTTCCTAACCCTCGAGATAAGTCACTCTCCGGAAACACTGGTTATCGCAGCACGGTCCCCGCACCAAGTGCAATCCCGTATTAGCGATGTCGCTCTCCTTTCTCACCGAATGACAGCTGCTTGAGCGCTAGGGGGACCTCCTGAGCATCGCGACTCCGGGGCTCTTACCGGACCTCGGGCCGCTCACCTCCTGGCCTTGACCACGGCATCGCGACCTAGCATACCAGTGACGGCTGAAGTCGCCTTGGGATTGGGACCTGTCAGTGCAGAGCATCAAGCCCTGACGAGGTCTGAAAGGAGGAAACTAAGCTAAAATGGAATAAGCATCTCGCACTGCTTCGCAATAAGGATCATATTGACAAACGGAGCTGCAAACATCTTACAAGCCCTCGCGGGCTACATCTTTGGCTCCTCGCACGAACAAAAGACGCGAAACCTAAGGAGTCCTAGCTACAAAGGCCATCACGGCGGACGCCATCATCAACAGTGGGCCGCCCAGCACCGGCGCCAACCCCATCCAGATCAGGGGCGGCGATGGTCTGACGAGTCCACCCTGCTCCGGGAGCGGCGCATGCTCGGGGGCTTGTAGCTGTCGTCGCTCGTCTCCAGAGTTGCGAAGAGCTCGGCGGAGTCACTCGATCCACCAGCGCCTCCCCCGCCTGGGGAGCTACCGGGGGAGCGGTTGGCCGGCCTCTGTCTCGCCGCGGCAGGGTCCCGACCGCCCCTTTCGAGGCAGCACTCCAGCCGGCGACCCTCCGCATCGAAGACCTTGAAGGACATCACCGAAGCACCATTGTATTCCAGATGGATCGCGAAGGCTCCCCTTGTCCTGCAGACCCGGGCGATCTCGCCCCAGCCTTGAGTCATGAAAATCTCGCCCGGGGCAACGACCGTGACCTCTGCCCCGGTCGCGAGGGTGCTGCAGCCGGCATGCTGTAGCCAAAGCACCAGGGGTTCCCCCTGCCGGACGATGGAGGAGAAAAAAGGAGGGAGACGAATCCAAGACTTAGGAGGCGTGGTGGCACGAAGCACGAGCTCTTGGCAGGAGCCCTCGGCGTGGACTCCAGGGGGGAAGACGCACACCTTCGTGACCCGCCGGTGCCGACGGCGCCGCCGCCCGTGGCGTTCGGTGTCAGGTCCTTCAGAGACATCTATATGCGCGTACAAGGGAAGCGGGAACCCTGGTGGTGGCCGCTCACGCCAGGGTCTTAACACTTCCAGGCGAGAGCCCTCGCCCGCTGCCAGAGAGCAAGCCGCTTCTTCGGGGGAAGCGGGTCAGGATCCTTTTGGGGAGCTTTTCCCTTCTCTTCCGCGGAGAACCGGCGGATCGGAGCCATTGCAGCAAGACGGAGCAAGACCCAGGAGGGAGGAAAAGCAGAGGGAGTAGACTGGAAGGGCGCGCGCCGTTCCGTACTTATAGCCAGCGAAGGCCAACCGCCGTCCTCCACGATCTCAGGTAATCATGACCCGCTTTGCATGGAGGGACTTTCCAAATCCATGCGGTTACCAAGGTGTCGTGGGGAAGCGGAGGCTCCCACGTCCAATCAACCGCAACGCGCCGCCCAAGGCCGCAGGCTGTTAGGGCCCGCGATGCTTCGCACTTGCCCTTTCGCCTCTCTGCCCAGCCAAGTCCGGGCGCGCCATGGGCCCGAGGGCTACTGTAGGCCTTCTGCGGGAATGGGGGTCCCCAGACTTGCCTGCCTGCGGCCTGCGGCGTGGCTCAAAGGAGGCCCAGCATAGCCCATCTTCGTCAACACAAGCTCAAGACCCTCGCGAGGGGCCAAGCCTCGCGGGGCGGACGACAAGGAGCTTCCTCAGGCACGGCCTCGTCAGGCTGGCTCATGAGGAGGCGGAGAGTTCAAGGCAGGGTACCTCGCAAGGTGCCCATGATGCAAGCCATGACGACCAAGGGCGCCAGCCCACGCAGTGTCCTCCTTTCCTCTTTGGTGCAAAGGGAGCAAGCGCAGGCGAGAGCATCAAGCAAAGGCATCCGTTTCGGTGCAACAAGACCAAGACTAGCCCAACGGCCGGAAGGAAGTCATTGTGGAGCCCAAACAGGTGTCACCACCAGAGCCTTTGACAGGCGAGGACCAACTTTAGTCAGGATAAGTGTACCCGATGTTCCCCTTCAAAATGGCCAATTGTTGGCGCCCTTCCCGCTCAATATCTGGGAAGAGGCCCAGGGCCTTTGCCTATAAATAGGACTAGCCACCCCCGGGGTAGAGACATCTAGAGACCGGATCGAGAATCCAAGAGCCAGAACCAAGTAGCACCAGCCAAGAACAGACCCTCGCGAGGTTGTTCTTCCTTGTATTGTTCATCATCAGCCCGAGAGGCAATCCACCACACCACACACCGGAGTAGGGTATTACACCACAATGGTGTCCTGAACCAGTATAAACCTTGTGTCTCTTGTGTTCTTCTTTTTGGTAGTTTAGGTCCTAGCGATTCGGCGAAGAGCAAGTAGGCAGAGGGTTGAATCTCCGCACGCACCCCAGTGTTTGAACATCAAGGGTCTGCCGGAACCCAAAATCCGAAAAGTCTCACATTGATGAGGATAATCAATGGGCTATGGAGATGCCCATCAATTGATGTCAACATGAGGAGTAGGGATTGCCATGCAACGGATGCACTAGAGCTATGAATGCTCAACAAAAGAAAACTAGTGGGTGTGCATCCAACTCACTTTCTCATGAAGACCTAATGCATTTGAGGAAGCCCATCGTAGGAATATACAAGCCAAGTTCTATAATGAAAAATTCCCACTAGTACAAAAAGACAACTTATGAGACTCACTACATGAAGAACAAGGTGCTACTTTGAAGCACAATATATGAGACTCACTATATGAAGAACAAGGTGCTACTTTGAAGCACAAGTGTGGAAAAGAGATAGTAGCATTGCCCTTTTTATTTTTTTATTTTTTTGGGCCTTTATTTTTTTCTTTTTGGCCTTTCTCTTTTTTTTGATTGGGTAATGCTCTAATAATGATGATCATCACACTTCTATTGATTACAACATAAGGATTACAACTCGAAACTTAGAACTATATATGACTCTATATGAATGCCTCCGGCGGTGTACCGGGATGGTGCAATGAATCAAGAGTGACATGTATGAAAAATAATGCATGGTGGATTTGCCAAAAATACGATGTCGACTACATGATCATGCAATGGCAATATGACAAAAGTAATGTATGTCATGAAGATGATGATGGAAGTTGCATTGCAATATATCTCGGAATGGCTATGGAAATGCCATGGTAGGTAGGTATGGTGGCTGTTTTGAGGAATATATAAGGAGGTTTATGTGTGATAGAGCGTATCGTATCACGGGGTTTGGATGCACCGGCTAAGTTTTCACCACCTCTCAAGGTGAGAAAGGGCAATGCACGGTACCAAAGAGGCTAGCAAAGGCGGAAAGGTGAGAGTGCGTATAATCCATGGACTCAACATTAATCAAAAGAACTCATATACTTATTGCAAAAATTTAGAAGTCATCAAAAATTGTCGGGGGAAACTGATCCACGAACACCTATGGGACCGGCGGACCGGGCCCCTTTCGGTTCGGCGGGGGGCGGAGATCGCGCGAAGAGCAGATCGAGGCGAAGCACACGAGCAATTTACCTAGCTTCGGAGCTCTCCGGAGAGATAATACTCCTACTGTTGCATGTCTGAGTGTATTGAGTTCTTGCTTGGGAGCGCTGAGTGCTACAGTACACACTAGCTGCTAACGAGACCGAGCATGAGTGTTTTCTGCCTTCAAACTCCCCTCTACGTTGCGCATGGGCCTCCTTTTATATGCTCAAGGGGTCACCGACAGGTGGCAACGTAGACAAGGGTAGAAATGGAAAAGTGTTGCGGTTGGTACAACTACCTGTACAGTGTATCATACCTAACCCTGACGGCAGGGGACAAAGGCATTAAATGCCCGTCTGCATCGCCCAAATAGTGCAAAAAGGGACCGTCAGGGACGCCACCGCTTGCCACGATGGCAATCTTGTCAGCGCCGCTAGCCACCGCGCACCGCTAGCTGCACAGCCTCTTGCCACGCGTGCCTGGAAAGGTCCCAGGGCGACACGTTGGTGGATGTGCTGGAGCGCGGGTACAGAGTGGTAGCTTGCCGCGGCAAGCGCCTTGCCGCTGTCGTTGTCTTGTCGCGTCCGGAAGCTTGTCACTCACCGGGCCTCGCCGGGACGCGTGGCACGTCTCGGCAAGTTCCTTGAGATGCCTCGGTTGGCCTTCCCGGCAAGCTCCTCTTGCCGGGACCATGTCTCCTTAGCTTGAATACTTTGTTCTTGAATGGCTCCAAAGGAACCAAGGAGGACCTTGGTGATCACCCGGCAAGCCTTGCCGCAGGGTGCTGCGACAGCCCGTGCACAAGTTCAGCATACTAGGGTACCCCTACTCTAGTACACCGACAGGAGCCCCCGGGCCTGGGTTACGTCGTATCTTACTCCGTATCCACCGCGCCCTCCCCGAACAGCACGCGTCGAATGCGGCGTCATGGGAGAGATCGTGGGTGGTTTCTTTATTCGGAAAGACGGAACGTCCGCCCCCTCCCTCTTTATAAGTAGGGGAAACAGGGGAGTTCGCCCGTCTCGCCGGTTGCTATTCCATTCTCAAAAACTTCTGCCGCTCCTCCCTTTCTTCCCAAAGCCGAAAGAGAGCAGCGCTCCGCCCGCCATCGCCACCAGCATCACCAACACCGTCGATCTCCCCCACCACATCCGCCATGGCTCCGAAAGCCGACAAGGGGAAGGCCGTGAACTCGACCGAGGCGCAGCGGCTCGCGGCGCTGCGAAAGGAGCAGGCAACCTTCCCCCCCAAGCTCGCCGCGAAGGAGCTGAGGGAGTATTACTACCTCTTCTGGTCGACGGAGACGCGAGCGCATCCGCGCACGAAGGTACTCACAGCCGCCGCTTCAGAACGGGCTCCGAATGGATATCCCTTCTTTGCGGTGTTCTTCTACTGCGGGCTTTGCCCGCCTTTCTCTGAGTTTTTCTGCGACATTATGAACACCTACGGGTTCCGCCTCCTTGACTTCACCACCAATGCTGTTCTGACCATGGCAGTTTTCGCACATCTCTGCGAAAACTTTGTTGGGGTCTATCCAAATGTAGCTCTTTTTCGCCACTTCATTATGCCCCGAGTTGAGAGAGGGGAGCCTTTATCCGGCGGAATCGCCTGGATCTCGAGAGTTGGCAAGAAGGAAGCTTATCTAGAGGGAGAGCTCCGCGGCAAGTGGGAGGAATGGAGAGCAGACTGGTGCTGGATTGTCGAGGAGAACCCGCAGCCGTTTACCGCCCAGTGCCAAACCCCAGTAGTGCGCGACAACGATTGGAGCAACGTGGCCCCGGAAGACGATAGGCTGAAGATTGCCGTCACCCGGATCCTACGCCTCAGGTTTGCCGGGCTCACTGTAGGCGCCGTTGGCGCAGATTTTCTTCGCCGCCGCATCGCCCCCCTGTAGGAGAGGAGGAGACCCGCCTGGGAGTTCCAGAATGCGGCGGATATCATGAGGCTGCGCCCAGGCCTCAACTTCAACTTCACTGTCCTGGAACTGGAAGCGATGCTCCAGGAACTATTCAAGCACGACCCTCAACATCCCGAAGTGTTCATGTTACCGAAGGGTGTCGTTCCGCTGTGCAACAACTCCTCGCTCGACCGCATCCGTGCAATGATGCCGCTATGCGATTCGCATGGAATTGTCCCAACTTGGCAAGAGCCTGCAGACGACGTTGTGCAGGAGTTCTTCGACGGCTTGGTAGAAGTGTCGGTCCGCTCCGATGAACAGAAGAGCCTTACTCGCGACACCACCGACGCGGAGATGCAGCGCATCGCAACTAGGCTGGAAGAGGCGGCGGCAGCCGCTGCCGCGGGCGAGTTTGGATTCACCGTGGAGGAGGCAGAGGTAGCAGAGGCGGCAAGCCTTGCCGAGCGAGAAGAGCTTGCTGGCGAGGGAGAGCTTGTCGGGCCTGAAGTCGAGTCGAGCGAGCCCGCCGAGGGTGCGAGCGGCTCCACCAAGAAGGCGTCTCCGCAAGGCCGAGGACGTAGCGGGGCGGCAGACGAGTCAACAGCCGCCACGCCGCTGCGGCAACTGGAGCGGGGTCCTCCCGGTCCACCGCCACTGCCCCCGCCAAGCGGCTAAGGGAACCCACTCCTCCGCCTCGTCGCACCAGAGGTGATCCGGACTTTGACCTCTCCGCGCTCAGCTCTGACGAGGAAGAAGAAGAGTAAGATTCTGTGTTGTACTTGTAGTTCTTCAATTCTTGTTGTTTTGTCTTGCATCTAATTTGCTTTACTCCGAACCCATTCCTTTTCAGGACTCTGGTCCAGAGAGCGGCGAAGAGAGCCAAGGTCCCGGTGATTGTCATCAAGGACGAACCCACCACGACAGCGGGGGGGCGGGGGGGGGGGGGGGGTGTGTTTGAGATCACCTTGCCTGACCCGGCAACTATTCCCCAAAGCAGCCCCCAGCGCAACCCCCAGCGTAAGTATATGGTTTACTTCCCGCTATTAGGTGCGCATGGGTGCTCTTTCTTTGCTGATATCTGACTATTGGTTTGCGTAGCAGCAGAGCAGCCTCACCAGGAGCGCCCGGAAGCCGCCCCCGACATGCCATCTGCTTCGACTACACCGCCAAGGGAGGGTTCCCCGACAAGGGAGCCTTCTCCGGCAAGGGAGAGTTCTCCGGCAAGGGACAGCACCTGTGACCCCCCGGTGGCGGAGACCACGACTGTAGAACCTAGTACAGGTAATCCTCTTGCTTGAAAACTTCCCTTGGGTTCTTCTACTTCTGGTTTTCTTTTTGGATATTCGCTCGACTTTTCTCCCTCTTCCGGCCTTCAGATCCACCTGCCACGGAGCCGATGGAGACCGAGGTTGCCGGTGAGGAGAACGCGTGCGGCAATACCGACGACGACGCCGCCACTGAAGAAGCGGCTGGCGAAGATGATCCCGCCGGCGAAGAGGCTGCCAAAGGTGCCTCCGCAAAAGCTGGCGAGGGGTCTGGCAATTGCACTGACGGCCCCGAGGCCACAGGAGCGCCAGGCGCTACGCCGATCGCCGATCCCTCTGCTGCTGCCGCAGTGTCAGGCTCCGAAGAGCCCCAGCCCGGCGCCTATTTGAAGGCCGGCGATGGTGTCTTCATCAAGCTCCCCTGGGCATTAAGCTCCAGGGTGCAGGTTGAAGGAGAAATCTTGGATGGAGAGGTGCTCGCCTCCGCTGGGCTGACGCTGGTTGATGCGCCGAGCAGCAGCAGCGGTGAGCCTGAGGAGGAGCAGCTGCTATGGAAGCTGTTGTCGCTCTACCGCGCTCGACATGCCAAGCTGGAATCCTGAGAAGCGCTTGTTGCGAAGGCGGGAGTGGATATCGAGAAGCGCGCGGAAGAGCTCCGGGGTTTTAACCAGGAAGCTCTCCGATCACTGGCAGAGGAGCGGAAGCAACTTGCCGAGGAGCGGAAAGCCTTCCTCCTCGAGAGGGATGAAGTTGAAGAGCAACAGCGGCTTGCCGCTGAGAATCTGTCTGCGCGGGAGGGCGAGTTGGCATAGCGGAAGGTCAACCTTGACAGCCACGAGGAGGAGCTTGCTGCGCGCGAGCAAACATTCGGCGGGGCTCTCAAGGAAGCAGAGTATGCTGCCGCAGCTGCCGAGGCCGCCAAGAAGGAGCTGGAGACGAAGGTGGCGCAGCTGGAGGCCGATCTCAAGGCGAGCGGTGAAGAGCTTGCCGCGCTCAAGCGTGAGTGCGAGAAGGACGCCTATACCCTTGGTGAGCTGCAGGGTCGTCTCGTCGAGAAGGGCAAGGAGCTTAGCGCCGCCAAGGACTCCAACACAGATCTTGAGTTGAAGCTGACTACTTTGACCAAGACGCTAGACAGCGCCAGGGAGCAGGAGGTGGCCTTGAAGGAGAAGATCAAGGCCGACGAGGCGCTGCTGGCAAGTGCTGCTGCCGCCCAGAACACTTCTAGGGAGAATGTGGAGCACTGGACGGAGGGTCTTGTGGATGTTGCCACAGCCATCGACAGGGAGCTGGCGCAGCTGGGGATGGAGGATTTCGGGTATCCCTCTGATGAGAATCTCCAACCCAGCGCCAAGCTCACCTTGTTCTTCAAAGGCGTGGCGACGGCCCTCCAGCGACTCCGGGAGAAGATCCCATAGCAGCTGGCCGACGAGTCGCGCATGAAATGCGCGGGAGCTCTTCAAAAGGTGTTGGTGAAGGTGGCCTTCCGCAACCCGGGCCTCAACCTCACCAACGTCCTCAGGACCTTGCCGCCGGATGCTGATCTGGAAGCGCTCAAGACCCTTGTCGCACCCATTGTGGACAAGGTGAGCGGGATCAAGAGGATTGAGGGCGATCGCGTAGATTAGGCCGCCCGTTTTCTCCTTTTCTTGTCACTGCTGGTTATGTTATGAGAACAATCTGTTAGAGCTGCGACAAGCTATTTTGTAATATAACTCTATTTTGGGTAGCGATTGCTATGTTATTTCCTTTACCTTATTCCTTCCTTTGTATGTTTTTGCCCTACGCTATTAGGAAACTTGCCGGTGCAGGCACCTTAGCGCGAGCGCTGAGTGCGGGACGTCAGCAGCCTGCCGGTGGCGCCGCTACCGACAAGAAACCTTGCCGCAACTAGTCGCAGCTCACTTAAGTTGTTGAGCGGACTCAAAACAAAGTAAGGGCGCAACTAGTTATGAGTTGGTTCCTCCGCGCACAGGTTTTCCATACAAAGCACGGTCGTTCGAGGAAGATAACTTAAAATTTTTAAAACTGATTGCTCAAACTTTGGCAACTTAGCTTTTTCTGTCATTTGCTTCCCGGTAAGGTGAAACTTTCTTGAACGACGCCTGGTCCACACCATTATCTTCTCCTTTCCCCCCGGCAAACTTGTGGGCAAGGGAACCTTCCTTTCTTTGAGAAAAAGAAAGAAGAGAAAATAAAGATATGGAGCCTTACGGCTCGTTATTGCTTACCGGGGGTCGGCGCTGCACAAAGTGTCAGATAACACATGCAAAAGAAAGCACGAAATCGACAAGATGTGCGGAGCACATGAGCTTTACTTATGCACGGGGTCTGCGCCCGGCTTTGTACAAAGGATTACATGCAACAGCGGCAAGACTTGAACAAAAGGTGGTTGGCGGAACAGGTTCTGGCAACCGCGCCTTACTGGTAAAACTTACGAAGATGATCAATGTTCCAGGAGTTGCTCACCGGAATGCCATCTTTGGTCTCAAGGCGGACAGCGCCAGGCCTAGTGACTCGTTTCACCCGATAAGGGCCTTCCCACTTTGGCGTCCACTTGTTGGAATTCTTGGCGGACTGAACGCGCGGAAGAACAAGGTCGCCTTCCTCGAGACTTCTGGCATTAACTTTGCGGCTATGGTAGCGGCGCAAAGATTGCTGGTATCGAGCAGCTCGTACAGCGGCCTGAAGACGGTCTTCCTCATGGAGCAGCGCGTCATCTTGCCGCAGCTGCTCGATTTGGCGTCGTCCTGATCGACCAAAGAACCACTGGCAGCTCCTCAATCCAGTTCTTTCCGCACTTGCGCAGCCTGTTGAAAGTCCTGGTCTTGAGCCCGTGCAGCACTTCAGTATTTGCCCTCTCCGCTTGACCGTTGCTTCTCGGATGAGCAACAGAAGCGAAGCAGACCTTGGCGCCAAGATCTTGGACGTACTGCGTGAAGGTGCGGCTCGTGAATTGCGTGCCGTTATCGGTGATGATCCTGTTAGGGATCCCGAAGCGGCAAACAATCGACCTGAAGAACCTGACTGCTGACTGTGCTGTCACCTTCCTCACCGCTTCCACTTCCGGCCACTTTGTGAACTTGTCGATTGCAACGTACAAGTACTCAAAGCCCCCGACAGCTCGGGGAAAGGGGCCGAGGATGTCGAGCCCTCAAACCGAAAATGGCCAGGATAAAGGGATCGTCTGGAGAGCTTGAGCTGGCTGGTGTATCTGCTTGGAATGGAACTGGTACGCTTCACACTTGGTTACTTGTGCAGTTGCATCCTGGAGGGCTGTCGGCCAAAAGAAACCTTGCCGGAATGCTTTGCCGGCAAGCGCTCTTGTGCCAATGTGGTGACCACATATGCCTCCATGTATCTCTGCCAACAGCTTTTGTCCATCTTCCCGGTGAATACACTTCAATTTCACACCGTTGAGTCTTCTTCTGTACAGTGTGTTGTCGACAAACTGGTACATACTTGACTGCCGGGCTACTCTTTCCGCTTCTTCTTGCTCTTCGGGAAGTTCTCCTGTCTGAAGGAAACGGACAATCAGCTGTGCCCATGCTGGAGCTTGCGGCTCGACAACAAGGACTAAAGGCACATCTGCTCCTGCGGGAACATCCGCTTCTACGGCGAGAACCTGCGGCTCAGCCGGAGCTTGACGTTCCCCGGCAAGCTTGCTGGAGCAAAACTTGTCGGGAGCGTCTGCTTCAACGGAACAAACCCTAGGGCTTGCCGGAGTAGACTGTTCCTCAACACCCTTGGTGTTGATCTTGGGGACATTCTTGGCGGCGGCTTCGGGGAGCTCTGCCGGAAAATAGTCACCAGAAATCAACTTCCTCTTCTTGCTCTGTCTAGTTGATGGCGTTACAGACGGTTGAGTCAGTTTGAGCACAAAGATCCCTGGTTCCACAGGTAACTTAAGTGCAGCGCACTTCGATAGGCCATCGGCAATGTTGTTCTGAGCTCTTGGAACATGTTCCATCTGTAGGCCGTCAAAGTGCTCTTCTAACTTTCTCACTTCATCAACGTAAGCTTCCATCAACGGACTCTGATAATTCTTGTTCACTTGGTGGACGACAAGCTGCGAGTCACCCCTAACAATGAGCTTCTTGATCCCAAGGTCTGCTGCGATCCTGAGATCGGCAAGCAAACCTTCATACTCTGCAGTATTGTTTGTTGCTTGCTCCATGGGAAAGTGCATCTGGACTGCATACTTGAGGTGCTCTCTGGTGGGTGCAACAAGTAGCACGCCCGCACCGGCGCCTTGCAGTGAGAAGGCACCATCAAAGTACATCAGCCACTCTTTGCTTGCTTCCTTGACGGGGATGCTCGTTTCTGGAATTTCTTCATCTGGAGTTGGCGTCCACTCTGCTATGAATTCGGCCAATGCTCTGCTTTGGATAGTTGAAGTGCTCTCAAACTTGAGGCCAAAGCTTGACAGTTCCAGTGCCCACTCGACAATCCTGCCTGTTGCTTTTGGATTCTGCAGTATCCTCTTCAGCGGAAAACGAGTGACAACTGTGATCTCATGTGCTTGGAAGTAATGGCGCAGCTTTCTCGAGGCCATAAGAAGGCCGAAAAGCAATTTCTGCACACCAGAATACCTTGACCTAGCCCCCTGCAGAAGGGTATTGACAAAGTAAATTGGGCGCTGCACCATTCTCTTCTGTATCTCCTCACGCGCCTGCGCAGATCCATCTTTGTCGGGACCAGGGCTTGTCGGTGAAGTCCCCTGCTTGTCGCTGGATGCATCTGCCGTGGTTGCTGGCTCATCATCCGCTTCCCTCTCCGCCAGTAACGCAGCACTAACCACTTGATTGGTTGCCGCTATATAGAGCAACAACTTCTCTTGTGGCTTAGGTGCGACAAGTGTTGGAGTGGAGGACAGGTATCTCTTCAAGTCTTGCAGCGCAGCCTCCGCTTCCGGAGTCCATTTCATTGGACCAGCCTTTTTCAATATTTTGAAAAACAGCAGGGCACGCTCAGCAGACCTAGAGATAAACCTGCTAAGAGCCGCCACGCAACCGGGAAGTCTTCTTACATCCTTGACGCGCTTTGGTGCTTCAATCTGCTCAATGGCCTTGATTTTGTCGGGATTGGCTCCAATTCCCCGCTGAGACACGAAGAACCCGAGAAGCTTGCTGGAGGGGACTCCAAACACACACTTCTCGGGGTTAAGCTTGAGGTTGATCTTGCGCAGATTTGCAAAGGTTTCGTCTAAATCCTGAATCAGAGTTGCCTTGTCCTTGCTCTTGACCACTATGTCATCCATGTAGGCTTCCACATTTCTATGCATTTGTGGCTCAAAAGCGTCATGGACTACCCTTGCAAATGTTGAACCAGCATTCTTTAAACCGAAAGGCATCTGTATGAAATAGTATGTGCCACATGGAGTGATGAATGCGGTCTTCTCCTCATCCTCTTCTGCCATGAAGATCTCATGGTATCCTGAATATGCGTCAAGAAATGAAAGCAAGTCACATCCAGCTGTGGAGTCAACAATCTGGTCAATGCACGGTAAGGGAAATGGGTCTTTGGGACAAGCTTTATTGACATCGGTAAAGTCGATACAAAGCCTCCATTTCCCGTTTGCCTTGCGCACGACCACAGGATTGGCCAACCACGTAGGATGGAGCACTCCTCTGACAAGGCCTGCTGCTTCCAATTTCTTGATTTCTTCTGCGATGAATTCTTGGCGCTCCACTGCTTGTTTCCTGACCTTCTGCTTGACGGGCCGCGGATGAGGACAGACGGCAAGATGGTGCTCGATTACTTTCCTGGGAACACCAGGGATGTCAGACGGTTGCCACGCAAACACGTCGACGTTCGCCCGCAGGAAAGCAACCAGCGCGCTTTCCTATTTAGGGTTGAGAGTGGCACTGATGGTGAAGGTACCACCAGTGCCATCCTCCTTGGCGGACACCTTCTTGGTCTCCGGTGGAGCTGCCATTGTCTTCTTATGCTTGCCGGTGGAGCTCGATGGTGCGTCCTCGACGGTAGCGGAACACTCCGAAGAGGTGCGCTTGCTGGAGTGGGCATCAGAACTCTTGTCGGACTTGGTCTTCTTCTTCCCCCCGGGAGCTTCAACGGCAAGTGACTTGCGATCTGTTGCGGCTGCTGCTTCCCGGTAGATCTTGTTGGCGCAGATAAGAGCATCCTTCTTGTCGCCAGGGACAGAGATGACACCTATCGGGCCTGGCATCTTCAGCATGTTGTATGCGTAGTGAGAGGCTACCATGAATTTGGCGAGTGCTGGACGGCCGAGTATCCCATTGTAAGGCAATGGAAAGTCAGCAACGTCAAAAGTGACCCTCTCAGTCCTGAAGTTCAACTCACTGCCAAATGTTACCGGCAACGTGATCTTTCCCTTCGGCTTGCTCCTTCCCGGATTGATTCCTTGGAATATGCCGGTCTCTTCGAGCTCGCTATCATGGATCTGGTGTTTCTGGAGTACCGCGGAGGAGATCAGGTTCAAGCCGGCCCCACCGTCAACTAGCATCTTAGTGACCTTGAGGTTGCGGATAGTTGGTGAAACCAACATCGGCAAGCACCCGACCGCAGTTATGCGATCAGGGTGGTCCTCAATATCAAAGATGATAGGCGTGCTGGACCATTTCAGAGGCTTGCGTGACTCGACAGGTGGTTTTGCCGCATTGACTTCCCGCACCCACTGCTTGAGCTGGCGGTGTGAAGTATGCAGAGAAGCACCGCCGTCAACGCACAGGACCTCTGTGGCTTTCTGGAACTCCTGCTCACCGGTCTCGTCATCATCCATATCTTCATCGTCGTCGTCATCTTCATCCTTGTCGCGGCCACGGGGAGGTCTGTCTCCTTGCCGCTGCTTGGCCTTGCCGCGGCGTCCTCCTCGGCCGGGGCGTTTCTTGCCGGATCCTCCAGTACCTTCTTGGGCCTTCTCCTTGTCGCGTCGCTCGTATTCAGCTTTTTGCTGCTCGACAAGCTGCTCGACCTTCTTGCAGCTCTGGAGGTCATGGCCCTTGGTGCGGTGGATCTTGCAGTACTGCTTGTTGGTGCCGTCCTGTTTGTCGGCGACCACCACAGCCTGGCAGTTGGTGCATGCGGCAATCTCCTTGCCGGAGCTACCAGCTTTGGCCTTCTTGGCGCTACCTCCGTTGCCGGACTGCTCAACGACTAGCACATCTTTGCCTTTCTTTTTCCTGTTGTTCCGCCGCGGGTTTTTCTTTGCCGGGGTAGCATCCTTGCTATCAGATCCTCCTGCTTCTGTATTCTCTCCGGGGAGTTTCCTCCCTTCCTCAGCACGTGCACACTTATCGGCCAAGGCATATAGCTCACTGACGTCTCTGATCTTGCACTTCGCCATCTCCTCCCGCATCCTGCGGTTTTGCACGTTCTGATGGAACGCGCTGATGACCGCGGCAGGGTGGACATCTGGGATGTTGTGCTGTACACGGCTGAATCTCTGAATGTACTTGCTTAGGGGCTCTCCTTCCTTCTGGGCGAGCAGATGAAGGTCGCTCTCCTGGCCATGAGGCTTGTGGCCGCCTGTAAAGGCACCGACAAACTGATGGCATAGGTCTGCCCAGGAGGATATGGAGTTGTCCAGCAAGTGCATGAGCCAGGACCTGACATTGGGTTTGAACACCATCGGGAAGTAGTTGGCAAGGATCTTGTCGTCCCGCTCCCCGGCAGCTTGCACCGCGATGGTGTAGATGCTGAGGAACTCCGACGGATGCGACTTGCCGTCGTACTTCTCTGGTATGTCTGGCTTGAAATTCTTCATGCTGGGCCAATGGACTTGCTACAGCTCACGAGTGAACGCAGGGCAACCTACCGCGTACGGCAAGTCGCCTGGTTCCCCTGGCGCATGCATGTCGACAGAGGGCCCAATGCGCTGGTCCGATTGACGCCGCGCTTCTCTTCGGTGCTCGATGCGAGTACGAACGTCTTCTTGCTGTCGTTCGTGAAGAACTTGGCACTGATCGCGACGAGCTCGTGGATCTGATGATGCGGTGGAGTCGCTGTTGAGGTAGATCCGGCGAGTCGGCGATCTTGGCCTTTGGGGTGGAGAGTGCACGGTGGTTGCACCACCACCGGTTTTGTCACCATCGGCTCGTGCCTGGCAGTCTTGCCGCGGCCGCGATGTACTCGGCTGCCGCGGAGTGTCGCCATTGGCGAAGCCGATGAGACTCTGAATGGTGGTCCTCCATTCGTCGATCTTGTTTGCCGTTGGAGGGTAATCCAGGAGTAGTTGAGCTTGTGCCAAAGCTTCTACTGGAGTGTTGGGTGGCAGTGGCGAACGGTGCGAGGAGCGGGATATGCTCGGACTTCTAACTATGTTGGAAGGAGCAGTATCCCGTCCAGGCGACCGTGTCTTGCTCGTGCCAGCATGTTGGCGTGCATGCTGGTCTTGAGCACCCCGAGATCCACCAGCTCGATCTTGGTCCAACGAACGTATGGTACCGCGAGTACCATGACGCTGTCGGTCCCGCGCCTCCTGAGATGGGCGCGGTGCATGTACGGACGCCGAGGTCTGCGCAGCCTTGTCCTTGGACCTGGCAGCACCGTGAGCTCCCTCGTCGACGCCCGTTCTTCCGCCAGCGTCGACCCCACCACCCGTTTGCTCCGGTGGTGGTGGGATCGACGCGGACAGAGTAGCCGCCTCCGAAGCCTTCTTCTTCGGTGGCATGTTGATGAAGAAGATGAAGATCTAGCTCGTGTGAACGCCGGATCAGGTTCACACAGCCCCGACTTCCCCTAGCTGGCGCGCCAAAGATGTCGGGGGAAACTGATCCACGAACACCTATGGGACCGGCGGACCGGGCCCCTTTCGGTTCGGCGGGGGGCGGAGATCACGCGAAGAGCAGATCGAGGCAAAGCACACGAGCAATTTAGCCAGCTTCGGAGCTCTCCGGAGAGATAATACTCCTACTGCTACATGTCTGAGTGTATTGAGTTCTTGCTTGGGAGCGCTGAGTGCTACAGTACACACTAGCTGCTAACGAAACCGAGCGTGAGTGTTTTCTGCCTTCTAACCCACCTCTACGTTGCGCATGGGCCTCCTTTTATATTCTCAAGGGGTCACCGACAGGTGGCAATGTAGACAAGGGTAAAAATGGAAAAGTGTTGCGGTTGGTACAACTACCTGTACAGTGTATCATACCTAACCCTGACGGCAGGGGACAAAGGCATTAAATGCCCGTCTGCGTCGCCCAAATAGTGCAAAAAGGGAACGTCAGGGACGCCACCGCTTGCCACGATGGCAATCTTGTCAGCGCCGCTAGCCACCGCGCACCGCTGGCTGCACAGCCTCTTGCCACGCGCGCCTAGAAAGGTCCCAGGGCGACACGTCGGTGGATGTGCTGGAGCACTGGTACAGAGTGGTAGCTTGCCGCGGTCGTTGTCTTGTCGCGTCCGGAAGCTTGTCGCTCACCGGGCCTCACCGGGACGCGTGGGGCGTCTCGGCAAGTTCCTTGAGATGCCACGGTTGGCCTTCCCGGCAAGCTCCTCTTGCCGGGGCCTTGTCTCCTTAGCTTGAATACTTTGTTCTTGAATGGCTCCAAAGGAACCAAGGAGGACCTTGGCGGTCACCCGGCAAGCCTTGCCGCGGGGTGCTGCGACTGCCCGTGCAGGGATACTAGGGTACCCCTACTCTAGTACACCGACAAAAATCAAGTACTACGCGCATGCTCCTAGGGGGATAGATTGGTAGGAAAAGACCATCGCTCGTCCCCGACCGCCACTCATAAGGATGCACAAGCCAGGTACACTTCATGTTTCAAATTTGTTACACAACTTTAACCATACGTGCATGCTACTGGACTTGCTAACTTCAACACAAGCATCCTTTGAATTCATAATCACCCAACTAGCACGACTTTGATATTATCACCTCCATATCTCAGAACAATTATGAAGCATCAAACTTATCTTAGTATTCAACGCACTCAAAAGAAAGTTTCACATATCTTGAATACCAAGTATATTAACATTAAATAAATTACCATGCTATTTAAGACTCTCAAAATAATATAAGTGAAGCATGAGAGGTCATCTATTTCTTTAAAAATAAAACTACCACCATGCTCTAAAAGATATAAGTGATGAAGTACTAGAGCAACAATTATCACGCTCAAAAGATATAAGTGAAGCACATAGAGTATTCTAGAAAATTCCAATTCATGTATGGATCTCTCATTAAAGAATTTCAGATCTTGATACTTTATTCAAACAGCAAATAAAGCTAAAGAAAACTACATTGCAAGGATAGCACAACTTATGTGAAGAAGCAAAAACTTAGGCTCAACCGATACTAACCGATAGTTGTTGAAGAAGAAAGGTGGGATGCCTACCGGGGCATCCCCAAGCTTAGATGCTTGAGACTTCTTGAAATATTATCTTGTGGTGCCTTGGGCATCCCCAAGCTTGAACTTTTGTGTCTCCTTAATTCCTCTCATATCATGGTTTCTCTTTTTATCAAAAGCTTCATTCACAACAAACTCAACAAGAACTCGTGAGATAGGTTAGTATAAACCAATGCAAAACCTTATCATTTTCTACTGTAAAAAATCACTAAAATTATTATTAAACATTGAATACTAAATGCCTCTGCATATTTAATACTCCTATAACCAAATAGAATCATTAAACAAGCAAACATATGCAACCATAACAGCAATCTGCCAAAACAGTACAGTCTGTAAAGAATGCAGGAGTATCATTACTTCCCTAACTCCAAAAATTATGAATTAAAATTCCTACTGTAATAAATTTATCATAGCTCATTATTCAAAAAGTTTCAACATTATACCGTTCTCTGACTTTTCTAGGGAATTTTTGCAACAGCGGTAAACTTTCTCTTTTCAAACAGCAACATGTATACTAGCAAAATATGCATGGAAAAGGCTATCCTTGACTTTTTTATTGAAACTAAAGATGAAAAACATTATCCTAAATAACAGAAAGCAAATACTAACAAAAGAAAATGACGCTCCAAGAAAAACACATATCATGTGGTGAATAAAAATATAGCTCCAAGTAAAGTTACCGATGAACGAAGACGAAAGAGGGGATGCCTTCCGGGGCATCCCCAAGCTTAGGCTATTGGTTGTCCTTGAATATTACCTTGGGGTGCCTTGGGCATCCCCAAGCTTAGGCTCTTTCCACTCCTTGTTCCATAGTCCATCGAATCTTTACCCAAAACTTGAAAACTCCACAACACAAAACTCAACAGAAAACTCGTAAGCTCCGTTAGTATAAGAAAATAAAACCACCATGTAGGTAATGTAATGAACTCATTCTAAATTCACATAGGTGTAATATCTACTGCACTTCAACTTATATATGGTTCATACACTCCAATACTACTCATAGATTCATCAAAATAAGCAAACAACACATAGAAAATAGAGTCTGTCAAAAACAGAGCAGTCTGTAGTAATCTGTATCAAACGTATACTTCTGGAACTCCAAAAATCCTATTAGGAAGTCCTAGGCAATTTTTATAGCAAACCATATCAAAAAGAATCAGGTCAGAAGCACGTTCCTGTGAATTAACAAAACTAATTTACTGGGTGCAAAAGTTTTTGATTTTCAGTAGGATTAACACAACTATCACCGTAAGCCATCCTAAAGGTCTTACTTGGCACTTTATTGAAACAAAAGCTACAAAACATGATTTCTACAGTAGCATAATCATGTGGACACACTAAAACAGTAAGGATAAATATTGGGTTGTCTCCCAACAAGCGCTTTTCTTTAATGCCTTTTAGCTAGGCATGATGATGGCAATGATGCTCACATAAAAGATAAGAATTGAAACATAACGGGAGCATCATGAATCATATGACTAGCACATTTAAGTCTAACCCACTTCCTATGCATAGGGATTTTGTGAGCAAACAACTTATGGGAACAATAATCAACAAGCATAGGAAGGTAACACAAGCATAGCTTCAAGAATTTAAGCACATAGAGAGGAAGCTTGATATTATTGCAATTCCTACAAGCATATGTTCCTCCCTAATAATAATTTTCAGTAGCATCATGAATGAATTCAACAATATAACCAGCACCTAAAGCATTCTTTTCATGATCTACTTGCACAAAAAATTCACTACTCTCCACATAAGAAAAATTCTTCTCATGAATAATAGTGGGAGTATCATAAGAGACTTGAACACTAAAAATTGTTTCCACATTAAAAGAGTAATGTTCAGAAAAAGGGTAATCATAATCATGACAAGATTTGTAAATATAATCATCACTACTTTTTATAGCATAAGTTTCATCACAATAATCATCATAAGTAGCAACTTTGTTCTCATCATAATCGATTGAAACCTCTCCCAAGATAGTGGAATCACTAAATAAAGTTGACACTCTTCCAAATCCACTTTCGTATTCATCACAGGTAGGAGGCATGCTATCATCATAACAACTTTGCATATCAAAACTTGGGATGCTAAAAATATCATCTTCATTAAACATAGCATCTCCAAGCTTGGGACAAACATTAATTCCAGCAAATATATTCTCAAATATTTTATCCCAATCAAACATAGCTTCCCCAAGCTTGGGCCCTTTCATATCATAAGCATAATCACTCTCATCATTAAAAATATTTATAGCACCAATAGTATAGCAATTATCATCATCACAATGAGTAGTAGGAGCAACATCATTTGGGAGGGATACCTTTTTACCTTTGTTGCTCCTTCTTTTCATTTTCTTCTTCACATTATGTGTAGGTTCAACCTTCCTCTTTGAGCTCCTTATTGATGAGATTGGTTGAATAGAAAGCTCCTCCTTGTTACCTGATTCATCATAAGAAGTAATAGGAGGAGATTGGGAAGTCTCTTCCCTTTCATTAGTATTCTCATCATCCTCTATTTCTTTTCTTTTCTTTATGTAATTGGAAATATAAGGATTTTCAATGCAATTCTCCGCACAATACATATAAATTTTCTCTAAATCAAAATGAAGAACTTTATCAAGATTAAATTTTGGAATACCCTCAGTTATACGTTTCATTTCTTCATAACCCAAAAGAAGGCTAAGCTCTTTATGATGCTCAAGGGTAATCAAATTATCACAATATTTGGAAACGACTTGATCATGAAACAAATAGCATTGGAGCTTTAAATGACCATGTTCGTTGCAAAGTTCACAAGGGGCGTGGAAGATATTGGATCTTTCAGCACATTCATCTAGATCTTCTTGCAACAATTTGGTTTCTAAGTACTTATGCCTCTTGCAATAAATATCTTCTCTATTTGGTGTGTTCATGCAAACATGCACTCCACAAAAGTTGACATGATCATAAGAGATATTTTCATCATAACTAGTGCAATCATCATTAGCATCATGGATATTCAAAGAATTCGTACAAAAAACATTGCAATCATGCTCATCATTCAAAGATTTAGTGCCAAACAATTTAGAGATTTCTTCTTCTAGCACTTGAGCACAATTATCCTTTCCATCATACTCACGAAAGATATTAAAAAGGTGAAGCGTATGAGACAAACTTAACTCCATTTTTTTTGTAGTTTTCTTTTGTAAACTAAACTAGTGACAAAACAAGAAACAAAAGGATTCGATTGCAAGATCTAAAGATATACCTTCAAGCACTCACCTCCCCAGCAACGGCGCCAGAAACTGCTTAGTTGACGGGGTGTGAGTGAGTGCCCTTTACCTTTGCCTCCCCGGCAACGGCGCCAGAAAAGAGCTTGATGTCTACTACACAACCTTCTTCTTGTAGACGTTGTTGGGCCTGCAAGTGCACAGGTTTGAAGGACAGTAGCAAATTTCCCTCAAGTGGATGACCTAAGATTTATCAATCCGTAGGAGGCGTAGGATGAAGATGGTCTCTCTCAAACAACCCTGCAACCAAATAACAAAGAGTCTCCTGTGTCCCCAACACACCCAATACAATGGTAAATTGTATAGGTGCACTAGTTCGGTGAAGAGATGGTGATACAAGTGCAAAATATAAAAACAGCAAGGTAATCCGAAAATATAAAAACAGCAAGGTAACAAGTGGTAAAAGTGAGCGTAAACGGTATTGCAATGATAGGAAAGAAGGCCTAGGGTTCATACTTTCACTATTGCAAGTTCTCTCAACATTAATAACATAGATAGATCATATAGCAATCCCTCAACATGCAACAAAGAGTCACTCCAAAGCCACTAATAGTGGAGAACAAATGTAGAGATTATGGTAGGGTACGAAACCGCCTCAAAGTTATGTCTATGTATTCACACATTTATCATGTTTCCGGTTAATACAATTCTAGCATGAATAATAAAGATTTATCATGACATGAGGAAATAAATAATAACTTTATTATTGCCTCTAGGGCATATTTCCTTCAACAACACATAGTCCAATACCTCCAAACAGGAGATCTTCCTGAAGTGCAAGAAGAAGCTGAAAGAGTAGCCCGGAGGGCCAGCATGCATCAGTTCATTGACAATACACTATATAGAAGGAGGCCCAATGGTGCGAAACTGAAGTGCATTTGCTAGGAAGAGGGAAAAGAACTTTTGGCAGAGATACACAAAGGCGTGTCCGCCTCCCACCTTGGACCAAGAGCCTTGGTGGCAAAAGCATCCTTGCAAGGTTTCTACTTCCCCACAACCCTCCAAGATGCAATCGAGCTAGTCACCATATGTGATGCCTGCCTGTTCCACTCCAAGAACATTCATCAACCTGCTCAAGCTCTCCAGACAATCCCTTTGACATGGCCTTTTTCGGTATGGGAGCTCAACATCCTGGGCTCCTTCCCCCGTGCTACCCGGGGCTTTGAATACATGTACGTTGCAATCGACAAGTTTACAAAGTGGCCGGAAGTGGAGCCTGTGAGAAAGGTGACCGCGCAGTCAGCTATCAAGTTCTTGAAAGGATTGGTGTGTCGTTTCAGAGTGCACGCCAGAGTCATCACGGACAACGGCACCCAATTCACAAGTCGAGCCTTCATGCAATACCTTTAAACCCTCAGAAGCAAAGTTCCATTCACTTCTATGGCCCATACCAGAAGCAATGGACAAGCTAAGAGGATGAATGATGAAGTGTTGCGAGGACTATGGCACCCTGGCTCAGAGAAATCGGAACGCCCCGTATTCCATCCCAAAGATCGAGGTAAAGTCTTTTGGAATACGGCACTTCCTAGCATAGCACAAACCAGATCTCTATTACAAGACGAATATGACAAGGTCTCCGATATTACAATGAATAACATCGACATGGTGATGCTACACCAACCACAGTTTCTCTATCCAAGCAGCATAATAACTCGAGGCAGGGGAACCTCTACTAGCTGCGGAACAGCGAATGAGGATGATGGACTCCAAATTCGCAGGGACTCTGGATGGAACGTTTATCCTAGCTCGCGAACACACGAACCACACCAAACAAGCAAGCAATGAAGGTACAACCTGCAAACTTACATGACATGCCAAGTCAGTACATTAAATATACTTGCAAGTTCACAATAACCAAAAGCAGTCAAGACAAACAACAACATGGCCTTAATAGGTTCAATCAATCATGAGCATGATACTAACAGACAACATGGCATTGCACAAACTGAACATGATACGGCTAAAACAAGCATAGCATGAGCATATGAACATGATGATACTACCTACAATAGGTTAACATTCTCGTGCACCAACTTACTCTTGCTCGGCAGTTACCTCTTAACGATCTCCTACATCAACTTGCCAACATCGGTATCCATGATACCGTCGTCATCCTCTCACAATAACATGAAAATCAACTAACTTCGGTATCCATGATACCTACGTGATCCTCTCTCGATCACAACCAACCTCTTTCTCATCATTGAACCAGGGTTATTATCAATCAAGTTATTATTATAGTTGGCTCATAGTGTGACCGACTATGAACTGGGCCCATATCGGCGGGTGCGGCTATCGATAGATTAAACACACACTCTACAGAGGTTAGTACACTGTACTCACACCAGGAAACCCATGGACTCGTGCTCCCGTTCGGGTGGACCAACCACATTCCCACAAAAATGATCTATTACCATCACACCCTCCCAGCCACACCGATGAACTCCCCTTTTGGGCTATGTCTTGGGTGGCCCCGTGTCAACTCGTGACACCCAACGGCCACCGTCAAGGCAAAACATTACGGTCCCAAATGGGGACAAGGATCCTTACAATAATAACAACGGGCACACAAGGTTTATGTCTGTCTACCAGATCAGGGTATCGCGCGCCCATAACGTTCCCTCGTTGGAGGCACCAGAGAGAGGCACGAAAATAGATCACATTAGGGCCTTCCTATAAAAGGCAAATCTGGTTGCACTTGTTAGATCGATTTTGTGGCACCCTGACTCAGCCAACTATTGTACAAGTTCAATTAAGTCTGGTTAAACTTGAACGCAATAAGCTGAGCCATATAAAATGATGCAACTACAATGCAAGAGCATTATATCAACATAAGCATGGAGCTGAACATAATCATCGAGCATAACAACAATGAAGCATTTAACCAAATGAGCATGGCATATTGACGAGCATAATTATAACACTACACGTGAGCATAGCATGACCACTAGCATCGCAAATAAATACCATGCAAGAATATAACAAGAATACTACCAAGTAAGGATGTAACCAACTAGATGCAATGGAACATGCATAGCAATGGTACTGGATAATAGACGGTAAGCATGCATTAGGGTGAACACCAGTACTACCAGCATGTACTACTACTACCAAGCATAGCATAAGAAACTAATCCTAGCAAGTAGTACTTGATAACAATATGCATCTGAGCATGAAACCATGAGTATAACCGAAACAACGATGTATGTAGCAAACAAGCAAGCAGTTAATAGGCAAATAATTATTCAATATTCAAGCAGAAACCATGCCTACCGCATGGCTATCATGCAAGTGGCTGTTGCGGCTTGCATGGGGTGACAAAGACTTTGGGAAGAAGTCAGGTGAAGCTGATGAACGATTTGTCGGACGCGCTTCTCTCTTGAAGGGGGCTGATTAGAAGAAAAGGACCAAATGGTCATTTTCACTATGGGACCACCTAGTGAAAATGGTACCAATAGAAAGATCTCGACAATATGAATAAGTGGGAATTGGTTTCAACTTGATCGGAGTTACGATCATCGAGATACGAGGTGATGAAGGAGAGGGACTCTGTAATAAAAGTTACTACAAACAAGTCCCTGCGTGGAAAAACTGAAAACGCCTTCGGGAAGATTACGTTTTCTGCAGTAGACAGGAATACACTTTCCAGAAGGGAAAACGATTTTAGATAAAAGGAAGGAAAAATACGCTTTCAGAAGAAGAAAACGTATTCCTGGAAAATACGTTTCCACTTATGCTGAGCTGGCAGGGGGGCAATCGGGGCGGCGTCTTCCTCCCGCTCTAGTTCTTCCATGAAGGAGAGGAGGGGAGACAGAATATGGGAGGCGAGGGGGCCGACCGGCTCCGGCCAACTCCAGCCGAGCCAAAGGCACCGGCGGGACTGGCAAGGTCTGTTGCACCCGTTCCCAGGCAGCTGGGGCGCCGGGGCTGCCTAGGAAGGTGGCGACGGAGGAGGCAAGAGGAGGACAGAGGGTGGGTGACCGGTGGAGGTGGCCGGCGATGCAGGTGTTCCGGCGAGGTGGCAAGTGGGTGGGGTGAGCCGCGGGGAGGAGGGGGACTCAGTGGAGGTGGCTAGAGGTGGAGAGGAGGCCCGAGGTGGCCAGGATGGCTCAGACTCCAGCGACCATCGAGGACAAACAACGAACACCGACTAGATTTGGTGACTCCGGTGAGCAAATGAGGCGAGGGAGGAGTGTGTGAGGTGTGGAGCACTGATACGTCCATTTTGCATCATGCTTTTATATCGATATTTATTGCATTATGGGCTGTTATTACACGTTATGTCACAATACTTATGGCTATTTTCTCTTATTTCACAAGGTTTAACATGAAGAGGGAGAATGCTGGTAGCTGGGATTCTAGGCTGGAAAGGGAGCAAATATTGGAAACCTATTCTGCACAGCTCCAAAAGTCCTGAAACTCTACGAAAGTCATTTTTGGAATTAATGATAATTATTGAGCGAAAGAAGTACCAGAGGGGGCCCACACCCTGGCCACGAGGGTGGGGGTGCGCGCACCCCTACAGGGCGCGCACCTGTCTCGTGGGCCCCTAGTGGCCCTCCGGTGCACATCTTCTGCTATATGAAGTCTTTTACCCAGGAAAAAAATCATAAGCAAGCTACGAGAAGAAACTCCGCCGCCACGAGGCGGAACCTTGGGAACCAATCTAGGGCTCCAGCGGAGCTGTTCTACCTGGGAAACTTCCCTCCGGGAGGGAGAAATCATCACCATCGTCATCACCAACGATCCTCTCATCAAGAGGGGGTCAATCTCCATCAACATCTTCACCAGCACCATCTCCTCTCAAACACTAGTTCATCTCTTGTATCTAATCTTTGTACCAAAACCTCAGATTGGTACCTATGGGTTGCTAGTAGTGTTGATTACTCCTTGTAGTTGATGCTATTTGGTTTATCCAGTGGAAGATCATTTTTTCAGATCCTTAATGCATATTAATACCCCTCTGATCGTGAACATGAATATTCCTTGTGAGTAGTTACGTTTGTTCCTAAGGACATGGGTGAAGTTTTGCTATTAGTAGTCATGTGATTTGGTATTCGTTCGATATTTTGATGATATGTATGTTGTCTCTCCTCTAGTAGTTTTACGTGAACGTCGACTACATGACACTTCACCATTATTTGGGCCTAGAGGAAGGCATTGGGAAGTAATAAGTAGATGACGGGTTGCTAGCGTGACAGAAGCTTAAACCCTAGTTTATAAGTTGCTTCGTAAGGGGCTGATTTGGATTCATATGTTTCATGCTATGATTAGGTTTACCTTAATACTTCTTTTGTAGTTGAGGATGCTTGCAATAGGGGTTAATCATAAGTGGGATGCTTGTCCAAGAAAGGACAACACCCAAGCACCGGTCCACCCACATATCAAATTATCAAAGTAACGAACGCGAATCATATGAGCGTGATGAAAAACTAGCTTGACGATAATTCCCATGTGTCCTCGGGAGCGCTTTTATCATTATAAGAACTTGTCCAGGCTTGTCCTTTGCTACAAAGAGGATTGGGCCACCTTGTTGCACCTTATTTACTTTCATTGCTTGTTACCCATTACAAATTATCTTATCACAAAACTATCTGTTACCTACAATTTCAGTGCTTGTAGAGAATACCTTACTGAAAACCGCTTGTCATTTCCTGCTGCTCCTCATTGGGTTCGACAATCTTATTTATCAAAAGGACTATGATAGATCCCCTATACCAGTGGGTCATCAAGACTCTTTTCTGGCGCCGTTGCCGGGGAGTGAAGGGCCTTTGGTGAGTGGAACTTGGTAAGGAAACATTTATATAGTGTGCTGAAATTTACTGTCACTTGTTACTATGGAAACTAATCCTTTGTGGGGCTTGTTTGGGGTATCTTCGCTCCGACCAGAAGAGCAAATAGTTGCTCCTCAACCTACTGAACCTACTGAAAATGTTTACGTTGAGATTCCTTCGGGTATGATAGAGAAACTGCTAGCTAATCCCTTTGTAGGAGATGGAACATTGCATCCCGATTTACACCTTATCTATGTGGATGAAGTTTGTGGATTATTTAAGCTTGCAGGTATGCCTGATGATGTTTTTAAGAGGAAGGTCTTCCCTTTATCTTTGAAGGGAGACGCATTAACATGGTATAGGCTATGTGATGATACAGGATCTAGGGACTATAAACGATTGAAATTGGAATTTCACCAAAAGTTCTATCCTATGCATCTTGTTCATCGTGATCGTAATTACATATATAATTTCTGGCCTCGCGAAGGAGAAAGCATCGCTCAAGCTTGGGGGAGGCTTAAGTCAATGTTATAATCATGCCCCAATCATGAGCTCTCAAGTGAAATGATTATTCAAAAATTTATGCTCGGCTTTCCCTCAATGATCGCACCATGCTCGATACTTCTTGTGCTGGTTCTTATATGCTGAAGACTATTGATCTCAAGTGGGACTTATTGGAAAGAATTAAACGCAACTCTGAAGATTGGGGTTCCGACTATGGTAAGGAGTTAGGTATGACACCTAAGTTTGATTGTGTTAAATCTTTTACGGATACTGATGCTTTTCGCGAATTTAGCACTAAATATGGACTTGACTCTGAGATAGTAGCTTCTTTCTGTGAGTCTTTTGCTACTCACATTGATCTCCCTAAGGAGAAGTGGTTTAAATATAATCCTCCCACTGAAGTAAAAGTAGTTGAACCTATTATAGTTGAAGAAAAGATCATCACATATAATCATCCTATTGTTCGTACCACTTATGTTGAGAAACCACCTTTCCCTGTTAGGATGAAGGATCATGCTAAAGCTTCAACTGTGGTTCATAAGAGTAATACTAGAACATATACACCTCCTGAGCAAATTAAAGTTGAACCTAGTATTGCTATGGTTAAAGATCTCTTGGCTGACAATATTAATGGGCATGTTATTTATTTCTGTGATGAAGCTGCTAATATTGCTAAACCCAATGCTAAGATACATAGACCTGTTGTAGGCATGCTCGTTATTTCTGTTAAAATATTCGATCATTGTTATCATGGCTTATGTGATATGGGTGCTAGTGCTAGTGCAATACCTTTTTCCTTATATGAAGAAATTATGCATGATATTGCACCCACTGAGTTAGAAGATATTGATGTTACAATTAAGCTTACCAATAGAGTGTCGGTGTACTAAAGTAGGGGGTACCTTAGTACCCCGAACTTGTGCACGGGCAGTCGCAGCGACCCGCGGCAGGGCTTGCCGGGCATCCGCCAAGATCCTCAACGGCTGCTTAGATGCCATTCAGGAACAGAGTACTCAAGCTAAAGCCCCGGCAAGAGGAGCTTGCCGGGAATGCCAACCAAGGCCCCGGCAAGAGGACCTTGCCGGGAAGGCCAATCAAGGCCCCGGCAAGAGGAGCTTGCCGGGAAGAAGAAGAGACCCCGGCAAGAGGATCTTGCCGGGAAGGCCACTGAAGGCGTCCCAAGTAAACTTGCCGCGACGCCCCGCGCGTCCCGGCAAGGCCCAGCGAGCGGCAAGCTTGCTGGTGCGACAAGATAAGGGCCGCGGCAAGGTGCTTGCGCGACAAGGCTGCCACCATGCACCCGAGCTCCAGCGCATCCAACGGCGTGTCACCCCAGGACTGTCCCAGGAGCACGTGGCAAGGCGCTGTGCAGCCATGCGGTGCGAGGTGGCAAGAGGAGCTGACAAGGAGGCCATCGTGGCGATCGGTGGCGCCTCCAGCGGTCATTTCCTTGCACTGTTGGGGCGACCGGACGGGCATTAAATGCCCCTGTCCCCTGCCGTCAGAGTTAGGTAGGGGACACTGTTGGTAGCAGTTGTACCAACCCATGTTTTTACCTTTCTACCCCTCTTCCTACGCTGCCACCTGTCGGTGACCCCTTTAGCCTATAAAAAGGAGGCCCATGCGCACGTAGAAAGGGTTCGGGGGTTCGGATTTTTGGACTCCACAGCTTGGGGGTTCGGCTGATTCAAGGCCACACCCGCTCTCTCGAGCAAGAATAGAATACAAACACAAAGCAGCAGTAGGAGTCTTATCTCTCCGAATAGCTCCGAAGCTGGGTAAAAACCCCCCGCGCGCTCTCTCGCCTCGATCCGCTCTGCGTGCGCCCTCCGCTCCCTTGCCGAACGAGAAAGGGGCCCTCCTGCCCCATAGGTGCTCGTGATCCCAGCCACCACGACATAGAGATACTATTGCACCAATTGGGATTGTTAGAGATGTTGAAGTCTTGTGTGGGAAGGTTAAATATCCTACTGATTTTCTTGTTCTTGGTTCCCCACAAGATAGCTTTTGGTAGACCCTTATTGAAGTCTTGTGTGGGAAGGTTACATTATATTTGGTAGACCCTTCTTGAATACTGTTAATGCTAGGATAGATTGTGAAAAGGATGTTGTTACTATTGGACTGGGGATATGACACATGAATTTAATTTTGCTAAATTTCGTAGACAACCCCATGATAAAGAATTGCCTAGTAAGGATGAAATAATTGGTCTTGCTTCTATTGTTGTTCATGCTACCGATCCTTTAGAACAATATTTGCTACACCATGAAAATGATATGTTTATGAATGAGAGAAGGGAAATAGATTAAATACTCTTTAAATACGGACCTATTCTGAAATACAACTTGCCTGTTGAAATCCTAGGGGATCCTCCTCCACCCAAGAGTGATCCCGTGTTTGAGCTTAAACCATTACCTCATACTCTTAAATATGCTTATCTTGATGAAAAGAAGATATATCATGTTATTATTAGTGCTAACCTTTCAGAGCAGGAAGAGGAAAGATTATTGAAAACTCTGAAGAAGCACCGTTCTGCTATTGGATATATTCTTGATGATCTTAAGGGCATTAGTCCCACTCTATGCCAACACAAAATTAAATTGGACAAAGACGCCAAACCAGTTAGATATCATCAACGGCGGTTAAATCCTAAGATGAAAGAAGTGGTAAGAAAGGAAATACTAAAGCTCCTTGAGGCAGGTATAATTTATCCCGTTGCTGATAGTAAGTGGGTAAGTCATGTCCTTTGTGTCCCTAAGAAGTGAGGTATGATTGTCATTCCTAATGATAAAGATGAATTGATCCCGCAAAGAATTATTACAGGTTATAGGATGGTAATTGACTTTTGTAAATTAAATAAGGCTACTAAGAAAGATCATTACGCTTTACCTTTTATTGATCAAATGCTAGAAAGATTATCCAAACATACACATTTCTGCTTTCTAGATGGTTATTCTAGTTTCTCTCAAATACCTGTGTCAGTGGACAATCAAGCAAAGACTACTTTTACTTGCCCTGTCGGTACTTTTTCTTATAGATGTATGCCTTTTGGTTTATGTAATGCACTTGCTACCTTTCAAAGATGTATGATGGCTATATTCTCTGACTTCTGTGAAAAGATTTGTGAGCTATTCATGGATGATTTCTCCATTTATGGATCCTATTTTAATGATTGCTTGAGCAACCTTGATCGAGTTTTGCAGAGATGTGAAGACACTAGTCTCGTCTTGAATTGGGAGAAGTGCCACTTTATGTTTAATGAAGGCATTGTCTTGGGGCATAAGATTTCTGAAAGAGGTATTGAAGTTGATAAAGCTAAAGTTGATGCTATTGAAAAGATGTTGTGTCCCAAGGACATTAAAAATATAAGAAGTTTCCTAGGTCATGCCGGTTTTTATAGGAGGTTCATTAAGGAGTCTTCTAAAATCTCTAGGTCTCTGACTAATTTATTGCAAAAAGATATTCCTTTTCTCTTTGATGATGATTGTGTAGAAGCATTTGAAATACTTAAGAAAGCTTTGATCACTGCACCTATTGTTCAGCCACCTGATTGGAATTTACCCTATGAAATTATGTGTGATGCTAGCGATTATGTTGTAGGTGCTGTTCTAGTGAAAAGAGTTGATAAGAAACTAAATGTTATTCAATATGCTAGCAAAACTCTAGACACTGCCCAGAGAAATTATGCTACTGCTAAAAAAGAATTCTTAGCAGTTGTATTTGCATGTGATAAGTTCAGTCCTTATATTGTTGATTCTAAAGTAACTATTCACACTGATCATGCTGCTATTAAATATCTTATGGAAAAGAAAGATGCTAAGCCTAGACTTATTAGATGGGTTCTCTTGCTACAAGAATTTGATTTGCATATTATTGATAGAAAGGGAGCTGAGAACCCCGTTGCAGACAACTTGTCTAGGTTAGAGAATGTTCTTGATGACCCACTACCTATTGATGATAGCTTTCCTGATGAACAATTAGCGGTCATAAATGCTTCTCGTACTATTCCATGGTATGATGATTATGCTAATTACATTGTTGCTAAATTTATACCACCTAGTTTCACATACTAGCAAAAGAAAAAGTTCTTTTATGATTTAAGACATTACTTCTGGGATGACCCACAAATTTATAAAGGAGTAGATGGTGTTATTAGACGTTGTGTACCTGAGCATGAACAGGAATAGATCCTACACAAGTGTCACTCCGACGCATATGGAGGACACCATGCCGGAGATAGAACTGTGGGTAAGGTATTGCAATCCGGTTTTTATTGGCCTACTCTCTTCAAAGATGCCCGTAAGTTTGTCTTGTCTTGTGATGAATGTCAAAGAATTGGTAATATTAGTAGACGTCAAGAAATTCCTATGAATTATTCTCTTGTTATTGAACCATTTAATGTTTGGGGCTTTGATTATATGGGACCTTTTCCTGCCTCTAATGGATATACACATATTTTAGTTGTTGTCGATTACGTTAGTAAGTGGGTAGAAGCTATTCCAACTAGCAGTGCTGATCATAACACCTCTATTAAGATGCTTAAAGAAGTTATTTCTCTGAGGTTTGAAGTCCCTAGATATCTCATGACTGATGGTGGTTCACATTTTATTCATGGTGCTTTCCGTAAAATGATTGCTAAGTATGATGTTAATCATAGAATTGCATCTCCATATCACCCACAGTCTAGTGGTCAAGCTGAGTTGAGTAATAGAGAGCTCAAATTGATTTTGCAAAAGACTATTAATAGATCTAGGAAGAATTGGTCCAAGAAACTTGATGATGCTTTATGGGCCTATAGAACTGCATATAAGAATCCTATGGGTATATCTCCATATAAAATGTTTTATGGAAAAGCATTTCACTTACCTCTCGAACTTGAACATAAGGCATATTGGGCCATTAAAGAGCTCAGTTATGATTTCAAACTTGCCGGTGAGAAGAGGTTATTTGATATTAGCTCACTTGATGAATGGAGAACCCAATCTTATGAGAATGCCAAGTTGTTTAAAGAAAAAGTTAAAAGATGGCATGACAAAAGGATACAAAAGCGTGAGTTTAACATAGGTGATTATGTGTTGCTTTTCAACTCTCGTTTAAGATTTTTTGCAGGAAAACTTCTCTCTAAATGGGAAGGTCCCTACATTATCGAGGAGGTCTGTCGTTCCGGTGCCATAAAAATCAACAACTTCGAAGGCACAAGTCCGAGGGTGGTGAACGGTCAAAGAATCAAACATTATATCTCAGGTAAGCCAACAAATGTTGAAACTAATATTATTGAAGCTGTAACCCCGAAGGAATACATAAGAGAAACTTTCCAGAATGTTTCAGACTCCAAAAAGGAATAGGTATGTGGTACGGTAAGTAAACTGACTCCAAAACAATTCTAATAGCAATTTTTCTCCATTTTGGAATATTTAAGAAAATAGGAAAATAAGAAGTAGTCCGGGAAGGACACGAGGCCTCCACGAGGGTGGAGGGCGCGCCCCCCTGCCTTGTGGGCACCTTGTGTGCTCTCTGGACTCCGTTTTCTTGCACGATACTTCGTGCATCCAACCCTAAAAGCACATGACAACCTCTGCTTCCCTCTGTGAAGGGCCTATCTTTTACTTTATGTATTTTACATTATGAAAGAGTGAAGATGATCCTCACCTTTCCCTTTTACATTTTATCCTTCGGCAAGCACCTCGTGTTGGAAAGATCCTGATATATATCCAATTGGATGTAAGTTAGCATGAACTATTATTGTTGACATTACCCTTGAGGTAAAACATTGGCAGGCAACATTATAAGACCCTATCTTTCTCTGTGTCCGATTAAAACTCCAGAACCATAAGTATTGCGTGAGTGTTAGCAATTGTAGAAGACTAAATGATAGTTGAGTATGTGGACTTGCTAAAAAGCTCTATTATAGACTCTTTCCGATGTTATGATAAATTGAAATTGCTTCAATGACTGAGATTATAGTTTGTTAGTTCCCAATGAAGTTTATGATGCATACTTGACAATGTGAATAGATTGTTACTTCAGCATAAGATATCATATGACAAAATATATGTGTTGCTATTATAAGAATGATCATGATGCCCTCATGTCTGTATTTTTTTCTCGACACCTATATCTCTAAACATGTGGACATATTCTTTGATGTCGGCTTCTTCTTGTGGACAAGCGAGGTCTAAGCTTGGGGGAGTTGATACGTCCATTTTGCATCATGCTTTTATATCGATATTTATTGCATTATGGGCTGCTATTACACGTTATGTCACAAATACTTATGGCTATTCTCTCTTATTTTACAAGGTTTAACATGAAGAGGGAGAATGCCGGTAGCTGGGATTCTAGGATGGAAAAGGAACAAATATTGGAAACCTATTCTGCACTGTTCCAAAAGTCTTGAAACTCCACGAAAGTCATTTTTGGAATTGATGATAATTATTGAGCAAAAGAACTACCAGAGGGGGCTCACACCCTGGCCACGAGGGTTGGGGGGGGCCGCCCACCCTTACAGGGCGCTCCCCCTACCTCGTGGGCCCCCTGGTGGCCCTCCGGTGCTCATCTTCTGCTATATGAAGTCTTTTACCCTGGAAAAAATCGTAAGCAAGCTTACAAGACGAAACTCCACTGCCACCAGGCGGAACCTTGGCGGAACCAATCTAGGGCTCCGGCGGAGCTGCTCTACCGGGGAAACATCCCTCCGGGAGGGGGAAATCATCACCATTGTCATCACCAACGATCCTCTCATCAAGAGGGGGTCAATCTATGTCACATCTTCACCAGCCCCATCTCCTCTCAAAACCTAGTTCATCTCTTGTATCCAATCTTTGTACCAAAACCTCAGATTGGTACCTGTGGGTTGCTAGTAGTGTTGATTACTCCTTGTAGTTGATGCTAGTTGGTTTATCCGGTGGAAGATCATTTGTTCAGATCCCTAATGCATATTAATACCATCTGATCATGAACATGAATATGCTTTTTGAGTAGTTACGTTTGCTCCTGAGGACATGGGTTTAGTCATGCTATTAGTAGTCATGTGAATTTGGTATTCGTTCGATATTTTGATGAGATGTTGTTACCTCTTGAGCACTGCATTGGATTTCCCCGAAGAGGAGAGGATGATGCAGTAAAGTAGCGTAAGTATTTCCCTCAGTTTTTGAGAACCAAGGTATCAATCCAGTAGGAGACCACGCACAAGTCCCTCGTACCTACACAAAATGATAGCAACTCGCAACCAACGCTTAGGGGTTGTCAATCCCTTCACGGTCACTTACGAGCATGAGATCTGATAGAGATAACATTTTTGGTATTTTTGATAGATAGATGCAAAGTAAAAAGTAAAGGCAAAGTAAAAACAAAGCAAGTAAATAAAGTGATATAGATTGATATGATGAGAATAGACTAGGGGGCGATAGGTTTCACTAGTGGCTTCTTTCAAGAGCATAAGTATTCTACGGTGGGTGAACAAATTACTGTTGAGCAATTGACAGAATTGAGCATAGTTATGAGTATATCTAGGCAATGATCATGTATATAGGCATCACGTCCAAAACAAGTAGATCGAAACGATATCTACTACTATTACTCCACTCATCGACCGCTATCCAGCATGCATCTAGAGTATTAAATAAAGCAGAGTAATGCCATAAGCAAGATGACATGATGTAGAGGGATAAATTCATGCAATATGATAAAACCCCATCTTCTTATCCTCGATGGCAACAATACAATACGTGCCTTGCAACTCTTTCTGTCACTGAGTAAGGACACAACAAGATTGAACCCAAAGCTAAGCACTTCTCCCATTGCAAGAACTACCAATCTATTTGGCCAAACCAAAAAGATAATTCGAAGAGACTTCCAAAGATAACTCAATCATACATAAAAGAATTCAGAGAAGAATCAAATATTTTCCATAGATAATACTGGATCATAAACCCACAATTCATTGGTCTCAACAAACACACCGCAAAAAGAAGATTACATCGAATAGATCTCCATGAGAGAGGGGGAGAACATTGTATTGAGATCAAAAAATAGAGAAGAAGCCATCTAGCTACTAGCTATGGACCCGAAGGTCTGAAGTAAACTACTCACACTTCATTGGAGGGGCTATGGTGATGATGTAGAAGCCCTCCGTGGTGGATGCCCCCTCCGGCGGAGCTCCGGAATAGGCCCCAAGATGGGATCTCGTGGATACAGAAGGTTGCGGCAGTGGAATTAGGTTTTTTGCTCCTGTTCTAATCGTTCGGGGATACGTAGGTATATATAGGAGGAAGGAGTACGTCGGTGGAGCTCCGAGGGGCCCACGAGGTAGGGGGCGCGCCCAGGGGGGCACCCTCCACCCTCGTGATCTCCTTGGGCACTGCTTGGAGTAGGGTCCAAGTCTCCTGGGTCACTTTCGGTTGGAAAATCACGATCCCGAAGGTTTCATTCCGTTTGGACTCCGTTTGATATTCTGTTTCTTCGAAATACTGAAAAAGGCAAAAAACAGCAATTCTGGGCTGGGCCTCCGGTTAATAGGTTAGTCCCAAAAGTAAAATAAAAGTGGAAAATAAAGCCCAATATAGTCCAAAACAGTAGATAAAGTAGCATGGAGCAATCAAAAATTATAGATACGTTGGAGACGTATCAGGCATCCCCAAGCTTAATTCCTGCTCGTCCTCGAGTAGGTAAATGATAAAATAGAATTTTTGATGCGGAGTGATACTTTTGCATAATTTCAATGTAAATCTTCTTAATTGAGATATGAATATTCAGATCCGAAAGATTCAAGACAAAAGTTCATATTGACACAAAAATAATAATACTTCAAGCATACTAATCAAAGCAATCATGTCTTCTCAAAATAACATGGCAAAAGAAAGTTATCCCTACAAATTCATATAGTCTGGCCATGCTCCATCTTCCCCACACTAAATATTTAAATCATGCACAACCCTGATGACAAGCCAAGCAATTGTTTCATACTTATGACATTCTCAAAACTTTTTCAATCTTCACGCAATACATGAGCGTGAGCCATGGATATAGCACTATAGGTGGAATAGAGGGGTGGTTGTGGAGAAGACAAAAAGAGGGAAGATAGTCTCACATCAACTAGGCATATCAACGGGCTATGGAGATGCCCATCAATAGATATCAATGTGAGTGAGTAGGGATTGCCATGCAACGGATGCACTAGAGCTATAAGTATATGAAAGCTCTATAAAAGAAACTAAGTGGGTGTGCATCAACTTGCTTGCTCACAAAGACCTAGGGCATTTTGAGGAAGCCCATCATTGGAATATACAAACCAAGTTCTATAATGAAAAATTCCCACTAGTATATGAAAGTGACAAAATGAGAGACTCTCTATCATGAAGATCTTGGTGCTACTTTGAAGCACAAGTGTGGTAAAAGGATAGTAGCGTTGTCCCTTCTCTCTTTTTCTCTCATTTTTTTTATTTGGGCCTTTCTCTTCTCTTTTTTTTATGGCCTCTTTTTTTTTATAAAGTTCGGAGTCTTATCCCGACTTATGGGGGAATCATAGTCTCCATCATCCTTTCCTCACTTGGGACAATGCTCTAATAATGATGATCATCACACTTTTATTTTTCTTACAACTCAACAATTACAACTTGATACTTAGAACAAAGTATGACTCTATATGAATGCCTCCGGTGGTGTACCGGGATATGCAATGAATCATAAGTGACATGTATGAAAGAATTATGAAAGGTGGCTTTGCCACAAATACAATGTCAACTACATGATCATGCTAGCAATATGACAATGATGGAGCATGTCATAATAAATGGAACGGTGGAAAGTTGCAATGCAATATATCTCGGAATGGCTATGGAAATGCCATGATAGGTAGGTATGGTGGCTATTTTGAGGAAGGTATATGGTGGGTGTATGATACCGGCGAAAAGTGAGCGGTATTAGAGAGGCTAGCAAAGGTGGAAGGATGGGAAAAAGTGCGTATAATCCATGGTCTCAACATTAGTCATAAAGAACTCATATACTTATTGCAAAAATCTAGAAGTTATCAAAGCAAAGTATTACGCACATGCTCCTAGGGGGATAGATTGGTAGGAAAAGACCATCGCTCGTCCCCGACCTCCACTCATAAGGAAGACAATCAATAAATAAATCATGCTCCGAGTTCATCACATAACGGTTCACCATATGTGCATGCTACGGGAATCGCAAACTTCAACACAAGTATTCTTTGAATTCAAAACTACTTTAACTAGCATGACTCAAATATCTCCATTTTCATATCTCAAAACAATTATCAAGCATCAAACTTATCTTACTATTCAACGCACTCAAAAGAAAGTTTCACATATCTTGAACACCAAGTATATTAACATTAAGCGAATTACCTTGCTATTAAAGACTCTCAAAATAATCTAAGTGAAGCATGAGAGATCAAATAGTTTCTTTAAAACAAATCCACCACTGTGCTCTAAAAGATCTAAGTGAAGTACTAGGGCAAAAATTATCATGCTCAAAAGATATAAGTGAAGCACTATGAGCAAAACTATCAAGCTCAAAAGATATAAGTGAAGCACATAGAGTATTCTAACAAATTCCGATTCATATATGACTCTCTCAAAAGGTGTGTACAGCAAGGATGATTGTGGTAGACTAACAAGCAAAGACACAAATAATACAAGACGCTCCAAGCAAAACACATATCATGTTGGTGAATAAAAATATAGCTCCAAGTAAATTACCGATGGAAGTGGACGAAAGAGGGGATGCCTTCCGGGGCATCCCCAAGCTTTGACTTTTTGGTGTACTTGGATTATCTTGGGGGTGCCATGGTAATCCCCAAGCTTAGGCTCTTGCCACTCCTTGTTCCATAATCCATCAAAAGAATTCACCCAAAACTTGAAAACTTCACAACACAAAACTCAACAGAAATCTCGTGAGCTCCGTTAGAGAAAGAAAACAAAAGACTACTTCAAGGTACTGTAATGAACTCATTCTTTATTTATATTGGTGTTAAACCTACTGTATTCCAACTTCCTTATGGTTCATAGACTGAATTACTAGCCATAGATGCATTGAAATAAGCAAGCAACACACGAAAAACAGAATCTGTCAAAAACAGAACAATCTGTAGCAATCTGTAACTAACGCAAACTTCTAGAACTCTAAAAATTCTACCAAAATAGGAAGTCCTGGAAAATTTGTTTATTGATCAGTAGCAAAAAGAATCAACGCAAAAACACGTTCCTGTGGTTTATCATAACTAAATTCGTGTGTGCAAAGTTTCTGTCTTTCAGCGGAATCAAATCAACTATCATCGTAGGTTATCCTATAGGTCCTACTTGGCACAAGCACTAATTAAAACATAAAACCACATCCAAACAGAAGGTAGATGCATTATTTATTCCTAAACAGAAGCAAAAACAAAAAACACAAAATAAAATTGGGCTGCCTCCCAATAAGCGCTATCGTTTAACGCCCTTAGCTAGGCATAAAAGCAAGGATAGATCTAGGTATTGCCATCTTTGGTAGGCAATTCTTCAATGAGGAATTTACCTCCTTTAGAATTTTCTTTCTTCCTAGTAATTGACAAATTTTCGGGCAAAAGATCAAAGAATTCATCTATAGAAAATTGTTCCTTAATGATGGTAAAAAGATTGGGATGAACACTTATAGATTTAAGATCCGCAGTTTCCTTACTAGATGATTCACCCTTATTCTTAGGAACATAAATAAGCTTTGTATTTTTAGTAGAGGAACTTGGAGTGTTTTGAAAGGAAGAAAAAGTGGTTCCCAAGTTGGTAATGATACCCTCAAGTTTATCAATTCTTGTGGAATCTAGATTTATTTTTTCATTAACAAGGGGTTCTTTTTCTTTAATATTTTTCAAAGTCACTCCTACCTTAGATCCATATTGGGTAATTTGATTGTGGATCTTTTTGTCAAGATTTTCAATTGATTCAATGGTAGCAACTTTATTTTCAATAGCTTCAAGCCTTTGCATAACATGCTCCAAAGTTAACGTAGTTCCATTAATCAAAAGGGGCGGTGAGCCAAATATATCTATTAAAGCATTATAATAATCAAAAGTAGGGCTACCCAAAAAATTCCCTCCGGTAATGGTATCAAGGATATATCTATACCAAGGAATAGCACCTACGTAAAAATTGTGAAGAAGAACTGAGGTAGATTGCTTCCTGGTAGATTTATTTTGAGCATTGCAAATTCTATACCAAGCATCTTTTAGATTTTCTCCCTCCCTTTGTTTAAAATTTAAGACCTCATTCTCGGGAGATAGCGGAGACGATATGAAATTAGTCATGATGACAAGAAAACTAACACACGAGAAAGCAGAAAGGCAAAAGGGAAAAAAGGCAAACGGGAAAGAGAGGAGGAGATTGGGAAAGAGAGGGCAAATAAAACGGCAAGGGTGAAGTGGGGGAGAGGAAAACGAGAGGCAAATGGAAAATAATGTAATGCAAGAGATAGGGATTGCGATGGGTACTTGGTATGGTTGACTTGCTTGCGTGAGCCTCCCTGGCAACGGTGCCAGAAATTCTTCTTGCTACCTCTCGAGCACTGCGTTGGATTTCCCCGAAGAGGAGAGAATGATGCAGTAAAGTAGCGTAAGTAATTTCCCTCAGTTTTTGAGAACCAAGGTATCAATCCAGTAGGAGACCACGCACAAGTCCCTCGTACCTACACAAAACGATAGCAACTCGCAACCAATGCTTAGGGGTTGTCAATCCCTTCACGATCACTTACGAGAGTGAGATATGATAGAGATAGTATTTTTGGTATTTTTGATAGATAGATGCAAAGTAAAAAGTAAAGGCAAAGTAAAAACAAAGCAAGTAAATAAAGTGATATAGATTGATATGATGAGAATAGACCCAGGGGCCATAGGTTTCACTAGTGGCTTCTCTCAAGAGCATAAGTATTCTACGGTGGGTGAACAAATTACTGTTGAGCAATTCATAGAATTGAGCATAGTTATGAGTATATCTAGGCAATTATCATGTATATAGGCATCACGTCCAAAGCAAGTAGATCAAAATGATTCTGCATCTACTACTATTACTCCACTCATCGACCGCTATCTAGCATGCATCTAGAGTATTAAGTAAAAACAGAGTAATGCCATAAGCAAGATGACATGATGTAGAGGGATAAATTCATACAATATGATAAAAACCCCATCTTGTTATCCTCGATGACGACAATACAATACGTGCCTTGCAACTCTTTCTGTTACTGAGTAAGGACACCGCAAGATTGAAGCCAAAGCTAAGCACTTCTCCCATTGCAAGAACAACCAATCTAGTTGGCCAAACCAAAAAGATAATTCTAAGAGACTTGCAAAGATAACTGAATCATACATAAAAGAATTCAGAGAAGAATCAAATATTTTCCATAGATAATACTAGATCATAAACCCACAATTCATCGGTCTCAACAAACACACCGCAAAAAGAAGATTACATCGAATAGATCTCCACGAGAGAGGGGGAGAACATTGTATTGAGATCCAAAAAGAGAGAAGAAGCCATCTAGCTACTAGCTATGGACCCGAAGGTCTGAAGTAAACTACTCACACTTCATCGGAGGGGCTATGGTGATGATGTAGAAGCCCTCCATGGTGGATGCCCCCTCCGGCGGAGCTCCAGAACAGGCCCCAAGATGGGATCTCGTGGATATAGAAGGTTGCGGCGGTGGAATTAGGTTTTTGGCTCCTGTTCTGATCGTTCAGGGATACGTAGGTATATATAGGAGGAAGGAGTACGTCGGTGGAGCTCCGAGAGGCCCACGAGGTAGGGGGCACGCCGGGAGGGGGGGGGGCCCTCCACCCTTGTGACCTCCTCAGGCACTGCTTGGAGTAGGGTCCAAGTCTCCTGGGTCACGTTCGGTTGGAAAATCACGATCCCGAAGGTTTCATTCTGTTTGGACTCCATTTGATATTCTGTTTCTTGGAAATACTGAAAAAGGCAAAAAACAACAATTCTGGGTTGGGCCTCCGGTTAATAGGTTTGTCCCAAAAGTAATATAAAAGTGGAAAATAAAGCCCAATATAGTCCAAAACAGTAGATAAAGTAGCATGGAGCAGTCAAAAATTATAGATACGTTGGAGACGTATCAGATGTATGTTGTCTCTCCTCTAGTGGTGTTATGTGAACGTCGACTACATGACACTTCACCATTATTTGGGCCTAGAGGAAGGCACTGGTAAGTAATAAGTAGATGATGGGTTGCTAGAGTGACAGAAGCTTAAACCCTAGTTTATAAGTTGCTTCCTAAGGGGCTGATTTGGATCCATATGTTTCATGATATGGTTATGTTTACCTTAATACTCCTTTTGTAGTTGCGGCTGCTTGCAGTGGGGGTTAATCATAAGTGGGATGCTTGTCCAAGAAAGGACAACACCCAAGCACCGGTCCACCCACGTATCAAATTATCAAAGTAACGAACCTGAATCATATGAGCGTCATGAAAACTAGCTTGACGATAATTCCCATGTGTCCTCGGGAGCGCTTTTATCATTACAAGAACTTGTCCAGGCTTGACCTTTGCTACAAAGAGGATTGGGCCACCTTGCTGCACCTTATTTACTTTCATTGCTTGTTACCTGTTACAAATTATCTTATCACAAAACTATCTGTTACCTTCAATTTCAGTGCTTCAGAGAATACCTTACTAAAAACTGCTTGTCATTTCCTTCTGCTCCTCGTTGGGTTCGATACTCTTACTTATCGAAAGGACTACGATAGATCCCCTATACTTGTCGGTCATCAAACACCTCGGGGGGTGCTATATATTGACCCAGGGGAGGAATCTAGAGCTCACGGGCGAGCTCCAACTAGCCAACAAGGGAGGACAGAGCCAGTTTGCGGCATGCCCGTGATGATAGAGACCAAACAACTACGATGCAGGGCGAGCCAGCGATGCGGGATGATGCATGCAATCACGGCCTACCTCTAGGACAAGGTTTGATGTCGAGACGCTGAGGGAAACGACGACAACAGGGGCAAGAACGTGCCAGAGCATGAGTTTTGGCTGGTTCACCCCATGGTCACCGTGTGAACTGGCCTACGCGGTGCGAGATGATCGTCCAAATCATGTGTAGTAGATGGACCCTGCTACCCTTAGTCCAAATGAAGAATCAAATGAGTCCAGGGGCAAAGAAGATATTTGCAGGAGGAGCCAACCTAGAACAGCAGCAGGGTGTTTGATGCGTGATGTGGTTGACATGTCTGGAGTAAGACTCAGAGGTTTGGCACAACATGATTAATCACTAAGATTATTGTGATGACCAAAACTCATCTCAAGAGGAGAGGTTTAGATGGTACTTGCTGTTGAAAGGGCCCTACTGGTCAGATTTGGGAAATATGAAGTAGCACTCACTTAAGTGCATGGAATAAGCTGAAACTTGGCATGGCCTAATGATTTGAAGATATGAATATGCTCACAAAGTTTCATGCCATTTGGACTTGCCAAAATAGCACTTGCTTCATAAAGCATCTCTCTAGACAGAATCTTGGAAAAATTGCACAGGGCAATTGGTTTAATGAATTGAGCCAAAACCTGGTGGAGGGAGTTGATATGGATATAAGAATGTTCTGGTAAAGTTTCAGCTTAAATGAAGCAATATAAAATATAGTTGCTTCACAAAGTGAAAATCTGACCAGAAACAAAGATTTGAAGCTAGGTTCACATGGATGAGTTACATGAGCTCCAATTTGGTGGTGAGGCATGATTTTATCAAATGAAGGATGTGGCAAAGTGTCATATCATTTGGACATGCCTAGAATATACTTCCTTCACAAAGTTCCTTCCTGGACAGAAACTTTGGAAAATTGCTGACAACAAATTACTAGGAAAATGAGTAAGAAAATTTGCATGAGGCCATGATATGGACAGGAAAAGATGTCCAAAAAGTTTGGAGGCAATCAAGCAAAGATAAATAGCTCTTTCTTTGCAAAGTGCCATTTAGGGCAGAATAGGAAAGAATTATTGGTTGATGATTTTTTAACATGGATGAAGGGTTTTGCCATATTCGAGGTAGATAGGACCCAAAGAATTTATGAGAATTATTTGGGTATTTATGGAGTGATAGAAAGATAGGTTGCTTCACAGCCTAGGGTTTAAAGGGTTATTCCTTTATTGAAAAAAGAATATTCCATAGAAAAGATATTGAATTAGGTCAAGGATGAAAATGACATGATCTTGGGATGATGATGAGGATGGCAAGACACTATAAAACCTAGGAAGACATGATCTTCCCTAGTTTGAGAAACACATAGCCACAGAAAAAAAGTTCAAAACTAGAAATGCAAGAAAATCATCAGAAAAAGAAAAGGGTAAAATCCAGGGTGTTATAGGGACAAAGACAAGAACTGTCGACAAGCTGCAAAAGTGCGGAAGGTGCTGGATCGACAAGCTGCTGGTGGTTCTTTGGTCCCTCCGTACGACACCAAATCGAGCCACCGGCCAGACTCCCTTCTCTCTAGTTTATGGGGTAGAAGTAGTGGTCCCCATAGAACTCATATAGGGGTCTCATCGTGTATTAGCCTATGATGAAGTAGACCAAGAGCAGCACTGGCATGACGATGTCGTGCTCCTTGAGGAGAACCGTCTCCAGGCTGCTACGCGTGCTGCACGCTATCAGCAAGCCCTGCGCCACTATCACAGCCATAGGGTTCATGCCCATTGCCTTGAGGAAGGCGACCTTGTCCTTAGGCGTGTTTTATCCGCCAAGGGCGCAAAGAAGTTGACACTAAAGTGGGAAGGTCCTTACCGGGTGGTACGAATCACTAGACCTGGCGTTGTCCATCTAGAGACAGAAGATGGCATTCAGTTGCAAAACTCATGGAACATTGAGCATCTTTGCAAGTTCTACCCACAAGGCGCGGCTGTGGGGCCCTGCCCGGGAGCCACCCTTTTGTACAAGCCTGCCGATGTGCATGTAACCCTTTGTACAAAGCCAGGCGCAGACCCTAAGCATAGCCAATAAAACGAAGCGCTAGGGGCCCCCCGAAAACTTGCATGCATGCATAGCATTCGCATAAACATGCCATGGTCATGTAGATAAGGTCATATGTGCAATGTATCCTTTCTGACTAATCGCAGGGCCCTTGCCACGGACCAGATCCTGAAAGGAGGAGAAGGGAACAAGCCAGCATATCGATCCTCGGCAACCCAAACAGATAACTTCCCCTTTTCTATCCATTCGTGCCTCTGAAAAGTACTTGCACATGGAAAACCTTATCACCTTCGAGGCATTTGTGCTCCCACCCTATGACTCGAATGACGTCTTGACCAGGGTGGTTGTAGTAGCATTTGTCGAGAGGGGTTCGATAGGGGGCTGGTGCCTTCCCATAGTGTTGCGTCTGGTAGGCCAAGTCCTACGGCGACAACGAAAAGCGCCGGCAACGTAGCTTGCCAGAAAGTGCTTGTTTACCTAAAAAGTATAGAGGCATTTTCTCCGCTCCATGGACATAACACATGCACAAGTGTTCAACAAATATGCCTTTTCATTAATATGTGGATAAACAAGTACAAATCTTACAGAGCTCGTACATGGGTAAAAGGAAAGAGATTACATCTTTGCAATTAAAGTTCGGCAAATGCCTATAAAATTTAGATTGATAAAAGATAAGTGCCCCGTGATCCCTTTATTGTCCCTCTCCTCCTAGGAACTATAGTGTGAGGTGAAGAGGACAAAAGGAGTGCCACTGATCGTGTCAGGTCCTGCAGGGGACACCCTAACAAGATTGGGAGGGCGCAGACGAAGGTGATGGGCTGGAGCAGCAGCTAGGCGGACCCTTGGTCACCGCCACCAGGGCCAGCAGGGTACGGCAAGGCGAACAAAGCCGGAGGCCACGGTGAAGCCTGATGGGGCCCAGCTAGACGGCTGCTGGAGGAGATAACAACACCATCCACACCCAACACCCCGGCAAATCGCCTTGCCAGGAAGAAGAAGCGGGTGCAGATGGCGGTGCCGCCAACTCCTCGCTTATGCTGACGGTGTGTCCGGGGATCATCCGGAGTCAGAGATATCATCCTCCTTGCTGGAGCCGTCTTCACTGCTGCCACTGTCCTCATTGTCGCTGCCGCTCGAGGAGGAGCTTTCTTCATCGGTCGAGCTCTCCGTGCAACACCCTAAGCGAGCACCCGAACACCCAAAGACCTTGACGGAGAGCAGATCGGCCTCCATTAGTTTAAAATGGAGGACGTGTCCCTCCAGCAAGCTGTGGGCGCGAGCAAAGGTCTTCCAGCCGCATCGGAAGAGCATAACATAAGGAGTGGGGAAATCCACATCCACCCGTATGCTACCATTGCAGTAGCCCCTCATGTGCAGCTTCAATGCACGCGGCTGTTCAAGCTCCATCACCCTTGCAAATGGAGTAGGAAGACGGAGGCGGTCACGCGAGGACCTATACAGTCTGATGATGAACTCAAACGACTGGTCTCCTATGTGGCCTTCCATTGGAGGTTAGACAGCCGGTGGAGGGGCAATCAGGCCCCCACCCCCCCCCCCCCCCCGGCCGTCCAGCTCGACCCCGAGTACCATGACCCCAAGACCTGCTGTAATTCCGCGGAGTGGATTCGGATTGACTGGTCATCATAACCGCTGCGTGCGCATCATCTTCTTGGCACGTGTCCATGCACTGTTTGGGGCCAAACCCAATGTTCCCGGCGACAAGTATGGCTTCGGCCCGGGGGCTTCTGTCGTGGTACAGAAATAGGGGTGCATGTTTCCGCCTGACTTGCGCACTGATAACCCACAAGTGGGATCACAACAATTTTCAATGGTAGAGTATTCAAGCCAAATATATAGATTCATCACAAGGGGAGCCAAAGAATATTTGCAAGTATTAGCAGCTGAGTTGCCAATTCAACCACACCTGGAGATTAATTATCTACAGCAAAGTGATCAGTAGCACAGTAATATGATAGTTTTGGTAATAGTGGCAACAACAACAGCAACGGTAACAGTGCTAGTAGTAGTTCTGTAGCAGTAACAATAGTAGTAGCAGCAGTAGGAACTTATCAAGAACAATATAAGGTAAATTCGTAGGCATTGGATCGGTGATTCGTTGGATGATACTCATCATGAGGTAGTCATAACCTAGGGTGATACGGCACTAGCTCCAGCTCATAAATATAATGTAGGCATGTATTCCGTAAATAGTCATACGTGATTATGGAAAGAACTTGCGTGACATCTTTTGTCCTACCCTCCCATGGCAGCGTGGTCCTATTGGAAACTAAGGGAAATTAAGGCCTCCTTTTAATAGAGAACCGAAACAAAGCCTTAACACACGGTGAAAAACATGAACTCCTCAAACTAGGGTCATCATCGGGAGTGGTCGCGACTATAGTCACTCCAGGGTTGCCAAAACATAACACGTAGTAGGTGACTATAACTTGCAAGATCGGATCTAGAACATGGATATAATGGTGATAACATAATGGTTCAGATCTGAAATCATGGCACCCGGGCCCAAAGTGACAAGCATTAAGCATGAAAAAGTCATAGCAACATCAATCTCATAACATAATGGATACTAGGCATCATGCCCTAACAAAACTAACTTGATTACATGATAAATCTCATCCAACTCCTCCCCGACCAGCGAGCCTAAGAAGGAATTGCTCACTCCCTATAGGGAGCATCATGGAATTGGCGATGGAGAAGTGTTGGTGATGACGAAGATCGAAAATACCCCACTCCGGAGCACCAGACGGACTCCATATTTGGCCTCCCGATGAAGAACAAGAGACGGCAGCGGCTCCATCTCGTGAAATGCGATAATTCTTCCTCCCTGATTTTTTCTGGAAAATAGGATTTTATAGCCTTGGTTTCTGGGTCTGCGGGGCCAACAGGTGGGGACAACCCACCTGGGCACGCCTGGAGGGGGTGGCATGCCCTGGTGGGTTGTGCCCACCCAGGTGCCCCCCCTCCGGTGGTTCTTGGCTCGAGATATTCTCTTTTATTGTATAAAAATCCTCGCAAAGTTTTGTTCCATTTCGAGAACTTTTTATTTCTGCACAAAATCCTTGCAAAATCTTTTTGGGTTTTATTTTTTTAGTTCTACAACAATTTAAACTAGGAAGAAAAAACAAAAAGAAGAAAGAAACATCTTTTTGGATTTTCTCAAAGTTTTTTTCAAACACACAAGAAGAAAGCGAGAAAACAAATTTAAGATGGATGATAGAATGAAAAGGTGTGAATAATGACAACAGGAATGAAATGTGTGAGCATGAATGTAATGTCGGTGGGAATACGTACTCCCCCAAGTTTAGGCTTTTGGCCTAACTTGGTAATCACTTGTTGTATAAGCCGTGAGGTCCAACGTCGAAGTGCTGGGGAGCGGGTACCTGAGGGTTCCACTGCTGAGGCTCCTCCTGTACTGCAGCGAGGTTGTTCCGGTAAGCGATAATGTCCATAGGCATAATCCTGTATCCGCCCATGGCAACATGATCAAACAAAGGAGGTGCAAGCAATGGAATAATATCACGAGTTTTCTCACTAAAAACTATGTTATAAGGAATATCAATATCAGGGTAATCAGCAGCAATAAACTGGTGGTCCTCCATAGCTGCTCTATCTAAGTAAACCTTGGGCAAACTATGGTCATGTTGGCGTATCTGCACGTTAAAGTGAGTCGCCAAGCGAGTAGTGTAAATGCCCCCATGTATTTTACCCTTGGATATGTTAAGGTGAAGGCGACGTGCCACAATAGCTCCCAAGCTATAAGTGTTGTCGCCATAAAGTGCGCGACGCAAAACAACAGTGTCTGGGGCGTTAAGTGCACCCACCTTCTCTCTAGCAAGTAAGCATTTTGCAATGAATAGGGCAAAATAATGTACAATAGGAAAATGCAAGCTAGCAGCGGTGACACTCGATACTCCTCTCTTATCCACCACCGTCAGAGTACGGTAAAAACCCTCAAACTCCATGGGCCTAGGCTCTACCAAATCACCATCAGATGGAAGCATGCATATGTTAGAAAATTCAGTAAGTGGTATCTGGTGGCTTTCAACATATAAATTAAATGGCACCTTAGGGGGATTATTCCTAGAAAGGAAATGAAAGTTTTGCACAAAGGAATTTGTAACGAGATGATACTGTTCGCATTCAGCTGCAATGAAGTCGGTGAGGCCAACATTAGCAACATATTATGTGAATTCTTGAAGGATTCCAGACCTTCCATGAACGGATTATGCGGCCATTCGCACGGCCATAACTCCGCCAACCTCCAAGTGTGATGATCATTTTCAGATAACTCCCCCAAAACTCCCTTCGAGTTCTTCTTGGAAGCAAACTTCCTAAAGAAACTCATCTTTTTCCTATGAACAAAATTCTAAAATTTTTAGTCCACAAAATTTTTCTCAATAAAACTTCATAAGATTGTAAGCAACTACTCATAGGGATGTATAGAGGCCATAGCAAGCTTTCAAACTACTTAGAACTCTAAGAATTCAACATGCAAGGTCATCTACAGCAGGACCAAGAGTAGCTAATTATTGAAAATATAAAATACTAAAACGAAAACTAATTGGACATATGGAGGAGTCACATACAAAGAAACAATTCCCTGAAACGGTTCCGGAAACTGAGCTTCGAGCAAAGAGTTCGAAATCCACGGTTGCGGGAGTAAGAACACGGGAGAGAGAGAGCAATGGTTATTTTTTTGGATGAATGTGGTGATGTGGGAAGAAGAAGTAAGTGAGGGGGGCCCACGTGGGGACCACAACCCACCAGGGCACGCTTGTGGGTCCTGGCGCGCCCATGTGGGTTGTGCCCACCTGGTGCACCTCCCTCTGGTATTATTTTCACCAAAAAATCTTAAATATTCAGGAAAAATCGTATTAAATTTTTAGAGCATTCTGAGAACTCTTATTTTTGGGTCATTTTTTATTGCACGGAAAACTCAGAAAATAGATAAAGCATGGCATTTTATTTTATTTAACTAAGAAAAGCAAGAAAAAAAGCTAGGGATAGAAGGTAGTGCTCACTAAATTCATCAACGTCATACCTCTCACAAATGATCCATTAGTAATGTTGATCAAGTCTTATTAACAACCACTTTTGATTAGCATGAAACCAAAGAACTTTTGTGAATCACTAAGTTACCTCAACGGGGACATGATTGTCCCCAACAATAATCATTTCATATTTCTTTTTAATAGTAGGTGGAGGTAGTTGAAAACTTCCAATAGTGATTGTCGAAGATTTTTCAATAACATTAATACCATTCACTTGGAATTGTTTCTTCGGAAAGTGCACCGTATGCTCATTAGCATTGTTATGAAAAGAGACCTTGCTTTTATTGCAATCAATAACAGCCCCTGCAGTATTCAAGAAGGGTCTACAAGGATAATCGACATGTTGTCATCCTCGGGCGTCTCAAGTATAACAAAGTCAGTCAGAATAGTAACATTAGCAACAACAATGGGCACATCCTCAGAAAAACTGGTAGGTATGGAAGTTGATTTGTCAGCCATTTCCAAAGATATTTTAGTATGTGTGAGTTTATTCAAATCAAGTCTTTTATATAAAGAGATAGGCATAACACTAACACCAGCACCCCGATCTCCAAGTTTATTAGGCACTCCATCTTTAAAGTATAATTAGCAAGCATAGTGGAGATTTTAGCTTCCGGTATTTTTCTCTTATTGGTGATGATGTATTTAATGTACTCTACACAGGGAGGCATTTTTAAGATATCAGTCAAGCGAGTACACAAAAAGACTGGCCTAATCATTTTAGCAAAGCATTAAAATTCTTCATCATCTTTCTTTTTAGTTGTCTTAGGTGGAAATGGCATTGGCTTTTGAACCCATGGTTCTCTTTCCTTACGATGTTTTCTAGAAACAAAATCTCTCTTATCATATATTTTATTCTTGGGTTGTGGGTTATCAAGATCAACAGCTGGTTCTATCTCAACATCATTGTATGGTTCTTTGTTATTTGTTTGACTGTCTTCATGAACCTCATCATTAACCTTTTCATTATCAGAAGGTGAGTGTTCACTACCAAGTTGAGTTTCGGCATCAGAGGTAGAAACTTCTTTATCATTATTAGGAGGTTTGTCTATTTCAGGTTCACTAGAGGCATGCAAAGTCCTATCATTTTTCTTCTTCTTTTTCTTTTCAAAAGGACTAGGTGCATTAGTGTTAATTCTTCGAAAGTCTTGCTCAATTTTCTTTGGGTGCCCCTCAGGGTAAAGTGATTCCTGAGTCATTTTACCTCCTCTAGTTGCTACTCTAATAGCAAAGTCACTTATATTATTGTTCATTTCATCAAGCAACTCTCTTTGAGATTTAGCAACTTGTTCTAATTGAGTTTGAACCATAGACGCATGCTTTCCTACACCTCTAACATCATTTTATTTTCTATATAACAAGTCACTGAAGCGGGCAATCATATCAGAGTTGTATTTCAATTGCTTCATAACATTTGCATTCAAGTGAACTTGCATTCGAATGTAATTGTCAAACTCATAAATGCATTGGCTCGGATGTTTATTACAAGGATTATCACTATCATTGAATTTCATTAAAGATTTTACCTCTAGCACCTGAGGTGGTGGTGGTTCTTCAACCCCATGTATTTCTTCAATAGGTGGTAAATTTTTAACATCCTCTGCTTTAGTACCTTTTTCCTTCATAGATTTCTTTGCCTCTTGCATATCTTCAGGGCTAAGATATAAGATACCCGTCTTCTTCGGAGTGGGTTTAATCGGTGTTTCAGGAGGAGTCCAATCATCATAATTTTTCAGTATGTTATTCAATAATTATTCAGCATGCCCAATAGTTCGTTCCCTGAAAACAAAACCAGCACAACTATCAAGGAAATCTCTAGAAGCATCTGTTAGTCCATTATAGAAGATATCAAGTATTTCATTTTTCTTAAGAGGATTATCAGGGAAAGCATTAAGCAATTGGAGAAGCCTCCCCCAAGCTTGTGGGAGACTCTCTTCTTCAATTTGCACAAAGTTAAATATTTCCTGCAAGGCAGCTTGTTTCTTATGAGCATGGAAATATTTTTCAGGGAAGTAATAAATCATATCCTGGGGACTACGCACACAACCAGGAGCAAGAGTATTGTACCATGCTTTAGCATCACCCTTTAATGAGAATGGAAATAATTTGAGGATATAGTAATAGCGAATTTTCTCATCATGAACAAAAAGGGTGGCTATGTCATTTAACTTAGTACGATGTGCCACAATAGTTTCATTTTCATAACCATGAAAAGGATCAGTTTCAACCAAACTAATTAACTCTGGGTCGAAAGAGAATTCATAATCCTTATCATCAATAAAGATAGGTGAAGTAGCAAACTTAGGATGACATTTCATTTTAGCATTCAGAGATTTTTCTTTATACTTGCATAATAATTTTTCTAGATCATCTCTATCCTTACAAGAAAGAATATCTCTAGTTTCCTCCTCACTCATAGCATAACCTTCCGGTACCTTTGGCAATTCATATCTAGGAGGGCTAGTTCTAGTAGGTGTCTCAAGATTTTCAGTTTCAAGCTCATCATCAGTTTCAACAATGTCATGTTGTCTTACTCTAGCAATTTGTTCATCGAGAAATTCACCTAGTGGCACATCATCATCAAGCAAGGTACTAGCATCATCATGAGTAGAATTCATATGAGAAGTAGCATAATTAACAACTTGCGACATAACAGAAGGTGAATCTAAAGCAGAGCTGGATGGCTGTTCCTTACCTCCCCTCGTCTTAGAGGGAAAAATCTTAGTCTTAGCATCCTTCAGATTCTTCATAGTGATAATATGATAATAATCCCAAGTGACTCAACAAATATAGCTATGCTCCCCGGCAACGGCGACAGAAAAAGGTCTTGAAAACCCACAAGTATAGGGGATCGCAACAGTTTTAGAGGGTAGAGTTTTAACCCAAATTTATAGATTCGATACAAGGGGAGCCAAAGAACATTTGCAAGTATTAGCAGCTGAGTTGTCAATTCAATCACACCTAGAGATTAATTATCTGTAGCAAAGTGATCCGTACCACAGTAATATGATAGTTTTGGTAACAGTGGCAATATCAACAGTAACAGTAACAGTGATAGCAGTAGTTTCGTAGCAGTAACGATAGCAGTAGCAGCAGTAGTAACTTAGCAAGAACAATATAAGGTAAATTCGTGGGCATTGGATTGGTGATTCGTTGGATGATATTCATCATGAGATAGTCATAACCTAGGGCGATACGGCACTAGCTCCAATTCATAAATATAATGTAGGCATGTATTCCGTAAATAGTCATACGTGCCTATGGAAAGAACTTGCATGACATATTTTGTCCAACCCTCCCATGGTAGTGGGGCCCTACTGGAAACTAAGGGAAATTAAGGCCTCCTATTAATAGAGAACCGGAACAAAGCATTAACACACGGTGAATACATGAACTCCTCAAACAACGGTCATCACCGGGAGTGGTCGCGACTATTGTCACTCCGGGGTTGCCGGATCATAACATGTAGTAGGTGACTATAACTTGCAAGATCCGATCTAGAATAGGATATAATGGTGATAACATAAACGGTTCAGATCTCAAATCATGGCTCCCGGGCCCAAAGTGACAAGCATTAAGCATGGCAAAGTCATAGCAACATCAATCTCAGAACATAATGGATACTAGGGATCATGCCCTAACAAAACTAATTCAATTACATGATGAATATCATCCAACTCCTCACTGACCACCGTGCCTATGAAGGAACTAATCACTCTCGGTGGGGAGCGTCATGGAATTGGTGATGGAGAAGTGTTCGTGATGACGAAGATCGAAGATCCCCCTCTCCGGAGTCCCAAACGGACTCCAGATCTTTCCTCCCAATAAAGAACAAGAGACGGCGGCGGCTCCATCTTATGAAACGCGATAGTTCTTTCTCCTTGATTTATTTCTGGAAAAATAGGACCTTGTGGGGACAACCCACCTGGGCGCGCCTGGAGGGGGTGGGGCGCCCTGGTGGGTTGTGCCCACCCAGGTGCCCTCCTCCGGTGGTTCTAGGCTCCAGATATTCTCTTTTATTGGATAAAAAATCCTTGCAACGTTTCGTTCCATACCGAGAACTTCTATTTCTGCAGAAAAACAACACCTAGTTCTGCCAAAAACGACATCAGTCCGGGTTAGTATCATTCAAATCATGCATATTAGAGTCCAAAACAAGAGGAAAAGCGTTAGAAAAGTAGATAAGACGGAGACGTATCACACACGGATAGCGATCCTCCGACACAGCGGCAAGGAAACAAGCTTCACCAAGCACATACACCAAGGCCAAGTCAAGGGAGAGATCTTTGGGAAATCAAAGGGCGGATCAAGAATACCAAGACCAACCAGAAGGAGAAGATTTAGCTAAGGGAGAAACCTCCCTTGCCGGGCAGGCAAGCCTGGCCATTTTGAGGTCTCCCAGAAGATGAAGCAGATACGCCCCGGCAAGCCTGCCGGGGCGAGCGGAGATCCACTCTCCCGCCAAGACTCCACCGCTCCACCACATCGCAACGCAAGTCACCATGCGGTGTTGTCGTGGGAAACGAACACCTATGGGGCAGGGCCCCTTTTGGTCCGGCAAGGGAGCGGAGAGCGCGCGAAGAGCAGATCGAGGCGAAGCACGCGAGGGATTTTACCCAGCTTCAGAGCTCTCCGGAGAGATAAAACTCCTACTGCTGCTTTGTGTTTATATTCTGTTCTTGCTCGAGAGCGTGGGTGTGTTGTAGTTTCGAATGACTCCCACCCCTTCTACGTGTGCATGGGCCTCCTTTTTATAGGCTAAAGGGGTCACCGACAGGTTGCAACGCAGAGAGAGGGGTAAAAAAAGTAAAAAGAGGGGTTGGTACAACCGCCATCTATAGTCCCCCCTACCTAACTCTGACGGCAGGGGACAAGGGCATTTAATGCCCGTCCGGTCGCCCAAACTGTGCAAGAAACGACCGTTAGGGGCATCACCGATCGCCACGATGGCCTTCTCGTCATCTCCACTTGCCACCTCGCACCACTTGGCTGCACAGCTACTCGCCACGTGCACCAGGAATGATCCTGTGGCGACACGTCATCGGACGCGCTGGAGCGTAGGCACAGAGTGGTGGCTTCGCCGCGGCAAGCGCCTTGCCGCGGTCGCTGTCTTGTCGCACCCGCAAGCTTGCCGCTCGCCGGGTCTTGCCGGGACGCGCGGTGCGTCGCGGCAAGTCTCTTGAAATGCCTTGGTTGGTCTTCCCGGCAAGCTCCTCTTGCCGGGGTCTTGTCCTTCCCGGCAAGCTCCTCTTGCCGGGGCTCTGTCTTCTCAGTTAAACACTTTGTTCTTGAATGGCACCAACAGGGTCTACGGAGGATCTTGATGGACGCCCGGCAAGCCTTGCCGCTGGGTGCTGCAACTGCCCGTGCACAAGTTTGGGATACTAAGGTACCCCTACTTTAGTACACCGACAGGAGCCCCCGGGCCTGGGTCTTACACGGTGCCGAGCGTTGTTGGGCCAGGCCAAAACAGGGCACGGGCACTCGCGGCCTGGGTCCATACCAAATCTGACTCCGCATCCACCACGCCCTCCCGTAACGGCACGCGTCAAACGCGGCGTCGTGGGGGAGATCGTGAGCAATTCTTTAATCAGGAAAGGCATAACGTTCGCCTCTCCCCTTTATAAGCAGAGGAAACAGGGGCCGTTCCCCCACCTTCGCCACTTGCGGTTTCTTCCTCAGAAAACTCCGCCGCTCCCCTCCGCTTCCCAAGCCGAAAGAGAGCAGCGCTCCGCCGCCCGTTGCCGCCGTCGCCGCCAACCTTCTCCACCGCTTCCGCCATGGCTCCGAAGACCGGGAAGAGCGTGAAGTCAGCCGAGGCGCTACGGCTTGAGGCGCTGCGCAAGGAACGAGCGCTTTTCTCCCCCGAGCTCACCCCGAAGGCGCTACGGGAGGAGTTTTATCTCTTCTGGTCGACGGAGACGCGGGCGCATCCGCGCACGCAGGTACTCTCCGCCGAAGCTTCTACTTCGAAAAAGTATCCCAGAGGATACTATTTCTTCCCTCTGTTCTTCTATTGCGGGCTTTCCCACCCTTTTCCAATTTCTTCTACGATATCATAAACACATACGGGCTCCACCTCCTTGACTTCACCCCCAACGCCGTTTTGACAATGGCGGTTTTCGCGCATCTTTGCGAGAACTTCGTCGGAATCCATCCCAACGTTGCTCTTTTCCACCATTATTTCAATCCCCGGGTCGAGAAAGGAGAACCCTTGTCTGGCGGGGTCTCCTTGATCTCAAGGGTCGGCAAGAAGGTGGTGTATCTGGAGGGGGAGCTCCGCAGCAAATGGGACGAGTGGAGGGCGGAGTGGTGCTGGATTGTTGACGCCAATCCGCAGCCATTCACCAACTTGCGCCAGACCCGGGTAGTGCGCGGCGGCGACTGGAGCGCTCTGTCGCCGGACGATGCCAAGCTGAAGATCGCCACCACCCGAATCCTGCGGCTCAGGCTTGCCGGGCTCACAGTAGGGGCCGTTGGCGCGGATTTCCTTCGCCGTCGCATCGCCCTTCTGCAAGAGAGGAGGAGGCCCGCCTGGCTGTTTGGCGGCCCGGCGGATATCATGAGGCTGTGTCCAGGCCTCAACTTCAACTTCACAGTTCTGGAGCTTGACGGGATTCTCAAGGAGCTATTCAAGCACGACACCAACCATCCGGAGTGGTTCAGGCTGCCGCAGGGCGTCATCCCACTATGCAACAACTCCCAGCGTGATCGCATCCGTGCAATGATGCCGGAGTGCGACTCACACGGGATTATCCCAACTTGGATAGAGCCCGCCGAGGATGTCGTGCGGCAATTCTTTGACTGCTTGGCGGAGGTAGCGGTCCACGCCGACGAGCAGAGGCTCCTCACCCGTGACACCACCGACGACGAAATGCTTTACATCGCCACCAGGGCCGAAGAGGTGGCGGCAGCCGCCGCCGCGGGCGAGTTTGGCTTCATGTTGGAGGAGGCAGAGGCGGCCGAGGCGGCAAGCCTTGCCGACCGAGAGGACCTTGGCGGGGAGGTCGCTGGCGAGGAGGAGCCCGAAGCCGAGGCAAGCGAGCCTGCCGGGGGCGCAAGTGGCCAACCATCTTCAAGCAGCTTGCCGCAGACGGAGCCCTCAGCGTAGCCCCCAGCTCAGCCGAGGAGGTGCCTCCGCAAGACTGGAGACACAGCAGGACGGCAGGCAGGCCAACAGGCGCAGCGCCGCGGGACACGCTCTATCGCGACAAGCACCGTTGCCGCGGGAACGTCTCATGCCGCGTCGGCAACTGGAGCGGGATCTTCTCGAGCCGCTACTCCTGATCCTTCCGCAGCTCCCGCCAAGCGTCCAAGGGAGCCTACTCCTCCGCCTCGTCGCGCTGAGAGGGTGCCGGATTTTGACCTCTCCGCGCTGAGCTCCGATGAGGAGGAAGAAGAAGAGGAGGAGTAAGACTTTCTTCTTGTTGCACTTATGTTTCTTTGATTCTTGCAGTTTCTTATCTTGCATCTGATCTGCCTCCCTTCGAATCCTTGTTCCATTTCAGGACTCTGGCCGAGAGAGCGGCGAAGAGGGCTAAGATCCCCGTGGTTGTCATCGAGGATGATCCTGCTGTGATGGCAGAGGACACGTCCGAGACTACCTTGACGGACCCGATACCATCTCCTCGAAGCAGCCCCCAGCACAGCCCCCAGCGTAAGTGTTTGGTTCACTTCCTATTGTGGGGCGCGCATGGGTGCTTTTTCTTTTGCTGATATCTTGATTGTTGACTTGCTTGTGTAGGAGCAGAGCAGGCCCATCAGGAGCAACCAGAAGCTGCTCTAGAGGTGCTATCTGCTTCAACTATGCCGCCAAGGGGCGGTTCTCCGACAAGGGAGCGCTCTCCGGCAAGGGAGCGGTCCCCGGCAAGGGGCAGTTCCCCGACGAGGGACGGGACCAGCGATCCTCCGGTGGTGGAGCCCATGGTCACGGAGCCCAGCACAGGTAACCCTCCTTGTCGGAAATTTTCCCTTGGGTTTTTCTTTTGATCTTCTTTTTGGATCTTTGCTTGACTTTTTCTTCCTCTTCCCATCTTCAGATCCCCCTCCCACCGACCCGATGGAGACTGAGGCCACCGGTGAGGAGGACGCACGTGGCCGCACTGAAGGTGCCGCCGCCGCCGAGGAAGAGGCCGATGCTGATGATCCCGCTAGCGAAGAGGTCGCCAAGGCTGCTGGTGCAGGAGCGGGCGAGGGGCCCGGCGATCGTACTGACGACCCGGAGGGCGCAGGAGCGCAAGGCGCCACACCGACCGCCGACCCCTTTGCCGCTGACGCAGCACCGGGCTCCGAGGAGCCCCAGCCCGGCGCCTACTTGAAGGCCGGCGAGGGTGTTTTCATCCATCTTCCCCGGGCGTCGAGCTCCAGGGCGCCGATCGAGGGAGAGTCTTTTGACGGAGAGGTGCTCGCCTCCGCCGGGCTGTCAGTGGTTCACGCACCAAGCAGCAGTAGCGGCGAGTCCGAGGAGGAGCAACTGCTCCGGAAGCTGGTGTCACTTTACCGCGCCCGGCAAGCGAAGTTGGAGTCCCGGGAAGCGCTTGTCGCGCAGGCGGGAATTGACATAGAGAAGCATGCGGAGGAGCTCCAGAACCGCAACCAGGAGGCCCTCCGGTCCATTGCTGAGGAGAGGGCGCAGCTCGTCGAGGTGAAGAAGGCGTTCATTCTTGAAAAGGCTGAAGCCGAAGAGCAGCAGAGGCTTGCCGCCGAGGAGCTATCCAGGCGGGAAGGTGAGCTGATGCAGGAAAAGGTAAACTTGGACAGCCACGAGGAGGAGCTCGGCGCCCGGGAACAATCACTCGGCGGGGCACTCAAGGAAGCGAAGGATGCTGCCGCAGCTGCCGAGGCCGCCAAGAAGGAATTGGAAGCGAATGTGACGCAGCTGGAGGCTGACATGAAAGGGAAGAATGAGGAGCTTGCCGCACTTCAGCGCGAACGTGAGAAGGATGCCCTTGCCCATGGCGATCTGCAAGTTCAACTTGCTGACAAGATCAAGGAACTGAACGCCGCCAAGGACTCGAGCGCTGATCTGGAGTTGAAGCTGGCCACACTGACAGAGACGCTGGATGGCGCCAAGAAGCGCGAGGATGACTTGAAGAAAGAGATCAAGGGCAACGAGGAGCTGCTGACGAGGGCCGCCGAGACTCAGAACACCTTCAAGGCTACGGTGGTGCTCTGGACGGAGGGCCTCGTCAACATCACTGCAACCATTGACGAGGAGCTGGCGGAACTGGACTTGGCGGGCTTCGGGTACTCCACTGACGAAAACCTCCAGCCCAGCGCCAAGCTTACTCTTTTCTTCAAGGGTGTGGCGACGGCCCTCCAGCAACTCCGGGAAAGGATCCCAAAGAAGCTGGCGGACGAGTCACGCGCAATCTGCGCCAAGGTCTTGGAGAAGGTGTTGGTGAAGATACTCTTCCGCAATCCGGGCCTCGACCTCACCCGCGTCCTCAAGAAGCTGTCGGCGGGCGCAGATCACGAAGAGCTCAAAGCAATTGTCGCACCCATTGTGGACAAGGTGAATGAAGTCAGGAGGATCGACGGCGAGCGCGTGGATTAGGCCACCCTTCTTCTCCTTTCCTTTTCGCTGTTATTTAAGTTATGAGAACAATTTAGTCAGTGCTGCCACAAGTTACTTTTGTAATATAACTTTATTCCGGGCAATGCTTGCTATGCTATCTCCTTTACTTGATTCCTTTCTTTGTATGTTTTTACCCTACGCTTTTAGGGAACTTGCCGGCGCGGGCACGCTGGCCGCAAGTGCTGAGTGCGGAACATCAGCAGCCTGCTGGCCGTGCCGGCTCCGGCAAGAAACCTTGTCGCAGCTAGTTGCAGCACACTTAAGTTGTTGAGCGGGCTCGAAACAAAGTAAGGGCGCAACTAGCTACGAGGAGGTTCCTCCGCGCACAGGTTTTCCATACAAAACACGGTCGTTCAAGGAAGATAACTTAAAATTTTAAAAACTGATCATGCTCAAACTTTGGAAACTTAGCTTTTCTGTCGTCTGTGTCCCGGCAAGGCTATACTTCTTTGAACAACGCCCGGTCCACACCTTTATCCTCTCCTTCCCCCCCCCCCCCCCCCCGTGAACTTGTGGGCGACGGAACCTTTCTTTTGAGAACAAAGAAAGAAGAGAAAATAATGATTTGGAGCCTTAAGGCTCGTTATTACTTACCGGGGTGAGTGCTGCACAAAGTGTCAGATACAGCATGCAGAAAAAAGAAAGAATGCATGAAATTTGACAAGATGTGCGAAGCACATGAACTTTATTTATGCACGGGATCTGCACCCGGCTTTGTACAAAGGGTTACATGCAACGGCGGCAAGGCTTGTACAAAAGGTGGTTGCCGGAACGAGTTCCGGCAACCGCGCCTTATGGGTAAAACTTACGAAGATGCTCTATGTTCCAGGAATTGCTCACCGGAAAGCCATCTTTGGTCTCAAGGCGGACAGCGCCAGGCCTAGTGACTCGCTTTACCCGATAAGGGCCTTCCCACTTTGGCGTCAACTTGTTGAAATTCTTGGCAGATTGAACGCGCCGAAGAACAAGGTCGCCTTCCTCGAAGCTTCTGGCATTAACTTTGCGGCAATGGTAGCGACGCAAAGCTTCCTGGTAGCGAGCAGCTCGTACAGCAGCCTGAAGACGATCTTCCTCGAGGAGTAGTGCGTCATCTTGCTGCAGCTGCTCTTGCTCAAGCTCATCATAAGCGAGCACCCGAGGCGATCCGTATACGAGTTCCGTGGGGAGAACTTCTTCTGCTCCGTAGACTAAAGCAAAAGGTGTCTGGCCAGTGGCTCGATTTGGCGTCGTCCTAATCGACCAAAGAACCACCGGCAGCTCCTCGATCCAGTTTCTTCCGCACTTGCGCAGCCTGTCGAAAGTTCTGGTCTTGACCCCGCGCAGCACTTCAGCGTTTGCCCTTTCCGCTTGACCGTTGCTTCTCGGGTGAGCAACAGAAGCGAAGCAGATCTTGGCGCCAAGATCTTGGACGTACTGCATGAAGGTGCGGCTCGTGAATTGTGTGCCATTGTCGGTGATGATCCTGTTAGGGACTCCGAAACGGCAAACAATTGACCTGAAGAACTTGACTGCTGACTGTGCTGTCACCTTCCTCACTGCTTCCACTTCAGGCCACTTTGTGAACTTGTCGATTGCAACGTACAAGTACTCAAAGCCCCCGACAGCTCGGGGAAAGGGGCCGAGGATGTCGAGCCCCCAGACTGAAAATGGCCAGGATAAAGGGATTGTTTGGAGAGCTTGAGCTGGTTGATGTATCTGCTTGGAGTGGAACTAGCACGCTTCACACTTGGTTACTTGTGCAGTTGCATCCTGGAGGGCTGTCGGCCAGAAGAAACCTTGCCGGAAGGCTTTGCCGGCAAGTGCTCTTGCGCCAATGTGGTGACCACATATGCCTCCATGTATCTCCGCCAACAGCTCCTGTCCATCTTCCCAGGAAATGCACTTCAATTTCACTCCGTTGAATCTTCTTCTGTACAGTATGTCATCGACAAACTGGTACATACTTGATTGCCGGGCTACTCTCTCCGCTTCCTCTTGCTCTTCGGGAAGTTCTCCTGTTTGAAGGAAATGAACGATCTGCTGTGCCCATGCCGGAGCTTGTGGCTCAACGACAAGGACTAAAGGCGCAAATGCTGCTGCGGGAACATCTGCTTCCACGGCAAGAATCTGTGATTCAGCCGGAGCGTGATGCTCCCCGGCAAGCGTGTCGGGACACAGCTTGTCGGGAGCGTCTGCTTCAATGAAACAAACCCTAGGGCTTGTCGGAGCAGACTGCTCCTCAGCACTCTTTGTGTTGATCTTGGGGACCTTCTTGACGGCGGCTCCGGGGAGCTCTGCCGGAAAGTAGTCGCCAGTAACCAACTTCCTCTTCTTGCCCTGTCCAGTTGATGGTGTTACAGATGGTTGAGTCAGCTTGAGCAGAAAAATTCCTGGTTCCACAGGTAACTTGAGTGCGGCGCACTTTGACAGGCCGTCTGCAATGTCGTTCTGAGCTCTCAGAACGTGTTCCATCTGCAGGCCATCAAAATGTTCTTCTAGCTTCCTCACTTCATCAATGTAGGCTTCCATCAACGGACTCTGATAATCTTTGTTTACTTGATGGACGACAAGCTGCGAGTCACCCCTGACAATGAGCTTCTTGATCCCAAGGTCCGCGGCGATTCTGAGTCCGGCAAGCAAGCCTTCATACTCTGCAGTATTGTTTGTTGCTTGCTCCTTGGGAAAGTGCATCTGGATCACGTACTTGAGGTGCTCTCCGGTTGGTGCGACAAGTAGTACGCCCGCACCGGCCCCTTGCAGCGAGAAGGCACCATCAAAGTACATGATCCATTCTTTGCTCGCTTCCTTGACGAGGATGCTCGTCTCAGGAGTTTCTTCATCAGGTGTTGGCGTCCATTCTGCTATGAATTCTGCCAATGGTCGGCTCTGGATAGTTGAGGTACTCTCAAACTTGAGGCCAAAGCTTGACAATTCCAGTGCCCACTCGACAATCCTGCCTGTTGCTTCTGGATTTTGCAGTATCCTCTTCAACGGAAAGCGAGTGACAACTGTGATCTCATGTGCTTGAAAGTAATGGCGCAGCTTCCTCGAGGCCATGAGAAGGCCGAAAAGCAACTTCTGCACTCCAGAGTACCTTGATCTAGCCCCCTGCAGAAGGGAACTGACAAAATACACTGGGCGCTGCACCATCTTCTTTTGTTTCTCTTCCTGTGGCTGCACAGATTCATCCTTGTCGGGACCAGAGCTTGTCGGGGAAGCCCCCTGCTTGTCGCTGGACTCGCTTGCCGTGGTCGCTGGCTCATGATCCGCCTCTCTCTCCGCTACTAACGCAGGACTAACCACTTGATTGGTTGCCGCTAGGTATAGCAGCAACTTCTCTTGTGGCTTAGGTGCGACAAGTATTGGAGTGGAGGACAAATATTTCTTAAAGTCTTGCAGCGCAGCCTCCGCTTCTGGAGTCCATTTCATTGGACCTGCCTTTTTCAAAATTTTGAAAAACGGCAGGGCGCGTTCAACAGACTTGGAAATGAACCTGCTGAGAGCAGCAACGCAGCCGGCAAGTCTTCGCACATCCTTGACGCGCTTCGGTGCTTCGATCTGCTCAATGGCCTTGATCTTGTCGGGATTGGCTTCAATCCCGCTCTGGGACACAAAGAACCCGAGAAGCTTGCCAGAAGGAACTCCAAACACGCACTTCTCGGGGTTCAACTTAAGATTGATCTTGCGCAGATTTGCAAGAGTCTCGTCCAAATCTTAGATCAGAGTTTCTTTATCCTTGCTCTTGACCACTATGTCATCCATATAAGCTTCTACATTTCTGTGCAGCTGTGGCTCAAAAGCATGACTGACTACTCTTGCAAATGTTGAACCAGCATTCTTTAGTCCGAAAGGCATCCGTACAAAGCAGTACGTGCCACATGGAGTAATGAATGCGGTTTTCTCTTCATCCTCTTCTGTCATGAAGATCTGATGATATCCTGAGTATGCATCAAGAAATGAAAGCAGATCACATCCTGCCATGGAGTCGACAATCTGGTCAATGCGCGGCAAGGGAAATGGATCCTTGGGACAAGCTTTATTAACATCAGTGAAGTTAATACAAAGCCTCCACTTCCCGTTCGCTTTGCGCACGACTACTGGATTGGCTAATCACGTTGGATGATGTACTCCTCGGACCAGGCCTGCTGCTTCCAATTTCTTGATCTCTTCTGCAATGAACTCTTGACGCTCTACCGCTTGCTTCGTAACTCTCTGTTTGACGGGCCGCGCGTGAGGACAAACGGCAAGGTGGTGCTCAATTACTTTCCTGGGAACACCGGGGATGTCAGATGGTTGCCATGCAAACACATCGACATTCGCCCGCAGGAAAGCAACGAGCGCGCTTTCCTATTTAGGGTCAAGTGTGGCACTGATGGTGAAGGTACCACCAGTGCCGTCCTCCTTGGCGGCCACTTTCTTGGTCTCTGGTGGAGCTGTCTTTGCCTTCTTGCAGTTGCCGGTGGAGCTCGATGGTGCGTCCTCGACGGTAGCGCAGCACTCCGAAGAGGTGCGCTTACCGGAGTGGGCATCAGAGCTAGTCTTGCCGGATTTGGTCTTCTTCTTCCCCCCGGGAGCTTCAGCGGCAAGTGGTTTGCGTTCTGCTGTGGCTGCTGCTTCCCGGTAGATCTTGTCGGTACAGATAAGTGCATCTTTCTTGTCGCCATGGACAGAAATGACACTTACCGGACCGGGCATCTTGAGCACGTTGTAGGCGTAGTGAGAGGCTGCCATGACCTTGGCGAGCACTGGACGGCCAAGTATCCCATTGTAGGGCAATGGGAAATCAGCGACGTCAAAGGTAACCTTCTCTGTCCTGAAGTTCAGCTCGCTGCCAAATGTTACTGGTAGTGTGATCTTCCCCTTCGGCTTGCTCCTTCCCGGATTTATTCCTTGAAAGGTACCAGTCTCTTCGAGCTCGCTGTCGGGGATCTGGAGCTTCTTGAGCACCGCAGAAGAGATCAGATTCAGGCCGGCCCCGCCGTCAACCAGCATCTTCGTGACCTTGAGGTTGCGGATTGTTGGTGAAACCAACATCGGCAAGCACCCGACCGCAGTTATGCGATCAGGGTGATCCTCGACATCAAAGATGATGGGCGTGCTGGACCACTTCAGGGGCTTGCGCGACTCAATGGATGGTTCTACTGCATTCACTTCCCGCACCCACTATTTGAGTTGGCGGTGTGAGGTATGTAGAGAAGCACCACGGTTGACGCACAAAACCTCCATTGCCTTCTGAAACTCCTGCTCGTCGGCCTCATCCTCATCCATCTCTTCATCTTCGTCCTCATCTTCGTCCTTGTCGCGGCCGCGGGGAGGCCTGTCTCCTTGCTGCTGCTTGGCCTTGCCGCGGCGTCCTCCCCGGCCGGGACGCTTCTTGCCGGATCCTCCGCCACCTTCCTGGGCCTTCTCCTTGTCGCGGCGCTCGTATTCAGCTTTCTGCAGTTCTACGAGCTGCTCAACCTTCTTGCAGGCCTGGAGGTCATGGCCCTTGGTGTGGTGGATTTTGCAGTACTGCTTGCCGGAGCCGTCCTGCTTGTCGGCGGCTACCACAGCCTCGCCGGAGTCACCAGCCTTGGCCTTCTCGGCGCCACCTCTGCTGCCGGACTGCTCGACAACTAGCACATCCTTGGCTTTCCTCTTTCTGTTATTTCGCCTCCGGTTCTTCTTTGCCGGGGCGGAATCCTCACTGTCAGACCCTTCTGCTCCTGCGTTCTCTCCGGGGAGTTTCCTCCCCTCCTCAGCACGTGCACATTTGTCGGCCAGAGCATACAGCTCGCTGACATCTCTGATTTTGCACATCGCCATCTCCTCCCTCATCCTGCGGTTACGCACGTTCTGATGGAACGCGCTGATAACCGCGGCAGGGTGGACGTCTGGGATGTTGCGCTGCACTTGGCTGAATCTTTGAATGTACTTGCGCAGGGGTTCTCCTTCTTTCTGGGTGAGCAGATGAAGATCGCTCTCCTGGCCATGGGGTTTGTGGCCGCCTGTGAAGGCGCCGACAAACTGATGACACAGGTCCGCCCACGAAGAGATGGAGTTGTCCGGCATGTGCATGAGCCAAGATCTGACGTTGGGCTTGAGCACCAGCGGGAAGTAGTTGGTGAGGATCTTCTCGTCGCGCCCCCCGGCAGCCTGCACCGCGATGGTGTAGACGCTGAGGAACTCCGACGGATGTATCCTGCCATCGTACTTCTCGGGTACATCTGGCTTGAAGTTCTTGGTACTGGGCCACTGGACCTGCAGTAGCTCACGAGTGAACGCAGGGCAACCTACCGCGTACGGCAAGTCGCCTGGTTCCCCTAGCGCATGCATATCAACAGTGGGCCCAGCGCGCTGGTCCGACTGACGCCGCGCTTCTCTTTGATGCTCGATGCGAGTATGAGCGTCTTCTTTTCGTCGTTCTTGGAGAACTTGGTGCTGATCGCGACGACGCGGTGGAGTCGGTGTCGAGGTTAGCCCGGCGAGTTGGCGATCTTGGCCTTCGGGGCGGGGAGTGCACGGTGGTGGCACCCCCAGCGGTCTTGTCGGCGTCGGCTTGCGCCTGGGCGTCTTGCCGGGGCTTCGATGTGCTCGGCTGCCGGGGCTTGTCGCCGTTGGCGAAGCCGATGAGGCTCTGAATGGTGGCCCTCCAATCGTTGATCTTGTCTGCCGCTGGAGGGTAGTCTAGAAGCAGCTGGGCTCGGGCCAGCGCTTCCTCTGGAGTCTTGGGCGGTGGCGGCGAACGACGCGAGGAGCAAGATATGCTCAGACTTCTAACAGTGTTAGAAGGAGCAACATCTCGTCCAGGCGACCGTCCCGCGCTCGTTCCAACATGTTGACGCGCATGTTGGCCTTAAGCGTCCCGCAATCCACCAGCTCGGCCTTGCTCCAACACGAGAACGGTGCTAGGAGCACCATGGCGTTGTCGATCCTGCACCTCCTGGGAGGGGTGCGGTGTATGTACAGACGCCGAGGCTTGCGGGGCCTTCTCCTTGGATCTACTGACAATGTGAGCTCCCACATCGGCGCCTGTTCTTTCGCCAGCGTCTGTACCACCGCCCGTTTGCTCCGGTGAAGGTAGGATCGACGTGGACGGAGCGGCCACCTCCGAAGCCTTCTTCTTCGGTGGCATGTCGATGAAGATGTTGACGGTAGGATCGACGAAAGCCGGATTAGGTTTGCACAACCTCGACGCCCCCCTACCTGGCGCGCCAAAGATGTCGTGGGAAACGAACACCTATGGGGCAAGGCCCCTTTCGGTCCGGCAAGGGAGCGGAGAGCGCGCGTAGAGCAGATCGAGGCAAAGCACGCGAGGGATTTTACCCAGCTTCGGAGCTCTCCGGAGAGATAAAACTCCTACTGCTGCTTTGTGTTTATATTCTGTTCTTGCTCTAGAGCATGGGTGTGTTGTAGTTTCGAGAGACTCCCACCCCTTCTACGTGCGCATGGGCCTCCTTTTTATAGGCTAAAGGGGTCACCGACAGGTGGCAACGCAGAGAGAGGGGTAAAAAAGTAAAAAGAGGGGTTGGTACAACCGCCATCTACAGTCCCCCCTACCTAACTCTGACGGCAGGGGACAAGGGCATTTAATGCCCGTCCGGTCGCCCAAACAGTGCAAGAAACGACCGTTAGGGGCGTCACCGATCGCCACGATGGCCTTCTCGTCATCTCCACTTGCCACCTCGCACCACTTGGCTGCACAGCTACTCGCCACGTGCACCAGGAATGATCCTATGGCGACACGTCGTCGGACGCGCTAGAGCGTGGGCGCAGAGTGGTGGCTTCGCCGCGGCAAGCGCCTTGCCGCGGTCGCTGTCTTGCCGCACCTGCAAGCTTGCCGCTCGCCGGGTCTTGCCGGGACGCGCGGTGCGTCGCGGCAAGTCTCTTGAAATGCCTTGGTTGGTCTTCCCGGCAAGCTCCTCTTGCCGGGGTCTTGTCCTTCCTGGCAAGCTCCTCTTGCCGGGGCTCTGTCTTCTCAGTTAAACACTTTGTTCTTGAATCGCACCAACAGGGTCTACGGAGGATCTTGACGGACGCCCGGCAAGCCTTGCCGCTGGGTGCTGCAACTGCCCGTGCACAAGTTCGGGATACTAAGGTACCCCTACTTTAGTACACCGACAGGTGTTGAGCCCGTAGGTGGCTAAGTGGCTGTCACTTAGCGTGTGGCAGTCAATTGGAGAGAAGATCATCAATGTGCGACACCCGTCTAGACGCGTATCACACAGGTAGATATAAGATGACTAGGACGGCGCGGGCTACACCCAGGACATGACATACATCGGCGCATTTAATGTGTTTTGTCCTAGCTGCAAGAGTTAGGTATGATAGCACTGTTGGCTATCTATTCAGTGGATAATGACCATTTTGCCATTTTTACAACCTCTTGGCCTATAAAAGGAGGGCCATGGAAACAATAGAAAGGATTCATACCCTCTTGAATCCTTACGCACGTAGCTTCTCTTCTCGAGGCAACCTTGCCGGACTCGAGCACACCACAACAATACGGTCCCTCCATCGATCCAGCAAAGCAGGAGTAGGGTTTTATGCCTAGCGGCGTCTGAACCTGGGTAAAACGATCGGTGTCACCTCTGTCGTGCTGCTCCGCTATGTTTGCTCTTTGTTCAACATGACTGCCCCCTGCTGAACCACAAGGGGCCGGATGTCCCCATAGGTGATTTTGGGAGGCCGGCGGAGGGGCGATCACGGTGCCCCCCGTCCTCCTCGACCCCGAGTACCACGACCCCACGACCTGTGGTAATTCCGTGGAGTGGACATCGGATTGACTGGTCATCATAACCACTACGCATGCAGCATCCCCTCGGCACGTGTCCGCGCACTGTTTGGGGCCTAACCGAACGTGCCCGGTGACACATATGGCTCAGGCTCGGGGGCTTCTGTCGGGGTAAACAAACAGGGGTGTATGTTTCCCTCTGACTTGTGCACAGATAGCGAGGCTCTGACACGACGGCTAGGAAACAAGCTCACCAAGCACACACACCAAGGCCAAGCCAAGTGAGAGCTCTATGAGAAATCAATGGGAGGATCAAGAATTACAAGAACCCGAAGGACAAGATTTCACTAAGGGAGACACCTCCCATGACGGGCAGGCGAGCCTGGCTAGGTCGAGGCCTCCCCGAAGACGAAGCAGATACGCCCCGACAGGCCTGCCGAGTCCAGTGGAGATCCACTCGCCCGCCAAGACTCCATCGCTCCACCGCATCACAACGCAAATCACCAAACAATGCGGTGTCGAGCCCGCGGGTGGCTAAGGGGTTGTCACTTAGCGCGTGGCAGTCATTTGGAGAGAGGATTATCCATCTGTGACACCCATTCAGACGCGTGTTACACAGGCAAATAGAAGATGATCAAAACGATGCGGCAAGGCTTGCCGGGCTACACCCGCGACGTGACATACATCGGTGCATTTAATGCTTGCTATCCTAACTGCCAGTGTTAGGTATGATAACACCATTGATTATCTAATTAGTGGATAATGACCATTTTACCATTGTGGTAACCCCTTTGCCTATAAAAGGAGGGCCATGGCGACCATAGAAAGGATTCAGACCCTCCTGTATCCTTACACGTGTAGCTTCTCTTCCCGAGGCAACCTTGTCGGGATCGAGCACATCGCAACACTATGGTCCCTCCATCAATCCACCAAAGCAAGAGAAGGGTTTGACGCCTCGCGGTGGCTAGAACCTGGGTAAAACGATCGGCGTCACCTCTGTCGTGCTGCTTCGCGATCTCTTCTCTTTGTGCAACGTGACTGGCCCCCCTGCCGAACCACAAGGGGCCCGATGGCCCCATAGGTGATCATGTCATCCCATGACAACTGAACTGCATTTTTCTAGGCTATGCACCAAGCAATATTGTTGGCGTTCACTCTGGCACTTCATCTTGTCAGCATTGATGCTTGTTTGAGTGAACTTTGAAGTACATAGCAGCAACATAAGTATTTGTCCATCTGATATTTTTGTGCAGTTCTACTGAAATCTCTCAATGTAATGATTTTCCTATGAGTTCAGCCTCCAAGTTACTCCGTTACGAAATCAGCCAACAATAGCAAAATACCAAATTACCAATACATATGATAAGCACAATAATCAGGATAAAGACCGTTACCAACCTTTGTTATGAAGCATATCAATTAGTATTTACTTGGACTGGAAGCCGAGATAAGCGACTGGCAAGAACGGAACAAGGCAGTCGAGGTAACGAACCACCCAAAGTTTTTGTGTAGTTCAACTGAAATCGAGCATCCCTATTGGCACATATATTGATGTGAGATTACTGTAATAGTGGCACTAGTTGATGAAACATACACTAATAAATAGAAGCATCCTCATTATCTTAATTGCTAAAGTTAGCAACATAGTAGCCTTGCTTAAAGAGAGGTATTAGTTTATTTAATCAGTCCCAATTAGCTAAACACTCAAAGCATTGCCATGTATGATAGGTTGCAAACAATTAACGTGCAAATATAAAGGAGTTTCTAATGACAGTTGAGGGAGTCCTGGATTCAGGGGTCCTCAGGTGTCCGACCCGGGATTACAGGCTAGCCTGCATGGGCCATACAGGATCAAGCTGAAGATAATCTACCATGTCCGGATAGGACTTATCAAGACGTGGACGACAAGGATAGAGTTCGAAAGTTTCCTTACCTGATAAACCGACCTTGTACAAACCCTAAACCCCTCCGGTGTGTATATAAACTGGAGGGGTTAGTCCGCCGAATCTATCTTCTTCACCATCATTCGAAACCTCATAGGCTAGACATCTAGGGTTAGCCATTCCGATCTCGAGGTAGATCATCTCTTGTAATCTGTGTACTTGTCAAATATAATTAAGCAGGAGTAGGGTTTTACCTCCCTTAAGAGGGCCCAAACCTTGGTAAACAATGTGTCTCCTAGCTTCCTATTACCATTGATCCTTAGACGCATAGCTTGGGCCCCCCTACCCGAGATCTGCCGGTTTTTACACCGACATTGGTTCTTTCATTGAGAGCTCTGTCATGTTGTCTACAAAAAGCAATCTATGGCTTGCCTAGTCATCAACAACAATATCACTTACGGAGGGCGCATAGCTTCGGGGCAGACCCTCCGGTTCGGCGGTTTCACCATGAGGGCCGGCGCGGCCGTTGAGCCTGCAACTCTCTGCATCACTGCCGGACACCGTCCTTGTATTGGCCCCAAGTACTCTGAAAAACTGGATCCAGCGGATGTTTTGTCTTTAAATGAACAGCTAGACCGCATTGCCGCCCTGGGGGTCTCAACAGACTATGATCTGATCGGGCTCAAGCCCAACCAGAGGGAAATTAATCACCCGCCGATCACCCACTTCGTGGCGGTCGTTGAGGAACGAGCCATCGACACATCCCTCCCCATATCGAAAACAAAGTATGTGCGGGTCCCCGAATCCCCTGAGCCGGATACTGCCCCTTCTGACAGGACTTTATGCCCTCTGGACTGTGGCTCAAGTGCAAGATTGTCGGAGCCTTTGCGCTTAACCGGACCCGAACCTAACACTTCGGAAGCCACTCTGGCTCCAAACACAGATGTCGGATTACGGGTTCCGCACACCTTTGAAAGCTTCTAACTTTGGGGTGCGTGTGGAGATCTCAATCTACCCAGTCCGCCTACTCACGATCCTCCTAAGCCTAGCGCGATGAGCTTGAAGAGACAAAGAGACACAATGGTTTATCCTGGTTTGGGCCACCTTGCGATGTAATACCCTACTCCACAATTTTGGTTGATTGCCTTGAAGGGCTGAGGATGAACTAGTACGCCTCAGGAGGTGAGGTGTTTCTTGAGCTCAAGAGAGCTCGTGAGGTAGTTGGGTGAGAGTGGATCTCTTCCCGTTGTTGTCCCTCCCCTCATGGTGGTGGCTAAGTCCTATTTATAGTGGCCCTGGTCCTCTTCCCAAATGTTGGCGTGAAGGGATCCCACAACGGCCGGATTTGAAAGGGGACAAGTAGTACAACTTATCTTGACTAAAGTGGTCTTCGCCTACGAAAATCCCCTGGTCGTGAAGCTGTGGTGGGCTCGGTGATGACCCCCATCCTGCCCTCCTGGCGGTCTTGGTCTTGTAGCACCAGAATGGAAACCTTTGGCTGTTTCCTCGGGACTCTGTGCCTGTGGCTTGACTCCCTTGCACTGAAGAGGAAACTGGCTCTATGTGCCCACTGGCATGTGCCTGCCGCCCGCCTGGCCTTGGTCGTCATGGCTCACATCTGCTGAGCCTCGCGAGGTGCACCTTTCATAGAACTCTCCGCCCCTTGGGAGCCAGCCATAACAGGCTGATCCCCTCGGGGGTCTTGGCGTCATCCGCCTCATGAGGCTTGGCCCCTCGCGAGGTTCTTGAGTCATTGATGGTAAAGTTAGGCGATACCAGGCCATCTGGGAGACATGTGGTTGGCTGCAGGCAGACAAGTCTGGATACCCCCATATCCAGAACACCGACAGTAGCCCCCGGGCCCAAGGCGTGCTTGGACTGGCCTTCCAGGTGAAGCCAATGGGCAAGTGCGTTGTCCCGCGGTCCCTAACTGCTTGGGCCTTGATGACGTGTGGTGATTGATGGGACATGGGCGTCTCCACTTCCCCAGGCTGCCTCGGCAACTGTTTGTCGCGGCGGGGAGCACGGTCTACTTCCGTGGCCGCCGGGCACCTATGGGGCACGGGAGGCCCCTTTCCTGGTTCGGAGAGGGGGTGCGGAGGCCGCGCGCAGAGCGGATCGAGGTCCCGGGCGCGCGGTGGAGTGAGAGAGACGGCGGGCGATCTTTTTACCCAGCTTCGGAGCTCTCCGGAGAGATAAAACTCCTACTGCTGCCTTGTGTTGTTATTTGATCTTGCTCGAATGCGAGCGCACGGTGGTGTGTCTCTCGAACCCTAACCTTGTGTTCTTCAGATGAACCGAACCCCTTCTACGTGCGCATGGGCCTCCCTTTTATAGTCTAAAGGGGGCACCAACAGGTGGCAGCGTAAGAAGAGGGGGTAGAAAGGTAAAAACGCAGGTTGGTGTAACAGTGACCAACAGTGCCCCTACCTAACTAAGGGCAGGGGACAAGGGCATTTAATGCCCGTCCGGTCGCCCCAACAGTGCGAGGAGGCGATCGTCAAGTGAGCCACCGGTTGCCACGATGGCGCCTCTATCAGCTCCGCTTGCCACCTTGCTCCGCATGGCTGTGTAGTGCCTCGCCACGTGCCTTTGGGACGGTCTTGTGATGACACGTCGCTGGATGTGCTGGAGTTGGGTTGGCAATCTTGCTGCGGCAAGCGCCTTGCCGCAGTCCTCCTCTTGTCGTGCCGGCAAGCTTGCCGGCCCTCGGGCCTTGCCGGGGCGCGCGGGGCGCCGCGGCAAGTCCCCTAGAGGTGCCTCGGTCGGCCTTCCCGGCAAGCTCCTCTTGCCGGGGCTTTTGTTTCCTTCCCGGCGAGCTCTCCTCGCCGGGCCTTGGTTGACCTTCCCGGCAAGCTCCTCTTGCCGGGGGCTTTAGCTTGAGTACTCTGTCCCTGAACGGCATCAGCGCAGCCGTGGAGGACCTTGGTGGACGCCCGGCAAGCCCTGCCGTGGGTTGCCGCGACTGCCCGTGCACAAGTTCGGGGTACTAAGGTACCCCCCTACTTTCGTACACCGACAGTAGCCCCCGGGCCTGGGCCATACACGGTGCCGAGCGTTGTTGGGCCAGGCCCAAAACAGTGCACGGGCACGCGTGGCCTGGGTCCACACAAAATCGGACTCCGCTTCCACCGCGTCCTCCCGCAACGGCACGCGTCAAACGCGGCACCGTGGGCGACGTGGTTAATACCTAATTCCAGGGAATGCGCAACGTTCGCATCCCCTATTTATAAGCGGAGGGAACGGAGTCGCTCCCCCCACTTTCGCCACTTGCGGTTCCTTCCTCCGAAAGCCCCGACGCCCTCCTCTGACTCCTGAATCGAGGACGAAACAGTGTCCCGCCGCCCGTCGCCACCGCCGTCGCCGTTGCTTTCGCCTTCCCCCGCCGCCCCCGCCATGGCTCCGAAGGCCGGGAGGGCTACGAAGGCTGCGAAGGCTGCGAAGGCTGCGAAGTCGTCCGAGGCACTGGAGCTCGAGGCGCTGCGTAAGAAGCAGGTGCTCTTCTCCCCTGAGCTCACCCTGGAGGCGTTCCGGTCGGGGTTCTACCTCTTTTGGTCGACGGAAACGCGGGCGCATCCGCGCACGCCGGTGCTTTCCGCGGAGGCCTCCAAATCGAAGAAGTGTCCCAAAGGGTACAACTTCTTCACTGTGTTCTTCTATTGCGGTCTCTGCCCGCCTTTTTCCGATTTCTTTTGCGACATCATGAATACCTATGGGTTCCATCTGCTTGATTTCACCCCCAATGCCGTCCTGACGATGGCGGTTTTCGCGCATCTTTGTGAAAACTTCGTTGGTATCCTCCCCAATGTTGCTCTTTTTCGCCATTATTTTTCCCCTCGGGCTGAGAAAGGGGAGCCACTGGCTGGCGGGATCGCCTGGATCTCCCGGATGGGCATGAAGGAGGCGTACTTGACGGGCGAGCTTCGCAGCAAGTGGAACGAGTGGAGGGCGGAGTGGTGTTGGATCTGTGACGCCGATCCGCCGTCATTCACCGAGCTGCGCAAGACTCGGGTGGTGCGCGGCGCCGACTGGAGCGCTCTGTCGTCGGATGACGCCAAATTGACGATCGCCACCACCCGAATCCTCCGGCTCCGGCACGCCGGGCTCACAACAGGGGCGGTCGGCGCAGATTTCCTCCGCCGTCGTATCGCCCCTTTGCAGGCAAGGGGGAGGCCCGCCTGGCTGTTCGGCGGCCCGGCGGATTTCATGAGGCTGCGCCCGGGCCTCAACTTCAACTTCACGGTTCTGGAGCTTGACGCGATGCTGAGGGAGACGCTCAAGCACGACGCCAATCATCCAGAGTGGTTCCGGCTGCCGGCGGGCGTCATCCCCTTGTGCAACAACTCCCAGCGCGATCGCATCGTCGCAATGATGCCAGAGTGCGATTCGCACGGGGTAAGTGCTAACTGGATAGAGCCCGCCGCCGAGGTTGTGCAGCAATTCTTCGATGACTTGTCGGAGACGGCAGTCAACTCTGACGAGCAGAAGCTCCTCACCCGCTCCACCATTGCCGATGAGCTGGCGTACATCGCCAGCAGGGCCGAGGAGGTGGCGGCAGCCACCGCCGCGGGCGAGTTTGGCTTCACGTTGGCGGAGGCGGAAGCAGCCGAGGCGGCAAGTCTTGCCGCCTGGAAAGATCTTGCCGGAGATGGAGATGACGAAGGGGAGGCCGCGGCCGAAGCGAGCCAGCCCGCCGAGGGCGCGAGTGGTCGGCCGTATTCGAGCAACTTGCCGCCGATGGAGCCCTCCGCGCAGCCCCAGTTCCGACTGAGAAGGTGTCTCCGTCGAGTTGGAGAGCCGGCAGAGGCGCCGGTCGACCAGCAGCCGCAGCAGCCGCGGCGCCGCGGGTCGCGCTCGGCCGCGACAAACTTCGTCGCGGCGGGAGGGTCCCAAGCCGTGCCGGAAACTGAGGCGGGGTCTTCCCGGGCCGCCACGCCTGACCCTGCCGCAGCTCTTGGCAAGCGCCAGAGGGAGCCTACTCCTCCGCCACGCCGCGCGGGGCGGGCACCGGAGTTCGACCTTTCCGCGCTGAGCTCTGATGACGACGAGGAGGAGGAGGACGAAGAGGAGTAAGGCTTCCTCCGTATTGCACTTGCCTTTCGCTCGATCCTTGTCGCTGTTTGTCTTGCATCTAATTTGTTTTTTGCTTTTGAACTCCTGTTTGGTCTCAGGACTTTGGCGGAGAGGGCGGCAAAGAGGGCCAAGGTCCCCGTAGTTGAGGACGATCCTGCTGTGGCAGAGGAACATACGTCGGAGACGACCTTGACGGATCCGGCCCCTTCCCCTCGTAGCAGCTCCCAGCACAGCCCCCAGCGTAAGTACCTTGATCCACTTCCTGTCGTGGGGCGTGCATGGTTGCTGCTTCTTTTGCCAATATCTTGATTATTGGCTCCCTCCCTTTTTTTTATACAGAAGAAGATCAGGCCCAGCAGGAGCAGTCGGAGGCCGACCCTGAGGTATCGTCGGCCTCGACTACGCCACCAAGGGCTGATTCCCCGATATGGGAGCCATCTCCGGCAAGGATGGGGTCTCCGGTAAGAGGTGGGATCAGTGAGCCCCCGGTGGTGGAGCCCATGATCACAGAGCTCAGCGCAGGTAACCTTCCTTGTCGGAAATTTCCCCTTGGGTTCTTCTTCTTTTGGTTTTCTCTTTTTTTTTGATACTTGCTTGACTTCTCCTCCCCCCTCTTCCTGCCCTCAGATCCTCCCTCCATGGAGCCAATGGAGACCGAGGCCACCGGCGAGGAGGACTCGCGCGACGACACTGGTGAGGCTGCCGCTACTGAAGAGGAGGCCGGCGCTGGTGGCCCTGCCGATGAAGAGGCCGCCAAGGCTGCTGGCGCCGGAACTGGCGGGGGATCCGGCGATCGTACCAACGACCCGGGGGCCGCAGGAGCGCAGGGCGCTACCCCGAACGCCGATCCCTTCGCCGCGGACGCAGCGGCAGGCTCCGAAGAGCCCCAGCCCGGCGCCTACTTGAAGGCCGGCGAAGGTATATACATCAAGCTCCCCTGGGCATCGAATTCTAGGGGGCCGGTCGAAGGAGAGGAGTTTGACGGGGAGGTTCTTGCCTCCGCCGGGCTGGCGGTGGTCGACAGGCCAAGTAGCAGCAGCGGCGAGTCCGAGGAGGAGCAGCTGCTCCGAAAGCTGGTGTCACTCTACCGCGTCCGACAAGCGAAGCTTGAGTCCCGGGAAGCGCTTGTCGCGCAGGCAGGAGTTGACATAGAAAAACATGCGCAAGAGCTCAAGAGCCGCAACCAGGAGGCCCTCCAGTCCATCGCCGAGGAGAGGGCGCAGCTTGACGAAGCGAAGAAGGCATTCATCCTGGAGAAGGCTGAAGCCGAGGAGCAGCAGAGGCTCACCGCCGAGGAGCTGTCCAAGCGGGACGACGAGCTGATACAGAGGAAGGCGTACTTGGACAGCCATGACGAAGAGCTCGCCGCCCGGGAACAATCACTTGGCGGGGCACTCAGGGAGGCGAAAGACGCCGCCGCGGCCGCCGAAGCCGCCAAGAAGGAGTTGGGGGAGAAGGTGGCGTAGCTGGAGGCGGATGTGACAAGGAAGAACGAAGAGCTTGCCGCACTCCAGCGCGATTGCGAGAAGGATGCGCGCGCTCATGGCGACCTGCAGGTCCAGCTCTCCGAGAAGATCAAGGAGCTGAACGCCGCTAAGGATTCGAGCGCCAATCTGGAGCTGAAATTGGCTGCTTTGACGGAGATGCTGGACGCCGCCAAGAAGCGAGAAGATACCCTGAGGAAAGACCTCAAGGGCAACGAGGAGCTGCTGGTGAGGGCTGCCGAGACCCAAAACACTTTCAAGGCCACGGTGGAGCTCTGGACGGAAGGCCTCGTCAGCATCGCCGCGCTCATCGACGAGGAGTTGGCGGAGTTGAACTTGACGGGCTTCGGGTACCCCTCCGAGGAGAACCTCCAGCCTAGCGCCAAGCTCACGCTCTTCTTCAAGGATGTGGTGACGGCTCTTCGGCGGCTCCGGGAAAGGATCCCGAAGCAGCTGGCCAACAAGTCGCACGCGATCTGCGCCGGGGTCTTGGAGAAGGTATTGGTGAAGGTCCTCTTCCGCAACCCGGGTATTGACCTCTCCCGCGTCACCAAGAAGCTGCCGGAGGGCGCCGATCTTGAAGAACTCAAGGCCATCGTCGCACCCATCGTGGACAAGGTGAACGAGGTCAGGAGGGTCGATGGCGGGCGCGCGGATTAGGCCGCCCTTCTTGTTCTGTTTTCTTGCCGCTGTTATTTTGGTCACGAGGACAACTTAGTCAGCGTCACAATAGGTCATTCTTGTAATATAACTCTATTCTGGGCACTGCTCGCTATGCTATTCCCTTTACTTTGCTGCGTTCCTTGTATGTTTTTTTACCCTACGCTTTGAGGGGACTTGCCGGCGCAAGCACACTTGCTGAGTGCGGAACATCAGCAGCCTGCTGGCGGTGCTGCCCCCGGCAAGAAACCTTGTCGGGGCTAGTTGCGGCGCGCTTGTATTGTTGAGCAGGATCGAAACAAACCAAGGGCGCAACTTAGCCACGAGTCGATTCCTCCGTGCACAGGTTCTCCATACAAGGCACGGGCGTTCAAGGAACATAACTTAAAAATTTAAAACTGACTATGCTCACACTTTGGCAACTTAGCTTTTTTTGTCGTCTGCGTCCCGGCAAGGCTAGATTCCTTTGAACGACGCCCGGTCCACATCTTTATCTTCTCTCCCCCCTGGTGAACTTGCGGGCGGAGGGATCTTCTTTTTGAGAAGGAAGAATCAGAAGATAATGATATGGAACCTTAAGGTTCGCTATTGCTTACCGGGGGTAAGTGCTGCACAAAGTGTCAGGCATACATGCAACAAAAGAGAGGTGCATTAAATTTGACAAAATGTGCGAGGCATGTAAACTTTATTTACGCACGGGGGGCTGTACCCAGCTTTGTACAAAGTGTTACATGCAACAGCGGCAAGGCTTGTACAAAAGGTGGTTGCCGGAACGGGGCCCGACAACCGCGCCTTATGGGTAAAACTTGCGGAGATGCTCTATGTTCCAGGAGTTGCTCACCGGAATGCCATCTTCGGTCTCAAGGCGGACAGCGCCGGGCCTAGTGACTCGTTTCACCCGATAAGGGCCTTCCCACTTCGGCGTCAACTTGTTGGAATTCTTGGCGGATTGAACGCGCCGAAGAACAAGGTCGCCTTCCTCGAAGCTTCTGGCATTAACTTTGCGGCTGTGGTAGCGGCGCAAAGCTTGCTGGTAGTGAGCAGCTCGCACAGCAGCCTGAAGACGATCCTCCTCGAGGAGCAGCGAGTCATCTTGACGCAGCTGCTCTTGCTCAAGCTCATCATAAGCGAGCACCCGAGGCGACCCGTATACGAGTTCCGTGGGGAGAACTGCCTCTGCTCCGTAGACAAGAGCAAAGGGTGTCTGGCCAGTGGCTCGATTTGGCGTCGTTCTGATCGACCAAAGAACCACTGGCAGCTGCTCAATCCAATTTCTTCCGCACTTGTGTAGCCTGTCGAAAGTTCTGGTCTTTAGCCCGCGTAGCACTTCAGCGTTCGCCCTCTCCGCTTGACCGTTGCTTCTCGGGTGAGCAACAGAAGCGAAGCAGATCTTGGTGCCAAGATCTTGGACGTACTGCATGAAGGTGCGGCTCGTGAATTGTGTGCCATTATCGGTGATGATCCTGTTAGGGATTCCGAAACGGCAAACAATCGACCTGAAGAACCTGACTGCTGACTGTGCTGTCACCTTTCTCACTGGTTCCACCTCAGGCCACTTTGTGAACTTGTCGATTGCAACGTACAAGTACTCAAAGCCCCCGACGGCTCGGGGGAAGGGGCCGAGGATATCGAGCCCCCAGACCGAAAATGGCCAGGACAAAGGGATTGTCTGGAGAGCTTGAGCTGGTTGATGAATCTGCATGGAATGGAACTGGCACGCTTCACACTTGGTTACTTGTGCAGTTGCATCCTAGAGGGCTGTCGGCCAGAAGAAACCTTGCCGGAAAGCCTTTCCGGCGAGTGCTCTTGCGCCAATGTGATGACCACATATGCCTCCATGTATCTCTGCCAACAGCTTTCGTCCATCTTCCCAGGAAATGCACTTCAATTTCGCTCCGTTGAATCTTCTTCTGTACAGTATGTCATCGACAAACTGGTACATACTTGATTGTTGGGCTACTCTTTCCGCTGCTTGTTGCTCCTCGGGGAGTTCTCCCGTTTGAAGGAATTGGACGATCTGCTGTGCCCATGCCGGAGCTTGTGGCTCGACGACAAGGACTAAAGGCGCAAATGCTGCTGCAGGAACATCCGCTTCCATGGCCAGAGTCTGAGATTCTGCCGGAGCGTGATGTTCCCCGGCAAGCGTGTCGGGACACAGCTTGTTGGGAGTGTTTGCTTCAACGAAACAAACCCTAGGGCTTGTCGGAGTAGACTGCTTCTCAATGCTCTCTGTGTCGAGCCTGGGGACCTTTTTGGCGGCGGCTCCGGGGAGCTCTACCGGAAAGTAGTCGCCAGTGACCAACTTTCTCTTTTCGCTCTGTCCAGTTGATGGTGTGACAGATGGTTGAGTCAGTTTGAGCACAAAAATTCCTGGTTCCACAGGTAACTTGAGTGCGGCACATTTTGACAAGCCATCTGCAATGTCATTCTGAGCCCTTGGAACATGTTCCATTTGCAAGCCGTCAAAATGTTCTTCTAGCTTTCTCACTTCATCGATGTACGCTTCCATCAACGGACTCTGATAATCTTTGTTGACTTGACGGACGACAAGCTGTGAGTCACCCCTGATAATGAGCTTCTTGATCCCCAGTTCTGCTGCTATTCTGAATCCGGCAAGCAAACCTTCATACTCTGCAGTATTGTTTGTTGCTTGCTCCTTGGGAAAATGCATTTGGACCACGTACTTGAGGTGCTCTCCGGTGGGGGCGACAAGTAGTACGCCCGCACCGGCGCCTTGCAGTGAAAAGGCACCGTCAAAGTACATGATCCACTCTCTGCTTGCTTCCTTGACGGGGATGCTCCTCTCTGGAGTCTCTTCATCAGGCATTGGCGTCCACTCCGCTATGAATTCTGCCAAGGCTCGGCACTGAATAGTTGAAGTACTTTCAAATTTGAGGCTAAAGCTTGACAGTTCCAGTGCCCACTCGACAATCTTGCCTGTTGCTTCTGGATTTTGCAATATCCTCTTCAGCGGAAAGCGAGTGACAATGGTGATCTCATGTGCTTGGAAGTAATGGCGCAGCTTTCTCGAGGCCATGAGGAGGCCGAAAAGCAACTTCTGCACACCAGAGTACCTTGATCTAGCCCCCTAGAGAAGGGAACTAACAAAGTAAACTGGGCGCTGCACCATCTTCTTTTGTTTCTCCTCTGGCACATGTACAGATCCATCCTTGCCGGAGCCGGAACTTATCGGGGGAGCCCCCTGCTTGTCGCTGGATTCGCTTGCCGCGGCCGCTGGCTCATCATCTGCCTCCCTCTCTGCTACTAACGCAGCACTAACCACTTGATTGGTTGCCGCTAGATATAGCAGAAACATCTCTTGTGGCTTAGGTGCGACAAGTGTTGGAGTGGAGGACAGATATTTCTTTAAGTCTTGCAGCGCAGCCTCCGCTTCCGGAGTCCATTTCATTGGACCCGCCTTTTTCAAGATTTTGAAAAACGGCAGGGCGCGTTCAGCAGACCTGGAAATGAACCTGCCGAGAGTGGCAACGCAGCCGGCAAGCCTTCGTACGTCCTTGACTCGCTTCGGCGCCTCGATTTGCTTGATGGCCTCGATCTTGTCGGGGTTAGCTTCGATCCCCCTCTGTGACACAAAGAATCCGAGAAGCTTGCCGGAAGGGACTCCAAACACACACTTCTCGGGATTCAACTTGAGATTGATCTTGCGCAGATTTGTGAAGGTCTCGTCCAAATCTTGGATCAGAGTTGCCCTGTATCTGCTCTTGACCACTATGTCATCCATGTAAGCTTCTATATTTCTGTGCAGCTGTGGCTCAAAAGCATGACTGACTACCCTTGCAAACGTCGAACCAGCATTCTTTAGTCCGAAAGGCATCCGTACGAAGCAATACGTTCCACATGGAGTAATGAATGCGGTTTTCTCTTCATCCTCTTCTGCCATGAAGATCTGGTGATATCCTGAGTATGCATCAAGGAAGGAGAGCAGATCACATCCTGCGGTGGAATCAACAATCTGATCGATGCGCGGCAAGGGGAATGGATCCTTAGGACAGGCTTTGTTGACATCAGTGAAGTCAATGCAAAGTCTCCACTTCCCGTTCGCCTTGCGCACGACTACTGGATTGGCTAGCCACGTTGGATGGAGTACTCCCCGAACCAATCCCGCTGCTTCCAACTTCCTAATCTCCTCTGCTATGAATTCTTGGCGTTCCACTGCCTGTTTCCAGACTTTTTGCTTGACGGGCCGCGCGTGGGGGCACACGGCAAGGTGGTGCTCGATTACTTCCCTGGGAACACCGGGGATGTCAGATGGTTGCCACGCAAACACATCGACATTCGCGCGCAGGAAAGCAACGAGCACGCCTTCCTATTTAGGATCAAGCGTGGCACTGATGGTGAAGGTACCACCGGTGCCGTCCATCTTGGCGGCCACCTTCTTGGTCTCTGGCGAGGCTACCTTTGCTTTCTTGCACTTGCTGGTAGAGCTCGATGGTGCGCTCTCGACGGCAACGCAGCACTCCGAGGAGGTGCGCTTGCCGGAGTGGGCATCAGGGCTGCACTTGCCGGACATGAGCTTCTCCTTCCCCCGGGGAGCTTGAGCGGCAAGTGGCTCGCACCCTGCTGCAGCTGCTGCTTCCCGGTAAATCTTGTCGGCGCAGATGAGTGCATCCCTCTTGTCACCTTGGACAGAAATGATACTCATCGGGCCAGGCATCTTGAGCATGTTGTATGCGTAGTGAGAGGCTGCCATGAACTTGGCAAGCGCTGGTCGGCCGAGTATCCCATTGTAGGGCAATGGGATATCAGCAACATCGAAGGTGACCCTCTCTGTCCTGAAATTCAGCTCACTTCCAAATGTCACTGGCAATGTGATCTTCCCCTTGGGCTTGCTCCTTCCCGAATTTATCCCTTGAAAGGTACCAGTCTCTTCGAGCTCGCTGTCGGGGATCTGGAGCTTCTTGAGCACTTCGGAGGAAATCAGGTTCAGGCCGGCCCCGCCGTCAACCAACATCTTTGTGACCTTGAGGTTGCGGATTGTTGGCGAGACCAACATTGGCAAGCACCCGACCGCAGTGATGCGATCAGGGTGGTCTTCTACATCGAAAATGATGGGTGTGCCGGACCATTTCAGAGGCCTGCGCGCCTCGACGGATGGCTCCGTTGCGCTCACCTCTCGCACCCACTACTTGAGTTGGCGGTGTGAGGCGTGCAGAGAGGCGCCGCCGTCGATGCACAACACCTCTGTCGCCTTCTGAAACTCTTGGTCATCGGTCTCATCTTCCTCCATCTCATCTTCATCTTCGTCCTTGTCGCGGCCGCGGGGAGGCCTATCTCCTTGTCACGGCTTGGGCTTGCCGCGGTGTCCTCCCCGGGCGGGAAGCTTCTTGCCGGATCCTCCGCCACCTCCCTGGGCTCTCTCCTTATCGCGGCGCTCGTACTCTGCCTTCTGTAGCTCCGCCATCTCTTCGACTTTCTTGCAGGTTTGGAGATCATGGCCCTTGGTGCGGTGGATCTTGCAATACCGCTAGCCGGAGCCGTCCTGCTTGTCGGCGGCTGCCACAGCCTCGCCAGAGTCATCGGCCTTGGCCTTGTCGGAGCCACCTCCGTTGCCGGAATGCTCAACAGCTAGCACATCCTTAGTCTTTCTCTTCCTGTTGTTCCGTCTCCGGTTCTTCCTTGCCGGGGCGGTATCCTCACTGTCAAATCCTTCTGCTCCCGCAACCTCTCCGGGGATTTTCCTTCACTCCTCAGCCCGTGCACACTTGTCGGCCAAAGCATAGAGCTCGCTGACGTCTCTGATCTTGCACATCGCCATCTCCTCCCTCATCCTGCGGTTACGCACGTTCTGATGAAAGGCGCTGATAACCGCGGCAGGGTGGACGTCTGGGATGTTGCGTTGCACCTGGCTGAATCTCTGTATGTACTTGCGCAGGGGCTCCCCCTCCTTTTGAATGAGCAAGTGGAGGTCACTTTCCTGGCCATGAGGCTTGTGGCCGCCCGTGAAGGCGCCGACAAACTGATGACACAGGTTAGCCCATGAAGAGATGGAACCGTCCGGCAAGTGTATGAGCCAAGATCTGACATTGGGCTTGAGTACCAGTGGGAAGTAGTTGGCGAGGATCTTCTCATCGCGCCCTCCAGCAGCCTGCACCGCGATGGTGTAGATGCAGAGGAACTCCGATGGATGTATCCTGCCATCGTACTTCTCGGGCATGTCTGGCTTGAAGTTCTTGGTTTTGGGCCACTGGACTTGCCGCAGCTCGCGGGTGAACGCAGGGCAACCTGCCGCGTACGGCAAGTCGCCTGGCTCCCCTAGTGCATGCATGTCGACAGTTGGTCCAGCATGTTGGTCAGATTGACGTCGCGTCTCCCTTCTGCGCTCGATGCGAGTGCAAGCGTCTTTGTGCCACCGTTCTTGGAGAACGTGGCGCTGGTCACGTCTAGTTCGCGGGTCCGACGACGCGGTGGAGTCGCCGTCGGGGTTGGTTCGGCGAGCCGGCGATCTTGGCCTTCGGGGCTGGGAGTGCACGGAGGTGGCTTCCCCAGGGGTCTTGTCGGCGTCAGCTTGCGCTTGTACGCCTTGCCGGGGCCTCGATGCGCTCGGTTGCCGGGGCTTGTCGCCGTTGGCGAAGGCGATGAGGCTGTATATGGTCATCCTCCAGTCGTCGATCTTGTGCGGCGCCGGAGGGTAGTCTAGGAGCAGCTGGGCTCGGGCCAGCGCTTCCTCTGCTGTCTTGGGTGGAGGTAGCGACGAGCGGCGCGAGGAGCGGGATGTGCTCGGACTCCCAACTGGATTGGGAGGTGCGACAATCCGCCCTGGCGACCGTACATCGCTCGCGCCAGCATGCGGGCGTGCATGCTGACCTCGAGCGTCTCGCGACCCACCAGCTTGGCCTTGCTCCAACGCGAGCACGGTGCTAGGAGCACCGGGGCGTTGTCGGCCTTGCACCTCCTGGGAAGGGTGTGGTGTATGCATGGTTGCCGACGCTTGCGGGGCCTTGTTTTCGGATCTGGTGACGACGTGAGCCCCACCGTCGGCACCCGCTCCTCCGCCGGCGCCCACTCCACCGCCCGTTTGCTCCGGCGGTGGTGGCAGAACCGATGTAGACGGAGCGGCTACCTCCGAAGGCTTCTTCTTCGGTGGCATGTTGATGAAGGCGCTGATGCAGCGCGCGCGGAGACCGGATCGGATGCTCACGACCTCGACGCGCCCCCTACCTGGCGCGCCAAAGATGTCGCGGCGGGGAGCACGATCTACTTCCGTGGCCGCCGGGCACCTATGGGGCACGGGGGGCCCCTTTCCTGGTTTGGAGAGGGGGTGCGGAGGCCGCGCGCAGAGCGGATCGAGGTCCCGGGCGCGCGGTGGAGTGAGAGAGACGGCGGGCGATCTTTTTACACAACTTCGGAGCTCTCCGGAGAGATAAAACTCCTACTGCTGCCTTGTGTTGTTATTTGATCTTGCTTGAATGCGAGCGCACGGTGGTGTGTCTCTCGAACTCTAACCTTGTGTTCTTCAGATGAACCGAACCCCTTCTACGTGCGCATGGGCCTCCCTTTTATAGTCTAAAGGGGGCACCAACAGGTGGCAGCGTAAGAAGAGGGGGTAGAAAGGTAAAAACGCAGGTTGGTGTAACAGTGACCAACAGTGCCCCTACCTAACTGACGGCAGGGGACAAGGGCATTTAATGCCCGTCCGGTCGCCCCAACAGTGCGAGGAGGCGATCGTCAAGTGAGCCACCGGTTGCCACGATGGCGCCTCTATCAGCTCCGCTTGCCACCTTGCTCCGCATGGCTGTGTAGTGCCTCGCCATGTGCCTTTGGCACGGTCTTGTGATGACACGTCGCTAGATGTTTTGGAGTTGGGTTGGCAATCTTGCTGCAGCAAGCGCCTTGCCGCAGTCCTCCTCTTGTCGTGTCGGCAAGCTTGCCGGCCCTCGGGCCTTGCCGGGGCGCGCGGGGCGCCGCGGCAAGTCCCCTGGAGGTGCCTCGGTCGGCCTTCCCGGCAAGCTCCTCTTGTCGGGGCTTTTGTTTCCTTCCCGGCGAGCTCTCCTCGCCGGGCCTTGGTTGACCTTCCCGGCAAGCTCCTCTTGCCGGGGGCTTTAGCTTGAGTACTCTGTCCCTGAACGGCATCAGCGCAGCCGTGGAGGACCTTGGCGGACGCCCGGTAAGCCCTGCCGTGGGATGCCGCGACTGCCCGTGCACAAGTTCGGGGTACTAAGGTACCCCCCTACTTTAGTACACCGACACTGTTCGACTTGACAGAACGATCCAGCATGTAGAAGATCATCATGCCGCGAGGTCGTGGAGGCCGGCGGTTGGACTTCCTTGGCTATGAATGTGGAGGAGGGGCAGAGCCCCTCGCCCATCTCTCCTTCGTCTTCTTGTCACCCGCTTCTTCTCCTTCTCTGTCTTGCTTCCATGGCGCCGCCGAGGAGGTTTTTAGCAGCTGAGAAGGGGAAGGCTTCCAAGGAGGGACCAGCCTCTCCGCCTCCCAAGAGAGGCCGCGGCCGTCCCCGCAAGCACCCTGTGACCCCCGCAGTGGCCCCCAGGGGGTGCGGGTGCGCATCCTCCAGGGCCGGTGTTTCTCTTGGCGCCCGTGATGGTACCTCTTCTCGTGGCGAGGGCCACCGGCTCCGGAGAAGCCCCCATGACGAAGGGAGGCGCACCATGATCGTGCGCCCTCCTTGACCGCGCTTCTCCTCGCTGGACGTGCTCCTTGAGTTCATGGTGTGGTCGGAGAGCTCGGCCGTCACCTCGCTCTGGCTTCCGCGCTTCTTCTTCGGAGAGCTTCCATCCTCGGGGCTCGATGGTCTCGGGCTACAGGCTAACGCCTACTGCAACAGAGCTTCATGGGTCAGGACTGAGGTCGCCGCCTCCGGTGGCGTGGTCCTGACCCGTGGCTAGTAGACGCTCGCCCTCGCGCGAGGCCTGGGTGATAGGTGCACCCAACACTTCAAGTACGACGGCCTGGCGACCATGTACGTGAGGGTGTTCAGGTAGGACGGTGTCGGTCCGCGGGGGAGCGAGCACCTATGGGGCAGGGCCCCTTTTTAGTCCAGCAAGGGGGCAGAGGGCGCACGAAGAGCAGATCGAGGTGGCGCGCGCGGGGGATTTTTACCCAGCTTCGGAGCTCTCCGGAGAGATAAAACTCCTACTGCTGTATTGTGTTTCTATATTGTTCTTGAGAGCGTGGGTGCCCTCAGTCGCTAACCGCTTCTAGTTTCGAATGAGTCGAACCGAACCCCGAACCTCCCCTACGATGCACACGGGCCTCCTTTTATATGCTCAAGGGGTTACCCACAGGTGGCAACGGAGGGAAAGGGCAAAAATGGAAGAGTGGTGGTTGGTACAGCTACCTGTACAGTGTTATCATACCTAACCCTGGCGGCAGGGGACAAGGGCATTAATTGCCCGTCTGTGTCACCTAAACAGTGCCGAAAGGGACCGCTAGGGACACCACTGTTTGCCACGATGGTTATCTTGCCAGCGCCTGCTTGCCACCTCGCACCCCTAGCTGCACGGCCTCCTGCCACGTGTGCTTGGGAAGGTCCCAGAGCGACACGTTGGCAGGTGTGCTGGAGCGCGGGCGCGAAGTGGGGTTTTCCCGCGGCAAGCTCCTTGCCGCGGTCGTCGTCTTGTCGTGTTCGGGAGCTTGTCGCTCACCGGGCCTTGCCGGGGCGCGCGGTGCATCGCGGCAAGTTTTCTTGGAATGCCTTGAATGGCCTTCCCGGCAAGCTCCTCTTGCCGGGGTCTTGTCTTCTTCCCGGCCAGCTTCTCTTGCCGGAGCCTTGGTTGGCCTTCCCGGCAAGCTCCTCTTGCCGGGGCCTTAGTTTGAGTACTTTGTTCTTGAATGGTCTTCAATATGAGCGGCGGAGGATCTTGGCGGACGCCCGGCAAGCCTTGCCGCGGGGCGCTGCGACTGCCCGTGCACAAGTTCGGGATACTAAGGTACCCCTACTTTAGTACACCAACAGGATCCCCCGGGCCTGGGCCATACACGGTGCCGAGCGCTGTTGGGCCAGGCCCAAAACAGTGCACGGGCACACGCGGCCTAGGTCATACTAAATCCGACTCCGTACTCACCACGCCCTCTCGCAACAGCACGCGTCAAACGCGGCGTCGTGGGAGAGATCATGGGTAATTCTTTAATCCAGGAAATGCGTAACATCCGCCCCCCCCCTGTTTATAAACAGGGGAAATGGGGCCGTTCCCCCACCTTCGCCACTTGCAGTTCCTTCCTCAGAAAGCTCCACCGCTCCCCTCCGCTTTCCAAGCCGAAAGAGAGCGGCGCTCTGCCGCCCATTGCTGCCGCCGTCGACGCCGCCGCCGCCAACCTCCTCCACTGCTCCCGCCATGGCTCCGAAGACCGGAAAGAGCGTGAAGTCAGCCGAGGCGCTGCGGCTGTTGGCCTGCTTGCCGCTCTGCTATGTCTCCAACTCGACGGAGGCGCCTTCTTGGTTGGAATTGGGACTGCGCTGGGGGCTCCGCCTGCGGCAAGCTGCTCGAGGACGGCTGGCCGCCCGCGCCCTCGGCCGGCTCCCCCTCGCCAACGACCCCTCCGGCAAGGTCCTCCCGGTCGGCAAGGCTTGCCGCCTCGGCCGCATCTGCCTCCTCCAACGTGAAGCCAAACTCGCCCGCGGCGGCGGCTGCTGCCGCCTCTTCAGCCCTGGTGGCGATGTACCGCATCTCGTCGTCGGTGGTTTCGCGGGTGAGGAGCTTCTGCTCGTCGGCATTGACTGCTACCTCCGTCAAGCCATCGAAGAATTGCTGCACGACGTCATCGGCGGGCTCCATCCAAGTTGGGCTTATCCCGTGCGAGTCGCACTCTGGCATCGTTGCGCAGATGCGAGCGCGCTGGGAGTTGTTGCACAATGGGATGACACCCCGCGGCAGCCTGAACCACTCTGGATGGTTGGCGTCATGCTTGAACAGCTCCTTCAGCATCCCGTCAAGCTCCAGAACTGTGAAGTTGAAGTTGAGGCCTGGATGCAGCCTCATGATATCCCCCGGGCCACCAAACAGCCAGGAAGGCCTCCCCCTCTTCTGCAGAGGGGCGATACGATGGCGAAGGAAATCCGCGCCAACTGCCCCTGCTGTGAGCCCGGCAAGCCTGAGCCGGAGGATTCAGGTGGTGGCAATCTTCAGCCTGGCGTCGTCCGGCGACAGAGCGCTCCAGTCGCCTCCGCGCACTACCCGGGTCTGGCGCAGGCTGGTGAATGGCTGCGGATTGGCGTCAACAATCCAGCACCACTCCTCCCTCCACTCGTCCCACTTGCTACGGAGCTCGCCCGTCAGATACACCTCCTTCATGCCGATTCGTGAGGTCCAGGCGATTCTGCCAGCCAATGGCTCTCCTTTCTCGGCTCGGGGGGGTGAAATAGTGGCAGAAAAGAGCAACATTTGGGTGGATGCCAACGAAGTTCTCGCAGAGGTGTGCGAAAACCGCCATTGTCAGAACGGTGTTGGGGGTGAAATCAGGAAGATGAAACCCATAGGTATTCATGATGTCGCAGAGGAAATCAGAAAAAGGTGGGCAGAGCCCACAATAGAAGAACACCGGAAAGAAATAGTATCCCCTGGGACACTTTTTCGAAGTAGAAGCTTCGGCGGAGAGCACCTGCGTGCGTGGATGCGCCCGCGTCTCTGTCGACCAGAAGAGATAGAACTCCTCCCGCAGCGCCTTCGGGGTGAGCTCGGGGAGGAAAAGTGCTCGCTCCTTGGAGATGTCGGTCTGCGGGGGAGCGAGCACCTATGGGGCAGGGCCCCTTTTTAGTCCGGCAAGGGGGAGGAGGGCGCACGAAGAGCAGATCGAGGCGGCGCGCGCGGCGGATTTTTACCCAGCTTCGGAGCTCTCCGGAGAGATAAAACTCCTACTGCTGCTTTGTGTTTCTATATTGTTCTTGAGAGCGTGGGTGCTCTCAGTCGCTAACCGCTTCTAGTTTCGAATGAGTCGAACTGAACCCCGAACCTCCCCTACTTTGCACACGGGCCTCCTTTTATATGCTCAAGGGGTTACCCACAGGTGGCAACGGAGGGAAAGGGCAAAAATGGAAGAGTGGTGGTTGGTACAGCTACCTGTACAGTGTTATCATACCTAACTCTGGCGGCAGGGGACAAGGGCATTAATTGCCCGTCTGTGTCGCCTAAACAGTGCCGAAAGGGACCGCTAGGGACGCCACCGTTTTCCATGATGGTTATCTTGCCAGCGCCTGCTTGCCACCTCGCACCCCTAGCTGCACGGCCTCCTGCCACATGTGCTTGGGAAGGTCCCAGAGCGACACGTTGGCAGGCGTGCTGGAGCGCGGGCGCGAAGTGGGGTTTTCCCGCGGCAAGCTCCTTGCCGCGGTCGTCGTCTTGTCGTGTTCGGGAGCTTGTCGCTCACCGGGCCTTGCCGGGCGCGCGGTGCGTCGCGGCAAGTTTTCTTGGAATGCCTTGAATGGCCTTCCCGGCAAGCTCCTCTTGCCGGGGTCTTGTCTTCTTCCCGGACAGCTTCTCTTGCCGGAGCCTTGGTTGGCCTTCCCGGCAAGCTCCTCTTGCCGGGGCCTTAGTTTGAGTACTTTGTTCTTGAATGGTCTTCAATATGAGCGGCGGAGGATCTTGGCGGATGCCCGGCAAGCCTTGCCGCGGGGCGCTGCGACTACCCGTGCACAAGTTCGGGATACTAAGGTACCCCTACTTTAGTACACCGACAGACGGCCGCCGCACGGGGTGCTGCCTGAAAGATGGCAGCGACGACGAGGGTGGCAAAGGTGAGCTTGGCCTTGGCGGTGTGCGCTCCTCTTCTCTCGACAGCAGTTCTTCCTCGAATGAGAGCTTGAGCAGTGGTGGCTACGACCGGCCCCCATGCTGTCCCGCTCGAGCCGAGGACAGTGGTGGTTCGTCCCACCGCAGCGCTCCGGTGAAGCTGGAGAGGAGCCCGGCGTGAGCCTGGGGCCGCCGAACTTGGACTTAAGACCGGCCGCAGCCCCAGGTCACCCGTGGGGGACCTGGTGGAGCGTCGGGCCACCTTGAGGATGCGGCGCTGGTGTCGGGTTCGTATGTCCTCGGGTCTTCTGTGTTTATGTTATGCTTGCTATTTTGATGTTGCGTCGTAATGTTTGCGCTCTGAGTAGGCCAGGATAGGAAAACTTAGCTTGATATGCGTGCAGTAGCTTTCTGCCTCACGAGGACTTGGCTTCAGGTGCCTGATGAGGTCCCCTTTCTGGGGAGCTGGAGGTCAAAGACCTCTGGAGCTTCCTTGGGGTCTCGGGAGCCGACACGGAACCGCTGCAGGGCTGTTTTTAAAGGAGAAGGAAACCTGACGAGAACATCATTCCTCCTTATGCGAGCCCCCTGTCGTAGACCAGCTCTTAATTAATGCACCGCATCGCGCTGCCCGAGGGGCACAGATATGAGGGGTGTTGAGGCATGTGAGCTTGATCGAGGGCTCCTCGCGAGGAGATGGCTGAAGCACCAGGGCAGCGGGGTTCGGCGCGGTTTACGCGCATGAGGGTAGGCCCAAGGCGCACACACCTGCCTAGTCCCCGCGCGCGAGGCGCGTGAGGGGGAGTGACGGGAAACTCCCTGCTCTCTCCTGTCCTTAGGCTAAAAGAAAACGAAGGGGACGAGAAGAATTCAACTCGGCGAACCGAAACACGAAAGCACGGAATCCATTGAAAGATTACTAAGAGACTGCAAGAACCTTCAAAAAGCAAATGAACAGCTGCGTCCGGCACCTAATCTAGTCTTCTCACCAGTGCGGAGCTAAGTGCTGCCAATAAGACGTAGGAGGGAGCCCCCACGAGGCCCCAGGGCGGCTCTCAGGAGACTCCGGGCCTTGTAAAGCCCCACTCATTATTACGTGAGAGTGTCACGAGTGGACACCTTCACAGGACGGAGCCTTGCTTCACAGGCCAGAGCCTTTCTTCAAGGGTAGAACTTCCAAAGGTGTTGGATGTTCCAAGCGCTCTGGATGGGGACCCTGTCCTGTGTCTCTAGGCGCGCGGCGCCAGGCCTGGAGACACGGGCAATCCTAAACGGGCCCTCCCACATGGGAGAGAGCTTGTGCAGCCCTTCCCTGGAGTGCACCCGCCTCAGGACGAGGTCGCCCACCTCTAACATCCTGGAGCCGACACTGCCGCAGTGATACTGCCGCAGCGCCTGCTGGTACATTGCCGCCCGGAGTGAGGCTTGACGGCGACATTCCTCGCCCAGCACGAGATCCATCCCCGCATTGTGTCTAGACGCGCCTTGTCAAACACTAGAACCCGTGTGGAGCTATGCTTGACCTCGTGAGGGAGAACCGCATGTACTCCGTAGGTGAGGAAGAACGGGGTCTCTCCCGTTGGCTTGGTCAATGGTGCGGATGGACCACAACACGGACAGTAGCTCGTCGAGCCAGCCCCTGTCGCAGGCCTCGACATTCTTCTTGAAGGTTCATGTCTTGAGGCCCGTCAGGACTTCGGCATTGGCCCGCTTGGTTTTGCCGTTTCTCCTAGGGTGTGCCACTGAGGCGTAGCATATCTGCGTTCCAAGGTTAGTGCAGTATGTTTGAAAAGGTTGCAAGTGAATTGCGAGCCATTGTTAGTGATGATGCGGTTAGGAACCCCAAACCGGTTCACGATGCCCTTGATGAACTTGATGGTTGATCCAGCTGGGATGGCGTGAACAGCTTCTACCTCCGCCCATTTGGTGAATTTGTCGATGGCGATGTAGAGGTATCGGTAGCCCCCTGGCACTCGAGGGAACGGCCCGAAGATGTTAAGCACCCAGACCGCGAACGGCCATGTGAGCGGGATTGTCTGGAGGCCCTGCGCAGGCTGGTGAATTTGCTTGGCGTGGAACTGACATAATTCATAGGAACGGACCAGCTCTATGGCATCGTTCAGCGAAGTGGGCCAGTAGAAGCCGCTGCGGAACGCCTTGCCCACCAGAGTGCGTGATGAGGAATGATACCCGTAGTCCCCACCATGTATGTCCGCTAGCAGCTCCCATCCCTGCTCCCTGGAGATGCATTGCAATGAAATGTCATTGGGCCTTTTGCGATATAACTCACCGTCCTGGATGCAGTAAGCGGTGGCTTGACGAGCCACGCGCTCGGCATCCTCCTCCTTCTTTGGCAAGGTCCCTTGAAGCAGGTATGCCTTGAACTCCTCAGTCCAACACCCCTCCTAAGGCTCGAGCGCAAGCAGTAGGCGGGCCTCTGTGGGATGACCACATGCTGGGGTGCCAACCACTGGCGCCTGAGGCAGCTCCTCCTGAGGCGGTGCTGGAGCCACGGTGGGGGGAGCCGCAGATGGCTTTAAGACCCGCTCCTCAAACCCCCCGTCTTATGTGGGAGCCTTCGGGAGGCTCTCTTGGCGATATCGTCCGCATCCTTGTTTGTCCCTCATCGCACGTGCTGCAGTTCCAAGCCAAAGAACCGCTTCTCCATCTTGCGTACCTCTTCTAGGTATGCCATCATGTGCTCGTCCTTGGGCGTGTATTCCTTGTTGGAGAAGTTGACGAGGAGCTAAGAATCACCCTTGATGGTGAGCCGCTTCACCCCAGTGCCGCCTCGGCCCTGAGACCGGTGAGCAAGGCCTCGAACTTCGCGATGTTGTTGGAGACCTTCTCGCCCTGCTAGAAACAGAGTTGTACCGCGTAGTAGAGCCTGTCCTTGGCTGGTGAGATGAGGACGGCTCCTGCTCCTGTGCCTTTTCGTGCGAACGCTCTGTCAAAGTACATGATCCACCCATCTGGTTCCTCGTCCCCGGGTAAGAGGGAGCGGTCCTCGCTCACCCCGTGGTTGAGGATGTCAGTCCACTCGGCCAGAAGTTAGCGAGGGCCACACCCTTCATGACACTGGTAGTGCTGAACTCGAGATGGAACGCCTGAAGCTCAATTTTCCATTCTGCAACTCGTCCCACGGCGTTCGGGCTCCGGTCAACCCTCTCCAGCTGGTATGCCCAAACGACTTTGATGGGGTGGCCTTGGAAGTACTGGCGCAGCTTTCGGGAGGCGACAAGGAGCGCGAGCAAGAGTTTCTGAGGCATGGGGTAACGCGCCCGTGCCTCCCTCAGCATCATGCTGACGAAGTAGACAGGGTGGTCGATGAGGGAAGAGGCACCGGTGGAGTCTAGTTCTTCTTGAGGGCGCGGGCCTTCGGTGGTCTCGCGAGGTCCGTCCTCAGGAGCCCCCCCAGCTATGGGGTCAACCACAACCTCGCGAGGGTTATCGGCCGCTGGGTCAGTCGAGGCCCCCGGTGTGCTGTCCTGAGGGTGTTGCGCTTTGCTTGGTGGGTGAGCGTCTTGCTAAGGGTTCGTGAATGGGCGCTCCTTCCTTAGCGCCACCAGGGCGGCGCTGGCTGAGTGATGGGTGGCTGTCAAATAGAGCACCAAGGGCTCAAGAGGGCGTGGCGCCACCATCACTAGTGAGCTGGTCAGGTATCTTTTGAGGTCTTGAAAGGTTGTGTCCGCCTCCAGGATCCACTCGAACGGCCCCTACCTTTTCATCGGCTTGAAGAATGGGATGGCGCGCTCCCCCAGCTTGGAGATGAAGCGCTCCAGTGAGGTTATGCAGCCCGCCAACTTTTGCATCTCCTTTAGGGTCTGCGAGGGGCTCATGTCTTCTATTGTCTTGACATTCTCTAGATTGGCCTCGATCCCTCTATGCTACACAAGGAAGCCCAGCAGCTTGCTAGAGGTGACCCCGAGTACACACTTCCCGGGGTTGAGCCAAAGATCCACCTTGCGCAAGCTGGCAAATGTCTCCTCTAGATCTGCTATCAGGGTCCCAGCTATCCGAGACTTCACTACTATGTCGTCGACATAGGCCTCCACGTTTCTCCCGAGCTGTGTGCACAACACGATATGCATCACGCGTTGGAAGGTAGTCTTGGCATTGCGCAGCCCGAAGGGCATGCAGGTGTAGCAGTACACCCTGCAGGGAGTCAGGAATGCCGTCTTCTCCACATCTTGCACGACCATCTTGATCTGGTGGTAGCCTGAGAAGGCGTCGAAGAAGCACAACAGCTCGCATTCGGCGCTGGAGTCCATGATCTGATCGATGTGAGGATGCGGAGAGGGATCTTGAGGGCAGGCCTTGTTGAGGTTGGTGAAGTCGACACACATGCGTTCCTTCACTCCCTTCTTGGGGAAGACAACGGGGTTCGCCAACCACTCCGGGTATCGTACTTCCTAATGACCCCATCGTCCTGCAGCTTACGGGTTTCTTGGACAATAAATGCTTGCTTCTCGGTGGACTGGCGGCGGGCCTTTTGCTTCACCGGCCGACCATTTGGGCATACCATCAGGTGGTGCTCGATTATTCCCCTTGGGACCCCAACCAGATCTTTGGGCTCCCAAGCGAATATACCCTTGTTGGCTCGTAAGAAGTCGACCAACGCTTTCTCCTGGTCTAGAGGGAGGTCATCCCCTATGGTGAAGGTGGCGCTGGTTGTACCCTCCTCACTGACCAGCACTTGCTTCGTCTCGGCTCGGTCTTGGGAGAACAACTGCTTCTTCTTGGCCGGCGCTACACCCGGGGCCCTAGCACCCCCTTGCTCACCAAGCAGCGCTGATGCCACCGACCTGAAGGCAAGCTTGAGGGCCTACACCGCGTCTTTGGTGTCCCCTACCACTGTGAGGACACCATTGCTGCCAGGCATCTTCCTGAGGTTGTAAACTGGGTGAGTTTCCGCCATCAACTTGGCCAAGGTGGGGTATCCGAGGATGGCATTTTAAGGCAAGTCAATCCAGCCGATGTCGAAGTTGATGAGCTCGGTGCGGTAGTTGTCTTGGGTCCCAAAGGTAACGGGGAGGCGGATCTGCCCCAGTGGGCGGGTGAAGCCACCACCAACCCCGGAGAAGGGCTTGGTGGGGCAGAGCCGGCCAAGAGGCACGTGCAGCTGTCGGCGTTCTGGGAACGGGGTTCCCCAGACTTGCCTGCCTGCGGCCCGCGGCATGGCTCAAAAGGGGCCCAGCACGTCCCATCTTCATCAACACAAGCATAAGACCCTCGCGAGGGGCCAAGCCTCGCGGGGCGGACGACAAGGAGCTTCCTCGTGCACGGCCTCGTCAGGCTGGCTCGCGAGGAGGCGGAGAGATCAAGGCAGGGTACCTCATGAGGTTCCCATGACGCAAGCCATGACGACCAAGGGCGTCGGGCGGGTGCCATCCCGCGCAGTGCCCTCCTTTCCTCTTTGGTGCAAGGGGAGCAAGCGCAGGCGAGAGCATCAAGCAAAGGCATCCATTTCGGTGCAACAAGACCAAGACCAGCCCAACGGCAGGAAAGAAGTCATTGTGGAGCCCAAGCAGGCGTCACCACCAGAGCCTTTGACAGGCGAGGACCAACTTTAGTCAGGATAAGCGTCGCCGAGAAGCCGCATTGCAAGCGACGAGATACCAACAAGCACTGCGGCGATACCACTGCCGCAACATCCGCCCTAGAACTCTTGAGGTAGGGGACCTCGTGCTCAGGCGGGTTCTCTCTAGGGAGGGACTGCATAAGCTCTCTTCCATGTGGGAGGGCCCATTCAAGGTTGTTCATGTTTCCAGGCCTGGCTCCGCGCGCTTGGAGACTCAGGAGGGGGTGCCAGTCCAGAATGCGTGGAACATCCAGCACCTCCGGAGGTTTTACCCCTAAAAAGGCCCAGAGCCTATGAAGAAGGTGAATGCCTGTGAAGATCATGTTTTTGGAAAAGGCCTAGAGCCTGTGAAGAAGGCGAATGCCTTTGAAGATCATCTTTTTGGAAAAGGCCAGAGCTTGTGAAGAAGCCGAATGCCTGTGAAGATCATCTTTTTGGAAAAGGCCCAGAGCCTGTGAAGAAGGCGAATGCCTGTGAAGATCATCTTTTTGGAAAAGGCCCAGAGCCTGTGAAGAAGGCGAATGCCTGTGAAGATGATCTTTTCGGAAAAGGCCCAGAGCCTATGAAGAAGGCGAATGCCTGTGAAGATCATCTTTTTGGAAAAGGCCTAGAGCCTATGAAGAAGGCGAATGCCTGTGAAGATCATCTTTTGGGAAAAGGCCCAGAGCCTGTGAAGATGGCAAATGCCTGTGAAGATTATCTTTTTTGGAAAAGGCCCAGAGCCTGTGAAGAAGGCAAGTGCCTGTGAAGCTGTCGCGTTTTGGAAAAGGCCCAGAGCCTGTGAAGAGGGCCAATGCCCGTGAAGCTTGCTTCCCCCAAGAAAGGCCCGGAGCCTGTGAAGAAGGCCAACGCCTGTGATGCTCGCCGCCCGTGACACTCTCACGTAATAATGAGTTGGGGCTGTACATGCCCCGGAGTCTCAGGAGCGCCGGCCTCAGGCCCTGGGGCTCCCTCCCACGCCCAGTGGCAGCACTTAGCTCCGCGCTGGTGAGAATACGTCGAAGACTAGACTAGGTGCCGGACACGGCTTTTTCATTTGCTTTCTGCAGTTGGCTAGTTCATTCTCATTTGAAGTTTTATTGAAACCGTTGCCGTCTTTTGGCTTATGGCTCTTCGACTTTTCGCCCTCGAGCCTTGATTCCTCTTGCGCAAGGTCTCGTGAGGGGGCAGCCCGAGCGCCCTCGCGAGTGTTTCTATCCTTATCGTTCAGGGTTTCACAACCCGGGTCCACTACAGGAGCACCCCTCCAGTCCGCGCCTCACAGGCACCGCGACACGAATACAGGACCTGGGTCGGTCGCCCCCACGGCTGAGGCTGGGAACTACCTACGTGCGGGCGTGCGGCCGGAAGGCACAATACCGAAATAACGAAACAGTGCGATGATTAATAGCGGTAACCCAAACACGCCCCCACGGGGCACCACACTACTGTCTTTTTACGCAGGAAAAAGGAAAAGAAAGAACAAATCAGGCGCGGCTCGCCCTACACCGGCCCTTAGGGAAGACTCGAGCCGCCTCCGGGGCTCAGGCGGATTCCCTCTCGCACATCACTGAGGCGCGACGGCGGGCAGACCCGCTACCACCCTCCAAGCAGGCACGACGGCGTGGAGGCTGACCGCGGCCGCTGCTAGAAGAATCCCTGCCCGAAGAAGAACCAGTGAAGCTTGAGGAACCCTGGGCGCCGCCAGCCACGCGCGCACTGTCTTCTCTGTCCTCACCGGGGCTGGGTCCCCGGCCGCGGTCGTTGTCTTTAGGGCAGCACCCTGCACGGCGACCATCTTCCCCAAACGCCCTCACGTAGAGGGTGGCATTGCCGTCAAGCTTGAAGTGCAGGGTGCACCGACGGCTCAGGCCACGCGCGCGGGCAAACGTCTGCCAACTGCGGGTCAAGGCCAGGCTCCCGGCTGCGGAGACCTCCAGCGAAGCCCACGCGGACCGGCTGCAGTAGCCGCCTGCTTGAAGCCAAAGACCGCCCGGAGCACCAGCCGGGAGCTCACCTAGGAGGAAGCGAGGGAGCTGAAGCCGGGCGCTAGTCGGCTCCTCCGACCACACAACAAACTCCGGCAGCACCTCCGCAGCGTGAAAGCGCGGCCTAGGTGGTCGCGCGGCCGAAGCACGCCCCCCGGCTGCGGCCAGCCGCCCGTCACTGCGCGGGAAGTCACCTCCGCGACCGTGGGGAGTCACCGTGGAGGCCACAGCGTGTTTGTGGGGGAGGGCTCGACCGCGCTTGGGCGGGGGAGAGGCAGGCTCAATCTGGCGGGCCTTTCCTTTCTCTGCGGCCGAGAACTTCCTTGAAGGAGCCATGAAGAAGAAGGAGAAGCAAGAGGGGATAGACTGGAAGGGCACGCGCCATGCCATACTTAAAGCCAGAGGAGGCCAACCGCCGACCTCCACGATCGCAGGTAATCATGACCCGCTTTGCATGCAGGGACTTGTGAATTCGTGCAGTTGCCGAGGCGTCATGGGGAAGTGGAGACGCCCACGTTCAATCAACCGCCACGCGGCGCCCAAGGCCGCAGGCTGTTAGGGCCCACGCCGCTTCATGCTTGCCCTTTCGCCTCTCAGCTCGGCCAAGCCCGGGCGCACCTTGGGCCCGGGGGCTACTGTTGGCGTTCTGGGAACGGGGGTCCCCAGACTTGCCTGCCTACGGCCCGCGGCGTGGCTCAAAAGGGGCCCAGCACGGCCCATCTTCACCAACACAAGCTCAAGACCCTCGCGTTGGCCAAGCCTCGCGGGGCGGATGACAAGGAGATTCCTCGGGCACGGCCTCATCAGGCTGGCTCGCGAGGAGGCAGAGAGATCAAGGCGGGGTACCTCATGAGGTGCCCATGACGCAAGCCATGATGACCAAGGGCGTCGGGCGGGCCCCAGCCCGCGCAGTGCCCTCCTTTCCTCTTTGGTGCAAGGGGAGCAAGCGCAGGCGAGAGAATCAAGCAAAGGCATCCCTTTCGGTGCAACAAGACCAAGACCAGCCCAACGGCAGGAAAGAAGTCATTGTGGAGCCCAAGCAGGCATCACCTCCAGAGCCTTTGACAGGCGAGGACCAACTTTAGTCAGGATAAGTGTACCCGATGTTACCCTTCAAAATGGCCAATTGTTGGCGCCCTTCCCGCTCAATATTTGGGAGGAGGCCCAGGGTCTTTGCCTACAAATAGGACTAGCCACCACAAGGTAGGGGGAGACAGGATCCTTGCCAAGAAACCAGTAGAGAGAGCGACTGAACTCCCCCTAGTAGTTCATCGCACCAGCCTAGAACAGACCCTCACGAGGCTGTTCTTCCTTGTATTGTTCATCATCAGCCCAAGAGGCAATCCACCACACCACACACTGGAGTAGGGTATTACACCGCAATGGTGGCCTGAACCAGTATAAACTCTGTGTCTCTTGTGATTGTTCCTTTCGTAGTTTAGATCCCAGTGAGTCGGTGGGGCGCAGGTAGGTAGGGGGCGAAATCTCCGCGTGCACCCTAGTGTTCGAACCTCAAGGGTCTGGCGGAACCCGAAATCCGACAGCAGCAGGCCGAACGTCTCCAGGGTGAGCACGTTGAGGCCGGCTCCGCCGTCGACGAGGGTCCTAGTGACCGCCACGTTGCTGATGGTGGGGGTGCAGAGCATAGGGAGTGCTCCTCTCCTACCGTGGTCGCTAGATGGTCTTCTGGGCCGCAGGTGAGGTCGGCCTTCTGCACTGCCCAGCCCGGGGAGCCCCCGAGCTCACCTGGGCAATGCTTACTTGCCTGTAGAATTGCTTGATATGTCGATCAGAAAGTGGCGCTTGCGAGCCCCCTAAGAGGGCCGCAACGATAGGAGGCACCGGTGTCGCGAAGTGCGCGATGAAGAGGCCACACAACTCCTCCCAAGAGGCCACAGAGGACTCCGGCAGGCGGAGCAGCCAGGCGCGCGGCTCTCCTACAAGGGCCATGGGGAGCCAGTTGGCCTTCACCTTGCCATCTCAGTCGGCCGCCCAGATTGCCTGCTCGTACGCCTGGAGGAAGCCACTCGGGTCCTCCATGTCGTCGTAGCATGGCGGCAGCTCGATCCTGAACTTGGGCGGCCATTCCACCCGCCACAGGGAGGGGGTGAAAGGACGCAGCCCCGGTGCTTCTTCAAAGGCGCGCATCGGCCGAGTCGATGGAGGAGCGACAACCATTGAAGCCGATTGCACGGTCTGATGGACGGAGCAGTGGACCCCGGACGCACCTCTACCTAGCACGCCAAATGCTGGATTACGGGTTACACAAACCGTTGAAAGGTTTGAACTCTGGGGTGCATGCAGATATCTCAACCTACCCAGCCTGCCTACTCGCGATCCTCTTAAGACTAGCGCAACAAGCTCGACGAGACAAAGAGACACAACAGTTTATCCTGGTTCGGGCCACCTTGCGGTGTAATACCCTACACCACCATTTTGGTGGATTGCCTCGAAGGGTTGAGGATGAACTAGTTTAGTGGATGAACAGGCCTCAGGAGGTGAGGTGTTCTTGAGCTCAAGAGAGCTGGTGACATGGTTGGGTGAGAGTGGATCTCTTCCCGTTACTCTCCCTCCCCTTATGGTGGTGGCTAAGTCCTATTTATAGTAGCCCTGGTCCTCTTCCCAAATGTTGGCGGGAAGGGACCCCACAACGGCCGAATTCGAAAGGGGACAAGTAGTACATCTTATCCTGACTAAAGTGGTCTTCGCCTGCGAAAAGCCCCGGGCATGATGCTGCGGTGGGCTCGCTGATGACCTCCGTCCTGCCGTCCTAGTGGTCTTGGTCTTGTTGCACCAGAATGGAAACCTTTGGCTGATTCCTTGGGACTCAGCACCTGCGGCTTGCCGCCCTTGCACCAAAGAGGAAACTGGCGCTCTGTGCCCACTGGCGCCCACTTGGCCTTGGTCGCCATGGCTCACGTCAGCTGAGCCTCGTGAGGTGCACCTTGCGTAGAACTCTCCACCCCTCGGGAGCCAGCCTGAAGAGGCCGATCCCCTCGGCGGTCTTGGCTTCGTCCGCCTCGCGAGGCTTGGCTCCTCGCAAGGGTCTTGAGTCGTTGATGCTGAAGCTGGGACGTACCAGGCCGTCAGGGGAGCCACGTAGTGGGCCTCAGGCACGCAAGCCTGTATACCCTCATAACCATAATGCCGACAACAGATGTGGGACAGGATCGAAAATTTAATCCACCCACCCACCACAATCTATATTCTCCAAGCAACTCCGGTCCTCCAGATAAATATGACCAGATGTATGTGCGGCAGCAGCCTCAGGAAACGGTCCACCACTTTTGGTCCAGATTCCTGCTTGTTAAAAACAGGATCAAGGACTGCTCGGACGACGATGTAGTTTTGGTTTTCCATCGTAATTGCACCGATGAAGGAATTTGGAATGCCCTCGACCATCGCCACATACAGAGTTTCACAGAATTATCGCACATAGTACAAAAGTACTGTGTGATGGAAAGCACATGGGGCCCCCAAAAAACTCAACTGGAGCCCGTTGCCTCGATGCAGTGTGCGGCCCGGGCTAAAAGAATATATCCCGGCGGGTCACCCGACCACCAGTCTACGGGCAGGAAGAACAAACCCTTCACGGGACATAGGTCTATTATTGATGAACTGCTAGACAAGCCCTGTCCGATTTATGACACTCCACACACAGTCCCAACCCATAGACTCTGGGCATGCTGGGTACTCCGTCAAGTAGCAAAAAGTGGAGATGCCATCCTCACCACAACTCCAAAAAGTTACTCACCGGAGAAGGACAACTTTAACGTCCTAAAAGTGATCGAGACTTTTTCATCTAACAATCAGCGCAAATGGACGCTCCGCGACCTTGCCGAAGTCCATCAAGTTACCGCACTGAGCCCATGGAACAACACGGTGATAACCTTTACAACCGAAGGCGAACCAAAAGCTCGGTCTGTCCGAGCACCCACCACCTTAGTGCTAAACCCCATAGTTGATGGTTTTCTGCTTACTAAAGTGCTCATGGACGGCGGTAGTGGACTTAACTTCATCTATGAGGACACGCTCGACAAAATGCAGATGGATATATCACGCATCGAGCAGAGCAACACCACCTTTCGAGGTATTATCCCCAGTCGAGAGGCACACTGCTCAGGAAATATTAAACTGGATGTGGTGTTTGGCACGCCTAAGAACTATAGATCTGAAGAGTTTCTCTTTCATGTGGTCCCCTTCAATAGTGGGTACCACGCCATCCTCCACCGGGATGCTTTCTAACGCTTTCAAGCTATACCCCACTACGGCAATATGAAGCTCAAAATGCCCAATCCTAATGGAATTATTAAAATCTCGAGCGACCCAGACAAAGCCCTTCATGCTGAAAACAAAACCGAATCCTTGGGCCTCGAGGAACTATCCGAAGCCCTAGCGGCAGAGGAACTAACCACCGTACGGTCCATGGTGGATAGGGACGATGTGATTCTCGATAAGAGATCCAAATCCACCTCTTTCAAGCTAGCCGAGGAAATGGTGAAATTCCAAGTGCACCCGACGGTCCCGAATAAAAAACATCTATCAGAGCATAGCTGGATCCGGCAGTGGATGCCTCCCTACGCACATTCCTGCGAGGGCATTGGGGCATCTTTTCCTAGCACCCTTCGGATATGCCCGGCATCCCACGAAGACTGGCCGAACACAGTCCTAATATAATCAAGGGATTCAAACCCGTCAAGCAGACATTACGGCGATTCTCCAAACCCAAGCGTCAGGCCATGGGAGAAGAGCTAGCCAAAATGTTAGAGGCTGGGTTTTTTTCAAAAATTAAACATCTAGATTGGCTAGGCAATTTGGTTATGGTACCAAAGAAGGATAAATCCTGGCGCCTATGCGTCGATTTCAAGGACCTCAACAAGGCTTGCCCTAAGGACCCTTTCCCATTGCCTCGCATTGACCAAATTATTGACACAACTGCAGGGCATGACTCTTTGTGTTTCATCGATGCTTATTCCGGATACCATCATATTAAGATGAAGGAATCGAACAAGGCGGCAACCGCGTTCATCACCCCTTATGGTCCCTTTCTGCTTCAACACCATGCCCTTCGGACTCAATAACACTGGGCTACCTACCAACACATGATTCAAACTTGCCTGGAAAAGCAAATAGGCAAAACGGTCGAAGCATACATGGACGACGTGGTCATCAAGACAAAGCACGTCGAGACACTGGTGGATGATCTTCGCCTCACCTTCGACAACCTCCGAAGATACGACATACGGCTTAATCCAGAAAAATGTGTCTTCGAAGTCCCAGCCGGAAAGCTGCTTGAATTCATCGTTTCCCATAGAGGAATTGAAGCAAACCCAGCCAAGATCCGAGCATTCACACATGGCCATACCAACAGACCTAAAGCAAGTCCAGAAGCTAGCGGGTTGCATCGCGGCCTTAAGTCACTTTATCTCCAAATTGGGAGGAAAAGCACTACCACTCTACAAGCTATTATGACACACAGACAACTTCAAATGGACGAATGCTGCCACAGCCGGATTGGAAGAAATTAAAACCCTTCATGCAAGCAACCCAATCCTAGCGGCACCAGGTGTTGGAGAGCCCATGTTGTTATATATTTCGGTGACTAACCAAGTGGTTAGTGCCATGCTCGCCGTCGAACGAGGGGAAGAGGGACATAAATTCCCCACCCAAAAACCAGTCTACTATGTGTCGGAGGTTCTTACACCTTGCAAATTTTGATACCCCCACTATCAGAAGATAGCCTACACAATCTTCATGGCATCCCGAGTACTTCGACACTACTTTCAAGAGTGTTCGGTCACAGTGGCATCTGAAGTACCACTCAATGACATTATCAATAACAAGGATGCCACTGGGCGCATAGCCAAATGGGCCATCAAGCTATTACCGTTCGTAATCATTTAAAAGCCACGCCGGGTTATTAAATCCTAGGTATTGGCCGACTTCGTCGCTAAATGGACGAAAGCTGAACTCCCAAAAGAGTACAATTCATACTCCAATTGGATTATGTACTTCGACGGCTCTAAAATGTTGGCCAGACTAGGGGTTGGGGTAATCCTCACATCCCCTACTGGGGACACAGTCCGCCAAGTAATACAAATTAGGTCTAAAGACTCTAACAATGCCGCTGAATACGAGGCACTACTACATGGTGTTCGCTTGGCTGTCTCCATGGGCATACAATGCTTGGAAGTGTGCGGTGATTCGAACCTCACAATTTCCTAGGTCAAAGGAGAGTTCGATGCAAAGGACCCAAAAATGGTGGCATATCGAAACGCCATATAAAAATTATTGGCTCGGTTCGAAGGACTGGAGTTCCATCACGTCGCTTGAGAAATTAATCAGGCGTGTGACATCCTCGCTCGTATGGGCGCTAAGCGCAACCCTGTGCCACCTAATACCTTTGTGGAATGGCTCTTTAAACCATCCGTATTATGGCAGGGTGAGAGCGGGGAAAGCAGTACGGACCTGATCACACCCCCAGCTGCCGAACACAACGCAAACACCGTCGATGGTTCGGAAATCGAGATAACACCCTCTGCCCATGAGATCATGGCGGTTATTGCCCCCTGGACAGAACCCTTCCTAAGCTACCTTAATAGACAGGAGCTCCTGATGATCAAAATGAAGCTCCGTGCATAGTTCGGCGCTCTAAAGCCTTTAAAGTACATGATGTCTACTACACAACCTTCTTCTTGTAGACGTTGTTGGGCGTCCAAGTGCAGAGGTTTGTAGGAGACTAGCAAATTTCCCTCAAGTGGATGACCTAAGGTTTATCAACCCGTGGGAGGCGTAGGATGAAGATCGTCTCCCTCAAATAACCATGCAACCAAATAACAAAGAGTCTCTTTTGTCCCCAACACACCCAATACAATGGTAAATTGTATAGGTGCACTAGTTCGGCGAAGACATGGTGATACAAGTGCAATATGGATGATAGATATAGGTTTATGTAATATGAAAATATAAAAACAGCAAGGTAACAAGTGGTAAAAGTGAGCATAAACGGTATTGCAATGCTAGGAAACAAGGCCTAAGATTCATACTTTCACTAGTGCAAGTTCTCTCAACAATAATAACATAACTGGATCATATAACTATCCCTCAACATGCAACAAACGGGCACTCCAAAGTAACTAATAGCGGAGAACAAACGAAGAGATTATTGTAGGGTACGAAACCACCTCAAAGTTATCCTTTCTGATCGATCTATTCAAGAGTCTGTAGTATAATAACATGAAGCTATTCTTTCCGTTCGATCTATCATAGAGTTCGTACTAGAATTACACCTTAAAACACAAATCAACCAAAACCCTAATGTCACCTAGATACTCCAATGTCACCTTTAGTATACGTGGGTATGATTGTACGATATGCATCACACATTTTTAGACTCATCTATTCAACCAACACAAAGAACTTCAAAGATTGCCCCAAAGTTTCTACCGGAGAGTCAAGAAGAAAACGTGTGCCAACCCCTATGCATAAGTTCACAAGGTCACTGAACCCGCAAGTTGATCACCAAAACATACATCAAGTAGATCACGTGAATATCCCATTGTCACTACAGATAAGCATATGCAAGACATACATCAAGTGTTCTCAAATCCTTGAAGACTCAATCCGATAAGATAACTTCACACTACGGGAATCAGCTAATTTGCCGTCAGGGGAGCTCTTTGCCGTCAGCTTTTCGTCAGGACAGACCGCAAAGACCACTTTTGCCATCAGTTACTGACGGCAAAGAATGGCTAACGGCAAAGACATACTTTGCCGTCTGTAAAAAAACACAGACGGCAAAGACTCTTTGCCGTCTGTAAAAAAACACAGACGGCAAAGACTCTTTGCCGTCTATGTTTTTTATTTAGAGACGGCAAAATGCTCACTTTGCCGTCTGTAAAAAAAATCGAAGACGGCAAAAATATTTACCATCTGTGTTTTTTTTACAGACGGCAAAATGCTACTTTGCCATCTGTAAAAAGCCCGCAGACGGCAAAGAAGAAACACAACCCACGGATCAACCACGCGGATCAGTGACATGGCAAAATCTGGTCCACACATCCCTACAATGCAAAACCCACTCGCCCCACGCCCCGATGCCCACGCCCCCACCACTCTCTCTCTCTCCACCCCCATCACGATCCTTATCCTCCTGACAGCCCACCCACCCCCATCACGACCTCTCTCTACCTCATTCCTCTCTGCTCTCGATCCAGAGAACACAGCCACCACCTCGCCTGCCGGCCATGCCCTCGCCGACCACCACCTCTCCTGCCGGCTCCGGCCTCGCCGGCCAGCACATCGACCGCCCGCCGTCCTCGAGCCTTCCCTCTTGGCCTCCAGATCCAGCGGCCCCGTTCCCCTTGGCCCTCGCCGACCGCCGGCCTGGCGCCATCACCCCGGTCAACCTCCACGCCCCCTTCCCCATCGCCCCAGCCGGCCGCCGACGCCGTTCCCCGTCGCCCCAGCCGGCCGCCTGCGCCGTTCGCCGTCGCCCCAGCCGGCCGCCTGTGTCGTTCCCCGTCGCCCCAGCCGGCCGCCTGCGCCATTCCCCGTCACCCCAGCCGGCCGCCGGCGCCATTCCCTGTCGCCCCCGACCGCCGCGGCCCCTTTCGTCTTCACCATTGGCGCCACCGGGCCCGACCTCGTCCGCCTCCGCCCGCCGGAGCTTGCCTCTGCTCGTGCCACCGGTTGCCGCCTGCCGGAGCTTGCCTCTGCCTGGGCCACCGGGTGCCGCCCGCCGGAGCTTGCCTCCGCCCGCGCCACTGAGCGCCGCCCGCCTCTGCCCGCGTGTGCCCGCCTCCGCCTGTGCTGTCCGACTGCCGGAGCCCGCCTCACTCGCCTCACCGGCCGTCGCAGGGAGCAGCGCCGGGCGCGGAGGGCCGCTGCTGCTCGTCTCCATCAGGTGCAAGACACCGAGTGGCTGTCGACAGGCGCTGCCCCGTGCCCGGTGCGGTCTGCAGAAGGGCGACAGAGTTGCTTGGCCTTTTTTCTCTGTATCATGAATATATATTGATGTTGAGTTGTGTAAATGGATATACAAACAATGCTGTAGCTACCAATGTTTTATGGTTAGGTGTTCTGCGAACAGATTGTAATAGACTTGTTGTGTAAATTGATCTATGAAAAATGCCATGAGAAATGTTTTAGAAAATGTTCTGTGATTTTTTTTAAATTAAAAAATTCTTTGCCGTCTGTAAATTAGATCAGCTAACGGAAAAGATTGTGTTTCGGCTCACAGCAAAGATATTGCTTTGCCGTGTGTTATTGGGATTGGCGGACGGCAAAGTCTTTGCCGTCTTCCCTATAAAAAAGTTGACGGCAAATTATTCTTTGCCGACTTATCTTTGCCGTCTGAGTTTGCCGTCTGCTTCCTGACGGCAAAGTCTTTGCCGTCTGTGATCCACAGACGGCAAATTACCTGTTTCCTGTAGTGTCAAAGGGAAAACTCAATCCATTAAAAGAGAGTAGAGGGGGAGAAACATCATAAGATCCAACTGCAATAGCAAAGCTCGCAATACATCTAGATCGTGCCAAATCAAGAACACGAGAGAGAGAGAGAGAGATCAAACACATAGCTACTGGTACATACCCTCAGCCCCGAGGGTGAACTACTCCCTCCTCGTCATGGAGAGTGCCGGGAAGATGAAGATGGCCACCGGTGAGGGATCCCCCCTCCGTCAGGGTGCCGGAACAGGGTCCCAATTGGTTTTCGGTGGCTACAGAGGCTTGCAGCGGCAGAACTCCCGATCTATGGTGCTCCCAGAAGTTTTTGGGGTATATGGATATATATAGGCAAAAGAAGTTGGTCAGTGGAGCCACGAGGGGCCCACGAGGGTGGGGGGCACGCCAAGGGGGTAGGGCGCGCCCTGGACCCCCGTGGCTTCCTCGAAGCTTCCCTAATGTCTACTCCAAGTCTTCTGGATTGCGTTTGTTCCAAAAATAACTCTCCCGAAGGTTTCATTCGATTTGGACTCCATTTGATATTCTTTTTCTTCGAAACACTGAAATAGGCAAGAAAACAACAATTTTGGCTGGGCCTTCGGTTAATAGGTTAGTCCCAAAAATAATATAAAAGTGTATAATAAAGCCCATAAACATCCAAAACAAATAATATAATAGCATGGAACAATCAAAACTTATAGATACGTTGGAGACGTATTAAGCATCCCCAAGCTTAATTCCTTCTCGTCCTCGAGTAGGTAAATGATAAAAACAGAATTTTTGATGTGGAATGCTACCTAGCATATTTCTCAATGTAATTTTCTTTATTGTGGCATGAATTTTCAGATTCAAATGATTCAAGATAAAAGTTTAATATTGACATAAGAGTAATAATACTTCAAGCACACTAACAAAGTAATCATGTCTTCTCAAAATAACATGGCCAAACAAAGTTATCCCTACAAAATCATATAGTCTGGCTATGCTCTATCATCATCACACAAAATATTTAAATCATGCACAACCCCGGTTTTATCCAAGCAATTGTTTCATACTTTAGTATTCTCAAACTTCTTCAACTTTCACGCAATACATGAGCGTGAGCCATCGACATAGCACTATAGGTGGAATATAATATGGTGGTTGTGGAGAAGACAAAAAAGGAGGAAGGTAGTCAACATCAACTAGGCGTATCAACGGGCTATGGATATGCCCATTAATAGATATTAATGTGAGTGAGTAGGGATTTCCATGCAACGAATGCACTAGAGCTATAAGTGTATGAAAGCTCAAAAGGAAACTAAGTGGGTGTGCATCGAACTTGCTTGCTCACGAAGACCTAGGGAACTTTAAGGAAGCCCATCATTGGAATATACAAGCCAAGTTCTATAATGAAAAATACCCACTAGTATATGAAGGTGACAACATAGGAGACTCTCTATCATGAGAATCATGGTGCTACTTTGAAGCACAAGTGTGGAAAAGGATAGTAACATTGTCCCTTCTCTTATTTTCTCTCTTTATTTTTGGTGGGCTTCTTTGGCCTCTTTTTTTGTTTGGGCTTCTTTGGCCTCTTTTATTTTTTATAAAGTCCAGAGTCTCATGCCGACTTGTGGGGGAATCATAGTGTCCATCATCCTTTCCTCACTTGGGACAATGCTCTAATAATGAAGATCATCACACTTTTATTTACTTACAACTCAAAAATTACAACTCAATACTTAGAACAAAATATGACTCTATGTGGATGCCTCCGGCGGTGTACCGGGATATTCAATGAATCAAGAGTGACATGTACGAAGAATTATGAATGGTGGCTTTGCTACAAATACGATGTCAACTACATGATCATGAAAAAGCAATATGACAATGATGATGTGTGTCATAAAAAACGTAACGGTGGAAAGTTGCATGGCAATATATCTCAGAATGGCTACGGAAATGCCATAATAGGTAGGTATGGTGGCTGTTTTGAGGAAGGTATATGGTGGGTGTATGGTACCGGCGAAAGTTGCACGGCACAAGAGAGGCTAGCAATGGTAGAAGGGTGAGAGTGCGTATAATCCATGGAATCAACATTAGTCATGAAGAAATCATATACTTATTGCAAAAATCTACAAGTTATCAAAACAAAGTACTACACGTATGCTCCTAGGGGAAGGGTTGGTATGAGTTAACCATCGCGCGATCCCGACCTCCACACATAAGGAAGACAATCAGTAAAAAAATCATGCTCCAACTTCATCACATAACGGTTCACCATACATGCATGCTACGGGAATCACAAACTTTTAACACTAGTATTCCTCAAACACAACTACCCAACTAGCATGACTCTAATATTACCATCGTCATATCTCAAAACGATCATCAAGCATCAAATTGATCATAGTATTCAATGCACTTTATGTGAGAGTTCAAAGCAAATTACCATGCTGTTCTAAAAGACTATCAAAATAATATAAGCGAAGCATGAGAGTTCATCTATTTCTTCAAAATAAAACCACCGTCATGCTCTAAAAGATATAAGTGAAGCACTAGAGCAAATGACAAACTACTCCGAAAGATATAAGTGAAGATCAATGAGTAGTTGAATAATTATGCAACTATGTGAAGACTCTCTAACATTTCAGAATTTCAGATCTTGGTATTTTATTCAAACAGCAAGCAAAACATAACAAAATGACACTTCAAGGATAGCACACATTATGTGAAGAAGCAAAAACTTAGGTTCAAACGATACTAACCGATAGTTGTTGAAGAAGAAAGGTGGGATGCCTACCGGGGAATCCCCAAGCTTGGATACTTGAGGCTTCTTGAAATATTATCTTGGGGTGCCTTGGGCATCCCCAAGCTTGAGCTTTTGTGTCTCCTTAATTCCTTTTATGTCACGGCTTCCCTACACCTTAAAAACTTCGTCCACACAAAATCAACAAGAACTCGTGAGATAAGTTAGTATAAATCAACGCAATAACCTTATCATTCTCTATAGTAACAAATAACTAAAATTATTATTCAACATGGCATAATAAATGCCTCTGCATATTTAATACTCCTATCCTCAAATAGACTCATTAAACAAGCAAACATATGCAAACAATGCAAAGAAAACAGCAATCTGCCAAAACAGTACAGTCTGTAAAGAATGCAAGATTCATCATACTTCCCTAACTCCAAAAATTATGAGAAAACTACTAAACTGTAGAAAATTTATAAGAGCTTATTTTGCAAAAAGTTTCTGCAATTTATCATATTCTGACTTTTTAGGGAATTTTTGCAACATCGATAAACTTTCTGTTTTCAAACAGCAACAAGTATACTTGCAAAATAAGCATGGTAAAGGCTATCCTTAAATTTTATAGATGCAAAACATTATTATAAATAACAGCAAGCAAATACTAACAAAATGAAATGACGCTCCAAGTAAAACACATATGATGTGGTGAATAAAAATATAGCTCCAAGTGAAGTTACCGATGAACGAAGAAGAAAGAGGGGATGCCTTCAGGGGAATCCCCAAGCTTAGGCTCTTGGTTGTCCTTCAATATTACCTTGGGGTTCCTAGGAAATCCCCAAGCTTAGTCTCTTTTCACTCCTTATTCCATAGTCCATCGAATCTTTACCCAAAACTTGAAAACTTCACAACACAAAACTCAACAGAAAACTCGTAAGCTACGTTAGTATAAGAAAATAAATCACCACTTAGGTACTTTTGTGAACTCATTCTAAATTAATATTGGTTTAATATATACTTTATTCCAACTTCTCTATGGTTCATACCCTCCGATACTACTCATAGATTCATCAAAATAAGCAAACAACACATAGAAAACAGAATCTGTCAAAAACAGAACAGTCTGTAGTAATCTGTATCAAACGTATACTTCTGTAACTCGAAAAATTCCACGAAATTAGGAAATCCTGAGCAATTTGCGTATCAATCCAGAACAAAAAGAATAAGATCAAAATCACGTTTCTATGAATTACTAAAACTAATTTACTGGGTGCAAAAGTTTTTGATTTTCAGCAGGATCAACACAACTATCACCGTAAGCTATCCTAAAGGGCTTACTTGGCACTTTATTGAAACAAAAGCTATAAAAAATGATTACTACAGTAGCATAATCATGTGAACACACAAAAACAGTAAAGGTAAATATTGGGTTGTCTCCCAAGAAGCGCTTTTCTTTAATGCCTTTCTAGCTAGGCATGATGATGACAATGATGCTCACATAAAAGATAAGAATTGAAACATAAAGAGAGCATCATGAAGAATATGACTAGCACATTTAAGTATAAACCAATTCCTATGCATAGTGATTTGTGAGCAAACAACTTATGGGAACAATAGTCAACTAGCATAGGAAAGCAGAACAAACATAGCTTCAAGATTTTCAACACATAGAGTGGAAACTTGATATTATTGCAACTCCTACAAGCATATATTCCTCCCTCATAATAATTTACATAGCATCCTGAATGAATTCAACAATATAACCATCACATAAAGCATTCTTTTCATGATCTACAAGCATAGAAAATTTACTACTCTCCACATAAGCAAATTTCTTCTCATGAATAGTAGTGGGAGCAAACTCAACAAAATAAATATCATGGGAGGCATAATACAATTGAAAAATAAAATCACTATGACAAGTTTCATGGTTATCATTATTCTTAATATCATACAAGTCATCACAATAATCGTCATAGATAGCAACTTCTTTCTCGTAATCAATTGGAACCTCTTCCAAAATAGTGGATTCATCACTAAATAAAGTCATGACCTCTCCAAATCCACTTTCATAATTATCACAATAATATTGAACATCCTCCAAAATAGTTGGATTATTACTTATAAAGTTGACACTCTTCCAAACCCACTTTCATCAATATAATCATCATAAATAGGAGGCATGCTTTCATCATAATAAATATTCTCATCAAAACATGGGGGACTAAACATATAATCTTCATCAAACATAGCATCCCCAAGCTTGTGGCTTTGCATATCATTAGCATCATGGGTATTCATAGAATTCGTACTAACAACATTGCAATCATGCTCATCATACAAAGATTTAGTGCCAAACATTCTAATGCATTCTTCTTCTAGCACTTGAGCACAATTTTCCTTTCCATCATTTTCACGGAAGATATTAAAAAGATGAAGCAAATGAGACAACCATAATTCCATTTTTTTTGTAGTTTTCTTTTATAAACTAAACTAGTGATAAAACAAGGAACTAAAAGATCCGGTTGCAAGATCTAAAGATATACCTTCGAGCACTAACCTCCCCGGCAACGGCGCCAGAAAAGAGCTTAGTTGACGGGGTGTTAGTGCCGCTTACCTCGCCTCCCCGGCAACGGCGCCAGAAAAGAGCTTAATGTCTACTACACAACCTTCTTCTTGTAGATGTTGTTGGGCCTCCAAGTGCAGAGGTTTGTAGGAAAGTAGCAAATTTCCCTCAAGTGGATGACCTAAGGTTTATCAATCCGTGGGAGGCGTACGATGAAGATGGTCTCTCTCAAACGACCCTGCAACCAAATAACAAAGAGTCTCTTGTGTCCCCAACACACTCAATACAATGGTAAATTGTATAGGTGCACTAGTTGGGCGAAGAGATGGTGATACAAGTGCAATATGGATGATAGATATAGGTTTTGTAATCTGAAAATATAAAAACAGCAAGGTAACAAGTGGTAAAAGTGAGCGTAAACGGTATTGCAATGCTAGGAAACAAGGCCTAAGGTTCATACTTTCACTAGTGCAAGTTCTCTCAACAATAACAACATAACTAGATCATATAACTATCCCTCAACATGCAACAAAGAGTCACTCCAAAGACACTAATAGTGGAGAACAAACGAAGAGATTATTTTAGGGTACGAAACCACCTCAAAGTTATCCTTTCTGATCGATCTATTCAAGAGTCCGTAGTAAAATAATACGAAGCTATTCTTTCCATTCGATCTATCATAGAGTTCATACTAGAATAACACCTTAAGACACAAATCAACCAAAACCCTAATGTCACCTAGATAATCCAATGTCACCTCACGTATACATGGGTATGATTATACGATATGCATCACACAATCTCAGATTCATCTATTCAACCAACACAAAGAACTTCAAAGAGTGCCCCAAAGTTTCTACTGGAGAGTCAGGACGAAAACTTGTGCCAACCCCTATGCATTAGTTCACAAGGTCACTGAACCCGCAAGTTGATCACCAAAACATACATCAAGTAGATCACGTTAATATCCCATTGTCACCACAGATAAGAACATGCAAGACATACTTCAAGTGTTCTCAAATCCTTAAAGACTCAATCCGAGAAGATAACTTCAAAGGGAAAATTCAATCCATTATAATAGATTAGAGAGGGAGAAACATCATAAGATCCAACTATAATAGCAAGGCTCGCGATACATCAAGATCGTGCCAAATCAAGAACACGAGAGAGAGAGAGAGATCAAACACATAGCTACTGGTACATACCCTCATCCCCGAGGGTGAACTACCCCCTCCTCGTCATGGAGGGCGCCGAGATGATGAAGATGGCCACCGGTGAGGGATCCCCCCTCTGGCCTAATGGTCTGATCACGAATGGTGTTAAGCCCAGATTAGTGCGCTCTTCATATGAATCAGACAAGCACTGGGTTGAGGAACTCGATTCCGTACTTTGGGAACTCCGGACCATGCCCAATCAAACGACAGGATACACACCTTTCTTTATGGTGTACGACGCAGAGGCCGTATTGCCCTACGATATTATTCATGACTCACCTAGATTGAACATGTACAAAGAGAAACAAGCCGAACTAGATCGGTCGGATGACCTAGATGGACATGAAGAGGAGCGAGACGTTGCCAAGGTCCCTTTTGCATTCTATCAGCAACAAGTCATGCTTTACCAAAGCAAGAGAAGTGTGGGCTAAAACATACAATGTCGGAGAACTTGTTCTATGCCTCCTAGAGAAGAAAAACGATAAGCTCAAACACAAATGGGAGGGCCCCTTCATAATACAAGAAGTCCTTACAGGAGGGGCCTATAGCCTTTGCAATGCAGAGGATAATTGCCTTGAGCCGAACCGATGGAACGCCACCCGTCTCCGAAGATTTTATGCATAGTTCGGCCTCCTTAGGTTTCATTTCCAACTAGGTTTTTTATAATTTCTCTCCCCTTTTAATTTTTTCCCTTTTCTTCTTAAATGTATGTTTGGATCGACCACATTGATGGGAGTACACATCTTTAAATGTATACACCTCACCATACATGGGGGCTTCTTTTAAAAAGAAGCATTCTATTGAAAAGCTTAAAAGCTTCTCTTGTCTGTACTGTTTGTTGTTTCTGCCATTTTATGCACCTCTATGACTTAAGTTTTTGCCAAGCTGGGTTTCCTTGCTCCTGTGCCTATACCCTACATTCCCGATTGTTCGGCTAGGGTGTAAAGGGAGCACCTCTGCGATTGTTACAACCTGGTTATCCAGACCTGTACCTCAGACGGGTGAAGCCGAAGGCTAGCGTTCTGAAGGGAATAATTGGTCGGCACACATACAACAGAGTATTTCTGGAAAATCTATGAAATTGGCTTCCCGTACTTCAGATACAAGCCTAGCCCAAGGAAAGGAACCTCTAACGGAACTATTTTTCCTGGAAGATGTTTCTCACGTTAAACAGTAATATAACATAACTCCCCGAACACATTTTGTCTATTCGAGCAATATGACTGGATTGCCTGGTTTCTGACAACACTAAATGTTTCTTAGTTAAACATAGTATACGAAAACACTCCAAAATCTTGGTTCGGAGGTAGAAGCCAAAGGTCTGCGATGACAAAAAATTTATACAATTCGGTAGGAGATAAGTTCGGTCATAAAGTACATTGATACATCGAATCAAATGCCTACTCTATTTATACGCCATCTAGTAGACTATCTAATTTACAATATTGTTGTGAAAATTGCACTGCTGTCATTACTTGGTCGTATACCAAGCTTATGGGAATTTCCTTCCCGTCAGGTCCTTGCGGTCCAACTCTGGCCATATGGTTCGGATCAAGACCGGTATAGCATGTCTTCACCATGGCCCATGCCTCTCGAGCGCCTTCATGGCATGCAGACGGCTTCCGCAACTCGAAGCAACGCTGGGCACCCTTGAATAGATCTGCCAACCCCTCCATAATTTCTGGAGGGACGTCGGAAGGCCATAAGGCTGCCTTCCGGGCATGCTCGTGCAACTTTGCCAGCTCCTTGAGAATGTCGCTTTGCAGGACGGACACTTCCTCTTTAGGGCGGCAGGTCAACATACCTGTATCAACTAAACTATAACATTCCGCATTATATGATTACATCAATAATCCGGATGGTTCAGAAGTCATAGCGAATATGCTTCCCTTCAGCTTCTAGGTTTCCTGTTGTGCCTCCAAGAGTTGAGCCTTTAAGCTCTTTATCTCTTCGTTCGGCTTCTTCACTTCTTCTTATAGTTTTTTATCTTTGCCAAAGTACATTGGGTAACTCTTCATTTCTTCAAGATCAGAAACAGCGGCATTTAGCTCTGTCCAGCTTGTGTCGAGCTCCTGAGATAATGCACTGTTCTTCTCCTTGAGAACCTGCGAACATCAAACGATCCTGAAATCAGCTTTGTTCACCCGCTTTAAGTCTCGGGGCCTACTACTATCTATCTACTAAATTTGTATAAATTTGTACCTGCATATCCTTTGAGAACAGGCGACCAACACCTGTGAATCCATCCTGGCAGCTCGGATATATGCTCCTACCGTGCTTAGGGCAGTAAACTCCGGCTCCATTAAGGCAGGGGCGCGCAAGGCTTCTTTCAAGCAACGATGATTCATCGCACAATCAACTTCAGAGTTAGTGACGAACATCTCATCCGGCTCTCCGTGAGGCAAATGATTCTGTGTCGCATCAGCATGTGCCCTCGTCCTGGTTGATGTCTTAGGCGCCTTATTGGTTGCGGCTCGGCTGGCTGGGATCTTGTTCACAATTTGCCATATACGCCTCCTGCGATGATAGAAGGAGGATGTGAATGACAATCCGGCCTCACACTTGACTATGAAATAGGAGGAATATACCTTTTTGGCTATGGATTAGGTTTAGTGGTGCTTCCGACTTCCTTTAATTTTGCACGACCCTTTCGCGAAGGTGCTAACCTTCTCTTGGTCACCCGTCCCTGGGTACGGCTCATTGAGCGACGATCCTGTGAAACATGGTCCAATGAGGATGATAAGAAATGAGTAGAGGTATCTCTCTTCCCTGAGAATACAATTTCCGAATACTTACCTTCATGAAAGGATAGAGGTCGGGGTAATCAGCCACAATAGCTACCTCCAAGCCGTAAAGGCTCACCTGATAGTAGACTCCGTATTCGAACTCTGCAAATATGTCTAGATCCTCATGGAATCTGGGGTCCTCATTACGATCGTGGTCCTTTGGCTGCGGGGCGGGTAGTTAATGTTCTCAATTATTTGCCACCATGACTATTTAGAAAGCAACCAGGCGATTCAGCTAATGCATCTCAATGAGTAAAACAGTACTTAACGGTTAGAGAACTTACCCATTCAATGGGATTGTACATGGAGTAGCCCTGTCGACAGTTTAAACGGAGGAAGTCTTCCTAAACTGAAGTTTTGTGCAGTGCACCAAAAGATCGCAATAGCAACAAGGTGAAATGGATATCCCTGTTTGTACAAAAAGCTACAGAGGAAACAATCAGATTCTCAAACAATTACTGGAAAAACAATTGTTTGAACTTACCATGACTTATAACAGTAGCATGGCTTCATTTTACCTGGGGCATTAAATTAAGAACAACTAAATATTTACTATAAGGGCATGGGATAGTGGGTGCACCAGCACTCAAGCACCATGTACCTAAACCAGGGCATAAAGTGGCGATTTGGAGTTTGTTGCTCCGATAAACAAACATCCAAAGCAACATATCTGGGTTGGTCCCATTTTTGTTCACTTTTGCCACCTATTCGTAAGTGTGCATGGCAAATCTAGTCCTGGTCATACCACTGTCTACAGCGTTTTCCCCTATATTTCCCTTTTCGGCAAAGAGACCGATTGGATGGCCAGTCCGTACTACTTTCACCCCCTTTCTTTCCTGTTTGTACCAAGTCCAATGTACATACTAACTTTACCCCTATATTTCCTGTTTCAACCAAGTACAAGATTCAACTCCATGAAGTAGCTTTACATCTAACCATAGAAAATAATTAGGTGGCATTGGACCATCCGATCGAGCCTAGCTACGAGGGGGCTGAGAGGTAGAAAATGATGGACATGCAATGACATGGCAAGTTGGGGAAGTAGAGCTAGGCTGGTTTCGAAGGAAGATATACTTGAAGGTCGTCGGGGTGTGGGTAGGTGGGCGGCGGGAGGCCGGATCTGCTCACACTAGGGCAGTGATGAAGGGATTGGAGGACCTCCTGCGCCGGCGCTCAGCCAGAGATAACGGTGCGGCCGACAGTGGGTCTCCTCCCTCGACGTCGACGATAGCCTAAACGCTGCCCCTCCACCCCTTCACCAGCGGAGAGGATATGTCTGGATATTTAAGCGGCAGTGAGGATAGAAAGATAGTGTTACCACCACTTTCTTGTTTAGATCTGGCCAGGATGAGATTGTGTGAATAGAGCAACCCTAGCAAGCAAGCGCGGAGGCTCCTGCCTATATATATATATATATATATATATATATATATATATATATATATATATATATATATACACACGTAAAATGGGGTAGTTTTCTTTTTTCACTCCATTAAAACAATCATTTAAAGTTGTGTGCATGCCAGGTCGCCATTTGTTTTTGACTTTGTTGATTGTTTTTTAGATAGGTACCCACCTATTAGGGCTGGACCAAAAGCTCGTTGCTCGCGAGCTTAATGAGCCCTCGATATTTCGGCTTGTTATGCTCGTGGGTCGCTTCTTAATGGACAAAGCCAATCATCACTTTCTCAACGAGCTTAAAGAATGAGCTAACAAGTTTCACGCTAAGTTTTTATTAACAATACAACCCATGTTTCATCTTACATGACAAAATTCTTAACAAGCGCTCACGGGCTTAACGAGCTTGAAATGAACCGAGCTGAGCAGGGTTATTTGGTCGTTAATTTTACCGAGCTTAATGAGCCAAGCCTTGACGAGCATGAGCTTAACGAGCGGAGCAGCTCGTTAATCCACCCGTTGGTGTGACATGTCGCACTTTCTATTGTTCACGTATGGTAATAGACCCTCAATTGAGTGAACAACCACCGGCTCGTAAAATTTGCGAACAAGCCCACGAGTCTATACTGGTGCCATGTCACTTGTAAACTTCAAAAAAAAGGGCTACATGCAGCTATTTACGAGGGGAGAGCACATGATTGGAGGGAGAAGGCAACATTTGCTTTTAATTAAAGGGCTACATGCAGCTCTTTCTCTCTCGTGTTGCGCGCTACAGCCCCACGAAGGCTGGTCCTAGTGGGAGTACCTTAGTACAAGTAACATAACACACCCCAGGAAAAGTTTGCTTATGTGGCATGTGGTTAATGAGGAGAGAGGTATTTAGAGTAACATAATATGTTACTGTAACCTAACGCATCCGAAGGCAAAATGAGTCTACATCTTAAAAAATGATGTCTTGCATGATACCACACTTATGTTACTCCCTCCGTCCGGGTTGATTAGGTCTCACAACATCACAAGCATGTCCATTTTTATAAGGCCTCCCATTGGAAAGGTGTATGCATGAACCACTTCGTTGGTTGCTTTGAAAGCCATTGTTGTTGATGCCATGGCCAAGGAATTAATACACTCATGCATGCTTTTTAATTGGCTGCATGCATGTGAGAGAGTGCATTGGGAGTGAAATGAAAGAATTACTGTGAGCAAATTACTATGTCTCTTGGTCCAAGAGGAGTTGTCTTTAGGCCTAATAAACCCAGACGGAGGAAGTAGTAACATAGACTACTAACATATGTTACTAGTCCAAGTTACGCCCCACTATGACTAGCCTAAGTGAAGCGTCGGCTTCAGTCTCTCTCCACCCTTCTCTGTCTTCCAGATGGGATTTTGATGTGAAATGGCTTATAGCCAGCTGACTAGGTTCTACTCCCTCCTTTCTTGTTTATAGGGCTTAATTTGAAAATCTCTTCAACCAAGGTAGATGATAAATGGTGGAATTAATTTCTTAGTTTGCAAAAGTACTTACTTGGTACTCTTGTTTTTCTTTAAAAAAATTGTATACCGATGCATTAATTACACTGCATGCATGAGCAATGAATGACCATGAACTTCTACATGCATTGGTGAGTTTTATCTTCATCCTTGCATGCAGTGATTTAATACACCTTGAAATCTGAACATGTGATGGTGAAGTAGAATTGAGACTTATAAAATAGAAAAACAATTTTTTTGAGATGAGCCCTGTAGCAGAAAGGAGGGAATATTATACTAGCTCTTGTACATTTTTTCACAGACCTATGGGACATCAAGCATCCGGGAACGCATGTCATCCACCAAATCATAGCAAAGTGCTGCAGTTAAGACTCACTAGTCACCCTGGTGTGGCTGTCATGACCCGTCATATCACAAAAGCAACACCTTTACCAGCAGTGGTAAAGTGACCCCGAAGTTGGACGGGATGATGAACCATCATTTCACTGGAATGCTAGTTGAAGCCCTTTCTCCCCTATCTTGAAGAAAACCTCACTCCAGGCTACTCACTTCTGCCATTTTTCTTTTGTACCGATGAAGTAAAGGTGGGCAAATTAGTGATGCTACTCTATTTTCATTTCAAGAATCTTCTTTTTGCGAAGCACCGACCGATTCTCACTGCCTATTCTTTTCCTGTTTTGATTGCGATTGTGGTTTCCTTTTGATTGCTTTTTGTTTGTCAATTTATCGATGGATCCTGGAAAACTAGGCAAAGAGTTGCCGGCGGACAACCCACTCGAGAAAGAGATCTCCATGAAGAAAGCGGGCCAACCTGTGGAGACGAAGAACTCGAAGAACCAAGCATTGGACAAAGAGTTGACGATGTTGTCGGATGAACTCCTGAACAAAGAAAGCTGGAAGAACGGCAAGGTCCCCACCGTACCTACCCCAGAAACTCTAATGGCCACCTATGAGAGGCTCAAGGCAAGGTTTGAGGAGATAGTCTCCATTGAGAAGCAATATTTCCTAGTCAAGGCGATGTACCCTTTAGAGGAGACAGGATCCCCCGCTGAGCTGCACAAGGTAAGAAATGGCTTACCATAGTTGCGGTTTTTGATTATTTGCAACTTGCTTGCTAATATGTTAGGGTTGTGCAGGTCATGGTGGACGTCCTTGATGATTCCGATGTCACGGTCCATCCTATGGACATCGCCCCAGAGATCGATTCCCATGCTGCTGTCCGTCCTGTGGAAATCGCCCCAGAGATCGATTCCCATGCTGGTCTCCGTCCTATGGACATCACCCTAGAGATCGATTCCCATGTGACTCTCCATCCTGTGGACATTGCCCCAGAGATCGATGACAAGAAATAATTGGTCGCGCTAATCTTTCAACGTAGTTTGCATTGTGCTTAATTGCCAGAACAATGTGTGTTAACAAACCATCTTGGGGATAGGGCACTATCTTGTGTTGGCGGTACTTGCTACTTTTGTCTGATAGTGAATCATGCGAACCCTCTTCGATTTATGGAAACAGATGTATCCTGACCAACTTTTGATGTAATATATGGCATGAGTGGTTAGATGTAAGTTTGAACTATTTATCTTATAAGTAGGACTTGTTTGATGAAAAATGGTTTGATGATTCTTGGTGTCAAACCTCAATTGATTCCACGCTGTATTAGTAGGCTAGCTACTCTGTGAGCTATAGTACTTACAAACACCCACCAAAGTGAAACATTGGTGTTGACGAGCTCATGGTACGCTTATAGCTCTGGTGGTAGATCAGCCAATAGCCCAAGCTCCTAAAATTCTATCAGAAAAATAGTCCACAATTCTACATTAATTCACACAAAACTCAAAGAGTTAGTGCATGCATGCATTCACATTAATAGCCAACATTTAGAATAAAATTGGCACATATCTGTAACAAGCGTGAATGTGTAATTTTTTTCCTGGACGCGTGAATGTGTAGACGTCGTACTTTCGGAGTGGCTACAGAGAGTGTATGGGTGTGCTACAAAGGGGTTGTGGGATGGAGAGAGATCTAGAGAGAGAAAGGCCCTCCATTTCTTTCTAGTCTTCTACAAAATTGTAGCAGTACAGAGACATACAATTCCTAGATTTAGGCGGGCTAGTTTGGCCTAGTGGGTTGCAGTGATCTTATGTGCTACAATGGCGTCTAGTCTTCGTGTGTGGTAGCAGTATTGCTGGTACTTTCTTGAAGAAGTGGATTCAGCGAAGTCATGATGGTTCCTTTGTCCGAGCAACTTACAGTGGGAAAGGTTGGGCTTGCGATTTGATGGCTCATTACTCATTTATTACTATGGCACTAGGACTGATGTGCGTGTCCCCTGCATTACTATGTGATGCTCTCTAATTTTGGTGCATGGCAAGTGGACTAGGACGGTCTACGTCCCACATGTCGGCGAATGAAAGTATTCTTTCTGATATCATGGACGAGCAAGGAAATCGGGTGGTATAATGTCAGTGCTCTTTTAGAGCATGGATAATAATATAGCCAGCTGTTGGCTATAACATGTTGCCATGTCATTTATAGCCAGTGTAATAGCTAATAGGTACTAACTGATTTCCTTGCTCCGCCAACGGACATGTGGAACCCTGAAACCAGGTGACAATTTAACTACTCAACAAACTGCCACGTCAACTATGTGGCCAGTAAGCAGGGTAAAATACGGTGATCTACAGTGAGCTAGTGGCCGTATAATCACCCAAAAACTATATAGTGACCGTAGTGGGTGTATTGTTACATACGTTGACCACCAGTGTAGTTTTCTCATTTCCAATTAAGCCATATTAACCAGAAAGGACGTAGTATGGACTAGTACTACTTTTTTTACTAGTACTACTTTGATGTGTCCCGTCAACTCGCAGAACAAGGAGAAGCTTGCTTACTACGCCCTCTCCGTCGCCCATGTGTGGTGGCTCGCAGGACGAGGAGAAGATTGCTTACTACATACGATTACATCCTCTCCCCTGCCCACGTGCGCGGTAGCTTGTAGGACGAGGAGAGGGTTTTGACTACAGCGCCCTCTCCCTTTCCCCCTCCCTTGCCCTTACGATGGACGTGCAGCAATTCATTCGGTGTCAGATTCCCAGAAGCATCTTGTAAGTTAGTATCATCATTGTTGGACCTTCCGAAGAGGCGAACAGCCAAATGCAAGGTTCACATGAGTACGAACTGTTGAACCTCCCAAAGAGGCGATCAGATTTCGGCTATCATCAGTTTATTCAATTGTAGTCCCACATGTCAGTGAAAATGCAAGACAACGCATATCCCTTTGGGAAGCAGCGTGCCAGACCGACGGTCGGTGGTGTGACGTGAACGCGACAGGCATGCTTTAAGTGTGCTGCCTTTTCCTTTTCAACTTGCAAAGTGTAACATTTTCTACTCTTTTCATTCGCTTGTTCGTGCGACCGATCGATAGAAATCCAGAATAAAATGGCGAGGGCAGGGCTTTCCCGCGCGTTAGGCGGGCTAGATGCCCTAGAGGGTTTTGAGTGATATGACTTGCTGTAATGTCGTGCAGTCTTCAAGCGTGGTAGAAGTATTGCTGGTACAGTAAGTTTTCTTGAAGAAGCGGATTCAACGACTTGAAGATTTTGTTAACTTGACTTGATGACTTGAAGATTTTTGTTTCTTGACTTGATGACTTGAAGATTTGTTGCACTTTTCCAAGTTCATTTAGTATGTTTAGGCCATTATGAGAATTTTGTAGGAATTTACTACAATCATCCTTATTTATTTGCCCCCTTAGTATTTTGTGCCAAACTTTGACATAGATTGAACTAAGAAAATAATAATGCATGACCAAAAATTATATCGTTGTATTCGTATTTAAATATGGTTTCTAGTTATATTATTTGTAGTTACATGCATCAACATTTTGTTAGATAAATCTAAAGTCAGAATTTAGCGCAAAATGTGACAGGACCAATAAACCAGGATGGAAGTAGTAGTGCAGAAACATCAAATCCCAGCTACAGCTACACAGGTGTGATGATAGGGACGTGGAATGTCGTTCGATCACGATGCACGCACGCGATCTGCATGGCTGGGGTGGCGGCCAATCAGAAAGCAAACCACAATAAAGTCAGCACACACAGTTTCCAGAGGCTACGGAAATTAACCGTGTGCGGTAATAAATGTCCAGGATTGAAGGGGAATCCAAATCTCCTTCATCGTCTGTCCTTCAGCTCTTGACAAACCAATGCACTATACGGTTGTCCGGCCACTCTGCCCGAGAGCTCTCTCAAAGCATTGTTCATGCCACTGGGCCGCACATTAACTGGTAAGGAAGCAATGGCATCCCACCGTGCACAGTTCCTCGCCGCCCACTACCACACACAAAATGGTAAGGAAGCGATGGCATCCCGCTGTACCAAGTTCATCACCGCTTACGACCTGACACCTACATGGGCAGACTTTGAAGCTGCCAAGGCCGAATGGGCATTAGAGCAATAGGTGGCCAAAGCCTCACAGAGGGAGCAGAAAAGCCAGAAAGCATTCAATAAAAGAGAGTCCCGCCGCCACGAGAAAGAAGAGGACTCACGCGCTGCTGAGGAGAGCTCGGCGGAGATCCAAACACGATGCGGTGTTGTTGGAAAGGCCGGGAGGGAGAACGACGTGTCTGGGCAGCATGCCCCGATGCCTCCACCTTCCAGGATCGCAGCGGTAGCTACTGCGACGCTGAGGAGAGCAGGGCAGAGATCCAAGCACGGTGGGATGCCGCCGCCAAGAATGACAAAGAGAACGATCATGTGTGGCCAGCATGTGAGAAGTAGTAGTAGTTAATGTGTGTGACTGTGTCGCTCTTACATTTTTAAATTAATTACGAGTTGGTACTACTTTTGGGCCTTTGTACGATGCTTAACATGTGTTCGCTGAAGTTTTAGAACTGGACCCCGGCCCTTAATCCACTCGGCAACGTCCACCTAGGAAAAAATTGACCAATCGGGTCATAGCGCCGCTCCTTCATCCACCCGAGTGCCCCTTAACGTCGGCATATGAAGGGGCGTGAACTTGCAACCATGGGCACGCCGCGCTAGAGAGACCCCCCGAAATATAACTACGCACGACATTTACTGTGATTGGGGTTAGTTTGTTTTCTAGGCGCAAGGAACAACCTGGACGAGCAGATCTCCTCGCCCATTTTTGAGCTCGACATCGACAGCTACGTGCGCCTGCATGGAAATCTTGCATGGCCAAACCATGCAAGGCGGAGCGGTAGGCTGTCGAACTACAGCCTGCATATTGTAGCTATGTTGTAGCATCGTTAAGTATAGCCAAAGACGGGCTATATAGAGTTTCCGTCACATTTAGTGAACCTAATATCCAACACATATATAGTCAACCTAAGAGTTCTGAACAAATGCATGGTCCACCATACAATCTCACAATGTTTCTTCGAGTCTGTGTTGCAGCCCGCTTCCCTTCTCTCTCATCAAACTCAGGGCAAATATAATAGTTTAATCCTGATAGCCTGCTGACTGTACTAGTACTACGCACTCTGTGGCACGAACGTTCCCACATGTCAGTGATATGCCATGCGTAAGTGCTTCGAGTAATATGACCTGCTATAGTGCTGTTCAGTCTACGCGTGTGGTAGCAGTGCTGCTGGTATACGTACAATGGTTTTCTTGAACAAGCAGGATTCAACGAAGCCTGATGGTGCCTTCGTCCGAGCAACTTATGGTGGGAAAGGGTGGTGAGGGAGTCCTGGACTAGGGGGTGTCCGGATAGCCAGACTATCATTGTCCGCCGGACTCCAAGACTACGAAGATACAAGATTGAAGACTCCGGCTCATGTCCGGATGGTACTTTCCTTGGCGTGGAAGGCAAGCTTGGCAATATGGATATGTAGATCTCCTACCATTGTAACCGACTCTGTGTAACCCTAGCCCTCTCCGGTGTCTATATAAACCGGAGGGCTTTAGTCCGTAGGACAACATACATTACAACAATCATACCATAGGCTAGCTTCTAGGGTTTAGCCTCCTTGATCTCGTGGTAGATCTACTCTTGTACTACCCATATCATCAATATTAATCAAGCAGGACGTAGGGTTTTACCTCCATCGAGAGGGCCCGAACCTGGGTAAAAACATCGTGTCTCTCGTCTCCTGTTACCATCCGCCTAGACGCGCAGTTCGGGACCCCCTACCCGAGATCCGCCAGTTTTGACACCGACATTGGTGCTTTCATTGAGAGTTCCTCTGTGTCGTCACCGATAGGCTTGATGGCATCTTCAACCTGCAACGCTGTCCAGGGCGAGACTTTTCTCCCCGGACAAATCTTCGTATTCGGCGGCTTCGCCCTGCGGGCCAATTCGCTTGGCCATCTGGAGCAGATCGAAAGCTACGCCCCTGGCCGTCAGGTCAGATTTGGAAGCTTAAACTTCACGGCCGATGTCCGCGGAGACTTGATCCTCGACGGACTCGAGCCACAGCCGAGCGCGCCGCACTGTGACGATGGGCATGATCTAGCTCTGCCGCCGAACAGTGCCTTGGTGGCCGCACACGGATTCGCTTCGGCCATTAGCCCGGAGCCGACCGCCCAGATCGAGGGTTGGTGGATAGGCGCCGCCCTGGGGGCTTCAACATCCATGGCGATGGAGCCGAACACTAATCTTGTCCCCTGCAAAACTCGTGATTCCGAGGCGCCAGACTCCTCCCCGGACTCCGAACCTCCCGGGCCCCTACCAATCGGTCCGGATTGGGCGCCGGTTATGGAATTCACCGCCGCGGACATCATCCAATGCTCGCCTTTCGGCGATATCTTGAATTCACTAAAGCATCTCTCGTTATCAGGAGAGTCTGGGCCGGATTATGGCAAGGATGGTTGGGATACGGACGACGAAGAAATTCAGAGCCCACCCACCACCCACTTTGTAGCCACTGTCGATGATCTAACCGACATGCTAGATTACGACTCCAAAGACATCGACGCTATGGACGACGATGCCGGAGACGAACAGGAACCAGCGTCCATAGGGCACTGGAAGGCCACCTCGTCATATGACGTATACATGGTGGATACCCCAAAAGATGGGGACGGCGAAGAAACAGCGGAGGCAGATCCCTTAAAGAAATAGCCCAAGCGCCGGCGTCAGCGGCGCCGCTCTAAATCTCACCACAACAAGAATGGAGATTCCGGCACAGGAGATAATAATACTCCAGAGAGTGCCGAAGACAATCCCCTCCAGCAAGACTCAGCGCAGGAGGATGCAGAAGCAAGCCCTCATGAGGGGGCGGCAGACGAAGAGGTTGAGGATCATAATCATATGCCTCCCTCCGAAGACGAAGCAAGCCTCAACGATGACGAATTCGTCGTACCCGAGGATCCCGTCGAACAAGAGCGCTTCAAGCGCAGGCTTATCGCCACAGCAAATAGCCTAAAGAAAAAGCAGCAGCAGCTTCAAGCTGATCAGGACCTGATGGCCGATCGATGGACCGAGGTCCTCGCGGCAGAAGAGTATAAACTCGAACGTCCCTCCAAAAGTTACCCAAAACGCAAGCTGCTCCCCTGATTGGAGGAGGAACCATACGTACCTCCATCACCAGCGCACGATATGGCTGACCGACCACCCCGTGGTCGTGACAGAGAGGCATCTAGGCCCACAGCCAAGACCATACCCCGGCATCGCTCCAAAAGTACGAAGCCAAGAGGGAACGCGCCGGACTTGCGAGACATATTGGAGGACAAAGCAAGGCAATCCAGATCCATCTATGGATCACGTGGGCGCCCTACGACCCACGACGAATACCGTCGTGCCAGACACAATAACCCCGGCCAGGCCGAACACAACAGACAGCGCTCTCTCGAACTACGTCGCGATATCGCTCAATACAGGGGCGCCGCACACCCGTTATGCTTCACTGACGAAGTAATGGATCATCAGATCCCAGAAAGGTTTAAACCCGTAAACATTGAATCTTACGATGGCACAACAGACCCCGCGGTGTGGATCGAAGACTATCTTCTCCACATCCATATGGCCCGCGGCGACGATCTCCACGCCATAAAGTACCTCCCACTCAAGCTTAAAGGACCAGCTCGGCATTGGCTTAACAGCCTGCCCGCAGAGTCGATTGGGTGTTGGGAAGACCTGGAGGCCGCATTCCTTGATAACTTCCAAGGCACATATGTGCGACCACCAGACGCCGATGACCTAAGCCACATCATTCAGCAGCCAGACGAATCGGCCAGACAATTCTGGACACGGTTCTTGACGAAGAAAAATCAAATCGTCGATTGTCCGGACGCAGAGGCCTTTGCAGCCTTCAAACATAACATCCGAGACGAATGGCTAGCCCGGCACCTGGGGCAGGAAAAGCCGAAATCCATGGCAGCCCTCACATCGTTAATGACCCACTTTTGTGCGGGAGAGGACAGCTGGCTAGCCCGCAGCAACAATCTCCGTAAAAATTCTGGCAGTCCGGATACTAAGGACAAAAACGGCAGGTCACGTCGAAACAAAAACAAGCGCCGAATTAACGGCGACGATAAGGAGGATACGGCGGTCAATGCCGGATTCCGAGGCTCTAAACCCGGTCAACGGAAGAAGCCATTTAAAAAAACCATTCCGGGTCCATCCAACCTTGACCGAATACTCGACCGCTCATGCCAGATACATGGCACCTCTGAAAAGCCAGCTAACCACACCAATAGGGATTGCTGGGTGTTCAAGCAGGCCGGCAAGTTAATTGCCGAAAACAATGACAAGGGGCTAAATAGCGACGACGAGGAAGAGACCTGGCCGCCGAACAACAGAGGACAGAAGGGTTTTCCCCCACAAATACGGACGGTGAATATGATATACGTGACCCACATACCCAAGAGGGAGAGGAAACGCGCACTAAGGGACGTCTATGCGATGGAGCCAGTCGCCCCAAAGTTCAACCCATGGTCCTCTTGTCCGATCACTTTCAATCAAAGAGACCATCCGACCAGCATACGCCATGGCGGATTCGCCGCATTGGTCTTAGACCCAATCGTCGATGGGTTCCACCTCACGAGAGTCCTGATGGACGGCGGCAGTAGCCTGAACCTGCTTTATCAGGATACAGTGCGCAAAATGGGCATAGACCCATCAAGGATTAAACCTACAAAGACAACCTTTAAAGGTGTCATACCAGGAGTGGAAGCCAACTGCATAGTCTCAGTCACACTGGAAGTGGTCTTCGGATCCCCGGATAATTTCCGGAGCAAAGAGTTAATCTTCGACATAGTCCCGTTTCGCAGTGGCTATCACGCTCTGCTCGGGCGAACTGCGTTTGCCAAATTCAACGCGGTGCCGCACTATGCATACCTAAAACTCAAGATGTCAGGCCCTCGTGGAGTCATCACGGTCAATGGGAATACGGAACGCTCCCTCCGAACGGAGGAACATACAGCGCCTCTCGCGGCAGAAGTACAGAGCAGCCTTCTAAGGCAATTCTCGAGTCCGGCCGTTAAACGGCCGGATACAGCAAAGCGCGCCCGGAGCAATGTCAACCAAGACCACCTGGCGCGATCAGAGCACGCATAGCAATGCGGCCCCAACCCTCGCCCGCGTATGATCGCAAGAATAACACTCCGCGTACATCATTACGCTTTGGAGATACCATGGGCACAGGGGAGGGGGCACGATCACAACGGACCCAGAGTGCGGTTCGACCACACCGGGGGCTCGCAAATGTGCCCTTCTTTTTTATTGTTATTTTTCTTCCTTTTTGTACATAGGACTCTGTTAACCAGAAGCCCTGTCCGGCGGTGAACCTGCCGAACTCATGATGCAACAGTCAGGGACTAAAGAAGGCCGCGTCGAACACTCAGGTGGTCTCAATTACGAGCATTAAATTCGATTATATACACCAAATCCGCAGCTCATCCCTGGAGGGGGACATGTTTATTTAGTCCAAATCCCTTGCTTACCGCACTATTTGTATCAGTCCGCTCTACTAGCAGACTTTTCTTTCATTAATAATGCAGCACCTTTATGATTGCAATTGCATTACATTTTATATATATATGCTCATTATATGACATCTGGCACCTGTATATTTTGGTACGGCATAATACACCAGGGGCTTATGTTCCCCACTCTATGGTGTGATAAAGTCCGAACACTTTCACAAGTGCGGCACCCCAAACTTATAGCATTATATGAATCGGCTCCGAATCATGTCTTGGGTCAATAGTTGGGTTTGCCCGGCTCCCACGTTTTGGTGCCTTATATTCCGTTCTATTGGCTAAGGTGGCACTGGGAGAACCACTGCGATTGCGCCCCGGTTGAGCCGGGTTAACGCCTCAGTGGAGAAAGCTAAAACTGACTGGCATGATAAGGCGAGAGACTGGTCGCTGTTCGAGAGGTTTTTTCGGGTCCTTAAAGACTCACGCCGCTTCGAGCGAAGTTCCGGATAATGTCCGATGAAGGCGTGGATAGCGCCCCGGATTCGGTCTTCCGAATACCAGGGGCTTCACCGAAATTTAGAATTATAGAATTCTATGGCTAAGTGAGAGTGTTCAAGCATTATAAGTCCGGTTGCCTTGTTCGTCGTGTTGAGCGCCTCCCTAGATGGACCCAAAAATGGGAACAAGAGTGCTCAAGTTTATCCCGAACACCCCAGCACTTCTGGCTTGGGGTCTGAAGCCAACGACTTGCCATCTCTCAGATTTTATAAATGGCCGCACAGAAGGTAATATTTTAAATTAAACAAGCGTTGCTCATGGCGCATATGAACGAAGTTTTCAGCGCACAGGATAAATAAATAGCGAGTTCACTCAAAGATTACATTTCGGGAGCACTCATCTGCAATATCGCAGGCTCCCTTCAGGACAATTTTATAATACTTCTCCGGCGTGCGATACTCCTTGCCCGGCGGCGGTGGGTCCGTGAGAAGCTTCTCCGCATCCAATTTGCCCCATTGCACCTTTATGCGGGCAAGGGCCTGACGAGCACCTTCGATACAGGCGGAGCGCTTGACTACATCCAGCCTGGGGCATGCATCCACCAGCCGCCGCACGAGGCCAAAGTAGCTACCAGGCATGGCCTGTCCAGGCCACAGCCAGACTATGAGGCCCTTCATGGCCTCCTCAGCTACCTTGTGCAGTTCGACCAGCTGCTTCAGCTGGTCGCTTGGGGGCACCGGATGGCCGGCCTCAGTATACTGAGACCAGAAGACCTTCTCCGTCGAGCTCCCTCCTCGCCACGATAGAATGCGGCGGCATCAGACGCACTATGCGGCAGATCTGCAAACGCCCCTGGAGAGCTCCGAATTCGGGTAAGTGTCAGGTAGTTCACATTAACATGCCTGCTTTGCATGAAAAACGCCTTACCCGCCGCTATCTTCTTTATGTCCTCAACCTCCTGAAGGGCCTTATGGGCCTCGGCCTTGGCGGACTTGGCACTTTCGAGAGCCGAGGCAAGCTCGGACTCTCGAGTCTTGGAGTCACGCTCCAAACTCTCATGTTTTTCCATGAGAGCCTGGAGCTCTTGCCGAACTTCCGCCACACGTGCCTCTTGCTTTTCTCGCTCATCCCGTTTCGTGGCTGCATTGCATTCGGCCGCGGACACAGCATCCCGCAGGGCTGCCACGTCGTTAGTGGCCCCTGCAATACACATATTATCCTTGTTAATTTTATTTGCAACCAAAATCCTTTTCTGTAAGGTACTTATTCAAAGAGGTGTTACTCACCTTCTTTTTCCTCGAGCTGCTTCTTTGAATGGCCGAGCTCTTCCTCGGACCGCTCGAGTTCCTTCTTCAGCACGTCAACCTCCGCCGTTAGTGCAGCGGAGGTCAGCAGTGCAGCCTGCAAACCCATATTGACATATTTTAGGCAACCCTGCGTATATCTTGTTATAGATCCTTAGTCCGGCTTTTCTTTCCGAACACCGAACTAAGCATCAGGGGCTACTGTCTATGCGGTATTACATTACATAATTTTTACATCTTACCTCAAAGCCTGTTAAAAGGCTACGGCAGGCTTCAGTGAGCCCGCTCTTTGCAAGCTGAACCTTCTTAATCACCGCACTCATGATAGTGCGGTGTTCTTCCTCGATGGAAGCGCCTTTAAGCGCCTCCAGTAGGTTATCCGGCGCCTCCGGTTGGACGGAGGCCGCCGGCGTCACGGTCCTGCCCTTCTTTCGAAGGGGCCGCTTGCCGGACTCTGGAACCACTGCGGGTTCCGATATAGAGTCCGGCACGAAGTCCGGGAGGCTGCCTGACGGCGCCTCCGGAGCCTCCTCCTGATGGGTCCCTCTCTGGGATCCCACCTCGACGTCCTCGTCGGCGCGTGGGGTGGAGGCAGTCGGGATGGAATTCACATCCGACGAGGCCAATGACCCGCTCGATGAGTCGGGGACATCATCATTGGCCGGACTACGGGAAGAATGCGGCGTTAGAAGGATACTATGCGACATAAAAGAAATTACACATCAAGGATCCGGATACTTACGATCTTACCGGACGCCTGGCCCTTGGAGGCCACTCATCCTCACCAACGCTGATGTTGGTGAAATTTTCCAGGGGGATAGTTCTCCCCCTCTTGGACCCTTTGGCCTCCCCGATGGGGGAAGCCTTCCTTTTCTTCTCTCCCTCCTCCGGGAGAGAGTACTCCTCCTCTTCGGGGGAGGAGTCCTCGTCGTCATCAGACGCCTGATTGCGGGAACTCTTTTGAGTCCCCGCGGCCACCTTCTTGGCCTTCTTCTCCGGCACCATGTGCGGTGCCGGAACCAGCAGCCCTGTTAAACGGGCGTCCGCTGGGTCTTCTGGCATGGGAGCCGGGCTGATGAGCAGCTTGGCCTTCTCCATCCATTCCTGTTAAAGGAAGAGGCAGAATGAAACCTCACTAGAGTCAATCTAATTATCACAAGTGTCCCGTAACGGGGTTGAATCACTTACCTCGTCAGTTGGATACTGCGAGCTGAATCCGCAGTCTTCGGTCGCGGACGCGGGGGCTTCGGCGCCCTTGAACAGCACCCTCCAGGCGCCTTCGTATGTTGTATCGAAGAGCCCACTTAGCGCCTGGTGCTGTTCCGGATTGAACTCCCACAAATTGAATGCCCGTTCTTGGCATGGGAGGATCCGCCGGTTGAGCATGACTTGGACCACGTCGACGAGCCTGAGCCTATTGCTCACCATCTTCTTGATACATGCTCGAAGTCCCGTCACCTCCACCGGATTCCCCCACTGCAAGCCCTTCTCTTTCCTGGAGGTGAGCTACGTGGGTATGCCAGATCTAAATTCGGGGGCCGCCGCCCATGTGGATTTGCGCGGCTCGGTAATGTAAAACCACCCCGATTGCCACCCCTTGATGGAGTCCACGAAGGTCCCTGCCAGCCAAGGGACGTTGGGCAATTTGCCCAACATGGCGCCTCCGCATTCCGCTTGCGTACCCTTCACAACCTTCGGCTTGACGTTGAAGGTCTTGAGCCACAGGCCGAAGTGGGGCCGGATGCAGAGGAAAGCCTCACACACGACGATAAACGCCGAGATGTTGAGGATAAAGTTCGGTGCCAGATCGTGGAAATCCAGGCCGTAGTAAAACATGAGCCCCCGGACAAATGGATGGAGCGGAAAGCCCAGTCCGCGGAGGAAGTGGGGGAGGAAGACGACCCTCTCATGAGGCCCGGGGGTAGGGATGAGCTGCCCCTTGTCGGGCAGCCGACGCGCGATATCGCCGGAAAGGTATCCGGCGCTGCGCAGCTTGGTGATGTCCTCCTCCTTGACGGTGGAGGCTAACCATTTACCTCCCGCTCCGGACATATTCGGAGAAGGTCGAGGAGAGATGCGCGAGCTCAGGTGTTGGAGCTTGAATTCGCGGGGATGGATAAGCAAAGGAGGAAGAAGGCATAGGTGAGAAGGTGAATCCTTATCCCATATATATAGGCGGACAAAACTATGCGTCCCCCACCAGCCTGGTAAAACTCGCTTATCTCCCAAGCGCCACCATCAATGGCGCGGTTGGGTTACCCACGCACGTATTAATGAGAATCCCGGAATAAGGGGAACACGATCTCTGCTTCGACAAGACGTGCCAAGAAAACCGCTTCGCTAAACATGCTGAGGTGGTATAGTAATTCAAACAAAGGCCAGGTGGCGGTGTGATGTCACGCCGCGTAATACGTCAGCAGATTGAACTAAGTGTACATTTTATTCTCTCTACGGTGGAATGTGGAATTTATTTTGCAGAGCCGGACAGTATCCTGGTGTTCATGATCTTCTCTGGATTATTCAAGGGAGGAACCCGCCTTGCAATGCCGAACATTATGCACGCCGGACTTATCGTCATTGAAGACTGGTTCAGGGGATACTGAGGGAGTCCTGGACTAGGGGGTGTCCGGACAGCCGGACTATCATTGTCTGCCGGACTCCAAGACTACGAAGATACAAGATTGAAGACTCCGGCTCGTGTCCGGATGGTACTTTCCTTGGCGTGGAAGGCAAGCTTGGCAATACGGATATGTAGATCTCCTACCATTGTAACCGACTCTGTGTAACCCTAGCCCTCTCCAGTGTCTATATAAACCGGAGGGCTTTAGTCCGTAGGACAACATACATTACAACCATCATACCATAGGCTAGCTTCTAGGGTTTAGCCTCCTTGATCTCGTGGTAGATCAACTCTTGTACTACCCATATCATCAATATTAATCAAGAAGGACGTAGGGTTTTACCTCCATCGAGAGGGCCCGAACCTGGGTAAAAACATCGTGTCCCTCGTCTCCTGTTACCATCCGCCTAGACGCACAGTTCGGGACCCCCTACCCGAGATCCGCCGGTTTTGACACCGACAGGTGGCTATGATTTGACGACTCATTAGTCATTATTACTTCGGCACGACGACCGGTGTGACTCTCCCCTGGAGGTGTGCGTGATCGCCATGATGCACTCTAGAGTAATTTTGGTGCATGGCAGGTTGACCAGGATGGTCGATGTTCCACATGTCAATGAACAAAAGTATTCTTTTCGATATCGAGGAGCATGGAAATAGCGTGATATGGTGTCACTACTGATTTATGTTTATTTTTTATTTTTTATGAAAGCTAGCGTTTTCAACTCTTACGACCAGTGTGAAATACCACGTGCTTGATATCCCACACGTCAGCGAAAGGAGTGGGACATGAACAGCATGGTAGAGCATCTCCATTTCTTCCACTTCAAGGTCATATTCCACACGTAGTACTATATAACGATACAAAGTGTGACCTAGAGACACCGACACATCTAGTTGGAAGGTATCGGACCATACATCGATACACGTAAACAAATATCCAACCTAATATGTGCCTGCAATTAATATAGTAGAGTACTTAAGCACGTACATCATAATATCACCGTGCATTGCATGTAAAATTTAGTGGTAGTAAGAGAAACGCCTATATGCCACGCAGGTTCATACTATTTGTGTCTGGCTACTTCACGTACTGTGCAACATAACTCAGGTTCGTACATCCCTATGTACATGTCCATCTCGAAGTTCCAGTGCCACATGTTCTTCATAGATGGCATGATCCATATCATCGCAGCTTCTTAGTGTGGCTCCCCACAATGGAGACTCATCCAAACTGAAGCGGCATTGATCAGGGATAGGGGCGTTCATGATATGAATCCATCAATGCGCAATGAAAATGCACCCGTTCTTCATGAACGATAGGCCGTCGGCGTCATGCACGGAGCTTGTGATTTAAGTGGCCATATTAAAGCGGTTGTGTAAAAAAATGTCACTTCATGCTCGTGATTTGCGTTATATAGTTATGAGAAGTTTTCTATCTACTAAAATAAAGTGGGATTTGTCCATGTTATATAAGTAAATTTAGGTGATTCATTATCATATGAGTAAGGTTGGACGAAGGGTGGTAGGAACAAATGCTCCACCTAGAGCATGTGCGTGTCTTTTTGAAACGGAGTCTTCGATGTGGAAACTAATAAAGTGTGTGTGGCTTCATCATAGAGAGGTGATGTGTATGGGAGAGGCCTCCAGCGGGGGGGGGGGGGGAGGACATCAAGATAACGTGTTTGTTCGAGAGACACCAAGGAAGACTACTAACGATGGTCTATGTATGCGGGAATTGATTAAACAAATTGAAGGGATAGTCTTATTGGTTTCGGTGATAGAGGGGAAGGAGTGCGAGAGGGGGTAGCAAGAAGGAGATAGTAAGTGTGGGTGTGTGTTTTACAGACACCCATGCAGATGGAAGTCATGTGCACACAAGAAGAGGATGATTCAAGGTGGGGTGTAATTAACTACATATGGAGACATATGAGACCTTGAACATGCATGTGCGAGAGGTATACGTGGGATGTGTGTGTGTGTGTGTGTGTGGGCATGCGCGCACAATATCGAGATGAAAGAAGGGAGACATAAGACATAAGATCAATGGGATGGGAGAGATGGGTCAGTATGACAATATGCACGCATGTGGGAGTGGAGAGAAGAAGGACCAATGATTGAGCATGTGTTTTTGCCTTTAAGAGAGAGAGGTGTGGGCTGTAGATTGCATCTATGGCGAGTAGAGAGAGCAAGACACAATGTGTGTGCAAAAGAGATCGACCTATAGATGCATGTATATAGAGACAAATATAGTGTGCATGATGGGAAGCAAGAGTGCGTGCGAGAAAGAAGGTCGATGCAGAAACAGATAAATAGAGAGGTGGATATGCTATCTAGAGGGACATCAGTTGTTTGTGTGTTAGAGATAAGAGTCGAGTGGATCAGTGGGATGAGTTATGTGTGTGTGAGAGAAAGATAGAAAGAGGGTGCATAACTGCATGTAGAGAGAAACATATATAGTGTGTGTGATAGGAAGCAAAAGTGCCCGTGAGAAAGAAGGTTGATGGAGAAACAGAGAATCGATAGATAAATATGCTAGCTAGAGGGATATCGTCTAGTCTGTCTGTTAGAGATAAGAGTTAAGTGGATCAAAAGGTTGAGTTATGTGTGTGGGTGTGACAGAGATAGATAGAGGGTGCATGTGAGTGACATACAAATGAATATTAGAGAGAAATGAGATCTTGAGAGACAGAGTTTCGTGTTTGCAAGAGAGAAAGGTATTTCACAAGGAGAGTCATCACAAGAGAGACATATTAGGGAACGCAAGATACCCCTAGGGAGAGAGGGTGTGTGTGAGCGGCATACAAGGGAAGTGTGGAGGGATATGAGAAAGTGGGAGATGGAGTTTGTGTTTGTGTGTTAGAGAGATATTTAAGAGGGAGAGTTGTAGATAATTCAGACATAGGCAGCTGATACGTCCATTTTGCATCATGCTTTTATATCAATATTTATTGCATTATGGGCTGTTGTTACACGTTATGTCTCAATACTTGTGGCTATTCTTTCTTATTTTAAAGGTTTACCATGAAGAGCGGGAATGCCGGTAGCTGGAATTCTGGCTGGAAAAGGAGCAAATATTGGAAACCTATTCTGCATAGCTCCAAAAATCCTGAAACTCCATGGAAGTTATTTTGGGAATTAATAAGAATTATTGAGCGAAGAAACTACTAGAGGGGGCCCAGACCCTGGCCCCTGTCTCCTGGGCCCCCTGGCAGCCCTCCGGTGCCCATCTTCTGCTATATGAAGGCTTTCGCCCTGGAAAAAATCAGAGGCAAGCTTACGGGACGAAACTCCGCCGCCACGAGGCGGAACCTTGGCGGAAACAATCTAGAGCTCAAATCCAACTTAAATCCAAACAGGGAAAAGCAACAACCAAGGGGAAAAGCTGGAAAAGCAGAAAAAGCCGCGTTTGGCACCTAGTCTAGTCTTCGACGTCTTCTCACCAGCGCGGAGCTAAGTGCTGCCACTGGGCTTGGGCGGGAGCCCCCGAGGCCCGACGGAGGCTCTTCAGAGACTCCGGGGCGTGTACAGCCCCACTCATTATTACGTGAGAGTGTCACGGGGCGGCGAGCATCACAGGCAATGGTCCTTCTTCACAGGTACCGCCCTTGCTTCATATCACCAGACGAGGGCCCCGCCTTGCGCCACACTCTATTGCCACCGCCGATAGATGGAGACCGAGGCCGCCGCTGATGGGATAGAGCGGTCGCCAGAGGTTCCCCCAACGACCACGGGTGCGCTGCCGGGGGTAGGCCCTGGGGCACCTCCCCGGTAGAGGGCCTACCTCCTGAGGACGCTTTGCTCCGAGCGCCGCGTGGGCGCGGCCGGATCTCGGCCCCTCTCCTGCAGCCCCCGGTGCCCTCCTCCTGAGGGGTGGGGAGCTGCTAAATTGGGGCAGCCACCCACTGCGACGACCTGTACCTCCTGCGATCCATGGTTAGCGTATGCCTGTTCCTGAGGGATTAGCGGTACCCGATAGTCGCTGCCTCTGGCGTGGTCGACGAGGCCTTCCCTTGGCTCCTGAAAGAGCTCAGCCTCGGGTGTTTCTTCTCCCCAGCATGGGCCAAGGAACTGGCCATGGTCTTCCTCCTGCGCGTGTCCTTGATCCATCATGTGGGGCACATACGCCGTAGTGCCCCATGTGCCACCCAGTTCTGCTCACGATGCCAACCTGGGAGTGGTAGCGCGGCGGCTCACCGGGACCGTGGGATGTAGTGGATCCCCCTTCAATGGTCGGAGGCGGAGACGGCACCGTTGGTGGCCAGGCACTGAGGGCCAGGTTAGTGCTGGACTGGCCCTAGAATCCGCTTGGAGCTGTGCGGGCGCGTGTGGGGCCTCCGTGCGATCCGCCTTGGGTCTGAGGCGGCAGCTGGGTGCAGAAGGGGTGAGCCCCCGAGGCGGCGGAGCCCAGGAGCTCTGCCACCCGCTCCAGTAGCACGTCGCGGCCGCCCTCTAGCAGCCTGCATTGCAGTAGTTCTCGAGCTACCGTGTGCGCGGCCCTTGAGTTCGTCTGCTCTCGCCGTGAGTACGGCGCCGTGGCCGTGGCGTGGCTCGAGGCCCTTGCTGCCGACCGCACCTGCCGCGGTGTGAGAGCTGGTGTCGTCTGACCGCGTCACCCGCGGCCCGCAGCGCCCTGTGGACCGCGGGCTCCCTGGGCACGGGGTTGAGGTCGCCCTGGGCGAGCGGCTCTGCGTGGGCAGGCCAGGCCGCCCAGGGGTGACGATTGCCCGTGGGGTCGCCGGACATGATGACGATGATGCGACGGGCGGCGAAGCACGAGGCGACGGAGGGAAGATTCCGGTGCACCCCTACCGGGCGCGCCAAATGTTGGATTTCGGGTTCCGGCAGACCCTTGAGGTTCGAACACTGGGGTGCACGCGGAGATCACACCCCCAGCCTACCCATATCTCACCGCCTCGTCAGGATCTAAAACTACACGAAGAACAACACAAGGGACAAGAGATTTATACTGGTTCAGGCCACCATTATGGTGTAATACCCTACTCCAGTTTGTGGTTTGGTGGATTGCCTCTGAGGCTGATGAGGAACAGTACAAGGGATGAACCGCCTTGCAAGGGTCTGTTCTTGCTTGGTGCGATGAACTGCTAGGGGGAGTTCAATCGCCTCTCTCTCTGTGTCTTGGATGCATATCTAATCAGATCCGCTACCCTGTGGTTGTCTAGTCCTATTTATAGGCGAAGGCCCCGGGCCTCTTCCCAAATATTGAGCGGGAAGGGCACCAACAATTGGCCATTTTGAAGGGGAACATCTAGTACACTTATCCTGACTAAAGTTGGTCCTCGCCTGCCAAAGTCCCTGACGATGACGCCGTCTTGGGCTCCACGATGACCTCCTTTCTGCCGTCCTACTGGTCTTGGTCTTTGAGGGAGTCCTGGACTAGGGGGTGTCCGGATAGCCGGACTATCATCATCGGCCGGACTCCAAGACTATGAAGATACAAGATTGAAGACTTCGTCCCGTGTCCGGATGGGACTTTCCTTGGCGTGGAAGGCAAGCTTGGCAATACGGATATGTAGATCTCCAACCATTGTAACTGACTCTGTGTAACCCTAGCCCTCTCCGGTGTCTATATAAACCGGAGGGTTTTAGTCCATAGGACGAACAACCATTACAACAATCATACCATAGGCTAGCTTCTAGGGTTTAGCCTCCTTGATCTCGTGGTAGGTCCACTCTTGTACTACCCATATCATCAATATCAATCAAGCAAGAGTATGGTTTTACCTCCATCGAGAGGGCCCGAACCTGGGTAAAAACATCATGTCCCTTGTCTCCTGTTACCATCCGCCTAGACGCACAGTTCGGGACCCCCTACCAAAGTTCCGCCGGTTTTGACACCGACATTGGTGCTTTCATTGAGAATTCCTCTGTGTCGTCACCGAGAGGCTTGATGGCTCCTTCAATCATCAACAACCACGCAGTCCAGGGTGAGACTTTTCTCCCCGGACAGATCTTCATGTTCGGCGGCTTTGCACTGCGGGCCAATTCGCTTGGCCATCTGGAGCAGATCGAAAGCTACACCCCTGGCCGTCAGGTCAGATTTGGAAGCCTAAACTTCACAGCCGACATCCCCGGAGACTTGATCTTCGATGGATTCGAGCTACAGCCGAGCGCGCCGCGCTGTCACGATGGGCATGATTTAGCTCTGCCGCCGGACAGTGCCCTGGAAGCCGCACATGAGTCCGCTACGACCCCTAGTTCGGAGCCGACCGCGCGGATCGAGGACAGGTGGCTGGACACCACCTCGGGAGCTGCAATCTCTACGGCGATGGAGCCGAATACTGACCTTGTCCCTCGTAAAGCTCGTGACTCTGAGGTGCCGGACTCCTCGCCGGACTCCAAACCTCCTGCGCCCCTACCTATCGAATCCGATTGGGTGCCGATCATGGAGTTCACCGCCGCGGACATCTTTCAGCACTCACCCTTTGGCGACATCCTGAATTCGCTAAAACATCTCTCGTTATCAAGAGAGCCCTGGCCGGACTGCGGTCAGGACGGTTGGGATGCGGACAACGAAGAAATTCGAAACCCACCCACCACCCACTTTGTAGCCACTGTCGACGATCTAACCGACATGCTAGACAACGACTCCGAAGACATCGACAGTATGGACGACGATGCCGGAGACGACCAAGAACCAGCGCCTACGGGGCACTGGAAGACCACCTCGTCATACGACATATACATGGTGGACATACCAAAGGATGGGAACGGCGAAGAAGCAGCGGAGGCAGATTCCCCTAAGAAACAGCCCAAGCGCCGACGTCAGCGGCGCCGCTCTAAATCCTGCCACAGCAACAATGGAGATTCCGGCACCGGAGATAATAACACCCCAGAAAGTGCCGAAGACAACCCCCTCCAGCAAGATTCAGCGCAGGAGGACGGAGAAGCCAGCCCTCACGAGAGAGCGGCAGACGAAGAGGTCGAGGATGATAATTACATGCCTCCCTCCGGAGACGAGGCAAGCCTCAACGATGACGAATTTGTCGTGCCCGAGGATACCGTTGAACAAGAACGTTTTAAACGCAGACTTATGGCCACGTCAAACAGGCTAAAGAAAAAGCAGCAACAGCTCAAAGCTGATCAAGACCTGCTGGCCGACAGATGGACCGAAGTCCTCGCGGCCGAAGAGCATGAATTCGAACGCCCCTCCAAAAGCTACCCAAAATGGAAGTTGCTCCCCCAATTAGAGGAGGAGGAGTATAAACCCTCATCACCAGCACACAATACGGCAGACCGAACACCTCGTGGCCACGACAGAGAGGCATCTAGGCCCTCCACCAGAACCGTACCCCGGCATCGCTCGAAAAGTGCGAACCCACGGGGGAATGCGCCGGACTTGCGAGACATATTGGAGGACAAGGCAAGACAATCAAGATCGATCTACGGATCACGTGGGCGCCCCATGATGCGCGACGACTACCGTCGCGCCGGATACAGCAACTCCGGTCGGGCCGAACACAGTAGACAAAGCTCTCTTGAGCTACGTCGTGATATTGCCTAGTACAGAGGCGCCGCACACCCACTATGCTTCACAGATGAAGTAATGGATCATCAAATCCCTGAAGGGGTTTAAACCCGTGAACATTGAATCCTACGATGGCACAACAGACCCCGCGGTTTGGATCGAAGACTATCTCCTTCATATCCATATTGCCCGCGGTGACGATCTCCACGCCATCAAATATCTCCCACTCAAGCTTAAAGGACCAGCTCGGCATTGGCTTAACAGCTTGCCAATAGAGTCAATAGGGTGTTGGGAGGACATGGAAGCCGCATTCCTTGACAACTTCCAGGGCACATATGTGCGACCACCAGACGCCGATGACCTAAGCCACATAATTCAGCAGCCAGACAAATCGGCCAGACAATTCTGGACACGGTTCCTAACAAAGAAAAATCAAATCGTCGACTGTCCGGATGCAGAGGCCCTCGCAACCTTCGAACACAACATCCGGGACGAGTGGCTGGCCCGGCACCTAGGACAGGAAAAGCCGAAATCCATGGCAGCTCTCACATCAATAATGACCCGCTTCTGTGCGGGGGAGGACAGCTGGCTAGCCCGCAGTAACAACCTCAGCAAAAACACTGGCAGTCCGGATACTAAGGACCGCAATGGTAGGTCGCGTCGAAACAAAAACAAACGCCGCGTTAAGGGCGATAACACTGAGGATACGGCAGTCAACGCCGGATTCAGAGACTCTAAACCCGGTCAGCGGAAGAAGCCATTCAAAAGAACCACTTCGGGTCCGTCCAATTTGGACCGAATACTCGACCGCTCTTGCCAGATACATGGCACCCCTGAAAAGCCAGCTAATCACACTAACAGGGATTGTTGGGTATTCAAGCAGGCAAGCAAGTTAATTGCTGAAAGCAATGACAAGGGGCTGCATAGCGATGATGAGGAAGAGACCCGACCGCTGAACAGTAGAGGACAGAAGGGTTTCCCCCCACAAGTGCGGACGGTAAACATGATATATGCAACCCATATACCCAAGAGGGAGCGGAAGCGTGCACTGAGGGATGTATATGCGATGGAGCCAGTCGCCCCGAAGTTCAATCCATGGTCCTCTTGCCCGATCACTTTCGATCGAAGGGACCACCCCACCAGTATCCGCCATGGCGGATTTGCCGCATTGGTCTTAGACCCAATCGTCGATGGATTTCACCTCACTAGAGTCCTGATGGATGGCGGCAGCAGCCTGAACCTGCTTTATCAGGACACAGTGTGCAAGATGGGCATAGACCCCTCAAGGATTAAACCTACAAAGACGACCTTCAAAGGCGTCATACCAGGTGTAGAGGCCAATTGTACAGGCTCGGTTACACTGGAAGTGGTCTTCGGATCCCCGAATAACTTCCGAAGCGAGGAGTTAATCTTCGATATAGTCCCATTCCGCAGCGGCTATCATGCTCTGCTCGGACGGACCGCGTTTGCAAAGTTCAATGCGGTGCCGCATTATGCATACCTCAAGCTCAGGATGCCAGGCCCTCGAGGAGTCATCACGGTTAACGGAAACACGGAACACTCCCTCCTAACGGAGGTACACACAGCGGCTCTCAAGGCAGAAGTACAGAGCAGCCTCTTAAGGCAATTTTCGAGTCCGGCCGTTAAGCGACCGGACACGGCCAAACGCGCCCGGAGTAACATACAACAAGACCACCTAGCACGTTCCGAGCACGCGTAGCAATGCGGCCCCAACCCCAGCCCTCACATAATTGCAAGACCAGTCCTTCGCGTACATCATTACGCTCGGGAGATACCATGGGCATAGGGGGAGGGGCACGACCACGACAGGCCCCGAGTGCGGCTCAACCACACCAGGGGCTCCCAAGTGCGTCGCTCTTTTTTCTTTTTTTTTTCTTATCCACACAACTCCGTTCACCAGAGGCCTTGTCTGGCAGTAGACCTGCCGAACTCACGATGCAACAGCCAGGGAAGGAGAAAGGCTACGACGAACACTAAGGTGGTCTCCATTACGAGCATTAAATCTGTTTAATACACCATTCCGCAGCCTACCCCTGGAGGGGGACATGTTTAAATAGTCCAATCCCTTGCTTACCGCACTATTTGTATCGCTCTGCATTCATGGCAGTATCTCTGAATAAACAATGCATCGCTTCTTGCTTATAGATGCATTTCTTTCTTTATATATATATGCTCATTTACGACATCCTGCATCCATACACTTTGGTACGGCCGAATACACCAGGGGCTTAAGTTCCCCGCATTATGGTGTGATAAGTCCGAACACATTCCCAAGTGCGGCACCCCGAAATTATAGCATTATATGCATCGGCTCCGAATCATGTCTTGGGTCAATAGTTGGGTTTGCCCGGCTCAAATGTTTTGGTACCTTAAGTTCCGTTTTATCGGCTAAGGTAGCACTGGGAGAACCACTGCGATTGCGCCCCAGTTGAGCTGGGCGAGCGCCTTAGTGGAGAAAGCTAAAACTAACCGTCATTATAAGGCGAGAGTTGGTCGCTGTTCGAGAGGTCTTTTCGAGTCCCTAAAGACTTATGCCGCTTAGAGCGAGGAACCGGCTTTGTCCGGCCCAGGCGTGGATAGCGCCCCGAACTCGGTCTTCCGAATACTAGGGGCTTCGCCAAAATTTAAAATTATAGAATTCTATGGCTAAGTGAGAGTGTTCAAGCATTATAAGTCCGGTTGCCTTGTTCGTCGTGTTGAGCGCCTCCCTAGATGGACCAAAAAATGGGAACAAGAGTGCTCAAGATTATCCCGAACACCCCAGCACTCGTGGCATGGGGGCTGAAGCCGACGAATTGCCATCTTACAGATTTGATAAACGGCCGCACAGAAGGTAATATTTTAAATCAATAAGCGTTGCTTAGCGCATATGAATAAAGTTTTCAGCGCACAGGATAACACATTGCGAGTCTAATCAAATATTACATCTTTGGAGCACTCATCCGCAATCTTGCGGGCACCCTTCAGGACACTCTTATAATACATTTCGGTTGTGCGATACTCCTTGCCCGCGGGCGGCTCGTCCGTCAGAAGCTTCTCAGCATCCAGCCTGCCCCAGTGCACTTTTGCACGAGCAAGGACCCGACGGGCACCTTCAGTGCAGGCAGAGCGCTTGACGACTTCCACCCAGGGACATGCATCCACCAGCCGCCGCACCAGGCCGAAGTAGCTCCCAGGCATGGCCTCCTGGGGCCACAGCCGAACTATGAGGCCCTTCATGGCCTGTTTGGCTACCTTGTGGAGCTCGACTAGCTGCTTCAGCTGGTCGCTAAGGGGCACCGGATGTCCGGCCTCGGCATATTGAGACCAGAAGACCTTCTCCATCGAGCTCCCCTCCTCGACCCGGTAGAATGCGGCAGCGTCGGACACGCTGCAAGGCAGATCTGCAAACGCTCCTGCAGAGCTCCGAATTCGGGTAAGTAACAGGTAATTCACTTTCACATGCTTGCTCTGCATGAAAAAAGCATTACCCGCTGCTATTTTCTTCAAATCTTCGACCTCCTGGAGGGCCTTGTGGGCTTCGGCCTTAGCGGCTTCTGCGCCCTGAAGAGCCGATGCAAGCTCGGACTCTCGAGTCCTCGAGTCGCGCTCCAAACCCTCATGTTTTTCCATGAGGGCCTGGAGCTCCTGATGCACCTCCGCCACCCTTGCCTCCTGCTTCTCCCGCTCGGCTCGCTCCGCGGCCGCATTGCGTTCGGCCGTAGACACCGCCTCCTTCAGGGTCGCCACCTCGTTTGTGGCCCCTGGAGTACCCACGTTATCCTTGTTATTTTTCTTGCAACCAAAATCCCTTTATGTAAGGTACAAATTCAATATGGTGTTACTCACCTTCCCTGTCCTCGAGCTGCTTCTTAGCACGGCCGAGCTCACTCTCGGACCGCTCGAGGTTCTGCTTCAAAGCATCGACCTCCGCAGTCAGTGCGGCGGAGGTCAGCAGCACAGCCTGCAATCCCATATTGACATAATTTTTAGACCTCCTCGTATATCTTTTTAGATCCTCAGTCCGGATTTTCTTTCCGAACACCGAACCGAGCATCAGGGGCTACTGTCTATGTGGTATTACATTACATATTTTAAATTTCTTACCTCAAAGCCCGTTAGAAGGCTGCTGCAGGCTTCGGTCAGCCCGCTCTTGACGAGCTGAACCTTCTGAATCACCGCATTCATGATAGTGCGGGTTTCTTCCTCAATGGAAGCGCCGTTGAGCGCCTCCAGCAAGCTATCTGGTGCCTCCGATTGGACGAAGGCTGCCGGTGTCACCGTCTTGCCCTTCTTACGAAGGAGTCGCCTGCCGGACTCCAGAACCATTGCAGGTTCCGGTGCGGAGTCCGGCGAAAAGTTCGGGAGGCTGCCTTGCGGCACCTCCGAAGCCTCCTCCTCCTGATGGGCCCCTCCTGGGATCCCACCTCGGCGTCGTCAGCGTCACGGGGAGTGGAGGCGGTCGGAAGGGAATCCACATCCGACGGAGCCAAGCACCCGCTCGATGAAGCGGGAAGATCATCCTCGGCCGGACTACAGGTATTATCCGGCATTAGAAAGACACCGTGTGGCAAAAAGAAAAATTATGGATCATTCAGGAATCCGGATACTTACGATATTGCTAGAGGCTTGGCCCTTGAGGGCCACTCCTCGTCGCCGTCGACGGCGTTGGCGGAGCAGTCCGGAGGAAGGGTCCTTCCCTTCTTGGACCCTTCGGCCTCCCCCGTTGGGGAAGCCTTCCTCTTCTTCTCACCCCCCTCTTGGGGAGAGGCCTCTTTCTCCTCCTCGTCTTCGGGGGAGGAATCCCCCTTGGAGCCATCGGACGACAAGTCCAATACCACCTGGCGCCGGGTATTTCTTCGGGTTCCCGTGGCCTTCTTCTTGGCCTTCTTCTCCGGCACCACGTAAAGTGCCAGGACTAGCAGCCCCGTCAAACGGGTATCCGCTGGGTCTTCGGGGAGGGGAGCCGGACAGTTAACCTGTCCGGACATCCTCTGCCAGTGCTGTTAAAGGCATTGGGAGTTTTAGATCCCACATAAAGTCACACTATGAAAGAAATGAATCCGCGATCTTCAGTTGCGGATGCGAGGGCTTCTCCCCCCTTGAACAGCACCCTCCAGGCCGCTTCGTACGTTGTGTCGAAGAGCCCGCTAAGGGTTCGGTGCTGTGCCAGATCAAACTCCCACAGATTGAAGGCCCATTGTTGGTAGGGGAGAATCCGGCAGACGAGCATGACCTGGATCACATTGACAAGCTTAAACTTCTTGTTCACCAGGGTCTGGAGACAGGACTGGAGTCCGATCCGCTCCTCTGAATTGACCCATAGCAAGCCCTTCTCTTTCTAGGAGGTGAGCTGCATGGGGGTACCAGATCTGAACTCGGGGGCCGCTGCCCATTTAGGGTCACGCGGCTCGGTGATGTAGAACCACCCCGATTGCCACCCCTTGACGGATTCCACAAAGGCGCCCTCGAGCCAAGTGACGTTGGGCATTTTGCCCACCATGGCGCCTCCGCACTCCGCTTGGACGCCCTTCACCACCTTCGGCTTGACATTGAAGGTCTTTAGCCACAAGCCGAAGTGGGGCTGGATTTAGAGGAAGGCCTCGCACACGACGATAAACGCCGAGATGTTGAGGATGAAGTTTGGCGCCAGATCGTGGAAGTCCAGGTCATAGTAGTACATGAGCCCCCGGACGAAGGGATGAAGTGGGAAGCCCAGTCAGCAGAGGAAGTGGGGAAGAAATACGACCCTCTCATGGGGCCTGGGGGTGGGGATGAGCTGCCCCTCGTCGGGCAGCCGGTGCGCGATGTCGCTGGACAAGTATCCGGCGCCACGCAGTTTCTCGTTGTGCCCCTCCGTAACGGAGGAGGCCATCCACTTGCCTCCCGCTCCGGACATGGCTGGAGAAGGTTGAGGCGAGAGGTGCGGACTTGGGCGCTGGAGCTCGAGTGCACGGAGATGGATAGGACAGGAGGAGGAAGGCGTAGGTAAAAAAGGTGGATCCTTATCCCCTTATATATGGGCGGACGAAGACTATGCATCCCCACCGGCCTGGTAAGACTCGCCTATCTCCCAAGCGCCACAATCAATGGCGCGGCTGGGTTACCCACGTCCGTATTGATGGGAATCCCGGAATAAGGGGAACACGATCTCTGCTTCGACAAGACGTGCCAAGGAAACCGCTTCGCTAAACGCGCTGAGGTGGTATAGTAAAAACGATTCAAGTAAAGGCTTGGCAGCGGTGTGACGTCACGCCGCAAAATACGTCAGCAGATTGAGCTTGTGTACATATTATTCTCTCTACGGTAGTATGTGGAATTTATTTTGCAGAGCCGGACACTATCCTGGTGTTCACAATCTTCTATGAATTAATTCTGAGGAGGAACCCGCCTTGCAATGCCGAACAATATGCGCGCTGGACTCATCGTCATTGAAGCCTGGTTCAGAGGCTACTGAGGGAGTCCTGGATTAGGGGGTGTCCGGATAGCCGGACTATCATCATCTGCCGGACTCCAAGACTATGAAGATACAAGATTGAAGACTTCGTCCCGTGTCCAGATGGGACTTTCCTTGGCATGGAAGGCAAGCTTGGCAATACGGATATGTAGATCTCCTACCATTGTAACTGACTCTGTGTAACCCTAGCCCTCTCCGGTGTCTATATAAACCGGAGGGTTTTAGTCCGTAGGATGAACAACCATTACAACAATCATATCATAGGCTAGCTTCTAGGGTTTAGCCTCCTGGATCTCGTGGTAGATCCACTCTTGTACTGCCCATATCATCAATATCAATCAAGCAGGAGTAGGGTTTTACCTCCATCGAGAGGGCCCGAACCTAGGTAAAAACATCGTGTCCCTTGTCTCCTGTTACCATCCACCTAGACGCATAGTTCGGGACCCCCTACCCGAGATCCCCCGGTTTTGACACCGACAGTCTTGTTGCACCGAAATGGTTGCCTTTGCTTGATACCCTTGCCTGCGCTTGCCCCCTTTGCACCAAAGGGGAAACAAGGACTCTACGCGGGCCGGCGCCCGCCTAGCGCCCGCCTGGCCTTGGTCGTCATGGCTTGCGTCACGGGCACCTCGTGAGGTACCCCGCCTTGATCTCTCCGCCTCCTCGCGAGCCAGCCTGACGAGGCCGGGCCTGAGGTAGCCTCCTGTCGTCCGCCCCCCCCGAGGCTTGGCCCCTCGCGAGGGTCTTGAGCATGTGTTGATGAAGACGGGCCGCACTGGGCCACTCCTTGGACCACACCGCGGGCCGCAGGCAGGCAAGTCTGGGTACCCCCGTTCCTAGAACGCTGACAGCTACTAAGAAAGATCATTACCCTTTACCTTTTATCGATCAAATGCTAGAAAGACTATCAAAACACACACATTTCTACTTTCTAGGTGGTTATTCTGGTTTCTCTCAGATACCTGTGTCAGCGAAGGATCAATCAAAAACTACTTTTACTTGCCCTTTAGGTACTTTTGCTTATAGACATATGCCTTTTGGTTGCATGATGGCTATATTCTCTGACTTTTGTGAAAAGATTTCTGAGGTATTCATGGATGATTTCTCCGTTTATGGATCCTCTTTTGATGATTGCTTGAGCAACCTTGATCGATTTTTGCAGAGAAGCGAAGACACTAGTCTCTTCTTGAATTGGGAAAAGTGCCACTTTATGGTTAATGAAGGCATTGTCTTGGGGCCTAAGATTTCTGAGAGAGGTATTGAAGTTGATAAAGCTAAAGTTGATGCTATTGAAAATATGCCATGACCCAAGGACATAAAAGGTATAAGAAGTTTCCTTGGTCATGCCGGTTTTTATAGGAGGTTCATTAAGGACTTTTCTAAAATCTCTAGGCCTCTGACTAATTTATTGCAAAAAGATATTCTTTTGTCTTTAATGATGATTGTGTAGAAGCATTTGAAATACTTAAGAAAGCTTTGATTACTTCACCTATTGTTCAGCCACCTGATTGGAGTTTACCCTTTGAAATTATGTGTGATGCTAGTGATTATGTTGTAGGTGCTGTTCTAGGGGAAAGAGTTGATAAGAAATTGAATGTTATCCAGTATGCTAGTAAGACTCTTGATACTGCCCAGAAATTATGGTACTACTGAAAAAGAGTTCTTAGCTGTTGTGTTTGCATGTGATAACCATATATTGTTGATTCCAAAGTTACTATTTACACTGATCATGCTGCTATTAAATATCTTATGTAAAAGAAAGACGCTAAACCTAGGCTCACTAGATGGGTTCTCTTGCTCCAAGAATTTTCTTTGCATATTATTGATAGAAAGGGAGCTGAGAACCGTGTTGCAGACAGCTTGTCTATGTTAGAGAATGTTCTTGATGACCCACTGCCTATTGCTGATAGCTTTCCTGACGAACAATTAGCGGTCATTAATGCTTCTTGTACTGCTCCTTGGTATGCTGATTATGCTAATTACATTGTTGCTAAATTTATACCACCTAGTTTCACATACCAGCAAAAGAAAAAGTTCTTTATTGATTTAAGACATTACTTTTGGGATGACCCACACCTTTATAAAGGAGTAGATGGTGTTATTAGACGTTGTATACTTGAGCATGAATAGGAATAGATCCTACGCAAGTGTCCTCTGAATCATATGGAGGACACCACGGTGGAGATAGAGCTGCACATAAGGTATTGCAATCTGGTTTTTATTGGCCTACTCTCTTCAAAGATGCTCGTCAGTTTGTCTTATCTTGTGATGAATGTCAAAGAATTGGCAATATTAGTAGACATCAAGAAATGCCTATGAATTATTCTCTTGTTATAGAACCGTTTGATGTTTGGGGTTTTGATTATATGGGACCTTTTCCTGCCTCTAATGGTTACACACACATTTTAGTTGCTATTGATTACGTTACTAATTGGGTAGAAGCTATTCCAACTAGTAGTGTTGATCATAACACTTCTATTAAAATGCTTAAAGAAGTTATTTTTCCGAGGTTTGGAGTCCCTAGATATCTTATGACTGATGGTGGTTCACATTTTATTCATGGTGATTTCCGTAAGAAGCTTGCTAAGTATGATGTTAATCATAGAATAGCATCTCCTTATCACCCGCAGTCTAGTGGTCACTGATACAAGACTATGAAGATACAAGATTGAAGACTTCGTCCCGTGTCCGGATGGGACTTTCCTTGGCATGGAAGGCAAGCTTGGCAATACGGATATGTAGATCTCCTACCATTGTAACCGACTCTGTGTTACCCTAGCCCTCTCTGGTGTCTATATAAACCGGAGGGTTTTAGTCCGTAGGAAGAACAACCATTACAACAATCATATCATAGGCTAGCTTCTAGGGTTTAGCCTCCTTGATCTCGTGGTAGATCCACTCTTGTACTACCCATATCATCAATATCAATCAAGCAGGAGTAGGGTTTTACCTCCATCGAGAGGGCCCGAACCTGGGTAAAAACATCGTGTCCCTTGTCTCGTGTTACCATCCACCTAGACGCATAGTTCGGGACCCCCTACCCGAGATCCGCCGGTTTTGACACCGATAGTCTTGTTGCACCGAAATGGTTGCCTTTGCTTGATACCCTTGCCTGCGCTTGCCCCCTTTGCACCAAAGGGGAAACAAGGACTCTACGGGGGCCGGCGCCCGCCTGGCGCCCGCCTGGCCTTGCTCGTCATGGCTTGCGTCACGGGAACCTCGTGAGGTACCCCGCCTTGATCTCTCGGCCTCCTCGCGAGCCAGCTTGACGAGGCCGTGCCTGAGGTAGCCTCCTGTCGTCCGCCCCCCCGAGGCTTGGCCCCTCGCGAGGGTCTTGAGCATGTGTTGATGAAGACGGGCCGCACTGGGCCACTCCTTGAACCACACCGCGGGCCGCAGGCAGGCAAGTCTGGGTACCCCCATTCCCAGAACGCTGACAGCTACTAAGAAAGATCATTACCCTTTACCTTTTATCGATCAAATGCTAGAAAGACTATCAAAACACACACATTTCTACTTTCTAGATGGTTATTCTGGTTTCTTTCAGATACCTGTGTCAGCGAAGGATCAATCAAAAACTACTTTTACTTGCCCTTTAGGTACTTTTGCTTATAGACGTATGCCTTTTGGTTGCATGATGGCTATATTCTCTGACTTTTGTGAAAAGATTTCTGAGGTATTCATGGATGATTTCTCCGTTTATGGATCCTCTTTTGATGATTGCTTGAGCAACCTTGATCGATTTTTGCAGATATGCGAAGACACTAGTCTCTTCTTGAATTGGGAAAAGTGCCACTTTATGGTTAATGAAGGCATTGTCTTGGGGCCTAAGATTTCTGAGAGAGGTATTGAAGTTGATAAAGCTAAAGTTGATGCTATTGAAAATATGCCATGTTCCAAGGACATAAAAGGTATAAGAAGTTTCCTTGGTCATGCCGGTTTTTATAGGAGGTTCATTAAGGACTTTTCTAAAATCTCTAGGCCTCTGACTAATTTATTGCAAAAAGATATTCTTTTGTCTTTGATGATGATTGTGTAGAAGCATTTGAAATACTTAAGAAAGCTTTGATTACTTCACCTATTTGTTCAGCCACCTGATTGGAGTTTACCCTTTGAAATTATGTGTGATGCTAGTGATTATGCTGTAGGTGCTGTTCTAGGGGAAAGAGTTGATAAGAAATTGAATGTTATCCAGTATGCTAGTAAGACTCTTGATACTGCCCAGAGAAATTATGGAACTACTGAAAAAGAGTTCTTAGCTGTTGTGTTTGCATGTGATAACCATATATTGTTGATTCCAAGGTTACTATTCACACTGATCATGCTGCTATTAAATATCTTATGTAAAAGAAAGACGCTAAACCTAGGCTCATTAGATGGGTTCTCTTGCTCCAAGAATTTTATTTGCATATTATTGATAAAAAGGGAGCGGAGAACCCTGTTGCAGACAACTTGTCTATGTTAGAGAATGTTCTTGATGACCCACTGCCTGTTGCTGATAGCTTTCCTGACGAACAATTAGCGGTCATTAATGCTTCTCGTACTGCTCCTTGGTATGCTGATTATGCTAATTACATTGTTGCTAAATTTATACCACCTAGTTTCACATACCAGCAAAAGAAAAAGTTCTTTATTGATTTAAGACATTACTTTTGGGATGACCCACACCTTTATAAAGGAGTAGATGGTGCTATTAGATGTTGTGTACTTGAGCATGAATAGGAATAGATCCTACGCAAGTGTCCTCTGAATCATATGGAGGACACCACGCTGGAGATAGAACTGCACATAAGGTATTGCAATCTGGTTTTTATTGGCCTACTCTCTTCAAAGATGCTCGTCAGTTTGTCTTATATTGTGATGAATGTCAAAGAATTGGCAATATTAGTAGACGTCAAGAAATGCCTATGAATTATTCTCTTGTTATTGAACCGTTTGATGTTTGGGGCTTTGATTATATGGGACCTTTTCCTGCCTCTAATGGTTACACACACATTTTAGTTGCTACTGATTACATTACTAAGTGGGTAGAAGCTATTCCAACTAGTAGTGTTGATCATAACACTTCTATTAAAATGCTTAAAGAAGTTATTTTTCCGAGGTTTGGAGTCCCCAGATATCTTATGACTGATGGTGGTTCACATTTTATTCATGGTGCTTTCCGTAAGATGCTTGCTAAGTATGATGTTAATCATAGAATCGCATCTCCTTATCACCCGCAGTCTAGTGGTCAAGTAGAGTTGAGCAATAGAGAGCTCAAATTAATTTTGCAAAAGACTGTCAATAGATCTAGAAAGAATTGGTCCAAGAAACTTGATGATGCATTATGGGCCTATAGAACTGCATATAAAAATCCTATGGGTATGTCTCCGTATAAGATGGTTTGTGGAAAAGCATGTCAATTACCTCTAGAACTAGAACATATAGCATATTAGGCAATTAAAGAGCTCAACTATGACTTCAAACTTGCCGGTGAGAAGAGGTTATTTGATATTAGCTCACTTGATGAATGGAGAACCCAAGCCTACGAGAATGCCAAGCTATTCAAAGAAAAAGTCAAATGCTGGCATGATAAAAGGATACAAAAGCGTGAGTTTAATGTAGGTGATTATGTGTTATTATTCAACTCTCGTTTAAGATTTTTGCAGGAAAACTTCTCTCTAAATGGGAAGGTCCTTACGTTATTGAGGAGGTCTATCGTTCTAGTGCCATAAAAATCAACAACTTCGAAGGCACAAGTCCGAGGGTGGTGAACACTCAAAGAATTCAACATTATATCTCAGGTAATCCTATCAATGTTGAAACCAATATTATTGAAACCGTAACCCCAGAGGAATACATAAGGGACACTTTTCAGAATGTTCCAGACTCCGAAAAGGAATAGGTATTTGGTACGGTAAGTAAACCGACTCCAAAACAATTCTAATGGCGATTTTTTATCCGTTTTGGAATATTTAAGAATTTTTGGTAGAAAGAAGTAATTCGGGAAGGACACGAGGCCTCCACGAGGGTGGAGGGCGCGCCCACCCTTCCTGGGCGTGCCCCCCTATCTCGTGGCCACCTCGTGTGCCTCCCGGACTCCGTTTTCTTGCACGTTACATATTTTGGTCGGTACAAATTCATTATATAATCTTTCGAAGGCTTTGACCACCATATCATGCAAATATCCTCTATTTTCGTTTTGAGCTGTTTTCTGACAGATCTAGAGCATCATGATGTCTCCAAGCGCTACCAAGGACAAGTTTTTTGAGAGGGTTATCAACCCCTATCTTGCGGAGGTGCTGCAAGACCCTCAAACAATTGAGATGCGTGAGGGGGTGCTGCACATCCGGGACATGGAGGGACCAAGGCGTACCGGAAGCGTGGAGACAAAGATCGAAGCCATGGAGCAACAAGTTTTCAAGTGCCAAGGGATGGTGGATCATGGACTCAATGCCAACCAGATGATGATCACGGAGTTCACCAACAACCACAAGCTAGATGCCAAGGTTATTGGGGAGACCATCTTCGAGCTTTAAGAGAAAATCGAGCACCTCCAAGCCCAGATCTATGATCTGCAAAACCAAAACTATGAGTATGAATATAGATTCAAGAGGATGAGTTTGGCTACAGATTTGAGGATCCCAAAGACTCGATCATCATTCTATGATGCTGAGACTATGCCTTGGAAGATGGACGACAAGTCTAAATCATCAACAACTCCTACTTCACCACCTCCGAGGACATAATCACATCGGTATGGGCACTCCCCTTAGCAGCTGCCAAGCTTGGGGGAGGTGCCCCGGTATCGTATCACCATCACACTCCTATCTTTACCGTTTTACTTAGTTCGATCCTTTTAGTAGTATCTTGATCTAGTAGATTGAAGTTTTAGTATCAATTAGTTTTGAGTTTTGCTTTGCGATCTCTTTATGTAATTGAGTCTGTGAGCTATCTATAATAAAGATTAGTGTTGAGTTGAGGGCTTTGCTATTTTGCCATGATCTTGAGAAGTAGAAAGAATAAAAAAAATAAAACAGTTCATATTGATCTTATGGATAGTAATGACTTCACACATAAAAAGTATGAGGCATAAAGGTTGTTGAGAGTTGACAAACGTAGTTTTGGTCATCGTTGCAATTAATAGGAAGTAATAAGGAAAGAGAGGTTTTCACATATAAATATATTATATTGGACATCTTTTATGATTATGAGCACTCATTAATTATGACATGCTAAAAGAGTTGATGTTGGACAAGGAAGACAATGTAATGGTTTATGTTTTCTCACATCTCAGTTAAAGTATATTGTCATTGATCTTCCCAACATGTTGAGCTTGCCTTTCCCCCTCATGCTAGCCAAATTCCTTGCACCAAGTAGAGATACTACTTGTGCTTCTAAATATCCTTAAACCCAGTTTTTGCCATGAGAGTCCACCATACCTACCTATGGATTGGGTAAGATCCTTCAAGTAAGTTGTCGTGTTGCAGGCAATAAAAATTGCTCTCTAAATATGTATGACTTATTAGTGCAGAGAAAATAAGCTTTATACGATCTTTTTATGGAAGCAATAAAAGCAACAGACTGCATAATAACGGTCCATATACAAGTGGCAATATAAATTGACATTCTTTTGCATTAAGATTTTATGCATCCAACCCTAAAAGCACATGAAAACCTCTACTTCCCTCTGCGATGGGCCTATCTTTTACTTTATGTTTTTACTTTATGCTTGAGTCAAGGTGATCTTCACCTTTCCCTTTTTCATTTTATCCTTTGGCAAGCTCCTCGTGTTTGAAAGATCTTGATATATATATATCCAATTGGATGTAAGCTAGCATGAATTATTATTGTTGACATCACCCAAAGGTGAATACGTTGGGAGGCAACACAATAAGCCCCTATCTTTCTCAGTGTCTGGTTGAAACTCCATAACCACAAGTACTGCGTGAGTGTTAGCAATTGTAGAAGACTATATGATAGTTGAGTATGTGGACTTGCTGAAAAGCTCTATTCTTGACTCTTTCTGATGTTATGATAAATTGCAATTGCTTCAATGACTGAGATTATAGTTTGTTAGTTCCCAATGAAGTTTCTGAACCATACATGACATTGTGAATTGATCGTTACTTGAGCATAAGAAATCATATGATAAAATCTAGTTATGTTGCTGTTATAAGAATGATCATGATGCCCTCATGTCCGTATTTTATTTTTATCGACACCTCTATCTCTAAACATGTAGACTGTCGGAGTAATGGGCCACGGGTAGGCCAACCCGGGTCCCAGGATCTTTCAAGACATCGGGGCAGGCCGCGCCCCTCAAGCCGAGTCCCAGATGGCGTCTCCAAGGCCAGCCGAGTCCCAGATGGCGACTCCAAGACCAGCCAAGTCCCGCGACTCCAAGACCAGCCGAGTCCCAGATGGCGACCTCCAGTGGGGTCGACTATGTGAGTCAGCCCATGACTCTTCCTAAAGCTCGATGCGGGGTACGGTCACGATGTGGCCGTCCCTCCCCGCCTACGAGGGACTAGCATGGCTACAGTGAGCCGTATCACCGGAAGATCTCCGGTGAGGCGCGACACTGTTGCCATGCCTGCCCTGACCTCAGCCACAGTGCGCGACGCACTGTGCCCACGATGCCGGCCTGTACGGCCCGAAGACAGCGGGGCCGCCTGTCAGTGGGTGGACCGAAGGCGGCCGGAGCGCCCCGAAGACGGCCCTGTGGGAGTCGGCCTCCCCGGAGTCGGCCGTCTCCCCTCCAGGGCCCCATGAACCATTAACCAGATTGGATGGGGAATGGCGACAGTGATCGCCCGATAGACGGCGGCACTGTTGCCACGACCCAATGACCGAGCCTACGTCATCAGGAGTGCCGCACAGTGTCAAGCCTGCCCGCGGGACCCACCAGTCGGCGGGCCCCAAAAGCCAGCGGGAAGGGCGGCAGTGCGAGAGACAGACAGCTGGGGCCCACGCCCAGCCGGATTACCATTGTACCCCTGGGGTCTAGGCCTATATAAACCCCCCGGGGCACCCATGCAAAGGGATTCGAACCTTGAGAGAGATAGACCACATAACACAAGGAGAGAACTAGCATTGCTCTCTCTGGCCTCCCGATACAGCTCTAGGAGCACCATTGTAGCCACTTTGCTTTAGTGATCATGCGGAGACCCCGCAGAGCAGCAGTAGGGGTGTTATCTCCCCGGAGAGCCCCGAAGCTGGGTAAGATTCGCCGGCGTGCATGCCTACGCCTCATCCCGTTTCCAGGCACCGGCGACGTTCTACTCGCCCCCACCATGATAAGCCATCCTTTGGCATATGTCGCACCCAACCCCCGACATTTGGCGCCCACCGTGGGGCGAGGTGCACCGTCGTCCGGAGATCTGTTCTGGATGGGAACCCTCTTCCTCCCTGGCGAGCGCAGCCAGCCAGTCTCGCCAGATGGAGTCTACATCAACGCGCTGCATGGCGCTGAGGCCGCCTGCGCCGCGAGCAGCCTCGCCGAACTTGTCGGCGAGGTGCGCCTCTCCGACGAGCCTGCATCCGATGCAGGCACGGGTGGCCCCGAGAGCCTTCTCGCGGGCCTCCTCGACCAACTCCACGTCGCCGGCGAGCCCGCCGTGGACTTGGAGTCCGTAGGCTCCACCGACCCGATGCTGGTCGACTCCGACGCCGTGTCGCTTGACATTTTTCCTACCAACGTGGTGGTCTACGACGAGCCACTTCCGTGCGAGGAGAGCGGCGGAAGTGCCATCACAGAGGTGCTCGTCATCAGTCACGGCGAGCGCTCCGGCGAAGAAGCCCAGGACCTGCTTGCTGCGGCCCTGCAAGACCTTACCGTGCCCATTCCAGAGGACGCAGACGCTGAGACGCTGGAGAGACGCCACCTTCAGATCATCGAAGGCGCCAAGAAGCTGGCAAGCATGAGGCGCTTGTCAGAGGCATACCAGCGTGAGATGGATCGCGCTGTAGGCGGCTCGCCGGCCCCGACTGGGCCGAGCCGTCTAGGCGCGGTCCGGCAGCGCGGCGCAGACATCGCCGACTTGTTCGGGGCAAAACGCCCCATATACGCCACCCCTGCGGAGAACATCCGCGCCGCCCAAGTGGCGACTGACGAGCTGAAGAACTTCGTGGGCGAAGAGCACCGTTTGATGACGGAGCCAGTCCAACAACTCCTCGACGCGGTTGCTGCGTAGAACGCGGCCGGCGACCGCGCGGACGCACTTCAGCAGCCGAACGACGACTTGCCTCCCCTCCGAGATCAAGGCGCGACCTCTCGGACGCCGACTGGCGGGGTCCGCGGAAGGAAGGAGAAGGAGCCGGCTGTCAGTCACAGTCGGACCCACATAACCATCGAGCGCGACCAAGACGGCCGCCCAAGAGCAGTAGAACGTCGGGACGACTATGTGCCTCCCCCGCCCAGAAGAGAACGGCAAGTTTCCCCGCCGCCTGTTGAGCATCCGACTCTCGGAGGTCGCCTTGGCCGCCGAGAAGGATTCGGAGAGAATGATGCCCGCCATCGGATCGACCGACTCCACCGATCCCTGGCACTTGAAGAAGAAGACGAGCTGGGTCCGCCTTGCTTTGGGCCCCGCATCCGAGACGAGCCCTTCCCCAAAGGGTTCACGCTCCCCCGAGACACACCCAAGTACACTGGCTCCGTGAAGCCAGAGGACTGGATGATACACTACTCCACAACCGTCAGCATAGCGAACGGCAACAAGCGAGTTGCCGTGAAGTACGTTCCTCTCATGCTCCAGGGCACGGCCCGGACATGGTTGAACAGCCTGAAGCCCCGTAGCATCAACAGCTGGGTCGAATTCACTGAAGCCTTCATCCGCAACCTCACGAGCACGTACAAGCGACCTCCCAAGCCGCGCCACCTCTCCTTGTGCGTGCAAGGCCCTGATGAATCGACGCGCGATTACCTCACGCGCTGGGGCGAGCTTCGGAACTCCTGCGAGGGCGTGCACGAGGTGCAGGCTATCGAGTACTTCACTGCCGGGTGCCGAGAGGGCACCCTCCTCAAGCACAGGCTCCTCTGCGACGAGCCAGAAACCCTCGACGAACTGCTAGTCATAGCAGACAAGTACGCCACGGCCGACTCGTCCATGAAGACAGAGATTCAAGTCAATGCGGCTGGCAAGGTGACTCCCCAGGCTCCCAGAACTCCGGCTGGAGACACCAGTCAGCGACAGCAACATAACAACAACAAGCGCATGGCCCAACAGCCGACTTCCAATAGTCGGCAAGTGGCGACGGTTGAAGACCAACAGCCGGAGGGGCAGCCTCCGGCCAAGCGGCAGAAAGGCGGTAAATCCAACTGGTTGCCAGCTTTCTCCTACGAGCAGACTTTGGATGGTCCCTGCAAGTTCCGCAGCGGTGCGAAGCTACCGAACCACACCACCAGAAAGTGCCACTGGCTCACCAGAATCGCCAAGGGAGACGGCCTCACTCCCCCTCCGCCTGCTGGGCCGCCACCTCCGCCGCCGCCCCAGCAGCCGGCTGCTCGCCCAGTCGGTGCGGTGCAAGACGAGTTCCCAGAGGAACACGGAGCCTATGTGGTATTCACCAATGTGGCAGAGGACCGGCGCAGCAGGCGCCAACAGCAACAAGAAGTAAATGCAGTAGCAACGGATACTCCGGAGTTCATGCATTGGTCCGAGAGGCCTATCAGTTGGAGTAGGGCAGATCACCTAGAGGTGATGCCGAGTCCGGGCTCTTATGCCCTGGTCCTAGGTGCCACCTTGGACACTGATAGGCGGGCCGCCCGTTTTTCGCGAGTCCTGATAGACGGAGGCAGCAGCATCAACATCCTGTACAGGGACACCATGGAGAAGCTAGGAATCAAGCGAAGACAGCTACAGAACATCCGGACCGTGTTCCACGGAATTGTACCAGGCCTTTCCTGTTCTCCAATCGGCAAGATCCTGATAGACATCCTCTTCGGAGACAAAGATCATTTCCGCCGAGAGCCGGTCTGGTTCGAAGTGGTGGACTTGGAGAGCCCGTACCACGCCCTGCTTGGCCGACCTGCCTTGGCCAAGTTCATGGCGGTTCCTCACTACGCCTACCTCAAGATGAAGATGCCGAGTTCCAAGGGGATTCTGACCATAGCCGGCGACTACAAGAAGTCCTCCGCCTGCGCGTCCGAGAGCAGTCGGCTGGCCGAGTCCCTGGTGATTACGGCCGAGAAGCGGCTCCATGACCGGGTTGTGGCGATGGCAGGAAAGCAGCTAGAGATGTCGCCCGACCCTAAGGAGTCAGAAGCAGAAGGATCATTCAAGCCGGCCAAAGAAACCAAGAAGATACCCTTGGACCCGGAGCACCCAGAGAGGCATGCTGTCGTAGGCACAGGCCTTGACAGCAAATTGGAAGGCGAGCTCGTCGATTTCCTCTGTGAGAATCGAGACATCTTTGCATGGTCCCCTAAAGACATGCCGGGTGTACCGACGGAATTTGTCGACCACAAGCTACACGTCAGGCCAGATGTGAAACCCGTCAGGCAGCCGTTTTGCCGCCTGTCAGAAGAGAAAAGAAGAGTTGTTGGAGAGGAGATAGCCCGGCTCCTGGTAGCCGGCTTCATCATGGAAGTATTTTTCCTAGAGTGGCTGGCAAACCCGGTTTTGGTGCTAAAGAAGAACAAGCAATGGCGGATGTGTATCGACTACACAAGCCTCAACGAAGCCTGCCCGAAGGACCCATTTGCTTTACCAAGAATTGATCAGGTGATAGACTCCACAGCCGGATGCGAGCTGCTGAGTTTCCTAGACGCATATTCAGGATATCACCAGATAAAGCTGAACCCAGCGGACAGACTGAAGACCGCCTTCATCACGCCATTTGGAGCCTTCTGCTACCTGACAATGACGTTCGAGTTGAGGAATGCCGGCGCCACCTTTCAGCGTTGCATGCAGAAGTGCCTCCTCAAGCAGCACGGCAGGAATGCCCATGTCTATGTGGATGATGTGGTGGTTAAGACGGAGAAGCGTGGGACGCTGCTGGAAGACCTCAAGGAGACCTTTGAGAACCTGTGCCGATTCCAGATCAAGCTCAACCCAGAGAAGTGCGTTTTCAGAGTACCAGCCGGCCAGCTCCTTGGCTTCCTAGTCTCCGAACGCGGCATAGAGTGCAACCCCGTGAAGATCAAGGCCATCGAGAGGATGGAGGTACCTAGTCGACTGTTAGATGTGCAGAAGTTCACCGGCTGTTTGGCATCCATCAGCCGATTCATCAGTCGGCTGGGCGAGAAAGCTCTGCCCTTGTATCATTTGATGAAGAAGACCACCTTTTTTGAGTGGAACCACAAGGCGGATGAGGCGTTTCTCCAACCGAAGAAGATGTTGACTACTCCCCCTGTGTTAGCAGCTCCGACTCCCAAAGAGCCCATGCTCTTTAACATCGCCGACACCGGCCGAGTAGTCAGCACAGTCATCGTAGTAAAGCGCAAGGAGGAAGGCAAGACGCTCCCAGTCCAGAGGCCGGTATATTACCTGAGCGAGGTACTGTCGACCTCCAAGCAGAACTACCCTCACTACCAGAAGATGTGCTACGGTGTGCATTTTGCCGCCAAGAAGCTGAAGCCTTACTTTGAAGAACACCCAATCACTGTGGTTTGCATGTCTCCGCTCGCCGAGATCATTGGAAGCCGAGACGCCTCCTGCCGAGTAGCCAAATGGGCTATAGATCTGGCTCCTTACACCATCTACTACCAGCCCCGCACCGCCATCAAGTCGCAGGCACTGGCCGACTTCCTCGTCGACTGGGCCGAGACCCAGCACTTGCCGCCGGTGCCTAACTCCACCCATTGGCAGATGCATTTCGACGGCTCCAAGATGCGCACCAGCCTGGGAGCCGGTGTCGTCCTCACCTCCCCTAACGGCAACAAGCTCAAGTATGTGCTGCAGATCCACTTTGCCGCCTCCAACAACGTCGCCGAATACGAGGCGCTCATTTATGGGCTCCGGCTTGCCAAAGAACTCGGCATTCGCCGGATCCTGTGCTATGGCGACTCCGACTTGGTGGTTCAGCAATCATCTGGCGACTGGGACACCAAAGATGCAAACATGGCGAGCTACCACTTCCTAGTGCAGCAACTCAGCGGATACTTTGAGGGGTGCAAGTTCCTCCACGTGCCAAGAAATGACAATGATCGAGCAGACGCCTTGGCACGAGTCGGCTCCACTCGCCAAGCAATACCTTCCGGCGTCGCTCTGCAGCGCCTCCTCAAGCCGTCTATCAAGCCTTCACCAGAGTCAGACTCCATCTTTGTGCCGGCTCCTCCAGAAGTAGTCGGATCCGACTCCAGAGCCCTAGCCGACGACCCCAAGAAAATCACAGTCGAAGCCGGCCCGGGGACTTCAGAGCCCGGCCCGGGGACTGCACCAGCCGACCCGGGGACTGTACCAGTCGGCCCAGAGACTCCGTCAATCCAGCAAGCAGTCGCGGACTCCAGTCCGCCGCCTCCCAGCCCGGCCACCCTTATCCAAGTCGCTGTGGTAGCAGTTGAAGAGATAGCAGCACCCTCATGGGCACAGCCCATCCTTAAGTTTCTAGTAAACAGAGAGCTGCCGACTGATGAGATCCTGGCTCGGCAAGTGCAACGCCGAGCAGCAGCATACACCATAATCAACAGAGAGCTAGTCAGGCGCAGCGTCACTGGCGTCTACCAGCGCTGCGTAGAGCCAGAACAAGGCCAAGCAATCCTCCGAGACATTCATCAGGGCGAGTGCGGCCACCATGCGGCTTCAAGAGCACTCGTCGCCAAAGCTTTCCGGCACAGCTTCTTTTGGCCACCTACCCTAGAAGAGGCTAAAGAGTTAGTCCAAAAATGCAAGGGGTGCCAGATGTTCCGCTCCACGCCACTTCAGCCGGCTTCTGCGCTGAAGACAATCCCCATCGCCTGGCCCTTCACGGTTTGGGGCCTGGACATGGTGGGACCATTCAAGACGGCCCGAGGCGGCCTAACTCATTTGCTTGTCGCGGTGGAAAAGTTCACCAAGTGGGTGGAAGCAAAGCCCATCAAGAAGTTGAACGGGCCAATTGCAGTAACTTTCATCGCTGACATCACGGTGCGGTATGGCATACCGCACAACATCATCACCGACAACGGCACAAACTTTGCCAAGGGCGCCTTGGCCCGTTTCTGCGCGACGCAGGGCATCCGACTGGACTTAGCGTCCGTTGCCCATCCGTAGTCAAACGGCCAGGTGGAACAAGCAAACGGCCTCATCCTGTCCGGCATCAAGCCTCGACTGGTCGAACCACTCGAGCGTTCGGCCGGCTGTTGGGTTGAGGAGCTACCAGCCGTCCTCTGGAGTCTGCGCACGACTCCAAACAAGTCAACTGGCTTCACGCCTTTCTTCCTCGTCTACGGTGCCGAAGCCGTCATCCCAATGGATATAGAGTTCGACTCTCCACGAGTCACCATGTACACCGAAGAGGAAGCTGAAGAAGCACGCCAAGATGGCGTTGACCTGCTGGAAGAGGGCCGGCTGTTGGCACTCAGTCGGTCTGGCATCTACCAGCAGAGTCTGCACCGATACTACAACCGAAAGGTCAAGCCGAGATCATTTCAAGAGGGCGACCTTGTGCTCCGGCTGATTCAAAGAACAGCCGGCCAGCACAAGTTGTCGGCACCTTGGGAAGGTCCCTTCATCATCAACAAGGTGCTAGGGAACGACGCCTACTATCTGATTGACGCTCAGAAGCCTCGAGCACGCAAGAGGGACGACTCCGGCAAAGAAACAGAGCGCCCGTGGAATGCAAATCTTCTTCGAAGATTTTACAGTTGATGCGGTATGTATCGCACTACCCCCTTTGTATTAAAGTACTAAAACCTTGGGCCCCCCGAGACGAGCTCGGGGACTACCTTTTTTTGCCTGTATGATAAGAATCACGCTTCCGAATATGCTACTCTTTTTATCATACCGTCTGGCATCGGGTCCGACTAGTCGACTCGGGGACTTGCCGCCTTGCGCTATGAAATGCTTCCTGCAGTCGGACAAGTAATGTGTTGCGCTCAAGCTGTCTCCTATTGAAAGCCGCAGCTCGTAGAGCGACTGTGGTAGACGGAGAACAAGCAAGAACGGGCGCACGCATGAAAAATGGCTAAGGACATAAAGCGTACACATAGCTCAAGCCGGCTCCCAGCCTATCTCTGCAGAGCCGACTCATAAGTAGTCGGCTCACCGACTTAACTTCTATTAGAGACAGCCGACTTTTGGATAGTCGGCCTGTCGCTTTCTAGTCGACTTGCTAAAGAAACTCTAAACGACCAAGTACTTGCCTTCCCGAGGTAGCCGAGCACTTGACCCATCGACAGTCCGTAGAGTGGCTGTCCAGACGGCAAGGCGGCAACAAAGGAAGGCGGCAAGGGAAAAAGCCTAAGGAGCAATAAGCAAGGAAAGGTGGAAATCGGATAAATATTTACATAGGCCCTTGGCCGAATCTTCGAATAGAAGTTCAAGATACACCCCACGGGTGGAACTGTTCGAATCTAACAAATGTTCAAAAGATTACTAAAGACAGATAAACAGAGGCAGAAAAAGCAGTCTAGGAGGCGGCCTCCGGAGCCGGAGGATCGGAGGTGACTGCGGTGTCGGGTGCCGGGGCAGTCAGCTGAGCGGTCTCGGCTTGGTCGCCTCCGGCGGCAGTCGCCTTGTCTCCATGCGGCTCGTTGCTGGAGGCGCGATCGAGCTGAGGCTGGTCACCTGCTCCGTCTTCTGGCGCCTCCGCCTCGCCTCCGTCCTCCGCCTCGTCCTCCTCCTCGGCGCTGGAGTCGATCACTTCCGCCGAGTCTTCGCCATACTCCGGGTTCATCCCAAACCAGTCCGGCGGCACTTCCTCGCCGCCTTCAGCCCGCTCGGGCACAAAGACGTTGGTGTTCGTGTACTCGGCGATGGCTGCCGCGCGCTTGACAAGAGCGCCCTCCACGGCCTCCAGCTCGGCCTGGGCTTCTGACCGGAACGAGGCCAGGGAGTCCAGGTGTCACGACCGGTTTTCCAATAAAAATATTTATTGAGAAACCAATCTATTGAGTCCAGTATGAGAGAAATCCTCCTCACTGGTAGACAAAATCTTGATACAATAAGCCAGTAGCATAAAATATATTACAGGGTTGAACTACGGTTGCTCAACCAAATTATTACAAGCACGCCAATTATTATACATAATGGCGGACACGACACAGTGGTGTGGAGGCATACTACTGACTCGAGGATAGGATGGTGGTGGATAAACACAGCGGGGAGAGGGATACAGGACTCTAAAACTGGCATCTCATCGAGCGTCGAGGTGAGGCTCGATGAATTTATTTGGTAGCGGAAGAGGATATAATACAATGACCAAATCCAGGGTCGCACGAGACTGACTGGGACTCCTCTAGGCGTCGGACTCGCTATCATATTCTTCATCCATGAGATCGCCTTCGTCAACATCTGGCCAAATCAACAAGCCAGTGAGTACTTTGAAAGTACTCGCAAGACAGTTCGGACGTAAGATATAACAAATGCATGCATGGATGCGTCATGATTAATTCATCAATGCTCATTAAAATAAATTAGCATAACGAGGTAAGTAAAAGGGAAACGGCGGTTGTCCGCCTGAAATCCCAACAAAACATAACTGGAGACCGATCGGGTGTCTGAAGCGACGCCTCAAAAGGTGAACAAATAAATAAAGGAAATGATGCCATAGTCGGGCGTCTTAGCGACACCACAAAAAGGGCTTTAAAAGAAATGCCACAGTCGGACGTCTGAGCGACATCACAAAAAGGGCTTTAAAAGAAATGCCACGGTCGGACGTCTGAGCGACATCACAAAAAGGGCTTTAAAAGAAATGCCACAGTCGGACGTCTGAGCGACATCACAGAAAGGGCTTTAAAAGAAATGCCACAGTCGGACGTCTGAGCGACATCACAGAAAGGGCTTTAAAAGAAATGCCACAGTCGGACGTCTGAGCGACATCACAGAAAGGGCTTTAAAAGAAATGCCACCGTCGAACGTCTGAGCGACATCACAGAAAGGGCTTTAAAAGAAATGCCACAGTCGGACGTCTGAGCGACATCACAGAAAGGGCTTTAAAAGAAATGCCACAGTCGGACGTCTGAGCGACATCACAGAAAGGGCTTTTGTCCACAAGTAAATATCACTCATAATAAACATTCAGTTCATGAAAATAAATGGGTTAGTCCATCCACAGGAATAATCATTTAACCGGACTTAGCACTCATGCGATTCACCGGAGTTTCTGTCATCAAAACTGACATCTGGTCAGGACAAGTTAATATCGAACTTGGACATGGAATAGATGATTTGAAGGAATATATGACTCTGCAGAGTTTGTACAAAAATTTTCCCTCAGCCAATGGATTTCCATAGTCACGAAGGACTAGTTCCGTTTACGGTTTTTCGGTAGGAAACACAGCTAACCAGTACACACCCATTCCACCTCTTGATGCTAGGAATCACCCTAGACATCGTCCAAGAAAAACTTTTGAGACGGGGTGATCACAATCTCGAATAGCATGGGATCAAATTTATATACGCGCGCTCTAAGGGGTGCCCCCCTCTCGGTCCCAACCGGAAACACCCATGCCCCCTGACCGGATGACTGGCTTTAATCCAGGGCCATGGAACCATAATCACGGCCTCTCCTTTTTGGTGTGTACCAGGAAAGCGGTTTACAACTTACTAAGCCATATTCCTTGCGGAAAACATGTGGTAGTACAAGGAAGGAAATGGAAGGAACTGGACCGATACGGTTTGACACTGAAGTCACATAGTCTGGCATAAGACTGGCATGCTACAACACTGCCATCTTACCCATTCTCTTGCCAACACATGGCCATTCATATGCACATCCATCCACTTATGGATCATCGAACTCACTTACCTTAACAGTGCATGGAAATAACGCTCATCGGTATGCTCATCACATGCCATGAGACTAACTAAATGCAAAACATGCCAAGACACTCATCATATCAAAAGTTCAAACATGCTTGCCTGGTTCAGAGTAGTCGGAGCCTGGCTCGGTGAAGTTCGCGGCTCCGTCACCCCCTTCGGTATCTACGGTATAAAGAAAACATATGCACTATCGTAAATACCAAGAGGTGCACAAAAATATACCAAATATTTTTCAAATAAATCTGATAAAAAACTAGACAAAATTTTAAGGAAGATAGAAAAAGAATCAATCAAAAATACTCTTCTGTTAAAAAGTTATAAGGGTTTTAGTCTAGGGACTCATCTGTAATGAAACAGAAAGTTTCCAGGGGCTAGTCTATAAAAACAGAAAACACTTCGGTAGAAACTATGCCAGCCCAGAGGGAAAGCGCATTCGGCGGAAGGCGTTTTCAGATAACGCTTCGTTTAGAAAAGAGAGAGAGGCTGACGGGTGGGCTCCACCTGTCAGGTTTGAAAATCAAAACAGAGCGCGACGGCGCCCGAGAGGTGCGGTGGTCGCCGGCGGTGATCCACGGCGAGGCAGGGGGATCGGGGTGTACCTCTGTGTTCAGGGCACCATTCCGCGTCTGAGGGAGGTGAAAGTGGTCGCCGGCGAGTACTGTGTCGACGGCGGCCTCTGCTCTAGCCGATGGCGGTTCGGACGAGGATGGAGCTCGCCGGAGAGGGCTGCAAGGTTCAAATTGATGAGGGGTTAGGATGCTAGGTGTGAGAGAGGGCTACGGACAAGGTTTGGGCGCCGGAGATGGCCTCACCGCAGTGGATCGAGCTGGAGGCCGAGGCGGACGGAGGTGGCCGGAGTCGAGGAAGAAGGGCTCCTCGAGGCCCCTCCAGTGGTCAGGCAGGGTGTGGTGAGGTGGTGTAGCCGGGCGTGAGTGCTAGCGGGCTCGGGGTGCTATATATAGCCGCCCCGAGGCGGTTGCCGAGAACGGGGTTCTCCGGCGAGGTGGTTACGGCGGCGTGGAGGTTGAACGGGAGGTTGCAGAGGTGGGGCGTCGTCACGGTCGTTCCCTGGTTCGGTTTGTGCGCTAACCTCGTTGGAATTAGGTGGCCGCGTGACTGAAACTGACGAAACTGAAACTGAATTTTAACTGAATTTGACTGAATCAGTGCATGCAAGGTGTTCGACAGAATGATCCAGGCATCTAGGGATTTTTCCTTGAGCTGAAATTTGGTGGAGTGGCTACTCATTGCTCAAGAAGGCTGCCTGAATTTTGGTGGAATTTTTGGAGAAGTGTGGATATGAATTTCACCAAATTTGGCAAATTTGGTCCAAACTTGCAGAGACTGAATTTTGAAATATTTGAAAAGAGGAGGAGTGGATCAAGATGGTTCTGGGTTGTGGGTTCAAAGGACTATCCAGGAGAGTTGGTTTGAGGTCATAACTCAAATGCAATATGGTACTTGCTTTGAAAATCTCTCAGGCTCCAAATAATTTTCAGAATTGATTTTAGGGGGAAAAATAATTAGAATAAAATCCAAAACTTGTTTGGATTAGTTGGGACAGAGAACTTAGGTTGAATTCAAGGAGGAGGGGAGGTTTTGGAGAGGTTTTACCACATGGGCAAAAATACAATGCCATGGGTGGCTTCAAGGATATGAAAAACCAAAATTTTCATAGAGCTTCTTATTAAAAGAAAAAGATTAAATTAAACTCCCAAAATAATTTGAGAGGGAACCAATAGAGAAGAAGTTTCAAAAGATCAAACACCAAGGTTTAAAAAAAATCCTTGCCAAAGAAAAGAAAGTTTTTATGAGGAAGGTTTTCTGGAAAATTTTAAATGGCCTCTTTTATAAAAACCACAAAGTTTTTGCTGAAAACCAAAGCAAAAATTTTGGGGTGTCACAACACCTACCCCCTTAGGAAAAATCTCGTCCCCGAGATTTCACCTGTTCCTCAAATAAGTGTGGATGCTCTGTCCGAAGAAAATCCTCTCTTTCCCAAGTTGCTTCGCTTTCGGTGTGGTTGCTCCACTGAACTCTGAAAAACTTGATGGTCTTCTGTCGAGTTCTCCTTTCAGACTCCTCTAATATTTTTACTGGTTGTTCTCGGTAAGTGAGGTCTGGTTGTACGTCAATGTTCTCATGGGATACTTGTTTCTCTGGTTTGCTTACGCACTTCCTTAAGTGAGAGATGTGGAACACGTCGTGAATGTCAGACAAGTCTTCGGGTAAGTCTAGCTGGTAGGCTACAGTGCCTCTTTGTGCCACTATGCAGAATGGTCCAATGAATCTTGGTGCTAACTTTCCTTTAATCTTAAATCGTTGCAGTCCCTTCATAGGTGATACTCGTAGGTACACAAATTCATCGGGTTCAAAGTTGACCCTATGATGTTTTCTGATCGTAATAACTCTTCTGTCGGCTTTGAGCGGTCTTGAGTCGGTCCTTGATTAGCTTGACTTTTTCCTCGGCTTCTTTGAGCATGTCTGGGCTGAAGATACGGCTGTCTCCGGTCTCTGACCAATTTAGCGAGGTACGACATCTTCGTCCGTATAGGGCTTCAAAAGGTGCCATTTGCAGGCTGGCCTGGTAACTGTTGTTGTATGCGAACTCGGCATATGGCAGGCTTTCTTCCCAACTGGTTCCATCGGTGAGGACACATGCTCTCAGCATGTCTTCCAAAATTTGGTTTACGCGTTCAGTCTGTCCATCAGTCTGGGGATGGTAGGCTGTGCTGAAGGCCAATTGGGTTCCCAAAGCCTGTTGTAAATGATCCCAAAATCTCGAGAGAAATTGAGTGCCTCTATCGGGGATTATAGTCTTCGGGACTCCATGCAGACAAACTATACGGGAGAGGTAAATCCTGGCAAGCTTCTGAGTGTTGTTGGTTGTCTTTACTGGAATGAAATGTGCCACCTTGGTTAATCTATCGGTGATGACCCATATGGCATCATACCCGTGTCGTGACCGAGGTAGTCCGACAATAAAATCCATCCCTATTTCATCCCATTTCCACTCAGGTATTTTGTTTGGTTGCAGTAGTCCGGCTGGTTTTTGATGCTCAACTTTTATGCGTTGGCACGAATCGCAACATGCAACGAATGTGGCTATGTCCCTCTTCATACTATGCCACCAAAATCCTTCCTGAATATCCTTATACATTTTGGTTCCTCCAGGGTGGATTGAATAAGGAGTGGTGTGTGCTTCAGCTAGGATTTGCTGTTTGAGGTCCTCTATGTTTGGCACACAGAGTCTGTCCCTGTACCGTAATATTCCATCATCGCTTATAACAAATTCCGAGGCCTTGCCCATACTCACTTTTCTTTTGATTCCTTCAATGCTGGGGTGACCAGGCTGAGCTTCTTTAATTCTCTCCACAAGATCGGGCTTTATTTCCAAGTTCGATATGGTGCCTTCCGCGACCATTAACAGGTTGAGTTTTGCAAATTCTTGTTGGAATTCAGGTCTCAAACTTTGTAGTCTATTTTCGTCGGAGCCCGGATGATAGTGGATTCCAACGTCATAATCCTTTACCAATTCCAACCAGCGGCGTTGCCGTAAGTTTAGTTCTGGCTGTGTGAAAATATATTTAAGACTTTTATGGTCCGTGTATATTTCACACCGATTCCCAAGTAAGAAATGCCTCCATTCCTTAAGTGCATGAATGACTGCTGCCATTTCTAAGTCATGAGTGGGATAATTTTCCTCATGCTTGCGGAGTTGTCGTGAAGCGTATGCGACAACCTTGCCTTCCTGCATCAACACGCACCCGAGACCTTTTCGGGACGCATCACAATACACCACAAAGTTTTTGTGTATGTCTGGCACAATTAATACCGGTGCTGTGGTTAATTTCCGTTTTAACTGTTGGAAACTTTTTTCGCAAGCTTCTGTCCATTCAAACTTCTTGTCTTTCTTGAGTAACTGCGTCATTGGCTTGGCTAGAGTGGAGAATCCTTCAATAAATCTGCGGTAATATCCTGCCATTCCCAGAAAACTTCGTATGTCCGTTACGCTGGCTGGTGCCTTCCAGTCAAGTATGGCCTTGACTTTCTCCGGGTCCACTGCGATACCGTCTTGGGTCAGCACGTGGCCCAGAAAGCCTACTTGCCTTAGCCAAAATTCACATTTGCTGAACTTGGCATACAATTGATGCTTTCTGAGTTCTCCTAGCACAATCCTGAGATGTTCCGCGTGCTCTTCTGGTGTTTTGGAGTATATCAGAATATCATCGATAAATACCACAACGAACTTGTCCATAAACTTCATAAATACTTTGTTCATGAGGTGAACAAAATATGCGGGGGCGTTAGTTAATCCAAAAGGCATAACTGTGAACTCATATAGCCCATATCTGGAGGTGAAGGCTGTTTTGGGGATATCTTCTTTCGCACTTTTAATTGATGGTATCCTGACCTTAAGTCAATTTTTGAGAATACCTTGGCCTGAGCGAGCTGATCAAATAGATCATTTATCCTTGGCATCGGGTATTTGTTCTTGACTGTGACCATGTTAAGTGCTCGGTAGTCTATGCACAATCTCAGTGTTCCATCCTTCTTTTTGGCAAATAAAATTGGTGATCCCCAAGGTGAGGAGCTGGCTCGAATGTATCCTTTGTCCAGTAATTCCTTTATTTGTTTCTTCAACTCAATCAACTCGGATGGTGCCATTCTGTATGGTTTCTTGTATATGGGGGTGGTTCCTGGTGCTAGCTCAATGCTGAATTCTATTTCTCGGTCTGGTGGCATGCCTGGTAGTTCTTCGGGAAATACGTCTGGAAATTCACATACTACTGGAACCTTGCTTAACTCATAAATATCCACCTTATTCAATCTTGGCTGCCAGGGTATTTTTCTTTCCTTGGCTGGTACTTTTATTGTCTTCCCGTGGTGGTGTGTGAGAATCACGGTCCGGTTGAAACAGCTAATAAAACCTTTGTTGGTGGTTAACCAGTCCATCCCTAGGATGACATCCAGTCCTTTATTTTCCAACACAATAAGATTGGCGAAAAATTTCAATCCTTGGAACTCAATGGTCACATTCTGACAATAACTCTGAGTAACTTGCTGAATCCCAGGGACTTGATGATCATGGATTTTTCCAAGGGGTACATCGAAAAATTATTTTGCAAAGCAAAACTTTTCGAAATGAATGAGTGAGAAGCTCCAGAATCAAACAAAACTGTTGCAGGTATTGTGTTGAGAGGAAACGTACCGAGTACGATATCCGGAGCATTTTGTGCTTCTTCTTTGGTCACGTGGTTCAGATGACCCTTCCTGTGGTTGTTGTTGGGGTTGAAGTTGTTGCGCTTGGGCGCTAAATTATTGCCACCGTTGTTTGGCTTCGGGGTCGAGTTCCTTGGCTTGGGGCACTGTTTGGCGTAGTACCCTTCTTCTCCACAAGCGTAACAAGTAACGCCTGGGCGATATGTGAACTCTTTGTCCCTTGCATGGAAATTCTTGGTTGGGCGAGAAATGTTTGTGGTAGGTTTGTGTGTCCCACCTTTCTGAAAATCTGTCCTGCTTCGATGGTTGCGTGCAAGAGTAGTCTGGTCTCTTTTTCGCTTGCGTAAATCCTCCAAGCTACGTCTCTCATTTTCCAGAGTAATGGCTTTGTCCACTAGTGTTTTAAAATCTGGAAATGTGTGCACGACCAGTTGGCATTTAAGCGCGGGCGCCAGACCGTCAAGAAATTTCTCCATCTTCTTGCTTTCAGTCATACGTTCTTCATTGGCATAGCGCGACAACAGAGTAAATTGACCGTTGTAATCTGACACTATCATGTTCCTTTGTTTGAGGTCATCGAATTCTCTCTTCTTAATTTTCATAACGCTCTTGGGAATGTGTGCACCACGGAAACCTTCCTTGAAATCATCCCAGGTTATATCATTTTCGTTGGGGTGCATGTGCAGAAAATTCTCCCACCATGATGCGGCTGCTCCTGTGAGATAGTGCGGAGCATATAATACCTTCTCGAGATCTGAACATTTTGCAATTATTAATTTTCTCTCCATATCTCAAAGCCAATCCTCGGCCTCAAGAGGTTTGTCAGTATGAGAAAAAGTTTGGGGACGTGTCTTCTGTAGCTCAAATAACTTGGAATGCTGCTGATACTGTCCATGATGATTTCCCATGTTGATGACTTGGTTCATCATTTCCCGATGTTGCTGCTGGCTCTGCTCATAAAGGCGGCACATTTGTGAAAGTGCCGACTCACTGCCCTGTTGGCTTGACTGTCCCTGAGTGAACTCGTTGCTGGGTTGTGTATCATAATTTTCCTCTGGTGGAGTTGGCATGGAGCGAGTCCAAGGACGAGACATTTTTCACTCTGGGAAAATATTTTGTAAAACCCATAAGAAAAGCGGAAAGAGTCGCAAAACCATTCCATAAATGTATAGAGCTGGCAAATAAAATAAATAACCAAGCTTACTTAAGAAAAACAAATCGACTTGCGCACGGAGAAGGACTGCTCATTACATATCTTACATGCGACGGTAATTATACAATACATCACTCAGGATATGCGTACATAATCCTGACATGTTATTTAGGCTAGTGCACTTCTCCAGATTCTACATGATGCGCAAACAGGCTACTTCTCACAACCTATGTACATATAAACATATCATACAAAGCGGCACATTACATGGCGGTTAAGCGTACTCAGGCGGAGATGTTGACGACCTCCTTTGCCCTGCCGAGGGTGAGGCGTAGCGAGGCTGGGGACTCGACTTCCTCCTCGCTAATAGGCTCCATACGTGTAGTGTTGCGCAGAGTGGACGGAGCAGTTGCCCGGGGCGGAACAACACGAATAGGAGTGGGCGCGAAGGTTGGTGCAGTGCGCACTGGAGTGGGCACAATAACTTGGTTGAATTCTTCGGTAGAAGGCAGGCGTCGAGTAGGTGCATAAGATGCTGAGGATGAGACAAAAGTCAGTGGCGGTGCGGTGGGTAGGAACTCCCTCCTGTTGGCAGCACAGCCATGAACTGAGTCCATGCGGGCAGCCAAGAAGTCGTCCACCAGGTTGTCGAAGGCTGCCTCCAGGGCCCGGAGATACTCAATAAGCATCTCAAAAGCCTCGTCTCGTTCTCCTCTGGGGCAGGAGAATGCGTAGTGACAGGTGTAAGGCACATGGCATGGAAGATAACGGTAACGACGAGTCTTCATCACGGGTAGGACATCCCTGAGACGAGCTATCGCCTCGCGGGCTGCCATCTGCATAGCATGCCTCTAGGCATGGCTCTTCCCAAGAACCGGAATCGGCGTAACTCACCACGCCCTCCCTTGAACTGCACTGCGGCCTGGTGCATGGTCAGACTGTCGTTGACTCGGTGCTGGCAGAGTGTGAAGACAGGGCACACGGATGGCCCCATCGCGACCTGAACGATGAAGGAAAGAAGCTTGACGAACCCATCGGGCACGTTGGCGAAGGTCTGAGACTCGCAGCTGTTGTCGGCCATCTACAAAAGTAGGCAAAAACTCTGCATGGTCAGATCATAAATTTATGCGGACTGTCAGATATGTCTACAATTGCAGAAAAATATAAAATGGCTCTATTATGCTAAAAACCAATAAGCGATCGCACCTAGTGGCTTCCTACAGTCAGCCTGGCTCTGGTACCAAGCTTGTCACGACCGGTTTTCCAATAAAAATATTTATTGAGAAACCAATCTATTGAGTCCAGTATGAGAGAAATCCTCCTCACTGGTAGACAAAATCTTGATACAATAAGCCAGTAGCATAAAATATATTACAGGGTTGAACTACGGTTGCTCAACCAAATTATTACAAGCACGCCAATTATTATACATAATGGCGGACACGAAAAAGTGGTGTGGAGGCATACTACTGACTCGAGGATAGGATGGTGGTGGATAAACACAGCGGGGAGAGGGATACAGGACTCTAAAACTAGCATCTCATCGAGCGTCGAGGTGAGGCTCGATGAATTTATTTGGTAGCGGAAGCGGATATAATACAATGACCAAATCCAGGGTAACACGAGACTGACTGGGACTCCTCTAGGCGTCGGACTCGCTATCATATTCTTCATCCATGAGATCGCCTTCGTCAGCATCTGGCCAAATCAACAAGCCAGTGAGTACTTTGAAAGTACTCGCAAGACAGTTCGGACGTAAGATATAACAAATGCATGCATGGATGCGTCATGATTAATTCATCAATGCTCATTAAAATAAATTAGCATAACGAGGTAAGTAAAAGGGAAACGGCGGTTGTCCGCCTGAAATCCCAACAAAACATAACTGGAGACCGATCGGGTGTCTGAAGCGACGCCTCAAAAGGTGAACAAATAAATAAAGGAAATGATGCCATAGTCGGGCGTCTTAGCGACACCACAAAAAGGGCTTTAAAAGAAATGCCACAGTCGGACGTCTGAGCGACATCACAAAAAGGGCTTTAAAAGAAATGCCACGGTCGGACGTCTGAGCGACATCACAAAAAGGGCTTTAAAAGAAATGCCACAGTCGGACGTCTGAGCGACATCACAGAAAGGGCTTTAAAAGAAATGCCACAGTCGGACGTCTGAGCGACATCACAGAAAGGGCTTTAAAAGAAATGCCACAGTCGGATGTCTGAGCGACATCACAGGAAGGGCTTTAAAAGAAATGCCACCGTCGGACGTCTGAGCGACATCACAGAAAGGGCTTTAAAAGAAATGCCACAGTCGGACGTCTGAGCGACATCACAGAAAGGGCTTTAAAAGAAATGCCATAGTCGGACGTCTGAGCGACATCACAGAAAGGGCTTTTGTCCACAAGTAAATATCACTCATAATAAACATTCAGTTCATGAAAATAAATGGGTTAGTCCATCCACAGGAATAATCATTTAACCGGACTTAGCACTCATGCGATTCACCGGAGTTTCTGTCATCAAAACTGACATCTGGTCAGGACAAGTTAATATCGAACTTGGACATGGAATAGATGATTTGAAGGAATATATGACTCTGCAGAGTTTGTACAAAATTTTTCCCACAGCCAACGGATTTCCATAGTCACGAAGGACTAGTTCCGTTTATGGTTTTTCGGTAGGAAACACAGCTAACCAGTACACACCCATTCCACCTCTTGATGCTAGGAATCACCATAGACATCGTCCAAGAAAAACTTTTGAGACGGGGAGATCACAATCTCGAATAGCATGGGATCAAATTTATATACGCGCGCTCTAAGGGGTGCCCCCCTCTCGGTCCCAACCGGAAACACCCATGCCCCCTGACCGGATGACTGGCTTTAATCCAGGGCCATGGAACCATCATCACGGCCTCTCCTTTTTGGTGTGTACCAGGAAAGAGGTTTACAACTTACTAAGCCATATTCCTTGCGGAAAACATGTGGTAGTACAAGGAAGGAAATGGAAGGAACTGGACCGATACGGTTTGACACTGAAGTCACATAGTCTGGCATAAGACTGGCATGCTACAACACTGCCATCTTACCCATTCTCATGCCAACACATGGCCATTCATATGCACATCCATCCACTTATGGATCATCGAACTCACTTACCTCAACAGTGCATGGAAATAACGCTCATCGGTATGCTCATCACATGCCATGAGACTAACTAAATGCAAAACATGCCAAGACACTCATCATATCAAAAGTTCAAACATGCTTGCCTGGTTCAGAGTAGTCGGAGCCTGGCTCGGTGAAGTTCGCGGCTCCGTCACCCCCTTCGGTATCTACGGTATAAAGAAAACATATGCGCTATCGTAAATACCAAGAGGTGCACAAAAATATACCAAATATTTTTCAAATAAATCTGATAAAAAACTAGACAAAATTTGAAGGAAGACAGAAAAAGAATCAATCAAAAATACTCTTCTGTTAAAAAGTTATAAGGGTTTTAGTCCAGGGACTCATCTGTAATGAAACAGAAAGTTTCCAGGGGCTAGTCTATAAAAACAGAAAACGCATTGGCAGAAACTACGCCAGCCCAGAGGGAAAGCGCATTCGGCAGAAGGCGTTTTCAGATAATGCTTCGTTTAGAAAAGACAGAGAGGCTGACGGGTGGGCTCCACCTGTCAGGTTTGAAAATCAAAACAGAGCGCGACGGCGCCCGAGAGGTGCAGTGGTCGCCGGCGGCGATCCACGGCGAGGCAGGGGGATCGGGGTGTACCTCTGTGTTCAGGGCACCATTCCGCGTCTGAGGGAGGTGAAAGTGGTCGCCGGCGAGTACTGTGTCGACGGCGGCCTCTGCTCCGGCGGACGGCGGTTCGGACGAGGATGGAGCTCGCCGGAGAGGGCTGCAAGGTTCAAATTGACAAGGGGGTTAGGATGCTAGGTGTGAGAGAGGGCTACGGACAAGGTTTGGGTGCCGGAGATGGCCTCACCGCAGTGGATCGAGCTGGAGGCCGAGGCGGACGGAGGTGGCCGGAGTCGAGGAAGAAGGGCTCCTCGAGGCCCCTCCAGTGGTCAGGCAGGGTGTGGTGAGGTGGTTTAGCCAGGCGTGAGTGCTAGCGGGCTCGGGGTGCTATATATAGCCGCCCCGAGGCGGTTGCCGAGAACGGGGTTCTCCGGCGAGGTGATTACGGCGGCGTGGAGGTTGAACGGGAGGTTGCAGAGGTGGGGCGTCATCACGGTCGTTCCCTGATTCGGTTTGTGCGCTAACCTCGTTGGAATTAGGTGGCTTAGGTGGAGTTCGACGGAACGGGGCGGCGCGGGCCCGTCGGCGGCAGAGAGCGCGCTCTGTGCATGCTGCACCACGGCGACGGTGCCGCATGCGTGCGCTGGCACGGAGACGGCCACGCGGAGGCACCAGAGGGTTTGGGCGGCGCCGAACGGCGTTGCGCCGCCGTTCTCCTCCCTGTCGGCTGTTGCAGGCGGGCCAGGGCGCCACCGACGCCAGGGCCGCGCCAAGAGCGCGTGCGAGGCTCCGGACAAGCGAGCGAGGCCGCGAGCAACGTGCCAAGTGCACTGTGGCCGCGTGACTGAAACTGACGAAACTGAAACTGAATTTTAACTAAATTTGACTGAATCAGTGCATGCAAGGTGTTCGATAGAATGATCCAGGCATCTAGGGATTTTTCCTTGAGCTGAAATTTGCTGGAGTGGCTACTCATTGCTCAAGAAGGCTGCCTGAATTTTGGTGGAATTTTTGGAGAAGTGTGGATATGAATTTCACCAAATTTGGCAAATCTGGTCCAAACTTGCAGAGACTGAATTTTGAAATATTTGAAAAGAGGAGTGGATCAAGATGGTTCTGGGTTGTGGGTTCAAAGGACTATCCAGGAGAGTTGGTTTGAGGTCATAACTCAAATGCAATATGGTACTTGCTTTGAAAATCTCTCAGGCTCCAAATAATTTTCAGAATTGATTTGAGGGGGAAAAATAATTAGAATAAAATCCAAAACTTGTTTGGATTAGTTGGGACAGAGAACTTAGGTTGAATTCAAGGAGGAGGGGAGGTTTTGGAGAGGTTTTACCACATGGGAAAAAATACAATGCCATGGGTGGCTTCAAGGATATGAAAAACCAAATTTTTCATAGAGCTTCTTATTAAAAGAAAAAGATTAAATTAAACTCCCAAAATAATTTGAGAGGGAACCAACAGAGAAGAAGTTTCAAAAGATCGAACACCAAGGTTTAAAAAAAATCCTTGCCAAAGAAAAGAAAGTTTTTATGAGGAAGGTTTTCTGGAAAATTTTAAATGGCCTCTTTTATAAAAACCACAAAGTTTTTGCTGAAAACCAAAGCAAAAATTTTGGGGTGTCACACCAGGTCCAGCCCTGGATACCACGCCTTGACGAACTCCAAGGCCCGGCGCGCTCCGGCCGGGGCCGAGGAGCCCTTCCAAGCCTCAAGACGGCCGGAAGCAACTTCCAGCCAGTCGGCGGTCCGACTGGCGGTGCGCAGAGCCGGCATGTCCGGCCACAGGGCAGCAACCGCCTGGGCGCCGGCACGCTGAAGCCGGCGCAACAGCCGGTGAGCCGGAAGAAGACGGGCTTCGATGCTCAGGAGCTGCTCGTCGATGGTTCGGGGGGCATTGGCGGCGATCTCCTCGCCATTCGCCCTTCGCGCCTCCCGAGGAGCCTCGCTAGCCGAGGGACTGCCTGCGAATGGCCAGGAAAGAAGTCTGCCAAGAAAAAAAATAAGAAAGTCGAAAAATCAGAAGTCGGTCTGACACATAGTCGGAAGCCCGAAGAAACGAAAGAAACTTACCATCAATGATGTCCTCGATCTCATGGTAGCTGGAGGTCAGCATCGCCTCCCTATCAGTCCAGGCGGAGCGCTCGACCTCGAACTCGACCATGAGAGCGGCCTCCCGTGTCTTGGCCTCGCCTTGAGCCTTCTGGAGCAGCTCCTTCTGCTCGGCCTGCTGTGCCGCCAGAAGGTCACGCTCCTTGGCGAGCTTGCTGCACTCCTCCTCCTTGGCACGCCGAGCGGTGTTGGCCTCGCCCAGCTGCTCTTGAAGAGCGGCGTTGACACCTGAAGAGCAAAGAAGAGACAAGCAAGTCGTCAGTAAATTAGATCGCCGGGGAGATCCGGCCCGACTGCTCAGCAGTCGGCCCGAATCTCGGGGACTACAGCCCGCGGGTGCGCCAGCGCGCCCCCGCGAAGAAGGAAGAAAAGAGCTCACCCTGGCTTTCCACCAAGTCGGCGGTCCGCTTATTCAACTCCTCGACATTGCGGTTGAAGGCAGTGGCGCGGAGGTTATGATACTCCTACAAAAAGCCGACAAAGACGAAGTCAGTATTCGGAACTCGCCAGAGGGAGTTCCGACCGGCATGCTCAGCAGCCGGCCCGGAACTCGGGACTACACCCAGTGGGTGCGCTGGCGCGCCCCCACAGAAAAAAAAAAGAATCAGAAAGAAGAAGAAACGTACTCGGACAGATGTCCGTACGGCCAGATGCACCCTGGTGCAGACTTGAAGGGCGTCGCTTTCCGCGCGCAGCTTCGCCTAGACGTCCAGGAGCGCTTGGTTTAGCGGTCCGGTGCCGCCTCCGCGCAACCACCCGGTGGGCGCGGCGCTGGAGGCCTCGATGTCCAGACTCGCCGAGCTGGCGGTGCCGGTTTCCCGAGCTCGCGGCACCGAGGTCGTCCTCTCAAGCCGGCGGCGCACCGGCACAGCGACTTGAAGAAGCAGGCGCGCCTCGGCCTCGTCCGCGATCGGCGGATCCGACTGGCCCACCGGCTGTTTGCCGTGCGGCCTCCCAAACGGTGGCGGAGGCGGCGGAGGCGGCGTGAGGGTTTCCGAGCCAGAAGCCTCGCCGCCTTCTTCCACGAGGGGGTTCTCGGTGCCGACCTCTCCGGTCTGCCCCGTGAACTCCGGAGCCGGCGGCGCCGATGACAATGGGGGGACGAGCATCGCCGATCGGCGACACGCGGCCTCCTCAGCATGCCGCTTCGCCGCAAGGGCGGCTTCGGCGTCCTCCAGCTTCTTCTGGGCAATGGCGGCCGCCTTCTCGGCCTGCGCCTTCTCCAGGCGGTCGGCCTCCTCCTCGTCGCGCTTGTCCCGCGCATTCCGCTCCGTCGCCTCTTGGAGGTCGGCGGCGGGATCGGGCCGTCGAGTGTTGGCGGACATCTCTACCGACCCCGTGACAGAGGGGACGGCGACTCTCTCAAGGGAGAGGGGGCCCTGAAGAAGAATGGAGGGAGAATAAAGGAAATTTTGGGGGAGATTCAACAAAGAAATAAAGAGCGCGAAGACTTATGCCGAGACTAGCGGCGGCCTTCTCACTTCCCTTCGGAAGTGGTTGGCCTTCACGGCCGCCTCCTCCCGTTTTGTCGCAGCGGCCACCCCCTTGAACTTCTTCAGTTTGCCACTGGGCGCACTCGGCCCGGCGTGGCGCCTCTTCGCGCCACCTTGGCCGGCCAGGCCGGCTCTTGGCTGGTGGCGCAGGGCGACTTCGTCGGCATCATCATCAGGCCAGTCGGCGAAGGTGGCCAAGGGCCTGAAGCCGCTGTCTACTCCTTCTCCGCCGCCTTCGGCGTCGGCTTCCAACGCCGCTGCCCCCAAATCAGGGTCGTCAACGTTGCTGTCCGCGCGGTCAGGGACGTAGTCGCGGGGCTGTCTCGTGGCGCCAGCGTCGGGCTCCATGAGGGGGTTCTAGCCAGAAGAAACCAACCAGAGTTAGAAGCCGGAGTCGGCTGCAAAGAAGACAAAGCTACAGAGAAATATGACTTACCACTGGTGGGGGGTTGTTGCACGAATACGGATTCTTGCCGAACTGCCAGCCCTCTGTGAACTCACAGTGCGCGATGTGGTTCACCAAGTTCGCCACCTCCTTGCGGGGCATCTCCTTGGTGCTCATCCGACTTGGATCTCAGAGGCCGCTCATCTGACAGATCAGGTGAGGCCGGCCTTGGAGCGGGAGGACTCGGCGCGCCACGAAGGTGGCCAGAAGGTCGGATCCGACAAGGCCCTCCGACTGCAGCAAGACTCGAAGTCGCGCTACGGCGGCGGCTCCGGAGCGAGTCAGCGATTTGGCCCGGTGAGACCAGCTGGGGAGCCTCCCAGTCAGGGGGGCGGCGTTGAAGGGCAGCAGGTTGACCCAGTCGCCGTCGGTGGAGAGGTTCTTCACGTAGAAGTACGAGCGCTGCCACATCTTCACCGACTTTATCAGCGAGATGGGAGGAAAGGGGTTGTCGGCTGTCGAGCGCCGCACCGTGACATAGGTGCCGCACTGTGCTGGAATGCCGGCGACGTGTGTGCCGAGCTTCGAAGAGAAGAACTGCCCCCACAGCTCGAGGGTGGGGAGAACGCCGAGGAAGCCTTCGCACAGAGTGGCGAAGGCGGAGAGCAACACCACCGTGTTGGGAGTAAGGTGGTGTGGTTGAAGGCCGTGAAACTGCAAGAACGAGCGAAAGAACCCACTCGCCGGCAGCCCCAGGCCGCGCATGAGGTGCGAGCGGAAGATGATCCGCTCGCCCTCCTCCGGCGCCGGTCGGATCTCCCCCGCCGGCGCCGGGCGGGTGCGCACGAGGTCCGCGCTGGGGTGACGGTGGGTCTGGCGGAGGAACTCGATATGTTCCTCCTCCACCTCCAAGCCGTCCCATACGCCGGAGCGCACGGCGGGGGCCACGGCGGAGGAAGAGCTCATTGCCGCGGTGAGGAGAGTTCTCGCTCGACGGCGGGGGCAGGAGGAAGAAAAGGCAAGTGAGGCGGGAGAACGGGGGAGAGGGGTGTGCGTGCGGTGTCGCCTCGCTCCTCCTCGCCTATTTATAGCCCTGCGGGCTGAGAAGCCGAGGGGGCAGGCGTGGGATTAACTATGCACGATGCCCCACGCCGCCCCACGATTTACCCCATGAAATTACTGCGCACAGTAACGGCATGGGGAAACTAACCGCCCACGGCCGCAATGGATCCGTTCGTGTGCCGAGGCGCGGTAGTAGCGGGCCCCACCTGACGGCCTATCCCGTCACGCGCATGGGTAAGCAGACTGTCCTCCTCACGTGGCGCCACACGATAGGACCGCCTCGATGGCAGCGGGGAAGCATATCAGATACGCCGCCCGTTTTCCCGCCGCGACTTTCAAGCAGCAGCCCTTCGTTAAAAAATCCAACTTTCCACGAGTCGGCCGAAGAGAAGACGGTAGCCGAGTTCGGAATCTGCACGGGGGAAGATGAAACTGTTGAAGCCCCACCAGGCGGCATCCGCGGGGCTTCACCAGCTTCGGGGACTACTGTTGGAGTAATGGGCCACGGGTAGGCCAACCCGGGTCCTAGGATCTTTCAAGACATCGGGGCAGGCCGCGCCCCTCAAGCCGAGTCCCAGATGGCGACAACAAGGCCAACCGAGTCCCAGATGGCAACTCCAAGACCAGCCGAGTCCCAGATGGCGACTCCAAGACCAGCCGAGTCCCAGATGGCGACCTCCAGAGGGGCCGACTATGGGAGTCGGCCCATGACTCTTCCCGAAGCCCGATGCGGGGTACGGTCACGACGTGGCCGTCCCTCACCACCTACGAGGGACTAGCATGGCTACAGTGAGCCGTATCACCGGAAGATCTCCGGTGAGGCGCGGCACTGTTGCCATGCCTGCCCTGACCTCAGCCATAGTGCGCGACGCACTGTGCCCACGACGCCGGCCTGTACGGCCCGAAGACCGCGGGGCCGCCTGTCAGTGGGTGGACCGAAGGCGGCCAGAGCACCCCGAAGATGGCCTTGTGGGAGTCGGCCTCCCCAGAGTCGGTCGTCTCCCCTTCAGGGCCCCACGAACCATTAACCAGATTCGATGGGGAATGGTGACATTGATCGCCCGATAGACGGCGACACTGTTGCCACGACCCAATGACCGAGCCTACGTCATCAGGAGCGCCGCACAGTGTCATGCCTGCCCGCAGGACCCACCAGTCGACGGGCCCAGAAGCCGGCGGGAAGGGCGGCGGTGCGAGAGACAAACAGCTGGGGCCCACGCCCAGCCGGATTACCATTGTACCCCCGAGGGATAGGCCTATATAAACCCCCCGGGGCACCCATGCAAAGGGTTCAGACCTTGAGAGAGATAGACCACATAACACAGGAAGGAGAGAACTAGCCCTGCTCTCTCCGGCCTCCCGATACAGCTCTAGGAGCACCATTGTAGCCACTTTGCTTTAGTGATCATGCGGAGACCCCGCAGAGCAGCAGTAGGGGTGTTATCTCCCCGGAGAGCCTCGAATCTGGGTAAGATTCGCCGGCGTGCATGCATACGCCTCATCCCGTTTCCAGGCACCGGCGACATTCTACTCGCCCCCACCATGATAAGCCATCCTTTGGCATATGTCGCACCCAACCCCCGACATAGACATATTTTTCGATATCGGCTTCCGCTTGAGGACAAGCGAGGTCTAAGCTTGGGGAAGTTGATACGTCCATTTTGCATCATGCTTTTATATCAATATTTATTGCATTATGGGTTGTTATTACACATTATATCTCAATACTCATGGCTATTCTCTCTTATTTTACAAGGTTTACCATGAAGAGGGGGAATGCTGGCAGCTGGAATTCTGGCTGGAAAAGGAGCAAATATTGGAAACCTATTCTGCACAGCTCCAAAAATCCTGAAACTCCACGAAAGTTATTTTTGGAGTTAATAAGAATTATTGAGTGAAGAAACTACCAGAGGGGGCCCACACCCTGGCCAGGAGCGTGGGGGGCGCGCCCACCCCTACTGGGCGTGCCCCCTGTCTCCTGGGCCCCCTGGTGGCCCTCCGATGCCCATCTTCTACTATATGAAGGCTTTCACCCTGGAGAAAATTAGAGGCAAGCTTACGGTACGAAACTCCACCGCCATAAGGCGGAACCATGGTGGAACTAATCTAGAGCTCTGGCAGAGCTGTTTAGCCGGGGAAACTTCTCTCCGGGAGGGGGAAATCATTACCATTCTCATCACCAACGATCCTCTCAACGGGAGGGGGTCAATCTCCATAAACATCTTCAGGAGCACCATCTCCTCTCAAAACCCTAGTTCATCTCTTTTATCCAATCTTGTATCAAAACCACAAATTGGTACTTGTGGGTTGCTAGTAGTGTTGATTACTCCTTGTAGTTGATGCTAATTGGTTTACTTGGTGGAAGATCATATATTCAGATCCTTAATGCATATTATTACTCCTCTGATTATGAACATGAATATGGTTTGTGAGTAGTTACGTTTGTTCCTGAGGACATGGGTGAAATCTTGCTATTAGTAGTCATGTGAATTTGGTATTTGTTCGATATTTTGATAAGATGTATGTTTTCTTTCCTCTAGTGGTGTTATGTGAATGTCGAATACATGACACTTCACCATTATTTGGGCCTAGAGGAAGGCATTGGGAAGTAATAAGTAGATGATGGGTTGCTAGAGTGACAGAAGCTTAGACCCTAGTTTATGCGTTGCTTCGTAAGGGGCTGATTTGGATCCATATGTTTAATGCCATGGTTAGGTTTACCTTAATACTTCTTTTGTAGTTGCGGATGGTTGCAATAGGGGTTAATCATAAGTGGGATGCTTGTCCAAGAAAGGGCAGTACCCAAGCACCGGTCCACCCACATTCAAATTATCAAAGTACCGAATGTGAATCATATGAGCGTGATGAAAACTAGCTTGACGATAATTCCCATGTGTCCTCGGGAGCTCTTTTCTCATTATAAGAAATTTTCCAGGCTTGTCCTTTGCTGCAAAAAGTATTGGGCCACCTTGCTGCACTTTATTTACTTTCGTTGCTTGTTACTCGTTACAATTTATGTTATCACAAAACTATCTGTTACCTACAATTTCAGTGCTTGCAGAGAAAACCTTGCTGAAAACTACTTGTCATTTCCTTATGCTCCTCGTTAGGTTCGACACTCTTACTTATCGAAAGGACTACAATAGATCCCCTATACTTGTGGGTCATCAGCAGCGCGAGACATCTCTGGAGTGAGAGGGTGTGTGAGTCGCATACAGGGGAATAGTTGAGAGAAGTGAGACCCCAGGAGACAAAGTTTGTGTAAGTGTGAGATAAAGAGATTTCACAGGGAGAATTGTAATTGGAGATAGATGGCGGGGAGCAAGATATACTTAGAGAGATAGAGTGAAGGTCGAGGGAGAGAGTACCTTTAGTGTGTTACGAAGATAAAAGACTGCTATCGACATATAATTAGCACGAGAGATACCCGAGAGATGATGAAGGTGTACAGATCTAGAGAGAGATATAAGTCATGAGTAATAGCTATATGATACGAATATAAGAATTAAAGGGGATTCAAATATTTGAACTAGAGACCAGGACATCAATAATATCATAACGAAAATTGGTCTATCGAACATGCATATTCATCTGAATTTGGACATCAATGATGTTATTTAGTTTTTCAATATTAGTGATCCATAGATTTTTTTAATTAGAGGCAATGCATGGTTTATATGAAATTAATGTCTAAAGAGGATTACACTATATGTTGCATGTGTGTCAAACACATTATACGTGTTTGAGAAGTGGAAAAAACCCCGCATGAAACACACATTAATTGGAGATAGTTCACGAGGAATGCATAAATTGGATTTCAACATAAAGAGGTTTCAAATATTTGAAAAATCAAAGAAACAGTTGCAAGATATGTGCGAGCAATGTAGCCTTGGAAACTTAGAGCAATGTAACCTTGGAAACTTAGGGCATCTTCCTCTGACTCCTCCACTAGGGAGCTACATTGACTTAGGTCTCCCTCTAGCTCAGAATCACTGTTAGGATCATATTCTGAGCATGAATCTGTAGGTGGAGAGCGTTTGCATTGCATTGCATCCGGACTTGATTTCAGTCCCTTATTGCCAAGTTTGACAGCCATGGCATTGTTCTGCTTTATTCTTTTCATGCACGCAAGCTCATAATCATTATGATGCTGTTCAGAATCTGAGATTCGTGAAAACATAAAAAGTAGTCAGATTATCTATCGAATGCATTGCGGATTCAACTCGGAGAGTGTCTCCCTATAAACCTCCCCAACCGTGCTGACCAGACCACACACAGAAATACAAACCCCTGATGTCTCTATAACAGGAAGGCACACATTTCAAAACTGAAGTAGTAACATTAGAATCATATGAAATTCGTATTTGAACAAATAAACTAAGCAATTATGAGTGGCGTAATGTTTAGCTTCAAGGGTGGAGTGTTGGTAGTGCGACACAAAGCAAGTAGGCAGATTGTATTCCATGTAAAAGATCGAAACCTATGTAAAAGCTGGAAATGACACTTTCTTTCTATACAATGCAGTGTTCGTTACCCACACATGATGAAAGAGATCACATATAGAAATACTATTCACTCATGTCTATGGTTCCAGTATTTAGAAACAAGGTGGTCCACCCTAAAAGAATATTGACAACAAATATGACAAGGCAAGCATAGATGTAGTGAATCAATCATTTACTTGTGAGCTTATTAGGACAAGTATGTAGAATTGTAACTGCAGTAAGAGACCGTCCAAAATCTGAATGAAGAAGTTTGTCTAGCACTTATTGTTGGCAACTAATCGACGTGAATAATTGGATATTATATCGAATGAGTAAGAAAGACAAGTAAAATTGTCAACAAACCTGGCTTGCAGTAGTAATCTGGGTCAATGTCACTACGACCAACAATCTAAAATGACTAGTTTCTGTTCTGAGGGACGGAATTTTGAAAACCCTATGAACCTTAGAGGTACTAAAGATTACCGAAATACATCTGAACCATTAAGTGTAGGTAGCACTGAGCACACAACAAACCCTAATGACAGTCCTGCCTAATGAGTAATGAATAAATTAGAAAATGGGTGATGAGCAGTGGCTGCTGAGTGTTGAGGACGTATCTCAGGATAAATCGGGTTGGCTTGGTGGGTGCTGCATGCATGAGCCCTGAATGATCTGGGAAGGTAGGCACGGCGGCGCGCCTGGGCAGCGGTGACGCTGTTGGGCGAGCGGCTCCTGGCCTCCTGTTAGTCCGGCGTCTCCTCCTAGAGTCATGTTGTCCGGGGATGGCAAGTCGCCGGCGAGGCAGGCGGCTGGGGGCGAGTAGAGATCGGAAGCGCGCAACAGAACAGAGGGGAATTGGGGCCTAGGACGACCCAAAATCCTAGGATGGGCCGGCCCACCGTCGGCACCCTGTAGAGATACACACCCGAACGACGAACATGCATTTTCGAAACTAATTTAGGAACATTTAGTAGACCAATAAGACAACTCTGTATTAATAATATCAGGTTCATATTTGAACATCTAAGCTTGTTTAGCTTGATGGGTGGAGCAGTGTTATTATGACGCGAAGCACGTATTCTGATCGTATAGTGATCATAAAAGGGGGAAACTCTAAGCATATTCTTTTTAGCAAAAGAGGGTTTCCCCTCCGATTTCTATTAAAGAAACCACCACGGAACCAACATGATTAATTAAACCCTAAGCATGATCAATTAAACCGTATTATGGTTGTGCCATGGCAGATTTGATGCTGCAAACCGGAGAAATGATATTTAGCATCCATTGTTTGCTTCGAACTAAGAACTAAATTCTAAGAGCTAAAAAGAAAGTAGAGTAACCAAGTTAAGATCTATTTTCTGGTTGAGATCAAAAAGTTGTGGAGATATGAAGTACCACCTCTCTTGCGGCGCCATGTAGGCATCGGGGGTGCGATGGCTGTTGGTGGTGTTGAAGCAGATCTGCGATGGTAGACGGGTGCATCGGGGGATAAGTCCCATTGCGGTGGAAGAGAAGGTCGTGTGAGCGGCCCCGACAAAGAGGACGACAGCGCTGATGAAGCGAGAGGACGCGATGCAAGGCTATTGGTCCGTCGCCGTGGAAGAGAAATGTCCTTCTCTAGCAGTGGACGACGCGGTCTTGGTAGGTACTCCGGCATGGTGGAGGACGGTGGCGATGGATGTGGTGGAGGACGGTGGCGATGGATAGGGTGGCGGACGGAGGCTGGTGTGGGGATGGGGTGTTCTAGCGCGGACGGTGTATGAATGGGAAAATGGAGGGAGAGGTACGGGGAACCATGTTTTTGGGACGCGCCTGTCTGAAATATGGTAAAGTTACGAACTTAGCCCCTATTTAAAATTTGGACGTCTCGTCGGTTGGGATAGGACGGTAATCTTGCATCTCGCCAATATTTGCCTAGAGCGATTTCGGGCAAGGAAAGGGTGGTTGGCACCCATGGTTGGCGCCCACGGTGTATGAACGGGGCTGACAGGTAGGGCGGTTGTGTCACATATGAGTGAAGTTACAAACCTGCCCCTATTGAAAACTTTTGCCTACATCGATTTCGGCTGAGTCGAGTTTGTTTTGCCGCCCACCATGTATGAATGGGGAATGGAGGGAGAAACAGAGGTCTTTCGGACGAGCTTGAATCAAATGTGTTTTGCCACCCATGTTTGATGCCCACCATGTCGGAATGGGCTCAGAGGCGGTCGTGTCACGTCTAATTGAAGTTACTAACCTATCCCTATTTAGAGTAGTAGAAATCGGGCCGATGGATTGTCCGTGTAATGTGTAGACAGTAATTTCCATCTCTCAAGCTCTATCTTACAGCCCTCACCATTACCAAAAGCTCAATCGGACAATATCTCTCCGGAGCATATATATTTGTTCAATGAATGTCGGACCACACTCACTTTGTCTCTCTATCTATATGTCTCTCGATTGACCTCGCTTTCCCACACCGTATCTTCCATGCGTTGAAGCTAATACCTCTCCATTCCTCGCAAAGCCGGAGCTATTTACATTGTGAGGGGTACTCCAACCTTGGATTATTTTGTGTAGGCATTTATTCCAGTCGGTTTAGATTATATTTTCATAGCATTCGGCCCACAACTACTCCAAACACCGTTGCAACCCACGCAACTCCCCTAGTTGATTTCCCTCTAGCTCGGTCATCGCTCTCTCGCACGTCCTTTCTCGCCTTCAACGTCGCACCATGGTATTACTGAAAAAACTATGTTGTTCTCTTTAATTATTATAAATAAGCAACAAAACTACACACCGATAGTCCACTTGATATGGAACAAATTTCAACCCACAAATTGAAGTGCTACAAACTACACACCAAGGGGCCCACATGTCATGAAACAAATTTGGACCCATATACAAATTAAAAAATAAAGGACGAGGATCGAACATGCGGCCGGGCCTTCAAGCCGCATGTCAATAGGCAACATACGTAGAATAGCAATGTTTGTTGTACCTCCTTTATTCACATAATGTTTTTATTACCACAACCTATTTAATGGATAACATGTAATATTATTTCTAGTACTATTCGCCTTCACTTACTGGTGGGTTCCATGTGTGCTCTCTCTCTCTCTCTCCTCCCGTTCTGCGTTTAGACGCACGGGCAAACAGGAATAACTCGCGGGCGATGTTGCCGTTGACCATATCTGGACGCGTTCACAAGTCACGGCACCAGTTTCACGTGCTAGCATCACTAGTTAGTGTGTACATGCAATGCACGTTAATTTGGAAGTATATTAAGTGCATGTGGATATTAACTACTAGGATATTATTTGCATGTTGTCATGTGATTAGCACTATTTTTGGCATGAAATTAACTGCATGCTAAACGTGTTGAGCGCTCGACATTGAAGCAGTCTAGGTCGTTGGATGACAAGGAATACATGTGGCTTGATGACGTTTTATATTTAATTTGATACGGCTCTAGCAGAACATTCAATCGATCAAACCATACATTTCGTTCAGTCTGACTCCGACTTTAAATTGTACGACGATCGATGTAAAATACACGGAAATGATAAACGTTCGGATTTTAAGCATGGCAATCCAAACGTTTTTCATGGCAAATTTATATTACGCGGCGGCAGTGGGGGCGTCTCGCGGTGGGAAGCGGCTCCTCTACCGTGCTCTGTGTGTTGTCGGGCCACTAACCGACGGCGACTGCGGCGTCTTGCATTGTTGTTGGCGTACTCCTGGACATTGGCCTAGCTTCAAGGAAGGCCAAAATGTTCTGGACTTCGGAGCGAGTCAACTGGTGGGAGGAGGCGACTGGCGTTGGTGCAAGGAAGCGGTCGACAGCGGCCATCCATGCCCCTGAGGGGGGCACTGGCACCCACATGGGGACAGACGCTGTCAACGGCGCGGCGGAGACATTCGTGTGCACGGGCACCGGCACGGGCGCGCACGTCAGTGCACGCGCAGGCGCATGCACTGGCAGGTGCACGGGCACTGACACGGGCGTGTGCGTCAGTGCACATGCAGGCGCATGCGCTGGCAGGTGCACGCATGCGTGAAAGTCGGCGGGGACCTCGTGGAACCCCGTGGCATCAAGCTCGGCGACAATGTGCGGCTCCCAGCCCACCAATGCGACGGGGATGGGTGCTGGCACAGTCGGGGCGACGGGAGCCGGAACGGGAGCGGGGACAGGCGCGACGTCTTCCCGCAAGGCCAGTTCAAGCTCGTCCCAAAGCGCCTTATGTTCTTGAGACTCCGGCTGGGTGTCTTCCTCATGAAACTGAAACACTAAGGGCAGACCATCGTGATGCGGCATGGCGTACGTTTAGGTCAGGCTAGTTTGAGGTAGACTACAGGAGAATCGGAGAGGAAGAGAGAGGATTGTAGTGATACCGGGTAGTGCGGGGTTGATTTTAAACTATGGCGCCGGCGACATTAAAAGTGGGGGCATTTGGGACGACGGTGGGCGGTGGAGCCTGGTCAAAGGGCTCGGCTCCTGGTGAGTCTGCACAGCGGTCTGCTCGCACGCCTCCCTGACAGCCGGCCCAGCGGTCTGCTCGCACGCCTCCCGCCGACTCACACGCTTGCTGGGATGACACCTGCCGATGAGAAGCGGGGACTCATGGCGGCACGTAAATGCCCACGATTTCAATAGTGAAAGCATTCACCTTAACGTGATAGGTCTTTGTTCCAAAATACCTTGGCTCTTCATTTGTGCAACTTGTCATAAGCAGCTTGTCTCGAATTGAAGAAAAAACTTACGAAGTAATATTTGTGCCATATCACGTGACCATGCTCAGTTTCAAGAATTTATGCTCACTTTTGGATTTTCTGAAATTTAAGATCCAGGATTCGAAACAATATCATAACCTGCATCATGCAATAAATTTTCAAGCCGTACATCTGTCCTGTTGTATTTCTTAAGAAAGGATTTGGCCAAACATTTTGCTTAGTTAAACCTCCTTTCCGGTTTATAGGGCTGAATTCAAAAATCTCACCAACCAAGGTAGATGGTGAGTGGTGGAACAATTGTTGTAGTTTGCGAAACCACTCAATTAAAGCACTTGTTTTCCTCGAAAATTGTGTTTACGAATGCATTAATTGCAATGCATGCATGCATAAAGTACATGCATTGGTCAATTTTCTCTTAATACTTGCATGTAATGATTTATTGCATCTTGAAATCTGAACATGTGATGGGGAACAACAAAATTGAGACTTATAAAATGGGAAAACTAAAATTTTGAGATAAGCCCTATAAACCGGAAAGGAGGGAGTAAAAGGATAATCCCTCCGTACCAGTGCATTGCCTGATATATTAACTCAATTACTAGGCAAGAACAAACGGGCTCAATTTTGTGCTCATCCTGGTGTAGTAGTAGTAGTACTAGGAAATGCAGTTGACGGGTGACCTTGACGAGCAGCAACCGAGGGAATTGAACTGTGCTCGGCACAGTAGGTAACGTTGTCTAGTTACTAAAGCATCCCTCCGTTGTTCATCGGTAGTCATTATGGACCGGGGACATGAGGGGAATTTCCTAGGGCTGGAATTCTGGCTGCCAGATATTTAGACTCGAAACGCTGAGGCTCGACTAGTTGGGGTTGCCTAATGTGCATACCACGCACGCCATCGAAGGACACAAGCCCGTTTTTTTAGGATCAACATGAGCCAAGGTCTGGCTGGTACGCCGTTGGGTCCTACCATTCGAGAATACGAAAGGAACCTTTCTAATTGCCGAATGAATCTATGTGTATTACAATACCCGTATTTTCCTTGCAAATACTAATCTCAATGGGTAATTGATTTATGACGAGTTGTTGAATTAAAGTGAGTTTGTGATATAGTGATCCCAACGTGGATTTCACATTTCATGGTATCCCTAGTAAGTTTTCCAATGCAAATTCAAATTTAAAAGATGAACAATATGGAGGTGATAAAAATTTGTATGTATCAAGCATATGACCACACACACACACACACACACACACACACACACACACACACACAGACACACACGCACGAACACAACAACAATCCAATAAGTATAGTGCATCTATTTTTCCAACCAATGCATGTATGACATGAATTCAAAATACTCCTTCTATTCCTAAATATTAGTCTTTTAGAGAGTTCAACAAGTGACTACATACAGAGCAAAATGAGTGAATATAGACTCTAAAATATGTCTATATACATCCGTATGTGCTAGTCCATTTGAAGCCTCTAAAAAGACTAATATTTAGGAACGAAGGGAGTAAAATGTAAGACATCCATGGTCCTCAGTTCAATATTTAAAATAATCATGAAACTGAAACATGAATATTAAGTCTAGTACTACAGTACATGCAAATGTTGTGTTTAGGTGGAGCTATGATTGTCGGGGGTCAACCCCTCGACCTTAGATAAAATTGTGGAGCTCTATTTAGGGTTGTTTAGATTATATTTGTCCCCGCCATCCCAACCACCGATTGGTTGTGCACCCCTCACCCCTCCTCCCCGGGAGAATATCATGTGCCCCCATACCTTAGATGCTATATCCCGATACGAGTTTCTTGGAGCTTGTAGATCTGGGATATAGCAGCTCACATGATGTGTCTTAATTTTTTTGCAGGAAACCTTGATGAGTTTGAGAATTGCACACAATTTGTACAAAAACTACTTAGATGCCCTTTGATCCCATATCCAACAACCTCGAAGCTTGTATCACCGTAGCATCTAAGATGAAGGAGGACCTCATATTCTCATGTATGTAAGAATATCATGTGCTACCACACCTTAGATGCTTTGGTGATACAAGCTCTTCGGAGGCGTTGGATTTGCGACCCAATACCTCCTCAGTGGTTCAAATGGTTTTTTGCAGAAAAGCCCCAAAAGAGTTCGGCCACTGCTTACAAGCACAAAGACTGCTCACATGCCATTGGATCTCAGATCAAACAACCTCCAAGCTCGTATCACCATAGCATCCAAGCTGCGATAGCACCTTATGTTTTCTCGCACGGGAGAGTATGAGGTGCTCCTGCACCATAGATTCTATGGTGATACGAGTTCATTGAGATCTAACGGCCCACAATAGGAGGTTTGAATGTTTTTGCAATATACGGCTGATAGAGTTTGGGAAATGCACAGAAAGTACAAGTACTATGCATGTGCCATCTGATCACTGATCATACGACCTAGATGCTCATATCACCATAGCGGGTAATTAAGCTACGGGGAGCACCTAATATGAGCACCCGGGAGCCATTGGACCGAAGATGCAGCGGCACACACGAGGCCTGAATGTTTTATTTGCAAAAAAAAACCTTTGGAGAGTTTGGAAATTGCGCATAATTACAAAGACTACTCCCAAGCCATTGGATCTCACTTCCAACGATGTAAAAACCCGTATCACCATAGTATCTAAGCTGCGGGGTGGATGTGATATTCTATGCTGCTGTAATTTTTGTTCTTAAACTTGCAAAATACGTGTAACTTGTGTTGTTACTTGTCTAACCGCGCAAAGTGTTTTTTCAAAAAAACCATCCTACACTGAAATATCGAACAACACACGGGGGTCCCACTTGGCATTAATCAAATTCGGACCTAAAACTAAGAAATCTAAAAGACGATATTTGAACTGGAAACCTAGACTACAAAGCGTAAGTCGATAGCCTGAAAAAATGAACGTTGTTGGCTTTGTCCCATAACTTGATTTTATACAGTACTTGCGTTGAGTAGAGTAGAGGGAGTGCCTCGTCAACACGTGCATGACCGTTGTCTCACTTACTGGTGGGTCTCAGGTCTGCGATCTCAATCTCTCTTCTCTCCATCGTCTAACCTTTGCACGAGCACACACGAAGAGCGGCGCTAGCTTGCCATGGTGTTATTACAACTAAAAAAAAGCTTGGAAAATAGAAGAATCGCCTAGAACAAGAGACGTTGTGGCTGGTCGAGACGGAGCTAACCGTGCCATGTTTGCATGATGAAGCCGTGTGGCTAGTGTGGTGTTTTCGACCGACTGGCTGGGTCCCGAGGTCGAACCATACGTACTACGTCTGATACAGTATATTTTTACACCCACATTTTTCCTCCGTGCCGACACGTGGCACACCCTACCGCACGGTTTCGGCGTCCTCCCGGGTGGTGCATGCATATATTCTTCCTGACGTGGGACGCCATCCCGCGCGTTTTCTGGGTCCTCCTCGGTTGTAGCGCCAAAGCAAGTAAATGAGTCGTCAAATCACGAAAGACCACCTTTCTCGCTGAGTACATCAGTGAAGCACGGTGGCTAGCTAGTTGGGCTAGTTCGATCGATTAGCTAGGCTGCCGCCTCATTTGTTATTTCATCCCCTTTTTTTATCTACTTGCCGGCAGGTAAATTTAAATATCCACCGCGGCATTGCTCTGGTGTTTGGGTGCAGCAGGATTTTTAATTTTTTGATTGACGGGAGCAGGCGCAGTAGAATTTTTAATTTTTTGATTGACGGGAGCAGGCGCGGCAGCAATTAGTCACGATGACTCCGCCTGTAAAAACCCACTGCTCCCTGATGTGAAAAGTCGTCGACTGGTGTTTTACCATGGTGAAAACCAAAAGATTCCCCACACCTCGGCTGGCTCCCTCCGCCTTCCCGTAGATTGCATTACCTTTCAGCCGTTTCGCCCCCTTTGCTTCCTCTCCCAATTGCTTCTACCTGGTGCCATGGCGGCGCAGCAGATTACGGAGTCCGAGGTGAGGCGCCTGACATAGGAGCTCCATGCCAAGGATGCGGAGCTCACGGCAAAGGACATGGAGCTCCGTGAGCTGAAGGAGGAGAGGAGTGCCATGCTCCTCCGTTATGTGTGGGAGTTCACGGAGCTTCAAAAGCGGCAGGCATCCACCACAAAGATGCTCGAGGCGTCGGCGGCATTGCTGCAGAAAGTGGGAAATACGATAGGCCGTCAGGGGAGCTGGCTGGAGCGCGAGCGGGCCGATCGTGACCAGGTCCAGGATCGCCTCAGCCACTTGGTGAACCAAGTTGCCACGCACGTGTTGCGGCTGCACGATGCCTACCGCCGTGCCAGCGCGATGATGCCGGCCATCGGGGTAAACCCGTTCAACCACCCGGTCGACTTCAATGAGCTGCGGCTTCCTGACCTGGTCTCCTTCTTCACCTATATCTCCGAGGAGCTGAGCCGTCTCCGCGCGATGGTGCGGGCTGAGCTGGACAAGGAGGGGTTGTGGGCTGCCGTCGCCGTTGCCGGGCGAATCCTTTCAGGGCTCCGTCACCGGAATCCATTCGTGCCATTGGACGCCGTCTTTGCCGAACTGGCTCCCGTCAACCGGGAGCGGGCTCTGCGGGCGGTTGCACCCTGCCTCACGAACGTCATGCGCCTCGAGAAGCAGAGGGACTTCGGTGGTGTTTAAGCGCCCTCTGCATGGGCATGTCCATGTCTCGGCGCAACATGACCGTTGGATCAAACTCAGACGGTGCAGATCAGTCACTGTAGCACAAAGCGTGTGGGTGTGTTTGGTTGCATTCTCATCTCAATATAGTTGTTTCCTCTTCGTGTATTTTTCTCAACCTACTAGTGTGGACTCATGAACCCTTCATGCACTCTGCCAAACACCCAAAAGTGGGTCGAGAAGGGAACTTTTGCTCCCATCCCGTGCACCCTTCATACACCCTGTCTAACACTATAGGATGTGCTTCATATGGTTCATGTTTCGTGGAGAACTGTAGCACTGTACTCTCTGTGCGCTGTGGACCTAGTTCTGTTAACATTGATCTCACCGTTCATTCTCGACCGGACAGTCGAAAAAGCGGTACTATGTTACATATAGGAGTAGTTGACATGCGCACAACATCATTTGTTATCGTCATATCTTACTACACTAGCAACAAGATTGTGTAGTACTGACGTATGAACCACTCATGCCTAGTAGTAGGAGCACTGTGTATGTTCAAGTGACTGCCGTGTTTCGCACTCCTTCGTCGTAAGAGTGGAAACGCTTGCTGTAATCATTTTTTCTTCAAAATGAAAAACAGTCGACACGCTCTACCATGCGGATCCTCCTCCAGCCATGAACTAAATTACTCACTTTCGCCGACGTGTGGGACAGCCAGCACCTGGGTCCACCAGCCATGCACTAAATTACTCCGTTGTAGACTGACGGTAGACTACCCCGATCGAACCGCCGCAGTAATGCCCAATGAGCCGTCAAATCACAAAACCCCCTCCTTTCCAGCAGTAAGTTGGACCGACGAAGCAACCATCATTTCACTCTTCTCTCTCAGCTTCCTCTCTTGAAGAAAACCCCCACTCGCTTCGCTTCTCCCTCATCTCGTTCCTCCTTTCACTCTTCTCTCTCAGCTTCCTCTCTTGGATGGACGCCGGAGCACCGGCCGACGTGATGTCTATGGCTCTGGCCAAAACTGTCGAGGCTCATGGTACGAAGAAGCGCAAGCACCCAGCCAAGACTACCACAGACAAGCTCAAACCCATCGCCCTGTCCAAGGCCCCCTCTCCGGGATCCCTCATTAAGCAAGTCCAGGTAATGTCTCTTATTGACGATCTTTTTCTCAATCTTGATCGTGTATTTTCATCTAACACGCAGTACTAGTACTGGTAGTACAACTTTCTGGGTGATCTTGCATGTTATTTTAGTGTGCCAAATGACGGTTCTAAATTCCTCTTTTGACCAAAACATGCAAGAGGTTCACACTGATTTCTTAGAGATTACTTTCAATTACTCCATCTGTCCCAAATTTCTTGTCTTAGATTTGTCTAGATACGGATGTATCTAATACTAAAATGTGACTTGATACATCCGTATCTAGGCAAATATAAGACAAGAATTTTGGGACGGAGGGAGTACTTTATGAACATCAATGCTACCTTTTAAGAGGGTATATTTGCCTCAATAACTTGTGTTATGGATATTGCATGTAATCCCTCTGCTCTCATGCCATTGAAGACATGTTCTAGTGTCCTTGTTCACTCATTTTTGTGCGTATATGTAGTCATATATGGAGTATAATATCAAAAATCATTTTATATTTCTGAACGGAGGTAGTATTAAAATATGGTTTCTGTTTGATGTAGAACCAGGTCCGCGGTGGAGATGAAGTTCTCAAAGTCAAGCCGTGTGAACTGGAAGACCTGATGATGAGTTCTACTGCTGAACTATCCAGCTGCTATGTCCTTGTCGCCACGTGTCCTGAACTAGTGTTTTCCTGTATCATTGTTGTCAGGCGTGTTCTCGAGGCTGTACTTGACCACAACAATTTCTTGGGTGTGCCTTCGATTACAAAAGGTGTGGTTCTTGTAAAGCTTCCCAACAAATCTGATGCGGCCTGTCTTCATCATGATGTTTATGAGTGGAAAGACCACTCTGTTAGGTTCTCCAAGGTTGACAAGATGGTGATGGTGCATGTAGACATCTCACACGAAGTCCATGGCCTAGTCAGTTGTGCGGGGTTCATCCCGTAGGTCGGTGGAAAGAAATAGTCTGCAGAGTTTAGTTAGTGCAACTTTGCTTGTATGTAGTAAGTACTATTGTTAAGTACTTGATTTGTGTTTGTGAACCATGTATTGTTTATTAGCACTGCCGCTTTTGGTGTGTTGTCACTCCTGAGTACTGTCTATGTTAATGTCTGTCCACTCAATTCAGTCTGTACATTTTGAAGTATCCAGATCATATTTTTTGTGAGGACGGTTTATCAATTATGGTTACACTCCAATATCTGTATGTATTGCAGGGTTTATCGCACCCACCAGGATTTCCAGTCCCATGGATGTTCGGTCCATACGATTTGTCACGACCTTTGGACTGTCCTGTTTGTGGGAGTAGGCAGGGCCCTGCATGGCACGCGTAGTTGGATGATCAGTCTTCTGTTTAGTACTTCAACATAATGATTTCCTTGTAAGGATTCACTCGTGTCACATCAAGTAAATCTTATTGATTTATTGTCTAAATCTTATTGATTTAATGTCACGTTTTCTTTCTTTTCTTGCAATTTTACGATGCAGGTTTTGCCATGTGACATTCATCACAGAATAAACTGTTTGGTTTGCTCTACTATGGCTATTTTTGCAGGTTTCACTTCTTATGTCGTGTCAGTAACGAAGGCACTATCCATCACTTACATTACTGGAAATAAATGGATCAGTCTGTTGTCTGAGTACAAGATGAATCCCTATGATGAACTGCAGTTTGGTTTAACAAAAACGCCACAATTAGTCCTTCTCGCGTTTAAAAGAAATGAAGAAAAAAACTGGATCACGGTCACGGATCCTAGTCAAGTTAGAAAGCTGATCATAGCAGACCAGACACGATCGCCGCTGTCTCGCACAGATCGAGCACCGGCAGCTGATCTATCACTGACAGCGGCAGCAGCTCAGTCTGATCCAGCTGAGGATTGGGCATCGACTGCGTCAGCAGATCAGTCTGATCTATCGGAGGATCGGGTATCGACACCGGCACCAGCTCTACAAGGAGCACCATCTTCGGCAGCAGTAGCGGCTTCGGCACCTGCACCAACACTTGCACTTGCATTTGGTCCGGCCCGTGCGGTTGCATGGGCAATAGACTGGACTGTAGTTCGCACTTCATATACCAAAGTCCTTACAAAAACCAACATGTCCACCTTTTGGTAAGCATTGGCCGCCCAAGTGCTTCGTTCTTTTTTCTTTCCATGTTGTTTCACATGATTCACTATGTTGATCTAGCTGTTTGGGTATGTCTTCTTGTTTGCAAACAGAGAATTCCTAGAAAAACGAGGGAGTCGTTCAACAATCCGGGCGACCGCGGCCAAGTTTCTCTTACCATGCACAGCCTTGGTGTGAATGAACCTGCTCAATATACCATAAGTACAAAGGATGGTCACATGATGATTGATGCTAAAGGATGATCAAGGTTCAAATCTAAATCATATCTTGCGGTAGGGGATGATGTCAATATCGAACTTTCTCGGCAAGGAGAGCTGGTCCAAATCAACTTTGAAATTCCTCAGTAGCAGCACGCAACTGCCGAACTGATCTATCCTCCGAGAGATTTTGATGTAATAATCTGGCATGGTGAAACAAGTGTCCCGTGTGTATAAGTAGTACGACAGTATTATTTATCACATGATATATCGTTGATAGAATTGCAACTCTGATTGCTGGTTAGGAACTGTCGTTCGATTTCATTCTAACAGCTGCCATGCTTTACTCAATTTTGTGTATTCGCCTTGCGACAGCATCTAAAACCAGCACAGTACCGATCGCATGCAATATGAAAAGCGCTGAGGTAGAACACATGGGCCCCGAAACATGCAGGGTCGGCCTGCGGCCCAAAGTACAGAACCGTGAGCCTATCTGAGTATTATATTCTTAGCTGAACCCCCATAAAAAAAGCTGAACCCCCATAATGCCCGTGCGTTGCAGAAGGAGTATATATCTCGGCAAGGTGAGCCTGTGATATAAAAGATTTGTATATTTCTTTACAGAGGGAGAATCTCTCTGTCAAAAAATATATTTATGTGTAACTAGTTACTCCTGTCTTTCTACTTCCTTTCACTAATATGTGGGGCAACCGGCAACGGGGTCCACATGCCATATGCACAAATTAGAGTGCACAACTTCACGGTTGACACACCCCGGTCGTAGCGCCGCAGTAATGCCCAATGAGCCGTTAAATCACAACCCCCCTTACCAGCTTTAGCAGTAAGCTGGACGGACGAAGCGGCAATATTTCACTGGGCCTGAATCCCCTTCTCCCTCGTCTGCTTGTTCAAAGAAAACCCCCGCTCAGCGATTGCATAGGGTTTTCTCATGGAGAACCAGGTACGAATTCTTCATCCATCCCCGATAAATTCAAGTCCCTTGGTCACAGGTAATCCTAGGATGGCAGCCGCCGCCGTTGATGCATTTTTCTTCGTACTGAATCTAGTGTCTTTCTATTGCAGTGCCCAAAGTGCGAGTACCCTACAGATTTCTACGCCCTCGGTGAATCGCTACACTTGTTCCTTGTCATCCTACCACAACATTTTGAAACGTGCATAGTATGTTCCTAGAATCCTCTTCTCTATCTGGGAGGGTGTGGGTTTTTTGAACATGTTGTGTTCTCATATTATTTTTCCTGTAGTGTATTATTTGCTCCGCCAGAACACATGTACTCAAGATGCTCGGCCTTGCCATAACTGAATACACTAGTTTAATGGTCACAGTGAAGACAAGCCATGGATATTACTTCCATGTTGGGTTCATGAACCAAGAAGATCGCTGCTTTTTTTATGGCCGAACTTGGATAAACTTTCTCAAGTGTTACAGACTGAAATTTGGCACACGAGTGTTGATGGAAATAGTAGAACCTGGTCTCATCTTCATTGCGATCTTCCACCCCGATGTTGTTGCAATTGTTCATCCATGTTAGTTTTGTATTGGTTCTTGCTTGTTGCCTCGATTACTTCTTAATCCACCTATTATGTCTAACTAATCACAATTTAACTTTAGAAGTAGCAACGAATCTCTCACGAAGATGCTACTTCTACCTAATATTTTCTTATCATTGGTGGCACGTGTAGGTTTTTTCAGAGTTAAGCAGTCTGCTCGTTTGTTACTCTGTAATAACTAAGCTGTTACTAATGGCACTAAAGTTGACTGGATCGACATCCACAAGTTCCTACACTTTATTGATAGTCTTGAGGTCCTTGTGGGGCGTTTGAATGGTGGAAGGCCATGTGGGATATGTTGTTCATAAACTAATGCTGATACACAGTTTTACAGTTGTGATCTTCTTGAAACAGGAACTGCCGAGTTCTATTGTTCCTATGCAGATGCCTGACCATGGTCGGGTCAAACTTGCGCTTGGTCACAACATGATGTTTATGTCGACCTACTCAATTCCCCTTGTAGGTGAAAATATACTTATTCGTGGGTGGTCTCAAATAATGAAGGCCCGTCCATCACTACAAAAAAAGACACATCCGTGACATTTTGGGCCGAACGAATTTTTTTCCTGTCATACATATGACACTTCTATGACGATAGTTGTGACAAAACCCGATATCATCATAGATATGGTGGTCTCCTACTTCTATGACAAAAAATCATGACAAAAAATAGACATTTCGTCCTGGGCGGGCCGGAGACGCAGCTGCATGACATTCTTTGGGCCGTCCATGACGGAAAAAACTGTGGTAGAAGCGAGGGGGAGGAAAATTTCGGGGAGTTGCCGGTTACGGTGGGAGGTCAGGGGCCGAGCGATGCACGTTTCTCTTGTACGTACGCGCGTGTGTGCGAGGCGTTGGCTCTAAATGAACCTGAGCGAGGTGTTGGGCTCTAACTGAACCCGAGCGATTGCACTGCAGGCTATGCGTTACTGAACCCGAGCGATCGATCGATGGCTGTTAACTGAACCCGATGGAGCGATTCCTTCGCTACTACTGCTAACTGAAGCGTATCGATGCTGCTTCTGGGATGAACAGTGAGTGTTGCGGGGGGGGGGGGGGGGTGGATGAACAGTGAGCGGTGGCGTTGCCTCTGGATGAACAGGAACCCGTGGTGTGGAGGGCTGGATGAACAATAGACGGTGGAGGGGTGGCCCTGGAGGGGTGGTTGAACAGGACCCTGTGGTGTGGAGGACTGGATGAACAGTAGACGGTGGAGGGGTGCCCGTGGAGGGGTGGTTGAACAGTAGCCGGTGGAGTAGCGCGCGGTGGAGGCTGGATGAACAGGAGCCCGTGGAGGCTGGAGGGGGTCGACGGTAGCCCGTGGAGGCTGGAGGAGGTCGATGGTGGAGATGAACAGTATCTCGTGGAGTCCCGTTTTGTGGTACGCCACACCCCTCCCGATGAACAGGAGCCTCGTTTCGATCGTAGGAGGTCCGTTTCGTCCATTTTGCGGTACGCCACACCCCTCCTGATCAACAGGACCCCCGTTTCGACCGTAGAGGTCCGTTTCATCCGTTTTGCAGTACGCCACACCCCTCCCGATCAACAGGACCCCCGTTTCGATCGTAGGAGGTCCGTTTCCTCCGTTTTGCAGTACGCCACACCGCTCCCGATCAACAGGACCCCTGTCTCGACCGTAGGAGGTCCGTTTCCTCCGTTGTGAGCTACACGAGGCCTCGTTTCCATCGTCTGTTCCATCCAAGCCCTCCCGATGAACACGACGTATTCCGTTGCCTCCCCATGAACACGACGACGACGTTGTTTCTCTGTTCCGACCGAGCCATGTACGTACGCGCGAGTAGGCGTTCGAGACCCTGCCCGTATGTACGTATGTGGCCGTATTTTCTTTCTTGCACCCTCGCCGCTGTACGTACGTGTACATGCTATGTGCGCGCCTCTACTACGACACGTTCGCGCCTCTACTACGACACGTGCGCGCCTCTACATCGACTAGTATGTACGTACACATTCGCGACCAGAATGACAACGCTACGTATGCTTCGACCAGGTGGGTCCCGACTGTCAGGCACTTCCTTGCCTACGAAGATGTAGCTAGTGGGTCCCATCAGTCAGGGGGGCGAATCGTTTTGGGTTTTTTTGCCCTGACGCACTTCCTTGCGTGCGAAGATGTAGCTGGTGGGTCCCAGCAGTCAGGGCGGCGAATCGTTTTTTTGGCCCGGACGCACTTCCTTGCGTGCAAAGATGTAGCTGGTGGGTCCCAGCAGTTAGGGGGGGGGGAATCGTTTTTTTTAGCCCGGACGGACTTCCTTGCGTGTGAAGGTGTAGCTGGTGGGTCCCAGCAGTCAGGGGGAAACGTTTTTTTTGCAAAAAATGGTGGCTCATCCGGTGGGTCCCCGCTGTCAGGTGGAGGAATATTTATTTTGTGCATAATAAGGAAGCACTTGCTTGCTGCGGCCGTGGACCCAGCTGTCAGCCTCTCCACATACAGTCCACGTCCGATGGAAGCCGTTCCTTGACCATGTTGACCACGCCGCGCCGAGAGCACTAGGGCGGTGGACGACGGCGAGGCCTAGGAAGGGGACGACGTGGAGCCGGGGAAGACGCAGCAGTGGATGCCCACGCGTAGAGGAGTACGAGGGTTCACTGGTTCGCTGCGGTGTGAGTCTGCCATCGCCGCCGAATAATAGGGGGTGTGGGTGAGTAGAGGGATGGCCAGCAGTGGGAGTAGTAGGGGGTGGTGAGGCCTCCGCTGCATCGTAGCCAGCCACGGGAGGCAGGAGCACGAGGCACGACCGGCGCTGGTTTGGGCGGCTGGAGCAAAAAGACCAGAGGTTGGAGAAGCACTACGGCCGTTGGATGGACATCGTACGGTCACTGGAGCTAGAATCGTGCATATTGACTAAGTTCACAAAGCCCTCCGTCCCCGTCAAGTTAGTAGGCCCACACGTCAGCCTGCCACTATACTGGGTTCCAGCTAACAGGGGGAGTATTCTTTTTTTGTGCGTAATAAGGAGGCACTTCCTTGCATATGAAGATATAGCTGTTGGGTCCGAGCTGCCAGAGCCGGCCGCGGGGAGGAGGGAGCAGGCAGTCCCGCCGACGCTTGTTTGAGCGGCTGGAGCAGGAAGAGCAGAGATTGAGGAAGCACGACGGCCGTTGGATGGCCATCCAACAGTCACTGCTTGTGCGTCAACCTTTATTTTAGGAAAGCCTCAAATCTGTGGAAAACAGCATACAACCCATCTGCCATTATTTTTTAATAATTTACAGCCCATTTGCTAATTCTTAAGGGTTTTTTTGGAGCCCATATTCTTTTTGTAAGCATTACAACCCATATTGTGGCCACGGTTAAAAACTTATACGAAATTTTGCATATTTCGGTGCGGTCCGAACTGTTTTTAATCCCGAAATTTCGACTCACATTCAAACAGATTTTAAAAATAAATGTATATCAATATAAATCCAAGAAATTCTCCATGCATAAAAATTAATGTAATTTAAACCTCAAAATTAAAAAAAAAGATATTTGAAACTAATTGACGGTTTGATGTGTTTTAAAAATGTACAGCCCATTTCTCATTACTGATGGGCCATTTCTCGGCCAGCTGAATGAAAGCTCTCATCGTCTTGAAAGATTTGCAGCCCAATAGGCCTGACAAAGCGACTTACTTGGCAAATCACAAAAAAACTAGGTTGTGGCCATGGACCCAGCTGTCAGCCTCTCCACGTACAGTACTCTTCTGATGGAATGTCATTGACCACATTGACCACGCCGCACCGAGAGCACCAAGGTGGTGGACGACGGCGAGGCCTAGGAAGGGGACGACGCAGAGCCGGGGAAGATGCGGCAGTGGATGCCCATGTGGAGAGGAGTACGAGGGTTCACTGGTTTGGCTGCAGCGTGAGGCTGCCGTCGCCGCAGGGCCTGGCTAGCGGTGGGAGTAGTAGGGGGCGATGAGGCCTCAACGGCAGCACAGCCGACCACTAGAGGCAGGAGCAGGCGGTCTCCCCGGCACTGGTTTGGGCGGCTGGTGCAAGAAGAGCAGCGATTGATGAAGCAGCAGGACCGTTCGATTCAAATCCAACAGTTACTGCAGCTAGAATCGTTTGTTGACTAAGTTGACAAGCCCTGCGTACGCGTCAACATAGTAGGCCCACAGGTCAGCCTCCCAACCGGTGCGCCCCAGATGTCAGTGGGAGGAATCATTTTTTCGCGTAATAAGGAGGCAGTTGATTGCGTGCGGCCAGGCAAGCGGAGGGAGTAGGGTGGGCCGGGGAAGCCTGTGCGGCATCACAACGGGCCACAAGAGGAGGGAGCAGGCAGTCCCGCCGGCGCTAGTTTAGGCGGCTGGAGCAGGAAGATCATAGATTGAAGAAGCACGGCGGCTAGAATCGTGTGTTCACTGACAAAGCCTTGCGTAAACAAGTCAGCCTCGAAATCTGTGGTGTGTACAGCCCATTTGCTATTATTTTTATAAACTTTACTCATTTTCTAAATCATATGGAATTTATCTCAACCCGTTTTCCATTTTTAGAATTGCCGGCCATTTTCTGGTCAGTACCAGGGTCAAAAAATTAACTAAATATGTGGGAAATTTTTGCTGGGGAACAAAATATTCTTAATCCAAAAATTAATAGCCATACTAAAAAACATTAAAAATAAATTAGTACTATGTCATGTTAAATCCAATGAAATACGTATAAGATATCAGTGAAGAACAAAATTAAAAAAAACTAATATCCCATTTGCTCGTCTTGAAAGATTTGCAGCCTAGTAATTCGGAGAAAACAAATAGACCTAGCTTGGGTATTCTTCAAAAAGAAATATTGGGCTACCTATTTTCCCAAAGAACTGGTGCATGAGCATTTAGCTTTATTTATTTATTTACTTATTTATGTTTAGGGACCATGAGCATGTACCTGGGTCGGATTCATGTGAGAGCCTCCCTTCCAGTTAATTATGAGCTTCTCTATTGGGCCTTCATCAATGGCTGCATGTTATCAACAAGTGGAAAATGTGTTCCGTACAAAAAAATAGTATGAGCTACTTACGGTACGGGGCACTAAAGGATCGAACCGTGCAACGACTTCCAAAACATTGTGTTTGTCGTTCTAACAACACATTTATTCAACCAACAGACGAAATATACTACCGATTGTACATTGAAAACAGCAGCAATAGCAACCAGGGCTGGGGGTGCAACAGAAGCAATAAGAAGGCCAGAAGTGTGAAGACGCAGCTCTCTCTTCCAAACCAAACATCAGCCATCATTACAAAAGGGCTACCAAAAAAGAACAAGTGTGTGCATCAAACTAAATAAAGATCCTACTACACCAAGTGTATGCATCTAACTAATTGGCTCAGTTAGATGTTACTATTTATTAAGCCGTGGAGATTTGCTGACGGCTTGAACCAGATGGGTGCCTGACGGGGGAAACTCGAGCCAGCAGGTCGAAGTCTGATACTTGCGACCCTCTCTCCTACTTTGGGCTGCAGAGCGTAGGTGCATGCTGAGACGCATGGTACGCCGTGTACACACAGTTTTGCCTGATGAACAAAACCGTGCCGCCATCATGATCCTTGCCGTTGGTTATCTCCTGGTTAATCAGATAATTCAGTCCGACAAACAAAGAGAGTGTACCAAGGCTACTTACCAGCCTCCAGTCAAAAATTCCTGAAGGCCCAGAGAAGCTGGGATCTTGCTCAAAGACCATGCAGTGACTGTGATTGTATTCCGGGAAACAACACGTCCGGTACGTGCGAACGATCATCAATCTTTCGCCGTCGTCTGATCGAGCTAGGAACCACCTGCAGCTGTCATGCCGCTTTTCTTTGAAAGGTTCTGGGATTAGGAAGGGTCGGGACACCAGGCGACCTACAACATCATATCAAGTTGGAGTCAAATAAAAAAGGGCTCTTGATTTAGTCAATCTTAAGAATAGCATGTTAACCCATCATGATATCATAGGAAAGTAACATACTACTGTAATAGCCGTTCGTAGCAATGACTGGAGTAGGCCAGCAATACGTCCAGCCATAGAAGGAGTCGACAGCGTAAATGAAGCCCTTGTGTTCAATGGCATCAGAGAAACATGGAGGATGTATGATCCTGCGATGGACGTGCAGATTTATCCACTTACCGCAGTGACCTGTCAGATAGGCAAGACTGCGGTTGAAGAACGCAATTAGCCTGAAATCTTTATAATTCGCAGGTCTTGTGGGCACTTGGCAGATTACAACCTTGAGCAAATCAAACTTGGTATCATGTTAGCTACTATAAGATTCCAAGTATTCTGGGCCGCGGTGCCAAAGTAGTGACGTGTTAATCGAAGGAAGTGGGATCAATCGCCGGGTGTAGACCTCCACGAGCATCCAGCTGCCGCGACCATCGACGAGCACCATCCAAGACGTGTTCATGCCAACCCAATACATACCGTTAATGTAGCTGAGGCTGACGGGGATCGGATCGCAGTGAAGGGGGTTGATGTTCGCCACCCTACGATCACTATGCTGCGTGACACATCATTTCTGAAGATCAGGCGGCATCAGCAAGCAAGGAGCTAGCTTAAAAAGCTCCGGTCTGAGGGCTTTGAGTAAACGGTACAGCCCCGACGAGCACGCGGCGAGCGGCATGGTACTGAGATTGTCCACACGTGAAACAATGAGCTTGATTACCTCTGTGGGGAGCAAATTCTAGCCACTCTTTCGGCGGACGCTGCTCGGTTCTGCCATTGTTAGTGCTTGGGTTTCGGACGAGGGGGGAGGTGCCTTAGCTGGGATAGAAGCTTGGATGAGATTATGTGCGGACAAAGATGGAGAAGCGAATATGTGCTACGGGAAGTGGACAGGTGATGATGACTACAACACGTCGCTTGACTTACGAGACACATACTAGCAGCGTAGGGTCATATCGATGCCAGACAACTTGCTTGAGTGATCGCAGTACTGGGACTCCCTACAGTACCTACTATAGTACTATGCCCTAGCTTGCTACAGTAGAGTAGTAGAGTAGGACACTCCTTTACTACTAGCACCGGAGGAGTAGTATATCTAATCTAAAATAGTTACAAACTTCAATGCCCGAGCGTGGAACGACTACGAAGCGTGCTCAAAGACCGTGTCTACGTGGTGTTTGGACTTATATGAAAAAAAGCAAGATGCCCGTGCATTGCACGGCACACCATCATCACCAACTCGGTTTTTTCTCTACTCCTACTCCTATAAAAGACTCAGTTGGTGATGATGGAGGCGAGGAGATGTGTTCAGCCGGGCGTGCAGCAGACGGCGCAGCACTATTCAATTTGTTATAAAAAAGTAGTAGAGATAGAGACATAGGGAGGAGCACGAGGTTGTGGGACATAAGGATGAACGAGGCAAGGCCTTATCTGTAAATGTGGAGAGGGGTGCGGCTATCTTATGTAAAATTGTCATAGTTGGCTTTCTATCCGTCAGATATAGATCGGCGGTCTATATTACAAGATGGCAGGCATACCATCATCACCAACTCAGTTTTCTATAAGAGTAGGTATATATAGATATAGATAGATTGAGACTAGGGAGTACTAGTAAGGACACCATCTACTGTTTCGTGTGCTACTCCTGCGCTCCATTCGGCTGCCGCAACGTCCCCTACAGCCACTCCCTCCTGCGGTCCATTCGGCGGGCGCTGTTGAAATCTGGGGAGCGCAGTCTCGCGACTGCTGGCAGCCAAAACTTCACCGACGACGACTTCTTCCCTGACCTCGGCAACCTCTTCCTCAACGACATGGGCGACAACCTCAACGCCAACGGTGCTGCTCCCGTTGCACCGTATGTGTTTTTGTCCTTCCTATTTGAAATTGTGGTAGAATTCATATTTCTACTCTGTATCCTACTACTATGCTAGTCCACAAGATTAGTTTCATCTCTGTTATAGCCGTCATGATTTATTTTGTGCTTATTCGGATTAAATCTCGTAGTAACTTGCTCACATATTCAACTGGCGCAACGTCCCCTACAGCCACTCCCGTTTCATGGACGGCCTGGTTGATGCCTCCAAGGAGCCCTTTGTCCACTGCTATGAGTGCCCGATACCGTTTTGTGGCTCGCCGGCGGACATGGTGCATCACCTCACGGATGCGTGCAGCAGTCACTGCTGGCCCTTGGAGGAGAACATCAATTACGACACGTGCTACCGGTTCACCATGCCGGAGTCGCTGGAGGATCCCCGCCGCCTGCTAGTCTCGGAGGAGGACGGTAGCGTCTTCCTCTTGATCGTGGGCACCGGCGAGGCCCGCGCAGGCCGCCACCCCGTCTCTGTAATGTGCGTCAAGGGCGTCACCTCCGACGCTGACACTGACACGAGGCAGATGTATAGGTGCGTGGTCAATGTTACTACCCCTCTTGGCGCATGCGGCAAAACTGGCCTCATCGGACAGACTTGGACTCTGAGCAGCTGGGACTATCCCGCCAATGTGGACTTGGAAAATCCATGGCATCCGTTCCATCCTTTACTCGCCGACTCGGTGCATGGGGACTCCAAGGAGGTTCACCTGGACATACGCATTATCAAGTGCACTTAGAACACATGTAGTGTGTGTGTGGGCGCTTATGGCCTGTGTCTTTGCCGCTTTTGATTCTGTAAGCTTGTCGTTAAACTTGAGTGACTTTCGCCGAAGTCCTTCCTTTCATTTGATAATGGAACCGGGGAGGAACCTCCCTGTTCTTCTAAAAAAATACGCATTATCAAGTTAAATGTTGATCATTAGTCTTCGCTCAGTGTAATCCGCTGTCTAAGCATGTGGAGACTTCCATGAAGGATCTTGCTCTATTGGAGTATGGCGCATGAATAAATGTGTATCCGTTTATGGTTTAGTCTAGAATCTTCCATGTATGAATTTTTACTACAGTACTGGTGAAAGACTTACAATGAACCATTTCTTACATCTCCTCTGCCCCCTTGCAAGTCATCCTGATTTAATCCCTCCGTCTAGGTGTACAAGGGCATGGTTAATATTACTTAATAGTATAGCCAACTGTTGACTATAAGAAAGTGCCATGTCATCTGTAGCCAACATGTATAACAATCGATACTCAAAAACTAATTGTTAAAGATCATTTCTTGCGAAGCACGATAAGTGTTATTTCTTCACAAGTTTTGGATGCAGGTTGAACAGTTGAACGCTTTTGTTTGCAAAAGATACCTTTTTATCTATTTCACCCGGATGTTTGTGACCTCTAGAGATGAGATAATATCTGAAGAAACCTATCGATACCCGTTACACATGAGATGACCCCCACATCCTTTGTCAAAATAAACAACTCCCCGATCAATGCATTTCACTCTTCGGTGCAACGCACGGGCACCTTACTACTATAGATTAGTACGACCAAAAATTTAACTAACATTATATATAGTACGATAAATACTGATGCATGTCACCTAAAATTATATCATTCAAAACTATGTTCAAATACGAATCCAACGATATAGTTTTGGTTGACATGCACTAACATTTTGTTAGTTAAATCTTCAGTCAAATTCAATGGGGGACTAATAAACCACGACCGATGTAGTACAAGTGTAGAGGGCAGTGCTGCACGGGAGTTTCACTTCTCACCCTGCTCGTGGCACGGCAGTAAAGCCCTCATATCACAAAACCCAACCACTCCCAGTAATAAATGGCCTGGTAAAATAAACGGACAAGCAACCATCACATCCCTCCATCTTTTTTGCATTTCATCTCTCTGCATTTACTTTCTACGGTTCATCTCCCACAGTCGATCCCTATCTACTACTCCTATGGCCAGTTCTTTTGGCGGCTTCCCCAGCTTTTCCCACAAGACTATTTACACTGGAGAGTAACAATAAGGCGCCTCACTCATTTATTTGGGCTTCTAAACTACTACTCCATCCTGGTTTATTCCTCACCATTGTAATTTGTGCTAAATTTTGACTAAATATTTAACTGATAAAATGTTGCTCAAAACACTTAGGCGCGGTGTATCTAGGTGTAAGTCATCTGACGAAAACCAAATAATCCAAAACACTTAGGCACGGTGCATTAAGTTCTACCTCGTTTCCTATGTCTTGACATATCAACCAATAAGAGATAAAGAGTGTTCATGCTTTTAATGACTTGAAATATCAAACACGACATGCAGTGGTTAGTTCATTGCATGCAATACTATTAATTAGCAAATAAACATTAATGTTTCTCATTTTCTCCTCCTCCTTGGTCACGGTGCACAACCTAAGATGACTTACTCACATAGACGGATGGAGTAGTGCATGTGACATGCACTAACATTTCATTAGTTAAATTTATGATCAATATTTGAAACATATTACAATGGGGACCAATAAACCAGGACGGAGGTAGTAGTTATGGGATTACTAATCTAGAAGCTAAAAGAACTGGCCCCTGGTACTCCTACTATTATTAGTACTCAAGTTGGAATTCCAATTGCACGCCACAACTTGTTAGGCAAAAAATTCGATATAGGGTGTAGGAAGCGGTTGGGAATTTGCATGCCTTTCCAACTAGTGAGATACTCCGTACAAAGTACGACAGAGAAATAACCACAGAGAAGGAAGCTAAAAGTAAACAATCAAACAAGCATTTTTGCATTTGTTTTGCATTGAATCGTTTCACAAGCTTGACTAGTGCTATTTTTCTACTTTTACAAAAACCGCAACGTAATGTTAAAACGTGCATTTGCATGTACATAAGTAATAGTAGTACTCCCTCCGTCTAGGTGTCTAAGTCTTCCCTCCTTGTTGGTCACCGTGCACAACCAAAGATGACTTATTGACCTGGACGGAGGGAGTAGCACAGTCTGCAAGCATATATCTAGAGAGACGTGTAGTCCGATAGTATATAGTAAAGTTTGTGCTATATGCACATACTTACAAAATACGTCATAATACACAACGTTTCCAAACTTTCCCTTTTACATACTGAATTAAGGACGCTAAAAATTCCTGAACGTTCGGGATTTATCATTTGCGTCCCAAAACTAATGAGATCGCCTTACGAAACTAAAATTATACTCCTCCTAAAAGCCACGGCGCGCCACGAGGGCCCTGGTGCGCGGTCGTTTCCCAGCGTGCCGACACAACGCCTCTTCCTCAACCTCGCAACTCGCGAGGTCCTGATTGGCGGCTTGCCGGCGGGCGAGCGCGATCTCACCGGTGTGGTGATCCGGCGCCAACAGGTACTCCTCCTGGCTCGAAGCGTGCACCCGGTCCACGTACCGCCAAGCGTAGATGAGGCGCTTGGGCCCGACTGCACTCAGGGCGTCGGCACGGGCGTCCTCTGCTAGGGATGGCACCCACAGGGTTTGGGTACGGGTGGAGCCCCCCCCCCATACCCTTACCCATCCCCTCTGAGCTTACCCGTTACCCGTTACCCGACAGGGTACATGGGTACCCATTTGTAAAGTTACCCATGTTTGCAAAGCATCAGTTTGAACTACTCATAGTCATAAAAACAACATATAATTATAATCTATAAACAACAATAGATTATAACAACAACAACACACTTTTAAACAACAACACATCATAAACAACATCATATTTAATAAACAACATCACTTTCTCGTAAACAACAACACATCAAAACATTCTCACACAGTCGTATATTTTGAGTTCAGAAGTTCATGATAAAGTTTAGAGATAATTTTGAGTTCATATAGACTTTATACGGGTACATGGGTATGTGGGTATGGGTTACATGATCCCATACCCGTACCCACTCTACCCGATGGGTTTAACATTTCCTTATTCATATACCCATGGATAATTTTTTGTCCCATACCCTTACCCTAATAGGGTTTTTACCCGCAGGGTACGTGGGTAATGGGTACCCATTGCCATCCCTATCCTCTGCCACCCTCACAGCCCTCACACGAGCCTTCTGCCAAAGAACCAATTGCTTGACTCTCTCGGACGCGACATAGATCTCCCAGAAAGCTTGTTGCGCGGTGCGCTTCTCTTCCTCGGCCTTCTTCTCCGCCTCTATTTTGGTGCACTCTGCTAGAGGCAAAGCCTCCCAAAAGGCGACATCCATTTCTTTCCAAAGCTCCTCAAGGCTGGGGGGCTCGACGAGCGGCGCAGCGTTCTCCTTGTAGCGGGGAGCTGACGGGTCCTCCGGCGCGTGTGCTGGTGAGATTGGGAACGCCGATGCGTCCACCTCGACACGTCGCGGCGAGGAGCGGAACGCCGACGCGTCCTCCTCGACTAGTGGCGGCGAGGAACGGAACGGTGACATGTCGCATCGCGGCGAGGAGCGGAACGCCAACGCGTCCTCCTCGACTAGTGGCGGCGTGGAACGGAATGGCGACCCATCGCGTAGCGGCGAGGAGTGGAACGCCGATGCGTCCTCCTGGACTAGTGGCGGCGAGGAACGGAACGGCGACGCGTGACCGTCCGCGCGATGCAGCGAGGGGCTCCTAGGGCTTGGGAGGGGCGATGCCATGGTGGTCGGCGTGAGAGGGAGGGGGAGGAGATAGCAATGTCATGGGAGGCGCAATATTTATAGCGAGCAATGGCACACCTACGTAAGATATGGACTGAGCTGCACTGACTTAACTGCAGGTCCAGTTGCGTTGACATGTGGGCCAGTACACTGCTGGGCCCGTATGTCAGTGACCCAATGCACCTGAAGTTAAGTAAAAGCTACATGGGCATATTTGTTGGAGCAAATTACGGGGTAGCGAAGGGGTGGAAATATTGCTGGTCACAACGGATTGGACGAGCGTGGGGGGAGGAGAGTCATGCATGCAAATTTTTTCACACGGGGTGGAGTGGTGGGACCGCCGGAGGGAGAAGGAGAGTTTGAAAGGAATATTGTTTCCACACATGGAGAGGAAAAGATTTGGAGACAAACGGGCTTCCTACAGGTATGGGGAACAGTGCATAATAAGTCATCTTGCATGCCGGGATAGGTATAGTCTCAAGTCAACTAAAACAACACGCCCCACACATGTTCATATTTCAAGGTGCACTAAATTATTGCATGCGATGATTAAGGCTGGCCATCATGGTGGTATCTTAGCTGGTATCATGCACACGGGAATAGCAAACATGCTAATGTGGCAAAGAATTAAAGAAGAGATGGGGGTTAGAGTAACTAGTGTTCATGCATGCATTGGTAAACACATTTTTTTGTGAAGAATGACAACATTAGTTGAGTACTTTGCAAACTTCAAAAACTATTCCACCGCTAAAATTTTTGAGTCGAGCCCTTTAAACTAGAAGGGAGGTAGTGGTACTCTAATAGCTAGGTGTGTAAGTCATCTTACCAAAACCAAATAATCCCAAAACACATAGGCGCGGTGCATTAACTTCTACCTCGTTTCTTGTTTCTTGACATATGAACCAATAAGAGATGAGGGTGTGCATGCTTTTAATGACCTGAGACTATCAAACATGACATGAAGTGGTTAGTTCATTGCATGCATAATTAGCAAATAAACATTAATGTCTCTTGTTTTCCCCTCCTCCTTGGTCACGGTGCACAACCTAAGATGACTTACTCACCTAGACGGAGGGAGTATCAACATTCACAATGTCAAATCAATATTTTTACACTCATTATAAAACGTAGTTCTTATACTCATTATAATCAGTATTGTAGATATTGATATTTTTAGTATAAATTTGGTCGTGGGATTTCATTGATGCCTGTCAAAGCGTGGAGGAAGAGGAGCTTATGGATTGCATTGGCGGTCTCTACATAGGTATTTCTCTTCATAATCCTCTAATTTTAGAGACTGATTGCGCTTTTCTGTTAGCGTCTCTTGCATCGGGGTACTATGACAGGTCTGTTATGCATGACATGAAGATGAAAGCGTTGAGCATCTCGAAGTTGATCAACAATCTTCAATTGTCAAATATTAGCTGTTCGGCCAATAAGGTGGCACACTTGATCGCTAAGTATAGCTTTGACAATAGATTAGATGGTATTCTTGTAAATAAAGTACCGCCCTCTGTCGTGAATATTGTATCGAATGATTGTACTGGTGTGGCTTGTTAATTAATATAAGGTGGTGTTAAAAAAAATATATATTTGGTCAAACACTTTGCAAACGGTTGACGGGAGTAAAAAGGACCAGAGGGAGTATCATGCATGCGGAGTAGGCAAAAAAGTTGCTCATTTATAGCCGGTCGAAGTCTCAAAGGGCGCGACCGCACGAGGGAGGCGAAGGTCATGGGAGGCGCAACGGTTGACGGAATTAAGTGAAGTTACATCCACGTGCGGTCCCGCATAGTTCTCGAGAACTCTTTGGGGGCTTGCAGCTGTTTATCCACCGGGCAAGCCAGCTACCCCACGCCGTTCGCACGCCCTACTCGTCCCCGTCTTCTACCTCACAACAGTTTGCTCCCAGTCGTCCCGTCCTTTCACATTATTTCGCTCCCAGTTTTTGCGGGGTACAACAGTTCAGCTTCTCCCAACCCTCCTCCACAATCCATGGCCTCCCAAATCTCCATGGTCACCGCTAAGTACCAGGTTAGAGCCATCACCGACGATCAGTTCATTGTCATCTACACACGTGGATCCGCGACGGTGAAAGCATGGCTTGCTCGCTTCCTACGCATGTTCAACAGTTCAACGGATATGTGGGTCGCTGGGCTAGATGTTGAGTACACCACAGTCCTAGGATGAGAGAAGGATCTAAAGGACGAAGAAAGGAAGAAGCCCGCCGTGATCCAGGTTTGCGTACATAACGTTTGCTTGGTCTACGACATATGCCATGCTGACGTTGAGCGCCAGGATTTTAAGAACTTCCTCAAGGACAAAAGAGTGAAATTCGTTAGTGTAGGCTTTAAGAACGATAGGGATGTCCTGCGTCGGATAGGTCTCGTTGTAGGCCATCCCTTCGATCTCCAGAAGGCAAGCCTGGTGTCCTCCTCTCAACCTTCAATGCTGACCCTGGCAGCAGCCATGATTGATCCTTCGTACGCTAAACTAAAGAAACCTCATCACGAGTTTCATCATGCATGGGAGTCAAAGACATTAGATGAAGATCACATCCTGTATGCAGCAATGGATGCCAACCTTTGTTTAAATATATACATGGGTTGGATGAAGAAGCAGAGCCCAGTGTCCGGTTCAAGCAAAGAAGCGTCGGCAAAGAGGAAGAGGAAGAGGGGCGAGGACGAAGTCGAGGACGTGGACTCAGACTCCGAGTAGGTAGCTGTGCCGTCGCTCATGCTGGTTCTACTGCAGTGTCAAGCGGACTAGTTGCTTAGTTTATTTTCAAGGGCGTGTTTTGCTAAGGCCCTAGAAGAACTATGTTTATGTTCTTTCTCGTTATTTGAACTCTTTAGTACGTAGAGTAGTACTAGTACTATGTCTTACTACTGTTCTTCTTGCAGTTGGTACTACTGCTCGTACCTTCATGTTCCTACTGTACTTAATACGTTCGTACTAGTAGCATAATTTGGGTTAGTCCATTTCTGAAAGAAGTTCGACGGAGCGAAGGAAGAAGACGACAGAAGGGGTGGAAGAAGCCCTTCTAGCCATCCATGTTGCATCAAACGGCTCACAAGAGTCGACTGACCCAAATTGCTCCTTCAGATTGCAGTATCCACGTGGCATTCAAGGTCTCGAAGGTAGATTCCACGTCCGCACTCGGTTTGCGGGCTCGACGCGCGCGCGACCCGCTTTCGCCGTGATAGCCAACATGCGCGCCTCCTCCGCGTGGGCGGAGATGAAAATGACACGCTAGTTCCTCCTCGCCGGCGTGCTAGAGCACGCGGTCGTCCTCCTCTTCGTATGTTGCGTGCATAGATGCGGCTCCACCAGCTGCTCGCGTGCTTGGCAGTGTGGCGGTATGGCGAGGAGGGACTGCAGATGACGTGAGCGGGCGAGCCTTCAGCTTCATGGCACAGGGATGGCGGCGACACGGCGGTGATGGGCGAGAAATTGTTGGCCAGAGCAGGCGGGCACCGGCATGCGTAACGGCAGCGCCGGCATATTGATGAGTGCGCGTATGGGAGCTTTCTTTAGTTTTATATGAGGTTGGTCAAACTTAAAAGAAAACCGTACTAGTCCACATAAACATTAGACTTAGGCAGCGCTTTTATTAAAAAAAAATTGAAGTTAGTACCGCAGCCACTATACGGAATCCTGTGCAAGTGCGTGAACCGCGGCTGCACGGTCGATCGAATAGTGCGTCACCGTGTCGCACTCGAAGGACATCCACCGAACCTTTTTGTGTATGTGAAAACAATCCTCGTATATTAGTAAACTTTTTTTCCTGGGAAAGTTCTTGATGCTGCAATATTTCCATATATTTGAATTTAGCTCCAGTTTGTGTTTATTTGGATTTGGACGTTTTTTTAATACTTATTTTTGGTGTGTGACTGAGAGACAACGTGTGCATGTGTCCATATGTGTGTTGTGGCGGAAGGGCAAAGTGGAGACGATGTGCGTGTGATAAAGACATAGAGAGGTGTGAATGCGCAAATGATCATGCATTAGTGAGACATATACAGATGCCGATACGTTGTGTATACATGAAAGAACGGTCTTCTAGTTTACTTGTGTGTGTGTGTGTGTGCGTGTGAGAGAGAGAGAGACAGAGAGACAGAGAGAGACAGGAGCATCCGTAACACAACAACCATCCCTCTCGATTCGTCCGTCCCTCGCACGATCGCATGCAACATATGCATCAACGCGCACATTTTGACACCCTCACTCGGCCCCTGCCCCCCTCAAGGCCCGCACAATCTCTTCGTGAATAACCATTTCTCTCCTTAGGTTTGTTTTCGCTCAATATCTGACACACACACACACGTAGCACAACACACACACACACTCCCCCGAGCACACAATTCATCCCCATCCAAGGTTATACGGTGACCACTCTTGCTTGTGCTTCTTTGCACCCCAACATGCACAACACCTCAATCTTCAAAGAGGGCATCGAGAAGATTGAAGATGGCGACCACACCGCGCTAGAGAATGCGGGGTCATTTGGAAGCAGGGTGATGTGACGACGGTTGACTGACTCCCCCCCCCCATCCTCTCTCTCTCTCTCTCTCTTGCACAAAATTACCAATCCCTCTCTCCCCCGCACAAAATTGTCAATCCCTCAACCCATGAGATCCTTCCCCTCTCGTCCATGTTTTTCCAGCTCTCTCATCAAACATGTTGTCTCTTCTCCTTCCACGTCTACAGAATCATGTATATTACATGTCTCCATCTTTCTCACAGACCTAACTTCTTCCTCTCTCTTTCTCTTTCTCTTTGTCTCTCTCTCTTGTTAGGTTGGTCTCCTACTCTCTTGTCCACATACATACAATCTTTCCCGCCCTATCTGCTCCATCTTCAAAATCTCTCTCTGCACGTTTCATTCACACAATGGGATATGTCAAAATGTTGCTTCTATAATGGCTGATGTAGAGTTTTGGTTGTTTTTGTTGCATCCTACAAAGTAATAACTATGAAATGCATTTAGATTCTCATTTGACTGGGATTATGTGAGTTTGAGCATGTTGTAAAGTACTATAGACCTTGTATATATCTTGGAATTCGACAATGATTGTAACTATTGAATTGTATAGACCATTACATTCGAAGTCAATAGCCTAATATATTTATTTCACAATTTCAACAAATGATTAGTTCAGTACAAACTAAGAAAACAAATGTGTACTCCCTCTATTTTTATTGAAGTCCGTGTATTAGCATTGGTCAAAGTCAAGTTTTGTAAACTCTTAGAAAGCTTATAACAAAAAATATTAACATATACGATAACAAATAAATACCATTAGATTCATTATTGAATGTACTTCCACGTCATACATCTATGTTATGGAAAATGTTTATATTTTTATATAAACTTGGTCAAACTTTTGGAAGTTTGACTTCGGTCAAACCTAATATGCAGAGTTTACTAGTACTACTTGCTAGTTCCTTGGCCGAATCACTCAACACGCCACATGGGGAGTCCAGTGTCACAAAATTTTGAGGTCGGCGGGAAAATCTCCCACGACCCTGATTCGAGCAGTGGGAAGTTACCATCATAGCCTTCAGAACAGGCCTACGGACGACGTTTCGTAGGGGGCTGTTTTCGTAACATCAGTTCACCCTACCTAGCCAGCCCCACCCCGGCACCCAGAGTAGTACACCTGAATACTCCCCATTTTCTATCCCCACTGCAAAATAGACTTCTCCAACGCACCGCAGCCTTCGTGCTCCTCCCCTTTACATCGGCGCACTCGTCCACTGCAGCGCATCTACCTCATTGACAACCTCATACGCCGCACTGGAGCCGGTCCACCGTCGTCATCGTAGACGGAGCCTCTTCCCCGGCATCGTCTTCCACGGTCTCGGATCTGCTTCCCGGAAGCCGACGCCAAGCATAGAAGTACCACTGTCGTGGACAATGAACTGACTCCCGTTGCCGACCGTGACTCACAGAGGCCGCCGCGACCATCGTTCTCCTCCTCGATTGGTAATGTGTGTATTGAATCACTTAGCAGTACATGTGCAGTTCCAATTTTGTTCATACCTACCCTTCAATTTCCCTGGGTGCTATTGTTCCCGTAAAAGTAATTGGTTATAGCCTCCATTGTCCAACAGAATATCATCTTGTAATTGTGCATCGCTCCTGTATCGCATTGTGCTTGGGTAGGTTGTAATTGAACTTGTCGGCATCAGCTTGTAATTGAACCAGCAAATGATGGAAAGGTTTTTAGAACTAGCAAGATGCCCATGCGTTGCATGCATCAAGATGCATTTGTATGAGTAGTTTATCTTGTGGGAGAAAAGGATGAACGAGGGAAGGCCTTATTTGCAAATCTGGAGAGGGGTATGGGTATCCTTTTGCAAAATTCCCATTTGTTTCCTTCCTATCTGTCAGATATAAATCGGACGGCCTATATTGCAAGAAAAAAAAGTATAGAGAAAAAAAATTAGACAATAAAGGAAGTAGAGATAAATATTAAATATAAAATATAAAATAAATACAACCGTAGAAAAGAGAGTAGAGATAGCAGAGACGTCGGGAAAGGATCGCATGCGCGCGGGAAAAAGCGGTCGGGCGTGCGCTAGTTTTGGCGCGCGACATCCGGCGCGCTTTATAAAATCCAACACCCTCCCACTGCTCTGTGCCTTGCCACCGCTCTGTGCCTCGCCACCGCTCTCTCCCCGCTCTTGTTCGCCTCGCCGCCGCCGCCCCACCATGCCGCCGCGTCATCGGGAAACTTGGGGATACCGCGGCGTCCACGCGCGCCCCTCCGGCGGCTTCTCCGCCGAGATCCAGTTCCGCGGGATGCGCCTTGGCCTCGGCAATTTCGCCACCGCCACCAAGGCCGCCCGCGCGTACGACGCGACGGTGTGGCGCCTCTGGTGGCCTCGTAGAGCATTGAACTTCCCCAACGTGCCGACGTGGGAGTGGGCACAGGAGCTCGCGCCTCTGCCGCCGCTTAGCACCGACAAGGATCGTTGCAACAATTGGAGGCGGGAGCACCGTCTCGGCATCGCTGATATGGACGAGGAAGCCATTGCACTGTGGCGCCAACACTTCCCGCAGGACATCATCAATGAGCGCGAGTTCTACGCGCAAAGGAGGGCGGAGAGAGATAAGAGGAGGGCAGAGCGAGCCACCTATTGCGAGTACAAGCGTAGGCGAAAAGTAGACGCTAAATTCAACATGAGGCTAGGAGCAGCGTCGCCCTGGGAATCCGATGACGATCGGTAGCTTCACGCCTACAGTCAGACGTCGAAGGAGGACATCACCGAGGAGGAGTCAGACGAGGAGGAGTAGTTGAATTATCTTTTTTTATCTATCTATGCTGAGAACTATCCTCTACTCTCTAGTATCTACTTCTCGATCTCAGCACTGTAAACGCTTTTTTAAAGCTCCGCGCGTTGCGATTCTGTTGGAGATGCTCTAACATGGCAGACAAGTGCTTTAATGTTGCCCACAAGATGCGCGAGTATTACTAGTAGTATTTTTCTTGCCATGTTGAGATTTTAAAACCACGAGTGTGAACATGCAGAGGAGCAATGAAGACCAAAGACGGGATATTCGAGACATCTTCAAGGAGCGTGTTAAGTTAAAGAGGAGCTGCACCGAACCTATAAAACGAGCTTTGGTAAGTAATGCCCTTTCAATTACTTATGTTTAGCCTCGTGTTCTTCGATGTGTATGTGTTGTAGTTTCTGTTTCTCTTAAGCATGGTGTTCTTCGATGTGTAATAAGAAGAGTCTTAATCGTCCTAATGCTTTCGTTTTTAACTTGATATAGGAAGTGGGTGTTCTCACCTTGTAGTCTGTTTTTATATTTCTTTTCCTTTTGAATTCACTTCTCTGAGTTCTGTTTATCTGGCTTCTACTAAATGGATCTAGGTTTCTTTGAGTATTGATCTAAAAAAGAAGTAACTTCATGTCAGGATGCGGTTCCTGCGAGGAGGGAAGTATGGTCAACCTCGAGATCATGTTTCCAAAATGAGGCTGGATTACACACAAGGTGCCAGTTCCCTAATGATGCTGGATTAGACACAAGGTGCAAATTCCCAGATGATGCTGGAGTACACACAAGCCAGGTGGAGTCGTCAGCTGTTCGTGTCCTCGTGGCATTAGTAAAGGCTGAAAGAAAGCATGCAGCAGCCCTTGAGAAGGTAGCTCAGTTCCTAAAGAAGCGAAAAGAGCAATCAGATGCTCTCTTCACCCAAGTCAAAGAAGCGATGGAAGAAGCCAGAAATAAGCTAGAAGAGGTAGAGCAGGCTAGGCGTCTCCTGCTATCTAAAACTGTTGTCAATACAAAATTTCCTTCATAATAGCTAGGTTCAAATGTTTATCCAGTCAGCATGCCTGTTGTGATGTCTGTGCATCTACTGATGTGGCACAAAATGTTTTTTTTGGGTCATGTAATAAAAGCAATTACTTTCCAAACAATAACAGACGAAGCATTGGACATGGTATAGTTCATGCGCAAGCCCGACATTCCAAGTTCAGCTTCCACATCAAACTCATGTTCACAGATATCTGCACATTCATACATATGTCCACAACCATGATTCACTTCAAAGCCAAAAAAAATGTGAGGAGAGTTATAAATAAAGAAAAACCTCTACTAGTTCCTGCTACCAGTGCGAGCACAACAAGTCAAGACCATGCGTAAATTAATTATATTTTAGTCATTTTTTGTGTCCTAAAATGCCTGCCGGCTCGTAGAAGGACGTGTTTCTGGCACACGCGCGGATTCAATGAAGGCAGGCGGGGCAGTCTTAAGCTGGTTGCACGCGGCGAGGAGGCGTGCTCGGCCGGTCCTGCAGCGAGTGCGGCCCTCTTGGCCGGCGCGCCGGTTCAATGCCTACGCTCTGAGAGGTCGCGTCTGTGTCAGAGCAATCACTCCCTCCAGTCCTTTTTTGTTTGGGTATAACAAAATCTCGTTTTCCATTCACATTATATAAGTAAAATTCATGGACAAACTTTGACCCAAAGTACGATGGGGACTAGTAAACCAGAATGGAGGTAGTAGTTTTTTTAATCAAAGAAGGGTTTCCTCTTCCGATTACTGAAAACCAGCATCTAAATCTAAACCATAGTATTTACCCTAGAACTACCAGTTCAACATCTCGTAACATAAACGCATACAACCATACGCCAAGGAGGTACGTAGTACTATGAATCCCATTTTCACTCCATACCAATCGTTCTAAAATCTACTTACTACTTATAACATGCCATTGAAAATCGGAACTCTTAACCCTGCTAAAAAACGATATTTTAAACGTGGCTACTCGATCTATGGCAACTCGCGAGCCATCGCGCTCCAAGTCATTCACCTGTGGTCCCGACCATCAACTCCTACAAAGGTGCTCCACCACATACCCGGTACCCGCGAATGCAGCAATCGTGCACCTAGGGTTTTAGGGTTTATTTGTTAACGTCGCCTTTACGTAACACTCATGTGTGCGAGACAGCGAGAGGCCGACTGTGTGCGTGCGCCTCTTTTCTTCGTATATGTACTCCACCGTTTGTCTGGTGTCCAAAAAATTATAATAACTACTAGCAATGTGCCAATGCATTGCCACACGATCAAAGTAGATTAATACGTATTCACCGATTTGATAGAAAAAGTCTAGTTTTGAAATACGTATATCACTAAAAATATGTTATGTTTCACTCAAAATATATTCCTTTGGCGGTTTTGATGAGATAAGGGAGGCACGTTGTTGGTTTCAAGATTCGAGAAGTGGTATATGTCTAATTTCTACTCTTACTAGCAAGATGCCCGTGCGTTGCAAGGAACATCAAGATCTTGTGGGAGAAAAGGATGAATGAGGGAAGGCCTTATCTGCAAATGTGGTGAAGAGTGTGGGTAAATTGCCATATTTTCCTTCCTATCCGTCAGATATAAATCAGACGACCTACATTGCAGGATGGCAGGCCCACCATCATCACCAACTCTATTTTTTATCCCTACTCTTATAAAAAGCATTGTCAGTGATGATCGTGTGCCTGCCATCCTGCAATATAGGCCGTCCGATCTATATCTGACGGATAGGAAGGAAACTATGGTAATTTTGCAAAAAGATACCCACACCCCACTCCACATTTGCAAATAAGGTCTTGCCTCGTTCATCCTTTTCCCCCACAAGATAAACTACTCATACAAATGCATCTTGATGTTCTGTGCAACGCATGGGCATCCTGCTAGTTGTTGCAAAAAGACCATATGTGTGTGAGAGAGAGGAAGAGTGGAGGAGGACGGAGTGCATGTGTCACAAACACACAAGTAGTGTGTGTGCGATAGGTATCAGCTCAAAATGAGGCGATAGTGTGTGTGTGCACGATCGAGAGGGCGTGTCTCAAGAAGGGAAGAAAAAGCTACATAGATACAAGGAGCGGGAGAGAGACATCTATGCGATGGTGGAAGCATGAGTGTGCGGGTGTCTAATCCTATCTAGAGGCTAGCTAGTCGATAAATGTTTGTGAGAGAAATACGAGTCAGGGTGCGAAAGCGAGAGTTTTGTGTGTGTGAGAGAGAGACGGTAGTCGGGAAGGGGAGTGGAAGTAGGAGTTGTGTGTGTGTGTCTATGTGAGAGAGAGAGGAGACAGTAGTCGGGGTTGTCTGATCAGTGTCAGTCTGGGATGGAGACGAAAAGGAGACCGCAACAAATGTTGTGTCTATAGGAGAGAGAGAGAGAGTAATTTTAGTGGTATGAGTCATATGTAGAGACATATAGGGTGTGTGAGAGAATCCCATAGAGAGAAAGACAAAGTGAAAGATGATTGGAGACTGTGTGTGTGGCGGTGAGAAAGAAAGCTTAGGTACCGAGGGATACCAGAGAACAGTAGAGACGTGAGAGATAATGAAAACCGTGTAATGTATAATGATAGGGAGAGTGTGACACTTCTCAAGGGAGACGTCGAGAGACCATGTTTGCGAGGATAGTAGAAACATGAAGTGACCGTGCGGGTGAGCTGGAGAAAAGAGAGTGATGGCTACCTGAAGGAGCATGCATGCGAGAGAGATGGGCGTGAAAGGAGTGAACAAAAAAGGGATTCAAATATATGAATTTGAGATGATGATAGATGTAATCCATACTCGAACCAAAATTGATCTATCAAACATGCATATCCATATGAATTCACGCACATCTATGTTATTTAATATGTAGATATTAGTGATCCATACATTTTAGTAGAACATAATTTGGTTAATTTTTTTTGAATTCAACCTTAAGATTTCGAGATCGTTGTATTTGTAAATCATATTATACAAATAAAGGAGCAGATTTCTTTGTTGTGCTTTTGAAAGTATATGTAAAAAAATGATGTATATAGAATGTAATTCCAATTGAAAATGGATCCCGCCCAAAAAAAATAGTAGAATACAAACGGGATGCGAATTGAGTTGGCACGGTAAACGTGCACTGTGCAAAATTTGAACGAAGCGGGGAAAGTCGCAGTAACCGCCCGAAACCAAAATCTGCAAGATAGAAATCACTACTGCCTATCCCTGCCACGCAAAGCGTATCTGCTGGATTTCTATAGGTTTCGATAGGGGTAGGTTTGTAATTTCACACAAACGTAACGTAACCGCCTCCCACCCGGATTCATACACGGTGGGCGCAAAAAACAAACTCTCGTCAGCAAATATTCGGTGTATGCGAGATTACCGTCCTATCCCCAACCGACTAATGTTGCTGTGATGTAGTAGAAATTTGAAACGGGGGCTAAGTTTGTAAATTTCCTTGCATTTGAGATGAGCGCGTCCTGAATACATGGTCCGCCCCTTCCTCTCTACCTACCTTTTCCCCATTCGTACTCCATGGGCGCGAAAACACCCTCTCCACCCCACCCTCCTCCGTCCGCCGCTGTCCGCCACCCCATCCACCGCCGTCCTCCTCCACCATGCCGGAGCTGATACCCCAACGCCGTCGTCCATTACAAGAGATCGACCTCTCTCATCCACGCCTAAGGACCGGGATCCTTGCATCCCGTCCTCTCGCTTCATCCCCGCCGTCGTCCACCTTGCCGGCGCCGCTCCTACGACCGTCTCGTCGCTTATATTTTGGAACGGAGGGAGTTTGCTAGTAGTACAGTATGTTCCTTGTACTGAAGATGAGCAGGGACATTTGTAGTGTAGAGGTCTATACGGTCAGTTGTGATGGACACTTTGAGCCTCTTTGATTCGTAGGATCTTGTAAACATAGGAATAGGATTTGTAGTGGCCTGCCCACTTGAATCCTATAAGAATAGCAAGTAAATGCGCGGAGCTATGTGGCCTCTGAGAGTTATACTGATATTAACAGTAACGCACCTTCACTTGAAGAGAGCCGGTATCCGAAGCCTTTCTAGCCGTACTGGCAACACTAGCACATATATTCCAGCAAGTTCCACTTTGCTGATTTTACTCTGATGCTTAAGGTTTTCCCATTATATCTACACTATGATCTATGTAGCTGCTTTATGTCGCACTAGCAGCAGTCCACTCTTGAAGCTAAACACTACAGTGACTTACAAAATTGGCACCAAGGCATTGAGTGCCATTCTGGATGCAATGAAACTCATACGCTCCCCACCTGTTGACTCTTGTTCAGAATATGATCCTAATGACTATTCTAACCTCGAGGAGTCAAAGGCAGATGTCCTGTCCTGTTCACCCATCAAGGTGCCTGTTCTAATTTGGCAATGTTTTATTGATTGCGGGTATCTTGCATATGTTGTCTTGCATTTCTTCTACTTTGTTGCACCGCCATCTGCTTAGTTTACTCATCATATATGTCGAGATGCCATGCCCATCCATTATCAATACATATTCCATCTGTCATCATACCATGTTTTTCTACTCAAATGCTATTCATGTGCATCAGACATCAAAAAGGAAGAGGGTGATTGCCAAACCTGAAGGAGCACCAGCAAAGTCCTTGAAAAACGTGGTGGTGCCGGAGAAATCAGACAGCACCCCACTTATATTGGCTATACAACCAGTGACACAAAATGTAGGACCGACTCCAGCAGACTGTACCCATACTTCACTGGCCACACCACTAGCCCCACCACACAGGACCCGCACTCCAGCAAAAGGTATACCGATTTCATTTGCCATAGCACTAGTTGTACCACAGAAAAATCCCACTCCAACAAAAAGTACAGCAAGTCCACCGGCCGAAGACCTATCCCAACTACAGAGACGGCCAATTCCTGCCGATTGGAACCCCATTCCATTTATTCCCAGTTTAAAAGACAATGCTTTTAATGTTGTTTGGGACTACGTGCATATATTCCCATCATGGGAAGATTATTGTGAAGACAAACACCTTTTTCACATCTTCCTGTCCAACTTACGTGTAAGTGCTATTATTCATGGTTATTATTTTCCTGTTTTCTGGTGATTGAACACATCAATGATTTACATTTCCTTGTTGTAACTAGGCGAGGGTCAATCTGGATAGTCATGACGAGCAAATCTTGCTTGTGCTTTTCAAGGAAGCATTGCTGCAGTATCGGTGTTACCTGAGGAAATCACACTTTGGTCGCAAATCTATAAACGAATTTCTGGTGAAGTCTCCTGTGCTAAATTTAGAAGACATTGAATGGAAAAACCTTGTTATGCACTGGTCTTGTTCCCAGGATGAGGTACTGTCTATGAAATCACATGACAATTTGAACTTCTACTTTTCCGCATGTGCCTTACGGATCTTGTTTGCAGGAAATCTGCTCGAAGAAGAATTCCGGTTTGAAAAGAATGACAGGATATCGCAAATATGCTGCTCGCTGCTTTGCTCTTTTTAGTACCTGTTGTCCTTTATCACTGTATTTGCATACATACCTAGTTCATTATGTGACAGTAGTATGCATGATAGCTTTCTTATCAATTGTTCGCTCCAAATTATCTGATCTGTATGAATGGTTACATTAGTGTAGAATATATGCAATGCCAATGTTTTTTTAGCTCTGCATTGTTCTTGTAAGTACATGTTGTCCTTTATCAGTGTACTTATAATGACAGGTAGTTGTTCATGTACCATCACTCTGCAGCTTATTTTCCTTTGCCCTCCATTCTCTACATATCTGATCTATATTTACTCTTACCATAAGGTCGGTAGTGTAGAAGTTTAGCTGTGCAATGCTCTTTGCTGTACCTTTTGCCTGTATCGCCGCACTTACATTTATAGCTACTTGGTTATGTAGCATCACTCTTCATCTTATCTTAAATATTCTCCATTTTTTCGTATATTATCAAATCTATATTTACTCTTAAAAAAAGTAGAATAAAGGCAATGCTTATGAAGAATATTCTGTGGTAAACTTCTTGAATTGCCCCCCCATCAGCATGGACAAGGCCTTTATAGAGCCTTTCTTCATCAATAATGTAAGTTTGTCCATCTCAAGCCTTCAAACTTTGTTGTATATATTTTGTTAGGCATGACTACAACAGCTGTTTATTTTTGGTGTTTGCATCAAATTGCATGTTTAAAGTTTATTATGTAGTTCATAAACAAAAGTTTGTCCTTTCTCAATTTAAGTTTTCAGTTGTACAACCAAGTTCCTTATTCATACCATGTAAATTAAACTATACAGAGCAAGTGATTTATTTTGCACTGCATGTATGCTTCTGTTCTTCATTCGTAATCCAGTGGTGTGGTGAACCTACCCACTACAGCACAATGTCATATTCTGCAATGTCTTAACTATGAACAATGTCATATCATTCTACTACTCCCTCTGTCCGAAAATACTTGTCATTGAAATGGATGTATCTAGATGTATTTTAGTTCTAGACACATCCATTTTGATGACAAGTAATTCTGGACGGAGGGAGTATTATTTAAACCGTCTCTTTATTTGCCAATCTGAAATGGGATAAATTGATAGTACACTAACCATCGATACTTATGAGTTCTTGATCTGTAATCCAGTGGTGTTGTGAAGCCGCCAACTTGGTCACTGTCGGTGTCAAAACCGGCGGATCTCGGGTAGGGGGTCCCGAACTGTGCGTCTAGGCGGATGGTAACAGGAGACAAGGGACACGATGTTTTTACCTAGGTTCGGGCCCTCTCGATGGAGGTAAATCCCTACTCCTGCTTGATTGATATTGATGATATGGGTAGTACAAGAGTGGATCTACCACGAGATCAAGGAGGCTAAAGCCTAGAAGCTAGCCTATGGTATGATTGTTGTAATGGTTGTTGTGTCCTACGGACTAAAACCCTCCGGTTTATGTAGACACCGGAGAGGGCTAGGGTTACACAGTGTCGGTTACAATGGTAGGAGATCTACATATCCGTATCGCCAAGCTTGCCTTCCACGCCAAGGAAAGTCCCATCCGGACACGGGACGAAGTCTTCAATCTTGTATCTTCATAGTCTTGGAGTCCGGCGGACGATGATAGTCCGGCTGTCCGGGAACCCCCTAGTCCAGGACTCCCTCAGTAGCCCCTGAACCTGGCTTCAATGACGATGAGTCCGGCGCGCTTAATGTTCGGCATTGCAAGGCGGGTTCCTCCTCCGAATAATCCATAGAAGATTGTGAACACCAGGATAGTGTCCGGCTCTACAAAATAAATTCCACATTCCATCGTAGAGAGAATATTATGTACACAAGCTTGATCTGCTAACGTACTATGTATCGTGACGTCACGCCACTAGCAAGCCTTTACTTGAATTGTTTTTTATTATACCACCTGAGCGCGTTTAGCGAAGTGGTTTCCTTGGCACGTCTTGTCGAAGTAGAGATCGTGTTCCCCTTATTCCGGGATTCTCATCAATACGGACGTGGGTAACCCAACCGCGCCCGTCGCCACGCCCCCTCTATCGAAGGCGAGTCCCGAACGGTCATGGAGACGACTCTTGGTATTCTTCCTCTTCATAACAGGACCAAGGCTCGTTTCTTTTCTTCAATCCTCCATCGAGTCTTCTCCTTGCCCCGAGTTCCAACACCCAGAGCCCCAGATTCGAGCGCCTCGGACCTTCAACAATGTCCGGCTCCGACCTTCAGGGCCGGTGGATGCCACGGAGGAGGACGTGCTAAAGCTGCGAGAGGCCAAGTACCTTTCTTACGAGATTTCGCACAGGCTGCCCGCCGAAGGGCAGGCCATACCCACCCCCGAGCGCGGCGAGTATGTCGTCTTTGTATCCCACCTTCGTCGGGGTTTAGGCTTCCCGATGGATCCTTTTGTGGGAGGGCTCATGTTTTACTATGGGTTGGAATTCCATGACTTGGCTCCGGAGTCCATCCTCCATATCTCCGCATTCATCGTCGTCTGTGAAGCCTTCCTCCGCGTCACCCCCCACTTCGGCCTGTGGCTGAAGACCTTCAATGTGGAGTAGAAGATGATCGGGGGGCGTCAAGCAGAGTGCGGCGGGGCGGCCGTAAGCAGGAGGGCCGATGCCCCGTGGCCAGAGGGCTCCTTCCAAGAGGAGCTCGGCTTGTGGCAACAGGAGTGGTTCTATATCACCGCTCCGAAGGGCAGCAGGCAGAAGCCGCCGCCCGTATTCCGTTCGGGACCTCCTCGACGATTGACGTCGTGGGTCAACCAAGGGCTCAACTGGGGTCCGTAAAAAGACGTGCCCCTATTGCAGGGCCGGATTCGAGACCTCTAGGCAAGGGAGATCGATCTGGTCGTGGTGATGCGGGTCATGCTAATTAGGCGTCTCCTGCCCTGCAAACGCCATCCTCTCCGGCTATGGGAGTTCAATCTGGAGGGACCACGGATTCTCCAACACTTTATGGGTACGACACCCATGGAGATGTACAAGTTGTTCTTTGGACCATAGGCGGCGTGTCCGGAATTGACCGAGGATGCCGGCCTAAGCTGCAATCGCCCGGATACTCAAGTAAGTAGCTCAGTGTTCGGACGTACCATTTGTTTGCCTTTCTACAATTCTCCTTGTAACCCGTTATCCTTCAACAGGAGTGGATAGCGCAAGCAAAGCTGATACGGCATCCGGCCCCCCTCCCAGAGACCGCGTCGGATCCCGTGCTGGTCAGGATGTTGGAGGTTGCGCCTTCAGAAGAAGGCGGAAGGGAAAATAAGGGAACTACCGCCTCGCCCAAGGAGGCTCTTGAAAAAGGGGGATCGAGAATCCCTCCCTCCAGGGGGAGAAGAGGACCACCTCCGAAGACCCGGAGGCCAAAGCCCCTAAGCGGGGGAAGAAATCTTCACCAGAGGGTCCTGCGTCCGGGGAGGTCACGGCCGCACAGTCTTCTCTAAAGAATCAGCCCTCCAGCGAGCCGTGAGTAGAAAAAGGGGAGTTCATTAATAAGAAACATCCATATTTGTGCTTCTGAGGAGAACCGAAATTTTTACCTTGTAGTTCGGATCTGCGACCTTCTCAGATGAGCTCGTCTTCGGGGGATCTTCGTCCAGAGATGATGGAGAGCGAGACGCCTCCGTCTGTTGCGTCGTCGGATAGGGCGGACGAGCCTGAAGTGTCGTCACGGAGGGTATCCCCGAGCCCGGCAGAGCCGAAGAGTTCGGCGCCGACTAGTGTTCGGCCGGGGGAGCTGAAGGATCTGCTTGAGAGGGCGTCCATCTCAGAAGATCACCATGCATTGATGAGTATGGTGATTGGAAGGATTTCGTCCGCCGAAAGCGGATTGCATAATGCCGTCAGGAGTTTGCTGGCGGGGTGTGAGGTACGTAAAAAACGACGCACCTTTTTGAAAATTTTGCACATAATAGTGCGCCCTGTATAGATAGTAGCCCCTGAGACTCGGTAGGTTGTCGAAAGCGACAGTGTGCCGAGGATCAAAATCACAGGTATTGAGTGTCGCCTTTCCTATGCAGGTGGCGGATAGTCCGGGGGCTAGCCGGACTGATGGAGTTTCTGAATTAATGCGGCAACTCGATGTTGCGGATGCGGACATCACTCTAGTCAACAAGCGACTTGATGAGTCGCAAGGTAAGTTATCCCTCCGCAGTCACCTATTAAGGGAGCCAAAGCCCACCTCTTACAATATTTATGCTTGACGCAGATGGTGCTATTGCTGTGGAGAGCCTTCGGGCAGAACTTGCTCAAGCCAAGGAGCAAGCCAAAAGGAGTGATGCGGCTGCCTCGAGGGCGGTCGAAGAGTTAGAAGCCGAAAGGGCTGCACACTGCCGAAGCAGGGAAGAGATAGCCAAACTGGCCATTAAATTGAAGGATGCTACCGATGGCAATGAGGCTCTTGAAAAGGAGTGCCTATCGGAGCGAGAAGACCTGGGGAAGGCCACCGCCGAAGCCAAGGATGCCCGTTCTGCAGTGCGGGCTATAAAGGAGGAGCTGCGTCAGGCCGGAGACATTATGGCTAGCAAGCCTTTTCTGCTGCGCCGCAGGTTTACGGATCCAAAGTATGCCCAGCTTGGCCAGCTGTGGGGTCCGGAGGATCCATATATGGACTTAGCGGCGAGTGCGGTGGATGCCATTGTGCACTTCCGAAGTCAGAAGGATCACAAGACGGAAGAGCTGTTTTGGTCTCAATTCCATAGTCCGGATCGTTCACTTCCGCTGACCAATCGGTTGGCCAAATGGGCTGAGCTGAATAGGTTGTCCGGACTTGCCATGACGGATATCGTTACTCATGTCTGGCCGGATAGGCCCAAGGCGATGAGCTATTTTGGCTTATTGCAGCAATTTCTTGGGGCGGTGCCGCATCTCAAGTTGATGAAGCGGTCGGCCTGCATAGAGGGTGCGCGGATGGCCATTGCCCGTGTGAAGACACATTGGACAGAGATGGATGCCACCGCTGTTGGAACCCAGGGTTCGGAAGAAAGCCGGTTACCCGCCGAGCACTATTTTGGGGAAGTTCTGCGTGGTGCTCGTGTAATAGAGTCGCAGTGCTCAAAAAATGTCACGTTCAAATGAACGTTTTATTTTGTAAAACAATGGTTATGATGTAATCGCTTTTTATACTTGTGCGTTTCAAGTATTGAAATATCTCCTATGCGGCCGTTTATGTATACGTGTGTATAACCTGAAAGATGGCAGCCGTCGGCTTCAGCCCCCACGCACAAGGTGCGGGGGTGTTCGCAAAAATAGCGCATTTTCACACTTAATGCGACGTCTCGGTCCCGTTAAGGAGGTGGTAGCGTAGCAAACGAGGCAACCGGACTATAATGCTTTATCACTTTCACTTAGCCATTGGAGTTCGAGGGTGGGGCTACGATATAGCCCCAGGGGGCACTGCGTTCTCCGAATTCGGGGCGCATGTGTGCCTGACCGGGAAACGGTCCTTCGTCAAAGCGGAGGAATTCTAAACATTCCGGTGGTCGATCGAGTGGTTGACCAGTCTCTCGCTGTATCATGACAGTCAGTTTTCGGCTTTCTCTACTGAGGTGCTCGCCCAGCCGAACTGGGGCACAATCGCAGTAGTTCTCCTGGTGCCGCGTTAGCCGATGATACGGAACGTAAGGCAGCAAAACACAGGAGCCGGGCAAACCCAACATTTGACCAAAGACATGATTCGGAGCTGATGCATATAAGGCCTAACTCGAGACGCCAAACACTCCCTAAGGTGTTCGGTCTTTATAATAATGGGCAGAACAATGCCCTAAGCCCCTAGTGTCCAGGTACGGGCGAGGTCCTCTGACGCGGCCGATGCCAAAACGTCAGTCTCCACTCTGGTTATAATGAGAAACCAAGGGATTATAGCAACAAGAGATAGTAAGAAAGGTTTACGCAGGGTCTTAATCTGAAAAGAATCCTTGCGATGGGTCCCTACTGCACGTCTGCGCCTGTGTCTCCGTTGTGCCGTTATCCTGGACAGGTGTGCACGTTGTTCATCTGTAAAAAGAGAGGAACTTAGTTTGAAAGGAAATCGTGCGAAAAAGTGTATGAAAAATATTAATAAATAAATAAAGCGGAGTTTATATTAGCTCATTATTGCTTATACGCACAGCCCCTTGTGGAGGGGTGTGCGGGGAGGGAGCCCCTAGCTTATTTATGCCGGACTCATCTAGCCTTGTCCGGGGTCTTTGAATGACCCTCGTAATGAAATGATGCCACGTGGATCGGGCATTTTAAGTGTAAGAGACGCGTAATGTGGTATGGCGTTAAAGCGGACAAAAGCTTCGCGTCCCAGTAGTGCATGATAGCTACTTTTGAATGGGGCGACATGGAAGATTAGCTTTTCGCGTCGGAAGTTGTCCGGTGACCCGAACGCAACTTCTAGTAATAAGGAGCCTGTGCACTTGGCGTAAGGGCCTGGCGTCACACCTTTAAAGGAAGTGCGGCTATGTCGAATTTTAGTAAGGTCTATCCCCAACTTGCGGATTTTGTTCGGATATAGCAGGTTTAAATCGCTGCCGCCGTCCATCAGGACTTGTGTAAATTGTAGTCCGTCGATTATAGGATCCAATATCAGAGCAGTTCATCCTACATTTCGAACACTTCTGGGATAATCCAGGTGGTCAAAAGTGATTGGTTTTGACATCCAATCTCGAGGTTCCGCTGGGGTGGACCGTGCGAGATCCATCTTAGCGGGTGCCGCATTGTTTTTCCGTATTATCACATGAAGTGAGTTTACTGCTTTGACTTCTTGTGGGAAAGTCTTTTGTTTTCCGGTGCCCTGCTGGTGGGGTTCGTCGTCGTCCTCACTTGGTGCGTCGAGCCCCTTGTGTTCGGCGTTGAGTCGGCCGGACTGTTTGAAAACCCTACAATCTCGGTGGGTGTGGTTTGCAGGCCTTCCGGAGGTACTGTGGATTTGACTTATCCGATCCAAAATTTTGTTTAAGTTGGATAGCTCATCACTGTTGTCCTTAAGAGGTAGTGTTTTGTTGTTTGCCCGCGAGCTTTTGAATCCGGCATTGACCACCGTGTTCTTTGGGCTTTTCTCTTTATTCCGATGCTGATCTTTTTTGCGCTGTGACTTTCCGTTTCCATCTCTGATCTCGGATGTACTTGGGTCACTGGTGCTGCATCTTACTAGCCAGCTGTCTTCCCCCGCACAAAAGTGGGTCATGAGGCTTGTTAGCGCGGATATTGTCCTCGGCTTCTCTTGGCCAAGGTGTCTGGCGAGCCATTCGTCTCGGACGTTGTGTTTGAAAGCTGCTAAGGCTTCGGCGTCCGGACAGTCGACAAATTGGTTCTTTTTAGTAAGGAACCTATTCCAGAATTTGCGCGCTGACTCTCCAGGCTGTTGAGCTATATTACTTAGATCGTCTGCATCCGGAGGGCGGACATAAGTCCCTTGAAAATTTGCTCTAAGCACGTCCTCAAGCTCTTCCCAACTTCCAACAGTGTTTTCTGGGAGGCTTTTGAGCCAATGCCGAGCCGGCCCTTTGAGCTTGAGGGGTAGATATTTTATGGCGTGGAGGTCATCTCCTCTAGCCATGTGTATGTGTAGTATATAATCCTCTATCCAGACTCCAGGGTCTGTTGTTCCGTCGTAAGCCTCTATGTTTATGGGTTTAAACCCTGCTGGGAATTCATGATCCAGCACCTCATTGGTGAAACATAGTGGGTGTGTGGCGCCCCTGTATTTGGGTGTACCGCTGTCTTCGAACACTTGACGTGTTGTGTTGCTTTCTGGGGCCCTCCTTTTTGGCCCGTAAATGGACCTGGCTGGGCCATCTGTTTTCCCAGGATCATAAGTCGGCTTGTGTGCGGCGCCGCTTGTAGCTTTTGGCCTATCATCTGGCCATCTATCCGGCCAGGCGGCCTCTTTGTTTTTTGACTGTGGGGGCTCTATGGCTTCCTCGTCAAATTCTGGCAGCAGCTTGCGCTTCCGGTAGCTCTTTGATTGATGGCCATTGCCGTATTTGTCTGCGGTTTTGAGCACTTTGCTACACCTCATTCTGAGTATGTCTTCCACTGTTTTGAGCTTCCGCTTTTCCTTCTTCAGACTTCTTGCAGTGGCGACGAGTCTTTTGCGAAGGCTCTTATTCTCCGGTGGTGTGTCCGGCATGAGGTCATTTTGACTGTTGGTTTTGCCGGGCATGGATTGATTATCTGATTCGTCCTATTCGGATGGTTGCTTGGCTGCATGTTCGTCGTCCACTGGTTTGCCCTGCTTTATTGCTGGGTCATTAGGAGCGCTGTTGTTGTCGAGGCGAGACTTAGGGCGGCGTCTGTGTCGCCGTTTTGGTTGTTTATTGGCGGGATTATCCTTTGCCGCGCCCCGTTGGTCCTCGTTATCGCTTCCTTTTGGGGTATCCACCATATATACATCGTGGGTTGGGTTGGCCTTCCAGTGATCTGTGAGCGCTGGTTCTTGATCGTCTCCGGCATCGTCGTCCATACCGTCGATGTCTTCGGAGTCATAGTCTGGCATGTCGGTTAGATCGTCGACAATGGCTACAAAGTGGGTGGTGGGAGGGCTTTGAATTTCTTCGTCGTCCGCATCCCAACCGTCCTGGCCATAATCCGGCCAGGGCTCTCCGGATAGCGAGAGATGCTTTAGCGAATTTAGGATGTCGCCAAAGGGTGAGTGCTGAAAGATGTCCGCTGCGGTGAACTCCATGATCGGCGCCGAATCAGATTCGATTGGCAGGGGCGCAGGAGGTTCGGAGTCCGGCAGGGAGTCCGGCACCTCAGAGTCATGAGCTTTATGAGGTACAAGGCTAGTGTTCGGCTCCATCGCCGTGGAAGTCGCAGCTCCCGAGGAGGCGTCCAGCCACCCGTCCTTGATCTGCGCAGTCGGCACCGGACTATGGGTCGGAGCAGTTCGTGTGCGGCCTCCAAGGCGCTGTCCGGCGGCAGGGCTAGATCATGCCCATCGTGACAGTGTGGCACGCACGGCTGTGGCTCGGATCCATCGAAGATCAAGTCTCTGCGGATATCCGCCGTGAAGTTTAGGCTTCCAAATCTGACCTGACGGCCAGGGGCGCATCTTTCGATCTGCTCCAGATGGCCAAGTGAATTGGCCCGCAGTGCGAAGCTGCCGAATACGAAGTTCTGTCCGGGGAGAAAAGTCTCACCCTGGAATACGAAGTTCTGCCATCGAGCCTATCGGTGACGACACAGAGGAACTCTCAATGAAAGCACCAATGTCGGTGTCAAAACCGGTGGATCTCGGGTAGGGGGTCCCGAACTGTGCGTCTAGGCGGATGGTAACAGGAGACAAGGGACACGATGTTTTTACCTAGGTTCGGGCCCTCTCGATGGAGGTAAAACCCTACTCCTGCTTGATTGATATTGATGATATGGGTAGTACAAGAGTGGATCTACCACGAGATCAAGGAGGCTAAACCCTAGAAGCTAGCCTATGGTATGATTGTTGTAATGGTTGTTGTGTCCTACGGACTAAAACCCTCCGGTTTATATAGACACCGGAGAGGGCTAGGGTTACACAGAGTCAGTTACAATGGTAGGAGATCTACATATCCGTATCGCCAAGCTTGCCTTCCACGCCAAGGAAAGTCCCATCCGGACACGGGACGGAGTCTTCAATCTTGTATCTTCATAGTCTTGGAGTCCGGCGGACGATGATAGTCCGGCTGTCCGGACACCCCCTAGTCCAGGACTCCCTTAGTCACAATGTCATTTCCTTCCATGTCTTGACCTGAACAATACCATATTGTGTTAATGCAATTTGAAACTATGTCACTTTATTCGTTAGTAAGAAATGTGATGAATTGTCAGCAGTGATACTTTTATGTGCAAAACCTGTCATTTGTCTGCTTGTTTATCTTTCAAAGTGAGGAAGATTTAAGTGTTGAACAAGCGCAGTCTCATCATCTTGCTCACCTGCTTGCGCTGCAGCTCCCCAGCAGGGTAACCTTTCTTGAACTCTATTGAAGTGCTGTCGGTTTTGTATATTATTTTGTCGACGTGTTTATTTGCACTGGTGGCGATCTTTGATGCCCAGTGTATGTAATCTGCTGTCTGCTTGTGCTTTATTATCATAGTGGCGAACTTTGATGCCCAGTGGATGTAATATGCGGTAATTTCTTTATTGTATAGTCTAGGTTTTTTCTTATTCATGATGCTGCAGTTATTTTACTATATATATATATCCTGTCTTCGCAGTAAACTGGATAAACCGTAAAATTACGGTACATAATCAGGCCGTCATGCAATCACGATGTAGGTTGGGCCTGAAACATGCCGAACAGCTAACGGGCCGGCAGCAGCCCGAAATGAACCCCGTCCCATGATTGTGCAAATCAAATCATGGGCTTTTAACAGGCCAAAATAGTCTCGGTCCATGTTTGGCCCAATCAGATATCGGCTGCGAGCAGGCCGGATGCAAACTGGGCCATAGTTAGGCCTAACTATATGACGGGCATTTAACAGGCCGAAATTAATATAGGGCCGAAATGTTAAACAGGTCCTTAAGAGGCCAAAACTAATGTCAGGCCGAATTACTAAGTGGGCCGCTAGCAAGTGGGCCCAAAAGCATATTGTCCAGTTGACGGGCCGAATCTGATATGGGCCATAATTGAGCCCATGGCCTCTTAAAGGGCCGTACCTGATCTGGGCTGTAATTTGGCCCAAAACGTGGTAGGCTTTTAATGGGCCGGATCTCATATGGGCCACTATTAGGCCCGGAACGTGGCAGGCCATTAAAGGACCGGATCAAATATGGGCCGGTATTTGGCCCAAAACATGGCAGCTAGTTGATGGGCCAACCTAGTAGGGTCCTCAAATTCTTGTGGGCCTACGGCTGGGCCGGCCCCTTAATGTCGGCGAAATCTCGTGGGCCTTTATCCGGGCCGGCCCATTATGATCCGCAAGAATCTTGTGGGCCATTACCTGGGCCGGCCCATTATGTCACACAAAAATCTTGTGGGCCTTTACCTGGGCCGGCCCATTATGGCCCGCAAAATCTTGTGGGCTGTTAGTTGGGCCAGCCGATTATGGTCCACAAAATCTCGTGGGCCTTTAGCTGGGCCGGCCCGTTATGGTCCGCAAAATCTTGTGGGCCTTTAGTTGGCCAGCCCATTTAAACTTGATGGGCCGGTCCACGTGTCAACGTATCATAGGCGTGTCTCGCCCATTGGATGAGTGACACCTGTGCCAGCGCGGACCTGACACGTGTCTCCTCTAGCCAATGATGATTTTACACGTGGAAAATCCCCATTGGTCGGGGCTATTAACGGGTTATCCGATCCAAAACCCGACCCGATAGCTTAACGACGTTCCGTTACGGTGGATGCCACGTGTCGGTCACCCTTGACGAAAGCACTTTTGTGACGCGCGATTTATCGTCATGGAAGTAGACAGTTCCGTGATGATAATTTTGGTAATGTCATGGAACACTTCTATGACAACACAGGTATGACTATCTTGATTCTGTCATAAATTTGTCATGGATGTACATGCATGACAAAAAACGCGACCTACTGTGACAAACATGTATCATCACGGAAGTGTATTTTTTTGTAGTGCATCTTGGAGAATAGGACAGAAGATTATGTTCATGCTTTTCCATGGCTCTAAAGCGAATATCATGTTTATTAACCACGCTGCGAGATCAAGCCGCTTTCAGAAGGTTGTGGATGCACGGGGTGGCGCCTGGGCCTTGTCCTGGGGCTCGCTGGCGGCCTCACTTTTTGTTAACTGTAGGCAAAGTAGCACTGTTTGAGGCGTGCTTTGTACGGTTGAACCTATATAAGTACTCGTACTGCTTTCAGCTTTGGTTGTTAAGTGCCCCTGCTGGTTTCAGTTAAGGTTGTTAGGTACTCCTGCTGCTTTTACAGTCTGTCGTGTTTCTTCAGTCCTGTCTTCCTCCAGCCGCCAAAACCCAACCAGCACCGGTGGGGCCGCCTGCTTCCGCCTCCCACAGCTGGCTGCGCCTCAGCGCATGCATCGCCGCCCCACCGTCTCCTAAATCGTTAATGCCGATGTCCTCCGCACGCTTTGGTGCGCTCGCCGCGGCGCCGCCCTCTCGCGTTTCAACATGGTCAACAAACAACAGGAATTGGGAGAAGTAATTGGAGATGATGACAGTAGGGGCCCACCACATCAGCGTATGGAAAAATAAAATGCTTCCTCCTAGTGTTTTCCTGACATCTGGGACCCACGACATTGTGAGCATATATAGTCAATAGACATGAGAATAGCACAAGATCGGTTGACACCTGGGACGTAGCTACTCGAGCAGTATTTTTTTGGTTTGGTATTGTTGAGACGGAGCAGGGTTTGAACTGGGCTGTGGCCCATCTAGCCCAGGCTTATATTTTATGTCCACCATGTGACCAGCCCAGCTATTTTTTCTTTGTGAAAATGAGCCCAGTTTATTTTTTCTGAAGGATACCCAATCCAGGCCTACTTATTTTACTACGCCCTGATGGGCTGCAACTCTTTCAAGATGCCTGCAAATCTTGAAAGTAATATGAAATGGGTTGTAAATATAAAAACAGACGACAAATTGGCAATTACTTTATAATTTCTGATTTTGTTTCACATTTTAAGATTCCTATTTCACTGGGCATTAACCTAATTTAAATATATCTTCAAAGTACTTTAAATCTGGCTCGACATTTCGGTATTAAAAATAGTTTGGAACCCATAAAATTATGCGAAATTGGCCCTAGCCAACCAAAAAAACGACTGCAATAAATTGCATAAGAAGTTGCCATGAGCTATATATAAATTATTAAAAAAAGAGGGAGTGGTCTGACTTGTGGGCCTGTTTAGTTGACGCGTATGCAAGATTATTTTAGTTATTATATACTACGTCAACAAACGATTCTAGCAGACATAACCGTTGGATGTCAATCCAACAGCTGTCATGTTTCTTCAATCTCTGATCTTCTTGCTCCAGCCGCCAAAGCAGCGCTAGCGGGACCGCCTACTCCCACCTCCCGTGGCCGGCTGTGCTGCTGTGCAAGCCTCAGCACCCCCTACTACTCCCACCGCTGGCCAGGGCATCCCTCTACTCACCCACACCCGCTTTATTCTACAGCGATGACAGCCTGACACCGCAGCCGAACCGGTGAACCCTCGTACTCCTCTCCGTGCGGGCTTCCACTGCCGCGTCTTCCCCGGCTCCGCGTCGTCCCCTTCCTAGGCCTCGCCGTCATCCACCGCTGTGGTGCTCTCGGCGCAGCGTGGTTAATGCGGTCAACGACCGACTTCCATCGGAAGAGTACTATACATGGAGAGGCTGACAGCTGGGTCCACGGCAACCACAAGGAAGTGCCTCCTTATTACGCGGAAAATAATTATTCCTCCACCTGACAGTAGGGACCCACCGGACGGGCCACCAGTATTTTGCGACAAAATGTTTCCCCCTGACTATTGGGACCCACAGGACGGGCCACCGTATTTCGCGAAAAAAAGATTCCCCCCGCTGTCAGCTCGGACCCACCGGAAGTGCCTCCTTATTACGCACAAAAAAATGAATACCCCCTGCTAGCTGGGACGAACCTTGGTGGGAGGCTGACTTGTGGGCCTACTAAGTTGACTAGGACGGAGGCCTTTGTCAACTTTAGTCAATATATGAACGATTCTAGCTCAAGTGACCGTACGATGTACATCCAACGGCCGTAGTGCTTCTTCAACCTCTGGTCTTCTTGCTCCAGCCGCCCAAAGCAGCGTCGGTCGTGCCGCCTGCTCCTGACGCCCGTGGCCGGCTGTGATGCCGCGGAGGCCTCACCGCCCCTACTACTCCCACCGCTGGCCAGGCCATCCCTCTACGCACCCACACCCCCTATTATTCTGCGGCGACGGCAGCCTCACAGCGCAGCCGAACGAGTGAACCCTCATACTCCTCTACGCGTGGGAATCCACTGCCGTGTCTTCCCCGGCTCCGTGTCGTCCCCTTACTAGGCCTCACCGTCGTCCACTGCCCTGGTGCTCTTGGCGCGGCGTGGTCAAGGAATGGCTTCCATCGGACGTGGATTGTACATGGAGAGGCTGACAGCTGGGTCCAGGGCCGCAGCAAGGAAGTGCCTCCTTATTACACGCAAAATAATTATTCCTCCACCTGACAACGGGGACCCACCGGACGGGCCACCGTATTTCGCGAAAAAAACGTTTCCCCCTGTCTGCTGGGACCCACCAGCTACATCTTCGCACACAAGGAAGTGCGTCCGAGAAAAAAAAAGATTTGCCCCCCTGACTGCTGGGACCCACGAGCTACATCTTCGCACGCAAGGAAGTGCCTGATAGTCGGGACCCACCTGGTCGAAGCGTACGTAGCATTGTCATTCTGGTCACCAATGTTTACGTACATATATACTGGTGGATGTAGAGGCGCGCACGTGTCGTAGTTGAGGCGCGCACGTAGCATGTACACGTACGTACAGTGGCCAGGGTGCATGAAAGAAAATACGTCCACGTATGTGTACATACGGGCGGGGTCTCAAATGCCTACTCGCGCATACGTACGGCGAGGGCTCGTGTAGATGGATGGGTCGGAACGGAGAAACAGCGTCGTCGTCGTGTTCATGGGGAGGCAACGGAATGCGTCGTGTTCATGTGGAGGCAACAAAATGAGTCGTGTTCATCTGGAGGCAACGGAACGCGTGGGAGCCAACTGGCTGGGTCGGAATGGAATGCGTGGTCGTGTTCATTGGGAGGGCTTGGACGGAACAAGCGATGGAAACAAGGCCTGGCGTACCGCACAACGGAGGAAACGACCTTGTGATCGACCGACCACGTTCGAAACGGGATCCTGTTCATCGGGAGGGGGTCTGGTGTACCGCAAAACGGAGGAAACGGACCTCCTACGGTCGAAACGGGGATCCTGTTGATCGGGAGGGGTGTGGCGTACTGCAAAACGGACGAAACGGACCTCCTACGGTCGAAACGGGGGTCCTATTGATCGGGAGGGGTGTGGCGTACCGCAAAACGGACGAAACGGACTTGTGTTGGAGCGCTACGGTCGAAACGGGGGTCCTATTCATCGGGAGGGGTGTGGCGTACCGCAAAACGGGACTCCACGGGATACTGTTCATCTCCACCGTTGACCTCCTCCAGCCTCCACGGGCTACCGCGCGCTACTCCACCGGCTACTATTCAACCACCCCTCCACTGTCTAATTTTCATCTAGCCCTCCACCGCCTACTGTTCATCCAGCCCTCCACACCACATGGGCCTGTTCAACCACCCCTCCACGGCCACCCCTCCATCGTCTACTGTTCATCTAGCCCTCCACACCACGGGGTCCTATTCATCCAGAGGCAACGCCACTGTTCACTTTTCATCCAAAACCCCCCGCAACACTCACTATTCATCCAATCGATTGGCTTCAATTAGCAGCAGTAGCAAAGGAATCGCTCTATACATCCATCGATCGATCGCTCGGGCTCAGTAACGCGTAGCCTGCAGTGCAATCGCTTGGGTTCAGTTAGAGCCCAACGCCTCACACACATGCGCGTACCTGTACGAGAAAAACATGCATCGCTCGGCCCCCAACCTCCCACCGTAACCGGCAACTCGCCGAAATTTTCCTCCCCCTCGCTTCTACCACGGTTTTTTCCGTCATGCACGGCCCAAAGAATGTCATGCAGCTGCGTCTCCGGCCCGCCCAGGACGAAAAGCCCATTGTCTGTCATGATTTTTTGTCATAGAAGTAGGAGCCCACCACATCTATGATGATACAGGGTTTTGTCACAATTATCGTCATAGAAGTGTCATATGTATGACAGAAAAAAATTCGTTCGGCACAAAATGTCATGGATATGTCTTTTTTTTGTAGTGTTGCTTTTGCATGATCATGTAGTTGACATAGTATTTGTGGCAAAGCCACCTTGATAATTCTTTCATACATGTCACTCTTGATTCATTGCATATCCCGGTACACCGCCGGAGGAATCCACGTAGAGTCATATTTTGTTCTAAGTATTGAGTTGTAATTCTTGAGTTGTAAGTAAATAAAAGTGTGATGATCTTCATTATTAGAGCATTGTCCCAAGTGAGGAAAGGATGATGGAGACTGTGATTCCCCCACAAGTCGTGATGAGACTCCGGACTTAAAAAAAGAAAGGCCATAAAAAAAGGGGCCCAAAAAAATGAGAGAAGAAGAGAGAAGGGACAATGTTACTATCCTTTTACCACAGTTGTGCTTCAAAGTAGCACCATGATCTTCATGATAGAGAGTCTCCGATGTTGTCCCTTTCGTATACTAGTGGGAATTTTACATTATAGAACTTGGCTTTTATATTCCAATGATGGGCTTCCTCAAAATACCCTACGTCTTCGTGAGCAAGCAAGTTGGATGCACACCCACTTAGTTTCTTTTGTTGAGCTTTCGTACACTTATAGCTCTAGTGCATCCGTTGCATGGCAATCCCTACTCACTCACATTGATATCTATTAATGGGCATCTCCATAGCCCGTTGATACTCCTAGTTCATGTGAGACTATCTTTTCCTTCTTGTCTTCTCCGCAACCACCATTCTATTCCACATATAGTGCCATGTCCATGGCTCAAGCTCATGTATTGTGTGAAGATTGAAATGGTTCGAAAATACTAAAGTATGAGACAATTGCTTAGCTAAAACCGGGGTTGTGCATGATTTAAATATTTTGTGTGATGAAGATAGAGCATAGCCAGACTATATGATTTTGTAGGGATAGCTTTCTTTGTCCATGTTATTTTGAGAAGACATGATTACTTTGTTAGTATGCTTGAAGTATTATTATTTTTATGTCAATATTAAACTTTTGTCTTGAATCTTTCGGATCTGAGCATTCATCCCACAATAAAGAAAATTACATTGATAATTATGTTAGGTAGCATTCCACATCAAAAATTCTGTTTTTATCATTTACCTACTTGAGGACAAGCAGGAATTAAGCTTGGGGATGCTTGATACGTCTCCAACGTATATATAATTTTTGATAGTTCCATGCTGTTATATTACCATTTTGGATGTTTATGGGCTTTACTATACACTTTTATATCAGTTTTGGGACTAACCAATTAACTGGAGGCCTAGCCCAGATTGCTGTTTTTTGCCTATTTCAGTGTTTCATAGAAAAGGAATATCAAATGGAGTCCAAACGGAATGAAACCTTTGGGAGAGTTATTTTTGGAATGGAAGCAATCCAGGAGACTTGGAGTATACGTCAGGGAAGCAACAAGGAAGCCACGAGGCAGGGAGGCGCGCCCTACCCCCCTGGGCGCCCCCCTAGCCTCGTGGACCTCCCGTGGCTCCCCTGACCGACTTCTTTCACCTATATATATCCATATAATCCAAAACCATCGAGGAGCACAACAAATCGGGAGTTCACCGCCGCAAGCCTTTGTAGCCACAAAACCTCTCAGGAGTCCGTTCCATGACGAGGAGGGAGTAGTTCACCCTCGGGGCTGAGGGTATGTACCAGTAGATATGTGTTTGATCTCTCTCTCTCTCTATCGTGTTCTTGAGATGGTACGATCTTGTTGTACCGCGAGCTTTGCTATTATAGTTGTATCTTATGATGTTTCTCCCCCTCTACTCTCTTGTAATGGATTGAGTTTTCCCTTTGAAGTTATCTTGTCGAATTGAGTCTTTAAGGATTTTAGAACACTTGATGTATGTCTTGTCATGCTTATCCGTGGTGACAATGGGATATTCACGTGATCTACTTGATGTATGCTTTGGTGATTAACTTGCGGGTTCAATGAACTTATGCATAGGGGTTGGCACACGTTTTCATCTTGACTCTCCGATAGAAACTTTGGGGCACTCTTTGAAGTACTTTGTGTTGGTTGAATAGATGAATCTGAGATTGTATGATGCATATTGTATAATCATGCCCACGGATACTTGAGGTGACACTGGGGTATCTAGGTGACATTAGGGTTTTCGTTGATTTGTGTCTTAAGGTGTTATTCTAGTATGAACTCTAGGATAGATCGAACGTAAAGAATAGCTTCATGTTATTTTACTACGGACTCTTGAATAGATCGATCAGAAAGGATAACTTCGAGGTGGTTTCGTACCCTACAATAATCTCTTCGTTTGTTCTCCGCTATTAGTGACTTTGGAGTGACTCTTTGTTGCATGTTGAGGGATAGTTATATGATCCGGTTATGTTATTATTGTTGAGAGAACTTGCACTAGTGAAAGTATGAACCCTAGGCCTTGTTTCCTAGCATTGCAATACCTTTCTGCTCATTTTATCGCTTGCTACCTTGCTGTTTTTTATATTTTGTGATTACAAAAACCTATATCTACCATCCATATTGCACTTGTATCACCATCTCTTCACCAAACTAGTGCACCTATACAATTTACCATTGTATTGGGTGTGTTGCAGACACAGGAGACTCTTCGTTATTTGGTTGCAGGGTTTTTTGAGAGAGACCATCTTCATCCTACGCCCCCCACGGATTGATAAACCTTAGGCCAACCACTTGAGGGAAATTTGCTACTGTCCTACAAACCTCTGCACTTGGAGGCCCAACAACGTCTACAAGAAGAAGGTTGTGTAGTAGACATCACACACCCTACCATAGAACCCAACTTTTAGGTCCCATGCAAGGAATGGGAATGAATTACAACCATATTGGCGTCCTGGCTCGTCCTCAAACATTGGGAATCTTGGTTTTTAAATCCCTGTAAATCTAGATCTCACCAGAAAATCATGAATGTTGGGATGGTGTCACGTCACGGCTCACATATGTCGTGGTAAAAAATTGTCCAATTTGGGCCAAGCTTTATTACAAACATCTTACAAACTGGAACCTCTCGCAAACCATCGTAGTTTAGAAAAGGGAAACATGTCCCCTTGTGGGCAAAACTATAATCGCTCCCTCTTCTCGCCTTGTATTTTCTTCTACACACAACATGGAACAACGGGAGAATCACGCTGAACTTTGAAATTATTCAGGGTTCGTTTGACCTTTTTTATTCATTAATTGAGTTTTCTAGGCATTTAATGTCCATCATTCAAATTCAAACTACAAATACTTGCTCTAGTGCACCAAAATGGCTAGAAAAATCGTACATGTGTACGTGGGTGCATGTTTAGGTCCCATCGAAGGAACGGGAATGAATTCAACTATCTCGGTGTCCGGGCTTGGCCTCTAACATTGCGAATCTCGGTTTTTAAATCTCTAATCATCCAAAACTCACCAAAAAATTATCCAATTTGGGACAAGATATATTACAAGCCTCTTACAAACCAGAGCTTCTCGCAACCCTCGTGGTTCTAGTAGGGAAACATGCCCCTCTTGTGGGCAAGATGATATCTGCCTCTTATCGCCATGTATTTTGTTTTCTCCAGGCAACATAGAATAACAGGAATGTCGTGCTAAAATTTGAAATTGTTCAAGTTTCGTTTGGCCATTTAATATATTAATTGCATTTTCTAGGCATTTAATGTAGTCCATAACTCAAATTTGAACTACCATGACATGCTCCAATGAAGCAAAATGGGTGGAAAATCGTACATGTGTCATTGGGTGCATGTTTAAGTCTCATTGAGGGAATGGGAATGAATTACAAACGTCTCCTTGTCCTGAAACATTGAGAATCTTGGTTTTTAAATGCTAGTAAATCAAAAACTCATCCAAAAAACATGAAACTTGGCATGGTCTCATGACATGTCACATATATGTCTTGGTAAAAAAATCTTCTAGTTTGAGATAAGGCGCACACATTAATAGCCAAAGAAGTCCTTTTGAAACCAATAGCTAACATGTTAACATCGCAAACAGTTGTACATATGAACCGTGTCTGTTCCCGTAACCATTTAAGGCGGCCACGCGTCCCTCTTTTCTTATGGGATAGTACTACCTCAGTCCTCGTTTATTGGTAATCTTTGTATTTTTGTGCCAAAATTTAATCATACTCGATGCATGTGTGCAGCTGTTTGATTAGACAGGACGAGCGGCCGCCATGTAGGCTCGACGAGACGCGTGCGAGCAGTCCGCTGCGCAGGCTCAACGGGACGCATGCGACCTCTCCACCTCGCAGGGTCGACGGGACACATGCGAGCAACCAAGGCCGTGCATGCTGTCGGGGTTATGATCCTCACAATGAGTACTAGGGGTATGAATAAGGGGCAGAGACTAGCTACAACGTAGGTGTAACACTTGGTGTTTAACGAGCTCAGGCTCCTCACTTGGTGGAGCTAAAATCCGTACATCTCGTGCCCTAGGCTTGCTTTGATTTTATGGGTATAGTTACAGAGAGTGAACGTGCCCAGCTATGACGAGGGGAGTGGATTATATAGAGTGCGCTGGAACCCCATGTTCCCCAGGCCACCGGGGAAATTAATGTCATTGAATGAGGTGGTTACAAGTGTAATGAGACTCTACTACAGCAGTTACAGGTAACGGTTGACATAACTCTATTTAGTGGATGACTTAGGATTCTTCGACAGTTGCAGCTCCCACGACGCCTTCCGGTCCGGTACAACTGAGTGGTAGTTTGTCCGCCAAGTGACCTATGGTTGTCCGAGTGCTGCAGAGTCGTCCGAGTGATCCTCCTGATGTATCATCCGAATGCTGACACGATCCAGAGACCTACCTATGATGGTGATGGGCCCCCTATGGATCACAGATGATGGGTACTTGACCCTACCTGTAATTGGTGACCACTTCATTAGCCTCCAAATCGGTTGGCATTTTGTAGGCCAGACAAACCAATCCTTTGGTTGGGTCCGAGTGTCACAGGGACATTGGGAATATGCTACCGGACCGTGTTTGTTGTTCCTTGGACGAAAACACAACGGATTCTGGACTTTAGTTTTACCCAAATGACCGGGTGCCGTTGATCGTCGTGAAAAAACCGGGTGGCATTCATTTTGTCTCTCCGAGGAGATAGACTAGGGGCCCGAGTGAGGTGTGCCATAACAACTCAAGTGGCAACCTCGGCGCGTGGTCTGACTCTCCAGAGAAACGCCACTCCTTATCCTAGGGGAACGCAAGCGCATGCCTGATGTTGGAAATACGAGTAATTTACCATATGATTTTATTAATGGAAATACTAGATAAAGCATGACTAAAATAGTAGAGATAAAGCAAAGTCATGCGATTTGATAGAGAGAAGGTAAATGACATCTGCAAATATGAACTAGAACCGAACATATCAAGAGAAGACAGTAGAGCAAGTTGCATATATGAAGTAGAACTTAACATATCTAGAGAAAACACTAGAACAAGGAACAGTGGCAGGACCTCTAACAGGAAAAGCAAGAACACGTATGGGACATCAGTAGCAACGGTAGCACTGGACTTGGGGTCGGTGTCCTCACCAGCCATGTCGTCGAGGAGGTTGTCGATGTCGGGGAAGAAGTCGTCGTCGGGGAAGTAGTTGTCGGAGTCCGGGGCGTCCGTGACGAAGAAGTCAGCAGTCGCGCTGAGCGCTCCCCAAAAGCCTTATCACCCTTCTCCCGTATAGGACTCAAAGAGGTGGAGTTTCAGAGGCCTACTTTCCCAACCTACAGTGCATGCCGCAAGCCGAGATGGGGAACATCGTAGCAGCAGCCCATTGCTCAGGGACTTTGTGGCGAGAGGAAGAGGATCTTCTGGTGTATATCTTTGAGAGGAGCAACCTCCCTTTTATAGACACAATGGAAGTAGGCGAGAGGCTGCGCTGGGAGCTGAAGGGAATGAGGGAGATGAAACGAACATACTTCAGCCGAAGAGGCGAGCCTGTCGGATTCAGTGTCCACTACAGAAAAACGTTTCAGCTCCCGCCTGATCATTCGTGTACCCGTTGTGCGTGGCAAAAATTTAGACATCGGCCCTGCTCATTCCCGCAACCCGCGGCACCTCGTGACGAGGTGTGGCATGGTGAGGCAGGCGGCAGAGGAGGAGCGCGTGTGGATGTCCCTCTTGTTCTCATCCTGATAATGTGGGGAAAGAACCTACCTTATAAAGAGGGCCAACTCCCTCTAAACTAGCAATGTGGGACTAAACTTTAGTTCCACCTCTTGGATCGCACGAATGGTCTGTGTGGGCCTCTATGATTTATTAGGAATTTCTTAAACTGCTATTGGGCTTGACCCAAAAATAGACAAAATTCCAGCAATCCCCCACCAGATCCCAGAGGCACACAAAATTTGCCTTTGGTTCCAAAACACTGTTTTATATACCGGTACTGCAGTGGAGACTGTTAAGTTGAACTTCCACCTAGAACTCTATGCTACACTAGTAAGCAACTTGAATAGTGGACTGGGCCTTGGACTGCAAGTTTTCTGCGAATCTAGCTTCGCATAAAGCCTTGACCGTTACGTGGCTACCGTGGGTGTTCCTCGCGGGTGGAGCTTATGCGTCATACTCCGAGACCTTTCATGAGTTTACTAGAGAGACCCCTACTCTCATAGATTGCGACGTTTAACAATCAGACTCACATAGGTGCATTCTTCAAAAGATGTTCTATAGGACAACATCTCTTCTTCAATGAGCCACTTAGAACACATTAAGATATACATCAACCTGCCATGCAGATTTAGGAGAGTGTTGCATCTTCATGGAGTGGTATTGTTAATAGTAAGGATACTCTCCTCTCAGTTGACCAATAGCTTGTCTTCCACATCTAATTCACGGGATCTTCAATCACATAGCCTAGGTTACCACTGTGAACAACTCATATTGTGGGTCTCATACCCATCTCCCTCGGTGCATTATCTATCACATTACGTGATAAACCCTTAGTAAAAGGATCTGCCAGATTTTTAGACGTTTGCATATAATCCAGTGCAATAACTCCGGAGTTTCTCATTTTTTCTGACAGAATTTAACCTTCTCTAAACATGTCTTGATGACTTCATGTTATCCTTTGATCTGCTCACTTTCGTAATCACAGTTTGATTGTCTCAGTTCATAAGGATACCCAGTACGGGTTTCTCAACAACCGACAAGTCATTCAAGAGCCGTTGGAGCCAATCTGCTTCAATCGTAGCTATATATAGCACTGTGAGTTCTGCTTCCATTGTTGACCTCGTTAAGATGTTTTGCTTGCAAGACTTCCAAGAAACAATGCCACCTCCATGAGTGCATACATATCCGCTCCTGGCCTTTATCTCATCAGCATCTGAGATCAAGTTTGAGTCACTATATCCTTCAAGCACCTTTGGGTGCCCAGTGTAGTGAATTCCATAATTTGCAGTGCCTTTCAAATAACGCAAAACTTTCTCTAGAGCTTTCCAATGCACATCTCCTGGTTTTGAGACAAACCAGCTTAGTTTGCTAACAGCAAAAGAGATGTAAGGTCTTGTATCACTAGTTAAATACATAAGAGAGCCAATAATCTCAGAATATCTCAATTGGTCTCTAGCAATTCTTTGATTCTTTCGAAGCAAGACACTAGCATCATATGTTGCTGGATAAGGCTTGCAGTCATTGTAGCCAAAGTGACTCAAGATCTTTTCCACATAGTGAGATTGAAGCAATGTAATCCCACCATCATCGTCTCTCAACAACTTGATGTTCAAAATGACATCAGCCACTCCTAAATCCTTCATCTCAAAGCAATGAGATAGGAAATCCTTGACCTCCTTAATAACCTTCAGATTTGTTCCGAAAATCAGAATGTCATCAACATACAAGCAAAGGATAACTCCATCGCCCCCACCATGGTGATTGTACACACATTTATCAGCTTTGTTTACAACAAAGCCTGTGGCTGTTAAAGTTCTTTCTAACTTCTCATGCCATTGATTGGGTGCTTGCTTAAGTCCATACAAAGACTTCAGCAACTTGCACACTTTTCCTTCTTGACCATCTACTACAAACCCATCTGGATGTTCCATATAAATTTCCTCTTCCAACTCTCCATTTAGGAAAGCAGTCTGAACATCTATTTGATGAACGAGAAGACCATGTGAGGCTGCTAGTGAAAGTAGTACTCGAATAGTGGTCAGGTGCGCCACAGGTGAGTAAGTATCAAAGAAGTCTTCACCTTCCTTTCGAGTATAACCCTTAGCCATGAGTCGTGCCTTGTACTTTTGGATAGTACCATCGGGCCTAAGTTTCTTCTTGAATACCCATTTTCACCCTATAGGTTTGCACCCATAAGGACGATTAGTTATCTCCTATGTTTCATTTGCCAAGATGGAATCCATATCACTACGGACCGCTTCCTTAAAGTAGCCAGCCTCTTCAGATGCATAGGACTCTGAAATAGAACTCAGAGTGTCATCTATGAGATACACAAGAAAATCATTACCAAAGGACTTTGCGGTCCTCTGTCTCTTGCCCCTAGTAGGAACTTCATTGTTCTCCTCCACAGGACTTTTAAAGTGTTTCGTCGAAATGGTAGGTTCAGTAATTGTAACTGGTTCCTGATTCGATGAACTAGGCATCTCCTGATTAGATGAGGTAGCCATATCCTTCATGGGAAATATATCTTCAAAGAAAGTTGCATCATTCGACTCCATGATCGTACCGACATGCATGACAGGTACCTCAGATTTTACAACCAAGAATCTATAACCAATGCTATGAAAAGCATATCCTAGGAAAACACAATCTGCAGTTTTTGGTCCCAGCTTCCGCTTCTTTGGAATTGGCACATTGACTTTCGCCAAACAACCCCAGGTTCGTAGATAACAAAGCTTTAACATTTTCTTCTCCCATTCCTTGAATGGAGTTATCTCTTTGTTCTTTGTGGGAACTCGGTTTAGGACATGACATGCAGTCAATATCGCCTCCCCCCACCATGCCTTGGAGAGACCCGATGTGTCTAACATGGCGTTAACCAAATCAGTTAGAGTACGGTTATTTCTTTCGGCAACCCCATTTGACTGAGGTGAATAGGGAGGCATCCTCTCATGGATTATACCATGGTCCGCACAAAAGGAATAAAATTCATTTGAGAAATACTCTCCACCATGATCGGACCTAAGCCTCTTGATCTTTTGATCAAGTTGGTTTTCCGCTTCAGCTTTATAGATCTTGAAATAGTTCAAAGCCTCATCCTTAGATTTCAGAAGATACACATGACAGTATCTAGTGGAGTCATCAATTAACGTCATAAAATACTTCTTTCCACCTTTTGTCAAAACACCATTCATTTCACATAGATGTAAATGTACGAGCTCTAGTGGTGCAAGATTTCTCGTTTCCGCAGTCACATGAGACTTGCGAGGTGGCTTGCACACACACACTTGACACTTAGATCCCTTGACAGTGGTGAAGCTAGGGATTAAGTTTAAATTTTCTAGTCGCGACATGCAACCAAAGTTAACATGACAGAGACGTGAATGTCACACATTTGATTCACTATTGTTGCAAACATGATTAACAACTTTATTGAAAACGGCTGATAAGGATAAAGAAAATAGGCCTCCTGACTCATAGCCTTTACCAACAAAGGTTCCATACTTTTATGTTAAAAATTTATTCGACTCAAAGATAAGCTTGTAGCCATCGCTACACAGAAGAGATCCACTAACAAGATTTTTATTGACGAATGTGACATAATGCATGTTCCTCAGCCGCACGATCTTCCCCGAATTAAACTTCAGATTGACCGTGCGAAAACCACGAACAGAAGCACTTGAACAATTGCCCATCAGCACGGTGGAAGTCCCTGCAGTCTGATAAGACAAAAACATGGGAATATCACCACATACATGCACATTAGCACCCGTGTCAATTAACCAATGAGGAGAATGACATACTGAAAGAATAGTGGGAAATATACCATAACCGGCATCCTTCATGTCAGTGTCTCCAATGACAACATTAGTGGTCTTGCCGCCTTTCCGAAGATGATGCTTGTCATAGCGATTAAGGCAACTAGGAGCACAATGATCAGGATCTCCATACACATGACAAACACCTTTCTTCTTGTCATTCTTCTTCTTGAAGTTCGTGTGCTGTACAACCTTGTTCTCTCCATCAAACTTTGCTTTACCATCAAACTTGCCCTTTTTCATGAACTTTTGGGGCTGGAAGTTTTCTTCTGTACCAGATTGCCTTTTCTTCCACATCAAGAGTACCTATGATATCCGGAACGGAAAAATCCTTCCTCTTATGCTTCAGTAAGGTAGCAAAGTTCCTTCATGAAGGAGGAAGTTTAGTGATGATACCTCCGGCAACAAACTTGTCCGGTGGTATACAATTGAAGTGCTCAAGTTCTCTAGCGAATGACTGTATCTCGTGAGCTTACTTAATCACGGAGCGCTCTTCGGTCATCCTATAATCATAGAATTGCTCCATGATGTACAACTCAGTGTCAGCATCCGAGACCCCAAACTTGTCCTCGAGTGCGCCCCACATATCTTTTCCATTAGCAATTGACGCATAAGCATCTACTATGTTCTCACCTAGAACACTCAAGAGAGAAGCCTGTCACTCAAGAGAGGAGCCCTAAACAGAGTAACCATTTTCTAAAAAGCTTGTGCCTATTGAGCATCATACTCTCCTTCAGGTTTGCCAAGAGTGCGTCATAGCAACTCATGGTTTGAAACCATAATACTGCTCTCACACGCCACCTCTTATAGTGGATACTCTTGTAACAGCCTGGATTTTGGCCCTTTTCTTTTTCTTTTATTTTTAATTGGTTTTTGCTCCGTTTTTCTTTTTGGAGTGGTTCTGTGGCCTTGCCACCTTGGAAATCATGACCATTCCCCCTCCCAAGTGGCTCATCATTCTCAAAACCTTGCCAAGATCATGTCACTTCACTCCTTAACCAAACCCTAAATTCTTTTCTAGGGAATATTCCTTTTTTTCATTAAAGGAATAACCCTATCTGCCCTAGGTTGTGAAGCAACCTATATTTTTGTCCATCCAAAAATCACCAAATAATTCTCGTAATTCTTTTGGGTCATATATAGCTCAAATATGCCCAAACATTTCTTTGGCCAGTTCAAAAATAATTCCCCAATATTCCTTTTTCTATTCTACCCTGAATGGCACTTTGTGAAGGAAGTGTCATTTATATCTTTCCTAGTGGCCCCAACCTTTTTGGGCATGATTATATGTCCAAATAATTGCCTCATGCACAAGTTCAACTTTATTTGCCTAGCTAATCTTCCTTAGTGAATTTTCAAAGTTTCTGTCAGACAGAAGGAATACCCGAATGAGTAGAAATTTTGCACACTCCTTAATGTGCTCATTTTAACCCCCTCCACCTATTTGCAGCCCGATCCTATCATCTATGTGAGCATAGGTGAAAATCTTCGATTCTGGCAATATTTTCAGGTTCTGAAGCAAGTGTATTTTATATTGCTTCAAAAACCCTGATAAATTACCAGATCATTCTTATACCCATAAAACATCTCTCCACCCAATTTGGCATCATTTCAATGATACATTTGATCACCAAAATTATTTCAACTTTCTGGACAGAAATGATGTTTGTGAAGCAAGTGCCATTTTGGCTTGTCCATTTGGCATGAGCTTTTTACAACATCTTCATATGCCCAAATAATCAAGCTTTGCCCAATCTTAGCCCAAGTTGCTTCTCCATGTGAGTGCATCATCCAAGTTTAGTTTCTGCTCAGATTTGGCAGTTGCAAAGAAACTATATTAGTTTCTGCTCCATTATGCTCCCAAATCTCCAGGACTGTAGTCCTTCGATAGCTAAACACCCCAGACAACTTATTTGGCTTCAAGCAATTCCCTGTTCATCACCAGTGCACGACTAAGTTTACTGCAGTAAACTTCAGAGGTCCATTCCAACCCAACCATAGTGCCTTAGGTTGAGCCAATGCCTCATAAATGATCCACCCTGGAAGGACTAGCTCCCAGTCATAGTTTTCCATGTGCTATGTCGTGTGGTGACCGCGCAGCTGGCATGCCTGTGCACGTGCTCTATGCGATGTGGCGTGTCCAGAGCACTGTTTGTGCTTTGGCACCGCTCCCACTCGTCGTCTTCACGCTCGTGAGTATGTCCGTTGGCTTCCTCTCATTGTCGCCGTTCCCTTGGACCCCCTCTCCCCCTCTGGCAGCTTCCTAACCGACACAAACCGCCGTGCGCCCACGGACGTACAGTGGCGGTTTGGCTCTGTTCTTTGCTGCCGCCCACTCTGGCTTAAATCCGCATGAACCAAGCCCACCCGAGGCCTCTTGACCTCACCAAGCTTATTCCCTCCCTCCTAGCTACCTCCCCGACCAGTCACTCGAGCCGGAGAACCTCTCGTCGCTACCCTATGCCGCCATGGCCGCCATCGTGCTCCTCTCGAATCCGAACAGCCCCGGGCTCCTCCCCTCCTTCTTCCACCTGCAAAGGCCCCCACCCACACCCCAGAGCCACCCAAGCCCTCTCCCTTCTCCTCTTGTGGTCCATGGTCACGAGCCCTCCGGTGCCCGGCGCCTCCGTCCGCCGCGGCCAACGCCCCGACCAGCCCAGTGATCCCCGAAGACCTTGCTACCCCGGAACGGAGTCGCCTTGCTCCCCTGAGCATGCTGGTTGTCCGGGCGCCACAAATGGTGGCTTGTGATGCCGGTAATCATCGTCGGCGCCGGTAACCTCTCTCTGGACCGCGGGCGAGCACGGGGAGAAGACGAAGGCAATGACCTCTCCCCTCCAGCTGGTCGTCGACCCCACGGGCCCCAGGCGTCAGCGACCCAGAGGCCGGCCCCGCCTCCTGCTGACGTGGATAAGTGGACATGGCTTTTTCCATGTACGCTTTCATCCACCGAAAGTGTTTTCTCCGAGTGCGCGTTCTGTTTTTTCGTTAAGGGCCTGTTTGTGATGATTTTTACTACAAAGAGGTCCGTGGCAGAAAAACATTCATAACTTTTTGCTCGTAACTCCATATGAGGTGATTCCAAATCCCACTTCTTCGTTTCATCGAGCCCGTTCTGATGGAACCATTTTTGCCATGTTTTAACATTCTTAAAATGACCATTATGCAATTGCCCTTATTCAGCCCCTTCGAGAGAGTACGAATTCCGGCATTTCTTTCCGCGAGCTTCTTGCATTTTCTCCCGGTGATTTCTTCCACCCCAGGCAAGACACACCCTCCATTTGCATCACTGTAATGCAGTGACAGGTTTAATCTATTTTAACTTGTTTAAAATATTGCTTAGCTACATGACTTTGTGCATGGCATTTTCCCGGAGTATTATTTTGATCTTGTTGTTGCCATGCTATTGTTTGGAGTACTAGGAGTTATGTTTGTAGTTGATGAGTATCATGTTGCCATTGGAGTATTAGTGGTTGATATTATGTTTGTTTCATGATGATATCTGTTAGTATATTTTGGAGTATTACTTTGGATGTCATGCTGCCTTTGGATTATTAGTGGTTTGTATGATTATCTTCATGATGATGGTTGATGTTCTGCTACTTGGAGTATTATTTTTGGAGATGATGTTTACATGTGGATCTTAGTTGGATAGCTTATCCTTGCATATTGGAGTAGTAGTATTATTGTTTTCATATTCATCATGATAGTAGTGTTAGGCTATCCTCGGAGTATTTTGGTATGATGATATTCTCTTGGATTATTTGTTGGGTAGTGCTATGACTTGGATTATAGTTTGATAGTTGATATCGAAGTATCAGTTATCACAGTTATATTTTGGTGTTAAATTCCGTCATTAAGTTTGTCAGGTGTCACCGAACTGGGCTTTTCCAGTGCAACCACATTTTCCTTTTATGGGAAGGCCCTAATGCGGTCTATTGTCGTGCCTCTCGCCGGTGCCTCCAGGGAAGGTTATGCACAGGCGCTACCCTGATCAGGTAGGATGGCATAAGCCTTGTGTGCCCGTAGTTGGATTTTGCGTGCTTTTGTTCCTATTTGGGACGGTTTATTGTTTTGGCCACGACGGTGGCCGTTGGTGTCTTTGGTAGACACGGGGCCACCCAAGACTAGCCCAGTGGGGAGTGAGTCGGAGTGGCCGGGAGAGTGTCATGTCAGTAGATCGGTTTTGTCGGAACGCTGTTGGTCCACCTGAATGGGAGTGTGAGGCCATGGGTTCTGTGGTGTGGGTAAAGTGCGCTACCTCAGCAGAGTGTGTTTGTTTAAACTATCAATAGCCGCATCCTCAGTCATGGGCATGGGTTCCTACTTGGTCACACCGTTCGGTCAACACTCACATGTCGGAATGACTTATAGGTGATTTATATATTGATATTTTGAGCAGTATAGATTGGCAGGATGTTGATGATGTTGGGGACCAAGTGTTCGTCATCGTAGTGATCGCCGGAAAGATCACCGTTTGAGACCAAGTGTTGGTCATGGTAGTGATCGCCGGAAAGATCACAATTTGAGAACAAGTGTTGGTCATGGTTGTGATCGGTGGAAAGATCACTGTTTGGTTACAAAGCAACCCAATCCCAGACGACGAGGTTGGTTCGTTTCTGATCCGTGAATGATCAACGTTTGGTTTTGATCACGAGGTGATTGAGATGGTATATTGCTTGGCCGGATAGCCAAGAGAGATATGGTTATGGAGATCTGAGATGGTGATTTATCAGTATTGTAGTAGTTTCATATCATGCTTAGTAGTTGTTGTTGTATCATGGTAGCTATTAATTTAATTAACCTGCTTAATGCTATGTTGTTGTCTTGCCTTGCTGCTTTTGTTTGTTGTGAGCTTGCCAGTACATTCAATGTACTGACCTGGCGTGTCATGCCAGATTGCAGGTGATGTCATGATTGCTTGATTGCTTGCTGTGGTTTCCGTTTAAGCGGGCTAGATCATGTCCCAGCCAGAGTCCCTGCAGAGTGGAGTTCACTACCTTCTTCGTTGTTCCTCTTCTAGAAGATTTCCGCTACTACGAGTTGTTCTGCTGCTAGCATAGAGCAAGTGTAGTATCGCAGGCGTAGTGTCACCATGCTGATGTGCTTCTTGGTAACATCAGAACCCTTATATTATTATTCTTGTAATAAGAGCTGATTTGTTCTATGTCAAGCAGTGCCGTATTCCAGAGACTTCTCCTTGATCTCTGGGCTGGAATACGGGGTGTTCCGATTTCTCTGAGCCGGGGTGCCACAGGCTTGGTATCAGAGCAGGTCTGGCTGTAGGACGCCGTAGTCAGCGCGAGCGGTAGAAGCCAGTAGAAATCTGTAGTATAGAGTCTGGCTTGATGATTGCATTTGGTTGCTGCATTTGTTTGTTGCATAGCATGCATATAGCCTTATTATTTCTTACTAACGGTTTATCTGGTGAGTGTAGCTAGCTCGGTTCGGATCCACTACAGCTCAACCTTTGCATTTCTCCACTTCCTTTTTCTTTCGGTGTTTGGTGTCAATTCTGTCCCAACAGAGTGATGCCAAGTGATCCCGACACTGTTTGCAAAAATGGTGCTTAGGCATCACGCCGATGTCTTCCTTTCAGTCCCATCTATCGTTTCGGTGATGGACATGTTTCTATCCCGGATTGTTCTATTATTTTGTCATGTTGGCAACTCTTAATGATCTTAATTATCAAGAAAGGGCAATGTCAGCAGCCTCAGCTTTTCCCCGCTATCCTATTTCTTGGACGAGTACGGATCTTTTTCCGTCCGCTTGATAATAATGTGGTTCCGACCTTCATGTCCCACTACATGGTTACCGAGTGCGTCCTCGCGTCCGAGCTAGTCCAGGTTACTACCAGTCTAAGCTAGCACTTGGTGTAGCGATGTTTACACCAACTCTTCCACACATTTATTCGTCCTCATGCACATCGTCACAACATGCTAGATCGTAGAACCGGAGATCCCGCGAGATTTGTGTGCTTAAGTAGGCATGCAAATTGTGTGACTAGCAGTAATATGTGACATTGATTGTGTGTGAATTGATTATTGTTGTGTGCTTTTGTGTAGTTGAGTTTTCTTTTGCTTCTTTCTTTTTGGGCCCCGGTGTTATATTATTTTTTCCCCTATAAAGAGTTGCTCATCCACCGACACCGGACTCAAAGAAGCAATAAGGATTTGAAAAATTTGAAAGAAGCTCAGCTAGACATTATTGTCTACCCAGTCAACTACATTATGGTATTAATATCTGCTCGGAATACCAATGGTGTATTGGATTGACTATCAGCGTCGAGTCTACATCAGTACAAAATCCTCACAACAATTATGATCCAGCCAGTAGAAAAAAAGTCAGGTACAATATCAACGGTATATTTTCAGATAGAGGTATGGATCCTATATAAAGTTTTGGCTCATCAATGCATGATGCTTGAAATATGTTATCATCCGAAATAAATTCAGACTGTGAGATGCTCAAGGAAGACAGTCAAACCATTTTTCTCATGCAAATAATCAGCCTCAGAATATTATGGGCATATGTATGGATTTCAGTCTGCCTATCAGTATGAAGTTCTAGATATAAGAGACTCGGTCTTTTTCCACACGCGATCGAAAGAAATTTATGATGCAAGGTGTCACGCCCAATATGCGACCCTATCCAAAAGGAACTCGAAGGTCCCACCAAGGATAGACCCGCATATTGGAACGCTTTTGCAAGGTGGATATCATTACATCAACATTACATAATAGATGGGGATACATACAAAAGGCATATAATGCCACATGAATACAACACCATCTTACATAAGAGCACCATCCGACTACGGATGAAACACAAACAGAAACTCAAATGACATCCACCCTGCTAGCCCAGGCTGCCTACCTGGAACCTATCCCCTGATCGAAGAAGAAGCAGAAGAAGAACTCCAAAACAAGCAAGCATCGCTCTCGCGTCAAGATCATCGCATAACCTGTACCTGCAACTGTTGTTGTAGTAATCTGTGAGCCACGAGGACTCAGCAATCCCATTACCATGGGTATCAAGACTAACAAAGCTTAATGGGAAAGGAAGGGGGTAAAGTGGTGAGGTTGCAGCAGCGACGAAGCATATATGGTGGCTAACATACGCAAAGAAGAGCGAGAAGAGAACAAGCGGAACGGTCGTGAAGCTAGCAATGATCAAGAAGTGATCCTGAACTCCTACTTACGTCAAACATAACCCAGAAACCGTGTTCACTTCCCGGACTCCGCCGAGAAGAGACCATCACGGCTACACACGCGGTTGATGCATTTTAATTCGGATCTGGTGTCAAGTTATCTACAACCGGACATTAACAAATTCCCATCTGCCACATAACCGCGGGCACGGCTCTCGAAAGTTTATACCCTGCAGGGGTGTCCCAACTTAGCCCATGATAAGCTCTCGCGATCAACAAAGGATATACCTTCTCCCAGGAAGACCCGATCAGTCTCAGAATCCCGGTTTACAAGACATTTCGACAATGGTAAAACAAGACCAGCAAAGCCGCCCGATGCGCTGACAATCCCGATAGGAGCTGCACATATCTCGTTCTCAGGGCAACACCGGATAGGTCAGCCTACGAGTAAAACCAGACCTCGAGTTGCCCCAGAGGTGGCCCCACAGTCTGCCCGGTTCAGACCAGCACTTAGAGAAGCACTGCCCCGGGGGGCTAAAATAAAGATGACCCTCGGGTTGGCCGACCCAAGGGAAAGGTATAGGTGGTGGTGAGGCAAATGGTAAAACCAAGGTTGCGCCTTGCTGGAGGAGTTTTATTCAAAGCGAACTGTCAGGGGGGTACCATAAATCACCCGACCGCGTTAAGAACGCAAAAATCCGGGAACATAACACTGGTATGACGGAATCTAGGGCGGCAAGAGTGGAACAAAACACCAGGCATAAGGCCGAGCCTTCCACCCTTTACCAAATATATAGATGCATTAACAATATAGCAGATATTGTCATATCCCAACATAACCTTGTCCACCATGGAGCAATCTTCAACTTCACCTGCAACTAACAATGCTATAAGAGGGGCAGAGCAAAGCGGTAACATAGCCAAACAACGGTTTGCTAGGAAGGGTGTCAAAGGTTAGAGGTTCATGGCAATTTGGGGAGGCTTGAAGAGCAAAAGATAGGTAACGCCGCATAGCGATAGAACGAAGCAACTAGCATAGCAATGATAGTAGTGAGATCCAGGGTAGCGGTCATCTTGCCTGAAATCCCTCAAGGAAGAAGAACGAGTCCATGAAGAAGATGAAGCCACGAAGACGAACCAAGCGAAGACGAACGAATCCTCACGATCGCAACGAAACAGGAACTATCGAGAAGAAGCACACAACATGGTAAACACACCACACATAGACAAGACATGATGCACAACAAGCATGATGCATGACAAGGCTACATGAAGGTACTCATGGCAAAACATGATGAAAACAAGGGCAACACATCAAAGCAACTTTAAATGAGGCCGGGAACAACATATAACAATTCCGGTAAGTCCTCATATGCAAGTTTCAAAGTTGGTCCCGAACTGAACAAACATTAAGTTGAAGTTGTTAAACAGCAAGTTAAAGAGCACCAAGAGGATCTACACGAAATTCTAGACAAGTTACGTATAAAGTTCATTTAGTTCGGAGCTACGGTCTAGAAGATATGAGCAAAACAAGTTAAACATGGCATTGATGCAAAATGCACTCAAACATCAAGGAAACACCTCAAAACAAGGATGCAACATGATAGTATGGAACTACATGCAAAATCAAGCAAGTTCCATATAGAGCACACTCAAAACGGAGCAACGGTTCAACACACACACACTAAACAAGTTGTAGCAACAATCTGTCCATAACAGCAACTAGGCATCTTGAAAGCATCAAAACAACAAGCTACAGCACCCCAACATAATAAAAAAAGGCATGGACATGAAGTACAGGTAAAGCATGACAAGACATGAACACTGAGCTATCTCCAGAAATCAATAGATCATGCTCAAAAAGACATGGATAGATTGCAAATTATTACTGTTTCAGACTTATCAGGAAATAACATCAGGTTGCATCGTTTAGAGCTATCAAACAACATGTTACAGGAACTTATCATGGCAAAAAAAAGGCATGGCATGAATCTACTAATTGCATAGAACAAAAGTCCCTTACTGACCATGAGACAAAAGGACACAGAAAATATGATGGCACCCATGTAAACATGGCAAATTATATGACAGATTCATACATGGCAGGAACAACAATAAGTAGGCATGTTAGTGAGCTTGAACCACTCACCATAGAGCAATACATGGCATGGGAAGGCAACCAACAGTAAGAAGACATGTTTGAGAAGCTAAGCATGGCAAGAACAAGTTCATAGGGTACATGGATCACTAGCAACAATCATCGAAACACTGAACTTAATGTTAACAAGCTGACAGCAACATTATTTAGCATGTTTGAGAGCAAGATTACAACATGATACAACAGGCTATAATTGCAAACAAGGGCATGAATGAATAGAGCATGACATGTATAACAAATCATCCTTAGTAAACATCTCCAGAATAATGCACGAAATGACTTGTACCAGCAGGTTTACATAGCACCAAAATATAACAGAATCTGTCAGGAAAACAGCAACAGCAAGTACCCTACTTAACAAGCTCGATGCACTCAGTACAAGATTCACAAAAATACATGGATGGCACCAATGGAAATATGGCATGGCATAGATCAAAACACATGTAGACATCAACCTCATAGGATGCACACATCAAACATGGGAATATGACAAATGAGCATATTATATAAGTTCCAGCAGATTAACATCAACATGCACTCTTCCAACAGCATTTCGGGCATCAAGATGAACTCAAGTGAACATGATGCAATGGAACGAAATGAAGTACTCGTTGAGGCGAACAATTTTACATATTACACACATGAAACAGAGCAGTATGCAGCAAGTTACACCCTTAGGAACATGCACATATATCATAGGAAAACAGGGACATGGGATCTCGGGGGTCAACCTGAGGATCCGGATCTGGATCTGGACCGGGTGGGGCCGGGCTCGCCGGAGTAGAAGGGGAGGGAGATGGCCGGAGGCGGAGGGCAACGGGGCTCACCGGAGGAGCTCCGGCGGAGCGGGCTCACGCCGCGGCGGCGGGGCGGCGGAAGGCGGCGCCGGCGATGTCCGGGCAGGGAGCCGGGCGGCACAGGGCAGCGCGGAGGCGGGCCGGACAACGCGGGCGGCTGGAGGAGGGCTGCGCTAGCGGGATACACGCCCAGCGGATGGCGGCGCCGGCGGCGGGGACGCGGCGGGGCGCTCGGAGGCGCACGGGCGCGGGGCGGCGGAGGCAACGGCGCGATCGGGCCCGGGACGGGCCGGCGATGGGCCTGGCGGGCCCGCGAGGTGGACGGCGGCGGGAGATAGGTGGCGGCACGCGAGTGGACGGGGCGCCGCGGCGGACGTGTCCGGTGGCGGCGGGAGGAAGAGGACTAGGGTTTGCACCGGGATTTGGACGGGGTGCACATATTTATACATAGAAGGAGGTGGGAGTGTCCAAATGAGGAGCGGTTTTCGGCCACGCGTTCGTTATCGAATGACCGAGAGCATGGAGGGGAGTTTGCTGGGTTTTGGGCCACTTTGGAAGGGGTGTTGGGCTGCACAAAAGAAGGGGTTTCGGGCTGCGCGGTTAACCGTTGGAGTATCAAACAACCTCCAAATGGCACGAAACTTGACAGGTGGTCTACCGGTGCTATACCAAGGCCGCTTGGCAAACCTTGGGCCATTCTGAGAAAGTTTAACACCCTCTCATTACTAGAGACAAAAGGGGGACGCCGGGGAACATAGGAGTGCCGGATTGCAAAACGGACAGCGGGGAAAATGCTCGGATGCATGAGATGAACACATATGCAAAATGAGATGCACATGATGACCTGATAAAATGCAACACGCAAGCAAATGACATGGCAACGATGACGAATAACTGGCGGACACCTGGCGCATCGAATCCGGGGCGTTACAACACTCCTCCACTAACAAGAGATCTCGTCCCGAGATCTTAGGACCGAGACGGAAGGGAAAAGGGATGAGGTGAAACAAGAACTCAGGAGAAGGATCAAAGAATCGAGAGCACTCGAGAAGAAGAGAGGAACGATGAGAATCACGAGAATTGAAAGCTCATGGAATAAGATAGACTATGTAACCACTCCTATTACAACGAGATAAGAAACAAATAAGACTGAAAGGATTTAGGCAGCACTCCGACTGAAACATGAAGGAATAGAACACGAGCTTGAGAGGATGGAACGATACTTGATGAAGACAAGACAGAAAACCTCCGGAAAGAACGGAAAGAGTTGAATGAAAAGAACAGAGAAGAAAATGACAACTTGTGCCACGAATGAAATTGAAAGCATCTTTAGAAGGAAGGTTTAAATGGAGTTGTTGAGAAAATCAACAACAAAAAGACTAAGCTTGTTGTGGACTTATAGATAACATCTCAAAATTATGAGGTGATCTCCAACCACAAGCGGAAAAGATTGAATGGCTGAGAAGAACGAATAAATGCGAAACTCCACTTCAAAAGGATATGGAAAATTAATTGCACTTTGATATGCAAGAAGAAAGATACTTGAGCTCCTTCAAGAAGAATCTTGATGAACACTTGAGGAGTGAATTAAATCCTAAAGAACGCCATGAAGAACTCCAGTGACAAAAAATGATGAGATAGAGTTCAAGGATGGAAAGAATAAGATTAACGCCTGATTTAGATGGGGTTTCCGACGAGATGGCCGAGGAGAAATTGAACTCCAGAAAAGAAAAGATGAAAACACTTGAAACTAGAATTTATTCATCAAGAACAAACTCCGAAGGAAGGGATTACTCACTTGGATGAAATAAGAATAAGATTTATTGTATGCTTATCCTTCATCAAATTAAATTGATGACAAGCAATGGATCCTTGCATATTACTTATTCTTCTTGAAAAGGATTGAGAAGTGACATATCGCAAACTTGAGAAGGTCTTCATGACCCATCGGTAGGATTGAAAAGAACGAATGAATTAATATTATAATCAAAGAAAAAGAATCTTGAACGAACCACCGTAAGAATTCGGAAATGACTGACAAAAGAGAATGAATTACCGGGAAGAATTAGCAAACCAAATAAGCTTGAGGGGGTTTAGATGCAAAAGAACAAAGAGATCATGAGCTGATTAAAGAACACTTGAATGAAGCACCGGGATAAATAGAGAACGATAACTGGAATGATGGCCTCCGGTAAAAAGAAATGGGAACACAACTCCTGAAATACTCCGGATGGATGAAAAGAATATCTGACAACTGGAATATTTCGCGAGGATAACATGAAGCTAGAACCGCGAATCTCCGGTGGAACGGACAAGATTTAAGAGAAATCTTCTTCGATCTTCAAATGATGACGAGAAACACCACCAAAATTACTGAGATACTCCGGGAGAATGAAAAGCAAAGAGGTTGAGCTGACGATGAAATGATTTGAAATTGATCTTGGAAAGACCTCTGACTGATGAAATCCATTCTTACGTCACACTTTGAAAAGAATTGCGAATAACTCCAAGGGAATTTAGAAGAGTCAGATAAGATCCTGGAAAAAGACCTGTGTGTTAGGGCCCACTGAAGAGAAACACACCGTTGGAAAGGGATGTTGAACAGATAGATGATGCTCAGGAACAATTGAAATATTTGAATGAGGTGACAACCACGAATTAATTCGAACACAGACGAATCTCCTGAGATATCTTGAACACTCCAAAAGGATAAACTGGCGAGAGGCAAACGAGCAAGGGGAAACACTTGAGCTGAGGGAAAGAATATAATCACTACCGAAAAACTAGAATTGAGTGCACCGGAAAAAGAAAAGGGATGAAGAATGACAAATGAGACAAGAATTCACCGGTTGAAATAATTGACGAAGGACTGGAGAGGCTCCACACGGATGAAATTGATGGTCGGAAGATACTCGAACTCCGGGAATAAGAGGGTGGGAGGGCAGGAAAACAAAGGGAACTTGGAAGGGGGAACCGACGAATATCTTGAAGGGAAAACACCGGTTGAAATCATTGAGGAAAGAAAAAAAAAGACTTCACACGAGTAGGATGGATACTCGATTACGGACTCCGGTTCCAAGGAGAAAAAGGGTGGGCGGGTGGGAAAAGAAAACAGCTGAGGATTGAACTTGGCAAAGAAGAAGAGGCTCGAGTCAACTTGACGAGAGATGCACCGGATAAAAGAGGATGGACAACTCACGAAACTAACCGTGTGATCCTAAAGAAAAAATTTGAACGGGAAGAGGAGTAATTCAAAACACCTACGTCAAGATTCCTCACTAGAGCGACGAAGGGGCAGAGGAGTAAAAAGAATTCCTACTCTTCGATATAACTAGACTCCAAAAAACAGTTTTCTTCTAGACTCAACAACGGCCAAACTACACGATCAATCAAGGGGGCTCCTAAGGTCGGTTGAGGCTCTGATACCAACTTGTCACGCCCAATATGCGACCCTATACAAAAGGAACTCGAAGGTCCCACCAAGAATAGACCCGCATATTGAAACACTTTTGCAAGGTGGATATCATTACATCAACATTACGTAATAGATGGGGATACATACAGAAGGCATGCAATGCCACATGAATACAACATCATCTTACATAAGAGCACCATCCGACTACGGATGAAACACAAACAGAAACTCAAACGACATCCACCCTGCTAGCCCAGGCTGCTGACCTAGAACCTATCCCCTGATCGAAGAAGAAGCAGAAGAAGAACTCCAAAGCAAGCAAGCATCGCTCTCGCGTAAAGATCATCGCGTAACCTGTACCTGCAACTGTTGTTGTAGTAATCTGTGAGCCACGAGGACTCAGCAATCCCATTACCATGGGTATCAAGACTAGCAAAGCTTAATGGGAAAGGAAGGGGGTAAAGTGGTGAGGTTGCAGCAACGACTAAGCATATATGGTGGCTGAGATACGCACAAAAGAGCGAAAAGAACAAGCGGAACGGTCGTGAAGCTAGCAATGATCAAGAAGTGATCCTAAACTCCTACTTACGTCAAACATAACCCAGAAACCGTGTTCACTTCCCGGACTCCGCCGAGAAGAGACCATCACGGCTACACATGCGGTTGATGTGTTTTAATTCGGATCTGGTGTCAAGTTATCTACAACTGGACATTAACAAATTCCCATCTGCCACATAATTGCGGGCACGACTCTCGAAAGATTATACCCTGTAGGGGTGTCCCAACTTAGCCCATGGTAAGCTCTCGCGATAAACGAAGGATATACCTTCTCCCAAGAAGACCCGATCAGTCTCGGAATCCCGGTTTACAAGACATTTCGACAATGGTAAAACAAGACCAGCAAAGCCGCCCGATGCGCCGACAATCCCGATAGGAGCTGCACATATCTTGTTCTCAGGGCAACACCAGATAGGTCAGCCTACGAGTAAAACCAGACCTCGAGTTGCCCCGAGGTGGCCCCACAGTCTGCCCGGTTCAGACCAGCACTTAGAGAAGCACTGGCCCGGGGGGCTAAAATAAAGATGACCCTCGGGTTGGCCGACCCAAGGGAAAGGTATAGGTGGTGGTGAGGCAAATGGTAAAACCAAGGTTGGGCCTTGCTGGAGGAGTTTTATTCAAAGCGAACTGTCAGGGGGGTCCCATAAATCACCCGACCGCGTTAGGAACGCAAAAATCCGGGAACATAAGGCCGAGCCTTCCACCCTTTACCAAATATATTGATGCATTAATAATATAAGAGATATTATGATATCCCAACATAACCCTGTCCACCAAGGAGCAATCTTCAACTTCACCTGCAACTAACAACAATATAAGAGGGGCTCAGCAAAGCGGTAACATAGCCAAACAATGGTTTGCTAGGAAGGGTGTCAAAGGTTAGAGGTTCATGGCAATTTGGGGAGCTTGAAGAGCGAAAGATAGGTAACGCAGCATAGCGATAGAACGAAGCAACTAGCATAGCAATGATAGTAGTGAGATCCAGGGTAGCGGTCATCTTGCCTGAAATCTCGCAAGGAAGAAGAATGAGTCCATGAAGAAGATCAATCCACGAAGACGAACCAAGCGAAGACGAACGAATCCTCACGATCGCAACAAAACAGGAACTATCAAGAAGAAGCACATAACATGGTAAACACACCACACATAGACAAGACATGATGCACAACAAGCATGATGCATGACAAGGCTACATGAAGGTACTCATGGCAAAACATGATGAAAACAAGGGCAACACATCAAAGCAACTTTAAATGAGGCCGGGAACAACATATAACAATTCCGGTAAGTCCTCATATGCAAGTTTCAAAGTTGGTCTAGAACTGAACAAACATTAAGTTGAAGTTGTTAAACACCAAGTTAAAGAGCACCAAGAGGATCTACACGAAATTCTAGTCAAGTTACATATAAAGTTCATTTAGTTCGGAGCTACGGTCTAGAAGATATGAGCAAAACAAGTTAAACATGGCATTGATGCAAAATGCACTCAAACATCAAGCAAACACCTCAAAACAAGGATTCAACATGATAATATGGAACTACATGCAAAATCAAGCAAGTTCCATATAGAGCACACTCAAAACGGAGCAACGGTTCAACACACACACTATATAAGTTGTAGCAACAATCTGTCCATAACAACAACTACGCATCTTGCAAGCATCAAAACAAGATACAGCACACCAACATAATAACAAAATGCATGGGCATGAAGTACAGGTAAAGCATGACAAGACATTAACACTAGTTATCTCCGGAAATCAATAGATCATGCTCAAAAAGACATGGAAAGATTGCAAATTATAACAGTTTTAGACTTATCAGGAAATAACATCAGGTTGCAACATTTAGAGCTATCAAACAACATGTTACAGGAACTTATCATGGCAAACAAAGGCATGGAATGAATCTACTAATTGCATAGAACAAAAGTCCCTTAATGACCATGAGCCAAAAGGACACAGAAAATATGATGGCACCCATGTAAACATGGCAAATTATATGACAGATTCATACATGGTAGGAACAACAATAAGTAGGCATGTTAGTGAGCTTGAACCACTCACCACAGAGCAATACATGGCATGGCAAGGCAACCAACAGTAAGAAGACATGTTTGAGATGCTAAGCATGACAAGGACAAGTTTATAGGGTACATGGATCACTAGCAACAATCATGGAAACATTGAACTTAATGTTAACAGGCTGACAGCAACATTATTTAGCGAGTTTGAGAGCAAGATTACAACATGATACAACAGTCTATAATTGCAACCAAGGGCATGAATGGATAGAGCATGACATGTATAACATATCATCCTTAGTGAACATCTCCAGAATAATGCACGAAATGACTTGTAGCAGCAGGTTTACATAACAACAAAATATAACAGAATCTGTCAGGAAAACAGCAACAACAAGTACCCTACTTAACAAGCTCGATGCACTCAGTACAAGATTCACAAAAATACATGGATGGCACCACTGGAAAGATGGCATGGCATATATCAAAACACATGTAGACATCAACCTCATAGGATGCACACATCAAACATGGCAAAAATGACAAATGAGCATATTATAACAGTTCCAGCAGATTAATATCAGCATGCACTCTTCCGAAAGCATTTCGGGCATCAACATGAACTCAAATGAACATGACATAGTGGAATGAAATGAAGTACTCGTCGAGGCGAACAATTTGACATATTGCACGCACGAAACGGAGGAGTACGCAGCAAGTTACAGCCTCAGGAACATGCACACATATCATAGGAAAACAGGGACTTAGGGGATCTCGGGGGTCAACCTGAGGATCCGGATCTGGATCTGGACCGGGCGGGGCCGGGCTCGCCGGAGTAGAAGGGGACGGAGATGGCCGGAGGAGGAGGGCGACGGGGCTCACCGGAGGAGCTCCGCGGGCGCGGGCTCACGCCGCGGCGGCGGGGCAGCGGAAGGCGGCGACGGCGGTGTCCGGGCAGGGAGCCGGGCGGCGCAGGGCAGCGCGGAGGCGGGCCGGACAGCGCGGGTGGCCGAAGGAAGGCTGCACCGGCGGGAGACGCGCTCGGCGAGGCGGCGCTCGAACGGCGGATGGCGGCGCCGGCGGCGGGGACGCGGCGGCGCGCTCGGAGGCGCACGGGCGCGGGGCGGCGGAGGCAACGGACCGATCGGGCCCGGGGCGGGCCGGCGATGGGCCTGGCAGGCCCGCACGGTGGACGGTGGTGGGAGACAGGTGGCGGCACGCGAGTGGACGGGGCACGGCGGCGGACGTGTCCGGCGCGGTGCGGACGTGTCCGGTGGCGGCGGGAGGAAGAGGACTAGGGTTTGCACCGGGATTTGGACATAGAAGGAGGTGGGAGTGTCCAAATGAGGAGCGGTTTTCGGCCACGCGATCGTGGTCGAACGACCGAGAGCATGGAGAGGAGTTTGCTGGGTTTTGGGCCACTTTGGCAGGGGTTTTGGGCTTCACAAAAGAAGGGGTTTCGGGCTGCGCGGTTAACCGTTGGAGTATCAAACAACCTCCAAATGGCACGAAACTTGACCGGCGGTCTACCGGTGCTATACCAAGGCCGCTTGGCAAACCTCGGGCTATTCTGAGAAAGTTTAACACCCGCTCACAACAAGAGACAAAAGGGGGACGCCGGGAAACATAGGAGTGCCGGATTGCAAAACGGACAGCGGGGAAAATGCTCGGATGCATGAGATGAACACGTATGCAAAATGAGATGCACATGATGACCTGATAAAATGCAACACGCAAGAAAATGACATGGCAACGATGACGAATAACTGGCGGACACCTGGCGCATCGAATCTGAGGCGTTACACAAGGCTCCTCAATTTTCCTCAGCATGATATGTGCACAATTTCCGGCCCATGATACCCGGTCTTTCTCAGCAAGATACCTCGGTAAAAGCTTCTGATAGACGGAAATAAAATTTTCTCAAAAAGCAAACCTAAAGAGAAGCTTCTCAAGTATGGAATTCAGGCTTCTCTAGCACAATAATCAGACCAAGCTTCGTGTGTAAGCTATAAAGACTTCTTCTGCATGATAACCAGACAAAAGATTTGAGCAAAAGTTAACAAGTCGTCCTCAGCAAGTTACTCGGATGGCTTCTCCCGTAAGCCAGCCAGTCCGCGTCAGTACCACAATATTGCATCATCCTCAGAGATTATATTATGAGTTGAAAATGTATGGTGGTACTGCTCAAGAACTAGACTTGCAATAATTTTGTCAAAGGTACAATTCAGTCAAAACATATGCCTACCACAAGGATTGAGTGTTTGGTGGCATATCCTTCTTATATATGGTGAGCATGCATTCCCAGTCATATCAGTCACTAATATGTGATGCGACAGTGATCCAGCAGATATACCTCAGAAAATTAAGGATCCCCCAACCTCGCGAGTCAGGCAAAGGAAAATAAAGATGAGCAGCAATGCATATCATGAATTACAAGGATCGACAAGATATCGGGATGACATCATAGAATCCATAGCCTTACAATGGTGCCGGGAGGCAGCGCACGATGAGGATGACTTGGGCGCGGGGAGCTCGGCACAGAGGGCGCGCGGGGCAGGGTGAGCGCGGTCGACGTGCATACAGGGCGATGGTCAGGGGCGTGCGCAGAGTGCGTCGACCGCGGCGACTGACTAGCGACGCGTGTGCGAGGGAGATGGAGAGGAGAGGTGAGTTCCGCTCACCCCTGATGCAGGGGTTCGCCGGCGAGGCTCGATGGAGTCCATCGGGGAGGAGGTCGGGGAGGCAAGCGTCGATGGCAGGCGGTGTGGCGTCGATCCAGCGGCGAGGTGGCGGGCGATGGCTGTAGGCGGCAGTTCCCCGGGCACAAGCACACCGGCGAGGTGGGGCCCGATGCGGTAAGGGGTCGGGCGCGGGTGGTCGGCACGCTGGAGAACGAGAGCGGATGGGGGTCTCGGTTAGGAGGAGTGGGGTGGGGGTCGTGCGGGAGGAGTGGGGGGTTCGTGCGGGGCAACAGGGATGATCCCCATCCAGATCTAGATCGGTGGGGAAAGTGGGGGTGGTTGCCCTAGGGTTCGATCGGGGTGGAGGATAAGGGAGGCCAGCCTGGGTCGGGTGGACTGGCCTGACAGGGAATGGCCAGCTGGGCCAAGGCCCAGGGGGCCTTTCTTCTATATTTTTTTTTGCTTTTTTTATCTTTTTAATCATCCTTTTATGCTTTCTTTTAGTTCCTAATTATTTTGGTTTTAATAAAATACCGAAATGGCAGCTAAATTGATGTTACAAATTATGTCACAACCACAAAAGTTTCATCCCAGAATAATATAGTTTAGTATTTTACAAAATATAAAAGGCATTTAATTAATGGTTTTAGCTACTGATTTAATTAGTTTAGTGCATTTAAACATTTTATAAAGACTTGGTTTCTCCACCAATATATCTTATGACTTATTTTTCACAATAAGAACATTTTAGTTTTGACTTTTGAAAACTTTAATTGTTTGACTTGTTTTTGAATTTGGATTTTGAATCAGTTTTGAACTAACGCAGGATTAGCAACAGTAACGGAGGTGACGTGGCATCATTAGCAGAGGTTCACTGTAGCTTAAGTATCCGGGCGTCATAATTCTCCTCCACTACAAGAAATCTCGTCCCGAGATTTAAGAGGTAGTGAATGGGGGGAAGGTTTGGTAACAAATCTAGTAGGTCTTTTCATGCTGGCTTGCTCTTCACGAAGAGGCCGGTCCAATACATTGATGTCTTCATTTCTCTGCTTCAGGTCATCATGATGAAGTCGGCGTCCTTTCTTGAGAAACTCCATCGTACTTACGAACGAATAAAGTGTGGGCATTCTGGGAGAACGGACCTCGGCAAGGTTGACTAACGAGTCGACAACATCAAGGAAGGTGGCGGAAAGTAACTCTTGAAATGAAACTTAAGAAAATACGAGAGCAAAGTAAGGAGGTATCCTGGGAAGTTTCGAGCGGGGAGGCAATCGTTTGATGCCTGTTATAGGGCGTGAAAGGATGAAATGAACGGGAATAAGTATTGTGTCTGATATCAGACCTGAAGGTGGCTCATGAATTACATACGAGGCAACACGCGAGGAACAACATTGGGAACAGGGGGTGTACAGGAGAGTCAGGTTTCGATACTGTGGAACTGTGGGTTATGGGCCCACCATGTGGGATAAAAGTAGGAAGGGCGGAGACGTCTTGCGTGATCATGCAAGCAAGGTAAGTCAAAGGGTAGCCTGTCAGTTATGTCGGCAACAACAGCGATACCAAGGGCGAGGGACGAATTAAACCATTTTCCCGCTCGTTGAACGAGCCAGACCAATAGGCAAAGTTCTTGTACACCGGTGGTTACCGGGATGCGATCGACGAATGCAACAGGGCCTTGTTGACCCGGTTGTACACCAAGGTGTTTATATAAGCAGAAGAATATTACTACTTAGATCATATGGATCACAAGGAAGGTTAAACAAATCAGTGGAAAGAAAAAATGTGATCATCAGATCAAACAGAATAGTGGAAAGGAGAATGTGTTTGACACATATACCAGGGGTATACCCTTCCCAAGGACAAGCAGAGCATGATATCCATGGCAGCATACGAAGTAGAAAACCCTTCAGGAAAGTAGAGAGAAATTTCATGACATTACCCATGCAACGGTGTTTGGATAATTGATCAAGAAACATTTAGCGTTGTGCTACAAATGTTCTTATTGAAGATAGGAGTACCACATACATGCTTCGAGATAGCATTGACATGGTCTTCAAGCAAAGGTCGGACTTTGGATACACGAAGCATCCATCATGATAAACTTATTAAAAAAGGCATTCAATTTTCTCATGGAAAAATGGTTAACCTTGTTAAAAGGAAACTATAACAATAGGGCCTCCGGCCAGGTGGGCTAGGAATGACACCACCTTACTGGGTCATATAAAGACCAAAGTTATAACTCTTAGAATTATGTTCCAACCATCATATCAGACCGAGATTCAGTTCTGATAGGTGGTAGGATACCTCAGACTCGGGATGCATGGGAAGAAAGGTGCAACACAAATTGTCGAGATGACATTGCAAGGTTCTCAAGGAAAAGAACTATGGAAGGAGTTCTAAAACAAGGGTTCATCATTAAACCAAGGGAAAGGGTGAGGGGGTAGCTGATGGAGTCTACGACAATCCTCGAGATTTATAAAAAGGTGGATTTCCACAATAGTGTGAAAAAGGAGATAACATTTGTCACGTCAAATGATATAATGATGTATGCTTGAGGAAAACATACATAATTAAACATTGGCTAAAAAGTACACCCAAAACATGGGATTAGGTAGTACGATCAATGTTAGAATGATGATTCGATAACCAATGGTCTAAGAATGAAATATTGACCATTAACTTCAAAGCAATAGGGTTGCTAGAAGTTTTGAAGTCGCACATCACAGTTCAATTGACGGTTCTCCGATTAGAAACAACACAGGGACCAAGGAGTGAACCGATATGGCAATAAGGATCACATGTATCAAGAATTCTTAAGAGGTGGTGAAATTCTCATTACATTTTTGACATAAAAGATGGTAATACTCTAAGGTAAAGGAGAACAAATGCTGGATAGCAAGGATCTCAAGGTATAACACAAAAGATGAACAAGTTTGTGTTGAACGGAAGGCAATAAAGTGGTCGATGATAAAACAAATCATCAAGGGCAAGGATGGTATTTATCATCATGAATTCAATTGATATCCTAGAAGAGCTCGGAATGCTGATGATGATCACGACACATTTGTCGAGGGATCTCATGAAGATGTAATCGATCGGCGATGACATCAAGTTGAAGGAATGATGAAGCGAAAGGTTTTTGGAACCATGGGTATGACACAAACACGAAATCAAGTTTGTTGTTCAAGGAGAAATGATATGACGAGGAAGATCGACGTAAGAATAGCTCACCGTAAAAAATTTTGCTTCGGGAAGAACCAGATAGCATAGTTAAATTTAGCACGATAACGATGTAGCCGATAAGGCTAGGAATGACATGATGGAGTATTAAACTCGTAAGCAATGAAGATTACTAAGAGTTGTTGAATCGCAGTGCGGACTCGGTTCACTATTCGGTGTTCTCGGTTGATGAAAACCCAAAACTCAAGGAGTGACTATGATAGGGAATGGTATTACTCCGGCAAAAATTCATAAGATGTAGTGCAATGGCATGATATCCTCAAGATACCAGGGAGATAATACTCGAAGGTTGAATTGGGGTGTATTGATCTATAGAAAACAAGCGCTTTTACTTTTCTGAGAAATGGAATCAAAGGAAGAAATTATGGTCGGAACCACGATTGCAAAGGATCAATTCACAGATCTAGATGATATTTTCAAGGAAATAGTTATTATTGCAAGAAGCTTCCATGATAGGGTCTACATCATGTCCATGGGCATGAACAAAAAGGTTCAAGGTCGACTTCCACTTCGTTAATGCATAACCTTCCATTCACCTCTCGTATTTCAAAAATGACATTAGTTGTTGAATGTTTTAGCTGGTGCAATACAAGATAAGTATGACCCGTGGAATCTTTCGTGTTCACACGGATTAGGGAACGCATAGGGTCAACTCATCAGGGCCTCTTAGGAACATATACCACAAACTTCAATAGCAAATAACACAAGGTCGATAGCAGAGCATGGTTGTCCAAGCAGAGGATACAATTTACCAAAGGCACTATGTATCAGGGAAAGAACTCACAAGGTGATTGAATATGAAGGACACTATCAGATAACAATCCAACAATGGATCGGGCGATCCACAATGGAGATGATGTGATTATCGGTACTCACTCAGAGGAAGAAAGAATGCAAAGGCATCAGATTCAAGAATCACCTGATTAGTCTGATGCTTAAATAGAAAGAAATTATGATTTCATAAACGAAGGATCAGAAGCAGACGCTCTGATCAAGGATGGATAAGTTGAAAACACTTAGTTGGATAATCAATAAAGGTTTGAATTGCCGAGAACCAACTCATGTCTGGAAAGACGCCTGAGCCGGAAACATAATCTTAAAAAGGATAACATGATGACTGCGTGTGTATGCACACATTGAATCAATAGGCTCAAAATGACTAAGACAAGGGATGTTAATGAGGACTACAAGTCATATGGAATTAACCACAATGCTAGTAAGCAAGAATTTCAAGAACAACAGGCTGCAGAGGTTTTTCGAAAGATTGAAAAGTATTCCAAAGAATTTTGTGAAACACATGAACAACTTTGGACGAATGGATACTCAGCAAGCGCGAGTAATTAACTGTAGGGGTATTCATGCGGCAGGGAACAGTAGGGCAGTAAGCACAAAGAATTCTTGGAATATCGGAGAGTATTTCAGGACATCTTGAAATAACAAGAGCAACTGGGGATGACAATATGAACGACATGTGTAAGTAGTTATCCAGAGGGAATTATCGATGGAAGTGAATTGCAAAAGCGATGGCACATAGTCTCGAGAGCACATCGTAGAGTATCTTCGGAATCTTCTGGTGCAGCAGGCGGTCATTGGTAACACGGGTGAGGGAGTCCTGGACTAGGGGGTGTCCGAATAGTCGAACTATCATCATTGGACGGACTCCAAGACTATGAAGATACAAGATTGAAGACTTCATCCCGTGTCCGGATGGGACTTCCCTTGGCGTGGAAGGCAAGCTTGGCAATACGGATATGTAGATCTCCTACCATTGTAACCGACTCTGTGTAACCCTAGCCCTCTCCGGTGTCTATATAAACCGGAGAGTTTTAGTCCATAGGACGAACAACAATCATACCATAGGCTAGCTTCTAGGGTTTAGACTCCTTGATCTCGTGGTAGATCTACTCTTGTACTACCCATATCATCAATATCAATCAAGCAGGAGTAGGGTTTTACCTCCATCGAGAGGGCCCGAACCTGGGTAAAAACATCGTGTCCCTTGTCTCGTGTTACCATCTGCCTAGACGCACAGTTCGGGACCCCCTTCCCGAGATCCGCCGGTATTGACACCGACACTGGTGCTTTCATTGAGAGTTCCTCTGTGTCGTCGCCCATAGGCTCGATGGCTCCTTTGATCATCAACAACGACGCGGTCTAGGGTGAGACTTTTCTCCCCGGACAGATCTTCGTATTCGGCGGCTTTGCACTATGGGCCAATTCGCTTGGCCATCTGGAGCAGATCGAAAGCTATGCCCGTGGCCATCAGGTGAGATTTGGAAGTTTGAACTATACGACTGACATCCGCGTAGACTTGATCTTCGACGAATTCGAGCCACAGCCAAGCGCGCCGCACTGTCACGATGGGCATGATTTAGTTCTGCTGTTGGACAGTGCCCTAGAGGCCGCTCAAGAGTCCTCTCTGACCCTTAACTCGGAGCCGACTGCGCCGATCGAGGATGGGTGGCTAGACACTGCCTCGGGGGCTGCTACCTCTACGGTGATGGAACCAAATACCGACCCCTTCCCTTGTGAAGCTCGTGACTCCGAGGTGCCGGAATCCTCGCCGGACTCCGAACCTCCCGCGCCCCTTCCACTCGAATCTGATTGGGCGCCGATCATGGAGTTCACCGCTGTGGACATCTTTCAGCACTCGCCTTTTGGTGACATCCTGAATTCGCTAAAGTATCTCTCTTTATCAGGATAGCCCTGGCCGGATTACGGTCAGGACAGTTGGGATGCGGACAACGAAGAAATTCAAGGCCCACCCACCACCCACTTTGGAGCCACTGTCGATGACTTAACCGACATGCTAGACTTCGACTCCGAAGACATCGACGGTATGGAAGACGATGCCGGAGACGACCAAGAACCAGCGCCTACGGGGCACTGGAAAGCCACCTCGTCATACAACATATACATGGTGGACATCCCAAAGGATGGGAATGGCGATGGAACTGCGGAGGACGACCCCTCCAAGAAACAGCCTAAGCGCCGGCGTCAGCGGCGCCGCTCTAAATCCCGCCACAACAAAAATGGAGATTCCGGCTCCGGAGACAATAAAACCCCGGACAGTGCCGAAGACAACCCCCTCCAGCAAGATTCAGCACAGGAGGATGGAGAAGCCAGCCCTCGTGAGAGAGCAGCAGACAAAGAGGTAGAGGACGATAATTACATGCCTCCCTCCGGAGACGAGGCAAGCCTCGACGACGACGAATTTGCCGTGCCTGAGGATCCCGTCGAACAAGAGCGTTTCAAACGCAGGCTTATGGCCATGGCAAGTAGCCTCAAGAAAAAGCAGCAACAACTTAGAGCTGATCAAGATTTGCTAGCCGACAGATGGACTGAAGTCCTCACAGCCGAAGAGTACAAACTCGAACGCCCCTCGAAAAGCTTCCCCAAACGCAAGCTGCTGCCCCGATTAGAGGAGGAAGCATATAAACCTACATCACCAGCGCACAATACGGCCGACCGGCCACCTTGTGGCCGCAATAGAGAGGCCTCTAGGCCCTCCACTAAAGCCGCACCCCGGCATCGCTCGAAAAGTACAAAGTCACGGGGGAATGCACCAGACTTGCGAGACATATTGGAGGATAAGGCAAGACAATCAAGATCGATCTACGGATCGCGTGGGCGCCCCACGATATGCGACGACAATCGTAGCGCCGAATACAGCAATTCCGGCCGGGCCGAACACAGTAGACAAAGCTCGCTTGAGCTACGTCGTGATATAGCCCAATACAGAGGCGCCGCACACCCACTATGCTTCACAGATGAAGTAATGGATCATCAAATCCCCGAAGGGTTCAAACCCGTGAACATTGAATCCTACGATGGCACAACAGACCCCGTGGTTTGGATCAAAGACTATCTCCTTCATATCCACATGGCCTGCGGTGATGATCTTCATGCCATCAAATACCTCCCACTCAAGCTTAAAGGACGAGCTCAGCATTGGCTCAACAGCTTGCCAGCAGGATCAATAGGGTGTTGGGATGACCTGGAAGACGCATTCCTTGATAACTTCCAGGGCACATATGTGCGACCACCAGACGCTGATGACCTAAGCCACATAATTCAGCAGCCAGACGAGTCGGCCAGACAATTCTGGACACGGTTCTTAACCAAGAAAAATCAAATCGTCGACTGTCCGGATGCAGAGGCCCTTGCAGCCTTCAAACATAACATCCGCGACGAGTGGCTTGCCCGGCACCTAGGACAGGAAAACCGTAAATCCATGGTAGCCCTCACATCACTCATGACCCGCTTCTGTGCAGGAGAGGACAGCGGGCTAGCCCGCAGAAACAACCTCACCAAAAAGTCTGGTAGTCCGGATATCAAGGACAGCAATGGCAGGTCGCGTCGCAATAAGCACAAGCGCCGAATTAACGGCGATAATACTGAAGATATGGCAGTCAACACCGGATTCAGCGGCTCTAAACCCGGTCAGCGGAAAAAGCCATTCAAAAGAACTACTCCGGGCCCGTCCAATTTGGACCGGATACTCGATCGCTCGTGCCAGATACACGGCACCCCCGAAAAGCCGGCCAATCACACCAACAGGGATTGTTGGGTGTTCAAGCAGGCAGGCAAGTTAATTGCCGAAAAAAATGACAAGGGGCTGCATAGCGATGACGAGGAAGAGACCTGGCCGCCGAACAATAGAGGACAGAAGGGTTTCCCCCCACAAGTGCGGACGGTGAACATGATATACGCAACCCACATACCCAAAAGGGAGCGGAAGCATGCGCTCAGGGACGTACACGTGATGGAGCCAGTCGCCCCAAAGTTCAATCCGTGGTCCTCTTGCCCGATCACTTTTGATCAAAGGGACCATCCCACTAGGATCCGCCACGGCGGATTCGCCGCATTGGTTCTAGACCCAATCATCGACGGATTTCACCTCACTAGAGTCCTGATGGATGGCGGCAGCAGCCTGAACCTGCTTTATCAGGATACAGTGCGCAAGATGGGCATAGACCCCTCAAGGATTAAACCCACAAAAACGACCTTCAAAGGCGTCATACCAGGTGTAGAGGCTAATTGTACTGGCTCAGTCACACTTGAAGTGGTCTTCGGATCCCCGGATAACTTCCGAAGCGAGGAGTTAATCTTCGACATAGTCCCGTTCCGCAGCGGCTATCATGCACTGCTCGGACGAACCGCATTTGCAAAGTTCAATGCGGTGCCGCACTATGCATACCTCAAGCTCAAGATGCCAGGCCCTCGAGGAGTCATCACGGTCAACGGAAACACTGAAAGCTCTCTCCGAACGGAGGAGCATACAGCGGCTCTCGCGGCAGAAGTGCAGAGCAGCCTCTTAAGGCAATTCTCGAGTCCGGCCGTTAAGAGACCAGACACCGTCAAGCGCGCCCGGAGTAACCTACAACAAGACCACCTGGCACGTTTCGAGCACGCGTAGCAATGCGGCCCCAACCCCAGCCCTTGCAAGACTGCAAGACCAGTACTACGCGTACATCACTATGCTCTGGAGATACCACGGGCATACGGGGAGGGGCACGACCACGGCAGGCCCAGAGTGCGGCTCAACCACACTAGGGGCTCCCAAATGTGGCATCCTTTTTTCTTCCTTTTTCTTCTTATCCTCAGGACTCCGTTTACCAGAAGCCCTGTCCAGCGGTAGATCCGCCAAACTCACGATGCAACAGCCAGGGAAGCAGAAAAGCTACGACAAGTATCCAGGTGGTCTCCATTACGAGCATTATACCTGTCTTATACACCATTCCGCAGCCTACCCCGGGAGGGGGACATGTTAAATAGTCCCACCCCTTTCTTATCGCACTATGTGTATCGTTCTGCACTCATGGCAGTATTTTTTGAATAAACAATGCATCGCTTTTTGCCTATCATTGCATTCCTTTTCTATACATATGTTCACTTATGACATGTTGCATCCGTACCCTTTGGTACGGCCAAAGACACTAGGGCTTAAGTTCCCCAAACCATGGTGTGGTAAGCCCGAACACTTTCACAAGTGCGGCACCCCGCACTTATAGCATTATATGCATGGGCTCCGAATCATGTCTTGGGTAAATAGTTGGGTTTGCCGGCTCCCATGTTTTGGTACCTTATGTTCCGTTATATCGGCTAAGGTAGCGCCAGGAGAACCACTGCGATTGTGCCCCAGTTGACCTGGGCGAGCACCTCAATGGAGAAAGCTAAAACTGAACGTCATGATGGGGCAAGAGCCGGTTGCTGTTCGAGAGGTTTTTTCGAGTCCCTAAAGACTCATGCCGCTTAGAGCGAGGAACCGGCTTTGTCTGGCCCAGGCGTGGATAGCGCCCCGAATTCGGCCTTCCGAACACTAGGGGCTTCGCCGAAATTTAAAATAATAGAATTCTATGGCTAAGTGAGAGTGTTCAAGCACTATAAGTCCGGTTGCCTCGTTCGTTGTGTTGAGCGCCTCCCTAGATGGACCCAAAAATGGGAACAAGAGCACTCAAGTTTATCCCGCACACCCCAGCACTCGCGGCATGGGGGCCGAAGCCAACGACTTGCCATCTCTCAGATTTGATAAATGGACGTACAGAAGGTAATATTTTAAATTAACAAGCGTTGCTTAGCGCATATGAACAAAGTTTTCAGCGCACAGAATAACAAAATGCGAGTCTACTCAAAAATTACATCTTTGGAGCATTCACCCGCAATAATGCGGGCACCCTTTAGAACACCCTTATAATACATCTCGGGCGCGTGATACTCCTTGCCCGGCGGTGGCGCGTCCATCACAAGCTTCTCGGCGTCCATCTTGCCTCAGTGCACCTTAGAGCATGCATGGGCCTGACGGGCGCCTTCAATGCAGGCGGAGTGCTTGATGACGTCAACCCATGGACAGGCGTCCACCAGCCGTCGCACCAGACCGAAGTAGCTCCCAGGCATGGCTTCTTTGGGCCACAGCCGAACTATGAGGCCCTTCATGGCCTGTTCGGCCACCTTGTGGAGCTCGACCAGCTGCTTCAGCTGGTCGCTCAGGGGCACCGGATGTCCGGCCTCAGCATACTGAGAGTAGAACACCTTCTCCGTCGAGCTCCCCTCCTCGGCTCTGTAGAACGCGGTAGCATCGGACACACTACGAGGCAGATCTGCGAATGCTCCTGGAGAGCTCCGAATTCGGGTAAGTAACAGGTAATTCACTTTTACACGCTTTCTTTGCATGAAGAATGCCTTACCCCCCGCTATATTCTTTACTGCCTCGATTTCCTGGAGGGCCTTTTGGGCTTCGGCCTTAGCGGCTTTGGCACTCTCAAGAGCCGACGCAAGCTCGGACTCTCGAGTCTTCGAGTCACGCTCCAAACTCTTGTGTTTTTCCACGAGAGCCTAGAGCTCTTGCCGTACCTCCGCCACCCGCGCCTCCTACTTCTCTCGCTCGGCGCGTTCCGCGGCCACATTGTGTTCGGCCGCAGACACCGCCTCCTTCAGGGTCGCCACCTCGTTTGTAGCCCCTGGAGTACCCACTTTATTCTCGTTATTTTTTCTTGCAACCAAATCCTTTTCTATAAGGTACAACTTTAATAAGGTGTTACTCACCTTCCTTGTCCTCGAGCTGCTTCTTGGCACGGCCGAGCTCGATCTCGGACCGCTCGAGGCTCTGCTTCAAGGAATTAAACTCCGTAGTCAGTGCGGCAGAGGTCAGCAGCGCAGCCTGCATTCCCATATTGACATATTTTTGTTAGACTCCTGCGTATATCTTTTTAGATCCTCAGTTTGGCTTTTCTTTCCAAACACCGAACTGAGCATCAGGGGCTACTGTCTATGCGCTACGATTTTACATATCTTAAAAATTCTTACCTCAAAGCCTGTTAGAAGGCTAGTGCAGGCTTCGGTCAGCCCGCCCTTGGCGAGCTGAACCTTCTGAATCACCGCACTCATGACAGTGCGGTGTTCCTCGTCGATGGAAGCGCCGTTGAGCGCCTCCAGTAAGTTATCCGGTGCCTCTGGTTGGACGGAGGCCGCCAGCGTCACTGTCTTTCCCTTCTCACGAAGGGGCCGCCCGCCGGACTCCGGAACCACTGAAGGTTCCGGTGCGGAGTCCGGTCCAATGTCCGGGAGGCTGCCCTGCGGCATCTCCGGGACCTCCTCCTCCTGGTGGGTCCCCTTCTGGGACCCTACCTCGGCGTCGTCCGCGTCACGGGGGGTGGAGGAGGTCGGAAGTGAAGCGCTATTCACATCCGACGAACCCAAGGACCCGCTCGACGAAGCGGGGAGATCGTCCTTGGGCGGACTACAGGGTTGTATGCGGCGTTAGAAGACACTATGTGACAAAAAGAAAAATTATGAGTTATTCATCAGTCCGGACACTTACGATCTTGCCAGGGGCTTGGCCCTTGAGGGCCACTCCTCGTCGCCGTCGTCAGCGTTGGTGGAATAGTCCGGGGGAAGGGTCCTTCCTTTCTTGGACCCTTCGGCCTCCCCCGTTGGGGAAGCCTTCCTCTTCTTCTCTCCCCCCGCTGGGGGGAGGCCTCTTTCTTCCCCTCCCCATCTTCATGGGAGGAGTCCGCCTTGGATAATGAATCCGATAACACCTGGCGCCGGGAACTCCTCCAGGTTCCCCTGGCCTTCTTCTCCGGCACCACATAAGGCGCCGGGACCAGCAGCCCTGTCAAACGGGCATCCGCTGGCTCTTCTGGAAGGGGAGCCGGACAGTTAACCTGTCCGAACGTCTTCTGCAAGGCCTGTTAAAGGTATTGGGAGTTTAGATCCCACATAGAGGCAAACTATGGAAAGCAAGTGTCGCATAAAGGATAATATAGCTTACCTCGCCAGCCGGACGCTGCGAGCTGAACCCGTGATCTTCGGTAGCGGATGCGGGTGCCTCGGCGCCCTTGAATAGCACCCTCCAGGCTTCTTCGTACGTAGTGTCGAAGAGCCTACTCAAGGTCTGGTGTTGTGCCGGATCAAACTCCCACAGGTTGAAATCCCGCAGTTGGCACGGGAGAATCCGGCGGATGAGCATGACCTGGACCACGTTGACAAGATTGAGCTTCTTGTTCACCAGGGTTTGGAGACAGGATTGGAGTCCGGTCAGCTCCTCCGAATCGCCCCACAACAGGCCCTTCTCTTTCCAGGAGGTGAGCCGCGTGGGGATGCCAGATCTGAATTCGGGGGCCGCTGCCCATTCAGGGTCACGCGGCTCGGTGATGTAGAACCGCCCCGATTGCCACCGTTTGATGGTTTCCACGAAGGCGCCCTCGAGCCAGGTGACGTTGGGCATCTTGCCCTCCATGCCGCCTCCGCACTCCGCTTGGCTGCCACCCACTACCTTCGGCTTGACATTGAAGGTCTTTAACCATAAGCCGAAGTGGGGCTGGATGCATAGGAAGGCCTCGCACACGACGATAAACGCCGAGATGTTGAGGATAAAATTCGGGGCCAGATCATGGAAATCCAGGCCATAGTAGAACATGAGCCCCCGGACAAAGGGGTGGAGTGGGAATCCTAGTCCACGGAGGAAATGAGGAAGGAATACCACACTCTCATGGGGCCTGGGGGTGGGGATGAGCTGCCCCTCGTCGGGGAGCCGATGCGCGATATCGCTGGACAAATATCCGGCCTTGCGCAGCTTCTTGATGTGCCCCTCTGTAACGGAGGAGGCCATCCACTTGCCTCCCGCTCCGGACATGGTTGGAGAAGGTTGAGGGGAGATGTGCGGATTTGGGGGCTGGAGCTTGAGTGCGCGGAGATGATAAGGTGAGGAGGAAGAAGGCGTAGGTAAAAAGGTGGATCCTTGTCCCCACCAGCCCGGTAAAACTCGCTTATCTCCCAAGCGCCGCAATCAATGGCGCGATTGGGTTACCCACATCCGTATTGATGAGAATCCCAGAATAAGGGGACACGATCTCTGCTGTGACAAGACGTGCCAAGGAACCCGCTTCGCTAAACGCGCTGAGGTGGAACAATAAAAACGATTCGAGTAAAGGCTTGGCCGTTGTCGGTGTCAAAACCGGCAGATCTCGGGTAGGGGGTCCCAAACTGTGCGTCTAGGCGGATGGTAATAGGAGACAAGGGACACGATGTTTTTACCCAGGTTCGGGCCCTCTCGACGGAGGTAAAACCCTACTCCTACTTGATTGATATTGATGATATGGGTAGTACAAGAGTGGATCTACCACGAGATCAAGGAGGCTAAACCCTAGAAGCTAGCCTATGGTATGATTGTTGTAATGGTTGTTGTCCTACGGACTAAAAGCCTTCCAGTTTATATAGACACCGGAGAGGGCTAGGGTTACACAGAGTCGGTTACAATGGTAGGAGATCTACATCTCCGTATCGCCAAGCTTGCCTTCCACGCCAAGGAAAGTCCCATCCGGACATGGGACGGAGTCTTCAATCTTGTATCTTCATAGTCTTGGAGTCCGGCGGACGATGATAGTCCGGCTGTCCGGACACCCCCTAGTTCAAGACTCCCTCAGTAGCCCCTGAACCTGGCTTCAATAACGATGAGTCCGGCGCACATAATGTTCGGCATTGCAAGGCGGGTTCCTCCTCCGAATAATCCATAGAAGATTGCGAACACCAGGATAGTGTCCGGCTCTGCAAAATAATTTCCACATTCCACCGTAGAGAGAATATCATGTACACAGGTTCGATCTGCTGACGTATCTTGTAGCATGACATCACGCCACTACCAAGCCTTTACTTGAATCGTTTTTTATTATACCACCTCAACATGTTTAGCGAAACGGTTTCCTTGGCACGTCTTGTCGAAGCAGAGATCGTGTTCCCCTTATCCCAGGATTCTCATCAATACGGACGTGGGTAACCCAACCGCCCCATTAATGGTGGCGCTTGGGAGATAAGCGAGTTTTACCAGGCCGGTGGGGACGCATAATCTTCGTCCGCCTATATAAGGGGATAAGGATCCACCTTTTCACCTACGCCTTCTTCCTCCTTTGCTTATCCATCTTTGCGCACTCTCGAGCTCCAGCGCCCAAGTCCGTGCGTCTCGTCTCAACCTTCTCCGACCATGTCCGGAGCGGGAGGTAAATAGTTGGCCTCCACCGTTAAGGAGGAGCACATCGCCAAACTGCGCAGCGCCGGATACCTTTCCGGCGACATTGCGCACCGGCTGCCCGACAAGGGGCAGCTCATCCCCACCCCAGGCCTCATGAGATGGTCGTATTTCTCCCCCACTTCCTCCGCGGACTAGGCTTTCCACTTCACCCCTTTGTCCAGGGGCTCATGTTCTACTACGGCCTGGATATCCATGATCTGGCGCCGAACTTCATCCTCAACATCTCGGCGTTCGTCGTCGTGTGCGAGGCCTTCCTCTGCATCCAGCCCCACTTCGGCTTGTGGCTCAAGACCTTCAATGTCAAGCCGAAGGTAGTGAAGGGCACGCAGGAGGAGTGCGGAGGCGCCATGTTGGGCAAGATGCCCAACGTCCTCTGGTTCGAGGGGGCCTTTGTGGAGTCCATCAAGGGATGGCAGTCGGGGTGGTTCTACATCAACGAGTCGCGCGACCCTACGTGGGCGGCCCCCGAGTAGCTCACCTCCTGGAAAGAGAAGGGCTTGCTATGGGGTAGTTCGAAGGAGCTGACGGGACTCCAAGCCTGTATCCAGAAGCTGGTGAACAAGAAGCTCAGGCTTGTTAATGTGGTCCAAGTCATGCTCGTCCGCCAGATTCTCCCATGCCAAGAACGGGCATTCAACCTGTGGGAGTTTCATATGGCACAGCACCAGGCGTTGAGCGGGCTCTTCGACATGACGTACGAAGGCGCCTGGAGGGTGCTGTTTAAGGGCGCCGAAGCCCCCGCATCCGCGACGGAAGATCGCGGATTTCACTCGCAGCGTCTAGCTGACGAGGTAAGTGATTCTACCCCTTTACGGGACACTTGTTGTTAATAGTTCGACCCTAAGCAGGTTTCAATCTCCCTTTTCCTTTGACAGGACTGGATGAAGAAGGCCGAGCAGCTCATCTGCCCGGCTCCCATGCCAGAAAACCCAGTGGACGCCCGTCTAGCGGGGCTGCTGGTTCCGGCACCACACGTGGTGCCGGAGAAGAAGGCCAAGAAGGTGGCCACAGGTACTCGAAAGAGATCCCGTTTTCAGGTGCCCGACGACTCCGAGGCGGATTCTTCCCGCGAAGACGAGGAGGAAACAGAGGACTCTCTCCCAGAGGAGGGAGAGAGGAAGAGGAAGGCCTCCCCAACAGGGGAGGCCGAAGGGTCCAAGAGGGGAAGAACTATTCCCCCGGATAGCTCCGCCAACGCCAACATTGGCGAAGAGGAGTGGCCCTCAAGGGCCAGGCCTCCGGCAAGATCGTAAGTATCCTGATTCTGAATGATCTGTAATTTCTTTTGTGTCACATAGTGCCCTTCTAATGCCGCATACTGCCTGCAGTCCGGCCGACGATGATCTCCCCGCTTCGTCGAGCAGGTCATTGGCTCCGTCGGATGTGGATTCCATTCCGACTGCCTCCACCCCTCGCGCCGCTGAGGACGCCGAGGTGGGATTCCAGGAAGGGACCCATCAGGAGGAGGCTCCGGAGGCGCCGCAAGGCAGCCTCCCGGACTTTGCGCCGGACTCCACGCCGGAACCCGCAGTGGTTCCGGAGTTCGGCAGGCAGCCCCTTCGCAAGAAGGGCAAGACCGTGACGCCGGCGGCCCCCGTCCAACCGGAGGTGCCGGACAACTTGTTGGAGGCGCTCAAAGGCGCTTCCATCGAGGAAGAACACCGCACTATCATGAGTGCGGTGATTCAGAAGGTTCAGCTCGCCAAGAGCGGGCTGACCGAAGCCTGCAGCAGCCTTCTAACAGGCTTTGAGGTAAGAAGTTAAAATTATGTAAGGTAATACCGCATAGACAGTAGCCCCTGATGCTCGGTTCGGTGTTCGGAAAGAAAAGCCGGACTGAGGATCTAAAAAAGATATACGCAGGGTTGCTAAAAATTATGTCAATATGGGTTTGCAGGCTGCGCTGCTGACATCTGCTACACTGACTGCGGAGGTCTGTGCTTTGAAGCAGGACCTCGAGCGGTCCGAGCAAGAGCTCGTCCGTGCCAAGAAGCAGCTCGAGGACAAAGAAGGTGAGTAACTCCACTTTGAATAGTTACCTTACAGAAAAGGATTTAGGTTGCAATAAAAATAACAAGGATAACGTGGGTACTGCAAGGGCCACAAACGAGGTGGCAACCCTGAAGGAGGCTGTGTCCGCGGCCGAACGCAATGCGGCCGCGGAACGGGCAGAGCAAGAGAAACAGGAGGCGCAGGTGGCGGAAGTGCGGCAAGAGCTCCAGGCTCTCATGGAAAAGCATGAGAGTTTGGAGCGCGACTCAAGGACTCGAGAGTCCGAGCTTGCCTCGGCTCTGAAAGTGCCAAAGCCGCCAAGGCTGAGGCCCATAAGGCCCTTCAGGAGGTTGAGGATGTGAAGAAAATAGCGGCGGGTAAGGCATTTTTCATGCAAAGCAAGCATGTTAATGTAAACTACCAGACACTTACCCGAATTCGGAGCTCTCCAGGGGCGTTTGCAGATCTGCCTCGCAGTGTATCCGATGCCGCCGCGTTCTACCGTGGCAAGGAGGGGAGCTCAATAGAGAAGGTCTTCCGGTCTCAGTACGCTGAGGCCGGCCTTCCGGTGCCCCCTAGCGACCAGCTGAAGCAGCTAGTCGAGCTCCACAAGGTAGCCGAGCAGGCCATGAAGGGCCTCATAGTCCGGCTGTGGCCTGGAGAGGCCATGCCTGGGAGCTACTTCGGCCTCGTGCGGCGGCTGGTGGATGCGTGCCCCTGGGTGGAGGTCATCAAGCGTTCCTCCTGTATTGAAGGTGCTCGTCGGGCCCTTGCCCGCGCAAAGGTGCACTGGGGCAGGCTGGATGCCGAGAGGCTTATCACTGACACGCCGCCAGCGGGCAAGGAGTATCGTACGCCCGAGATGTACTATAAGACTGTCCTGAAGGGTGCCCGCAAGATTGCGGATGAGTGCCCCAGAGATGTAATTATTGAGTAGACTCGCTATGTATTATCCTGTGCGCTGAAAACTTTGTTCATATGCGCTAAGCAACGCTTGTTTGATTTAAAATATTACCTTCTGTACGGCCGTTTATAAAATCTGAGAGATGGCAAGTCGTCGGCTTCAGCCCCCAAGCCACGAGTGCTGGGGTGTTCGGGATAAACTTGAGCACTCTTGTTCCCATTTTTGGGTCCATCTAGGGAGGCGCTCAACACAGTGAACAAGGCAACCGGACTTATAATGCTTGAACACTCTCACTTAGCCATAGAATTCTATAATTTTAAATTTCGGCGAAGCCCCTAGTATTCGGAAGATCGAGTTCGGGGCGCTATCCACGCCTTGGCCGGACAATATCCGGTTCTTCGCTTGAAGCGGCATAAGTCTTTAAGGACTCGAAAATACCTCTCGAACAGCGAACAGTCTCTCGCCTTATCATGACAGTCAGCTTTAGCTTTCTCCACTTAGGCGCTCGCCCAGCTCAACCGGGGCGCAAGCGCAGTGGTTCTCCCAGTGCCACCTTAGCTGACAGAACGGAACGTAAGGTACCAAAACGTGGGAGCCGGGCAAACCCAACTATTGACCCAAGACATGATTCGGAGCCGATTCATATAATGCTATAAGTTCGGGGTGCCGCACTTGTGAAAGTGTTCGGACTTATCACACCATAATGCGGGGAACATAAGCCCCTGGTGTATTCGGCCGTACCAAAATATACGGGTGCAAGATGTCAATAGTGAACATATATGTAAAGTAATGCAATTACAGGCAAAAAGTTCTGCATTACTTATTCAAGGAATTCTTCTATGAGTGCGGAATGATACAAATAGTGCGGTAAGCAAGGGATTGGACTAATTAAACATGTACCCCTCCAGGGGTGGGCTGTGGACTGGTGTATATAATCAAATTTAATGCTCGTAATGGAGCCACCTGAGTGTTCGTCGCAACCTTTTTCCCTCCCTGGCTGTTGCATCGTGAGTTTGGCGGGTTCACCGCCGGACAGGGCTTCTGGTGAATGGAGTCCTGTGTATACAAAGAAGGAAAATAAAAAATAAAAAAGAGTGACACACTTGTGAGCCCCTGGTGTGGTCGAGCCGCACTCTGGTTCTGTTGTGGTCGTGCCCCTCCCCCTAGGCCCATGGTATCTCTAGAGCGTAATGATGTACGCGGAGGGTTGGTCTTGCGATTATGCGAGGGCTGGGGTTGGGGCCGCATTGCTATGCGTGCTCGGAACATGCCAGGTGGTCTTGGTTGATGTTGCTTTGGGCGTGTTTGGCCGTGTCCGGCCGTTTAGCGGCCGGACTCAAAAATTGCCTTGGAAGGCTGCTCTGTACTTCTGCCACGAGAGCCGCTGTATGTTCCTCCGTTCGGAGGGAGCGTTCCGTATTTCCGTTGACCATGATGACTCCATGAGGGCCTGGCATCTTGAGCTTGAGCTTTGCGTAATGCGGCACCGCGTTGAACTTTGCGAACGTGGTTCGTCCGTGCAGAGCGTGATAGCCGCTGCGGAACGGGACTATGTCGAAGATTAACTCCTCGCTCCGGAAATTATCCGGGGATCCGAAGACCACTTCCAGTGTGACTGAGCCTGTACAATTGGCCTCAACACCTGGTATGACGCCTTTGAAGGTCGTCTTTGTAGGTTTAATCCTTGAGGGGTCTATGCCCATCTTGCGCACTGTATCCTGATAAAGCTGGTTCAGGCTACTGCCGCCGTCCATCACGACTCTCGTGAGGTGAAATCCATCGAAGATTGGGTCTAAAACCAATGCGGCGAATCCGCCATGCAGGATACTGGTCGGATGGTCTCTTCAATCGAAAGTGATCGGGCAAGAGGACCATGGATTGAACTTAGGGGCGACTGGCTCCATCGCATATACGTCCCTTAGTGCACGCTTCCGCTCCCTCTTGGGTATATGGGTTGCGTATATCATGTTTACCGTCCGCGCTTGTGGGGGGAACCCTTCTGTCCTCTACCGTTCGGCGGTCGGGTCTCTTCCTCGTCATCGCTGTGCAGCCCCTTGTCGTTGTTTTCGGCAATTAACTTGGCTGCCTGCTTAAATACCCAACAATCTCTGTTGGTGTGGTTAGCTGGCTTTTCGGGGGTGCCATGTATCTGGCATGAGCGGTCGAGTATTCGGTCCAAATTGGACAGACCCGGAGTGGTTCTTTTGAATGGCTTCTTTTGCTGACCGGGTTTAGAGCCTCGGAATCCGGCGTTGACTTTCGTATCCACCTTGTCGTCGCCGTTAACGCGGCGTTTATTTTTGCTTTGACGCGACCTGCCATTGTGGTCCTTAGTATCCGGACTACCAGCATTTTTGCTGAGGTTGTTGCTGCGAGCTAGCCAGCTATCCTCTCCCGCACAGAAGCGGGTCGTTAATGATGTGAGGGCTGCCATGGATTTTGGCTTTTCCTGTCCTAGGTGCCGGGCTAGCCACTCATCTCAGATGTTATGTTTGAAGGCTGTGAGGGCCTCTGCATACAGACAGTCGACGATTTGATTTTTCTTTGTTAAGAACCGTGTCCAGAATTGCCTGGCCGATTCGTCTGGCTGCTGGATTATGTGGCTTAGGTCATCGGCGTTTGGTGGTCGCACATATGTGCCCTGGAAGTTGTTGAGGAATGCGGCTTCCAGGTCCTCCCAACACCCAATTGATTCTGCGGGCAGGCTGTTAAGCCAATGCCGAGCTGGTCCCTTAAGCTTGAGCGGGAGGTATTTGATGGCATGGAGATCGTCGCCGCGGGCCATATGGATGTGAAGGAGATAATCTTCGATCCAAACCGCGGGGTCTGTCGTGCCATCGTAGGATTCAATGTTTACGGGTTTAAACCCTTCAGGGATTTGATGATCCATTACTTCGTCAGTGAAGCATAGCGGGTGTGCGGCGCCTCTGTATTGAGCAATATCACGATGTAGCTCAAGGGAGCGTTGTCTGCTGTGTTCGGCCCGGCCGGAATTTATGTGTCCGGCTCGACGGTATTCGTCGTGGGTCGTGGGGCGCCCACGTGATCCATAGATAGATCTGGATTATCTTGCCTTAACCTCCAATATATCCCGCAAGTCCGGCGCGTTCCCCCGTGGCTTCGTACTTTTTGAGCGATGCCGGGGTATGGTCTTGATGGAAGGCCTGGATGCCTCTCCATCGCGACCACAGGGTGGTCGGTCGGCCGTATTGTGCACTGGTGATAAAGGTATGTATGCTTCCTCTTCTAATCGGGGGAGCAACTTGCATTTTGGGTAGCTCTTGGAGGGGCGTTCGAGTTCATACTCTTCGGCCGCGAGGACCTCGGTCCATCTGTCGGCTAGCAGGTCTTGATCAGCTTGAAGCTGCTGCTGCTTTTTCTTTAGGCTATTTGCTGTGGCCATTAGCCTGCGTTTGAAACGCTCTTGTTCGACGGGATCCTCGGGCACGACGAATTCGTCGTCGTTGAGGCTTGCCTCGTCTCCGGAGGGAGGTATGTAATTATCATCCTCGACCTCTTCGTCTGCTGCTCTCTCGTGAGGGCTTGCTTCTGCAGCCTCCTGCGCTGAATCTTGCAGGAGGGGATTGTCTTCGGCACTCTCTGGGGTGTTATTATCCCCTGTGCCGGAATCTCCGTTCTTGCTGTGGCGGGATATAGAGCGGCGCCGCTGAAGCCGGCGCTTGGGCTGTTTCTTTGAGGAATCTGTTTCCGCTGCTTTTTTGTCGTCCCCATCTTTTGGGGTGTCCACCATGTATATATCGTATGACGAGGTGGTCTTCCAGTGCCCTATAGGCGCTGGTTCTTGATCGTCACCGGCATCGTCGTCCATACCGTCGATGTCCTCGGAGTCGAAGTCTAGCATGACGGTTAGATCGTCGACAGTGGCTACAAAGTGGGTGGTGGGTGGGGTTTGAATTTCTTCGTCGTCCGCATCCCAACCATCCCGGCCATAGTCCGGCCAGGGCTCTCCGGATAGCAAGAGATGCTTTAGCGAATTTAGGATGTCACCAAAGGGTGAGTGCTGAAAGATGTCCGCAGCGGTGAACTCCATGGTCGGCGCCCAATCGGATTCGATTGGCAGGGGCGCAGGAGGTTCGGAGTCCGACAGGGTGTCCGGCACCTCAGAGTCACAAGCTTTATAGGGGACAAGGTCAGTGTTCGGCTCCATCGCCGTGGATGTTGCAGCTCCCGAGGCGGTGTCCAGCCACTCATCGTCGATCTGCGTGATCGGCTCCAAACTATGGGTCGGAGCGGATTCATGTGCGGCCTCCAAGGCACTGTCCGGCGGCAGAGCTAGATCGTGCCCATCGCGACAGTGCGACACGCTCGGCTGCGGATCGGATCCATCGAAGATCAAGTCTCTGTGGATGTCCGCCGTGAAGTTTAGGCTTCCAAATCTGACCTGACGGCCAGGGGCGTAGCTTTCGATCTGCTCCAGATGGACAAGTGAATTAGCCCGCAGTGTGAAGCCGCCGAATATGAAGATCTGTCTGGGGAGAAAGGTCTCACCCTGGAAGGCGTTGTAGTTGATTGAAGAAGCCATCGAGCCTATCGGTGACGACACAGAGGAACTCTCAATGAAACCACCAATGTCGGTGTCAAAACCGGCGGATCTCGGGTAGGGGGTCCCAAACTGTGCGTCTAGGCGGATGGTAACACAAGACAAGGGACACGATGTTTTTACCCAGGTTCGGGCCCTCTCGACGGAGGTAAAACTCTACTCCTGCTTGATTGATATTGATGATATGGGTAATACAAGAGTGGATCTACCACGAGATCAAGGAGGCTAAACCCTAGAAGCTAGCCTATGGTATGATTGTTGTAATGGTTGTTGTCCTACGGACTAAAAGCCTTCCGGTTTATATAGACACGGGAGAGGGCTAGGGTTACACAGAGTCGGCTACAATGGTAGGAGATCTACATATCCGTATCGCCAAGCTTGCCTTGCACGCCAAGGAAAGTCCCATCCGGACATGGGACGGAGTCTTCAATCTTGTATCTTCGTAGTCTTGGAGTCCGGCGGACGATGATAGTCCGGCTGTCCGGACACCACCTAGTCCAGGACTCCCTCAGCCATGGTGTGATGTAATGCCACAAAATACGTCAGCAGGTTGAACTTGTGTGAATATTATTCTCTCTACGGTGGTATGTGGAATTTATTTTGCAGAGCCGGACACTATCCTGGTGTTCACAATCTTCCACGAATTATTTGGAGGAGGAACCCTCCTTGCAATGCTGAAGACAATATGCACGCCGGACTCGTCGTCATTGAAGCCTGGTTCAGGGGCTACTAAGGGAGTCCTGGACTAGGGGGTGTCCGGATAGCCGAACTATCATCATTGGCCGGACTCCAAGACTATGAGGATACAAGATTGAAGACTTTGTCCCATGTCTGGATGGGACTTCCCGTGGCGTGGAAGGCAAGCTTGGCAATACAGATATGTAGATCTCCTACAATTGTAACCGACTCTGTGTAACCCTAGCCCTCTCCAGTGTCTATATAAACTAGAGAGTTTTAGTCCATAGGACGAACAACAATCATACCATAGGCTAGCTTCTAGGGTTTAGCCTCCTTGATCTCGTGGTAGATCTACATTTGTACTACCCATATCATCAATATCAATCAAGAAGGAGTAGAGTTTTACCTCCATCGAGAGGGCCCGAACCTGGGTAAAAATATCGTGTCCCTTGTCTCCTATTACCATCCGCCTAGACGCACAGTTCGGGACCCCCTACCCGAGATCTGCCGGTTTTGACACCGACAACAGGGCTCTCCGGGTAGAACTGATAACGAGATCCTAATGTTAGAGTTAGCAAAATTCATTTAACCTGAATAGAAGAGAGATCAGACTCCCGGAGTATGGACGAGGAGTAAAAGATCCTAATACCACCCAATGGCGATGTGGGCCCATAAGCCGCACAGCCATGTTAGTAAAAGTTTTTCAATGACTAGACTCAACTTCGGCCAAGGAGATGGAAAGGGGGATTGCTACAGGCAGTCGGCTCTGATACCAACTTGTGACGCCTCCGATTCAATCGTACACTAATCATACACGCAAACGTGTACGATCAAGATCAGGGACTCACGAGAAGATATCACAACACAACTCTAAAAATAAAAATAAGTCATACAAGCATCATAATACAAGCCAGGGGCCTCGAGGGCTCGAATACAAGTGCTCGATCATAGACGAGTCAGCGGAAGCAACAATATCTGAGTGCAGACATAAGTTAAACAAGTTTGCCTTAAGAAGGCTAGCACAAACTGGGATACAGATCGAAAGAGGCGCAAGCCTCCTGCCTGTGATCCTCCTAAACTACTCATGGTCGTCGTCAGCGGCCTGCACGTAGTAGTAGGCACCTCCGGTGTAGTAGGAGTCGTCGTCGATGGTGGCATCCATCTCCTAGGCTCCAGCATCTAGTTGCGACAACCAGGTAGAATGGAAAGGGGGAAAAGAGGGAGAAAAGCAATTCTGAGTACACATCCAAAGTACTCGCAAGCAAGGATCTACACAACATATGCATGGGTATATGTGTAAATAGGCAATATCGGTGGACTGAACTTCAGAATGCCAGAATACGAGGGGGATAGCTAGTCCTATCAAAGACTACGCTTCTGGCAGCCTCCGTCTTGCAGCATGTAGAAGAGAGTAGATTGAAGTCCTCCAAGTAGCATCGCATAGCATAATCCTACCCGGCCATCCTCCCCTCGTTGCCCTGTGGGAAAGCGATCACCGGGTTGTCTCTGGAACTTGTCTATGTGTGTTTTATTAAGTATCCAATTCTAGTTGTCATAATGTCAAGGTACAACTCCGGGTCGTCCTTTTACCGAGGGACATGGCTATTCGAATAGATAAACTTCCCTGCAGGGGTGCACCACATAACCCAACACGCTCGATCCCATTTGGCCGGACGCACTTTCCTGGGTCATGCCCGGCCTTGGAAGATCAACACGTCGCAGCCCCACCTAGCCACAACAGAGAGGTCAGCACGCCGGTCTAAATCCTATGCGCACAAGGGTCTGGGCCCATCGCCCATTGCACACCTGCACGTTGCGTACGCGGCCGGTGAGCAGACCTAGCAACCTCCATTACAAAGGAAGTTGCGTTACATAGTCCAACCCGGCGCGCGCCGCTCAGTGGCTGACGTCACGAAGGCTTCGGCTGATACCACGATGTTGAGTGCCCATATCTTTCCCGTGTAGTTGGTTAGTGCGTATAGGCCAGTGGCCAGACTCAGATCAAATACCAATATCTCATTAAGCATGTTATTATGAAGCAACCGCGAATGCCGACCAGGGCCAGGCCCACCTCTCGCCTAGGTGGTCTCAACCTGCCCTGTCGCTCCGCCACAAAGATCCACACAGAGGGCCATCGGGACAAAGGTCCTTTCAGCCCCCAGTCTGTGAATCACTCGTGGGCACTCAACGAGCCGGCCCGACTTTAGTCACCATCTGTATAATATGTATATATGTATAGTATATACCCATGATCACCTCCCGAGTGATCACGGCCCAATAGAATAGCAAGGCAGGCTGACAAGAATGTAGGGCCAATGATGATAAACTAGCATCCTATACTAAGCATTTAGGATTGTGGGTAAGGTATCAATGACTGTAGCAACAATGACAGGCTATGCAACAGAACAGGAGTAACCGAACAGTAACATGCTACACTACTCTAGTGCAAACACTATAGAGAAGAATAGGCGAACTCCGTAGTCGAACTGGGGGTCGACGGCAGTCTCGGGGTCTACCGAAAAGAAGTAACAAAGGGGGAACACAATAAATAACAAAGCAATCAAAGCATCACAAAGAGTAACATGGCAGTACGCGGTGCTAGGTGTGCCCTAACACGGTAGTAGGTGATGTCGACGAAGGGGGAAAACATCCGGGAAAGTATCCCCGGCGTTTCGCGTTTTTGGACAGATGAACCGGAGGGGGAAATTGCGTGTTCGCTATGCTAGGGATGTGTGGCGGACAAACGGTCTGCGTATCCAGATTCGTCTCGTCGTTCTGAGCAACTTTCATGTACAAAGTATTTTCATCTGAGTTACAAATTATTTTATATTAATTTTCAAAGTTTTAATTCATTTTCTAAATTATTTTAATTTGAAAATTAAATTGTTAAATGCTATGGGTACACATAAGTGTACACAGAGGTGTACACATGGGTCTAACTAGTGGGGACAAGGGGCTGAGTCAGCAGCCCAGTCAGCAGTCAAAGTTTGACCATTGACTGTTTAACCTGACCAGTAGGTCCCACATGTCATTAACCAGTTGTTTTACAGATTTTTTAAATAGGTTATTTAGGTGGGGTGGGATCCAGAGGTCAGTAAGACATTTTAGTTAACTAATTTTAGTTTGACCCAAACTCCTAATTAGTGTGTGGGGGTCCCATAGTCAGTGTGCTAGGGGGTGGGTTATCTGCTAACTAAAAGCAAGCTCTAGCAGGGGATTTTGCACGCACGCTCAGGCAGAGGGACGCTCGCCGCGGCGGCACTTGGCCGGCAGGCAGTGGCGGCAGTGGTCGTAGGCCACGGTGGCGCGACGCCCGTAGCGGTAGCCATCCCAGTAGAGCAGCACGAGGGGGAGAACGAGGCCAACAGCGGTAGTGTAGACCGTCGTGATCAGTGCAGGGAGGCAGTGCACAACGAGGATGACTCGGGCGCGGGGAGCTCGGCACAGAGGGCGCACAGGACAGGGTGAGCGCGGTCGGTGCGCGTACAGGGCGATGGTCAGGGGCATGCACGGAGTGCGTCGACCATGGCGACGGACTAGGGACGCGTGTGCGAGGGAGACAGAGAGGAGAGGGGAGTTTCGCTCACCCCCAATGTAGGGGTTCGCCGGCGAGGCTCGATGGAGTCCGCCGGGGAGGAGGTCGGGGAGGCGAGCATCGACGGCAGGAGGCGGGCGTTGATCCGGTGGCGAGGTGGCGGGGCGATGGCGGTAGGCGGCAGTTCCTCGGGCACGGGCACGTCGGTGAGGTGGGGCCCGACGCGGAAAGGGGTCGGGCGCAGGGTGCTTGGCGCACTGGAGAACGAGAGCGGATGGGGGTCTCGGTCAGGAGGAGTGGGTTGGGGGTCGTGCGGGAGGAGTGGGGGGTTCGTGCAGGGCGACGGGGATGATCAATGGATCCAGATCTAGATCGGTGGGGGAAGTGGGGGTGGTTGCCCTAGGTTCGATCGGGGTAGGGGATAAGGGATAGGTCGGGTGGACTGGCCTGACAGGGAATGGGCAGCTAGGCCAAGGCCCAGGGGGCCTTTCTTCTCTATATATTTTTTGCTTTTGTTTTGTTTATCTTTTTAATCATCCTTTTCTTCTTTCATTTAGTTCCCTATTATTTTGGTTTTAATAAAATACCAAAATGGCACCTAAATTGATGTTACAAATTATGTCACAACCACAAAAGTTTCATCCCAGAATAATATAGTTTAGTATTTTACAAAATATAAAAGGCATTTAATTAATGGTTTTATCTACTGATTTAATTAGTTTAGTGCATTTAAACATTTTATAAAGACTTGGTTTGTCCACCAATATATCTTATGAATTAATTTTCACAATAAGAACATTTTAGTTTTGACTTTTGAAAACTTTAATTGTTTGACTTGTTTTTGAATTTGGATTTTGAATCAGTTTTGAAATAACGTGGTATTAGCAACAGTAACGGAGGTGACGTGGCATCATTAGCAGAGGTTCACTGTAGCTTAATTATCCGGGTGTCACACAGATGGCAGGTGATGCTGTGATTGCTTGATTGCTTCTTGTGGTTTCCGTTCGACCGGCCTTGATCGTGTCCCAGCCAGAGTCCCTGGGGAGTGGAGTTCATTACCTTCGTCGTTGTTCTGCTGCTAGAAGATTTCCGCTGCTACGATTTGTTCTGCTGCTAGCATAGAGCAAGTGTAGTATCGCAGGCGTAGTGTCGCCGTGCTAATGTGCTTCTTTGTAACATCAGAACCCTTGTATTATTATTCTTGTAATAAGAGCTGATTTGTTCTATGTCAAGCAGTGCCGTATTCCAGAGACATCTCCTCGATCTCTGGGATGGAATACGGGGCGTTCCTGTTTCTCTGAGCTGGGGTGCCACAACACTCAAACATAGGAGGTCTCAAGGAAGCAGCAAAACCACTTGGGGTAAATTGCCTATTATAAGGTTTTCGGATTGTTGGAAATATGAGCAATTTACCATATTCTTTTATTAATGGAAGCACTAGATCAAGCATGACTGAAATAGCAGAGATAAAGCAAGTCATGCGATCTGATAGAGAGAAGTTAAATAACATATGCAAATATGAACTAGAACCGAACATATCTAAAGCAGACAGTAGAGCAAGTTGCATGTATGAAGTAGAACTTAACATATCTAGAGCGAACACTAGAACAAGGAACTATGGCAGGACCTCTAATAGGAAAAGCAAGAACACGTATGGCACAACAGCAACAACAGTAGCACTGGACTTGGGGTTGGTGTCCTCGCCAGCCATGTCGTCGAGGAGGTTGTCGACATAGGGGAAGAAGCGTTGTCGGGGAAGTAGTTGTTAGAGTCTGGGGCATCCGTGACGAAGAAGTCAGTAGTCGCGGTGAGTGCTCCGCAAAAACCTTATCACCCTTCTCCCGTACAGGACTCAAAGAGGTGGAATTTCGGAGGCCTACTGTCCCGACCTGTGGTACATGCTGCAAGCCAGGATGGGGAAGATCATAGCAACAGCGCAGTGCTCGAGAACTTTGTGGTGAGAGGAAGAGGATTTTCTGGTGTATCTCTCTGAGAGGAGCGATCTCCCTTTTATAGACGCAACTGAAGGAGGAGAGAGGCTGCGCCGGGAGCTGAAGGAAACGAGGGAGACAAAATGAACAGACCTCAGCTGAAGAGTTGAGCCATTCGGATTCAGTGTCCACTATAGAAAAACGTTTCAGCTCCCGCGTGACCTTTCGTATACCTGTCGTGCGTGGCAAAAATTTAAACATCGGCTCGGCTCATTCCCGCAACCCGCGGTGCGTCGTGACGAGGCGTGGCGTGGCAAGGCGGCGATGGAGGAGGAGCGTGTGTGGATGTCCCTCTTGTTCTCATCCTCATACATGTGGGGAAAGAACCTCCCTGATAAAGAGGTCCAACTCCCTCTAAACTAGCAATGTGGGACTAAACTTTAGTTCCACCTCTTGCCTGGCACGAATGGGTTGCGTGGGAATCTAGGATTTATTAGGAATTTCTGAAACTGCTATTGGGCTTGACCCAAAAATAGACAAAATTCCAGCACCTCCTACGAGTCTAGGTTTACGAGTCATGTGCCTTGGACCCTACCGAGAGGGCCAAGTGAACGCGTAAAGGGGCATCAAGCTCGTCACATAAGATCTTGACGAAGACTTTAGTCTGGTGTTTAACGTGGCTGAGTGCACGGGTCCCCACGAATGATGGTCAGTCGGACTGACGCGCACCCTTTAGGGAGGGAATCACTGGTAATCAATTGGATTTATTTGTCCCGGAAATCTCTGGATTTGAATTCGTGCATTAGCATGCTTAAGCAGTGACGTCGTGCATTTGTGGGAAAGTGGGAGTTGTCGCTCCTCGATTTGCATGCACGATCTCCACCATGTGTTGCGCCTGTTCTGTGCAAAGCCACACCATGCGGGCCATCGATCCAGGGATTCATGGTGAGAGACCCATTCAGAGATTTTGTGTGGTGATATAAAAGGCTTGGGCACAGAGGTCCGGGCCTCAGATCCCCTTTCTCTCCTCCCTACTCCTCCACTTCTGTCCTCCACCCGAGTGTGCGGTGATGGCCAAGGGCTCCACGGCGAAAGCGAAGAAAGTGAAGAAGATGGGGGCGGCTTCTTCTACCGGCTCTGGTGCGGCTGCTGGAAGTGTGTTGGGAGACTGGATCCCGTCGTGAGTCACATCACATCGGCTTGAGGAGCTCATCCCGCCCGACGGGTGGTGCTGCCCAGGTGCGGACAAGGTCGAGCCAGCACGGCAGGAGAGCGAGCAAGTCTTGCTCGTCACTCATGTCGTGTGGGGCTTCTCTATGCCTCCTCATCCCTTCTTCTCTATGCTTCTCGATCACATTCCTCCCTATGCTATCATCTACCTCGTGGCCTTTGTCTCCCTCCGCGAGAACTTCCTCAGTTGCCAACCCCATTGGGGGATCTTCAAGCATATCTTCACGTGTCAGTCAATGAACGTGAAGAAGGATCCATCGGCCAGTGCAAAGACCCACGTCACTCAATTGTGCGAAGGCCTGGGCATCCAGGTTCGCGGGGGGGAGTCCTTTCCTAAATATGAGCTTTCCCAAGTCCGTAAAGGGATGGTAGGGGACCTAGTTCTATTGCAGGGATGTTCCCAGTGGATCAAACCAGTCGGGCCTCCATCCATACTCGACGGAAAGGGTCAGGGCTCCTGAGTCATTGGTGGTGGCATAGGAGGGTAAGACGGAGGTCAGCATCTCCCTGGTCGGAATCGTGAATGCGGGCGTGAATGGAATGGATCTTCTAGAGGCTTTTCTCAGTCAGCGAATCCAACCGCTACAGGCCAGGGCCCAACCCATGTGGCGGTATGAGGGTCCGAATGATCCCACCCGAGTGCACCCGGAGGAGCTTGCTGAGAAAGAGTGGCAGCCAAGATCTGGGCCATAACTTCTGCCCGGAACAATCCGCAGGGGGCCAGGATGGTGCCAGCTTACTCCAGAGAGCTCCCACCGACTGTTGAGGTAGGGTTGATACGTCTCCAACGTATCTATAATTTTTGATTTTTCCATGCTATTATATTATCTGTTTTGGATGTTTTATAGGCATTATTATGCTATTTTATATTATTTTTGGGACTAACCTTTTAACCTAGAGCCCAGTGCTAGTTCCTATTTTTTTTTCCTTTTTTAGAGTTTCACAGAAAAGGAATACCAAAGGAGTCCAAACGGAATAGAACTTTCGCGCTGATCTTTCTTCGACCAGAAGCATGCTAGGAGACTTGGAGATGAAGTCGGAGGAGCAAATAGGCGGACACAAGGGTGGAGGGTGCGCCTAGTGGGGTAGGGCGCGCCCCTGTCTTGCGGGCCCCTTGTGGGTTTCCTGACCTAATTTCTTTGCCTATATATTCCCATATACCCCCAAACCATCAAGGGCATCCACGAAAACACTTTTCCACCATCGCAACCTTCTGTACCCATGAGATCCCATCTAGGGGCCTTTTCCGGCATCCTGCCGGAGGGGGATTCGATCACGGAGGGCTTCTACATCAACACCATTGCCCTTACAATGAAGCATGAGTAGTTTACCTAAGACCTACGGGTCCATAGCTATTAGCTAGATGGCTTGTTCTCCCTCTTTGATTCTCAATACCATGTCCTCCTCAATATTCTTGGAAATCTATTCGATGTAATACTCTTTTGCGGTGTGTTTGCCGAGATCTAATGAATTGTGGATTTATGATCAACTAATCTATGAATATTATTTGAATCTTCTCTGAATTCTTATATGCATGATTTGATGTCTTTGCAAGTCTGCTCGAATTATCGGTTTGGTTTGTCCAACTAGATTGGTTCTTCTTGCAATGGGAGAAGTTCTTAGCTTTGGGTTCAATCTTGCGGTGTCCTTATCCAGTGACAGTAGGGGCAGCAGGGCACGTTTTGTCTTGTTGCCATTGATGATAAAAACATGGGGTCTTCATCATATTGCTTGAGTTAATTCCTCTACATCATGTCATCTTACTTAATGTGTTACTCCGTTCTTTATGAACTTAATACTCTAGATGTATGCTTGATAGCGGTGGATGTGTGGAGTAATAGTAGTAGATGCAGGTAGGAGTCGGTCAACTTGACATGGAAGTGATGCCTATATTCATCATCATTGCCTTAGATATCGTCATTAGTTTGCGCTTTTCTGTCAATTGCTCGGCAGTAATTTGTTCACCCACCATATTATTTTCTATCTTGAGAGAAGCCTCTAGTGAAACCTATGGCCCCCAGGTCTCTTTTCCATCATACAAATTTCTGATCTACAATATTAGTTTTCGATCTACTATTGTTGCAATCTTTTACTTTCCGATCTATAAACCAAAAATACCAAAAATATTTACTTTATCGTTTATCAATCTTTATTAGATCTCACTTTTGCAAGTAAGCATGAATGGATTGAGAACCCCTTTATTGCCTTGGGTGCAAGTTTGTGTGATTGTTTGTGTAGGTATTCGGTGATTTGTGCGTTGTCTCCTACAGGATTGATACCTTGGTTCTCAAACCGAGGGAAATACTTATCTCTTCTTTGCTGCCTCACCCTTTTCTCTTCAAGGGAAAAACCTACACGAGCTCAAGAAGTAGAAGGAAGAATTTCTGGCACCGTTGCCGGGGAGATCTACGCAAAGTCAACACATGCCAACTACCCATCATAAACTCTCATCTCTTGCATTACTTTATTCGCCATTCGCCTCTCGTTTTCCTCTCCCCCACTTCTAAAATGATTTTCGAAAAGATTTGCCTTTTCTTCTCCCCTCTTCCGTTCGTCCTTCTTGCTCGTTTTTTCTGTGTTCGTGTGTTGGATTGCTTGCTTTGTCACGATGGCTCAAGATAATACTAAATTGTGTGATTTTTCCAACACCAACAAAAATGATTTTATTAGTACTCCGATTGCTCCCGCTACTAATGCGGAATCTTGTGAAATTAATGCCGCTTTGCTGAATCTTGTTAGGAAAGATCAATTTTCTGGCCTTCCTAGTGAAGATGCCGCGTCCCATCTAAACAATTCTCTTGATTTGTGTGATATGCAAAAGAAAAAATATGTGGATGATCATATTGTTAAATTGAAGCTATTTTCGTTTTTGCTTAGAGATCGTGCTAAAACTTGGTTTACATGTTTGCCTAAAAGTAGTATTGATTCGTGGCACAAGTGTAAAGATGCTTTCATCTCTAGGTATTTTCCTTCTGCTAAGATCATCTCCCTTAGGAATGATATTATGGATTTTAAGCAACTTGATCATGAACATGCTACACAATCTTGGGAGAGGATGAAATTGATGATATGAAACTGCCCTACTTATCTTTTGAATTTGTGGATGATTATACAAAAAAATATGCCGGATTGAATTTGGTTTCTAGAAATCTTTTAGATTCGGCCGCGGGAGGCAATTTTATGGAAATTACTTTAGGAGAGGCTACTAAACTCCTAGATAATATTATGGTTAATTATGCTAAATGGCACACCAAAAGATCTTCCACTAGTAAAAAAGTGCATGCAATTAAAGAAATTAATGTTTTGAGTGGAAAGATGGATGAACTTATGAAATTATTTGCTACTTAGAGTGCTTCAATTGATCCTAATGATATGCCTTTGCCCACTTTGATTGAAAATAATAATGAACCTATGGATGTGAATTTTGTTGGTTGGAACATTTTGGTAATAATGCATATAGAGGTAATTTTAACCCTAGGCTGTTTCCTAGTAATTCCTCTAATAATTATGGTAATTCCTACAACAATTCTTATGGAAATTTTAATAACGTGCCCTCTGATTTTGAGATTAGTGTTAGAGAATTTATGAGTTCGCAAAGGAATTTCAATGCTTTGATTGAAGAAAAATTTCTCAAGATCGATGATTTTTCTAGGAACATGGATAGAATTTCTCTTCATGTTGATTCTTCGAAACTTATATCTATTCCACCCAAGCATGATATTAATGAGTCTCTGATACGTCTCCAACGTATCTATAATTTTTATTGTTCCATGCTATTATATTATCTTTTTTGGATGTTTTATATGCATTAATATGCTATTTTACATTATTTTTGGGACTAACCTATTAGCCTATAGCCCAGTGGCAGTTTCAGTTTTTTGCCTGTTTTTGAGTTTCGCAGAAAAGGAATACCAAACGTTGTCCAAACGAAATAAAACTTTCGTGATGATCTTTCTTGGACCAAAAGCAAACAGAAGACTTGGAGATGAAGTCGGAGGAGCCACGAGGCGTCCACAAGGGTGGGGGCGCGCCCCCTGTCTTCTGGGCCCCTCGTGGGTATTCTGACCTAATTCTTTTGCCCATATACTCTTATACCACAAAACCATCAGGGGAGCCATGAAAACACTTTTCCACCGCCGCAACCTTCTGTACCTGTGAGATCCCATCTGGGGAACTTTTTCAGCGTACTGCCAGAGGGGGATTCGATCACGGAGGGCTTCTACATCAACACCGTTGCCCTTCCAATGAAGTGTGAGTAGTTTACCACAGACCTATGGGTCCATAGCTAGTAGCTAGATGGCTTCTTCTCTCTCTCTCTTTGATTCTCAATACCATGTTCTCCTCAATGTTCTTGGAGACCTATTCGTTGTAATATTCTTTTGCAGTGTGTTTGCCGAGATCTGATGAATTGTGGATTTATGATCAGATTATCTATGAATATTATTCGAATCTTCTCTGAATTCTTATATGCATGATTTGATATCTTTGCAAGTCTCTTTGAATTATCGATTTAGTTTGGCCTACTAGATTTGTTTTTCTTGCAATGGGAGAAGTTCTTAGCTTTTGATTCACTCTTGCAGTGTCCTTTCCAAGTGATAGTAGGGGTAGCAAGGCACGTATTGTATTGTTGCCATCGAGGATAAAAAGATGGGGTTTTCATAATATTGCTTGAGTTAATTCCTCTACATCATGTCATCTTACTTAATGTGTTACTCCGTTCTTTATGAACTTAATACTCTAGATGCATGTTGGATAGCGGTCGACGTGTGGAGTAATAGTATTAGATGCAGGCAGGAGTCGGTCCACTTGACATGGATGTGATGCCTATGTTCATGATCATTGCCTTAGATATCGTCATAATTACGCGCTCTTCTATCAATTGCTCAGCGGTAATTTGTTCACCCACCGTATATTTGCTATCTTGAGAGAAGCCACTAGTGAAACCTATGGCCCCCTAGTCTCTTTTCCATCATATAAGTTCTCTTTTCCATCATATAAGTTTCCGATCTACTATTTTGCAATCTTTTACTTTCCGATCTATAAACCAAAAATACAAAAAAAATTACTTTACTGTTTATCTATCTCTATCAGATCTCACTTTTGCAAGTAACCATGAAGGGACTGACAACCCCTTTATCACGTTGGGTGCAAGTTTGTTTGATAGTTTGTGCAGGTATTCAGTGACTTGTGCATTATCTCCTACTGGATTGATAGCTTGGTTCTCAAACTGAGGGAAATACTTACTCTAATTTGTTGCATCACCCTTTCCTCTTCAAGGGAAAAACCAACGCAAGCTCAGAGGTTGCAGGAAGAATTTATGGTGCCGTTGGCGAGGAGATCTACGCCAAGTCAAGCCATTCCAAGTACCCATCATAAACTCTCATCTCTTGCATTACATTATTCGCCATTCGCCTATCATTTTCCTCTCCCCCACTTCTAAAAAGTTTTTCGAAAAGATTCGCCCTTTCCTTTGCCCCTCTTATGTTCGTCTTCTTTGCTTGTTTTTTATATTGCTTGCTTTGTCACGATGGCTCAAGATAATACTAAATTATGTGACTTTTCCAACACCAATAACAATGATTTTATTAGTACTCCAATTGTTCCTGCTACTAATGTGGAATCTTTTGAAATTAATGCCGCTTTGCTGAATCTTGTTATGAAAGATCGATTTTCTGGCCTTCCTAGTAAAGGTGTCGCATCCCATCTAAACAATTTCGTTGATTTGTGTGATCTGCAAAAGAAGAAAGATGTGGATAATGATATTGTTAAAATGAAGCTATTTCCGTTTTAAATTAGAGATCATGCTAAAACTTGGTTTTCATCTTTGCCTAAAAATAGTATTGATTCGTGGAATAGGTGTAAAGATGCTTTGATCTCTAAGTATTTTCCTCCCGCTACGGTCATCTCCTTCAGGAACGATATTATGAATTTTAAGAAACTTGTTCATGAGCATGTTGCGCAATCTTGGGAGAGGATGAAATTGATGATAAGAAATTGCCCTACTCATGGTTTGATCTTGTTGATAATTATACAAAAAATTTATACCGGATTGAATTTTGCTTATAGAAATCTTTTAACTTCGGCTACGGGAGGTACTTTTGTGAAAATCACTTTAGGATAATCTACTAAACTCCTAGATAATATTATGGCTAATGATTCTCAATGGCACATTGAAAGATCCACTAGTAAAAAAGTGCATGCGATAAAAGGCGTCCAAATGATTCGAAGTTTTTAGATCTAGATGCTAAAATTGATAAAAGTGGGATTGGAGAGGTCAAGACTTTAAGTAGCAATGAACCCACTCTTTTGGATTTCAAGGAATTTAATTATCATAATTGTTCTTTAATAGATTGTATTTCCTTGTTGTAATCCATGTTGAATTATCCTCATGCTTATAATCAGAACAAAGCTTTTACTAAACATATTGTTGATGCTATGATGCAATCTTTTGAAGAAAAGATTGAATTGGAAGTTTCTATCCCTAAAAAACTTTATGAGGAGTGGGAACCTACTATTAAGATTAAGATTAAAGATTATGAGTGCCATGCTTTGTGTGATTTGGATGCTAGTGTTTCCATGATTCCAAAAACTTTGTGTGATGTGTTAGGTTTGCGTGAAATTGATGATTGTTCTTTAAATTTGCATCTTTCGGATTCCACTCTTACAAAACCTATGGGAAGGATTAATGATGTTCTTATTGTTGCAATAGGAATTATGTGCCCATAGATTTCCGTCACACCCTGATTTTCATGCCACAACACTTAAGCTAATAAATCATGATAAAATGTGTTTTGACAAAAACTTTTGAGTGTTTTGGACTTTGCTTGATTGGATTTTTGTTTGCTGTTTGCAAGTGCTCTAAAAATCAAATAAATCCTCCAACTTCTATACTTCATCTCCTTGATCCAAAACCTTTTCCCAATGATCATGCTATGTGTATATAGCAATATAGCATTTTCTTACAAAAGTAATTTGGCCAAAAAGTATTTTCTAAAATTAGTTTTCCAAAAACCCTTGAATTGAGATTTGCACTGCAAGTACTTAATTTGAGGTGCGAAAAATCTTTCCAAAAATATATTTGAATCCTATTAGATATAGGATACCCAGAAACCACAAAAATATAATTTTAAAGGTTATTTTCCTATTTTATTTAAAAGCTTTTTCTTAAGGCCAGAAATGGTATTTAATAGGGAAAAATTATTTTATTGCTTTAAAAATATTTGACAAAAACCTAGGGAAACTTAGTGGACATATATTGTCCATATATAAGAGTTTCAACACATGGTCATGTTCAAAATATTGGTTAAATCCCTCAAAAATCCTTTCTGGATATTTCAAGCTTTTGAAATATTTAAAGAGGAAATATTCTCCAAAAATTCCAAGGAAATTCTAGCATGTCAAATATGACATATTTGATGATCTTGCCAAGTCTCATGACTTGGAGAACAAGATAACATCATCAAATACCCTCAAAACCATTTCTGTCCATTTTGAAGTTTGAGCAACTTTACAATGCCAAACATGTCCAAATGTTCTCAAACCTTGTGAACATTCTCAAATGGTCTAATAATTAATCTAGACCAAATGGCACAAGTTGGAGAACAAGTTAACTTGATCAAAGTGCCCCAAAACCCTTCCTGTCCAGAACCAAATTTGAACAACTCTACATTGGCAACTTTCTCCTTTTGATCTCAACTTTTGTGGACATGTTCAGAACCTCAAATGATGACACTACATCAAGTGGTGCATCAAGGAGAATAGATTTGCATGACTAAATCTTGGCAAAGCCATTTCTGCTGATTTCTAGGGTTTACCAAAGTTACATTGGCTACTTTGCCCAAATGAGCTCAAACTTGGTGGAACACCCTACCTCTATGTGACATACCATCCTTTTAATTCTCATTGCAAGTGGAATTAATTTTCTTGCCCAAACCAACAACAAACACCTTCTGCCATTTTTCGAAAAACACCATTTTGACCCCTTCCCCTAATCTCCTTGAGCTCAACTTTTTACCACAGCTCCTCCTAGTCTTCTCCTATCTCCAGTAACTCTTCCCTGGCCTCAGCTCAATGATTGATGGGTGAAACACCCCCATTTACCCCTCTGGATAGCACCTTCCTCTCTCTTTCTCACCTCCCTCCTCACTCCATTGGTTCCACAAGGCATCCAAGGCTTCCCCCTGCTATCCTAATACCTCCTGGCACTACTGTTCACAAGTGGCCGCGCCCACTCCCCTTTCTTAATGCCATGGCATGCCATTTGGGCGCACTGGAGCGCGCTACAGTGCGCTCCCCCACTATAGCCGCCCCCTGCCAACCGCCTCCGGCCACCTCGGGCCTCCCCAGTGTGTCTCACGAGGCCGCCTCGGCATCTAGGACACGGCAAGCTGCCGGCCCCCTCCTAAACCTCTCCCCTCTCTCCTCCAAGGAGCCCGCCCGAGTGCGCCGTAGGCCGCGTCCACGGTGCACCACGGCCCCTCTATTTAGAGGCCCTCCCGAGCTCTTCTACGGCTTCTGACCGCTCTCCCTCTCCCCCAGCAACCCCTCAGACACACTCCCTCTCCCTCTCGTGCCCTCCTGCTCCCTCCATGGCTGAGGTGCCGACGTTGGTCTCCGCCCAAATTCCCGCAAACCGAAGCCTCCCCTCCCCTCCTTTGGACCTCAATGGATCCACCTCACGCCGACAAGGCTCCTCCGCCCATTACCTCCTCCTCTAGCGCCTCGCAACCACAGAACCCCTCTTGCCAGAGGCCGTCGTCCGCCCTCCCGTTGAGCTGCTCGCTCCTGGTCGCCCCCGTGTCCAACGCGGCCACCCCCGAGCGCGGCGTGGAGTGGGGCATCCGCCCAGACCACTACCATGCCGTCCGATGCAGCAGAGCGGCCAGAACCACGGCGACCGGCGCCCTCCCCTGTCCCCCTGTCGCGGGGAAGAAGAAGGAGGCGGGAGAAGGAGAGAGAGCCCGGTGGGCCCTGGTGTATGTGACCCTGAGTGTCGGGCCCACAAGTTAAGTGGACACGGCTTCCTCCGGAGCCGTCTCGCCGCAGCGAACGCGTACCACGCCAAAGCCGCCTTCAACGTGGCCCCTGCGCGCGTGTGGCCGAGCCGCTGGGCCGGCCCAGTGACGCCCTGCCGCTAAAGCTCGCACAGTGTGCGCTGCCGCCGCCCAGATCCGGCCCATTTCGGTAAAACCTTTGTCTTTTTCTTTTTCAGGGAACTTCAAAAATCCATAGACAATTCAAATTAACTCCAAATTTGATGATTCAAATTTCTAGTAGTTTCTAAATTCATTCCCTATCACATGGTGCTACTTGCACATCTTTGCAGAAACATTTCTTTCACAAGTATTTATCAAATCCTATTTTTTTCATTTCTGTGATAAACTTTAGAAAATCACAGAGAGCCCATTTTTGATCCAAATTCCATGATCCAAATTCCTTGGTGTTCCTAAGTTCATAACTTAGTTTATGAACATTTTTTTATACTTTCTGTGCCACACAAATAATGGTCTATTTCTTCATATATAGCCAACTTTGCAAATTCATAGGAAATCCATTTGAACTCCAAATCCAGTGAAACCAATTCCTAGATGCTTCTAAAATCATCCTTTGTTAAATGGGTGCCTTTGCTCATTTTTCAAAATAATTCTTCTGTACACTTCTTGCAATTCCATAAATCCCTTGATTCCATCATATCGAAATGTTTGGAAATATCCATTGATCCACTTCCAAAGAAATCACCTTGGTCATTCCTCATATGACCAGAGGTATCCTAGAAAAGTCCAACTCACATTTTTAGAGCACTTTTTCTTTTGCCTTGTTGTGTTGCTTATTGTGTTTGTTTCCGATGTTAGTTGACGAGGTAGACGGAGTACTTGGAGAAGGACCAGAAGATTTCAAGACTCTGATGAACCAGGCAAGCAGCCCTTTGACCATGTCTATGAAACCCTTTTTATGCATGTCATATAGCTCTTTATTATTGTTGCATCCGAATCATGATGAGATGGTGAACCACGTGGGTTGGTTGCCTCTGTTACTTCCTCGTTGATACTTGCATTGTGCATGGCCCTACCTTCTTATGAGGGTTATGCTGGTGAGAGTAGATCGGATGCTAAAGTAGTGCTACGCAAAAAGGGACGGGAATATGCATAGTGTTGGAGACAAAGTATTTTCAAAGGACTTTTCGAAAACCCCGTCGGGTGCCACTTATGCCCGAGGGAGAGGTTGAGATGGGTAACCACTTGATGATGAAGTGGTGTATCAAGGCAAGTGTGTGTGTTGTTTTCGAAAACGGATTAGATTTAAGATTTGTCGACTGTCCCAACCTTACATGCGCAACCAATCTACCCTTATATGGGAAAGGGCATTATTGATTACCTAGACCGATACTAGCTTGGAGCCTGCATTACTAGTGATGGGAGAGTTGCTGGTGCGCTCTCTCGGGACAGGGTCGTGCCAGGTAGGGCGGCCAAGAACATTTTTATGGGGCACCGGACACACCGTTGGTACCCCGTGCCAGTATGTGATGAATATCGGAGCAATGCTCCACAATTTTAAGATGTGAAATGTTGGGCACGGGGGTTACTGCCAATCGAGTGGACTCCATGTTAGTGTCGTCTAGGGAAAGGTAGTGATCGGGTGCTTACCCCGGGTACTTGAGGTACCGCGGGTCGTGGCTGACACGGAAGTTCCCCGGATCTTGTGGGTACAGTGTGCAACCTCTGTAGAGTGTAAAACTATTCGAATAGCTGTGTCCACGGTCAAGGACAGTTGGGCGGTGCTGCTTAAACTACGTCCAGAGTTTCACAACTATGTGTGTGTGTGTGTGTTGATAAAATGAATTGGGTCAAGTCAAGGGACTTGACATGTTTGAGATGGGTTGGTGCCCACTCTATTCATGTTGGGTTGGTGCCCACTCTATTTATGCTGATATCTGTAAACTTATCCTCATGGTTACTTGATGCATGTCTTACAAGTTGTTGAACATGTCATTGCACTCAAAACTAGCTTTCCGCAAAAAATTACCTATATAATGCATTGATGTACCTTGAACCAAAACATGGGTTGCTTCCGAGTACATTCAAAGTACTCATTGGCTTGCCACTGGTTAATTAATTGACCAGGCATGGAAGAACCAGAGTTCGAAGAAGAGTTCTTTGGAGACGAACATGCGAACTAGGACGTTTCCCAGTCAGAATGCCTATAGGGTTAAGGCAGATGGCATGGGTTCTACTTATCGACGAAGATTTCCGCTGCTTGTGTTTCATTTGATGTTCAGCCCTTAAGGCTTTATCAATGTAAGACATGACCGTAATGGTCATAATTTGTGTAAGACGGTATGTATGGATGTACGACTCTTGTTATTCAGCTTCTGTGTGTTCAGTGAGCATTGATCTCTGGGATCACTGTACACGTGCATTCGGTGATCTCGACTTATGAGTCGGGGTCCCCACAGAGCTGGTATCAGAGCCATCCCGACTGTAGGAAGCCTTAGTTAGCATGGTCGTTAGTTAGGGTAAAACTATTTCCAAAACTACTACAGGTTTTCAAAACTATCTATACTTCTCTTCCCTTCTCAGTTTTTCGAAAACTAAGGTATACTTTCCTTATTGATCTCTTCCCCTTCAAAACCTTTGGTCGCTAGAACTCTTATGCCCCTAACCACTAGATTCCTTGTAATCCTCGTGGATAATCAAGAAGGAAGATGCCTTGCCAGACATTCACTCACATCTCCTGAACACAAGATTGGCGACATCACAACAAGACGATACCAACAGAAGATGCATCCTCGAGGAATGAGGACCTGAAGACCCAGGAGATGGTGACACCCTTGACACTGCCCCAACATGATGCAACCTTAGCCTACGACGATCAGGGCATAGGTTATGCAAGATCATGATATACATCGCTAATAGGGTAACCCTGTCACTACCGTTGTTGTATCGGCAACCACCGGTGGATGAGAAACTAGCCATTTGGCCCGCCTCACTATAGTGAGCAGGAAAATGGTTCTCTTCATCCCCCGCTCTCGGTGACGATATTGTCAACAAGGTGTCTGACAGATTGGGCCTCTATTATGCCTTGTTAATGTCATTGCATAAAGTAGTGCCACCTAGAACCGCCAACACCTTAAAAAGGCAAAAGTGATCGTCATGATTAAGAAGACAACAGAAGATCAAGTCAATGCCAGTTACGAGGAGCCACCTTCACCCCATCACTTCAACAGGCAAGAAGTTGTCAAAGATTCTTCAGGCTCAACCCAGATCATTTCATCAAACAAGAGACGTAGCGACACCTGAGGAAAACTCAGAAGACTGCATGAGGCACAAGGCACGACTACTGAGTCCGAGAACCCCTAGGGTAGGATGAGTCGTGTACCCCCTATGCGCAGTCGAGTCCGTATGATAGTTCGAATAGAACCATGATTGTGTGTTGCTTGTTTTTATTTGTTTGTGTTTTGATATAGGTCGCACTTTTGCCCTAGGCGACAAGTATGCGACTATATCACCTTCCTCACCTTGTTTATTTTGTTTGGCCCTTTTTGCACCTGTTTGTTTGCACTAGCACTATAGAACCCCCTTTAGGCATTTCCCTCTTCTATGCTACTCTTCCCTCTCATCTCTCTCTCCTCAACTGAAGACAAGCAAGACAAGATGCACCAAGGATTCCAGCTCGGCGACCAACAAGCACTGAAGACTTTTTGCTACAACCTCCTCAACCAAGTGCAGCCCCTTAGAGTTATGGTTGCCCCTCAAGATTAGAAACCCATTCCTAGACCCTTCGAGACTTCACGAGATACCCCAGCTCGAATCCTTAACCATGAGCTTAACCTACGGAATTGCAAGAGAACCTGTTAAGCCTCCGTAACCTTGCTTATCACTGGTTTCATTATGGAACTAGTGGACATAGTGAACGATCACATTATCATCCTAAGATAGCACCAAAACTAACGATGCCATAGGGAAGACCGATTTGAGGATACAGGAATAGAGGACAAATGACTTGGTGAGTTTATATCAATGACTTTGAGGAATTATCTGAGACTCTTTGGTGAATTATAAGGCTACCATGTTGGTAGATGAACTTGGTGGGATCATGATTATAGAGTAGCATAGCTTTCATTACCCCGTAGTAAATTGGATTTATAGGACAATTATGATCGCAAGCTGAAACTCCTGGAAGTGCAAGGATTTGACTTGATGGTATTGATAGGAGACAGTTGATATTACGTAAATGACTTGGGGGAAGCATGTAGGAATTCTCGTTAGATAAGAGACTTGGATTTAAGTAGGTGATTCTAGTTGAACATAGATGTTGAGTATGTCTACATGGTTCGGAGTAAATTGGGTTTAGACTGATGATCTCGATCATGATACCATGTTTCTCGGTGGATGATAAACTAGGAGATTGGACTAATTGTCAGAGTTTATTTAGGCACCTTTGTGAGCTTGACCTTGGAGTATTACTAGATCACAATAACGGGAATTGATGGACTGACTATAGTAAGGCAGCCCTTCCAAGTATTGGGGATTATAAGGACTTTAGGAGATCATGTGGAACACCAGCATAGGCGTTGGATTTGTAGAATTAAATGTATTATGTAGTGATTGATGGAAGTAAATGGGCTGTTGGAGTTGATTCATAGGAAGGAAACAAGATTTTGGAGTGACATACAATGTGTTTCCTTAGGATAGAGATGCACTAGCATGGACCTTGGAAGAATAGGATGAGCACTTGGATTGTCACGTTCGAGCTTAGCAGCTTATATGTTCTACCCATGGATTTTTAGGGGTAGACATACATATGAGTTTAGGGATTGTAGACATGTATGATTTTGTTAGACCTCCTCTCGGGAGCCATGAGGATATGAATCACATGAGTGATGATTGGAGTTGACCTATACGAGATGATTCTTTTGGTAATATGAGGCAAAGACTAGGTAGAACAATTGGCATCTCAGGAATTGTGCTCAATGATAAACGTTCACTCGCACCCTAGAATCCTTGAAACCCTTACGCCCTACCAAGCCACAACACGGTCAGATCCTGACCTTGGGCTTTGCCTCTAGATCGATAAGACCTTGGCCAATACTCAACCGTAACCATCACCAATGCCTCAGCCCACTTTACGTACCCCATAGACTTCATGGAGTGCTTAGACAAGATAGTTGTCATCATTATTTGGTGACCTACTTGTCAACCCGAAGACGGAAGAAGAGTCGTTCAGCTAGTCCAAGAACATTTGAAGACCGCCATGCCAAGGAGGAAGAACTACCACCATCATCAAGAAGTAAACATCCGCGTCGAAGACCAGGTGTATCTGCAAACCGCTTCTCTCTAAGGAACCAAGAATTTCCATGACAAGGAGACCCGCTCCAAGATTTAACAACCCCCTCCGAGATCGCTACGAGACAAAGAGAAGACAGTTACCAGCTGGAGTTGCCACTTGAGTTACCCGATGTGCACAACGTTTTCCATGCATCACAACCCCGGAAGTGTTTCCAACTTCCTAACTAGCCCGGTCTCTACAAAGACATTAACCACCGAGCCATCGACCCCTAGCCCAACCTAACCTACCGAGAGCTACCCATTAGCAACCCGGATCAAGAAGAGCGTCATACATGAAGCCACACCATCAAGTACTTCAATCTCAATGGAGCACTACACGGAAGCTCAAGCAACATGAGGACTTGAAGACTACCCCAGATCCAAGTTTTTGTATCCCTTTCCGCACCTAGTCTAGGAATCTCGGGGACGAGATTCTTGTAAGGGGGGTAGGTCTGTCACACCCTGATTTTCATGCCACAACACTTAAGCTAATAAATCATGATAAAATGTGTTTTGACAAAAACTTTTGAGTGTTTTGGACTTTGCTTGATTGGATTTTTGTTTGCTGTTTGCAAGTGCTCTAAAAATCGAATAAATCCTCCAACTTCTATACTTCATCTCCTTGATCCAAAACCTTTTCCCAATGATCATGCTATGTGTATATAGCAATATAGTATTTTCTTACAAAAGTAATTTGGCCAAAAATTATTTTCTAAAATTAGTTTTCCAAAAACCCTTGAATTAAGATTTGCACTGCAAGTACTTAATTTGAGGTGTGAAAAATCTTTCCAAAAATATATTTGAATCCTATTAGATATAGGATACCCAGAAACCGCAAAAATATAATTTTAAAGGTTATTTTCCTATTTTATTTAAAAGCTTTTTCTTAAGGCCAGAAATGGTCTTTAATAGGGAAAAATTATTTTATTGCTTTAAAAATATTTGACAAAAACCTAGGGAAACTGAGTGGACATATATTGTCCATATATAAGAGTTTCAACACATGGTCATGTTCAAAATATTGGTTAAATCCCGCAAAAATCCTTTCTGGATATTTCAAGCTTTTGAAATATTTACAGAGGAAATATTCTCCAAAAATTCCAAGGAAATTCTAGCATGTCAAATATGACATATTTGATGATCTTGCCAAGTCTCATGACTTGGAGAACAAGATAACATCATCAAATACCCTCAAAACCATTTCTGTCCATTTTGAAGTTTGAGCAACTTTACAATGCCAAACATGTCCAAATGTTCTCAAACCTTGTGAACATTCTCAAATGGTCTAATAATTAATCTAGACCAAATGGCACAAGTTGGAGAACAAGTTAACTTGATCAAAGTGCCCCAAAACCCTTCATGTCCAGAACCAAATTTGAACAACTCTACATTGGCAACTTTCTCCTTTTGATCTCAACTTTTGTGGACATGTTCAGAACCTCAAATGATGACACTACATCAAGTGGTGCATCAAGGAGAATATATTTGCATGACTAAATCTTGGCAAAGCCATTTCTGCTGATTTCTAGGGTTTACCAAAGTTACATTGGCTACTTTGCCCAAATGAGCTCAAACTTGGTGGAACACCCTACTTCTATGTGACATACCATCCTGTTAATTCTCATTGCAAGTGGAATTAATTTTCTTGCCCAAACCAACAACAAACACCTTCTGCCATTTTTCCAAAAACACCATTTTGACCCCTTCCCCTAATCTCCTTGAGCTCAACTTTTTACCACAGCTCCTCCTAGTCTTCTCCTATCTCCAGTAACTCTTCCCTGGCCTCATCCCAATGATTGATGGGTGAAACACCCCCATTTACCCCTCTGGATAGCACCTTCCTCTCTCTTTCTCACCTCCCTCCTCACTCCATTGGTTCCACAAGGCATCCAAAGCTTCCCCCTGCTATCCTAATACCTCCTGGCACTACTGGACACAAGTGGCCGCGCCCACTCCCCTTTCTTAATGCCATGGCATGCCATTTGGGCGCACTGGAGCGCGCTACAGTGCGCTCCCGCACTGTAGCCGCCCCCTGCCAACCGCCTCCGGCAACCTCGGGCCTCCCTAGCGTGTCTCACGAGGCCGCCTTGGCGTCTGGGACACGGCAAGCTGCCGGCCTCCTCCTAAACCTCTCTCCTCTCTCCTCCAAGGAGCCCGCCCGAGTGCGCCGTAGGCCGCGTCCACAATGCACCACAGCCCCTCTATTTAGAGGCCCTCCCGAGCTCCTCTACAGCTTCTGACCGCTCTCCCTCTCCCCCAGCAACCCCTCAGACACACTCCCTCTCCCTCTCGGGCCCTCCTGCTCCCTCCATGGCCGAGGTGCCGACGTTGGTCTCCGCCCAAATTCCCGCAGACCGAAGCCTCCCCTCCCCTCCTTTGGACCCCAATGGATCCACCTCACGCCGACGAGGCTCCTCCGCCCATTACCTCCTCCTCTAGCGCCTCGCAACCACAGAACCTCTCTTGCCAGAGGCCGTCGTCCGCCCTCCCGTTGAGCTGCTCGCTCCTGGTCGCCCCCGTGTCCAACGCGGCCACCCCCGAGCGCGGCGTGGAGTGGGGCATCCGCCCAGACCACTACCACGCCGTCCGATGCAGCAGAGCGGCCGGAACGACGGCGACCGGCGCCCTCCCCTGTCCCCCTGTCGCGAGGAAGAAGGAGGCGGGAGAAGGAGAGAGAGCCCGGTGGGCCCTGGTGTAAGTGACCCTGAGGGTCGGGCCCACAAGTTAAGTGGACACGGCTTCCTCCGGAGCCGTCTCCCCGCAGCGAACGCGTACCACGCCAAAGCCGCCTTCAACGTGGCCCCTGCGTGCGTGTGGCCGAGCCGCTGGGCCGGCCCAGTGACGCCCTGCCGCTAAACCTCGCACAGTGTGCGGTGCCGCCGCCCGGATCCGGACCATTTCGGTAAAACCTTTATCTTTTTCTTTTTCAGGGAACTTCAAAAATCCATAGACAGTTCAAATTAAATCCAAATTTGATGATTCAAATTTCTAGTAGTTTCTAAATTCATTCCCTATCACATGGTGCTACTTGCACATCTTTGCAGAAATATTTCTTTCACAAGTATTTATCAAATCCTATTTTTTTCATTTTTGTGATAAACTTTAGAAAATCACAGAGAGCCCATTTTTGATCCAAATTCCATGATCCAAATTCCTAGGTGTTCCTAAGTTCATAACTTAGTTTATGAAATTTTTTTTATACTTTCTGTGCCACACAAATAATGGTCTATTTCTTCATATATAGCCAACTTTGCAAATTCATAGGAAATCCATTTGAACTCCAAATCCAGTGAAACCAATTCCTAGATGCTTATAAAATCATCCTTTGTTAAATGGGTGCCTTTGCTCATTTTTCAAAATAATTCTTCTGTACACTTGTTGCAATTCCATAAACTCCTTGATTCCATCATATCGAAATGTTTGGAAATATCCATTGATCCACTTCCAATGAAATCACCTTGGTCATTCCTCATATGACCAGAGGTATCCTAGAAAAGTCCAACTCACATTTTTAGAGCACATTTTCTTTTGCCTTGTTGTGTTGCTTATTGTGTTTGTTTCCGATGTTAGTTGACGAGGTAGACGGAGTACTTGGAGAAGGACCAGAAGATTTCAAGACTCTGATGAACCAGGCAAGCAGCCCTTTGACCATGTCTATGAAACCCTTTTTATGCATGTCATATAGCTCTTTATTATTGTTGCATCCGAATCATGATGAGATGGTGAACCACGTGGGTTGGTTGCCTCTGTTACTTCCTCGTTGATACTTGCATTGTGCATGGCCCTACCTTCTTATGAGGGTTATGCTGGTGAGAGTAGATAGGTGCTAAAGTAGTGCTACGCAAAAAGGGACGGGAATATGCATAGTGTTGGAGACAAAGTATTTTCAAAGGACTTTCCGAAAACCCCGTCGGGTGCCACTTATGCCCGAGGGAGAGGTTGAGATGGGTAACCACTTGATGACGAAGTGGTGTATCGAGGCAAGTGTGTGTGTTGTTTTCGAAAACGGATTAGATTTAAGATTTGTCAACTGTCCCAACCTTACATGCGCAACCACTCTACCCTTATATGGGAAAGGGCATTATTGATTACCTAGACCGATACTAGCTTGGAGCCCGCATTACTAGTGACGGGAGAGTTGTTGGTGCGCTCTCTCGGGACGGGGTCGTGCCAGGTAGGGCGGCCAAGAACATTTTTATGGGGCACCGGACACACCGTTGGTACCCCGTGCCAGTATGTGATGAATATCGGAGCGATGCTCCACAATTTTAAGATGTGAAATGTTGGGCACGGGGGTTACTGCCAATCGAGTGGACTCCATGTTAGTGTCGTCTAGGGAAAGGTAGTGATCGGGTGCTTACCCCGGGTACTTGAGGTACCGCGGGTCGTGGCTGACACGGAAGTTCCCCGGATCTTGTGGGTACAGTGTGCAACCTCTGCAGAGTGTAAAACTATTCGAATAGCCGTGTCCACGGTCAAGGACAGTTGGGCGGTGCTGCTTAAACTACGTCCAGAGTTTCACAACTGTGTGTGTGTGTGTGTTGATAAAATGAATTGGGTCAAGTCAAGGGACTTGACATGTTTGAGATGGGTTGGTGCCCACTCTATTCATGTTGGGTTGGTGCCCACTCTATTCATGTTGGGTTGGTGCCCACTCTATTTATGCTGATATCTGTAAACATGTCCTCATGGTTACTTGATGCATGTCTTACAAGTTGTTGAACATGTCATTGCACTCAAAACTAGCTTTCCGCAAAATTTTTACCTATATAATGCATTGATGTACCTTGAACCAAAACATGGGTTGCTTGCAAGTACATTCAAAGTACTCATTGGCTTGCCACTGGTTATTTAATTGACCAGGCATGGAAGAACCGGAGTTCGAAGAAGAGTTCTTTGGAGACGAACATGCGAACTAGGACGTTTCCTAGTCAGAATGCCTGTAGGGTTAAGGAAGATGGCATGGGTTCTACTTATGGACGAAGATTTCCACTGCTTGTGTTTCATTTGATGTTCAGCCGTTAAGGCTTTATCAATGTAAGACTTGACCGTAATGGTCATAATTAGTGTAAGACGGTATGTATGGATGTAAGACTCTTGTTATTCAGCTTCTGTGTGTTCAGTGAGCATTGATCTCTGGGATCACTGTACACGTGCATTCGGTGATCTCGACTTATGAGTCGGGGTCCCCACAATTTCATTATTCTTGATACAGATGACAATCCTACATGTCCTATTATTCTTGGTAGGCCATTCTTTGGAACGATTGGTGCAATTATCGATATGAGAGACGGAAACATTAGATTTCACTTTCCGTTAAGGAAGGGCATGGAATACTTTCCTAGAAATAAAATTAAATTGCCAAATATATCATGAGAGCTACTTATGGATTGCATACCAAAGATTACAATACCTAGATCTATTTGTGTTTTATGCCTATCTAAGGGTGTTAATCAATAGCGCTTGTTGGGCAACAACCCAATTTTACTTTTGTTCTTTGATTTTTGTTCTTGTCTAGTAATAAATAATTCATCTAGCCACTGGTTATATGTGGTTTTGTGTTTCAATTAGTGTTTGTGCCCAGTAAATAATTTCCAGGATTTTATTGAAACGTGCTTTTGATCTGATTCTTTTTTCTCTGGATTTGTGCACAAATTTCCCAGGTTTTCCTAATTTTAAGAATTTTGGGAGTTACAGAAGTATTCGAGAGTTACATATTACTACAGACTGTTCTGTTTTTGACAGATTCTGTTTTCTATGTGTTGTTTGCTTATTTTGATGAATCTATGGGTAGTATCCGGGGGTATGAACCATGGAAAAGTTGGAATACGATAGATATTACACCAACATAAATAAAGAATGAGTTGACAAGAGTACCTTAAAGTGGTGATTTATTTTCTTATACTAACAGAGCTTATAAGATTTTCTGTTGAGTTTTGTGTTGTGAAGTTTTCAAGTTTTGGGTAAGGATTTGATGGACTATCGAATAAGGAGTGCATAGAGCCTAAGCTTGGGGATGCCCAAGGCACCCCAAGGTAATATTCAAGGACAACCAAGAGCCTAAGCTTGGGGATGCCCCGGAAGGCATCCCCTCTTTCGTCTTCGTCTATCGGTAACTTTACTCGAGGCTATATTTTTATTCACCACATGATATGTGTTTTGCTTGGAGCGTCTTGTGTTATTTGAGTCTTTGCTTTTTAGTTTTCCACAATCATCCTTGCTGTACACACCTTTTTAGAAAGACATGCATGAATCATGATTTATTAGAATACTCTATGTGCTTCACTTATATCTTTTGAGCTAGGCAATTTTGCTCTAGTGCTTCACTTATATCTTTTTAGAGCACGGCGGTGGTTTTATTTTATAGAAATTGATGAACTCTCATGATTCACTTATATTATTTTGAGAGTCTTTAGAACAGCATGGTAATTTGCTTTGGTTATAAATTTAATCCTAATAAGATAGGCATCCAAGAGGGATATAATAAAAACTTTCATATAAAGTGCATTGAATACTATGAAAAGTTTGATTCTTTATGATTGTTTTGAGATATGAGGGTGGTGATATTAGAGTCATGCTAGTGAGTAATTGTGAATTTGGGAGATACTTGTGTTGAAGTTTGTGATTCCCATAGCATGCACGTATGGTGAACCATTATGTGATGAAATCGGAGCATGATTTATTTTTTGATTGTCTTCCTTATGAGTGGTGGTCGAGGACGAGCAATGGTCTTTTCCTACCAATCTATCCCCCTAGGAGCATGCGAGTAGTACTTAGTTTCGATAACTAATAGATTTTTGCAATAATACGTGAGTTCTTTATGACTAATGTTGAGTCCATGGATTATATGCACTCTCACCCTTGTACCATTGCTAGCCTCTCTTATGCCGCACAACCTTCATCGGTACCATACACCCACCATATACCTTCCCCAAAATAGCCACCATACCTACCTATTATGGCATTTCCATAGCCATTCCGAGATATATTGCCATGCAACTTTCCACTGTTTCGTTTATTATGACACGCTTCATCATTGTCATATTGCTTTGCATGATCATGTAGTTGACATAGTATTTGTGGCAAAGCCACCTTTCATAATTCTTTCATACATGTCACTCTTGCTTCATTGCACATCCCGGTACACCACCAGAGGCACTCATACAGAGTCATATTTTGTTCTAAATATCGAGTTCTAATTCTTGAGTTGTAAGTAAATAAAAGTGTGATGATCTTCATTATTAGAGCATTGTCCCATTTGAGGAAAGGATGATGGAGTCTATCATTCCCCCACGTCGGGATGAGACTTCGGACGGAAAAAGAAAAGAAAGAAAAGAGGCCAAAAAAAGAGAAGGCCCAAAAAATGAGAGAAAAGGAGAGAAGGGGCAATGTTACTATCCTTTTTCCACACGTGTGCTTCAAAGTAGCACCATGATCTTCATGATAGAGAGTCTCCTATGATATCACCTTCATAAACTAGTGGGAAATTTTCATTATAGAACTTGGCTTGTATATTCCAATGATGGGCTTCCTCAAATTGCCCTAGGTCTTCGTGAGAAAGCGAGTTGGATGCACACCCACTTAGTTACTTTTTGAGTTTTCATACACTTATAGCTCTAGTGCATCCGTTGCATGGCAATCCCTACTCACTCACATTGATATCTCCATAGCCCGTTGATATGCCTAGTTCATGTGAGACTATCTCCCCCTTTTTGTCTTCTCGACAACCACCATATTCTCTTCCACCATAGTGCTATATCCATGGCTCACGCTCATGTATTGCGTGAAAGTTGAAAAAGTTTGAGAACATAATGAAACAATTGCTTGGCTTGTCATCGGGGTTGTGCATTATTCAAATATTTTTTGTGATGAAGATGTAGCATAGCCAGACTATATGATTTTGTAGGGATGGCTTTCTTTGGCCATGTTATTTTGAGAAGACATTATTGCTTTATTAGTATGCATGAGGTATTATTGTTTTTATGTCAATATTAAACTTTTGTTTTGAATCTTATGGATCTGAACATTCATGCCACAATAAGGAAGATTACATTGATGAATATGTTAGGTAGAATTCCACATCAAAAATTATGTTTTTATCATTTACCAACTCGAGGATGATCAGGAATTAAGCTTGGGGATGCTTGATACATCTCCAACATATCTATAATTTTATATTGTTCCATGCTATTATATTATCTGTTTTGGATGTTTTTTATGCATTAATATGCTATTTTACATTATTTTTGGGACTAACCTATTTACCTAGAGCCTAGTGCCTGTTTTAGTTTTTTGCCTGTTTTTGAGTTTCGCAGAAACGGAATACCAAACGGATTCCAAACGGAATTAAACTTCCGCGATGATCTTTCTTCGACCAGAAGCAAACCAGGAGACTTGGAGATGAAGTCGAAGGAACCACGAGGCGGCGACAAGGGTGGAGGGTGCACCCAGGGGGTACGACGCGCCCCACTGTCTTGTAAGACCCTCGTGGGTCTCCTGAACTAATTCTTTCAGCCATACTCTTATACCCCAAAACCATAAAGGGAGCCACAAAAACACTTTTCCACCGCCACAACCTTCTGCACCAGTGCGATCCCATCTAGGGACCTTTTTTAGCATCCTGCCAGAAAGGGATTCAATCATGGAGGGCTTCTACCTCAACACCATTGCCCTTCCGATGAAGCGTGAGTAGTTTACCATAGACCTACGGGTCCATAGCTAGTAGCTAGATGGCTTCTTCTATCTCTTTGATTCTCAATACCATGTTCTCCTTGATGTTCTTGGAGATCTATTCGATGTAATATTCTTTTGCGGTATGTTTGCCGGGATTCGATGAATTGTGGATTTATGATCAGCTTATCTATGAATATTATTTGAATCTTCTCTGAATTCTTATATGCATGATTTGATATCTTTGCAAGTCTCTTCGAATTATCGGTTTAATTTGGCCTACTAGATTGGTTTTTCTTGCAATGGGAGAAGTGCTTAGCTTTGGGTTCAATCTTGTGTTGTCATTTCCCAGTGACAGGGGCAGCAAGGCACGTATTGTATTGTTGCCATCGAGGATAAAAAGATGGGGTTTTCATCATATTAATTGAGTTAATTCCTCTATATCATGTCATCTTACTTAATGCGTTACAATGTTCTTTATGAACTTAATACTCTAGATGCATGTTGGATAGCGGTCGATGTGTGGAGTAATAGTAGTAGATGAAGGTAGGAGTCGGTCTACTTGACACAGACATGATGCCTATGTTCATGATCATTGCCTTAGATATCATCATAATTATGTGCTCTTCTATCAATTGCTTGGCAGTAATTTGTTCACCCGCCGTATTATTTGCTATCTTGAGAGAAGCCATTAGTGAAACCTATGGCCCCCGGGTCTCTTTACCGTTTATCTATCTCTATCAAATATCACTTTTGCAAGTAACTGTCAAGGAATTGATAACCCATTTATCGTGTGTGGTGCAAGTTTGTTTGATTGTTTGTGCAGGTATTCGGTGACTTGTGCGTTGTCTCCCACTGGATTGATACCTTGGTTCTCAAATTGAGGGAAATAATTACTCTACTTTGCTGCATCACCCATTCCACTTCAAGGGAACAACCGACACTAGCTCAAGAGGTAGCACTCTCTCAAAGCTATGAGAATTTCCATTGATGAGTGCAAAGAAAGAACTGGTAGGATGTGTGCTAAACGAGATTTATTTGAAAAAGTGTGTTATTCTAGTTTTCGAGAAAATAATGGTGAAGATCTTAAAGTGATTGATGTGGCTCCTATTGAACTTTTGTTTTCTATTATAAATATTGATAAAGATGGGACTGGAGATAAGTCAACTTTAGTTAAAAGGAGTCTCAATGATTCGGAGTTTTTAGATCTAGATGCATAAATTGATAAAAGTGGGATTGGTGAGGTCAAGACTTTAAGTAGCAATGAACCCACACTTTTGGATTTTGAGGAATTTAATTTTTATAATTGTTCTTTAATAGATTGTATTTCCTTGTTGCAACCCATGTTGAATTCTCCTCATGCTTATAAACAAAACAAACCTTTTACTAAACATATCAATGATGCTATGATGCAATCTTTTGAAGAAAAGTTTGAATTAGAAGTTTCTATCCCTAGAAAACTTTATGATGAGTGGGAACCTACTATTAAGATTAAAATTAAAGATTATGAGTGTCATGCTTTGTATGATTTGGGTGCTAGCGTTTTCACAATTCCAAAAACTTTATGTGATGTGTTTGGTTTCCGTGAATTTGACGATTGTTCTTTAAATTTGCATCTTGCGGATTCCACTTTTAAGAAACCTATGGGAAGGATTAATGATATTGTTATTGTTGAAAATAGTAATTATGTTTCCATAGATTTAATTGTTCTTGGTATAAACTGCAATCCTACATGTCCTATTATTCTTGGTAGACCTTTCCTTAGAACGATTGGTGCAATTATTGATATGAAAGAAGGAAACATTAGATTTAAGTTTCCATTAAGGAAGGGCATGGAACATTTTCCTAGAAACAAAATTAAGTTGCCATATGAATCTATTATGACAGCTACTTATGGATTGCATACCAAAGATGACAATACCTAGATCTACTCGTGTTTTTATGCCTAGCTAAGGGCGTTAAACAATAGCGCTTGTTGGGTGGCAACCCAATTTTATTTTTGTTCATTTTTTTTTGTTCCTGTTTTGCTTTGAATAATTAATCTAGCCTCTGGTCAGATGTGGTTTTGTGTTTTAGTTAGTGTTCGTGCCAAGTAAGACCTTTGGGACAACTTAAGGTGATAGTTGTTTGAATCCTACTGAAAAACAGAAACTTTCGCGCATAGTAAATAATTTCCAGGATTTTCTTGAAATGTGATTTTGATCTGATTCTTTTTTATCTAGATTGGTGCACAAATTTCCCAGGCTGTCCTAAATTTTCAGCATTTTTGGAGTTATATAATTATTCGAGAGTTACAGATTACTACAGATTGTTCTGTTTTGACAGATTCTGTTTTCAGTGTGTTGTTTGCTTATTTTGATGAATCTATGGGTAGTATCGGTGGGTATGGACCATGGAAAAGTTGGAATATAGTAGATATTACACCAATACAAATAAACAATGAGTTTGCAGCAGTACCATAAAGTGGTGATTTATTTTCTTATACTAACGGACTTATGAGATTTTCTGTTGAGTTTTGTGTTGTGAAGTTTTCAGGTCTTTGGTAAGGATTTGATGGACTGTGGAATAAGGAGTGGCAAGAGCATAATCTTGGGGATTCCCTAGGCATCTCAAGGCAATATTCAAGGACAACCAAGAGCCTAAGCTTGGGGATGCCTCGGAAGGCATCCCCTCTTTTGTCTCGTCTATCGGTAACTTTACTTGAGGCTATCTTTTTATTCACCACATGATATGTGTTTTGCTTGGAGCGTCTTGTATGATTTGAGTCTTTTGTTTTTAATATTCAACAATCATCCTTTCTTTACACACCTTCTCAGAGGGACACACATTAATAGTGATTTATTGGAATACTCTATGTGCTTCCCTTATATCTTTTGAGCTAGACAATATTGCTCTAGTGCCTCACTTATATATTTTTAGAGCATGGCAGTGGTTTAATTTTATAGAAATTACTGAACTCTCATTCTTCACTTATATTATTTTGAGAGTCTCTAAACAACTGGTAATTTGCTTTGGTTATAATTATAGTCCTAATATGATAGGCATATGACAGGCATCCAAGATGGATATAATTAAAACTTTCATATAAAATGCATTAAATACTATGAGAAGTTTGATTCCTTATTGTTGTTTTGATATATGAAGATGATGATTGTCGGTGTCAAAATCGGCGGATCTCGGGTAGGGGGTCCCGAACTGTGCGTCTAGGCGGATGGTAACAGGAGGCAAGGGACACGATGTTTTACCCAGGTTCGGGCCCTATTGATGGAGGTAAAACCCTACGTCCTGCTTGATTAATATTGATGATGTGTATTACAAGAGTGGATCTACCACGAGATCAAGGAGGCTAAACCCTAGAAGCTAGCCTATGGTATGGTTGTTGTAATGGAGGTTATGTCCTACGGACTAAAGCCCTCCGGTTTATATAGACACCGGAGAGGGCTAGGGTTACACAGAGTCGGTTACAATGGTAGGAGATCTACATATCCGTATCGCCAAGCTTGCCTTCCACGCCAAGGAAAGTCCCATCCGGACACGGGACGGAGTCTTCAATCGTGTATCTTCGTAGTCTTGGAGTCCGGCGGACGATGATAGTCCAGGACTCCCTCAGTAGCCCCTGAACCTGGCTTCAATGACGATGAGTCCGGCACGCATAATGTCCCGCATTGCAAGGCGGGTTCCTCCCTTAAATAATCCAGAGAAGATCATGAACACCAGGATAGTGTCCGGCTCTGCGAAATAAATTCCACATTCCACCGTAGAGAGAATAAAATGTACACAAGCTCAATCTGCTGACGTATTTTGCAGCATGACGTCACACCACTACCAAGCCTTTACTTGAATCATTTTTTATTATACCGCCTCAGCGCGTTTAGCGAAGCGGTTTCCTTGGCACGTCTTGTCGAAGTAGATATCGTGTTCCCCTTATCCCGGGATTCTCATCAATACGGTCGTGGGTAACCCAACCGTGCCCGTCGCCACGCCTCCTCTATCGAAGGCGAATCCCGAACGGTCACAGAGACGGCTCTTGGTATTCTCCCTCTTTATAACAGGACCAAGGCTCGTTTCTTTTCTTCAATCTTCCATCGAATCCTTCCCTTGCTTCAAGTTCCATCACCCAGAGCCCCAGATTCGAGTGCTTCGGACCTTCAACAATGTCCGACTCCAACCTTCAGGGCTAGTGGATGCCCTCCTCCGTCACGGAGGAGGACGTGCTAAAGCTTCATGAGGCCAAGTACCTGTCTTGCGAGGTTTCGCACAGGCTGCCTGCCCAAGGGCAGGCCATACCCACTCCCGAGCCCGGTGAGTACGTCGTCTTCGTACCCCACCTCCGTCGGGGTTTAGGCTTCTCGACGGATCCCTTCGTGAGAGGGCTCATGTTCTACTACGGGCTGAATTTTCACGACTTGGCTCCGGAGTCCATCCTCCATATTTCCGCATTTATCATCGTCTGCGAAGCCTTCCTCCGCGTCCCCCCCCCCACTTCGGCCTGTGGCTGAAGACGTTCAATGTGGAGCCGAAGATGACTTGGGGGCGTCAAGCAAAATGCGGCGGGGCGGCCATAAGCAGGAGGGCCGATGCCCCGTGGCTCGCGAGCTCCTTCCAAGAGGTGCTCGGCTTGTGGCAGCAGGAGTGGTTTTATATCACCGCTCCGAAGGGCAGCAGGCAAAAGCCGCCGCCTTCATTCCGCCCGGGACCTCCTCAACGGTTGATGTCGTGGGTCAACCAAGGGCTCAATTGGGGGCCGTCAAAAGATGTGCCCCTGTTGCAGGGCCGGATTCGGGACCTCCAAGCGAGGGAGATCGATCTGGTTGTGGTGATGCAGGTCATGCTAATCAGGCGTCTTCTGCCCTGCAAACACCGTCCTCTTCGGTTATGGGAGTTCAATCCGGAGGGACCACGGATTCTCCAACACTTCATGGGTGCGACACCCGTGGAGATGTACAAGTTGTTCTTCGGACCGCAGGTGGCGTGTCCGGAATTGATCGAGGATGCAGGCCTAAGCTGCAGTCGCCCGGATACTCAGGTAAGCAGCTCAGTGTCCGGACATACCGTTTGTTTGCTTTTCTATAATTCGCCCTTTTAACCCGTTTATCCTTTAACAGGAGTGGGTAGCACAAGCAAAGCTGATAAGGTGTCCAGCCCCCCTCCCAGAGACCGCACCGGAGCCCGTGCTGGTCAGAATGTTGGAGGCCGCGCCTTTAGAAGAAGGCGAAGGGGAAGATAGAGGAGCTATCATCTCGCCCAAGGGGGCGCTTAAAGAAGGGGGGATCGAGAATCCCTCCCTCCAGGGGGAGAAGAGGACCACCTCCGAAGACCTGGAGGCCCAAGCCCCTAAGCGGGGGAAGAAATCTTCACCGGAGGGTCCTGCGTCCGGGGAGACCCCGGCCACACAGTCTTCTCGAAAGAATCAGCCCTCTAGCGAGCCGTGAGTAGGGAAAGGGGAATCTATTAATGAAAAACATCCCTATTTGTGCTTCTGAGGATAACCGAAATTTTTACCTTGTAGTTCGGATCTGCAACTGTCGTGGGAAATGAACACCTATGGGGCAGGGCCCCTTTTCGGTCCGGCAAGGGAGCGGAGGGCGCACGAAGAGCAGATCGAGGCGAAAGCACGTGAGGGATTTTACCCAGCTTCGGAGCTCTCCGGAGAGATAAAACTCCTACTGCTGCTTTGTGTTTCTATTCTGTTCTTGCTCGAGAGCGTGGATGAGTTGTAGTTTCGAATGAGTCGAACCCCTTCTACGTGCGCATGGGCCTCCTTTTTATAGTCTAAAGGGGTCACCGACAGGTGGCAGCGTAGAGAGAGGGGTAAAAAAGTAAAAACGGGGGTTGGTACAACCGCTATCAACAGTGCCCCCTACCTAACTCTGACGGCAGGGGACAAGGGCATTTAATGCCCGTCCGATCGCTCAAACAGTGTAGGAAACGACCGTTAGGGGCGCCACCGATCGCCATGATGGCCACCTTGTCATCTTCACTTGCCACCTCGCACCGCTTGGCTGCACAGCTACCCGCCACGTGCACCAGGAGTGATCCTGCGGCGACACGTCGTCGGATGCGCTGGAGCGTGGGCGCAGAGTGGTGCCGCGGTCGCTGTCTTGTCGCGCCCGCAAGCTTGCCGCTCGCCTGGTCTTGGTTGGCCTTCCCGGCAAGCTCCTCTTGTCGGGGTTTCGTCCTTCCCGGCAAACTCCTCTTGCCGGGACTCTGTCTTCTCAGTTAACACTTTGTTCTTGAATGGCAATAATAGGAATAACGAAGGATCTTGGCGGATGCCCGGCAAGCCTTGCCGCGGGGTGCTGCCACTGCCCGTGCACAAGTTCGGGATACTAAGGTACCCCTACTTTAGTACACCGACAGGAGCCCCCGGGCCTGGGCCATACACGGTGCCGAGCGCTGTTGGGCCAGGCCCAAAACAGGGCACGGGCACGCGCGGCCTGGGTCCAAACCAAATCTGACTCCGTATCCAGCGCGCTCCCCCGTAACGGCACGCGTCAATCGCGGCGTCGTGGGAGAGATCGTGGGCAATTCTTAATTCAGGAAATGCGTAACGTTCGCCTCCCCTGTTTATAAGCAGAGGAAACAGGGTCGTTCCCCCACCTTCGCCACTTGCAGTTCCTTCCTCCGAATGCTCCGCCGCTCCCCTCCGCTTCCCAAGCCGAAAGAGAGCAGCGCTCTGCCGCCCGTCGCCGCCGTCGCCCTCAACACCTCCGCGCTCCCCCGCCGCTTCCGCCATGGCTCCGAAGACCGGCAAGAGCTCAAAGTCGAGCACAAAGTCTGCCGAGGCGTTGCGGCTTGAGGCGCTGCGCAAGGAGCGAGTGCTTTTCCCCCCCGAGCTCACCCCGAAGGCGCTGCGGGAGGAATTTTACCTCTTCTGGTCGACGGAGACGCGGGCGCATCCGCGCACGCCGGTGCTCTCCGCCGAAGCTTCCACTTCGAAGCGGTGCCAAAAGGATACTATTTCTTTCTGGTGTTATTCTATTGTGGGCTCTGCCCACCTTTTTCTGATTTCTTCTGCGACATCATGAATACCTACGGGTTTCATCTTCTTGATTTCACCCCAACGCCCTTCTGACAATGGCGGTTTTCGCACACCTCTGCGAGAACTTCGTTGTCATCCATCCATCGCCGTGGAAGTTGCAGCCCCCGAGGCGGTGTCCAGCCACCGGTCCTTGATTTGGGCGATCGGCTCCGGACTAAGGGCCGGAGCGGATTCGTGTGCGGCCACCAAGGCACTGTCCGGCGGCAGAGCTAGATCATGCCCATCGTGACAGTGCGGCACGCTTGGCTGTGGCTCGAGCCTGTCGAAGATCAAGTCCCCGCGGATGTCGACTGTAAAGTTTAGGCTTCCGAACCTAACCTGATGGCCAGGGGCGTAGCTTTCGATCTGCTCCAGATGGCCAAGTGAATTAGCCCGCAGTGTGAAGCCGCCGAATACGAAGATCTGTTCGGGGAGAAAAGTCTCACCCTAGACAGCGTTGTTGTCGATTGAAGAAGCCATCGAGCCTATCGGCGACGGCACAGAGGAACTCTCAATGAAAGCACCCATGTCGGTGTCAAAACCGGCGGATCTCAGGTAGGGGGTCCCGAAATGTGCGTCTAGGCGGATGGTAACAGGAGGCAAGGGACACGATGTTTTACCCAGGTTCGGGCCCTCTTGATGGAGGTAAAACCCTACGTCCTGCTTTATTAATATTGATGATGTGTATTACAAGAGTGGATCTACCACGAGATCAAGGAGGCTAAACCCTAGAAGCTAGCCTATGGTATGATTGTTGTAATGGAGGTTATGTCCTACGGACTAAAGCCCTCCGGTTTATATAGACACCGGAGAGGGCTAGGGTTACACAGAGTCGGTTACAATGGTAGGAGATCTACATATCCGTATCGCCAAGCTTGCCTTCCATGCCAAGGAAAGTCCCATCCGGACACGGGACGGAGTCTTCAATCTTGTATCTTCCTAGTCTTGGAGTCCAGCGGACGATGATAGTCCTGCTATCCGGACACCCCCTAGTCTAGGACTCCCTCAATGATATTAGAGTCATTCTAGTGGAGTAATTATGAATTTGATAAATACTTGTGTTGAGGTTTGTGATTCCCGTAGCATGCACGTATGGTGAACCGTCGTGTAACGAAGTTGGAGCATGAGGTATTTTTTTGATTGCCATCCTTTGTGTGGAGGTCAGGATCGTGCGATGGTTAACTCCTACGAACCCTTTCCCTAGGAGCATGCGCATAGTTCTTGGTTTCAATGACTAAACAATTATTTCAATAAGTATGTGAGTTCTTTATTACTAAAGTTGAGTCCATGGATTATATGCACTCTCACCCTTCCACCATTGCTAGCCTCTCTTGTGCCGCGCAACTTTCACCGGTACCATACACCTACCATATACCTTCCTCAAAATAGACACCATACCTACCTATTATGGCATTTCCATAGCTATTCCGAGATATATTACCATGCAACTTTCCACCATTCCGTTTATTATGAGATGTTTCGTCATTGTAATATTGCTTTGCATGATCATGTAGTTAAGATCGTATTTGTGCAAGGCCACCTTTCATAATTCTTTCACACATGTCACTCTTGATTCATTGCACATCTCGGTACACCGCCGAAGGCATTCATGTAGAGTCATATTTTTGTACTAAGTATCCAGATGAAATTTTTTGATTTGTAAGTAAATAGAAGTGTGATGATCATCATTATTAGGGCATTGTCCCAAGTGCGGAAATAAAAAATAAAGTGGCCAAAGCCAAATAAAAAAAGAGGCCAAAGAAAAAATAGAAAAAAGTAAAAGAAAAAAAGAGAAAAAGAGAGAAGGGACAATGTTACTATCATTTTTCCACACTTGTGCGTCAAAGTAGCGCCATGATCTTCATGATAGAGAATCTCCTATTTTGTCACTTCCATATACTAGAGGGAATTTTTCATTATATATATGGGCTTGTATATTCCAACGATGGGCTACCTCAAAGTGCCCTAGGTCTTCATTAGCAAGCAAGTTGGATGCACACGCACTTAGTTTTTATTTTTGAGCTTTCACAAACTTACAGCTCTAGTGCATCTGTTGCATGGCAATCCCTACACACTCAAATTGATATCTATTGATGGGCATCTCCATAGCCCGTCGATATGCCTACTGGATGTGAGACTATCTCCCTCTTTTTGCCTTCTCCATCACCACCATTCTATTCCACCTATAGTGCTATGTCCAAGGCCCACGCTCATGTATTGCATGAATGTTGAAAAGGTTTGAGAATACTAAAGTACAAAACAATTGCTTGGCTGAAACCGGGGTTGTGCATGATTTGAATATTTTGTGTGATGAAGATGGAGCATAGCTGGACTATATGATTTTGTAGGGATAAGATTTCTTTGGCCATGTTATTTTGAGAGGACATAATTGCCTTGTTAGTATGCTTGAAGTATTATTGTTTTTATGTCAATATTGAACTTTTGTTTTGAACCTTTCGGATCTGAACATTCATGCCACAATAAAGAAAATTACATGGATAAATATGTTATGTAGAATTCCACATCAAAAATTCTGTTTTTATCATTTACCTACTCGAGGACGAACATGAATTAAGCTTGGGGATGCTTGATACGTCTCCAACATATCTATAATTTTTTATTGTTCCATGCTATTATATTATCGGTTTTGGATGTTTTATATGCATTATTATGATCTTTTATATTATTTTGGGACTAACCTATTAACCTAGAGCCCAGTGCCAGTTCCTGTTTTTCCCCTGTTTTAGAGTTTCGCAGAAAAGGAATACCAAATGAAGTCCAAATGGAATGAAACTTTCGCGATGATCTTTCTTGGACCAGAAGTAAACCAGGAGACTTCGAGATGAAGTTGGAGGAATAACGAGGAGGCCATAAGGGTGGAGGGCGTGCCCAGGGGGTAGGGCGCGCCCCCGGTCTTGTGGGCCCCTCGTGGGTCTCCTGGCCTAATTTCATCGCGTATATATTCCCATATACCCCAAAACCATCAGGGGCATCCACGTTTTCCACTGCCGCAACCTTCTGTACCCATGAGATCTCGTCTAGGGGCCTTTTCCAGCGTCCTGCTAGAGGGGGATTCAATCATGGAGGGCTTATACATCAGCACCATTGCCCTTCCAATGAAGCGTTAGTAGTGTACCTCAGACCTACGGGTCCATAGCTAGTAGCTAGATGGCTTCTTCTCTCTCTTTGATTCTCAATACCATATTCTCCTTGATGTTCATGGAGACCTCTTAGATGTAATACTCTTTCGAGGTGTGTTTTTCCGAGATCCGATGAATTGTCGATTTATGATTAACTTATATATGAATGTTATTTGAATCTTCTCTGGATTCTTATATGCATCATTTCATGTCTTTGAAAGTCTCTTCGAATTATCGGTTTGGTTTGGCCAACTAGATTGGTTCTTTTTGCAATGGGAGAAGTGCCTAGCTTTGGGTTCAATCTTGCGGTGTCCTTTCCCAGTGATAGTAGGGGCAGCAAGGCACATATTGTATTATTGCCATCGAGGATAAAAAGATGGGGTTTTCATCATATTTCTTGAGTTAATTCCTCTATTCATGTCATCTTACTTAATGCATTACTTCGTTCTCTATGAACTTACTATTCTAGATGCATGCTAGATAGCTGTCGATGTGTGGAGTAATAGTAGTAGATGCAGGCAGGAGTCGGTCTACTTGACACGGTCGTGCTGCCTACATTCATGATCATTGCCTAAGATATCGTCATAACTTTGCGCTTTTCTATCAATTGCTCGGAAATAATTTGTTCACCCGCCATATTATTTTCTATCTTGAGAGAAGCCTCTAGTGAAAACTATGGCCCCCGTGTCTCTTTTCCATCATATAAATTTTCTTTTCCATCATACAAGTTTCCAATCTACAATAGTAGTTTCCGATCTACTATTCTTGCAAACTTTTACTTTCCGATCTATAAACCAAATATACCAAAAATATTTACTTTATCGTTTATCTATCTCTATTGGATCTCACTTTTGCAAGTAACCACGAAGGGATTGACAACCCCTTTATCGCGTCGGCTGCATGTTTGTTTGATTGTTTGTGCAGGCATTCAGTGATTTGTGCATTATCTCCTACTGGATTGATACGTTGTTCTCAAACTGTGGGAAATACTCATCTCTACTTTGCTACATGACCCTTTCCTCTTGAAGGGAAAAACCAATGCAAGCTCAAGAAGTAGCAAGGATGTTCTTGCTTATTTGATCCGTTGATGTATTGTTTTTGTGCATCTGATTTTGATGTCTTGCTGTATTTATTTCTACAGAAGTTTCATAACATGTTTTGCAATATCCCCATGGTGGATCGGTAGCCTGAAGACATGACGAGTGACACCGAGCGGCGATACTCAGAGGAATCGGATGATGACGAGAGTGATGATGATGAGGAGAGTGACACGGATGAGAGCCCTGAGGAGGGGGTGAGGTGGAGTCCTCTCTGTCTTATGAGGTTCCCAAGGAGCCCGGATTCAAGGCACTGCATGATCCAAAGGGGAAGGCGAGTGTTGCCCAGCAGCCGACTGCCTCTGGCCAGACCACTCATAGCTCGAAGTGTGCTCGTGCCAAGGCTGAAAGTTCAGCGGAGAGGCAGTCCAAGTTGGCCAAGCAAATCTCCCCCAAACCCTGGAAGGTTGCAGTACCTTGGATCAAGGTGTCCATGCCCGTGGCCTCGAAGTGAGTGCTCTCATCCATTCCTTATCTATTTTTGTGCTAGCTCGTTGCTGGCCGAGTGTTCTCTGACTTATGTAGCAACGACACCTCGATGACTTCAGCTGACCCGCACGCCCATAAGCTAGACGGATGCTGCCACCTCCAAGGGTACGTTATGCCGACTGACTCATACAGTTATGCTCTCTTCGACTGTGCTTTGATGATTTCCTTGGTTTATGTAGCCCCACCCAAGATAATCCAGCTGGACAATGAAGTGAGTGTTGACTCGCCGAATCCGGACGTCTTCAAGGGAGCGTCGAATGATGACACACCAATGGCTGACGCGTCACCTAGCCAAACCACCTGTGCTTCCCCGGCAAAGGTCACCACCAAGACCGCGAGGCCGAGTCCTCTGGCTCAAGGTGGCTCTGTGTCTTCGGCCGCGGTGGTGTTGGCTACAAGATCTTCCCAAGCTCCTCCGAGTGGTACGAAGACGATTCTGGCCCAGTGGCCGACGTCTATGACTCTGCCTACCCCCGACTACTTCTTTACACCCGTCCGGAGGATCAGGTGAGGGCGAGTAAGCAGACGCTGATCCAGGTGGGTTTGATGTGCATCTAAATATACTGCAAAGAAGTTCTATGATTTTGCTTATCAGCTAGTGGTAGCAAACCCAATTCTGGGATGGATCTGGAAGAGTTGCTGCACCATGTCAATCAAAATGTTTGCTTGGCTTGTTATATTGGACAGGGTAAACACTAAGGACATGATCCATAGGAGGCATTGGAGGATTAATGATGGGCCTGAATGTATACTCTGTCCAACTGGCACACTGGAGGACAGAAATCATCTTTTCTTCCAGTGCAATTTCAGTGTTCGTGTGTGGATCTATCTGCAAATTGTTTGAAAGGACAGTGATGACATGGTAGATATTGCGTTTCATGCTAGAAAGGATTTTAACAAACCTTTCTTTGTGGAAGTGGTCTTTACTGCTTGGTGGAACATTTGGAACATGAGAAATGACAGGGCTTTCAGGAACATCAGACCTTCTTTCAGAGCATGGAGAAATGATTTCATTTGTGATCTTACACTCCTCTCTCATAGAATCAAAACGAAATATAGGGATGCTTTGTTAAAGTGGATTGATTTTCTACCTCCTTGAGGGGGGTTTATTTTTGTATGTAATGTTGTAATTATTAGGTATAGTATCCTCCCCCCCTTTTTCTTCGTATAGCTTTTTATAGGTTCCTGTAGTTTTCTTTTTCTTTTCCTCATCTTGAGGAAACCTTTTATTGTTCTTCTTTTTTATCAATAAAATGCCGTGGGGTGCAAGCCCTGCAGTCTTCAAGGTCCAAAAAAAATGAAGGAAGCCTATGACACCAGCATGGTGCAGGAGACCAATGTCCAAGTAAGTACCATTGTGAGTATGATTTTGTCGGTGCAACAAACATTCACATTCGTTGACCAGACTAATACACAGGCATGCTAATGAACGAGCAACCAACACCAACATACAGAGCAAGCACAAGACAGAGAAGCCGCTCTTTGTGAGATAAAGGAGCGCATTAAGAAAAGCAAGACAGCAAGACATCACTTAGAGGAGGCGTCCCATGCCGTGCAGGAGAGCTCGACCAGGTTGACGCTTCCCCGGAAGCAAGCCTAGGATAACCCCGGTAGGCCTGCCAAGAATGCCAAGACCAAAAACCCCACCAAGGCATCACCACTCCACCGCGCAAGCGATGCAAGCCACTTATCGGTCCTGTGTCGAGCCCTCAAGTGGTTAAGTGGCTACCACTAAGCACGTGGCAACTCGTTGGAAGACAGATTACACCCACCTGACACCTGTCCAGAGGCGTGTCAAGATGACAAGAAGAAGATGATTAAGCGGCAAGGCAGGCATGCCGGGTTTCGCCCTCAGCATGACACCTAGTAGTGCATTTAATGCACTTTGTCCTAACTGCCAGAGCTAGGTATGATAGCATTGTTTGTTATCTAACGATAGGATAATCACTGTTTCGCAACTGTAATCACCCTTGAAGTATAAAAGGAGGTCCAAGGATACCTAGGAAAGGACTCGGAACATTACACACTTGTACGCGCATAGCAGCTCTCCCAAGCCCACCTTGCTGGGCTTGAGCGATGCGTGCCCATCGTGTTCTTCCACCTAATCCCCCAAAGCAGGAGTAGGGTGACGGAGTCCTGGACTAGGCGGTGTCCGGATACCTGGACTATCATCGTCGGTCGGACTCCAAGACTATGAAGATACAAGATTGATGACTTCGTTCCGTGTCCGGATGGGACTTTCCTTGGCATGGAAGGCAAGCTTGGCAATACAGATATTTAGATCTCCTACCATTGTAACCGACTCTGTGTAACCCTAGCCCTCTCCATTGTCTATATAAACCGGAGGGTTTTAGTCCGTAGGACGAACAACCATTACAACAATCATACCATAGGCTAGCTTCTAGTTTAGCCTCCTTGATCTCGTGGTAGATCTACTCTTGTACTACCCATATCATCAATATTAATCAAGAAGGAGTAGGGTTGTTCCTCCATCGAGAGGGCCTGAACCTGGGTAAAAACATCGTGTCCCTTGTCTCCTGTTACCATCCGCCTAGACGCACAGTTCGGGACCCCTGACCCGAGTTCCGCCGGTTTTGACACCGACATTGGTGCTTTCATTGAGAGTTCCTCTGTGCCGTCGCGATCAGGAAGGATGCCTCTTCCCATCTTTAAAAACGGTATCATCCCCAAAGGAGCCTTGGCCGCCGGCCAAACTATCTGGCTAGGTGGTTTTCTCATGACCGCCTGTTCGGCCACCGCTTCGACGATGACCTCTCGGGTCATCAAAAGCAATCTTCACGTCAACTCAGAATTCGCCAAGCAGCTGGATCCAATAGAGCTCTCGTCCGTAAATGAGCTCTTGGATCGCATCGCCGCCCTGGGAGTCGCTACAGACTACAATCAGATTGGGCTTAAAACCAATCTGAGAGAGATTAACTCTCCCCAGGTTACCCACCATGTTGCGGTGGTAGAGGAACAACGCGGCGACTCTTCTTCTATATTGAAAACTAGTTATGTCCGGACTCCCGAACCCTCCATGCCGGATTCCTGCGGAGGGACGGACGTCGATCAAGCACTGAACCTAAGTGTCACACCCTAGCTAGTCATGCATTAGAGTGTTGCATCATGTTTACTATTTCATCAGAAACTTGAAATGGGGATCTGTGAAACCCTCAGAATCATTTTGAAAATGACCCAAATAAAAATTTCTCCAAAAGGGTCCAAGAAAATGCTCATGTTGATCTCTGAAAATATTGGACAGAGATAAAAAAAAATCAAACCAATATTTTTAGTGGTTCATGGACATTTATTTTGGGCATTTGGAATTAATGCATAAATATTTGCTTTGGAAATATATTTCTATATATATTAATATATGTCCAAATATTATGCCAATCATAAAGGAGCTCTGGAATAATATATCTAGCCCCTGAAAAATTTGGCATAAGTTAAATAAATGATTTAATATATTATTTAAATCAAAACAAATGTCAGAAATTAGAAAACAAAAAAAATAAAAGGGAGAAGCTTACCTGGGCTCCTCCACTGTGCAGCCCATCCAGCTGGCCGGCCCAGCCAGCAGGCGGCCCAGCCCGTCTCCCTCCTCTGTCGTCTTCGTCCCGACAGAGGGAGGGGAGTGTGGCCGGCGCGCGCGCGCGCCACCGCGCCACGCCACCTCTCTCCCTGCCTGCCTGCCCTCCCCTCCTCGCCTTGATGCCCTGGACGATGCCACGCCTCCCCCCCTGCTCTCTCTCACTCGCCCTCGGCTCTTCCCTCCTCTCCCTCGCTCTCTCTCTCACGGCCGAACACCACCGTCGCCGCCGTTCGCCTTAGCAGCCGTCTCCGGCCACCCCTCGCTCCCCCGACTAGCTCAGAAGCTCCGCCACAACCCCCTCTTCCTCCCCACCGCTCCACGGGCCTCCGGAAGCCCTGCATCGCCGCCACGTCGTCGTTCCCCTCTTCGGGCTCCGACCATCATCGCCGTCGAATTCGCCGTCTCCAGCGCGTCCCCAAGCCCGCTTCGACGCCCACTGCAACCGCGGTGAGCTACGCCACCGTTTCCCCCTCTTCTCCCCCTCGTTCCCTCACCGTAGCCTCCTCCCCACCACGGCCGAACCTCCGCCGTCGCCGAGCTCGCCGTCGACGCAGCTCCGGTGACCATTTGGTCACCCCGGCGAGTCCAACGAGTTCGTAAGGCTCCATAGAGCATCCCTAGCGCCTCGCTTCGCTCGCCTTCGAGCTCTAACCCCGTTTCCGTGCACGACCGAACTCCGGCGGCCGCAGCCGAGCTCGCCGCCGTCGACTCCGGCCACCTCAGGCACGGCCACCACCACCGTTCGACGCGCGGGAGCAAGGGCTCTCCAACGAGCCCAAGCACAGCCTCGCCCGTGCCCTGTAGCGCGATCCCGCTTCACGCCGCCGTCTCGGACCTCGCCGGCGTCATGTCGCCGGTGGGGTTTGACTTGTCCGACCAGGGGTTTGACCCCCCAGGGTCACATACGCGTGGGCCCCATCGGCCAGGTGGACATCATCAGCGCTAACCACTGTTAGTTAACCCCCTGACACTGACCAGTGGGCCCCAGCGCCACTAATTAGTAATTAGGATTAATTTAACCCTGTTTAACCCTCTGTCACTGACGTGTGGGCCCCACGCGTCAGGTTTGACCTGGCCGGCCCCGTTGACTGCTGACGTCACAGTGACGTCATGCTGACGCAGTAAATCCTTTTCTGGATTTATTTTTATTCAGGAAATTCCAGAATTTAGTTCAAACTTCTAAAATTCATATAAAATCAACCGTAGCTCCAAATCAAACAAATTATATATGAAAAATTATCAGAAAAATTCAAGGAATCCATCTGTACCATTTTCATGCATGTTTGAATAGTGTTTTTCCTCTGTTTTGGACAAAACAAATAAAGGGCATTTAAATAATCATATATGGAGTTGGAATTTGAATCATGTATTCAAACCAGCTTCATTTAAATCATAGCTAGGTGCATTAGCTCAATCAACAGCATATTGCTTTGACATTATCATGCATCATATTTGTTGCATTGCATTGATTGTGTCCCTCCTTGTTGCCGGTAATTGTCCCCTCTCGGTAGACGATGTTTCGACGATGAGTTCGATGACACCCATGAAGAACTATATTATCTTCAGAAGTGCCAGGCAAGCAAAACCCCCTTGTTCATTCCGATACAATCCCACTCTCTCGCTCCTGCTCTCTTTTACTGCATTAGGACAACAACGATTCATCTGTTACCTGCTGCGGTAGCTGAACCCCTTTATCCTTTGCATGACCTGTCATTGCCACAGTAATTAGATGAAACCCACTAGCATGAGTAGGAGTTGTTTGAGCCCTGTTGTGCCTACTCATTCATGCTTGTTTGTCATGCCTGCTACTGCTTAGAGTTGAGTCAGGTCTGATTCATCCGGGATGAATCAGAGGTGTGTGAACATGTCCTACGGTGTGTGAGCTAAGCATGTGAACACGATTTGGTAAAGGTAGCGGTGAGAGGCCATGTAGGAGTACATGGTGGGTTGTCTCATTGAAGCCGTCCTCAGGAACTGAGTTCTGTGTTTGTGATCCATGATTCAGCTACTACCACGCATTGGGCCCGAAACCAATGGACCCTCTCGGCTTCTTAATCACCCTTGTCCTCTGTCCAGGAGTTGCAAGTAGTTTCTGGTGTTTGTAGTATGCTGGAGGCCGTGCGCAGCGCTGACCGTAGGGGTGGGCTGTGATGCGGTAGGCACGTGGCACGGTGTACCGGATGCCCGTTTGGTATCTCGGGAACCCTGTTCACATCGTTTGGGGCTGTGAGCGAGACTTCGGCCGGAACTCCTCACGGATGGAACCCAAATAGGCGATAAACCTGGACTAGGGACTTGAGTGTTTAGGTAGGTCGTGGCCGACACCCTCGTTGGGCTTCCGCTTGAAGGTTGCCGAGTACATGTCGTGTAAACGGCGGTAAGTGGTGAGAGCGTGTGTGAAGAAGTACACCCCTGCAGGGTTAACATCATCTATTCGAATAGCCGTGTCCGCGGAAAAGGACTTCTGGGTTGCCTATATCAGTTCATAGACAAGTGAAAGTGGATACTTTAAAATGCGCAAGATAAGCGTGAGTGCTATGGATGGCGTTCTCGTAGGGAGACGGAGCGGATCCATAGTGGTGTATTGATATGGTGAATATGTGGACTCGTGTGCGCCACCTCAAGAGAGTTACTTGCAGTCGTAGTTTAGGATAGCCACCGAGTCAAAGCTGGCTTGCTGCAGTTAAACCCCACCATCCCCTTGTTGATAATGATGCATATGTAGTTAGTTCTGATGTAAGTCTTGCTGGGTACATTTGTACTCACGTTTGCCTATTTTATGTTTTTGCAGAGAGACCTCGGTCTCGCTAGTAGTTCCGCGTGGACTTCGACGTTTAGCTTGATACCTCAGCTACGATCTTGTGCCCTTGGCAGGATCTGGTAGATAGTCAGGCTTCTAAGCCTTTTTCATTTATAGATGTCTGCACTCAGACATGATAGCTTCCGCTTGTGTTTTGATTTGTATGCTCTGAATGTTGGGTCATGAGACCCCTGTTTGTAATATCTCGCTCCTCAGAGCCTAAGGAATAAATACTTGAGTCGTAGAGTCATGTTGTGATGCCATGTTGTACTTACACATATCGAGCATATTGTGTGTATGTTATTGAAATGCTTGGTATGTGTGGGATCTGACTATCTAGTTGTTTATCTTTAGTAGCCTCTCTTACCGGGAAATGTCTCCTAGTGTCTCCACTGAGCCATGGTAGCTTGCTACTGCTCCGGAACACTTAGGCTGGCCGGCATGTGTCCTTCGTCGTTCCTGTGTCTGTCCCTTCGGGGAAATGTCACGCGATGAATACCGGAGTCCTGCTAGCCCAGTGCTACAGCCCGGAACTTACTCGCTGATGACCGACACGTTCGATGCTGGGTCATGGATGCCTGTCCCTGTAAGTCTGTGCCACTTTGGGTTTACGACTAGCCATGTCAGCCCGGGCTCCTTATCATATGGATGCTAGCGACACTATCATATACGTGTGCCAAAAGTCGCAAACGGTCCCGGGCAAAGGTAAGGCGACACCCGTGGGAATACCGTGCGTGAGGCCGCAAAGTGATATGAGGTGTTACAGGCTAGATCGATGTGACATTGAGTCGGAGTCCTGACAGCGTTGGTATCAGAGCTTGACTGCCTGTAGGATTACCAAGCCAAACTGGTCGAAGTTGAGTCTAGAAATTCTTAGTTATATAAGGGAATTGATTGTGGGATGGAACGTAAGGCTCTTTTTACTCCTTTACCTCATGCCCTTCTGATCTGAGTCATCTCATCTTTCCTACGGGATTAAGAACTAGGCTATCTCTTCTTTCTATCAGGATCTCGTGTTACTAATCTGTAGACTTGTAAGCTTGTTGGACTTAAGCCTCGTTTCAGTTCCTATTACTTCTGTATGTTAACAGTTGATATCGAAACCTTGATATTGTGCTTCTGAGTGGTCATGCCACCATTTTGTTGTATGTCTCCAAAATTTTGAGCTTTTACAGCCGTTATGCTGTCCGAGTCATCCCAGGTTTCTATAATATTCCGATGCATTTGCAAATCCCTTCCTCCTGTTTTTGATGTCTCTTTGGGCCAGATTAGCCACACTAATCGGTGAGTTGAGGTAATTTATTGCCTTGACATATATGTTGGAATTATTATTATGACCCTAGGTGTCTCAGGGGATCATCTAGTAGTCTAGCCATGTTTTGTGTTTCCAGTGTGATGATTCTGGCCGTCATTATCGAAAGCATCCCGCGATGCCATTTAGTTAGTAGGTATTCTATTCCTGGGTTCTTAAACCCGATATTCACCCTACTTACATCATGTTGATAGTGTTGCTAGTTCTTTTAGTATATTAGTAACCTTTGCGATAGTCCTTGAAGTCCGTGGTATCTTCTTCTTCCAAATACCATGAACTACTTATGGCAGAAGTTCCTCGTTGAACTCAACGATCACAACCAGAGTGCTCTTGATGAGTTCTCCATGCTATATTGTGACTCTGCCAGCTCAACCTTTCTACATGGGTTATCCGGAAGAAACCTGTTGAACCTGGTTCGACATACTAATCTATGCATCCACAACTCAGAAAATTATATGTTCCTTTGAGTTGTTCTCTTTAGTTGCATTCTGACCCTCGTCTATCAATTGATAGTCAAGAGTATGCGTGCATTCGTTTATCGATGCCTATTACTCTTGTGGTCCGTCAAGCCATTCTATCGCAGAATGACTAGGAGAAACAAACTCCAGTACCTCTTCCATATCTAGGATTGGGTCAAAGCAATTGTGCTCCGCAGATCAAAATGCCAGCCCAGCTTTTGATTCTGTTCTACCCTGAAGTATTACCGTCTTTATGTCAGGATTTTCATGAGGATTGCACCGGCTCTTGTGAATTCTTGATGTAGTGATACTTCTCGCCATCATTATTCATCCCTCGGTCCCGTGTTGTCGCAACCGGAATGCCGACAAGTGAATCGTGATGTGTGAATTCAATATTGCTAGCAACTCTGTTGCTTGGTAGTTAAATGGACGATAACCTCATTCTTAGCGTGTTGATTAATGAATCGTCACCCTAAGATTGATTGTGCTATCTAGTCCCTATTTCTGGTGCACTCCTCGACCAATGAGTTAGGAATTATTTCAAGTCCTCACCCATTTGATCATGTCGTCTCGCCCTCAAAAGCAAAATTGTTCTCGAGCTTAGTAACATATCGGTGGTTCGTGACTTTCCAAATATTTTCTTGGAAGTGTTACCGGGTTGTCACCTGACTGTTATGTTGAGCTCGTGATCAAGTTGGTTTATCCTGTAAACCACCCTTTCTCCAAGAATCTGTGTTGGATACCCCTGAGCTAGTTGGTTAAGCTAGACCACAACTTGGAGAGTTGGAAGATAAAAGCTTGTCTGACTTAGTTCGTTCCAAAGGGATATTCTTGTGTAGTGTGTGTTGAAGAAAGATGATATCTTCATCGATTGGTCCCTGTGGTCAGTTGCTGGACCTATTGTCTTATCAATCCTTTGATTTGAGTGTGAGCTATCGTCAAATCAAATCAGTACCAACGATACTCGTAATGTTGTTTTATTCGTGGTTGATCCCTCGAGCATACCCCATTACATCTTTGGTCTGACCAATGCTATCACCGTGTTCACTTAACTGTGGAATTCCTTTTAAAAGGAAACCTAGATGAATTGTTGTTGAGCCCATTGACAACATCCTTATCTCCTCCATGATTTTGTTGAACATTAAGCTAGTGTTGGAAACTTTTGAAAGCATTTCTTCATGCTAGTTCATGAAGCATATGTTCGGATGTAAGAAGTGACTTCCTCCAGTTCATGTGCATTTGATGCAAGTTGCCGCCGTGGATTTGAGAAAGTCAATGTTGTTTCCTTTGGAATCATCCCAAATCAGTCATGCATACGTGCGAAGTATTCTGTGGTTCGGAGACTTGCAACCTCCATTCTATATGGGTCCCTAGCACACCAAGCCACTGATTGATTTGTTCAAGATTAATAAGTTCTAAGTGCTAGTCCCGAAGGTACCAGACGGATTTGTACAAAACTTCGATATCCTCGCTGATGGTTCCCCCTCCTGAACTCGGTAGTGTTTTATTATAAGACTACTTTGTGGTCATGCTTGTCTGGGACAACGTGTTCACATGTTTGTAGCAGAACCAGCTCATGTTTTGGAGCTTACTATCGTAGTTCATTTCCCCAGAATCTCGCAACGTCATCTCGTCGATTTGTGTTGCAAACTTTCATTTTTCTTCCTAGACTCGATGAGCCTGGAATATTCCGACACCAACGAGATCTGAATCTCAGGCAGATATGATGGTTGGAACATTTCCCCAAGAACTATAATATTGGTCTCTCGATAACCGGTAAGGTGGATGTCGTGGCCAACACACCCATCCGGTAGACCTGTTATTATAATATCTTGATTGAGGAAGTTGGCCACCTCCCCATAAGGATTTCGTAGGATTTACCTCCCTAGTTGTTCTTATGGATTCTTGTGCTCCCGAAGTCCGACCTTTACTTGATGTTCTAGATATCAAACCATATCTATGAATGGGTTACACTAGCACATCAAGAAGAACATTAGAAGCGGAGTGCTAAATGTCTCTCGGTCGATCATCCAGATTTTATTTCCTTGGCCTCGCTAAGATGAAATCTGAGAAGTGTTATCTTCCTTTGCATCTGCATCATCCATCATCATTCATCGTGGTAGCAAGTTGTGTTGCCAGGATCCTTGACACGGATATGGGTAAAACCTTGATGAATGTGGAAATGCTCAAGTTCTTGAGAGCACGCACAAGCGCTACGTGTTATCATCGGCACTAACTGGGTTTGCTCTCAGTTTCCTCGGCAATGCTATGACCTTTTCAAACAGTGAATTCACTCTCTATTGTTGGGTTCTTCCCCAGTTACCAGAATCATTCCCAGCATTTGCATTTTGTTCCCAGCTTGCACCGCCAATGTGCCATTCTACCATGGGTCTCTTCCATTTCCGGTGATAAGCAAATTCATCCATTACGTTGTCTTCAACAAGGTAATCCACATCATCCAAGTCCGAGTATGCCATTCTACCGACCCCCTCCAAACGATCGCTCGAGAATTGTCTTAGGCTGGTTTAAAGAGTTTCAATGATCTATGAATCAAAGGTAATTCTTTTTGCCACTTAAGGGGATATTTCTACGAGTCACCTTCCCTAACGTGCCTCGTTGTGGTTTCATGGCAACTCAACTCCTCGCTACGTTGACAATCGATTACCACCTTCTTAGGTGTGGAATTGTTGTCTACCTAGTGCACCCTCGTCATCTGCTCCACTTCATTCCTCTAGACGTGTGCTTTGTATCTCAGCTTGAGAGATGTTTTTATGACTCACCCCGTGAGCTGATCCTGAGTTGTTTGATCTTCAAGAAGATCGATTCTTTTAGAGTTTCCCTTTCCTCTCATTGTCATGTTAGTTGGAGTTCTCAGAGCAAGACTTCGAGACAATGATGGTGATCGAATCAACGTTCAATTGAAGTGCACCCTGGATCGTGAAGATTATACTAGTTGTGTTTTCCTTCACCTTACCCTACGCTTAAATCTCGGGACGAGATTCTTTCGAGTGGGGGTCAGTTGTCACACCCTAGCTAGTCATGCATTAGAGTGTTGCATCATGTTTACTCTTTCATCAGAAACTTGAAATGGGGATCTGTGAAACCCTCAGAATCATTTTGAAAATGACCCAAATAAAAATTTCTCCAAAAGGGTCCAAGAAAATGCTCATGTTGATCTCTGAAAATATTGGACAGAGATAAAAAAAAATCAAACCAATATTTTTAGTGGCTCATGGACATTTATTTTGGGCATTTGGAATTAATGCATAAATATTTGCTTTGGAAATATATTTCTATATATATTAATATATGTCCAAATATTATGCCAATCATAAAGGAGCTCTGGAATAATATATCTAGCCCCTGAAAAATTTGGCATAAGTTAAATAAATGATTTAATATATTATTTAAATCAAAACAAATGTCAGAAATTAGAAAACAAAAAAAAGGGAGAAGCTTACCTGGGCTCCTCCACTGTGCAGCCCATCCAGCTGGCCGGCCCAGCCAGCAGGCGGCCCAGCCCGTCTCCCTCCTCTGTCGTCTTCGTCCCGACAGAGGGAGGGGAGTGTGGCCGGCGCGCGCGCGCGCCACCGCGCCACGCCACCTCTCTCCCTGCCTGCCTGCCCTCCCCTCCTCGCCTCGATGCCCTGGACGACGCCACGCCTCCCCCCCTGCTCTCTCTCACTCGCCCTCGGCTCTTCCCTCCTCTCCCTCGCTCTCTCTCTCACGGCCGAACACCACCGTCGCCGCCGTTCGCCTTAGCAGCCGTCTCCGGCCACCCCTCGCTCCCCCGACTAGCTCAGAAGCTCCGCCACAACCCCCTCTTCCTCCCCACCGCTCCACGGGCCTCCGGAAGCCCTGCATCGCCGCCACGTCGTCGTTCCCCTCTTCGGGCTCCGACCATCATCGCCGTCGAATTCGCCGTCTCCAGCGCGTCCCCGAGCCCGCTTCGACGCCCACTGCAACCGCGGTGAGCTACGCCACCGTTTCCCCCTCTTCTCCCCCTCGTTCCCTCACCGTAGCCTCCTCCCCACCACGGCCGAACCTCCGCCGTCGCCGAGCTCGCCGTCGACGCAGCTCCGGTGACCATTTGGTCACCCCGGCGAGTCCAACGAGTTCGTAAGGCTCCATAGAGCATCCCTAGCGCCTCGCTTCGCTCGCCTTCGAGCTCTAACCCCGTTTCCGTGCACGACCGAACTCCGGCGGCCGCAGCCGAGCTCGCCGCCGTCGACTCCGGCCACCTCAGGCACGGCCACCACCACCGTTCGACGCGCGGGAGCAAGGGCTCTCCAACGAGCCCAAGCACAGCCTCGCCCGTGCCCTGTAGCGTGATCCCGCTTCACGCCGCCGTCTCGGACCTCGCCGGCGTCATGTCGCCGGTGGGGTTTGACTTGTCCGACCTGGGGTTTGACCCCCCAGGGTCACTGACGCGTGGGCCCCGTCGGCCAGGTGGACATCCTCAGCGCTAACCACTGTTAGTTAACCCCCTGACACTGACCAGTGGGCCCCAGCGCCACTAATTAGTAATTAGGATTAATTTAACCCTGTTTAACCCCTCTGTCACTGACGTGTGGGCCCCACGCGTCAGGTTTGACCTGGCCGGCCCCGTTGACTGCTGACGTCACAGTGACGTCATGCTGACGCAGTAAATCCTTTTCTGGATTTATTTTTATTCAGGAAATTCCAGAATTTAGTTCAAACTTCTAAAATTCATATAAAATCAACCGTAGCTCCAAATCAAACAAATTATATATGAAAAATTATCAGAAAAATTCAAGGAATCCATCTGTACCATTTTCATGCATGTTTGAACAGTGTTTGTCCTCTGTTTTGGACAAAACAAATAAAGGGCATTTAAATAATCATATATGGAGTTGGAATTTGAATCATGTATTCAAACCAGCTTCATTTAAATCATAGCTAGGTGCATTAGCTCAATCAACAGCATATTGCTTTGACATTATCATGCATCATATTTGTTGCATTGCATTGATTGTGTCCCTCCTTGTTGCCGGTAATTGTCCCCTCTCGGTAGACGATGTTTCGACGATGAGTTCGATGACACCCATGAAGAACTATATTATCTTCAGAAGTGCCAGGCAAGCAAAACCCCCTTGTTCATTCCGATACAATCCCACTCTCTCGCTCCTGCTCTCTTTTACTGCATTAGGACAACAACGATTCATCTGTTACCTGCTGCGGTAGCTGAACCCCTTTATCCTTTGCATGACCTGTCATTGCCACAGTAATTAGATGAAACCCACTAGCATGAGTAGGAGTTGTTTGAGCCCTGTTGTGCCTACTCATTCATGCTTGTTTGTCATGCCTGCTACTGCTTAGAGTTGAGTCAGGTCTGATTCATCCGGGATGAATCAGAGGTGTGTGAACATGTCCTACGGTGTGTGAGCTAAGCATGTGAACACGATTTGGTAAAGGTAGCGGTGAGAGGCCATGTAGGAGTACATGGTGGGTTGTCTCATTGAAGCCGTCCTCAGGAACTGAGTTCTGTGTTTGTGATCCATGATTCAGCTACTACCACGCATTGGGCCCGAAACCAATGGACCCTCTCGGCTTCTTAATCACCCTTGTCCTCTGTCCAGGAGTTGCAAGTAGTTTCTGGTGTTTGTAGTATGCTGGAGGCCGTGCGCAGCGCTGACCGTAGGGGTGGGCTGTGATGCGGTAGGCACGTGGCACGGTGTACCGGATGCCCGTTTGGTATCTCGGGAACCCTGTTCACATCGTTCGGGGCTGTGAGCGAGACTTCGGCCGGAACTCCTCACGGATGGAACCCAAATAGGCGATAAACCTGGACTAGGGACTTGAGTGTTTAGGTAGGTCGTGGCCGACACCCTCGTTGGGCTTCCGCTTGAAGGTTGCCGAGTACATGTCGTGTAAACGGCGGTAAGTGGTGAGAGCGTGTGTGAAGAAGTACACCCCTGCAGGGTTAACATCATCTATTCGAATAGCCGTGTCCGCGGAAAAGGACTTCTGGGTTGCCTATATCAGTTCATAGACAAGTGAAAGTGGATACTTTAAAATGAGCAAGATAAGCGTGAGTGCTATGGATGGCGTTCTCGTAGGGAGACGGAGCGGATCCATAGTGGTGTATTGATATGGTGAATATGTGGACTCGTGTGCGCCACCTCAAGAGAGTTACTTGCAGTCGTAGTTTAGGATAGCCACCGAGTCAAAGCTGGCTTGCTGCAGTTAAACCCCACCATCCCCTTGTTGATAATGATGCATATGTAGTTAGTTCTGATGTAAGTCTTGCTGGGTACATTTGTACTCACGTTTGCCTATTTTATGTTTTTGCAGAGAGACCTCGGTCTCGCTAGTAGTTCCGCGTGGACTTCGACGTTTAGCTTGATACCTCAGCTACGATCTTGTGCCCTCGGCAGGATCTGGTAGATAGTCAGGCTTCCAAGCCTTTTTCATTTATAGATGTCTGCACTCAGACATGATAGCTTCCGCTTGTGTTTTGATTTGTATGCTCTGAATGTTGGGTCATGAGACCCCTGTTTGTAATATCTCGCTCCTCGGAGCCTAAGGAATAAATACTTGAGTCGTAGAGTCATGTTGTGATGCCATGTTGTACTTACACATATCGAGCATATTGTGTGTATGTTATTGAAATGCTTGGTATGTGTGGGATCTGACTATCTAGTTGTTTATCTTTAGTAGCCTCTCTTACCGGGAAATGTCTCCTAGTGTCTCCACTGAGCCATGGTAGCTTGCTACTGCTCCGGAACACTTAGGCTGGCCGGCATGTGTCCTTCGTCGTTCCTGTGTCTGTCCCTTCGGGGAAATGTCACGCGATGAATACCGGAGTCCTGCTAGCCCAGTGCTACAGCCCGGAACTTACTCGCTGATGACCGACACGTTCGATGCTGGGTCATGGATGCCTGTCCCTGTAAGTCTGTGCCACTTTGGGTTTACGACTAGCCATGTCAGCCCGGGCTCCTTATCATATGGATGCTAGCGACACTATCATATACGTGTGCCAAAAGGCGCAAACGGTCCCGGGCAAAGGTAAGGCGACACCCGTGGGAATACCGTGCGTGAGGCCGCAAAGTGATATGAGGTGTTACAGGCTAGATCGATGTGACATTGAGTCGGAGTCCTGACACTAAGGTCAGGCATCGGACCAGACTCGTTGGACAACATCCAGCAATCCAAGCTTCCAAATTCGGAAACTTTTCGGCCCTTGAGCCTCGAGATGGGCAGGGTTCCGGACTCAATTTCACCCACCCACCCAAACATATGCGATCTATCTCAAATCCAGCAAGAGCCCGCCGAAACAGTACATCATTACTGGGCCAGATTCCTCCTGGTTATGGACAGGATAAAGGACTGCCGTGAGGAAGACGCAATTTCAATCTTCTGCAATAATTGCACGGACAAGGGAATCTTGAACACCGTAAGTCGTCGTGAAATTACACGCTTCGCCGACCTGGCGTCCATAGTACGAAAGTACTGTGTGATGGAGAGTTTCTGGAAAACGGAAACTAAGTTTTGGGACAATCCGGCTCCGAATACAACCCCAGTCCGAAACAAAAGGGTGCATCATGCTCAGGCACCCGGTACAAAAACCAAAAAGCAAAAACCCCATAAAGGGTACGGAACCGTACTGGAGGGATGGCTCAGCGGACCCTGTAAAATTCACAGTATAGAGGGCGCCACTCCAACACATAGCCTTCAAGCATGTTGGATACTGCGGCAGGTGGCCAAAAGTGGCGAAGAGCTTCTAGCCCCAGAGAACCACTCCAACAGTACCAGTACGGTATCAACAGTCTTCGAGACTTTCGCATCAAATAACATGCGAAAACAAACGATCCGCAGCCTCGCCGAAGTCTACCAAGTAGCAACAACAAATCCATGGAGCGACACGGCTATCACCTTCAATGCCAGCGATGAACCTAAATTTCGAACTGCCTGAGCACCAGCCGCATTGGTCCTCAGCCCAATAGTGGACAGCTTTCGTCTTACGAAAGTACTCATGGACGGAGGCAGCGGATTAAACCTCATCTACGAGGAAACCCTTCGAAAAATGGAAATAGACTGGAGCCGTATTGAGCGAAGCAGCACAACCTTTAGAGGAATAATCCCTAGCCGGGAAGCACGCTGCACAGGAAAAAATCACACTTGATGTGGTGTTCGGCTCGCTGGATAATTACAGGTCCGAGGAGGTCACGTTCCAAGTGGCCCCGTTCAGCAGCGGATATCACGCTTTATTAGGACGAGAGGCATTCACAATTTTCCAAGCCATACCCCATTACGGGTACATGAAGCTTAAAATGCCCGGGCCCAATGGAACCATCACCCTTGCCAGTGATCCGGACATAGCACTCCTCGCCGAAAACAAGACAGCCGCATTAGCCCTAGAGGCACCATCCGAAGCCCTAGCAGCGGAGGAACTCACTGCGCTGCGCTCTACGGTGAACAGGGATGATGTGATACTCGATAAGAGATCCAAGTCCACCTCTTTTAAACCAGCGGACGAGATAGTCAAATTCCAGGTCCATCCAACGGACCCAACAAAGACGGCCTCCATCGGGGCACAGTTGAACCCTGATGTAGACGCTGCACTACGAGAATTCCTTCGGGAAAATTGGGACATCTTTGCCTGGCACCCTTCAGATATGCCAGGATTCCCACGCAGATTGGCAGAACACAGCCTAAACATCCTAAAAGGATTCAAGCCACTCAAACAGGCTCTTCGGCGATTTTCTGAACCCAAAAGACAGGCAATGGGAGAGGAGCTAGCCAAACTATTGGAATCCGGATTCATCAGAGACATCAAACATCCGGACTGGCTAGCAAACCTGGTAATGGTACCAAAGAAGGACAAATCCTGGCACCTATGTGTCGATTTTAAAGACCTCAACAAGGCTTGCCCAAAGGATCCTTTCCCCCTTCCTCGCATCGACCAAATAATCGATGCTACTGCAGGGCACGAACCATTGTAACCGACTCTGTGTAACCCTAGCCCTCTCCGGTGTCTATATAAACAGGAGGGTTTTAGTCCGTAGGATGAACAACCATTACAACAATCATACCATAGGCTAGCTTCTAGGGTTTAGCCTCCTTGATCTCGTGGAAGATCTACTCTTGTACTACAAATATCATCAATATTAATCAAGAAGGAGTAGGGTTTTTCCTCCATCGAGAGGGCCCGAACCTGGGTAAAAACATCGTGTCCCTTGTCTCCTGTTACCATCCGCCTAGACGCACAGTTCGGGACCCCCTACCCGAGTTCCGCCGGTTTTGACACCGACATTGGTGCTTTCATTGAGAGTTCCTCTGTGCCGTCGCGATCAGGAAGGATGCCTGTCGGTGTCAAAACTGGCGGATCTCGGGTAGGGGGTCCCGAACTGTGCGTCTAGGCGGATGGTAACAGGAGACGAGGGACACGATGTTTTTACCCAGGTTCGGGCCCTCTTGATGGAGGTAAAACCTTACGTCCTGCTTGATTAATATTGATGATATGGGTAGTACAAGAGTGGATCTACCACGAGATCAAGGAGGCTAAACCCTAGAAGCTGGACTATGGTATGATTGTTGTAATGTATGTTGTCCTACCTACTAAAGCCCTCCGGTTTATATAGACACCGGAGGAGGCTAGGGTTACACAGAGTCGGTTACAATGGTAGGAGATCTACATATCCGTATCACCAAGCTTGCCTTCCACGCCAAGGAAAGTCCCATCCGGACACGGGACGGAGTCTTCAATCTTGTATCTTCGTAGTCTTGGAGTCCGGCGGACGATGATAGTCCGGCTGTCCGGACACCCCCTAGTCCAGGACTCCCTCAGTAGCCCCTGAACCAGGCTTCAATGACGATTAGTCCGGCGCGCATAATGTTCGGCATTGCAAGGTGGGTTCCTCCCTTGAATAATCCAGAGAAGATCATGAACACCAGGATAGTGTCCGGCTCTGCAAAATAAATTCCACATTCCACCGTAGAGAGAATAAAATGTACACCAGTTCAATCTGCTGACGTATTATGCGGCGTGACATCACACTGCTACCAGGCATTTACTTGAATCGTTTTTACTATACCGCCTCAGCACGTTTAGCGAAGCGGTTTCCTTGGCACGTTTGTCGAAGCAGAGATCGTGTTCCCCTTATTCCGGGATTCTCATCAATACGTGCGTGGGTAACCCAACCGTTCCCGTCGCCACGCCTCCTCTATCGAAGGTGAATCCCAAACGGTCACGGAGACGGCTCTTGGTATTTTTTCCTCTTTATAAGAGGACCAAGGCTTGTCCTTGTTCTTCAATCTCGCATCGAATCTCCTCCTCGCTCCCAGTTCCAACACCCAGAGCCTCAGATTCGAGCGCTTCGGATTCTCAACCATGTCCGGCTCCGACCTCCAGGGCCGGTGGATGCCCTCCTCCGACACGGAGTAGAACATATTGAAGTTACGCGAGGCCAAGTACCTGGCCTACAAGGTTTCGCAGAGGTTGCCCGCCCAAGGGCAGGCCGTGCCTGCCCCCGAGCCCGGTGAGTTCGTTGTCTTCGTATCCCACCTCCGTCGGGGTTTAGGCTTCCCGACGGATCCCTTCGTGAGAGGTCTCATGTTCTACTATGGGCTGGACTTTCACGACTTGGCTCCGGAGTCCATCCTCCATATCTCCGCATTCATTATCGTCTGTGAAGCCTTCCTCCGCGTCACTCCCCACTTCGGCCTATGGCTGAAGACCTTCAATGTGGAGCCGAAGATGATCGGGGGGCGTCAAGCGGAGTGCGGCGGGGCGGCCATAAGCAAAAAGGCCGATGCCCCGTGGCCCGAGGGTTCCTTCCAAGAGGAACCCGGACTGTGGCAGCAGGAGTGGTTCTATATCACCGCTCCGAAGGGCAGCAAGCAAAAGCCGCCACCTTCATTCCGCCCGGGACCTCCACGTCAACTGATGTCGTGGGTCAACCAAGGGCTCAATTGGGGCCCGTTCGAAGACGTGCCCTTACTGCAGGGCCGGATTCGAGACCTCCAAGCGAGGGAGATCAATCTGATCGTGGTGATGCAGGTTATGCTAATCAGGCATCTTCTGCCCTGCAAACGTCGTCCTCTCCGTCTATGGGAGTTCAACCCGGAGGGAGCTCGGATTCTCCAACACTTCATGGGTGCAACACCCGTGGAGATGTACAAGTTGTTCTTCGGACCGCAGGTGGCGTGTCCGGAATTAGCCAAGGACGCAGGCCTAAGCCGCAATCGTCCGGATACTCAGGTAAATAGCTCAGAGTCCGAACATTCTGTTTATCTGCCTTTCTAGAGTTCGCCTCCTGACCCATTACTCTTCACAGGAGTGGGTGGCACGATCAAGGCTGATAAGGTGTCCGGCCCCCCTCCCAGAGACCGCACTGGAGCCCGTGCTGGTCAGAATGTTGGAGGTCGCGCCCACAGAAGGGAGCGATGGGGAAAATAGAGGAGCTAATATTTCGCCCAAAGGGGCGTCTGAAGAGGGGGGAATCAAGAACCCCTCCTTCCAGGGGGAGAAGAGGACCGCCTCCGAAGATCCGGAGGCCAAAGCCCCTAAACGGGGGAAGAGATCTTCCCCAGGGGGTCCGGCGTACGGGGAGAATCCGGACGCACAATCATCGCCAAAGAATCAGCCCTCCAGCGAGCCGTGAGTATGAAAAGGGAATTTCATCAGTAAGAAAATACCTCCATTTGTGCTTCCGTGGGTAACCGAAATTTTTATCTTGCAGTTCGGATTTGCAGCCTTCGCAAATGAGTTCGTCTTCGAGGGACCTTCTTCCGGAGATGATGGAGAGCGAAACGCCCCCGTCTGCTGCGCCATCAGATAAGGCAGACGAACCTGAAGCATCGTCACGGAGGGTATCCCCGAGTCCGGGGGGGCCGGAGAGTTTGGCGCCCGCTAGTATCCGGCCGGGAGAACTGAAGAATCTGCTTGAGAGGGCGTCCATCTCAGAAGATCATCATGCGTTGATGCACATGGTGATTGGAAGGATTTCGTCCGCCGAGAGCGGATTGCGTAACACCGCTATGAGTTTGCTGGCGGGATTTGAGGTACGCGAAAATGATGCACCTTCTATTTTTGATAGTTTTGCACATAAAAGTGTTCTCTGTATAGATAGTAGCCCCTGGACTCGGTAGGTTGTCGAAAACGACAGCGTGCCGAGGATCGAAATCGTATGTAATGAATGTCGCTGTTCCTATGCAGGTGGCGGACAGTCTGAGGGCCATCCGGACTAGTGGGTTTGCCGAGTTAAATCGGCAACTTGACGTGGCGGATGCGGACATCGCACTTGTCAACCGGCGCCTTGACGAGTCGCAAGGTAAATGAGTTCTCCGCAGTCACTTTATTAAGGGGGTCGAAGCCCTCCTCTGATAAATTATATGCTGTTGTACAGACGGTGCTGCTGCTGTGGAGAGCCTTCGGGCCAAACTTGCTCGAGCTAAGGAGCAAGCCCGAAGGAGTGACGCGGCTGCCTCGAGGGCGGCCAAGGAGTTGAAAGCCGAAAGGGCTGCGCACTGCCTAAGCAGGGCAGAGGTGGCCGAATTGGCCATGAAAGTAAAAGATGCTGCGGACCGCAATGAGGCTCTTGAAAAGGAGCGCTTATCGGAGCGGGAAGACCTAAAGAAGGCCACCGCCGAAGCCAAGGATGCCCGCTCTGCAATTCGGGCCATGAAGGAGGAACTGCGCCAGGCCGGAGATATCGTGGCTGGCAAGCCTTTTCTGCTGCGTCGCCGGTTTATGGATCAAAAGTATGCTCAATTTGAGCGGCTGTGGAGCCCGGAGGATCCGTATATGGACTTAGCTGCAAGTGCGGCTGATGCCGTTGAGCACTTCCGGAGCCAGAAGGATCACAAGACGGAAGAGCTATATTGGTCTCAATTCCATAGTCCGGATCGCTCACTTTCGTTGACAGACCGGTTGGCCGAATGGGCCGAGCTAAATAGATTGTCCGGACTTGCCATGACTGACATCGTGGCCCATGTCTGGCCAGAGAGGCCCAAGGCGACGTGCTACTTCGGCTTACTGCAACAATTCCTTGGAGCGGTGCCGCATATAAAGGAGATGAAGCGGTCGGCCTGCATCGAGGGCGCGCGGATGGCTCTTGCCCGTGTGAAGGCGCATTGTCCGGAGATGGATGCCACCTTTGTTGCCGCCCAGGGTTCGGATGAAAGCCGGCTCCCCGCCGAGCACTATTTCGGGGAAGTTATGCGTGGCGCTCGTGTAATAGAGTCGCAGTGCTCGAAAAATGTCACGTTCAAATGAACGTTTTAGCTTGTAAAACGATGATTATGTTATAACTACTTTTTATACTTGTGCGTCCCAAGTAGTAAAACTTCTCCTGTGCGGCCGTTTACGTATACATTTGTATAACTTGAAAGATTGCAGTCTTCGGCTTCAGCCCCCACGCACAAGGTGCGGGGGTGTTCGCAAAAATAGCGCGTTTTCACACTTAATCCGACGTCTCGGTCCTGTTTAAGGAGGTGGTAGCGTAGCGAACGAGGCAATCCGGACTATAATGCTTTATCACTTTCACTTAGCCAGTGGAGCTCGAGGGTGGGGCTATGATATAGCCCCTGGTGGCACCGCACTTCTCCGAATTCGGGGCGCGTGTGTGCCTGACCGGGAAATGGTCCTTCGTCAAAGCGGGGAATTCTAAACATTCCGGTAGTCGATCGAGTGGTTGACCAGTCTCTCGCTGTATCATGACAGTCAGTTTTCGGCTTTCTCTACTGAGGTGCTCGCCCAGCCGAACTGGGGCACAATCGCAGTAGTTCTCCTGGTGCCGCGTTAGCCGATGATACAGAACGTAAGGCAGCAAAACACAGGAGTCGGGCAAACCCAACATTTGACCAAAGACATGATTCGGAGCTGATGCATATAATGCCTAACTCGAGACGCCGAACACTCCCTAAGGTGTTCGGTCTTTATAATAATGGGCGGAACAATGCCCTAAGCCCCTAGTGTCCAGGTACGGGCATGGTCTTCAGACGCGGCCGATGCCAAAGCGTCAGGCTCCACTTTGGCTATAGGAAGAAACCAAGGGAGAATAACAACAAGAGACAGTAAAAAAGGTTTACGCAGGGTCTTAATCTGAAAAGAATCGTCACAATGGGTCCCTACTGCACGTCTGCGCCTGTGTCTCCGTTGCGCCGTTATCCTGGACGGGTATGCACGTTGTTCATCTGTAAAAAGAGAGGAACGCTTAGTTTGAAAACAATTCGTGCGAAAAATATGTGTAAAAGAAGGAATATGAATAAGTAAGGCGGGGTTTGTATGAACCCGCGGTTGTTTGTGCGCGCAGCCCCCTGTGAAGAGGTATGCGGCTAGGGAGCCCCTAGCCTGCTGAAGCCGGATTCGTCTATCCGAGTCCGGGGTCTTTAAGTGACCCTCGCACTGAAATGACGCCACGCAGACCGGGCATCTTGAGTGTAAGAGACGCGTAATGCGGTATGGCGTTGAAGCGGACAAAAGCCTTTCGTCCCAAGAGTGCTTGATATCAACTTTTAAATGGGACGATGTGAAAAATTAATTTTTCGCGTCGAAAATTGTTCGGTGATTGGAACACGACTTCTAGTAATATGGACCCTGTGCACTTGGTGTAAGGGCCTGGCGTCACTCCTTCGAAGGAAGTGCGGCTGTGTCGAATTTTGGTAGGGTCTATCCCCATCTTACGGATTGTGTTTGAATACAGCAGGTTTAAGTCGCTGCCTCCGTCCAGTAGGACTGAAGTAAATTGTAGTCCGTCTATTATGGGATTCAATATCAGGGGAGTCCGTCCCGCGTTTCGAACACTTCTGGAATAGTCCAGGTGGTCGAAAGTGATTGGCTTTGATATCCAATCTCTATGGTCTGCTGGGTTAGACCGTGCGAGGCTCTTTTTAGGAAGTGCCGCGCTATTTTTCCATATTATCACCTGAAGTGAGTTTACTGCTTTGACCTCTTGTGGGAAAGTCTTTTGTTTTCCGGTGCTCTGCTGGTGGGGTTCATATTCTTCGCTTGACGCGTCGAGCCCCTTGTGTTCGGCGTTTAGTCGGCCGGACTGTTTAAAAACCCAACAATCCCTGTGGGTGTGGTTTGCAGGCCTTTCGGGGGTACTGTGGATTTGACATATCCGACCCAAAATCTTGTTTAAGTTGGACAGCTCATCGCCGTCATCCTTAAGAGGCGTTGTTTTGTTGTTTGGCCGCGAGCGTTTGAATCCGGCGTTGACTGCCGTGCTCTTTGGGCTTTTCTCTTTATTCCGGCGCTGTTCTTTTCTGCGCCGTGATTTTCCGTTTCCATCCCTTATTTCGGATGTACTTGGGTCGCTGGTGCTGCATCTTGCTAGCCAGCTGTCCTCTCCCGCACAGAAGCGGGTCATGAGGCTTGTAAGTGCGGACATTGTCCTCGGTTTCTCTTGACCGAGGTGCCTGGCAAGCCATTCATCTCAGACATTGTGCTTAAAAGGTGCTAAGGCTTCGCCGTGCGGACAATCGACTATTTGGTTCTTTTTGGTAAGAAACCTGTTCCAGAATTTCCGCGCTGACTCTCCGGGCTGTTGTGTTATATGACTTAGATCATCTGCGTCCGGAGGGAGGACATAAGTCCCTTGAAAATTTGCTCTAAACGCGTCCTCGAGCTCTTCCCAACTTCCCACGGTGTTTTCTGGGAGGCTTTTAAGCCAATGACGGGCTGGCCCTTTGAGCTTGAGGGGTAGGTATTTTATGGCGTGGAGATCATCTCCTCTGGCCATGTGTATATGTAGTATATAATCTTCTATCCAGACTCCAGGGTCTGTTGTTCCATCATAGGCCTCTATGTTTATGGGTTTAAATCCTACTGGGAATTCATGTTCCAGGACTTCATTGGTGAAACATAGTGGGTGTGCGGCGCCCCTGTATTTGGGTGTGCCACTATCTTCGGACACTTGACGTGTTGCCTTGCTTCCTGGGGCCCTCTTGTTTGGCCCGTAGATGGACCTGGCTGGGCCATCTGTCTTTCCAGGTTCATTAGTTGGTTTATGTGTGGCGCCGCTTTCAGAATTTGGCCTATCATCTGGCCGTCTATCCAACCAGGCGGCCTCTTTATTTTTTGACGGTGGAGGCTCTATGGCCTCCTCGTCGAATTCTGGTAGCAGCTTGCGCTTCGGGTAGCTCTTTGATTGGTGGCCATTGCCGTATTTATCTACGGTTTTGAGCACTTTGCTCCATCTCATTCTGAGTGTGTCTTCCACTGTTTTGAGCTTCCGCTTTTCCTTCTTCAGGCTTCTTACAGTGTTGACGAGTCTTTTCCGAAGGTTTTTGCTCTCCGGCGGCGTGTCCGGCATGAGGTCGTCCGGACTGTCGTTTTCGCCGGGCCTGGACTGATTATCTGACTCTTCATGTTCGGACGGTTGCTTATCTGCATGTTCGTCGTCCACTTGTGAGCCCTGCTGTATTGCGGGCTCCTTGGGAGCATTGTTGTCGTCGAGGCGGGACTTAGGGCAGCGTCTGCGTCGCTGTTTTGGTTGTTTATCGGCGGGGTTATCTTCTGCCGCGGCCCGTTGGTCCTCGTCATTGCTCTCGTTTGGGGTATCCACCATGTATATGTCAAAAGCGTGAGTTTAACGTAGGTGATTATGTGCTATTATTCCACTCTCGTTTAAGATTTTTTGCAGGAAAAATTCTCTCTAAATGGGAAGTTCCTTACGTTATCGAGGAGGTCTATTGTTCTGGTGCCATAAAAATCAACAACTTCGAAGTCCCAAGTCCGAGGGTGGTGAACGGTTAAAGAATTAAACATTACATCTCAGGTAATCCTATCAATGTTGAAACTAATATCATTGAAACCGTGACCCCAGAGGAATACATAAAGGACAATTTCCAGAACGTTCCAGACACCGAAAAGGAATAGGTATATGGTACGGTAAGTAAACCGACTCCAAAACAACTCCAATGGCAATTTTTATCAGTTTTGAAATATTTAAGAATTTTAGGAAGAAAGAACTAGTCCGGGAAGGACACGAGGCCTCCACGAGGGTGGAGGGCGCGCCCAGCCTTACTGGGCGCGCCCCCCTGTCTCGTGGACACCTCGTGTGCCTCCCGGACTCCGTTTTCTTGCACGTTACGTATTTTGGTCGGTAAAATTTCATTATATAAACTCCCGAAGGTTTTGACCACCGTATCACGCAAATATCCTCTGTTTTCGTTTCGAGTTGTTCCTGTTACAGATTAAGAGCAAGATGTCTTCTCAAGAGTCAGTCAGGGAGAGTCGGGTGTCTCACCAGACACCAGGTCCAGGAGCAAATAGCGATGCTTATCACTTTGGACCATCAACGGAGGATGAGATGGAGGCCGACATGAAAAGGATAGATGCCATGGAGGAAGATCAAGAAGTTACCTCTCGTCTCCAAGTAGAATTCATGATGGGGCAACTACATAGCTCGGCTGTTCCAAATTCGGCCATCCATTTCTTTCTTATTAAAATATGAAAAATAGCATCACTTGTTCTCCAGAAGCTGTGCAGCATCCTTGGGTAAAGGGAAATTTAGCCGTTACGGGCAAGCTCCACAAAGAAATTATGGACCTCAAACAACTAGTAAATAAGATCGAGGAGGAGAATCGTATCCCAAGGGGCATCATTGCCAAGAAGATCATAACACCAACCGTGAAGAAGGACACATAATTACATGGGTATGGGCACTCCCCTTGGCAACTGCCAAGCTTGGGGGAGGTGCCCCGGTATCGTATCACCATCACACTCCTATCTTTACCGTTTTATTTAGTTCGATCCTTTTAGTAGTATCTTGATCTAGTAGATTGAAGTTTTGATATCAAGTAGTTTTGAGTTTTGCTTTTTGATCTCTTTATGTATTCGAGTCCGTGAGCTATCTATAATAAAGATTAGTGTTGAGTCAAGGGCTTTGCTATGTTGCTATGATCTGGAGAAAGTAGAGAATAAAAGAGTTCATATTGATCTTATGGTTAGTGATGACTTCACACATAGAAAGTATGAGGCATAAAAGTTGTTGAGAGTTGGCAAACTTAGTTTTGGTCATCGTTGCAATTAATAGGAAGTAATAAGGAAAGATGGTTTCACATACAAATATATTATCTTGGACATCTTTTGTTACTGGGGGCACTCATTAAGTATGACATGCTAAAAGAGTTGACATTGGACAAGGAAGACAACGTAATGGTTTATGTTTTCTCACATCTCAGTTAAAGTATATTGTCATTGACCTTCCAAACATGTTGAGCTTGCCTTCCCCCTCATGCTAGCCAAATTCCTTGCACCAAGTAGACATACTACTTGTGCTTCCAAATATCCTTACACCCAGTTTTGCCACGAGAGTCCACCATACCTACCTACGGATTGAGTAAGATCCCTCAAGTAAGTTGTGATGTTGCGGGCAATAAAAATTGCTATAAATATGTATGACTTATTAGTGCAGATAAAATAAGCTTTATACAATCTTGTTGTGGAAGCAATAAAAGCGACGGACTGTATAATAAAGGTCCACATACAAGGGGCAATACAAAGTGACGTTCTTTTGCATTAAGATTTTGTGCATCCAACCCTAAACGCACATGACAACCTCTGCTTCCCTCTGCGAAAGGCCTATCTTTTACTCTATGTTTTTTTACTTTATGCTTGAGTCAAGGTGATCTTCACCTTTCCCTTTTTCGTTTTATCCTTTGGCAAGCTCCTCGTGTTTGACAGATCATGATATATATATATATATATATATATATATATATATATATATATATATATATATATATATATATCCAATTGGATGTAAGTTAGCATGGGCTATTATTGTTGACACAACACAATAAGCCCCTATCTTTCTCAGTGTCTGGCTGAAACTCCATAACCACAAGTACTGCATGAGTGTTAGCAATTGTAGAAGACTACATGATAGTTGAGTATGTGGACTTGCTGAATGATAAATTGCAATTGCTTCAATGACTGAGATTATAGTTTGTTAGCTTCCAATGAAGTTTCTGAACCATGCTTGACATTGTGAATTGATCATTACTTAAGCATAAGAAATCATATGATAAAATCTATTTATGTTGCTGTTATAAGAATGATTATGATGCCCTCATGTCCGTATTTTATTTTTATCGACACCTCTATCTCTAAACATGTGGACATATTTTTCGATTTCGGCTTCCGCTTGATGACAAGCGAGGTCTAAGCTTGGGGGAGTTGATACGTCCATTTTGCATCATGCTTTTATATCAATATTTATTGCATTATGGGATGTTATTACGGATTATATATCTATACTTATGGCTATTCACTCTTATTTTACAAGGTTTACCATGAAGAGGGGAATGCCGGCAGCTGGAATTCTGGCTGGAAAAGGAGCAAACATTGGAAACCTATTCTCCAGTGCTCCAAAAATCCTGAAAGTCCACGAAACTTATTTTTGGAATTTAAGAGTTATTGAGCGGAAGAAACACCTCAGGGGGCCCACACCCTGGCCAAGAGGGTGGGGGGCGCGCCCACCCGTACTGGGCGCACCCCCTGTCTCCTGGGCCCCTTGGTGGCCCTCGGGTGTCCATCTTCTGCTATATGAAGGCTTTTACCCTGGAAAAAATCGTGGGCGAGCTTACGAGACGAAACTCCGCCGCCACGAGGCGGAACTTTGGCGGAACCAATCTAGGGCTCCGGCGGAGCTGTTCTGCCGGGGACACTTCCCTCCGGGAGGGGGAAATCATCACCATCCTCATCACCAACGATCCTCTCATTGGGAGGGGGTCAATCTCCATCAACATCTTCACCAGCACCATCTCCTCTCAAAACCCTAGTTCATCTCTTATATCCAATCTTGTATCCAAACTACAAATAGGTACCTGTGGGTTGCTAGTATTGTGGATTAGTCCTTGTAGTTGATGCTAGTTGGTTTACTTGGTGGAAGATCATATGTTCAGATCCTTAATGCATATTATTACTCCTCTGATTATGAATATGAATATGCTTTGTGAGTAGTTACATTTGTTCCTGAGGACATTGGTGAAGTCTTGCTATTAGTAGTCATGTGAATTTGGTATTCGTTCGATATTTTGATGAGATGTATGTTGTCTTTTCCTCTAGTGGTGTTATGTGAACGTCGACTACATTACACTTCACCATTATTTGGGCCTAGAGGAAGGCATTGGGAAGTAATAAGTAGATGATGGGTTGCTAGAGTGACAGAAGCTTAAACCATAGTTTATGTGTTGCTTCGTTAAGGGGCTGATTTGGATCCATATGCTTAATTCTGTGGTTAGGTTTACCTTAATACTTCATTTGTATTTGCAGATGCTTGCAATAGGGGTTAATCATAAGTGGGATGCTTGTCCAAGTAAGGGCAGTACCCAAGCACCGGTCCACCCACATATCAATTATCAAAGTACCGAACGTGAATCATATGAGCGTGATCAAAACTAGCTTGACGATAATTCCCATGTGTCCTCGGGAGCTCTTTTCTCATTATAAGAAATTGTCGAGGCTTATCCTTTGCTACAAAAAGGATTGGTCCAACTTGATCCACTTTGTTTACTTTATTTACTTGGTACTCGTTACTATTTATCTTATCACAAAACTATCTATTACCTATAATTTCAGTGCTTGTAGAGAAAACCTTACTGAAAACCGCTTATCATTTCCTTCTGCTCCTCGTTGGGTTCGACACTCTTACTTATCGAAAGGACCACGATAGATCCCCTACACTTGTGGGTCATCAAGTGATGTGTTCGCCTGTGTACTTGTTGGGGCCTATCCCAACGATGCCCAGTGGCACGTATGGGCCAGGCCTGAGGGCTCCTGTCGATGCAACAAAGATTCACGTTCGTCAACCAGACTTATACACAGGATTGCTAATGATCGAGCACGCAACACCAACATACAAAGCAAGGAGAAACCAGAGAAGCCTCTCTTTGTGAGATCAAGGAGTGCATTAAGAAAAGCAACAGAACAAGCCATCACCCAGAGGAGGCGTCCCTTGCCGAGCAGGAGAGCTCGACCAGGTCAAGGCTTCGGAAGCAAGCCCAGGATAATCCCGGCAGGCCTGCCAGGGACGCCAAGACCAAAAACCCCGCCAAGTCATCACCGCTCCACCGCGCAAGCGACGCAACTCACTTATCGGTGCGGTGTCAAGCCCCCAAGTGGGTAAGTGGCTACCACTAAGCACGTGGCAGCTTGTGGGAAGATAGATTACACCCATCAGACACCCATCTAGAGGCATGTCAAGATGACAATCAGAAGATGACTAAGCGGCAAGGCAGGCTTGCCGGGTTTCATCGTCAGCATGACACCTAGCAGTGCATCTAATGCACTTTGTCCTAAATGTCAGACTTAGGTATGATAGCATTGTTTGCTATCTATCAGTGCAATAGAACCTGGGCCTGTTGCCCTGACTGTGCACAGGCACAAGATAAAGATTGAAGCACCAGTCCAGGACAAAGAGCAAGATACCTAGAAGATTTGAAGAACCAACCAATAGATTAGAAAGGGCCAAGGCCAAGACAGAGGAGCGAAAAATCGTCAAGGAAGAAGCCTCCCTTGCCGGGCACGTGAGCCTGGAAAGTGGTGAGGCCACCCCTAGAAGAAGATGGCCGGGGGATCCCGCAGGGCCTGTCGGGACTCGCGGAGACCAGATCACCTCACCGACTACTCCACCACAACCCACGTCGTCGATCAGTGAGCTGTCAAGCCGCGGAGTGATTAAGTGGCAACCATTCGCCACATGGCGGCCACTTCCTACTAATGAAACCTATAGCTGACACTTTTCCTATGACGTGTCAAACAAGCAGGCATGGAGCTGGCAAGATAGCCCGACAAGACTTGCCGAGCAACCAACAACGTGACACTAAGCGGTGCACTAAATGCACACTGACGGCCTGCAAAGTTAGGTATGATAGAACTATTTGCTATGATATCAGTGTCTAATGACTAATTTGCCACCTTGGTTACCCCTTAGCCTATAAAAGGAGGCACATGGCAACAATTCGTGGGGTTTGAATGTTAGATTGCTTGCACCCTCATACGCGCATAGTCGCTACCGTCCCAAAGCAACCCCTGCCGGGCAAGTGTACTACGCACCACCACCACTTTTCCACAATCAATCCACCGAAGTCGGAGTAGAGTTTTACGTCTCATGGTGTCCCGAACCTGGGTAAAACTGCCCGTGTGATCACTGTCATGCTGCCCCACGTTGGTCTTCTCTTTGTGCAATGCATCCCCCCCCCCCCCCCCCCCCCCGCCGAACCAGCAAGGGGCCGCTCTGGTCCCATCGGTGGCCGCAGTTTCCCGCGACATCTTTGGCACGCGAGGTAGGGGGATCACTTTTGTGACCCTGAAGGTGTGAGCCGCGCATCATATTCGTTGCCATCTGCATCTTCGATGGCGCCGTCGACCATGGCACCCAAGACGAAACCTACTTCTTCAGCTCTTCCGTCCACATCGAAGGCCCCGCCGCCCGCGGCCTCCAACCTTGTAGGTTCCACGGAGACACATGAGGACGTGAACGCTGCTGGGGATGTTGTTGGAGAAGGCGGCACCGCCACCCCGTCCCCCGCGGCCGATGCAGGAGCAGTTGACACGGGAGGAGAGAAACATCAGCAACACCTCGACGGCTGCACTCCGCTCGCTGAAGGGCACACCCACAACATTGGAGCTCGGTCCGAGGTGAACCACGGCCCTCCGGCCACCCTGCCACAGGCGTGACCGCCACAGTCGAGTGCCTCCACCTCACCACACTACCACGCAGGTGGTTGTACCGCAATAGCGGGGGAGCAGTGCCGCCACTGCTGCTTCCATCAGGAGCCGAGCGATGGAGCGATCGACTTCATCATCCTCTATGCCAAGCACAACCTCGGAGGCCATGGCGTGGGCTTAGCTGCTACTGAGGTTTCCGCCAGCAGCCGAGCAGATGGATGAATGGCGTGCCACCATGCAAAGTCTGCTCGGTTTCACCGAAGCCGAGGGCTCACGGCGAGCTGCCCCGCCGCGACCTCCCCAAGCAACAGCAGCGGCCCATGCTGCTGCCCGTATGGAGGGAGCCGTCCCCATGGCCAATGGCAAACCCCGGAAGATAGGCGGAGAGGGTGTGTGTGCATCGTCCAGCAGGGCCAGGGTGACCTCCTCCGAGCCGAAGGGCACAACGGCCCCGACATCGATGAGCCCACGCTCGGTGTTGGCGGGCCCTTGCCCTTCAAAGTTGGCTGCCCTACCTTCACCCATGAGCTACGACAAGTCTGTTGGCCGTCCGTTCGCACGTTCAAGCCTGAGATACCCAATAAGTACGATGGGAGGCTAAACCCGGCAAAGTTCCTGAGCATCTACACTATCGGTGTTCAGGCTACCAGGGGAAGAGATGAGAAGGTGTTCGCCAACTACTTCCCATTGGCCCTCAAGTACAACGTGAGGTCTTGGCTAATTCACCCGTCGGAGAACTCCATTTCGCCATGGGCAGACCTGTGCCAAGAGTTAATCGACGCCTTCACCGGTGGCCATCAGGAGCCGGGCTGTCCCAGCAATCTCCTGCTTCTGCAACAGAAGGAAGGAGAAACCCTCCATAAGTATTTACAGGGATTCAGTAAAGTTCATAGAAATATTCCAATGTGCGCAACTGTCGGATCCGTTCTAAGATGAACGTGCGGTTGCCCAAGTTTGTGAAGGAGTTGTACACCCAAGTGGATAAGTGTGCTCGGATGGAGGAAGGAAGGAAGTTGCCTGGAGAGGAAGATTGCATCAATATTGATTCAGAGGATGATGATGAGTCCACCAGTTAGAAGAAGGTCAAGAAGTATAGTAAGAGGCGAAGAGATAAGGCAGTATTGACTGTTGAAGGGTCAGTCACCCCAAGTACCAGCAAGATCTAAGGCTGAGGCCCCCGACAAAGAGGTTGTTGTGTGTGCTGATTGTCGGGAAGCTACGGTTGCCAAGAAGGCCGGGAAGGGCGATGGGCCATACTGCAAGATCCATCGGACCAAAGGCCATGACCTTCAGGAGTGCTATCAGGTTGAGCAGTTGGTCAAGAGACAGAGAGCAGAATATGAGAAGCGTGATAACGAAAAGGGTCAGAATGTCACTGGCGGTAAGGGCCGAGGTGATGGAGCAAATTGCCCCGACAAACCGTTTCAGAATAAAGGAAAACCCACAAGAGACCAGGAGAAGGAAGCCTATGACGATGAGAGTGATAAAGGGGATGAAGATTAAACAAGTGCGAAAGAGTTTCAGAAGACCACAGACACCCTGTGCATTGAGGGGGGTGCATCCTTGCACACCTCCCATCACCAGCTCAAGCGGTGGGCACAAGAAGTCAATGTCGTGGAACCAGCGCCAGAGGCCCGGAAGTCGCTCCAATGGTCCCGTACACACATCATCTTTGATGAAGAGGATCATCCTACCCGTACCACTGCAGTAGGATGCCTACCATTGTTGGTTTCTCCAACAATTCGCAACCTCAATGTCACGAAGATGCTGGTGGACGGTGGGGTCGGACTAAATCTTATTTCCCCAACAGTTATCAGCAAACTTCAGATAGCAGAGGAAGAACTAGAGATTACCGGCACATTTCAAGGAGTCAGTCCCGGCAGGAGTCATCCCAAGGGAAAGATCATGTTGCTAGTAACATTTGGGGGAGAACTGAACTACCGGACTGAGAGACTGTGTTTGACGCAGTTGATCTCCCCCTGCGGTACAATGGGATCCTTGGACGCCCGGCCTTGGCAAAATTCATGGCTGCATCCCACTATGCCTACAACACGCTGAAGATGCCTGGGCCACTAGGAGTCCTCACCATCCCGTCAGATGACAAGGATGCCATCATTTGTGTGGACAAGATGTACCGGGACGCGATCGCAGAAGAGGCAGCGATGGCAGCAGTTCCTGCCAAGGAAAGCAAAGGAAAGAAGAAGGATTGTTGGACCTCTGGCAAAGAGTCCGGGAAGCGTGCCCCCTCCAAGTGCACGGCAACTGTTGACGAGGTGCCAGAGTGCTCCCATAGCAAGAGATCCAAGGTCACTGCTCCACAAGTGAAAAGGGTCCTGGCAGGGCTGGCTGGCGCTGACAAAGGAAAGCGTGCTCTTTGCCTTCCTACGGGCAAATGTCGATATGTTTGCATGGCAACTATGTGATATCCCAGGTGTTCCCAAGGAGGTAATCGAGCACCACCTTGCTGTCTGCCCACACGCCAGACCTCTTAAGCAGAATGTCCGGAAGCGGGCCTTGGAGAGGTAGTAGTTTATTGCAAAAGAGATCAAGAAGCATGAGGCAGCTTGTTTGGTCAGAGGAGTGCTACATCCCACTTGGCTAGCAAACTCGATAGTAGTCCGGAAGGCAAACAAGAAGTGGAGGTTGTGCATTGATTTCACAGATCTCAACAAGGCTTGCCCGAAGGACCCGCTTCCCTTGCCGCATATCGATCAGATTGTGGATGCCACTTCAGGTTGTGATTTGCCATCAGTTTTTGGATACCTATTCTGGATACCACTAGATCTTCATGTCCAAGGAAGATGAGGAGAAGACGTCATTCATCACTCCATGTGGTACGTACTGCTTTATCTGCATGCCATTCGGATTAAAGAGTGCCGGGTCCACCTTTGCAAGGGCAGTCCAGATTGGTTTTGAACCTTAGCTGCACATAAACATTGAGGCTTATATGGACAACATTGTGGTCAAAACCAAAGACAGAGCAACTCTCATCCAGTATTTGCAGGATAGATTTGTGTCGGTGTACTAAAGTAGGGGTACCTTAGTATCCCGAACTTGTGCACGGGCAGTTGCAGCACCCAGCGGCAAGGCTTGCCGGGCGTCCGCCAAGATCCTCCGTAGCTCATAATGATGCCATTCAAGAACAAAGTGTTTTGACTGAGAAGACAAGACTCCGGCAAGAGCAGCTTGCCGGGAAGGGCAAGGCCCCGACAAGAGGAGCTTGCCGGGAAGGCCAACCAAGGCATTTCAAGAAACTTGCTGCGACGCGCCTCGCGTCCTGGCAAGACCCAGCGAGCGACAAGCTTTCGGGTGAGACAAGCCAACGACCACGGCAAGGCACTTGCCGCGGCGAAGCCACCACTCTGCGCCCACGCTCCAGCGCATCCGACGACCTGTCGTCCCAAGATCGTTCCTGGCGCACGTGGCGGGCGGCTGTGCAGCCAAGCGGTGCGAGGTGGCAAGTGGAGATGACGAGAAGGCCATCGTGGCAAGCGGTGGCGCCCCAAACGGTCGTTTTCTGCACTGTTTGGGTGACCGGACGGGCATTAAATGCCCTTGTCCCCTGCCGTCAGAGTTAGGTAGAGTACACTATGGAGGTAGTTGTACCAACCCCTCTTTTTACATTTGTACCCCTCTCTGCGTTGCCACCTGTCGGTGACCCCTTTAGCCTATAAAAGGAGGCCCATGCGCAATGTAGAGGGGGTTCGACTCATTCGAAACTACGGAACGCTCACGCTCTCGAGCAAGAACACAATACGAACACAAAGCAGCAGTAGGAGTTTTATATCTCCGGAGAGCTCCGAAGCTGCGTAAAATCCCTCGCGTGCCTCGCCTCGATCTGCTCTTCGTGCGCCCTCCGCTCCCTGCCGGACCGAAAAGGGGCCCTGCCCCATAGGTGCTCGTTTCCCACGACACCTTTGGCGCGCCAGGTAGGGTGCATCGAGGTTGTACGAACCTGATCCGGTGTTCGCGCGTGCTACATCATCATCTTCATCGACATGCCACCGAAGAAGAAGGCTTCGGAGGTGGTTGGCCCGTCTGCATCGATTCCACCGCCGCCGGAGCAAACGAGCGGTGGAGTAGACGCCGGCGGAGGAACGGGCACCGATGGAGGAACTCACGTTGTCACCAGATCCGAGGACAAGGCCCCGCAAACTTCGGCGTCTGTGCATGTACCGCGTGTTGGGGAACGTAGCAGAAATTCAAAAAAATTTCCTACGCATCACCAAGATCTATCTATGGAGAGACCAGCAACGAGGGGAAGGAGAGTGCATCTACATACCCTTGTAGATTGCTAAGCGGAAGCGTTCAAGTGAACGGGGTTGATGGAGTCGTACTCATCGTGATTCAAATCACCGATGATCAAGTGCCGAACGCACGGCACCTCCGCGTTCAACACACGTACAGCCCGGTGACGTCTCCCATGCCTTGATCTAGCAAGGAGAGAGGGAGAGGTTGAGGAAGACTCCATCCAGCAGCAGCACAACGGCGTGGTGGTGGTGGAGGAGCGTGGCAATCCAGCAGGTCTTCGCCAAGCACCACGGGAGAGGAGGAGGAGGAGAGGCAGGGCTGCACCAAGAGAGGGAGAAGATCTCATGTATTATGTCTGTCTCATGGGCAGCCCTATGCCTCACTATTTATAGGGGGAGAGGTGGTTGTGCCCCCCTCTAGGGTTTCCCACCCCCAAGGGGTGCGGCCAGCCCTAGATGGCAAAGGGGGTGGCGGCCAAGAGGGGGAGGAGAGGGAGGCACAGGGAGCATGGGCCTTAGGGCCCATCTGCCCTAGGGTTTGCCTCCTCTCACTCTCCCCTGAGCCTTGGGCCCCTTGTGGGTGGCGCACCAGCCCACCTGGGGCTGGTTCCCTCCCACACATGGCCCATGCAGCTCTCCGGGGTTGGTGGCCTCACTTGGTGGACCCCCGGGACCCTCCCAGTGGTCCTGGTACTTTACCGATAAAACCCGAAACTCTTCCGGTGACCAAAACAAGACTTCCCATATATAAATATTTACCTCCGGACCATTCCGGAACTCCTCGTGACGTCCGGGATCTCATCCGGGACTCCGAACAACATTCGGCAACCACATACAAGCTTCCTATATAACCCTAGCGTCATCGAACCTTAAGTGTGTAGACCCTACGGGTTCGGGAGACATGCAGACATGACCGAGACGTTCTCCGGTAATTAACCAACAGCGGAATCTGGATACCCATGATGGCTCCCACATGTTCCACGATGATCTCATCGGATGAACCACGATGTCAAGGACTTAATCAATCCCGAATACAATTCCCTTTGTCTAGCGGTATTATAGTTGCCCGAGATTCGATCGTCGGTATCCTTATACCTTGTTCAATCTCGTTACCGGCAAGTCTCTTTACTCGTTCCGTAACACATCATCCCATGATCAACTCCTTGGTCACATTGCGCAAATGATGATGTCCTACCGAGTGGGCCCAAAGATACCTCTCCGTTTACATGGAGTGACAAATCCCAGTCTCGATTCGTGCCAACCCAACAGACACTTTCGGAGATACCTGTAATGCACCTTTATAGCCACCCGGTTACATTGTGACGTCTGGTACACCCAAAGCACTCCTACGATATCCGGGAGTTGCACAATCTCATGGTCTAAGGAAAAGATACTTGACATTAGAAAAGCTTTAGCATATGAACTACACGATCTCTATGCTATGCTTAGGATTGGGTCTTGTCCATCACATCATTCTCCTAATGATGTGATCCCGTTATCAATGACATCCAATGTCCATAGCCAGGAAACCATGACTATCTGTTGATCACAATGAGCTAGTCAACTAGAGGCTCACTAGGGACATATTGTGGTCTATGTATTCACACGTGTATTACGATTTCCGGATAATACAATTATAGCATGAATAAAAGACAATTATCATGAACAAAGAAATATAATAATAACACTTTTATTATTGCCTCTAGGGCATATTTCCAACAGTCTCCCACTTGCACTAGAGTCAATAATCTAGTTCACATCGATATGTGATTAACACTCAAGGTCACATCCCCATGTGACTAACACCCAAAGAGTTTAGGGTTTGATCATGTTATGCTTGTGAGAGAGGTTATAGTCAACGGGTCTGAACCTTTTAGATCCGTGTGTGTTTTACAAATCTCTATGTCATCTCCTAGATGCAGCTACCACGCTCTATTTGGAGCTATTCCAAATAACTGTTCTACTTGGAGCTATCCTAAATTGTTGCTCCATCATACGTATCCGGTATCTCTACTCAGAGCTATCCGGATAGGTGTTAAGCTTGCATCGACGTAACCCTTTACGACGAACTCTTTTACCACCTCCATAATCGAGAAAATTCCTTAGTCCACTAGTTACTAAGGATAACTTTGACCTCTGTACTGTGATCCATTCTTGGATCACTCTTGTACCCCTTGACTGACTCACGGCAAGGCACACTTTAGGTGCGGTACACAGCATAGCATACTGTAGAGAGCCTATGATAAAAGCATAGGGGACGACCTTCGTCCTTCCTCTTTCTTCTGCCGTGGTCGAGCTTTAAGTCTTAACTTCATACCTTATAACTCAGGCAAGAACTCCTTCTTTGACTGATCCATCTTGAACCCTTTCAAGATCATGTCAAGGTATGTGCTCATTTGAAAGTACCATTGAGCGTTTTGATCTATCCTTATAGATATTGATGCTCAATGTTCAAGTAGCCTAATCCAGGTTTTCCATTGAAAAACATTCTAACCCTTTATGCTTTCCAGAAATTCTACATCATTTCCGATCAACAATATGTTAACAACATATACTCATCAGAAATTCTATAGTGCTCCCACTCACTTCTTTGGAAATACAAGTTTCTCATAAACTTTGTATAAACCCAAAATCTTTGATCATCATCAAAGCATACATTCCAACTCCGAGATGCTTACTCCAGTCCTTAGAAGGATCGCTAGAGCTAGCATACCTTTTAGCATCCTTAGGATCGACAAAACCTTTCTGATTGTATTACATACAACCTTTCCTTACGAAAACTGGTAAGGACACTCGTTTTTGACATCCATTTGCCAGATTTCATAAATGCAGCTAATGCTAACATGAATCCGACGGACTTAAGCATCGCTACGGATGAGAAAATCTCATCGTAGTCATCTCCTTGAACTTGTGAAAAAACTCTTTCGCCACAAGTCGAGCTTCATAGATGGTGACATTACCATCCACGTCCGTCTTCTTCTTAAAGATCCATTTATCTCAATGGCTTGCCGATCATTGGGCAAGTCCACCAAAGTCCATGGATCCTATCTCGGATTTCATGGTTTCTTAACTATTTGTCGGAATTTGGGCCCACCATCGCTTCTCCATAGCCGGTAGGTTCATTGTTGTCTAGCAACATGACTTCCAAGACAGGATTATGTACCACTCTGAAGTAGTACGCATCCTTGTCATCCCACGAGGTTTGGTAGTGACTTGATCTGAAACTTCATGATCACTATCATAAGCTTTTACTTCAATTGGTGTAGGTGCCACAGGAACAACTTCCTGTGCCCTGCTACACACTTGTTGAAGTGACGGTTCAATAACCTCATCAAGTCTCCACCATCCTCCCACTCAACTTTCCGAGACAAACTTTTCCTCGAGAAAGGACCTGATTCAAGAAACAATCCTTATTGCTTTCGGATATGAATTAGGAGGTATACCCAACTGTTTTGGGTGTCCTATGAAGATGCATTTTATCCGCTTTGGGTTCGAGCTTATGAACCTGAAACTTTTTCACATAAGCGTCGCAGCCCCAAACCTTTAAGAAACGACAACTTAGGTTTCTCTAAACCATAATTCATACGTTGTCATCTCAACGGAATTACGTGGTGCCCTATTAAAGTGAATGTGGTTGTCTCTAATGCCTAACCCATGAACAATAGTGGTAATTCGATAAGAGACATCATGGTACACACCATATCCAATAGGGTGCAACTATGATGTTCGGACACACCATCACTATGGTGTTCCAGGCGGTATTAATTGTGAAACAATTTCCACAATGTCTTAATTGTGTGCCAAAGCTTGTAACTCAGATACTCATCTCTATGATCATATCATAGACATTTCATCCTCTTGTCACGGTGATCTTCAACTTCACTCTGAAATTACTTGAACCATTCAATAATTCAGACTTGTGTTTCATCAAGTAAATATACTCTACATCTACTCGAATCATCTGTGAAGTAAGAACATAACGATATTCACTGCATGCCTCAGCACTCATTGGACTGCACACATCAAAATGTATTACTTCCAACAAGTTGCTATCTTGTTCCGTGTTGCTGAAAACGAGGCTTTTCAGTCATCTTGCCCATGTGGTATGATTTGCATATCTCAAGTGATTCAAAATCAAGTGAGTCTAAACGATCCATCTGCATGGAGTTTCTTCATGCGTATGCACCAATAGACATGGTTCGCGTGTCTCAAACTTTTAAAAAAACGTGTCAGTCCAAAGATCCATCAACATGGAGCTTCTTTATGCGTTTTACACCAATATGACTTACATGGCAGTGCCACAAGTAAGTGGTACTATCATTACTATCTTATATCTTTTGGCATGAAAATGTGTATCACTACGATCGAGATTCAATAAACCATTCATTTAGGTGCAAGACCATTGAAGGTATTATTCAAATAAACATAGAACTATTATTCTCCTTAAATGAATAACCGTATTGCGATAGACATAATCCAATCATGTCTAAGCTCAAGGCAAACACAAATCTCGATGGTAGAGGGAGCGTGCGATGTTTGATCACATCAACCTTGGAAACATTTCCAACACATACCGTCAGCTCACCTTTAGCTAGTCTCCGTTTATTCCGTAGCTCTTTTATTTCGAGTTACTAACACTTAGCAACCGAACCGGTATCTTAATACCCTGGTGCTACTAGGAGTACTAGTAAAGTACACATTAACATAATGTATATCCAATATACTTCTATCGACCTTGCCAGCCTTCTCATCTACCAAGTATCTAGGGTAATTCTGCTCAAGTGGTTATTCCCCTTATTACAGGAGCACTTAGTCTCGGGTTTGGGTTCAACCTTGGGTTTCTTCACTAGAGCAGCAGCTGATTTGCCATTTCATGAAGTATCCCTTCTTGCCCTTGCCCTTCTTGAAACTAGTGGTCTCATCAACAATTGATGCTCCTTCTTGATTTCTACTTTCGCGGTGTCAAACATCACGAATACCTCAAGGATCATCAAATCTATCCCTGATATGTTATAGTTCATCATGAAGCTCTAGCAGCTTGGTGGCAATGACTTTGGAGAAACATCACTATCTCATCTGGATCGACTCCGACTCGATTCAAGTGATTGTTGCACTCAGACAATCTGAGCACAATCTCAACGATTGAGCTTTTCTCCCTTAGTTTGCAGGCTAAGAAAATCGTCGGAGGTCTCATACCTCTTGACGTGGGCACGAGCCTGAAATCTCAATTTCAGCCCTCGAAACATCTCATATGTTCCGCGACATTTTGAAAACGTCTTTGGTGCCTCAACTCTAAACCGTTTAACTGAACTATCACGTAGTTATCAAAACGTGTATGTCCGATGTTCGCAACATCCACAAACGACGTTTGGGGTTCAGCACACTGAGCGGTGCATTAAGGACATAAGCTTTCTACTGTCCGCATAATCGCTACTATCAACTTTCAACTATATTTTCTCTAGGAACATAACTAAACAGTAGAACTAAAGCATGAGCTACGACATAATTTGCAAAATCCTTTTTGACTATGTTCAAGATAATTAAGTTCATCTTATGAACTCCCACTTTAGATAGACATCCCTCTGGTCATCTAAGTGATTACATGATCCGAGTCAAACTAGGCCGTGTCCGATCATCACGTGAGACGGACTGGTCATCATCGGTGAACATCTTCATGTTGATCGTATCTACTATACGACTCATGCTCGACCTTTCGGTCTCCGTGTTCCGAGGCCATGTCTGTACATGCTAGGCTCGTCAAGTTAACCATAAGTGTTTTCGCGTGTGTAAATCTGTCTTACACCCGTTGTATGTGAACGTAAGTATCCATCACACCCGATCATCACGTGGTGCTTAGAAGCGACGAACTGTAGCAACGGTGCACAGTTAGGGGAGAACACTTCTTCAAATTGTTGTAAGGGATCATCTTATTTACTACCGTCGTCCTAAGTAAACAAGATGCATAAACATGATAAACATCACATGCAATCAAATAGTGACATGATATGGCCAATATCATTTTGCTCCTTTTGATCTCCATCTTCAGGGCTCCATGATCATCATCGTCACCGGCATGACACCATGATCTCCATCATCATGATCTCCATCATCGTGTCTCCATGAAGTCGTCTCGCCAACTTATTACTTCTACTACTATGGCTACCAGTTAGCAATAAAGTAAAGTAATTACATGGCGTTGTTCAATGACACGCAGGTCATACAATAAATTAAGACAACTCCTATGGCTCCTGCCGGTTTGTCATACTCATCGACATGCAAGTCGTGATTCCTATTACAAGAACATGATCAATCTCATACATCACATATCATTCATCACATTCTTCTTGGCCATATCACATCACATAGCATACCCTGCAAAAACAAGTTAGACGTCCTCTAATTGTTGTTGCATGTTTTACGTGGCTGCTATGGGTTTCTAGCAAGAACGTTTCTTGCCTACGCAAAACCACAACGTGATATGCCAATTGCTATTTACCCTTCATAAGGACCCTTTTCATCGAATCCGTTTCGACTAAAGTGGGAGAGACTAGCACCCGCTAGCCACCTTATGCACCAAGTGCATGTCAATCGGTGGAACCTGTCTCACGTAAGAGTACGTGTAAGGTCGGTCCGGGCCGCTTCATCCCACAATACCGTCGAAACAAGATTGGACTAGTAACGGTAAGCATATTGAACAAAATCAACGCCCACAACTACTTTGTGTTCTACTCGTGCAAGGAATCTACGCAATAGACCTAGCTCATGATGCCACTGTTGGGGAACGTAGCAGAAATTCAAAAAAAAATCCTACGTATCACCAAGATCTATCTATGGAGAGACCAGCAACGAGGGGAAGGAGAGTGCATCTACATACCCTTGTAGATCACTAAGCGGAAGCGTTCAAGTGAACGGGGTTGATGGAGTCGTACTCGTCGTGATTCAAATCACCGATGATCAAGTGCCGAACGCACGACACCTCCGCGTTCAACACACGTACAGCCCGGTGACGTCTCCCATGCCTTGATCCAGCAAGGAGAGACGGAGAGGTTGAGGAAGACTCCATCCAGCAGCAGCACAACGGCGTGGTGGTGGTGGAGGAGCGCGGCAATCCAGCAGGGCTTCGCCAAGCACCACGGGAGAGGAGGAGGAGGAGAGGCAGGGCTGCACCAAGAGAGGGAGAAGATCTCATGTATTATGTGTCAGGACCCCGACTCAATGTCACATCGATCTAGCCTGTAACACCTCATATCACTTTGCGGCCTCACGCACGGTATTCCCACGAGTGTCGCCTTACCTTTTCCCGGGACCGTTTGCGCCTTTTGGCACACGTATATGATAGTGTCGCTAGCATCCATATGATAAGGAGCCCGGGCTGACATGGCTAGTCGTAAACCCAAAGTGGCACAGACTTACAGGGACAGGCATCCATGAGCCAGCATCGAACGTGTCGGTCATCAGCGAGTGATTCCAGGCTGTAGCACTGGGCTAGCAGGACTCCGGTGAACCGGGCTGTAGCGGGCTAACAGGACTCCGGTATTCATCGCGTGGCATTTCCCCGAAGGGACAGACACAGGAACGAAGAAGGACACATGCCGGCCAACCTAAGTGTTCCGGAGCAGTAGCAAGCTACCATGGCTCGGTGGAAACACTAGGAGACATTTCCCAGTAAGAGAGGCTACTAAAGATAAACAACTAGATAGTCAGATCCCACACATACCAAGCATTTCAATAACATACACACAATATGCTCGATATGTGCAAATACAACATGGCATCACAACATGACTCTACGACTCAAGTATTTATTCATTAGGCTCTGAGGAGTGAGATATTACAAACATGGGTCACATGACCCAACATTCAGAACATACAAGTCAAAGCACAAGCGGAAGCTTAACATGTCTGAGTACAGACATCTACAAATGAAGAAGGCTTGAAAGCCTGACTATCTACTAGATCCTGCCGAGGGCACAAGATCGTAGCTGAGGTAACAAGCTAAACATCGAAGTCCACGCGAAACTACTAGCGAGACCGAGGTCTCTCTGCAAAAAAACATAAAATAGGCAAACGTGAGTACAAATGTACCCAGCAAGACTTACATCAGAACTAACTACATATGCATCATTATCAACAAGGGGATGGTGGGGTTTAACTGCAGCAAGCCAGCTTTAACTCGGTGGCTATCCTGAACTACGACTGCAAGGAACTCTTTTGAGGTGGCGCACACGAGTCCACATATTCACCATATCAATACACCACAATGGATCCGCTCCCGTCTCCCTACGAGAACGCCATCCATAGCACTCACGCTTATCTTGCGTATTTTAGAGTACCCACTTTCACTTGTCTATGAACTGTTATAGGCAACCCAGAAGTCCTTTACCGCGGACACGGCTATTCGAATAGATGATGTTAACCCTGCAGGGGTGTACTTCTTCACACACGCTCTCACCACTTACCGCCGTTTACATGACATGTACTCGACAACCTTCAAGCGGAAGCCCAACGTGGGTGTCGGCCACGACCTACCTAAACACTCAAGTCCCTAGTACAGGTTTATCGCCTATTCGGGTTCCATCCGTGAGGAGATCCAGCCGAAGTTTCGCTCACAGCCCCAAACAATGTGAACAGGGTTCCGTGACACCAAACGGGCGCCCGGTTTACCCGGCCACGTGCCTACCGCATCACAGCCCACCCCTACGGTCAGCGCTGCGCATGGCCTCCAGCATACTACAAACACCAGAAACTACTTGCAACTCCTAGACAGAGGACAAGGGTGATTAAGAAGCCGAGAGGGTCCATTACTTTCGGGCCCAATGCGTGGTAGTAGCTGAATCATGGATCACAAACACAAAACTCAGTTCCTGAGGACGGCTGCAATGAGACAACCCACCATGTACTCCTACATGGCCTCTCACCGCTACCTTTACCAAATCGTGTTCACACACTTAGCTCACACACAGTAGGACATGTTCACACACCTCTGATTCATCCTCGATGAATCAGACCCGACTCAACTCTAAGCATAGCAGGCATGACAAACAAGCATGAATGAGTAGGCACAACAGGGCTCAAACAACTCCTACTCATGCTAGCGGGTTTCATCTATTTACTGTGGAATGACAGGTCATGCAAAGGATAAAGGGGTTCAGCTACCGCAGCAAGTAACAGTAGAATCGTTGTTGTCCTAATGCAGTAAAATAGAGCAGGAGCAAGAGAGTGGGATTGTATCGGAATGAACAAGGGGGTTTTGCTTGCCTGGCATTTCTGAAGATAATATAGTTCTTCATTGGTGTCATCGAACTCATTGTCGGAACCACGTCTATCAAGAGGGGACAGTTACCGGCAAATAAAGAGGGACACAATCAATGCAATGCAACAAATATGATGCATGATAATGCCATGGAAATATGCTGTTGATTGAGCTAATGCAACTAGCAACAAGTTAAATGAAGTTGGTTTGAATCCAAGATTCAAATTCAAACTCCATATGTGATTATTCAAATGTCCTTTATATGATTTGTGCTAAACAGCAGCTATAAGTTGTTCTAACATGCATGAAAATGGTATAGATGGATAGATTGGATTTTTTCTGATCATTTTTCATATATAATTTATTTCATTTGGAGCTACGGTTGATTTTATATGAATTTTAGAAGTTTAAATTATTTTCTGGAATTTCCTGAATTAAAATAATTCCAGAAAATAAATAATTGCGTCAGCATTGAGTAAGCATGACGTCAGCAAGTCAACGAGGCAGCCCAGGTCAAACCTGACCAGTGGGCCCCGTGTGTCAGTGCGATTAGTTTAGTTGAAATTTAATTAAAACTAAACTGGATTAGTTAACAGGGCTGGGCCCCACCTGTCATTGACCCAACGGAGTCAACCAGGGCCCACCCATGGTCAAAGACGAAGTCGGCTGCGCCGGCGTTTAGCCGCCGGCGAGCCCGACGCGGCGGCGGAAGTGGTTTTGGCCGTTCCGGCCACCAAATGGGACGCGGAAGGCATCAAAGTGGAGCTGGGGACGAGCCGCGGCTCTTGGTGGAGTCAGTTGGGGTCGGGGTGGCCGGAGTTGGCGTCGGCGATGAGCTCGGCAGCGGCCGAAGCTCGGTCGAGCTCAAGAACAGCGATGTGGTGTGCAAACGAGACGGCTGCCACGCTAGTTTTGCTCTACGGAGCGTTGCGAGTGCAACGGACGCACGCGTGGCACCAAAAGGTCACCGGGGCTTCGCCGGCGACGAACCCGTGCGGCGGCGTGTGCGGGTGAATGCGGTGTGGCTGCTACGGTGCGCGGCAGAGCAAACGGAGAGGGAGAGGATAGGCAGGAGCTCACGGTGATCTTCGTGGAGTGGACGGCGAGCTCGGGGGAGGCCGAACGGCGACGAATTTGACGACGGCGATCCTCGGTGGCCGACGAGGGGAACGGCGGAGCTAGCGGCAACCAGGGGCTTCCGGCGCCTTTCGTCTGGGTGAGGATGAAGAGGGAGACAAGGCGGAGCTTTCTGGAGCGTCGGCGAGGCGGGGCGGTGGCTGTGGCCGCGGCGAACGGCGTCGGTGGCGACGAGCTCCGCTCGGGCAGAGAGGGAGAGAGAGCAGAGGAGAAGTTGGGGGACGAGGGAGAGTGCGAGGGGGTCAGACGGATTGGAACGGCACCGAGGAGGGGATTCGCGGCGTCGCGCTGTCCTCGGACGCAGGCAGGCAGCCTGGTGGCGTGGCGCTCGCGTGCGCGCCGGCGTGCTCCTCTCTGCCTGCCTGGCGAGAGGAAGCAGGTGGCTGGCACAGGCCAGCACAGTGCTGGGCTGGCCAGTGGGCTGCCAGGTGGGCTGGCCGCGCAGGTAAGTGGCCCTTTTTATTTCTTTTCTATTTTGTAGGTTTGTTTTGAATTTGGTTTTGAAACCAATTCAAATTATTTTGCTTCTGACAATATTTTAAGGAGCTAAAAGAATTAAAACAATGCTCCACAAACTATTTCAGAATTATTGGACCTATATTTATTTAATAGTAGATATAAATACAATTCAAATAATTATTGATTTAATTCAAATGCCCAAAATAAATGTTTCTGAGACACCAAAAATATTGGTTTGGATTTTACCTCTTGCCAATATTTCCAGAGGATAACAGGAACATTTTCTTGGACTTATTTGAAGCGATTTAAATGTTGGTTATTTTTAGAGGTTTCCTGAGGCTTTTGGAAATTCCTCAATCCAATTTTCATTTGAATTTAAACATGATGCACACATGGAAGCTAGCATAGGTCAGGCCAGAACTAGGGATGTGACAACTCACCCCCACTAAACAAGAATCGCGCCCCGAGATTCAAGACGCGAGGTAAGAAGACAATGGTAACACAACTAATAACATGAGCTCCAAGATCCAACTGTCTTCTCGAGGTGTTGATCTGTTGACTCAAAACAATCTTGACGTCTTTGCTCTGAGAACTCCAACTAACATGACGAGAAGAGGAAAGGAAAACTCTAGAAGAATCTATCTTCTCGAAGACCGAAAAACTCAGGATCAACTCACGGAGTAAGACATAGCATCATCTCTCAAGCTGAAACACGAACATCCATCCAAATGAATGGAGTGGAACAGATGTCGAGGGCTCACTAGGTAGACAACAATTCCACACCTAAGAAGATGGTAAACGATTGCCAATGTTGCGAGGAGTTGAGTTGCCATGATACCACAACAAGACACCTTAGGGATGGTGACTCGTAGATATATCCCCTTAAGTGGCAAAAAGAATTACCTTTGATTCAGAGATCATTGAAACTCGTTATACCAGCCTAAGGCAATTCTCGAGCGATCGTTTGGAGGGGTTCGGTAGAATGGCATACCCGAACCAGAATGGATGATGTGGATTACCTTGTTGAAGACAATGTCATAGTTGATTTTGGTTACCACCGGAAATGGAAGGGACCCATGGTAGAATGGCACATTGGCGGTGCAAGCTGGGAACAGAATGCAAATGTTGGGAATGATTCTGGTAACTGGGGAGAACCCAACAATAGAGAGTGAGTCCACTGTTTGAAAAGTTATAGCATAATCAAGGAGACTGAGGGCAATCCAGTTAGTGCCGAGGATAACACCTAGCGCTTGTGCGTGCTCTCAAGAACTTGAGCATTTCCATAATCATCAAGGTTCTACCAACATCCGTGTCAAGGATCCTGGCAACACAACATACTACCATGATGAACAACGATGGACGATGCAAATGCAAAGAAAGATAACACTTTCTCAGATTTCACCTTAGCGAGACCAAGGGGACAAAATCTGGATGATCGACCGAGAGACATTTAGCACTCCACTTCTAATGTTCTCCATGATGTGCTAGTGTATCCCATTCATAGATATGGTTTGATAACTAGACCATCAAGTAAAAGGTCGGACTTCGGGAGCTCAAGAATCCATAAGGAGTAACTTATTGGAGTAAAACCCTACGAAATCCTTATGGGGAGGTAGCCAACTTCCTTAACCAAGATACTACAGTAATAGGTCTTCCGGCTGGACGTGTTGACCACGACATCCTCCTTACCAGTTACAGAGGGACCAATATTATAGTTCTTGGAGAAATGCTCCAGCCATCATATCTGCCAGAGATTCAGATCTGGTTGGTGTCAGAACAGTCCAGACCCATCGAGTCTAGGAAGAAAAATGAAAGTTTGCCACACAAATCGACGAGATGACGTTGCGAGAACCTGAGAGAATGAACTACGATAGCAAGCTCCAAAACATGAGCTGGTTCTGCTACAAACATGTGAACATGTTGTCAAGACAAGCATGTCTACGTGGTAGTCTTACAATAAAACACTACCGAGTTCAGGTGGGGAACCATCATCGAGGATATCGGAGTCCTTACATAAGTCTAGCTCTTAAGAAGGAACTTCTTCTCCTTGAGCAAATCAATCAGTGGCTTGGTGTGCTAGGAATACATATAGAATGAAGGTTGCAAGTCTTCGAACCACAGAACACTTCGCACGTATGCATGACTGATTTGGGATGATTCCAAAGGAAGCAACATTGACTTTCTCGAATCCACGGCGGCAACTTGCATCAAATGCACATGAACTAGAGGAAGTCACTTCTTACATCCGAACATATGCTTCATGAGCTAACATGAACAAATGCTTTAAAAAGTTTCCAACACTAGCTTAATGTTCAACATGACTCATGGGGGAGACAAAATGCTGCTGATGGGCTCAACAACAACTCATCGGAATTTCCATATCACTGGACTTCCACCATCATGTGAACACGGTGATAGTATTGGTCAGACCAAAAGATGTAATGGTATATGCTCGAGGGATCAACCACGGGTAAGACAACATTATGAGCATCGTTGGTACTGATTTGATTTGACGATAGCCCACACTCAAATCAAAGGATGGACAAAATGGTATGTCCATTAACTGATCACGAGGGTCAGTCGATGAAAATACCATCTTTCTTCAGCACACATACAAGATATCCCCTAAAATGAACTAAGTCGGACAAGCTTTTATCTTCCAACTCTCCAAGTTGTTGTTTAGCTTAACCAACTAGCTCAGGGGTATACAACACAGATTCTTGGAGAAGGGGTGGTTTATATGAAACCAACTTGATCACGAACTCAACATAGCGGTCAGGTGACAACCTGGTGATACCTCCGAGAAGATATTCGGAAAATCACAAACCACCGATATGTTACTAAGCTCGAGAACAATGTTGCTTTTCAGGGCAAGACGATATGATCAATAGAGCAAGGGTTTGACAAAAACCTAACTCATTGATCGAAAAGTGTACCAGAAATAGAGACTAGGTAGCACAATCAGTCTTAGGGTGACGATTCAATAATCAGCACGCTAAGAATGAAGTTGTTGTCCGTTTAACTACCAAGCAACGGAGTTGCTAGCAGTATTGATTTCACGCACCACGATTCAATTGTCGGCATTTCGGTTACAATAACACGGGAACCGAGGAATGAACAATGATGGCAAGAAGTATTACTGCGTCAAGAATTCATAAGAGGTAGTGCAATTCTCATGACAGTCCTGACATAAAGATGGTAACACTCCAAGGTAGAATAGAACAAAAGCTGGATTGGCATTTTGATCTGTGGAATACAACTGCTTTGACCCAATCCTAGAAATGGATAAGGTACCGGAGTTTGTTTCTCCAAGTCATTCCGGAATAGAATGGCTTGACGGACCACAGAAGTAAAAGGCATCGATGAACACGAATACACGACTACTCCTGACTATCAATCGATAGACGACGGTCAGTATACAACTAAAGGGGGACAACTCAAAGGAACATAAGATTTTCTGAGTTGTGGATGCATAGATTAGTATGTCGAACTAAGTTCAATATGTTTCTTCCAGATAACCCATGCAAAAAGGTAGAACTGGCAGAGTCACAATATAACATGGAGAACTCTTCGAGAGCACTCTTGTTGTGATCTTTTGGTTCAACAAACTTCTTCCATAAGTGGCTCATAGTATTTGGAAGAAAGAAATACCACGGACCTCGAGGACTAATGCAAAGGTTACTAATTTCCTAAAGGAACTAGCAAACACTATCAACATGAGGTAAGTGGGGTGAATCTCGGGTTCAAAACCCAGAAGTAGATTACCTACTAAGTAAATGGCATCACGGGATGCTTTCGAGAATAAAGGCCAGAATCCTCACAATGGGACACAAAACGTGGCTAGATCACTAGATGATACTCTAGACACCTAGGGTCATAATAATAACTCCGACATATATGTTAAGGCAACAGAGTACCTCAACTCACCGATTAGTGTGGTTAATCTGGCCCAAAGGGACATCGGAACGGGAGGAAGGGATTTTGCAAATGCATCAGACTATCTAGAGACCTGGGATGACTCGGACAGCATAACGGCTGTAAATGCTCAAAAGATTGGAGACATCCTTCAAAATAGTGGCATGACCACTCAACATCTCAATATCATGGTTCTGAGATCAACTAACAACACACGGAAATAGTAAAACTGAGCTGAGATTTGAAACTAACAATTCTATAAGTCTATGGATTAGTAACACGTCATCCTGATAGATAGATGAGAAGGCCTAGTTCTTAATCCCCGTAGAAAAGAAGAGGTTGACTCAGATCAGAAGGCCATGAGGTATAAGGAGTAAAAAGAGCCTTACGTTCCAACCCACAATCAATTCCCCTACATATAGCTAAAGCATTTCTAGACACAACTTCGACCAGCTTGGCTTGGTAATCCTACAGGCAATCAGGCTCTGATACCAAAGCTGTCAGGACCCCGACTCAATCTCACATCGATCTAGCCTGTAACACCTCATATCACTTTGCGGCCTCACGCACGGTATTCCCACGGGTGTCGCCTTACCTTTGCCCGGGACCGTTTGCGCCTTTTGGCACACGTATATGATAGTGTCGCTAGCATCCAAATGATAAGGAGCCCGGGCTGACATGGCTAGTCGTAAACCCAAAGTGGCACAGACTTACAGGGACAGGCATCCATGACCCAGCATCGAACGTGTCGGTCATCAGCGAGTGATTCCAGGCTGTAGCACTGGGCTCGCAGGACTCCGGTGAACCGGGCTGTAGCGGGCTAACAGGACTCCGGTATTCATCGCGTGACATTTCCCCGAAGGGACAGACATAGGAACGAAGAAGGACACATGCCGGCCAGCCTAAGTGTTCCGGAGCAGTAGCAAGCTACCATGGCTCGGTGGAAACACTAGGAGACATTTCCCAGTAAGAGAGGCTACTAAAGATAAACAACTAGATAGTCAGATCCCACACATACCAAGCATTTCAATAACATACACACAATATGCTCGATATGTGCAAATACAACATGGCATCACAACATGACTCTACGACTCAAGTATTTATTCATTAGGCTCCGAGGAGCGAGATATTACAAACATGGGTCACATGACCCAACATTCAGAGCATACAAGTCAAAGCACAAGCAGAAGCTTAACATGTCTGAGTACAGACATCTACAAATGAAGAAGGCTTGAAAGCCTGACTATCTACTAGATCCTGCCGAGGGCACAAGATTGTAGCTGAGGTAACAAGCTAAACGTCGAAGTCCACGCGGAACTACTAGCGAGACCGAGGTCTCTCTGCAAAAAAACATAAAATAGGCAAACGTGAGTACAAATGTACCCAGCAAGACTTACATCAGAACTAACTACATATGCATCATTATCAACAAGGGGATGGTGGGGTTTAACTGCAGCAAGCCAGCTTTAACTCGGTGGCTATCCTGAACTACGACTGCAAGGAACTCTTTTGAGGTGGCGCACACGAGTCCACATATTCACCATATCAATACACCACTATGGATCCGCTCCCGTCTCCCTACGAGAACGCCATCCATAGCACTCACGCTTATCTTGCGTATTTTAGACTACCCACTTTCACTTGTCTATGAACTGTTATAGGCAACCCAGAAGTCCTTTACCGCGGACACGGCTATTCGAATAGATGATGTTAACCCTGCAGGGGTGTACTTCTTCACACACAGTCTCACCACTTACCGCCGTTTACACGACATGTACTCGGCAACCTTCAAGCGGAAGCCCAACGTGGGTGTCGGCCACGACCTACCTAAACACTCAAGTCCCTAGTCCAGGTCTATCGCCTATTCGGGTTCCATCCGTGAGGAGATCCGGCCGAAGTTTCGCTCACAGCCCCAAACGATGTGAACAGGGTTCCGTGACACCAAACGGGCGCCCGGTTTACCCGGCCACGTGCCTACCGCATCACAGCCCACCCCTATGGTCAGCGCTGCGCACGGCCTCCAGCATACTACAAACACCAGAAACTACTTGCAACTCCTGGACAGAGGACAAGGGTGATTAAGAAGCCGAGAGGGTCCATTGGTTTCGGGCCCAATGCGTGGTAGTAGCTGAATCATCGATCACAAACACAGAACTCAGTTCCTAAGGACGGCTGCAATGAGACAACCCACCATGTACTCCTACATGGCCTCTCACCGCTACCTTTACCAAATCGTGTTCACACACTTAGCTCACACACAGTAGGACATGTTCACACACCTCTGATTCATCCTCGATGAATCAGACCCGACTCAACTCTAAGCATAGCAGGCATGAAAAACAAGCATGAATGAGTAGGCACAACAGGGCTCAAACAACTCCTACTCATGCTAGTGGGTTTCATCTATTTACTGTGGAATGACAGGTCATGCAAAGGATAAAGGGGTTCAGCTACCGCAGCAAGTAACAGTAGAATCGTTGTTGTCCTAATGCAGTAAAATAGAGCAGGAGCGAGAGAGTGGGATTGTATCGGAATGAACAAGGGGGTTTTGCTTGCCTGGCATTTCTGAAGATAATATAGTTCTTCATTGGTGTCATCGAACTCATTGTCGGAACCACGTCTATCAAGAGGGGACAGTTACCGGCAAATAAAGAGGGACACAATCAATGCAATGCAACAAATATGATGCATGATAATGCCATGGAAATATGCTGTTGATTGAGCTAATGCAACTAGCAACAAGTTAAATGAAGTTGGTTTGAATCCAAGGTTCAAATTCAAACTCCATATGTGATTATTCAAATGCCCTTTATATGATTTGTGCTAAACAGCAGCTATAAGTTGTTCTAACATGCATGAAAATGGTACAGATGGATAGATTGGATTTTTCTGATCATTTTTCATATATAATTTATTTCATTTGGAGCTACGGTTGATTTTATATGAATTTTAGAAGTTTAAATTATTTTCTGGAATTTCCTGAATTAAAATAATTCCAGAAAATAAATAATTGCGTCAGCATTGAGTAAGCATGACGTCAGCAAGTCAACGAGGCAGCCCAGGTCAAACCTGACCGGTGGGCCCCGTGTGTCAGTGCGATTAATTTAGTTGAAATTTAATTAAAACTAAACTGGATTAGTTAATAGGGTTGGGCCCCACCTGTCATTGACCCAACGGAGTCAACCAGGGCCCACCCGTGGTCAAAGACGAAGTCGGCTGCGCCGGCGTTTAGCCGCCGGCGAGCCCGACGCGGCGGCGGAAGTGGTTTTGGCCGTTCCGGCCACCAAATGGGACGTGGAAGGCATCAAAGTGGAGATGGGGACGAGCCGCGGCTCTTGGTGGAGTCAATTGGGGTCGGGGTGGCCGGAGTTGGCGCCGGCGATGAGCTCGGCGGCGGCCGAAGCTCGGTCGAGCTCGAGAACGGCAATGTGGTGTGCAAACGAGACGGCTGCCGCGCTAGTTTTGCTCTACGGAGCGTTGCGAGTGCAATGGACGCACGCGTGGGACCAAAAGGTCACTGGGGCTTCGCCGGCGACGAACCCGTGCGGCGGCGTGTGCGGGTGAATGCGGTGTGGCTGCTACGGTGCGCGGCAGAGCAAACGGAGAGGGAGAGGATAGGCAGGAGCTCACGGTGATCTTCGTGGAGTGGACGGCGAGCTCGGGGGAGGCCGAACGGCGACGAATTTGACGACGGCGATCCTCGGTGGCCGACGAGGGGAACGGCGGAGCTAGCGGCAACCAGGGGCTTCCGGCGCCTTTCGTCTGGGTGAGGATGAAGAGGGAGACGAGGCGGAGCTTTCTGGAGCGTCGGCGAGGCGGGGCGGTGGCTGTGGCCGCGGCGAACGGCGTCGGTGGCGACGAGCTCCGCTCGGGCAGAGAGGGAGAGAGAGCAGAGGAGAAGTTGGGGGACGAGGGAGAGTGCGAGGGGGTCAAACGGATTGGAACGGCACCGAGGAGGGGATTCGCGGCGTCGCGCTGTCCTCGGACGCAGGCAGGCAGCCTGGTGGCGTGGCGCTCGCGCGCGCGCCGGCGTGCTCCTCTCTGCCTGCCTGGCGAGAGGAAGCAGGTGGCTGGCACGGGCCAGCACAGTGCTGGGCCGGCCAGTGGGCTGCCAGGTGGGCTGGCCGCGCAGGTAAGTGGCCCTTTTAATTTCTTTTCTATTTTGCAGGTTTGTTTTGAATTTGGTTTTGAAACCAATTCAATTTATTTTGCTTCTGACAATATTTTTAGGAGCTAAAAGAATTAAAACAATGCTCCACAAACTATTTCAGAATTATTTAACCTATATTTATTTAATAGTAGATATAAATCCAAGTTAAATAATTATTGATTTAATTCGAATGCCCAAAATAAATGTTTCTGAGACACCAAAAATATTGGTTTGGATTTTACCTCTTGCCAATATTTCCAGAGGATAACAGGAACATTTTCTTGGACTTATTTGAAGCGATTTAAATGTTGGTTATTTTTAGAGGTTTCCTGAGGCTTTTGAAAATTCCTCAATTCAATTTTCATTTGAATTTAAACATGATGCACACATGGAAGCTAGCATACGTCAGGCCAGAACTAGGGATGTGACATTATGTCTGTCTCATGGGCAGCCCTATGCCTCACTATTTATAGGGGGAGAGGGGGCTGCGCCCCCCTCTAGGGTTTCCCACCACCAAGGGGTGCGGCCAGCCCTAGATGGCAAAGGGGGTGGCGGCCAAGAGGGGGAGGAGAGGGAGGCGCAGGGAGCATGGGCCTTATGGCCCATCTGCCCTAGGGTTTGCCTCCTCTCACTTTCCCCTGAGCCTTGGGCCCCTTGTGGGGGGCGCACCAGCCCACCTGGGGCTGGTTCCCTCCCACACATGGCCCATGCAGCCCTCCGGGGTTGGTGGCCCCACTTGGTGGACCCCCGGGACCCTCCCGGTGGTCCCGGTACTTTACCGATAAAACCCGAAACTCTTCCGGTGACCAAAACAGGACTTCCCATATATAAATCTTTACCTCCGGACCATTCCGGAACTCCTCGTGACGTCCGGGATCTCATCCGGGACTCCGAGCAACATTCGGCAACCACATACAAGCTTCCTATATAACCCTAGCGTCATTGAACCTTAAGTGTGTAGACCCTACGGGTTCGGGAGACATACAGACATGACCGAGACGTTCTCCGGTCAATAACCAACAGCGGGATCTGGATACCCATGATGGCTCCCACATGTTCCACGATGATCTCATCGGATGAACCACGATGTCAAGGACTTAATCAATCCCGTATACAATTCCCTTTGTCTAGCGGTATTATACTTGCCCGAGATTCGATCGTCAGTATCCTTATACCTTGTTCAATCTCGTTACCAGCAAGTCTCTTTACTCGTTCCGTAACACATCATCCCATGATCAACTCCTTGGTCACATTGCGCAAATAATGATGTCCTACCGAGTGGGCCCAGAGATACCTCTCCGTTTACACGGAGTGACAAATCCCAGTCTCGATTCGTGCCAACCCAACAGACACTTTCGGAGATACCTGTAATGCACCTTTATAGCCACCCGGTAACGTTGTGACGTTTGGTACACCCAAAGCACTCCTACGGTATCCGGGAGTTGCACAATCTCATGGTCTAAGAAAAAGATACTTGACATTAGAAAAGCTTTAGCATACGAACTACACGATCTCTATGCTATGCTTAGGATTGGGTCTTGTCCATCACATCATTCTCCTAATGATGTGATCCCGTTATCAACGACATCCAATGTCCATAGCCAGGAAACCATGACTATCTGTTGATCACAACGAGCTAGTCAACTAGAGGCTCACTAGGGACATATTGTGGTCTATGTATTCACACGTGTATTACGATTTCCGGATAATACAGTTATAGCATGAATAAAATACAATTATCATGAACAAAGAAATATAATAATAACACTTTTATTATTGCCTCTAGGGCATATTTCCAACACCGCGCCCCTCTCAGGAGGCGCGGGATCGACAACGCCACGGTGCTCCATGCACCGCGCTCGCGTTAGAACAAGGCCAAGCTGGCGGATCGCGGGATGCTCCAGGCCAACATGCACGCCAACATGTTGGCACGAGCGTCGCACGGTCGCCTGGACGAGATGTTGCTCCTTCTAACACTTTTAGAAGTTTGAGCATATCCCGCTCCTCGCGTCGTTCGCCCCCGACGCCGAAAACCCCAGAAGAAGCGTTGGCCCAAGCCCAACTGCTACTAGACTACCCTCCAGCGCCGGACAAGATCGACGACTGGAGGATCACCATCCAGAGCCTCATCGGCTTCACCAACGGTGACAAGCCCCGGCAACCGAGCACGTCGAAGCCCTGGAAAGACGCCCAGGCGCAAGCCGGTGGCGACAAGACCGGTGGGGGTGCCACCACCGTGCACTCCCCGCCCCAAAGGCCAAGATTGCCGACTCACCGGGCTAACCTCGACACCGACTCCACCGCGTTGTCGGACCCACGAGTTCGTCGCGATCAGCGCCAAGTTCTCCAAGAACGACGACAAGAGGACGCTCGTACTCGCATCGAGCGTCGAAGAGAAGCGCGGCGTCAGTCAGACCAGCGCGCTGGGCCCACTGTTGATATGCATCGCCAGGGGAACCAGGCGACTTGCCGTATGCGGTAGGTTGCCCTGCATTCACTCGTGAGCTGTGGCAGGTCCAGTGGCCCAGTACCACGAACTTCAAGCCAGACGTACCCGAGAAGTACGACGGCAGGATACATCCGTTGGAGTTCCTCAGCATCTACACCATCGCGGTGCAGGCTGCCGGGGGACGCGACGAGAAGATCCTCGCCGACTACTTCCCGTTGGTACTCAAACCCAACGTCAGATCTTGGCTCATGCACTTGCCGGACAACTCCATCTCCTCATGGGCAGATCTGTGCCATCAGTTTGTCGGCGCCTTCACAGGCGGCCACAAGCCCCATGGCCAAGAAAGCGATCTTCATCTGCTCGCCCAGAAGGAAGGAGAACCCCTGCGCAAGTTCATTCAAAGATTCAGCCAGGTGCAACACAACATCCCAGATGTCCACCCCGCCGCGGTTATCAGCGCGTTCCATCAGAACGTGCGTAATCGCAGGATGAGGGAGGAGATGGCGATGTGCAAAATCAGAGATGTCAGCGAGCTCTATGCTCTGGCCGACAAATGCGCACGTGCTGAGGAGGGGAGGAAACTCCCCGGAGAGAATGCAGGAGCAGAAGGATCTGACAGTGAGGAGGCCGCCCCGGCAAAGAAGAACCGGAGGCGGAATATCAGAAAGAGGAAAGCCAAGGATGTGCTAGTTGTCGAGCAGTCCGGCAATGGAGGTGGCGCTGAGAAGGCCAAAGCTGGTGACTCCAGCGAGGCTGTGGTGGCCGCCGACAAGCAGGACGGCTCCGGCAAGCAGTACTGCAAGATCCACCGCACCAAGGGCCATGATCTCCAGGCCTGCAAGAAAGTTGAGCAGCTTGTTGAGCTGCAGAAAGCTGAATACGAGCGGCGCGACAAGGAGAAGGCCCAAGAAGGTGGCGGAGGATCCGGCAAGAAGCGTCCCGCCCGGGGAGGGCGCCACGGCAAGGCTAAGCAGCGGCAAGGAGACAGGCCTCCCCGCGGCCGCGACAAGGATGAAGACGAAGATGAAGATGAAGAGATGGATGAGGATGAGGCCGACGAGCAGGAGTTTCAGAAAGTGACGGAGGTTTTGTGCGTCGACGGCGGTGCCTTTTTGCATACTTTGCACCGCCAGCTCAAACAATGGGTGTGAGAAGTTAATGCGGGAGAACCGTCGGTTGAGTCGCGCAAGCCCCTGAAGTGGTCCAGCACGCCCATCATCTTTGATGCTGAGGATCACCCTGATCGCATAACTGCGGTCGGGTGCTTGCCGATGTTGGTTTCGCCAACTATCCGGAACCTCAAGGTCACAAAGATGCTGGTTGATGGCGGGGCCGGCTTGAATCTGATCTCCTCCGCGGTGCTCAAGAAGCTCCAGATCCCCGACAGCGAGCTCGAAGAGACTGGTACCTTTCAAGGAATTAACCCAGGAAGAAGCAAGCCGAAGGGGAAGATCACACTGTGTTGTGGGAAACGAACACCTATGGGGCAGGGCCCCTTTCGGTCCAGCAAGGGAGTGGAGGGCGCACGAAGAGCAGATCGAGGCGAAGCACGCGAGGAATTTTACCCAGCTTCGGAGCTCTCCGGAGAGATAAAACTCCTACTGCTGCTTTGTGTTTATATTCTGTTCTTGCTCGAGAGCGTGGGTGTGTTGTAGTTTCGAATGAGTCGAACCCCTTCTACGTGCGCATGGGCCTCCTTTTTATAGGCTAAAGGGGTCACCGACAGGTCGCAACGCAGAGAGAGGGGTAAAAAAGTAAAAAGAGGGGTTGGTACAACCGCCATCTACAGTCCCCCCTACCTAACTCCGACGGTAGGGGACAAGGCATTTAATGCCCGTCCGGTCGCCCAAACAGTGCAAGAAACGACCGTTAGGGGCATCACCGATCGCCACGATGGCCTTCTCGTCATCTCCACTTGCCACCTCGCACCGCTTGGCTGCACAGCTACTCGCCACGTGCACCAGGAACGATCCTGTGGCAACACGTCGTCGGACGCGCTGGAGCGTGGGCGCAGAGTGGTGGCTTCGCCGCGGCAAGCGCCTTGCCGCGGTCGCTGTCTTGTCGCACCCGCAAGCTTGCCACTCGCCGGGTCTTGCCGGGACGCGCGGTGTGTCGCGACAAGTCTCTTGAAATGCCTTGGTTGGTCTTCCCGGCCAGCAGCTCTTGCCGGGGTCTTGTCCTTCCCGGCAAGCTCCTCTTGCCGGGGCTCTGTCTTCTCAGTTAAACACTTTGTTCTTGAATGGCACCAACAGGGTCTACGGAGGATCTTGACGGACGCCCGGCAAGCCTTGCCGCTGGGTGCTGCAACTGCCCGTGCACAAGTTTGGGATACTAAGGTACCCCTACTTTAGTACACCGACAGGAGCCCCCGGGCCTGGGTCGTACACGGTGCCGAGCATTGTTGGGCCAGGCCCAAAACAGGGCACGGGCACTCGCGGCCTGGGTCCATATCAAATCTGACTCCGTATCCACCGCGCCCTCCCGTAACGGCACGCGTCAAACGCGGCGTCGTGGGAGAGATCGTGGGCAATTCTTTAATCAGGAAAGGCATAACGTTCGCCTCTCCCCTTTATAAGCAGAGGAAACAGGGGCCGTTCCCCCACCTTCGCCACTTGCGGTTTCTTCCTCAGAAAGCTCCGCCGCTCCCCTCCGCTTCTCAAGCCGAAAGAGAGCAGCGCTCCGCCGCCCGTTGTCGCCGTCGCCGCCGTCGCTGCCATCCTTCTCCACCGCTTCCGCCATGGCTCCGAAGACCCGGAAGAGCGTGAAGTCGGCCGAGGCGTTACGGCTTGAGGCGCTGCGCAAGGAACGAGCGCTTCCCCCCCCCCCCCCCCCCCCGCCCCCCCCCCCCGAGCTCACCCCGAAGGCGCTGCGGGAGGAGTTTTATCTCTTCTGGTCGACGGAGACGCGGGCGCATCCGCGCACGCAGGTACTCTCTGCCGAAGCTTCTACTTCGAAAAAGTGTCCCAGATGATACTATTTCTTCCCTCTGTTCTTCTATTGCGGGCTTTGCCCACCCTTTTCCAATTTCTTCTACGATATCATAAACACATACGGGCTCCACCTCCTTGACTTCACCCCCAACGTTGTTCTGACAATGGCGGTTTTCGCGCATCTTTGCGAGAACTTCATCGGAATCCATCCCAACGTTGCTCTTTTCCGCCACTATTTCATTCCCCGGGTCGAGAAAGGAGAACCCTTGTCTGGCGGGGTCTCCTGGATCTCAAGGGTCGGCAAGAAGGAGGTGTATCTGGAGGGGGAGCTCCGTAGCAAATGGGACGTGTGGAGGGCGGAGTGGTGCTGGATTGTTGACGCCAATCCGCATCCATTCACCAACTTGCGCCAGACCCGGGTAGTGCGCGGCGGCGACTGGAGCACTTTGTCGCCGGACGATGCCAAGCTGAAGATCGCCACCACCCGAATCCTGCGGCTCAGGCTTGCCGGGCTCACAGTAGGGGCCGTTGGCGCGGATTTCCTTCGCCGTCGCATCGCCCCTCTGCAAGAGAGGAGGAGGCCCGCCTGGCTGTTTGGTGGCCCGGCGGATATCATGAGGCTGCGTCCAGGCCTCAGCTTCAACTTCACAGTTCTGGAGCTTGACGGGATGCTCAAGGAGCTATTCAAGAACGATGCCAACCATCCGGAGTGGTTCAGGCTGCCGCAGGGCGTCATCCCACTGTGCAACAACTCCCAGCGTGATCGCATCCGTGCAATGATGCCGGAGTGCGACTCGCACGGGATTATCCCAACTTGGATAGAGCCCGCCGACGATGTCGTGCGGAAATTCTTTGACGGCTTGGCGGAGGTAGCGGTCCGCGCCGACGAGCAGAGGCTCCTCACCCGCGACACCACCGACGACGAAATGCTGTACATCGCCACCAGGGCCGAAGAGGCGGCGGCAGCCGCCGCCGTGGGCGAGTTTGGCTTCACGTTGGAGGAGGCAGAGGTGGCCGAGGCGGCAAGCCTTGCCGGCCGAGAGGACCTTGGCAGGGAGGTCGCTGGCGAGGAGGAGCCCGAAGCCGAGGCAAGCGAGCCTGCCGGGGGCGCAAGTGGCCAACCATCTTCAAGCAGCTTGCTGCAGACGGAGCCCTCAGCGCAGCCCCCAGCTCAGCCGAGGAGGCGCCTCCGCAAGACTGGAGACACAGCAGGACGGCGGGCAGGCCAACATGCGCAGCGCCGCGGGACACGCTCTACCGTGACAAGCACCGTTGCCGCGGGAGCGTCTCATGCCGCGCCGGCAACTGGAGCGGGATCTTCTCGAGCCGCTACTCCTGATCCTGGCGCAGCTCCCGCCAAGCGTCCAAGGGAGCCTACTCCTCCGCCTCGTTGCGCTGAGAGGGTGCCGGATTTCGACCTCTCCATGCCGAGCTCCGATGAGGAGGAAGAAGAAGAGGAGGAGTAAGACTTTCTTCTTGTTGCACTTATGTTTCTTCGATTCTTGCAGTTTCTTATCTTGCATCTGATCTGCTTCCCTCCGAATCCTTGTTCCATTTCAGGACTCTGGCCAAGAGAGCGGCGAAGAGGGCTAAGATCCCCGTGGTTGTCATCGAGGACGATCCTGCTGTGATGGCAGAGGACACGTCCGAGACTACCTTGACGGACCTGACACAGCCCCCAGCGTAAGTGTTTGGTTCACTTCCTGTTGTGGGGCGCGCATGGGTGCTTTTTCTTTTGCTGATATCTTGATTGTTGACTTGCTTGTGTAGGAGCAGAGCAGGCCCATCAGGAGCAACCAGAAGCCGCTCCAGAGGTGCTGTCTGCTTCAACTACGCCGCCAAGGGGCGGTTCTCCGACAAGGGAGCGCTCTCCGGCAAGGGAGCGGTCCCCGGCAAGGGGCAGTTCCCCGGCGAGGGACGGGACCAGCGATCCTCCGGTGGTGGAGCCCATGGTCACGGAGCCCAGCACAGGTAACCCTCCTTGTCGGAAATTTTCCCTTGGGTTTTTCTTCTGATCTTCTTTTTGGATCTTTGCTTGACTTTTTCTTCCTCTTCCCATCTTCAGATCCCCCTCCCACTGACCCGATGGAGACTGAGGCCATCGGTGAGGAGGACGCATGCGGCAACACTGAAGGTGCTGCCGCCGCCGAGGAAGAGGCCGATGCTGACGATCCCGCCAGCGAAGAGGCCGCCAAGGCTGCTGGTGCAGGAGTGGGCGAGGGGCCCGGCGATCGTACTGACGACCCGGAGGGCGCAGGAGCGCAAGGCGCTACACCGACCGCCGACCCCTCTGCCGCTGACGCAGCACCGGGCTCCGAGGAGCCCCAGCCCGGCGCCTACTTGAAGGCCGGCGAGGGTGTTTTCATCCATCTTCCCTGGGCGTCGAGCTCCAGGGCGCCGATCGAGGGAGAGTCTTTTGACGGAGAGGTGCTCACCTCCGTCGGGCTGTCAGTGGTTGATGCACCAAGCAGCAGTAGCGGCGAGTCCGAGGAGGAGCAACTGCTCCGGAAGCTGGTGTCACTTTACCGCGCCCAGCAAGCGAAGTTGGAGTCCCGGGAAGGGCTTGTCGCGCAGGCAGGAATTGACATAGAGAAGCATGCGGAGGAGCTCTAGAACCGCAACCAGGAGGCCCTCCGGTCCATTGCTGAGGAGAGGGCGCAGCTTGTCGAGGCGAAGAAGGCGTTCATTCTTGAAAAGGCTGAAGCCGAAGAGCAGCAGAGGCTCGCCGCCGAGGAGCTGTCCAAGCGGGAAGGTGAGTTGATGCAGAAAAAGGTAAACTTGGACAGCCACGAGGAGGAGCTCGCCGCCCGGGAACAATCACTCGGCGGGGCACTCAAGGAAGCGAAGGATGCTGCCGCAGCTGCCGAGGCCGCCAAGAAGGAATTGGAAGCGAAGGTGACGCAGCTGGAGGCTGAAATGAAAGGGAAGAATGAGGAGCTTGCCGCACTCCAGCGCGAACGTGAGAAGGATGCCCTCGCCCATGGTGATCTGTAGTTCAACTTGCCGACAAGATCAAGGAACTGAACGCCGCCAAGGACTCGAGCGCTGATCTGGAGCTGAAGCTGGCCACACTGACAGACACGCTGGATGGCGCTAAGAAGCACGAGGATGACTTGAAGAAAGAGATCAAGGGCAACGAGGAGCTGCTGACGAGGGCCGTCGAGACTCAGAACACCTTCAAGGCTACGGTGGAGCTCTGGACGGAGGGCCTCGTCAACATCGCTGCAACTATCGACGAGGAGCTGGCGGAACTAGACTTGGCGGGCTTCGGGTACTCCACTGACGAAAACCTCCAGCCCAGCGCCAAGCTTACTCTTTTCTTCAAGGGTGTGGTGATGGCCCTCCAGCAACTCCGGGAAAGGATCCCAAAGAAGCTGGCGGACGAGTCGCGCGCAATCTGCGCCAAGGTCTTGGAGAAGGTGTTGGTGAAGATACTCTTCCGCAATCCGGGCCTCGACCTCACCCGCGTCCTCAAGAAGCTGCCGGCGGGTGCTGATCTCGAAGAGCTCAAAGCCATTGTCGCACCCATTGTGGACAAGGTGAATGAAGTCAGGAGGATCAACGGCGAGCGCGTGGATTAGGCCACCCTTCTTCTCCCTTCCTTGTCGCTGTTATTTAAGTTACAAGAACAATTTAGTCAGTGCTGCCACAAGTTACTTTTGTAATATAACTTTATTCTGGGCAATGCTTGCTATGCTATCTCCTTTACTTGATTCCTTTCTTTGTATGTTTTTACCCTACGCTTTTAGGGAACTTGCCGGCGCGGGCACGCTTGCCGCAAGTGCTGAGTGCGGAACATCAGGAGCCTGCTGGCGGTGCCGGCTCCGGCAAGAAACCTTGCCGCAGCTAGTTGCAGCACACTTAAGTTGTTGAGCGGGCTCGAAACAAAGTAAGGGCGCAACTAGCTACGAGGAGTTTCCTCCGCGCACAGGTTTTCCATACAAAACATGGTCGTTCAAGGAAGATAACTTAAAATTTTAAAAACTGATCATGCTCAAACTTCGGCAACTTAGCTTTTCTGTCGTCTGTGTCCCGGCAAGGCTATACTTCTTTGAACGACGCCTGGTCCACACCTTTATCCTCTCCTTCCCCCCCCCCCCCCCCCGTGAACTTGTGGGCGAAGGAACCTTTCTTTTGAGAACAAAGAAAGAAGAGAAAATAATGATTTGGAGCCTTAAGGCTCGTTATTGCTTACCGGGGTGAGTGCTGCACAAAGTGTTAGATAAAGCATGCAGAAAAAAGAAAGAATGCATGAAATTTGACAAGATGTGCGAAGCACATGAACTTTATTTATGCACGGGATCTGCTCCCGGCTTTCTACAAAGGGCTACATGCAACAGCGGCAAGGCTTGTACAAAAGGTGGTTGCCGGAACGGGTTCCGGCAAACGCGCCTTATGGGTAAAACTTACGAAGCTTATCTATGTTCCAGGAATTGCTCACCGGAAATCCATCTTCGGTCTCAAGGCGGACAGCGCCGGGCCTAGTGACTCGCTTTACCCGATAAGGGCCTTCCCACTTTGGCGTCAACTTGTTGAAATTCTTGGTGGATTGAACGCACCGAAGAACAAGGTCGCCTTCCTCGAAGCTTCTGGCATTAACTTTGCGGCTATGGTAGCGCGCAAAGCTTGCTGGTAGCAATCAGCTCATACAGCAGCCTGAAGACGATCTTCCTCGAGGAGCAGCGCGTCATCTTGCTGCAGCTGCTCTTGCTCAAGCTCATCATAAGCGAGCACCCGAGGCGATCCGTATACGAGTTCCATGGGGAGAATTGCTTCTGCTCCGTAGACTAAAGCAAAAGGTGTCTGGCCAGTGGCTCGATTTGGCATCGTCCTGATCGGCCAAAGAACCACCGGCAGCTCCTCGATCCAGTTTCTTCCGCACTTGCGCAGCCTGTCGAAAGTTCTGGTCTTGAGCCCGCGCATCACTTCAGCATTTGCCCTCTCCGCTTGACCGTTGCTTCTCGGGTGAGCAATATAAGCGAAGCAGATCTTGGCGCCAAGATCTTGGACGTACTGCATGAAGGTGCGGCTCGTGAATTGTGTGCCATTGTCAGTGATGATCCTATTAGGGACTCTGAAACGGCAAACAATTGACCTAAAGAACTTGACTGCTGACTGTGCTGTCACCTTCCTCACTGCTTCCACTTCAGGCCACTTTGTGAACTTGTCAATTGCAACGTACAAGTACTCAAAGCCCCCGACAGCTCGGGGAAAGGGGCCGAGGATGTCGAGCCCCTAGACCGAAAATGGCCAGGATAAAGGGATTGTTTGGAGAGCTTGAGCTGGTTGATGTATCTGCTTGGAGTGGAACTGGCACGCTTCACACTTGGTTACTTGTGGAGTTGCATCCTGGAGGGCTGTCGACCAGAAGAAACCTTGCCGAAAGGCTTTGCCGGCAAGTGCTCTTGCGCCAATGTGGTGACCACATATGCCTCCATGTATCTCCGCCAACAGCTCCTGTCCATCTTCCCGGGAAATGCACTTCAATTTCACTCCGTTGAATCTTCTTCTGTACAGTATGTCATCGACAAACTGGTACATACTTGATTGTTGGGCTACTCTCTCCGCTTCTTCTTGTTCTTCGGGAAGTTCTCCTGTTTGAAGGAAATGGACGATCTGCTGTGCCCACGCCGGAGCTTGTGGCTCAACGACAAGGACTAAAGGCGCAAATGCTGCTGCGGGAACATCTGCTTCCATGGCAAGAATCTATGATTCAGCCGGAGCGTGATGCTCCACGGCAAGCGTGTCGGGACACAGCTTGTCGGGAGCGTCTGCTTCAACGAAACAAACCCTAGGTCTTGTCGGAGCAGACTTCTCCTCAGCACTCTTTGTGTTGATCTTGGGGACCTTCTTGACGACGGCTTCGGGGAGCTCTGCCGGAAAGTAGTCGCCAGTAACCAACTTCCTCTTCTGGGTCTGTCCAGTTGGTGGTGTTACAGATGGTTGAGTTAGCTTGAGCACAAAAATTCCTGGTTCCACAGGTAACTTGAGTGCCGCGCACTTTGACAGGCCGTCTGCAACGTTGTTCTGAGCTCTTGGAACGTGTTCCATCTGCAGGACGTCAAAATGTTCTTCTAGCTTCCTCACTTCATCAATGTAGGCTTCCATCAACGGACTCTAATAATCTTTGTTCACTTGACGGACGACAAGCTGCGAGTCACCCCTGACAATGAGCTTCTTGATCCCAAGGTCCGCGGCGATCCTGAGCCCGGCAAGCAAGCCTTCATACTCTACAGTATTGTTTGCTGCTTGCTCCTTGGGAAAGTGCATCTGGACCACATACTTGAGGTGCTCTCCGGTGGGTGCGACAAGTAGTATGCCCGCACCGGCGCCTTGCAGCGAGAAGGCACCATCAAAGTACATGATCCATTCTTTGCTTGCTTCCTTGACGGGGATGCTCGTCTCCGGAGTTTCTTCATCAGGTGTTGGCGTCCATTCTACTATGAATTCTGCCAATGCTCGGCTCTGGATAGTTGAGGTACTCTCAAACTTGAGGCCAAAGCTTGACAATTCCAGTGACCACTCGACGATCCTGCCTGTTGCTTCTGGATTCTACAACATTCTCTTCAACAGAAAGCGAGTGACAACTATAATCTCATGTGCTTGAAAGTAATGGCGCAGCTTCCTTGAGGCCATGAGAAGGCCGAAAAGCAACTTCTGCACTCCAGAGTACCTTGATCTAGCCCCCTGTAGAAGGGAACTGACAAAATACACTGGGCGCTGCACCATCTTCTTTTGTTTCTCTTCCTGTGGCTGCACAGATCTATCCTTGTCGGGACCAGAGCTTGTCGGGGAAGCCCCGTGCTTGTCGCTAGATTCGCTTGCCGTGGCCGCTGGCTCATCATCCGCCTCCCTCTCCGCCACTAACGCAGCACTAACCACTTGATTGGTTGCCGCTAGATACAGCAGCAACTTCTCTTGTGGCTTAGGTGCGACAAGTATTGGAGCGGAGGACAGGTATCTCTTCAAGTCTTGCAGCGCAGCCTCCGCTTCCGGAGTCCATTTCATTGGACCTGCCTTTTTCAAAATTTTGAAAAATGGCAGCGCGCGCTCAGCAGACTTAGAGATGAACCTACTGAGAGCAGCAACGCAGCCGGCAAGCCTTCGTACGTCCTTGACTCGCTTCGGTGCTTCGATCTGCTCAATGGCCTTGATCTTGTCGAGATTGGCTTCAATCCCCCTCTGGGACACAAAGAACCCGAGAAGCTTGCCATAAGGAACTCCAAACACGCACTTCTCGGGGTTCAACTTGAGATTGATCTTGCGCAGATTTGTGAAGGTTTTGTCCAAATTTTGGATCAACGTTTCTCTGTCCTTGTTCTTGACCACTATGTCATCCATGTAAGCTTCTACATTCCTGTGCAACTGTGGCTCAAAAGCATGACTGACTACTCTTGCAAATGTTGAACCAAGATTCTTTAGTCCGAAAGGCATCCGTACAAAGCAGTACGTGCCACATGGAGTAATGAATGCTGTTTTCTCTTCATCCGCTTCTGCCATGAAGATCTGATGATATCCTGAGTATGCATCAAGAAATGAAAGCAGATCACATCCTGCTGTGGAGTCGACAATCTGGTCAATGCGCGGCAAGGGAAATGGATCCTTGGGACAAGCTTTATTAACATCAGTGAAGTCAATGCAAAGCATCCACTTCCCGTTCGCTTTGCGCACGACTACTGGGTTGGCTAACCACGTTGAATGGAGTACTCCTCGGACCAGGCCTGCTGCTTCCAATTTCTTGATCTCTTCAGCAATGAATTCCTGTCGCTCCACTGCTTGCTTCCTAACTCTCTGCTTGACGGGCCGCGCGTGAGGGCAGATGGCAAGGTGGTGCTCAATTACTTTCCTGGGAACACCGGGGATGTCAGATGGTTTCCATGCAAACACATCGACATTCGCCTACAGGAAAGCAACGAGCGCGCTTTCCTATTTAGGGTCAAGCGTGGCACTGATGGTGAAGGTACCACCAGTGCCGTCCTCCTTGGCTGCCACTTTCTTTGTCTCTGGTGAAGCTGTCTTTGCCTTCTTGCACTTGCCGGTGGAGCTCGATGGTGCGTCCTCGACGGTAGCGCAACACTCTAAAGAGGTGCGCTTGCCGGAGTGAGCATCAGAGCTACTCTTGCCGGACTTGGTCTTCTTCTTCCCCCCGGGAGCTTCAGCGGCAAGTGGTTTGCGTTCTGCTGCGGCTGCTGCTTCCCGATAGATCTTGTCGGTACAGATAAGGGCATCTTTCTTGTCGCCATGTACAGAAATGACACTTATCGGACCGGGCATCTTGAGCACGTTGTAAGCATAATGAGAGGCTGCCATGAACTTGGCGAGCACTGGACGGCCAAGTATCCCATTGTAGGACAATGGCAAATCAGCAACGTCAAATGTGACTCTCTCTGTCCTGAAGTTCAGCTTGCTGCCAAACGTTACTGGCAGTGTGATCTTCCCCTTCGGCTTGCTTCTTCCTGGGTTGATTCCTTGAAAAGTGCCGGTCTCTTCGAGCTCGCTGTCGGGGATCTGGAGCTTCTTGAGTACCGCTGACGAGATCAGATTCAGGCCGGCCCCGCCATCAACCAGCATCTTTGTGACCTTGAGGTTGCGGATGGTTGGTGAAACCAACATCAGCAAGCACCCGACCGCAGTTATGCGATCAGGGTGATCCTCGACATCAAAGATGATGGGCGTGCTGGATCACTTCAGGGGCTTGCGCGACTCAACGGACGGTTCTGCTGCATTTACTTCCCGCACCCACTGTTTGAGTTGGCGGTGCGAGGTATGCAGAGAAGCACCGCCGTCGACGCACAAAACCTCCGTTGCCTTCTGAAACTCCTGCTCGTCGGCCTCATCCTCATCCATCTCTTCATCTTCGTCCTCATCTTCATCCTTGTCGCAGCCGCGGGGAGGCCTGTCTCCTTGCCACTGTTTGGCCTTGCCACGGCGTCCTCCCCGGCCGGGACGCTTCTTGCCGGATCCTCCGCCACCTTCCTGGGCCTTCTCCTTGTCGCGGCGCTTGTATTCAGCTTTCTGCAGTTCTACGAGCTGCTCGACCTTCTTGCAGGCCTGGAGGTCATGGCCCTTAGTGCGGTGAATCTTGCAGTACTGCTTGCCGGAGCCGTCCTACTTGTCGGCGGCTACCACAGCCTCGCCTGAGTCACCAGCTTTGGCCTTCTCGGCGCCACCTCCGTTGCCGGACTGCTCGACAATTAGCACATCCTTGCCTTTCCTGTTTCTGTTATTCCGCCTCCGGTTCTTCTTTGCCGGGACGGCATCCTCACTGTCAGACCCTTCTGCTCCTGCGTTCTCTCCGGGGAGTTTCCTCCCCTCCTCAGCACGTGCACACTTGTCGGCTAGAGCATATAGCTCACTGACATCTCTGATTTTGCACATCGCCATCTCCTCCCTCATCTGGCGGTTATGTACGTTCTGATGGAACGCGCTGATAACCGCGGCGGGGTGGACGTCTGGGATGTTGCGCTGCACCTGGCTGAATCTCTGTATGTACTTGCGCAGGGGTTCTCCTTCTTTCTGGGCGAGCAGATGAAGATCGCTCTCCTGGCCATGGGGTTTGTGGCCGCCCGTGAAGGCGCCGACAAACTGATGGCACAGGTCCGCCCACGAAGAGATGGAGTTGTCCGGCAAGTGCATGAGCCAAGATCTGACGTTGGGCTTGAGCACCAGTGGGAAGTAGTTGGCGAGGATCTTCTCGTCGCGTCCTCCGGCAGCCTACACCGCGATGGTGTAGACGCTGAGGAACTCCGACGGATGTATCCTGCCATCGTACTTCTCGGGTACATCTGGCTTGAAGTTCTTGGTACTGGGCCACTGGACCTGCCGCAGCTCACGAGTGAACGCAGGGCAACCTACCGCGTATAGCAAGTCGCCTGGTTCCCCTGGCGCATGCATATCAATAGTGGGCCCAGCGCGCTGGTCCGACTGACGCCGCGCTTCTCTTCGACGCTCGATGCGAGTACAAGCGTCTTCTTGTCGTCGTTCTTGGAGAACTTGGCGCTGATCGCGACGAGCTCGCGGGTCCGACGACGCGGTGGAGTCGGTGTCGAGGTTAGCCCGGCGAGTCGGCGATCTTGGCCTTCGGGGCGGGGAGTGCACGGTGGTGGCACCCCCAGCAGTCTTGTCAGCATCAGCTTGCGCCTGGGTGTCTTGCCGGGGCTTGTCGCCGTTGGCGAAGCCGATGAGGCTCTGAATGGTGGCCCTCCAGTCGTCGATCTTGTTTGGCGCTGGAGGGTAATCTAGAAGTAGCTGGGCTCTGGCCAGCGCTTCCTCTGGAGTCTTGGGCGGTGGCGGCGAACGACGTGAGGAGCGAGATATGCTCAGACTTCTAACAGTGTTAGAAGGAGCAGCATCTCGTCCAGGCGATCGTACCGCTCTCGTGCCAACATGTTGACGCGCATGTTGGCCTTGAGCGTCCCGCGATCCACCAGCTCGGCCTTGCTCCAACGCGAGTACGGTGGTAGGAGCACCATGGCGTTGTCGATCCTGCACCTCCTGGGAGGGGTGCGGCGTATGTACAGACGCTGAAGCTTGCGGGGCCTTGTCCTTGGACCTGGTGACGACGTGAGTCCCCCTGTCGGCGCCCGCTCCCCCGCCGGCGTCCACCCCGCCGCCCGTTTGCTCTGGTGGCGGTAGGATCGACGTGGACGGAGCGGCCACCTCCGAAGCCTTCTTCTTCGGTGGCATGTCGATGAAGATGTTGATGTGGCGCGCACGAACGCTGGATCAGGTTCGCACGACCTCGACGCCCCCCTACCTGGCGCGCCAAAGATGTCGTGGGAAATGAACACCTATGGGGAAGGGCCCCTTTCGGTCCGGCAAGGGAGCGGAGGGCGCACGAAGAGCAGATCGAGGCGAAGCACGCGAGGAATTTTACCCAGCTTCGGAGCTCTCCGGAGAGATAAAACTCCTACTGCTGCTTTGTGTTTATATTCTGTTCTTGCTCGAGAGCGTGGGTGTGTTGTAGTTTCGAATGAGTCGAACCCCTTCTACGTGTGCATGGGCCACCTTTTTATAGGCTAAAGGGGTCACCGACAGGTGGCAATGCAGAGAGAGGGGTAAAAAAGTAAAAAGAGGGGTTGGTACAACCGCCATCTACAGTCCCCCCTACCTAACTCTGACGGCAGGGGACAAGGGCATTTAATGCCCGTCCGGTCGCCCAAACAGTGCAAGAAACGACCGTTAGGGCGTCACCGATCGCCACGATGGCCTTCTCGTCATCTCCACTTGCCACCTCGCACCGCTTGGCTGCACAGCTACTCGCCACGTGCACCAGGAACGATCCTGTGGCGACACGTCGTCGGATGCGCTGGAGCGTGGGCGTAGAGTGGTGGCTTCGGCGCGGCAAGCGCCTTGCCGCGGTCGCTGTCTTGTCGCACCCGCAAGCTTGCCGCTAGCCGGGTCTTGCCGGGACGCGCGGTGCGTCGTGGCAAGTCTCTTGAAATGCCTTGGTTGGTCTTCCCGGCCAGCTCCTCTTGCCGGGGTCTTGTCCTTCCCGGCAAGCTCCTCTTGCCGGGGCTCTATCTTCTCAGTTAAACACTTTGTTCTTGAATGGCACCAACAGGGTCTACGGAGGATCTTGACGGACGCCCGGCAAGCCTTGCCGTTGGGTGCTGCAACTTCCCGTGCACAAGTTCAGGATACTAAGGTACCCCTACTTTAGTACACCGACACACTACCAGTGACATTCGGCAACGAGCTGAACTTCAAGACAGAGAAGGTCACCTTTGACGTTGCTGATTTCCCATTGCCCTACAATGGGATACTTGGTCGTCCAGCGCTCACCAAGTTCATGGCAGCCTCTCATTATGCTTATAATGTGCTCAAGATGCCCGGTCCGATAAGTGTCATTTATGTCCCTGGCGACAAGAAAGATGCCCTTATCTGTACCGACAAGATCTACCGGGAAGCAGCAGCCGCAGCAGATCGCCAAACACTTGCCGCTGAAGCTCCCGGGGGGAAGAAGAAGACCAAGTCCGGCAAGAGTAGCTCTGATGCCCACTTCGGCAAGCGCACCTCTTCGGAGTGCTGCGCTACCGTCGAGGACGCACCATCGAGCTCCACCGGCAAGTGCAAGAAGGCAAAGACAGCTTCACCAGAGACCAAGAAAGTGGCCGCCAAGGAGGACAGCACTGGTGGTACCTTCAACATCAGTGCCACCCTTGACCCTAAATAGGAAAGCGTGCTCGTTGCTTTCCTGCGGGCGAATGTCGATGTGTTTGCATGGCAACCATCTGATATCCCCGGTGTTCCCAGGAAAGTAATTGAGCACCACCTTGCCGTCTGTCCCCACACGTGGCCCGTCAAGTAGAGAGTCAGGAAACAAGCAGTGGAGCGACAAGAATTCTTCGCAGAAGAGATCAAGAAGTTGGAAGCAGCAGGCCTTGTCCGAGGAGTGCTCCATCCTACGTGGTTGGCCAATCCTGTAGTCGTGCACAAGGCGAACGGGAAGTGGAGGCTTTGTATTGACTTCACTGATGTTAATAGAGCTTGTCCCAAAGATCCATTTCCCTTGCCGCGCATTGACCAGATTGTCGACTCCACGGCAGGATGTGATTTGCTTTCATTTCTTGATGCATACTCAGGATATCATCAGATCTTCATGGCAGAAGAGGATGAAGAGAAAACCGCATTCATTACTCCATTTGGCACGTACTGCTTTGTATGGATGCCTTTCGGACTAAAGAATGCTGGTTCAACATTTGCAAGAGTAGTCAGCCATGCTTTTGAGCCACAGTTGCACAGAAATGTAGAAGCTTACATGGATGACATAGTGGTCAAGAGCAAGGACAAAGAAACTTTGATCCAAGATTTAGACGAGACCTTTTCAAATCTGCACAAGATCAATCTCAAGTTGAACCCCGAGAAGTGCGTGTTTGGAGTTCCTTCCGGCAAGCTTCTCAGGTTCTTTGTATCCCAGAGGGGGATTGAAGCCAATCCCGACAAGATCAAGGCCATTGAGCAGATCGAAGCACTGAAGCGTGTCAAGGATGTACGAAGGCTTGCCAGCTGCGTTGCTGCTCTCAGCAGGTTCATCTCTAAGTCTGCTAAGCGCGCCCTGCCATTTTTCAAAATTTTGAAAAAGACAGGTCCAATGAAATGGACTCCGGAAGCGGAGGCTGCGCTACAAGACTTGAAGAGATACCTGTCCTCCACTCCAATACTTGTCGCACCTAAGTCACAAGAGAAGTTGCTGCTGTATCTAGCAGCAACCAATCAAGTGGTTAGTGCTGCGTTAGTAGCGGAGAGGGAGGCAGATGATGAGCCAGCGGCCGCGGCAAGCGCATCCAGCGACAAGCAGGGGGCTTCCCCGACAAGCTCTGGTCCCGACAAGGATGGATCTGTGCAGCCGCAGGAAGAGAGACAAAAGAAGATGGTGCAGCGCCCAGTTTATTTTGTCAGTTCCCTTCTCCAGGAGGCTAGGTCAAGGTACTCTGGAGTGTATAAGTTGCTTTTCGGCCTTCTCATGGCCTCGAGGAAGCTGCGCCATTACTTTCAAGCACATGAGATCACAGTTGTCACTCGCTTTCCATTGAAGAGGATATTGCAGAATCCAGAAGCAACAGGCAGGATTGTCGAGTGGGCACTGGAATTGTCAAGCTTTGGCCTCAAGTTTGAAAGTACTTCGACTATTCAGAGCCGAGCATTGGCAGAATTCATAGCAGAATGGACGCCACCACCTGATGAAGAAACTCCAGAGACGAGCATCCCCGTCAAGGAAGCAACCAAAGAATGGATCATGTAGTTTGATGGTGCCTTTTCGCTGCAAGGCGCCGGTGCGGGCGTGTTACTTGTCGCACCCACCGGAGAGCACCTCAAGTACGTGGTCCAGATGCACTTTCCCAAGGAGCAAGCGACAAACAATACTGCCGAGTATGAAGGCTTGCTTGCCGGACTTAGGATCGCGGCAGACCTTGGAATCAAGAAGCTCATTGTCAGGGGTGACTCGCAGCTTGTCGTCCGCCAAGTGAACAAAGATTATTAGAGTCTGTTGATGGAGGCCTACATTGATGAAGTGAGGAAATTGAAGTGCATTTTGACGGCCTGCAGATGGAACATGTTCCGGGAGCTCAGAACGACATTGCAGATGGCCTGTCAAAATGCGCCGCACTCAAGTTGCCTGTGGAACCAGGGATCTTTGTGCTCAAGCTGACTCAACCATCTGTAACACCATCAACTGGACAGAGCAAGAAGAGGAAGTTGATTTCTGGTGACTACTTTCCAGCAGAGCTCCTCGAAGCCGCCGTCAAGAAGGTCCCCAAGATCAACACAAAGAATGTTGAGGAGCAGTCTGCTCTGAGAAGCCCTAGGGTTTGTTTCGTTGAAGCAGACGCTCCCGACAAGTTTTGCTCCGGCGAGCTTGCCAGGGAACATCAAGCTCCGGTTGAATCGTAGATTCTTGCCGTGGGAGCAGATGTTCCCGTAGCAGCATTTGAGCCTTTAGTCCTTGTCGTCGAGCCACAAGCTCCGGCATGGGCACAGCATATCGTCCGTTTCCTTCAAACAGGAGAACTTCCCGAAGAGCAAGAAGAAGCAGAGAGAGTAGCCCGGTAATCAAGTATGTACCAGTTTGTCGATGATATACTGTACAGAAGAAGATTCAACGGAGTGAAATTGAAGTGTATTCCCCGCGAAGAAGGACAGAAGCTGTTGGCGGAGATACATTGAGGCATATGTGGCCATCACATTGGCGCAAGAGCACTTGCCGGCAAAGCTTTCCGACAAGGTTTCTTTTGGCCAACAGCCCTCCAGGATGCAACTGCACAAGTAACCAAGTGTGAAGCGTGCCAGTTCCACTCCAAGCAGATACATCAACCAGCTCAAGCTCTCTAGACAATCCCTTTGTCCTGGCCATTTTCGGTCTGGGGGCTCGACATCCTCAGCCCCTTTCCCCGAGCTGTCGGGGGCTTTGAATACTTGTACGTTGCAATCGACAAGTTCACAAAGTGGCCGGAAGTGGAAGCAGTGAGGAAGGTGACAGCACAGTCAGCAGTCAAGTTCTTCAGGTCGATTGTCTGCCGTTTCGGAGTCCCTAACAGGATCATCACCGACAATGGCACACAATTCACGAGCCGCACCTTCATGCAGTACGTCCAAGATCTTTGCGCCAAGATCTGCTTCGCTTTTGTTGCTCACCCGAGAAGCAACGGTCAAGCGGAGAGGGCAAACGCTGAAGTGCTGCGCAGGCTCAAGACCAGGACTTTCGACAGGCTGCGCAAGTGCGGAAGAAATTGGATCGAGGAGCTGCCGGTGGTTCTTTGGTCGATGAGGACGACGCCAAATCGAGCCACTAGCCAGACACCTTTTGCTCTTGTCTATGGAGCAGAGGCAGTTCTCCCCACGGAACTCATGTACGGATCGCCTCGGGTGCTCGCTTATGATGAGCTTGAGCAAGAGCAGCTGCGACAAGATGACGCGCTGCTCCTTGAGGAGGATTGTCTTCAGGCTGCTGTACGAGCTGCTCGATATCAGCAAGCTTTGCGCCGCTATCATAGCCACAAAGTCAATGCCAGAAGTCTCGAGGAAGGCGACCTTGTTCTTCGGTGCATTCAATCCGCCAAGAATTCCAACAAGTTGATGCCAAAGTGGGAAGGCCCTTATCGAGTGAAGCGAGTCACTAGGCCTGGCGCTGTCCGCCTTGAGACCGAAGATGGCTTTCCGGTGAGCAACTCCTGGAACATTGAGCATCTTCGTAAGTTTTACCCATAAGGCGCAGTTGCCGGAACCTCCTCCGGCAACTACCTTTTGTACAAGCCTTGCCGCTGTTGCATGTAACCCTTTGTACAAAGCCGGGCGCGGATCCCGTGCATAACTAAAGCTCACGTGCTTCACACATCTTGTCAAATGTTATGCATTTTTCTTTTTTTTTGCATTTATTGCCTGACATCTTGTGCAGCACTTGCCCCAGGTAATCAATAACGAGCCTTAAGGCTCCGTATTGTTATTTTCTCTTCTTTCTTTTTCTCAAAGAGAAGGTTACTTTGCCCACAAGTTCACCGGGGGGGGGGGGCGGGAGGAGAAGATAAGAAGATAATGGTGTGGACCAGGCGTCGTTCAAAGAAGTATAGCCTTGCCGGGACATAAACAACAGAAAAAGCTAAGTCTCCAAAGTTTGAGCATGATCAGTTTTTAAGTTTTTAAGTTATCCTCCTTGAACGACCATACTTTGTATGGAAAACCTGTGCGCGGAGGAACCGACTCGTATCTAGTTGCGCCCTTACTTTGTTTCGAGTCCGCTCAACAACTTAAGTGTGCTGCAACTAGTTGCGGCAAGTTTTCTTGCCGGAACAGCACCGCCAGCAGGCTGTTGATGTTCCGCACTCAACGCTCGCGGCAAGGGTGCCTGCGCCGGCAAGTTCCCTAAAAGCATAGGGTAAAAACATACAAAAGAAGGAATCAAGTACAGGAAATAACATAGCAAATAATGCCCAAGATAAAGTTATATTACAAAGGAAACTTGTCGTGGCACTGACTAAATTGTTTTCATCACATAAATGGCAGCAGCAAGGAAAGGAAAGAAAGAGCAGCCTAATCCACGTGCTCGCCGTCGATCCTCCTGACTTCATTCACCTTGTCCACGATGGGTGAGACAAGGGCTTTGAGTTCTGCAAGATCAGCGCCTGCCCGAAGCTTTTTGAGGACGTTGGTGAGGTTGAGGGTCGGATTGCGGAAGAGCACCTTCACCAACACCTTCTCCAAGACTCTGGCGCAGATTTCGTGCGACTCGTCAGCCAACTGCCTTGGGATCCTTTCCCGGAGTTGCTGGAGAGCCGTCGCCACGCCTTTGAAGAACAGAGTAAGCTTGGCGCTGGGCTGGAGGTTCTCGTCGGAGGAGTACCCGAAGCCCGCCAAGTCCAGTTGCGCCAGCTCCTCGTCGATGACTGCAACGATGTTGATGAGGCCCTCCGTCCAGAGCTCCACCGTAGCCCTGAAGGTGTTTTGAGTCTCGGCGGCCCTCGTTAGCAGCTCCTCGTTGGCCTTGATCTCTTTCTTCAAATCCTCCTCTCGCTTCTTGGCGCCGCTCAGCGTCTCCGTCAGCGTGGCCAGCTTCAGCTCCAGATTAGCGTTTGAGTCCTTGGCGGCGTTCAGTTCCTTGCCCTTGTCGGCGAGTTGGACTTGCAGATCACCATGAGCGTGGGCTTCCTTCTCGCGTTCACGCTGGAGCGCGGCAAGCTCCTCATCCTTCCCTTTCAGATCAGCCTCCAGCTGCGTCATCTTCACCTCCAATTCCTTCTTGGCGGCCTCGGAAGCTGCGGCAGCGTCCTTCGCTTCCTTGATCGCCCCGCCAAGTGATCGCTCGCGTGCGGCGAGCTCCTCCTCGTGGCTGTCCAGATTGACTTTCCGCTGTGTCAATTCACCTTCCCGGGTGGACAGCTCTTCAGCGGCAAGCCTCTGTTGCTCCTCGGCTTTTGCCTTCTCGAGGAGGAAAGCCTTCCGCGCCTCGACAAGCTGCACCCTCTCCTCCGCGATGGACCGGAGGGCCTCTTGGTTGCGGCTCTGGAGTTCCTCCGCATGCTTCTCTATGTCAATTCCCGCCCGTGCGACAAGCGCTTCCCGGGACTCTACCTTCGCTTGCCGGGCGCGGTAGAGCGACCCCAACTTTTGGAGCAGCTGCTCCTCTTCAGACTCGCCGCTGCTGCTGCTTGGCGCGTCAACCACCGTCAGCCCAGCGGAGGCGAGTACTTCTCCGTAAAAAGCCTCTCCTTCAACCGGCGCCCTGGAGCTCGACGCCCAAGGAAGCTTGATAAAGACACCCTCGCCGGCCTTCAAGGAGGCGCCGGGATGGGGCTCTTCGGAGCCCGGTGCTGCATCAGCGACGGAGGGGTCAGCGGTCGGTGCAGGGCCTTGTGCTCCTGCGCCCTCAGGGTCGTCAGTACGATCGCCGGACCCCTCGCCAGCTCCTGCGCCAGCAGCCTTGGCGGCCTCTTCGCCGGCGGGATCGTCAGCGCCGGCCTCTTCCTCGGTGGCGGCGACATCTTCAGTATTGCCGCGTGCATCCTCCTCGATGGTGGCCTCAGTCTCCATCGGATCTGTGGCAGGGGGATCTGAAGACAGGAAGAGGAAGGAAAAGTCAAGCAAATATCCAGTAAGAAGACTAGAAGAAGAAGAACCCAAGGGAAAATTTTCGACAAGGAGGGTTACCTGTGCTGGGCTCTGTGACCATGGGCTCCACCACCGAAGGCTCGCTAGTCCCATCCCTTGCCGGGGACCTCTCCCTTGCCGGAGAGCGCTCCCTTGTCGGAGAATCGCCCCTTGGCGGCGTAGTTGAAGCAGATAGCACCTCTGGAGCGGCTTCTGGTTGCTCCTGATGGGCCTGCTCTGCTCCTACACAAGCAAGTCAATAGTCAAGATGTCAACAAAGAAAGAGCACCCATGCGCGCCCCACAACAGGAAGTGAACAAGTACTTACGCTGGGGGCTGCGCTGGGGGCTGCTTCGGGCAGAGGTTGCCGGGTCCGTCAAGGTGGTCTCGGATGCGTCCTCTGTTGTCGCAGCAGGATCATCCTCGATGACCACCACGGGGACCTTGGCCCTCTTCGCCGCTCCCTCGGCCAGAGTCCTGAAAAGGAACGAAGTTCAGAGGGAAGCAGATCACATGCAAGACAAGAAACAGCAAGAAACAAAGAAGTATAAATACAACAGGAAGAAAGTCTTACTCCTCCTCCTCTTCTTCCTCCTCGTCGGAACTGAGAGCGGAAAGGTCGAAGTCAGGTATCCTTTCTACGTGACGAGGCGGAGGAGTAGGCTCCCTTGGGCGCTTGGCGGGAGCTATAGCAGGATCGGAAGTGGTGGCCCGAGAAGACCCCTCTCCCGTTGTCGGCGCGGCATGAGACGCTCTTGTGTCAGTGGTGCTTGGCGTGGTGGAGCGTGTCCCGCGGCGCGACGGCTGTTGGCCCGCCTGCCGCCCTGCTGTGTCTCCGGTCCTGTGGAGGCGCCTCCTTGGTTGAGCTGGGGGCTGCGCTGAGGGCCCCGTCTGCGGCAAACTACTCGAAGATGGCTGGCCACTTGCGCCCCCGGCAGGCTTGCTCGCCTCGTCTTCGGGCTCCCCCTCGCCAAGGACCTCCCCGCCAAAGTCCTCTCGGTCGGCAAGGCTTGCCGCCTCGGCTGCCTCTGCCTCCTCCAAAGTAAACCCGAACTCGCCCGCGGCGGCGGCTGCCGCCGCCTCTTCAGCCCTGGTGGCGATGTACCGCATCTCGTCGTCGGTGGTGTCGCGGGTGAGGAGCCTCTACTCGTCGGCATGGACTGCTACCTACACCAAGCCATCGAAGAATTGCCGCACGACGTCGTCGGCAGGCTCCTGCCACGTTGTGATAATCCCATGCGAGTCACACTCCGGCATCATTGCGCGGATGCGGTCGAGCTGGGAATTATTGCACAATGGCACGACGCCCTGCGGCAGCCTGAACCACTCGGGATGGTTGGAGTTGTGCTTGAACAACTCCTTGAGCATCCCGTCCAACTCCAAGACAGTAAAGTTAAAATTGAGGCCTGGGCGCAGCCTCATGATATCCGCCGGGCCCCCGAACAGCCAGGCCGGCCTCCCCCTCTCCTGCAGAGGGGCAATGCGGCGGCGAAGAAAGTCCACGCCAACAGCCCCTACGGTGAGCCCGGCAAGCCTGAGCTGCAGGATCCTGGTGGTGGCGATCTTCAGCTTGGCGTCATCCGCCGCCAGGGCACTCCAGTCGCCGCCGCGCACTACTCGGGTTCGGTGCAAATTGGTGAATGGCTGCGGATCTGCATCAACAATCCAACACCATTCGGCCCTCCACTCGTCCCATTTGCTGCGGAGCTCCCCCTCCAGATACACCTCTTTCTTGCCGGCCCTCGAGATCCAGGAGACCCTGCCAGACAAGGGCTCTCCTTTCTCGACCCGGGGCATGAAATAGTGGTGGAAAAGGGCAACATTGGGGTGGATTCCGACGAAGTTCTCGCAAAGATGCGCGAAAACCGCCATTGTCAGAACGGCGTTGGGGGTGAAGTCAAGGAGATGGAGCCCGTATGTGTTCATGATGTCGCAGAAAAAATCGGAAAAGGGTGGGCAAAGCCCACAGTAGAAGAACAAAGGAAAGAAGTAGTACCCTTTTGGGCACCACTTCGAAGTAGAAGCTTCGGCGGAGAGTGTCTGCGTGCGCGGATGCGCCCGCGTCTCCGTCGACCAGAAGAGATAGAACTCCTCCCACAGCGCCTTCGGGGTGAGCTCGGGGGGGAAAAGTGCTCGCTCCTTGCGCAGCGCCTCAAGCTGCAGCGCCTCGGCCGACTTCGCACTCTTTCCGGTCTTCGGGGCCATGGCGGAAGCGGTGGAGGAGGGCGGCGGCGACGGGCGGCGGAACGCTGCTCTCTTTCGGCTTGAGAAGCGGAGGGGAGCGGCAGAGCTTTCTGAGGAAGGAACCGCAAGTGGCTAAGGTGGGGGAACGGCCCCTGTTTCCCCTGCTTATAAAGAGGGGAGGCGAACGTTACGCCTTTCTTGATTAAAGAATTGCCCACGATCTCTCGCACGACGCTGCGTTTGACGCGTGCCGTTACGGGAGGGCACGGTGGATACGGAGTTAGATTTGGTATGGACCCAGGCCGCGCGTGCCTGTGCCCTGTTTTGGGCCTGACCCAACAGCGCTCGTCACCGTGTGTGGCCCAGGCCCGGGGGCTCCTGTCGGTGTACTAAAGTAGGGGTACCTTAGTATCCCGAACTTGTGCACGGGCAGTTGCAGCACCCAGCGGCAAGGCTTGCCGGGCTCCGCCAAGATCCTCCGTAGCTCATATTGATGCCATTCAAGAACAAAGTGTTTCGACTGAGAAGACAAAACTCCGGCAAGAGCAGCTTGCCGGGAAGGGCAAGGCCCCGACAAGAGGAGCTTGCCGGGAAGGCCAACCAAGGCATTTCAAGAAACTTGCCGCGACACACTGCGTGTCCCGGCAAGACCCAGCGAGCGACAAGCTTTCGGGTGCGACAAGCCAATGACCGCGGCAAGGCACTTGCCGCGGCGAAGCCACCACTCTGCGCCCACGCTCCAGCGCATCCGACGACGTGTCGTCCCAAGATCGTTCCTGGCGCACGTGGCGGGCGGCTGTGCAGCCAAGCGGTGCGAGGTGGCAAGTGGAGATGACGAGAAGGCCATTGTGGCAAGCGGTGGCGCCCCAAACGGTCGTTTTCTGCACTGTTTGGGCGACCGGACGGGCATTAAATGCCCTTGTCCCCTACCGTCAGAGTTAGGTAGAGTACACTGTGGAGGCAGTTGTACCAACCCCTCTTTTTACATTTGTACCCCTCTCTGCGTTGCCACCTGTCGGTGACCCCTTTAGCCTATAAAAGGAGGCCCATGCGCAACGTAGAGGGGGTTCGACTCATTCGAAACTACGGAACGCTCACGCTCTCGAGCAAGAAAACAATACGAACACAAAGCAGCAGTAGGAGTTTTATCTCTTCGGAGAGCTCCGAAGCTGGGTAAAATCCCTCGCGTGCCTCGCCTCGATCTGCTCTTCGTGCGCCCTCCGCTCCCTGCCGAACCAAAAAGGGGCCCTGCCCCATAGGTGCTCGTTTCCCATGACAATTTGCAAATCTGTGCGAGATCAACTTGAAGCTAAAACCGGAGAAGTGTGCGTTTGGCGTCCCCTCCGCCAAGCTTCTTGGATACTCCATGTCCCACAGGGGAATCGAAGCTAATCCCCACAAGATCAAGGCCATTGAGCCGATCCAAGTGCCAAGGACAGTTAAGGATGTGAGGCACCTCACGGGATGTGCTATCATGCTAAGCAGATTCATCTCCATGTCTGCCGAGCATGCCCTGCCATTCTTCAAGATTTTGAAGAAGGCATGTCCTATGAGGTGGACCCCTAAAGCAGACACAACCTTGCAAGAGTTGAAAGCCTGCCTGTCCTCTGTGCTTACCTTGGTCGCACCCAAACACCAGGAACCATTGTGGCTATACTTAGCGACAACCAACCAAGTGGTCAGCGCAAGCCTTTGTAGCGCGGTGAGAAGTGAATGGGAAAGAAACTGAGCAGAGGCCGGCAGGGTCAGATAAGGATCAAAACAGCAGCGAGCACGACAACGATAACAAACCCAAGGACGCGGCAAGGAAGAAAGTGGTGCAGCGCCTGGTGTACTTTGTTAGCTCCTTGTTATAGGGGGCTAGATCAAGGTACTTTGGCGTCCAAAAGTTGATTTTTGGTCTTATCATGGCCTCAAGGAAACTGTGCCACTACTTCCAAGCCCATGAGATCACGGTTGTTACTCATTTCCCATTGCAACGGATACTCCGAAATCCTGAGCCTACCGGCAGAATCATGGAATGGGCTTTGGAGATATCCAGCTTTGGTTTGAAGTTTGAGAGCAGATCAACTATCCGGAGCAGGGCATTAGCATAGTTTATTGCAGAATGGACGCCAACCCCTGGTGAGGAAGTGACAGAGACAGTCATCCCTGGCAAGGAATCACCCCAAGAATGGATTATGTATTTTGATGGTGTTTTCCCCTACAAGGTGTAGGGGTTGGCGTGCTTATCGTCACCCCCTCCGGGGAGCACTTGAAGTACGTCGTCCAGACGCATTTTGCGTGGGAAGAAGCAACCAACAATACAACATAGTATGAAGGGCTCCTTGTCGGGCTCAAAATTGCAGCAGAATTAGGAATTAAGAAACTGATCATTCGACGAGATTCACAACTGGTGGTTAAACAAGTTAAAAAGGATTACCAAAGTCAATTGATGGAGGCATACGTCAAGGAAGTGAGAAGATTGGAGGAAATTTTTACGGATTGCAAACAAAGCACGTACCCCGTGCAGAAAACAGCATAGCTGATCATCTATCAAAGTGTGCTGCACAGAAGATTCCTGTGGAACCTGGGACTACTGTTCTCCGTCTTACTCAGCCCTCCATATCCCCCGCAACAATGGCCCAGAAGAGAAGAAAGTTGGACACCGTATAGCCTCTCCCGGTAGAGCCGTCCGCTGCTGGCGGAGACCCTGCGGGAAACAACTCCTCGCAGCCTACCGGACCACCCCCTCCAGTCGGGCCCATGGACCCCGCGTATGGGGCTGGCGCTCCCACAGTAGAGGAGGTGCCGCTAGTCCTCGTTGCCGAGCCACAGGATCCAACTTGGGCAAGGCACATTGTCTGCTTCCTCCAAACCGGAGAGCTTCCCGGCGACGTGGATGAAGCTGCAAAAGTAGCCCGGATGGCCAGTATATATCAGTTTGTCGACGACACTCTGTATAGAAGAAGGAAAGGAACTGCTGGCTGAGATACACAAAGGAATGTGCGGCTCCCACATTGGACCAAGGGCGTTAGTTGGGTAATCACTCAGGCAAGGATTCTATTGGCCCACAACCCTCCAAGATGAGGTCGAGCTAGTCACTAAATGTGAAGCCTACCAGTTCCATTCCAAGAAAACACACCTGCATGCCCAAGTGCTTCAGACAATCCCTCTATCATGGCTATTTTCAGTCTGGGGGCTCGATATCCTCGGCCCCTTCGCCCGAGCAATCAGGGGCTTTGAATTCTTGTTCTTTGCCATCCATAAGTTTACAAAGTGGATGGAAGTGACTGCCGTGAGAAAGGTGACTTCTTAGTCTGCTATAAAGTTCTTGAAAGATCTGGTGTGTCGATTTGGAATTCCGGAAAGGATCATCACCGACAACGGCACCCAGTTCACGAGCCGCGCCTTCATGCAATATGTTCATGCCCTCGGATGGAAGATCTCATTCGCTTCTGTGGCAGACCCCCGAAGCAATGGACAAACTGAGAGGAAGAACGCTGAAGTGCTACGTATGCGGACTCAAGAAAGAACCTTTGATACGATGCAGAAGCACGACAGGCGGTGGATCGAGGAGTTACCGGTAGTTCTCTTGTCCCTCAGAACAACACCAAACTAAGCTACCGGGTAGACTCCCTTCTCCCTGGTCTATGGGGCAAAAGCAGTTATCCCCACAGAACACATTTACGGGTCGCCTCGAGTACTTGCTTATGATGAAATCGTGCAAGATCAGCACCGGCATTACGATGATGTGCTACTCGAGGAGAACCATCTCCGGGCTGCTATGCATGTTGCGCGCTATCAGCAAGCCCTGCGTCGCTATCATAGCTGTAGGGTTCATGCCCGGTGTTTTGAGGAAGGCGACCTTGTCCTTAGGCGCGTTCATTCCGCCAAGGGTACACACAAGTTTTCACCAAAGTGGGAAGGCCCTTACATGGTAGTACGAGTCACCAGACCTGGCGCAGTCCGTCTGGAGACCGAAGATGGCACTATGTGGAAAAACTCATGAAATATTGAGAATCCCCGCAAGTTCTACCCGTAAGGCGCGAGGCTGCCGGGCAGGGCCCGGCAGCCACCCGTTTGTATAGGCCTTGCCTCAGCTGCATGTAACCCCTTGTACAAAGCCAGGACGATGACCCCGTGCAAGATAAAATAAAGAAGCACCGTAGGGGGGGGCCCAACCTAGATTGCATGCATGCATGATCATTCCAGATAACTACATAAGCATTTTCGTGAGCGTCTGCATATGCATATAGATAGGATCGCATATTGTATTCATTCTCATCTACATGAAGCTGTAGGTTCTTGCCGTGGACTTGGCTTCAACAAGGAATTGAGAAGATGGCTTGGCACTGCGATCCCCGACAAACCAAACAGATATGTTCTACCTCTTTTCCATTTGTGTTCTGTAAGTTATAACTAATGCATTAGAAAACCTCGCCGCTCTTTTTTAGACTTAGGTGCTCCCATTCCTGACTCGAGCGTTGCTTCAGTCAAAATGGTCGCAGTGGCCTTTGGTAAAAAGGAGTTGGCGGGGGGCTGGCCCCTTTGTCTGTAACCCGGAAGATATGGCTCTCCGGCAGACAAAAATGGTGCTAGCAAGATAGCCTGCCTAGAGAAACTCATTTGTTTACACTAAAGAGGCATCCCACCTCTGCATGGACATATACATGCGCGGGTTCCCGACAGAGTTCATATTTTTATTTAGCATACAAGTACAAGCATTACAGAACACAAGCATGGGCAGGAGAGATTACTTTATTTGAATTACAATTTGGCTAGTGCCTACAGATTTAAGATTGAAAAAAGATTAGTGCCCTGTAAACTCCTCTCCCTATTCCATCTCCCCCAGGATGCGTGGAGAGAAGAAAAGGGACAGGAGCAGCGAGCAAGCAGGAGTCCACACCAATCTCATCAAGGCCTGCCGAACACAGGGCCTGACAAGATCGAGAGTGGCGAAGCTGCGAAGGAGGGGGACAGTTCGGTGGCGCCCTTGATCACCACCACTAGGGCCCTCAAGAAGCCCTAACTTTAGTAACAGTGGAGTCATCCACCAAAGCTCAGCTGGAAGACTGTTGGAGGAGGCGAAGGCACCAAGAGAACAGCCCCCTCCCCTGCGGTTGAGAGGTCGGTGATGATGGTGTCGGGGAGGAAGGTGGAATGGGAAGATGAGGCAGCAGGTCGTCAGAACGAGATGAATGCGTTGATGCAGTCGTGCTCCGTCCTGATGAACTGCCTCCTGCCTTCTACGCCTTCCCTGGCTTCATCTTCACCAACACCTCGCTGGGAAAGTGCCTGCCTCGCAATCTAACACCCCCTCTGGAGAGACGACAAACAGCCAGGAGGCCAAAGGGCGAAAGGCGGGCCGCTCCCCTCCCTGGCGGGTAGGAAGGCGCGCCCCTCGTCCACATCAACCCTAGTTCTAAGGAGAGGGGCCGTACTGGGATTTCCAATGATCCCAAGCCTTTCACCTCAGACTTGGACCAAGCTCACTGCCTAAGCACTAACACCCTCGCTGGGCATCATCAACCCAGAACTAAAGCCGGGGGCCCAGCCCCAGGCCCTCCCTTCCGGCATATTCAAGATAGAGCAAGACAGAAGAGAAGGAGAATGTGGTTGGATGCCTCCACTCCTCCCCCGCTCCCCCTTTTATAGTTAAACGGGGGACTGGGGATGGATCTGCAATGGGTGACCATCGCCCTCCTCCACCAGTTCAAGGAAGCTGGGCCCTCACCATTATGCTCTCCCGCGCCACGTGCCTCCATTACCTACCTCGCGTGATGCCTGCGGCGTACGTGGCTAAGGATAAGGACGTGGTGGGAAGAGTGAATTGGCAGTTTCTACCCCATGCGTTAAAGTCATTCACGAGCCATTACTGGAGCGGCCCCACCACTATTGGCTTTACACGACGTGGGGGGAAACCAGAAACTGGCCCGAAATCAAGACTAATGAAGAAGCAAAGAAGATCTCAAGAGAACAGCATGTTCAGCAGTCCTGCCTGTGCACTTATTAGGCCCTACCCCGACAACGTTCGACAACGCGTTCGGGGCAGGCCCGGGGGCTTCTGTCAGTGCAACATAAATTGGGCATGTTTCCCTGACTGTGCACAGACACAAGATCAAGATTGAAGCACCGGTCTAAGACAAAGAGACTCGAAGAATCAACCAGCATGTCAGAAAGGGCCAAGGCCAAGACAGAGGACCAAAATATCGTCAAGGAAGAAGCCTCCCTTGCCGGGCAGGCGAGCCCAATAAGGGGCGAGGCCACCCCTAGAAGAAGATGGCCGAGGCATCCCGACAGGGCCTGCCGGGACTCGAGGAGACCAGATCACCTCACCAACTAGTCCACCATGACCCACGTCATCGATCAGTGCGGTGTCAAGCCACAAAGTGATTAAGTTGCAGCCATTCACCACATGGCGAACACTTCCTACTAAGGAAACCTACATCTGACACCTGTCCTACAACGTGTCGAATGAGTAGCCGTGGAACTGGCAAGATAGCCCGGCAAGCCTTGCCGAGCAACCAACAATGTGACACTAAGCGGCACATTAAATGCACACTGACGGCCTACAGAGTTAGGTATGATAGCATTATTTGCTATCATATCAGTGTCTAATGACTAATTTGCCACTGTGGTGACCCTTAGCCTCTAAAAGGAGGCCCATGGAAACAGTTTGAGGGGTTGCAAAGTTAGATTGCTCGCACCCTCATACGCGCGTAGTCGCTACCGTCACGAAGCAACCCCTATCGGGCAAGTGTACTATGCACCACCGCCACTTTTCCACCATCAATCCACCAAAGTATGAGTAAGGTTTACGCCTCACTGTAGCCCGAACCTAGGTAAAACTGCCTGTGTGATCTCTGTCGTGCTGCCCCACATTGGTATGCTCTTTGTGCAACGCGACTCCCCCTCGCCGAACCAGCAAGGGGCCGCTCTGGTCCAATAGGTGGTCGTGGTTTCCTACGACACTATCTAATCACTAGGTAATGACTGTTCTAACACTGTGGTCATCCTTGAACTTTAAAAGGAGGTCCAAGGCTACCTAGGAAAGGAATCGGACCATTACACACTTATACGCGCGTAGCAGCTCTCTTGAGGCCACCTTGCCGGTCTTGAGCGTTGCGTGCCCATCGTGTTCTTCCACCTAATCCACCAAAGTAGGAGTAGGGTTTTACGCTTCCTAGCAACACGAACCTGGGTAAAAACCAACAGAGTCATCATCATCGTGTTGCATAATGGCCTCTGCTCTTTGTGCCTTGCCGAACCACAAAGGGGCCAGTGGCTCCATAGGTGATCGTGTTCTCCCATGATAGATTTCCAGTCGAAGTTTCCTATTTTCTTGTAGTAGGATTTCTGCCTGTGGGTTTGCAGAGAGCACACCCACTTGGTGTACATGATCCAGTGGGGGCACGCTGAGTGCACCCACTAGGTGTAGTCCCCGAGTCTCTTGCCGACTGGAGTAAGTCGGCAAGAGTCTTTGAACATTTATTGTACTTTTTGGTATTCCCTCGGGGTCTAGCTGGAGCGTAGCTGAGTGGTAATGATCCGGTGGGGGCACTTCAAGTGCACCCACTGGGTGTAGTCCCCGAGGCTACCGTTAACTGGAACAGTCAGTGGCAGTCTTAGAACTTGTAGTCGTTTCGCCCTCGAGCTGTTCGTAGGGTTTTTTAGCTCCATCAACGAGTCACTTTCCTATGGGGGCACGTTGAGTGCAACCACAGGGTGTAGTCCCCGAGACTGCCGTTGATTATGGGCAATCGATGGTAGTCTCTAGAACTGTGGCTTAGTCCTTCAAGATGCTCGAGGACACCCATTTACTAGTGAGTCGATAGGTAAGATCTTCTTCATTGCTGACTCAAAAGTTAGCCGAATGAAGTAGATTGTCTAGTGTTGTTGTCCTCTATCTTCTTAATTGTCGACTCATGGAACGACCGAGTGAAGGTAGGTCAAGGGTACTTCAGTATTTGGTATTGGTCAAGCTTTGTTCCTCCTCGAGGTGCATGTCTGACCCAATGACCTGAGCGTGCTTGAGGATTTGGTATTGGTCTAGCTTGCTCCTCTCGGAGGGGTACGACCGAGTGGGTAGCCCGAGTGTACTTCAAGATCTGGTATTGGTCTTTTCAGCGTTCTCGGAATGGGGGTCCCCAGACTTGCCTCCCTGCAGCCTGCGGTGTGGCTCAGTAGTGGCCCGGTACGGCGCGTCTTCATCAAGTTCAAGACCCTCGCGAGGGGCCAAGCCTCGTGGGGCGGACAACACAAGGCCTCCTCAGGGGCGGCCTCACCAGGCAGGCTCGCGAGGAGGTGGATAGATCAAGGCAAGGGGTGCCTCGCGAGGTGCTCGTGACGCAAGCCATGACGATCAAGACCAGGCGGGCGCCAGCCCACGGAGTGTCCTCGTTTCCTCTTTGGTGCAAAGGGGGAAAGCACAGGCGCGGAGTACTGAGGCATCAAGCAAAGGTTTCCATATTGGTGCAACAAGACCAAGATCAGCAGAGTGATACATCTCCAACGTATCTATAATTTATGAAGCATTCATGCTATTATATTATCTATTTTGGATGTTTACGGGCTTTATTATACACTTCTATATTATTTTTGGGACTAACCTATAAACCGGAGGCCCAACCCATATTGTTGTTTTCTTGCCTATTTCAGTGTTTTGAAGAAAAGGAATATCAAACAGAGTCCAAACGGAATGAAACCTTCAGGAGCGTGATTTTTGGAACGAACGTGGTCCAGGAGACGTGGAGTTGAAGTCAGGGAAGCTTCGAGGAGGCCACGAGGCAGGGGGGCGTGCCCACCCCCTGGGCGCGCCCTCCACCCTCGTGGGCCCCTCGAGGCTCCCCCGACCGACTTCTTTCGCCTATATAAGTCCATATACCCTAAAACCTTCGGGGAGCAAGATAGATCAGGAGTTCCGCCGCCGCAAGCCTCTATAGCCACAAAAAACCTCTCGGGAGCCCGTTCCGGCACCGTGCCGGAAAGGGGGATCCCTCACTGGTGGCCATCTTCATCATCCCGGTCCTCTCCATGACGAGGAGGGAGTAGTTCACCCTCGGGGCTGAGGGTATGTACCAGTAGCTATGTGTTTGATCTCTCGCTCTCTCTCTCTCTCTCTCTCTCGTGTTCTCTCTATGGCACGATCTTGATGTATCGCGAGCTTTGCTATTATAGTTGGATCTTATGCTGTTTCTCCCCCTCTACTCTCTTGTAATGGATTGAGTTTTCCCTTTGAAGTTATCTTCGGATTGAGTCTTTAAGGATTTGAGAACACTTGATGTATGTCTTGCCGTGCTTATCTGTGGTGACAATGGGATATCAAGTGATCCACTTGATGTATGTTTTGGTGATCAACTTGAAGGTTCCGCCCATGAATCTATGCATAGGGTTTGGCACACATTTTCGTCTTGAATAGATGAATCTGAGATTGTGTGATGCATACCATATAATCATGCCCACGGATACTTGAGGTGACATGGGAGTATCTAGGTGACATTAGGGTTTTGGTTGATTTGTGTCTTAAGGCGTTATTCTAGTACGAACTCTATGATAGATCGAACAGAAAGAATAGCTTCGTGATATTTTACTATGGACTCTTGAATAGATCGATCAGAAAGGACAACTTTGAGGTGGTTTCGTACCCTATAATAATCTCTTTGTTTGTTCTCCGCTATTAGTGGCTTTGGAGTGACTCTTTGTTACATGTTGAGGTATAGTTATATAATCCAGTTATGTTATTATTGTTGAGAGAACTTGCACTTGTGAAAGTATGAACCCTAGGCCTTGTTTCCTACCATTGCAATACCGTTTATGCTCACTTTTATCATTAGTTACCTTGATTTTTTTTATAATTTAAGATTACAAAAACCTATATCTACCATCCATATTGCACTTGTATCACCATCTCTTCACCAAACTAGTGCACCTATACAATTTACCATTGTATTGGGTGTGTTGGGGACACAAGAGACTCTTTGTTATTTGGTTGCAGGGTTGCTTGAGAGAGACCATCTTCATCCTACGCCTCCCACAGATTGATAAAGCTTAGGTCATCCACTTGAGGGAAATTTTCTACTGTCCTACAAACCTCTACACTTGGAGGCCCAACAACGTCTACAAGAAGAAGGTTGTGTAGTAGACATCAAGCTCTTTTCTAGTGCCGTTGCCGGGGAGATGAGTGCTTGAAGGTATATCTTTAGATCTTGCAATCGAATCTTTTAGTTTCTTGTTTTATCACTTGTTTCGTCTATAAAAGAAAACTACAAAAAAATGGAATTGAGTTTGTCTCATACGCTTCATCTTTTTAATATCTTTCATGAGTATGATGAAAAGGAAAATTGTGCTCGAGTGCTAGAAGAAGAAGTCTATAAAATGCTTGGTACTAGATCTTTGTATGATGAGCATGATTGCAATGTTGTTAGTATGAATTCCTTGAGTATCCATGATGCTAACGATATGCAAAGCCACAAGCTTGAGGAAGCTATGTTTGATGAACATGATATTTTTAGTCTCCCAAGTTTGGATGAAAATATTTATTACTCCCTTCGTTCCTTGATATAAGGTGTATAGATTTTTGAGAAAAAATCCGAAATATAAGGTGCATTGCGTTGCACCACTCGTTTGGATATTTTTTTTAGGAATTTGATTACATTTCCTTATATCAGGCAAGCTCCTCTATTTACTCATGTCAATTAGTCAGGTGTAATCTCGCCCAAAACTTGTTAAAATTTTCCCTCCATGTGCGTTCTTTAATTTTCGTGCCAAAAACTATACACCCTATATTTAGGAATGGAGGGAGTATGATGAAAGCATGCCTCCTATTTATGATGATTATATTGATGAAAGTGGGTTTGGAAGAGTGTCAACTTTAGGAAGTAATGATCCCACTATTTTGGAGGATGTTGAATATTATTGTGATAATTATGGAAGTGGATTTGGAGAGGTCATCACTTTATTTAGTGATGAATCCACTATTTCGGAAGAGGTTCCAATTGATTATGAGAACAAAATTGCTATCTACGATGATTATTGTGATGAGTTGTATGCTATTAAGAATAATGATAACCATGAATCTTGTCATCATGATTTTATTTTTCAATTGGATTATTCCTCACATGATAATTATTTTGTTGAGTTTGCTCCCACTACTATTCATGGGAAGAAATTTTCTTATGTGGAGAGTAGTAAATTTTTTATGCTTGTAGATCATGAAAAGAATGCTTTATGTGATGGTTATATTGTTGAATTCATTCATGATGCTACTGAAAATTATTATGGGGGAGGAATATATGCTTGTGGAATTGCAATAATATCAAGTTTCCTCTCTATGTGCTTAAAGCTTTGAAGTTATGCTTGTTTAGCCTTCCTATGCTAGTTGATTATTGTTCCCATAAATTGTTTGCTCACAAAATCCCTATGCATAGGAAGTGGTTTAGAATTAAATGTGCTAGTCATATTCTTCATGATGCTCTCTTTATGTTTCAATTCTTATCTTTTGTGTGAGCATCATTGTCATCATCATGCCTAGCTAGAAAGGCATTAAAGAAAAGCGCTTGTTGGGGGACAACCCAATATTTATCCTTGCTGTTTTTGTGTGTACACATGATTATGCTACTGTAGTAATCATGTTTTATAGCTTTTGTTTCAATAAAGTGCCAAGTAAGACCTTACGGTGATAGTTGTGTTGATCCTGCTGAAAATCAGAAACTTTTGCACCCAGTAAATTAGTTTTGATAATTCACAGAAACGTTCTTATGATCTGATTCTTTTTGCTCTGGATTTTTACACAAATTTCTCAGGGATTATTAATTTGGTAGGATTTTTGGAGTTCCAGAAGCATACGTTTGATACAGATTACTACAGACTGTTCTGTTTTTGACAGATTCTGTTTTCTATGTGTTGTTTGCTTATTTTGATGAATCTATGAGTAGTATCGGAGGGTATGAACCATAGAGAAGTTGGAATACAGTAGATATTACACCAATATGAATTTAGAATGAGTTAATTACTGTACCTAAGTGGTGGTTTTATTTTCTTATACTAACGGAGCTTACGATTTTTCTATTGAGTTTTGTGTTGTGAAGTTTTCAAGTTTTCGGTAAAAGATTCGATGGACTATGGAATAAGGAGTGGCTAGAGCCTAAGCTTGGGGATGCCCAAGGCACCCCAAAGTAATATTCAAGGAAAACCAAGAGCCTAAGCTTTGGGATGCCCTGGATGGCATCCCCTCTTTCGTCTTCATTCATCGGTAACTTTGCTTGGAGCTATATTTTTATTCACCACATGATATGTGTTTTGCTTGGAGCGTCATGTTATTTTCTTTTGTTTTGCTTGCTGTTTGAATAAAATACACTAGATCTGAAATTCTTAAAGGAGAGAGGATCTTCGCATAGCTACATAATTATTTAACTACTCATTGATCTTCACTTATATCTTTTTGGAGTAGTTTGTCATTTACCCGAGTGCTTCACTTATATCCTATGAGTAAATGGTTGAATGAGTTGAATGTCATAAATCTGAAATTATATATGTTTCATTTGCTTATCCCATGGGGAGTAATGACTTCACATCTAAGAAGTAGAGATTGTAAATTTATTGAAGGTTAGCAAGCATTGTATTGGTCACTTGAACAATTCATGAAAAAATATTGAAGGAAGGGAGATTTCACATCTAAATATACTATCTTAGACATCTTTTGTGATTGTCATCCCCATTAATTACTTTCAAACCTGAGCAAATTAGTTGAAGTTGGACAAGGAAGACAACATAATGAGTTATGCTGGGGTGTATTTGTATAGAAGTTATATTGTTATAGATGTTGGAAATATGCCATAGAGGCAATAATAAATTAGTTATTATTACTATATTTCCTTGTTCATGATAATTGTTTATTATCCATGCTATAATTGTATTGATAGGAAACTCAGATACATGTGTGGATACATAGACAACACCATGTCCCTAGTAAGCCTCTAGTAGAATAGCTCTTTGATCAATAGATGGTTATGATTTCCTGACCATGGACATTGGATGTCGTTGATAACGGGATCACATCATTAGGAGAATGATGTGATGGACAAGACCCAATCCTATGCCTAGCACAAAGATCGTGTAGTTCGTATGCTAAAGCTATTCTAATGTCAAGTATCATTTCCTTAGACCATGAGATTGTGCAACTCCCGGATACCGTAGGAATGCTTTGGGTGTACCAAACATCACAACGTAACTGGGTGGCTATAAAGGTGCATTACGGGTATCTCCGAAAGTGTCTGTTGGGTTGGCACGAATCGAGACTGGGATTTGTCACTCCGTGTGACGGAGAGGTATCTCTGGGCCCACTCGGTAGGACATAATCATAATGTGCACAATGTGACCAAGGGGTTGATCACGGGATGATGTGTTACAGAACGAGTAAAGAGACTTGCCAGTAACGAGATTGAACAACGTATCGGGATACCGACGATCGAATCTAGGGCAAGTACTATACCGCTAGACAAAGCAAATTGAATACGAGCTTGATTGAATCCTCAACATTGTGGTTCATCCGATGAGATCATCGAGGAACATGTGGGAGCCAACATGGGTATCCAGATCCCGCTGTAGGTTATTGGCCGGAGAGTTGTCTCGGTCCTGTCTACGTGTCTCCCGAACCCGTAGGGTCTACACACTCAAGGTTCCACAACGCTAGGGTTATAGGGAATAGATGTATGTGGTTACCGAATGTTGTTCGGAGTCCCGGATGAGATCCCGGACGTCACGAGGAGTTTCGGAATGGTCCGGAGGTAAAGATTTATATATGGGAAGTCCTGCTTTGGTCACCGGAAAAGTTTCGTGTGATATCGGTAATGTACCGGGACCACCGGGATGGTCCCGGGGGTCCACCAGGTGGGGCCACCAGCCACAAAAGGCTGCGTGGGCCAAGTGTGGGAGGGGACCAGCTCCAGGTGGGCTGGTGCACCCCCCCACCAAGGCCCAAGGCGCAGGGAAGAGTGGGAGGGGGCCAACCCTAGGGCAGATGGGCCCTAAGGCCCACCCCAGGTGCGCCTCCCCCTCCCCCCCTTTGTCCGCCACCCTAGATGGGATCTGGGGCTGCCGCACCCCTTGGGATGGGAACCCTAGAGGGGCGCAGCCCCCTCCCTTCCCCCTATATATAGTTGAGGTCTAGGGGCTGCCCAACACATGAGTTTCTCTCCCTCTTGGCGAAGCCCTACCTCTCTCCCTGATCGTCTCTTGCGGTGCTTGGTGAAGCCCTGCAGGATTGCCATGCTCCTCCACATCCACCACGCCGTCGTGCTGCTGCTGGATGGAGGCTTCCTCAACCTCTCCCTCTCTCCTTGCTAGATCAAGGCATGGAGACGTCAGCGGGCTGCATGTGTGTTGAACGCGGAGGTGCCGTCCGTTTGGCACTAGGATCATCGGTGATTTGAATCACGGCGAGTACGACTCCATCAACCCCGTTCACTTGAACACTTCCGCTTAGTGATCTACAAGGGTATGTAGATGCACTCCCCTTTCCCTTGTTGCTAGATTACTCCATAGATTGATCTTGGTGATGCGTAGAAAATTTTGAATTTCTGCTACATTCCCCAATAGTGGTATCAGAGCCAGGTTTATGCGTAGTTACTATGCACGATTAGAACACAAAGCAGTTGTGGGCGTAGATGTTGTTAATTTTCTTGCCACTACTGGTCTTATCTTGCTTCGTCGTCATCGTGGGATGAAGCGGCCCGGACCGACCTTACACGTACGCTTACATGAGACAGGTTCCACCGGCTGACATGCACTAGTTGCATAAGGTGGCTAGCCGGTGTCTGTATCTCCCACTTTAGTTGGAGCGGATTCGATGAAAAGGGTCTTTATGAAGGGTAAATAGAAATTGGCATATCACGTTGTGGTTTTACGTAGGTAGGAAATGTTCTTGCTAAAACACCTATAGAAGCCACGTAAAAACTTGCAACAACAATTAGAGGACGTCTAACTTGTTTTTGCAGCAAGTGTTTTGTGATGTGATATGGCAAAAGGATGTGATGAATGATATATGTGATGTATGAGATGATCATGTTCTTGTAATAGGAATCACGACTTGCATGTCGATGAGTATGACAACCGGCAGGAGCCGTAGGAGTTGTCTTTATTTTTTGTATGACATCCGTGTCATTGAAGAACGCCATGTAAATTACTTTACTTTATTGCTAAATGCGTTAGCCATAAAAGTAGAAGTAGTCTTTGGCATGACAACTTCATGAAGACACGATGATGGAGATCATGATGATGGAGATCATGCTGTCATGCCGGTGACGAAGATGATCGTGGCGCCCCGAAGATGGAGATCAAAGGAGCAATATGATATTGGCCATATCATGTCACTATTTGATTGCATGTGATGTTTATCATGTTTTACATATTATTTGCTTAGAACGACGGTAGCTTAAATAAGATGATCCCTTGAAATAATTTCAAGAAAAGTGTTCCCCCTAACTATGCACCATTGCGAAGGTTCGTTGTTTCGAAGCACCACGTGATGATCGGGTGTGATAGATTCTAACGTTTGAATACAACGGGTGTAAGCCAGATTTACACACGCAATACAATTAGGTTGACTTGACTAGCCTAGCATGTACAGACATGGCCTCGGAACACGGAAGACCGAAAGGTCGAGCATGAGTCGTATAGAAGATACGATCAACATGAAGATGTTCACCGATATTGACTAGTCAGTCTCACGTGATGATCGGGCACAACATAGTTGTCTCGGATCATGTAATCACTTAGATGACTGGAGGGATGTCTATCTGAGTGGGAGTTCATAAGATGAACTCAATTATCCTGCACATACTCAAAATGTCTTTGCAAATTATGTCGTAATGCTCGCGCTTTAGTTCTACTATTTCAGATATGTTCCTAGAGAAAATTTTAGTTGAAAGTTGATAGCATAGATTATGCGGACTAGGTCCGTAAACTGAGGATTGTCCTCATTGCTTCGTAGAAGGCTTATGTACTTAATGCACCGCTCAGTGTGCTGAACCTCGAACATCGTCTGTGGATGTTGCGAACATCTGACATACACGTTTTGATAACTATGTGATAGTTCAGTTAAACGGTTTAGAGTTGAGGCACCAAAGACGATTTCGAAATGTCACGGAACATATGAGATGTTTAGAGGGCTGAAATTGGGATTTCAGGCTCGTGCCCACGTCAAGAGGTATAAGACCTCCGACGATTTTCTTAGCCTACAAACTAAGGGAGAAAAGCTCAATCGTTGAGCTTGTGCTCATATTGTCTGAGTACAACCATCACTTGAATCAAGTGGGAGTTGATCTTCCAGATGAGATAGTGATGTTTCTCCAAAGACATTGCCACCAAGCTGCTAGAGGTTCGTGATGAACTATAACATATCAGAGAGATATGATGATCCTTGGATATTTGCGATGTATGACACCGAGAAAGTAGAAATCAAGAAGGAGCATCAATTGTTGCTGGTTGGTGAAACCACTAGTTTCAAGAAGGGCAAGGGCAAGAAGGGATACTTCATGAAACGGCAAATCAGCTGCTGCTCTACTGAAGAAACCCAAGGTTGAACCCAAACCCGAGACTAAGTGCTTCTGTAATAAGGGGAACAACCACTGGAGCAGAATTGCCCTAGATACTTGGTAGATGAGAAGGCTGACAAGGTCGATAGAAGTATATTAGATATACATTATGTGTACTTTACTAGTACTCCTAGTAGCACCAGGGTATTAGATACCGATTCGGTTGCTAAGTGTTAGTAACTCGAAATAAAAGGCTGCGAAGTAAACGGAGACTAGCTAAAGGTGAGCTGGCAATATGTGTTGGAAGTTTTTCCAAGCTTGATGTGATCAAGCATCGCACGCTCCCTCTACCATCGAGATTGGTGTTAAACCTAAATAATTGTTATTTGTTGTTTGCGTTGAGCATATACATGATTGGATTATGTCTATCGCAATAGGTTATTCATTTAAGGAGAATAATGGTTACTCTGTTTATTTGAATAATACCTTCAATGGTCTTACACCTAAAATGGATGGTTTATTGAATCTCGATCGTAGTGATACACATGTTCATGCCAAAAGATATAAGATAGTAATGATAGTACCACCTACTTGTGGCACTGCCATGTAAGTCATATTGGTATAAAACGGATGAAGAAGCTCCATGTTGATGGATCTTTGGGCTCACTCGTTTTTGAAAAATTTGAGACATGCGAACCATGTCTATTGGTGTATATGCATGAAGAAACTCCATGCAAATGGACCATTTGGAATCACTTGATTTTGAATCACTTGAGACATGCAAATCATACCACATGGGCAAGATGACTGAAAGCCTCGTTTTCAGTAAAATGGAACAAGAAAGCAACTTGTTGGAAGTAATACATTTTGATTTGTGCAGTCCAATGAGTGCTGAGGCACGCAGTGGATATTGTTATGTTCTTACTTCACGGATGATTTGAGTAGATACTGAGTATATTTACTTGATGAAACACAAGTCTGAATTATTGAATGGTTCAAGTAATTTCAGAGTGAAGTTGAAGATCATCGTGACAAAGAGGATAAAATGTCTATGATATGATCATAGAGATGAGTATCTGAGTTACGAGCTTTGGCACGCAATTAAGACATTGTGGAAATTGTTTCACAATTAATACCGCCTAGAACACTATAATGTGATGGTGTGTCCGAACATCATAGTTGCACCCTATTGGATATGGTGCGTACCATGATGTCTCTTATCGAATTACCACTATCGTTCATGGGTTAGGCATTAGAGACAACCGCACTCACTTTAATAGGGCCCCACGTAAATCCATTGAGACGACACCGTTTGAACAATGGTTTGGAGAAATCTAAGCTGTCGTTTCTTAAAAGTTTGGGATTGCGACGCTTATGTGAAAAAGTTTCAAGTTGATAAGCTCGAACCTAAAGCGGATAAAATGCATCTTCATAAGACACCCAAAACAGTTGGGTATACCTCCAAATTCAGATCCGAAAGCAATAGGGATTGTTTCTTGAATCGGGTCCTTTCTCGAGGAATGGTTTGTCTCGGAAAGTTGAGTGGGAGCATGGTGGAGACTTGATGAGGTTATTGAACCGTCACTTCAACTAGTGTGTCGCAGGGCACAGGAAGTTGTTCCTGTGGCGCCCACACCAATTGAAGTAGAAGCTTATGATAGTGATCATGAAGTTTCGGATCAAGTCACTACCGTACCTCGTAGGTTGACAAGGATGCGTACTACTTCAGAGTGGTACATTAATCCTGTCTTGAAGGTCATGTTGCTAGACAACAATGAACATGAGAGCTATGGAGAAGCGATGGTGGGCCCATAGTCCGACAAATGCTTAGAAGCCATTAAATCCGAGATAGGATCCATGTATCAGAACAAAGCATAGACTTTGGTGGACTTGCCCGATGATCGGCAAGCCATTGAGATAAATGGATCTTTTTAAGAAGAAGATAGACGTGGACAGTAATGTCACCATCTATGAAGCTCGACTTGTGGCGAAGAGTTTTTTTTCACAAGTTCAAGGAGTTGACTACGATGAGATTTTCTCATCCGTAGCGATACTTAAGTCCATCGGAATCATCTTAGCATTAGCTGCATTTATGAAATCTGGCAGATGGATGTCAAAACGAGTTTCCTTACTAGTTTTCGTAAGGAAAGATTTTATGTGATACAATCAGAAAGGTTTTATCGTTCCTAAGGATGCTAAAAGGTATGCTAGCTCCAGCGATCCTTCCATGGACTAGATCAAGCATCTCGGAGTCAGAATATGCGCTTTGATGGAATGATCAAAGATTTTGGGTTTGTACAAAGTTTATGAGAAACTTGTATTTCCAAAGAAGTGAGTGGGAGCACTATAGAATTTCTGATGAGTATATATTGCTAACATATTATTGATCAGAAATGTTGTAGAAAGCATATAGGGTTGTTTGAAAAGTGTTTGTCAATAGAAAACCTGGATTAAGCTGCTTGAACATTGAGTATCAAGATCTATGAGGATAGATCAAAAATGCTTAATGGTATTTTCAAATGAGCACATACCTTGAGATGATCTTGAAGGTGTTCAAGATGGATCAGTCAAAGAAGGAGTTCTTGCCTGAGTTGTAAGGTACGAAGTTAAGACTTAAAGCTCGACCACGGCAGAATAGAGAGAAAGGACGAAGGTCGTCCCCTATGCTTTAGACATAGGCTATACATATGCTATGTTGAGTACCACACCTAATGTGTGCCTTGCCACGTGTCTGGCAAGGGGGTACAAGAGTGATCCAGGAATGGATCATTGGACAGCGGTCAAAATTGTCCTTGGAGTAATAAGGAAATTTTTCTCGATTATGGAGGTGATAAAGAGTTTGGCATAAAGGGTTACATCGATGCAAGCTTTAACAACTATCCGAATGACTCTGAGTAGCAAACCGGATACGTATAGTGGAGCAATCATTTGGAATATCTCCAAGTGGAGCGTGGAAGCAGCATTTACAATATGACCTAGAGATTTGCGAAGTACATACGGATCTGAATCTTGCAGACCCGTTGACTAAAACCTCTCTCACAAGCAAAACATGATCAAACCCCAGAACTCATTGAGTCTTAATCACATGATGATGTGAACTAGTTTAGTGACACTAGTAAACTCTTTGGATGTTGGTCACATGGCGATGTGACCTGTGAGTGTTAATCACATGGCGATGTGAACTAGATTATTGACTCTAGTGCAAGTGGGAGACTGTTGGAAATATGCCCTAGAGGCAATAATAAATTAGTTATTATTACTATATTTCCTTGTTCATGATAATCGTTTATTATCCATGCTATAATTGTATTGATAGGAAACTCAGATACATGTGTGGATACATAGACAACACCATGTCCCTAGTAAGCCTCTAGTAGACTAGCTCGTTGATCAATAGATGGTTACGGTTTCCTGACCATGGACATTGGATGTCGTTGATAATGGGATCACATCATTAGGAGAATGATGTGATGGAGAAGACCCAATCCTAAGCCTAGCACAAAGATCGTGTAGTTCGTATGCTAAAGCTTTTCTAATGTCAAGTATCATTTTCTTAGACCATGAGATTGTGAAACTCCCGGATACCGTAGGAATGCTTTGGGTGTACCAAACGTCACAACGTAACTGGGTGGCTATAAAGGTGCACTACGGGTATCTCCAAAGTGTGTTGGGTTGGCACGAATCGAGACTGGGATTTGTCACTCCGTGTGACGGAGAGGTATCTCTGGGCCCACTCGGTAGGACATCATCATAATGTGCACAATGTGACCAAGGGGTTCATCACGGGATGATGTGTTACGGAACGAGTAAAGAGACTTGCCGGTAACGAGATTGAACAAGGTATCGGGATACCGACGATTGAATCTCGGGCAAGTACTATACCGCTAGACAAAGGGAATTGAATCCTCGACATCGTGGTTCATCCGATGAGATCATTGTGGAACATGTGGGAGCCAACATGGGTATCCAGATCCCGCTGTTGGTTATTGGCCGAAGAGTTGTCTCGGTCATGTCTACGTGTCTCCCGAACCCGTAGGTTCTACACACTTAAGGTTCGATGACGCAAGGGTTATAGGGAATAGATGTACGTGGTTACCGAATGTTGTTCGGAGTCCCGGATGAGATCCCGAACGTCACCGGAAAAGTTTTGGGTGATATCGGTAATGTACCGGGACCACCGGGAGGGTCCCGGGGGTGCACCAGGTGGGGCCACCAGCCCCAGAAGGCAGCGTGGGCCATGTGTGGGAGGGGACCAGCTCCAGGTGGGCTAGTGCGCCCCCCCACCAAGGCCCAAGGAGAAGGGAGGAGTGGGAGGGGGCAAACCCTAGGGCAGATGGGCCCTAAGGCCCACCCGAGGTGCGCCTCCCCCTCTCCCCCCTTTGGCCACCACCCTAGATGGGATCTGGGGCTGCCGCACCCCTTGGGGTGGGAACCCTAGAGGGGGCGCATCCCCCTCTCCTCCCCCTATATATAGTTGAGGTCTAGGGGCTGCCCAACACTTGAGTTTCTCTCCCTCTTGGCGCAGCCCTACCTCTCTCCCTCCTCGTCTCTTGCGGTGCTTGGTGAAGCCCTGCAGGATTGCCACGCTCCTCCACCACCACCACGCGATCGTGCTGCTATTGGACGGAGTCTTCCTCAACCTCTCCCTCTCTCCTTGTTGGATCAAGGCATGGGAGACGTCACCGGGCTGCATGTGTGTTGAACACGGAGGTGCCGTCCGTTTGGCACTAGGATCATCGGTGATTTGGATCACGACGAGTACGACTCCATCAGCCCCGTTCACTTGAATGCTTCCGCTTAGCGATCTACAAGGGTATGTAGATGCACTCCCCTTTCCCTCGTTGCTAGATTACTCCATAGATTGATCTTGGTGATGCGTAGAAAATTTTGAATTTCTGCTACGTTCCCCAACAATAGATCCTCCAACATGTGGTGCTTGCTTTTTAGAATCCTTCGCTAGCCAAAATATCTGTACTAAGCAGGAATACCTATCGTTCCAAGTAAATTTGCATGTGCGAAACTCTAAACCTTCAAATAATAATCTGTTTTGTATGCTCGAATCGCTCATGTAGCGACTAGGGGCTGTCAATATCTTCCATACTAGGTGGGTTATTCTCAAGATGAGTGGACTCCGCTCATCATTCACGAGAAAATGGCTGGTAACCGGGATGCCCAGTCCCATGATAAAATATCAAAATAAAATAAAAAATAATTGCAAACAAAGCTCCCCCTTGCTTGACGTTAGTTGGACGACTCCCGTTGTTTCGGACAAGCCGTGGAGTGCGATTGTTGGTGGAGGGGGAGTAAAAACTTTACCATTCTGTTTGGGAACCGCCTATTATGTATGTAGTATGGAAGATATTGGGAACTCTTGGTTGTTATATTGACAATGAAAGCATACCTCTCAAAATTACTTTCATCTCCATTTCAAAATCGAGCTCTGGTACCTCTGCAAATCCCTTCTTCCCTCTAGGAAGGGCCTATCTTTTACTTTTATGCAACAGTCAGTAGTATTCCTTCTCATTCCTACCTACTCTTTAGTTGGCAAGCATCGTGGGTTGGGGAAAGATCTAAGCATATATGTCCATGCAAATATATTTGATCATGAATTATTATTGTTGACAATTATCTATATGATAAGTGAGTTGGGAGGCAAAACACTAAGCCCCTATCTTTCTCTGTGTTCGATGGATGTTATTTGTTCTAAGAATATGCTTTGAGTGGTAGCAATCATGGAAGACTATATGATAGTTGAGTATGTGGAGTGTGCTAAATCAAAGCTCTGACATAGACCCCTCCTGAAAATAAGGTGAATTGTAATTGTTTAATGACTCAGAATGAAGTTTGCTAGTTTTCAAGAAAGTTTATGGTCTATGCTTTAACATGTGAATAGCTTGTTACTTGATCGTGAGAAGTTTTATTAGATGAACTACTGTTATGACATATAATCATGCTAAAAAAGGTGATTGAAATTATCATTGATCAAACTTGTGCACCTGCTAGCATTCACACTTCATAAATTCTTTCTTTTATCATTTACCTACTCGAGGGCGAGCAGGAATAAAGCTTGGGGATGCTGACACGTCTCCAATGTATCTATAATTTATGAAGCATTCATGCTATTATATTATTTGTTTTGGATGTTTACGGGCTTTATTATACACTTCAATATTATTTTTGGACTAACCTATTAACCAGAGGCCCAGCCCATATTGCTGTTTTCTTGCCTATTTTAGTGTTTCTAAGAAAAGGAATCTCAGACGGAGTCCAAACAGAATGAAACCTTCGGGAGCGTGATTTTTGGAAAGAACGTGATCCAGGAGACATGGAGCTAAAGTCAGGGAAGCTTCGAGGAGGCTACGAGGCAGGGGGCGCGCCCACCCCCTGGGCACGCCCTCCACCCTCGTGGGACCCTCGAGGCTCCCCCGACCGACTTCTTTCGCCTATATAAGTCCATACACCCTAAAACCTTCGGGGAGCAAGATAGATCGGGAGTTTTGCTGCCGTAAGCCTTTGTAGCCACCAAAACCCTCTCGGGAGCCCGTTCCGGTACCCTATCGGAAGGGGGGATCCCTCACCGGTGGCCATCTTCATCATCCTGGCGCTCTTCATGATCAGGAGGGAGTAGTTCACCCTTGGGGATGAGGGTATGTACCAGTAGCTATGTGTTTGATCTCTCTCTCTCTCTCTCTCTCTCGTGTTCTCTCTATGGCACGATCTTGATGTATCGCGAGCTTTGCTATTATAGTTGGATCTTATGTTGTTTCTCCCCCTCTACTCTCTTGTAATGGATTGAGTTTTCCCTTTGAAGTTATCTTCGGATTGAGTCTTTAAGGATTTGAGAACACTTGATGTATGTCTTGCCGTGCTTATGTGTGGTGACAATGGGATATCACGTGATCCACTTGATGTATGTTTTGGTGATCAACTTGCGGGTTCCGCCCATGAACCTATGCATAGGGGTTGGCACACATTTTCGTCTTGACTCTCCGGTAGAAACTTTGGGGCACTCTTTGAAGTTCTTTGTGTTGGTTGAATAGATGAATCTTAGATTGTGTGATGCAAATCATATAATCATGCCCACGGATACTTGAGGTGACATTAGGGTTTTGGTTTATTTGTGTCTTAAGGTGTTATTCTAGTACGAACTATATGATAGATCGAATGGAAACAATAGCTTCATGTTATTTTACTACGGACTCTTGAATAGATCGATCAGAAAGGATAACTTTGAGGTGGTTTCGTACCCTACAATAATCTCTTCGCTTGTTCTCCGCTATTAGTGGCTTTGGAGTGACTCTTTGTTGCATGTTGATGGATAGTTATATGATCCACTTATGTTATTATTGTTGAAAGAACTTGCACTAGTGAAAGTATGAACCCTAGGCCTTGTTTCCTACCATTGCAATACCGTTTATGCTTACTTTTATCATTAGTTACCTTGCTGTTTTTATAATTTCAGATTACAAAAACCTATATCTACCATCCATATTGGACTTGTATCACCATCTCTTTGCCGAACTAGTGCACCTATGCAATTTACCATTGTATTGGGTGTGTTGGGGACACAAGATACTCTTTGTTATTGGTTGCAGGGTTGCTTGAGATAGACCATCTTCATCCTACGCCTTCCACGGATTGATAAACCTTAGGTCATCCACTTGAGGGAAATTTGCTACTGTCCTACAAACCTCTGCACTTGGAGGCCCAACAAAGTCTACAAGAAGAAGGTTGTGTAGTAGACATCATAGAGCGGCAGGACGGAGTCACCTGGAGCCCAAGACGCATCATCGCCAGTGCCTTTGGCAGCCGAAGACCGCCTTTAGTCAGGATAGCTTGTACTAGCTGTCCCCCTTCAAAATGGCCATTGTTGGCTCCCGTCCCACTCAATATTTGGAAGAGGACCAGGGCCTCTATCTATAGAGATAGCCACTATAGTAGAAAGGATCATCTCATCTAGAGCCAGCAGAGACGGATCAGTTCCTCTCCAAGCACACCACCACAAGAACACCCCTCGCGAGGTTGTTCTTCCCTTGTACTGCTCATCATCATCCAAAGAGGCAATCCACCAGACCACACACAGGAGTAGGGTATTACACCACAATGGTGGCCCAAACCTATATAAACCTTGCGTCTCTTGTGTTGTTCATCGTGCTAGCTTAGATTCGCGGCGAGGTTTTGGGGCGTGGATCGGTAGGGAGAAGATCTTGATGCGCACCAGGTATCTCTTGTGTCTATTGTGTTGTTCAACGTGCTAGCTTAAGGGTTTTGCCGGAACCCTATATCCAACATTTGGCGCGCCAGGTAGGGGTGCGCCAAAATCTTCCGTTCGCTGTTCTCGTTCCATCGCTTCGTCGCATCCATGGCTGACGCTCGCAGAGCTCGCGCCGAGCGCCGGGCTGCTCTCGCCGCCCGCGTCGCCCAGACGGCTCCCATCGGTGCGCCTCCTCGCCATTCTGCTTCGCCTGCAGCCAACACCGCCACCAGCCCGGCGGGGAATGAGCAGCAAGTATCTTCACTGCACCACTCGGTGCGGCGGGAAGGCCGCACCGGCACTCCGTCATTGACTCCAACTGGTTCGTCATCTCATGCTCATCGCGCCCCCACGGACGCGCAGGCCGCGTTGCTCCTGGCACGTGAGCTCCTGCAATACCGCCCCGTCGACGACCTCTACGAGGAGTGGCTCGCTTGCATCACCGAGCTTGTTAGCACCGCAGGGGGCTCTCCTGCGCCATCCCTCTTGCTGCCTTGCCCTCCGTCATGCATGGGCCACACGGCTCAAGGGGTGCCTCCGCCGCCTCCTCCCCAAGAAGGCGCCTTGGCTCCAAGGCACGCGGCTCCTGGACGTGACCCACCGCATCCAGCGCCCGTGCGACAAGAAAGGAACTATCAAGAAATTCCGCGGCCTCAAAAAGACGCACGCGTGCTCCCCGCTCCAGCACGGCAAGACCGCGTCCCTGCACCGGCACGCTAAGACCCAGTGTTGCCCCTGTCGGCGGTGCGTGGGAACCATCAAGAGCAGGCCCCGTGAGTGCAAAGGGCTCCAGTGGCCACCGCAGGCTGTCGTGCCTTCACCACAGAGCTATGCAGTGTCGCTTGGCCAGGCAAGTTCAAGCCGGATCTGCCTCCTCGCTATGATGGCACGGCCGACACCGCAGAGTTCCTGCAGCTCTACAAGCTGGGCATCGAGGCGGCCAACAGTGTCGGCGTTCTGGGAACGGGGGTCCCCAGACTTGCCTTCCAGCGGCCTGCGGCCTGGCTGAAAGGAGGCCCGGCACAGCCCATCTTCATCAACACAAGCTCAAGACCCTCGTGAGGGGCCAAGCCTCGCGGGGCGGACGACAAGGAGCTTCCTCAGGCACGACCTCTCAGGCTGGCTCACGAGGAGGCGGAGAGTTCAAGGCGGGGTACCTCGCGAGGTGCCCATGATGCAAGCCATGACCACCAAGGGCGCCAGTCGGGCGCCAGCCTGCGGAGTGTTCTCCTTTCGTCTTTGGTGCAAAGGGAGCAAGCGCAGGAGAGAGCACCAAGCAAAGGCATCCGATTCGGTGCAACAAGACCAAGACCAGCCCAACGGCAGGGAAGAAGTCATTGTGGAGCCCAAGCAGGCGTCACCACCATAGCCTTTGATAGGCGAGGACCAACTTTAGTCAGGATAAGTGTACCAACTGTTCCCGTTCAAAATGGCCGATTGTTGGCGCCCTTCCCACTCAATATTTGGAAAGAGGCCCAGGGCCTTTGCTTATAAATAGGAGTAGCCACCCCCAGGGTAGAGACATCTAGAAGCAAGACCTGATCGAGAGTCCAAGAGCCAGAACCAAGTAGCGCCAGCCAAGAACAGACCCTCGCGAGGCTATTCTTCCTTGTATTGTTCATCATCAGCCCAAGAGGCAATCCACCACACCACACACTCGAGTAGGGTATTACACCGCAATGGTGGCCTGAAACAGTATAAATCTTGTGTCTCTTATGTTGTTCTATTTGGTAGTTTAGATCATAGGGATTCGGCGAGGAGCTAGCCGATAGAGGGTTAAATCTCCATGCCCACCCCAGTGTTCGAACCTCAAGGGTCTGCCGGAACCCAAAATCTGACATTTGGCGTGCCGGGTAGGGGTGCGTGTCACGACCGGTTTTCCGGGTATAAATTTCCAGAAAAGACCGTCGTGCTCATCAGCCCCAGGATTACTGTTAGCTGATGAGGCTCCAACTTGATACAGAAATTCCAAGCAAAATACAAAAAAGATGTAGTACAAGACCATTCTGGCCTGTGAGTACAACAAATGGTTTCTAGTGGTTGATGGCGGAAGCGGGTTGTGAAACATCAGTGTCTATGGGACTCCATTTCCCACAGGAATAGCTGACCAGGTTAACTCCTATCTTCGCAAGGCTGCTATCTCCATTGCTTAGGTTCCGGGGCTGTCATCGCGTCGCTCCTCTCCGTGCAAGAAAATCTGGCCAAGACAATAGCCAGGGACAAGCCAGTGAGTACTTTGAATGTACTCGCAAACATTATGAACACAGGTATAATATAACAATGATGTGCTGAAAATATTTTATGCTCATGACGTCAGTCAAAAATAGTAAATAAAATTCTGATGCGTGCAGGCGGTTATTTTTATAAAAAATGCAATAACATAGTAGTATTAAAATTTATGAAATAAATATCAAGCAATGCCACAGTCGGGCGTCTTAGCGACACCACATAAAGGGCTTTAAAAGAAATGCCACAGTCGAGCGTCTGAGCGACACCACATAAAGGGCTTTAAAAGAAATGCCACAGTCGGGCATCTGAGCGACACCACATAAAGGGCTTTAAGAGAAATGCCACAGTCGAGCGTCTGAGCGATGCCACATAAAGGGCTTTAAAAGAAATGCCACAGTCGGGCGTCTTAGCGACACCACATAAAGGGCTTTAAAAGAAATGCCACAGTCGCGCGTCTGAGCGACACCACATAAAGTGCTTTCAAATAAACAATCATAGTGAATATCCCGGAGGTAGAACCATCCCAGAGATACTCGATAATAACAATAATATCACGGGTTAGTCAACAATAATAATAATCATAATTTTCACAAGTCACAAGTAGTAATTCCATTTCTGGTTTAACAGTTTCACCTCGGAAGACCGACACTAAGGCCGACACTTGACCCATCCCAGACTGTAGTCCTTAACCATGGACACGGCTATTCGAATAGGTTTAATCTCTACAGAGGGTGTACTCTTTACCCACGAGTAACGGATTCCTTTAGTCCATCAAGACTAATTCCGTCTACGGCCTTTTAGTTGAAAACACACCTAACTTGCACACACCAGCTTAACTCACACGTGTCTAGAATCACCCACGACACCTGTCAAGCAAACTCTAAGTGGGGAGGCTACAACCTCACGTAGCATGGGATCAAATTTATATCACGCGCTCTAAGGGGTGGCCTCCCCTCTCGGTCCCAACCGGAAACACCCATGCCCCCGGACCAGGTGGCCTGCCTACCAGCTACAACCGGTATCTTCCACCATGGCCTCTCTGTACGGTGTGTGCTAGAAAGAGGTTGACAACTTACTGAACCGTACTCTACTTGTTGTAGAGACGAGTGGTAGTACGAAACAAGTATGGGGGTTACTGGAACAAGACTCGATCTACGGTCGACTTAGGAGGTTTAAGTATTCCCTGCATGATTATCATGACAAATATATTTCAACCAACAGAGTCACCGCTCATATCACCTTGCCATGCCATACCAGACATAACCGTCCCGATAGAGACCGGCGACAAACTCATGCCTACCCAAGGCAGAGGTTTTCCCGGGTTCCTGCCGGCATGCATGCAAGGCACATGAGGGTGATTATCATCAGAAGTGTGTTCATTTCCAACAGCATGGAAATCAATAACATGCACCCATGCATATGATCATATCACATGAAATAATAAGTTCTTCGAAATGCGGTGGTGTTATAAATGTATCAACGATCACACCAAAAATATTATGCCGGGATTCAGAATGCTTGCCTTCAATGTGTGGAAAGGCAGGGTGCACTCCAAAACTTGAAACATTTCTCCTCTCTTCAAAAATCCTATTTTAGTAATATAAAAGAATTAACACACAAAATAAAAACAGAACCAAAAGTTGTTCTGAAATTTTTTCAAATAAATCTTAAAATAAACTAGGTGAAATTTGAGAGAGGTAGGAAAAAGAATCATTTCATTTGGAGTTGTATTTAAAAAGATATAACCAATCAAAGTTTTGGTCAAATCTGTTTTTAAATTAAAATAGAAAAAGAAAACGTTTCAGATAGAAATACGCTTCCGGGGCAAAGGAGACGTACTCCCAAAGTTTACGCCTTCACTTAAACAAGTGGACGGCGCGGGGTGTCACTGACAGTGGGTCCTAGGTGGCCCACTAGACAGATTTGACTAGTCTTCTCCCTCCTCTTCCTCTGTCCCGAGCGGAGGCGGAACTCCGGCGATCGTCGCCGGCGATTGGCGGCTCCTCGAGGGCATCCGAGGCCAGGGATGGATCCGCCACTCCTAGGCGGTCCTTCCAGTGGTCGCAGGGTCACCGGGGGTGGAGGGAGTCGCCGGCGGCGAGCTCCGTGGCGGAGGGGGCTTCGGTGCCAAAGTGATTTTGTGGCGGCGATGGCTCCCGATCAAAATCAAGTAGGGGGTTGGGTTCCTGGAAGGAAGGAGGTGTTCTTGGTGAAGAGAAATGGGAGGGAGAAACTTTGGTGGCGCTGGAATGGACGGAATAGTGGCGGCGGCAGGAGTTGCCGGAGATGAGGAAGGAGGCCTCCCTGGGTCGAATGCGAGGCAGGGGAGCGCCATTGGGGTGGCCTGAGGTTGCCTGCGTGCTCGGGGAAGCTCGGGGCCTCCTTTTATAGGCGTGGCAAGGCAGTTCCTCGGCGGCTGCGGATAAGGTCACCGACGACCGCCATTCTGTAGCTAGGGCGTTGTGGCAGCGACGAGCGCTAGCGGACACACTCGCGAATGAGCTCGCGCTGTTCCAGGGGCCAGGTGGCGAGCGGAAGAGGCTTGGGAGGCGCTGAACGGAGCAGGGGCTGTCGGCGGCCGTGGCGGCTAGTTCCTGGCCTGTCGGGGACGTGGCGAGGGGCGGCTTGGCGTGTTGCGGTGAGGAGGGACGTGCGTGGCGTAGCTCTGCAGTGGAGGCAAGGCCAGGGGCGCGACGCGTCGGCTCGGGCGCGGCACATGCAAAACGCGTGCCAAACGCACCCTCTGCTCGTGCACCGAGCGTGCACGGGACGTGCTCGGCGTAATGCCAGAGCATGCTAGAAGTCGCGGTTGAGGCTGGGAAGAAACAGGGCTAGGTTAGGGTTAGATAGAGGGTGAATGGGCATGGTTGTTAGGTCAGGTGACCTAGTTCATAGTGTAAACTTGAATCCATGCCAAATCTGGCTATGCTCTCCAGGTGTTTGACAAAATGCCACAGGCACCTAGGCTCTTCTTGGGGTGGCCAAATCCTCCAGATCAGGGTCTCCTTAGATGCAAGAAAGAGTGGTGAGGTTAGTTTGTGAAAAGCACAAACTTGTTAGTGCAAGTTTTGCAGAATTTCAATTCTGGACAGGAAATAAATGACATTATTTCATGAACCAAAAATAATCCAATGGGTGCATGCTCCTGGATTTAGGGGTTTAACATGGAGGACTATAAGTAGGAGAAAGAATTAAGGGCTAAAGAGCAAGCAAAAATATGGTTTCTGTACAATCCATCATGTTGGACCAGAATGAAGATGAGGTTGATTCACTCAAACTTTTCAAAGAACATCACTGGATTTTTGCATATAATGGAATGATATGCTCCTACTGACATCCCATAATTTTGGTGGAGGCTAGAAAGAAATATTTAAATGGGTTGTAGTGCAAATTGCACTCTGGACCAGAGAGAAGAAAATTGGGTGTAGAGCTCAAAATATTACAAGAATAAGAGATATTTTTGTATAAAAGTGATTTAAAAACATCACATGACATCTCCAATTTTTGGTTAGAATTTTAGGTGAATTTATCAAATGGTTGTAGTTCAAATATGGGCATATAACCTTGAAAAACCATTTTTCAAGAAAATAAAGATCAAGCAATTTAATTAGTTAATTAGTTATACTTATAAAAGAAAAGTTTTTCTTCAGAGGTTAAATAAGTCCAATAACATATTTGAAAGGTTTTCACTTTGGGGGAAAAACTCCATAATAACAAGGGAGAAAATGGTTCAAAAATCAAAAGGGAGCCCAGAAAATAAAAGTTTTAATTCCTGGCAAAAAAAAATTTAATTTAATAAAACAAGGCCAAAATTTTGGGGTGTCACAACACTCCCCCCCTTAAGAAAAATGTCGTCCTCGAGATTTGCTAAAGGCCGTTGTGAAAAACAAATACTCCCTATGTGTACGAGCGGTTGTGAGTCTGCTGTCGGGGTGCTGCGTGAATAAAAATAATCCGTGTAGTGTGGGATAAATGATGCAGCAATTCAGTAAAAAGAAAACTTATACTAGGATTTTTCGTGGTTACACAAGTTAATCACGAAGAAAACTACTCATACTAGTAGGAACTAAATTCACGACTCATCGCACACATTCGAGGTACCATGCATAAGATGCACACAAATATAAATGCTGAAATAACAAATACAGTAGTGACGTCTAAAATGAAAACGGTAACTGGTTGGGGTCCTGATAAAATGTCTCTGGTAAAGGGATACACTCCTCTTCTATCGGAGGCAGTGGATTGACCAGTCGATGCACGTGTCTCTCCTGGTCGGGCCTTAGTGCTCTGCCGATGGCAATCTGAGGATTTAAATCAGTGAGACTCTGGAGATAATCCATTACTCGCTGGTTCAAATGCTCTTGAGCGATGATGTACTGGATAAGGTTGGCTAGTACTGGGTCTTTCTCAATCCATCCACCGGGAAAAGATGTCACTCCTCCGGGTGTTGCACGACTCGGAAAATAATAATATCCTCGTTCGCGGGCATAGGGTACTGCGGATCGAAGGCGAGCAATCGCTTCTTTCGCAGCATCTTCTATGGCCAAGTGTGGGGTTGGCATAGATTTCCCCACGAAGGAAACTTCCGTTGGATCTTGGTTGGGGTCTACAGGAGGAATGTGTACTGCTGCCCAATATTCCGAGGTGGAAGGGGTGATCCTTGATTTGAACAGCTCGTACTGGGGTGGCTGTGTAGAACCCATGGTACTGCGGGTAAAGTCCTGCAATATTTTGACAAAACTACTTGGGGTTGCATCTGGGGTTCTCCGATAAATACTAGGGCTTGGCATGACAGGAAAAAGTTGTGAGTGTGGTGCACGAGGTGAGGGTTGCTGGGTAAGGTCACAAGGTGGCCTTTATATAGCAATGGAGCCGGATCATTTTACCGTGGTGAAAGGTAATAAATTTGCCAGCTTAGCTCCAAAGGTCAGGTCAGTGTCAGAGATACACATATCTCATAAAGAGATGTGTTACTGTGGTTGTCGTCAGGGTTGGTTTTGGTAGCTGTGCCCGGAAAAATTATGCAACTATGCGCTGACCAAAAAAAATGCAAGGCTATTATTAAAATAGAGGCACAACGACAGGCTGCGTTTATATACGAGGTCGCATGATTACAAAGCGAGGATACACTGAAACTCGGTGCTACTCGCACGGCTTAATCTACCTCGTTTACATCTAAACGGGCGTGCCTGGTGGATGTCGAGGCTTCTCCACGTGTCTGACTGCCAGGATTAGTCGGAGATGGCGGAGGAACTGCAGGGTCGGGGTAGTGATGATGATCATCACGGGGATTGTTAGCCACAATCCCGTTGGAGTGGGTTCCTAAAAGGCGACGAAGCACTTCTGGGGTCATCAAAGCATCTCGGTTGGTGGCTGGAGCTGATCTCAGGGTCTCGATCGGTTGTCCGAACAGCACGACTGGGTTGTCGGCGTCAGGCTCGTCTTCTCTTCTTGCTGGGGCTCGACGAACCAGCTCTCCTCGAGCTGCGATCAGATCAATGGTGATCTGGTCAAACAGTGCCTCTAGTGCACTTACATAGCGCACTAGGTGAAACAATGCGGGGTCTGTCTCATGATCTCCGTTGACAACTTGGGGTGGTCTACCATACCCTTCACGTCTGGGTAGTAGTGGAACGAGCGACAGTTAACTCTGGGCGACAAGTGCCTGAGATGAACTATAGCCTCTTGAGCGGCTAGTTGGATGGCTTGAAGCTCAAAGGAAGTTGTTCTTCCGGTGAACCTGTAGGGGCACTCGGGTGCTAGACCCCTACCGTAGATGTGCACAGTGGCCCAGAATTGACGGTCTTCACCCCTCATGGGTCCTTGGTACACAACATATTCAGGTGGCTCTTCTAATGCATAGGCACGACGGGTGAGGTTGGTGAGGATGGTCACAAAACCTCCAAGGTTGGTTGCTGTGGTCTCATTGTGCACGATGGGGCCGGGCATTGTGGCTAGGTTGGGGAAGAGACTGTGTTGTGCTGTGTTGGTGCTAGTATGCCCCTTTTTATAGGAAAAAGGGGACGGAGTCTTCCTTCGCACGCTTGCGAGAAAGGACTATTTAGGGGCCGGTCACTAGCGCATGAGCGACAGGTTAGGTTGATAGGTTGGGCACCGACTGCCAAAAGGTGTTGGGTTACTGTGTGGCTATCTTGCACGAGAAGCTTGGCTGGGGTTTGGTTATGGTTTGGTGGGTTGGCTTGCCTAATTTTATAGACCCGGCTAAGATAGGATTAGCCAATGGTCAGCCTGGCTCTGATACCAAGTCTGTCACGACCGGTTTTCCGGGTATAAATTTCCAGAAAAGACCGTCGTGCTCATCAGCCCCAGGATTACAATTAGCTGATGAGGCTCCAACTTGATACAGAAATTCCAAGCAAAATACAAAAAAGATGTAGTACAAGACCATATTGGCCTGTGAGTAAAACAAATGGTTTCTAGTGGTTGATGGCGGAAGCGGATTGTGAAACATCAGTGTCTATGGGACTCCATTTCCCACAGGAACAGCTGGCCAGGTTAACTCCTATCTTCGCGAGGCTGCTATCTCCATTGCTTAGGTTCCGGGGCTGTCATCGCGTCGCTCCTCTCTGTGCAAGAAAATCTGGCCAAGACAATAGCCAGGGACAAGCCAGTGAGTACTTTGAATGTACTCGCAAACATTATGAACACAGGTATAATATAACAATGATGTGCTGAAAATATTTTATGCTCATGTTGTCAGTCAAAAATAGTAAATAAAATTCTGATGCGTGCAGGCGGTTATTTTTATAAAAAATGCAATAACATAGTAGTATTAAAATTTATGAAATAAATATCAAGCAATGCCACAGTCGAGCGTCTTAGCGACACCACATAAAGGGCTTTAAAAGAAATGCCACAGTCGGGCGTCTGAGCGACACCACATAAAGGGCTTTAAAAGAAATGCCACAGTCGGGCGTCTGAGCGAGGCCACATAAAGGGCTTTAAAAGAAATGCCACAGTCGGGCGTCTGAGCGACGCCACATAAAGGGCTTTAAAAGAAATGCCACAGTCGGGCGTCTTAGCGACACCACATAAAGGGCTTTAAAAGAAATGCCATAGTCGGCCGTCTGAGCGACACCACATAAAGGGCTTTCAAATAAACAATCATAGTGAATATCCCGGAGGCAGAACAATCCCAGAGATACTCGATAATAACAATAATATCACGGGTTAGTCAACAATAATAATAATCATAATTTTCACAAGTCACAAGTAGTAATTCCATTTCTGGTTTAACAGTTTCACCTCCGAAGACCGACACTAAGGCCGACACTTGACCCATCCCAGATTGTAGTCCTTAACCATGGACACGGCTATTCGAATAGGTTTAATCTCTGCAGAGGGTGTACTCTTTACCCACGAGTAACGGATTCCTTTAGTCCAGCAAGACTAATTCTGTCTACGGCCTTTTAGTTGAAAACAAACCTAACTTGCACACACCAGCTTAACTCACACGTGTCTGGAATCACCCACGACACCTGTCAAGCAAACTCTAAGTGGGGAGGCTACAACCTCGCGTAGCATGGGATCAAATTTATATCGCGCGCTCTAAGGGGTGGCCTCCCCTCTCGGTCCCAACCGGAAACACCCATGCCCCCGGACCAGGTGGCCTGCCTACCAGCTACAACCAGTATCTTCCACCATGGCCTCTCTGTACGGTGTGTGCTAGAAAGAGGTTGACAACTTACTGAACCGTACTCTGCTTGCTGTAGAGACGAGTGGTAGTACGAAACAAGTATGGGGGTTACTGGAACAAGACTCGATCTACGGTCGACTTAGGAGGTTTAAGTATTCCCTGCATGATTATCATGACAAATATATTTCAACCAATAGAGTCACCGCTCATATCACCTTACCATGCCATACCAGACATAACCGTCCCGACAGAGACCGGTGACAAACTCATGCCTACCCAAGGCAGAGGTTTTCCCGGGTTCCTGCCGGTATGCATGCAAGGCACATGAGGGTGATTATCATCACAAGTGTGTTCATTTCCAATAGCATGGAAATCAATAACATGCACCCATGCATATGATCATATCACATGAAATAATAAGTTCTTCGAAATGCGGTGGTGTTATAAATGTATCAACGATCCCACCAAAAATATTATGCCGGGATTCAGAATGCTTGCCTTCAATGTGTGGAAAGGCAGGGTGCACTCCAAAACTTGAAACATTTCTCCTCTCTTCAAAAATCCTATTTTAGCAATATAAAAGAATTAACACACAAAATAAAAACAGCACCAAAAGTTGTTCTGAAATTTTTTCAAATAAATCTTAAAATAAACTAGGTGAAATTTGAGAGAGGTAGGAAAAAGAATCATTTCATTTGGAGTTGTATTTAAAAAGATATAACCAGTCAAAGTTTTGGTCAAATCTATTTTTAAATTAAAATAGAAAAAGAAAACGTTTCAGATAGAAATACGCTTCCGGGGCAAAGGAGACGTACTCCCGAAGTTTACGCCTTCACTTAAACACGTGGACGGCGCGGGGTGTCACTGACAGTGGGTCCTAGGTGGCCCACTAGTCAGATTTGACTAGTCTTCTCCCTCCTCTTCCTCTGTCCCGAGCGGAGGCGGAACTCCGGCGATCGTCGCCGGCGATTGGCGGCTCCTCGAGGGCATCCGAGGCCAGGGATGGATCCGCCACTCCTAGGCGGTCCTTCCGGTGGTCGCCGGGTCGCCGGGGGTGGAGGGAGTCACCGGCGGCGAGCTCCATGGTGGAGGGGGCTTCGGTGCCAAAGTGATTTTGTGGCGGCGATGGCTCCCGATCAAAATCAAGTAGGGGGTTGGGTTCCTGGAAGGAAGGAGGTGTTCTTGGTGAAGAGGAATGGGAGGGAGAAACTTTGGTGGCGCCGGAATGGACGGAACAATGGCAGCGGCAGGAGTTGCCGGAGATGAGGAAGGAGGCCTCCCCGGGTCGAATGCGAGGCAGGGGAGCGCCATTGGGGTGGCCTGAGGTTGCCTGCGTGCTCGGGGAAGCTCGGGGCCTCGTTTTATAGGCGTGGCAAGGAGGTTCCTCGGCGGCTACGGATAAGGTCGCCGGCGACCGCCATTCTGTAGCTAGGGCGTCGTGGCAGCGACGAGCGCTAGCGGACACACTCGCGGATGAGCCTGCGCTGTTCCAGGGGCCAGGTGGCGAGCGGAAGAGGCTTGGGCGGCGCTGAACGGAGCATGGGCTGTCGGCGGTCGTGGCGGCTAGTTCCTGGCCTGTCGGGGACGTGGCGAAGGGCGGCTTGGCGTGTTGCGGTGAGGAGGGACGTGCGTGGCGTTGCTCTGAAGTGGAGGCAAGGCCAGGGGTGCGACGCGTCGGCTCGGGCGCGGCACGTGCAAAATGCGTGCCAAATGCACGCTCTGCTCGCGCTCCGGGCGTGCACGGGACATGCTCGGCGTAATGCCAGAGCATGCTAGAGGTCGCGGTTGAGGCTGGGAAGAAACAGGGCTAGGTTAGGGTTAGGTAGAGGGTGAATGGGCATGGTTGTTAGGTCAGGTGACCAAGTTCACAGTGTAAACTTGAATCCATGCCAAATCTGGCTATGCTCTCCAGGTGTTTGACAAAATGCCACAGGCACCTAGGCTCTTCTTGGGGTGGCCAAATCCTCCAGATCAGGGTCTCCTTAGATGCAAGAGAGAGTGGTGAGGTTAGTTTGTGAAAAGCACAAACTTGTTAGTGCAAGTTTTGCAGAATTTCAATTCTGGACAGGAAATAAATGACATTATTTCATGAACCAAAAATAATCCAATGGGTGCATGCTCCTGGATTTAGGGGTTTAACATGGAGGACTATAAGTAGGAGAAAGAATTAAGGGCTAAAGAGCAAGCAAAAATATGGTTTCTGTACAATCCATCATGTTGGACCAGAATGAAGATGAGGTTGATTCACTCAAACTTTTCAAAGAACATCACTGGATTTTTGCATATAATGGAATGATATGCTCCTACTGACATCCCATAATTTTGGTGGAGGCCAGAAAGAAATATTTAAATGGGTTGTAGTGCAAATTGCACTCTGGACCAGAGAGAAGAAAATTGGGTGTAGAGCTCAAAATATTACAAGAATAAGAGATATTTTTGTATAAAAGTGATTTAAAAACATCACATGACATCTCCAATTTTTGGTTAGAATTTTAGGTGAATTTATCAAATGGTTGTAGTTCAAATATGGCCATATAACCTTGAAAAACCATTTTTCAAGAAAATAAAGATCAAGCAATTTAATTAGTTAATTAGTTATACTTATAAAAGAAAAGTTTTTCTTGAGAGGTTGAATAAGTCCAATAACATATTTGAAAGGTTTTCACTTTGGGGGAAAAACTCCATAATAACAAGGGAGAAAATGGTTCAAAAATCAAAAGGGAGCCCAGAAAATAAAAGTTTTAATTCCTGGCAAAAAAAAAATTAATTTAATAAAACAAGGCCAAAATTTTGGGGTGTCACAGTGCGCCGGAATTTGCCTTCCGTCATCTCGTTCTTGTTCGACCGTCGCATCCATGTCTGACGCTTGTCGGGCTCGCGCCGAGCGCCGAGCCGCCCTCGCTTCCCATGTCGCCCAGACGGCTCCCGTCGGCGGGTGCCCTCGTCGTTCCCCGTCACCTGCCGTCAACGCCGCCACTGGCCCGGCGGGGAATGAGCAGCAAGCATCGTCCCAGCATCCATCCATGAGGTGGGACGATTGCACCATCACACCCTCGCTCACCCCCGCTGGTTCTTCGTCACGTGCGCCCCGCGCGGCCATGGAGGCTCGAGCTGCGCTCATCGCGGCAAATGAGCTCCTGCGCTACCGCCCCATCGACAACGTCTACGAAGAGTGGGTCGACCGAGTCGCCGAGCTCGTCCGCGCCGCCGGGGGCTCCCCGGCACTGTCCTTCTCGCCGCACCGCGCCCCGCCCTGCGCGTGCAATGAAGCTCCTGGGGCGCCTCAGCCGCATCTTCCTCAGGAAGGCGCCCTGGCCCCAAGGCGCGCGGCCCTTGGACGGAACCCGCTCCGTCAGGCGCCAGCGCGGCAAGAGCAGAGCTGCCAAGAAGTCCCTCGCCCTCGAGAAGCTGCCCAAGCGCTCCCTGCTCCAGCACGTCAAGACCCTGCGCTGCCCCCGGCCGCGGTGCATGGGGACCCGCAGGACCAAGCTCTCCGTCGCCCAAGGCCCCCTGTGGCCATGGCAGGCTGCGGCGCCTTCACCTCCGAGCTACACAGCGTCGCGTGGCCCGGCAAGTTCAAGCCAGACCTGCCTCCTCGCTACAACGGCACGGCAGACCCTGCAGAGTTCCTCCAGCTTTATGAGTTGGGCATCGAGGCTGCCAACGGGGACAAGAAGGTCATGGCCAACTGGTTTCCCATGGCGCTCAAGGACGGAGCCCGCACCTGACTCCTGAATCTGGCCCCAGGCACAATCTCCTCCTGGGACGAAATGCGCACCCGCTTCATCGCCAACTTCCAGGGTACCCGCGACCGGCCACCTGCCGTGAGCGACATGCGCTGTATCAAGCAGTAACCAGGGGAAACCCTGCAGAAGTACATACAGTGCTTCAACAACGCGCGCCTCAAGATCCGCAAGGTGACGGAGGAGGCCATCATCTCAGCCTTCTCTGACGGTGTGCGCGACGTCAAGATGAAGGAGGAGCTGGCGATGCATGAAGACCTGTGCACCTCCTTGCAGCTGTTCAACTTGGCGACCAAGTGCGCCAGGGCTGAGGAGGGACGCCTCTCCCTCCTCGAGCTGCCTGCCGTGGACCCAGAAGAGAAGAAGCCCAAGACCAAGGACGTGAAGCGCAAGGGGGCTGCCATACTCGCGGCCGAGCTAGACACCAAGCGGGGCAGAGATCAGCCCGGATCCTCCAAGGGCAGTCGGTACTGCGTGTACCACGGCCTCCACACCCACAACACCAATGAATGCCAAGAGCTCCGGGCCGTGCGTGAAGGAAGGGTCGGTAGACGTCCCGACCGCAGCGACCGGGGCTACGGCCGAGGAGGAGGAAGGAACGCGGGACGTTCAGAAGACCGCGGCTCACGCCAAGGGTGGCGCGACCAACCTCGCGAGGATCGCTGGCAGGACCCGCCTCGCGAGAGAGGCTGGAGGGATCAGCCTCGCGAGGATCGCCCGCAAGGGAACGCGGGCCTCCCTCCGCTGCCGCCGCAGCCAAGGAGAAATGAAGACCTTCATCAAGACGAGGGGGCTGGGGGCTTGCAGGAACCGCGTGCGATCGCCTGCATCCTGGGCGGAGCTCAAGCCCCAGCCTCTCAACGCATCTTCAAGCAGTTCGCCCACGAAGTGAATGCAGTCCTCCCCAAGCTCGAGGCCACGCGCCCTCTCAGGTGGTCGGCATGCGCCATCATGTTCAGCTCAGCGGATCAGCTCAAGTGCGCGGCCATGGCCGGAGTCCTCCCGATGCTTTGTTCCCCAATCATCAGCAACGTGCTAGTCATCAGGACCCTCATCGACGGCGGAGCAGGGCTCAACGTCCTGTCCGTTGAAACATTCAACAATCTCCAAGTACCCTACAGTCAGCTTCAGCCAACCAAGCCCTTCTCCGGAGTCACCGACGGCTCCACGGTCCCGATTGGGCAGGTCCGCCTTCTTGTCACCTTCGGAGCACGCGACAACTACCGCACCAAGCTCATCGACTTCGACGTCGCCCACATTCGCCTGCCGTAGAACGCCATCCTCGGGTACCCGGCGCTGTCCAAGTTCATGGCCGTTACCCACCATGGCTACAACGTCCTCAAGATGCCAGGAAGTGGCGGGGTCATCACGGTGCCCTGCGAAGAGAGAGACGCAGTGTGCTCCCTGGAGCGAGCCTTTCAAGCCGCACGACTTGAACACCCGGACCACGGAGGTAGGAGGGCTCCCAAGGCCTCCCCCAAGAACAAGAAGACATCGTCCAGCCCGGCCCCTCAGGGCCCGCGCCTGCTCGGAGGGAACCTCCTTCCATCGCATAGGGAAGCGCGCCTAGCGCCCTCCTCAGGCAGGGCTCGGGGGCTCTCCCCTGGAGGGCCAGCGACCTCGCCAATGTCACGAGGGAGGCGCTTGGCCACCACGTGGAGGTGTGTTTCGAAGCACGTTTCCCTCAAGAAGGAGCAAGGCAAGGAGGGCCAAACCCTCAGGAGTTCATCGGCAAGGCCATTCAGGAGCTACAGGAGTCAAGGGTCTTGAGAGGCAGCCGCCGCCTACCCGCTGTGGCCCCCCATCCAGGTGAGGTTGGTGGGCTGCGTGTCTGCATCAATATACTGGGGCTCAACCGAGCCGTGTCTCAGGAGTGCCTCTGGCCCTCGCGAGTGGGACGCTGCGAGGGTCCGCCCCACAGCTACGCGCGCATGCCTTATGGCTTACCGAACGCGGCTGCTTCACACCAGCGCCTCATGAGGGCCATCCTAGAGGCTCAAGAAGTCAGGCGTTCCGCAGCCCTGGTGGAGATGGAGATGGCCCGCGAGGAGCCGCCAGTGCCTCCGAAGCCTCCTGAGGCCCCTGGGCCTGGGGGCTCGTGAGGATCGGCTCCCGCAGTCCACCGAGTCTGCTACACCAACACCCCTTCGTCCCCAACATCATCAGGTGACATCTTTCAAGTTTCATTTCCGGCCGGAAGCGCCCTCAGGGCCGCATTATTCCCAGGCCGCGTGGGTCCGTCCCTGCGGCGTGTATCCCTTTTATTTCATGTTCTTGGCTTACCTTATTGGGGGCGCCCCTCGGGCTGCATCATCCCCAAGTTGCTCGGGCCTGACCCAGCGGTGTGTACCCTTCTTGCGTCTACCTTAGGGCTATGCTTTCGACCCATCATGGGTGTCGGAATCTTGGGCGTTAAAGGGGGGGTGCCTGAGCATCGCGACTCAGGGCTCCTACCGGCTCTCCATCCCTCACCCTCTGGTCTTGTCCATGGCATCGCAACCTCGCATGCCAGCGACGGCTGAGACCAGCTCAAGAGCTGGGACCCGAGGACGTAGAGTTTGGACATCTAACCCAGCTTGCGCGTTAAAGGCGGGGTGCCTGAGCATCGCGACTCAGGGCTCCTATCGGCTCTCCAGCCCTCACCCTCTGGTCTTGTCCCTGGCATCGCGACCTGGCATTCCAGCGACGGCTGAGACAAGCTCGAGAGCCGGGACCCGAGGATGTAGAGTTTCGACATCTAACCCAGCTGGCGCGTTAAAGGGAGGGTGCCTGAGCATCGCGACTTTGGGCTCCTACTGGCACTCCAGCCCTCACCCTCTGGTCTTGTCCATGGCATTGCGACCTGGCATGCCAACGACGGCTGAGACCAGCTCGAGAGCCGGGACCCGAAGACGTAGAGAACCGGCATCTGGCCAATTTTTCAGGAACACACTCCAAGATAAGGCCTAGAGCCAGGTGCAAGCCGCCTTGAGGTAGGGCCCCCTGAGTCCCGCGCTGGCCCACGGGTGCCCAGATACACCTCGTCAAGCCCTACCGTGCCAGCCACGTGTCAGGGTGGGGCTGTATACGCCCCGGGGGCTCCTCCCGGAGGGGAGCCCCCTCCCACGCACCAGTGGAAGCACCATGCTCCGCGCTGGCTGACGACACTGCCGAGGAGCGGCTATGCCCGTACGCGTACGGAAGCGCTATGCTCCGCACTGGTGATAAACAACTGAGGGTGGCCCCCGGGCCACATCAACCTCAGGGAGCCCGGAGCTCAGTGTCTGGCCTCATCGCAACGCCTCCCCTCGGGAGTGTCGCGCGAAGGGGCTGGGCACGGGGGCTGCGCCTGGGTCACACACAGACGCACGCCACCTGGCCAGCCCCCCCCCCCCCTCGGGGCCTGGTTCGTCGCACGTCCCTCCCCGAGGGAAACAAGGTACGAAGGCCATTTGAGGGTCATGGGGGACTCCTGAGCATCGCGACTCAGGAGCCTAACTAGTCATGTAGCCCCTCACTCCTTAGTTCCGAAAGGCTAATGGCGGTTGAGGTATGCCCGGGGCCGGGCTCTGCAGACGTAGAACGGTAGATCCCCCCACATCTCACCTCCCTACTTGTTGTTCGAGCGCCTAGGGGGACTCCTGAGCATCGCGACTCAGGAGCCTAACTTGTCACGTAGCCCCTCACTCCTTGGTCCCATCCTGGTTTCCGGTCGGGGCCAATGGCGGCTGAGGTATGCATGGGGCCGGGCTCTGCCGGCGTAGAACATAAGCAAGTAGGAAGGAACAGCGCAAATTTCAGGGAATTCAAAAGCAAATATTACAGTCCATAATGTTATCACAGCACCAAATGCAAGTTTTAACGCCTCCCCGAGGCATGGTACATGCGCAGGAATTAAAAGCAGGACGGGAGCCACGACGGAGTCACTTGCCGGTGGTGGAGCTGCGCGGAGCGGTTTCGCCTTGTGGAGCAGCAGGGCCAGCAGCGCTCCGCTTCGGCTTGGTGCTGAAGGCCCGGAACTTCCCCAGCAGGGCCTCCGCCACTACTAGGGAAAAGCCTATACACAGAATCGTACCAGCAGCGCTCTTCAAAATACCATGCTACTTCTACTTAGCAGCAGCGCGTGTCACCAAAACGCGCTGCTGACAGGAAAATAGCAGTAGCGCGTCCACCGCATACAGCACTACTGCTATAGTTGCCATGACCTCGCCCCCCTGCTAGTTATAGCAGTAGCGTACTTTACTAAACAGCGCTACTGCTATTCAGGTTGGCTATAGCGCGTTTTGGCAAACGCGCTACAACTATCCCTACCTTATCCCCACGCTCACGACCGGCCCTCTCACTCACACTCTCACTCTCGCCCGCGTAACCGTCGTTGTGCGTCGCTGCCGCCGCCGCCTTCGTCCGTCCGCCGCCGAGGTACTCACCTCGTTCTGTCCCTCCTCGATCCTCCTCGCACATCCTCCCTCCGCCTGCGGCCACCCCTCCCTCCTCCGCCGCCGCCCTCCTCCCTCCGCCTGCGGCCGCCCCTCCTCCCTCCTCCGCCGGCAGCCCTCCTCCCACCGCCCTCGACCTCGCCGCCCCTAGCTACCTCTCCGTCGCCCCCACCCCCTGCCACTAGTTAGTACTAGATTTAGTATTAGTAGATGTTAATTTAGGGTTAGCTAGTACTAGATGTTGCTTAGTTAGTACTAGATTTTTAGTAGTATTACTTGTAGTTGAACTACTTTAGTTGTAGTTGAACTAGTTTAGTAAGTAAATTAATAAACTAGTTGAACTAGTTGAATTAATAGAACTAATCTATTTTTAGTAAGATAATTAATATAACTAGTTGAACTACTTTATTTGTAGAAAGAACTAGTTTTTTTTCTATTTATAGTAAGTTCATATTTAGTAAGAACTAGTTGAATTAATAAAACTAGTTGAACTTGTCATATTTGTTGTTATTTTTTAGTTTAAGTAATTATTCGGGATGTATTAGTGATAACTTATATGGTTTCAGGTGACCTCTGTCGTCCCCGTCACCGACCCCCTCCGACATCCCCGCCGTCGTCCCAGTCACCGACCCCCTCCGACATCGAGGTGAGACCATCCAAATATCCTTGTATATCTTGTGTTGTTGCTAAAATAGGATACGTGGTTGCCCAGCCAGCTCCAAGCGCCCGGCCACTAGACGAGGGTCAGCACCCAGAAGATCCTGCCGCAGACGGTCCAGTTCGGCAGCGGCACGATCCAGAACAATAGTCGGGGAAGCAGCAATCGGTGGAGTAGGAGGAGAAGACGGCAGCGTGACCACAGTATCCTGAGGCGGAACCAGCTGCGCCATGATGGCTGTGGTGGCGGTGTCAGGGAAGGGCACCTCGCGAGGACGCCCGGGCAGGAGAGGCCCGTGCGTCACAGTCGCTTTCTTTTTCGGGCAGAGGTGCTGCCACGGATGGGACCTCAGGAGCTCCTTTCGACTTCTTTGCCGCGGGCGCCAGCTTAGCCGAGAGACACGAGCGTCAAGCCTCGGCAACAAAACAATAACCAAGACAGGAATCAAGCACTTACAGGTTGTCGCTTCCGGGCTCAAGCAGCCTCCGGCCGTACTTAAAGCCCGAGAGCTGGCTGCTAGGATCAGCTTCAAGGAGCGCGGGAGCAGGAGGTGCGCCTGTGGATCGCCTCGGGGCTGGGGCAGACCCGCGGGGGATCAGCCCTGTCCGGTCCTTCTTCGGGATCAGAGGCATGCTCCCGCCGCCATGCTGATTATCATCCTCGTCATGATCACTCAGAGAGAGCCGGAGAGCGCGAGACCTGCGCCGAAGGGGGGAGCCCTTGACTCCACCTCAGAGTCAGCCCCCTCTTCCCGCTCCCCTTCTTCCTCCTCTTCGCTGGAGTCGCCGGAGGACACGTCCACCAGGTCCTTTGGAGCCTCCACGGGCACGGGCCCGTCCCCGTTGAAGACGGGCATGGACCCCACTACCTGCTCCCAGTCCTCGCGGAGGTACAGGGGCGTAGGAGCGCCCTCCAGTCTCGCCACGTCGCCCCCAACCAAGGACTGGAGGACCGCAGCTAGATCCTCATCGGCCAAGACCGCGGGGCTCGAGTGAGGCCTCCACATCGGAAGTGAGTACTAACGAAGTGGAGCTAGCTGGTGCTCTAGGAATTCCCTCAGCAGCGATGCACCGGTCAGCTTCGCCGCTGCCACGCTGGCCGGCCTCAGATCCGCGTCCATCTTCTCCAACACCGGCTTCGCGCGGGGATCCACAAGTTCCACTCGGGACCAGTCGTCGGAGCTCGCGGGGTGCCCCGTGGGCAGGGTCAGCCGAGGGTGGATGCGCCCAACATCCACCAAGACCCACTTGCTCCTGAAGCCCTCAATCCTTTTCCTAGGGTCCGAAATGGCGATGGAGCCGCCGTACACGACAAAGCTCGCGCACGCAGAGATGGAACCACGGGAGGTCCGGAGGGAGAAGTAGTGGCAGAGCAAGGCCACTGAGGGTTTCACCCCTATGTGAGCCTCACAATAGTAGGCGAAGATCGACAGAAGAAGGACGGAGTTGGGATGGAGGTGCAGAGCTTGAATGTTATAGTGGCGGAGGACAGAGAAGAAGAACTCAGAAAAGGGAGGCACCAGACCGGCGATAATGGCGCTCACGAAGAGCGGATAGAAGGTGCTCCCTTGGCCTTCAGGGATGGCAGAGCCGGCCTTGAAAACCCTCCTCCCGTCGATGCCCTGCGCCGCCGCCATCTGGCGCACCCGAGCAAGGCTCGCCTCCGACACGTTCGGCGAGTCCAAGGCAGATGAGTACCAAGCTCCGACCGGGGCTTGGCAAGGCGCCATGTCTGGCTAGGGCACGCGGATGGAGTAGATCTGAAGATTTCGGAGGCGGGGAGGAGAGGCGCAAGAAAGGGGATCTGAGCAACAACTAGAGAAAGCAAGGGAGGCAAGGGGCAGGTGTCTCTTCTTTACCAACTCGCGCGGTTGCAGAGGCGCCCACGTCCAATCAACCGCCACGCGGCGCCCAAGTCCGCAGGCTGTTAGGGCCCACGACGCTTCGCACTTGCCCTTTTGCCTCTCTGCTCGGCCGAGTCCGGGCGCGCCGTGGGCCCGGGGGCTACTGTCGGCGTTCTGGGAACGGGGGTCCCAGACTTGCCTGCCTGCGGCCTGCGGCGTGGCTCAAAGGAGGCCCAGCACAGCCCATCTTCATCAACACAAGCTCAAGACCCTCGCGAGGGGCCAAGCCTCGCGGGGCGGACGACAAGGAGCTTCCTCAGGCACGGCCTCTCAGGCTGGCTCACAAGGAAGCAGAGAGTTCAAGGTGGGGTACCTCGCGAGGTGCCCATGACACAAGCCATGACGACCAAGGGCGCCAGTCGGGCGCCAGCCCGCGCAGTGTCCTCCTTTCCTCTTTGGTGCAAAGGGAGCAAGCGCAGGCGAGAGCATCAAGCAAAGGCATCCGTTTCGGTGCAACAAGACCAAGACCAGCCCAACGGCAGGGAAGAAGTCATTGTGGAGCCCAAGCAGGCGTCACCACCAGAGCCTTTGACAGGCGAGGACCAACTTTAGTCAGGATAAGTGTACCCGCTGTTCCCCTTCAAAATGGCCGATTGTTGGTGCCCTTCCCGCTCAATATTTGGGAAGAGGCCCAGGGCCTTTGCCTATAAATAGGACTAGCCACCCCCAGGGTAGACACATCTAGAAGCGAGACCTGATCGAGAATCCAAGAGCCAGAACCAAGTAGCGCCAGCCAAGAACAGTCCCTCGTGAGGCTGTTCTTCCTTGTATTGTTCATCATCAGCCCAAGAGGCAATCCACCACACCACACACTGGAGTAGGGTATTACAATACAATGGTGGCCTGAACCAGTATAAATCTTGTGTCTCTTGTGTTGTTCTGTTTGGTAGTTTAGATCCTAGTGATTCGGTGAGGAGCTAGCCGGTAGAGGGTTAAATCTCCGCGCGCACCCCAGTGTTCGAACCTCAAGGGTCTGCTGGAACCCGAAATCCGACAAACAGGGACAAAAAGTTCATGGCGAACTTGTTTCCCATGGCGCTCAAGGATGGCGCCCGCACCTGGCTCCTGAACCTGCCTCCCGACTCGATCTCCACCTGGGACGAGATGCGCAGCCGTTTCATCGCCAACTTCTAGGGCACTCACGACCGCCTTCCGGTCGTGGGTGGCCTGCGCCGCATCAAGCTTCAACCTGGAGAGACCCTACAGAAGTACATCCAGCGTTTCAACAGCGCTCGCCTCAAGATTCCTAAGGTGACTGAAGAGGCCATCATCTCAGCATTCTCCGATGGCGTCCGCGATGTCAAGATGAAGGAGGAGCTCACTATCCATGAGGGCCTGTGCACATCTTTGGAGCGGTTCAACCTGGCGACCAAGTGCGCAAGAGCTAAGGAGGGACACCTCTCCCTCCTCGAGCTTCCAGCCGCTGACCCAGAAGAGAAGAAGGCCAAGGCCAAGGACGTGAAGCGCAAAGGAGCAGCCGTGCTCACACCAGAACCAGACATGAAGCACGGCAGGGACCAACCAGAGTCGTCCAAGGGTAGACGATTCTGTTCCTACCACAACCTCTACACCCACAACACCAACAAATGCCAGGAGCTCAGAGCCATTCGAGAAGGATGCATCAGTTGATGCCCCCTAGCGCAATGACCGGGGCTACGGCCAAGGAGGATGAAGATTTGGAGGACGATGGGACGACCGAGGCCCTTGCTAGGAGTGGCGCGACCGCCCTCGCGAGGATCGCCGGCAGGACTAGCCTCGCGAGGGGGCTTGGTGGGATCAGCCTTGCGAGGATCGCCCGCAGGGCAACGCAGGCCTTCCTCCTCTACCGCCACCACCAAGAAGTAATGATGACCACCACTAGGACGAGGAGGCTGGGGGCTTCCAGGAGCCTCGTGCTATCGCTTGCATCTTTGGCGGAGCCCAGGCCCCAGCTTCCCAGCACATCTTCAAGCAATTTCCTCGCGAGGTGAATGCAGTCCTCCCCAAGCTCGAGGCCACACGCCCCCTCTGATGGTCCACGTGCGCCATCACTTTCAGCTCAGCGGATCAACTCAAGTGTGCGGCTACAGCTGGCATCCTCCCAATGCTCTGTTCCCCAGTCATCAGCAACATGCAAGTTACCAAGACCCTCATTGATGGTGGCGCAGAGCTAAACGTTCTGTCTGTCGAGACATTCAACAACCTTCAAGTGCCATATGACCAACTATAGCCAACCGAGCCTTTCTTAGGAGTTACTGATGGATCCACTACTCCAATAGGGCAGTTTTGCCTCCCTGTCACTTTCGGACAGCGCAAGAACTACCGTACCGAGCTCATCGACTTCCACGTTGCCCACATTCGCCTGCCATACAATGCCATACTCGGGTATCTAGCCCTGGCCAAGTTCATGGCGGTAATCCACCATGGCTATAACGTCCTCAAGATGCCAGGAAGTGGCAGAATCATCATAGTCCCCTGCGAAGAGAAGGATGCGGTGTGCTCCCTCGAGCGCGCCTTCCAAGCTGCATCAATCGAGGACCCAGACAGCAGGGTGCCTCCTGAGGCAGTACCCAAGAAGAAGAAGACATCGCCCAGCTCAAGGCCTCAGGACGTTGGCATCTCAGGAAGTGTCGCATCAAGATCTGCGCCTGCGCTAGGGGCACCTCCCTCCGTTGCATAGGAAGGCGTGCCCGGCGCCCTCCTCGGGCAGGGCTTGGGGGCCCTCTTTTGGAGGGCCTCAGACTTTGCCAAGATCATGAGGGAGGCGCTCGGGCACCACTTGGAGGCGTGCTTCGCAGCACGCTTCCCTCAGGAAGGCATGGGGCAAGGAAGGCCCAACCCTTAGGAGTTCATCACCAAGACCACTCAGGAGCTTCGGGAATCAAGAGTCGTACGTGGCGATCGCGTCTGCATCGACTACCCAGGGCTCAGCTGAGTCGTGTCTCAGGAGTGCCTCTGGCCTTCGCGCGTGGGACGTTGCGAGCACTACTAGGAAAAGGCATGCTAGTGGCGCACCAGTTTTGCCTTCTAATGGCGCATGGCTGGTGCGCCACTAGCCTCACGCCATTAGAATTTTTTTCTAATGGCGCACCACATGTGCGCCATTAGAATCTGGTATTCTAATGGCGCACCAGGAAGTGCGCCATTAGTACTGCCCACAGTGCCCCACTATTATCTGCTATACTTATAGCGCAGCACATGGTAGTGCGCCATTAGTAACAACCTTTTTTATATTTTTTTCTTAATCTCAGGTCACTATTTCACATATGAGATACTCAACACATATATATACAACAAGCATCCATATAGCAATCTTATCCAACACACAAGTTTCATCATATATACATACATAGCCAACAAATAGTTCCGTCGTTACAAAAGTTTCACATTGTTCATCCAACACCGTTATCCATCAATTCACAAAAGTTTCACATTGATACAAAATAAAAATACAAATGGAAAAGAAGCACTCCATCCACGCAAGCTTCCGTCAATTAAATCAAATCTGCAAAATGATAAACAAGAAGTTAGAAGAAGAAAAAGAAGAAGACTAGAAGAATACTAGAAGAAGAAGAACACTAGAAGAAGAATAAGAAGAGTTTTGGAAAAGAAGAAGAATAAGAAGAAGACTATAAGCTTATTATGTAAACTTGATCATTTTGTGCTAACATAAGTTATTTTGGAGCTAACCTATAGGAAACTAAGCATATAAGCTCTAAGTTAGTATATTAGATCCAACTTAGGTAAAATGAAGCTAACCTATGTCATTTTGGAAAAGAAGAAGAATAAGAAAAAGACTATAAGCTTATTATGTAAACTTGATCATTTTGTGCTAACATAAGTTATTTTGGAGCTAACCTATAGGAAACTAAGCATATAAGCTCTAAGTTAGTATATTAGAGCCAACTTAGGTAAAATGAAGCTAACCTATAGGGAACTAAGCATATTAGAGATAACATAGGTAACTAAGTATATATATATCATTTTGGATAGCTAACCTATAGGAGATCTGGCATACCTGACAAAGTAGGCAGTTCTTCTCCTTCTTCTCCTTCATCTCCCTGATGCGCCTAGAGCGGCGAGGCGGTGGAGGCAATGGAGGCAGTGGGATGTAGTCTTCTACCACAATTGGCGTGGTCATGTCGCCCAGCTGTGGGATCGCCGGCGCCATCACCGGTGCGTGGTCATTGTTAGGCACCACCACCATCGTGAGGCCACCTTCAAGCACGACCATCACTAGGTCATCCTCAGCCACCTCCATCTCTTACCCATGGTCAGCCACCACCATCTCTTGCCCTTGGTCAGCCACCACCAGCGCAAGGTCATCCTCAGCCTGATGCCCATCATCATCGTGCAGCTCCTCATCCTCACTCTGCTCCTCTTCTCCCGCACTCCAGTCCGGATCATCCTTCTTGTTGTCTATGCTGCTGCCAGAATTGCTGCTGCTTTCGCTACAGCCAGAATCGCTGCTGCTTTCGCTACAGCCATAGTCGCTGCTGCTTTGGCTGTAGCCAGCGTCGCTGCTGCTGCTCCTACCTGTCCAAAATGCAACAATGACCGTTAACAATCGATGCGAGACAAAACCAAATGTAGAGGAATAAGAAGAGGTAGAACGTACCGGCATCATCATCGGCAGCGTAGCGCATGCGACACATAGTCTTGTTGTACGCCTTCACGATGAGCATGTTGGCGTCGTCGTCGTACCTGAAGACAAGGAAGTACCCCAGCTGCAGGTCGCAGGCACGGTAGAACTTCTCCCACCCACGAGACAAGTACATGTGGCCCTTCTTGATCGCCAACTGCACATCCCACTGCCTGCGAAACCCGCTGCCGGCCTGTCGCTGCTTCACATTATTTGGCGGATCTTCACCCATCAGCATGTTCATAAAACTGTTAAGCAGCCTCTACAGTTTGGGACAATGAGTGATGTAGCAAACAACAGATATCATAATGAGATGGGTGAAGGGGAGATCTCTCGTTTTATATACCTGCGTCATGGATGATATTGAAGCCTCAAGTATGATAGTGAAGAACTCAGAAGCATCCAACTCGTACTACGGTGTCGCAGATCGGCGGTGGCCGCTTCCCGCCATCTCTGATACGTAGCAGAAGAGACCAATTAGTACCCATGCATGATAACAGGCATTAGTCGCAAGTACCCCATATGTCCTATTTTTAGCAAAGTAGTGCTAAAATTCATGGAAAACTTCAGCATTACCTTTGCTGAAAATAGGACATATGGAGTACCCGAATTTGCCGGAACGGAAGTTAATCGACATTCCGGCAAACTCAAGGGCCTCTCGGGGTACCTGCAAATTCATCACGACACAATGGTCGGAGACAAAACCCAGCAAACTAGCACCACAAAGCACATAACAAAATTCAGTAAATTTCCAGCAACTACTCCTAATGCAAACAAGATTCACCTAGCAAGGTTTATTTGACATGGAGTAGTTTATTTCATAGAGTAAACATTAATTAGCACTATTTGACAGTAAAAGGTTTTAGCTAATTTGAATTAACTGAAAGCAGCAGTACATCATTTTTATTGATAGTAAAATGTTCAAAGAAACATAAATATTAGTACAATAGCTAGATTACACTATCAGTACACTAGCAGTAAAATGTTCATTTACTTTGAATAAACAAATATTCAAGCAGATTTGCTTGTCCTACTCCTGCAGATCACCAAGCATCTTTTTTAATCCAGCTAATTAACTGAAACTTGCACTAAACTATCGTTGTCCCGCACTACTGCAAGTGCAATACTACTGCAAGTGCTATACTACTGCAGAGAATTATGCCCACTTGAGTTGGAGTTAATGACCTCGATAGACTGTCACTGGCAGTACGAGAGTAGCACTACTAGTACTAGCCATATAGGCATATTTATTCGGTTCAGCAAACATCCATTGCAGGAGATAGTTGTAGGTCTAGGCCATATAGGCATATTTCTGCATATGTTTGGGATGTCAGTAAGTGATGATACATGAACCGTTAGGAGCCTATCAAACCATCAACCCACGTGTTGTCAAAAAGAAGAAAAGCCAGTTACCATTATCTTAATATTTTGCAATACTCCTAAGTCTTTGGTACTGGACAGTTGTGTCAAACATTAAACTGAATTTGTATAAAACAGACAAAGGATGTTGAATTATCTTCTAAGTTTCCCCTACACTGAATGAATTAAGGCGATTTACTTATGAATCAGAACACTTAAAATATTGGATGAGTGGTCCATACTCTGTTTTTGTTTCTACTATTCAAAGCAAAATTTTAATTAAAAGCATAATTCTCTTGATCTTTCTGTCCAGGACATGGAGAGAGAGGGAGAAGGGGCAGGGAAGCTCACCTTGGACGGCGCAGAGAGGAAGCAGGGGAGCTCGGGGTTGGCGGCGAGGGTCACGGCACCGTCCTTGGCTCGCCGGCTACTGCGGAGGTGACCAGTGGCGGAGGACGGCAGGGGCAGGCGGGGTGGGTCGTCGGGGCCGCGCTTGTCGGCTGCTGCAGGGGCCGGAGGAGGCCCTCGCTCGTCGGAGGGAGGAGGAGAGGAGAGGAGCTGGCGGCGGGGTGAGGAACCCTAGCGCGTGCGCTCGGCCGATCCCGTTCAGGGGGCGCGTGGGCGGCGGGGGTGGAGTCCGTCGGTGGTCGGGGCGGCGGCGTCGGGGCAGCACAAGACCACAGCCAGGAGAGGCGGCGGTGTCGCCAACGGCGTGCAGGCGCGGCGGATGGAGGGGGCGGAGCAAGGCGGGACGGCGAACACGGGGGGGGGGGGGGGGGGGCAGCGGGTGAGATCGATGAGGCAGGGGAGAGATTAGAGAGATTAGGGATTAATTAGTGTACGACTATTCTAATGGCGCACCACCATCTCGTGCGCCATAAGTACGACTATTCTAATGGCGCACCGGAGCTCGGTGCGCCATTAGAATTTTGTTCTAATCTAGCCCACTAGCCCTATCTACAACCTAACCCTATCTAAAACATAACCCACCCACTAGCCCGACTGGTCGGCACGCAGCACACACACCAGGAGGTCCTGGGTTCGATTCCCAGGCTCCCCAATATTTTTTTATGCATTTTAAAAGCTGTTTTTTATATTTATTTGTGTTTAAATATATTCAAACTTGTTTAAATCATAACAGTAATATTTTTTATAAAAACAGTAATATTTTTTTAAAAAATATGTTCAAATTTGTTACTTGGAAATATCATCGGCGGCGGCGGTGGTGCGGGGGAGGGTGCGGGGGGGCCGGGTGCTCGTCGGCGGCGGTGGAGCGGGGGAGGGTTGCGGTGGGGCGTCGGCGGCGGTGGAGCCAGCGGGGGAGGGTGCGGGGGGTGCCCGTTGGCGGCGGTAGAGCGGGGGAGGGTGCGGGGGGGGGGGGGGGGGGGGGCGGGTGCTCGTCGGCGGTGGTGGAGCGGGGGAGGGTTGCGGTGGGTCGTCGGCGGCGGTGGAGCTAGCGGGGGAGGTTGCGGATGGGATCGAGATCGAGATCAAAAAGTTTCCATGAAAATATGCACGGTGCGCCATTAGCAGTTTTGCAAAAAAGTAAAAAAAAATTATATACTAATGGCGCACTGCTTACAAGGTGCGCCATTATTTGGTAGAACTAATAATGGCACACTTTGGCGCCATGCGCCATTAGAGTGTATGGAAAAATGGAAAAAAAATCAATACTAGTGGCGCACCCTGTGCCCGGTGCGCCATTAGTGTCTTCCACACTAATGGCGCACCTCCGTCCGGTGCGCCATTAGTATATAGTAGTGGCGCACTGCTTACGAGGTGCGCCATTAGTATCAATCCTATCTATAGCCCTTCTCCTAGTAGTGGAGGGTCTGCCGCACAGCTACGTTCGCATGCCTTTTGGTCTGTCGAACGCAGCTGATACTCTCCAGCGTCATCTGCATAGCATTCTGGCAGCTCAGGAGGCCAGGCACCACACGGTCCTGGCAGAGATGGAGATGGTCCTCGAGGAACCGCCTGGATCCCCAGAGTCTCCCGAGGCTCAGGGCTTTGGTGGCTCGTGAGGATCAGCCTCTTCACCATGCATCTTCAGCTACTTCAACACCCCATCTACAATGGTATCAGGTGACACCTTTCGAGTTCATTTTAGCTGGGAGCGCCTTCGGGGCTGCATCATTCCCAGGTCGCGCCGGTCTGTCCCTGTGGCATGTATCCCTTTTGCCTATGTCTTTAGTTTACCTTGCCATGGGCGCCCCTCAGGCTGCATCATCCCCAAGCTGCTCGGGCCTTACCAAGTGGCGTGTATCCCTCCTGTATTTATCTAAGCTGATTTTCCTTTCATGCTTAACCTGCCTAAAATTACCATCTGCCGCCTTCCATGGGCCTTCTCTCCCTCATGCAAATCGCTTGCACATTAAAAGGGGGGATCCTCAGTATCGCGACTCACGAGCTCTTAAGGGCTCTCCAGCCCTCACCCCCTAGCCTTGACCACGGCATCGTGACCTGGCATACCAGCGGTGGCTGAGCTCGCTCGAGGTCCAGTATCTGAGGATGTAGAGAATTTGTATCTAGCCATCTCGCAGGAACACATAGCCGCCCAAGGAACAAGACCAGGTGCAACCCTCCTTGGTGTAGGGCCTCATGAGTCCCGCGCTGGCTCACGAGTGCCCAGATACACCTCATCTAGCCCTGCCATGCAAGCCATGTGTCAGGGCGGGGCTGTACACGCCTCGGGGGCTCCTCCCGGAGGGGAACCCCCTCGCATGTACCAGTGGAAGCACCATGCTCCATGCTGGCTGATGACACTGCCGAGGAGCGGCTATGCCCGTAAACATATAGAAGAGCTATGCTTCGCGCTGGTGATAAACAACTGATGGCGGCCCATGGCCATATCAACCACAGGGAGCCCAGAGCTCAGTGTCCAGGTTCATCACTACGCCTCCCCTCGGGAGCGTCACGTGAGGGGGCTGGACACGGGGGCTATGCCCGGGTCACGCCCGAGCGCACGCCACCCAGCCAGGTCCCTCGGACCTAGACGTCGCGCGCCCCTCCCTGAGTGGATCCAAGGTATGAGCATCAAGGGGGACTCCTGAGCATCGCGACTCAGGAGCCTAACTGGTCACGTAGCCCCTCACGCCTTAGTTCCGCAAGGCTAATGGCGTTTGAGGTATGCGCGGGGCCGGGCCCTGCCGACGTAGAATGACAGATCTACTCCTACACTCCCTCCCTATTTGTTGTCTGCGCATCAAGGGGGACTCCTGAGCATCGCGACTCAGGAGCCTAACTTGTCACATAGCCCCTCACTCCTTGGCTCCGTCCTAGTGATCCGGTCGGGGCTAACGGAGGTTGAGGTATGTGCGGGGCTGGGCCCGGCCGACGTAGAACACAAAGCAAATAGGATGGAAACCGCAAAATCCAGAAGAAAATATTACAAACCATAATTGTCTTCACGATACCAAACGCAAGTTTAAACGCCTCCATGAGGCATGGTGCATGTTGCAGGAATTCAAACAGGAAAGAAGCCGTGGGAAGAACACCCTTCGGCGACGCCGTCATTCGCTAGGGGCCCCGGCTCCGCGGTGGTGTTGCCTCCGTCAGCTCCACCTCCCGAGGCCATGGAGTCAGCAGCGCCTGCCTTGGGCGCAGTGGCAAAGGCACGGAACTTCGCCAGCAGGGCTTTCGCTCGGCCCGTCACGGCTTCAGCAGCAGCAGGGGAGTGCTCGGCATCCACGGGATCCAGCAGCTCATCGAGGTTGGCGTCAGGGTCACAAAGGTAGACGTGGTTGAGGAAAAGCGTCAGTGCTGCAGAAGAAAGTACGCAAGCCTCAACCTCGGCCATGGTGCCGACGCCGGTCACGACTTCCTCAAGCGCTTCGACCAAGAAGGGAAGCAGCTCGGCGGGGCCGTCCTTGGCCCCGGCAAGCGGCTTCTCCAGGCCACCATCGTAGAGCGTCTTCAGCGCTTTGCAACACCTCACCTCAAGATCCATGAAGGCCATGTGATCCTCGGCCAGGAGCTTCTCCTTGGCGTCTAGCTCGGCCCTTTCCACCTTCAGCTTTTGCACCAGCGTCTTCACGGCCGCGTTCAGCAACCAGCTCAGCGTCACGGTCCCCGATGGCATTCTCCCGAGCCTTTATCTCCTCCTCCTTCGCCTAGCAGCCATGAGCTTCTTTGGCAAGCTCATCACGCAGACCCTGCATCTCGGTCTTCAACACCTTGCACCATTCCTGGGCGACCGTGGCATCCTTCAGGGCTGCATCATGGGCGGCTGCGGCCTGGGTGGCGGCTTGCTTCACCTCCTCGGAGGCTGCCGCAGCTCGGCTTAGCGTCGCTCGGACGGAGGTGTCGGAGTGAACCCAGCCAGAGATCAGCTCCAGGCACCCGGCCACAAGGTGGGGGTTGGCACCCTGGAGGTCTTCTCGCAGATGCCCTAGCCCTGTAAGGGCACAGTCCAAGATAGCGGAGGAGGCAAAGGAGTCCGGAACCAGTGGTGCAGGAGGAGAAGGCGACAACGTGACCACGGTTTGGGAGACTGGGAGCTCCTGAGTGTGGGCAACCTTAGGGACAGCATCAAGTGCCGGCACCTCCAGGGTCAGTGGGGCCACAGGGGCTGGCACCCTGCCAGGGCGCTCCTCCTGGCCTCGTGAGGATGATCGGGCAGGAGAAGTGTGACCTTCACCGCCTCCCCTTCCCACAGGCGAAGGCGCGGCCACAATAGACGAGCCTGTCCCAGGCGGAGCCACCATGTCGCCCTTCAGCTTCTTCACCGCAAGCGGCGGCCTAACCAAGCGATGGAGAACGTCAAGCCCTAGCAGCAAAAAAAAGAATAAGACGGAGTTCGAGCACTTACTGGTCAATCGCGGCATAAGCTGGCGGCCTCTTGCCGAGATTATAGCCCGTGAGCCTCTTGGTCTGGGGTGCAGCCTCGAGAAGTCCAGGAGTGGAAGAAGGCATACCATAAGGGTGGGAGCCTGCTTCGGGCTGCGCCTGGGCCGGAGTAGCCTCTCGGGAGATCAGCCCCGACCTGTCTTTCTTCGGGATTACGGGCGGGTCCTCTTCCTCTCTCCTGGCATCGGCCTCGTCGTCGTCCGGCAGGGTACGGAGGATGTTGGCCCTGTGCCGGGGAGAAGTCTCCCCCGTCCCCTCAGTGGTCGCCTCCGAGTCGCGCTCCTCTTCTTCTTCGTCTTCCTCTCGTCCCCTGTGGGAAACATCGGAAGACAACTCCACCGGCATCGTCGCCCCCTGGCCGTTAGGAGGCACCTTCGACACCAGACAGCTCCCATCGAAGGTGGGCATGGCATCCACCACCTGTTGCCAGTTTTCACGAAGGAACAAGGGAGCAGGAGTGCCCTCCAGACCTTCCACGTCCTCTCCAACCAAGAGGTGGAGAGCTGCGACCAGATCCTCGTCGGTGAGGGCCACCGAGTTCAGGCGAAGATCACATCCGCACCCCCAAGCGTCCACAACTGGTGCGAGTGCGCCTGAAGTGGATCCACCCGATGCGTCAGGAACTCCCTCAGGAGCGTGGCCTCGATCAACTTTGCAGCCTTCCGGTTCAAGCTTCGAACGAGACCACCGTGTTCATCTTCTCCAGCACGGACTTCGCCCGTCGGTCATCAAGCTTCGAACGAGACCACGCCTCGTTGGCCTGGGGCTGCTCCATTAGCAGCACCAACCGGGAGTGGATGCATCCGGCATCCATCATGACCCACTTGCTTCAGAAGCCGTCGACCCTCTTCCCGATCTTCGAGATTGCGTTGGCCTTGGAGTACATGACAAAGCCAGCGCACGCCAAGGTATGAACGCTGGTGATTCAGAAGGAGAAGAAGTGGCGCAGCCAAGCCACAGACGGCATCACCCCAACGTGTGCCTCACAGTACTAGGCGAAAATCGACAGAATGAGGATGGAGTTGGGATGGAGATGTAGGTCCTGCAACCTGTAATGGTGGAGGACGGTGTAGAAGAACTCGGAGAAGGGAGGAACCAGGCCGGCGATGACAGTGCTCATGAGGAAGGGGTAGAAGGTGCTCCCCTTAGCCTCTGGATTGGCGGAGCTGGCCCGGAGTCCGGTCTCCCCCATCTCGCTGCCTTGTGCCGCCGTCATCAGGCGCGTAGCAGCGAGATTCTTCTCCGTCATGTTGGGGGGATCCAGGGTCGGCGAATACCGAGCCGGCAGGGCCTTGGCCACGGCTTTGCGGGGCGCCATGTCTCGCCGAAAGGGGAAGGCTGGAGCGGATCTGGAAATTTCCAAAGCAGGAGAGAAAGGAAGGGGATCTGGAGCAAGGCAAAGGAGAGCAATGAAGGTAAGCCTTACCAGGCCATCCTTTTGTCAGTCAGGCAGTTGCCGAGGAAGCGTGGGGAAGCGGAGACGCCCACGTCCAATCAACCGCCACGCGGCGACCAAGGCCGTGGGTTGTTGGGGCCCGCGGCAATCCGCACTTGCCCTTTGGCTTTGCTGCTAAGCCAAGTCCGAGCGCGCCTTGGGCCCGAGGGCTACCGTTGGCGTTCTGGGAATGGGGGTCCCTAGACTTGCCTGCCTGTGGCCTGCGCCGTCGCTTAGCAGTGGCCCAGTACGGCCCGTTTTCATAAACCCAAGTTCAAGACCCCCGCGAGGGGCCAAGCCTCACGGGGCGGACGACACAAGGCCTCCTCAGTGGCGGCCTGACCAGGCAAGGGGTACCTCGCGAGGTGCTCATGATGCAAGCCATGACGATCAAGACCAGCCGGGCGCCAGCCCGCGCAGTGTTCTCGTTTCCTCTTTGGTGCAAATGGGGCAAGCGCAGGCGCGGAGTACCGAGGCATCAAGCAAAGGTTTCCATATTGGTGCAACAAGACCAAGATCTTTAGTCAGGATAGCTTGTACTAGCTGTCCCCCTTCAAAATGGTCGTTGTTGGCTCCCTTCCCGCTCAATATTTGGGAAGAGGACCAGGGCCTCTATATATAGAGATAGCCACCACAGTAGAAAGGATCATCTCATTTAGAGCCAACAGAGACGGATCAGTTCCTCTCCAAGCACACCACCACAAGAACATCCCTTGTGAGGTTGTTCTTCCCTTCTACTGTTCATCATCAGCCCAAGAGGCAATCCAGCACACCACACACAGGAGTAGGGTATTACACCACAACGGTGGCCCGAACATGTATAAACCTTGCGTCTCTTGTGTTGTTCATCGTGCTAGCTTAGATTCGCGGCGAGGTTTTGAAGCATGGATCGGTAGGGAGAAGATCTTAGTGCTCACCCCAGAGTTCGAATCTTAAGGGTTTTGCCGGAACCCGATATCTGACAGGTCTAGCTTGTTCCTTCCGTTAGTGTCCGTATGGATGTGTGGGGACCCCAACATACATAGTCGAAGCCACCGAACGCACGTCACAGTGATCCCAGAGATCAATGCTCACTTGACACACTGAAGTTGAATAATAGGAGTCTTACATCCATACACACCGTCTTACACAAGTAGGACCATTATGGTCAAGTCTTGAGTATATCATCGCAGCGGAAATCTTCATCGACAACTTGAACCCATGCCACCTGCCTTAACCATACAAGTTTTCTGACTGGTAAAGCGTCCTAGCTAGCATGTTCATCACCAAAGAACTCTTTATCTTATTCTTGTTCTTCCAAGCCTGGCCAAGTAAATAGCCAGGGACAAGCCAATGAGTACATTTGAATGTACTCGCAAGCAACCCATGTCTTGGAACACGGTATGACAATGCATGATATAGCACTAAGGAGGAAAAATATTTGCAGAAAGCTATTTTTGTGTGCGATGACATGTCCTAACAACTTGTAAAGTATGCATCATAAGAATTCATATATCCGTATGAATAGGTTACATATATCAACATAAACAGAGCTTGGATCAACTCCAGCTTAGTCAAAATGTCGAGTCATTCGACTTGACTCAAGTAGTTTTCTCCACACAACCACACACACACACACACACACACACACACACACACACACACACACACACACAACAGGTTTCATAAACAATGGACGTCGCCCAAGAGAGGTTATCCAACTATCCTTGACCATGCACATGGCTGTTCAAATAGTTTAAAACTCTGCACAGGTTACACACTTTACCCACAAGATCCGGGTAACTTCCGTGTCATCTACTATCCACGTACCTTTCCCTAGCCGTGACTAACATACAGTCCACTCGATTGGTAGCAGCCCCGTGCCAAAGATTGTCACATAATAAATTTTTGTGGAGCCACGCTCCCATATTCATCACATAACACAATCATGGGGTACCAACAATGTGTTCGGTGCCCTGTAAAAACAGTCATGGCCGCCTATCCAAGAACGACCCCATCCCGATAGTGACCATGCCACTCCCGTCACTAGTAATGCGGGAATCCATGCTAGCACAGACTAGGTAATCAATAATGCCCTTTCCCATATAAGAGTAAAGTGGTTGCGCATGTAAGGTTGGAGTAATGGTCGCAACTTAAACCAATCTGTTTTCAAAAACAACACACACACACTTGCCTCAGTACGTCACTTTGTCATCAAGTGGTTGTCTAGCTCAACATCTCCCATAGGCATTAGTGGCACCTGACGGGTTTTTTGAAGAAGTCTTTGAAAATACCATTGTCTCCATGACCATGCATATATCCGTCCCGTTTGTGTAGCAACTACTTTAGCATCCTATCTACTCCCCAGCAACACGACTCTAAGCAAGGGTAGAGTCATGAACAATGCAAGTATCAACGGAGTATGTAACGGGGGTAAGCCTAGCAAGGTCGCCATTCAAGATATTATGCATTCGATGAAACAACGAAAAATGCTATTATGATGTAAAATGGTTCATCATGGTCAAAGGGCTGCTTGCCTGGCTCTGGAATGTCTTCAATCCTTCTGGTCCATCTCTGAGTATTCTGTCTACTTCATCAACTAATGTCGAAAACAATAACAATAAGCAACACAACAAGGCAAAAATAGAAGTGCTCTAAAAATGTGAATTGGACTTTTCTAGGATACCGTTGGTCATATGAAAAATGACCAAAGTGGTTTCATTGGGATTGGATCAGTGGATATTTTTGAACATTGCAATATGATGGAATCAATAAAGTAATGGTTTTGCAAGAAGTGTACAGAAAAAATTATTTTTCAAATGGGAAAAGGCACCCATTAAATCAGGCATGATTTTAGAAACATGTAGAAATTGCTTTCATTGGATTTGGAGTCCAAATGAATATCCTATGGACATTTGAAGTGGACTTATGTGGGTAAATGTCACGCCCAATATGCGACCCTATCCTAAAGGAACTCGAAGGTCCCACCAAGGATAGAAGCGCATATTGGAGACGCTCTTTCAAGCTGGATATTATTACATCATACCATTACATAATAGTTGGGGATACATACAAAGGGCATTCCATGCCACATGAATACAACAACATCATACACAAGAGCAACATCCGACTACAGATGAAACACAAATAGAAACCCAAACAATATCCACCCTGCTAGCCCAGGCTTCCGACCTAGAACCTATCCCTTCATCGAAGAAGAAGCAGAAGTAGAACTCCCAAACAAGTAAACATCGCTCTCACGTCATGATCATCGCATAACCTGTACCTGCAGCTGTTGTTGTAGTAATCTGTGAGCCACAAGGACTCAGCAATCCCATTACCATGGGTATCAAGACTAGCAAAGCTTAAAGGGTATGGAATGGATAAGTGGTGAGGTTGCAGCACCGACTAAGCATGATATGCTGGTTAACTTATGAATACAATAATAAGATGAGAAGCTACGCAAACATTCGCAAACTAGTAATGATCAAGAAGTGATCCTGAACTACTTACGTTCAAACATAACACCACCATGTTCTCTTCTCGACCCACTCGAAAAGAGACCATCACAGTTACACACGCGGTTGGGTATTTTAGTTTGAATCTGGGGTCAAGTTCTCTACAACCGGATATTAACAAATTCCCATCTGCCACATAACCGTAGGCACGGCTCTCAAAAGATTATACCCTGCAGGGGTGTACCAACTTAGCCCATTACAAGCTCGCGACCCATGGAGACAATCCTCCATCGCGGGAAATTCGATAAGACTCGGGATACCGATGCACAAGACATTTTGACAATGGTAAAACAAAACCAGCAAGATCACAACGAATGAGCTAAGCTTACGGGCACCGAGGTCCCAGTTGCCCAGGTGGCGCTGCAAGGTGCTCTAATTTGGACCATCACCCATGAGGAGCACTGGCCCAGGGGTTGATTAAAGTAACTCGGGGTCCGGAGAAAATCCCCTATGCAAGTTTTAGTTATTATGAGGCAAATGATAAAACCAATGTTGGGCCTTGCTGGAAGAGTTTTATTCAAAGCGAATTGTCAACAGGGTCCCATACCCCTCACCGTGTTAGGGACGCAAAATCAAGGAACATAACACCGGTATGACGGAAACAAGGGCGGCAAGAATGGAACAAAACACCAGGCATAAGGCTGAGCCTTCCAACCTTTACCAAGTATATAGATGCATTAATTAAATAAGAGATATTGTGATATCCCAAAATAGCCATGATATCCATGTTCCAACATGGAACAACCTGCAACTGCACCTGCAACTAGCAACGCAATAAGAGGGGCTGAGCAAAGAGGTAACATAGCCAAACAACGGTTTGCTAGGAAGGATGAAAAATGTTAGAGGCTATCATGGCAATTTGGGAGGCTCGATTAACAAGTGGTAGGAAGCGTGACATAGCCATAACATTGAGACAACTAGCATAGCAATGATAGTAGTGAGATCCAGGGTGACGGTCATCTTCCCTGAAAACCCGCTAGGGTGGATATCGAGACCATGAAGAAGACGAAGCCACAGAGACGAACCAAGCGTACTCGAACGCATCCTCATGATCACAACGAAACAGGAACTATCGACAAGAAGCACAACCGGAAGAAGCAAACAACATGGTAAACACACAACACATAAACATGGCATGATGCACAACCAAACATGATGCATGACAAGGCTACATGGTGCTACTCACCGCAAGAGATGATCCATACAGGAACAACACATCAAAGCAAGTTTAAATGAGGCCGGAAACAACATATAACAAATCCGGTAAGTCCTCATATGCTAATTTCGGAATTGATCTAGATCTGAACAAAACATTAAGTTGAAGTTTTTAAACAACAAGTTAAGATGCACCAAGATGATCTACACGAGATTCTAGTCAAGTTACATATAAGTTCATTTAATTCGGAGCTATGGCCTAGAAGATATGAGCAAAACAAGTTAACCATGGCATTGATGTAAAATGCATTCAAACATCAAGCAAACACACTCAAAACAAGTATTCAACATGACATGATGAAACTACATACAATTCTAAGCAAGTTTCACATAGAGCATGCCAAAAACGGAGCAACGGTGCAACACATACACTCCAAACAAGTTTTATATACAATTTGCCCAAAACAGTAAGTAGGCACTTTGCAATCATCAAAACAACATGCTGCAGGAATCATATTAGCACAAACTTGACATGCACTTCATGCATAGATAACATACTTCAAACATAATTAAGTTTTAGGTTCATAGGCATCAATATTAAACCAATATGATCAATGCAAAATGCTACTTTATAACAGAGGGACATATACATGAGCAGAGTTAATATGATGGCATGTTGGAGGCATGAAACAAAGATTCTACAGCAATTATTCAAGGCAACCAAGGGCATGGCATCAAAGTACACATAATAACTAGCGAATAACATCTAATCATCATATGCATATGGCTCATGGATTAATAGGAACCAACAAGACAAGATTGAATGTTGAAACACTTTCAACAAGTGTAAAACAGCAACATTATCATTACATGTTAGCAAGCATGAAAAAGAGGCATATGTTATCCAATATTATCAAACTTGGCATGTGGAAGGACTAAGCATAGCTTACTTCAAATAAGGTAATTGGAGCATCTCCAAACGAGGCATGGATCAATTAATATCAAGCTCACAACATGGCATCATGAAGTTAAAAGAAAACTGGAACAACATATATTGCATCTTCATGGCAACGAAAACATATGCTACAGGACATATGTAGGGCATCAAATGGCATGGAATTATAGAGCATAACATGGAAAATAAAACATGTCAACTATGAATCTCCAGATTATGCATGGATTAATTGGTAGCATCAAGCAAACATGGCCTCATGATAATACAGATTTAGACTGACAGAACATTAACAGCGAGTAGCCCACTTCACGAGTTTGTTGCACTCACTACAGGGCACATCAAAATAATTGGATAGCACCCCTGCAAAGATGGCATGATTATGCTTCTAAAACATGTCGACATGATGCTCAAAAGAAAATCACACAAAAAGATATAAAAAAGACAAATAGGCAAGTTACCACAGTTTATATCCCTTAGCAGTTTTGTAACAAAGATTAAGGCATCAAGATGAATAGTAATATACATGTAAATGCACCCATCATGTAGAGCACTCTGAGATGAACATTTTGACATATCATGCATGCAAAACAGAGCAGCATGCACAAAGATATGACATGACAAATATGCACACATGATATGATTTCGGGCAAAACAGAGCGTTAGTTAGCTAAGAGGCGCGCTGGGCGGGGGATAGCGGCATCTCACCACGATCCAAGCCCAGGACAGAGGAGGCACGCTGGGCCGGAGCGGGCCCATGGTGAGGCCCATGGACAGCACGTCGTCCTCCCCGATCCTGCCTGGATCGGAGGAGGCGGGGGCGAAGGCGCTACTCCAGCGAGGCGAGGTGATGCTCCGGCGGTGGGCCGACCGGCGGATGGCCAAAATGGGTGCGGGGCGCGGGTCCGAGGCCTGGGAGCCTGGATCTGGCGGCTCGGCGTCAGGGTCGAGGCGGCGCCGAGCAGGGCTGGCGACGGCTCAGTTGTCGCGTGCGGGCAGCCGTGGCTGTGCGCGTGCGGGTAGGCGGCGGCGGTGGGTGGAGGTGAGACGTGGGAGGATGCGGCGCGGCTCGCCGGTGGCGGGGCGAGGAAGAGGCCGGCGAGGCCACGACGAGGCGTGGAAGGAGGTCCGGCAAGGCGACGGTGAAGTATGGCATGAGCGGCGGCGCGCTCGGGCCCAGATGGGCGCGGGCGGGCCGGTGATGTGCTTGGCGGGCCCTAGTGGCTAGAGGGAGAGGGAGTGGGTTTGGCACGGATTTCGAGGAAGATTAAGGTTAGGGTTGATGCCCTCTCGGATTTGGACGGGGAGGGGTTTAAATAGATTCCGGGAGCTAGGAGAGGAGTTTTCCGGAGCGGTCTTCGCCCATGCGTTCATGATCCAATGGCAAAGAGCATGGAGCCGGTTTAGACGGGCTAGTGGGCTATTGTGGAGGGGTGTTGGGCTGCAAAGAGAAAGGGGTCCACTGGTTAACGCGGTTAACCGTTGGGGCATCAAACGACCTCCAAATGGAACGAAATTTGACAGGCGGTCTACCGGTGATGTACCAAGACCACTCGCCAACTCTCAGCCCATTCCAAGATTTTTTTTTGTGGCTCACAAAACGAGAACTGGGAGGTGCGGCGGGTGCGTGCGAGTGTGGTTGGGCTCAGAACGGACAACGAAGAGAACTGGGAGAACCCAGACGGATGCAAGTTTTGAAAAACATGCAGATCAAATGCACATGATGAGATGGAGAAGTGCAACATGCAAGCGAATGCCATGGCAACGACGGTGAATTACTGGAAGACACCTGGCGCACCGGTCTCGGGGCATTACAGTAAATGACCTATTTAATGATTCTAATGAAAAATAAGCATAGTAAAAATGTTCAGTGGCCTCATTAAATAGTTCATGATTTATGGAGTCACAGGAAATTTGAATCATCAAATTTGGAGATCATTTTAATATCTGGGAGATTTTACAAATTTTTACAGAAAAGGAGAAGGAAAATAAATGGGTATACCAAATATTATGCACAGGGCGTAGGGTAGCCGTTCGGCCGGCCCAGTTGCTTTGGGCGCATGTGGTGCTGCTGGTGTCGAAGGCGTATCAGTGGTTTTATGCTTTCAACGGGGGAAGGCGGTTCTCTGGGATGCCGTTTACACTTAAACGACATGGCCCGCCCCCGTTGAGTCGCTGACGCGCAAGGCTCGCCTGCAGTTTGTCCCCACCATGTTTTTCGTCTTTGTCCCAGCGATGCGGGCAGAGGGGGGTCGGCCGCCGGCACAGCCGTAGCCTAGCGACGTGGGAGGGCCGGTCGACAAGCGCATGAGCGTCGGCCCTAGCTTCCACACCATACGCAGGTCGCAGCGGCCATGGAGATTTTGCAGCGCCATGCAGGGGAGGCTTCCTAGGCCAAGAGAAGGACAGAGGCGGCCTTGAGACCTCCTGGGGAGGGCGCATGCACGGAATGGAGGAAGGGGGAGAGGCAAGGCTTCGGCCGTGGAGGTGGATGGAGGGCACAAAAGGGAGAGCGGGGCTGTGTGGGAGGTGTACAGGAGAGAGGGGGACCCAACCGAGGTGAGAGAGCGCTCGGGGGTAGCTTTATATGGATGAGGCGCCGATGCACCGTGGGCAGCATCCATGGACTTGCTCGGTGAGCTCATCAGAGGGAGTAGGAGAGCAAGGGAGGAAGAGGCCGACATCCTTGCGTGTTGTGGACATCGAGGTGCGTTGGCAGGCGTGCTGAGGAGGACCCAGGTGGCCGGGCGCATTGGACAGGAGCGGCTACAGTGCTCTAGTGCACTATAGCACGCTCCAGAGCGGCCAAATGGCTTGCATTGGCATAATTTAGGCGCCCTAGTCGTGGCCACCAATGTCTAGGGGCCCTGGGAGGGAGTAAAGAATATGGTGGAAGCATTGGATCCTCGAGGAGGTCTCTGGAATAGAGGAGGTTTTAGAGATAGAGAGAATGGGGGTGTCCAGAGAGACAGAAATGGTTGGGTTTCACTCGTCAATAATTGATGCATGGCCTTGCAATTTTTACCAGAGGTAGAGGGTGACTAGTGTTAGCTCTGGTAAAAAGTTTACCCCATGGAGAATAGTGGAAGGGATCAAAACAGTGGTTTTGATAAAATAGCAGAAGGTATTTGATGTTGATTTGGGCAAGTAAATGGATTCTCCTTGCCATGAGATTTAACAGGATCAAATGGCATATAGCAATGAGTTTGGTCACCAAGTCTAATCTCATTTGGAGAAAGTTGCCAATGTAACTTTGGCAAACCCTTGAAATCAACAGAAATGGTTTTTCCTAGATTTAGTCATGCAAATCTTTTCTCCTAGATGAACCACATGGTGTAGCGTCATCATTTGAGGATTTGACCATGTCCACAAAAATTGGGATCAAAAGGAGACAGTTGGAAATGTAGAGTTGCTCAAATTTGGTTCTGGTCAGAGAGGGTTTTGGGGCACTATCGTGTACCAAAACTATTTTGATGGAAATAAAACTATGCAAGATCATCCCATTATGAATATGTGACTTGCTAGAATTTTCCTCGAGTTATTTGAAAATATTTCTTATAGAAATATTTCAAATACTTGAAATGAACATAAATTGTTTTGGAGGGTTTTGTCAAGTATTTTGAACATTACCATGTGTTGAAACTCATATATATGGACAATATATGTCCACTGAGTTTCCCTAAATTTTCTCAAATACTATTAAAATAATTTTAACCTATTAAAGACCATTTCTGGTCTTAAGAAAAATCCTTTAAACAAAATAGCAAAATAACTTTTATAATAATATTTTTGTGGTTTATGGGAGTCCTATAACTAATAGGATTCAAATATTGAAATATTTTTCACACCACAAATTGAGTACTTGGATTTGAAGATCAATTCAGGGGTTTTTGGAAAACCTAATTTAGAAAATACTTTCTGGCCAATTTATTTTTCTAAGAAAATATTTTTAGGTCCTATACAAATGGAATGATCATTGGGCAAGGTTTTGGATCAAGGAGATTGAGTATAGGGATGGAAGCTACTATATGACTTTTAGAGCACTTTGAAAATAGCACAAAAACCAAATCAAGGCAAAGACCAAAATACTCAAGTTTTTTTAAACAAGACTTTGTCATGATATATTAGCTTAAGTGTAGTGGCATGAAAATCAGGGAATAATCTCGTCCCCGAAATTCCCAAACTAGGCTCCTAAAGGAATATGGAAACTTAGATCTGGGGTAGTCTTCACGTCCTCATACTACTTCCGCTTCCGTGTGGTGCTCCATTGAACGTTGAAGTACTTGATGTTGTGGCTTTGTGTATGATGTTCCTCTTGATCCAGGTGGCTGATGGGTTTCTTGAAGTAGGTCAGATTGAGATGGAGGTTGATGGCTCTGTGATCGATGCCCTTGTAGGGATCGTGCTTGTCAGGAAGTTGGAAACACTTCCGGAGTTGTGACACGTGGAAATCGTTGTGCACACGGTTAACTCAGGTGGCAACTCTAGCTGGTGTGCGTCTACTCTTTGTCTCGTAGCAATCCTTGAGGGGCTCGATCTGGCTTGGTGTGAGCTTTCCTTTGACATGGAAATGTTTGGTTCCTTTGAGAGGAGTGGCTCCCAGATACACATGGTCTTCGACGCGGAAGTTCATTTATTGACGAGGGTAGCTGGTATAGTTCTTCCTCCTTGACATGGCGGTCTTCAGATGTTCTCTGATAAGTTGAACGACACTTCTTTCGTCTTCGGGTACACAAGTGTGTCACCAGTAAAGATGACTACCAACTTATCCAAGTATTCTATGAAGACTAGGTTCACGGGGTACATAAAGTAGGCTGGGGTATTGGTGGTGGTCACGGTTGAGTATTGGCCAAGGTCTTCTCGACCTAGAGCCAAAGCCCATGGTCATGATATAAACATGCTATGGCTTGGTATTTCTTAAGGGTTTCAAGGATTCTAGGGTGAGATGCCAATTGTTCTATCTAGTCCTCTAAACAAATCACCTTAGACCACTGAAAGCATCATTTCGTATAGGCCAACTCCAATCATCACTCATGCTAGTCATATCCTCATGACTCCCAAGAGGAAGTCTAGCAAGATCATATATGTCAACTATCCCCAATCTCATATGTATGGTTGTTCTTATGTAAATATCCATACAAGGTGCTAAGCTTGAAATAAACATCACAATCCAAGTATTCAGCCTATTCTTCCAAGGTAAAAGATAGTGCATCTCTATCCTAAGGAAACATGTTGTATTCCAATCTGAAAGAGCGTTATACCGACTGGAGGGTGGTGAATAGGAAATTTTAGCAAATTCGTCACTAAGGAATTTCTAGGTGAAGAAATTCCTAAGCAACGACACACTAGCAGCGGAGTAAGTACTTAGGTATAAACAGAACAGAGCAACAGCAGAGTCATCATGATGAAATTAAAATAAGCACAGAGTACAGATAGCATGATAACAGGATAAGCAGGCTGAAGACTATGTGACTGAAGAATTAGGAATGAGGAATTAGAGAAATATTCAGTCAAAGTCTTCAAACAGTAATGATGAGGTCCATCAACATATGAATGAGGAAATAAAAGGGTTGAGTAAATAGAACCAGTTGGCTTGGTGAAGACAATTATTTGGTAGACCAGATCCAACTGCTGTGACAGTTGTACGTCTAGTTGGAGCGGCTGAGTATTTAAACTCGTGGACACACAGTCCTCACTGTATTCTCCTTGAGCTAAATTCACACATACCTCGCCCAACACTTGTGGTAAGTCTTCAGGTGACTTCCAAACCATCACAGACTTGGTCACTCGGCCATCCATAATTCCTCTTGGATGCTTAGACCATGAGGCCTAACCGTCTACAGGATACACAGTCCTCAGACGTAACAAGCATCGGTTCCACACAAGAACAATATCTCCAATGATGCTCAATCACTTGGGTTTGTAGGTGTTTGAGTTTGGGTTTGGGTTTTCCTCACCTGATGATTTTCGCTCAAAGTCCTCAGAGGATGGGATGCTGTCAATGACAAGTGTTAGTTTCTCTTGGAGCAGCCAACTAGCTAGTGGTTTTTATGGGCGGCTATTTATAGCCTAGCGAGCAGCCCGACATGATAAGACATAAATGCCCTTCAATGATATGGCCGTTAGGTGGGTAGATATTTTGGACAGCTGGCGCATAGAAAAGCAACAGTCAGAAATATGAGGTTCTAATTCCTCACTGCTATCATTTTCCTCACTTTGCAGGAAACTCACACTGGGAATTCCTGACTCCTCAGTCAAAACAAATTCCTCAGAGACTAGAAGAACTTCGTCTCTATCACTAAAGAAATTGACTGAACTTATATGAGATTTCCAATGGCTTCACTCAAAAGGATTGGGTAGGTGTAGGATTTTGAGATGAGCATCACTTGGAAATCAGTTTCCTTAGTATTACCTCGACCCTCTTTAACAGTACGGTGTTTACAATGACTCAAGAAAGAGAAAATGAAACTACGAAAACAAAAGTCTTCATGCCTCATAATCCTCGCATGAATATCCAAGTCTTCAAGGTCACACAAATTTCTTCACTTTCAAAATCTTCAGGAGAACCAAAGTCTTCAGCTGAAGACATAAATTTTTAGGGGTTGACTTTCATCATAAATATCAAACTCCTCATCGACTTATAGAGCCTCTATACACACTCACACACATATTATTCCCTTAACCTATAATCTTCAATACACCAAAATCACTAAGGGGCATTAGATGCACTTACAATCTCCCTCTTTTTGGTGATTGACGACAAATAGGTTAAGTTTTCAATGGGGATAAACATATCAAATGAAAGTGCTAAGAATTGACGAATTTGATTGCAAGAAATAGAAGAACTCCCCCTGAGAGGAATTTGCCTTGGATAGCAAATGCACATTGTAGAGTAATATCATGGAGATCTCCCCCTATATCTTGTAATTCATACACGCATTTAACATATCGAATGAAGAATTTGAAATGCATGATGAAATATGGTGTCTGACAAAATTTAGCATGCGTGCATTAGGTACATGAGGAATTAAGCATGCAGAAGATAGTCAAAAGTATCAGACCACCATAGGACTTAAGGTTACAACTCGGCGAATCAAACACATCAGAAGAACGAGAGTTGTGACTTAACAAAAAAACACCCATATAAGAGACCCTTTTGAAGACCAACTCAATTTTTCCCCCTTTGTCATCAAATGACCAAAAGGGATGCAAAGAGAGTACTAACGCCCCTGAAGAATATCATCATGATGTCAATGGAGGAGCGCCAGCGTTGTTGGGGTCGTCCGTTGTTGTAGGGCCTGCCACAGTGTCGTCCAAATCTTCAGCTTCGTCTATCTCATGCGATGAAGAGTATGAGCTGACGACCGGCTGAGGAACTTTTACCTTCTTGAATTTCTCTTCGAAGGTGGCTGAGACCAGTCAAAGTCCTGTTGGAAGTCCATCTCCTTGAGTACATCATCAGTGTAGATATGCGAAAGAATAGCCCAGGTGCGGTCGAGTACTTGATGCAGATAATAGTGATTCTTCTTCACAGTGTTTCTAGTGACAGTCATGTTCTGAAGAATTGCACCAAACTGACGCTTGACTCACTTGTGATTTCTATCCACCTTCTAATGAAGAGTTAGGAGCAGTTCACGATTAGGCATCACACGTGGAGTAGTGGCCTGAGGATTTTGCTTTGAAACATTTGCAGCAGTGTCATGAGTGGTAGAGTCATCATTTGTATAATAGGATACTGCCTTTTGAAATTGTCCATCCAAAGGACAAGTGCCTTCATCAATAATTGCAGCCTTGCCCTTCTCACTAGCTAAGGAAATAGTCCGTTTGATGACTTCAAGTGGTGGCAAATGGCTGAGATGATTCTGAAAGTCAGACTTGTAATGAATTGAAGTCCTTGATCTGATGAATTTCATGATCCAGGGAGCGTAAGGCTTCAACTCAAAAGGTGACAAAGTAGCATTGGCCAAAGTCCTCATGAAGAAATCATGATAGTTGATTGAAATACCATGCAAGATGTTGAAAAGCAATTTCTTCATGATACCAACAACTTCTTCTTTAGAGTTGTGGCCCTTGATAGGACTGAGGGTTTTAGCGATAGTGCGATAGACAGTCCTTGGCACATCCAGCAAATCCTTGATGAGAAAATTTGTCCTTGGAGCTTGGCCAGCCTTCAAAGGCTTCATCGGCACTTGCATCAGATGATTTTGCAATTCAGGTTCTTCATATAATTTCAAAGCTTCTTCAGTGGGTGGACTGACTGGGACGGCATTAAGCAATTCAGAAGCCGGAGCTTTGCGATGAGTATTTTCAGTCATCCAATCCAAAACCCATGAATTCACATCCTCAACATTTCCTGTCAGATGTAGAGTGCCATAGAACTAAAGAATAAGCTCTTCATTCCCGTCGCAGATGTCTGTGCAGAAGTTGAGTAATCCTGTGTCATGAAGAACACTGAGGACTGGAGTGAAACATGGAAGAGACTCCGTATCCACATGAGGAATTTGCATATGGTCAAACACTTTATCGTTGTCAAACAGCAGTGTTGCATAGAACTTCATCGGAGAAGCAGCCCAGAAGCGCTTGCGGCGAAGGCGAGCAGAGTCATAGGGATTGAAATCAGAGAAGAAATGGCGCTCAGCAAAGAAGTCATCAGCCTTGAACTTCTGCTTCTTGGAGTGAGGATGCTGTGACTTCGGTTGAAGATTTTTAAGTGGAAGTATTGATATCCGCTTGAAGCACCGCCTCTAGAGCCTCGGGCTGAGGAATATTGGGAGCAGTTTCTTCTGCTGTCTTCTCCATTTCATCAGCACTAGTGGCTGGAACTTCTTTGGGGATGGAGTGAAGTGAAGCTTGACCTTGATCAGAACCCGTGTGAATTTCTTTAGTTTGCACAGGGGAGTGAGGAATTTGTTGCAGAGGAGTGGTCAGAGGAGAATTGGGATGATGGCTTTCCCAATAATCATCATTCATCACTTGAGTCGTAGACCCGATGTCCACATCCTCTTCTTCAGCTTCAACTTCTTCAACACTGGCTCTTCAGCAGTGAACTGAGGTAGCGGCGATGGTACCTGTAGAGGTGAAGGGATTTCATCCACTTCAATTTCATCATCCAACTGCTCCGACATAGCAGCAGATGGATTTTCTTCATCAATGTCATCTGCCATGACATATTCTTCACCAAAAGGAACAATCTCCTTTGATGGCATGACAGTCAGCGGAACAACATCAATTGGATTCTGGTAAGAGCTCATCAAATACATCACTTTCTTCAGAGCTGAAGACTCTGAGGCATCCGATGCTTTCATCTTTTTCACTACTGCCCTTTCAGCAGCCTTTGTTATCTTCGCCTCTGATGCAGAAGGAACATGAGCGCTTTTTAACTGTGAAGACTTTGCAGGGGGAGCAGATGAAAGAGGCACAGTTTCTTCAGGAACAACTGTTTCAGTTGCCCTAGTAGGTTCAGATTCTTCAGGCCCAGCAGCAGATTCTTCATCTGGCCTGGGTTGATCTTCAAGCGCAACATTTGTGCTCACCCTGGTAGTTTCATCAATAGCTGTAATAGCATTATCAGCCCTGGCACTCTCAGTTTCTTCAGCAGCCTGATTTTCATTAGCGGTGCTGGCATGTTCTTCAGTGGGCTGAGCAGATGTTTCACCCTGAGGAATTTCTTGTTGCGCTACAACAACAACGTTGGGCTTGAGGCCTTTTGCCAGCTTGACGAATCTGACTTTGGCACCTACCCAATCAGCTTTATACACGTCAAATTCATCACTAAGAGCTTTGATTTCAGACTGAATAGTCACAAGTTCTGCAGTTGTCATTTTCATGACATTTTTCTTCAGATAATGCTCCTTCTTGTACTGAGCTTTCTTCACTGACCTGGCCTTCTCAAATTTCCACTTTTCTTCAGCGATGAAGGCAGTCAACATGTGACTTTGTTAAGGTGTGAGGTTTAGATCAGGAAGTGGTGTGTTGTGATCTTTATGTCAAAGATCGATGAAATCAAGGATCTTCTTCAGATCCAGCAAAAGTGGCAGAACAATGCATTTGGCACTAGCGGCCCGGTGTTGTCGGTCTCTGATGATTTCCGCAAGTTCATCATCATCAGCTTCATCTTAAGACCATGGAACTTCAAAGGCGACCTGTTTCTTGTGAGGACTTGGCCTTGTGCCGTGTCCAGCAGTGACCTTTTTCTTCAGCACCTGAGGCTGAGCTGAGGAACTTACTGAAGCTCCTTAAGCAATTGATAAGCCTGTAGTCCTTTGGCACGTGGCAAGCTGCACTGGTGCTGAGGACTTTGTAGGTGTAGCTCAGGGCTTTGCTTGAGCAGATGGCCTTGAGGGCTTTGAGGAGCTGGGCCATGAGGGCGTAACAGAAGAATATGGCTTCACAGCTGATTTCTTCTTCATAGCCTTCTTGGGCTGGCTAGCAGAGGCTTCAGCAGCAGTAGCAGTAGCAGCAGAATCTTCATTGAATTTCTTCGCTGCCTATTTTGCTACCTTAGCCAATTTTCTTTGGCGCTTGGCCCATTTGTTTGGAAATTCCTTACCTCTTCTGATGCTAGAGGGATCAGCTTCTTGGCCTGGATCCAATGGAGGTCTTGGGCATGGAGGATTTACTGCGAATTTCTTCATGTACTTAGGAGTGACATAGCGGTATTCCCTCCATTCCCGTGCCCATCTGCGTTCAATCCGCAGAATGCGCACCTTGCGCTAATTTTTGTATAGATTGGAAATCCACACAATTCAGGAATCTTGAAAAAAAGTACATCTTAGAGAGATAGATCAAGAACAGATGCAATTGTGGTGTTTAAGAATATGAAAGTTGAATAATAAACACCTTTTGAAGATTTTGTTTAAATCATCAGAATCAACAAGGGCAGTAAAAGCAAGTTTTATTTACCCTTGATGAAGAACACGACGAACAGAAAGATGAACTGTGGAAGTTCATCCGTTCAGATCTTCCACGCCCTAACTTGGCGGAGGAAGACAGCTATGCCGGCAGTGGCGGTGAAGATTTCCGAGGCCGACGCGAGTAGGACAACGATGAGGTCGAGGCAGCTATGCTCTTCCTCACTGGCGACGATGGAGATTAGAAGTGGTGCTAGGTCAAAAATCTCGAGCGGATAGAGAGAGGTCGAGCAGAGTAAATGAGATGAGGTGAAAAGGGAGGGGTGTTTATAACCGAGGTGAAAAAACCATTCGTCCGAGGAATTTGGACGAACGTGCTGTCGGTGTCAAAACCGGCGGATCTCAGGTAGGGGGTCCCAATCTATGCGTCTAAGGCTGCTGGTAACAGGAGGCAAGGGACACAATGTTTACCCAGGTTCGGGCCCTCTCGATGGAGGTAAAACCCTACTTCCTGCTTGATTGATATTGATGATATGAGTAGTACAAGAGTTGATCTACCACGAGATCGTAGAGGCTAAACCCTAGAAGCTAGCCTATGATGATTATGATTCTGCCTCTAAGGACTAAACTCTCCGGTTTATATAGACACCAGAGGGGTCTAGGGTTTACATGGAGTCGGTTACAAAGGACTAAATATAATATCCGGATCGCCAAGCTTGTCTTCCACGCAAAGGAGAGTCCCATCCGGACACGGGACGGAGTCTTGAGTCTTGTATCTTCACGCTCCAATAGTCCGGACAAAGTATATAGTCCGGCTGTCCGGATACCCCCTAATCCAGGACTCCCTCAGTAGCCCCTGAACCAGGCTTGAATGACGATGAGTCCGGCGCGTAGTTCGTCTTAGGCATTACAAGGCGGGTTCCATCTCCGAACACTCCAAAGTAATTATTGAACACCTAAACCGTGTCCGGATCTGCAAGATGATATTCACATACCGCCGTAGAGAGCATAGCATAAATCTGATCTATTCGTATTTTTCATACGTCAGGCCCCTGCATCGTGGCCAGGCTCAACACAAACCGGTTTTTCTTAGCCCACTTCGATACATATTGCGAGGCGGTTTTATTGGCACACCCTGCCAAAGCAGATATCGTGTTCCCCATATCACGGGATCTTCCATCGATATGAGCGTGCGCAACCCCACGATGACTGTTGGTATGACTCCATGTTTTTAGATAAGTCCTACGCGGTCACGCTGAGGACGCTTGATATTCACACCCTTTATAAAGGGGCCGAGGCCTATACCTCTTTTCAAATACCCTTGCGCCTTTTTGCATCTTGAGTTCTAACACCCAATACTCAAGATCAAACACCCCAGATCCTCCACTATGTCTGGATCCAACCCTCAAGGCCGGTGGGCGGCCTCCTCGGTCACAGAGGTGGACATTGTGAAGCTTAGGGAGGTCGAGTATCTGACTGCTGACGTCCAGCACAGGCTTCCTGCTCTAGGGCATGTCATCCCTACTCCCGAGCCCAACGAGAGTGTCGTATTTGTTTCTCACTTCCTCTGCAGCTTGGGCCTCACCCTTGATCCCTTTGTGAGAGGGCTCATCTTCTATTACGGGTTAGATTTTCATGATCTAGATCCGGACGCTATCGTCCATATCTCATCGTTCATCATTGTGTGCGAGGCTTTTCTCCACGTCACTCCACACTTCGGCTTATGGCTCAAGACCTTCAATGTGAAGCCGAAGATGATTGAGGGGAGACACGCGGAGTGCGGAGGTGCCGTAATAAGCAGGAACGCCGATGCCCCATGGCCAGAGGGTTCCTTCCCAAAGGTATCCGATTTATGGCAACGGAGGTGGTTTTATGTCACGGCTCCCAGGGGCACAAAGTGGGTGGCTGCCCCCGACTTCTGTTCGGGCCCTCTGTCACAACTGGCGTCATGGACCAATGTAGGACGGGATTGGGGGTCTACTAGTGATGTACCAACACTGCAGATCCGTATGTGGGAGCTTCTTGAGAGGGACATTAGCCTTGTCAGCATAATTCAGGTAACGCTAATCCGAAGGATGTTGCCGTGCAAACGCCGGCCTCTCCGGATGTGGGAGTTCAATCCAGAGGGTCCGCGGACTATTCTCCACTTCTTCGGCCTGACGCTCGAAGGGATGTGTAAATTATTCTTCGGACCACAAGTAAAGTGTCCGGACACCACCGAGGATGCGGGCCTAAGCTGCAATCGCCCAGATACCCAAGTAAGTAACCCCGAAACCGAACACTTCGTTTATATTTATCATAACCATTATTCTGAAAATCCTCCGTGGCCAGGAATGGCTCAGCAAGGTGGAGAGAATCAGGTGTCCGGCGCCACTTCCCGAAGGCTCGCCTAGTCCTATCATAGCCAAGATGCTTGGCCGGGTGCTTAGCAAAATGCCCTCAGGGAAAGACGAAGGGAAGAACAGAGAAGCCGAACTTCACACACTGCGCATCCAAACCGGGGGAATTGCTACCTCCCCAAAGGAGGATAGTCGGGGAGGGGAATCTAAGACGTCCTCCCCGTGCGGGAAGAAGAGGGCCGCCTCCGAAGACTAGGATACGGAGGTACCCAAATAGGGGAAGAAAGCGTCACCAGGGGGCCCTGCTCCGAAGGGCGTCCACACCGGGTCATGCCCCGAGGTGTTGTCACGGAGGAGTCCGGATCTGCCGAAGCCAGAAGCTAATCCTTCGGCCGCCCTGAGCCCGGAGCGTTCGGCTCCCACGGGGGGTGATGAGAAGGGTCCGGCACAGTTCAGTGTCCGGCCGGACCCACTGACGGGCCTTCTGGAGCGAGCTGCGCTCTCGGAGGAGCACTGTTCATTAATGAGATGGTGCTCGAGAAGATTTCCTTCGCCACAAGCGGGTTGAATGAAGCCTTTACGAGCCTACTCAGAGGCTTTGAGGTATGTAATGAAAAATACGTAATTTTTGGCTGCGACTCACGCGCTAGGTGTGCTCCATATGGATAGTAGCCCCTGAGACTCTGGTTGCCCGCCCTAGGCGGCAAACGGTGGGTCATATTGTGTAAGTAATGATTGTGCTGTATGTATGTGCAGGTATCTAAGGATCTGGCAGCCGACCGGTCCGTTCAAGTTTCCGAACTAAGGAGGCAGATTGGAGCTATTGATGCCAATATCACATTGGTGAACGAGCGGCTTAACAAGTCACAAGGTATGTGCTTTGCTTTCCTTATTATGTTGTATAGGAAAAATTGAGAGGAGCATAATATTAATGCAATATGCTTGGACTGCAGACGATCCTGCTGCCGTGGAAGCCCTGAGGGCGGAACTTGCCATGGCCAAGGAACAAGCTCGGGGTAGTAATGCGGCTGCCCTAAAGGTGGCCGAAGAGTTGAGAGCCGAACAGGCTGCTCATCACCGAAGCGAAGACAAAATAGCCGAGATTGCTGTGGAGCTGAAAAATGCCGCCAACCGGTATGAGGTCCTTGAGAAGGAGAATCAGGTGAACTTGGCTGACCTGAAGAAGGCACTTGATGCGGCCAAGGAGACGCGGTCTGAAAGAAGGGATGCGCGGGAGGAGCTTCGACAGGCCGGAGAAATTGTGGCTGGAAACCCCTACTTATTGCGGATGAAGTTTTTAGATCCGAAGAATGCTCCCCTGGATCGACGCTGGAGCCCTGTAGACGCGTATGCGGACTTGGCAAAGAGTACGGCTGATGCGGCCAAGTTTTTCGAGGATCAAGGTGATAAAGAAGTGAAGAAGCTGTTCTGGTCACAATTCAATGCTCCCGCGCGCCCATTGCCGTTGAGTGAGAAGATGGCTGCTGTGGCTGAGCTTCATAGGCTGTCCGGTCTTGCAATGCGGTCTGTAATAGACCATCTTTGGCTGAAGGAGCCTAAGCCGTACAATTATTTTGGTTTAGTGCAAGAATTCCTTGGTGCCGTATCACAGATCGATGCCATGAGGAGGTCGGCGTGTATAGAGGGTGCACGGATGGCTCTTGCCCACGTTAAAGCATATTGGACAGATATGGAGGCCACCATCATTGCGACCCAGAATCTGGCGGGAGGCCAGGCTCCGGCCGAGCACTACTTGGAGCAGGTAATGGATGGTGCTCGCTTAATAGAGGCTCAGTGCTCGAAGAATATCATGTTCGAGTGACAAATCGTGTTTGTTGTAAAAACAATGTTATTTTGATTATGAGGCTATATTTATACTTTTTGCCCGAAAGTATCCTGTGCGGCCGTTTTTATGTATATGTGTAATCAGAAAGTTAGCAGTCGTTGGCTTCAGCCCCCACGCATACAATGCGGGGGTGTTCGCGAAAAATATGCGTAATCTCACTTGATCCAACATCGTGGTCTATTAAGGAGGTGATCGCATGTCGAACTAGGCAACCGGACTATATAGCTGTAACACTTTGAGATAGCCATAGGAGTTTGACGGTGGGGCTACTATGTAGCCCCTGGTACCCTCGCATGCATCCGAATAGAGGCGCGTGTGTACATGACCGGGAATAGTCCTTCGTTAATGCGGAGGAATCCTAAAGATTCCAATAAGTCTTCGATTGGTTGAACAGTCTCTCGCTATATCATGACATTCAGTTTTCGGCTTTCTATACTGAGGTGCTCATCCGGAATAACCAGGGCACAATCGCAGTAGTTGTCCTTTGGCTGCCTTAGCCGATAAGAACGGAACGTAAGGTAGCAAACCCAGGAGCCGGGCAACCCAAACATTTGACCAAAGACATGATTCAGAGCTGATGCATATAAGGACAAACTCGCGACGCCGAACACTCCCGAAGGTATTCGGACTTTGTAACATATACTGGGCTGAGTAAAGCCCTTCATTATGAACCCTGTATTTCTAGGTACGGGCATTAGTCTGTCGTGGAGAAATGCCAATAACGGCAGTATCCTCTGTAGGTGTAGTACCCATGGGATGTGTAAACAACAAGAGGCAATAAAAAGGTTTACACAGGGGCTTAACCTAAAGAGAAACCTTTGAGCGGGGCCCTGCTACACGTCTGCGCCTTTATCTCCGTTGTGCCGTGTCCTGGAAGGGTATCGCACGAATGGTGTCTCTAAAAAGAAAAAATCATGTAGAAGAGTATAACATAAGCGTGCGATGGATAGTAAAAGTGTGATACATTGGCCTGTTAATAAGGTCAAGCCAATGGTGGGGCTTTATTAAATATCTATAGCCCCTGTTGTCCTCAGTGGGATTACAAGTATGTCACCCTAGCTCGGGTTTATCCGGGCTGCCGGACTCGTCTAACCGTGTCCGTGGTCTTAACGACCAGTCATGCTTTTTGGTATTAGAAGCGCTTAGAGTCCGGCCACTGGAGCCGTCGCGTATTCCTCCATGCATGAAGAGCGCTCTGTGTTTCCATTAACGGTGATGACGCCACATGGACCGGGCATCTTGAGTGTAAGGTAGGCGTACTGCGGTACTGTGTTGAAGCGGGCGAAGGCCGTTCTCCCAAGCAATGCGTGATAGCCACTTTGGAAGGGCGCGATGGTGAAGAGTAGTTCTTAGCTTCTAGAGTTGCCTGGGGAACTAAATGTTACCTCCAGTACAACGGATCCCCTGCCGTAGGCTTCAACGCATGGTATCAGCCCTTCGAAGGTGGGGTTACTTTGGCTGATTCTGGATGGGTCTATCCCCATCCTGCGGACAGTGTCCTGGTATATTAAATTAAGACTACTGCCGCCGTCCATGAGGACGCGAGTGAGATGGTATCCGTCAATTATTGGGTCGAGTACCAAGGCAGCTGATCCTCCGTGCCGCATACTAGTCGGGTAGTCCCTGTGATCGAAGGTGATCGGGCAGGCTGACCAGTGGTTAAGTTTGGGGGCGACAGGCTCTACAGCATATGCATCTCTGACCGTGCATTCGCGCCTTCTCGTGGGTGTGTGAGTCGCGTGGATCATGTTTACTATTTTTACCTCTGGTGGGAATTTTTTCTGTCCCCTAGTGTTCGGCTGGCGAGGCTCATCCTCGTCTTCACTTGGTGTTTCCCTTCCCTTGTGTTCGGCATTTAATTTGCCGGCCTGCTTGAAGACCCAAAATTCTCTATGAGTGTGGTTCGCAGGTTTGTCGGGGGTGCCATGAATTTGGCAAAGTCTGTCCAGGACTTTGTTTAGGCCGGACGGTCCCTCTTTGCTTCCTTTAAATGGCTTCTTTTGTTGACCGGGTCGAGAGCCCCTGAATTCGGCGTTGACCGTTGTGTTGTACGGGCTCTCTTCCTTGTTTTGACATTTGTTTTTATTTCCCCGTGGTTTCCCATTGCCATCCCTGTTTCGGATGTACTTGGGTCGCTGGTGCCTTTACAGGCCAACCAGCTATCTTCACCTGCGCAAAAGCGGGTCATAAGGCTTGTTAAGGCTGCCATTGTCCTCGGCTTTTCTTGGCCGAGGTGTCTGGCGAGCCAGTCGTCCCGGATGCTGTGTTTGAAGGACGCTAGGGCTTCGGCATCTGGACAATCGATGATTTGATTCTTCTTAGTGAGGAATCTGTTCCAAAGCTTGCGGGCAGATTCTCCAGGATGTTGAATTATGTGACTTAAATCGTCCGCATCCGGAGGCCGGACATAGGTCCCTTGAAAATTAGCCCTGAAAGCATCCTCGAGTTCCTCCCAATTTCCAATTGAATTTTCGGGGACGCTTTTCAACCAGTGTCGAGCTGGTCCCTTTAACTTGAGGGGAAGGTATTTGATGGCGTGGAGGTCGTCCCCATGAGCCATGTGGATATGCAGGATAAAACTCAATCCAGACCCCAGGGTCTGACCCCACGGTCTGTCGTACCGTCGTATGCCTCTATGTTCACAGGTTTAAAACCCTGTGGGAATTCATGGTCCAGCACCTCTTCGGTGAAGCACAGGGGGTGAGCAGCCACTCTGTATCTGGACGTGTTGTGGCATGCCGTCGGCTGTTGTTGCGTTGATACTGATTCCGAAATGGTATGCCGTCGGTCTGATCATTTTGGTGACCGTAATCCTGCGCCGGGGCATGTCCTTTAGATCCGTAGATGGACTTGGCCGCGCCGGCCTTTTTATCCAGGAGCTCATGAAATTGTGTGCGGCATCGGTAGCTGCTCTATTACGGTTGCGGAGTGGTTTGTCCGGCCTCCTGGCCGTATTGTTTTTCGGTGGAACGGCCTCATCATCGAATTCTGGCAGCAGCTTGCGTTTTGGGTAGCTCTTTGTGTGGCGATCATCGCCGTACTCTTTTTCAGTGTCTAGGACTTTATTCCATCCGCGATTGAGCGTTCCCTGTGCGGCCTTAAGCCTTTGCTTCTGCTTCTTTAGGCTTCTTGCAGTGGCCATAAGCCTTGTATGGAGGTTATCTCTTTCCAAGCGTGTTTCCGGGAAGATGAATGCATCGTCATCCGGATTGTGCTCTTGTCCCGAGGCGGTTTAATGAGTTCGTCCCTCGGGATCATTCTGATCGGGCATCTACTTCGAAATGTGTTCGGCATGACCTGGCTCATCCTGCTCCAATTCTAGGTCCATGTGGTCATTGTTGCCTTCGGAGTTGACTGGGGTGCCGATCTTTCTAGCACTGTTATCACTATTTTTACTGTTGCTGGACTTGTAGCGGCGTCTGCGCCGTCGTTTTGGCTTTTGCCCAGGCTTTTGTCCTCCGGTTTGTCGTCGTCGTCTTCTTTAGGCGTATCCACCATGTATATATCATATGACGAGGTGGTGGTCCAGCGCCCCGTCAGTTCTGAGTCGTCTCCTGCACCGACGTCCATATCGTCGGTATCGTCGGAGCCGAAGTCAAGCATGTCTGATACATCGTCGACAGTGGCTATGAAGTGGGCCTCCTTCGTCGCCTCCTTCCCACTCGAGCCGGACACAGTTCGGCCAAGAGCCTCCTGACAAAGTGAGAGATTTTAACGAGTTCAGCACGTCGCCAAAGGGCGAGTGCTGGAAGATATCTGCAGCAGTGAACTCCAGTATTCGGCGGGCTCGGGAGTGCGCGGAGTGGGACCTACAGCCGGATACGAGTCCGGGGGTCCGGTGTCACATGCTTCCTTGGGGGTGAGGCCTGTGTTCGGCTCTACCGCCGATGAGTTTGCGGCCTCTGGGGTGGGGTCCATCAACCCGTCCTCGGGCGATGCAATCTGCTCCGGATTTAGGTCCGGGGCTCTAGCAGGGGCGATATCCCGAGCATTGTCCAAGAGCAGGTCTAAGCCGTGCTCATCGTGACTGTCCGGCGCTCCTGGCGCCGGCCCGAATCCGTTAAATATCAAGTCTCCACAGATATTGGCCGTGCAGTTCAAGTTTCCGAACCAGACCTGATGGCCAGGGGCTTAGCTGTCGATCTGCTCCAGATGGCCAAGCGAATTGGCCCGCAGTGCAAAGCCGCCGAACACGAAGATCTGTCTGGGGAGAAAAGTCTCACCTTGGACCATGTTGTTGTTGATTGAAGGAGCCATCAAGCCTTGCAGCAACGACATAGAGGAACTCTCAATGAAAGCACCAATGTCGGTGTCAAAACTGGCGGATCTCGGGTAGGGGGTCCCGTTCTGTGCGTCTAAGGCCGATGGTAACAGGAGGAAAGGGACACAATGTTTACCCAGGTTCGGGCCCTCTCGATGGAGGTAAAACCCTACTTCCTGCTTGATTGATATTGATGATATGAGTAGTACAAGAGTTGATCTACCATGAGATCGTAGAGGCTAAACCCTAGAAGCTAGCCTATGATGATTATGATTCTACCTCTATGGACTAAACTCTCCGGTTTATATAGACACCAGAGGGGGATAGGGTTTACATGGAGTCGGTTACAAAGAAGGAAATATAATATCCGGATCGCCAAGCTTGTCTTCCACGCAAAGGAGAGTCCCATCCGGACACGGGACGGAGTCTTGGGTCTTGTATCTTCACGCTCCAATAGTCCAGACAAAGTATATAGTCTGGCTGTCCGGATACCCCCTAATCCAGGACTCCCTCACGTGCCCCTGACCCTTGCTATCCTAGCGACATGTGTCACCCACGTACTGAGAGGTGGAGATCGTGTGAGATCATGGGTGAGTTGTTTATTCCTGTCATGCGATGCGGAAGGATTTGAGCGGCAAAAGCCGAAAAATTAGATATGAAAATTTTAATGTTTCGTTCGCAAATTCGTCAGCTGTCAAGGACATAGTGAACATTTTGAATGGGTTTCAAATAAAACGCACATGAAGAATTTGTGAACAGACAGGGTTGATTTTAACATAGAGGGGGAACGGGTCCGATCACATTTACTTAGATGAAAAAGCAACTTGAGGAAATAGCCAATACAGGAAACAATTAATTTGCCGTCAGGGGGCATCTTTGCCGTCAGCTTTTTGTCGGACAGACGTCAAAGAAAATGTTTGCCGTCATCAGCTGATGGCAAAGAAAAACTAACGGCAAAATAGACTTTACTGTCTGTGGAAATATACACAGACGGCAAAGAGCTCACTTTGCCGTCTGCCAAAAAGAATACAGATGGCAAATATTATTTGCTGTCAGTATTTATTTAGACAGACGGCAAAAATTCATTGCCGTCTGTGTTATTTTTGGCAGACGACAAAATGAGCTCTTTGTTGTCTGCGTTTTTTTCGCAGACGGCAAAGTGCGCTCTTTGCCATCTGTATTTTTTCTATAGACAACAAAGAGAAAGCACACCGCGCGGATCGATCACACGGATAGATGACTTGGGAACTTCCTAGACGCACATCTCTTCCACTCAGGGCCGTCGGACGCACGCACCTACCCAACCCACTGACCCATGACGCACGCGCCCCCGCGCCCAACCAGCTCCCACCCACGACCGCACCTAGCCCCACCCACGACCCCCTCTCCTCTCTCCTCCCGCGAGCTCCCTTATCACCACACGTAGACTCGTATGCATCTCTCTCTCCCTGACGAACTTGCAGTTCGTGCTCCCGATCCAGAGCACCCCGGCGCCGGTGCCTCGACCTCGCCCCTGCCTCTTCCCGCTTCGCCCCCAGCGCCAGTGGCTCCGGCCCCGTACCCCGGTGCCCCCGCGGGCCTCCTCACAACGGCGCCCCCGCACGCAGTCGCTGCGCCCCTTCGTCCCGGCACCGCTGGCCTCTGGGCCCATCACCCCTTCGCTTACGGTGTCGCCGGGGCCGGCTCCGTCGCTCCCGCAGGCCTCCTCCTTCCCCGGCCGTGTCCCAATCACTCCCGCAGGCCTCCGCTACCTCTGGCCCGTCCCCTGTCGGCCCCGGGCTTGGCCTTTCGCCCTCGATGGCCCTGGCCTTGTTCCCCGTCAGCTCCGGGCGCGGCGCATCGTGCCTCAACGACTTCCGTGCTCCGTGCAGCACAGACCACCGCTGACCGTGCCTGCCATGGTGTTGCTCCTCCGTGCCGTGCAGTCCACCCTCTATAATCTGATATTTTTGTTTTACACCCTCTGTAATCACTCTGTAATGAGACTTTTATGTATACAATTGATTGTCAGACTAATAAAACGCTGCACAAACAAACGAATATAAAAACAAACCCGCAAGTGATTATTGCATCTACGCCTTTGACCATCTGGAGTCTGCAATTGGACAGTTGGTTTAGGTTTTTTATAAATAAAATAAGGATTCTTTGCCGTCTGTGATGTTTCTGGTTGATGGCAGAGATGCATTTTGGCTGACGGCAAACCCGAATTTCTTTGCTGTCTTTTATTTGTTCGGCTAACGACAAAGACAGTTTGGCTGATGGCAAAATCTTTGTCGTCTGCCCATCAAAAAGCTGACGGCAAAGCAGTTTTTGCCGACTTACTCTTTGCCGACTGACTTTGCCGTCTGCAAGTTGACGGCAAAATCTTTGCCGTCATGATTTCAGTCTTTGCCGTCTGTGGGACACAGACGACAAATTACCTGATTCCTGTAGTGAGCTATAAGTGAATGCTATAGAGGACATTAAAAACTCAAATATATATAACAACAAGGAAAAACGACGAAAAGACTAAAGAAATTGCAAAGATGAAGAACTTGAAAATCTTGAAGAAATTGCAAAAACTCAAATTGAAGATTTTCAACATTGGTTGGTGGCGTAACCCACCGTATAAGAATGAGGATTTCAGACACCAGGTACAACTGTCGTAGGGTTCTGAGAATCAAATTCTTCATTAATTTCTTTACACATAGAGGGTTAGTCTTCATTAATTGAAAAAAATGTTAATTCATGTGTTACACATCTAAGTTATCAAATTTGCGTAAGTGTTAGGATGTTTGTCCTTTTCAAACAACATTCGAAGATTTTAAGATATTTAGTTTACACCGCAACTTGCTAAATCTCTTCTCATCCAAGGGCTTTGTGAAGATATCGGCTAGCTGATCTTAAGTATTCGCGTGGTTGATGGAGATGTCGCCCTTCAACACATGGTCGCAAAGTAAATGATGACGAATCTGGATGTGCTTTGTCTTCGAGTGCTAAACTGGGTTGTGAGCAATCTTGATAGCACTCTCATCGTCGCAGTAGAGTGGCATATTCTTCACATTGATGCCATAGTCCTCGAGGGTTTTCTTCATCCAGAGCAATTGAGCATAGCAAGATCCAGCAACAATGTACTCAGCTTCAGCAGTAGAGACTGATACGCATTTATGCTTCTTCGAGGACCAACATACCAAGGACCGTCCGAGGAAATGACATTTTCCTGATGTTGACTTGCGGTCCACCCGATCAACAGCATAGTCAGAGTCAGAATATACAATGCGATCAAATGAAGATCCCTTGGGATACCATAATCCAAGAGTTGGAGTGTGAGCTAGATATCATAGAATATGCTTCACAGCCTTATGGTGTGATTCTTTCGGTGTAGCTTGAAATCGGGCACACATGCAAACACTAAGCATAATATCTGACCAAGATGCACGTAGATACAATAAAGAGCCAATCATGGAGTGGTATACCTTTTGATCGAAGTCTTTACCATTTTCATCAGTGCATAGATGGCCATTTGTGGGCATAGGGATTTTGGCGCCTTTGCAATCTTGCAAGCTAAATTTCCTCAACACATCCTTGAGGTATTTCTCCTGGGATATGAATATGCCATTGTGTTGTTGACGAATTTGAATACATAAGAAGAATTTCAACTCTCCCATCATAGACATTTGATATTCCTCACTCATCATATTAGCAAATTCATCACTGTAACGTTGGTTAGTACAGCCAAAGATAATATCATCAACATATATTTGGCACATGAATAATTCATCATCATATGCTTTGGTGAAAAGAGTTGGGTCAAGAGAACCGGGTCTGAAGCCTTTCTTCATGAGGAATTCCATCAATGTATCATACCAAGCCCGAGGTGCTTGCTTGAGGCCATAGAGGGCCTTGTTGAGTTTGTAGACGTGATCTAGAAATTTTCGATCCTGAAAACCTGGTGGTTGAGAAACATATACTTCTTCCTCAAGCTTACCATTGAGGAATGCACTTTTCACATCCATTTGATGTAAGATGATATTATGACGGTTAGCATAAGCAAGCAATATGTGAATAGCCTCATGTCTAGCAACAGGTGCAAAAGTTTCATCGAAATCAACTCCTTCAACCTGTGTGTAGCCATGAGCTACAAGATGAGCCTTATTCATCACCACAAGGCCATTTTCATCTTGCTTGTTGCGGTAGATCCATTTGGTGCCAATGATATCATGCTTTTGTGGGTCTGGTCACTTGACAAGCTCCCACACATTGTTGAGCTCGAATTGATGCAATTCATCTTTCTTAGCTTGAATCCACTCAGACTCCATGAATGCTTCATCAACTTTGGTGGGCTCCATGATAGAGATAAACGCAAAATGCCCACAAAAGTTAGACAAATGTGAAGCTTTTTAGCACGTGAGAGGACTTGGTGCATTAATGTTGTTGATGATTCTCTCAATCTGCACTTCATTTGCAACACGAGGATGAGCAGGTGGACGACTTTGATTTGGCCTAGCAATTTCTTCAGGGCCATTTTCTTCAGTAGCACCAGCGTGATTTTCTTCACGATCCAGAATGACTTCTTCAGCAGATTCTCTGATAGGGATGACATCCTCAGTAGCTTTGAACTTGATGGATTCCTCAGGTGACATTTCATCTAGCACAGGAGGTAGGTGCTCTCTTTGCGAGCCATTAGTCTCATCGAACCGCACATCTATAGTTTCAAAAGCCTTGCGATGATAGGTGTTGAAGACTCTGTAGGTGTGCGAGTCCTTTCTATAACCAAGCATAAAATCCTCATGTGCTTTCGGTGCAAATTTAGAGTGGTGGTGAGGATCTCTAATCCAGCATTTAGCACCGAAGACTTTGAAATAACTTAGATTGAGTTTCTTGTCAGTGAGGAGTTCATATGAGGTATTTTTGAAGAATATGTGAAGATATACCCTGTTGATGATGTGGCATGCAGTATCAATAGCATCTGGCCAGAAATGATGTGGAGTCTTGTATTCATCAAGCATAGTGCGAGCCATCTCAACAAGAGTCCTGTCCTTGCGCTCCACGACGTATTTTTGCTGAGGAGTATAGGGAGAAGATAACTCGTGAGTAATACCAAGTATATCAAGATATTCGTCGAGACCAGTACTTTAACTCGGTTCCATTATCACTCCTGATATGCTTGATCTTCACACCGAAGTTCATAGATGCTCTTCAGGAAAATCCTTTGAAGACTTCCTCACTTCATTTTTGTAACTGATGATATGCACCCAGGTATAACGAGAATAATCATCAACAATGACAAAGCCATATGATGATGTAGAATTAGTGAACGTGGCATAATGAGTAGGGCCAAAGAGATCCATGTGAAGTAATTCAAAGGGACGAGAAGTGGTCATGATAGTCTTTGAGGGATGCTTGGCTCTGGTTATCTTTCCAGCCTCACAAGCCCCACACAGGTGATCTTTGAGGAATTTGACAACCTCGATGCCAATGACATGCTTCTTCTTTGCAAGTGTATGCAAGTTCCTCATCCCAGCATGACCAAGTCATCGATGCCATAACCAGCCTTCTGAAGCTTTTGCAAATAGACACGTGGCGGGTTGTGGTCCTGTAGAGAAATCAACAATATACAAGTCTCCTCTCCTAGAGCCTTCGAAGACTTTGGAATTGTTAGATTCCATTAGCACAGTGCAATGATATTTGCCAAAGACGACAACCATATCAAGATCACAAAGCATTGAGACAGACATGAGGTTGAATCCTAAGGACTCGACAAGCATGACTTTGTCCATGTGTCTATCCTTTGAGATTGCAACCCTACCTAGACCCAATACCTTGCGTTTGCCTTTGTCACCGTAGGTGATATGCTTCCGATGGGATGGAGATAAAGCAGTGTCCATCAATAAGTTCCTGTCATCGGTCATGTGATTTGTACATCCACTGTCAAGGACCCACTTAGTAGCTTTGGGTTGTTCATCCTGCAGATGAATTAGTGCAACTTACAAACCCATATACTTCATCAGTGAAGAATATGATATCAATTTCATCAACAGTAACAGATACAGCAATATGAGCATGTGAGAAATGAGTAATTCATTTCTTCATGATTAGCTTGCAACCATTCAAGCACATTCAGGTCTCTAGCAAATTCTTCAGACGATTAAGTTAGTCTGGAGACCTATGTCACATCCCTAGTTCTAGTATGCTCAAGGTTAGCTAGTCATGTGTTCATCATGTTTAAATTCCATTTAAATTTGAAATGGGGATTTGTGAAATCCCCAGAATCATTTTTGGAAATGACCAAAATAAAAATTGCTCCAAAAAGGTCCCAGAAAATGCTCATGTTGCTCTCTGAAAATATTGGACAGAGATAAAAATCAAACCAATATTTTTAGGAGCTCATAAGTATTTATTTTGGGCATTTGGAATTAATGCATAATTATTTGCATTTGATATATATATATATATATATGTTATATATATATAGTATATGTCCAAAAATTATGCCATTTGTTGAGGAGCTCTGGAATAATACCACTAGTTCCTACAAAAATTGGCATAAGGAAATAAAATGATTTAGTATTATTATTAAATAAAAACAAATGTAAGAAAAATAGAAAAGGAAAAGAAATAGGAAAAAAAGGGAGCTTACCTGCAGCCGCTGTGCAGCATGGCCTGGCCCAGCAGCCCAGCAGGCCGGCCCAGCCAGCTGTCGTGCCAGTCGTCCCCATCCTCGCACCAGGAGGACAGGGGCATGCGCTCGCCGCCCCCGCGCATGCGTGCCACTTCCTACCTGCCTACCAGGCGCCCTCCCTCGTCGCCTGGTAGCCCGCGCGACGCCATGCGATGCCCCGCACCTCTCCGACTCTCTCTCGCTCCTTCCCCCTCCCCTGGATGTCTCTCTCACGGCCGTGCGTTGCCGTCGCCACCGGCCACCGTTGCCATAGCTACCGCCACGGCCTCGCCTCTCTGACAAGTCCAACAGCTCCACGCCATCGTCCTCAACCTCCCCGTCAAGCCATGCGCCGCCGGACGCCCCGAGAAGCCGCCATCACCGTCGTTTTTGCCTCTGGCCGCCGGAGATCGTCTTCGCTGCCCCACCGTCTCCAGTGCGTCCCCGAGCTCGCCGACGACGCCGTCGAGCCCGCCGTGAGCTCCTACCCCATCCCCCTCTCCTGGTTCCTCCGTTCTCGTGCCGTAGCCCCCTTTCCCCGCCATGGCCGTAGCTCCTCGCCGCCGATCATGTCGCCACCGTGGCCATAGCCACCGCAACTCGCTCCCGAGCGCGTCACCGAGTTCGTTGCATCCCCAGGAGCCTAACACACACACCCACTTGCCCTCCCGTGCACCGTAGCACCGAACCCAACCCCGTCCGAACTCCGGCCGCCGCCATGAGCTCGACTCCGGCGAGCTAGCTCCAGCCCAGCCCCTCCCGCTTGCCCTACCAGATGCGCGCAAGCCCCAGCTACGAGTAGGACCAAACCACGGTCGATTTGTTCGACCGTGGGTAAAAACAGAGTGCCTCCGCCGTCCCTGGCCTCGTTGGCAATGAGCCGCGGGTCAACTCCGGTGAGTTTGACCCGGGGTTGACCACTGTTTGTCCCCCTCTGGGTCACTTATGTGTGGGCCCCAGGCCACTAACTAAATTAGATTAGTTAGGTTAGTCACTGACAGATGGGACCCACAGGTCAGGGTTGACCGGGACCGTCTCTGTTGACTTGCTGACGCAAGCATGACATAGTGCTGACGCAATTATTTATTTTCTGGATTTAAATTAAATCAGGAAATTCCAGAAAATTAGCAAAATTCAAAAAATCATAGAAATTCAACCGTAGCTCAGATAGAAATAATTTATATATGAAAAATTATCAGAAAAATGCAATATATCCATCTGTACTAGTTTAATGCATGAAAAACCAACTTATACCTACTGTATAAGTGAAAACATATAAATGGCATATATAAGAGCTTACTTTGGAGATGCATTTGAATCTTTGGTTCAAATGGACTTCAACCAAATGAATGCTAGCTGCATTAGCTCAAACAGCATCACATCTACCTGCCATAATCATGCATCATATTGTTGCATATGCTTGTGTTTTGATTGTTGGCACCGTTCCTTCTTGATAGGTCCTGCTCTGGAGACCGTTCCAGAGTACATGTCTAAGGAGCAGTGCCCCCCTGTTGATCTACTAGGCAAGCAAACCCCCTTGTTCATTCTGATACAATCCCACTCTCTCACTCCTGCTCTTAGTTATTGCATTAGGACAACAATGTTTCAACTGCTACTTTGTGCTGTGGTAGTTGAACCCATTCCTCTGCATGACCTGTCATTGCCACAGTAAATAGTTGAAACCCACTACATGTGTAGTAGTTGATTGAAGCCATTGTTGTGTTCCTACCAGGCCATGCTTGCTATTGCTTATAGTGTGTCAGGTCTCACCCTCCACTTGAGTAGCTGGAGGTTCTGGCATGGACTGGCTCTCTTCATTAACTTCTTCCTGAGTTGTAGGGGGAGTAGTGACATGCTCTTCTTCTTGTGTTACTCCGGGTGATGCAGCCAGAGGGTCTTCAGCAGCATTGGCTTCAGACACAGGGACCGTCACAGAAGGATTGTCTTCAGGGAACACTTGACGTGCCACTGAGCTTGACAAGTTGGAGCCCTCTTCTGTGACGGTGGCCATGGAGGCAGATGGCTTCAGGCCTTTGCGCAACCTTTGGAATACGAGCGACGCCTTTGGTGATGGTGATGTCTCCATGCAGTTGTCATCATTGGACAAGGGGCTGATGACGAGCACACTTGACGGCTGGGGTGTACTTGGTGAGTCTTGATGTGGGGTAGCTTGCCGGGGGCGATCAGCCCACGATGCATCTTGTGAGATTGGCGTCAAAGGAGAACCAATACTTATAAGCTCACTGTTCATTCGAACAGGCGATGATACCGTTGGGGGCTCGATCTGAGGAAGAACTGCATCATCTTGAGCAATATCTTCAGTCGCGATGGGGTCGACGACTGGAACTTCTTGAGCTTCAGGAGCCTCTGTGGAAGCAGGCTCATCAACAATCATGCGACGCTCTTGGTTTGCAGACGGAGGGGGAACAAAATCAAGGGGTTTAACAACAAGGGGCTGTGTGGGAGTAGCCGGATCTCTTCTCTTGGTTTTTCTCTTCTTAGGTGGTGGTTCTACATCAGTGGTGCGCTTGGTTTTCCGCTTCCTGGCTTCGGCTTCAGCTGCCTTGGTTTTCTTCTGTTCAAAAGCCACTGAAGGAGCCTTGGGCTTCGAGCCACGCATGCTGGCAGGGAAGACAATGTGTGGTTCTTCCTGCCGTGGTACTTCAGTGTGGGCTTCAGATGACTTCTTTTTCTTGGCGGCCATTGAGGGGTCAATGCCAGGGCGGCCAAGTGCCTTGCACTTTTAAGCTTCATTTTAGGATTGAACGCATTTGTCAACAAGTGCTTTCATGCGCTCTCTTGAGCCTTTGGCTTCCTGGCGTTTCTTCGGAAATGACTCCTTGAGGTCATTGATCATCACCTTGAACTTTTGCACATCAGCCACATTCAGCCTGGCGACATGCTTCTTGAACTGTTCCTTCTCGAAGTCGATCTTTCGCTTCAGTTCAATTATGCGCTGAGGCAGAGCAAGCTCAGGAGCAATGGCGCCTTGGAAAGCAATGCTGACGCCAATGGGAAGCTGAAGGTCATCAAAGCTGAGATCCTGATTATCAAACCACTCGTCAATGAAGTTCTTCAGAATGTTTACATCAAAGAGGGGCAGATCGTTGAAGATCTCCGCCTCTTGCTTGCTCTTGATCAGCTGTTCCAGAGCATCTTCACCAAATTCTTCATCAGAAGATAGGTCAATGGGTTCAGTTTCATTCCTCAGAATGGCTGCAGGCGTCAGTGCATGACTCAGTTTTCGAACTAGTGTCTTCTGTGGCTTCTCACGCTTCTTGGAGATGTGAGAGAGATCTTCAGAGTCATTGCTTGGAGCAGAAGGGGCAGTTGCCAATGGCTTCACTCTTAAAGCTTTTGGAGCAGCAAATGATTTTGAAGCTTTAGTCTTCTTTTGCTTCTTAGGCTTTGGAGGAGGAGGTGGAGCTTCGTCAGTTTCAGCATCATCATCATCAGAATGATCCACTTTGGAACCTCGAACGGGGATGTGAGTGATGAGGCCAGCAAGGTTGTAGAAGGGGCCAATCCTGCTTTCATTGGCTTCACGGGTGCCATCTTCCTGAGGAGAGGAGGGACCAGGGTTGAAGTCAAGCCCCAGATCCTTCTTGTTCGTTGCAGCTGAGTTTTTGGCGAACTGGTAGTTGCGCTTAAACAAACTGTCTTCACGACAACAGAGTAGTGAAGATGAGTCAGCATTTTCAGGCTGTGGTCTGCGCACCATGCAAGGATAGAAGCCTTGCTCAATAGCTTCAGCCTGAGTCCTGGGTGGAATATTTCTGTACAGAATATCACTCCAGGGTGCCTTGATGGCATTCTTCTCTGCATATTCCTTGGTGATGAAGCGGTATCTGAACCATGCTTCTGCCCAATACGTTTGAATCCATTGGATTCGATTCTTGCGTTCAGTGTAGGTTTCTTCTGGATCAGTTTTGTACATCTCATGCAAATCTGGAGGTAAGTCCTTGGAGGTGTCACCACGATGCTGTCTGCCTCCCTTTCTTGCTGATTTTCCAGTTGCCATGAAGTGTAAACTGAAAGGCTTCAGTACTTTCAAAGGCTTCAAACGGCTGGACTGACAGGAACTCGCTTCAGGTGAGTTGATGTGACTCTGCAAGAACTCTGCAAACGAATGCAGACTATGAGAACCAAGGGATTCTCCCACGGACATGTACCTGTGACAGCATTAAAGGTGCGAGGGAAGGGGATGAGGTCACATGCATTCTCAGAAGATTTTGAAGATAAATCAGTTTGAAGACATTGACCTCATAATGCGAAGACATTCACTTATATGATGAGAGTTGGTTCTAGAGTTGTACAAATCCAAGAAAAAGTACAAGTGAGGAATCTAACTTGTGAAGAAGCATAAGTGAATATACTAGGCAGAATATGAGATTCAAAAAGAGATAGATTCATGTTCGAAGATCTAGAAACCACTTTTGGTAGAAAGGGATGAATCTATCAGATCAAAAAGACGGTTAAAAGTAAACTTTTATTACCACACGAAGAACTGTTGGACGGAGCGAAGATGGATGCCGAGCAGTTCGATCTCCCGTGCCCTAACTTGGCGACGGAAGACACCTACGGCGACGGCAGAGAAGACGAGGTCCGCGGCCGACATGAGGACAGCGTCGAGGAGGTCGCGGCAGCTAAGCGCTTCATCGTCGGTGTCGGCGAGAACTAGCATAGGCGCTAGGGTTTTCGAGAGATGGAAAAGGAGGAAGAAGGATTTTGACCGAGATGAGACAGGCATTTATAAGGATAGAGACAGCACAGCGCAATTACGCAGGTGCCCCTGGCGGTTCACATCTGATGGACATGTGGCGAACATGCAACTCATTGAAGGCTGTTCCACGTCCCACGCTCGCCTGGATTGTCGGGGTGTTTGTTCCGAATTCTCCGGGTTTCAGGCAAACAGGATAAGTCATTAAAGCTAGATATAAATGTTTGTCTCTGTATCTTCTGCTAACAAGGATGCAGAGAAGACATTTGATAGTGTCAACAGAATGCATATGATTTGGATAGATAGATCTTGAGATAGAAAGCATAGAGAGGTTAGGGTCCGATCACATTCACTTAGTTCAAAATATTCAAACAAGAAGACATAGCCATAAGTGAATGCTGTAGAGGACAGAATACCATACATATATATAACAGAGTAAATCCAAATCAGTAATCACGAAGTCAAATTAATCATGAAGTTAAATCAATTGTGAAGACTTTGCAAATATGACGCCATGAGGAAACACTTCATAAGAGTTTGGTGGTGGCCTTACCCACCGTATAGGAAGTATTAGACCCAGAGATGGCGCACAATTATCGTGGCGCTCTCAAGTCAATTTCCACGTTAATGTATTCACACTTAGAGTGTATGTCTTCATTGATTGAAGATATACATTACTTCGTGTGTTGCACATCTAAGTCATCAAACTGCATAAGTGTTAGGATGTGTGCCTAATCACAGGACATTCAAAGATTCCAAGATATTTAGCTCACACCTCAACTTGCAAAACCTTTTCTCATCCAAGGGCTTAGTGAAGATATCAGCCAACTGATCTTCTGTCTTGACATGAATGATATCAATATCTTCTTTCATAACATGATCTCTGAGGAAGTGATGACCAATTTCAATGTGCTTTGTCTTCGAGTGCTGAACTGGGTTATTGGCAATCTTGATAGCTCTTTCATTATCGCAGTAGAGTGGCACATGCTTCAGATGGATGCCGTAGTCCTTAAGAGTTTGCTTCATCCACAGAAGCTGAACGCAACAAGATCCAGCAACAATATATTCAGACTCAGCAGTTGAGAGTGATACACAGTTCTGCTTCTTTCAAGACCAACAGACAAGAGATCGACCCAGAAAGTGACATCTGCATGATGTAGACTTGCGATCCACCTTGTCACTAGCATAATCAGCATCCGAAAAACCAACCAGATCAAACTCTGAGCCCTTTGGACACCATAGTCCTAGTGTTCGGGTGTAAGCCAAATATCAAAGAATTCGCTTCACAGCTAAGTGATGTGATTCCTTTGGTGCCGCTTGGAATCGGGCACACATGCAAACACTAAGCATGATATCTGGCCAAGATGCACATAAGTAATGTAATGAACCAATCATGGAGCGGTATACCTGTTGATCGAAATCTTTACCATTGACGTCGGGGCTTAGATGACTTTTGGTTGGCATTGGCGTCGTGTATCCTTTGCAGTCTTGCATTCCAAACTTCTTCAGCTAATCTTTGAAATATTTTTCTTGAGTTATGTAGATGCCGTTGCGTTGCTAACGGATTTGAAGACCGAGAAAGAACTTCAACTCTCCCATCATGGACATTTGATATTGTTCTTGCATCATGTGAGCAAATTCATCACTGTATTTCTTGTTGGTACAACTGAAGATAATGTCATCCACATAGATTTGGCACACAAATAGTTCACCATCATATGTCTTCGTGAAGAGAGTGGGATCTAGAGAACCAGGTTTGAAGCCTTTGCTCTTCAGGAAGTCTTTGAGTGTGTAATACCAAGCACGAGGGGCTTGTTTGAGGCCATACAGTGCCTTGTTGAGCTTGTATACCATATCAGGATGTTTTGGGTCTTCAAAGCCAGGCGGTTGTGCATCATATACTTCTTCTTCAATCTTTCCATTGAGAAAGGCACTCTTCACATCCATTTGATACATAAGGATGTTATGATGATTTGCGTAAGCTAGCAGTATGCAAATGGCTTCGAGCCTAGCCACTGGAGCAAATGTTTCATCGAAGTCAATTTCTTCAACTTGTGTGTATCCTTGAGCAACGAGCCGTGCTTTGTTTCTGACTACTTGACCATGCTCGTCTTGTTTGTTGCAATATATCCATTTTGTGCCTATTATGTTGTGCTTGCGAGGATCAGGATGCTTGACAAGCTCCCACACATTGTTCAGCTCAAACTGTTGAAGCCCTTCTTGCATAGCTTGAATCCATTCAGGTTTCATGAAGGCTTCAGCAACTTTCTTGGGTTCAGAGATTGAGACAAATGCAAAGTGCCCACAGATATTTGCTAGCTGTGTTGCTCTTGAACGAGTGAGTGGACCAGGTGCATTGATGCTATCGATTATCTTCTCTATTTGTACTTCATTTGCGACACGAGGATGAACTGGACGAAGATTTTGCTCCTGCTGAACATTGTCATAATTTGGAGGATTGTCTCAGGCTGAGCAATGTCTTCAGGTTGATCAGGTGTAGTAATAATGAGTTCCTCTTCAGGCTGGGCATCTGATGGTATCATCTCTCCTATTCCCATTAGCTTGATTGATTCACGGGCAGGTACTTCATCTAGCACATTTGGCAGGTGCTCTCTTTGCGAGCCGTTAGTTTCATCGAACCGCACATCCACAGTTTCAACCACTTTATAGTGAAAGAGGTTGAAGACTCTGTAGGAGTGCGAGTCCTTTCCATAACCAAGCATAAAACCCTCATGTGCTTTCGGTGTAAATTTTGAAGTGTGATGTGGATCCTTGATCCAGCACCTAGCACCAAATACTCTGAAGTAGCTTACGTTTGGCTTCTTACCAGTTAGAAGCTCATAGGATGTTTTCTTTAGAAGCTTGTGAAGATAAACACGGTTGATGACATGGCATGCAGTATCAATGGCTTCAGGCCAGAATTTTCTTGGAGTCTTGTATTCGTCAAGCATCATCCGAGCCATCTCAATAAGGGTTCTGTTCTTGCGCTTCCACGATGCCATTCTGCTGAGGTGTGTAAGGTGTCAAGATAGAGGTCGAGGCCTGTGTTCTTGAATTCCGTGTCATTGTCACTCCTAATGTGCTTGATCTTGACGCCATAGTTGTTCATGGCGTGGTTTGCGAAGCGTCTTAAGACATCCTGCACTTCAGTCTTGAAGAGAATTATGTGCACCCAAGTGTATCTTGAATAATCATCAAGAATAACGAAACCATAGAGACAAGCTGTAGCAGTGAAAGTAGAGTAGTGAGTGGGACCAAACAGGTCCATGTGGAGCAACTTAAAAGGTCGAGATGTAGTCATGATTGTCTTCGAGGGATGCTTGGCCCTTGTCATCTTCCCAGCTTCACAGGCACCACATAGATGATATTTCTTGAACTTGACGTCTTCGATGCCTATGGCGTGCTTCTTCTTGGCGAGAGTGTTAGGTTCCTCATGCCAGCATGCCCTAGCCTCCGATGCCAGAGCCAGCACTCTAAAGACTTGGCTAGAAGACATACGGCCATCTGTGGTCCTGCTAAGAAATCTACCATGTAAAGATCGTCTTTCTAGTACCGTTCGAAGACTAGAGACTTGTCAGATTCCATTAGTACAAGGCAACGATATTTTCCAAATAGCACAATCATATTTAAGTCACAAAACATTGAGACAGATATTAAGTTGAAACCAAGGGATTCAACAAGCATCACTTTGTCCATGTGCTGATCCCTTGAGATTGCAACTCTACCTAGGCCCAATACCTTGCTTTTACCAGTGTCAGCGAATGTGATGTGACTTTTATCACATGGACGTAAGGTTGAATCCATGAGAAGACTTCGACCACCAGTCATGTGATTAGTGCATCCGCTGTCCATAATCCATTCTGAAGCATGAGGTGTAGTACCCTACAGTGCAGTTAGGAGTATAGGCTTCACAAAGAGTGTTGTGAAGCACAAGTATTTGACGCACTAGAGGATTATCAAGGCTTAGATCAAGATTAGGACTGATAGTATGACTGGCAAGCAATTCAGATATGAAATACACAGTAAGACTATTTGGGCATTTTATCTTGCGTCCCACAATGTGTTTTAGGTACCTAGCAATAGCATCGGACGCCTTAGATTTCCGGCTGGACACCTTTCTCTGCCAAAGAAAGTTAATTCATCTTAACCACCCACATCTTCAGGGGTGGCTCAGAAGCAATGAGTCTAAGTGCAGCATCTGAGAATTTCGGCTTTGGAGCCCTAGAAAATAGACTTGCAGGAGGAGCATGATACTCATATGAATGAGCAGAAAAGTTCTTAGTTCTATGAACATAGAGGTTTGAAGACACACCTCATATTCATAAGTCTGAGTATGGTTTCCCTGCAAAACATTGGCGTTAGGGTGACTCAGGTGAGTCCTGTATATGTTTGAAGCCTTTGGGCCACATGAAGCCATAGGTCTGGGGTTTGTCTTCTTCCTTGGTGGTTTCATGATGACATTCACTGGAAGATTCTCAATACGCTGTTTAGGTACCCAGATCTTCTTCATAGGTGGTCCATTCCTGTAGTTAGTACCAATATACCTGGCAAACACTTCACCATCCTAATCCTTAAACAATTTATAATTTCCACCAATGGATTCATCAATGATAATAGGGTTAGCGCAAGTGAAACCAGATCAAGTGGATGGATCTACTAGAGATGCCTTCGCACCAACCCATGTGGTTTCGGGGTACTGCTCAGGCTTCCAGTACGACCCATCAACATTCATTTTCCTCTCGAACCCAATACCCTCTTTTCTAGGGTTTCGGTTCAGAATCTGCTTTTTGAGGACATCACATAATGTCTGATGCCCTTTGAGGCTTTTGTACATCCCTGTCTCAATCAGTGTCTCCAACCTGGCATTCTCATTAGCAATAGTAGTGCTATCCACAACAGAGGGGTTAGTTACCACATCAGCAATTGAAGATATTGCAACAGGAGCAGTAGAACATCCAGCAACAGAAGCAGTGTTGTCACGCTCAATGCATTTTAAACATGGTGGCTCAAATCATTCCTGAGCGGGACTGATCTATTGAGTGCGAACTCACTCGTTCTCCTTTTGAAGATCTTCATGATCCGATCTCAATTTCTCAAGTTCCTGCTTCCTTTGAATATAATCGTAGGAAAGCCATTCATGAGATGTTGAGAGAGTTTCATGACGACCTTCAAGTTCCTGGTACTTAACATGAAGATTTTTTATGTCTTCAATGAAGGACTGAGTCTTAGTCATTTCCGCGTCCAACAGGTCATCGCTTTTGTCTAAGAGTTTTTTAATATGTTCCATAGCATTCTGTTGTTCAGTTGCAATTTTAGCAAGTTTTTTGTAGCTAGGTTTGGATTCACAGTCAGAGTCATCTTCACTTGATGTTTGCAAGTAAGCATGCGTGAGTTTACCTTGGCAACACGTGCCATGAAGCAGTAGGTGGGAGCGGAGTCGTCCTTGTCACCGACATCAGCGTTTGTGATGGATACATTGTCTTCAGTGTTGAAGATGGACTTGGCAATGTAGGCTGAAGCCAGAGCTAGACTTGCAATGCCAGAGTCAGATTCCTCCTCAGACTCCACCACTTCTGCCTCCTCAGAAGCAGACTCCTCCTCTGAATCCATTTCCTTGCCAACAAACGCACGAGCCTTGGCATATGAACTTTTCTTGTGTGATGAAAACTTGGAAGAAGATTTTGAGTATTTCTTCTTCTTCTTGTCATCAGAATCATATTCCTTGCTCTTCTTCTTTTTCTTCTCATTGTCCCACTGTGGACACTCAGAGATGTAGTGGCCAGGTTTCTTGCACTTGTGACAGGTTCTCTTCTTGTTGTCTTGGGAAGAAGATTCATCATTTCTCGAGCTGGATCGTGAAGATTTTCTAAAGCCTTTCTTCTTAGTGAACTTCTGGAACTTCTTCACAAGCATAGCAAGCTCCTTTCCAAGGTCTTCAGCTTCACCTGAACTGTAGTCAGATTCTTCTTCAGATGAGGAAACAGCCTTTGCCTTCAAAGCGCGAGTTTGGCCATAGTTGGGACCATAGATATCTCTCTTCTCAGATAGCTGGAACTCATGTGTGTTGAGCCTCTCAAGTATGTCAGATGGATCGAGTGTCTTGAGGTCAGGGCGTTCTTGAATCATAAGAGCTAGAGTGTCAAATGAGCTGTCAAGAGATCTCAGAAGCGTCTTTATGATTTCATGCTTGGTGATCTCAGTGGCACCGAGAGCCTGAAGCTTGTTTGTGATGTCAGTGAGAAAATCAAACGTGAGCTGGACATTTTCATTGTCATTTCTCTTGAAGCGGTTGAAGAGGTTGCGTAGGACACTGATTCTTTGATCTCTCTGAGTTGAAAAACCTTGATTGACCTTGGAGAGCCAGTCCCAGACTAGCTTCGATGTTTCCAAGGCACTCACACGGCCATACTGCCCTTTGGTCAGATGACCATAGATGATGTTCTTCGTAGTAGAATCAAGTTGAATGAACTTCTTGACATCATTAGGGGAGACACCTTCACCAGTCTTGGGAACGCTGTTCTTGACGACATACCATAGATCAACATCAATGGCTTCATGATGCATTCACATCTTATTCTTCCAGTAGGGATATTAAGTGCCATCAAACACAGGGCACGCGGCGGAGACTTTGATTATCCCTGCAGTCGACATAGCTAAACTCCAGGTGGTTAAACCGAATCACACAGAACAAGGGAGTACCTTGCTCTGATACCAATTGAAAGTGCTAGTTATCGACTAGAGGGGGGTGAATAGGCAATTTTTATGGAAGTCTTCAAAACATGGAAGTTTCAAAGACAAACACGAAAACAGGACCTATAAACATGTAGCGGAAGATGAACTACACTAGACAAGCCATAGTCTAACAAATATGAAGCTAAAGCATCATGACTAATAGCAGCTAGGTAGTAGGATCAGGATGGAAGATAGTGTGAAGCTAATTAGGACAAGTAGTCACACAGTGAAGTCAAGCAGGCATAGCAATCAGGTAATGACTTCACAAAGACGTATTGTAAGTAAGGAGAGTAAGAGATAGAACCAGTGCATTGTGAAGACAAGGATTTGTTCGACTAGTTACAGTTGCTGTGAGAACTGTACGTCTGGTTAGGGAGGCTGAGATTGAACTTAGAAGACCGTGTCTTCACCTTATTCCCCTTGAGCTAAGGACACACAGTCCTCCCCAATCACTCTGGTAAGTCTTCAAGGTAGACTTCCAAACCTTCACATACTTCCTTCACCGGCAATTCACAATTACTCTTGTACGCTCAGAACACGACGCCTAACCGGCTAGAGGATTCACAGTCCTCAAGTGTAACAAGTCTTCAGATCATGCGGATAGAAAGACTTCAGTGATGCCAAACATTCTTTGGGATCTGGGTGTTTTGGGCTTTGTCCTCACAAGGATTTCGTTCTCAAACTCTTCAGAGGTGGGTTGCTCTCAACGACAAAAGCCGTGCACTAACTCTGAGCAGCCACCAATTTATGGTGTAGGGGGTGGGCTATTTATAGCCACTAGGCAACCCGACCTGATTTGTCCGAAATGACCCTAGGTCACTAAGGAACTGACACGTGTCACAATGGTCAAATTTCAAACACACGCGACAGCTTGACTTGGGCTACAAGTAAAGCTGACTTATCCGACTCTGGATAAGATTTGCTGTCATTGTCTTTGCTCGAAGACATAGGATTTTGGTTGAGCATCACATCAGTCACTCTGACTTTGTTCACTTGGACCCCACTTAACAGTGCGTTGGTTCCTATGACTCAACAAAGAAGAAAGGAAATAACGAAACTACTAAGTCTTCGCGCTCCATAGTCTTCACTTAATGTCTTCTTCTGTCATAGTCTTCAATGTTAATATCTTGATGTACCACCATTATCTTCAATGTCTTCATACATTTTTAGGGGTCATCTCCAGTATGTAAACCGAATCAAGGAGGGACTACTACCTGTGTTATCCTGCAATTCTCACAAAAACATTAGTCCCTCAACCACGTTTGTTGTCAACAATCCAAAACCAAACTAGGGGTGGCACTAGATGCACTTACAGAAAGAGAAACAAGGAGACATGTAACAGGTTTCACAATTATATAAGCAAATAAATGGATCTGTTCTGCGTAAGGAACATGTTTTTACAACTACAATTTGAAACTGGTAGTTGTTGCAAACATCCAATAAGATGTAAATCGCAAAGCAAACAGCAGTGGAGGCAATGATGCCTTTCCAAATCTATACTAGAACAAAGTTTGAAGGCTTGAGAAGGATGAACTTACATTACATGTTAACACGGGCTGAACAAAGCCCTTCTAATTGTTGATGGAAGGATAATTCAATAAATTCCCCAAAGAAAATTCTTTATAAGCGTTGCCATTATTCTACATTTTGCAAAGAGTAAATATAGATCAAATAATATTGGAAGAAACAGAGGATAATGAAGCTCAGGTGCAGACTGATGATACATAATCAAATAGCAATTAATTAAGTACAGCGTTACGAGGCAAAAGGGAGAGAGGTACTGACAAGAGCAATGCAGAGCCCATTATTGTTTTGAGATCGTATGATCCTTTGAGCAAGGAGATTCATCTGAAATTAGTTTTCATACAAGAGAGAAGGTAAGGCACAAGCAGAAATTTAGGAGTTCAAATTTTGAATTGATATCATAGACAGTACCTGACGCTGGGCTCCAAGTAGTTCTAATAGGGGTTTGGCCACTTGAGTAGGGGTAAAGTGTGGTACAGTTGGGCCTGTGTTTTCTATGGCTGCTGATCCATCTGATTTAACAGATACCACTACCTTTTCCAAATACCTAGTTTGTATTCCTTGAGGATCTGCACTCACCCTCTTCCTTTTGGACATCTATCACGAAAGAACAACATTTGACTGGAAAAACATAGTGTGACGACACATGGAATAGGTACAGAAAATGGATAGTTATGTCATATACTCATATATGATGCTTAAACTAAGAAGATGGTGTAACAAAGCAGAAGAAATGCAAGAGGTCAGATGCAAAATATGTGCGACCAATACAACTTTGAAAAGTTAGAGCAAGCACCTTGATGGGTGAATAAGATAGGCCATCATCCACCATGCCAAGTTTGTTAGCCAGTGGATCGTTCAGCAATATTCCTCTCGTGCACCCATTCTCATATTCATTTTGATAATGTTCAATATCTGACATGCATGAAAACATAAAAACAAGTGATATTTTCTTTGTAATGCAGAAGTGATTCTAATCCAATACTGCCTCCCTGTAAACCCCTTTGTGCTATCTCTGCAATTCTTTTAAAAGATGCCATGCATGCTGCAATTTGTTGTGTGCATTAATATAATGTGGCCTACTACTCCAAATATTAGAGCTTCAGAAGTGATGACACTTGGCAGATGATAGCTTCAACATATAGTAAAGAAGAACAAGTCGACCTGATCTGACAGATTCAAAATATACTAAGGGAGAACAACTCGACCTGACCAGTCGACCACAAGAGAAGAGTATCATCTTAAAGAAGAGCAGAAGAGCAAGAAGATTGAAGATATTACAAGTGTTTCAATACAATGTCGGTTGGCCACCCATGATGAACCAGAGCGCACAGAGAAATACTATTCTTTCCGGTCTCTCCATATGTGGCTCACATGCATTTCGAAACTAAAGTAGGAACATTTAGCTAACCAATTAAACATCTCTCAGATTTACTAATATCAGCAATATGGGTGGACAAGTACAAAGAAATGCAATTATGCTGTCTCTCTATATGTCGCGACATGCATTTGGAAACTCAAGTGGGACCTTTAGCTAACCAATTAAATGTGTCGGTTAACTAATATCAGTATCATATCACAATCATATTTGAACAGCTAAGCTTTCGAATTCTGAGTGTTGTGTTGTTTAGCTTGAAGGGTGAAGTAATGCTAGTACGACAGAAAGCACCTACGGAGATCATAGTAGAGTAGATAAAAGGGGAAAACCCTAAGCATCAAGAGAAAAATCAGGAAAGTGGAACTAGCTGGGCCAGTGGGTGGCGCACATGCTTTTCGAAACGAATATAGGAACATTAGGTGACCAATTAAACGTTCTCTGTTTTAGTGATATGAGCATCATATCTGATTCGTATTTCAACACGTAAGCTTTGGGTCGAGGTCTTGAGTAGCAGTGCTAGCACGACACAAAGCACCTACGATGATGGTAGTGAATATAAAGGGGGGAAACCATAAGCTTTACGAGTATAGTGCCCGTGCCATGGCGGATCGGAAGGTGCAAACCAGACAAAGCTACTTTGCAACCAATGTTTGCTTTCAACTAGCCACTACGATTTGGTACGGACAAGAAAAGTACAGTAAACAAATTACGATCTATTTTCCGGGTGAGATCAATAACTTAAGCACATATGGAAGAGTACCACTTCTCTTGCGACGCCGTGTAGGCCTATGATGATACGTTGAGGGTGCTGCGGGTGCGATGGCTGTCGGCGGCGGGGAAGAAGACTTTAGACGGCAGACGGCCGGGTCGGGGGATATATCCTGTTGCCATGGACAAGGCAGTCGTAGTAGCAGCAACAACAAGGTGGACGACGGTGCCGATGAAGCGAGAGGAGGCAATGAAAGGATCCTGGTCCAGCACCGTGGATGAGAGACGTCCATCTCTTGTAGTGGACGACGGGGTAGGGGTAGCGGCTCCGGCAAGGTGGAGGATGGGGTGGCGGACGGAGGAGGCTGGCCACAATGCGGAGGTTGTCGTGCTGCCGACGGTGTATGAATGGGGAAATGGAGGGGGGATCTCAAACTTTGGGACGCGCTTCTCTGAAATGGGGGAAAGTTACGAACTTATCCCCCGTTTAAAATTTCGGACATCGCGTCGGTTGGGGATAGAATGGTAATCTCGCATCTCCCAAATATTTGCCGGTAACTATTTCGGGCAAGGAGAGGGTGTTTTTCTGCCCACGGTTGGCGCCCACGGTGTATGAACGGGGCTGACAGGTAGGGCGGTTGTGTCACGTCTGATGGAAGTTACACATCTGCTCCTATTTAAAATATTAGCGTACATCGATTTCAGACGAGGAGAGTTTGTTTTGCCGCCCATCGTGTATGAATGGGGAAATGGAGGAAGAGACACATGTCTTTTGGACGAGCTTGAATCAAATGTGTTTTGCCGCCCACGTTTGGCGCCCACCGTGTCTGAATGGGCTCAGAGGCCGTCGTGTCACGTCTGATTGAAGTTACTAGTCTACCCCTATCGACAGCAGTGTAAATCCGGTCAATAAGGATGTCAAGTGTTAGGGGTAGACAGTAATTTCCATCTCACAAACACTTGCTTCGGGCAACCCACAAATTATAGTGGGTGTTTAGCCGCTTCGTTCAAAACTTGGGAGAATTAGCATTCACGTTTGCCCTGGCACCTGGCAAACTAAATTCAAATCCAATTTTTATTCGATTACGAATATCTACTGATAATTATACGTTTTGTTATTTATTTCTTCAAAACCACAACAAAGATTTATTCCACCTTTATATATGATTATGATTTAGAAATTTCGTGATCTTTGAATTCAGTAGGTTGGATACACTCTGATTCAACAGTTATTTCATCCAATAGAATATGCTCACACGAAAAATAGTTCACCTTATGTCAATCATACAAGTACTGAGGATTACCTCGCCTAAAAAATTCGGATCATTACAACACATGGACAACATTGAATTCCGGACAACATAGGGGGTCTTGCAACATAATCCATTCAGAGACATGACACAACATGCAAGTACAATAATCTAATGACAATTTCAACTAGTATCTAAAGAAGAACCGGGATTACCTTGGGCTTCAGATAGCAGAAACAGCAGGACCTCCTCCGTCTTCAAATGCAACATTCCTACTTCCTCCAATTCTTGGGTTGCTTGCATAACGCGTGCCACTAATTCTGTAATTTCTAGCCTCAAGATAAAGATTACCTCATTCATGGCAGCCACACCATCTCTTTCTGCCTCTAGTAGAGCCTCAAGCACTATAATATCTGTGCTCAGACTGCTCTCCGCCGGTGTTGCCTCTGAACTGCTACCATCTGGTAACATGGATGGCGCACTGCTTCCACAAATAGATTTTGGGGTTTTACATTGTATCCTAGTGTGAACGGCATCCTGAAAGGTTTCCGCTGGACATAAGTAAGAGATAGTTATCGTATGATCCATGCAGTAAGCATACATGGTAAATGACGGACAAATTATTGCCGAGCATGGCAAACTATATTTAAATGGTTCGAAGCAGCATCGGCCGAAAATAAATTAAAATGGTAAGATGAAGTTTAAAGGGAGTGTACAACCGCTATATTTAAGTTGCCAAGGCATCTAAGCAGTTGAAATAATCTGAGAAAGCACTTAACAGTGTGGCCTCATATAAACTACGAAGACAGTCTTGTGATAAAGTTGAGAGGAAAAGTTAAGGACTCAAATGAAGTAGGCATGCATTTCTCTACGATAGTACAGCAGGCACTGCTGACATATTGGCCAACTCAGGTATAACATAACAACAAACAAGCATTCAAATCAAGCAATACAGCAAAGTAGACAACTGAACTATTTGTAATTCGGTAGGATTACATATTGAGGGCACAAGCCAAGAAAGCAGCCCACTCGCATTACATTTAACATGTACTAAAACACACTGGCTTACCATATGTTGCTGTGAAGCCTAGCTGCTGTTGCAATGTTCTTTGAAGATATCGTCAGTATCCCGTGGTTGCAAATCTAATTGTTGTAGTTTATTCTGCACTATCTATTTAGGTAAAATTAATTTTAGTCACATGCACTGGTCCGAATTGATCATCAGTGGTTCATCTAAACTAATGAAAGAAGGGTGTGTGCATACACGACAATATATCTGCTTCCCTCTATTTTTATGCTTGTTCGAGGTGCCAGCCCCAAAAGATCAAATATTTTGCTTGATGGGGTTGGCAGCTCCATAATTAATATAAGCATCAAATTAGTCATGCAACTTGGGAAGATCAAGAACACACAAACAAGTAATGAACAGAGGCTCGGAGTAGTGATGTAATATCTAGCATTAGAAAATGTATGGTAAAACGAACAAAAAGCAGCGGAACCACATGCTAGTTTGCCGATGTGTAATTAAGCATAGAGAATATTAAGCAGTCCGATGGAACCAACATGTGGCATCAGAACAAAACTAACTATATGTGCACTGGTACGTAATTTAACACATGTAACATGTTCACTGCCAGAAGTATGGCCCTACAGGTGCAAGCAGAATAACGCGTCTCATGAAATACTGAATGATGCCCTGAAGAAATTCAAAGGTCTGTGCTTATTCTAGGAAAGTGAACATAGGCGTCAGCTGTTGGATAATAGTACGTGATTCTCGGCGGCATATGGGTATCATTGTCATACTTGATAGCTAAGGATCATCGATGGTGCTCGTGTTGCGGTTGAGTTTGGGCCGGCTGTCACCATCGCTGAAGTGGCTCCAGTGCTACGGGTGTGGCGCCTGTCGACATACAAGAAAGCTCAGTTGTGGTAAGTGAGCAGTTGCACGATAAAGAGAAAAATCGAAGGAGTACAAATCGAAATAACTTGATGCGGCTGCGGCGTCGGTAAAGCAGGGCCAGTGGAGTTGAATGTGGCGTCCGTGGAGCGGGTCTGGTGCAGTGGATGAAGGCTTCGGCGGGCGTGTTGTATAGTGCTTTCGGTGAGGTGGACCTGTTGCATCGGATGAGGGCTTGAATGAAGGGCCAGCGAAGGGGCGGACCAGGGATTCAGTGAAGGGCCTACGCTGTGGTGGAGGGCGCCGGTTAAGCAGATCTGGTGCAGCAGACCATGATGGCGGTCAAGGAGATCTGGACCGGTGGACAAGCTAGTCGCTGAAGCGGCTCCGGTGAAGTGGTGAGTTGGCAGTTGGGGGTTCCAAGGTGCGGAAGGTAGATCCGGCGGGGTGTGAGGTTCGCCGCTGTGGCGGAGGACTAGATTCGGCAGCTTGCCGTGGTTGGGGGGTCGGGGAGGGGAAGGGGAGGGGCTCTAGGGAAGAATGTTGGGGGCAAAGAGGGGAAAACAATGGAGTTACCGAAGCAGCCCTTTTCCGTTCATGCGGCAGGGGTAAAATAGGAATATTGCAGGGCTAAACTTCCGGGCGCGTGATATTTTGATGTGAGCGGCAAGTTTGAAAGCTTTTGGCGCCTAAAATTATAAGTATTCTGCTGTCTTACGGCCGACTATGATATCATGGCCGACAATTTGTTTTGCAAATTTTGAAAATCAATGTCTCCAACTCGAAACTTAGATTGTCCATTCAATTCAAATATGGATCATTGAGCTACTACAAGCAAATATCATCATACGGTCCAATTCAAATGAAATTCCAAATGTGTTTATCCTAAATATCATGACAAAAGCAAAAATGTGTATGTGTATGAATAAAGTGGATGATTATAAAGTTTGAACATGCCCGTATGTGTATATCTCTAGGTTTGATATATGAATTTGAAATCACAAAATCCCGGCTTAAAAAATGTACCTCCGTTTAAATGAATTACAAAAGCTACTGATGGAGTCAAATTCCAAAATTCCAACCTTAGGTTTGTAATTTTGGTACATCAAGGTATATCACACATGTTCAAAAGTATCGTTATCTCATACTACAAACTGTGAAACAAATGGATCAAGCATGAGTGCACAATATCTCAATTACGCTAAAGTCCCTCAAATATAGACACCTCACTCTTTATCTGAAGTCAACCCCCCCCCCCCCACCACCACACACACAGACACACACATAGAGAAGTCATTCTCTCCCCCAAACACCAACACACGAGCACATTAACACCCCTCTCTCTTGTAAAGTCCGAACCCCAACATAGGTATCTATCACTTTGTCTCTCGGGCATGCACACATCTCTTCCCTCACTCTATGTCTCCCGCTATCTCTCTTACCCAAGCACACGCACTATGTAGAGTGTATACTTCCCATACACACAAAACATCGCCCCCAAATGTCTATCTCCCAAGTTATGTGGTTCTCGCGCACTCACCTCACACACCACCCCCACTGCAAACAAGCACACCTTGTATCCTTGTGCACCACTCTCCTCTTTCTATCTCTCCCACATGCGTACCCGCCCCAGCTCCTTCCCTGCATACATATATGTCGTGACTCTTTGCATAGCTCCCTAATGTATAATCGTTCTCGATTTCGCACATTGTTCTCTACACCATCTATTCTAGATCTCTCATGAAGCCCCTATCACACACACGATGACTCGCTTCCCTTGCGTCTCCGTTCATAGGCCAATTTCAGACAACATCAACATTGTCTCACTATCTATATGCCATTTATGGACACAAACGACCCCTCTCGCCCCCTCTCTTCCTCTCTCTCTCTCTCTCTCTCTCTCTCCGTCGCTAGCTCTCTCTTTCTCTCGCTCTCACACACCTCTCCCACACACACACTCGATGTCTCTTCCAAATAGTCTGCTCCCCACTACAAAAAATACACTTCCGTGATGATACGTGTTTGTCACAGTAGGTCGCATTTTTTGTCATGCATGTACATCCATGACAAATTTATGACAGAATCAAGATAGTCATACCTGTGCTATCGTAGAAGTGTTCCATGACATTACCAAAATTATCATCACGGAAGTGTCCACTTCCATGACAATAAATCGCGCGTCACAGAAGTGCTTTCGTCAAGGGTGACCGACACGTGGCATCCACCGTAACGGAACACCGTTAAGCTATCGGGTCGGGTTTTGGATCCGATAACCCGTTAACAGCCCCGACCAATGGGGATTTTCCACGTGTAAAATCATCATTGGCTGGAGGAAACACGCCTCGGCTCACCGTTGGGACAGATGTCATCCACTCATTGGACAGTAGGCGCCTATGATACGTCGACATGTTGCACGGCCCAACAGAGGCCCATTCCTGTGAAAAGGCCGGCCAGTTTGACTTGGTCAAAAGGTGGCAGGCCGGCCCATGTAAAGCCTGTTAATGGCCTGTTCGCATATAGCCCATTTACAGCCCGCTAACCCAAGGGCCGTTACGCCCTATCCGAATTAGGCCCAGTAGCGTCATCTGGGCCACCCAATATAATTCCAGCCCATTTTCACTTCTGGCCCATGTATGGCCCATGATGTCTTTTGGCCCATATGAGGCCCTATGTAACTCTTGGCCTATTAACGGCCCGTGGTGAAACTAGCCCGTAATCAACAGTGTATCACTTTACATCCGTTAACGGCCCATGGTAAAATTGGCCCGTAATGAACAGTGTATCACTTTATACCCATTAAGGGCCCGTTATTCCATTGGGCCGTTTTCAGCCCATGTTATCTTTCGGCCTTCTCAGAGCCCATTTATTCTTGGGCTCATTTCCATCATTCGTTACTTACGGCCCGTTACTGTCATTTTCTACTTATGGGCCAAATTCAGCCCGTGGTTACAGTCGGCCCGTTTGTGGTCCGTTAACACGTTGGGCCATTTTCATAGCGTCATGAAATGCGGCCTATTAACGATGGCCCATTATGGTCGGCCCATGAACGGACGATTCCAACTCTAGCTCGTTTACGGCCATAATGCGGCCTGTTATTGGCCCATGTTTGGCCAATCGATCATACTGCCCGTATAAGGCCCATCGATCATACTGCCTGTATATGGCCCATTGATGATACGGCCCATAAAAGGCCCATTGTTTCTACGACCCGTAGAAGGCCCACTGTTTCTACGGCCCGTAGGAGGGCCAGTGTCACTACAGTAAATATTAGCTGATGGTTTGTGGCCTAGTTTTAAAAAATAATTTATTGCAGCCACTAGCAAACCGCGGATCTGATAACCCGTAAACAGCCCCGACCAATGGGGATTTTCCACGTGTAAAATCATTATTGGCTGGAGGAAAACACGTGTCGGCTCACCGTTGGGACAGATGTCATCCGCTCATTGGATCGAAGGCGCCTATGATACGGCGACACGTGGCATGGACCAAGAGAGGCCCATTCCTGTGAAAAGGTCGGCCCGTTTGACTTGGTCAAAAGGTGGCGGGCCGGCCCACAAAAAGCCTGTTAACGGCCTGTTTGCATATAGCCCACTGACAGCACGCTAACCCATGGCCCGTTACGCCCTATCTGAATTAGGCCCAGTAGCATCATCTGGGCCGCCCAATATGATTCAGCCCATTTTAACTTCCGGCCCATGTGTGGCCCATGACTTCTTTCAGCCCATATGAGTACCTTTGTAACTCTTGACCCATTAATGGCCTGTGGTGAAACTGGCCCGTAATGAACAGTGTATCACTTTATACCCATTAACGGCCCGTTATTCCATTGGGCCGTTTCCAGCCCAAGTTATCTTTCGGCCTTCTCAGGGCATTGATTCTTGGGCTCATTTGCAGCATTCGATTACATACGGCCCGTTACTGTCATTTTCTGCTTGTGGGCCAAATTCAGCCCGTCGTTACAGTCGGCCCGTTTGTGGACCATTAATACGTTGGGCCGTTTTCATGTAAAAAAACCGTTGGGCTGTTTTCATAGAGTTATCAAATACGACCTATTAACGGCCCGTTATGGTCCAGGAATAGTGTAGCCCATGATTGGCGAAATGATGATACGCCCCGTAGAAGGCCCATGGATCCTACGGCCCGTATGAGGCCCATGGATAGTACGGCCCATAGAAGGCCCATGGACCCTATGGCCCATAGAAGGCCCATTGATCCCTAAGGCCCGTATAGAAGGCCGATGGATCCTACGGCCCGTATAGAAGGCCAATGGTCCTACGGCCGAACGAAGGCCTATGGATCATACAGCCTGCAGGAGGCCCATGGTTACAACAGTCCGTGTGTTGCCATGATTATTTTGGCCTAGTTACCAAAAATAGGCTATTGTGGGCACTAGAAAAACACAGAAAAAGAACTGCAGTGACTACAAGCAAACAACTAAACAAGACAATAAGGAAATAAATAAGCAAGCAATTAAGGCTAGCCTATTACTGCTATTATAGATACTACATCCACTGGGCGTCAAAGTCTGCCACCAGTGCAAATATAGGGAACAAAGCAGCATATTACATACACTTGGCCGTCAAAATTGGCCACCAGCGCAAATAAACGTGGCAGCAAAACAAGAGCATAACTGAAACAACTTCAGAAGAGCTCACGAAGCGTTATCCTGGGTATCCACGATGCTGGCAATAAGCTTAGCAAGCTGATTAGCTTTGTCCTGTTTGGCGCTAAAATCCTCCAATGCTTGCTGTTGCACCAGAAAGTATGCATCTGAATGCTCCAGGGACTTCCGTAGTCCTTCCGCTTCTTGTCACAGCACAGCTAATCGATGTCTTTCAGCTTGTAGTTCAGACTCAAGAAACCGAACTGATTCAGACAGTGAGTTTGAATAGCTTGTGCATGCAGTAGTGGCTAGTAACTCGAACACTAAACCAAGACAGGACTTTGGGGTTGTCTCGCTGTCTTCAAGATAGTCTTCCTTAGCTGTTTTATCAGCTTTGTTGGAGACCAACAAGGATGTGTCACTATCTTGAACCTTATCTGCATTAGTTCCTTTACCATTGCTTAATAAGGCACTCTTCCCCAATATTCTGTCAGCATTCTAAAAGAAGAAACAAGCAGACACATAACAAGTTTAGCATGTACTAGTATATGAAACTCATTTTGGTGAACCAGTTCATTAGTAAGGTGGACATGATTAAACTACCAAGACTTCTATTGCCAAGTAGTAGTACATAATAAAAGCATCAAACAAACATATATCTATGTCCTATGGTCACTACATTGTCTTGCCAAATCAAAATAGAGACACGGTTCAAATCATATCAGTTCAAGACAAAGCAGCAGTGAAAGAATACAAAGCGTGGGAAACTACATGGCACAACAAGATTGTAGATGGGTACCACAGGTCTACATGTACAACAACACTATTGGCTCTGTTGTGATGCTAGTAATGTGCATGATATGAAAGTCAACTGTATACACAATTGAAATTGAAATCAACAGAGCTATTGATAAGAGCAAACCTGTTAAAGAAACATGCGTGAACATACCAGCCGTGCCATTGGAGTTTCGATTGGATCCTTCAATTTAAAAGTAAGTTTGTATGAGTAAATATAGTGATACAAGAGCAAAGCAATCATAGTTAAAAAAGGCGTGCCTAAGCGAGCGCTTAAGCGCGCCTAGGCTCTAGGCGTTGGCAAAACGCACTGCGCATAACTACGCATAATCTGTGCATAACTGCGCATAAGCATGCGCTTTGGTCAGTAAAGCGCAAGGCGGTGGGAAAACGCACAATTAACGCCTAGCGCTTTTTCAACTATGATAGCAATGGAATCTTAAATTAGAACAATTGTTCTTCAGGATTAGGCACTTGTTCTACATGAACAAAGTACAGTAAGATGCAAGAATAAAATACTTAAAAATAGAAAATTAGCCCATAGACCTTACCATATTCTTGGTTCGGGACCAGTACAGAACAAGGCGTTCCTAGTCATCGTCCAGTAAATGTGTCTCAGGAGAACGTAAGGGAATTTGATGAGTTTCTTTGCCGGTGAAGTACGTTTTCTTCAGGTAATTCCGATACTGCCACCAAGCATTCTTGAAGATAGCAGAGGTATTAGCACAGGTTACCTCATCCTAAGTTTCCAAATCGGTCCTTCTCTATAGAGAAAAATGGGAAAATTTGCTGAATTATAACCATCATGGAGGTAGGATGTATGGGACGAAGCAAAGTAATTGCCATGAATAACATTACTTACACATAACTCCTGGACAAACACTTGCAACTGGGATTTTCCTTCATCTTCAGTATAATATTTCCAAGATGGGGAGATACGCACATATGATTTAACAACATCAAATGCGATAGATGCTAAACTATGACTGGCTGGTTGTGCTTCCTCCATAGGAATAGGCGTACTAACTAGTGGAGTTGAGGTTTGGCGTGATAGTACTGGCCCTTTGGGCACTGGAGCTACCTTACTAACTGCTGTTGTTTGGGAGCTCTGTGGTGGAGATGGTGATGTGTCAATAAGAACTGGGTTACAATCGGCTGGGGTTGGGTTAGATTGGGTGAAGCTGGTTCTCTGTCCATCGCAGTAGGGGTACAATCTGCGAGAGTTTGGGTTATATGTGGTAGGGCTGGTTCTTGTGCATGTACAACCGGGGTGCTATCTCCACCAAGAGGTAGCACTGTTTTATTTGAAGACCGTGTTTTTATTCCGCTAGATACTGGCATCACCCGCTCCAATTCAAATGGCCGATAAACAGGAAACATAGTTGAATGTACAGACATTGTATGAGAAACAGATGCAATAGATAGTGTGGAAAAAAGAGGGCATGAAATAGTTGACATGTATATTGTTTAACTAAAACGGATAGCATGACATAATTTCACATATATGATGTCTATCTAAACTTGATAGCATAGCATAACATTATTCAAAGATATGATGAATAACTAAACAGGATCGCATGACATAATTCACCTACATGTTATCTAAGTAATCAGGATCGCATCATTTAATTCACATATGTGATTTATATGCTAACAGAGGGCATTGGATATGATTTCTGAACTAAGAACATGGTGTTGAATATTGTGTATATGATGTCCAAACTATGCAATGCAAGACACGTATGCATGATATGAGCAGTATAACTGTGCCAAGTTAGAGCATACACCTCAGTGGGGGAATAGGACTGGTCATCTGTCTCTGAATCCATCTCTAAGGAGCTATCGGGACCCAACAATAGATCTTCTTCGACAGGTAGCACTGTCTACTCTGAAGGCCTTGTTTTCACTCCAGATTTTTCCATCTCCCACCCAAATGGCTGATTCACAGGTAGAGTAGTTTAACGTACAAACATTGTTGACAAATGGAAATGTAATGAAGAAAAGGATGGGCAAGATATCATTCAAATATATGATGCCTGGTTAAACAGGATGGCATTGCACATTCCACATATATTATGGCTTGCTAAAAGACATGAGACTGCATAATTCCTATATATGATATAGAAACTAAACAGGTGGCATTACAAAACATGTCTAAACTAAGCAGATGACATATATGATGTCAAAAGTAGGCACTGCAAGGCAACATATGAATGATATGACTAACATCATCATGCCAAGGTAGAGCAAACACCTTGGGGGAGAAATAGGAATGGTCAGCAGCGTCTGAATACGCCTCACAACAGATATCTTCCTCTGGATTACAATCTGGAGAGGGGTGGGGAGGGTTTGCCATTGAACCCACCATGGAGCGATGTCTGCATGACATTGTATTGCGGCGCAAAACTCTTCTCTTTTTCTCTAAATGTATAGCATGACTGTGTACAATATCTGGCATGCATATGAAAAAAATATGGTGAGATTATGTAAGGAGAGCATGCAGAAATTTAGAGTGATGGTAAAAACCAATGGATCGACGTTTTTCTGTTGAACCAAAATAGCCCTAATGGACCGACGTGAATGTACAGTAATAAGTGATGCAACAAGTGTACAACCTCTTTCCCGTAGCCGTGTCAACCTCAGCATCATTGGGTTGGCCGCTGAAGCAGTTGAGGCAGAGGTGGTTATCGGAGGTGTGGAGGAAGATCTCAGGAATCTGTAGATGGCGTCCAGGGCACTGCTCTGTTGTGATGGATCGTTCTGTCGTTGGAGCAGCTCCGGTGAGCCGTAAGACGTCAAGGCTGAAGCAGCACAAGGCAGACATCGTCAATCTCAAGTGGGATTCTAATAGCATCTCCAATAGATGATGTAAAATGGATGTAAAATTAACATCACCAAAAACCACCTGACTACAACAGATGAGGTAAAAACTTTTGACTCTAAACTTAACTTTTGAAACTGAAATTAACTGTGAAATCTGAATGCTACTGTTGAAACTGAACGCAATGGTAGCACAGATGCACTTGACATGTAGTTTAGGTAGGGCCTGCAGTTCATCTTCAACCTGCACCCCCCTGAGCCGCCAGCCACCACCGGCCGAACTGCCGGCCCCAGCGCCGCCTCGCCGCCCCGAAATAACTCGCCACCGCTGCCCCGGCCAGTCCTCTAGCCCCCCCCCCCCCCCCCGCCCCCACCCTGAACCCAATAGTGGGGTACCTCTCCGACGAGCCCCCGTCCGCGCTGCGGGTGGTTCTTCCTTAACTCCGGCGAGCCCCCCCAACCCCTGAAAATCGACTGAACCGAAAGTCGATTCTGTCGACTGAAGTGTGGCTTAATCGGAGCAGAGCAGCAGCACGAGCGAGGGGAGAGCAGCAGCAGCAGCTGGGCGAGTGAGCGATCGAGCAAGAGCCGAAGCAGCAGCAGCAGCGCGACCGAGCGAGCGAGAGCCGGAGCAGCAGCAGCAGATCCAGCTGGTATGGACGCCGCCGCCGAAGGGGCCTTGCACTGGGGGAGAGCCGCCGTGGAGATGTCGCCCGCGGCGCCGGCTTCAAGGTAGCCGCTCCATGGGGGTGCGGGATGGAGCACTGTCAGCGCTGGGAGGTCGAGTTAAGGAGAAGGTGCGATGCGATGAGTGTACAACCTCTTTGGTGGCACCGAGTAGGCCTTGGCTTCGTCGGAGGAGTCGGTGAGGATGCTGCGGTTCCGGTGGAGCAGGTTAAGGCGGCGCTGTGGGGATGGAGTAGCCGCGATAGACGAGGCGATCGTCGGAGCAGCTCCTTGGAGGTGGAGGACGGGGCGGCTGAACCGGCCGGACGGCGAGATGGACGACGGAACCTCATCCGGGGAGGTGAACGAGGGACGTCGAGCTGTTGTGGTGGACGACGTCGTCGGGGAAGAGGCTCCAACTGGGCAGCGGTGACATGGCGGATGGAGGAGGGTGGGGTTTCGCGGCTGGAGCGGAGAGGTTATGGCGGCCTGGGATTTTGAATGGCGAAAAGGGGGCGATGGGAGGGGGTGAAGCATGACTTAGGGACGCGCTTGTCCAAAATGTAGGGTGTGTTACAAAAGTACCCCCCACCGATTTGAACTAGCGGCCCTTTCGGCTCAGGATTAGAAGGGGGATTTCGTGTGTCGAGATTTGGCAGCTGGAGGGAGTTTTCGCGCGCGTTGAAATTTCGGGATAGCAAGGCTCGGGTTGTGAAGGCGCCAGTTTTGGGAGCACGATATCTGAATTTTCGGGATATAACAAGACGCTATTTGAATTTTAGGGACAAGCCTAACGTGTAGTAATATTGTACTTGTACGTACCAAATCAATTCGCACTTCCCTCAACCAAAAAGAAAACGAAAAACATAAAACTATTCACACCACACAAAGAGAGAGTCTTGCCCCGTTTTACTATACAAATGCTATTCAAAGCTACTCCCTCCTTCCATCTATATAGGGCCTAATGCGTTTTTCGATGCTAACTTTGACCAAATATTAGAGCAATGATATATGACATGCAACTTACACAAAGCACACCGTTAACTTCGTCTGTGAAAGGTTCTTTCAATGATATAATTTTCACATTGTGCATGTCATGTACTATTAATCTTGTCAATAGTCAAAGGCGGTCTTAAAAATTTCATTACACCCTATATAGATGGAAGGAGGGAGTATGAATCCATGTTATGTCCGATTAATATTTTTCGCTTGCTGTATAATGCATGTAACCTACTCATACCATCATTTTAGTGCATTCCAAATGTCTATACTACCGCTGCAATTCGAACTAAATTTGAATTCGTTTCTCTATTTCAATAAGAATCTACAATCATGATTGTTGCCAACTTCAACCATCATAGTTTCCTTGCTATCCGCCAGATATAAATCGGACGGCCTATAATGCAGGATGGCAGGCACACCATCATCAACAACTCCATTTTTTTATAAGAGTAGAGATAAAATATATTAAATGTAGTATAACATGTTCATAAACACACCATGTGTATCACCGTTATATATATTCACACATGCGTCGGTTTAAAACACGGTGATAAATTCAATATCCGAATTCGCTTTTTATAATGAAGTATATATGATCTCTATTCATCTTTTACACCCACACAACCCTCTTATCTTTGTAGCTAGCGTTAACTTTCTCTTGTGCATGTACACGCCCGCATCCCTCTCACCCTCCCTCAGCATTCTCTAGCTCCATCGTGCAAATTCGTCTTTTCACTTTAGGTCGTACACCCACGGTGTGTGTAGGCCCCACAGCTCCTTCTTTATGGCACACATCATTTGATATGCCTCTCTAACCAGGTGTGCCTAGCACAAACACAAGCTTCCCCTCTTCTCTTCTCACCGTCCATGCCTCACTCCCACCACTCTTTTCATCGTTCTCGTACTCGCACACTCCTCCCCGCTTGATATAGTATGCCTCTCGTACCACCTCCTACATGCATCCCTCTATCTCTATCCTTCTCCTTGTGCCTCGTTTGCTTCTAACACACACATGCATGTATACCGATCGATCTCCCAACATATACCTAGATCGACTTTAACTACCCCCCCATCGATCGACGTACCTCACAAGTTATGTCTCTCCTTTCTCTAACAAAGGGCGATTGATCTTCCTATGTAGTTATGTCTTCTTACCACAACCACATTGTCCCCCCTCATCATTCGTGCATGCCTCCTGCCCCGTCTCTCACACGCACGTGCACAGACATCAAGCAGCCATCTCCACTCTTATTGATATTGTGGGCGTGCCCTCTGTTTGTCTAGCAAGCCTATCCCACCATTTGTTAGAAGCAACTCCACTACCAACCCCTCCAACACTCTTGCTCTGTCTCTCTCCCAACCTTATTCCTCCCCTACACATATGCATGGATGCCGATCGATCTCCCTTAATACATGAGGCAGATCGATCTCCTTAATACATGAGGTAGGCCTCTCTCCTCCTCCACACATATACCAGCCATTGTACCTCTATAGTTAATTGGGCCTCCCTCTTCCCCCACCACACACCAATAGTCGAGCGCTGTAGGTAGGTATCCATGCCACAGAGAGAAACTACACATGTCCCCTCTCGCGTTCCAATAGGCCGGCCACTCTATATCTTTGACATGGGCACACACAAATTCGATGGCACTCTTTATCGATCGCGCGCGCACACACACACACATCATCCCTCTTTTCGATTCTATGGACACCTCAAGCCGGTGATACCTCCACACTCTTCTCGTGGATCGCCCCATCTATATATATGTTATATGCAGGACTCTATTTCACACAGATTGCATATGTTACATTTTTTGATTGACCCCCCTCCAAAAAAACTCTCAAGAACCCACACACTATATCTCTCTAGGTTTGTATCTCTCTCACACAACCCCACGTAGGTGGTGTACGTATACAAGAAGAGAATAGGTGCACAGTGCACGTACTCACGCTTCGTGCCTAGCCACACCCGCGCGGGTACACGGTGGAGCTCATTTCTTTACAAAATGGCAGCCCACATGCTAATTGGAACGCCTGTAGTGGTTGTTTACCTAGGGAGGTCATGTACCATGCCTGCACGAAACAAAGTTCGACTTGATGCGTTGCCGCGTTATTTTTAAATAAAGTTATAGCGCTCAATGGCACGTACATAGAATATGAAACGATTTTTATGGAGAAAAAGGTAGTCCGCTCACTATATACAATGGAGCCTTGCGTGCCTGGTTTGTCGCTCTTCAGAGTATCTCACACAACGCTGCGGTGGCCTCTCTCTCTCTCTCTCACCATTGGTCACTGATCCGGCCGCATCCCGTCCACCGGGGGAAAGGGAGTGCTGTGGCCTCTCTCTCTCACACACAGTTGATCACTGATCCGGTCGCATCCCGTCCGCCGGGGGAAAGGGAGGAAGTGCATCGTTTCTCCGTTCGACGGTGCCGAGGCAGCACGTCCCGATCTGCGGTACATGCTGTTCTCTTTGACCAAGCTCGCAGCAGGGCCTACGCCACCTGCCCGCAGATTCCGCCTGCCGCTGCTCACCTAGTTATATCCCGACGACCTCCAGGTATCCCCTCCGACCTTGCTCCACTGCTCGTCTTCCCACGTCATTGCATGTGGATCTTCCATAGTTCTTTGCCCAAAACGTAGCTCGTCCAGCGTACTTTCCATATTGCATTCTCGTCCTCACACCGTTTTAGACAAACACAACCGTGTTGTTATCTTCCCTTAGGGCAAGGAATATGCCTATTTTTTGTCGTCGCATGTTTCATCAACTGTTATTGGCCAGTAATTGTTTCCTTTCTACCTCTTTTTTGCAAACAGGGCTATCCATTTCACCTCGTTGCTATTGCGACCTTTTGGTGAACTGCAGAAATCACTTTTTTCTTAAGAGTGTTTTGTGGAGTTGTACTAAAATGTCACATGGGCAACGTCTCTACATTTCAGTGCGACTGCACAAAGGGAGATTGGTTTTGCTCTATCCTCCTCATCCAACTCCGAGCCTAATCTTCTCCAACTAGTTAGTCTTAAGAGAGACTGCAAAGGTGACCGGCTTCTATTTATGTGTTTATTGTTTCATCAGCAGTCCTCTATTATCATAATCACACTTAATATCTTTGGAACAGGGACGCTCAGCTCTATTTTAGTGGAACTGCACAAAATGATCGGAATGTTGCATGCTCCAGACAGCTACTTTTTTTCCCAACATGCCTTCTTGATTTAGACAGAGCTGGGGGACGTTGCTGCCAATGAAAGCATGGATCAATTTTAATTCAACACCTTCTCACAACTCTGTCTTCAGTTGTGATGTAATTATTAGCTCTGATTTGCTAATAATTGACATGCATTAGAAATGAAGTTAGTTTTTTATTGTTTCCGAAAGAGCATTGATGGCAAGACACGCGAAACAGAAGCTGAAAGCTCACACCATTGTACAATTTCATGTCTCACTGGAAAATTATTTGTATAGTACGTCAATTATGTAAACAAATGATGGAAGCTTTATAGCATTGCCAGAAGCCACTTCATTATCGGGTCCATGTTCCATGCAAAAAATTATACTCCTTCGTTCCTAAATATTTGTCTTTTTACAAATTTCAAACGGGCATATTTTATAGTGTAGATTCACTCATTTTGCTTTGTATGTGTACTCCCTCCGTTCCTAAATATTCTATTCGTCTTTCTAGAGATTTCAACAAGTGACTACATACGGAGCAAAATGAGAGAATCTACACTCTAAAATATGTATATACATCCATACGTGCCAGTCCATTTGAAATCTCTAAAAAGACAAATATTTGAGTAGTCACTCGTTGAAATCTCTAGAAAGGAAAATATACTCTGGAGTATATTTAAGAACCGAGGGGGTAGTGCACAACCGCATTAATAGTGAGTAATGAGCAGTCAAATCGTAAGCCCCGCCTTTCCCACTGTAAGTTGCTCAGAAGAAACAACCATCAATACGCTCTTCTTTGAATCCGCTCATACTACTCCATCTGTCACTGTTTATATAGCGCGCTTCAGAAAAAAGAAAAAAGATCTGTGGGACCAAGGCGACTAGCGATTGTCCTGAAATATAGCATTGGTAGTTATAGCACGGCGTCTATTACTGGAGGGAATAATGCGTATACACATGCATGCAGTGCTTCCACCCTGGGTACACACATGCATGCACTTACTCCACTCCGTAGTTACATGGAGAGAAAATTGTGGATTTGATTGCGGTTACCACGCCCTAATTTATTCAGCATTAAACCAAACGCGTCTAAAGTCTCTCTGGTGGTGGAAATGCATTGAGAGAAATGCATCATAATGAAGCGCGCCCTGTAAACTGTGACAGAGGGAGGAGTAGTATGAAGGTTAAAAACCAAGTGCACGTATGGCCAGTCGGTCAATGCACCTCCTCTTGGCATATCACTGACATGTGGGACAGTAGTGTGAGCAAACCGATCTCAATTGACGGCAAATAGCCAACCCGCCGTTCCTTGAGAGAGACGAGGAGCGAGAACACATAGACGGGTTCGCATGGAGGCCAAGATATATTCGAGCATGGTTGGTTGATCGATATCATTCATTACATGTTGGGCTACCGTTTTCCGCCCTTCTCCGGAATAAACGTGTACTTTATCAGAGATAAAAAGAAATAAGAGTACAAATGCTCCACCATACGGTTCTAGTAGTAGTACTACTTGTACTACTGCGCTTGGCTCTTCGCCTCTTCGTGAAGTCGAACAATGATGGAACTCCGCATGTTGGTACTACAGTGTATGCCTCTGACAATCTGACACCGAATGGACTAATGCATGTCCACCGAGGGTAGGTTGCATTAGTCAAAAGGCGTAAGCGAGCTTCACCTTGTCCTGCAAGCTTCTCCTCTTTCTACGGGTTGACAGGACACACCAAAAAGTAGTGCTAGTCCATACTCCCTCCTTTCCGGTTAATATGGCTTAATCTTTTTTGCTGGTAAATGAGAGAGCTTTATTCATATATAAGCATTCTTAGGATGATCAGCCAAGACACTGGTCACTAGGAAGCGAGGTACCCCGCAAAAAAGAAGTAGGAAGAGAGGTGTTTCATCAAGCCAGCTCTCGGCCACATTCAGAGTGCAGCAAGCACGGTTCGCACGAAGATGCGCCGCAAGGTTTGCTGACCTATTTACATGCTGAATAACAAAAAAAGAGGAAATATTACCGAGCGCTACTATTTGTAACAGGATATGAGCCAGAATTAAGCGAGAATTGTGGCGAGTTTTCCATGCAATCAACTTCCATTATCACATGCGATAACCCTCGAAGAGAACCAAATGCGTTGAAGATTTCTTTATCACATTTTAAAATTATAATAAGAGTGCAGACGCTCCTCCATCCGGTTTCTAGTACTAGTATAGTACGTACCTTTATAGACTATATTAGTAAACTTTGCGCTTGGCTATTCGCCTATTCGGGAAGTCGAACAATAGTAGCACTAGTAGTATAGTGTATGCTTCTGGCAATCTGACATCGAATTAACTGTTGCACGTCCACCGCCTGAGCAAGGGAGAGCTTGCATTAGTCAAAAGTTTCTCCTTGTCCTGTGAGCCACCGCGCGCAAGTAATGCTAGTCCATACTGCCTCCTCTCCGGTTAATATGGATTAATTTCAAACGAGATAAATACACTGTCTGTCACTGTATATTTGTAAAAATACGGTCAGTGGACTTCATAATACGCTCATTGCACTCAATATATATATTTTCCAGTGTTTATACGGTCACTAGCTCACCCTGACTGAGTATGTGTGTGCATGCACGTGTAGGTTGAGCAATTAGCGTGACCGTGTGTGTTCCATCGTGTGCTCGGACATGCATGCATTAGGGTGTCGCACGCATTTTTGCGTCCATGTGTACGTGTGACTGTTGCGTAGAGGTAGGGGGAGTACATGTAGGGGCCACTAAGGAGCAGTCAAATCACACAGTAAGTTATTCCGAAGAAGCAACCATCATTTCACTCTTGAATGACACGTACGCAATATAAAATGGTTGATTTGGAGAGAAAAAGAAAAGCACTATATATACACTAGCAGGAGCCTAAGCTACAAGCCTACTTGCTAAGGTTGCTCTCTTCACAAGCATAGAACGACGGGCCTGATGCCGCAGCAGGGGGAAGGGAACAATGTTCAGCGTAGACGCGGTCGACATCGGCGAGGGAGAAAACCCATAGTCGGTGCGCCCCAATCAGGGGTCACCGCGGTATGGGCCGATGCTGCATCCCAACCGCCCATCTAGCTACAGCCCGACGTCCCAGGTAGTCCATCTTCCTTTTGGAGCCGGCTTGCTCCACTGCCGTAGCTCCATCTCCATGTCGATCTTTCTCTACTTCTACCGTCTTCTACTTGTGATGAGTTTATGTCTCCTGAACTAGTGCTAGTACTATTATTCTAATCACACTTCTTCAATATCTTTGCCATCAGGGATGCTCAGGTCGATTTTAGTGGAACTGCACAAAAGCATCCTATGATCTGAGTGTGCCAGCCATCTTTCCTTCGACAGGTTCTACCTGGCCAGGGAATTAAATCATGTTTAGGGCCGAAAAGCAACTTCTGCACACCAGAGTACCTCGATCTAGCCCCCTGCAGAAGGGAACTAACGAAGTAAACTGGGCGCTGCACCATTTTCTTCTGCATCTCTCCTTGTGGCTGCATAGATTCATCCTTGTCGGGACCAGAGCTTGTCGGGGAAGCCCCCTGCTTGTCGCCGGACTCGCTTGCCGTGGTCGTTGGCTCATCATCTGCCTCCCTTTCCGCTACTAACGCAGCACTAACCACTTGATTGGTTGCCGCTATATATAGGAGCAACTTCTCTTGTGGCTTAGGTGCGACAAGTATTGGAGTGGAGGACAGGTAACTCTTCAAATCTTGCAGCGCAGCCTCCGCTTCAGGAGGCCATCTCATTGGACCTGCCTTTTTCAAAATTTTGAAAAACAGCAGGGCACGCTCAGCAGACTTGGAGATGAACCTGCTGAGAGCAGCAACGCAGCCGGTAAGCCTTCGCACATCCTGGACGCGCTTCGGTGCTTCGATCTGTTCAATGGATTTGATCGTGTCGGGATTGGCTTCAATCCCCCTCTGGGATACAAAGAACCCGAGAAGCTTGCTGGAAGGAACTCCAAATACGCACTTCTCAGGGTTCAACTTGAGATTGATCTTGCGCAAGTTTGCAAAGGTCTTGTCCAAATCTTGGATCAGTGTTGCTCTGTCTTTGCTCTTGACCACTATGTCATCCATGTAAGCTTCTACATTTTTGTGCAACTGTGGCTCAAAAGCATGACTGACTACCCTTGCAAACGTTGAACCAACATTCTTTAGTCTAAAAGGCATTCGTACAAAGCAGTATGTGCCACATGGAGTAATGAATGCGGTTTTCTCTTCATCCTCTTCTGCCATGAAGATCTGATGATATCCTGAGTATGCATCAAGAAATGAAAGCAAATCACATCCTGCCATGGAGTCGACAATCTGGTCAATGCACGGCAAGGGAAATGGATCTTTGGGGCAAGCTTTATTAACATCAGTGAAGTCAATACAAAGCCTCCATTTCCCGTTCGCCTTGCGCACGACTACTGGATTGGCTAACCACGTTGGATGGAGTACTCCTCGGACTAGGCCTGCTGCTTCCAATTTCTTGATCTCTTCTGCAATGAATTCTTGACGCTCCACTGCTTGTTTCCTAACTCTCTGCTTGACGGGCCGCGCGTGAGGGCAGACGGCAAGGTGGTGCTCAATTACTTTCCTGCGAACACCGGGGATGTCAGATGGTTGCCATGCAAACACATCGACATTCGCCCGCAGGAAAGCAACGAGCGCGCTTTCCTATTTAGGGTCAAGCGTGGCACTGATGGTGAAGGTACCACCAGTGCCGTCCTCCTTGGCGGCCACTTTCTTGGTCTCTGGTGAAGCTGTCTTTGCCTTCTTGCACTTGCCGGTGGAGCTCGATGGTGCGTCCTCAACGGTAGCGCAGCACTCCGAAGAGGTGCGCTTGCCGGAGTGGGCATCAGAGCTGCTCTTGCCGGACTTGGTCTTTTTCTTCCCCCCCGGGAGCTTCAGCGGCAAGTGTCTTGCGATATGTTGTGGCTGTTGCTTCCCGGTACATCTTGTCAGTATAGATAAGGGCATCTTTCTTGTCGCCAGGGACAGAAATGACACTTATCGGACCGGGCATCTTGAGCACGTTGTAGGCGTAGTGAGAGGCTGCCATGAACTTGGCGAGCGCTGGACGGCCAAGTATCCCATTGTAAGGTAATGGGAAATCAGCGACATCAAAGGTGACCTTCTCTGTCCTGAAGTTCAGCTCGCTGCCAAATGTAACCGGCAGTGTAATCTTCCCCTTCGGCTTGCTCCTTCCCGGATTGATTCCTTGAAAGGTACCAGTCTCTTCGAGCTCGCTGTCAGGGATCTGGAGCTTCCTGAGCACCGCGGAGGAGATCAGATTCAAGCCGGCCCCGCCATCAACCAGCATCTTTGTGACCTTGAGGTTGTGGATAGTTGGTGAAACCAACATCGGCAAGCACCCGACCGCAGTTTATGCGATCAGGGTGATCCTCAACATCAAAGATAATGGGCGTGATGGACCACTTCAGGGGCTTGCGCGACTCAACTGATGGTTCTGCTGCATTAACTTCACACACCCACTGTTTGAGCTGGCGGTGCGAAGTATGCAGAGAAGCACCGCCGTCGATGCACATAACCTCTGTTGCCTTCTGAAACTCCTGCTCGTCGGCCTCATCTTCGTCCATCTCTTCGTCTTCGTCTTCATCTTCCTCCTTGTCGCGGCCGCGGGGAGGCCTGTCTCCTTGCCGCTGCTTGGCCTTGCCGCGGCGCCCTCCCCGGTCGGGATGCTTCTTGCCGGATCCTCCACCACCTTCTTGGGCCTTCTCCTTGTCGCGGCGCTCGTATTCAGCTTTCTGTAGCTCAACAAGCTGCTCAACCTTCTTGCAAGTCTGGAGATCATGGCCCTTGGTGCGGTGGATCTTGCAGTACTGCTTGCCGGAGCCGTCCTGCTTGTCGGCGGCCACCACAGCCTCGCCGGAGTCACCAGCTTTGGCTTTCTCGGCACCACCTCCGTTGCCGGACTGCTCGACAACTAGCACATCCTTAGCTTTCCTCTTTATGTTATTTCGCCTCCGGTTCTTCTTTGCCGGGGCGGCATCCTCATTGTCAGATCCTTCTGCTCCTGCGTTCTCTCCGGGGAGTTTCCTCCCCTCCTCAGCACGTGCGCATTTGTCGGCTATAGCTCGCTGACACCTCTGATTTTGCACATCGCCATCTCCTCCCTCATCCTGCGGTTACGCACGTTCTGATGGAACGCGCTGATGACCACGGCGGGGTGGACGTCTGGGATGTTGCGCTGCACTTGGCTGAATCTTTGAATGTACTTGCGCAGGGGTTCTCCTTCTTTCTGGGCGAGCAGATGAAGATCGCTCTCCTGGCCATGAGGTTTGTGGCCGCTTGTGAAGGCGCCGACAAACTGATGGCACAGATCTTCCCATGAAGAGATGGAGTTGTCCGGCAAGTGCATGAGCCAAGATCTGATGTTGGGCTTGAGCACCAGCGGGAAGTAGTTGGAGAGGATCTTCTCGTCGCGCCACCCGGCAGCCTGCACCGCGATGGTGTAGATGCTGAGGAACTCTAACGGATGTATCCTTCCATCGTACTTCTCGGGTACATCTGGCTTGAAATTCTTGGTACTGGGCCACTAGACCTGCCGCAGCTCACGAGTGAACGCAGGGCAACCTACCGCGTACGGCAAGTCGCCTGGTTCCCCTGGCGCATGCATATCAACAGCGGGCCGCGCTTCTCTTCGACGCTCGATGCGAGTACGAGCGTCTTCTTGTTGTCGTTCTTGGAGAACTTAGCGCTGATCGCGACGAGCTCACGGGTCCGACGACGCGGTGGAGTCAGTGTCGAGGTTAGCCCGGCGAGTCGGCGATCTTGGCCTTCGGGGCGGGGAGTGCACGGTGGTGTCACCCCCACCGGTCTTGTCGGCGTCGGCTTGCGCCTGGGCATCTTGCCGGGGCTTCGAGGTGCTCGGTTGCCGGGGCTTGTCGCCGTTGGCGAAGCCGATGAGGCTCTGAATGGTGGCCCTCCAATCATCGATCTTGTCTGGCGCTGGAGGATAATCTAGAAGCGGTTGGGCTTGGGCCAACGCTTCCTCTAGAGTCTTGGGCGGCGGTGGAGAACGACGCGAGGAGCGGGACATGCTCAAACTTCTAACAGTATTAGAAGGAGCAACATCTCGTCCAGGCGACCGTACTGCGCTCGTGCCAACATGTTGACGCGCATGTTGGCCTTGAGCATCCCGCGATCCACCAGCTTGGCCTTGTTCCAACGCGAGTATAGTGCTAGGAGCACCATGACGTTGTCGATTCTGCACCTCCTGGGAGGGGTGCGGTGTATGTGCAGACGCCGAAGCTTGCGGGGCCTTGTCCTTGGACCTGGTGACGATGTGAGTACCCCCGTCGGCGCCCGCTCCTCCGCCGGCGTCCACCCCACCGACCGCTTGCTCCGGTGGCGGTGGGATCGACGCGGACGGACCAGCCACCTCTGAAGTCTTCTTCTTCGGTGGCATGTCGATGAAGGTGTTGATGTAGCGCGCGCGAACACTGGATCAGGTTCGCACAACCTCGACGCCCCCCTACCTGGCGCGCCAAAGATGTCGTGGGAAACGAACACCTATGGGGCAGGGCCCCTTTTGGTCCGGCATGGGAGCAGAGGACGCACGAAGAGCAGATCGAGGCGAAGCACGCGAGGGATTTTACCCAGCTTCGGAGCTCTCCGGAGAGATAAAACTCCTACTACTTCTTTGTGGTGGTATTATGTTCTTGCTCAAGAGCGTGAGCGTTCTGTGTTTTTGAAGGAGTCCAACCTCCCCTACGTTGCGCATGGGCCTCCTTTTATAAGCTATAGGGGTCACTGACAGGTGGCAACGCAGAGAGGGGTACAAATGTAAAAAGTGGGGTTGGTACAACCGCTATCTACAGTGCCCCCTACCTAACTCTGACGGCAGGGGACAAGGGCATTTAATGCCCGTCCGGTCGCCCAAACAGTGCAGAGAAGCGACCGTTATGGACGCCACCGCCTGGCACGATGGCCTTCTCGTCATCTCTACATGCCACCTCGCACCGCTTGGCTGCACAGCTCCCCGCCACGTGCGCCTGGAACGATCATGTGGCGACACGTCGTCGGATACGCTGGAGCGTGGGCGCAGAGTGGTGGCTTCTACGCGGCAAGCGCCTTGCCGCGGTCGTTGTCTTGCCGCACCCGAAAGCTTGTCGCTCGCCGGGTCCTACCGGGACGCGCGGTGCGTCGCGGCAAGTTTCTTGGCTGGCCCTCTCGGCAAGATCCTCTTGCCGGGGCCTTGTCCTTCCCGGCAAGATCCTCTTGCCGGGGCTTTGTCTTCTTAGTTAAAACACTTTGTTCTTGAATGGCACAAACATGAGCTGCGGAGGATCTTGGCGGATGCCCGGCAAGCCTTGCCGCTGGGTGCTACGACTGCCCGTGCACAAGTTCGAGATACTAAGGTACCAAAAAGATGTCGTGGGAAACGAACACCTATGGGGCAGGGCCCCTTTCGGTCCGGCAAGGGAGCGGAGGGCGCACGAAGAGCAGATCGAGGCGAAGCACGCGAGGGATTTTACCCAGCTTCCGAGCTCTCTGGAGAGATAAAACTCCTACTGCTGCTTTGTGGTGGTATTATGTTCTTGCTCAAGAGCGTGAGCATTCTGTGTTTTTGAAGGAGTCCAACCTCCCCTACGTTGCGCATGGGCCTCCTTTTATAAGCTAAAGGGGTCACCGACAGGTGGCAACAAAGAGAGGGGTACAAATGTAAAAAGAGGGGTTGGTACAACCGCTATCTACAGTGCCCCCTACCTAACTCTGACGGCAGGGGACAAGGGCATTTAATGACCGTCCGATCTCTCAAATAGTGCAGAGAAGCGACCGTTAGGGACGCCACCGCCTGCCATGATGGCCTTCTCGTCATCTCTACATGCCACCTCGCACCGCTTGGCTGCACAGCTTCCCGCCACGTGCGCCTGGAACGATCCTGTGGCGACACGTCGTCGGATGCGCTGGAGCGTGGGCGCAGAGTGGTGGCTTCGTCGCGGCAAGCACCTTGCCGCGGTCGTTGTCTTGCCGCACCCGAAAGCTTGTCGCTTGCCAGGTCCTGCCGGGATGCATGGTGCGTCGTGGCAAGTTTCTTGGCTGGCCCTCCCGGCAAGCTCCTCTTGCCGGGGCCTTGTCCTTCCCGGCAAGATCCTCTTGCCGGGGCTTTGTCTTCTTAGTTAAAACACTTTGTTCTTGAATGGCACAAACATGAGCTGCGGAGGATCTTGGCGGATGCCCGGCAAGCCTTGCCGCTGGGTGCTACGACTGCCCGTGCAAAAGTTCGGGATACTAAGGTACCCCTACTTTAGTACACCGACAGGAGCCCCCGGGCCTGGGCCACAGACGGTGCCGAGCGCTGTTGGGCCAGGCCCAAAACAGGGCACGGGCACACGCGGCCTGGGTCCATACCAAATCTAACTCCGTATCCACCGCGCCCTCCCGTAACGGCACGCGTCAAGCGCGGCGTCGTGGGAGAGATCGTGGGCAATTCTTTTATCAGGAAAGGCGTAACATTCGCCTCTCCTCTTTATAAGCATAGGAAACAGGGGCCGTTCCCCCACCTTCGCCACTTGCGGTTCCTTCCTCAGAAAGCTCCGCCGCTCTCCTCCGCTTCCCAAGCTGAAAGAGAGCAGCGCTCCGCCGTCGCCGCCGCCGTTGCCGCCAACCTCCTCCACCGCTTCCGCCATGGCTCCGAAGACCGGGAAGAGCGTGAAGTCGGCCGAGGCGCTGCGGCTTGAGGCGCTGCGCAAGGAACGACCACTTTTCCCCCCGAGCTTACCCCGAAGGCGCTGCGGGAGGAGTTCTATCTCTTTTGGTCGACGGAGACGCGGGCAAAGTGCAGCTTAACAAGAAAGGATTTAGCCAAGTATTTGCAAATCCCTGTAGCAATAAGTACTTGATAAGCCTCTGAAAGTAACCAGAAAAAGGACACACTATTTGACATGAGAAGTACACCCCAATTTTGATTTAGCCAACAATGCCAATGGAAAGACCCGATGACATTTCAAATGACACTTGGTGTACAGAATTACAGTCTACCAACAATACATGTATGTGCAAATAAAAGCAGGAACAACTATTCCCGGCTTTACAACAAAATTGGCAGCACCCAGAGATGTCAGCATAAAGAGGTGCATTCAGAAAAATGTTTTGCAAACTAGAAAAATTTCAAACAATAAGTATGAGCCTGATTGCATCATGTGTACCACACAAATCCGTGTTTACATCAAGTTAAGAAGAATCCATGTATACATACAAATCGGATCATTGTTATACTCATTCATTCTACTAGGCTGAAGAAAAGTGATTTGCTTTCAAGCACTATGCACGACAAGGCAAGGATAGAGGGATGCGTTTGGGCATACTATATTGACCTTCAGGTATACGCGTCTGGCCGCCGAGATCTCTTCTTTGTTGAAGGTTAGGGCATACGTTCAGTTCTTCTGTATGTACCCGCAAGTCGCCGCTAGTCGCCGCCGTGGTGATCGGGACGTGGGAGTAGTCGCCGCCCGTCGCCACCGTGGTGATCGGGACGTGAGAGTCGCCACCAGTCGCCGCCGTGGTGATCGGTACATGGGGTTCGTGCGGCTAGTTTGTGCAGGGGTGCCCGTGCAAATTTACATGGCAAATTCCTGGAGGCACAGGGCTGAAGGCGGGGAGTTTGTTGCAAAAATTGTGAACAACTCAGCAAATACACACGATGTAGATCGGATGAAGCAAAACGCTGAGGACACAGGGATGCACAAGCGATGCTGGATTCACGTGATACAACACATTGAATTGACGTGACAACACGCTACGCGTGAGGTGAAACAAGAATCCCGGCGGCGTGTTCGTGTATTCTGGACTTCAGATTTGGAGTACCACTTATCTGTTGAAATCTTTCATCATTCACTTAGAACAGTCGATTGATCATACATTGAGTACCAAATAACTAGAATTACCGATGCAAGTCGAAGAAGGATTGGCCGGTGCTGCCGGCAGGCGTCAAGTTTGATCCCACGGATCAGGAGCTGATCGAGCACCTTGAGGCCAAAGTGAGTGCTGACAGCATGAGAATTCAGTCTCTCATCGATTTGTTCATACCAACCATCGACAGCGAGCACGACATATGCTACACCCAACCTGAGAAACTTCCAGGTAAGACACCGATCGGCCGTCTACTTGCAAAACATATTCCTTTGTTTATAGCTCTATTTTTATTTTTAGATGCAGACCTGGTGAAGCAATTACAATTTGACAGTTAATAAAAACTAAAACAAGTGACTTCAACATGCCAAAGATGTTATGAAAATGCCAACTAGGTACACTAAAACCTGTATTCCACAATACTACAGGTATCACACTGAGTGGCCTAAGGAAGCATTTCTTCCAGCGCAATTCCAGGGTGTTCAAAAGGGGCATGTGGACACGTCGCAAGATACAGTCGGAGTGCGGCATGCACGCGATGTGGCACAAGACCGGCAATACCTTGCCGGTGATGGTCAATGGCCGGCAGACGTGCAGCAAAAAAGGTTCTGGTGCTGCACACCAACAAGAACTTCGACCAGCAGAGGACCAACTGGGTGATGCACCAGTACCACCTCGGGGACCTGGAGCAAGAGAAGGAGTGGGAACTGGTCCTCTGCAAGATTTTCTACCAGACGAACACTAGGGCCAGGAGTAAAAAGATTATAAGTTAGTTAGGTATTGGTTGTTGTACTACCTTGTCCGCAAGTTGGTATTGTTGTTAACGATCTTTTGGTATGAACTTGCATTTGCTTCCAACCATCATGCCGAGGGTCGGCGTGGATATAAAGCTGAATCATTTGTTTCGAAACGAATTTTCAGGCACCTGATTTTTATTTGATGGGTAGCATAAGCACCCGCAGTTCGAATTCCCAGTTCTCCAATTTTTTCAAAACAAGTGCATGCACTTATTATCACGATAAAAAAACAATATCCGTGCTGCATCCCAGTCATCAGTCTGTACTTGCAGAATTCTCTCGTTTATTGAGCACGTATATTGTTTTTTCAGGTCGAGCAAGTTTCAACTGGCTTGCAGACTGCCCAGGGTTGATTTTGTTTTTAACAGGCCCAGCCCATGAAGACAACGGGGCACAAAGATCTAGCAGGTATCTACTGGCTTCTGGCCCGTCAACGTTAGTTATATTTTGTCTTACAACATCCGCAGGCAGTTTTTTTACTGAATCAAACACACATCCCAGTTCTATTTTCCTCTTGAAACGCTTGTCCTACATCCGTTTTCTAATCTCTACCTATAGTTTTACTAATTCATATACACGTATCATTATATTGAAAACACATGAAATTCCCTTTTCATATTTACATCCATATTTTTGTTGTTTTTTCCCACCCAACGCTGATTTTTTTACCACTAGTTTTCCCTTCAACCAACTCAATTGTCCCACGTCTTATTTGCTTACAAAAACAAAACGATTTTTTTGGCAAATCAATAAGTTCTTAAAAAATGTTTATAATTTCGGGATTACAACAGTTCAGACTCCACCGAAATATGCAAAATAAGGTTCAACTTTTTGACCGTGGTCCTGGGCAGAAAATGGTCATAATAAATTACTTAAGAATTAGCAAATGGGATGCAAATTATAAAAAATAGCAAATGGGCTTTATGTTGTCTGCCACATATTTGGAGGCTGACTTGTGGGCCTACTAAGTTCATGCGTACATAAGGTTTCTCAAAAAAGAAACTTAGTCAACAATCGACTCTACCAGCGTCAGACCGTTAGATGTCAATCTAATGGCCATCTTGCTTCTTCAGTCTCTGGTCTTCCTGGCCTAGCCGGCCAAACTAGCATCGTCGGAACCGCCTGCTCCCGCCTCCCATGGACGGCAGTGCTGCCCGGCAGGCCTCACGGCCCCATCATACTCGCATCCCTGGCCTGTCTATCCCTCTACTCACCCACACCTCCTGTTATTTTCCGGCGACGGCACCCGAACTAGTCAACCCAAGTACTCTCCACCGCGTGGGCAGCCACTGCCGTGTCTTCCCTAGCTCCGTGTCGTTCACTTCGTAGGCCTCGCCGTCGTCCACCGCCCTGGTGCTCTCGGCGTGGCATGGTCAACGATGTCCATCCAACGGTCGTAGTGCTTCTTCAACCTCTGGTCTTCTTGCCCCAGCCGCCCAAAGCAGCGCCGGTCGTGCCGCATGCTCCTGCCTCCCGTGGCCGGCTGTGCTATCGCGGACGCCTCACCGTCCCCATACTACTACCACCACTGGCCAGGCTATCCCTCCACTCACCCACTCCCCCTGTTATTCTGCGGCGACGGCAGCCTCACACCATAGCCGAACCAGTGAACCCTCCTACTCCTCTCCGCGTGGGAATCCACTGCCGCGTCTTCCCCGGCTCCATGTCGTCCCCTTCCTAGGCCTTGCCGTTGTCCACCGCCATGGTGCTCTCGGCGCGGCGTGGTCAATGTGGTCAACAACCAACTTCCAACATAAGAGTACTGTACGTGGAGAGGCTGACAGCTGGGTCCACGGCAGCCGCAAGGAAGTGCCTCCTTATTATGTGCAAAATAATTATTCCTCCACCTGACAGCAGGGATCCACCAGACGGGCCACCAGTATTTCGCGGAAAAAAGTTTCCCCCTGACTGCTGGGACCCACCAGACGGGCCACCGTATTTCGCGAAAAGAATGATTGCCCCTGACTGTTGGGACCCACCGGACGTACCACCGTATTTTGCGAAAAAAACGTTCCCCCCGCTATCAGCTCGGACCCACCGGAAGTACCTTCTTATTACGCACAGAAAAATGAATACTCCCCCTACTAGCTAGGAGCCACCATGGTGGGAGGATGACTTGTGGGCATACTAAGTTGACGGGGACGGATGACTTTGTCAACTTAGTCAATATGAATGATTCTAGCTCAAGTGACCGTACGATGTCCATCCAATGCCTATTGTGCTTCTTCAATCTCTGCTCTTCCTGCTCCACCCGCTCAAACAAGCACTAGCCGGACTGCCTGCTCCCTCCTCCCTGCGGCCGGCTGTGGTGCTGCGCAGCCCTCACAGCCCCATCGTACTCCCATCACTGGCCTAGCCATCCCTCTACTCAACCACACCTGCTATTATTCTCTGGCGACGGCAGACGAACCAGTAAATCCTCATACAGTCATACTCCCCTCCGTGTGGGAAACAATTGCCGAGCCTTCCCTGCCTCCGTGTCTTTCCCTTCCTAGGCCTCGCCATCGTCCACTGCCCTGGTGCTCTCGGCGCGGCCTGGTCAACGTGGTCAATGACCGACATGCATCTGAAGTGGACTGTACGTGGAGAGGCTGACAGCTGGGTCCACGGCCGCACGCAAGGAAAGGCCTCCTTATTACGCGCAAAATAATGATTCCTCCACCTGACATCGGGGACCCACCAAAAGGGCCTCTATATTTCGTGAAAAAAACGTTACCGCCGCTGACAGCTCGGACCCACCAGCTATATCTTCGCACGCAAGGAAGTGCCTCCTTATTACGCACAAAAAATGAATACTCCCCAGGTTAGCTGGGACCCAGTATAGTGGCAGGCTGACTTGTGGGCCTACTAAGTTGACATGGACGGAGGGCTTTGTCAACTTAGTCAATATGCACGATTCTAGCTCCAGTGACCGTACGATGTCCATCCAACGGCTGTAGTGCTTCTTCAACCTCTGGTCTTCTTGCTCCAGCCGCCCAAACCAGCGCCGGTCGTGCCTCGTGCTCCTGCCTCCCATGGCCGTCTGCGATGCGGCGGAGGCGTCACCGCCCCCTACTACTCCCACCACTGGCCAGGCCATCCCCCTACGCACCCACACCCCCTGTTATTGTGCGCGATGGCAGCCTCACACCGCAGCGAACCAGTGAACCCTCGTACTCCTCTATGCGTGGGCATCCACTGCCGCGTCTTCCCCGGCTCCGCTTTGTCCCCTTCCTAGGCCTCACCATTGTCCACCACCCTGGTGCTCTCGGCGTGGCGTGGTCAACGTGGTCAAGGAACGGCTTCCATCGGACGTGGACTGTACGTGGAGAGGCTGATAGCTAGGTCCACGGCCGCAGCAAGGAAGTGCCTCCTTATTATGTGCAAAAAAATTATTCCTCCACCTAATAGTGAGGACCCACCGGACGGGCCACCGTATTTTGCAAAAAAACGTTTCCCCCTGACTGCTGGGACCCACCAACTACATCTTCGCACGCAAGGAAGTGCATTCGGGCCAAAAAAGAAAACAATTCGCCCCCCTGACTAATGGGACACACCAACTACATCTTCGCACGCAAGGAAGTGCCTGACAGTCGGGACCCACCTGGTCGAAGCGTACATAGCGTTGTCATTCTGGTCGCGAACGTGTACGTACATATATACTGGTGGATATAGAGGCGCGCACGTGTCGTAGTAGAGGCGCGCTCGTAGCATGTACACGTATGTACAACGGCCAGGGTGCAAGATAGAAAATACGGCCACGTATGTGTACATACGGGCGGGGTCTCGAACACCTATTCGCGCATACGTACGGCGATGGCTCGTGTACATGGCTGGGTCGGAACGGAGAAACAACGTCATCGTCGTGTTCATGGGGAGGCAACAGAATGCGCCGTGTTCATCGGGAGGCAACGGAATGCGTCGCGTTCATCGGGAGGGAATGGAACGCGTGGGAGCCAACCGGCTTGGATGGACCAGGCGATGGAAACGAGGCCTGGCATACCGTAGAACGGAGGAAATGGCCTTGTGTTCGATCGGCCACGTTCGGAACGGGACCCTGTTGATCGGGAGGGGTGTGGCGTACATCAAAATGGAGGAAACGGACCTCCTACGATCAAAACGGGGGTCCTCTTGATCGGGAGGGGTGTGGCGTACCGCAAAACGGACGAAACGGACCTCCTACGGTCGAAACGGGGGTCCTGTTCATCGGGAGGGGTGTGGTGTACCGCAAAATGGACGAAACGGACCTCCTACGGTCAAAACGGGGGTGCTATTGATCGGGAGGGGTGTGGCGTACCGCAAAACGGACGAAACGGACCTCCTACGGTTGAAACGGGGGTCCTGTTGCTCGGGAGGGGTGTGGCGTACCGCAAACGTAACTCCACGGGATATTGTTCATCTCCACCGTCGACCTCCTCTAGCCTCCACGGGCTACCGTCGACCTCCTCCAGCCTCCACGGGCTCCTGTTCATCCAGCCTCCACTGCGCGCTACTCCACCGTCTACTGTTCAACCACCCCTCCACCGTCTACTGTTCATCCAGCCCTCCACCATCTACTGTTCATCCAGCCCTCCACACCATGGGGTCCTGTTCAACCACCCCTCCACCGTCTATTGTTCATCCATCCCTCCACACCACGGGGTCCTGTTCATCCAGAGGCAACGCCACCACTCACTGTTCATCCACCCCCCCCCCCCCCGCAACACTCACTGTTCATCCAATCGATCGGCTTCAATTAGCAGCAGTAGCGAAGGAATCGCTCCATCGGGTTCAGTTAACAGCCATCGATCGATCGCTCGGGTTTAGTAACGCTCGGGTTTAGTTAGAGCCAACGCCTCGCTCGGGTTCAGTTAGAGCCAACGCCTCGCACACACGCGCATATGTGTACAAGAGAAACGCACATCGCTCGGCCCCCGACCTCCCACCGTAACCGGCAACTCCCCGAAATTTTCCTCCCCCTCGCTTCTACCATAGTATTTTCCGTCATGGACGGCCCAAAGAATGTCATGCAGCTGCGTCTCCGGCCCGCCCAGAATGAAAAGGCCCATTGTATGTCATGATTTTTTGTCATAGAAGTAGGAGCCCACCACATCTATGATGATATCGTCATAGAAGTGTCTTTTGTATGACAGAAAAAAAATTCGTTCGGCCCAAAATGTCACGGATGTCTCTTTTTTTTGTAGTGATGTTCTGCGTACATGTAATGTGTATTGCTCTGTGTGGGATCTGACTATCTAGTTGTTTATCCTTAGTAGAATCTCTTACCTGGAAATGTCTCCTAGTGTTTCTACTGAGCCCTGGTAGCTTGCTACTGCTCCGGAACACTTAGGCTGGCCGACATGTGTCCTTCTTCGTTCCTCTATCTGTCCCTTCGGGGAAATGTCACGCGGTGTCTACCGGAGTCCTGTTAGCCTACTACAGCCCGGTTTACCGGAGTCCTGCTAGCCCGGTTGCTACAGCCCGGATTCACTCGCTAATGACCGACACGTTCGTTGCTGGGTCATTTATGCCTATCCCTGTAAGTTAGTGCCACTTTGGGTTCACGACTAGCCATGTCAGCCCGGGTTCTTTTTCATATTGATGCTAGCGACACTATCATATATGTATGCCAAAAGGCGCAAACGGTCCCGGGCATGGTAAGGCGACACCCGTGGGAATACCGTGCGTGAGGCCGCAAAGTGATATGAGGTGTTAAATGCTAGATCGGTGTGGCATAGAATCGGGGTCCTAACAGCTTTGGTATCAGAGCCTGACTGCCTGTAGGATTACCAAGACAAACTGGTCGAAGTTGAGTCTAGAAATTCTATAGTTATGTAAGGGAATTGATTGTGGGAAGGAACGTAAGGCTCTTTTTACTCCTTATACCTCATGGCCTTCTGATATGAGTCATCCTATCTTTCCTACGGTATTAAGGAACTAGGCTTTCTCTTCCATCTATCAGGATCACGTGTTACTACTCTGTAGTCCCATAGGATTGGTTGATCAGAGTCATACCACAGTTTCGAGTACTTCCGGTGTAGCCTGTTTAGTATGATCTCAGAACCTTGAGTGATGATATTGAGTATGTTACCACCCCATTTTAGCATGATGTCTCATTCTCAGCATTTTACTGCCGCTATGCTACCGGAATTGCCCTAGGAGTTCGAGAGATACTAATTTCTTTGTCCTACATTCTGCAGTCTATAGTTGATGTTGATCCGTCCTTGGTTTCGTTTCCCAGTATGTCATCAGTTAAGCAAAGTTCTGTTGCTTGTAGCCAGAACCACGGAGATGGTAGGGACGAGGATCCTCACGACCAGCCTTCGTTGCTAGAGTTCATGTTAGAGATGGGGAGGAACAATCGTGAGGCTAACCACTTGTTGGCACGTATCAAGGAGAACACCGCACATCAGTTCAAAGGGTCTGCAACCATTCATGACTTCATTCGCTTGCACCCACCTACCTTTCATCATTCCATCAAGCCACTCGATGCAGATGACTGGCTCTATAGCATCACTCATAAGCTGCATTCCGTGAACATAGCTGAAGATGACAGGGTCGCCTATGCCACATACCACCTGGAAGGTCCTTCTAGTCTTTGGTGGAAGAACTATGAGCCTATGCTTCCAACTGGCCAGATTCCAACATGGAGGGATTTCATCGAGGCTTTTCGCGAGAAACACATTCTCTAGGCCCTCATTGATCGCAAGAGAGTAGAGTTCTGTAGTTTCACCCAGAGTAAGATGGGTGTTGATGCTTACAGTAGAGAGTTTGAGAACCTTGCCCGCTATGCTTCAGGAGAGGTGTCCACGGACGCCAAGAAGCAGGCTAGGTTCTGGAAGGGTCTCAACCCCAAGTTGTGTCGTAATCTCCACCTGCATCATTGTGATACATTCCAAGCTCTTGTGAACAAGGGCATTAATGCAGAGACAACCCAACTCACTTACGAGGAGTCTCGTAAGCAGACCCGCGATTTGGGATCTTCCTCCGGTTCTAGTTCTCAGAAGCGCCGGATTTGGGTTCCAAACTCCGTTCTTCCTTTCGGATATACACCGAGACCGTCCTATGTGGTGCCTCCCCTAGCTCAGTCGTATGTTTCACCCATGCCTACTGGTGGACCACTTTTCAGTGCGGGTCCACGTTCGACTTCAGGGACTTGCTTCATGTGCGGGAAGCCAGGACACTATGCACGTGTCTGCTCTCAAGCCAGTTATGCTCCACCCCAGCCCGAGAAATCTGTTGGCCGTGGTAAGCCATCATGCAAGATGATCAGTGCCAAGTCAGGACACTAAATGTGGATGTGTGCATCACGTCTCAGCTAAAGATGCTCATGATGATCCAGATGTCGTTCTTGGTACACTCCTTGTCAATTGCCATCTAGCATCGGTTTTGTTCGATACCGGGGCATCTCATTCCTTCATTTCTGAAAGCTATGCTAACTTGCAGAACATTTCATTTTGTGATATGCCCTCTCCACTAGTCATTCAAACTCTCGGATCCAAATGGCAAACTTCTAGTGTAAGTCATGGTAATGAAATCCTTGTTAACAGACTTGTATTCGTTGCCTCACTTGTAGCCCTCAAGACTACAGATATTAACATCATCTTGGGTATGGACTCGATGAAAGCTCATTATGCCAGGATTGATTGTTACACCAGGTCCGTTCAGCTTACACACCCATTTGGCAAGATAGTCACTGTCTCCACTAGAGTTGCAAGGCATCAGCTCTATTCTCTTAATGCCAGCCCTCTTCTAGACCTTGAAGATATCCCGGTAGTCTGTGACTTTCCGGATATCTTTCCAGATGAATTGCCAGGTGTTCCACCAGACAGAGATGTAGAGTTCGTCATAGATCTTATCCCAGGAACCGCTCCAATCTCTAGGAGACCTTACAAAATGGCACCCTTAGAACTAGCCGAGCTTAAGAAACAACTTGATGAGTCCTTGCAAAAGGGTTTCATCCGTCCTAGTTCTTCTCCTTGGGCTTGCCCCGTCCTCTTCGTCAAGAAGAAGGATGGTACGGACCGGATGGTTGTAGATTATCGTCCCATTAATTTGGTCACGATAAAGAACAAGTATCTGCTCCCCAGGATCAATGATCTGTACGATCAGCTCGCTGGATCCTCAGTCTTTTCTAAGATGGATTTGAGGTTCGGCTACCACCAAATCAAGATCAGAAACGGGGACATTCCCAAGACAACCTTTGTCACCCGTTATGGCCAGTACGAGTACACTGTCATGTCCTTTGGTCTAACCAATGCTCCGGCCACATTCTCCCGCTTGATGAACACGATCTTCATGGAGTACTTAGATAAGTTCGTCGTGGTTTACCTCGATGGTATCCTTATTTATTCGAAGAACGAGGAAGAGCATGCCGTACATCTTAGACATGTGCTAGAAAAACTCAGAGAGCACCGCCTTTATGCCAAGTTCTCCAAGTGCGAATTTTGGTTGCCAGAAGTGACCTACCTAGGCCACGTAATCTCTGGTAAGGGTATTGCTGTCAATCCCGAGAGAGTTAAGGCCGTTCTTGATTGGACTCCACCTGAAACCATTAAACAAGTTAGGAGTTTCCTTGGTCTACCCAGCTATTGTCGCCGCTTTGTTGAAAACTTCTCAAAAGTAGCCAACCCCCTCATGGAACTTCTCAAGAAAGATAAAAAGTTTGATGGTCCCCACAGTGTGAGTATAGTTTTCAGGAACTGAAAAGACGCCTGACTTCTGCTCCCATACTTGTGCCACCGGATTTCACTAAAGGCTTTGTTATCTACTGCGACGCCTCACGACAGGACCAGGCTGCATTCTTATGCAAGATCGTCATGTGATTGCCTATGCAACTCGACAGTTGCATCCACATGAAGAAAATTATCCTACACATGATCTAGAGCTTGCAGCCGTACTCTATGCACTCAAGACCTGGCGACATTACCTCCTTGGTAAACGTTGCGAGATCTACACCGATCACCAGAGTCTCAAGTATATCTTCACACAACCAGATCTGAACCTTACGCAAAGATGTTGGTTGGAAGTGATCTCAGATTATGATCTATGGATTACTTACATCCCAGGCAAAGCCAATGTCAAGGCTGATGCGCTAAGTCGTAAATCCTATAGCAACAATCTCATGTTGCGGGAGGGCCAACCACTTATCCATGAGGAATTCTGTGAGCTTAACCTTCGCATTGCTCCTCGCGGATTCCTTTTTACCTTTGGTGGCGAAACCTACTCTTGTGGATCATATCATAGAAGCCCAGAAGCATGATACGGGGATTACCCGGGACAAGAGAAACATTGCCAAGGGTATTGCTGGTAGTTTCTCTATAGATGATCAAGATGTCGTTTTATTTGGGAACCGCCTTGTGGTCCCCAAGAAGCAACATCTTCGACAACTGATCCTTAAGCAGGCGCATGAATCTCCTCTCACGATTCATCCCGGTAGCACTAAGATGTATTAGGACCTACGCCGGAGGTTCTAGTGTACTAGGATGAAGAGAGAGATTGCTCAGTCCATTGCTAACTATGATGTTTGTCATCGCGTTAAGGTAGAGCATCAGAGACCTGCTGGCACGCTTCAGCCTTTAGCTATTCCAGAATGGAAATGGGATAAAGTTGGTATGGACTTCATCACCAGCTTTCCCAGGACCAAGAGAGGGAATAATGTTATCTTCGTAGTCATTGATCGTCTCTCCAATGTGGCCCAATTCCTACCTGTTCGAGAGAGTATCACTGCTAGTCAGCTCGCTGACTTATATATTTCTCGAATAGTGTCACTTCATGGTGTTCCACTAGAAATCAATTCAGACCGTGGTAGTCTTTTCACTTCTGATTTCTGGGAGAGTTTCCAAACTGCCGTGGGAACCCATCTTTCCTTCAGTAGCGCTTTCCACCCTCAATCAAGTGGTCAGGTGGAATGGGTCAATCACATTCTCGAATACATGCTTAGAGCTTGCGTTATCTCATTCGGTATGGATTTGGAGAAATGTCTTCCTTTTTCCGAGTTTGCTTATAAAAATAGCTATCACTCCAGTCTCAAGAAAGCTCCTTTTGAGATTCTCTATGGACGAAGATGTCGAACACCTTTGAACTGGTCAGAAACCGGTGAAAGACAATTCTTTGGACCAGACATAATCCAGGAGGCAGACGAGCAAGTTCGCATCATTCGTGAGAATTTGAAAATAGCCCAATCTTGTCAAAAGAGCTAGTATGATCATCATCATAAGGATATGACTTATGAAATTGGCGACAAAGCTTACCATCGGGTTACTCCTTTGAAGGGTACCCATCGTTTCGGTATCAAGGGCAAGTTGGCTCCTCATTACATTGGTCCCTTTCGCATTCTCGCTAAATGATGTGAGGTTGCCTACCAGTTGGAACTACCTCCACATCTTTCCAGAGTGCATAATGTCTTCCACGTCTCTAAACCCAGGTGTTGCTTCTCGGATCCTATCCGCGGAGTGGACCACGAAACGCTTGATCTCCAAGATAACCTCACATATCGGGAGTAGCATGTTCGCATTCTTGATCAAGCAGAGAGTGTCACTCGACGTCATAACATCAAGTTTCTCAAGGTTTCGTGGTCTCATCATTCCGAGAGAGAAGCTACCTGGGAGCGAGAAGATCGTCTTCGACTGGAGTACCCCACTTTCTTTCCGTCGACCCCTGAATCTCGGGACAAGATTCTTTCAAGTGGGGGCGAGTGGTCACATCCCTAGTTCTGGTATGCTCAAAGCTAGCTAGTCATGTGTGCATCATGTTTAAATTCCATTTAAATTTCAAATGGGGATTTGTGAAACCCCCAGAATCATTTTTGGAAATGACCCAAATAAAAATTGCTCCAAAAAGGTCCAAGAAAATCCTGATGTTGCTCTATGAAAATATTGGACAGAGCTAAAATCAAACCAATATTTTTAGGAGCTCATAAGTATTTATTTTGGGCATTTGGAATTAATGCATAATTATTTGCATTGGATATATATATGTTATATATATAGTATATGTCCAAAAATTATGCCATTTGTTGAGGAGCTCTAGAATAATACCACTAGTTCCTACAAAATTGGCATAAGGAAATAAAATGATTTAGTATTATTATTAAATCAAAACAAATGTCAGAAAAATAGAAAAGGAAAAGAAATAGGAAAAAAGGGAGCTTACTTGCAGCCCCTGTGTAGCCTGGCCTAGCCCAGCAGCCCAGCTGGCCGTGCCAGTCGTCCCCTTCCTCGCGCCAGGAGGACAGGGGCATGCGCTCACCGCCCGCACACATGCGCGCCACCTCCTGCCTGCCTGCCTGGCGCCCTCCCTCGTAGCCTGGAGGCCTCGCGTGACGCCATGTGACGCCCTGCACCTCTCCCACTCTCTCGCACTCCTTCCTGCTCCCCTGGATCTCTCTCTCTCTCTCTCTCTCTCTCACGACCGAGCGCTGCCATCGCCACTGGCCACCGTTGCCGTAGCTACCGCCGCAGCCTCGCCTCTCCACAAGTCCAACAGCTCCGCGTCGTCGTCCTCGACCTCCCTGTCAAGCCACCCATCGCCGGACGCCCCGAGGAGCCACCATCGCCGTCGTTTTTGCCTCCGGCCGCCGGAGATCGTCTTCGCTGCCCCGCCGTCTCCAGTGCATCCCCGAGCTCGCCGACGATGTCGTCAAGCCCGCCGGGAGATCCTGCCCCGTCCCCCTCTCCCCGTTCCTCCGTTCTCGTGCCGTAGCCCCCTTTCCCCACCATGGCCATAGCTCCTTGCCGCCAACCATGTCGCCGCCGTGGCCATTGCCAATGCAACTCGCAACCGAGCGCGTCACCGAGTTCGTTGCATCCCCAAGAGCCTAATGCACACACCCAGTCGCCCTCCCGTGCACCGTAGCGTCGAACCCAACCCCGTCCAGACTCCGGCCACCGCCACGAGCTCCACTCCGGCGAGCTTGCTCCACCCCTGCCACTCCCGCTTGCCCTACTAGATGCGCACGAGCCCCAGCTACGCGTAGGACCCAACCACGGTCGATTTGATCGACCGTGGGCAAAACCCGAGCGCCTCCGCCGTCCCTGGCCTCACCGGCGACGAGCCGCAGGTCAACTCCGGTGAGTTTGACCCGGGGTTGACCACTGTTTGACCCCCTCTGGGTCACTGACGTGTGGGCCCCAGGCCACTAACTAAATTAGATTAGTTAGGTTAGTCACTGACAGACGAGACCCACAGGTCAGGGTTGACCTGGACCATCTCTGTTGACTTGCTAACGCAAGCATGACGCAGTCCTGACGCAATTATTTATTTTCTGGATTTAAATTAAATAAGGAAATTCTAGAAAATTAGCAAAACTTCAAAAAATCATAGAAATTCAATCGTAGCTCAGATTGAAATAATTTATATATGAAAAATTATCAAAAAAATGCAATTTATCCATCTGTACTAGTTTCGTGCATGACAAACCAACTTATACCTAATATATAAATGAAAACATATAAATGGCATATATAAGAGCTTACTTTGGAGATGCATTTGAATATTTGGTTCAAATGGACTTCAACCAAATGAATGCTAGCTGCATTAGCTCAAACAACATCACATCTACATGCCATAATCATGCATCATATTGTTGCATATGCTTGTGTTTTGATTGTTGGCACAGTTCCTTCTAGATAGGTCCTGCTCCGGAGACCGTTCTAGAGTACCTATCTGAGGAGCAGTGCCCCCTGTTGAACTACCAGGCAAGCAAACCCCCTTGTTCATTCTGATACAATCCTACTCTCTCGCTCCTCCTATCAGTTATTGCATTAAGACAACAACGTTTCAACTGCTACTTTGTGCTGCGGTAGTTGAACCCATTCCTCTGCATGACCTGTCATTGCCACAGTAAATAGTTGAAACCCACTAGCATGTGTAGGAGTTGATTGAAGCCATTGTTGTGTTCCTACCATGCCATGCTAGCTATTGCTTAGAGTGTGTCAGGTCAGATTCATTGGGAATGAATTGGAGTGCAGTGTTCTATGTTCTGATGCTTGGAGTGAAGTGTGTGAACACGATTTGGTAAAGGTAGCGGTGAGAGGCCATATAGGAGTACATGGTGGGTTGTCTCACTGGAACTGTCCTTAAGCACTGATTTCTATGTATGTTATCCAATGACTCGATACTACTGCACATTGGGTTCCGATAACTCGACCCCTCTCGACTTATTAACCAACTTGATCTCTGTCCAGGAGTCGCAACTAGTTTCTGGTGATTGTAGGTAGTGTTAGTAGTCTACCAAGTGGCACCCGGCCAGGTGGGCTTGGGACAGACTAGGCATAGTGGCACGGTATACCATGTGGCACCCGGATGGTGGGCTTGGGAACCCTGCTCACATCGTTTGGGGTCGTGAGCGACACCCCGGACGGATTTCCTTGTGGATGGAACCCTAATAGGCGATAAACCTGGATTACAGTCTTGTGTGGTTAGTCAGGTTGTGGCCGACACCCTCGTCAGGCTTCCACTTGAAGGTTGCCGAGATACATGACGTGTACATGGAGGTAAGTGGCGAGAGCGTGTGTGAAGAAGTACACCCCTGCAGGGTTAACATGATCTATTCGAATAGCCGGGTCCGTGGTTATGGACTTCTTGGATGCTTACGTGGTACGTAGACAACTTGAAGTGAATACTATAAAATGCTCAAGACAAGTGTGAGTGCTATGGATGGCCTTCTCATAGGGAGACGGGGATGAATCCATAGTAGTGTATTGTGTGGTGATTAGTGGACTCGTGTGCGCCATCTCACCTCAAAGAAGTTCTCGTAGTCGTAGAACATGATAGCCACTAAGTCAAAGCTGGCTTGCTGCACCTAAACCCCACATTACGCTTTTGATACAAATGCATCTATGATAGGATCTAATGTAAGTCTTGCTGGGCACCTTTGTACTCATGTTGCTTTATTTACGTTTTTGCAGCGGATACTTCAGTCTTACTAGTGTTCTCGTGGGCTTCGACAAGTAGCTTGTACCTGAGCTACGATCTTGATCGGATGTTGTAGATAGTCAGGCTCTTCAGCTTTTTTCATTTGTAGATGTCTATACTCAGACATGGAATGCTTCCGCTTGTTGCTTGTTTGCTCTGAATGTTGGGTCATGTGACCCCTGTTTGTAATAAATGCTATGATCGCTATTTGAGCCTTATCTATATGAGTTGTTGAGTTATGCTGTGATGCCATGTTGTACAACACATACTTGCATGTTATGCGTACGTGTAATGTGTATTGCTATGTGCGGGATCTGACTATCTAGTTGTTTATCCATAGTGGCCTCTCTTACCGGGAAATGTCTCCTAGTGTTTCCACTGAGCCCTAGTAGCTTGCTACTGCTCCGAAACACTTAGGCTGGTCGGCATGTGTCCTTCTTCGTTCCTGTGTCTGTCCCTTCAGGGAAATGTCACGCGGTGTCTACTGGAGTCCTGTTAGCCTACTACAGCCCGGTTTATCGGAGTCCTGCTAGCCCAGTTGCTACAGCCCGGATTCACTCGCTGATGACCGACACATTCATTGCTGGGTCATATATGTCTGTCCCTGTAAGTTAGTGCCACTTTGGGTTCATTACTAGCCATGTCAACTGCTACGTCTTAAGCTTGCGTTGGTTTTCCTCAAAGAGGAGAGGGTGATGCAACAAAGTGTAGCGTAAGTATTTCCCTTAGTTTTGAGAACCAAGGTATCAATCCAGTAAAAGGCACCACAAAAGTCCCACGCACCTACACAAACAAACTGAGAACTCGCAACCAACGCAATAAAGGGGTTGTCAATCCCTTCATAGCTGAGGGAGTCCTGGATGAGGGGGTATCCGGACAGCCGGACTGTGTACAACGTCCTGACTGTTGAAGCGTGAAGATACGAGACTCAAGACTTCGGCCCGTATCCGGATGGGACTTTCCTTGGCATGGAAGGCAAGCTTGGCGATCCGTATATTATATTTCCTTCTTTGTAACCGACTTCATGTAAACCCTAGCCCTCTCCGGTGTTTATATAAACCGGAGAGGTTGGTCCTTAGAAAGCCGATCACAATTACATTCATACCATCATTGGCTAGCTCTTAGGGTGTAGCCCCTACGATCTCGTGGTAGATCTACCCTTGTACTACCCATATCATCAATATTAATCAAGCAGGAAGTAGGGTTTTACCTCCATCGAGAGGGCCCGAACCTGGGTAAACATCCGTGTCCCTTACTTCTTGTTACCATCAGCCTTGACGCATAGATCGGGACCCCGTACCCGAGATCCGCCGGTTTTGACATGGACATTGGTGCTTTCATTGAGAGTTCCTCTGTGACGTCGCCGTCAGGCTCGATGGCTCCTTCGATCGTCATTGATGCTGCTGCCTAGGGTAAGACTTTCCTCCCCAGACAGATCTTCGTGTTCGGCGGCTTTGCGCTGCGGGCCAATTCGCTTGGCCACTTGGAGTAGATCGATAACTATGCCCCTGTCCCTCAAATCAGGTTCGGAAACCTGAACCACACGGCGGATACCCGAGGAGACTTGATCTTCAGCGGATTCGGGTCAGCGCCAGAAACATCGAACAGTCACGACGAGCACGGCTTAGACCTGCTGTCAGACGTTGCTTGGGATATCACCCCAGCAGAAGCCCGGGACCTAAATCCGGGACAGGTTGCGTCGCCTAAAGACGGAGGCTAAACCCCGCCCCACATGCCGTACCCTCATCAGCGATGGAGCCGAACACAGGCTTCACTTTTGAGGAAACCGGTGACCCCGAGCCCCTGGACCCATGTCCGGTTGTAGGCTTCAGTCCGTGTGTCCCAGGGCCCATCGATCTCGGTTGGGCTCCGGTGATGGAGTTCACTCTGCCGAACATCTTTCAGCACTCGCCCTTCGGCGACATACTAAACTCATTCAAAACTCTCTCTTTGACAGAGAATCTCGGGCCGAATTATGTCGGGCTCAAGTGGGAAGCAGGCGACGAAGACATTCGTTGCCCACCCACCACCCACTTCATAGCCACGGTTGATGATTTAACCGACGTGCCGGACTTCGACTCCGAAGGCATCGATGATATGGACGACAATGCAGGAGAAGACTCAGAATCTATGAGGTGCCGGATTCACACCTCGCCGCACGACATATACATGGTGGGTACGCCCAAGGAAGGCTATGGTGACAATCCGGAACATAACACCCCTGGGAAAAAACCAAGGCGACGGCGCGGACGCCGTTCCAAATCCGGCAACGGTAACAGTATCAGCAAGAGCGCCAGAAGAATGGATACTCCGGTCAACCCCGATGGCAATAATGACCAAACAGAACCTGCAATGGAGCAGGACGAACCAGGTCACGCCGACCATAGTCTGAGTCATATGCCCGAAGAAAACCAAAGGGACGCATTCACCAATCCGGCCCAGGACAAGAAGACAGCCCGGACGATGACGCATTCATCATTCCGGAAGAACATGTGGAACGAGAGAACCTCCATAGAAAGCTTATGGCCACAGCAAGAAGTCTGAAGAAGCAGAAGCAACGGCTTAAAGCCACATAGGAAACGCTCAATCACATATGGAATGAAGTGCTAGACACTGAAGAAAGATATGGCTACAAAGAGAACCTCCATAGAAAGCTTATGGCCACAGCGAGAAGACTGCCAGAATTCGACGACGAGGTCGTTCCACTGAAGAACAACATGAATAGGAGACCAGGAGTACCACCTCATAGCCGCAATAAATGAGCCGCCGGAGACGCCCACGATCTACATAAGCACCCGGAGAAGAAAGCTTGCGCAGCTAGGTCCATCTATGGATCTAAAGGAGACACCCCGGCGAGGGACTATGGCTGTCAAAATAATTTTGACAACCACACACTAGTTCGAAATAAACACCGAACACGACAACAGCCCACGGCATGCCACAGCGCGTCCAGATACAGAGGGGCTGCTCACCCCCTGTGCTTTACTGATGAAGTACTGGACCATGAATTCCCACAGGGCTTTAAACCTGTAAACATAGAGGCATACGATGGAACGACAAACCCAGGAGTCTGGATCGAGGACTTTATCCCCCACATACACATGGCTCACGGAGATGACCTCCATCCCATCAAATAACTTCCCCTCAAACTAAAGGGACCGGCCCGACACTTGTTGAAAAGCCTCCCTGAAAATTCAATCGGGAGCTGGGAAGGACTAGTGGACGCTTTCAGGGCCAATTTCCAAGGGACTTATGTCCGGCCTCCAGATGCTAACGATTTAAGTCACATAATCCAACAACTCGGAGAGTCTGCCCGCAAGCTTTGGAACAGATTCCTCACTAAGAAGAATCAAATCATTGACTGTCCGGACGCTGAAACCTTAGCGGCATTCAAGCATAGCATCCGGGACGAGTGGCTTGCCAGACACCTCGGCCAAGAAAATCCAAGGACAATGGCAGCCCTAACAAGCCTTATGACCCACTTTTGTGCGGGAGAAGATAGATGGCTCGCCCGTAAAGGCACCAGCGACCCCAGCACATCCAAAATAAGTGATGGCAACGGGAAACAACGACGTAATAAAAACAAACGCCAAAACAAGGAAGAGAGCCCGGGGAACATAACGGTTAATGCCGGATTCCGAGGCTCTCGACCTAACCAGCAAAATAAGCAACCTAAAGGCAGTAAAGAGGGACCGTCCGGTCTGAACAGAGTTCTGGACAGACTATGCCAAATTCATGGCACCCCCGACGAACCTGCGAACCACATGCACAGAGAGTGCTGGGTCTTCAATCAGGCCGGCAAACTAAACGTCGAACACAAGGGAAGGGAAACACCAAGTGAAGACGAGGATGAAAACAGAGGTTAAAACAATGAACATGATCCACGCGACTCGTACATCGTTGGGAAGGCACGAACGCACCCATAAAGACGCACGCGATATAGATCCCATCGTACCCACACCTAACTGTTGGATGTCTTGTTCGATCACCTTCGATCACCTAGACGGCCGAACTAGCATTTGGCGCGAAGGATCAAATGCCTTGGTGCTTGACCCAATAATCAACGGATACCATCTCACTCATGTCCTCATGGAAGGTGGCAGCTGTCTCAATTTAATATATGAGGACACTGTCCGCAGGATGGGGATAGACTCATCCAGAATCGGCAAGATTCACACAACCATTCGTCCGAGGAATTTGGACGAACATGCTATCGGTGTCAAAACCGGCGGATGTCAGGTAGGGGGTCCCGATCTGTGCGTCTAAGGCTGATGGTAAAAGGAGGCAAGGGACACAATGTTTACCCATGTTCGGGCCCTCTCGATGGAGGTAAAACCCTACTTCCTGCTTGATTGATATTGATGATATGAGTAGTACAAGAGTTGATCTACCACGAGATCGTAGAGGCTAAACCCTAGAAGCTAGCCTATGATGATTATGATTCTGCCTCTAAGGACTAAAATCTCCAGTTTTATAGACACCAGAGGGGTCTAGGGTTTACATGGAGTCGGTTACAAAGATGGAAATATAATATCTCGATCGTCAAGCTTGTCTTCCAAGCAAAGGAGAGTCCCATCCGGACACGGGACGGAGTCTTGAGTCTTCTATCTTCACGCTCCAATAGTCCGGACTAAGTATATAGTTCGGCTGTCCGGATACCCCCTAATCCAGGACTCCCTCAGTAGCCCCTGAACCGGGCTTCAATGACGATGAGTCCGGCGCGTAGTTTGTCTTTGGCAATGCAAGGCGGGTTCCATCTCCGAACACTCCAAAGTAATTATCAAACACCTAAACCGTGTCCAGATCTGCAAGATGATCTTCACATACCACCGTAGAGAGCATAGCATAAATCTGATATGTTGGCATTTTTCATACGTCATGCCCCTGCATCATGGCCCGGCTCAACACCAACCGGTTTTTCTTAGCCCACTTCGATACGTATTGCGAGGCAGTTTTATTGGCACGCCCTGCCAAAGTAGAGATCGTGTTCCCCTTATCGCGGGATCTTCCATCGATATGAGCGTGCGCAACCCCACGATGACTGTTGGTATGACTCCGTGTTTTTAGATAAGTCCTAGGCGGTCATGCTGAGGACGCTTGATATTCACCCCCTTTATAAAGGGGCCGAGGCCTATACCTCTTTTCCACCACCCTTGCGCCTTTTCGCATCTCGAGTTCTAACACCCGATACCCAAGCTCAAACACCCCAGATCCTCCACTATGTCCGGATCCAACCGTCAAGACTGGTGGGTGGCCTCCTCGGCCACAGAGGAGGAGATTGTGAAGCTTAGGGAGGTCGAGTATCTGACTGCTGACATCCAGCACAGGCTTCCTGCTATAGGGCATGTCATCCCTACTCCCGAGCCCAACGAGAGCGTCGTATTTGTTTCTCACTTCCTCTGCGGCTTGGGCCTCACCCTTGAGCCCTTTGTTAGAGGGCTCATGTTCTATTACGGGTTAGATTTTCATGATCTAGATCCGGACGCTATCCTCCATATCTCGTCGTTCATCATTGTGTGCGAGGCTTTTCTCCACATCACTCCACACTTCGGCTTATGGCTCAAGACCTTCAATGTGAAGCCGAAGATGATTGAGGGGTGACACGCGGAGTGCGGAGGTGCCTTAATAAGCAGGAACACCGATGCCCCATGGCCAGAGGGTTCCTTCCCAAAGGTATCCGATTTATGGCAACGGAGGTGGTTTTATGTCACGGCTCCCTGGGGCACAAAGTGGGTAGCTGCCCCCGACTTCTGTTCGGGCCCTCTGTCACAACTGGCGTCATGGACCAATGTAGGACGGGATTGGGGGTCTGCTAGTGATGTACCAACACTGCAGAGCCGTATGCGGGAGCTTCTTGAGAGGGACATTAGCCTTGTCAGCATAATTCAGGTAAATAATCCGACGGATGTTTCCGTGCAAACGCCGGCCTTTTCGGATGTGGGAGTTCAATCTAGAGGGTCCGCGGACTATTCTCCACTTCTTCGGCCTGACGCTCGAAGGGATGCGTAAATTATTCTTCGGACCACAAGTAAAGTGTCCGGACACCACCGAGGATGCGGGCCTAAGCTGCAATCGCCCAGATACCCAAGTAAGTAACCCCGAAACCGAACACTTCGTTTATATTTATCGTAATCATTATTCTGAAAATCCTCCGTGGCCAGGAATGGCTCAACAAGGTGGAGAGAATCAGGTGTCCGGTGCCACTTCCCGAAGGCTCGCCTAGTCCTACCATAGCCAAGATGCTTGGCCGGGTGCTTAGCAAAATGCCCTCAGGGAAAGACGAACAGAAGTACAGAGAAGCCGAACTTCACACACTACGCATCCAAACCGGATGAATTGCTACCTCCCCAAAGGAGGATAGTTGGGGAGGGGAATCTAAGACCTCCTCCCCGCACGGGAAGAAGAGGGCCGCCTCCGAAGACTTGGAGACGAAGGTACCCAAATACGGGAAGAAAGCGTCACCAGGGGGCCTGCCCCGAAGGGCGTCCTCACCGCGTCATGCCCACCAACGGGCCAGCCCTCAACCGAGCTGTAAGTTAATCGTAAATTCAAAGGTACTGCTTTTCTCTGAGAATAATAACCAGGACCCATTAATTGCAGTCCGGCTAGCAGCTCTTCTCGATAGAGTTCGTCTTTGGGGGATCTCCTTCCGGAGATGATCGAGAGTGAGACCCCACCAACCACTCCGCCTCATGGGGCGGGCGACCCCGAGGTGTCGTCACGGAGGAGTCCGGATCTGCCAAAGCCAGAAGCAAATCCTTCGGCCGCCCTGAGCCCGGATCTTTCGGCTCCCACGGGGGGTGATGAGAAGGGTCCGGCACAGTTCAGTGTCCGCCGGACACACTGACGGGCCTTCTGGAGCGAGCTGCTCTCTCGGAGGAGCACCGTTCATTAATGAGCATGGTGCTCGAGAAGATTTCCTCCGCCACAAGTGGGTTGAATGAAGCCTTTACGAGCCTACTCAGAGGCTTTGAGGTATGTAATGAAAAATATGTAATTTTTGGCTGTGATTCACGTGCTAGGTGTGCTCCGTATGGATAGTAGCCCCTGAGACTCTGGTTGCCCGCCCTAGAGTAATTGATGCCAATATCTAAGGATCCGGCAGCTGACCGGTCATTTGAAGTAATTGATTCACGTGCCTGTAATTTTTGTAAGTAATGATTGCGCTGTATGTATGTGCAGGTGTCTAAGGATCCGGCAGCTGACCGGTCATTTAAAGTTGCCAAACTAAGGAGGCAGATTGGAGCTATTGATGCCAATATCACACTGGTGAACGAGCGGATTAACGAGTCACAAGGTATGTGCTTTGCTTCCCTTATTATGTTGTATAGGAAAAATTGAGAGGAGCATAATATTAATGCGATATGCTTGGACTGCAGACGATGCTGCTGCCGTGGAAGCCCTGAGGGCGGAACTTGCCAAGGCCAAGGAACAAGCTCGGGCTAGTAATGCGGCTGCCCTAATGGCGGCCGAAGAGTTGACAGCCGAACAAGCTGCTCATTGCTGAAGCGAAGACAAAATAGCCGAGATGGCTGTGGAGCTGAAAAATGCCGCCAACCTGTATGAGCTCCTTGAGAAGGAGAATCAGGTGAACTTGGCTAACCTCAAGAAGGCACTTGATGCGGCCAAGGAGACGCGGTCTGAAAGAAGGGATGCACGGGAGGAGCTTCGACAGGCCGGAGAAATTGCGGCTGGAAACCCCTAATTATTGCGGATGAAGTTTTTAGATCTGAAGAATGCTCCCCTGGATCGACGCTGGAGCCCTGTAGACGCGTATGCGGACTTGGCGAAGAGTACGACTGATGCGGCCAAGTTTTTCGAGGATCAAGGTGATAAAGAAGTGGGGAAGCTGTTCTAGTCGCAATTCAATGCTCCCGCGCGCCCATTGCCATTAAGTGAGAAGATGGCTATTGTGGCTGAGCTTCATAGGCTGTACGGTCTTGCAATGCGGTCCGTAATAGACAATCTTTGGCTGAAGGAGCCTAAGCCAGACAATTATTTTGGTTTAGTGCAACAATTCCTTGGTGCCGTATCACAGATCGACACCATGAGGAGGTCGGCGTGTATAGAGGGTGCACGGATGGCTCTTGCCCGCATTATTGGATAGATATGGAGGCCACCATTGTTGCGACCCAGAATCCGGTGGGAGGCCAGGCTCCGGCCGAGTACTACTTAGAGCAGGTAACAGAAGGTGCTCTCTTAATAGAGGCTCAGTGCTCGAAGAATATCATGTTCGAGTGACAAATCGTGTTTATTGTAAAAACAATGTTATTTTGATTATGAGGCTATATTTATACTTTTTGCCCGAAAGTATTACTATGCCTCTTGTGCGGCCGTTTTTATGTATATGTGTAATCAGAAAGTTAGTAGTCGTTGGCTTCAGCCCCCACGCATACAATGCGGGGGTGTTCGCAAAAAATATGCGTAATCTCACTTGATCCAATATCTTGGTCTATTAAGGAGGTGATCGCACGTCGATCTAGGCAACCGGACTATATAGGTGTAACACTTTCAGATAGCCATAGGAGTTTGACGGTGGGGTTACTATGTAGCCCCTGGTACCCTCGCGTGCATCTGAATACGGGCGCGTGTGTACATGACTGGGAACAGTCCTTCTTTAATGCGGAGGAATCCTAAAGATTCCGATAAGTCTTCGAGTGGTTGAACAGTCTCTCGCTGTATCATGACAGCCAATTTTCGGCTTTCTCTACTGAGGTGCTCATCCGGAATAACCAGGGCACAATCGTAGTAGTTCTCCTTTGGCTGCCTTAGCCGATAAGAACGGAACGTAAGGTGGCAAACCCAGGAGCCGGGCAACCCAAACATTTGACCAAAGTCATGACTCGGAGCTGATGCATATAAGGCCAAACTCACGACGCCGAACACTCCCGAAGGTACTCGGACTTTGTAACATATACTGGCTGAGTAACGCCCTTCATTATGAACCCTGTATTTCTAGGTACGTGCATTAGTCTGTCGTGGCGAAATGCCAATAACATCAGTATCCTCTGTGGGTGTAGTACCCATGGGATGTGTAAACAACAAGACGCAATAAAAAGGTTTACACAGGGGCTTAACCTAAAGAGAAACATTTGAGAGGGGCCCTGCTACACGTCTGCGCCTTTATCTCCCTTCTGCCGTGTCCTGGAAGGGTATCGCACGAATGGTGTCTCTAAAAAGAAAAAAAAATCATGTAGAAGAGTATAACATAAGCGTGCGATGGATAGTAAAAGTGTGATACATTGGCCTATTAATAATGTCAAGCCACTGGTGGGGCTTTATTAAATATCTATAGCCCCTATTGTCCTCTGTAGGATTACAAGTATGTCACCCTAGCTCGGGTTTATCCGGGCTACCGGACTCGTCTAACCGTGTCAGTGGTCTTAATGACCAGTCATGCTTTCTGGTATTAGAGGCCGCTTAGAGTCCGGCCGCTGGAGCCGTCGCGTAATCCTCTGTGCATGAGGAGCGCTCTGTGTTTCCGTTAACGGTGATGACGCCACGTGGAGCGGGCATCTTGAGTGTAAGGTAGGCGTACTGTGGTACTGTGTTGAAGCGGGCGAAGGCCGTTCTCCCAAGCAATGCGTGATAGCCACTTTTGAAGGGGGTGATGGTGAAGAGTAGTTTTTCACTTCTAGAGTTTCCTGGGGAACCGAATGTTACCTCCAGTACAACGGAGCCCCTGCCGTAGGCTTCAACGCCTGGTATCAGCCCTTCGAAGGTGGTGTTACTTTGGCTGATTCTGGATGGGTCTATCCCCATCCTGCGGACAGTGTCCTGGTATATTAAATTAAGACTACTGCCGCCGTCCATGAGGACGCGAGTGAGATGGTATCCGTCAATTATTGGGTCGAGCACCAAGGCAACTGATCCTCCATGCCGCATACTAGTCGGGTAGTCCCTGTGATCGAAGGTGATCGGGAAGGCCGACCAGTGGTTAAGTTTGGGGCGACAGGCTCTACAGTGTATGCGTCTCTGGGCGTGCATTTGCACCTTCTCGTGGGTGTGTGAGTCGCATGGATCATGTTTACTATTTTTACCTCTGGTGGGAATTTTTTCTATCCCCCAGTGTTTGGCTGGCGAGGCTCATCCTTGTCTTCACTTGGTGTTTCCCTTCCCTTGTATTCGGCATTTAATTTGCCGGCCTGCTTGAAGACCCAGAATTCTTTGTGAGTGTGGTTCGCAGGTTTGTCGGGGGTGCCATGAATTTGGCACTGTCTGTCCAGGACTTTGTTTAGGCCGGACGGTCCCTCTTTGCTGCCTTTAAATGGCTTCTTTTGTTGACCGGGTCGAGAGCCCCTGAATCCGGCGTTGACCGTTGTGTTGTACGGGCTCTCTTCCTTGTTTTGACGTTTGTTTTTATTTTGCCGTGGTTTCCCGTTGCCATCCCTAATTTCAGATGTAGTTGGGTCGCTGGTGCCTTTACAGGCCAACCAACTATCTTCACCTGCGCAAAAGCGGGTCATAAGGCTTGTTAAGGCTGCCATTGTCCTCGGCTTTTCTTGGCCGAGGTGTCTGGTGAGCCACTCGTCCCGGATGCTGTGTTTGAAGGCCGCTAGGGCTTCGGCATCCGGACAATCGACGATTTGATTCTTCTTAGTGAGGAATCTGTTCCAAAGCTTGCGGGAAGATTCTCCGGGATGTTGAATTATGTGACTTAAATCGTCCGCATCCGGAGGCCGGACATAGGTCCCTTGAAAATTCGCCCTGAAAGCATCCTCGAGTTCCTCCCAACATCCAATTGAATTTTCGGGGAGGCTTTTCAACCAGTGTCGAGCTGGTCCCTTTAACTTGAGGGGAAGGTATTTGATGGCGTGGAGGTCGTCCCCACGAGCCATGTGGATATGCAGGATAAATCCTCAATCCAGACCCCAGGGTCTGTCGTACCGTCGTATGCCTCTATGTTCACAGGTTTAAAACCCTGTGGGAATTCATGGTCCAGCACCTCTTTGGTGAAGCACAGGGGGTGAGCAGCCACTCTGTATATGGACGTGTTGTGGCATACCGTCGGCTGTTGTTGCGTCGATACTGATTCCGAAATGGTATGCCATTGGTATGATCGTTTTGGTGACCGTAATCCTGCGCCGGGGCGTGTCCTTTAGATCCGTAGATGGACCTGACCACACCGGCCTTTTTTTCCAGGAGCTCATGAAAATCGTGTGCGTCGTCGGTAGCTGCTCTATTGCGGTTGCGGAGTGGTTTGTCCAACCTCCTGGCCGTATTGTTTTTCGGCGGAACGGCCTCATCATCGAATTCTGGAAGAAGCTTGCGTTTTGGGTAGCTCTTTGTGTGGCGATCGTCGCCGTGCTTTTCTTCAGTGTCTAGGACTTTATTCCATCTGCGATTGAGCATTTCCTGTGCGGCCTTAAGCCTTTGCTTCTGCTTCTTTAGACTTCTCGCAGTGGCCATAAGCCTTGTATGGAGCTTATCTCGTTCCAAGCGTGTTTCCGAGATGATGAATGCATCGTCATCCGGACTGTGCTCTTGTCCCGAGGCGATTTGATGAGTTCGTCCCTCAGGATCATTCTGATCGGGCGTCTGCTTCGAACTGTGTTCAGCGTGACCTGGCTCATCCTGCTCCAATGCTGGGTCCATGTGGTCATTGTTGCCTTCGGAGTTGACTGGGGTGCCAATCTTTCTAGCGCTGTTATCGCTATTTTTACTGTTGCTGGACTTGTAGCGGCGTCTGCGCCGTCTTTTTGGCTTTTGCCCGGGGTTTTGTCCTCCGATTTGTCGCCATCGTCTTCTTTAGGCGAATCCACCATGTATATATCATATGACGAGGTGGTGGTCCACCGCCCTGTTAGTTCTGAGTCGTCTCCTGCACCGACATCCATACCGTCGGTATCGTCGGAGCCGAAGTCAAGCATGTCTGATACATCGTCGACAGTGGCTATGAAGTGGGCCTCCTTCGTCGCCACCTTCCCACTCGAGCCGGACACAGTTCGGCCAAGAGTCTCCTAACAAAGTGAGAAATTTTAACGAGTTCAGCACGTCGCCAAAGGGCGAGTGCTGGAAGATATCCGCAGCGGTGAACTCCAGTATTTGGTGGGCTCGGGAGTGCGCGGAGTGGGACCTATAGCCGAATACGAGTCCGGGGGTCCGGTGTCACGGGCTTCCTTGGGGGTGAGGCCTGTGTTCGGCTCTACCGCCGATGAGTTTGCGGCCTCTAGGGTGGGGTCCATCAACCCGTCCTCGGGCGACGCAATCTGCTCCAGATTTACGTCCGGGGCTCCTGCAGGGGCGATATCCCGAGCATTGTCCGAGAGCAGGTCTAAGCCGTGCTCATCGTGACTGTCCGGCGCTCTTGGCGCAGGCCCGAATCCGTTGAAGATCAAGTCTCCACAGATATCGCCCATGCAGTTCAAGTTTCCGAACCAGACCTGATGGCCATGTGCGTAGCTGTCGATCTGCTCCAGATGGCCAAGCGAATTGGCCCACGGTGCGAAGCCGCCGAACACGAAGATTTGTCCGGGGAGAAAAGTCTCACCCTGGACCATGTTGTTGTTGATTGACGGAGCAATCAAGCCTTGCAGCAACGACACAGAGGAACTCTCAATGAAAGCACCAATGTCGGTGTCAAAACTGGCAGATCTCGGGTAGGGGGTCCCGTTCTGTGCGTCTAAGGCCGATGGTAACAGGAGGCAAGGGACACAATGTTTACACAGGTTCGGGCCCTCTCGATGGAGGTAATAACCTACTTCCTGCTTGATTGATATTGATGATATGAGTAGTACAAGAGTTGATCTACCACGAGATCGTAGAGGCTAAACCCTAGAAGCTAGCCTATGATGATTATGATTCTGCCTCTAAGGACTAAACTCTCCGGTTTATATAGACACGAGAGGAGGCTAGGGTTTACATGTAGTCGATTACAAAGAAGGAAATATAATATCCGGATCGCCAAGCTTGTCTTCCACGCAAAGGAGAGTCCCATCCGGACACGGGACGGAGTCTTGGGTCTGGTATCTTCACGCTCCAATAGTCCAGACAAAGTATATAGTCCGGCTGTCCGGATACCCCCTAATCCAGGACTATCTCATGTGCCCCTGACCCTTGCTATCCTAGCAACATGTGTCACCCACGTACTGAGAGGTGGAGATCGTGTGAATCATGAGTGAGTTGTTTAATCCTGTCGTGGGATGCGGAAGGATTTGAGCGGCAAAAGCCGAAAAATTAGATATGAAAATTTTAATGTTTCGTTCGCAAATTCTTCAGCTGTCAAGGACATAGTGAATATTTTGAATGGGTTTCAAATAAAACGCACATGAAGAATTTGTGAACCGACAGGGTTGAGTTTAGCATAGAGGGGGAACGGGTCCGATCACATTTACTTAGATGAAAAAGCAACTTGAGGAATTAGCCACTACAGGAAACAATTAATTTGCCGTCAGGGGGCATCTTTGCCGTCAGGGGGCATCTTTGTCGGACAGACGGCAAAAAAAATGTTTGCCGTCATCAGCTGAGGGCAAAGAAAAACTAACGGCAAAATAGACTTTACCGTCTGCCGAAATATACACAGACGGCAAAGAGCTCACTTTGCCGTCTGCCAAAAAGAATACATATGGCAAAGATTATTTGCCGTCAGTATTTATTTAGACAGACGGCAAAAATTCTTTGCCGTCTGTGTTATTTTTGGAAGACGGCAAAATGAGCTCTTTGTTGTCTGTGTTTTTTTTGCAGACGGCAAAGTGCGCCCTTTGCCGTCTGTATTTTTTCTGTAGACAACAAAGACAAAGCACACCGCGCGGATCGATCACACGGATAGATGACTTGGGAACTTCTTAGACGCACATCACTTCCACTCAGGGCCGTCGGACGCACGCACCTACCCAACCCACTGACCCATGACGCATGCACCCCCGCGCCCAACCAGCTCCCACCCACGACCGCACCTAGCCCCACCCACGACCCCATCTCCTCTCTCCTCCCGCGAGCTCCCTTATCCCCGCATGTAGACTCGTATGCATCTCTCTCTCGCTGACGAACTTGCAGTTCGTGCTCCCGATCCAGAGCACCCCAGCGCCGGTGCCTCGACCTCGCCCCTGCCTCTTCCCGCGCCCCTTCGTCCCGGCGCCGCTGGCCTCTGGGCCTATCACACCTGAGGGAGTCCTGGACTAGGGGGTGTCCGGACAGCCGGACTATCATCGTCCGCCGGACTCCAAGACTACGAAGATACAAGATTGAAGACTCCGTCCCGTGTCCGGATGGGACTTTCCTTGGCGTGGAAGGCAAGCTTGGCGATACGGATATGTAGATCTCCTACCATTGTAATAGACTCTGTGTAACCCTAGCCTTCTCCGGTGTCTATATAAACCGGAGGGCTTTAGTCCGTAGGACACAACATACATTACAACAATCATACCATATGCTAGCTTTAGGGTTTAGCCTCCTTGATCTCGTGGTAGATCCACTCTTGTACTACCCATATCATCAATATTAATCAAGCAGGACGTAGGGTTTTACCTCCATGAAGAGGGCCCGAACCTGGGTAAAACATCGTGTCCCTTGTATCCTGTTACCATCCGCCTAGACGCATAGTTCGGGACACCCTACCCGAGATCCGCCGGTTTTGACACCGACATTGGTGCTTTCATTGAGAGTTCCTCTGTGTCGTCACCGATAGGCTCGATGGCATCTTCAATCAACAACGTTGTCCAGGGTGAGACTTTTCTCCCCGGACAGATCTTCGTATTCGGCGGCTTTGCACTGCGGGCTAATTCACTTGGCCATCTGGAGCAGATTGAAAGCTATGCCCCTGGCCATCAGGTCAGATTCGGAAGCCTAAACTTCACGCACAACATCCGCGGGGACTCGATCTTCGACGGGCTCTAGCCACAGCCGAGCGCGCCGCACTGTTACGATGGGCATGATCTAGCTCTGCCGCCGAACAGTGCCTTGGTGGCCGCACAAGAATCCGCTCCGTCCTTTAGTCCGGAGACGATCGCCCAGATCGAGGACCGGTGGTTGGACACCGCCTCGGGGGCTTCAACTTCCATGGCGATGGAGCTGAACACTAACCGTGTCCCTTGCGAAGCTCGTGACTCCGAGGTGCCGGACTCCGGACCGCCCGCGCCCCTCCCAATCAAACCTGATCAGGCGCCGGTTATGGAATTCACCGCCGCGGACATCTTCCAACACTCGCCCTTTGTCGACATCCTAAATTCGTTAAAACACCTCTCTCTATCCGGAGAGGCCCGGCCGGACTACGGCCAGGACGGTTGGGATTCGGGAGATGAAGAAATTCAAAGCCCACCCACAACCCACTTTGTAGCCACTGTCGACGATCTAACCGACATGCTAAACTATGACTCCGAAGACATCGACGGCATGGATGACGATGACGGAGATGAACAAGAACCAGCGCCTACAGGGCACGCGAAGACCACCTCGTCATACGACGTATACATGGTGGATACCCCAAAAGGAAGCGACAACGAGGACCAGCGGGGCGCGGCAGAAGATAATCCCACCGACAAACAACCAAAACGGTGACGCAGACGCCGCCCTAAGTCCCGCCTCGACAACAACAGCACTCTTAATGACCCAGCAATACAGCAGGGCAAACCAGTGAACGACGAACACGCAGACAAGCAACCGCCCGAACAGGACGAGTTAGATAATCAGTCCAGGCCCGGCGAAAACAATAGTCCAGATGACCTCACGCCGGACACACCGCCGGAGAATAAAAACCTTCGGAAAAGACTCATCGCCATAGCAAGAAGCTTGAAGAAAGAAAAACGGAAGCTCGAAACAGCGGAAAATACACTCAGAATGAGGTGGAGCAAAATGCTCAAAACCGCAGACAAATACGACAATGGCCATCAATCAAAGAGCTACCCGAAGCGCAAGCTACTGCCAGAATTTGATGAGGAGGCCATAGAGCCCCCACAGTCAAAAAACAAAGAGGCCGCCTGGTTGGATAGACGGCCAGATGATAGGCTAAAATCTGAAAGCGGCGCCGCATATAATCCGACTAATGACCTTGGAAAGACAGATAGCCCAGCCAGGTCCATTTACGGGCCAAAAAAGAGGGCCCCAGGAAGCCACGCAACACGCCAAGTGTCCGAAGACATCGGTACACCCAAATACAGGGCCGCTGCACACCCACTATGTTTTACCAACGAGGTGCTGGATCACGAATTCCCAGCAGGGTTTAAACCCATAAACATAGAGGCCTACGACGGAACAACAGACCCTAGAGTCTGGATAGAGGATTACATACTACACATACACATGGCTAGAGGAGATGATCTCCACGCCATAAAATACTTACCCCTCAAGCTCAAAGGGCCAGCCCGTCATTGTCTCAAAAGCCTCCCAGAAAACACTGTTGGAAGTTGGGAAGAGCTCGAGGATGTGTTTAGAGCAAACTTTCAAGGAACTTATGTCCGTCCTCCGGATGCAGATGATCTAAGTCATATAACTCAATAGCCCGGAGAGTCAGCGCGCAAATTCTGGAACAGGTTCCTCACCAGAAAGAACCAAATAGTCGACTGTCCGGACGCCGAAGCCTTAGCAGCTTTTAAACACAATGTCCGAGATGAATGGCTCACCAGACACCTCGGCCAAGAAAAGCCGAGGACAATGTCCGCGCTAACAAGCCTCATGACCCGCTTTTGTGCGGGAGAGGATAGCTGGCTAGCAAGATGCAGCACCAGCGACCCAAGTACATCCGAGATCAGAGATGGAAACGGAAAATCACGGCGCAGAAAAGAGCAGCGCCGGAATAAAGAGAAAAGCCCAAAGAGCACGGCAGTCAACGCCGGATTCAAAAGCTCACGGCCAAACAACAAAGCACCGCCTCTTAAGGATAACAACAATGAGCTATCCAACTTAAACAAGATTTTGGGTCGGATATGTCAAATCCACAGTACCCCCGGAAGGCCTGCAAATCACACCCACCGAGATTGTTGGGTTTTCAAACAGTCCGGCCGACTAAACGCCGACCACAAGGGGCTCGACGCATCAAGCGAAGATGATAAACCCCACCAGCAGAGCACCAGAAAACAAAAGAATTTCCCACAAGAGGTCAAAGCAGTAAATTCACTTCATGTGATAACACGGAAAAACAGTGCGGCACCCATTAAAATGGGTCTCGCACGGTCCAACCCAGCGGAACTAGAGATTGGACATCAAAACCAATCACTTTCCACCACCTGGATTATTCCAGAAGCGTTCGAAATGCAGGATGGACTGCCCTAATATTGGATCCTATAATTGACGGACTGCAATTTACACAAGTCCTGATGGACGGAGGCAGTGACTTAAACCTGCTGTATCCAAACACAATCCGCAAATTGGGGATAGACCTTACTAAAATTCGACACAGCCGCACTTCCTTTAAAGGAGTGACGCCAGGCCCTTACGCCAAGTGCACAGGCTCCTTATTACTAGAAGTCATGTTCGGATCACCGAACAACTTTCGACGCGAAAAACTAATCTTTCATATCGTCCCATTTAAAAGTAGCTATCAAGCACTCTTGGGACGAGAAGCTTTTGTCCGCTTCAACGCCATACCACATTACGCGTCCCTTACACTTAAGATGCCCGGTCCACGTAGCATCATTTCAGTGCGAGGGTCATTTTAAGACCCCGGACACGGTCAGATGAGTCCGGCATAAATAAGCTAGGGGCTCCCTAGCCGCACATCCCTTCACAAGGGGCTGCGCGCACAAGCAAACAGCGAGCTCATACAGACTCCGCTTTTCTTATTTATATTTCTTCCTTTGTATATATTTTACGCATGAGTTCCTTTCAAACTAAGTTCCTCTCTTTTTACAGATGAACAACGTGCACACCCATCCAGGATAACGGCACAACGGAGACACAGGCGCAGACGTGCAGTAGGGACCCGTCGCGAGGATTCTTTTCAGATTAAGACCCTGCGTAAACCTTTTTTACTGTCTCTTGTTGTTATAATCCCTTGGTTTCTCATTATAACCAAAGCGGAACCTGACGTTTTGGCATCGGCCGCGTCAGAGGACCATGCCCGTACCTGGACACTAGGGGCTTAGGGCATTGTTCTGCCCATTATTATAAAGACCAAACACCTTAGGGAGTGTTCGGCATCTCGAGTTAGGCCTTATATGCATCAGCTCCGAATCATGTCTTTAGTCAAATGTTGGGTTTGCCCGGCTCCTATGTTTTGCTGCCTTACGTTCCGTATCATCGGCTAACGCGGCACCAGAAGAACTACTGCGATTGTGCCCCAGTTCGGCTGGGTGAGCACCTCAGTAGAGAAAGCCGAAAACTGACTGTCATGATACAGCGAGAGACTGGTCAACCACTCGATCGACTACTGGAATGTTTAGAATTCCCCGCTTTGACGAAGGACCGTTTGCCGGTCAGGCACACACGCGCCCCGAATTCGGAGAAGCGCGGTGCCCCAAGGGGCTATATCGTAGCCCCACCCTTGAACTCCAATGGCTAAGTGAAAGTGATAAAGCATCATAGTCCGGATTGCCTCGTTTGCTACGCTACCACCTCCTTAACAGGACCGAGACATCGGATTAAGTGTGAAAACGCACTATTTTTTGCGAACATCCCCGCACCTTGTGCATGGGGGCTGAAGCCGAAGACTGCAATCTTTTAGGTTATACAAACGTATACATAAACGGCCGCATAGGAGATATTTTAATACTTGGAACGCACAAGTATAAAAAGCAGTTACAACATAATCATTGTTTTACAAGATAAAACGTTAATTTGAACGTGATATTTTTCGAGCACTGCGACTCTATTACACGAGCGCCACGCATAACTTCCCCAAAATAGTGCTCGGCGGGTAACCGGCTTTCGTCCGATCCCTGGGTTGCAATAGCGGTGGCATCCATCTCTGTCCAATGTGTCTTCACACGGGCAAGGGCCATCCGCGCACCTTCGATGCAGGTCGACCGCTTCATCCCCTTGATATGCGGCAACGCTCCAAGAAATTGCTGCAATAAGCCAAATAGCTCGTCGCCTTGGGCCTCTCTGGCCAGACATGAGCCACGATATCAGTCATGGCAAGTCCGGACAACCTGTTCAGCTCAGCCCATTCAGCCAACCTATCGATCAACGGAAGTGAATGATCCGGACTATGGAATTGAGACCAAAATAGCTCTTCCGTCTTGTGATCCTTCTGGCTCCGGAAGTGCACAGCGGCTTCAGCCGCACTTGCCGCCAAGTCCATATATGGATCCTCCGGACCCCACAGCTCGCCAAGTTGGGCATACTTTGGATCCGTAAACCGGCGACGCAGCAGAAAAGGCCTGCCAGCCACAATACCTCCGGCCTGGCGCAACTCCTCCTTCATAGCCCGCATTGCAGAACGAGCATCCTTGGCCTCGGTGGTGGCCTTCCCCAAGTCTTCCCGCTCCGATAGGCGCTCCTTTTCAAGTATGCAAGTTCCTCATCCCAGCATGACCAAGTCGTCGATGCCATAACCAGCCTTCTGAAGCTTTTGCAAATAGACACGTGGCAGGTTGTGGTCCTGTAGAGAAATCAACAATATACAAGTCTCCTCTCCTAGAGCCTTCGAAGACTTTGGAATTGTTAGATTCCATTAGCACAGTGCAACGATATTTGCCAAAGACGACAACCCTATCAAGATCACAAAGCATTGAGACAGACATGAGGTTGAATCCTAAGGACTCGACAAGCATGACTTTGTCCATGTGTCTATCCTTTGAGATTGCAACCCTACCTAGACCCAAAACCTTGCGTTTGCCTTTGTCATCGTAGGTGATATGCTTCCGATGGGATGGAGATAATGCAGTGTCCATCAATAAGTTCCTGTCAAGGACCCACTTAGTAGCTTTGGGTTGTTCATCCTGCAGATGAATTAGTGCAACTTACGAACCCATATACTTCATCAAGGAACAATATGATATCAATTTCATCAACAGTAACAGATACAGCAATATGAGCACATGAGAAATGAGTAATTCATTTCTTCATGATTAGCTTGCGACCATTCAAGCACATTCAGGTCTCTAGCAAATTCTTCAGACGATTAAGTTAGTCTGGAGAGCAGTGTCACATCCCTAGTTCTAGTATGCTCAAGGCTAGCTAGTCATGTGTTCATCATGTTTAAATTCCATTTAAATTTGAAATGGGGATTTGTGAAACCCCCAGAATCATTTTTGGAAATGACCCAAATAAAAATTGCTCCAAAAAGGTCCAAGAAAATGCTCATGTTCCTCTCTGAAAATATTGGACTGAGATAAAAATCAAACCAATATTTTTAGTGGCTCATAAGTATTTATTTTGGGAATTTGAAATTAATGCATAATTATTTGCATTGGATATATATATATATGTTATATATATAGTATATGTCAAAAATAATGCCATTTGTTGAGGAGCTCTGGAATAATACCACTAGTTCCTACAAAAATTGGCATAAGGAAATAAAATGATTTAGTATTATTATTAAATCAAAACAAATGTCAGAAAAATAAAAAAGGAAAAGAAATAGGAAAAAAAGGAGCTTACCTGCAGCCGCTGTGCAGCCTGGCCTGGCCCAGCAGGCCAGCAGGCCGGCCCATCCAACTGGCCGTGCCGGTCGTCCCCATCCTCGCACCAGGAGGACAGGGGCATGCGCTCGCCGCCCCCGCGCATACGCGCCACCTCCTGCCTGCCTTCCTGGTGCCCTCCCTCGTCGCCTGGTAGCCCCGCGCGACGCCACGCGACGCCCCGCACCTATCCAACTCTCTCTCGCTCCTTCCCCCTCCCCTGGATCTCTCTCTCACGGCCGTGCGTTGCCGTCGCCACCGGCCACCTTTACCATAGCTACCGCCGCGGCCTCGCCTCTCCGACAAGTCCAACAGCTCCGCGCCATCGTCCTCGACCTCCCCGTCAAGCCATGCGCCGCCGGACGCCCCGAGGAGCCGCCATCGCCGTCGTTTTTGCCTCTGGCCGCCGGAGATCGTCTTCGCTGCCCCACCGTCTCCAGTGCGTCCTCGAGCTCGCCGACGGCGCCGTCGAGCCCGCCGTGAGCTCCTACCCGGTCCCCCTCTCCCGGTTCCTCCATTCTCGTGCCGTAGCCCCCTTTCCCCGCCATTGCCGTAGCTCCTCGCCGCCGTGGCCATAGCCACCGCAACTCACTCCCGAGCGCGTCACCAAGTTCGTTGCATCCCCAGGAGCCTAACACACACACCCACTCGCCCTCCCATGCACCGTAGCCCCGAACACAACCCCGTCCGAACTCCGGCCGCCGCCATGAGCTCGACTCCGGCGAGCTCGCTCCAGCCCAGCCCCTCCCGCTTGCCCTACCAGATGCGCGCAAGCCCCAACTACGCGTAGGACCAAACCACGGTCAATTTGTTCGACCGTGGGCAAAAACAGAGCGCCTCCGCCGTCCCTGGCCTCGCTGGCGATGAGCCGCGGGTCAACGCCAGTGAGTTTGACCCGGGGTTGACCACTGTTTGTCCCCCTCTGGGTCACTGATGTGTGGGCCCTAGGCCACTAACTAAATTAGATTAGTTAGATTAGTCACTGATAGACGGGACCCACAGGTCAGGGTTGACCTAGACCGTCTCTGGTTACTTGTTGACGCAAGCATGACGCAGTGCTGACGCAATTATATATTTTCTGGATTTAAATTAAATCAGGAAATTCTAGAAAATTAGCAAAACTTCAAAAAATCATAGAAATTCAACCGTAGCTCAGATAGAAATAATTTATATATGAAAAATTATCAGAAAAATGCAATCTATCCATCTGTACTAGTTTCACGCATGACAAACCAACTTATGCCTACTGTATAAGTGAAAACATATAAATGGCATATATAAGAGCTTACTTTGGAGATGCATTTGAATCTTTGGTTCAAATGGACTTCAACCAAATGAATGCTAGCAGCATTAGCTCAAACAGCATCACATCTACCTGCCATAATCATGCATCATATTGTTGCATATGCTTGTGTTTTGATTGTTGGCACCGTTCCTTCTCGATACGTCCTGCTCCGGAGACAGTTCCAGAGTACCTGACTGAGGAGCTGTGCCCCCCTGTTGATCTACTAGGCAAGCAAACCCCCTTATTCATTACGATACAATCCCACTCTCTCGCTCCTACTCTTAGTTATTGCATTAGGACAACAACGTTTCAACTGCTATTGTGCTGCGGTAGTTGAACCCATTCCTCTGCATGACCTGTCATTGCCACAGTAAATAGTTGAAACCCACTACATGTGTAGGAGTTGATTGAAGCCATTGTTGTGTCCCTACCATGCCATGCTTGCTATTGCTTAGAGTGTGTCAGGTCTGATTCATTGGGAATGAATTGGAGTGCAGTGTTCTATGTTCTGATGCTGAGTGTGAAGTGTGTGAACACGATTTGGTAAAGGTAGCGGTGAGAGGCCATGTAGCAGTACATGGTTGGTTGTCTCACTGGAACCGTCCTTAAGCACTGAGTTCTATGTATGTTGTCCAATGACTCAATACTACCACACATTGGGTTCCTGTAACTCGACCCCTCTTGACTTATTAACCAACTTGATCTCTGTCGAGGAGTCGCAACTAGTTTCTGGTGTTTGTAGGTAGTGTTAGTAGTCTACCAAGTGGTACCCGGCCAGGTGGGCTTGGGAAAGACTAGGCACAGTGGCACGGTGTACCAAGTGGCACCCGGATGGTGGGCTTGGGAACCCTGCTCACATCGTTTGGGGCCGTGAGCGACACCCGGCCGGATCTCCTTGCGGATGGAACCTGAATAGGCGATAAACCTGGATTAGATTCTTGTGTGGTTAGTCAGGTCGTGACCGACACCCTCACCAGGATTCCGCTTGAAGGTTGCCGAGATACATGACGTGTACATGCTGGTAAGTGGCGAGAGCGTGTGTGAAGAAGTACACCCCTGCAGGGTTAACATGATCTATTCGAATAGCCGGGTCCGCGGTTATGGACTTCTTGGATGCTTATGTGGTACATAGACAACTTGAAGTGAATACTATAAAATGCTCAAGACAAGTGTGAGTGATATGGATGGCCTTCTCGTAGGGAGATGGGGATGAATTCATAGTAGTGTATTGTGTGGTGATTAGTGGACTCGTGTGCGTCATCTCACCTCAAAGAAGTTCTCATAGTCATAGAACATGATAGCTACTGAGTCAAAGCTGGCTTGCTGCAACTAAACCCCACATTACACTTTTGACACAAATGCATGTATGATAGAATCTGATGTAAGTCTTGCTGACTACCTTTGTACTCATGTTGCTTTCTTTACGTTTTTGTAGCGAAGACTTCAATCTTACTAGTGTTCTCGTGGGCTTCGACAAGTAGCTTGTACCTCAGCTACGATTTTGATCGGATGTTGTAGATAGTCAGGCTCCTCAGCCTTTTTCATTTGTAGATGTCTGTACTTAGACATGTAATGCTTCCGCTTGTTGCTTCTTTGCTCTGAATGTTGGGTCATGTGATGTCGGTCGCGGGGAACAAGCACCTATGGGGCAGGGCCCCTTTTTGGTCCGGCAAGGGGGCGGAGGGCGCACGAAGAGCAGATCGAGGCGAAGCACGCGAGGGATTTTACCCAGCTTCGGAGCTCTCCGGAGAGATAAAACTCCTACTGCTACTTTGTGTTTCTATTTTGTTCTTGCTTGAGAGTGTGGGTGCCCTCTAGTTTCGAATGAGTCGAACCTCCCCACCCCCCCCCAACCCCCTCTACGTGCGCACGGGCCTCCTTTTTATAGGCTAAAGCGGTCACCGACAGGTGGCAGCGTAGATAGAGGGGTAAAAGAGTAAAAACGGGGGTTGGTACAACCGCTACCAACAGTGCCCCCTACCTAACTCTGACAGCAGGGGACAAGGGCATTAATTGCCCGTCCGGTCACCCAAACAGTGTATGAGGCGACCGTTAGGGGCGCCACCGATCGCCACGATGGTTATCTTGCCAGCGCCTGCTTGCCACCTCGCACCCCTAGCCGCACGGCCTCCTCCCACGTGTGCTTGGGAGGGTGCCAGAGCGACACATTGGCAGGTGTGCTGGAGCAAGGGCGCGAAGTGGGGGTTTCCCGCGGCAAGCTCCTTTCCGCGGTCGTCGTCTTGTCGTGTTCGGGAGCTTGTCGCTCACCGGGCCTTGCCGGGGCGCGCGGTGCGTCGTGGCAAGTTTTCTTGGAATGCCTTAGGTGGCCTTCCCGGCAAGCTCCTCTTGTCGGGGCCTTGGTTGGCCTTCCCGGCAAGCTCCTCTTGTCGGGGCCTTGGTTTGAGTACTTTGTTCTTGAATGGTCTTCAAAGTAGCCGCGGAGGGTTTGGGCGGACGCCCGGCAAGCCTTGCCGCGGGACGCTGCGACTGCCCGTGCACAAGTTCGGGATACTAAGGTACCCCTACTTTAGTACACCGACAGGAGCCCCCGGGCCTGGGCCATACACGGTGCCGAGCGCTGTTGGGCCAGGCCCAAAACAGTGCACGGGCACGCGCGGCCTAGGTCACACCGCATATCTCTCCGCATCCACCGCGCACGCTCAGAACGGCACACGTCAAACGCGGCGTCGTGGGTGACGTGCGCGGGGCTAAGCCCCGTGAGCATGCGTCAAGTCATGATGAAGGGGACGGTTCACGCCCTCCTACCTAAACGGAGGTAGGCGTGGGGGCGTGGTGCATTTACTGGACGGGGCCGGTGCGCGGTTTTCGAGGTGTCCACTCCCACGATCACGGGGTGGGGCGAGGCCGCCTCATCCGTCGCCTCGGCTCTGCATCCCCGCCGCTCGGCTCCCATGCGCTTGGGGTCGCGGACGGTGGGAGTGGGAATCTGGGCCGTCGCGAGCAGAGGCAGTGGGTCGGTCCCGATTGCCTGCTCTTCCCGTGCCTTGATTCGCTGAGCGGGGCGGCCGACCCCCCACCTTGCTCCTTTATAAAGAGCAGGAGGGGAGCACAAAAGCCCGCACTCTCTCATCTCCTTCTTTCTTCAGCTTCTGCTCCCCTTTCTCCCATTCGCCATGGAGAAAGGGAACCCTGGCCCTTCATCGGTGGCGGCGAGGGTTGCCGCCAGACAGCGCACCTCTCCCTCTCTCGCGCCCGTGGTGGCAGATCCGTCCATAAGGGGAAGAGGGAGGGGGCGAGGTCGCGGACGAGGTCGAGGACGAGGTCGAGGCGCTCGGGGAAGAGGCGGACGGGGGGGGCGCGCCAGCTTCGCCTCCGCCGGCGGTTCCTCCTCCCACGGCGGTCCACATAGGGGACGACCCTTGTGAGTTCTTCGTAAGGCTGCGTCGGGCACCTCGTCGTCGTCTCCGGCTTCCAGCTCCGTTCGCGAGCGCGATGGAGTCGGACCCACCCGAGACACTGATACTGCAGATGAGGGGCTGTGGGATCAGCGGCACGCGAGTCCGTGTTGCATTCCCAGCCCCTAATGTGATGTATCTTGATCGAGGGTGGAAGACGTTCGCCCGTATCCACAGCCTGATGGAGGGGTTCACCCTCCATTTTAAGTTGATGGAGGGCGATCTCCTCTCCGTCAAGGTCTTCGGGTGCTTCGGCGCTCGGGCGAAGTGCTGCATGGACAGCTGCTCCGTTAGTGAAGGCTCCCCCTCGAGCGAGAGTGACGAGGAAGGGAGCGACAGCGACGATGAGGGTAGCGGGCGGTGGGATGGCGGGTCCGACTAGGTGTTGGGCGCCACTTTGCGCGGCACCGGCGACCCCATCATCCGTGTCGCCGGCTCCTTGAACTCCCTGGGGTCGTCTCCTTGGGCGGCTGGCGTAGGGAGGCTGCGGAAGGGGAAGAGGGCTGGCGACAAGGCCGTCAAGTCAGAGTACGAGGGCGTGGTGCCCTCGACAGCGTGCTGACGTCCTGCCGCCCCGTATTCGAGCCCCGCTTCCGGCGCTGCCATCACCGTCCAGCCTTCGGATAGCCCCCGGGATGTTCTCTTGGTGTCTTCTGGCACCTGTAGCTCGCCTAGGCGCCTCTTTTGCCCTTTTGGCCTCCTTGACCTACCTCCTGAAGAGAGGGACAGGAAAGGGATGACAGGCATCTTATCTTTTTAATTTGTAAGCCTTCGAGCCTTAGCTGCATCTAAAACTTGTAATCCTCTCTTTCATGTTTTTCATCCTCTATGGACTGTACCTGAGTGGGATATTTTTTAATGAAAAGGGGATGCTTGCCGGGTTATTTGTCTCGCGGGTTGAACCCACGTCAAGGAGCAAATCCTTGGTATCCCTCGGACACACAGTTCGCCTCCCGGCAACAGGCCCTGCCGCCTTCCCGCGTCGCTCGACCTTTCTCATGCCTTTGACGGAAATGGGAACGAGGTGGGTGCGGCCTCCTCGTTTCATCCCTTCGTTGCCGCAACTACGACCAAACTTGGCCCCGGAAACGGGCCCCAGGGCCTAGAGTTGAGGGAGCACGGCAGTTTTCGGGAAAAAACGCGGTTTCGCCTTCCCAGTCCATAAGAGGATGCATGATGAGGGACGAAAGACTTATCTGATATTGAAGCCCCCGGCAACTCTGGCTTGCCGCGGACGAATCTTGGCACTCGCAGCCCCCAGCAATACTGGCTTGCCGGGGCCTAGGTGCCGGCGCGCCCTTCCTCTCCTTTTCGTCCTCAAGCGGTCTGGCCAGGATATGCGAGCCCTGCGAACGAAGGAAAAGAAAAAGGACGGACTCTCGACCTCTAAGCTAGGGGTTAGCTGCTGTTAGGCACTATCAACCCTAACCAAGGACGAGACTCGACCTAGCATGCATGCTATAACCCCGGGGTGTCAGCGCTTCATTTACTCATGCTCAGGGTCTACGCCTGGCTTTGTACAAAGGGTTACATGCAACAGCAGCAAGGCTTGTACAAAAGGTGGTTGCCGGAACGGGTTCCGGCAACCGCGCCTTATGGGTAAAACTTACGAACATGCTCTATGTTCCAGGAGTTGCTCACCGGAAAGCCATCTTCGGTCTCAAGGCGGACAGCTCCAGGCCCAGTGACTCGTTTCACCCGATAAGGGCCTTCCCACTTCGGCGTCAACTTGTTGGAATTCTTGGAGGATTGAACGCGCCGAAGAACAAGGTCGCCTTCCTCGAAGCTTCCGGCATTAACTTTGCGGCTGCGGTAGCAGCGCAAAGCTTGCTGGTAGCGAGCGGCTCGTACAGCAGCCTGAAGACGGTCTTCCTCGAGGAGCAGCGCATCGTCTTGCCGCAGCTGCTCTTGCTCAAGCTCATCCTAAGCGAGCACTCGAGGCGATCCGTATACGAGTTCTGTGGGGAGAACTGCTTCTGCTCCATATACTAGAGCAAAAGGTGTCTGGCCAGTGGCTCGATTTGGCGTCGTTCTGATCGACCAAAGAACCACCGGCAGCTCCTCGATCCAATTTCTTCCGCACTTGTGCAGCCTGTCGAAAGTTCTGGTCTTGAGCCCGTGCAGCACTTCAGCATTTGCCCTCTCCGCTTGACCGTTGCTTCTCGGGAAGTTCTCCTTCTTGAAGGAAATGGACGATCTGCTGTGCCCATGCCGGAGCTTGTGGCTCGACGACAAGAACTAAAGGCGCAAATGCTGCTGCGGGAACATCTGCTTCTACAGCTAGAATCTGTGATTCAGCTGGAGCATGATGCTCCCCGGCAAGCGTGTCGGGACACAGATTGTCGGGAGCGTCTGGTTCAACGAAACAAACCCTGGGGCTTGTCGGAGCAGACTGCCCCTCAGCATTCTTTGTGCTGATCTTGGGGACCTTCTTGATGGCGGCTTCGGGGAGCTCTTCCGGAAGGTAGTCGCCAGTAATCAGCTTCCTCTTCTTGCTCTGTCCAGTTGATGGTGTTACAGATGGTTGAGTCAGCTTGAGCACAAAAATAACTGGTTCCACAGGTAACTTGAGTGCGGCGCACTTTGACAGGCCGTCTACAATGTCATTTTGAGCTCTTGGAACATGTTCCATTTGCAGGCCGTCAAAATGCTCTTCCAACTTCCTCACTTCATCGATGTAGGCTTCCATCAACAGACTCTGATAATCTTTGTTTACTTGACGGACTTCAAGCTGTGAGTCACCCCTGACAATAAGCTTCCTGATCCCAAGGTCTGCCGCGATCCTGAGTCCGGCAAGCAAGCCTTCATACTCTGCAGTATTGTTTGTTGCTTGCTCCTTGGGAAAGTGCATCTGGACCACGTACTTGAGGTGCTCTCCGATGGGTGCGACAAGTAGCACGCCCGCCCCGGCGCCTTGCAGCGAGAAGGCACCGTTAAAGTACATGATCCATTCTTTGCCTGCTTCCTTGATGGCGATGCTCCTCTCTGGAGTTTCTTCATCAGGTGTTGGCGTCCATTCTGCTATGAATTCTGCCAATGCTCGGCTCTGGATAGTTGATGTGCTTTCAAACTTGAGGCCAAAGCTTGACAATTCCAGCGCCCACTCGACAATCCTGCCTGTTGCTTCTGGATTCTGCAATATCCTCTTCAACGGAAAGCGAGTGACAACTGTGATTTCGTGCGCTTGAAAGTAATGGCGCAGCTTCCTCGAGGCCATGAGAAGGCCGAAAAGCAATTTCTGCACACCAGAGTACCTTGATCTGGCCCCCTGCAGAAGGGAACTGACAAAGTAAACTGGGCGCTGCACCATCTTCTTCTGTTTCTCTTCTTATGGCTGCGCAGATCTATCCTTGTCGGAACCAGAACTTGTCGGGGAAGCCCCCTGCTTGTCACTGGACTCACTTGTCGCGGTCGCTGGCTCATCATCCGCCTCCCTCTCCGCTACTAACGCGGCACTAACCACTTGATTGGTTGCCGCCAGATATAGTAGCAACTTCTCTTGTGGCTTAGGTGCGACGAGTATTGGAGCGGAGGATAGGTATCTCTTCAAGTCCTGCAGCGCGGCCTCCGCTTCCGGAGTCCATTTCATTGGACCTGCCTTCTTCAAAATTTTGAAGAATGGCAGGGCGCGCTCGGCAGACTTAGAGATGAACCTACTGAGAGCAGCAACGCAGCCGGCAAGCCTTCGCACATCCTTGACGCGCTTCGGTGCTTCGATCTGTTCAATGGCTTCTATCTTGTCGGGATTGGCTTCGATCCCCCGCTGGGATACAAAGAATCCGAGAAGCTTGCCGGAAGGAACTCCAAACACGCACTTCTCGGGATTCAACTTGAGATTGATCTTGCGCAGATTTGCAAAAGTCTCATCCAGATCTTGGATCAAAGTTTCTTTGTCCTTGCTCTTGACCACTATGTCATCCATGTAAGCTTCTACATTTCTGTGCAGCTGTGGCTCAAAAGCATGACTGACTACTCTTGCAAATGTTGAACCAGCATTCTTTAGTCCGAAAGGCAGCCGTACAAAGCAGTACGTGCCACATGGAGTAATGAATGCGGTTTTCTCTTCGTCCTCTTCCGCCACGAAGATCTGATGATATCCTGAGTATGCATTAAGGAATGAACTCCTGGCGTTCTACTGCTTGTTTTTTGACTCTCTGCTTGACGGGCAGCGCGTGAGGGCAGACGGCAAGGTGGTGCTCAATTACTTTCCTGGGAACACCGGGGATGTCAGATGGTTGCCATTCAAATACATCGACATTCGCCCGCAGGAAAGCAACAAGCGCGCTTTCCTATTTAGGGTCAAGCGTGGCACTAATGGTGAAGGTACCACCAGTGCCGTCCTCCTTGGCGGCCACTTTCTTGGTCTGTGGTGAAGCTGTCTTTGCCTTCTTGCACTTGCCGGTGGAACTCGATGGTGCGTCCTCGATGGTAGCGCAGCACTCCGAAGAGGTGCGCTTGCCGGAGTGGGCATCAGAGCTACTCTTGCCGGACTTGGCCTTCTTCTTCCCCCCGGGAGCTTCAGCGGCAAGTGGTTTGTGTTCTGCTGCGGCTGCTGCTTCCCGGTAGATTTTGTCGGTACAGATAAGTGCATCTTTTTTGTCGCCATGGAAAGAAATGACACTTATCGGACCGGGCATCTTGAGCACGTTGTAGGCGTGATGAGAGGCTGCCATGAACTTGGCAAGCGCTGGACGGCCAAGTATCCCATTGTAGGGCAATGGAAAATCAGCAACGTCGAATGTGACTCTCTCTATCCTGAAGTTCAGCTCACTGCCAAACGTTACTGGCAGCGTGATCTTCCCCTTCGGCTTGCTCCTTCCCGGGTTGATTCCTTGAAAGGTGCCGGTCTCTTCGAGCTCGCTGTCGGGGATCTGGAGCTTCTTGAGTACCGCGGAAGAGATCAGATTCAGGCCGGCCCCACCGTCAACTAGCATCTTCGTGACCTTGAGGTTGCGGATTGTTGGCGAAACCAACATCGGCAAGCACCCGACCGCAGTTATGCGGTCAGGGTGATCCTCAACGTCGAAGATGATGGGCGTGCTGAACCACTTCAGGGGCTTGTGCGACTCAATGGACGGTTCTGCTGCGTTCACTTCCCGCATCCACTGTTTGAGTTGGTGGTGCGAGGTGTGCAGAGAGGCACCGCCGTAAACGCACAAAACGTCTGTTGCCTTGTAAAACTCCTGCTCGTCGGCCTCATCTCCCTCCACCTCATCATCTTCGTCCTCATCTTCGTCCTTGTCGCAGCCGCGGGGAGGACTGTCTCCTTGCCGCTGCTTGGCCTTGCCGCGGTGCCCTCCCCGGGCGGGACGCTTCTTGCCAGATCCTCCGCCACCTTCCTGGGCCTTCTCCTTGTCGCGGCGCTCGTATTCAGCTTTATATAGCTCTACGAGCTGCTCAACCTTCTTGCAGCCCTGGAGGTCATGGCCCTTGGTGCGGTGGATCTTGCAATACTGCTTGCCGGAGCCCTCCTGCTTGTCGGCGGCCACCACAGCCTCGCCGGAGTCACCAGCTTTGGCCTTCTCGGCGCCACCTCCATTGCCGGACTGCTCAACAACTAGCACATCCTTAGCTCTTATCTTTCTGTTGTTCCGCCTCTGGTTCTTCTTCGCCGGGGCGGCATCCTCACTGTCAGATCCTTCTGCTCCTGCGTTCTCTCCAGGGAGTTTCCTCCCCTCCTCAGCACGTGCACACTTGTCGGCCAGAGCATATAGCTCGCTGACATCTCTGATTTTGCACATCGCCATCTCCTCCCTCATCCTGCGGTTACGCACGTTCTGATGGAACGCGCTGATAACCGCGGCAGGGTGGACGTCTGGGATGTTGCGCTGCACCTGGCTAAATCTCTGTATGTACTTGCGCAGGGGTCCCCCTTCCTTCTGGGCGAACAGATGAAGATCGCTCTCCTGGCCATGAGGTTTGTGGCCGCCTGTGAAGGCGCCGACAAACTGATGACACAGGTCCGCCCACGAAGAGATGGAGTTGTCCAGCAAGTGCATTAGCCAAGATCTGACGTTGGGCTTGAGCACCTGCGGGAACTAGTTGGCGAGGATCTTCTCGTCGCGCCCCCCGGCAGCCTGCACCGCGATGGTGTAGACGCTGAGGAACTCTGACGGATGTATCCTGCCATCGTACTTCTCGGGTACATCTGGCTTGAAGTTTTTGGTATTGGGCCACAAGACCTGCCGCAGCTCACGGGTGAACGCAGGGCAACCTACCGCGTACGGCAAGTCGCCTGGTTCCCCTGGCGCATGCACATCAACAGTGGGCCCAGCGCGCTGGTCTGACTGACGCCACGCTTCTCTTCGGCGCTCGATGCGAGTACGAGCGTCTTCTTGCGGGTCCGACGACGCGGTGGAGTCGGTGTCGAGGTTGGCCCGGCGAGTCGGCGATCTTCGCCTTCATGGTGGGGAGTGCACGGTGGTGGCACCCCCAGTGGTCTTATCGGCGTCGGCTTGCGCCTGGGCGTCCCTCCGGGGCTTCGATGTGCTCGGTTGCCGGGGCTTGTCGCCGTTGGCGAAGCCGATAAGGCTCTGAATGGTGGCCCTCCAGTCGTCGATCTTGTCTGGAGTTGGAGGGTAATCTAGAAGCAGCTGTGCTCGGGCCAGTGCTTCCTCTAGAGTCTTGGGTGGCGGTGGCGAGCGACGCGAGGTGCGGGATATGCTCAGGCTTCTAACATTGTTAGAAGGAGCAACATCTCGTCCATGCGACCGTCCCGCGCTCGTGCCGGCATGTCGACGCGCATGTTGGCCTTGAGCGTCCCGCGACCCACCAGCTTGGCCTTGTTCTAACGCGAGTACGGTGCCAGGAGCACCGTGGTGTTGTCGATCCTACACCTCCTGGGAGGGGTGCGGCGGATGTACAGACGCTGAAGCTTGCGGGGCCTTGTCCTTGGACCGAGTGACGATGTGAGTCCCTCCGCTGGCGCCCGCTCCTCCGCCGGCATCCACCCCACCGCCCGTTTGCTCCGGTGGCGGTAGGATAGATGTGGACGGAGCGGCCACCTCCGAATCCTTCTTCTTCGGTGGCATGTCGATGAAGATGTTGAAGTAGCACGCGCAAACGCCGGATCTGGTTCGCACAAACTCGACGCCCCCCTACCTGGCGCGCCAGAGATGTCGGTCGCGGGGAACGAGCACCTATGGGGCAGGGCCCCTTTTTGGTCCGGCAAGGGGGCAGAGGGCGCACGAAGAGCAGATCGAGGCGAAGCACGCGAGGGATTTTACCCAGCTTCGGAGCTCTCCGGAGAGATAAAACTCCTACTGCTGCTTTGTGTTTCTATTTTGTTCTTGCTTGAGAGTGTGGGTGCCCTCTAGTTTCAAATGAGTCGAACCTCCTCACCCCCCAACCCCCTCTACGTGCGCACGGGCCTCCTTTTTATAGGCTAAAGGGGTCACCGACAGGTGGCAGCGTAGAAAGAGGGGTAAAAGAGTAAAAACGGGGGTTGGTACAACTGCTACCAACAGTGCCCCCTACCTAACTCTGACAGCAGGGTACAAGGGCATTAATTGCCCGTCCGGTCGCCCAAACAGTGTATGAGGCGACCGTTAGGGGCGCCACCGATCGCCACGATGGTTATCTTGCCAGTGCCTGCTTGCCACCTCGCACCCCTAGCCGCAAGGCCTCCTCCCACGTGTGCTTGGGAGGGTCCCAGAGCGACACGTTGGCAGGTGTGCTAGAGCGCGGGCACGAAGTGGGGGTTTCCCACGGCAAGCTCCTTGCCGCGGTCGTCGTCTTGTCGTGTTCGGGAGCTTGTCGCTCACCGGGCCTTGCCGAGGCGCGCGGTGCGTCGCGGCAAGTTTTCTTGGAATGCCTTGGGTGGCCTTCCCGGCAAGCTCCTCTTGCCGGGGCCTTGGTTGGCCTTCTCGGCAAGCTCCTCTTGCCGGGGCCTTGGTTTGAGTACTTTGTTCTTGAATGGACTTCAAAGTAGCCGCGGAGGGTTTTGGCGGATGCCCAGCAAGCCTTGCCGTGGGACGCTGCGACTGCCCATGCACAAGTTCAGGATACTAAGGTACCCCTACTTTAGTACACCGACATGTGACCCCTGTTTGTAATAAATGATATGATGGCTCTTGGAGCCTTATCTATATGAGCTGTTGAGTTATGCTGTGATGCCATGTTGTACAACACATACTTGCATGCACTACAAAAAAAATACACTTCCGTGATGATACGTGTTTGTCACAGTAGGTCGCCTTTTTTGTCATGCATGTACATCCATGACAAATTTATGACAGAATCAAGATAGTCATACCTATGCTATCGTAGAAGTGTTCCATGACATTACCAAAATTATCATCACGGAAGTGTCCACTTCCATGACGATAAATCGCGCGTCACAGAAGTGCTTTCGTTAAGGGTGACCGACACGTGGCATCCACTGTAACGGAACTCCGTTAAGCTATCGGGTCGGGTTTTGGATCCGATAACCCGTTAACAGCCCCGACCAATAGGGATTTTCCACGTGTAAAATCATCATTGGCTGGAGGAAACACCTGTCGGCTCACCGTTGGGACAGATGTCATCCACTCATTGGAGAGAAGGCTCCTATGATACGTCGACATGTGGCACGGCCCGACAGAGGCCCATTCCTGTGAAAAGGCCAGCCCGTTTGACTTGGTCAAAAGGTGGCGGGCCGGCCCATGTAAAGCCTGTTAATGGCCTGTTCGCATATAGCCCATTTACAACCCGCTAACCCAAGGGCTGTAACGCCCTATCCGAATTAGACCCAGTAGCGTCATCTGGGCCACCCAATATGATTCCAGCCCATTTTCACTTCTGGCCCATGTATGGCCCATGACGTCTTTCGGCCCTTATGAGGCCCTATGTAACTCTTGGCCTATTAACGGCCCGTGGTGAAACTAGCCCGTAATGAACAGTGTATCACTTTACACCCGTTAACGGCCCATGGTGAAACTGGCCCGTAATGAACAGTGTATCACTTTATACCCATTAAGGGCCCGTTATTCCGTTGGGCCGTTTCCAGCCCATGTTATCTTTCGGCCTTCTCAGAGCCCATATATTCTTGGGCTCATTTCCAGCATTCGTTTACATACGGCCCGTTACTGTCATTTTTTGCTTATGGTCCAAATTTAGCCCGTGGTTACAGTCGGCCCGTTTGTGGTCTGTTAACAGGTTGTGCCGTTCTCATAGCGTCATGAAGTGCGGCCTATTAACGATGGCCCATTATGGTCGGCCCATGAACGGAGGATTCCAACTCTAGCCCGTTTACGACCTTTATGCGGCCTGTTATTGGCCCATGTTTGGCCAATCGATCATACTGCCTGTATAAGGCCCATTGATCATACTGCCCGTGTAAGGCCCACTGATGATACGGCCCGTAGAAGGCCCATTGTTTCTATGGCCCGTAGAAGGCCTACTGTTTCTACGGCCTGTAGGAGGTCCACTGTCACTACAGTAAATATTAGCCCATGGTTTGTGGCCTAGTTTTAAAAAATAGGTTATTGTAGCCACTGGCAAACCGTGGAAAAAGAACTGCAATGACTACAAGCAAACAAATAAACAAGTCAACAAGGAAATAAATAAGCAAGCAACTTATGCTAGGCTATCATGGCTATCACACATATTACATCCACTGGGCATCAAAGTTTGCCACCAGTGCAAATAAATGCCCCGACAAAAGAATATACAAAACTGAGAGCACTTCAGAAGGCACTAGGCCTGGCCAGGTTGGGCCCCCCAAACAGCTGAAGAAGCTGAGTAGACCTCAGTTGAGTCAACGATAGATGCATCAACACTAGATTTAAGGCATGATGGTGCGCACGGCAGTCCTTTGACATCTTCATTGCATCTTTGCCTTCAAGTCGGAGCTGAGCTGAAGCAAGCCTTTCCGCTTTAAGTTGAGACTGAAGAGGCCGAACTGATTGAGGCAGCGACTGCACAGAGGTTGTCTCACACCTGCTGGTGAGTAGCTTCAACTCACTGTCTTCATCAAGACAAGACCTTGTGTAAGTGCATCTAGTGCCACCCCTAGATGGTTTTGGAGTATTGACGACAAAGTTGGTTGAGGGACTAATGCGTTTGTGAGAATTGCAGGATAACGCAGGTAGTGTCCCTCATTGAATCGGTTTACCTACCGGAGATGACCCCTAAAAATGTATGAAGACATTGAAGACAATGGTGGTATGAGAAGATATTCATATTGAAGACTATGACATGAGAATACATTGTGTGAAGAGTTTGGAGCGCGAAGACTGTGTGGTTTCGTTGTTTTCTTTTCTTCTTTGTTGAGTCATAGGAACCACCGTACTGTTAAGTGGGGTCCAAGTGAACTAAGTCAGAGTGACTGAAGTGATGCTCAACCCAAATCCTATGTCTTCGAGCGAAGACAATGAGAGCAAATCTTATCCAGAGCTGGATGAGTCAGCTTTGCTTGTAGCCCAATTAAAGTTGTCGCGTTTGTTTGAAATCTGACCGTTGGAACACGTGTCAGTTCCTTAGTGACCCAGGGTCATTTTGGACAAATCAGGTCGGGTTGCCTAGTGGCTATAAATAGCCCACCCCCTACACCATAAATTGGTGGCTGCTTAGAGTTTGTACACGGCTTTTGTCGTTTGAGAGCAACCCACCTCGAAGCATTTGAGAGAGAGAAATCCTTGCGAGGACAAAGCCCAAACACCCAGAGCCAAAGAGTGTTAGGCATCACTGAAGTCTTTCTGTCTGTGTGACCTGAAGACTTATTACACTTGAGGACTGTGAATCCTCCAGCCGGTTAGGCATCGCGTTCTGAGCATCCAAGAGTCATTGTGAATTGCCGGTGAACTAAGTCTGTGAAGGTTTGGAAGTCTCCCTTGAAGACTTACCAGAGTGATTGGGAGAGGACTGGGTGTCCTTAGCTCAAGGGGAATAAGGTGAAGACACGGTCTTCTGAGTTAAATCTCAGCCTCCCTAACCAGACGTACAGTTGTCACAGCAACTGGAACTGGTCCAACAAATCCTGTGTCTTCAACAAGCAACCGGTTATATCCCTTCCCAACCTTACTTTAGATTGTCTTCGTGAAGTTATTGCCTATCTGTTTATCTGTTTGACTTCATTGCTTGACTACTATTGTTGATTGGCTTCACACTATCTTCCATCTTGATCCTTACTACCTAACTGCTACTAGTCCTGTACTTTCACATCATTACATACTTGACTATGGCTTGTTTAGGGTAGTTTATCTTCCGCTGCATATCAATTAGGTTATTTCTGTTGTTTGTCTTCGGAACTTCCAAGTTTTAAAGACTTCCATAAAAATTGCCTATTCACCCCCCCCCCTCTAGTCGATACTAGCACTTTCAATTGGAATCAGAGCAAGGTACTCCCTTGTTCTGTGTGATTCGGTTTAACCACCTGGAGTTTCAGCTATGTCGACTGCATGGATAATCAAGGTCTCCGCTGCTTGCCCCGTGTTCGATGGAACTGAATATCCCTACTGGAAGAATAAGATGCGCATGCATCTTGAAGCCATTGATGTCGACCTCTGGTATGTCGTCAAGAATGGCGCTCCCAAAACTGGTGAAGGTGTCACCCCCACTTATGTCAAGAAGTTCATTCAACTGGACTCTACTGCAAAGAACATCGTCTGTGGTCATCTGACCAATGGACAATATGGCCGTGTGAGTGCTCTGGAAACGTCGAAGCTAGCCTGGGACTGGCTATGCAAGGTCAACGAAGGCGTTTCAACCCAGAGAGATCAAAGAATTAGTGTTCTCCGCAACCTCTTCAACCGCTTCAAGAGAAATGACAATGAGAATGTCCAGCATACGTTTGATCGCCTCACTGATATCACAAATGAACTTCAAGCTCTTGGCGCAACTGAGATTACCAAGCATGAAATCGTCAAGACACTGCCGAGATCACTTGACAGCTCCTTTGACACCCTTGCCCTCATGATACAAGAATGTCCTGACTTCAAGACACTCGATCCGTCTGATATACTTGAGAGGCTCAACACACATGAGTTCCAGCTATCTAAGAAAAGAGATATCTATGGTCCAAGCTATGGCCGAACTCGTGCTTTGAAGGAGAAAGTTGTTTCCTCATCTGAAGAAGAATCCGACAGCAGTTCTGAAGATCCTAAAGACATTGGAAGGGAAATTGCTATGCTTGTGAAGAAGTTCCAGAAATTCACAAAGAAGAAAGGCTTCAGAAAGCCTTCACGATCTAGCTCAAGGAATGATGAAGCTTCCACACATGATCACAAGAAGAGAACCTGCCACAAGTGCAAGAAACCTGGTCACTACATATCTGATTGTCCATAGTGGGACAATGAGAAGAAGAAGAAGAAAAGCAAGGAATATGATTCCGATGACAAGAAGAAGAAGAAATCCTCAAAGTCTTCTAAGTCTTCTTCCAAGTCTTCATCATACAAGAGGAGCTCATCTGGCAAGGCTCGTGCTTTTGTTGGCAAGGAAATGGATTTAGAGGAGGAGTCTGCTTCCAAGGAGGCAGAGGTGGAGTCTGGAGAGGGTCTGACCCTGGCGTTGCAAGTCTGGCTCTGGCCACAGCCTATGTCGCCAAGTCCATCTTCAACACTGAAGACAATGACTTCCACACCAACACTGAAGCTAATGACGAAGACGATCCTACTCCCACCTACTACTTCATGGCATGTGGTGCCAAGGTAAAATCACGCGATGCTTACTTTCAAACGTCAAGTGAAGATGACTCTGATTGTGGATCCAAACCCAGTTACAAAACACTTGCTAAAATTGCAACTGAACAACAAAAGGCTATGGAACATACTCAAAAACTGTTAGACAAAAGCGATGACCTGTTGGACGCTGAAATGACACGTTCATAGTCCTTAGTTGATGACATAAAAAATCTTCATGCTAAGTACCAAGAACTTGAAGGTCGTCATGAATCACTCTCAACTACTTATGAAAGGCTCTCCTATGATTATCTTCAAAGGAAACAAGAGCTTGAGAAATTGAGAGCGGCTCATGAAGATCTTCAAAAAGTGAATGAGTCAATTCGCGCCCAATAGATCAGTTCCGCTCAGGATGGATTTGAACCACCATGTATAAAATGCATTGAGCGTGATAACACTACATCTGTTGCTGAATGTTTCACTACTGCTACTGTTTCATTGTCTTCACTTACTAATGTGGTTACTAACCCCTCTGCGGAGGATACCACGGCTGTTGCTGATGAAAATGCTATGTTGAAGACATTGCTTGAAACAGGGATGTACAAGGGACGTCAGACTCTCTGCGATGTCCTCAAAAAGCATATTCTGAACTGAAACCCTAGGAAAGAGGGTGTTGGGTTCGAAAGGAAGATGAATGTTGATGGCTCGTACTGGAAGCCTGAGCAGTACCCCAAAACCACATGGGTTGTTGCAAAGGAACCTTACGTAGATCCTTCTACCTTATCTGGCTTTACCTGTGCTAATCCTATTATCATTGATAAATCCTTTGATGCAAACTATAAGCTGTTCAAAAATCAGAATGGTGAAGTGTTTGCCAGGTACATTGGTACTAACTGCAGGAATGGACCACCAATGAAGAAGATCTGGGTACCTAAGCGGTACATTGAGAATCTTCCTGTGAATGTCGTCATGACACCACCAAGGAAGAAGACAAGCCCTAGACCTATAGCTTCATATGGCCCAAAAGCTTCATACAGATATATGACTCACATGAGTCACCCTAACGCCAATGTTTTGCAGGGAAATCATGCTCAGATTTATGAATATGAGTGTGTATCTTCGAACCGCTATGTTCATAGGACTAAGAACTTTTCGCCTTATTCATATGAGTATCATTCATCTCCTGTAAGGCTATTTGCTAGGGATTCAAAGCCAAAATTCTTAGATGCTGCACTTAGACTCATTGCTTCTAAGCCCCCACTAAAGATGTTGGTGGCGAAGAAGAACTAACTCTCTTTTGCAGAAAATGGTCTCCATCCAGCAATCAATGGCGTCTGATACTATTGCTGGGGACCTAAAACTCATTTAGGACGCACGATAAAATGTCATTCTATATACTTCACATCTGAATCTCTTATCAGTCATACTATGTCCTAACTTTGATATAAGCTATGACTGTCCCTATATGTGTCAAATGCTTATGCTTCACAACACTCTTGTGAAACCTATCCTCCTAACTGCACTGTAGGGTACATCACCAAAAGCTTCAGAATGGATTATGGACAGTGGATGCACAAATCATATGACTGGTGATCGAAGTCTTCTCATGGACTCAACCTTACGTCCATCTGACAAAAGTCACATTACATTTGCTGACACTGGTAAAAGCAAGGTATTGGGTCTAAGTAGAGTTGCAATCTCAAAGGATCAACACATGGATAAAGTGATGCTTGTTGAATCCCTTGGTTTCAACTTAATGTCTGTCTCAATGCTTTGTGACTTGAACATGATTGTGATATTTGGCAAATATCGTTGCCTTGTACTAATGGAATCTGACAAATCTCTAGTCTTTGAAGGGTATCGAAAAGATGATCTATACATGGTAGATTTCTCAGCAGGTCCACAGCTTGCCGTATGTCTTCTCACAAAAGCTTCAGAATGCTGGCTCTGGCATCGAAGGCTGGGACATGCTGGCATGAGGAACTTACACTCACTCGTCAAGAATAAGCATGTCATTGGCATCGAAGATGTCAAGTTCAAGAAGGATCATCTGTGTGGTGCCTGTGAAGCTGGAAAGATGACAAGGGCAAAGCACCCCTCGAAGACAATCATGACAACATCTCAACCCTTCGAGCTGTTACACATGGACTTGTTTGGACCTACTCACTACTCCACCCTCACAACAACTGCCTGTCTCTATGGCTTCGTCATTGTTGATGACTACTCAGGATACACATGGGTTCATATAATTCTTTACAAGACTGAAGTGCAAGATGTCTTCAGGCGCTTTGCAACTCGAGCAATGAACAATTATGGTGTGAAGATCAAGCACATCAGAAGTGACAATGGCACTGAATTCAAGAACACTGGACTTGATCTGTTTCTGGATACAATGGGAATCACTCATGAGTTCTCTGCTCCATACACACCTCAGCAAAACGGCATTGTTTAACGCAAAAACAGAACCCTCATTGGGATGGCTCGAACAATGCTAGATGAGTACAAGACACCAAGAAAGTTCTGGCCTGAAGCTATTGATACAGCATGTCACATCATCAATCGTGTGTACATTCATAAGCTTCTGAACAAAACATCATATGAGATACTTACTGGCAAGAAGCCAAACTTCAGTTACTTCAGAGTATTTGGAGCTAGATGCTGGATAAAGGATCCCCATCACAAGTCAAAATTCGCACCTAAGGCTCATGAAGGCTTCATGCTTGGCTATGGAAAGGATTCACACTCCTACGGAGTCTTCAACCTTTATCTCTACAAGATCGTTGAAACTGTGGATGTGAAATTTGATGAAACCAATGGTTCACAGAGAGAGATTCTGCCAAGTACACTTGATGAAGCTCCTTCAAACGAGTCTATCAAGCTGATGGGAACTGGAGAAATCATGCCCTCTGAAGCACAGCCTGAAGAGGAACTTATCATCTCTGCACCAAATCAACCTGAAGGCAATGCTCAGTCCGAAGACAATCCTCCCAATGATGACAATGATCAGCCAGAGCAAAATCTTCGTCCTGTTCATCCTCGTGTTGCAAATGAAGTTCAAATGGAGAAGATAATTGACAACATCAATGCACCTGGTCCGCTCACTCGATCAAGAACAACACAGCTAGCAAACTTCTGTGGGCACTTTTCATTTGTGTCAATATCAAAACCCAAGAAAGTTGCTGAAGCTTTTGTGGAACCTGAATGGATTCAAGCCAGCAAGAAGAACTTCAACAGTTCAAACTGAATAATGTCTGGGAACTTGTCAAGCGACCTGATCCTCGCAAGCATAACATTATTGGAACAAAATGGATATATCGAAGCAAGCAAGATGAGCATGGTCAAGTCATTAGAAACAAAGCACGTCTTGTGGCTCAAGGATACACTCAAGTTGAAGATATTGACTTCGATGAAACATTTGCTCCTGTTGCTAGGCTTGAAGCTATTCGTATACTGCTAGCCTACTCTAATCATCACAATATCTTTCTATATAAAATGGATGTAAAGAGTGCATTTCTCAATGGCAAGATTGAAGAAGAAGTATATGTCGCTCAACCACCTGGCTTTGAAGATCCAAAACATCCTGATATGGTGTACAAGCTAAACAAGGCACTGTATGGACTCAAACAAGCCCCTCGTGCCTGGTATGATACAATCAAAGACTTCCTGAAGAGCAAAGGCTTCAAACCTGGATCCCTCGATCCCACTCTCTTCACGAAGACATATGATGGTGAACTGTTTGTGTGCCAAATATATGTGGATGACATAATCTTCGGCTGCACCAACCAGAAGTATAGTGATGAGTTTGGGTACATGATGCAAGAGCAATATCAAATGTCCATGATGGGTGAGCTGAAGTTCTTCCTTGGTCTTCAAATTCGTCAGCAGAGGAATGGCATCTTCATATCTCAAGAGAAATACCTCAAAGACTGTCTGAAGAAGTTTGGAATGGAAGACTGCAAAGGCTACACGACGCCAATGCCAGCCAAACACCATCTTGGTCCCGACGACAATGGTAAAGAGTTCGATCAAAAGGTATATCGCTCCATGATTGGTTCTTTGCTTTATTTATGTGCATCTAGGCCAGATATTATGCTTAGTGCTTGCATGTGTGCTCGATTCCAAGCGGCACCAAAGGAATCGCATCACTTAGCTGTGAAGCGAATTCCTCGATATTTGGCTTACACCCCAACACTCGGATTATGGTATCCCAAGGGCTCAAAATTTGATTTGGTTGGATTCTCGGATGCTGATTATGCTGGTGACAAGGTGGATCGCAAGTCAACATCAGGCACATGTCATTTTCTTGGTCGATCACTTGTCTGTTGGTCTTCGAAGAAGCAGAACTGTGTATCACTCTCAACTGCTGAATCTGAATACATTGCTGCTGGATCCTGTTGTGCTCAGCTTCTATGGATGAAGCAAACTCTCAAGGATTATGGCATCAACCTGAATCAAGTACCTCTCTTCTGTGACAACGAGAGTGCCATCAAAATAGCCAACAATCTAGTCCAACACTCGAAGACAAAGCACATTGAAATTCGTCATCACTTCCTCAGAGATCATGTTATGAAGAAAGATATCGATATCATTCATGTCAACACTGAAGAGCAACTGGCAGATATCTTCACAAAGCCCTTGGATGAGAAAAGGTGTTGCAACTTACGGTGTGAGCTAAATATCATGGAATCCTCTAATGTCCTATGATCAGGCACACATCCTAACACTTATGCATGTTGATGACTTAGATGTGCAACACACAAAGTAATGTATATCTTCAATCAATGAAGATTTACACTCTGAGTGTGAACATATTAACATGGAATTTGACTTCAGAGCGCCACGATAATTGTGCGCCGTGTCTGGGTCTAATACTTCCTATACGGTGGCTAACGCCACCACCAACTCTTTGTTGAAGTGTTTCACTCAAGGCGTTGTATTGCAAAGACTTCGGATTTGGTTTGTCTTCAGTTTCAACTTGTCTTCATGACTTTCTGCACTATGATGATTTGATTGCATATATATATATATATATATATATATATATATATATATATATATATATATATATATATATATATATATATATATATATATATATATATATATATATATATATATATACTAGTGTTCTGTCCTCTACAACATTCACTTATAGCTATGTCTTCAAGATTGGATCTTTTGAACTAAGTGAATGTGATCGGACCCTAACCTCTCTATGCTTCCTAACTCAAAATCTATCTGTCCAAATCATATGCATTCTGTTGAAACTGTCGAATGTCTTCTCTGCGTCCTAGTCAGCAGAAGGCAAAGAGACAAACATTAAATCTGTTTTAAATGGCTTATCTTTACTGTTGAAATCCGGAGAAGCCGGAACAACTCTCTGACATGCCTGGCGGGCGTGGGAACGTGGGACAACCCTGAGTGTGTTGCATGCTTGCCACGTACCCCTCAGATATGAACCGCTAGGGGCACCAGCGTAATTACGTTGTGTCTCTCACCTACTTATAAATACCTGTCCCCTGCGGTAAAGAAATCCTTATCCCACCTCTCCACTTCTGTCAAAACCCTAGCGCCACCGCTAGCTCGCGACGACGCCGGCGACGAAGCGCTTAGCTGCTGCGACTTCTCTGACGCCGTCCTCACGCCGGCCGCGGACATCGTCCTCTCCGCCGTCACCGTAGGTGTCCTCCGTCACCAAGTTAGGGCACGGTGGGCTGAACTGCTCGGTCTCCTATTCTTCCCATCTAGCAGTTCTTCGTGCGGTAATTATAACTCTATTTTTACCACCTTTTTGATCTTCAAGATTCATCCTGTTTACCAAAAGTAGTTTCTGTCTATTCAAGCTAGATCTATTCCGTCTGCATCTCATACTGCCTAGTTGATTCACTTAGATTTCTTGTCTAGTTTGATTCCTCACTTGTACTTATTCACGGATTGGTACAAATCTGGAACCAACTCACCTATATAAGTGAATGTCTTCGCATCATGAGGTCAATGTCTTCAAACTGATTTATCTTCAAAATCTTCTGAGAATGCATATGACCTCTTCCCCTTCCCTCGCATCTCTAATGCTGTCACAGGTACATGTACGTGGGAGAATCCCTTCGTTCTCATAGTCTGCATTCGTTTGCAGAGTACTTACAACATCATATAAATTCTCCTGAAGCCAGTTCCTACTTGACCAGCAAGCGTAAATCTCTGAAGCCTCTGAACATATTGAAGCCTTTCAGCTTAAAGTTCATGGCTGCAGAAAAATCAGCAAGGAAGGGTGGCAGACAGCGCAGAGAAGGAACATCTAAAGATCTGCCTGATGATTTAGCAGAATTGTACAAGACAGATCCTAAAGAGAACTATCATCAGAGGAAGACACGAATCCAATGGATTCGACGCTATTGGGCAGAGGAGTGGTTCAAGTACAAGTTTATGACGAAGGAATATGTAGAGAAGAATGCCATCAAGAGACCTTGGGGTGATATCCTCTATCGAGGTCTTCAACCCAAGAGCCTAGCTGAAGCCATTGATCAAGGCTTCTATCCTTGCATGGTCCGTGGGCCACATCTAGCGAACACAGATCCCACCTCACTACTATGGTGTCGTGATGACTCTCTCTTCAAGCGCAACTACCAGTTTGCTGGGGCTTCGACTAAGAAAAACAAGAAGTCCTTGGGTTTGGATTGCAATCCAGTTCCCTCTGCTCCCCGTGCTGACGGCTCCCGTGATGCTAATCCCAATGCCATTGGCCCCTACGCCAACCTTGACGGCCTCATCACCTACATCATGGTCCAAGGTGCCAGAGTAGATCATTCTGACAATGGTGCTGGCTCTGATGAAGCCCCAGCTTCTCCTCCAAAGCCCCAGAAGCAAAACAAGTCAAAGGCTTCAACCTCAGCTGCACCTCCCAAGACCTCACGTGCGAAGCCACTGGCCACTGCACCTCTTGAAGCCAGTGTGCAGTCTGAAGATCAATCCCGTGTCTCCAAGAGAACGGAGAAGAAGAAACAACTTGTCAGACCATCTGATCAAAGAGCCTTGACTCCTGCTGCAATTCTACATGAAGAACCTATTGATCTATCAAGTGATGAAGATCTTGCTGATGATGCTCTTGAGCAGCTGATCAAAAGCAAAGAAGAAGCAGAAATCTTCATCAACTTACCTCTCTTTGATGTGGCCATCATCCACAATTTCATTGATGAGTGGTTCAACACCCCCAACGTCAGCTTTGAAGATTTACAGCTCCCCATTGGCCTCAGTGTCTCCTTCAATGGAGCTATTGCTTCTGAGCTAGCTCTTCTCAGCGCATCATTGAGCTCAAAAACAAGATTGACTATGAGAAGGCTCAATTCAAGAAGCATGTGGCCAAGCTAAGTGTTCAAGACGTCAGAAACTTCAAGGTCATGCTGAATGAGCTTAAAGAAGCTTTTCTCAACGCCAAGATGCTCAGGGCTCTCGAGAACGCATGAAGCTTTTGGCTGATAAGTGTGTGCTTGCCTACAATGAGGCTAAGAAGCGCAAGTCCCTTGGCCGTCATGGCATTGATCCCAGGATGGCAGCAAAGAAGAAGAACAAGTGCCCTGCTGATCAGCCTGAACCTTCAAGCCAAGAAGCCCCTCGCATTATCTTCCCAAGTAGCATGACTGGCTCGAAGCCAAAGGTCACCACAACAGCTTTAGAACAGAAGAAGACAAGGGCTGCAGAGGCTGAAGCCAGAAAGAGAAAGCATACTGAAGCCTCTGATGCCGCTCCATCCAAGAAGAAGCGCAAGACCAAGAAGACTAGGGCTACTTCCACAGAGCCCTTAGTCGTTGAACCCATTTTCGTGGTTCGCCCTGTGTCAGTTTATCAAGAACGAAGAATGGTTGTCCATGAGCCTACTACCACAGAGGCTCATGAGGCTGAAGATATTCCAGCAGCTGAACACACCGCTGCTGAAGACATTGGTCATGATGAGAATGTAAATGATGATGAAGTTCTTCCTCAGATCGAACATCAAGTGGTATCATCGCCTGTTCGTACGAACAACGAACTCATCAGCATTGGTCGTCCATTGACGCCAATTGCTTAGGATGCTTCGTGGGCTGATCACCCACAACAACAACAAGACTCCCCCAGTACTCCCCAACAACAACAACAAGCTACACCCCCAGTGCAAGAAGAGGATGAAGACTTTCAGGCTCAGCCAACTACATCTCCCAACATGAAGCCAGCACTTCGCAGGCTTCGCAGAGGAGAAAGGCCTGAAGTCCCTCTGTCGAGCATTCCAGAAGGAGAAGTGCAATGTTCACCTGTTGCACGCCAAGTATTTTCTGAACCAGCTCCAAGAGTGAACGTCTCCGAGTCTGAAGCACATGCTGCTGACGACATTCCGGCTGCATCAGTCGAAGAAAATGAAGAAGAAGTACGTGCTCCTACTCCCCCAGCAATTGAAGAAGAAGCAGTTCCAGATGAGAACGTGCCTGTGCCCGACCCTCCTGTTCGTCAAGAGGAGGTTGACAATGTTGAGGCTGCCACCACCAACGCCAATGAAGCCAGTGACGTAGTCATGGCTGACGCTAATGTGGAGCCTACACAACTAGTGTGCCTGAAGCAAGTGTGGGCACAGAACCTGAAACCAATGAGGATGCTGCACCTGAAACCAATGAGGTTGCCGCACCTGAAGCCAATGAGGATGCTGCACCAGAAGCCAATATGACAACTGCTCCTGAAACACCTGTTGTGCAGCCTGACTCCTCTAATGTTGCCCCTGCTCCTGTTCGGCCACCAAGGCCTCACACTATTCAGCAAGCATACGATCACGGTCAGCTTACCACTGTCCGATGGCCCATTCTGGTGCCTCCGCCTTCTGCCTCAGGACCCCAATTTGACTATCATGTTGAGCATTGGCCTCAGGTCCAGAAGCCAAAGCCCAGGTTGCCAAGGTTTCCAGGTACTGCCAACTCACCATGGTCCTTCAATGCTAATGGCTTCAAAAGCCACAATACCTTCTTTGACAGCGCCAAGAACCCCTACTCCAAGCCCAGAATATCATCAGATCGGTTCTGGAGCTATCAGCAGAGAAGCTATTACTCCTGTGTACTATATGATCAAGGGCGCATTTTCCCTCATATGCGCCTTGACATTGAAGCTATTGCTGGATTGCCGTGCTTAGAAGAAGCACTTGATTGCTTTCATGATGCTGGTCTACTCCACTTTGTGACAGACAAAGAACATTGGAATGAAGAGCTATTGCTTCAATTCTATGCCACTCTGCACATTCGCGGCTACTACAGGGACATCAAGACATGGGTTCTCGAGTGGATGACTGGAAATGTTCATCATGAAGCCAAAACCATGGATATCATTGAGCTTACAGGGCTAGCCACTCTAGGAGAACTATATGAACCTGACTGTCAGCTACACCGCAATGCTGTGGAGAGTATCTTCCACAAGCCAGAACCCAATATGAGCCAGATGTTGAGCATGATGAAGCCTTTGCCATCTGACGCTGAGTATCCCACACATTTCTTTGTTGAAGACCTTGAGTATCTGCCTCGCACCATATATCATATCATCAGGCGAACTCTATGGCCAGTCAAGGGACATTCATCAGCAGCCAAGCTTGAAGGAGCTATGAAGACTTTGGTCTTCTATATTCTCAATGGCATAAACTTCAACACTCAGGAATTCTTCATCAGGCAACTTGCTGCTTCCGGCTCTGACATATTTGGTCTGAAGTTTTTTGCTCCATGGGTCATGCGCCTCATTAAGCGACACTCATCTGTCAATTATCAGCCCTCTGCTCGCAGTCATATAATATTTCTTCCAGAGGTTGATATGTCAGTTGATGCTATATACTCTGACCCTGCCAAGACGCCGCTTTGTCTTTAGAACATTGAGCACCAAAGCATCACTCAGCCTATTGAAGGTGTTCAAGCAACAACAAGAATCTATCCACTGGCTGGTAACACACGTCTGCCTCACAGAGCGCCCACTGAAGCCACTGAAAGCACCATTGCGCAAAGGCCTCGGAAGCGTTCTCGTGTTCTTAATGACCGAGAACTTTTTGTGGCCCTTCATCAAAAACAGGATAAGCATCATTTCTGCCTCAAGAGACAGATGCAAAGCCTCTCAGTGGATGTCAATCGCATTCGCAACCTTGCCACCAAGAATGCCTTTGTTGCTCATGAAACTTGCCGAAGATCATGGAAGAGTTTGACCCTGCTCAGTGCTGAAGCTGATCTTCAAGACGATGGCTTCAATGAAAGATTCCAGTTCGACTCCACTCCTCCACGGACTGCTACCCTGCGTCGAACTCCATCTCTTGAAGACTCTGAATATTCCTCTTCCGCGGCAACAGTTAATGCCAGAGTGATCGATGATGAAGATGATGCTACTTCACCAACTCCTGCTACTGCGCGCATCGACACTGCACCAAATTCGTCTGCACCACCAGCCAACGACGACAACCCTGCTGCTTCACCTACTCATGACGAGTAGATGCTCTCTGTCTTCAAACCTTTTTGGTCATTACTGACAAAAGGGGGAGAAGCGTATGAGTTGATAGTCTTCAAGCGGGTTCATATTGGCGGTTGCATTATATTTTGCTGCTTGCTTACAACTCTTGCATTTTGAAACATTTGGTTCTTTGAGTTGTAACACCTAAACTTGATGGTCGTCTGCTACTTATGCTACTTATTTGCTTTACTGTGATGCAATGATAAATTCCGCATGTGCGATGATAACTTTCGCACTTAGATCATTCTGCAGATGTCCATTTTTAATTATGCATGTCATTCTACTTGATATATCATTTCATGCATGATGAATTATCTTCATAAGTTGAAGTGGATCTCCACAAGTATAACCTGCCATGTGCATTTGCATTCCAAAAGCAAATTACTTATATGCACATCTTCAGGGGGAGCCCTTGCAACTTATGAAGACAATTCCCTATCCTTACAATTTCACATACTTTATCCCCGTTGAAAACTTCAACCAGTTTGTCATCAATCACCAAAAAGGGGGAGATTTTAAGTGCATCTAGTGCCACCCCTAGTTGGTTTTGGAGTATTGACGACAAAGTTGGTTGAGGGACTAATGCGTTTGTGAGAATTGCAGGATAACGCAGGTAGTGTCCCTCATTGATTCGGTTTACCTACCGGAGATGACCCGTAAAAATGTATGAAGACATTGAAGACAATGGTGGTATGAGAAGATATTCATATTGAAGACTATGACATGAGAAGACATTGTGTGAAGACTTCGGAGTGCGAACACTGTGTGGTGTCGTTGTTTCCTTTTCTTCTTTGTTGAGTCATAGGAACCACCGTACTGTTAAGTGGGGTCCAAGTGAATTAAGTCAGAGTGACTGAAGTGATGCTCAACCCAAATCCTATGTCTTCGAGCGAAGACAATGAGAGCAAATCTTATCCAGAGCTGGATGAGTCAGCTTTGCTTGTAGCCCAAGTAAAGTTGCTGCGTGTGTTTGAAATCTGACCGTTGGAACACGTGTCAGTTCCTTAGTGACCCAGGGTCATTTTGGACAAATCAGGTCGGGTTGCCTAGTGGCTATAAATAGCCCACCCCCTACACCATAAATTGGTGGCTGCTCAGAGTTTGTACACGGCTTTTGTCGTTTGAGAGCAACCCACCTCGAAGCATTTGAGAGAGAGAAATCCTTGCGAGGACAAAGCCCAAACACCCAGAGACAAAGAGTGTTAGGCATCACTGAAGTCTTTCTGTCTGTGTGACCTGAAGACTTATTACACTTGAGGACTGTGAATCCTCCAGCCAGTTAGGCGTCGCGTTCTGAGCATCCAAGAGTCATTGTGGATTGCCGGTGAACGAAGTCTGTGAAGGTTTGGAAGTCTCCCTTGAAGACTTACCAGAGTGATTGGGCGAGGACTGGGTGTCCTTAGCTCAAGGGGAATAAGGTGGAGACACGGTCTTCTGAGTTAAATCTCAGCCTCCCTAACCAGACGTACAGTTGTCACAGCAACTGGAACTGGTCCAACAAATCATGTGTCTTCAACAAGCAACTGGTTCTATCCCTTCCCAACCTTACTTTAGTTTGTCTTCGTGAAGTTATTGCCTATCTGTTTATCTGTTTGACTTCATTGCTTGACTACTATTGTTGATTGGCTTCACACTATCTTCCATCTTGATCCTTACTACCTAACTGCTACTAGTCCTGTACTTTCACATCATTACATACTTGACTATGGCTTGCTTAGGGTAGTTTATCTTCCGCTGCATATCAATTAGGTTGTTTCTGTTGTTTGTCTTCGGAACTTCCTAGTTTTGAAGACTTTCATAAAAATCGCCTATTCACCCCCCTCCCCCCCCGCTCTAGTCGATACTAGCACTTTCACCTTGGGGTCATCTCGCTGTCCTGAAGATGGTTTGGCTCACTATCTTCCCTAAAGTTCTGTCTGGCGTAAGAGATACGACTCTGAAATTGAAAGTGCTAGTTATCAACTAGAGGTGGGTGAATAGGCGATTTTTATGAAAGTCTTCAAAACATGGAAGTTTCAAAGACAAACACGAAAACAGGACCTATAAACATGCAGCGGAAAATGAACTACACTAGACAAGCCATAGTCTAACAAATATGAAGCTAAAGCATGATGACTAATAGCAGCTAGGTAGTAGGATCAGGATGGAAGATAGTGTGAAGCCAATCAGGACAAGTAGTCACACAGTGAAGTCAAAAAGGCATAGCAATTAGGTAATGACTTCACAAAGACGTACTGTAAGTATGGATAGTAAGAGATACAACCAGTGCGTTGTGAAGACAAGGATTTGTTCGACCAGTTCCAGTTGCTGTGGCAACTATACGTCTAGTTAGGGAGACTGAGATTGAACTCAGAAGACCATGTCTTCACCTTATTCCCCTTGAGCTAAGGACACACAGTCCTCGCCCAATCACTCTGGTAAGTCTTCAAGGTAGACTTCCAAACCTTCACATACTTCGTTCACCGGCAATCAACAATTACTCTTGGATGCTCAGAACGCGATGCCTAACCGGCTGGAGGATTCACAGTCCTCAAGTGTAACAAGTCTTCAGATCACGCGGACAGAAAGACTTCAGTGATGCCAAACACTCTTTGGGATCTGGGTGTTTTGGGCTTTGTCCTCACAAGGATTTCTCTCTCAAACTCTTCGGAGGTGGGTTGCTCTCAACGACAAAAGCCGTGCACTAACTCTGAGCAGCCACCAAATTATGGTGTAGGGGGTGGGCTATTTATAGCCATTAGGAAACCCGACCTGATTTGTTCAAAATGACCATAGGTCACTAAGGAACTGACACGTGTCAGAACGGTCAAATTTCAAACACACGCGACAGCTTGACTTGGGCTACAAGTAAAGCTGACTTATCCGAATCTGGATAAGATTTGCTCTCATTGTCTTTGCTCGAAGACATTGGATTTTGGTTGAGCATCACATCAGTCACTCTGACTTTGTTCACTTGGACCCCACTTAACAATGCGGTGGTTCCTATGACTCAACAAAGAAGAAAGGAAACAACGAAACTACTAAGTCTTCGCGCTCCATAGTCTTCACTTAATGTCTTCTTCTGTCATAGTCTTCAATGTTAATATCTTCACGTACCACCATTATCTTCAATGTCTTCATACATTTTTAGGGGTCATCTCTGGTATGTAAACCGAATCAAGGATGGACTACTACCTGTGTTATCCTGCAATTCTCACAAACACATTAGTCCCCCAACCACGTTTGTTGTCAATAATCCAAAACCAAACTAGGGGTGGCACTAGATGCACTTAGAGAAAGAGAAAAAAGGAGACATGTAACAGGTTTCACAATTATATAAGCAAATAAATGGATCTGTTCTGCATAAGGAACATGTTTTTACAACTACAATTTGAAACTGGTAGTTGTTGCAAACATCCAATCAGATGTAAACAGCAAAGCAAACAGCAGTGGAGGCAATGATGCCTTTCCAAATCTATACTAGAACAAAGTTTGAAGGCTTGAGAAGGATGAACTTACATTACATATTAACACGGGCTGGACAAAGCCCTTCTCCATGTTGATGGAAGGATAATTCAACAAATTCCCCAAAGAAAATTCTTTATAAGCGTTGCCATTATTCTCCATTTTGCAAAGAGTAAATATATATCAAATAATATTGGAAGAAACAAAGGATAATGAAGCTCAGGTGCAGACTGATGATACATAATCAAATAGCAGTTAATTAAGTACATCGTTACAAGGCAAAAGGGAGAGAGGTACTGACAAGAGCAATGCAGAGCCCATTATTGTTTTGAGATCGTATGATCCTTTGAGCAAGGAGATTCATCTGAAATTAGTTTTCATACAAGAGAGAAGGTAAGGCACAAGCAGAAATTTAGGAGTTCAAATTTTGAATTGATATCGTAGACAGTACCTGACGTTGGGCTCCCAGTAGTTCTAATAGGGGTTTGGCCACTTGAGTAGGGGTAAAGTGTGGTATAGTTGGGCCTGTGTTTTCTGTGGCTGCTGATCTATCTGATTTAACAGATACCACTACCTTTTCCAAATACCTAGTTTGTATTCCTTGAGGATCTGCACTCACCCTCTTCCTTTTGGACATCTATCACGAAAGAACGACATTTGACTGGAAAAACATAGTGTGACGACACATGGAATAGGTACAGAAAATGGATAGTTATGTCATATACTCATATATGATGCTTAAACTAAGCAGATGGTGTAACAAAGTAGAAGAAATGCAAGAGGTCAGATGCAAAATATGTGCGACCAATACAACTTTGAAAAGTTAGAGCAAGCACCATGATGGGTGAATAAGATAGGTCATCCTCCACCATGCCAAGTTTGTTAACCAGTGGATCGTTCCGCAATATTCCTCTCGTGCACCCATTCTCATATTCATTTTGATAATGTTCAATATCTGACATGCATGAAAACATAAAAACAAGTGAGATTTTCTTTGTAATGCAGAAGTGATTCTAATCCAATATTGCCTCCCTGTAAACCCCTTTGTGCTATCTCTGCAATTCTTTTAAAAGATGCCATGCATGCTGCAATTTGTTGTGTGCATTAATATAATGTGGCCTACTACTCAAAATATGAGAGCTCCAGAAGTGATGACACTTCGCAGATGATAGCTTCAACATATAGTAAAGAAGAACAAGTCGACCTGACCTGACAGATTCAAAATATACTAAGGGAGAACAACTCGACCTGACCAGTCGACCACAAGAGAAGAGTATCATCTTAAAGAAGAGCAGAAGAGCAAGCAGATTGAAGATATTACAAGTGTTTCAATACAATGTCGGTTGGCCACCCATGATGAACCAGAGCGCACAGAGAAATACTATTCTTTCCAGTCTCTCCATATGTGGCTCACATGCATTTCGAAACTAAAGTAGGAACATTTAGCTAACCAATTAAACATCTCTCGGTTTTACTAATATCAGCAATAATATCAGATATGAATTTGTACAACTAAGCTTGTTTAGCTTGATGGGTGGAGCAGTGCTATTATGACACGAACCACGTAGGCTGATTCTGGTCATCATAAAATGGGGAAAACATAAGCATGATGAGTACAGTGTTGACCGTGGCAGTGGGATGGCAGATCTTAAGCTACAAACTACGCAAAGGGTAGTTAGCAAGCGATGTTTGCTTTGAAATAACAACTAAGATTTGGTATGGACAAGAAAGTACGGTCAACAAGTACAAAGAAATGCAATTATGCTGTCTCTCTATATGTCGCGACATGCATTTGGAAACTCAAGTGGGACCTTTAGCTAACCAATTAAATGTGTCGGTTAACTAATATCAGTATCATATCACAATCATATTTGAACAGCTAAGCTTTCGAATTCTGAGTGTTGTGTTGTTTAGCTTGAAGGGTGGAGTAATTCTAGTACGACGGAAAGCACCTACGGAGATCATAGTAGAGTAGATAAAAGGGGAAAACCCTAAGCATCAAGAGAAAAATCAGGAAAGTGGAACTAGCTGGGCCAGTGGGTGTCGCACATGCTTTTCGAAACGAATATAGGAACATTAGGTGACCAATTAAACGTTCTCTGTTTTAGTGATATGAGCATCATATCAGATTCGTATTTCAACACGTAAGCTTTGGGTTGAGGTCTTGAGGAGCAGTGCTAGCACGACACGAAGCACCTACGATGATGGTAGTGAATATAAAGGGGGGAAACCGTAAGATTTACGAGTATAGTGCCCGTGCCATGGCGGATCTGAAGGTGCAAACCAGACAAAGCTACTTCGCAACCAATGTTTGCTTTCAACTAGCCACTACGATTTGGTACGGACAAGAAAAGTACAGTAAACAAATTAGGATCTATTTTCCGGGTGAGATCAATAACTTAAGCACATATAGAAGAGTACCACCTCTCTTGCGACACCGTGTAGGCCTATGCTGATACGTTGAGGGTGCTGCGGGTGCGATGGCTGTCGGCGACGGGGAAGAAGACTTTAGACGGCAGACGGCCGGGTCGGTGGATATATCCTGTTACCGTGGACGAGGCGGTCGTAGTAGCAGCAACAACAAGGTGGACGACGATGCTGATGAAGTGAGAGGAGGCAATGAAAGGATCCTGGTCCAGCACCGTGGATGAGAGACGTCCATCTCTTGAAGTGGACGACGGGGTAGGGGTAGCGGCTCCGGCAAGGTGGCGGATGGGGTGGCGGACGGAGGAGGCTGGCCACAGTGCGGAGGTTGTCGTGCCGCCGACGGTGTATGAATGGGGAAATGGAGGGGGATCTCAAACTTTGGGACACGCTTCTCTGAAATGGGGGAAAGTTACGAACTTATCCCCTGCTTAAAATTTCGGACATCGCGTCGGTTGGGGATATGACGGTAATCTCGCATCTCCCAGATATTTGCCGGTAACTATTTTGGGCGAGGAGAGGGTGTTTTTCTGCCAACGGTTGGCGCCCACGGTGTATGAACGGGGCTGACAGGTAGGGCGGTTGTGTCACGTCTGATGGAAGTTACACATCTGCCCCTATTTAAAATATTAGCCTACATCGATTTTGGACGAGGAGAGTTTGTTTTGCCGCCCACCGTGTATGAATGGGGAAATGGAGGAAGAGACACATGTCTTTCGGACGAGCTTGAATCAAATGTGTTTTGCCGCCCATGTTTGGCGCCCACCGTGTCTGAATGGCTCAGAGGCCGTCGTGTCACGTCTGATTGAAGTTACTAGTCTACCCCTATCGACAGCAGTGTAAATCCGGTCAATAAGGATGTCAAGTGTCAGGGGTAGACAGTAATTTCCATCTCACAAACACTTGCTTCGGGCAACCCACAAATTATAGTGGGTGTTTAGCCGCTTTGTTCAAAACTTCGGAGAATTAGCATTCACGTTTTCCCTGGGACTTGGCAAACTAAATTCAAATCCAATTTGTATTCGATTACGAATATCCACTGATAATTATACGTTTTGTTATTTATTTCTTCAAAACCACAACAAAGATTTATTCCACCTTTATATATGATTATGATTTAGAAATGTCGTGATCTTTGAATTCAGTAGGTTGGATACACTCTGATTCAAACAGTTATTTCATCCAGTACAATATGCTCACACGAAAAATAGTTCACCTTATGTCAATCATACAAGTACTAAGGATTACCTCGCCTAAAAAATTCGGATCATTACAACACATGGACAACATCGAATTCCGGACAACATTGGGGGTCTTGCAACATGATCCATTCAAAGACATGACACAACATGCAAGTACAATAATCTAATGACAATTTCAACTGGTATCTAAAGAAGAACCAGGATTACCTTGGGCTTCAGATAGCAGAAACAACAGGACCTCCTCCATCTTCAAATGCAACATTCCTACTTCCTCCAATTCTTGGGTTGCTTGCATAACGCGTGCCACTAATTCCGCAATTTCCAGCCTCAAGGTAAAGATTACCTCATTCATGGCAGCCACACCATCTCTTTCTGCCTCTAGCAGAGCCTCAAGCACTAATATCTGTGCTCAGACTGCTCTCCGCCGGTGTTGCCTCTGAACTGCTACCATCTGGTAACATGGATGGCGCACTGCTTCCACAAATAGATTCTGGGGTTGTACATTGTGTCCTAGTGTGAACGGCATCCTAAAAGGTTTCCGCTGGACATAAGTAAGAGATAGTTATCGTATGATACAAGCAGTAAGCTTACATGGTAAATAACGGAAGAATTATTGCCGAGCATGTCAAACTATATTTAAATGGTTCGAAGCAGCATCGGCCGAAAAGAAATTAAAATGGTAAGATGAAAGTTTAAAGGGAGTGTACAACCGCTATATTTAAGTTGCCAAGGCATCTAAGTAGTTGAAATAATCTGAGAAAGCACTTAACAGTGTGGCCTGATATAATCTACAAAGACAGTCTGTGATAAAGTTGAGAGGAAAAGTTAAGGACTCAAATGAATTAAGCATGCATTTCTCTATGATAGTACAGCAGGCACTGCTGACATATTGGCCAACTCAGGTAATAACGTAAGAACAAACAAGCATTCAAATCAAGCAATATAGCAAAGCAGACAACTGAACTATTTGTAATTCGGTAAGATTACACATTGAGGGCACAAGCCAAGAAAGCAGCCCACTCGCATTACATTTAACATGTACTAAAACACACTGGCTTACCATATGTTGCTGTGAAGCCTAGCTGCTGTTGCAATGTTCTTTGAAGATATCATCAGCATCTTATGGTTGCAAATCTAATTGTTGTAGTTTATTCTACACTATCTATTTAGGTAAAATTAATTTTAGTTGCATGCATTGGTCCGAATTGATCATCAATGGTTCATCTAAACTAATGAAAGAAGGGTGTGCGCATACACGACAATATATCTGCTTCCCTCTATTTTTATGCTTGTTCGAGGTGCCACCCCCAAAAGATCAAATATTTTGCTTGATGGGGTTGGCAGCTCCATAATTAATATAAGCATCAAATTAGTCATGCAACTTGGGAAGATCAAGAACACACAAACAAGTAATGAACAGAGGCTCGGAGCAGTGATGTAATATCTAGCATCAGAAAATGTATGGTAAAACGAACAAAATGCAGCGGAACCACATGCTAGTTTGCCGATGTGTAATTAAGCATAGAGAATATTAAGCAGTCCGATGGAACCAACAGGTGGCATCCGAACAAAACTAAAGCATATTAACTATATGTGCACTGGTACGTAATTTAACACATGTAACATGTTCACTGCCAGAAGTATGGCCCTACAGGTGCAAGCAGAATAACGCGTCTCATGAAAAACTGAATGATGCCCTGAAGAAATTCAAAGGTGTGGTGCTTATGCTAGGAAAGTGAACGTAGGCGTCGGCCGTTGGATAATAGTACGTGATTCTCGGCGGCGTATGGGTATCATTGTCATACTTGATAGCTAAGGATCGTCGATGGTGCTCGTGTTCCGGTTGAGTTTGGGCCGGCTTTCACCGTCGCTGAAGCGGCTCCAGTGCTACGGTTGTGGCGCCTGTCGACATACAAGAAAGCTCATTTGTGGTAAGTGAACAGTTACACGATAAAGAGAAATACCGAAGGAGTACAAATCGAAATAACCTGATGCGGCTGCAGCGTTGGTAAAGCAGGGCCGGTGGAGTTGAATGTGGCGTCCGTGGAGCGGGTCTGGTGCAGTGGACGAAGGCTTCGGCGGGCGTGTTGTATAGTGCTCTCGGTGAGGCGGATCTGTTGCGTCGGATGAGGGCTTGAATGAAGGACCAGCGAAGGGGCGGTCGAGGGAGTCAGTGAAGGGCCTAAGCTGTGGTGGAGGGCGGCGGTTAAGCAGATCCAGTGCGGCGGACCATGATGGCGGTCAAGGAGATCTGGAGAGGTGGACAAGCTTGTCGCTGAAGCGGCTCCGGTGAAGTGGTGAGTTGGCAGTTGGGGGTTCCAAGGTGCGGAAGGTAGATCCGGCGGGGTGTGAGGTCCATCGCTATGGTGGAGGACTAGATTCGGCAGCTTGCCATGGTTGGGGGGGTCGGGGAGGGGAAGGGGAGGGGCTCTGGGGAAGAATGTTGGGGGCAAAGAGGGGAAAACAATGGAGTTACCGAAGCAGCCCTTTTCCATTCATGTGGCAAGGGTAAAACAGGAATATCGCAGGGCTAAACTTTCGGGCGCGTGATATTTTGATGTGAGTGGGAAGTTTGAAAGCTTTTGGCGCCTAAAATTATAAGTATTCTGCTCTCGTACGGCCGACTATGATATCATGCCCGACAATTTGTTTGCAAGTTTTGGAAATCAATGTCTCCAACTCGAAACTTAGATTGTCCATTCAATTCAAATATGGATCATTGAGCTACTACAAGGAAATACCATCATACAGTCCAATTCAAATGAAATTCCAAATGTGTTTATCCTAAATATGATGACAAAAGCAAAAATGTGTATGTGTATGAATAAAGTGGATGATTATAAAGTTTGAACATGCACGTATGTGTATATCTCTAGGTTTGATATATGAATTTGAAATCACGAAATCCCGGCTTAAAAATGTACCTCCGTTTGAATGAATTACAAAAGCTAATGATGGAGTCGAATTCCAAAATTCCAACCTTAGGTTTGTAATTCTGGTACATCAAGGTATATCACGCATGTTCAAAAGTATCGTTGTCTCATAGTACAAACTGTGAAACAAATGGATCAACCATGAGTGCACAATATCTCAATTACGCTAAAGTCCCTCAAATATAGACACCTCACTCTTTATCTGAAGTCAACCCCCCCCCCCACCACCACACGCACAGACACACACATAGAGAAGTCATTCTCTCCCCCAAACACTAACACACGAGCACATTAACACCCCTCTCTCTTGTAAAGTCCGGACCCCAACATAGGTATCTATCACTTTGTCTCTCGGGCATGCACACATCTCTTCCCTCACTCTATGTCTCCCGCTATCTCTCTTACCCAAGCACACGCACTATGTACAGTGTACACTTCCCATACACACAAAACATCGCACCCAAATGTCTATCTCCCTAGTTATGTGGTTCTCGCGCACTCACCTCACACACCACCCCCACTGCAAACAAGCACACTTTGTCTCCTTGTGCACCACTCTCCTCTTTCTATCTCTCCCACATGCGTACCCGCCCCAGCTCCTTCCCTACATACATATATGTCGTGACTCTTTGCATAGCTCCCTAATGTATAATATTCTCAATTTCACACATTGTTCTCTACACCATCTATTCTAGATCTCTCATGAAGCCCCTATCACACAAACGATGACTCGCTTCCCTTGCATCTCCGTTCATAGGCCAATTTCGGACAACATCAACACTGTCTCGCTATCTATACACCATTTATGGACACAAACGACCGCTCTCGCCCCCTCTATTCCTCTCTCTCTCCGTCGCTATCCCTCTCTTTCTCTCGCTCTCACACCCCTCTCCCACACACACACTCGATGTCTCTTCCAAATAGTCTGCTCCCCACTACAAAAAAATACAGTTCCGTGATGATACGTGTTTGTCACAGTAGGTCGTGTTTTTTCTCATGCATGTACATCCATGACAAATTTATGACAGAATCAAGATAGTCATACATGTGCTGTCGTAGAAGTGTTCCATGACATTACCAAAATTATCATCACGGAAGTGTCCACTTCCATGACGATAAATCGCACGTCATAGAAGTGCTTTCGTCAAGGGTGACCGACATGGCATCCACCGTAACGGAACGTCGTTAAGCTATCGGGTCGAGTTTTGGATCCGATAACCCGTTAACAGCCCCGACCAATGGGGATTTTTCACGTGTAAAATCATCATTGGTTGGAGGAAACACGTGTCGGCTCACCGTTGGGACAGATGTCATCCACTCATTGGACAAAAGGCGCCTATGATACTTCGACATGTGGCATGGCCCAACAGAGGCCCATTCCTATGAAAAGGCCGGCCCATTTGACTTGGTCAAAAGGTGGCAGGCCGGCCCATGTAAAGCCTGTTAATGGCTTGTTCGCATGTAGCCCATTTACAGCCCACTAACCCAAGGGCCATTATGCCCTATCCGAATTAGGCCCAGTAGCATCATCTGGGCCACCCAATATGATTCCAGCCCATTTTCACTTCTGGCCCATGTATGGCCCATGACATCTTTCGGCCCATATGAGGCCCTATGTAACTCTTGGCCTATTAACGGCCCGTGGTGAAACTAGCCCGTAATGAACAGTGTATCACTTTACACCAGTTAACGACCCATGGTGAAACTGGCCCGTAATGAACAGTGTATCACTTTATACCCATTAAGGGCCCGTTATTCCGTTGGGCCGTTTTCAGCCCATGTTATCTTTCGGCCTTCTCAGAGCCCATTTATTCTTCGGCTCATTTCCATCATTCGTTACTTACGGCCCGTTACTGTCATTTTCTGCTTATGGGCCAAATTCAGCCCGTGGTTACAATCGGCCCGTTTGTGGTCTGTTAACACGTTGGGCCGTTTTCATAGCGTCATGAAATGCGGCCTATTAACGATGGCCCGTTATGGTCGGCCCATGAACGGACGATTCCAACTCTAGCCCGTTTACGGCCATAATGTGGCCTGTTATTGGCCCATGTTTGGCCTCGATCATACTGCCCGTATAAGGCCCATTGATCATACTGCCCGTATAAGGCCCATTGATGATACGACCCGTAGAAGGCCCATTGTTTGTACGACCCGTAGAAGGCCCACTGTTTCTACGGCCCGTAGGAGGGCCAGTGTCACTACAGTAAATATTAGCCCATGGTTTGTGGCCTTGTTTTAAAAAATAAATTATTGCATCCACTAGCAAACCGCGGATCCGATAACCCGTTAACAGCCCTGACCAATGGGGATTTTCCACGTCTAAAATCATCATTGGCTGGAGGAAAACATGTGTTGGCTCACCTTTGGGACAGATGTCATCCACTCATTGGACCGAAGGCACCTATGATACGGCGACACGTGGCACGGCCCAACAGAGGCCCATTCCTGTGAAAAGGCCGGCCCGTTTGACTTGGTCAAAAGGTGGCGGGCTGGCCCACGGAAAGCCTGTTAACGGCCTGTTCGCATGTAGCCCATTTACAGCACGCTAATCCCAGGGCCCGTTACGCCCTATACAAATTAGGCCCAGTAGCGTCATCTGGGCCGTCCAATATTATTCAGCCCATTTTAACTTTCAGCCCATGTGTGGCCCATGACTTCTTTCGGCCCATATGAGGACCTTTGTAACTCTTGGCCCATTAACGGCCTGTGGTGAAACTGGCCCGTAATGAACAGTGTATCTCTTTATACCCATTAGCGGCCCGTTATTCCACTGGGCCGTTTCCACCCCAAGTTATCTTTCGGCCTTCTCAGGGCATTGATTCTTGGGCTCATTTCCAGCATTCGGTTACATACGGCCCGTTACTGTCATTTTCTGCTTGTGGGCCAAATTCAGCCCGTCGTTACAGTCGGCCCGTTTGCGGACCATTAATACGGTTGGCCGTTTTCATGTCAAAAAAATCCGTTGGGCTGTTTTCATAGAGTTATCAAATACGTCCTATTAACGGCCCGTTATGGTCCAGGAATAGTGCAGCCCATGATTGGTGAAATGATGATACGCCCCGTAGAAGGCCCATGGATCCTACGGCCCGTATGAGGCCCATGGATAGTACGACCCATAGAAGGCCCATGGACCCTACGGCCCGTAGAAGGCCCATTGATCCCTAAGGCCCGTATAGAAGGCCGATGGATCCTACAGCCTGTATAGAAGGCCAATGGTCCTACGGCCAAACGAAGGCCTATGGATCATACGGCCTGCAGGAGGCCCATGGTTACAACAGTACGTGTGTTGCCATGATTATTTTGGCCTAGTTACCAAAAATAGGCTATTGTGGCCACTAGAAAAACACAGAAAAAGAACTGCAGTGACTACAAGCAAACAACTAAACAAGACAATAAGGAAATAAATAAGCAAGCAATTATGGCTAGCCTATTACTGCTATTACACATATTACATCCAATGGGCATCAAAGTTCGCCACCAGTGCAAATATAGGGAACAAAGCAGCATATTACATACACTTGGCCGTCAAAATTGGCCACCAGCGCAAATAAACTTGGCAGCAAAACAAGAGCATAACTGAAACACCTTCAAAAGAGCTCAAGAAGCGTTATCCTGGGTATCCACGATGCTGGCAATAAGCTTAGCAAGCTGATTAGCTTTGTCCTGTTTGGCGCTAAAATCCTCCAACGCTTGCTGTTGCACCAGAAAGTATGCATCTGAATGCTCCAGGGACTTTCGTAGTCCTTCCGCTTCTTGTCACAGCACAGCTGATCGATGTCTTTCAGCTTGTAGTGAGACTCAAGAAACCGAACTGATTCAGACAGTGAGTTTGAATAGCTTGTGCATGCGGTAGTGGTTAGTAACTCGAACACTAAACCAAGACAGGACTTTGGGGTTGTCTCGCTGTCTTCAAGATAGTCTTCCTTAGCTGTTTTATCAGCTTTGTTGGAGACCAACAAGGATGTGTCACTATCCTGAACCTTATCTGCATTACTTCCTTTACCATTTCTTAATAAGGCACTCTTCCCCAATATTCTGTCAGCATTCTAAAAGAAGAAACAAGCAGACACATAACAAGTTTAGCATGTACTAGTATATGAAACTCATTTTGGTGAACCAGTTCATTAGTAAGGTGGACAGGATTAAACTACCAAGCCTCCTCTTGCCAAGTACTAGTACATAATAAAAGCATCAAACAAACATATATAGATGTCATATGGTCACTACATTGTCTTGCCAAATCAAAATAGAGACACGGTTCAAATCATATCAGTTCAAGACAAAGCAGCAGTGAAAGAATAAAAAGCGTGGGAAACTACACGGCACAACAAGATTGCAGATGGGTACCACGGGTCTACATGTACAACAACACTATTGGCTCTATTCTGGTTCTAGTAATGTGCATGATATGAAAGTCAATTGTATACACAATTGAAATTGAAATCAACAGAGCTATTGATAAGAGCAAACCTGTTAAAGAAACATGCGTGAACATACCTATTGTGCCATAGGAGTTTCGATTGGATCCTTCAATTAAAAAATAAGTTTGTATGAGTAAATACAGTGATACAAGAGCAAAGCAATCATAGTTAAAAAAGGCGCGCCTAAGCGAGCGCTTAAGCGCGCCTAGGCTCTAGGCATTGGCAAAACGCATTGTGCATAACTACGCATAATCTATGCATAACTGCGCATAAGCACGCGCTTTGGTCAGTAAAGCGCAAGGCGGTGGCAAAACGCACAATTAACGCCTAGCACTTTTTTGAACTATGATAGCAATGGAATCTTAAATTAGAACAGTTGTTCTACAGGTTTAGGCACATGTTCTACATGAACAGAGTACAGTAAGACGCAAGAATAAAATACTTAAAAATAGAAAATTAGCTCATAGACCTTACCACATTCTTGGTTCGGGACCAGTACAGAACAAGGCATTCCTAGTCATCGTCCAGTAAATGTGTCTCAGGAGAACGTAAGGGAATTTGATGAGTTTCTTTGCCGATGAAGTACGTTTTCTTCAGGTAATTCCGATACTGCCACCAAGCATTCTAGAAGATAGCAGAGGTATTAGCACAAGTTACCTCATCCTGAGTTTCCAAATCGGTCCTTCTCTATAGAGAAAAATGGGAAAATTTGCTGTATTATAACCATCATGGAGGTAGGATGTATGGGACGAAGCAAAGTAATTGCCATGAATAACATTACTTACACATAACTCCTGGACAAACAACTGCAACTAGCATTTTCCTTCATCTTCAGTATAATATTTCCAAGATGGGAAGATACACACATACGATTTAACAACATCAAATGCGATAGATACTAAACTACGACTGGCTGGTTGTGCTTCCTCCATAGGAATAGGCGTACTAACTAGTGGAGTTGAGGTTCGGCGTGATAGTACTGGCCCTTTGGGCACTGGAGCTGCCTTACTAACTGCTGTTGTTTGGGAGCTCTGTGGTGGAGATGGTGATGTGTCAACAGGAACTGGGTTACAATCGGCTCGGGTTGGGGTTAGATTGGGTGAAGCTGGTTCTCTGTCCATCGCAGTAGGTGTACAATCTGCGAGAGTTTGGGTTATGTGTGGTAGGGTTGGTTCTTGTGCATGTACAACCGGGGTGCTATCTCCACCAAGATGTAACACTATTTTATTTGAAGACCGTGTTTTTATTCCGCTAGATACTGGCATCACCCGCTCCAATTCAAATGGCCGATAAATAGGAAACATAGTTGAATGTACAGACATTGTATGAGAAACAGATGCAATAGATAGTGTGGAAAAAGAGGGCATGAAATAGTTGACATGTATATTGTTTAACTAAAACAGATAGCATGACATAATTTCACATATATGATGTCTATCTTAACTGGATAGCATAGCATAACATAATTCAAAGATATGATGAATAACTAAACAGGATCACATGACATAATTCACCTACATGTTACCTAAGTAATCAGGATCGCATCATTTAATTCACATATGTGATTTATATGCTAAACAAAGGGCATTGCATATGATTTCTAAACTAAGAACATGGTGTTGAATATTGTGTATATGATGTCCAAACTATGCAATGCAAGACACTGTATGCATGATATGAGCAGTATAACCGTGGCAAGTTAGAGCATACACCTCAGTGGGGGAATAGGACTGGTCATCTGTCTCTGAATCCATCTCTAAGGAGCTATCGGGACCCAACAAGACATCTTCTTCGACAGGTAGCACTGTCTGCTCTGAAGGCCTTGTTTTCACTCTAGATTTTTCCATCTCCCACCCAAATGGCCGATTCACAGGAAGAGTAGTTTAATGTACAAACATTGTTGACAAATGGAAATGTAATGAAGAAAAGGATGGGCAAGATATCATTCAAATATATGATGCCTAGTTAAACAGGATGGCATTGCACATTTCACATATATTATGGCTGGCTAAAAGACATGAGACTGCATAATTCCCATATATGATATAGAAACTAAACAGGTGGCATTATAGAACATGTCTAAACTAAGCAGATGACATATATGGTGTCAAAAGTAGGCACTGCAAGGCAACATATGCATGATATGACTAACATCATCATGCCAAGGTAGAGCAAACACCTTCGGGGGTAAATAGGAGTGGTCAGCAGCGTCTGAATACGCCTCAGAATAGATATCTTCCTCTGGATTACAATCTGGAGAGGGGTGGGGAGAGTTTGCCATTGAACCCACCATGGAGCGATGTCTGCATGACATTGTATTGCCGCGCAAAACTCTTCTCTTTTTCTCTACATGTACAGCATGACTGTGTACAATATCTGACATGTATACAAAAAAATATGGTGAGATTATGTAAGGAGAGCATGCAGAAATTAAGAGTGATGGTAACAACTAGTGGATCGACATTTTTCCGTTGAACCAAAATAGCCCTAATGGATCTTCGAGAATGTATAGTAATAAGTGATGCAACAAGTGTACAACCTCTTTCCCATAGCCGTGTCGACCTCAGCATCATTGGGTTGGCCGCTGAAGCAGTTGAGGCAGAGGTGGCTCTCGGAGGTGTGGAGGAAGATCTCAGGAATCTGTAGACGGCGTCGAGGGCACTGCTCTGTTGTGATGGATTGTTCTGTCGTTGAAGCAGCTCCAGTGAGCCGCAAGACGTCAAGGCTGAAGCAGCACAAGGCAGACATCGTCAATCTCAAGTGGGATTCTAATAGCATCTCCAATAGGTGATGTAAAATGGATGTAAAATTAACATCACCAAAAACCACCTGACTACAACAGATGAGGTAAAAACTGTTGACTCTGAACTTAACTTTCGAAACTGAAATTAACTATGAAATCTGAATGCTACTGTTGAAACTGAACGCAATGGTAGTAGAGAGGCACTTGACATGTAGTTTAGGGAGGGCCTGCAGTTCATCTTCAACCTGCACCCCCCTGAGCCGCCAGCCACCACCGGCCGAACCGCCGGCCCCAGCGCCGCCTCGCCGCCCCGAAACAACTCGCCACCGCCGCCCCGGCCAGCCCTCTAGGCCCCCCGCCCCCACCCTGAACCATAAGATAGATAGTGGGGTACCTCTCCGGCGAGCCCCAGTCCCCGCTGCGGGTGGTTCTTCCTTAACTCCGGCGAGCCCCCCCCCCCCCCCAACCCCTAAAAATCGACTGACCCAAAAGTCGATTCAGTCGACTCAAGTTTGGCTTAATCGGAGCAGAGCAGCAGCACGAGCGAGGGGGAGAGCAGCAGCAGCAGCTGGGCGAGCGAGCGATCGAGCGAGAGCTGGAGCAGCAACAGCAGCGCGAGCGAGCGAGCGAGAGCCGGAGCAGCAGCAGCAGATCCGGCTGATATGGACGCCGCCGCCGAAGGGGCCTTGCACTGGGGGAGAGCCGCCGTGGAGATGTCGCCCGCGGTGCCGGCTTCAAGGTAGCCGCTCCATGGGGGTGCAGGATGGAGCACCGTCGGCGCTGGGAGGTCGAGTTAAGGAGAAGGTGCGATGCGATGAGTGTACAACTTCTTTGGTGGCACTGAGTAGGCCTCGGCTTCGTCCGAGGAGTCGGTGAGGATACTGCGGTTCCGGTGGAGTAGGTTAAGGCGGCTCTGTGGGGATGGAGCAGCCGCCATAGATGAGGCGATCGTCGGAGCAGATCCTTGTAGGTGGAGGACGGGGCGGCTGAACCGGCCGGACGGCGAGATGGACGACGGAACCTCATCCGGGGAGGTGGACGAGGGACGTCGAGTTGTTGCGGTGGACGACGTCATCGGGGAAGAGGCTCCGTCTAGGCAGCGGTGACATGGAGGACGGAGGAGGGTGGGGTTTCGCGGCTGGAGCGGAGAGGTTATTGCGGTCTGGGATTTTGAATGGCGAAAAGGGGGCGATGGGAGGGGGTGAAGCACGACTTAGGGACGCGCTTGTCCAAAACGTAGGCTGTGTTACAAAAGTACCCCCCACCGATTTGAACTAGTGGCCCTTTCGTGTCAGGATTAGAAGGGGCATTTCGTGTGTCGAGATTTGGCAGTTGGAGGGAGTTTTCGCGTGCGTTGAAATTTCGGGATAGCAAGGCGCGGGTTGTGAAGGCGCCAGTTTTGGGAGCATGATATCTGAATTTTCGGGATATAACAAGGCGGTCGTTGAATTTTAGGGAGAAGCCAAACATGTAGTAATATTGTACTTGTACGTACCAAATCAATTCGCACTTCCCTCAACCAAAAAGAAAACAAAAAAAATAAAACTATTCACACCACACAAAGAGAGAGTCTTGCCCCGTTTTACTATACAAATGCTATTCAAAGCTACTCCCTCCTTCCATCTATATAGGGCCTAATGCGTTTTTCGATGCTAACTTTGACCAAATCTTAGAGCAATGATATATGACATGCAACTTACACAAAGAACACCGTTAACTTCGTCTGTGAAAGGTTCTTTCAATGATATAATTTTCACATTGTGCATGTCATGTACTATTAATCTTGTCAATAGTCAAAGGCATTCTTAAAAATATAATTACACCCTATATAGATGAAAGGAGGGAGTATGAATCCATGTTATGTCCGATTAATTTTTTTCGCTTGCTGTATAATGCATGTAACCTACTCATACCAACATTTTAGTGCATTCCAAATGTCTATACTACCGCTGCAATTCGAACTAAATTTGAATTCATTTCTCTATTTCAATAAGAATCTACAATCATGATTGTTGCCATCTTCAACCATCATAGTTTCCTTGCTATCCGCCAGATATAAATCGGACGGCCTATAATGCAGGATGGCAGGCACACCATCATCAACAACTCCGTTTTTTATAAGAGTAGAGATAACATATATTAAATGTTGTATAACAGGTTCATAAACACACCCCGTGTATCACCGTTATATATATTCACACATGCGTTGGTTTACAACACTATGATAAATTCTTCAAATATCCGAATTCGCTTTTTATAATGAAGTATATATGATCTCTATTCATCTTTTACACCCGCACAACCCTCTTATCTTTGTAGCTAGCGTTAACTTTCTCTTGTGCATGTACACGCCCGCATCCCTCTCACCCTCCCTCAGCATTGTCTAGCTCCATCGTGCAAATTCGTCTTTTCACTTTAGGTCGTACACCCACGGTGTGCGTAGGCCCCCCAGCTCCTTCTTTATGGCACACATCGATTGATATGCCTCTCTAACCAGGTGTGCCTAGCACAAACACAAGGTTCCCCTCTTCTCTTCTCACCGTCCATGCCTCACTCCCATCACTCTTTTCATCGTTCTCGTACTCGCACACTCCTCCCCGCTCGATATAGTATGCCTCTCGTACCACCTCCTACATGCATCCCTCTATCTCTATCCTTCTCCTCGTGCCTCGTTTGCTTCTAACACACACATGCATGTATACCGATCGATCTCCCAACATATACCTGGATCGACTTTAACTACCCCCCCCCCCATCGATCGACGTACCTCACAAGTTATGTCTCTCCTTTCTCTAACAAAGGGCGATTGATCTTCCTATGTAGTTATGTCTTCTTACCACAGCCACATTGTCCCCCCTCATCATTCGTGCATGCCTCCTGCCCCGTCTCTCACACGCACGTGCACAGACATCAAGCAGCCATCTCCACTCTTATTGATATTGCGGGCGTGCCCTCTGTTTGTCTAGCAAGCCTATCCCACCATTTGTTATCAGCAACTCCACTACCACCCCCTCCAACACTCTAGCTCTGTCTCTGTCCCAACCTTATTCCTCTCCTACACATATGCATGGATGCCGATCGATCTCCCTTAATACATGAGGCAGATCGATCTCCTTAATACATGAGGTAGGCCTCTCTCCTCCTCCACACATATACCAGCCATTGTACCTCTATAGTTAATTGGGCCTCCCTCTTCCCCCACCACACACCGATAGTCGAGCGATGTAGGTAGGTATCCATGCCACAGGGAGAAACTACACATGTCCCCTCTCGCGTTCCAATAGGCCAGCCACTATATCTTTGACGTGGGCACACACAAATTCGATGGCACTCTTTATCGATCGCGCGCACACACACACACACACACAACATCCCTCTTTTCGATTCTATGGACACCTCAAGCCGGTGATACCTCCACTCCCTTCTCGTGGATTGCCCCATCTATATATATGTTATATCTAGGACTCTATTTCACACACATTGCATATGTTACATTTTTTGATTGAACCCCCCCCCCCAAAAAAAACTCTCAAGAACCCACACACTATATCTCTCTAGGTTTGTATCTCTCTCACACAACCCCACGTAGGTGGTGTACGTATACAAGAAGAGAATAGGTGCACCGTGCACGTACTCACGCTTCGTGCCCAGCCACACCCGCGTGGGTACACGGTGGAGCTCATTTCTTTACAAAATGGCAGCCCACGTGCTAATTTGAACGCCTGTAGCGGTTGTTTACCTAGGGAGGTTGTGTAGAATACCTGCACGAAACAAAGTTCGACTTGATGCGTTGCCGCGTTATTTTTAAATAAAGTTATAGCGCTCAATGGCACGTACATAGAATATGAAATGATTTTTATGGAGAAAAAGGTAGTCAGCTCACTATATATAATGGAGCCTTGCGTACCTGGTTTGTCTCTCTTCAGAGTATCTCACACAAGGCTGCGGTGGCCTCTCTCTCTCTCACCGTTGGTCACTGATCCAGCCGCATCCCGTCCACCGGGGGAAAGGGAGTGATGTGGCCTCTCTCTCTCACATAGTTGGTCACTGATCCGGTCGCATCCCGTCCGCCGGGGGAAAGGGAGGAAGTGCGTCGTTTCTCCGTTCGACGGCGCCGAGGCAGCACGTCCCAATCTGCGGTACACGCCATTCTCTATGACCAAACTCCGGTGCAGCAGGTCCTACGCCATCTGCCCGCAGATTCCGCCCGCCGCTGCTCACCTACATACATCCCGACAACCTCCAGGTATCCCCTCCGGCCTTGCTCCACTGCCCATCTTCCCACGTCGTTGCATGTGGATCTTCCATAGTTCTTTGCCCAAAACGTAGCTCGTCCAGCGTACTTTCCATATTGCATTCTCATCCTCACACCGTTTTAGACAAACACAACCGTGTTGTTATCTTCCCTTAGGGCAAGGAATATGCTTATTTTTATCGTCGCATGTTTCATCAACTGTTATTGGCCAGTAATTGTTTCCTTTCTACCTCTTTTTTGCAAACAGGGCTATCCATTTCACCTCGTTGCTATTGCGACCTTTTGGTGAACTGCACAAATCACTTTTTTCTTAAGAGTGTTTTGTGGAGTTGTACTAAAATGTCACATGGGCAACGTCTCTCCATTTCAGTGCGACTGCACAAAGGGAGATTGGTTTTGCTCTATCCTCCTCAATCAACTCCGAGCCTAATCTTCTTGAACTAGTTAGTCTTAAGAGAGACTGCAAAGGTGACCGGCTTCTATTTATGTGTTTATTGTCTCATCAGCAGTCCTCTGTTATCATAATCACACTTAATATCTTTGGAACAGGGACGCTCAGCTCTATTTTAGTGGAACTGCACAAAATGATCGGAATGTTGCATGCTCCAGACAGCTACTTTTTTCCCAACATGCCTTGTTTATTTAGATAGAGCTGGGGGGACATTGCTGCCAATGAAAGCATGGATCAATTTTAATTCAACACCTTCTCACAACTCTGTCTTCAGTTGTGATGTAATTATTAGCTCTGATCTGCTGATAATTGACATGCATTAGAAAGGAAGTTAGTTTTTTATTGTTTATGAAAGAGCATCGATGGCAAGACATGGGAAACAGAAGCTGAAAGCTCACACCATTGTACAATTTCATGTCTTGCTGTAAAATTATTTGTATAGTACGTCAATTATGTAAACAAATGATGGAAGCTTTATAGCATTGCCAGAAGCCTCTTCATCATCGGGTCCATGTGCCATGCACAAAATTATACTCCTTCGTTCCTAAATATTTATCTTTTTACAAATTTCAAACGGGCATATTTTAGAGTGTAGATTCACTCATTTTGCTTCGTATGTGTACTCCCTCCGTTCCTAAATATTCTATTCGTCTTTCTAGAGATTTCAACAAGTTACTACATACGGAGCAAAATGGGAGAATCTACACTATAAAATATGTATATACATCTATATGTGCCAGTCCATTTGAAATCTCTAAAAAGACAAATATTTGAGTAGTCACTCATTGAAATCTCTAAAAAGACAAATATACTCCGGAGTATATTTAAGAACTGAGGGGGTAGTGCACAACCGATTGGGAGATTCCGCCCGGTCGTTGCGCCGCATTAATAGTGAGTAATGAGCAGTCAAATCGTAAGCCCCACCTTTCCCACTGTAAGTTGCTCTGAAGAAGCAACCATCAATACGCTCTTCTTTGAATTCGCTCATACTACTCAATCCGTCACTGTTTATACAGCGTGCTTCAGAAAAAAGAAAAAAGATCTGTGGGACCAAGGCGACTAGCGATCGGCCTGAAATATAGCATTGGTAGTTATAGCACGGCGTCTATTACTAGAGGGAATAATGCGTACACACATGCATGCAATGCTTCCACCCCGGGTACACACATGCATGCACTTACCCCACTTCGTAGTTACATGGAGAGAATATTGTGGATTTGATTGTGGTTACCACGCCCTAATTAATTGAGCATTAAACCAAACGCGTCTAAAGTCTCTCTGGTGGTGGAAATGCATTGAGAGAAATGCATCATAATGAAGCGCGCCCTGTAAACTGTGACAGAGGGAGGAGTGGTATGAAGGTTCAAAACCAAGTACACGTATGGCCAGTCGGTCAACGCACCTCCTCTTGGCATACCACTGACATGTGGGACAGTAGTGTGAGCAAACCGATCTCAATTGACGACAAAGAGCCAACCCATCGTTCCTTGAGAGAGACGAGGAGCGAGAACACACAGACGGGTTCACATGGAGGCCAAGATATATTCAAGCATGGTTGGTTGATCGATACCATTCATTACATGTTGGGCTGCCATTTTCCGCCCTTCTTCGGAATAAATGTGTACTTTATCAGAGATAAAAAGAAATAAGAGTACAAATGCTCCACCATGCGGTTCTAGTAGTAGTACTACTTGTACTACTGCGCTTGGCTCTTCGCCTCTTCGTGAAGTCGAACAATGATGGTACTCCGCATGTTGGTACTACAGTGTATGCCTCTGACAATCTGACACCGAATGGACTGATGCATGTCCTCCGAGGATAGGTTGCATTAGTCAAAAGGCGTAAGCGAGCTTCACCTTGTCCTGCAAGCTTCTCCTTGTTCTGCGAGTTGACGGGACACACCAATAAGTAGTGCTAGTCCATACTCCCTCCTTTCCGGTTAATATGGCTTAATCTTTTTTGCTGGTAAATGAGAGAGCTTTATTCATATATAAGCATTCTTAGGACGATCAGCCAAGACACTGGTCACTAGGAAGCGAGGTACCCCACAAAAAAAGAAGTAGGAAGAGAGGTGTTTCATCAAGCCAGCTCTCGGCCACATTCAAAGTGCAGCAAGCACGGTTCGCACGAAGATGCGCCGCAAGGTTTGCTGACCTGTTTACATGCTGAATAACAAAAAAAGAGGAAATATTACCGAGCGCTACTATTTGTAACAGGATATGAGCTAGAATTAAGCGAGAATTGTGGTGAGTGTTCCATGCAATCAACTTCCATTATCACATGCGATAACCCTCGAAGAGAACCAAATGCGTTGAAGATTGCTTTATCACATTTTAAAATTATAATAAGAGTGCAGTCGCTCCTCCATCCGGTTCCTAGTACTAGTATAGTATGTACCTTTATAGACTATATTAATAAACTTTGCGCTTGGCTGTTCGCCTATTCGGGAAGTCGAACAATAGTAGCACTAGTGGTATAGTGTATGCTTCTGGCAATCTGACACCGAATTAACTGTTGAACGTCCACCGCCTGAGCGAGGGAGAGCTTGCATTAGTCAAAAGTTTCTCCTTGCCTTGCGAGCCACCGCGCGCAAGTAATGCTAGTCCATACTGCCTCCTCTCCGGTTAATATGGATTAATTTCAAACGAGATAAATACACTGTCTGTCACTGTATATTTGTAAAAATACGGTCAGTGGACTTCATAATATGCTCATTGCGCTCAATATATATATATATATATTCCGGTGTTTATACGGTCACTAGCTCACCCTGACTGAGTATGTGTGTGCATGCACGTGTAGGTTGAGCACTTAGCATGACCGTGTGTGTTCCATCGTGTGCTCGGACATGCATGCATTAGGGTGTCGCGTGCATTTTTGCGTCCATGTGTACGTGTGACTGTTGCATACACGTAGGGGGAGTACGTGTAGGGGCCACTAAGGAGCAGTCAAATCACACAGTAAGTTAGTCGGAAGAAGCAACCATCATTTCACTCTTGAATGACACGTACGCAATATAAAATGGTTGATATGGAGAGAAAAAGAAAACCACTATATATACACTAGCAGGAGCCTAAGCTACAAGCCTACTTGCTAAGGTTGCTCTCTTCACAAGCATAGAACGACGGGCCTGATCCCGCAGCTGGGGGAAGGATACAATGTTCTGCTTAGACGCGGTCGACATCGGCGAGGGAGAAAACCCACAGTCGGTGCGTCCCAATCGGGGGTCACCGCGGTATGGGCCGATGCCGCGTCCCAACCGCCCTTCTAGCTACAGCCCAACGTCCCAGGTAGTCCATCTTCCTTTTGGAGCCAGCTTGCTCCACTGCTGTAGCTCCATCTCCATGTCGATCTTTCTCTACGTCTACCGGCTTCTACTTGTGATGAGTTTATGTCTCATGAACTAGTGCCAGTACTATTATTCTAATCACACTTCTTCAATATATTTGCCATCAGGCATGCTCAGGTCGATTTTAGTGGAACTGCACAAAAGCATCGTATGATCCGTGGGGCCAACCATCTTTCCTTCCACAGGTTCTACCTGGCCAGGGAATTAAATCATGTTTAGGGTTTAGGACCCCATCAGTAGTTTTTCTTTCGTACACACTCTCACAACTTTTTTCTTTAGTTGTGAAGTAAATATTGGCTATGATCTGTGAATCATTGAGATGCATCAGCATGCGTGTTAGTTTTGCTTTGTATTTGATGGAATGTTGTAACGGCGCAACCTTGGAATAGGAATGAAAATGGAGTGGAAAGTTTCCGTTTTTCCGGAGAAAAAATGGAAACGGAGAGAAACCAACGTTTAGTTTCGTTGGATCTCGCCATCGAGCAGAACCAACGTTTAAATCACGTCTGTCGTGTTCGTGTCTCACCCTCCTCCACGGCTCGACCCCACACGGTCGCTCGGCATGCCACTCACCGCAAACCGAGTATATGATAACTTTCCCGCCTTCTTGTCGATGGATCGCGCCATGGAGTACTACTAGCACTACTGGAAGAGATTGACGAGTTGGGGGAGGACAGCTAGCTATAGCACGGACTCCCAAGAACTTTTTACATGCATGTTGTAGCCGGCTATTGCGACCTTTGAATGCGGAGCAGCCGCGTGCACCCGGAAGCGGCGCGGGCGACGCTCTCTCGGCCGGCGCGCCGCTTAAATGCCGGCGCCAGTGAGAGGTCATGTCCGCTCTGGCCGGGCATGAATGCGGCACTGACCGTTTCGGGCAGGAAGCACGCGCGGGTGATGAAGAGGGTTCGGGTTGGTCAGGACCGGCCGTGGCAGCGGTCCGGACGTGCGCAAACAAGAGATCTTGTACGTTAATATTGTTGCGTATATAATTAACAACGTAAATAATGTGCCAGTTGGACAAATATGATTGGAGACGGAGATGGAGATGGAATTTTACGTAAACACGGATATGCATGTCTATGTCTATGTGTGTGTGTGTGCGACGACTCTCGCGACCTGGAAGCGGGGGCATGTTTTTGATCGAGTTTTCTTTCTTGGTACGTTAGAAAATCAGTTTGTCTAATTCACATCTAGATGTTATTTAAGGATATCACATCTAAGCTCCCACAAGTATATAATGTAGCAACAAGAAACAAAAACTAGGACAAAAAATAGACCACAAACAGAGTGGACATCAACTTAGATGTGACATAACTATGTCACATCTAGATGTGTCCTAGACAAACCCTTAAAAAATTGTCCGACAGTTTTCGTTTCTTTTTTCCGGGAACGTGCGTATTCTATTTAAAACCACTGCTATGGAGAGATTTTTTTACTCCATTATAGCCTCTTGTTTGATAGAGTTTCTCGCGTCATGCTCTCTCACCCTCTCCATATCAAATCAAGATGACAGTGTCCAGTCTATCTCTCCTCACCAGTGGTCACAGATCCGGCCGAATCCCGTCCGCTGCGGGAGGTGAGGAGCTGCAGCGTTGACATTGTCGCCATCGGCGACGGAGGGAACCGATGCGCACCGTCCTCTCGGAGCCGGTGCTGGAGCGGACAAAGATCCTCCGCGCCCTTGTTTGCTGCCGTCGTGTGGGCAGATCCCGCCCGCCCGCCTAAACGACATCTCGCCCACCTGAGGTATAACTTCTTGTACTGCTCTAGCTCCCCAGGTCGCTGCGTGCAGGTTTTCTTCTATGCGACTACTCCCCAGCTCCCCATGCATAGTAGCTAGGGTTCGTCGGCTGGTCCAACATCACCTACTAGTACTATTATAGAGGAAATGCCACTCGAAAAGTTGTCCTGATTTATGCCTCGGTGCCCCCGGAAATGCGCACGTTCCCGGAAAAGTTGTCCAACATCACCTACTAGTGCCCCCCTGTTGATCTACCAGGCAAGCAAACCCCCTTGTTCATTCCAATACAATCCTACTCTCTCGCTCCTGCTCTCAGTTATTACATTAGGACAACAACGTTTCAACTGCTACTTTGTGCTGCGGTAGTTGAACCCATTCCTCTGCAGGACCTGTCAGTGCCATAGTAAATAGTTGAATTCCACTAGCATGTGTAGGAGTTGATTGAAGCCATTGTTGTGTTCCTACCATGCCATGCTTGCTATTGCTTAGAGTGTGTCAGGTCAGATTCATTGGGAATGAATTGGAGTGCAGTGTTCTATGTTCTGATGCTGAGAGTGAAGTGTGTGAACACGATTTGGTAAAGGTAGCGGTGAGAGGCCATGTAGGAGTACATGGTGGGTTGTCTCACTGGAACTGTCCTTAAGCACTGATTTCTATGTATGTTATCCAATGACTCGATACTACCACACATTGGGTTCCGATAACTCCACCCCTCTCGACTTATTAACCAACTTGATCTCTGTCCAGGAGTCGCAACTAGTTTCTGGTGTTTGTATGTAGTGTTAGTAGTCTACCAAGTGGCACCCGGCCAGGTGGCCTTGGGACAGACTAGGCATAGTGGCACGGTATACCATGTGGCACCCGGATGGTGGGCTTGGGAACCCTGCTCACATTGTTTCGGGTCGTGAGCGACACCCCGGACGGATTTCCTTGCGGATGGAACCCTAATAGGCGATAAACCTGGATTAGAGTCTTGTGTGGTTAGTCAGGTTGTGGTTGACACCCTCGCCAGGCTTCCGCTTGAAGGTTGCCGAGATACATGATGTGTGCATGGCGGTAAGTGGCGAGAGCGTGTGTGAAGAAGTACACCCCTGCAGGGTTAACATGATCTATTCGAATAGCCGGGTCCGCGGTTATGGACTTCTTGGATGCTTACGTGGTACGTAGACAAATTGAAGTGAATACTATAAAATGCTCAAGACAAGTGTGAGTGCTATGGATGGCCTTCTCGTAGGGAGACGGGGATGAATCCATAGTAGTATATTGTGTGGTGATTAGTGGACTCGTGTGCGCCATCTCACCTCAAAGAAGTTCTCGTAGTCGTAGAACAGGATAGCTACTGAGTCAAAGCTGGCTTGCTGCACCTAAACCCCACATTACGCTTTTGATACAAGTCTTGCTGGGTACCTTTGTACTCATGTTGCTTTATTTACGTTTTTGCAGCCGATACTTCGGTCTTAATAGTGTTCTCGTGGGCTTCGACAAGTAGCTTGTACCTGAGCTACGATCTTGATCGGATGTTGTAGATAGTCAGGCTCTTCAGCTTTTTTCATTTGTAGATGTCTATACTCAGACATGGAATGCTTCCGCTTGTTGCTTGTTTGCTCTGAATGTTGGGTCATGTGACCCCTATTTGTAATAAATGCTATGATGGCTCTTTGAGCCTTATCTATATGAGTTGTTGAGTTATGCTGTGATGCCATGTTGTACAACACATACTTGCATGTTATGCGTATGTGTAATGTGTATTGCTATGTGCGGGATCTGACTATCTAGTTGTTTATCCATAGTAGCCTCTCTTACCGGGAAATGTCTCCTAGTGTTTCCACTGAGCCCTAGTAGCTTGCTACTACTCCGGAACACTTAGGCTGGTCGGCATGTGTCCTTCTTCGTTCCTGTGTCTGTCCCTTCGGGAAAATTTCACGCGGTGTCTGCCGGAGTCCTATTAGCCTGCTACAGCCCGGTTTACCGGAGTCCTACTAGCGCAGTTGCTACAGCCCGGATTCACTCGCTGATGACCGACACGTTCGTTGTTGGGTCATATATGTCTGTCCCTGTAAGTTAGTGCCACTTTGGGTTCACGACTAGCCATGTCAACTGCTACGTCTTGAGCTTGCGTTGGTTTTCCTCGAAGAGGAGAGGGTGATGCAGCAAAGTGTAGCGTAAGTATTTCCCTCAGTTTTGAGAACCAAGGTATCAGTCTAGTAGGAGGCTCCTTAAAAGTCCCACGCACCTACACAAACAAACAGAGAACTCGCAACCAACGCAATAATGGGGTTGTCATTCCCTTCATGGCTGAGGGAGTCCTTGATGAGGGGGTATCCGGATAGCCTGACTGTGTACAACGTCCGGACTGTTGAAGCGTGAAGAGACGAGACTCAAGACTTCGGCCCGTATCCGGATGGGACTTTCCTTGGCGTGGAAGGCAAGCTTGGTGATCCGGATATTATATTTCCGTCTTTGTAACCGACTCCATGTAAACCCTAGCCCTCTCCGGTGTCTATATAAACTGGAGAGGTTGATCCTTAGAAGGCTGATCACAATTACATCCATACCATCATAGGCTAGCTCTTAGGGTTTAGCCCCTACGATCTCGTGATAGATCTACTCTTGTACTACCCATATCATCAATATTAATCAAGCAGGAAGTAGGGTTTTACCTCCATCGAGAGGGCCCGAACCTGAGTAAACATCCGTGTCCCTTACTTCTTGTTACCATCAGCCTTGACGCACAGATCGGGACCCCGTACCCGAGATCCACCGGTTTTGACACGAACATTGGTGCTTTCATTGGGAGTTCCTTTGTGACGTCGCCGCCAGGCTCGATGGCTCCTTCGATCGTCATTGACGACGCTGCCTAGGGTAAGACTTTCCTCCCCAGACATATATTCGTGTCCGGCGGCTTTGCGCTGCGGGCCAATTCGCTTGGCCACTTGGAGTAGATCGATAACTATGCCCCTGGCCCTCAAATCAGGTTCGGAAACCTGAACCACACGGCGGATACCCAAGGAGACTTGATCTTCAGCGGATTCGGGCCAGCGCCAGAAACACCGAACAATCACGACGAGCACGGCTTAGACCTGCTGTCAGACGTTGCTTGGGATATCACCCCGGCAAAAGCCCCGGACCTATATCCGGGACAGGTTGTGTCGCCTAAAGACGGAGGCTGGACCCCGCCCCACAGGCCGTACCCTCATCAGTGATGGAGCCGAACACAGGCTTCACTTTTGAGGAAACCGGAGACCCCGGGCCCCTGGACCCATGTCCGGTTGTAGGCTTCAGGTCGTGCGTCCCAGCGCCCACCGATCTTGGTTGGGCTCCGGTGATGGAGTTCACCGCGCTGAACATCTTTCAGCACTCGCCCTTTGGCGACATACTAAACTCATTCAAAACTCTCTCTTTGACAGAGAATCTCGGGCCAAATTATGTCCGGCTCGAGTGGGAAGCAGGCGACGAAGACATTCGTTGCCCACCCACCACCCACTTCATAGCCATGGTTGATGACTTAACCGACGTGCCGGACTTCGACTCTGAAGGCATCGACGATATGGACGACGATGCAGGAGAAGACTCAGAATCTATGAGGTGCCGGATTCACGCCTCGCCACACGACATATACATGGTGGGTACGCCCAAGGAAGGCAATGGTGACTATCCAGAAGATAACACCCCTGGGCAAAAACCAAAGCGACGGCACGGACGCCGTTCCAAATCCGGCAACGGTAACAGTATCAGCAAGAGCGCCAGAAGAATGGATACTCCGGTCAACCCCGATGGAAATAATGACCAAACAGAACCAGCGATGGAACGGGACGAACCAGGTCACGCCGAACATAGTCCGGGTCATACGCCCGAAGAAAACCAGAGGGACGAATTCACCAATACGGCCCAGGACAAGAAGACAGCCCGGACGACGACGCATTTATCATTCTGGAAGAACGCGTGGAACGAGAGAACCTCCATAGAAAGCTTATGGCCACAGCAAGAAGTCTGAAGAAGCAGAAGCAACGACTTAAAGCCACATAGGAAATGCTCAATCACAGATGGAATAAAGTGCTAGACACTGAAGAAAGATATGGCGACGATCGCCATACAAAGAGCTACCCAAAATGCAAGCTACTGCCAAAATTTGACGACGAGGCTGTTCCACCGAAGAACAACATGAATAGGAGACCAGGAGTACCACCTCATAGCCGCAATAAATGAGCCGCCGAAGACGCCCATGATCTACGTAAGCACCCGGAGAAGAAAGCTGGCGCAGCTAGGTCCATCTACGGATCTAAAGGAGACACCCCGGCGAGGGACTATGGCTGTCAAAATAATTTTGACAACCAAACACCAGTTCGAAATAAACACTGAACACGACAACAGCCCATGGCATACCATAGCGCGTCCAGATACAGAGGGGCTGCTCACCCCCTGTGCTTTACTGATGAAGTACTGGACCATGAATTCCCACAGGGCTTTAAACCTGTAAACATAGAGGCATAGGATGGAACGACAGGCCCAGGGGTCTGGATCGAAGACTTTATCCTCCACATAGACATGGCTCACGGAGATGACCTCCATGCCATCAAATACCTTCCCCTCAAACTAAAGGGACCGGCCCGGCACTGGTTGAAAAGCCTCCTCGAAAATTCAATCGGGAGCTGGGAAGGACTAGTGGACGCTTTTAGGGCCAATTTCCAAGGGACTTATGTCCGGCCTCCAGATGCTGACGATTTAAGTCACATAATCCAACAACCCGGAGAGTCTGCCCGCAAGCTTTGGAACAGATTCCTCACTAAGAAGAATCAAATCATTGACTGTCCGGACGCCGAAGCCTTAGCGGCTTTCAAGCACAGCATCCGGGACGAGTGAATCACCAGACACCTCGGCCAAAGAAAATCCAAGGACAATGGCAGCCCTAACAAGCCTTATGACCTGCTTTTGTGCGGGAGAAGATAGATGGCTTGCCCGTAATGGCACCAGCGACCCTAGCACATCCGAAATAAGTAATGGCAACGGGAAACCACGGCGTAATAAAAACAAATGCCAAAACAAGGAAGAGAGCCCAGACAACATAACGGTTAATGCCGGATTCCGAGGCTCTCGACCTAACCAGCAAAATAAGCAACGTAAAGGCAGTAAAGAGGGACTGTCCGGTCTGAACAGAGTTCTGGACAGACTATGCCAAATTCATGGCACCCCCGACGAACTTGCGAACCACATGCACAGAGAGTGCTGGGTCTTCAAGCAGGCCGGCAAACTAAACGCCGAACACAAGGGAAGGGAAACACCAAGTGAAGACGAGGATGAACCCCGCCAACTGAACATTGGGGGACAGAAAACATTCCCACCAGAGGTTAAAACAGTGAACATGATCCACACGACTCGTACATTGTTGGGAAGGTGTGAACGCACCCATAAAGACGCACGCGATATAGAGCCCATCGTACCCACACCTAACTGTTGGATGACTTGTCCGATCACTTTTGATCGTCTAGATGGCCGAACTAGTATTCGGTGCGAAGGATCAAACACCTTGGTGCTTGACCCAATAATCGATGGAGACCATCTTAGTCATGTCCTCATGGACGGCAGCAGCAGTCTCAATTTAATATATGAGGACACTGTCCGCAGGATGGGGATAGACTCATCCAGAATCAGCAAGATCAACACCACCTTTGAAGGGGTGATACCAGGTGTTGAAGCCTACAGCAGGGGCTCCGTCATACTGGAGGTAACATCCGGCTCTCCAGGCAACTCCAGAAGCAAAGAACTACTCTTCATTATCGCACCCTTCCAAAGCAGATGTGAAGCATTGCTTGGAAGAACGGCCTTCGCCCACTTCAACACATTGCCGCACTATGGCTACCTTACACTTAAGATGCCCAGTCCACGCGGCGTCATCACCGTTAGCGGAATAACAAAGCGCTTTTCGCGCACGGCGGAATACGCGACGGCCCTAGCGGCCGGACTATAAGCGGCTTCTAACAAAAATATACCGGGTCGTTAGGACCATAGACATGGTTAGACGAGTCCGGTAGCCCATATTAAACCAGGGCACTTTATATGTAATCCTATAGTGGACACCAGGGGCTAATAATAAAGCCCCACACTCGGCTCAACCTTATTGGCAGGCCAACATCTTACATTTTCTACTATCCATCGCATACTTACGTTGCACCCTTTTCCGCAGACAATGTTCGCGCAATACCCTTCCAGGATGTGGCACAACGGAGACAAAGGCGCAGACGTGCAGTAGGGCCCCGTCCAACAGGTTTCTTTTCAGATTAAGCCCCTGTGCAAACCTTTTTTATTGCCTCTTGTTGTTTCATCATCCCACGGGTTCCATACCCACAGAGGATACTGCCGTTTTTGGCATTACGCCATGACAGATTAATGCACGCACCTGGACATACAGGGTTTATGATGAATGGGCAGTCTTGAGCCCATCATCCGTTAGAAAGTCCGAATACCTTCGAGAGTGTCCGGCGTCACGAGTTTGGCCTTATATGCATCAGCTCCGAATAATGTCTTTGGTCAAATGTTGGGATTGCCCGGCTCCTGGGTTTGCCGCCTTATGTTCCGTTATAATCGGCTAAGGTGGCCAAAGGAGAACTACTGCGATTGTGCCCTGGTTATTCCAGATGAGTACCTCAGTAGAGAAAGCCGAAAACTGACCATCATGATACAGCGAGAGACTGATCAACCACTCGATGACTCATCGGAATCTCTAGGATTCCTCCGCATTAACGGAGGGCCATTTCCTGGCCAGGTACATATGCGCCCATATTCGGAAGCATGCGAAGGTACCAGGGGCTACATAGTAGCCCCAATGTTAAAATCTCGTGGCTAAGCGAAAGTGTTATAGCTATATAGTCTGGTTGCCTAGTTCGATGTGCGATCGCGTCCTTGCCGCACCAAGACGTTGGATAAGGAGTGATCAAGCACATTTTTTCACGAACACCCCCGTATTGTATGCGTGGGGGCTGAAGCCAACGACTGCTATCTTCCGGATTACCCACACACACACATATATATATATAAACGGCCGCACAAGGGACACAATCATATTTTCAAGCACAAATTATAAACATAACTTTCTAATCAAAATGTTTTTACAATAATTTGAATCATCACTCGAAGAGGAGATTCTTCGGGCACTGCGCCTCTATTAGGCGGGCATCCTCCGTGACCTGCACCAAGTAGTGCTCGGCCGGATATTGACCCCCTACCTGATCCTGAGACGCTACCATAGTGGCGTCCATATCCGTCCAATATGCTTTAACACGTGCAAGGTCCATCCGCGCACCCTCTATGCATGCTGACCTCCTCATGGCATCGATCTGGGGCACGGCCCCAAGGAACTGTTGCACTAAACCAAAGTAGTTGTCCGGCTTCGGCTCCTTCGGCCAGAAATGATCTATTATAGACCGCATCGCAAGCCCGGACAGCCTGTGAAGCTCCGCCACAGCAACCATCTTATCACTTAACGGCAGCGGGCGAGTGGGAGCATGGAACTACGACCAAAAACCTTCTCCACTTCCTTTTCGCCCTGATCTTTGAAGAACTCCATGGAATCAGCCATACTCTTCGCCAGGTCCGCGTATGCGTCCGGTGAGCTCCAGCGTCCATCAAGGGGAGCGTACTTCGGATCGAAGAACTTCGTCCGCAGCAAATACGAGCCTCCAGCCATGATTTTTCCGGCCTGTTGAAGCTCCTCCCATGCACCCCTCAGCTCGGTCCGTATTTCCTTGGCATTCAGCGCCTTGCTCAGGTCAGCCAATTTATCTTCATGCTCCTTCTTCAGGAGCTGATACCAGTCAGCCGCATGTTTTAACTCGATAGCCATTTCGGCTATCTTTTCCTCGCTTTGGCGATGAGCAGCCTGTTCGGCTCTCAGTTCCTCGGCCGCCTTTAGGGCAGCCGCATTGCTCAACCAAGATTGTTCCTTGGCTAGAGCAAGTTCAGCCCTTAGGGCCTCGATGGCAGCAGCACCATCTGCAGTCCGAAAAAATTATATTAATACAAGCCACCTTAATTTTTTCTATGCAAGGGGAGACAGGGCAGATACATTGTGAGGTATCCAGCCGCTCATTCATCAGAGTAATATCGGCATCAATCGACCCAATTTGCCTCGATAGTTCGGCAACTTCAACGAATGGGCCGGTGGCCGGACCCACAGGTACCTGCACATGTTTACAGAACTATCATTGGTTTATGATCCCCTGTTTGCCGCCTAGGGCGGGCAACCAGAGTCTCACGGGCTACTATCTATATGGAGCACACCTAGTGCGTGCCTTACAACCAAAGAGTTCTCCATTACATACTTAAAAGCCTCTGAGCAGGCTTGTGAATGCTTCATTCAAACCGCTAGTAGCGGACGAAATGTTGTTGAGCACCGCCCTCATTAATGAGCGGTGCTCCTCCGAAAGCGCAGCTCGCTCCAGTAATCCCGTCAGTACGTCCGGACTGAGGGTGGCTGACGCATGGCCTTCCGGCCTTGGCGGATCCGGGCTCCTCCGTGCCGACACCTCGGTGTTGCCCAGCGTCAAGAACCGGAGAGGCGGGTGGGGTCTCACTCTCCATCATCTCCGAAGGAAGGTCGCCCAAAGACGATCCCTGTTGAGAAGAGATGCCAGCCGGATTGCAAAAAGTTGAGTCCTGTATATTGATCCAGGAGAAATACAGTACCTTTAAGTTACTGATTGACTTACAACTCGTTGGAGGGTTGGCCCGTTGGAGGGCATGATGCGGTGAGGGTGCCTGTCGGGGCAAGGACCCCTAGGGATCCCTTTTTCCCCAATTTGGCCATCTCTGCCTCCAAATCTTTGGAGGCGTCCCTCTTCTACCCGCATAGGGAGGCGGCCTCGACCTCTCCTCCCCGACTATCCACGGTTTGGATGCATAGTGTGTGGGGTTCAGATTTCTCATCCTTCCCCTTGTCTTTCCCCGAGGGCATTCTGCCGAGTACCTGGTCGAGCATCTTGGCTACGGTAGGGGCGGACGAGCCTTCGGGAAGTGGTGCCGGACACCTGATTCTCTCTGCCTTGCTGTGCCATTCCTGGACGCGGATGATGTTCAGAATAAACAAGTATGAAAAATACAAAACAGGGTGTCCGGTATCAAGGCCACTTACTTGTGTATCTAGGCGGTTGCAGCTTAGGCCCGCATCCTCGATTGTATCCGGACATATTATTTTCCGTTCGAAGAATAATTTGCACATCTCTTCGAGCTTTAAGCCGAAGAAGTGCTTCACGGTCCGCGGACCCTCCGGATTGAACTCCCACATCCGAAGAGGCCGGCGTTGGCACGACAACATCCGTCGTATTAACATCACTTGGATTACGCTAACAAGGTTGATATCCCTCTCGAGAAGCTCTCGGATGCGGTTCTGCAGCATTGGTACATCACCTACGGGCCCCCAATTACATCCTATGTCTGTCCAGGACACCAACTGCGATGGAGGGCCCAAGCGGAACTCAGGGGCGGCTACCCAATTTGTGCCCCTTGGGGCCGTAACATAAAACCACCTCCGCTGCCATACGTGAGATACTTCTAGGAAAGAACCCTCCGGCCATGGGGCATCGGCGTTTCTGCTTATTACAGCACCTCCGCACTCCACATGTCGCCCCCCGATTATCTTCGGCTTCACATTGAAGGTCTTGAGCTATAAGCCGAAGTGCGGGGTGATGTGGAGAAAAGCCTCGCACACGATAATGAACGACGAGATATGGAGGATAGCATCCGGAGCCAGATCATGAAAATCCAGCCCATAATAGAACATGAGCCCCCTCACGAAAGGATGGAGGGTGAAACCCAAACCACGAAGGAAGTGTGGGACAAAAACAACACACTCATTGGGCTTCGTCATGGAGATAACTTGCCCCGGAGCAGGAAGCCTGTGCCGGATATCTGCGGTTAGGTATCCGACTTCCCTAAGCTTCGCAATGTCCTTCACCTCGATCGAGGAGGCAACCCACCGGCCTTGAGGATCAGATCCGGACATAATGGCGGATTCCGGAGGGGTGGAGCTTAGGTTTTGGGTGTTAGAACTCGAAGTGCGAGAAGGCGCGATGAAGGTGAAGAAAGTGGTATAGGCCTCGACCCCTTTATAAAGAGGGTGAATATCAAGAGTCCCTGGTGTGGCCGTTTGAGGCTTATCTAAAAACACAAAGGATAATACCAACGGCCATCGTGGGGACACGCATGCTCATATTGATGGAAAATCCCATAATATAAGGGACACGATCTCTGCCTCGACGGGACGTGCCAATGAAACTGCCTCATAACACGAGTCGTCATGGGGTAGGAAACGACGGTTCACATTGGACCGAGTCATGATGCCAGGGCACGACACTCGAAGATTGCCAGCAAATCAGATCTATACCATACGAAGATCATCTTGCAGATCCGAACACGGACTATGTGTTCGATAAACCACTTTGGAGAATTCGGAGGAGGAACCCGCCTTGCAATGCCGAAGACAATAATGCGCGCCGGACTCATCTTCATTGAAGCCTGTTTCAGGGGCTACTGAGGGAGTCCTGGATGAGGGGGTATCCGGATAGCTGGACTGTGTACAACGTCCAGACTATTGAAGCATGAAGATATTATATTTCCTTCTTTGTAACCGACTCCATGTAAACCCTATCCCTCTCCGGTGTCTATATAAACCGGAGAGGTTGGTACTTAGAAGGCCGATCACAATTACATTCATACCATCATAGGCTAGCTCTTAGGTTTAGCTCCATGATCTCGTGGTAGATCTACTCTTGTACTACCCATATCATCAATATTAATCAAGCAGGAAGTAGGGTTTTACCTCCATCGAGAGGGCCCGAACCTGAGTAAACATCCGTGTCCCTTACTTCTTGTTACCATCAGCCTTGATGCACAGATCGGGACCCCCTACCCGAGATCCACCGGTTTTGACACCGACAACGGCCACTTGCGAAAGTGAGATCTAATAAAGATAGTATGATAAAATAAATATATTTTTGGTATTTTATGATATAGGTGCAAAAAGTAAAGATGCAAATAAAGTAGATTGAAAGAAAATATGATAAGAGATAGACCCGGGGGCCATGAGTTTCACTAGAGGCTTCTCTCAAGATAGCATAGCTATCACGGTGGGTGAACAAATTACTGTCGAGCAATTGATAGAAAAGCGCATAGTTATGAGATTATCTAGGCATGATCATGTATATATGCATCACGTCCATAACAAGTAGACCGACTCCTGCCTGCATCTACTAATATTACTCCACACATCGACCGACTCCTGCCTGCATCTAGAGTATTAAGTTCATAAGAACAGAGTAACCCATTAAGCAAGATGACATGATGTAGAGGGATACACACATGCAATATGATATAAACCCCATCTTGTTATCCTCGATGGCAACAATACAATACGTGCCTTGCAACCCTTTTTGTCACTGGGTAAGGACACCGCAAGATTGAACCCAAAGCTAAGCACTTCTCCCATGGCAAGAAAGACCAATCTAGTAGGCCAAACAAAACTGATAATTCGAAGAGACTTGCAAAGATAACTCAATCATACATAAAAGAATTCAGAGAAGATTCAAATATTATTCATAGATAAACTTGATCATAAACCCACAATTCATCAGATCTCGACAAACACACCGCAAAAAGAGTTTACATCGAATAGATCTCCACAAGAGAGGGGGAGAACATTGTATTGAGATCCAGAAAGAGAGAAGAAGCCATCTAGCTAATAACTATGGACCCGTAGGTCTATGTTAAACTACTCACAACTCATCGGAGGGCCAAGGATGTTGATGTAGAGGCCCTCCGTGGTTGATTCCCCCTCCGGCAGAGTGCCGGTGAAGGCTCCAAGATGGGATCTTGCGGATACAGAAGGTTACAGCGGTGGAAATTGTGTTTCGTGGTGCTCCTGGATGTTTTTGGGGTACGTAGGTATATATAGGAGGAAGAAGTACGTCGGTGGCCGCCCGAGGGGCCAACGAGACAGGGGGCGCACCCTACAGGGGGGGCGCGGCCCCCTATATCGTGGGGCCCTCGTAAGCTTCTTGACTTGCACTCCAAGCTCTCCGGATCATGTTCGTTCCAAAAATCATGCTCCCGAAGGTTTCATTTCGTTTGGACTCCGTTTGATATTCCTTTTCTTCGAAATACTGAAATAGGCAAAAAAACAGCAAAATGGGCTGGGCCTCCGGTTAGTAGGTTAGTCCCAAAAATGATATAAATATGTAAAATAAAGCCCATAAACATCCAAAAGGGGTAACATAATAGCATGGAACAATAAAAAATTATAGATACGTTGGAGACGTATCAAGCATCCCCAAGCTTAATTCCTACTCGTCCTCGAGTAGGTAAATGATAAAAAAGAAATTTTTGATGTGGAATGCTACCTAGCATAATTCATAATGTAATTTTCTTTATTGTGGCATGAATGTTCAGATCCAAATGAATACAAAATAAAAGTTCATATTGACATAAGAAATAGTAATACTTCAAGCATACTAATCAAAGTAATCATGTCTTCTCAAAATAACATGGCTAAAGAAAGTTATCCCTACAAATTCATATAGTTTCGCTATGCTCTATCTTCATCACACAAAGTATTTAATCATGAACAACCCCGATGACAAGCCAAGCAATTGTTTCATACTTTAATAATCTGAAACTTTTTCAACTTTCACGCAATACATGAGCGTGAGCCATGGACATAGCACTATATGTGGAATAGAATGGTGGTTGTGGAGAAGACAAAAAGGAGAAGATAGTCCCACATCAACTAGGCATATCAACGGGCTATGGAGATGCCCATTAATAGATATCAATGTGAGTGAGTAGGGATTGCCATGCAACGGATGCACTTAGAGCTATAAATATATGAAAGCTCAATAAAAGAAACTAAGTGGGTGTGCATCCAACTCGGTTGCTCACGAAGACCAAGGGCATTTTGAGGAATCCCATCATTGGAATATACAAGCCAAGTTCTATAATGAAAATTTCCCACTAGTATATGAAAGTGATAACATATGAGACTCTCTATCATGAAGATCATGGTGCTATTTTGAAGCACAAGTGTGGAAAAAGAGATAGTAGCATTGTCCCTTCTCTCTTTTACTCTCATTTTATTCTTTTTATTTTTTTCTTTGGCCTTTCTTTTTTTTGGCCTTTCTCTTTTTATTTCTTTTCTTTCTGTAAAGTCTGAAGTCTCATCCCGACTTGTGGGGGAATCATAGTCTTCATCATCCTTTCCTCACTAGGACAATGCTCTAATAATGAAGATCATCGCACTTTTATGGATTTACAACTCAAAGCTAGAACAAGATATGACTCTATACGAATGCCTCCGGCGGTGTACCGGGATATGCAATGAATTATGAAGGTGGCCTTGCCACAAATACAATGTCAACTACATGATCATGCAAAAAGCAATATGACAAAAGTGATGCGTGTCATATAAACGGAACGGTGGAAAGTAGCATGGCAATATATCTCGGAATGGCTATGGAAATGCCATAATACGTAGGTATGGTGTCTGTTTGAGGAAGGAGTATGGTGGGTGTATGGTACCGGCGAAAGTTGCACGGTGTAAGAGAGGCTAGCAATGGTGGAAGGGTGAAGGAGTGTGTATAATCCATGGACTCAACATTAATCAAAAGAACTCATATACTTGTTCAAAAATTTAGAAGTCATCAAAAACCATAGCACTACGCGCATGCTCCTCGGGGGATAGATTGGTAGGAAAAGACCATCGCTCGTCCTCGACCGCCACTCATGAGGAGGACAATCAATAAATAAAATTGTGCTCCAACTTCATCACAAAGCGGTTCACCATACGTGCATGTTACGAGAATCACAAACTTCAACACAAGCATTCTTTAAATTCATAATCACCCAACTAGCATGACTTTAATATCACTACCTCCATATCCCAAAACAGTTATCAAGTATCAAATTAATCATAGCATCCAATTCACTTTCTATGATAGTTTTTATTATACCCAACTTGGATGCTCAACATTCTAGGACAAACTTTATGATAATAGCAAATAACATGTTGTTCTAAAAGACTCTCAAAATAATATAAGTGAAGCATGAGAGACTAGCAATTTCTTCAAAATTAAGGCACCACTGTGCTCTAAAAGATATAAGTGAAGCACTAGAGCAAAAACTATCAAGCTCAAAAGATATAAGTGAAGCATAGAGAGTATTTGTGGGGACCCCGACTCATAAGTCGAGATCACCGAATGCACGTGTACAATGATCCCAGAGATCAATGCTCACCGAACACACAGAAACTCAATAACTAGAGTCTTACATCCATACATACTGTCTTACACAAATTATGACCATTATGGTCAAGTCTTACATTGATAAAGCCTTAAGGGCTGATCATCAAATGAAACACAAGCGGCGGAAATCTTCGTCGATAAGTAGAACCCATGCCATCTGCCTAAACCCTACAGGCATTCTGACTGGGAAACGTCCTAGTTCGCATGTTCGTCTCCAAAGAACTCTTCTTCGAACTCCGGTTCTTCCATGCCTGGTCAATTAAATAACCAGTGGCAAGCCAATGAGTACTTTGAATGTACTCGCAAGCAACCCATGTTTTTATTCAAGATACAACAATGCATGATATAGGTAAATTTTTGCAGAAAGCAAGTTTTGAGTGAAATGACATGTTCAACAACTTGTAAGACATGCATCAAGAGAATTCAAGTAACCATGAGGACAGTAACTCTGGACATAGTTTAAGCAGCACCGCCCAACTGTCCTTGACCGTGGACACGGCTATTCGAATAGTTTTACACTCTGCAGAGGTTGCATACTTTATCCACAAGATCCGGGGAACTTTCGTGTCATCCACGACCCGCGATACCTCAAGTACCCGAGGTAAGCACCCGATCATACCTTTCCCTAGACGACACTCACAAGGAGTCCACTCGTTGTTCCATATCCTCACGATGTACATCATACGAGACTCACTCGAGATCGTAACATCCGAGAGGGGACACAACGGTGTATCCGGTGCCCTGTAAAGACAGTCATGGCCGCCCTACCTGGCACGACCCCATCCCGAGAGAGAGCACCAACTCTCCCTCGTCACTAGTAATGTGGGCTCCAAGCTAGTATCGACCTAGGTAATCAATAATGCCCTTTCCCATATAAGGGTAGAGTGGTTGCGCATGTAAGGTTGGGACAGTCGACAAATTTTAAATCTAATCTGTTTTCAAAAACAACACACACTTTCCTTGGTACACCACTTCGTCATCAAGTGGTTACCCATCTCATCTCCCTCGGGCATAAGCGGCACCCGATGGTGTCTTCGAAAAGTCCTTTGAAAATACTTTGTCTCCTTCATCATGCATATACCCGTTCCTTTTTGCGTAGCATCTACTGTAGCATCCTATCTACTCCCACCGGCATAACCCTCATAAGAAGGTAGGGTCATGCATAATGCAAGTATCAACGAGGAAGTAATGGTGGCAAACCACCCCATGTGGTTATCACAGTATCATGTCTCCGATGCAGCAATAAAAGTGCTATATGACAATGCATAAAAAGGGTTTCATAGACATGGTCAAAGGGCTGCTTGCCTTGGTCTTCAAAGTCTTCAAGTCCTTCTCATTCTTCTTATCCAATTACTTCGTCAAATACGGGATCTATTCGTCGCAAAAGAAATGACGGGAAAATAAGGTAATAGTAAAACAGAGAAATCGAAGTGCTCAAAAAAATGTCAACTTATTTTTGATAAATACCAGGGGGAAATCTAAGAATGGGAAAATTCCTAGTTTTTGATTTGGAGTAGCAGAATAGGAGAAATGGATTTACAAAGGTATATTTAAATGCTTAATATCTCATTTAAATATTTACAGTGAAGAAAAGGTTGTGGGATTTGAATGAAAGTTGCACCATTAAATAGGTGGGATTTTTACAAGAATTTAGGAACTGGAATTATTTCATTTGGATTAATATCTAGTCCAGAGGAATTTTTGCAAGTCTGACAAAAAAGAAAAAGGGGAAGGGGCACTATGCCTGCTGGGCCAGAACAGCCGCAGGGCAGCGGCCCAGCGCACTGGTGCATGCGCGCGCGCCAGTTTTGAACCTGACGGGCAGGGGCCAGGCGTCAGCGAGAGAGAGAGAGGGGCGATAGAGGGGAGAGGCTGACAGGCGGGGCCCGCCTGTCATCCCTAACCCTGCGACAGAGGGCCGGCGAGCTCACCGGCGACGTTTCCGGGCACGGCGGGGTGAGCTGATGGCACCGTTGGACTCCTCGTCGTGTCGCCGTTCGGGTGGTGCCGGAGATGGCCGGAAGGGAGCAGTGGTTCGCCGGCAACGAGGTTCGCGGCAGAGGAGCGTCGGGCCTAGATGGCTTCGGCTGTTTTCGACTGCAAAACGAGCGGGAAAGAGGGGGGAATGGATCGGTGAGCTGCGGGCATTCCAGAGAAGCAATAAAGAGTGTCGGGGGTGGTCTGTACCATGAGATCGACGGCGACCCGAGGCGGCGGAGCTCGAGCTCGATCTCGAGCTCGGGAGCTTCTGGAGATGAACTGGGGTGCGGGGAGGCCTTGTTGGAGTGGGATAGGACGAGTGGCGATGAGGGAGAGGTTCGGGGAGGCCTTTAAGTAGGTGAGCCACGGCTCACTGTAGACCCGTGTGCCGGCAAGGTCATTGCCGTTGCTGTGGGTCACGGGGGCGCGCGTGGGCATGTCTGGGGTGCTCGTGGGTTCGGTCCAGAGCGAGGGAAGGAAGAGAGAGGAAGCAGGAGGGGCCAGAGGCGCCGCGCGTGTGAGGCCGCTCATTGGAACTCTCGGGCGGCCGGTGCGCGTGCGAGCAAGGGTAGAAGGAGGGAGAAGGAGGAGGGGGACAGAGGCGTGGCGTGCTGAGGACGTCGAGGAGCATCGTCTGGCGTGAGGGGGAGAGCCGAGGTGGCCGGAGGTGCTTGGCAGGGGGCGGCTACAGTGCGGGAGCGCACTGTAGCGCGCTCCAGAGCACCCAAATGGCCGGCATGGCCATTCTTTATGCAATGTGGGCGCGCCCAAAGGTGTCTGGTAGCTCAAGGGGGGAGTAAAGAAGTAGGAGATGGCCTTGGATGCCCTGGGTGGCCAGTAGGAGAAGGGAGAGGTAGAAGAAGAGGGAGAAATGGGCTGTCTAGAGAGAGAAAGTGGGGTTTGACCCATCCAATAATTGAGCTGTGGGTTTGCCATTGTTACTGGAGGTCGAGGAGGACTAGGAGGAGATGTGGTAAAAAGTGGAGGCCATGGAGAAGAGTGGAAGTGGTAAAAACAGGGGTTTTAGTAAAATGGCAGAAGGTGTTTGTTGCTGGTTTGAGCAAGAAGATGAACTCCTCTTGTCATAAGGCTTGACAGGGTCAAATGGCATGAGAAAATAAGGGGTTTCACCAATATTGAGTTCATTTGGGCAAAGTTGCCAATGCAACTTTTGTAAACCCTAGAAATCAACAGAAATGGACTTGTGTAGATCTAGTTGAGCAAATCACTTCTCCTTGATGCACCATTTGCTGTAGTGGCCTTATTTGGTCATGTGCACATGCTCACAAAAGTTGGTGTCAAGGAGAGAAAGTTGGTAGTACAAAGTTGTTCAAATTTGATTCTGGTCAGAGAGGGTTTTGGGGCACTTTGATCCATATAACATTTCCTACAACTTGTGCCATTTGGTATAGATGAATTATTAGACCATTTGGGCATGTTCACAAGATTTGAGAGCATTTGGACATGTTTGGCAATGTAAAGTTGCTCAAACTTCAAAATGGACGGAAATGGTTTTCAGGGGATTTCATGGGGTTATACTATTCTCCATGACATGATACTTGTCAAGATCATCCAAAATGTCATATCTGACATGCTAGAATTTTCTTGGAATTTTTGGAGAATATTTCCTTTGTAAATACTTCAAAGTCTTGAAATATCCAGAAAGGGTTTTTGAGGGATTTGACCAATATTTTGAACATGACCATGTGTTGAAACTCTTATATATGGACAATATATGTCCACTGAGTTTCCCTAGGTTTTTGTCAAATATTTTTGAAACAATAAAATAATTTTTCCCTATTAAAGACCATTTCTGGCCTTAAGAAAAATCTTTTAAACAAAATAGGAAAATAACTTTTAAAAATATATTTTTGTGTTCTATGTGAGTCCTATATCTAATAGGTCTCAAATATACTCTTTGAAATATTTTTCACACCCCAAATCAAGTACTTGCAGTGCAAACCTCAATTTAGGGGTTTTTGAAAAACTAATTTTAGAAAATACTTTTTGGCCAAATTATTTTTGTAAGAAGGTACTATATTGCTCTATACACATGGCATGATCATTGGGCAGGAGTTTGGGGCAAGGAGATGAAGTATAGAAGGTGGAGTTGTGTTGACTTTAAAGAGCACTTGAAAAACACAGAGAGAAAACCAACTCAGAATAAAAAGTCAAATAATGCAAAAGTTTTTGTCAAACCACATTTTATCATGATATATCATCTTAAGTGTTGTGCCATGAAAAATAGGGAGTGACAGACCTACCCCCCTTACAAGAATCTCGTCCCCGAGATTCCCAAACTAGACGTGGAAAGGAATATGAAAACTCGATCCGGGGTAGTCTTCAAGTCCTCATGTTGCTTCTGCTTCCGTGTAGTGCTTCATTGAGCTTGAAGTACTTGATGGTTTGGCTTTGTGTATGACGCTCTTCTTGATCCAGGTTGCTAATGGGTAGCTCGCGGTAGGTTAGATTGGGATAGGGGTCGATGGCTCGGTGGTTAATGTCTTTGTAGAGACCGGGCTAGTTAGGAAGTTGGAAACATTTCCGGAGTGGTGTAGTGTGGAAAAACGTTGTGCACAGTGGGTGAGTCAGGTGGTAACTCCAGCCGGTAGCCATCTATTCTTCGTCTTGTAGTGATCTTGAAGAGGGCCGACGAATCTTGGTGTGGGTCTCCTTGTCATGGGAATGCTTGGTTCCCTAGAGAGGAGTGGCTTGTAGATACACCTGGTCTTCGACGCGGATGTTTACTTCCTGATGATGGTGGTAGTTCTTCCTCCTTGGCATGGCGGTCTTCAAATGTTCCTGGACTAGCTGAACGGCTCTTCTTCCGTCTTCGGGTGGACAAGTAGGTCACCAAATGATGATGAAAACTATCTTGTCTAAGTACTCCATGAAGACTTTGTTCACGGGGCACATAAAGTAGGCTGGGGAATTAGTGGTGGTCTTGTTGACTGTGGGCCAAGGTGGTTCTAGATCTAGTGTCAAGGCCCTAAGGTCCTGATCCGACCATGTTGTAGCTTGGTAGGGCTTAAGGGTTTCAAGGATTCTAGTGTGCGAGTGAACATTTATCATCTTATCTTTAAGCACGATTTTTGAGATGCCAATTGTCTATCTAGTCCTATAAACAAATCACATCATATCACCGATAGCATCATAGGTCAACTCCAATCATCACTTATGTGATTCATATCCTCATGGCTCCCGAGAGGAGGTCTAACAAAATCATATATGTCTACAATCCCCAAACTCATATGTATGTCTACCCCTAAAAATCCATGGGTAGAATATATAAGTTGCTAAGCTTGAACGTGACAATCCAAGTGCTCAGCCTATTCTTCCAAGGTCAAAGATAAAGCACCTCTATCCTAAGGAAACACGTCGTATGCCACTCCAAAATCTTGTTTCCTTCCTATGAATCAACTCCAACAACCCATTAACTACACCAATCATTACATGATCCAGTAGTTCTTCAAAATCAATCTCTATGGTGTTCCACACGATATTCTAATATCCTATAATCCACAAATACTGGGAAGGCTACATTACTATAGTCAGTTCACCAATTTCCATTATCATGGTCAAGTAACCTCCAAGGTCAAGTTTATATCAACTCCGACAATTTATCCAATCTCCTAGTTTATTGTCCACCGAGAAACATGGTATCGCCATCAAGATTATCGGTCTAATTCCAATTTACTCCGAACCATGTAGACTTACTCAGCATCTATACTCAACTAGGATCACCTATCTAAATCCAAATTTCTTGCCCAACGAGGATTCCTACATGTTCCCCCAAGTCATTTACGTAATATCAACTATCTCCTATCAATATCCCATGGCTAAGTTAAATCCACATACTTCCAAGAATTTCACCTTGCGATCATAATTGTCCTATTAAATCCAATTTACTCAGGGGTAATGAAAGCTATGCTAATCTATACTCATGATCCCACCAAGTTCATCTACCGACATCAAAGCCTCATAATCCACCGAATAGTCCCATATAATTCCTCAAGTCATTGATATAAACTCATCAAGTCATTTGTCCTCTATTCCTATATCCTCAGATTGGTCCTCCCTATGGCATCGTCAGTTTTGGTGCTATCTTAGGCTGATAATGTGCTCATCCATTATGTCCACTAGTTCCCTAATGAACCCAATGATAAGCAAGGTTACGGAGGTTTAACAGGTCCGCTTGTAATTCTGTGGGTAAAGCACTTGGTTAAGGATTCGAGATGGGGTATCTCGTGAAGTCTCGAAGGGACTAGGAATGGGTTTCTAATCTTGAGGGTTGAACATAATTCTACAGGGTTGCATTTGGTCGAGGAGGTTGTAGCAAAATTCTTCAGTGCTTGTGGGTCTTCGAGGTGGAATCCTTGGTGCATATCGTCTTGTTTGTCTTCAGTTGAGGAGAGAGATGAGGGGGAAAAGTAGCATAGAGGAGGGGAATGTCTAAAGGGGTACTATAGTGCAAGTGCAAACAAACAGGTGCAAAAAGGGCCAAACAGAATTTCATTAAGATAGGTGATATAGTCGCATACATGATGCCTAAGGCAAAAGTGCAACTTATATCAAAACACAAACAGATAAGAACAAGCAACACTCAACATGGTTTCATTTGAACCATCACATGGACTCGATTGCGCATAGGGGGTACACGACTCATCCTACCCTAGGGGTCCTCGGATTCAGTAGTCGTGCTTGCTTCATCACTTTGAGAGAAAGGCGTTCGGTCTTCAGCTTCTAGGTTCTCCTGGGTGCCAATGGACATGCGACAGTCGGCTGCTTGTTGGGACACATCCTATTAATATGCCCGGGCTCACCACACCCGTGACATGTGACGGAAGCATAAGGGTTGCTATTCAGACTTGGGTATTGTCGTCGGGGGCCTGACGGTGATCCTCTATGAGGTGGGTATGGAAATCCATTCCTATGCCTTTTGCGTGGGGTTTGGTTGCGAGCTTTCTGAAGTTCCTTGATTTGCTGCTCCTGATTAAAAACGTGGGCTTCTAGGGAAGTGATTTGCTGTTCTTGCTCGACCACCTTCTTCTTCTCGAGGCAGTGGAGGTGCAGAAGTGAAGGGAGATCTTGGAGAGCCTTGAGAAATGCTTCGGTAAGGTGGCATAGAAGGTAGTCTCCTGCATTGACGAAACGGATCTGGTACTTGAGGGTTGGATCCTCGTCTTCTGAGGAAATCATCACTTGAGTCAGAGCTCCAAATCCGCTCTTTCCAGGTAGGTAGCGGGTGGCATGTTCTTCTTTCATTTCTGGAAGGAGATTTCGAAGACGGAGGAGTGCTTTGTATGCCACTTGCTGAATGGCTAGGTCACTTGAGTCAGCCTCCCACCAAGGTGGGTCCCAGCTAGCAGGGGGAGTATTCATTTTTTTGTGCGTAATAAGGAGGCACTTCCGGTGGGTCCGCGCTGACAGCGGGGGGAACATTTTTTTCATGAAATACGGTGGCCCGTCCGGTGGGTCCCAGCAGTCAGGGGCAAATGTTTTTTTCGCGAAATACTGGTGGCCCGTCCGGTGGGTCCCTGCTGTCAGGTGGAGGAATAATTATTTTCTGCGCTTCCTTGCGGCAGCCGTGAACCTAGCTGTCAGCCTCTCCACGTACAGTACTCTTCCGATGGAAGTCGGTTGTTGACCAGATTGACCATGCCGCACCGAGAGCACCACGGCGGTGGACAACGGCGAGGCCTAGGAAGGGGACAACACGGAGCCGGGGAAGACGTGGCAGTGGATGCCCACGCGGAGAGGAGTACGAGGGTTCATTGGTTCGGCTGCGGTGTGAGGCTGCCGTGGCCGTAGAATAACAGGGGGTGTGGGTGAGTGGAGGGATGGCCTCGCCAGTGGTGGGAGTAGTATGGGGGCGGTGAGGCCTCCGAGGTAGCACAGCCGGCCACGGGAGGTAGGAGCAGGCGACACAACCGGCGCTACGTTGGGCGGCTGGAGCAAGAAGAATAGAGGTTGAAGAAGCACTATGGCCATTGGATGGACATCATACGGTCACTGGAGTATTGACTAAGTTGACAAAGCCCTCCGTCCCCGTCAACTTAGTAGGCCAACAAGTTAGCCCCACAATATGGTGGGTCCCAACTAGTGGCGGGGTATTCATTTTATTGGGCATAATAAGGAGGCACTTCCTTCCGTGCGAAGATATAGCTGGTGGGTCCGCCCTGTTAGCCGAGGGAACGTTTTTTTTGCGAAATACAAAGGCCCTTCCTGTGGGTCCTACTTGTCAGGTGGAGGAATCATTATTTTGCGCGTAATAAGGAGGCATTTCCTTGCGTGCGGCCGTGGACCCAGCTGTCAGCCTCTCCACGTACAGTACCACGTTGACCAGGCCGCACCGAGAGCACCAGGGTGGTGGACGACGGCGAGGCCTAGGAAGGGAACGACACACAACCAGGGAATACTCGGCAGTTGTTTCCCACGCGAAGGAGTACGAGGGTTTAATGGTTCGTTTGCCGTGCCCGAAGAATAACATCAGGTGTGGGTTAGTAGTGGGGTGGCTAGGCCAGTGATGGGAGTACTATGGGGCCATGAGGCCTGCGCGGCAGCATAGCCGGCCGTGGGAGGAGGGAGCAGGCAGTCCCGCCGGAGCTTCTTTGAGCGGCTGGAGCATGAAGAGCAGATATTGAAGAAGCACGACAGCCGGATGGACATCCAATAGTCACTGCTCTCGTGTGTTGACTAAGTTGATAGGGCGTTTCGTGTGCGTCAACCTTTTTTTATGAAAGCATACGCGTCAACCTATAGTAGGCGCACAAGTCAGCCTCAAATCTGTGGAAAACAACATACAACCCATCTTCCATTATTTCTAATAATGTACAGCCCATTTGCTAATTCTTAAGAATTTTTTTGCAGTCCATCTTCTTTTTGTTAGCATTACACCCCATATTGTGGCCACGATCAAAAAGTATACAAAATTTTGCATATTTCGGTGCGGTCAACTGTTTTTAATCTAGAAATATCGATTCACATTCAAAATGTTTTGAAAAATAATTTATATAAATATAAATCCAAATAATTTTCCACACATAAAAATCAATGGAATTTAAAATCTTGTAATGAAAAAAAATTGAAAGTAATTCCCGGTTTGATGTGTTTTAAAAATGTACAGCCCATTTCTGGGCAAACCGAATGAAACTCTCCTCGTCTTAACAGATTTGTAGCCCTGCAGGGCCGATAAAGCAAGTAGGACTTGTTTGGGTATTTCTTTAAAAAAATAGAACTGGGCTAGCCACTTTTAGTAAGAAAAAACACAATTGGGCTCATGATGTGGTAAACATAAATAAAACCCTGGCTAGACGGGCCACAGCCCCCGCACAGCCCCGTTGTTACCCTGATCTGTCGTTAAAACTAGTATAAATAACAACTGCTTGTTCCTCAAAAAAAATTGCGCGACCTGCTAGGTCCTTGGTGTCAGCCGCTCGTAGTGTAATTATCTCGTTTATTGACTACGTTGACAATGGCGTGAGCCCCAGATGTCCAACCATTTGGAGGAACCATTTTTTTGGGCTTGTAATATAGAGGCACTTGCTTGCGTACTGCCATGACGCTGGTGGGTCCCTACTGTCATCCTCTCCACGTATAGTCATGTCCTTGTTCCTCTTGGTTTTTGACGACGTTGACAATGCAAGAGGGTGGCGCACCGCGCACGGCGAGCGAACCAAGGCCGCAAGGTGGAGGACGACGGTGAGGCCTCAGACGGAACGAATAGGAGCCGTGTAAGATGCGCCGGTCCAGTCGCAGGCCGAGGGGAGTACGAGGGTTGAATGGTTCGGGTGTGGGTGCGTGTTGGGGCTGACATCGCCGGAGAATAACAGGACGTGTGGGGGAATAGAGGGAGGGACTGGCCAATGTTGGAAGGTATCTACGGTAGGGTGGCGGAAGCGCAGCCAGCCATAGGAGGCGGGAGCAGGCGGAGCCGACGAGGTGGTTTGGTTTCGGCGACTAGAGGAAGAAGAAGAAAAGAGATAGAAGATACACGACAGATGTTGGATGTCAATCGAATGGCTGGTAGGCAGAATCGTTTGTTGACTGGCTAGTAAGTCGACACCACCTTGGATAGACTATTTCCTCGCGGGTCCCAAATGTCAGAATCCAAATCTGTCACGGTCATGCAGCCTTTCCTATGAAAAATTACACCCCATTTGATGTGCTAGTTCGAAATAAGTTTGTGGGTGCTGGTGGGGGCTAATCACTTGGCTTCTTTAATGCATAGTGAGCTCAACAGCTGGCGAGAGTGATGTTATTTCCCTTGGTTGGAATTTATTACAATATTTCACTCTAAATTAAACGAGTGGCAAGCCATTTGCCTTGTTTCAAAGAAAATATGACAGTCACAGCTGAGTTGAAAAGGGTAGGAACATCCAACTCCAGCTTACAAACTGTACAAAAGCACGAGGGTTAATTGTTCATCAGGTTTACAAAAAAACCAAGGTTGAAAAGGGCAACAACATCTAACTCCAGCACTGTTTTTGGCAATCACAGTCAAATGGATCGGTCGGGTCCATAGAATGAACATCCTGGGTCGTAAAATTTACTGGATTATGACCACAATATGTTGTAAATAGAAGCCCGACACGTTCAGAAGCTCTTTTGCCCACCTGAAACTCCTTTTTTTTGCTCTTCAACATACCCATCCGTCAAAACCATGCTGCTGATAAACTTAAGCCTGATGGACAATAGTAACCTCACATTCAGCAGGAAGAATGTCACAAATCTAGTGTTTGCACGGTTGGCTAAATATCGTTCTAGCGTTATTGTCTTCAATTGAATCTCATGAGAACTGAGAAAATCCCGAAGCTTACGAATCCACCGATTGGTTATAACTTTCATACCCCGTCCTGTTGCCTAAATAGACATGAATATTGAAAACAGTTAAGGTCTAAAAGAAGAGTGTCGAAAGAGCAACAGCTGAATGGTTAATTCTAGTACACTATATGCGGGTTTCCAATGTGCGTGAAATTATCACCTTTATATACAACTTCTCCAGACATGGAAAGCATCACAGCAAGCCAATAATCTTGTTCAGATCAAAACTATTCATATGGATATATAAGATCTTGACAGAATCCAGCACCATTGATAGGCCATCCATGGAGGAACTCTTCATTGAGCATAGAACATAATATTAGTAAAAATGTGTACTCCAAGATGATATATAACTTATGCGCAGAAATTTAAAATGCAGCTTATGGTTACAAGTGTAGATGATAATATAAATAACCTGAAGAACTGTGGAGCCAAACACCGTATTGAAATGAGCACAGAGATCATGTATTACACCAAAGGTCTCCAGTTTAGGCGCAGAGAGGACGGTCATTTGCAACGGTGAATAACTAGAATCAAGGATCAACCTTTGAAGTGAAGGGGCATCTTGGATGATGAGCTGTCTTTCGTCAAAAGAAATTCCAATTCTTACAAGGTTAGGTGACTTTATTTTGAGACAACCGATTCTAACTATGGAAACAAGCACAAAGCACTCCAGGGCAGGGCAACTAGAGTGGATTATGTTGTGCAATGAGGCCTCCGATATACGGACCCGCATAAGTGAAAGTTTGTGAGAAATGGGAGTCGAAGGTTTAGTACCAGATTGTCTGGTAGGTAAGACAGCGCAAAGGTGGCGGTGTGGAGAGAGGAGGAAAACCATGAGATGGACATCGGTGCTGAGGGCACAAGTTCATGGCGTTCGGTATGTGGTATGTGATTTCCAGGGGAATAGTAGAACTCAAGCAGCTGTAGTTCTATGAATTCAGGGGAGGAGATGATTTCCAGGCATCCACTGTGCAGGGCATGGTATGCTTGCTCAGGTAGCGTGACGGGATGCAGAGGCTTTGAATGGAGCCCTGGTGGGAGGAGATGATGGCTCTGGGATTTCAAAATCATTGAAGAGAGATAGCTGAGGACAATTGAGGTTAAGAGGCACGCCGCGCCATAGAGGGCACCACCGAATTGAGAGGACTTGGGTGCGGCAGCAATCCTTGGTGGGGAGAAGCGAGATGATCTCCACAAGGACGGCGTCCGGGAGATCGTTGATGCGGTCCACCCGAGATTCTACGGCTTCCTGGGATCCGGTGGGGGCGGGGTCACCGCTTCTCCCTGCGCTGCTGGGTGCGGGATCTACAACAGGCGTCGTCGCTGGCGGGAGCCTCATTTTCTTCGCACCGGGGTCAGCCGACTATATTTTCCTTGAGGGCGTCGCATCACACTCACGGATTTGAGCAGAGTAATGGATGATGAGCCTAGTTGTAGTGCGAGTGAAGAAGAAGGGGAGCTGGGGGTTTTCTGTAGGAGTGAGGAAGAAAGGGAGCTGGGGTTTTCTGTAGGAGTGAGGTGAGGAATTTGGGGGTACGAGTGGAGCGAGCTGACGTGAGGTGGGTGGGAGCAAGGAGGAAGAAGAGCACCCAGGTTTTTTTAGGTGGGCGGTGTGCTGGGTGCCTGGGTGTGGGTAGTGCCTCTCATTCATTTAATATATGGGCTTTTGAATTGATTTTACTATTTACTAGTGTGGATGGTCTGTTTTGTCTTGGGCCCAGATAAACAATTACTACTAGTACAGTGGAGACACTCTACAGCTACCCAGAAAAACAATTACTACTAGTACAGTGGAGAAACTCTACCGCTTTTGGCTCCTCCTAGGTCATTGAAACGTCTCCCTCTAGTGAATGCCATTATACTTTTGTTCACCAACATGCGAGCCATGCAGCGCGCGGGCCCAAATGCCATCCACCAAATTAGACGGTAGTATGCAGGCGGAGAGTCACCCCGATCGTAGCGCGGCAGTAACGAGCCGTCGTATCACAAAACCCCACCTCCCCATGGTATATGTTTGATGGACGATGCAACGATCATTTAAATCTTCGCTGAATCCCCTTCTCCCTCACCGTCTTCAAGAAAGGCAACACTCGCATCTGCCACTATTCTTCTCTCCCAACGAAGGGAAGGTAAACGGATCCGTGATGTTCGTATATTTTTGTTCAAAGAAAAAAAAGAACTTTTGCAAAGCAGTAACTGATACTCACTCTCTTTTTTGTTTCATTGTCATTGCGACTATGTTTTCCTTTAAGTGGTCTCCTAGTATTTGTCAGTTTCATGATGGACCAAGGAGAACCAGGCAAAGATCTGTCGATATTGGAGCAGACGTGGGAGGCTGATCCACCACGAGAAAGAGAGCTCCAAGAAGATGGAGGCAGCCACCGAGCCAACCCCAGATACGATCACGACCACTACTGAGATGGTCAATGCCCCGTTTGAGGTTACAGCCCCCGTGGCACTGCAGGAGCAGTTTTCCCCCTTCAAGGATGTGTCCCCCCCCCCCCCCCCCCCCCCCGCTGAGCTGCCCAAGGTGATTTTCTTCTTTGCCGATCTCGATTGTGGTTTTTCATCTAAGTATGTGGTGATTAATAATGCAAAATTTTATTATCTTCGATGCCATGCTATACATATTCGTTTAAATAACTTGTCTTTCTTATACTAAAAAGTAATTCAGAATTTGTTTCTGGTTCAATTAGAGCCCTGATGCAGACAAGGATTGTGTGGTTGTACATGTCACTGTCTATGAGGCGGGTGACCTGAATATACGCACTGGGAAAACAGAGTTCTTAGGCTGTTGGATCCCGGAAGCCATTTGCGGTTATACGAATGAAGAGTTGTATTCCAACCTCACTGTTGTCAGGTGTGTTGTCCAGGGTGTACTGAAGCACAAGAAGTTCAAAGCTACTCCTTCGTTTGTGAGGCATACTATTCTTGTCAAGCTTACGCAGGAAGATGACGTGGCAAACGTCCACAAACAAGTTTATCAGTGGCAAGGCCACAAGGTTGTCTTCGTGGAGGTTCAAAGGATTGAGCTGCTGCTGAACGTCCTCGATGATGTTCATGGCAAGGTCCGTCTCGTGTCCAGCCCAAATTAGATCGAGGCATGAAATAGATGCCCCTGCTAGTGTTTAATAGTAGTTCGAATTGTGTCTAATTATCCGAACCTTGCTTGTTATCGACCCTTCTAGGGCTAGTACTCTGTTTGAATCCGTCTATGGGAACTTTTGTGTGCCCGTGAATCATGTGAGAACCATCATAATTGTTGCCAAAATAGATGCGTCCTCGCTAGTTTTTTCATGAATATGGCATGGTAAGACATAAGTTGTCACGTTTTATCATACGAGCGGTGTGTGGTTTGATGAAATAGAGCACTCGTTCGAGAACTGTGCGCCGACGTATACATATGTACTTGTAAACACTGTTGGTGCTACCCCACTTGTAGCAGTTGTGCAAAACACAACACATTGGCTTAGCTTGCTTCGACACTAGGCTATCGACCAGCTAACAATCAACAATCTGCTGTCTGACATGTAAGCAACTATGTATCTTGTTACAGTGGTTCATGCAGTTAACTGAGGCCACAATGTAATAAATTCCAAATGTTCACACGCTAGTCCAGCGCTCATGTGGAACACTCACATTAAACTCGTCTTCATAAAAAACATGAAAATCATAAGTTAAGCAATTTTATACATCTCAATGATTCATAGAACATAACAAACATATACTAGTTCATAGCAAAAGACAAAGTTGTGAGAAGGTTTACAAATTAGGTAAAAACAAGCAAGGCTTCTCTGAGCAAAGGGCCTCCCAGCAGGCTTAAATTTCCTGGAGTTCACTCTATTTTTTTCTTGTTGCCACCATCCAGGGTTAGGTTCTCTCATTCCAGAATAACCAATTATAATTGTGGTCTCAGCTGGAATTCTGAACTGAACCATGCAGTGTACTGACCAGGTGAAATTCTTGTGCATTCCACTAAATTTAAGCACCACTATTTGCAGAAATAAGCATACCACAATGCCTCTTGTCCGCGCACCTATCCAACAAACCGCCGTGCAGCCGAGCCAGCTAGTCCTCGATCCATGGATGAACTGGTGGAAAGTGCATTCCGGACTAGGATGCAGTTGTTTTCGCTCGTCCCTGCACTGCAATCAGGAAGTTAAATGTACGAATCAGCTTCTTTTAGATTGCGTTGGTCATTCTACCTTAGTTACTACCAATGTAGGAATACCTTGAAGACGGGAGATTAGACGACGGCAATGAGGGATAGCCATCTCATTTTGCGCAGTTGTACTAAACCTGAGGTGTGTGCTTTTGATTGCGCAGATAGAAACGATACAGAGACAGACATCCCGAAACGATATGGAGACAGACATCCCTGTTTGCGCAAATAGGAAATACGGTTATTTAAACAGTGTCAGATATTTGCAGTGGCGTATGATTAACAGCAGCATCTATTGTGCTATAATTGGCACTAGATTTACAGTATGAACAGTCCTTAAGTAAGTAGCATCACATCACATCAACAATGCCACTAGATTAACATGCAGAACAATAGCATTAGTATTATTGTCATGAGAGTAGCACATGGTCAGTAAATGTGCAATCAAATTTGTGCAGTTCCACTGGGATGAAGCAATGTTAGCGGTGTGAGATTTAAGTGTAACTGCAAAAACACAATTCATGGGAAATAAAGCAAGACGGAAGCACTTCATATAATGGTGGTGGCATTGCTTCAATTTATCGACGGCACTAGACCATTACTTATAGTGACATCAGGTGGCATTGCTTAATGCTTCATGTGATTTTACATTAACAGTAGCGATATGGGCGTATGGACAGCAGGGGCATAAAGGTGTGAGGCAGATGTGGCTGCCGAGAGTGGCAAACACTCAGGCAGCATGTCTGCATTTATCCCATTTTTTATCTCCTCGGTGACATTTTCCTATGTGAGCACAGGAAATCTAGACCTGCTCATTCTCATTTGCATTGTCCCCCAACACCAATCACTTTCTTTCCTTTTTCAACCAAGAGATAGGTCCACTTCCCCCCACCCTTCGCCATCCACCATGCTTTCTTCGTCTTTTCAACCAAGAGAACGGTTGGGTAGCCAGTATCTACTACTTTCCCCCGTTTCCTCTTAGAACCAAGCACTACTAGGGAAAACCTTATACATAGAATGTTACCAGTAGCGCTTGTTAAAATGAGGCGCTACTGCTACTTAGCAGTAGCGCGCCTGGCAGAACCGCGCTACTGTTAGCCGCTTAGCAGTAGCGCGGCAGGGACAGAAAGCGCTACTACTATAATTGCCACACCGTTCCCGACGTGCTAGGTATAGTAGTAGCGCCCTTCTATGAACACCGCTACTACTATGGATTTTAGCAGCAGCGCGTTTTTCCTCCCCACGCTATAGTTAAAGCTATTTTCACCTAACCCCCCGCGCGGCCTGATTCCCTCTCCTATACTTCCGCCCCCAATTCTCCTCTACCATTCCTCGTCGCCTCCGCCTCGCCGCCATCTCCCCCGACCCCGCCTCGCCCTCGTCTCCCCGACCCCGCCTCGCCGCCGTCTCCACCGACCCCGCCTCGCCGCCGTCTCCCCCGACCCCGCCTCGCCGCCGTCTCCCTCGACCCGCCTCGTCGCCGTCTCCCCCGACCCCGCCTCGCCGCCGTCTCCCCCGACCCCGCCTCGCCGCGCCTCGATGCCGCCGTCTCCCCCGACCCCATCTCTCTCCCCGCCCTCTGTAAGCACACTCCCCTTCCGATCCCTCTTCTCTGCTTAGTATGAACCCTAGCTATTTAGTGCTAGTTAGTATGAACCCTAGGCTATTTTTAGTGCTAGTTAGTTAATTACTTAGATGGTAATTAGGGCAGTAGTTCCTAGGTACTAATTAGTTAGTAAGAACTAGGTACTAATTAGGTACTAGAATATTTTTATTTATAGTAAGTTTATTTTTAGTAAGAACTAGTTGAAGTAATAAAACTAGTTAGTAAGAACTTGTTTCTATTTTTTAGTTAAAGCAATTTTTCCCGCCTCGACGTGGACGATGCCTATCCCGCATCCTCGTCGTCGAGTCGGCGGAGGAAGACACTTGCTTGACTAGATCGGCCATGTCCGGGACTGGGCTCCGCCGGGGTGGTACTGGGAGGCGCTACCTACCGGGGGGCGCAGGTTGGCGAGGAGCCAGCCTGTCGTTGACCCGGACCTTCTTTGGTGGCGGTCGCGTGGGCCAATGATGATCCAGAGGCTCAAGGACTCCGCGGAGGTGGTGCGTCACCATGTCAGTGAGGAGGACGCGCACGTCCGTCGCTGCTTGTTTGCGTTGGAGCACAGGCCGTTCTCCAATACCTGGCAGGTTCTCCGGGGATCTCACTGTAGCTATGATCCCGTGATGGTTCCTTCTCTGTGGGTGTCTACCGCCCGCGCCGATACACGTCGTGTGCTAGAGTTTTAGTTGTATTAGTGATGTTATATGTATGACACTATTCGTGATGTATTAGTGATAATATTCGACGATGTACGGACGCATGAGATGATTTACTTTTGCTTATTGAATGCATGCTAATTTGAGTCCTATAAGATATTTTGAAATGTATATCTTGTGTTGCTCAATATCCAAGTGGTCGGTCATGTTTGCAGGTTACACCTCCGAGTGGCCTATGTTTTGCCGGAGTGTTGATTCGTTTCCATTCCGGCAAATTTCAGGTGCTCGATATGTCCTATTTTAGCAAAGGTCATGCCGGATTTTTCCGTGAATTTTGGCATGACTTGTGCCAGAATATGTAGGAAATATCGAGTGCCCCGGATTTGTGTGTTGAGTATCTTGGTAGTTGTCTTCGATCGATTTTGAATTAATGTTTTAACTATGAACATAGGAAATGTTTGACGACGAAAAGGATTTCGGTATTTGCAAATACTGCGAAGACGAGCGCGACCTGTGCGACGGAATCTTCCTAGATGATGATAGGCGCTTCAGCATCAAGCTGGACGAGAAATTCGAAGTGGATACAAGAAGTCACAACGACAAGTCTTTTTTCGTAATTAAGCATGACATCTGCTTCATTTGCTTCAACTTATATTTTTTTTACTATTCTACTAGCGTATCCCCTGCCATGCAAGAGTTTTTGTATTGGATAAGATAGGTTTCATTCATAGTATGGAGGAAAAGAAAGTTTACTTGAAGACCGAGCATGGTTATATTTTCCATGCAAAATTATACAATTCAGATGACTACACCTATTTTTGATGCAAAACATGGCGAGCACTATGCAAGACTTATGCATTTGAGCCTGATATGGTTATCACCTTTGATATTCGTCCGGAAGATGATATTGAAGGTAATACCGACATCTGGGTCGATGTGCAGACGCCTCCGGTTATACCATTATGTAAGTTTCTCAACCATATTTATGTCTTTGATATTGTTTATTCAAAAATAGTTGACAACTAATTTGTATTGTCAGCTTATTTCGGTGCAAGCAAACATGTCCAGCGCTTGGTAGACAGGACCGTATACTGTCCTGGGGCTGAACTCAACTGTGAATAGCTCAGTCATTATGTTTCATGGCTTGAGGATCTTGATACTTTCAAGACAAATTTTCTTCCTGCATTTAGAAATGTTAGTACTGAAAATGTGCGACCAATAGTGTTCGTAATGAACTACGGTCACATCTATTTAGGAAGGATGGTAAGATTTTTACTATTTGTCATCAGTGCATCTTTTCCATACATTATTTTTGAAGCTAAAATTCATTGCTAAGTATGTTACCGTACGATGTTCTTCAATGGGGACTCCCGATGAATGTTGTGCCTTATGGGATCGAGACTAATGGTACCATGAGTATTATCAGCTTACGGCCAAGATATCCTACAGATTACTTTAGTGCATTCAAGATTAGCGACGGATGCTTAATAGTGCAAGACTGGACCAAATATGTGATGGGGGAGCGCAGAGAAGTACTAGGGGGCAGCAAACAGATGCGCTACCAACGATTAGGAGACAGGTTCATCTGCATGCTCCAGTTTGATCAAGGAGGAGAGCTATACATGTTTTATGTTATTTTACCTAAGAGAGAGCAGCAGGAGTGATTAGCTAGCTAGAAATGAGTTTGAGGATGATGATGTGCTACACTATTACTATGATGATAAAATAGCTAGTGTTGGTGGTAATGACTATGATGATTATTATTAGCTAGTGTTAGTGGTGATTAAATAAATACTGTTGGTGGTAATGACTATGATGATGATTAAATAGCTTGTACTGGCGGATTAGATTCAAGTGGAGGCAACATGTGGTGCACATCGAAAGTACTACTAGTCCAAACTAGATCAAGTTTGGATTAGTAGTATACTTTTGACATGCACCACATATTGCCTACACTTGAACCTAATCCACCTTCATTTGACACACTGTTATGGACATAATGATGTAAACCTCATAACTGGTATTGTACCAATATTTGTACGATGGCGCATAAATACACTAAAAATAAAAAAAATAAAAAAAAATACTAGTAGCGTTGGATAGAAAACACGCTGCAAGTAGTTACCTTAGCAGTAGCGTGGTACTGAATAAACGCTGCAGCTATTTGTCCTAGCAGTAGCGCGTGCGGGCACGCGTTACTGCTAAGCAATAGCTGTAGCGCCTTATTAGTAGCCTAGCCTCCCGCGCTACTAGTGGACACAAAACCCGCGCTACTGCTAGGGTTTTCCCTAGTAGTGAAGTCCTAGATTCATGGTACAACTTTCCCACTTTCTTCCCTGTTTGAACCAACACTTAGAGTCGACTTTATGAAATAGATTTACCTCTAATAATAGTAAAAGTCTAGGTGGCTTTGGAACAGCGGACGGAAGTAGAAAAAGATCGACACGAAGGGAGCTGGGGTAGTAGAGCAAGGCAGGTGTTCCATTTCAAAGGAATATATACCTGAGGATCGACGGCATGTGGCAAAGACGGTGTCGGGAGGCCGCATCTTGGCCACAATACCGCAGGGAGGAAGAAGGGGTCGGGGGCCCTCCCGAGCTGGCGCTCTCTCTGAGAGAACGGCACGGCCGCCGATCGGGACGCGCGGGTAGCCGTTGGTCTCCTCCCTCGCCGCTGACGACAGCGTGAACGATGCACCTACACCCCTGCCCTGGTCAAGGTTGTCCGGCCGGATTTGTGACTGGCCATGAGCTTAGAGAGAGTGTGGCCACCTATGTCTTGCTTAGATCTGGAGAGCATGAGAGAGTGAACAAGAGGAACCATAGTAAAGCACGTGCTAAGGCTCCTGCTTATATATATAGTGGAGTGATTTTGTTGTACCAGCTTCAAAAAAATGTGCTCCTACGTGTACCTGCGAGTGGGTGTGAGAAAACTAGTGCGTGCGTGCACCCCTTCTCTTCGTGATAGTACAATATACTATGCCCAAAGAACGTTCACTGCAAGAGTAATAGTATAAGCGTGTGACGTGTGAGCTAAAATAAAATGTGGGCGACGTCTTTTTTTTTAGAAGTTCTGAGGGGATGTGTGAAGAGCACATATGTGCGTGACGTCTACCTGCAGATAGACGGTGGGTGCGACGTTCGAGTCTGTGAGAGGACTCGGGAGAGTCGTGACTCGTGAGGGCATGTGTGCGTGAGAGAGAGGGGGGCATGTATCAATGCAATGCATGTGTCCGTAAATCATTATCCAACAAACGTTCGCCACAAGCCTTTTCCTAACGAACGCCGTAAGAACCGTTAGATCGGCATCCGACAATGTCAGTTTTGCCATGTCATTTAACAAAACAGCCACTCTTCCTACACACAAATCTTCCACGTGAGTGTTAGCAACTGACGTATGCTCCCTCCATTCCGAATTGTAGTGCATATAGCTTTATTGAAAATTCAATCCTCGCAAACTTTTACCGAGTTTTCGTGTACAAATTGCACATGTAGAATACCTTGTATATATCATTTCATTCATCTTCAAGAGGTAACTATAAACATGGGTGAGGAGTCTACAAAGAAAGACCATCGTATCACCGGCAGCAATTTCAACCATCCTTTAGTGTCGAGGAATATCATAGGAACTCTATATGACATGATTTTTATAGGATTTTTCCTTTAGAGCCAATTGGTTCATAGGAATAGATTCATATACTCCACATTTCAAAGGAAATAAACATGATATCATTTCTATAGCTTTAGAGCCACTTGGTTCATATGAATGGATTCCTATACTCCCTTAATTTCAAAGGAAAATAAACATTAGCATATATTCAATAGAAAACTTCCTATGATATGAACCAAATTACATCTCTTTTCTAATCCCTCCTCATAGGAATTGAGATACATGTCATCTCTAGATTCAATAGAAAAGTCCCTATGATGGGAACCAAATGACACCTCTTTTCCAATCCCTACTTATAGGAATTGAGATGCTCCATGTCATCTCTTTTCCTACAACTTCCATGTATACATCTTCTATTCCTAAATAGATAGTACAACCCACTAGTAGCTTTTTTCCAAAACATGCAACTATGGCACAAGAACTATATAGTGTGCCAATAACTTTGAAAGATGGTCGCTGGATGAAGCTAATCCAACAGTGCAGAGATGGCAAATCCGAGCACTACTGGCCGTTGGATATCATCAACATTCCACCAGATCTGCCACATGTACAATTTAGAAGACTCCATGGTTGAACTTAGGCATAATTCACAAACCTCAAAACACAAGCACTTCTCCTTTGTTCTAGAATCTTCTATATCATAATTGATATTTTTTCTAAATGAATTGCCATTATTTGTTTTTTACTTTATGCTTTACAATGCACAACCCCATGAATCTTAAGATTTTTATAAAACTAATTGATTTTGAATGAGATGAACTATAAGAACTAAACGAACATCTACATCCTGCATATATGACTCAAAGCTTTACATGCTATAGTGTGTATTTATTCATAATTTGGTTTCAAAATCTCACGTGTTCAATGCATGTGTACCTTACTAGTTTTGAGTAGAGTAGAAAATTTCACGCGGCCCCGGGTATATCAAAATGCAGGACCCATGCATCATTTCCTTTCGGTCAAACCTACGTCCACAATTTTTTGTACCTATACTACCCAAAATGATGCCTCGTTCCCGTAAAACCGAGCGGCCCACACATATTTAAGGCGTCGACTCAGACCCGTTTACTATGACGTGGAACTGCAAGCCGTAGTACTCCTACAAACCCTACCACCGCACTCATCATCGGTTTTCTTGAAGAGGACGAGGGAGAAGCCAATTTGTAGTGGAGGAGCTTTCAAAAAAAGGATCTGTAATGGAGACCCCTACCCTAGGGTGCCCTAGGTAGCTGTTGCACGCTTCATTGTTTTCTCTTTTCTTTATGCTCTTGCACCCTAGAGTGAAATGATGGTTGCTTCGTCCGTCCAGCTTAATGCGGGAAAGGCGGGGCTTTGTGATTTGACACCTCGTCGCTATTTTCTACTACTGTGGCATTATGACCGGGGTTCCTCCAATTCCAACCGCTGCTCCGAACTGTAATTTGGTGCATCGCACATGGAACAAGACGGTGGATGAGCCACATGTCGGCCAAAGGGTTCCTGTTAAGTGTGTCGCCATTTCGTGTGCGGGCTGACCCTACTTGAGTTGCTACGCCAACACGACAGGAGCAACCTACCACTTGGTTTTGCTCCTTGGTGAATCCCGACTATATTGATCTAAAAAGATACGTGCTAAACTACCCTCTCCGTTTCGGTTTTTTATGTTTAGGCATCTCGGTTTATAGGGCGTGCATGTAGTTCTAGGTCATCCATTTGACTAACTAAATATGAGTTACTATGTCACAAAAAGTATATCATTGGATTCTTAAGAGGATGTAGTTGTATTTAAAAGTCGAGGGCGGGGCTGTCGGCGTTCTGGGAACGGGGGTCCCCAGACATGCCTGCCTGCGGCCTGCGGCGTGGCTCAAAGGAGGCCCAGCACAGCCCATCCTCATGGACGCAAGCTCAAGACCCTCGCGAGGGGCCAAGCCTCACGGGGCGGATGACAAGGAGCTTCCTCAGGCACGGCCTTGTCAGGCTGGCTCAGGAGGAGGCGGAGAGTTCAAGGAAGGGTACCTCACGAGGTGCCCATGACGTAAGCCATGACGACCAAGGGCGCCAGTCGGGCGCCAGCCCGCGCAGTGTCCTCCTTTCCTCTTTGGTGCAAAGGGAGCAAGCGCAGGCGAGAGCATCAAGCAAAGGCGTCCATTTCGGTGCAACAAGACCAAGACCAGCCCAACAGCCGAAAGGAAGTCATTGTGGAGCCCAAGCCGGCGTCATCACCGGAGCCTTTGGCAGGTGAGGACCAACTTTAGTCAGGATAAGTGTACCCGTTGTTCCCCTTCAAAATGGCCAATTGTTGGTGCCCTTCCCGCTCAATATTTGAGAAGAGGCCCAGGGACTTTGCCTGTAAATAGGACTAGCCACCCCCGGGGTAGGCAAGCTAGACCGCATCAAGCAGTGAGACCGGATCGAGAGAACAAGGATAGGAAGACACAGAGAGATAGAGAGAGAGACGACTGAACTCCCCCTAGCAGTTCATCGCACCAGTCAAGAACAGGCCCTCGCGAGGCTGTTCTTCCTTTGTATTGTTCCTCATCAGCCCAAGAGGCAATCCACCACACCACACACTGGAGTAGGGTATGACACCACAATGGTGGCCTGAACCAGTATAAATCTTGTGTCTCTTGTGCTCTTCAGTTTGGTAGTTTAGGTCCCAGCGATTCGGCGAGGTGCGAGACCATAGAGGGTTGAATCTCCGTGCGCACCCCAATGTTCGAACCTCAAGGGTCTGCCGGAACCCGAAATCCGACATTTGGCATGCCAGGTAGGGGTGCGCTGGAATCTGCCTTCCGTCGTCTCGTTCTTCCCCGACAACCGCAACCATGTCTGACGCTCGTCGGGCTCGCGCCGAGCGCCGAGCCGCCCTCGCCTCCCATGTCGCCCAGACGGCACCCGTCGGCGGGCGCCCTCATCGTTCCCGGTCACCTACCGTCAACACCACCATCGGCCCGGCGGGGAACGAGCAGCAAGCATCGTCCCAGCACCCGTCCATGAGGCGGGACGGCTGCACCGCCACGCCCTCGCTCACCCCCGCTGGCTCTTCGTCGCGCGCGCCCCGCGCGGCCATGGCGGCCCGAGCTGCGCTCATCGCGGCAAACGAGCTCCTGCGCTACCGCCCCATCGACGACGTCTATGAAGAATGGCTCGACCGAGTCGCCGAGCTCGTCCGTGCCGCTGGAGGCGCCCCCGCACCATCCTTCTCGCTGCACCGCACCCCGCCCTGCGCGGGCGATGAAGCTCCTGGGGTGCCTCAGCCTCCTCTTCCTCAAGAAGGCGCCCTGGCCCCAAGGTGCGCGGCCCCTGGGCGGAACCTGCTCCATCAGGCGCCAGCGCGGCAAGAGCAGAGCTGCCAAGAAGTCCCTCGCCCACGAGAAGCTGCCTGAGCGCTCCCTCCTTCAGCATGTCAAGACCCTGCGCTGCCCCCAGCCGCGGCGCATGGGGGCCCGCAGGACCAAGCTCTCCATCGCCCAAGCCCCCCTGCGGCCAAGGCGGGCTGCCGCGCCTTCACCTCCGAGCTGTACAGCGTCGCGTGGCCCACCAAGTCAAGCCAGACCTACCTCCTCGCTACGACGGCACGGCTGACCCTGCGAAGTTCCTCCAACTCTACGAGCTCGGCATCGAGGCTGCCAACGGAGACGAAAAGGTCATGGTGAACTGGTTTCCCATGGCGCTCAAGGACGAAGCCCGCACCTGGCTCCTGAATCTGGCCCCAGGCACGATCTCTTCCTGGGACGAGATGCGCACCCGCTTCATCGCCAACTTCCAGGGTACTCGCGACCGGCCACCCGCTGTGAGCGACATGCACTGTATCAAGCAGCAGCGAGGGGAAGCCTTGCAGAAGTACATCCAATGCTTCAACAATGCGTGCCTCAAGATCCCCAGGGTAACGGAGAAAGCCATCATCTCTGCCTTCTCCGACGGTGTGCGTGACGTCAAGATGAAGGAGGAGTTGGTGATGCATGAAGACTTGTGCACCTCCTTGGAGCTGTTCAACTTGGAGATCAAGTGCGCTAGGGCTGAGGAGGGGTGCCTCTCCCTCCTCGAGCTGCCTGCCACGGACCCCAAAGAGAAGAAGCCCAAGGCCAAGGACGTGAAGCACAAGGGGGCTGCCGTGCTCGCGGCCGAGCCAGACACCAAGCGGGGCAGAGATCAGCCCGAATCCTCCAAGGGCAGTCGGTACTGCGTGTACTACGACCTCCACACCCACAACACCAATGAATGCCAAGAGCTCCGGGCCGTGCGTGAGGGAAGGGTCGGCAGAGGCCCCGAGCGCAATGACCCGGGCTACGGCCGAGGAGGAGGAAGGAATGCAGGACGCTGGGAAGACCGCGGCCCGCGCCAAGGGTGGCGCGACCAACCTCGTGAGGATCGCTGGCAGGACCCGCCTCACGAGGGAGGCTGGAGGGATCAGCCTTGTGAGGCTCGCCCGCAAGGGAATGCAGGCCTCCCTCCGCTGCCGCCACAACCAAGGAGAAATGAAGACCGTCATCAGGACGAGGGGGCTGGGGGCTTCGAGGAACCACGTGCAATCGCCTGCATCCTGGGTGGAGCTCAAGCCCCATCCTCTCAACGCATCTTCAAGCAGTTCGCCCGTGAAGTAAACGCAGTCCTCCCCAAGCTCGAGGCCACGCACCCTCTTAGGTGGTCGGCATGTGCCATCACGTTCAGCTCAGCGGATCAGCTCAAGTGCGCGGCCACAGCCAGAGTGCTCCCGATGCTTTGTTCCCCAATCATCAGCAACGTGCTAGTCACCAAGACCCTCATCGACGGCGGGGCAGGGCTCAACGTCCTGTCCGTGGAAACATTTAACAATCTTCAAGTGCCTTACAGCCAGCTTCAGCCAACCAAGCCCTTCTCCGAAGTCACCGACGGCTCCACGGTCCTGATAGGGCAGGTCCGCCTTCCTGACACCTTCGCGGCTCGCGACAACTACTGCACTGAGCTCATCGACTTCGACGTCGCCCACATTCGCCTGCCGTACAACGCCATCCTCGGGTACTCGGCGCTAGCCAAGTTCATGGCAGCGACCCACCACGGCTACAACGTCCTCAAGATGCCAGGAAGCGGCGGGGTCATCACGGTGCCCTGCGAAGAGAGAGACGCAGTGTGCTCCCTGGAGCGAGCCTTTCAGGCTGCATCGCTGGAAGACCCAGACCGCGGAGGCAGGAGGCTTCCCGAGGCCGCCCCCAAGAAGAAGAAGACATCAACCAGCCCGGCCCCTCGGGAGGCAGGCCCCTCAGGGCCCGCGCCTGGCCAGGAGGAGCCTCCTTCCATCGCATAGGGAAGCAGGCCTGGCGCCCTCCTCAGGCAGGGCTCAGGGGCTCTCCCTTGGAGGGCCGCCGACCTCTCTAAGGTCACAAGGGAGGCGCTTGGGCACCATGTGGAGGCGTGCTTCGAAGCACGTTTCCCTCAAGAAGGAGCAAGGCAAGGAGGGCCAAACCCTCAAGAGTTCGTCAGCAAGGCCATTCAGGAGTTACAGGAGTTAAGGGTTGTGAGAGGCAGCTGCTGCCTACCCACTATGGCCCCCCATCCAGGCGAGGATGGTGGGCTGCGCGTCTACATCGACATACCAAGCCTCAACCGATCCGCGTCTCAAGAGCGCCTCTGGCCCTTGCAAGTGGGACATTGCGAGGGTCCGCCCCACAGCTACGTGCGCATGCCTTACGGCCTGCCGAACGCGGCTGCTGCGCACCAGCGTCTCATGAGGGCCATCTTGGAGGCTCAAGAGGTCAGGCGTGCCGCAGCCCTGGGGGAGATGGAGATGGCCCGCGAGGAGCCGCCGGCGCCTCCGGAGCCTCACGAGGCCCCTGGGCCTGGGGGCTCGTGAGGATCGGCTCCCGCAGCCCACCGAGTCTGCTACACCAACACCCCTTCGTCCCCAACATCATCAGGTGACATCTTTTAAGTTTCGTTTCTGGCTGGGAGCGCCTTCAGGGCCGCATTATTCCCAGGCCGCGTGGGTCCGTCCCTGCAGCATGTATCCCTTTTATTTCATGTCCTTAGCTTATCTTATTGGGGGCGCCCCTCAGGCTGCATCATTCCCAAGCCGCTCGGGCCTGTCCCAGCAGCATGTATCCTTCTTGCGTTTATCATAGGACTATGCTTTTGATCCACCATGCTTGTTATTTGGTGTCTTTTTCTCCTGGGTGTCGGAATCTTGTGCGTTAAAGGGGGGGTGCCTGAGCATCGCGACTCAGGGCTCCTACCGGCTCTCCGGCCCACACCCTCTGGTCTTGTCCATGGCATCACGACCTGGCATGCCAGGGACGGCTGAGACCAGCCCGAGAGCCGGGACCCGAGGACGTAGAGTTTCGTCATCTAACCCAGCTTGCGCGTTAAAGGGGGGGTGCCTAAGCATCACGACTCAGGGCTCCGACTGGCTCTCCGGCCCTCACCCTCCGGTCTTGTCCATGGCATCGCGACCTGGCATGCCAGCGACGGCTGAGACCAGCCCAAGAGCCGGGACCCGAGGACGTAGAGTTTCATCATCTAACCCAGCTTGCGCGTTAAAGGGGGGGTGCCTGAGCATCACAACTCAGGGCTCCTACCGGCTCTTCGGCCCTCACCCTCTGGTCTTGTCCATGGCATGGCAACCTGGCATGCCAGCGACGGCTGAGAACAGCGCGAGAGCCCGGACCCGAGGACGTAGAGTTTCGTCATCTAACCCAGCTTGCGCGTTAAAGGGGGGGTGCCTGAGCATCGCGACTCAGGGCTCCTACCGGCTCTCCGGCCCTGACCCTCTGGTCTTGTCCATGGCATCGCGACCTGGCATGCCAGCGAAGGCTGAGACCAGCCCGAGAGCCGGGACCCGAAGACGTAGAGCACCGTCATCTAACCAAATTTGCAGGAACACATTCCAAGGTAAGGCCCAGCGCCGGGCGCAACCCGCCCTGAGGTCGGGCCCCGCGAGTCCGGCGCTGGCTCACGGGTACCCCAATACACCTCGCCAGGCCTCTCACGCCTCTCCAAAGCAACTAACGGCTAACTGTCGATTGCCACGGCGAACTCTCGTTCCTTTTGTGATGAGCCTGCAGGGTCCCTTCAAGGAACACCGCCAGGAGAAGCCCTCACGGTGCCTTCTTCGCTCTTGACCGTGCGACCCGCTCGCACGTTAAAGGGGGGGTGCCTGAGCATCGCGACTCAGGGCTCCTACTGGCTCTCCGGCCCTCACCCTCTGGTCTTGTCCATGGCACCACGACCTGGCATACCAGCGACGGCTGAGACCAGCCCGAGAGCCGGGACCCGAGAACATAGAGCAGAAAGGGGAGCGAAGGTGAGAGGGGGGAAGTACGCAAGGACCTCGCCAAGCAATCCCTCGCCAGCCAAGGCGCGGACCTAGCGCCGCACCATGAAGCGTTTCCTGACCCTCGAGATAAGTCACCCTCAGGACACACTAGTTACCGCGACGCCATCCCCGCATCCAATGCAATCCCGTGTTAGCGACGTCGCTCTCTTTTCTCACCTAATGATGGCTGCTTGAGCGCTAAGGGGGACCTCCTGAGCATCGCGACTCAGGGGCTCTTACCGGACCTCGGGCCGCTCACCTCCTGGCCTTGACCACGGCATCGCGACCTGGCATACCAGCGACGGCTGAAGCCGCCTTGGGACTGGGACCTATCGGCGCAGAGCATCAATCCCTCGTGAGGACTGAAAGGAGGAAACTAAGCTGAAACGAAATGAGCATCTCGCACTGCTTCATAGCAAGGATCATATCGACAGACGAAGCTACAAACATCTTACAAGCCCCCGTGGGGTATATTCTTGACCCCTCGCAGGAACAAAAGGCGCGAATCCTAAGGAGTCTTAACTACAGGGGGCATCGTGGCAGATGCCATCATCAACAGTGGGCCGCCCAGTCCGGCGCCAACCGCATCCAGATCAGAGGCGGCGACGGCCTAACGAGCCCACCCTGCTCCGGGAACGACGCAAGCTCGGCGGCTCATAGCTGTCTCGCTCGTCTCTGGCATCACGAAGAGCTCGGCGGAGTCGCTGGATCCTCCGGCGCCTCCGTCTCCTGAGGAGCAGCCAAGGGAGCAATCAGCAGGCCTCTGTCTCGCCACAGCAGGGTCCCGACCGCCCCTCCCGGGGCAGCACTCCAGCCGACGACCCTCCGCATCGAAGACCTTGAAGGACATCACAGATGCACCGTCGTACTCCAGATGGATCTTGAGGGCGCTCCTCATCCTGCAGACCCAGGCGACCTCGCCCCAGCCTCGAGTCATGAAGACCTCGCCCGGGGCAACGACCGCGACCTCTGCCCCGGTTGCGAGGGTGCCGCAGCCGGCGTGCTGCAGCCAGAGCCCCAGGGGTTCCCCCTGCCGGACGGCGGAGGCGAAGAAAGAAGGGAGACGAATCCAAGACTTAGGTGGCGTGGCGGCGTGAAGCACGAACTCTCGGCAGGAGCCCTCGGCGTGGACTCCAGGGGGGAAGATGCAAACCTTCGTGACCCGCCGGCGTCGTCAACAGCACCGCTCGTGGCGTTCGGTGTCGGCTCCTTCAGAGCCGCCAATGTGCGCGTACAAGGGAAGAGGGAACCCTGGTGGCGGCCGCTCACACCAGGGTCTTGACGCCTCCTGGCGAGCGCCCTCGCCCTGACACCAGAGGGCAAGCCGCTTCTTTGTAGGAAGCGGATCAGGATCTTCTTGGGGAGCCTTTCCCTTCTCTTCCGCGGAGAACCGGTGGATCGGAGCCATTGCAGCAAGATGAAGCAAGGCCCAGGAAGGAGGAGAAGCAGAAGGATAGACTGGAAGGGCGCGTGCCGTTCCGTACTTATAGCCGGCGAAGGCCAACCGTCGGCCTCCACGATCACAGGTAATCATGACCCGCTTTTCATGCAGGGACTTGTCGAATCCGAGTAGTTACCGAGGCGTCGTGGGGAAGCAGAGCTGCCCACGTCCAATCAACCGCCACGTGGCGCCCAAGGCCGTAGGCTGTTAGGGCCCGCGACGCTTTGCAGTTTCCCTTTCGCCTCTCTGCTCGGCCAAGCTCGGGCGCGCCGTGGGCCCGGGGGCTACTGTCGGCGTTCTGGGAACGGGGGTCCCCAGACTTGCCTGCCTGCGGCCTGCGGCGTGGCTCAAAGGAGGCCCAGGACAGCCCATCCTCATCGACGCAAGCTCAAGAACCTCGTGAGGGGCCAAGCCTCGCGGGGCGGACGACAAGGAGCTTCCTCAGGCACGGCCTCGTCAGGCTGGCTCAGGAGGAGGCGGAGAGTTCAAGGCAGGGTACCTCACGAGGTGCCCATGACATAAGCCATGACGACCGAGGGCGCCAGTCAGGCGCCAGCCCACGTAGTGTCCTCCTTTCCTCTTTGGTGCAAAGGGAGGAAGCGCAGGCGAGAGCATCAAGCAAAGGCGTCCATTTCGGTGCAACAAGACCAAGACCAGCCCAACGGCCGGAAGGAAGTCATTGTGGAGCCCAAGCCGGCGTCATCACCGGAGCCTTTGGCAGGAGAGGACCAACTTTAGTCAGGATAAGTGTACCCGATGTTCCCCTTCAAAATGGCCAATTGTTGGCGCTCTTCCCGCTCAATATTTGGGAAGAGGCCCAGGGCCTTTGCCTATATATAGGACTAGCCACCCCCGGGGTAGGCAAGCTAGACCGCATCGAGCAGCGAGACCGGATCGAGAGAACAAGGATAGGAAGACACACACACACACAGTGAGAGAGAGAGAGAGAGAGGCGACTGAAATTCCCCTAGCAGTTCATCACACCAGTCAAGAACAGGCCCTCGCGAGGCTGTTCTCCCTTTGTATTGTTCCTCATCAGCCCAAGAGGCAATCCACCACACCACACACTAGAGTAGGGTATTACACCACAATGGTGGCCTGAACCAGTATAAATCTTGTGTCTCTTGTGCTGTTCAGTTTGGTAGTTTAGGTCCCAGTGATTCGGCGAGGTGCGAGACGGTAGAGGGTTGAATCTCCGCGCGCACCCCAATGTTCGAAACTCAAGGGTCTACCGGAACCCGAAATCCGACAGGGGCTTTTCGTGCACGGTAGGCGGGGCAGTTCCGCCTAGTCGGTTCGATAGAGATGCGAGAAGATGAGGGAGTAGGCTGCTGCAAACGTAGGGCTGTGTGATTCGATAGTGAGTTACTTCTGGACAGGTGGGCCCCCGTGATTTGACTTGCCATTATCATTTTAACTCCGGCGCTATGACCGGCGTGAGTCTCCCGATTCCTGACCACCTCCATACAGGTGCCTCTCCCAATGCTCCACCATGTAGTAGAGGCTATGTCGGTGTCAAAACCTACGGATCTTGGGTAGGGGGTCCCGAACTGTGCGTCTAGGCGGATGGTAACAGGAGACATGGGACACGATGTTTTTACCCAGGTTCGGGCCCTCTCGGTGGAGGTCAAACCCTACTCCTGCTTGATTAATATTGATGATATGGGTAGTACAAGAGTAGATCTACCACGAGATCAAGGAGGCTAAACCCTAGAAGCTAGCCTATGGTATGATTGTTGTCCGTCCTACGGACTAAAACCCTCCGGTTTATATAGACACCGGAGAGGGCTAGGGTTACACAGAGTCGGTTACAATGGTAGGAGATCTACATATCCGTATCACCAAGCTTGCCTTCCACGCCATGGAAAGTCCCATCCGGACAAGGGACGGAGTCTTCAATCTTGTATCTTCATAGTCTTGGAGTCCGGCGAAAGATGATAGTTCGGCTATCCGGACACCCCCTAGTCCAGGACTCCCTCAGTAGCCCCTAAACCAGGCTTCAATGATGACGAGTCCGGCGCGCATATTGTCTTGGGCATTGCAAGGAGGGTTCCTCCTCCGAATAATTCATAGAAGATTTTGAACACCAGGATAGTGTCCAGCTCTGCAAAATAAGTTCCACATACCACCATAGAGAGAATAATATTTACACAAGTTCAATCTGCTGACGTATTTCGTGGCATGACGTCCCACCACGGCCAAGCCTTTATTCGAATTGTTTTTATTGTTCCACCTCAGCGCATTTAGCGAAGCGGTTTCCTTGGCATGTCTTGTCGAAGCAGAGATCGTGTCCCCTTATTCCGGGATTCTCATCAATACGGGCATGGGTAACCCAACCGCGCCATTGATTGCGGCGCTTGGGAGATAAGCGAGTTTTACCAGGCTAGCGGGGACGCATAGTTTCGTCCGCCCATATATAAGGGCATAAGGATCCACCTTTTTACCTACGCTTTCTTCCTCCTTTGCTTATCCATCTCCGCGCACTCGAGCTCCAGCGCCCAAGTCCGCACATCTCGCCTCGACCTTCTCCATCCAAGTCCGGAGCGGGAGGCAAGTGGATGGCCTCCTCCGTCACGGAGGGGCACATCAAAAGGCTGCTCAAGGCCGGATACTTGTCCAGCGACATCGCGCATCGGCTCCCCGATGAGGGGTAGCTCATCCCCACCCCAGGCCCCATGAGAGGGTGGTGTTCCTTCCCCATTTCCTCCGCGGACTGGGCTTCCCGCTCCACCCATTTGTCCGGGGGCTCATGTTCTACTATGGCCTGGATTTCCATGATCTGGCCCCGAATTTCATCCTCAATATCTCGGCGTTTATCGTCGTGTGCGAGGCCTTCCTCTGCATCCAGCCCCACTTCGGCTTATGGCTGAAGACTTTTAATGTCAAGACGAAGGTAGTGGGCGGCCGCCAAGCGAAGTACGGAGGCGCCATGGTGGGCAAGATGCCCAACGTCACATGGCTCGAGGGCGCCTTTGTGGAAACCATCAAAGGGTGGCAATCGGGGTGGTTCTACATCACCAAGCCGTGTGACCCTGAATGGGCAGTGGCCCCCGAATTCAGATTTGGCATCCCCACACGGCTCACCTCCTGGAAAGAGAAGGGCCTGACATGGGGCAATTCGGAGGAGCTGACCGGACTCCAATCCTGTGTCCAAACCCTGGTGAACAAGAAGCTCAAGTTTGTCAACGTAGTCCAGGTCATGCTCATCCGCTGGATTCTCCCATGCCAACAATGGGCTTTCAACTTGTGGGAGTTCGATCCGGCACAGCACCAGACCTTGAGCAGGCTTTTTGACACTACGTACGAAGATGCCCGAAAGGTGCTGTTCAAGGGCGCCGAGGCTCCCGCATCCGCTACCGAAGATCACGGATTCAGCTCGCAGCGTCAAGCCGGCGAGGTAAGCTATTTTACCCTTTACAGGACTCTTGTTTTCCATAATTTGACTCTATGCGGGATCTAAACTCCCTTTACCTTTAACAGGCCTGGCAGAAGACGTCCGGACAGGTTAACTATCCAGCTCCCTTGCCAGAAGACCCAGCGGACACCCGATTAACGAGGCTGCTAGTTTCGGCACATTGCGTGGTGCCGGAGAAGAAGGCCAAGAAGAAGGCCACGGGAACTCGGAGGAGTTCCCGGCGCCAGGTGTTATTGGACTCATCGTCCGGTGACTCTGAGGCGGACTCTTCCCGTGAAGAAGAGGAGGAGAAAAAAGAGGCCTCTCCCCCAGCGGGGGGAGAGAAGAAGAGGAAGGCTTCCCCAATGGGGGAGGCCGAAGGGTCCAAGAAGGGAAGGACCCTTCTTCCGGACTGTTCCACCAACACCGACGACGACGAAGAGGAGTGGCCCTTGAGGGCCAAGCCCCTGGCGAGATCGTAAGTGTCCGGACTCCATAACAACTCATGATTTCTCTTTTGTCACATAGTGTCTTCTAACGCCGAATACAAGCCTATAGCCCGCCCAAGGACGATCTCCCTGCTTCATCGAGCGGGTCCCTGCGTTCGTCGGATGTGAATAGCACTTCACTTCCGACTGCCTCCTCCCCTCGTGATGCAGACGACGCCGAGGTGGGGTCCCAGAAAGGGCCCAGCCAGGAGGAGGTGGTCCTCGAGGCGCCGCAAGGCGACCTTCCAGACTTTGGGCGAAAAAAGGGCGGAACCCCCGAGGGTTCCAAGTCCGGCCCTGTGCCGGACTCCGTACCGGAACCTGCAGTCGTTCCGAAGTCCGGCGGGCGGCCCCTTCGTAAGAAGGGCGAGACTGCGACGCCGGTGGCCTCCGTCCAACCTGAGGCGCCGGATAATTTGCTGGAGGCGCTCAACGGCGCTTCCATCGACGAGGAGCACCGCACTGTCATGAGTGCGGTGATTCAGAAGGTTCAGTCCGCCAAGAGCGGGCTGATTGATGCCAGTACCAGCCTTCTAACAGGCTTTGAGGTAAGTATTTTAAGATATGTAAAAATAGAACCGCATAGACAGTAGCCCCTGATGCTCAGTTTGGTGTTCGGAAAGAAAAGCCGAACTGAGGATCTAAAAAGATATACGCAGGAGTCTAACGCAAATATGTCAATATGGGAATGCAGGCTATGCTACTCACCTCTTCCACATTGAATGCATTGAAGCACAGCCTCGAGCGGTCCGAGAACGAGCTCGACCGTGCCAAGAAGTAGCTCGAGGACAGGGAAGGTGAGTAATACCTTATTAAAGTAGTACCTTATAGAAAGGATTTGGTTGCAAAAAATGACAGGAATAATGTGGGTATTGCAGGGGCCACGAACAAGGTGGCAACCCTGAAGGAAGCGGTGTCCGAGGCCGAACGCAATGCGGCCACGGAACGCACCGAGCGAGAGAAGCAGGAGGCGCGGGTGGCGGAGGTGCGGCAAGAGCTCCAGGCTCTCGTGGAAAAACATGAGAGTTGGAGCGTGACTCGAAGACTCGAGAGTCTGAGCTCGCCTCGGCTCTTGAGAGTGCCAAAGCCGCCAAGGCCGAAGCCCAAAAGGCCCTCTAGGAAATTGAGGCGATAAAGAATATAGCGGCGGGTAAGGCATTCTTCATGCAAAGCAAGCACGTGAAAGTGAATTACTTGTTACTTACCCGAATCCGGAGCTCTCCAGGAGCATTCGCAGATATGCCCCGCAGTGTGTCCGATGCTGCCGCATTCTACCGGGCTGAGGAAGAGAGTTCGACGGAGAAGGTATTCTAGTCTCAGTATGCTGAGGCCGGACATCCGGTGCCCCTGAGCGACTAGCTGAAGCAGCTGGTCGAGCTCCACAAGGTGGCCGAACAGGCCATGATGGGCCTCATAGTTCGGCTATGGCCCAAGGAAGCCATGCCTGAGAGCTACTTCGGTCTGGTGCGGCGGCTGGTGGACGCTTGTCCATGGGTTGGAGTCATCAAGCACTCCGTCTGCATTGAAGGTGCCCGTCGGGCCCTTTCCCGTGCTAAAGTGCACTGGGGCAAGATGGACGCCGAGAAGCTTGTGACGGACGCGCCACCTCCAGGCAAGGAGTATCGCACGCCCAAGATGTACTATAAGGGTGTCCTGAAGGGTGCCCGCCTTATAGTGGGTGAATGCTCCAAAGATGTAATTTTTGAGTAGACTCTCATTTTGTTATCCTGGGCGCTGAAAACTTTGTTCATATGCGCTAAGCAACGCTTGTTAATTTAAAATCTTACCTTCTGTGCGGCCGTTTATCAAATTTGAGAGATGGCAAGTCGTTGGTTTCAGCCCCCATGCCACGAGTGCTGGGGTGTTCGGGACAAACTTGGGCGCTCTTTTTCCCATTTTTGGGTCCTTCGAGGGAGGCGCTCAACACAACGAACGAGGCAACTGGACTTATAATGCTTGAACACTCTCAGTTAGCCATAGAATTCTATAATTTTAAATTTCAGCGAAGCCCCTAGTGTTCGGAAGGCCGAATTCGGGGCGCTATCCACGCCTGGGCCGGACAAAGCCGGCTCCTCGCTCTAAGCGGCATAAGTCTTTAGGGACTCGAAAAAACCTCTCGAACAGCGACCGGCTCTCGCCCCATCATGACGGTCAGTTTTAGCTTTCTCCACTGAGGTGCTCAACCCAGCTCAACTGGGGCCCAATCGCAATGGTTCTCCCAGCTCTACCTTAGCCGATATAACAGAACGTAAGGTACCAAAACATGGGAGCCGGGCAAACCCAACTATTGACCCAAGACATGATTCGGAGCCGATGCATATAATGCTATAAGTTTGGGGTGCCGCACTTGTGAAAGTGTTCGGACATATCACACCATAATTTGGGAAACTTAAGCCCCTGGTGTATTTGGCCGTACCAAAGCGTACGGATGCAACATGTCAGAAGTGAACATATATAGATAGAAAAAGGAATGCAATGATAGGCAAAAAGCGATGCATTGTTTATTCAAAAAATACTGCAATGAAAGAAGAATGATACAAATAGTGCGATAAGCAAGGGATGGGACTATTTAACATCTCCCCCTCTAGGGGTAGGCTGCGGAATGGTATGTAAAACAGGTATAATGCTCGTAATGGAGACCACCTGGATACTCGACGTAGCTTTTCTCCTTCCCTGGCTGTTGCATTGTGAGTTCGGCAAGTCTACTGCCGGACAGGGCTTCTGGAAAACGGAGTCCTGAAAGTAAGAAGAAAGACAAAAATGGCACAATTGGGAGCCCCTGGTGTGGTTGAGCCGCACTCTGGGCATTCCATGGTCGTGCCCCTCCCCCTGTGCCCATGGTATCTCTAGAGCGTAGTTATGTACGCGTGGTACTGGTTTCACGATTTCGCGAGGGCTGGAGTTGGGGCCGCATTGCTACACGTGCTCGGAACGTGCCAGGTGGTCTTGTTGTAGGTTACTCCGGGCGCGCTTGACGATGTCCGGCCGCTTAACAGCCGGACTCGAGAATTGCCTTAAGAGGCTGCTTTGTACTTCCGCCGCGAGAGCCGCTGTATGCTCCTCCGTTCGGAGAGAGTGTTCGGTGTTTCCGTTGACCGTAATGACTCCTCAAGGGCCTGGCATCTTGAGCTTGAGGTATGCGTAGTGCGGCACCGCATTGAACTTTGCAAATGCAGTTCGTCCGAGCAGTGCATGATAGCCGCTGTGGAACGGGACTATGTCGAAGATTAACTCCTCGCTTCGGAAGTTATCCGGGGATCCGAAGACCACTTCAAGTGTAACTGAGCCTGTACAGTTGGCCTCTACACCTGGTATAACGCCTTTGAAGGTCGTCTTTGTGGGTTTAATCCTTGAGGGGTCTATGCCCATCTTGCGCACTGTATCCTGATAAAGCAAGTTCAGGCTGCTACCGCCGTCCTTCAGGACTCTAGTGAGGTGAAATCCGTTGAAGATTGGGTCTAAAACCAATGCGGCGAATCCGCCATGGCGGATGCTAGTGGGGTGGTCCCTTCGATCAAAAGTGATCGAGCAGGAGCACCACGGTTTGAACTTTGGGGCGACTGGCTCCATCGCGTATACGTCCCTGAGTGCATGCTTCCGTTCCCTTTTGGTTATGTGGGTTGCGTATATCATGTTCACCGTCCGCACTTGTGGGGGGAAACCCTTCTATCCTCTATTGTTTGGCGGCCGGGTCTCTTCCTCGTCATTGCTATGCAGCCCCTTGTCATTGTTTTCGGCAATTAACTTGCCTGCCTGCTTGAACACCCAACAATCCCTGTTGGTGTGATTGGCTGGCTTTTCGGGGGTGCCGTGTATCTGGCACAAGCGATCGAGTATCCGGTCCAAATTGGACGGGCCCGGAGTAGTTCTTTTGAATGGCTTTTCCCGCTGACCGGGTTTAGAGCCTCTGAATCCGGCGTTGACTGCCGTATCTTCAGTATTATCACCGTTGATGCGGCGCTTGTGGTTATTGCGACGCGACCTGCCATTGCTGTCCTTAGTATCCGAACTACCGGAGTTTTTGGTCAGGCTGTTACTTCGAGCTAGCCAGTTGTCCTCTCCCACGCAGAAGCGGGTCATGAGTGATGTGAGGGCTGCCATGGATTTTGGCTTTTCCTGTCTTAGGTATCGGGAAAGCCACTCGTCGCGGATGTTATATTTGAAGGCTGCAAGGGCCTCTGCATCAGGACAGTCAACGATTTGATTTTTCTTGGTTAAGAACCGTGTCCAGAATTGTCTGGTCCATTCGTCTGGCTGCTGAATTATGTGGCTTAGGTCATCGGCGTCTAGTGGCCGCACATATGTGCCCTGGAAGTTATCAAGGAATGTGGCTTCCAGGTCTTCCCAACACCCAATTGATTCTGCTGGCAAGCTGTTGAGCCAATGCCGAGCTGGTCCTTTAAGCTTGAGTGGGAGGTATTTGATGGCGTGTAGATCATCACCGCGGGGCATGTGGATGTGAAGGAGATAGTCCTCGATCCAAACCGCAGGATCTGTTGTGCTGTCGTATGATTCAATGTTTATGGGTTTGAAACCCTCAGGGATTTGATGATCCATTACTTCCTCTGTGAAGCATAGTGGGTGTGCGGCGCCTCTGTATTGGGCTATATCATGACGCAGCTCAAACGAGCTTTGTCTACTGTGTTCGGCCCGGCCAGCATTGCTGTATCCAGCGTGACGGTTGCCGTCACGTATCGTGGGGCGCCCACACGATCCGTAGATCGATCTTGTTTGTCTTGCCTTATCCTCCAATGTGTCTCGTAAGTCCGGCGCATTCCCCGTGGCTTTGTACTTTTCGAGCGACGCCGGGGTGCGCCTTTAGTGGAGGGCCTAGAGGCCTCTCTGTCGCGGCCACGAGGTGGCCGGTCGGCCGTATTGTGCGCTGGTGATGTAGGTTTATGTGCTTCCTCCTCTAATTGGGGTAGCAGCTTGCGTTTTGGGTAGCTTTTGGAGGGGCGTTCGAGTTCATGCTCTTCGGCCGCAAGGACTTCAGTCCATCTGTCGGCTAGCAAGTCTTGGTCAACTCTAAGCTGTTGCTGCTTTTTCTTGAGGCTGCTTGCCATGGCCATAAGCCTACGTTTGAAACTCTCTTGTTCAACGGGATCCTCAGGCACGACAAATTCGTCGTCGTCGAGGCTTGCCTCGTCTCCGGAGGGAGGCATATAATTATCGTCCTCTACTTCTCTGTCTGCCGCTCTCTCATGAGGGCTGGTTTCTCCATCCTCCTGTGCTGAATCTTGCTGGAGGGGGTTGTCTTCGGCACTGTCCAGGGTGTTATTGTCTCCGGTGCCAGAATCTCCACTTTTGCTGTGGCGGGATTTAGAGCGGCGCCGCTGACGCCTGCGCTTGGGCTGTTTCTTGGAGGGGTCATCCTCCGTTGTTCCATCGCCATTCCCATCCTTTGGGGTGTCCACCATGTATATGTCATATGACGAGGTGGCCTTCCAGTGCCTTGTAGGCGCTGGTTCTTGGTCGTCTCCGGCATCGTCGTCCATACCGTCGATGTCTTCGGAGTCGAAGTCTAGCATGTCGGTTAAGTCATCGACAGTGGCTATGAAGTGGGTGGTGGGTGGGCTTTGAATTTCTTCGTCGTTCGCATCCCAACCGTCCTGACCATAATTTGGCCAGGGCTCTCCTGATAAAGAGAGACACTTTAGCGAATTTAGGATGTCACCAAAAGGCGAGTGCTGAAATATGTCCGCAATGGTGAACTCCATGATCGGCGCCCAATCGGATTCGATTGGCAGGGGCGCGGAAGGTTCGGCGTCCGGAGAGGAGTCCGGCACCTTGGAGTCGCAAGCTTCAGAAGGGACAGGGTCGGTATTCGACTCTATCGCCGTAGAGGTAGCAGCCCCCGAGGCGGTGTCCAGCCACCCATCCTCGATCGGCGCAGTCGGCTCCGAGCTAAGGGTCGGAGCGGACTCTTGTGCGGCCTACAGGGAACTGTCCGGCAGCAGAGCTAAATCATGCCCATCGTGACAGTGCGGCGCGCTCGGCTGTGGCTCGAATCCGTCGAAGATCAAGTCTCCGCGGACGTCAGCCGTATAGTTCAAACTTCCAAATCTGACCTGATGGCCAGGGGCGTAGCTTTCAATCTGCTCTAGATGGCCAAGTGAATTGGCCCGCAGTGCAAAGCCGCCGAATACGAAGATCTGTCCGGGGAGAAAAGTCTAACCCTGGACCGTGTTGTTGTTGATGATCGAAGGAGCCATCGGGCCTATAGGTGACGACACAGAGGAACTCTCAATGAAAGCACCAATATCGGTGTCAAAACCGGCGGATCTCGGGCAGGGGGTCCCGCACTGTGCGTCTAGGCGGATGGTAACAGGAGACAAGGGACACGATGTTTTTACCCAGGTTCGGGCCCTCTCGATGGAGGTAAAACCCTACTCCTGCTTGATTAATATTGATGATATGGGTAGTACAAGAGTAGATCTACCACGAGATCAAGGAGGCTAAACCCTAGAAGCTAGCCTATGGTATGATTGTTGTTCGTCCTACAGACTAAAACCCTCCGGTTTATATAGACACCGGAGAGGGCTAGGGTTACACAGAGTCAGTTACAATGGTAGGAGATCTACATATCCGTATCGCCAAGCTTGTCTTCCATGCCAAGGAAAGTCCCATCCGGACACGGGACGGAGTCTTCAATCTTGTATCTTCATAGTCTTGTAGTCCGGCCAAAGATAATAGTTCGGCTATCCGGACACCCCCTAGTCCAGGACTCCCTCAGGCTGGCTCTTGCATGAGAGCCCACTTCTCTGCATTTTCCTTGCCTCTCTTTCCTCCACATATGCAAAAATGCCATGTAAAGCGGACTATTGTACTTACTTCCTCCTACAGGTGCTAAGCTTGCCACATAGGCATAAAGTCTGATGTGGCAAGTTAATCAAGAGAGAGAGACTAGTTTGGTGGCCCAAGGAAGAAATGGTGCTAAGCGCGTGTACCTAGGTGAAAAGACAATTTTGAGTCTATAGCTAATTAAATGAAGCAAACTTAGCAACAAAAAACTAATAAGCACACCATTTCATTGGAAGAGGTCACTCATTGGCAAATGCAATAAATACTAGTACTCCTTGTGTCCCATAATATAAGAACGTTTTTGGCACTACACTAGTGTCAAAAACGTAATTATATTATGGGACGGAGGGAGTACGAAGAAACAGATAGAGAGAAATAAAAAATACACTTATAGCCAACCTTATAGCTAACCTTGTTGTAGTATGAGTGACTAAGTGATGACTATGTATAACATGCCAACATCAGATAGCCTAACGCACCGTGTTAAATCTCCAAGGGCGGGACCGCGCATGCGACGTGACGGTTTTGGTAGGCGCGACCATGATACGGGTTGCTGGCGGCCCTTGGATCTGAGATCAAACGGTCGCATGCTAAGTTGCTGAAAATTTGCAGAATAACCCTCCAGGATAGGATATTCACCCATAGGTCTATAATCACGCCATGCGACCGTTCGATCTCAGATCCAATGGCCCTCAGAAGCCCGTATCATAGGAGAATGGAAGCCACTACCCTGCCGTTCGCACGCTGGCAGTTCGCTCTTACTCGTCCTCACACGTCCTTTAATACTACGACGGTTCACTCCTAGTCATCCCGTCCTTTTCACATTACGGCAATTCCAGTAATCCTAACCCTTCTCCCAAATCCATGGCGTCCCAAATCTCCAAGATCAGCGGTGAGTACAAGGTTAGAACCATCACCGGCGATGAGTTCGACGTCATCTACACCCGTTCTTCCGCGACGGTGAAAGGATGCCTTTCTCGCTTCAGATGCATGTTCGAAAACTTAGATGATGAGTGGGTCGCTGGGCTAGATGTTCAGTACACCACAGTCCTGGGATGAGAGAAGGATCTAAAGGATGAAGATAGGAAGAAGCCCGCCGTGATCCAGGTTTGCGTGCATGACTTATGCTTGGTCTACCACATATGCCATGCCGAGTTGGATGCTTGGATTTAAGAACTTCCTCGAGAGATACCTAGTCAAATTCATTACTGTAGACTTTAGGAACGACAAAGAAGTCCTGGGTCGGATAGGCCTCGTTGTAGGCAACCCCTTCAACCTCCAGAAGAATCGACTGCTGCCCTCCGGTGGTCAGCCTTCAATGCTGAACCTGGCAGGAGCCATGGTTCATCCTTCGTACCGTAAACTAGAGAAACCTCATTACACGTTTCATCATCATGCATGGCAGCGGAATGTACTAGGTATAGACCACATCCACTAAGCTGCAATGGATGGCTACCGTTGTTTTAATATCTACAAGGGTTGGATGAACAGCAAGAGCCAAGTGTGCGGTTCAAGCAAAGAAGTATTAGCCAAGAGGAAGAGGCTAGACTACTATTCATCACATATAAAGCCAGTTAAATTCTCAACCTCGAACGATGTGCATGCCATGTAGTAAACCGATACGGAGGAAGTATAGTAAAAATGAGGTGATTTTACCAAGCGATCGACAGGGGAGCATGGCCTGTCATGCCGTCCAACATGTCATGATGTACCAAGGCGATGCCGGTGTTGATTTTGAGGCAGAAGCAATACTACATGGTTTGAGATGATGGCGACCCGAAGTGTGAAATAACGATTGGTTCGTCCATCTAGGAAGGTGCGGCATTGTGATTTGATGTCTCATTGCTCATTACTATACTGGGCCGGTACGAGTGGGGTGCGTCCCCCTGCTGTTCTGCACTGTTATTTGGTGCTTGACACGTCGACCCCAGTTGCTATATGTCCCACATGTCGGCGACAGGAAGTACATAATTCATGAAAGGGAGCGACTTAGTTTTGGAAAAAACTGTTTTTATGGAGTACGTACCCACTAGGGTTTATAGAGCTCATCTAAAAACATTCGTTTTTCCGTTTGATAAGTCTTAGTTCTACTACTAGTAGTAGTACCATTACATGTTGGATTTCGAGGTTGGTTAGATAACACGATGCAAGCAATGTCAAGAGGGAACTCACCAATGCATGTAGAAGTTCGTTCAAATTTAGTGGTCATTCATGCATTCGTTCTAATTAATGCCTCGGTAAACATAACTTCTTGAGAAAAACGAGTGTACTAATTACTTGTGCAAACTACGTAATTAATTCGACCACTCACCGTCTACCTTGGTTGGAGAGATTTTGAAATTGAGCCATAAACTGGAAAGCAGGGAGTAGTAACTTTTGTCTCGATTACTATTTGTGGCCTTGTATAGATGCAAAATGTATTTTTCTTATAGTGGCCTTGTATAAGTAAATGGAGGGAGTACTAAAGACATATATATTCCAAACAATATGATAAACTCTCTAACTAAGGTACATAGTAGGAACGAGGAGTAAACGGAGGGAGTAGTAAAATTTTCTTCTTGTGCTGCAAGCCACCGCGCGCATGGGTGAGGGAGCGGGTGTAAGGCGTACAGTAGTAGTACTACTACTACTCGTAAGACAGCTTCACCTCATCTTGCGAGCCACCGCGCCCGCGGGCAGGGGAGACGGCGTACTAAGAAAGCTTCTCCTCATTTTGCGAGTTGACGGGACACATCAAAAGTACTCCAGTGTATAGAGCCTTGCCTCTAAGGTAGGCCCCACATGGTTTGCCTCTTTTTTAAAATAACATGTCAAGTCGCAATTTGTTTGTTCACCCGTGGTAGACGATCCTCCCTCCACCAAGTGGAAAACCAGTACACGTGCCAAATTACCACGTGGGCTGCCTTTTCGTACAGAAATGAGCTCCACCGTGTACCCGCGCGGGCGTGGTTGGGAAAGAGACGGGAGTATGTGCGCCATGCGTGCACCTCTTCTCTTCGTGCACGTCCCCCACCTACGTGGGTGTGTTTGAGAGAGAAACAAACCTAGACATAATGTGCCGTCCATCCCCATGCTTCCGCCCAGTCCGACCACCGGTCACCACCACGCCCCACTCCTCCTCACCTTATCTCTCACCTTTCTCCCTCCATTTTTATATAAAAGGGGACACTATCAAAATTACAATTTGCAGATATACAAGGCCACTAACACTAATCGATGCAATATTAATGGTGTTTGCCTCATGGTACTAGCAAAGGAGGACATTAATTATCCCTTGCATGCATGCGGGAGTTTGTAAAATGCATCTTGATGTTCCGTGCAATGCACGGGCATCTTGCTAGTCCATGAAAACAACACATGGCACAATTCCACGGTGAATGAGGGATCTGATTCTGTTGGGAGGGGCTGTTTCGATCTTTCTCGGGGTAGCCAAAATATTGGCGACCCTTTTGTCCACCGGTGCCTTTTCCACCGATGAACGAGGAATGGCTCGGGTGCTCATGCATCCTCCAGCGTGCAGGTTGGAGACGAGCTCGCACGAGCTATGTTTTTTTTTCCCACAATGCCGCCCGAGCAGCCCGCAGACCGACTGGTGACCTGCAAATTACGCCATCCAACCGTAGCCGCACAAATTATGACAGCAACTTAACCAACCGGATGAAATTCATGCAAACACGTAGACAAACTGATATTTCATTTAACAACGACGGAAATCATATAAAATACCGGATTTTTATACAAACAAGACGGATTTCATTACATCCAAGCCGGCATGGGAGTCTTGGCCCTAGAAACGGGAGATGCGGTACGAGGCGGCGGCGTGGACTCCAGCAATGACGCCCGTGCCCTGCTCCTCGTTGCGTTGGCCAGGAGCAGCGAGTTGCTGAACCGCACGCCGGCTTGGGGCGACACCTGGCTCCGTCGGGCGAGGGGAGGGAGGTGGATCCGCGAGTTGCATAGCTCGTATCTGAAGGGCTACCCAGTCGGCTTGGATGCGGAATAACTACTCTCACATAAGCCATTATAAGAGTGGACAAAATGGTGAAGGAGGAGAAAGGGGAGCGGCGGAGGTGTGCGATTCTTGGCCGGCGTTTGGCCTCATTTAAATAGGAGATTATATAGACGGCGGACGGGAGGAGCTCGGCCAGTGTTGCGTTTAATGCTGGCCCAGTCAAGAACGGACGTGTGTCTAGAGTGGGTTTCTTGGCTTCCACATGCGCGGGTTTCATGGAGGCATTTGAATGCGGGAAGGAGGCGTGTTCCGCCGGGCGTGCAGCGAGTAGCACCCTCGATTCTGACCTAGGACACCGCGCTATTCTTCCACTAACGTGTGGGCTCTTTGGGTACATGGCCTGCATGTCAGCGACCCAACGCAGGCAGCGCACAACAGAGGAACCTTTGGTGGGCCTGGGCGGTCAGAAGCGGGCATTTCATAAACCGATGATTGTTCATTGAGTGTGACATCATCTTTTTCATGTAGATAAGCCTACTATGTTGATAGCCCGTTCGATACGTTGTGATTCATAAAGACTGTTGCAAACATCAATGTTCTGCTTATCATAGATAATATTGATTAATACCCGTAACAATCCATGTCCTTAACAAAGGGTGCATGCACGTATAGGTTGAGCGTGTGTCTTGCGTCGTGTGGTGTGTGCATGCAGGCGTGCGAGTGTTGTGTGCGTTCAAGGGTACGTTTCGATGTCGCATGCACGGGTGCGTATGTGCGTGTGTTCTTGAGTGCATGTGTATGTGTTTGTGTTGCACGCCAGCATGCGTGCATGTGTACGTTATGTGTATGTGTCAGTGTTGCACGCCTGCATGGGTGCGTGTCTTGCTTGTGTGCATGTGTACGTGCGGGGTGAGGCTACACGTCAGTCAACTAACTTTTTAATCTCTGGTCATTTGATTTCCAGCCGTTGGATACGAAATGAAGGGCCTCCAGTTTATCATCAAACTCCACCCCCCTGAGCCACCAGCCACCACAGGCCGAACCGCCGACCCCCGCTGCCCGCGGCTGGCCCGCACCGCTACGTTGCCCCGCCCTGCCCGAAACCACTCCCCGCCGCCGGTCCGCCGCCACATCGGCCATCCCTCTAGCCCCCCCCCCCCCCCCCGTGTCGAGCTTTTTCTCCGGCGATCCCCACCCCACCGCCCAATCAACGCTCCCCCCAACCAGAGGTCTCACGACTTCGAATACCCACCGACCACTAATTTATTACATTTCTATCCTTCATATATGCGCTGACGGGTGGGCCCTATGGTAATGTGCGCTGCTGAATGTGGATCGTTTGACTGGTCAATTAATCATGCTATCAACAAATTACGGAGAAGTTTGGTGAGCCAGTGACCGTATGATCACCCTAAAATGTACTCCTATTTTATTAACACAGTACAGACTCAAACTACCATTTTCTTTCTTTCACATATGGGCTGACAGGTGGGCCCCATGGTTACGCACCCCGATGGTGCAACACTAGTTGCGCCGCGTGGAACGTTTGACTGGTTAATTGATTGTGTCATCAACAAAACACGAAGTTGTACGGGTGAGCCAGTGACCGTATAATCCTGACATGTATTTGTTTAACACGGTACAGACGCAAGGGCTCATATATACGTGCAAGCACTCACTGCTATAAGTGCACACACGCAGACCCTACCCCTATGAGAACCTTCGAGAGAGTGGGCCAGCATATATGATCTTAGATTTTATGAAGTCACCATAGGTGCCTCGTAGTCGAGTGGAACGTCTCCTCCCACTGAACACACATCGCCGGAAAATATTGAAATTAGCACAAGATAAATGCGAACACCGAGACTTTAACCTTGGTGGGCTCGAGAAACCATTGTGCTCCTAACCATCCAACCACATGTTGGTTAGCACGACAAAATCTATGTGGTGACCGTGATGTGCTTATTCTGAAGTCCAATGAACATATCGTGCTTTCGCTTCAAATACAATGACCGTACGTGTCGCCAACAAAATACGGAGCATGCATCAAATTCAAAGTCTGTCAGTGTCATCAACAAAATATGGAGACGTATCGTGAGCTAGACACCGTTGTACTATTGTATATGCTTATTTTCTTAGTGGCCGATTCCGTGTGTGGTGTGGTGGGCACATCATTTCTAGTTGTGGTGTGTCAACATGAAGACTCATTGGTCGGTTCCATTCTGCGCCACATATAGGTTGGACCGAGACACGTTATACGAAGACCCATGTGGAGGACTCAGCGTAGAACACGAAGCTACCAAAGTCGCGGAGGACTCTATCCCCACTGGTGATAAGCCGACTATATATGATTTGAAACCCTAGGCCCCCAGTATGTTACAAAAGCTTGGGGGCTAGTTCGTCGATAGTATACACACACACAATGCCTGGTATTCACGTCTACTTTGTACACACCCCTATCACTAATATATAGTACCAGGAGTAGGCTCTTTCTTCAAATACAAGGGTCCGAAATAGGGTAAAACTTTGCCTCGTATTACCATCCAGCCTAACAGCTATGGATATCCTACCGAATGATATGATGAAATCATATCTGCCAACTACTAAGAGAGAGGTGTGTCTGGGGGGCGCAATGTGTGCGAGAGAGGCCTAAGGATAATGTGTGTGCGGGAGACACGTAGGCACATATATGTGCGTATAGAGGGCTAGTAGAGACCGTGCATGTGTATATATGCATGTGAGAGAAATAGTGTTTTCCAACTAAGATTAGTGAAAAGAGTGGTACATAGTAGTCAGAAAGAGAGAGAGAGAGAGAGAGAGAGAGAGAGAGAGAGAAACAGAGAGCATGTGCGTGAGACCCCGACACCCTGAGAGAGATTGTGAGCATGTGTGAAAGAGAAATGCCGATGCATATAAAGTGTTTGCACTTATGCGTAAGATAGAGAGATATATAGCACGTTTGTGAGAACGGGCCAAGGCATAGTGCATCTACGTGTAAAAGGCGGTTCTACGCATTAAATTAAAATATAAATGGCATTATTATTTTTGGATGAGATCATGAATTTTGCAAATTGCGTATGGACAAAAATCGGTGTATCAGACATCCATACTCTATTGAATTCTAGCATGTGCATGTGTTTATTTCATATTATCGATCCATAGAGTGAGAGCAGTTTGAAATACAGGCAATGGATGCTTTTGCAATTCATATATAAAAATTAATTAGTGCACTCCATGTTGTTAGTGTGAAGCACTTTATACATTTGTCACTTGCATGGATACATTCCAAATTGCTAGCTACGAAATAGAATACATGCCGAATACAACATAAAGGGGGTTTCGGAGATTCGAATTCATAGGAAGTGCATTCATCTATTTGAACCAGAGATAATGGCATTTGTAAATCATATGTAAAAGGGGGAATCAATCTTTGTTGTGAGTTTGAACATGTTATATATATTCATACGCATATCTAACTTTCTTTTTTGCAACCAAGGAGATTATATCGGGAACCATGCATGAGCTGAGGTAAGTTGCATATTTTTTAATATATACTCCTGTACAATGTATATTCAAATGTACCCCCTCCATTCCAAAATAATCATAGCTTTAGGATTTTCAAGAGTAAAGATTTGTGAAGTCTGACAAATCCTGAAAGTTCAATTCAAGAGAACCGAAAACATTAATGCTTCTGCTCCCAAATATTGAACGAAGCGCCAACTAGGCCTGTGGTCACCCGAAACCGCGCGAGACTAATGTTTGGCGAAATTACTGTCCTGACTCTGGCCCGTGTAGCCTATCGGCCCGATGTCCAAAGGTCTAAACCGGGGTAGGTTTGTAACTTCACCAAGACGCCAGCCTCAACCGCCTCCGAGAAGCATTCATACGCGGTGGGCGCCTAAACACCCATGCACTCGGCCGAAATTTATCCCTCCCACATTTGGTACACCTGAGATTACTATCCTACCCCCAACCCGCAATCTGTCCGAAATTTTAGATGGGGGCAAAGTTTGTAACTTTCCCCAAATTTCAAACAAGCGCGTGTCAAACCGAAACATTGTTCCCCCTTAGTTCCCTGCTTCCCTCCGTTTCCCCATTCATACTCCGTGGGCGCCAAAACGCCCTCTCCACCAGCCGTGAAACCCCATCCTCCTCCGTCCTCCACCCCATAGCGGCCAATCCACCGCCGCCCTCCTCCATCATGCCGGAGCTGGTACACCGACGTCATTGTCCAGCGCAACCGCAACTGCAACGCCCTCAAGGACTTAGCAGCTGAAGCCGAGGAAGAGCTGCCTCCATGACACCGGTGCTGATGTGCGCCGAACCAGAACCACTCCGACCACACCGTCCTACGCCTCACTGCCGTCGCTCCACTGTCGCAGCTGTCCACCGCACCAGAGCTATTCCCGCTACGCCATCGTTCGTCTCCTCGGATCTGCTTCCCCGCCGCCGACAGACGGCCACCGCACCACACTCAATAACTTGGCCATGGGTTCGTCCAAGGCTGCACCGTCCTCCACAACTTCTGGTTTCTAGTGAACCACAAGAAGATCGTTGGACAAACATAAGGAGGACACAACACTGCTAGCAGAAAGAGGTACTCCTCTTCCCTTATTCGTGCAAATCTTATGTCTCCGCTCACACCATATTCATCCCACGAAAGCAACTAGTTGAGCGCTTCTTACTGCATCTTCTTCGTGATACTAAATGCACAAGGTTTCCTCCCTTTTACTATTTCACCTTTCGTAGAGGTCAGTAGCCCGCCTAGAGTTCAATTCAGGGTCAGTCGAACCGCAACTAAAAGAAGCAGCACCCGCTTAGGCGCACGGAGCACCTAGTCCGCTTGTTCCCCGGGGAAGCGGCGCATCGGTGTCTAACATAGGGGTGTGGGGTGCGGGAGCTGCTTGCGCCCGATCTGGAGGTCAGCGAGGCTTGAATGGATGGCCGTGGGGTGGTGCCAAGCACAGCGGTGCGGTGAGGTCGAGGGGAGGGCGCAAGCAGGGGAGGAATACTGGGTCGATGGTCGCTGGCGTTTCGAGGAAGATCGTCAACACTGACTGCTGGAGGTAGATGAAGGTGAGCTGCTCGTTCTTTGTACATCAGACGATGCAGAAAAAATGGACTGACCTATTTGCTTTCAGTCGACTGTTATTTTCATAGAATCCTATAGTAATTTAGTGTGCCATGCATGTTGTAGAGCTAACATATGTCTCCCGTCATTTATTTCTCACCGACCTGCTATCTGCTACCTTTACACTGTACTAATTGTGCACACACTTCACCCATACTCACACTATTGTTTTTTTATGCATGGGTATTTCAGACTCTGAGGCAGTGTTGATGAATGCAGAAAAGAAAAGACAGAAGTTGCTCCAGTGTAATTCAAAGATAAGCACTAAGTGTTTCAGCGCTCTAATGGGTGCAGTGTCAGGAGTTGGAGTCAGTAAACGTTGCTCTGCAGTTGATGATCTCAATTGCCACACACAACCATCCCAGGTGCTTGCTTTACCTTCGCGTTGTCAAATGTGGTTACATGTTGCATATGGTGTCTAGCTTGTATTGCTTCCAATTTGGTTAAATTGCATCTGCTTACTTTACACATTATACCTTTGATAATGACATGCCTTCCCGTTTTTGATACATACTACATATGTCTATTAACCATGTTCATACATCAAATTAATGCTCTTTTGTATCCCTCGTCAATCACTTATGATGAGACAGTCACCCGAGTGGGTTACTGTGAGATGCCCTACTCGTTTAAAGAGTGCAGTGTCATCCTCCCCACATGATTCTCAAGAAACAGCAAGGCTAAATGAAGATAGTCAACATAGCTCTCTAGTTGATCACCGCAATTCCCCCACACCACCATCGCAGGTGCTTGCTCTTACTTGGCAGTGTGATATGTGGTTGCATGTTGCATATGGTGTCTACCTTGTAATGCTTCTAATTAGGGTAAATTGCATCTGCTTAGTTAACACATTATACCTGTGAATATGACATGCCTTCCTGTTTTTGATACATACTAGGTCTTTCTATTAACCATGTTCTTACATCAAACTACTTTTCTTGTGTATCCCTCATCAATCACTTCTGATGATACACCTTCAAGTTGACAGTGTAATATTGGTTGCATCTTGCATATCATTTCAAACATGTATTACCTCTAATTTGTTGAAGTGCCACTTATTATGAGATACATCTAACTTGGTAGAGTGATTTTGGTTGGATCTTTCATATGGTGTCTAGATTGCATTGCTTCCAATTTGTTGAAATGCCTTCTGCCTAGCGTTTTTCATACATATTCCATCCTCCTACAATGTGGTTGCCGTACTTAAAAGTTGTGTTCGTCAGTATCATGCACCAACAAATTTGGAAGTGCGATTTTTTTATCTGGTTGCATGTTGCATATAGTGCCTAGATTGTACTGCTCCTAATTTATTAAATTGCATCTCCTTAGCTTACACATTATACATGTGAATATGACAAGCCTTCCTATTTTTGGTACATACTACATCTGCCTATCACACCATGTTCTTACATCAAACTACTGTTCTGATGAGACAGTCAGGCGTGTGGGTTAATATGAGACACAATACTCTTATAAAGAATGCAATTTCATCCTCTCCACATGATTCTAAAGAAACATCAAGCCTAAATGAAGATATTGAAGGTAGCACTGTACTTGAAGACCGCACTTCCCCTACACCACCATCACAGGTTGCTCTAACTTCACAGTGTGATATGTGGTTGCATGTTGCATACGGTGTCTAGCTTGTAATGCTTATAATTAGGGTAAATTGTATCTGCTTAGTTTACACACTATACATGTGAATATGACATGCCTTCCTCTTTTTGGTACACACTACATCTATGTGTTAACCTTGTTCTTACATGAAACTACCTCTCTTCTGTATCCTGCATCAATTACTTACGATGAGTCACCTTTATTCGTTGCATATTGCATATTATTTCTAGCCTGTTTCCATGTATTGCTTCTAATTTGGTCAAATACATTTGTTAGGGCACCCTTTTAATTTGGTAGAGTGATATTGGTTTCATCTTTCGTATGGTCTCTAGCTTGCATTGATTCTAACAAGTTCAAGCACCTTGTGCTTAGTTTACACTTTATACATCATACATGTCAATATGTCACGCCGTCCTGTTTTTCATACATATTCCATCCTCCTATCATGCGGCTACCTTACATGAAAGTAGTGTTCGTCAGTATCATGCATCAATGAGTTCTCAAGAGCAAATTTTATTCCTTTTTATTGTGGGTTTGACTTGACAAGGCAAAATCAAGAAAGAGGAAGGAAAAGAGTAAGGAAGGCGATGATGGTGGTACTCTGCAGCAACATAAACGGAGCATCTGTACCGATTCTCCATTACTGATAGTGCATTACAAGGTCCAAGTCTCCGCTCCCCTACTCCACCATCCAAGTTGCTTTCTCTAACTTAGCAGTGTGATATCTGGTTGCATGTTCCATATGGTGTCTAGCTCGTATTGCTCCTAATTAGTGTAAACTACATCTGCTTAGCTTACACATGATACATGTGAATATGACACACTTTCCTATTTTTGGTACATACTATATCTGTCTATCACACCATGTTCTTACATGAAACTACTCTTCTTGTGTATCATGCATCAGTCACTTATGATGGGACACCTTTAAGTTGGCAGTGTGATATTGGTTTGCGTCTTGAATATGATTTCTAGCATGTATTGCTTCTAGTTTGATGAACGCCACCTATGACGAGACAATTTTAACTTGGCAGAGTGATATTGATTGCACCTTCCATATGGTGTCTTGCAGTGTTTCTAATTTTTTGAAGTGCCTTCTGCTTAGTTACCACATCATAGGTACGCATATGTCAAGCCGTCCATTTTTTCGTACATATTCCATCCTCGTATCATGACTTTGCCTTTCATCAGAGTAGTGTTCATCAGTATCATGCATGAATGAGTTTTGAAGAGCGAATTATATTCCTTTTTCTTGAAGGTATGAACTCACAATGCAAAATCAATAAAGCTGAAGGAAATTGGCAAGGCATTGGATGATGGTGGTCCTTCCGAGCAACTGAAACGGAGGTTCTCTACAGATTCTACTCCGCCATCCTCCCAACAAGATTAGCAAGAGAACGCAAGGGTAGACAGTCAACGTAGCTGTGTACATGCTGAGCACATCTTCCCTACTCCACCATCAGGTGCTTGATCTAACTTGGCACTATTATATGTGGTTGCATGTTGCGCATGATGTCTAGCTTGTATAGCTTCTAACTTTCTTGAATTGCATCTGCTTACTTCACACATAATGCCTGTGAATATGACATGTGTTCCTGTTTCTACATCAGACTACTGTTCTTGCATATCCCGCATCAGTCACTTATTATAAGGCACCTTTAAGTCGCCACTGTGATATTGGTTGTGTCTTGCATATGATTTCTAGCATGTACTGCTTCTAATTTGTTGAAACGCCATATAGTTTGAACTTGGCAGAGTGATATTGGTTGCATCTTTCATATGGTGTCTAGCTTGCAGTGCTTCTAATTTGTTGAAATGCCTTCTGCTTAGTTACCACATCATAGGTGTGAATATGTCACGCCATCCTATTTTTCATACATATTCCATCCTCGCATCATGTGTGCCTATCATCCGAGTAGTGTTCGTCAGTATCATGCATGAATGAGTTCTGAAGAGCGAATTTGATTCCTTTTTCTTATCGGTTTGACTTCACAGTGCAAAATCATGATAGCTGAAGCAAATTAGTCCGGCAGTGGATGATGGTGGTCCTTCGGAGCAACTCAAACAGGGGGTCTCTACAGATTCTACTCCGCCATCCTCCCAACAAGATTCGCAAGACAACACAAGTCTGGATAGTCAACGTAGCTGTGTAGATGATGAGCACATCTCCCCTACTCCACCATCACAGGTGCTTGCTCTAACTTGGCAGTATTATATGTGGTTGCATGTTGCGTATGATGTCTAGATTGTATTGCTTCTAACTTGAATTGCATCTGCATACTTTACACATAATGCTTGTGAATATGACACGTGTTCCTGTTTCTAGAACATATGTGTACATGATGAGCACATCTCCCCTACTCCACCATCACAGGTGCTCACTCTTACTTGGAACTGATATATGTGGTTGTGTTTTCCATATGATGTCTAGTGTGTATTGCTTCTGATTATGTTGAATTGCATCTACGTAGCTTACAACATATACCTGCAACGATCACTTACCCATAAGACACATTTAACTTTGGAATGTGATGTAGGTTGCATCTTGCATCGTCTTCTAGCTTGTACTGCTTGTAATTTCTTGAAATGGCACTTACGACGAGACACTTTTTACCTGATAGAGTGATATTGGTTGCATTTTCATATGGTGCCTAGCTTTCATTTTTTCTAATTTTGTTGAAATGCCTTCCGCTTACTGTTTTCTCATACATATTCCATCCTCCTATCGTACGTGTGAATATGAAACATTGTCTTTTTTTGTATATATTCCATCCTCCTATCATGCGCTTTCCTTACATCAAAGTAGTGTTCGTTTGTATCATGCATCAACCAGTTATGCAGAGCTAATTTTATTCGTCTTCTTGTGGTTTTGACTTCATAAGGCAATATCAGAAAATAGGAAGGAAAAGAGTAAGTTAGGGGATGTTGGTGGTCCTCCGCACCGACGCAAACAGAGACTCTCTAGATTTGCCACTGCTACTCCTAATGAAGTTGAAGTCCCAAGTCTACATGATGAGTTCATCTCCCATACTCCACCATCGCAGGTGCTTGCTCTAAGTTGATAGTGTGATAATTGGTTTCATGTTGCATATGTTGTCTAGCCTGTATTTCTTCTATTTTGATTAAATTGCACCTGGTGAGTTTATATGTTATACATGCACATATGACATGGCTTTCTCTGTCTAGAATACACTACTTCTATCTATCATACCATGTTCTTACATCAAACTACTACTGTTGTGTATCCCACATCAGTCACTCATGATTGGATGCTTTTAACATGGCAGTTTGATAGTGGTTGCATCTTGCATTGATTTCTACGTTGTACTGCATCTAATTTTTCGAATTGCCACTTAATACAAGACACTGTTAACTTGGCAGAGTAATATTCGTTGCATCTTTCATATGGTGTCTAGCTTGCATTACTTTTATTTTCTTGAAAATCCTTCTACTTAGTTTGCACATCGTAGCTGCGAATATGGCATCCCATCCTGTTTTCCTCATACGGTTGTCTTACATCAAAGTATTGCTTGTCTGTATCATGCATCAATGAGTTATGAAGAGTGATTTTATTCTTTTTGTTGTGGGTACAGCTAGACATGGCAAAGTCAAAGAAGAGCAAGGAAAATAATATAGTAGGGAGTGTTGTTACTCGTCGGGTGAAACGGAAAAGGATCTGCCGTCGAGATTTTGCTGGTACTTATAGTGCACTAGAAGGTCCAAGTCCACCGGCTAAATATACAAACACAGTATCACCTGCTCCACCAGCTGCAGCATCAGCTTCAACTGTACCAGCATCTCAACAAGTTACTCGTTCATTTTCTCCGGAACTGGCCAGTTCCCATGCTGCCTTCACACCTAACACTATTCTGAAGCACTACTGACACAACAGGACTTGGCAAGCTCAGACAAACCTCATGAGCATCAACACCAAGACGGTAGACCGAGTCAAGTTGCAGTAGCATGCTCCTTTATATGTACTCTCATAGTTTGATGTACACTAACACTTTCCATATTCGTTGTGAACTAGCACCACGGTGCAAGCCGAAACAGACATCAGGGATAATGCTTGACAGATTAACAAAATCTAAAGGAGGAAGAATGGAGATCCATTTTGAGGCAGGTTTAAAAAGGCCATGAGTTGCTACAGAGTCAGCCAAGTTAGTGTCAGAGGCAGCCGTTGTCGTTAGGTGTCATGCACGTATCCTCCGAACGTGGATCCAGTACAAGAATGAGAAAGACAATACCCAGTTTAACACCTTCCTTGACCATTTATCCGTAAGTAATGTTATTCATCGCAATTAGTACTATTGTCTTTCTCTGTCCCATACTTGCTAGCTTCCTCCTAATAAGACTCACATTCTGTTTTCAACAGGTGAGGTTCAAGTTGGATCCGAAAGATGATGCAACTAAACAGGCATGCACTCATGTTTTTCAGTCTGCTCTGCGACATTACCGGTACCACCTTAGAAAATCTCACTTTGAAGGCAAGGCTAACAATGAAATCGCCCAAACATCTCCAGTGGAATATATTACAGATGAAGACTGGACAACCCTTGTTAAACACTGGTCTGATCCAAAGTATCAGGTAGGCTATATGTATTTGATCAGACCACATATTGAACTTGTATTCATGTATGTGCCTTACAAGTGTATCTTCTTCTAGGCTAACTGTTTGAAGAACAAAACCAACCATTCTAAAGTGAAATTCCAACAGACAACAGGATCTCGTAGCTATATTGCACACTTCGAGGCTCATGTAAATAGCTGCTACTTCCTTCTTTTTTTGGTGCCATGTTATCGTATCTATATTGACTTGTTATAAATACAGAGAAAAGCCCGTGCGGACCACAAAGAACCTGAACCGAATCCAGTGCAAATATTCAAGGATTGCCACACTAGCAAGATGAAGGTCATGAGCACACCAGTTCAAGCCGCTGTTGTAAGTCCTTACTCCTCCTGCCTTGAACTGATTGGTACTATGATGTGTTCATTTAACTACTTGGTTCACAGTCAATGTCAGTTACTCTGTTCACTTTTATACACAGTTGTCTTAACGTATCATTTCACCTTACATGGTTTAAAAGAGATGAAGGATATTCTTTTGGTCTTGATCTGTAATCTAGTTGTTATGTTCATGTGCGCACACAATGATAAAATAGCCTATTTGTTTTACATCTGTTTGCCCATGATATGAATGATGCCATACTATGTTCATCCTACTTTAAACCATGTCTCTTTATCCTTAGATGTCAACGAATGTGAGGAAATAGACAATACAGTAGGCATGCTACATGGACATATGTTCCGAAAGTGATTTTATTATGTAGTTGGCACTACAATACATGATAATGTATTACAGTAGTTCACCAAAATAAGTTATGTATAAACGTTTAACCTACTTTGTTTGTTTTTTTCTCATTAGTAACTTATCTGGTACACTAATCTACAAGTTCAAACTTTTAGGAAGCTATGGAACAAATGATTGAACAGCCACAACCACCTGAAGGTGACGAGGCTACCATAGGCACAATGTCACCTCTTGCTGCAGTGCGTCAGTATCTCTCCACTAATAGTGCAAAAAGCACCTTCCTGCGTAATTCTGGGTTGGTTGTCAAGGTAACCTCGTCCAAATCGCCTACTGAACAAAATCTTCCTGCTAGACAGAGTGATATATCTGTGCTCTAGACACAAGTCCAATCCCTAATGGACGTCGTTTTGGAAACAAGAATAGTGGTTGACAAATGCCGTCAAGATATGAATGGTTTTGAAACCAGACTATCAGACATTCGCTTTGTTGTTCAAGAACAATGGCAGAAAAAGGTGGAGATCGTTCTGCTCCATTAGATTCTACAGCCTGAAACATTAGCACTCAGGTCAAATGATTTGTGCTTCTATACATCTGATGGTGCTTTTATCTGGAAGGACTGTAAACTTTATGCCAACAGGCCTTTTGTTGTATGGTTGGAATTTATTTTGTTGTGATACAACATTTATGATGCTGCCACAGGCTGCAGTAATTACGAAGCTATTTTTGTATAGTGTAGGTTTATCTTAGTAATGTATTCGGCTGAAAGCTTCGTAGGAGCTCAACATGCCAACATTCGTCGGGCCCATTCCAATTGGGCTAAAAACGATTACAGGCCGAAATTGGCATGTAGCCCACTAAAAATATCTGGGCCTAAATCAGCATAAGCTTTCATATTTTTCTGGTAGGCTTGTGCCCATAGTGGGCCTTTAACAGGACTAAACATAATTTGGGCCCTCAGTAAAAATAGGCCGTTTGCAGGTGTAAATATCTCGAGCCCATAAAAAACTTGGGCCTTTAATAGATTGAAAGTGAGATTGGGTCGTGATTGTGCCAAATAACCCACTGGTCTTAGCAGACCGAAATGGTGGCCCATTTATGATATAGATCTTTGACATGCCAAAATTCGGACGGGCCGTAAATACGCCGACCTAATACATGGGCCTTTAACAGGACGGAACTTCGGTCGGGCTAGATTATCGTTATTTTTATATGGGCCCTTAATGGACCTGATATGACGTTGGGCCACATATGGCCCATGGTTTTCGTCCGACGTTAACAGTCCGAAAATGACAACAGGCCGAAAGTGGCCCAAATCTATAGTGGGCCTCTAACAAGCCGAATGTCAGACATGGCCGAATATGACCCAAATCATTCACGGTCGTTTATGGGCCGAAAGTTTGGATGGCCTGTAAATGGGCCCAAATGAAGCAGGACCATTAACAGGCCAGAAATACACCAGGCCATAATTCGGCCCAATTACTTAGCGGTCTGTTAATGGGCCAGAAGTGACCATGGGCCGCGTTGATGACAAGTTTAGGACAGGATGTTGACGGGCCAATTTGATAGAGAATGTTGGGCCTTTAGCTGGGCCGGCCCATTATGGTCTGCAGAATCTTGTGGGCCTTTAGCTGGGCCGGTCCATTGTGGTCTGCAAAATCTTGTGGGCCTTTAGCCGGGCCGGCCCATTATGGTCTGCAAAATCGTGTGGTCCTTTAGCTGGGATGCCCCATTATGGTCCGCCAAATTTTGTGGGCCTTTATCTAGGCCGACCCATTATGGTCTGCAAAATCATGTGGCCCTTTAGTTGGGCCGGCCCATTATGGTCCGCTAAATCTTATGGGCCTTCGGTTGGGGCGACCCATTTAAACATTATGGGCCACTTTTGGGCCGGTCCACGTGTCAACATATCATAGGACCATCTTGACCGTTGGATGAGTGACACCTGTTCCAGCGCGGAGCTGACGCGTGGATCCATCAACCAATGAGAATTTTACACGTGGAAAATCAACATTGGTCGTTGCTGTTAGCGGGTTATCAGATCCAAAAAACGGACCCGATAGGTTAACGACGATTAACGGCGTCCCATTATGGTGGATGCCACGTGTCAGTCACCTTGATGAAAGCACTTCTATGACGCACGATTTATCATCATGGAAGTGGACACTTCCGTGATGATAATTTTGGTAATGTCATGTAACACTTCTACGACAGCACTGGTATGACTATCTTGATTCTATCATAAAATCGTCATGGATGTACATGCATGACAGAAAATGCTACCTACTGTGACAAACACGTATCATCACGGAAGTGTATTTTTTGTAGTGTAGGCAATGCGCAGGTGGGCTCGGGGGCTCCCCCGGGCTGCGCAGCGCCCCAAGCTGACCTCACCTTTGGCCCCGAGGATCACCCTATCGCCACGACAGGAGCAGGCGCGCTCCCGATGCTTTGCATCCCCACCATCTACCACGTGGCGATCACCAAGACCATCATCGACGGCGGAGCCAGCCTCAATGTGCTCTCGCCATAGGCGTTCGGCCTGCTCCACATACCGCTCAGCCGGCTCCGCCCCTCCAAGCCTTTCTCCGGAGTCGGAGACGGCTCCACCAGGCCCTTGGGGCAGATCCGCCTCCCTGTCAACTTTGGGACCCGCGACAACAACCGCACCGAGGTCGTCGACTTCGACATCGCCAAGATCAACCTGTTGTACAATGCTATTCTGGGATACCCAGCCTTGGCGCAGTTTATGGCTGTGACCCATCCCACGCACAACCTCATGAAGATGTCGGGCAGCAACGGTGTCCTCACGGTGGCGGGGGATACCAAAGGCGCGCTGCAGGCCCTCAAGCTCGCCTTCAAGAAAGCCGCGACCGCGATGCCCGGAAAGAAGGAGGATCAGGAGGCCCCAGAAGCGGCGCCTGCCAAGAAGAAGTAGTTGTTCTCCCAGGACCAATCCGAGGCGAAGCAAGCGCCGTTCTACGAGGACGGGACGGCCAGTGCCACCTTCACCATAGGGCCTGGCCTACCTCAGGACCAAGAGGAGGCATTGATCAACTTTTTGCGAGCCAACAAGGATGTATTCGGCTGGTAACCCAAAAACCCGGCCGGGGTCCCAAAGGGGATAACCCAGCACCATCTGATAGTATGCCCTAATGTGCGGCCGGTGAAGCAAAAGGCTCGCCGGCAGTCCACCAAGAAGCAGGCCTTGATCGTCCAAGAAACCCGTATGGTACAAGCTATGGGGGTCATCAGAGAGGTGCGGTACCCAGAGTGGCTGGCGAATACCGTCATCGTCCAAGAGAAAGGAGGGAAGGAGCGCATGTGTGTCGACTTCACCAACCTCAACAAGGCCTACCCTCAAGATCCTTTCCCGCTCCCTCGCATCGACCAGATCATCGACTCCACCGCCGAGTGCGACCTGTTGTGCTTCCTGGACGCCTTCTCCGGCTACCACCAGATCAAGACGGCCGTGGAGGATGTGGAGAAGACAGCATTCCTCACCCCATCCGGGGTGTACTGCTACACCTACATGCCATTCGGGCTGTGCAACGCCAGAGCAACCTTCAAGCGGTTGATGCACATCGCCCTAGGTTCATAGCTCGGGAGAAACGCAGAGGCCTATGTAGATGATATAGTGGTAAAGTCTCGAGAGGCCAGGACTCTGATAGAAGATCTGGAGGAGACATTCGCCAGCCTGCGCATGGTGGATCTTCGGCTTAACCCCGATAAGTGTGTGTTCGAGGTCCCCTCTAGCTAGCTGCTAGGCTTCTTGGTATCGCACAGAGGGATCGAGGCTAACCCGAAAAAGGTCATGACAATAGAAGACATGAACCCCCCACATACCCTGAAGGAGATGTAGAAGCTAGACGGCTGCGTGACCTCACTTGCACGCTTCATTTCCAAGCTGGGGGAGCGCGCCCTCCCGTTTTTCAAGCTGATGAAAAGGAAGGAGCCGTTCGAGTGGACCCCCGAGGCAAACACAGCCTTATAGGACCTCGAGAGATATCTGACCAGTCCACCCGTGATGGTGGCACCGCGCCCTCTCGAGCCCTTGGTGCTCTATCTGGTAGCAACCCCACACTCAGCAAGCACCGCCGTGGTTGTGCTAAGGAAGGAGCGCCCAGTCAAGAAGCCGTAGCAGGATGCACAACCAGCGAGTGAAGTGCAGCATACCCTGGGGAAGGCATCTAATGTCTCGACCGGCTCAGCGGTCGACATTCCTCCTGAGGCTACAAATGACCCCGTGGCTATCGAGGCTCCGGAGCACAGGCCCCATGAGGCCAAAAGGGACATGTGCCCTCGTGAAGAACAAGATTCGGCTGATGCCTCCCCCCTCGTCGAGCACCCCGTTTACTTCGTCAGCACAGTACTGCTACCTCTTGAGCACTGCGTTGGATTTCCCCGAAGAGGAGAGGATGATGCAGCAAAGTAGCGTAAGTATTTCCCTCAGTTTTTGAGAACCAAAGTATCAATCCAGTAGGAAACCACGCACAAGTCCCTCGTACCTACACAAAACGATAGCAACTCGCAACCAACGCTTAGGGGTTGTTAATCCCTTCACGGTCACTTACGAGAGTGAGATCTGATAGAGATAATATTTTTGGTATTTTTGATAGATAGATGCAAAGTAAAAGGTAAAGGCAAAGTAAAAACAAAGCAAGTAAATAAAGTGATATAGATTGATATGATGATAATAGACCCATGGGCCATAGGTTTCACTAGTGGCTTCTCTCAAGAGCATAAGTATTTGCGGTTGGTGAAAAAATTACTGTTGAGCAATTGACAGAATTGAGCATAGTTATGAGTATATCTAGGCAATGATCATGTATATAGGAATCACGTCCAAAACAAGTAGATCGAAATGATTCTGCATCTACTACTATTACTCCACTGATCGACCGCTATCCAGCATGCATATAGAGTTTTAAGTAAAAACAGAGTAACGCTGTAAGCAAGATGACATGATGTAGAGGGATAAATTCATGCAATATGATAAAAACCCCATCTTGTTATCCTCGATGGCAACAATACAATACGTGCCTTGCAACTCTTTCTGTCACTGAGTAAGGACATCACAAGATTGAACCCAAAGCTAAACACTTCTCCTATTGCAAGAACTACCAATCTAGTTGGCCAAACCAAAAAGGATAATTCGAAGAGACTTGCAAAGATAACTCAATAATACATAAAAGAATTCAGAGAAGAATCAAATATTTTCCATAGATAATACTGGATCATAAACCCACAATTCGTCGGTCTCAACAAACACATCGCAAAAATAAGATTACATCGAATAGATCTCCACGAGAGAGGGGGAGAACATTGTATTGAGATCCAAAAAGAGAGAAGAAGCCATCTAGCTACTAGCTATGGACCCGAAGGTCTGAAGTAAACTACTGACACTTCATCGGAGGAGCTATGGTGATGATGTAGAAGCCCTCTATGGTGGATGCCCCCTCCGGCGGAGCTCCGGAACAGGACCTTTCGGTGTCAAAACCGGCGGATCTCGGGTAGGGGGTCCCGAACTGTGCGTCTAGGCGGATGGTAACAGGAGACAAGGGACACGATGTTTTTACCCAGGTTCGGTCTCTCTCGATGGAGGTAAAACCCTACTCCTGCTTGATTGATATTGATGATATGGGTAGTACAAGAGTGGATCTACCACGAGATCAAGGAGGCTAAACCCTAGAAGCTAGCCTATGGTATGATTGTTGTAATGGTTATTGTCCTACGGACTAAAGCCTTCCGGTTTATATAGACACTGGAGAGGGCTAGGGTTACACAAAGTCGGTTACAATGGTAGGAGATCTACATATCTGTATCGCCAAGCTTGCCTTCCACGGCAAGGAAAGTCCCATCCGGACATGGGACGGAGTCTTCAATCTTGTATCTTCATAGTCTTGGAGTCCGGCGGACGATGATAGTCCGGCTGTCCGGACACCCCCTAGTGCAGGACTCCCTCAGTAGCCCCCGAACCAGGCTTCAATGACGATAAGTCCGGCGCGTATATAGTCTTCGGCGTTGCAAGGCGGGTTCTCCTCCAAATTCCATGTGTTTGCCGAACAGTGTCCGGCTTCCTTATCAATGTTGTGCTTCTTGGCTTCCACGCCCAATAATGGCCATCTTCCACGCGTCGCACGAATGCGAAAAGCCAGGGTATCTTTTATGTTTTACCCCCTAGCTGTGCAAATAATCTGCCTATAAGGGAGGCAAGAATCCAGATCCAAATCACACCATCTTCCTTCCGCAAGTACTCATCGGAGCGCTTCTGACCAAGAATCCATTCTATCATGGACCGTCGACGCGGCTCCTCTTCTCGCGCTCCCAGCCCTCCGCCAGGAGATTGGAGGAGATGTTCTGTCCCGCACAATGAGCTGGTGACGCTCCAAGCAAAGGGATATCTCCCTCCGGCCTTCATGGTCCTGGTTCAAGCCGGGTTGGCCACCTACCAAGGTGGGAAGCAAGCGGAGGCTACCCCAAGTCCCAACAAAGGGGAGCGGGTATGCTTCGTCCCCTATTTGATAAGGGGGCTTGGGTTTCCTATACATTCGTTCCTCCGTGGGCTCCTGGAGTTCTACGGACTCCAGCTCCATCACCTTACGCCCGCCGCTATCCTGCATATCGCGGGTTATGTAGCTCTTTGCGAGCTATTCCTGGGTATTGAGCCCCATCTTGCACTGTGGAAGAGGTTGTTCTGCCTTGTACCCCGCTCTCACGAGGGGTCCATATATCAAGTGGGCGGCGCCGAAATATGGCGCATTGCCGGGACCGGATATCCATCCGGAACCCCTAAGAAGGCGTCCGAAGACTGGCCTTCGGAATGGTTTTACATAGAAGACGCTCCGCTGCCGGACCCTGTTCGGATCGGCCTCCCGGAGTTCAGTAATGCTCCTCTGAAGAAACGGCTTAGTTGGCGTCCGCGGAGCCCCCAACTGGAGGAAGACAAGAGCGTCCATTATTTGATGGGCCGGATAATATTACTGGCCCATTTCGGGTTGACCATGATTCGAGTCATGGCAACATGCATTACGCGGGGGGTGCAGCCACTGCAATACAGGGGCCACCCCATGTGGGATTTCAACGGGGAGGATGATGCCACCCGTCATGGCCGCAAAGGACCGGATTCGGCCGAGGATCTGGCGAAGATCCTGTCCGGCCTGTACAAGGGGGAGAAGGGGGACTTTCTCCGGACGAACCCGTTGAATGGGTTCTCCATGAATAACCCTCGGCATTAGGTAAGCGAACACTTTACGGGCCCGACCCATGCTTTCAAAGTTTAGATTTCTTATATCATGTCTTCAACGCAGGAACTGCGTCGGGTTGTGGAGGATATGCTAAGCCCAGCTCCGCAACCCGAGGATCCGGAGAGATCCCAGGATCCGTCCTCCGAAGAGGATTCGGACATAAAAGCGGAGCTAATCGACAGGGTGTTCCACCAGCTCATCATGGATAATGCTTTAGTCGCCATTACGGCTGACTACCCCGGACTATATCCGGCTTCCCAGGTGATTGTGACCGAAGTCCCGACACCATTATCTCTTCCTTCCTCATTTCTGACCTTTGCATACGATGGTGTTTTGCAGGAAGCGCCTTCAAGGCGGGAAGCCGAGCCCGCGGTGGCTGACCAACAAAGGCTAGTCCGTACAAGTAGGCGGAAGAGGAGCGCGGCGCGGACTGAAACGTCGCCGCAAAGGTATGGCTCACAGTTAATTATTTGGAGCAACGTTCCTAGGAAGCGTTTGAGTGCTCATGACTTCTGTAGGAGAAAAAGCGCCCGCCGGACTGCGGGCGTAGAGGTTGCCAATCCAACCTCTACCAGCTAGGCTCCAGCTCCTGGTCTGGAGGGGGAGGCGAGCGCAAGGCGCGAGCCGGACACTCCTCCAACCGAGGATGCCGACAGACTGTCTGCCACCAAGTCTGAGGTGGAGAGCGCCATGAACTGTAGGCGCCGCCGGCCAGTATTTCGTGACGCGTGCTTCTCCCCTGAGGCGTTGAATGCCTTTAACGCGGGGGACGCGCACCTCCGTGCGGCTCAAGATGGTTTTACCAGAGCCATGGAGCAGTATGTGAAAGACATACGGGTAAGAGAATTTAATAGTTGTATATGCCAGTAGCCCCAGAGACTTAAAGTAGTTATATTAACTGATTTAAGGATCATTTGAAACGCAAGGTCTTACGGAGAAGAATACCCAAATATCTCAGGAGGTGCAAGAGTGCAAGGCCCAACTCGAGGCTGCACATGCTGCCGCAGGAGGAAACACAGAGACCCCTCCTAGTAACACATTATTTTAAAAAGATAAGTGGTGTGCGGCGTGCGTGCAAGTCTAGTAATGATGTTGCAGGTGCTGCCGAACAAGATCCGGATAGGCAAGAACTACTGCGCCAGCTGAAGGCCGGCAAGAGGGTGCTGAATAGGGTGCAGTAGGAAAGGAACAAGCTCCAGAATGCTCATGCCCAGCTCGGAGAAGAGCTGAAAGGTGTTCGGGCCGAGCTGTCCGGCTCCGTTAAGGAGACTGAGCGGCTTCGTCGCGGCATCTATAGTAAGTGCTTGAGCGGACTCCTTTGAAAAGAAGAGTTCGGCGAGGAAGTCAATTGACAAAATATGTTTTGTAGGTATACTCACAGGTCGCCCTGCGGAGGAGATGCCCATATCAACGGGTGATCAACTTCCCGAGCTGTTGCAGCTGCTCGAACGAGTTCGGCAGGCAATGAGCGGCGTCGTCCAGGCTTTATGGCCAGCCCTCGCCCTACCCGAGGGCCTTGGGGAGCTTGCGGAGAAGCTTTAGGGACTGCGGCAGCGCTTCCGTTTATGGAAGATTTCGGCCTGCCGCCAAGATGCCAGGGAGGCTTGGGCCATGGTGAAGACGCGGTACAAGAAGGCGGATCCCAACCACATGGCCGAAGTCGGACCTGTGGGGCCCGATGGGAAGGAGATCCTTGTGAGTTTAGTTTACGGCCAAGTAGAGTTGGCCGCTAAATTTTCCCAACGGGACTATAAATTAGACAGCCTGTTAGACGAGATTGAGGAGGAATACAGTCAGTAGATTTGACAATGTATTTTAAAATGACATGTGAAATGCCTTCTAGCCGGATTGTAGAGCGTTTGTCTTTGCCGACCTTTTCGCTTCAACCTCGGGACCCTAGAGTCCGGAGGGTGTCCGAATACCTTCTCGGTTAAGAAAAAACCGGGGCATGCATGGAGACCAGGCGTAGGGGTCATTAGTGCTTTATCAGACAAGTGCCCACCTAGTTATGTTATATTAAATGGTTAGTAAGAAACATCTTCCAGGGAGAATAGTTCCATTAAGGGTTCCTTTCCCTAGGAGGCATGCCCTAAAGTGCATGTCTGGACTGCGAAAAAAGCAGAAAAACATCTGGGGCAGATAAATAAGTAGGTAAAAAATCATCTTTCAAGTCACCGACCGAATATTCCCTTAAGAACACTAGCTTTCGGCTTCACCCAGTCTGAGGTACACATCCGGCTGACCCGGCAGTAACAATCGCAAAGGTGCTCCCTTTACCTCCTAGCCGAACAATCGGGAACGTAGGGGTAAGCACAGGAGCCAGGCAACCCAGCTTGGCCAAAACTTAAGTCATATCGATGCATATAATGGTGAATAAAAGGTACATGTGGAAGCTTGACACATGTGCTGGGCATGAAGCCCTTATAATTAAGCTTCTGGTAAAGAAGCCCCCAGGTATAATGAGTGCGGATGGCACATCAAGTGAATGCGAACAATGCGCAAGTAGGCCTTTAAGGGCTTTTTAGAAAAAGGGTTGAGAGAAGAAAGAGAAACAAAAGACAGCTGCAATTTAAAAGTTTGGACGGGGGAAGGGGACGAACTCTTAGTCCAGCGCTAGGCATAGAATCTTCGGAGGCGGGCTGCGTTCCATGGGTTCGGCTCGAGCCGGTTGTCCGATGCATTTTGTAGATGGTACGCTCCACCAGTCAGGACTTGATCGATGATGAAAGGGCCCTCCCATTTGGGCTTCCGTTTGTCCTTTTTCTTGTCCGGCAGGCGTAGAACTAGTTCGCCAACGTTGTAAGTCTTGGCCCATACTTCTCTGCTTTGATATCTTCGAGCCTGCTGCTGATAGAATGCGGAACGAGCCTTGGTGACATCGCGCTCTTCCTCCAATGCGTCCAAGCTGTCCTGCCGATCCAGCTCAGCTTCTCTTTCTTCGTACATGCGCACTCGAGGTGAGTCATGAATGATGTCACAGGGCAGAACTGCCTCTGCGCCGTATACCATAAAGAATGGTGTGAATCCGGTAGTACGGTTGGGCATTGTCCGCAGCCCCCAGAGTACGGAGTCTAGCTCCTCTACCCAGTGCGTGTCAGATTTCGTAAGTGATCGCACTAGTCTGGGTTTGATGCCGCTCGTTATTAGACCGTTCGCTCGTTCCACTTGACCGTTGGTTTGAGGATGATAGACTGAAGCGTAATCGAGCTTAATGCCCATATTTTTGCACCATGATTTAACCTCGTCGGCCGTGAAGTTCGTGCCGTTATCGGTGATGATGCTGTGGGGGACACCATAACGGTGTACTACCCCGGAGATAAAGTCTATCACTGGTCCGGACTCTGCCGTTTTGACTGGCTTGGCCTCTATCCATTTGGTGAATTTATCCACCATGACCAATAGGTACCTTTGCTTGTGGGTTCCCCCTTTAAGGGGTCCAACCATGTCAAGCCCCCAGACCGCGAACGGCCAGGTAATGGGTATAGTTTTGAGGGTGGTGGGTGGCATATGGCTCTGATTAGCAAAGAGCTGACAATCGACGCATCTTCGGACTAAATCCTGAGCATCTGCCCGGGCCGTCGGCCAATAAAATCCTGTACGGAATGCCTTTCCTACAAGGGCCCGAGCTGCTGCGTGGTGTCCGCCTAGTCTGGCATGAATTTCAGCCAGAAGGTTTCGCCCTTCCTCTTCGGAGATACACCTTTGAAGGACTCCGGTTGTGCTTTTCTTATAGAGTTCTCCCTCATGGACCTTGTAGGCTTTAGATCGCTGGACTATGCAGCGGGCCTCATTTTGGTCTTCGGGAAGTTCCTGCCTAAGCAAGTAGGCTAGGAATGGCTCTGTCCACGGGGCGATTACTGCCATTATGTCGTGGGCTGAAGGTGTTATTTCATCGGCTCAATCGCCGGTTATGTCAGATTGCTCTGTGTCGGTTGGTGTGGCTGCTTCCGGTTTGTTATTTCCGGGCTCCTCTTCCCATAGTACAGATGGCTTAAACAACCGTTCCAGGAAGATGTTTGGAGGGACATCGTCACGTTTTGCGCCGATGCGTGCCAATACGTCGGCTGCTTGGTTATTATCCCTGGCTACGTGGTGGAATTCAAGTCTGTCAAACCGAGCTGACATTTTTAGGACAGCGTTACGATATGCTGACATTTTTGGATCCTTGGCATCAAAGTCTACATTTACTTGGGATATTGCAGGGTTTGAATCCCCGCGCACCTCTAGGCGTTGAATGCCCATGGAGATTGCCATCCGGAGGCCATGTAAAAGTGCCTCATATTCGGCTGCATTGTTGGAGTCTGCGTACATTATCTGAAGTACGTATTGGACTGTGTCCCCGGTTGGGGACGTCAATACGACGCCAGCCCCCAATCCGGCCAACATTTTAGAGCCGTTGAAGTGCATAATCCAATTGGAGTATGCGCTGTACTCTTTAGGGAGTTCGGCTTCGGTCCATTCAGCGACAAAGTCAGCCAAAACTTGTGACTTTATAGCTCGCCAAGGTTTGTAAGTTATATCGAATGGTAAGAGCTCAATGGCCCATTTTGCAATCATGCCCGTCGCGTCGCGGTTGTTTATGATGTCGTTGAGGGGCACTTCGGAGGCCACTATTATCGAACACTCTTGAAAGTAGTGTCGAAGCTTCCGGGATGCCATGAACACCGCATACGCTATCTTTTGATAGTGCGGGTAACGGGACTTGCAGGGTGTTAATACAGTGGATACGTAGTACACTGGTTTTTAAAGAGGGAATTTATGCCCTTCTGTCTCTCGTTCGACGACGAGTACCGCGCTTACAACTTGATGTGTTGCCGCGATGTATAACAACATTGGTTCGCCCAGGTTGGGCGCAGCCAGGACCGGATTTGTTGCCAATATGGCTTTTATTTCTTTGAGTCCGGCAGTGGCAGCATCCGTCCACTCGAAGTGTTCGGTGCGCCTAAGGAGGCGATAGAGGGGCAATGCCTTTTCTCCTAAACGGGAGATAAAGCGGCTTGGAGCCGCCACGCATCCTGTCAATTTTGGTATTTGTTTGAGGTCTTTTGGAATATCTAGTTGTGACAGAGCTCGGATCTTAGCTGGGTTTGTTTCAATTCCTCTACCGGATACAATGAAGCCCAGGAGCTTTCCGGCCGGTACTCCAAAAACGCATTTATCCGGATTCAGCTTGATGTCATATGCTCTGAGGTTTTTGAATGTGAGCCTCAAGTCGTCTACTAGAGTTTCGACGTGTTTGGTTTTGACGACTACGTCGTCTACGTATGCCTCAACTGTTTTGCCGATCTGGGTGGCCAGACATGTCTGAATCATGCGTTGATATGTTGCACCGGCGTTTTTGAGTCCGAAGGGCATTGTGTTGAAGCATAATGGTCCATACGGAGTAATGAATGCCGTTGCGGCTTGGTCCGCTTCTGGTCGATGCGAGGGAGGGGGAAGGGATCCTTTGGGCAAGCCTTGTTGAGGTCTTTAAAATCGACACATAGGCGCCAGGATTTGTCCTTCTTTGGTACCATTACCAGGTTTGCTAGCCAATCCGGATGTTTGATGTCTCTGATGAATCCGGCTTCCAATAGTTTGGCTAGCTCTTCTCCCATTGCCTGTCTTTTGGGTTCAGAAAATCGTCGAAGAGCCTATTTGACTGGCTTGAATCCTTTTAGGATGTATAGGCTATGCTCTGCCAATCTGCATGGGATTCCCGGCATATCTGAAGGGTGCCAGGCGAAGATGTCCCTATTTTCCTGAAGGAATTCTCGCAGTGCGGCATCTACATCAGGGTTGAACTGTGCCCCGATGGAGGCCGTCTTTGTCGGGTCCGTTGGATGGACCTGGAATTTTACTATTTCGTCCGCTGGTTTAAAGGAGATGGACTTGGATCTCTTATCGAGTATCACATCGTCCCTATTCACTGTAGAGCGTAGCGCGGTGAGTTCTTCTTCCGCTAGGGCTTCGGATAGTGCCTCCAAGGCTAATGCAGCTGTCTTGTTTTCGGTGCGGAGTGCTATGTCCGGATCACTAACGAGAGTGATTATTCTGCCGGGCCCAGGCATTTTGAGCTTCATGTACCCGTAGTGGGGTAAGGCTTGAAAAATTGTGAATGCCTCTCGTCCTAATATAGCGTTATATCCGCTGTTGAACGGGGCCACATGGAACGTGACTTCTTCGGATCTGTAATTGTCCGGCGAGCCGAACACCACATCGAGTGTGATTTTTCCGGTGCAGCGCACTTCCCGGCTAGGGATTATTCCTCTGAAGGTTGTGCTGCTTCGCTCAATGCGGCTCCAGTCTATTTCCATTTTTTGAAGAGTTTCCTCGTAGATGAGGTTTAATCCGCTGCCGCCATCCATGAGGACCTTTGTGAGTCGAAAGCCGTCCACTATTGGACTAAGTACCAGTGCGGCTGGTGCTCGGGATGTTCGGAATTTAGGTTCGTCGTTGGCGTTGAAGGTGATGGCTGTGTCGCTCCATGGATTTGTTGTTTCTACTTGGTAGACTTCGGCGAGGCTGCGGATTGTTCGTTTCCGCATATTATTTGATGCGAAGGTCTCGAAGACTGTTGATACCGTACCGGTATCGTTGGAGTGGTTTTTCGGGGCTAGAAGCTTCTCGCCACTTTTGGCCACCTGCCGTAATATCCAACATGCTCGAAGGCTATGTGTTGGGGTGGCGCCCTCTGTACTGTGAATTTTACAGGGTCCGCTAAGCCACCCCTCCAGTACGGTTCCATGCCCTTTATGGGGTTTTTGCTTTTTGGTTTTTGTACCCGGTGCCTGAGTGTAATGCACCCTTTTGTTGCGGACTGGGTTGTATTCGGGGCCGGATTGTCCCAAAACATAATTTCGGTTTTCCGGAAACTCTCCATCGCACAGTACTTTCGTACTATGGATGCCAGGTTGGCGAAGCATGTAACTTCACGACGGCTGATGGCGTTCAAGATTCCCTCGTCCGTGCAATTATTGCAAAAGATTGAGACTGCATTTTCCTCTCGGCAGTCCTTTATCCTGTCCATAACCAAGAGGAATCTGGCCCAGTAATGATGTACTATTTCAACGGGCTCTTGCCGGATTAGAGATAGATCGCATATGTCTAGGAGGGTGGGTGGAATTGAGTCCGGAACCCTACCCATCTCAAGGCTCAAGGGCCGAGAAGTTTCCGAATTTGGAAGCTTGGAAAGTGGAACGTTGTCCAACGAGTCCGGTCCAATGCCTGACTTTAGGTTCAGTGCTAGATCGAAATCCGTCCCTCCGCGGGAATCCGGCATGGAGGGTTCGGCAGCCCGGACATGACTAGTTTTCAATACAAGAGAATAGTCGCCGCATTGTTCCTCTACCACCGCGACGTGGTGGGTGACCTGTGGAGAGTCGATCTCTCTCAGATCGGTTTTAAGCCCAATCTGATTGTAGTCTGTAGCGACTCCCAGGGCGGCGATGCGATCCAAGAGCTCGTTTACGGACGAGAGCTCTATTGGATCCAGTCGCTCGGCGAATTCCGAGCTGACGTGAAGATTGCTTTTGACGACTTGAGAGGTCATTGTTGAAGCGGTGGCCGGACAGGCGGTCATAAAAAAACCACCTAGCCGGACAGATTGGCCGGCGACCAAGGCTCCTTTGGCGAAAATACCGTCCTTGAAGACGGGAGGAGGCATCCTTCCTATCGGTGACGGCATAGGGGAGCTCTCAATGAAAGCACCAATGTCGGTGTCAAAACCGGCGGATCTCGGGTAGGGGGTCCCGAACTGTGCGTCTAGGCCGATGGTAACATGAGACAAGGGACACGATGTTTTTACCCAGGTTCGGCCCCTCTCGATGGAGGTAAAACCCTACTCCTGCTTGATTGATATTGATGATATGGGTAGTACAAGAGTGGATCTACCACGAGATCAAGGAGGCTAAACCCTAGAAGCTAGCCTATGGTATGATTGTTGTAATGGTTGTTGTCCTACGGACTAAAGCCTTCCGGTTTATATAGACACCGGAGAGGGCTAGGGTTACACAAAGTCGGTTACAGTGGTAGGAGATCTACATATCCATATCGCCAAGCTTGCCTTCCACGCCAAGGAAAGTCCCATCCGGACACGGGACGGAGTCGTCAATCTTGTATCTTCATAGTCTTGGAGTCCGGCGGACGATGATAGACCGGCTGTCCAGACACCCCCTAGTCCAGGACTCCCTCAGGCCCCAAGATGGGATCTCGTGGATACAGAACGTTGCGGTGGTGGAATTAGGTTTTTGGCTCCTATTCTGATCGTTTGGGGATACGTAGGTATATATAGGAGGAAGGAGTACATTGGTGGAGCTCCGAGGGGCCCACGAGGTAGGGGGGCGCACCCTCCACCCTCGTGACCTCCTCGGACACTTCTTGGAGTAGGGTCCAAGTCTCCTGGATCACGTTCGGTTGGAAAATCACGATCCGAAAGGTTTCATTCCGTTTGGACTCCGTTTCATATTCTGTTTCTTCAAAATACTGAAAAAAGCAAAAAACAGCAATTCTGGGCTGGGCCTCCGGCTAATAGGTTAGTCCCAAAAGTAATATAAAAGTGGAAATAAAGCCCAATATAGTCCAAAACAGTAGATAAAGTAGCATGGTACGTTGGAGACGTATCAGGCATCACCAAGCTTAATTCCTGCTCGTCCTCGAGTAGGTAAACGATAAAAAACAATTTTTGATGCGGATTGATACTTTGGCATAATTTCAATGTAAATCTTCTTAATTGTGATATGAATATTCAGATCCGAAAGATTCAAGACAAAAGTTCATATTGACAAATAAATAATAATACTTCAAGCATACTAATCAAAGCAATCATGTCTTCTCAAAATAACATGGCAAAAGAAAGTTCATCCCTACAAAATCATATAGTTAGGCTATGGTTCATTTTCGTCACACAAAGATGTTCCCAACTTCTATACCCCCGATGACAAGCCAAGCAATTGTTTCATACTTAAATAATCTCAAACTTTTTCAACCTTCACGCAATACATGAGCATGAGCCATGGATATAGCACCATGGGTGGAATAGAATATGATGATGGGAATTGTGTGGAGAAGACAAAAAAGGAGAAAGTCTCACATTGACGAGGCTAATCAATGGGCTATGGAGATGCCCATCAATTGATGTCAACATGAGGAGTAGGGATTGCCACAACGGATGCACTAAAGCTATGAATGCTCAACAAAAGAAAACTAGTGGGTGTGCATCCAACTTGCTTTCTCACGAAGACCTAGGGCATTTGAGGAAGCCCATCGTAGGAATATACAATCCAAGTTCTATAATGAAAAATTCCCACTAGTACAAAAAGACAACTTATGAGACTCACTACATGAGGAACAAGGTGCTACTTTGAAGCACAATATATGAGACTCTCTACATGAATAACAAGGTGCTACTTTGAAGCACAAGTGTGGAAAAAGAGATAGTAGCATTGCCCCTTTTTTTATTTTTTTATTTTTTTTTTTGCCTTTCTTTTTTTTCTTTTTGGCCTTTCTATTTTTTTTATTTGGGCAATGCTCTAATAATGATGATCATCACACTTCTATTGATTACAACACAAGGATTACAACTCAAAACTTAGAACAAGATATGACTCTATATGAATGCCTCCGGCGGTGTACCGGGATGGTGCAATGAATCAAGAGTGACATGTATGGAAAATAATGCATGGTGGCTTTGCCACAAAAACGATGTCAACTACAAGATCATGCAATGGCAATATGACAAAAGTAATGTATGTTATGATGAATATGGTGGAAGTTGCTTGGCAATATATCTCAGAATGGCTATGGAAATGCCATGATAGGTAGGTATGGTGGATGTTTTGAGGAAGATATACGGAGGTTTTTATGTGTGATAGAGTATATCGTATCACGGGGTTTGGATGCACCGGCGAAGTTTGCGCCAACTCTCAAGATGAGAAAGGGCAATGCACGGTACCGAAGAGGCTAGCAAAGGTGGAAAGGTGGGAGTGCATATAATCCATGGACTCAACATTAGTCAAAAGAACTCATATACTTATTGCAAAAATTTAGAAGTCATCAAAAATTCAAGTACTACGTGCATGCTCCTAGTGGGATAGATTGGTAGGAAAATACCATCGCTCGTCCCCGACTGCCACTCATAAGGATGCACAAGCCAGGTACACTTCATGTTTCAAATTTGTTACACAACTTTAACCATACGTGCATGCTACAGGACTTGCAAACTTCAACACAAGTATTTCTCAAATTCATAATCACCCAACTAGCATGACTTTGATATTATCACCTCCATATCTCAAAACAATTATCAAGCATCAAACTTATCTTAGTATTCAATTCACTCAAAAGAAAGTTCCACATATCTTGAACACCAAGTATATTAACATTAAGCAAATTACCATGCTATTAAAGACTCTCAAAATAATCTAAGTGAAGCATGAGAGATCAATAGTTTCTTTAAAACAAATCCACCACCGTGCTCTAAAAGATCTAAGTGAAGCACTAGAGCAAAAATTATCACACTCAAAAGATATAAGTGAAGCACTATGAGCAAAACTATCAAGCTCAAAAGATATAAGTGAAGCACATAGAGTATTCTAACAAATTCCAATTCATGTATGTCTCTCTAAAAAGATGTGTACAGCAAGGATGTTTGTGGTAGACTAACAAGCAAAGACGCAAATAATACAAGATGCTCCAAGCAAAACACATATCATGTTGGTGAATAAAAATATAGCTCCAAGTAAATTACCGATGGAAGTGGACGAAAGAGGGGATGCCTTCCGGGGAATCCCCAAGCTTTGACTTTTTGTTGTCCTTGGATTATCTTGGGCGTGCCATGGGCATCCCCAAGCTTAGGATCTTGCCACTCCTTGTTCAATAATCCATCAAAAGAATTCACCCAAAACTTGAAAACTTCACAACACAAAACTCAACAGAAATCTCGTGAGCTCCATTAGAGAAAGAAAACAAAAGACTACTTCAAGGTAATGTAATGAACTCATTCTTTATTTATATTGGTGTTAAACCTACTGTATTCCAACTTCTCTATGGATTATAAACTAATTTACTAGCCATAGATTCATCAAAATAAGCAAACAACACACGAAAAACAGAATCTGTCAAAAACAGAACAGTCTGTAGCAATCTGTAACTAACGCAAACTTCTAGAACTCTAACAATTCTACCAAAATAGTAAGTCCTGGACAATTTGTTTATTGATCAGCAGCAGAACGAATCAACGCAAAAGCACGTTCCTGTGATTTATCATAACTAAATTCGTGGGCACAAAGTTTCTGTTTTTCAGGAGAATAAAATCAACTATCATCGTAGGTTATCCTATAGGTCCTACTTGGCACAAACACTAATTAAAACATAAAACCACATCCAAACAGAAGGTAGATGGATTATTTATTCCTAAACAGAAGCAAAAACAAAAAACACAAAATGAAATTGGGTTGCCTCCCAACAAGCGCTATCGTTTAACGCTTCTAGCTAGGCATAAAAGCAAGGATAGATCTAGGTATTGCCATCTTTGATTTTCATTTTTTAGCGGAGTCATGCTCGAATCCGGGAGGTTCTTTCCGCTGCCCTTCATATTCGGAAATTTTTAGGTCTAAAGAATCCAACCGCTTATTACAAAGAGTAATCAACATATTCATGCGGTGAAGATTTCCGCTAACACTTTTGAGAGGCTCAAGAGACTTTTGTAAAAAAATTTTTACTTTGCAAATTTTCTCAAACACTTGAGTTTCTCCCTGGGTAGGATGAGATCCTCCCTTTTGGGGTAGTGTTCCCACTATTTCCTCTATAATTTCATGCGCAATACTAGGATCAATCTCAATGAAATTTTCCCTTGGCAATGCAATCCAAGAGTTGTCTATGCGTCATATTTAACCTGACATAAAAATTACGAAGAAGAATTCTAAAGTTCACCTCTAGGGTGCACTTACGATAAGATTCCATCGTCCTATACCAAGCATCTTTTAAGTTTTCTCCTTGACTTTGCTTGAAGTGAAGAACTTCAAACTCGGGAGACATAGGAGCGGATAAGGAATTAGTCATGATGACAAGCAAGCAAACAAGCTAGTACACGAGAAAACAAAAAGGCAATGGGAAAGAGAGGAGATTGGAAAAGAGAGGGCAAATAAAACGGCAAGGGTGAAGTGGGGGAGAGGAAAACGAGAGGCAAATGGCAAATAATGTTATGCGAGAGATAGGGATTGCGATGGGTACATGGTATGGTTGACTTGCTTGCGTGAGCCTCCCCGGCAATGGCGCCAGAAATTCTTCTTGCTACCTCTTGAGCACTGCGTTGGATTTCCCCGAAGAGGAGAGGATGATGCAGCAAAGTAGTGCAAGTATTTCCCTCAGTTTTTGAGAACCAAGGTGTCAATCCAGTAGGAGACCACGCACAAGTCCCTCGTACCTACACAAAACGATAGCAACTCGCAACCAATGCTTAGGGGTTGTCAATCCCTTCACGGTCACTTACGAGAGTGACATCTGATAGAGATAATATTTTTGGTATTCTTGATAGATAGATGCAAAGTAAAAAGTAAAGGCAAAGTAAAAACAAAGCAAGTAAATAAAGTGATATAGATTGATATGATGAGAATAGACCCGGGAGCCATAGGTTTCACTAGTGGCTTCTCTCAAGAGCATAAGTATTTAGGGTGGGTGAAAAAATTACTATTGAGCAATTGACAGAATTGAGCATAGTTATGAGTATATCTAGGCAATGATCATGTATATAGGCATCACGTCCAAAACAAGTAGATCGAAACGATTCTGCATCTACTACTATTACTCCACTCATCGACCGCTATCCAGCATGCATCTAGAGTATTAAGTAAAAACAGAGTAGCGCCATTAGCAAGATGACATGATGTAGAGGTATAAATTCATGCAATATGATAAAAAACCCATCTTGTTATCCTCGATGGCAACAATACAATATGTGCCTTGCAACTCTTTCTGTCACTGAGGAAGGACACCGCAAGATTGAACCCAAAGCTAAACACTTCTCGCATTGCAATAACTACCAATCTAGTTGGCCAAACCAAAAAGGATAATTCGAAGAGACTTGCAAAGATAACTCAATCATACATAAAAGAATTCAGAGAAGAATCAAATATTTTCCATAGATAATACTAGATCATAAACCCACAATTCATCGATCTCAACAAACACACCGCAAAAAGAAGATTACATCGAATAGATCTCCACGAGAGAGGGGGAGAACATTGTATTGAGATCCAAAAAGAGAGAAGAAGCCATCTAGCTACTAGCTATGGACCCGAAGGTCTGAAGTAAACTACTCACACTTCGGAGGAGGGGCTATGGTGATGATGTAGAAGCCCTCCATGGTGGATGCCCCCTCCGATGGAGCTCCGGAACAGGCTCCAAGATGGGATCTCGTGGATACAGAAGGTTGCGGCAGTGGAATTAGGTTTTTGGCTCCTATTCTGATCGTTCAGGGATACGTAGGTATATATAGGAGGAAGGAGTACGTCGATGGAGCTTCGAGGGGCCCAAGAGGTAGGGGGGCGCGCCCAGGGGGGCACGCCCTCCACCCTCATGACCTTCTCGGACACTTCTTGGAGTAGGGTCCAAGTCTCCTGGATCACGTTCGGTTGGAAAATCACGATCCCGAAGGTTTCATTCCGTTTGGACTCCGTTTGATATTCTGTTTCTTCAAAATACTGAAAAAGGCAAAAAAACAGCAATTCTGGGTTGGGCCTCCGGTTAATAGGTTAGTCCCAAAAGTAATATAAAAGTGGAAAATAAAGCCCAATATAGTCCAAAACAGTAGATAAAGTAGCATGGAGCAATCAAAAATTATAGATACTTTGGAGACGTATCAAGTACTTAGGGAGGCCCGGGCATGCAACCCCATGCCACAGAGGCTCTTGCTCACACTTCTAGTCGCCTCCAGGAAGCTGCGCCACTACTTTCAAGGCCACCCCATCAAAGTTGTCTGAGCGTACCCGCTAGAGAGGGTACTCCGGAGCCCGAACGCAGCCGGGCGAGTTGCTGAATGGAACATTGAGCTTCAAGCATTTGATCTCGAGTTCAGTACCACCAGGGTCATCAAGGGCCCGGTCCTCGCTGACTTCGTGGCCGAGTGTACCGATGCTCCAGACCACAGAGTAAGCAAGGATTGCTCCCTCTTGCCAAGAGATGAAGAGACAGACGGATGGACCATGTACTTCGACGGGGCGTTTGCTCGACAAGGCACAAGGGCAGGGGCCATCCTCATCTCGCCCAACAAGGACAAGCTTTGCTATGCAGTACAACTCTGCTTTCAGCGGGGCGAGAAGGTCTCTAACAACATCGTGGAATTCGAAGGCTTGCTCGCCGGGCTTAGGGCCTCGGCCGCGCTGGGAGTAAAGCGCCTCACCATCAAGGGCGACTCTCAGCTCCTCGTCAATTTCTCCAACAAGGAATACACGCCGAAGGGCGAACACATGGAGCCGTACCTAGAAGAGGTGCGTAAAATGGAGAAGCAGTTCATGGGCGTGGAGTTGCAGCATGTGCCACGCGGGACGAACAAGGATGTAGATGACATCGCCAAAAGAGCCTCTAGCGGGCTCCCTCAGGAGCCTGGGAAGTTTGAGGAGCGGCTCTTCAAGCCATCTGCGGTCCTGCACGTCACGACTCCAGCACCACCTCAGGAGAACTTGCCACAAGCACCCGAGATGGGCGCTCCAGCCCGCGGTCACCCCCTAGGAGCCCGCTTGCTCCTTGCGCTCGAGCCTCAGGAGGGGTGCTGGACAGAAGAGTTCAAGACGTACTTGCTTCAACAGACCCTGCGAAAGAAGGAAGAGGACGCTGAGCGCGTGGCCCGTCAGGCCACCGCGTACTATACCAATGGTGGTGAGTTATATTGCAGGAGGCCCAATGATGTTTCGTTGCGGTGCATCTCCAGGGAACATGGCTCGAGCTACTAGCGGACATCCATGGTGGGGATTGCGGGCATCACTCCTCGTCCCCCACCCTGGTGGGCAAGGTGTTCCGCAGCGGCTTCTACTGGCCCACCGCGCTCAATGACGCTACCGAGCTGGTGTGCTCTTGTGAAGCATGTCAGTTCCACGCCAAGCAGATCCATCAGCCCGCGCAGGGCCTCCAGACGATCCCGCTCACGTGGCCATTTGTGGTGTAGGGGCTGGACATCTTGGGGCCATTCCCTCAGACGCCAGGGGGCTACCGGTAACTCTATGTCGCCATTGACAAGTTAACCAAGTGGGAAGAGATAGAAGCCATGTGCACCATCCCAACAGGATCAGCCGTCAAGTTCATCAAGGGAATCGTGAGGCGATTTGGGGTCCCCAATCGCATCATCACCGACAATGGCTCACAGTTCACCAGCAATCTTTTCTAAACATACTGTGCTAACCTTGGAACGCAGGTCTGCTACGCCTTAGTAGCACACCCACGGAGCAATGGATAGGCTGAGAGGTCCAATACTGAGGTCCTGAGGAGACTCAAGACCCGCACCTTCAAGAAGAAGCTCGAGGCCTGCAGTAGGGGCTGGCTCGACGAGCTGCAGTCCGTGCTGTGGTCCATCCGTACCACCGCGACCAAGCCAACAGGAGAAACGCCCTTCTTCCTCCTCTACGGAGCAGAAGCGGTTCTCCCTCATGAGGTCAAGCATCGCTCCACGTGGGTCCTGGCGTTTGACAAAACGCAGCAGGACACCACACAGAGGGTGGATCTCGTGTTGGGGGAGGAACGCCACCGTCAAGCCTTGCTCCGGGCAGCGAGGTACCAGCACGCGCTGCGGCGGTACCACTATCGCAGCGTCCTCTCCAGGACGTTAGAGGTGGGCGATCTCGTCCTGAGGTGGGTGCTCTCCAGGGAGGACCTGCATAAGCTCTTTCCCATGTGGGAGGGCCCGTTTAGGGTTGCCAAAGTCTCTAGGCTTGGCGCCATGCGCCTGGAGACACAGGAGGCGGTCCCCATCCAAAACGCCTGGAACATCCAACACCTCTGGAAGTTCTATCACTGAATCAAGGCTCCGGCCTGTGATGCAAGGCTCCGTCCTGTGAAGCAAGGCTCCGGCCTGTGAAGGTCTCCGCTCGTGACACTCACACGTAATAATGAGTGGGGCTATACACGCTCCGGAGTCTCCTGAGAGTCGCCCTGGGGCCTCATGGGGGCTCCCTCCCACGTCCTAGTGGAAACACTTAGCTCTGTGCTGGTGAGAAGACTAGATTAGGTGCCGGACACGGCTGTTCATTTGCTTTCTGAAGTTGCTTGTAGTTTTCTTAGTAGTCTTTCAGTGGATTTGGTATTCTCCAACGCCGTCTCCCCAAGTTGTGTTTTCTCCTAAGTTGTTTTGGTCTAAGTACGTGAGAGAGGTGGCAGTCGCCCGCCACTTCTCCTCGCGCTCCTCGCACGTGGGTCTAGGTAGGTGTGTCCGCCCAGGGCCTGCTTTTGCGCACGCACCACGCCAAACCCCGTCATTTCGGCTTCATCCTCGTGAGGAGCCCTTGATCGAGCCCGCTGGCGCTAGCACCCCTCATGTCTATGCCCCCACGGCAGCGCGACATAGTGCATCAGGTCCTAACCACCCTATGGTAGGGGGCTCGTGTAGGGGGGAATAAGTCGCTCAACAAATTTTATTTTCCTTCAAGGGATAGCTCTGCCCTGCCGCAGCTCCTGAGGGCACAAGGCATATCTCTGGAAGGCACAGGGCATGCGCCCTGGGGGCCCTGTCAAATACCTAAGGTTAGGTCCTCACGAGGCGAAGGACGACTGCACATACCAAGCTAAGCCTCCCTACCTTAACCAACTCAAATCACAAACATTACAACACAGCATCAAGACAACAATTATAACATAAAAGGCATAGCAGCAATGATCCATTACATGCCCTCCTAGGGCACATTCTTCTTTTTTTTGGATTGCAGGAATAAGAAAAAGCTAAACAAAGAGGGCCTAAAGCCGTGCAAGCTAGGCACCAGCGCCGCATCCTCAAGTAGCGCCTCAAGGTAGCCTGGCGATCCAACAGTTCTTCTATAGAAGATCTAGGGTCACCGGCCTTGAGTCCAAGTTCGCTGGTCTCCAACTTCCAGCTGGGCTCCTCTCCAGCTTCACTAGAGCAATGCAGAGGGATAAACCATCGACGTCCTCGACACGAGCATGATGACGCAGAGGCCAGTCGTAGCCACTGCTGCTCGAGCTCTCATCCGAGGAAGAGCTGCCATCATGGGAGGAGGAGTGCACGTCGCCAAGGCCATGCTCGTCGTTGCCACCATCGTTGTTGTTGCTGTCCTCCAGGCAGCACCCCATGCAGCGGCCATCCCCCTAAACACCCTCACATAGAGGGTCGCCAGGCCATCATACTTGAAGTGGAGGGCGCACCTTCCGCCCAGGCCACGCACGCGGGTGAAGGTCTGCCAGCCGCGGGCCAGCACCATGCTGCTAGAGGTGGAAATCTCGGTGCTAACACCCATGAGGCTCTCCTACAACAACCGTCAGCCTGCAGCCAGAGGGGAGCAAGCCCTGAGGAAGGAATCTCGTCGGAGAAGAAGCGTGGGAGCTGGAGCGAGGTGCCAGCCGGATTTTTCCGACCACACCACAAACTCAGGGAGCACCTCCAGCGAGGAAAAGCGCGGCCGAGGCGGGCGGACGACTACGGCGCACCTCCCTTCATCATGGGGGCTACTCTGGAGCCGGTGGCCCCTGCCTCGGGAGGAGGTGCCATCACGGATGCCTGGAGCAACGCTGCCTTTGGGGGGCGTGCGCCCGCTCCCCCTGGGTGCTGCCGGAGGGACCACAGGGTGCTTGTGAGGACGGCCGCGGCCCCTCTTGGGAGGTGGAGAGTCTGGCCCCTCCTTGGGGGCCTTCCCCTTCTCGGTCACTGAGAACCTCTTCAGCGACGCCATGGGAGCACGACAGAGAGGGAAGAAGCAGGCGGGAGCAAGACGAAAGAAAGATGGACTGGGAGCTCGACCCCTCCCTCACATTTATAGCCGAGGGGGGCCAACCGCGGGCCTCCACGACCTCGCGCCATCGTGACGCTTTGGATGCAGCATTGACCAGTCAAGTCAAGCAGTTGCCGAGGCAGCATGGGGATACAGAGTCGCCCACGTCCAATCAATCACCATGCGTCATCAAGGCCGCAGGAAGTTAGGGCCCGCGGCGCTCCGCCCTTGCCCGTTGGCTTCGCCTAGAAGCCATGTCCGAGCGTGCCTTGGGCCCGGGGCCTATTGTCAGCATCCTGGACTTGGGGGTATCCAGTCCTGCCTGCCTGCGGCCCACCGCGTGGCTCCATCGACGGCCTGGTACGGCCCAACTCCAACACCAACACAGCTAGACCCTCGCGATGGGCCAAGCCTCGCAAGGAGGACGACGACAAGACCCCCAAAGGAGTTGGCCTCCTCAGGAGGGCTCCTGAGGGGCGGAGAGTTATATGTAGCTACCTCACGAGGCTCAGCTGACGTGAGCCGTGACGAGCAAGGCAAGGCAGGCGCCAGGCGGGTGCAGAGCGCAGGTTTCCTCTTTGGTGCAAGCGAGGCAAGCCACAGGCGCGGAGTCCCGAGGAATCAGCCAAAGGTTTCTATTCTGGTGCAACAAGACCAAGACCGCCAGGACGGTAGGGCGGAGGTCATCACCGAGCCCACCGCAGCGTCACGACCAGAGGCTTTTCGCAGGTGAAGACTACTTTTGTCAGGATAGACTGTACTACTTGTCCCCTTTCAAATCCCGTCGTTGTGGAATCCCTTCCCGCTCATATTTGGGAAGAGGACCAGGGCCACTATATATAGGACTTACCCACCACCATAGGAGAGAGAGATCGATTCCACCCAGAGCATCACACCAGCTCAAGAACACCTCACCTCCCAAGGCTTGTTCATCCTTTGTACTAGTTCATCCATAGCCCCTCGAGGCAATCCACCACACCACACTGGATTATGGTATTACACCACAACGGTGGCCCGAACCAGTACAAATCTCTGTGTCTTTGTGTGTCTGTGAGCTCTACGCGCTAGGCTAGGAAGGATCGCGAGTCGGCAGGTTAGGCAGGTTGAGATCTCTGCACGCACCCCGGAGTTCGAACCTCTCAAGGGTTGCCGGATCCCAAAATCTGACACGCACCTCACGATTGAGCGCGACCACGATGGCCTCCCAATAGAAGTGGAACGGCGGAACGACTGCCCGCTTCCCCTGCCGCCTGTGGGGCACCCGACTCTCGGAGACTGGCTAGGTCATCGCGAGGCAATGAGAGAGAATGACGCCCGCCACCGGATCGACTGACTTGCTCAATCCCTAGCGATATAATAAGAAGATGCAGTCGGCCTGCCTTGCTTCTGCACACGCATACGTGATGAGCCCTTTCCCAAAGGGTTTGCGCTCCCACGAGATACGCCCAAGTACGGCTCCATGAAGCCGAAGGATTGGCTGGTGGACTACTCCACCGTAGTTAACATAGCAAGCAGCAACAGGCACCTTGCCGTGAAGTATGTTCTTCTCATGCTCCAGGGCACGGCCCAGACATGGCTGAACAGCCTCAAGCCGTACAGCATCAACAGCTGGCTGGATTTCACTGAAGTGTTCATCCACAACTTCACCAGCACGTACAAGCGGTCTCCCAAGCCTTGCCAGCTCTCCATGTGCGTCCAAGGCCTGACTGAGTCCACCCGGGATTACTTAAAGCATTAGGGCGAGCTGTGCAACTCCTGCGAACGGGTGCATGAGGTGCATGCCATAGAGTACTTCACGACCGGGTGCCGAGAGGGCCCCTTGCTCAAGCACAAGCTCCTCTGTGACGAGCTAGCAACCCTTGACGAGATACTGGTCATAGCGGACAAGTATGCCAGGACCGACTCGTCCATGAAGTCGGAGCTCCGAGTGGACACGTCTGGAAAGGTGTTCCTTCCGGCTTTCCAAATGCCGGCCGGTGAGGCCTACCGGCGCCAGCAGAGCGACAAAAAGATCAAGGCCCAGCAGTCGGCAGGTAGCAGCAGTCGAAGATCAGCAGTCGACTAGTCAGCCGAACACCAAACGGCAGAAAACTGGCAAGGGAGCATGGCAGCCCGCCCTCTGCTTTGAGCAAACCCTGGATGCCCCGTGCATGTTCCACAGCGGCGCGAAGACATCTAACCACACCACTTGGAAGTGTAATTTGTTGGCTCGCATGACCAAGGGTGAGGCCCTCCCAATCCCCCGCCAACTGGCCCTACAGCTCTAGTCGTTCAGCACCTGGCAGCCCGACCAGTCGGAACCATTCAAGATGAGTTCCCCGAAGAGCACACCGCTTATGTCATCTTCACAAGCCAAGCCTGCAATAGGCATAGCAGGCGGTAGCAACATAGAGAGGTCAATGCTGCCAGTACAGAAGCTCCCACCCGCATGCACTAGTCCGACTAGCCCATCACTTGGAGCCAAGCTAACCACCCGGCTGTGATGCCCAACCCGGGTTCATATGCCCTGGTTCTCGAGGCAACCTTTGCAACGGAGAGGCGGAACTGCCGTTTCGGCCAAGTGCTGATAGACAGCAGCAGCATTATCAATATCCTGTACCGCGAGACCATGGACCGACTAGACCGACTAGGCATCAAGGCCAAGCAACGTTAGCCAAGCTGGACTATTTTTCATGGCATAGTTCCAGGCCTATCCTGCTCCCCAATTGACAAGATAAAGATTGACGTCCTCTTTGGCAACAGAGATCACTTCCCCTGTGAGCCAATCTGGTTTGAGGTAGTTGAACTGGAATGCCCCTACCACGCGCTCCTGGGCCACCCTATGCTGGCCAAATTCAAGATGGTCCCTCTCTATGAATACCTGAAGGCCAACATGCTAGACACCATGGGCATCATCACCGTTGCTGGAGATTACAAGAAGTCACAAGACTGTGCGGCTGCCAACAGCCGACTGGCCGAGTCCCTCTTCATAGCTCAAGAAAGACGGCTCCTCCATTGGATGGTAGCCATGGCCAGCGAGAAGTGGGCCATGCCGACTGATCCCAAGGAAGCTGAAGCAGGAGCCTCATTCCAGCCAGCCAAAAAGACTAAGCTGATCCCCTTGGACCCAGAGCACCCGGAGAGGTTTGCTGTCCTAGGCACTGGCCTCGACAGCAAATAGGAAGGCGAGCTCATCGATTTGCTCTGTGAGAATGGAGACATCTTTGCATGGTCCCTCAAATACATGCCGGGTGTCCCAACGGATGTTGCTGAGCACAACTTCATGTAAGGTCAGATGCCAAGCCAGTCAAGCAACCCCTCCGCCGCCTATCGAAAGAAAAGAGAAGGATTGTCAGAGAAGAAGTCGCCCGCCTGCTAGCAGCCGGATTCATTATGGAAGTGTACCACTCGGATTAGCTTGCCAACCCGGTCCTTATGCTGAAGAAGAATAACAAATGGCGTATGTGCATTGACTATACCAGTCTCAACAAAGCTTGCCCCAATGATCCATTCACTCTACCGCGAAGAGACCAAGTGATTGATTCCATAGCCAGATGCGAGTTGTCGTCCTTCCTTGATGCCTATTCTGCCTACCACCAGATCAAGCTGGATCCGGCTGATCGCCTGAAGACCGCCTTCATCACGCCATTCGGCGCCTTTTGCTACCTCACCATGACGTTTGGGTTGAGGAATGCCGGCGCCACCTTCCAATGTTGTATGCAGAAGTGTTTGTTGATGCAACTTGGACGCAATGCCCACGTTTACGTGGCCGACATTGTGGTGAAGACGGAGAAGCATGGCACTCTGATGGAAGACCTAAAGGAGACCATTGAAAATCTGTGCCGATTCAACATCAAGCTCAACCCGGAGAAGTGTGCCTTCGGTGTGCCAGCTGACCAGCTCCTGGGCTTCCTAGACTCAGAACGCGGCATCGAGTGCAACCCTATAAAGACCAAGTCCATCGAGAGGATGGAGAAACCCACCAAGCTGCTTGATGTCGATAAGTTAACCGGGTGCCTGGCATCTCTCAGCCGCTTCATCAGTCTGCTGGGCAAGAAAGCGCTCCCTCTATACGAGCTCATGAAGAAAACCAGTTGCTTCAAGTGGAATAACCAGGCAGACGCCGCCTTCCTCTAGCTCAAGCGGATGATGTCAATGCTGCCTATCCTGGCAGCTTCGGCTGCTAAATAATATAAGCTCATCTACATCGCCGCCACCAACAGAGTCATCAGCACAGTGATCGTTGTCGAGCGCCCAGAAGCCGGCAAATCCCAATTGGTCCAGAGGCCAGTGTATTACCTGAGCGAGGTCATGTCGGCCTCCAAGTAGAATTACCTGCACTACCAGAAGATGTGCTATGGAATGTACTTTGCCACCAAGAAGTCGAAGCAATGCTTTCAAGAGCACTCCATCACGGTCGTCTGCACTGCTCCCCTTGCCGAGATCAAAGGCAACAAAGATGCCTCGGGCCGGGTAGCCAAATGTGCCATCGAGCTAGCTCCTCACACCATCTTCTACCAGCCCCGCACCGCCATCAAGTCCCAAGTGCTGGTTGACTTCCTCGTTGACTGGGCCGAGTCCCAGTACATGCTGCCAGCTCCGGAATCTATGGATTGGAGAATGCACTTTGATGGCTCAAAGATGCGCACCGGTTTGGGAGCCGGCATCGTCCTCACCTCCCCCAAAGGAGACAAGCTGAAATACACGCTGCAAATCTATACTTCGCCGCCTCCAACAATTTAGCCGAGTAAGAAGCGCTCATCTTTGTGCTCCGACTGGCTAAAGAAATTGCCATTCACCGCATCCTCTGCTACGGTGACTCGGACTTGGTGGTCCAGTAGTCGTCCGGCGACTAGAACGCCAAGGATACCAACATGGCAAGCTACCGTCTCATCGTCCAGTAGATGACCAGCCACTTCGACGGGTGCGAGTTCATCCATGTGCCACGGGCCGACAACAATGCAACAGATGCTCTGCCCGCATCGGCTCCACCCGGCAAGCTATACCATCCGGCTTCTCGCTCGAGTGCCTCCGCAAGCCGTCCATCAAGCCTTCACCAGAGTCCGACTCCATGTTCATGCCGACTGCCCCAGGAGCAGTCAGATCCAGCTCGGGGAGTTCCACAGTCGATGCGGGGACTTCAGCGGTCGGCTCAGGGACTTCACCAAGTGGCCCGGGGGCTGCAGCACCAGCACCCGGCCCAGCGCTCCCAGCAGGCGGCCCGAGAGCTACAACAGCCGGCTCGGCGACTTCATCAGCACCATCAGGAGTGGCCGGCCTAGCCTGCCGCCTCCCAACGCGGATCCCCTCATACCAGTCACCGTCTCACGATGGTGGCGGCCCCATCTTGGGCGCAGCCCATCCGCGACTATTTGGTCAGCCTCGTGCTACCAACCGACCAGGTGCTAGCCAGAAAGACCCAATGCAGAGCAGGCGCCTACAAGAACTCGCAAGGAAGAGTGTGACTAGTGTCCACCAGTGCCGCGTACAACCAGAGAAAGGCATGGGGATCCTCCGAGATATACACCAAGGTGAATGTGGCCACGATGCTGCCTCTAGGTCCCTTGTAGCCAAAGCTTTCCGCCACGGCTTCCTCTGGTCGACCGCTTTGGATGATTGTCGGTGTCAAAACTGGCGGATCTCGGGCAGGGGGTCCCGATCAGTGCGTCAAGGCTGATGGTAACAAGAAGTAAGGGACACAAATGTTTACCCAGGTTCGGGCCCTCTCGATGGAGGTAAAACCCTACTTCCTGCTTGATTAATATTGATGATATGGGTAGTACAAGAGTAGATCTACCACGAGATTGTAAAGGCTAAACCCTAGGAGCTAGCCTATGATGGTATGATTGTAATTGTGATAGGCCTTCTAAGGACCAACCTCTCCGATTTATAGACACCGGAGAGGGCTAGGGTTTACATGGAGTCGGTTACAAGGAAGGAAATATAATATCCGGATCGCCAAGCTTGCCTTCCATGCCAAGGAAAGTCCCATCCGGACACGGGCCGAAGTCTTGAGTCTTGTATCTTCACGCTTCAATAGTCCAGACGTTGTACACAGTCCGGCTGTCCGGATACCCCCAAATCCAGGACTCCCTCAGTAGCTCCTGAACCAGGCTTCAATGACGATGAGTCCGGCGCGCAGTATTGTCTTCGGCATTGCAAGGCGGGTTCCTCCATCGAATACTCCAAAGTGGTTATCGAACACTTAGACCGTGTCAGGATCTGCAAGATGATCTTCGTATGGTACAGATCTAATTTTCTAGCAATCTTCGTGCGCCGTGCCCTTGCATTGTGGCTCAGTCCAATGTGAACCGACGTTTCCTACCCCACAACGACTCGTGTTACGAGGCGGTTTTATTGGCACGTCCCGTCGTGGCAGAGATCGTGTCCCTTTTATTACGGGATTTTCCATCAATATGAGCGTGCATGACCCCACGACGGCTGTTGGTATTACCCCGTGTGTTTTTAGATAAGCCTCAAACGGTCACACTGGGGACTCTTGATATTCACCCTCTTTATAAAAGGGTCGACCTACGCCTCTTTTTTCACCTTCATCGCGCCTTCTAGCACCACGAGTTCTAACACCCAAAACCTAAGCTCCACCCCTCCGGAATCCTCCAATATGTCCGTATATAATCCTCAAGGCCGGTGGGTCGCCTCCTCGATTGAGGACAAGGACATTGCAAAGCTTAGGGAGGTTGGATACCTAACCGCAGATATCCAGCACAGGCTTCCTGCTCCAGGGCAAGTCATCCCTACGTCGAAGCCCAACGAGTGTTTTGTTTTTGTCCCACACTTCCTCCGTGGTTTGGGTTTCACCCTCGATCCTTTCGTGAGGGGGCTCATGTTCTATTATGGGTTGGATTTTCATGATCTGGCTCCGGACGCCATCCTCCATATCTCGTCATTCATTATCGTGTGCAAGGCTTTTCTCCACATCACCCCGCACTTCGGCTTATGACTCAAGACCTTTAATGTGAAGCCGAAGATGATCGGGGGGCGACATGTGGAGTGCGGAGGTGATGTAATAAGTAGAAACGCCGACTCCCCATGGCCGGAGGGTTCTTTTCCAAAAGTATCCGATGTATGGCAGCGGAGGTGGTTTTATGTCACGGCTCCCAGAGGCACAAAGTGGGCGGCTGCCCCCGAGTTTCGCTCAGGCCCTCTGTCACAGTTGGCGTCTTGGAGAGACGTTGGGCGGAATTGCGGACCCTCTGGTGATATACCAGTACTGCAGAATCGCATCCGGGAGCTTCTTCCAAGGGACGTTAATCTCGTCAGCATAATGCAAGTGATGTTGATCCGGCGGATGTTGTCGTGCCAACGCCGGCCTCTTCGGATGTGGAAGTTCAATCCGGAGGGTCCGCGGACCATCAAGCACTTCTTCAGCCTGAAGCTCGAAGATATCTACAAATTATTCTTCGGACGGAAAGTGATGTGTCCGGACACCACCGAAGATGTGGGCCTAAGCTACAATCGCCTAGACACTCAAGTGAGTAGCTTTGATACCGGACACCCCGTTTTGTATTTATCATGATTGTTTATTCTGAAAATCATCCGCGTCCAGGAATGGCTCGGCAAGGTGGAGCGAATCAGGTGTCCGGCGCCACTTCCCGAAGGCTCGCCCGCTCCTACCATGGCCAAGATGCTTGACCGAGTACTCAGCAGGATGCCCTCGGGGAAAGGCGAGGGGAGGGATGAAAATCCAAACCCCACACGCTACGCATCCGAACCGGGGGAGTTGCTACCTCCCCCAAGGAGGATAGTTGGGGAGGAGAGGTCAAGGCCTCCTCCCCGCGCGGGAAGAAGAGGGCCGCCTCCGAAGATTTGGAGGCAGAGGTGCCCAAATTGGGGAAAAAGGCATCCCAGGGGGCCTTGCCCCGAGAGGCACCCTCACCACACCATGCCCTCCAATGGGCCAGAATTCCACCGAGCTGTAAGTCAATCTACAATCCGAAGGTACTGCATTTCTTCCTCGGTCAGTAACCGGGATTCAAATTTTTCCAGTCCGGCTAGCGGCTCTTCTCAACAGGGTTCGTCTTCGGGGGACCTTCCTCCTAAGATGATGGAGAGCGAGACCCCACCCCCTTCTCCGACTCATGAAGTGGGCGACACCGAGGTGTCGTCATGGAGGAGTCCAGATCTGCTGAATCCGGCAGTCAATTCATCAGCCGCTCTGCACCCGGAGCACTTGGCTACAACGGGGGGCGATGGGAGGAGTCCGGCGCAGTTCGATGTCCGGTCGGACGTACTAGCGGGCTTGCTGGAGCTAGCCGCGCTCTTGGAGGAGCACCGCTCATTAATGAGCACAGTGCTTAAGAAGATTTCATCCGCTACGAGCGGTTTGAATGAAGCCTTCACAAGCCTGCTCAGAGGCTTTGAGGTATGTAATGGAGAATCCATCGTTTCTTTAATTGTGAGGCACGCGCTAGGTGTTCTCCATATAGACAGTAGCCCTTGAGACTCTGGTTGCCAGCCTTAGGCGGCAAACGGGGGATCATAAACCAAAAATTTATGTTGTAAATATGTGTAGGTACCTGCGGGTCCGGCTGTCGGCCCCTCCATTGAAGTGGCCGAACTGACGAGGCAAATTGGTTTGGTTGATGCCGATATCACTCTGATGAATGAGCGGCTTGATAAATTGCAAGGTATGTGTCCTGTCTTTCCTGCATAGGAAAATATTTAAGGTGGCATATAGTAATGTAATATGTTCGGACTGCAGAACTTGCTCTAGCCAAGGAACAGGCTTGGGTGAGCCATGCGGCTGGCCTAAAGGCGGCCAAGGAATTGAGAGCCGAATAGGCTGCTCATCGCCAAAGCGAGGAAAAGGTAGCCGAAATGCCTATCGAGTTAAAAAATGCCTCTGACCGGTATGAGCTCCTGAAAAAGGAGCATGAGGATAAATCACCTGACCTGAGCAAGGCACTTAATGCCACCAAGGAAATACGGACCGAGCTCACAAGTGCGCGGGAGGAGCTTCAACAGGCCGGTAAGATCACGGCTGGGGGCTCCTATTTGCTGCGGACGAAGTTCTTCGATCCGAAGTATGCTCCCCTAGATGGACGCTGGAGCTCGCCAAACGCATACGCTGACCTGGCGAAGAGTACGGCTGATGCTGTGGAGTTCTTCAAAGATCAGGGTGAGAAGGAGGTGGAGAAGCTTTACTGGTTGCAGTTCAATGCTCCCACTCACCCGCTGCCGTTAAGTGATAGGATGGCCGCTGTGGTGGAGCTTCACAGGCTGTCCGATCTTGCAATGCAGTCTATAATAGACCATCTTTGGCCGAAGGGGCCTAAGCCGGACTGTTACTTTGGTTTGGTGCAACAGTTCCTTGGGACCACGCCTCGGATCGATGCCATGAGGAGGTCAGCATGCATAGAGGGTACGCGGGTGGCCCTTGCCCGTGTTAAGGCGTATTGGACGGATATGGATGCGACTATGGTAGCATCTCAGGATCCGGTGGGGGGCCAGTATCCAGCTGGGCACTACCTGGCGCAGGTCACGGAGGGTGCTCGCCTGATAGAGGCACAGTGCCCGAAGAATCTCCTCTTCGAGTGATGATTCAAATCATTGTAAAAACATTTTGATTAGAAGGTTATATCTACAACTTTTGTGTGAAAATATGATTGTGTCCCCTGTGCGGCCGTTTATATATATATATATATATATATATATATATATATATATATATATATATATATATATATGTGTGTGTGTGTGTGTGTGTGTGTGTGTGTGTGTGTGTGTGTGTGTGTGTGTGTGTGTGGGTGTGTGTGTGTGTGTGTGGGTAATCCGAAAGATAGAAGTCGTTGGCTTCAGCCCCCATGCATACAATGCGGGGGTGTTTGCGAAAAAATGTGCTTAATCACTCTTTATCCAACATCTTGGTCCGGCAACAAGGTGATCGCACGTCAAACTAGGCAATCGGACTATATAGCTGTAACACTTTCGCTTAGCCGCGGGATTCTAATGTTGGGGATACTATGTAGCCCCTGGTACCTTCGCGTGCATCCGAATACGGGCGCGTATGTGCCTGGTCGGGAAATGGCCCTTCGTTAATGCGGAGGAATCCTAAAGATTCCGGTGAGTCGTCGAGTGGTTGACCAGTCTCTCGTTGTATCATGACGGTCAGTTTTCGGCTTTCTCTACTGAGGTGCTCATCCAGAATAACCAGGGCACAATCGCAGTAGTTCTCCTTTGTCCACCTTAGCCGATTATAACAGAATGCAAGGCGGCAAACCCAGGAGCCGGGCAAACCCAACATTTGACCAAAGACATGATTCAGAGCTGATGCATATAAGGCCAAACTCATGACGCCGAACACTCCCGAAGGTATTCGGACTTTATAACAGATGATGAGCTCAAGAATGCCCATTCATTATAAACCCTATATTTCCAGGTATGTGCGTTAATCTGTCGTGGCGAAATGCCAGAAACAATAGTATCCTCTGTGGGTATGGAACCCATGGGATGATAAAACAACAAGAGGCAATAGAAAAGGTTTACATAGGGGCTTAATCTAAAAAGAAACCTATTGAACGGGGCCCTGCTGCACGTCTATGCCTTTGTCTCCATTGTGCCGCATCCTGGAAGGGTGTCACGCGAACATTGTCTGCAGAAAAGGGTGCAACGTAAGTATGCGATGGATAGTAGAAAATGTAAGATGCTGGCCTGCCAATAAGGTTGAGCCGAGTGTGGGGCTTTATTATTAGCCCCTGGTGTCCACTATAGGATTACATATAAAGTGCCCTTGTTTAATATGGGCTACCGGACTCGTCTAACCATGTCTATGGTCCTAACGACCCGGTATATTTTTGTTAGAAGCCGCTTATAGTCCGGCCGCTAGGGCCGTCGCGTATTCCTCTGTGCGCGAAAAGCGCTCTGTTATTCCGCTAACGGTGATGACGCCGCGTGGACCGGGCATCTTAAGTGTAAGGTAGCCATAGTGCGGCAATGTGTTGAAGCGGGCGAAGGCCGTTCTTCCAAGCAATGCTTCACATCTGCTTTGGAAGGGTGCGATAATGAAGAGTAGTTCTTCGCTTCTGGAGTTGCCTGGAGAGCCGGATGATACCTCCAGTATGACGGAGCCCCTGCTGTAGGCTTCAACACCTGGTATCACCCCTTCGAAGGTGGTGTTGATCTTGCTGATTCTGGATGAGTCTATCCCCATCCTGCGGATAGTGTCCTCATATATTAATTTGAGACTGCTGCTGCCGTCCATGAGGACATGACTAAGATGGTATCCGTCGATTATTGGGTCAAGCACCAAGGCGTTTGATCCTTCGCACCGAATACTAGTTCGGCCATCTAGACGATCAAAAGTGATCGGACAAGTCATCCAGTAGTTACGTGTGGGTACCATGGGATCAATATCGTGCGCGTCTTTATGGGCGCGTTCGTGCCTTCCCAAGGACGTGCGAGTCGTGTGGATCATGTTTACTGTTTTAACCTCTGGCGGGAATTTTTTCTATCCCCCAGTGTTCGGTTGGCAAGGTTCATCCTCGTCTTCACTTGGTGTTTCCCTTTCCTTGTGTTCGGCGTTTAGTTTGCTGGCCTGCTTGAACACCCATCACTCTGTGTGTGTGTGATTCGGAGGTTTCTCGGAGGTGCCATGAATTTGGCATAGTCTGTCCAGAACTCTGTTCAGACCAGACGGTCCTTCTTTACTGCCTTTAGATTGCTTGTTTTGCTGGTTAGGTCGAGAGCCCCTGAATCCGGCATTCACCGTTGTGTTGTCCGGACTCTCGTCCTTGTTTTGTGTTTTTTTTATTACGCCGTGGCTTCCCATTGCCATCCCTTATTTCAGATGTGCTGGTGTCGCTGGTGCCTTTACGGCCTAGCCAGCTATCTTCTCCCGCGCAAAAGTGGGTCATAAGGCTTGTTAGGGCTGCCATTGTCCTTGGCTTTTCTTGGCTGAGGTGTCTGGCGAGCCACTCCTCACGGATGCTATGTTTGAATGCCGCTAAGGCTTCGGCGTCCGAACAGTCAACGATTTGATTCTTCTTAGTGAGGAATCTGTTCCAAAGCTTGCGGGCGGACTCTCCGAGTTGTTGGATTATGTGACTTAAATCGTCAGCATCCGGAGGCCGGACATAAGTCCCTTGAAAATTGGCCCTGAAAGCGTCCTCTAGTTCCTCCCAGCTCCCGATTGAATTTTTGGGGAGGCTTTTCAACCAGTGCAGAGCTGGTCCCTTCAGTTTGAGGGGAAGGTATTTGATGGCGTGGTGGTCATCCCCGCGAGCCATGTGTATGTGGAGGATAAAGTCCTCGATGCAGACACTTGGGTCTGTCGTTCCGTCGTATGCCTCTATGTTTACAAGTTTAAAGCCCCGTGGGAATTCATGGTCCAGTACTTCATCAGTAAAGCACAGGGGGTGAGCAGCCCCTCTGTATCTGGATGTGCAGTTGCATGCCGTCGGCTATTGTTGTGTTCGATGTTTATTCCGAACTGGTGTTTGGTTGACATAATTGTTTTGACGACCATGGTCCCCCGCTGGGGTGTGTCCTTTAGATCTGTAGATGGACCTAGCTGCGTCAGCTTTCTTGTCCAGGTGCTCACGTAGATCATGGGCGTCTTTGGTAGCTGATTTATTGTGGTTATGAAGTGGTACTCCTGGTCTCCTGGTCGTCTTATTCTTCGGTGGAACGGCCTCGTTATCGAATTCTGGCAGTAACTTGCGTTTTGGGTAGCTCTTTGTATGGCGATCGTCGCCATATCTTTCTTCAGTGTCTAGCACTTTGTTCCATCTGCGATTGAGCGTTTCCTGTGCGGCTTTAAGCCATTGCTTCTGCTTCTTCAGACTTCTCGCTGTGGCCATAAGCTTTCTGTGGGGGTTCTCTCATTCCACGCGTTCTTCCGGAACGATGAATGAGTCATCGTCCGGACTATATTCTTGTCCTGGGCCGGTTTGATGAACCCGTCCTTCTGGATCATATTTCTTCGGGCGTACGCTCCGGACTATGTTCGGCGTGACCTGGTTCGTCCTGCTCCATAGCTAGGTCTGTTTGGTCGTTCTTGCCTTCAGGGTTGACCGAAGTATCCATTCTTCTGGCGCTCTTGCTGATGTTGTTACTGTTACCGGATTTAGAACGGCGTCTGCGCCGTCGCTTTAGTTTTAGCCCAGGGGTGTTATCTTCTGGATTGTCACCATCGCCTTCCTTGGGCGTATCCACCATTTATATGTCGTGTGAAGAGGTGGAAATCCGATACCCCATAGATTTTGAGTCTTCTCCTGCATCGTCGTCCATACCATCGATGCCTTCGGAGTCGAAGTCCAGCATGTCGATTAAGTCATCAACCGTGGCTATCAAGTGGGTGGTGGGTGGGTAACGAATTTCTTCGTCACCTGCTTCCCACTCGAGCCTTACATAGTTCGGCACAAAGTTCTCTGTCAAAGAGAGGGTTTTGAATGAGTTTAGTATGTCGCCAAGGGGCGAATGCTGAAAGATGTTCGCCGCGGTGAACTCCATCACCGGAGCCCGACCACGATCGGCGGGCTCGGGGACGCGCAAACTGGAACCTACGTCCGGATATGAATCCGGGGGTCCGGAGTCACAGGTTCCCGCTAAGGTGAGACCTGTGTTCGGCTTTATCGCCCACGAGGGTACGGCCTGCGGGACAGGGACCAGCCCTCCGTCCTTAGGCAACGCAACCTGCCCCGGATTTAGACCCGGGGATTCTGCCGGGGTAATATCTCGAGCATCATCTAACGGCAGGTCCAAGCCATGCTCATCATAAGTATCCGGCGATCCTGACATGATCCGCTCCAGATGACCGAGCAGATCGGCCCGTAGTGTGAAACCGCCGAACATGAAGATCTGTCCAGGGAGCCTCACCCTGGACAGCGTTGCAGATGATGATTGAAGGAGCCATCAAACCTTGTGGCGACGTCACAGAGAAACTCTCAATGAAAGCACCAATGTCGGTGTCAAAACCGGCGGATCTTGGGTAGGGGGTCCCGATTTGTGCGTCAAGGCTGATGGTAACAAGAAGTAAGGGGCACAGATGTTTACCCAGGTTCGGGCCCTCTCGATGGAGGTAAAACCCTACTTCCTGCTTGATTAATATTGATGATATGGGTAGTACAAGAGTAGATCTACCAAGAGATCGTAGAGGCTAAAGCCTAGGAGCTAGCCTATGATGGTATGATTGTAATTGTGATCGGCCTTCTAAGGACCAACCTCTCCGGTTTATATAGACACCGGAGAGGGCTAGGGTTTACATGGAGTCGATTACAAGGAAGGAAATATAATATCCGGATCGCCAAGATTGCCTTCCATGCCAAGGAAAGTCCCATCCGGACACGGGCCGAAGTCTTGAGTCTTGTATCTTCATGCTTCAATAGTCTGGACGTTGCACACAGTCCGGCTGTCCGGATACCCCCTAATCCAGGATTCCCTCAATGATGCCAAAGGGTTAGTCAAGAAATGCAAGGGGTGCCAGATGTTCAGCACCAAGCAACACTTGCCGGCCTCCACCCTCAAGACCATTCCCATCACCTGGCCCTTTGCCGTGTGGGGTTTGGATATGGTAGGCCAGTTAAAAAGGGCACGCGGCGGCATGACCCATCTGCTGGTTGCCGTGGACAAGTTCACCAAGTGGATAGAAGCAAAGCCAATCAAGAAGCTGAATGGTCCGAATGCTGTCACATTCTTCGCCGACATCACTGTTAGATATGGCGTTCCTCACAGCATCATCACCGACAACAGCACCAACTTTGCCAAAGGCGCCTTGGCCCATTTCTGCGTGAACCAGGGCATCCAACTGGACTTCGCATCCATTGCCCATCCTTAGTCAAACGGCCAGGTGGAGCTAGCAAACAGCCTCATCTTGTCCGGCATCAAGCCCCGCCTGAGCGAGCCGCTAGAGTGGGCGGCCGGCTGCTGGATCGACGAGCTGTCGGCCGTCCTCTGGAGCCTTCGAACCACACCGAACAGATCAACCGGCTTCACACCCTTCTTCCTCGTGTAGAATTCTGAGGCGATCATCCCTACGGATATCGAGTTCGACTTGCCTCTACCATGTACACAGAGGCGGAAGCCAAAGAGGCGCGAGAATATGTCATCGATCTGCTAGAAGAGGCCCCACTACTAGCATGTAGCCGGTCCGCCATCTACCAACAGAGCCTGCACCGCTACCACAACAAGAAGGTCAGGCCGCGTTCTTTCTATGAGGGCGACCTTGTGCTCCACCTGATCCAGCGATCAGCTCGACAGCACAAGCTCGCGGCACCTTGGGAAGGCCCCTTCATCATCAGCAAGGCCCTGGGCAATGACTCATACTACCTCATCGACCCCCAAAAGCCCGGGGCGCGCAAGAGATGCACAGCCGGTGAAGAGACGTATGAGCCCTGGAATGCAAATCTGCTTCTCCCGTTTTACAGCTGATTCGAGTGTATGTACCATGCCAAATTTTGTATTAAGTAAAAGACCTCAGGTCCCCCAAGGTGCACTCGCGGGATACATTTTTATCTATCTATGAGTTAAGATTATTCGATGACTTGAGTCTTTCTACTCCTGCCCTGTCCGGGTTCCGGTCAGCTGGCCCGGGGGCTTGCCTCCTTGGCCTAAGTTCGCACCAGCCGGAGCCAACTAGTAGTGTGCCGACGCCAGAAAGCCATCTCTCTGCTCTAAGACACAGCTCGCAGCGTGATTGTCCGTCTGGCGGGAGGTAAAGGCCAGAGCAGTCGCCCACACGAAATTCGACTAAGGAAGAACGCTAACTTAGGCCTCCCTCGTCCGGTTGCTCAGCAGCCGACAGGCCGACTTCTCGCTCGATCAAGCTACACTCTACGCGGCCCAAGTAACTTGCCAGTTCCAAAGAATGACCAAGTCCCTGACCCAGCCACAGACCGCAGAGCGGCTGTCCGGCTGGCAGGGAGGCGGCCAAGAGAACGTGGCACAGCCAAAAGCCAAAGAGACAAAAAGTAGAAATCGAACAAGAATTTAAACGTATGTACTATGCAAAAGGCCCGAGGCCAACATTCATTAAGTTTAAATTACATCCCCAGTGGGTGGAGTTGCATGCATTTAATACAATTTCTCAAAGAGACTATAGGACATGACAAGATAAATATGGCCGCCTAGGCCAGAGGAGCAGCAGGCGGGTTCGAGGGGTCGGCGGAGGTAGAGGCGCTGGATGGTGGAGTGGCGGCTGGTTGGTCTCGGCCTGGTCAGCATCGGCAGCAGCCTGCGTAGCCACAAATGGCATGCTGGTCGAAGCCTAATTGGGCTAAGGCTGGCTGCCTGCTCCGTCCTCCACCGCGTTGTCTTCGTCCTCCTCATACTCGTCGTCCTCATCGCCCTCATCGCTGGAGGCGAATTCCTCCGCCGAGTCCCCCTCGCACGTTGCGTCCATCCCAAGCCAGCTGGGCATCACCTCATTGCCGTCATCGTCCAGGTCGGGGATGAAGACGACAGTGTTGGTGTAGTCGGCGAGCGTCGCGGCATGCCGGGTGAGCTCAATGCCCACCTCCGCCAGCTCCGGACCGGCCTCTTGCCGAAAGATGGCCAGCTAGGTCAGGTCCAAGTTGGGGTACCATGCCTTGGCAAACTCCAGGGCCGTCCGAGCAGCCGCCCAAGCCGCGGCGCCCTTCTAGGCCTTGAAGCGGCCGACTGCGGCCTCCAGCCAGTGGGCAGTCCAGCCAGGGGTGCGTGGTATCCGAGCTCCTGGCCAGAGCGTGGCCAGCACAAGAGCACCGGCGTGTTGCAGGCGGCAGAGCATCCGATGGGCCGGCTGCAGACGCGTCTTCACAGCCAACAGCTGCTCGCCGAGGCTGCGGGGCGCGTTGGGTGCAACGTCCACGCCCGCCGCCCTTCGCGCCGTGTGCCACGCCTCGATGCCCTAGGTGACAGCAACAGAGTAGCCCGGGAAGTACTCTACGAAGGAAGAAGATCAAAATGTGATAAGATAGAAGCCGTCTCCCACAGTAGTTGGCGGCCACTGAAGAAGAAGAAAACAACTTACTGTCGATCATGTCCTCGATCTCCTCGTAGCCGTCATTCAGGAAACTTCTCCTTCTCGGCCTAGTTCGAGGGTTGAGTCTCGAATTTGGCCTTAAGGAGGTCCTCGCCATCCTTCAGCTTCTGGAGCTCCACCTTGTGCTGCTCCGCCTGGTCCGCCAGCACCTTGGTCAGGTGCTCGCACACCTGCCGCGTCTGGCTGCGCTCCAGCTCCTTGGAGTGAAGCTCGGCCTTGACCTCGCCCAAGCGCTGCTGCAGTCCAGCAGCAGCCTCTGCAAAGATAAAAAAAGACATCAGCATTAACAAGAAAAAGAAGAAGGTAGTTGCCGGAAGATCTGGCCCGACTGCTCAGCAGTCGCCCCGAATCTCGGGAGCTACACCCAGTGGGTGCGCTGATGTGCCCCCGTGAGAAGAAAGGCAAAAGACTTACTTCACCTCTCGTTCAAGTCACTAGCCCACCTGGCCAGCTCCTTGATGTGGGAGTTGTAGGCGGCCGCGTGGAGGTTGTGGTAGTCCTGCAGCAAGGAAGAAGGAAGAATAGAAAACAAGTTAGAACTCGGAACTCACCTTAAAGTTCCAAGCCGGCTGCTTAGTAGATGGCCCAGAACTCGGGGGCTATACTCAGTGGGTGCACTGGCGCGCCCCCACGGAAGATTGCGAGAAGACAAAGACAAAAAACAAGCGCGTACCCGAACGACCGCTCGCGTCATCAGGAACTCCTGCACGCATTTCTGGAGGGCGGTGCCTTGGGCACCAAGCTGTGTCTGGACGTCCTGCACCGACACATTCAGGACGCCACCACCACCACCAGACGCCCAACCCGCTGTGTTGGCACTAGTGGCCTCAATATCGGGCGCCGCCGAACTGGTGGCTCCGACCTCCATCAGTCGCGGCGTCGAGCTCGCCTTCGCCGGGCTCTGGCGCACGGGAGCACAGACCATGGGAAGCGGCCCCACCGTCAACCCGTAGTCAGACAGCAGTCAGCGCGGGGAGAACCACCTCTTCCCCAAGCCCAGGGCCGCCTCCTTCCCTCTCCACGGCCGGCTGGACAATGCCGCCCGCAAGCCGGCTCCGGGACCTCCGACGCAAGCGGCTCCTGGTGCTGCGAGTCGACGGGTCCGGAGGCCTGACCGCAGGACGCCTCCGCCTCCCCTTGGTGGCCGCATCCGCCTGCTCCTTGTTCGCCACCTCGACCTGCGCCTTGACCGCAGCATCGGCCTCCGCCTACGCCGCCCTGGCCGCCTCCTCCCTCTCCTCGCACGCCTCCCGCGCGTTCCTCTCCATGGCCTCCTGGAAGGCGGTAAGTTGGTCCACACAGCGGGGGACAGCAGAGCTGTCCGCCGCCCCAACCACCGAAGCAGCTTGGGCTCGCGAGAGGGAGAGCGGGGCCCTGTTCAAGCAAGCAGGAAAGAGCATTGAAGAAAAAGCAAAGAAGAAGCAAACGAAAAGAAACAAAAGGAGAATTAGAAACACATACGCCGACACCACCGGGAGCGGCTTCAAGACTCTCTGGTACTAGGCCACCCTCGCAGCAGCCTCTTGACACTTGGTTGCGGCGGTCGAGGTCTTTGACTTCTTGGGCCGACTGCCGTACAACCCACCCTCAGCCCAGCGCTTTGGCGCACCAGTCGTTGCAGTCGGCGTGGCCAAAGAGGTGGCGCCCACCCTGTCAGTGTGGTGGCCGCGGCGTGGCTCGTTGTCTTCCGCGTCGTCGTCCGGCCACTCCCCCTGGCCGCCTCCGGAGATGCCGCCTACTACCCCTCCGCCACCGCCTGTGACATCGTCCTCCTCCATGGCGGCCGCCCTCAAGTTGAGTCCATGGATTATATGCAAATTTACCTTTCCATCATTGCTAGCCTCTTCAGTATCGTGCATTTCCCTTTCTCACCTTGAGAGTTAGTGCAAACTTCGCCGGTGCATCCAAACCCCGTGATATGAGACGCTCTATCACACATAAGCCTCCTTATATCTTCCTCAAAACAGCCACCATACCTACCTATCATGGCATTTCCATAGCCATTCCGAGATATATTGCCATGCAACTTCCATCATCATCATATACATGACTTGAGCATTCATTGTAATATTGTTTTGCATGATCGTAAGATAGCTAGCATGATGTTTTCATGGCTTGTCCGTTTTTTATGTCATTGCTACGCTACATCATTGCACATCCCGGTACACCGCCGAAAGCATTCATACAGAGTCATATCTTTGTTCTAGTATCAAGTTGTAATATTGGGTTGTAAGTAAATAGAAGTGTGATGATCATCATTGTACGGTGTAGGACAAAAACTTTGGCTGTAGTGTGCGATTTTACATGTTTAACTGGAACGTCAAATGGTTCTGATTCCTTTTTCATAATTTTTGTAAAAATTTTGGGGTACAAGAAGTATGGTGGATGTTCAGATTGCTACAGACTGTTCTATTTTTGACAAATTATGTTTTCGATGCATAGTTTGCTTGTTTTGATGAATCTATCAATTTATATTAGTGGATTAAGCCATGGAAAAGTTATATTACAGTACACACAATGCAAAAACAAAATATGAATTGGTTTCCTACAGTACTTAGAGTAGTGATTTGCTTTATTATACTAACGGATCTTACCGGGTTTTCTGTTGAAGTTTTGTGTGGATGAAGTGCCTAATCGAGGAGGTCTCGATATGAGGAAAAGGAAGTGAAGCAAGAGCTCAAGCTTGGGGATGCCCAAGGCACCCCAATTAAATATTCGAGGAGACTCAAGCGTCTAATCTTGGGGATGCCCCGAAAGGCATCCCCTCTTTCTTCAACAAGTATCAGTATGTTCTCGTATTCATTTCGTTCATGCGATATGTGCGAGTCTTGGAGCGTCTTTTGCATTTAGTTTTAATTTTTCTTTTATGCACCATGCTGGTATGAGATAGTCCTTGGTTGATTTATAGAATGCTCATTGCACTTCACTTAAAACTTTTGAGTATGGCTTTATAGAATGCTTCATGTGCTTCACTTATATCATTTAAAGTTTCGATTGCCTGTTTCTCTTCACATAGAAAACCGCCATTTGTAGAATGCTCTTTTGCTTCACTTATATTTGTTAGAGTGTGGGCATATCTTTTGTAGAAAGAATTAAACTCTCTTGCTTCACTTGATGACAAGAATTGGTCATTCAAATGGTTAGTCATAAAATCCTACATAAACTTGTGGATCACTGAATATGATATGTTTGATTCCTTGCAATAGTTTTGCGATATAGTGATGATAATATGTGGGAGGTACTAGTAGATGGTTGTTTTTAGTAAGGATGTTGGTGTTAAGGTTTGTGATTCCCGAAGCATGCACGTATGGTCTATTAACTATGTAACCAAATTAGCGCGCATTGTATTTTGATTGTTTATCTTTGCGTGAATGTCGGGGGCGCGCGATGGTAAACTCCTACCAACCTCCCCCTAGGAGTATGCATGTAGTACTTTGTTTCAAGGGCTTTTAAATTTTTGCAATAAGTATGTGAGTTATTTATGTTGAGTCCATGGATTATACACACTTTTACCTTTCCATCATGGCTAGCCTCTTCGGTACCGTGCATTGCTGTTTCTCACCTTGAGAGTTAGTGCAAACTTTGCTGGTGCATGCAAACCCCGTGATATGATACGCTCTATCACACATAAGCCTCCTTATATCTTCCTCAAAACAGCCACCATACCTACCTATCATGGCATTTCCATAGCCATTCCGAGATATAGTGCCATGCAACTTCAATCATCATCATATACATGACTTGAGCATTCATTGTCATATTGCTTTGCATGATCGTAAGATAGCTAGCATGATGTTTTCGTGGCTTGTCCGTTTTTTATGTCATTGCTACGCTAGATCATTGCACATCCCGGTAAACCGCCGGAAGCATTCATATAGAGTCATATCTTTGTTCTAGTATCAAGTTGTAATATTGGGTTGTAAGTAAATAAAAGTGTGATGATCATCATTATAGAGCATTGCCCCAGAAAAAAAGAAAAAAGGAAAAAAAAGAGAAAGGCCAAAGAAGCCTAAATAAAAAAGGGGGCCAAAGAAGCCCACCCAAAAAAGGAAAAAGAAAAAAGGAAAAAGAAAAGGGGCAATGTAACTATCGTTTTACCACACTTGTGCTTTAGAGTAGCACCATGTTCTTCATATAGAGAGTCTCCTATATTGTCACTTTCATATACTAGTGGGAATTTTCATTATAGAACTTGGCTTGTATACTCCAATGATGGGCTTCCTCAAATGCCCTAGGTCTTCATGAGCAAGCAAGTTGGATGCACACACACTTAGTTTTCAGTTTGAGCTTTCATACACTTATAGCTCTAGTGAATCCGTTGCATGGCAATCCCTACTCCTCGCATTGACATCAATTGATGGGCATCTCCATAGCCCATTGATTAGCTGCGTCGATGTGAGACTTTCTACCTTTTTGTCTTCTCCACATAACCTCCATCATCATATTCTATTCCACCCATAGTGCTATATCCATGGCTCATGCTCATGTATTGTGTAAAACTTGAAAAAGTTTGAGAATACTAAAGTATGAAACAATTGCTTGGCTGACACCGGGATAGGCATGAGGGGTACCTTGTGTTAAGAAAAGGGAGCATACCAGACTATATGATTTTGTAGGGATAACTTTCTGAAGCATTGATATTTTGGAAGACATGATTGTTTGTTGGGATGCCCTAAGTATTATTGTTTTTGTGACAAATGATAGACTATTGATTTGAATGACTCGTACCTTAATATTCATGCCATGATTAGATATATGATCAAGATTATGCCATGTAGCATTCCACATCAAAATTTATCTTTTTTTATCATTTACCTACTCGAGGACGAGCAAGAATTAAGCTTGGGGATGCTGATACGTCTCCGTCATATCTATGATTTTTGATTGTTCCATGCCAATATTCTTCAACTTTCCTATACTTTTGGCAACTTTTTATACTATTTTTGGGACTAACATATTGATCCAGTGCCCAGTGCCAGTTCCTGTTTGTTGCATGTTTTATGTTTCGTAGAAACCCAATATCAAACGGAATCCAAATGGGATAAAAACAGACGGAGAATTATGTTGGAATATTTGGGATTTTCTGGAGGAAGAATCAACGCGAAACGGTGCCTGAGGTGGCCAGGAGATAGGGGGGCGCGCCCTCCCCCCTGGGTGCGCCTGGCACTCTCCTGGGCCACCCGTAAGGCGGTTGACTCTCTTATTTTGCCGCAAGAAAGCCAATTTTATGAGAAAAATCTGGGCAAAAGATTCACCCCAATCGGAGTTACGGATCTCCAGATATAAAAGAAACGATGAAGGGGCAGAATCTGGGAACGCAGAAACAGAGAGATAGATCCAATCTCGGAGGGGCTCTCGCCCCTCCCAAGCCATGGGAGCCAAGGACCAGAGGTGAAACACTTCTCCCATCTAGGGAGAATGTCAAGGAAGAAGAAGAAGAAGGGGGGCTCTCTCCCCCTTGCTTCCGGTGGCGCCGGAACGCCGCTGGGGGCCATCATCATCACTGCGATCTTCACCAACACCTCTTCCATCTTCACCAACATCTCCATCACCTTCCCCCATCTATATTTAGCGGTCCACTCCCCCGCCCCTCAATGTACCCTCTACTTGAACATGGTGCTTTATGCTTCATATTATTATCCAATGATGTGTTGCCATCCTATGATGTCTGAGTAGATTTTTTTTTGACTGTGTGTCTGAGTAGATTTTCGTTGTCCTATTGGTGGTTGATGAATTGCTATGATTGATTTAATTTGCTTGTGGTTATGTTGCTGCCATTTGGTGCCCATCATATGAGCGCGCGCGTGGATCACACCATAGGGTTAGTTGTATGTTGATAGGACTTTGTATTGGAGGGCTAGAGTGATAGAAGCTCCAACCTAGCATAGAAATTGATGCATACGGGATTGAAGGGGGACCGATATATGTTAATGCTATGGTTGGGTTTTACCTTAATGAACGTTAGTAGTTGCGGAGGCTTGCTAATAGTTCCAATCATAAGTGCATAGAATTCTAAGTCAGGGATGACATGCTAGCAATGGCCTCTCCCACATAAAACTTGCTATTGGTCTAGTAAAGTAGTCAATTGCTTAGGGACAATTCCGCAACTCCTACCACCACTTTTCCACACTTGCTATATTTACTTTATTGCTTATTTATCTAAACAGCCCCTACTTTTTATTTACGCGTTTTTATTATCTTGCAAACCTATCCAACAACACCTACAAAGTACTTCTAGTTTCTTACTTGTTCTTGGTAAAGTGAACGTCAAACGTGCCTAGAGTCGTATCAGTGGTCGATAGGACTTGAGAGAGTATTTGTTCTACCTTTGGATCCTCGTTGGGTTTGACACTCTTACTTATCAAAAGAGGCTACAACTATCTCGTATACTTGCGGGTCATCAGGGCTGCACTCCATACAAATCCATGAGCGAGCGGAGGAACCTGCTCGCCGGAAGGCCAATGCCGTGAAGAAAATGCGATCGGAAGATGATGCGCTCGTTGCCCTCCGGCGCTGGAGAGATCTCTTTGGCTAGGGGGAGGGGCACCTTGACGTTGGAATGGTGAGGGAGGCACCGCGTCTCGCGAAGGAACTGGATGTGATCCTCATGGACGATGGAGACGTCCCAATCGCCGGCGCGGCTGCTGAGCGCCATGGGCTCTATGCTCGGCAGTGGCGTGAGGAGGCAATGACGAAGAGAAGCTCGGTGATGGCGAGTCGCGGCAGCGCTCTGGCGAGGGTAGAAGGCACAGCGGCAGCAGAGAGACGAGGCGAAAAGGGAGGAGGGCGCACGTGTGTTCTGCCCCCCCCCCTCCTCCCCCTACATATAGCCCCGCGGCGGCGGTGCCGAGGGGGCCGGACGTGGGGAGCGCGAGATTAACTGCACCCACTCCCCCCACGACCCCGCGTCTCCCAAGCATTTTAAGGTGTGTATTAACTGCACTTGGGACTGGCAAACGCCCGCCTCGGCCGCAGCAGATCCGCACGCCTGTCGAGGCCCTGTAGTGGCGGGCCCGGGCCTGTGGCGACGTCCTGTCGCGCACGTGTGCTGGCAGGACTACCTAGCCGGCAGGCGCCATGTGGCGGGCGGCGAGCCAGTCGCCCGGCTGGCACGCCTTCTGGCCCCCACCACGACCGTTTGAATTCCACCAGGCGGCCGCGACCGCGACCGGCTCCTAGCACCCGACTCCTCCCAGTCGGACGGAGTAGAAGGCCGAAGGCCACTTAAGGAGGGAAACTGCTAAGGCTCTCCGATTGCCTAAAATTGTAGAACCTCACCAGCTTTAGGGACAATTGACGGGGGGATAGACCCTAGGTAGCCTCATCCACACCGTAGCAGATTTCAAGACATCGGGGCTGGCCTAGCCCCTCAGTCCGACTGGTCGCAAGGCCGGCCTCCATGGCCGGTTGGAGCCGACGGGCCGCCTCCTAGAAGGCAGCGCGGCTTAGAAGATGGTGAGGGCTTGGGCCGACTCCCGGCAGGCGACCCATCACCACCTCAAAGTCTGCACCCACCTGCTATGACAAGACAGGGTGTGGCAACAGTGCCACCTGCCACCCCTGAATCCCAAAAGGAACGTGGCCACAGTGTAGACGTACCAGGCGGACACCCCTCGCCTGGCACGGCACAGTAGCCACACGGCCCATGACGATGCCTACGTCAGGCAGGGCCATGCCCCCATGACGAGCGGTCGGTGTGGCCCGCAAGCGGCGAGCACCACCAACCCGCGTATCCCTAGAAGACGGCAGTGCCTGAGCAGGAGGCCTCTAGGGGAGGCTGACCCCATGCAGGCGTCCGCCCCTCCCCTTGGAGTCTGTGCACAATTAACCATAGGTGACGGGGTGTGGCTACAGTGGTCGCCCACCAGGCAGCGGCACTGTAGCCATGTGCCCCCCGACCAAGCCATCGTCATTAGGGGCAAGGCTACAATGCAGCCTGGTCACCCTGGCCCGCAGGCAGCGAGCCCTACCTGTCGGCCGAGAAGGCAGACCCACCAAGCGATAGGCTCGAGCTGTCGGTGGAGAAGCCGGAGCCCAGAGACACTGACGGCCGGGTCCTATGACTAGCCGAATTACCATTGTACCCGTGGGGGTAGGCCTATATAAACCCCCCAGGGTTACCCATGCAAAGTGTTCAGACCTTAGATCACCTCACTCCCACATAGCTAAGGAGAAGTAGAGCTAGATGCCTTCTTCATCCTCTAGCCCGAATTGCCCAAGGAGCAACCTTGTATTTGCTATGACCATAGTGATGCAGAGACCCCGCAGAGCAGGATTAGGGGTCTTATCTACACAGAGAGCCCCGAACCTAGGAAAGACCCGGTGTCGTTTGAGATCTTGCTAATCCCGCTTCTAGAGCCCAACGACGCTCTATTGGCCCGCTACATGATTAGCCACCCGTTGGCATATGTCAAGGAAATACCACGACAAGGTCCTTTCACAGCACCCCATGAGGTTTTGGGGTACTGCTCAGGTCTCCAGTAGGTCCGATCAGCGTTGAGTTTCCTCTCAAAGGCAATACCCTCTTTCCTAGGGTTCCTATTCAAGATCTGCTTTTTGAGCACATCACAAAGAGTGTGATGCCCTTTGAGGCTTTTGTATATGCCTGTCACATACAATTCCTTCAACCCTACATTATCGTCAGTGATACTTGTGGTATCCTTAGATGAGGAATTTGTGACCATAGTGACAGTTGATGAACTTGCAGCAATAGAAGCATTTGAACATCCTGGTGATGAATTAGCAGATTCACGCTCAATGCATTTCAGACATGGTGGAATAAATTCTTCCCGAGCGGAACTGATCTGTTGAGCAAGCAATGAATCGTTTTCCTTCTGAAGATCTTCATAACTCACTTTTAACTTCTCAAGATCTTGCTTTCTTTGAATAAATTCATAAGAAAGATTCTCATGATCAGATAAGAGAGTGTTATGATGACTTTGAAGATTGTCAAACTTAGACTGAAGTCTCTGAAGATTATCAGTCAAAGTCTTAGTTCGATTAAATTCCTCTCCCAACAGGTCATCGCTTTTATCTAGCAGATTTTGAATATTTTCCAAAGCCTTTTGCTATTTAACAACAATTTTGGCAAGTTTGGAATAACTAGGTTTGAGATTATCATCAGATTCATCCTCACTAGATTCAGAGGGGGAATGTTTGAGTACCTTGGCACCTTTTGCCATCAAGCAATAGGTGGGAGCATAGTCATTGACGCTCTTGTCAGTAGAGTTGGGGAGGTCATTTTCTTCCGTGTTGAAGATGGACTTGCTGACATAAGCAGTAGCGAGGGCTAGGCTCGCCACACCAGAGTCTGACTCCTTAGATTCCTGCTCTTCCACATTTTCCTCGGATTCAGCTTCAGATTCCATTTCCTTGCCAATAAATGCCCATGCCTTCTTGGAACTGCTCTTCTTGTGGGATAAAGACTTTGAAGATTTTGATGACGAGGACTTTGAAGATTTCTTCTTCTTCTTTGAGTCATCAGAATTGTCATCTTTGTACTTCTTCTTCTTTGATTCCTTTTCCAACTAAGGACAATCGGACATGTAGTGATCAGGTTTCTTGCATTTGTGGCAAGTCCTCTTTTGTAGTTACGAGATGAGGAATCATCACTTCTTGAAGACTTTCCAAAGCGACCACGGCGAGATAACTTCTGGAATTTCTTCACGAGCATTTCTAGCTCCTGGCTCAGTACTTTAGAATCACCAAGGCTGCTACCAGAATCTTCACCTCAGATTCAGAGACTACCTTGGCCTTCAATGTGCGTGATCTTCCAAAGCTTGGTCCATAGAGGTCTCTCTTCTCAGCAAGCTGGAACTCATTAGTATTTGGCCTCTCGAGGATATCAGCAGGATCTAGTGACTTGTAATCAGCTCGTTCTTGAATCATTAGTGCAAGAGTATCAAATGAGGAATCAAGTGATCTCAGTAATTTCTTCACCACCTCATGGTTAGTGATGTCATTGACGAGTCTCTTGAAGCGGTTGAAGAGATTGCAAAGAACATCAACTCGGGAGTTACGTTGAGTGGAGATTCCTTCATTAACCTTGGATAGCCTATCCCAAATCAGCTTTGCAGTTTCCAAAGAACTCACTTTGCCGTACTATCCTTTGCTCAGATGGCCACATACGATATTCTTCGCTTGAGAGTCGAGTTGCTTGAATCTCTTCACATCAGCAGCATTCACAGATGGAGTGACTGAGGGAACACCATTTTCCACAATGTACCAGAGATCGTTATCAATTGCCTAAAGATGCATGCGCATCTTGTTCTTCCAGTAGGGGTAGTCCGTCCCGTCGAAGGTAGGACACCCAGCAGAGACCTTGATCATTCTTGCAGTCAACATAACTAAAACCCCAGGTGGTTAAACCAAAATCACACAGGACAAGGGAGTACCTTGCTCTGATACAAATTGAAAGTGTGTTATATCGACTAGAGGGGGGTGAATAGGCGATTTTTACAAATTCGTCACTGAGGAATTTCTAGGTGAAGAAATTCCTAAGCAACGAGACACTAGTAGCGGAATAAGTACTCAGGTATAAGAACATTGCAATAGCCTAGTCATCATGATGAAATGAAAACAAGAACAGAGTACAGATAGCGTGATAATAGGATAAGCAGGCTGAAGACTATGTGACTGAAGAATTAGGAATGAGGAATTAGAGAAAATCTTCAGTAAAAGTCTTTAAACAGTAATGATCAGGTCCATCAACACATGAATGAGGAAATGAAAGGGTTGAGGAAATAGAACCAGTTGGCTTGGTGAAGACAATGATTTGTAGACCAGTTCCAACTGATGTGACAGTTGTACGTCTAGTTGGAGCGGCTGAGTATTTAAACTTGAGTACACACAGTACCGGACACACAGTCCTCACCGTATTTTCCTTGAGCTAAAGTCACACAGACCTCACACAACACTCGTGGTAAGTCTTCAGGTGACTTCCAAACCTTCACAGACTTGGTCACTCAGCGATCCACAATTCCTCTTGGATGCTCAGACCATGATGCCTAACCGTCTGGAGGATACACAGTCCTCAATGGTTTGAAGCATCAGTTCCACATAGGAACAATCTCTTCAGTGATGCTGAATCACTTGGGTATGTATGTGTTTGGGTTTGGGTTTTCCTTACTTGATGATTTTTGCTCAAAGTCCTCGGAGGATGGGATGCTCTCAATGACAAGTTTCAGTTTCTCTCGGAGCAACCAACCAGCTAGCGGTTGTTGGGGGCGGCTATTTATAGCCTAGGGAGCAGCCTGACATGATAAGACATAAATGCCCTTCAATGATATGACCGTTAGGTGGGTAGATATTTTAGATAGCCGGCGCATAGCATAGCAACGGTCAGAAATATGAGGTTTTAATTCCTCAGTGCTATTATGAACCTCACTGTGTAGGCAATTCACACTGGCGAATTCCTATCTCCTCAGTCAGAAAAAATTCCTCAGAGACTAGAAGAACTTCGTCTTTGTCACTGAAGAAATTGACAGAATTTATATGAGATTTCCAATGGCTTCACTCGAAAGGATTGGGTAGGTGTAGTATTTTGAGATGAGCATCACTTGTAAATCAGTTTCCTTAGTATTACCTCGACCCCCTTTAACAGTACGGTGTTTCCTATGACTCAAGAAAGAGAAAATGAAACTAAAAAAACAAAACCCTTCATGCTTCATAATCCTCGCATGAATATCCAAGCCTCCAAGGTCACACCAATTTATTCACTTTCAAAATATTCAGGAGAACCAAAGTCTTCAGCTGAATACATACATTTTTAGGGGTCGACTTTCATCATAAGTATCAAACTCCTCATCGACTTATAGAGCCTGTGTACACTCACACACATATTAGTCCCTTAACCTATAAGTCTTCAATATACCAAAATCATTAAGGGGCACAAGATGCGCTTATACAATCCAAGATCATGTTTCCTTCCTATGTATCAACTCCAATTTCCCATTAACTTCCATCTCACTACATGATCCATTAGTTCTACAAATCCAATATCTATGGTGTCCCACATGATCTTTTAAAGTCCCTATAACTCCCAAATCCTTGAAAAGGGCTATTCTTACTATAGTCAGTCCTCCAGTTTCCGTTATCATGGTCAAGTAAACTCCAAGGTCAGCTGCATACATATCCTTAAATCAACTTTGATAATAATCCAAATTTTATTATCCACCGAGAAACATGGTATCGCGATCGAGATCATCAGACCAAATCCAATCTACTCCAAACCATGTAGTCCCATTTATCATCAATTCCCTAGTAGGATCACCTATTTAATCCAAATCTCATGTCCTACGAGAATTCATACATGTTCCCCCAAGTCATTGTCATAACATTACCACTTCCTATCAATATCCCCTGGTTGAGTCAAATCCTTACACTTCCAAGAATTTCAGCTTGCGGTCATAATTGTCCTACTAAATCCAATTTACATAGGGGCAATGGAAGTTATGCTACTCTATTATCTTGATCACACCAAGTTCCTCTACCAACATGAAAGCCTCATAATCCACCAAAGAGTCTCAGATAATTCCTCAAGGTCACCGATATAAACTCATCAAGTCATTTGTCCCCTATTCCTATATCCTCAAATTGGTGTTCCCTACGGCATTGCATGTTTTGGTGCTATCTGAAGATGATAATGTCCTCGTTCACTATGTCCACTAGTTCCATAATGAACCCAGTGCTGAGCAAGGTTACTGACGCTTGTCGGTTCCAAAACTGGCTGATCTCGGGTAGGGGGTCCCGAACTGTGTGTCTGAGGATCGAAGGTAACAAGGAGGCAGGGGACACAATGTTTTACCCAGGTTCAGGCCCTCCTAATGGAGGTAATACCCTACTTTCTTCTTGATTGACTTTGATGGGTATAGGGTTTACAAGACTTGATCTACCTCGAGATTGTAATGGCTAAACCCTAGATGTCTAGCCTATATGATTGTGATTGCCCCTAAATACTAAACCCTACAATTTATATAGGCACCGGAGGGGACTAGGGGTGTACAAAGTCGGTTTACAAGGGAAAGAAACTACATATCCGGATGGCAAGCTTACCATCCATGCAAAGGAGAGTCCCATCCGGACATATGAGAAGGCCTTCGGTTCTGTATCTTCACGTCCCATCAGTCCGGCCCATGTCACATAGGTCGGCTCTCCGAGGACTCCCTCAACGCTTAATTGGTTCCCTTGCAGTTGTAGGTTAAGCTCATGGTGAAGTCTCGAAGGGTCTAGGGATGGGTTTCTAGTCTTGAGGGGTAAACATAACTCTACGGTGTTGCACTTGGTCGACGAGGTTGTAGCGAAAGCCTTCAGTGCTAGTTGGTTGCCGAGGTGGAATCCTTGGTGCATCCTGTCTTGTTGGTCCTTAGTTGATGAAAGAGAGATGAGAGGGAAAAGTAGCATGGAGGGGAATACCTACAGGGGGTTCTATAGCGCAGGTGCAAACAAACAAGTGCCGAAAGATCCAAACACAAGCATTAAGATAAGGAAGGTGATATAGTCGTGTACTTGTTGCCTAGGGAAAAAGTGCGACTTATATCATGGCAAAAACAAATAAAACAAGCAACACACAATCATGGTTCTATTCGAACCATCACACGGACTCGATTTCGCATAGGGGGTACATGACTCATCCTACCCCAGGGTTTCTCGGACTCATTAGTCGTGCTTGCTTCGTGTCTCGGAAAGGAGGGCGTGCAGCCTTCTGGGTCTTCCTCAGGGGTCGCTACGTCTCTTGTAGTTGTTCGATGAAATGATCTGGGTTGGGCCTGAAGAATCTTCAACAACTTCTCGCATGATGAGGTGATGGGGTGAAGGTGTCTCCTCGTAGGTCATATTGACTCGGTCTTCTCTTATCTTCCTAATCATGAAGATGCCTTTTGCCTTCTAAGATGTCGACGGTACCAGGTAGGCAATCCTTTATGTAATGATATCCACAATGCATGCTAGAGGTCCAACTTGTCAGTCACGTGGATGACAACATCGACACCAAGAGCGGAGGATGAAGAGAAAGGTTTTCCTACTCACTATAGTGAGGCGGACCAAATAGCGAGGTTCTCATCCACCGGTGGTTGCCAATACAACAACGATAAGGACGGGGTTGCTCTATTAGCGATGTATATCATGATCTTGCACATCTTATACCCTGGTCATCTTAGGCCAAGGTTGAATCATCCTGGGCAGTGTCAAGGGTGTTAGCATCTTCTGAGTCTTGGTTTCCTCATTCCTTGAGACGGTCTCTTCTTCTTTGTATTACCTTGTCTTGGTGTCACTAAACTTGTGTTCCAAATATGTGGGCGGATGTCTGGCAAGGCATATTCCTCCTAGGTTATCCATGCGGATTACAAGGAATCCAGTGGTCAGGGGCATAATGGTTATAGAAACAATTTACAAAAGTTTTGTAGGGGAAGAGATCAATAAGGAAAATATACCTTAGTTTTCCGAAAAACTCTAAAGGGAAGAGAAGTATAGATAGTTTTGAAAATTAGTAATAGTTTTGAAAATAGTTTTACCCTGACTAAGGACCATGCTAACTAAGGCTTCCTACAATCAGGATGGCTCTGATACAAGTGCTACTTCTTGAGCTTGGTTGGTTTTTCCCTTAAAGAGGAAAGGGTGATGCAGCAAAGTAGAGTAAGTATTTCCCTCAGTTTGAGAACCAAGGAATCAATCCAGTACGATATAATGCACAAGTCACTAAATACCTGCACAAACAATCAACAAACTTGCACCCAATGTGATAAAGGGGTTGTCAATATCTTCACGGTTACTTGCAAAAGTGAGATCTAATAGAGATAGATAAACGGTAAAGTAAATATTTTTCGTATTTTTGGTCTATAGATCATAAAGTAAAAGATTGCAAAATAGTAGATCGGAAACTAGTATGATGTAAAATAGAACTTATATGATGAAAAAGTGACCTGAGGGCCATAGGTTTCACTAGTGGCTTCTCTCAAGATAGCAAATAATACAGTGGGTGAACAAATTACTACCGAGCAAATGATAGAAGAGCGCATAATTATGACGATATCTTTGGTAATGATCATGAATATAGGCATCACGTCCATGTCAAGTAGACCGAAACGATTCTGCATCTACTACTATTACTGCACACATCGACCGCTATCCAGCATGCATCTAGAGTACTAAGTTCATTAAGAACGGAGTAACACATTAAGTAAGATGACATTATGTAGAGGAATTAACTCAAGCAATATGATGAAAACCTCATCTTTTTATCCTCGATGGAAACAATACAATATGTGCCTTGCTGCCCCTACTGTCACTGGTAAAGGACACCGCAAGATTGAACCCAAAGCTAAGCACTTCTCGCATTGCAAGAAAAACCAATCTAGTAGGCCAAACTAAACCGATAATTCGAAGAGACTTGCAAAGATATCAAATCATGCATATAAGAATTCAGAGAAGACTCAAATAATATTCATAGATAATCTGATCATAAATCCACGATTCATAGGATCTTGGCAAATACACCACAAAAGAATATTACATCGAATAGGTCTCCAAGAACATCGAGGAGAACATGGTATTGATAATCAAAGAGAGAGAGAGAAAGCCATCTAGCTACTAGCTATTGACCCGTAGGTCTATGGTAAACTACACATACTTCATCCGAAGGGTAATGGTGTTGATGTAGAAGCCCTCCATGATCGAATCCCCCTCCGTCAGGATGCCGGAAAAGGCCCCTAGATGGGACCTCACAGGTACAGAAGGTTGCGGCGGTGGAGAAGTGTTTTTGTGGGTCCCCCTGATGTTATTGGGGCATAAGAGAATATATAGGCAAAGGAACTAGGTCAGGAGACCCATGAGGGGCCCACGAGGTAGGGGGCGCGCCCTCCACCCTCGTGGTCGCCTCGTTGCATCTACGACTTCATCTCCAAGTCTTCTGGTTTTCTTCTGGTCCAAGAAAGATCATCGCAAAAGTTTCGTTCCGTTTGGACTCTGTTTGGTATTCCTTTTCTATGCAACTCTAAAACAGGCAAAAAATCAGAAACTAGCACTAGGCCCTCGGTTAATAGGTTAGTCCCAAAAATAATATCAAATAGCATATAAATCCATATTGAACATCCAAAATAGATAATATAATAGCATGGAACAATAAAAAATTATAGATACGTTGGAGACGTATCAAGCATCCCACGCTCTATTCCTGCTTGATCTCGAGTAGGTAAATGATAAAAACAGAATTTTTGATGTGGAGTTCTACCTAACATATTTATCCATGTAATTTTCTTTATTGTGGCATGAATGTTCAGATCCGAAAGATTCAAAACAAAAGTAAAATATTGACATAAAAACAATAATACTTCAACCATACTAATAAAGCAATTATGTCTTCTCAAAATAACATGGCCAAAGAAAGCTATCCCTAAAAAATCATACAGTCTGGCTATGCTCTATCTTTATCACTCAAAATATTTAAATCATCCACAACCCCGGTGACAAGCCAAGTAATTGTTTCATACTTTTTATTTTCTCAAACTTTTTCAACCTTCATGCAGTACATGAGGGTGAGCCATGGATATAGCACTATGGTGGAAGAGAATAGGGTGGTTGTGGAGAAGACAAAAAGAGGAAGATAGACTCACACCAACTAGGCATATCAACGGGCTATGGAGATGCCCATCAATATATATCAATGTGAGTAAGTAGGGATTTCCATGTAACAGTTGCACTAGAGCTATAAGTATATGAAAGCTCAAAAAGAAACTAAGTGGGTGTGCGTCCAACTTGCTTGCTCACGAAGACCTAGGGAGATTTGAGGAAGCCCATCATTGGAATATACAAGCCAAGTTCTATAATGAAACATTCCCACTAGTATATGAAATTGAAAAAATAGGAGACTCTCTATCATGAAGATCATGGTGCTACTTTGAAGCACAAGTGTGGAAAAAGGATAGTAACATTGCCCCTTCTCTCTTTTTCTCTCATTTTTTTCTGATTTTTTTCCTTTTCCCTTTTTTTCTTTTCCTTTTTTCTTCTTTTTCCTTATTTTTTTAATTTTTTTCTTGCTCTTTTTTATTTTATTTCATACTGAGTCTCATCCCAACTTGTGGGGGAATCATAGCCTCCATCATCCTTTCCTCACATGGGGCAATGCACTAATAATGAAGATCATCACACTTTTATTTACTTACAACTCAAAAAAATACAACTCAATGCTTAAAACAAAATATGACTCTATGTGAATGCCTCCGGTGGTGTACCGGGATATGCAATGAATCCAGAGTCACATGTATGAAAGAATTATGAAAGGTGGCTTTGCCACAAATACGATGTCAACTACATGATCGTGCAAAGCAATATGACAATGATGAAGCGGGTCATAGTAAACGGAATGGTGGAAGGTTGCATGACAATATATCTCGGAATGGCTATGGAAATGCCATAATAGGTAGGTATGGTGGCTGTTTTGAGGAAGGTATATGTTGGGTGTATGGTATCGGCAAAAGTTGCGCAACACAAGAGAGGCTAGAAATGGTGGAAAGGTGAGAGTGCGTATAATCCATGGACTCAACATTTGTTATCAAAACGAAGTACTACGCGCATGCTCCTAGGGGGATATATTGGTAGGAAAAGACCATCGCTCGTCCCCGACCGCCACTCATAAGGAAGACAATGAAAAAATAAAGCATGCTCCAACTTCATCACATAACGGTTCACCATACCTGCATGCTACGAGAATCAAAAAATTTAAAACAATTATCTCTCAAATTCACAACTACTCACTAGCATGACTCTAGTGTCACCGTCTTCATGTCTCAAAACAAACATAAAGAATCAAACTTCTCATAGTATTCAATGCACTTAATATGAAAGTTTTTGTTCTATCCATCTTGGATGCCTATCATATTAGGACTAAATTTATAACCAAAGCAAATTATCATGCTGTTCTAAAAGACTCTCAAAAGAATATAAGTGAATCATGATAGTTCATCAATTTCTATAAAATAAAGCCACTGCCGTGCTCTAAAAAGATATAAGTGAAGTACTAGAGCAATATTGCCTAGCTCAAAAGATATAAGTGAAGCACATAGAGTATTCTAATAAATCACGATTCATGTGTGTCTCTCTCAAAAGGTGTGTACAGAAAGGATGATTGTGGTAAACTAAAAAGCAAAGACTCAAATCATACATGACACTCCAAGCAAAACACATATCATGTGGTGAATAAAAATATAGCCTCAAGTAAAGTTACCGATAGATGAAGACAAAAGAGGGGATGCCTTCCGAGGCATCCCCAAGCTTAGGCTTTTGGTTGTCTTTGAATATTACCTTGGGGTGCCTTGGGCATCCCCAATCTTAGGCTCTTGCCACTCCTTATTCCACAGTCTATCAAATCCTTACCCAAAACTTGAAAACTTCACAACACAAAACTCAACAGAAAATCTCACGAGCTTCGTTAGTATAATAAAATAAATCACCACTTTAAGGTACCGTTGCAAACTCATTATTTATTATATTGTTATAATATCTACTGTATTCCAACTTTTCCATGGTTAATACCCCCAATACTACCCATAGATTCATCAAAATAAGCAAACAACAAGCAAAAAAACAAAACCTGTCAAAAACAGAACAGTCTGTGGCAATCTGTAATTCTTAAATACTTCTGTAACTCCAGTTTTTTTTGAAAAAATAGGAAAACCTGAGAAAATCGTGTACCAATCAATAGCAAAAAGAATTAGATCAAAATCACGTTTCTGCGAATTAGTAAAATTATTTTCCTGGGCGCAAAAGCTTCTGATTTTCAGCAGGATCAACACAACTATCACCATAAGCTATCTTAAAGGTTTAACTTGGCAAAAACACTAATTAAAACATAAAACCACATCTATCTAGAGGCTAGATGAATTATTTATTACTAAAAAGGAACAAAAAGCAAAGAACAAAAATAAAATTGGGTTGCCTCCCAACAAGCGCTATTGTTTAACGCCCTTAGCTAGGCATAAAAACACGAATAGATCTATGTATTGTCATCTTTGGTGTGCAATCCATAAGTGGATCTCATAATAGATTCGTGTGGAAATTTAATTTCCTTCCTAAGAAAGTGTCCCATGCCTTTCCTTAACCGAAATGGGAATCTAATGTTTCCTTCTTTCATATCAATAATCGCACCAATCGTTCTAAGGAAGTTCTACCAAGAATAATAGGACATATAGGATTGCAATCTATATCAAGAACAATGAAATCTACGGGCACATAATTCCTATTTGCAACAATAAGAACATCATTAATCATTCCCATAGGTTTCTTGATAGTGGAATCTGCAAGATGCAAATTTAAAGAACAATCATCAAATTCACGGAAACCTAACACATCATACAAAGTTTTTGGAATCATGGAAACACTAGCACCCAAGTCACACAAAGCATGGCATTCATAATCTTTAATCTTAATCTTAATAGTAGGTTCCCACTCATCATAAATTTTTCTAGGGATAGAAACTTCTAACTCAAGCTTTTCTTCAAAAGACTGCATCATAGCATCAACGATATGTTTAGTAAAAGCTTGTTTTGATTATAAGCATGAGGAGAATTCAACACGGATTGCAATAAGGGAATACAATATATTAAAGAACAATTATCATAATTAAATTCCTTGAAATCAAAAAGATTGGGTTCATTGCTACTTAAAGTCTTGACCTCTCCAATCCCACTTTTATCAGTTTTTGCATCTAAATCTAAAAACTCTGAATTACTGGGACGCCTTTTAACTAAAGTTGACTCATCTCCAGTACCATATTTATCAAGATTAATATTGGAAAAAAATTATCAATAGGAGTCACGCCAATCACTTTTAGATCTTCATCATTATTCTCATGAAAAATAGAAGAACACGCTTTTACAAACCAATCTTTTTTAGCACGCATTTTAGCGGTTCTTTCTTTGCACTCATCAATGGAAATTCTCATGGCTTTGAGAGACTCATTGATATCATGCCTAGGTGGAATAGTAGATCTAAGTTTCAAAGAATCAACATTAAGGGAATTTCTATCCACGTTCCTGGCCAAATCATTAATCTTGAGAAATTTTTCTTCAATCATAGCATTAAAATTATTTTGTGAACTCCTAAATTATTTAACACTATTCTCAAAATCAGAGGGCATCTTATTAAAATTTCCACAAGAATTGTTATAGGAATTACCATAATTATTAGAGGAATTGCTAGGAAACGACCTAGGATTAAAATTGCCTCTTACCAAAATTGTTCCTACCAACAAAATTCACATCCATAGATGCATTATTATTCTCAATCAAAGTGGAAAAATGCATATCATTAGGATCAGAAGAAACACTCTTATTAGCAAATAATTTCATAAGTCCGTCCATCTTTCCACTCAAAACATTAATCTCTTCAATTGCATGAACCTTTTTACTAGTGTATCTTTCGGTGTGCCATAGAGAATAAATAACCACGATATTATCTAGGATGTTAGTAGCCTGTCCTAAAGTAATTTCCATAGAAGTGCCCCCCACGGATGAATCTAAAAGATTTCTAGAAGCAAAATTCAATCCGGCATAAAAATTTCATATAATCATCTACAAATTCAAACCATGTGTAGGGCAATTTCGTATCATCAATTTCATCCTCTCCCAAGATTTTGCACCATGCTCATGATCAAGTTTCTTAAAATTCATAATATCATTCCTAAGGGAGATGATCTTAGCGGGAGGAAAATACTTAGAGATGAAACCATCTTCACACTTATTCCATGAATCAATATTGTTTTTAGGCAAAGATGAAAACCAAGTTTTAGCACGATCTCTAAGCGAAAACAGGAATAGCTTAAATTTAACAATATCATTATTCTCATATTTCTTCTTTTGCATATCACACAAATCAACGAAATTGTTTTGATGGGATGCGGCATCTTCACTAGGAAGGGAAGAAAATTGATCTTTCATAACAAGATTCAGCAAAGCGGCATTAATTTCACAAGATTCAGCTTTAGTTCTGGGAGCAATCAGAGTGCTAATAAAATAATTGTTGTTGGTGTTCGAGAAATCACAAAATTTAGTATTATCTTGAGTCATTGTGACAAAGCAACAATCCAACACACGAGCACACAAGAAGTAGGTGAAGAAGATGAACGGAAGAGGGGCGAAGAAAAGGCAAATCTTTTCTAAAATTGTTTTAGCGGTGGGAGAGAGGAAAATGAGAGGTGAATGGCAAATAATGTAATGCAAGAGATGAGAGTTTATGATGGGTACTTGGTATGTCTTGACATGACGTAGATCTCCCCAGCAACGGCGCCAGAAATTATTCCTGCTACTTCTTGAGCTTGCGTTAGTTTTTTCCTTGAAGAGGAAAGGGTGATGCAGCAAAGTAGAGTAACTATTTCCCTCAGTTTGAGAACCAAGGTATCAATCCAGTAGGAGATAATGCACAAGTCACCGAATACCTGCACAAACAATCAACAAACTTGCACCCAACGCGATAAAGGGGTTGTCAATCGCTTCACGATTTCTTGCAAAAGTGAGATCTAATAGAGATAGATAAACAGTAAAGTAAATATTTTTGGTATTTTTGGTTTAGAGATCAGGAGTAAAAGATTGCAAAATAGTAGATCGAAACAAGTATGATGTAAAATAGAACTTATATAATGGAAAAGAGACCCGAGGGGCGTAGGTTTCACTAGTGGCTTCTCTCAAGATAGCAAATAATTCAGTGGGTGAACAAGTTACTGCCGAGCAATTGATAGAAGAGCGCATAATTATGATGATATCTAAGGCAATGATCATGAATATAGACATCACGTCCGTGTCAAGTAGACCGAAACGATTCTGCATCTACTACTATTACTCCACACATCGACCACTATCCAGCATGCATCTAGAGTATTAAGTTCATAAAGAACGGAGTAACGCATTAAGTAAGATGACATGATGTAGAGGAATTAACTCAAGCAATATGATGAAAACCCCATCTGTTTATCCTCGATGGAAACAATACAATATGTGCCTTGCTTCCCCTACTGTCACTGGGAAAGGACACCGCAAGATTGAACCCAAAGCTAAGCTTCTCCCATTGCAAGAAAAACCAATCTAGTAGGACAAACCAAACCAATAATTCGAAGGTACTTGCAAAGATATCAAATCATGCATATAAGAATTCAGAGAAGACTCAAATAATATTCATAGACAATATGATCATAAGTACACAACTCATCGGATCTCGGCAAACACACCGCAAAAGAATATTACATCGAATAGATCTCCAAGAAGATCAAGGAGAACATGGTATTGAGAATCAAAGACAAAGAGAAAGCCATCTAGCTACTAGCTATGGAGCCGTAGGTCTGTGGTAAGATACTGATGCTTCATCGAAAGGGCAATTGTGTTGATGTAGAAGACCTCCGTGATCGAATCCCCCTCCGGCAAGATGCCGGAAAAGGCCCCTAGATGGGATCTCATGGGTACAAAAGGTTGTGGCAGTGTAGATGTGTTTTTGTGGCTCCCCGTGATGTTTTTGGGGTATAAGAGAGTATATAGGTGAGTGAACTAGTTTAGGAGACACACGAGTGGCCCACGAGGTAGGGGGCGCACCCTCCACCCTCATGGCCGCCTCGTTGCATCTCCAACTTCATCTCCAAGTCTTCTGGTTTGCTTCTGGTCCAAGAAAGATCATCGTGAAAGGTTCATTCTATTTGGACTCCGTTTGGTATTCCTTTTCGGTGAAACTCTAAAACAGGCAAAAAATAGAAACTGGCACTGGGCCCTCGGTTAATAGGTTAGTCACAAAAATAATATAAAATAGCATATAAATGCATATTAAGCATCCAAAACAGATAATATAATAGCATGGAACAATCAAAAATTATAGATATGTTGGAGACGTATCAACAAGCTATGTCGGGACCCCGACCTACAAAGTCAAAGCCACATAATGCACGTGCACAGTGATCCGAGAGATCAATGCTCACTGAACACACAGAAGCTGAATAACAAGATTCTTACACCCATACATACCGTCTTACCCATGTAGGACCATTATGGTCAAGTCTTGAGTATATCATCGCAGCGGAAATCTTCATCGACAACTTGAACCCATGCCATCTGCCTTAACCCTGCAGGCATTCTGACTGGGAAAGCGTCCTAGCTCACACGTTTGTCACAAAAGAACTCTTAATCTTATTCTTGTTCTTCCAAGCCTAGCCAAGTAAATAGCCAGGGACAAGTGATGACCCACAAGTATAGGGGATCTATCGTAGTCCTTTCGATTAGTAAGAGTGTCGAACCCAATGAGGAGCAGAAGAAAATGACAAGCGGTTTTCAGCAAGGTACTCTCTGCAAGCACTGAATGATTGGTAACAGATTGTTTTGTGATAAGATAAATCATAACAGGTAACAAGTAACAAAAGTAACTAAGGTGCAGCAAGGTGGCCCAATGCTTTTTGTAGCAAAGGATAAGCCTAGACGAACTCTTATATAAATCAAAGTGCTCCCAAGGACACATGGGAATTACTATCAAGCTAGTTTTCATCATGCTCATATGATTCACATCCGTTACTTTGATAATTTGATATGTGGGTGGACCGGTGCTTGGGTGCTATCCATCCTTGTACAAGCCTCCCACTTATGATTAACCCCTCTCGCAAGCTTCCGCAACTATGAAAGAAGAAATAAGATAAATCTAACCATAGCATGAAACATATGGATCCAAATCAGACCCTTACGAAGCAACGCATAAATTAGGGTTTAATGTGGGCTGGCGGCAAGGCAGGGGGGCGCCCCCACCCTTGTAGTTGACTGGTGGGTCCCCCTGGGTGATTTCTTTGCCCAATATTTTTTATTAATTCTAAATTGACTCTTATTGAACTTTTAGGACTTTTGGATTTGTGCAGAATAGGTCTCTAATATTTGCTCCTTTTCCAGCCCAGAATTCTAGCTGCCGGCATTCTCCCTCTTCATGTAAACCTTGTAAAATAAGGGAGAAAAGGCATAAGTATTGTGCTATAATGTGTAATAACAGCCCATAATGCAATAAATATCAACATAACAGCATGATGCAAAATGGACGTATCAACTCCCCAAGCTTAGACCTCGCTTGTCCTCAAACGAAAGCCGATATTGAGAAATATGTCCACATGTTTAGAGATAGAGGTGTCGATAGAATAAAATACGGACATGTGGGTATCATGATCATCTTTAGAATAGCAACATATATTGTCATATAATTTCTTATGTTAAAGTAACAATTCGTTCACAAGGTAAGTATGAATCAAAAACTTCATTGAAAACTAGCAAACTATGATCTCGGTCATTGAAGCAATTGCAATTTATCATAACATCGGGAGAGTCAACTCAAGAGCTTTTTGGCAAGTCCACATACTCAACTATCATTTATTCTTTCACAATTACTAGCACTCACGCGATACTTATGGGTTCAAAGCTTCAATCGGACACAGAGAAAGATAGGGGCTTATAGTTTCGCCTCCCAACCTTATACCTCAAGGGTAATGTCAACAATAATACTTATGAAAATCTACATCTGAGTGGATATATATCTGGATCTCTCCAACACATAGTGCTTGCCAAAAGAAAAAAGTGTAAAAAGGAAAGGTGAAGATCACCATGACTCTTGTATAAGGGTAGAAGGTAAAAATAAAAGATAGGCCCTTCGTAAAGGGAAGCAGAGGTTGTCATGCGCTTTTATGGGATGCACAAAATCTTAATGCAAAAGAACGTCACTTAATATTGCCGCTTGTGATAAAGAACTTTATTATGCAGTCCGTTTCTTTTATTTCTTCCATATCACAAGTTCGTATAAAGCTTATGTTCTTCACACTAATAGATCATACATATTTAGAGAGCAATTTTTATTTCTTGAACCGATGACAACTTACTTGAAGGATCTTACTCAATCCATAGGTAGGTATGGTGGACTCTCATGGCAAAAACTGGGTTTAAGGGATGTTTGGATGCACAAGTAGTATCTCTACTTGGTGCAAAGAAGTTGGCTGGCATGGGAGCGAAAAGCAATCGCAACATGTTGGAGGATCAATGACAATATAACTTCTATTCATATATAAGAAAACATAACCCATTATGTTGTCTTCCTTGTCCAACATCAACGTTTTAGCATGTCATATTTTAATGAGTGCTCACAGTTGCAAAAGATGTCCAAGATAGTATATTTGTATATGAAAACCTCTCTTTCTTTATTACTTCCTATTAATTGCAACAATGACCAAAACTATGTTTGTCAACTCTCAACAACTTTTATTCATCATACTCTTTACATGTGAAGTCATTACTCTCCATAAGATCAAAATATGATCTTTTTATTGCTTTTTTATTTCTTTCCATTATTTTATTCCCTCAAGATCATAGCAAGAAAACAAAGCCCTCAACTCAAAACTACTCTTTATTATATAGCTCACGGACTCGATTACATTGATAGAGATCAAAACAAAACTCAAAGCTAGATCATACTAAAACTTTATTCTACTAGATCAAGATATAACCAAAAGGATCGAACCAAGAAAAACGGTAAAAGAAAAGGTGTGATGGTGATACGATATCGGGGCACCTCCCCCAAGCTTGGCAGTTGCCAAGGGGAGTGCCCATACCCATGTGTTTATGTCTCTTTCTTCGAAGGTGGTGATGATGGAGTTGTTGATGATGACGTGGGCTTGTCCTTCTTCCTCAGCTTATGCTTGAGAATGGAATTTTCCTCCTTTATGTCATCGACCTCTTGCTCTAGTATTAATACATATTTGCATAATTCTTGCTTGCTCTCCTGCAAAAGACGGAAAGGGATAAACTTGATCTTAGGTTTCTTTGCTTTAGTGGGGAGACTTGAATTTTTGAATTCCATGTTCATGTCCCTAGGTTGGGGTAGTGGGACTTCCTCTTCATCGCAACTTTTCTATTCTTTTCCTTTCTGGTCATAGTCTTCTTCTTCCTCCGTTGTCCAGTCATAATGCTCCAAATCCCCATAGACCTTGGGGTCTGCAATGTAACCAGCTACATAGCTCTCTCCCTCCAAATCTACTACAGAAACAACTAAACGAAAATAGGGTATTTTGTAGTGGTACGGTGTTCAAAACATTCGGGAGATTATATAATGAATTTTTACCAGCCAAAAGAAGTATTATGCAAGAAAATGGAGCCCGGAGGGCACACGAGGTGGCCACAAGGCAGGGGGCGCACACGGGGGGTAGGGCGCGCCTCCACCCTTGTGGTCTCCTCGTGTCTCTTTCGGACTACTTTTAATATTCCTAATTTTTTAAATATTCCAAAATAGAGAAAATTTGATATTAGAACAGTTTTGGAGTCGGTTTACTTACCGTACCACATACCTATTCCTTTTCGGAGTCTGAAACATTCTGGAAAGCATCCCTTATGTACTCCTCCGGTGTTATGGTATTAGTTATACTTGTCTCAAAATTTATGGGAGTACCTGGGATATAATGTTTGATTCTTTGACCGTTTACCACCTTCGGGTTTGTGCCTTCGACGTTGTTGATTTTGATGGCACTGGGATGATAAACCTCCTCGATAATGTAAGGACCTTCCCATTTAGAGAGAAGCTTTCCTGCAAAAAATCTTAAACAAGAGTTGTATAGAAAAACATGATCACCTACATTAAACTCACTCTTTTGTATCCATTTGTCATGCTATCTTTTAACTTTTTCTTTAAACAACTTGGCATTCTCATAGGCTCGGGTTCTCCATTCATCAAGCGAGCTTATGTCAAATAATCTCTTCTCACCGGCAAGATTGATATCATAATTTCTTTTATTGTCCAATAAGCTTTATGTTCTAGTTCAAGAGGTAAGGGACAAGCCTTTCCACAAACGATTTTATAGGGAGAGATACCACAGGGTTTTTATAAGCAGTTCTATAATCCCATAATGCATCATCAAGTTTCTTAGAACAATTTTTTCTAGATCCATTTGAAGGAAATATGCCCTAGAGGCAATAATAAAGTTATTATTTATTTCCTCATAACATGATAAATGTTTATTATTCATGCTAGAATTGTATTACCCGGAAACATAATACATGTGTGAATATATAGACAAACATAGTATCACTAGTATGCCTCTACTTGACTAGCTCGTGAATCAAAGATGGTTAAGTTTCCTAACCATAGACATGAGTTGTCATTTGATTAGCGGGATCACATCATTAGGAGAATGATGTGATTGACTAGACCCAATCCGTTAGCTTAGCACTTGATCATTTAGTATGTTGCTATTTCTTTCTTCATGACTTATACATGTTCCTATGACTATGAGATTATGTAACTCCCGCTTACCGGAGGAACACTTTGTGTGCTACCAAACGTCACAACGTAATTGGGTGATTATAAAGGTGCTCTACAGGTGTCTCCAAAGGTACTTGTTGAGTTGACGTATTTCGAGATTAGGATTTGTCACTCTGATTGTCGGAGAGGTATCTCTGGGCCCTCTCAGTAATGCAGACCACTATAAGCCTTGCAAGCAATGTAGCTAATGAGTTAGTTACGGGATGATGCATTACGTAACGAGTAAAGAGACTTGCTGGTAACGAGATTGAACTAGGTATTGGGATACCGATGATCGAATCTCGGGCAAGTAACATACCGATGACAAAGGGAACAACGTATGTTGTTATGCGGTTTGACCGATAAAGATCTTCGTAGAACATGTAGGAGCCAATATGAGCATCCAGGTTCCGCTATTGGTTATTGACCGGAGACGAGTCTCGGTCATGTCTACATAGTTCTTGGACCTGTAGGGTCCGCACGCTTAAAGTTAGATGACGGTTATATTATGAGTTTATGTGTTTTGATGTACCGAAAGTTGTTCGGAGAAATTGATGTGATCACGGACAGGATGAGGAGTCTCAAAATGGTTGAGACATAAAGATCGATATATTGGACGACTATATTTGGACACCGGAATGGTTCCAGGTGAGATTGGGATAATACAGGAGCTCCGGGAGGTTATCGGAACCCTCGGGAGGTATATGGGCCTTAATGGGCTTTAGTGGAAAGGAGGGGAAAGGACCAAGGGAGGGGGCGCCCCCCCCCCCACAAGCCCAATCTGAATTGGGAGGGGGGCCGGCCCCCCTTTGCTTCCTCCCTCCTTCCTCTTCCTTCCCTCTCCGTCTCCAAATAGGAAAAGGAGGAGTCCTACTCCCGGTGGGAGTAGGACTCACCCCTTGGGCGTGCCTCCTCCCCTTGGCCGCCCCCCTCCTCCACTCCTTTATATATGGGGGAGGGGGGCACCCCATAGACACAACAATTGATCATTGATCTCTTAGCCGTGTGCGGTGCCCCCCTCCACCATAGTCCTCCTCGATAATATTGTTGTGGTGCTTAGGCGAAGCCCTGCATCGGTAGAACATCATCATCATCACCACGCCGTCGTGCTGACGGAACACTCCCTCAATGCTCGGCTGGATCGGAGTTCGAGGGACATCATCGAGCTGAACATATGCAAGAATTCGAAGGTGCCGTGTGTTCGGTACTTGATCGGTCGGATCATGAAGACATACGACTACATCAACCGCATTGTGCTAATGCTTCCGCTTTCGGTCTACGAGGGTATGTGGACACACTCTCCCCTCTCGTTGCTATGCATCACCATGATCTTGCGTGTGCGTAGGAATTTTTTTTAAATTACTACATTCCTCAACAGTGGCATCTGAGCCAGGTTTTATGCGTTGATGTTATATGACGAGTAGAACGAAAGTGAGTTGTGGGCGATACAAGTCATACTGCTTACCAGCATGTCATATTTTGGTTCGGCGGTATTGTTGGATGAAGTGGCCCGGACCGACATTACGCGTATGCTTACGCGAGACTGGTTCTACCGACATGCTTTGCACACAGGTGGCTAGCGGGTGTGAGTTTCTCCAACTTTAGTTGAACCGAGTGTGGCTACGCCCGGTCCTTGAGAAGGTTAAAACAGCACTAACTTGACAAACTATGGTTGTGGTTTTGATGCGTAGGTAAGAACGGTTCTTGCTAAACCCGTAGCAACCATGTAAATTTGCAGCAACAAAGTAGAGGACGTCTAACTTGTTTTAGCAGGGCATGTTGTGATGTGATATGGTCAAGACGTGATGCTATATTTTATTGTATGGGATGATCATGTTTTGTAACCAAGTTATCGGCAACTAGCAGGAGCCATATGGTTGTTGCCTTATTGTATGCAATGCAATCGCCCTGTAATTGCTTTACTTCATCACTAAGCGGTAGCGATAGTCGTAGAAGCAATAGTTGGCGAGAGGACAACGATGCTACGACGGAGATCAAGATGTCGCGCCGGTGACGATGGTGATCATGACGGTGCTTCAGAGATGGAGGTCACACGCACAAGATAATGATGGCCATATCATATCACTTATATTGATTGCATGTGATGTTTATCTTTTATGCATCTTATCTTGCTTTGATTGACGGTAGCATTATAAGATGATCTCTGACTAAATCAAGATAAAAGTGTTCTCCCTGAGTCTGCACCGTTGCCAAAGTTCTTCGTGCCTAGACACCACGTGATGATCGGGTGTGATAAGCTCTACGTCCATCTACAACGGGTGCAAGCCAGTTTTGCACATGTAGAGTACTCAGGTTAAACTTGACGAGCCTAGCATATGCAGATATGGCCACGGAACACTGAGACCGAAAGGTCAAGCGTGAACCATATAGTAGATATGATCAACATAGAGATTTTCACCATTGAAAACTACTCCATTTCACGTGATGATCGATTATGTTTAGTTGATTTGGATCACGTGATCACTTAGATGATTAGAGGGATATATATCTAAGTGGGAGTCCTTAAGTAATATGATTAGTTGAACTTAAATTTATCATGAACTTAGTACCTGATAGTATATTGCTTGTCTATGTTTGTTGTAGATAGATGGCCCGTGTTGTTGTTTAGTTGAATTTTAATGTGTTCCTTGAGAAAGCAAAATTGAAAGATGATGGTAGCAATTACACGGACTGGGTCTGTAACTTGAGGATTATCCTCATTGCTGCACAGAAGAATTACATCCTGGAAGCACCGCTAGGTGCCAAACCTGCTGCTGGAGCAACACCAGATGTTATGAATGTCTGGCAGAGCAAAGCTGATGACTACTTGATAGTTCGGTGTGCCATGCTTTACGGCTTAGAACCGGGACTTCAACGACGTTTTGAACGTCATGGAGCATATGAGATGTTCCAGGAGTTGAAGTTAATATTTCAAGCAAATGCCAGGATTTAGAGATATGAAGTCTCCAATAAGTTCTACAGCTGCAATATGGAGGAGAACAGTTATGTCAGTGAGCATATACTCAGAATGTCTGGGTATAACAATCACTTGATTCAACTGGGAGTTAATCTTCCGGATGATAGCCTCATTGCCAGAATTCTTCAATCACTGCCACCAAGCTACAAGAGCTTTGTGATGAACTATAATATGCAAGGGATGGATAAGACAATTCCCGGGATCTTCAAAATGCTAAAGGCTGCGGAGGTAGAAATCAAGAAGGAGCATCAAGTGTTGAAAGTCAATAAGACCACCAGTTTCAAGAAAAAGGGCAAAGGAAAAAAAAGGGGCACTTCAAGAAGAACAGCAAACAAATTGCTGCTCAAGAGAAGAAACCCAAGTCTGGACCTAAGCCTAAGACTGAGTGCTTCTACTGCAAGCAGACTAGTCACTAGAAGCGGAACTACCCCAAGTATTTGATGGATAAGAAGGATGGCAAGGTGAACAAAGGTATATGTGATATACATGTTAATGATGTGTACCTTACCAGAGCTCGCAGTAGCACCTGGGTATTTGGTACTGGTTCTGTTGCTAATATTTGCAACTCGAAACAGGGACTACGGATTAAGCGGACATTGGCTAAGGACGAGGTGATGATGCGCGTGGGAAATGGTTCCAAAGTCGATGTGATCGCCGTCGGCATGCTACCTCTACATCTACCTTCGGGATTAGTTTTAGACCTAAATAATTGTTATTTTGTGCCAGCATTGAACATGAACATTATGTCTGGATCTTGTTTGATGCAAGACGGTTATTCATTTAAATCTGAGAATAATGGTTGTTCTATTTACATGACTAATATCTTTTATGGTCATGCACCCTTAAAGAGTGGTCTATTTTTGATGAATCTCGATAGTAGTGATACACATATTCATAATGTTGAAGCCAAAAGATGCAGAGTTGATAATCATAGTGCAACTTATTTGTGGCACTGCCGTTTAGGTCATATGGGTGTAAAGCGCATGAAGAAACTCCATACTGATGGACTTTTGGAATCACTTGATTATGAATCACTTGGTACTTGCGAACCATGCCTCATGGGAAAGATGACTAAAACGCCGTTCTTCGGAACTATGGAGCGAGCAACTGATTTGTTGGAAATCATACATACTGATGTATGTGGTCCAATGAATGTTGAGGATCGCGGCGGGTATCATTATTTTCTCACCTTCACAGATGATTTGAGAAGATATGGGTATATCTACTTAATGAAACATAAGTCTGAAACATTCGAAAAGTTCAAAGAATTTCAGAGTGAAGTTGAAAATCATCGTAACAAGAAAATAAAGTTTCTACGATCTGATCGTGGAGGAGAATTTTTGAGTTACGAGTTTGGTCTACATTTGAAACAATGTGGAATAGTTTCGCAACTCACGCCACCCGGAACACCACAGCGTAATGGTGTGTCCGAACGTCGTAATCGTACTTTTTTAGATATGGTGCGATCTATGATGTCTCCTACTGATTTACCGCTATCATTTTGGGGTTATGCTTTAGAGAGGGCTTCATTCACGTTAAATAGGGCCCCATCAAAATCCGTTGCAACGACGCCTTATGAACTATGGTTTGGCAAGAAACCAAAGTTGTCGTTTCTTAAAGTTTGGGGATGCGATGCTTATGTGAAAAAGCTTCAACCAGATAAGATCGAACCAAAATCGAAAAAATGTGTCTTCATAGGATACCCAAAGGAAACTGTTGGGTACACCTTCTATCACAGATCCGAAGGCAAGACATTTGTGGCCAAGAATGGATCCTTTCTAGAGAAGGAGTTTATCTCGAAAGAAGTGAGTGGGAGGAAAGTAGAACTTGATGAGGTAACTGTACCTGCTCCCTTATTGGAAAATAGTTCATCACAGAAACCAGTTCCTGTGACGACTACAACAATTAGTGAGGAAGTTGATGATATTGATCATGAAACTTCAGATCAAGTTACTACCAAACCTCGTAGGTCAACCAAAGTAAGATCCACACCAGAGTGGTACGGTAATCCTATTCTGGTGGTCATGTTACTTGACCATGGCGAACCTACGAACTATGAGGAAGCCATGATGAGCCCAGATTCCGCAGAATGGCTTGAGGCCATGAAATCTGAGATGGGATCCATGTACGAGAACAAAGTGTGGACTTTGGTTGACTTGCCTGATGATCGGCAAGCCATCGAGAATAAATGGATCTTCAAGAAGAAGACTTACGCTGATGGTAATGTTACTGTCTACAAAGCTTGACTTGTTGCAAAAGGTTTTCGACAAGTTTAAGGGGTTGACTACGATGAGACTTTCTCACCTGTAGCGATGCTTAAGTCTGTCCAAATCATGTTAGCAATTGCCGCATTTTATGATAATGAAATTTGGCAAATGGATGTCAAAACTGCATTCCTGTATGGATTTCTTGAAGAAGAGTTGTATATGATGCTGCCAGAAGGTTTTGTCGATCCAAAGGATGCTAACAAAGTGTGCAAGCTCCAGTGATCCATTCATGGACTGGTGCAAGCCTCTTGGAGTTGGAATAAACGCTTTGATAGTGTGATCAAAGTATATGGTTTTATACAGACTTTTGGAGAAGCCTGTATTTACAAGAAAGTGAGTGGGAGCTCTGTATCATTTCTAATATTATATGTGGACGACATATTATTGATTGGAAATGATATAGAATTTCTGGATAGCATAAAAGGGTAATTGAATAAAAGTTTTTCAATGAAAGACCTCGGTGAAGCTGCTGATATATTGGGCATCAAGATCTATAGAGATAGATCAAGACGCTTAAATGGACTTTCACAGAGTACATACCTTGATAAAGTTTTGAAGAAGTTCAAAATGGATCAAGCTAAGAAAGGGTTCTTGCCTATAATACAATGTGTGAAATTGAGTTAGACTCAATGCCCGACCACTACAGAAGATAGAGAGAAAATGAAAGAAGTTCCCTATGCTTGAGCCATAGGCTCTATCATGTATGCAATGCTGTGTACCAGACCTGATGTGTGCCTTTCTATTAGTTTAGCAGGGAGGTACCAAAGTAATCCAGGAGTGGATCACTGGACAGCGGTCAAGAACATCCTGAAATACCTGAAAAGGACTAAGGATATGTTTCTCGTTTATGGAGGTGACAAAGAGCTAGTCGTAAATGGTTACATCGATGCAAGCTTTGACACTGATCCGGACGATTCTAAATCGCAAACCGGATATGTGTTTATATAGAACGGTGGAGCTGTCAGTTGGTGCAGTTCTAAACAAAGTGTCATGGCAGGATCTACATGTGAATTGGAGTACATAGCTGCTTCTGAAGCAGCAAATAAAGGAGTCTGGATGAAGGAGTTCATATCCGATCTAGGTGTCATACCTAGTGCATCGGGTTCAATGCAAATCTTTTGTGACAACACTGGTGCAATTGCCTTGGGGACGCTTCAAGAGACGCTTCAATTCCATCCGGGACCAAGACCAGGTGGGAGACATATAGACTTGCAAGATACATACGGATCTGAATGTTGCAGACCCGTTGACTAACCTCTTCCACGAGCAAAACATGATCAGCACCAAGGCTCCATGGGTGTTAGAATCATTACTTTGTAATCTAGATTGTTGACTCTAGTGCAAGTGGGAGACTGAAGGAAATATGCCTGAGAGGCAATAATAAAGTTATTATTTATTTCCTCATATCATGATAAATGTTTATTATTCATGCTAGAATTGTATTACCCGGAAACATAATACATGTGTGAATATATAGACAAACCTAGTGTCACTAGTATGCCTCTACTTGACTAGCTCGTGAATCAAAGATGGTTAAGTTTCCGGACCATAGACATGAGTTGTCATTTGATTGATGGGATCACATCATTAGGAGAATGATGTGATTGACTTGACCCATTCCATTATCTTAGCACTTGATCGTTTAGTATGTTGCTGTTGCTTTCTTCATGACTTATACATGTTCCTATGACTATGAGATTATGTAACTCCCACTAACAGGAGGAACACTTTGTGTGATACCAAACGTCACAATGTAACTGGGTGATTTTAAAGGTGCTCTACAGGTGTCTCCAAAGGTACTTGTTGAGTTGACATATTTCGAGATTAGGATTTGTCACTCCGATTGTCGGAGAGGTATCTCTGGGCCCTCTCGGTAATGCACATCACTATAAGCCTTGCAAGCAATTTAGCTAAGGAGTTAGTTACGGGATGATGCATTACGTAACGAGTAAAGAGACTTGCTGGTAATGAGATTGAACTAGGTATTGAGATACCGATGATCGAATCTCGGGCAAGTAACATACCGATGACAAAGGGAACAATGTATGTTGTTATGCGTTTTGACCGATAAAGATCTTCGTAGAACATGTAGGAGCCAATATGAGCATCCAGGTTCCGCTATTGGTTATTGACCGGAGACGATTCTCGGTCATGTTTACATAGATCTCGAACCCGTAGGGTCCGCACGCTTAAAGTTAGATGATGGTTATATTATGAGTTTATGTGTTTCGATGTACCGAAGGTTGTTCGGAGACCCAGATATGATCACGGACATGACGAGGAGTCTCGAAATGGTCGAGACATAAAGATCGATATATTGGACGACTATATTTGGACACCGGAATGGTTCCGGGTGAGATTGGGACAATACCGGAGCTCCGGGAGGTTATCGGAACCCCCGGGAGGTATATGGGCCTTAATGGGCTTTAGTGGAAAGGAGGGGAAAGGAGCAAGGGAGCCCCCCCCCCCCACAAGCCCAATCCGAATTGGGAGGGGGGCCGGCTCCCCCTTTGCTTCCTCCCTCCTTCCTCTTCCTTCCCTCTCCCTCTCCAAATAGGAAAAGGAGGATTCCTACTCCCAGTGGGAGTAGGACTCCCTCCTTAGGCGCGCCTCCTCCCCTTGGCCGGCCCCATCCTCCACTGCTTTATATACGGGGGAGGGGGCACCCCATAGACACAACAATTGATCATTGATCTCTTAGCCGTGTGCGGTGCCCCCCCCCCCATAGTCCTCCTCGATAATATCATAGCGGTGCTTAGGCGAAGCCCTGCGTCAGTAGAACATCATCATCCTCACCACGCCGTCGTGCTGACGGAACTCTCCCTCAAAGCTCGGCTGGATCGGAGTTCGAGGGACGTCCTCGAGCTGAATGTGTGCAAGAACTCGGAGGTGCCGTGCGTTTGGTACTTGATCGGTCGGATTGTGAAGACGTAGGACTACATCAACTGGATTGTGCTAACGCCTCCGCTTTCGGTCTACGAGGGTATGTGGACACACTCTCCCCTCTCATTGCTATGCATCACCATGATCTTGCATGTGCGTAGGAATTTTTTTGAAATTACTACGTTCCCCAACACTATTAACAGCCTTTTGCAAAATCAATTTAATCTCTCTATTGCTTAACTCTACTTGACCATCAGACAGAGGATGATATGTGATATCTCTCCAATGTATCTATAGTTTTTTATTGTTCCATGCTGTTATATTATCATTCTTGGATGTTTTAAAACCATTTTATAATCATTTTATATCATTTTATATCATTTTTTGGTACTAACCTATTGACATAGTGCCCAGTGCCAGCTGTTGTTTTCATCTTGTTTTTTACATCGCAGGAAATCAATAGCAAACGGAGTCCAAACGCACCGAAACTTTTTGTGGATTTTTTTGGACCAGAAGAAGCAAGTTGGTCCTAAGAAGTACCAAAGGGGTGCCCCGAGGGGGGCACAACCCACCAGGGTGCGTCAGGCGGCCCAGGGGCGCCCAGGTGGGCTATGATCACCTCGATGGCCTCCCACACCGCCTCTTTGCTCTATAAATACCGCAATATTCCGGAAACCCTAGGGGAGTCGACAAAAACCAATTCCGGCCACTGCAAGTTCCGAAAACACAAGATCTAATCTAGACACAATCATGGAGGGGTTCATCATGTCCATTGGTGCCTCTCAATTGATGCATGAGTAGTTCTTGGTAGACCTACGGGTCCGTAGTTAGTAGCTAGATGGCTTCCTCTCTCTCTCTCTCTGTCTCTTGATTCTCAATACAATGGTCTCTTGGAGATCCATCTGATGTAAGTCTTTTTGCGGTGTGTTTGTTGGGATCCGATGAACTTTGAGTTTATGATGAGATCTATGTTTTTATCCATGAAAGTTATTTGAGTCTTCTTTGATCTCTTATATGCATGATTTATTATATCCTCGTATTTCTTCTCCAATATTTGGGTTTTGTTTGGCCAACTTGATCTATTTATTTTGCAATGGGAAGAGGTGCTTTGTGATGTGTTAGATCTTACAGTGCTTGATCCCAGTGTTAGAAAGGAAAATGACACGCATGTATCGTTGCTATTGAGGATAACAAGATGGGGTTTATTTCTACATAAATAGATCTTGTCTACATCATGCCATCATTCCTTTTGCATTACTCCATTTTTCCATGAACTTAATACACTTGATGCATGCTGGATAGCAGTCGATGTGTGGAGTAATAGTACTAGATGCAGGGAGGAGTCGGTCTACTAATCTTCGACGTGATGCCAATATAATGATCATTACCTGGATATCGTCATGGTTATTTGAAGTTCTATCAATTGCCCAACAATAATTGTTTTCCCACCGTTTGCTATTTTATCGAGAGAAGCCACTAGTGAAACCTACGGCCCCCGGTTCTCTTCTTTAATATATTTGCCTTCACGATCTATTTTCATTTGCTTTTATTTTCAAATCTATTGAACGAAAAATACAAAAATACCTCGCTGCACTTTATTTTATTTGCGATCTATTTATCGAATCTATTACAACTTTATCCCATCTCCGTGCCAATTTCTGGCGCCGTTATGCGAAAGGGATTGACAACCTGTCGGTAGGAGCGACACCTATGGGATCAATGAAATCCCCACTACGGTCGGCGGGCGCAGGGTTGTGAGAAGAGTCGGTCTAAGAGCCAGCACAAAGGTCATTTACCCAGGTTTAGGCCGCGGGGGATCGTGTAAAACCCTAGTCTTGCTTTGGTGTGTATTTCAATGTTCTTGAGCTAGCTATGGTGCGTTACTTGCTAAAAAGAGCCAAATCCCTCTCCAGTAGACCTCGGGCCTCCTTTTATAGGAAAAAGGGGATGCCATAGTGGCATACAGGAGATGGAAAGGGTACAGTGTACAAACTTATCGCCTGTCATTACGGGACAAGACGCATTCAATGCGCCCCTTAGGTGTCCCCTTGCTTTGTTGCCGCCTCTCCTTGCTTCGGCATGCGTCCAGGACAGCGAGGCATGTAGCGCCATGTAGGTTGGCGGGCTGCTGAGCTGGTGCGGTGGCAAAGTCTTCATGAAGATCTTCATGCCACCATGCAGGTGCTTGCTGAGCTGGTCTCGGGGCCGCACGTCTCCATGTAGGTGCTCGCCTGGCTGGCCGGGCTGGCAGATGCATGGGAACGGCGGTGGAGCCTTGGCAGGTACGGGCCTGGCCGCGGCCCCGCTGATGTCCTCGGCAATGGTCTTGCTGGGGCCCTGGCAAGACTCTTGCCGCTGTGGTCGTCCCCGGCAGGGGTCCTGCCGGAGGCCTCGTGGGTTTCCTCGGCAGGGGTCGTGCCGAGGATTGCTGTCTTCTGGTCCTCATCTGATCTGGTGTGTTTATGATCTTGACGAAGATCTGCATGCCATGATGGAGGCGCCTCCCGAGCCCTGGTTCCAATGTGGTCAATATCGTTGGAACCCTGGGGCTCAAAGGTGGCGCGCTCTGCTGGCGTTGGGCAAGTTGCCTCGGCAAGGCTCTTGCTAGGGCCGCGAAGGCCGCCTCGGCAAGGGTCTTGCTGGGGGAGTCCACCTGGCCCTCCCGCTCTTTGAGTCTCCGTCTCGGCATTGCTTTCATGGTCTTGTAGCTTTGGCTTCCCTCCTCTGCCTTGCGAAGTGTGGCCACGGGCGTGGCTCTGACTGCCCGTGCACAAGTAAAGGGGTACAAGGTAGAGCCCCTACTTCTATACACCGACAGGAGCCCCCGGGCCTGGGCCACACATAAGCACAACGCATTGTTGGGCTAGGCCCAGAATGGTGTGCAGGGGGGTGGGGCCGATTTTTACCGCAGTAACTTTTTCGTCCGCTGTGCTTCCCCACGAACCGTGTTGAATGTGCGACATGGAGGGTCGTGCGTGACGTGGGGGGCATACGTTGGGTGCCTACTGCACATGGGCGTCACGTCATAGTAAATGGTAAAGAGGCGACCCACACCTTCCCCATAAAAAGGAATAAACGCAGGCGCGCTGCTCATTTACCCTCTATGCTTTCTACAATCTCAGCACCGTTGTCCCCATCTTCTTCCTCCTCGAGCTCTAGCTCCTTCTTGGCACTGTTGCGCCCCAATTGCTTTCGATCCCTTGCCTTCTCCCAGCCACCATGGTTCCCAAGACTGGCAAGGGCAAGGGGGTGGCCAAGGATGTCTTGGAGAGGGAGGCACCGGAGAACGAGGCGGCGGTGCGGTGGGCGCAGTTCGCCTACTTCTCCTCGTCGTCGGTTGATGTATTCCACCTCAAGGACTTCTTCAGGCCTCTATGGGCGGCAGAGACGACGGGGCACCCTGCCACGCGCGTCATCCCCGCTGACTGCGTCAAGGTCGGCCCAAATTGGTACCCCTTCTTATTAGATTTCTTCTCCTGGTGGCTCTGCCCCCCTTTCTCTGATTTCTTCAACGACGTCATGCGCACCTCCGGTTTCCGCCTTTTGGATCTTACGCCGAACACCGTGACGTGCAGGGCGCTCTTCTCCCACCTCTGTGAGGGCTTCGCCGGGCTGCTTCCCAGCACAGCTCTCTTCCGCCACTACTTCTCCTCCCGCCTCCAGCTAGGGTGCGCCCTCTCCGTAAGCATCTCCTGGATCTCGAGGGTCTAAGGGAAAAGCACGTATCCGGAGGGTGCCCACAAGGAGAGGTGCGAGGAGTGGTGGGGTCGGTGGTGCTGGATCGAGGAGAAGAACCGTCGGAGTTCTGCTGGGTTCATCAGAGCTCGCCGACCCGTGGCGAGGACTGGAGCGACGTCGACGCCAACGATGGGAAGCTTTTGATGGCCACCACCAGGATCCATCGCCTCACCACGGCAGGCTCACCCTGGAGATGATTGGGGCGGACTTCATCCACCGCCGAACCGCCCCGCTGCACAACATGGGGAGGCCGCCCTGGGACTTTAGTAACATGACCGACATCATGAGGCTCCGCCCCGGCCTGAAGCATAACTTCACGGTGATGGGACATGCCCATTTCTGCTATAGGCTTTTCCAGCTTGATGTGTTTGCCGATGGCGGGGTGGAGAGGACCGGTAGGGTCGCGAAAGGCGGCAAGGTCATCAAGGGGCCCCTGTTTGGGTTGCCACCGGGTGTGTTCCCCCTGAGCAACAACACGTGCCAGGCCGCCATTCTCGACATGATGCCAGTCTTCAACACGCACGGCCTCGACCCGTCATCGGCCGAGCCCCCGGCACGCGAGGTGCAGGAGTTCTTCGACAACTTGTCGGAGGGCTATGACCACGACAAGCTGTTGCTCATCGAGGACACCACCCAGGCAGAGATCGACTACATCGCCGCCAGAGTGGCGCAGGCACAGCTCGCCATGGAGGCCAGCAGCACTGGCGGCATGGAGGATGAGGCCAATGCGGCCGTGGAGGAGAGGGAGCTCGCCGAGTGGGCGGGGGTTGCCGAGGAGGCCAGTGGTGCCAACACCGGGGCCCCCCTTGTTGAGGAGGTGGTCGAGAAGTCGACCGAGGAAGAGGCCGAAGCCACCGACCCTCCGTCCATGGGAAGAGGACGTGTCATGTGGCGGGCCAGCTCTGGTGAGCCGGTCCGGCCCAGGAGGACTAAACCGCGGCAAGGGGCCCATGGGGAGTCTGTGCGCCAGCGACAGCGAAGAAGACGGCGAAGACCATGGTGCTTAATTTTAGTTGATCTGCACAAAAATAGAGATTGGAATGTCTTAAGGCCCCTCCTTGTACTACCGTTGTACATTGATGTTCATCACTGGAAGAAGGTGTATCGGGGAGAACTGGGTCGATTTCGAGTATAATGTGATCACGCTTTTTCATTATCTGTGTAAACAGGGTTATTCAGCTGCATTTTGGTGGAACTACACAAATGTACAGATGGAACCGACATATATGCAGAGTGCGAGATGTGCCAAGTAAAAATTACCGACACCAACCGTGCTCCATGTAAGCATTGGCATCCACCACCACCAATCGGATGTGTGGCACTCTCTATGGATGGAACTTTCTCGGCAGCAAATCCTCTAACCAAATACTAGTAGCTTATATTGGCACTTCTCTAAGGAGTACTCTTTTTTGAAAGAAGCACCAGTATATTTTTCTTTATTTGTATATGCTATACATTGGAAAAATAATATATTTTGAGAGTACATACAAATATGAACCAAATGATACAATTTTGGGTGACATACATTCACATTTTGCTTTAAATACACTACGTGGTCAAACTTTGACCCAAAATACGCAAAATAATAAAATACTTCCAAGTCAGCGCGGATCCTCTCCTCTTAAACCATCGCTGCTCCTCTCTTGTTCCAATCTAAATCTACCGTCGCTCCTCTCCGCTTCCATTTCAAAACCACCGCCCCTCCTCTCCTATTCCAATACAAAACCAGTGCCACTCCTCTCATGTTCTAATCCAAAACCAGCGCCCGTCCTCTCCTCTTCCATTCAAAAACCACCACCGGCGAGTGAAGGTGTTGTGGAGAAGTAGATATATGGAGGACTACAACCGATATGTGAGGATCACAGACGGCGACCCTGTGAAGCTGGCTAGGATGTTGGAGATACAGCCTTGGTTTGACAACAAGGACCAACAAGCGGTCACGGTGACATCCATGGCCAAATATCTGCAACAGAGCGAAAAGGCGGCGATACTCCCGAAGGGAGTCACGCGGGAGTACATAGAGTTGCTCCTCTAGGCCATGGAGCAGACAAATTCACCGAATCTGATCGTGAAGCAGAGGTTGTGGGACTATCAATCCAAGATGGAGCTTCCACCAGAGATTGAAGGATCGAGCATCTACAGGGTGCTGTTTGTGACGGTGTCGTACCAGAGCGAGCCGGTGGAATCTTCGTCGACCGAACCCAATAGAAAGAGGAGAAAAGAAGTTGGCCCAACGAAGCTTGCACTGCCATCCTCTCCATCGCCATTCACATCGTCTCACGGCGCGGCTGTCTGCCACCGAGGAATAGGAGGGTGCTGCCCCTCCCCCCAACGCAATAATCAGGCTGGTTGTGAATTGTCAAGAGGAGCTTAGGGTTGTCAGTATTTGTATGTTGTGAATTGTGTTTTGTGTTCTGTATTTTGAGAGTACTTTCATATATGAATGTCTTTTGAATTTCAGATCTGCAGTATCGAGCATATGAAGTATTTTATGAAATCTAGAGATCTATTTTTAGCATTTAAAAATGTAGTTTCATATAAAAGTGCACACAATGTGTCTCTCAGAGAAGAAACAACAAGTTTCAGTTTCAGATAAGAAACTGCAAGTTTCAGAGGCAGAGCATTTATATTAACACGCCCTTTTCAAACAGGGATAACATCATGTTGGAAGCTTTATTCATAGTCGAAAATGGAACTAGCAGCCAGTTAACATCATGTTGATCAACATTCATGCGTAGCACATCTTCATATCATGCAGAGTCAAAAAAATATGCTATTTTCAAAATGCCCACACAATGTGGAGTGTGCGAAAAATAGAAAAAACGAGGGACGACGTTTTGGCAAGTGTTGGACGTGGTGTGCGTAGATGACAATGGGGACCCACATGTCAAGAATGGCAGAGGCAAAAAAATTGGAGATATTTTCACTGCATCAGGTGGAATCGAACCCGGGGGGAACAGAGGTAGGGCAGTGTCACTTGGCCACTGGGCTAGTTTAGTTGTTTGGGTAGAAATAAGGCACAACATCTACCATTACTGTAACACGCATTCCCCGACTCCGGTGGTTCTCTCTCGTCCTCCACCTTTGTGCGCTCGCCGCAGGCTGCTGTCTGTTGTTGTGAACATGCTAAACAAACGAGAGGAATCTAGAGAGGACTGTACATGGAGAGGCGGATAGATGGGAACCACCAGGTCTATTGTCATACACATGGCAAGTTCCTCATTGAAATAGTACTTCGTCCAAGTGCCATACTGACGTTGGGGCCCACGGGTTTGTCAACATAGTTAAAAAAATTTAGGTGCTCCAACTTAGTTACTCAATGAGATAAATTTACAATGAATCCTGGGAGCCGGCAGGTATCATTTATTATCAGTGGGCCAACAAGTATCAGTTGGGTTATGGACTGCCCTGTCTAGGCTTCCTTTTTAAGGACACTACAAAAAAATACACTTCCGTGATGATACGTGTTTGTCACAGTAGGTCACGTTTTCTGTCATGCATGTACATCCATGACGATTTTATGACAGAATCAAGATAGTCATACCTGTGTCGTAGAAGTGTTCCATGACATTACCAAAATTATCATCACGGAAGTGTCCACTTCCATGACGATAAATCGCGCGTCACAAAAGTGCTTTCGTCAAGGGTGACCGACACGTGGCATCCACCATAACGGAACACCGTTAAGATATTGGGTCGGATTTTTGATCCGATAACCCGTTAACAGCCACAACCAATGCCGATTTTCCACGTGTAAAATTCTCATTGGCTGACGGGTCCACGCGTCAGCTCCGCGTTGGCACAGGTGTCACTCATCCAACTGTCGAGATGGGCCTATGATATGTTGACATGTGGAGCGGCCCAAAAGTGGCCCACAAAGTTTAAATGGGCTGGCCCAACCGAAGGCCCATAAGATTTAGCGGACCATAATGGGCCGGCCCAGCTAAAGGACCACCAAATTTACCGGACCATAATGGGCCGGCCCAGCTAAAGGCCCACACGATTTTGAAGACCATAATGGGCAGGCCTAGCTAAAGGCCCACAAGATTCTGCAGACCATAATGGGCCGGCCCAACTAAAGGCCCAACATTCTCTGTCAAATCGACCCGTCAACGGCCTGTCCTAAACTTGTCATCAACGTGGCCCATGGTCACTTCTGGCCCGTTAAAAGTCCACTAAGTAATTGGGCCGAATTACGGCCCGGTGTATTTCCAGCCTGTTAAAGGTCCGACTTCATTTGGGCCCATTTACAGGCCATCAAAACTTTCGGCCCATAAACGACCGTGAAGGATTTGGGTCATATTCGGCCATGTCTGACATTCAGCCTGTTAGAGGCCAACTAAGATTTGGGCCACTTTCGGCCTGTTAACACCGGACATAAACTATGGGCCATATGTGGCCCAACGTCATATCGGGCCCATTAACGGCCCATATCAAAATGACGATAATCTAGCCCGACCGAAGTTCCGTCCTGTTAAAGGCCCGTGTATTAGGTCGGCGCATTTACGGCCCGTCCGAATTTCGGCCTGTCAAAGATCTGCATCGTAAATGGGCCACCATTTCGGTCTGCTAAGACCAGTGGGTTATTTGGCACAATCAGGGCCCAATCTCACTTTCGGTCTATTAAAGGCCCATGTTTTTTATGGGCTCGAGATATTTACACCTGTAAACGGCCTATTTTTACTGAGGGCCCAAATTATGTTTAGGCCTGTTACAGTCCCACTATGGGCACAGGCCTACCAGAAAAATATGAAAGCTTATGCTGATTTAGGCCCAGATATTTTTAGTGGGCTACATGCCAATTTCGGCCCGTAATCATTTTTAGCCCAATTGGAATGGGCCCGACGAATGTTGACATGTTGGGCTCCTACGAAGCTTTCGGCCGAATACATTACTAAGATAAACCTACACTATACAAAAATAGCGTCGTAATTACTGCAGCCTATGGCAGCATCATAAATGTTGTATCACAACAAAATAAATTCCAACCATACAACAAAAAGCATGTTGGCATAAAGTTTACAGTCCTTCCAGATAAAAACACCATCAGATGTATAGAAGCACAGATCATTTGACCTGAGTGCTAATTTTTAAGGCTGGAGAATCTGATGGAGCAGCACGATCTCCACCTTTTTCCGCCATTGCTCTTGAACAACGAAGCAGATGTCTGATAGTCTGGTTTCAAAACCATTCATATCTTGACGACATTTCTCAACTACTATTCTTGTTGCCGAAACAACGTCCATTAGGGATAGGACTTGTGTCTGGAGCACAGATATATCACTCTGTCTCACAGGAAGATTTTGTTCAGTAGGCGATTTGGACGAGGGTACCTTGACAACCAACCCAGAATTACGCATGAAGGTGCTTTTTGCACTGTTAGTGGAGAGATACTGACGCACTACAGCAAGAGGTGACATTGTGCCTGTAGTAGCCTCGTCACCTTCGGGTGGTCATGGCTGTTCAATCATTTGTTCCATATCTTCCTGAAAGTTTGAACTTGTAGCTTAGTGTACCGGATAAGTTACTAATGAGATAAAAACAAACAAAGTAGGTTAAACGTTTATACATAACTTATTTTGGTGAACTACTGTAATACATTAGCATGTATTGTAGTGCCAACTACATAATAAAATCACTTTCGGAACATATGTCCATGTAGCATGCCTACTGTATTGTCAATTTCCTCACATTCGTTGACATCTAAGGATAAAGAGACATGGTTTAAAGTAGGATGAACATAGTATGACATCATTCATATCATGGGCAAACAGATATAAAACAAACAGGCTATTTTATCATTGTGTGCACACGTGAACATAACAACTAGATTACAGATCAAGACCAAAAGAATATCCTTCATCTCTTTTAAACCATGTAAGGTGAAATGATACGTTAAGACTACTGTGTATAAAAGTGAACAGAGTAACTGACATTGGCTACAAACCAAGTAGTTAAATTAACACATCAAAGTACCAATCAGTTCAAGGCAGGAAGAGTAAGGACTTACAACAACATCTTGAACTGGTGTGGTCATGCCCTTCATCCTGCTGGTGTGGCAATCCTTGAAGATTTACACTGCATTCGGTTCAGGTTCTTTTTGGTCCGCACGAGCTTTCCTCTGTATTTGGAACAAGTCAATATAGATACGATAATATGGCACAAAAAAGAAGGAGGTAGCAGCTATTTACAAGAGCCTCACAGTGTGCAATATAGCTACGAGATCCTGTTATCTGTTGGAATTTCACTTTAGAACGATTGGTTTTGTTCTTCAAACAGTTAGCCTAGAAGAAGATACACTTGTAAGGCACATACATAAATACAAGTTCAATATGTGGTCTGATCAAATACATATAGCCTACCTGATACTTTCGATCAGACCAGTGTTTAAGGAGGGTTGTCCAGTCTTCATCTGTAATATATTCCACTGGAGATGTTTGGGCGATTTCATTGTTAGCCTTGCCTTCAAAGTGAGATTTTCTAAGGTGGTACCGATACTGTCGCAGAGCAGACTGAAAAATACTGTCGCAAAGCAGACTGAAAAACATGAGTGCATGCTTGTTTAGTTGCATCATCATTCGGATCCAACTTGAACCTCATCTGTTGAAAAAAGAATGTGAGTCTTATTAGGAGGAAGCTAGAAAGTATGGGACAGAGCAAGACAATATTACTAATTGTGATGAATAACATTACTTACGGATAAATGCTCAAGGAAGGTGTTAAACTGGGTATTGTCTTTCTCGATCCTGTATTGGATCCACGTTGGGAGGATACATGCATGACACCTAACGGCAACGGCTACCTCTGATACTAACTTGGCTGACTCTGTAGCATCACGTGGCCTTTTTAAACCTGCCTCAAAATGGATCTCCATTCTTCCTCCTTTAGATTTTGTTAATCTGTCAAGCATTATCCCTGATGTCTATTTTCGCTTGTGCCGTGGTGCTGGTTCAACAATGAATATGGAAAGTGTTAGTGTACATCAAACTCTGAGAGTACATATAAAGGAGCATGCAACTGCAACTTGACTCGGTCAGGTACCGTCTTGGTGTTGACGCTCATGTGGTTCATCTGATCTTGCCAAGTCCTGGTGTGTCAGCAGTGCTTTGGAAGTAGTGTTAGGTGTGGAGGCAGCTTGGGAACTGGCCAGTTCCGGAGCAAACGAACGAGTAACTAGTTGAGATGCTGGTACAGTTGAAACGGATGCTACAGCTGGTGGAGCAGGTGATACTGTGTTTGTAGATTTAGCCGGTGGACTTGGACCTTCTACTGCACTATAAGTACCAGCACAATCTCGACGGCAGAATCTTTTCCGTTTCACCCGACGAGTAACAACACTCCCTACTATATTATTTTCCTTGCTCTTTTTTGACTTTGCCATGTCAAGCTGTACCCACAACACAAAAGAATAAAATCACTCTTCAGAACTCATTGATGCATGATATAGACAAGCAATACTTTGATGTAAGACAACCGTATGAGGATGGAATATGTAAGAAAAACATGCCAGCATGACATATTCACAGCTACGATGTGCAAACTAAGAAGAAGGATTTTCAAGAAAATAGAAGTAATGAAAGCTAGACACCATATGAAAGATGCAACCAATATTACTCTGCCAAGTTAAAAGTGTCTTGTCATAAGTGGCAATTCAAAAAATTAGAAGCAATATAATGCACAAATCAATGCAAGATGCAACCACTATCAAACTGCCATGTTAAAAGCGTCCAATCATGAGTGACTGATGCGGGATACACAACAGCAGTACTTTGATGTAAGAACATGGTATGATAGATAGATGCAGTGCATTCTAGACACACAAAGCCATGTCATATGCAAATGTATAACATATAAACTCAGTAGGTGCAATTTAATCAAAATAGAAGAAATACAGGCTAGACAACATATGCAACATGAAACCAATTATCACACTACCAACTTAGAGCAAGCACCTGCGATGGTGGAGTACGGGAGATGAACTCATCATGTTGGCTTGGGACTTCAACTTCATTAGCAGTGGCAAATCTAGAGAGTCTCTGTTTGCGTCGGTGCGGAGGACCACCAACATCCCCTAACTTACTCTTTTCCTTCCTATTTTCTGATATTGCCTTATGAAGTCAAAACCACAAGAAGATGAATAAAAATTAGCTCTGCATAACTAGTTGATGCATGATACAGACGAACACTACTTTGATGTAAGGCAAGCGCAGGATAGGAGGATGGAATATATACTAAAAAGACAGCGTTTCATATTCACACGTACGATAGGGGGATGGAATATGTATGAAAAAACAGTAAGCGGAAGGCATTTCAACAAAATTAGAAGAAATGAAAGATAGGAACCATATGAACATGCAACCAGTATCACTCTATCAGGTAAAAAGTGTCTCATCGTAAGTGCCATTTCAAGAAATTAGAAGCAGTACAAGCTAGAAGACAATGCAAGATGCAACCTACATCACAGTCCCAAGTTAAATGTGTCTTACGGGTAAGTGATCATTGTAGGTATAAGTTGTAAGCTACGCAGATGCAATTCAACATAATCAGAAGCAATACAAACTAGACATCATACGAAAAACGCAACCACGTATAACAGTTCCAAGTAAGAGCAAGCACCTGTGATGGTGGAGTAGGGGAGATGTGCTCATCATGTACACGTATGTTCCAGAAACAGGAACACATGTCATATTCACAGTCATTATGTGTAAAGTAAGCAGATGCAATTCAAGTTAGAAGCAATACAAGCTAGACATCATACGCAACATGCAACCACATATAATAGTGTCAAGTTAGAGCAAGCACCTGTGATGGTGGAGTAGGGGAGATATGCTCATCATCCACACAGCTACGTTGACTGTCTAGCCTTGTGTTGTCTTGCGAATCTTGTTGGGAGGATGGCGGAGTAGAATCTGTAGAGACCCACTGTTTGAGTTGCTCCGAAGGACCACCATCATCCACTGCCAGACTAATTTTCTTCAGCTGTAATGACTTTGCATTGTGAAGTCAAACCGATAAGAAAAAGGAATAAAAATCGCTCTTCAGAACTCATTCATGCATGATACTGACGAACACTACTCGGATGAAAGGCAAACACATGATGTGAGGATGGAATATGTATGAAGAACAGGATGGTGTGACATATTCACACCTATGATGTGGTAACTAAGCAGAAGGCATTTCAACAAAGTAGAAGCGCTGCAAGCTAGACACCATATGAAAGATGCAACCAATATCACTCTGCCAAGTTCAAACTGTATGGTGTTTCAACAATTTAGAAGCAATACATGCTCGAAATCATATGCAAGCCACAACCAATATCACAGTGGCGACTTAAAGGTGCCTTATCATAAGTGACTGATGCGGGATATGCAAGAATAGTAGTCTGATGTAGAAACAGGAACACATGTCATATTCACAGGCATTATGTGTAAAGTAAGGAGATGCAATTCAAAAAAGTTAGAAGCAATACAAGCTAGACATCATACGCAACATGCAACCACATATAATAGTGCCAAGTTAGAGCAAGCACCTGTGATGGTGGAGTAGGGGAGATGTGCTCATCATCTACACAGCTACATTGACTGTCTAGCCTTGCGTTATCTTGCGAATCTTGTTGGGAGGATGGCGGCATAGAATCTGTAGAGAACCTCTGTTTCAGTTTCTCGGAAGGACCACCATCATCCAATGCCTTGCCAATTTCCTTTAGCTTTATTGATTTTGCATTGTGAGGTCATACCGACAAGAAAAAGGAATATCATACGCTCTTCAGAACTCATTCATGCATGATACTGACGAACACCACTCTGATGAAAGGCAAAGTCATGATGCGAGGATGGAATATGTACAAAAAATGGACGGCTTGACATATTCACACCTATGAAGTGTTAACTAAGAAGAAGACACTTCAACAAATTAGAAACACTGCAAGACTCCATATGGAAGGTGCAATCAATATTACTCTTCCAAGTGAAAACTGTCTCGTCATAGGTGGCGTTCATCAAACTAGAAGCAATACATGCTAGAAATCATATTCAAGACGCAAACCAATATCACACTGCCAACTTAAAGGTGTCCCATCATAAGTGACTGATGCGGAATAAACCAGAAGAGTAGTTTCATGTAAGAACATGGTGTGATAGACAGATATAGTATGTACCAAAAATAGGAAAGCGTGTCATATTCACATGTATCATGTGTAAGCTAAGCAGATGCAGTTTACACTAATTACGAGCAATACGAGCTAGACACCATATGTAACATGCAACTAGATATCACACTACCAAGTTAGAGCAAGCACCTTGGATGGTGGAGTAGGGGAGCGGAGATTTGGATCTTGTAATGCACTATCAGTACAAGGAGAATCGGTACAGATGCTCCGTTTACGTTGCTGTAGAGGACCACCATCATCGCCTTCCTTAATCTTTTCATTCCTCTTTCTCGATTTTGCCTTGTCAAGTCAAATCCACAATAAAAAGGAATAAAATTTCCTCTTCAGAACTCATTGATGCATGATACTAACAAACACTACTTTCATGTAAGGCAGCCACATGACAGGAGGATGGAATATGTATGAAAAATAGGACGGCGTGACATATTGACATGTATGATGTATAAAGTGTAAACTAAGCACAAGGTGCTTGAACTTGTTAGAATCGATGCAAGCTAGAAACCATATGAAAGATGAAACCAATATCACTCTGCCAAAATAAAAGGGTGCCCTAAAAAATGTATTTGACCAAATTAGAAGCAATACATGGCAACAGGCTACAAATGCAACATGCAAATAATAAAGGTGACTCATCGTAAGTGATTGATGCAGGATACAGAAGAGAGGTAGTTTCATGTAAGAACAAGGTTAACAGATAGATGTAGTGTGTACTAAAAATAGGAAGGCATGTCATATTCACAGGTATAGTGTGTAAACTAAGAGGATGCAATTTACCCTAATTAGGAGCATTACAAGGTAGACACCATATGCAACATGCAACCACATATCACACTGCCAAGTAAGAGCAAGCACCTGCGATGGTGGTCTGGGGGAATTGCGGTCTTCAGGTACAGAGCTACGTTCAATATCTTCATTTAGCCTTGATGTTTCTTGAGAATCATGTGGGGAGGATGGCACTGCACTCTTTAAACGAGTAGGGCGTCTCAGAGTAACCCACTGGGGTGACTATCTCATCATAAGTGATTGACGAGGGATACAAAAGAGCATTAGTTTGATGTACGAACATGGTTAATAGACATATGTAGTATGTATCAAAAACAAGAAGGCATGTCATTATCAAAGGTATAATGTGTAAAGTAAGCAGATGCAGTTTAACCAAATTGGAAGCAATACAAGCTAGACACCATATGCAACATGCAACCACATTTGACAGCGCGAAGTTAAAGCAAGCACCTGGGATGGTTGTGTGTGGCACCTGGGATGGATGGGCAGAGCTATGTTTACTGTCTCCAACTGCTGACACTGCACCCATTAGAGCGCTGAAACGCTTAGTGCTTATCTTCAAATTACACTAGAGCGACTTCTGTCTTTTCTTTTCTGCATTCATCAACACTGCGTCAGAGTCTGAAATACCCACGCATAAAAAAACAATAGTGTGAGTATGGGTGAAGTGTGTGCACAATTAGTACAGTGTAAAGGTAGCAGATAGCAGATCGGTGAGAAATAAATAATGGGAGACATATGATAGCTCTACAACATGCATGGTACACTAAATTACTACAGGATTCTATGAAAATAATAGTCGACTGAAAGCAAAGAGGTCAGTCCATTTTTTCTGCACCGTCCGTTGTACAAAGAACGGGCAAATTGCCTTCATCTACCTCCAGCGACCACCGGCCCAGTATTCCTCCCCTGCCTGCGCCCTCCCCTCCACCTCACTGCACCACCGTGCTTGGCATCGCCCCCCACGGCCATCCATTCAAGCCCCGCCGACTTCCAGATCAGGCGCAAGCAGCTCTTGCGCCCCACACCCCTATGATAGACACCAATGTGCCGCTTCCCTGGGGAACAGGCGGACTAGGTGCTCCGCGCGCCTAAGCGGGTGCTGCTTCTTTTATTTGCGGTTCGACTGACCCTAAATTGAAATCCAGGCGGGCTACTGACCTTTAGCAAAGGTGAAACAGTAAAAGGGAGGAAACCTTGTGCATTTAATATCATGAAGAAGATGCAGTAAGAAGCGCTCAACTAGTTTCTTTCGTGGGATGAATACGGTGTGAGCGGAGACATAGATTTGCACGAATAAGGGAAGAGGAGTACCTCTTTATGCTGGTAGTGTTGTGTCCTCCTTCTGTTTTTCCGACGATCTTTTTGTTGTTCGCCGGAAACCAGAAGTTGTGGAGGACGGTGTAGCCTTGGACGAACCCATGGCCAAGTTGTTGAGTGTGGTGCGGTTGCCGTCTGTCGGCAGCGGGGAAGGAGATCCGAGGCGGCGAACGACGGCGTAGTGGGAACATCTCCAGTGCGGTGGACGGTTGCGATAGTGGAGCCGCAGTAGTGAGGCGCGGGATGGAATGGTCGGAGTGGTTCTGGTACGGCGCACGTCGGCGTCGGCGTCGTGGAGGCAGCTCTGCCTCGGCTTCGGCTGCTAAGTCCTTGAGGGCGTTGCGGTTGCGGTTGCGTTAGACGACGATGTTGGGGTACCGGCTCCGGCGTGATGGAGGAGGGCGGCGGTGGATTGGCCCCTATGGGGTGGAGGATGGAGGAGGCTGGGGTTTCGTGGCTGGTGGAGAGGGCATTTTCGCGCCCACGGAGTATGAATTGGGAAACGAAGGGAGGCGGGGAACTAAGGGGGAACAATGTTTGAGTTTGACACATGCTTGTTCGAAATTTGGGGAAAGTTACAATCTTTGCCCCCATTTAAAATTTTGGACATATTGCGGGTTGGGGATAGGACAGTCTGTAAGGTGTCCCAAATGTGGGCGGGATAGATTTCGGCCGAGTGCATGGGTGTTTAGGCGCCCACGGCATATGAATGCTTCTCGGAGGCAGTTGAGACTTGCGTCTTGGTGAAGTTACAAACCTACCCCGGTTTAGACCTTTGGACATCGGGCCAATAGGCTACATGGGCCAGAGTCAAGATAGTAATTTCCTACTACCAAACATTAGTCTCACGCGGTTTCGGGTGACCAGAGGCCTATTTGGCGCTTCGTTCAATATTTGGGAGCAGAAGCATTAACGTTTTCGGTTCTCTTGAATTGAACTTTCAGGATTTGTCAAACTTCACAAATCTTTACTCTTGAAAATCCTAAAGCTACGATTATTTTGGAATGGAGGGGGTACATTTGAATATACATTGTACACGAGTATATATTAAAAAATATGCAACTTACCTCAGTTCATGCATGGTTCCAGATATAACCTCCTTGGTTGCAAAAAAAAGTTAGATATGCGTATGAATATATATAGCATGTTCAAACTCACAACAAAGATTGATGCCCCTTTTTACATCTGATTTACAAATGCCATTATCTCGGGTTCAAACAGATGAATGCACTTCCTATGAATTCGAATCTTCGAAACCCCTTTATGTTGAATTCGACTTGTATTCTATCTCGTAGCTAGCAATTTGGAATGTACCCATGCAAGTGACAAATGTATAAAGTGCTTCACACTAACAACATGGAGTTCACTAATTAATGTTTATATATGAATTGCAAAAGCATCCATTGCCTGTATTTCAAATCGCTCTCACTCTATGGATCGATAATATGAAATAAACACATGCACATGCTAGAATTCAATAGAGTATGTGTGTCTGATAGACCTATTTTCGTCCATACGCAATTTGCAAAATTCATGATCTCATCCAAAAATAATAATGCCATTTATATTTTAATTTAATGCGTAGAACCGCCTTTTACACATAGATGCACTATGCCTCGCCCCGTTCTCACAAACGCGTTATATATCTCTCTATCTAACGCATAAGTGCACACACTTTATATGCATCGGCATTTCTATTTCACACATGCTCACAATATCCCTCAGGGTGTCGGGGTGTCTCACGCACATGCTCTCTCTGTTTCTCTCTCTCTTTCTGACTACTATGTACAACTCTTTTCACTAATCTCAGTTGGAAAACACTATTTCTCTCACATGCATATATACACATGCACGGTCTCTACTAGCCCTCTATATGCACATATATGTGCCTACGTGTCTCTCGCACGCACATTATCTTTAGGCCTCTCTCGCACACATTGCCCCCCCCCCAACACACCTCTCGTAGTAGTTGGCAGATATGATTTCATCATATCATTCGGTAGGATATCCCTGGCTGTTAGGCTGGATGGTAATACGAGGCAAAGTTTTACCCTAGTTCGGATTGGACCCTTGCAGTTGAAGAAAGAGCCTACTCCTGGTACTGTATATTAGTGATAGGGGTGTGTACAAAGTACACATGAATACCAGGCATTGTGCGTGTGTGTATACTATCGATGAACTAGCCCCCAAGCTTGTATAACATACTAAGGGCCTAGGTTACAAATCATATATAGTCGGCTTATCACCAGTGGGGATAGAGTCCTCCGCGACTCTGGTAGCTTCATGTTGTACGCCGAGTCCTCCACATGGGTCTTCGTATAACACGTCTCGGTCTAACCTATATGTGGCGCAGGATGGAACCGACCCATGAGACTTCATGTTGACCCACCACAACTAGAAATGATGTGCCCACCACACCACACACGCAATCGGCCACTAAGAAAACAAGCATATATAATAGTACAACGGTATCTAGCTCACGATACGTCTCCATAATTTGTTGATGACACTGGCGGACTTTGCATTTGATGCGTGATCCATATTTTGTTGACGACACTTATGGTCATTGCGTTTTAAGAGAAAGCACGATATGGTCACTAGACTTTAGAATAAGCTCATCACGGTCACCACATACATTTTGTTGTGCTAACCAACATGTGGTTGGATGGTTACAGGACAGTGGTTTCTTGAGCCCACCAAGGTTAAAGTCCCGGTGCTCGCATTTATCTTGTGCTAATTTCAGTATTTTCCGGTGATGTACGTTCAGTGGGAGGAGACGTTCCACTCGACTACGAGGCACCTATGGTGACTTCATAAAATCTTAGGATCATATATGCTGGCCCACTCTCTTGAAGGTGCTCATAGGGGTAGGGTTCACGTGTGTGCGCTTATGGCGGTGAGTGCTTGCGCGTATATATGAGCCCTTGCATCTGTACAGTGTTAAAGAAATACATGTCATGATTATACGGTCACTGGCTCACCCATACAACTCCGTATTTTGTTGATGACACAATCAATTGACCAGTCAAACATTCCACGCATCGCAACTAGTGTTGCACCATCGGGGTGCGTAACCGTGGGGCCCACCTGTCAGCCCGTATATGAAAGAAAGAAATGGTAGTTTGAGTCTGTACTGTGTTAATAAAATAGGAATACATTTTAGGGTAATCATACGGTCACTTGCTCACCATACAGCTCCGCAATTTGTTGATAACACGATCAATTGACCAGTCAAACGGTCCACATTCAGTAGCGCATATTACAATAGGGCCCACCCATCAGCGAGTATATGAAGGACAGAAATGGTAATAAATTAGTGGTCGGTGTCGGCGTTCTGGGAACGAGGGTCCCTAGACTTGCCTGCCTGCGGCCTACGGCATGGCTCAAAGGAGGCCCAGCACAGCCCATCTTCATCAACACAGGCTCAAGACCCTCACGAGGGGCCAAGCCTCGCGGGGAGGATGACAAGGAGCTTCCTCAGGCACAGCCTCGTCAGGCTGGCTCGCGAGGAGGCGGAGAGTTCAAGGCAGGGTACCTCGCAAGGTGCCCATGACGCAAGCCATGACGATCAAGGGCGCCAGTCGGGCGCCAGCCCGCGCAGTGTCCTCCTTTCCTCTTCGGTGCAAAGGGAGCAAGCGCAGGCGAGAGCATCAAGCAAAGGCATCCATTTCGGTGCAGCAAGACCAAGACCAACCCAACGGCCGGAAGGAAGTCATTGTGGAGCCCAAGCCGGCGTCACCACCAGAGCCTTTGACAGGCGAGGACCAACTTTAGTCAGGATAAGTGTACCCGCTGTTCCCCTTCAAAATGGCCAATTGTTGGCGCCCTTCTCGCTCAATATTTGGGAAGAGGCCCAGGGCCTTTGCCTATAAATAGGGCTAGCCACCCGCAGGGTAGGGGCATTGAAAGAACAAGGATAGAAAGACAGAGAGAGAGAGAGAGAGAGGCGACTAAACTCCCCCTAGCTGTTCATCGCGCCAGCCAAGAACAGACCCTCGCGAGGCTGTTCTTCCATTGTACTGTTCCTCATCCGCCCAAGAGGCAATCCACCACACCACACACTGGAGTATGGTATTACACCACAATGGTGGCCTGAACCAGTATAAATCTTGTGTCTCTTGTGCTGTTCTGTTTGGTAGTTTAGATCCTAGCGCTTCGGTGAAGAGCAGGCCGGTAGAGGGTTGAATTTCCGCGCGCACCCCAGTGTTCGAACCTCAAGGGTCTGCCGAAACTCGAAATCCGACATTTGGCGTGCCAGGTAGGGGTGCGCCGGAATTTGCCTTCCATTCTCTCGTTCTTCTCTGACCATCGCATCCATGTCTGACGCTCGGCGGGCTCGCGCCGAGCGCCGAGCCGCCCTCGCTTCCCATGTCGCCCAGATGGCTCCGACTTCTAGTAACTTTCGGCACCTACAACAATTTCCGCACGGAGCAGGTCGATTTCGACATTGCCACCATCGGCCTCCCCTACAATGCCATCCTCGGCTATCCAGCATTGGCCAAATTCATGGCCGCGACTCACCCGGGGTACAACCTCATGAAGATGCCCGGGAGCAACGACGTCCGCACCGTGCCCGGGGACACCGAAGGTGCGCTACGAGTACTCAAGCTCGCCCTCAAGATGGCGGCGGTGGTGCGGCCTGCTGACGCCGAAACCCCCAAGCCCAAGGGGGCTGCGCCGACCAAGAAGAAGTAGTTGTTCACCCAAGACAAGGTGGAGACCAAGCAGGTACCTGTCGACGAGGACGGGTCCACTAACGCCACTTTCACCATAGGCGCCAACCTCGAGCCCGAGCAGGAGGAAGCCCTGGTCAAGTTCCTGCGTGCAAACAAGAAGGTGTTTGCCTAGGAGCCCGATAAAGCTGGCAGGGATCCCACGGGGCGTAATTGAGCACCACCTCAACGTGTGTCCCAACGTGCGTCCCGTGAAGCAGAAGGCGAGGAGGCAGTCCACTAAAAAGTAGGCCTTCATCGTCCAAGAGACCCGCAAGCTAGAAGCCGTAGGGGTTATTCGCGAGGTCCGATACCCGGATTGGTTGGCCAACCCCGTGGTTGTGCCAAAGAAGGGAGGAAAGGAACACATGTGTGTCGACTTCACCAACCTCAACAAAGCATGCCCGCAAGATCCGTTCCCGCTCCCTCGCGTCGACCAGATTGTCGATTCCACCGCTGAGTGTGACCTGTTATGCTTCTTGGATGCCTTCTCCGGGTATCACCAGATCAAGATGGCGGTGGAAGATGTGGAGAAGACAGCCTTCCTAACCCTGTGTGGGGCGTACTACCATACGTGCATGTCGTTCGGACTACGCAATGCGGGAGCAACCTTTCAGCGGCTCATGCACATCACCTTGGGCCCGCAGCTAGGAAAGAATGTGGAGGCTTATGTCGACGACATCGTAGTGAAGTCTCGCGAGGCCAAGACCCTGATACAAGACCTGGAGGAAACCTTCGCGAGCCTCAACGCAGTGAGCCTACGACTCAACCCGGAGAAGTGTGTGTTTGGAGTCCCCTCGGGCAAGCTCTTGGGTTTCCTCGTGTCCCACCGAGGCATCGAGGCCAACCCAGAAAAGGTCAAGACAGTTGAGGACATGAGCCCACCAAAGACCCTCAGGGAAATGCAGAAGCTCACGGGGCGCGTGACGACGCTGGGGCGCTTCATCTCCCGATTGGGGGAGCGAGCGCTGCCTTTCTTCCAGCTGATGAAGAAAAAGGGGCCCTTTGAGTGGACTGAAGAGGCCGACAAGGCGTTCCAAGATCTCAAGAGATACCTAACCAGCCCTCCAGTGATGGTGGCCCCGCGCCCACAAGAGCCCTTGGTACTCTACCTCGCCGCCACTCCCTACTCCGCTAGCGCAGCCCTGGTGGCAGTTAGAGAGGAGCGTCGGGCCAAGACCACGGCAGCCACCCGAGCCAAGGCAAAGCTGGATCAAAAGGGACTCGCGGAAGTCACCGCTATGACTGAGGAAGATCAGCCGCCGCAGCGGACCGCACCAGGGGTGGGAGAGGACCTTACTCCAGGCAACCAGCTTCGGGAGGATCCACCACCTCAGGAGGCACCACAGCTTCCGGAGGACGCCACCAGCGCCGACGCCCCAAGCCTCATCGAGCACCCGGTGTACTTCGTCAGCACGGTGTTACGGGATGCGAGGGCACGGTACCCCATGCCGCAGAAGCTCCTCCTCACGCTGCTGGTGGCTTCGTGCAAGCTGCGGCACTACTTCCAGGGTCATCCAATCAAGGTTGTCTCGGCATACCCCTTGGAAAGGGTGCTCAGGAGCCCTAACTCAGCCGGAAGGGTCGCCGAGTGGGACATTGAACTACAAGCATTCCAGCTCGAGTTCAACATGACCAGAGTCATCAAGGGGGCTGCATTGGCAGATTTCGTGGCTGAATGGACAGAGGCACCGGGCCTTAGGGCCGGCGAGGATCGATCCCTTTCCCCAGGAAGCGAGGCGCCAGAAGGCTGGGTCATGTACTTCGACGGAGCCTTCTCCAGGCAGGGCGCTAGGGCTGGGGCGGTGCTCATATCTCCCACTCAGGACAAGCTCTACTACGCAGTGCAACTCTGTTTCCAGCAAGGCGAGAAGGTCTCCAACAATATAGCAGAGTACGAGGGACTGATAGCGGGCCTGAAGGTCGCCGCTGCCCTGGGAGTGAAGCGTCTTACTATCAAGGGCGATTCGCAGCTCCTTGTCAATTTCTCCAACAAGGTATACGAGCCAAGAGATGAGCACATGGAGGCCTACCTTGCGGAGTTCCGCAGGATGGAGAAGCAGTTCTGGGGGTTGGAGCTACAGCATGTGCCCCGCGGCACTAATCAAGAGGCCGACGACATCGCCAAACGAGCCTCCAGGAGGCTGCCCCAGGAGTCGGGCGTCTTTGAGGAACGGCTCTTCAAGCCTTAGGCCCTACCACCATTGTCGAGCACAGCACAGCCTCGGGTGGAGCTTCCTCAGCCACCTGCCTCGGGAGCCCCAGCCTATGGCCCGGCCTCAGGAGCATGCCTGCTGCTGACGATGGAGCCTCAGGAGGGGTGCTAGATCACAGAGCTCAGGAGCTACTTAATGCAAGGGACCTTGCTGGAGAAGGAGGAGGAGGCAGAGCGTGTGGCGCGGCAAGCCACAGCGTACTGCATCATGGATGGAGAGCTCTACCGGAAACGACCGAATGATGTGTCCCTGCGTTGCATCACCAGGGAACAAGGGGAGAAACTGCTGGCAGATATACACGGTGGAGACTGTGGGCATCATTCGTCATCACGGACCCTCATCGGCAAGGCGTTCCGCAGCGGTTTCTATTGGCCCACTGCTCTCAATGATGCTGTCGAACTTGTGAAGGCTTGCGAGGCCTGCCAATTCCATGCCAAGCAGATCCATCAGCCGGTAGGAGGTCTGCAAACCATACCCCTCACATGGCCATTCGCGGTCTGGGGGCTGGATATCCTGAGCCCTTTTCCTAGGGCTCCAGGGGGCTATCGCTACCTCTACGTCGCCGTGGACAAGTTCACCAAGTGGGCCGAAGTCGAGGCCGTCCGCACCATCCCTGCTGGTTCTGCAGTCAAGTTCATCAAGGGCATCGTGAGCCGGTTCGGAGTGCCGAACCACATCATCACTGACAACGGTTCGCAGTTCACTAGTAACCTTTTCAAAACGTATTGCGCTAACCTTGGAACGCAGATATGCTACGCTTTGGTGGCGCACCCCCGAAGTGACGGCCAGGCCGAGCGGGCCAACGCAGATGTCCTGAGGGGCGTCAAGACCAGGACATTCAAGAAGAAACTGGACGCCTGCAGCAGAGGCTGGTATGACGAGCTTCGGTCCGTGTTGTGGTCCATCCGCACAACCGCGACCAAGCCGACTGGAGAGACCCCCTTCTTCCTGGTCTACGAGGTTAGGCGTCGATCCGCGCGGGTCCTGGCTTTCGATGAGACACTGCAGGACGCCATGCGAGGGACGGACCTCGTGCTGGGGGAGGAGCATCGTCGAGAAGCTGCGCTGCGAGCGGCGAGGTACCAGCAGGCACTCCGGTGATACCACTGCCGCAACATCCACCCCAGAACTCTCGAGGTAGGGGACCTCGTGCTCGAGTGGTTCCTCTCCAGGGAGGTACTGCATAAGCTCTCCCCTATCTGGGAGGGCCCGTTCAAGGTTGTTCATGTTTCCAGGCCCGGCTCCGTGCACTGGGAGACTCAGGAGGGAGTACCTGTACAGAACGCGTGGAACACCCAGCACCTCCGGAGGTTTTACCCCTGAAAAGGCCCAGAGCCTGTGAAGAAGGCAAATGCCTCTGAAGCTCATCTTTTTGGAAAAGGCCCAGAGCCTGTGAAGAAGGCGAATGCCTGTGAAGCTCATCTTTTTGGAAAAGGCCCAGAGCCTGTGAAGAAGGCAAATGCCTGTGAAGCTCATCTTTTTGGAAAAGGCCCATAGCCTGTGAAGAAGGCAAATGCCTATGAAGCTCATCTTTTTGGAAAAGGCCCAGAGCCTGTGAAGAAGGCGAATGCCTGTGAAGCTCACCTTTTTGGAAAAGGCCCAGAGCCTGTGAAGAAGGCGAATGCCTGTGAAGCTATCATGTTTTGAAAAGGGCCCGGAGCCTGTGAAGAGGGCCAATGCCCGTGAATCTTGCTTCCCCGAAGAAAGACCCGGAGCCTGTGAAGAGGGCCAACGCCCGTGAAGCTTGCTTCCTCGAAGAAAGGCTCGGAGCCTGTGAAGAAGGCCAAGGCCTGTGAAGCTCGCCACCCGTGACACTCTCACGTAATAATGAGTTGGGGTTGTACACGCCTCGGAGTCTCAGGGGTGCCGGCCTCAGGCCCTGGGGCTCCCTCCCACGCCCAGTGGCAGCACTTAGCTCTGCGCAGGTGAGAAGACGTCGAAGACTAGACTAGGTGCCGGACGCGGCTTTTTCATTTGCTTTCCGCAGTTGGCTAGTTCATTCCCATTTGGAGTTTTTGTCGAAATTGTCGCCGCCTTTTGACCTGTGGTTCTTCGACTTTTTTCGCTCTCCAGTCTCGATTTCTCTTGCACGGGGGCTCGCGAGGCGGAAGCCTCGGGAGCCCTCGCGAGCGTTCCTGCCCCTATCGCTCAAGTTTCACGGCCCGGGTCCACTACCGGAGCACCCCTCCGGACCATGCCTCACGGGCACCACGACACGAATACAGGGCCTGGGTTGGGCGCCCCTACGGCTGAGGCTAGGGATTACTTGCGAATGGGCATACAACAGAAAGGAACGATACCCGGATAACAAAAACAGTACGATGATTGACGACGTTAACCCAAACGCGCCCCCACGGGGCCACACATTGCTGTCTTTTTTGTGCAGGAGAAGAGAAACCAAAAAACAAAAGCAGGCGAAGCACGTCCCGCGCCGGCCCTCTTGGAATACTCAAGCCGCCTCCAGAGCTTAGGTGGACTCCCTCTCGCGCTTCACCGGGGCGCGACGCCGAGCAGACCCGCTGCCGCCCTCCAAGTAGGCACGACGGCGTGGAGGCTGGCTGAAGAAGAGCTGGTGAAGCTTGAGGAGTCACGGGCGTCGCCAACCGCCCGCGCGCTGCCCTCTCCGTCCTCGCCGGGGCTGAGTCCCCGGCCGTGGTCATCGTCTTCGGGGCAGCACCCCGCACGGCGACCATCTTCCCCAAACACCCTCATGTAGAGGGTGGCGTTGCCGTCGAACTTGAAGTGCAGAGAGCACCGGCGGCGGAGACCACGCGCGCGAGCAAACGTCTGCCAGCCGCGGGTCAGGGCCAGGTTCCCTGCGGCGGAGACCTCCAGCGAAGCTCACGAGGCCCGGCTGCAGCAGCCATCCGCCTGAAGCCAGAGGCCACCCAAGGCGCCAGCTGGGAGCTCACCCAGGAGGGAGCGAGGGAGCTGAAGCCGAGCGCCGGTCAGCTCCACCGCCCACACAATGAACTCCGGCAGCACCTCCGCAGTATGGAGGCGCGGCCTCGGGGGTCGCACGGCCGGGGCACGCTTGCCGACCATGGCCAGCCGCTCATCGCCGCGCAGAGAGCCACCTCCGCAGCCACGGGGGACCGCCGTGGAGGCCATAGGATGCTTGCGAGGGCGACCTCAACCGCGCTTGGGCGGGGGAGAGGAAGACTCGACCTGGCGGGCCTTTCCTTTCTCTGCGGCCGAAAACTTCCTTGGTGGAGCCATGGAGAAGAAGGAGAAGTAAGAGGGGATACGCTAGAAGGGCGCATGCCGTTCCATACTTATGGCCGGCGAAGGCCAACGGTCGACCTCCACGATCGCAGGTAATCATGACCCGCTTGGCATGCAGGGACTTGTCGAATCAATGCGGTTACCAAGGCATCATGGGGAAGTGGAGTCGCCCCCGACCAATCGACCGCCACGCGGCGCCCAAGGCCGCAGGCTGTTAGGGCCCGCGACGCTTCGCACTTGCCCCTTCACCTCTCTGCTCGGCCAAGTTCGGGCACGCTGTGGGCCCTGGGCTACTATCGGCGTTCTGGGAACGGGGGTCCCCAGACTTGCCTTCCCGCGGCCTGCGGCGTGGCTCAAAGGAGGCCCAGCACAGCCCATCTTCATCAAGATAGGCTCAAGACCCTCGCGAGGGGCCAAGCCTGTTGGGGAGGACGACAAGGAGCTTCCTCGGGCATGGCCTCGTTAGGCTGGCTCGCGAGGAGGCGGAGAGTTCAAGGCAGGGTACCTCGCGAGGTGCCCATGACGCAAGCCATGACGACCAAGGTCGCCAGTCGGGCGCCAGCCCGCACAGTGTCCTCCTTTCCTCTTTGGTGCAAAGGGAGCAGTGCAGGTGAGAGCATCAAGCAAAGGCATCCATTTCGGTGCAATAAGACCAAGACCAACCCAACGGCCGGAAGGAAGTCATTGTGGAGCCCAAGCCGGCGTCACCACCAGAGCCTTTGACAGGCGAGGACCAACTTTAGTCAGGATAAGTGTACCCGTTGTTCCCCTTCAAAATGTCCAATTGTTGGCGCCCTTCCCGCTCAATATTTGGGAAGAGGCCCAGGGCCTTTGCCTATAAATAGGGCTAGCCACCCGCAGGGTAGGGGCATCGAAAGAACAAGGATAGAAAGACAGAGAGAGAGAGAGAGAGGCGACTAAACTCCCCCTAGCAGTTTATCGCCCCAGCCAAGAACAGACCCTCGCGAGGCTGGTCTTCCATTGTACTATTCATCATCCGCCCAAGAGGCAATCCACCACACCACACACTGGAGTAGGGTATTACACCACAATGGTGGCCTGAACCAGTATAAATCTTGTTTCTCTTGTGCTGTTCTATTTCGTAGTTTAGATCCTAGTGATTCGGTGAAGAGCGGGCCGGTAGAGGGTTGAATCTCCGTGCGCACCCTAGCGTACGAACCTCAAGGGTCTGCCGGAACCCGAAATCCGATAGTCGGTGGGTATTCGAAGTCGTGAGACCTCTGGTTGGTAGTCACCGGTGGTTCGGGGGCGTTCATTGGGAGGTGGGGTGGGGATCCCCGGAGGAAAAGCTTGGCGTGGGGGGGGGGGTGGGGGGGTGCTAGAGGGATGGCCGTTGTGGCGGCAGACCAGTAGTGGGGAGTGGTTTTGGGGAGGGCGGGCCGGCCGCGGGCGGTGGGGGCTGGCGCTTCGGCCGGTGGTGGCTGGCGGCTCAGGGGGGTGGAGTTTGATGATAAACTCGAGGCCCTTGATTTCGTATCCAACGGCTGGAAAATCTAATGACCAGCAATGAAAAAGTTAGTCGACTAACATGTAGCCTCACCCCGCACGTACACATGCACGCACGCAAGACACGCACGCATGTAGGCATCCAACACTGACACGTACACATAACATACACACGCACGCATGCTCGCGTGCAACACTGACACGTACACATGCACTCACGAACACACGCACATATGCACCCATGCATGCAACACTGAAACGTACCCTTGCACGCACGCAACACTCGCACGCCTGCATGCACACAGCACACGACGCAAGACACACGCTCAACCTATACATGCATGCACCCTTTATTAAGGACATGGATTGTTACAGGTATTAATCAATCTTATCAGTGATAAGCAGAACATTGATGTTTGCAGCGGTCTTTATGAATCACAACGTATTGAACGGGCTATCAACATAGTAGGCTTATCTACATGAAAAAGATGACGTCACACTCAATGAACAATCATCGGTTTATGAAATGCCCGCTTCTGACCGCCCTGGCCCATCAAAGGTTCCTCTGATGTGCGCTGCCTGCGTTGGGTCACTGACATGCAGGCCATGCACCCAAAGAGCCCACACGTCAATGGAAGAACGGTGTGGTGTCCTAGGTCAGAGTCGAGGGCACCACTCGCGCCACGCCCGGCTGAACACGCCTCCGTGCCGCATTCAAACGCCTCCATGAAACCCACCCATGTGGAAGCCGAGAAACCCACTCTGAACACACGTCCGTTCATGGCCGGGCCGGCGTTAAACGCAATGCCGGGCGAGCTCCTCCCATCCGCCGTCTATTTAATCTCCTATTTAAACTAGGCCAAACGCCGGCCAAGAATCGCACACCTCCTCCTCTCCCCTATCTCCTCCACCATTTTCTCCACTCTTACAATGGCTTACGAAGAGTAGTTATTCCGCATCCAAGCCGGCTGGGTAGCCAGCCGGATATGAGCTATGTAGCTCGCTGATCCACCTCCCTCCCCTCGCCCGATGGAGCCAGTGGCCGCCCCAAGCCGGCGCGCGGTTCAGCAACTCGCTGCTCCAGGCCAGCTCGACGAGGAGCGGCGCAAGGTCATCGTTGCTGCCGTCCATGCCGCAGCCTCGTACCGCGTCTCCCATTTCTCTGGCCGAGACTCCCATGCCGGCGGCCGCGCCATGTAAGCAGCGATAGAAGCCGGGTGCGCGGAGAGCTACGAGTCAGTGGCCAGCGCCTCCGCGTCTGCCGCCATCATCAAGGAGAAGTAGAACACGGGAGGCCGCCGCCGCTTGGGTCCCATGAAGGCCACCGCCGAGGCGACGCCGGCGTACACAGCAGGTGTCTTGCCGGATCCTTTTGTTGCGAGGACCTTCATTGACCCTGCATGGGCTCCACGGAAGAGGGGAATGTTAGGATGAACTCGAGCTAGTGCCGGCCATGGCAAAGTAGTGGCCGGTGATGAATTCAAACCGGTGCTGGGCACCGTCATCTTCGGCACCAGCCAATGATATCAGTTGGGCATTGGGGAAGCGAGCCGTCCTTTGCGCATAAGCATATAACTCCGGGGCTACAGTTAGATGGCATAATTTGCGTGTCGCCGGTCAGTTTGCGGGCGGCTCGGGCGGCGTTGTGAGACAAAAAACACAACTCGTGCGAGCTCGTCTCCAACATGCACGCTGGAGGATGCATGACAGCATGAGCACCCGAGACATTCCTCGTTCATCGGTGGCAAAGGCACCGGTGGACAAAAGGGTCGCCAATATTTTGGCTACCCCGGGCAAGATACAAACAGCCCCTCCCAACAGATTCAAATCCATCATTCGCCATGGAATTTTGCCATGTGTTGTTTTCATGGACTAGCAAGATGCCCGTGTATTTCATGGAACATCAAGATGCATTTTTTTACAAACTCTCGCATGCATGCAAGGGATAATTAATGTCCTTCTTTGCTAGTACCACGAGGCAAACAACATTAATATTTCATCGATTAGTGTTAGTGGTCTTGTATATCTGGAAATTGTAATTTTGATAGTGGCCCCTTGTATATAAAAATGGAGGGAGAAAGATGAGTGATAAGGTGAGGAGGAGTGGGGCGTGGTGGTGACTGGTGGTCGGACTAGGCGGAGGCATGGGGATGGACGGCGCACTATGTCTAGGTTTGTATCTCTCTCACACACACCCATGTAGGTGGGGACGTGCACGAAGAGAAGAGGTGCACGCACGGCGCACGGACTCCCGTCTCTTTACCAACCACACCCGCACGGGTACACGGTGGAGCTCATTTCTGTACGAAAAAGGCTGCCCACATGGTAATTTGGCACATGTACTGGTTGTCCACTTAGTGGAGGGAAGATCGTCTACCACGGGTGAGAAACAAATTGCGACTTGACGCGTTATGTTAACTTAAAAAAAAGAGGCAAACCATGTGGGGCCTACCTTAGAGGCAAGGCTCTATACATTGGAGTACTTTTGATGTGTCCCGTCAACTCACAGAACGAGGAGAAGCTTGCTTAGTACACCATCTCCACCGCCCACGGGCGCGGTGGCTCGCAGGATGAGGTGAAGCTTGCTTACGAGTAGTAATAGTACTAATCCTACTGTATGCCTTTACGCCCGCTCCCTCGCCCACGCGCGCGATGGCTCACAGCACGAGGAGAAAATTTTACTACTCCCTACGTTTACTCCTCGTCCCTACTTTGGTTAGTACTCCCTCCATTTACTTATACAAGGCCACTATAAAAAATACATTTTGTATCTATATAAGGCCACAAATAGTAATCGAGACAAAAGTTACTACTCCCTCCTTTCCAGTTTATGGCTCAATTTCAAAATCTCTCCTACCAAGGTAGACGGTGAGTGGTCGAATTAATTTCGTAATTTGCATAAGTAATTAGTACGCTCGTTTTTCTCAAGAATTTATGTTTACCAAGGCATTAATTAGAACGAATGCATGAATGACCACTAAATTTCCATGAACTTGTACATGCATTGGTTAGTTTCCTCTTGACACTGCTTGTGTCGGGTGATCTAACGCACCTCGAAATCCAACATGTAATGGTACTACTACTAGTATAGTAGAAATGAGACTTATCAAACGGAAAAACGAATGTTTTTTAGATGAGCCCTATAAACCCTAGTGGGTACATACTCTGGAAAAACAGATTTTTCCAAAACTAAGTCGCTCCCTTTCATGAATTCTGTAGTATACTCCTGCGTCGACGCTCCCTTTCATGAATTCTGTACTTCCTATCACCGACATGTGGGACATATAGCAACCAGGTCGATGTGTCAAGCACCAAATAACAGTGCAGAACAGCAGGGGGACGCACCCCACTCGTACCGGCCCAGTAGTAGTAATGAGCAATGAGACGTCAAATCACAATGCCGCACCTTCCCAGACGGACGAAGAAACCATTATTTCATACATCGGTTCGCCATAATCTCAAACCACGTAGTATTGGTTCTACCTCAAGAGGGACACGCGCATCTCCTTGGTACGTCATGACACGTGGGACCGCATGACAGGCCATGCTCCCCCGCCGATCGCTCGGTAAAATCACCTCATTTTTACTATACTTCCTCCGTATCGGTTTACTACATGGCATGCACGTCATTCTAGGTTGAGAATTTAACTGGCTATATTTGTGATGAACAGTACTCTAGCCTTTTATAAAATGTATAATTTTATACAGTAGTACTATCAATGGATTGCGCCATGGAGCAAAAAATGAAATTAAAAAAAAGGTGGTACATATAGAGAGCGCTCGTCGCCAAATTATGCATATAGTACTATTAGAAAAACTAGTACGTGCTTAATTGGGGTGCTAAATTGTATTAAAGAAATACTAGTAGTATGTACATACTGAATAGTTAAAGTAACAAGAAGAAACATAACATAGTTCTGCTGGGGGCTCAGCACAACACACCCCTCAAATTAAACTAAGCACACCTGAAATTAAACTATGCAACTAATCCGGTAGAAACTACATTAGAAGTTTAGAACCACCATGAGCAACGACACTGCCACCTTACTCGGAGTCCTCGTCCACATCCTCGACTTCGTCCTTGTCCCTCTTCCTCTTGGCTGATACTTCTTTGCTTGAACCGCAAAGGTAACCATCCATTGCAGCGTAGTGGATGTGGTCTATATCTAGTACATTCTGCTGCCATGCATGATGATGAAACGTGTAATGAGGTTTCTCCAGTTTACGATATGAAGGATGAACCATGGCTCCTGCTAGGGTCAGCCTTGAAGGCTGACGAGAGGGCACCAGCCGATTCTTCTGGAGGTCGAAGGGGTTGCCTACAGCGAGGCCTATCCGACCCAGGACTTCTTTGTCGTTCTTAAAGTCTACAGTAACGAATTTCACTGTTTTGTCCTTGAGGAAGTTCTTAAAATCCTGGCACTCAACGTTGGCATGGCATATGTGGTAGACCAAGAAAATGTTATGTACGCAAACCTGGATCACGGCGGGCTTCTTCCTCTCTTCGCCCTTTAGATCCTTCTCTCGTCCCAGGACTATGGTGTACTCAAAATCTGAGTTTTCGAACATGCATCTGAAGCGAGAAAAGCATACTTTCACCATTGCGGAAGAACGGGTGTAGATGACGTCGAACTCATCGCCGGTGATGGTTCTAACCTTGTACTCACCGCCGATCGTGGAGATTTGGGACACCATGGATTTGGGAGGAGGGTTAGGATTAGTGGAACTTCCGTAATGTGAATGGACGGGACAACTAGGAGCGAACTGCCGTAGTGTTGAAGGACGTGCGGGGACGAGTAGGAGCGAACTGCCAGTGTGCGAACGACAGGGTTGTGGCTTTCCATTCTCCCATGATACGGGCTTCCGAGAGCCCTTGGATCTGAGATCGAATGGTTGAACGGTGTGATTCTAGACCTATGGTTGAATATCCTATCCTGGAGGGTTATTCTGCAAATTGTCAGCAACGCGACCGTTTGATCTCAAATCCAAGGGCTGCCAGCAGCCCGTATCATGGTCGCGCCTACCACGACTGTCACGTCGCTCGTGCGGCTGCGCCCATGGAGATTTAACACGGTGTGTTAGGCTATCTGATGTTGGCATGTCATACATAGTCATCACTTAGTCACTCATACTACAACAAGGTTTTGGCTATAAGGTTGGCTATAAGTGTATTTATTTTTTTACTTCTCTCTATCTCTTTCTTCGTACTCCCTCCGACCCATAATATAAGAATGTTTTTGACACTAGTGTAGTGCCAAAAACGTTCTTATATTATGGGACACAGGGAGTACTAGTATTTATTGCATTTGCCAAGGAGTGACCTCTTCCAATGAAATGGTGTTGCTAAGTTTGCTTCATTTAATTAGCTATAGACTCAAAATTGTCTTTTCACCTAGGTACACACGCTTAGCACCGTTTCTTTCTTGGGTCACCAAACTAGTCTCTCTCTTCTTGATTAACTTGCCACATCAGAATTTATACCTATGTGGCAAGCTTAAGCACCTGTAGGAGAAAGTAAGTACAATAGTGCGCTTTACATGGCATTTTTGCATATGTGGAGGAAAGAGAGGCAAGGAAAAAGTGGAGAAGTGGGCTCTCATGCAAGAGCCAGCCTCTACTACATGGTGGAGCATTGGGAGAGGCACCTGTATGGAGGTGGTCAGGAATCAGGAGACTCACGCCGGGCGTAGCGCCATAGTTAAAATGATAATGGCAAGTCAAATCTTGGGGCCCCACCTGTCCAGCAGTAACTCACTGTCAAATCACACAGCCCTACATTTGCAGCAGCCTACTCCCTTGTCTTCTCGCATCTCTGTCGAACCGACTAGGCGGAACTGCCCTGCCGCCTACTGCGCAGGAAAAGCCCCGCCCTCGACTTTTAAATACAACTACACCCTCTTAAGAATCCAATGATATACTTTTTGTGACATAGTAACTCATATTTAGTTAGTGAAATGGATGACCTAGAACTACGTGCAGGCCCTATAAACCGAGAAGCCTAAAAATAAAAAACCGAGATGGAGAGGGTAGTTTAGCACGTATCTTTTTAGATCAATATAGTCGGGATTCACCAAGGAGCAAAACCAAGTGGTAGGCTGCTCCTGTCGAGTTGGCGTAGCAACTCAAGCAGGGTCAGTCCGCACACGAAATGGCAACACACTTAACAGGACCCCTTTGGCCGACATGTGGCTCATCCACCGTCTTGTTCCACGTGCAATACACCAAATTACAGTTCGGAGCAGCGGTTGGAATTGGAGGCACCCCGGTCGTAGCGCCGCAGTAGTAGAAAATGAGCGATGAGGGGTCAAATCACAAAGCCCCACCTTTCCCGCATTAAGCTGGACAGACGAAGCAACCATCATTTCACTCTAGGGCGCAAGAGCATAAAGAAAAGAGAAAAGAATGATGCGTGCTGAAGCTACCCAGGGCACCCTAGGGTAGGGGTCTCCACTATAGATCCTTTTTTTTTAAAGCGCCTCCACTACAAATCGGCTTCTCCCTCATCCTCTTGAAGAAAACCGATGATGAGTGCGGCGATAAGGTTTGTAGGAGTACTATGGCATGCGGGGCCACGTCGTAGCAAACGGGTTCGAGTCGACGCCTTAAATATGTGTGGGCTGCTTGGTTTTACGGGAACGAGGCAGCATTTTGGATTCGGGGACCAGTGGAGATATAGTATGTACAAAAAATTTTGGATGTAGGTTCGACCGAAAGGCAATGATGCATGGGCCCTGCATTTTGATATACCCGGGGCCGCGTGAAATTTGCTACTCTACTCAAAACAAGTAAGGTACACATGTATTGAACGCATGAGATTTCGAAACCAAATTATGAATAAATACACACTATAGCATGTAAGCTTTGAGTCATATATGCATGATGTAGATGTTTGTTTAGTTCTTATAGTTCATCTCATTCAAAATCAATTAGTTTTATAGAAATGTTAAGATTCATGGGGCTGTGCATTGTAAATCATAAAGTAAAAAAACAAATAATGGCAATTCATTTATAAAAAATTAATCAATTATGACACAGAAGATTCTAGAACAGAGGAGAAGTGCTTGTGTTTTGGGGTTTGTGCATTATGCTTAAGTTCAACCATGGAGTCTTCTAAATTGTACATGTGGCAGATCTGGTGGAATGTTGATGATATCCAACGGCCAGTAGTGCTCGGATTTGCCTATCTCTGCACTGTCGGGTAAGCTTCATCCAGCGACCATCTTTCAAAGTTATTTGCACACTATATAGTTCTTGTGCCATAGTTGCATGTTTTGGAAAAAAAGCTACTAGTGGGTTGTACTACCTATGTAGGAATAGAAGATGTATACATGGAAGTTGTAGGGAAAGAGATGACATGGAGCATCTCCATTCCTATGGGTAGGGATTGGAAAAGAGATGTCATTTGATTCACATCATAGGAACTTTTCTATTGAATCTAGAGATGACATGTATCTCAATTCCTATGAGGGATTAGAAAAGTGATGTAATTTGGTTCATATCATAGGAACTTTTCTATTGAATATACACTAATGTTTATTTTCCTTTGAAATTAAGGGAGTATAGGAATCCATTCATATGAACCATGTGGCTCTAAAGCTATAGAAATGATATCATGTTTATTTCATTTGAAATGTGGAGTATATGAATCTATTCCTATGAACCAATTGGCTCTAAAAGAAAAAATCCTATAAAAATCATATCATATAGAGTTCCTATGATATTCCTCGACACTAAAGGATAGTTGAAATTGCTGCACGTGATACGATGGTCTTTCTTTGTGGACTCCTCACCCATATTTATAGTTACCTCTCGAAGATGAATGAAATGATATATACAGGGTATTCTACATGCGCAATTTGGAACATGAAAACTCGGTAAAAGTTTGTGAGGTTAGAATTTTCAGTAAAGCTATATGCACTGCATTTCAGAACGGAGGGAGCATACGGCAGTTGATAACACTCACGTGGAAGATTTGTGTGTAGGAGGACTGGCTGTTCTGTTAAATGACATGGCAAAAGTGACACTGTCGGATGCCGATCTAATGCTTCTTACGGCGTTCGTCAGGAAAAGGCTTGTGGCGAACGTTTGTCGGATAATGATTTACGGACACATGCATTGCATTGATATGTGCCCCCTCTATCTCATGCACACGCACCCTCACGAGTCACGACTCTCCCGAGTCCTCTCGCAGACTCACACGTCACACCCACCGTCTATCTGCAGATAGACGTCACGCACATATGTGATCTTCACACCCTACCATCAGAACTTCTAGAAAACAAAATACGGCGCGCACATTTTATTTTAGCTCACACGTCAAAGACTTATACTATTACTCTTGCGGCGAACATTCTTTGGGCATAGTATATTTGACTCTCACGAAGAGAAGCAGTGCATGCACGCACTAGTTCTCTCACACCCACTCACGGGTACACGAAGGAGCGCATTTTTTTGAATCAGGTACAACAAAATCACTCCACTATATATAAAAGCAGGAGCCTTAGCGCTTGCTTTACTAGGGTTCCTCTCGTTCAGTCTCTCATGCTCTCTAGCTCTAAGCAAGACATAGGTGGCCAAACTCTCTCTCTCTCAGCTCACAGCTGGTCACAAATCCGGCCGGACAACCTCCACCGGGGCAGGGGTGTAGGTGCATCGTTCACGCTGTCATCGGTGGTGAGGGAGGGGACCAACGGCTGCCCGCGTGTCCCGATCGGTGGCCATGTCATTCTCTCTGAGAGAGCGGCGTTCTCTTCCTCCCTGCGGTATTGTGGCCAAGATGCGGCCTGCCGACGCCGTCTTTGCCACATGCCGACGACTCTGAGGTATATATTCCTTCAAAACCTGCCTTGCTCTACTGCCCCAGCTCTTCCCCCTTCATGTGGGTCCTTTTCTACTTCCGTCTACTGTTCCAAAGCCACCTAGACTTCTACTATTATTAGAGGTAAAGCTAGTTCATACAGTTGACTCAATGCGTTGGTTCAAACAGGGAAGAAAGTGGGAAAGTTGTAGCATGAATCTAGGACTTGGTTCTAAGAGGAAACGAGGGAAAGTAGTAATATCTGTCACTGTTTAAATAACCGTATTTCGTATTTGCGCAAACAGGGATGTCTATCTATCTCCATATCGTTTCGGGATGTCTGTCTCCGTATCATTTCTATCCGCGCAATCAAAATCACACACCTCAGTTTTTGTTCAACTACGCAAAATGAGATGGCTATCCCTTGTTGTCGTCGTCTAACCTCCCGTCTTCAAGGTATCCCTACATTGGTGGTAACTAAGGTAGAATGACCAACGCAATCTAAAAGAAGCTGATTCGTACATTTTACTTCCTGATTGCAGTGCAGGGACGAGTGAAAACAACTGCATCCTAGTCCGGAATGCACTTTCTACCAGTTCATCGATGGACCGAGGACAAGCTGGCACGGCTGCACGGCGGTTTTTTGGACAGGTGCGCGGATAAGAGGCATTCTAGTCTTCTTATTTCTATAAATAACGGTGCTTAATTTTAGTGGAATGCACAAGCATTTCAGCTGGTCAGTACACTGCATGGTTCAGTTTAGCATTCCAGCTCAGACCACAATTATAATTGGTTATTCTAGAATGAGAGAACCAAACCCTGGATGGTGGCAACAAGAAAAAACCAGAGTGAACTCCAGGAAATTTAAGCCTGCCGGGAGGCCCTTTGCTCAGAGAAGCCTTGCTTGTTTTTTTCCTGATTTGTAAACCTTCTCACAACTTTGTCTTTTGCTGTGAACTAGTATATGTTTGTTATGTTCATCACTGAGATGTATAAAATTGCTTAACTTATGCTTTTCAAGTTTTTTCTGAAGATGAGGTTAATGTGAGTGTTCCACATGAGCGCTAGACTAGCGTGTGAACGTTTGGAATTTATTACATTGTGGCCTCAATTAACTACATGAACCACTATAACAAGATACATAGTTGCTTATATGTCAGACAGCAGATTGTTGATTGTTAGCTAGTCGATAGCCTAGTGTTGAAGCGAGCTGAGCCAATGTGTCGTGTTTTGCACAACTGCTTACAAGTGGGGTAGCACCAATAGTGTTTACAAGTACTTATGTATACGTTGGCGCACGGTTCTCGAACGAGTGCTCTATTTCATCAAAACACACACTGCTCGTATGATAAACCGTGACAACTTATGTCTTACCATGCCATATTCATGAAAAAACTAGTGAGGACGCATTTGTTTCAGCAACAATTACGATGGTTCTCACATGATTCACGGGCACACAAAAGTAGCAGAAGTTGCCATAGATGGATTGAAATAGAGTACTAGCCCCAGAGGGGTCGATAACAGGCAAGCTTCGGATAATTAGACACAATCCAAACTACTATTAAACACTAGCTGGGGCAACTATTTCATGCCTCGATCTAATTTGGGCTGGACACAAGACGGACCTTGCCATGAACATCATCGAGGACATCCCGCAGCAGCTCAATCCTGTGAACCTTCATGAAGACAACCTTGTGGCCTTGCCACTGATAAACTTGTTTGTGGAGGCATGCCACATCATCTTCCTGCGTAAGCTTGACAAGAACAGTATGCCTCACAAACGAAGGAGTAGCTTTGAACTTCTTGTGCTTCAGTACACCCTGGACAACACGCCTGACAACAGTGAGGCTGGAATACAACTCTTCATTGGTATACCCACACAATCCTTGTCTTCCCAGGATCCAACAGCCTAAGAACTTTGTTTTCCCAGTGCGTATATTCAGGTCATCCGCCTCATAGCGAGTGACATGTACAACCACACAATCCTTGTCTGCATCAGGGCTCTAATTGAAACAGAAACAAATTCTGAATTACTTTTCAGTATAAGAAACACAAGTTATTTAAACCACTATGTATAGCATGGCATCGAAGCTAATAAAATTTTGCATTATTAATCACCACATACTTCCTTTTCTAAAAAAACTCACCACATACTTAGATGAAAAACCACAATCGAGATCGGCAAAGAAGGAAATCACCTTTGGCAGCTCAGCGGGGGGGGGGGGGGGACACATCCTCGAAGGGGGAAAACTGCTCCTGCAGTGCCACGGGGGCTGTAACCTCAAATGGGGCGTTGACCATCTCAGTAGTGGTCGTGAGCATATCTGGGGTCGGCTCAGTGGTTGCCTCCATCTTCTTGGAGCTCTCTGTCTCGTGGGGATCAGCCTCCTGCGTCTGCTCCAATATCGGTAGATCTTTGCCTGGTTCTCCTTGGTCCATCATGAAACTGACGAATACTAGGAGACCACTGAAAGGAAAACACAATCACAATGAGAATGAAACAAAAAAGAGAGTGAGGATCGGTTACTGCTTTGCAAAAGTTCTTTTTTTTTCTGAATGAAAATACACCAACATCACATATCTGCTTAACTTCCCTTCGTTGGGAGAGAAGAACAGTGGCAGATGCGAGTGTTGCCTTTCTTGAAGACGGTGAGGGAGAAGGGGATTCAGCGAAGAGTGAAATAATGGATGCTTCATCCGTCAAACTTAGACTGCGGGGAGGTGGGGTTTTGTGATACGACGGCTCGTTACTGCCGTGATACGACCGGGGTGACTCTCCGCCTGCATACTGCCTTCTAATTTGGTGGATGGCATTTGGGCCCGCGCGCTGCATGGCCCGCATGTTGGTGAACAAAAGTATAATGGCATTTAGTAGAGGGAGACGTTTCAATGACCTAGGAGGAGCTAGAAGCGGTAGAGTGTCTCCACTGTACTAGTAGTAATTGTTTTTCTGGGTAGCTATAGAGTGTCCCCACTGTACTAGTAGTAATTGTTTCTCTGGGCCCAAGACAAAACAGCCCATCCACACAAGTAAATAGTAAAATCAATTCAAAAGCCCATATATTTACTGAATGAGAGGCGCTACACACACCCAGCACACCGCCCCCAAAAAAACCTAGGTGGTCTTCTTCCTCCTCGCTCCCACCCACCTCACGTCAGCTCGCTCCACTCGTACCCCCAAATTCCTCACCTCACTCCTACAGAAAACCCCAGCTCCGCTTCTTCTTCACTCCTACACAAAACCCCCAGCTCCCCTTCTTCTTCGCTTGCACTACAACTAGGCTCATCATTCGTTACTCTGCTCAAATCCGTGAGCGCGACATGATGCCCTAGAGGAAAATGGAGTCGGCTGACCCCAGCGCCAAGAAGATGACGCTCCCGCCAGCGGCGACGCCTGCTATAGATCCTGCACTCGGCAGTGCGGGGAGAATCGGCGACCCCGCCCCCACCGGATCCCAGGAAACCGTAGAATCTCGGGTGGACCGCATCAGCGATCTCCCGGATGCCGTCCTTGGGGAGATCATCTTGCTTCTCCCCACCAAGGATTGTTGCCGCACCCAAGTCCTCTCAATTCGGTGGCGCCCTCTATGGTGCGTCGTGCCCCTTAATCTCGACTGTCGTCAGCTATCTCTCTTCAATGATTTTGAAATCCCCAGAGCCATAATCTCCTCCCACCCAGGCTCCGTTCAAAGCCTCTGCATCCCATCATGCTACCTGAGCAAGCATACCATGCCCTACACAGTGGACGCCTGGCTGAAATACCCAGAATTCATAGAACTACAGCTGCTTGAGTTCTACTATTCCCCTGGAAATCACATACCACATACCGAACGCCATGAACTTGTGCCCTCAGCACCAATGTCCATCTCGCAGTTTTCCTCCTCTCTCCACACCGTCACCTTTGCGCTGTGCTACCTACCAGACAATCTGGTACTAAACCTTTGACTCCCATTTCTCAAGAAACTTTCACTTGTCTGGGTTCGTATATCGGAGGCATCATTACACAGCATCATCCACTCCAGTTGCCCTGTGCTGGAGTGCTTGGTGCTTGTTTTCACAGTTAGAATCGGTTGGCTCCAAATAAAGTCGCCTAACCTTGTAAGAATTGGAATTTCTTTTGACGGAAGGCAGCTCATCATCCAAGATGCCCCTTCACTTCAAAGGTTGATCCTTGATTCTAGATATTCACCGTTGCAAATGACCATCCTCTCTGCGCCTAAACTGGAGACCCTGGGTGTAATACATGATCTATGTGCTCATTTCAATATGGTGTTTGGCTCCACAGTTCTTCAGGTACTTTATATTATCATCTACACTTGTAACCATAAGCTGCATTTTAAATTTCTGCGCATAATTTATAGATCATCTTGGAGTACACATTTTGTACTAATATTATGTTCTATGCTCAATGAAGAGTTTCTCCACGGATGGCCTATCAATGGTGCTGGATTCTTTCAAGATCTTATATATCCAAATTAATAGTTTTGATCTGAACAAGATTATTGTCTTGCTGCAATGCTTTCCATGTCTAGAGAAGTTCTATATAAAGGTGATAATTTCACGCACATTTGAAGCCCGCATATAGTGTACTAGAATTAACCGTTCAGCTATTGCTCTTTCGACACTCTTCTTTTGGACCTTAACTGTTTTCAATCTTCATGTCTATTTAGGCAATAGGACGGGGTAAGAAAGTTATAACCAATCGGTGGATTCGTAAGCATCGGTATTTTCTCACTTCTCATGAGATTCAATTGAAGACAATAACGCTAGAACGATATGTTGCCAACCGTGCAAACACAAGATTTGTCACATTCTTCCTACTGAATGCAAGGTTACTATTGTCCATCAGGCTTAAGTCTATCAGCAACATGGTTTTGATGGATGGGTATGTCGAAGAGCAAAAAAAGGAGTTTCAGCTAGGCAAAAGAGCTTCTGAATGTGTCGGGCTTCTATTTACAACATATTGTTGTCATAATCCCGTAAATTTTACGACCCAGGATGTTCATTCTATGGACCTGACCGATCCATTTGACTGTGACTGCCGAAAACAGTGCTGGAGTTAGATGTTGTTCCCTTTTCAATCTGGGTTTTTTTGTAAACCTGATGAACAATTAACCCTCGTGCTTTTGTACAGTTTGTAAGCTAGAGTTAGATGTTCTTGTCCTTTTCAACTCGGCTGTGACTGTCATATTTTCTTTGAAACAAGGCAAATGGCTTCCCATTCGTCTAATTTAGAGTGAAATATTGTAACAAATCCCAACCAAGGGAAATAACATCACTCTCGCCGGCTGCTTGAGCTCACTATGCATTATAGAAGCCAAGTGATTAGCGCCCACCAGCACCCACAAACTTATTTCGAACTAGCACATCAAGTGGGATGTAAATTTCCATAGGAAAGGTTGCATGACCGTGACAGGTTTGGATTCTGACATTTGGGACCCGCGAGGAAATAGCCTATCCAAGGTGGTGTCGACTTACTAGCCAGTCAAAAAATGATTCTGCCTACCAGCCGTTGGATTGACATCCAACATCTGTCGTGTATCTTCTATCTCTTGTCTTCTTCTTCCTCCAGCCGCCCAAACCAAACCACCCCGTCGGCTCCGCCTGCTCCTGCCTCCCAAGGCTGGCTGCGCCTCCGCCGCCCTACCGTACGTACCCTCCAATGTTGGTCAGTCCCTCCCTCTATTCCCCCACACGTCCTGTTATTCTCCGGCGACGTCAGCCCCAGCATGCACCCGCGCCCGAACCAGTCAACCCTCGTATTCCCCTCCGCCTGTGACTGGACTGGCACATCTTCAACGGCTCCTGTTTGTTCTGTTCGAGGCCTCGCCGTTGTCCTCCGCCTTGTGGCCTTGGTTCGCTCGCCGTGCGCGGTGCGGCGCCCTCTTGCGTTGTCAACGTCGTCAACAACCGAGATGAACAAGGAGATGACGGTACGTGGAGACGATGACAGTAGGGACCCACCAGCATCATGGCAGTACGCAAGCAAGTGCCACTATAGTACAAGCCCAAAAATATGGTTCCTCCTAATGGTTGGACATCTGGGGCTCACGCCATTCTCAACGTAGTCAATAAACGAGAGAATTACACTACGAGCGGCTGACACCAGGGACCCAGCAAGTCGTGCAGGTTTTTTTTTAGGAACAAGCAGTTGTTATTTATACTAGTTTTATGGGGGCTGTGCGGGGGCTGTGGCCTGTCTAGCCAGGGTTTTATTTATGTTTACCACATCATGAGCCCAGTTGTGTTTTTTTCTTGCTGAAAATGGCTAGCGCAGTTCTATTTTTTTTAAGAAATACCCAAACAAGGCCTACTTGCTTTATCAGCCCTACTGGGCTGCAAATCTTTCAAGACAAGGAGAGTTTCATTCGGTTTGCCCAGAAATGGGCTGTACATTTTTAAAACAAATCAAACCGGGAATTAGTTTCATTTTTTTCATTAAAAGATCTTAAATTGCATTGATTTTTATGCGTGGACAATTATTTGGATTTTATATTTATATAAATTATTGTTCAAAATAGTTTGAATGTGAATCGATATTTCTGGATTAAAATTAGTTGACCGCACCGAAATATGTAAAATTTCGTATACTTTTTAACCGTGGCCACAATATGGAGTGTAATGCTAACAAAAAGAAGATGGGCTCCAGAAAAATTCTTAAGAATTAGCCAATGGGTTGTACATTATTAGAAATAATGGCAGATGGGTTGTATGCTATTTTCCACAGATTTGAGGCTGACTTGTGCGCCTACTACAGGTTGACGCGTATGCTTTCATAAAAAAAAGGTTGACGCACACGCAACGCCCTGTCAACTTAGTCAACACAGGAGAGCAGTGACTGTGGTGCTTCTTCAATCTCTGCTCTTCATGCTCCAGCTGCTCAATCAAGCGCCAGCGGGACTGCCTGCTCCCTCCTCCTGCGGCCGGCTATGCTGCCGCGTAGGCCTCACGGCCCCACCGTACTCCCATCGCTGGCCTAGCCATCCCTCTACTCACCCACACATGTTGTTATTCTCCAGCGACGGCAGACGAACCACTAAACCCTCGTCCTCCTCCGCGTGAGAAACAACTGCCGAGTATTCCCTGGCTCCTTGTCTTTCCCTTCCTAGGCCTCACCGTCGTCCACCTCCCTGGTGCTCTCGGTGCGGCCTGGTTAACATGGTCAATGAACGACATCCATCGGAAGTGGACTGTACGTGGAGAGACTGACAGCTGGGTCCACGACCGCACGCAAGCAAATGCCTCCTTATTATGTGCAAAATAATGATTCCTCAACCTAACAACTAGGGCCCACAGGGAGGGCCTCTGCATTTCGCGAAAAAAACGTTCCCCCCGCTGACAGGTCATACCCACCAGCTATATCTTCGCACGCAAGGAAGTGCCTCCTTATTACGCCCAAAAAATGAATAGCCCCCTGCTAGCTGGGACCCACCATATTGTTGGGCTGACTTGTGGGCCGACTAAGTTGACGGGGATGGAGGGCTTTGTCAACTTAGTCAATAGTCCAATGACCGTATGATGTCCATCCAACGGCCATAGTGCTTCTTCAACCTCTGGTCTTCTTGCTCCAGCCGCCCAAAGCAGCGCCGGTCGTGCCACCTGCTCCTGCCTCCTGTGGCCGACTGTGCTACCGTGGAGGCCTCACCGCCCCCATACTACTCCCACCACTGGCCAGGCCATCCCTCCACTCACCCACACCCCCTGTTATTCTGCGGCGACGGCAGCCTCACACCGCAGCCGAACCAGTGAATGCTCGTACTTCTCTCCGCGTGGGCATCCAGCATCGCGCCTTGCCTGGCTCCGTGTCATCCCCTTCCTAGGCCTCATCGTCGTCCACCGCCGTCGTGCTCTCGGCGCGGCATGGTCAATGTGGTCAACGACCGACTTCCATCAGAAGAGTACTATACGTGTGGAGGCTGACAGCTGGGTCCACGGCAGCCGCAAGGAAGTGCCTCCTTATTACGTGGAAAATAATTATTCCTCCACCTAACAGCAGGGACCCACCGGACGGGCCAGCATTATTTTGCAAAAAAAAATCGTTTCCCCCTGACTACTGGGACCCACCGGACGGTCCACCGTATTTCGTGAAAAAAACGTTCCCCCCGCTGTCAGCTCAGACCCACCGGAAGTGCCTCCTTATTACGCACAAAAAAATGAATACTCCCCCGGCTAGCTGGGACCCACCTTGGTGGGAGGCTGACATGTGGGCCTACTAAGTTGTCGGGGACGAAGGGCTTTGTCAACTTAGTCAATATGAATGATTCTAGCTCCAGTGACCGTACAATGTCCATCCAACGGCCGTAGTGCTTATTGAACCTGTGGTCTTCTTGCTCCAGCCGCCCAAAGCAGCGCCTGCGTGCCGCATGCTCCTGCCTCTCGTGGTCGGCTGTGCTGCCGCGGAGGCCTCACCGCCCCCTACTATTCCCACCGCTGGCCAGGCCCTACGGCGATGGCAACCTCACACCGCAGCCGAACCAGTGAACCCTCGTACTCCTCTCGGCGCGGGCTTCCACTGCCGCGTCTTCCCCGGCTCTGCGTCGTCTCCTTCCTAGGCCTCGACGTCGTCCACCGCCATGGTGCTCTCCGCGCGGCGTGGTCAACGTGGTCAAGGAACGACTTCCATCGGAAGAGTACTATACGTGGAGAGGCTTACAGCTGGGTCCACGGCCACAACCCAGTTTTTTTTGTGATTTGCCTAGTAAGTTGCTTTGTCAGGCCTGTTGGGCTGCAAAACTTTCAAGACAAGGAGAGCTTTCATTCGGCTGGCCGAGAAAATGGCCCATCAGTAATGAGAAATGGGTTGTACATTTTTAAAACACATCAAACCGGCAATTAGTTTCAAATATCTCTTCTTCATTTCAAGATTTTAAATTACATTAATTTTTATGCATGGAGAATTTGTTGGATTTTATATTGATATACATTTATTTTTAAAATCAGTTTGAATGTGAGTCGAAATTTTGGGATTAAAAACAGTTCGGACCGCACTGAAATATGCAAAATTTCATATAATTTTTTAACCATGGCCACAATATGGGATGTAATGCTAAATAAAAGAATATGGGCTCCAAAAAACCTTAAGAATTAGCAAATGGGCTGTAAATTATTAGAAATAATGGCAGATGGGCTGTATGCTGTTTTCCACAGATTTGAGGCTTTCCTAAAAAAGGTTGACGCACAAGCAGTGATTGTTGGATGTCCATCCAACGGCCGTCGTGCTTCTTCAATCCCTCCTCTTCCTACTCCAGCCGCTCAAACAAGCGCCGGCGGGACTGCCTGCTCCCTGCTCCCGGCCGCCGGCTGTGCTGCCGCGCAGGCCTCACTGCCCCACCGTACTCCCATCGCTGGCCTAGCCATCCCTCTACTCACCCACACCTGCTGTTATTCTCCAGCGACGGCAGACGAACCAGTAAACCCTCGTACAGTCGGACTCCCCTCCACGTGGGAAACAACTGCCGAGTCTGCCCTACCTGCCTGTCGTCCCCTTCCTAGGCCTTGCCGTCGTCCACTGCCGTGGTGCTCTCGGCACGGCGTGGTCAATGTGGTCAACGACCGACTTCCATCGGAAGAGTACTGTGCGTGGAGAGGCTGACAGCTGGGTCCACAGCGGCCGCAAGGAAGTGCCTCCTTATTACGCGCAAAATAATTATTCCTCCACCTGACAGCAGGGACCCACCAGACGGGCCACCGTATTTTGCGAAAAAACATTTCCCCCTGACTGCTGGGACCCATCAGCGACACCTTCGTACGCAAGGAAGTGTGTCCGGGCAAAAAAAACAAAACCAAAATGATTCGCCCCCCTGACTACTGGGACCCACCAACTACATCTTCGCACGCAAGGAAGTGCCTGACAGTCGGGACCCACCTGGTCGAAGCGTACGTAGCATTGTCATTCTGGTCGCGAACGTGTACGTACATATATACTGGTCGATGTAGATGCGCGCACGTGTCGTAGTAGAGGCGCACACGTAGCATGTACACGTACTTACAGCGGCCAGGGTGCAAGAAAGAAAATACGGCCACGTATGTGTATGTACGGGCAGGGTCTCGAACGCCTACTCGCGCATACACACGGCATGGGCTCGTGTACATGGCTGGGTCGGAACGGAGAAACAGCGTCGTCGTCGTGTTCATGGCGAGGCAACGGAATGCGTCGTGTTCATGGGGAGGCAACGGAATGCGTCGTGTTCATCGGGAGGCTTGGACGGAACAGGCGATGGAAACGAGGCCTGGCGTACCGCAAAACGGAGGAAACGAACCTCCTACGTTCCAAACAGGGTCCTGTTGATCTGGAGGGGTGTGGCGTACCGCATAATGGAGGAAACGGACCTCCTACGGTCGAAACGGGGGTCCTGTTGATCGGGAGGGGTGTGGCGTACCGCAAAACGGAGGAAACAGACCTCCTACGGTCTAAACAGGGGTCCTGTTGATCGGGAGGGGTGTGGCGTACCGCAAAACAGACGAAACGGACCTCCTATGATCGAAACGGGGGTCCTATTGATCCGGAGGGGTGTGGCATACCGCAAAACGGACCGCCTACAGTCGAATCGGGGGTCCTGTTCATCGGGAGGGGTGTGGCGTACCGCAAAACGGGACTCCACGGGATACTGTTCACCTCCACCGTCGACCTCCTCCAGCCTCCACGGGCTACCGTCGACCTCCTCCAGCCTCCACGGGCTCCTGTTCATCCAGCCTCCAACGCGCGCTACTCCACCGGCTACTATTCAACCACCCCTCCACCGTCTACTGTTCATCCAGCCCTCCACACCACGGGGTCCTGTTCAACCACCCCTCCACCGTCTACTGTTCATCCAGCCCTCCACACCACGGGGTCCTGTTCAACCACCCCTCCACAGCACTCCTCCACCGTCTACTGTTCATCCAGCCCTCCACACCACGGGGTCCTGTTCATCCAGAGGCAACGCCACCGCTCACTGTTCATCCAACCCCCCCCCCCCCCCGCAACACTCAATGTTCATCCCAGAAGCAGCATCGATCGACTTCAGTTAGCAGCAGTAGCGAAGGAATCGCTCAATCGGGTTCAGTTAACAGCCATCGATTGATCGCTCGGGTTTAGTAACGCGTAGCCTGCAACGCAATCGCTCGGGTTCAGTTAGAGCCCAACGCCTCGCTCGGGTTCAGTTAGAGCCAACGCCTCACACACACGCGCGTACCTGTACAAGAGAAACGCACATAGCTCGGCCCCCGACCTCCCACCGTAACCGGGAACTCCCCAAAATTTTCCTCGCCCTCGCTTCCACCACGGTTTTTTCCGTCATGGACGACCCAAAGAATGTCATGTAGCTGCATCTCCGGCCCGCCCAGGATGAAAAGCCCATTTTCTGTTTTGATTTTTTCTCATAGAATTAGTAGCCCACCACATCTATGATGATACCGGGTTTTGTCACAATTATCATCATAGAAGTGTCATATGTATGACAGAAAAAAAAATTCGATCGGCCCAAAATGTCACGGATGTGTCTTTTTTTGTAGTGGGATGCGCAGCCCATGACATGCCGGTTTGTATTTTCTTGAGGGTCATCATGTATCGACCGGCTTATGGACCTCCCATCCTAGGTTTTATTTTTCGTGAAATGTCCGCAGCCCAACTTATGTATTTTGAATAAAACACAAAGGTATGTTCTATTTTTCTATGGGCCCTTTTTCTATATAAGAATAGGAAAGCCAGGTCCAACTTATGTTTCCGTTCTAACTATATTATATATATTTATATTATTTTATATGATATTATATATTATTGTTGTTGTCATCATATATTTAACAGATACTTACATATATAAGAAACCATATATCCCACGTCTTATTAACTTATAAAAATAATTTTTTAACAATAAAATCTTGTTTTTTTTACATTAAGGCAACCAAAATCCTGGGGTTTGTGTACAAAAACTTCGTAAGATTTAAGGACCAATGTAATAATAAAGCACTTATTATTTAATATATTTAATACATAATGCTCAGCCCCTGTTTATTTTTTGATAATATTTGTTGGGGATATAACTACTGGGTATGACCCGCCCAGGAGGGGCCAAGTCATGCCACTGGTGACTTAAGATGAAGAGGCCCAAGAAGATATGAAGATGGCGGTTCATAGAGCAAGCTTATTGAAGGCCCAAGACTCGGGGACGATTTGAGGCCCACGGGTGTGAGCCGCCATATGCTTAACTTGAATTGTAAGGCAAGCTTAGTTAGTTATCGAGTCGGACACGTTATGTATGGGCCGTCCGGGACTCTGTAAGCTGTCGGGTATCAACCTGTATACCCGGTGGCGGGATAAGTCAAGAAACAATTGATCGAGTACTAGGTCAAGCGTATTCGCTCCCGGGTAATCGAAACACAAGCAATACAATCAAAAGCAGGAGCAAGCTTTTACCTCATTGAGAGGGGTCAAACCTGGCTAAACTCTCTGTGTCCTTTGTCCCGTTTAACCCCTTTAAGCTAACCTAGCTGCAATGGCTCCACACCTAAGTCCTTTTGCAAGGGCATCTGCCATGTTAAATCCACGATAGTTGGCGCCCACTGTGGGGCCAGAGCACGGTGGTTTCAAGTTCTTGAAGGGAAGCTTCTCAGGCTTCAAATGGTACGCCGTGGGCCGGATGACCATGAGTCACCGTGGCCAAATCTACATCGACGACGTAGGATGGGGTCCCGAGGCCAATTCAATCGAATACGCGTACCGGGTCCCCTTCGGCGGAATCCATGTCTTCATCGGCAAGGTCGGCAAGTCGGAACCTGAGCCGGACAACTTCACCGACATCCTCGAGCCGGCTCAGCGTGCGCGACCCGCCAAGTTTCAAGTCGCCTTGGATCTTGAAGGAGGCTCTGTGTCTAGTGGAGAGATGGTCGTCTACTCTGACGATGAGTCCTCAACTGACGAGACCAACTCCATGTATCAAGTGGAAGATGATAGGCTTGGGGGTTGTTCTAATGGAGATAGTATTCCGGACCCTTGTGAGCTGCCGAACCGGGTTGCGATCTACATGGCCGGCACACAACCGGTGTAGAATCCTCAACTGCGGCAGCAATGATCTCTGGTTCAGCAGCCGCTACGGCAGCCGGGGGAGGAGGCCCTGTGCGCCTGCCAGCTCAAGTTTTATATGAACTTTTGGAGGCTCTGGCAACTTTGCTAAAGGTGGAGGTAACACCAGCGAACCAAGCGCAACATAACATGGACGTTGTGAAGTTGCGTGACGAGATAGCTCAAGCTAAGGAGGATCTTAATGCTGAGAATGCCAGGATGGCAATAGAGTGAGCCGCCTTGGCGATAGAATCGCAGTGGGTTCAAGCGAAAAACTTCCGCTTGAGCTTGGACCAGAACGCGTCAAATGTTTTCTTTAATAGTAAATATCAGAGTCGTCTGCCTCATGAGTTTGATGCAAGAAATCTCTTTAATATGCCCGGGGCAGGGCCAAGTAACCCGCCCGGTGTGACTCAGCCCCTGAAGCGCCTAGGACTGGAGCGGCGGCTCAACCCCATGTGGCGGATCCGGCTCGTGTCAATTTAACCCTGCCTCAGCGAGTCTCAACGCCTCCAGGTCACTTATCTAACCCGTTGGATAACATGATCACCGCGGCATCGCGATTGGTGGCTCTCTCGGTGACAGGCGAGAGTCCTAAGGCGGTCAAGGCTCGGAAATCCATGGAACTTCTTCAAACGGCGGTGGCTCAGCAGGCGCTTACTCTTACAGCCACGATCGAGTCCACTCAACTCCTCGTCCGAGTCTACGCTATAGCTGGCACATGCAGTCACCGGTGGTTTCAAGCAGTAAGTGGCATCGTAACCAGCCCCATGGGCATGACTCGCTACAGGTTCATAACCATGCTCATTTGTTGGAAGATCAAGCACGAGATCGCCGTGAGGCGGACCTGGTGGCTCAGCAGCCTCAGTTACCCCCTTTGACGTCCATAGAGGCTTGAGTGACCTCTAGGACAATGGGTGTGCCATGTTTAGTATCGGCTCTAGGAAATGAGAGCTTACCCAAGGACTTCAAGGGCCCTCGAAAAGTACCCAATTACACAGCGGATCAACCCCTAAAGGCTTGTATTGAGAGCTATGAGATGGCCATGGAGATGTTTGGTGTCAATTATGCTGCGTGCACTAAGTATTTCACCATGATGCTGGATGGGTCAGCTCGTACATTGTTGAAGGGATTGTCCCCTAAGTCTGTCAGATCATTGGATGAATTGAAGGCGTGTTTTATTCAGAATTTCAAGGATACATGCAAGCAACCCATGTCGATTCTTGATTTAGACACTTGTGTCCAGAGTGAGGGTGAGTCACCGCCCATTGGGTGCGCAGGATATCATTTCCTTCCCCTCAAGCAGAAGTTGGGGCGGCTTAAGCGCCATTGCAATGACATGGGGGAGCTCATGGCGGCTCTTGTCAAATATGTTGATTTTGACAACACTAAGGACCCTGAGTCTGATGAGGGAAAAGCTGGTAAGGGGAAGAAGAATGGCAATGCAAAAAGACAACAGCATAACGCGGCGGGTCAAGGCAATAATGGTAAGCGCAAGCACGCTGGCGGTGGTTTAGATTTTGTGGCTAACACGCAGAGTAATAATGGTAAGCGTAAGGGAAACTCATCAGCACCCCGGTTTGGTGGGCTAAAATTCAACCTTGAGGCGATGATGAATCGGCCTTGCACAAAGCATGGTACTCAAGATAAGCTGGCCACTCATCTCTGAAATGATTTCTTCATCATGAGGGAGTATAGAAATTCCAGTTTTTATCAGGGTAACCAGGGCCCGCACGGCGTGTAAGGATCCGGCTCTCACGGATCTGGCTTTGTAAGAGGCGGTTCAAGCTCTGGATTCCAGGGTCAAGGTAATCAAGGTAGTTTTAACCAGCAATATAATCAGAGTAATCAGTAGCAACGGCAGCAGTCTGGTTATCAGAGTCATCCTAAGCAGGTGAACAGTGGTCAATATCATGTGTTTATCACGAGTTTGTGCAAGAGGTATCAGAAGATTCACAAGCGGGTGGTGAACGCGGTCGAGCCAGTGTTCCCGCGATTTTATGATGGTCGGAGCAGCACATTGTATGGAGCCACGAAGATCACCCGCCCCGGGTTGATAATCCGGGTCAGCTGGCTTTTGTGGTGGCACCGCAGGTTGGAGAATACAAGTTCACTAAAGTGCTCATGGATGGAGGCAGCAGCATCGATATCCTCTATTATGATACTTTTCGCCGTATGAATTTGACTGACAAAGATTTTAAGCAATCCTCTACAATTTTTCAAGGGGTGGTGGTCGGTAAGTCGGCATATCCAGTGGGCAAGATAACGTTGGAGGTGGTTTTCGTAATGAGTATGACTACAGGGCCGAAAAATAGACTTTTGAAGTAGTCAAGATCAAGAGCCTTATCACACCCTATTTGGACGGCCGACTTATGCTAAATTTATGGCACGTCCTTGTTATGTTTATCTGTAGCTCAAGATGTCGGGTTATAAGGGAACCATCACAGTGCATGGAAATAGAAAGATAGCTTTGGAGTGCGAAGAGGGCGATGTTGCCTATGCTGAGTCAGCCTGTGCAATAGAGGAGCTGAAGTTCTATAAAGATAATGTTGACCCGGGAAATATGACTCCCTTGAAGAAGCCAACTACAGAGCAGGACCCGTTGTTGAAGTTTAATTTGGCCAATGATACTAAACAGGTTGACTTTGTTCCTGGTGATTCATCCAAGCAGTTCATCATCAGTGCCAACATGGATCCGATATAGGAAAGCGTGCTCATCGAGTTCATCCGTGAGAATTGGGACATCTTTGCATGGAAGCCTTCTAACATGCCAGGTGTACCAAGGGAACTCACTGAGCACACTCTTAATATTGATCTCAAGTTTAAGTCGGTCAGGCAATTCCTTCGTCATTTTAATGAAGAAAGGTGCAAGGCCATTGCTGAAGAAGTGGCCCGGATCTTGGCGGCTGGGTTTGTTGTTGAAGTTTTTCATCCTGAATGGTTGGCTAACCTGGTGCTAGTGCTTAAGAAGAATGGTGCTTGCCGTATGTGTGTGGATTACACAGACCTTAACAAGGCTTGTCCGACTGATCCTTTTGCTCTCCCTCATATTAATCAGATCATTGATGCTATGGTGGGTTGTGAGCGTTTGAGTTTTCTAGATGCTTATTCTGGTTATCATCAGATCAAGATGGCAGTTAAGGACCAGGAGAAGACATCCTTCATCACTCCTTTTGGAGCCTTCTACTACATATCTATGCCTTTTGGGCTCAAGAGTGCCCAAGCGACTTATCAGCATTGTGTGCGGAATTGTCTCCGCAGCCATATTGGGCGTAATGTTCATGCTTATGTGGATGATATCGTTGTGAAGTCCAGGAAGAAGGAGACCTTGATAGATGATTTGAAGGAGACCTTTGACAATCTTGGGGTTTACACAATGATGCTTAACCCGTATAAATGTGTTTTTGGTGTGCCGACGGGTAAGCTCTTGGGTTTTCTGGTCTTTGAGAGAGGTATTGAAGCTAACTCGGAGAAGATCAAGGCTATCACTTCCCTGGCTAAACCAGCGTGTATCAATGATGTTCAGCGTTTGGCGAGTCATATTGTGGCCTTAAGCCAATGTATAAGACGCCTGGGCGAAAAGGCTAGTCCTCTTTACCAGATGATGAAGAATGCATATCACTTTGTCTGGAGTGATTCTGCCAATGAGGCATTTGAGGCACTTAAGAAACAGCTGGCTGAGCTGCCGGTTCTTGCAGCTCCTATTGACAAGGAGCCCTTGCTTTTATATGTGGTTGCTAACAGCAGGGCCGTCGGTGTGGCAATTGTGGTGGAAAGGAAGGAGGCAGGTAAGGAATATCCGATTCAAAGGCCAGTTTATTAATGTTAGTGAGGTGTTAATTGAATCTAAACAAAGATACCCACATTGGCAGAAGCTAGTCTATAGATTATTCATGGCTAGTCGCAAGTTGAAGCATTATTTCTTTGGTCATCCCATCACTGTAGTCAGTTCTGCTCCTCTGGGGGATATTTTTCAAAACAGAGAAGCTATAGGTCGGGTGGCTAAGTGTGCAATTGAACTTGAATCCCATGGTTTAAAGTATGTGCCTCGAACAGCCATTAAGTCCTAGGCCCTTGTTGATTTCATCAATGAAAGGACAGAGTTGCAGATGCCTGAGGACAAGCCGGATAACACGTATTGGACTATTCATTTTGATGGATCCAGGCAATTGGAATGCTCGGGGGCTGCAGTTATTTTGACTTCCCTACGAGGTGATAAGTACTATTATGTTTTGAGGCTGATGTTTCCTTGCACTAACAATGCAGCTGATACGAGGCTTCACTCCATGGACTTCGGAGGGCTAAGGAGATGAACCTAAGTCGGGTCAGGTGTTTTGGCGATTCAGATATGGTTGCTCGGTAGGTCTCAGGAACTTGGGATTCCAAAGATCTGCTCATGGCGGCTTATTGTTGGGCAGTTGATGATATTGCTGGCCATTTCAAGGGCTATCAGATGGAACATATTGATGGCAGGAAAAATGAGGCACCTGATGCTTTAAGCCAGCTGGGGTCCCAGCGTAAGCCGATACCACCTAATGTTTTTCTTGATGTTCTGAATAACCCTTCAGTTAAATTGCCTATAGAAGAGGATCTTGCTATCCCTGACCCGGAGGCACAGTTGGTGGCGGCTCTCCATGCTATTCCTGACTAGATTGTTCCATATTTGGCTTATATGACCCGGGTGAGTTACCTGATGATGAAACTTTGGCCAGGCAAATAACCTATAGGTCTAAGTCAATGACCATTGTCAATGGCGAGTTACACCGATGCAGTATTACAGGGGTGTTTCAACGATGCATTTCTCCTGAGGAGGGCCATGAAATTCTAAGGGAGATTCATGAACGAGATTGCGGCCATCATGCCGGCTCTAAATATCTTGTTGCTCAGGCTTTTCATCATGGGTTTTATTGGCTGACGGCTCATGCTAATGCAAATGATCTGGTTAGCAAGTGTGATGGATGTCAGAAATTTTCAAAACGGGCTCATGTGTCGGCTCAAGAATTGAGGATGATTCCAATTACTTGGTTGTTTGTAGTCTAGGGGCTGGATATGGTTGGACCTTTCAAAAATCCAAGGACAAGAAGACCCACCTTTTGGTGGCGGTTCAAAAGTTCACGAAGTGGGTTGAGGCTGAGCCGGTCAGCAAATGTGATGCGGCAATGGTGGTTCAATTCATTAAAAAGGTGATTTTTCTCTTTGGTTATCCTCATAGCATCATAACTGATGATGGAATTAATCTGTCTAAGGGTGCTATGAAAGAATTCTGTCAACAAGAGCATATTCGTCTTGATGTCTCATCAGTGGCTCACCCCTAGTCTAATGGTCAAGCTGAAAGAGCAAATCAAGAAATCTTGAGAGGTATAAAACCCTGGCTTATGGTCCCTTTGGAGAGGACACCGGGTTGTTGGGTTGAGGAGTTACCTTTGGTGCTTTGGAGTATCAATACTACCCCCTACAGATACACGGGTTATACGCCTTTCTTCATGGTTTATGGAGTAGAGGCGGTTCTCCCTAGTGACATCCATAAAGACTCGCCCCGTGTGGCGGCTTATGTCGAAACTAATAATGAAAAGGCACGTCAAGATGCTCTTGACTTATTGGACGAAGAGTGCGATCTTGCAGCGGCTCGTTCGGCCATATACCATCAAGATCTCCATCGTTATCACAGCTGCCAGGTTAAGACCCGGACCTTTGAAGAAGGTGACTCGGTGCTCTGGCTCATCCAAGATCAGACAGATATGCACAAGTTATCCCCACCTTGGGAAGGGCCCTTTGTGGTCAGCAAAAATTTGAACAACGGATCGTATTACCTCATTGATGTTCGAGACCACAAGGACTCACGCACATCGGAGGAGGAGACACGCCAGCCTTGGAACATTGCTCATCTTCGACCTTATTACACCTGAGACATTGGCTCTTGTGTTGTAGATATTTTCATCCATGTATATATTATGATCAAGTATAATAAAGCCAGCATCCCTGAAAATTCAGGGCCTCCACTATTTCATTTCTTACTATCTAAATCTTTATTGTCAATTCATAAGTTCACTTGGGGGCTTCCTCTTGATCCAGCTTGTACGCCTTGTTAAAAAATCACTCGGGTGATTCCAGCTCATTGAGCATAGCTATGACTACCCTATGGATCCGGCTTATATGCCTTGTTGAAAATTCTTGGGCCTTATTTCCCAAGTTAAAGGTTACCAAAGAGAACTGGTGCCATTTCACAGTTCAAACATAGGTATCCTGCCTTGAAAGGCTTAATGTATGTCACTTGGGGGGCTCCCTGTTCAATGAACATAGCTTTTGTTTGACCCTTTTGATTGGCTGGTATGCTAGTGTAAATCACCAAAATTCTGGTTTATCCTGCCTTGTTTGTCTTCCACTCCGCCCAGGTAATCCTGGAATGACCCGTCGTACTCATGGCAGTCAATCTTGTAAAGACCCTGAACTTGTCTAAAGTTAAAACGGCGATTGGTCATGTGAGGCCCGGCTTACAGGTTTGAATGAAGGATTAACCTAGTGGTTGTGCGTCCCATGAACAACACTTGATATTGAGGCTTGGCATCCAATGAAAGCCTTGTTTTTATGATCTATTATTTTTCCTAAGCATTGCTTTAAGTTGATATATTTGTACCGTATTGACATATGGTTAACACGATTTTGGCCATGTAGCCTTAATCATTATGGCTCATATTTGAGCACATCTTAGGTTTTGATGACTCGTTCTGGCTTCGGATGATAAGTCACCAGCATAGTTGAATTATGCACTTGTGGTTATATGCTCTAAGCTATGAAGCTGTCATCCTCATTGGATATGGTGATGTAAGCTGGCAGTATGAGCTAATTTTGCAGGTATGTTTTACTTGTTATATATGAGTTTGCAAGGTTTTGATAAGCCGCCCTGATTTTAAATCTTCAAAATCATCAGAACATATTGTGTTGAGCAATATAACCCACCCTGGTTTTGGACGTTAGGTCGCCAGTATATTTGAACATATTTAAAGGTTCTGATAACCAAGCCTGGCTTCGGACTTTAAGTCACCAGTATGTTGTGCTTGTGCAATTTAAATTATCCTCACTGCTTATGGTGGTGTATGTCGGTTGTATGAACTACATTCACAGGTATAGTTTTCCTGTTATGTGAAAATGCGAGGCTTGATCACTCGCCCTGGTTATAGACTTTAAGTCACCAGAATATGCTATTTTGAATATTGTGACCCGCCCTGGTGTAAGCCGCTAGGGCACATGTTGTTCACTTATGTGCAGGTCACACAACAATACTTGTTATAACCCGTCTGATGGATAAATGTGATGAAGTACAACCTATGGTTCTTTAAGCATCATAACGGCAGTGTAAACATATTCAAACGACAAAACTTGCACGATGCCATGGCAGATCATTGTTTTTAACTAGCCTATTACAAGGCTATCATCAGGCCCAAGTGGTTCAAAGTTTTTCAACAAAATATGACGCCATGGTGAGAAAGCCGCCCTTCAGATCAATTGTGCTCATGCTGGGTGGATGATTTCGGGTTAGCCTGCGTCGGTTCATTGCCTCCATCTGTTGTCTGGAAATCAGATGTTTTCCAGTTGATTCCCGTTAAAGCCTGGAATTCGGCTTCATCATCTATGAGTACAGACGGGTGAACTTCATGGGTAAAGGTATGCTTACGCGCTGGCGGGATAAGGTCGACAGCTTCATAAACCGGAGCCTTTTCTCTTGAGTTATCTGCCGTATAAGCCACCTAATATCGAGAAAGGTTAGTCTCTTCAGCCAGTTTGCAGGCTAATGGACGCACCTCCATCATGCATGCAGTAAAGTCCTCTGTGGTAAAGTCCTCGGGCAGCCACTGGCCAGCTCTGCTGGGTCTAGATCTGCTTGCCACGCCTTTGCTCGGCTCAAGGCAGTAATGGCGCGAGCTCTAGCGGATGACCGCTTGATTTCTACAATCCTTTGTGGCAAGACAGACAATTGGTTTAGTACATCTTTGAGAAGTGAAGGTGGCTCTTTGCTATGAGTAATCGCAGCTATCGTGCGCTGGGTTCCTGAATATAACTGCTCCACAAAGGTGTAAGCTGCCTTCAGCTTCACAAGCATGTCCTGCCCAAGATTGACGCTTCTAGGACCTGTAACGTAAAGCATATGCAGCTAAGTCGCCAGGTGAGTTCAGAATTGTACACTGGAATTGATTGAGATACTACCAAATATTGTAGTGGTCATCTGTGAAATATGACGCTTTAAGCTGGACAGTTCTGTGGTAATCTCTTTTAAAGAAGCTTCAGTAGACTCCGCTCTTTGCACTAAGGCGGCTTTTCTTCGTCCTAGGCTTTTCTATCTGCAGCAAACCCCGCTTTCATTTTCTCTGGTTCATCAAGGCTGAATTTGAATTTGGCTTCAGCCTTCTGGGTCTCGTTTTCTTGATGTTTTAGCCTTTTCATCAAGTCAACTAGTTGAGATTCAGCTTCAGTGGAGGCTTCCTTAATAGGCAAGGTTCAAGCAATCATAAGTAGACACATTATTTATGCACAAATCCCAAGCCCTTTGCAAGCAATAGCACTCGACACTTGGGGGCTAATGTGTGTGGAAGTTCTTCTTTGTTTATGCATTTATGAACCGATTCAACTTTGTCAAGCTAAGCCAGCCCCTGAGGGCTAGGCTCTAGAATTTTTTCTCATACTGGGAATGAACTGGCTCAGCTTTGTCAAGCTAAGCCAGCCCATGAGGGCTAGGACCTGGAAGTTTTCTGTTCTATTAATGAGAATGAACCAGCTCGGCTTTTTCAAGATAAGCCGGTTCATGGGGACTACGGCTTGAAGCTTTTTGGTTTCTTCTAGATTGAAGTCTTCACCATACTCTGCTAAATCCTTCCTATGCCTAAGACATGGGAGCTGGAGGAATATATATTAACGAAGGAAGTAAGAAGTTTGTACCTCATACTTTTGGTGCATCTATTTGACAATGCCCATCTCGATCGCGGCTAGCATGAACTTGGCTAAGATAGCCAGGAAGGAGTTCATTGACACCCAGCTAAGAATAATTGGACAAATCAAATTTGACCTTTCTCCATTCAACAAGTTCTTACTTGGCGGTGATCTTGGCCAAGACCGTGGGATTTCCCGGCTCTCTATAACTGGTGCCAGTGATAAGAACATCCTCAGCCACTTCAGCAGGCTTGGCAGGGCTTGGTGGCTTAGTTCCTAATGAGTCAATGATCATAGGTCTCACAAGGGTCTTTGGTATCTTTGGTGGCGGCTCGTCAGCTAGATTTTCAGCATTTTGAATTGAAGCTTCAGATTCTAGCGGTTGTTTCTCCGGCTCATGTGTCTTGGGATCTCCAACCGGCTTAATTGTCTTTGCTTTCTTGCTTGGTTTAGCTTTACCACTGAAGAAATAGAAAGGTCAGTATGAGTGCTTACAAAGTTAAAACAATGAAGGCTAAAATTATTACTCTGGGGCAGTCCTGAAACTGGCAGCTAAGTTCCGGTTGAGTCGCTGAGCTCCGTTGGCGAAGCCGATGAGGCTCTAAATGGCGGCCCTCCAGTTGTCGATCTTGTCTGGCGCTGGAGGGTAATCTAGAAGCAGCTGGGCTCGGGCCAGCGCTTCCTCTAGAGTGTTGGGTGGCGGTGGCGAGCGACGCGAGGTGCGAGATACGCTCAAACTTCTAACAGTGTTAGAAGGAGCGACGTCTCGTCCAGGCGACCGCACTGCACTCGTGCCGGCGTGTTGACGCGCACGTTGGCCCTGAGCGTCCCGCGACCCACCAGCTTGGCCTTGTTCCAACGCGAGTACGGTGCTAGGAGCACCATGGCGTTGTCGATCCTGCACCCCCTGGGAGGGTTGCGGTGGATGTACAGACGTTGAAGCTTGAGGGGCCTTGTCCTTGGACCTGGTGACGACGCGAGTCCCACCGTCGGCGCCCGCTCCTCTGCCGGCGTCCACCCCACCGCCCGTTTGCTCCGGTGGCGGCAGGATAGTCGCAGACGGAGCGGCCACCTCCGAAGTCTTCTTCTTCGGTGGCATGTCGATGTAGATGTTGATGTAGCGCGCGTGGACGCCAGATCAGATACGCACGACCTCGACGCCCCCCTACCCTGGCGCGCCAAAGATGTCGTGGGGAACGAGCACCTATGGGGCAGGGCCCCTTTTCGGTCCGGCAAGGGAGCGGAGGGCGCACGCAGAGCAGATCGAGGAGAAAGCACGCGGGGGGGATTTTACCCAGCTTCGGAGATCTCCGGAGAGATAAAACTCCTACTGCTTCTTTGTGTTTCTATTCTGTTCTTGCTCAAGAGCGTGGGTGTGTTGTAGTGTCGAATGAGTCGAACCGAACCCCTTCTACGTGCGCATGGGCCTCCTTTTTATAGGTTAAAGGGGTCACCGACAGGTGGCAGCATAGAAAGAGGGGTAAAAGAGTAAAAATGGGGGTTGGTACAACCGCTACCAATAGTGCCCGCTACCTAACTCTGACGGCAGGGGACAAGGGCATTTAATGCCCGTCCGGTTGCCCAAACAGTGCAAGGAAGCGACCGTTAGGAGCGCCACCACCTGCCACGATGGCCTTCTCGTCATCTCCTCTTGCCACCTCACACCGCTTGGCTGTACAGCGCCTCGCCACGTGCTCCTGGGATGGTCCTGGGGTGACACGTCGTCGGATGTGCTGGAGCTCGGGTGCAGAGTGGCAGCCTTGCCGCGGCAAGCGCCTTGCCGCGGCCGTTGTCTTGTCGCACCCGCAATTTTGCCGCTCGTCGGGCCTTGCCGGGACGCGCGGAGCATCGCGGCAAGTTTTCTGAAGTGCCTTGGTTGGCCTTCCCGGCAAGCTCCTCTTGTCGGGGTCTTGTCCTTCCCGGCAAGCTCCTCTTGCCGGGGTTCTGTCTTCTCAGCTAACACTTTGTTCTTGAATGGCAGTAAATAGGAATAGCGGAGGATCTTGGCGGACGCCCGGCAAGCCTTGCCGCGGGGTGCTGCGACTGCCCGTGCACAAGTTCGGGGTACTAAGGTACCCCTACTTTAGTACACCGACGCACCTATGGGGCAGGGCCCCTTTTCGGTCCAGCAAGGGAGCGGAGGGCGCACGCAGAGCAGATCGAGGCAAAAGCACGTAGGGGGGGGGGGGATTTTACCCAGCTTCGGAGCTCTCCGGAGAGATAAAACTCCTACTGCTTCTTTGTGTTTCTATTCTGTTCTTGCTCAAGAGCGTGGGTGTGTTGTAGTGTCGAATGAGTCGAACCGAACCCCTTCTACGTGTGCATGGGCCTCCTTTTATAGGTTAAAGGGGTCACCGACAGGTGGCAGCGTAGAAAGAGGGGTAAAAGAGTAAAAACGGGGGTTGGTACAACCGCTACCAATAGTGCCCCCTACCTAACTCTGACGGCAGGGGACAAGGGCATTTAATGCCCGTCCGGTCGCCCAAACAGTGCAAGGAAGCGACCGTTAGGAGCGCCACCGCCTGCCACGATGGCCTTCTTGTCATCTCCTCTTGCCACCTCACACCGCTTGGCTGTACAGCGCCTCGCCACGTGCTCCTGGGATGGTCCTGGGGTGACACGTCGTCGGATGTGCTGGAGCTCGGGTGCAGAGTGGCAGCCTTGCCGCGGCAAGTGCCTTGCCGCGGCCATTGTCTTGTCGCACCCGCAAGCTTGCCGCTCGTCGGGCCTTGCCGGGACGCGCGGAGCGTCGCGGCAAGTTTTCTGAAGTGCCTTGGTTGGCCTTCCCGGCAAGCTCCTCTTGCCGGGGTCTTGTCCTTCCCGGCAAGCTCCTCTTGTCGAGGTTCTGTCTTCTCAGCTAACACTTTGTTCTTGAATGGCAGTAAATAGGAATAGCGGAGGATCTTGGCGGACACCTGGCAAGCCTTGCCGCGGGGCGCTGCGACTGCCCGTGCACAAGTTCGGGGTACTAAGGTACCCCTACTTTAGTACACCGACGCACCTATGGGGCAGGGCCCCTTTTCGGTCCAGCAAGGGAGCGGAGGGCACACGCAGAGCAGATCGAGGCGAAAGCACGCGGGGGGGATTTTACCCAGCTTCGGAGCTCTCCGGAGAGATAAAACTCCTACTGCTTCTTTGTGTTTCTATTCTGTTCTTGCTCAAGAGCGTGGGTGTGTTGTAGTGTCGAACGAGTCGAACCGAACCCCTTCTACGTGTGCATGGGCCTCCTTTTTATAGGTTAAAGGGGTCACCGACAGGTGGCAGCGTAGAAAGAGGGGTAAAAGAGTAAAAACGGGGGTTGGTACAACCGCTACCAACAGTGCCCCCTACCTAACTCTGGCGGCAGGGGAAAGGGCATTTAATGCCCTTCCGGTCGCCCAAACAGTGCAAGGAAGCGACCGTTAGGAGCGCCACCGCCTGCCACGATGGCCTTCTCGTCATCTCCTCTTGCCACCTCACACCACTTGGCTGTACAGCGCCTCGCCACGTGCTCCTGGGATGGTCCTGGGGTGACACGTCGTCAGATGTGCTGGAGCTCGGGTGCAGAGTGGCAGCCTTGCCGCGGCAAGTGCCTTGCCGCGGCCGTTGTCTTGTCGCACCCGGAAGCTTGCCGCTCGTCGGGCCTTGCCGGGACGCGCGGAGCGTCGCGGCAAGTTTTCTGAAGTGCCTTGGTTGGCCTTCCCGGCAAGCTCCTCTTGCCGGGGTCTTGTCCTTCCCGGCAAGCTCCTCTTGCCGGGGTTCTGTCTTCTCAGCTAACACTTTGTTCTTGAATGGCAGTAAATAGGAATAGCGGAGGATCTTGGCGGACGCCCGGCAAGCCTTGCCGCAGGGCGCTGCGACTGCCCGTGCACAAGTTCGGGGTACTAAGGTACCCCTACTTTAGTACACCGACGCACCTATAGGGCAGGGCCCCTTTTCGGTCCAGCAAGGGAGCGGAGGGCGCACGCAGAGCAGATCGAGGCGAAAGCACGCGGGGGGGGGGGATTTTACCCAGCTTCGGAGCTCTTCGGAGAGATAAAACTCCTACTGCTTCTTTTCGTTTCTATTCTGTTCTTGCTCAAGAGCGTGGGTGTGTTGTAGTGTCGAATGAGTCGAACCGAACCCCTTCTACGTGCGCATGGGCCTCCTTTTTATAGGTTAAAGGGGTCACCGACAGGTGGCAGCGTAGAAAGAGGGGTAAAAGAGTAAAAACGGGGGTTGGTACAACTGCTACCAACAGTGCCCCCTACCTAACTCTGACGGCAGGGGACAAGGGCATTTAGTGCCCGTCCGGTCTCCCAAACAGTGCAAGGAAGCGACCGTTAGGAGCGCCACCGCCTGCCACGATGGCCTTCTCGTCATCTCCTCTTGCCACCTCACACCGCTTGGCTGTACAGCGCCTCGCCACGTGCTCCTGGGATGGTCCTGGGGTGACACGTCGTCGGATGTGCTGGAGCTCGGGTGCAGAGGGGCAGCCTTGCCGCGGCAAGTGCCTTGCCGCGGCCGTTGTCTTGTCGCACTCGCAAGCTTGCCGCTCGTCGGGCCTTGCCGGGACGCGCGGAGTGTCGCGGCAAGTTTTCTGAAGTGCCTTGGTTGGCCTTCCCGGCAAGCTCCTCTTGTCGGGGTCTTGTCCTTCCCGGCAAGCTCCTCTTGCCGGGGTTCTGTCTTCTCAGCTAACACTTTGTTCTTGAATGGCAGTAAATAGGAATAGCGGAGGATCTTGGCGGACGCCCGGCAAGCCTTGCCGCGGGGCACTGCGACTGCCCGTGCACAAGTTCGGGGTACTAAGGTACCCCTACTTTAGTACACCGACGCACCTATGGGGCAGGGCCCCTTTTCGGTCCAGCAAGGGAGCGGAGGGCACACACAGAGCAGATCGAGGCGAAAGCACACGGGGGGGATTTTACCCAGCTTCGGAGCTCTCCGGAGAGATAAAACTCCTACTGCTTCTTTGTGTTTCTATTCTGTTCTTGCTCAAGAGCGTGGGTGTGTTGTAGTGTCGAATGAGTCGAACCGAACCCCTTCTACGTGCGCATGGGCCTCCTTTTTATAGGTTAAAGGGATCACCGACAGGTGGCAGCGTAGAAAGAGGGGTAAAAGAGTAAAAACGGGGGTTGGTACAACCGCTACCAACAGTGCCCCCTACCTAACTCTGACGGCAGGGGACAAGGGCATTTAATGCCCGTCCGGTCGCCCAAACAATGCAATGAAGCGACCGTTAGGAGCGGCACCGCCTGCCACGATGGCCTTCTCGTCATCTCCTCTTGCCAGCTCACACCGCTTGGCTGTACAGCGCCTCGCCACGTGCTCCTGGGATGGTCCTAGGGTGACACGTCGTCGGATGTGCTGGAGCTCGGGTGCAGAGTGGCAGCCTTGCCGCGGCAAGCGCCTTGCCGCGGCCGTTGTCTTGTCGCACCCGCAAGCTTGCCGCTCGTCGGGCCTTGCCGGGACGCGCGGAGCGTCGCGGCAAGTTTTTTGAAGTGCCTTGGTTGGCCTTCCCGGCAAGCTCCTCTTGCCGGGGTCTTGTCCTTCCCGGCAAGATCCTCTTGCCGGGGTTCTGTCTTCTCAGCTAACACTTTGTTCTTGAATGGCAGTAAATAGGAATAGCGGAGGATCTTGGCGGACGCCCGACAAGCCTTGCCGCGGGGCGCTGCGACTGCCCGTGCACAAGTTCGGGGTACTAAGGTACCCCTACTTTAGTACACCGACACTCCGAATTTAATAATTATATGTAAATGGGCTAGAAAAATGCATAGTTTAACATGTTGCACTTCATTTTCCTGTTTAACAACATTAAAATTGTGTTTAGGGCAGAATAGTACCGAATCCAAAATACGCATATGGGGATTTTCCGGAATTGTTGTTTGTTGTTTCCGGCCTCATTTAAACTTGCCTAAATAGTTAGTTTAATTATGCTTCACCTCTTGCCTGGGTTAACAACATTTAATATTGTTGGGTACATAAACGAGAGAGAACTAAATAATTGAATGTGGTGTTCCGTCAATATGCAACTCATTGCATATTGAGCTCCACTTAAATTGTAATGTTGTTTGCTGCACCATGCCATGCCATGTATATTTAAACCGGACATGCATCATACTTGATTGTGCATCATGCCATGTTTATGTGATGTTTGTTTACCATGTTGTTTTCTTCTTACCGGTTTGCTCCTTTCGGTAGCTTCGGTTTCATTCCAGAGTTGTGAGGATTCGTTCGACTACATCCGTTTTCTTCTTCATGGACTCGTTCTTCTTCCTAGCAGGATTTCAGGCAAGATGGCCGTCACCTTGGATCTCACTACTATCATTGCTATGCTAGTTGCTTCGTTCTATCGCTATGTTGCGCTACCTATCTCTTATTCCTCAATCCTCCCAAACTGCCATGTCAGCCTCTAACCTTTTCACCCTTCCTAGCAAACCGTTGCTTGTCTATGTTACCGCTTTGCTCAGCCCCTCTTATAGCATTGTTAGTTGCAGGTGAAGTTGAAGATTGCTCCATGAGGGACAGGATTATGTTGGGATATCACAATATCTCTTATTTAATTAATGCACCTATATACTTGGTAAAGGGTGGAAGACTCGGCCTTATGCCTGGTGTTTTGTTCCACTCTTGCCGCCGTAGTTTTCGTCATACTGGTGTTATGTTCCTTGATTTTGCGTTCCTTACGCGGTTGGGTGATTTGTGGGACCCCCTTGACAGTTCCCTTTGAATAAAACTCCTCCAGCAAGGCCCAACCTTGGTTTTACCATTTTCCTACCTAAGCCTTTTTCCCTTGGGTTTCCGGAGCCCGAGGGTCATCTTTATTTAACCCCCCCGGGACAGCGCTCCTTTGAGTGTTGGTACGAACCGAGTAGACTGCGGGGCCACCTCGGGGAAACTCGAGGGATGGTTTTACTCGTAGGATGTCTCATCTGGTGTGCCCTGAGAACGAGATATGTGTAGCTCCTATCGATATTTGTCGGCACATCGGGCGGCTTTGCTGGTCTTGTTTTACCATTGTCGAAATGACTTGCAAATCAGGATTCCGAGTTAGATCGGGTCTTCCTGGGAGAAGGAATATCCTTCGTTGACCATGAGAGCTTGTGATAGTTGGGACACCCCTGTAGGGTATAAACTTTCGAGAGTCGTGCCCGCGGTTATGTGGCAGATGGGAATTTGTTAATGTACGATTGTAGAGAACTTGACCCCAGATTCGAAATTAAATGCATCAACCGCGTGTGTAGCCGTGATGGTCTCTTTTAGGTGGAGTCCGGGAAGTGAACACGGTTTTTGGGTTATGTTTGACGTAAGTAGGAGTTCAGGATCACTTCTTGATCATTGCTAGCTTCACGACCATTCCGTTGTTTCTCTCCTCGCTCTTATTTGCGTAGGTTAGCCACCATATATGCTTAGTCGCTGCTGCAACCTCACCACTTGACCCCTTCCTTACCCATTAAGCTTTGCTAGTCTTGATACCCATGGTAATGGGATTGCTGAGTCCTCGTGGCTCACAGATTACTACAGCAACAGTTGCAGGTATAGGTTATGCGATGATCATGACGCGAGAGCGATGCTTTCTTGTTCTGAGTTCTTCTTACGCTTCGTCGTTTAGGGGATAGCTTCCAGGTCGGTAGCCTGGGCTTGCAGGGTGGATGTCGTTTGAGTTTCTGTTTGTGTTTCATCCGTAGTCGGATGTTGCTCTTATGTATGATGATGTTGTAATCGTGTGGCATTGTATGCCTCTTGTATGTATCCCCAACTATTATGTAATGATATGATGTAATGATATCCACCTTGCAAAAGCGTCTCCAAAATGCGCTTCTATCCTTGGTGGGACCTTCGAGTTCCTTTAGGATAGGGTCGCATATTGGGTGTGACAGCTACGATTTTGGACCTGTGGCAGTTCAGAAAATAAAATAAATTCTAGACCTAAGGTGAAAGCAGTGGAAGAACTCATGTGTTCTGATGGATCTTATACAGAAAAAGTATCTACTGCAATTGGAAAAGGGATGCTAAGCTACTACCACGCGTCTTTAATATCATGTGCAGATTCAACTACATGATCTAAAGAAGGAAAAGAATAACAGATAAGAACTCTGATGAACTGGGCAAACCCTAATGGAGATATGTTGCGTGGGAGGAGGAGTACTTACTGATGTTGTTGAATAGCGGAGGTGCGCCGCATTGCTCTAGTCCGTTTAGGTTGATGCAGTGGCCGGAGTTGAGGTAATTGACGAAGGCTGACGGCGGCGGAGCTCGGGCGCGCAGGGGCGTCGCGAAGAGGAAGATGAAGACAAGGGGGCAAGGGTGAAAAAATGAAAAGGACACCCTATTCCTATTTATAAGGAGACGGATAGATGGCATGCGTGGGAATCAAGGAGGCCGAAAAAGTGATTATGTGGCTACACGGACGCCTCGATTTTCAGGAGATCCATTAAAGATAAAAATTTGTGGAGATGTTGCGGGCTCCGTGGGAAGTTAATGCGACATGACATCATGGCGGGTTAACACAATTATGAAATGTGACGTCATGGCGGGTTATAATGAATTGGTAAGGAATTAACGATGGAAAATTCTACTAAGTCAAATGCTAAAGATTGATGTGAACAAGTTTAGATCAACCTGGGGCCTAATGTTGGGGATGTAACTACTGGGTATGACCCGCCCAACAGGGGCCGGGTCATGCTGCTGGCGACTTAAGATGAAGAGGACCAAGAAGATATGAAGATGGCGATTCATAGAGCAAGCTTATTGAAGTCCCAAGACCCCGGGACGATTTAAGGCCCACAGGTGTGAGCCTCCATATGCTTAACTTGTATTGTAAGGCAAGCTTAGTTATTTACTGAGCCAGACACGTTCTGTATGAGCCGGCCGGGACTCTGTAAGCCGCCGGGTATCAACCTGTATATAAAGGGGTGACCTGCTGGCAGGTTAACTCAAGAAACAATTGATCGAGTACTAGGTCCAACGTATTCGCTCCCTGGTAATCAAAACACAAGCAATACAATCGAAAGTGGGACTAGGATTTTACCTCATTGAGAGGGGTCGAACCTGGGTAAACACTCTGTGTCCTTTGTCCGGTTTAACCCCATTAAGCCAACCTAGCTATGAAGGCTCCACACCTAAGTCCTTTTGCTAGGGCATCTACCGTGTTAAATCCACGACAATATTGGTGCACCCAACCCAACATTATAATTAGAACCAGCCTAGCAAAAACGTGTATTTCGAGAAAGTGCAAATGGGCTGTAATTTTTTAAGAAAAGGGGCTACATGGACGCTACATTATTTATTCAGCCAGCCCAAGAAATTCATGTATTTCGAGAAAGTGAAAATGGGTTGTAGTTTTAAAAAAAAAGAGGGCCGCATGGATGCTACATTATTTGTTCACCCAACCCAGCAAATGGATTGAAATTCTAAAAAAAGATCAAATTGGCTGTAAATTATGAAAAAATGGGTTGAATATGTGCCAAGTTTTTGGAGGATGAAATCTGGGCCAATAGGTCGAAGCCAATGCAAGTCGTTATCAACTTAGTTAACAAATAATTCTAATATCGATAGTCGTTGAATTTACATCCAACGACCGGCATCCATCTTCAATCTCTCGTCTTCTTCCTCCAGCGCCCCCAAGACCAACTACTCCCGCCTCCTGCTGCTAGCAGCTCTGCTTAGCATGCTTCACTGTGAAGCGCTACCCCACCGCCAGCCAGGCCATCCCTCCACCCTCCACACCTCTTGTTCTTCTCCACCGACTGCCAAACCACGCCGCACCAGAACCAGTTAACCCTTGTACACCTCTCCGTCTGCGACTTCACTCCCGTGTCTTCCCATCTCTGGCTCATTGTTGTCCGGGGCCTCGCCGTCATCCACCACCTTGGATGCGCTCAATGCGGCGTGGTAAACACACAAAAAATTGAATACTCCCCCTGCTAGCTAGGACCCACCATTGTGGGAGGCTGACTTGTGGGCCTACTAACTTGACATGGATGGAAGGCTTTGTCAACTTAGTCAATATGAACGATCCTAGCTCTAGTGACCATACGATGTCCATCCAACGGTCGTAGTGCTTCTTCAACCTCTGATCTTCTTGCTCCAGCCGCCCAAACTAGCGCTGGTCATGTCGCCTGCTCCTACCTCCCGTGGCCGGATCTACTGCCGCGCAGGCCTCACCGCCCCACCGTACTCCAATCTCTGTCCAGGCCATCCCTCTACTCACCCACAACCCATGTTATTCTGTGGCGACGGCAGCCTCACACCACAGCAGAACCAGTCAACCCTCGTACTCCTCTCCGCGTGGGCATCCACTGCCGCATCTTCCCCGGCTCCATGTTGTCCCCTTCCTAGTCCTCGCCGTCGTCCACTTCCTTGGTGCTCTCGGCGCAGCGTGGTCAATGTGGTCAAGGAATGACTTCCATCGGAAGAGTACTGTACCTAGAGAGGCCGACAGCTGGGTCCATGGCCGCAGCAAGGAAGTGCAACCTTATTACACATAAAAAATTATTCCTCCACCTAACAGCAGGGACCCACCGGAAGGGCCTCTGTTTTCGTGAAAAAAAGTTCTCCCCGCTGACACCTCAGACCCACCAACTGTATATTCGCATGCAAGGAAGTGCCTCCTTATTCCGCACAAAAAAATGAAGACTCTCCCTACTAGCTGGGACCCACCATAGTGGGAGGCTGACTTGTGGGCCTACTAAGTTAATGTGGACGGAGGGCTTTGTCAACTTATTAAATATGAATGATTCTAGCTCCAGTGACCGTACGATGTCCATCCAATGGCCGTAGTGCTTCTTCAACCTCTGGTCTTCTTGCTCCAGCCGCCCAAATGAGTGTCGGTCGTGCCGCCTGCTCCTGTCTCTGGTAGTCGGCTCTACTGCTGCGCAGGCCTGACTGCCCCACCCTACTCTAACCTCTGGCCAGGCCATCCCTCTACTCACCCACAACCCCTGTTATTCTGAAGTGACGGCAGCCTCACACCGTAGTCGAACCAGTCAACCCTCGTACTCCTCTCTGCGTGGGCATCCACTATCGTGTCCTCCCCGACTCCGCATCATCCCCTTCCTAGGCCTCGCCATCGTCCAATGCCTTGGTGCTCTCGGCGCGGCATGGTCAATGTGTTCAAGGAACGACTTCCATCGGAAGATAACTGTACGTGCAGAGGCTAACAGCTAGGTCCATGGCTGCAGCAAGGAAGTGCAACCTTATTACACGTAAAATAATTATTCCTCCACCTGACAGTGGGGACCCACCAAACGGGCAACCGTATTTGCGAAAAAATATGCTTCCCCTGACTGCTGGGACCCACCAGCTACATCTTCGCACGCAAGGAAGTGCAGCCATATTACAGGCAAAAAATGATCCTCCCCCTGACAGCTGGGACCCACCACCAATAACTTCGCATGCAAGGAAGTGCCTTCTTATCCTCTTTGACAGTCGGGACCCACCTGGTCGAAGTGTACGTAGCGTTGTCATTTTGGTTGCGAATGTGTATGCACATACTGGTCGATCGGTCTATTTGCAGGCTACAGCGAAGAACTGTGGCCGAGTAAGGAAGGGCACATGTCGTAGTAGAGGCGTGGACGTAGCATGTCATGAATTCCCGTCAATATCGTGTACACGTACATATAGCCAAGGTGCAAGAAAGTAAATACGGCCACGTATGATACATGCGGGCGGGGTCTCGAACGCCTACTAGCGCATACATACGGCCAAAGCTCGTGTACATGGAGAGGTAGCGGAGAGCAGTGACGGTGTCCTATTCATCGGCAGCCAACCGGCTTGGTCTGTTAGCGTTCTAGGAACGGGGGTCCCCAGACTTGCCTGCCTGCAGCCCGCGGCGTGGCTCCGCCGGTGGTCCAGTATGGCCCGTCTTCATCAACCAAACACTCAAGACCCTTGCGAGGGGCCAAGCCTTGCGGGGCGGATGACACAAGGCCTTCTCAGGAGTGGCCTCACCAGGCGGGCTCGCGAGGAGGCGGAGAGATCAAGGCAAAGGGTACCTCGCGAGGTTCCCGTGACGCAAGCCATGACGACCAAGGCTAGGCGGGCGCTAGCGCGCGTAGTGTCCTCGTTTCCCCTTTGGTGCTAAGGGGGCAGGCGCAGGCACGGAGTACCGAGGCATTAGGCCAAGGTTTCCATATCGGTGCAACAAGACCAAGGCCAGCAGGATGGCAGAATGGAGGTCATCATCGAGCCCAAGACGGCGTCATCACCAGCGCCTTTGGCAGGCGAAGACCACCTTTAGTTAGGATAGCTTCTACTAGTTGTCCCCTTTCGAATTGGCCGTTCTTGGATCCCTTACCGCTCAATATTTGGGGAGAGGACCAGGGCCTCAATAAATAGGACTAGCCACTGCAATAGAGGGGATCGATCAATTCCTCCCTTGTACTGTTCATCACCATCCCAAGAGGCAATCCACCACCACCACACAGGAGTAGGGTATTACACCACAACGGTTGCCCGAACCTGTATAAATATTGTGTCTCTTTTGTTGTGAGTTCATCGAGCTAAGCTTAGGGATCGTGGCGAGGCTGAGAGCAAGATTCGGTAGGGGGAAATCTTCATGCGCACCCTAGTGTTCGAACCTCAAGGCTTTTGCCGGAACCTGAAATCCGACATTTGGCGTGCTAGGTAGGGGTGTGCTAAAGTCTTCCTTCCGCTGATCTGCGTCCCATCGCTTCGTCGCATCCATGTCTTGCGATCCGATGACCAGCACCGATCGTTGGGCGGCCTGGCCAGCCCGAGCCATGCCGCCTGCCCAAGAAGACCTCAACCCCATGCCCTAGGCAACTCGCACGCTGCAGAACGCCGCGGGGCGCGGGCGACGCGGTCACACACCGCCCGCCCTTACTCTGCGGCAGGTGCGGGCAGCTGCGAGGGCCTCAAGCCACGCCGCGGCCACGGTGCCGCACACCCGACGGGAACAAGCAAACATGAGAGCCGCGCTCACTGTGGCTCGGGAGCTGCTGCGGTGCAGGTTGATGGAGAGCGGTCGGGATGCATTGCTGGAGCGCGTTGCCGAGCTCCTGGACGCCGCGGCCTCAGGGGCACCACCCTTCTGCTTCCAGCTTGCACCATGGGCTGCGGACGGTCCACACGACGGACCTCTCCCCGCCCGCGTGCCCCCAAGCATGACCCAAGGCTCTATCAACACCAGCTCAACCATCGGTGCCAGACGCCAGGCTGCGCCCACACCACCGCCGGTGAATGAGGGCATGTGCGTTGCCGCCTATGGCCTGGGCAAGCCGCAGCCCTACCATCCTCAAGACGGCGCGCTAGGCCGAGCGACATGGAGTGTGGGGCACTACGACGAAGTCCTCGAGGCGGCGGCTTCGGAGGCTTACGTGCCCCGCATGGTGGAATGGGAGTACGCACTGGAAGACGACCCTGGCTCGTTCTCCGGGCCAGGCTGGGAAGAAGATACGCCAGAAGCCGAGCCCTTCCAGGATCCTCAACGGAGCTTCAACAACCGCGCTGACAGCAGCAGTTACCGGGTACAACTAGTTCCTCAGGAGCAAGCTTATGCTAACCATGGGTCACAGGAGGGTCAGGTCGCAGCAGCGGGCGGCTGCCCAAGCTCGGCAGCCTCCCTTCCACTAGGAGGAGCGCACTGGGGGCTGCAGGAGAGCGGCCGGGAGCCAGGCCCCTCCCCACGGCGCATAGAGCAAGGCGTCCCCCGGAGGTAGGCCCTCTGCCAGGGAGCTGCTACAAAGCCTACCCCCGGGAGAGGACCCGTGTTCGCCGAGGGCACCGCTGGCGTCCCCTTTGCCCATTTGGCATCATCCTGGTTTCCGGTCGCCGACAATGGTGGTCGAGGGTGGCGCAAGGTGGGGTCCTCGTCTGGCAATATGAAGCAAGGCCCGATGCCTGTGAAGAAAAGCCCAGTGCCTGTGAACCTCGCTGCCTGTGACACTTTCACATAATAATGAGTGGGGTTGTACACGCCTCGGAGTCTCAGGAGTGCCGCCCTTGGGCCTCGGGGGCTCCCTCCCACGCCCAGTGGCAGCACTTAGCTCCACGCCGGCGAGAAGACGTCGAAAACTAGACTAGGCGCCGGACGCGGCCATTTGCCTTTTGACTCCCCTTTCTGTAGTCGTGCTTCCTTGCTTCATATTTAAGTTGGAGTTGAATTTTCATTTGTGTGTGTGGGGAGGGTGACTATTGTCGTTCGTGTGATTTCTTGCGCTCTGGTTCCTGCTCTAATTTGGAGTTCGCACCGGCTGCCTCCCCCTCGCGAGCCCCTCGCGGGTGGGGCTGGGCGAAGCGCACGTACGCTGCACGCATGCCATACTACGGCCGGCACTTGCTCTCGTGAGGCCCTCTCGACCGGGTCGGCGTGTCCCTCAGGGGATCCTGAGAAGCTCACGACCTCACGAACTGACTTGTCCTAGCTAAAGGTAAACTACAATGGCAAGCTCGCCGCAAAACCCGTAGGCTCATAGAAGCATATATTTAGCTTGGCCCTGAAGGCATAAAAACGGCAATCTTTTTACACGAGGGGCATCCCCTCCCAAAATGCTCTTACAACCTTTGGGACCGCGCCTGAGCTTCTGCATGCAGGATAAACAGCAGAGAAACATAGGATCAGTCAGACATATCGCTCACTGCGTCCCCCGAGTCGCCTCCAGATGCATCGCTCGCGCCGCTGTTGCTATCACTGGCATCGCCATCACCATCACCGGTGCCACCATCACCATCGTCGACCACGTCACCTTCGTCAGCCGCGACTACCACCCCGTCGTCATCGGATGCAAAGGCCCTACCAAGCGCATCCACGTTGTCCTCCACCCACCGAGCCAGGTTGCCCCGGATGGCCTCGGGCACCGGGGCGATGGTGGCGTCAGAGTCAAAGTCGGGATTGGTGTTCTGAAGATGGCTGAAGACGCGGGAAAACGCGCGCCCGAGCAGGCCGCGGCTCGTCTCCTCAACAAGCTGGTGAGCTCTCTCGGAGCGGTTCTCCAGGCGCGTCACCTGATACGTCTCCAACGTATCTACTTTTCCAAACACTTTTGCCCTTGTTTTGGACTCGCATGATTTGAATGAAACTAACCCGGACTGACGCTGTTTTCAGCAGAACTGCCATGATGTTGTTTTATGTGTAGAAAAGAAAAGTTCTCAGAATTTCCTGAAAATCCATGAAGGCACTTTTTGGAATTAATAAGAATTTCTAGGCGAAAGAGATACACCAGGGGGCCCACACCCTGTCCACGAGACAGGGGGCGCCCCCCCCATAGGGCGTGCCCCCTATCTCATGGGCCCCCTGGACCTCCACCGACCTCAACTCCAACTCCATATATTCACGTTCGGGGAGAAAAATATCAGAGAGAAAGTTTCATCGCGTTTTACGACACGGAGCCGCCACCAAGCCCTAATCTCTCTCGGGAGGGCTGATCTGGAGTCCGTTCGGGGCTCCGGAGAGGGGGATTCATCACCGTCGTCGTCATCGACCATCCTCCATCACCAATTTCATGATGCTCACCGCCGTGCGTGAGTAATTCCATCGTAGGCTTGCTGGACGGTGATGGGTTGGATGAGATTTACCATGTAATCAAGTTAGTTTTGTTATGGTTTGATCCCTAGTATCCACTATGTTCTGAGATTGATGTTGCTATGACTTTGCTATGCTTAATGCTTGTCACTAGGGCCCGAGTGCCATGATTACAGATCTGAACCAATTATGTTTTCATGAATATATGTGTGTTCTTGATCCTATCTTGCAAGTCTATAGTCACCTATTGTGTGTTATGATCCGACAACCCCGAAGTGACAATAATCGGGATACTTCTCGGTGATGACCGTAGTTTGAGGAGTTCATGTATTCACTATGTGCTAATGCTTTGTTCCGGTTCTCTATTAAAAGGAGGCCTTAATATCCCTTAGTTTCCACTAGGACCTCGCTGCCACGGGAGGGTAGGACAAAAGATGTCATGCAAGTTCTTTTCCATAAGCACGTATGACTATTTACGGAATACATGCCTATATTACATTGATGAACTGGAGCTAGTCCTATGTCACCCTATGTTATAGCTATTACATGAGGAATCGCGTCCGGCATAATTATCCATCACTGATCCATTGCCTAAGAGCTTTTCACATATTGTTCTTTGCTTATTTACTTTTCTGTTGCTACTATTACAACTACTACAAAAACCCAAAAACAATTATCTTTACTTTTGCCACCGTTACCTTTATTATCATACCACTTTTGCTACTAAATACTTTGCTAAAGATACTAAGTTATCCAGGTGTGGTTGAATTGACAACTCAACTACTAATACTCAAGAATATTCTTTGGCTCCCCTTGTGTCGAATCAATAAATTTGGGTTGAATACTTTACCCTCGATAGCTCTTGCGATCCCCTACACTTGTGGGTTATCAAGACTAATTTTTGGCACCGTTCTCGGGGAGCATAGCTCTATTCTCTGAGTCACTTGTGATTTATATCTGTTGATCACTATGAAGAACTTGAAAGACGACAGAACCAAGATTTTGCCCTCAACTACGAGGGGAGGTAAGGAACTGCCATCTAGCTCTGCACTAGATTCTCCTTCTGTTATTAGTAAGCTTGCGACACCTAAACCTGATACTGCTATGAATTCTGTTATGTCGCATGTTATTGATGATGCCACTTCTGCTATGCATGATACTTATGATGAAACTACTTCTGTGCGTGATACTACTTTGCCATTAGGTGAATTTCTTGATGAACAACTTGCTAGAGTTAGGGGGAATGAAATTATTGAAGATGCTATTATTGATGATAGTGATGATGAAAATTCTCCCAATGATTATGAAGTGCCTGTTGTTCCTGAGGGTTATGTTATGAATGAAGAAGCTGCTAGAGCTATCTTTGCTTGCAATGATAGATATGATCTTAAGAAATTATTAGCTAAATGGAAGCAGCAGTCTCTTAATGCTAGAATGAAACCTGACCCTGCTTTTGCTACTTCACCTATCTGTGTTACTGATAAGGATTATGAATTCTCTGTTGATCCTGAGATTATTACTTTAGTTGAATCTGATCCTTTTTATGGCCTTGAATCTGAAATTGTTGTGGCACATCTTACCAAGTTGAATGATATAGCTACCCTGTTTACTAATGATGAGAAGTCTCGCTATTATTATATCCTTAAGAAATTTCCGTTCTCATTAAAGGGTGATGCTAAGACTTGGTATAATTCTCTTGCTCCTGGTTGTGTGCGTAGTCCCCAGGATATGATTTATTACTTCTCTGCTAAATATTTCCCTGCTCATAAGAAACAAGCTGCCTTGCGGGAAATATATAATTTTGTGCAAATCAAAGAAGAGAGTCTCCCACAAGCTTGGGGGAGGCTTCTCCGGTTAGTTAATGCTTTGCCTGATCATCCTCTTAAGAAAATTGAAATACTTGATATCTTTCATAATGGACTAACCAATGCTTCCAACGACTACTTGGATAGTTGTGCTGTTGTATTTTCAGGGAAAGAACAATCAACGAAGCTGAATTACTATTGAATAATATGTTGACTAATGAAAATAATTGGACTCTTCCTGAGCCAATTCCTGAGGCAATTCCTGAACCAATTAAGCCAACTCCTGAGCCTATTCCTAAACCCACTCTGAAGAAGAGAGGTGTTTTAGTTCTCAGTCCTGAAGATATGCAAGAGGCAAAGAAATCAATGAAAGAAAAAGGTATTAAATCTGAAGATGTTAAGAATTTACCTCCTATTGAAGAAATACATGGTCTTAATATACCGCCTGTTGAAGAACCACATTGTCTTGACAACCCGACACAGGTAGTAAAGGTAAATTCTCTCTATAGATATGATAAAGTTGAAATCCCCTCTACTAAATTTCATAGCCCATGCTTAGATGAATTTGATGACTTTATGGCTAGACAAGAAAGTTTTAATGCTTATGTTGGTACAGAGTTAAAGAATAATGCTTTCGAGATAGGACGCGTGAGCGATAATATGGCTAGAGTTAAAGGTGAACTTAAACTCATTAGCAAATATACTTCTATGGTTTCTACCCAAGCTGAGCAAGTACTCAAAGCTCAAAATGATTTGCTTGATGAATTAAATAATAAAAATGACTTTGCTATTGGAATGGCTACTAGAACTGGTAGAATGAATTAGGAACCTTTGTATCCTGAAGGCCACCCTAAGAGAATCGAGAAAGATTCTCAGAGAAATAATTTAGAGTCACCTAGTTCTTCTAAAAAGAAGAAGAAGAAAAACGATAGGACTTTGCATGCTTCTAGTGAACCTACTGTAGACACACCTGAGAATCCCAATGATATTTCTATTTCTGATGCTGAAACACAATCAGGTGATGAACATGAACCTAGTGATAATGTTAATGATAATGTTCATGTTGATGCTCAAGCTAGCAAAAACAATGAAGTAGAGATTGAACCTGCTATTGATCTTGATAACCCACAATCAAAGAATCAACATTATGATAAGAGAGATTTTTTTGCTAGGAAGCACGGTAGAGAAAGAGAACCATGGGTTCAGAAACCCATGCCCTTTCCTCCTAAACCATCCAAGTCAAACGATGATGAGGATTTTGAGCGCTTTGCTGAAATGATTAGACCTATTTTCTTACGTATGCGCTTGACTGATATGCTCAAAGTGAATCCTTATGCTAAGTATATGAAGGATATCGTTACAAACAAAAGAAAGATACCGGAAGCTGAAATTTCCACCATGCTTGCTAATTACACTTTTAAGGGTGGAATACCAAAGAAACTTGGAGATCCGAGGGTACCAACTATACCATGCTCCATTAAAAGAAATTATGTTAGAACTGCTTTATGTGATCTTGGAGCCGGTGTTAGTGTTATGCCTCTCTTTTTATATCGTAGACTTGAATTGAATAAGTTGACACCTACTGAAATATCCTTGCAAATGGTTGATAAATCAACTGCTATACCTGTCAGTATTTGTGAGGATGTGCCTGTTGTGGTTGCAAATGTCACTATCTTAACGGAGTTTGTTATTCTTGATATTCCCGAGGACGATAGTATGTCTATTATCCTTGGTAGACCTTTTCTTAATACTGCAGGGGCTGTTATTGATAGCAACAAAGGCAATGTCACTTTTCATGTTAATGGTAATGAGCATACGGTACACTTTCCGAGGAAACAAGCTCAAGTTCATAGCATCAATTCTATTGGAAAAGTTCCAACTATTACAATTGGAGGTTTTGAATTTCCTCTCCCTACTGTCAAGAAAAAGTATGATATTCTTATTGTTGGGGATTTTCATATCCCCGTTGAGGTAACTTAGTGTTATTTAAAATTTCTCCGGTTCCATGTTATTCGGAATGAGTTTGTTAACAAGACTTGATCAACCTTGTTAGTGGATTCATTTTGATGATCACGAGATTGATGAAACTAGAAGGCACAATCTTCTGTACCCTCTTTTTACTTTCTGTTATTTAGAATAAATAAAGCAAAAATTGTATTATCTGTCTGTTTTCTGAATTTTACGTGCATTAAAAAAATATCCCGAAAATAAAAGTGCTCCAAATGCCCTGCAAATTTAGTATGATCTTTTATGGAATATTTGAGGATTTTAGGCATTGGAAACACTACAGGAGGGGCAAGCACCAGGCCACAAGAGTGGAGGGCGCCCCCCCCCCCCCCCCACTTGGGCGCGCCCCCCTGTCTCGTGGGCCCCTGGTGGCCCCCCTCCACTTATGCCAGCACCCACACACTTCATCTTCTACCCAAACAAATCCCCATCCAGCTCAAGCACGAGTTCTAGCTTATTTTGCTGCGATTTCGATCTCCTTGCTCAAAGCCCCATTCACAAAACTACTTTGGGAGATTGTTGCTTGGTATGTGACTCCTCCATTGGTCCAATTAGTTTTTGTTCTAGTGCTTTATTCATTGCAAATTTTTGCTGCATAGGTGACCATGTTCTTGAGCTTGCATGTTAAATTTATGAGGTCCCAAGCAATTCCAATGCATGATATAGGATCTAGGCACTTGTAGGAGTAGTTTCTATCAATCTTGTTTACTTTTATTCACTTTTATTTTGAAGTTACTAAAATTTCAGAAATTTTTCAGAAAAAGAATTATGTCTAGGAGAATGTACCAAGGTGGTTCCTCGGTGAAGAAAGGGCCCACGATTGCTATACGTGAGAAAGATGTTGAATTGCCGAGGGACACGGATGTACGAGCTTGTTAGTGGCCATCCGATGATTTTATGGTCGAAGCAGGCTTCAAGGAGGAATTTGACGCATATGTGCGTAATGCTGAGCTGGAGGACTTCTTACAAGATAAGTGTCCGCAGTACTATCAATTGACTGATTCTTTTGTGCGGAGGTTCAAATATAATTGTGCGCGCAATTCCCCTAGTGTCATATTTGATATTTATGATACATCTTATACAATGGATTTAGAGGATTTCACAACTGCTTGCAAACTCCCGCAGTGGGGTAATATTAACGATCCTCACAAATCTGAATTTAGAGATTTCCTTGCTAGTATTACTATGGGAGAATCTAGGGACATAGCACAAGCTACCATAGGGAGCATTCATTTTCCTGCTATACATTATTTTGCTCTCTTTATTGGTAGATGTATTAACAGTAAGGATGAAGCATGTCACATGTGTGTTCCTGATCTGTGTGTCCTCAAGAGTGCTGTGTTAGGTTATAAAGGTTATAACTTGGGGGCAATAGTTGCACGTAGGTTGCAGAATAATAGTAGAAATGGAAATTTATTTGGAGGAATTTATGCAACCCATGTGGCTAATTATCTTAATATAGCCCCACGAGAGGGAGATATGATTGTACCGCCTATTCTTTTGGATTATGAAGCTATGGTCAATCATCAATTTCTTGCGAGGAATGAACAATTCTTCCAATATCAACTAATCTATGACAGACGCAACGTTGTCCATGTTACTCTTCCTGCTCCCTACCTTTTTGATTATCAGGCAAAAGGAAGATATGTTGTCACCAGGGAGGAAGCATCTTAACACGAGAGGGGAGCGGTGGCAGCTCGCCAACACGCTGAAGCTCAGGAGGCGGTTGCCGCTGCATCTCAGTACGACCCCAGTTTCACTTATGGATATCAGCCAGGCGGTCCTTGGTACTAGACCAACTTAGGCCAAAATCCTAAGCTTGGGGGAGTACGTGTTTCTCACCGACTTTACATTCATGTTCACACACTAGCCGTCGGTGCTCATACTCTTTCATTGTTTTATCCATGTTAGTTTAAATTTCTTTTTCTAGTTTTCTTCTTGTGTGTTTGATAAATCATAAGAAAAAGCAAAAAAATAGTTAGTTTAATTTTCATGCTTATAGAATTAAAATGAAAACCCAAAAAGATTTCTTGTTGTTCTTCTTACTTGTTGGGAGCTTTCCCGTGTAAATAGTTTTATTTTCTTTTCTTTCCTTTGGGGGTCGAGAAGACCATATTGAAAATGCTTAGTGGCTCTCATATGCATGATTATTTATTTAACTTAGAGCCCATATTACATGTCTTCTCTCTTGAGTTGAATGCTTGCAGATTCCAGCTTAGTCCAATGCACGTGCACTCTTATTATTAAACACATCGTTCGGTCGTGCAAGTGAAAGGCAATAATGACGATATATGATGGACTTATTGAGATGAGAAAAGCTGGTATGAACTTGACCTCTCTTGTTTTTGTAAATATGATGAGTTCACCATTTCTGGTTCAGCTTATTATGAATTAAAATATTTGCAATGACATTTAGAAATTATAGTTGCTTGTGCCATGCTTGATTAGCTATGAGTTATAATGGTTTACCTTACGTGCCAACATGCTATTAGGATGATTATGATGTGGTATGATGGGATGGTATCCTCCTTAGAATGAATTGAGTGACTCGACTTGGCACATGTTCACGCATGTAGTTGAAACAAATCAACATAGCCTTCATGATATTTATGTTCATGTAGATTATATCCTACTCATGCTTGTACTCGGTGTAAATTAGTTTTAATGCATGTTTATGACTGTTGTCGCTCTCTCAGTTGGTCGCTTCCCAGTCTTTTGCTAGCCTTCACCTGTACTAAGCGGGAATACTGCTTGTGCATCCAAACTCCTTAAACCCCAAAGTTGTTCCATATGAGTCCACTATACCTTCCTATATGCGGTATTTACCTGCCGTTCCAAGTAAATTTGTATGTACCAAACTCCAAACCTTCAAATGAAATTCTGTTTTGTATGCTCGAGCGGCTCATGTTACAACTAGGGCTGCCTATATCTTCCATGCTAGGTGGGTTATTCTCAAGAGGAGTGGACTCCGCTCCTCATTCACGAGAAAGGGCCGGTAACCGGGATGCCCAGTCCCATGATCCAAAAAGATCAAAGCAAATCAAAATAAATAAACAAAACTCCCCCAGGGCTGTTGTTAGTTGGAGGCACATGCTGTTTCGAGAAAGCCATGGATTGATGCTTGTTGGTGGTTGGGGGAGTATAAACCTTTACCATTCTGTTTGAGAACTGCCTATAATGCATAAAGTATGGAAGATACAGCCATCTCATAGTTGTTGCGTTGATAGCAAGAGTATGCCACTCAAAATGTTATTCAACCTCTATTTTAAAATCGAGCTCTGGCACCTCTACAAATCCCTGCTTCCCTCTGCGAAGGGCCTATCTATTTACTTTTATGTTGAGTCATCACCCTTCTTATTAAAAAGCACCCGCTGGAGAGCACACTATCATTTGCATTCATTATTATTGGTTTATATTGGGTATGAGTTGATTGGATCTCTTTTACCATGAATTATAATGTTTAGTCAGTCCTTGATCTTTAAAGGTGCTCTGCATTTATGTTTTGCGGTCCCAGAAAGGGCTAGCGAGATACCATTTTGTTGTATCATGTTATTGTTTTGAGAAAGTGTTGTCATCCGAGTTTTATTATTATGGCTTGCTAGCTGATTATGCTATTGATATGAGTAATTGTGAGACCTAGGTGTTATTGTGAGTATGGTTAGTTCATTATATTTGCTGAAACTTGAATGCTGGCTTTTCATGTTACAACAACAAGAGCAAACACAGTTTGTAAAAGTTTTTCTTTATCACTTTCAGTTTATCAAATGAATTGCTTGAGGACAAGCAAAGGTTTAAGCTTGGGGGAGTTGATACGTCTCCAACGTATCTACTTTTCCAAACACGTTTGCCCTTGTTTTTGACTCTAACTTGCATGATTTGAATGAAACTAACCCGGACTGACGCTGTTTTCAGCAGAACTGCCATGATGTTGTTTTATGTGTAGCAAAGAAAAGTTCTCGGAATGTCCTGAAAATCCACAGAGGCACTTTTAGAATTAATAAGAATTTCTGGGCGAAAGAAGTACACCAGAGGGCCCACACCCTGTCCACGAGAAAGGGGAGCGCCCCCCCTATAGGGCGCGCCCCCCTATCTCTTGGGCCCCCCGGACCTCCACCGACCTCAACTCCAACTCCATATATTCATGTTCGGGGAGAAAAAAATCTAAGAGAAAGTTTCATCATGTTTTACGACACGAAGCCGCCGCCAAGCCCTAATCTCTCTCAGGAGGGCTGATCAGGAGTCCGTTAGGGGCTCCGGAGAGGGGGATTCATCGCTGTCGTCATCATCAACCATCCTCCATCACCAATTTCATGATGCTCACCGCCATGCGTGAGTAATTCCATCGTAGGCTTGCTGGACGGTGATGGGTTGGATGAGATTTACCATGTAATCAAGTTAGTTTTGTTAGGGTTTGATCCCTAGTATCCACTATGTTCTGAGATTGATGTTGCTATGACTTTGCTATGCTTAATGCTTGTTACTAGGGCCCGAGTGCCATGATTACAGATCTGAACCAATTATGTTTTCATGAATATATGTGTGTTCTTGATCCTATCTTGCAAGTCTATAGTCACCTATTGTGTGTTATGATCCGACAACCCCGAAGTGACAATAATCGGGATACTTCTCGGTGATGACCGTAGTTTGAGGAGTTCATGTATTCACTATGTGCTAATGCTTTGTTCCGGTTCTCTATTAAAAGGAGGCCTTAATATCCCTTTGTTTCCACTAGGACCCCGCTGCCACGGGAGGGTAGGACAAAAGATGTCATGCAAGTTCTTTTCCATAAGCATGTATGACTAGTTACGGAATACATGCCTACATTACATTGATGAACTGGAGCTAGTTCTATGTCACCCTATGGTATAGCTATTACACGAGAAATTGCATCCGGCATAATTATCCATTGCTGATCCATTGCCTACGAGCTTTTCACATATTGTTCTTCGCTTATTTAGTTTTCTGTTGCTTTTGTTACAACTACTACAAAAACCCAAAAACAATTATCTTTACTTTTGCCACCATTACCTTTATTATCATACCACTTTTCCTACTAAATACTTTGCTGCAGATACTAAGTTATCCAGGTGTGGTTGAAATGACAACTCAACTGCTAATACTCGAGAATATTCTTTGGCTCCCCTTGTGTCGAATCAATAAATTTGGGTTGAATACTTTACCCTCGAAAGCTATTGCGATCCCCTACACTTGTGGGTTATCATCACCACGTCAGTAAAGAAGCGGAGATGACTGGTGTCGTGGAATTGTCACGTCAGATGTCCTCGTGAAAGGACTTAGTTGTGGAGCCATCGCTACTAGGAAGCTTCAAGGGGTTAATCGGGACAAAGGACACGAGAGGTTTATACTAGTTCGGCCCCTTACGGTGAAGGTAAGGCCTACGTCTAGTTGGGTTGGTATTGATGTTTCGATGACCAGGGAGCGAGATATGCTATGCCCGGCTCTTGATGAGTTGTTTCTTGCCCTAAGCCGCCAGCGGGTCGCCCCCTTATATACACGGGTGGACGCCCTGCGGCTTACAGAGTCCCGGTCGGCTTATATACAATGTCCGGCTCGGTGACTAGTTAAATCTACCTTATGACACAAGTCATGTCATTATGGCGGTTTACTACACCGGGCCTTAAGTTGCCTGTGGGCCTTAGACCCTTTCCTGAACCGCCATCTTCATACTTGGTCTTGGGCTTCTTTCTGGTGAGTCTTCTTGGCGTAACCCGGCCCCTCCTGGGCGGCTTACACCAATAGTTATATCCCCAACATTAGGCCCCAGATTGATTTGCACCAGTTCATGTCAATCTTAAAATACCTTAAGAAATAAATCTTCAGTCTTCTGCCTGAGCAAAGGTTTTCTTCAACCCTCCATGACGTCATCTTTTGGATCCGCGTTAACCCGCCGTGACGTCATCTTTAATTAAATTCATTCTTTATTCCATCGTATCCTCCAACGGATCTTTGCCTTTACTGACCGTTCCGAAAACCGAGGCATCGGGGCCGCTGAATAATAATGTTTATCTCCTCGTTTCTCGTGCCGTCTCAGTTATCCTTTCCTTATAAATAGGCACGACCTAGGTCTTCCCATTCTCCTCCTTCAGTCATCTTCTTCCTCTCGCTGCTTCTCTGCTGCTCGAGCTCCGCCGCTACCGCCGTCGCAGATCTCCTCGTCTTCACCAACTCAGGCCGCTGCATCAACCTGGTTTGACCAGAAAAAATGCGACGACCCTCCGCAGCAATCCTGCATCTGTAAGTCTCCTCTTTCTTGCTCCTCAGATCCGTATTGGAGCTTCGAGTTCTTCGCTGTTCTTCGCTGTTCATTAGGAACCCTTCATAGATTTCATCACCACCGCTGTTTCTTGATCTTGAAGATGGTATAAAACCGATGCGCTAGATATTCCGCACCCATTTCAAACGCAAATAGATCCCTTTCTTTCGCACAGAAGCCCCGTTCGAGCCCTTGAGCTTCATCTGAGCCAGTCCTAGGTCTAGAAAATTTTCTTTTTAGAACAGCTGTTTGATCCAAAATAACAACGGCAACTTGTGAAACCTGTTTGTTTCACCCGTAAATAAAAAAACTGCCTTTGTCGAATATGTCTAAACACGACTGTCCATGTGGCCGGTTTAAATAAATGACACTGATCTGTGAACCTTGCTTGCCTCTCTTGACTTAAGAAATTTTAACTGCTCTTGATACATGTAGCGGCTTAAATACTGTTGCATAGTTACCCACATATCATTAGGCCCCTTTTTAAGCCGTCACCTTGAAAAGTTAAAAATGTTTTCCTCCGGGTTAAATTTGAACCGGAACCTCTTATTTTGTCGTAGGCCAACCGTCGTCATGGAACCTAAGGCAACCAAGGCTCCTGTGACCTGTAATTGGGTCCCATCCACAGTCACAAGGAGCAAGCTATCAGAATTTGTAAAGTCTGGCCATCTGCCCAAGAAGGAGGCCATGTCTTATCGTGCCCCTGACCCATCTGAAGAGAAGCCTCAACCCAAAGAAGGGGAGGTGATAGTTTTTACGGATCACATGAGCCAGGGATTTGCTCCTCCCGGTTCAAAATTCTTCAGGGATGTTTTGAATTTATTTGACCTTAGACCTCCAGATATTGGACCCAATTCCGTGTCAAATATTTGCAACTTCCAAGTCTTCTGCGAGGTGTACCTGGGAGAGGAGCCCAATCTACTTTTGTTCAGAGAGCTTTTCTACTTAAACCGGCAGAATGAATGTGCCAACGGACGCAGTGGATCATATTTTTCGCCTGAGTAAGTGCACATTAAGTCGTCAGGTTTAAGTAGAAAAGCTCTCTCCCAGGGCCCGTTGGCACCAGCAGCGATTGGGTCGTAGCCTCCACCACATCCTGACGACTTACCAGATGATGTGGTGGAGGCTACGACCCAATCGCTGCTGGAAGAGGGCACAGTGACCAGTAATGCCTTCAGCTTACTTCCCTTCTGCAAGAAGAACCCGGCCCCGCAGTGAGTCATCAACCTCAATAAATACTATTTGCTATGTTACACCTTATTTTTACTCATAATCTCTTATCTTTTTCCATAGGCCGATGACAACTTCTGGAAGGTCAAGTATGACCATGAGGCTGCCAAGCAAGCCAGGACAGCCAAGAAAACCGAAAGGAAAGCCGCCAAAACAGGAACTTCAAAGAAGAAGAAACCAAGCGCTTCAGATTTACTCAAATTGGATGACACTTCTGAGGATGACGAAGAGGTAATCCTTAATTCTCTTAACTTCTTTTGTCATTATTTTATTGACATTCTATCTTTTCAAGAGGATATGGGGAACAGCCAAGCGGTTGACGAAGAGGTAACTATAATCTCCTCCGACTCAGAGCCTTTGCCAAGGCAAAAAATCCGAAGGGTGACCCGGAAAGTAAGATTTTCACATCCTCTAGCTTATCAAGATCCTCAATTTCATTTGAAGGAACAACAGCTTGAAAGCCGGAGGCAGACCCGGACCAGCAAGGATGCAGAACTCTCCTCCGGCTTACCAGACGTAACTAGGAAGCGTCGGACTAAGGTTATCTCCGATTTACGTTCTGTTTTACCTTTGGCGGTTTTAATTCGCCAACCTCTCAATTCAACTGACTCCAATTACCAGGATACCTCTCCTTCCTCCGGCGAGTCTATGCAATCTACCATGTCGGCCTTCAAAACTGCCCCCGGGTAATGTAACTTTGTTTACCTTAGACTTTACCTTACCTATGCTTTTGTATTCATCCTTCTACCTTTGTTGACAGCATGCAAGTGAAGCCCAGTAAGAGGGCAAAGAAGAATAAGTCGTCCCATGCTCCGGTCGTGACTGAACCGGCGCTTGATATGTCTGCTCCTGACAGTTCCACCCATCAACCGCCGCCTGAACCGGCCTCTGACATTCCGGTGCCAACCTCTGACTCGCCTGCCGAAGATACTCTCAACAGCTCCGATAACCCGGAAGCTCCTAGCCCGGTCAAGACAAATGACCCGGAATTTGAGATTCTGAGAAGTCAGTTTGTTGAGCCAGGGCGGCCCACTGTCCTTGCCAAATGCACTGCTAAGGAGGAACTCATCAAACACCGAAAGGCCAAGCTGGACATTACTGATTATACTCACTTAAGCATTGGAGATATAGTCTCTAGCTATCTTAATCAAGTGCATAACAGCCGTGACCTGGAAATTGACATGGTGAAGCAGATACAGCAAAAATCTGAGGTATACCTTTATGCTCCTTTTCTGAATCATACTTACCGTATCAGCCCCCATGTCTATTGCTTATGCATAAATATGTTATAGACTTAGAAAACTGCTTACCACTGTTTTGTCCGGTTTAGAAAGAAGAAAATTAACCCAGTTGTAACATAATATCTTGAACTTGCGATACACATTAGCCCCCAAGTGCCAAGTACCTTTGCTTGCAAAGTGCTTGGGACTTAATGTTACCTTACCGTGATTCTGACTATAAGTCGGCATCAATGCAGGCCAGCATAAGTAAATTTGAATCGGACATTAATGAGCTGAAGAGCCATCTGACAGCTCAAGAGCTTGAAATTCAAAAGGCCAACTCCAAGTTTGAATTCAGCGTCTCTGAACAAGAGAAATTGAAGAAGGATTTTGAGGCGGAGAAGAAAATCTGGGCTGATGAGAAGGCTTCATTGGTGACCCGGGCCGAGATGGCAGAGGCATCACTTGCAGAAGCAACAACCGAGCTGTCCGACTTAAAGCGCCAGATATCTCAAATGGTCTCAGCCATCTTCGGTAAGTTACTGTACATAACCTCAAACATTGTAATCCTTCCTTTGATGACTATTGTAATCGTTATCCCTGACTCACTTTATGTTTTGTGAACACAAGCCCCAAGAGCACCAACCTCAAGCAGAACATGCTGATCAAACTTAAGGCGGTTTACACTTTAGTTGAGCAACTGTACACCAGGTCACAACGTGCTTTGGCCGTTGTAGCTTTATCAAATAACACTCCCCACCTTCTGCAAGACGTGCTGAAGTGCCTCGATGTGCTACCTAAGCGGATCCAAGATTTAAGGCGGGCGTCCTCAAGAGATGGGGCCATAGCCGCGTTGAGTCGGGCAAAGGCATGGATTCCAGAACTAGACCCGGCCGACCTCGCCCTTGGATACCCGAGTCTGAAGGAGGATGGGACCGTATTTGATGATCAAGATTTCACCGCCTGCGTCAAAGTCATACGCCACGTGGCTACCCTCATTGGGAACGATACTGACCTTACCAAGTATGAGCCGGGCTATGACAGCGAGAACCGGAGAATTCCAACACCTCCTTATGATCAAGTCAGCCAAATCCCTCCAACTCGTAAGCTTACCTTTGCCCCTGAAGTGGACCCAGCCAGTTTAATAGATGACAAAGCTGAGTTTGAAGCCTTGAGCGGCATTGACTGGGCCTCGTCAACCTTCCAGGACAAGGCAACCAACGGAGAAGCGGAGAAGGATAACCCGGAATCGTCAAGCCCGCCAAAGGGGTGAACCGCCAGGCGTTTGACTTTTGCAAAAAACAATGCTTCGTTGATTCAGACTCGGGGAGTCTTGTAATATGGTAGAAAAAATCTCTCAATGTTGGTCATGCCTTCGCGCATGTTTATGGTGCTTTAACACTTTCATAAGCCGCCATCACTATATATTTCCAGTTTATGTTGATCGTTTATTTCCTTGCTGTTTAAAACTGCCTGCCTTATCCTGCATACAAAACAATTCACAGTCCCTGCCTTATCGCATCGGGGGTCACATGAGGTATTGCTAACCCGGAGGGCAACCCAAAACATCATATACAGGCCGGTTTATGATTATCTGTGTTAAACATAATTACAACAGCATACATGTGATCCTTTTGGTAATCTCGCCTGCTTATATGACCTTCGCCATGCAATAAATTCAACTCCTGAAAGTTGGAACCTATAATGTTCACCTGGCACTTAACAACCTGGGGTGATCAATATTAAGCCGGAAGAATAAAAAACCATCTCATAGTGCTAAAAAAGGTCTCAAGATAGTCAAATAATTATGCTTATGAAATGCAATGGGTAATAAACAATATTCACAGGCTTCTGATTCGAATACGATCAGTAAACCGTTCCAAAGGGGTTAAGCTAAGATTCGGATACGATCATATAGCCCCCAGTGGCTTTGGCGATGCCGATCAAGTGGGTATCGACAGCTATGTTCTCTTAGGTTCGAATACGACCTATGTTTGAACAGGAAGCCCCCAAGTGACCATAAGAGTTGTTTAATGACGCTGATTCGAATACGATCCACGTCAGACTCAAAGGGGTTAAGCTATGATTCAAATATGATCAAGAAGCCCCCAAGTGGGTTTGGCAGTATGCCGATCAAGTGGGTATCAACAGTTGTGTTCTCTTTGGTTCGAATACGATCTATGTTTGAACAGGAAGCCCCCAAGTGATCATGGCTAGATTCAGATATGATCATAAGCCGAACCAAAAGGAAAGCCGGATTCAGGTATGATCCGCTCCCTATCGGTTGTTTTCACCACCTGATAAAGAAGACATATACACTTTTGAGGATAAAAAGGACAGAGGTCCTGCTTTATTGCTTTTATAATATATACACTATCAAAATATATACATCTTGAGAGCCGGTGGCTTAAGTATAGTAAGTCCGGAGATGGGCGATATTCCATGGCCGGCGGGTCTCCTCCTCCGACTTACATGAGTCTTTGTGTTCTCGAACATCGATAAGATAGTATGACCCGTTGTTCAGATTCTTGCTGACCACAAAGGGTCCTTCCCAAGATGGGGATAGCTTGTGCATGTCAGACTGATCCTGGATGAGCCGGAGTACTAAGTCGCCTTCCTGAAAGGTTCTGCTCCTAACCCGGCGGCTGTGATAGCGGCGCAGGTCTTGCTGATAAATCGCCGAGCGGGCTATTGCCAAGTCTCGCTCCTCATCCAATAAGTCAAGTGCATCTTGACGAGATTTTTCGTTGTCAGCTTCAATGTAAGCCACCACGTGGGGCGAATCATGCCGGATGTCACTTGGCAGGACTGCCTCTGCACCATACACCATGAAGAAAGGTGTGTGACCTGTAGATTTGTTAGGCATAGTGTTGATGCTCCACAGTACCGAAGGTAACTCCTCCACCCAACAACCCGGAGTCCACTGCAAGGGGACAAAGAGCCGGGGTTTGATACCCTTCAGGATCTCTTGATTAGCTCTTTCTGCCTGACCATTGGATTGAGGATGAGCAACAGCCGAAACATCAAGCCGGATATGTTCTCGTTGACAGAACTCTTCCATGGCACCCTTGGAAAGATTAGTGCCATTATCAGTTATAATGTTGTGTGGAAAACCAAAATGAAAGATCACCTTTTTCATGAACTGAACCGACGTGGCTGCATCACACTTACTGACCGGCTCTGCCTCAACCCACTTTGTAAACTTATCCACTGCCACCAGGAGGTGTGTCTTTTTATCCTTAGACCTTTTGAAAGGTCCAACCATGTCAAGCCCCGAGACTGCAAACGGCCAAGTGATAGGAATCATCCTCAACTCTTGAGCCAGCACATGAACTCGTCGTGAGAATTTTTGACATCCGTCACATTTGCTGACTAGATCCTCCGCATCAGCATGAGCCGTCAGCCAATAGAAACCATGACAAAAAGCCTTGGCCACAAGAGATTTTGACCTGGCATGATGGCCACAATCTCCTTCATGGATCTCACGAAGTATCTCCTGTCCTTCCGCAGGCGACACACAGCGTTGAAACGCCCGAGTGACACTTCGGTGATGTAACTCACCATGAACAATCGTCATGGATTTGGACCTCCTGACGATTTGTCTTGCCAAGGTCTCATCCTCAGGCAACTCTCCCCGGGTCATATAGGCCAAATTTGGCACTGTCCAATCCGGGATGATGTGAAGAGCTGCTACCAGCTGTGCCTCTGGGTCTGGCACTACTAGTTCTTCCTCTGTAGGTACCTTGACAGAAGGATTATGCAACACATCGAGGAAGGTGTTAGGCGGCATCGGCTTATGTTGAGATCCCAACCGTCTTAAAGCATCAGCCGCTTCATTCCTTCTTCGATCAATGTGCTCCACTTGATAACCTTTGAAATGCCTAGCCACAGCATCTACTTCACGACGATAAGCTGCCATAAGGGGATCCTTGGAGTCCCACTTGCCTCACACCTGTTGGGCCACGAGATCTGAATCGCCCAAGCACCTTACCCAGCTCAAGTTCATCTCTTTGGCCATCCGGAGACCATGGAGTAAGGCCTCATACTCAGCAGCGTTGTTAGTACAAGGAAACATAAGCCGGAGTACATAACAAAATTTATCACCTCGAGGCGAAGTTAAAACAACTCCAGCCCCCAAGCCTTCTAACTGCCTGGACCCATCAAAGTGAATAGTCCAATACATGTTATCTGGCTTCTCCTCAGGTGCCTGCAACTCTGTCTAATCATTGATAAAATCCACCAAGGCTTGAGACTTGATAGCAGTACGTGGCATATATTTCAAACCATGAGGCCCAAGCTCAATATCCCACTTGGTGACTCGTCCTGTGGCTTCCCTATTCTGGATGATGTCTCCCAAGGGGGCAGAACTTACCACAGTTATATAATGACTTTGGAAGTACTGTTTCAACTTCTGGTTTGCCATAAACACTCCGTAAACAAGTTTCTGCCAATGTGGATACCTTTGTTTAGACTCAATGAGCACCTCACTGATGTAATAAACCGGCGGTTGAACCGGATGCTCCTTTCCAACTTCCTTATGCTCTACCACAATGGCAACACTGACGGCTCGTGAGTTAGCAGCCACATATAATAGCAACGGCTCCTTATCAATGGGAGCTGCAAGGACCGGTGGCTCTGACAACTGTCTCTTCAAATCTTCAAAGGCAGCATCAGCAACATCACTCCAGACAAAGGTGTCTGTTTTCTTCATCATCTGATACAGTGGTAGGGCCTTCTCACCAAACCGGCTTATGAACCGGCTTAAAGCAGCAACACGACCTGCCAGTCGCTGAACATCATTGATGCACGCTGGTTTAGCCAGAGAGGTAATCACCTTGATCTTCTCCAGATTAGCTTCAATGCCTCTGTTTGAGACTAGAAACCCCAAGAGCTTGCCTGCAGGTACACCAAACACACACTTGGATGGGTTAAGCATCATCTTATAAACCCGGAGATTATCAAAGGTCTCTTTCAAGTCAGATATCAAGGTTTCCTTCTCTCTGGACTTCACCACGATGTCATCCACGTAAGCATGAACATTACGCCCAATTTGATCATGTAAACAGTTCTGCACACATCGCTGATAAGTCGCCTGAGCACTCTTGAGCCCAAACAGCATAGATACATAACAGAAGGCTCCAAACAGAGTGATGAAAGCCGTCTTCTCCTGGTCCTTAACTGCCATTTTGATCTGATGATAACCAGAGTAAGCATCCAAAAAACTTAAATGCTCACAACCCGCCGTAGCATCAATGATTTGATCAATATGGGGGAGAGCAAAGGGATCAGCCGGACAAGCCTTATTTAAGTCCGTGTAGTCCACACACATCCGCCAGGTGCCGTTCTTCTTGAGTACGAGCACCGGGTTAGCCAACCACTCCTGCTGAAAAACTTCAACAATAAACCCGGCCGCTAAGAGCTGGGCGACTACTTCCCCAATAGCATTCCGTCTCTCCTCGTCGAACCGTCGGAGAAACTGTCGGACCGGCTTATACCTCGGATCAATATTGAGAGTGTGCTCAGCAGGTTCCCTCGATACACCTGGCATGTCAGAAGGCTTCCATGCAAAGATGTCCCGGTTCTCATGGATGAACTCGATGAGCGTGCTTTCCTATTTAGGATCCAAATTGGTACTGATGCTGAATTGCTTAGAAGAGTCGCCTGGGGTAAAGTCAACAAGCTTCGTCTCAGCGGCCGATTTAAACTTCAATGCTGGGTCATGCTCTGTAGTTGGCTTCTTTAGGGAGGTCATATCCGTCAGGTCAACATTGTCTTGATAAAATTTGAGCTCTTTCGCTGCACAGGCTGACTCAGCATAAGCCGCGTCACCTTCTTCACACTCCAAGGCTACCTTTCGACTCCCATGCACAGTGATGGTGCCCTTGTGACCCGGCATCTCGAGCTGCAAATAAACGTAACATGGACGTGCCATGAACTTAGCATAAGCCGGACGCCCAAACAGAGCATGATACGGACTCCTGATTTTAACCACTTCGAACGTTAATTTCTCAGCCCTGGAGTCATACTCATCTCCAAAGGCCACTTCCAGTTCAATCTTGCCAACTGGGTAAGCCGACTTACTAGGAACCACTCCATGGAAAATAGTGTTGGATGTGCTCAAATTCTTATCAGTCAACCCCATGCGTCGAAAGGTCTCATAATAGAGGATATTGATGCTGCTACCTCCGTCCATGAGTACCTTAGTGAATTTATATCCACCAACCTGAGGTGCTACCACCAAGGCTAACTGACCCGGATTATCAACCCATGGAGGGTGATCTTCTCTGCTCCATACAATGGTCTGTTCTGACCACCTCAAATAACGAGGAACTGCCGGCTCAACAGAATTCACGGTCCTCTTATGAACCTTCTGGTCACGTTTGCATAAGCTAGTGGTAAACATGTGATACTGCCCACTATTCAACTGCTTCGGATTGCTTTGATAACCTGACTGCTGCTGTTGTTGCTCTCCTTGACCAGACTGTTGTTGATTATAACCGCCTTGAAGTCCCTGAAAGCCGGAGTTTGAACCGCCGCCCGGGCCATGAAAACCGCCAGCTCCTGAACCGCCGCCGGACCCAGAATTGTCACCGAATGTGTTGGAATTCTTAAAAGCCTTCATGATCGCGCAATCCTTCCATAAGTGGGTGGCGGGTCGTTCCCGGGTGTCGTGTCTCGGGCAAGGCTCATTGAGCAACTGCTCAAGAGATGGGCCTGACCCGCCAGATTGAGGGGGCGGCTTGCCCTTACGTCTCTGATTGTTACCTTGCGCATTAGCGTTGGCTACAAACTCCGGGTTACCATCCGCCTTACGTTTATTGCCACCTTGATTCATCGGGTTATGCTGCTGACCCTTTCCATTGCCGTTCTTCTTTCCCTTCCCTGCCTTTTCCTCATCAAACGCAGGATCCTTGGTACTATCAGAGTCTGAATATTTGACTAAAGCCACCATCAGCGTACCCATATCGTTGCAATCACGCTTAAGGCGCCCCAGTTTCTGCCTCAGCGGCTCAAAGCGGCAATTCTTCTCCAACATGAGGACTACAGAGCCGGCATCCATCTTGTCAGATGAATGTATTATCTCCTTGACCCGGCGTACCCAATGAGTGGTTGATTCACCCTCCTCCTGCTTACAATTCCTCAAATCCACAATCGACATAGATTGCTTACAAGTGTCTTTGAAGTTCTGGATGAAACGGGCCCTTAATTCGGCCCATGAACCAATGGAATTGGGTGGCAAACCCTTTAACCAAGACCGGGCCATTCCATCTAACATCATGGTGAAGTACTTAGCCGTTGTTGCGTTGCTAACCTCCAACAGCTCCATGGCCATCTCATAACTTTCGATCCACACTCCGGGCTGTAAGTCGGCCGTGTAGTTCGGCACCTTTCGAGGTCCCTTGAAATCCTTGGGTAGGCGCACATTACGCAGAGCCGGTACCAAACAAGGAACACCGCCGGTTCTAGTGGCTACTCCCGTCTCAACGGAAGTCGTCGGATACTCTGGGAAATATTGATGAGCCGTCTGTTGAGCCGCTAGCTGAGCCGCCCGCTCCTTCTCCTGACGTACTCGGTCTTGCACCGGATAATAACCACCAGGTTGGTTACGGCGCTGGGCGTTGCTTGACAAAGCTTCAGACTCCATGTGCCCGCTATAACTCGGACTCCGATTTTGACGAGGCGGTGCTAACCAAGGCGGAGGAGTTGAATGAATCCTGTCCCGGCTGTAAGAATAAGTCTCTTGCTGAGCTAGGGCCATTTGGAGAAGTTCCCTGACCCTCCGGGTCTCCACCGCTGTCGGGTCATCACCATCCACAGGGAGAGCTGCCAAGCGCGCCGATGCTGCGATTAAGTTCTCCATGGGGTTGGAAAAGTGACCCGGAGGTATCAGCATGTAACAGGGCTGAGCCATACTCACATGAGGGGGTGCCATCTCCCGAGGCTGAGTCAGTCCTCCTGTTCCGGCTGTCATAAACTGATTTACATCTGGCGGGTTACTTGGACCGGCTACGGGTGTAGCAAAAATATTTCGAGGATCATAAACCGGAGGTAAACGGGACTGGGATTTCTGATGTCTCCTCCTCATCACCTCGTTGGACACATTTAGGCTCATCATGAGCTGGTAGGCTTCTAACTGTAGCCGCTGCGCCCGTGCATCTAGAGCCGCCCGCTCTGTGGCTAACCTAGTGTCCTCAGCTGCCAAGGCCTCCTTGGCCCGAGCTATCTCCTCACGCACCCGTGCCACCTCCGCGTCATGCTCATCTTTATTTGCGGGAATAACCGTGGCAGTTAACAGGGTTGTAAGCTTGTCCATGAGATCTATCAGCACCTGAGCCGGCGGGCGCACAGGGCCTCCTGCCCCGGCTGCCCCCGTCCCGGACATTATTGCTGTAGCGGTTGAGGAATTTTGGCCGGGTTGAGTCCCAGCCATGAAGACTCCTGCCCATCTTGGCGGCTCATAGGGGTCCGGAATACTAGTGCCATCAGAACAGCCCCCAAGCACGCCGTCTTGCACTTGGTATAGCGAATATGTTGAACCCACGGATGAAACACTGTCCGAGAGGACGGCCGTCTCACCACCATCTTCAGATCCTTCAGAAAGTTCCTCTCCATGGATGCAGTCCACGAAGGCACGCTTCCTAACGGGTTGAACTCGGGACTTTCTCGCATGCTGAGCCGTCTCGACGAGGTCGGTGCAGTTGTCCGGCTCGGGTCCCGGTTCACCAATCCGGCCGATGAAGACGTGGATTCCATTGAAGGGGACCCGGTACCCGTACTCAATTGAGCCGGCGTCGGGGCCCCAGCCTTCGTCGTCGATGTAGATCTTGCCGCGACGACTCTTGGTCATCCGGCCCACTACGTATCCTTTGAGCCCATCGAAGTTGCCCTTCAAGAACTCAAATCCACTGCGCGCTGGCCCCACGGTGGGCGCCAACTGTCATGGAATTGTCACGTCAGATGTCCTCGTGAAAGGACTTAGTTGTGGATCCATCGAAACTAGGAAGCTTGAAGGGGTCAATCCGGACAAAGGACACGAGAGGTTTATACTAGTTCGGCCCCTTACGGTGAAGGTAAGGCCTACGTCTAGTTGGGTTGGTATTGATGTGTCGATGACCAGGGAGCGAGATACGCTATGCCCGGCTCTCGATGAGTTGTTTCTTGCCCTAAGCCGCCAGCGGGTCGCCCCCTTATATACACGGGTGGACGCCCTGCAGCTTATAGAGTCCCGGCCGGCTTATATACACTGTCCGGCTCGGTGACTAGTTAAATCTACCTTATGATACAAGTCATGTCATTATGGCGGTTTACTACGACGGGCCTTAAGTCGCCTGTGAGCCTTAGACCCTTTCCTGAACCGCCATCTTCATACTTGGTCTTGGGCTTCTTTTGGTGAGTCTTCTTGGCGTAACCCAGCCCCTCCTGGGCGGCTTACACCAATAGTTATATCCCCAACAACTGGCGTAATCGATCACGTGGGGATGTGGGGCGTTCTCATTACAGATGTTGCCTAGCGCCGTGTTGGCCCTGTTCCTGAGGTCCTAGAGCATGGGGTCGTGCACGTGCTCCAACGTCCGTCGTTGAAGCACTTCCTCCCTGTTTTGTTGCGTGACAAACTCGGCGTCGGAAACCCACTGCTGAAGAGGAAGTAGCTGGTGCGGGAAGAGGCCAGCTCGGCTTGCGCCGAGACCAGGGCGGCCGTGGCGGCCTCTGCGCACCATTCCACTTTGGTTAGCCTGGACCTGAGGGCTGCAGTCCTGCCCGCAACCTCAGCTTCGACCAGCTTCAGCTTCAGGTCATACCTGCTCGCAAGATCTGCACGAGCCTTGGCCCTGCAGTGGTCGACTTCCTCTTGGACCCGGGCCTCGCACTCGCCAACGGCGTCCTCCGCTTGGGTAACTTGGCGCTCCCTCGTCTCCAACTGCTCAAGATCAAGACTGCGCTCGGCGGCCTCTAGCGTCAGTGCTTCCTCACGCTTCCAGAGCTCCTCCTCCTCGACAGGCGTCCCCCTTAGTGACACAAGGGTGGCTTGGCGCAACTCCACTTGCTGCTCCAAGGAGCGCTCCAGGCTTGGAGCTCCCACGCGCGCTTCTCCACAATCTCGCGACGATGATCTGCTTCCCGGGCCTCCTCCAAAGCTCGGGAGCAGGCTTCTCGCGAGGTCGCAAGGGACGCATCGGCCTTCGTGTTGTCCAGCTCGCGCTGGTGGCGCGTGAGGTTGATGGCCACCTTCAGTTTATGTCGCTCCTCGATCAGTCGTAGGCCCTCGGCTTCAAGGTGCGCGTCTACGTCCAAAAGCTCTCGACCAAACTGGCCCATCGCGTCCATCGCCTTTTGGAAGAACTCGCGGCAGGCGATGCTTTGTTCGCGCACAAACTTGAGTGTGTGGCTGATGTCGTCCCCCGTCGCGGGTGCCGTCGGCGGGATCCGAAGCGATTCGCCCCCTCTCGTCAGGGGGCTGGGGGCTGGCGCCCCCACGGTCGCAGTCCAGGCCCCACAAGGGACCCGGACCAGCTCAGGCTCGCCACTCAAAAAGAGGAGCCCAGGATCGACGCCAACCAGCTGCCGTCCACGACCAGAGGAGGAACCCTGGGAAGGCTGGTCGCGTTCGAGGCAAGGCTGTGAAGGAAAGGCGGCAAGGGCATGGGCTCAAGGCACCTTGCGAACGGGCTCTCTTCCCCGGCTGACCCCGCGCCAGGGGCGGCGTGCAAGCTTGGGGCGCTCAAGGCTAGCGATGAGGACAAGGCCATAAGAGGCTGCTTCTTGGGAGACTCCGCAGGCTAGATAGGAGGGGTCCTGAAGAGCCCTAGTCAGGAGGGGAAGCAGCGATTCAGGAATTACATGGATAAGGTACTTACTCGTCTATGGCGATGTACTTTCTATGTTTCAACAGCCGAATGGTGCCACCACTGCAGCTCGAAGACTCCTTCCTCTTGCAGAGCGCGGTGAAGTCTACGCGGAACCAACCTAGGCGCTGGACATGGGGGCCAGCATGGGGCACGGCTAGAGAGGCACCCAGGCGGTCGACCCCAGGAGCGCCAAGATAGGAAGAGCAATCAGGCCCTGCCTCATGCTGGCTTGCCGAGGTCTCAGGAGCTCCGGCCTCAAGAGCCGCAGACTGCATCTCCCCCTCAACGACCGCCCTAGGGCGAGCCTCACGGGTTCCGGAGGATGGCGCCTCGGGAACCTCAAGCGGCGTTGGCACCTCGACGCCCGCACCTCCGGCCTCAGGCGAGGCTTACCTCCCTGCGACCACTTTTGGGGCAAGCTCGATGCTGGCAGCAAGGAGGGGAGCCACGACGAAAGGATTCTCGTGAGGCCCCACAAGGCCAACCGGGCGCAGCCCCCATTCGTCGAAGGAAGGCATCTGTCCCGCGAACTCAACCCTGTTCGAGCAAAGATACAAGAGACAACCCTCTTGCGGCATATCCCCTGGCGAGGGGTTGCCCATCAAGACTTCAAGCACCATCCTCTACGCTCCGGGCGAGAGCCCCGACTCCTGAAGCCTCATGTGATCCTGGTCTCCAGTCAGGGCCCACATAGGCCAGGAATGGCGCTGCAGAGGGGCAATGCGACGCCCGAGGAACTCCTTCACAAACCTGGGGTGCAGTCACGCCGAGGTCTCTCAACCTCTTCAACCAAAGCCAAACGAAGGAAAGGCGAGAGCTCGCGAGCCTCTCGTGGCCCCAGCCGGAGTTGGGGATGGCGGGTGCTACGTCTTGAGCTTTTTTTCCTTGAAGGGGAAAGGGTGATGCAGCAATAGTAGCATAAGTATTTCCCTCGGTTTTTGAGAACCAAGGTATCAATCCAGTAGGAGGCTCCTCAAAAGTCCCATGCACCTACACAAACAAACAAAGAACTCGCAACCAACGCAATAAAGGGGTTGTCAATCCCTTCATAGCCACTTGCGAAAGTGAGATCTGATAGAGATAGTATGATAAGATAAATATATTTTTGGTATTTTATAATGTAGATTGGAAAAGTAAAGATGCAAATAAAAGTAAATTGAAAGCTTATATGATAAAAGATAGACCCGGGGGCCATAGGTTTCACTAGTGGCTTCTCTCAAGATAGCATAAGTATTACGGTGGGTGAACAAATTACTGTCGAGCAATTGATAGAAAAGTGAATAATTATGAGATTATCTAGGCATGATCATGTATATAGGCATCACGTCCGTGACAAGTAGGCCGACTCCTCCTGCATCTACTACTATTACTCCACAAATCGACCGCTATCCAGCATGCATCTAGAGTATTAAATTCATAAGAACAGAATAACGCATTAAGAAAGATGACATAATGTAGAGGGATAAACTCATGCAATATGATATAAACCCCATCTTTTTATCCTCGATGGCAACAATACAATACGTGCCTTGCAACCCCTATTGTCACTGGGTAAGGACACCGCAAGATCGAACCCAAAGCTAAGCACTTCTCCCATGGCAAGATATATCAATCTAGTAGGCCAAACAAAACTGATAATTCGAAGAGACTTGCAAAGATAACTCAATCATACATAAAAGAATTCAGAGAAGATTCAAATATTTCTCATAGATAAACTTGAATCATAAACCCACAATTCATCGTATCTCGACAAACACACCGCAAAAAGAGTTACATCAAATAGATCTCCACAAGAGAGGGGGAGAACATGGTATTGAGATCCAAAAAGAGAGAAGAAGCCATCTAGCAAATAACTATGGACCCGAAGGTCTGTGGTAAACTACTCACAACTCATCGGAGGGGCTATGGAGTTGATGTAGAAGGCCTCCGTGGTTGGTTCCCCCTCCGGAGGAGCGCCGGCGAAGGCTCCAAGATGGGTCTCGCGGATACAGAAGGTTACGGCAGTGGAAATTGTTTTTTATTGCCTCCCTGGATGTTTTCGGGGTACGTGGGTATTTATAGGAGGAAGAAGTAGGTCGGTGGCTGCCCGAGGGGCCCTAGAGATAGGGGGCGCGCCCTCCACCCTCATGGCCGCCTCGGCTGCTTCTTGGCTTGCACTCAAGTCCTCTGGATCACGTTCGTTCCAAAAATCATGCTCCCGAAGGTTTCAGTCTATTTGGACTCCGTTTGATATTCCTTTTCTTCAGAATACTGAAATAGGCAAAAAAACAGCAATACGGGTTGGGCCTCCAGTTAGTAGGTTAGTCCCAAAAATGGCATAAATGTGTAAAATAAAGCCCATAAACATCCAAAAGGGGTAATATAATAGCATGGAACAATCAAAAATTATAGATATGTTGGAGACGTATCAAGCATCCCCAAGCTTAATTCCTGCTCGTCCTCGAGTAGGTAAATGATAAAAACAGAATTTTTTATGTGGAATGCTACCTAGCATAATTCTCAATGTAATTTTCTTTATTGTGGCATGAATGTTCAGATCCAAATGATTCAAAATAAAAGTTCATATTGACACAAGAAATAGTAATACTTCAAGCATACTAATCAATGCAATCATGTCTTCTCAAAATAACATGGCTAAACAAAGTTTATCCCTACAAAATCATATTGTTAGGCTATGCTTCATTTTCGTCACACAAAAATGTTCCCAAATTCTACGACCCTGATGACAAGCCAAGCAATTATTTCGTACTTAAATAATCTCAAACTTTTTCGACTTTCATGCAATACATGAGCGTGAGCCATGGATATAGAACTATGGGTGGAATAGAATACGATGATGGGGATTGTGTGGAGAAGACAAAAAAGGAGAAAGTCTCACATTGACGAGGATAATCAACGGTCTATGGATATGCCCATCAATTGATGTCAACATGAGGAGTAGGGATTGCCATGCAACGGATGCACTAGAGCTATAAATGAATGAAAGCTCAGTAAAAGAAAACTAAGTGGGTGTGCATCCAACTTGCTTGCTCATGAAGACCTAGGGCATTTTGAGGAAGCCCATCGTAGGAATATACAAGCCAAGTTCTATAATGAAAAATTCCCACTAGTATATGAAAGTGACAACATATGAGACTAACTATATGAAGAACATGGTGCTACTTTGAAGCACAAGTGTGGAAAAAGAGATAGTAACATTACCCCCTTTTATTTTTTTATTTTTTTCTATTCTTTTTCTTTTTTTGGCCTTTCCCTTTTTTTCTTCTTTTTTTTTCTTTGGCCTTTCTTTTTTTTCTTTTGGCCTTTCTTTTTTTGGGGGGACAATGCTCTAATAATGATGATCATCACACTTTTATTGATTTACTACACATGAATTACAACTCAAAACTAGAACAAGATATGACTCTATATGAATGCCTCCGGCGGTGTACCGGGATGGTGCAATGAATCAAGAGTGACATGTATGAAAAATAATGCATGGTAGCCACAAATACGATATCAACTACATGATCATGCAATGGAAATATGACAAAAGTAATGCGTGTCATGATGATAAACGGAACGGTGGAAAGTTGCATGGCAATATATCTCGGAATGTCTATGGAAATGCCATAATAGGTAGGTATGGTGGTTGTTTTGAGGAAGATATAAGGAGGTTTATGTGTGATAGAGCGTATCATATCACGAGGTTTGGATGCACCGGCGAAGTTTGCACCAACTCTCAAGGTGAGAAAGGGCAATGCACGGTACCGAAGAGGCTAGCAATGGCGGAAAGGTAAAAGTGTGTATAATCCATCAACTCAACATTAATCAAAATAACTCATCTACTTATTGCAAAAATTTATAAGTCATCAAAAATCAAGCACTACGCGCATGCTCCTAGAGGGATAGATTGGTAGGAAAAGACCATCGCTCGTCCCCGACCGCCACTCATAAGGATGCACAATCCAAGGACACTTCATGTTTCAAATTTGTTACACAACTTTAACCATACGTGCATGCAACAGGACTTGCTAACTTCAACACAAGAATTCTTTAAATTCATAATCACCCAACTAGCATGACTTTAATATCACTACCTCCATATCTCAAAACAATTATCAAGTATCAAATTGATCATAGCATCCAATTCACTTCCTATGATAGTTTTTATTATACCCAACTTGGATGCCTACCATTCTAGGACCAATTTTGTAACCATAGAAAATGCCATGCTGTTCTAAGAGACTCTCAAAATAATATAAGTGAAGCATGAGAGACTAGCAATTTCTAAAACATTAAGCCACCGTCGTGCTCTAAAAGATATAAGTGAAGCACTAGAGCAAAAACTATCTAGCTCAAAAGATATAAGTGAAGCACATCGAGTATTCTAATAAATTCCAATCCAGTGGGCTTCTCCCAAAAGGTATGTACAGCAAGGATGATTGTGGTAAACTAAAAATAAAATACTAATATCATACACGACGCTCCAAGCAAAACACATATCATGTGGCGGATAAAAATATAGCTCCAAGTAAAGTTACCAATGAACGAAGACGAAAGAGGGGATGCCTTCCGGGGGCATCCCCAAGCTTAGGCTTTGCCACTCCTTATTCCATAGTCCATCAAATCTTTACCCAAAACTTGAAAACTTCACAACACAAAACTCAACAGGAGATCTCATAAGCTCCGTTAGTGAAAGAAAGCAAAACCACCACATAAGGTACTGTAATGAACTCATTATTTATTTATATTGGTGTTAAACCTACTGTATTTTAAGTTCTCTATGGTTCATACCACTTAATACTAGCCATAGATGCATCAAAATAAGCAAACAACACACGAAAAACAGAATCTGTCAAAAACAGAACAGTCTGTAGCAATCTGTAACTAACGCAAATTTCTGGAACTCTAAAAATCCTAACAAACTAGGAAGTCCTGTACAATTTGTGTATTGATCTACAGCAGAAAGAATCAACGCAAAATCACGTTTCTGTGATTTAACAAAACTAATTTCGTGAGCACAAAGTTTTTGTTTTTCAGCAGAATCAAATTAACTATCGTCGTAGGTTATCCTATAGGTTCTACTTGGCACAAACACTAATTAAAACATAAAAACACATCTAAACAGAAGGTCGATGCAAAATTTATTACTAAACAGAAACAAAAACAAAAAACACAAATAAAATTGGGTTGCCTCCCAACTAGCGTTATCGTTTAACGCCCCTAGCTAGGCATAAAAGTGAAGATAGATCTAAGTAGTGTCATCTTTGGCACTCAATTCATAAGTAGCTCGCATGATAGATTCATAAGGTAATCTAATTTTCTTTCTTGGAAAGTGATCCATGCCCTTCCTTAATGGAAATTGGAATCTAATATTCCCTTCCTTCATATCAATAATCGCGCCAATCGTTCTAAGGAAAGGTCTACCAAGAATAATAGGGCATGAAAGATTGCAATCTATATCAAAAACGATAAAATCTATGGGCACCAAATTTCTATTTGCAACAATGAGAACATCATTGATCCTTCCCATTGGCTTTTTAATGGTGGAATCCGCAAGGTGCAAATTTAAAGAGCAATCATCAAGATCATGGAAACCTAGAATATCACATAAAGTTTTCGGAATCGTGGAAACACTAGCAACCAAAACATAAAGCATAACACTCATGATCTTTAATTTTAATCTTTGTAGTAGGTTGCCACTCATCATTAAGTTTTCTAGGTATAGAAACTTCCAAATTAACTTTTTCATCATAAGATTGCATCAAGGTATCAACGATATGTTTGGTAAAAGCTTTATTTTGACTATAAGCATGAGGAGAATTAACAACGGATTGCAACAAGGAAATACAACGTTCTAAAGAACAATTATCATAATCAAATTCCTTGAAATCTGAGATAGTGGGTTCAATGCTATTTAAAGTCATGACCTCTCCAATCCCACTTTTACCAAATTTAGCATCATGATCTGAAAACTCCAAATTATTGGGACGCCTTCTAACTAAAGTTGACTCATCTCCAGTCCCATTATTATCAAGATTCAAATTGCAAAACAAAGATCTAATAGGGGACACATCAATAACTTTAAGATCTTCATCATTATTTTCATCGAAACTAGAAGAACATGCCTTTACAAAGCAATCTTTCTTAGCACGCAATCTAGCGGTTCTTTCCTTGCACTCATCAATGGAAATTCTCATTGCTTTGAGAGACTTAGTGATATCATGCTTAGGAGGAGTAGATATAAATTTAAGGGAATCAACATCAAGCGGAAGTCAATCAACGTTCCTAGCCAAATCATCAACTTTGAGCAATTTTTCTTCATGCAAGGCATTAAAATTCTTTTGAGAGATCATAAATTCTTTCACACTATTCTCAAAATCAGAGCGCATATTATTAAAATTACCATAAGAATTATTGTAGGAATTTCCGTAATTATTAGAGTAATTACTAGGGAATGGTCTAGGATTAAAGTTTCCTCTATAAGCATTGTATCCAAAACTATTCCTACCAACAAAATTCACATCCATAGATTCATTATTATTCTCAATCAAAGTAGACAAAGGCATATCATTGGGATCAAAATAAGCACTTTTAGTAGCAAATAATTTCATAAGTTCATCCATTTTTTCACTCAAAACATTGATTTCTTCCATAGCATGCACTTTTTTACTAGAAGATCTTTCGGTGTGCCATTGAGAATAATTAGCCATAATATTATCAAGAAGTTTTGTAGCATCTCCTAACGTGATTTCCATAAACGTGCCTCCTTCGGCCGAATCTAAAAGATTTCTAGAAGCAAAGTTCAAATTGGCATAAAATTTTGTATGATCATCCATAAATTCAAACCATGAGTAGGGCAATTGCGAATCATCAATTTCATTCTTTCCCAAGATTGGGCAACATGCTCATGATCAAGTTGTTTAAAATTCATAATATCGTTCCTAAGAGTGATAATCTTAGTGGGAGGAAAAAATTTGGAGATAAAAGCATATTGCACTTATTCCAAGAATCAATACTATTTTTAGGCAAAGACGAAAACCAAACTTTAGCACGATCTCTAAGCGAAAACGGAAATAACTTCAATTGAACAATATCATTATCCGTATCTTTCTTCTTTTGCATATCACACAAATCAACAGAGTTGTTTAGATGGGTAGCGGCATTTTCACTAGGAAGGCCGGCGAATTGATCTTTCATAACAAGATTCAGCAAAGCAGTATTGATTTCACAAGACTCAACATCATTAAGAGGAGCAATCGGAATACTAACGAAATCATTATTATTGGTATTGGATAAATCACACAATTTGGTATTATCTTGTGCCATGGTAACAAGTAATCCAACACACAAGCAAACAGAAAAAGGCAAGCGAAAAAGGGAGAGGAGACAATTGGGAAAGAGAGGGCAAATAAAACGGCAAGGGTGAAGTGGGGGAGAGGAAAACGAGAGTCAAATGGCAAATAATGTATATGTGAGGGAGATGAGTTTGTGATGGGTACTTGGTATGTCTTGACTTGAGCGAAGACCTCCCCGGCAACGGCGCCAGAAATCCTTCTTGCTACGTCTTGAGCTTGTGTAGGTTTTCCTTGAAGAGGAGAGGGTGATGCAGCAATAGTAGCATAAGTATTTCCCTCAGTTTTTGAGAACCAAGGTATCAATCCAGTAGGAGGCTCCTCAAAAGTCCCACGCACCTACACAAACAAACCGAGAACTCGCAACCAACGCAATAAAGGGGTTGTCAATCCCTTCACAGCCACTTGCGAAAGTGAGATCTAATAAAGATAGTATGATAAGATAGATATATTTTTTGTATTTTATGATATAGATGCAAAAGGTAAAGGTGCAAATAAAGTAGATTGAAAGCAAATATGATAAGAGATAGACCCGGGGGCCATAGGTTTAACTAGTGGCTTCTCTCAAGATAGCATAAGTATTACGGTGGGTGAACAAATTACTGTCAAGCAATTGATAGAAAAGCGCATAGTTATGAGATTATCTAGGCATGATCATGTATATAGGCATCACGTCCATAAAAAGTAGACCGACTCCTGCCTGCATCTACTACTATTACTCCACACATTGACTGCTATCCAGCATGCATCTAGAGTATTAAGTTCATAAGAACAGAGTAACACATTAAGAAAGATAACATGATGTAGAGGGATAAACTCATGCAATATGATATAAACCCATCTTTTTATCCTCGATGGCAACAATACAATATGTGCCTTGCAACCCCTATTGTCACTGGGTAAGGACACCGCAAGATCGAACCCAAAGCTAAGCACTTCTCCCATGGCAAGAAAGATCAATCTAGTAGGCCAAACCAAATTGATAATTCGAAGAGACTTGCAAAGATAACTCAATCATACATAAAAGAATTCAGAGAAGATTCAAATATTTCTCATAGATAAACTTGAATCATAAACCCACAATTCATCGGATCTCGACAAACACACCGCAAAAAGAGTTACATGAAATAGATCTCCACAAGAGAGGGGGAGAACATGGTATTGAGATCCAAAAAGAGAGAGGAAGGCATTTGCTAATAACTATGGACCCGAAGGTCTCTGGTAAACTACTCACAACTCATCGGAGGGGCTATGGTGTTGATGTAGAATCCCTCCGTGGTCGATTCCCCCTCCGGTGGAGCGACGGCGAAGGCTCCAAGATGGGATCTTGCGGATACAGAAGGTTACGGCGGTGGAAATTGTTCTTCATTGGCTCCCTGGATGTTTTCGGGGTACGTGGGTATATATAGGAGGAAGAAGTAGGTCAGTGGCCGCCCGAGGGGCCCACGAGATAGGGGGACGCGCCCTGTAGGGGTGGGCGCGCCCTCCACCCTCGTGGCCACCTCGGCTGCTTCTTGGCTTGCACTCCAAGTCCTCTAGATCACGTTCATTCCAGAAATCATGCTCCCGAAGGTTTCATTACATTTGGACTCCGTTTGATATTCCTTTTCTTCGAAATACTGAAATAGGCAAAAAAACAGCAATACGGGCTGGTCCTCCGATTAGTAGGTTAGTCCCAAAAATGATATAAATGTGTAAAATAAAGCCCATAAACATCCAAAAGGGGTAATATAATAGCATGGAACAATCAAAAATTATAGATACGTTGGAGACGTATCAGTGGGCGGTGACGGAGGCGAGAGCAGGGGGCTGAGCACTCTGACATCCACGTACACCCACCGCATCCGGAACCCGCTCGTGGATGGAGGGAGATCAAAATAAATCCCCGAGGCGGCCGTCTCTACCACATCCTGGAAGCTCAGGCACCCCGAGCACTACGAGGGGTCGATCAGATGCAGCGGGAAGAAATGGCGCAAGAGGGCAACGGAAGGAGCAATGCCCACCATGGCCTCGCAAACGAAGGCGGAGATGGTGAGAAGGGCAACGGATTGGGCATCAAGATGCAGCATGTGGATCTGGTAATGGGAGAGCACTGCGTTGAAGAAGGCGGAGAAAGGGGGAACCAAGCCAGCCCACAGGGCGTCAACGAAGAACCGAACCTTAGTGGTTGTACTGTCAATGGAAGCTCGGGACGCAGGCCAAGCCACCATCCCTCCCCACTCGTTGAAGCAGGAAGCAAGTGCAGGGCAGACCTTGCCCATGGCCTCCAGGCTGAGCACCCGCGATTAGCCGACGGCGGGCTCGATTGCTAAGGGTGGATTGGCTGAGAGTAGAGGCTTCTTCCCTTTCTCTGTGCTAGTCGGCGCCATGGCAATGGAGGGGACGGAGCTCGAGTCAGATTTGAAGTAGAGGCAGGGGATTGAGGAAGAAGGAAGGATGGGGAACACGCCGCCTGCGAGGAAGAAATAACTGTGTAGTGGGTGTCGAAGCCGCCTAGCCAGGCGGATATTGGGGCGGCATGGGGAAGCGGAGACACCCACGTCCAATCAGTCGCCACGCGTCAACCAAGGCCGCGGGCTGTTGGGGCCCACGGTGCTCCGCACTTGCCCTTTGGCTTCGCTGCTAAGCCAAGTCTGAGCGTGCCTTGGGCCCGGGGGCTACTGTCGGCGTTCTGGGGGCTACTGCCCAGACTTGCCTGGCTGCGGCCCACGGCGTGGCTCCACCAGTGGCCCAGTACGGCCCGTCTTCCTCAACTAAACACTCAAGACCCTCGCGAGGGGCCAAGCCTCGCGGGGTGGATGACACAAGGCCTCCTCAGGAGTGGCCTCACCAGGCGGGCTCGCGAGGAGGCGGAGAGATCAAGGCAAAGGGTACCTCGCGAGGTTCCCGTGATGCAAGCCATGACGACCAAGGCTAGGCGGGCGCCAGCGCGTGCAGTGTCCTCGTTTCCCCTTTGGTGCTAAGGGGGAAAGCGAAGGCGCGGAGTACCGAGGCATCAGGCAAAGGTTTCCATATCGGTGCAATAAGACCAAGGCCAGCAGGATGGTAGGACGGAGGTCATCGTGGTGCCCAAGACAACGTCATCACCAGTGCCTTTGACAGGCGAAGACTACCTTTAGTCAGGATAGATTGTACTAGTTGTCCCCTTTCGAATTGGCCATTGTTGGATCCCTTCCCGCTCAATATTTGGGGAGAGGACCAGGGCCTCCATGAATAGGACTAGCAACCGCAATAGAGGGGATCGATCAATTCCTCCCCGAGCAACCCGCCAAGCACAAGAACACCTCTCCTCGTGAGGTTGTTCTTCCCTTGTACTGTTCATCACCAACCCAAGAGGCAATCCACCACCACCAGATAGGAGTAGGGTATTACATCACAACAGTGGCCCGAACCTGTATAAATCGTGTGTCTCTTGTGTTGTGAGTTCATCGAGCTAAGCTTAGGTATCGCGACGAGGCTGAGAGCGAGATTCAGTAGGGGGAAATCTTCGTGTGCACCCCAGTGTACGAACCTCAAGGGTTTTGCCGGAACCCGCAATCCGACAGGGTCGGAACAGAGAAACTGCATCGTCATGTTCCTCGGGAGGCAACGGAATGCTTCATGTTCATCGGGAGCCAACCGGCTTGGACCGAACAGCCAAAACAAGGCCTGGCATACCGCAGAACGGAGGAAACGGCCTTCTGTTCGACCGCCTACGGTCAAAACGGATCCTGTTCACCGAGAGGGGTCTGGTGTACCGCAAGACAGAGCAAACGGACTTGTGTTTGAGCTCCTACGGTCGAAACAGGGTGATGTTGATCGGGAGGGGTGTGGCGTACCGCAAAACATAGGAAACGGACTTCTCTTCGACCTCCTACGGTCGAAACGGGGGTCCTGTTCATCGGGAGGGGTGTGGCGTACCGCAAAACGGGACTCCACAAACTACTATTAATCCATCATCTACTGCATCGCTCTAGCCTCCACGGGCTATTGTTCATCCACCGTCAACCTCCTGCAGCCTCCACCTGCGACTGTTCATCCACTGTGTCTCCCTCCTACCTCCACCAGCTATTGTTCATCCACGGGCTCCTGTCATCCAGCCTCCACCGGCTAATGTTCAACCACCCCTCCACGGGCTACTGTTCATCCAGCCCTCCACCGGCTACTATTCAACCATCCCTCCATGGGCTCCAGTTCATCCACCCCTAACCGTCTCGATCGGGGTCCTGTTCATCTAGCGGCAACGGCCTCTACCCCCATGGGGTCCTGTTCATCCAACCCCCATTGGGAACTGTTCATCCAACCCCAACAATGCTCAATGTTCATCAAGAGGCAGCAGGTTCGATCGGCTTCAGTTAGCAGCAGTAGCGAAGGAATCGCTCGATCGGGTTCAGCTAACAGCCAGGGATCGATCGATCACACAGGTTCAGTAACGTGTAGCCAGTGCAATCACTCGGATTCAGTAGGAGAACACCTCTCTCGGGTTTAGTTAGATCGCAATGCCTCGCACACATGCGCGTACGTGTACGAGAGAAACACGCAAACCTCAGTGCATCGCTCGGCCCTGACCACCCACCGTTACCGGGGACTCCCCAATATTTTCCTCGCCCTTGCTTCTACCATGGTTTTTTCTATCATGGATGGCCCAAAGAATGTCATGCAGTTCCGTCTCCACCCCGCCCAGGACAAAAAGCCCATTTTCTGTCATGATTTTTTGTCATAGAAGTAGGAGCCCACCACATCTATGATGATATTGTGTTTTGTCACAATTATCGTCATAGAAGTGTCATAAACATGACAGGAAAAAATTCGCTCGACCCAAAATGTCACGGATGTGTCTTTTTTTTGTAGTGAAAGCTCCATTTGCAAAACTGTTTTGGGGGATTGTTCTTCGGTGTGTGACTCCTCCAATGGTCCAATTAGGTTTTGTTCTAGTGCTTTGTATATTGCAAATTTTTGTTGTTGTGGTGACCTTGTTCTTGAGCTAGCATGTCAAATTTATATGGTCCAAAGTAGTTTTGATGCATGATATAGCCTCTAGTCACTTGTAGGAGAAGTTGCTATCAATCTTGTTGAGTTTGGTTTACTTTTATTTTGAGTCACTAAAAATTTTAGAATTTTTCAAAGGAAGAAAAATGTTTAGGAAGATTTACCAAGGTGGTTCCTCGAGGAAGCAAGCCCCAAGGCTCATGATACATGAGTCCGACCTTCAACCACCAAGAGAAGCTCCAGTGCGGTGTTGCGAATGGCTGTTGGATGAATGGATGGTCCATGTAGGTTTCAAGGATGAGTTTGATGCATACGTACAAAATGATGGCCTTGAGGACTTCGTGTCAGATAAGTGCCGACAATACTATCACCTCACTGATTCATTTGTGTGAAGATTTGAATTTACATCCCAACGCAATACTCATATTGTCCTGTTTGATCTTTATGATAAATCTTATACCATGGACCTACAAGATTTTAGTGATGCATGCAAAATCCCACAATGGGGCATTCTTGGTGAGCCTCGCAAAACTAAATACAATGATTTCCGTGCTAGCATCACGGTGGGAGAAACTAGAGATATCACACAAGCCTCCATGGGGAGCATTCATTTTCCTACCATACATTATTTTGCTCTCTTCATAGGTAGATGCATTAATGGTAAACATGATCATAGCCACCTTTGTGCATCGGACCTTAGTGTCCTCAAGTGTGTAGTGTTGGGTGATAAACGATATAACTTGGGGGCTATTATTGCAAGGAGGTTACACCTTCATGCTAAGGAAGGAGATTTCTTTAGTGGAATTTATACCACTCGTCTAGCTAATTATCTTGGGGTGCCCAAAAGATGAATGAAAGTGAATTACCACATGCTTTTCTTGATTATAATGCTTTGGTACTCTATCAGTTTCTTGTGAGGAATGAACAGTCCCTCTTGTACCGACTAATCTTTGACCGATAGCGCGCTGTCCATATTACCCTTCCTGTTCCGGCCTTCTTTAACTTTCAGGTCAGAGGGAGATATTTTATAACCTGAGAGGAGTCAAACAAGTATGAGACAGGGGTGGAGGCCGCTCGCCTCCATGTTGCAGCCCTTCAGGGAGTAGTTGCTGCATCTCAGTACAACCCTGACTATAACTTTGGATATCCGGCAGGCCAACCGTGGCCATAGACCAACTTAGGCCAAAAGCCTAAGCTTGGGGGAGTACGTATTTCTCACCGACATTACATTCATGTTCACACATTCATTCCAGTTGTCGGTGATCATACTTTTTCATTGTATTATCCATGCTAGTTTACTTTCTTTTACCCTCTTTCTTCTTGTGTGTTTGAAAAACTTTGAGAAAAAACAAAAAAATTAGTTGTAGCTGCTATTTAGTTTTCTTTCCATGATTACGTAGTATTACTATTAAAGAAAAACCAAAAATATTTCTCGTTCTTCTTTTGCTTGTTGGAAGCTTTCCCATGTAAATAATTTTCCTCATTCTTGTTTTACTTTCTTTAGAAAAACAAAAACTCCAAAAACATTTCATTGTGTTTCTTTGAAGTTATTTTTCTTTTCTTTGGGGGTCGAGAGGAGAGGACCACGATGAAAATGTTGAATGGATCTCATATGCATTATTATTCATCGAACATAGAGCCCATATTACCTTGTCTTCTCCTTTGAATAAATGTTTGCAGATTCCATCTTAGTCCAATAGACGTGTACTATTATTATTATTCACACCGTTCGGTCGTGCAAGTGAAAGGCAATAATGAAAATATATGATGAAATGATTGAGATGAGGAAAAGCTGGTATGAACTCGACCTATCTTGTTTTTGTAAATATGATTAGTTCATCGTTCCTGATTCAGCCTATTATGAATGAACATGTTTGCAATGACAATTAGAGATTATAGTTACTCATGCCATGCTTAATAACCTAGGAGTTTATAATGGTTTATCTTGCGTGCCAACATGCTTTTAAAATGGTTGTGATGTAGTATGATAGGATGGTATCCTCCTTTGAATGATTTGAGTGGCTTGACTTGGCACATTTTCACGCATGTACTTGAAACAAAATCAACATAGCCTCCACGATATTTATGTTCATGGTGATTTATATCTTACTCATGCTTGCACTCAATGTTGGTTAATATTAATGCATGTTTATGACTGTTGTCACTCTCTAGTTGGCCGCTTCCCAGTCTCTTGCTAGCCTTCACTTGTACTAAGCAGAAATACTACATGTGCATCCACTTCCATAAACCCAAAGTTGTTCCATATGAGTCCACTGTTGGGAAACGTTGCATGGACAAGAAAAAAAATCTACGCACACGCAATGATCTATCCATGGAGATGCATAGCAACAAGAGGGGGAGAGTGTGTAAACGTACCATTGTAGACCGAAAGTGGAAGCATTTGTTAACGCGGTTCATGTAGTTGAACTTCCTCTCATTCCAACCGATCAAGTACCGAATGTATGGCACCTCCGAGTTCTACCCACGTTCAGCTCGACGACATCCCTCGAACTCTTGATCCATCATAGTGTCGAGGGAGAGTTGGGTCAGCACGACGGCATGGTGACGGTGATGGTGAAGTGATCCGTGCAGGGCTTCGCATAAGCACTACGTGAATATGACCAGAGGCGTAAACTCTGGAGGGGGCGCCGCACACTGCAAGGAATCAATATTTTGTGTTGTAGGCGCCTCCCCCCTTCATATATGTAGGTGAGAGGGAGAGGGGCAGCCAAGGGGGCGCCCAAGTACGAGGAATCCTACTTGGGGCCCTAATCCTATTCGCCCCCCCCCCCCCCACCCCCTACCATAATTCCCTAAGGGGGAAGGAAGCAGGAGGGGGGGAGAAGGAAGGGGGAGGCCGAATCTCTCATCTTCCTTTCTCTCTTCTCCTCTTTCCTTCCCCTCCTCTATTTCAGCCTACATGGGGTGCACCAGCCCCTTAGGGGCTGGTATGTCCCACTCTTGGGCCATTAGGCCCATGTAGTTGTCGGGTGGGATGCCGGGAACCCGGTGACCCGATACGTACCCGGTACCCCCGGAACACTTCTAGTGTTTGAATACTATCGTTGTATATATCAATCTTTACCTCTCGACCATTTCGATACTCCTCATCATGTCCGTGATCTCATCCGGGACTCCTAACAACATTCGGTAACCAAATCACATAAGTCATATAATACAAATCGTCATCAAACGTTAAGCATGCGGACCCTACGGGTTCGAGAACTATGTAGACATGACCGAGACACCTCTCCGGTCAATAACCAATAGCGGAACCTCGATGCTCATATTGGATCCCACATATTCTACAAAGATCTTTATCGGTCGAACCGTTATGACAACATACGTTATTCCCTTTGTCATCGGTATGTTACTTACCCGAGATTTGATCATCGGTATCTTCATACCTAGTTCATTCTCGCTGCCGGCAAGTCTCTTTACTCGTTCCATAATGCATCATCCTGCAACTAACTCATTAGTCACTTTGCTTGCAAGGCTTCTTATGATGTGCATCATCGGGAGGGCCCGGAGATACCTCTCCAATACTCAGAGTGACAAATACTAATCTTGATATATGCCAACCTAACAAACACCTTCGGAGATACCTGTAGAGCATCTTTATAATCACCCAGTTACGTTGTGACGTTTGATAGCACAGAAGGTATTCCTCCGATATCCGGGAGTTGCATAATCTCATAATCAAAGGAATATGTATGTGACATGAAGAAAGCAATAGAAATAAAACATAACGATCTTTATGCTAAGCCAACGGATGGGTCTTGTCCATCACATTATTCTCCTAATGATGTGATCCGTTCATAAAATGACAACACATGTCCATGGCTAGGAAACTTAACCATCTTTGATTAACGAGCTAGTCTAGTAGAGGCTTACTTGGGACACTATGTTTTGTCTATGTATCCACACATGTATCAAGTTTCCAGTCAATACAATTATAGCATGAATAATAAACCTTTATCACGAATAAGGAAATATAAAATAACAACTTTATTATTGCCTCTATGGCATATTTCCATCAGTCTCCCACTTGCACTAGAGTCAATAATCTAGTTCACATCGCCATGTAAATAACACCCATAGTTCACATCACCATGTGACCAACATCCAAAGGGTTTACTAGACTCAATAATCTAGTTCACATTGCCATGTGATTAACACCCAAAGGGTAATAACGTGTGACCATGTTTTGCTTGTGAGAGAGGCCCCCTCAATGGGTCTGCCACATTCAGATCCGCTTTCCGTCTCCAGTGTTCCGAGACCATGTCTGTACATGCTAGGCTCGTCAAGTTTAACCCAAGTATTCTGCATGTGTAAAATTGTCTTACACCCATTGTATGTGAACATAAAGTCTATCACACCCGATCGTCACGTGGTGTCTCAAAATGACGAACTATAGCAATGGTGCATACTCAGGGAGAACACTTTTACCTTTAAATCTAGTGAAGGGATCATCTTATAATGCTACTGTCGTTCTAAGCAAAATAAGATGCATATAAGATAAACATCACATGCTATCAAAATATGTGACATGATATGGCCGTCATCATCTTGTTTTTTTTTATCTCCATCTCCAAAGCATCGTCATGATCTCCATCGTCACCAGCTCGACACCATGATCTTCATCGTTGCATCGTGGTCGTCTCGCCAACTATTGCTTCTACAACTATTGCTAACTCATAGCGATAAAGTAAAGCAATTACATGGCGTTTGCATTTCATACAATAAAGAGACAACCATAAGGCTCCTGCCAGTTGCCTGTTCTCTTACAAAACATAATCATCTCATACAATAACGTATATCACATCATGTCTTCAGCATATCACATCACAACATACCCTGCAAAAACAAGTTAGATGTCCTCTACTTTGTTTTTGCAAGTTTTACGTGGCTGCTACGGGTTTCTAGCAAGAACCGTTCTTACCTAAGGCAAAAACCACAACGGTGATTCATCAAGTTTGCTGTTTTAACCTTATTCAAGGACCGGGCATAGTCAAATTCGATTCAACTAAAGTAGGAGAAACAGACACCCGCCAGCCACCTTTATGCAAAACTAATTGCATGTTAGTCGGTGGAACCGGTCTCATGTGCGTGGACATGTAAGGTTAGTCTGAGCCACTTCATCCCACAAGACCGCTGAATCAAAATAAGACATTGGGGGTAAGCAGTATGACTATCACCACCCAAAACTCTTTGTGTTCTACTCGTGCATATCATCTACGCATAAACCTGGCTCATGATGCCACTGTTGGGAATCGTTGCCTGGAAAACAAAAAAAATTCTACGCACACACAATGATCTATCCATGGAGATGCATAGCAATGAGAGAGGGAGAGTTTGTCCACGTACCCTTGTAGACCAAAAGCGGAAGCGTCTGTTAACACGGTTGATGTAGTCGAACTTCTTCTCGTTCCGACCGATCAAGTACCGAACGTATGGCACCTCCGAGTTCTACACACGTTCAGCTCGACAACGTCCCTCGACGTCTTGATCCAGTTAAGTGTTGAGGGAGAGTTGCGTTAGCACAATGGCATGGTGATGGTGATGGTGAAGTGATCTGCGCAGGGCTTCGCCTAAGCACTACGTGAATATGAACGGAGGCGTAAACTATGGAGAGGGGTGCCGCACATGCCTAGGAATCAAAATTGTGTGTTCTAGGCGCCTCCCCCTTCATATATATAGGTGGGAGGGAGAGGAGGCAGCCAAGGGGGCACCCAAGTAGGAGGAATCCTACTTCGGGCCCTAATCTTATTCGGCCCCCCTTACCATAATTCCCTATGGGGGAAGGAAGGAAGGAGGGGGCGAGAAGGAGGGGGGTCCGAATCCCTCACCTTCCTTTCTCTCTTCTCCTCTTTCCTCCCCCCTCTATTTTGGCCTACATGGGGCGCACCAGCCCCTTAGGGGCTAGTCTGTCCCACTCTTAGCCCATTAGTCCCATGTAGTTGCTGAGGGGATGCCCGGAACCCCTTCAGGTACCCGATACGTACCTGGTACCCCCGGAACACTCCGCGTCCTAATATTATCGTCCTATATATCAATATTTACCTCTCTACCATTTTGAGACTTCTTGCATGTCAGTGACCTCATCCCAGACTCTAAACAACATTCGGTCACCAAAATCACATAACTCATATATACAAATTGTCATCGAGCATTAAGCGTGCGGACCATACGGGTTCGAGAACTATGTAGACATGACCGAGACACCTCTCCGGTCAATAACCAATAGCGGAACCTGGATGCTCATATTGGCTCCCACATATTCTAAGAAGATCTTTATCGGTTGAACCATTATGACAACATACGTTATTCCCTTTGTCATCTGTATGTTACTTGCCCGAGATTCGATTGTCGGTATCTTCATGCCTAGTTCAATCTCGTTGCCGGAAAGTCTCTTTACTCGTTCTGTAATGCATCATACTACAACTAACTCATTAATCACTTTGCTTGCAAGGCTTCTTATGATGTGCATCACCGACAGGGCCCAGAGATACCACTCCGATAATCGGAGTGACAAATCCTGATCTTGATTTATGCCAACCCAAGAGACACATTCGGAGATACCTGTAGAGCATCTTTATAATCACCCAGTTACATTGTGACGTTTGATATCACACAAGGTATTCCTCCGGTATCTGGGAGTTGCATAATCTCATAGTCAAAGGAATATGTATATGACATGAAGAAAGCAATAGCAATAAAACTTAACGATCATTATGCTAAGCTAACGGATGGGTCTTGTCCATCACATCATTCTCCTAATGATGGATCCCATTCATCAAATGAAAACACATGTCCATGGCTAGGAAACTTAACCATCTTTGATTAACGAGCTAGTCTAGTAGAGGCTTACTAGGGACGCTGTGTTTTGTCTATGCATCCACACAAGTATCAAGTTTCCGGTTAATTCAATTATAGCATGAATAATAAACCTTTATCATGAATAAAGAAATATAAAATAACAACTTCATTATTGCCTCTAGGGCATATTTCCTTCATCCACCATACCTACCTATATGCGGTATTTACCTGCCGTTCCAAGTAAATTTGCATGTGCCAAACTCTAAACCTTCAAATTATAATCTGTTTTGTATGCCCGAATCGCTCATGTAGCGACTGGGGGCTGTCATTATCTTCCATGCTAGGTGGGTTATTCTCACGATGAGTATTGATTCACTTGTCATTCACGAGAAAGTGGCTGGTAATCGGGGCGCCCAGTTCTATGCTCTAAATAAAATCAAAATATAATTTCAAACAAAACACCCCAGGACTGTTGTTTGTATGCTTTTTTATTAATTGATATTATGTATGACTGGATCTCTTTTACCATGAATTATAATGTCTAGTCAGTCCTTGTTCTTTAGAGGTGCTCTGCATTTATGTTTTGCGGTCTCACAAAGGGCTAGTGAGATACCATTATATCATATTGTATCATGATTGCTTTGAAAAAGTGTTGTCACCTGAGATTTATTATTATTGCTCGCTAGTTGATTATGCCATTGATATGAGTAAATGTAAGGCCTAAATGATATTGTGAATATGGTTAGTTCATAACCTTTGCTGAAAACCTGAACATCAATTAGACATATTTACAACAACAGGATCAAACAGAGTTTGTAAAAGTTTTTATTTGTCACTTTCAGTTTGTCAACTGAATTGCTTGAGGACAAGCAGTGGGTTAAGCTTGGGGGAGTTGATACGTCTCCATCGTATCTACTTTTCCAAACTCATTTGCCCTTGTTTTGGACTCTAGTTTGCATGATTTGAATGGCACTAACCCGAACTGACGCAGTTTTCAGCAGAATTGCCTTGGTGTTATTTTTGTCCAGAAATAAAAGTTCTCAGATTGACCTGAAAATTTACAAAGAATATTTTTGGAATATATATAAAAAATAGGTGAAAGAATCAACCAGAGGGGGTCCACCGGTTGACCACAAGGGTGGGGGGCACGCCCTACCCCCCTGGGCATGCCCCCTGGCTTGTGGATCCCCTGGAGACCCTCCGACCTCAACTCCAACTCCATATAACCCTACTCGAGGAGGGAAAAAATCAAGGAGGAGAGTTCATCGCATTTCACAATACGGAGCTGCTGCCACCTCTTGTTCTTCCTCAGGAGGGCAGATCTGGAGTCTGTTTTGGGCTCCGGAGAGGGGAAATCGACGCCGTCGTCATCATCAACCAACCTCCATCACCAATTTCATGACGCTCACTGCCGTGCGTGAGTAATCTCTTCGTAGGATTGCTAGACGGTAATGGGTTGGATGAGATTTATCATGTAATCGAGTTAGTTATGTTAGGGTTTGATCCATAGTATCCACTATGTTCAGTGATTGATGTTGTTGTGACTTTGATATGCTTAATGCTTGTCACTTGGGCCCGAGTGCCATGATTTCATATATGAACCTATTATGTTGTCATGAATATATGTGAGTTCTTGATCCTATCTTGCAAGTTCTAGACACGTATTACGAGTTAGGATCCGCATACCCTAAGGTGACAATAATTGGGATTCTTTTCGGTGATTACCGTAGTATGAGGAGTTCATGTATTCACCAAGTGCTAATGCTTTGGTTTGGTTCTCTATTAAAAGGAGGCCTTAATATCCCTTAGTTTCCATTAGGACCCCGCTGCCACGGGAGGGTGGGACAAAATTTGTCATGCAAGTTCTTTTCCATAAGCATGTATGACTATATACGGAATACACACCTACATTATATTGATGAATAGGAGCTAGTTCTGTGTCACCCTAGGTTATAACTGTTGTATGATGAATGACCTCTGACATAATTATTCATCACTGATCCATTGCCTACGAGCTTTACACATATTGATCTTTGCTAAGTTAATTTGTTGTTGCCACTGTTACAATCGCTACAAAACTGCTACTGTTAGTTTTGCTACCATTATCGTTACTTCCATACTACTTTGCTACTAAATATTTTGCTGCAGATATTAAGTCTTTCAGGTGTGGTTGAATTGACAACTCAATTGCTAATACTTGATAATGTTCTTTGGACCCCCTTTTGTCGAAGCAAAATATTTGGGTTGAATACTCTACACTCGAAAACTGTTGCAATCCCCTATACTTGTAGGTTATCATGGAACGACGGAGATCAATCTGAAGTGTGGAAGAATGTGATCGCATCGTTGATTCCTGGCAACCATACCAATTCCTTCGACTTAGAGGTCCAAAGGAGTTACGTGAAGCTATCTGGCTAGGTGGTTGGGTAAAGCAAGATTGTTGGGTATGGAAAAAAATGCAACATAGGCGGTGGCATGAACGGACACTCGGGTCATCATCGTCGGTCGCTCTTCGAGCATTGCCAAAGACAAAGGTGCATCCATCGACCTAAAGACGTTGCCTTGATCCTCCATGAGGCCTCGCTGACCTCCACCGAGCTGGGAAGCGCGGTGTTGGGGCCACGATGGCCGCGACGCGGTCAATGCCACTCTCCAGTCGTGGAGCTTAGTTTGGTGGCGAGGATATTCGAGGTGACTCCAGCGGGTGGGCACAGTGGTAGCAAGTTGGAGTGGCAGGGGCAGACAAACTTGGGTAGGGGACTGACGATGGGACCAGCATGTACGTAAGTTGAATGGTGTCACGCCCAAGATGCGACCCTATCCTAAAGGAACTCAAAGGTCCCACCAAGGATAGAAGCGCATCTTGAAGACGCTTTTGCAAGGTGGATATCATTACATCAACATTACATAATAGATGGGAATACATACAAAAGGCATACAATGCCACACGAATACAACATCATCTTACATAAGAGCACCATGTGACTACGGATGAATCACAAACAGAAACTCAAACGACATCCACTCGGCTAGCCCAGGCTGCCGACCTAGAACCTATCCCCTGATCGAAGAAGAAGCAGAAGAAGAACTCCAAAACAAGGAAACATCACTCTCGCGTCATGATCATCGCATAACCTGTACCTGCAACTATTGTTGTAGTAATCTGTGAGCCACGAGGACTCAGCAATCCCATTACTATGGGTATCAAGACTAGCAAACCTTAATGGGAAAGGAAGGGGTAAAGTGGTGAGGTTGCAGCAGCGACTAAGCATATATGGTGGCTAACATACGCAAATGAGAGCGAGAAGAGAGCAAACGGAACAGTCGTGAAGCTAGCAATGATCAAGAGGTGATCCTGAACTCCTACTTACGTCAAACATAACCCAAAACCGTGTTCACTTCCCAGACTCCGCCGAGAAGAGACCATCATGGCCACACACGTGGTTGATGCGTTTTAATTCGTATCTGGTGTCAAGTTATCTACAACCGGATATTAACAAATTTCCATCTGCCACATAACCGCGGGCACGGCTCTCGAAAGTTTATACCCTGCAGGGGTGTCCCAACTTAGCCCATGATAAGCTCTCGTGATCAATGAAGGATATTACTTCTCCTAGGAAGACCCAATCAGTCTCGCAATCCCGGTTACAAGACATTTCGACAATGGTAAAACAAGACCAGCAAGACCGCCCAATGCGCCGACATCCCAATAGGAGCTTCACATATCTCGTTCTCAGGGCAACACCGGATGAGCAATCTGTACAACTAAAACCAGACCTCAAGTTTCCCTGAGGGGGCGCTGCAAAGGGCTCTAGTTCGGACCAGCACTTAGAGAAGCACTGGACCGGGGGGCTAAAATATAGATGAACCTTGGGTTAATTACTCCCAAGCGAAAGGTATAGGTGGTAGGCAAATGGTAAAACCAATGTTGGGCCTTGCTGGAGGAGTTTTATTCAAGGCGAACTGTCAAGGGGGTCCCATAAATCACCCAACCGCGTTAGGGACGCAAAATTCGGGAACATAATACCGATATGACAGAAAATAGGGCGGCAAGAGTGGAACAAAACACCAGGCATAAGGCCAAGCCTTCCACCCTTTACCAAATATATAGATGCATTAATAATATAAGAGATATTGTGATATCCCAACATAATCCTGTCCACCGTGGAGCAATCTTCAACTTCACCTGCAACTAACAACGCTATAAGAGGGGCTGAGAAAAGCGGTAACATAGCCAAGTAATGGTTTGCTAGGAAGGGTGAAAAAGGTTAGAGGCTGGCATGGCAAATTGGGAGGCTTGAAGAGCAAAATATAGGTAGCGCAGCATAGAGATAGAACGAAGCAACTAGCATAGCAATGATAGTAGTGAGATCCAAGGTGACGGTCATCTTGCCTGAAATCCCGCTAGGAAGAAGAACGAGTCCATGAAAAAGATGAAGCCATGAAGACGAACCCAACATAGACGAACGAATCCTCGCGATCGCAACGAAACGGGAACTATCGATAAGAAGCACACAACATGGTAAACACACCACACATAGACAAGACATGATGCACAACAAGCATGATGCATGACAAAGCTACATGAGGCTACTCATGGCAAGAGATGATGCATACAAGAACAACACATCAAAACAAAGTTAAATGAGGCCGGAAACAACATATAACAATTCCGGTAAGTCCTCATATGCAAATTTAGAAATTGGTCCAGAACTGAATAAACCTTATATTCAAGTTGTTAAACATCAAGTTAATATGCACCAAGATGATCTACACGAGATTCTAGTCAAGTTACATATAAAGTTCACTTAGTTCGGAGCTACGGCCTAGAAGATATAAGCAAATTAAGTTAAACATGGCACTGATGCAAAAGGCATTCAAACATCAAGCAAACACTATCAAAACAAGGATGCAACATGATAATAAGAAACTTCATGCTAAATCAAGCAAGTTTCATATAGAGCGCACTCAAAACGGAGCAACGGTTCAACACATACACTCTATACAAGTTCAAAGGACAAGCTGTCCAAAACAGCAACTAGGCATCTAGCAAGCATCAAAACAATATGCTACAGCACCTAAACATAAGAACCCAAGGCATGGACAAGAAGTACAGGTACAGCATGACAAAACATGAACATTGAGCTATCTCCAGAAATCACTAGAACATGCTCAAAAGGTCATGGCAAAATTGCAAATAATAACAGTTTCAGACTTAGCAGAAAATAACATCAGGTTGCAATGTTTAGAGCTACCAAACAACATGTTACCAGGAACTTAGCATGCCAAACAAGGGCATGTAATGTTAATACTAAAGACAAGGAACAAAACTCCCTTACTGAACTTATTCTAAAGATCAACAGAAAAGATGGTAGGATCCATGCAAACATGGCAAATGATATGACAGATTCAGACGTGGCAGGAACAACGATAAGTAGGCATGTTGGTGAGCCTGTACCACTTACCACAGAGCAACACATGGCATGGAAAGGTACCTAACAGTAAGAAGACATGTTTAAAAGCTAAGCATGGCGAGAGCAAGTTCATAGGGTGCATGTATCACTAGCAAAGCTCATGGCAAAAACTGAACTTAATGTTAATAGTCTGACAGCAACATTATTTAGCAAGTTTGGAGCAAGATAACAACAAGTTACAGCACTCTATAAATGCAACCATGGGTATGAATGGATAGAGAATGACATGTATAAACAAACATCCTTAGTGAATATCTCCAGATTTTCCATAGAATGACTTGTAGCAGCAGGTTTACATAGCATCATGATATAGCAGATTCAGCCCAGCAAAACAGTAACAGCAAGTACCCTACTTCACGAGCTCGATGCACTCACTACAAGACTCAAAAAATACATGGATCTCACCACTGTAAAGAAGGCATGATGTAGCTCAAAACACATCTAGACATCTACCTCATAGGATGCACACACAAAATGCAATGAAAAAGACAAAACAGCAAGTTATGATAACAGACAGCAGTTAACATCATATAGCACTCTTGCAACGATGATTTGGGCATCCAGATGGGTTCAAACAAACATGGCACAATGGAATGAAATTAAGAGCATCTCATGATGAACATTTTTATATATTATGCATGCAAAACGGATCCATGGTCGAAGAGTTATGTCATGGTGAACAGGGCACCAGAATGTAACAATCTCAGGGACTTGGCAGTTTTTTTTCACCTCACGAAAAAAACTGTCAGGTCGGGGTTGGCTCCTTCTCTCGTACAGAACTGCCATGGCGGAAGTCAACGCCGGCGGCGAGGGGGCGTGGGACTCCGGTGGGCATCGGGAAGGCCAGGAATCGGTGGATCCGAGCATGGGGAATCCATTCCCGGCGACAAGGCGGCTTGGGGCGGCACGGACGCGTAGATCGGGGCGCCATGGCCGGCGGCGCCATGGAGTTTTCTGCACAGCCATGGGATAAAGAGATGAGTACGGGGGAGAGGAAGGAGAGGGAGTAGGCGAAGGGGAAGGAGGAGCAGGGCAATGTTGTCTGGCCTAGACGGAGGTGCTCGCCGGCGGCGGGCTCCGGTGGCCGGCCGGCGTGGGCTCGCGGAGCCAGGGTAAGGCGGCGAGAGCTCCTGCTCCTGATTTGATCAAGCGGGAGGCTCGGGAGCAGCGGGGCGGCTCGGGCGCCTGCTGGCGCGGTCGGGGCCCGGTTCGGCCCGGGGCGGGCCTGGCCTGGGCCTCGGCGGGCTGCGGCAGCGGGAGAGACCAGGGGGCGACGTGGCAGCGCCTGGTTGGCTGCGTGCGTCGCCGGCGGCGGGGCTGGCCGATGGGGGCTTGACAAGTGGCGGCGGGGTGCTGGCTGGGCGCGGATTCCGAGGAGGGAGGTGGGAGGCTAGAGGTAGGGGAACCTAGGCTTCCAAATCTGGCAAGGAGAGGTGTTTAAATAGGAAAGGGGACTAGGGTTAGGGGATTAGCTCTGTTTTGGAGCCGTTCAATCTCGATCGGACGGTCCGGAGTGGAGGAGGGTCAGGTAGGTGGGCTAGTGGGCTGTGTAGGAGGGTTGGGCTGAGAGGAGAGGAGAGAAATGCAGCCCGGCATGGTTTTCGGAGACCGAAAACGTCCGACGTTTGACCGGCAGTGATGCCGCTATAAGTTTAACGGTTGGGCAGTCAAACGAACTCCGAATGCGACGAAATTTGACAAGCGGCTGTCTACACTATAATAAGACCGCTCGCCAAGTTCCACCCCATTCTAAGAACACTTTTATGCCACTTATAAAATAATATTTCGGAGGTGCCGCGGGCGCCTGCGGGTGTGGTCTGGACTCGGAATGGACAACGGCAGGAGCGGGAAGACTGGGACGGATGCAAGTTTTGAAAAACATGATGATGCAATGCAGATGGTGACATGGCAAAGTGCAACACGCAAGCAAACGACATGGCAATGAAGGCGAATAACTGGCAGACACCTGGCGCATCGGATCCGGGACATTACAACTCTCCTCCACTAACAAGAGATCTCATCCCGAGATCTTACGATCGAGATGGAAGGGCAAAAGGGATGAGGTGAAACAAGAACTCAAGAGAAGATGTGTAACGCCCCGGATTGGATGCGCCAGGTGTCCGCCAGTTATTCGCCATCGTTGCCATGTCATTTGCTTGCGTGTTGCACTTTGCCATGTCATCATATGCATTTCATATCATGTCATCATGTGGCTTTCATTTTGCATACGTGTTCGTCTCATGCATCCGAGCATTTTTCCCGTTGTCCGTTTTGCGATCCGACACTCCTATGCTCCCAGGTGCCCCTTTTGCCTCTTTTCGTGTGCGGGTGTTAAACTTTCTCGGAATGGCCCGAAGTTTGCCAAGCGGCCTTGGTATAGCACCGGTAGACCGCCTGTCAAGTTTCGTGCCATTTGGAGGTCGTTTGATACTCCAATGGTTAACCGGGCAACCGTAAAGGCCTCTTTCGTGTGCAGCCCAACACCCCTTCCAAAGTGGCCCAAAACCTAGCAAACTCCCCTCCATGCTCTTGGTCATTCGATCACGATCGTGTGGGCGAAAACCGTGCCTCATTTGGACTCTCCTAGCTCCCTCTACCAATATAAACAACCCTTCCCCGAAATTCGCGGATCATTTCCACCCCAAACCCTAAAATTCCCCTCCGTGTCGCACCGGACAAAGCCCGCACCGCCGCCTCCGGCCAACCGGCGTCCGCCATGTGGCGCGCCACCGCCACCCTCGCCGCCGGCCCGCGGAGCCCATCCAGGGCCCGCGCGGGCCCAGATCCCGCCGCCCGCTGGGCGCCTCGCCGCCGCCGCCCCACGGATGGAATCCCACCGCCACGGCATCCCCGAGCGCCACCGCCCCGCGCCCTGTGCCTCCCCACCGGCGCCGCCCTCCGCCGGCGTCCCCGCGCCAGCAGCCGCGCCCTCCGGCCCCGCGCCCGAGCGCCTCGGCGCCCTCAGTCCCGAGCGTCGCCGGCCACCACAGCTCCCTCCGCCGCCTCGCCATCGTCACCGGCGACCTCGAGGTCGTGCCCTATCGCCGCTCACCGCCCGGCGCCGCCCCTCGGAGCCCACGCCCGGATCCGGCGAGATCCGGCCGGATCCGCCCCGGATCTGCCTCGCCGGCGCCGCCCTGCCTTCTCCAGCGAGCCGTCCATCCTCGTGAACCGCGCCGCCATTGAATTCCCCCCCCCCCCCCGAGGTGGTGAAATTGTTCGTCTCAACGAAATACTTCATTTCATTCCATCACATCATGTTCATTTGTGTCCATCTTGATGCCCTAATCATCATCGCAAGAGTGCTATGTGATGTTAATCTGCTGAAACTGTTATAACATGCTCATTTGTCATTTTTGCCATGTTTGATGTGTGCATCCTATGAGGTTGATGTCTACATGTGTTTTGATCTATGCCATGCCATCTTTACAGTGGTGCTATCCATGTATTTTTGTGAGTTGTGTGGTGAGTGCATCAAGCTTGTTAAGTAGAGTACTTGATGTTGCTGTTTTGCTAGGCTGATTCTGTTATAATATGATGCTATGTTAACCTGCTGCTACAAGTCATTCTGTGCATAATCTGGAGATGTTCACTAAGGATGTTTTGTTACACATGTCATGCTCAATCCATTCATGCCCCTTGTAGCATTTATAGACTTCTGTAGATTGTTGTAATCTTGCTCTCAAATTGCTAAATAATGTTGCTGTCAGCCTGATTAACATTAAGTTCAATGTTGCCATGATTGTTGCTAGTGATCCATGCACCCTATGAACTTGTTCTTGCCATGCTTAGCTTAATAAACATGCCTTCTTACCTTTGGTTGCATTGCCATGCCATGTATTGCTCTGTGGTGAGTGGTTCAAGCTTACCAACATGCCTACTTATTGTTGTTCCTGCCATGTTTGAATCTGTCATATAACTTGCCATGTTTACATGGGTGCCATCATATCTTATGTTCCTTTTTGGCTCATGGTCAGTAAGGGACTTTTGTTCTATGCAATTAGTAGATTCATGCCATGCCTTTGTTTGCCATGTTAAGTTCCTGTAACATGTTGTTTGATAGCTCTAAACATTGCAACCTGATGTTATCTCTGCTAAGCCTAAAACTGTTATTATTTGCAATCATTCCATGTCCTTTTGAGCATGATCTAGTGATTTCTGGAGTTAGCTCAGTGTTCATGTTTTGTCATGCTTTACCTGTAATTCATGCCCATGCCTTTTTTTATTATGTTGTGGTGTTGTAGATTATTGTTTTGATGCTTGCAAGATGCCTAGTTGCTGTTTTGGACAGATTGTTGTTATAACTCGTATAGAGTGTATGTGTTGAATCGTTGCTCCGTTTTGAGTGTGCTCTATATGAAACTTGCTTGATTTTGCATGTAGTTTCATATTATCATGTTGCATCCATGTTTTGAGGTGTTTGCTTGATGTTTGTATGTATTTTGCATCAATGCCATGTTTAACTTGATTTGCTCATATCTTCTAGGTCGTAGCTCCGAATTGAATGAACTTTATATGTAACTTGACTAGAATCTCGTGTAGATCATATTGGTGCATCTTAACTTGCTGTTCAACAATTTCAACTTAATGTTTATTCAGTTTTGGACCAATTTCTAAATTTGCATATGAGGACTTACCGGAATTGTTATATGTTGTTTCCGGCCTCATTTAAACTTGCCTTGATATGTTGTTCTTGTTTGCATCATCTATTGCCATGGGTAGCCTCAAGTAGCTTTGTCATGCATCATGCTTGTTGTGCATCATGTCTTGTCTATGTGTGGTGTGTTTACCATGTTGTGTGCTTCTTCTCGAGAGTTCCCGTTTCGTTGCGATCGTGAGGATTCGGTCGTCTACGCTTGGTTCATCTTCGTGGCTTCATCTTCTTCATGGACTCGTTCCTCTTCCTTGCGGGATTTCAGGCAAGATGACCGCTACCCTAGATCTCACTACTATCATTGCTATGCTAGTTGCTTCGTTCTATCGCTTTGCCCTGCTACCTATCTCTTGTTGATCAAGCCACCCAAATTGCCATGTCAGCCTCTAACCTTTTTTACCCTTCCTAGCAAACCGTTGTTTGGCTATGTTACCGCTTTGCTCAGCCCCTCTTATAGCGTTGTTAGTTGCAGGTGAAGTTGAAGATTGCTCCATGGTGGACAGGGTTATGTTGGGATATCACAATATCTCTTATATTATTAATGCATCTATATATTTGGTAAAGGGTGGAAGGCTCGGCCTTATGCCTGGTGTTTTGTTCCACTCTTGCCGCCCTAGTTTCCGTCATACCGGTGTTATGTTCCCGGATTTTGCGTTCCTAACATGGTCGGGTGATTTATGGGACCCCCTTGATAGTTCGCTTTGAATAAAACTTGTCCAGCAAGGCCCAACCTTGACTTTACCATTTGCCTCACCACCACCTATACCCTTCCCTTGGGTCGGCCAACCCAACGGTCATATTTATTTTAGCCCCCCCGGGCCAGTGCTTCTCTAAGTGTTGGTCCGAAACGAGCAACCTGCGGGGCCACCTCGGGGCAACTCGAGGTCTGGTTTTACTCATAGCTTGACTTATCCGGTGTTGCCCTGAGAATGAGATATGTGCATCTCCTATCGGGATTGTCGGCGCATCGGGCGGCTTTGCTGGTCTTCTTTTACCATTGTCGAAATGTCTTGTAAACCGGGATTCCGAGATTGATTGGGTCTTCCTGGGAGAAGGAATATCCTTCGTTGATCGCGAGAGCTTATCATGGGCTAAGTTGGGACACCCCTGCAGGGTATTATCTTTCGAAAGCCGTGCCTGCGGTTATGTGGCAGATGGGAATTTGTTAATGTTCGGTTGTAGATAACTTGACACCAGATCCGAATTAAAACGCATCAACCGTGTGTGTAGCCGTGATGGTCTCTTTTCGGTGGAGTCCGGGAAGTGAACACGGTTTTGGGTTATGTTTGACGTAAGTAGGTGTTCAGGATCACCTCTTGATCATTGCTAGCTTGACGATCGTTCCTTTGCTTCTCTTCTCGCTCTTATTTGCGTATGTTAGCCACCATATATGCTTAGTCGCTCTGCAACCTCACCACTTTACCCCTTCCTTTCCCATTAAGCTTTGCTAGTCTTGATACCCATGGTAATGGGATTGCTGAGTCCTCGTGGCTCACAGATTACTACAACAACAGTTGCAGGTACAGGTTATGCGATGATCATGATGCGAGAGCGATGTTTGCTTGTTTGGAGTTCTTCTTCTGCTTCTTCTTCGATCATGGGATAGGTTCCAGGTCGGCAGCCTGGGCTAGCAGGGTGGATGTCGTTTGAGTTTCTGTTTGTGTTTCATCCGTAGTCAGAGGGTGCTCTTATGTAAGATGTTGTTGTATTCATGTCGCATTGTATGCCTCTTGTATGTATCCCCATCTATTTATGTAATGTTGATGTAATGATATCCACCTTGCAAAAGCGTTTCAATATGCGGTTCTATCCTTGGTGGGACCTTCGAGTCTCTTTAGGATAGTATCGCATGTTGGGCGTGATAAGAAGCAAGGAATCGAGAGCACTCGAGAAGAAGAGAGGAATGACGGGAATGACGAGAACCAAATGCTCACGGAATCAGATAGACTTTGAAACCACTCCGGTTAGAACGAGATAAGAAACGAATAAAACTGAAAGGATTTAGGCGGCACTCCGGCTGAAACATGGAGGAATAGAACACAAGCTTGAGAGGATGGAATGATACTTGATGAAGACATGACACAAAACCTCCGAAAAGAATTGAAAGAGTTGAATGAAAATAACGGAGAAGAAAATGACAACTTGTGCCATGAATGAAATTGAAAGCATATTTAGAAGGAAGGTTTAGACGGAGTTGTTGAGAAAATCAACAACGAAAAGAATAAGCTTGCTGTGGTCTTATGGTAACATCTCAAGATCATAAGTTGATAACCGGCCATAAACGGAAATGATTGGATAGCTGAGAAGAACGAAGAAATGCAAAACTCCTCTCCAAAATTACGAAGAATTAATTGCACCTCGAGAATCAAGAAGAAGGATACTTGAGCTCCTTCGATTAGAATCTTGATGAACTCTTTGAAGAACGAATTAAATCATGACGATCCACCGTGAAGAACTTCGGTAACAAAATGATGATGAGATAGAATGAAGGAAAAAAAGAATAAGATGAGCCTTCCGATGATTTAGATGGAGGATCCGACGAAATGGCCGAGGAAATTTGAACTCCAGAAAAGAAAAGATGAAAACACTTGGAACTAGAATTTATTCCTCACGAACAAACTCCGAAGGAAGGGATTACTTGACGACGATGAAATAAGAATAAGAATTACGTTATGCTTATCCTCATCAAATTTAATTGATGACAACCAGATTTTACATTCAACTTATTCCCCTTGAAAAGGATTGAGGAGTATATGGCGTAAAACATGAGAAAGTCTTCGTGAACCACCAGTAGGATACGAAAGAACGAATGGATTAAAGTTATAATCAAGGAAAAAGAATCTTGACTAAACCATCATAAGAATTCGAAAATGACTGATAGAAGAGAATGAATCACCGGGAAGAATTAGAAGAACAAATGTGCTAGAGGGGATTTAGATGCAAAGGAACGGGAATAACTCGAGCTGATTGAAGAACATTTGAATGAAGCACCGGGATAAATAGAGAACGATAACTGGAGTGATGGCCTCCGGTGAAAAATAACGGGAGAACAACTTCTGACCTACTCCGGATGGGTGAAAAGAATTGCACGACTGGAACCAATTTGATAGGATAACATCGAGCTAGCACCGCGAATCTTCGGGAGAATGGACAAAATTTAGAGGAAAAACTCTTCTTCGGTCTTCAAATGACGACGAGAAACACCACCAAAATTACTGAGATACTCTGGTAGAATGAAAGGCAGAGAGGTTGAGCCCACATGAAAAGAATTTGAAAGTGATCTTGGAGAAGGCATGTGACTGATGAAACTCATTCTTACGTCACACTTGAAAAGAATTTGAGAATAACCCCGGGAGAATTAGAAGAGTCAGGTAAGATCTTGGGAAAAGACCTGTGGGTTAGTGCCCACTAAAAGAAAACACCGTTGGAAAGGGATGTTGAACAGATAGATGATGCACCGGAACAAGTGAAATATTTGAATGAGGTGACACCCTCGAATTAATTCGAACACAGACGAATCTCTTGAGATGTCTTTAACACTCCGGAAGGATAAACTGGCGAGAGGCGAACGAGCAAGGGGAAAACATTTGACCCGAGGAAAGAATATAATCACTACCGAAAAATGGAATTGAACCACCGGAGAAGATAAAGAGACGAAGAATGTCAAACGGGACGAGAATTCACCAGTTGAAATAATTGAGGGAAGACTGAAAAGGCTCCATACGAATGAAAATTGATGCTCGAAAGAGACTCAGGTTCCGGGAAGAAGAGGGTGGGATGGCAGGAAAACAAAGGCAACTTGGAAGGGGAAAACCGATGAATAACTTGAAGAGAAAACACCAGTTGAAATCATTGAGGAAAGAAAACAAAGACTTCGCACGAGTAGGAAGGATACTCGATTACGGACTCCGGCTCCGAGAAGGAAAAGGGTGGGCAGGTGGGAAAAGAAAACAACTGAGGATTGATTTTGCAAAAACAAAGAGGGCCGAATCGTCTTGACGAGCCCACCGGATGCAAAGAGCTGAGGAACAACGATCGAAAAACCAACTGCATGATCCTAAAGAAAATTTGAAGGGGAAGAGAAGTAATTCAAAACACCTACGTCAAGATTCCTCACCAGAGCGACGAAGGGGCTGAGGACTAAAAAGAATTCCTACTCTCCGATATAACTATACTCCGAAAACAGTTTTCTTCTAGACTCGACAACGGCCAAACTACACGATCAAACAAGGGGGCTCCTATGGTCGGTCGAGGCTCTGATACCAACTTGTCACGCCCAAGATGCGACCCTATCCTAAAGGAACTCGAAGGTCCCACCAAGGATAGAAGCGCATCTTGAAGACGCTTTTGCAAGGTGGATATCATTACGTCAACATTACATAATAGATGGGAATACATACAAAAGGCATACAATGCCACACGAATACAACATCATCTTACATAAGAGCACCATCCGACTACGGATGAATCACAAACAGAAACTCAAACGACATCCACCCAGCTAGCCCAGGCTGCCGACCTGGAACCTATCCCCTGATCGAAGAAGAAGCAGAAGAAGAACTCCAAAACAAGGAAACATCGCTCTCGCGTCATGATCATCGCATAACATGTACCTGCAACTGTTGTTGTAGTAATCTGTGAGCCACGAGGACTCAGCAATCCCATTACCATGGGTATCAAGACTAGCAAAGCTTAATGAGAAAGGAAGGGGTAAAGTGGTGAGGTTGCAGCAGCGACTAAGCATATATGGTGGCTAACATACGCAAATGAGAGCAAGAAGAGAGCAAACGGAACGGTCGTGAAGCTAGCAATGATCAAGAGGTGATCCTGAACTCCTACTTACATCAAACATAACCCAAAACCGTGTTCACTTCCCGGACTCCGCCGAGAAGAGACCATCACGGCTACACACGCGGTTGATGCGTTTTAATTCGTATCTGGTGTCAAGTTATCTACAACCAGATATTAACAAATTCCCATCTGCCACATAACCGCGGGCACGGCTCTCGAAAGTTTATACCCTGCAGGGGTGTCCCAACTTAGCCCATGATAAGCTCTAGCGATCAACGAAGGATATTCCTTCTCCCAGGAAGATCCGATCAGTCTCGGAATCCCGGTTACAAGACATTTCGACAATGGTAAAACAAGACCAGCAAGACCGCTCGATGCGCCGACATCCCGATAGGAGCTGCACATATCTCGTTCTCAGGGCAACACCGAATGAGCAATCCGTACAACTAAAACCAGACCTCAAGTTTCCCTGAGGGGGCGCTGCAAAGGGCTCTAGCTCGGACCAGCACTTAGAGAAGCACGGGCCCGGGGGGCTAAAATAAAGATGACCCTTGGGTTAATTACTCCCAAGGGAAAGGTATAGGTAGTAGGCAAATGGTAAAACCAATGTTGGGCCTTGCTGCAGGAGTTTTATTCAAGGCGAACTGTCAAGGGGGTCCCATAAATCACCCAACCGCGTTAGGGACGCAAAATCCGGGAACATAATACCAATATGACGGAAACTAGGGCGGCAAGAGTGGAACAAAACACCAGGCATAAGGCCGAGCCTTCCACCCTTTACCAAATATATAGATGCATTAATAATATAAGAGATATTGTGATATCCCAACATAATCCTATCCACCATGAAGCAATCTTCAACTTCACCTGCAACTAACAACGCTATAAGAGGGGCTGAGCAAAGCGGTAACATAGCCAAGCAATGGTTTGCTAGGAAGGGTGAAAAAGGTTAGAGGCTGGCATGGCAAATTGGGAGGCTTGAAGAGCAAAAGATAGGTAGTGTAGCATAGCGATAGAACGAAGCAACTAGCATAGCAATGATAGTAGTGAGATCCAAGGTGACGGTCATCTTGCCTGAAATCCCGCTAGGAAGAAGAACGAGTCCATGAAGAAGATGAAGCCACGAAGACGAACCAAGCGTAGACGAACGAATCCTCACGATCGCAACGAAACGGGAACTATCGAGAAGAAGCACACAACATGGTAAACACACCACACATAGACAAGACATGATGCACAACAAGCATGATGCATGACAAAGCTACATGAGGCTACTCATGGCAAGAGATGATGCATACAAGAACAACACATCAAAGCAAAGTTAAATGAGGCCGGAAACAACATATAACAATTCCGGTAAGTCCTCATATGCAAATTTAGAAATTGGTCCAGAACTGAATAAACCTTATGTTCAAGTTGTTAAACATCAAGTTAAGATGCACCAAGATGATCTACACGAGATTCTAGTCAAGTTACATATAAAGTTCACTTAGTTTGGAGCTACGGCCTAGAAAATATGAGCAAAACAAGTTAAACATGGCACTGATGCAAAAGGCATTCAAACATCAAGCAAACACTCTCAAAACAAGTATGCAACATGATAATATGAAACTTCATGCGAAATCAAGCAAGTTTCATATAGAGCGCACTCAAAACGGAGCAACAGTTCAACACATACACTCTATACAAGTTCAAAGGACAAGCTGTCCAAAACAGCAACTAGGCATTTAGCAAGCATCAAAACAATATGCTACAGCACCTAAACATAAGAACCCAAGGCATGGACAGGAAGTACAGGTAAAGCATGACAAAACATGAACACTGAGCTATCTCCAGAAATCACTAGAACATGCTCAAAAGGTCATGGCAAGATTGCAAATAATAATAGTTTCAGACTTAGCAGAAAATAACATCAGGTTGCAATGTTTAGAGCTACCAAACAACATGTTACCAGGAACTTAACATGCCAAACAAGGGCATGTAATGTTAATACTAAAGACAAGGAACAAAACTCCCTTACTGAACTTATTCTAAAGATCAACAGAAAAGATGGTAGGATCCATGCAAACATGGCAAATGATATGACAGATTCAGACATGGCAGGAACAACGATAAGTAGGCATGTTTGTGAGCTTGTACCACTTACCACAGAGCAACACATGGCATTGAAAGGTACCTAACAGTAAGAAGACATGTTTATAAAGCTAAGCATGGCAAGAGAAAGTTCATAGGGTGCATGTATCACTAGCAAAGCTCATGGCAAAAACTGAACTTAATGTTAACAGTCTGACAGCAACATTATTTAGCAAGTTTGGAGCAAGATAACAACAAGTTACCGCACTCTATAAATGCAACCATGGGTATGAATGGATAGAGCATGACATGTATAACAAAACATCCTTAGTGAATATCTCCAGATTTTCCATAGAATGACTTGTAGCAGCAGGTTTACATAGCATCATGATATAGCAGATTCAGCCCAGCAAAACAGTAACAGCAGGTACCCTACTTCACGAGCTCGATGCACTCACTACAAGACTCACAAAATACATGGATTGCACCACTGTAAAGAAGGCATGATGTAGCTCAAAACACATGTAGACATCTATCTCATAGGATGCACACACAAAATGCAATGAAAAAGACAAAACAGCAAGTTATGATAACAGACAGCAGTTAACATCATATAGCACTCTTGCAACGATGATTTGGGCATCCAAATGGTTTCAAACAGACACGGCATAATGGAATGAAATGAAGAGCATCTCATGATGAACAATTTTACATATTATGCATGCAAAACGGGTCCATGGTTGAAGAGTTATGTCATGGTGAATAGGGCACCAGAATGTAACAATCTCAGGGACTTGGCAGTTTTTTCACCTCGCGAAAAAACTGTCAGGTCGGGGTTGGCTCCTTCTCTCTTACAGAACTGCCATGGCGGAAGTCAACGCCGGCGGCGAGGGGGCGTGGGACTCCGGTGGGCATCGGGAAGGCCGGGAATCGGTGGATCCGAGCATGGCGAATCCATTCCCGGCGACAAGGCGGCTTGGGGCGGCACGGACGCGTAGATGGGGGCGCCAGGGCCGGCGGTGCCATGGAGTTCTCTGCACAGGCACGGGAGAGAGAGATGAGTACGGGGGAGAGGAAGGAGAGGTAGTAGGCGAAGGGGAAGGAGGAGCAGGGCAACGGGGTCCGGCCTGGACGGAGGTGCTCGCCCGCGGCGGGCTCCGGTGCCCGGCCGGCGTGTGCTCGCGGAGCCAGGGGAAGGCGGCGAGCGCTCCCGCTCCCGATTTGATCGAGCGGGAGGGCTCGGGAGCTGCGGGGCGGCTCGGGCGCCTGCGGGCACGGTTGGGGCCTGGTTCGGCCCGGGGCGGGCCTGGCCTGGGCCTCGGCGGGCTGCGGCAGCGGGAGAGACCAGGGGGCGACGTGGCAGCGCCTGGTTGGCTGCGCGCATCGCCGGCGGCGGTGCTGGCCGATGGGGGCATGACAAGTGGCGGCGGGGTGCTGGCTGGGCGCGGATTCCGAGGAGGGAGGTGGGAGGCTAGAGGTAGGGGAAGCTAGGCTTCAAAATCTGGCAAGGGGAGGTGTTTAAATAGGAAAGGGGACTAGGGTTAGGGGATTAGCTCCGTTTCGGAGCCGTTCGATCTCGATCGGACGGTCTGGAGCGGAGGAGCGTCTGGTAGGTGGGCTAGTGGGCTGTGTAGGAGGGTTGGGCTGAGAGGAGAGGGGAGAATTGCAGCCCGACATGGTTTTCGGAGACCGAAAACGTCTGACGTTTGACCAGCAACGACGCCGCTATAAGTTTAATGGTTGGGCAGTCAAACGAACTCCGAATGCGACGAAATTTGACAAGCGGCCTGTCTACACTATAATAAGACCGCTCGCCAAGTACCACCCCATTCCGAGAACACTTTTATGCCACTTATAAAATAATATTCGGAGGTGCCGCGGCCGCGTGCGGGTGTGGTCTAGACTCGAAACGGACAACGGCAGGAGCGGGAAGACTGGGACGGATGCAAGTGTTGAAAAACATGATGATGCAATGCAGATGGTGACATGGCAAAGTGCAACACGCAAGCAAACGACATGGCAATGAAGGCGAATAACTGGCAGACACCTGGCGCATCGGATCCGGGACGTTACAAAGGGTCACCTGACGAGGGGGGCCAACTGTATTGGATATACTAGGGGGTTAAGAAAGTAAAAAAATGGTCCCAGAGTGATGTGAACCATCCACTTTTTCTAATTCGCAAAAAAAGTGTATTGATTTTTGACGATTTATTCAAAAATTTCAGCGCGCTTCCATTTTTTGCTCAAAACAATTTGGAAGTATTTAGCTAGCATTACTCCATCTTTGGCATTTCATATGTTCAAAAGACCAAAATATGCGCAAATGAAGCATAATTCAAGAACTAAGGTCTCAGACATTGCAACATTCTCACACATAGCTTAGGTCTCACAAATAAATCTCACACATAGCTTTGGGCACAGTACAGAATAGAAGGTTCACACATGGAGGTCACACATCATCCTCAAATCCGAGCAGCCTGCAGAATTTTGCGTACTTCTTCTTGCCCCATGTCCCTAAGGCATTGCTTCCTCAAGCTACACCACTACCAGAAGAGACACTATTGAGCATATCAGACCGTGAGCTATCAACAGCTGCATGGTTGAGAAAATTGTTAAACTATAAAGTAATAATAACTGTCAAATAGCATGTAGATTGACTGAAACTAGAAGTATCAAGTTGAAACACCAAATGTGAAGAACAAAGTACACTGAAGCACATGCAACGACAACCATGCATACAATGAAAGAGGTCTGTCATGAACTTGCCTCGATACTGAAGGTTGTCTGAAAAAGCACCCTTCACACACAAAGTTGTCAAACCTGTATATTAACCCACACTCAGAATATTGTACAAGATAGCACATGGATATATATTTTAAACTCAATGTATCTCCTCTCACCGGTTAACATTCTCCCAGAGCCAATTTATCTAGACTGCAATTAACAAATTACTTTGCGCTACGAAAGCCATAGCTAACTGTCTATGCATATAATACATATACCTATTAACCATTCTTGTCAACAGCAATTAGTTACAAGATTCAGCTTTAATTTAACACCTTCTCTGCTAGTAGGCTACTATTTATCACCTTCTCTGCTAGTAGGCTAGCAGCACAGAGCACCGAACCGATTGACTCTACAAAGTAAAACTATGTGTCCCTGTAGCCATTTATTTCATCTATGTACCATAAGAAACTTGATTCCAATGAACAAGGTAAACATTAGGCATGCAACAAGCCATCAGTTAGCTAGCCATTGTCTCACGAGTTGATTAGTTCTTATCCGGATGCAATCTGCCCAATCCCAACTCATGGAGCACTAGTATTCGTTCTAGTATAATTGAAACACCCATTAAAATTATCCCCGGCACTTGCAATCCAGCGAACCATAATACAACGAGAAGCTAGCTAGAAGGTTCACATACTTGCTCATCCTCAAATCAGTTTGCAGGGCTAGTAACTGATGAATAAATAGGCAGTTTTTCGATTAAATTAATCCATGAATAAATCATGAGCATGACATAAACAGCATTGATAACACACTGATTACGATCTAACAGAGCATGTACTACGCACATAGTAGAAACATCTACGCACATTGCTAGTACTGCTACAACAGAAAGAAACACGAGAGGGATAAGCGATGTATACCCTCCAATCGGCCATGTGGCGGCGGTGACGGTGGCAGCAGCCACGGCATCCTCGGCGGCCTTCTTGTCGGCCTCGGCCTTCTCAGCGGCGACACGGTCGGCGTCGGTCGACATGGTGATGACGAAGGTGATGCAGACGTAGATGAACAGAAGCGAGCAGTCGCGTAGTCGCTACCCAAAAACCTAATCGCCCCTCTCCCGTACAGGATCCGGAGAGGCGAGGTTTCGGAGCCCTGCTCTCCCGTCAACCATGTACGCGATGAACGGGATGGAGTCGCCGGCGGTGGTAGCAACAGAGGAATGTCGTGAGCGTGGAGGCAGAGATGGAGATGCGTTCTGTTTCGCAGCGGCTAGGGTTGGCAGCGCCCCACATATATATGTGCGGCCGCGCGTGGATGGGCTGAACCCACGTCCAAGTCGGTAGCCCATGATCCGACGTCTCACATCGTGGCCCTACCTGTCAAAGACTCTCTGTTCCTGACCGGCAAAAAGAAGCGCATAGGAGTGAGCTCGGCTCGGCTCAACCCCGCAACCCGCGGCGCGGCGTGACGAGGCGTGGCATGGCGAGGTGAGTGGAGGAGGAGGAGTGCGCGAGGGCTTCTTTTCTTCTGAAGCTCCAATAGCATGAGGGAGAGAATCCCTTATAAACCACTCCAACTCTTCTTCCACTAGCATGGTGGGACTAAACTTCCCACCACCTTGCCATGTCACCTGCATGGGCCCTTAGAGATTAAATATGAAATTGTCATATGGGCTCTAGGCCCATCTCATATTTCAACAATCCCCCACCAGATCTCAGGGGCCCACTTTGTCCTTTGTTCCAAACGCTGTTTTGATATACCAGCATCTCAGTGGAGACCGATTAAGGTTGAGCTCCACCTAGACCAAGTAGTTACACTCCTTCACAACTAAACAATGGACTATGCCTTGAATTGTCAGTTTGGCGTCAAGAAGTTTCACCACAAGTCTCACTGATACGAGGCTGCCGAAGGCCGACCCCTCGGGTGGAGCATATTAGTCACACTCCAGGCTTGTTCATGAGCTTGCTAGAGATCACCCCAATCTCATAGACTGTGACCAGCAGTCGGGCTCATATAGGTGTGTTCCTCCAAAGATCGCTCTGTAGGATAGCATCTTGCTTATACATATAAGCCTTGGAACACATTAAGACAGTAGTCATCCTTCCATACAGTTTCCGAGAGTATTGCATCTCCAACGGAGTGGGTTAGTAAAGTTACTCTCCTCAGTTCACCACTGGCTTGTTTTCCCAGGTCCTACTTCACGGGATCTCCGATCACATAGGTTGGGTTACTACCATGGCAACTCATGTGGGTCTCATACCCATCTCCATCGATGCACTATCTATCACAACATGCGATAGCCCTTTTGTAAAGGGATCTGCCAGATTCTTAGCCGTATGGACATACTCCAACGCTATCACTCCGGAGTTTCTTAATTTTCTGACAGCTTTTAATCTCATTCTTATGTGTTTATTGGACTTCATGTTGTCCTTTGAACTCTTCACCTTGGTGATGACAGTCTGATTGTCACAGTTCATAAGGATAGCCGGAACCGGTTTATCAACCAATGGTAAGTCCATCAAAAGATCACGAAGCCATCCTGCTTCGACACCAGATGTGTCTAATGCTGTTAATTCTGCTTCCATTGTCGATCTCGTTAAGATCGTTTGCTTGCAAGACTTCCGGGAAACAGCGCCACCTCCAAGAGTAAACATATACCCAGTTGTGGCCTTCATCTCATCGGCATCAGAGATCCAATTCGCATCACTATACCCTTCAAGTACCGATGGGTATCCGGTATAGTGAAGTCCGTAGTTCATAGTACCTTTCAGATAGCACATAACTCTCTCAATAGCATGCCAATTTACATCACCCGGATTGGAAACAAACCGGCTCAGTTTGCTCACAGCAAACGCGATGTCAGGCCTCGTTGTGCTTGCTAGGTACATGAGTGAAACAATGATTTGAGAGTATCTCAGTTGATCCTTAGCTGTGCCTTCGAACTTTCGGACCAACACACTAGGATCATATGGTGTTTGAGATGGTTTGCAGTCCGAATATCCAAAACGGCTCAACACCTTCTCAACATAATGGGATTGCAGAAGTGTGATCCCACCCTCATTATCTCTCAGTAGCTTGATGTTCAAGATAACATCAGCCACACCAAGGTCCTTCATCTCAAAGTTCTGAGACAGAAACGACTTAACCTCCTCAATGACTTTGAGGTTGGTTCCGAATATCAGTATGTCATCAACATACAAGCACAGTATGACTCCTTCGCCCCCACCATGGCGATAGTATACACATTTGTCAGCTTCATTAACAACGAGTCAGAGTTGTATTGAACTTATCATGCCATTGCTTAGGTGCTTGCTTTAGGCCATGTAAACATTTCAGCAACTTACACACCTTCCTTTCCTGACCATCTATCACAAAGCCATCTGGCTGTTGCATGTAGATTTCCTCATTTAGCTCTCCATTCAGAAAAGTCGTCTTAATATCCATTTGATGGACGAGAAGACCATGTGAGGCCACCAACGAGAGTAATACTCGAATGGTGGTCAGTCTAGCCACAGGTGAATAAGTATCGAAGAAATCTTCCTCTTCTTTCTAGTCATAGCCCTTGGCCACAAGCCTAGCCTTGTACTTTTCAATCGTACCATCGGGCCTAAGCTTTTTCTTGAACACCCACTTACATCCCAATGGTTTGCAACCATAGGGACGCTCAGTGATCTCCCATGTCCCGTTAGCCATGATGGAATCCATCTCGCTACGGACCGCATCCTTCCAGTAGCCAGCTTCTGGAGAGGCATACGCTTCTAAGATAGAAGTGGGAGTATCATCCACGAGGTACACGAAGAAATCATCACCAAAGGTCTTTGCAGTCCTTTGTCTCTTGCCCCTACCAAGGGTTTCCTCGTCATCCTCCTCAGGATTTTCATCATGTGTTCGTTCATAATATTCCATAGGAATGGCAGGCTCAGGAGTCTCCTCAGATTCCTGTCTAGAAGTGCTTTGCATATCTCTCATAGGAAAAATATCCTCAAAGAATGTAGCATCCTTAGACTCCATGATTGTACCGACCTTCTGGTCAGGTACCTCAGATTTCACTACTAGAAATCTATAGTCGACGCTGTTCTTAGCGTAGCCCAAGTTAACGCAGTCCACAGTCTTGGGTCCAAGCTTACGCTTTTTGGGGATTGGCACGTTGACTTTCGCCAAACAGCCCCAAGTACGCAAGTACGAGAGTGTTGTCCTTCTCTTTGCCCATTTCTCATAGGGAGTGATCTCATTATCCTTTATTAGAACTTTATTCAGGACATGTCATGCCGTTAATATAGCCTCCCCCCACCATGCCTTGGATAAGCCCGACGTATCTAACATGGCGTTAACCAGATCAGTTAGAGTACGGTTTTTCCGCTCGGCAACCCCGTTTGACTGGGGTGAATAGGGAGGCGTCCTCTCATGAATAATGTCGTGTTCCGCACACAAGGAATCAAACTCACTCGAGAAGCACTCTCCACCACGATCTGAACGGACTCGTTTAATTTTCTTTTCAAGTTGATTCTCAACTTCTGCCTTATAGATTTGAAAGTAGTGTAGAGCCTCATCTTTAGTATTTAACAGATACGCATAGCAATATCTAGTGGAATCGTCTATCAATGTCATGAAGTATTCCTTTCCACCTTTAGTCAATACACCTTTCATCTCACAAAGATCAGAATGTATGAGTTCTAATGGTGCCAAGTGTCTCTCCTCCGCAGCCTTGTGAGGCTGGCGAGGTTGCTTAGCTTGCACACATGACAAGAACTTAGAACCTTTGGCTAAAGTGAAACTCAGGATTAAATCCAACTTATCTAGCAGCTTCATAACACCGAAACTTATGTGACAAAGACGTGAATGCCAAACCTCAGATTCATTAACACTCGAATGAATATGGTTCACGACTTTATTACAGAAATCTACGAGGGAAAGGTGGAACATTCCTCCGCTCTCATAACCTTTTCCAACAAATAGTCCATACTTAGTAATAGCTAATTTATTAGACTCGAATACCAACTTAAACCCTTCTCTACATAGAAGGGAGCCACTAACGAGGTTCTTCTTGATGGCGGGGACATGTTGCACGTTCTTCAGCTGCACGATCCTTCCCGAAGTAAACTTCAGATCGACCATGCCAACACCATGAACAGAAGCACTCGCGCCATTCCCCATCAATACGGACCCGTGGCCCGTGACCTAGTAAGAAGAGAACAATGAAATGTCAGCATGCACATGAACACCTGCACATGTATCCACCCACCAATCGATAGGCTGAAACACTGAAAAAACAGTAAATAAATTACCGTACCCAGATGCACCATTCTCATTATTGCCCACAATCATGTTGACAGACTTGGAGTCCTGTCCTAACTTCTTAAACTTGTTTGGGCACTTGTTGGCTCAATGTTCAGCCGAACCATAAGTAAAGCAGCCCTCATCCTTCTTGTTCTTCTTGAAGGTCTTCTTACCCTTCTTCTTGAAGTCGGTATTCTGTTGGACACCGTTCTTTCCCTTGAACTTGTGGGAGTTGAAGTTCCTCTGGTTCACCATGTTGGCAACAGAAGTCCCTTCGGCCCCTTTTCTGTGTGAGTCCTTTGCCCTCGAATTCTGCTCAACACTCAGATGGCCAATGACATCCTCCACAGAGAATTCACGCCTCTGATGTTTCAGAGTGGTGGCAAAGTTCCTCCAGGAATTGGGGAGCTTAGCGATTATGCAGCCCGCGACAAACTTGCCCGGTAACTCGCACTTCAGAAGCTCAAGCTCCTTAACAATGCATATTATCTCATGAGCCTTCTCCAGTACAGGACGGTTCTCAACCATCTTGTAATCGTGGAACTGCTCTATAATATACATCTCACTCCCTGCATCGGCGGCCCCGAACTTAGATTCGAGCGCCTACCACAAGTCCTTGGCGACATGCACATGTAAATATTTGTCGACCAGTTTATCTCCGATCACGCTAAGAACTGCTCCGAGAAACACAGTGGTTGCCTCCCTGAACGCCTTCTCCTGTTCAGGAGCAATCGTTCCCATGGACACACCGGTGACCCAGAACACGTTCATAGCAGTGAGCCATAAAGTGGTCTTTGTCTGCCAACGCTTAAAATACGTACCGGTAAACTTATCCGGTTTCAGTGCTGCGGCAAAGCCACTTGCCGAAAAATTCCTACACATAATAGGTTTTTGTATTGCTAAGAAAATAGGCAATTTTTCGATTAAATTAATCCATGAATAAATCATGAGCATGACATGAACAACATTGATAACACACTGATTATGATCTAACAGAGCATGTACTACACACATAGTAGAAACATCTACGCATATCGCTAGTACTGCTACAACAGAAAGAAACACGAGAGGGATAAGCGATGTATACCCTCCAATCAGCCATGCGGCGGCGATGACAGTGGCAACAGTCGCGGCATCCTCGGCGGCCTTCTTGTCGGCCTCGGCCTTCTCAGCGGCGGCACGGTCGGCGTCGGTCGACATGATGATGACGAAAGATGATGCGGACATAGATGAACAAAAGCGAGCAGTCGCGTAGTCGCTACCCAAAAACCTAATCGCCCCTCTCCCGTACAGGATCCGGAGAGGCGGGGTTTCGGAGGCCTGCTCTCCCGTCAACCGTGTACGCGGTGAACGGGATGGAGTCGCCGGCGGCAGCAGCAGCAGAGGAATGTCGTGAGCGTGGAGGCGAAGATGGAGATGTGTTCTGTTTCGCGGCGGCTAGGGTTGGCAGCGCCCCACATATATATGTGCAGCCGCGCGTGGATGGGCTGAACCCACGTCCAAGTCGGTAGCCCACGATCCGACGTCTCAGATCATGGCCCTACCTGTCAAAGACTCTCCGTTCCTGACCGGCAAAAAGAAGCGCATAGGAGTGAGCTCGGCTCGGCTCAATCCCGCAACCCGCGGCACGGGCGGAGGAGGACGAGTGCGCGAGGGCTTCTTTTCTTCTCAAGCTCCAATAGCATGAGGGAGAGAATCCCTTATAAACCACTCCAACTCTTCTTCCACTAGCATGGTGGGACTAAACTTCCCACCACCTTGCCATGCCACCTACATGGGCCCCTAGAGATTAAATCTGAAATTGTCATATGGGCTCTAGGCCCATCTCATATTTCAACAGTAACCACTAATACCATCATGCAACACAGATCCAATTAACTTTGGATTATATTACTGTTGTTAATCCCCAGAACCAATGCGTCGCTAGTAAGATTAGAGGAACACGTACCAGAAGAAGACCAAACTAGAGCTTGAAAGCTTTAGGGCCGTTGTAGGAGCTGGTCTCCATCGACTTCGGCGGAGCGGCTGCGGTTTCGATGATGGTGCGGCCTGGGAGAGCCGCCGCGGCGCTCGATCTGAGGAACGGCTCGGGAGGCGCGTAGGGAAGGCGGCCCTCGGCTCCAGTTCGCAAGATGACATCGTCGCCCCATGTCCTCGCGCCGTCTACGCACTCGTGAGATGGGATCGGCGATATGTGACAGTTACGTGGGATTAACCGAGCGAAGCACAATGTTTCCAAGAAAAAGCCACGGACCATAATACCCTTCTTGATTAAATTAAATATTTTAGGACGCCGATAAGTGCCACACGTGTGGGCGTTAGGGAGTCCGCCCACATATTTTGTGTGGTGTATAAGAGGAACAGCCCACACACCTACGTGTGGGCAAAACAAGTAATGCCCACACACCTTTTTCCCTCCCGATCCCTCTCGCACGCGTGCGTGTGGGCGAAGTTGATAGCGCCCACACGCCCGTATGTCAGGCCTCGTACCTCCTGGTCCCGCACGCCACGCGTGACGGTCACCGCGCGCCCGCAGTTGCCATGGTCCAAACCCTTGTCCATGTTCGTTTAACTGCAGTTGCCATGTCGCTGAACTACGGTTGCCATGTCGGACAACTGCAGTTGCCATGGTTGCTCAACTGCAGTTGCCATGTATGGTCTCATCTAATGTAGTTGCCATGTATGGTCTCATATAATGTAGTTGCCATGATTTAATAACTTTAGGAGTTGCCATATACTAACACTACACAGTTGAGAGAGTTGTCATGTGCTCACAAGCATGCTAGGGCAGTTGCCATGTAAAAAGGAAAAGTTGTCATCTGCTTACGTGCACGTTAGGGCAGTTGCCATGTACGTGCACGTTAGGGCAGTTGCCATGTACCATGCAAAAACACATGGCAACTCGGTAAAAGAGAGTTGTCATCTGCTTACGTGCACACTAGGCAGTTGCCGTGTACCCTGCAAAACACATGGCAACTAGGGTAAAAAAGAGAGTTGCCACCTGCTTACAAAGCACACCAGGGGCAGTTGCCATGTGCACTGCAAAACACATGACAACTAGCAGCTTGGGTGTGGGCGAGGAGACGGGCGTGTGGGCGAGATGGCAAATGCGCACACACTAGCCCTTGTGTGTGCGTGCAAAGTGGCGTGTGGGCGAACTACTGAACGCCCACACACCAGCCCCTCCTGTGTGGTGAAACGGCCGTGTGGGCGACCGGGTGAACGCCCACACATCAGGCCAGTCCTACGTGGCACTATAAACATGCCAAGATTCGTGCACTCACGAACGAACGTGGATCCACGCGTGTGGGCGAGATGCAAACGCCCATACGTGTAGGCGTTAACATTTCCGATATTTTAATTAACATGTTAAAATCAACGGTGGGAAATAGTCAAGGGAGGAGCTACATGAAATTACATTTCATAATTCTCCAATCACCGTAAAAGAGCTCATAAGTTGTATGACTATAACTGAACTATGTGTCCCTTTAAATCATAATAATTGAATCATAGTTTGTGGCCCATGTTAAAATATGCATGACCGAAGTGTGTTGTTGATTATCGTTATTGTCGCCAAATACATATCCTCCGGACTCCATACTTATATTTTGCGCTATGTTTGTTCTATAACATATAGCTTATACTTACATTAAACATTTCAGATATATGGTTTCCAGTGGGATTTCAAAGGGGCAAGGAAGGGTGGAGGCATGAGAACCCTCTAAATGACATTCATATATGGAGCTCCAACATGTTAGTTTATTTGCATGTACGTAGAGGGATGACAAGAAAAATAAATTTAAGGATCTTCGTGCAGTTTGTCAGCTAGAATTTTATGACCTTGTCTGGGCTTAGGGCATGTACAATGGTTCTATCTTAGCAATGCCACGTAGGTTAAATGATGAGATGGAGGAGAAAGAAATCATAAGAGAAGGCTTGTCTTCTCTTAATTAAGAGAAGGCAAGAGATGATCTCTTAGCACAATATGTCTCACCACGTTTTTAGGAATAACATGTTATTGAAGATAAGACTAAGAGATGACCCATTGTAGACATGTTTTTTTGTCATCTCTAAATTACATGCAAGATTTAAGATAAGACTACCTTATCGACCATTGTATGCCCTTAGGGAGTCATCATTGTCTCTCCCTTTGCCTTAACTGTCCTCGCGTAGGGTCCAGCAACCTCCTGGAGCTTGATTTCATGCTCGGTTTCAGATTTGTTTGTTCTGAGAGTAACAAACACGTGAACTCCCGTGACCATTCTGTATTCTATATGTAAGCTGATCTGGTTCTTTCTATATGTGTGTACAATGTTCTCATTGAGGAGCAAGTAGGCGGAGCACAACAGCGATGTGATACTCCAAACTCCCACTAAATTGCATAGTTAATGATTCAAATAGTAGCATCTCATAATGGTAGCATCTCATAATAGGTGCCAATTACCTTCAAGTAATTTTATTCGTATATGGTGATCTGTTGTAATGTACAGATCATTTTTCATATTTATCATGGCCACTTTGTAATGTTTTCTTACCATTTCTGTAGGGCACTGATTTCTGCTACCACTTGCAATTATTTCTTAGGAAAATTTCTGGACCAGTATACACCCAGATTTTCAGGATTAATAACACCAGTGGGTTAATAGAAATCCTAACATAGCGGCCCAGTTTATAAGGGAAACTAGGCCAAAAACCGAAACTAGGCCAAAAACCGCACAAGCGACAATGTCGACCACACGACACGACACAAGGGTACAACCGCACCGAAACACACACACCCTCAGATCCCAAGATCCAACACGACAGCTCCGCCCCTGCTCTAGCTATGCGGCCGCGAGATGCAGCAGAAGCGCCCCTCTGCCACCTTCCTCGGAGCGCGTGCGGTGTTTGCCGGCGGCCTCCTCAGGTGGCGGCGAGACTAGGAAGGAGGGAGGGAGGGGAACACGGCGGCACTAGAGGGGATTCCCCCACGTCGCCCCTGCACACACATCAATTTATTTTAATGGTCTGGGATATAATATAAATGTGTCCTGTTTTTGAATTGTGTTTCACATGGAACTATTGATGCTGTTTTGAACAAAGAAAAAAAATCTTAGTAGGGTTCAAGTCCTTGTTGTTAATAAGAAATTTATATTTCTAAAATACAAGTAGAATTAAACTCCTGGAACTTATGAAGCAGAAGAATATTTCAAGTTGTTTACAATTAGGGTGTAGAGGCCACAAGGCTTCTTGAATCTGACACAAGTCATGCACATTTGACAAGTCAAGACAGAGCACTCAGATTTTGGCCAAGCCCAATAAAGACATAGGTCCCACAAGTAAAAGCACTAAAAACACATGTTTTTTCTCCATTCATGTTAACGTAGCTTATTATTTTTCTTTCTAGGGCATATTGCTCTTCTCCTTTTTCATACTGATTATTTCCTCTTTTTGTGTGAATTTTGTGCATGTCATGCAGCCAACTTTAGTAGTTCAGTTATGCTAATATAAAGTAGTGAGTTTTATTTCATGAGAATATGAATAGGGCGGTGAAGGAGGTATAATGGAAACAAAGTTTTGTTGGCAATTCCATTGGAAATATTATTGTAAGAACTGCCTAAGGTATTTTCCAACTTGTCAAATTCATGTGAATAGAGTAATTATTTTAGGGGACTAACTACATTTCTGCATGTAAATAGAACTTGCATTGCAGCCATACTTGAAGAACCACCACAAATACATGCCAATATCAGGGCCTCACTTAGGATCTGGTCTCTGGCTTCTAAAAAAGCTCAAGGTTCCGCAATGCATCAATCAACTTACTTTCAGTGATTATCAAGACTCCCAAAAAGCTCAAGGCGCAGGCACTCATCATTGTTGGTTTTCTCATGTCATGCCATGCTTGGTCTTGTAAGTGTATCTTGAGAAATTGCTGGATGTTCCGCGAGTGTGCAACCAAACTTGGATGACTTAACGTACAAATGCATTATTCATAACGAAAGTAATATCAGTGTATGTGTCTAAAAATTATGGCATACTTTTGTAAAAAGATGGCATCTTCTTCCAGGTAAAGAAGTGATCATGGTAAAAAAATTACTTTCTTTGGGTAGTCTCCATGACTAGAAGGTTGGAACGTTGAGATCGATATCAGGGAGTGTGCATTTGTATAAAAGATTATTAGATACGAGTGGTGGCTCAAAGGTGCTCCCCACGGAAAATCGGTCGGCCAAGGAATAAGAATAGTCACATGAACTCCAAATTTCTATGATTTTGTTTGAATTTGAATTAAGAAAAGGGCAAGATAGTAAAATGGTTCTATGTCTTTATAAAAGTATAAAGATATACGGGTAACAGTGTATGTACATCACCACCACCACCACCACACTTATGCACTCACACATGGATGGGTACCACAACCCTCCTAACCATTCAACTACTGGTTGGTTTTAATAACATATTTTTTAAGTTGTCAATAACATATTATTGTGTTTGATTTTTTTGAGACAATATTATTGTGTTCGATAGTATGATGTGTGTTAGCTGAGATGTGCATTGTTCTCGGTTATTTTAGCTGTGTCGATACCATCTTAATAATTTTTTAAAGCCCGTGGCAATGCACGGGCATTCTACTAGTAAAGGTTAATTTAGGTGTCCCAACACAAATAACTTGAGATGATTAGTGATATACTTTATATATATTGTTGCCATCTCCTAAATAGAAAGGTAGTATAAAGGTTAATTTAGGTGTCCCAACACAAATAACTTGAATGTGTCTAGAATAATCCATGTGAATGTTAAATCTTGCTCAAGGAACCATGGCAACTGAATCTCTTAACAAGCACTCTATTGAACAGCAACAGAAATACTGAATTTTCCATATGGCGGCTCAGCTATTTAATTAAACTGTTTATCATGCTCATCAATCTCTGGTATAATATGTGTTGCTTATGAAATATTGCTAGCTTGATGGGCCATTGTTAGGAAGAAAACTAAACAGGCTTGACCATACAAAGCTAGATACGTACCTCGTGATTCTAGAAATAACACATGTAACAGGTTTATGATCCTTGGTGGGAGCAGAACAAACCGCGAAGGAAGTTAAGAAACAGAGAAAATCAAACAGGTCACACAAGCATAAGATAAGCCGCATATAATGTGATGAATGACATAAAAACGACTTTTGAAATACAACCATGTAAAGCTCAAGACTACCAAATTACAGCAAGGATTGGGAATATTACCAGCAGAGTAACTTCTAGCAGCAATCACCTCGACGATCCCCAAGAGAAGCATTACGAAAATGTTACACAAAGGAAAACGAAAGAAGAATTTGCCTTCCAGTGGATACTGACTACATAGTTAACTTTCCAACCCATTCATCAATCATTCCATAGTCAATGCTTAGCTCCCTCAAGGGCGGAATGTTCTCCAGGGCAAAGATCATGAGGTGGGGATAAGACACGTTGTAGTGGTCAAACAGCACAAACTGAATAAATACATTTGGACTGCAACTATGGCTGAAATAACATGCCACATTCCTTGCCCTTGAGACATCAATCGAAAAGTTCAAGTCTGTAGTGGCAGGATGGTTCGGAGCGACATACTCAGGATATACATCAGAGATATCACCCCAATCTAACCACCTTGAAGGGAACCTGTTCGGATGCACCAAACAATCACCACTGGCTGCCACTATCTCTGACTGCTGATGAGTAAGCACAATCCCACTAAACTCACAGATGAACGTGCCAGACTTAATGAGATCCAGAGACCGAACACCCCACCCAGTTTCCCTTGACCGAAACACCTCAAGCCTACTCTTAAGCCCCTTCTGACTAACCCTGTTGGGGCAGCTAGGTGGGCATTGGCAATATGGACCACACTCATACAGCAGTGGTTTGCCCCTTAGAAGAACACCAGATTTATCATACGCAAACTCACCCCCATTCCTTTCTGCACAATAACATCCAATTGAGCAATTCTCGATGCACCCACACCCACCACCACCCTCAGCAAACTTCCCTTGAACTGCAGAAGATGGGAATATTGGCCGTGCCAGGTACTCAAATAAGAGTGGGTCCCTATCATCATCGACATCATTATATAGTGCAACTGGCATGATCTCTCGACCCATGGAAATATCAAAGCTCAGGTATCCAGTTGGTCGCATAGATAGTGCATCCACCTTAAGATGTTCAGCTGCGCGATAATTTACAGATCCCATGGGCTCCTGCCCTTCAATGCGAATCATTTTATACTTGTAAACACCAAAGCCTGCTTTCCCGCGATCGAGCCAGTAGTCAACAACCTTGTAGAGGCCGTCGTAGAAGTAGACCTTTCCAACAGGGCTGCGCTTAGACTTGACTGCACGGATTACACGAATCTCAATACCATAGGCCATGCTGCGCTCGAGGGCAAGATTGCCACCCTCAAGCTTCTGGTCGACGCAATGCTTGTGCAGGTTGGGGTCTCGGCCACCATGGCCGGTGTACACCAGTACATCACCACGATCATCATCATCTTCATACCCACCAGAGACAATAATAGATGTGGCTATAGGCTCGCCTGAGGCAGATTGCCCTGCTGAGAGATAATCAATCCCGGCCTGCACCTGGCCATGGAGGCCTAGCACACATAACTCCATGCGGAAGAAGAAGGCATCGCCGACAGCAATCCCAGGTATCGGCCCCACTATGCGGCGGTCGCGGTTAAGCCACAGGTCTCGGTCGGCCATGAGCGCCGCAGCCCGCAGGTCGGCGCGCACGCGACGCCGGTCCACTGAGCCAAGCCCGATGACGCCCGCAAGACCGAGCGCCTCCGCGCGCTCGTCGTCCTTCAGCAGCAGGCCGCGGAGCGACTCGAAGGTGATGCGCGCCCGGCGCACCAAATCACGAAAATAGATCTGATCCCGCACGCTAAGTGAGGACACCCGTACCAACTCTGACGACCGCGGCCGGCGCTTCTTCGCCGCGGACCCCGACCCAGGCTGCACTGCCGCCGGCGCCGTGGCCTCAGGCGTCGGCGCTGGCACGATCGCCCCGGCCCCCGCTGATAACAGGTAGAGGCTCGCCAATCGGCAGTACTCCGCGAAGAGCGCGTCCTCGTCCGGGTTTGGTGGCAGCAACTGCAGAGGCGGCAGGACCTCAGGCGAAGACAGGTCAGGCGTTGTCGGTGCCGCGAACGCCGCCGCAACAGCAGCCGTGGCCTGCGGCGGCAGCGGCAGCGGTGGCGGCAGAGGGCCATGCTCAGGGGAAGCCGGCTCCGACTTGGGCTCCCTCCTCAGGAACGGCAGGAAGTTGAGGTCAATGGAGTCAGAGGAAATAGATGAGGGCGAGGACAGCTGCGACGACGGCGAGGACTCATCCACCTCCATTGCCCCAAAAAGAAAAACCCGGCCTCCGCGTCGTCTTCTAAAACAACGAAACAGAGGATCCTCAATTCCCAAATTCCTCCACGAGCGCGGCGGAAACGCCGAGGGCGACAAAGTGGCGGATATGGGGAGGGAGCACGGTGGTGAATTAGTGAAGATGGGGGTGAAGGTAGGCGCAGGATTGCGACTGAGGGAGAAGTGCGAAATGCGCTCCTTTCCTTGTATATTTACACAGTATGTTAGGCTAACAGCATCCCCCACCACCCCACCCCACCACCACCCCGAACAGGCCCACCAGGGTGCCTTTCAGTCGATCGTTGGTTTGGGCCCAAATAACAACCGGCGAATCCGAGACCCGAAACACCCCTCCCCCCTCCGGGGCGCCGGCCGAAGCGAAAAGGCGCGTGGGCACGTGCTGTCTACGACACCAGGCATATTCCCGTCGTTTTGCCCCTTCTCCTCCGCCGTTCCCGCCATTCTCCTCATCAGACCAGTCGCCATGCCGCCGAAGAAATATGTTGCCCCTCGCGCCACCGCCACCGATGCCACCCAACCGAAGCAGAGGAAGCCGATGGCGCCGATGGCAAGACCGTCGGGCGTGACCAACGCCGAGTGGAGGGCAGACGTTCAACGCGGGAGGCGGTCACCGCCGACGGGCGGAGAGCCAGGGATGCGGCGGCGGCGGTGGTGGCGGCAGCGGAGCAGGCTGTCGGCGTTCTGGGAACAGGGGTCCCCAGACTTGCCTACCTGCGGCCCACGGCGTGGCTCCACCAGTGGCCCAGTACGGCCGGTCTTCGCCAACCAACACTCAAGACCCTCGCGAGGGGCCAAGCCTCGCGAGGCGGACGACACAAGGCCTCCTCAGGAGCGGCCTCACCAGGCAGGCTCGCGAGAGGGCGGAGAGATCAAGGCGAGGGGTACCTCATGAGGTTCCCGTGACGCAAGTCATGACGACCAAGGCCAGGCGGGCACCAGCACGCGCAGTGTCCCCGTTTCCCCTTTGGTGCCAAGGGGGCAAGCGCAGGCGCGGAGTACCGGGGCATCAAGCAAAGGTTTCCATATCGGTGCAATAAGACCAAAACCAGCAGAACGGCAGGACGGAGGTCATCGTGGAGCCCAAGACGGCGTCACCACCAGCATCATTGACAGGCGAAGACCACCTTTAGTCAGGATAGCTTGTACTAGCTGTCCCCTTTCAAATTGGCTGTTGTGGGATCCCTTCCCGTTCAATATTTGAGAAGAGGACCAGGACCTCTATAAATAGGGCTAGCCACCACGGTGGGACGGGGAGAACGGATATCGACCTCCAAAGACCAACTCAGTTCATCTTCGCATCCACCAAGCACAAGAACACCTCTCCTCAGGAGGCTGTTCTTCCCTTATACTGTTCATCATCAGCCCAAGAGGCAATCCGCCACCACCACACTGGAGTAGGGTATTACACCACAACGGTGGCCCAAACTAGTATAAATCTTGTGTCTCTTGTGTTGTGAGTTCATTGAGCCAAGTTTAGAGATCGCAGCGGGGCTGAGAGCGAGATTCGGTAGGGGGAAATCTTCGTGCGCACCCCAGTGTTTGAACCTGAAGGGTTTTGTCGGAACCCTGAATCCGACATTTGGCGCGCCAGGTAGGGGTGCGCCGAAGTCTTCCTTCTGCTGATCCGCGCCCCATCACTTCGTCGCATCCATGTCTGACGCCCGCCGAGCCCGCGCTGAGCGTCGGGCCGCTCTCGCCACACTCGTCGCCCAGACGGCTCCTGTCGGCGGACCTCCCCGTCGTTCTCTGTCGCCTGCCGCCAACGCCGCCACCGGCCCGGCGGGGAACGAGCAGGAAGCATCCTCGCTGCACCCCTCGGTGCGGCGAGACGGCCGCACCGTCACTCCGTCGCTGACCCCAGCTGGCTCGTCGTCCCACGCTCGTCGCACCGCCACGGACGCGCAGGCCGCGCTGCTTATGGCACGCGAGCTCCTGCATTACCGCCCCGTCGACGACCTCTACGAAGAATGGCTCGCTCGCATCACCGAGCTTGTCAGCGCCGCAGGGGGCTCTCCCACGCCGTCCCTCTCGTTGCCTCGCCCTCTGCCAGGTATGGGCGACATGGCTCATGGAGCGCCTCCACCGCCTCTGCCCCAAGACGGCGCCCTGGCGCCAAGGCGCGCGGCCCCTAGGCGTGACCCACCGCGTCCGGCGCCCGCGCAAGAAGAAGGAAGCTGTCAAGAAATCCCTCGACCTCAAGAAGGCGCCCCCGTGCTCCCTGCACCGGTGCGACAAGACCGCGTATTGCCTATGGCAGCGGTGCGCGGGTACCATCAAGAGCAAGCTCCGCGTCAGCAAAGGGCCTCGGTGACCATAGTAGGCTGTCGCGCCTTCACCCCCGAGCTGCGTAGCGTCGCCTGGCCGGACAAGTTCAAGTCGGACTTGCCTCCTCGCTATGACAGCACCCCCGACCCCGCGGAGTTCTTGCAGCTCTACGAGTTGAGCATCGAGGCAGCCAAAGGCGACGAGAAAGTCATGGTGAATTGGTTTCCCATGGCACTCAAGGACGGTGCTCGCTCGTGGCTCCTGAACCTGCCTCCCGGCTCGATCTCCTCCTGGGACGAGATGCGCAGACGCTTCATCTCCAACTTCCAGGGCACTCACGACCGCCCCCCAGCCGCGGGTGACCTGCGCCGCATCAAGCAGCAGCCCGAGGAGACCCTGCAGAAATACATCCAGCGCTTCAACATCGTCCGCCTCAAGATCCCCAAGGTGACGGACGAGGCCATCATCTCAGCGTTCTCTGATGGCGTCCGTGACGTCAAGATGGAGGAGGAGCTCGCCACCACGAGGAGTTGTTCACATCCCTGGAGCTGTTCAATCTGGCGACCAAGTGCGCAAGAGCTGAAGAGGGACGCCTCTCCCTCCTCGAGCTCCCAGCTACCGACCCGGAAGAAAAGAAGACCAAGGCCAAGGACGCGAAGCGCAAGGGAGTGGTCGTGCTCACGGCAGAACCAGACACGAAGCGCGACAGGGACCAGCCGGAGTCGTCCAAGGGCAGCCGACCATTCTGCGCCTAACACAACCTCCACACCCACAACACCAACGATTGCCAGGAGCTTAGGGCCGTTCGAGAAGGACGCTTCGGTCGACGCCCCGAGTGCAACGACCGAGGCTACGTGTCAGGACCCCGACTCATAGGCACACCGATCTAGCATGTAACACCTAACATCACTTTGCGGCCTCACGCACGGTATTCCCACGGGTGTCACCTTACCTGGCCTGGGACCGTTTGCGTCTTTTGGCACACGTATATGGTAGTGTTTCTAGCATCCATATGACAAGGAGCCCCGGCTGACATGGCTAGTCGTTAACCCAAAGTGGCACTAACTTACAGGGACAGGCATACATGACCCAACCACGAACGTGTCGGTCAACAGCGAGTGAATCCGGGCTGTAGCAGCTGGGCTAGCAGGACTCCAGAGAATCTGGGCTGTAGCAGGCTAACAGGACTCCGGTAGACACCGCGTGACATTTCCCCGAAGGGACAGACACAAGAACGAAGAAGGATACATGCCAGCCAGCCTAAGTGTTCCGGAGCAGTAGCAAGCTACCATGGCTCAGTGGAAGCACTAGGAGACATTTCCCGGTAAGAGAGGCTACCAAGGATAAACAACTAGGTTGTCAGATCCCACACATACCAAGAATTTCAATAACATACACACAATATGCTCGATATGTGCAAATACAACATGGCATCACAACATGACTCTACGACTCAAGTATTTTATTCAATAGGCTCCGAGGAGCGAGAAGAATCATGGGTCGCATGATCCAACATTCAAAGCATACAAGTCAAAGCACATGCAGAAGCTTAACATGTCTGAGTACAAACAACTATAAATGAAAAGGGCTGAGAAGCCTGACTATCTACCAGATCCTGCCGAGGGCACAAGATCGTAGCTGAGGTAACAAGCTAAACGTCGGAGTCCACGCGGAACTACTAGTGAGACTAAAGTCTCTCTGCAAAAACATAAATTAAGAAAACGTGAGTACAAATGTACCCATCAAGACTTACATCAGAACTAGCTACATATGCATAAGTATCAACAAAGGGGTGGTGGAGTTTAACTCCAGCAAGCCAGCTTTGACTCGGTGGCTATCCTGAACTACGACTGGAAGTAACTCTTTTGAGGTGGTGCACACGAGTCCACATATTCACCATATCAATACACCACTATGGATCTGCTCCCGTCTCCCTATGAGAACGCCATCCATAGCACTCACCCTTATCTTGCGCATTTTGGAGTATCCACTTTCACTTTTCTATGAACTATACAGACAACCCAGAAGTCCTTTTCCGCAGACATGGCTATTCGAATAGATGATGCTAACCCTGCAGGGGTTTACTTCTTCACACACACTCTCGCCACTTACAAGCATGTACACGTCGTGTATCTCGGCAACCATCAAGCGGAAGCCTGGCGAAGGAGTCGGACACGACCTGACTAACCACGCAAGACTCTAGTCCAGGTTTATCGCCTATTCGGGTTCCATCCGCAAGGAGATCCGGCCGGGGTGTCGCTCACGGCCCCAAATGATGTGAGCAGGGTTCCCAAACCCACCATCCGGGTGCCACTTGGTACACCGTGCCACTGTGCCTAGTCTGTCCAAGCCCACCTGTACCGGGTGCCACTTGGTAGACTACTAACACTACCTACAAACACCAGAAACTAGTTGCAACTCTTGGACAGAGATCAGGTTGATTAATAAGTCGAGAGGGGCACTTAAGCATTCCAATGTGTGGCAGTAACTGTTCATGGATCACAAACACAGAACTCAGTTCCTGAGGACGACTTCAATGAGAAAACCCACCATGTACTCCTACATGGCCTCTCACCTATACCTTTACCAAATCGTGTTCACACACTTAGCTCTCAACAGTAGGACATGTTCATCACTGTTCCAATTCATTCCCGATGAATCAGACCTGACTCAACTCTAAGCAGTAGCAGGCATGACAAACAAGCAGGTATGAGTAGGCACAATAGGGCTCAAACAACTCCTACTCATGCTAGTGGGTTTCATCTATTTACTGTGGCAATGACAGGTCATGCAGAGCAAAGGGGTTCAGCTACCGCAGCATGTAACAGATGAATGGTTGTTGTCCTAATGCAGTAAAAGAGAGCAGGAGCGAGAGAGTGGGATTGTATCGGAATGAACAAGGGGGGTTTTGCTTGCCTGGCACTTCTGAAGATAGTAGCCTTTCATCGGTGTCATTGAACTCATCATCGGAACCACGTCTTTCGAGAGGGGACAAACACCGGCAAACAAGGAAGAACACAGTCAATGCAATGCAAAGTATGATGCATGATCATGACATGGCAAAATGAGTGTGTTGGCCTAATGCAACTACAACCAGATGGGTTTGAGTCATTTTGAACTAAAGGTTCAACCCCAAACTCAACTTATGAATTTAAATAGTGCCTTATCATATTTTGATATAAACATCAGGTTTTAGTTGCTTTAACATGCATGAAACCAGAGCAGATGGATAGATTGGATTTTTTGATCATTTTTCATATATAACTTATTTCATTTGGAGTTATAGATTATTCTCTATGATTTTCAGAAGTTTAAACAATTTTCTGGATATTATAATTCATTTCTGAAATATAAAATCGGCAGAAAATGATTATGAGGTCAGCATGACGTAAGCCTGGCGTCAGCAGGTCAACTGGGCTGCCCCTGGTCAAACCTGACCAGTGGGGTCCACTGATCAGTGACCCAGTGATTTTTAGGGTCACAGACAGGTGGGCCTGGTCAACGGCCACGTCAGCGTGGTCAAAACTGACGTGTGGGCCTAGTAAAATTAGATTAACCCTAACTAATTCCGTTAGCTTCTTAGTTAAACTGGTGGGGCCCGTCTGTCAGTGGCTCTAGGATTAATTAGCAAGGTCATTAGTGCTAACTAATCTGGCGCCATGTCAGCCAACAATGCCGGCGAGCAAAAACACGGCGGTGGTGCACCGGAGATGCTCGGGACGGTGCTACGGAGCACCATTTCGTGCGTGGTTTGAGGCTACGGAGCTGGCGGTGCGGCGCATCTTCTGGAGCAAGCGCCAGGAGCTGGGGTGGTCGGAGCTCGCCAGAGTCGAGCTCATGGCGGCGGCTGGAGCTCTGGTGGGTTGCAGGTTTGGTGTTGCAGCTCGCAAATGAAACAACTAACGCGCTAGCCGAGCTCTACAGGCGGCCACGAGCTCGTTGGACTCTGGCGCGTGACCAAATGGTCACCAGAGTGACGCCGGCGTCGAGCTCATGCGGCGGTGGGTTTCGGCCTTGACAGAAGCTGTGGCTAGAGGACGCGCGGGAGTGAGGTAGCAGGGGGAATAGAGAGAGAAGCTCACGACGGGGATTGGGGAAGCTCTGGGGGGGAGCATCGACGATGGGGATCTCCAGCGATCCGAGGACGAAGACGATGACGTGAGGGCGGAGCAGAGCTTCCGGCGAATCGTGGCTCGGTGAAGATGAAGCGGATGTCGTAGCGGAGCTATAGGACATGGGGAGAGATCTTGAGGGAGGCGGTGGCTACGGTGACGACGAGCGGCGGTGACGGCAGCGCTCGGGTAAGCTGCGGGGAGAGAGCAGAGGAGGGGAGAGGAGGAGTCGGTGGACCAGATGGGTCGGGGGGTTGCGTGGCGTCTCCAGGGAGTAGCAGAGGCAAGCAGGGAGGCATGAGGTGGCCGAGTGTGTGCCGACGTGCGTCGGCCACGCGCGCTACCCACTGGCGCTAGGAAGACGACAGGAGGGAAGGCTGCTGGGCTGGGCCAACAGTGCTGGGCCGCCAGCGGGCCGGCCAGGTAAGGGCAGGTGAGTTTCTCTCCTCTCTGCCTTTTCCTATTTCTGTTTTGTTTTCTATTTTGTTCTGTTAGTTTTAATTTAGTTCCAGCACTAAATCATTTTAGTTACTTCTGGAAATTCTTGTGGGTGTAAGATGAACTAATCCAAAACCCCACATTATTTTTCAGAATTATTGGAGTTATAAAAATATTTATAGGAATTTATAACCCCAATTCAAATATTTAGGAGTTAACTCAAAGTCCACAAGGTCATGGAAAAATGTAGAATATTTATGGAGGAGCTTTTAATAACTTCCCATAAATCATGAACATTTTTGAAGGGCACTTTGGAATCATTGAGAATTATTTTAGGTTGATCTTGTTTGAATTAAATTGGTGCTGGGGTTTGGTTATCCCCATTTCAAATTTATTTGAATTTAATCATGATGCATGGATGACTATGCAACTACTTGCAAACAAACTCTAGGGCTGTGACAACTCACCCCCACTAAACAAGAATCTCGTCCTGAGATTCAAGTCGTGAGGTAAGAAGATAGTGGGACACAAGCTAACACAATCTTTGCGATCCAGATGTCCTTCTCGAGGATGTTGATTCATTGCACCACCTTAATCTCGACGTTTTGCTTTGAGAACTACATCCAACACGACAACGAGAAGAAAGGGAGAATTTTAGAAGAGTTGATCTTCTCGAAGATCGAGCAACTCACGGAATGAGACATAGAACCATCTCTCGGGTTGAGACACAAAACACACATCAAGAGGGGTGGAAAGAAACAGATGACGACGATTCAACTCCGTGGGCAACAATTCCACGCTCGAGTAAGATGGTGCATGGTTTCAAAGTAGCGAGAAGATAATTGCCATGATTCCATATTGGGGAACCTTAGGGGAGGTGACTTGTAGAAATATCCCCTTAAGTGGCAAAAAGAATTACTTTTGATACAGAGATCATTGAAACTCTTTATACCAATCTAAGGCAATTCTCGAGCGACCATTTGGAGGGGTTCGGTAGAATGGCATACCCGGATTAGAATGTATGATGTGGATTACCTTGTTGAAAACAACACAAGGGATGATTTTAGTAACTGGGGAGAAGCTCAACAGTAGAGAGTGAGTCCACTGTTTGAAAAGTTATAGCATAACCGAGGAAACTGAGAGCAATCCCAGTTAGTGCCGATGATAACACCTAGCGCTTGTGCGTGCTCCCAAGAACTTGAGCATTTCCATATTCATCAAGGTTTTACCAATATCCGTGTCAAGGATACTGGCAACACAACGTACTACCATGATGAACAACGATGGACGATGCAGATACAAAGGAAGATAACCTTCTCATATTTCACCTTAGCGGGGCCAAGGTAAGAAAATCTGGATGATCGACCAAGAGACATTTAGCACTCCGCTTCTAATGTTCTCCTTGATGTGCTAGTGTATCCCATTCATATGGTTTGATATCTAGAACATCAAGTAAAAGGTCGGACTTCGGGAACACAAAAATCCATAAGGGACAACTAGGGAGTAAATCCTACGAAATCCTTATGGGGAGGTGGCAAACTTCCTCAATCAAGATACTACAATAATGGGTCTTCCAGCTGGGTGTGTTGGCCATGATATCCACTTTACCGGGTTACAGAGAGGCCAATATTATAGTTCTTGGGAAACGTTCCAACCATTATATCTGCCTAAGATTCAGATCTGGTTTGTGTCAGAATAATCTAGACTCATCGAGTCTAGAAAGAAAAATGAAAGTTTGCAACACAACTCGACGAGATGACGTTGCGAGATTCTCGGGGAATGAACTACGGTAGTAAGCTCCAAAACATGTGTTGGTTCTGCTACAAGCATGTGAACACATTCTCCCAAACAAGCATGATCACATGGTAGTCTTACAACAAAACACTACCGAGTTCTGTTTGGGAACCATCGTCGAGGATATCGAAGCCCTTGCATAAGTCCAGATCCTAAGAAGGAACTTCTTGTCCTTGAACAAATCAATTAGTGGCTTGGTGTGCTAGGTATACATATAGAACGAAGGTTACAAGTCTCCAGACCACAGAATACTTCGCACATATGCATGACTGACTTGGGATGATTCCAGAGGAAGCAAAAACAAACTTTCTCGAATTCACGGCGGCAACTTGCTTCAAATGCACACGAACTAGAGGAAGTCACTTCTTTCATCCAACATATTCTTCATGAACGGGGCACGAAGATATTGCTTACAAAAGTTTCCAACACTGGCTTAATGTTCAACATGAATCATGGAGAAGATTAAATGTTGTTGATGGGCTCAACAACAAATCATAAAGATTTCCATGAAGATGGAATTCCACAACTATGTGAACCAAGCAAAAGCATTGGTCAGGACAAAAGATGTAATGGTGTATGCTCGAGGATCAACCACGAGTAAGACAACACTACGAACATCATTGATTCTGATTTAATTTGAGGATAGCCCACAGTCAAATCAAAGATTGGATAAGATAATAGCACCGACAACTGATCATGAGGATCAATCAACGAAGATATCATATTTCTTCAATACACACACACCCAAGGATATCCCTTAGAGATGAACTAAGTTGGACAAACTTTTATCTTCCAACTCTCCAAGTCGTTGTTTTAGCTTAACCAACTAGCTCAGGGTATCCGACACAGATTCTTGGAGAAAGGGTGGTTTTCAAGAAAACCAACTTGATTACGAACTCAACATAGCGGTCAGGTGACGACCTGGTAATACTTCCGAGAAGATATTCGAAAACTCATGAACCACTGACATGTTACTAAGCTCGAGAACAATCTTTCTTTTGAGGCAAGACGATGTGATCAAATAAGCAAGGGTTGATGCAATCCTAACTCATTGATCGAAGAGTGTACCAGAAATAAGGACTAGATAGCACAAACAGTCTTAGAATGATAATTCAATACCAACATGCTAGGAATTAGATTATTTTCCATTAACTACCAAGCAACGGGGTTGCTAGTAGTATTGAATTCACACATCACAATTCACTTGTCGGCATTCCGGTTACAATAACATGGAAACCAAGGAATTAAAAATGATGGCAAGAAGTATTACTGCGTCAAGAATTCATAAGAGGTGGTGCAATTCTCATGACACTCTCGACATAAAGATGGTAACACTCCAAGGTAGAGTAGAGCAGAAGCTGGAATGGCATTTTGATCTACAGAATACAATTGCTTTGACCCAATCTGTCAGGACCGGATTTTCGGGATATTAATTTCCCAAAAATAATGGCCCATGTGCTCACTAGCCCCAGGATTACTGTTAGCTGATGAGGCACCAACTTGATACAGAAATTCCAAGCAAAGCACAAAATATGTAGTGAAAGACCATTCTGGCCTATGAGTACAACAAATGGTTTCTAGTGGTTGATGGCAGAAGCGGTTTGTGGTTCGTCAGTGTCTATGGGACTCCATTTCCCACAGGAACAGCTGACCTGGATAATTCCTATCTTCACGAGGCTGCTATCACCATTGCTTAGGTTCCGGGATTGTCATCGCAACGCTGCTCTCCAAGCAAGAAATCTGGCCAAGACAATAGCCAGGGACAAGCTAGTGAGTTTTTTGAATGTACTCGCAAACATTATGAACACGGGTATAATATAACAAATGATAATCATGCTCTGAATTATTCTATGATCACAACGTCAGCCGAAATAAAAATCCATGATGCACGCAAGCAGGTTGTTCATATAAAACATGAATATGCATTCAGAGAGTAGAAATAGAATGCACCGATCGGGTGTCTGAAGTGACGCCTCGAAAGGATAATAACATAAAGCATGCCTCAGTCGGGCATCTGAGCGACACCACATAAAGGGCTTATAAGTGAAATAAGTAACAAACATGCCACAGTCAGGCATCTGTGCGACACCACATAAAGGGCTTATAAAGTAAATAAATAACAAACATGCCACAGTCGGGCGTCTGTGCGACACCACATAAAGGGCTTATAAAGTAAATAAATAACAAACATGCCATAGTCGGGCGTCTATGCGACACCAAATAAAGGGCTTATAAAGTAAATAAATAACAAAGATGCCGCAGTCGGGCGTCTGTGCTACACCACATAAAGGGCTTATAAAGTAAATAAATAACAAACATGCCACAGTGGGCGTCTATGCGACACCACATAAAGGGCTTATAAGCTAAATAATCATAGTGAATATCCAGGAGGTAGAACCGTCCCAGGGATACTCGATAACTCAATTAATATAATGATTAGTCCATAATAATCATAATCATCATAAGTCACAAGTCATGAGCCATGTTCTGGTTTAGAAGTTTTTCCTCCGAAGACCGACACTAAGACCGACACTTGACCCATCCCAGACTGTAGTCCTTAACCATGGACACGGCTATTCGAATAGATATAACCTCTGCAGAGGGTGTACTCTTTACCCACGAGTAACAGATTCCTTTAGTCCATCGGGACTAATTCCATTTACGGTCTTTTAATTGAAAACACACCTGACCCGCACACACCAGCTTAACTAACCGGTGTCTGGAATCACCCATGACACCTGTTAAGAAAAACTCTAAGTGGGGAGGCTACAACCTCGATTAGCATGGGATCAAATTTATACCGCGCGCTACTAAGGGGTGCCCCCCTCTCGGTCCCAACCGGAAACACCAATGCCCCCGGACAAAGTGGCATGCCTACCGGATTCAGCCGGTATCTTCCACCATGGCCTCTCTATACGGTGTGTGCCAAGAAAGGGGTTGATAACTTACTGAACTATACCCTACCTGTGGCAGGGACAAGTGGTAGTACGAAACAAGCATGGGGTTTACTGGAACAAGACTCGATCTATGGTCGACTCAGGAGGTTTAAGTATTCCTTGCATGATTAGCATAACAAATATATTTCAACCAACAGACAGAATCACTACTCATCATACCTCATCATGCCATACCGGACACAACCGTCTTGACGAGGAACTAGAGACAAGCTCGTGTCTACCCAAGACAGAGACTTTCCTGTCTTCCTCCCGATAGGCATGAAAGGTATACGAGGATGATTACTATCACAAGCATATCCATTTCCAACAGCAAAGAATCTTCAGTACGCACTCATGCGTATGATCGTATCATCACATAAAATAACGAATGCTCCATGTCAAGGTGGTGTTGTAACCGTATCAAACAACACACAAAAATATTATGCCAAGGTTCTGAATGCTTGCCTTCAAGAGTATGCAAGTGGGGGTGCACCTTTTGAAAGTTGCCTTCTTCTTCAAAAATCGTTCTTAGCGAAGGCGTATTTGGTGGAATGCGCTTCCACTTAAACACGTTTCGGCGGGGCTGGGTCACTGACAGTGGGTCCCTTGGGCCCACTGGTCAGGTCTGACCAATCGCCCGTGCCTCCCTCCTCCTCTGTCCGAGCGGTGGCGGGGCTCCGGTGATCAACGCCGGCGATTGGCGGCTCCTCGCGGTGTTCCGACGGCGGGTATAGGTTCACTGTGCTAGGGCGATCTGCCCGGTGGTCGAGAGGGTCGTGGGGACGAAGGGAGTCGCCGGCGGCGAGCTTCGCGACGGACGGCGTTTCGGGAATAATTGGGGGTTTGGGCTATGGTGGCTCCCGGTCGAGGCTGAGGTGTTGGGTGGCTCCGCAAGATCGAGGGGAAGAGGATGGGAGCACTGGATGGACGGGGGGGGGGGGGGGGGCTCTGCTTGTGACGAACGAGACCGGAGGGCGGCGGCGGCCGAACTGGCTGGAGACGGGGAAGACGGCCTCCCTCCGCCGATTGCTGGCTGTGGGGGCACTAGGGGGATGGTAGGAGGTCGCCCGAGGGCCTGGACGAGCTCGGGGGCTCCTTTTATAGGCGGCCGAGGTCGGTTCCCGCCGCCGTGGATAAGAACGCCGGCAAACCACCGTTTTGTAGCCAGGGGGTGCGTGGCATTGGCTGGTGGGGTCTGGTAGGGCGAAGGGATGAGCTTGAGCTGTTCCAGGGGCAGCTGGCGCACGGCTGTGGCTCGGACGGCGCCGTCTATGGTAGAGGCTGTCGGAGCGGCGGTGGCGTCTTGCGGTGGTGGCGGCTTGCGGTGGTGGCACTGTAGGGCGCCAGGAGGGGGCCAGGGCGGCTCTGTGATGAGGGAGGGGTCGAGCGTGTTGGCTGCGAGCGAAAAGGGATCAAAACAGGTGCGGGGCAGCAATGAGACGCGGCGACTCGGGCGCACACACGTGCAAAACGCGCGCTCTGGCCGCGCCCAGAGCACGCACGCCAAGTGTTCGGTAAAATGCCAAGGCATGCAACGAGGCTTGGGTGGGGCTGGGGATTAACAGGTCTAGGCTAGAGTTATCTAGGAGCTCAGTGGATAAGTTTGTTGGGTCAGAGGATCAAGTTCACAATGCAAACTAAGAATCATGTCAAATTTGGCTATGCACACAAAGTGCTCGATAGAATGTCATGGGCCTCTAGGCATCTCTTCTGGTGGCCAAACTCTCTAGATCAGGGTCTCTTTAGCTACAAGTGATGATGGCAAGGTTATTTGGGCAAAACCAGAAACTTGTTAGTGCAAGTTTGTGAGAAAACCAAATCTGGGCAGAAACTAAAGGTCATTATTGCATGGACCAAAAATACTCCAATGGGTCCAATCTCCTGGACTTAAGGGTTTGGTAGAGTGGTCTATAAGCAGGAAAAAGAATCATGGGTAAAAGGGCAAGTTAAAATATGGTTGCAGTAGAAAATACCAAACTGGGCCAGAGAGCAAAAGAGGATGTTTTGCTCAAATTTTTCAAAGAACACCAGTGGGTTTTTGCATATAGTTGAATTATATGCATCTACTAACATCTACCAATTTTGGTGAAATTTTTAAAGAAATATTTAAATAGGTTGTAGTGCAAACCACAAACTGATCCAGATTTGAAAACTTGGGGTAGAGCTCAAAATATCCAAGTGACTAAAAGATATTTTTTGCATAAAAATGATTTAGGAACATCACATGTCATCCCCAAATTTTGGTGGGATTTTTAAATAAAATTATCAAAGGGTTGTAGTGCAAAAGAGGCTCTAAGGCTTATGAGAAATCATTTTACAAGAACTAAAGTTCAGGAAAAATAATTGTAGAAATAATTCCGCTGATAAAATAAATGTTTTCTTGAGAGGGTATACAAGTCCAACAACATTTTTGTAAAGTTTGCTATTTGGAGGAAAACTCCACAACTCAGAAGAAAAGAGTGGTTCTGAATCAAAAGAAAATCCAAAAAATAAAAATTTAATTTACCAAGGCAAAAATTTAATCAATAAATCATGGTTAAATTTTTGGGGTGTTACAACACTACCCCCCTTAAGAAAAATCCCGTCCTCGAGATTTGCTAAGGGTTGTTTTGAAAATATTACTCCTATTAGCTGAAACCAAACTATTTACTCATAGCACAAACTTAGGGTACAACGCATGAGCTGCAACACATAAATAAATGCGGGGACAATAAACATAGTAGTGATGCCTATAATGAAAACGGTAAATGGACAGGGTCCTGAGAAAACGTCTCTGGTACTGGGGCACACTCCTCTTCTATCGGGGGAAGCAGATTGACTAGTCGGTGAATGCGTCTCTCTTGGTTGGGCCTCAGTGGTCTACCGATGGCGATCTGAGGATTTAAATCAGCGAGGCTCTGGAGATAACCCATTACTCGCTGGGTTAAATGCTCTTGAGTGATAACGTACTAGGCAAGGTTAGCCAGTACTGGGTCTCTCTCAATTCGTCCACCGGGAAAAGATGCTACTTCTCCGGGTGCTGCACGACTCGGGAAGTAATAATACCCTCGTTCGCTGGCATAGGGCACCGTGAATCAAAGGCGAGAAAGCGCTTCGTACGCAGCAGCTTCTATGGCCATATGCGGAGTTGGCATAGATTTCCCCATGAAGGAGGCTTCCGTTGGGTCTTGGTTTGGGTTTGTGGGAGGGATGTGCACCACTGCCCAATATTTCGAGGTGGATGGAGTGATCCTTGATTTGAGCAACTTGTACTGGGGTGGTTGGATAGAACTCAATGTACCGCGGGTAAAGTCCCACAATATTTTAACAAAACTACCCGGGGTGGCATCTGGGGTTCTCAGATAAATACTAGGGCTCGTCATGGCAAAGGAATGGCTGTGAGAGTTGTGCACAAGGTGAGGGGTACTTGGCAAGGTCACGAGGTGGCCTTTTATATAGATCTGGGCTGGGTCATTAATCGTGGTGAAGGGCAACTAGTTTGTCGGTTCTGCTTTGTGAGATCGGGGTCAATGCCACAGATACACATATCTCGCAAAAGCGACGTATTACTATGGGTGTTGTCGGGGTTGGTTTTGGTAGCTGTGCCCGAATTAAAAATGCAACCGCACGCTAACATACTTATGCTTGGCTACTATTTGAAAATAGGGTGCCCATGCAAACATCATTTAATTATGGCGATACAGGATCACACGATTACAGGGCGTGGACATACTAAGACTCGGTACTACTCGAGTGACTCAGTCTACCTTGTTAATATCTAAGCGGGCGTGCCTTGTGGATGTTGAGGCTTCTCCACGGGTCACCGTCGGGGTTAGCTGGAGGGGGTTGAGGAACTGCAGGGTCGGGGTAGCGATGATGACCCTCGCGGGGGTTGTTGGCCACAATCCCGTTGGACCGTGTTCCCAAAAGGCGATGAAGCACTTCTAGGGACACCAAAGTATCTTGGTCGATGGCTGGGGCAGACCTCAAGGACTCGATCGGTTGTCTGAACAACATGACTGGGTTGTCAGCGTCGGGCTCATCTTCTCCTCTTGCCGGGGCTCGGCGAACTAGTTCTCCACGAGCTGCAATCAGATCAAGGGTGATTTGATCGAACAGTTCCTCTAGTGCACTTACATAGCGCACCAGATGCAACAATGCAGGATTCGTCTCGTGATCTCCGTTGGCAACCTGGGGTGGCCTACCATACCCGTCACGGCTGGGGTAGTAGTAGAACGAGCGACAGTTAACTCTGGGCGACAAGCGCCGGAATTGAACTATAGCCTCTCGAGCAGTTAGTTGGATGGCTTGTGGCTCAAAGGAAGTTGTCCTTCCGGTGAACCTGTAGGGGCGTTCTGGCGATAGACCCCTACCATAGACGTGCACAGTGGCCCAGAATTGACGGCTCTCACCGTTCATGGGCCCTTGGTACACAACATATTATGGGGGCTCTTCTAATGCAAAGGCACGGCGGGTGAGGTTTGCTAGCACGGTCACAAAACCTCCATGGTTGGTTGCTGTGGTCTCATTGTGCACAATAGGGCCAGGCATTATAGCTTGGTTTGGGGTAGAGGCTGTGCTGTGCTGGGTCGAGGCTAGCGTGCCCTTTTTATAGAAAAAGGGGATGGAGTCTTCCTTCGCACGCTTGCGAAAGAGACTATTTAGGTGTCAGTCGCTGACGCATGATCGACAGGCTAGGCTGATAGGTTAGGCACCGACTGCCAAGAGGTGTCAGGTCACTGTGTGGCTATCTTACATGAGAAGCTTGGCTGGGGTTAGGTTTAGGTCTGGTGGGTTGGTTAACCTAGGTTTTTCGACCTGGCTAAGATAGGATTAGCCAATGGTCAGCTTGGCTCTAATACCAAGGTTGTTAGGACCGGATTTTTGGGATATTAATTTCCCAAAAATAATGGCCCATGTGCTCACCAGCCCCAGGATTATTATTAGCTGATGAGGCACCAACTTGATACAGTAATTCCAAGCAAAGTACAAAATATGTAGTACAAGACCATTCTGGCCTATGAGTACAACAAATGGTTTCTAGTGGTTGATGGCGGAAGCGGTTTGTGGTTCGTCAGTGCCTATGGGACTCCATTTCCCATAGGAACAACTGACCTGGATAACTCCTATCTTCGCGAGGTTGCTATCACCGTTGCTTAGGTTCCAGGGCTGTCATCACAACGCTCCTCTCCAAGCAAGACATCTAGCCAAGACAATAGCCAGGGACAAGCCAGTGAGTACTTTGAATGTACTCGCAAACATTATGAACACAGGTATAATATAACAAATGATAATCATGCTCTGAATTATTCTATGATCACGACGTCAGCCATGAAATAAAAATCCATGATGCACGCAAGCAGGTTGTTCATATAAAACATGAATATGCATTCAGAGAGTAGAAATAGAATGTACCAATCGGGTGTCTGAAGCGATGCCTCGGAAGGACATTAACATAAAGCATGCCTCAGTCGGGCGTCTGAGCGACACCACATAAAGGGCTTATAAGTGAAATAAGTAACAAACATGCCACAGTCGGGCGTCTGTGCGACACCACATAAAGGGTTTATAAAGTAAATAAATAACAAACATGCCATAGTCGAGCGTCTGTGCGACACAACATAAAGGGCTTATAAAGTAAATAAATAACAAACATGCCATAGTCGGGCATCTGTGCGACACCACATAAAGGGCTTATAAAGTAAATAAATAACAAACATGCCACAGTCGGGCGTCTATGCGACACCACATAAAGGGCTTATAAAGTAAATAAATAACAAACATGCCACAGTCGGGCATCTGTGCGACACCACATAAAGGGCTTATAAGGTAAATAATCACAGTGAATATCCAGGAGGTAGAACCGTCCCAGGGATACTCGATAATTCAATTAATATAAATGATTAGTCCATAATAATCATAATCATCGTAAGTCACAAGTCATGATCCATGTTCTGGTTTAGCAATTTTTCCTCCAAAGACCGACACTAAGACCGACACTTCACCCATCCCAAACTGTAGTCCTTAACCATGGACACGGCTATTCGAATAGATATAATCTCTGCAGAGGGTGTACTCTTTACCCACGAGTAACGGATTCCTTTAGTCCATCAAGACTAATTCCATTTACGGTCTTTTAATTGAAAACACACCTGACCCGCACACACCAGCTTAACTAACCGATGTCTGGAATCACCCACGACACCTGTTAAGCAAAACTCTAAGTGGGAAGGCTACAACCTCGATTAGCATGGGATCAAATTTATACCGCGCGCTACTAAGGGGTGCCCCCCTCTCGGTCCCAACCGGAAACACCAATGCCCCTGGACAAAGTGGCATGCCTACCGGATTCAGCTGGTATCTTCCACCATGGCCTCTCTATACGGTGTGTGCCAAGAAAGGGGTTGATAACTTACTGAACTATACCCTACCTGTGGCAGGGACAAGTGGTAGTACGAAACAAGCATGGGGTTTACTGGAACAAGACTCGATCTATGGTCGACTCAGGAGGTTTAAGTATTCCTTGCATGATTAGCATAACAAATATATTTCAACCAACAGACAGAATCACCACTCATCATACCTTATCAAGCCATACCGGACACAACCGTATCGACGAGGAACTAGAGACAAGCTCGTGTCTACCCAAGACAGAGACTTTCCCGGCTTCCTCCCGGTAGGCATGAAAGGTATACGAGGATGATTACTATCACAAGCATATCCATTTCCAATGCAAAGAATCTTCATTATGCACTCATGCGTATGATCGTATCATCACATAAAATAACGAATGCTCCATGTCAAGGTGTTGTTGTAACCGTATCAAACAACACACAAAAATATTATGCCGGGGTTCAGAATGCTTGCCTTCAAGAGTATGCAAGTGGGGGTGCACTTTTTGAAAGTTGCCTTCTTCTTCAAAAATCGTTCATAGCGAAGGCGTATTTGGTGGAATGCGCTTCCACTTAAACACGTTTCGGCGGGGCTGGGTCACTGATAGTGGTTCCCTTGGGCCCACTGGTCAGGTTTGACCAGTCGCCTGTGCCTCCCTCCTCCTCTATCCGAGCGGTGGCGGGGCTCCGGTGATCAACGCCGGTGATTGGCGACTCCTCGTGGGGTTCCGACGGCGGGGATAGGTTCACTACGCTAGGGTGATCCTCCCGGTGGTCGAGAGGGTCGCGGGGACGAATGGAGTTGCCGGCGGCGAGCTTCACGGTGGACGGTGTTTCGGGAATAATTGGGGGTTTGGGCTATGGTGGCTCCCAGTCGAGGCTGAGGTGTTGGGTGGCCTTGCAAGATCGAGGGGAAGAGGATGGGAGCACTGGATGGACAGGGGGGGGTGCTCTGCTTGCGACAAACATGACCGGAGGGTGGCGGCGGCCGAACGGGCCGGAGACGAGGAAGACAGCCTCCCTTCGCCGATTGCTAGCTGTGGGGGCACTAGGGGGATGGTAGGAGGTCTCCTGAGGGCCTGGACGAGCTCGGGGGCTCCTTTTATAGGCAGCCGAGGTCGGTTCCCACGACCGTGGATAAGAACGCCGGCGAACCGCCGTTCTGTAGCCAGGGGGTGCGTGGCATTGGCTGGCGGGGTCTGGCAGGGCGAAGGGATGAGCTTGAGCTGTTCCAGGGGCAGTTGGTGCGCGGCTGTGGCTCGGGCGGCGCCATCCATGGCAGAGGCTGGCGGAGCGGTGGTGGCGGCTTGCGGTGGTGGCGCTGTAGGGCGCCAGGCGGGGGCCAGGGCGGCTCTGCGATAAGGGAGGGGTCAGGCGCGTTGGCTGCAAGCGGAAAGGGATCATAACGGGCGCGGGGAGGCAGCAACGAGACGCGGCGACTCAGGCACACACACGTGCAAAACGCGCGCTCTGGCCGCGCCCAGAGTACGCATGCCAAGTGTTCGGTAAAATGCCAAGGCATGCAACGAGGCTTGGGTGGGGCTGGGGATTAACAAGTCTAGGCTAGAGTTATCTAGGAGCTTAGTGGACAAGTTTGTTGGGTCAGAGGATCAAGTTCACAATGCAAACTAAGAATCATGTCAAATCTGGCTATGCACACAAAGTGCTCGACAGAATGTCATGGGCCTCTAGGCATCTCTTCTGGTGGCCAAACTCTCCAGATCAGGGTCTCTTTAGGTACAAGTGATGATGGCAAGGTTATTTGGGCAAAACCAGAAACTTGTTAGTGCAAGTTTGTGAGAAAACCAAATCTGGGCAGAAACTAAAGGTCGTTATTGCATGGACCAAAAATACTCCAATGGGTCCAATCTCCTGGGTAAAAGGGCAAGTTAAAATATGGGTAAAAGGGCAAGTTAAAATATGGTTGCAGTAGAAAATACCAAACTGGGCCAGAGAGCAAAAGAGGATATTTTGCTCAAATTTTTCAAAGAACACCAGTGGGTTTTTGCATATAGTTGAATTATATGCATCTACTAACATCTCCCAATTTTGGTGAAATTTTTAAAGAAATGTTTAAATAGGTTGCAGTGCAAACCATAAACTGATCCAGATTTGAAAACTTGGGGTAGAGCTCAAAATGTCCAAATGACTAAAAGATATTTTTTTGCATAAAAGTGATTTAGGAACATCACATGTCATCCCCAAATTTTGGTGGGATTTTTAAATAAATTTATGAAAGGGTTGTAGTGCAAAAGAGGCTCTAAGGCTTATGAGAAACCATTTTAAAAGAACTAAAGTTCAGGAAAAATAATTGTAGAAATAATTCCACTGATAAAAAGAAATGTTTTCTTGAGAGGGTATACAAGTCCAACAACAAATTTGTAAAGTTTTCTATTTGGAGGAAAACACCACAACTCAGAAGAAAAGAGTGGTTCTGAATCAAAAGAAATTCCAAAAAATAAAAATTTAATTTACCAAGGCAAAATTTTAATCAATAAATCATGGTTAAATTTTTGGGGTGTTACACAATCCTAGAGATGGACGGGGTACTGGAGTTTGTTTCTCCTAGTCATTCCGGAATAGAATGGTTTGACGGACCACAAGGGTAATAAGCATCGATGAACGAATGCATACATACTCTTGACTATCAATTGTTAGACGAAGGTCAGAAGACAACTAAAGAGGGACAACTCAAAGGAACGTATGATTTTCTAAGTTTTGGATGCATGGATTAGCATGTCGAACGAGTTCAACATATTTGTTCCGGATAACCCATGCAGAAAGGGTTGAACTGGCGGAGTCACAACTATGAATGGAGGACTCATCAAGACCACTCTGGTTGCGATCTTTTGGTTCAAAGAACTTCCGCCATAAGCAGTCCATGGTATTTGGAAGAAGGAAATACCACAAACCTCGAGGACTATCGCAAAGGTTACTAATATCCTAAAGGAACTAGAAAACACTATCAACATGAAGTAAGTAGGGAAATCTTGGGTTCATAACCCAGGAGTGGAATACCTACTAACTAAATGGCATCATGGGATGCTTTTGAGAATAATGGCCAGAATCATCACACTGGGAACGCAAAACATTGTTTGATTACTAGGTGGCACTCTAAGACACCTAGGGTCATAATAATAACTCCAACATATATGTCCAGGCAACAGAGTACCTCAAATGTGATTAACTTGGCCTAAAGGAACATCGAAACCAGAGGGAAAGGATTTTGCAAATGCATCAGATTGTTTAGAAACCTGGGACGACTCGGACAGCATAACGGCTGTAAATGCTCAAAGGATTTGAGACATCCTACAAAATGGTGGCATAACCACTCGATCAACACAATATCAAGATTCTGAGGCCAGCTACGAACATACAAATTATAGCAGGAACTGAACTGAAGCTTAGAACCATCAATCCTATAAGTCTATGGATTAGTAACACGTGATCCTGATAGAAAGAAGAGAAGCCTAGTTCCTTAACCTCGTAGGAAAGATATGATGACTCAGATCAGAAGGCCATAAGGTATAAGGAATAAAAAGAGCCTTACGTTCCCAACCACAATCAAGTCCCTTATATAACTAAAGAATTTCTAGACTCAACTTCGACCAGTTTGGCTTGGTAATCCTACAGGCAGTCAAGCTCTGATACCAAAGCTGTCAGGACCCCGACTCATAGGCACACCGATCTAGCATGTAACACCTCATATCACTTTGTGGCCTCATGCACGATATTCCCACGGGTGTCGCCTTACCTGGCCTGGGACCGTTTTTGCCTTTTGGCACACGTATATGATAGTGTTACTAGCATCCATATGACAAGGAGCCCGGGCTGACATGGCTAGTCGTGAACCCAAAGTGGCACTAACTTACAGGGACAGGCATACATGACCCAACAACGAACGTGTCGGTCAACAGCGAGTGAATCCGAGTTGTAGCAGCTGGGCTAGCAGGACTCCAGAGAATCTAGGCTGTAGCAGGCTAACAGGACTCCGGTAGACACCGCGTGACATTTCGCCGAAGGGACAGACACAGGAACGAAGAAGGACACATGCCGGCCAGCCTAAGTGTTCCGGAGCAGTAGCAAGCTACCATGGCTAAGTGGAAGCACTAGGAGACATTTCCCGGTAAGCGAGGCTACCAAGGATAAACAACGAGGTTGTCAGATCCCACACATACCAAGCATTTCAATAACATACACACAATATGCTCGATATGTGCAAATACAACATGGCATCACAACATGACTCTACGGCTCAAATATTTTATTCAATAGGCTCCGAGGAGTGAGATATTAGAATCATGGGTCGCATGACCCAACATTCAGAGCATACAAGTCAAAGCACATGCGGAAGCTTAACATGTCTGAGTACAAACAACTATGAATGAAAAAGGCTAAGAAGCCTGACTATCTACCAGATCCTGCCGAGGGCACAAGATCGTAGCTGAGGTAACAAGCTAAACGTCGGAGTCCACATGGAACTACTAGTGAGACTAAAGTCTTTCTGCAAAAACATAAATTAAGCAAACGTGAGTACAAATGTACCCAGCAAGACTTACATCAGAACTAGCTACATATGCATAAGTATCAACAAAGGGGTGGTGGAGTTTAACTGCAGCAAGCCAGCTTGACTCGGTGGCTATCCTGAACTACTACTACAAGTAACTCTTTTGAGGTGGCGCACATGGGTCCACATATTCACCATATAAATACACCACTATGGATCAGCTCCCGTCTCCCTATGAGAACGCCATCCATAGCACTCACCCTTATCTTGTGCATTTTAGAATATCCACTTTCACTTCTCTATGAACTATACAGGCAACCCAGAAGTCCTTTTCCGCGGACACGGCTATTCGAATAGATGATGTTAACCCTGCAGGGGTGTACTTCTTCACACACGCTCTCGCCACTTACAAGCATGTACACGTCGTGTATCTCGGCAACCATCAAGCGGAAGCCTGGCGAAGGAGTCGGCCACGACCTGACTAACCACGGAAGACTCTAGTCCAGGTTTATCGCCTATTCAGGTTCCATCCGCAAGGAGATCCGGCCGGGGTGTCTCTCACGGCCCCAAACGATGTGAGCAGGGTTCCCAAGCCCACCATCCGGGTGCCACTTGGTACACCGTGCCACTGTGCCTAGTTTGTCCCAAGCCCACCTGTACCGGGTGCCACTTGGTAGACTACTAACACTGCCTACAAACACCAGAAACTAATTGCAACTCCTGGACAGAGATCAGGTTGATTAATAAGTCGAGAGGGGCACTTAAGCATTCCAATGTGTGGTAGTAACTGTTCATGGATCACAAACATAGAACTCAGTTCCTGAGGACGGCTTCAATGAGATAACCCACCATGTACTCCTACATGGCCTCTCACCGATACCTTTACCAAATCGTGTTCACACACTTAGCTCTCAACAGTAGGACATGTTCATCACTGTTCCAATTCATTCCTGATGAATCAGACCTGACTCAACTCTAAGAAGTAGCAGGCATGACAAACAAGTAGGTATGAGTAGGCACAACAGGGCTCAAACAACTCCTACTCATGCTAGTGGGTTTCATCTATTTACTGTGGCAATGAAAGGTCCTGCAGAGCAAAGGGGTTCAGCTACCTCAGCATGTAACAGATGAATGGTTGTTGTCCTAATGCAGTAAAAGAGAGCAGGAGCGAGAGAGTGGGATTGTATCGGAATGAACAAGGGGGGTTTTGCTTGCCTGGCACTTCTGAAGATAGTAGCCTTTCATCGGTGTCATTGAACTCATCATCGGAACCACGTCTTTCGAGAGGGGACAAACACCGGCAAACAAGGAAGAACACAGTCAATGCAATGCAAAGTATGATGCATGATCATGACATGGCAAAATGAGTGTGTTGGCCTAATCCAACTACAAACAGATGGGTTTGAGTCATTTTGAACTAAAGGTTCAACCCCAAACTCAACTTATGAATTTAAATAGTGCCTTATCATGTTTTGATATAAACAATAGGTTTTAGTTGCTTTAACATGCATGAAACTAGTGAATACGGAGAGATTGGATTTTTTAATCATTTTTCATATATAACTTATTTCATTTGGAGCTATAGATTATTTTCTATGATTTTCAGAAGTTCAAACAATTTTCTGGATTTTATAATTCATTTCTGAAATATAAAATCGCCAGAAAATGATTATGAGGTCAGCATGATGTAAGCCTGGCGTCAACAGGTCAACTGGGCTGCCCCTGGTCAAACCTGACCAGTGGGGTCCACTGATCAGTGAACCAGTGATGTTTAGGGTCACAGACAGGTGGGCCTTGTCAACGGCCACGTCAGCGTGGTCAAAACTGACGCGTGGGCCCAGTCGAATTAGATTAACCCAAAATAATTCCGTTAGCTGCTTAGTTAAACTGGTGGGGCCCGTCTGTCAGTGGCTCTAGGGTTAATTAGGAAGGTCATTAGTGCTAAATAATCTGGCGCCACGTCAGCCAACAACGCCGGTGAGCAAAAACACGACGGTGGTGTGCCGGAGATGCTCGGGACGGTGCTACGGAGCACCATTTCGTGTGTGGTTTGCTGCTACGGAGAGCTGGCGGTGTGGCACATCTTCTGGAGCAAGCGCTAGGAGCTGGGTTGGCCGGAGCTCACCGGAGTCGAGCTCATGGCGGCGGCCGGAGCTCGGGTGGGTTGCGGGTTTGGTGTTGCAGCTTGCAAATGAAACAACTAACGCGCTAGCCGAGCTGTACAGGCGGCCATGAGCTTGTTGGACTCTGGCGCGTGAGCAAATGGTCACCGGAGTGATGCCGGTGTCGAGCTCGTGCGGCGGTGGGTTTCGGCCTTGACAGAAGCTGCGGCTAGAGGACGCGCGGGAGTGAGGTAGCAGGGGGAATAGAGAGAGAAGCTCACGACGGGGGCATCAGAGGTGATGGCGAGGTTTGGGAAGCTCTGGGGGTGGTGCATCGACGACGGGGATCTCCGGCGATCCGAGGACGAAGACGACAATGTGAGGGCGGAGCAGAGCTTCCGACGAATCGTGGCTCGGTGAAGATGAAGCGGATGTCGTAGCGGAGCTATAGGACACGGGGAGAGATCGTGAGGGAGGCGGTGGCTACGGTGACGATGAGCGGCGGTGACGACAGCGCTCGGGTAAGCTGCGGGGAGAGGGCAGAGGAGGGGAGAGGAGGAGTCGGTGGACCAGAGGGGTGAGGGGGGTTGCGTGGCGTCTCCAGGGAGTAGCGGAGGCAAGCAGGGAGGCAGGAGGTGGCCGAGCATGTGCCAGCATGCGTCGGCCACGCGCGCTGCCCACTGGCGCGAGGAAGACGACAGGAGGGAAGGCTGCTGGGTTGGGCCAAAAGTGCTGGGCCGCTAGCGGGCCGGCCAGGTAAGGGAAGGTGAGTTTCTCTCCTCTCTGCCTTTTCCTATTTCTGTTTTGTTTTCTATTTTGTTCTGTTAGTTTTTATTTAGTTCCAGCACTAAATCATTTTAGTTACTTCTGGAAATTCTTGTGGGTGTAAGATGAACTAATCCAAAACCCCACATTATTTTTCAGAATTATTGGAGTTATAAAAATATTTATAGGAATTTATAACCCCAATTCAAATATTTAGGAGTTAACTCAAAGTCCACAATGTCATGGAAAAATGTAGAATATTTATGGAGGAGCTTTTAATAACTTCCCATAAATCATGAACATTTTTGAAGGGCACTTTGGAATCACTGAGAATTATTTTAGGTTGATCTTGTTTGAATTAAATTGGTGCTAGGGTTTGGTCATCCCCATTTCAAATTTATTTGAATTTAATCATGATGCATGGATGACTATGCAACTACTTGCAAACAAACTCTAGGGCTGTGACACTACGACCGAGGAGGAAGACGTGGTGGAGGATAATTGGACGACCGTGGCCCTCGCAAGGAGTGGCATGACCGACCTCGTGAGGATCGCTGGCAGGACCAGCCTCGCGAGGGCGCCTGGAGGGACCAGCCTCGTGATGGCGCCTGGAGGGATCAGCCTCGTGAGGACCGCCCCCATGGTAACGCAGGTCTTCCTCCAATGCTGCCGCCGCCAAGAACGAATGACGACCATCATCAGGACGAGGGGGCTGGGGGCTTCCATGAGCCGCGTGCTATCGCTTGCATCTTGGGCGGAGCTCAGGCCCCAGCCTCTCAGCGTATCTTCAAGAAGTTCGCTCGCGAGGTGAATGCATCCCTCCCCAAGCTCGAGGCCACGCGCCAGCTTAGGTGGTCCAAGTGCGCCATCACCTTCAGCTCGGCAGATCAACTCAAGTGCACGGCTACTACTGGCGTTCTCCCGATGCTCTGTTCACCAGTCATCAGCAATGTGCAAGTCACCAAGACCCTCATCGATGGTGGCATAGGGCTTAACGTCCTGTCCGTTGAGATGTTTGACAACCTTCAAGTGCCATACGACTAGCTTCAGCCCACCAAGCCCTTCTCAGGAGTTACCGACGGTTCCACCACCCCGATAGGGCAGGTCCGCCTCCCTGTCACCTTCGGACAGCGCGACAACTACCACACTGAGCTCATCGACTTTGACATCGCCTACATCCACCTGCCGTAGAATGCCATCCTCGAACATCCAGCCCTGGCCAAGTTCATGGCAGTGACCCACCACGGCTAGAATGTCCTCAAGATGCCAGGAAGCGGTGGAATCATCACGGTCCCCTGCGAAGAGAGAGATGCGGTATGCTCCCTCGAGCATGCCTTCCAAGCCGCAGCAATCAAGGACCCAGACAGCAAGGGCGAGAACTCTCCCGAGGTCAACCCAAGAGGAAGAAGCAACCGCTCCGAACAAGGCCTCAGGAGGTCGCCATCTCGGGTGGTGCCGCGTCAGGATCAGCGCCCGTGCCTGGGACGCCTCCTTCCATTGCATAGGAAGGCGTGCCCAGTGCCCTCCTCGGGCAGGGCTCGGGGGCTCTCTTTTGGAGGGCCTCGGACCTCGCCAACATCACGAGGGAGGCTCTCGGGCACCACTTGGACGCGTGCTTCGCGGTATGTTTCCCTCAGGAAGACACGGGGCGTGGAAAGCCCAATGTTCAGGAGTTCATCGCCAAGACCACTCAGGAGCTTCAGGAAGCGAGGGCCGTGCGTGGCGACCGTCGCTCGCCTGGCGTGGCGCCCCATCCGGGCGAGGATGGAGGGCTGTGCGTCTGCATCGACGTCCCAAGGCTCAACCGAGCCGCATCTCAGGAGCGCTTCTGGCCTTCACGCGTGGGACACCGCAAGGGTCCGACGCACAGCTACATTCGCATGCCTTTCGGCCTGCCGAGCGCAATTGCCACCTACCAGTGTCACCTGCGAAGCATCCTGGCGGCTTAGGAGGCCAGGCACCACGCGATCCTAGCAGTGATGGAGACGGTCCTCAAGGAACCACCTGGACCCCCAAAGCCTCCTGAGGCTCAAGGCCCCGGTGGCTCGTGAGGGTCGGCCCCTTCACCGCGCATCTTCAGCTGCCCCAACACCCCCTCTACAATGGAACCAGGTGACATATCCCAAGTTCATTTCAGCTGGGAGCACCCTCAGGGCTGCATCATTCCTAGGCCTCGTGGGTCCATCCCTGCGGCATGTATCTCTTTTTATGTCTTTAGCTTACCTTGCTGGGGGCGCCCCTCGGGTTGCATCATCCCCAAGCCACTTGGGTCTGACCCAGTGGCATGTATCCATTCTGCATTTACCTAAGTTGATTGCCTTTTATGCTTAATCTACCTGTGATTATCACCTGCCCGATTGCCACCTACCACGGGAGCCGCTCACGCTGGCACGGCGCTTGCGCACGGGTCCGTCCTTGCAACGCCGACAAATCTGAGCGGTCGAGCTCTGGCCCGCGGCATGCCCCGCGCATGCCACCTCACCAGGCCCTCAGTGCCCTCACCCTTATCTCGGAGCAACCAATGGCCGGCCGGCAATCATAATGGCACCCCATGCCTTTCTCGTGCTGATTTGCAGGAACCTCCTGAGGTCTAAAGCGGGCGGCACCACGAGCTCCCTCTCTTTCCCAGACAATCCGCTTGCATGTTAAAAGGGGGGCTCCTGAGCATCGCGACTCAGGAGCTCTTACTGGCTCTCTAGCCCTCACCCCTGGCCTTGACCACGGCATCACGACCTGGCATACCAGCGGCGGCTGAGCTTGTTCAAAGGCCAGGACCTGAGGACGTAGAGCACGAAGGAGAGTGCGGGGAAGAAAGAGGAGGCTCGCACGGGCCTAACCAAGCCGTGCCACGGCTGCCGACGCACGAGCCTGGCGCAATGCAAGGGAACGACTCCGGATTACCAAGATAGGTTTCACGCTTGGAACAACTGATCATTACGACGCAAAATTCTCACTTGATGCGGCCCTGTGGCGGCAATGTTGCCTTCCTTTCTTGCCTCTCGGCGGCTGCTTGCGCGCTAAAGGGGACCTTCTGAGCATCGCGCCTCAGGGGCTCTTACTGGACCTCGGACCGCTCACCTCCTGGCCTTGACCATGGTGTTGCGACCTGGCATACCAGCGACGGCTGCAGCCTGCCTGGGGACCGGGACCTGTCAGCGTAGAGCGCCGAGTCGTCACGAGGTTAGAAAGGGGGAATCAAGCCAGGACAGGACAAGCACTCGCACGATTTCATAATAAGAATGACATCGACAAAAGACATCACAGACCATTTACACGCCCCCGCGGGGTGTTTCTCAATTCCTCACAGGGAACAAAAGAAAAGAACTTTGAGGAGCCCTAATGATACGTCTCCAATGTATCTATAATTTTTGATTGTTCCATGCTATTATATTACCTATTTTGGATGTTTATGGGATTTACTTTACACTATTATATCATTTTTGGGACTAACCTACTAACTGGAGGCCCAGCCCAAATTGCTATTTTTTTTTGCCTATTTTAGTGTTTTCAAGAAAAGGAATATCAAACGGAGTCCAAACGGGATGAAACCTTCGGGAGCGAACTTTTTGGAACAAAGAGTGGACGTCAAGCAACAAACGAGGTGGCCACGAGGGTGCCCGGTGCGCCCCCTGGGGGTAGGCGCTTCGCCCATCCTCGTGGGCCCCTCGAGTGTCAACCGGCCTACTTCTTCCTCCTATATATACTCTCGTACCCTGAAAACATCGAGGAGCACCACGAAAACCTAATCCCACCGCCGCAAACTTCTGTATCTGCGAGATCCCATCTTGGAGCCTTCGCCGGCGCTCCGCCGGAGGGGGAATCGACCACGGAGGGCCTCTACATTATCTCCAAGGCCTCTCCGATGAGTTGTGAGTAGTTTACCACAGACCTTCAGGTCCATAGTTATTAGCTAGATGGCTTCTTCTCTCTCTTTGAATCTCAATACAAAGTTCTCCTCGATCTTCTTGGAGATCTATTCGATGTAACTCTTTTTGCGGTGTGTTTGTCGAGATCCGATGAATTGTGGATTTATGATCAAGTTTATCTATCAGAAATATTTGAATCTCCTCTGAATTCTTTTATGTATGATCGGTTATCTTTGTGTCAGGACCCCGACTCAATGCCACATCGATCTAGCATGTAACACCTCATATCACTTTGCGGCCTCACGCACGGTATCCCCACGGGTGTCGCCTTACCTTTGCCCGGGACCGTTTGCGCCTTTTGGCACACGTATATGATAGTGTCGCTAGCATCCATATGATAAGGAGCCCGGGCTGACATGGCTAGTCGTAAACCCAAAGTGAAACAAACTTACAGGGACAGGCATCCATGACCCAGCATCGAACGTGTCGGTCTTCAGCGAGTGAATCCAGGCTGTAGCACTAGGCTAGCAGGACTCCGGTGAACTGGGCTGTAGCGGGGTAACAGGACTCCGGTATTCATCGCGTGACATTTCCCCGAAGGGACAGACACAGGAACGAAGAAGGACACATGCCGGCCAGCCTAAGTGTTCCGGAGCAGTAGCAAGCTACCCTGGCTCAGTGGAAGCACTAGGAGACATTTCCTGGTAAGAGAGGCTACTAAGGATAAACAACTAGATAGTCAGATCCCACACATACCAAGCATTTCAATAACATACACACAATATGCTCAATATGTGCAAATACAACATGGCATCACAACATGACTCTACAACTCAAGTATTTTATTCAATAGGCTCCGAGAAGCGGGATATTAGAAACATGGGTCTCATGACCCAACATTCAGAGCATACAAGTCAAAGCACAAGCGGAAGCTTAACATGTCTGAGTACAGACATCTACAAATGAAAAAGGCCGAGAAGCCTGACTATCTACCAGATCCTGTCGAGGGCACAAGATCGTAGCTGAGGTAACAAGCTAAACGTCGAAGTCCACGTGAAACTACTAGTGAGACTGAAGTCTCTTTGCAAAAACATAAAATAGGCAAACGTGAGTACAAATGTACCCAGCAAGACTTACATCAGAACTAACTACATATGCATCATTATCAACAAAGGGGATGGTGGAGTTTGACTGCAGCAAGCCAGCTTTGACTCGGTGGCTAACCTGAACTACGACTGCAAGTAACTCTTTTGAGGTGGCGCACACGAGTCCACATATTCACCATATCAATACATCACTATGGATCCGCTCCCGTCTCCCTACGAGAACGCCATCCATAGCACTCACGCTTATCTTGCGTATTTTAGAGTATCCACTTTCACTTGTCTATGAACTGTACAGGCAACCCAGAAGTCCTTTACCACGGACACGGCTATTCGAATAGATCATATTAACCCTGCAGGGGTATACTTCTTCACACACGCTCTCGCCACTTACCGCCATGTACACCTCGTGTATCTCGGCAACCTTCAAGCGAAAGCCTGGCGAGGGAGTCGGCCACGACCTGACTAACCACACAAGTCTCTAGTCCAGGTTTATCGCCTATCCGGGTTCCATCCGCAACGAGATACGGCCGGGGTGTCGCTCACGGCCCCAAACGATGTGTGCAGGGTTCCCAAGTCCACCATCCGGGTGCCACTTGGTACACCGGGCCACTGTGCCTAGTCTGTCCCAAGCCCACCTATACCGGGTGCCACTTGGTAGACTACTAACACTACCTACAAATACCAGAAACTAGTTGCAACTCCTGGACAGAGATCATGTTGATTAATAAGTCGAGAGGGGTCGAGTTACCGGAACCCAATGTGTGGTAGTAACTGTTCATGGATCACAAACACAGAACTCAGTTCCTGAGGACGGTTTCAATAAGACAACCCACCATGTACTCCTGCATGGCCTCTCACCGCTACCTTTACCAAATCGTGTTCACACACTTAGCTTACACAAAGTAGGACATGTTCACACACCTCTGATTCATCCCCGATGAATCATACTTGACACAACTCTAAGCAATAGCAGGCATGATAAACAAGCATGAATGAGTAGGCACATCAGGGCTCAAACAACTCCTACTCATGCTAGTGGGTTTCATCTATTTACTGTGGCAATGACAGGTCATGCAGAGGATAAAGGGGTTCAACTACCGCAGCAAGTAACAGTTGTATCGTTGTTGTCCTAATGCAGTAAAATAGAGCAGGAGCGAGAGAGTGGGATTTTATCGGAATGAACAAGGGGGTTTTGCTTGCCTGGCACTTCTGAAGATAGCATTGGGTCTTCATCAGTGTCAACGATTACAACGTCAGAACCACGTCTATCGAGAGGGGACAAACACCGGCATACAAGGAAGAACACAATCAATGCAATGCACAATATGATGCATGATCATGACATGGCAATATGCTGTTGATTGGGCTAATGCAACTAGCAACAAATTCAAACTCCATATGTGATTATTCAAATGCCATTTAATTGATTTGTGCTAAACAGTAGCTATAAGTTGTTCTAACATGCATGAAAATGGTACAGATGGATAGATTGGATTTTTCTGATCATTTTTCATATATAAATTATTTCATTTGGAGTTATGGTTGAATTTATATGATTTTTAGAAGTTTAGGGCATTTTCTAGAATTTCCTGAATAAGAATAAATCCAGTAAATGATTTATTGCGTAAGCACTGCATCACTGTGACGTCAGCAGGTCAACAGATGCTGCTGCAGGTCAAACCTGACCAGTGGGGTCCACTGGTCAGTGACTGGGGCTGGTTAGTGCCGCTGACGTGTGGGCCTAGTCAACGGCCACGTCAGCTTGGTCAAAGCTGACGCGTGGGGCCGCTGTTGTTAATTTAAAACTAAACAGGGAATAAACTGTGGTTAGTTAAGTAGTGGGGGCCAGCTGCCAGTGACTGATGTGGGTAATTAGCAGTTTCACAGGGGGGGTTATTAGTGCGGGTTGACCGGTTTGACCGGCGGTTAGTCGCCGGCGAGGTCGAACGCGGTGGAGCGCGTCGGGTTTGTCGATCCGGCGACCATTTGGGTGGCAGAGGCCACGGGCGAGGAGCCAGGGCTCATCTGCGTCGTCTGAAGCAAGCGGGAGAGGCGGGGGCGGCCTGAGCTCGCCAGGAACGAGCTCGAGGCGGTGGCCGGAGCACGGCCAGGTGCGCGCGGGGTGCTGCGGGGCACGACAGGAGCTGCGGGCGGCGGCTTTGTTCTTATGGGAGGCTCCTGAGCGCGATGGCGTGCGCGGGCATGAGCTGCGGTGGCTCTAGCCATGACGGTGAGGATCCACGGCGGCGCGACTGCTCGGGTCCGGTGGTTAGCACGGCTACGGCGCGCGAGTGACAAAATGGAGACGGGGAAACGGCGGCGGGGCTCACAGTGGATTCGTCGGAGGCGTCAGCAAGCTCGGGGAGGCGGCAAGGCGAGCGCGGGGTCGCCGGCGATCTGAGGTGCTGTAGGTTGAAGAAGGGGTCGATGCAGGCGCTGTGGTGCGTCCCCGGTTGCGTTGGTCGTCGAGGAGGGAGACGGAGCTGCGACAATTCTCCTGGACACGCTGGATGGGCGAGGGAGGGCCGGTGGCCGCGGTGGTGCTAGTCGTCGGCGACGGCTGCACTCGGGTGAGATCGGGGGGAGAGAGCCAGGGGAGGGGGGAGAGAGCAGCGAGTGAGGGAGAGGGGACAGGGGCTTCGGGTGTCTCCGTGGCGCTGGTAGAAGGCCCGGGGCTCCCAGGTGGAAGCAGGAGGTGGCCTAGGGCTCTCGGGCGCACGCCACGCCTCGCCTCTGCCTTCTGGCAGAGGTGGGAGATGACTGGCAATGGGGCTAGTGGGCTGGGCCGGCAGCTGGGCTGCACAGAACCTTGGCCAGTCAGGTAAGCTACAGGTAAGCTCTCTTTTCCTTTTGTTCCAGTTTTTCTATTTCTTTTATTCTGTTTTGAATTAGTAAAAATACTAATCCATTTTGTAAAATCCTGAAAATGATTTTGGGCACTATTTGAAATATATGCAACAACCCTCATTTAGTTTCAGAATTATTTGAGCATTTAAATTATTTATAGCATTTAAATGCCCAAATTCAAATAGTTTATGAATTAATTCAAAAATCGAAAATGGACCTAGAAATATGTGCATCATTTTTGGCAGAGGTTTTAAACCAATCCAAAAATGATGAACTTTTCTGAAGGGCATTTTGGGTTCATTGAGAATAGTTTTATTTGAACCTAGTTAATTTGATCTGGTGCTAGGGTTTGAGCAATCCCCATTTCAAATTTCAAATAAATTTAGACATGATGCAGCAACCTAGCTAGTCCAAGTGCATAGCAAGGCTAGGGACGTGACAACTCACCCCCACTAAACAAGAATCTCGCCCCGAGATTCAAGACGTGAGGTAAGAGGAAACGGGGGTCACAAAACTATCACAATCTTCATGATCCATTTGCCCTTCTTGAAGATGTTGACTCATTGCTTCAAATCGATCTTGACGTCTTTGCTTTCGAGATCTTCATTCAACATGATGACAAGGGGAAAGGGAAAACTCTAGAAGGATCGATCTTCTTGAGGTTCGAGCAACTTAGGATCATCTCAATGATCACAAGATCAACTCACGGAATGAGACGTAGAAACATCTCTGGAGCTGAGAGGCAAGGCATGCACGAGGAGGGATGGAAGAAACAATTTGATGAGGGTTTCAAAGTAGTGAGGAAACAATTACTATGATCCCATAATGGGGCACCTTGGGAGAGGTGACTCGTAGAATCATCCCTTAAGTGGAAAAAAGAATTACCTTTGATTCAGAGATCATTAGAGCTCTTTATACCAGCTTAAGGCAAATCACAATCGATCATTTGGAGGGGTTCGGTAGAATGGCATACCCAGACTAGAATGGGTGATGTGGATTACCTTGTTGAAAACAACACAAGGAATGATTTTAGTAACTGGGGAGAAGCTCAACAGTAAAGAGTGAGTCCACTGTTTCAAAAGTTACAGCATAACCAAGGAAACTAAGAGCAATCCCAATTAGTGCCGATGATAACACCTAGCGCTTGTGCGTGCTCTCAAGAATTGAGCATTTCCATATTCATCAAGGTTTTACCAATATCCGTGTCAAGGGTCCTGGCAACACAACGTACTACCATGATGAACAACGATGGACGATGTAGAGGCAAAGGAAGATAACCTTCTCAGATTTCACCTTAGCGGGGCCAAGGTAACAAAATCTGGATGATCGACCGAGAGACATTTAGCACTCCACTTCTAATGTTCTCCTTGAGGTGCTAGCGTAACCCATTCATAGATATGGTTTGATATCTAGAACATCAAGTAAAAGGTCGGACTTCGGGAGCACAAAAATCCATAAGGAACAACTACTGGAATAAGTTCTACGAGATCCTTATGGGGAGGTGGCCAACTTCCTCAAACAAGATACTACAATAATAGGTCTTCCGGTTGGGTGTGTTGGCCACGACATCCATTTTACCGGGTTATAGAGAGACCAATATTATAGTTCTTGGGACACGTTCCAACCATCATATCTGCATGAGATTCAGATCTGGTTAATGTTAGAATATTCTAGACTCATCAGGTCTAGAGAAAAGAAAAAAAAATGAAAGTTTGCAACACAAATCGACGAGATGGCGTTGCGGAATTCTCGGGAATAAACTACGATAGCAAGCTCCAAAACATGAGCTAGTTCTGCTACGTACATGTGAACACGCTGTCCCAGACAAGCATGACCACATAGTAGTCTTATAATAAAATGCTACCGAGTTCAGGTGGGGAACCATCATTGCGGATAACGAAATCCTTGATTAAGCCCGGGTTAGCTCTTAAAAGGAACTCCTTCTCCTGGAACAAATCAGTCAGTGGCTTGGTGTGCTAAGGATACATATAGAATGAAGGTTGCAAGTCTCCAAACCACAGAATACTTCGCACGTATGCATGACCGACTTGGGATGATTCCAAAGGAAGCAACATTGAGTTTCTGGAATCCATGGTGGCAACTTGCATCAAATGCACATGAATTAGAGGAAGCCACTTCTTTCATCCGAACATATGCTTCATGAGCTAGCACGAAGAAATGCTTTCAAAAGTTTCCAACACTAGCTTAATGTTCAACAAAATTATGGAGAAGATAGGAATGTTGCCGATGGGCTCAATCAACAACAATTCATCCAGGTTTCCATAAAAATGGAATTCCATAATTATGAGAACAAGTGATAGTATTGGTCAGACCAAAGGATATAATGGTGTATGCTTGAGGGATCAACCACGAGTAAGACAACATTAAGAACATCGCTGGTTCTGATTTGATTTGAGGATAGCCCACACTCAAATCAAAGTTTTGATAAGACAATAGATCCAACAATTGGTCACGGGGATCAATCGATGAAGATATCATCTTTCTTCAACACACATCTACAAAAGATATCCCTTTGAAATGAACTAAGTTAGGCAAAGCTTTTATCTTCCAATTCTCCAAGTTGTTGTTTAGCTCAACCAACTAGTTCAGGGTATCCAACACGGATTCTTGGAGAAAGGGTGGTTTACAGGAATAAACCAACTTGATCACGAACTCAACATAGTGGTCAAGTGATGACCTGGTGATACTTCCGAGAAGATATTCAGAAAATCACGAACCACCGATATGTCACTAGGCTCGCGAACAATCTTGCTTTTCAGGGCAAGAAGATATGATCACAAGAGCGAGGGATTGGCACAATCCTAACTCATTGATCGAGGAGTGCACCGGAAATAAGGACTAGGTAGCACAATCAATCTTAGAATGGTGATGATTCAATAATCAACATGCTAAGAATGAGGTTATCGTCCATTTAACTACCAAGCAACGAAGTTGCTAGGTGTATAGATTCCACACATCACGATTCACTTGTCAGCATTCCGGTTGCGTCAACACGGTACCGAGGAATGAGTAATGATGGCCAGAAGTATCACTACGTCAAGAATTCACAAGAGCCGGTGCAATTCTCATGAAAATCCTAACATAAAGACGGTAATACTTCAGGGTAGAACAGAATCAAAAGCTGGGTTGGCATTTTGATCTGCGGAGCACAACTACTTTGACCCAATCCTGGATATGGAAGAGGTACTGGAGTTTGTTTCTCCTAGTCATCCTGAATAGAATGGCTTGACGGACCACAAGAATAATAAGCATCGATAACACGAATGCATGATTACTCCTGACTATCAATTGATAGACGAAGATCGGAATACGACTGGAGAGGGACAACTCAAAGGAACATATATCTTTCTGAGTTGTGGATGCATAGATTAGTATGTCGAGCAAAGCTCAACATTTCTTCCGGATAACCCATGCAGAAGGTGGAACTGGCAGATTCACAATATAGAATGGAGAACTCATCAAGAGCACTCTGGTTGTGATCTTCTGGTTCGAAAGAACTCCTGCCAAGAATGGTTCATGGTATTTGGAAGAACGATATACCACGGACCTCGAGGATTATCGCAAAGGTTGCTAATATCCTAAAGGAACTAGCAAACACTATCAACACGAGGTAAGTAGGGTGAATCTCGGGTTCAAAACCCAGAAGTAGAATACCTACTAATTAAATGGCATCACAGGATGCTTTCGAGAATAATGGCCAGAATGATCACACTGAAAACATAAAACATGGCTAGATTATTAGGTGGTACTCTAAGACACCTAGGGTCATAATAATAACTCCAACATATATGCCAAGGCAATAGAGTACCTCAACTCACCGATTAGTGTGATTAACCTGTCCCAAATGGACATCGGGAATAGGAGGAAGGGATTTGCAAATGCATCAGACTGTTTAGAAACCTGGGATGACTCGGACAGCATAACGGCTGTAAATGCTCAAAAGAATTTAGACATGCTACAAAAATGGTGGCATCGCCACTCAGAAGCACAATATCAAGGTTTCGAGATCAACAATTAACATACGGAAGTAGTAGGAACTGAACCGAGGCTTAAATCCAACAATCTTATAAGTCTATGGATTAGTAACACGTGATCCTGATAGACACAAGAGAAGACCTAGTTCCTTAACCCCATAGGAAACATAAGATCACTCAGATCAGAGGGCATGAGGTATAAGGAGTAAAAAGAGCCTTACGTTCCATCCCACAATAAATTCCCTTATATAACTAAAGAATTTCTAGACTCAACTTCGACCAATTTGGCTTGGTAATCCTACAGGCTGTCAAGCTCTGATACCAAAGCTGTCAGGACCCCGACTCAATGCCACATCGATCTAGCATGTAACACCTCATATCACTTTGCGGCCTCATGCACGGTATCCCCACGGGTGTCGCCTTACCTTTGCCCGGGACCGTTTGCGCCTTTTGGCACACGTATATGATAGTGTCGCTAGCATCCATATCATAAGGAGCCCGGGCTAACATGGCTAGTCGTAAACCCAAAGTGGCACAAACTTACAGGGACAGGCATCCATGACCCATCATCGAACGTGTCGGTCTTCAGCGAGTGAATCCAGGCTATAGCACTGGGCTAGCAGGACTCCGGTGAACCGGGCTGTAGCGGGCTAATAGGACTCCGGTATTCATCGCGTGACATTTCCCCGAAGGGATAGACACAGGAACGAAGAAGGACACATGCCGGCTAGCCTAAGTGTTCCGGAGCAGTAGCAAGCTACCCTGGCTCAGTGGAAGCACTAGGAGACATTTCCCGGTAAGAGAGGCTACTAAGGATAAACAACTAGATAGTCAGATCCCACACATACCAAGCATTTCAATAACATACACACAATATGCTCAATATGTGCAAATACAACATGGCATCACAACATGACTCTGCAACTCAAGTATTTTATTCAATAGGCTCCGAGGAGCGGGATATTACAAACATGCGTCTCATGACCCAACATTCAGAGCATATAAGTCAAAGCACAAGCAGAAGCTTAACATGTCTGAGTACAGACATCTACAAATGAAAAAGGCTGAGAAGCCTGACTATCTACCAGATCCTGCCGAGGGCACAAGATCGTAGCTGAGGTAACAAGCTAAACGTCGAAGTCCATGTGAAACTACTAGTGAGACTGAAGTCTCTCTGCAAAAACATAAAATAGGCAAACGCGAATACAAATGTACCCAGCAAGACTTACATCAGAACTAACTACATATGCATCATTATCAACAAAGGGGACGGTGGAGTTTAACTGCAGCAAGCCAGCTTTGACTCGGTGGCTAACTTGAACTACGACTGCAAGTAACTCTTTTGAGGTGGCGCACACAAGTCCACATATTCACCATATCAATGCATCACTATGGATCCGCTCCCATCTCCCTACGAGAACGCCATCCATAGCACTCATGCTTATCTTGCGTATTTTAGAGTATCCACTTTCACTTGTCTATGAACTGTACAGGCAACCCAGAAGTCCTTTACCGCGGACACGGCTATTCGAATAGATCATATTAACCCTGCAGGGGTGTACTTCTTCACACACGCTCTCGCCACTTACCGCCATGTACACCTCGTGTATGTCGGCAACCTTCAAGCGGAAGCCTGGCGAGGGAGTCGACCACGACCTGACTAACCACACAAGTCTCTAGTCCAGGTTTATCGCCTATCCGGGTTCCATCCGCAACGAGATCCGGCCGGGGTGTCGCTCACGGCCCCAAACGATGTGTGCAGGGTTCCCAAGTCCACCATCCGGGTGCCACTTGGTAAACCGGGCCACTGTGCCTAGTCTGTCCCAAGCCCACCTGTACCGGGGGCCACTTGGTAGACTACTAACACTAACTACAAACAACAGAAACTAGTTGCAACTCCTGGACAGAGATCATGTTGATTAATAAGTCGAGAGGGGTCGAGTTACCGGAACCCAATGTGTGGTAGTAACTGTTCATGGATCACAAACATAGAACTCAGTTCCTGAGGACGTTTTCAATGAGACAACCCACCATGTACTCCTACATGGCCTCTCACCACTACCTTTACCAAATCGTGTTCACACACTTAGCTTACACACAGTAGGACATGTTCACACACCTCCGATTCATCCCCGATGAATCAGACTTGACACAACTCTAAGCAATAGTAGGCATGATAAACAAGCATGAATGAGTAGGCACATCAGGGCTCAAACAACTCCTACTCATGCTAGTGGGTTTCATCTATTTACTGTGGAAATGACAGGTCATGCAGAGGATAAAGGGGTTCAACTACCGCAGCAAGTAACAGTTGTATTGTTGTTGTCCTAATGCAGTAAAATAGAGCAGGAGCGAGAGAGTGGGATTATATCGGAATGAACAAGGGGGTTTTGCTTGCCTGGCACTTCTGAAGATAGCATTGGGTCTTTATCAGTGTCAACGATTACAACGTCAGAACCACGTCTATCGAGAGGGGACAAACACCGGCATACAAGGAAGAACACAATCAATGCAATGCACAATATGATGCATGATCATGACATGGCAATATGTTGTAGAATTGGCTAATGCAACTAGCAACAGATTAAATGAAGTTGGTTTGAATACAAGATTCAAATTCAAACTCCATATGTGATTATTCAAATGCCATTTAATTGATTTTTGCTAAACAGCAGCTATAAGTTGTTCTAAACTGCATGAAAATGGTACTGATGGATAGATTGGATTTTTCTGATCATTTTTCATATATAAATTATTTCATTTGGAGTTACGGTTGAATTTATATGATTTTTAGAAGTTTAGGGCATTTTCTGGAATTTCCTGAAGAAGAATAAATCCAGTAAATGATTTATTGCGTAAGCACTGCATCACTGTGATGTCAGCAGGTTAACAGACGCTGCTGCAGGTCCCCACTGGTCAGTGACTGGGGCTGGTTAGTGCCGCTGACGTGTGGGCCTAGTCAACGGCCACGTCAGCTTGGTCAAAGCTGGCGCGTGGGGCCGCTGTTGTTAATTTAAAACTAAACAGGGAATAAACTGTGGTTAGTTAGGCAGTGGGGGCCAGCTGTCAGTGACTGACGTGGGTAATCAGCAGTGTCAAAGGGGGGGTTATTAGCGCGGGTTGACCGGTTTGACCGGCGGTTAGTCGCCGGCGAGGCCGAACGCGGCGGAGCGCGTCGGGTTTGTCTCTCCGGCGACCATTTGGGTGGCAGAGGCCACGGGCGAGGAGCCAGGGCTCGTCCGCGTCGTCTGAAGCAAGCGGGAGAGGCGGGGCAGCCTGAGCTCGCCGGGAACGAGCTCGAGGCGGTGGCCGGAGCACGGCCAGGTGCGCGCGGGGTGCTGCGGGGCACGACAGGAGCTGCGGGTGGCGGCTTTGGTCTTATGGGAGGCTCCTGAGCGCGATGGCATGCGCCGGCACGAGCTGCGGTGGATCTGGCCACGACGGTGAGGATCCATGGCGGCCCGACCGCTCGGGTCCGGTGGTTAGCACGGCTACAGCGCGCGAGTGACAAAATGGAGAGGGGGAAACGGCGGCGGGGCTCACAGTGGATCCGTCGGAGGCGTCAGCAAGCTCGGGGAGGCGGCGAGACGAGCGCGGGGTCGCCGGCGATCTCAGGTGCCGTAGGTTGAAGAAGGGGTCGATGCAGGCGCTGCGGTGCGTCCCCGGTTGCGTTGGTCGTCGAGGAGGGAGACGGAGCCGCGACAATTCTCCTGGACACGCTGGATGGGCGAGGGAGGGCCGGTGGCCGCGGTGGTGCTAGTCGGCGGCGACGGCTGTGCTCGGGTGAGCTCGGGGGGAGAGAGCCAGGGGAGGGGGGAGAGAGCAGCGAGTGAGGGAGAGGGGACAGGGGCTTCAGGCGTCTCTGTGGCGCTGGTAGAAGGCCCGGGGCTCCCAGGTGGAAGCAGGAGATGGCCGAGGGCTCTCGGGCGCGCGCCACGCCTCGCCTCTACCTTTTGGCAGAGGTGGGAGATGACTGGCAATGGGGCCAGTGGGCTGGGCCGGCAGCTGGGCTGCACAGAACCTGGGCCAGTCAGGTAAGCTACAGGTAAGCTCTCTTTTCCTTTTGTTCCAGTTTTTCTATTTCTTTTATTCTGTTTTGAATTAGTAAAAATACTAATCCATTTTGTAAAATCCTGAAAATAATTTTGGCACTATTTGAAATATATGCAACAGCCCTCATTTAGTTTCAGAATTATTTGAGCATTTAAATTATTTATAGTATTTAAATGCCCAAATTCAAATACTTTATGAATTAATTCAAAAACCCAAAATGGACCTAGAAATATGTGCATCATTTTTGGCAGAGGTTTTAAACCAATCCAAAAATGATGAACTTTTCTGAAGGGCATTTTGGGTTCATTGAGAATAGTTTTATTTGTTGATTTGATCTGGTGCTAGTGTTTGAGCAATCCCCATTTCAAATTTCAAATAAATTTAGACATGATGCAGCAACCTAGCTAGTCCAAGTGCATAGCAAGGCTAGGGACGTGACACTTTGCAAGTCTCTTTGAATGATCAGTTTGGTTTGGCCTACTAGATTGATCTTTCTTGCAATTGGAGAAGTGCTTAGCTTTGGGTTCAATCTTGCGGTGTCCTTTCCTAGTGACAGCAGGGGCAACAAGGCACATATTGTATTGTTGTCATCGAGGATAAAAATATGGGGTTTATATCATACTGCATGAGTTTATCCCTCTACATCATGTCATCTTTCTTAATGCGCTACTCTGTTCTTATGAACTTAATACTCTAGATGCAGGCAGGAGTCGGTCGATGTGTGGAGTAATAGTAGTAGATGCAGAATCGTTTCGATCTACTTGTCACGGACGTGATGCCTTATACATGCTCGTGCCTAGATAATCTCATAACTATGCACTTTTCTATCAATTGCTCGACAGTAATTTGTTCACCCACCGTAATACATATGCTATCTTGAGAGAAGCCACTAGTGAAACCTATGGCCCCTGGGTCTATCTTTTATCATATAAGATTTCCATCTACTTTTATTTGCATCTTTTATTTTCCAATCTATATCATAAAAATACCAAAAATATTTATCTTATCTTATTATCTCCATCAGATCTCACTTTCGCAAGTTAGCGTGAAGGGATTGACAACCCCTTTATCGCATTGGTTGCGAGGTTCTTGTTTGTTTGTGTAGGTGCATGGGACTTTTGAGGAGCTTCCTACTAGATTGATACCTTGGTTCTGAAAAACCGAGGGAAATACTTACACTACTTTGCTGCATCACCCTTTCCCCTTCAAGGGAAAAACCAACACATGCTCAAGAGGTAGCACCTAACTACACGCGCCTTCGTGGCCGACGCCATCATCAACAGTGGGCTACGGGAGACCGGCGCCAACACCATCCAGATCAGCGGTGACTACGGCCCGATGCTGCCGCCTTGCTCTAGGCACGGCGAGAGCTCGGGGATGCGTAGTTGTCATCGCTCGTCTTCGGAGTCTTGTAGGGTTCGGGAGAGTCGCCGGACTCCCAAGCATTGTTGCTGCTTGCGGAGGAGCCGCTGGAGGAGCGGACGACAGGCCCAGCCCCTGCTGCGTCGATATCTTGACTGCCCCTCCGGGGCAGCTCTCCAGGCAGCGGCCTTCCGCGTCGAGGACCATGAAGGACAATGTGGAGGCGCTGTCGTATTCAAAATGGATCGCGAGGGCGCCCCCCATTCGGCAGACCCGGGCGACCTCGCCCCAGCCTCGGGTCATGAAGATCTTGCCCAGGGAAACGACTTCAACCTCCGCTCCGGTCGCCGGGGCGCCATAATCAGCGTGCTGCAGCCAAAGCTCGAGAGGCCCCCTCGGCGGCATCTCGTTCGAGAAGAACGAAGGGAAGCAGATCCAAATGCTCGGAGTCATCGCTGCCAGCAGCACGAGCTCGCGAGAGGAGTCTGCGGCGTGGACTCCAGGGGCGACATCGCGCGCCACCACGGCGCGCCGACCGTGGCTGCGGCGCGGGCAGCGCCGCTCGCCGCCCCTTTCTTCGGAGCCGCCCGGCTTGGGCGTACTGGGGTAGCGGGTACCCAGGAGGTGGCCGCTCGCACCAAGGACTCGTCATCTCTAGCCTCACGACCTCGCCGTGGCGGTGGGCCGGCCTCTTCTTCGGCGGGAGTGGATCGGGTCTGTCCCGGGGAGCCTTCCCCTTCTCTTCGTCCGAGAATGTATGGATCAGTGCCATTGGTGTCAAGACTGGAGGTAAAGCAGGGAAGAAGAAGCAGGCGGAGCAAGAAGAGATGGGCGACGAGGGCTCTCACCCCTCCTCATTCATAGCCCAAGGGAGGCCAACCGTCGACCTCCATGATCGCAGGTAATGATAAACCTTTTTGCATGCAGCAGGGACTCGTCAAGTCGGACAGTTGCCGAGGCAGCATGGGGAAGCGGAGACGCCCACGTCCAATCAGTTGCCACGTGTCGACCAAGGCTACAGGCTGTTGGGGCCCGCGGCGCTCCACACTTGCCATTTGGCATCGCGCCAAGTCCTAGCGCACCTTGGGCCCAGGGCTACTGTCGGCATTCTAGGAACGGAGCTTCCCAGACTTGCCTGCCTGCGGCCCACGGCGTGTCTCCACCAGTGGCCCAATACGGCCGGTCTTTGTCAACCAACACTCAAGACCCTCGCGAGGGGCCAAGCCTCGCGAGGCGGACGACACAAGGCCTCCTTAGGAGCGGCCTCACCAGGCAGGCTCGCGAGGGGGCGAAGAGATCAAGGCGAGGGGTACCTCGTGAGGTTCCCATGACGCAAGCCATGACGACCAAGGCCAGGCGTGCGCCAGGCGGGTGCCAGCATGCGCAATGTCCTTGTTTCCCCTTTGGTGCTAGGGGGGGGGGGGGTGGCAAGCGCAGTTGCGGAGTACCAAGGCATCAGGCAAAGGTTTCCATATCGGTGCAACAAGACCAAGACCAGCAGGACGGCAGGACAGAGGTCATCATGGAGCCCAAGACGGCATCACCACCAGCGCCTTTGATAGGCGAAGACCACCTTTAGTCAGGATAGCTTGTACTAGATGTCCCCTTTCAAATTGGCCATTGTTGGATCCCTTCCTTCTCAATATTTGGGAAGAGTTCCAGGGCCTCTATCAATAGGACTATCCACCACAGTGGGACAGGGAGAACGGATCTCGACCTCCAGAGACCAACTCAGTTGATCTTCGCATCTACCAAGCACAAGAACACCTCTCCTCAGGAGGCTGTTCTTCCCTTGTACTGTTCATCATCAGCCCAAGAGGCAATCCGCCAACACCACACTGGAGTAGGGTATTACACCAGAACGGTGGCCCAAACTAGTATAAATCTTGTGTCTCTTGTGTTGTGAGTTCATCGAGCTAAGCTTACAGATCGCGCCGAGGCTAAGAGCGAGATTCAGTGGGGGAAATCTTTGTGTGCACCCCAGTGTTCGAACCTCAAGGGTTTTGCCGGAACCCTGAATCCAACACAGGCAGAGGCGTCTCGCGCGGGGATGCTGAACCTGCCGCCTGGCCACTGCCCAAAGGCCGCATGGGGGAGCCAAGCGAGTGTCGCGTCGCCGGCCAACCTCTCACTGCCCCACTGCAATGGGGGAACACACCATCGCCCGGCTACTCCGACGGCGATGCGCATGGAGGGTTCAACCCCAACATCATCTTCCCGCATGGCGCGCCACCGCGTGCCTCGCCCTCCAGCCTCAACCCCGACCAGCGCACTCCCTCCCCCGCATTCACCGCCGGCCTCAACCCAGTACAGCTACCGCATACGCCTCTGCGCTGGGGCTCCATGTCATTTGGACACGGCTCGGCGCCGCAGTTCAGTAACACCGACGCCGACATGGACGAGATCATCACGAGCGGCTCGGTCGCCGCCGCTTCCTGCCCCGGATTCCACGCACAAGACGACACGATGGACGCTAATACGTCTTCAACGTATCTATAATTTTTGATTGTTCCATGTTGTTATATTATCATTCTTGGATGTGTTACAATCATTTTATAGTCATTTTATATCATTTTTTGGTACTAACCTATTGACATAGTGCCCAGTGTCAGTTGTTGTTATTCTGCATGTTTTTTACATCGCAGGAAATCAATATCAAACGGAGTTCAAATGCAGCGAAACTCCTGGAGGATTTTTTTTGGGCCAGAAGACATCCAGTGGGCCAAGAAAGCACCTAGGGGGTGGCTCGAGGGTTGTGCCCACCTCGGGTGCCCCCTGAACCGCCTCTTTGCTCTATAAATACCCCAATATTCTAGAAACCCTCGGGGCTCTCCGGAGAGATAATACCCCTACTCCTGCATGTCTGAGTATATCTAGTATTCTAGTACAGAGTTGCTCCTGGAGCTGTATCTAAGCTTAGTGCCATATGCATCTGGCTTTGTATATGTATATGAGCACAAGTGTGTGGGTGGCCGCATGTGCATGAGCATGCATGCGTGAGTGTGTGGGAGTATGTGTGTTCTTCCTAGATGGATGGATGCATGGATGGTTGCTATATATAGTGTGGCTAGCTTAACATGTAAGCTAGGTAGTGGCATGGGCAAGGCATGGTGGGGGTGTCAAGCTTGTCCCCTGGGTCACTTCATAAATAGTGCCCAGGGACAAGTGACACTGTACATGATGGCATCACGGTATAGCTGTCTCGTTCGTGGTATGGCCATCTCATCGGGATCTTGTCGGTGTCGGGTCGGTCTGCAGCCGGCAACCGGCTGGTTGGTGCAGTCGGCAGCCGACCACGTAGCCGGCTGGGTGGAGCAGTCGGACGGGGAGCCGGCAGGAGCGGCCCGGCAGTTGGACTGAGGGGTTTTGCTAGCCCCGATGTCTTGAAATATTGTCTTGCCGTCTTCAGGGTACCCGTGGTTAATTACTCCGACAGTAGCCCCCAAGCCTCCGGGCAACTTGGCAAAGTTGGGCGGAGGTTTTTTGGCGGTGTTCACGAAAATGATCATGCAAAAGACAAAGTTAGTCCATGTAGATATATCAAATTATTGCTTCTAGTGTTGCAAGTTTTATGCGGAGGGTGCCGACTCGGTTTCGTCCGAGCCCCCTTCAATCTTTTTCATGTTCCCTCCACTCTTTGGCTTGTACTCTTGCTTGCCGGACAGCCGCTCTGCGGTCTGTGGCTGAGCGTGGGCCGCGAAGTGGAGTGTACAGTACTCAAACTCTAGGAGCAGATTCTACCGAGCAGATACTCGTAAAAGAAACGACCGGGTCGCCCGAACCTTTTTCTTCCGGACATTTTTCACGTGGGTGGCCTCCAGCGTTCACTCTTGCTAGCCGGACACCCGCTCTGCGGTCTGTGACTAAGAGTGGGCCTTTGGTACTGCACATGCTACTAAGCCATCTGCGGGAACTAATGTCTTAGGCCAAGCGGCCAGCCACCGGGACAACTCTGGCTGGCGCCAGGGCGAACAGTGATGCAACTATAATAAAATGCGGAGATATCCCGCCGAGCATCGCTCGAGGTTATCCGTGCTTTCACGATGCAAAAAATATGCAGGTGAGGAGCTCACATTGATTTTCGTGTAGGCGAGGCGGAGTTTGCCAAAGATACCCGGCGCGGCTCAGCGCTTTCTAAGCGCGTTGGTGCACCCCCTGGGTGTAGCCCTCAAGCCTCCAGGAGCTCGAGGAGGGTCCAGCCGGTCGGGCTTGACCGGCCAGGGGTGAGCGGGACGCGGCCGAGCCGGCTTGGCATAGCCGGCCAGGCGGCGAGGTGTAGTGCTCCTTTTTCTTCTTTCTTCTCCTCTGCCGGCTGCTGTCAGCTGGACAAAACTCTTTTTTTTTTGTCTGCAATCTTTCTTGGGGGCGCGCCAGCGCACCCACTTGGTGTAGCCCCCAAGATTCGGGCCGACTTCCGAGCAGTCGGCCTGATCTTCCAGCAACTACTTTGTCTTCATTCCTCGCGGGGTCACGTCAGCGCACCCGCTGGGTGTAGCTCCCGAGATTCGGCCGACTGCTGAGCAGTCGGGCCGGATCTCCCGGCAACTACTTTGTCTTCTTCCTCACGGGGTGCGTCAGTGCACCCGCTGGGTGTAGCCGCCAAGATTCAGGCCGACTGCTGAGCATTCAGGCCGGATCTCCCGGCAACTACTTTCTCTTCTTCCTCGCGGGGGCGCGCCAGCGCACCCACTGGGTGTAGCCCCCGAAATTCGGGCTGACTGCTGAGCTGTCAGGCCGGATCTCCCGGCAACTACTTGGCGGAGCAGCGTCGCAGGCGGACGAGCGGCCTTCTCCTTTTCTTCATTTGCGTCAGCTGAGAATAATCGGACACAGCCATTTTTTTCTTCTGCCGGCTCTGAGCAGCCGGACGCATTGTCCTTTTCTTTTCTCTCTAACCATCTATGAGCGGCCGGACGCACGTCTCTCTCTCTCTCTCTCTCTCTGTTTTTTAGCAGCCGGATCCGCTGGGCATCCGCTGGGTCGGATGGGCACTCGGACTAACTTTTCTCCACCCAACATTTTTTTCCAGCCGGCCCCTTGGGCAGTCAGACTTTTTAACTTTTGTCCCAGCCAGCCATCAGGAAGACGACCCCTTTTTCTGGGAACGGATCCTCTAACATCGTGAAGGGATGTCAGGAAGCTACAGTGCAATCCGAGTGCAAAACAAAGAAGGGATGTCATGGACACTGTAGCAAGGATACTGTGCGTAATTACTGTTCATATAAAATAAAATCCGAAATTAATTTTATTGTACCATAATTTTGTTTGGATGTAATTTTTGTAAATGTATACAGTAGATTTGTATTTGTAAATTCATTTAAGTCATTTTAGGCTTAATCGTATGGATGTGAAGAAGGGATGTTAGGATACTGTAGCTTCTCTAACATCCCTTCATGATGTTAGAGGATCTCGTTCCCCTTTTTCTTTGTCCTAGCCGGCAGCAGGCTGTTGCAATGAGCAATATGGGCCGACTGGGGCGCCGGGCGCGGTCGGAGGCAGGGCAGCAAGCCGGAGCTGACTCGCTGGCGGCGCGGCGCAGTCGACGAGCGGAGGAAGCGGGCGCGAGGCGGCGACGAGGAGCCGGCCCGAGGCGGGATGAGGAGCCCAGCAAGAGTGACGCGGGGCCCAGGCACGTGGGAGCAGGCCAACGATTGAGGGCGCGGCGCGCGGCGTGGGAGGACGAAGGCGGCGGCGACGCGGGTGGTCGGCGCGGGGGGCGGCGAGGTCGCGGACACACCAGTAGGCGGGCGGGCGAAGCCGGTCAAAGGAGGAGCCAGCCGGGGAACCTGACAGCAGGACCAGGCGGAGAGGATGCAGGAGCCGGCCGGGGGAGGCGAGGCTGTAGCAGGCGTGGGAGACTCGGAGCCGGCCCTGGCCGGGTGCGCAGAGGAGGCGGAGGCCGGATACAGCCAGGGCGGGGCGGAGGCCGGCGGATCGGGAACCAGGCGGAAGCATGGTCGCGGCAGGCCGGGCGTTGCAGCCGGCGGCCGGGTGCTGGGCAGCCGGCGCGGGGGTGAAGGCGCTGGGCAGACGGCCACAGCAGGCAGCGTCGCGGAACTCGGCGCGGGGCCAGCTCATGCTGAGCAGGCGGCCACATCAAGCCGCTTGCGGACGGGGCCAGCAACCAGGGGCCGGAGCGGCACAGGCGGATTCACAGCCGGCAGCAACACCGGCTGAGCAGCGCCGGCGTGTGGGGGTGAGACGCATGCGGGAAGCAGCAGCACATGGGCGCATGTACCATTGAAGGCCGCGCTAGCTGCGGAGGAGAAGGCCCACGCGGACTTGCTGTCACAGAAGCAGACGCGTCGGGCAGTCCGGCTGGGTCAACGCAGCGCGGCTGGAGATGCACGAGGGATGGTGTCACGACTGTCAAGGCGACCCCACCAGTCAGCAAGCAGGAAGAAGATCGAGTCAAGGCGCGTGCTGACTCGACAGAAGGATCGGCTCCTTAATGGGCCGCGGTGTCTTGGGTGCGTGGCCTTATGGGCCGTATCGAGCCTGCGAGCTCGGGTGTTAAGTAGGTGGATCGACACCGTCAATGGGCATCGAATTGTATCTAACTGAATAGACAGAGAGAAGCTGCTCTTCTCCTGGTTATCCCCTTCTTCCTCCTCCTCCTATCCGATATCACCTGCTCCCTCCTCCTCCTTCCTCTAGATCTGGTTGATTAGGTAGATCGGCTTGTTACAAGTGGTATCAGAGGTCAGGCGATCTGGAGAACCCGTACAGTAAGCCGCGCTACGCTACCAAGCAAGCTACGCAAGCTGCGGCGATGGAGGAGCAATTGGCGGTGCTGGCCAAGGTGGTCAACGATAGCCGCACCATCAACGAGGCCCGGCTCGAGGCCATCCAGAGCTCGCTCGAGCTATGGCGCCCCGCAGTCACCAATCTGCAACAACAACTCGACGAGCTCCGATCCCAAGTGGGGCGGATCGCCCTCCACCCCGCGCTGGCAGATCCGCAACAGCCACCGGCGGAACAAGTGGTGTGCGGCGCGTCGACCGAGTCGGCGGGCGACATCGAGCACCACGGGCCATCTGGCCACGGCGAGATCGACAAATCCGGGGGTCGGGCACACGGGGTAGTCACTACCCTCGCGCCACCTCCGGACAAGGGTGCGTACTCACCTCGACCTATCATACCTGCTTCTCCTCGCGGGGATAGGGATCCAGATGTGGAAACGAGGGGCACTCAGGACAGCTCGTTCGTTCCATTCACGCATCACGCTCACTGGGCGTTGCCCGAGATGGATTTCCCATCGTTCGATGGGGAAAATCCACAGTTCTGGAAGACCAAATGTGAAAAATATTTTGATGTGTATGGAGTGGCTCCGGATCTCTGGGTTCGAGTAGCCACGCTAAATTTCACTGGCACAACGACCAGATGGCTGCAACTCCATGAGGCGCAGAGTTCTTCATTCACTTGGGCGTCGCTCTGTGATGCTTTGTGTCATAAGTTTGGTAGGGAACAGTATCAGTCTCACCTCCGTCAGTTTAACACACTCCGTCAGTCGGGGACTGTGGCCGATTACATGACACGATTTGAAGAATTGATGCACCATATATTAGCTCACAATCCAGCATTTGATCCAGTGTATTTTACTACCCAGTTTCTAGATGGTCTTAAGGGAGAGATTCGTGCTGTAGTTATGCTTCACCAACCAAAAGACTTGGACTCCGCCTTTTCCTTGGCTACATTGCAGGAGGAGCTGATGGAGGCGTTACCACGAAGGGAGTACAAGAGGCAAGATGCAGTTAACCAGAGGCCACCGGCACAATGGCCTTTGCTGGCAATTGGCGCCCCACCAGTCCGGCAGATGTTGCCAGGGCCGCCACCTGCAGCTGAAGATTGACGGGCGATCGATGCAGCAAACCCTCAGGATCGCCGCGATCAAGGCAGAGGCGATGATCGGGTAGCAGCCCTCCGTAACTACAGGCGTGCTCGGGGGCCCTGTTTCAAATGTGGTGAGCGATGGGGGCAAGGACATCGATGCGGGCCTACAGTTCAATTACATGTGGTTGAAGAACTACTCGAACTGTTGCAAGATGATCAGGGCATTCCAGTGGTGCCAGACCCCGATTCGGATGAGGACGTTCTGATGTGCATATCCAAAGGAGCCACCACGGGACAAACCACTTCCCGTACAGTCCGGTTGCTGGGGCAGATAGGTGGACAGGAGATGTTGATCCTTGTGGATTCAGGCAGTTCTCATAGGTTCCTCAGTGATACAGTGGTGGCGCGACTTCAATGGCCAGTTCAAGCCATGGCCACGGTTGCAGTCAAAATAGCAGACGGGGGAACTCTATCATGTTCAGGTGTGGTGCAGGAGTGCAGATGGAAGACACAAGGACATGAATTCGTCACCGATCTCAGAGTCTTAGCGCTTGGGTGCTATGATATGATAGTGGGCATGGACTGGTTGGAGTCATGTGGTCCGATGTGGATCGATTGGTCAGAAAAGCAACTGATATTCAACCATGGAGGGCAGCAAATTCAGTTGACAGGAGTGCAAACGAAAGTGCAACAAGTCCAACCAATCTCCTCGGCTCAGTTGTGTGCAATGGAAGAGGCTAATGCTGTGGCTCACATCATCTGTCTGCATGCTGTGGGAGATGACGTGGTAGTAGAACACATACCGGTGGAAGTGCAAGCAGTGCTGCAAGAATACATCGCGGTGTTTGAAAAGCCTACTGACCTACCTCCACACCGCACTTGGGACCATGCAATTCCAATCATTCCTGGAGCCAAACCAGTCAACATTCGGCCGTATCGATATACCCCAGAACAAAAGACAGAGGTTGAGCTTCAAGTGGGAGAAATGCTTAAGGCTGGACTAATCGTACCTAGCACCAGTCCGTTCTCCTCGCCGGTGCTATTAGTAAAAAAGAAAGATATGACATGGTGCCTCTGCGTGGACTATCGCCACCTGAATGCAATTACACTAAAGAGCACATATCCACTGCCAGTCATTGATGAGCTGCTCGATGAGCTTGCAGGATCGTGTTGGTTCTCAAAGATGGATCTACGAGCAGGCTACCACCAAATCAGGTTGAGAGAAGAGGATGAACCAAAAACAGCCTTCACAACTCACCAGGGGCACTTTCAGTTCCGGGTGCTGCCGTATGGTGTGACTGGCAGACCAGCAACGTTTCAGGGAGGAATGAACACAGTGTTGGGTCCTTTGCTCAGGCATGGAGTGCTCGTTTTTATGGATGATATCCTCACACATTCAGCAACCCTGGAGGAACACGTGGAATTGCTGCGGCAAGTACTGAGTATTCTGGCACAACATGGGCTGAAGGTCAAAATCTCCAAATGCTCATTTGCGCAACGCAAGATCGATTACTTGGGGCACACAATAAGCAAGGAAGGTGTGGCCACTAACGAGACCAAGATTGCAACAGTCCGTGACTGGCCGCGACCAAAGTCAGCTCGCAAGTTGCGAGGCTTCTTGGGGCTTGCGGGATACTACCGTAAGTTTGTCAGAAACTTCGGTGCCATATCCCGTCCTCTGACAGACATGCTGAAGAAGGGCACCCTCTTTATTTGGACACTGATAGCAGAAACAACATTTGCAGAGTTGAAGCAGGCACTAATCCAGGCCCCCGTGCTCGCCTTACCTGACTTCAACAAGAAGTTCAGCGTGGAAACTGACACAAGTGCTACGGGTGTCGGTGCAGTCCTGATGTAGGATTCCCACCCCTTAGCTTACCTGAGCAAGGCATTGGCGCCCAGCAACCTTGGCCTGTCAGCATATGAAAAGGAGTGCCTTGCCCTGATCTTGGCAGTCGATCACTGGCGGCCGTATTTACAACATGCAGAATTTCTCGTGCGCACCGATCAAAAGAGTTTGCTGAACCTGACAGACCAGAGGCTCAACACACCAATCCAGCAACGGGCGTTCACCAAGTTGGTGGGTCTGCAGTTCCAGATCCAGTACAAGGCAGGCATCACTAACAAGGCAGCAGATGCGCTCTCAAGGCGCGAACATCACACTGAAGCAGAAGTGGCAGCGATTTCAGTTTGCAAGCCTACCTGGTTAGAAGCAGTTGTCGTCAGTTATCGCCAAGACAAAGAAATTCAAGACAAGATGGCGCAAATCACGCTCGACCCTGGAAGTGACTCGGATTACTCCCTGAAGGATGGGTTCATGCGTTACAAAGGGTGTATTTGGATTGGCTCGGATAGCACGATCCAGCAATCGCTGATCAAGGCCCTCCACGACAGTGCTGTGGGTGGACATTCAGGGTTCTACGCCACGTACCACAGAATCAAGAACCTGTTCTTCTGGAAAGGCATGAAGGCTCAGATTAAGCAATATGTCAAGGAATGTGTCATCTGCCAGCGTGCGAAGACGGAACGAATCTCTCCAGCAGGGCTGTTGCAACCCCTCCCCATTCCAAAGCGGCCGTGGGTGGTAATATCACTGGATTTCATTGAGGGTCTGCCCAAATCCGGAGGCCATGATGTGATTTTGGTCGTGGTGGATAAGTTCTCCAAATATGCTCATTTCGTGCCACTAACCCATCCATTCACAGCTCTAACAGTGGCTACAGCCTTCATGAAAAACATCTTTCGGCTTCACGGGTTGCCTCTGGCTATTATATCTGACCGAGACCGGATCTTCACAAGTGCAATCTGGCAGGAATTATTCAAACTATCTCAGACCCAGCTATGTTTGAGTTCGTCATACCATCCCCAAACTGACGGACAGACAGAGCGCGTAAATTAGTGTTTGGAGGGATACCTGCGCTGTGCAGTACACTCGTGTCCTGGTAATTGGATCAAGTGGCTATTCTTAGCCGAGTATTGGTATAACACAACATTTCACTCCTCTTTGGGGCGTACTCCTTTTGAAGTAATCTACGGCCATCTACTGCGGGAGTTCGCAGTCACTCAAGTGGAAGAAAGTTCAGTGCCGGACCTGGCAGCTTGGCTACAAGAACGAGAAGTGATGGCTGAACATTTACAGCAACAACTGAAACATGCTCAGGACTGCATGAAGGCTCAAGCAAACAAGCACCGCACATACCGTTCGTTTGAAGTGGGTGACATGGTTTTCCTCAAGTTTCAGCCATTCATACAAACAGCAGTAGCCCAGCGCCCGTACCAGAAGCTTGCGTTCCGCTACTACGGTCCATACCAAGTGCTCGCTAAAGTCGGCAAAGTGGCATACAAACTCCAGTTACCAGCAGACAGTAAGATACACCTTGTGGTGCATGTCTGTCAACTGAAGAAGGCTCTCGGTCCTAGCACCCTGGTGAGTCGCGATCTTCCTCCTGTTAACTCTATTCTGCAGGCTGAACACCAACCGAAGGAAATCCTGGACACCAAGTTCGTTCGCGTCCACGGAGAGATGCAACCTCGTCTCCTGGTTCAATGGAGCGCATTACCAACGACGCTCGCCACCTAGGAGGAACCCGCTGAACTCCGTCGTCGCTTTCCAGCGACATCGGCTTGGGGACAAGCCTCACCTCAAGGGGGGGGAGGATGTCACAACTGTCAAGGCGACCCCACCAGTCAGCAAGCAGGAAGAAGATCGAGTCAAGGCGCGTGCTGACTCGACAGAAGGATCGGCTCCTTAATGGGCCGCGGTGTCTTGGGTGCGTGGCCTTATGGGCCGTATCGAGCCTGCGAGCTCGGGTGTTAAGTAGGTGGATCGACACCGTCAATGGGCATCGAATTGTATCTAACTGAATAGACAGAGAGAAGCTGCTCTTCTCCTGGTTATCCCCTTCTTCCTCCTCCTCCTATCCGATCTCACCTGCTCCCTCCTCCTCCTTCCTCCAGATCTGGTTGATTAGGTAGATCGGCCTGTTACACATGGTGCAGTATAGGCGCTAACAAGAAATCACACTGTTATTTGAGAAGTGTATGGATGGTGTATTGGGCTTATCTAGCTTGCATCTGCGGAGTGTCCGACTATTGTCTGACCAACATACATGCGATTATCCAACTTGCACCTGGATAGTGTACGAAGAGTATATGGCTATTATCTGGGAAGAGTATAACTAATGGTTTGACTTGTATCTAGCTAGCTTGCATAGATGGTGTATGGAGGAGTGAACGCCCGTTTCGGCTGGAGCAAGGCGCAACACGGAGGGGAGCAGGCGCGAGCTGCGCGCGGATGGATGCGGCCGACCAAAGCAAGGCCCCGCGCGCGGCACGCGCGCAGATGGCTGGCCGGCGTCACAATGGTGGTGACGAAGAAGGCGAGGCCGATGGCGAGGACGCGCCGCTCCTCGCGGTCACTCTGGGGGCGTGTCGATGTCGAGTCCCCGACCGCTATCGGAGAGATAGCGCGACGCTGAGATGGAGAAAACGAAGATGGTCCCGCCCGAACTGCAAAACTAGCAGCAGCGTGGTAGCATAGTACCACACCACGGTGGGTGCCAACTGTCGTGGTATTCTCACGGGGGGGGGGGGGGAGGGGGGTGCGAGGCTATAGATGCCACAAGAGCTTAGTGTGAGGGCAAGACTGCTGCTGGTAGGCCCGGGAGCGGGTATGCGAGTAGCACGCGGTAGTTTGCCCAGGTTCAGGGCTCTCTGAAGAGATAATACCCCTACTCCTGCATGTCTGAGTATATCTAGTATATCTGGTACAGAGTTTCTCCTGAAGCTGTATCTAAGCTCGGTGCCATATGCATCTGGCTTTTTATATGCATATGAGCAGAAGTGTGTGGGTGGCCGCATGTGCATGAGCACACATGCGTGAGTGTGTGGGAGTATGTGTGTTCTTCCTGGATGGATGGATGGATGGTTGCTATATATAGTGTGGCTAGCTTAACATGTAAGCTAGCTAGTGGCATGGGCAAGGCATGGTGGGGGTGTCAAGCTTGTTCCCTGGGTCACTTCATAAATAGTGCCCAGGGACAAGTGACACTGTACATGATGGCGTTGCGATATAGCTGTCTCGTTCGTGGTATGGCCGTCTCATCGGGGTCTTGTCGGTGTCGGGTCGGGGTGCAGTCAGCAGCCGACTGGTTGGTGCAGTCGGCAACCGGCAGCCGGCCAGGTAGCCCGCCGGGTGGAGCAGTCGGACGGGGAGCCGGCAGGAGCGGCCGGGCAGTCGGACTGAGGGGCTTTGCTATCCCCGATGTCTTGAAATATTGTCTTGCCGTCTTCGGGGTACCCGTGGTCAATTACTCCGACAATGAGAGAGAAAAATATGGTTGTAGAAATTTTCATGTTACTAAATTACATCTCTTCATGTCGAGATTGCTATCGTCTCTTTCTTTTTCCCTGCATATGCTAGTTTTTGCTTGCATTGATAATTTGTTTGCTTATAAAATGCCTATGCATAGGAAGTATGTTATATTTAGATGTGTTTGTCACGTGTTTTATTATGCTCTCTTTGTGCTTCAATTCTTCTCTTTTATGTAAGCATCATTGAAATCTCAATGCCTAGCTAAAAGGCAAAGAAAAGCGCTTGTTAGGAGACAATCCAATATTTTTCCTTGCTGTTTTGCAATAAATAAATAATTATACCTCTGGTTAGATGTGTTTTTGTGGTTTTAATTAGTGTTTGTGCCAATCAAGGCCTTTGGGTTGACTTGGGTGAAAGTTGATTTGATCTTGCCGAAAAACAGAAACTTATGCACTCACGAAAATAGCTTTAATAAATCACAGAAACATGCTTTTGAGTTGATTCTTTTTGCAGAAGATTAATATAAAAATTACCCAGGCTTTCCTAATTTATCAAGATTTTTGGAGTTACAGAAGTATTAAAAATATTCATATATCTAAGACTGTTCTGTTTTTGACAGATTTTGTTTTCTTTGCATTGTGTTCTTGTTTTGATGATTCTTTGGTTTTCTTTGATGAGTTTTTGCCATAGAAAAGTTGGAATACATTAGACATAATGCAAAAAACAAAATATGAATAGGTTTTCTACATTACTTATAGTAGTGGTTTGCTTTCTTATACTAATGGATCTCACAAAGGTTTTGTTTGAGTTTTGTGTGATTGAAGTTTTCAAGTTTTGGGTTATCTTACGATGGATGAAGGAATAAGGATTAGCAAAAGGCTAAGCTTGGGGATGCCTGAGGCACCCCAAGATAATATTCAAAGAAGTACCAAGAACTAAGCTTGGGGATGCCCCCGAGTGGCATCCCCACTTTCTTCTAACACCATCAGTATTTTACTTGAAACTATATTTTTATTCGTCACATAATATGAGTTTTGTTTGGAGCGTCTTGTATGATATGAGTCTTTACTTTTTTGCTTTGTGTTTTAAGTGTTGAATCCTTGCTGGACACACCCTTTTGAGAGAGCCAAAAATTATGCTATGCTTGCTCCTATGCTTCACTTAAATTTTTAGCCATGGATTTGCTCTAGTGCTTCACTTATATCTTTTTGAGCATGGTGTGCTTTGTTAATTTTGAAGAAATGCTCTCATGCTTCACTTAGATTTATTTGAGAGTTAGTAAAATTTTCAGAAATTCTCTCTTGCTTCACTTAGATTATTTTGAGAGAAAGAAAAAAAATTATGCTCATGATCTTCACTTATATTTGTTTGAGCTTATCAAAAGCAACATATGATAATAGTCCTGAAGTGATAGATATCCAAGGATGATATAATAAAAACTTTCATGAAGATCATTGCAAAAAATAAACTTGATTCTTAGTAATGGTTTTGAGATATGACGATATGATATGTGAGTTATGTTGATGAGTAATTTTGCTTTAGTAAGAATATTGATGTTAAGGTTTGTGATTTCCTATGAAAGCACGAAAGTCAATAGTTATGCAATGAAATTTATATCCTACTTATGGTGCATTATTCGGTGTTACTTATGCTTAATGCTTGGGTATGATATCTTTCATTGTTTGGTTGGTCACTTCTCAATCTTTTTGCTAGCCTTCACTTTGCACTAAGTACTTGTGCATCCAAAACCCTTTAAACCAGTTTTTCCTTATGAGTCCACTATACCTACCTATATGTGGTATTTCCATGCCGTTCTAAGCAAATTTGCATGTGCGATCTCTAAGTTTCAAAATAAATTTCTCTTTTGTTTGCTCTACCGCTCGCGAGGCGGTGAAGGGTGGCCAATATTTTCCATGCTAGATGTTTTATTCTCATGATGAGTGTTTATTCACTTGTCATTGCATGAGGGTACGACAAAGGTATTAGGGATGCCCAGTCCCAAAATGAAAAATTAATTTACTTTATGTTGTCAAATAATAAATTCCTTGGAAAGTGTGGGTATGGAGGGCAACCGTGGATTCGGCTAGCCATGGAAAGTGAAAGTAATGGTGGAAAAAGGAATAAACTTTATTTTTTGTTTGAGAACCACCTATGATGTATCTAGCATGGAAAGTGTTGGGATGCTCCAAGTCATTTTCGTTGGTGGGAAAAGTATGCCTCTCAAAAATATTTTTATCTCTCAATTTAATCTTTGAGCTCCGGCACCGCTACAAATCCCTACTTCCCTGCGCGAAGGGCCTTTCTTTTACTTATTCAATTTTTATTTTGAATTTGAATCTCCATCTTCTCTTATGAAGCACCAACTAAGGGGCACTATGATTGTATTTGAGCATTGGGTGTAGCTAATATTCGAGTGTGTTTCATGAATGGATCAATGATTGAGCACTACAAAAAAAAGACACATCCATGACATTTTGGGCCGAACAATATTTTTTCCTGTCATACATATGACACTTCTATGACGATAATTGTGACAAAACCCGGTGTCATCATAGATGTGGTGGGCTCCTACTTCTATGACAAAAAATCATGACAGAAAATGGGCTTTTCGTCTTGGGCAGGCCGGAGACGCTGCTGCATGACATTCTTTGGGCCGTCCATGACGGAAAAAACCATGGTAGAAGCGTGGGGGAGGAAAATTTCGTGGAGTTGCCGGTTACGGTGGGAGGTTGGGGGCCGAGCGATGCTCGTTTCTCTCGTACACGTACGCGCGTGTGTGCGAGGCGTGGGCTCCAACTAAACCCGAGCGAGGCGTTGGGCTCTAACTGAACCCGAGAGATTGCACTGTAGGCTACGCGTTACTGAACCCGAGCGATCGATCGATGGCTGTTAACTGAACTCGATGGAGTGATTCCTTCGCTACTGCTGCTAACTGAAGCCGATCGATTGGATGAACAGTGAGCGTTGCGGGGGGCTTGGATGAACAGTGAGTGGTGGCGTTGCCTCTGGATGAACAGGACTCCGTGGTGTGGAGGGCTGGATAAACAGTAGACGGTGGAGGGGTTGCCGTGGAGGGGTGGTTGAACAGGACCCCTTGGTGTGGAGGGTTGGATGAACAGTAGACGGCGGAGGGGTGCCCGTGGAGGGGTGGTTGAACAATAGCCGGTGGAGTAGAGCGCGGTGGAGGCTGGATGAACAAGGGCCCGTGGAGGCTGGAGGAGGTCGATGGTAGCCCGTGGAGGCTGGAGGAGGTCGACGGTGGAGATGAACAGTATCCCATGGAGTCCCGTTTTGCGGTACGCCACACCCCTCTCGATGAACAGGACCCCCGTTTCGACCGTAGCGCTCCAACACAAGTCCGTTTCGTCCGTTTTGCGGTACGCCACACCCCTCCAATCAACAGGACTCCCATTTCGACCGTAGGAGGTCCATTTCGTCCGTTTTGCGGTACGCCACGCCCCTCCCGATCAACAGGACCCCCGTTTCGACCAAAGGAGGTCCGTTTCCTCCGTTTTGCGGTACGCCACACCCCTCCCGATCAACAGAACCCCCGTTTCGACCGTAGGAGGTCCGTTTCCTCCGTTTTGCGGTATGCCACACCCCTCCCGATCAACAGGACCCCGTTCCGAATGTAGGAGGTCCGTTTCATCCGTTGTGCGGTACGCCAGGCCTCGTTTCCATCGCCTGTTCCGTCCAAGCCGGTTGGCTCCCACGCGTTCCGTTGCCTCCCGATGAACACGACGCATTCCGTTGCCTCCCCATGAACACGATGCATTCCGTTGCCTCCCCATGAACACGACGACGACGCCGTTTCTCCGTTCTGACCCAGCCATGTACACAAGCCCTGGCCGTACGTATGCGCGAGTAGGCATTCGAGACCCTGCCCGTATGTACGTACGTGGCCATATTTTCTTTCTTGCACCCTCGCTGTTGTACATATGTATACATGCTATGTGCGCGCCTCTACTACGACACGTGCGCGCCTCTACAATGACCAGTATGTACGTACACATTCGCGACCAGAATGACAACGCTACACTTCGACCAGGTGGGTCCCGACTGTCAGGCACTTCCTTGCCTGCAAAGATGTAGCTGGTGGGTCCCAGCAGTCAGAGGGGCGAATCGTTTTTTTGCCCGGACACTTCCTTGCGTGCGAAGATGTAGCTGGTGGGTCCCAGCTATTAGGGGGGCTAATCATTTTTTTGCCTGGACGCACTTCCTTGAGTGCGAAGGTGTCGCTGGTGGGTCCCAACGGTCAGGGGGGCGAATCATATTGTTTTTTTTTGCCCGGACGCACTTCCTTGCGTGCGAAGATGTAGCTGGTGGGTCCCAGCAGTCAGAGGGAAATGTTTTTTTCGCGAAATGCAGTGGCCCGTCCGGTGGGTCCCAGCTGTCAGGTGGAGGAATCATTATTTTCCGTGTAATAAGGAGGCACTTCCTTGTTGCGGCCGTGGACCCAGCTATCAGCCTCTCCACGTACAGTCCATGTCTGATGGAAGTCGTTCCTTGACCACATTGACCAAGCCGCGCCGAGAGCACCAGGGCGGTGGACAACGGCGAGGCCTAGGAAGGGGACGACGGGGAGTCGGGGAAGACGCGATAGTGGAAGCCCGCGCGGAGAGGAGTATGAGGGTTCACTGGTTCGGCTGTGGTGTGAGGATGGCGTCGCCGCAGGGCCTGGCCAGCGGTGGGAATAGTAGGGGGCGGTGAGGCCTCTGCGGCAGCACAGCCGACCACGGGAGGCAGGAGCATGCGGCACGACCGGCGCTGCTTTGGGCGGCTGGAGCAAGAAGACTAGAGGTTGAAGAAGCACTATGGCGGTTGGATGGACATCGTACGGTCACTGGAGATAGAATCATTCATATTGACTAAAGTGGACAAAGGCCCCCGTCCCAGTCAACTTAGTAGGCCCACAAGTCAGCCTCCCACCATGGTGGGTCCCAGCTAGCAGGGGGAGTATTCATTTTTTTGTGTGTAATGAGGAGGCACTTCCGGTGGGTCCGAGCTGACAGCGCGGGGAACATTTTTTTTCGCAAAATACACTGGCCCGTTCGGTGGGTCCCAACAGTTAGGGGGGAAACGTTTTTTTTGCGAAATAAGGTGGCCCGTCCGGTGGGTCCCTGCTGTCAGGTGGAGGAATAATTATTTTGCGCGTAATAAGGAGGCACTTCCTTGCGGCCGCCTGGACCCAGCTGTCAGCCTCTCCACGTACAGTACTCTTCCGATGGAAGTCGGTCATTGACGACATTGACCACGCTGCGCCGAGAGCACCAGGGCGGTGGTCTGGACGACGCGAGGCCTAGGAAGGGGACGATGCGGAGCCGGGGAAGATGCAGCAGTGGTAGCCCGCGCAGAGAGGAGTACGAGGGTTCACTGGTTCGGCTGCGGCGTGAGGCTGCCGTCGCCGTAGAATAATAGGGGTTGTGGGTGAGTAGAGGGATACCCTGGGCCAGCGGTCAGAGTAGTAGGGGGCGGTGAGGCCTCTGCGGCATCACAGCTGGCCACGAGAGGCAGGAGCACGCGGCACGACCGGCGCTCCTTTGGGCGGCTGGAGCAAGAAGACCAGAGGTTGAAGAAGCACTATGGCCGTTGGATGGACATCATACGGTCACTGGAGTTAGAATCGTTCATATTGACTAAGTTGACAAAGCCCTCCGTCACTGTCAACTTAGTTGGCCCACAAGTCATCCTCCCACTATGGTGGGTCCCATCTAGCAGGGTGGGTATTCATTTTTTTGTGCGTAATAAGGAGGCACTTCCTTGCGTGCGAAGATATAGCTGGTGGGTCCGACATGTCAGCGGGGGGAACGTGTTTTTCGCGAAATACAGAGGCCCTTCTAGTGGGTCCCAGCTGTCAGGTGGAGGAATCATTATTTTGCGCATATAGTCAACGGCCGATGGATGTCGTTCGTTGACCACGTTGACCAGGCCGTGCCGAGAGCACCATGGCGGTGGACAACGGCGAGGCCTAGGAAGGGAACGACACGAAGCCGGGGAAGACTTGGCAATGGATGCCCACGCGGTGGGGAGTACGAGGGTTTACTGGTCCAGCTGCCATGCTAGAAAATAATAGGAGGTGTGGGTGAGTAGAGGAATGGCCTGGCCAGCATTGAAGTAGGGTGGGGCGGTGCAGCCTGTGCGGCAGCACAGCCGGCCACGGGAGGCGGGAGCAGGCAGTCCCACCGGAGCTGGTTTGGGCGGCTGGAGCAAGAAGATCAGATATTGAAGAAGCAGCACGGCCGTTGGATTAACATCCAACGGTCACTACTGCTAGAATCGTTTGTGGACTAAGTTGACAAAGCCAAAGTACACGTCAACTTAGTAGACCCACAAGTTAGCCTCCAAATCTGTCCCAAATAGCATACAGCCCGAAATATCTAGCCAGATTCAAATTAATTTTAAATCTAAATATACCTTAATTTAAATTCAATGAAATTTTACCCGCACAAAAACAATGAAATTTAAAATATCAAAATCCGAAAGAAAACAGTATTTGGGAACTAATTGCTTGTTTGCTGTATTTTTTTCATTTTACAGCCCATTTATTATTATTACTTATAGCCCATTTCTTATTACTTATAGCGCATTTTCTAGAAAAATGCATCCCTCCTCGTCTTGAAAGATTTCCGGCCCAGCAGGGCGTAGAAAAGCAAGTAGGCCTATGTTGGTTATTCTGCAAAAAACAAAATAGCTGGCTAGCCATTTTTCAGAAAGGAAGAAAACAAACTGGGCTGGTCATGTGCTAAACATATGAAATAAAAGCCTGGGCTAGACGGGCCACGGGTCCCGCACAACAGTTGATACCCTTCTCCGTCCCAAAAAACAAAATTACTACGCGCGTTGCTGGGTCCCTACTGTCATGCTCACCATGTACAGTCATCTACTTATTCCTCTCGGTTGTTGACCATGTTGACAACACCGGAGGGTGGCGCCGCGGCGAGCGAACGAAGGCGGAGGACGATGGTGAGGCCTCGGACGAGAACGAACAGGAGCCGGGGAAGATCACAGCCAGCCGTGGGAGGCGGGAGCAGGCGGTCCCGCCGGCGCTGGTTTGGCTTTGGCGGCTTGAGGAAGAAGAGACTGAAGAAACGCGACAGACGTTGAATGTCAATCGAACGGTCAAGGTTGGCACAATCGTTTTTTGACTTAGCGGACACCAAGTGGCATACTTTTTTATATACAGGAAGAAAACTGCGAGGAAAATGTGTTCGTCTGCCGTCCTCCTCATAGGGAACGTTCGCCACATAAGTGACTAGCACCCTTGGTTTTCAACAGAGAGGTCTTGGGTTCGAGTCCGACGAACTCTCAATTTTGTCCTCCTTCCTTCCTCGCAAAAAAGGGAAAGAAAATCAAAGACTTGGGAAGGCGTACAGAACAAGCTAGTGTACCAGTAAAGAGACATTGCCGAGTTTTAGAAAAAAGAAAGACGTGCTCCTGTAGCTGGTTCGAATCCAAACCTAGACTATGACTATATATGGTGCTATGCTACTCTGCAAGTAATGAAACTGACATATCCAACGTTCGCTTCTCCTCTTCTCTACTTACTCTGCTCAGCATCAGAACCTCTGGCCGCAGCAACCATGTGGGCTGGCTGCTCGTCCACCTGCTCTTCAGCAGGCAACAACATGATGTGCGCCAAGTCGCCACCCGTACCATCGCCTGTGGGTCTCATCACACCTCCGCCGGCACGCGCACCACAGCCGATTGCTCATCGCAACCTGCTGCCATTGGTGTGGTGCCACTGCTGCAAATCACGCAGAGTCATCCGTCGCGTCTCAACCACAATCCGCAACCCTGGTCGAGTCTTCTACAAATGCCCGAATCATGGGGTAATAATATGTTTAAGTGTTGTTCTGCTGCTTTCAATTGCTGATTTTTTAATAGTTTGGTTTATGATCTTCCAATTTGATTCGTGCAGAAAAGGGAAGATTCGTGTGATTTGTATTTCTGGGAAGTTGCTGATGTGGGGGAATGCAACTATGCTGATTATTTGGTTAGCCGAGGAATCGCAATACCAGTAGGTTGGGGTGTTGGACAAGTAACTGAAGGAAAGACAGAAGAGGAAGATGCAGAGCAGAAGGTTAAAGATGCAGTTCCTCTGATCATGGCCAAGCAACAGCTGCTGAACGACCTTGACAGCAATGAGGAGATGAAAGAGCTTGTGAAGATAATGGGCAAAATCGATGTGCTCTGTAAGATGATTGTCTCTTTATTTGCAGTGTATGTAGCACTCGTGATGTATTCAGTGGCTAAGACATGAGCACTTTGCTGAAACTACTAATGAATGAAACCTGTGTAGCAGGCTGGGCGTAGTGTTGTGAACATCTAATGATTTCTATTAATGGAAATCAGGTGGTATCCCCTTTTGCTCATATAAATAAATAAATAGCAGAGGCCCTGTCGGGTCAGCTTTGTTCTCATTCGAAGATGTCGAGCATATTGCAGTCCAACAGCAAACTATGTCATCGAATTCAAGTTTCACAACCAAATATGAGTACACCTAAACAACAATGTCATCATGTTTTAGTTGTCATACAAATATGAGTACAACTAAACAACAAATGCGTCTGATAAACATTTAGCTCTGGCGAATGCGATTACTTCTAGTGGTTGTGCCATTATCTACTTACAAGAGACGAAAATGCCCACTTTTGATATGCAAGTCCTCCGTTCTATTTGCCCTAAGCGTTTTGATCAATTTGCATATATTCCTTTGCAAGGCACGTCTGGTGGTATTGTGACCATTTGGAATAGCTCCATTTTTTCAGGTGCAGTGACAATTACAGAACCTTTTGCACTTGGCATATCTTTCACCTCTAAACAGTCGAATCATACCTGGGGTTTAATCAATGTTTACGGCCCTTGCCAAGGACCTAACCGAGATGCCTATACCAAATGGTTATTTGATTTACACCTACCTTCAAATGAAGATTGGCTCATTCTTAGAGATTTCAACTATATTCGAGCGCCAGATAACCATAACAAACTGGGCGGTGATATTGCGGACATGTTCACCTTCAATGACTTCATCATTGCACAAGAACTGACTGAAATACCGATTAAAGGCCGCTCATTTACGTGGAGTAACATGCAGCAAGATCCGTTACTGGAGCAGCTAGACTGGTTTTTCACCACCCTAAATTGGACAATCTCTTTTCCCAATACTTTGGTTCAACCCCTTGGACGCCCACTCTCTGATCATGTTCCATGCAACGTTGTTATTCAGAGAAAGATCCCCAGAAACAAACTTTTCCGGTTCGAACATTACTGGATTGTGCATCCGGGATTTATGGAGGTGGTTGCTGCGGCTTGGGCTAAACCAATCAGACATGGGAAAGGTGGTAATGCTGCTTCTACTCTTTGTCAGAAGCTCAAAGCTGTTCGTTATGCTCTACGCCGTTGGAGAAAAAATATTTCACATCTCTCGATCGCAATAGAGAACACTAATAAAGTGGTCCTTCAAATGGACATGTTGGAAGAGAAAAGAACGTTGAGTCGACCAGAGGCAAACTTCAGAAACATTCTCAAGAAACACGTGCTACGGCTTCTCTCATATCAAAAGGAGTACTGGAAGAAGCGCTGTACAATCAGGTGGATCAAATTCGGCAATGAGAACACCAAATTCTTCCAAGCTGCAGCAACTAAAAGATATCGGAGAAACTTCTTGGCCAGCCTAAAAACTGCTGATGGCTCGATTGTGGATGATCATAATGGCAAGGAATCTATCCTGTTTGACTCTTTTCATGATCGGTTAGGAAAATCCAACCATCATCAGATTCGCTTTGACTTGGATACCCTGATCCAGCCTAATAATGATCTCGATCAACTCACGGTGCCTTTCACCCATGCAGAAATAGACAAGGTGGTCAAAGAGATGCCCCCGGACAAAGCCCCCGGTCCAAACGGGTTTAGCGCCGCTTTCCTCAAAGCTTGTTGGCCAATTATTAAAGAGGACTTCTATCAACTTTGCGACGAATTTCATGAGGGATCGCTTAACTTGGAGAGCCTTAACTATGGTCATATCACCCTGATCCCTAAAACTAACTCTCCTGAGACAGTGAATGACTACAGGCCTATCACTTTGCTGAACTGCTGTCTGAAGTTGATCACCAAGATTCTGGCCAACCGTCTGCAAAAAGTTATTCTACGGTTAGTTCACCGTAATCAATATGGGTTCCTAAAAGGAAGATCCATACATGATTGTCTGGCATGGGCCTTCGAATTTATTCACCAATGCCAGAAATCCAAGAAAAACATCATTCTGCTGAAACTAGACTTTGCCAAGGCCTTCGATACCATTGATCATGAAGCCATGATCCAAATTATGCAAAAACTGGGATTTGATGCCTGATGATCAAATGGATTAGATGTACCTTCTCATCTGGGAAATCTTCCATCCTACTGAATGGAACTCCGGGATGCCAATTCCCATGCAATTGTGGGGTTTGCCAAGGAGACCCTCTGTCCCCGTTGATTTTTGTTCTTGCTGCAGAACTTCTTCAAGCGGTCATCAATGACGCAGCGAGCAAACAGTTGATAAACCATCCGATCAATGACAGAAGCACCACTGACTATCCGGTGATCCAGTATGTGGATGATACACTAATCATCATGCCTGCATGTCCTATTCAGGCGATCCAAATGAAGCAAATTCTCACTGATTACGCTGAATCGATCGGTCTCCCTATCAACTTTTAGAAATCCATGATTGTCCCCATTAATACCGATCCGGACCTAGCTCAAAGGCTTGCAACTGTCTTCGGTTGCAACATTGCAGCCATGCCATTCACTTACCTGGGGTTGCCTCTTGGTACCACCAGGCCATCGGTGCAAGACCTCACCCCGATTGTTTGTAGGGCAGAGCGCAAAATCGCAGCCGCGATGCTTCTTATGTCCCACGCGGGGAAGCTGGCCCTTGCCAACTCACTCATCACCTCACTGGCTCTCTTCGCGATGGGAACAATCAGATTGCCTCCAAAGATCGTGGAACAATTGTACAAGATCAGACGCCAGTGCTTGTGGTGCAAGAAAATGGATTCAGGGGTCAAGTGCAATTCTTTGGCGGCCTAGGACTTGATCTGTCACCCCAAAAAACATGGAGGATTGGGTGTGTTAAACCTGCATATCCAGAATGACGCCATGCTCTTAAAGTTCTTGCACAAATTTTATAACCGCCATGATATACCCGGGGTACACTTGATATGGAACAATCATTACTCTGGAGTCATCCCGCATGTAGTTGATGCCTGTGGATCATTCTGGTGGTGAGATGTGATGCAGCTCAGCCCCACGTTCAGAGGGATTACTAAGGTTCAGATCAGAACAGCTGATACTGCACTATTCTGGAAAGACTGTTGGATGCCAAGCCCACTAGCCGAGACCTTCCCAAGGGCGTTCTCCTTTACATCGCGAGAGGATATCTCAGTCAAGGATTTTCTGGCATCCGCGACCCTGAGTTCCATCTTTCATCTTCCTCTGACGCCACAAGCCCATGACGAGGTGAGGACCATGCAACTTCAAACCATGCATGCTGATATTTCTAGGTTGACCCATGATGAATGGATTTGCATTTGGGGAGGGAAGGGGTTTACCACAAAACCATTCTATGAATTCTATTTCAGAGATGTCCAGGCGCACCCCGCATTTGTTTGGCTTTGGAAAGCCACCAGCATCCCTAAAATAAAGGTTTTTGGCTGGCTCCTCCTGGTTGACAGACTTAACACACGCAACATGCTAAAAAGGAGGCACTACAACATTGGCGGCAACTTTGATTGCCTTCTTTGTGGGAACCATGTTGAAGAAACGGTCGAGCACCTCTTTTTCCACTACATGTTCAGCCGGAGGTGTTGGGGTTTACTTCATATTAATTGGACCCCGATGGGAGACAGATTGCAAATCCTTGAGGAGGCAAAAAATAATTGCCACAGACCCATGTTCATGGATGTCTTCCTGGTGGCAGCTTGGGGGCTGTGGAAGGAGAGAAACAATAACCATTTTCGTAAGATCCCCCCCACCTTGGCATCCTGGAAACAAAGGTTCAAGACAGACTTTGGCAATCTGAGATATAGAGCAAAGGATAAGAGTCAGCAGTTTATCACTGCCATTGTGAACTCCATTGTGTAAACCTCTTGTAAACATCTTGTAATACTTCTTTTCTTCTTTGGGTGGAACTCAACTTCCCCTGTTTCACTTGTAAGAATGTAACATTCCCTCCCTCCCAAAAAGGGGAGGGGGGCATATATATATACAAAAATGCAGTAGGAGCCTTTCCTACTGTTTGATTGGTCAAAAAAAAAACAAGTGATGTTCTCACAGCAAAATACTAAACAACATGTTCATCAGGTTTCAGTTGTCATAGCAAACACAATTTCACATAGTAGATAAAAAAACGTCTTCTGACAGGCAAATACGACAAAAGCAATGTAATCATCATCCGCAACAGCAGCATCAACATCTTTGCCATGTGTATCAGTCTGAATCGTAATTCCCCACGGTATCATCTTCTTCTTCATCCTCAACGTCCTCGAATGTTGGCTTCTTCTTGATCAACTCTTGTATGTCCATAGCACGACAGGTAATCTTTTCGCCGGCATCATTGACGTGATGGTTCTCAAAGATATTAGGAATATCTGTGTTATCTTGTACATCAGGAGCAGTGTAAGCATCATCTTGTTGTGCAACTTCATTAAACGAATTCCTCTGCTCAAACCTTTGCAATACGCTCCAGTCATCGCTACGTGCAAATGTGTCTACCAAGAAAAATATCTGTGTTGCTTGATTTGCCAAAATAAAAGGCTCGTTGGTCTGGTACGCCGCCTAGACATTGATGGATTTGAAATAATCATCAGCTCTGGGTTTTGCGATCCTGGAAAACAGGTTATACCAACAATAGCACAACAGAACCACACACTGATGATTGATACGTCTCCAACGTATCTATAATTTTTGATTGTTCCATCCTATTATATTACCCCTTTTTGGATGTTTATGGGCTTTATTTTACACATTTATACCATTTTTGGGACTAACCTACTAACCGGAGGCCCAGCCCATATTGTTGTTTTATTGCCTGTTTCAGTATTTCGAAGAAAAGGAATATCAAACGGAGTCCAAACGGAATAAAACCTTCGACAACGTGTTTTTTTGGAAGATTATCATCCTGGAGGCTTGGAGATCAAGTCAGAAGATCCTCGAGGAGCCCAGGAGATAGGGGGCGTGCCCCCCCTACAGGGCGCGGCTCCCTGTCTCGTGGACCCCTCGAGCACCTCCCGACTGACTTCTTTCGCCTATATATGCCTACGTACCCTAAAACAGTCAGAAATAAAGATAGATCGGGAGTTCCGCCGCTGCAAGCCTCTGTAGCCACCAAAAACCTCTCGGGAGCCCGTTCCGGCACCCTGCCGTAGGGGGAACCTATCACCGGTGGCCATCTTCATCATCCCGGCGCTCTCCATGATGAGGAGGGAGTAGTTCACCCTCGGGGCTGAGGGTATGTACCAGTAGCTATGTGTTTGATCTCTCTCTCTCGTGTTCTCTCTATGGCATGATCTTGATGTATCGCGAGCTTTGTTATTATAGTTGGATCTTATGATGTTTCTCCCCCTCTACTCTCTTGTGATGAATTGAGTTTCCCTCTTGAAGTTATCTTTTCGGATTGAGTCTTTACTTTGAGAACACTTGATGTATGTCTTGCCGTGTTTATCTGTGGTGACAATGGGATATCACATGCCTCTTGATGCATGTTTTTGTGAGCAACTTGCGAGTTCCGCCCACGAACCTATGCATAGGGGTTGGCACACGTTTTCTTGACTCTCTGGTAGAAACTTTGGGGTACTCTTTGAAGTTCTTTGTGTTGGTTGGATGAATCTGAGATTGTGTGATGCATAACGTATAATCATGCCCACGGGTACTTGAGGTGACAATGGAGTATCTAGGTGACATTAGGGTTTTGGTTGATTTGTGTCTTAAGGTGTTATTCTAGTACGAACTCTTGAATAGATTGATTCGAAAGAATAACTTTGAGGTGGTTTAGTACCCTACCATAATCTCTACGTTTGTTCTCCGCTATTAGTGGCTTTGGAGTGACTCTTTGTTGCATGTTGAGGGATTTTTATGTGATCTATCTATGTTATTATTGTTGAGAGAACTTGCACTAGTGAAAGTACGAACCCTATGCCTTGTTTCCTATGATTGCAATACCGTTTACACTCACTTTTCTCTTTAGTTACCTTTCTATTTTTATATTTTCAGATTATAAGTACCTTTCTCTACCATCCCTATTGCACCTGTATCACCATCTCTTCGCCGAACTAGTGCACCTATACAATTTACCATTGTATTGGGTGTGTTGGGGACACACGAGACTCTTTATTATTTGGTTGATGGGTTGCTTGAGAGAGACCATCTTCATCCTACGCCTCCTACGGATTGATAAACCTTAGGTCATCCACTTGAGGGAAATTTGCTACTGTCCTACAAACCTGTGCACTTGCAGGCCCAACAACGTCTACAAGAAGAAGGTTGTGTAGTAGACATCAAGCTCTTTTCTGGCGCCGTTGCCGGGGAGGTGAGTGCTTGACGGTATATCTTTAGATCTTGCAATCGAATCTTTTTGTTTCTTGTTTTATCACTAGTTTAGTTTATAAAAGAAAATTACAAAAAAATGGATTTGAGTTTGTCTCATACGCTTCGTCTTTTTAATATCTTTCGTGAGTATGATGAAAAGGAAAATTGTGCTCAAGTGCTAGAAGAAGAATGCATTAAAATGCTTGGTACTAAATCTTTGAATGATGAGCATGATTGCAATGTTGTTAGTATGAACTCTTTGAATATCCATAGTAGTAATGATGATTGCACTAGTTATGATGAAAATATCTCCTATGAGCATGTTGATTTTTGTGGAGTGAATGTTTGCATGAACACACAAAATAGAGAAGATATATATTGCAAGAGGCATAAGCATTTAGAAACTAAATGGTTGCAAGAAAGGCTAGATGTGAGTGCTGAAAATTTAAAATTCCTTTGCCGTACTTGTGAACTTTGCAATGAACTTGGTCATTTACATCTCCAATGCAAAATGTTTCATGACCGAATCGTGTCCAAAAATTGTGATGATTTGATTTCCCTTGCACATTATAATGAACTTAGCTTGCTTTTGGGTTATGAAGAGTTGAAACATTTAACTAAGCCTATTCCAGAATTTAATCTTGAGCATTTCCTTGATATTGATCTAGAAAAGATTTATATGTTTTGTGTGGAGAATTTCATTGAAAATCCTTATATTGCCAATTACCTAAAGAAAAGAAAGCAAATAGGAGATGATGAGAATACTAATGAAAGGGAAGAGACTTCCCAATATCCTCCTATTATTTCTTATGATGAATCAGGTAACGAGGAGGAGTTTTCTATTTAGCCAATCTCATCTATAAGGAGCTCAAAGAGGAAGGTTGAACCCACACATAATGTGAAGAAGAAATAGAAAAGAGGGAGCAACAAAGGTAGAAAGGTATCCCTCCCAAATGATGTTTCTCCTACTACTCATTGTGATGATGATAATTGCTATACTATTGGTGCTATCAATATTTTTAATGATGAGAGTGATTATTCTTATGATATGAAAGGGCCCAAGCTTGGGGAAGCTATGTTTGATGAGGATGAAATATTTGAGAATATATTTGCTGAAATTAATGTTTGTCCCAAGCTTGGGGATGCTATGTTTAATGAATATGATATTTTTAGCATCCCAAGTTTTGATATGCAAAGTTGTTATGATGATAGCATGCCTCCTACTTATGATGATTATATTGATGAAAGTGGGTTTGGAAGAGTGTCAACTTTAGGAAGTAGTTATCCTACTATTTTGGCGGATGTTGAATCTTATTGTGATGAACATGAAAGTGGATTTGGAAGAGTGTCAACTTTATTTAGTGATTCCACTATCTTGGGAGAGGTTTCAATCGATTATGATGAGAACGAAGTTGCTACTTATGATGATTATTGTGATGAAACTTATGCTATAAAAAGTAGTGATGATTACATTTACAAATCTTGTCATGATTATGATTACCCTTTTTCTGAACATTACACTTTTAATGTGGAAACGATTTTTAGTGTTCAAGTCTATTATGATACTCCATTATTCCGAATGAGAACAATTTTGCTCATGTGGAGAGTAGTAAATTTTTTATGCTTGTAGATCATGAAAAGAATGCTTTAGGTGCTGGTTATATTGTTGAATTCATTCATGATGCTACTGAAAATTATTATGAGAGAGGAACATATGCGTGTTGAAAATCTTGAAGCTATGCTTGTTTTGCCTTCCTATGCTTGTTGATTATTGTTCCCATAAGTTGTTTGCTCACAAAATCCCTATGCATAGGAAGTGGGTTAGACTTAAATGTGCTAGTCATGTGCTTCATGATGCTCCCGTTACGTTTCAATTCTTATCTTTTATGTGAGCATCATTGTCATCATCATGCCTAGCTAGAAAGGCATTAAAGAAAAGCGCTTGTTGGGAGACAACCCAATATTTATCCTTACTGTTTTTGTGTGTCCTCATTATTATGCTACTGTAGTAATCATGTTTTATAGCTTTTGTTTCAATAAAGTGCCAAGTAAGACCTTTCGGATAGCTTACGGTGATAGTTTGTTGATCCTGCTGAAAATCAGAAACTTTTGCACCCAGTAAATTAGTTTTGTTAATTCACAGAAACGTGCTTCTGGTCTGATTATTTTTGCTCTGGATTGGTACACAAATTTATTAGGAATTCCTAATTTGGTAGGATTTTGGGAGTTCCAGAAGTATACGTTTTATACAGATTACTACAGACTGTTCTGTTTTTGACAGATTCTGTTTTCTATGTGTTGTTTGCTTATATTGATGCATCTATGAGTATTATCAAAGGGTATGAACCATAGATAAGTTGGAGTACAGTAGATACTACACCAATAAGAATTTAGAATGAGTTCATTGCAGTACCTAAAGTGGTGATATTATTTTCCTATACTAACGGAGCTTAAGAATTTTCTGTTGAGTTTTGTGTTGTGGAGTTTTCAAGTTTTGGGTAAAGATTCAATGGACTATGGAATAAAGAGTGGCAAGAGCCTAAGCTTGGGGACGCCCAAGGAAACCCAAGGTAATATTCAAGTACAATCAAGAGCCTAAGCTTGGGGATGCCCCGGATGGCATCCCCTCTTTCGTCTTCGTTCATCGGTAACTTTACTTGGAGCTATGTTTTTATTCACCACATGATATGTGTTTTGCTTGGAGCGTTCTTTTCTTTTGTTAGGATTTTCTTGCTGTTATTTAGAATAGTGTTTTGCATCTTTATTTTCAATAAAAATATCAAGGATAGCCTTTGCCATGCTTATTTTGCTACTATACATGTTGCTGTTTGAAAACAGAAAGTTTACCGCTGTTGCAAAAATTCCTAGAAAAGTCGAAGAATGATATAATTTGAAACTTTTTGCATATTGAGCTCTGATAAATTTACTAAAGTGGGAATTTTATTTCATAATTTTTGGAGTTAGGAAAGCATGATGACTCTTGCATTCTTTACAGACTGTACTGTTTTGACAGATTGCTGTTATGTTTGCATTGTTCGCATATGTTTGCTTGTTTAATGATTCTATTTGAGGATAGGAGTATTAAATATGCAGAGGCATTTAGTATTCAATGTTGAATAATAATTTTAGTGATTTTTTACAGTAGAAAATGATAAAGTTTTGCATTGGTTTATACTAACCTATCTCATGAGTTCTTGTTGAGTTGTTGTGAATGAAGCTTTTGATAAAAAGAGAAACCATGATATGAGAGAAATTAAGGAGACACAGAAGTTCGAGCTTGGGGATGCCCAAGGCACCAAAAGATAATATTTCAAGAAGTCTCAAGTATCTAAGCTTGGGGATGCCCCGGTAGGCATCCCACCTTTCTTCTTCAACAGCTATCGGTTAGTATCGGTTGAGCCTAAGTTTTTGCTTCTTCACATAAGTTGTGCTATCCTGGCAATGTCATTTTATTTTGTTTTGATTGCTGATTGATTAAAATACCACGAGATGAAATTCTTGATGTTAGAGAGTCTTCACATAGTTGCACAATTATTCGACTAATCATTGATCTTCACTTATATCTTTCGGAGTAGTTTGTCATTTGCTCTAGTGCATCACTTATACTTTTAGAGCACGGTGGTGGTTATATTTTGTTTAAATTGCTAGTCTCTCATGCTTAACTTATATTATTTTGAGAGTATTTTAGAGCATCATGGTATTTGCTAGGGTTATAAAATTGGTCCTAGAATTGTAGGCATCCAAGTTGGGTATAATAAAAACTATCATAGAAAGTGAATTGGATGCTATGATCAATTTGATGCTTGATAATTGTTTTTAGATATGGAGGTAGTGATATTAAAGTCATGCTAGTTGGGTGATTATGAATTTAAAGAATGATTGTGTTGAAGTTAGCAAGTCCTGTAGCATGCACGTATGGTTAAAGTTGTGTAACAAATTTGAAACATGAGGTGTACCTGGCTTGTGCATCCTTATAAGTGGCGGTTGGGGACGAGCGATGGTCTTTTCCTACCAATCTATCCCCCTAGGAGCATGCGCGTAGTACTTGATTTTTTATGACTTCTAAATTTTTGCAATAAGTATATGAGTTCTTTTGACTAATGTTGAGTCCATGGATTATACGCACTTTTACCTTCCCGCCATTGCTAGCCTCTTCGGTACCGTGCATTGCCCTTTCTCACCTTGAGAGTTGGTGCAAACTTCGCCGGTGCATCCAACCCCGTGATACGATACGCTCTATCACACATAAACCTACTTATATCTTCCTCAAAACAGCCACCATACCTACCTATTATGGCATTTCCATAGCCATTCCGAGATATATTGCCATGCAACTTTCCACCATTCCGTTCATCATCATCAAGACATACTTTACTTTTGTCATATTGCCATCACATGATCATGTAGTTGACATCGTATTTGTGGCAAAGCCACCATGCATAATTTTTCATACATGTCCCTCTTGATTCATTGCACCATCCCGGTACACCGCCGGAGGCATTCATATAGAGTCATATCTTGTTCTAGTTTCGAGTTGTAATCAATGGAAGTGTGATCATCATCAATATTAGAGCATTGCCCCAAAAAAAAGAGAAAGGCCAAAGAAAGGAAAAAAAGGAAAGAAAAAAAAGAAAAGAAAAAAAAATGAAAAAAAATAAAAAAATAAAATAAAAAGGCCAATGTTACTATCTCTTTTTCCACACTTGTGCTTCAAAGTAGCACCTTGTTCTTCATGTAGTGAGTCTCATATATTGTGCTTCAAAGTAGCACCATGTTTTTCATATAGTGAGTCTCATAAATTGTCTTTTTCATACTAGTGGGAATTTTTCATTATAGAACTTGGCTTGTATATTCCTACAATGGGCTTCCTCGAATGCCCTAGGTCTTCGTGAGCAAGCAAGTTGGATGCACACCCACTAGTTTTCTTTTGTTGAGCATTCATTTATAGCTCTAGTGCATCCGTTGCATGGCAATCCCTACTCCTCATGTTGACATCAATTGATGGGCATCTCCATAGCCCGTTGATTATCCTCGTCAATGTGAGACTTTCTCCTTTTTTGTCTTCTCCACACAATCCCCATCATCATATTCTATTCCACCCATAGTGCTATATCCATGACTCACGCTCATGTATTGCGTGAAGGTTGAAAAAGTTTGAGATTATTTAAGTATGAAACAATTGCTTGGCTTGTCATCGGGGGTATAGAAGTTGGGAACATCTTTGTGTGACGAAAATGAAGCATAGCCTAACTATATGATTTTGTAGGGATGAACTTTCTTTTGCCATGTTATTTTGAGAAGACATGATTACTTTGATTAGTATGCTTGAAGTGTTACTATTTCTTTTATCAATATGAACTTTTATTTTGAATCATTTTGGATCTGAACATTCATGCCACAATAAAGAGAATTATGCTAGGTAGCATTCCACATCAAAAATTCTGTTTTTATCATTTACCTACTCGAGGACGAGCAGGAATTAAGCTTGGGGATGCTTGATACGTCTCCAACGTATCTATAATTTTTGATTGTTCCATGCTATTATATTACCCCTTTTTGGATGTTTATGGGCTTTATTTTACACATTTATATCATTTTTGGGACTAACCTACTAACCGGAAGCACAACCCATATTGCTGTTTTATTGCCTTTTTCAGTATTTCGAAGAAAAGGAATATCAAACGGAGTCCAAATGGAATGAAACCTTCGACAACGTGTTTTTTTGGAAGATTATCATCTTGGAGGCTTGGAGATCAAGTCAGAAGATCCTCGAGGAGCCCAGGAGATAGGGGGGGGCCCCCCTACAGGGCGCGGCCCCTGTCTCGTGGACCCCTCGAGCACCTCCCGACCGACTTCTTTCGCCTATATATGCCTACGTACCCTAAAACCATCAGAAATCAAGAAAGATTGGGAGTACCGCCGCCGCAAGCCTCTGTAGCCACCAAAAACCTCTTGGGAGTCTGTTCCGGCACCCTGCCAGAGGGGGAACCCATCACCGGTGGCCATCTTCATCATCCCGGCGCTCTCCATGATGAGGAGGGAGTAGTTCACCCTCGGGGCTGAGGGTATGTACCAGTAGCTATGTGTTTGATCTCTCTCTCTCTCGTGTTCTCTCTATGGCACGATCTTGATGTATCATGAGCTTTGTTATTATAGTTGGATCTTATGATGTTTCTTCCCCTCTAGTCTCTTGTGATGAATTGAGTTTCCCTCTTGAAGTTATCTTTTCGGATTGAGTCTTTACTTTGAGAACACTTGATGTATGTCTTGCCGTGTTTATCTGCGGTGACAATGGGATATCACGTGCCTCTTGATGTATGTATTTGTGACCAACTTGCGGGTTCCGCCCATGAACCTATGCATAGGGGTTGGCACACGTTTTCTTGACTCTCCGATAGAAACTTTGGGGCACTCTTTGAAGTACTTTGTGTTGGTTGGATGAATCTGAGATTGTGTGATGCATATCGGATAATCATGCCCACGGGTACTTGAGGTGATAATGGAGTATTTAGGTGACATTAGGGTTTTGGTTGATTTGTGTCTTAAGGTGTTATTCTAGTACGAACTCTTGAATAGATTGATCCAAAAGAATAACTTTGAGGTGGTTTAGTACCCTAGCATAATCTCTACATTTGTTCTCCGCTATTAGTGGCTTTGGAGTGACTCTTTGTTGCTTGTTGAGGGATTGTTATATGATCTATCTATGTTATTATTGTTGAGAGAACTTGCACTAGTGAAAGTACGAACCCTATGCCTTGTTTCCTATCATTGCAATACCGTTTACACTCACTTTTATCTTTAGTTACCTTGTTGTTCTATATTTCAGATTACAAATACCTTTATCTACCATCCCCATTGCACTTGTATCACCATCTCTTCGCCGAACTAGTGCACCTATACAATTTACCATTGTATTGGGTGTGTTGGGGACACAAGAGACTCTTTGTTATTTGGTTGCAGGGTTGCTTGAGAGAGACCATCTTCATCCTATGCCTCCTACGGATTGATAAAACTTAGGTCATCCACTTGAGGGAAATTTGCTACTGTCCTACAAACCTGTGCACTTGCAGGCCCAACAACGTCTACAAGAAGAAGGTTGTGTAGTAGACATCAATGATCCTCGAAACTGGAGATATACTGCAACTGAACAATGTCTGTTATGTTAGCATACATTTCAGTTGTCTCTTTGTCATACGTATCCGTGCTCATGATGGCACTGTTTTGTGTCTTCCTACCTTCATCTCATGCAAGGGTGTTGTAGCGCACATCTCCAACAACGCAAGATTCATAATGTCTTACCCGAGTATCAGGACCCATTGCTAGTGAGTAAAGGGCATCATCAACTGCCTGCCCATCCTCCCGCATCTTCTTAACCTATGGATAGAAAATAGACAAGCTGATCATCTTATGTACTCAATATATTAAAAAAACTGATAGTGCCCTTCAAAAGCTTACATGGTTCTTGAACCATTTCGCAAATCCCGCCATAACCAGTTTGTCATTGTTTCTTGGATTTTGCGGCAGTAACTCCTCTTTGTAGATGCTGGACAACATAGTGATCGCGTCAAACATCTAAATATATAAGAATGTGCTGCAAGTTTAGTAGAATACGATGTATAAGCTGCAGTACTGCACTTACTTGATATAAGGTAGTATCTCAGGATAGTTATTCAACACATACCAAACCATTTTGTCCAAATCTTTAGGTTTGTCCTCTTGTCGACTCTTCCCTGTAACTCGAACAGAATAATCGAAAACATTGAGCCCGGGATTGTCTTCACCCACCTCTTTGCTAAGCTGATCAGCTGTTTCAATGTATTTTGAGCAGAATGTCAACGCTTCTGTAGCAATGTAGGCTTCTGCAATGGAACCCTCGGGTCTAGCTCTGTTCCTAACATAGCCATTGAAAGTGCCTAGCCGCCTTTCAATCGGGTACATCCAGCCATACTGTACTGGACCTCTTAATAGTGCCTCTTCAGGTAGATGAACAGCCAAATGCACCATCACATCAAAGAAGGCTGGAGGATATATCTTCTCAAGGTCGCATAGGATAGTTGGTATCTTGTCTCTAAGACGCTCCAAAGCATCTATCCTGATATTTCTACTGCAGAGTTCCCTGAAGAATTGTCCCAACTCTACAACTGCTCTGTATAAGTCAGGGCAGCCCAATCCTCTAAGGATAACAGGTAAAACCCTTTGAAGTAGATCGTGGAAGTCATGAGTTTTCAACCCTTGTACCTTGTTTCCATCTGCACTGACTCTCCTTTTAGGGTTGGAGGCAAATCCATGTGGGAATCTCACACGTGATAGGACCTCGCAGAATTCTTTTCTTTTTACCTTGTCCAAGACGTACACAGCTGGTGCCATATCCCGTGGTTTCCCTTCATCTTGCACCTGCAAATCCTTTCTGATACCCAGGTGTGTCAAATCAATCCTAGATTTTAAGGTATCTTTCGTCTTGCCTTCAATGTTAAGAAGTGTGCCGATAATGCTGTCACATATATTTTTCTCGATGTGCTTCACATCAAAATTATGCCACAGATCCAAATCTTTCCAATACTCCAAGTCCCACAAAGTGGACCTGCGGGTAAACAATAATCTCTCTTCTACCGTGCCACGCTTCCTTTTCCCGCTACCATTACCAGGATGGTTTCCTGGTGTAATATGCCTGACCTTCTCTAATTCCACTTGCAACTCATCGGCGGTGAGCCTCTTTGGCGCATCACGGTTTTCATGCTTTGCATTGAACACATGTCTTCGGTATTTTCTAGGATGCGGCTTGTCCTTGGCAAGGAAACGACGGTGTCCAATGTAACAGATCTTGCTAAGTATTGCGTATGATAGCGGATTCCTGTCACAGCGAGCACATGCATTGTAACCATGTGTTGTTCGCCCTGACATAGTGCCCAAAGCCGGATAATCATGGATGCACCAAATTACAACAGCTTTGTGTTTATCATTGAAGCTTTTCCGCTCACTACCATGAGATGGATGGCTCATTACATTCTGATCTCTGTACTCCTGGTTCCTAGAATGCCACAGTACATCCTCTCTTGTTTCAGCATCATGAAACAACCTCTGCAATCTTGGTGTAATTGGAAAATGTCTCAGAACATTATGAGGAACCCTCTTCATAGCATCGCCATCTTTCCATCTTGATGATTGGCATTTCGGGCATTCACTTAAGTTGGCATAATCCTTCCGGAACAGAACACAATTATTCTTACAAACATGGATCATATCATATCCAATTCCAACTGCACGAAGGAAATTCTTCATTTTACTGTAGGTGTGTGGCAGCTCAGACGCATCTGGGAAAGATTTGCAGAAAGCAGCCAACATCGCATCGAATGATTTGTTGGTCATCCGCTCAGATGTCTTCACCTGAAGAAAGGTGACCATAGCTGAGAATACTGACAGCTTATTTCCTGGGGTGACAGCAATGTTGCATTGTTCCAACATGCGGGCCCACCATTTTTCTTCTGCAGGTGAAAGTTCACAGAATGCACGAGCATTTCGTAGCATTGTTTCAATGTTGGTCAAACTCACTGGCTCCGCCACCACCACCTCCTCCTCCTCTTCCACCTGAGCATCAGGCAGATAAAGATGGTGATCTGCTGCTTCCACGTAGTCAATAACATTGACGTTCACAACTTCACCATGATGAACCCACCTAGTATATGTGACCGACATCCCATACAACTGTAGATGATTTTGCACAGTTGACTGGGGTCTTGTAACTGAATTGATACAACTGCTACATGGGCATAGCACATCTGATTTCGACCACCGTACTCAGCTCTGATAAAGTTCATGAAGTTTTCAACCCCCTCAACATATGCAACGGAGAATCTTCGAGCAGAAGTTATCCAAGTCCTGTCCATCTACTAGACATACAAATTAGTTCTTCTACTAGATATTACAGGAAAAACATATATGCTTTTTTATGAAGTCCAGAAAAAAAAATACCTAGGTCGATGTCTAAAGCTATGGCAAGATATTTGGACGAGCAGATCTAAGTAACGAAATATATGTAAAGCTAATTTAGTAAACAGATTTGAGTGCTAAGTTATGGCAGGCTGTTTCAGCAGTCAATGAGGCTGAGCACACAGCCATCAAACTATCGAAGGCCATCGCAGCAACAAAGATCGAGCATAAAACGGTGTAGAGCTATTTCACCTAACAGATTGGCTACTAGACCATGCCAATCTACATCACAATAAATATATGGCAGGATATTTTAGCAACTAATCGGCCTTGGCATGCCATCTCAGGTAAGCAGATTGAGTGCAGAACAGGCAAGGAAGCTTCTTAAGCAGAGCATATTGACAGTAAACTACTTCGGCAAACAGTGTGATTAACAACGTCTATCAGCTAACATTCAGCGCTACACCGACATGAATGGGGCCTCAGTCTAGAATGCGCGTACTGTGGGAGAAGCTAACCGCCGTGCGTCTCCACACGAACGTCGCCTGCAGTGGTGGCGCTGACCGCCGTGCGCCTCCACAAGAATGTAGCCAGAGGTGGTGGCGCGGCTAGAGGACGGTAGTCTATGAGAGCGTACTGTGGGAGCGAGAGGATCACCGTGCGTCCCCTCGACGAACCGCGGCGCCGACGTATCGGTGCAGCGGGGAGGGTGGCTTTGGCGGAGCGAATGGAGTGGAGGGGGGATGGGGGGGGGGGGGAGGGGGGGTTTGGGGAATATTTGGCCGAAGGGCGGTTGAATCGGATTTGGGGGGAATTTTTGTGTGTGTGTGGGGGCGGGGGAGGATTTTCGTGCGGTGGGCGGGGGGAGTTTGGCGCATGGTCGGTTTCTCCAAGTGCAGTCCCACGTGTCAGTGAAGAGGCAAGCCGAAGCGCGTTCCGTTTGTGTGAGCCGTGTGCAGGACCGAACGCGTGTGGGGTGCAATGCGACCGCGATAGGAGTGCTGTGAGTGTACCGCCTTTTTTCCTTTTAAACTAGGTGCTTCGCCCCCTCAAAAAAAATGTTGCTTCGCGCGATCCATCGATACTACTACTAGTAATATGGTAATCCCGACTAAAACGGCGCGGCCGAGTCTTTTCCTGCGCGATATGCTGGGAGGTTGGCTTAGTTGGGTTTTTTAGATTTGTCTCGGTTCAATAAAAAGCAGAGTTGGTGATGATGGTGTGCCTGTCATCCTGCAATATAGGCCGTCCGATCTATATCTAAAGGATAGGAAGGAAACTATGACAATTTACCCGCACTCCTCTCCACATTTGCAGATAAGGCTTTCCCTTGTTCATCCTTTTCTCCCACAAGATCTTGATCTTCCATGCAACGCACAGGCATCTTGCTAGTACTCCTACAGTATGTATATTATTGTGAAAGTTCATATACACCGACCGAGATTAATGCAAACACGACAGATTTTCATTACATTTTGAAATTTTATAGGACAGAAAAATAAAAGAAACCCGACCCTAAACCTATTCTGCGGCGGCGACCGACGTCCTCCATCTACGATCTCTATGTACGGGGACGGGGTTCAAGACCCGTGAACTGAAGGTGCGGTCTCCGGCGAGGAAGAGTAGAACACGGGATACGGACCGGCCAGTTGGCACAAGATGCCCTACCGCCTCCCATGCCCTACTCATCCTCGGAGGAGCCCCCGACCTCGGCGGTGCCGGACATTGGATGACGGCAAGTAGGATGCATGGCTGAAGGTGCTCCCGTCGTCGGCCGCCAGCAAGGCCACTGCTTGTGCGGTCGCGTCCGGCTACGCCGCTATTGCGTCGCGAGAGGCGACTTGAGCGAGGGCGGCGACCTCGAGCTTCATCCCCGAAGACAAGCTCTCCCGCAGAGCGTTTGCACTTGCGGTCATGGCAGATGTGGTGCCAGGTAGGAGGACGATGCGCTATGGTGTGGAGGTTAGCTGGGCGTTGCCGCTTTAAGTAGCGCATTCCGGTGAGGCCAAGCATCAGGGTGCGTCATTAAGTCGCCGGAGTTGGTTCCTCGGGCACCGAGCCTCTTAACGACAACATACGAACGGACGACATGAATGCGGGCAGCTGGCGCCGGCTGGGAATGCACCGTGTGACGACGCGAGGGACGAGGGCTTTGGTGTGCCAGGGTAGTCAGCTGGGAACCGCCTCTTTGCTCTATAAATACCCCAATAGACCAGAAAACCTAGGGGAGTCGACGAAAATCAATTCCAGCCACCGCAGAGTCCAGAACCACTTCCATTGGTGCCTCTCCGATGATGCATGGGTAGTTCTTGGTAGACCTATGGGTCCGTAGTTAGTAGCTAGATGGCTTCCTCTCTCTCTCTTGATTATAAATACAATGGTCCCTTGGAGATCCATATGATGTAAGCCTTTTTGCGGTGTGTTTGTTGGGATCCGATGAACTTTGAGTTTATGATCAGATCTATGTTTTTATCCATGAAAGTTATTTGAGTCTTCTTTGATCTCTTATATGCATGATTGCTTATAGCCTCGTATTTATTCTCCTATATTTTGGTTTTGTTTGGCCAACTTGATCTATTTATCTTGCAATGGGAAGAGGTGCTTTGTAGTGGGTTCGATCTTGTGGTGCTTGATCCTAGTGACAGAAGGGGAACCGACATGTATGTATCGTTGGTACTAAGGATAACAAGATGGGATCTATATCTTCATAATAGATAAACGGATATTGTCTACATCAATTCATCGTTCTTATTGCGTTACTCCATTTTCCATGAACTTAATACACTAGATGCATGCTGGATAGCGGTCGATGTGTGGAGTAATAGTAGTAGATGCAGGCAGGAGTCGGTCTACTAATCTTGGACGTGATGCCTTTATAATGATCATTGCCTGGATATCGTCATGATTATTTGAAGTTCTATCAATTGCCCAACAGTAATTGTTTTCCTACCGTTTGCTATTTTTCTCGAGAGAAGCCACTAGTGAAACCTACGGCCCCCAGGTCTGTTGTCATCACATTTGCCCTTGCGATCTATTTTACCTTTGCATTTATTTTCACATCTATTAAACCAAAAATACAAAAATACCTTGCTGCAATTTATTTGTTCCGCGATCTATTTATCCTATCTACCACTTTTAGCTCACGTTATTTGCCTATCTTGAGGCGCCGTACCCGAAAGGGATTCACAACCCCTTTAACACGTCGGCTTGCGAGTATTTTTTATTTGTGTGCAGGAGCTGTTTACATGGTGTGAGGAGGTTCTCCTACTTGTTCGATAACCTTGATATCATCATGAGGGAAATACCTACCATCGCTATACTGCATCATCCCGTCCTCTTTGGGGAAAGACCGACGTAGTTCTAGCAGACATCAGACGCTGACATGGATGACAAGCTCCACGATGTCGAGGAGGAGGGGGAGGAAGAACAAGTGATCCTCCTACTTGGCGCGCCAAAGATGTCGCGGGAAACCATGGTCACCTATGGGGCTACGAGCTCCTTTTCGTTCGACGGGGGAATGGGCACGTTGCACAAAGAGCGGAGAAGCGTCGCGCAGTGCGACAGAGATCACACATGCAATTTTACCCAGGTTCAGGACGCCGTGAGGTGTAAAACCCTACTCCTGCTTTTTTCGGCATGGTTGCCTCAGGCGAAGTGGCTACATGCGTATGGGTACGTGAGGGCCTGAGTTTGGCAACCTCGCGGGCTGAACCTATTTTACGTTTGCCATGGGCCTCCTTTTATAGACCAAGGGTTTACCATAGAGGCAAATCAGTCTTTGCGTACTGATTAGGTAGCAAACAGTGTTATCATACCTAACTCTGTAGGCTGACAGAGCACATTAAATGCGCTGTCTAGTGTCACATCACAGTGTGCCCGACAGCCCTTGTCGGGCTATTTTGCCAGCTTCACGCCTGCTTGCTTGAAACGTCCTAGGACGGGTGTCATATGGAGGTGTTGCTATAGAAAGTGGGTGCCATGTGGCGAAAAGCAGCCACTTAGTCATCTTGGGGCTTGACACCTCAGTGACATGTGACTTGCGTCGCTCATGAGGTGGAGCGGTGGCGTAGTTTGCCTTCGCAAGTCCCGACAGGGCCTGTCGGGACGATATGTAAGTATGCTTTCGGTGCCGAACCCAACCTCGCCAGGCTCGCCTACCCGACAAGGGTGGTTCTCTCCTTGGAGTTATCTTGCTTGTCTAGCTCATCTTGGCCTTCTTGATCTGTACTTGAGTCTTCCAAAGGAGTTGATCCTCCTTGCTTGGCCCGATCTTGGTGTTGTAATCTTGCCTTTGAGCCGTGCATAGTCTGGGCAACAGACCTAGGGTTTGTTGTACCAACAGGTTTGTACCCAAGTCAAAGAAGAAGAAGAAGAAGAAGAAGAAGAAGAACAACAACAACAACAACAACAAGACCAAGGAACCTCTCCTACTCAAAGAAGTCTTCGTAAAGGCGGGGGAGGGTGCCCATGAGAAGAAGAAGGACATTGGTGTGGGCTTATGTTTGATGTCACGCTAGTGATGGGCATGTTTATGCCAAGTTTGTTGGTTCTTCTTATGAGTACATTGAATGGTCTATTTGGGTTCCTAAGACCCTTGTTGCTAACCTCAAAGGACCCGTGAAAAATGGGTACCTAAATCGAAGCATTGATTTCTTGTAGGAGTTTGCTTCTGGAGTGGTGTCATGTTTGCTTGATAGTGGAGCAACAAATCATATGACCTGAAGCAAGGACTTCGTGGTGGATGTGCATCCAAGCCCATCTATGCCCACCCATGTACAATTCGATGATGCTTCAAGTTCTAAGATATTGGGTCTTGGCAAGGTGGTCATTTCTCAAGATTTATCTATTGAGAAGGTCATGCTAGTTGAGTCCCGTAGAATATTATGATGCAACTCTTGATGTATTGATCGGGTGTAATCGCACGTATATATGATGTATAAAGTGGGCCATGACCTCAACTATACAAGGAAGTAGGAGGTGGGCTAGATACACAAATATGCACATAACATATATACTCAACCCCCCACCCCCCCACAGTCGAAGCGTCGCCATTGCTAACGCAAAGACTGAACCGGAATTCCTCGAAGGATGTCATAGGCAAGCCTTTGGTCATGGTATCTGCAAATTGTTCGGATGTGGGAATGTGTAAAACACCAACGTGGCCAAGAGCCACCTGATCCCGAACAAAATGAATATCAAGCTCAATGTGCTTGGTATGGCGATGATGAGCCGGGTTAGCAAAGAGGTAGATAGCGGAGACGCTGTCACAGTAGACCACTGTCGCCTTGTCGACGGGACACGAGAGCAGTCGATGACATTAGCCATGGCGCGATACTAAGCCTCGGCGCAGGACTGTGAGACCGTGGGCTGCCTCTTAGACGACCATGAAATAAGTAATGGACCAAGGAAGACATAGTAACCCGAAGTGGATCGATAGGTGTCGGGGCAGCCGGACTAGTCAGTGTTAGAGTATGCGGTGATGTCAGTGGTGGCAGAGGCGCGCAACGCGATGCCAAGACCAATAGAGCCACAGATATAACAGAGAATCTGCTTCACTGAGGCTCAATGAACATCACGGGGAGCATGCATATGAAGGCACACCTGCTGAACTGCATACTGGAGCTTAGGTCGAGTAAGGGCGAGGTACTGAAGAGCACCAACAATAGACTGGTAGAAGGCAACATTTGAAGCAAGAGAACTATCAGTAGCGGAGAGCTTGGCCTTCGTGTCGACGGGCGTGGCCACGGGTTTGAAATTAAGCATTCTAGCACGGCCGAGAAGCTCATGAGCATACTTCTGCTGGTAAAGGAAGAAGCCATTAGGACGACGCACCACCTCGACACCGAGGAAAATAGTGCAGATGAGCCAAGTCCTTGATGGCAAACTCAGGGCAAAGACGATGAGTGAGCTGGCAAAGAAGCCCAGGCGTGCAGGCTGACAGAATGATGTCTCGACGTAGAGGAGCAGATACGCTGTGTCGATGCCCTAGTGATAGACAAACAACGAAGCATCAGAGCATGTGGAGCGAAACCCAAGATGATGGATAAATGCCGCGATGCGCTAGTACCAGGCGCGAGGAGCCTGCTTGAGCCCATATAATGAGCACGAAAGCAGGCACACACAATCTGGATGTTTCGGATCAGCGAACCCCGTGGGTTGTTGACAGAAAACCTTTTCCTCGAGGTGATCATGAAGAAAGGCGCTGGAGGAGTCCATCTGGTGCACTGGCTAGGCGCGAGAGACCGCAAGTTGTAGGACAATGCAGATCATCCTAGGCTTAACAACCAGAGCGAAGGTGTCGGTGAAGTCGATACCGGCACGTTGGCGGAAGACACGAACAACCCAACACGTCTTGTAGCTGTCAGGCGTACCATCAGGGCGGAGCTTGTGCGTGAAAACCCACTTGTTGATGATCGTGTTGGTGTGTTGGGGTTGGGGAACAAGCTGCCATCAAACTCCTACATCGTGGACATCCAGAGAGAATCATGAAGAGCAACCCGAACGGAGGATGGCAAGGGCGATGGCGTGGAGGTGGAGGCCGTGCAGACATACTCATCCGAGGCATACCGCGAGCTTGGAAGAAAGAGTCCCACACAGGCGCGGGTAACCAAAGCGACCGTAGGTGATGGTGGAGGGCCCGCGGGACCGACCACAAGTGGCGGTGATGACGCGCTAGGAGGCGTCGATGCTGCGGGCGAAGCCGGCTCATCTGGCGAAGGTGGGGCCGACCCATCTGGTGGACTTTAAGATAGACGAGGCCGCGGGTGAGGCCGACCCATCTGGTGACGGCGGCACTGCAGGCGAGGCCTCGGGCAAGGTCGGTCCACCGTGTGGTAAAGAAGCAGATGGCGGTATCGAGCCCGAGGAGGCTGCCATGGAGGGAGAGCCCATAGTACTGGAAGTTGGAGAGCATGGTGCTCGACCTAGAGGAGGCCGCAGCAGTCGGGAGTGTGGGGGCGCCCGAGGCCGAGGGAAAATGGCGCCGCGATGCACCAACCGTGGTAGGGGAGGGGGACGACACCTATTCCTGCGAAAAGGGAAAAACATGCTCATAAAAGTACACGTGTCGGGAGGTGATGACATGATGGGACACGGGGTCATAGCAAAGATAACCTTTGGTGTTAGCTGGGTAACCAAGAAGGACAAGGAACGTAGCGAGGGGCGGTGGCGGTAGTGTTAGGATAGCAATTATAACCAAAAATCCAGAGGCCATCGTAGGAAGGAGGAGTGCCGGACAGGAGATGGTGGGGAGCGTACTTCCTACGAGGGCGACAAGGACGAAGGTTAATGATGAGGGTGGTGGTGGCAAGAGCATCAGGCCAGAATTGAGGTGGCATATGGGCATGAAAAAGCAAAGTGCGGACACACTTGTTGAGAGTGCGAAGGATGTGCTCAACGCGACCATTCTGCTAGGAGGTATATGGACAGGTGAGGCGGGACAAGGTGCCATGGGTGGAAAGGAGGTGGCGGATGGTGAGGTTGTTGAAGTCTTTTCTGTTATCAGTTTGAAGAGCGAGTATGGGACTCCTGATGATGAGGACACGACTACCTTGGATACGACCAAAATATTGCATACACACATATTTGTGAGGTGATTTCTAATGCAAACTATGCCATAATTTATTTATGTTATCCAGGACAAAAATACTTCAAAGACTTTTGTGTCATGTCTAATTGCAGGTGTATGGGACATTTGTACAATCACATATGAAGATAAGGGGAAAAGAGAAGTTTATGTGTTGTTTAAAAAGTCCTCTCACATCACTTTTGGGCCAAGAGAAAATAGAGTCCAAGTACCACATGTTCTGGATTCAAATTCGAACGACACATACATACCTGACTCAAAATGCCAAGATCTCTTTCATTTGGACTTTGAATTTGGTGATTCTTTTTTTGTTGGAAAGATCATTTCATGCACTTTCCAGCCCAATTGGATTCACTTCAAATTCGTCTGGAGCATTGGGATATTGACGAAACAATCCAATGATGCAGTAGAGTCCGAGTGAAACTACAAGTCCAAAGTGTTGCATCACCACTACTTGGGCCCATGAGCCTTGTACGACCTAGGATTAGTTTTAGGCTTCCTTGGGACATCCTTCCACCTCCTTGGTTGCCACCCCTTGCTCCTATATAAGTAGATCAATCTACTAGATTTTTCTTTGGGATTTGTTTAGTTAAAGGTTAGCCATTGCAACTTTGTGTACTTCGTTTGTGTCCAACGACCAGACCAAGGCGACTTAAGGATCCCCACATTTATCAATACTTCATCTATATTCAAAATATTCACATTGCTTTTATCACATTCTTGCTTGTTCTTTGATTGCATGTAGGAATAGACCTTCGTGGTCAGGCTGATGATGCTTCCAGCATCATCAGTAGCCTCAGGAGATTGGTTTAGGATTGCTAAGGTGCAACATCGTGCACGCTTATAGTCGGATCGTCAAAGTCGACTCCACCAAATCGATAGCTATCATCTCATTGAAAGATCGGGACACCGTCGACTCTATCAAGTGGTATCCGTTTTCAGGTTGCTCGGTGAGAATTTCCAGTTGTTCCTAGATTAGATTTATTTTCTTACTTATTGTGCAAAGAAAAAGCCACAAAAAAGTTAGATCTGCTCATCCTTTGTCCGAGCCTTTGCAATTTTCTTTTCAGTGCTTGCATAGTTGAACTATTGGTTGCATCGTCGTACCGAGTTGCTGGTCTTAGTGTCCAGTTCCATTAGAGTTTTGTATTCTTCACATTAGCCACCCGCCGCTGCATCATTATCCCTTCCGCTATCCAACACCTCCATCCATCAATTTCTACCACGTGCTAACCATCGTTCATTGTCATAATCATAGTTGTGGTCATTCGCATCTTCTCTTGATCCAGTTTGCATCTTATCTAGTTTGTTTTGGAAAGAGAGAGAGAAAAAAGATAGGGAAAAAAGTCAGAGAAAAAAAAAGAAAAAAGTGAGATAAAAAAGAGAAGAAAAAAAAACCTAATTTTGGATTTACCTAGACTCAATCTTGTACCTGAATTCAGATTGGAATATGTTTGTGCACTCTTCAGTAAAATAGACATATCTTCTTCATACAAGGTCCATCTTGGCTCCACAAGTACTCAAATTAAAGCTAGCAATGAGCCACATCTCAATAGTTGCAGAAGTATGTTAAATATTTGGCACCTAAAAATAGGCTTCTGAATAGGTCTTTTTCCCTCTGAAGTTCATGAACACACTTTCTCACTGTTTTTCAGGCTAGTTCCTGAATTTTTTGACTCCTCATATGAACTCGAAATTGAGTGAGTCTTTTTGCGTTGAAAGCTTGATTCAATAGCATTCTTGAGGAAAATTATTTGAAAATTGGCACAGTATTTTCTAGAGGAAAGTTGGAGATAGATTTTTGGTATATGCTGCTTGGAGCTTGTTTCTCATCATTATCTTTACTGCTGTCGTGGGTTTAACACAACAGATGTCCTGGTGAAAGGACTTAAGCATGGAGCCATCACAATGTAGGTTAGCTTAAAGGAGTTGAGCGGGACGAGAGACACAAGTTTACCTAGGTTTGGCCCCTCACCAATGAGGTAAAAGCCTACGTCCTGCTTTGAGTTGTATTACTTGAGTATCGATTACAAGGGACGGAATCGCTTAACCTAGCTATTGATCAGTTGTTTCTTAGGTTTACCTACCGCAGGGGTTCACCTTTATATACACTAGATGAGGCCCTGGGCTTACAAGAGTCCAGGTCGGGTTACACAACATAACCGATTCTGGTTCTAAGTCATCTTGCCTTGCTAGGAAAGTCGCCATTGGGCGGCTTACAACGCCGGGTCTTGCACCATCTTCTAGGCTTGGGCGTCTCTCCTCGTAAGTCACCCTCTGGGTCTCACGTCTTGATCTCATAGGCCCGTCTAAGGCCATTTTTATGACTCACCAGCATCCTAACCCGGCCCAGTAGGGCGGGTCTCATCGTGGGGTTATATCCCCAACATTAGGCCCCTGATTAATTTGAACTTGTTCATTTCAATCTCCACTATCTCTGGTTGACGAGTCTTTGTTGTCGGTGTTTTGGATATGGGGGTACCCATACTTTCCTGGCTGCAACCCACGGCGTGGCTCCACCGACGGCCTGGTACGACCCAGCTTCAACATCAACAAATCAGGACCCTCGCGAGGCGAACGACACCAAGACCTCCAAAGGGATCGACCTCCTCAGGATGGCTCCCGAAGAGCAGAGGTTTCTATGCAAGGCTCACCTCGCGAGGTTCAGATGATGTGAGGCATGACGACCGAGGCCAGGCAGGCGCCAGCGAGCGCAGAGCACCAGTTTACTATTCGGTGCAAAGGAGGCAAGCAGCAGGCGTGGAGTCCCGAGGAAGTAGCCAAAGGTTTCCATTCTTGTGCAACGGAACCAAGACCGCCACGACGGCAGGACGGAGGTCATCGCCGAGCCCACCGCAGCGTCACGACCAGAGGCTTTTGAAGGCGAAGACCACTTTAGTCAGGATAGGGTGTACTTGTTGTCTCCCTTCAAATTTGGCCGTTGTGGGATCCCTTCCCGCCTACATTTGGGAAGAGGACCAAGGCCACTATAAATAGGACCTATCCACCACCATGGAGGGGGATCGGATCCATTCCACCCTCACCATCTCACCAGCTCACTTGAGCCCAAGAACACACCTCCTGAGGCTGTTCTCCACTATACTAGTTCTTCCTCAACCCCTCGAGGCAAATCCACCACAAATCAGGAGTAGGGTTTTACACCGCAAGGTGGCCCGGACCTGGGTAAACTACTGTGTCTTTCTTTCCCTTCGAGCTCAACGCGTTAGGCTGTGAGATTAGCAAGCTCGGAAGGCTGGGTAGGTTGAGAGCTTCGCACGCACCCTAGATTTCGAACCTCTCAAGGGTTTGCGGAACCTGAAATCCGACATTTGGCGCGCCGGGTAGGGGTGCGTCGGAGATCCGGTGCTTCGTCAGCCGCACTTCATCGTCGGCACCAATGGCAGGTGCTCCTCCGTGGACTGGGCCGTCGCACACCATTAGGGGAGCCATGGGCTCTGCGCTTTGACCTCCGCCTTGCAGCGGGTGCAGTGGCCACCCAAGTTCAGGCCGGAGATGCCGCCATGCTATGACAGCGCGGCAGATCTGGCCGGCTTCCTCCAAGCGTATGAGGAGGTAGTTTGGGCAGCCGGTGGGTACGACAAGGTCATGGCCAGCTGGCTCCCCATGGCCCTCGTGGGCGTGCCACGCGCCTAGCTGCTCAGCTTGCTAGAGTCTTCTGTGGCCTCCTGGGAGGAGCTGCATGCTACGTCTTGATCTTTGCGTTGGTTTTCCTTGAAGAGGAAAGGGTGATGCAGCAATAGTAGCGTAAGTATTTCCCGCAGTTTTTGAGAACCAAGGTATCAATCCAGTAGGAGGCTTGTCAAAAGTCCCACGCACCTACACAAACAAACAAAGAACTCGCAATCAACGCAATAAAGGGGTTGTCAATCCCTTCACGGCCACTTGCGACTGTGAGATCTAATAGAGATAGTATGATAAGATAAATATATTTTTGGTATTTTATAATATAGATGCAAAAAGTAAAGATACAAATAAAAGTAGATTGAAAGTTTATATGATAAAAGATAGACCCGGGGGCCATAGGTTTCACTAGAGGCTTCTCTCAACATAGCATAAGTATTACGGTGGGTGAACAAATTACTGTCGAGCAATTGATAGAAAAGTGAATAATTATGAGATTATCTAGGCATGATCATGTATATAGGCATCATGTCCGTGACAAGTAGACCGACTCCTGCCTGCATCTACTACTATTACTCCACACATCGACCGACTCCTGCCTGCATCTAGAGTATTAAGTTCATAAAGAACAGAGTAACGCATTAAGAAAGATGACATGATGTAGAGGGATAAACTCATGCAATATGATATAAACCCCATCTTTTTATCCTCGATGGCAACAATACAATACGTGCCTTGCTGCCCCTGCTGTCATTGGGAAAGGACACCACAAGATTGAAACCAAAGCTAAGCACTTCTCCCATGGCAAGAAAGATCAATCTAGTAGGCCAAACCAAATTGATAATTCGAAGCGACTTGCAAAGATAACTCAATCATACATAAAAGAATCCAGAGGGGATTCAAATATTTCTCATAGATAAACTTGATCATAAACCCACAAATCATTGGATCTCGACAAACACACCGCAAAAAGAGTTTACATCGAATAGATCTCCACAAGAGAGGGGGAGAACATTGTATTGAGATCCAAAAAGAGAGAAGAAGCCATCTAGCTAATAACTATGGACCCGAAGGTGTGTGGTAAACTACTCACAACTCATCGGAGGCGCTATGGTGTTGATGTAGAATCCCTCTCCGGTGGAGCACCGGCGAAGGCTCCAAGATGGGATCTCGTGGATACAGAAGGTTACGGTGGTGGAAATTGTGTTTCGTTGGATCCCTGGATATTTTCGGGGTACGTAGGCATATATAGGAGGAAGAAGTACGTCGGTGGCTGCCCGAGGAGCCCACAAGACAGGGGGCGCGCCCTCCTATCTCGTGGCTGCCTCGGCTGCTTCTTGACTTGCACTCCAAGTCCTCTGGATCACGTTCGTTCCAAAAATCACGCCCCCAAAGGTTTTCATTCCGTTTGGACTCCGTTTGATATTCCTTTTCTTCGAAAAACTGAAATAGGCAAAAAAACAACAATACGGGCTGGGCCTCCGGTTAGTAGGTTAGTCCCAAAAATGATATAAATATGTAAAATAAAGCCCATAAACATCCAAAAGGGGTAATATAATAGCATGGAACAATAAAAAATTATAGATACATTGGAGACGTATCAAGCATCCCCAAGCTTAATTCCTACTCGTCCTCGAGTAGGTAAATGATAAAAACAGAATTTTTGATGTGGAATGCTACCTAGCATAATTCTCAATGTAAATTTCCTTTTTGTGGCATGATTGTTTAGATCCAAATGATTCAAGATAAAAGCTTATAAAACACAAAAATAATAATGCTTCGAAGCATACTAACAAATAATCATGTCCTATCAAAATAGCATAGCCAAAGAAAGCTTATCCCTACAAAATCATATAGTTAGGCCATGCTTCATTTTCATTACACAACATACTCCCATCATGAACAACCCCGATGACGAACCGAGCAATTGGTTCATACTTTTTAACGCGCTTCAGCTTTTTTAAACTCTTATGCAATACATGATTGCAAGCCATGGACATAGCACTATGGTGGTATATGGTGGTGGTTGTGAGGACAAAAAAGAGGGAGAAGATAGTCTCACATCAATTAGGCGTATCAACGGGCTATGGAGGTTCCCATCAATAGATATCAATGTGAGTGAGTAGGGATTGCCATGCAACGGATGCACTAGAGCTATAAATATATGAAAGCTCAACAAAAGAAACTAAGTGGGTGTGCATCCAACTCGCTTGCTCACGAAGACCTAGGGCATTTTGAGGAAGCCCATCATTGGAATATACAAGCCAAGTTCTATAATGAAAAATTCCCACTTAGTATATGAAAGTGACAACATAGGAGACTCTCTATCATGAAGATCACGGTGCTACTTTGAAGCACAAGTGTGGAAAAAGAGATAGTAGCATTGTCCCTTCTCTCTTTTTCTCTCATTTTATTTTTTCTTTCTTTTCTTTCTTTTTTTCTTTTTTTTCTTTGGCCTTTCTCTTTTTTTTTAAAGTCCGAAGTCCCATCCCGACTTGTGGGGGAATCATAGGCTTCATCATCCTTTCCTCACTGAGACAATGCTCTAATAATGAAGATCATCACACTTTTATTGATTTACAACTCAAGAATTACAACTCAAAGCTAGAACAAGATATGACTCTATATGAATGCCTCCGGCGGTGTACCGGGATATGCAATGAATCAAGAGCGACATGTATGAAAATTATGAAGGTGGCCTTGCCACAAATACGATGTCAACTACATGATCATGCAAAGAGCAATATGACAATGATGGAACGTGTCATAATAAACGGAACGGTGGAAAGTTGCATGGCAATATATCTCAGAATGTCTATGGAAATGCCATAATAGGTAGGTATGGTGGCTGTTTTGAGGAAGGTAAATAGTGGGTGATACCGGCGAAAGTTGTGCGGTATAATAGAGGCTAGCAAAGTGGGAGGATGAGTGTGCGTATATCCATGGACTCACATTAGTCATAAAGAACTCATATACTTATTGCAAAAGTCTACTTAGCCCTCGAAGCAAAGTACTACTACGCATGCCCCTAGAGGGATAGATTGGTAGGAAAAGACCATCGCTCGTCCCCGAGTGCCACTCATAAGGAAGACAATCAAAAGAGCACCTCATGCAGCAAATTTGTCACACAACTTTTACCATACGTGCATGCTACGGGACTTGCCAACTTCAACACAAGTATTTCTCAATTTCATAATTACCCACTAGCATGACCCTAACATTACTACCTTCGTATCTCAAAACAATTATCAAGCATCAAATTGATCCTAGTGTTTTATGCACTTTCTATGATAGTTTTTATTATACCCAACTTGGATGCTCATCATTCTAGGACCAAATTTGTAACCATAGAAAATACCATGCTGTTCTAAAATACTCTCAAAATAATATAGGTGAAGCATGAGAGACTAGCAATTTCTTCAAAATTAAGCCAGCACCGTACCCTAAAAGATATAAGTGAAACACTAGAGCAAAAGCTATCAAGCTCAAAAGATATAAGTGAATCACATAGAGTATTCTAGCAAATTCTAATCACATAGAGTATTCTCCCAAAAGGTGTGTACAGCAAGGATGAATGTGGTAAACTAAAAATAAAAGACTAATATAATACACGACGCTCCAAGCAAAACACATATCATGTGGCGAATAAAAATATAGCTCCAAGTAAAGTTACCAATGAACGAAGACGAAAGAGGGGATGCCTTCCCGGGGCATCCCCAAGCTTAGTCTTTTGGCTTTCTTGAATATCTTGGGGTGCCTTGGGCATCCCCAAGCTTAGGCTTTTGCCACTCCTTATTCCATTGTCCATCAAAGCTTTACCCAAAACTTGAAAACTTCACAACACAAAACTCAACAGGAAATCTTATAAGCTCCGTTAGTGAAAGAAAACAAAACCACCACATAAGGTACTGTAATGAACTCATTATTTATTTATTTTGGTGTTAAACCTACTGTATTCAACTTCTCTATGGTTTATAAACTATTTTACTAGCCATAAATGCATCAAAATAAGCAAACAACACACGAAAAACAGAATCTGTCAAAAATAGAACAGTCTGTAGCAATTTGTAACTAACGCAAACTTCTGTAACTCTAAAAATCTTACGAAAATATGAAGTCCTGGAACATTTGTTTGTTGATCAGCAGCAAAAGGAATCAATGCAAAATCACGTTTCTGTGATTTAACAAAACTAATTTCATGCGCACAAAGTTTCTGTTTTTCAGCAGAATCAAATCAACTATCATCATAGGTTATCCTATAGGTTCTACTTGGCACAAACACTAATTAAAACATAAAAGCACATCTAAACAGAAGGTAGATGAAAAATTTATTACTAAAAAGGAATAAAAACAAAAAAAAACAAATAAAATTGGGTTGCCTCCCAACTAGCGCTATCGTTTAACGCCCCTAAAGCGAAGATAAATCCAAGTAGTGCCATCTTTGGCACTAAATTCATAAGTAGTCCGCATGATAGATTCATAAGGTAATTTGACTTTCTTTGTTGGAAAGTGCTCCATGCCTTTCCTTAATGGAAATTGGAATCTAATATTCCCTTCCTTCATATCAATAATCGCACCAATCGTTCTAAGGAAAGGTCTACCAAGAATAATAGGGCAAGAAAGATTGCAATCTATATCAAGAACGATAAACTCTACGGGCACCAAATTTCTATTTGCAACAATGAGAACATCATTGATCCTTCCCATTGGCTTTTTAATGGTGGAATCCGCAAGGTGCAAATTTAAAGAGCAATCATCAAGATCATGGAAACATAGAATATCACATAAAGTTTTCGGAATCGTGGAAACACCAGCACCCAAATCACACAAAGCAAAACACTCATGATCTTTAATTCTAATCTTTATAGTAGGTTCCCATTCATCATTAATCTTTCTAGGTATAGAAACTTCCAAATTAAGTTTTTCATCATAAGATTGCATCAAGGCATGGCCCCATAGGTTATCGTGACAGCGACGACACCAACCCAAGTCCGATCATCACATGAGATGAGGTGGTTTCAATGGTGAACATCTCCATGTTGATCATATCTACTATATGACTCATGTTCGACCTTTCGGCCTCTTCTGTTCCGAGGCCATGTATGTACATGCTAGGCTCTTCAAGTTTAACACAATTGTTTCACATGTGCAAAACTGGCTTGCACCCGTTGTATGCGAACATAGAGTCTATCACACCCGATCATCATGTGGTGCTTCGAAATGACAAACTTTCACAACGGTGCACACTTGGGGAGAACACAATTTTATCTTGAAGTTTCAGTGAGGTATCACCTTATAATGCTACCGTTGTCCTAAGAAAAATAAGATGCATAAAAAGGATTAACATCACATGCAAACCATCATCTTGGGCTTTTGATCTCCATCTCCAAAGCACCTGCATGATCTCCATCATCACCAGCATGACACCATGATCTCCATCATCGTGTCGGCATCGGGGTTGTTACACCAACCATGCTTCTACTACTATTGCTACCGTTTAGCCATAAAGTAAAGCAATACATAGCACATAATGATTGACGCACAGGTCATACAATAATTAAAGACAACCCTATGGCTCCTGCCGGTTGTCTTATTCATCGACATGCAAGTCGTGATAAACTATACAAAACATGATCATCTCATACATCAAATATATCTCATGTCTTTGGCCATATCATATCACAACAAACCCTATAAAAACAAGTTAGACGCTGTCACACCCTGATTTTCATGCCACAACACTTAAGCTAATAAATCATGATAAAATGTGGTTTTACAAAGAACTTTTGAGTGTTTTGGACTTTGCTTTGATTTGGATTTTGTTTGTTGTTTGCAAGTGCTCACAAAATCAAATAAATCCTCTAACTAATATACCACCTTCCCTTGATCTGAAACTTTGCCCAATAATCATGCCATTTGTGTTGGACAAAAAGTATTTTTCTAAATTAGGTTTTCCAAAAACTCCTGAATTGTGACTTGAACTACAAGTACTTAATATAGGGCATGAAAAATATTTCAAAAATTCTATATGACTCCTATTAGATATAGGACTCCCCAAAACTAGAAAATTATTATTTTTAAGTTTTTTACTATCTTGTTTAAAGACTTTTTCTTAAGGTCATAAATGGTCTTTAGTAGGTTATAATATTTTTAAGTTTCAAAAATATTTGACTGAATTTAGGGGGACTCAATGGACATATATTGGCCATATATACGAGTTTTAACACATGGTCATGTTCAAATTATGGGCCATTACCTCAAAAATCCTTTCTGGACATTTCAAGCTTTTGAAATGTTTACAATGGGAATATTCTCGATTAATTCCGGTAAAATTCTACCTTTTCAAAAATGTCCTACTTGATGATCCTGCCAAATATTATGTCCGGGAGATCAAGAGAACCCCATGAGAACTACTCAAAACCATTTATGTCCATTTTAAGTGGGAGCAACTTTGCATTGCCAAACATGTCCAAATGCTCCCAAACTTGGTACACATGCTCAAATGGTCTAATTATTCATCTAGACCAAATGGCTCAAGTTGGAGAACAAGATAACTTGATCAAAGTGCCCCAAAATCCTCTCTATCCAGAACCAAATTTGAGCAACTCTACATTCCCAAGTGTCTCCTTTTAATCTCAATTTTTGTGGAAATGTTATAATTTCCAAATGATGACACTACACCAATTGGTGCATCAAGGAGAGTAGTTTTGCATGACTAAATCTTGGGATACCCATTTCTGTTGATTTCTAGGGTTTGCCAAAATTACATTGGCAACTTTCTTCAAATGATATCATACTTGGTGGTCAGCCTTGTTTTTCTCTAAAATTTGATCCTGTTAAATATCATGGCAAGGACAATGTTTTTACTAGCTCAAACCACCATCAAACACCTTCTGAAAGAATTTAAAATTCCAAGTTTCAACCCCTTCCACTAATCTCCTTGAGCCACAATTTTTACCACAACATGTCCTAGTACCCCTCTACCACTTGCAAAAGTTGTGTAGCATCATCTCAATTATTTGGGGGTGAGAACCCTATTTTCCTCCCTGGACAGCACTTTCTTCACTTTTCCTCATCCCTCTCTAACTCCTGGGAGGATCCAGGGCATCCAAAGCCTCCCTCTGTCTTGTTTATTCTCCCTGCAAACCGTTGACACTAGTGGACGCGCTGGAGAGAGCCAAAAGTTCTACCAAGCCGGCCAAGGATGCGCGCTCTGGAGCACTTAGACGCGGTCCAAGGGATTGACTTCGCATGCCCGGCCACCTCGAGCCTCCCCCTTGAGCCAGTCGAGGCGCCTCGGCATCCGTTGTCAGATGTCAGGTTCCAGCAAAACCCTTAAGGTTTGAACTCCGGGGTGCGCACGAAGATCTTCTCCCTACCAATCCACGCCCCAAGACCTCCCCGCGAATCTAAGCTACCTGATGAACAACACAAGGCACACAAGGTTTATACTGGTTCGGGCCACCATTGTGGTCTAATACCCTAATCCAGTGTGTGGTGTGGTGGATTGCCTCTGGGGCTGATGATGAACAGTATAGAGGAAGAACAACCTCGCGAGGGGTGTTCTTGTGGTGGTGTGCTTGGAGAGAAATTGCCCCGTCTCCATTGGCTCTAGGTGGGATCCAGATACCTTCTACTTTGGTGGCTATCTTTATTTATAGGGGCCCTGGTCCTCTTCCTAAATATTGAGTGGGAAGGGTGCCAACAACGGCCATTTTGAAGGGGGACAGCTAGTACAAGCTATCCTGATTAAAGTTGGTCTTCGACTGCCAAAGGTACTGGCTATGATGCCATCTTGGGCTCCACTGTGATCTCCGTCCTGCCATCCTGCTGGTCTTGGTCTCGTTGCACCGATAGGGAAACCTTTGCTTGATGCCTCGCTACTCCGTGCCTGTGCTTGCCCCCTTTGCACCAAAGAGGAAACAAGGACACTACGCTGGCTGGCGCCCACCTAGCGCCCTCCTGGTCTTGATCGTCATGGCTTGCGTCACGAGCACCTCGCGAGGTACTCTTGCCTTGATCTCTTCGCCTCCTCGCGAGCCTGCCTGGTGAGGCCGCCCCTGAGGAAGCCTTGCATCGTCCGCCCCACGAGGCTTGGCCCCTCGCGAGGGTCTTGAGCTTGGGTCGACGAAGACGGGCCACACTGGGCCACTGCTTGAGCCACGCCGCAGGCCACACACAGACAAGTCTGGGGACCCCCGTTCCCAGAATGCCGACAGTAGCCCCCGGGCCCAAGGTGCGCTCGGGCTTGGCTTAGCAGCGAAGCCAAAGGGCAAGTGCAGTTGATTGGACGTGGGCGTCTCTGCTTCCCCTTGCTCCCCCAATATCCGCGTGGCTAGGCGTCCATGAAGTTTTACGCAGTTATTCCCTCCTCGCTGCCTGCGTGCTTCCCGTTCCCCTTCCTTCCTCGAACCTCTGCTCCCGCTTCCAATCTGACTTGAGCTCTGCCCCCTCCATCGCTATGGCGCCAACTAGCGGAGAGAAGGGGAAGAAGCCCGTGTCCTCATTCGTCTCGTCTCCGGTAATCGAGCCCACCGTTGGTCGGTCACTGGTGCTCATTCTGAAGGCCTTGAAGAAGATCCGCCCCGCACTCGCCACCAGCTTCAACGAGTGCGGAAGGACGACGGTTTGGCCTGCATCCCATGCTTCAGTCGACAGGATTGTCACAGAGGTTCCATTCTCCGTCGACGCCCTATGGGCTGGCCTGGTTCCCCCTTTCTCTGCTTTCTTCAATGTAGTGCTTTCCCACTACCAGATCCATATGATGCATCTTGATCCTCAATCCATTACTCTTCTTGCTGTCTTCGCCTTCGTCTGCGAAGCCATGGTGGCCACCCCTTCCATTGCCCTCTTGCGTCACTTCCTCTCCTTGCGCTTGATCGTCCCATCGCAGTGCTTGGGGTGCGTGAGCTTCCAGGCCGTGGAAGAGACGGCCGCCTCGGGGATTGAATTTAGCCTCTCACCTTCTATGAATGGGTTCTGGACGCGGTGGCTATATGTGGATGTCGGAGTGCCCAGCCCCCTGCTCTCACATCCGACATTGCCTGTTGTCCGCAATCCGGGTTGGGGCCACGAGAGGCTCATGAGCCCCAGGCTTTCCTTCGTCTGGCGTCGGCAGGGGAGGTTGAGAGCTCTCGGCATGACTGTGCCCTAGGTGGTGAAGGAGTTCCAGCAGTGTCGCGTTGCTCCTCTCCAGCGCCATTCTCGACCGATGTGTGCCCTGACTGGGCATTAGGACAGAGCAGGCACCTGAAATTCTGAGGAAGGTGCTGGAGGTCTTGACGGGCAACCCCTCACCGGGCGATATCCGGCACGAGGGCAGCCTCCTGTATCTCTACTCGGGAGGAGTCGAGTTTGCGAGGCAGATGCCTCACTTCAACGAATGGGGGTTGCGCCCGACTGGCCTCGTGGGGCCTCGCAAGAAGCCCATTGCCGTGGATCCCTTCCCCGTTGCCAACACTGATCTTGCCTCAGGAGGGGGTGCAGGGAGGCAAGCATCGCTGGAGGCTGGGGGATCTGGTGTCGAGATGCTGATGTTGCGCGGGGCTCCCCAGGCGTCGCCCTCCGGAGCATGCAAAGCCCGTCCTGAGGCAGTCGTTGATGAGGGGTTGCAACCTGCAGCTTCTGAGGCCGAAGCCCCCGAGGCCTCAGCAGGCCACCAAGAAGCGGTGCCCGACCGCTCCTCTCAGTTTGGCGCCCTTGAGGCAGGCTGCCCAGGCGCTTCTCCGTCTGCGCCATGCGTCGGCCCTCACATTGACAGCATGGGTCGGTTCTGCATAGACTTCGACGCCCTCCGCAAGAGGAAGGAGTCTTCAAGTGGCAGTGAGCGCCCTGCTGACCGTTGAAGCACAGGAAGTACTTCGCCATGGATGCGTAAGTACCTCATTCTTGTAATTCCTCAATTGTTGTTCCCTTTCCTAACTATGGCCCTTCAGGATCCCTCCTGCCAAGCTCGCGGACTCTACCGAGAAGCTACTTCCTCCGGCCTTGCCTCCATTGCTGGCCTTAGGTGTCCTGGGCTTGCGTGCTGCCCCTGACGCGAGCTCGGCCAGAGAGGCGAGTTGGCCCGCATGGTGCCTCGAGCCTATGCTCTTGCCGCCTTTCCTTCGCTACCTCGCCCGTGGCGTGATCAGCCTGCCCCGGGCTCCCTTTCTGTTCGTGGACGGTGAATGGTTGAAGTCAATCCTTGGCTCTTCTTCCGGGGATGGATCTGCGCCGGCCAGGGTCCCTTGCGGAACCCACCCAGCGATTGTGGGGGCGCCAGCCCCCAGCCCCCCGCTGAGAGGGGGCGAGCCGCTTCAGGGCCCTCTGCCAGTGCCGATGGCGGAGGATGATATTGACGACGTGCTCAAGCAAGCGCGGGAGCGCAGCACCGTTCACCAAGAGTTACTTCGAAAAGCGATGGACGCGATCGGCCAGCTCGGTGGAGAGCTCGCGGACGTGGACGCGTGCCTGGAAGCTGAAGGCCTGCGGCTGGTTGAGGAGCGGCGCAAGCTGAAGGTGGCAGTCAACCTCGCGTGTCATAAGCGTGAGCTTAACAACGCGAAGGCCGAAGCATCCCTCGCGGCCTCGCGAAAGGCTTGCTCCTGAGCTATTGAGGAGGCTCGGGAAGCAGACCAATGGCGCGAGATCACGTAGAAACACGCGTGGGAGCTCCAAGCCTCGAGCACTTCCCTGAAGCAACAAGTGGGGCTGCGCCAGGCCGCCCTTGCGTCGTTGAAGGGGACGCCCGTCGAGGAGGAGGAGCTCCGAAGGCGTGAAGAAGCACTGACGCTGGAAGCCGCCGAGCGCAATCTCGACCTTGAGCGGTTGAAGACGAGGGAGCACCAAGTTACCCAGGCGGAGGACGACGTTGGCGCGCAGGAGGCCCGAATCCAAGAAGAGGTCGACCGCCGCGTGGCAGAAGTTCGCGTGGGTCTTGTGCGCCAGTACGATGAGAGACTGGAGCTGATTGAAGCCGAGGCTGCAGGCAGGACTGCCGCCCTCAGGTCCAAGCTGACTGAAGCGACGCAGCGCGTGGAGGCCACTGCAGCCGCCCTGGTCTCGGTGCAGACTGAGTTGGCCTCCTCCCGCGCCGAGCTGCTTCTTCTCCAACGGCGGGTTGATGATGCTGAGTCTGTTGCGTGGCAGAACAGAGAAGAAATTCTCCAGTGGCAGAAGCTGGAGCATATGCATGGCCCCATGCTCCAAGCGCTCAGGGACAGGGCCAACATGGCCCTAGGCAATATCTGTGACACAATATCGCGTGGGAGCTCCAAGCCCGGAGTAGTGACGCATCTGGAGAATCGCTCTCAGAGAGCTCGCCAGCTTGTCAAGGAGAGGAGCCGCGGCCTGCTCGGGCCTGCATTAACCCGTGTCTTCAGCCATCCTTAGGATGGAGATCCCCACTTCAATTTCCACGCAGTCATTGCTCCGGTGCCCGTGGCCATTCGAGGCGACCTGGCGCTGTGGGTGGAGGACAACAAGGATGCACTTGTCAGGGCCTTTGCTTTTGATGATGAAGGGGGGGTAGTTGTTGCGGATGAAGGTGATGTGGTGAACGACGGTGAAAATGGCGTCAATGACGACGATGGTGATGCCAGTGACAGTGATAGCGGCGCCAGTGATGCCTCTGGAGGCGACCAAGAGGATGCGGTGAGCGACATGTCTGATTGATCCTATATCCCCCTGCTGTTTATCCTGCGTAGAGAAACTCGGGCGCGGCCCTAGAGGTTGTAAGAGCATTTTGGGAGGGGAAGCCCCTCATGTAAAAAGGATGGTCGTCCACATGTTTTTAGGAACAATGCCGAATGCACGCCCGCGTGATGTTGCGGGCCCCGTGATGGGTTAATTGTTGTGGTTTATCTTTAGCCCGGGCGTACCGTGGGTAGGCTTGCGGGGCTGCGATTCTCTGTGGGTCCACTGGGGGACCTACTGGCCTTGTGGGGAGAGCCTCGTGAGAGCGAGTGCTGGCCGCGGGACAGCATGTGCGCGTGTGCTATGCCCAGCCCCGCCCGCGAGAGACTCGCGAGGGGGAGGCAGCTGGTGCGAACTCCTAAACAGGGTAGAAACCAGAACGCAAGAAAACACACGAATTGAGACAAAACACCCCTCCCCACACATACGCAAATGCAAATTCAACTTCAACTTAAATCCGAAGCAAGGAAGCTCGACCACGGAAAGGGAGGTAAAAAGCAAAAGGCTGCGTCTGGCACCTAGTCTAGTCTTCGACATCTTCTCACCAGCGCGGAGCTAAGTGCTGCCACTGGGCATGGGAGGGAGCCCCCGAGGCCCGAGGGTGGCTCTTCGGCGACTCCGGGGCGTGTATAGCCCCAACTCATTATTACGTGAGAGTGTCACGGGTGGCGAGCTTCATAGGCACTTGCCTTCTTCACAGGTACCAGCCTTGCTTCATATTGCCAGACGAGGGCCCCGCCATGCGCCACCCTCGACCACCATTGACGGCGACCGAAAACCAAGGACGACGCCAATGGGGTAAAGGGGACGCCAGCGGTTCCCCCGACGACCACGGGTCCTTTGCCAGGGGCAGGTCTTGCGGCACCTCCCCAGCAGAGGGCCTACCTCCGAGAAACACCTTGCTCCGCACGCCGTGGGGAGGGGCCTGGCTCTCGGCCCCTCTCTTGCAGCCCCCAGTGTGCCCCTCCTGGCGGAAGGGAGGCTGCCGAGCTGGGGCAGCCTTCCGCTGTAGTGACCTGAACCCCCTGCCACCCATGGTTAGCATAAGCTTGCTCCTGAGGAATTAGTGGTACCCAGTAGCTGCTGCCGCCGGCACGGACGGTGAGGCTTCCTTGAGGCTCCTCGGCTTCTGGCGTCTCTTCCTCCCAGCCTGGCCCGAGGAATGAGCCAAGGTCGTCTTCCAGCGCGTATTCCTGGTCCACCATATGGGGCACGTAAGCCTCCGAGGCTGCCACCCCAAAGGCTTCACTGTAGTGCCCCATGCTCCACGCGGCTTGGCTTGAAGCGATGTCTTGGGGGTGATAGGGCGGCGGCCCGTTTGGGCCGTAGGCGGCGATGCGCATCCCCTCGCTCACCGGGGGTGGTGCTAGTGCAACTAGATGCCCAGCGCCGATGGTTGAGCTGGTGTTGATGAAGCCTTGGGGTACGCCCGAGGGCGCACGGGCGCATATGGGCCCGCCGTATGATCCTTCCGGGGCCTGGGGTGGAAGTTGGACACAGAAAGGAGGCGCCCCTAAAGCTGCGGCTGAAGGAAATATGCCCTAGAGGCAATAATAAAGTTATTATTTATTTTCTTATATCATGATAAATGTTTATTATTCATGCTAGAATTGTATTAACCGGAAACATAATACATGTGTGAATATATAGACAAACAGAGTGTCACTAGTATGCCTCTACTTGACTAGCTTGCTAATCAAAGATGGTTATGTTTCCTAACCATGGACAAAGAGTTGTTATTTGATTAACGGGATCACATCATTAGTTGAATGATCTGATTGACATGACCCATTCCGTTAGCTTAGCACCCGATCGTTTAGTATGTTGCTATTGCTTTCTTCATGACTTATACATGTTCCTATGACTATGAGATTATGCAACTCCCGTTTACCGGAGGAACACTTTGTGTGCTACCAAACATCACAACGTAACTGGGTGATTATAAAGGTGCTCTACAGGTGTCTCCAAAGGTACTTGTTGGGTTGGCGTATTTCAAGATTAGGATTTGTCACTCCGAATGTCGGAGAGGTATCTCTGGGCCCTCTCGGTAATGCACATCACTTAAGCCTTGCAAGCATTGCAACTAATGAGTTAGTTGCAAGATGATGTATTACGGAATGAGTAAAGAGACTTGCCGGTAACGAGATTGAACTAGGTATTGAATACCGACGATCGAATCTCGGGCAAGTAACATACCGATGACAAAGGGAACAACGTATGTTGTTATGCGGTCTGACCAATAAAGATCTTCGTAGAATTTGTAGGAACCAATATGGGCATCCAGGTCCCTCTATTGGTTATTGATCGGAGACGTGTCTCGGTCATGTCTACATTGCTCTCGAACCGTAGGGTCCGCACGCTTAAAGTTATGATGATAGTTTCTTTATGAGTTTAAGTATTTTGATGTACCGAAGGTTGTTTGGAGTTCCGGATGTGATCACGGACATGACGAGGAGTCTCAAAATGGTCGAGACATAAAGATCGATATATTGGAAGCCTATATTTGGACATCGGAATCGTTTCGGGTGAAATCGTCATTTTACCGGAGTACCGGGGGTTACCGGAACCCCCCGGGGGGTTATTGGGCCTACATGGGCCTTGAGGGAGAAGAGAGAAGGAGGCAGGAGGTTGCCGCGCGCCCCTCCCCTTCCTAGTCCAAATAGGACAAGGGAAGGGGGGCAGCGCCCCCCCTTTCCTTCCCTTCTTCCTCCTCTTTCCCCCCTTCTCATTCTCCAACTGGGAAACAAAGGGAGTCCTACTCCCGGTGGGAGTAGGACTCCCCCCTGGCGCGCCCCTCCTTGGCCGGCCGCCCCCTCCCCTTGGCTCCTTTATATACGGGGGCAAGGGGCCACCCTAGAACACACAAGTTGATCTTCGTGATCGTTCCTTAGCCGTGTGTGGTGCCCCCCTCCACGATATTACGCCTCGGTCATATTGTAGCAGGTGCTTAGGCGAAGCCCTGCACGGCTGAACATCAAGATCGTCACCACGCCGTCGTGCTGACGGAACTCCTCCCTGAAGCTTTGCTGGATCGGAGCCCGGGGTGCATCATCGAGCTATACGCGTGTCAAGAACTCGAAGGTGCCGGAGTAACGGTGCTTGGATCTGTTGGACCGGGAAGACGTACGACTACTTCCTCTATGTTGCATCAACGCTTCCGCTTCGGTCTACGAGGGTACGTAGACAACACTCTCCCCTCTCGTTGCTATGCATCACCATGATCTTGCGTGTGCATTGGAATTTTTTTGAAATTACTACGTTCCCCAATAGTGGCATCTGAGCCTAGGTTTTATTGTTTGATGTTATATGCACGAGTAGAACACAAGTGAGTTGTGGGCGATATATGTCATACTATTTACCAGCACGTCATACTTTGGTTCGGCGGTATTGTTGGATGAAGCGGCCCGGACCGACATTACGCGTACGCTTACGCGAGACTGGTTCTACCGCCGTGCTTTGCACACAGGTGGCTGGCGGGTGTCAGTTTCTCCAACTTTAGTTGAACCGAGTGTGGCTACGCCTGGTCCTTGCGAAGGTTAAAACAGCACCAACTTGACAAACTATCGTTGTGGTTTTGATGCGTAGGTGAGATTGGTTCTTGCTTAAGCCCGTAGCAGCCACGTAAAACTTGCAACAACAAAGTAGAGGACGTCTAACTTGTTTTTGCAGGGCATATTATGATGTGATATGGTCAAGACATGATGGTAAATTTTATTGTATGAGATGATCATGTTTTGTAACTGAGTTATCGGCAACTGGCAGGAGCCATATGGTTGTCGCTTTATTGTATGCAATGCAATCGCCCTGTAATGCTTTACTTTATCACTAAGCGGTAGCGATAGTCGTAGAAGCATAAGATTGGCGAGACGACAACGATGCTACGATGGAGATCAAAGTGTCGCGCCGATGACGATGGTGATCATGACGGTGCTTCGGAGATGGAGATCACAAGCACAAGATGATGATGGCCATATCATATCACTTATATTGATTGCATGTGATGTTTATCTTTATGCATATTATCTTGCTTTGATTGACGGTAGCATTTTAAGATGATCTCTCACTAAATTATCAAGAAGTGTTCTCCCTGAGTATGCACCGTTGCCAAAGTTCGTCGTGCCCAGACACCATGTGATGATCGGGTGTGATAACCTCTACGTCCATCTACAACGGGTGCAAGCCAGTTTTGCACACGCAGAATACTCGGGTTAAACTTGACGAGCCCAGCATATGCAGATATGGCCTCAGAACACGGAGACCGAAAGGTCGAGCGTGAATCATATAGTAGATATGATCAACATGAGATGTTCACCATCGAAAACTAATCCATTTCACGTGATGATCGGTTATGGTTTAGTTGAATTTGGATCACGTGATCACTTAGAGGATTAGAGGGATGTCTATCTAAGTGGGAGTTCTTAAGTAATATGATTAATTGAACTTAAATTTATCATGAACTTAGTACCTGATAGTATCTTGCTTGTCTATGTTGATTGTAGATAGATGGCCGTGATGTTGTTCCATTGAATTTTAATGCGTTCCTTGAGAAAGCAAAGTTGAAAGATGATGGTAGCAACTACGCGGACTGGGTCCATAACTTGAGGATTATCATCATTGCTGCACAAAAAAGTTACGTCCTGGAAGCACCGCTGGGTGCTAGGCCTGCTGCTGATGCAACTGACGACGTTAAGAACGTCTGGCAGAGCAAAGCTGATGACTACTCGATAGTTTCAATGTGCCATGCTTTACGGCTTAGAACCGGGACTTCAACGATGTTTTGAACGTCATGGAGCATATGAGATGTTCCAGGAGTTGAAGTTAATATTCCAGAAGAATGCCCGGATTGAGAGATATGAAGTCTCCAATAAGTTCTATAGCTGCAAGATGGAGGAGAATAGTTCTGTCAGTGAGCATATACTCAAGATGTCTGGGTATTGTAATCACTTGATTCAACTGGGAGTTACTCTTCCGGATGATAGCGTCATTGACAGAATTCTCCAATACTTCCACCAAGCTACAAGAGCTTCGTGATGAACTATAATATGCAAGGGATGGATAAGACAATTCCCGAGCTCTTCGCAATGCTAAAGGCTGCGGAGGTACAAATCAAGAAGGAGCATCAAGTGTTGATGGTCAACAAGACCACTAGTTTCAAGAAAAAGGGCAAAGGGAAGAAGAAGGGGAACTTCAAGAAGAACAGCAAGCAAGTTGCTGCTCAAGAGAAGAAACCCAAGTCGGGACCTAAGCCTAAAACTTAGTGCTTCTACTGCAAGCAGACTGGTCACTGGAAGCGGAACTGCCCCAAGTTTTGGCGGATAAGAAGGATGGCAAGGTGAACAAAGGTATATGTGATATACATGTTATTGATGTGTACCTTACTAGAGCTCGTAGTAGCACCTGGGTATTTAATACTGGTTCTGTTGCTAATATTTGCAACTCGAAACAGGGACTACGGATTAAGCTCACTCTAGCAAAGGACGAGGTGATGATGCGCGTGGGAAATGGTTCCAAAGTCGATGTGATCGCGGTCGGCACGCTACCTCTACATCTACCTTCGGGATTAGTATTAGACCTAAATAATTGTTATTTGGTGCCAGCGTTGAGCATGAACATTATATCTGGATCTTGTTTGATGCAAGACGGTTATTCATTTAAATCAGAGAATAATGGTTGTTCTATTTATATGAGTAATATCTTTTATGGTCATGCACTCTTGAAGAGTGGTCTATTTTTGATGAATCTCGATAGTAGTGATACACATATTCATAATGTTGAAGCCAAAAGATGCAGAGTTGATAATGATAGTGCAACTTATTTGTGGCACTACTGTTTAGGTCGTATCGGTATAAAGTGCATGAAGAAACTCCATACTGATGGACTTTTGGAACCACTTGATTATGAATCACTTGGTACTTGCGAACCATGCCTCTTGGGCAAGATGACTAAAACGCCGTTCTCCGGTACTATGGAGAGAGCAACAGATTTGTTGGAAATCATACATACAGATGTATGTGGTCCGATGAATGTTGAGGCTCATGGCAGATATCGTTATTTTCTCACCTTCACAGATGATTTAAGCAGATATGGGTATATCTACTTAATGAAGCATAAGTCTGAAACATTTGAAAAGTTCAAAGAATTTCAGAGTGATGTTGAAAATCATCATAATAAGAAAATAAAGTTTCTACGATCTGATCGCGGAGGAGAATATTTGAGTTACGAGTTTGGTCTACACTTGAAACAATGCAGAATAGTTTCGCAACTCACGCCACCCGGAACACCACAGCGTAATGGTGTGTCCGAACGTCGTAATCGTACTTTACTTGATATGGTGCGATCTATGATGTCTCTTACAGATTTACCGCTATCGTTTTGGGGTTATGCTTTAGAGACGGCCACATTCACATTAAATAGGGCACCATCAAAATCCGTTGAGACGACACCTTATGAACTATGGTTTGGCAAGAAACCAAAGTTGTCGTTTCTTAAAGTTTGGGGCTGCAATGCTTATGTGAAAAAACTTCAACCTGATAAGCTCGAACCCAAATCGGAGAAATGTGTCTTCATAGGATACCCAAAGGAGAAAGTTGGGTACACCTTCTAGCACAGATCCGAAGGCAAGACATTCGTTGCTAAGAATGGATCCTTTCTAGAGAAGGAGTTTCTCTCGAAAGAAGTGAGTGGGAGGAAAGTAGAACTTGATGAGGTAACTGTACCTGCTCCCTTGTTGGAAAATACTACATCAGAGGAACCGGTTTCTGTTACGTCAAAACCAACTAGTGAGGAAGTTGATGATGATGATCATAGAACTTCAGATCAAGTTACTACAGAACCTCGTAGGTCAAACAGAGTAAGATCCGCACCTGAGTGGTACGGTAATCCTATTCTGGAAGTCATGCTACTAGATCATGATGAACCTACGAACTATGAAGAAGCGATGGTGAGCCTAGATTCCGCAAAATGGCTTGAAGCCATGAAATCTGAGATGGGATCCATGTATGAGAACAAAGTATGGACTTTGGTTGACTTGCCCGATGGTCGGCAAGCAATTGAGAATAAATGGATCTTCAAGAAGAAGACTGACGCTGACGGTAATGTTACTGTCTACAAAGCTCGACTTGTTGCAAAAGGTTTTCGACAAGTTCAAGGGATTGACTACGATGAGACCTTCTCACCCGTAGCGATGCTTAAGTCTGTCTGAATCATGTTAGCAATTGCCGCATTTTATGATTATGAAATTTGGCAAATGGATGTAAAAACTGCATTCCTGAATGGGTTTCTGGAGGAAGAGTTGTGTATGATGCAACCAGAAGGTTTTATCCATCCAAAGGGAGCTAACAAAGTGTGCAAGCTCCAGCGACCCATTTATGGACTGGTGCAAGCCTCTCGGAGTTGGAATAAACGCTTTGATAGTGTGATCAAAGCATTTGGGTTTATACAGACTTTTGGAGAAGCCTGTATTTACAAGAAAGTGAGTGGGAGCTCTGTAGCATTTCTAATATTATATGTGGATGACATATTATTGATTGGAAATGATATAGAATTTCTGGATAGCATAAAGGGATACTTGAATAAAAGTTTTTCAATGAAAGACCTCGGTGAAGCTGCTTACATATTGGGCATTAAGATCTATAGAGATAGATCAAGACGCTTAATTGGACTTTCACAAAGCACATACCTTGACAAAGTTTTGAAGAAGTTCAAAATGGATCAAGCAAAGAAAGGGTTCTTGCCTATATTGCAAGGTGTGCAGTTGAGTAAGACTCAATGCCCGACCACTGCAGAAGATAGAGAGAAAATGAAAGATGTTCCCTATGCTTCAGCCATAGGCTCTATCATGTATGCAATGCTGTGTACCAGACCTGATGTGTGCCTTGGTATAAGTTTAGCAGGGAGGTACCAAAGTAATCCAGGAGTGGATCACTGGACAGCGGTCAAGAACATCCTGAAGTACCTGAAAAGGACTAAGGATATGTTTCTCGTATATGGAGGTGACAAAGAGCTCATCGTAAATGGTTACGTTGATGCAAGCTTTGACACTGATCCGGACGATTCTAAATTGCAAACCGGATACGTGTTTACATTAAACGGTGGAGCTGTCAGTTGGTGCAGTTCTAAACAAAGCGTCGTGGCGGGATCTACGTGTGAAGCGGAAGACATAGCTTCTTCGGAAGCAGCCAATGAAGGAGTCTGGATGAAGGAGTTCATATCCGATCTAGGTGTCATACCGAGTGCATCGGGTCCAATGAAAATCTTTTGTGAAAATACTGGAGCGATTGCCTTAGAGAAGGAATCCAGATTTCACAAGAGAACCAAGCACATCAAGAGAGGCTTCAATTCCATCCGGGATCTAGTCCAGGTGGGAGACATAGAGATTTGCAAGATACATACGGATCTGAATGTTGCAGACCCATTCACTAAGCCTCTTCCATGAGCAAAACATGATCAGCACCAAGACTCCATGGGTGTTAGAATCATTACTGTGTAATCTAGATTATTGACCCTAGTGCAAGTGGGAGACTGAAGGAAATATGCCCTAGAGGCAATAATAAAGTTATTATTTATTTCCTTATATCATGATAAATGTTTATTATTCATGCTAGAATTGTATTAACCGGAAACATAATACATGTGTGAATATATAGACAAACAGAGTGTCACTAGTATGCCTCTACTTGACTAGCTAGTTAATCAAAGATGGTTATGTTTCCTAACCATGGACAAAGAGTTGTTATTCGATTAACGGATCACATCATTAGTTGAATGATCTGATTGACATGACCCATTCCGTTAGCTTAGCACCCGATCGTTTAGTATGTTGCTATTGCTTTCTTCATGACTTATACATGTTCCTATGACTATGAGATTATGCAACTCCTGTTTACCGGAGGAACACTTTGTGTGCTACCAAACGTCACAACGTAACTGGGTGATTATAAAGGTGCTCTACAGGTGTCTCCAAAGGTACTTGTTGGGTTGGCGTATTTCGAGATTAGGATTTGTCACTCCGAATGTCGGAGAGGTATCTCTGGGCCCTTTCGGTAATGCACATCACTTAAGCCTTGCAAGCATTGCAACTAATGAGTTAGTTGCGAGATGATGTATTATGGAACGAGTAAAGAGACTTGCCGGTACCGAGATTGAACTAGGTATTGAATACCGACGATCGAATCTCGGGCAAGTAACATACTGATGACAAAGGGAACAACGTATGTTGTTATGCGGTCTGACCGATAAAGATCTTCGTAGAATATGTAGGAACCAATATGGGCATCCAGGTCCCGCTATTGGTTATTGACCGGAGACGTGTCTCGGTCATGTCTACATTGTTCTCGAGCCGTAGGGTCCGCACGCTTAAAGTTACAATGACAGTTTCTTTATGAGTTTATGTATTTTGATGTACCGAAGGTTGTTCGGAGTTCCGGATGTGATCACGGACATGACGAGGAGTCTCGAAATGGTCGAGACATAAAGATCGATATATTGGATGCCTATATTTGGACATCGGAATTGTTCCGGGTGAAATCGGCATTTTACCGGAGTACCGGGGGGTTACCGGAACCCCCCGGGGGGTTATTGGGCCTACATGGGCCTTGAGGGAGAAGAGAGAAGGAGGCAGGAGGTGGCCGCACGCCCCTCCCCTTCCTAGTCCGAATAGGACAAGGGAAGGGGGGCGGCGCCCCCCCTTTCCTTCCCTTCTTCCTCCTCTTTCCCCCCTTCTCCTTCTCCAACTAGGAAACAAAGGGAGTCCTACTTCCTGTGGGAGTAGGACTCCCCCCTGGCGCGCCCCTCCTTGGCCGGCTGCCCCCTCCCCTTGGCTCCTTTATATATGGGGGCAGGGGGCACCATAGAACACACAAGTTGATCTTCGTGATCGTTCCTTAGCCGTGTGCAGTGCCCTCCTCCACGATATTACACCTCGGTCATATTGTAGCAGGTGCTTAGGCGAAGCCCTGCGACGGTTGAACATCAAGATCGTCACCACGCCGTCGTGCTGACAGAACTCCTCCCCGAAGCTTTGCTGGATCAGAGCCCGGGGTGCGTCATCGAGCTGTACGCGTGTCAAGAACTCGGAGGTGCCGGAGTAATGGTTCTTGGATCGGTTGGACCGGGAAGACGTACGACTACTTCCTCTACGTTGCATCAACGCTTCCGCTTCGGTCTACGAGGGTACGTAGACAACACTCTCCCCTCTCGTTGCTATGCATCACCATGATCTTGCGTGTGCGTAGGAATTTTTTTGAAATTACTACGTTCCCCAACAGCGGCGTCTAGGAGCTCGGCGACGCACTCCAGCAGCACGTCATGGCCGCTCTCCTGCAGCCAGCACCGTAGCAGTTCCCGAGCCACCGTGCGCGCGGCCTTCATGTTTGCCTGTTCTCGCCGGGTGTGCAGTGATGTGGCTGCGTTGTGGTTTGAGGCCCTTGCTGCTCATTGCACCTACCGTGAAGTGAGGGCAGGCGGCGCTTGACTGTGTCGCCCGCGCCCCGCAGCGTTCTGCGAAGTGCGGGCTGCCTGAGGCGCGGGGTTGAGGTCACCTTGGGCAGGCGGCGCAGCATGGGCAGGCCATGCCGCCCAGCGGTCGGCATTGACCGTCGGGTCACCGGACATGGATGCTACGAACCAGTGGAACGCAGATCGGTGGGAAGAGGATTTCGGCGCACCCCTACCTGGTGCGCCAAATGTCGGATGTCGGGTTCCGGCAAAACCCTTAAGGTTCGAACTCTGGGGTGCGAATGAAGATCTTCTCCCTATCGATCCACGCCCCAAAACCTCGCCGCGAATTAAGCTACCTGATGAACAACACAAAGGACACAAGGTTTATACTAGTTCGGGCCACCGTTGTGGTGTAATACCCTAATCCAGTGTTTGGTGTGGTGGATTGCCTCTGGGCTGATGATGAACAGTACAGAGGAAGAACAGCCTCGCGAGGAGTGTTCTTGTGGTGGTGTGCTTGGAGAGGAATTGCTCCGTCTCCGTTGGCTCTAGGTGGGATCTAGATACCTTCTACTGTGGTGGCTATCTCTATTTATAGGGGCCCCGGTCCTCTTCCCTAATATTGAGTGGGAAGGGAGCCAACAACGGCCATTTTGAAAGGGGACAACGAGTACAAGCTATCTTGACTAAAGTTTGTCTTTGACTGCCAAAGGCACTGGCGATGATGCCGTCTTGGGCTCCACAGTGATCCTCGTCATGCCGTCCTGCTGGTCTTGGTCTCGTTGCACCGATAGGGAAACCTTTGCTTGATGCCTCAGTACTCCACGCCTGCGCTTTCCCCCTTTGCACCAAAGAGGAAACAAGGACATTGCGATGGCTGGCGCCCGCCTGGTCTCGATCATCATGGCTTGTGTCACGAGCACCTCGTGAGGTACTCCTTGCCTTGATCTCTCCTCCTCCTCGTGAGCTTGCCTGGTGAGGCCGCACCTGAGGAAGCCTTGCGCCATCCGCCCCGTGAGGCTTGGCCCCTTGTGAGGGTCTTGAGCTTGGGTCGACGAAGACGGTCCATACTGGGCCACTGCTTGAGCCATGCCGCAGGCCGCAGGCAGGCAAGTCTGGGGAACCCCGTTCCGAGAATGCCGACATCTGCGACATGCTACCGTGGCAGGGGCCTCCTCTCCCCTCCTCTCTCTCACTCGACCGCGCGTGCCCGATGCCGCCCGCCATGGCCAATGCATGGCCTCAAACGCGCAAGCACTGGAGCCCTGCCGCCCCTCCCCTCTCTCTCCCTAGCGACCTACTCCACACCCATGGACGCCGTAGACAACCCCTCGCCTCTCCTGGCCGCCCGAGCCATTGCCGTGGCCACCCATGCCCCGCGTCCATGGTGAGCCACGGGTCGGCTATTTAAGGCCGTTCCAGGCCCTCCTTGCTGCACCATTTGCTCCCTCTCTCTCTCCCGTACACCACCTAGGCTAACCCATTCTTCCTCCCGTGCCCTACATCCACCTGCATGGTCGGAGCTTTGCCGTCAGCCTCCGCCTAAATCTCCGCCCACCACTCCGCCTCCTCCCCTCTGGACCGCACTAGAGCACCTCCAACATCACCACGTGCCCCTCCCGCTCTTCTCCCTCACCTCTCCGTGGTCGTGCCGTCGAGTTCCATCACCACCATCGGCCTCGCCCTCCGTGGCCGATGATGTGCCCATGCCCGACCACTCTTGCGATAGTGGTGCACCTCGAGGGATGCGGCACAACCTCTTGAACCACCGGTGTACTGGGCATCGCCGGAGGTGGCCAATGCCACCGGGGATAACGTCGGTGCCCGCTCGTCCTTGCCTCCCCTGCCTCTGCTCTGTTCGAGTGAGAGGTAGGCAACGGCCTGAGCACTGGGCCCAGCGCAGCACCGACCTAGCGGGCGGGCCCCACCCGTTTAAGTGGAGACGGACCGGGGGAAACCCGCCTCCCCCTTGGTGAAGGCGTACTCCGCCGAAGGCACTTTTGGCGTCGCCATGTCACCCACGTGGCCGAGCCGCTGGTTCGGCCTAGTGCGATGTGGTGCTAATCTGCACTCTGTGCGCGCTTTAGGTATAACCCAAGTCTATTTCTTTTCTTTTCCAGTGAGCTTCTAAAATCCATAATTAATTCATTTCATGTCCAAATTTGATGATTCAAATTTCTAGAGACTTCGTAAATAAAGATCTATTTAATGAGCAATAGTGAACATTTCTACTGTGCTTGGCTCTCACTAGATCCATGAAATAGGTCATTTATCCTCATAAGTCCACTTCAAAAATCCATAGAATATTCATTTGAACTCCAAATCCAGTAAAACCAATTTCTAAATGGTTCTAGAACCATGCCTGATTTAATGGGTACTTTTAATCATTTCTATAAAAAGGCATTCTACAAACAAGTTGCTGATCCATTAAATCCCTTGATTCCATCATATTGAAATGTTCAAAAATATATATTGATCCAAATCCAATGAAACCACTCTTGTTATCTTTCTTATAACTACGGAAACCCTAGAAAAGTCAAATTCATATTTTTGGAGCAATTTTATTTTTGCCTTGTTGTGTTGCTTATTATGACTGCTTTCGACGATAGTTAACAAAGTAGATGAAGTGCTCGGAGATGGACCAAAAGATTTGAAGATTTTGATGAGCCAGGAAAGCAGCCCTTTAACCATGTCTATGAAACAGCATACTACATCCAGGACAGCAAGCTCTGCCGAAGGCGCCCAAACGACGTTTCCCTATAGTGCATCTCCAAGGATTAGGGGTGCGAGCTGCTGGCCGACATACACAGTGGGGATTGCGGGCATCACTCCTCATTGCACACCCTCATGTGCAAGGCATTCCGCAACGGATTCTACTGGCCCACAGCACTTAATGACCCCATTGAATTGGTAAGATCTTGTGAAGCCTGTCAATTCCAAGCTAAGCATATCCACCAACCCTCTCAAGGCCGCCAAACCATCCCGCTCTCGTGGCCATTTGCGGTCTGGGGGTGGGACATCTTGGGCCCATTCCCTCGAGCGCTCGGGGGCTACCGCTACCTCTACGTCGTCATCGACAAGTTGACCAAGTGGGCGGAGGTTGAAGCCGTCCACACCATCCCGACTGGATCCGCAGTCATGTTCATCAAGGGCCTGGTGAGCCGCTTCAGGGTGCCCAACTGCATGATTACCGACAATGGCTCCAGTTCACGAGCAACCACTTTAAAACATATTGTGCTAACCTCGGGACGCAGGTATGCTACGCTTCGGTGGCACACATGCGGAGCAATGTCCAGGCCGAGCGCGCCAACACGGAGGTCTTCAGGGGCCTCAAGGCGAGGATCTCCAAGAAAAAGCTAAAGGCATGCGGCAGGGGCTGGCTTGACGAGCTCCCGTCCACGCTGTGGTCCATCAGCACCGCCGCGACAAATCCCACGGGCGAGACTCTGTTCTTCCTTGTCTATGAGGCCGAGGCAGTCCTCCCTCACGAGGTCAAGCATCGCTCCCTGCGGGTCCTGGCATTTGACGAGGCGTGTCGGGACACCTCGTGGGGGATGGACCTTGTGTTGTGATAGGAACGCCGCTACCAAGCCTCGCTTTGAGTTGCGAGGTACCAGCAGGTGCTGCGGTGGTACCACTACCGCAACGTTCGCTCTAGGACCCTTGAGGTGGTGACCTCATCCTGAGGTGGGTGCTCTCCAGGGAAGGGCTTCATAAGCGCTCCCCCATGTGGGAGGGCCCATTTAGGATCGCCCGTGTTTCCAGGCCTGGCGCCGCGCACCTGGAGACGTTGGACGGGGTTCCCATCCAGAACGCCTGGAACATCCAACACCTCTGGAAGTTCTACCCATGAAGAAGGCCCCGTTCCTGTGAAGGTCTCCGCTCGCGACACTCTCACGTAATAATGAGTTGGGGCTATACACGCCCCGGAGTCTCCTGAGTGCCACCTTCGGGCCCCACGGGGGCTCCCACCCATGTTCTTGTAGAGACCCCATGCTCCGCGCTGGTGGAAGACAAGAAGACTAGTATAGGTGCCGGACGTGGCTGTTCTTTTGCTTGCTTTCTGTATCTGGTTTGCAACTTCTTGAATGAAATTTGGAGTTTTCAGCGTCTCTTTTTGAGGGTTGTGAATTTTTCTTCTCCTTGTATCATTCATTCTCTCGGGCCTTGCCTCAGGGGAGTGGTAGTTGCCCGTCGATCCTCCTCGTGCGTCCCGCGCGCGGTGGCGGGGTAGGTGTGTGCACGTCGGGCTTCCTCGCGAACACACCTTGCCAAAGCCTCAGTTCCCTGGCCTTCTGCCATATTCGTCCTCGTGCGATGCTCTCGAACAAGCTCGCGGATACTACGCCTCCCTAATCCTACAATTGCATGGGAGCCCCTGAGGCCTGACGACTCTGGGTCACTCCTCGGCAGGGCGCACTCCCGCGACATGGAAGTTCCCTGCAAGAACAATAAGCTAAGTCACCCCAACCACAATCAACTTCAACATGAAAATCAGAGGGGAGCATGGAAACAATAACATAATGGCGCAAGCGCCATAATTCATTATGTGCCCCAGTAGGGCCTTCTACTTCTCTTTTGCAGCATGAAGAAAGGAACAAAAGCAAGTCGCACAACGACGGTAGCTCCTGAGGCCCGGCCCTAGCAGCACTAGATCTCACTCGGAGTCCTCCTCCTAATTCACTTGGGTGCGGCAGCGACGCACCTTATCTCCCCTCCTGGTCCGAGCCCGGCGATGTGGCGGCTCGCCGAGGTCGCCGTCGCTGGAGCTTTCCTCGGAGGAAAGACGCCGCTGCTAGCGGTGCCACGATCGTCACCGAGGGCAAGCTCATCACCGGCGACGATGCCTCCCTCCGCCCTCCATCATCATCACCGTCATCGTCACTCTCACTCTCCGAGCAGCACCCTGCATGCGGGTCGTCTTTCCCGAATACTCTCACATAGAGGGTCGCAACACCATCGTACCTTAAGTGGAGGGTGCACCTCCTGTGTAGGTCCAGCATGTGGGCAAACGACTGCAACCCGCGGTTCAGGAACACGTTGCCAGTGGCCGTGACCTCGGCCTCCACCTACAAGGCCTTGCTGCAGCAGCAGTCGACCTGAAGCCAGAGATCACCAGGCCCCTAACCGGCAGCACACTTACGAAGAAGCACGGGAGTTGGAGCCAGGCACCTGCGGGCCTCTCCACCCACACCACCAACTCCAGGGTTGCATCAGCCGAGTGGGACCGCGGGCCTGGCGGCCAAACGGCCGCTACACGCCTCACCTCTTCGCTGTGACTTCCCCGACCGTGGTGACTCCCGCCGCTGGAAGATTTACCCCCAAGGCCGCCAGAGGCAACGCCAGGCTTTGAGGGGGGACGTCCACGTCCACGGGGAGCCACTTCCGGTGTTGCAGCATACTTGGGGGGCTCCCGCGGCCTCTTTTGGGCGGGGCGAGTCTGGTCCCTCGTTGGGGGCCTTCCCTTTCTCCGCGGCGGAGAACCTCCTCGTCAGATCCATGGATTCTCTAGCAAGATGGCGGAGCAAGAAGAAGGGGGAGCAAGAGGCGAGAAGACGAAGCTGGGATGAGGGCTCCGCCCCTTCCCCCATTTATAGCTGGAGGGAGGCCAATCGTCGGCCTCCCACGATTTCGAATAATGATGGTTTTTCTACGTGCAATAGGTAGTTGACAAGTCGGACGGTTGCCGAGGCAACATGGGGAAGTGGAGACATCCATGTCCCATCAAGCACCACGTGTCGACTCAGTCCGCAGGCGAGTGGGGCCCACGGCGCTTCGCACTTGCCCATTGGCTTTGCCTCGAAGCCGAATGCGAGGGCGCCTTGCGCCCGGGGGCTATTGTCGGTGTTCTGGGAACCAGGATACCCTGAAAGGATCGAGAAGAGGTGTCTAGAGGGGGGTTATTAGATCCTCAACAAGCAAAAGTAGAAATTTTTATGATTTCCAAGTTGAGGTCGAAGACTAGCACAATTCTACACAACACACTTCAAGAAAGCATGGCAAGAGTATAAGCAGCGGAAAGAGGAAAGCTTGCTAGTTGCAAGAAAGTAAAGGGATGGGATTAGAGTGAGAAATGCAATGAAGACACGGAGATTCTTGGCGTGGTTCGATAGGTGGTGCTATCATACATCCACGTTGGTCGATACTTCAACCCACGAAGGGTAACGGTTGCGTGAGTCCACGGAGGGCTCCACCCATGAAGGGTCCATAAAGAAGCAACCTTGTCTACCCCACCATGGCCATCGCCCACGAAGGACTAGCCTCACTTGGGTAGATCCTCACGAAGTAGGCAATCTCCTTGCCCTTACAAACTCCTTGGTTCAACTCCGCAATATTGACGGAGGCTCCCAAGTGACACTTAACCAATCTAGGAGACACCACTTTCCAAAATGTAATAGATGGTGTGTTGATGATGAACTCCTTGCTCTTGTTCTTCAAATGATAGTCTCCCCAACATTCAATGCTCTATCACAAATTCGGCTATGGTGTAAAGTTGATTTGAGTGGAAAGCAACTTGGGAAGGCTAGAGATCAAGATTCTTGTGGTTGGATTGGAATGTCTTGGTCTCAACACATGCGTAGGTGGTTCTCTCTCAGAAAATGAGTAGTGGAAGTCTAGGCATGTTTTGATGGCTCTCTTACAAATGGAGAAGGGAGTGGATGGGTATATATAGCCTCCACACAAAACCCAACCGTTACACACATTTTGACCCAGCTCGGTCAGACCGATTCAGTTCAAAATGCGAACGTTAGGAATCTTGGTGGGATAGATGAGATTAACTCGGTGGGACCGATGTGCTAGGGCTAGGGAAAAACCACATCTCAGTGAGACCGATCGCATAAACTCGGTGAGACCGATTTCAGGAATGATCAAATTAAGAGTTGGTCAGGCAAACTCAGTTTGACCAATTGCACATTTCAGTTAGACCGAAATAATTACAACAGGAAACAGAGAGTTTGGAAGGCCATCTCGATGAGAGAGAGATCCGTATCGATGTGACTGAATTTATTAGGGTTTCTGGCAGTGGCTATGTCAAATGAACTCAGTGGCGCCAGATAGATCAAATCAGTGGGGCCGAGTTTGACTTTTGGTTTTGGACATGTGCGAAAATGAGAAAGTGGTTAATGGTTTTTCAGCAATATCATGAAGCACTTTGAGCAAGTATACCATTAAGCAACACCTCATTCCCTTTTAATTGTATTGGCTTTCCTATGGACTTAATGTGATCTTGGATCACTAAACTTAAAATGAAGAGTCTTGAGCCTTTCCCAATCTTTGTCCTTAGCATTTTGATGGGGTTCCACATTCTCTTCTCCTTGCCACGCCATTGTTGAACTCATCTGAAATGTACTTGATAAAAGTATTAGTCCAACAAGAGATATGTTGACATTAATTACCAAAACCACCCAGGGAGCACATGTTCTTTCAATCTCCCGTTTTTTGGTAATTGATGACAACATACATCAAAGCTTTACATAAAGATATGAATAATAACAGGTAAAGCTTTGGAAGGACATGTAACATCCATAGGCTCCCCTACATGTATGCAAACATGTCAAGATGGAATGTAAGAACATGTGAAAGCATAAGCAAGCCAAAGCAAGAAATGAGTTACTTGTATCTTGGCTATATGCATCAGAGCAAATGATGTAGACAGAATATGTATACCTACATGTTCTTGAATCCTTCTTGCAAACAATATGTGCAGCAACAAGAGATCATGATGCACATGAGTATGATGCATATAATTACGTTGTGGTCTTGAGCTAACTTTGGAAGGATGTGCTTGATCATACACGGTTAGATAGCACAAGAACGCTCTAAATAAAGCAAGTTCGCGAAACCACACGAGTACCAAGACTACGATGACATGTAATGAGTAGTACCAGTACTCCATTTGGATATGGACATGTCCCCAAAGATTATAGATATGCAATGAATTCCAAAGATGTTCTGGCCTTAGATATGAACTCTTTCTCCCCTTGAATTTCATATTGGATAATGGGAGAAGGTAAGGTAAGAGAAAATCAGAGCAAGAACCATTACAACAAGAAATGCTACAATCAAGTAAATATGTAAATATGAACATGTCTTTCCCCACATGAAGACATGTGGTTCTCTCCTCTATCGACAGCAAGCATCTAGGGAAGCTAAGACATGCTTTCCCATGTGATAAGCTTTGATGTGCTCTCTCTCCCCCTTTGACATCAATTTCCAAGAAGGAATCTTCTAGAGCATGAGTCAATTAGGTTTGGTCCTTGAGACACATTACGTAGCAGCATGTAGATTATTATGCGGGTAGAGGATAAGAGTCATTGAGTGGACACTACTGCAGGATGCTGCTAACGTGGCACTATGATCAGATACCCTTCGACGAAACTATGTGCGATACAATAATCGCAAAAGGTGGTGTAAAAAGACCATCAAAAAAGGTGCAAAATGTTTGCGATGACGGATGCATCAAACACGGTTCAGATCTTGGTTGCGTGTGTGATGCAGGGCATACAGTTTAGTTCAATTAACTATTTGCGATGAGGAGGAACAAAAGAAACAGGCTGCTAGATGAAGGCGTGTGTGATATACAACATATGGTTCACTCGGATGAACTATTTGTGATGAGGCGGAACAACTGAAACGTGCAGCTAGATGAAGTTGTGTGCAATATACAACATACAGTTCACTCAGATGAACTGTTTGTGTTGAGCCAAGAGAACATAAATGGTTCTACTTAAGAAGATGTGTGTGATACAGAAAAAACCGGTCTGTAATAAAAAATGTGTGGGAAGACTTATAACAACACAAACAATTCATCTTAACAAGCCGTGTGTGTTGTGCGCAAACGATTGATGAAATCATCACCGACAAGTTCCATTGTTTAGTCCGTGTGCAAAGTTATTTTCTCTGTCTACAGAGCATGAACATATATATACTTAAAAAGACAGCATTGCATAACCAAATTAAGCATACAATTACACAAGTGACTACGCACATAACATTTCCACACACCAAAGTAAGAAATTACATGAATACTAAACTAGGAGAAACGAGGATCTATTCATATACTTCCTGTTGCGATGACGCTTGCCATTGCTCTGCTTCCGGCTGGATCCCTGGCCGTTTTGGGGAAGGAGGCACTTCCTCATGTCAATGATCCGCCTATACATGCCGTAGCTCGTGTACGCCTCCTTGGCCGCGTACACAACATGGGCTTTGTTGAGTTTCTCCATCCAGGCCGAGTGCTAGGCACGCTTGTCTTTGTTGCAAGAATTCTACATGTCTCTGTAGTAGGGGTCGATGATGGCCTCGGTGAGGTGAACCAGTGAGTCCTTATCATGCTCCTTGCTGCCCTAGATCTTGTATTGGCCCTGGATGTCGACAAGATTCTGGCAGGCGATGCCCGAATTCTTCAGCACCTTCACATCATTGGTGATGTCTACCGTAGAGAACATGTAGTGGGGGCTGTCGACAAGCCTGGTTAAACACTTGCAAGGCCTTGTGGCCAGGCAGTAGTGGTAGATGAGGATGTGGTTGCGCACACACATATGGGCGATAACGACCTTGGGACGAGACCCGACACGAGCGCGGGTGTACTCGAGGTCGAACCCGACCACCTTGTACTTCTCCTCGGCAAGCAATAGCTCCATGATGTGGATGGAGTGCTCCACCCAAACTGGGTTGTTAGTGTACACCACCGAGAGCTCCGTGAACCTTCCATGGGTGTCCACCACATCATGCATGGTGAACTGTTGCTCATCGTCGGCAGCCGCTCGGAGTGCCATTTGAGCCGCGTAGGATACCCTCTAAGAATTTGTCATGGTGAGTGTGCTTCTTCCAATGGTGGGGCACCATCGAAAGGTTGAAGAGACACAAGGGTTAAATGGCCGCTATAATAAATGGGGTCCGGTCAGCCTATAATCATCACGTATTGTCACGGCATTCCTAGCGGAGGATTACAGTGCACACTTGACAACACCGCACCGCACGCGTTTCTTTTGACCACGTGTGGGCTCGAAGAGGTGCCAAATGTATCATCAGTGAGCCTGTTCCCATGCTACCGCGTAGTTTACTGCGCAAGCTTCCTGCCTGGCTAGTTTGGCCATGCGTCGGCTAGAAGAGGGGCAAATCGTCGGCGTTTATTGGCAAAAATCTTTGTAAAGACAAAGTGTGTGGAATGACTTCGGTCATAAGTTTACCCGTGGGTGATGAGGTCAAAGTTACACAGAAGGGTGATGGTGGACACTCAAGTGTGATAATTAATTCTGCGCTCTACAGGGCACACGATGGAAGAAACCAAATGTGTGCAATAGTGTTGAAGATCGCAGTCGAGTTAGCTATACAGATCATGTGCTGTGAGATCGACAGGGTAAACATATTCGAGAATGGTTAATAAAATCAAGACCATTGTTAATTAAGGTCAAAATAGTGCTACCAATATACGAGTCTCAGACGATGCCATTTCAAAGATTGTATCACAAAAGCTCGAAATATTACATGGTACAAATTCCAGAGTTATATGGCTCAAATTTGAAGATTACTAGGTTCAACCTGATATTAAAAATGAAATTCAGCTCATCAGCTCCAAACACTCATGCCGATCCACTGAACATGCATATCAGAGCAGTTCAAATTGATATTACCACTTCTAAGTTTGGTTTCGAAAAAATTAATAATTTTTGCAAAGGGGTCAACCACTGAGAAGTCATGTATGGGGTTGACACGATGACTTCCGATTACTCTGTCATCTGAAGTTCCAAAATGAAATTTAGCTTTTTTGGAGCCTATTCCATTCTGCCGCAGGCCGACACTGATCAACACATCATTCATTTTTGTGAAATAAATGTAGGGAAAACCTCATTACCTTCATCACCCTTGCTCTGACAACAAAGAACCTGGCGAATATAATCTCCAGTAAGGTCCCTCGGTAGGAGTTCAAAGTAATTCCTGAGAGATGCGGATCTAGGTATTCGACGTGATTGTTATATTGTATCACATTATCCACGACTGGGCCTAGTCTCATCTACAAAAGAAGAAAATGTGTTAGTGCCTACATGTAGTTTTGAACACTACTACATGCCTATTTGGTTTGCAGGATTTGTAAAATGCACTAACATGCCATCTTTGATCTGACATGATTAACATGGGCATTTGATTACATTCTGGAAAAATGTAGCCTTATTCACAAGAGGTTGGAGTGGATGAGAAGTTCCCTAAGAAAACTAGTACAGATGAACCGAAGGATAAATGCTTATGGATTGTAACCATATGAATCAAGCAACCAATATGGGGGGATGTACTAAAATCCTCCAAAAGAATACTTCAGAAATCGTAGTACATTTTCATCGTAAACTTGGAAAAAGGTGGTACAAATTGAACTCCCTTATGGCTAACTTTTAACAGGAAAGGAACATCACCTCAATATATAGCTTCTCTAGGCACGGAAAGCATCTCAGGAAACTGACAACTTGCTCCAGGTTGGGGCCGCTATATTCTAGTGCCAAGACCTTCACTGTGTGCAGTTTCGGGGTCAAGCTTGTCAGAATTATTTTCTAGATTACAGACAAACAAACATCTTCAAAATTAGAAATAATGTTAATTTGTAGAAGGAGAGTTAGAAGGTGGCTGTTGTACCTGAATGGGTGTGGATCCAATAACAAGTTCAGAGTATTTGTCAGACGAGTAGGCCACCACTGTCAATTTCGGCGCAAAAGTGACAATGATTCTTACTGGACCAACTTGATCAACTATAAGTAATCTCCCAAGTGTAGGTGTGTCCTCAATGACCATACCGTGGTACACATCTTGTGATGTCTTCCTGCCGAACAAGCAACACAAATAAATAGTCCGGAGAGTCATGGAGGTGATGTGGAAGGTACTCAACCCATAGATCACTTAAAGACGAAGGTAATCGAGTGCAATACGGCCATGGAGCAGGCGCTCCATGTCACCATTTGGGAGGCAGACGACAACGAGATCAAGGTGCTTCAGTCGTGGTAAAATAAGAGCGGGCGCGTCATTAAGGGCGGGAATGGCAGTTCCTGAACTTGGTGATGGGAAGCGTGGGTGTGAGGCGGAGCGCGGAGGTTGGCAGAGAGCGCATATGCCCATCATCAAAAGTGAGCTCCTTGATCTGATCTTGGGCGGGGGATCAAAACGAGTCATCAAGCTTTGCTCGGTCCTTCCCATTGGAATGACACTTGGCCATTCTAAGGCCTCTTGTTGGGCCAAGGTGACTGCCGAGGATCATGGAGACCGCATCCAAGCTTTTGCGATAGCCATGGTAGAGCTCGTGGGTGTTTATGAGGTCGAGAGCGGTGGAGTCAATTGGGGGTGCCACCGCCGGTAAAGGATGGTTGGCCGCGCCCCATGTTTGATTGGGAGGAGGGAGATGATGACTGTCAACATATCATCGTGGAGGCTGATGATGAAGTCTAGGCCTGCTGGAGTCGCTTGCGCTTCTTGCTCGCCCCGCCTTCGCTTGTTGGCAGCCCCGTTCTCCACCTCTGGAGTCTCCTTGTCAGCAGCGCTTTCTGATAGTAGTGGGAGTACATGGAATATTTAGTGAAAATAGGGCAATAGAAAGTATATTGGTAACTAGTAGCTATTAGGTACGAATATAGTAAGAAAAGGGAATAACAGTTGGTTGCCTAAATACTACACAATTCATTTGATATTGCTAGGTAAGTCAACTTGCAGATACTTGAAAAGAGAACTTAATTCTAACAAAGTCTGGATGGATGATATCGTCGAAGAAGTTAGCATATATCTCATTACCTGGCTCTTTATGGGCGGTGCAATTTTAGTGCCAGCTTTCAGTACATATAACATAGATATTTCTTTCCAAAGGCCAGTGCCAAAATAGGAGTCACCACGTTCATCAAGTCTTACAGTAGCAACGATTGTAAATCCATGGTTTGTGTTTAGTATGACATCGCTGCAGTCTTGATTTATGTGAAGGGAAAGGTTGTGCAGTACATATTCTGTTGCATAGCAAGGGACGCGCTGGAAAAAATGTTAGGATTGTTAAAGGAAATATGGTAACATGCAAATATGGGCCCAAATTGAAAGAACTGTACAACAGTTGAAATCGAAGGACAGAAATCTATAATTAATCAGATAGGGTAAACATGATGTCATGAAAATATGAGAGTGATCGAAAGAATAATACATCATTAATCTGCCTATTGTAGAAAGAAGAGGAGAAAAAAAATGCCCTTTGACGTATATGGTGCATTTGGCACCTTATATCCAAATGTAGCCATATTTAGAATATGTTCTGGAAAGTAGGCCATGCCAACCAATTTAGGGTGAGATTGAACATACTTCACGCATCCTCAAGTCTTTTGGTATGGTGAGATGGAATGTCTGGGGGAGGCCGCAAATTCTGATGTGTCGGTGCACTATACACTCTATGAATGAAAGAAAACCCTCAAATCAGCTCAAATAAAAATAAATTCACCGCCATTTCGGTCGGGTGACTAAAGGAGGCAAATGAACTTGGATAAGAGATGAGATAATATCTCATTAAATTAGTTACCTTGGTGTTCATGAGAAAGAAACCTCAGTACGGCAGATTCCCCAACCGAGCAGAGCTGGGTTGACCGCGAGGTGCTGCAAGAAATCGATGGCGATAGGCGATGGCGTGCGGAAGTGGCGAAATGCGGTGGGGTTTGCCGGCAGCCTGGCGGCGGCGGCAGGCGGCGAGCTAAGTGGTTAATGCCGCGATAGGCGGTGCCATGTATAGACGCGCAGGAGCTTGTGCAGGTGTGAATGGGGACCGGAAGGGGCGGCGGACGGGGTGAGGGTTTTTGTGACGTGGCGATGGTGAGGGTTTTATTTTTTATTTTTTGAATTGGGTGGTTGTAAGTGCATCTAGTGCCACCCCTAGTTGGTTTTGGAGTATTGACGACAAAGTTGGTTGAGGGACTAATGTGTTTGTGAGAATTGTAGGATAACGCAGGTAGTGTCTCTCATTGATTCGTTTTACCAACCGGACATGACCCCTAAAAATGTATGAAGACATTGAAGACAATGCTGGTATAAGAAGATATTCAGATTGAAGACTATGACATGAGAAGACATTGCGTGAAGACTATGGGGCGTGAAGACTATGTGGTTTCGTTGTTTGCTTTTCTTCTTTGTTGAGTCATTGGAACCACCGTACTGTTAAGTGGGGTCCAAGTGAACTAAGTCAGAGTGACTGAAGTGATGCTCAACCAAATCCTATGTCTTCGAGCGAAGACAATGAGAGCAAATCTTACCCAGAGCTGGATGAGTCAGCTTTTCTTGTAGCCCAAGTAAAGTTGCCGCGTGTGCTTGAAATCGGACCGTTGGAACACATGTCAGTTCCTTAGTGACCCAGGGTCATTTTGGACAAATCAGGTTGGGTTGCCTTGTGGCTATAAATAGCCCACCCCCTAAATCATAAATTGGTGGCTGCTCAGAGTTTGTTCATGGCTTTTGTCGTTTGAGAGCAACCCACCTCGAAGCATTTGAGAGATAGAAATCCTTGCGAGGACAAAGCCCAAACACCCAGAGCCAAAGAGTGTTAGGCATCACTGAAGTCTTTCTGTCTGTGTGACCTGAAGACTTATTACACTTGAGGACTGTGAATCCTCCAGCCGGTTAGGCGTCGCGTTCTGAGCATCCAAGAGTCATTGTGGATTGCCGGTGAACGAAGTCTGTGAAGGTTTGGAAGTCTACCTTGAAGACTTACCAGAGTGATTGGGCAAGGACTGGGTGTCCTTAGCTCAAGGGGAATAAGGTGAAGACACGGTCTTCTGAGTTAAATCTCAGCCTCCCTAACCAGACGTACAGTTGTCACAGCAACTGGAACTGGTCCAACAAATCATGTGTCTTCAACGAGTGACTGGTTCTATCCCTTTCCACCCTTTACTTAAGTTTGTCTTCGTGAAGTCATTGTCTATCTGTGTATCTGTTTGACTTCATTGCTTGACTATTACGGTTGATTGGCTTCATACTATCTTCCATCCTGATCCTTACTATTTGGCTGCTATTAGTCCTGTACTTTCACATCATTGCATACTTGACTATGGCTTTCTTATGGTAGTTTATCTTCCGCTGCACATCAACTAGATCATTTCTATTGTTTGTCTTTGAAACTTCTAAGTTTTGAAGACTTTCATAAAAATCGCCTATTCACCCCCCCTCTAGTCGATACTAGCACTTTCAATTGGTATCAGAGCAAGGTACTCCCTTGTTCTGTGTGATTCGGTTTAACCACCTGGAGTTTTAGCTATGTCGACTGCAGGGATAATCAAAGTCTCCGCTGCTTGCCCCGTGTTCGATGGAACTGAATATCCCTACTGGAAGAATAAGATGCATATGCATCTTGAATCCATTGATGTCGACCTCTGGTATGTCGTCAAGAACAGCGTTCCCAAAACTGGTGAAGGTGTCACTCCTACTGATGTCAAGAAGTTCATTCAACTGGACTCTACTGCAAAGAACATCATCTGTGGTCATCTGACCAAAGGACAGTATGGCCGTATGAGTGCTCTGGAAACATCAAAGCTAGTCTGGGACTGGCTATCCAAGGTCAACGAAAGCGTATCAACCCAGAGGGATCAAAGAATCAGTGTTCTTCGCAACCTCTTCAACCGCTTCAAGAGAAACGACAATGAGAATGTCCAGCTCACATTCGATCGCCTCACTGACATCACAAATGAACTTCAAGATCTTGGCGCAACTAAGATCACCAAGCATGAAATCGTCAAGACACTGCTGAGATCACTTGATAGCTCCTTTGACACCCTTGCCCTCCTGATACAAGAACGTCCTAACTTCAAGACACTCAATCCGTCTGATATACTTGAGAGGCTCAACACACATGAGTTCCAGCTATCTGAGAAAAGAGATATCTATGGCCCAAACTATGGCCGAACTCGCGCTTTGAAGGCAAAAGTTGTTTCCTCATCTGAAGAAGAATCTGACTGCAGTTCTTAAGATCCTGAAGACATTGGAAAAGAGCCTGCGATGCTAGTGAAGAAGTTTCAGAAATTTACCAAGAAGAAAGGCTTTAGAAAGTCTTCATGATCGAGCTCAAGGAATGATGAAGCTTCCACCCATGATCACAAGAAGAGAACCTACCACAAGTGCAAGAAACCTGGTCACTACATATCTGAGTGTCCACAGTGGGACAATGAGAAGAAGAAGAAGAAGAGCAAGGAATATGATGATGACATGAAGAAGAAGAAATCCTCAAAGTCTTCTTCTAAGTCTTCATCATACAAGAAGAGCTCATCTGGCAAGGCTCGTGATTTTGTTGGCAAGGAAATGGATTCAGAGGAGGAGTCTGCTTCTGAGGAGGCGGAGGTGGAGTCTGGACAGGAGTCTGACCCTGGCATTGCAAGTCTGGCTCTAGCCACAACCTATGTCGCCAAGTCCATCTTCAACACTGAAGACAATGACTTCCACACCAACGCTGAAGCTAATGACGAAGACGATCCTACTCCAACCTACTGCTTCATGGCACGTGGTGCCAAGGTAAAATCACGCGATGCTTACTTTCAAACATCAAGTGAAGATGACTCTGATTGTGAATCCAAACCCAGCTACAAAACACTTGCTAAAATTGCAACTGAACAACAAAAGTCTATGGAACATACTCAAAAACAGTTAGACAAAAGCGATGACCTGTTGGACGCGGAAATGACACGTTCACAGTCCTTAGTTGATGACATAAAAAATCTTCATGCTAAGTACCAAGAACTTGAAGGTCGTCATGAAACGCTCTCAACTACTTATGAAAGGCTCTCCTATGATTATCTTCAAAGGAAACAAGAGCTTGAGAAATTGAGAGCGGCTCATGAAGATCTTCAAAAGGTGAATGAGTCACTTCGCGCTCAATAGATCAGTCCCGCTCAGGATGGATTTGAACCACCATGTCTAAAATGCATTGAGCGTGATAACGCTACATCTGTTGCTGAATGTTCCACTGCTGCTACTGTTTCATTGTCTTCACCAACTGACGTGGTTACTAACCCCTCTGCGGAGGATACCACTGCTGTTGCTGATGAAAATGCTATGTTGAAGACATTGCTTGAAACAGGGATGTACAAAAGTTTGAAGGGACATCAGACATTTTGCGATGTCCTCAAAAAGCAGATTCTAAACCGAAACCCTAGGAAAGAGGGTGTTGGGTTCGAGAGGAAAATGAATGTTGATGGCTCGTACTGGAAGCCTGAGCAGTACCCCAAAACCACATGGGTTGCTGCAAAGGAACCTTCAGTAGATCCATCCACTTTATCTGGCTTTACCTGTGCTAATCCTATTATCATTGATGAATCCTTTGATGCAAACTATAAGCTGTTCAACAATCAGAATGGTGAAGTGCTTGCCAGGTACATTGGTACTAACTGCAGGAATGGACCACGTATGAAGAAGATCTGGGTACCTAAGCAGTACATTGAGAATCTTCCTATGAATGTCGTCATGACACCACCAAGGAAGAAGACAAACCCCAGACCTATAGCTTCATATGGCCCAAAGGCTTCTTACAGATACAGGACTCACCCGAGTCACCCTAACGCCAATGTTTTGCAGGGAAATCATGCTCAGACTTATGAATATGAGCGTGTATCTTCGAACCGCTATGTTCATAGGACTAAGAACTTTTCTGCTTATTCATATGAGTATCATTCATCTCCTGCAAGGCTATTTGCTAGGGCTCCAAAGCCAAAATTCTCAGATGCTGTACTTAGACTCATTGCTTCTAAGCCACCCCTGAAGATGTGGGTGGCAAAGAAGAACTAACTCTCTTTTGTAGAATACGGTCTCCAGCCAGCAATCAATGGCGTCCGATACTATTGCTGGGGACCTAAAACACATTCAGGACGCATGATAAAATGTCATTCTATATTCTTCACATCTGAATCGCTTATCAGTCATAATATATGTCCTAACTTTGATATAAGCTGTGACAATCCCTATATATGTCAAATGCTTATGCTTCACCACACTCTTGTGAAGCCTATCCTCCTAACTGCACTGTAGGGTACATCACCAAAAGCTTCAGAATGGATAATGGATAGTGGATGCACTAATCATATGACTGGTGATCGAAGTCTTCTCATGGACTCAACCTTACGTCCATCCGACAAGAGTCACATCACATTTGCTGACACTGGTAAAGGCAAGGTATTGCGTCTAGGTAGAGTTGCAATCTCAAAGGATCAACACATGGATAAAGTGATGCTTGTTGAATCCCTGGGTTTCAACTTAATGTCTGTCTCAATGCTTTGTGACTTGAACATGATTGTGCTATTTGGAAAATATCGCTGCCTTGTACTAATGGAATCTGACAAATCTCTAGTCTTTGAAGGGTATCGAAAAGATGATCTATACATGGTAGATTTCTCAGCAGGTCCACAGCTTGCCGTATGTCTTGTCACAAAAGCTTCAGAATGCTGGCTCTGGCATCGAAGGCTAGGACATGCTGGCATGAGCAACTTACACTCACTCGTCAAGAAGAAGCATGTCATTGGCATCGAGGATGTCAAGTTCAAGAAGGATCATCTGTGTGGTTCCTGTGAAGTTGGAAAGATGACAAGGGCAAAGCACCCCTCGAAGACAATCATGACAACATCTCAACCCTTTGAGCTGTTACACATGGACTTATTTGGACCTACTCACTACTCCACCCTCACAACAACTGCCTGTATGTATGGCTTCGTAATTGTTGATGACTACTCAAGATACACATGGGTTCATATAATTCTTTACAAGGCTAAAGTGCAAGATGTCTTCAGGCGCTTCGCCAATCGAGCAATGAAAAATTATGGCGTGAAGATCAAGCATATCAGAAGTGACAATGGCACTGAATTCAAAAACAAAGGACTTGATCTGTATCTGGATACAATGGGAATCACTCATGAGTTCTCTGCTCCATACACACCTCACCAAAATGGCATCGTTGAGCGCAAAAACAGAACCCTCATTGAGATGGCTCGAACAATGCTAGATGAATACAAGACACCAAGAAAGTTCTGGCCTAAATCTATTGATACAGCATGTCATATCATCAATCATGTTTACATCCATAAGCTTCTGAACAAAACATCATATGATCTCCTCACTGGCAAGAAGCCAAATGTAAGTTACTTCAGAGTATTTGGAGCTAGATGCTGGATCAAGGATCCCCATCACAAGTCAAAATTTGCACCTAAGGCTCATGAAGGCTTCATGCTTGTCTATGGAAAGGATTCACACTCCTACAGAGTCTTCAACCTCTATCTCTACAAAATCGTCGAAACTGTGGATGTGAAATTTGATGAAACCAATGGTTCACAAAGAGAACTCCTGCCAAGTACACTAGATGAAGCTTCTCCAAGTGAATCTATCAAGCTGATGGGAACTGGTGAAATCATGCCTTCTGAAGCACAGCCTGAAGAGGAACTTATCATCTCAGCACCAAGTCAACCTGAAGACAATGCTCAGACCGAAGACAATCCTCCTAATGATGACAATGATCAGCAAGAGCAAAGTCTTCGTCCTGTTCATCCTCGTGTTGCAAATGAAGTTCAAATAGAGAAGATAATTGACAGCATCAATGCACCTGGTCCACTCACTCGATCAAGAGCAACACAGCTGGCAAACTTCTGTGGGCACTTTTCATTTGTGTCAATATCAGAACCCAAGAAAGTTGCTGAAGCTTTTATGGAACCTGAATGGATTCAAGCCATGCAAGAAGAACTTCAACAGTTCAAGCTGAATAATGTTTGGGAACTTTTCAAGCGACCTGACCCTTGTAAGCATAACATTATTGGAACAAAATGGATATATCGAAACAAGCAAGATGAGCATGGTCAAGTCGTCAGGAACAAAGCACGTCTTGTGGCTCAAGGATATACTCAAGTTGAAGGAATTGACTTCGATGAAACATTTGCTCCTGTTGCTAGGCTTGAAGCTATACGCATACTGCTAGCCTACGCTAATCATCACAACATATTGCTGTATCAAATGTATGTGAAGAGTGCATTTCTCAATGGCAAGATTGAAGAAGAAGTATATGTCGCTTAACCACCTGGCTTTGAAGATCCAAAACATCCTGATATGGTGTACAAGCTAAACAAAGCACTGTATGATACGATCAAAGACTTCCTGAAGAGCAAAGGCTTCAAACCAGGATCCCTCGATCCCACACTCTTCACGAAGACATATGATGGTGAACTATTTGTGTGCCCAATATATGTGGATGACATAATCTTCGGCTGCACCAACCAGAAGTATAGTGATGAGTTTGGGTACATGATGCAAGAGCAATATCAGATGTCCATGATGGGTGAGCTGAAGTTCTTCCTTGGTCTTCAAATTCGTCAGCAAAGAAATGGCATCTTCATATCTCAAGAAAAATATCTCAAAGATTGTCTGAAGAAGTTTGGAATGGAAGACTGCAAAGGCTACACGATGCCAATGCCAGCCAAACACCATCTTGGTCTCGACGACAATGGTAAAGAGTTCGATCAAAAGGTATACCGCTCCATGATTGGTTCTTTACTTTATCTATGTGCATCTAGGCCAGATATTATGCTTAGTGTTTGCATGTGTGCTCGATTCCAAGCGGCACCAAAGGAATCGCATCACTTAGCTGTGAAGCGAATTCTTCGATATTTGGCTTACACCACAACACTCGAATTATGGTATCCCAAGGGCTCAAAATTTGATTTGGTTGGATTCTCAGATGCTGATTATGCTGGTGACAAAGTGGATCACAGGTCTACATCAGGCACATGTCATTTTCTTGGTCGATCACTTTTCTATTGGTGTTCAAAGAAGCAGAATTGTGTATCACTCTCAACTGCTGAATCTGAATACATTGCTGCTGGATCCTGTTGTGCTCAACTTCTATGGATGAAGCAAACTCTCAAGGACTATGGCATCAACCTGAAACAAGTATCTCTCTTCTGCGACAACGAAAGTGCCATCAAGATAGCCAACAATCCAGTCCAGCACTCGAAGACAAAGCACATTGAAATTCGTCATCACTTTCTCAGAGATCATGTCACGAAGAAAGATATCGATATCATTCACGTCAACATTGAAGAGCAACTTGCAGATATCTTCACAAAGCCCTTGGATGAGAAAAGGTTTTGCAAGTTACGGTGTGAGCTAAATATCTTGGAATCCTCTAATGTCCTGTGATCAGGCACACATCCTAACACTTATGCATGTTGATGACTTAGATGTGCAACACACAAAGTAATGTATATATTCAATCATTTACACTCTGACTGTGAATACATTAACATGGAATTTGACTTCGGAGCGCCACGATAATTGTGCGCCTGTCTGGGTCTAATACTTCCTATACGGTGGGTAACGCCACCACCAAATTTCTCTATTTGAAGTGTTTCACTCATGGCGTTTTATTGCAATAACTTCGCATTTGGTTTGTCTTCAGTTTCAATTTATCTTCATGATTTTCTACACTATGGTGATTTGATTGCTTTCTGATATATATATACTAGTGTTCTGTCCTCTACAACATTCACTTATAGCTACGTCTTCAAGATTGGATCTTTTGAACTAAGTGAATGTGATCGGACCCTAACCTCTCTATGCTTTCTATCTCAAACTCTATCTGTCCAAATCATATGCATTCTATTGAAACTGTCGAATGTCTTCTCTGCGTCCTAGTCAGCAGAAGGCAAAGAGACAAACATTAAATCTGTTTTAAATGACTTATCTTTATTGTTGAAATCCGGAGAAGCCGGAACAACTCTCCGACATGCCTGGCGGGTGTGGGAACGTGGGACAACCCTGAGTATGTTGCATGCTTGCCACGTGCCCCTCTGATGTGAACCGCCAGGGGCACAAGCGTAATTGCGCTGTGCTGCTCACCTACTTATAAATACTTGTCTCCTGCGGTAAATAAATCCTTCTTCCACCTCTCCACCTCCGTCAAAACCCTTGCGCCACAGCTAGCTCTCGACGACGCCGGCGACGAAGCACGTAGCTGCCGAAACTTCTCCGACACCGTCCTCACGCCGGCCGCGGACATCGTCCTCTCCGTCGTCGCCGTAGGTGTCCTCCGTCACCAAGTTAGGGCACGGTGGGCTGAACTGCTCGGTCTCCTATTCATCCCATCTAGCAGTTCTTCGTGCGGTAATTATAACTCTATACCACCTTTTTGATCTTGAAGATTCATCCTGTTTATTGAAAGTGGTTTCTGCCTATTCAATGTTAGATCTATTCTATCTGCATCTCATACTGCCTAGTCAATTCACTTAGATTTCCTGTCTAATTTGATTCCTCACTTGTACTTATTCACGGATTGGTACAAATCTGGAAGCAACTCACCTATATAAGTGAATGTCTTCTCATCATGAGGTCAATGTCTTCAAACTGATTTATTTTCAAAATCTTCTGAGAATGCATATGACCTCTTCCCCTTCCCTCGCATCTCTAATGCTATCACAGGTACATGTCCATGGGAGAATCCCTTGGTTCTCATAGTATGCATTCATTTGCAGAATACTTATAGCATCATATCAATTCTCCTGAAGCTAGTTCCTGCTTGACCAACAAGTGTAAGTCTCTGAAGCCTTTGAACGTATTGAAGCCATTCAGTTTGAAGTTCATGGCTGTAGAAAAATCAGCAAGGAAGGGTGGCAGACAGCGCATAGAAGGAACATCCAAAGATCTGCCTGATGACATAGCAGAACTCTACATGACAAATCCTAAAGAGACTTATCATCAGCGCAAGACACAAATCCAATGGATTCAACGCTATTGGGCTGAAGAATGGTTCAAGTACAAGTTTGTAACCAAGGAATATGCAGAGAAGAATGCTATCAAGAGACCTTGGGGTGACATTCTCTATCGAGGCCTTCAACCCAAGAACAGAGCTGAAGCTATTGCTCAAGGCTTCTATCCTTGCAAGGTCCGTGGACCTCAGCCTGAGAACGCCAATCCCACTTCATTACTCTGGTGTCGTGACGATGCTCTCTTCAAGCGCAACTTCCAGTTTGCTGTGGCTTCGGCCAAGAAAAACAAGAAGTCATTGGGATTAGACTTCAACCCAGGTCCCTCTGCTCCCCGTGCTGACGGCTCCCGTGATGCAGAACCCAATGTCATCGGCCCCTTCTCCAATCTTGACGGCCTCATCGCCTACATCTTGGTCCAGGGAGCCAGAGTTGAACATTCTGAAAGCGGCGCCGCATATAAACCGACTAACGACCCTGGAAAGACAGATGGCCCAGCCAGGTCCATTTACGGGCCAAGGAAGAGGGCCCCAGGAGGCAATACGACACGCCAAGTATCCAAAGACATTGGTACACCTAAATACAGGGGCGCCGCACACCCACTATGTTTCACCAACGAGGTGCTGGATCACGAATTCCCAGCAAGGTTTAAACCCATAAATATAGAGGCCTACGATGGAACAACAGACCCTGGAGTCTGGATAGAAGATTATATACTACACATACACATGGCCAGAGGAGATGATCTCCACGCCATAAAATACCTACCCCTCAAGCTCAAAGGGCCAGCCCGTCATTGGCTCAAAAGCCTCCCAGAAAATACTGTTGGAAGTTGGGAAGAGCTCGAGGACGCGTTTAGAGCAAATTTTCAAGGGACTTATGTCCGCCCTCCGGATGCAGACGATCTAAGTCATATAACTCAACAGCCCGGAGAGTCAGCGCGCAAATTCTGGAACAGGTTCCTCACCAAAAAGAACCAAATAGTCGACTGTCCGGACACCGAAGCCTTAGCAGCTTTTAAACACAATGTCCGAGACGAATGGCTCGCCAAACACCTCGGCCAAGAAAAGCCGAGGACAATGTCCGCACTAACAAGCCTCATGACCCGCTTTTGTGCGGGAGAGGATAGCTGGCTTGCGAGATGCAGCACCAGCGACCCAAGTACATCCGAGATCAGAGATGGAAACGGGAAATCATGGCGCAGAAAAGAGCAGCGCCGGAATAAAGAGAAAAGCCCAAAGAGCACGACAGTTAACGCCGGATTCAAAAGCTCGCGGCCAAACAAAAAAACACCGCCCCTTAAGGATAACAGCGATGAGCTATCCAATTTAAACAAGATTTTGGGTCGGATATGTCAAATCCATAGTACCCCCGGAAGGCCTGCAAACCACACCCACCGAGATTGTTGGGTTTTCAAACAGTCCGGCCGGCTAAACCCCGAACAGAAGGGGCTCGACGCATCAAGCGAAGATGATGACAAACCCCACCAGCAGAGCACCGGAAAACAAAAGACTTTCCCACAAGAGGTCAAAGCAGTAAACTCACTTCATGTGATAATACGGAAAAATAGTGCGGCACCCTCTAAAAAGGGTCTCGCACGGTCCAACCAAGCGGAACATAGAGATTGGACATCAAAACCAATCACTTTCGACCACCTGGATTATTCCAGAAGCGTTCGAAATGCAGGATGGACTGCCCTGATATTGGATCCTATAATCGACGGACTACAATTTACTCAAGTCCTGATGGATGGATGCAGCGACCTAAACCTGCTGTATCCAAACACAATCCGCAAGCTGGGGATAGACCCTACTAAAATTCGACTCAGCCGCACTTCCTTCAAAGGAGTGACGCCAGGCCCTTACGCCAAGTGCACAGGCTCCCTATTACTAGAAGTCGTGTTCGGATCACCGAACAACTTTCGATGCGAAAAACTAATTTTTCATATCGTCCCATTTAAAAGTGGCTATCAAGCACTCTTGGGACGAGAGGCTTTTGTCCGTTTCAATGCAATACCACATTACGCGTCTCTTACACTCAAGATGCCCGGTCCACGTGGCATCATTTCAGTACGAGGGTCACTTAAAGACCCCGGACACGGTTAGATGAGTCCGGCATAAGTAAGCTAGGGGCTCCCTAGTCGCACATCCCTTTACAAGGGGCTGCGCACACAAAGAACAGCGAGCTTATACAGACTCCGCTTTGATTATTTTTGTTTCTTCTTTCGTATATATTCTTTCCGCACGAGTTCCTTTCAAACTAAGTTCCTCTCTTCTTAACAGATGAACAACGTGCACACCCGTCCAGGATAACGGCACAACGGAGACACAGGCGCAGACGTGCAGTAGGGACCCGTCGCGAGGATTCTTTTCAGATTAAGACCCTGCGTAAACCTTTTTTACTGTCTCTTGTTGTTATAATCCCTTGGTTCCTCATTATAACCAAAGCGGAGCCTGACGTTTTGGCATCGGCCGCATCAGAAGACCATGCCCGTACCTGGACACTAGGGGCTTAGGGCATTATTCTGCCCATTATTACAAAGACCGAACACCTTAGGGAGTGTTCGGCGTCTCGAGTTAGGCCTTATATGCATCAGCTCCGAATCATGTCTTTGGTCAAATGTTGGGTTTGCCCGGCTCCTGTGTTTTGCTGCCTTACGTTCCGTATCATCGGCTAACGCGGCACCAGGAGAACTACTGCGATTGTGCCCCAGTTCGGCTGGGCGAGCACCTCAGTAGAGAAAGCCGAAAACTGACTGTCATGATACAGCGAGAGACTGGTCAACCACTCGATCGACTACCGGAATGTTTAGAATTCCCCGCTTTGACGAAGGACTGTTTCCCGGTCAGGCACACATGCGCCCCGAATTCGGAGTAGCGCGGTGCCCCAAGGGGCTATATTGTAGCCCCACCCTCGAACTCCACTGCCTAAGTGAAAGTGATAAAGCATCATAGTCCGGATTGCCTCGTTCGCTACGCTACCACCTCCTTCATAGGACCAAGACGTCGGATTAAGTGTGAAAATGCGCTATTTTTTGTGAACACCCCCGCACCTTGTGCGTGGGGGCTGAAGCCGAAGACTGCAATCTTTCAGGTTATACAAATGTATACATAAACAGCCACATAGGAGGTATTTTAATACTTGGAACGCACAAGTATAAAAAGCGGTTACATCATAATCATTGTCTTACAAGATAAAACGTTCATTTGAACGTGACATTTTTTGAGCACTGCGACTCTATTACACGAGCGCCACACATAACTTCCCCAAAATAGTGCTCGGCGGGTAACCGGCTTTCGTCCGAACTCTGGGCGACAATAGCGGTGGCATCCATCTCTGTCCAATGTGTCTTCACACGGGCTAGGGCCATCCGCGCGCCTTCTATGCAGGCCGACCGCTTCATCTCCTTGATGTGCGGCACCGCTCCAAGAAATTGCTGCAATAAGCCGAAATAGCTCGTCGCCTTGGGTCTCTCCGGCCAGACATGAGCCATGATATCAGTCATGGCAAGTCCGGACAATCTATTTAGCTCAGCTCATTCGGCCAATCGATCGGTCAACAGAAGTGAACGATCCGGACTATGGAATTGAGACCAAAATAGCTCTTCCGTCTTGTGATCCTTCTGGCTCCGAAAGTGCTCAATGGCATCAGCCGCACTTGCTGCTAAGTCCATATATGGATCCTCCGGACCCCACAGCTGGCCAAGTTGGGCATATTTTTGATCCGTAAACCGGCGACGTAGCAGAAATGGCTTGCCAGCCACAATATCTTCGGCTTGGCGCAGCTCCTCCTTCATAGCCCGCATTGCAGAACGGGCATCCTTGGCCTCGGCGATGGCCTTCCCCAGGTTTTCCTGATCCGATAAGCGCTCCTTTTCAAGAGCCTCGTTGCGGTCGGCAGCATCTTTTAATTTCACGGCCAATTCGGCCATCTTTTGCCTGCTTAGGCAGTGTGCAGCCTTTTCGGCTTTCAACTCCTCGGCTGCCCTCGAGGCGGCCGCATCACTCCTTCGGGCTTGCTCCTTGGCTTGAGCAAGCTCGGCCCGAAGGCTCTCCACAGCAGCAGCACCGTCTGTATCACATCATATACATTATCAGAGGCGGGCTTTGACTCCCTTAAATAAGTGACTACGGAGAATTTATTTACCTTGCGACTCGTCAAGTCACCGGTTGACAAGCGCGATGTCCGCATCCGCCACGTCAAGGTGCCGCATTAACTCGGCAACTCCACTAGTCCGGCTAGCCCCCGGACTATCCGCCACCTGCACAGGAACGGCGACATTCATTACCTGAGATTTTGATCCTCGGCACGCTATCGCTTTCGACAACCTACCGAGTCTCAGGGGCTACTATCTATACAGGGTGCACTCCTATGTGCCAAACTGTCAAAAAGGTGCATCCTTCTTGCGAACCTCAAATCCCGTCAGTAAACTCCTGACGGCATTATGCAATCCACTTTCGGCGGACGAAATCCTTCCAATCACCATACGCATCAAAGCACGGTGATCTTCTGAGATGGACGCCCTCTCAAGCACATTCTTCAGCTCCCCCGGCCGGACACTAGTGGGCGCCGAACTCTCCGGCCCCTCCGGACTCTGGGATACCCTTCGTGACGATACTTCAGGCTCATCTGCCCTATCCGACGGCGCATCAGACGGAGGCGTTTCGCTCTCCATCATCTCCGGAAGAAGATCCCCCGAAGACGAACTCATCTGAGAAGGCCACAGATCCGAACTGCAAGGTAAAAATTTCGGTCATCCACAGAAGCACAAATAGGGGTATTTTCTCATTAATGAACCCCCCTTTTTTCATACTCACGGCTCGCTGGAGGGCTGATCCTTTAGAAACGATTGTACGTCCGGACTTTCTCCGGACGCAGGACTCTCTGGTAAAGATTTCTTCCCCCGCTTAGGGGCTTTGGCCTCCGGGTCTTCGGAGGCGGTCCTCTTCTCCCCCTGGAAGGAGGGATTGTCGATCACCCCCTCTTCAGGCGCCCCCTTGGGCGAGGTGATAGCTCTTCTATTTTCCCCATCGCCCCCTTCTACGGGCGCGACCTCCAACATTCTGACTAGCACGGGCTCCGGTGCAGTCTCTGGGAGGGGGGCCGGACACCTTATCAGCTTCGATCGCGCCACCCACTCCTGATGAAGAATAATGGGTTAGAAGGCGAATTTCGGAAAAGCAAACAAACAGAACGTCCGGACTCTGAGCTACTTACCCGTGTATCCGGGCGATCGCGGCTTAGGCCTGCATCCTCGATCAATTCCGGACATGCCACCTGCGGTCCGAAGAACAACTTGTACATCTCCACGGGCGTCATACCCATGAAGTGTTGGAGAGTTCGTGGCCCCTCCGGATTGAACTCCCATAACCGGAGAGGACGGCATTTGCAGGGCAGAAGACGCCTGATTAGCATGATTTGCATCACCACAACCAGATTGATCTCCCTCGCTTGGAGGTCTTGAATCCGACCCTGCAATAAGCGCACGTCTTCGGACGACCCCCAATTGAGCCCTTGGTTGACCCACGACATCAATCGGCGTGGAGGTCCCGGGCGGAATGAAGGCGGCGGCTTTTACTTGCTGCCCTTCGGAGCGGTGACATAGAACCACTCCTGCTGCCACAAGCCGAGCTCCTCTTGGAAGGAGCCCTCGAGCCACGGGGCATCAGCCCTCCTGCTTATGGCCGCCCCGCCGCACTCCTCTTGACGCCCCCCGATCATCTTCGGCTCCACATTGAAGGTCTTCAGCCATAGGCCGAAGTGGGGGGTAACGCGGAGGGAGTCTTCGCAGACAATAATGAATGCGGAGATATGGAGGATGGACTCCGGAGCCAAGTCGTGAAAATCCAGCCCGTAGTAGAACATGAGCCCTGTCACGAAGGGGTCCGTCGAGAAGCCTAAACCATGACGGAGGTGGGATACGAAGACGACGTACTCACCGGGCTCGGGAGTGGGTACGACCTGCCCTTGAGCGGGCAACCTGTGCGAAATCTCATAGGACAGGTACTTGGCCTCACGCAGCTTTGACACGTCCTCCTCCGTGACGGAGGAGGGCATCCACCGGCCCTGAAGGTCGGAGCCGGACATTGTTGAAGATCCGAAGCGCTCGAATCTGGGGCTCTGGGTGTTGGAACTTAGAGCAAGGAGAGGATTCGATGGAAGATTGAGAAAAAGAAACGAGCCTTGGTCCCCTTATAAAGGGGGAAAAATACCAAGAGTCGTCTCCATGACCGTTCGGGATTCACCTTCGATAGAGGAGGCGTGGCGACGGGAACGGTTGGGTTACCCACGCTCGTATTGATGAGAATCCCGGAATAAGGGGGAGCACGATCTCTGCTTCGATAGGACGTGCCAAGGAAACCGCTTAGCTAAACGTGCTGAGGTGGTATAATAAAAAACGATTCACGTAAAGGCCTGGTAATGGTGTGATGTCATACTGCCAAATACGTTAGCAGATTGGATTTATGTGCATTATTCTCTCTACGGTGGAATGTGGAATTTATTTTGCAGAGCCGGACACGATCCTGGTGTTCATGATCTTCTCTGGATTATTCAAGGGAGGAACCCGCCTTGGAATGCTGAACATTATGCGCGCCGGACTTATCGTCATTGAAGCCTGGTTCAGCGGCTACTGAGGGAGTCCTGGACTAGGGGGTGTCCGGACAGCCGGACTATCATCGTCTGCCGGACTCCAAGACTACGAAGATACAAGATTGAAGACTCAGTCCTGTGTCCGGATGGGACTTTCCTTGGCGTGGAAGGCAAGCTTGGCAATACGGATATGTAGATCTCCTACCATTGTAACCGACTCTGTGTAACCCTAGCCTCCTCCGGTGTCTATATAAACCGGAGGGCTTTAGTCCGTAGGACACAACATACATTACAGCAATCATACCATAGGCTAGCTTTAGGGTTTAGCCTCCTTGATCTCGTGGTAGATCCACTCTTGTATTACCCATATCATCAATATTAATCAAGCAGGACGTAGGGTTTTACCTCCATCAAGAGGGCCCGAACCTGGGTAAAAACATCGTGTCCCTTGTCTCCTGTTACCATCTGCCTAGACGCACAGTTCGGGACCCCCTACCCGAGATCCGCCGGTTTTGACACCAACACTCCCCAACAACAACAACAAGCTACACCTCCCGTGCAAGAAGAGGATGAAGACTTTGAGGCCCAGCCAACTCCATCTCCTAAGGTGTTGCCTGCATTTCGCAGGCTTCGCAAAGGACAAAGGCCTCAAGTCCCTCTGTCGATCGTTCCAGAAGGAGAAGTGCAACGTCCACCTGTTGCGCGTCAAGTCTTTTCTGAACCCACTCCAACTGTGAATGTCTCCAAGTCTAAAGCACAAGCTGCTGAAGACATTCCGGCTGCATCAGCTGAGGAAAATCAAGAAGACATACGTGTCCCTACTCCCCCAGTGATTGAAGAAGCTGTTCCTGATGTGAACGTGCCTGTGCCCGACCCTCCTGTTCATCAAGAGGAGGTTGAAAATGTTGAAGCTACCACCACCAACGCCAATGAAGCCAATGACGTAGTCATGGCTGACGCTAATGTGGAGCCTGCACCAACTAGTGTGCCTGAAACCAATGAGGCCACTATGCCTAAAGCCAATGAGGCCACTGTACCTGAAGCTAATGAGACAACTGCTCCCGAAGCACCTATTGTGCAGCCTGAAGCCTTAGCTGTTGCCCCTGCTCCTGTTCCGCCACTGAGGCCCCATACAATCGAGCAAGCATACAGTCATGGTCAGCTAACCACTGTCCGATGGCCCATTCTGGTACCTCCGCCTACTGCCTCTGGACCTCAGTTTGATTATCATGTTGAGCATCGGTCTCAGGTCCAGAAGCCAAAGCCAAGACTGCCAAGGTTTCCAGGTACTGCAAACTCACCAGGGTCCTTCAATGCAAATGGCTTCACAAGCCACAATACCTTCTTTGACAGCGCCAAGAACCCCTACTCCAAGCCTAGGATATCATCAGATCGGTTCTGGAGCTATCAGTAGAGAAGCTATTACTCCTGCGTTCTATATGATCAAGGGCACATTTTCCCTCATATGCGCCTTGACACTGAAGCCATTGCTGGATTGCCGTGCTTAGAAGAAGCACTTGATTGCTTTCGTGATGCTGGTCTTCTCAACTTTGTGACAGACAAAGAGCACTGGAATGAAGAGCTATTGCTTCAATTCTATGCTACTCTACACATTCGCGGCTACAACAGAGATATCAAGACATGGGTCCTCGAGTGGATGACCGGAAATGTTCATCATGAAGCCAAAGCTCTTGACATCATCGAGCTGACAGGGCTAGCCACTCCAGGAGAGCTATATGAACCTGATTGTCAGCTACACCACAATGCATTGGAGAGCATCTTCCATAAGCCAGAACCCAATATGAGCTGACGCTGAATATCCAACAGAGTTCTTTGTTGAAGACCTTGAGTATCTGCCTCGCACCATATATCATATCATCAGGCGAACTCTATGGCCTATCAAAGGACATTCATCAGCGGCCAAGCTTGAAGGAGCTATGAAGACTTTGGTCTTCTATATTCTCAATGGCATCAGCTTCAATACTCAAGAATTCTTCATCAGGCAACTTGCTGCTTCTGGATCTGACCTATTTGGTCTGAAGTTTTATGCTCCATGGGTCATGCGCCTCATCAAGAGACACGCATCTGTCAACTATCAGCCCTCTACTCGCAATCATCTGATCTTTTTACCAGAGGTTGATATGTCAGTTGAAGCCATATACTCTGACCCTGCCAAGAAGACTCTTTGTCTTTAGAATGCCGAGCACCAAAGCTTCACTCAACCCATTGAAGGTGTTCAGGCAGCAACACGAATCTATCCATTGGCTGGAAATACTCGTCTGCCTCATCGAGCACCTACTGAAGCCACTGAAAGCACCATTGCCCAAAGGCCTCGGAAGCATTCTCGCGTTCTCAATGACCGAGAACTCCTTGTGGCCCTTCATCAGAAACAGGATAAGCATCACTATTGGCTCAAGAGACAGATGCAAAGCCTCTTGGTGGATGTCAATCGCATTCGTAACCTTGCCACCAAGAATGCCTTTGTTGCTCATGAGACTTGACGGCGATCATGGAAGAGTTTGACGCTGCTTAGTGCTGAAGCAGATCTTCAAGACGATGGCTTCAATGAAATATTCCAGTTTGACTCCACTCCTCCACGGACTGCTATCCTACGTTGCACTCCGTCTCTTGAAGACTCTGAATATTCTTCCTCCGCGGCAACGGTAAATGCCAGGGTGATCGATGATGAAGATGATGCTACTTCACCACCTCCTACTACTGCACGCATCAACACTGCACCAAGTTCGTCTGAACCGCCAACCAACGACGACAACCCTGCTGCTTCACCTACTCATGAGGACGAGTAGATGCTCTATGTCTTCAAACCTTTTTGGTCCTTACTAACAAAAGGGGGAGAAGCGTATGAGTTGATAGTCTCCAAGCGGGTTCATATGGGCGGTTGCATTACATCGGTTGCATTATATTTTGCCTCATGCTTACAACTCTTGCTTTTGAAACATTTGTTCTTTGAGTTGTAACACCTAAACTTGATGGTCGTCTGCTACTTATCTACTTTACTGTGATGCGATGATAAATTCTGCATGTGCGATGATAACTTCCGCACTTAGATCATTCTGCAGACGTCCATTTTTTATTATGCATGTCATTCTACTTGCTATATCATTTCATGCATGATGAATTATCTTCATAAGTTGAAGTGGATCTCCACAAGTACAACCTGCCATGTGCATTTGCATTCCAAAAGCAAATTACTTATATGCACATCTTCAGGGGGAGCCCATGCTACTTATGAAGACAATTCCCTATCCTTACAATTTCACATACTTTATCCCCGTTGAAAACTTCAACCAGTTTGTCATCAATCACCAAAAAGGGGGAGATTGTAAGTGCATCTAGTGCCACCTCTAGTTGGTTTTGGAGTATTGACGACAAAGTTGGTTGAGGGACTAATGTGTTTGTGAGAATTGCAGGATAACGCAGGTAGTGTCCCTCATTGATTCGGTTTACCTACTGGAGATGACCCCTAAAAATGAATGAAGACATTGAAGACAATGGTGGTATGAGAAGATATTCATATTGAAGACTATGACATGAGAAGACATTGCATGAAGACTATGGAGCGCGAAGACTGTGTGGTTTCGTTGTTTCCTTTTCTTCTTTGTTGAGTCATAGGAACCACCGTACTGTTAAGTGGGGTCCAAGTGAACTAAGTCAGAGTGACTGAAGTGATGCTCAACCAAATCCTATGTCTTTGAGCGAAGACAATGAGAGCAAATCTTATCCAAAGCTGGATGAGTCAGCTTTGCTTGTAGCCCACGTAAAGTTGCCGCGTGTGTTTGAAATCTGACCGTTGGAACACGTGTCAGTTCCTTAGTGACGCAGGGTCATTTTGGACAAATCAGGTCGGGTTGCCTTGTGGCTATAAATAGCCCACCCCCTACACCATAAATTGGTGGCCGCTCAGAGTTTGTGCACAGCTTTTGTCGTTTGAGAGCAACCCACCTCGAAGCATTTGAGAGAGAGAAATCCTTGCGAGGACAAAGCCCAAACACCCAGAGCCAAAGAGTGTTAGGCATCACTGAAGTCTTTCTGTCTGTGTGACCTGAAGACTTATTACACTTGAGGACTGTGAATCCTCCAGCCGGTTAGGCGTGTCGTTCTGAGCATCCAAGAGTCATTGTGGATTGCCGGTGAACGAAGTCTGTGAAGGTTTGGAAGTCTACCTTTAAGAACTACCAGAGTGATTGGGTGAGGACTGGGTGTCCTTAGCTCAACGGGAATAAGGTGAAGACACGGTCTTCTGAGTTAAATTTCAGCCTCCATAACCAGACGTACAGTTGTCACAGCAACTAGAACTGGTCCAACAAATCCTGTGTCTTCAACGAGCGACTGGTTCTATCCCTTTCCACCCTTTAGTTAAGTTTGTCTTCGTGAAGTCATTGTCTATCTGTGTATCTGTTTGACTTCATTGCTTGACTACTATTGTTGATTGGCTTCATACTATCTTCCATCCTGATCCTTACTATTTGGCTGCTATTAGTCCTGTACTTTCACATCATTGCATACTTGACTATGGCTTGCTTATGGTAGTTTATCTTCCGTTGCACATCAACTAGATCATTTCTGTTGTTTGTCTTGGAAACTTCTAAATTTTGAAGACTTCCATAAAAATCGCCTATTCACCCCCTCTAGTCGATACTAGCACTTTAGGTGGTAAGGGTTTTCTGTCCCACAAAGAATTTCGGAGGCAACGGTTTGCTAGAGCCAACGGTGTGTGATTGACGGTATAGGTAAAATGAAAGTCATTGCACATGGTTCCAGTTTTGGGAACCATGTGTGATTGACGTACTACCTCTGTACTGGTTTATTGGTCCCCTTTGTAATTTGTACCAAATTTTGATGAAATAGTTAACTAAGAAATGTTTATGCATGTCACCAAAAATTATATCATTGAACACTATTTTCAAATACGCATCCAACGATATAATTTTTGCTGACCTGCACTAACATTTTGTCAGTTAAATCTTTGGTCAACATTTAACACAAATTACAAAGGGGACCAATAAACGAGGACGGAGGTAGATTCCATCAACCGAACTGATTGCATCCATATCCTCAGGTAGTCATAAGTAGACATAGATTAAGCATACTCAGACATAGATAATAAGCATACACGTACACAAGCATAGTTCAACCGTCATTAAGCATGCTCAAGCGTACATAGTGCGATCCCACATCTCATCTCACATGCCGGCATGATCCTAAAGATTCTCCAGGTAATCGGTGTACACCCCGTGCGCCACCCTACGAGAATACTTCTGCTTGAAGGAGCCACCGACCCATCCTCTTGCATGCGCTAGAACACTTTGATACGCGTCATGAAGCTTGTGGTTGCAAAATGGGCATCGATAGCCGCCATCCCAGGTTCTAATACGCCTGTTATGCATTCCCGCATAAAGCTCCCTCAGGATTTGCCTCTTGTACCTCCTCTGGACATGTTCATCCTCACTGTCCACATCATCAGACAGCACCTATACAAATAGTAACAAACCTGTGGCGTCAAATTAATGTTTACAAACTAATCTCTAGCGAACATTTGACAGTTGCCAAAATTTGGCATCAACTCAATGATTATATGCCATGAAGTAGGATTTGGAATTTATGGCTATTTATTTATACATATCTAGAGATTTTGGTTCGATTTTTAAGCACATTTGTCTATGTACAGACTAATCTTGAAGAAAATAATGGCAAAAACATATGTAGGTCATTCATAATCAATTGCCACGTCCTAGCTAGGAATTATTAGCATGAATACTAACCCTAGTCGGATTACTAACATAAATTATCTCCACACATAAAACAACTAATCACTTATCACTTGTACCATTCAAACAATTAATACACTACATGGATCTAACAAAACATACTCAGATTTCATGGATTGGCAGGAGTAACCAGAGAAACCCTGGGATCTATTGACACATAAATGGGTATAGATGACTAACTAGTTGTCTGTCATCGTCGGAGTCGTCGCTGGAGTGGTCGTCAGAGTCATCACGAGGGTCGTCGCCTGAGTCTTCACCAGAGTCGGTGTGGAACTCTGCCTCCAGCCGTGGAAGCCCAACGCCATCGACGACGTCAGGGTGCGGCGATAACTCGACGGCGGTGAAGAAAACCTCTATCTCCATCTCCACACCATGCTCCGGTGCGTCAGCAGCCCCGGCGTCGCCACTCCCTCCGATGGGGCGCTTCGGCGACATGCTCATACACTGACAGCTTTGAGGACTGAGAGCGGCTTCGAGGATGCAAGCGGAGAGAGGGGATTTTGTGTGTGGCGACGATGGGGGGTGCGTCCGCTTATGCGCGCCATTAATATGGAGTAGTGGGAGTAGTGAACGAGAGGCGGGCGACGGTCAAACCACTGGCTCGCCTCCTGGTGAGCCTGTGCACCAGATTACTGGCATGCCAACCGTTGTTTCACACAGCTACTCGCACACCTCCCGACGACACTATAGAGCGAGCACGCCTCCGTCAATTCACACACCTGCATGCACGCCTCCCGGTCTGCCTGCGCGGCGGACTGCTCGCATGCGTCCCGCCAACTCACGCCTGCTCGCACGGCACATGGGTCGCGTGGCGGCACGTATATTGCTTTTCTATTTGGATGATTAATTCTGCTGCTTTCTTTCTTAACTGAAGCATGGCACGTATCCATCATTGGTCTAATGCTCACGGTTCGAATAAATAATCCGTTTGGGATATTGGTTCCCAATTATTAATAATCTCCCATTTGTAATTAGATAAAGATTACATCAAATCTGGTCTAATTTGACAAAAAAAGTACAATGCCACTTTGTATTGGTGTCCATATGACAACACAATAACTTTCATACACTTCAAATAAGTTTTAGATGTACTAGAATTTCAAAATGAAGATTCTCAATGTTTGAAATTTGTTGCACGGGGAGTAAACATGCACCCAATGAGACACATGTGTTTTTGCAATCCATTTAGGTGCACTCTCACGTGTACATGTAGCTCAAATTTGATTTTTGCACATTATACCCGTAGAAAATCGATTAATGTACTAAAACATCTTAACGATCTCTGTTTTTTTTGAAATTAAAACGTCCCACCTTTGGTAACATATGTTCACCGCGGGATAATTAATTTAACATGCATCGTAGTTGCGGTGGATTCGCGGTGTGTGTGTGGGAGTGTGCGTCTGGGGGTGGCGGGTGGCTCGCAGTACACTACGAGTTGTGAGCCATCATGTGGGTTGGCCCTTTTGTTAGGTAGGTGCCACATCAGAGTCGTGAATTTGTTATTTAAAACATTACACAACACTTTCATACATACATGTTTTGCCCACATGCAGTCGATGGTTGCCTACACGACACTCGATACTCGTGTGTGATGCTTTCTGTGGGCCCGCAAGGTCGTCTCCATCACTTTGGCGAAGAGCCGGCAGTGAGGTCAATTTGACCAGCAAGGTGGAACCTTTTTTGTTTGTGTTATGGTGGTATATAGTATGCATCGAAGAGGTGGGAGGGGACTAGCATATATACTATACGTATGCGTCCATGAATAAGGACACCTCACTCAGTGTCGGGACTTTTCGTTTTCTGAGGCACGTGCCACATCAAAATTGTGAAATTGGCTATTCAAACATCTCACAACACCTGTTTGGGCCACATGCATGCAAGCGGTGGTTATCCTAGCTAGGACACTCATGTGTGATAGTTCCATCTGTGGGCCCACGAGGCCATCATCGATGCATGCATCACTTTGACCTACACCAGGAGAGGTTAATTAATTACACCATCGATGAGGATTCTTTTGGGGTTGTATTACGGTAGGAGCATATAGTATGCGTCAAAGAGGGGGAAGGAGATCGTGATGTGTAGTACACTTCATGAACCTCACTCTGTGTGGGTGCATGGTTTACCATTTTTGAGGCATGTGGCACATCAAAGTTGTGCATTTTTGGTATTCAACATATGTATGGCCCACATGCAAAGTGATGGTGGTTGTCCTCTCGCACCCACTTAAGCGGTTATCAGCGATATCAATGCTTTCCATTTATGGGCCCACTTGATCCATCACTACTTTTTGCCTGACAACAAGAGAGGTTAATTTGACTTAGGAGGGGATTATTTTTTTGCTTGTAATACGGTATATATATAGGTCATGCTCTAGGATGACATGCATGATACAGTTTGGGCACACACACATGCATATGTACACATGAATCCCTCCCGTCGAGTCGAAGTGGCTAGTACAGTGACACATCATGAACTGATCTTGCTCTGTGTGGGGAGTGTATGATTTTCGATGCACGCGCCACATCAATGTTATGAAATGGTAGTCAAACACGCATGCATGCATCACCTTCATACATATGCATGTAGTGGTTGTCTTCGAACAGTACACTCCCTCGCGTGGTTATCGGCGACAAGCCTATATATTCGTGGGCCCGGGTGGACATCCATGATCACCTTGACCGACAACAAGATAGGTTACCATGGCGGATTCTTCCTTTGGTTCATGTTGTCGTAGTATAGGTCATGGTGAGACTCAGACCTAATTAAGCTTGAGTGCGTATACTATGCACACATGCATGCATGAATCCCCGTCGTCGGCATGAAGTGTGGTGTAACATACGTATGCACTACTGCAGGAAGGTCCAAATGTGATAGTCGAATCAGATACCCTTTGACAAAACTGTGTGCGATGCATCAATCAGAAACGGTGACATAATAAAACCGTCAAAAAGTTGGAAAACTTATGTGATGGTGTTGACATCAAAGATGGTTCATATTAGATGTGCGTGTGCGATTAGTGGTAAACATTTAATCCAAAAGAACTTTTTGCGATGACGAAGAACAACTGAAACGGGCAGACAGATGAGGGTGTGTGCGATATATGGCATACAGTTCACTAGGATTAACTGTGTGTGATTAGGCAACCCAATGGAAACGTTTCAACTGAACAAGATGTGTGTCATACGCGGGAAATGGGTCCTTAATCAGAAATGTGTGCGAAGACCAATAATTACATAGACGATTGCTGCTAATAAGCCGTGTAATTTGCTCAGTCTACAGAAGAATAACATGTATATATAAAACTGAAATAATCATCCAATTACATGAGTGACTATACAGATCATTCGCACACACGTAAATAAACAATTGCATGCATTCTAAAGTAGGAGAAACGATTGTCTAGTCACCTACTTCTTGTGAAGCTCCCGCCACTGCTCTGTGGCTCAATCCCTCGTCTGAGGCATGAAGAAGACACTTCCTCATGTCAACGATCCGCCTATACATCTCGTAGCTTGTGTATGCATCCTTGGCCGTGTACATGACGTGTTGTTCATCCAGTCCCTCATGCCAAACACTGTGCCAGGCTTTCTTGTTTTTCTTGCTCTCATCCTTCATCTTCATGTAGTTGGGGTTGATGATGGCCGAGGCGAGGTCAACCAGGGAGTTCATTTTGTTGTTGCCGCTACCCCAGACCTTGTGGTGGTCCTGGATGTTGACAAGATTCTGGCATTTCAAGCACGAAACCTTGAGCGCTTTTAGATCGTTGGTGGTGTCCATCGTAGCAAAATTGTAGTAGGAGTTGTTGATAAACCTGTAGAAACGCTCGCAAGGCCTTGTGGCCAGGTGGTAGTGGTAGACGAGGACATCATGTTGCATGCACTACTGGGCGACGACAACCTTCTGATCGTGCCTGGCATGACCGATGGTGTACTCGAGGTCGAAGTAGACCACTTGGTACTTGTCCTCGATAAGGAACTGCTCCATAGTTTGGATGGAGCTCTCCATTGACACCGGATCGTTCGTGTACACCATCGAGAGGGCCTTCCCCCTCATGTGGATGTCCACTACGTGATGTGTGGTGAACTGCCCGCCATTGTCGTTGTCGGCCGCTGGGAGCGCCATTGGAGCCACGGGGATCACCATTGGAACCGCTAGATGTCCTCTCCGTATGTGTCGTCGTGGGTGTGCTTATTGTGTAGTGTGATGCGAGAGATGAAGGTAAATGGCCGCAGGAATAAATGGGGGCCGGGTGGCCTGCATTCTCGGCGCACCCGCATGGCAGTTTTTGCAGCGGGTAACTGCATTGTCCCGCCGCCCCCGACGCAACCGCATGCACATGAATGTGTGTGATCGTGCGCCAGCCCCAAACACTGGCAGCGCGTGTGGAGGGACAAGGGCAGAGCACCTGGAGGGACGTGAGAGCACAATGCGTGTAGTGGGATGCGAGCAGAGCATGCCGCGGCCTCCTCAACCGCAAGCAACCACACGCATAGAGTAGTTGACATGAAGGAAATGGTCATCTACAAGCAGGCCGACACTTGCATTGTTGAGTAGAGAGCGGCCGTGTGCTACTACCTCCGTCTTGGTGTATAGTCCCCTTTATATTCTCTACCATACTTTGCACTCAAATTTAACCAACAAAATGTTCAAATACGAATCCAACTATATAATCTTTGGCGACATGCATTCGTATTTTATTTGTTAAATCCTACTTATAGTAGGTAATTAAATCGCAATCGTTTTTTCATTAACCGTATGTGTACGTGGCCTTTTCTCCTCCTCTCGCACGTCTTGTCACACCACTGCTGCAGTAGGCTTATAGCGCAAGCTTGCGCAGTGCACGGGGGCATTCTTTTGGCCAAACAGTGGCACCAATGAATCGTCGGTGAGCCCATTGCAGTGCAACCTCGCAGGTTCCCGCACAAGCTTCATACCTAACTTGGTGAAATCCCCCAAAATCCCAATGCTTACTGGCCTGCTATATAAACCCTCAAGGCCGGTGAGTCCTGCGTCACATTTTCCCCTCCCTCCCTATACCTTATCTCGTCTGCTTCTCCCACAATCGCCAATGGAACTGGTCAGTCATGGTCGCTTAGCCACTCCGCCGTCATCAGACACCAGCTCCAGCTGGGAGGCCACACCGCGGTGGCGGTGCAGTCTTGCAGTCCCTGACATAGTGTAGTGTGCGTCGTGTCCCTGTTGGGTGTGCGCGGAAAACCCGCCACACGCTCCGCCGCTGCTACCCATCTGAAGCTGTTATAGGATGCCGTTGCCGCCACACCACCATCGAAAGCCAGTGCCATTGCCCGCTCCGCTGCCGTGGCCCGAATGCCAGAGGTGGCTGTCGTGGCTGCCACCCCACTTCCGGCCACCGCGGCCATCACCCGCTCCACCATCGCGGCCCGAAGGCAGGAGGTGGTGGTCATAGCCCCCACCCCATCATCGGCCACTGTGGCCGCCAGCCCACTATCGCCCGCCGGGATCATCACCCAGTCAGCCACCACTGCCCGAAGGAGGGAGGCAGAGGTGGAGGCCTACACGTGCGGCAACGACCTTGTGCGCTACATCAAGTTCATGCTGGAGGAGGAGGAGCGCCTCGTCGAGCATGCAAAGAGCCTTACCACCGTCGTGGCCACGGCACACGCCGATGCAGGGGCGACGAATCAAGAGATCTACGAGGAGAACCACCGCTTCGAGAGGGGTCATCTGGAGCGGCAGAGGGCGTTTGAGGTGAGTGTCACTGAAGGTGCAGTAGTGGTTGGCACCGTATTGCAGTTGTCCAGCTCTTCAGGAGGCTCCTCCTCATCTGCCTCTTACTGAGTGCGCTTGGCAGAGGAGAGGCTACCGAAAGTAGTACAAAGCCCATCCGTAGTAGTAGTATTTAGGGTCTATTTTTGTTCAGCTCATCTGACTATAGATGTGGTGGAACTGTACAACGTACTTAAAATAAGCTAGTGTATAAATAGAACTAGCTATTTCAGTATGTGGTTGGAAACAATTGGGGAAAAGTTTGGTCAGTTCAGCTGTCGAGTTGAACTATTTGTATAAAGAACGACTGCTTAATCTATGAATGAAATCCATGCTTAATTACTGAATTTTAGTTGCAAAAATTAGATACTGCTAGTGATTTTTAGCTGCATATTTTGACAAATCGCAGTGTTACAAGGTTGACAAATGGCAATGTTACTAGATCAAGAAATGTCAATCATTACAGTTTGACAAATGGCAACATAATCAATATGAAAGATGCAAATCTTACCAAATTGTTTGTAAGTGCTTGCACATGGGTCATCCAAAACAACCGTTTCCGTTGAAGAGATGCACAAATCCTCCTTCCACTTTCCATGCGGGTGTTCTATCTAAAATGTTTGCGATCAAGACCTGCACAAATCCTGCTCGGCCCATTTTCCCTCGGCTTCCTAGGGAAGCTCTCGGTATGCATACGGGTGTTCTAACTAGAACGTTTGCAATGAGTGTTTTATATTTAAAAACCATTGACGTTTTTTTCAAAATATAATCGTTTGATAAGTCTGTACATTAAGAAAAAAATGCAAGTTCGCTCAAACAATATATTTCATTCAGTCACACTACGAATTTATATTCATATGATCGAGATACATTATTAAACCCAAGAAAAAAACTATTTCTGGCGGCGGCGGAGGTGGCGTGCCATGCCGTACTTGTCGTTGTCATCCCCCGGGACGCTGTTGTTGAAGTCTTCAAGGCAGCACGGAATGTTCTTCACATGTAAATCAAACATCATGTCATCGTGCAATCGATGGGCGAGGCGCGGGAGGACGGCAGCTGGCGGCGGTGACAGGTAGCGCTCGATGGCGGTATCCCATGCCGTTGAGGGGGGGGGGGGGGCGCACGAGCACATGCGCGGCGGGTGCAGCCAAACGCATGGGGAGCAGCACTGCGATGGGTGGAGGGGCGTGCACGGGCACGAGCACGGGCGCTGGCGCTGGCATATAGACGAGCTCGCGCGGGTCTGTGGAGACCTCGCCGACGCCCGTGTCTTACAGCTCTTCGATTGTGCTCGGCGACCAGCTCGACAATGCTATGGGGGTCGCTGGCGCTGGCACGGGGATGCTGGGACGGGAGCGATGGCAGCAACCGCCGCGGCCAGCTCGTTCTAGGCCATGTCCATGAGGCCCCATTCCTCCTTATTTTCTATCTCCTCTAGCTCGGAGTCGTCTTCACCATACTTGAAGACTAGTGGAAGATGATTCTTCTGCGCCATGGCATTGGTGGAGGTCTGCGGGAGGGAAGGGAATGGGAGGCGAACAGTAAGGCCGCTCGTATTAAGCAGCCGCTCGGGCGCCATTAATGGAAAGGAAGGCGGGCGGCCATGGAAGTCAAAGGGCTCACTTCCCAGTGAGCGTGCGCAGCTATAGCTCGCACGCTTCCGGGTGAGCCTGTGCATTGGGAGGATAGCTTGCACGCCTCTCGGTCAGCCTACGCATCGGACTGCACTCGCATGCCTCCCGTTCAGTCAAGCAGGTGTCCGCATGGCACCTCGTATAGCCATTAAAACAAAGTCACATGGCATCACGTCAATGGTTAACATAACACACATGATTTGAATTATACCAACGTTTTCCATGTTAGAATGGAAGCTATTTGTTTCAAAATGCCTTTGTTGGCTGTTATTCAAGTATTTTTCTCTCAAAATGGACATGAAAAATACCACAACATGTCGGGTGCCATTCTATGATAGTATGCCGAGTTTCATGAATTTCAGACGAGTTTTGGATTTGCTAGAATATAAAGACAAAGTAACTCAATGTTTTGTCGGCAATCAACAGTGCCCTGGTGTTTGAAATTCATTCCCATTTCTTGCATGGGACCTAAGCATGCACCCAAGGACAAAGATTTGATTTTGCAACCAATTTATATGCATTGGAGCATGTGCATGTAGGTCAAATTTGAATTATGCAGATAAAATGCCTAGAATACCCAGTTAATGTATTAAAATGTCCAAACAAACCCAAAAAAATTCCAAAATTTAACACAACACTCCTATTGTTCTCTGTTGATGATAAACCACAAGTGTAGGGGATCGCAATAGCTTTCGAGGGTAAAGTATTCAACCCAAATTTATTGATTCGACACAAGGGGAGCCAAAGAATATTTTTAAGTATAAGCAGTTGAGTTGTCAATTCAACCACACCTGGATAACTTAGTATCTGCAGCAAAGTATTTAGTAGCAAAAGTGGTATGATAATGAAGGTAACAGTGGCAAAGGTAAAGATAAATGTTTTTGGGTTTTTGTAGTAGTTGTAACAGTAGCAACGGAAAAGTAAATAAGTGAAGAACAATATATGAAAGGCTCGTAGGCAATGGATCAGTGATGGATAATTATGCCGGATGTGATTCCTCATGTAATAGCTATAACATAGGGTGACACTGAACTAGCTCCAGTTCATCAATGTAATGTAGGCATGTATTCCGTAAATAGTCATACGTGCTTATGGAAAAGAACTTGCATGACATCTTTTGTCCTACCCTCCCGTGGCAGCGGGGTCCTAGCAGAAACTAAGGGATATTAAGGCCTCCTTTTAATAGAGAACCGGAACAAAACATAAGCACATAGTGAATACATGAACTCCTCAAACTACGGTCATCACCGAGAAGTATCCCGATTATTGTCACTTCGGGGTTGTCGGATCATAACACATAATAGGTGACTATAGACTTGCAAGATAGGATCAAGAACACACATATATTCATGAAAACACAATAGGTTCAGATCTGAAATCATGGCACTCGGGCCCTAGTGTAGCATTAAGCATAGAAAAGTCATAGCAACATCAATCTCAGAACATAGTGGATACTAGGGATCAAACCCTAACAAAACTAACTTGATTACATGGTAAATCTCATCCAACCCATCACCGTCCAGCAAGCCTACGATGGAATTACTCACGCACGGCGGTGAGCATCATGAAATTGGTGATGAAGGATGGTTGATGATGACGACGGTGATGAATCCCCCTCTCAGGAGCCCCGAACGGACTCCAGATCAGCCCTCCAGAGAGAGATTAGGTCTTGGCGGCGGCTCCGTGTCGTAAAACGCGATGAAACTTTCTCTCTAATTTTTTTCTCCCCGAACATGAATATATGGAGTTGGAGTTGAGGTCGGTAGAGGTCCAGGGGGCCCACGAGATAGGGGGGCGCGCCCTAGAGGGGGGGGGGCGCCTCCCTGTTTCATGGACAGGCCCTGGGCCCCTTGGTGTATTTCTTCCGCCCAGAAATTCTTATTAATTCCAAAAAGTGCCTCCATGGATTTTTAGGACATTCCGAGAACTTTTCTTTTCTACACATAAAATAACATCATGGCAGTTCTGCTGAAAACAACGTCAGTCCGGGTTAGTTTCATTCAAATCATGCAAGTTAGAGTCCAAAACAAGGGCAAAAGTGTTTGGAAAAGTAGAAACGTTGGAGACGTATCAACTCCCCCAAGCTTCAACCTTTGCTTGTCCTTAAGCAATTCAGTTGATAAACTGAAAGTGATAAAGAAAAACTTTTACAAACTCTGTTTGCTCTTGTTGTTGTAACATGAAAAGCCAGCATTCAAGTTTCAGCAAATATTATGAACTAACCATACTCACAATAACACATAGGTCTCACAATTACTCATATCAATAACATAATCAGCTAGCGAGCCATATTAATAAAACTCGGCTGACAACACTTTCTCAAAATAATCATAACATGATATAACAAAATGGTATACCGCTAGCCCTTTCTGAGACCGCAAAACATAAATGCAGAGCACCTTTAAAGATCGAGGACTGACTAAACATTGTAATTCATGGTAAAAGAGATCCAGTCAAGTCATACCCAATATAAACCAATAGTAATGAATGCAAATGACAGTGTGCTCTCCAGCGGGTTCTTTTTAATAAGAAGGGTGATGACTCAACATAAAAGTAAATAGATAGGCCCTTCGTAGAGGGAAGCATGGATTTGTAGAGGTGCCAGAGCTCGATTTTAAAATAGAGATTGAATAACATTTTGAGCGGCATACTTTCGCTGTCAACGCAACAACTATGAGATGGTTGTATCTTCCATACTACATGCATTATAGGTAGTTCCCAAACAGAATGGTAAAGGTTTATACTCCCCCAACCACTAACAAGCATCAATCCATGGCTTGCTCGAAACAACGAGTGCCTCCAACTAACAACAGCCCTGGGGGAGTTTTGTGTAATTATTTTGATTTGCTTTGATCTTTTTGGATCATGGGACTGGGCATCCCGGTTACCGGCCCTTTCTCGTGAATGAGGAGCGGAGTCCACTCCTCGTGAGAATAACCCACCTAGCATGGAAGATATAGGCATCCCTAGTTGTAACATGAGCTGCTCGAGCACACAAAACAGAATTTCATTTGAAGGTTTGGAGTTTGGCACATACAAATTTACTTGGAACGACAGGTAAATACTGCATATAGGAAGGTATAGTGGACTCATATGGAACCACTTTGGGGTTTAAGGAGTTTGGATGCACAAGAAGTATTCCCGCTTAGTACAGGTGATGGCTAGCAAAAGACTGGGAAGCGACCAACTGAGAGAGCGACAACAGTCATAAACATGCATTAAAATTAATTCAAACCGAGTACAAGCATGAGTAGTATATAATCCACCATGAACATAAATATCATGAAGGCTATGTTGATCTGATTCAACTACATGTGTGAACATGTGCCAAGTCGAGTCACTCAATTAATTCAAAGGAGGATACCATCCTATCATACCACATCATAATCATTCTAATAGCATGTTGGCACGCAAGGTAAACCATTATAATTCATAGCTAATCAAGCATGGCACAAGCAACTATAATCTCTAAATGTCCTTGCAAATATGTTTACTTCATAATAGCTGACTCATAAACGATGAACTCATCATATTTACAAAAACAAGAGAGGTCGAGTTCATACCAGCTTTTCTCATCCCAATAAGTCCATCATATATCATCATTATTGCCTTTCACATGCACGATCGAACGATGTGTATAATAATAAGAGTGTACGTGCATTGGACTAAGCTGGAACCTGCAAGCATTCAACTCAAGAGACAAGACAGGGTAATATGGGCTCTAAGTTAAATAAACAATCATGCATATGAGAGCCACTAAACATTTTCAATATAGTCTTCTCGACCCCCAAAAGAAAGAAAAGAAAATAAAACTATTTACACGGGAAAGCTCCGAACAAGTAAGAAGAAGAACTAGAAATCTTTTTTGGGTTTTCATTTTAATTTATACTACAAGCATGGAAGTTAAACTAACTAAATTTTTTTTTGGTTTTTTCTTAAGGTTTATCAAACACAGAAGAAGAAAACTAGAAAAAGAAAATTAAACTAGCATGGATAATACAATGAAAGAGTATGAGCACCGACGACTAGTGTGTGAACATGAATGTAAAGTCGGTGAGATAAAGTCGGTGAGAAATACGTACTCCCCCAAGCTTAGGCTTTTGGCCTAAGTTGGTCTAGTACCAAGGATCACCGCTACTCTCCCCGGTGTAATGGGAGGTGTAATCAGGATACCACTGGCTGGTCATCTCCGGATCCCACTGGATAGATGATGCACGATAAGGGTCTAGTTCAGGTTCCGGCTCAGGTTCAGGTTCTAGAGTAAAAGCTTGAGCTCGATGATTGTTCATTACTTCCGGTGTGACAAGAAGATTTTCTACAAGCAAATCAAACAACAGAGGCGTAGGCAAAATAATAATCTCAAAGTGTTTCTTATTAAATCTAAGTTTATACAAGAGCATCTTCTCTTCGTTGTCAACAATAAACTTGTGTGCTATCATGCTCTTGTAATCTAAAATGTGAGGAGGCAATTTTATCTCCTCCTTCTCATGGTGCGTAATGGGTATCTGAAAATATTTAGCAAGACGTGTAGCATAGATACCTCCAAATATGGGGCCTTTTGTATGATTCAAGGCTAGCCATTTAGCAATGACTGCACCCATACTAAAAGTATTGTCTCCAAGCAAAGCATGTTGAAGAATGATAATATCAGGAATGCTCAACTTTCCACTATTTCCACGACCAATCAAGCATCTACTAGCAAATATGGCAAAGTAGCGTAAAACAGGATAGTGTATGCTAGAGACTTTTGCTTTGGAGCCCTTCTTTGGCTCCTCTATAGCTATAGTGTTAACAAAGCCACCCACATCTTCACGATGGGGTTCCTCTAATTCTCCCTCATAAGGTATCCTACACACCGCGCAAAAATTACGTAAAGACATTTCTCGGAATTCATCATATAAATGAAATGATACTGCAGGCGGTGATTTCTCAGGATAATAATAAAAGTTTTGCACGAATGTATTGGTGAGTAAGAGATACTGATCGATTCGGTCGTTGATGAAACTGGTGAGGCCCGCAGTCTCGATTAAAGTATAAAAATCTTCATGAATTCCAGCTTCTTTCAAGAAATCCTCACATGGCCATTCACATGACCGTACTTCCGCTAAGCGAGGAAGATTATACTTGGCTTTTTCCTTCTCTTTGGCTTGTTTTTCCTGAGAGCTTTGGCTAGAAGAGCCCCTCAAAAGTTTCCTCAACATTTTCTAAAAATTTCTGAAATTTTAGTGATTTCAAAATAAAAGTGAATAAAACTAAACAAGATTGGTGGCAACTACTCCTTTAGGTGCCTAGAGCCTATATCATGCATTGGAATTGCTTGGAACCTCATAAATTTAACATGCAAGCTCAAGAACATGGTCACCTATGCAGCAAAAATTTGTAGTAATTAAAGCACTAGCACAAAAACTAATTGGACCAATGGAGGAGTCACATACCAAGCAACAATCTCCCAAAGCAGTTTTATTGAATGGAGCTTTGAGCAAGGAGATCGAAAATCGCAGCCAAATGAGCTAGAACTCGTGCTTGAGCTGGATGGGGATTTTTTTGGGTAGAAGACGAAGTGTGTGGGTGCTGGCATAAGTGGAGGGGGTCACCAGGGGCCCACGAGATAGGGGGCGCGCCCTATAGGGGGGGGGGGCGCCCTCCACTCTCGTGGCCTGGTGCTTGCCCCTCCTGCAATGTTTTTGGTGCCTAAAATCCTCAAATATTCCAGAAAAAATCGTACTAAATTTGCAGGGCATTTGGAGCACTTTTATTTTCGGACTCTTTTTTAATGCACGGATAATTCAGAAAACAGACAGATAATACTATTTTTGCTTTATTTATTCTAAATAACAGAAAGTAAAAAGAGGGTACAGAAGGTTGTGCCTTCTAGTTTCATCCATCTCATGATCATCAAAATGAATCCACTAACAAGGTTGATCAAGTCTTGTTAACAAACACATTCCGAATAACACGGAATCGGAGAAATTTCGAATAACACTAAGTTACCTCAACGGGGATATGGAAATCCCCAACAATAAGAATATCATACCTTTTCTTGACAGTAGGGAGAGGAAATTCAAAACCTCCAATAATAATAGTTGGAACTTGTCCAATGGAATTGATGCTATGAACTTGAGATTGTTTCCTCAGAAAGTGTTCCGCATGCTCATTACCATTAACATGAAAAGTGATATTGCCTTTGTTGCAATCAATAACAACCCCTGCAGTATTAAGAAAAGGTCTACCAAGGATAATCGACATACTATCATCCTCGGGGATATCAAGAATAACAAAGTCCGTTAAGATAGTGACATTTGCAACCACAACAGGCACATCCTCACAAATACCGACAGGTATAGCAGTTGATTTATCAGCCATTTGCAAAGATATTTCAGTAGGTGTCTACTTATTCAATTGAAGTCTACGATATAAAGAGAGAGGCATAACACTAACACCGGCTCCAAGATCACATAAAGCAGTTCTAACATAATTTCTTTTGATGGAACATGGTATAGTTGGTACACCTGGATCTCCAAGTTTCTTTGGTATTACACCCTTAAAAGTGTAATTAGCAAGCATGGTGGAAATTTCAGCTTCCGGTATCTTTCTTTTATTTGTGATGATATCCTTCATATACTTGGCATAAGGATTTACTTTCAGCATATCAGTTAAGCGCATACGTAAGAAAATAGGTCTAATCATTTCAGCAAAGCGATCAAAATCCACATCATCCTTTGACTTGGATGGTTTAGGAGGAAAGGGCATTGGTCTCTGAACCCATGGTTCTCTTTCTTTACCGTGCTTCCTATCAACAAAATCTCTCTTATCCTAATGATGATTCTTTGATTGTGGGTTATCAAGATCAACAGCAAGTTCAATCTCTACATCATTGTTTTTGCTAGCTTGAGCATCAACATGAACATTATCATTAACATTATCACTAGGTTCATGTTCTTCACCTGATTGTGTTTCAGCATCAGAAATAGAAATATCATTGGGATTCTCAGTTGTGTCTACAGTAGGTTCACTAGAAGCATGCAAAGTTCTATCATCTTTCTTTTTCTTCTTTTTAGAAGAACTACGTGCCTCTAAATTATTTCTCTGAGAATCTTGCTCAATTCTCTTAGGGTGGCCTTCAGGATACAAAGGTTCCTGGGTCATTCTACCAGTTCTAGTAGCCACTCTAACAGTAAAGTCATTTTTATTTTTTAATTCATCAAGCAAATCATTTTGAGCTTTAAGTACTTGCTCAGCTTGAGTAACAACCATAGAAGCATATTTGCTAACGAGTTTGAGTTCATCTTTAACTCTAGCCAGATTATCACTCACACGTCCTATCTCGAAAGCATTATTATTTAACTCTCTACCAACATAAGCATTAAAACTTTCTTGTCTAGCCATAAAGTCATCAAATTCATCTACACATGGGCTACAAAATTTAGTAGAGGGAATTTCAACTTTATCATATCTATAGAGAGAATTTACCTTTACTACCTGTGTCGGGTTTTCAAGACAACGTGGTTCTTCAATAGGCGGTATATTAAGACCATGTATATCTTCAATAGGAGGTAAATTCTTAACATCTTCAGCTTTAATACCTTTTTCTTTCATTGATTTATTTGCCTCTTGCATATCTTCAGGACTGAGAAATAAAACACCTCTCTTCTTCGGAGTGGGTTTAGGAATAGGCTCTGGAGTTGGCTCGATTGGTTCAGGAATTGGCTCAGGAAGAGTCCAATTATTTTCATTAGTCAACATATTATTCAATAGTAATTCAGCTTCGCCGACTGCTCTTTCCCTGAAAACACACCCAGCACAACTATCCAAGTAGTCCTTGGAAGCATCGGTTAGTCCATTATAAAAGATATCAAGTAGTTCATTTTTCTTAAGAGGATGATCAGGCAAAGCATTAAGTAACTGGAGAAGCCTCCCCAAGCTTGTGGGAGACTCTCTTCTGTGATTTGCACAAAATTATATATTTCCCGCAAGGCAGCTTGTTTCTTATGAGCAGGGAAATATTTAGCAGAGAAGTAATAAATCATATCCTGGGGACTACGCACACAACCAGGAGCAAGAGAATTATACCAAGTCTTAGCATCACCCTTTAATGAGACCGGAAATATCTTAAGGATATAAAAATAGCGAGACTTCTCATCATGAGTAAATAGGGTAGCTATATCATTCAACTTGGTAAGATGTGCCACAACAGTTTCAGATTCAAGGCCATAAAGAGGATCAGATTCAACTAAAGTAATAATCTTAGGATCAATAGGGAATTCATAATCCTTATCAGTAACACAAATAGGTGAAGTAGCAAAAGAAGGATCGGGTTTCATTCTAGCATTAAGAGACTGCTGCTTCCATTTAGCTAATAATTTCTTAAGATCATATCTATCATTGCAAGCAAAGATTTCCCAAGCAGCTTCTTCATTCATAACATAACCCTTAGGAACAACAGGCAATACATAATCATTGGGAGAACCTTCATCATCACTGAGGGAGTCCTGGACTAGGGGGTGTCCGGACGGCCGGACAATCATCGTCGGCCGGACTCCAAGACTATGAAGATACAAGATTGAAGACTTCGTCCCGTGTCCGGATGGGACTTTCCTTGGCGTGGAAGGCAAGCTTGGCAATACGGATATGTAGATCCCCTACCATTGTAACCGACTCTGTGTAACCCTAGCCCTCTCCGGTGTATATATAAACCGGAGGATTTTAGTCCGTAGGACACACAACCATTACAACAATCATACCATAGGCTAGCTTTTAGGGTTTAGCCTCCTTGATCTCGTGGTAGATCTACTCTTGTACTACCCATATCATCAATATCAATCAAGAAGGAGTAGGGTTTTACCTCCATCGAGAGGGCCCGAACCTGGGTAAAAACATCGTGTCCCTTGTCTCCTGTTACCATCCGCCTAGACGCACAGTTCGGGACCCCCTACCCGAGATCCGCCGGTTTTGACACTGACATTGGTGCTTTCATTGAGAGTTCCTCTGTGTCGTCACCGATAGGCTTGATGGCTTCTTCAATCAACAACAACCTGGTCCAGGGTGAGAATTTTCTCCCCGGACAGATCTTTGTTTTCGTCGGCTTTTCACTTTGGGCCAATTCGCTTGGCCATCTGGAGCAGATCGAAAGCTACGCCCCTGGCCATCAGGTCAGGTTTGGAAGCCTAAACTTCACGGCCGACATCCGCGGAGACTTGATCTTCCACGGATTCGAGCCACAGCCGGGCGTGCCGCGCTGTCACGATGGGCATGATTTAGCTCTGCCGCCGGACAGTGCCCTGGAGGCTGCACACGAGTCCGCTCTGACTCATAGTTCAGAGCGGACCGCGCAGACCGAGGACAGGTGGCTGGACACCGCCTCGGGAGCTGCGACTTCTACGGTGATGGAGCCGAATACTGACCTTGTCCCTTATAAAACTCGTGACTCCGAGGCGCCGGACTCCTTGCCGGACTCCGAACCTCCTGCGCCCCTGCCAATCGAATCCGATTGGGCGCCGATCATGGAGTTCACCGCCGCGGACATCTTTCAGCACTCACCCTTTGGCGACATCCTAAATTCGCTAAAGCATCTCTCGTTATCAGGAGAACCCTGGCTAGACTGCAGTCAGGATGGTTGGGATGCGGACGACGAAGAAATTCAAAGCCCACCAACCGCCCACTTTGTAGCCACTGTCGACGATCTAACCGACATGCTAGACTATGATTCCGAAGACATCGACGGTATGGACGACGATGCCGAAGACGATCAAGAACCAGCGCCTACAGGGCACTGGAAGACCACCTCGTCATACGACATATACATGGTGGACACCCCAAACGATGGGGACGGCGAAGAAGCAGCGGAGGCAGATTCTTCTAAGAAACAGTCCAAGTGCCGACGTCAGTGGTGCCGCTCTAAATCCCGCCAAAGTAAGAACGGAGATTCCAGCACCGGAGACAATAACACCCCACAGAGTGCCGAAGACAACCCCCTCCAGCAAGATTCAGCACAGGAGGACGGGGAAGCCAGCCTTCGAGAGAGAGGGGCAGACGAGGAGGATGAAAACTACATGCCTCCCTCCGGAGACGAGGCAAGCCTCAACGACGATGAATTCGTCGTACCAGAGGATCCCGTCGAACAAGAGCGTTTTAAACGCAGGCTTATCGCCACGACAAATAGCCTAAAGAAAAAGCAGCAACAGCTTCAAGCTGATCAAGACCTGTTGGCCGACAGATGGACCGAGGTCCTCGCGGCCGAAGAGTATGAACTCGAACGCCCCTCCAAGAGCTACCCAAAATGCAAGTTGCTCCCCCAACTAGAGGAGGAAGCATACAAACCTTCATCACCAACGCACAATACGGCAGACCGACCACCCCGTGGTCGCGACAGAGAGGCATCTAGGCCCTCCATCAGAACCGTACCCCGGCACCGCTCGAAAAGCGCGAAGCCACGGGGAAATGCGCCGGACTTGTGGGATATATTGGAGGACAAGGCAAGACAATCCAGATCTATCTACGGATCACGTGGGCGCCCCACGACCCACGACGACTACCGTCGCGCTGGATACAGCAACTCCGGCGGGGCCGAACACAGCAGACTATGCTCTCTTGAGCTACGTCATGATATTGCTCAGTATAGAGGCGCCGCACACCCACTATGCTTCACAGACGAAGTAATGGATCATCAAATCCCTGAAGGCTTTAAACCCGTGAACATTGAATCCTACGATGGCACAACAAACCCCACGGTTTGGATCGAAGATTACCTCCTTCATATCCATATGGCCTGCGGCGACGATCTCCACGCCATCAAGTATCTCCCACTCAAGCTTAAAGGACTAGCTCGGCATTGGCTTAACAGCTTGCCCGCAGAGTCAATTGGGTGTTGGGAGGACCTGGAAGCCGCATTCCTCGATAACTTCCAGGGCACATATGTGCGACCACCAGACGCCGATGACCTAAGCGACATAATTCAGCAGCAAGACTAATCGGCCAGACAGTTCTGGACACGGTTCTTAACAAAGAAAAATAAATCATCGACTGTCCGCATGCAGAGGCCCTCGCAGCCTTCAAACATAACATCCGCGACGAGTGGCTGGCCCGGCACCTAGGACAGGAAAAGCCGAAATCCATGGCAGCCCTCACATCACTCATGACCCGCTTCTGTGCGGGAGAGGACAGCTGGCTAGCTTGCAGCAACAACCTCAGCAAAAATGCTGGCAGTCCGGATACTAAGGACCACAATGGCAGGTCGCGTCGAAACAAAAACAAACGCCGCGTTAACAGCGATAACAATGAGGATACGGTAGTCAACGCCAGATTCAGAGGCTCTAAACCCGGTCAGCGGAAGAAGCCATTCAAAAGAACTACTCCGGGTCCGTCCAATTTGGACCGAATACTCGACCGCTCTTGCCAGATACATGGCACCCCCGAAAAGCCAGCTAACCACACCAACAGAGATTGTTGGGTATTCAAGGAGGCGGGTAAGTTAATTGCCGAAAACAATGACAAGGGGCTGCACAGCGACGACGAGGAAGAGACTCGGCCACCGAACAATAGAGGACAGAAGGGTTTCCCCCCACAAGTGTGGACGATAAACATGATATACGCAACCCATATACCCAAGAGGGAGTGGAAGCGTGCACTTAGGGATGTATATGCGATGGAGCCAGTCGCCCTGGAGTTCAATCCATGGTCCTCTTGCCCGATCACTTTCGATCAAAGAGACCACCCGACCAGTATCCACCATGGCGGATTTGCCGCATTGGTTTAGACCCAATCGTCGACGGATTTCACCTCACTAGAGTCCTGATGGATGGCGGCAGCAGCCTGAACCTGCTTTATCAGGATACAGTGCAGAAGATGGGCATAGACCCCTCAAGGATTAAACCTACAAAGACGACCTTCAAAGGCGTCATACCAGGTATTGAGGCTAATTGTACAGGCTCAATCATGCTGGAAGTGTTCTTCGGATCCCCGGATAATTTCCGAAGCGAGGAGTTAATCTTCGACATAGTCCCGTTCAGCAGTGGCTATCACGCTCTGCTCGGACGAACCGTGTTCACAAAATTCAACGTGGTACCACATTATGCATACCTTAAGCTCAAGATGCCAGGCCCTCGTGGAGTCATCACGGTCAACGGAAATACTGAACGCTCCCTCCGAACGGAGGAACACACAGCGGCTCTCGCTGTAGAAGTACAGAGCAGCCTTTTAAGGCAGTTTTCGAGTCCGGCCGCTAAAAGACCGGACATGGCCAAACGCGCACGGAGTAACATCAATCAAGACCACCTGGCACATTCCGAGCACGTGTAGCAATGCGGCCCCAACCCCAGCCCTTGCATGATTGCAAGACCAGCCCTTCGCGTACATCATTATGCTCTGGAGATACCATGGGCATAGGGGGAGGGGCACGACCACGACAGGCCCAGAGTGCGGCTGAACCACACCAGGGGCTCCCAAGTGTGTCACTCTTTTTTCTTCTTTTTTATTTTTTCCATAGGAACCCGTTCACCAGAGGCCCTGCCCGGCAGTAGATCTGCCGAACTCATGATGCAACAGCCAGGGAGGGACAAAGGCTATGACGAACACTCTGGTGGTCTCCATTATGAGCATTAAATTTTTTAAATACACCAGTCCATAGCCCACCCCTGGAGGGGGACATGTTTAAAATAGTCCAACCCCTTGCTTACCGCACTATTTGTATCGTTCTGCACTCATGGCAGAGTTCCTTGAATAAACAATGCATCACTTTTTCGCTTATAATTGCATTCCTTTTCTTATATATGTTCATTTATGACATCTTGCATCCGTACACTCTGGTACGACCGAATACACCAGGGGCTTATGTTCCCCAGATTATGGTGTGATAAGTCCGAACACTTTCACAAGTGCGGCACCCCGAACTTATAGCACTATATGCATCGGCTCCGAACCATGTCTTGGGTCAATAGTTGGGTTTGCCCGGCTCCCGTGTTTTGGTACCTTACGTTCCGTTCTGTCGGCTAAGGTAGCACTGGGAGAACCACTGCGATTGCGCCCCAGTTGAGCTGGGCGAGCGCCTCAGTGGAGAAAGCTAAAATTGACTGTCATGATAAGGCAAGAGCTGGTCGCTGTTCGAGAGGTCTTTTCGAGTCCCTAAAGACTTATGCCTCTTAGAGCGAGGAACCGGCTGTGTCCGGCCAAGGCATGGATAGCACCCCGAATTCGGTCTTCCGAACACTAGGGGCTTCGCCGAAATTTAAAATTATAGAATTCTATGGCCAAGTGAGAGTGTTCAAGCATTATAAGTCCGGTTGCCTTGTTCGTTGTGTTGAGCGCCTCCCTAGATGGACCCAAAAATGGGAACAAGAGTGCTCAAGTTTATCCCGAACACCCCAGCACTCGTGGCATGGGGGCTGAAGCCGACGACTTGCCATCTCTCAGATTTAATAAACGGCCGCACAGAAGGTAATATTTTAAATTAATAAAGCGTTGCTTAGCGCATATGAACAAAGTTTTCAGCGCATAGGATAACACATTGCTAGTTTACTCAATAATTACATCTTTGGGGAACTCATCCGCAATCTTGCGGGCACCCTTCAGGACACTCTTATAATACATCTCGGGCGTACGATACTCCTTGCCCACTGGCGGCGCGTCCGTGATAAGCCTCTCCGCATCCAGCCTGCCCCAATGCACCTTTGCACGGGCAAGGGCCCGACGGGCACCTTCAATGCAGGCGGAGCGCTTGATGACTTCCACCCAGGGGCACGCATCCACCAGCCGCCGCACGAGGCCGAAGTAGCTCCCAGTCATGGCCTCTCCAGGCCACAGCCGGACTATGAGGCCCTTCATGGCCTGCTCGGCTACCTTGTGGAGCTCGACCAGCTGCTTCAGCTGGTCGCTAGGGGGCACCGGATGTCCGGCCTCAGCGTATTGAGACCAGAAGACCTTCTCCATTGAGCTCCCCTCCTCGGCCCGGTAGAATGCGGTGGCATCGGACACGCTGCGAGGCAGATCTGCAAACACCCCTGGAGAGCTCCGAATTCAGGTAAGTAACAGGTAATTTACATTCACATGCTTGCTTTGCATGAAAAATGCCTTACCCGCCGCTATCTTCTTCATCGCCTCAATCTCCTGGAGGGACTTATGGGCCTCGGCCTTAGCGGCTTTGGCACTATCGAGAGCCGAGGCAAGCTCGGACTCGCGAGTCTTCGAGTCGCGCTCCAAACTCTCATGCTTTTCCATGAGAGCCTGGAGCTCTTGCCGCACCTCCGCCACCCGCGCCTCCTACTTCTCACGCTCCGCTCGTTCCGCGGCCGCATTACATTCGGCCGCAGACACGGCTTCCTTCATGGTCGCCACCTCGTTCGTGGCCCCTGCAGTACACACATTATCCTTGTTATTTCTATTTCAACCAAAATCCTTTTCTGTAAGGTACAAATTTAAAAGTGGTGTTACTCACCTTCTTTGTCCTCGAGCTGCTTCTTGGCAAGGCCGAGCTCTTGCTCGGATCGCTCGAGGTCCTGCTTTAAAGCACCAACCTCCGCAGTCAGTGTGGCAGAGGTCAGCAGCGGAGCCTGCAAACCCATATTGACATAATTTTTAGCACTCCTGCGAACTTCTTACCTCAAAGCCTGTTAGAAGGCTACTGCAGGCTTCGGTCAGCCCACTCTTGGCGAGCTGAACCTTCTGAATCACCGCACTCATGATAGTGCGGTGTTCTTCCTCGATGGAAGCGCCGTTAAGCGCCTCCAACAAGTTGTCCGGCGCCTCCGGTTGGACGGAGGCTGCCGGCGTCACGGTGTTGCCCTTCTTACGAAGGGGCCGCCTGCCGGACTTCGGAACCACTACGGGTTCCGGCATGGAGTCCGACGCAAAGTCCGGGAGGCTGCCTTGCGGCACCTCCGGAGCCTCCTCCTGATGGGTCCCCTCCTGGGATCCCACCTTGGCGTCGTCAGCATCACGAGGGGTGGAGGCGGTCGGAATGGAATCCACGTCCGACGGAGCCAAGGACCCGCTCGATGAAGCAGGAAGATCATCATCTGCCGGACTACAGGTAGTATGCGGCATTAGAAAGACACTATGTGACGCAAAAGAGAAATTATAAACCATTCAGGAATCCGGATACTTACGATCTTGCCGGAGGCCTGGCCCTTGAGGGCCACTCTTCGTCGCCAACGTTGGCGTTGGCGGAGCTGTCCGGGGGAAGGGTCCTTCCCCTCTTGGACCCTTCGGCCTCCCCCGTTGGGGAAGCCTTCCTTTTCCTCTCTCCCCCCTCCAGGGGAGAGTCCTCTTTCTCCTCCACGTCTTCGGGGGAGGAGTCCACCTCGGAGCCATCGGACGATGAGTCCGATATCACCTGGCGCCGGGAACTTCTTCGAGTTCCTGTGGCCTTCTTCTTGGCCTTCTTCTCCGGCACATAAAGTGCCGGGACTAGCAGCCCCGTTAAACGGGCGTCCGCTGGGTCTTCGGGAAGGGGAGCCGGACAGTCTACCTGTCCAGATGTCCTCTGCCAGTCTTGTCAAAGGCATTGGGAGTTTTAGATCCCACATATAATTAAACTATGAAAGAAAATAAGTGTCCCATAGAGGATAACAAAGCTTACCTCGCCGGCCGGGCGCTTGGTGCTGAATCCGCGATCTTTAGTCGCGGACGCGGGGGCTTCTCCGCCCTTGAACAGCACCCTCCAGGCAGCTTCGTATGTTGTGTCGAAGAGCCCGCTGTGGGTCCGGTGCTGTGCCGGATCGAACTCCCACAAATTGAAGGCCCGCTGTTGGCAGGGGAGAATCCGGTGGATGAGCATGAGCTGGATCACATTGACAAGCCTAAGCTTCTTGTTCACCAAGGTCTGGAGACAGGATTGGAGTCCTGTCAGCTCCTCCGAACTTCCCCATAGCAAGCCCTTCTCTTTCCAGGAGGTGAGCTGCATGGGGATGCCAGATCTGAACTCGGGGGCCGCTGCCCATTTAGGGTCACGCGGCTCGGTGATGTAGAACCACCCCGATTGCCACCCCTTGATGGACTCCACGAAGGCCCCCTCGAGCCAGGTGACGTTGGGCATTTTGCCCACCATGGCGCCTCCACACTCCGCTTGGACGCCCTTCACAACCTTCGGCTTGACATTGAAGGTCTTGAGCCACAAGCCGTAGTGGGGCTGGATGCGGAGGAAGGCCTCGCACACGACGATAAACGCCGAGATCTTGAGGATGAAGTTTGGCGCCAGATCATGGAAGTCCAGGCCGTAGTAGTACATGAGCCCCCGGACGAAGGGATGAAGTGGGAAGCCCAGTCCGCGGAGGAAGTGGGGAAGGAATACGACCCTCTCATGGGGCCTGGGGGTGTGGATGAGCTGCCCCTCGTCGGGCAGCCGGTGTGCGATGTCGCTGGAAGGGTATCCGGCGCCGCGCAGCTTTTTGATGTGCTCGTCCGTAATGGAGGAGGCCAACCACTTGCCTCCCACTCCGGACATGACTAGAGAAGGTCGAGACGAGATGTGCGGACTTGGGCGCTGGAGCTCGAGTTCGCGGAGATGGATAAGCAAAGGAGGAAGAAGGCGTAGGTAAAAAGGTGGATCCTTATCCCCTTATATATAGGCGGACGAAGACTATGCATCCCCACCGGCCTGGTAAAACTCGCTTATCTCCCAAGCGCCATCATCAATGGCGGGGTTGGTTTACCCACGTCCGTATTGATGGGAATCCCGGAATAAGGGCAACATGATCTCTACTTCGACAAGACGTGCCAAGGAAAGCGCTTCGCTAAACGCGCTGAGGTGGTATAATAAAAAATGATTCAAGTAAAGGCTTGGTAGTGGCGTGACGTCATGCCACAAAATACGTCAGCAGATTGAACTTGTGCACATATTATTCTCTCTACGGTGGAATGTGGAATTTATTCAGAGGAGGAACCCGCCTATCAATGGTGGAATTTATTCTCTATACGTCAGCCGGACACTATCCTAGTGTTCACAATCTTCTATGAATTATTCAGAGGAGGAACCCGCCTTGCAATGCCGAACAATATGCGCGCCGGACTCATCGTCATTGAAGCCTGGTTCAGGGGCTGCTGAGGGAGTCCTGGACTAGGGGGTGTCCGGACGGCTGGACTATCATCGTCGGCCGGACTCCAAGACTATGAAGATACAAGATTGAAGACTTCGTCCCGTGTCCGGATGGGACTTTCCTTGGCGTGGAAGGAAAGCTTGGAAATACGGATATGTAGATCTCCTACCATTGTAACCGACTCTGTGTAACCCTAGCCGTCTCCGGTGTCTATATAAACCGGAGGATTTTAGTCCGTAGGACACACAACCATTACAACAATCATACCATAGGCTAGCTTTTAGGGTTTAGCCTTCTTGATCTCGTGGTAGATCTACTCTTGTACTACCCATATCATCAATATCAATCAAGCAAGAGTAGGGTTTTACCTCCATCGAGAAGGCCCGAACCTGGGTAAAAACATCGTGTCCCTTGTCTCCTGTTACCATCCGCCTAGACGCACAGTTCGGGACCCCCTACCCGAGATCCGCCGGTTTTGACACCGACAATCACTATCATCAATAATAGTATCATCAATATTTTCATTCCCCCTAACTCTAGCAAGTTGTTCATCAAGAAATTCACCTAATGGCAAAGTAGTATCACGCACAGAAGTAGTTTCATCATGCATAGCAGAAGTGGCATCATCAATAACATGTGACATATCAGAATTCATAGCAGTAGCAGGTTTAGGTGTTGCAAGCTTACTAATAACGGAAGGAGAATCTAGTGCAGAGCTAGATGGTAGTTCCTTACCTCCCTTCGTAGTTGAGGGTAAAATAGTAGTTCGGTCGTGTTTCAAGTTCTTCATAGTGATCAACAGATATAAATCCCAAGTGACTCAGAGAATAGAGCTATGCTCCCCGGCAACGGCGCCAGAAATTAGTCTTGATAACCCACAAGTGTAGGGGATCCCAACAGCTTTCAAGGGTAAAGTAGTCAACCCAAATTTATTGATTCGACACAAGGGGAGCCAAAGAATATTCTTGAGTATTAGCAGTTGAGTTGTCAATTCAACCACACCTGGATAACTTAGTATCTGCAGCAAAGTATTTAGTAGCAAAAGTGGTATGATAATAAAGGTAACAGTGGCAAAGGTAAAGATAAATGTTTTTGGGTTTTTGTAGTAGTTGTAACAGTAGCAACGGAAAAGTAAATAAGCGAAGAACAATATATGAAAGGCTCGTAGGCAATGGATCAGTGATGGATAATTATGCCGGATACGATTCCTCATGTAGTAGCGATAACATAGGGTGACACAGAACTAGCTCCAGTACATCAATGTAATGTAGGCATGTATTTCGTAAATAGTCATACGTGCTTATGGAAAAGAACTGGCATGACATCTTTTGTCCTACCCTCCCATGGCAGCGAGGTCCTAGCGGAAACTAAGGGATAGTAAGGCCTCCTTTTAATAGAGAACCGTAACAAAGCATTAGCACATAGTGAATACATGAACTCCTCAAACTACGGTCATCACCGAGAAGTATCCCGATTATTGTCACTTCGGGGTTGTTGGATCATAACACATAATAGGTGACTATAGACTTGCATGATAGGATCAAGAACACACATAGATTCATGAAAACATAATAGGTTCAGATATGAAATCATGGCACTCAGGCCCTAGTGACAAGCATTAAGCATAGCAAAGTCATAGCAACATCAATCTCAGAACATAGTGGATACAAGGGATCAAACCCTAACAAAACTAACTTGATTACATGGTAAATCTCATCCAACCCATCACCATCCAGCAAGCCTACGATGCAATTACTCATGCACGGCGGTGAACATCATGATATTGGTGATGGAGGATGGTTGATGATGACGACGGCGATGAATCCCCCTCTCCAGAGCCCCGAATGGACTCCAGATCAGCCCTCCCGAGAGAGATTAGGGCTTGGCGGAGGCTCCATCTCGTAAAACGCGATGAAACTTTCTCTCTGATTTTTTTCTCCACGAACGTGAATATATGGAGTTGGAGTTGAGGTCGGTGGAGGTCCAGTGGGCCCATGAGATAAGGGGGCGCCCCCCTGTTTCGTGGACAGGCCCTGGGCCCCCTGGTGTATTTCTTCCGCCCAGAAATTCTTATTAATTCCAAAAAGTGCCTCCGTGGATTTTCAGGAAATTCCGAGAACTTTTCTTTTCTACACATAAAACAACATCATGGCAGTTCTGCTGAAAACAGCGTCAGTCCGGGTTAGTTTCATTCAAATCATGCAAGTTAGAGTCCAAAACTAGGGCAAAAGTGTTTGGAAAAGTAGATACGTTGGAGACGTATCAGTTGACACTAGAATTTTTTTGAAAGCAATAAGAGGCAGCGGATATCATTTCGTCCCCAAAGGTGGGACGTTCCCTACCGAAACCATCAGGCTTGTTATGAGAAACTTATACCCAAACCTGCCCCAAGTGGGACAAAAAATTTATCACGGCATGTTAATGTGGCTCCATGATAGCATGCCAAGTTTCATGAATTTCACATAAGTTTTGGATTTACTAGAATTTAAAAACCAGGAATCTCAATGTTTGCAGTCGAGTGACGGTGGCATGGTGTTTGAGATTCATTCCCATTTCTTGCATGGGACCTAAGGATGCAACCAAGGACAAAAATTTGAATTTTCAACCAATTTATATGCATTAGAGCATGTGCATGTAGTTAAATTTGAATTATGCACATAAATGCATTGAAAACTCAATTAATGCATAAAAATTTCCAAGCGAACCCCGAAAAATCTCAAAAATTGACTCAACACTCGTGTTGTTCTATGTTGACACAAGAAACATTTTGAAAGTAAGAAGAGGCAACATATATCATTTCGTCCGCGAAGTTGGCACGTACCCTATGGAAACCATTAGGCTTGTCGTGAGAGAAGCTCTGGTTTGCGAGAAGCTTATACCCACACTTGCCCGAAATGGGACAATATTTTTACCACGGCATGTCGCTGCCGTTCCATGATATAATGTCAAGTTTCATGAATTTCCAATGAGTTTTCGATTTACTAGAATTCTAAAATCATGTATCTCAATGTTAGCGGCCGAGCGACGGTGTCAAGGTGTTTGACATTCTTTCTCATTTTGTGAATGTGACCTAAGCTTGCAACCAAGGACAAATATTTGATTTTGAACCCGTTTTTATGGACCGGAGCATGTGCTTTATTTTTGAATTGTGCACCTGAAATGGCTAGAAAACCAATTTAATGTATAAAATTTCCAATCGAACAATTAATAATTCCATTTTTTTACGACACACATATAGTTGCATGTTCACTGCAGATAAAAGGTCTAGAATTCAAATACCGTCCATTGCCGCTATGACTCCATTATGTAATTCAAATCAAGATGAAAAATCAAGTAGATCCCACAAAGTTTATTATCACCAACCGTGTGAGATACAGTACAAAATATCCTAGAGCACCGTCGGTGTATAGTACACCTATGGCTTATGCGAGAAGGTGCGTTGGCTACTGTCAACAGCCAGTGTGTCAAGCACACTAGCTCGCTTACCAAATATCATTTCACTGCTCAATCGTCGTCGGTGAAAGATGGGGACGTGGACCCGCGTCGTGAGGACAACTTCGGCGGCCCACTTCAGTGAGAGTGCGGCCGCAACCGCCAGGCACGTGCTAACAAGCTTCGTGAGGGCGACCGCAATCTGCGACCGGGCGGCCAAGGCAGCCCAAATGTCTGCTATTACTTCTCAGGCGACAGCAGCAACATCTGCCTCGGGGATAGCAACTGGCGAGAGCGGCACACCATTTGTTTGTTCCGTAGAGGCACCCTCAGCCCTGATGGAGGCTGCCCACGCCAAGCTCGTGGTGGTCACCGCACAAATCAAAATAAGCTTCTCTGAGAACGGTCGACAACCCACGGCTGAAGAGTTGGTAATCACCGAGAGCGTTCGAGTAGCCCTCCGTTCCGGCACGGCATACCTTGCACCGACGGAGCCCGCCAAATCCCAGATCACGGCTGCCCATGCCCAGCTCACGGCGGCCTTTTCCAAAGATATGGCAGACGCGGATGGCAAGATGCTTGCGCAGTATGGTGCGCTGGATGCCATGGAGCCCCTTTCCCAGGAGACCATCTGGCACCAGCCGTAGTAGTACTCTTTGTTTTGTTTAATTAAGAGTGCCAGTCTTTAATTTGTTAGAGTAATGTTTAGGCCAGCTAGCTTTGTCTAATGGTTGAATTTTCTCGATTAAGAAGTGTGGGTGTGTTGTGGATGCTCAAGTGGATGACCTAAGCTTTATCAACCCGTAGGAGGCGTAGGATGAAGATGGTCTCTCTCAAACAACCCTGCAACCAAATAACAAAAAGTCTCTTGTGTCCCCAGCACACCCAATACAATGGTAAATTGAATAGGTGCACTAGTTCGGCGAAGAGATGGTGATACAAGTGCAATATGGATGGTAGATATAGGTTTTTGTATTCTGAAAAAAATAAGAACAGCAAGGTAACTAAAGATAAAAGTGAGCGTAAACGGTATTGCAATGATAGGAAACAAGGCCTAGGGTTCATACTTTCACTAGTGCAAGGCTGTCAACAATAATAACATAGATAGATAATATAACAAGCCCTCAACAAGAAACAAAGAGTCAGTCCAAAGCCACAAATAGCGGAGAACAAACGTAGAGATTATGGTAGGGTACGAAACCACCTCAAAGTTATTCTTTCGGATCAATCTATAAAAGAGTTCGTACTAGAATAACACCTTAAGACACAAATCAACCAAAACCCTAATGTCACCTAGATACTCCATTGTCACCTCAAGTATCCGTGGGCATGATTATACGATATGCATCACACAATCTCGGATTCATCCAACCAACACAAAGTACTTCAAAGAGTGCCCCAAAGTTTCTATCGGAGAGTCAAGAACGTGTGCCAACCCCTATGCATAGGTTCCCAATGTCACAAAACCCGCAAGTTGATCATCAAAACATACATCAAGTGGCACATGATATCCCATTGTCACCACAGATAATCACGGCAAGACATACATCAAGTGTTCTCATAAAAGACTCAATCCGGTAAGATAACTTCAAAAGGGGAAACTCAATTAATCACAAGAGAGTAGAGGGGGAGAAACATCATAAGATCCAACTACAATAGCAAAGCTCGGGATACATCAAGATCGTGCCATAGAGGGAACACGAGAGAGAACACGAGAGAGAGAGAGATCAAGCACATAGCTACTAGTACATACCCTCAGCCCCGAGGGTGAACTACTCCCTCCTCATCATGGATAGCGGCGGGATGATGAAGATGGCCACCGGTGAAGGATCCCCCCTCCGGCAGGGTGCCGGGAAGGGTTCCCGAGAGGGTTTTGGTGGCTATAGAGGCTTGCGGCGGCGGAACTCCCGATCTATCTTCTGTTCTGGAAGTTTTAGGGTACGTAGGTATATATGGGTGAAAGAAGTACGTCGGTGGACCAAGGGGGGGGCACGAGGCAGGGGGCGCGCCCGGGGGGGGGGGGGGGGGGCGCACCCCCACCCTCGTGAGCACCTCGCATATCTCTTGACGTGCACTCCAAGTCCATCTGGTGGCTTTCCTTCCAAAAATAACTTCTCCAGTTGATTTCTTTCCGTTTTGACTTCGTCTGATATTCCTTTTCCTCGAAACACTGAAATAGGCATAAAACATCAAATCATGGCTGGGCCTCCGGTTAATAGGTTAGTCCCAAAAATAATATAAAAGTGGAAAATAAAGCTCAATATTGCCTAAAACAGTAGATAATATAGCATACCATGGAGCAGTACGAGAAGCATTTATGACAGCTAATTGTTCATCGGGAAAGCTATCATTAATAGGTAGTGGGTCATCAAGAACATTCTCTAACCTGGACAAGTTGTCTGCAACGGGGTTCTCAGCTCCCTTTCTATCAATAATATGCAAATCAAATTCGTGTAGCAAGAGAACCCATCTGATAAGTCTATGTTTAGCATCTTTCTTTTCCATAAGATATTTGGTAGCAGCATGATTAGTGTGAACAGTTACTTTAGAATCAACAATGTAAGGTCTGAACTTATCACAAGCAAATACAACTGCTAAGAATTCTTTTTCAGTAGTAGCATAATTTCTCTGGGCAGTGTCTAGAGTTTTACTAGCATATTGAATAACATTTCGTTTCTTATCAACTCTTTATCCTAGAACAACACCTACAACATAATCGCTAGCACCACACATAATTTCAAAGGGTAAATTCCAATCAGGTGGCTGAACAATAGGTGCAGAAATCAAAGCTTTCTTAAGTATTTCAAATGCTTCTACACAATCATCATCAAAGACAAAAGGAATATCTTTTTGGAATAGATTAGTCAGAGGCCTAGAAATTTTAGAAAAGTTCTTAATGAACCTCCTATAAAACCGGCATGACCAAGGAAACTTCTTTTACCTTTAATGTCCTTGGGACATGGCATCTTTTCAATAGCATCAACCTTAGCTTTATCAACTTCAATACCTCTTTCAGAAATTTTATGCCCCAAGACAATGCCTTCATTAACCATAAAGTGGCACTTTTCCCAATTCAAGAAGAGAATAGTATTTTCACATCTTTGCAAAATTCGATCAAGGTTGCTCAATCAATCATCAAAAGAGGATCCATAAATGGAGAAATCATCCATGAATACCTCACAAATCTTTTCACAAAAGTCAGAGAATATAGCCATCATGGATCTTTGAAAGGTAGCAGGTGCATTACATAAACCAAAAGGCATACGTATATAAGAAAAAGTACCGAAAGGGCAAGTAAAAGTGGTATTTTCTTGATCTTCAGCTGACACAGGCATTTGAGAGAAACCAGAATAACCATCTAGAATGCAAAAATGTGTATGTTTGGATAGTCTTTCTAGCATTTGATCAATTAAAGGTAAAGGGTAATGATCTTTTTTAGTAGCTTTATTTAATTTGCGAAAATCAGTTACCATCCTATAACCTGTAATAATTCTTTGCGGGATCAATTCATCTTTGTCATTACGAACGACAGTTAGACCTCCCTTCTTAGGGACCCAATGGATTGGACTTACCCACTGACTATCAGCAACGGGATAAATTATACCTGCCTCGAGGAGCTTTAGTATTTCTTTTCTTACCACTTCCTTCACCTTAGAATTTAATTGTTGTTGGTGATCAATGACTGGTTTGGCATCTTCTTCCAATTTTATTTTGTGTTGGCATGGAGTGGGACTAATGCCCTTAAGATCAGCAAGAGTATATCCAATAGCAGCACTGTGCTTCTTCAGAGTTTTCAACAATCTTTCTTCTTCCCGCTCTAAAAGGTTAGCACTAATAATAACAGGATATGTATTCTTTTCATCCAGATAAGCATATTTAAGAGTATCGGGTAATGGTTTAAGCTCAAACATGGGATCACCCTTGGGTGGTGGAGGATCCCCTAAGATTTCAACAGGCAAGTTGTGTTTCAAAATAGGACCCTGTTTAAAGAATACTTCATCTATTTCCCTTCTTTCATTCATAAACATATCATTTTCATGGTCTAGCAAATATTGTTCTAACGGATCAGTAGGAGGCACGGCAATAGAATCAAGACCAATAATTTCATCCTTAATAGGCAATTCTTTATCATGGGGTTGTCTATGAAATTTAGCAAAATTAAACTCATGAGACATATCTCCTAAGACAATCGTAACAACATCCTTTTCGCAATCAATCTTAGCATTAACAGTATTCAAGAAGGGTCTACCAAATATAATGGGACAAAAGTCATCTTGTGGGGAACCAAGAACAAGAAAATCAGTAGGATATTTAACTTTCCCACACAAGACTTCAACATCTCTAACAATCCCAATTGGTGAAATAGTATCTCTATTGGCAAGCTTAATTGTAACATCAATTTCTTCTACCTCAGCAGGTGCAATATCATGCATAATTTCTTCATATAAGGAAAAAGGTATTGTACTAGCACTAGCACCCATATCACATAAACCATGATAACAATGATCTCCTATTTTAACAGAAATAACAGGCATGCCTACAACAGGTATATGTTTCTTAGCATCGGGTCTAGCAATTCTAGCAGCTTCATCACAGAAATAAATAACATGCCCATCAATATTATCAGCTAAGAGATCTTTAACCATAGCAATACTAGGTTCAACTTTAATTTGCTCAGGTGGTGTAGAAGTTCTAGTATTACTCTTACGAACAATAGTTGAAGCTTTGGCATGATCCTTTATCCTAACAGGGAAAGGTGGTTTCTCAATATAAGTGGAAGGAACAATAGGATCATTATAAGTGATAGTCTTTTCTTCAATTGTAATAGGTGCAACTGCTTTTACTTCAATGGGAGGATTTTATTTAAACCACTTCTCCTTAGGGAGATAAACATGAGTAGCAAATGATTCACAGAAAGAAGCTACTATCTCAGAGTCAAGTCCATATTTAGTTCTAAATCCACGAAAAGCATCGGTATCCATAAAAGATTTAACACAATCAAACTTAGGTGTCATACCTGACTCCTTACCATCGTTGGAATCCCAATCTTCAGAGTTGCATTTAATTCTTTCCAATAAATCCCATTTGAATTCAATAGTCTTCATCATAAAAGAACCAGCACAAGATTTATCAAGCATGGTGCGATTGTTGAGAGAAAGCCGAGCATAAATTTTTTGAATAATCATTTCTCTTGAGAGCTCATGATTGGGGCATGAATATAACATTGACTTAAGCCTCCCCCAAGCTTGAGCGATGCTTTCTCCTTTGTGAGGCCAAAAATTATATATATAATTACGATCATGATGAACAAGATGCATAGGATAAAACTTCTGGTGGAATTCCCAGGATCCCATATCATCACATAGCCTATACCATGTTCATGCGTCTTCCTTCAAAGATGAAGTGAAGACCTTCTTCTTAATAACATCATCGGGCATACCTGCAAGCTTAAATAATCCACAAACATCATCAACATAGATAAGGTGTAAATCGGGATGCAATGTTCCATCTCCTGCAAAGGGATTAGCTAGCAGTTTCTCTACCATACCCGAAGGAATTTGAAAGTAAACATTTTCAGTAGGTTCAGTAGGTTGAGGAGCAACTCTTTGCTGTACTAGTCAGGGTGAAGATACCACGAACAAGCCCCTCAAAGGATTAGTTTCCATAGTAACAAGTGACAGTAAATTTCAGCACACTATATAAGTGTTTCCTTACCATGTTCCACTTACCAAAGGCGCTTCACTCCCCAACAATGGTGCTAGAGAAGAGTCTTGATGACCCACAAGTGTAGGGGATCTATCGTAGTCCTTTCGATAAGTAAGAGTATCGAACCCATCGAGGAGCATAAGGAAATGACAAGCGGTTTTCAATAAGGTATTCTCTGCAAGCACTGAAATTGTAGGTAACAGATAGTTTTCTGATAAGATAATTTGTAACGGGTAACAAGCAATGAAAGTAAATAAGGTGCAGCAAGGTGGCACAATCCTTTTTGTAGGAAAGGACAACCCTGGACAAGTTCTTATTATGAGAAAAGCGCTCCAGAGGACACATGGGAATTATCGTCAAGCTAGTTTTTATCGCGCTCATATGATTCGCGTTCGTTACTTTGATAATTTGATATGTGGGTGGACCAGTGCTTGGGTACTGCCATTTCTTGGACAAGCATCCCACTTATGATTAACCCCTATTGCAAGCATACGCAACTACAAAAGAAGTATTAAGGTAAACCTAACCATAGCATGAAACATATGGATCCAAATCAGCCCCTTACAAAGCAACACATAAACTAGGGTTTAAGCTTCTATCACTCTAGCAACCCATCATCTACTTATTACTTCCCAATGCCTTCCTCTAGGCCCACATAATGGTGAAGTGTCATGTAGTCGACGTTCACATAACACCACTAGAGGAGAGACAACATACATCTGATCAAAATATCGAACGAATACCAAATTCACATGACTACTAATAACAAGACTTCACCCATGTCCTCAGCAACAAACGTAACTACCCACAAAGCATATTCATGTTCATAATCATAGAGGTATTAATATGCATTAAGGATCTGAACAAATGATCTTCCACCAAATGAACCAACTAGCATCAACTACAAGGAGTAATCAACACTACTAGCAATCCACAGGTACCAATCTGAGGTTTTGGTACAAAGATTGGATACAAGAGATGAACTAGGGTTTGACAGGAGATGGTGCTAGTGAAGATGTTGATGGATATTAACCCCCTCCCGATGAGAGGATCGTTGGTGATGATGATGGTGATGATTTCCCCCTTCCAGAGGGAAGTTTCCCCGGCAGAACAGCTCCGCCGGAGCCCTAGATTGGTTCCGCCAAGGTTCCGCCTCGTGGCGGCGGAGTTTCGTCCCGTAAGCTTGATTATAGTTTTTTCCAGGGTAAATGACTTCATATAGCAGAAGATGGGCACCGGAGGGCTGCCAGGTGGCCTACGAGACCTCGTGGATGGTGGGTGGCCCCCTCAGGTATTTCTTCTGCTAAATATTTATCATTAATTCCAAAAATGACTTTCGTGGAGTTTCAGGGGTTTTGGAGCTGTGCAGAATAGGTCTCCAATATTTTCTACTTTTCCAACCCAGAATCCCAGCAACTGGCATTCTCCCTCTTCATGTAAAGCTTGTAAAATAAGAGAGAATAGCCATAAGTATTGTGACATAACGTGAAATAATAGCCCATAATGCAATAAATATCGATATAAAAGCATGATGCAAAATGGAAGTATCGGTGATCCATCGAAGAGTAGATATAGTAGCGATCTAGATCATTGTCTATGATTTCCTTCTTCTCTTGCCCCCGTGTCTTTCGAACGTTGCCGCCTATGGCTTTTAAAATTATCCGGAATATGTAAGACAATTATTAGCCGTGCCATTGTAAATTTGTCGTCGTACTAAACTTTGCCATTTTATTTGTCATCGTATTATCCGTTGCCCTATGTGGCAATTTAAATTGGGTCGGCATACAAGTTGAAAACATGAACAAAGCAAATGCTGCCATGGTATCATAACCAAACACCCTCCGTCCACCCATAAAAAATAACCTCCATCCAGGTGCTTTATTAACCCATTAATGGCAAAGTTTAGAGCGAGGCGGGCTGCGGCTAGTGCATGGAGGTCAAACAACTCGCTACCCGATGAGCATTGGCGGCCTTACTGCTCGCACGTGTCCCGTCGAGCCTGCAAGGTGGACAGGATGCACGCGTCTCGTTGAGCCTGCGCGGTGGACTTCTCGCACGCGTCCCATCGAGCCTGCACGGCGGATTTCTCCCGCTCGTCCTGTCTAATCAAAAAGCTGCACGCACGCCACTGAGTATTTAAATATTGACACGGTTCATATGATACAACCGTGTGTGATATTAACGTGTCAGCTTATTGTTTCAAAAAGGACTTCGTTGGTTACTAATGTGTGCACCTCTTATCAAACTGGGCGGTTTTTTTTGCACGGCATATATGTGCCATGTCATGAAACCATGCCAACTTTCATCTTTTTTGGGTGAGTTTTTGATTTACTATGATTTAAAAACTAAGATTCTCAATGTCTCAGGACGGCAACAAGTTTTTAATTCATTCCCATTCCTTAAATGAGACATGAACATGCACCAATAACACATGTATGATTTCCCACCCATTTTGTGCTTGTAGTTCAAATTTGAATTATGGACTACATTTAATGCGTAGAAAACTTAATTAGTAATATATACAATGGCCAAATGAACACTAAACATGCACCCCAAGGACACATGTACGTTTTTTCTAGCCATTTTGGTGCACTGGAGCATGTATTTGTAGTTCGTATTTGAATTACGGACATTAAATGCCTAGAAAACTCAATTAATGAATAAAAAGGGTCAAACTAATCCTGAATAATTTCAAAGTTCAGCGCGAATCTCCCGTTGTTCCATATGTGTTGCATGTAGAAAAAAATATGAGGATAGAAGAGGGAGCGATTATCGTTTGGCCCCCAAGGGGACATGTTTCCCCATCGAAACCACGATGGTTCTTGAAATAGGGCCTGGTTTGTAAGAGGTTTGTAATAAAGCCTGGCCCGGCAATGTTTTTACCATGACATATATATGCCATGACATGACACCATGCCACCTTTAATGACTTTCTGGTGAGTTTTGGATTTATGGGGATTTAAAAACCAAGATTCCAGATGTTTGAGGATGAGTCAAGACGCCGGTCGGGTTGTAATTCGTTCCCATTCCTTGCATTGGACCTAAACATGCACCCAAGGACACATGCATGTATAATTTTTCTAGCCATTTTTGTGAACTAGAGTATGTATTTGTACTTCAGATTTGAATTATGGACATTAAATGCCTAGGAAACACAATTAGTGTATAAAAAGGCCAAACAAACCACGAATAAGTTTAAATTTCAGCATGGATATCATGTCATTCCATGTTGCCCATAGAAGAAAATACAAGGCGAAAAGAGGGAGCGACTATGTTTCACCACAAGGGGAGCACGTTTCCCTATCGGAACCATCAGGCTTCCTTGAGAGCAGCTCCGGTTTGTAATAAAGCTTGGCCCAAATTGGCAATGTTTTTACCACGACATATATGTGCCATGACGTGACAACATGCCACCTTTGATGACTTTATGGTGAGTTTTGGATTTTATGGGGATTTAAAACCTAAGATTCCAAATGTTCGAGGATGAGCTAGGATGCCGGTACGGTTGTAATTCATTCACATTCCTAGCATGGGACCTAATTAAACATGCACCCAAGGACACATGCATGTACAATTTTCTAGCCATTTTGGTGAACTTGAGCATGTATTTCTAGTTCAGATTTGAATTATGGACATTAAATTCGTAGGAAACTCAATTATTGTATAGAAAGGCCAAACGAACCGTGAATAAGTTTAAATTTCAGCATGGATATCATGTAGTTCCATATTGCCCATAGAAGAAAATACAAGGCGAAAAGAGGCCATGATTACATTTCGACAACAAGGGGAACACATTTCCCTATCAGAACCACAAGGCTTCTTGTTGACAGAAGCTCTGATTTGTAAGAAGTTCGTAATAAAGCTTTGCCCAAATTGGGCAATGTTTTTACCACAACATATATGTTCCATCACATGACACCATGCCTTCGAAAGAGATTGTCCATTTTGCACACGAAGTGCATCCAGTTTTTGCCTTAGCCCTCTCAACTTTTTAGAATATGCTATGCGAGTGAAATGATGATAAAATGCCAACTTTCAACCATTTCAGAGTTCATTTGAAGTGCTTTTCAATTTTAGGGTCATTTAGCTCATAAAAATTAGTAAATGCATGAAAAATACCAAATTAAGTCAGAAAGGGTTGAAAATTGATGATGTGGCTTTGAATGGTGCATTTTGAACACACAAAAAGTCTGGAGTTCAAATAAGTTCAAAAAAGTGAAATCCCTTTGTAAAAGATGAGTTTTCGTTTGCAAGCCTGATACTTCGAAAGAGATTGTCCATTTTGCACACTAGGTGCATCCAGTTTTTGTCGTAAACCTCTCAACTTTTTAGACATGCTATGTGGGTGAAATGATGATACCATACCAACTTTCAACCTTTTCAGAGTTCATTTGAGGTCTGTAATAAAGCTTGGCCCAAATTGGACAATGTTTTTACGACGACATATATGCGCCATGATGTGACACCATGCCAACTTTCATGACGTGACACCATGCCAACTTTCATGTATAATTTTTCTAGCCATTTTGGTGAACTAGAGCATGTGTTTGAAGTTCAGATATTGTAGACATTAAATGCCTAGGAAACTCAATTAGTGTATATAAAGGCCAAACGAAAGCCATGTGCCAATCAAATCGTGGCCGATGCCGCCCGCAATCTGAGTCGTGCATTCTGATTGGCTAAACCCAGACCCCACAGATCGTACGTCTGCACCATTGGATGCTCCCAGATCGAACGGCAACCCTCATCCCTTTCGACAGCAAATGCAATACATGGGTAAGCACTGTGTGCATGCATTGTCTAGCTCACTCTTCCTTCTCTTGTATGTTTTCTAAACAGGCTACCGTTTCCCGCCACTGCTCTCATCGGTTTCCCGCCTCTTCTCCCATTGGTTTCCCGCTACCAGTGTTAGTGCTCATTAAAGGCTAGGTGGCGACACACCAGCCATCGCACATAGTTTCTAAAAGAACAAATGTGCATGATAGGAGGGAGTAGGTCCCATAGGGTGACCAGTGTGAGAAAAATGGTGCAGGTACTGGCTTAACCGTGTGCGATGCAAGTGCGCTGTAAAATCAGCACGACTGCGCAAGCGCGAGCAAATGGTGGAGGTACTCGTTTAACCGTGTGCGGTGCAAGTGCGCTGTGAAATTACCATGACTGCGCAAGCATGAGCAAAATTGTGCAGATACTGGCTTAACCGTGTGCGATGCAAGTGCGATGTGAAATCACCACGACTACGCAAGCGCAAGCAAAATGGTGCAGGTACTGGCTTAACCGTGTGCGATGCAAGTGCGTCATAAAATCAGCACGACTATGCAAGCGCGAGCAAATGGTGGAGTTACTGGTTTGACCGTGTGCGATGCAAGTGCGCTGTGAAAACACCACGACTGCGCAAGCACGAGCAAAATGGTGCAGGTACTGGCTTAACCATGTGCGATGCAAGTGCAATGTGAAATCACCACGACTGCGCAAGCGCGAGCAAAATGGTGCAGGTACTTGCTTAACACAGCAAAAAAATGCACTTCCGTGATGATACGTGTTTGTCCCAGTAGGTCGCGTTTTTTGTCATGCATGTACATCCATGACGATTTTATGACAGAATCAAGATAGTCATACCTCTGCTGTCGTAGAAGTGTCCCATGACATTACCAAAATTATCATCACGGAAGTGTCCACTTCCATGACTATAAATCGCGCATCACAGAAGTGCTTTCATCAAGGGTGACCGACACGTGGCATCTACCGTAACAGAATGCCGTTAAGCTATCGGCTCGGGTTTTGGATCCGGTAACCCGTTAACAGCCCCAACCAATGGGGATTTTCCACGTGTAAAATCATCATTGGCTGGAGGAAACACGTGTCGGCTCATCGTTGGGACAGATGCCATCCACTCATTGGACAGAAGGCGCCTATGATACGTCGACACGTGGCACGACCCATCAAGTTTAAATGGGACAGCCCAACTAAAGGCCCACAAGATTTTGCAGACCATGGGCCAGCCCAGCTAAAGGCCCACGAGATTTTGCGGACCATAATGGGCTGGCCCAGCTAAAGGCCCACAAGATTTCGCGGGCCATAATAGGCCGGCCCAGGTAAAGGCCCACAAGATTTTTGTGTGCCATAATGGACCTGCCTAGGTAAAGGCCCACAAAATTCTTGCGGATCATAATGGGCCGGCCCAGCTAAAGGCCCACGAGATTTCACTCACATTAATGGGCCGGCCCAGCTGTAGGCCCACAAGATTTTGAGGACCCTAGTAGGCCAGCCCATTAACTGGCTGCCATGTTTTGGGCCAAATGCCGGCCCATATTTGATCTGGTCCATTAATGGCCTGCCATGTTCCGGGCCTAATAATGTCCCATATAAGATCCAGCCCGTTAAAAGCCTCCCACTTTCTGGGCCAAATCACGGCCCAGATCAGGTCCGACCTTTTAAGAGGCTTTGGGCTCAATTATGGCCCATATCAGATTCGGCCCGTTAACTGGAAGCTATGCTTTTGGGCCCACTTGCTAAAGGCCCATTTAGTAATTCAGCCTGATATTAGTTTCGGCCTATTAAGGGCCCATTTAACATTTCAGCCCTATATTAATTTTGGCCTGTTAAAAGCCCGTCATATAGTTGGGCCTAAGTACGGACCGGTTTGCATCCCGCCTGCTCGCAGCCGATATCTAATTGGGCCAAACAAGGACCGAGACAACTTTGGCATGTTATAAGCCCGTGAATTGATTCACACAGTCATGGGCCGGGGTCCATTTCGGGCTGCTCCCAGCCCGTGAGCTATTCGGCATGTTTCAGGCCCAACCTACTTCTGAGCCTCCTAAAAGCCCATTGAGTTTTCTTGCGAAAAGAGGGCCGGGGGTTACTCGGCCTATTAAAGGCCCGAATCTACTAGTGGGCCAATTTGACGGGGCCCATGATGCGGATCATACATCGTGATTGCATGACGGCCCGATTATGTACCGTAATTTTACGGTTTGGCCGGTTTACTGCGAAGACATGATATATATACAGTAAAATAACTGCAGCATCGTGAATAAGAAAAAACCTAAACTATACAATAAAGAAATTACGGCATATTACATCCACAGGGCATCAAAGTTCGTCACTATGATAATAAAGCACAAGCAGACAGAAGATTACATACACTGGTCATCAAATATTGCCACCAGTGCAAATAAACACGCCGACAAAATAATATACAAAACCGACAACACTTCAATATAGTTCAAGAAAGGTTAGCCCTGCTGGGGAGCTGCAGTGCTAGCAGCTGAGCAAGATGATGAGACTGCGCTTGTTGAACACTTATATCTTCCTCACTCTGAAAGATAAACAAGCAGACAGATGACAAGTTTTGCACATATAAGTATCAGTGCTGACAATTCATCACATTTCTTACTGATGAATAAAGTGACACAATTTAAAATTGCATTAACACAATATGGTATTGTTCAGGTCAAGACATGGCAGGAAATGACATTGTGAAGGAGTTGGCAGCTTCACGACACCACTGGATTATAGATCAAGAACTCATAAGTTTCAATGGTTAGTGTGTTGTCAATTTATCCCATTTTAGACTGGCAAATAAAGAGACGGTTTAAATAATAGTAGAATGATATGACATTGTTCATAGTTAAGACATTGCAGAATATGACATTGTGTTGTAGTGGGTAGGTTCACCACACCACTGGATTACGGATGAAGAACAGAAGCATACATGCAGTGCAAAAGAAGATCACTTGCTCTCTATAGTTTAATTTACATGGCATGAAAAGGAACTTGGTTGTACAACTAAAATGCAGATGATGACATGTCAAAGTGCAACACGCAAGCAAATGACATGGCAACGACGGCGAATAACTGGCGGACACCTGGCGCAACGAATCCGGGGCGTTACAACACTCCTCAACTAACAAGAGATCTCGTCCCGAGATCTTAGGACCGAGACGGAAGGGAAAAGAAAGGATGAGGTGAAACAAGAACTCAAGAGAAGAAGCAAAGAATCAAGAGCACTCGAGAAGAAGAGAGGAATGACGAGAATGACGAGAATCGAAAGCTCACGGAATCAGATAGACTATGAAATCACTCGTTCTAACCCGAGTGGTTAGAATGAGAAAAGAAACGAATAAGACTGAAACGATTTAGGCATCACTCCGGCTAAACATGGAGGAATAGAACACGAACTAGCGAGGATGGAATGATACTTGATGAACTCTTGAAGAATGAATTAAATCATGAAGAACCACCATGAAGAACTCCGGTGACAAAAGGATGATGAGATTTAATGAAGGATGAAAGAATAAGATGAGCCTTGCGATGATTTAGATGGGGGTACCAATGAGATGGCCGAGCAAATTTGAACTCCGGAAAGAAAAGATGAAAACACTTGGAACTAGAATTTATTCAACAAGAACAAACTCCAAAGAAATGGATTAACCACTTGGACGAGATAAGAATAAGATTTATTGTATGCTTATCCTTCATCAACTTAAATTGATGACAAGCAATGGATTTTTGCACACTACTTATTCTTCTTGAAAAGGATTGAGAAGTGACATATCGCAAACTTGAGATGGTCTTCATGAACCACCGATAGGATTGAAAAGAACGAATGGATTAATATGATAAACAAGGAAAAGAATCTTGAACGAACCACCGTAAGAATTCAAAATGACTGATGAAATAGAATGAATCACCAAGAAGAATTAGAAGAACAAATATGCTTGAGGGTATTTAGATGCAAAAGAACAAAGAGATCATGAGCTGATTGAAGAATACTTGAACGAAGCACCGGAAGAATATCGAGACGAACGAAAGGGCACATATATAGAATAATTGGAGAACGAATTTGAAAAAAACTTAGAACGAAGAAATTTCTGAAAAGATGGCCTCCGGATGATCGAGAGGGAAAGTGCTCCTGAAATGCTCCGGATGAATGAAAATAATTTGCATGACTTGAAACAATTTGAAAGGATAACATCGAGCTAGCATCACGAATCTCCGAGGAACGGACAAGATTTAACAAAAATCTTCTTCGATCTTCAAATGGCGACGGAAAACAACACCAAAATTACTGAGATACTCCGGGAGAATGAAAAGCGAAAAGGTTGAGTCGACGATGAAAAGAATTTGAAAGCGATCTTGAAGAAAGCATGTGACTGATGGAATCCATACTTATGTCACACTTGAAAAGAATTTGAGAATAACTCAGGGAGAATTAGAAGAGTCAGGTAAGATCCTGGGAAAAGACCTGTGGGTTAGGGCCCACTAAAGAGAAAACACCGTTGAAAAGGATTGTTGAACAGATAGATGATGCACCGGAACAATTGAAATATTCGAATGAGGTAACAACCTTGAATTAATTGGAACACGGACGAATCTCCTGAGATGTCTTGAGCACTCCGGAAGGATAAACTGGCGAGAGGCGAACGAGCAAGGGGAAAAAACATTTGAGCCGAGGAAAAGAATATAATCACTACCGAAAAAACTTGAGTTGAATCCACCGGAAAAGAATAGAGATGAAGTCTGATGAACGAGATGATAATTCACCGGTAGAAATAATTGAGGGAAGACTGAAGAGGCTTCGTACGAATGAAAATTGATGGTCGAAAGAGACTCAGACTACGGGAAGAAAAAGGGTGGGAGGGCGGGAAAACAAAGACAACTGGAAGGGGAAAACAACGAATATCTTGAAGAGAAAACACCGGTTGAAATCATTGAGGAAAGAAAAAGCAAAGACTTGGCACGAGTAGGAAGGATACTCGATTACGAACTCCGGATTCGAGAAGAAGAAGGGAGGGAGGGTGGGTGGGAAAAACAAAGACAACCTCAAACAGGGAAAAACAACAACGTTGGAGGAAGAACTGAGGATTGAACTTGGCAAAGATGAAGAGGCTCGAGTCAACTTGACGGGAGATGCACCGGACAAAAGAGGATCTACAACGAACGAAAAACTAACCGCATGATCCTAAAGAAAAATTTGAAGGGGAAGAGGAGTAGTTCAAAACACCTACGTCAAGGTTCCTCACCAGAGCGACGAAGGGGCAGAGGAGTAAAAAGAATTCCTACTCTCCGATATAACTAGACTCAGAAAACAGTTTTCTTCTAGACTCAACAACGGCCAAACTACACGATCAAACAAGGGGGGCTCCTAGGGTCGGTCGAACCTGGCTCTGATACCAACTTGTCACGCCCAATATGCGACCCTATCCAAAAGGAACTCGAAGGTCCCACCAAGGATAGACCCGCATATTGAGACGCTTTTGCAAGGTGGATATCATTACATCAACATTACATAAATAGATCGGGATACATACATAAGGCATACAATGCCACACGAATACAACATCATAATACATAAGATCAACATCCGACTATGGATGAAACACAAACAGAAGCTCAAACGACATCCACCCTGCTAGCCCAGGCTGCCGACCTGGAACCTATCCCCTGATCGAAGAAGAAGCAGAAAAAGAACTCCAAATCAAGGAACATCGCTCTCGCGTCAAGATCATCGCATAACCTGTACCTGCAACTGTTGTTGTAGTAAACTGTGAGCCACGAGGACTCAGCAATCCCATTACCATGGGTATCAAGACTAGCAAAGCTTAATGGGAAAGGAAGGGTTAAAGTGGTGAGGTTGCAGCAGCGACTAAGCATGATATGGTGGCTAACATACGCAAATGAGAGCGAGAAGAGAAACAAGCGGAACGGTCGTGAAGCTAGCAATGATCAAGAGGTGATCCTGAACACCTACTTACGTCAAACATAACCCAGAAACCGTGTTCACTTCCCGGACTCCGCCGAGAAGAGACCATCACGGCTACACACGCGGTTGATGCGTTTTAATTCAGATCAGGTGTCAAGTTATCTACAACCGAACATTAACAAATTCCCATCTGCCACATAACCGCAGGCACGGCTCTCGAAAGTTTATACCCTGCAGGGGTGTCCCAACTTAGCCCATGACAAGCTCTCGCGATCAACGAAGGAATAGACCTTCTCCAAGGAAGACCCGATCAGTCTCGGAATCCCGGTTTACAAGACATTTCGACAATGGTAAAACAAGACCAGCAAGACCGCCCGCTGCACCGACAATCCCGATAGGAGCTGCACATATCTCGTTCTCAGGGCACACCAAATGAGCAAGACGTCGGGTTGGCATAGACCCTGGTTGCCCAGGGGGCGCCTGACATCGCGCGGTTTGGACCAACACTTAGACAAGCATTGGCCCGGGGGGGCTAAAATAAAGATGACCCTTGGGTTAATTACTCCCAAGGGAAATGTAGGTGGTGGTGAGGCAAATGGTAAAACCAAGGTTGGGCCTTGCTGGACAAGTTTTATTCAAAGCGAACTGTCAGGGGGGTCCCATAAATCACCCGACCGCGTTAGGAACGCAAAATCCAGGAACATAACACCGGTATGACGGAAACTAGGGCAGCAAGAGTGGAACAAAACACTAGGCATAAGGCCGAGCCTTCCACCCTTTACCAAATATATAGATGCATTAATAATATAAGAGATATTGTGATATCCCAACATAACCCTGTTCACCATGGAGCAATCTTCAACTTCACCTGCAACTAGCAACACTGTAAGAGGGGTTGAGCAAAGCGGTAACATAGCCAAACAATGGTTTGCTAGGAATGGTGTCAAAGGTTAGAGGTTCATGGCAAATTTGGGAGGCTTGAAGAGCAAATGATAGGTAACGCAGCATAGCGATAGATCGAAGCAACTAGCATAGCAATGATAGTAGTGAGATCCAGGGTAGCGGTCATCTTGCCTGAAATCCCGCAAGGAAGAAGAACGAGTCCATGAAGAAGATGAAGCCACGAAGACGAACCACACATAGACGAACGAATCCTCACGATCGTAATGAAACGGGAACTATCGAGAAGAAGCACACAACATAGTAAACACACCACACATAGACAAGACATGATGCACAACAAGCATGATGCATGACAAAGCTACATGAAGCTACTCATGTCAAGAGATGATGCAAACAAGAACAACACATCAAGGCTAGTTTAAATGAGGCCGGAAACAACATATAACAATTCCGGTAAGTCCTCATATGTATATTCCGAAATTGGTCCAGAACTGAATAAACATTATGTTGAAGTTGTTAAACAACAAGTTAAAGAGCACCAAGAGGATCTACACGAAATTCTAGTCAAGTTACATATAAAGTTCATTAGATTCGGAGCTACGGGCTAGAAGATATGAGCAAAACAAGTTAAGCATGGCATTGATGCAAAATGCACCCAAACATCAAGCAAACACACCAAAACAAGGATGCAACAAGGTAATATGAAGCTACATGCAAAATCAAGCAAGTTTCATATAGAGCACACTCAAAACGGAGCAACGGTGCAACACACACACACACACTATACAAGTCATAGCAACAATCTGTCCATAACAGCAACTAGGCATATTGCAAGCATCAAAACAATATGCTACAGCACACCAACATAATAACAAAAGGCATGGGCATGAAGTACAGGTAAAGCATAACAAAACATGAACACTGAGCTATCTCCAGAAACTACTAGAACATGCTCAAACACACATGGAAAGATTGCAAATTTATAATAGTTTCAGACTTTAGCAGAAGTAACATCAGGTTGCAATGTTCAGAGCTATCAAACAACATGTTACAGGAACTTAACATGGCAAACAAAGGCATGGCATGAATCTACTAATTGCATAGATCAAAAGTCCCTTACTGACCATGAGCCAAAAACGATCAGAAAATAAGATGGCACCCATGTAAACATGGCAAGTTATATTACAGATTCATACATGGCAGGAACAACAATAAGTAGGCATGTTGGTGAGCTTGAATCACTCACCACAGAGCAATACATGGCATGGCAAGGCAACCAACAGTAAGAAGGCATGTTTATGAAGCTAAGCATGGCAAGAGCAAGTTCATAGGGTGCATGGATCACTAGCAAAACACATGGGAACAAGAGAACTTAATGTTAACAGGCTGACAACAACATTTTCAAGCAACTTTGGAGCAAGATATCAACATGTTCTAGCAGGCTATAATTGCAACCAGTGGCATGAATGGATAGAGCAAGACATGTAGATCAAAACATGTTTATAGAACATCTCCAGATCATGCACAGAATGATTAGTAGAAGCATGTTAACATAGCAACAAAATATAACAGAATCTGTCAGGAAAACAGCAACAGCAACTACCCTACTTAGCAAGCTTGATACACTCAGCACACAACAACAACAACAACAACAACAACAAAGCCTTTAGTCCCAAACATGTTGGGATAGGCTAGAGGTGAAACCCATAAGATCTCGCAACCAACCTTTTGGGTTTCATCTCCATAAGAGTGGCTGAGTTTTTACGTTGGCTCGCCAAGCCTATCACAACCCTCCTCCTTTACCCGGGCTTGGGACCGGCTATGTTGAGACATAGCACACAACTCACAAAAATACATGGTTGGCACCCCTGGAAAGATGACATAGCATATATCAAAACACCTGTAGAGCTCATAATCATAGGATGCACACATCAATCATGGCAAAAATGACAAAAGAGCAAGTTATAACGGTTTCAGCAGATTAACATCAACATGCACTCTTCCAACAGAATTTCGGGCATCGAGATGAACTCAAATGAAAATGATGCAATGGAATGAAATGAATTACTCGTCGAGGCGAACAATTTGACATATTACACGCATGAAACGAAGCTACGTATGCATAGATACAATGCGATGAACATGACATGATTATGTATGAATATTTTGGGACTTAGGCATTTGGAGGGGGAAAGTCAACCTTCGCACGGATTTCGAGGTTCACCGGGGTTCGCCGGAGAAGGACGGAGATGACGGATCCGGGGCTGGGGAAGGCGGATCTGGGGCTGGGGAGGCCCGGCGGAGGCGGAGGCGGATCCGGCGCGGCTCGGCGGCCATGGCGGGGCTGGCCGGGCCGGCCAGGGGAGCCGGGCGGCGCGTGGGGGCGAGGGCGAGGCCGGGCGTGGCGGCGGCGAGCATGCCCGGCCGGCGGCAGCGCGGGGCGGGAGCTGCCGGGGCGGCGGGCGGCGCGGGGCCGGCGGCCGCGGAGACGCACCGACGGCGGCGCGCGGGGCGCGGGGGCGCGGAGGGGCGCGGGGCGCGCGGGGTCCGCGCGGGGGCCGGCGGTGGGCCTGGAGGGCCGTGGGCGGCGCGCGGTGGCCGGGGCCACATGGTGCTCCCCCGTTGGCTGGAGCGACGGCAGAGGACGCGTCCGGCGCCGGGCGGACGTGTCCGGCGCACAGAGGAAGACATATTTATAGGTAGAGGGAGCTAGGAGAGTCCAAATGAGGAGCGGTTTTCGGCCACGCGATTGTGATCGAACGACCGAGAGCATGGAGGGGAGTTTGCTGGGTTGTGGGCCACTTTGGAAGGGGTGTTGGGCTGCACACAAAATAGGCTTTCACGGTTACCCGGTTAACCGTTGGAGTACCAAACGACCTCCAAATGGCACAAAACTTGACAGGCGGTCTACCGGTGCTATACCAAGGCCGCTTGGCAAACCTTGGTCCATTCCGAGAAAGTTTAACACCCACTCACAACAAGAGACAAAAGGGGAACACCGGAGGACATAGGAGCACCGGATTGCAAAACGGACAACGGGGAAAATGCTCGGATGCATGAAACGAACACGTATGTGAAATGAGATGCACATGATGACATGATATTAAATGCAGATGATGACATGTCAAAGTGCAACATGCAAGCAAATGACATGGCAACAGCGGCGAATAACTGGCGGACACCTAGCGCAACGAATCCGGGGCGTTACAAATGCAGTGTTCCACAATATTCTTCTGATGTGCGGATTCTGATATTCACTGTAATTGCATATAATATCTGAGAACCATGAAAACATAAATAGTTGTGAGATTATCTTTGTAATGCAGATGATATTCTAATATAGGGGCGCCCCTGTAAACACTTATGTGCTATCATTGGATTTTGATGAGAGAGCTCATGTGTGCTGTAATATGGTGCCTGCATTTATATAATCTGGCACATGTACACCAAGAAATAGGCACCAGAAGTAAGGATAGCTGGCTGATGATAGGTTCATAATATACTGTATAGAGAGTTTATTGCCAAACCATGATAACAAGAGCACACAGCAACTAGGCAGATCATAGTGTACATAACAGGGGTACACCATAACCACGATATATAAATCAGGAAAGTGGAACTGGCTTGAAAATACGGTGTTGTATTGCCGCTAGTAATTGAAAGCCTATCGATCACGTATAGGCCAGCTCTATCGAACATGGTAAAGAAGAGGAAGCAGATTTTGGATAACAAAATGTTGGTTGCGCAGTGCCCACATATGATGAACTAGAGCGCATTAAGAATGCAACTCCCAACTGTCTCTCGACCATTTCAGGCGGTTGGATGAAGATCCTACGTCTCCTAACCCTTCTTCTTCCTCGTCTCTGATTCTTCCCATACAGAACACCGCACGGGCCGCCGACCGGACCACCGGCCCCCACCGCCTGTGTTCCTCTGCCACCCCCACCCCCACCCGCGTCGAGTTTTCTCCGTTCGGCGAGGCCCTACAACCACCCGAGCCCCTTGGATCGCACCGGCAAACTTCGGTGAGCTCTGAAAAATCGACTGACCCAATTTTGAAATTTAGTCTACTATGATTTAACTAGTGTGGAATAGAAAAGGGGAAAACCATAAGCATTGGGAGTATAGTGTTGAGCATGCCATGGCGGATCTGAAGGTGTAAACCGGACAAAGGCAACTTCGCAACCAAGACAAGAAATCAGACTAAAGCAGTGGCGATCTATTTTCTTGCTGTGATAAATAAGTTGAGCAGATACGAAAGAGTACCGCCTCTGGTGCGGCGCCGTGTACGCATCTGCTAAGAATTTGACGGTGCTATGGTAGTGATGGCTGTGGGCGGCGTGGAAGCAGATCTAGGAGGGTAGACGGTGGCGGCAGGGCGCGGTGGACGAGACGGTCGTAGGAGCGGCACCGGCAAGGTGGACGACGGCGGGGATGAAGCGAGAGGACGGGATGCAAGGATCCCGGTCCGAAGGCATGGATGAGAGAGGTCGATCTCTTGTAATGGACGGCGGCGTCGGGGTATCAGCTCCGGCATGGTGGAGGAGGACGGCGGTGGATGGGGTGGCGGACGGCGGCGGACGGAGGAGGGTGGGGTGGAGAGTGTGTTTTGGCGCCCACGGAGTACGAATGGGGAAAAGGGAGGTAGAGAGGAAGGGGGGAACCAGGTATTCAGGGCGCACTTGTCTCAAATGCAAGGAAATTTACAAAATTAGCCCTCGTTTCAAATTTCGACTACATCACAGCAACATTAGTCGGTTGGGGATAGGATGCATCTCGCATACACCGAATTTTTGCCGACGAGAGTTTGTTTTTGGCGCCCACCATGTATGAATATGAATCGGGGAGGGAGTCGATTTTGGCCGAGGGCACACTGTGTTTTGGCGCCCACCGTGTATGAATCCGGGTGAGAGGCGGTTACGTCACGTTTGGGTGAAATTACAAACCTACCCCTATCGAAACCTATAGAAATCCAGCAGATAGGCTTTGCGTGGCAGGGATAGGCAGTAGTGATTTCCATCTCGCAGATTTTAGTTTCGGGCGGTTACTGCGACTTTCCCCACTTCGTTCAAATTTTGCAGAGTGCATGTTTACCGTGCCAACTCAATTCGAATCCCGTTTGTATTCTAGTTTTTTTCGGGCGAGATCCATTTTCAATTGGAATTACATTCTATATACATCATTTTTTTATATATACTTTCAAAAGCACAACACCATTTATACATAAATATGATTTACAAATGGCATGATCTCAGATTCATAAGGTTGTATCCATAAATTTGGATTTTCAAATATTTGAAACCACTTTATGTTGAAATCCAATGTATGCATTACTCGCTAACTGTCTCCAACTAATGTGTGTTTCATGCGGGTTTTTTAACTTCTCAAACATGTATAATGTGTTTCACACACGCAACATATAGTGTAATCTCGTTTAGATATTAACTGCATATAAACCATGCATTGTTTGTAATTGAAGAATCTATGGATCACCAATATTGATAAACTATATGACATTGCACGTGTGCCCAAATTCAAATGAATATGCATGTTTGATACACCAATTTGCGTTATGATATTATCGATGTCGTGATCTCCAGTTTAAATATTTGAAACCCCTTTAATCTAGATATTCGTCTCATATAGCTATCACTCATGCTTATATAGGACTATCTCTCTGGACCTATACGCGTTCATCGTCTCTCGGGTATCTCTCGTGCTACCTGTATGTCGACAATGATCTTTTATCTTTGTAACACACTAATGGTACTCTCTCCCTCGACCTTGATCACTCTATCTCTCTCTAAGTATATCTCGCTCCCTGCTATGTGTCTCTAACTATGATTCTCCATGTGGAATCTCTTTCTCTCAACAAACACCAAACTTTGTCTCCCGGGGTGTCATTTCTCTCCACTATTCCCATGTGTGCCACTCACACACCCCTCATACACACTACTAGGGAAAAGCCTAGCAGCAACGCGGGTTTTGGCCCTCTCAGTAGCGCGGGTACCGGCGCTACTAATAAGGCGCTACAACTAACGTATAGCAGTAGCGCCTCTCGACCCACGCTACTGCTGCTGATGAATAGCTGTAGCGCTCTTTGGAAAAGGGCGCTACTGATATTATCTGTAGCGCTGTTTAGCAGGAAGCGCTACTGGTAAGTCGGCGCTACTGCTAAATTTCCCCCCTCGCTACTACTAGTTTTATTAGTTTTTTTTCCTGCATATTTGTTTTTTATTTGTTTTGTATTTGAATAGGGTTTATACAATAATCTTTAGCATATCATCCACATACAAATATAATCATAGCATATACATACAATTAGTCTCATCAAATCATGTCATCATCATAATCATCATCCAACACAAAGTGGTCTCTCGTCATCAATCTCGAAAATAGCGATACAAGTCTCGACTACTTGCAAATACATCGTCATCCATCTAAACAATGATATACGCGAGAATAGCTATCACTTTGAGTACATGAGTTCGTATCCCTCTCTCGCATTAGCGTGAACCTAAACTAAGTTCTGCGTGTCACTCGAAAACCAAAAATCGGTACACCTGGGCCTGACGCTCCGGCCACTTGTCGTATATATACTCCTGGCGTAGCACTTCTTTGCCATCTATGATCTATGCACCTGCGTCGTCACATGAGTCGATGATATGCAACATATATAGTTGAGCAACAGAAAGAGACAGACTTGGCAAAAATAAAAACAACATATCATAAGCATAAATAACAAAGTTTATCGTACCCAAAATGACCTAACTAGAGTGATTTTCGCTAGTCGAGGAGGAGGACGGTTTAATTACATCACAAATAAAGTTTCACCGTGCATAACTCAAAGTTTTGTCATAAAAGAAAGTATGGACTAAACGGACACATTGTCATATATCGACAATCACTCCATCATGTCGTGCCATCCATCCATGTTAGGGAGATAGTCATCGAGCTTAGTGAAAGGCTTCATGTCGAGACACTGATGGGCTATCCATGTTCGGACGTCTTCCCATGACATTTGTCCTTCTGCATGGAACATCCCTGTTTTTTCGACGACCTCATTCATGATGATTTGGGCAAGTTCGCACTGGATTTTATAGAACTCAGCTCGAAGTCGATGATCCTCGATATCTCCTATGTCCTTTGCCTATTGCAGAATATGGGCATCGCCAGATCTAGGTGCCATGTGAAGGTTCTGGTGATCCCGTCTGTACTCCAGCATGTGGTGTAGGACATAGAATCCATCATTAAGAGAATCGTTCGGTTGCTGGATGCAGCAGAAGTCGGTCTTATGGCTGAAGGCGGCCCTGCCGCCCCTTCTCTTTTTGTTCCTAACCTCTCCACCCCTTGCTTGGTAGTAAAACATAGCACTATCGAGAACATCTTTGATGTGGGTGTAATCCTTTTTGTGAATGTTCTTCGACGAGTCCAAGTAAAGAGCGTGGGAGAATCGGGGGTAGAGGATGATGAGGACGGCGCGCCCGCCGCGGCGCAAAATAAGTACACCTCAAATTAATTAGCCTCCACCGTGCAAATGAATTCATGAAATCGAAGGAAGGATAGCAGTGCAGATGACTTACACGGGATGATAAGGAACGAGAATCGCCTCCTTGTCCTTGTTGGCGAGCATGAAACTGACGATGTAATCCCTCGCGTATTCACGATGCTGTGCACAGACTCCCAAGAAGCCCTCGTGCATGTAGTACGGGTCAGCGACACAGATAAAATGTATCTGCTCAACCCCAATGATGTAGTTCATGTGCAAGGCATAAAGGCGGACAAACGTAAAATCCAGCTTCTTCACGTGAAACATGTCGAATATGTAATCGAATCGGAGGAAGAACTTATCCGCAGGGAAGCCGTCGACGTTAGACATTTGCCGCGGAACGTTAACCACGTAGAGTGGGTATCCTGGATCTTTCGAGGCGATGAGGCCTTTATCTACCCGCAACACATCGTCATGAAGTCTCATTAGATCGCCGAATCTGGCCCGTAGCGCTGTTTCAGATAGGATTGGTCGACCGGGGATATGCCATTTATCCGCATCGGGGATATCTACACGGTCCTGAAGCCGAGGCTGCTGAGGCGGCTGGATCATAGAATCAGCTTTTTTGCCTTTCCTTGCTCTCTTCCTAGACTTCTTTACCACCGGATGGTCATCAATAATACGTTGAGACGGTAATTCAGGCACCGACTCATGACGCTCAAACCCTGAGGAGGCGCTAGTATAGACATACTGTTCAGCGCCATCGTCATCCTCATCCTCATCCATGGCGACGTCATCAGCGACTAATGGAGCCACCTGCTTACCCCATCCGCTATCACCCAACCCGACACCCGACGCTAATTGGGTAGGTGGGGTGTTGATGTTCATACCTTGCTGAGGCTGCATGCTCGTGGGTGTGCTCCCGGCCGCCTCCAGACGAAGCAGGCTCTTTGGCCACAACAGGACCCACCCATTGCAACAATCACCAAGCCGCTGCAGGGTCTCCTCGTCATCCCCCACTAGTATTAGAGGAGGCAAATTCTCGTGGCCCAGTTTGACACTGGCCACGGAAACCGTGAAGACGTTCGGGGGGATCGACCGGCTATGGAACAATGGTTCCTTCGGCTCCATTATCGTCCCCTTCCCCACGTCTACCTTCCGTTCACTGATGGTGTACAATATGGTGCATGGGGTTTTGTCGGCCTGCAAAGAAAAGTCTGCGACGTGAGATATCCGAAAGGCAACGAAAACGGGAGATTATACATTTATATTGAAGGGGGCCGGTGTGACAGATACCGTGAGGGCGTCGAGCTCAGCCAAAGAGGAGGCACCACCGAGCACGTTTGGTGCCGGAGCAGGTACGGGAGCCGGTGCGGGAGCAGGTGCGGGAGCCGGTGCGGGGGCAGGTACGGGAGCCGGTGCGGGAGCAGGTGCTCCCAAGAAGTCAGCAAGGGGAAAGTCCTCTGCATTTTTTTCTGGATTTTGCCTTGTCCAAGTGTAAACGCCCGTCACCAAGGAAGTAGATATATCTGCAATCGCCTGTTTTGCGGCAGCTACCGCTGTTGCGACTGTCTGAGATGATTTCTTCTCATCCGCAATCTCAACCTTCTTGTCGATGCTTTCTTCAGTTAACCTCCATCTTTCCTTTTTCTCCTCCGTGGTCTCACGGTAGTACTTCTTCCACGTGGCACCATCTCCAACACCGTGCATGCGTCCATACGACGGTCGAGTATCCACCGGTTGTTGTTTCAATATGTTCAATGCCCGGTTGAATGGAGTGTCCCACTTGGTCCTCGCCAATGCCTCAGATGGCGAGTCGCTTTCGGCCGCAATCCGGCGCTGCTCTCTCGTCAAAAGGCACAAGGATCGTTTACAAATATGACTAACGTGTGCAGTCGAATTGATCAGAAACTGAAATTACCAGCAGTCTCATGAACTCCATAATGACCGGTGTTGTGTCGTAAACCTTCTTCACTTGGTCCCAACGGTGCCGGGACCTCAGGACGTGACGCTCCTGCGTGACGGTGAAATCCTCCAAGGGTCTAGGATGCCCAGACTCGCGGCTTCCGCGTCCTCCTTGGCCAATTTGGACCTCTTTCCGCCGTAACCACGGCTTCCGGGGTGGTGGCTCCCAATGTTCCTCTTTTGAAGCCCCTTCATGTACTTAGACTTTTTTTGGCAGCTTCGGCCTCGCAAGCCTCCTTGAATATTTGAAACTGATCTTCCGTGATTGTCGGATTATCCTTTACAATCTCGGAGTAGGGTTCCCCGTCGTTGATCTTTGCTTTCACTCGATTTTTCCAGGCGGCCAACGCGTCGCTAAACTTGGTCATGGCGTGTTTGTTTATCTTCTTCATTGCTGGGTCCTTGTCTGGATCTTCATAATCCTTCTCATTCCGCCCCGGGAACAAGAATATCTGGTGAAACTTCTTTAGGAGGGAGCTCCTCATATTTCCTATCTTCTTTAGTTTCTCATCGTTGATGGTGGCGGTTGTCCATATGATGCAGCCTATTTGATTGCCGTAGCACGCGCGCGCTTCCTCAGGCGCCTTTGGCTCAAAATTGCCGTCGTCCACCTCCGTGACCACCAGTCTAGTAGTCCTGAGTTTGTTAGGAAGCCGTTGCCTCTTTGCTTTCGGTTCTACACCGGCTCCGCTCCCCGAGGCAGCACCGGTCTCAGTGCCTGTCTCGATGCCGGTCTGAATCTTAGTGCCGGTCTCAGTCTCAGCACCGGTCTGCGTGTCGGTCTCAGCACCGGTCTATGTGTCGATCTCAGTCCCCAATGCCACCGGTGGGCCCAGCAACAACATCTGTTGATCGTCGGTAAGGCTAAAAAATTCGTCTGCCGCCCGGTAGACGTCGTCGCAATCACCAGAACCGTATCCTTCATCGTTGCTAGCCATGTTTCCTATGATTAAATCTAGTCAATTAATTCTAGACCTAATAAAATGAATAATGACATAAAAAAGGACTATTGATTTGCAGGAATGTTGACTCCTTCCTGGTGCGGCAAATCCTGGGCACTCGATATGTCCTAGTTTGTAGCACAAGTCATGCCAAAATTCACGGAAAATTTCGGCATGACCTTTGCTAAAAAGTGGACAAATCGAGAACCTGAAATTTGCCGGAACAGAAATGAATCAACATTCCGGCAAAACATAGGCCACTCAGCATCATTCCCTGGAAACAACAAAGCCACTTGGGCACAATCGAACAACTTCAAGGAAAAGATATAACATGACCACTTCAATGAAAAATAAAATTTGCCTAAATTCTTTTCCTTGAAAAATAGTGGTCTTTTCAAAAATCAAAAACCTTTGCAAAATGACCTCACTAAACACAGAACCCAATTAAATTGCAAAGGAACTCCATTTCTCTAACCCTTATGACCTAATGCTCTAAACTAAAATTTTCCTCTAACCTAGCCAATCTACTTAACCTAGCTTGTTAATCCAACGAACCTAATTAACCTACCTATTTAACCTAGTTAGTTAATCTAGTTTACCTAGATAATTAACCCTAATTAAACTAGTTAATGCAGCTAGCTCTCTGTCAAAGCCTAAAATAAATTTTTCCACTAATTAACCTGGATAATTAACCTAATTAAACTAGTTAACCTGACTAGTTCTCTGTCAAAGCCCTAACTAAGTTTTTGCACTAACCTAGATAATTAACTTAATTAAACTAGTTAACCTAACTACTTCTCTGTCAAAGCCCTAACTAAATTTTTGTCCTAACCTAGATAATTAACCTAATTAAACTGGCTAACCTATGCATGAGAGAGAGAGGAGGGGTGGGGGCTTACAAATGATGGCTCCGGTGGTGGCGACGGAGGCAGTGGTGGCGACGGAGGCTGGGGCGTCTCCCGTGACGGCGAGGAAGGCAGTTGTGGCGAGGAAGGATCCGGTGGCGTCAACAGCGGCTCCGGTGGCGTTGACGAGGCCGCGCGGCTCCATGGCGTTGGGGGCAGCTCCGGTGTCGTCGACAGCGCACAGCTCTGGTGGCGTCGACATCGGCGGCGAAGTGGGGCGACTGTGAATCGGGGAGACGGCGGCGCGCGAGGTGGGTTGAGGGATTTGGGGGAGAAGTGGTGGCCGGGGGGAAACGGTTTTTTGGTTAAGTCAAACTTAGCTGTAGCGCGTTTCGCAAAACGCGCTATAGCTAAGATAGCTATAGCGGTTTTTGCAAAACGCGCTGCTTCTATTGCTATGTAAATTTCTTCCATTTTTTAATTTCCTTTTCTGTTTCTATAGCGGGGGTCTAGGACACGCGCTGCAGCTACGTTAGCTATAGCGCCTCTTACAAACACATGCTGTTGCTATGCCTTCCTCCGTTTTTTGCTTTTTTGTTTATTTGGCTTTACATTTTATTTTTTCCTTTCTCCTTTTTCTATTTCTTTCATTTTCATTTACTTTTCTATTTGTTTTTCATCTTATTTTATTTCCGTTAGTAGTAGCGCTCTTCCTAGGAAACGCGCTGCTAATTATGCCCTAGCGGTAGCGCGTTTCTTGCAAGCCCGCTACTGCTATGCGTAGCCTATCATTCTGCCAATGGGAATATTAGTAGTAGCGCTTTTGCAGCTACACGCACTGCTAAGGTTGTATCTGTAGCGTGGTTTTTCTTCAATCGCTACTGCTATATAGCACTAGCGCGCTTTTTTGACCCGCGCTGTTGCTAAATTTCTGTGTATAAGGTTTTCCCTAGTAGTGACAGAGAAGTCTTTCGCTCCTTAGATATGAGAACCTACGACTCTTCCTCTTCAATATCTCTTTCTCACACACAAACACAAACTCTGTCTCCCAGGGTATCATATTTCTCCATTGTTCTCTTCTATGTCGCTCACACACACCCTCTCTCCCTAGAGATATCTTGCGTTCCCTCATATGTCTCTCTAGCTATCACTCTCATTGTGAAATATCTTTCTCTCTCGCAGACACAAAACTCCATCTCTATAGATCTCATTTCTCTATGATATTTGTTTGTATGTGACTCACATGCACCCTCTGTCTATCTCTCTCACACCCACACACATAACCCAGCCTTGTTATCCACTCGACTCCTATCTCGAATGCACACTAGCTAGCATCTCCATCTTTCTATCTATCTGTTTCTCCATCAACCTTCTTTCTCACCCTCACTCTTGATTCCTATCACACACACTACATATGTTTCTCTCTACATGCAGTCAAGTGCCCTCTCACACACATATATAACTTCACCCTTTGAACCACCAGACGGTCATCTCCAACACCCAAACTAACGGATGTCCCTCTAGCTAGCATCTCCATCTCTGTATTTATCTGTAGTTTCTCCGTCAACATTTCTTTCTCGCACGGAGTCTTGCTTCCTATCACCCACACCATATATGTCTCTCCATACATATGCATTTATAGGTTAATCTCTTTTGCACAATCGTTGCGCCTCACCCCCTCTGCTCGCCATAGATGCATGCTCCAGCCCACGCCACTATCTCTTAAAGACAAAAATACATGCTCAATTGTCGGGCCTTCTTCCCTACATTCTCACATGCATGCATATTGTCATACCGATCCGTCTCTCCCATGTCGTTGATCTTATGACTTATGTCTTCATTCTTTTGTCTCGACCATGCGCGCACACACACATACACATCCCACGTATACATGTATACCACTCACACATGCACGTTCAAGGTCTCTATGTCTCCATACATAGTTAATTACACTCAATCCTAACACCACATCGAATCGTTCTCCTCTTTTGTGCACATAACTTCCGCCTGGATGGGTAAAACACACACTCACACTTAACAATCTCCTTCTAGCTACCCCCCCCCCCCCCCCCCCCCCGCGCGCGCCTCTCACACTTCCCCTATATCCCCAAAACCAATAAGACCATCCCTTCATTTAATTCCCGCCTACATGCACCATCGATATATAGTAGTCTTCCTCGTTGTCTCTTGAACAAACACGTTCTCTCGATGTCGACTCCTCTCATGCGCACGCACCTTCTCTTCCCTCTCTATGGGCATTTTCTCTCTCGCCCCCCATCGTTGGTGGCCTCTGCCATACACATCACCTCTCTATGATGAAGCCATGCACACTTAAATTACATCCGCCATAGAGGACCCCGCGACACACACGCACACACACACACGAACGCACACCCCCCACTCAAAATAAGACTCCATCTCTCTCTCTCTCTCACACACACACACACACAAACACACACACGCACGCACGCACCCCCCCCCACACACACACTTAGACTCCATCTCTCTCTCTCTCTCACACACACACAAACTAAGACTCCATCTCTCTCTCCCTCTCTCTCTCTCTCTCTCTCCCAAACACACACACACACACCCCACACACACACACTAAGACTCCATCTCACACACACATGCTCTAGGCGGAGCATTTGTTCCTACCACCCTTCATCCAACCTTACCCGTATGATAAACAATCACCTTTATTTACTTGCATAACATGGACAAATTCCACTTTACTTTAGTAGTCAGCAAACTTATCATCTGTACCCAAAAAACAGTTGGCGATGATGATGTGCCTGCCATCTTGTAATACAGACCGCATGATCTATATCTGACGGATAGAAAGCAAACTATGATAATTTTACAAAAGATACCCACACCTCTCTCCACATCATTATCTCCTGCAACCTCATTACTCAGCAATTAAAGAAGGAATAAGTCTATGGAACAATCTAGCATGCATGGTGACCGCTGCCGCCTGCCGGCGCCATCCATCCCCATGCCTCCGCCCATTCTGACCACCAGTCACCACCATGCTCCACTCCTCCTCGCCTTATCTCTCATCTTTCAGTTTTTCGATAACATTCTCGGGATACTAGTTTTCCGATAAAATTCTCGAGATATCATTAGTTTTTACACATGGGATTACTCCTGCATGGGTCAATCACAACATGTGTTTTGTAAAAAAATGCATATTGATGTTCCGTGCAACGCACGAGAATCTTGCTTGTAATTATATAATGCAAATCACGAGCAGGAAGTGACATTTTTTTGAAACAACCATGTTAACATGGCCATGTAAATCACTAGCTAAAGTAAATACCATTATACTTATATCCCGATGCAAAAGGTTGAGTACATGTCCGAAGAGTAGAGTCGCACACACACACTCTGTCTCTCAGAATCTCTCTCTCACACACACCAGTTACGTGACGCCCACTTAAGCAGACACGAGTATGTTACAATTTGTGCATCCGCGGGTACACGTGATGCTGCACATTTATTTAAGCCGGATGGCGAACCCAAACAGTAGCTGCATTCATTCCCCTCCCGCCGCCTCTTCTCTGGTCGCCGTCGCCCGGTAGCCATGGGCCGGTCGAAGGTAACAACATACGCCATACTCCCGCCGGAGTGACGCTTTAATATGGAAATTTTAGAGGTCATGCATGCATCTTTTTGTGCTAGCACTCCTATATAAGGGCTGACCGGTCGCTTCCTGCGGACGTGCGTGGGCGGTGGAAGAGGAAGGTGAAAGGAAGCGGGCTGTGGAGTAACGTTTTTTACCACAATTTCTTAGGAAACTGAGTGCAATAATTGAGTAGTTTTGCAAACTACCAGTACTACACCAGAAACGGTTCAATACCTATACTCCCTTGCCAGCGCGCGCTTCCCGCGTGAAACGATCAGCGTCTCCCTGGAGCATTAGTGCCGCATTAATGCCCGGCCAGAGCGGAGGCGACCTCTCATTGGCACCGGCTTTGAAGTGGCGCGACGGCCGAGAGAGCGTCGCTTCTCGGTGCACGCGACTGCTCTGTGTCGAGGCTGGCCATAGGCCCTATTTGGATCCATGGGTTAGAGTTAGTTTGAGCTATTTGGGGCTCAAATAGCCCTAAAGTATCCAAGCATGAGGGTGTAAATTGGAGCAATTTGCACCGAACCCACCAAAAAAACTATCCCACCCAAGAGGTGCTAACTGGAGATAGTTCTCATTGGGACCACTGAAAAATCACTTTTCTCTCTCCATGAAGTGCATTTATTGTCAATCTAAACCTGTCACCCAAACACCTCTTTGGCTACAGTTAGTTCAGGGTTAGTCATGAGTTAGTCTAACCTCTAGCTAAGTTAGAGTATCAAACAGGAGCAGTATAGGACATGCAAGTTGCTCAAAGCATACATGCAAATTCGTACGTGAAAGGACTTTTTTCTTTTTGAAAACGGAACATGAAAGGAATTTTTTTAGAGTACTCTTGGCATGTCGCTAACATGTGATAGTTAACCGACCTCAATAGACGGCAGAAACGCCAGCCCGCCGCACTTTGATAGAGACGAGGAGGGAGAAGCGATACAGGCTGCTGGATTACTAGAGATAGGTGTCGCACGGAAGCCAAGAAATATGGTGATAGCGTGGGTTAGCCATGTACTAGTATGATGTAACTGCACTGGGCTGCCATGTTTCGTACTCTTCCAGTCCACTGTGGAGATGATTGGTTAATTTTATATCGCTGAATAATATTAAGTATTATGAGTGCAGACGTTCCACCACGAGGTTCCTTGCTTCATCTCGGTCGTCCGGTATCTATGTTCTTCCACTCTATTTTTTTTACGTGAGCTTTGTTCATCCTTTTGCCAACACGCGAGACATCTAGCATCAAGGTGCACGTGTTATGCAAGGATCGTTCCATCTATATGAAGAACACGTGGGACTGGAACTACGAGACGGACATGTACCTAGGAGTGGACGTACGAACCTGAGTAATGTAGCGTAGTAAGTGAAGTAGAAAGGCACAATGGTATGAACATGCGTGGCATATAGGGTGTGTTTGGTTGCGTTCTCGTCTCAGCATAGTTGTTCCCTTTTCATGCATGCTCAACTCAACACCCCTCTTCATGCATGCTCTCTTCATGCATGCTTCTAGTGTATTTGTGCTAAACTAGTGTGAACTCATGCACCCTCCATACACTCTACCACACACCCAAAAGTAGGTCGAGAAGGGAACTCTTGGGCGGCATTTGCCTCTTACTACGTACTACCACTAAATGTTGTACGTGCAATGCACGGTGATGTTATGGAGTACGTGCCTAAGTACTCTACTACTACTATATTAGTTGGAGGCACATATTAACTTTTATATTTGTTTACGTGTATGCCCCGAGACCTTCCAACTAGACGTGTCTTTCTCTCCAGGTCGCCCTTTGTATCGTTCATACCACTAAGTACTACTACGTGTGGTCTCCGACCCAGAAGTGGAAGAAGTGGAGACGCTCTACCACGCTGTTTTTTTATGCTGGGCTCTACCACGCTGTTCATGTCCCACTCCTTTCGCTGACGTGTGGGACATCCAGCACGTGCCGTGTTTGGCACCCTTCATCGTAAGAGTTGAAATGCTAGCATTCATCAAAAATAAAAAATAATTATAAATCGGCAGTGATACTATTTTTTTGCGAACCAATCAGTAGTGATACTATACCACGCGGTTTCCTTGCTCCTCGATATCAGAAAGAGTACTTCTGTTCGCCAACATGTGGGACATCGACCATCCTGGTCCACTTGCCATGCACGCAGAACTCCAAGGGAGAGTCACCCAGGTCATCGCGCCGTAGTAACAATGACTAATGAGCCGTCAAATCACAGGCCCACTTCCCACTTTGAATTTGCTCGGACAAAGGAACCATCATGACTTCGTTGAATTCTGCTTCTTAAAGAAAACTACTGTACCAGCAGTACTGCTAGCTATAGTATTTACTCCAACAGAGGCCTCCTTTCGTTCATAGGATAGGAATATGAAAATCATAGGAAGTGAGATGACATGCATCTCAATTCCTATAGACAAAGAGATGCCATTTGATGCTTAGGTGTAACACCCCGGATGTAACTTTCCATATTTGTAACTCCAACTCTTGCCATTTTCGGCTATGTGCTATGATATTCCCTCCGTGGTTGGGTTTTGCTTTTCGTTTTGCATTTTATTCAGGTCATGCTTCTCATATCATGTCATCATGTGCATATCATTCGCATACGTGTTTGTCTCATGCATCCGAGCATTTTCCCCGTTGTACGTTTTGCAATCCGACACTCCCACGTGCACCGGCGCACCCCTCTTGTCTCTTTTCATGTGCGGGTGTTAAACATTCTCAGAATGGACCGAGGCTTGCCAAGTGGCCTTGGTACACCACCGGTAGACCACCTGTCAAGTTTCGCGCCATTTGGAGGTCGTTTGATACTCCAACGGTTAACCGGGTAACCGCAAAGGCCTCTTTTGGGTTGCAGCCTAAAACCCTTCCAAAACAGCCCAATAACCCATCTAAGTCACTTCCAAGTCCATCGCCGTTCGATCACGATCGTGTGGGCGAAACCGCACCTCGTTTGGAGCTTCCTAGCTCCTCCTACCTATAAAAACACCCCCTCCCCCGAAATTTTCGGATCACTCCACCCCTAACCCTAGAAAAATCCCCTCTCCACGCGCCGGACATCGTCCGCCGGCACCGGACACGTCCGCCGCCGCCCGCGCGGCCAATCAGCGGCCGCCACGTGTCCCGGGCCGGTCCCCAGATCATCGCCGACCCCGCGGGCCCGCGAGGCCCGTGCGGGGCCCTCCCGAGCCCGTCGCCGCCATGTCCCCGAGCCAGCGCCCGCGCGCCCGCCGCGCCGCCGCCGTCCTCCGCCGCCACCCTCCATCGCCGGCGCCGTCCTCCAGTGGGCTCCGCCGCCGTCCCGCGCAAGCCGCTGCCCATTCCCGTCGCCGCCCGCGCCCTCCTCCTCCGGTCCCGGGCCGGCGCGCCCAGATCCGGTCAGCCTCTCCCTCTCCGGTGCCCTCCTCCGGCCGGCGCCCTCTCCCTCTCGAGCTCCAGCGACGAGCTCCGGTGATCTCGTGGGATCTGAGATCTAAAATCGCGGAAGGTTGACTTTCCCCGAGCTCCGGTTTTCCTCTAAGTCTTTTTCTGCAGATAATATGTTGCTTTTTCATCATGCCATAACTCTGTTCTCGTGGCTCCGTTTTGGGCGTATAGCATACCGTATTGTTCGTATCGACGAGTACATCATTTCATCTGATTGCATCATTTTTATTTGAGCTCATCTTGATGCCCGAAATGCTGTTGGGAGAGGGCTATGTGATGTTAGTTTCAGATTCTTAGCAGAACATGCACTTTTGTCATTTTTGCCATGATTGATGTGTGCACCCTATGAACTTGAGTCCTACATGTGTTTTGAACAATGCCATGCTATATTTCCAGAGGTGTATGCCATGTATTTTTGTGATCTCTGTGGTGACTAGCACAAGCATGCAAACTAGGGATCATAATGTTGCTGATTTCAGGGACTTAGTAATTTCACTAAGTCATGTCCTGCTGTTATTTTTATGCCATGTGTTCATGTTGTTACAGAGAGATCTATGCCCATTTTGAGCATGATCAGTAAGGGTGTTTTGAACATATGGATGTGCTCTATCCATCCATGCCTTTGTTGGCAATTATGGAGTGCCATAGCTTGATTCAATCGAGCTCTACCGTTTGCTATAAAATGTTTCCTGGCAGATTGTTTACATGTTATTCAATTTTGCCAAGGTTGTTGTAGTTGATCCTTGCATGCTATATTGTTGTTCTTGCCATGTCTAGCTTCTGTGCCATGTCTTCTTGATGCATGTATGCTTATTTTATCATGAAATGCTCTGTAGTGAGTGCATCGAGCTCACGAACATGCCTACTTGTTATCTGTTTTTGCCATGTCCAGTTTTCTGTTGAGTCTGAGATCTGTAATGAAACTTGCTTAATTGACATGGGTGTTATTATATTTTCTCATCCCTTTTGGCTCTTGGTCAGTAAGGGACTTTTGTTCAATGCCTTGAGTAGATTCATGCAATCCCATATTTTGCTATGTATTGTTCCTATAGCAGGTTGTTTGCTTGCTCCAAACATGCCTTCCTGATGTTAATTTCTGGCATATTAGTATTTTCACTAAGTCTGTGAAGCTGATATATTTTGCACTTTTTCCATGCTTGTTTGAACCTGTTATGGTGTGGTGTAGCCGTAGCTCATTGTTCATCTTTTGTCAAGCATCTTGAGTAGATCACTGTCATGTGCTCTATTGATATGTTTGGGTGCAGTAGCTTAATTTACTGTTGCTTGCTAAGTGGCATCATGCTGTTAATCGCAGAATTGCGTCATTCTTGTTTTGCTTGCCATTTGCAAACCGTGCATCTGATTCCGGTGATCTTTATATCGATTTCAACCGAAATCATCTCACCTTTCCAGCGGCATACTTGGTTTGCCAATATTATGCCTTGTTCATCCTTTTTCCTTCCGGAGCCCGCATATGCATTGCATATCACATCTCGCATATCATGCCATGTATTGCATCGTGTTGCTTGTGCATTGCACCGTGATTTATTGTGGTTCCATTGTTTGTGTTCTTGCTTTGGGTAGAGCCGGGAGACGAGTACGTGAACGAGGAACCTGTTGAGAACGCTTACGAGGATCAAGCTTTCGACAACTCTGAGAACTTTGCAGGCAAGATGACCATACCCTCGAAATCACTTTCTATCTTTGCTTGCTAGATGCTCGTTCTTTTGCTATGCCTATGCTACGTTACCTACCACTTTCTATATCATGCCACCCATATTGCCATGTCAACCTCTAACCATCCTTTCCTAGCAAACCGTTGATTGGCTATGTTACCGCTTTGCTCAGCCCCTCTTATAGCGTTGCTAGTTGCAGGTGAAGATGAAGTTGGTTCCATGTTGGAACATGGTTATTTTGGGATATCACAATATCTCTTATTTTAATTAATGCATCTATATAATTGGTAAAGGGTGGAAGGCTCGGCCTTATGCCTGGTGTTTTGTTCCACTCTTGCCACCCTAGTTTCCGTCATACCGGTGTTATGTTCCTTGATTTTGCGTTCCTTACGCGGTTGGGTGATTTATGGGACCCCCTTGACAGTTCGCTTTGAATAAAACTCCTCCAGCAAGGCCCAACCTTGGTTTTACCATTTGCCACCTAAGCTTTTTTCCCTTGGGTTTTCGCGAGCCCGAGGGTCATCTTTATTTACCCCCCCCCCCTGGCCTGTGCTCGTCGTGAGTGTTGGTCCAACCTGTCAGCCGCTGGTGGCCACCAGGGGCAACTCTGGAATGGCCTATCGGAAGTTTGGACAATCCGGTGTGCCCTGAGAACGAGATATGTGCAGCTCCTATCGGGATTTGTCGGCACATTCGGGAGGCTTTGCTGGTCTAGTTTTACCATTGTCGAAATGTCTTGCGAACCGGGATTCCGAGACTGATCGGGTCTTCCCGGGAGAAGGTATATCCTTCGTTGACCGTGAGAGCTTATGATGGGCTAAGTTGGGACACCCCTGCAGTGTATTATCTTTCGAAAGCCGTGCCCGCGGTTATGAGGCAGATGGGAATTTGTTACTGTCCGGTTGTAGAAAACCCGAAGTTGACCTTAATTAAAAATACATCAACCGCGTGTGTAACCGTGATGGTCGCTTCTCGGCGGAGTCCGGGAAGTGAACACGGTGTTGGAGTTATGTTTGACGTAGGTTGCTCTAGGATCACTTCTTGATCGCTTCTATATTCACGACCGTGCCTTGCTTCTCTTCTCGCTCTCTCTTGCGTATGTTAGCCACCATATATGCTAGTCGCTTGCTGCAGCTCCACCTCATTACACCACCCTTCCCATAAGCTTAAATAGTCTTGATCTCGCGGGTGTGAGATTGCTGAGTCCCCGTGACTCACAGATTCTACCAAAACAGTTGCAGGTGCCAACGAAGCCAGTGCAGATGACGCAACCGAGCTCAATTGGGAGTTCGACGAGGAACGTGGTCGTTACTATGTTTCATTTCCAGACGATCAGTAGTGGAGCCCAGTTGGGACGATCGGGGATCTGTGTAGCATTTGGGGTAGTCTCCTTTTATTTTGGTTCCGTAGTCGGACCTTGAGTGTAATCTGGATGATGGATGTTTATTTATGTATTGTGTGAGGTGGCGACTGTAAGCCAACTATGTATCTCTTTCCCTTATGTATTACATGGGTTGTGTGAAGATTACCTCACCTGCGACATTGCTTTCGATGCGGTTATGCCTCTAAGTCGTGCTTGGACACGTGGGAGATATAGCCGCATTGAGGGCGTTACATTAGGATAGGAATTTTTCCGTTTAGTCTAGGCTAATGTACTGGTAATTTGCTCTTAAAACTACAGTAGCAACTAGTAGTACCGGTACATGCTCATACTCAAACACAGACACACACACTAACTACTAGTACTACTACTTCTCACATGCTGGCCTGACGCCGTCGTTCTCCTTCCCGGCTTTGTCGGCGACACCCCACCGTGCTTGGATCTCCGCCGACCTCTCCGCAGCAGCGCGTGCGTCCTTTTCTTTATTGCAGCGGCGGGCCTCTCTTTTCTTGAGTGCTTTCTGACTTTTCCACTTCCTCGGTGCGGCTTTGGCCGCCTCTTGCTCTACCGCCCATTCGGCCTTGGCATCTTCAAATTCCTCCCACATGTTGTGAGGTCGCGAGCGGCGATGAACTCGGCACGGCGGGATGCCATCGCTTCCCTACCATTTTGTGTGCGGTCGTGGGCGGCGAGGAACTCGGCGCGGCTGGACGCCATCACTGCCTTACTGGTTTGTGTGCGGCGCGGTGGCATGAACGACGCTTGGTGAGAGCTCTGGGATGGAGTGGCCGGACAACCGTATAGTGCATTGGTTTGTCAAGAGCTCGAGGACAGAAGACGAAGGAAATTAGGATTCCCCTTCAATCATGGTCATTTATTACCGAGTAAAATGCATTGGTGGTCATTGAACTTGTCTTGATAGCTCACTTTGATCATTGTATACGAGATATGGTGATTATACGGTCACTGGCTCAGCGTATAGCTCCGTATTTGTATGGTTGACCAGTCAAATAGTCCGCATGCGCCTCATCAACTTGTGTTCTTTATCTATCTATGCGGGCCTACCTATGAATGGAGAAAGAAATATTGTAAAAACCAAAATTATGCGTATATGGGGAATCAAACCATGGACTCGTCGCTGCAACGCACCCTCGCCAGCCAAATGAAAATGAAATACTTCGCGTCAGACACTCACGCTCACGCTGTCAAAGCATGCTAATGCATGCACGTCGCCCTCTAAATCAAAGTCCTGCTCATGGCGCAATGAAAACGGCAAGCCCATCACCTGCGCGCCCCGGCGGTGCCTGACATTACTATTTAGACGTTTGATGGAGGCCTACGCGAACGCCGAGCATGTATTCACCTGGCTCAACACCAACGGTCATACTCGGACCGCCTTTCTCATGTATATCATCCATCACAACGACAATCTGTAAAACAACCTAAGATAGAGAGGGTAATATGGTAGTATGGTACGGAGTATGTACTATCGTGAGCGACCGATCTTAGTGCCACTGCACACCGAAACTCCTACCATCGCTAGCGCGCGCTTCCCGCCTAAAACGGTCACCGTCTCTCCAGAATGTCAATGCCGCATTCACCGGACTTAACTGCAGGTGCAATTGTTGTGTCACTGACATGCGAGCCAGACGCCCGTTGGGCCCACATGTCAGTAACCCAAACGCATCTGCAGTTAAGTCACTGAAGCAGCATCCGCATTCATGCCCGACAATCCTACTCCGGCGCCAGTTGTCCATCCATCTGCCGCGGCTCATTGCCATTCGCCCGCTATATTAACTTGAGCCCCACCTCCCAGCCATAGCCAAAGACCCACACTTATTATCCTCCGGTCCCTTCCTTCTGTCGGCACCACTTCAACCATGGCCTCCTGGTGCTCCGAAGCTCTCTTGGATGTACTGTCGTAGGAGCAGACGAGGGACACCGGCGGCTCCACTCCGGCGCGCTCCAAAGCTCTCTTCGACGTACTATCGCAGGAGCAAACGAAGGAGATCACCGCCACCCCCCCGGCCGCCCTCCGCCGCCATGACCACGAAGTCGGCGCGCGTGCGCGGGCGCAGCCGGCAGCGAGGAAGAGTAGCACACGGTAGGTCACCGCCGCTCTGGTCCCGGGAAGGCCACCGCTACTCCACTCAGTCGACGCCAAGCTTGGTGGGGTAAACATGGGCGGCCGATTAGCCGCTTGATGGCGACGTGGAAGCGGAAATCTTCAGAACCTTGTGCTCCGGGCGGAGGAGGAGGTTATTGAGGCGGATGAGGAGGAGGCAAGGGCAATGGCCGGCTTTCTCGGGTTCATGGACGGACATGGTGGTCGGGCGCCGACGATCGTTTAGATTAGGTTTACAGTAGGTTTAGTACGGTTTGTGCGAAATATGTAATTAATTTCATCCAGTTTGTAGGAAAAGTTTTCGAAATGTACTGAATTTCATCCGGTTAATTTAAAATTGGCTTTGTTTGCACGAATTTTGTCCGGTTAGTTCACATAGTTGTCGAAAGGTATGCGGGCAGTATCGGATGGCATTCATCAGTGTCCTCGGACAGATGCCGGTGTAAATTTGTGGGCCAGCGCTGGAGATGCCCTAACTATCATGCTATAATCGCTAACAATCCTCCATTATTTGGCAGGGAACAGTTAGCCCTTGATCAAAATCAGATTCGCGGTGTTTCGCACTCCTCCCGTGTAAGAGTGTAAACTCTTACTTACATAAAAATGGAGCAAGTCGATGGCACTATAGCACGTCATATCACTCGAACTAGCCCTCCTAACGAGCAGGAAAGCACCGCCCTCAACATTTTGTTCTCGATTTCTATCGATCGATCGCGCGAAAATGTTACGCTTCGCAAGTTCTAAAGGAAAAGGCGGCACACTTACGACTCATACGCATCGCAACCCCGATAGTCCGGCTCGCACACCGCTCACCAGATGGGACACGCGTTGTCTTGCAGTTTCACTAACATGTGGGACCGTAATTGAATAAACCGTCGATAGCCGAAATCTAATCGCTCGGCGGGCGTCGGCTGAGAAGAGAGAAACGGGGGAGGGAGAAGAGATCGCCTGCCCACCGCGCACGGACTCCAAGAAATATATGGTCATAATGTGAGGTGGGCCATGCTGGAGTCCGGACCGCTTTCGCAGCCCGCTCTCACCGCCCTGGCCCCTCAAGACGCCACCTGCCCGCTCATGCATAGCATGTAGTCCCCGCTTATGTGGAGAAGAGAGAGGCATTGACAAAGTCAAGGAGTAACAATGGAGACAATAGCTTTCATCAAAAATAAACAATGAATACTCGTTGCTCGTCCTCTATATCAGAAAGAATACTTTCATTCGCCGACATGTGGGACGTCGACCATCCTGGTCCACCTGCCATGCACAAAATTATCCTGGTCTACCCCGGTCATATCGCAGGACCAACCTTTCCCACTGTAATTTGTTTGGACGAAGGAACCATCTTGACTTTGTTGAATTCCGCTTCTTCAAGAAAACTTACAGTACCCGCAATATTGCTACCACACGCGAAGACTGGACGACATATACCACGTCATATCACTGAAACCCACTAGGCCAAACTAGCCCGCCTAGGTCATCTATTTTGGAACGGAGGGAGTACGTCTCTGCACTGCTATGATTTTTTGTTGCACATTCTCTGTACTTTTGCTACGATTTTCCTCTTCTATAAACCAAATGAGGCCTCAATGTATGTCGACTATTGTCTGATCGATTGCTAAGCCTACAATTTTAGGTGCTAGGGCTATTGCTCGATCGGCGAGGGATAAGTACAAGCGTACCACGAGCTCATTAACCCCAACGTTTCTCTTCAGTGAGTGTTTTGCAAGTACTATAGCTCGCACAGTAGATAGCCTACTAACACCAAGAATCATCAAACAAGCCCTGCTGATATGATAAACAGTTCAAACTTACATCTAAGCATGCCATATATTACATCAAAAGCTGGTGAGGATACATCTGTTTTCATAACTCGGAGAGGGTTCGCATGATTCATCGCATGATTCACTATCAAACAAAAGTGGCAAGATCCACCCACACAAGACAGTGCACTAGCCATAAGATGGTTTGATAACACACATCGTTCTGGTAATTAAACACAGGGCAATGCAAACTACCCTGAAGGATTAGCGCGACCAACTATTTCTTGTCATCGATCTCTCAGGCAATGACCATAGCACGGACAGGGGCATGGGAATCGATTTCTGGGGTGATGTCCACAAGACTCACTGCGACATCGGAATCGATCTCTGGGGTGATGTCCAGAGGATGGACAGCGGCATCGGAATCGACCTCCGGGGCGATGCCAACAGGACGGGCCACGGCATCGGAATCATCAAGGACAACCACCGGCACCTGCACAACCCTAACATATTAGCAAGCACATTGCAAATAATCAAAAACCACAACTATGGTAATAAGCCATTATTTTTTACCTTGTGCAGCTCACCGGGAGATCTCATCCCTCCGGGGGCCATCTCCTCGTCCTCGATGGGGGCCATCACCATGCCAGGGGAATACTGCTTCTCAACGGCGACTATCTCCTCAAACTTGGTCTTGAGCCTCACATAGGTGGCAATCAGAGTTCCTGGGGCAGGCACGGTGGGGCCCTTGCTGTTCTTCCAAATTTCTTTGAGGAGTTCGTCCGCCAACGACCTCAACTCTTTGGTCAGTGCTTGTTTCTTGGAGTTCTTCGTCTCCATGGGTTGGTGCGCCAACATGGTCAACTCGTTGGTCGGTGCTCGCTTCCTGGAGATCGCTATCTCCAATGGGTTGTCCGCCGGCAACTCTTTGCCTAGTGCTCCAGGATCCATCAATGAACTAACAAACAAAAAGCAATCGAAAGGAAACCACAATCCAATGAAAACGGGAAAAGAATAGGATGTGAGAATCGGTCGATGCTTCGCAAAAAGAAGATTATTGGAATGAAAATATAGCAACATAACTGATTCGCCCACCTTTCCTTCATCGATACAGAAGAAAAATGGCAGAAGTGAGTAGCCTAGAGTGAGGTTTTCTTCAAGAATGGGAAGAAAGGGCTTGAACAAGCATTCCAATGAAATGATGGTTGCTTCGTCCAGTCCAACTTGGAGGCCACCTTACCACTGCTGGTAAAGGTGTTGGTTTTGTGATATGACGGGTCATGACGGCCACACCGGGGTGACAGGTGAGTCTCGACTGTAGCACCTCGCTGTGATTTGGTGGATGGCACGCGGGCCCGGATGCTTTGAAATGTCCCGCATGTAGATAGAGTGGCTAGTCATATAGGAGTGCTCAATATTGTGCACCGCGACCAAGGTGGAGAGGAAAACAAGAGAACTACGTAATTAATGCATGAGTTTAATTAGGGTAGTTTTGTAAAGTACGAGATACAGTACATTCCTCCAATCGCAAAATGCCATGGTTCATGAGATTTGAGATTTGAGCCCTATAAACTGGAAGGGAGGGGGTACTGCACATGGTGTAGTCTAGTCACTTGTTGAAATCTCTAGAAAGGAAAATACTCCTTTCCGGTTTACAGGTCTATACTACTCCCTCCGTTTAGGTGTGTAAGTCATCTTACAAAAACCAAATAGTCCCGAAGCACTTAGGCGCGGTGCATTAACTTCTACCTTGTTTCTTGACATATCAACCAATAAGAGATGAGAGGTGTGCATGCTTTTAATGACTTGCAATGGCTAGTTCATTGCATGGAATGCTATTAATTAGCAAATAAACATTGGTGACCCCAGGAGGAAACGGTAATAAGCACATGGACCTATGTAGAATGAGTATCAACCAATGGATAATGGAGTTTAATTGTTAAACAATAGCAATTTTGTCTCATGCAAGAGCCTGGCTAGTACTCCAAGGAACCGCACCACGCGAGCGTTTGCAACTGCCACGTTCGGTTTGCGCTTGGCTCTTCGCCTCTTCGAGAAGACGAACAATGATGTTACTCCTACTTCTACAGTACCGAATCCACTGCTGCATGTCCGTCCACCTCGTGCGGGAGGGATAGCGTGTAGCGAAAGCTTCTACTTACTGCTCCTGCCTTTGCGTCTATGACAGGTGGGCCCAACAGGTGGTTGGCCCTCCTGTCATGCAGCCAAAGGCAGGTGCAGTTAAGGCACCGGAGCTCAGTCCGCGAGGGAGAGGGCGTCATAGTAATAAAATTTCTCGGTCTTGTACGAGTTGACGCAACACATTAAAGCACTGCACTCGATAAAACTCTTTTTACACATTTCGAATGGGCTACTTCGTATGTAGGAGTAGACATATTCTGCTTCATATGTAGTCACTTGTTGCAATCTGTAAAAAGACTTATATTTGGTAACAGAGGGAGTACAACGCATGCATGCATGCCGTGACTTTCCTTTTGATACTTGCAGGTGTTGATTTGATGCACCTTGCCAAATTTTGACTATAAATTTAACTAACCAAATTTTCATCCATGTCACAAAAAATTATGGGGCTGTTTGGATTTTGACTATGTTTGTCTTATGTTGCCACATTATTTTTCCCACACTTGCCACACTTGCCTAACCCGAGTTGCTCAAATTGTTAGACACACTTTGGCTTGCCTAAGGGAATCTTGCCACAATTTTTGTGTCTATGGCATGTGGGGTTCACTGCTAATAAAACAAATTCTTGTCTTAGGTGTGGCTAATAAAAACGACTTATATTTAGGAACGAAGGGAGTAGAAAATATAAATAATAATGCATGTTGCGGCAACCCACGTTTCCGCTAATTTTAGCCGTGGGCTTGTTCACAATTTTTATGATGGGGTGGTTGTTCATTTAATGGAGGGACTTGTAGTACCAGACTAGAACGATACAAAGTGCGACCTGGCACACCGTAACACCACTTGGAACAAGCGGGTAGCTATCTCAAAAAACAATCAACAACTAAAAAACCCCGCGACCTGGCATGTAGTAGTACACAATTTTAAACGATTGTTTTGATGGAGTGAAAAAGGAAAACTACCACACTACTTATATATAGGCCGGAGCCTCCGCGCTTGCTTGCTAGGGTTGCTCTATTCACACACTCTCATCCTCTCCAGATCTATACAAGATAGGGGTAGTAACACTATCTTTCTCCCTTCAAAAAGCACTGGCTTTCTATCCTCACCGCTGGTTATAGATCCGGACGTATCCCCCTCCGACGGTGAAGGGGAGGAGGGGGAGCGTTTAGGCCGTCATTGACAACGAGGGAGGAGACCCACTGCCAGCCGCACCATTATCTCTGGCTGAGCACTAGCACGGGAGGTCCTCCGATCCCTTCGTCGTTGCCTGTGGGCGGATCCGGCCTCCCGCCGCCCACCTATCCACATCCCGACGACCTTCAAGTATATCTTTGTTCGAAACCGCCTTAGCTCTACTTCCCTAGCTCACTACGTTGCTGCATGTGCATCATTTTCTACCTCTCAACCCCTCTCGATCGGATGGTCCAACGTCACCTATTTTTATTTTCTTTTATTGTTAGAGGTAAAGCTACTTCATGGAGTTGAATCTTGTACTTCCTCCGTCCAAAAATACTTGTCATTGAAATAAAGTGGGGTGGGGGAATTTAGTATGTACATCAGACTTGGTACAAAACGGAAGGAAAGGGGATGAAAGTAGTACGGACTGGTCATCCAACCGGCCTCTTGGTCGAAAAGGGAAATATAGGGGTAACGCTGTACACAGTGGTATGACTAGGACTAGATTTGCTATCCACACATAGGAGTAGGTGGCTAGAGTGAACAAAAATGGGACCAACCCAGATATGTTTCTTGGATGTTTGTTTCTCGGGGCAACAAACTATGAATCACCACTTTATGCCCCTGTTTACATACATGGTGCTGTACTGCCGGTGCACCCACTTTCCCAAGCCCTTATACCAAATATTTAGGCTCCGGTCTAAATAAAGGGGCAGAAAACATAGGTCTTGATGAAAATGGAGGAATAGGAAAGGAGTGTAGGTATAAAACTATGGAACAATGAACCGGAGGAAACTCTCAAGAGAATGTGTTCGGATGGTCTACGAAATGTACAAATTTGTTTTTTTAGAGTAGCATGCCTGGCAGTATGAGATGCTATTTGTTTATTCAGCTGCACAGTGACTACTCTTGTCCTCACCTCCGGTACCACACATAGGTTGATTTTTATTCCAGCAAACACAGCACAACAACCTGTCTAACGCATGGCAGCGAGCGCCTGCCTCGGGCTTCCGCCCGAAAAATGAGCAGCGCATGGATGTTTCTAATCCGATGGAATCAGTACTACCAGACTAGAGTTTGTATGAAACATTATTCACCTTTCCCGTGTTCTGAATGGTTGGAAGGGAAAGAATACCGTAGGAATTGTGTTCCTACAAAAATCCTGCACCAAACCTGTGAACCGAACGCAGTCTTAGCTGTTCTTAATATAATGTCCCTGGTAAAAATGAGGCCATGCCACTGTTTTTGCCTGTAATTGTTTGAGACTCTGACAAGTTTAGCCAAATGTTTTTTCCTGTAATTGTTTGAGACTCTGACTATTTCCTCTGTGCCTTTTTGTGCAAACAGTGATATCCAATTCACCTGGTTGCTGTTGTGACCTTTTGGTGCACTGCACAAAACTCTTCTTAAAAGAAGCGACTTTTGTGCTGTTTAACTGGAATGTCAGAATGGAACAGTTGGTTCATTTTGGTGGAACTGTACAAAGGGAGATCTGTGTTCCAATCCTCATCATCCATATTGGCGCCATAACCTTCCTTTAGGTAAGAATGATATTTAATGCATGTGTTCATCTCTATTTTCCAACTGCCATGAGAAAATAATGGTGTTTTTTACTAGTACACTAGTACTCCTTCACTGACAAAACCAATTCTGAATTAGAAGGCCAATCATGTACTTGGTTTCACCAACTAGTGACGAGAAAGAGAAACAGAGCATGAAGAGGAAGAAGAAGAAGAATAAACAGTGCCAAGGCGATCTTGCTGTAGCCAGAGGCCTCAGTCGAGGCTATTCAAGTGCTATGGCAACGACTACCTTACATGTGAGACGATCCTCCAGGGAGCCCTTCCACTTATGGTGTCTCACTTATTTAATTAGTAGTACTTAAGTACCACTAATTTATTACTGCCTAATTTTCCTGTTGGAGTTAAACAAATCTTTAGTAGGACCCTATAATGAATCATGTACGTGTGAATGTTTGTCTATGGAGGTGAATCATGTGGTGGAGCAGGGAGGGAATATTATTAGTGTCATGACATAATAGTGCTATTGTTTTGCATGTCAATTTATTGCCATTGGTTCAATGAGGCAATGTTTTGCGTATTGTCCATCATGAATTTGATGCTACTGTTTGAGTAATATGCTAATGTCTTCCTATCCTTTCTCACTAAGCTAATGAAGGTTTCACCTTGTTCCTACTTGTGCAAAAAGGGATCATGTTGTGCCAATCATACATTTTAGTGGAACTACATAAGACAATACAATGAACTGTATCCCAGCCAGTGCTTTAACTCTGCTGGAAGCTCTTGATAATCTTTCGATATAATCTCAGCACTGGTAAAGAAGAGTGATTTCAACCATACATTTGAAGTGCACAAAAATATATACTACTGTGTGATTCCAGTGAGTGCTTTATCATCTCTTATGGGACTACATGAATAAGCTTTTTTTCTCAGGTTGGTATGGGCCTAAGGCCTTCATCCATATTAGTTTGCTGTCATCTCTATTTGTATCGTGCTACTGTCATGAGAAACTCCTTTATCTTTGCACTTTTAATTTTTGCAACCTATGATAAATGGCAATGCTTTGAGTGTTGAGTTGAGCGAATTGGCACTGATTAAATAAACTAATACCTCTCTTTAAGCAAGACTACTATGTTGCTAACTATACCCATTAAGATAATGAGGGTGCTTCTATTTGTTAGTGTATGTTTCGTCAACTAGTCCCACTATTACAGTAATCTCACTCTCTCAATATATGTGCCAATAGGGATGCTCGATTTTGGTGGAACTGCACAAAAACTTTGGGTGCTTCATTGCCTCGACAGCTTCCGTCCTTTCCTGTCAGTTGCTAATCTCCGCTTGCTTTCTTCCTCTGCTGTCAGTCGCTTGGCTTATCTCGGCTTCCGGTCAAAGGAAATAGTAATTGATATGCTACCTCACACAGATTGGTACTGGTCTTTATCTTGATTATTGTGCATGTCATATGTATTGGTAATTTGGTATTGTGCTACTGTTTGCCAATTTCATAAAGGAGTAATTTGGAGCCTGAACTCGTAGGCAAATCATTAGATCGGGCGATTTCAGTAGAACTGCACAAAATGATCAGATGGACAGGTACTTGTGCTGCTGCTATGTACAACAAAGTTCACTTAGACAAGCATCAATGTTGTCAAGAAGTGCCTATATTCATTCGAGTATCAACTGGCATCAACCAATTGTCAAACTCCAAGTATTAGGAGAGTGAACGCCAAAAATATAGCTTGGTGCATAGCCCAGAAAAACGCAGTCCAGTCTTTGGTCCCAACTTGTGCCTTTTGGTTATCGGCACATATGGTAGCTAACTATATGGCATGGACTCTAAAGATTCCAGACAAGTTGGTTGACGCGTATATTCATCTGACACTTAATCAGTCTGCATGCCAAGGATGCTCCATTTCAGTTGAACTGCACAAAAATTTGGGTGGTTCATTTTCTCAACCGCCTCCTTTCTCGTCTGCAATGTAGAATTTTGGCGAGATATAGGACCAAGATGAGCCAGTAAACTAGTTGGATGAAAGTAGTGGCCAAGTTGCTCAAACCTCCCTCGGCACGAGGCCACTATTTGAGGATAAACCTACAAGCAAAGTTCAGATTGTCTGTGCTGCCTCTTATGTACTCGAAAGTTTACTCGTACAAGAACTAATTTTAGCAAGAAGTACCTCCGATTGAACACCATTTACCAGTCTGTACCCTAGGTAATTAAAGTTCGTCCATGGATCATATTGGCTGTGATCTCAATCATTTGGATGCATAAACATACTGAACATGTGTATATCTGAATCTTTTTGTGAATTATGTATGAATATTGTCGTGTGATATGTCAATCATTTGGATGCATAGATATGCTGAGCTTGTGTATATATGAATCTATTGAGTTGTTGATAGTGAATGTTGGCTATGAATATGAACGTGTCCTGTGAACCTGAGTTTGATATGAATGTTCACCTTTTCTGTTGTATTTGTGTGTGAACTTGTTCGTATGCCTACTGTGGGGTATAAAACGCAGGTCTCTTATAAAATTAATGTTGTGTCCAATTTATTTTGAGCAATAACTCTCTAATTTCTTAATTATATATATATATAATGTGCCTCTCCGGTTTATTCTTTGATATTAATTGCTCCTTCTAACGAGCCACCTAATACGTCTATTTCAAGGAAGTGCAAATGGGCTGGGATTTCTTAGAAAATATAAATGGGCCTGATTGACGCGAAATTATTTGTTCACCCAGCCCAGCAAATGGAATGTACATTCTAGAAAACATGGGTTAAATATATGCCACATTTTTGCAGGCTTACATGTGGGCCAATAGGTCGAAGCCTACGCAGGGCGTTGTCAACTTGGTCAACAAATGATTGTGTCATCCACAGCCATTGGATTTATATCCAACGGCCAGCATGCACCTTCAATCTCTCATCTTCTTCCTCCAGTGTCGCCGGGACCGCCTCCGGCCTCCGGCGGCTAGCGGCTCTGCTTAGCACGCATCGCTGTGAAGCGCTACCCCACCGCTGGCCAGGCTATCCCTCCACCCCTCGACACCTCCTGTTATTCTCCACAGACTACAGCCGCACACCGCAACAGAACCAGTTCTAAGCCTTCTCCTCCTCTCAATCTGCGACTCCACTGCTGCGTTTTCCCATCTCCGAGTCGTTCCCGTCTGGGGCCTCGCCGTCGTCCATCGCTATCGTGGGAAACGAACACCTATGGGGCAGGGGCCCCTTTCGGTCCGGCAAGGGAGCGGAGGGCGCACGAAGAGCGGATCGAGGCGAATCACGCGAGGGATTTTTACCCAGCTTCGGAGCTCTCCGGAGAGATAATACTCCTACTGCTGCTTTGTGATTGTAATTTGTTCTTGCTTGAGAGCGTGAGAGTGGTGTAGTTTCGAATGGGTCGAACCCCTTCTATGTTGCGCATGGGCCTCCTTTTATAGGCTAAAGGGGTCACCGACAGGTGGCAACGCAGGCAAGGGTACAAATGTAAAAAGGGTGGTTGGTACAACTACCATCTACAGTGCACCCTACCTAACTCTGACGGCAGGGGACAAGGGCATTTAATGTCCGTCCGCATTGCCTACACAGTGCAGAAAAGCGACCGTTAGGGGCGCCACCGCTTGCCACGATGGCCTTCTCGTCATCTCCACTTGCCACCTTGCACCACTTGGCTGCACAGCTTCCCGCCACGTGCGCCTGGAACGATCCTGCGGTGACACGTTGACGGATGCACTGGAGCATGGGCGCAGAGTGGTGGCTTCACCGCGGCAAGCGTCTTGCTGCTATCATTGTCTTGTCGCACCCGAAAGCTTGTCGCTCGTCGGGTCTTGCCGGGATGCGCGGCGCGTCGCGGCAAGTTCTTTGAAGTGCCTGGGTCGGCCTTCCCGGCAAGCTCCTCTTGCCGGGGCCTTGTCCTTCCCAGCAAGCTCCTCTTGCTGGAGTCTTGTCTTCTCAGTTAAAACACTTTGTTCTTGAATGGCATCAATAGGAACTATGGAGGATCTTGGCGGACACCCGGTAAGCCTTGCCACGGGACGCTGCGACTGCCCGTGCACAAGTTCGGGATACTAAGGTACCCCTACTTTAGTACACCGACAAGAGCCCCCGGTCCTGGGCCACACACGGTGCCGAGCGCTGTTGGGCCAGGCCCAAAACAGGGCATGGGCACACGCGGCCTCGGTCCATACCAAATCTAACTCCGTATCCACCGCGCCCTCCAGTAACGGCACGCGTCAAAGGCGGCGTCGTGGGAGAGATCGTGGGTGATTCTTTAATCGAAAAAGGTGTAATGTTCGCCTCCTCCTCTTTATAAGCAGGGGAAACAAGGGCCGTTCCCCCACCTTTGCCACTTGCAGTTGCTTCCTCAGAAATCTCCGCCGCTCCCCTCCGCTTCTCAAAGCCGAAAGAGAGCAGCACTCCGCCCCCGTCGCCGCCGTCGCCGCCAGCGCCCTCGCCCTCCCCCACCGCTTCCGCCATGGCTCCGAAGACCGGGAAGGGTGCGAAGTCAGCCGAGGCGCTGCTGCTTGAGGCGCTGCGCAAGGAGCGAGCACTTTCCCCCCCTGAGCTCACCGCGAAGGAGTTGCAGGAGTGGTTCTATCTCTTCTAGTCGACGGAGACACGGGCGCATTCGCGCACGCAGGTACTCTCCGCCGAAGCTTCTACTTCGAAGCGGTGTCCAAAAGGATACTACTTCTTTCCATTGTTCTTCTATTGCGGGCTCTGCCCGCCCTTTTCCGATTTCTTCTGCGATATCATGAATACCTACGGGTTTCATCTCCTTGACTTCACCCCCAACGCCGTTCTGACCATGGCAGTTTTCGCACATCTCTACAAGAACTTCGTCGGAATCCACCCAAATGTTGCCCTTTTTCGCCACTACTTCATGCCCCGGGCCGAGAAGGGAGAGCCCTTAGCTGGCGGGATCGCCTGGATTTTGAGAGTCAGCATGAAGGAGGTCTATCTGGAGGGGGAGCTCCGCAGCAAATGGGAGGAGTGGAGAGCGGAGTGGTGTTGGATTGTTGATGAGAACCCGCATCCATTCACCAACTTGCGCCAAGCCCGAGTAGTGCGCGGCGGCGACTGGAGCGCCCTGGCGGCGGACGATGCTAGATTGAAGATCGCCTTCACCCGAATCTTGCGGCTCAGGCTTGCCGGGCTCACTGTAGGGGCCGTTGGCGCGGATTTTCTTCGCCGCCGCATCGCCCCTCTGCAGGAGAGGGGGAGACCCGCCTGGTTGTTCGGGGGTCTGGCGGATATCATGAGGCTGCGCCCGGGCCTCAGTTTTAGCTTTACTATCATGGAGTTGGATGGGATGCTAAAGGAGCTGTTCAAGCACGACCCCAACCATCCCGAGTGGTTCAGGCTGCCGTAGGGCATCGTCCCGTTGTGCAATAACTCCCAGCTCGACCGCATCCGCGCAATGATGCCGGAGTGCGACTCGCATGGGATTATCCCAACTCGGCAGGAGCCCACCGACGATGTCGTGCAGCAATTCTTCGACGACTTGGTGGAGGTGGCGGTCCGCGCTGACGAGCAGAGGCTTCTCACCCGCGACACCACTGATGATGAGATGCGGCGCATCGCCACCAGGGCGGAGGAGGCGGTGGCAGCCGCCGCCGCGGGCAAGTTCGTGTTTACTTTGGAGGAGGCAGAGGCAGCCGAGGCGGCAAGCCTTGCCGACCGAGAGGATCTTGGCGGGGAGGTCGTTGGCGAGGGAGAGCTCGAAGCCGAAGCGAGCGAGCCTGCCGGGGGCGCAAGTGGCCAGCCGTCTTCAAGCAACTTGCCGCAGATGGGGCCCTCAGTGCAGCCCCCAGCTCAACCAAGAAGGCGCCTCCGCAGGACTAGAGACACAGCAGGGCGGCAGACGGGCCAACAGCCGCCGCGCCGCGGGACACGCTCCACCGCGCCAAGCACCGTCGTCATGGGAGCATCTCACGTCGCACCGGCAACTGGGGCGGGGTCTTCTCGGGCCGCCACTTCCGATCCTGCCGCAGCTCCCGCCAAGCGTCCAAGGGAGCCTACTCCTCCGCCTCGTCGCGCTGAAAGGGTGCCGGACTTTGATCTCTCCGTGCTCAGCTCCGACGAGGGGGAAGAAGAGGAGGATGAGTAAGTCTTTTCTTTTTGTTGTACTTATGGTTCTTCAATTCTTGCTGTTTCTTGTGTTGTTTCTGATCTGCTTCCTTCTGAACCTTGTTCCTTTCCAGGACTCTGGCCCAGTGAGCGGCGAAGAGGGCCAAGGTCCCCGTGGTTGTCATCGAGGACGATCCTGCTGTGGCAACAGAGGACACATCCGAGACCACCTTGTCGGACCCGGCAATCTCTCCCTGAAGCAGCCCCCGGCGCAGCCCCCAGCGTAAGTATTTGTTCGCTTCCTGTCGTGGGGCGCACATGGGTGCTCTTTCCTTGCTGATATCTTGTTTATTGGTTTGCTTGTGTAGGAGCAGAACAGGCTCACCAGGAACAACCAGAAGCTGCCCCTGAGGTGCTAACTGCTTCGACTACGCCGCCAAGGGGTGATTCTCCGGCAAGGGAGCGCTCTCCGGCAAGGGAGAGGTCCCCGGCAAGGGAGGAGTCTCCGGCAAGGGGTAGCACCAGCGACCCTCTGGTGGTGGAGCCCATGACCGCGGATCCCAGCACTGGTAATTTCCCTTGCCTGAAACTTCCCTTGGATTCTTCTTCTTCTGGTCTTCTTTTTTTTGGATATTTGCTTGACTTCTTCTCCCTCTTCCTGTCTTCAGATCCTCCCTCCACTGAACCGATGGAGACCGAGGCCACTGGCGAGGAGAACGTGCGCAGCAATGTTGACGAAGCCGCTGCCACCGAGGAAGGGGCCGGCGCTGACGATCCTGCCGACGAAGAGGCCGCCAAGGCTGCTGGCGCTGGAGCTGGCGAGGGATCCGGCAATCATACTGACGACCCTGGGGCCGCAGGAGCGCAGGGCGCTACGCCGACCGCCGACCTCTCTGCCGCTGACACAACGCCAAGCTCCAAAGAGCCCCAGCCTGACGCCTACTTGAAGGCCGGCGACGGTGTCTTCATCAAGCTCCCCTGGGCGTCAAGCTCCAGGGCGCCGGTCGAGGGAGAGGCTTTTGACGGAGAAGTACTCGCCTCCGCTGGGCTGACGGTGGTTAACGCTCCAAGCAGCAGCAGCGGCGAGTCTGAGGAGGAGCAGCTGCTACGGAAGTTGGTGTCGCTCTACCGCGCCCGACAAGCGAAATTGGAGTCTCGGGAAGCGCTTGTCGCGCAGGCGGGAGTGGACATAGAGAAGCACGCGGAGGAGCTCCAGAGCCGCAACCAAGAGGCCCTCCGGTCCATTGCAGAGGAGAGGGTGCAGCTCGTCGAGGCGCGGAAGGCTTTTCTCCTCGAGAAGGCCGAAGCCGAAGAGCAGCAACGGATCGCCGCTGAGGAGATGTCCGTGCGAGAAGGCGAGCTGACGCAGAAGAAGGTTAACTTGGACAGCCATGAGGAGGAGCTTGCTGCGCGCGAGGAGACACTTGGCGGAGCCCTCAAGGAAGCGAAAGATGCTATTGCAGCTGCCGAGGCCGCCAAGAAGGAGCTGGAGGTGAGAGTGACGGAGCTAGAAGCCACCCTCAAGACAAAGAATGAAGAGCTTGCCGCGCTCCAGCGCGAGTGTGAGAAGGACGCCCTTGCCCACGGTGAGCTGCAGGGTCGTCTCTCTGAGAAGGGCAGGGAGCTGAAAGCCGCTAAGGACGCCAATGCCGATCTCGAGCTGAAGCTGGCCACGTTGACGGAGACGCTGGACGGCGCCAAGAAACGGGAGGAGGACTTGAAGCAAGAGATCAAGGCCAATGAGGCGCTGCTGACGAGGGCCACCGAAACCCAGAACACCTTCAGGGCTACTGTGGAGCTCTGGACGGAGGGCCTCGTCAACATCGCCGCAGTCATCGACGAGGAGCTAGCGCAGCTGGAACTGGAGGGCTTCGGGAACTCCTCCGACGAAAACCTCCAGCCCAGCGCCAAGCTCACTATGTTCTTCAAGGGCGTGGCGACGGCTCTCCAGCAACTCCGGGAAAGGATCCCAAGGCAGCTGGCTGACGAGTCGCGTGCAATCTGTGCCTGAGTCTTGGAGAAGGTGCTGGTTAAGGTGCTCTTCCGCAATCCGGGCCTCAACCTCACCAACGTCCTCAAGAAGCTGCCGGCGGGTGCTGATCTTGAAGAGCTCAAGGCCCTTCTCGCACCCATTGTGGACAAGGTGAATGAAGTCAGGAGGATCGACGGCGAACGCGTGGATTAGGCCGCCCGTTTTCTCCTTTCCTCGCTGCTGCCATTTATATTATGAGAACAATTTAGTCAGTGCCACGACAAGTTACCTTTGTAATATAACTTTATCTTGGGCAATATTTGCTATGTTATTTCCTTTTACTTGATTCCTTCCTTTGTATGTTTTCTCCCTACGCTTTCAGGGAACTTGCCGGTGCAGGCACCCTTGCCGTGAGCGCTGAGTGCGGAACATCAGCAGCCTGCCAGCGGTGCTGCTTCCGGCAAGAAACCTTGTCGCAACTAGTCGCAGCACACTTAAGTCGTTGAGCGGACTCGAAACGAAGTAAGGCCGCAACTAGCTGCGAGTTGGTTCCTCCGCGCACAGGTTTTCCATACAAAGCACGGTCGTTCAAGGAAGATAACTTAAGAAATTTTAAAACTGATTGTGCTCAAACTTTGGCAACTTAGCTTTTCTGTCATTTGAGTCCCGGCAAGGCTATACTTCTTTGAACGACGCCTGGTCCACACCCTTATCTTCTCCTCCCCCCCGGTGAACTTGTGGGCGAAGGAACCTTCTCTTTAAGGAAAAGAAAGAAGAGAAAATAAAGATATGGAGCCTCAAGGCTCGTTATTGCTTATCGGGGGCAAGTGCTGCACAAAGTGTCAGACAATGCATGGAAAAAAGAAAAAAGGCATGAAACTTGACAAGATGTGCGAAGCACATGAGCTTTATTTATGCACGGGATCTGCGCCCGGCTTTGTACGAAGGGTTACATGCAACAGCAGCAAGGCTTGTACAAAAGGTGGTTGCCGGAACAGGTTCCGGCAACCGCACCTTATGGGTAAAACTTACGAAGATGCTCAATGTTCCAGGAGTTGCTCACTGGAAAGCCATCTTCAGTCTCAAGGCGGACAGCGCCAGGCCTAGTGACTCGTTTCACCCGATAAGGGCCTTCCCACTTCGGCATCAACTTGTTGGAATTCTTGGCGGATTGAACGCGCCGAAGAACAAGGTCGCCATCCTCGAGACTTCTAGCATTGACTTTGCGGCTATGGTAGCGGCGCAAAGCTTGCTGATATCGAGCAGCTCGTACAGCAGCCTGAAGACGATCTTCCTCAAGGAGCAGCGCGTCATCTTGTCGCAGTTGCTCTTGCTCAAGCTCATCATAAGCGAGCACTCGAAGCGATCCGTATACGAGTTCCGTGGGGAGAACTGCCTCTGCTCCATAGACTAGAGCAAAAGGTGTCTGACCAGTGGCTCAATTTGGCATCGTCCCGATCGACCAAAGAACCACTGGCAGCTCCTCGATACAATTCCTTCCGCACTTGTGCAGCCTATCAAAAGTTCTGGTCTTGAGTCCGCGCAGCACTTCAGCGTTTGCCCTCTCCGCTTGACCGTTGCTTCTCGGGTGAGCAACAGAAGCGAAGCAGACCTTGGCGCCAAGATCTTGGACGTACTGCATGAAGGTCCGGCTCGTGAATTGTGTGCCATTGTCGGTGATGATCCTGTTAGGGACTCCGAAACGGCAAACAATCAACCTGAAGAACTTGACTGCTGACTGTGCTATCACCTTCCTCACTGCTTCCACTTCCGGCCACTTTGTGAACTTGTCGATTGCCACGTACAAGTAATCAAAGCCCCTGATAGCTCGGGGAAAAGGGCCGAGGATGTCGAGCCCCCAGACCGAAAATGGCCAGGATAAAGGGATCGTCTGGAGAGCTTGAGCTGGCTGGTGTATCTGCTTGGAGTGGAACTGGCACGCTTCACACTTGGTTACTTGTGCAGTTGCATCTTGGAGGGCTGTTGGCCAAAAGAAACCTTGCCGGAAGGCTTTGCCGGGAAGTGCTCTTGCGCCAATGTGGTGACCACATATGCCTCCATGTATCTCCGCCAATAGCTTCTGTCCATCTTCCCGGGGAATACACTTCAATTTCACTCCGTTGAATCTCCTTCTGTACAGTATGCCGTCGACAAACTGGTACATACTCGATTGCCGGGCTACTCTCTCTGCTTCTTCTTGCTCTTCAGGAAGTTCTCCTGTCTAAAGGAAACGGACAATCTGCTGTGCCCATGCTGGAGATTGTGGCTCAACAACAAGGGCTAACACTACTATGGAAAACCTTATACATAGAAATATAGCAACAGCGCGGGTCAAAAAACTGCGCTACTGCTATATAGCAGTAGCGACCAAATAAAAACCGCGCTACAGACACAAACTTAGCAGTAGCGCCTGTTGTAGAGAAAGCGCTACTACTAATATTCCCATTGGCAGAATGCTAGGCTACGCATAGCAGTAGCGAGCTTAACCGAAACGCGCTACTGCTAGAGCACAGTTAGCAGCGCGTTTCCTAAGAAGAGCGCTACTACTAACGGAAATAAAATAAGATGATAAACAAATAGAAATTTAAATGAAAATGAAAGAAATAGAAAATGGAGAAAGGGAAAAATAAAATGTAAAGCAAAATAAACGAAAAAGTGAAAAATCGGAGGAAGGCATAGCAGCAGCGTTTGTTTTTAAGACGCGCTATAGCTAACGTAGCTGCAGCGCGTGTCCTAGACCCCCGCTATATAAACAGAATAGGAAATTAGCTATAGCAGCAGCGCTTTTTGAGGAAAGCGCTATAGCTAACTTAGCTATAGCGCGTTTTGCGAAACGCGCTACCGCTAAGTTTGACTTAGCCAAAAAACCGTTTCCCCCCGGCCACCACTTCCCCCAAATCCCTCAAACCCACCCCGCGCACGCGCCGCCGTCTCCCTGATTCACAGTCGCCCCAAACTTCGCCGCCGCCGAGGACGCCACCAGAGCCGTGCGCCGTCGACGACACCGGAGCCGCCCCCAACGCCACGGAGCCGCGCGGCCTCGTCAACGCCACCGGAGCCGCCGTCGACGCCACCTTCCTCGCCGTCACTGGAGACGCCCCTGCCACCCTCGCCGTCACCGGAGACGCCCCTGCCTCACCACCACACTGCCTCCGTCACCACCACCGGAGCCATCATCTGTAAGCCCCCACCCCTCCTCTCTCTCTCATGCATAGGTTAGCCAGTTTAATTAGGTTAATTATCTAGGTTAGGGCAAAAATTTAGTTAGGGCATTGACAGAGAAGTAGTTAGGTTAACTAGTTTAATTAGGTTAATTATCTAGGTTAGTGCAAAAACTTAGTTAGGGCTTTGACGGAGAACTAGTCAGGTTAACTAGTTTAATTAGGTTAATTATCCATGTTAATTAGTGCAAAAATTTATTTTAGGCTTTGACAGAGAACTGGCTGCGTTAACTAGTTTAATTAGGGTTAATTATCTAGGTAAACTAGATTAACTAACTAGGTTAAATAGGTAGGTTAATTAGGTTCGTTGGATTAAGAAGCTAGGTTAAGTAGATTGGCAAAGGTTTTTGATTTTTCATTGAAGTGGTCATGTTATATCTTTTCATTGAAGTTGTTTGATTGTGTCCAAGTGGTGGCTTTGTTGTTTCCAGGGAATGATGCTGAGTGGCCTATGTTTTGCCGAAATGTTGATTCATTTCTGTTCCGGCAAATTTCAGGTTCTTGATTTGTCCACTTTTTAGCAAAGGTCATGCCGAAATTTCCCGTGAATTTCGTCATGACTTGTGCTACAAACTAGGACATATCGAGTGCCTGGAATTTGCCGCACCAGGAAGGAGTCAACATTCCTGCAAAACAATAGTCCTTTTTTATGTCATTATTCATTTTATTAGGTCTAGAATTAATTGACTGGATTTAATCATAGGAAACATGGCTATCAACGATGAAGGACAGGGTTCTGGTGATTGCGACGACGTCTACCGGGCGGCAGGCGAATTTTTTAGCTTTACCGACGATCAACAAATGTTGTTGCTGGGCCCACCGGTGGCATCGGGGACTGAGACCGACACGCAGACCGGTGCTGAGACCGATACGCAGACCGGTGCTGAGACTGACACCGGCGCTGAGATTCAGACCGGCATCGAGATCGGCGCTGAGACCGGTGCTGCCTCGGGGAGCGGAGCCGGTGTAGAACCGAAAGCAAAGAGGCAACGGGTTCCTAACAAACTCAGGACTACTAGACTGGTGGTCACGGAGGTGGACAACGGCAATCAAATAGGCTGCATCATACGGACAACCGCCACCATCAACGATGAGAATCTAAAGAAGATAGAAAATATGAGGAGCTCCCTCCTAAAGAAGTTTCACCAGATATTCTTGTTCCCGGGCCGGAATGAGAAGGATTATGAAGATCCAGACAATGACCCGGCAATGAAGAAGATAAACAAGCACGCCATGACCAAGTTTAGCAACGTGTTTGCCGCCTGGAAAAATCGAGTGAAAGCAAAGATCAACGACGGGGAACCCTACTCCGAGATTGTAAAGGATAGTCCGACAATCACGGAAGAGCAGTTTCAAATATTCAAGGAGGCTTGCGAGGCCAAAGCTGCCAAAGAAAAGTCTAAGTACATGAAGGGGCTTCAAAAGAGGAACATTGGGACCCACCACCTCGGAAGCCGTGGTTACGGCGGAAAGAGGTCCAAATGGGCCAAGGAGGACGCGGAAGCCGCGAGTCTGGGCATCCCAGACCCCTTGGCGGATTTCACCGTCCCGTAGGAGTGTGACGTCCTGAGGGCCCGCCACCATTGGGACCCACTGAAGAAGGTTTATGAGACAACACCGGTCATTACGGAGTTCATGAGACTGCTGGTAATTTTAGTTTCTGATCAATTCGACTGCACACGTTAGTCATATTTGTAAACGATCCTTGTGCCTTTTACAGAGAGAGCAACACCGGATTGCGGCCGAAAGCGACTCGCCGTTTGAGGCATTGGCGAGGCCCAAGTGGGACACTCCATTCAACTGGGTGTTGAACATATTGAAACGACAACCGGTGGATACTCGACCGTCGTATGGACGCGTGCACGGTGTCGGAGACGGCGCCACGTGGAAGAAGTACTACCGTGAGACCACGGAGGAGAAAAAGGAAAGACGGAGGTTAACTGAAGAAAGCATCGACAAGAAGGTTGAGATTGCGGTTGAGAAGAAATCATCTCAGACAGTCGCAACAGCGGTAGCTGCCGCAAAACAGGCGATTGCAGATATATCTACTTCCTTGGTGACGGGCGTTCACACTTGGACAAGGGAAAATCCAAAAAAAATGCAGAGGACTTTCCCCTTGCTGACTTCTTGGCAGCACATGCTCCCGGACCGGCTCCCGCACCTGCTCCCGCACCGCCTCCCGCACCTACTCCCGCACCGGCTCCCGCACCTGCTCCCGCACCGGCTCCCGCACCGGCTGCCGCACCGGACATGCTCGGTGGTGCCTCCTCTTTGGCTAAGCTCGATGCCCTCACGGTATCTTCCACACCGGCCCCCTTCAATATAAATGTATAATCTCCCGTTTTCGTTGCCTTTCGGATGTCTCACGTCGCAGACTTTTATTTGCAGGCCGACGAAACCCCGTGCACCATATTGTACACCATCGGCGAACAGAAGGTGGACGTGGGGAAGGGGACGATAATGGAGCCGAAGGAACCATTGTTCCACAGCCGGTCGATCCCCCCGAACGACTTCATGGTTTCCGTGGCCAGTGTCAAACCGGGTCACGAGAATTTGCCTCCTCTAATACTAGTGGGGGATGACGACGAGACCCCGCGGCGGCTTGGTGATTGTTGCAATGGGTGTGTCCTGTTATGGCCAAAGAGTCTGCTTCGTCTGGAGGCGGCCGGGAGCACACCCACGAGCACGCAGCCTCAGCAAGGTACGAACATCAACACCCCACCTACCCAATTAGCGTCGGGTGTCGGGTTGGGTGATAGCGGACGGGGTAAGCAGGTGGCTCCATTAGAGGCTGATGACGTCGCCATGGATGAGGATGAGGATGACGATGGCGCTGAACAGTATGTCTATACTTGCGCCTCCTCAGGGTTTGAGCATCATGAGTCGGTGCCTGAATTACCGTCTCAACGTGTTATTGACGACCATCCGGTGGTAAAGAAGCCTAGGAAGAGAGCGAGGAAAGGCAAAAAAGCTGATTCTATGATCCAGCCGCCTCAGCAGCCTCGGCTTTGGGACTGTGTAGATATCCTCGATGCGGATAAATGGCATATCCCCGGTCGACCAATCCTACCTGAAACAGCGCTACGGGCCAGATTCGGCGATCTAAGGAGACTTCATGACGATGTGCTGCGGGTAGAGAAAGGCCTCATCGCCTTGAAAGATCCAGGATACCCACTATACGTGGTTAATGTTCTGCAGCAAATGTCGTACGTCAAGGGCTTCCCCGCGGATAAGTTCTTCCTCCGATTCGATTACATATTCGGCATGTTTCACGTGAAGAAGCTGGATTTTACTTTTGTCCGCCTTTATGCCTTGCACGGGAGCTACATCATTGGGGTTGAGCAGATAGCTCATATCTGTGTCGCTGACCCGTACTACATGCACGAGGCCTTCTTGGGAGTATGTGCACATCATCATGAATACGCGAGGGATTACATCGTCAGTTTCATGCTCGCCAATAAGGACAAGGAGGCGATTCTCATGCCTTATCATCCCGTGTAAGTCATCCGCGCTGCTATCCTTCCCTCGATTTCAATAATTCATTTGCACGGTGGAGGCTAATTAATTTGAGGTGTACTTATTTTGCGCAGCGGCGGGCGCGCCGTCCTCATCATCCTCTACCCCCGATTCTCCCACGCTCTTTACTTGGACTAATCAAAGAACATTCACAAAAAGGATTACACCCACATCAAAGATGTTCTCGACAGTGCTATGTTTTGCTACCAAGCAAGGGGTGGAGAGGTTAGGGACAAGAAGAGAAGGGGCGGCAGGCCCGCCTTCAGCCATAAGACCGACTTCTGCTGCATCCAGCAACCGAACGATTCTCTTAATGATGGATTCTATGTCCTACACCACATGCTGGAGTACCGACGGGATCACCAGAACCTTCACATGGCACCTAGATCTAGTGATGCCCATATTCTGCAATGGGCAAAGGACGTAGGAGATATCGAGGATCATCGACTTCGAGCTGAGTTCTATAACATCCAGCGTGAACTTGCCTAAATCATCACGAATGAGGTCGTCGTAAAAACAGAGATGTTCCATGCAGAAGGACAAATGTCGCGGGAATACGTCCGAACATGGATAGGCTCTCAGCGTCTCGACATGAAGCCTTTCACTAAGCTCGATGACTATCTCCCTGACTTGGATGGATGGCACGACATGATGGAGTGATTGTCGATATATGACAATGTGTCCGTTTAGTCCATACTTTCTTTTATGACAAAACTTTGAGTTATGCACGGTGAAACTTTCTTTGTTATGTAATTAAACCGTCCTCCTCGACTAGCGAAAATCACTCTAGTTATGTCATTTGGGTACGATGAACTTTGTTATTTATGCTTATGATATGTTGTTCCTATTTTTGCCAAGTCTGTCTCTTTGTGTTGCTCAACTATATATGTTGCATATCATCGACTCATGTGACGATGCAGGTGCATAGATCATAAGTGGCGAAGAAGTGCTACGCCAGGAGTATATATACGACAAGTGGCCGGAGTGTCAGGCCCAGGTGTACCGGTTTTCAGTTTCCGAGCGACACGCAGTACTTAGTTTAGGTTCACGCTAATGCGAGAGAGGGATACGAACTCATGTACTCAAAGTGATAGCTATTCTTGTGTATATCATTGTTTAGATGGATGACGATGTATTTGCAAGTAATCGAGACTTGTATCGCTATTTTCGAGATTGATGACGGGAGACCACTTTGTGTTGGATGATGATTATGATGATGACATGATTTGATGAGACTAATTGTATGTATATGCTATGATTACATTTGTATGTGGATGATATGCTAAAGATTATTGTATAAAGCCTATTCAAATGCAAAACAAATAAAAAACAAATCTGCAGGAAAAAAACTAATAAAACTAGTAGTAGCGAGGGGGGGATTTAGCAGTAGCGCCGACTTACCAGTAGCGCTTACCTGTAAACAGCGCTGCAGATAATATCAGTAGTGTCCTTTTACAAAGAGCGCTGCAGCTATTCATGTGTAGCAGTAGCGTGTGTCAACACGCGCTACTGCTACACGTTAGCTGTAGCGCCTTATGAGTAGCGCCGGTACCCGCGCTACTGAGAGGGCCAAAACCCGCACTGCTGCTAGGCTTTTCCCTAGTAGTGTAAAGGCACAAATGCTGCTGCGGGAACATATGCTTCTACGGCAAGAACCTACAGTTCAGCCGGAGCTTGATGTCCCCCAGCATGCTTGCCGGAGCAAAACTTGTCGGGAGCGTCTGCTTCAACGAAACAAACCTTAGGGCTTGTCGGAGCAGACTGCTCCTCAGCACTCTTGGTGTTGATCTTGGGGACCTTCTTGGCGGCGGCTTCGAGGAGCTCAGTCAGTAAGTAGTCACCGGAAATGAACTTCCTCTTCTTACTCTGTCCAGTTGATGGTATCACAGATGATTGAGTCAGCCTGAGCACAAAGATCCCTGGTTCCACAGGTAACTTGAGTGCAGCGCATTTTGACAGGCCATCTGCAATGTCGTTCTGAGCTCTCGGAACATGCTCCATCTGTAAGCCGTCAAAATGCTCTTCCAACTTTCTCACGTCATCAATGTAAGCTTCCATCAACGGACTCTGATAATCTTTGTTCACTTGACGGACGACTAGATGCGAGTCACCCCTGACAATAAGCTTCTTGATCCCAAGGTATGCCGCGATTCTAAGTCCAGCAAGCAAGCCTTCATACTCTGCAGTATTGTTTGTCGCTTGCTCCTTGGGAAAGTGCATCTGGACGACATACTTGAGGTGCTCTCCGGTGGGTGCGACAAGTAACACACCCGCACCGGCGCCTTGCAGCGAGAAGGCACCATCAAAGTGCATGATCCATTCTTTGCTTGCTTCCTTGACGGGGATGCTCGTCTCTGGTGTTTCTTCATCAGGTGTTGGCGTCCATTCTGCTATAAATTCTGCCAATGCTCAGCTCTGGATAGTTGAAGTACTTTCAAACTTGAGGCCAAAGCTTGACAACTCCAGTGCCCACTCGACAATCTTGCCTGTTGCTTCTGGATTCTGCAATATCCTCTTCAACGGAAAGCGAGTGACAACTGTAATCTCATGTGCTTGAAAGTAATGGCGCAGCTTTCTCGAGGCCATGAGAAGGCCGAAAAGCAACTTCTGCACACCAGAGTACCTTGATCTAGCCCCCTGCAGAAGGGAACTGACAAAGTAAACTGGGCACTGCACCATTTTCTTCTGCTTCTCTTCTTGTGGCTGCACAGATTCATCCTTGCCGGGACCAGAGCTTGTCGGGGAAGCCCCCTGCTTGTCGCTGGATGCACTCGCCGTGGCCGCTGGATCATCATCCGCCTCCCTTTCCGCTACTAACGCAGCACTAACCACTTGATTGGTTGCCGCTAGATATAGCAGCAACTTCTCTTGTGGTTTAGGTGCGACAAGTATTGGAGTGGAGGACAGGTATCTCTTTAAGTCCTGCAGCACAGCCTCCGCCTCTGGAGTCCATTTCATTGGACCTGCCTTTTTCAAAATTTTGAAAAATGGCAGGGCGTGCTCAGCAGACTTAGAGATGAACCTGCTGAGAGCAGCCACGCAGCCGGCAAGCCTTCGCACATCCTTGATGCGCTTCGGTGCTTCGATCTGCTCAATGGCCTTGATCTTGTCGGGATTAGCTTCAATCCCCCGCTGAGATACAAAGAACCCGAGAAGCTTGCCGGAAGGGACTCCAAACACACACTTCTCGGGGTTGAGCTTAAGATTGATCTTGCGCAGATTTGCAAAGGTCTCGTCCAAATCTTGAATCAGAGTTGCTTTGTCTTTGCTTTTGACCACTATGTCATCCATGTACGCCTCTACATTTCTGTGCAACTGTGGCTCAAAAGCTTCGTGGACTACCATTGCAAATGTTGAACCAGCATTCTTTATTCCGAAAGGCATCCACACAAAGCACTACGTGCCACATGGAGTAATAAATGTGGTTTTCTCCTCATCCTCTTCTGCCATGAAGATCTGATGATATCCTGAATATGCATCAAGGAATGAAAGCAAAGCACATCCTGCCGTGGAGTCGACGATCTGGTCAATGCGTGGAAAGGGAAATGGGTCCTTGGGATAAGATTTATTAACATTAATGAAGTCTATACAAAGCCTCCATTTTCCGTTCGCCTTGCGCATGACTACAGGATTGGCCAGCCACATTGGAAGGAGCACTCCTCTGACTAGGCCTGCTGCTTCCAACTTCTTGATCTCTTCTGCAATAAATTCTTGGCGCTCCACTGCTTGTTTTCTGACTTTCTGCTTGACGGGCCGCGCGTGAGGACAGATGGCAAGGTGGTGCTCAATTACTTTCCTGGGAACACCGGGGATGTCAGATGGTTGCCATGCAAACACATCGACATTCGCCCGCAGGAAAGCAACGAGCGCGCTTTCCTATTTAGGATCAAGCGTGGCACTGATGGTGAAGGTACCACCAGTGCCGTCCTCCTTGGCGGCCACTTTCTTGGTCTCTGGCGGAGCTGTTTTCGCCTTCTTACACTTGCCGGTGGAGCTCGATGGTGCGTCCTCGACGGTAGCGCAGCACGTCGAAGAGGTGCGCTTGCCGGAGTGGGCATCAGAGCTCTTGCCGGACTTGGTCTTCTTCTTCCCCCCGGGAGATTCAGCGGCAAGTGGTTTACGTTCGGCTGCGGCTGCTGCTTCCTGGTAGATCTTATCGGTACAGATAAGGGCATCCTTCTTGTCGCCATGGACAGAGATGACACTTATCGGACCAGGCATCTTGAGTACGTTGTATGCATAATGTGATGCTGCCATGAACTTGGCGAGCGCTGGACGGCCGAGTATCCCATTGTAAGGCAATGGGAAATCAGCAACGTCAAAAGTAACTTTCTCCGTCCTGAAGTTCAGCTTGCTGCCAAATGTCACTGGCAATGTGATCTTCCCCTTCGGCTTGCTCCTTCCCGGATTGATTCCTTGGAAAGTACCAGTCTCTTCGAGCTCCCTGTCGGCGATCTGGAGCTTCTTGAGTACCGCTGAGGAGATCAGGTTCAAGCCGGCCCCGCCGTCAACTAGCATCTTTGTGACTTTGAGGTTGCGGATAGTTGGTGAAACCAACATCGGCAAGCACCCAATCGCAGTAATGCGATCAGGGTGGTCCTCAATGTCAAAGATGATAGGCGTGCTACCATTTCAGGGGCTTGCATGACTCAACTGATGGTTCTGCTGCATTAACTTCTTGCACCCACTGTTTGAGCTGGCGGTGCGAAGTATGCAGAGAAGCACCACCGTCAATGCACAGAACCTCTATTGCTTTCTGAAACTCCTGCTCATCGGCCTCATCATCCTCCATGTCTTCGTCATCGTCTTCATATTCATCCTTGTCGCGGCCGCGGGGAGGCCTGTCTCCTTATCGCTGCTTGGCCTTCCCGCGGCGCCCTCCCCGGCCGGGACGCTTCTTGCCGGATACTCCACCACCTTCTTGGGCCTTCTCCTTGTCGCGTCGTTCGTATTCAGCTTTCTGCAGTTCAACAAGCTGCTCAACTTTCTTGCAGGTCTGGAGATCATGGCCCTTTGTGTGATGGATCTTGCAGTACTGCTTGCCGGAGCCGCCCTGCTTGTCGGCGGCCACTACAGCCTCGCTGGAGTTACCAGCTTTGGCCTTCTCGGCGCCGCCTCCGTTGCCGGACTGTTCGACAACTAGCACATCTTTAGCTTTCCTCTTCCTGTTGTTCCGCCTCCGGTTTTTCCTTGCCGGGGCGGCATCCTCACTGTCAGACCCCCCCCGCTCCTGTGTTCTCTCCGGGGAGTTTCCTCCCTTCCTCAGCACGTGCACATCTAGCGGCTAGGGCGTATAGCTCACTGACGTCCCTTATCTTGCACATCGCCATCTCCTCCCGCATCCTGCGGTTACGCACATTCTGAAGGAACGCGCTAATAACCGCGGCGGGGTGGACATCTGGGATGTTGCGCTGCACTTGGCTGAATCTCTGAATATACTTGCGCAGGGACTCTCCTTCCTTCTGGGCGAGCAGATGAAGATCGCTTTCCTGGCCATGGGGTTTGTGGCCGCCTGTGAAGGCGCCGACAAACTGATGACACAGGTCCGCCCATGAGGAGATGGAGTTGTCTGGCAAGTGCATGAGCCAAGATCTGACATTGGGTTTGAGTACCGGCGGGAAGTAGTTGGCAAGGATCTTCTCGTCGCGCCCCCCGGCAGCTTGCACCGCGATGGTGTAGATGCTGAGGAACTCTGACGGATGCAACCTGCCATCATACTTCTCGGGTACATCTGGTTTAAAGTTCTTTGTGCTGGGCCACTTGACTTGCCGCAGCTCACGAGTAAACGCAGGGCAACCTACCGCATATGGCAAGTCGCCTGGTTCCCCTGGCGCATGCATGTCAATAGCGGGCCCAGCGTGCTGGTCTGATTGACGCCGCGCTTCTCTCCGACGCTCGATGCGGGTGCGAGCGTCTTCGTGCTATCATTCTTGGAGAACTTGGCGTTGATCGCGACGAGCTTGTGGATCTGATGACGCCGTGGAGTCGGTGTCGTGGTTGATCCGGCGAGTCGGCGATCTTGGCCTTCGGGGCGGGGAGTGCACGGTGGTTGCACCTCCACCGGTCTTGTCGCCATCGGCTCGCGTCCGACAATCTTGCCGCGGCTGCGATATAGCTGGCTGCCGTGGAGTGTCGCCGTTGGCGAAGCCGATAAGGCTCTGTATAGTGGCCCTCCAATCGTCGATCTTGTCTGGCGCTGGAGGGTAATCTAGAAGCAGTTGAGCTCGAGCCAACGCTTCTTCTGGAGTCTTCGGTGGCGGTGGTGAGCGGCGCGAGGAGCGGGATATGCTCGGACTTCCAACTGGGTTGGAAGGAGCAGTACCCCGTCCAGGCGACCGTACCTCACTCGCGCCGGCATGCTGGCGTGCATGCTGGTCTTGAACGCCCCGAGATCCACCAGCTTGGCCTTGTTCTAATGCGAGCACGGTGCCGCAAGCACCATGACACTGTCGATCCCGCGCCTCCTGAGATGGGCGCGGTGTGTGTACGGACGCCGAAGTTTGCGGGGCCTTGTCCTTGGATCTGGTAGCGACGTGAACCCCCTCGTCAGCGCCCGCTCCTTCACCGGTGTCTACCCCACCGCCCGTTTGCTCCGGTGGCGGTGGGATCGACGCGGCCGGGGCAGCCACCTCCGAAGCCTTCTTCTTCGGTGGCATGTCGATGAAGATGATGATGAACTGGCTCGCGCGAACGCCGGATCGGGTTCACACAACCTCAACGCCCCCCTACCTGGCGCGCCAAAGATGTAGTGGGAAATGAACACCTATGGGGCAGGGGCCCCTTTCGGTCCGGCAAGGGAGCGGAGGGCGCACGAAGAGCGGATCGAGGCGAATCACGCGAGGGATTTTTACCCAGCTTCGGAGCTCTCCGTAGAGATAATACTCCTACTGCTGCTTTGTGATTGTATTCTGTTCTTGCTTGAGAGCGTGAGAGTGGTGTAGTTTCGAATGGGTCGAACCCCTTCTACGTTGCGCATGGGCCTCCTTTTATGGGCTAAAGGGGTCACCGACAGGTGGCAACGCAGGCAAGGGTACAAATGTAAAAAGGGTGGTTGGTACAACTGCCATCTACAGTGCACCCTACCTAACTCTGACGGCAGGGGACAAGGGCATTTAATGTCCGTCCGCATCTCCTACACAGTGCAGAAAAGCGACCGTTAGGGGCGCCACCGCTTGCCACGATGGCCTTCTCGCCATCTCCACTTGCCACCTTGCACCGCTTGGCTGCACAGCTTCCCGCCACGTGCGCCTGGAACGATCCTGCGGCGACACGTCGACGGATGCGCTAGAGCATGGGCGCAGAGTGGTGGCTTCGCCGCGGCAAGCTTCTTGCCGCGGTCGTTGTCTTGTCGCACCCGAAAGCTTGTCACTCGTCGGGTCTTGCCGGGACGCGCGGCGCGTCGCGGCATGTTCTTCGAAGTGCCTGGGTCGGCCTTCCCGGCAAACTCCTCTTGCCGGGGCCTTGTCCTTCCCGGCAAGCTCCTCTTGCCGGAGTCTTGTCTTCTCAGTTAAAACACTTTGTTCTTGAATGGCATCAATAGGAACTATGGAGGATCTTGGCGGACACCCGGCAAGCCTTGCCGCGGGACGCTGCGACTGCCCGTGCACAAGTTCGGAATACTAAGGTACCCCTACTTTAGTACACCGACAATCGCCTCACTGTGTTCGGTGCAGCGTGGTCAATGAACGAGAGTCATCGGAAGAGGACTATATGTGGAGAGCCTGACCGCTGGGACCCACGAGTTCCATGGTCGCATGCAAGGAAAGTTCCTCCTTATTAAGATTAAAAAAATGTTTCCTCCACCTGACAGCTGGGACCCACCGGCTGTATCTTCGCACGGAAGGAAGTGCCTCCTTGTTTTGCGAAAAAATTTATTCATCCCGTTGACAGCTGGGACCCGTCAGATTTGGTGACTGACTTGTGGGCCTACTAAGTGGACGTGTATGCACGGCTTTGTCAACTTAATCAACAAATGATTCTAGGAGTTGGACCATTGGATGTTAATCCAATAGCCGTGCTCCTTCTTCAACCTTTGTTCTTGCTCCTGTTTCCCGTGGGCGGCACCGCGGCTGTGCTGCCGCGCACCCGAACCAGTGAAGTTTCCCACTCTTCTCCATCTACGACTGCACTGCCTCGTCTTCCCCATCTCCAGGTCGTTCCGGTCTGGGTGCGCTCGGCACTGTGTGGTCAACGTGGTCAACAACCGAGAGTCATCGGAAGATGACTGTACGTGAGAGGCTGACAGTGGGGACGCACCACGCCCATGGACGCATGCATGCAACGGAACGCGACGAGGTCAACGTGGTCAAGGAACGACTTCCATCGGAAGTATACTGTACGTGGAGAGTCTCAGCTGGGTCCACGGCCGCAGCAAGTAAGTGCCTTCTTATTACGCAGAAAATAATGATTCCTCCAACTGACAGCAGGGACCCACTGGACGGGCCACCGTATTTTGCAAAAAAAAAGTTTGCCCCCTGACTGCTGGGACCCACCTGACGGGCCACCATATTTCGCGACAAAAATGTTCCCCCCGCTATCAGCTCGGACCCACCGGAAGTGCCTCCTTATTACTCACAAAAAAATGAATACTCCCCCTGCTAGCTGGGACCCACCTTGGTGGGAGGTTGACTTGTGGGCCTACTAAGTTTACGGGGATGAAGGGCTTTGTCAACTTGGTCAATATGAACGAGTCTAGCTCCAGTGACCATACGATATCCATCCAACAGCTGTAGTGCTTCTTCAACCTCCGGTCTTCTTGCTCCAGCCGCCCAAACCAGCGCCGGTCGTGCCTCATGCTCCTGCCTCCCATGGCCGGTTGTGCTGCCGCAGAGGCCTCACCGCCCCCCTACTATTCCCACCGTTGGCCAGCCCTGCGGCGACGGCAGGCTCACACTGCAGCCGAACCAGTGAACCCTCGTACTCCTCTCCGTGCGGGCTTCCACTGCCCATCTTCCCCGGCTCCGCGTCGTCCCCTTCCTAGGCCTCGCCGTCGTCCCCTTCCTAGGCCTCACCGTCGTCCACCACCGTGGTGCTCTCCGCGTGGCGTGGTCAACGTGGTCAAGGAACGACTTCCATCGGAAGCGCACTGTACGTGGGGAGGATGACAGCTAGGTCCATGGCCACAGCTCAGTTTTTTTCGTGATTTGCCAAGTAAGTCGCTTTGTCAGGCCTCTTGGGCTACAAATCTTTCAAGACGAGGAGAGCTTTCATTCGGCTGGCCGAGAAAATGGCCCATCAGTAATGAGAAATGGGTTGTACATTTTTAAAACACATCAAACCGGCAATTAGTTTCAAATATCTTTATTTTTTCATTTCGAGATTTTAAATTACATTAATTTTTATGTGTGGAGAATTTGTTGGATTTCATGTTGATATACATTTATTTTTAAAATCAGTTCGAATGTGAGTCGAAATTTCGGGATTAAAAACAGTTCAGACCGCACCGGAATATGCAAAATTTCGTATAATTTTTTAACCGTGGCCACAATATGGGCTGTAATGCTAACAAAAAGAATATGGGCTCCAAAAAAACCTTAAGAATTAGCAAATGGGCTGTAAATTATTAGAAATAATGGCAGATGGGCTGTATGCTGTTTTCCACAGATTTGAGGCTTTCCTAAAAAAGGTTGACGCACAAGCAGTGACTATTGGATGGCCATCCAACGGCTGTCGTGCTTCTTCAATCTATGCTCTTCCTGCTCCAGCCGCTCAAACAAGCGCCGGCGGGACTGCCTGCTCCCTCCTCCCTGCGGCCGACTCTGTTGCCGCGCAGGCCTCACCGCCCCACCGTACTCCCATTGTTGGCCTAGCCATCCCTCTACTCACCCACACCTGCTGTTATTCTCCGGCGACGGCAGACGAACCAGTAAACCCACATACAGTCGTACTCCCCTCCGCGTGAGAAACAACTGCCGAGTCATCCCTGCCTCCGAGTCATTCCCTTCTTAGGTCTCGCCGTCGTCCACCGCCCTGGTGCTCTCGAAGCGGCCTGGTCAACGTGGTGAACGACCGACATGCATCTGAAGTGGACTGTATGTGGAGAGGCCAAAAGCTGGGTCCATGGCCGCACGCAAGGAAATGCCTCCTTATTACGCGCAAAATAATGATTCCTCCACCTGACATCAGGGACCCACCGAAAGGGCCTCTGTATTTCGCGAAAAAAACGTTACCGCCACTGACAGCTCGGACCCACCAGCTATATCTTCGCATGCAAGGAAGTGCCTCCTTATTACGCACAAAAAAAATGAATACTCCGCCTGTTAGCCGGGACCCAGTATAGTGGCATGCTGACTTGAGGGCCTACTAAGTTGACGGGGACGGAGGGATTTGTCAACTTAGTCAATATGCACGATTCTAGCTCCAGTGACCGTATGATATCTATCCAACGGCGGTAGTGTTTCTTCAACCTCTGGTCTTCTTCCTCCAGCCGCCCAAACCAGCGTCGGTCGTGCCTCGTGCTCCTGCCTCCCGTGGCCGGCTGCGATGCGCCGGAGGCCTCACCGCCCCCTACTAGTCCCACCGCTGGCCAGGCCATCCCTCTACTCACCCACACCCCCTGTTATTCTGCGGCGACGGCAGCCTCACACTGCAGCAAACCAGTGAACCCTCATGCTCCTCTACGCGTGGGCATCCACTGCCGCGTGTTCCCCGGCTCCGCGTTGTCCCCTTCCTAGGCCTCATCGTCGTCCACCACCCTGGTGCTCTCGACGCGACATGGTCAACATGGTCAAGGAACGGCTTCCATCAGACGTGGACTGTATGTGGAGAGGCTGACAGCTTGGTCCACGGCCGCAGCAAGGAAGTGCTTCCTTATTACGTGCAAAATAATTATTCCTCCACCTGACAGCAGGGACCCACCGGACGGGCCACCGTATTTCGTGAAAAAAATGATTCGCCCCCCTGACAGCTGGGACCCACCAGCTACATCTTCGCACGCAAGGAAGTGCATCCGGGCAAAAAAAAACGATTCGACCCCCTGACTGCTGGGACCCACCAGCTACATCTTCGCACGCAAGGAAGTGCGTCCGGGCAAAAAAACGATTCGCCCCCCTGACTGCTGGGACCCACCAGCTACATCTTCGGAGGCAAGGAAGTGCCTGACAGTCGGAACCCACCTGGTCGAAGCGTACGTAGCATTGTCATTCTGGTCGCGAACGTGTACGTACATATATACTGGTCGATGTAGAGGCGCGCACGTGTCGTAGTAAAGGCGCGTACGTGTCGTATTAGAGGCGCGCACGTAGCATGTACACGTACGTACAGCGGCCAGGGTGCAAGAAAGAAAATACGGCCACGTACGTACATACGGGTGGGGTCTCGAACGCCTAGTCGCGCATACGTACGACCAGGGCTCGTGTACATGGCTGGGTCGGAACGGAGAAACAGAGTCGTCGTCGTGTTCATGGGGAGGCAACGGAATGCGTCGTGTTCATGGGGAGGCAACGGAATGTGTCGTGTTCATCGGGAGGCAACGGAACGCGTGGGAGCCAACCGGCTTGGACGGAACAGGCGATGGAAACGAGGCCTGGCGTACCGCACAACGAAGGAAACGGACCTCCTATGTTCGGAACGGTGTCCTATTGATCGGGAGGGGTGTGGCGTACGGCAAAACGGAGGAAACGGACCTCCTATGATTGAATCAAGGGTCCTTTTGATTGGGATGGGTGTGGCATACCGCAAAACGGACGAAACGGACTTGTGTTGGAGCGCTACGGTCGAAACGGGGGTCCTGTTCATCAGGAGGGGTGTGGCGTACCAAAAAACGGGACTCCACGGGATACTGTTCATCTCCACCATTGACCTCCTCCAGCCTCCACGGGCTACCATCGACCTCCTCCAGCCTCCACGGGCTCCTGTTCATCCAGCCTCCACCGCGTGCTACTCCACCGGCTCCTGTTCAACCACCCCTCCACGGGCACCCCTCCACCGTCTACTATTCATCCAGCCCTCCACACCACAGGGTCCTGTTCAACCACCCCTCCACGGCCACCCCTCCACCGTCTATTGTTCATCCAGCTCTCCACACCACGGGGTCCTGTTCATCCAGAGGCAACGCCACTGCTCACTGTTCATCCACCCCCCCCCCCCCCCGCAACGCTCACTGTTCATCCAATCGATCGGCTTCAGTTAGCAGCAGTAGCGAAGGAATCGCTCGATCGAGTTCAGTTAGCAGCCATCGATCGATCACTCGCGTTCAGTAACGCGTAGCCTGCAGTGCAATCGCTCGGGTTCAGTTAGAGACCAAGGCCTCGCTCGGGTTCAGTTAGAGCCAACGCCTCACACGTGTACGAGAGAAACGCTTATCGCTCGGCCCCCGACCTCCCACCGTAACCAGTAACTCCCCAAAATTTTCCTCCCCCTCACTTCTACCATGGTTTTTTCCATCATGGACGGCCCAAAGAATGTCATGCAGTCCGGCCCGCCCAGGACAAAAAGCCCATTTTCTGTCATGATTGTTTGTCCTAGAAGTAGGAGCCCACCACATCTATGTTGATACCGGTTTTGTCACAATTATCATCATAGAAGTGTCATATGTATGATAGAAATTTTTTTCGTGCACCCCAAAATGTAACGGATTGTCTTTTTTTTTGTAGTGTAACCGTGTGCGATGCAAGTGCGCTGTAAAATCACCACGAATGTGCAAGCTAAAGGCAAGTGAGTTTATTTAGAAATTAGGACGAACCTTGTGCAATAGGACAGCTAGATAGAAATATGAAAACAAACTATCCGCCTTGAGTGTTGCAAACATCGGCGATTCCGCCATTTTTGTTATTATCATACATGCATATTCTTATTGGACCGTGCCCGATCTTGGCCACTCCCGCCCCGCATCAATTCCTTACCCAAATTTTAGTAGCCGTCGTACTTCAACCATCGCCCACACTCCTCCAGCACCCACCTTATAGTAAAATTGCAGTCGCTGAGGCATTTTAACCGTCGCCCTCCCTCGTCCACCACCATCTCCGCCCACCATTACAAAAAATTTCAGTAGCCACGGCGTATCCTCAAACACCACAACCCTCCTCACCACAGTCCCCCACCCGCCCCCTCCCTCATGGAACCCTAGCTCGTGGCCGCCGCAAGCGCCGCCGCCAACCCATGTTGGTCTGCCCATTCCTTCTAGCTTAGATAATAAAGTTCATGTTACCCAGCGATTCCCATATCGTCGCCCCACTCCCCTGAGTTTTTAGATGAGGCATGCGATGTCCCTCCCAGCCATATCCACATCCCCTGCTCCAGAATGTCGTAGCCTAAGCTTGACCACGTATCCCGGAGAGCCCGACGAGCATTCGGCAAATAAGTGGTTTATCATGGCCTCTCCGGCGGACGTTGGTGAGGTGGCTGCCGTTCGCCCCGACCTGTCGATCTCGGAGCAACACGCCATTGTGGAAGCCGGCGAAGACGTTGACTACGTTGCCATGTCGAAGGTTTCATGTCAGCGGGCTTGCGTATTACTATATCTCCGGAAAGCCGGCTACGACATCAACCTCGTTGATGGTGACGGCTTCACGTGGGCCATGTCACAGGTTACGTGGTCCATCCCCAACCCCTCTTGTTCAACTGATCGACGTCCCTATCGCTGATCTCCTCCACCAAACGGTTAAGGATTTGTGATCCTTATATTCCATCGATCCCATTTTGTCATTTCTGAAGAACACGTTCTATGGCGGCGGCTTGGAATCCTCAATTGCCAAGTTAGATCTCATCGACTACGACCACGACCACGAGGAGGGCACGCACAAAGGTTCTTCCACCATGGGTATGTGCTCTTCCAAGTGGAAGGATCCCGTTCATGAAATGTGAGTCAACATCCTATCAGCAAATATTACCATTTCTAGCTTGGCAACCCATACCCTTTGTTGTAGTAGCATTTGGCGTGCGGTGCTATAATTGTGCCGTGTTTAATTATTTCAGTTGTGCAAAAATCTATTATTCAATAGGGCTATGTGATGTTTAAGTATGAATTCTCCACTTCGGTTTCACGAATGGCTATATTTGGTTGTTTATAGTCAGTAGATGCCTTGTTTATCTATGATAGGTTGTTAGGTTTGTTGCAGTGAGCATTTTTCCAGTTATCGAGCCGATGCCTCGTTCATATGTATTTTGTCTTAGTTTGGTTGTGGTGAGCATTTGTCCAGTTATCAAGCAGATGCCTTGTTTATCTGTATTTGGTTGTTAGGTTGCCTTTTTAGCATTTGTCCAGTTTTGAAGAAGATGCCTTGTTTATCTATATTTGCTTGTTAGGTTGGTTGAAGTGAGCATTTGTCCAGTTTTCAATCATATGCCCTGTTTATCTATATTTGCTTGCTAGGTTGGTTCCAGTGAGACTCTGTCCAGTTTTCAGTTGCTATATTTGGTTGTTATACTGATCATTTATGCCTAGTTTATTTCATTCATTCACAATGTGTTGTTCATTATGTGCAGGTCAAAACTGTGCCGCTCGACTGCATCAATACCAGTTTGAACGGCTATATTTGGTTCCAGTTATGCCTGGTGTAGTTAGCACATGCACTTTATTTTAGTTTTACACATTTATCCAGTGATGTTTAAGCATTACCTGCATTCTATTCATTTTCAACAATACCAGTTTGAATTGCAATATTTGACGGCTGTTAAGCTTGTTGTCGGTAACATTGCCTTCCATTTTATATATGCTTTAACAGCATGCTGAAACCAACACATTCAATCTATCATTTGGAGATGATATTGTTTACCTTCGCTATATTTGTTTTATGTTAAGGTTGTCGTAATTATCATGCCTTTCCACTACATATGCAGGACAACAACTGGAGTGGCCGCAATTTTCCGCTGAGGTTAGCTTCATCCCTTGGCTTGTACTCCCCCGTTGTTCAATAATGTAGTGCATATATATCCAGGTCTGGACACTTGTAAGCCTCTAATATTGACTTGTTGCTTGTAGGTACATATGCCCTTGGCAAGGATCCATGCTTCGACCCTTTTTGTGCATGGGGCAATGAGATATTCATGAACAAGCATCAAGGGAGGAAACTGATAAGGATTATTTGAAAAAAGATATGAATGGTGGCAAGCAAATTATTTGTTTATGCTCTATCCAACACAACAGTGAGCTGTAGGACGGTAACTACAAACTCTGCAGCCTTCTCTTTTTACTGCCCATAATGAGTTGTTAGACAACAATGTCTGAATCTTTTTCGTTCGCAGTGGTTCTCGAAGCAGTTCACTCCAGATTACCTCACAAAGTACATGATTGGTGGACACGCAATGAAGGTTAATATATTTAAACCAGACTACAATGAGCATCGAGAAGTCATAATGAAGACCGTGAAGGATGGATGGGCAACCATCACAAGGGGTTGGCCTAGATTCGTGCATCCATTACGCATGGAGGAGGGCCCAATAAGGGCATTCTGCTTCAGCTTCTCCAGCAACCAGAATTTCTTTCACCTCTCTTTTTACAGTCTTTAGTACAACTATGGTTCATCATTCTTTACTTGGTGCTTCTGTAGTTCTTCAGTATATGTACCTGTGCATCGAATTATGCATTCGTGGTTGAACCTATATTTGTAATAAACCCAGTTGGATATGAAATAAGTGATTGCCTACTTTAAATTCAAAAAGGTGATTTTTAAATTAGGGGTAAATTAGGGATTACACTACACATGGTTTGCAAAACGAAACGTCTGCGATATACATGGAGATCAGACACGTTTCTAGGATCCACTACGTGTGCGATCAATCTCCACCACACACAAGATCAACCAGGAAAAACGTGTGCGATCAATCTCCACTTCACACACGATCAGCCAAGAAAAAACATGTGCAATTAACAACGGCATCGCACATAGTTCTTTCTTATTAAATGTTTGCGATAGTCACGTTATCACACATGCTTCAAAGTTATTGACTATTTGTGATGTTGTGCACATCGCAAAGGTTTGGTACTTCTTAGATTAACTGTGTGGGTTGTACATACTAACGGAAACGTATTGTTTGGATGGACTGTGTGGAATGTACATACAAACGGAAACGTTTAGCGGGGGCTGACTGTGTGGGACGTACTTATGACCAGAAACGATTTCACCTGTATAATTGTTTTTTTAGTACTACTATATGTATAACCGTATTTTCTCGCTCGCCGATTGCACACGACCTCATTTTTCCTAGTGCGTGCGCTAGGAGGGCATATCCCGGACAGTTTCTGGGTCGTGTGGGAAGGGCCCCCCTATCAGCCACACTCACTTGGCGATGGTTCCAAATGCCGTCGCGAAAAGGGGTTTAAAACCGTTTGTATAGCACCGACGCGTACCAGTGTGATGTAGGGATTGCTTAAGATGTGAGTGACTTGCAATCTCATGGATTTGGGCTCATCCAAGTACTTACAAGGGTTTGATAACATGCAAGGGTACAAGTATAGATCCAAGACATATGATCATCATCTCAAGAGAGATATCAAGGATTAGTCAAATAAAGGCTCATTCCTTGCATGCATCTAGATGGAGTTCCTACTCTAAGTTTGAGGCAATAATGATGTGTAGTTCACCTCTCAAACGACAAAACACTTTCTCATCAAGTGGTTTGGTGAAGATATCCGCCAATTGCTTATCGGTATGAACATGCTTAAGATCAATGTCTCCTTTAGCAACATGATCTCGAATGAAATGATGATGAACTTAACTATGCTTAGTCTGAGATTGTTGTATGGGATTATGAGCAATCTTAATCGCACTTTCATTGCCACAAAGCAGTGGAACATGTTTCACATGTATCCCATAATCTTTAAGTGTTTGAGTCATCCAAACTAATTGAGCACAACATGATCTGGCAGCAATGTATTCCGCTTTGGTAGTGGATAAGGATACCAAGTTTTGTTTATTGGAGGACCGAGATACAAGAGATCTACCAATAAATTGACAAGTACCCGAAGTGGATTTTCTATCAACCTTGTCTCCGGCATAGTTCGAGTCGGAGTAGCCAACAAGATCAAAAGAAGACCTCTTACGATACCAAATGCCGAAGTTTGTTGTATGAATTAAGTATCTCACTATCCTTTTCACATCCTTAAGATGAAATTCTTTAGGGGCCGTTTGATATTGTGCATACCTGCACACACTTAGCATGATATCGGGACGGGAGGCACATAGATATAACAATGAACCAATCATAGAGCGGTAAACTTTTGGTCAACCGGTTTGCCATCCTTAGTCAAGTCAAGATGTCCACTAGTAGGCATGGGCGTTTTCATGCCATTGCTTTCTTGCATGTTGAACTTCTTGAAGAAGTCTGTCACGCCCAATATGCGATACTATCCTAAAGAGACTCGAAGGTCCCACCAAGGATAGAACTGCATATTGATACGCTTTTGCAAGGTGGATATCATTACATCAACATTACATAGTAGATGGGAATACATACAAGGCATACCAATACCGCAAGGGTACAACAATACATCATACATAAGAGGACCATCCGACTACGGATGAAACACAAACAGAAACTCAAACGACATCCACCCTGCTAGCCCAGGCTGCCGACCTAGAACCTATCCCCTGATCGAAGAAGAAGCAAAAGAATAACTCCAAAACAAGTAACATCGCTCTCGCGTCATGATCATCGCAAAACCTATACCTGCAACTGTTGTTGTAGTAACCTGTGAGCCACGAGGACTCAGCAATCCCATTACCATGGGTATCAAGACTAGCAAAGCTTAATGGGTAAGGAAGGGGTAAAGTGGTGAGGTTGCAGCAACGACTAAGCATGATATGGTGGCTAACATACGCAAATAAGAGCGAGAAGAGAAACAACCGAACGGTCGTGAAGCTAGCAATGATCAAGAAGTGATCCTGAAACTACTTACGCACAATCATAACACAAAGACCGTGTTCACTTCCCGGACTCCGCCGAAAAGAGACCATCACGGCTACACACGCGGTTGATGCGTTTTAATTCGAATCTGGTGTCAAGTTATCTACAACCGGACATTAACAAATTCCCATCTGCCACATAACCACGGGCATGACTCTCGAAATTTTATACCCTACAGGGGTGTCCCAACTTAGCCCATCACAAGCTCTCACGGTCAATGAAGGATATTCCTTCTCCCAGGAAGACCCGATCAGTCTCGGAATCCTGGTTTACAAGACATTTCGACAATGGTAAAACAAAACCAGCAAAGCCGCCCGATGTGCCGACAAATCCCGATAGGAGCTCCACATATCTCGGTCTCAGGGCACACTGGATGAGACAGGCTACGAGTAAAACCAGACTTCGAGTTTCCCCGAGGTGGCCTCGCAGGTGGCTCGGTTCGGACCAACACTCGAAGGAGCACTGGCTGGGGGGGGGCGGGGGGTAAATAAAGATGACCCTCAGGATTCGGAAACCCAAGGGAAAAAGGCTTAGGTAGGCAAATGGTAAACCCAAGGTTGGGCCTTGCTGGATGTCTTTTATTCAAAGCGAACTATCAAGGGGGTCCCATAAATCACCCAACCGCGTAAGGAACACAAAATCAAGGAACAAAACACCGGTTGACGGAAACTCGGGCGGCAAGAGTGGAACAAAACACCAGGCATAAGGCCGAGCCTTCCACCCTTTACCAAGTATATAGGTGCATTAACTAAATAAGAGATATTGTGATATCCCAACATAATCCTGTTCATCATGGAGCAATCTTCAACTTCACCTGCAAGTAACAACGCTATAAGAGAGGCTGAGCAAAGCGGTAACATAGCCAAGCAATGGTTTGATAGGAAGGGTGAAAAGGTTAGAGGCTGACATGGCAATTTGAGAGGCTTGAGGAACAAGACATAGGTAGCGCAACATAGCGATAGAACAAAGCAACCAGAATAGCAAAGATAGTAGTGAGATCCAAGGTGACGGTCATCTTGCCTGAAATCTCGCTAGGAAGAAGAACAAGTGCATGAAGAATATGAAGCCACGAAGACGAACCAAGCGTAGACGAATGAATCCTCACGATCGCAACGAAACAGGAACTAACGAGAAGGAGCACAACCGAAAAGAAGCAAACACACGACACATAAGCATGACATGATGCTCAGCCAAGTATGATGCATGACAAGGCTATATGATGCTACTCATGGCCAGAGATGATGCATATAAGAGCAATATATCAAAGCAAGTTAAAATAAGGCCGGTAACAACATATAACAAATCTGGCAAGTCCTCATATGCAAATTTTGAAATTGGTCCAGATCTGAATAAACCTTATGTTCAAGTTGTTAAACAGCAAGTTAAGATGGACCAAGATGATCTACATGAAATTCTAGTCAAGTTACATATAAAGTTCATTTAGTTCGGAGCTACGGCCTAGAAGATATGAGCAAAATAAGTTAAACATGCCATTGATGCAAAAGGCATTCAAACATCAAGCAAACACTCTCAAAACAAGGATTCAACATGACAAGATGAAACTAAATGCAAATCTAAGCAAGTTTCATATAGAGCACACTCAAAACGGAGCAACGGTTCAACATATACACATGAAACAAGATATAACAACAATCTGTCCAAAACAGCAACTAGGCATCTAGCAAGCATCAAAACAATATGATACATCACCTCAACGGGAAAACAAAAGGCATCGACATGAATTACAGGTAAATCATGACAAAACATGACACTGAGCTAACTCCAGAAATCACTAGAACATGCTCACAAGGTCATGGCAAGATTGCAAATAATAACAGTTTTGCAGACTTGGCAGAAATCACTGGACATGGTAGAAATAACATCAGGTTGCAATGTCTAGAGCTATCAAATAACATGCTACAGGAACTTATCATGGAAAACAAAAGCATGGCTTGATAATACTAAAGACCAAGAACAAAACACCCTTACTGAACTTATTCCAAAGATCAACAGAAAAGATGGTAGCATCCTTGCAAACAGGGAAAATGATATGACAGATTCAGAATAACAGTACATGGCAGGAACAACGATAAGTAGGCATGTTGGTGAGCTTGTACCACTCACCACAGAACAATACATGGCATGACAAGGTGATAAACAGTAAGAAGACACATTTATGAAGCTAAGCATGGCAAGATCAAGTTCATAGGCTGCATGGATCACTAGAAAACACATGGCAAAACTAAACTTAATGTTAACAGGTTGACAGAAACATTATTTAGCAATTTCAGAGCTATATTACAACAAGCTATAGCAGGCTATAAATGCAACAAGGGCACGTATGGATAGAGCATGACATGTATAACAAAACGTCCTTAGTGAACATCTCCAGATTATGCATAGAATGACTTGTAGCAGCAGGGTTACATAGCATCAAGATATAACAGAATCAACCTAGCAAAACAGTAACAGCAAGTACCCTACTTCACAAGCTTGATGCATTGACTACAAGACTCACAAAAATAAATGGATTGCACCACTGTAAGGATGGCATGATGTAGCTCAAAACTCAAGTAGACATCAAGCTCATAGGACGCACACAGAAAATGCAATGAAAAAGAGAAATCACCAAGTTCTGATAACAGACAACAGTTAACATCATATAGAACCCTTGCAACGATGATAAGGGCATAAAGATGAACTCAAACAAGTATGGCACAATGGTAGAAAATGAAGAGCATTACGCAATGAACATTTTGATATATTACACACACAAAATGGAGCAGCACACATGAAGTTATGGCATGGCAAAGATGAGCACATGATGTACCATATCTGGGCACTTGGTCGTTTTATACCTAGCGAGAAGCGGGACGACGAGGTTCCGGGACGGAGGGATCCGGGCGCGGGGGCGCGTTTGGTTCGGATCCCGGTGGATCTCGTCCCACCTGGACGGATCTGACCGGACCCGAACTCCAGTGAGGGCGGCGGCCTCCGGCGAGGGCGGCGCGGGGAGGAGGCCGGCGAAGGGCGGCGTGGCGAAGAGGAGACGGCTGCCGACGAGGACGCGGCCTCCGGCGAGGAGACAGGTGGTGGCGTGCACAGTCGGTGGCGGAGCCGGCGACGGCGGAGCGGCAGAGCAGAGGTGCGGGCAGCGCGGGGACGAGCCACGGCGGGGCCGGCGAGCTCCGGCGGAGGTGGGCGGCACGGGTCCTCGGGGAGGCGCCTAGGCGAGCGGCGGAGGCAGGCAGGCCGCGCGGGCCCGACTCGGGCCCCGCGGGCCGGCGGCGGTTGGAGGTGGCAGAGGGCCACGTGTCGACGCAGGATTGGGCGAGGGGCAGCGCGGATATGTCCTGCCGGTGGGGAGAGGTGTCCGGCGGCGCGGAGGGAAGAAGGTTACGGTTTGATCTGCGCGAAAATCAGAGGGGATCACATATTTATATGTAGAGGGATCTAGGAGACTCCAAATGGGGTGTGGTTTTCGCCCGCACGATCGTGATCGAACGACCAAGAGCATGGAGGGGGTTTGGATGGGCTAATGCGCTATGGTGAAGAGGGGCTGGGCTGCAAATAGAGAGGGGTTACGGGCTACGCGGTTAACTGTTGGGGCATCAAACGACCTCCAAATGGAACGAAATTTGACGGGCGGTCTACCGGTGATATACCAAGGCCACTCGGCAAACCTCGGTCTATTCCGATAATGTTTTTTGGTGGCTCACAAAACAAGGTCTTAGAGGGGCAACGGGCGCATGCGAGAGTGTCGGATCGCGAAACGGACAATGGGGAAAAAGACCGGACGCAAGTTTTGAAAACCATGCAGATGAAATGCAGATGATGACATGGCAAAATGCAACACGCAAGCATATGACATGGCAACTACAGCGAATAACTGGAGGACACCTGGCGCATCGAATCCGGGGTGTCACAACTCCCCTCCACTAACAAGAGATCTCGTCCCGAGATCTTAGGAACGAGACGGAAGAGAAAGAGGAAGAGGTGAAGTAAGAACGCACGAGAAAAGATGAACGGCGAATATGACGAGAATCAAATGTTCATGGAAACAAGATAGACTCTTAAACCACTCCGGTTAGAACAAGATAGAAAAGGAATAAATAAAAGAATGTTGGCAACACTCCGGCTGAAAATGGACGGAATAGAACATGAACTTCACCCAATGGGATGACACTTGACTAGATGAACAACGCAATGCCTCCGAAAGAATTGAAAGAATGGAATGAAAAGAATGGATGGAAGAACAAGAACTTCCACCACGAATGAATTCGATAGCATCCTTAGAGGAAGGTTAGAACGGAGTTGTTGAGAAAATCAACAACAAAAGAATAAGCTTGATGTGGACTTATGAAAAACATCTCAAAACTTGAGGTGAAATTATACCACAACCAATGTCTGAACATCAGAGAAGAACGAAGAAATGCAAAACTCCACTTCGAGACGCGAGAAGAAAAGATACTTGAACTCCTCCAACAAGAATCTTGATGAACACTTGAAGAATGAATTAAATAATTAAGAACCACCATGAAGAACTCCGGTGACAAAAGGATGATGAGATAGAATGAAGGAAGAAAGAATAAGATGAGCCTTGCGGTGATTTAGATGGAGGTTCCGACGAAATGGCCGAGGAAAAACTCAAACTCCGAAAAAGAAAAGATGAAAAACACTTGGAACTAGAATTTATTCATCAAGAACAAACTCCGAAGAAAGGGGATTACTTACTTTGAGGAAATAAGAATAATATTTATTGTATGCCTTTCCTTCATAAAATTAAATTGATGATAAGCAATGGATTTTGCGTACTGCTTATTCTTGTTGAACAGGATTAAGGGGAATATGGCGCAAAACTTGAGAAAGTCTTCATGAACAACCGGTAGGATTGGAAAGAACGAATGAATTAAAATGCTAACAACGGAAAAGGAATCTGACGGAACCACTGAAAAAATTAAAAAATGACTGATGAAAGAGAATGAATCACCGGGAAGAATTAGAAGAACCAATATGCTAGAGGGGATTTAGATGCAAAAGAACAAAGGGATCATGAGGTTATTAAAGAACACTTTAACGAAGCACCGGGATAATTGGATAATGGTAGCTGAAATTTGAGGACGAATAATTCTTGTGGAATGATGGCCTCCGGTGAAAAGAAACGGGAAAACAACTTCTGACATACTCCGGATGGGTAAGAAAAGGAATATCTGACAAATGGAATATTTTGCGAGGATAATATGCAGCTAGAATCGCGAATCTTCGAGAGAATGGACAAGATTTAGAAGGAACTCTTCTTCGATCTTCAAATGACATCGGGAAACACCACAAAAATTACTGAGGTACTCTGGTAGAACAAAAAGCGAAGAGGTTGAGCCAACAATGAATAGAATTTGAAAGAGATCTTGGAGAAGACATGTGACTGATGAAATTCATTCTTACGTCACACTTGAAAAGAATTTGAGAATAACTCTGGGAGAATTATAAGAGTCAGGTAAGATCCTGGGAAAAGACCTGTGGGTTAGGGCCCACTAAAGAGAAAAAACACCATTGGAAAGGATTGTTGAAGAGATATATGATGCACCGGAACAATTGAAATATTTGAATGAGGTGACAACCTCGAATTAATTCAAACACAGACGAATCTCCTGAGATTTCTTGAGCACTCTGGAAGGATAAACTGGCAAGAGAAGAACGAGCAGGGAAAACACTTGATCCTAGGAAAAGAATGAGATCAACCCAGAAAAAACTTGAGTTGAATCCACCGGAGAAGAAAAACAGATGAAGAATGTCGAAGAAAACGAGAATTCACCGGTTAAAACAATGCAAAGGCTTCGCACGAGTAGGATGGATACTCGATTCCGGACTCCGGCTCCGAGATGAAAAAGGAGTGGGTGGGTGGGAAAAATAAAGCAACCGAGGGTTGAACTTGCAAAACAAAGAGGGTCGAATCGTCTTGACGAGAAAATGCACTGGATGAAAAGAGCTAAGGAACAACGATCAAAAAACCAACTGCGTGAACCTAAAGAAAGTTTGAAAGGGAAGAGGAGTAATTCAAAACACCTACGTCACGATTCCTCACCATAGCAACAAACGGCCTGAGGTGTAAAATGAATTCCTACTCTCCGATATAACTAGACTCCAAAAACAGTTTTCTTCTAGAGTCGACAATGGCCAACTACGCGATCAATCAAGGGGGCTACTATGGTCGGTCGAGGCTCTGATACCAACTTGTCACGCCTAATATGAGATACTATCCGAAAGAGACTCGAAGGTCCCAACAAGGATAGAACTGCATATTGATACGCTTTTGCAAGGTGGGTATCATTACATCAACATTACATAGTAGATGGGGATACATCCGAGGCATACCAATGCCGCAAGGGTACAAAAATATATCATACATAAGACGATCATCCGACTACGAAAGAAACACAAACAGAAACTCAAACGACATCCACCCTGCTAGCCCAGGCTGCCGACCTGGAACCTATCCCCTAATCAAAGAAGAAGCAGAAGAAGAACTCCAAAACAAGTAACATCGCTCTCGCGTCATGATCATCGCAAAACCTGTACCTGCAACTTTTGTTGTAGTAATTTGTGAGCCACGAGGACTCAGCAATCCCATTACCATGGGTATCAAGACTAGCAAAGATTAATGGGTAAGGAAGGGGTAAAGTGGTGAGGTTGCAGTAGCGACTAAGCATGATATGGTGGCTAACATACGCAAATAAGAGCGAGAAGAGAAACAACCGAACGGTCATGAAGCTAGCAATGATCAAGAAGTGATCCTGAAACTACTTATGCACAATCATAACACAAAGACCATGTTCACTTCCCGGACTCCGCCGAAAAGAGACCATCACGGCAACACACGTGGTTGATACGTTTTAATTCGAATCTGGTGTCAAGTTATCTACAACTGAACATTAACAAACTCCCATCTGCCACATAACCGTGGGCATGGCTCTCGAAAGTTTATATCCTACAGGTGTTGGTGTACTAAAGTAGGGGTATCTTAGTATCCCGAACTTGTGCACGGGCAGTCGCAGCGACCCGCGGCAGGGCTTGCCGGGCGTCCGCCGAGATCCTCCGCGGCTACTTTGAAGAGGAGCTTGCCGGGAAGGCCAACCAAGGCCCCGGCAAGAGAAGCTGGCCGGGAAGAAGACAAGACCCGGCAAGAGGAGCTTGCCGGGAAGGCCAACCAAGGCCCAGGCAAGAGAAGCTGGCCGGGAAGAAGACAAGACCCCGGCAAGAGGAGCTTGCCGGGAAGGCCATTGAAGGCATTCCAAGAAAACTTGCCGCGACGCACCGCGCGCCCCGGCAAGGCCTGGTGAGCGACGAGCTCCCGAGTACGACAAGACGACGACCGCGGCAAGGAGCTTGCCACGGGAAACCCCCACTTCGCGCTCGCGCTCCGGCACACCTGCCAATGTGTCGCCCTGGGACCTCCCCAAGCACACGTGGCAGGAGGCCGTGCAGCTAGGGGTGCGAGGTGGCAAGCAGGCGCTGGCAAGATAACCGTCGTGGCAGACGGTGGCGTCCCTAGCGGTCCCTTTCGGCACTGTTTAGGCGACACAGACAGGCAATTAATGCCCTTGTCCCCTGCCGCCTGGGTTAGGTATGATAACACTATACAGGTAGCTGTACCAACCACCACTCTTCCATTTTTGCCCTTTCCCTCCGTTGCCACCTGTGGGTAACCCCTTGAGCATATAAAAGGAGGCCCGTGTGCAATGTAGAGGAGGTTTTGGGGTGGGGGTTCGGTTCGACTCATTCGAAACTAGAAGCGGTTAGCGACTGAGGGCACCCACGCTCTCAAGAACAATATAGAAACACAAAGCAGCAGTAGGAGTTTTATCTCTCCGGAGAGCTCCGAAGCTGGCTAAAAATCCCCCGCGCGCGCCGCCTCGATCTGCTCTTCGTGCGCCCTCCGCCCCCTTGCCGGACTAAAAAGGGGCCCTGCCCCATAGGTGCTCGCTCCCCCGCGGGCCGACATCTCTGGCGCGCCAGGTAGGGGAGCGTCGAGTTTGTGCGAACCAGATCCGGCGTTTGCGCGCTATACAACAACATCTTCATCGACATGCCACCGAAGAAGAAGGCTCCGTCCACGTCTATCCTACCACCATCGGAGCAAACGGGCGGTGGGGTGGATGCCGGCGGAGGAGCGGGCGCCAGCGGAGGGACTCACATCGTCACTCGGTCCAAGGACAAGGTCCCGCAAGCTTCAGCGTCTGTACATCCGCCGCACCCCTCCCAGGAGGTGCAGGATTGACAACGCCACGGTGCTCCTAGCACCGTACTCGCGTTAGAACAAGGCCAGGCTGGTGGGTCGCGGGACGCTCAAGGCCAACATGCGCGACAACATGCTGGCGCGAGCGCGGGATGGTCGCCTGGACGAGATGTTGCTCCTTCTAACAGTGTTAGAAGTCTGAGCATATCCCGCACCTCGTGACGCTTGCCACCGCCACCCAAGACTCCAGAGGAAGCGCTGGCCCGAGCCCAGTTGCTTCTAGATTACCCTCCAATGCCAGCTAAGATCGAAGACTGGAGGGCCACCATTCAGAGCCTTATCGGCTTCGCCAACGGTGACAAGCCCCGGCAACCGAGCACATCGAAGCCCCGGAGAGACGCCCAGGCGCAAACCGACGCCGATAAGACCGCTGGGGGCGCCACCACCATGTACTCCCCACCACGAAGGCCAAGATCTCCGACTCGCCGGGCCAACCTCGACGCCAATTCCACCACGTCGTCGGACCCGTGAGTTCGCCGCGATCAACGCCAAGTTCTCCAAGAACGACGACAAGAAGACGCTCGTACTCGCATCGAGCGCCGAAGAGAAGCGCGGCATCAGTCAGACCAGCGCGCTGGGCCCACTGTTGATGTGCACGCGCCAGGGGAACCAGGCGACTTGCCGTACGCGGTAGGTTGCCCTGCGTTCACCCGTGAGCTGCAGCAGGTCCAGTGGCCCAGTACAAAAACTTCAAGCCAGAGGTACCCGAGAAGTATGATGGCAGGATACATCCATCGGAGTTCCTCAGCGTTTACACCATCGCGGTGCAGGCTGCCGGGGGGCGCGACGAGAAGATCCTCGCCAACTACTTCCTGCTGGTGCTCAAGCCCAACGTCAGATCTTGGCTAATGCACTTGCCGGACAACTCCATCTCTTCGTGGGCGGACCTGTGTCATCAGTTTGTCGGCGCCTTCACAGGCGGCCACAAACCCCAGGAGAGCGATCTTCATCTGCTCGCCCAGAAGGAAGGAGAACCCCTGCGCAAGTACATACAGAGATTCAGCCAGGTGCAACGCAACATCCCAGACGTCCACCCTGCCGTGGTTATCAGCGTGTTCCATCAGAATCTGCGTAACCGCAGGATGAGGGAGGAGATGGCGATGTGCAAAATCAGAGATGTCAGCGAGCTATATGCTCTGGCCGACAAGTGTGCACGTGCTGATGAGGGGAGGAAACTCCCCGGAGAGAACGCAGGAGCAGAAGGATCTGACAGTGAGGATGCTGCCCCGGCGAAGAAGAACCGGAGGCGGAACAACAGAAATAGAAGAGCTAAGGATGTGCTAGTTGTCGAGCAGTCCGGCAATGGAGGTGGCGCCGAGAAGGCCAAAGCTGGTGACTCCGGGGAGGCGGTGGTGGCCGCCGACAAGCAGGATAGCTCCGGCAAGCAGTACTGCAAGATCCACCGCACCAAGGGCCATGACCTCCAGGCCAGCAAGAAGGTTGAGCAGCTCGTAGAGCTGCAGAAAGCTGAATACGAGCGCCGCGACAAGGAGAAGGCCCAGGAAGGTGGCGGAGGATCCGGCAAGAAGTGTCCCGCCCGGGGAGGGCGCCGCGGCAAGGCCAAGGAGCGGCAAGGAGACAGGCCTCCCCGCGGCCGCGACAAGGACGAAGACGAAGACGAAGATGATGAGATGGAGGAAGATGAGGCCGACGAGCAGGAGTTTCAGAAGGCAACAGACGTCTTGTGCATTGACAGCGGTGCCTCTCTGCACACCTCGCACCACCAACTCAAACAGTGGATGCGGGAGGTGAACGCAGCAGAACCGTCCGTTGAGTCGCGCAAGCCCCTGAAGTGGTTCAGCACGCCCATCATCTTCGACATTGAGGATCACCCTGACCGCATAACTGCGGTCTGGTGCTTGCCGATGTTGGTTTCGCCAACAATCCGCAACCTCAAGGTCACGATGATGCTGGTTGACGGCGGGGCCGGCCTGAATCTGATGTCTTCCGCGATACTCAAGAAGCTCCAGATCCCCGACAGCGAGCTCGAAGAAACCGCCACCTTTCAAGGGATCAACCCAGGGAGGAGCAAGCCGAAGGGGAAGATCACGCTGCCAGTAACGTTTGGCAGTGAGCTGAACTTCAGGACAGAGAGAGTCACATTCGACGTTGCTGATTTTCCATTGCCCTACAATGGGATACTTGGCCGTCCAGCGCTTGCTAAGTTCATGGCAGCCTCTCATCACGCCTACAACGTGCTCAAGATGCCTGGTCCGATAAGTGTCATTGCTGTCCATGGCGACATGAAAGATAAACTTATCTGTACCAACAAAATCTACCGGGAAGCAGCAGCCGCGGCAGAACACAAACCACTTGCCGCTGAAGCTCCTGGGGGGAAGAAGAAGACCAAGTCCGGCAAGAGTAGCTCTGATGCCCACTCTGGCAAGCGCACCTCTTCGGAGTGCTGCGCTACCATCGAGGACGCACCATCGAGCTCCACCGGCAAGTGCAAGAAGGCAAAGACAGCTTCACCACAGACCAAGAAAGTGGCCGCCAAGGAGGACGGCACTGGTGGTACCTTCACCATTAGTGCCACGCTTGACCCTAAATAGGAAAGCGCGCTCATTGCTTTCCTGCGGGCGAATGTCGATGTATTTGCATGGCAACCATCTGACATCCCCGGTGTTCCCAGGAAAGTAATTGAGCACCACCTTGCCGTCTGCCCTCACGCGCGGCCCGTCAAGCAGAGAGTCAGAAAACAAGCAGTAGAACGCCAAGAGTTCATCGCAGAGGAAATCAAGAAATTGGAAGCAGCAGGCTTGGTCCGAGGAGTACTCCATCCAACGTGGTTAGCCAATCCAGTAGTCGTGCGCAAAGCAAACGGGAAGTGGAGGCTTTGTATTGACTTCACGGATGTTAATAAAGCTTGTCCCAAGGATCCATTTCCCTTGCCGCGCATTGACCAGATTGTCGACTCCACGGCAGGATGTGATCTGCTTTCATTCCTTGATGCATACTCAGGATATCATCAGATCTTCATGGCCGAAGAGGATGAAGAGAAAACCGCATTCATTACTCCATGTGGCACGTACTGTTTTGTACGGATGCCTTTCGGACTAAAGAATGCTGGTTCAACATTTGCAAGAGTAGTCAGTCATGCTTTCGAGCCACAGCTGCACAGAAATGTAGAGGCTTACAAATTAAAAAGATAAGATGCCCGTAATCCCTTTCCTATCCCTCTCTTCAGGAGATAGGTCAAGGAGGCGAAAAGGGCAAAAGAGGCGCCTAGGCGAGCTACAGGTGCCAGAAGACACCAAAAGAACAGCCCGGGGGCTGTCCCAAGGCTGGACGGTGATGGCGGCGCCAGAAGCGGGGCTCGAAGACGGGGCGGCAGGACGTCAGCGCGCTGTCGAGGGCACCACGCCCTCGTACTCCGAACTGACGGCCTTCTCACCAGCCCTCTTCCCCTTTCGCAGCCTCCCTACACCAGCCACCCAAGGAGACGCCCCCGGGGAGTTCAAGGAGCCGACGACACGGATGATGGGGTCGCCGGTGCCGCGCAAAGCGGCGCCAGACACCTAGTCGGACCCGCCGTCCCACCGCCCGTTGCCCTCATCATCACTGTCGCTCCCCTCCTCATCACTCTCGCTCGAGGAGGAGCCGTCGCTATCGGAGGAGCTGTCCACACAGCACTTTGCCCGAGTGCTGAAGCACCCGAAGACCATGACGGAGAGGAGATCGCCCTCCATCAACTTAAAGTGGAGGGTGAACCCCTCCATCAGGCTGTGGATACGGGCGGACGTCTTCCACCCTCGATCAAGATACATCACATTGGGTGCCGGGAATACCACGCGGACTCGCGTGCCGCTGATTCCACAGCCCCTCATCTGCAGTCTCAGTGTCTCGGGCAGTTCCGATTCCATCGCGCTCGCGAACGGAGTTGGAAGCCGGAGGCGACGACGAGGCGCCCGGCGCAGCCTGACGAAGAACTCGCAAGGATCGTCCCCTATGTGGACCGCCGTGGGGGGAGGAACCGCCGGCGGAGGCGAAGCTGGCGCGCCGCCCCATCCGCCTCTTCCCCGAGCGCCTCGACCTCGTCCTCGACCTCGTCCGTGACCTCGCCCCCTCCCTCTTTCCCTTGTGACCAGCTCTGCCACCACGGGCGCGAGAGAGGGAGAGGTGCGCTGTCTGGCGGCAACCCTCGCCGCCACCGATGAAGGGCCAGGGTTCCCTTTCTCCATGACGAATGGGAGAAAGGGGAGCAGAAGCTGAAGAAAGGAGGAGATGAGAGAGTGCGGGCTTCTATACTCCCCTCCCGCTCTTTATAAAGGAGCGAGGTGGGGGCTCGGCCGCCCCGCTCAGCGAATCAAGGCACGGGAAAAGCAGGGAGTCAGGGCCGACCCGCTGCCTCTGCTCGCGACGGCCCAGATTCCCACTTCCACCGTCTGCGACCCCAAGCGCATGGGAGCCGCGTGGCAGGGATGCAGAGCCGAGGCGACGGATGAGGCGGCCTCGCCCCACCCCGTGATCATGGGAGTGGACGCCTCGAAAACCGCGCACCGGCCCCGTCCAGTAAATGCACCACACCCCCATGCCTACCTCTGTTTAGGTAGGAGGGCGTGAACCGTCCCCTTCATCTTGGCTTGACGCATGCTCACGGGGCTTAACCCCGCGCACACCGCCCACGTCACCACGACGCCGCGTTTGACGCATGCCTTTATGGGCGTGCGCGGTGGAAGCGGAGAGATATGCGGTGTGACCTAGGCCGCGTGTGCCCGTGCACTGTTTTGGGCCTGGCCCAACAGCGCTCGGCACCGTGTATGGCCCAGGCCCGGGGGCTCCTGTCGCTGTACTAAAGTAGGGGTACCTTAGTATCCCGAACTTGTGCACGGGCAGTCGCAGCGACCCGCGGCAGGGCTTGCCGGGCGTCCGCCGAGATCCTCCGCGGCTACTTTGATGACCATTCAAGAACAAAGTACTCGAACTGAGGCCCCGGCAAGAGGAGCTTGCCGGGAAGGCCAACCAAGGCCCCGACAAGAGAAGCTGGCCGGGAAGAAGACAAGACCCCGGCAAGAGGAGCTTGCCGGGAAGGCCATTCAAGGCATTCCAAGAAAACTTGCCACGACGCACCACGCGCCCCGGCAAGGCCCGGTGAGCGACGAGCTCCCAAGTACGACAAGACGACGACCACGGCAAGGAGCTTGCCGCGGGAAACCCCCACTTCGCGCCCGCGCTCCGGCACACCTGCCAACGTGTCGCCCTAGGACCTCCCCAAGCACACGTGGCAGGAGGCCGTGCAGCTAGGGGTGCGAGGTGGCAAGCAGGCGCTGGCAAGATAACCATCGTGGCAGACGGTGGCGTCCCTAGCGGTCCCTTTCGGCACTGTTTAGGCGACACAGACGGGCAATTAATGCCCTTGTCCCCTGCCGCCTGGGTTAGGTATGATAACACTGTACAGGTAGCTGTACCAACCACCACTCTTCCATTTTTGCCCTTTCCCTCCGTTGCCACCTGTGGGTAACCCCTTGAGCATATAAAAGGAGGCCCGTGTGCAACGTAGAGGAGGTTTTGGGGTGGGGGTTCGGTTCGACTCATTCGAAACTAGAAGCGGTTAGCGACTGAGGGCACCCACGCTCTCAAGAACAATATAGAAACACAAAGCAGCAGTAGGAGTTTTATCTCTCCGGAGAGCTCCGAAGCTGGGTAAAAATCCCGCGCGCGCGCCGCCTCGATCTGCTCTTCGTGCGCCCTCCGCCCCCTTGCCGGACTAAAAAGGGGCCCTGCCCCATAGGTGCTCGCTCCCCTGCGGGCCGACAATAGGGGTGTCCCAACTTAGCCCATGACAAGCTCTCACGATGAACGAAGGATATTCCTTCTCCCAGGAAGACCCGATCAGTCTTGGAATCCCGGTTTACAATACATTTCGACAATGGTAAAACAAGACCAACAAAGCCACCCGATGTGCCGACAAATCCCGATAGGAGCTGCACATATCTCGTTCTCTGGGCACACCGGACGAGATAGGCTATGAGTAAAACCACACTTCGAGTTTCCCCGAGGTAGCCCCGCAGGCGGCTCGGTTCGGACCAACACTCGAAGGAGCACTGGCCCGGGGGGCGGGGGGGGGGGGGGGGAGTTAAATAAAGATGACCCTCGGGCTCCGAAAACCCAAGGGAAAAAGGCTTAGGTAGGCAAATGGTAAAACCAAGGTTGGGCCTTGCCGGAGGAGTTTTATTTAAAGAAACTGTCAAGGGGTTCCCATAAATCACCCAACCATATAAGGAACGCAAAATCAAGGAACATAACACCGGTATGAAGGAAACTAGGGCGGCAAGAGTGGAACAAAACACCAGGCATAAGGCTGAGCCTTCCACCCTTTACCAAGTATATAGATGCATTAACTAAATAAAAGATATTGTGATATCCCAACATAATCCTGTTCATCATGGAGCAATCTTCAACTTCACCTGCAACTAACAACGCTATAAGAGGGGATGAGCAAAGCGGTAACATAGCCATGCAATGGTTTGCTAGGAAGGGTGAAAAGGTTAGAGGCTAACATGGCAATTTGGGAGGCTTGAGGAACAAGAGATAGGTAGTTCAGCATAGCGATAGAACGAAACAACTAGCATAGCAAAGATAGTACTGAGATCCAAGGTGATTGTCATCTTGCTAGAAATCCCGCTGGGAAGAATAACGAGTCCATGAAGAAGATGAATCCACGAAGATGAACCAAGCATAGACGAACGAATCCTCACGATCGCAACGAAACAGGAACTAACGAGAAGGAGCACAACCGGAAAGAAGCAAACACACGGTAAACACATGACATATAAGCATGGCATGATGCTCAACCAAATATGATGCATGACAAGGCTATATGATGCTACTCATGGCAAGAGATGATGCATACAAGAGCAATATATCAAAGCAAGTTTAAATGAGGCCGGTAACAACATATAACAAATCTGGTAAGTCCTCATATTAAAATTTTGAAATTGGTTCAGATCTGAATAAACCTTATGTTCATGTTGTTAAACAGCAAGTTAAGATGAACCAAGATGTTCTAAATGAAATTCTAGTCAAGTTACATATAAAGTTCATTTAGTTTGGAGCTACGGCCTAGAAGATATGAGCACAACAAGTTAAACATGACATTGAGGCAAAAAGCATTCAAACATCAAGCAAACACTCTCAAAAGAATGATTCAAAATGATAAGATGAAACTACATGCAAATCTAAGCAAGTTCCATATAGAGCACACTCAAAACGGAGCAACGGTTCAACATATACACATGAAACAAGATATAACAACAATCAGTCCAAAACAGCAACTAGGCATCTAGCAAGCATCAAAACAATATGCTACAGCACCTCAACAGGAAAACAAAAGGCATCGACATGAAGTACAGGTAAAGCATGACAAAACATGAACACTTGCTAACTCCAGAAATCACTAGAACATGTTCACAAGGTCATGGCAAGATTGCAAATAATAGCAGTTTCACAGACGGCAGAAATCACTGGACATGGCAGAAATAACATCAGGTTGCAATGTTTAGAGCTATCAAATAACATGCTACAGGAAGTTATCATGGCAAACAAAAGCATGGCATGCTAATACTAAAGGCCAAGAACAAAACACCCTTACTGAACTTATTCCAAAGATCAACAGAAAAGATGGTAGCATCCTTGCAAACAGGGCAAATGATATGACAAATTCAGAATAATAGTATATGGCAGGAACAACGATAAGTAGGCACGTTGGTGAGCTTGTACCACACACCACAGAGCAATACATGGCATGACAAGGTCACCAACAGTAAGAAGATACATTTATGAAGCTAAGCATGGCAAGAGCAAGTTCATAGGGTGCATGGATCACAAGAAAAACACATGGCAAAACTGAACTTAATGTTAATAGGCTGACAAACATTATTTAGCAATTTGAGAGCAAGATTACAGCAAGCTACAGCAGGATATAAATGCAACCAGGCGCAAGTATGGATAGAGCATGACATGTATAACAAAATGTCCTTAGTGAACATCTCCAGATTATGCACAGAATGACTTGTAGCAGTAGGTTTACATAGCATCAAGATATAACAGAATCAACCTAGCGAAACTGTAACAGCAAGTTCATAGGATGCACACACAAAATGCAATGAAAACAGTAACAGCAAGATGGCATGATGTAGCTTAAAACTCATGTAGACATCAAGCTCATAGGATGCACACGCAAAATGCAATGAAAAAGAAAAATCACCAAGTTCTGATAACAGACAATAGTTAACATCATATAGCACTCTTACAATGGAACAAAATGAAGAGAATCACACAATGAATGTTTTGATATATTACATGCACAAAATGGAGTAGCACTCATGAAGTTATGGAATGGCAAATATGAGCACATGATGTACAAGATCTGGGGACTTGGTCGTTTTATGCCTAGCGAGAAGCGGGACGACGAGGTTCCGGGATGGAGGGATTCGGGTGCGGGGGCGTGTTTGGTTCAGATTCCAGTGGATCTCCTCCGACCTGGACGGATCTAATCGGACCCGAACTCGCGAGGGCGGCGTGGGGAGGAGGCCGGCGAAGGGCGGCATGGCGAAGAGGAGACGACGGCAGACGAGGCGTGCGGGCGAGGAGACAGGCGGCGGCAGGCGCGGTCGGTGGCGGAGCCGGCGAGGTCGATGGCGGAGTCGGCGACGGCGGAGCAGCAGAGCAGAGGCGCGGGCGGCGCAGGGACGAGCCACGGCGGGGCCGGCGAGCTCCGGCGGAGGCGGGCGGCGCGGCTCCTCGGGGAGCCGCCTGGGCGAGCAGCTGCGGCGGGCGGGCCGCACGGGCCCGACTCGGGCCCCATGGTCTGGCGGCGGCGGGAGGTGGCGGAGGGCCACGTGTCGATGCGGTATTGGGCGAGGGGCGGTGCGGACATGTCCGGCCGGTGGGGAGAGGTGTCCGGCGGCGCGGAGGGAAGAAGGTTAGGGTTTGATTTGCGTGAAAATCGGAGGGGATCACATATTTATAGGTAGAGGGAGCTAGGACACTCCAAAAGGGGTGCAGTTTTTCCCCACACGATCACGATCGAACGACCGAGATCATGGAGGGGGTTTGGATGGGCTCATGGGCTGTGGTGAAGAGGGGCTGGGCTGTAAAGAGAGAGGGGTTACGGGCTACGCGGTTAACCGTTCGGGCATCAAACGACCTCCAAATGGAATGAAATTTGACGGGCGGTCTGGCGGTGATATACCAAGGCCACACGGCAAACCTTGGTCCATTCCGAGAACGTTTTTCGGCGGCTCACAAAACAAGGTCTGAGAGGGGCGACGGGCGCGTGCGAGAGTGTCGAATCGTGAAACGGACAACGGGAAAAAGACCGGATGGAAGTTTTGAAAACCATGCAGATGAAATGCAGATGATGACATCGCAAAATGCAACACGCAAGCAAATGACATGGCAACTACGGCGAATAACTGGAGGACACCTGGCGCATCGAATCCGGGGCGTTACAAAGTCCTTGGTTTACTTTGTTTCGGAAAGAAAGGTACCTTCCTTTGTTTACTTTATTTGCAAACCAATAAAGAATTTGAGTTCACACTTCATAGACATCTCAAACTTCTCCGACATTAGCCTTCCAAACTATTCGTAGAAATGCGGGTTAGTTGAACCAAATACGATATCATCCACATAAATTTGGCACACAAATAATTCACCATTAACCCTTTTAGTAAAAAGTGTAGAAGCAAACTTTCCAATTCCAAAGCATTTTTCAATGAGAAACACAATCAAGCATTTATACCAAGCTCTAGGTGCTTTTTTAAGACCACAAAGAGCTTTGTGAAGTTTGTAAACATGATTAGGTTTCTTAGGATTAATAAAATAGGGAGATTGTTTAACATAAACTCCTCAATTTCACCATTTAGAAAAGCACTTTCTATGTCCATTTCATATAAAGTAATGTCATGATGATTGGCATGAGCAAGTAATATATGTATGGACTCAAGTCTAGCAACAGGGGCATATGTCTCACCGTAGTCCATACTTTGACTTGAGTGTAGCCTTGAGTGACGAGACGAGCCTTGTTGCGTACAACTTGTCCATCTTCATCTTGCTTATTCCGAAACAGCCATTTGGTTCCAATGACATTATGCTTCTCATCGGGCTTTTCAACCAACGCCCATATTGATTCCTCTCAAAATTATGTAGCTCTTCATCCATAGCGTTCACCCAGTCCGGATCATCAAGAGCTTCTTCAACCTTCATAGGTGTCGAGGGAAACTGATCCACGAACACCTATGGGACCGGCGGACCGGGCCCCTTTCGGTTCGGTGGGGGGCGGAGATCGCGTGAAGAGCAGATCGAGGCGAAGCACACGAGCAATTTACCCAGCTTCGGAGCTCTCCGGAGAGATAATACTCCTACTGCTGCATGTCTGAGTGTATTGAGTTCTTGCTTGGGAGCGCTGAGTGCTACAGTACACACTAGCTGCTAACGAGACCGAGCGTGAGTGTTTTCTGGCTTCGAACCCCCCTCTACATTGCGCATGGGCCTCCTTTTTTATGCTCAAGGGGTCACCGACAGGTGGCAACGTAGACAAGGGTAAAAATGGAGAAGTGTTGCGGTTGGTACAACTACCTGTACAGTGTATCATACCTAACCCTGACGGCAGGGGACAAAGGCATTAAATTCCCATCTGCGTCACCCAAATAGTGCAAAAAGGGACCATCAGGGACGCCACCGCTTGCCACAATGGCAATCTTGTCAGCGCTGCTAGCCACCGCGCACCGCTGGCTGCACAGCCTCTTGCCACGCACGCCTGGAAAGGTCCCAGGGCGACACGTTGGTGGATGTGCTGGAGTGCGGGTACAGAGTGTAGCTTGCCGCGGTCGTTGTCTTGTCGCGTCCGGAAGCTTGTCGCTCACCGGGCCTCGCCGGGACGCGTGGCGCGTCTCGGCAAGTTCCTTGAGATGCCTCGGTTGGCCTTCCCGGCAAGCTCCTCTTGCCGGGGCCTTGTCTCCTTAGCTTGAATACTTTGTTCTTGAATGGCTCCAAAGGAACCAAGGAGGACCTTGGCGGTCACCCGGCAAGCCTTGCCGCGGGGTGCTGCGACTGCCCATGCACAAGTTCGGGATACTAAGGTACCCCTACTCTAGTACACCGATAGGAACCCCCGGGCCTGGGCCACACACGGTGCCGAGCGCTGTTGGGCCAGGCCCAAAACAGGGCACGGGCACACGCGGCCTGGGTTACGCCGTATCTTACTCCGTATCCACCGCGCCCTCCCCGAACAGCACGCGTCGAATGCGGCGTCGTGGGAGAGATCATGGGTGGTTTCTTTATTCGGAAAGACGGAACGTCCGCCCCCTCCCTCTTTATAAGCAGGGGAAACAGGGGCAGTGCGCCCATCTCGCCGGTTGCTGTTCCAATCTCAGAAACTTCCGCCGCTCCTCCCTTTCTTCCCAAAGCTGAAAGAGAGCAGCGCTCCGCCCCCATCGCCACCAACATCACCAACGCCGTCGATCTCCCCCACCACCTCCGCCATGGCTCCGAAAGCCAACAAGGGGAAGGCCGTGAAGTCGACCGAGGCGCAGCGGCTCGCGGCGCTGCGAAAGGAGCAGGCAACCTTCCCCCCCAAGCTCGCCGCGAAGGAGCTGAGGGAGTATTACTACCTCTTCTGGTCGACGGAGACGCGAGCGCATCCGCGCACGAAGGTACTCTCAGCCGCCGCTTCGGAACGGGCTCCGAATGGATATCCCTTCTTCGCGTTGTTCTTCTACTGCGGGCTCTGCCCGCCTTTCTCTGAGTTTTTCTGCGACATTATGAACACCTATGGGTTCCGCCTCCTTGACTTCACCCCCAATGCCGTTCTGACCATGGCAGTTTTCGCACATCTCTGCGAAAACTTTGTCGGAGTCTATCCAAATGTAGCTCTTTTTCGCCACTTCTTTATGCCCCGAGTTGAGAGAGGGGAGCCTTTATCCGGCGGAATCGCCTGGATCTCGAGAGTTGGCAAGAAGGAAGCTTATCTGGAGGGAGAGCTCCACGGCAAGTGGGAGGAATGGAGAGCAGACTGGTGCTGGATTGTCGAGGAGAACCCGCAGCCATTTACCGCCGAGCGCCAAGCCCCAGTAGTGCGCGGCAACGATTGGAGCAACGTGGCCCCGGAAGACGATAGGCTGAAGATTGCCGTCACCCGGATCCTACGCCTCAGGCTTGCCGGGCTCATTGTAGGCGCCGTTGGTGCAGATTTTCTTCGCCGTTGCATCGCCCCCCTGTAGGAGAGGAGGAGACCCGCCTGGGAGTTCCAGAATGCGGAGGATATCATGAGGCTGCGCCCGGGCCTCAACTTCAACTTCACTGTCCTGGAACTGGAAGCGATGCTCCAGGAACTGTTCAAGCACGACCCTCAACATCCCGAAGTGTTCAGGTTACCGAAGGGTGTCATTCCGCTGTGCAACAACTCCTCGCTCGACCGCATCCGTGCAATGATGCCACTGTGCGATTCGCATGGAATTGTCCCAACTTGGCAAGAGCCTGCAGACGACGTCGTGCAGGAGTTCTTCGACGGCATGGTAGAAGTGCCGGTCCGCTTCGATGAACAGAAAAGCCTTACTCGCGACACCACCGACGCGGAGATGCAGCGCATCGCCACTAGGCTGGAAGAGGCGGCGGCAGCCGCTGCCGCGGGCGAGTTTGGATTCACCGTGGAGGAGGCAAAGGCAGCAGAGGCGGCAAGCCTTGCCGAGGAGAGGAGCTTGCCGGCGAGGGAGAGCTTGTCGGGCCTGAAGTTGAGTCGAGCGAGCCCGCCGAGGGTGCGAGCGGCTCGTTGAAGACCAACTCCTCTTCCTCCTCATCTTCAGATAGTTCGCCGCAAGCAGAGCCCCTAGTTCCACCAAGAAGGCGTCTCCGCAAGGCCGGGGACGTAGCGGGGCGGCAGACGAGTCAACAACCGCCGCGCCGTGTGACACGCTCTACCGTGGCAAGCACTGTTGCCGCGGGAGCACCTCACGCCGCTGCGGCAACTGGAGCGGGGTCCTCCCGATCCACCGCCACTGCCCCCGCCAAGCGGCTAAGGGAACCCACTCCTCCGCCTTGTCGCGCCGGAGGTGAGCCGGACTTCGACCTCTCCGCGCTCACCTCCGATGAGGAAGAATAAGAGTAAGATTCTTTGCTGTACTTGTAGTTCTTCAATTCTTGCTGTTTTGTCTTGCATCTAATTTGCTTTACTCCGAACCCATTCCTTTTCAGCACTCTGGTCCAGAGAGCGGCGAAGAGAGCCAAGGTCCCGGTGATTGTCATCGAGGACGAACCCACCGCGATAGCGGGGGGTGTGTCCGAGATCACCTTGCCGGACCCGGCAACTATTCCCCAAAGCAGCCCCCAGCGCAGCCTCCAGCGTAAGTATATGGTTTACTTCCCGCTGTTAGGTGTGCATGGGTGCTCTTTCTTTGCTGATATCTGACTATTGGTTTGCGTAGGAGCAGAGCAGCCTCACCAGGAGCGCCCGGAAGCCGCCCCCGACATGCCATCTGCTTCGACTACACCGCCAAGGGAGGGTTCCCCGACAAGGGAGCGTTCTCCGGCAAGGGAGAGTTCTCTGGCAAGGGACAATACCAGTGACCCCCCGGTGGCGGAGACTACGACTATAGAACCTGGTCAGGTAATCCTCTTGCTTGAAAACTTCCCTTGGGTTCTTCTTCTTCTAGTTTTCTTTTTGGATATTCGCTCGACTTTTCTCCCTCTTCCGGACTTCAGATCCACCTGCCATGGAGCCGATGGAGACCGAGGTTGCCGGTGAGGAGAACGCGCGCGGCAATACCGACGACGCCGCCGCCACCGAAGAAGCGGCTGGTGATGATGATCCCGCCGGAAAAGAGACCGCCAAAGCTGCCGCCGCAAAAGCTGGCGAGGGGTCTGGCGATCGCATTGACGGCGAGGGGTCAAGCGTGAGCGCGAGAAGGACGCCTACACCCTTGGTGAGCTGCAGGGACGTCTCGTCGAGAAGGGAAAGGAGCTTAGCGCCGCCAAGGACTCCAACGCAGATCTTGAGTTCAAGCTGACTACTTTGACCAAGACGCTGGACGGCGCCAGGGAGCAGGAGGTGGCCTTGAAGGAGAAGATCAAGGCCGACGAGGCACTGCTGGCGAGTGCTGCTGCCGCCCAGAACACTTTTAGGGAGAATGTGGAGCACTGGACGAAGGGTCTTGTGGATGTTGCCGCAGCCATCGACAGGGAGCTGGCGCAGCTGGGGATGGAGGATTTCGGGTATCCCTCCGATGAGAACCTCCAACCCAGTGCCAAGCTCACCTTGTTCTTCAAAGGTGTGGCGACAGCCCTCCAGCGACTCCGGGAGAAGATCCCAAAGCAGCTGGCCGACGAGTCGCGCAAGATCTGCGCGGGAGCTCTTCAAAAGGTGTTGGTGAAGGTGGCCTTCCAAAACCCGGGCCTCAACCTCACCAACGTCCTCAGGACCTTGCCGCCGGATGCTGATCTGGAAGCGCTCAAGACCCTTGTCGCACCCATTGTGGACAAGGTGAGCGGGATCAAGAGGGTTGAGGGCGATCGCGTAGATTAGGCCGCCTGTTTTCTCCTTTTCTTGTCGCTGCTGGTTATGTTATGAGAACAATCTGTTAGAGCTGCGACAAGCTATTTTGTAATATAACTCTATTTTGGGTAGCGATTGCTATGTTATTTCCTTTACTTGATTCCCTCCTTTGTATGTTTTTGCCCTACGCTTTTAGGGAACTTGCCGGTGCAGGCGCCTTAGCTGCGAGCGATGAGTGCGGGACGTTAGCAGCCTGCTAGCGGTGCCGCTACCGACAACAAACCTTGTCGCAACTAGTCGCAGCTCACTTAAGTTGTTGAGCGGACTCGAAACAAAGTAAGGGAGCAACTAGTTACGAGTTGGTTCCTCCGCGCACAGGTTTTTCATACAAAGCACAGTCGTTCGAGGAAGATAACTTAAATTTTTTAAAACTGATTGCTCAAACTTTGGCAACTTAGCTTTTTCTGTCATTTGCTTCCCGGTAAGGCAAAACTTTCTTGAAGGACGCCTGGTCCACACCATTATCTTCTCCTTTCCCCCTGGCAAACTTGTGGGCGAGGGAACCTTCCTTTCTTTGATAAAAAGAAAGAAGAGAAAATAAAGATATGGAGCCTTACGACTCGTTATTGCTTACCGGGGGTTGGCGCTGCACAAAGTGTCAGATAACACATGCAAAAGAAAGCACGAAATCGACAATATGTGCGGAGCACATGAGCTTTACTTATGCACGGGGTCTGTGCCCCGCTTTGTACAAAGGATTACATGCAACAGCGGCAAGACTTGCAAAAAAGGTGGTTGCCGGAATAGGTTCCGGCAACCGCGCCTTACGGGTAAAACTTACGAAGATGCTCAATGTTCCAGGAGTTGCTCACCAGAATGCCATCTTCGGTCTCAAGGCGGACAGCGCCAGGCCTAGTGACTCGTTTCACCCGGTAAGGGCCTTCCCACTTCGGCGTCAACTTGTTGGAATTCTTGGCGGACTGAACGCGGTGAAGAACAAGGTCGCCTTCCTCGAGACTTCTGGCATTAACTTTGCGGCTATGGTAGCAGCGCAAAGCTTGCTAGTAGCGAGCAGCTCATACCGCAACCTGAAGACGGTTGTCAGGACCCCGACTCAATGCCACACCGATCTAGCATGTAACACATCATATCACTTTGCGGCCTCACGCACGGTATTCCCACGGGTGTCGCCTTACCATGGCCCGGGACCGTTTGCGCCTTTTGGCTCACGTATATGATAGTGTCGCTAGCATCCATATGACAGAGAACCCGGGCCGACATGACTAGTCGTGAACCCAAAGTGGCACTAACCTATGGGGACAGGCATACATGAATCACATCGAGCATGTCGGTCATCAACGTATGAATTCGGGTTGTAGCTCTGGGCTAACAGGACTCCGGTATCCCGGGCTGTAGTGGGCTAGGCAGGACTCCGAATATCACCGCGTGACATTTCCCCGAGGGGACAGACATAGGAACGAGGTGAAACACATGCCGGCCAGTCAGGTGTCCAAGCAGTAGTGCTGGGCTAGCAGGACTCCGGTGAACCGGGCTGTAGCGGACTACTATTGCTCAAAAGCACAAGACTACATTTCCCCATAAGAGAGGCTACCAAGGATAAACAACTAGGTTGTCGGATCCCACACATAGCAATACAAGTTACACATACGCATAACATGCAGGTATGTGCAGTACAACATGGCATCACAACATAACGCAAACTCATATAGATAAAGGCTCAGAAGAGCCACATGGCAATAAATACAAACAGGGGTCACATGACCCAACATTCAGAGCAATCAAGCAACAAACGGAAGCATTACATGTCTGGGTACAGACTTCTATAAATGAAAAAGGCTGAAAGCCTGACTATCTACAACGTCCGATCAAGATCGTAGCTGAGCTACAAGCTACTTGTCGAAGTCCATGAGAACACTAGCAAGACCGAAGTCTCCGCTGCAAAAACATAAATAAAGCAACATGAGTACAAAGGTACTCAGCAAGACTTACATCAGATCCTATCATACATGCACTTGTATCAAGAGGGTAATGTGGGGTTTAGTTGCAGCAAGCCAGCTTTGACTCTGTGGCTATCCTGTTCTATGACTACCAGAACTTCTTTGAGGTGATATGGCGCACACGAGTCCACTAATCACCACACAATACACCACTATGGATTCATTCCCGTCTCCCTACGAGAAGGCCATCCATAGCACTCACACTTGTCTTGAGCATTTTATAGTATCCACTTCAAGTTGTCTATGTACCATGTAAGCATCCAAGAAGTCCATAACCGCGGACCCGGCTATTCGAATAGATCATGTTAACCCTACAGGGGTGTACTTCTTCACACACGCTCTCGCCACTTACCGCCATGTACACGTCATGTATCTCGGCAACCTTCAAGCGGAAGCCTGGCGAGGGTGTCGGCCATGACCTGACTAACCACACAAGACTCTAGCCCAGGTTTATCGCCTATTCGGGTTCCATCCGTAAGGAGATCCGGCCGGGGTGTCGCTCATGGCCGCAAACGATGTGAGCAGGGTTCCCAAGCCCACCTTCCGGGTGCCACTTGGTACACCGTTCCACCTGTGCCTAGTCTGTCCCAAGCCCACCCTGCCGGGTGCCACCTGGTAGAAAAATAGCACTACCTACAAACACCAGAAACTAGTTGCGACTCCTGGACAGAGATCAAGTTGGTTAATAAGTCGAGAGGGGTCGAGTTACCGGAACCCAATGTGTGGTAGTATCGAGTCATTGGACAACATACATTGAACTCAGTGCTTAAGGACGGTTCCAATGAGACAACCCACCATGTACTCCTACATGGCCTCTCACCGCTACCTTTACCAAATCGTGTTCACACACTTCACTCTTAGCATCAGAACATATCGTAACACTCCAATTCATTCCCAATGAACTAGACCTGACACAACTCTAAGCAATAGCAGGCATAGCATGGTAGGAACACAACATGGCTCAATCAACTCCTACACATGCTAGTGGGTTTCAACTATTTACTGTGGCAATGACAGGTCATGCAGAGGAATGGTTTCAACTACCACAGCACATAGTAGCAGATGAATCGTTGTTGTCCTAGTGCAATAACTGAGAGCAGGAGCGAGAGAGTAGGATTGTATCGGAATGAACAAGGGGGTTTTCTTGCCTGGTAGATCAACAGAGGAGGCACTGCTTCACAGACAGGTACTCTGGAACGGCTCCGGAGCAAGACCTATCGAGAAGGAACGGTGCCAACAATCAATACACAAGCATATGCGACAATATGATGCATGAACATGGCATGAAGATGTGATGTTGTTTGAGCTAATGCAACTAGTATTCATTTGGTTTGAAGTCCATTTGAACCAGAAGCTCAAATGCATCTCCAAAATAAGCTCTTATATATGCCATAATGTGTTTTCTAATATACAGCATGTATAAGTTGGTTTGTCATGCATGAAACTAGTACAGATGGAAAGGTTGCATTTTTCTGATAATTTTTCATATATAAATTATTTCAATCTGAGCTACGGTTGAATTTCTATGATTTTTTGAAGTTTAAATCATTTTCTGGAATTTCCTGATTTATTTTAAATCCAGAAAATAACTAATTGCGTCAGCACTGCGTCATGCTTGCGTGAGCAAGTCAACTGCGGCTGACTCGGGTCAAACCTGACGTGTGGGGTCCACACGTCAGTGACAGGGGGTTAAACAGGGTTAGTTTAATCCTAATTAAAAAGATTAGTGGCGTTGGGGCCCACTGTTAGTGTCAGGGGGTTAACTAAGCGGTGATTAGCACTAATCTAACTTAATTAGCCGGGGGGGTTAGTTAGCTGGGTTGACCCGGTCAATCCCGCCGGCGTTTAACCGCCGGCGACCACGGGGCTCGGCGGAGTCCCCGCTGGAGGCCACGAAAGCGGCGGCTGGGGGCACCAGAAGGTCGCCCGCGCTCCCGCGCATCCAGGGGAACCAGCGAGAGGCGGCGGAGGTAGCGGAGCTCACCGGAGCGGAGCTCGGGGCGGCGGCCGGAGTTCGGCCGAGTGCGCGTGGGTGCTGCGGGGCACGGGGAAGTGAGCGGAAAGGCTCTACGGCCTCCTGGCGTCACCAGGAACACGGTGATGCGCACGGGAGTGGCTGGCTCGGGCTCTGGCCACCGTGGCGCCATGGCCGGAGGCGAAGAGCTTGCGGGCGCGGTGGTTGTGCTAGCTAGACGGGGCAAACGAGCACGGGGAGGAGGGGAAAACGAAGTAGAGCTCACGGCGGATCCAGCGAAGGCGTCAGCGAGCTCGGGGAAGCACTGGTGCGGCCGGAGCGTCGTCGGCGATCTCGGGCAGCCGGTGACGAAGACGATGGCGATGGCGGCGCTCCAGGGCTTCCCGCGTCTTGCGGCTTGGCGGAGAGGACGGTGACGACGGCGCGGAGCTCGGGGACGGCTCAGATGCTCTCGAGGGGCGCGGTGGCTACGGCTACGGCGAGCGGTGGCGACGGGCGCGTTCGGGCGGTCGGGAGAGAGAGAACCAGGGGAGGGGGAGGAATGAGAGAGAGGGAGAGAGGTGCGGGGCGTCGCGTGGCGTCGTCCGGGGCATCCAGACGAGGAGGGGAGAGGGCAGGCAGGCAGGGAGGCTGGTGGCGTGGCGCGGTGGAGCGCGCGCGCGTCGGGCACGCGCCCATCCCCCTGTCGAGGACGAAGACGACAGAGGAGGGCCAGTGGGCTGGGCCGGCGCTGGCTGCTGCTGGGCTGCACCGGGAGGAGGCCCAGGTAAGTATCCCTTTTTATTTCTGTTTCCTTTTCTATTTTACTGACATATGTTTTGATTTAATAATAATACTAAATCAATTTATTATCTTATGCCAATGTTTGCAGGAGCTAACTATATTATTCCAGAGCTCCTCAACAAGTGGCATAATTTTTGGAGCATATTTTGTATATATAACAATATATATCCAAAGCAAATAATTATCGGATTAATCCAAATGGCCAAAATTAAATATCCATGAGCTCCTAAAATATTTGTTTGGATTTTACCTCTGACCAATATTTTCAGAGAGCAACATGAACATTTCCTTGGAGCTTTTTGGAACAATTTTTATTTGGGTCATTTTCAGAATGATTCTGAGGGTTTCCCAAGTCCTCATTTCAAATTTAAATGGTATTTAAACATGATGCACAAATGACTAGCTAGTCTAGGTCATACCAGACTAGGGATGTGACAACGGTCTTCCTCAAGGAGCAGCGCGTCATCTTGCCACAGCTGCTCTTGCTCAAGCTCATCATAAGCGAGCACTCGAGGTGACCCGTATACGACTTCCGTGGGGAGAACTGCCTCTGCTCCATAGACTAGAGCGAAAGGTGTGTGACCAGTGGCTCGATTTGGCGACGTCCTGATCGACCAAAGAACCACCGGCAGCTCCTCAATCCAGTTCTTTCCGCACTTGCGCAGCCTGTCGAAAGTCCTGGTCTTGAGCCTGCGCAGCACTTCAGCATTTGCCCTCTCCGCTTGACCGTTGCTTTTCGGATGAGCAACAGAAGTGAAGCAGACCTTGGCGCCAAGATCTTGGACGTACTGCATGAAGGTGCGGCTCGTGAATTGCATGCCGTTGTCGGTGATGATCCTGTTAGGGATCCCGAAGCGGCAAACAATCGATCTGAGGAACTTGACTGCTGACTGTGCTGTCACCTTCCTCACTGCTTCCACTTCTGGCCACTTTGTGAACTTGTCGATTGCAACGTACAAGTACTCAAAGCCCCCGACAGCTCGGGGAAAGGGGCCGAGGATATCGAGCCCCCAGACCGAAAATGGCCAGGATAAAGGGATCGTCTGGAGGGCTTGAGCTGGCTGGTGTATCTGCTTGGAATGGAACTGGAACGCTTCACACTTGGTTACTTGTGCAGTTGCATCCTGGAGGGCTGTCGACCAAAAGAAACCTTGCCGGAATGCTTTGCCGGCAAGCGCTCTTGCGCCAATGTGGTGACCACATATGCCTCCATGTATCTCTGCCAACAGCTTTTGTCCATCTTCCCGGTGAATACACTTCAATTTCACACTGTTGAGTCTTCTTCTGTACAGTGTGTTGTCGACAAACTGGTACATACTTGACTGCCGGGCTACTCATTCCGCTTCTTCTTGCTCTTCGGGAAGTTCTCCTGTCTGAAGGAAACAGACAATCTGTTGTGCCCATGCTGGAGCTTGCGGCTCGACAACAAGGACTAAAGGCACATCCGCTGCTGCGGGAACATCCGCTTCTACAGCGAGAACCTGCGGCTCAGCCGGAGCTTGACGTTCCCCGGCAAGCTTGCCGGAGCAAAACTTGTCGGGAGCGTCTGCTTCAACGGAACAAACCCTAGGGCTTGCCCGAGCAGACTGCTCCTCAGCACCCTTGGTGTTGATCTTGGGGACCTTCTTAGCGGCGGCTTCGGGGAGCTCTGCCAAAAAATAGTCACCAGAAATCAACTTCCTCTTCTTGCTCTGTCCAGTTGATGGCGTTACAGACGGTTGAGTCAGTTTGAGCACAAAGATCCCTGGTTCCACAGGTAACTTAAGTGCGGCGCACTTCGACAGGCCATCGGCAATGTCGTTCTGAACTCTTGGAACATGTTCCATCTGTAGGCCGTCAAAGTGCTCTTCTAACTTTCTCACTTCATCAACGTAAGCTTCCATCAATGGACTCTGGTAATTTTTGTTCACCTGGCGAACGACAAGCTACGAGTCACCCCTGACAATGAGCTTCTTGATCCCAAGGTCTGCTGCAATCCTGAGACCGGCAAGCAAACCTTCATACTCTGCAGTATTGTTTGTTGCTTGCTCCTTGGGAAAGTGCATCTGGACTACGTACTTGAGGTGCTCTCCGGTGGGCGCAACAAGTAGCACGCCCGCACCGGTGCCTTGCAGCGAGAAGGCACCAGCAAAGTACATTAGCCACTCTTTGCTTGCTTCCTTGACGGGGATGCTCGTTCCTAGAATTTCTTCATCTGGAGTTGGCGTCCACTCTGCTATGAATTCTGCCAATGCTCTGCTTTGGATAGTTGAAGTGCTCTCAAACTTGAGGCCAAAGCTTGACAGTTCCAGTGCCCACTCGGCAATCCTGCCTGTTGCTTCTGGATTCTGCGGTATCCTCTTCAGCGGAAAACGAGTGACAACTATGATCTCATGTGCTTGGAAGTAATGGCGCAGCTTTCTCGAGGCCATAAGAAGGCTGAAAAGCAATTTCTGCACACCAGAATACTTTGACCTAGCCCCCTGCAGAAGGGTACTGACAAAGTAAACTGGGCGCTGCACCATTCTCTTTTGTATCTCCTCACACACCTGCGCAGGTCCATCTTTGTCGGGACTAGGGCTTGTCGGTGAAGTCCCCTGCTTGTCGCTGGATGCATCTGCCGCGGTTGCTGGCTCATCATCCGCTTCCCTCTCCGCCACTAACGCAGCACTAACCACTTGATTGGTTGCCGCTACATAGAGCAGCAACTTCTCTTGTGGCTTAGGTGCGACAAGTGTTGGAGTGGAGGACAGGTATCTCTTCAAGTCTTGCAGCGCAGCCTCCGCTTTCCGGAGTCCATTTCATTGGACCTGCCTTTTTCAATATTTTGAAAAATGGCAGGGCGCGCTCAGCAGACCTAAAGATAAACCTGCTAAGAGCCGCCACGCAACCGTCAAGTCTTCGTACATCCTTGATGCGCTTTGGTGCTTCAATCTGCTCAATGGCCTTGATTTTGTCGGGATTGGCTTCAATTCCCCGCTGATACATGAAGAACCTAAGAAGCTTGCCGAAGGGGACTCCAAACACACACTTCTCGGGGTTAAGCTTGAGGTTGATCTTGCGCAGATTTGCAAAGGTTTCGTCTAAATCCTGAATCAGAGTTGCCTTGTCCTTACTCTTGACCACTATGTCATCCATGTAGGCTTCCACATTTCTGTGCATTTGTGGCTCAAAAGCGTCATGGACTACCCTTGCAAATGTTGAACCAGCATTCTTTAAACCGAAAGGCATCCGTATGAAACAGTATGGGCCACATGGAGTGATGAATGCGGTCTTCTCCTAATCCTCTTCTGCCATGAAGATCTGATGGTATCCTGAATATGCGTCAAGAAATGAAAGCAAGTCACATCCAGCCGTGGAGTCAACAATCTAGTCAATGCGCGGTAAGGGAAATGGGTCTTTGGGACAAGCTTTATTGACATCGATAAAGTCGATACAAAGCCTCCATTTCCCGTTTGCCTTGCGCACGACCACAGGATTGGCCAACCACGTAGGATGGAGCACTCCTCTGACAAGGCCTGCTGCCTCCAATTTCTTGATTTCTTCTGCGATGAATTCTTGGTGCTCCACTGCTTGTTTCCTGACCTTCTACTTGACGGGCCGCGCATGAGGACAGATGGCAAGATGGTGCTCGATTACTTTCCTGGGAACACCGGGGATGTCAGACGGTTGCCATGCAAACACGTCGACGTTCGCCCGCAGGAAAGCAACGAGCGCGCTTTCCTATTTAGGGTCGAGAGTGGCACTGATGGTGAAGGTACCACCAGTGCCGTCCTCCTTGGCAGACACCTTCTTGGTCTCTGGCGGAACTGCCATTGTCTTCTTACGCTTGCCGGTGGAGCTAGATGGTGCATCCTTGACGGTAGCGCAGCACTCCGAAGAGGTGCGCTTGCCGGAGTGGGCATCAGAACTCTTGCCGGACTTGGTCTTCTTCTTCCCCCCGGGAGCTTCAACGGCAAGTGACTTGCGATCTGTTGCAGCTGCTGCTTCCCGGTAGATCTTGTCGGCGCAGATAACAGCATCCTTCTTGTCGCTAGGGACAGAGATGACACTTATCGGGCCTGGCATCTTCAGCATGTTGTATGCATAGTGAGAGGCTGCCATGAATTTGGCGAGTGCTGAACGGCCGAGTATCCCATTGTAAGGCAATGGAAAGTCAGCAACGTCAAAAGTGACCCTCTCAGTCCTAAAGTTCAACTCGCTGCCAAATGTTACCGGCAATGTGATCTTTCCCTTCGGCTTGCTCCTTTCCGGATTGATTCCTTGGAATGTTCCGGTCTCTTCGAGCTCGCTATCAGGGATCTGGAGTTTCTGGAGTACCGTGGAGGAGATCAGGTTCAAGCCGGCCCCGCCGTCAACTAGCATCTTAGTGACCTTGAGGTTGCGGATAGTTGGTGAAACCAACATCGGCAAGCACCCGACTGCAGTTATGCGATCAGGGTGGTCCTCAATATCAAAGATGATAGGCGTGCTGGACCATTTCAGAGGCTTGCATGACTCGATAGGTGGTTCTGCCGCATTGACTTCCCGCACCCACTGCTTGAGCTGGCGGTGTGAAGTATGCAGAGAAGCACCGCCATCAACGCACAGGACCTCTGTGGCTTTCTGGAACTCCTGCTCACCGGTCTCGTCATCATCCATATCTTCATCGTCGTCGTCGTCTTCATCCTTGTCGCGGCCGCGGGGAGGTCTGTCTCCTTGTCGCTGCTTTGCCTTGCCGCGGCGTCCTCCTCGGCCGGGGCGTTTCTTGCCGGATCCTCCAGTACCTTCTTGGGCCTTCTCCTTGTCGCGTCGCTCGTATTCAGATTTTTGCTGGTCAACAAACTGCTCGACCTTCTTGCAGCTCTGGAGGTCATGGCCCTTGGTGTGGTGGATCTTGCAGTACTGCTTGTTGGTGCCGTCCTGCTTGTCGGCAACCGCCACAGCCTGGCAGTTGGTGCATGCGGCAATCTCTGTGCCGGAGCTACCAGCTTTGGCTGTCTTGGCGCCACCTCCATTGCCGGACTGCTCAACGACTAGCACATCTTTGACTTTCTTCTTCCTGTTGTTCCGCCGCCGGTTTCTCTTTGCCGGGGCAGCATTCTCGCTATCAGATCCTCCTGCTCCTGTATTCTCTCCGGGGAGTTTCCTCCCTTCCTCAGCACGTGCACACTTGTCGGCCAGGGCATATAGCTCACTGAGGTCTCTGATCTTGCACATCGCCATCTCCTCCCGCATCCTGCGGTTTCGCACGTTCTGATGGAACGCACTGATGACCGCGGCAGGGTGGACATCTGGGATGTTGTGCTGTACACGGCTGAATCTCTGAATGTACTTGCGCAGGGGCTCTCCTTCCTACTGGGCGAGCAGATGAAGGTCGCTCTCTTGGCCATGAGGTTCGTGGCCGCCTGTAAAGGCGCCGACAAACTGATGGCATAGGTCTGCCCAGGTGGATATGGAGTTATCCGGCAAGTGCATGAGCCAGGACCTGACATTGGGCTTGAGCACCAGCGGGAAGTAGTTGGCAAGGATCTTGTCGTCTCGCCCCCCGGCAGCTTGCACTGCGATGGTGTAGATGCTGAGGAACTCCGACGGATGCGACTTGCCGTCGTACTTCTCTGGTACGTCTGGCTTGAAATTCTTCATGCTGGGCCACTGGACTTGCCGCAGCTCACGAGTGAACGCAGGGCAACCTACCGCGTACGGCAAGTTGCCTGGTTCCCCTGGCGCATGCATGTGGACAGAGGGCCCAGCGTGCTGGTCCGACTGACGCCGCGCTTCTCTTCGGCGCTTGATGCGAGTACAAGCGTCTTCTTGCTGTCGTTCGTGAAGAACTTGGCGCTGATCGGGACGAGCTCATGGATCTGATGATGCAGTGGAGTCACTGTCGAGGTAGATCCGGCGAGTCGGCGATCTTGGCCTTCGGGGTGGAGAGTGCACGGTGGCTGCACCCCCACCAGTTTTGTCGCCATCGGCTCGTGCCTGGCAGTCTTGCCGCGGCCGCGATGTACTCGGCTGCCGCGGAGTGTCGCCGTTGGCGAAGCCAATGAGACTCTGAATGGTGGCCCTCCATTCGTCGATCTTGTCTGCCGTTGGAGGGTAATCCAGGAGTAGTTAAGGTCGCGCCAAAGCTTCTGCTGGAGTGGTGGGTGGCAGTGGCGAACGGTGCGAGGAGCGGGATATGCTCGGACTTCTAACTATGTTGGAAGGAGCAGTATCCCGTCCAGGCGACCGTGTCTTGCTCGTGCCACCATGTTGGCGTGCATGCTGGTCTTGAGCACCCCGAGATCCACCGGCTCGATCTTGGTCCAACGAACATATGGTACCGTGAGTACCATGACGCTGTCGGTCCCGCGCCTCCTGAGATGGGCGTGGTGCATGTACGGACGCCGAGGTCTGCGCAGCCTTGTCCTTGGACCTGGCAGCACCGTGAGCTCCCTCGTCGACGCCCGTTCTTCCGCCGGCGTCGACCCCACCGCCCGTTTGCTCCGATGGTGGTGGGATCGACGCGGACGGAGTAGCCGCCTCCGAAGCCTTCTTCTTCGGTGGCATGTTGATGAAGAAGATGAAGATCTAACTCGTGTGAACACCGGATCAGGTTCACACAGCCTCAACGCCCCCTACCTGGCGCGCCAAAGATGTCGGGGGAAACTGATCCACGAACACCTATGGGACCGGCGGACCGGGCCCCTTTCGGTTCGGCGGGGGGCGAAGATCGCATGAAGAGCAGATCGAGGCGAAGCACACGAGCAATTTACCCAGCTTCGGAGCTCTCTGGAGAGATAATACTCCTACTGCTGCATGTCTGAGTGTATTGAGTTCTTTCTTGGGAGCGCTGAGTGCTACAGTACACACTAGCTGCTAACGAGACCGAGCGTGAGTGTTTTCTGCCTTCGAAGCCCCCTCTACATTGCGCATGGGCCTCCTTTTATATGCTCAAGGGGTCACCGACAGGTGGCAACATAGACAAGGGTAAAAATGGAAAAGTGTTGCGGTTGGTACAACTACCTGTACAGTGTATCATACCTAACCCTGACGGCAGGGGACAAAGGCATTAAATGCCCATCTGTGTCGCCCAAATAGTGCAAAAAGGGACCGTCAGGGACGCCACCGCTTGCCACGATGGCAATCTTGTCAGCGCTGCTAGCCACCATGCACCGCTGGCTGCACAGCCTCTTGCCACGCGCGCCTGGAAAGGTCCGAGGGCGACACGTTGGTGGATGTGCTGGAGCGCGGGTACAGAGTGGTATCATGCCGCGGCAAGTGCCTTGCCGCGGTCGTTGTCTTGTCGCGTCCGGAAGCTTGTCGCTCACCGGGCCTCGCCGGGACGCGTGGCGCGTCTCGGCAAGTTCTTTGAGATGCCTCGGTTGGCCTTCCCGGCAAGCTCCTCTTTCCGGGGCCTTGTCTCCTTAGCTTGAATACTTTGTTCTTGAATGGCTCCAAAGGAACCAAGGAGGACCTTGGCGGTCACCCGGCAAGCCTTGCCGCGGGGTGCTGCGACTGCCCGTGCACAAGTTCAGGATACTAGGGTACCCCTACTCTAGTACACCGACAATAGGTTCAATACTAGAAATGAATGAGTAGTGTTCACAAAAGTTAGACAAACGGGTTTTAGAGTGAGTAATTCTCCCAGTTTGAATATCATCGAAGATTTGTTCGATGGGATGATCTCTTGAGACTCTTGCTCGAACTCTTGAGAGATTTTGTTTGGTTTGGGCTGGAACATCCTCTTCATTGTCTTGTTCTTCCTCTTTTCTTTCTTCATTGTCGTTGGCGTTGTTGTTCTCTTGTGGAGGTGGAGAGGGAGGTCGATGAGCTTCATCTTGTTGTACATCCTCGTTTCCTTCATCTTGATGTGTTCCACTTATGGATGCCTCCAAGTCAACTTATGGTTCACCTTGGAGTGAAGTTGAGGCTCCCACTTGAACGGACAAGGTACTCTCCTTCATCTCTGTTGGGCGAATCATGCCAATAGAAAAGTCTTGAATTGCTTCTGAGGGACCTTTGTCTCCTACATCAATCGGCAGTTTCTCTACTTGCGAGTTGTTAGAATCATCAAACTTCACATCTACCATCTCTTCAACCTTTCGGGTGAAATTGTTGTAGACACGTTAAGTGTGAGACTTTGAGTCATAACCGAGTAGAAAACCTTCATGAGACATAGGGGAAATTTCCGAACGATGATGCTTATCAAGAATGTAACATTTTGAGCCAAATACTCGAAAGTAACCAACTTGTGGTTTGTTACCAGTGAGAAGCTCGTATGACATCTTGCCAAGAAGCTTGTGAAGATAAGGACGATTTGTTACATGACAAGCTGTCTCAATCGCTTCTGCCCAAAAATGTCTTGGAGTCTTGTATTCATCAAGCATAGTTCTTGCCATCTCAATGAGCGTTCGGTTCTTCCTCTCAACAACTCCATTTTGTTGAGGCCTGTATGTAGCCGAGAAATCATGTGAAATCCCTTCTTCGTCAAGAAAGGTATCCACATTGGTGTTCTTGAACTCCGTCCCGTTGTCACTCTGCACCTTCTTGATCTGCACTTCAAATTGATTTTGAACCTTCCTAGCGAAGTTCTTGAAGATCTTTTGGACCCGTGATTTATCATCAAGAAAGAACACCCATGTAAATCTAGAAAAATCATCAACAATGACCAATACGAACGATTTAACACCGAGACTCTTGTAGGCGTTGGGACCAAAAAGATCCATATGAAGCAGCTCGAGTGGTCTTCTCACCGTCATAATGTTCTTCACAGGGTGACTTCCTCCAACTTGTTTTCATGCTTGACAAGCACTGCAAAGTCTATCCTTGTCAAATACGGCATCTTTAACTCCAAGGATCTGATCACCTTTAACAAGCTTATGAAGACTTCGCATACTCACGTGACCTAACCTTCTATGCCACAACCAACCTTTTGAAGATTTAGCAATTAAGAAAGTTCTAGGTTGAGCCTTTTTAGTGAAGTCATCAATGTATAGATCACCTCTATGTTTACTGGTGAATACCATATTATGATTATCTCTTCGAAACACTTGGCAATCTGCTTCAATAAACAACACATTTAAACTGAAATCGGCTAGTCTAGATATGGAAAGTAAGTTGTAGCCAAGAGATTTAACGAGCATAACATTTGGGATGGAGCTGTCATGTGAGATGGCCACCTTACCGAGGACAACCACCTTACCCTTTGAGTTATCACCAAAAGTGACATACTTTCGGTGACCATTGTTTTCAACAAGCTCTCGAAACATATCCTTGTCTCCAGTCATGTGATCAGTACATCCACTATCAAGGACCCATTCCTTTCCTCCAGCCATGTAGCCAAAAATGTTAGCCATAAGACCAAAATGTCTCATTGACTCATCAAGATGAAAGTCACTATCATCATCCTCATGATAATATCTATGTTCAACATTGTCTTGTGATTGATCATCACCTAGAGAAGGTGATTCATTATATTTATGATCATGACAACGTGCATCTTTATGAATTCTAATGACTTGAGAAATGATGCTACTAATGACTCCAACATCTCCTTTGGCACGCATGAGATCACGAAGCTCAAATAGGCAATCGTCAAATTTAGGATCACTAGGTTTCATCTTATGGAAAGCTATGGACTTTTGAAGAATCTCATCTAATTTTTTATAGAGTAGTTTGGAAAGCGTTCCTCATGATATCTCCATATAGTGTCCGCACATTCAAAAGTAGGCAAGCATACAAGCAAATTTCTAGGCAATTCTCTTATGATAAGATTAATAGTTCTAAGATTGCGGGTCATGTCAAGATACTGATGACCCACAAGTATAGGGGATCTATCGTAGTCCTTTCGATAAGTAAGAGTGTCAAACCCAACGAGGAGCAGAAGGAAATGAAAAGCGGTTTTCAATAAGTTATTCTCTACAACCACTGAAATTATCGGTAACAGATAGTATTATGATAAGATACTTCGTAATGGGTAACAAGTAACAAAGTAACTAAGGTGCATCAAGGTGGCCCAATCCTTTTTGTAGCAAAGGACAAGCCTGGACAACTCTTATATAAAGCAAAGCGCTCCCGAGGACACATGGGAATTACTGTCAAGATAGTTTTCATCATGCTCATATGATTCGCGTTCGTTACTTTGATATTTTGATATGTGGGTGGACCGGTGATGTGGTACTGCCCTTCCTTGGACAAGCACCCTAGTTATGATTAACCCCTCTCGCAGGCATATGCAACTACTAAAGAAGAATTAAGGTAAACCTAACCATAGCGTGAAACATATGGATCCAAATCAACCCCTTACGAAGCAACGCATAAACTAGGGTTTAAGCTTCTTCACTCTAGCAACCCATCATCTACTTATTACTTCCCAATGCCTTCCCCTAGGCCCAAAAAATGGTGAAGTGTCATGTAGTAGAGGTTCAAATAAAACCACTAGAGGAAAGACAAAATACAACTCATCAAAATATCGAACGAATACCAAATTCACATGATTACTTATAACAAGACTTCTCCCATGTCCTCAGGAACAAACGTAACTACTCGCAAATCATATTAATGTTCATAATCAGAGGTGTATTAATATGCATTGTGTATCTGAACATATGATCTTCCACCAAATAAACCAACCAACATCAACTACAAGGGGTAATCAACACTACTAGCAACCCACATGTACCAATCTGAAGTTTTGAGACAAGTATCAGATACAAGAGATGAACTAGGGTTTGAGAAGAGATGGTTCTGGTGAATATGTTGATGGAGATTGACCCCCTCTCTATGAGAGAATTGATGGTGATGATGATGGCGATGATTTCCCCCTCCCGGAGGGATGTTTCCCCAGCAGAACAGCTCCACCGGAGCCCTAGATTGGTCCTGCCCAGGTTCTTCCTCGAGACGGTGGCGCTTTGTCCCGAAAGCTTCCTTATGATTTTTTTAGGGCAAAAGATACCATATAGCAGAAGATGGGCATCGAGGACATACCAGGTGGCCCATGAGGCAGGGTGCGCGCCCTCCACCCTCGTGGCTGCTAGGTGGCCCCCCTCTGGTGCTTTCTTCGCCCAATATTTTTAATATATTCCAAAATTGACTTTCATGGAGTTTTAGGACTTTTGGAGTTGTACAGAATAGGTCTCTAATATTTCCTCATTTTCTAGCCCAGAGTTCCAGCTGCCGGCATTCTCCCTCTTCGTGTAAACCTTATAAAATAGGAGAGAAAAGGCATAAGTATTGTGACATAATGTTTAGTAACAGCCCATAATGCAATAAATATTGATATAAAAGCATGATGCAAAATGGACGTATCAACTCCCCCAAGCTTAGACCTCTCTTGTCCTCAAGGGAAAGCCGATATCCAAAAATATGTCCACATGTTTAGGGATAGAGGTGTCGATAAAATAAAATACAGACATGAGGGCATCATGATCATTCTGAGAATAGCAACATCTATATTGTCATATGATTTCTTATGGTAAAGTAACAATATATTCACAATGTAAAGTATGAATCAGAAACTTCATTGAAAACTAGCAAACTATAATCTCTGTCATTGAAGCAATTCCAATTTATCATAACATTGAAAGCAGTCAATATAAGAGCTTTTCAGCAAGCCCACTTACTCAACTATCATTTAGTCTTTCACAATTGCTAACACTCACACGATACTTATGGGTACGAAGTTTCAATTGGACACAGAGAAAGATAGGGGCTTATAATGTCGCCCCCAACCTTTTACCTCAAGGGTAATGTCAACAATAACACTTTATGAAAAACCTACATCCAAGTGGATATATATATCAGGATCTTTCCAACACATAGTGCTTGTCAAAGGATAAAGTGTAAAAAGGAAAGGTGAAGATCACCATGACTCTTGTATAAGGTAGAAGATAAAAATAAAAGATAGGCCCTTCGTAGAGGGAAGCAGAGGTTGTCATGCGCTTTTATGGTTGGATGCACAAAATCTTAATGCAAAAGAACGTCACTTTATATTGCCACTTGTGATAGGGACCTTTATTATGCAGTCTGTCGCTTTTATTTCTTCCATATCACAATCTCGTATAAAGCTTATTTTCTTCACACCAATAGATCATACATATTTAGGGAGCAATTTTTTATTGGTTGCACCGATGACAACTTACTTGAAGGATATTACTCAATCCATAGGTAGGTTTGGTGGACTCTCATGGCAAAACTGGGTTTAGGGATGTTTGGAAGCACAAGTAGTATCTCTACTTGGTGCAAACAATTTGGTTAGGATGAGGGGGAAAGGCAAGCTCATGTTGGATGATCCATGACAATATAACTTATTCGGATATAAGATAGCATAGCCCATTACGTTGTGTTCCTTGTCCAACATAAACTTTTTAGCATGTCATATTTTAATGAGTGCTCACAATCGTAAAAGATGTCCAAGATATTGTATTTATATGTGAAAACCTCTCTTTCTTTATTACTTCCTATTAATTGCAACGATGACCAAAACTATGTTTGTCAACTCTCAACAACTTTTATTCATCATATCTTTATATGTGAAGTAATTGCTCTCCATAAGATCAGTATGATCTTTTTATTTATTTTTATTCTTTCTTTTTATTCCCTCAAGATCATAACAAGATAGCAAGGCCCTCAACTCAAAACTAATCTTTATTATATATAACTCACCGACTCATTTACATAGATAGGGATCAAAACAAAATCAAATCTAGATCATACTAAAAAATTATTCTACTAGATCAAGATATAACCAAAAGGATCGAACTAATTAAAACGGTAAAGATAGAAGTGTGATGGTGATACAATACCAGGGCTCCTCCCCCAAGCTTGGCAATTGCAAAGGGGACTGCCCATACCCACGCATTTATGTCTCCTTCTCCGGAGGTGGTGATGATGGAGTTGTTGATGATGTAGGCTTGTAGTCCATCTTCCAAGGCATAGGCTCACCATCATAGAAGGGTGATCGAGTCTCCGGGATCCTCAAATTTGCAGGCAAACTTATCCTCTTGAATCTATATTCATACTCATAGTTTTGGTTTTGCAGGTCATAGATCTAGGCTTGGAGGTGCTCGATTTTTTCGTGAAGCTTGAAGATGGTCTCCCCGATATTCTTGGCATCCAGCTTGTGGTTGTTGGTGAACTCCGGGATCATCATGTGGTTGGCGTTGAGTCCACGTTCCACCATCCCTTGGCACTTGAAAACTTGTTGCTCCATGGCTTTGAGTCTTGCCTCCACGCTTTCGGTCCTCCTTGGTCCCTCCACATCACGGATGCACAACACCCCCTCACGAATCTCAATGGTTTGAGGGTGGTGAAGCACCTCCGCGAGGTAAGGGTTGATGAACTTCTCGAAAAACTTGTCCTTGGGGGTGCTTGGAGATGTGATGGTGATCTAGATCTGTCGGAAAAACAGCTCGAAACAAGAGCAGAGGATTTTGTCGTGGTACGGTGGTCAAAACCTTTGGGGGATTATATAATGAATTTTTAGCGACCAAAAGAAGTATCATGCAAGAAAACAGAGTCCGGAGGGCACACGAGGTGACCACAAGGTAGGGGGCGCGCCCAGGGGGGTAGGGCGCGCGCTCCACCCTTATGGACGCCTCGTGTCTCTTTTGGACTACTTCTAATTTTCCTAATTTTTTAAATATTCTAAAACGGAGAAGAAAATGTTATTTCAATAGTTTTGGAGTCGGTTTAGTTACTGTACCTCATACCTATTCCTTTTTGGAGTCTGAACCGTTCTGAAGGTGTCCCTTATGTACTCCTCTGGGGTTACGATGTCAATAACATTGGTTTCAACATTTATGGGATTACCTGAGATATAATGTTTGATTCTTTGACCATTCACCACCTTTGGATTTGTGCCTTCGGCGTTGTTGATTTTGATGGCACCAAAACGATAGACCTCCTCGATAATGTAAGGATCTTCCCATTTAGGGAAAAGTTTTCCTACAAAAAATCTTAGACAAGAGTTGTATAGCAAAACATAATCACCTACATCAAACTCACGCTTTTGTATCCTTTTGTCATGCCATCTTTTAACTTTTTCTTTAATCAATTTGGCATTCTCATAGGCCTGGGTTCTCCATTCATCAAGTAAGCTAATGTCAAATAGCCTCTTCTCACTGGCAAGTTTGAAATCACAATTGACATCTTTAGTCTCCCCATATGCCTTATGTTCTAGTTCAATAGGTAAGTGACATGCTTTCCCATAAACCATTTTATACGGAGACATACCCATAGGAGTTTTATATGCAGTTCTATAGGCCCATAATGCATCATCAAGTTTCTTGGACCAATTCTTTCGAGATCTATTAACAGTCTTTTGCAAGATCAATTTAATCTCTCTATTAATCAATTCTAATTGGCCACTAGACTGAGGGTGGTATGGAGATGCAATTCTATGATTAACATCATACTTAGCAAGCATTTTATTGAAAGCACCATGAATAAAATGTGAACCACCATTAGTCATTAAATATCTAGGGACTCCAAACCTCAAAAAAATAACTTGTTTAAGCATCTTAATAGAGGTGTTATGATCATCACTACTAGTTGGAATTGCTTCTACCCACTTAGTAACGTAATCAACAACAACTAAAATATGTGTATACCCATTAGAGGAAGGAAAAGGTCCCATATAATCAAAGCCCCAGACATCAAGTGGTTTAATAACAAGTGAATAATACATAGGCATTTCTTGATGTCTACTAATATTATCAATTCTTTGACATTCATCACAAGACAAGACAAACTTACGGGCATTTTTAAAATGAGTAGGCCAATAGAAAATGGATTGCAATACCTTATGTGCAGTTCTATCTCAAGCGTGGTGTCCTCTATAAGCATCAGAGTGACACTTACGTAGGATCTGTTCCTGTTCATGCTCAGGTACACAGCGTCTAATAACACCATCTACTCCTTCTTTATACAGGTGTGGGTCATCCCAAAAGTAATGTCTTAAATAATAGAAAACTTTTTTCTTTTGCTGGTATGTGAAACTAGGTGGTATAAATTTCGCAACAATATAATTAGCATAATCAACATACCATGGAGCAATACGAGAAGCATTTATGACAACTAATTGTTCATCAGGAAAGCTATCATCAATAGGTAGTGGGTCATCAAGCACTACAAAAAAAATACACTTCCGTGATGATACGTGTTTGTCACAGTAGGTCGCGTTTTTTGTCATGCATGTACATCCATGACAAATTATTGCAGAATCAAGATAGTCATACCCGTGCTGTCGTAGAAGTGTTCCATGACATTACCAAAATTATCATCACGGAAGTGTCCACTTCCATGACGATAAATCGCGCGTCACATAAGTGCTTTTGTCAAGGGTGACCGACACGTGGCATCCACCGTAATGGAACACCGTTAAGCTATCGGGTCGGGCTTTGGATCCGATAACCCGTTAACAGCCCCGACCAATGGGGATTTTCCACGTGTAAAATCATCATTGGCTGGAGGAAACACGTGTCGGCTCACCGTTGGGACAGATGTCATCCACTCATTGGACAGAAGGCGCCTATGATACATCGACACGTGGCACGGCCCAATAGAGGCCCATTCCTGTGAAAAGGTCGGCCCGTTTGACTTGGTCAAAAGGTGGCGGGCCGGTCCATGGAAAGCCTGTTAACGGCTTGTTCGCATATAGCCCATTTACAGCCCGCTAACCCAAGGCCCATTACGCCCATTCCGAATTAGGCCCAGTAGCGTCATCTGGGCCATCCAATATGATTCCAGCCCGTTTTCACTTCTGGCCCATGTATGGCCCATGACGTCTTTCAACCCATATGAAGCCCTATGTAACTCTTAGCCTATTAACGGCCCGTGGTGAAACTGGCCCGCAATTAACAGTGTATCACTTTACACCCATTAACGGCCCGTGGTGAAACAGGCCCGTAATGAACAATATATCACTTTATACCCATTAAGGGCCCGTTATTCAGTTGGGCCATTTCCAGCAAATGTTTTCTTTTGGCCTTCTCAGAGCCCATTTATTCTTGGGCTCATTTCCAGCATTCGTTTACTTACGGCCCGTTACTGTCTTTTTCTGCTTGTGGGCCAAATTCAGCCCGTGGTTACATCGGCCCGTTTGTGGTCCATTAATACATTGGGCCGTTTTCATAGCGTCATCAAATACGGCCTATTAACGATGGCCCGTTATGGTCATACGGCCCGTATAAGGCCCATTGAAGATACGGCCCGTAGAAGGCCCATTGTTTCTATGGCCCGTAGAAGGCCCATTGTTTCTACGGCCCGTAGAAGCAATACTGTTTCTACGGCCCATAGAAGGCCCACTGTTTCTACGGCCCGTATGAGGCCCAGTGTCACTATAGTAAATATTATCCCATGGTTATTGTGGCCTAGTTTTAAAAAGAACTTCACTGACTACAAGCAAACAAATAAACAGGATAACAAGGAAATAAATAAGCAAGCAACTTATGCTAGGCTATCACGACTGTTACTCATATTACATCCACTGGTCATCAAAGTTCGCCACCAGTGCAAATATAGGGAACAAAGCAGCATATCATATACACTGGTTGTCAAAGTTGGCGACCAGCGCAAATAAACGCCGCAGCAAAACAAATCCAGAACTGAAACCACTTTAAAAGATCTCAAGAAACAATATCCTGGGTACCCATAATGCTGGCAAGATGCTTAGCAAGCTTATTAACTTTCTCTTGTTTGGTGCTTAAATCCTCCAGCGCTTGCTGTTGCACCAGAAAATATGCATCTGAATTCTGGAGGGACTTCCTGAGTCCTTCATCTTCCTGTCGCAGCACATCTGATCGATGTCTTTCAACTTGAAGTTGAGACTCAAGAAGACGAACTGATTCAGGCAGCGAGTTCGAAGAGCTTGTGCCAGTAGTAGTGGCCAGTAACTCGAACACTACATCAAGACAGGACTTTTGGGTTCCCTCACTATCATCAAGATAGTTTTTATCAGCTTTCTTGGAGACCAACAGGGATGTCTCACTATCTTGAACCTTATCTGCATTAATTCCTTTACCATTGGATAACGCGGTACTGTTCTCCAATATTTTGTCGCATTCTAAAAGAGAAACAAGAAGACACATCACATGTTTACCATGTTGTATATGAAACTCATTTTGGTAAATGAGTTCAGTAGTAAAGTGGACAGGATAAGAGCATGAAACAAACATATATCTATGTACCATGGTCACTTTATGGTCTATATCATTCTAGTTTTTGTTGCCAAATCAAGATAGAGACACAGTTCAAATAATATTTGTCAAGACAAAGCAGAATAGACAGAATATAAGTGTGGGTAACTATAGAGCAATAACAACACTTGTAATGTGCATGGCATGAGAACATAACTGTTTATTCAATTGAAACTGAAATCAACATAAAGCAGGTTACAACAGCAAACCAGTTAAAGAAACAGGTTTAAAACATACTTGTTGCGCCATTGGAGTTTCAATTCCATCCTTCAAATTTGAAAATGTTGGTATGAGTAAATATAGTAGTGCAAGAGAAAAGGAGTATGAACCATAGCTACAGAACCTGACATGAGAACAAATCTTCATCTCCTTTAAGCGTTGAGTTGGGATTCGGAGTGGTGGTCCTCGTGCTTTGGGCACTGCAGTTCCCTTACTAACTGCTTGTGTTAGGGTGCTCTGTGGTGGAGACGGTGTTGTGTCAATTGGAACTGGGTTACTATCTGCCGGGGTTGGGGTTAGAAGGGGTGTAGCTGGTTCTCTGTCCAACTGGGTAGGGGTACAATCTGTGAGAGTGTGGGTTATGTGTGGTGGATCTGGTCCTTGGGCAAGTGGAACCGTGGTTCTATCTGCATCAACTCATAGCACTATCTTTTCTGAAGACCGTGTTGTTACTCCCTTAGATACTGCCATCATGCTCTCCATTTCAAATGGCTGATAAACAAGAAAAGTAATTGAAAGTATAGACATTGTATGATAGACAGGTGCAATGGATAGTGGGGAATAAAAGAGGGCATGAAATAATTCATATTTATGTTGTCTAACCAAATAGGATAGCATGACACAATTTCACATATATGATGGCTAACTAAACAGGATAGCATGACACAATTTCACAGTATGATGGCTAACTAAAAAAGATGGAAAGACATAGTTCAAAATATGAGACTACGTAAATAGGATGACATGACATAACTATATAATGTGTTTATTAAATAGGTTGGCATGCCATAATTCACATACATTCATGGATAGAATGCCATAATTCTAAATATGATGACTGTAAACACTAAACAGGATGAGATGATATAACTATATGATGTCCTTATTAAATGGGTTGCCATGCCATAATTCAGATAGATGATGTGTATGTACTATGTAAACATGATGGCATGATATAATTCAAATATATGATTTATATAGTAAGCAAGTAAGCAGATGGCAATCCATATATGATGTAAAAACTAAGCAATGCAAAACAACATGCATGACATGGGTAATATAACCCTGCCAAGTTTGAGCATAGACCTCAGGGGGGAAATAGGACTGGTCATCAGTCTCTGAATCCTCCTCTGAGGAGCTCTCTGTAACCAGCAAGATGTCTGCTTCAGTAGGTAGCATGTCTGCTCTGAATGCCTTGTTTTCACTCCAGATACTTCCATCACCGCTTCAAATGGCTGATGCACAGGAAGAGTAGTTGAATATACAAACGTTGTCGACAAATGGAACACGTAATACAATAAAATGATAGCATGATATAATTCACATACATGATGATTGGCTAAACAGCATGGCATTGCATAATTCACATATATAATGCCTTTGCAACAAGATAGCATTGTATAATTCACATGTATAATGTCTTGCAACAAGATGGCAATGCATAATTCACATATATGGTAATTAGACACTAAACAGGTGGCATTCACACAAAGCATGTCTAAACTAATCAAATGACATAGCAATGCGAGACACCATACGCACGATATGAGCAACATAACCCTGCCAAGTTAGAGCATACACCTTGGGGGGGATAGGACTGGTCATCTGCCTCTGAATCCTCCTCTGAGGAGCTATCCGTAACCAGCGAGATATGCGCTTCATCAGATAGCATAGTCTGCTCAGAAGACCTTGTTTTCACTCCAGAATTTGCCATCGCCGTGTCAAATGGCTGATGCACACAAAGAGCAGTTGAATGTACTAACATCGTTGACAAATGTAATATGTGACCAAAAAAGGATAGCCTGATATAATTTACATATAAGATGACTGGCTAAGCAGGATGGCATTGCAAAATTCACATATATGATGCCTGGCTAAACAAGATGACGTTGCGTAATTCACATAAACGATGAATAAACTAAGCAGATGGCATTCACACAAAGGATGTCTAAACTAAACAGATGACATATTTGATGTATAAAGTAAGAAATACAAGACACCATATGCATGATATAACCAACATCAGCATGCCAAGTTAGAGTGAAGACCTCAGGGGGTAAATAGGAGTTATCTTCTCCTTCTGAATCCCCTTCAGAATAGATATCTTCCTCTCGATTACCATCCGAAATGCGTGGAGGGGGGCTGCCTTTGCGCCTACCATGGAGCGACGTCTGCATGAAATTATATTACCACGCAAGGCTCGTCTCTTTTGCTCTACATGTTCAGTTCCATTGTTTACAATAACTGTCATGCATAGGAATAAAACATAGTGAGATTATGTAAGGAGTGCATGCAGAAATCCAGAGTGATGGTAGCAACCTGTGGATAGACCCAAAACCAATAATAGCAGGCAGATAATGGCTTCGGTTAAAAAATATAGATAATGGCTTCTTTACTGTTTGTTTCCCACCGAACATGAAACTCATAGTAGATACCGGAGATTAACCAGATAGTAGATAGATACTATTGATAGCGGCCCCGATATGTACCCCACAACCATTTAAAAACTCAAGTTTGACCATTAGTTTGGAGCTGACTCAGAGACTAATCGGTGAACAGGACGATAAAGTAGCATGTAATATTAAGTGATGCATAACGTAAGCAGACACGAAAGAGTGCGACCTCTCTTGCGGACCCATGTAGTCCTCGAGGTCATCTGCTTGGTTGATGATGGTAATGCAGTTTTCATGGCTGCCAGCGGCGGGGAAGAAGATCTGAGGCGGCGAAAGACAGTCTGGAGGCCGGATCCCTGCTGTGCTGGACCCTTCTGTCGTTGGAGCAGCTGAGCTGGGGTGGACGACGATGCAGCAGGAGCGGGACAACCCACGCAAGGTTTTCTTTGACAACTATCTATAAGAGAAGTAATTCTGTAAGGGCTCGTTTGAATTGAAGGATTCCAACAATGCATGGATAGGAAATAGACAGGAATAGGATAGGAATGCACGTGCAAAACAAAGAATTTAAAAACACAGGATTTCTGCCAATCTAGGTGTTTGATTCACAACAATTGGAAGATCATAGGATGCGAAGAAGCATGGTGAGATTAAGTAAATCCACAAGAAAATATACGGTTATAATGGTATTATGCGACTATCTCTTAGTCTTGTGCTTCATGAATAGGAATTTGAAAAGGAGGACAAGTGAAAATTAAAATTCCTACGTTTTTTATTTCAAGGAGACTCTAAAGGAACAAATCCGTGTGCTCAGTGGACAATATATATAACATGTAGAGTAAAAAAGAGATGCAACAAGTGTACAACCTCTTTGGCGAAGTGATGTCGATCTCAGCGTGATTGGGTTGGCCGGTGAGGATGCTCCGGCTGACTTTGCTGTTGGAGGAGGGGAAGAAGATCTTAGGCGTCTAGAGATGGAGCCTGAGGTACTGCTCCACTGTGATGGAGGGTTTCGTCGTTGGAGCAGCTCCGGTGAGTTGTACGACGCCGAGGCTGAAGCAGGACATGAGAGACAACGAACAACGTTAACCTGAGTGGAATTCTAATAGCATCTCCAATACATGACGTAAAATACATAACCACAAAGTGCTAGATGTAAAATACATCAACTTCTCATCTCTGAACTTAACCGTCAAAACTGAACTTAACTGTCGAAACTGAACTTAACTGTCGAAACTGAACTTAACTGTCAAAACTGAACATAACTGTCGAAACTGAATTTTGCTGTCGAAACTGAACTTTGCTGTCAAAACTAAACACACAAGCAAGGTGAGGCTACACGTCGGTCGACTGACTTTTTCATCTCTGGTCAGTCGATTTTGCAGACGTTGGATACGAATCAAGGGCCTGCGGTTCATCTTCAACCTCCACCCCCCTGAGCCGCCAGCCACCACCGGCCAAACAGCAGCCCCCCGCCGCCCCGCCCGCCCCTAAAACACTCCCCACCGCCGGTCTGCCGCCACCCTGGCCATCCCTCTAGGCCCCCTCGTGCCGAGGTTTTTCTCCCGCGATCCCCAAACCACCGCCCCGCCAACGCCGGCGACCACAGCCCCCATCTTGAACCCTAAGATAGATAGTGGGGTACCTCTCCGGTGAGCCCCCCTCCCCGCTGTGGCTGGTTCTTCCTTCACCTAGGCGAGCCCACCGCTTGAAAATCGACTGACCCAAAAGTCGATTCAGTCGACTGAAGTGTAGCCAAATCGGAGCAGCATCGCAAGCAAGAGCAAGAGCGAGAGCAGCATCGCGAGCAAGAGCAATAGCAAGAGCAGACCAGGCAGGGGACCAAGAGCAAGAGCAGAGCAGCAGCGCGAGCGAGAGCTAAAGCAGCAGCAGCTCGTACTGATGTGGACGTCGCCGTCGAGGGAGCGACGCCGTGGAGGAAGTGGCCGGCGACGCCGCCGTGGATGGAGCCACGTTGTGTCGGCTCGGGACCGAGCGCCGGCAGCACCATGAGATCGAATCAAGAAGAAAATGTGGCGATTATTGTACAACCTCTTTGGTGGCGCCGATTAGGTCGCAGCTTCATCCAAGGAAAAGGTGATGATGATGCTCTTCCGATGGTGCAGGTGAAGACGGCGGTGTGGGAATGGAGGTGGCGTGAAAGACGAGGGGAACGCCAGGGCAGCTCCTTGGAGGTGGGGGACGGGGTGGCTGAACCGTAAGGTTGATGAGAACGACGACGGATCCTCATCCAATACGGTGGATGAGGGACGTCGAGGTGTTGCTGTGGACGACGTTGTCAGGAAAGAGGCTCCGGCTGGGTGGCAGACGGAGCAGGGTGTGGGGTTTCGTCGTGGGTTTTCGAGGCCTCGTTGTACAAATGGGTGCGCGGATGGGATGGCAGTGGGGAACCATGGCTTAGAGACGCGCTTGTCCGAAATGTGGGGTAAGTTATGAAAGTACCCCCCACCGATTTGAGGCGGTTCTTTCGGTTCAGGGGTACCACGGGCATTTTGCGTGTCGGGATTTCACAGGAGGTGGGAGTTTGCGCGCGTGTTGTAATTTCGGAATGGCAAGGCGCGAGTTGAGATGGAGGGAGTTGTTGGAGCACAACGAGACAAAGATATATCTTAAATATTTCGGGCTAACAAGGCACGGGTTGACATTTACGGACAAGCCTAACGTGTACTGTACCAAATCAATGCGCACTACGAATGTCATTCAAAACTTTGAATTCATATTATGTTCAATTAAAATATTTCGCTGCGTGTATAATGCATGCAACCTACTACTCAAATGAACGTTTTAGTGCATTCCAAACGTATATACTACCGCTTCAATATGAACTAAATTTGAATAAGATCTACAGTAATGATTGTTGTGAAGTCAAAGCATTTGAATTCGTTTCTCTATTTTAATAAGATCTACAATCATCATTATTGTCAAGTTAAACCATCGTTTGTGTATTATCTTCATAGCACACCACATGATTAGTCTCGAGTTACATATGAACTATGTGTACTATATGAATTCGAACTAGATTTTTTGAATCCACTTCATTTTGATTTCAAATCACATTACATTTCTAGCTCTAGCTAGATCTTCACAATCTAAACCATGTCTCATATGTATAATGTGTTTATCACATTATGTATGGTGCCCCGCCCCCTACGCCTACGAGCATTTAGATGTGAGTTGCAAACACCACACATTACCACAAATTCAAATAAAATGTGAGAATGTTCGATATATAGTATTGTTTAGATTGCTCGATATTTAGTTGTAAGCTGCAAACGCCGCACATTATCACAAATTCAAATAAAACGTGAGATTGTTTGATGTATAGTAGTTTAGATTGTTCGGCATTTAGCTATGAGTTGCAAACGCCATGCATTATCACATTATGGTATAACATGTGCACAACACGTGTATCACCGCTATATTCATGCATGCAATGTTTAAAACACTATGATCTCCTATTCAAATATATGAATATGCTTTCATATCAAATTATGATCTTTGTTAGTCTCTTACACCCACACAATCCTCTAACCTTTGTAGCTACCACTAACTTTCTCTCGTGCATGCACATGCCCTCCTCGCCCTCCCCCTCCCTCAGCATTCTATCCACCGGGAACATTCATTTTTTTCTTTAGGTCGTTCTCCTAGAGTCTCCACAACTCCTTTCCGACACATACTGATCGATAAACCTCTCCAGCGATGCCTGCCTACAGCATACACACACAGCTTCAATCTCCTCCTTTATGTGTCCTTGCCTCGTGTCTCTCATATGGTCAGACAAACGTGTAAACTCTCGCCCCTCTTTTCATTGATCTCACAACCGCACACTCCTCCCCCTATCTAGCTAGTAGCTGGGCCTCTCACACCACCTCCTAGCTCCATTCTCTTTGTCTATCCATCTCGCTGCGTCTTATTTCCCTCTAATAAATGGACGTACACCAACCGATCTCTCGCTATACATATAGCCAGCTAGGTCATTATAACTCGTTTTTACCCACACATCGATCGATCTACCTCATTAGTTGTGTCTCTCCCTTCCTCCGACAAACAACAATTGATCTACCGGTCTAGTTAGGTTTGCTTACCAAACACATCGTTCCCCTTCATCATCCATGGATGTGTCCCGACAGAGCCATCACACACAGGCACACACAGAAACACATCCCCACTCTTATTGATAACATTGCAGTTCCACCCTCAGTTGGTCTAGTAGGCCTCTCCCAACATCTCCGAGAAGCAACTCCATCACCCATCCAGAACTCTACCCCTCTACCTCCCTCTCCCTCCCTCTCTCTCTCTCCTCTCTCTCTCTCTGTCCCATCATATTTCCCGTCCTTCAGTTATGTATGGATGTCGACCGATCTCCCTCAAGACATAGTTGGGTCTCTCCTTCTCAACACATATACGAGTCGTTCTACCTCTATAGTTAGGCCTCTGCCTACCCCTCCCCCCACCCCCTCCCCCCCCCCACACACCGATACATCAAGCGCTCTAGTCATGTCTCCCTGCCACACACAAACTTGACATGTGCCCTCTAACGTTCCGGTAGGCCAGTCGCCCTATATCTTTGACTTGCACACACACACAATTTCGATGGCTCTCTTCATCGACCTCACACCCACCCACTTGATCCTCTCTTCGACTCTATCGATAGCTATGACCCCTCCCTCTCTTCTCGTGGATTGCCCGACCCTCTATGTATGATATGGATAGTTCTCCATTTCACACACATTGCATGCAAAATTTTGTTTGAGATGTCATCGACACATATTCCCACAAATAATTCACGAAATCAACCCCCACCCCACCCCCACCCCCCACCACAAAACAAAAAACACTCACAAACACGGTTTGTATCTCTCACACACACCCACGTAGGTGGGGGACGTGCACGAAGAGAAGAGGTGCATGCACGATGCACGTACTCCCGTCTCTGTCCCAACCACACCCGCGCGGGTACACGGTGGAGCTCATTTCTGTACGAAAAAGGCAGCCCACATGGTAATTTGGAACGTGTACTGGTTGTCCACTTGGTGGAGGGAGGATCGTCTACCACGGGTGAACAAACAAATTGCGACTTGACGCGTTATGTTAAATTAAAAAAAGAGGCAAACCATGTGGGGCCTACCTTAGACGCAAGGCTCTATACACTGGAGTACTTTTGATGTGTCCCGTCAACTCGCATAACGAGGAGAAGCTTGCTTAGTATGCCGTCTCCCCCGCCCATGGGCACGGTGGCTCGCAGGATGAGGTGAAGCTTGCTCCGCCTTATGCCCGCTCCCTCGCCCATGTGCGTGGTGGCTCGCAGGTCGAGGAGAAAAATTTACTACTCCCTTCATTTACTCCTCGTCCCTACTACCTATGTTATAGAGATTATATCATATTGTTTGGAATATATATGTCCTTTAGTAGATTTCAATATGAACTACTAGTACATGCTCCAACACTGATGTATATAGACGTATTTTATAGTGTACATTCACTCATTTTGCTCCGTATGTAGTAGCACTCTCCCTCGCCCCTCGACCCTCGCCCACGTGGTGGACGTGCAACAATTCATTCGGTCTCATATAGCCAGAATGATATTTACTACACTACCATTATTGCTCAACTTCCCGAAGAGGCGAAGAGCCAATCGCAAGGTTAATATTTTGGAGATGCCAAGAGCAAGGTTATAGGAGAATGAGTAGTAGGTGCCGCGTCATTTATAAATAATTTTTTTCTTTAGTGGCACGTATGCAATATGATAGGTTCATATGGAGAGAAAAGGAAACCGCTCCACTATATACATAGTCAGGTCGGGCCAGCCTACACGGTTGCTTGCTGGGGTTGCTCTCTTCACACTCTCTCGCAAAAAACGACTGTGGCCACACTAACATCTTGGCGGATCACGTCCGCTTGGGGAAGGGGTGGATGCTTAGTGTAGATGCAGTGGCCGTCGCCGACGGCGAAAGCGCACTGTCGGCACGTCCCAATCAGGGGTCCCCGTCGTTCTCTCTCACGAAACCGGTGAGGTTTCCTTCGTCCCTTGCTCACTGCCGCGATGTGGGCAGTTGCCGCCTCCCGCCGCCCTCCTCAAGGTTGATCTACGTCCCTCAAGTACAACTCCCATTATAGCCGGCTTGCACCACTGCTCCAGCTGCCCACATCACTCCCTGTGGATATTTCTCTACTTCTTTGCCCCTCACATACCTGATACCCCTAGTGGCTTCTACGTACTGTATTTGTGATGAGTTTATGTCTCATCAACTAGTCCCAGTAATCTTATTCTAATCACGCATCTTCAATTTCTTTGCCACAGGGATGCTCATCTTGATTTTGGTGAAACTGCACAAAATGATCCGATGGTCAAAAGGTTGCAAACTTCATTTATTAAGAAGCTTGAACGTTGCCAGCAAATTGAAGCCTGGTCAGGGTTCACGGTTCAAGGGCTAGGGACTCATGGATCACTTTTTTATTTAGCTGCCCCTGTTCCAAAATAAGTGTCAAATTTAGTAGTAGTACAACTTTGTACTAAAGTTTGCACATAGTTGAGACACTTATTTTGGAACGGAGGGAGTACATATTTGCTATGATCTGTCAATCATTGAGATGCAATAGCACGCATGTTAGTCTCCTTTTTATTTGATGAAATGTTGCAACGGGCAACCTTGGACGCAAGATACATGTAACAGGAGCTGGAAGCTTCATAGCATTGTACAAATTTATCTCGCTGATAAATTACAGTACGTACTAGTGCTATACTAGTACTTCCTCCGTTCCTAAATATAAGTCTTTGTAGAGATTTCACGATGAACCACATGCGGATGTATATCGATGCATTTTAAGTGTAGATTCATTAATTTTGTTCCGTATGTAGTTCACCTAGTGGAATCTCCACGAAGACTTTTCTACTAGTAATAGCTAGCCCCCACTACTAGGAATTCTCTATCATCTCCTTGAGCCACATCATCAAAATTGACGTAGCCGTTAGATGAAGTAAATCAGTCATAATAGCCGTCTGATCTAGACGTTGAGAGGCTCCGCACTAAGCCACATGCAAGCATGCAGAAATACCGTGGCACATGCATGTGAGTGGGTTTTAAATCACATCAACATGTCTGCATGCAAGCATGCACCGGTAGCATGCATGTATGTGAGCTTTTAAGTCCCATTAACATGTCAAAAAGAAAAATATAATCCCATTATGCAGTAGGAGCTGGCTGATCTTTTTTCCTTACGTGGGATGATCTAAATGATGATGGGAGTTTATTTAGTTCGGCTACCACATTTGTCATGTGGTTATATATTTTTTTTAGTTCTATGAAGTCGATAATTTTGCGCAGAGAGATATACCGTTGTTCCGCGGCAACACGTGGGGACTTACCTAGTAATATTTAGGAATGGAGGGAGTACTATGTAAAGAGTTAGGTGTCGCACGGTGATAGTGTGAGGTGGGCCATGTAATCACTGAGCCTGCGTGTTTTCACTGCTCTTGCACTCCTCCACTGTAAGAATGGAGAAAATTGTATTCTACTACCTCCTTTCTCCGAAAGCGTGGGACATCCAGCACTCCTACCACCTCAGTAATAAAGACCAATGAGTCGTCAAATCACATAGACCCAACAGTAAGTTGGACGGACGAAGCAACCATCACTTTTGCGCCAGTGAGAGGTCGCGTCCGCTCTGCCCGGGCATGAATGCGGCACCAATTATGTGGAGTGGCGCTGACCGTTTCAGGCGGGAAGCATGCACGGGCGATGGAGGGGCTTTGGGTGGACTAGGCTGGTCAGGAGCGGGCGTGACAGCTGTCCGCATGTCCCTACAGGACACGCTCGGAAATGAGAGGATGCACCGACTCTCGCGGCTAAAATCATACACTATACACCATCTTTCTGTAGGAGTAGGTCGATCTGTCGCACTCTCTAACACACACATACTGTTAAACACACACACGCACACACACGCACCTTGGTCCCGTTGCACCTTCTAACGTGACTTATTACACCTAGGCGGAGGGAGTAGTAAGTATACGAGATACGATGGCACACTGACTTAAGTCGAATACAAGTTCCCAAAATTTGTGTGCATGTTATAATAAGGAGTCACTTAAAATAGTACGTGAGGTAGTAAGATACACTGCTGGTGCTTTTAATTTTTCTTATTAATTTGTTTGTTTCACCCTCTGACTGGTGAGACCCAACGTACTACGTGGAGAGAGGTAAGGTGACTAAGGCTGCATTATTTCTGCACCACTGTGGATAGTCTTACCACCAAAGCCACATGACACGATTATGATTGAAATCCTAATGACTCCCACACATAAAAAAACATGGCATGCCTGTCACACGAATGCAGGAATGTATAAAAGGTTATTTTCCTCTTGTTGAACATAACGGGAGGGTTGTGTAGCTGGTTAGCCTGTTCGCTCATCAAACTTGAGGTCTCGGGTTCGATAACTACACTTGAGCATAATTTTTGCCAGGAGGACTCTTTGACTGGTCAAAATGTTTTCTAGGGTTTGCATGCTTCACATTGTCTCTCTAGTATATATATACACGCTGGAGCCTCAGCGCTTGTATTTGCTCTCTTCACACTCCCTCGCCCTCTCCCGCTGGAGCCTCAACGCTTGTAGTTGCTCTCTTCACACTCTCTCGCCCTCTCCAGATCTAAACAATACTTTGTTTGCCTCTCTCTCTCCCCTCACTGCTACTCAAAGAGCCGGCAGGATCCGTCCGCCGGGAAGGGAAGGAGGCTTAACGCTGTCGCCATCGGCGAGGGAGGGAATCCACTACCGGTGCAGCTGTTCTCTTTCCACCCAGCGGCGGCGCGGGAGGGCCTCCGACCCCTTGTTCTTCGCCGCCATCCCATCGCCCACCGAACCACGCCCCAAGAACCTTATGGTATATTTTGCTTACTCCACATGCATTGATCTAGCTGCATGTATACCATGAACCTAGGATGTGGTTCAAAGAGGAAAGGAGTGGGGGAAAGTAGTGGGAAAAGTTGTATATAGCATGAATCTAGGACGTGGTTCAAAGAGGAAATGAAGGGGGAAAGTTGTATAGCATGAATCTAGGACGTGGGGAGGCAAGAACAAGAAAATCAGTTGGGTATTCAATTTTCCCACACAAAACTTCAACATCTCTAACAATCCCAATTAGTGAAATAGTGTCTCTATTGGCAAGCTTAATACTAACATAAATATCTTCTACTTTAGCAGGTGCAATATCATGCATAATTTATTTATATAAGGTATAAGGTATTGCACTCACGCTAGCACCCATATCACATAAGCCATGATAACAATGATATCCTATTTTAACCAAAACAATAGGCATGCCGACAACATGTCTATGTTTACCTTTAGTATCGGGTTTAGCAATTCTAGCATCTTCATCATAGAAATAAATAACATGCCCATCAATATTATGTGCCAAGAGATCTTTAACCATAGCAATACTAGGTTCAACTTTAATTTTCTCAGGGGGTGTAGGTGTTCTAGCATTACTCTTATGAACCATAGTTGAAGCTTTAGAATGATCCTTTATTCTAACAGGAAAAGGTGGTTTCTCGATATAAGTTGTAGGAACAATAGGAACAACATTACAAGTAATAGTATTTTCTTCAACTTTAATAGGTTCTACTACTTTCACTACATGGGAGGATGATATTTAAACCATTTCTCCTTAGGGAGATCAACATGAGTAGCAAATGATCACAGAAAGAAGCTACTATCTTAGTGTCAAGTCCATATTTAGTGCTAAATTCACGAAAAGCATCGTTATCCATAAACGATTTAACATAATCAAACTTAGGGGTTATACCTGACTCCTTACCTTTGTCGAGTTCCCAATATTCAAAGTTGCATTTAATTATTTCCAATAAATCCGATCTAAATTCAATAGTCTTCATCATAAAAGAACTAGTACAAGAAGTATCGAGCATGGAGCAATCATTAAGAGAAAGCCAAGCATATATTTTTGAATAATAATTTCTCTTGAGAGCTCATGATTGGGGCATGAATATAACATTGACTTAAACCTCGCCCAAGCTTGAGCGATACTTTCTCCTTCATGAGGCCTAAAATTACATATATATATATAATTAAGATCACGATGAACCAGATGCATAGGATAAAACTTCTGATGAAATTCCAGTTTCAATTGGTTGTAGTTCCATGATCCAATATCATCACTTAGCCTAAACCATATCAATGCCTTTCCCTTAAAGGATAAAGGGAAGACCTTCTTCTTGACCACATCCTCGGGCATACCTGCAAGCTTAAAGAATCTACAAAACATCCACATAGATTAGGTGCATATCGGGATGTAATGTTCCGTCTCCTATATAGGATTAGCTAGCAGTTTCTCTATCATACCCGAAGGAGTTTCAAAGTAAATATTTTCAGTAGGTTCAGTAGGTTGAGGAGCAACTCTTTGCACTTATTTTCAGGGTGAAGATACTCCAAATAAGCCACTCAAAGGATTATTTTCCATAGTAACAAGTGACAGTAAATTTCAGCACACTATATAAATGTTTCCTTACCAAATTCCACCTACCAAAGGCGCTTCACTCCCCGGCAACGGCGCCAGAAAAGAGTCTTGATGACCCCCAATATAGGGGATCTATCGTAGTCCTCTCGATAAGTAAGAGTGTCAAACCCAACGAGCCGCAGAAGGAAATGACAAGCGGTTTTCAGCAAGGTATTCTCTACAAGCACTGAAATTATCGGTAACAGATAGTTTTGTGATAAGATAATTCATAACGGGTAACAAGTAACAAAGTAACTAAGGTGCAGAAAGGTGGACCAATCATTTTTGTATCAAAGGACAGAGCCTGGACAAACTCTTATATAAAGTAGAGTGCTCTCGAGGATACATGGGAATTACTGTCAAGCTAGTTTTCGTCATGCTCATATGATTCGCGTTCATTAATTTGTTAATTTGATATGTGGTTGGACTGGTGCTTGGGTACTGCCCTTCCTTGGACAAACATCCCAATTATGATTAACCCCTCTCGCAAGCATCCGCAACTACGAAAGAAGAATTAAGGTAAACCTAACCATAGCATGAAACAAATGGATCCAAATCACCCCCTTACGAAGCAACACATAAACTAGGGTTTAAGCTTCTGTCACTCTAGCAACCCGTCATCTACTTATTAATGCCTTCCTCTAGGCCCAAACAATGGTGAAATACCATGTAGTCTACGTTCACATAACACCACTAGAGCAAAGAAAACATACATCTCATCAAAATATCGAACGAATAATAAATTCACATGATTACTTATAACAAGACTTCTCCCATTTCCTCAGGAATAAATATAACTACTCACAAGTCATATTCATGTTCATAATCAGAGGGGTATTAATATGCATTAAGGATCTGAACATATGATCTTCCACCGAATAAACCAACTAGCATCAACTACAAGGAGTAATAGACACTACTAGCAACCCACAGGTACCAATCTGAGATTTTGAGTCAAACATCGGATATAAGAGATGAACTAGGGTTTGAGAAGAGATGGAGCTGGTGAAAATGTTGATGGAGATTGACCCCCTCTTGATGAGAGGATCGATGGTGATGACAATGGCGACGATTTCCCACTCCCGAAGGGATGTTTCCCCGGTAGAACAGCTCCGCCGGAGCCCTAGATTGGCCCTGCCCATGTTCCGCCTCGAGACGGCGTCACTTCGTCCCAAAACATCCTTATGATTTTTTTCTAGGGCAAAATATACCATATAGTAAAAGATGGGCATCGGGGGCCTACTAGGTGGCCCACGAGGCAGGGGGCGCGCCCAGGGGGAAGGGTGTGCCCCCACCCTCATGGCTGCTGGGTGGCCCCCCTCTGGTGCTTTCTTCGCCCAATATTTTTAATATATTCCAAAACTGAGTTTCATGGAGTTACATGACTTTTGGAGTTATGTAGAATAGGTCTCTAATATTTGCTCCTTTTCTAGCCTAGAATTCCAGCTGCCGGCATTCTCCATCTTCGTGTAAACCATATAAAATAAGAGAGAAAAGGCATAAGTATTGTGACAGAATGTGTAGTAACAGCCGATAATGCAATAAATATTGATATTAAATCATGATGCAAAATGGACGTATCAGATACTCATCCGGGGTAGGATGCAAGGGATATATAGGAGCCGCACAAGGGCTAGTAATGTACTTGTTCAAATCATATTCATTGAAAATCTCAGGCATCTCATTTTTCCAAGCATGGCAGAACTCTCCATCAAGAATAGGCATTCTACGTCTAATACTCCCAACCGTAGACTCATCCATCTTCCTCCAATGGTGATTAAACCAAAGCAATGGAAATACCAATTGAAAGGATCGAGAATACGTGTCTAGGGGGGGTGATTAGACCCTCAACAAGCAAGAGTAATAGTTGAGGTAGAAGATTAGCACAATTTTAAGCATTTCCAACACACTTCAAGCAAGCATGGCTAGAGTCCAAGGAGTGGAAAGAGTAAAGCATGCTAGTTGCAAGCAAGTAAAGGGATGGGATTAGAGTGTGCAAACGCAATGAAGACACAGAGATTTTTGACATTCTTCCGTTAGGTGGTGCTATCGTACATCCACATTGGTGGGACTTGAACCCACGAAGGGTAGCGATTGCGCGAGTCTACGGAGTGCTCCAGCCACGAAGGGTCCATGAAGAAGCAACCTTGTCTATCCCACCATGGCCATCGCCTACGAAGGACTTGCCTCACTTGGGTAGATCTTCACGAAGTAGGCGATCTCTTTGCCCTTGCAAACTCCTTGGTTCAACTCCACAATCTTGACGGAGGCTCCCAAGTGACATCTAACCAATCTAGGAGACACCACTCTCCAAAAGGTAATAGATGTGTGTTGATGATGAACTCCTTGCTCTTGTTCTTCAAATGATAGTCTCCCCAACACTCAACTCTCTCTCTCTCTCTCTCACACACACACACAGATTTGGCTATGGTGGAAAGATGATTTGAGTGGAAAGAAACTTGGGAAGGCTAAAGATCAAGATTCTTGTGGTCGGATTGGAATATCTTGGTCTCAACACATGAGTAGGTGGTTCTCTCTTAGAAAATCAATAGTGCAAGTGTAGGCATGTTCTGATGGCTCACCCACAAATGGAGAAGGGGGTGGAGGGGTATATATAGCCTCCACACAAAATCCATCCGTTACACACATTTGACCCAACTCGGTCAGACCGAATAGATGAACTCGGTGAGACTGATTCAGTTCAAAATGTGAATGTTAGGAATCATGGTGGGACCGATGAGATCAACTTGGTGGGACCGATGTGCTAGGGCTAGGGCACAACCTCATCTCGGTGAGACAGATCACATAAACTTGGTGAGACCGATTTCAACAATGATCAAACAAAGAGTTGGTCAGGCAAACTCGGTGTGACTGGTTGCACATGTCGGTGCGACCGAAATAATTACAACATGCAACAGAGAGTTTGCAAGGCCATCCCAGTGAGACCGAATTGATTAGGGTTTCTAGCAGTGGCTATGTCAAATGAACTCGGTGGCACCGGATAGATCAAATAGGTGGGGCCGAATATGACTTTAGGTTTTGTACATGTCTGGAAATGAGAAAGTCGTTGAGGGTTTTGGAGCTATATCATTAAGCACTTTGAGCAAGCAGACCATTAAGCAACACCTCATCCGCTTTTAATAGTATTGGCTTTCCTATGGACTCAATGTGATCTTGGATCACTAAACTGAAAATGAAGTGTCTTGAGCCTTTGGCAATCTTTGTCCTTGGCATTTTGAAGGGGTTCCACATTCTCTTGCCATTGCCATGCCATTTTTGAACTCATCTGAAAAGTATTAGTCCAACAAGGGATATGTTGAGATAAATTACCAAAACCACCCAGGGTGCACTTGTGCTTTCATACCTAGACTTGCCTGCCTACGGACCACTGCATGGCTCCATCAACGACCTGGTATAGCCCATCTTTAGCATCGACAAGGAAGGACCCTCGCGAGGGGCCAAGCCTCGCGAGGCAGACGACACCAAGCCCTCCTAAAGGAGCGGCCTCCCAAGCGACCTCATGAACAGCGGAGATTCCTATGCGAGCGCTCACCTCATGAGGCTGAGGTGATGCCAGCCATGACGACCAAGGCCAAGCGCGCGCCAGCGGGCGCAGTGTGGTAGGTTTCCTCGTTGAGGCTAAGGAGGCAAGCGCAGGCGTAGAGTCCCAAGGAATAAACCAAAGGTTGTCGTTTACGTGCAACAAGACCAAGACCAGCAGGACGGCAGGACGGATGTCATTACCAAGCCCACCACGACGTCATGACCAGAAGCTTTGCAGGCGAACACCGCCTTTTGGCAGGATAAGATGTACTACTTGTGCCTCTTCGAAATTGGCCACTATGGCATCCCTTTCCACCTAAGTTTTGGGGGAAGAGGACCGAGGCCACTATAAGTATAGCCTAGCCACCACCATAGCAGGGAGAGGGCTGAGGGTGTCCTGGATTATGGGGTATCCGGACAGCCGGACTGTGTACAACATCCGGACTATTGAAGCGTGAAGATACAAGACTCAAGACTTCGGCCCGTGTCTGGATGGGACTTTCCTTGGCGCGGAAGGCAAGCTTGGCGATCGGGATATTATATTTCCTTACTTGTAACCGACTCCATGTAAACCCTAGCCCTCTCCGGTGTCTATATAAACCGGAGAGGTTGGTCCTTAGAAGGCCGATCACAATTACATTCATACCATCATAGGCTAGCTCCTAGGGCTTAGCCTCTACGATCTCGTGGTAGATCCACTCTTGTACTACCCATATCGTCAATATTAATCAAGCAGGAAGTAGGGTTTTACCTCCATCGAGAGGGCCCGAACCTGGGTAAACACCTGTGTCCCTTACTTCTTTTTACCATCAGCCTTGACACACAGATCGGGACCCCCTACCCGAGATCCGCCGGTTTTGACACCGACATTGGTGCTTTCATTGAGAGTTCCTGCGTGACATCGCCGTCAGGCTCGATGACTCCTTCAATCGTCATTAACGAAGCTGTCCAGGGTGAGACTTTCCTCCCCGGACAGATCTTCGTGTTCGGCGGCTTCGCGCTGCGGGCCAATTCGCTTGGCCACTTGGAGCGGATCGATAGCTATGCCCCCGGCCATCAAATAAGGTTCGGAAATCTAAACTATACGGCGGAAATCCATGGAGACTTGATCTTTGACGGATTAGGGCCAGCGCCAGAAGCGCCAGACAGTCACGATGAGTATAGCTTAGATCTGTTGTCAGACGTCGGTCGGGATATCGTCCCCGCAGAAGCCTCGGATATAAATCCGGGACGGGTTGCTTCGCCTAAGGACGGAGGGTTGGACCCCGCCCCGCAGGCCATACCTTCTTCGGTGATGGAGCCGAACACAGGTTTCACCTCTGAGGGAACCTGTGACTCCGGACCCCCGGATTCATATCGGGACGCAGATTCCAGTCCGTGCGCCCCCGAGCCCGCCAATCCTGCGGACGTTTTGCACTCGCCCTTTGGTGACATGCTGGACTCATTGAAGTCTCTCTCCTTGTCAGGAGACTCCAGGCCGAACTATGTCCGGCTCGAGTGGGAAGCAGACAACGACGGAATTCGTTGCCCACCCACCACCCACTTCATTGCCACGATCGATGATCTAACCGACGTGCTTGACTTCGACTCCGAAGACATCGATGCTATGGACGATGATGTAGGAGAATCACAGGAGCCACCGCTCACTGGGCGGAGGACGGCCACCTCCTCATATGATATATATACGGAGGACAACCCCTCAGGAAGAAAGGCAAAACATGTGCGTTATTGGTACCACTCCAAACCCCGCCACACCAAAAACGGCCCCGGAAACGAGAGCAGTCTGGAGGGTGCCAAAAAGGAATACAACCCGAGTCAGCCTACACCTAAGCAGGCCGGACCAATGACGACGGGATACTGGGAGAGGGACAATCACACCCCCCACTCCGACGATGAGGCAAGCCTTGGCAACAACGAATTCGGCATACCAGAGGACCCAGTGGAACAAGTTCGCTTCAAGCGACGGCTCATGGCTACAGCAAGTGAGGGAGTCCTGGACTAGGGGGTGTCCGGACAGCCGGACTATCAATATCCGCCGGACTCCAAGACTACGAAGATACAAGATTGAAGACTCCGTCCCGTGTCCGGATGGGACTTTCCTTGGCGTGGAAGGCAAGCTTGGCAATACGGATATGTAGATCTCCTACCATTGTAACCGACTCTGTGTAACCCTAGCCCTCTCCAGTGTCTATATAAACCGGAGGGCTTTAGTCCGTAGGACAATATACATTACAACAATCATACCATAGGCTAGCTTCTAGGGTTTAGCCTCCTTGATCTCGTGGTAGATCTACTCTTGTACTACCCATATCATCAATATTAATCAAGCAGGACATAGGGTTTTACCTCCATCGAGAGGGCCCGAACCTGGGTAAAAACATCGTGTCCCTCGTCTCCTGTTACCATCCGCCTAGACGCACAGTTCGGGACCCCCTACCCGAGATCCGCCGGTTTTGACACCGACATTGGTGCTTTCATTGAGAGTTCCTCTGTGTCGTCACTGATAGAGCGGATGCCTCCACCCGTCTTCAAAGACGGTGTTTTCGCCGGAGGGGCCTTGGCCGCCGGCCAAACTATCCGTCTTGGTGGTTTTCTCGTGACCGCCTGTCCGGCCGCAGCTTCGGCAATGACTTCTCAAGTCGTCGAAAGCAATCTTCGCGTCAGCCCTAAAGCTGCCGAACAGTTAGATCCAATAGAGCTCTCGTCTATTAACGAGCTCTTGGATCGCATCGCCGCCCTGGGAGTCGCTACGGACTACAACCAGATTGGGCTTAAAACCGATGTGAGAGAGATTAACTTTCCCCAGGCCACCCACCACGTCGCAGTGGTAGAGGAGCAATACGACAACTCTTTGCCAGTTTTGAAAACAATTTATGTCCAGATTCCCGAGCCCTCCATGCCGGATTCCCGCGAGGGGACGGACTTCGATCGAGCATTGAACTTAAAATCATGCATCGCCTGGACTCGCTGGACTGTCCCTAGCAAACCACACTTCCGAATTCGGAAACCCCTTGGCCTTTGAGCCTCAAGATGGGCAGGGATCCGGATTTTATTCCACCCACCCGCCTAGACATATGCGATCTATCGCTAATACGGCAAGAGCCTACAGAAACAGTACAACACTACTGGGCCAGATTCCTCCTGGTTATGGACAGGATAAAGGACTGCCGAGAGGAAAACGCAATATCAATCTTCCGCAATAACTGCACGGACAAGGGAATACTAAACACCATTGATCGTCGCAAAATTACGCGCTTCACCGATCTGGCATCCATTGTACGAAAGTACTGTGCGATGGAGAGTTTCCGGAAAACCGAAAATCAATTTTGGGATAATCCGGCCCCAAACCCAGTTTGCAGTAAAAGGGCGCCTTACACTCAGGCCCCAGATGCAAAAATGAAAAAACAAAAACCCAATCAGGGAAACGGAACCGTACTGGAGTGATGGCTCAATGGACCCTGTAAGCTTCATAATACAGAGGGAGCCGTCCCAACACATAGCCTTCGAGCATGTTGGATATTACGGAAGGTGGCCAAAAGTGGCGAAGAGCTTCTAGCTCCGGGAAACCACTCCAACAATACCAGTACGGTATCAACAGTCTTCGAGACTTTCTCATCAAATAATATGCGAAAACGATCAATCCGCGAACTCGCCGAACTCTACCAAGTAGCAACAGCAAATCCATGGAGTGACACAGCCATTACCTTCAATGGCAGCGACGAGCCCACATTCCGAACAACCAGAGCCCCAGCCGCACTGGTACTTAGTCCCATAGTGGACAGCTTTCGACTGACAAAAGTCCTCATGGATGGCGGCAGCGGACTAAACCTCATTTACGAGGAAACTCTGCGAAAAATGGAAATCGATTGGAGCCATATTGAGCGAAGCAGCGCAACCTTTAGAGGAATAATCCCTAGCCGGGAAGCGCGCTGCACCGGAAAAATCACACTCAATGTGGTGTTCGGCTCTCCGGACAATTACAGATCCGAAGAAGTCACAGCAGGGCACGATTCGTTGTGCTTCCTGGATGCATACTCTGGCTATCATCAAATCAAGATGGCGGAAGCAGACCAAGCCGCAACGGCATTTATCACTCCATATGGACCATTCTGCTTCAACACGATGCCCTTCGGACTCAAAAACGCTGGCGCAACATATCAGCGCATGATTCAAACGTGTCTGGCCACCCAGATCGGCAAAACAGTCGAGGCATACGTAGACGACGTAGTTGTCAAAACAAAACACGTCGAAACTTTAGTAGACGATTTGAGGCTCACATTCGACAACCTCAGAGCATATGACATCAAGCTAAATCCGGAAAAATGCTTTTTCGGCGTACCAGCCGGAAAGCTGCTGGGCTTCATCATATCCGGTAGAGGAATTGAAGCAAATCCGGCCAAAATCCGAGCTCTGTCACAGTTGGATATTCCAAAATACCTCAAACAAATACAAAAATTAACAGGATGCATGGCAGCCTTAAGCCGCTTTATCTCCTGTTTAGGAGAAAAGGCGTTGCCCCTCTATCGCCTCCTCAGGCGCACCAAACACTTCGAGTGGACGGATGCTGCCACTGCCGGACTCGAAGAAATAAAGGCCATACTGGCAACAAATCCGGTCCTGGCTGCGCCCACTCTGGGCGAACCAATGTTATTATACATCGCAGCAACACATCAAGTTGTAAGCGCAGTCCTCGTCGTCGAACGAGCGACAGAAGGGCATAAACTCCCTCTTCAAAAACCAGTGTATTATGTATCCACTGTGTTAACCCCCTGCAAATCCCGTTACCCGCACTATCAAAAGATAGCATATGCGGTGTTCATGGCGTCTCGAAAGCTCCGGCACTACTTTCAAGAGTGCTCGATAACAGTGGCCTCTGAAGTACCACTCAATGACATTATAAATAACCGCGACGCAACGGGCAGGATAGCAAAATGGGCCATTGAGCTCTTACCATTTGACATCACTTACAAACCTCGATGAGCCATAAAGTCTCAAGTTTTGGCTGACTTCGTCGCTGAATGGACTGAAGCCGAACTCCCTAAAGAGTACGGCGCGTACTCCAATTGGACTATGCATTTCGACGGCTCCAAAATGTTGGCCGGACTGGTGGCTGGCGTCGTACTGACGTCCCCCACCGGAGATACAGTCCAGTATGTACTTCAAATAATGTACACGGACTCCAACAATTGAGCCGAATACGAGGCCCTGTTACATGGTCTCCGGATGGCGGTCTCCATGGGCATTCAACGCCTAGAGGTGCGCGGGGACTCAATCCTTGCAATATCCCAAATAAACGGAGACTTCGACGCCAAGGATCCGAAAATGGCAGCATATCGCAACGCTGTCCTAAAAATGTCAGCTCGGTTTGAAGGACTCGAATTCCATCACATAGCCCGAGATAATAACCAAGCGGCCGACGTCCTGGCACGCATCGGTGCGAAACGTGATGCTGTCCCTCCAAATATCTTCAAGCCATCCGTACTATGGGAAGAGGAGCCCGGTAGCGACAAACCGGAGAAAACCGCACCAACTGGTGATTCGGCAGACGACATAACACCCTCCGCACACGTCATAATGGCAGTAATCGCCGCGTGGACAGAACCTTTCCTAGCCTACTTACTTAGGCAGGAACTTCCCGAAGACCAAAATGAGGCCCGCTGCATAGTCCGGCGATCGAAGGCCTACAAGGTCCATGAGGGAGAACTTTATAAGAAAAGTACCACCGTAGTCCTTGAAAGGTGTATCTCCGAAGAGGAAGGGCGAAACCTCCTGGCTAAAATTCATGCCGGACTAGGCGGACACCACGTAGCAGCCCGGGCCCTTGTAGGAAAGGCATTCCGTACAGGATTTTATTGGCCGACGGCTCGGGCAGACGCACAGGACTTGGTCCAGCGATGCATTGGTTGTCAGCTCTTTGCTAATCAGAGCCATATGCCAACCACCACCCTCAAAACCATACCCATTACCTGGCCATTCGCGGTCTGGGGGCTTGACATGGTTGGACCCCTTAAAGGGGGAACCCACAAGAAAAAGTACCTATTGGTCATGGTGGATAAGTTCACCAAATGGATAGAGGCCAAACCAGTCAAAACTGCAGAGTCCGGACCAGTGATAGACTTTATATCAGGGGTGGTACACCGTTACGGAGTCCCCCACAGCATCATCACCGACAACGGCACGAACTTCACAGCCGACGAGGTTAAGTCATGGTGCAAAAATATGGGCATCAAGCTCGACTATGCATCAGTCTATCACCCTCAAACCAACAGTCAAGTGGAAAGAGGAAATGGTCTAATAATGAGCGATATTAAACCCAGACTAGTGAGGTCACTCACTAAATCCGACACACAATGGGTCGAGGAGATCGACTCCGTACTCTGGGGGCTGTGGACAACGCCTAACCGTACTACCGGATTCACACCATTTTTTATGGTATACGGCGCAGAGGTAGACTTGCCCTGTGACATTATTCATGACTCACCTCGAGTGCGCATGTATGAGGAAAGAGAGGCCGAGCTTGATCGGCAGGACACATTGGAGGAAGAACGTGATGTCGCGAAGGCTTGTTCCGCATTCTATCAGCAGCAGGCCCGAAGATATCAAAGTAGAGAAGTACGGGCCAAGACTTACAACGTTGGTGAACTAGTTCTACGCCTACCGGACAAGAAAAAGGACAAGCTCAAGCCCAAATGGGAGGGCCCCTTCATTATCGATCAAGTACTGACCGGCGGAGCATACCGTCTACGAAATGCGTCGGATCACCGACTCGAGCCGAACCCATGGAACGCAGCCCGCCTCCGACGATTCTATGCCTAGCGCTGGACTAAGAGTTCGTCCCCTTCCCCCGTCCAAACTTTTACACTTCGGCTGTCTTTTGTTTCTCTTTTTATCCTTCTCATTTAAAAGCCCTTTCGGGCCTATTTTTGCATTCTTTGCATACGCATGATGTGCCATCCGCACTCATTATTCCTGGGGGCTTCTTTTACAGAAGCTCAATTATACGGGTTTTATACCCAGCAAATGTGTCAAGTTTCCACATGTACCTTTTATTCGCCATTATATGCATCGACATGACTTAAGTTTTGGCCAAGCTGGGTTGCCTGGCTCCTGTGCTTACCCCTACGCTCCCGATTGTTCGGCTAGGAGGTAAAGGGAGCACCTCTGCAATTGTTACTGCCGAGTCAGCCGGATGTGTACCTCAGACTGGGTGAAGCCGAAAGCTAGCGTTCTTAAGGGAATATTCGGTCGGTGACTTAAAAGATGACTTTTTACCTATTTATCTATTTGCCCCCAGATGTATTACTGCTTTCTTTGCAGTTCGGACATGCACTTTTGGGCATGCCTCCCAGGGAAAGGAACCCTTAACGGAACTATTCTCCCTGGAAGATGTTTCTTACTAACCATGTAATATAACATAACTAGTTGGGCACTTGTCTGATAAAGCACTAATGACCCCTACGCCTGGTCTCCATGCATACCACGGTTGTCTCTTAACCAAAAAGGTATTCGGACACACTCCGGACTCTAGGGTCCCGAGGTCGAAGCGAAAAGGTCGGCAAAGACAAACGATCTACAATCCGGCTAGAAGGCATTTCACATGTCACTTTAAAGGATAACATACATTGTCAAATTTACTGATTGTATTCCTCCTCAATCCCGTCTAACAGGCTGTCTAGTTTACAGTCCCATTGGGAAAATTTGGCAGCCAACTCTACTTGGCTATACACTAAACTCACAGGGATCTCCTTCCCATCGGGCCCCACCGGTCCAACTTCGGCCATGTGGTTGGGATCCGCCTTCTTGTACCGCGTCTTCACCATGGCCCAAGCCTCCCTGGCACCTTGACGGCAAGCCGAAATCTTCCACAAACGGAAGCGCTGCCGCACTCCCTGCAGCTTCTCCGCAAGCTCCCCGAGGCCCTCGGGTTGGGTGAGGGCTGGCCATAAAGCCTGAACGACGCTGCCCATTGCCTGCCGAACTCGTTCGAGTAGCTGCAACAGTTCGGGAAGTTGATCACCCATTGATATGGGCATCTCCTCTGCAGGACGACCCGTGAGTATACCTACAAGACATATCATGTCAAAATACTTCCTCACCGAACTCTTCTTTTCAAAAAAGTTCGCTCAAGCACTTACTATAAATGCTGCGACGAAGCCGCTGATTCTCCTTAACGGAGCCGGACAGCTTGGCCTGGGCGCCTTTCAGCTCTTCTCCGAGCTTGGCGTTGGCATCCTGGAGCTTGTTCCTTTCCTGCTGAACCCTATTCAGCACACTCTCGCCGGCCTTTAGCTGGCGTAGCAATGCTTGCCTGTCCGGATCTTGTCCGGCGGTACCTGCAAATGTCATTATTAGACTCGCGCGCACGCCGCACAGCGCTTATATTTATTAATAAAAATATGTTACCAGGAGGGGTCTTTCCGTCTCCTCCTGCGGCAGCAAGTGCGGCCTCAAGTTGGGCCTTGCAATCTTGCAGCTCCCGAGACAGCTGGGCGTTCTTCTCGTTAAGTGCCTGAAATTTCCAATGATCCTTAAATCAGTTAGCATAACTACTTTAAGTCTCGGGGGCTACTGGTATATACAACCATTAAAATTCCCTTACCCATATGTCTTTCACATACTGCTCCGTGGCTCTGGTAAAACCATTTTGAGCAGCACGGAGATGCGCGTCCCCTGCGTTAAAAGCATCCAATGCCTCAGGGGAAAAGCACGCTTCTTGAAATACTATCCGGCGGCGCCTATGGTTCATGGCGCTCTCCACCTCAGACTTGGTGGCGGACAGTCTGTCGGTATCCTCCGTTGGAGAAGGATCCGGCTCGCGTCTTGCGCTTGCCTCCCCCTCCAGACCGGGCACTGGAGCCTGGCCGGTGTTGGTCGGATTGGCAATTCCTGCGCTCGCAGTCCGGAGAGCGCTTTTTCTCCTACAAAGATCATGAGCACTCAGACGTTTCCTCGGAACGTTGCTCTAAAAATTCAAATACGAGCTATACCTTTGCAGCGACGTTTTCCGTCCGCACTGCGCTCCTTTTCCGCCTGCTGGTTCGGACTGACCTCTGTTGGTTGGCCGCCGCGGGCTCAGCTTCCTGCCGTAAAGGCGCTTCCTGCAAAATACCATCGTTCGCGAAGGTCAGAAATGGGCAGGGATGAGATAATGGTGTCCGAACTTCGGTCGCGGTCACCTGGGAAGCCGGACTTAGCCCGGGGTAGTCCGCCGTAATGGCGACCAAAGCATTGTCTATGCTGAGCTGGTGATACACCCCGTCGATCAGCTCCACCTCGATATTTGGGTCCTCTTCAGAGGCCGGACCCAGGGATCCTTCTGGATCCTCGGGTTGCGGAGCAGGACTCACCATGTCCTCCACAGTCCGGCGTAGATCCTGCGCCGAAGACATAATGTAAGAAGCTTAAACTTCGAAAGCGTGGGTTGGGCCCTTCAAGGTGTTCACTTACCCATCCTCTGGGGTTGATCATGGAAAACCCCTTCAAAGGGTTCGTTCGAAGGAAATCCTCCTTCTCCCCCTTGTACAGGCTGGATAGGATCTTCATCAGATCCTCGGTTGAATCCGGCCCTTTGCGGCCGTGCCGGGTAGCATCGTCTTCCCCGTTGAAATCCCACATGGGGTGGCCTCTGTATTGCAGTGGCGGTACCCCTTCTTGATGCATGTCTCCATGACTCCGATCATGGTCAAGCCGGTATGAGCCATTAATCTTATCCGGCCCATCAAGTAGTGGACGCTCTTTTCTTTCTCCAATCGGGGGCTCCGTGGGCGCCAGCTGAGGCGTTTCTTCAAGGGAGCAGCACTAAACTCCGGGAGGCCGATCCGAACTGGGTCTGGCAGCGGAGCGTCTCCTACATAAAACCACTCCGAGGGCCAGTCTTCGGACGCCTTCTTGGGAGTGCCGGATAGGTATCCGGTCCCGGCGATGCGCCATATTTCGGCGCCGCCCACTTGATATATGGACCCCTGGTGAGAACGGGGTACGAGGCAAAACAGCCTCTTCCAGAATGCAAAATGGGGCTCAATGCCCAGGAATAGCTCGCAAAGAACTACGTAGCCCGCGATATGCAGGACAGAGGCGGGCTTGAGGTGGTGGAGCTGGAGTCCGTAGAACTTCAGGAGCCCGCGGAGGAACGGATGTATTGGAAATCCGAGTCCCCTTGTCAGATAAGGGACAAAACATACTCGCTCCCCCTTGTTGGGGCTTGGAGTGTCCTCCACCTGTCTCCCACCTTGATAAGTAACCAGTCCGGCCCGGACTGGGATCATGAAGGCCGGAGGGAGGAATCCCCCCGTTTGGAGCTTCACAAGCTCGTTGTGCGAAATAGAGCACCTCCTCCAATTCCCCGACGGTGGGCTGGGAGTGCGCGAAGAAGAGCCGTGTTGACAATCCATGGTGGAATGGATTTCTAGGTCAAAGGCGCTTCGATGGAGTTTTCGCGGGAGGAAGACGGTGTGGTTTGGATCTGGATTCTTGCCTCTTTTATAGGCGGGCGACTCGCACAATCGGGGGGTGAAATGCAAAAGACACCCTGGCTTTTCGCATTCCTGCGACGCGTGAAAGAGGGCCATTATTTGGCGTAGAAGCCGAGGAACACAGTATTCAAGATGAAGCCGGACACTGTTCGACAGGTACATGGAATTTGAAGGGAGAACCCGCCTTGCAACGCCGAAGACTATAAACGCGCTGGACTTATCGTCATCGAAGCCTGGTTCGGGGGCTACTGAGGGAGTCCTGGACTAGGGGGTGTCCGAACAGCCGGACTATCAATATCCGCCAGACTCCAAGACTACGAAGATACAAGATTGAAGACTCCGTCCCGTGTCCGGATGGGACTTTCCTTGGCGTGGAAGGCAAGCTTGGCAATACGGATATGTAGATCTCCTACCATTGTAACCGACTCTGTGTAACCCTAGCCCTCTCCGGTGTCTATATAAACCAGAGGGCTTTAGTCCGTAGGACAATATACATTACAACAATCATACCATAGGCTAGCTTCTAGGGTTTAGCCTCCTTGATCTCGTGGTAGATCTACTCTTGTACTACCCATATCATCAATATTAATCAAGCAGGACGTAGGGTTTTACCTCCATCGAGAGGGCCCGAACCTGGGTAAAAACATCGTGTCCCTCGTCTCTTGTTACCATCCGCCAAGACGCACAATTCGGGACCCCCTACCCGAGATCCGCCGGTTTTGACACCGACAGCAAGGAGCTTGCAAAGGAAACAAGAGCAGCTTACAGCTGACCAAGATGCGCTAGAGGATAGGTGGACCAAGATACTGGCCGACGAAAAATACGAACTCGAGAGCCCCAATAAAGGGCACACACGGCATAAATGGCTACCTCAACTCGAGCAGGAAAACCACGGGCACGCACACAGACGCCCACGCATCAATACGGTCCAAGGCGGCAAGGAGCAGATACGAAAAGGCACCCTCAGACCTCGGCATAAAGGTCATAAACATCAAGACATGGAAGCTGGCGCCATGTCCGGCAATGCTTAGTCCAACAAACACGCAAGGAGCAGCACAAGCCTACTCGACCAAAGATACACGCTGGATCAGCCGTGTGAAATTCACGGTACCCCGAGAAGGACAGCAAAGCATACCAATAGAGAAAGCAGGATTCTCAAAACAAAGCGGCTGGTCGCACGCCAGAAGCAATAAAGGGGAGATGCCTCGTCAAGACCCCCCCCCCCAGAGCGTAATAGTACGGCCGACCGCCCAGGACCACCTAAACCACGGCAAGTTAATTGCAGTACCTCTAGACCTAGTAATCCGTGGGGCCCATAACACTCAAAGCCCACAAGGGTATGATGCCACGGAAAACATCTCCTAAAAGATGTAAGGTGCAAAGGCCAAGTTCTGTTGGCCCACCACTCTAAACTGTTGCCTTCGGACCATCCAAAAATGCCACGCCAAAGAATAAATCCTCGGCACCTTCCCATACGATAGCTTACCTTATGCTAACGGGAAAACCACGTAAACTAGATTCTACGTGATAAATTACCCAGGCCAACCATCCGGAAATCCACTGCGGAGTCCGTACTACCTCACGGTCTAACGACTAGGCAAACCAGGGCCCGATTAGGGACCCTGGGAGCAGCAACAAGAGGACACCTAGCTGTCTTCAAGCATTTTGCATTTGCAAACTAACGATTGACGCAGAACAGAATTGGCGGCATGGAATTATCCCGGACACACAAAGGAAGGAACATGCAGGTAGAAGGCAGTTCGGATTCATTCTCGGCCCGCTCACAGCCCCCTCCAGTCCGGCCATAATAGGTTCCGTCAACACACCTCTTTCCATACATCATACTAATATGCATAGACATAAAACTCTACTACAATGCGTAAATAACAATTACCAGCTGTCGTTTATCGCCGACGCCTCTTTGCCGAAAATGAAAGCCACGCTCCGCGTTCGCCTGGTTGCACCAGGGGCTCCATAGTACGGCAAGCAAGTCCGACCACCTTTTCGGTCGTTCGGCACCCCGAACTTATAGCACTATATGCATCTGCTCCGAATCATGTCTTGGGTCATTGGTTGGGTTTGCCCGTCTCCCATGTTTGTTACCTTACGTTCCGTTCTATCGGCTAAGGTAGCACTGGGAGAACTACTGCGATTGTGTCCTGGTTCAGCCGGACGAGCACCTCAGTAGAGAAAGCCGAAAACCGACTATCATGATGAAGCGAGAGCCGGTCCGCTGTTCGAGAGGTCATAAAATCCTTAAAGATTTATTCCGCATAACGCCATCATAAATGCTAAGTGCGATAGATCGGTCTTCTGATCAGGCGCCAATAGAGCCCCTAGTTCGGCCTTCCGAACACTAGGGGCTGCGCCGACCATACTCAAATTCCTATGGCTAAGTGAGAGTAATAAAGCCCCATAGTCCGATTACTTGGTTCGTGGAAAGATACACCTCCTTAAAAGGACCCAACTATGGGATAAAGAGCATTCAGATATATCCCGAACACCACCATATCCTTTTTACGAGGGGGCAGAAGCCGACGACTGGCCAACTCCCAGAATTTGCGTACAATAAATAGCCGCACAGGAAGAACATATGTTCAAATAAAACAGGCAGTATATAACAAACATGCCATTATCCCATATTACAACAGGTGGCACAGATGCCCTCAGGGAAATATGATGTCTTTAGTACACTTGTCCGCCACAAGGCGGGCCCCTTTCATCACACCTGCATAATACAGCTCGGGCTTGCGGTGTTCCTTACCCTCCGGCGGCCCCTCAGTGATCAGATTTTCTGCGTCAAGCCTCCCCCAATGCACTTTCGCATGGGCAAACGCCATACGCACACCTTCTATGAAGACGGATTGCTTAATAGCATCTAGTCGAGGACAGGCGCCCACGATCCGCTTGACAAGTGCAAAGTAGCTGCTTGGAATCGGATCCGCAAGCCACAGCCGGATAACTAAGTCCTTCATGGCTAGTCAGCCGCCTGGTGCAGTTCGATCAGCTGTTTCATTTGATCGATAAATGGCACCGGATAGTTCGGCGCCAGATACTATGACCAGAAATCCCTCTCCGCAGTCTTCTTCTCCTCGGTGAAATAAAATTGAGCAGCATCTGATATACTGCAAGGAAGATCCGCAAAAGCCCCTGGCAAAATAAGAATTCAGCCTGCCGCTTGGATTCCTCAGATTATAACATACACGAAGCTAAGAATACAGAAGGCCTTACCAGCCGCCACTTTTCGGGCCTCCTGAATGTCCCGTGCAGCACCTCGGGCTTCTTCCCGAGCACCTTCTGCATCCTCGAGAGCTTGGGAGAGCTCGGATTCTTTTCCTTTTAGACTCTGCTCCAAACCCTCGCTTTTCTTCATAGCTTCCTGGAGCTCCCGCTCAGCGGTGATAACCCTGGCCTCGTGTTTTTCACACAGCGCCTGTTCGGCCTTAGCCTTCTTGTTGGCATCAGCCAAAGCTTTCTTTAGTCCCTCATATTCGGCACACGCTCCTAGAGCACACAATACTAAAACTTTTTATTCTGCACAACCATTCGTTCGTGCCAACTCCAAGACAAATGTTTTCAACATACCTTGCTTGTCTTCCAGTTGCTTCCTCACACGGCCGAGTTCTTCCTCGGACCGTGCAAGGTTCTGCTTCAGTTCGGACACTTCCGCATTGAAAGCGGACGTCCTCTCTGCGGATGCGTTGTTTTCACACCAAAGGGTATACGTCATTTACATAGGCTCCTGCGAATGCAAGGGGTTTGATCCCCTGCCAGGCTTTGTCTCCTTCGCCGGACAGTGTCTCAGGGGCTGCTACTTATATTATGACAATTCCTTAAGGGTTTCCTAGGAGACATACCTCAAACGCCTTTATAAGACTAAGGCAGGATGCGTTCATCCCGCTCTCGGCGGACTGTATCATCTCAACCACCTCGCCCACAAGGGCCGATGCTCGTCGACAATAGACGCATTCTTCAACACTGTAAATAGACCGCCAGGCAGCTCTGCTTGAACAGAGGACGCTGGCGGCGTAGGCAGGCCCCCCGCCATTAGGGGGGGCTACTTGCTCGACCCCAGAACCCTAGAGGTCCTGGGGGCCGTATCCATCCCTGCGTGTTCGGCACCAGGGATGTGTCCTCCCTGGTCCGGGTCTTGTCGAGACGACACCTTGGTGTCACGCCCAGACTTGGGGGAAGGGGCCTGCGGAGGCGTCTCGCTTGCCAAAGCGTCCGAGTCCAGTAAATCCTCCGACGAGGACTGGCCGGCGCAGGACTTGCTGGATTGTGCAATATATAGGCAATAGTCAAAACCACTATACCCAAAAAAACGATCCCGGACGCATACGCGTATTCGGATACTTACGACTTCTCCAGGGGCTGGGCCCTGGGATCCCACTCCGGGCTGCTATCGGCAGCCATGGGGGATGCCCCTGGGAGGGAATGTTTCCCCCTCTTGGGCAATCCGCCATCCAGAGATGCGGAGGCCGTCCTCTTCCTCCCACCATCAGAGTGAGGCTCATCCTCCCCTGCTTCCTCCTCTTCGTCCTCGGATGAAGGATCGTTGCTGGAGTCTTCGGATCTAGCGTTTGAAGCCTCGCAATGGTGAAGGCCACCCCGGGTCTTCTTGACCTTCTTGGAGGCCTCCTTCTTTGGTGCCTTGTAAGGCGCGGGGACCAACATCTTCGTCATAAGAGGTCCGTCCGGTTCCTTCGGTAGGGGGGCTGGACAATGTAGCCGCTCCACCTTCTTTACCCATCCTTGGGGTTGCAATGAAACACGATTAGGGTGTCACCTGCATGATGTGCCAATTAAAGCGTGAATAGACAGAGTGTAGTTGTGATTTACCGAGCTGGGAGAATGGGATGATTGATACCCGCGGTCTTTGGCGGGGCCCGGCCACGATTTGCCGGACTTAAAGAGCACCTTCCAGATATCCTTGTGGGTGGTGTCGTAAAGCTCCTGAAGGGTTTGGTGCTCGGTCAGATCGAACTCCCACAGGGTACAAGCTCGGTGCTGACAAGGGAGAACCAGGTGAACTAGCATCACCTGGACTACGTTGACGAGTTTGACATCCCTATCGATCACACCCTGGATGCACGTCTGGAGCAGTAACAGCTCGTCGAACGAGCACCAGTTCGGGCCCTTCTCGGGCCAGGATGTGAGCCGCAGCGGAGCTCCGGATCTGAACTCTGGAGCGGCCATCCACTTCTTGCCACGTGGTTCAGTGATATAGAACCACTGCTGCTGCCACTCCTTGATGGGTCGTTGAAAGTGCCTTTCGGCAAAACAGCCTTGGGCATCTTGCTTACCATGGCACCGCCGCACTCGGCGTGTTCGCCACTCACCACCTTGGGCTTCACATTGAAAATCTTCAGCCATAGGCCGAAATCAGGTGGGATCCGGAGAAAATCCTCGCACACGATGATGAACGTCGAGATATTGAGGAAGGAGTTGGGGGAAAGATCATGAAAATCGATCTCGTAGTAATACATGACTCCCCGAATGAACGGGTGAAGGGGAAACCCAAGCCCACAGACGAAATGGGGAAGGAACACGACTCTCTCATGATATTCCGGAGTAGGGACGACCTGTTCCGCCAGGGGAAGACGGTGGCCGATCTTCTAGGCCAGATACCCGGCTCCCCGGAGCTTCTTGATGTCCATCTCCTGGATGGTTGAGGCCATCCATTTGCCTCCTGCTCCGGATCTGGACATCTTTGGAAACCTTCCCTTCGATGGGGAAGAAGAGTGCTTGGGCATTAGGGCTCGCACAGAGGGGAATGAGCTAGCGGGAGAAGAAGGCGTGGGTAAAAGAGAAAGGAACCTGGCCTCCTTATAGAGGCGATAAAGGCTTTTTGTGCTTCCCCACTTGCCTGGTGGAACCCGTCCGCCTCCCACTCGCCGCGATTAGCGGCACGGTTAGATTACCAATGCCTATATTGATGATAATCCCGTAATAAGGGGACACGATCTCTGCTTTCACAAGACGTGTCATAGAAACTGCCTCGTGATATGCGTTGTAGCTGGTTGTGGGGAAACGGTTAAAATAATGATCTGACCGTAATAACATGTCACGTCATTAGAAAAAGTTGTCAGCAGATTGCATTTGTGAAATATCATTCTCTCTACGGTGGTATGCGGAGATCATTTCTCAGATTCGGACACGATTTGGGTATTCGATAATTACTTTGGGGAATTTGGAGGAGGAACCCGCCTTGCAATGCCGAAGATAATACTGCGCGCCGGACTCATCATCATTGAAGCCTGGTTCAGGGGCTACTCAGGGAGTCCTGGATTAGGTGGTATCCGGACAGCCGGACTGTGTACAACGTCCGGACTATTGAAGCGTGTAGATACAAGACTCAAGACTTCGGCCCGCGTCCGGATGGGACTTTCCTTGGCGTGGAAGGCAAGCTTGGCGATCTGAATATTATATTTCCTTCCTTGTAACCGACTCCATGTAAACCCTAGCCCTCTCTGGTGTCTATATAAACCGGAGAGGTTGGTCCTTAGAAGGCCGATCACAATTACATTCATACCATCATAGGCTAGCTCCTAGGGTTTAGCCTCTACGATCTCGTGGTAGATCTACTCTTGTACTACCCATATCATCAATATTAGTCAAGCAAGAAGTAGGGTTTTACCTCCATCGAGAGGGCCTGAACCTGGGTAAACACCTGTGTCCCTTACTTCTTGTTACCATCAGCCTTGACGCACAGATCGGGACCCCCTACCCGAGATCCGCCGATTTTGACACAGACAAGGGCCCCCGGACGGTCGAATCCCTTGAGCTCATATCCACCATCAGAGCAGACCTCGTGAGGCTGTTCTTCCATGTACTAGTTCATCCTTAGCCCCCCGCGAGTCTAATCCAACACCTGTTAATGTCGAGGAAAATAAGAAGAACGACAAACACAACTAAGTCCGCTCCGCGATCCATCATGTGTTTCTGTATGAAAGGATTGAGTGTGAGATAACCTAGTCATTCCAATATTCTGTGCTCCCACATTTCCTGATCTCAAGTTCCTTCAATCAGAGGTTGGTTGTTGTAATAGGCGTGAAGATCTGACAAGGGGTTGCTTCTATCCCCGCTCCTACCCTTGGCATGCAGGCATAGTAGTAGTAGGGCAAGGAACCGGGAGGATATGCTGCCAGGGAACGTTGTTTACTTGAAAGCATTGTTAAGGAAATCGGTAACTGGTAGCTGCTCGGTCGGCTTGGGAGTAGCAACTAATCGGTGAATTAGCATATTAACTAGATTAATCAGCTGACCATTAATCGGTAAATTAAATAGTAATCTTCCAACATATATCTAATTTTTTAAGGTATTATACCATACTCTCATGATCTCAACTATGTATTATTACAAATATGTTACAGTTTGGTGAAACCCTAGAAATTTAGGAGCGAGAGGGGAATGGGAGGGATTAGGGGCCAAAATTTGGGCTTTGTATGCCCCTAAGTTGATGGGCCAGCACGGATTAATCGGCCTGACAAGCTATTAATCAACCTCATAGGCAAGTTAATCGGCCTGACAAGTAAACGCGACGAATAGGCGCTATTCGATTCAGCCATCCTAAGAGTAGCGATTAACTGGCCCATTAACTGACTAATCATATGAATTCTTGAATAGTGCTTCAAAGTATTGAGGATTCATTCCTTGGCATGGACACTATACATGCACAAAAGTACCCGACAAGCTCTCTTTTTTCATTAACACGCTAGTAAACGAGTACAAGTCATACAGAATACAAGAATGCCTAAATATTTTTGATTCAAAAGGATAAATGCCCCATAATGCCATTCTTGCCCCTCTCCTCCTAGAAGCTGTAGTGCGGAACAAAGAGGGCAAAAGGAGCGCCTGAGCAGTAGACTAGCTTGACCCATCAGGGCCTATGGGATGCAGCCTGAGAAGATCGGGAGTGGAGGGGGCAAAGACGACAGATGGAGAGAGTGGCTTGGCGATGCCCTGGTCACCACCGCTAGGACCAGCAGAACCCGGCAGGGCAGACGAAGCCGAAGTCAACGAGGAAGCATGCCGTGGCCAAGCTGGAAGACTACTGGAGGAGGCAGAGGCATCCACACCCTACGCCCTGGCAAATCACTATGCCGGGGGAAGATGAGCCAGGTGCAGATGATGGTGCCGCCGTCGCCCTCCTGACGGTGATGGTGCGGCTTGCACTCAGCTGGAGCTCGAGTTGTCGTCCTCCCGTTCAGAGCAGTCGTCTTCACCAACACTTTCATCCTCGTCGCTATCACTCGAGGAGGAGCTTTCGTCATTGGTCGAGCCTTCTGCGTAGCATCCTAATCGAGCTCCGGACGACCGAAGACCTTGATGGAGAGCAGATTAGCCTCCGTTAGTTTTAAATGGAGAATGTGCCACACCGTCAAGCTATGCGCACCAGCAAAGGTTTTCTAGCCGCGCTGAAGAAGTATGACATGAGGAGCCGGGAACTCTACATTCACCCGCATGCTCCCGTTATAGCAGCCCCTCATGTGCAGCCTCACTCCAGATAGTTGTTCTTCCTCCATCACCCTTGTGAAAGGATTCGGGAGCCGAAGACAGCTACACGGAGGCCCGCGTAGCTGGACGATGAACTCCAACGGCTGGTCCCCAACATGTCCTTCATTCGGATGCGGAGCGGCTGGAGGAGGGGCTATCAGGGCACTACCGCGGCCTCCCCGGCCCCGAGCGCCATGACGGCTGTGCCCACGTCTAGCGGTGCGACTTTGTGTGATGGACTCTGCTCTTATGTTCCCAGCAGGAGGAGGTCGGCATTGTCGAGAAGAAACTCTCGTCGCCACCATTTTAGGTGGACCACGTCCTCTTCCTCTTACCATGGTGGAAGAAAGGTATCAAAAAGGAAGGGAGGAGATGTGTGTGGGTGAGCCCCACACCGCCTGGAAGGGAGCTGCCCCACTCTGCCAATCCTACCTTTCTACACTACTACCGGCGTCCATAATCAACAACCGCCCACCTGCGCCTATCCATGATGTCTGGTTTTCTGCCATGGCACTCATTCCCGCGCCCTTCGCGTCCGCCGCCAACCCTACACAATGCATGCAACGAACATGGCAAAAATGGTAGGGGTGGTGGGTGAGTAAAATGGCAGTTACCACCACGTGAATGATGGTAGCCCATGAGTTACTACTTGGGTACTCCTACGTCATTCCGCACGACTCACCGGAAAGCCGGTAACTAACTCAATCACAGATTAATGAAGAAACAATGAGAATGATAGGGGAGACATCAAACCAATGGTGGCGTGGCCCGAAGTGCTTGCCTGTGTGATTGTTGGCCCTACCCCAACGATGCTCAGCAGCACGTGTGGGCCAGACCCGAGGGCTCCTGTCGGTGCAACAAACATTTACATTTGTTTCCCGGACTAACACACAGGCGCGCTAGTGTCACTTTCTCAACATCAACAACCAAACCAAGGTCAAGCCAGAGAAACAGCTCTTAGTAAGGTCAAATAGAGGATCAAGAAGACCAAGGATAACCAAGACAGGAAAATATCACCTAGGGAAAACATCCCTTGTCGGGCAAGAGAACCTAGCTAGGTCAAGGCCGCCCCAAGGACGAGTCCAAGATTTCTCCCGGCAAGCTTGCCAGGTCCGCCGGGGGCAGGGCTCCCTGCCAAGACACCACCGCTCCACCACACAGCAACACAAGTCACTTATCCGTGTGGTGTCGAGCCCCCAACTGATTAAGTGGGTTCTGCTAAACACGTGGCGGCCTGTTGGAGGACAATATTTGTCCAAGTGACACTCGTCCATAGGCGTGTCAAGATAATAAGAAAAAGGTGATTAAGCGGTGCGGCAGGCTTGCCCGGCTACCCCCTCAGCGTGACACCTAGCATGTAACGCCCACGATGCGGCTATATCTCCCACGTGTCGAAGCACGACTTAGAGGCATAACTGCATGGTAGTTTTGTCGCAAGAAGGGTCATCTTCACACAATCCCATGTAATGAACAAGAATGGGATAAAGAGAGTTGGCTTACAATCGCCACTTCACACAATACATAATTTAATCCATACATCATTCAAAATACACTCATAGACCGGCTACGGTCAAATCCAAATGAAAAGAAGACAACCCCCAATGCCAGATCCCCGATCGTCCTGACTGGGCTCTGCTACTGATCATCTGGAAATGAAACATAATAAAGACCAAGGTCCTCGTCAAACTCCCACTTGAGCTCGATTGTGCCACTTGCGCTAGTATCCTCGGTACCTACATCTGTTTTGGTAGAATCTGTGAGCCACAGGGACTCGGCAATCTCACACCCGCGAGATCAAGACTATTTAAGCTTGTAGGTAGGAAAGGGGGTAATATGGTGGAGCTGCAGCAAGCACTAAGCATATATGGTGGCTAACATACGCAAGTGAGAGCGAGAAGAGAAGCAACGCATCGGTCGAGAGACTAGAAGTGATCAAGAAGTGATCAAGAAGTGATCCTAAACCGTGTTCACTTCCCGGACTCTGCCGAGAAGAGACCATCACGGCTACACACACGGTTGATGCATTTTAATGAAGTCAAGTGTCAAGTTCTCTACAACCGGACATTAACAAATTCCCATCGGCCTCATAACCGCGGGCACGGCTTTTGAAAGATAATATACCCTGCAGGGGTGTCCCAACTTAGCCCATCATAAGCTCTCACGGTCAACGAAGGATATACCTTCTCCTGGGAAGACCCGATCAGTCTCGGAATCCCGGTTCGCAAAACATTGCGACAATGGTAAAACAAGACCAGCAAGACCACCCGCTGTGCCGGCAAATCTCTATAGGAGCTGCACATATCTCGTTCTCAGGGCACACCGGATAAGCTAAGCGTCCAAGTACCAACATAACCCAAGTTGCCAAGGGACGGTCCCGCACGGTGCTCTAGTTTGGACCAACACTCGGAGGAGCACTGGCCCAGGGGGTGGGGGGTAAATAAAGATGACCCTCGGGCTCGCGAAAACCCAAGGGAAAAAGTCTTAGGTGGCAAATGGTAAAAACCAAGGTTGGGCCTTGCTGGAGGAGTTTTATTCAAAGCAAACTGTCAAGGGGGTCCCATAAATCACCCAACCGCGTAAGGAACGCAAAATCAAGGAACATAACACTGGTATGACGGAAACTAGGGCGGCAAGAGTGGAACAAAACACCAGGCATAAGGCCGAGCCTTCCACCCTTTACCAAGTATATAGGTGCATTAATTAAACAAGAGATATTGTGATATCCCAAAGTATCCCTGTTCCAACGAGGAACAAACTTCATCTTCACCTACAACTAGCAACGCTATAAGAGGGGCTGAGCAAAAGCGGTGACATAGCCAAACAACGGTTTGCTAGGACAGGGTGGTTAGAGGCTTTACATGGCAATATGGGAGGCATGATAAACAAGTGATAGGTAGAGCTAACATAGCGATAGAGCGAGCAACTAGCAAAGCAAAGATAGAAGCGATATCGAGGGTATGGTCATCTTGCCTGCAAAGTTCTCAAAGTTGTCGAAAGCTTGATCCTCGTAAGCGTTCTCAACAGGTTCCTCATGCACGTAGTCGTCTCCCGGGTCTACCCAAAGCAAGAACACAAGCAATGGAACCACAATCAAACATGGAGCAATGCACAAGCAACATGATGCAATACATTACATGATATGCGAGATGTGATATGCAATGCAAATGCGGGCTCCAGAAGGGAAAATGATGAACAAGGCATCAACTTGGCAAGCCAAGTATGCCGCTGGAAAGATGAGGTGATTTCGGTTGAAATCGATATAAGGATCACCGGAAACAGATGCACGGTTTGCAAATGGCAAGCAAAACAAGAATGACACAAATCTGCGATTAACAGCACAATGCTACTTAGCATGCAACAAGAAACTATGCTACAGCACCCCAACATAATAACAAAGCATATGGCAGTGATCTACAGGAGATGCTTGACAAAAGAGGCACACTGAGCTACGGCTAAATCACAACATAACAGGTTCAAACAAGCATGGCAAAAGTGCAAAAAATATCAGGTTGGACATGGCATAAACAGCATCAGGTAGCAATGTTCAGAGCAAGTAATCAACATTCTACAGGAATTTATAATAGCAACACAAGGCATGACATGATTATACTCAAAGCATAGAACAAAAGTCCCTTACTGACCATGAGCCAAAAAGGATCAGAAGAAATGATGGCATCCATGTAAACATAGCAAGTTTCGTTAACAGATTCAGCAAACAGGGCATGGCATTGACAGAATTATGAAGGCATCTTTGCGAGCTCGATTCACTCACCACAAGTCATTGCATGACAAGATAAGCATAGCACCAGCAAGAATACATGTTTGTGAAACTAAAAATGGCAAGAACAAGTTCATATCATGCAAGGATCAACTACAACAACCTTGGCAAAATTGAATATCATGTTAACAATCTGCCAGGAAACATTTTATAGCAAAAGTAGAGCAAGAAAATGACATGCTAGGCTACTCCATCATTTCAAACAGGGGCATGGATGGATAGAGCATAACCATATGTTCAAAATATCCTTACTGAAGTATCTCAAAATATGCATGGATCTCTCTGTAGCATCAAGTTTACATGGCATCAAAATAACAGCAGAACAGGGACTAAAATCAGCAACATCACGAGGCCTAGTTTGCATGCTTGTTCTAGTCACCACACTGATCACTAAAATACATGGCATACACCCCTGTAAATATGGCATGGCATAGTACAAAACATATGTATAGCTCATGCCCAAAAGATGCACACATCAATCATGGCAAAAATGACAAAAGTGCATGTCCTGATAAGAATCTGAAACTAACATCACATAGCCCTCTTCCAAAAGCATTTCGGGCATCAAGATTAGCTCCAATGAAAATGATGCAATGAGATAAAATGATGTACTCATCGAGGCGAACCATACGGTATGCTAAACGCCCAAAACGGAGCCACGGTGCAAAGTTATGACACAATGAATATGGCATGATAATGTGCAGACTTTGGGAAAATAACGAGGTCAACCTAGGGTGGATCTAGATCTGGTGCGGAACGGAGACCGAGGTTCGACGGAGCTGCAGGTCGCGGCTGGAGAGGAGGAGGCCGGAGGAGGACGCCGGCGGGTCGGGGCGGACGGATCCAGCCGGATCGGCACCGGCTGAGGCGGTGGCGGGGCGACGGCGGCCGACGGGGTCGGGCGCGGGGCGCGCGGGGCCGTGGCGGTCGGCAGGGTCGGGCATGGCAACGCTGACCTCGGCAGCGTCGGCGGGTGACAGGCGGCGGCGGCGGGAGGCGCGACGGCCCGCGGGGAGGCGGCGGCGGCTGGAGGCGCGACGACGCGCGGGGAGGTGGCGGCTGCTGGGCCCGCGGGGGCCGGCCTCTGGCCCGGCGGGCTTCGGCGGTGAGCGGCGGCGGCATGCCACGTGGCGGCGCGTGGTTCGCCGAGCGGCGGAGGGCGGACATGTCCGGCCCGGTCCGTATGCGTCCGGTGGCGGCGGGGAGGAGTTCGTCTAGGGTTTGCCCGAAAATTTCGGGGATGGGCACATATTTGTAGGTAGAGGGAGCTAGGAGACTCCAAATGGAGTACGGTTTTCTCCCACACGATCGTGATACGACGACGGAGAGCGTGGAAGTGACTTAGATGGGTTATTGGGCTGTTTTGGAGGGGTGTTGGGCTGCAACACAAAAGAGGCCTTTGCGGTTAAGCGGTTAACCGTTGGAGTATCAAACGAGCTCCAAATGACTCGAAACTTGACAGGTGGTCTACCGGTGGTATACCAAGGCCACTTGGCAAGCCTCGGTCCATTCCGAGAACGTTTTAACACCCGCACACGAAATGAGACAAGAGGGGTGCGCCGGTGCACGTGGGAGTGTCAGATTGCAAAACGGCCAACGGGGAAAATGCTCGAATGCATGAGACGAACATGTATGCAAATGAGATGCACATGATGACAAGATATGAGATGCATGACATGAACAAAATGCAAAAGGAAAAACAAAATCCAACCACGGAGGGAATATCATAGCACATAGCCGAAAATGGCAAGAGTTGGAGTTACAAATATGGAAAGTTACATCTGGGGTGTTACAACACTCCACGACTACAAGAGGATCTCGTCCCGAGATCTAGGACTGAAAGAACTCCGGATATTCGGAACGGAGGTGATCCTCGCGCTCCCAGGTGGCTTCTCGGTAGGAATGGTGTGACCACTTCACTTTCAGGAATTTGATTGAATGTTGTGAGTCTTGCGCTCGGTTTCTTCAAGGATAGCAACAGGGTGCTCATGATAAGAGAGATCTTCTTGGGGGTCGATTTCTTCAAAGTTGATAGTGCGCTCAGGAGTCTTGAAGCACTCGCGAAGCTGTGACACGTGAAACACATCGTGCACGTTTGCAAAATTGGACGGAAGCTCAAGTTGATAGGCGAGATCGCCTCTTTTGCCAATGATCTTCAAAGGACCCACGTATCTAGGGGCAAGCTTCCCTTTGATACCGAAGCTACGAGTGCCTTTCATTGGAGAGACGCGGAGGTAGACATGGTCTCCGATTTCAAAAGCCACATCACGGTGCTTGTCATCATAATAGCTCTTTTGGCACGATTGCGCGGCTTTGAGATTCTCACGAATGACTTTTCACATTTATTTGGCTTATGTGATCAAGTCGTTGCCAAGAAGTTGGCGTTCACCTGTCTCAGACCAATTGAGAGGAGTACGACACTTTCTGCCATAGAGAATTTCGAATGGGGCCTTGCCCGAACTCGCTTGGAAGCTGTTGTTGTAGGAGAACTCGGCATATGGAAGACAATCTTCCCACTTCATACCAAAAGAGATGACACAAGCCCTGAGCATGTCTTCGAGGATTTGATTGACTCGCTCGACTTGGCCACTTGATGAGGATGGAAAGCTGTGCTGAAGCGAATGTTGGTGCCCATGGCCTTCTGGAAGGAGTCCCAGAACTTAGAAGTGAAGATGCTTCCACGATCTGAAGGAATCAATTGTTGAATACCGTGCAAGGAGACAATTCTGGAAGTGTATAGCTTTGCCAGCTGAGCTGCTGTGATAGATTCTTTGATAGGAAGAAAATGAGCCACTTTAGTAAGCTTGTCAATGACAACGAAGATAGCATCATTTCCACGCTTGGACTTAGGAAATCTAGTCACGAAGTCCATCTCGATATGATCAAACTTCCATTCCAGAATAGCAAGAGGTTGGAGGAGACCAGATGGTCGTTGGTGTTCTGCTTTCACCCTTCTGCAGACATCACATTCATTCACGAATTGATCAATCTCTCGCTTCATTCGAGTCCACCAATACGACTGCTTGAGGTCATGGTACATCTTCGTACTTCCAGGATGAATGGATAGGAGGGAATTGTGTGCCTCGTTCATAATGACTTTTCTCAGATCACCTTTAGGAACCACAATTCGGTCCTCAAAGAAAAGAGTATCTTTGTCATCAATGTGGAAGCACTTGTACTCGGAAATGCCCTTGTCGATACCACGTTTCACCTTTTTCACCATGGTATCCAGGAGTTGTGCCTGACGAATTTGATCTTCCAAAGTAGGAGAGACTATGAGGTTGGCAAGAAAGCCTTGAGGAACAACTTGAAGATTCAGCTTGCGGAAAGCTTCACAAAGATCCGGTTGGAAGGGCTTGAGAATTAAGCTGTTGCAATAAGCCTTTCTACTCAGAGCATCTGCAATCATATTCGCCTTGCCAGGAGTATATTCAATACTTGGATTGTACTCTTGAATCATTTCGACCCATCGAGTTTGTCTGGGGTTGAGGTTGGGTTGAGTGAAGATATATTTGAGGCTCTTGTGATCAGTGAATATGTCCACTTTCCTTCCCAACAAGAGATGTCTCCATGTTATCAACGCATGGACAACTGCCGCCAACTCAAGATCGTGAGTGGGGTAGTTCTTTTCGTTGGGCTTCAACTGGCGAGAGGTATAGGCCACAACTTTCTTCTCTTGCATTAACACAGCACCGAGACCTTGAAGAGAAGCATCACAGAAAACTTCGAATGGCTTGGATTCATCAGGAGGAGTAAAGACAGGAGCTGTGACTAGCTTCTCTTTGAGGGTGTTGAAAGCAACATCACACTCAGGCGACCAGACATAATTGACATGCTTCTGGAGGAGGTTGGAAAGAGGCTTTGCAATCTTAGAGAAGATCTCAACGAATCTTCGGCAATAGCTTGCAAGACCGAGAAAACTGCGGAGCTGCTTGACATTCTGAGGAGGTTCCCAATTCACAATTGCAGACACCTTCTCGGGATTAACAGCGATGCCCTTGGCGGAGATGATGTGACCAAGATAAAGAACTTCATCAAGCCAGAACTCACATTTGGAAAACTTCGCATAGAATTGATGCTCTCTGAGCTTGTCGAGCACCAATCGCAAATGTTTGGCATGATCCGACTTATTCTTGGAGAAGACCAAAATATCATCGAGATACACCAAAATGAATTCATTTGTGTAGGGGTTGAAGATGAAGTTCATCATTCGAGAGAATGTTGGAGGAGCATTGACAAGGACAAAAGACATGACAGTATATTCATAAGAACCATAGCTTGTTCTGAATGCTGTCTTGGGAATATCTTGTTCACGAATGTGAATCTGATGATAACCCATACGGAGGTCAAGCTTGGAGAAAACTTTAGCACCTTTGAGTTGCTCGAAAAGCTCATTGATGTTGGGAAGTGGATACTTGTTCTTGATTGTCTTCTTGTTCAATGGACGGTAATCGACGCACAGTCGGTCCGTGCCATCCTTCTTCTGGACAAAAAGAACTCCACAACCCCATGGAGATGAACTCGGTCTGATCAAACCCAGACACTCTTGTTCATCGAGCTGTTTTTTCAATTCCTTCAGTTCTTCAGGTCCAAGATTGTATGGACGCTTGCAAACGGGTTCAGTGCAGGGCTCAAGATCGATAACGAACTCGATTGGCCGATGAGGAGGCATACCAGGAAGCTCTTCTGGAAAGACATCTTGGTACTCACAAATGACTGGAATTTGAGAAATAGCATCCAACTCGCCCTTCTCATTGAGAGAAAACAACTGAATGGTTTCATCACGAGCGGCATAGATGATAACATCCTCAGAAGAGTGTGTCAATTGAATTTCCCTGGCAGCACAATCAAGTTGAGCTTTGTGCTGAGAAAGCCAGTCCATCCCGAGAATTAGATCAATATCCGAGTCACCCAGAACAAATGGTTTAGATAGAAATCTATAGTCGCCCATCTTGATAGAAACATCCGGAATCATTGTGGTAGCCGTCATAGAAGAGGCCGGAGAAACAACTCCCATGGGTTTTTCCAACATTTCCGAAATGAAATCATGCTTTGCAACAAATGATCTAGACATGAAACAATGCGATGCACCGGTATCAAATAAGACTTTTGCAAGAATATCATTAACTGGAAGATTACCCATTACCACGTTAGAAGAATCCTCTGCTTGCGCTGCATTCATCATATTCACCTTTGCAGACTTGGGATTATGCTTGACCACTGCATTGCTTGAAGACCTCACAGGAGGGGGAGGAGGAAGGCGCCTTTGGTTGAAGCACTTGTTCGCGTAGTGACCATTCTGCTGGCACTTGTTGCAAGTCACTTCTGAGAGCGGACGGTGATAAGGAGCATTTGACCTTGGAGCTTGAGGCTGAGACTTGTTCTGATAGCTTGGGTTGGGTGGGTGGGAAGATCCACGAGCACCTGAGTTCTTCTGCTGGTAAGGCTGACGAAACGGAGGAGGAGGAAGGTAGAACTTCTGCTGCTTAGCAGCCACTTGTGAGGAAGAAGAAGACCGGACTGCATCCCTGATTCTCTTCTTAGAAGCCTCACACTTGAGCTGAGCACCTTCTTGCTTGAGGGCCATATTGTAGAATTGATCAAACTGAGTAGGCTCAACAAGAACGAGAGCTAACTGCAGATCCTCTCTAAGGCCACCTTTGAATTGATAGATCATACTCTTTTCATCAGGAATGTCTTGTTTAGCGAAGCGGGCAAGTTTCTAAAACTGCTTATTGTATTCGTACACTGACATGTTGCCTTGCTTGAGATTGCGGAACTCCTCACGCTTGCTCCCAACAACACTGGTAGGAATGTGGTGAGCTTTAAAGTCCCGACAGAAATCAGTCCAAGTAATCACTTGACCTCCTCTGGAATCCTTGTATTGCTGGAACCAATCAGCTGCTTGGTCCTTGAGCTGAAAAGAGGTGAACTTGACGTAGTCCTCAGGCTTGACATTGCTGCATTCAAAATGCTTGTTGATATCCACGAGCCAATCGTCGGCGTCTGTGGCCTCGGCACAGTAGCTGAAAGACTTTGGCTGGTTTGCAAGGAACTGGTTGAGGGTAGGAAACCGAGGCTGATGGTTGCCTTCGCCTTGGTTGCGCTCTTGCATCAGCTGAATCAACAACTGAGCGTTGGCGTTTGTGGTTGCCATCAAAGTTTGCCATGCCTCCGGAGGCGGAGGTGGAGGTGGAGGGTTCGCCTGACTCCCATCATTGCGTTCCGAATTCTGACGCGTTGGCGGAGCCATCCTGAAGAGGGTGACATCCGTTAGCATCTTGATAGACAGATAGACAAGTTGAATCAACGGATAGAAATTGCAACATATAGTCTTCACAATAAACATTCGAACAAGGATGAACGAATGAATTCCAAAGTAAACATCACGTCCATTAAGGTGAGAAGCCACTTGATAAGGGATTGATGAATGAAATAAACAAGGTACGAATGGAACAAATAAGTGGTAAGGATTACCCAATCACAAACCAAATATCTGCGGGAAGAAATGCTAGAGCTACTTGAATCCCACCTATAAACTCCCGAAACTTTCTGGTTATGCAATCAGGTGTTGGGGATACAGGGGAAACAATATACCTCACCCAAACTAACAATCCCTACATCCAGCTATATCCATCCGTCAACACATAACCAAGAAACCTTTGGAAATCGTGTACCTCAACCTTCGAAAAGCATTCGTTATATGAGTCATGGCAATACTCCCGAACTCCCCAGTACTGGGTGACGTCGTGGTTATCTCACCAACAACTGCATAAAAGAGATTTTCGATGTCGGCAAAACTCAGGTATTCCAGAACTGCAACGATAAAATTGTGACGACAACACCTCGGAGCTCAACTCCCCGGGACACTGCCACAAACCCTAAATGTCAGGAGGCACCAAGAACAATGTTCTCGTCATAAAACCATCGGAACGATTCCAAGATACCCACGTGATCCTAAAAAAATTAGTGAAATATGAGGAGAGGAGAGTCAAAACTTCTACGTCAGGAGACCTCACCAGAGCGACGAAGGGACTAAGGAGTAAAAGAATCCTACTCTCCGATATATATAATCCTAAGACTCAAAACATTTTTTTGTTCTGGACTCAACAATGCCAGCAATCAATCAAGCAGGGGGATCCTAAGTCGGGGATGGCTCTGATTACCAACTTGTAACGCCCACGATGAGGCTATATCTCCCACGTGTCGAAGCACGAATTAGAGGCATAACCGCATGGTGGTTTTGTTGCAAGAAGGGTCAACTTCACACAATCCCATGTAATGAACAAGAATGTGATAAAGAGAGTTGGCTTACAATCGCCACTTCACGCAATACATAATTTAATCCATACATCATTCAAAATACACTCATAGACCGGCTACGGTCAAATCCAAATGAAAAGAAGACAACCCCAACTGCTAGATCCCCGATCGTCCCGACTGGGCTCCGCTAATGATCATCTGGAAACGAAACATAATAACGACCAAGGTCCTCGTCAAACTCCCACTTGAGCTCGATTGCTCCACTTGCGCTAGTATCCTCGGTACCTACATCTGTTTTGGTAGAATCTGTGAGCCACGGGGACTCAGCAATCTCACACCCGCGAGATCAAGACTATTTAAGCTTGTAGGTAGGAAAGGGGGGGGGGTAATATGGTGGAGCTGCAGCAAGCACTAAGCATATATGGTGGCTAACATACACAAGTGAGAGCGAGAAGAGAAGCAACGCATCAGTCGAGAGACTAGAAATGATCAAGAAGTGATCTTGAAACTACTTACGTTCATACATAACTCAAACCGTGTTCACTTCCCGGACTCCGCCGAGAAGAGACCATCACGGCTACACACACGGTTGATGCATTTTAATGAAGTCAAGTGTCAAGTTCTCTACAACCGGACATTAACAAATTCCCATCTGCCTCATAACCGCGGGCACGGCTTTCGAAAGATAATATACCCTGCAGGGGTGTCCCAACTTAGCCCATCATAAGCTCTCACGGTCAACGAAGGATATACCTTCTCCTGGGAAGACCCGATCAGTCTCGGAATCCCGGCTCGCAAAACATTTCGACAATGGTAAAACAAGACCAGCAAGACCACCCGCTGTGCCGACAAATCCCAATAGGAGCTGCACATATCTCGTTCTCAGGGCACACCGGATAAGCTAATCGTACAAGTACCAACATAACCCAAGTTGCCAAGGGACAGTCCCGCACGGTGCTCGAGTTTGGACCAACACTCGGAGGAGTACTGGCCCGGGGGGGGGGGGGGGGTAAATAAAGATGACCCTCGGGCTCGCGAAAACCCAAGGGAAAAAGGCTTAGGTGGCAAATGGTAAAAACCAAGGTTGGGCCTTGCTGGAGGAGCTTTATTCAAAGCGAACTATCAAGGGGGTCCCATAAATCACCCATCCACGCAAGGAACGCAAAATCAAGGAACATAACACCGGTATGACGAAAACTAGGGCGGCAAGAGTGGAAAAAAACACTAGGCATAAGGCCGAGCCTTCCACCCTTTACCAAGTATATAGGTGCATTAATTAAACAAGACATATTGTGAAATCCCAAAGTATCCATGTTCCAACGAGGAACAAACTTCATCTTCACCTGCAACTAGCAACGCTATAAGAGGGGCTGAGCAAAAGCGGTGACATAGCCAAACAACGGTTTGCTAGGACAGGGTGGTTAGAGGCTTAACATGTCAATATGGGAGGCATGATAAACAAGTGATAGGTAGAGCTAGCATAGCGATAGAGCGAGCAACTTAGCAAAGCAAAGATAGAAGTGATATCGAGGGTATGGTCATCTTGCCTGCAAAGTTCTCAGAGTTGTCGAAAGCTTGATCCTCGTAAGCATTCTCAATAGGTTCCTCATGCACATACTCGTCTCCCGGATCTACCCAAAGCAAGAACACAAGCAATGGAACCACAATCAAACATGGAGCAATGCACAAGCAACATGATGCAATACATGACATGATATGCGAGATGTGATATGCAATGCAAATGCGGGCTCCGAAAGGGAAAATGAAGAACAAGGCATCAACTTGGCAAGCCAAGTATGACGCTGGAAAGATGAGGTGATTTCGGTTGAAATTGATATAAGGATCACCGGAAATGGATGCACGGTTTGCAAATGGCAAGCAAAACAAGAATGACACAAATCCGCGATTAACTGCACGATGCTAGTTAGCATGCGACAAGAAACTATGCTACAGCACCCCAACATAATAACAAAGCATATGGCAGTGATCTACAGGAGATGCTTGAAAAAAAGGAACACTGAGCTACGGCTAAATCACAACATAACAGGTTCAAACAAGCATGGCAAAAGTGCAAAAAATATCAGGTTGGACATGGCATAAACAGCATCAGGTAGCAATGTTCAGAGCAAGTAATCAACATGCTACAGGAACTTATAATGGCAAAACAAGGCATGACATGATTATACTCAAAGCATAGAACAAAAGTCCCTTACTGACCATGAGCCAAAAAGGATCAGAAGAAATGATGGCATCCATGTAAACATAGCAAGTTTCGTTAACAGATTCAGCAAACAGGGCATGGCATTGACAGAATTATGAAGGCATCTTTGCGAGCTCGATTCACTCACCACAAGTCATTGCATGACAAGATAAGCATAGCACCAGCAAGAATACATGTTTGTGAAACTAAAAATGGCAAGAACAAGTTCATATCATGCAAGGATCAACTACAACAACCTTGGCAAACTTGAATATCATGTTAACAATCTGCCAGGAAACATTTTATAGCAAAAGTAGAGCAAGAAAATGACATGCTAGGCTACTCCATCATTTCAAACAGGGGCATGGATGGATAGAGCATAACCATATGTTCAAAATATCCTTACTGAAGTATCTCAAAATATGCATGGATCTCTCTGTAGCATCAAGTTTACATGGCATCAAAATAACAGCAGAACAGGGACAAATTAGCAACATCACGAGGCCTAGTTTGCATGCTTGTTCTAGTCACCACACTGATCACAAAAATACATGGCATACACCCCTGTAAAGATGGCATGGCATAGTACAAAACATATGTAGAGCTCATGCCCAAAAGATGCACACATCAATCATGGAAAAAATGACAAAAGTGCATGTCCTGATAAGAATCTGAAACTAACATCACATAGCCCTCTTCCAACAGCATTTCGGGCATCAAGATGAGCTCAAATGAAAATTATGCAATGACATAAAATGATGTACTCATCGAGGTGAACAATTCGGTATGCTACACGCCCAAAACGGAGCCACGGGTGCAAAGTTATGACACGATGAATATGGCATCATAATGTGCAGACTTAGGGAAAATAACGGGGTCAACCTAGGGTGGATCTAGATCTGGTGCGGAACGGAGACCGAGGTTCGCCGGAGCTGCAGGTCGCAGATGGAGAGGAGGAGGCCGGAGGAGGACGCCGGTAGGTCGGGGCAGACGGATCCAGCCGGATCGGCACCGGCGGAGGCGGTGGCGGGGCGACGGCGGCCGGCAGGGTCGGGCGCGGAGCGCGCGGGGCCGCGGCGGCCGGCGGGGTCAGGCATGGCAACACCGACCTCGGCGGCGTCGGCGGGTGATGGGAGGCGGCGGCCGGAGGCGTGACGACGCGCGGGGAGGCGGCGGCGGCTGGACGCGCGACGGCGCGCAGGGAGGCGGCGGCGGCTAGGCCCGCGGGGGCCGGCCTCGGGCCCGGCAGGCTTCGGCGGTGAGCGGCGGCGGCGTGCCACGTAGCTGCACGCGGTTCGCCGGGCGGCGGCGGGCAGATGTGTCCGGCCCGGTCCGGATGCATCCGGTGGCGGCGGGGAGGAGTTCGTCTAGGGTTTGCCCGAAAATTTCGGGGATGGGCACATGTTTGTAGGTAGAGGGAGCTAGGAGACCCCAAATGGAGTGCGGTTTTTGCCCACACGATCGTGATCCGACGATGGAGAGCATGGAAGTGACTTAGATGGGTTATTGGGCTGTTTTGGAGGGGTGTTGGGCTGCAACCCAAAAGAGGCCTTTGCGGTCAAGCGGTTAACCGTTGCAGTATCAAACGAGCTCCAAATGACTCGAAACTTGACAGGTGGTCTGACGGTGGTATACCAAGGCCACTTGGCAACCCTCGGTCCATTCCAAGAATATTTTAACACCCGCACATGAAAAGAGACAAGAGGGGTGCGCCGGTGCACGTGGGAGTGTCGGATTGCAAAACGGACAACGGGGAAAATGCTCGAATGCATGAGACGAACACGTATGCAAATGAGATGCACATGATGACAAGATATGAGATGCATGACATGAACAAAATGCAAAACAAAAAACAAAACCCAACCACGGACGGAATATCATAGCACATTGCCGAAAATGGCAAGAGTTGGAGTTACAAATATGGAAAGTTACATCTGGGGTGTTACATAGCAGTGCATTTAATGGACTTTGTACTAACTGCCAGAGTTATGTATGATAGCACTTCTAGCTATCTAATTAGTAGATAAAGACTATTTTGCCATTGTGGTTACCCCTTGCACTATAAAAGGAGGTCCAAGGCAACCTACAAAGGATTCGAACCCTCGCACACTTGTATACGCATAGCTGCTCTCGCCGAGGTACCCTTGCCGGGTTTGAGTGTTGTGTGCTCATTTGTGTTTTCCCACTCAATCAAACAAAGCAGGAGTAGAGTTTTATGCTCCAGTGGCCCAAACCTGGGTAAAACCACCAGTATCACCACCGTCGTGTTGTTTCATGGTTTTTGCTCTTTGTGCAATGTGACTCCCCCTTGCCAAACCACAAGGGGATCATGGCCCCATAGGTTATCATGACACCCACAACACCAACCCACGTCCGATCATCATGTGAGATGAGGTGGTTTCAATGGTGAACATCTCCATGTTGATCATATCTACTATATGACTCATCTTCGACCTTTCGGTTTCTTGTGTTCCGAGGCCATGTCTGTACATGCTATGCTCGTCAAGTTTAACCCAAGTGTTTCGCATGTGCAAAACTAGCTTGCACCCATTGTATGCGAACGTAGAGTCTATCACACCCGATCATCAGGTGGTGCTACGAAACGACAAACTTTCACAACGGTGCACGCGTGGGGAGAACACAATTTTATCTTGAAGTTTTAGTGAGGGATCACCTTATAATGCTATCGTTGTCCTAAGCAAAATAAGATGCACAAAAAGGATTAACATCACATGCAAAGCATCATTTTGTGCTTTCAATCTCCATCTCCAAAGCACCGTCATGATTTCCATCATCACCGGCATGACACCATGATCTCCATCATCGTGTCACCATCGGGGTTTTCACACCAACCATGCTTCTACTACTATTGCTACCATTTATCGATAAAGTAAAGCATTACATAGCGCATAATGATTGACACGGAGGTCATACAAAAATTAAAGAAAACCCTATGGCTCCTGCCGGTTGCCGTATTCATCGACATGCAAGTCCTGATAAACTATACAAAACATGATCATCTCATACATAAAATATATCTCATGTCTTTGGCCATATCATATTAGAACATACCTTGCAAAAACAAGTTAGACGTTGTCACACCCTGATTTTCATGACACAACACTTAAGCTAATAAATCATGATAAAATGTGGTTTTACAAAAACTTTTGAGTGTTTTGTACTTTATTTTGATATGGATTTTGTTTGTTATTTGCAAGTGCTCTAAAAAAATCAAATAGATCCTCTAACTCATATACCTCGGTCCCTTGATCTGAAACTTTGCCCAATAATCATGCCATGCGTGTAGGATAGAGTAGTATTTTCTTAAAAAAATAATTTGGCCCAAAAGTATTTTCTAAATTAGGTTTTCCAAAAACTCTTGAATTGAGACTTAAACCACAAGTACTTAATTTAGGGCATGAAAAATATTTCAAAAATTATATATGACATATATTAGATCTAGGACTCCCCAAAACCACAAAATTAATATTTTTAAAGTTGTTTTACTATATTATTTAAAGGATTTTCTTAAGGCCAGAAATGGTCTTTAATAGGTTAAAATGTTTTTAAAGTTTCAAAAATATTTGACAAAATTTAAGGGGACTTAGTGGAGATATACTGTCCATATATATATATACGAGTTTCAACACATGGTCATGTTCAAATTATTGGTCAAATCCCTCAAAACCCCTTTCTCGACATTTCAAGACTTTGAAATGTTTACAACAGGAATATTCTCTATTAATTCCAGGAAAATTCGACCTTGTCAAAAATCTCCTACTTGATGATCCTGCCAAATTTTATGTCCTGGAGATCAAGAGAACCCCATCAGAACTCCTCAAAACCATTTATGTCCATTTTTAAGTTTGAGCTACTTTGCATTGCCAAACATGTCCAAATCCTCCCTAACCTGGTACATATGCTCAAAGGGTATAATTATTCATCTAGACCAAATGGCACAAGTTGGAGAACAAGATAACTTGATCAAAGTGCCCCAAAACCATCTTTATCGAGAACCAAATTTGAGCAACTCTACACTGCCAAGTGTCTCCTTTTGATCTCATTTTGTGGAAATGCTATAATCCCCAAATGATGACACTACACCAATTGGTGCATCAAGAAGAGTAGATTTGCATGACTAAATCTTGGGATACCCATTTCTCTTGATTTCTAGGGTTTGCCAAAATTACATTGGCAAATTTCTTCAAATGATATCCAACTTGGTGGTCAGCATTGTTTTTATCAAAATTTGATCCTGTTAAATATCATGGCAAGGAGAATCTTTTTACTAGCTCAAGCCATCATCAAACACCTTCTTAAAGAATATAGAACTCCAAGTTTCAGCCCCTTCCACTAATCTCCTTGATCCATAAATTTTACCACAACATGTCCTAGTACCCCTATACCACTGGAAAAAGTTGCATGGCCTCGTCTCAATTATTTGGGGGTGAGAACCCCATTTTTCCTCCTTGGACAACCACTTTTTCCAATTTTCCTCATCCCTCTCTCACTCCTGGCAGGATCCAGGGCATCCATACACTACTAGGAAAAGGGCTATAGCTAATATGGACATTAATGGCGCACCACATATGTGGTGTGCCACTACTATATAGCAGTGGCGCACCATGTGTGGGTACGCCATTAGTGTCCATAACACTAATGGGGCAACACACCCATGGTGCGCTATTACTAACAAATTCTTTTTTATTATTTTTCCAAAACTAGTAATGGCGCACCACGGCGCACCACACACCCCGTGCGCCACTACTAACAATTTTTTTTACTTTTTTTTCAAAACTAGTAATGGTGCACCACACACCCCGTGCGCCAGTACTAACAATTTTTTTAATTTTTTTCAAAACTAGTAATGGCGCACCATGGTTGTGGTGCGCCATTACTAGTTCAAACTAGTAATGACGCACAACAACCACGGTGCGCCACTACTAACCATTATTCTTTTTATTTTTTTGCAAAACTAGTAATGGCGCACCACGTAACAGGTGCGCCATTAGTAACCAGGGTTACTAATGGCGCATTATTAGGTGGTGCGCCATTAGTAACCTGAGAGCAGCTAGATATTTTGGACAGCCACCTACCACACTCACTTTCCCCACTTCATTCTCTCCACCTCCTCCTCCAAGCTTGTCTCGGCTGCCTCCTCCTCCTCACCTCATTTGCACCATAGATTCACCCAAATTAAGTGGTTAAATTTCCTTTTTTTTGATACGTAAGTAAGGGGAAAGCTTCTTTATGTTGTGGATCTACAATTTTCTCCCTCCACCAACGTGCACATGCACTTTTTATGGCCTAGATCTATGTATGTTTGTGGTGTTGCATATGTTTGTGTTTGCAGGTACCGGTATTTGAAATGCGATAGTTGCCAATATTTTGTCGGAATGTTGATTCATTTCCGTTTCGGCAAGAATTTGGCACTATGCATTCTTTTTGGTCCTATTTTTAGGCAAAGTCATGCCAATTTTTTTCTTGGTTCCAAAATATCCTTTTGCTCTACCCCGTAGGCAACCATGGTCCGCACAATGACCGAAGGCATCGTGAATAGTTTTTTGAGCTCTGCGAAGGTTGAGATGCTTCGAAAGAACGAGACAGAGATAAGATGTCTGTGCAAATATTCAAGCTGAAGAGCCTTATGGACCCGGATTCCGTATAGGTGCGGGACCACCTGCTCTTGCGTGGTTTAAGGGATGGCTATCGGTGGCAAGGTGATGAAGATGATTATGGAGTCGTCCATGGCGGCCGGGTTAGAAATGAGGAAGGGCAGCAAGACAACCGCGGCGAGGGCGGGCGAGAAGACGAAGAATCTCGAGGACATGATCACGAAGTACATGCTATACACAGTCATCATGTAGAAGATGCCGGACATGATGATGAGGAAGATGTTGGAGCAGACGAAGGGCATGATCATGAAAATGAAGATGTTGGAGAAGACGACGATGGACCATCGATGGGCTGGGTGCAGGACCCCCATATTCAAGTGCTGCTTCTCAAGTAGACGGATAACGCAAGAGCTGCTGCCCGAGAGAAAGCCAAGCTGGATCAACTAGAGATAGATGCGGTTACTCCATTGTATGAAGGATGCAGGCCCGAGGATACCCGCCTGAAAGTAACGCTCATGGCTCTGGAGATGAAGGTAAAACACAAAATTACTGACGCATGCTTCGACGAGAACATGTCATTCTAGCACGAACGTCTTCCCAAGGGAAACAAGTGCCCGACCAGTTTCGAGGAGGCACAGAAAATCGTGTGTCCTCTGGATTTACCGCACGTGAAATACCATGTGTGCATGAACGATTGCATCATTTATCGGGACGAGCATGCGGAGTCTATCGTATGTCCGGTGTGCGGCATCACTCGATACAAGAAGAGGAAGAAAGCTCCTCGAAAAGTGGTGTTACTTTCCGATCACTCCTCGTATGCAGCGGTATTTTGTGGACCCTAAGGTAGCAAAGCTCTTGCGTTGGCACGCGGATAGGGAGGAGAAGAAGTGAGAAGATGACGGAAATGATCCGGAGATAAATAAAAAAGATAAGATGCTGAGTCACCCTAAGGATGCGAGCCAGTGGCAAGCGTTAAACTTCGAACACCCAAAATTTGGGGATGGTCCAAGGAATATCGTGCTGGGTGCGAGCAACGATGGAGTCAATCCGTTTGGAAGCCAGAGAAGCACATATAGCAACTGGCATGTGTTTGTGTGGATGTACAACCTTCCCCCCTGGTTGTGCATGAAGAGGAAGTACATTCACATGAGTATGCTAATTGAAGGGCCGAAACAACCAGGGAACAACATCAACCTGTATCTTGGGATGCTGAAAGAGGAGCTAGACACGCTGTGGAAAATGCCAGCCAATACATGGGATGCCGCAGAGGAAGAATATTTCCCTATGAGAGCTGCGCTGCTCACGACGGTGCACGACTATCTCGGTTACGGATATGTCACGGGGCAGGTGGTCCACGGATTTTCTGGATGCGTCAGGTGCATTGATGACACAATGTATCTCCAGCTAGATAGAGATCCCGGGTCCTTGAAACCGTGTTCATGGGACATCGAAGGTAGCTTCGCGACGATGACTCATGGAGAAAACACAAGGAACTGTTCGATGGTGAAACCGAACCCCGAATACGCCCGCGTACAAGGAGCGGCGAGGAAATAGACGAGCTGTTGAAAAATTGGAAAGAGTGCCCGGAGCCGGGAAAGAAGTGAAAGGCGCCAGAGCCGCTGCTGAAGGTATGTAAAATGAGGTCTGTTTTCTGGGACTTGCCATACTGGAAGATCCTCCATGTGCCTCACAGCCTTGATGTCATGCATATCACGAAGAACGTGTGTGAGAGTCTGCTTGGTACCCTGCTCAACATGCTAGAGAGGACCAAAGATGGGCCAAAAGCAACGGCAGACTTGAAATCAATGGGCATCAGGTTGGAGCTTCACGCTAATAATGATGATGATGATGATGATGATGATGATGATGATGATGATGATGATGATGATGATGATGAGGCTAAGGACACGGAAAGTCGTCGCAAAGGCAAAAAGGCCAAGAAGATCGGAAATGACTTCCCTCCCACGTGCTTCACTCTAAGTCAGGAGGAGGTCGAGTAGTTTTTCACCTGCCTCGTAGGAGTAAAACTTCCTTATGGTTACGCGGGAAGATAAGCAGATACCTAGACTCAGCGAAGCAGAAGTTCAGCGGGATGAAGTCTCACGATTGTCACGTGCTGATGACGCAGATACTTCTAGTTGCAATCCATGGGATCATGGACGCGCACGTCCGTGAAACGTATTTTGGCCTATGCAACTTTTTTAATGTCATCTCTTGGAAGTCGGTTGGCATGAGGCAACTTAGAAGGCTACAGGAAGAGATCGTGATGATACTATGCGAGCTTGAGATGTACTTCTCACCCGCATTCTTTGGTGTTATGGTGCATCTGCTGGGCCATATCATGGAGGATATCATCCAACTCGGGCCGACGTTCCTACATAGCATGATGCCATTCGAAAGGATGAATGGTGTTATCAAAGGATACGTTCGCAACATGTCATGTCCAGAGGGAAGTATAGCCAGGGGCTTTCTGACCGAAGATTGCATCTCCTACTGCACGAATTATTTAGGCATCGAGAACCCCGTTGGTCTGCCCGTCAATAGGCACCTAGGCCGGCTTGCTGGATGGGGTCACCGTGAGGGTCGCCGCGAAATGCATGTCGACTTCGAGGGTCGACTCGCCGACTTTGAAAGAGCAAACCTAGTCGCGCTACAACACATAGACGTGGTCGATCCTTGGGTGGTAGAGCACAAAACCTTTATTGAGAAGACGTACAATGACCGAGGCCAACAAAGGACGAACGGAGATATAATCAAAGAGCACAACTCATGTTTCACACATTGGTTCATGGAGAAGCTTCTGTCGTACCCTTTACATGAGGATTCTTCCACGGAAGAACAACTCATATTCGCCTTGTGACAGGGCGCCGAGCACAACCTGATGATGTATGAGGCGTACGATATCAATGGCTACACATTCTACACCAAGGGAAAGGACATGAAGAGCGATGGTTATCAGAACTCTGGGGTAACGATGGAATCCTACACCGGTAACGACAAGGACAGATACTACAGAAGGATCGAGGAGATCTGGGAGCTGAGCTATGCTAGAGAGAAGGTCCTGATGTTCCGTGGCAGATGGGCCAAGAGCGTCCTAAAAGAAGACCGATATTTCACCACCATGGTTATACCCGAAGCCAAATCCAAGACCGCGGGCACAAACGTCACCGCGAAAAATGAGCCATGGGTACTGGCTTCCCAATTGTACCAATGCTTCTTCATTACCGACCCGTCAAAGCCCAGTCGTGTTGTCGTGAGGAGAGGCAAAAGGAAGATCATCGGAATGGATGGAGTCGCCAATGAGCAAGACTTCGACAAGTACGGCGACCCAAAGATGGAACATGACGACGATGATGAAGTGCCATACTCCACAAGAAGAAGTAGGACCACCCTACCTAAAGGACGTCCGTTCAAGAGAAGAACTCCATTTGCGAAAAAGAAGGGCAAGAAGATTGTGAAAAGATAGCTAGCTAAGATCGATTGTATTTAAATTGTAGTCTTCATTTCTCAATTGTATTTCGACATATTGAAATGATATTTCTTCTGTTCTCATCCTCATGAATATTTATTTATGTTTATTCTGGTATTTATGTTTATTCTGATATACCAATTTTTATTTGATGATATTTTTTGAACTCATGAATATTTTCAAATTTCATGGGCACGTTTTGAATTCCTGAATATTTTCTCAAATTTGATGATATTTTTTCATATTCATAAATGTTTTACCAATTCACAAATGAATGCAATTAAAAATAAAAAAACAAATTTGATGATATTTTCAAATAAAAAATTTGATGATATTTTCAAATAACAAATTTGATGATATTTTTTCATATTCATAAATATTTTCAAATAACAAATTTGATGATATTTTTCCACACTCATAAATGTTTTCAAATTTGATCGTCATTTTCTAAAAACTTATTAGATGCAACTAAAAAATCCAAAAAAAAACAGTTAGTAATGGCGCACCAGGGGAGTGTGCGCCATTGCTATCCAAAAAAAAGGTTACTATTGGCACACCGCTAGGAGGTGCGCCTTTGCTATCCAAAAAAAGTTACTAATGGCGCACCGCTAGGAGGTGTGCCGTTGCTAACCCTAAACCCTAAAATCCCCAATCCCCGATCTCCAATCTCACATCTCTCTCCCCGACCCACTGCGCGCCCCTGCCCCGACCCACTACGCCGCCGCCCCTACGTGCGCCGCCGCGCCCGCGCCCCCGCCGCCGGAGTCGCCACCGGAGCACTAGGAGGAGGAGGCCCGCGTCCAACAGGAGAGGAGGCCCGAGCATCGTATCCCCCAAGCTCGTCGTCTCCGCCCTCCGTCGTCTCCGCTCCGGCCACCACCTCATCGTGGTCAGGTAATCTTCATTGCCCTCCTCCCTCTACCTCTCTTCTCCTCTCTTCCTCCTATCCTCCCTCCCGGCCATGCCCTCTTCTTCTGTCTTTTGCTAGGTTTAGCAGTCTGTGACTTGTGGTGATGAGTTTGAGACCAATTCTGATCTGCATCCGACCTTCACCGGGATGCGAACCCAGCTTGCGCTTTGACAGTTAGGTAATAGGCACAGCCACAAAGCTCCTAGATTGGGATGCTAGGTTAATTTGTGCAACTAAACTGCTAGAACTGCCATTAGCCAATAACTTCCGAAAAAAATGAAGGCATTAGGCCACAGGGTTGCATCATGCTGTGGCTGCTAGTTAGGGAATTGTGTCTGTTGTAGGGCATCTTACTGATTATATGTTGGGGCTGCTAGTTATGGAAATGTGTCTGGTTGCAAGGCATTAGGCCATAAACTTCCATTACACAAGTGATATGCTAGTTCTCTGCTCTTGTTGGTCTGCGCCCTTAGATTACCAAATCCCAATAGCATGATTGTTTATAGCCTATAACAAAAGTGAGCTGCCATTTTTCACTAGAGCCACATCATGAAATTCTGTTATTTCTAGTGCTCTTGTAACCATCTACTCTCATACCAGGATTTTCTTGGTTGTCATTGCACTCACTTTGGTGTTTAACACGGATGTCTAAGTTTGTTGATTTATTTAGCAGTATACTATTAACCATAATCAAATGCTCAACCCAAGCCCGGCTGGAGTACATGATTTCTTGTAGCAAATTTTCCATATAACTTATTTCAATTGGTGAAATAATATTATTTCCAGTTTCAGAAACTAGTATTGAAAGTGGTTCCTAACTCAATTTCATTTTATTATGAGTGTCTGCTTGATTGCTAGGCATAAGTAACACTCCACTGCATTTATGAGCAATACAAATGGTTGAAGTCGAATGCTTTACACTGTTATGCCATCGTTTAGAAATTTGAATGTAAAATCTTTCTTATCCATATGGTCTTAACAGCTGGTACAATATTGCAATTCTTGATAGGAATTATTTTATATCCAACAGATCAGGAAAGCAAATTCATTCACAAAGACAGAAAAGAATAGTCATTTTGCTGAACTATTGCAGTTCAGTTAACCACTAGTGCAGCAGGACTATTCAGTGCATACTTAGAACACTAACTTACTGTACCCACAAGCTTAGTGAGTTTTGAACCTAATTAGGTTCAAATGATAGTGCAACAGGACTTCTCAGATTGGCGATTCAGGGATGCTAGTGGTTTAGTGTGAATATGCACAGTAACTACCATTTTTATTCAGTTTGCTTTCTGTTATTTCCAAAGCCAGCATACTAAGTCATTTTTATTCAGTTTGCTTTCTGCTATGCCAAAGATATCATACTAAGTCATTTTTATTCAGTTTGCTTTTCTGCTATGCCAAAGCCAGCATACTAAGTCAATTTATATCATATCTTCTGTAGCATTAAGGCTACATAGCATGCCATTTTTGTTCCTTGTATTAATTGCTTTCCCTACATGTTTGTAGGTTTAAGAGAAAAAAGAGGAAGAAAGGAGAATCAGGGTAGGGTTTCATGGCTAGAAGATATATTGCTGGGTTTTGTCTCCGACCATCATGTCGTGATGATATTGGGGGGTTTTGTCTAATACCATTGTGTCGTGATGATATTGTGGGGTGTTGTCGGGTTGCAGCGGGGCGAGGGTGGGATAATGATTTTGTAGGTACCCCGAGAGGCCCTTGAGTTTGCCAGAATGTCGATTAACTTCCGTTTCGACAAATTCAGGTACTCCATATGTCCTATTTTCAGCAAAGGTCATGCTGAAATTTTCCGTGAATTTTAGCATGACTTTGCTAAAAATAGGACATATGGGGTACTTGCGACTAATGCATGGGCCGGGGTATCTTAGTACTTAATTAAGTAGGATCAACTGCCTCTTGTGTTATACATATAGAAGTGTGATATCAACTCATAGTTATTACTAATGTCAGTTGCTCTCTTTCTGTGCCTTTTTACAACATGAGCAATGCATAGTTATTACTAATGGTATAATCTATTCTAGGCTCAGCATTTGAGCCATTATTATAGGTTTGCCAGTACTAGTTTAGAAGCTCAAACAGTTCAGCATTTGAGCCATTATTCTAGGTTTGCCAGTACTAGTTTAGAACCTCAAGCTAAGGACTAGTTCCGAATCTTCTATCAACGGCTGATTTGTTTACTGTCTCTTGGTGTTTTTCCTTTGAGAAGTACCTAGTTTAAGTGTCTCATGGTGTTATATTTGCAAATGCAAGTGTTGAGATGTCTATTTTGTGTTAATCAGATAAAAAGATTAGGGTGTGCAGATAACAGTTAACTTAGTTAAGTCTGACAAATACAGTTTGGACAGGTAGAAAGTAGAATACACCATAAGCCTGGTTATATATGCGCTGTCACGTTAGGCTCAATTGTGAAATTTTGGATGCAAGATTTTTGACATGTGGTGTCCCTTTATTCTTGCTGCATTAAACACATATGCTGAATTCATGTGGGGACAGACGAAACCATGAATCATTTATAGTTCAGGAAAAGAATGTTATCATTATTGTTTGGGGGGTTGAAATATTTTGTTTGTTGCACTTTGTGCACTTTCTAGTTGAAAAATGTTAAATGGAGATACTAGATTAGCTTTTTGAGGTATCCCATTAAATATTATTCATTACTGCCCGCTCTTAAATTTTTTTGCACAACTAATATGCAACTGCCATAGGTGGCAATAGAGCCAAGTGATTAGGCCGAACTTAGAATTCTCCTTCCCTTTTCTGTCAGCACTTGCATGTCACTGTTGGCTATTTTTTTAACTATTGCGCCATACTTGATAGGGTATATTATTAGAAGATACCCATATATATCAGTCAACCTAGGGTACCTCGGCATCGATAAACCCTAAATGATGAAAACTTAACTTAGCATTTAGGGTGCCTCAGCGTCGACAAACCCTAAATGATAAAACCTTGGCTTTTAGGGTGCCCCGGTGTTGATAAAAACCTAAATGATGCAAGCTTGGGCTTTTAGGGTGCCTCGGCATCGACAAACCCTAAATGATAAAAGCTTAGCTTTTAGGATGCCTCGGTGTCAACAAACCCTAAATGATGAGACCATGATAATTCCTCACAAACCAACCCTTAAATAACACTGAGCCATTATGTCGTCATCCTTCAAGCCTTGCGGGTATTTACAGGCCTTAGCTTATTCATTCTGTAGATTTCCAAAATTCAGTTTTGTAACGCACAACGAAGCCTCGAGAAAGAAAACTACAATCTGAAATAGATGATCAATTTTCAGCCCTTGGATTAGTTTAGTACTTCTTCACACACTCAGACAGCCTTGCTTGCCATGTGTGAGAGAGAGAGAGAGTGAGAGGAGACAAGAAGAAGGGGGTTAGGAAGGGACTTGGACCTTAGCAACAACACACTAACAGGTTCCATCCCAAAACACCTAGGCAATATCACAAACATCTCTTAATTGTTCCTTGACAGTAACCAACTTTTTGGCGACATTCCTCGAGAATTAGGTTATTTGGTCAACTTAGAGATCTTGTTCCTTGACAATAACCAACTTTTTGACCAAACTTTTTTCCTATTGAGAGCAAACATGGCCCACAATGATGAGGTCGGCGGTTCGAGCAAGCAATTCTGGGAGCTGTCCCAGGAGATGGAGGAAGAACCTCACCGCTATGAGGACGCGGCGGAAGACACCGATCCCGACTACCCAACCCCTAGTGGCGTCGGGGATGACACCACTAATGGTGCCGCCGAGGATGCCACCACTAATGATGGCAGCACAAGCACAGATGGTAGCCAAGCAAAGAGGCAACAGAAGGACCGGCGCCTAAACGTGCTCGGCACCGTCAAGCAGGAATTTACCGAAGTGTCCTCCAGTGGGCATCCAACGGCGCCCAAAGAATTAGTCAGTGGGTACTCAAGACAACTCGGGTGCATTCTCCGGAGCACTATCTCGATCAACACAGAGAACCTAAGGCATCGTGATCGAGGGAATTTGCGCAACCTCCTCTTCACGAAGCTGCACGAACGATACAAGTTCCCCGGTGACATCGCAAACACACTCCTCTCAGGGAATAAAGTGAACAGTGCCGCCCTCACAAAGATGAGCACGTCCCTGGTTACTTGGAGAGCCGCGGTGAGGAGAAGGATTCTAAGAGGGGATAGTTATGAGAAGATCAAGGAGACAAATCCTTCGATCAGCGAAGATGACTAAAAGGAGTTCAAGATGAAGTGTGAGAGCAACGCAACCACAGAATCAAGTTAGTGGTGGAAAGATATGCGGGACTCGAACTTAGGGGTCCACAAACTCAGTCCCGGCGGTTATAGAGTGGCGGAACCTATATGGGACAAGGAGGATGCGGAGCATGCCGAGCAAGGCCTACCGCCCCTCTTCGATAAATACCATGACAAGCAGACCGGGAACTATGTTAGGGCCCGGTACAAGGTGGACCCGGTAACAAAGGAGCTTACCACGGATCCGAAGACCAAGGCGCTTGAGCTTGTTCTGGTAAGGAATACACCCCCGCGTAATTAGCTCCATATGGTTGCATTCTAATTAATGAAGCCAAATTTCTAAATGGTTCACATTCCTTCCGTAGGACACTGAAAGCAGTAGCGCGGGGTCGTCTCAGAGCTCCCCTTGGGACAACACCTTAAATAGGGCATTGAACGTTATGAAAAACAAGGATAAGTTTAGTAAGCCGTCGTCAGCTGGTCGTGTGGCCGGCAAAGGCTTGTCCACGAAATGGTCGGAATACTATAATGCAGGTGGGCGAAAGAAGAGAAAGACCAGCTCGGAAAGCCAGTCGCGCTAGGTTCAAGAACTCAAGGCACAAGTGGCACGGATTCCGGAGATGGTCCAAGAGCAAGTGCGAGACCAACTGGGAGCGATGATCACCGCCATTGTGCCTATTTTGATTGAGGGTCTGCAGGTGTGGATTGCGGGCGGCCAGCAGGGGCCGCCCCCGTTTCCCAGCTTCACAGCCAGCAACTCGCACAATACGCAGGCGGCGCCATTGGTGTCTCCTGCGGAGGCAGTATTTGTGTCTTCGGCGCCAGCGCGGGCATTGGAGCTTAATGCACCTGGGTGTGCGAAGAATATGCCGGACGGCACCTCGGCAGCAAGCAGCCCCTCCGTCACTTGCACGCTCGTTGTTGGCGGTGCCTCGACATTAGCCGAGCTCGACACCATCACGGTAACTAAGCCTCTCGGCCGATGATTTCATCTCCTTGCCTTTGACTGGGCATCCCTGACGCCCTACATGTTTTCGTAGGGCACCGCCGACATTCCATGCACTCTCCTGCACTTCGTGGGTGGCGAGTTGATCGATGTTGCCAAGGGCAGAATCATTCAATCGGGCAACCCCGTGTTCCACGGTAATCCGATGCCACCCACCATGTATAGGGTTCAACCGGTTTGGGTGCTGCCAGGCTGCGACGACTTATTACCTCCATTTCGACCCACTGGGGCCGACGAAGATGATGTGATGACCCTCAGCGCCTGCTTAAGCTAGCCCCTGCTTTGGCCGAAGAGCCAGATTCGTTTGCGGGCAGGGGACACCACCCCACAGACAACACCGCCAGTCGTGCCGGCGCCAAGCCATGGCAAGACCGCCGCAACGCTACCGGACATGCCAGACATGCATATGGCACAGGATCCGGACATGCATATGGCACAGGATCCGGACGACGATGACGACGGTACATTTACCAACGTCGATAAGTACTTCAACGAACATGGGTATGGTGCCGAATTCTTGGGGCCTCCTTCTCAAGAACCCAACCCTGCAACAAACGACCGCGATCTAGGTGGTACCACGGAGAAACCCAATTGCAACAGGCGTCGTCTAGCGTTCAGTTCTAAGGAGACGCCTCCAGCTGCCGCCTTCACCGAGCCTCAGATAGCCGAGGTGCAAAATATTATCAGGCCCAACACACTCAAGAAGGCGGTCTCTAAGAAGACCTCGATCCCATTACAGCAGAAGAAGAAGGTACGGAAAAGAAAGACTAACAAGGGTGCGAGCCAGCCGGCACCGAGTACGATTCGTGCTCGGGACGGGCCACCTTCACCTAAGGATATCTCGAGGAGGGTGCATGTTGAGGGTAGGCCGATGCTACTGACTAATCTGCTCAATGCTGCAACCGGTGCTATGCGGAGTCTTCATGACAGTGTTCTTTCTTTGGAGAAGTGGCATCTCTCCGAGAATGATGTGGCATACCCGGTTTTCGTGGCCAAGGTGCCAGTGGGCAAGGGCTTTGTCGATAGCACCGTCGGGCTATGATCGTCCTGCGGTTTGATGACATCTTCGCTATGTTTAACCTTCATCCACTGCACTAAACCTTCATTCGGCTATTTTTGCTGAATATGGAGATGCAGATCATTAGAGGCAAGACCTCGGACATCGTGATAGTCGACCCCTTCTACATGCGTGCCAAGATCTTAGGTAGCGCTGGGGACCGGCAAGTCGCGAGTTCATACCTTGAAGGCGTCATTCTAGCAAACCCAGATAAGGATAACTTCCTCATGCCTTACTTTCCCGAGTAAGTCATCCTCTCACCGCCCCGTAACATATGATTTCTTAGATTTTGATCATTCTTTTTTTTTCTAACATTCCGTGTTTTGTGCAGTAACACACATTGCACACTCATCCTCTTAAGCCCAAAATATTCCATGGCCACGTATTTCGACTCGGACCATCAGTTGAAGAAAGACTACACAAAGATTCCATTGCTATCATCGTTCAAAAAAGCGCTAGGCGTTAATTGTGCGTTTTGCCACTGCCTTGCATTTTACTGACCAAAGCGCATGCTTATGTGCAGTTATGCATAGATTAAGCATAGTTATGCGCAATGCGTTTTGCCAATGCCTAGAGCCTAGGCGCGCTTAAGCACTCGCTTAGGCGCGCCTTTTTTTAACTATGATTGCTTTTCTCTTGTATCACTATATTTTCTCATACAAACTTATTTTTAAATTGAAGGATCCAATCGAAACTCCAATGGCACAGCAGGTATGTTCACGCATGTTTCTTTAACAGGTTTGCTCTTATCAATAGCTCTGTTGATTTCAATTTCAATCGTGTATACAGTTGACTTTCATATCATGCACATTACTAGCATCACAACAGAGCCAATAGTGTTGTTGTACATGTAGACCCTTGGTACCCATTTGAAATCTTGTTGTGCCGTGTAATTTCCCATGCATTGTATTCTTTCACTACCGCTTTGTCGTGAACTGATATGATTTGAACCGTGTCTCTATTTTGATTTGGCAAGACAATGCAGTGACCATAGGACATAGATATATGTTTGTTTGATGCTTTTATTATGTACTAGTACTTGGCAATAGAAGACTTGGTAGTTTAATCCTATCCACCTTACTAATTAATTGGTTCACCGAAATGAGTTTCATATACTAGTACATGCTAAACTTGTTATGTGTCTGCTTGTTTCTTCTTTTGGAACGCTGACAGAATATTGGGGAGGAGTGCCTTATTAAGCACTGGTAAAGGAAGTAATGCATATAAGGTTCAAGATAGTGACACATCCTTGTTGGTCTCCAACAGAGCTAATCAAACAGTTAAGGAAGACTATCTTGAAGACAACGAGACAACCTCAAAGTCTTATCTTAGTTTAGTGTTCGAGTTACTTGCCACTATCGCTTGCACAAGCTATTCAAACTCACTGTTTGAATTAGTTCTGTTTCTTGAGTCTCAACTACAAGTTGAAAGACATCGATCAGCTGTGTTGCGACAAGAAGTGGAAAGACAACGGAAGCCCCTGGAGCATTCAGATGCATAATTTCTGGTGCAATAGCAAGCGTTGGAGGATTTTAGCGCCAAATAGGACAAAGCTAATAAGCTTGCTAAGCTTATTCCCAGCATGGTGGATACCCAGGATAACGTTTCTTGAGCTCTTCTAATGTTGTTTCAGTTATGCTCTTGTTTTGCTGCCGCGTTTATTTGCACTGGTGGCCAATTTTGACGGCCAGTGTATGTAATATGCTACTTTGTTCCCTATATTTGAACTGGTGGCAACTTTGATGCCCAGTGGATGTAATATGTGTAATAGCGGTAATAGGATAACGTTAATTGCTTGCTTATTTATTTCCTTCTTGTCTTGTTTAGTTGTTTGCTTCTAGTCACTGTAGTTCTTTTTCTGTGTTTTTCTAGTGGCGACAACAACCTATTTTTGGTAGCTAGGCCAAAATAATCATGGCAACACACGGACTATTGTAACCATGGGCCTCCTGCGGGACGTATGATCCATGGGCCTTCTTCGGGCCGTAAATGGGTATAAAGTGATACACTGATCATTACGTGCCAGTTTCACCACGGGCCGTTAATGGGTATAAAGTGACACACTTTCATTACGGGCCAGTTCAACCATGGGCCGTTAATGGGCCAAGAGTTACAAAGGCCTCATATGGGCCGAAAGAAGTCATGGGCCACACATGGGCCGAAAGTTAAAACGGTCTGGAATCATGTTGGACGGCCCAGATGATGCTACTGGGCCTAATTCGGAGAGGTCGTAACAGGACCTGGGTTAGCGGGCTGTAAATGGGCTATATGCAAACATGTCGTTAACAGGCTTTCCATGGGCCGGCCTGTCACCTTTTGACCAAGTCAAACGGGCCAGCCATTTCACAGGAATGGGCCTCTGTTGGGCCGTGCCACGTGTCGCCGTATCATAGGCGCCTTCGGTCCAATGAGTGGATGACATTTGTCCCAATGGTGAGCCGATGCGTGCTTCCTCCAGCCAATGATGATTTTACACATGGAAAATCCCCATTGGTCGGGGCTGTTAACGGGTTATCGGATCCAAAACCGGACCCGATAGCTTAATGGCGTTCCGTTACGGTTGATGCCATGTGTCGGTCACCCTTGACGAAAGCACTTCTGTGACGCGCGATTTATCGTCATGGAAGTGGACACTTTCGTGACGATAATTTTGGTAATGTCATGAAACACTTCTATGACAACACAGGTATGACTATCTTGATTCTGTCATAAAATCGTCATGGATGTACATGCATGACAAAAATCGCCACCTACAGTGATAAACATGTATCATCACAGAAGTGTATTTTTTTGTAGTGCATTTGCGTACTGTGGGGACCCCGACTCATAAGTCGAGATCACCGAATGCACGTGTACAGTGATCCCAGAGATCAATGCTCACTGAACACACAGAAGCTGAATAACAAGAGTCTTACATCCATACATACTGTCTTACATAAATTATGACCATTATGGTCAAGTCTTACATTGATAAAGCCTTAAGGGCTGAACATCAAATGAAACACAAGCAGCGGAAATCTTTGTCGATAAGTAGAACCCATGCCATCTGCCTTAACCCTATAGGCATTCTGACTGGGAAACGTCTTGTTCACATGTTCGTCTCCAAAGAACTCTTCTTCGAACTCCGGTTCTTCCATGCCTGGTCAATTAAATAACCAGTGGCAAGCCAATGAGTACTTTGAATGTACTCGCAAGCAACCCATGTTTTGGTTCAAGATACAACAATGCATGATGTAGGTAAATTTTTGCAGAAAGCTAGTTTTGAGTGCAATGACATGTTCAATAACTAGTAAGACATGCATCAAGAGAATTCACGTAACCATGAGGACAGGTTACAGATATCAACATAAATAGAGTGGGCACCAACCCAACTCAATCATGTCAAGTCCTTTGACTTGACCCAAGTAGTTTTATCAGCTCACAACACGGTTGCAAAACTCTGGACATAGTTTAAGCAGCACCGCCCAACCGCCCTTGACCATGGACACGGCTATTCGAATAGTTTTACACTCTGCAGAGGTTGCACACTATACCAACAAGATCCGGGGAACTTCCGTGTCATCCACGACCCGCGATACCTCAAGTACCCGGGGTAAGCACCCGATCACTACCTTTCCCTAGACGACACTAACAAGGAGTCCACTCGTTGTTCTGTATCCTCACGATGTACATCTTGCAAGACTCACTCGAGATCGTAACATCCGAGAGGGGACACAACGGTGTATCCGGTGCCCTGTGAAAACAGTCATGGCCGCCCTACCTGGCACGACCCCGTCCCGAGAGAGAGCACCAACTCTCCCCCGTCACTAGTAATGTGGGCTCAAAGCTAGTATCGACCTAGGTAATCAATAATGCCCTTTCCCATATAAGGGTAGAGTGGTTGCACTTGTAAGGTTGGGACAGTCATCAAATCATAAATCTAATCCGATTTCAAAAACAACACACACACTTGCCTTGGTACACCACTTCGTCATCAAGTGGTTACCCATCTCATCATCTCCCTCGGGCATAAGTGGCACCCGACGGGGTTTTCGAAAAAGTCTTTTGAAAATACTTTGTCTCCATCACCATGCATATTCCTGTCCCTTTTTGTGTAGCACTACTTTAGCATCCTATCTACTCCCACCGTCATAACCCTCAAAAGAAGGTAGGGCCGTGCACAATGCAAGTATCAACGGGGAAGTACGGTGGCAAACCACCAAAGTGGATACCACCTCATCATGATTCTGTTGCAACAACAATATGGTGCTATATGACATGCATAAAAAGGGTTTCATAGACATGGTCAAAGGGCTGCTTGCCTGGCTCAACAAAGTCTTCTGGGTCTTCAAAGTCTTCTGGTCCAACTCCTTCGTCAGCAACGCAATCTATCGTCGCAAAAATAATAACGAGAAAAATAAGGCAATAACAAAACAAAAAAACCAAAGTGCTAAGAAAAATGTCAACTCATTTTTGATAAATACTAGGGTGAAAACTAAGAAGGGGAAAATTTCTGGTATTGGATTTGGAGTAGCAGAATAGGAGAAATGGATTTACAAATGTATATTTAAATGCTTAAAATCACATTTAAATATTTACAGTGAAGAAAAGGTTGTTGGATTTGAATGAAAGTTGCACCATTAAATAGGTGAGATTTTTAAAAGAATTTAGGAATTGGAATTATTTCATTTGGATAAATATTTTATCCTGTGGGATTTTTGGAAGGGTGACACAAAAAAAGAAAAAGAAAAGGGCTCTGTGCCTGCTGGGCGAGAACAGCCGCATGGCAGCAGGCCCAGCCAGAGAGGCAGCCCAGCAAACTGGTGCACGCACGCGCGCCAAGTTTAAACCTGACGGACGGGGCCCAGGCGTCAGCGAGAGAGAGAGAGAGAGGAGCGATGGAGGGGAGAGGCTGATAGGCGGGGCCCGCCTGTCATCCCTAACCCCGAGTCCAGACGACCAGCGAGCTCACCAACGACGATGCAGGGCACGGCGAGGTCGGGCGAAGGCACGGCGGGGCTCAGTGTCGTGTCGCCGTTCGGGTGGAGGTGGTGGCGGTTGCCGGGGTAGCCTGGTTCGCCGGTGACGAGGTCACGCGGCGGAGGGGCTTCGGGCGTCGACGGTTCCGGCCGTTTCCGGTGACTACAGAGAGGGGGAAACAAGGGGAAACGATCAGAGAGCTCCAGGGGTTCTAGATCGAGGGAGAGGAGGAGAGGGGGAGGCATATACCTCGCGAACTCCGGCGAGCCGAAGCGGCGGAGCTCGAGCTCGATCTCGAGCTCGGGCGGCTCTAGAGAGGAACTAGGGGTGCAGGGGGAGGGTTTGGTGGTGCAGAGAGCGAGTGGTGAGGAGAGGAGGGCTCAGGGAGGCCTTTAAATAGGCGAACGACGAGGTCCCATAGACCCATGCGCCGGCGAGCTCATGCTCGTCGCTGCAGGGCTCGGGGGAAGCAGGCGTGGTGTCTGGGGTGTTCCTGGACGTCGACTATGTCGGGTGAGATAGAGAGAGGGAGTGGGGAGAGGTCAGAGGTGCGCGCGTGTGAGCCGCGCCATTGGCGCGCTCGGGCGGCCGGTGTTTGCTAGCGCGGAGGCGCAGGGAGGAGGAGAGAGGAGGGGGCCGACCACGTAGCGTGTTGCAGACGCCGAGGCGCATCGGCAGGCGCGCGGGGGAGGCCCGAGGTGGTCGGAGGCGTCGGCCAGAGGGCGGCTACAGTACGGGAGCGCACTGTAGCGCGCTCCAGAGCGCCCAAATGGCCGGCATGGCATTTTCTATGCCTTGTGGGCGCGGCCAACCGTGTCTAGTAGCTCAAGGGTGGAGTAAAGAAGTAGGAGGAGGCATTGGATGCTCTGGATGGCCGCTGGGGTGAGGAGAGAGGTGAGGAAGAGGGAGAAATGGGCTGTCCAGAGAGAGAAAGTGGGGTTCTACCCATCCAATAATTGAGCTGTGGACTTGCCATTGTTACTGGAGGTGAAAGGGGTCTAGGAGGAGCTCTGGTAAAAAGTTGAGCTCAAGGAGAATATTTTTAATGGTCAAAATGGTGGTTTTTGAAAAGTGGCAGAAGGTGTTTGGTAAAGGTTTTGGCAAGCAAATAATTTCCAATTGCCATGAGACTCCACAGGGTGAAATGACACATATAATTAGGGCCTTACACCCATTTTGAGCTTATTTGGGCAAAGTTGCCAATGCAACTTTTATAAACCCTAAAAATGAACAGGAATGGATTTTCCAAGATTTAGTCATGCAAATCTGTTATCCTTGATGCACCTCTTGGTGTACTATCATCATTTGAGGATATAAACATGTCCACAAAAGTTGAGATCAAAAGGAGAAAGTTGCCAATGTAGAGTTGCTCAAACTTGGTTCTGGACAGGAATGGTTTTAGGGAACTTTGATCAAGTTAACTTGTTCTCCAACTTGTGCCATTTGGTCTAGATGAATGATTAGACCATTTGAGCATGTTCAGAAGATTTGAGAGCATTTGGATATGTTTGGCAATGTAAAGTTGCTCAAACTTCAGAATGGACAGAAATGGTTTTGAGGGGATTTCATGGGGTTATACTATTCTCCATGACATGATACTTACCAAGATCATCCAACATGTCATATGTGACATGCTAGAATTTTCTTGGAATTTTTGGAGAATATTGCCTTTGTAAATATTTCAAAAGCTTGAAATATCCAGAAAGGGTTTTTGAGGGGTTTGACCAATATTTTGAACATGACCATGTGTTGAAACTCTTATATATGGAAAATATATGTCCATTGAGTTTCTCTAATTTTTGTCAAATATTTTTGAAACAATAAAATAATTTTTCCCTATTAAAGACCATTTCTGGCCTGAAGAAAAAGCTTTTAAATAAAATAGGAAAATAACTTTTAGAATTATATTTTTGTGGTTTATGGGTGTCCTATATCTAATAGGTCTCAAATATACTGTTTGAAATATTTTTCATACACCAAATCAAGTACTTGCAGTGCAAACCTCAATTTAGGGGTTTTTGGAAAACTAATATTTGAAAATACTATTTGGCCAAATTATTTTTGTAAGAAAATACTATGTTTCTCTATACACATGGCATGATCATTGGGCAAGAGTTTGGGGCAAGGAGATGAAGTATAGAAGGTGGAGTAGTTGACTTTAAAGAGCACTTGAAAAACCACACAGAGAAATCCAACACCAAAAATTAAAGCCAAATAATGCATAAGTTTTTGTTGGTCCAAATTTTCATGCTTTAATAATGCATAGGAAATGTTACAAAATGCAGGGTGTGACAGACCTACCCCCCTTACAAGAATCTCGTCCCCGAGATTCCTAAACTAGGCTTTAAAGAGATACGGAAACTCGGATCTAAGGTAGTCATCACGTTCCCAGGTGGCTTCTGCTTCAGTGTGGTTGCTCCACTGGACCTTGAAGTACTTGATGGTGTGGCTTCGAGTGTGTCGCTCAGCCTCATCCAGAATGCAGATGGGCCTCTCACGGTAGGTCAAATTAGGCTGAAGGTCAATGGCTTGGTGATCGACGTCCTTGTAAAGATCAGGCTTGTCTGGGACTTGGAGGCACTTCTGGAGTTGTGACACGTGGAATACGTTGTGCACATAGGATAGTTCAGGTGGCAGTTCCAACTGGTAAGCCACTTCTCCTCGTCGGTCAGTGATCTTGAAGGGGCCGATGTATCTTGGGGCGAGCTTTCCTTTGACATGGGAGCGCTGGGTTCCCTTGAGAGGTGTGACCCGGAGATAGACATGGTCTCCAACTCGGAAGTTTACGTCTCTACGACGTGAGTCAGCGTAGCTCTTTTGCCTTGACTTGGCAGTCTTCAAACGCTCTCTAACAAGCTGGACTTGCCCTTCTGCTTCACGGAGTATATCGAGCCCAAAGACAAGTCCTTCTCCGGTCTCTGACCAATTGAGGGGTGTGCGGCACTTCCGTCCATATAACACCTCAGATGGTGCCATCTGAAGGCTTGACTGATAACTGTTGTTGTAAGAGAACTCGGCGAAAGGGAGGCAATCTTCCCACCTAGCTCCATATGCTAAGACACAGGCTCGGAGCATGTCTTCGAGTATCTGATTCACTCGTTCTGTTTGACCTCCGGTCTGTGGGTGGAAAGCAGTGCTGAAGGACAACTTGGTCCCCATGGCTTCTTGGAACTTCTTCCAGAACCTTGAGGTAAACTGGGTTCCTCGATGTGACACAATCTCCTTGGGAACACCATGAAGGCTTACGATCCTGTTGATGTATAGAGTTGCTAGCTGGTTGCCATCATGGGTAGTCTTAACAGGAATGAAATGGGCTACTTTGGTCAAATGATCGACTATGACCCAGATGGAGTCATGTCCCTTGTTTGACCTAGGTAGTCCAGTGATGAAATCCATTCTGACTTTATCCCATTTCCACTCGGGAACCTTGAGTGGTTGGAGCAATCCAGCAGGTCGCTGATATTCAGCCTTGACTCTTTGGCATACATCACACTTTCCAACATAGGTGGCAATCTCCCTTTTCATCCCGTGCCACCAAAATCTTTCCTTCAGGTCTTTATACATCTTGGTTCCTCCAGGATGGATGGAATACGGGGTGTCATGAGCTTCTTGCAACATCAGATTCTTGAGCTCAACCTTGGTGGGCACGCAAATGCGATTCCCAAACCACACAATTCCTTTCTCATCCTCTGAGAATCCTCGGGCCTTGCCTGCCTTGATCTTCCTCTTGATGCCTTCAATACTTTCGTGTCCCATCTGAGCTTCCTTAATATCATCCATCAAGGTAGGCCTAACTTCGAGGTTGGCCAAGAATCCTGGTGCAACCAGTTCCAACCCGAAGCTTTCAAGTTCTTCATACAAGGCGGGTAGCTTGTCCTTAAGCATAGCATTCAAGGAACAAGCCTTTCTGCTTAATGCATCTGCTACCACATTAGCCTTTCCAGGGTGGTATTGATCACTAAGGTCATAATCCTTGATCAACTCTAGCCATCTTCTTTCCTCATGTTCAATTCCTTTTGAGTGAAAATAAACTTCAGACTTTTGTGATCCGTGTATATCTCACACCGCTTACCTAGGAGATAATGTCGCCATGTCTTCAGGGCATGAACCACTGCTGCTAACTCAAGATCATGAGTAGCATAGTTCTCTTCATGAGGCTGTAGTTTCCTTGAAAGGTGTAACGTCCTCGATGCGGCTATATCTCCCACGTGTCGAAGCACGACTTAGAGGCATAACCGCATTGAAAGCAATGTCGCAAATGATGTAATCTTCACACAACCCATGTAATACATAAGGGAAAGAGATACATAGTTGGCTTACAATCGCCACTTCACATAATACATGAGTAAAGCATTACATCATACAGATACAATCAAGGTCCGACTACGGAACCAAAATAAAAGAAGATTACACCAAATGCTACACAGATCCCCGATCGTCCCAACTGGGCTCCACTACTGATCAACTGAAACGAAACAACACAAAGAACAAGATCTTCATCGAGCTCCTCCTTGAGCTCGGATGCGTCACCTGCACGGTTTCATCGGCACCTGCAAACTGGTTTTGGAAGTATCTGTGAGCCACGAGGACTCAGCAATCCCATTACCATGGGTATCAAGACTAGCAAAACTTAATGGGTAAGGAAGGGGTAAAGTGGTGAGGTTGCAGCAGCGGCTAAGCATGATATGGTGGCTAACATACGCAAATGAGAGCGAGAAGAGAAACAAAGCAACGGTAGTGAAGCTAGCAATGATCAAGAGGTGATCCTGAACACCTACTTACGTCAAACATAACCCAGAAACCGTGTTCACTTCCCGGACTCCGCCGAGAAGAGACCATCACGGCTACACACGCGGTTGATGCATTTTAATTCGGATCTGGTGTTAAGTTATCTACAACCGGACATTAACATATTCCCATCTGCCACATAACCGCGGGCACGGCTCTCGAAAGTTTAAACCCTGCAGGGGTGTCCCAACGTAGCCCATGACAAGCTCCCGCGATCAACGAAGGAATAGACCTTCTCCCAAGAAGACCCGATCAGTCTTGGAATCCCGGTTTACAAGACATTTCGACAATGGTAAAACAAGACCAGCAAAGCCGCCCGATGCACCGATAATCCCGATAGGAGCTGCACATATCTCGTTCTCAGGGCAACACCGAATAGGTCAGCCTACGAGTAAAACCAGACCTCGAGTTGCCCCGAGGTGGCCCCGCAGTCTGCCCGGTTCAGACCAGCACTTAGACAAGCACTGGCCCGGGGGGCTAAAATAAAGATGACCCTTGGGTTGGCCGACCCAAGGGAAGGGTATAGGTGGTGGTGAGGCAAATGGTAAAACCAAGGTTGGGCCTTGCTGGACAAGTTTTATTCAAAGCGAACTATCAGGGGGGTCCCATAAATCACCCGACCGCGTTAGGAACGCAAAATCCGGGAACATAACACCGGTAAGACGGAAACTAGGGTGGCAAGAGTGGAACAAAACACCAGGCATAAGGCCGAGCCTTCCACCCTTTACCAAATATATAGATGCATTAATAATATAAGAGATATTGTGATATCCCAACATAACCCTGTCCATCATGGAGCAATCTTCAACTTCACCTGCAGCTAGCAACGCTATAAGAGGGGCCAAGCAAAGCGGTAACATAGCCAAGCAACGGTTTCCTAGGAAGGGTGTCAAAGATTAGAGGTTCATGGAAATTTGGGAGGCTTGAAGAACAAGTAATAGGAAGCGCAGCAAAGCGATAGAACGAAGCAACTATCATAGCAATGATAGTAGTGAGATCCAGGGTAGCGGTCATCTTGCCTGAAATCCCGCTAGGAAGAAGAACGAGTCCATGAAGAAGACAAACGGACGTAGTCGAACGAATCCTCACAATCGCAACATTACCGGGACTAAGAAGCAACACTGGAAAGAAACAAACAACATGGTAAACACACAAGCATAAATATGGCATGATGCACAATCAAGTATGATGCATGTCCGGTTTAATGAGGCATGGCATGGCAAAGTGCAACACACAATACTACAAGTTAAGTGGAGCTCAATATGCAACGAGTTGCATATTGACGAAACACCACATCTGAGTTATTTAGTTCGCTCTCGTTTAGGTACACAACAATGTTAAATGTTGTTAAACATGGCAAGGGGTGTAACAAAAGTAAACTAACTATTTAGGCAAGTTTAAATAAGGCCGGATCAACAAACAACAATTCCGGAAAATCCTCATATGCAATTTATGAATTTGCTACTGTTCTGCCCTAAACCATATTTTAATGTTGTTAAACAGGAAAATAAAGTGTACCATGTTAAACTAGGCATTTTTCCACCCCATTTACATATAAAGTTTATTAAATTCGGAGTTACGGTTAAATATTTATGAAATAAATCATTTTAGCATGGCATAGGAGCAAATTAATGTAAACAACATTTTAAACATGTTAACATGGGATGAAAGTGGCATATTGTGAAACTAGATAAAATTGTAAGCATTTTACATGTTTAAATCATTTTAAACCGATGTACCAATTGTGAGTTATTAAATGCATGATGTTTGAGGGTCTTTTCTGTAAAACAGGTAATCTCCTGGAAAATCCTAAATTCGCAGATCCGAAAAAAAACACGCATGGGCCAAATCTGGCCCGAAACAGAACAGAGGTGCTGGAGAGGGGCTGCTCACCCACGGGCTCGGCCCAGTCGGTGGAGGCAGCAAACCGGCGGGGCAAGCGGGCCGGCTGGATCTGTGGAGGGAGGATGGCGCTGGGCCTCGGTCAACTGACGAAGAGGAGGCGGCCCAAGCGCGCGGAGGCGCGGTCAACAGGTCGAGCGGGATCGCGGCGCTCGTCCTCTGCTCGATGTAGAGCTGCGGGCGGCGCCTGCAGCAGAGCTCCGGTGAGGCGAGGCGAAGGGGCGGCGAGGCGAGGGACTTGGCGGGGCGACGACTCCCTGAGGAGGCGACGACGCGGACCCGGCAGGAATAGGCCGGAGATGGCAGCAGGGCAACGAACGGGCGCGGGAGAACGGACGGGTCCGGCGCGCAGGTACCAGATCCGGGCATCCAGGGGACTTCGAACGCCGGTCGAGACAAATCAGCGCGACGGCGAGCTCCTGTCCATAGCAACAGAACAGAGAGCGGATTGAGAGAAAGAAACCGGAGGAAGGAGAAGAAAGGAGAGAGGGACGCGGCAGGTGCTCAACTGCTCGTCGGCGGCAGCTGAACGGAGGCGGCCAGACCTGGAGGTCGAGGTCGCCGGCGGACTGGGTTACCGGAGCGGCGCGGTGACGAGGCCACCCATGGCTACTGGTACGGCAAGGCGAGGGAGTTGGATCGGGACTCCTATCCCCCCAATCGAGAGCTCGGCTAAGGAGAGATGGGGCTCAGGCGCAGCGAGACTGGGGTGCTGTAGGTGGATCCCGATGGAGAGGCGGAGTGGAAGGAGAGGTGGCTGGCTCGGGTTGGTGTGGTGGTGAACACGAGGAAGGGATGGATCTAGATCCCGAGGAAGATACGGTAGGCGGCGGCGGCTCGACGGGACAGGTCCCTGGATTTTAGGGTTTGTCCAAAATGACTAAGGGTGGACTATATATACCTCACAGATTAGGTTAAGGGCTATCTCGGTCCCTCGGATCGGAAACGAACGGCCGCGAAAAAAATAGCTAGGGAGTCCAAATAAGAAAACGGAGATGTTTTATAGATGTTTGGGGATGATCTGGACCCATCGGTAATGACAGCTCGGGTCGGGTCCGGGAGAAGTTTTCGGACGCGCGCTAGGGGTTTGAGTATTGTGCAAAGAGGGTCAAACGGTCGGCAACAACATAAGGGTCGGTCTGAGAAAGGTCAACAGAGACGAGGAAGAAGCGGCAACTAACAACAGCTACGAGGTTTTATGAAAACATGCAAATGCAATGCGCATGATGCTATGAGATGAGATGCACGCCAAGAACAAAATGCAAAACAAAATACAAAAATCCAACCACGAAGGAAATATCATATCGCATCTCCGGAAAAGGCAAGAGTTGAAGTTCCGCATGTGGAAAGTTGTATCCGGGGCGTTACAACACTCCACCACTACGAGAGGATCTCGTCCCGAGATCTAGGATGACACCGGAGGGAAAACGGAAGAGGAAGAGAAGAGGTAAAACTAAGTTGTTTCTTTGACCAATGAGTGAAACCAAAGAACCTTGAGAGGTTGAACAAATTGAAAGAAACAAAACAATGGAGATGACCAAGATTGCAAACAATTCGTTGGACAAGAGGAACAAGGAATATGATGAGAACCAAGAGGTTTAGTGATAAGATAGATATTGAAACCACTCCGGTTAAAACTAGATAGAGGAGGAATAAGATTGATATAATTTGGGCAGCACTCCGACTGTAAATGGAAGGAATTGAACATGAACTTGACAAGATGGGAGGATACATGATGAAATCAACAACACACTGCCTCCGGAATTGAAAGAATGGCACAAGGGGTAAGAAACATTACAAACCGCACTCCGGTTGAGAAGGGAGGAAAAACTTGATAAGATGAGAGAACTCGAATGAAAACATGACACTCCGGCTAAAGTAAGGAAAATTACATGATATTTACAAAATGAGATGATGGGTCGAAGAGAGTAACATCACAATGCCTCTGGAACAAAAGAATAGAAGATAGATCACTGGAATAACAGAATGTAGGAGAAAATGCAAACTTCTGCCACAAATGGGCTCGGAAAGCACCCTTCCAAGAAGGTTATAATGGAGTTGTTGGAAAACCAACAACGAAAAGAATAAGCTTGTGGCGGGCTTATGAAAACATCTCAAAATTATGAGGTGAGCTTCTGCCACCAACGGAAACAAATGATTGGATTGATATCAACAAGGAGACGAGAAACTTATTTCACCGGGAGGACAAATGAAGAACTTGGGTCATTTATAAGTACCATAAATAGCAACAATCCTTAGGGAAAGCTTTAGGTGAAATATAACCCAAGATAACTCCAATGAAGAGACTGATGGATTTAAAATACCTCATTCTTGACAACAATATGAATCATGAAACATGAAGGAAATTGTCAAGAGTGACATAACACCATCTCAAAAGATAAGATAGAAGGAATTGCACTTTGGAATGCAAGACGGAGAATACTTGAGATTCTCAAAACAAAACAAGTGTTGGGCACCCTGTTTAATTTTGAGTATAGCTTGGCGGATCATAACTTCGAGCGAAATCTTGAAGAACAATTGAAGAATGAAAAGAATCCTTGACGACCCACCATTTAGAGCCTCCATGAAGAACTCCGGTAATAGAAGGATGATGAAAAGAAAGAGAAGTTGAAAACACAAGGTGAAGCCTTGCAATGATTTAGATGGAGCTTCGCGATTATATAACCGAGAGAACATGGAACTCCGAAAAAGAAGGATGAGCAATTGAAACCAAGAATTTTTTGATGAACCTCCGGAATAAGGAATTGAAATTACTCGATGAAACAAGAATAAGAATTACATTATGCTTATCCCTCATCAATTAAATTGATGACCCACAATGGATTTGGCATGCTACCTATTCTCGTAGAAAGGATTAAGATAGATATGGCGCAAGCTTGGGAAGGTCTTCAACGAACCACCGGTAGGATTGGAAAGAATGGATGAATTAAATGATAACGAAAGAGGTGAAATCTTGAACGAACCACCGTAAGAATTGAAAATGAACGTAGCAAAGGCACAATTCACCGGAAAGAATTGGAAAACGAAAGAAGATATTTGAGGGGATTTAGATACATGAGAACAAAGAGAACATGAACTGATTAGAGGATATTTGAACGAATCACCGGTAAGATTTGGAGAACGATAGCTACACGCTGAGAATGAAAAATTATGACATGATGGCCTTCGGAGGAAAGAAATGGAAACAACTCATGAAATGCTCCGGATGGTAAGAAAAGAGTTGTCTCAATCGAAAGCAATTATGAGAGGATGGCATCAAGCTAGGACCATGAATATTCAAGAGAATGGACCAAGATTTAAGAGAAATCCTTCTTCGGTCTTCAAATGATGAGAATGAAAATGAGAAACACCACCAAGAATTATTGAGGCACACCGGAAGAATCAAAAGCGAAGAGGTTGAGCCAACTATGAAAAGAATTTGAAAGATCTTGGAGAAAAGCATTTGACTGATGATAACTCATTCTTACGTCAAACTTGGAGAAGAATTTAGGATAGCTCTGGGAAAATAGAAGAGTCAGGTAAGATCCTGGGAAAAGACCTGTGGGTTAGGGCCCACTCAAAAGAACACCGTTGAAAAGATTTAAAAGAGATGTTGCACCGGTTGAATTAAATGACTTGAATGAGATACCAATCTCGAAAGAGCTTGAACGAATGCAGAGTGGAAACACAAATCTTCGAGATATCTTGAGCACTCCAGAATAACAAATAGCGAGAAGTAGAATGATAATGAGGTGCACCGGTATGAGAAGACATTGAAATGAGGAAAAAGGTATGATCAACAAAACTTGACTTGAATCCACCGAAGAAGAGAAAGGAATGAGGAATGACGAACTAGTAGAACATCTTCGTGAGAACCACCGGGTAAGAACATTGATGGAAAAGAATGGAGAAACATCACAAAAATAAAAGGATACTTGGTAAAAAAATCTTAGTCCTTGAGGAAAAAGGGTGGGTGGGCGGGAAAAAAACAAAGGCAACTTGGAGACGCATGAAACAAACACCGTTGAGAAGAAATGATAATTGGTCTTGCTGATGTTGAAGTGATCGGATCCACTTGAAGAGAAACACGCCGGTTGAAAAGGATTGACATGATAGTCTCGATTGTCGAGAAGGATTGGTATTCACATCGGAGTATGAGAACACCATTTCGGAAAGGTATGGAATCAACACTTGACATTGAAGCAACTCGAATACCACAACTCAAAACAAAAACAAAGGACTGGCTTGCAGAATAAGCCGGAACAAACATATGATAGAGATTTCGTCCGAAGTTTTCGTGGTGGGGCCTACACGGGCTCGATCGTACAGCACCATCATGTACAAGGCAGTGCACATGACATACGAAGTGTCCCCGAGTCGGCATAGCCAAGGACTCTTTAAGACACAACGAGACCACTGTAAAACCAACCGTTAATAGGTAGACCACTAGACGTCGAACCCCAATTTCATATCATACATCCGTCGGAAAGATATCCTAAGAGCTACTTGAATTCCCACCTATGAAACTCCCGAAATTCTCCGGTTATGCAATCAGGTGTTGGGCATACAGGGGAAGCATAATATCTCACCCAAAACTAGCAAATCCTACATCCAGCTGTATCCATCCTTCAACACATAACCAAGAAACCTTCGGAAATCGTCTACCTCAACCTTCGAAAAGCATCCGTTATACAAGTTATGGCGATACTCCCGAACTCCCGCCCCAGTACTGGGTGGCGTCGAGGTTATCTCACCAACGAACTGCATAAAAGAGATTTTCGATGTCGGCATAGTAAACTCAGGTATTCCAGAACTGCAACGATAAAATTATGGCAACAACACCTCAGAGCTCAACTCCCCGGGACACTTCCACTAAACCCCTGACAGGAGGCACCAAGACAATGTTCTCATCATAAAACCATCGGAACGATTCCAAGATACTCGCGTGATCCTAAAAAAAATTTAGTGAAATTTGAGAAGAGAAGAGGCCAAACTCTAAGTCAGGATGCCTTACCGGAGCGATGAAGAGACTGGGGAGTAAAAATAATTCCTAACTCTCCGATATATATAATCCTAAATGACTCAAAACATTTTTCTAGACACAACTCGGCCGCTAAAAACAATCAAGCAGTGGTGCTCCTAAGGTCGGGGAAGGCTCTGATTACCAACTTGTAACGCCCTCGATGCGGCTATATCTCCCACGTGTCGAAGCACAACTTAGAGGAATAACCGCATTGAAAGCAATGTCGCAAGTGAGGTAATCTTCACACAACCCATGTAATACATAAGGGAAAGAGATACATAGTTGGCTTACAATCGCCACTTCACACAATACATGAGTAAAGCATTACATCATACAGATACAATCAAGGTTCGACTACGGAACCAAAATAAAAGAAGACTACCCCAAATGCTACACAGATCCCCGATCGTCCCAACTGGGCTCCACTACTGATCAACTGAAACAAAACAACACAAAGAACAAGATCTTCATCGAGCTCCTCCTTGAGCTCGGATGCGTCACCTGCACGGTTTCGTCGGCACCTGCAAACTGGTTTTGGAAGTATCTGTGAGCCACGAGGACTCAGCAATCCCATTACCATGGGTATCAAGACTAGGAAAGCTTAATGGGTAAGGAAGGGGTAAAGTGGTGAGGTTGCAGCAGCGGCTAAGCATGATATGGTGGCTAACATACGCAAATGAGAGCGAGAAGAGAAACAAAGGAACGGTCGTGAAGCTAGCAATGATCAAGAGGTGATCCTGAACACCTACTTACGTCAAACATAACCCAGAAACCGTGTTCACTTCCCGGACTCCGCCGAGAAGAGACCATCACTGCTACACACGCGGTTGATGCATTTTAATTCGGATCTGGTGTCAAGTTATCTACAACCGGACATTAAAAAATTCCCATCTGCCACATAACCGCGGGCACGGCTCTCGAAAGTTTAAACCCTGCAGGGGTGTCCCAACTTAGCCCATGACAAGCTCTCGCGATCAACGAAGGAATAGACCTTCTCCCAGGAAGACCCGATCAGTCTCGGAATCCCGGTTTACAAGACATTTCGACAATGGTAAAACAAGACCAGCAAAGCCGCCCGATGCGCCGACAATCCCGATAGGAGCTGCAAATATCTCGTTCTCAGGGCAACACCGGATAGGTCAGCCTACGAGTAAAACCAGTCCTCGAGTTGCCCCGAGGTGGCCCCGCAGTCTGCCCGGTTCAGACCAGCACTTAGACAAGCACTGGCCCCGGGGGGGCTAAAATAAAGATGACCCTTGGGTTGGCTGACCCAAGGGAAGGGTATAGGTGGTGGTGAGGCAAATGGTAAAACCAAGGTTGGGCCTTGCTGGACAAGTCTTATTCAAAGCGAACTGTCAGGGGGGTCCCATAAATCACCCGACCGCGTTAGGAACGCAAAATCCGGGAACATAACACCGGTATGACGGAAACTAGGGCGGCAAGAGTGGAACAAAACACCAGGCATAAGGCCGAGCCTTCCACCCTTTACCAAATATATAGATGCATTAATAATATAAGAGATATTGTGATATCCCAACATAACCCTGTCCATCATGGAGCAATCTTCAACTTCACCTGCAGCTAGCAACGCTATAAGAGGGGCTAAGCAAAGCGGTAACATAGCCAAGGAACGGTTTGCTCGGAAGGGTGTCAAAGATTAGAGGTTCATGGCAATTTGGGAGGCTTGAAGAACAAGTAATAGGAAGCGCAGCAAAGCGATAGAACGAAGCAACTAGCATAGCAATGATAGTAGTGAGATCCAGGGTAGCGGTCATCTTGCCTGAAATCCCGCTAGGAAGAAGAACGAGTCCATGAAGAAGACAAACGGACGTAGTCGAACGAATCCTCACAATCGCAACATTACCGGGACTAAGAAGCAACACCGGAAAGAAACAAACAACATGGTAAACACACAAGCATAAATATGGCATGATGCACAATCAAGTATGATGCATGTCCGGTTTAATGAGGCATGGCATGGCAAAGTGCAACACACAATGCTACAAGTTAAGTGGAGCTCAATATGCAACGAGTTGCATATTGACGAAACACCACATCCGAGTTATTTAGTTCGCCCTCGTTTAGCTACACAACAATGTTAAATGTTGTTAAACATGGCAAGGGGTGTAACAAAAGTAAACTAACTATTTAGGCAAGTTTAAATGAGGCCGGATCAACAAACAACAATTCCAAAAAATCCTCATATGCAATTTATGAATTTGCTACTGTTCTGCCCTAAACCATATTTTAATGTTGTTAAACAGGAAAATAAAGTGTACCATGTTAAACTAGGCATTTTTCCACCGCATTTACATATAAAGTTTATTAAATTCGGAGTTACGGTTAAATAGTTATGAAATAAATCATTTTAGCATGGCATAGGAGCAAATTAATGTAAACAACATTTTAAACATGTTAACATGGGATGAAAGTGGCATATTGTGAAACTAGATAAAATTGTAAGCATTTTACGTGTTTAAATCATTTTAAACCGATGCACCAATTGTGAGTTATTAAATGCATGATGTTTGAGGGTCTTTTCTGTAAAACAGGTAATCTCCTGGAAAATCCTAAATTCGCAGATCTGAAAAAAAACACACATGGGCCAAATCTGGCCCAAAACAGAACAGAGGTGCTGGAGAGGGGCTGCTAACCCATGGGCTTGGCCCAGTCGGTGGAGGAAGCAAACCGGCGGGGCAAGCGGGCCGGCTGGATCTGTGGAGGGAGGATGGCGCTGGGCCTCGGTCAACTGACGAAGAGGAGGCGGCCCAAGCGCGCGGAGGCGCGGTCAACAGGTCGAGCGGGATCGCAGCGCTCGTCCTCTGCTCGATGCAGAGCTGCGGGCGGCGCCTGCAGCAGAGCTCCGGCGAGGCGAGGCGAAGGGGCGGCGAGGCGAGGGACTTGGCGGGGCGATGACTCCTTGAGGGCGTGGAGCGAGGCAGAGATGGAGCTTCAGGTTCGGGTTCGGGCGGCCATGGTGGGGAGGCGATGACGCGGACCCGGCGGGAATAGGCTGGAGATGGCAGCGGGGCAACGAACGGGCGCGGGAGAACGGACAGGTCCGGCGCGCAGGTACCAGATCCGGGCTTCCCGGGGACTTCGAACGCCGGTGGAGACAAATCAGCGCGACAGCGAGCTCCTGTCCATGGCAACAGAACAGAGAGCGGATTGAGAGAAAGAAACCGGAGGAAGGAGAAGAAAGGAGAGAGGGACGCGGCAGGTGCTCAACTGCTCGTCAGCGGCAGCTGAACCGAGGCGGCCGGACCTGGAGGTCGAGGTCGCTGGTGGGCTGGGTCACCGGAGCGGCGCGGTGATGAGGTCACCCATGGCTTCTGGTACGGCAAGGTGAGGGAGTTGGATCGGGACTCCTATCCCCCCGATCGAGAGCTCGGCTAAGGAGAGATGGGGCTCAGGCGCAGCGAGACTGGGGTGTTGTAGGTGGATCCCGATGGAGAGGCGGAGTGGAAGGAGAGGTGGCTGGCTCGGGTTGGTGTGGTGGTGAACACGAGGAAGGGATGGATCTAGATCCCGAGGAAGATACGGTAGGCGGCGGCGGCTCGACGGGACAGGTCCCTAGATTTTAGGGTTTGTCCAAAATGACTAAGGGTGGACTATATATACCTCACAGATTAGGTTAAGGGCTATCTCGGTCCCTCGGATCGGAAATGGACGGTCGCGAAAAAAATAGCTAGGGAGTCCAAATAAGAAAACGGAGATGTTTTATAGATGTTTGGGGATGATCCGGACCCATCGGTAACGACAGCTCGGGTCGGGTCCGGGAGAAGTTTTCGGACGCGCGCGAGGGTTTGAGTATTGTGCAAAGAGGGTCAAACGGTCGGCAACAACAGAAGGGTCGGTCTGAGAAAGGTCAACAGAGACGAGGAAGAAGCGCCAACTAACAACGGCTACGAGGTTTTATGAAAACATGCAAATGCAATGCGCATGATGCTATGAGATGAGATGCACGCCAAGAACAAAATGCAAAACAAATACAAAAACCCAACCACGAAGGAAATATCATATCGCATCTCCGGAAAAGGCAAGAGTTGAAGTTCCGCATGTGGAAAGTTGTATCCGGGGCGTTACAAAAGGTAAGCTACGACTCTGCGTTCTTGCATCAAAACACCTCCCAGTCCGGTTCTTGACGCATCACAATATATCACAAACTCCTTGTGTATATCTGGTGTGGCCAGAACTGGGGCGGTAGTCAGTCTCTTCTTCAGCTCCTGGAAGCTTTCTTCGCACTTCGGCGTCCATTCAAACTTCTTGTCCTTCTTCAAGAGCTGAGTCATGGGTCGGGCAATGCTTGAGAATCCTTCAACGAACTTGCGGTAATACCCTGCCAGTCCGAGGAAGCTTCTGACTTCCTTCACATTGCTTGGGGATTGCCATTTAGTCACGGCTTCAATCTTAGTGGGATCAACCGACAATCCTTCTTCGGTCAAAACATGACCCAAGAATCCAACTTCACGCAGCCAAAATTCGCACTTGCTGAATTTGGCATACAGTTGGTGCTCTCGAAGCTTGTCTAGGACCATCCTCAGGTGTTGCTCGTGCTCTTCTTCCGTCTTCGAGAAGATAAGAATGTCATCGATGAAGACAATGACAAACTTGTCCAAATATTCCATGAAGACCTTAGTCATGAGATACATGAAGTAATCTGGGGCATTGGTCAATCCAAAGGACATGACCGTGCACTCATACAGGCCATATCTGGTTACAAATCCGTCTTCGGAATATCTTGGGGTCTGATTTTCAGCTGGTAGTACCCAGATCTGAGGTCGATCTTGGAGAACACCTTGGCCCCATTGAGTTGATCAAACAAATCTTCAATCTTGGGAAGTGGATACTTGTTCTTGATTGTAACTTCATTGAGGGAGCGGTAGTCAATGCACAAGCGGATGGTACCGTCCTTCTTTGCCACAAACAGAACAGGTGATCCCCAAGGGGAGGCACTAGGGCGGATAAATCCCTTCCTCAACTGCTCTTCCAGTTACTTCTTCAATTCTGCTAACTCCTCCGATCCCATTCTATAAGGCTTCTTATAGATGGGTCCCGCTCCGGGTATGAGCTCGATGATGAACTCAATGTCTCGGTCAGGAGGCATTCCCGGTAGCTCATCAGGAAAGACATCGGGGTATTCGCATACTACCGGCACTTGCTCCAATTCAACTTCAGTCAGACAGTTGACTTGGTGGGCTTGAGCAGAGGAGCAGTTGGAGGCAAATTTAATTTCGACTCCTTGGTCATTGATCACAGTGACAGTCCGGTTCGCACAATCTAACAAGCCTTGGTGCTTGATGAGCCAATCCATTCCTAAGATCACATCCAAGCCTTGCGATCTTAAGATGATAAGGTCTGCTAGGAAGTCTACCCCATTAGTGACAATCCCGACTCCTTTACATCCTATCTTGGCTCTCATCTCTGCTCCGGGGGTTTGTACCACCATAGGGTTATTCAGGGGTGTAGGGGTCATGCCACTTTTTAATGCAAACTTTTGGGTGACAAATGAATGCGTGGCTCCAGAATCAAACAAGACAGTTGCAGGTGCTGAATTGACAAGGAACGTACCCAGCACGACGTCCAGGTCTTCCTGGGCTTCTTCTGCAGTGACATGATTCACACGATCCTTGCCGTTGTTGGGCAGGTTGCGGGGAGCTTGGTTCCTTGGTGGCATTCCACGGCCTTGTCCTGGGTTCTGCACATTGGGGCGCGGGGCGTCGAGCTTCTTATTGGGGCAGTTCTTGGAGTAGTGTCCTGGTTGACCACACCCAAAGCAAGTGACTTGGTTGGGGTTGCTGCTCTTGCCAGCATTGTTATTGGGGTTGTTGTAAGCTGGCCTGGGGTTGGCATACTGCGGAGGTGGATAGTTGGTGCGGGGTGCAGGAGCTCTTGGCTGCTGATAGGTTGGCTTGACCGGGGCTGGCTGCCACGGGCGAGGATTCTGGTTGCTGGAGCTACCCTTGCTGATCATCTTGCGCTTACGGGTATCATCCAAAGCACGCCGCTTGTCCTCAAGCATGAGTGCCTTGTTCACCAGATCAGGAAAGGTCGGGCAGTCACACACAACAAGCGAGTACTGCAGAGTCTGGTTAAGGCCTTCCATGAAGTGCTCCTTTTTGGCAGCATCAGTGCTGACATCCTCAGGAGCATACCTTGAGGGAACACTGAACTTCTGCATGTACTCCTTGACGGTGCTACTTCCTTGCTTCAGGGCTCGGAACTCACGCTTCTTGATGGCCATGATTCCGGAAGGAATGTGGGCCTTGCGGAATTCTGCCTTGAAGTCATTCCAAGTGATGTTTTGCTCAGCATGCATGGCCTTGAATCCATCCCACCAAGCTCTAGCAGTGCCCCCGAGACAGTGAGAAACATACGCCACCTTCTCACGGTCCTCAGTGCATCCGACTAGTGCCAGTAGATCCTCAATGGTGCGGACCCAGTCATCTGCATCCAGGGGTTCAGCAATCTCGATGAAGGTGGGTGGTGCATGCTTCTTGAACTACACCAACATGGAACGTCCATTGCCATGTCCCGCCGGCTAGCGATTGACAGCTTGTGCAATCATCTGGAGGGCTGCAGTGTTGGCTTGGCGTTCCTCTCGGAAGGCTTGGAGAAGCTGAGCCATGTCCATGCTTGGAGGAGGTGGTGGGGGTGGAGTCTATCCTCGGGCTTGGTCCTGGCTGACACCTGCTTCAGCAGAACCTCCGACTTCTTGCTGCTGGGTAGAGGTACCAGTACGTGTTACAACAGGCATCCTATTGGAGTGGTCAAGGACTCATGATTGGGGAAAGATGGGGAAAGCAATATAGATGGGACGCCTATTAAGGGGGTTGGTATGACACTAATTGTTTTCATGCAAGGGCCAAAAGGGCCAAACACTTTCATTAAAGTCCAAATGGGTGATGTAGTCGCTTACAAGTTCCCGAAGGAAAGCACGACGTCCATCAAACACAACACTACATGGTTTCATATGAACCATTACAAGAACTCGACTTCGCATAGGGGTACACGACCTATCCTACCGTAGGGTTACTAACGGGCATATCCAAATTGTGAATGATGCTTAAGTGGTGGAATGCTCAGTCGCGTAGTCTGGCTCTTCTGGGTCTTCCTCCTCATCATCAGCATCCTAACTTTCCTCTTCACTTGAAGGGGTGGGGGAGTGGAGGAGTTCAACACGGTGTTGCTTTGCTGGTGGTGCGAAGAGCTTGCGGTATTCCTTTGCGCTCATGCGGTGTTGCTGGGTGGTTCTCCATCCTTTGGGGGTCTTCCGCCTCTGTATGCGATTGCGGGCTGTCCAGGGGGAGCACCTTCCTTCTTGATCCTATCCGTCTTCCCTTGTGCTTGAAGAAGAAGTGCCTTGGTCTCTTGAAGTTCCTTTCGGAGCTCCATTGATTCCGAGGCCAAGTGTTGTGCCAAACTATCGGCACAAAGGCTGAAGTAGGTCTGGAATCGGAGTGGAAGTCCTTCTTCTAATGGTGGAGCTGGTGCACTTCTCTCATCCTCACCTTCCTTCCGATAAGGCAAGAAGCGGGTTGCCAACTCGTCTGCCATCTCTTGAAGAAGGTCTCGGAGGTGGGTGAGTGCCTTGAGGGTTGCCGTCTCGACGGCAAGAACCAGAGTTGCCATCTGGGGTCCCTCAAAAAACCAGCTTGTTGGAGAGTCATTGGCCTTCACGATCACTTCCACATGATACTCCGTCTCGGTGTCATTGATCCAATGCTCATGGTAGGTGAAAATGGGGGCTCGGTGAAACTGGCACTTCTTGAGGCTATCCTCGAGAAGCACGGGAAATCCGGTGGTCAGGAAGTCTTCGGGTACGGCAGCCATCTACAAAGGTTTAATGGGAGAGGTCAATAAGGGGAATATATCTCTGGGTTGGGTATGCTTCAGAAAAGAAGAGAAGTTTAGATGGTCTCAAGCTAACTAACGTCCATGCTAACTAAGGCTTCCTACAGTCAGGATAGCTCTGATACCAGCTCTGTGGGGACCCCGACTCATAAGTCAAGATCACCGAATGCACGTGTACAGTGATCCCAGAGATCAATGCTCACTGAACACACAGAAGCTGAATAACAAGAGTCTTACATCCATACATACCGTCTTACACAAATTATGACCATTATGGTCAAGTCTTACATTGATAAAGCCTTAAGGGCTGAACATCAAATGAAACACAAGCAGCGGAAATCTTTGTCGATAAGTAGAACCCATGCCATCTGCCTTAACCCTACAGGCATTCTGACTGGGAAACGTCCTAGTTCGCATATTCGTCTCCAAAGAACTCTTCTTCGAACACCGGTTCTTCCATGCCTGGTCAATTAAATAACCAGTGGCAAGCCAATGAGTACTTTGAATGTACTCGCAAGCAACCCATGTTTTGGTTCAAGATACAACAATGCATGATATAGGTAAATTTTTGCAGAAAGCTAGTTTTGAGTGCAATGACATGTTCAACAACTAGTAAGACATGCATCAAGAGAATTCACGTAACCACGAGGACAGGTTACAGATATCAACATAAATAGAGTGGGCACCAACCCAACTCAATCATGTCAAGTCCTTTGACTTGACCCAAGTAGTTTTATCAGCTCACACACACGGATGCAAATCTCTGGACATAGTTTAAGCAGCACCGCCCAACTTTCCTTGACTGTGGACACGGCTATTCGAATAGTTTTACACTCTGCAGAGGTTGCACACTGTACCCACAAGATCCGGGGAACTTCCGTGTCATCCACGACCCGCGATACCTCAAGTACCCGGGGTAAGCACCCGATCACTACCTTTCCCTAGATGACACTAACAAGGAGTTCACTCATTGTCCCGTATCCTCACGATGTACATCTTGCGAGAATCACTCGAGATCGTAACATCCGAGAGGGGACACAACGGTGTATCCGGTGCCCTGTGAAAACAGTCATGGCCGCCCTACCTGGCACGACCCGTCCCGAGAGAGAGCACCAAGTCTCCCCCGTCACTAGTAATGCGGGCTCAAAGCTAGTATCGACCTAGGTAATCAATAATGCCCTTTCCCATATAAGGGTAGAGTGGCTGCGCATGTAAGGTTGGGACAGTCATAAAATCTTAAATCTAATCCATTTTCAAAAACAACACACACACTTGCCTTGGTACACCACTTCGTCATCAAGTGGTTACCCATCTCATCATCTCCCTCGGACATAAGTGGCACCCGACGGGGTTTTCGAAAAAGTCTTTTGAAAATACTTTGTCTCCATCACCATGCATATTCCTGTCCCTTTTTGCGTAGCACTACTTTAGCATCCTATCCACTCCCACCGTCATAACCCTCATAAGAATGTAGGTTCATGCACAATGCAAGTATCAACGAGGAAGTACGGTGGCAAACCATCAAAGTGGATACCACCTCATCATGATTCGGTTGCAACAACAATATGGTGCTATATGACATGCATAAAAAGGGTTTCATAGACATGGTCAAAGGGCTGCTTGCCTGGCTCAACAAAGTCTTCTGGGTCTTCAAAGTCTTTTGGTCCAACTCCTTCGTCAGCAACGCAATCTATCGTCGCAAAATAATAATGAGAAAAATAAGGCAATAATAAAACAGAAAAACCAAAGTGCTCAGAAAATGTCAACTCATTTTTGATAAATACTAGGGTGAAAACTAAGAAGGGGAAAATTTCTAGTTTTGGATTTGGAGTAGCAGAATAGGAGAAATGGATTTACAAAGGTATATTTAAATTCTTAAAATCACATTTAAATATTTACAGTGAAGAAAAGGTTGTTGGATTTGAATGAAAGTTGCACCATTAAATAGGTGGGATTTTTACAAGAATTTAGGAACTAGAATTATTTCATTTGGATAAATATTTTATCCTGTGGGATTTTTGGAAGGGTGACACAAAAAAAGAAAAAGAAAAGGGCTCTGTGCCTGCTGGGCCAGAACAGCCGCAGGGAAGCAGGCCCAGCTAGAGAGGCGGCCCAGCGCACTGGTGCACGCGTGCGTGCCAGGTTTAAACCTGACGGGTGGGGCCCAGGCGTCAGCGAGAGAGAGAGGAGCGATGGAGGGGAGAGGATGACAGGCGGGGCCCGCCTGTCATCCCTAACCCCGAGTCCAGACGGCCAGCGAGCTCACCGACGATGATGTAGGGCACGGCGAGGTCTGGCGAGGGCACGACTGGGCTCAGCGTCGTGTCGCCATTCGGGTCGAGGTGGTGGCGGTCGCCGGGGTAGCCTGGTTCGCCGGCGACGAGGTCACGCGGCGGAGGGGCTTCGGGCGTCGACGGTTCCGGCTGTTTCTGGCGGCTACAGAGAGGGGAAACAAGGGGGAAACGATCAGAGAGCTCCAGGGGTTTTAGATCGAGGCAAAGGAGGAGAGGGGGAGGCCTATACCTCGCGAACTCCGGCGAGCCGAAGCGGCGGAGCTCGAGCTCGATCTCGAGCTCGGGCAGCTCTGGAGATGAACTGGGGGTGTAGGGGGAGGGTTTGCTGGTGCAGAGAGCGAGTGGTGAGGAGAGAAGGGCTCGGGTGGCCTTTAAATAGGCGAACGACAAGGTCCCGCAGACCCGTGCGCCGGCGAGCTCACGCTCGTCGCTGCAGGGCTCGGGGAAAGCGGGCGTGGTGTCTGGGGTGTTCCTGGACGTCGACTACGTCGGGTGAGATGGAGAGAGGGAGTGGGGAGAGGTCAGAGGCCCGCGCGTGTGAGCCGCACCATTGGCGCACTCGGGTGGCCGGTGTTTGCTAGCGCAGAGGCGCGGGGAGGAGGAGAGAGGAGGGGGCCGACCACGTAGCGTGTTGCGGACGGCGAGGCGCATCGGCAGGCGCGCGGGGGAGGCCCGAGGTGGTCGGAGGCGTCGGGCAGAAGGCGGCTACAGTACGGGAGCGCACTGTAGCGCGCTCCAGAGCGCCAAATGGCTGGCATGGCATTTTCTATGCCTTGTGGGCACGGCCAACCGTGTCCAGTAGCTCAAGGCTGGAGTAAAGAAGTAGGAGGAGGCATTGGATGCTCTGGATGGCCGCTGGGTGAGGAGAGAGGTGAGGAAGAGGGAGAAATGGGCTGTCTAGAGAGAGAAAGTGGGGTTTTACACATCCAATAATTGAGCTATGGACTTGCCATTGTTACTGGAGGTGAAAGGGTTCTAGGAGGAGCTGTGATAAAAAGTTGAGCTCAAGGAGAATAGTTTTAATGGTCAAAATGGTGATTTTTGAAAAGTGGCAGAAGGTGTTTGGTAAAGGTTTTGGCAAGCAAATGATTTCCAATTGCCATGAGACTCCACAGGGTGAAATGACACATATAATTAGGGCCTTACACCCATTTTGAGCTTATTTGGGCAAAGTTGCCAATGCAACTTTTGTAAATCCTAGAAATGAACAGGAATGGATTTTCCAAGATTTAGTCATGCAAATCTGTTCTCCTTGATGCACCTCTTGGTGTAGTGTCAACATTTGAGGATATAAACATGTCCACAAAAGTTGAGATCAAAAGGAGAAAGTTGCTAATGTAGAGTTGCTCAAACTTGGTTCTGGACAGGAATGGTTTTGGGGCACTTTGATCAAGTTAACTTGTTCTCCAACTTGTGCCATTTGGTATATATGAATGATTAGACCATTTGAGCATGTTCACAAGATTTGAGAGCATTTGGATATGTTTGGCAATGTAAAGTTGCTCAAACTTCAGAATGGACAGAAATGGTTTTGAGGGGATTTCATGGGGTTATACTATTCTCCATGACATGATACTTACCAAGATCATCCAAAATGTCATATGTGACATGCTAGAATTTTCTTGGAATTTTTGGAGAATATTGCCTTTGTAAATATTTCAAAAGCTTGAAATATCCAGAAAGGGTTTTTGAGGGGTTTGACCAATATTTTGAACATGACCATGTGTTGAAACTATTATATATGGAAAATATATGTCCACTGAGTTTCCCTAATTTTTGTCAAATATTTTTGAAACAATAAAATAATTTTTCCCTATTAAAGACCATTTCTGGCCTTAAGAAAAAGTTTTAAATAAAATAGGAAAATAACTTTTAAAATTATATTTTTGTGGTTTATGGGATTCCTGTATCTAATAGGTCTCAAATATACTGTTTGAAATGTTTTTCATACCCCAAATCAAGTACTTGCAGTGCAAACCTCAATTTAGGGGTTTTTGGAAAACTAATTTTTGAAAATACTATTTGGCCAAATTATTTTTGTAAGAAAATACTATGTTTCTCTATACACATGGCATGATCATTGGGCAAGAGTTTGGGGCAAGGAGATGAAGTATAGAAGGTGGAGTAGTTGACTTTAAAGAGCACTTGAAAAACCACACAGAGAAATCCAACTCCAAAAATTAAAGCCAAATAATGCAAAAGTTTTTGTTGGTCCAAATTTTCATGCTTTAATAATGCATAAGAAATGTTACAAAATGCAGGATGTGACACGTACCCAACCAAGAAAGTCGGAAAAATAAGATATTATCAGAAGCCCACGAATCTTCGTATTCGATTCACCCAGGTGGCACCAAAATGTATGAAGATCTCCGTCAGGTATTCTGGTGGGAAGGAATGAAGAAAGACATCGCTTACTTCATAGCTTGTTGCGACATATGCAACAAGGTGAAGGCGGAACATCAGAAGCCCGCCGGACTCCTTTAACCTTTGCCCATATCAAAGTAGAAATGGGACGATGTCTGCATGGACTTCATCACCGGCTTACCAAGGACACACCGAGAGAATGACGCAATATGGGTCATCGTGGATACCTTAACCAAGGTGGATCATTTTCTTCCTATCCGGACCACCTATCATGTCGATCAACTTGCACAATTATATGTGTCCAGGATCGTCAGTTTGCATGGTGTACCAAGGACCATCACCTCCGACAAAGGATCTCTCTTCACTTCAGCCTTTTGGTCCCGTCTACGTCAAGCCTTGGGGACTGCCCTGAAATACAACACAGCTTATCATCCACAGACAGACGGACAAACCGAGCAGGTAAATCAAATACTCGAAGATATGCTCCGAGCATGTGTATTGGCCCAAGGACCTAAGTGGGAAGATTATCTGCCGTACACCGAGTTTTCCTACAACAACAGCTTCCAGACGAGTTTGATGATGTCACCATATGAAGCTCTGTATGGCCGTAAGTGCCACACTCCATTGTACTTGTCTCAAACCGGAGACAGTCATATCTTCGGAACAGACTTAATGATGGAAGCTGAGAAGCAAGTCAAGGAGATTCAAGACAGACTGCAGTTGGCCAAGTCACGACATAAGAGTTACTATGATGCCAAGCACCGTCAGATCAGATTTGAACCAAGGGAACACGTGTATCTCCGAGCCACCCCGATGAAAGGAATTAAGAGGTTTTAGACCCGGGGCAAGTTGGCACCCAGATACATTGGCCCATTCCCAGTCATGAACAGAGTTGGAGCAGTTGCTTTTCGATTGGAGTTGCCACCAGAACTGTCAGAGGTATACAATGTGTTTCATGTCTCCCAGCTGAGAAGATGTATCTCGCCACCGAAGAAAAAGGCTGATATGGCAGACATAGAACTAGCTAAGGATCTGACATATGAGGAAAGACCAGTGAAAATATTGGATAAGAAAGAAAGAGTCACTCGCAGCAAAGTAATCAGGTTTTTCAAAGTTCAATGGGAGCACCATACCGAGGAAGAGGCAACCTGGGAAAGAGAGGAATTTTTAAGGACTTCTTACCCAGAACTGTTTTCCCAAGAAACCCAATCTCGAGGACGAGATTCATCCTAAGTGGGGGAGGTTTGTGACAGCCTGGTTTTTGCCTTCTCTCTTTTCCGGACTTGGTTTGCATTTGCCTTGGTTTTGAGTTTTTAGAATCAATTCAAATGGACTTGTCACTTGGGCATGCCCATGACTTTCACCCAAGTCACCCATCTGCATCTCATCCAACTCCATTTCTTTCTAAAACCCTAGAATGGCCAATTGAATATTTTTGATCAGTGAAAATATTCATATTCTTTTTGAAACCTCATTCCAAAATTAGGGCTCCAAAGCAACCCGAATTTTTATAGCTCCAAAAATCCTGAGATAAGTCCTGATTTTTCTTTGAACATTGGCCCACCTCCCTGAGTAAAAATATTGCATGACTTTTTGTAATATTTTTGCTATAGAAAATCTTTTCCTTTGTGGCCCAAAAATGCACTTTGTACAGCAAGTGCATTTTTCCTTAATCTTTTGGAACCGATCTTTCTTGAGGTTAAACACCCTCCTAAGAAACCCTTAACCCCAGGAGATCAACCCTAATGGCCTTCTAAAAGCTGGCCAAACATGGCAACCAAGTTTCTGTCCAGAAACTTGCCAGCAAGCTTGAGTCACTTCTGGTCGGCCTTGGTTTGAGTTTTCACCTTTGTTAGACCTAACACTACGTGGTTTAGCAGCATTTGGGCGTCGCTTTGGCAATGCCAGGGTGGTGACCGTGTGTGGACACTAGGCCTGGGTTCGGCGCGATCTGCGTCACGCCAGTGCCTCTGTTCGGCGCATGCTCGAGCCAGAGCTCGCCGATGACTGCCACCGCGCCACCCCCTTCATCTCATCGCTAGAGCCAGAGCAAGCATGGGTGCGTCGCGGCCAAAAGCCACAGTGCACCTATGCCCATGTCCTCTTCTGCCCCTCCTCCCTATGCTCGTCCGCGAGCGTGAACAGCCTCCGCGTGATCGCTGAGCTTCTCGCACCCTCGCTGATGCCCCTCGTCGCCTCTCACCATCTTCCAGAGAACTCCGGCGGCGACACGTACCCCCTTCCCCCTCCGGCTATAAATTGAGCCCACCCCTCCGTTCTAGAGAAACCCACAGCACCATCCATCCTCCAGACAAACGCAGCACAGCCGAGCCAGGCTAGGCAGGCCTCTGGCTGCCTGATGACCCACAAGTGTAGGGAATCTATCGTAGTCCTTTCAATAAGTAAGAGTGTCGAACCCTATGAGGAGCAGAAGAAAACGATAAGCAGTTTTCAGTAAGGTTTTCTCTGCAAGCACTGAAATTGTAGGTAACAAATAGTTTTGTGATAAGATAAATTGTAACAAGTAACAAGTAAATAAAGTGCAGCAAGGTGGCCCAATCCTTTTTGTAGCAAAGGACAAGCCTGGACTATTTCTTATAATGAGAAAAGAGCTCCTGAGTACACATGGGAATTATCGTCAAGCTAGTTTTCATCACGCTCATATGATTCGCATTCGGTACTTTGATAAGTTGATATGTGGGTGGACCGGTGCTTGGGTACTGCCCTTACTTGGACAAGCATCCCACTTATGATTAACCCCTATTGCAAGCATCCGCAACTACAAAAGAAGTATTAAGGTAAACCTAACCACAACATTAAACATAAGGATCCAAATCAGCCCCTTACAAAGCAACACATAAACTAGGGTTTAAGCTTCTGTCACTGTAGCAACCCATCATCTACTTATTACTAGAGGAAAGACAACACTAGAGCAAAGACAACATAAATGTCATCAAAATATCGAACGAATACCAAATTCACATGACTACTAATGGCAAGACTTCACCCATGTCCTCAGGAACAAATGTAACTACTCACAAAGCATATTCATGTTCATAATCAGAGGGGTAATAATATGCATTAAGGATCTGAACATATGATCTTCCATCAAATAAACTCATTAGCATCAACTACAAGGAGTAATCAACACTACTAGCAACCCACAGGTACCAATTTGTGGTTTGGATAAAAGATTGGATACAAGAGAAGAACTAGGGTTTTGAGAGGAGATGGTGCTGGTGAAGATGTTGATGGAGATTGACCCCCTCCCGATGAGAGAATCATCGGTGATGATGATGGTGATGATTTCCCCTCCCGAAGGGATGTGTCCCCGGCAGAACAGCTCTGCTGGAGCTCTAGATTGTTTCCGCCAAGGATCCGCCTCGTGGCGGCGGAGTTTCGTCCCGTAAGCTTGCCCATGATTTTTTCCAGGGTAAAAAGCCTTCATATAGCAGAAGATGGACACCGGAGGGCCACTAGGGGGCCCAGGAGACAGGGGGCGCGCCTAGTAGGGGTGGGCGCGCCCCCCACCCTCCTGGCCAGGGTGTGGGCCCCCTCAGGTGTTCCTTTCGCTCAATAATTCTTATTATTTCCAAAAATAAGTTTCATGGAGTTTTAGGATTTTTGGAGCTGTGCAGAATAGGTTTCCAATGTTTGCTCCTTTTCCAGCCAGAATTCTAGCTACCGGCATTCCCTCTCTTCATGGTAAACCTTGTAAAATATGAGAGAATAGCCATAAGTATTGAGATATAATGTGTAATAACAGCCCATAATGCAATAAATATTGATTTAAAAGCATGATGCAAAATGGACGTATCAACTCCCCAAGCTTAGACCTCGCTTGTCCTCAAGTGGAAGCCGATATCGAAAAATATGTCCACATGTTTAGAGAGAGAGGTGTCAATAAAATTAAATACGGACATGAGGGTATCATGATCATTCTTATAACAACAACATAAATAGATTTTGTCATATGACTTCTTATGCTCAAGTAACAATCAATTCACAGTGGTAAGTATGGTTCAGAAACTTGATTGGAAGCTAACAAACTATAATCTCAGTCATTGAAGCAATTGCAATTTATCATAACATCAGAAAGAGTCAAGAATAGAGCTTTTCAGCAAGTCCACGCACTCAACTATCATGTAGTCTTCTACAATTGCTAACACTCACGCAATACTTGTGGTTATGGAGTTTCAGTCGGACACTGAGAAAGATAGGGGCTTATTGTGTTGCCTCCCAATGTATTCACCTTTAGGTGATGTCAACAATAATAATCCATGTTAACTTACATCCAATTGGATATATATATCACGATCTTCCAAACACGAGGAGCTTGCCAAAGGATAAAATGAAAAAGGGAAAGGTGAGGATCGCCTTGACTCAAGCATAAAGTAGAAACATAAAGTAAAAGTTAGGCCCTTCGCGGAGGAAAGCAGAGGTTGTCATGTGCGTTTAGGGTTGGATGCATGAAATCTTAATGCAAAAGAACGTCACTTTGTATTGCCACTTGTATGTGGACCTTTATTATGCAGTCCGTCGCTTTTATTGCTTCCACAACAAGATCATATAAGGCTTATTTTCTCTGCACTAATAAGTCATACATATTTGGATAGCAATTTTTATTGCCTGCAACATGACAACTTACTTGAAGGATCTTACTCAATCCATAGGTAGGTATGGTGGACTCTCATGGCAAAACTGGGTTTAAGGATATTTGGAAGCACAAGTAGTATCTCTACTTGGTGCAAGGAATTTGGCTAGCATGAGGGGGAAAGGCAAGCTCAGCATGTTTGGAAGGCCAATGACAATATACTTTAACTGAGATGTGAGAAAACATAAACCATTACGCTGTATTCCTTGTCCAACACCAACTCTTTTAGCATGTCATACTTAATGACTGCTTCACAATCATAAAAGATGTCGAAGATAATATATTTGTATGTGAACATCTCTTTCCTTATTACTTCCTATTAATTGCAACGATGACCAAAGCTACGTTTATCAACTCTCAACAACTTTTATGCCTCATACTTTCTATGTGTGAAGTCATTACTATCCATAAGATCAATATGAACTCTTTTATTCTCTACTTTCTAAAGATCATAGCAAGATAGCAAAGCCCTTGACTCAACACTAATCTTTATTATAGATAGCTCACAGACTCAATTAAATAAAGAGATCATAAAGCAAAACTCAAAACAACTTGGTACTAAAACTTCAATCTACTAGGTCAAGATACTACTAAAAGGATCGAACTAAATAAAACGGTAAAGATAGGAGTGTGATGGTGATACGATACCGAGGCACCTCCCCCAAGCTTGGCAGTTGCCAAGTGGAGTGCCCATACCCATGTGATTATGTCCTCGGAGGTGATGAAGGTGGTGATGATGATGGCTTCTTCCTCAATTTACGCTTGAGTATATTATTTTGCTCTTTTAGGTCCCCGATCTCCTGCTCAAGGCTTAATACTCTTTTGCACAATTCCTGTTTATTTTCCGGCAAGAGACAAAAAGGGATAAACTCGATCTTTGGCTTCTTTGCTCTATCAGGGAGGCTTGACTTTTTGAACTCCACATGCATGTCCCCAGGCTGAGGTAATGGGGCTACGTCTTCGTCTGAACTCGTCTCCTCTTTTCCCTTAGGTTCATAGTCTTCCTCTTCTTCAGAGGTCCAGCCATGATGCTCCAAGTCCCCGTAGACCTTAGGGTCTGCAAGGTAATCAGCCACATAGCTTTCTCCTTCCGAATCCTGAGACGACATATTGCTCTAAATCTGTAACAGAACAACTCGAAACAAAAACAGAGGATATTTGCGTGATACGGTGGTCAAAGCCTTTGGGAGATTATATAATGAATTTTACCGACCAAAATATGTAACGTGCAAGAAAACGGAGTCCGGGAGGCACGTGAAGTGGCCACGAGACAGGGGGCGCGCCGAGGAAGGGTGGGCGTGCCCTCCACCCTCGTGGAGACCTCGTGTCCTTCCCGGACTACTTCTTTCTTCCTAAAATTCTTAAATATTCCAAAACTGATAAAAATTGCCATTAGAATTGTTTTGGAGTCGGTTTACGTACCATACCTCATACCCATTCCTTTTCGGAGTCTGGAACGTTCTGGAAAGTGTCCCTTATGTATTCCTCCGGGGTTACGGTATAATATTAGTTTCAACATTGATAGGATTACCTAAGATATAATGTTAATTCTTTGACCGTTCACCACCCTCGGACTTGTGCCTTCGAAGTTTTTGATTTTTATGGCACCAGAACGATAGACCTCCTCGATAAAGTAAGGACCTTTCCATCTAGAGAGAAGATTTCCTGCAAAAAATCTTAAATGAGAGTTGACTAATAACACATAATCACCTACGTTAAACTCACGCTTTTGTATCCTTTTATCATGCCAGCGTTTGACTTTTTCTATGAATAGCTTGGCATTCTCATAAGCTTGGGTTCTCCATTCATCAAGTGAGCTAATATCAAATAAACTCTTCTCATCGGCAAGTTTGAAGTCTTAGTTGAGCTCTTTAATAGCCCAATATGCTTTATTTTCAAGTTCTGGAGGTAAATGACAAGCTTTTCCATAAACCATCTTATATGCAGACATACCCATAGGATTTTTGTATGCAGTTCTATAGGCCCATAATGCATCATCAAATTTTTTTGGACCAATTCTTTCTAGATCTATTGACAGTCTTTTGCAAAATTAATTTGAGCTCTCTATTGCTCAACTCTACTTGACCACTAGACTGCGGATGATAAGGAGATGTGATTCTATGATTAACGTTATACTTAGCAAGCATATTACGGAAAGCACCATGAATAAAATATGAACCACCATCAGTCATAAGATATCTAGGGACTCCACACCTCGGAAAAATAACTTCTTTAAGCATTTTAATAGAAGTGTTATGATCAGCACTACTAGTTGGAATAGCTTCTACCCACTTAGTAATGTAATCAATAGCAACTAAAATATGTGTATAACCATTAGAGGCAGGAATAGGTCCCATATAATCAAAGCCCCAAACATCAAACGGTTCAATAACAAGAGAATAATTCATAGGCATTTCTTGACATCTACTAATATTACCAATTCTTTGACATTCATCACAAGATAAGACAAACTTACGAGCATCTTTGAAGAGAGTAGGCCAATAAAAACCGGATTGGAATACCTTGTGTGCAGTTCTATCTCCAGCATGGTGTCCTCCATATGATTCAGAGTGACACTTGTGTAGGATCTGTTCCTGTTCATGCTCAGGTACACAACGTCTAATAACACCATCTACTCCTTCTTTATAAATGTGTGGGTCTTCCCAGAAGTAATGTCTTAAATCATAACAGAACTTTTCTTTTGCTGGTATGTGAAACTAGGAGGTATGAATTTAGCAAAAATGTAATTAGCATAATCAGCATACCAAGGAGCAGTACGAGAAGCATTAACGACCGCTAATTGTTCATCAGGAAAGCTATCATCAATTGGCAGTGGGTCATCAAGAACATTCTCTAACCTAGACAAGTTGTCTGCAACGGGGTTCTCAGCTCCCTTTCTATCAATAATATGCAAATCAAATTCTTGGAGCAAGAGAACCCATCTAATGAGTCTATGCTTAGAATCTTTCTTTTCCATAAGATATTTAATAGCAACATGAACAGTGTGAACAGTAACTTTGGAATCAACAATATAAGGTCTAAACTTATCACATGCAAACACAACTGCTAGAATTCTTTTTCAGTAGTAGCATAACTTCTCTGGGCAGTATCAAGAGTCTTACTAGCATACTGGATAACATTCAATTTCTTATCAACTCTCTGCCCTAGAACAACACCTACATAATAATCACTTGCATTGCACATAATTTCAAAGGGTAAATTGCAGTCAGGTGGCTGAACAATAGGTGCAGTGATCAAAGCATTCTTAAGTATTTCAAATGCTTCTACACAATCATCATCAAAGACAAAAGGAATATCTTTTTGCAATAAATTAGTCAGAGGCCTAGAGATTTTAGAAAAGTACTTAATGAACCTCCTATCAAAACCGACATGACCAAGGAAACTTCTTATACCATTTATGTCCTTGGGACATGGCATCTTCTCAATAGCATCAACTTTGGCTTTATCAACTTCAATACCTCTCTCGGAAAACTTATGCCCCAAGACAATGCCTTCATTAACCATAAAGTGGCACTTTTCCCAATTCAAGATGAAACTATTGTCTTCGCTTCTCTGCAAAACTCGATCAAGGTTGCTCAAGAAATCATCAAAAGAGGATCCATAAACGGAGAAATCATCCATGAACACCTCACAAATCTTTTCACAAAAATCAGAGAATATAGCCATCATACATCTTTGAAAAGTAGCAGGTGCATTACATAAACCAAAAGGCATACGTCTATAAGCAAAGGTACGAAAAGGACAAGTAAAAGTAGTTTTTGATTGATCCTTAGCTGACACAGGTATTTGAGAGAAACCAGAATTACCATCTAGAAAGCAGAACTGTGTGTGTTTAGATAGTCTTTCTAGCATTTGATCAATAAAAGGTAAAGGGTAATGACCTTTCTTAGTAGCTTTATTTAATTTAAGAAAATCAATTACCTTCCTACAACATGTAATAATTCTTTGCGGGATCAATTCATCTTTATCATTAGGAACAACGGTAATACCTCTCTTTTTAGGAACACAATGGACAGGGCTTACCCAATCACTATCAGCAACGGGATAAATTATACCTGCCTCAAGGAGCTTTAGTATCTCCTTTCTTACCACTTCTTTCATCTTGGGATTCCGTCTTCGTTGAGGATCTCTAACCGGTTTGGCATCATCCTCCATATTAATTTTGTGTTGACATAACGTGGGACTAATGCCCTTAAGATCGTCCAGAGTATATCCAATAGCAACACGGTGCTTCTTCAGAGTTTTCAATAATCTTTCTTCTTCTTGCTTCGAAAGGTTAGCACTAATAATAACAGGATGTATTTTCTTTTCATCAAGGTAAGCATACTTAAGATTATCTGGTAATGGTTTGAGTTCAAACACGGGATCACCCTTGGGTGGAGGGGGATCCCCAAGAATTTCCACGGGAAGGTTATGTTTCAGAATTGGTTCCTGTTGAAGGAACACTTTATCTATTTCCCTTCTTTCCTTCATAAACATATCATTTTCATGGCCTAGCAAATATTGTTCTAACGGATCAGTAGGAGGCACGGCAATAGAAGCAAGACCAATAATCTCATCCTTACTAGGTGATTCTCTATCACGAGGTTGTCTATGAAACTTAGCAAACTTAAACTCATGAGAGATACCCTCTAAGCCAATTGTGACAGTATCCTTTTCACAATCAATCTTAGCATTAACTTTATTCAAGAAGGGTCTACCAAAAATAATGTGACAAATGTCATCTTGTGGGGAACCAAGAACAAGAAAATCAGCAGGATATTTAACCTTCCCACACAAGACTTCACTTCTCTAACAATCCCAACTGGCTTAATGGTATCCCTATTGGCAAGCTTAATAGTAACATCAATATCTTCTATTTCAGCGGGTGCAATATCATGCAGAATTTCTTTATATAAGTCATAGGGTATTGCACTAGCACTAGCACCCATATCACATAAACCATGATAACAATGATCTCCTATTTTAACAGAAATAACAGGCATTCCTACTACAGGTCTATGAATCTTAGCATCTGGTTTAACAATATTAGTAGTCTCACCACAGAAATAAATAACATGCCCATTTAAATCATCGTCCAAGAGATCTTTAACCATAGAAATACTAGGTTCAACTTTGATTTGCTCAGGAGGTGTATAAGTCCTAGTATTACTCTGATGAACAACAGCCGAAGTTTTAGCATGATCCTTTATCCTAATAGGAAAAGGAGGTTTCTCAACATAAGTAGTAGGAACAATAGGATCACTATAGGTGACAGTCTTTTCTTCAACTGTAATAGGTGCAACTACTTTTACTTCAAAGGGAGGATTATATTTAAACCACTTCTCCTTCGGGAGATCAACGTGAGTAGCAAAAGATTCACAGAAAGAAGCTAATATCTCAGAGTCAAGTCCATATTTAGCGCTAAATCCACGAAAAGCATCGGTATCCATAAAAGATTTAACACAATAGAACTTAGGTGTCATACCTGACTCCTTACCATCGCCGGAACCCCAATCTTCAGAGTTGCGTTTAATTCTTTCCAATAAGTCCCATTTGAATTCAATAGTCTTTAGCATATAAGAACCAGCACATGAAGTATCGAGCATGTTGCGATCATTGAGAGAAAGCCGAGTATAAATTTTTTGAATAATGATTTCTCTGGAGAGCTCATGATTGGGGCATGAATATAACATTGACTTAAGCCTCCCCCAAGCTTGAGCGATGCTTTCTCCTTCATGAGGCCAAAAATTATATATGTAATTACGATCACAATGAACAAGATGCATAGGATAGAACTTTTGGTGAAATTCCAACTTTAATCGCTTATAATTCCAAGATCTCGTATCATCACATAGCCTATACCATGTCAATGCATCTCCCTTCAAAGATAAAGGGAAGACCTTCCTTTTGACAACATCATTGGGAATACCTGCAAGCTTAAATAACCCACAAACTTCATCCACAAAGATAAGGTGTAAATCAGGATGCAATGTTCCATCTCCTGCAAAGGGATTAGCTAGCAGTTTCTCTATCATACCCGAAGGAATCTCAAAGTAAACATTTTCAGTAGGTTCAATAGGTTGAGGAGCAACTCTTTGCTCTTTTGGTCGGGGTGAAGATACCCCAAACAAGCCCCTCAAAGGATTAGTTTCCATAGTGAAAAGTAACAGAAAATTTCAGCACACTATATAAATGTTTCCTTACCAAGTTCCGCTCACCAGAAGCGCTACGCTCCCCAGCAACGGCGCCAGAAAAGAGTCTTGATGACCCACAGGTGTAGGGGATCTATCATAGTCCTTTCGATAAGTAAGAGTGTCGAACCCAACGAGGAGTAGAAGGAAATGGTAAGCGGTTTTCAGAAAGGTTTTCTCTGCAAGCACTAAAATTGTAGGTAACAGATAGTTTTGTGATAAGATAAATTGTAACGAGTAACAAGTAAATAAAGTAAATAAAGTGCAGTAAGGTGGCCCAATACTTTTTGTAGCAAAGGACAAGCCTGGACAATTTCTTATAATGAGAAAAGAGCTCCCGAGGACACATGGGAATTATCGTCAAGCTAGTTTTCATCACGCTCATATGATTCGCGTTCGGTACTTTGATAATTTGATATGTGGGTGGACCGGTGCTTGGGTACTGCCCTTACTTGGACAAGCATCCCACTTATGATTAACCCCTATTGCAAGCATCCGCAAGTACAAAAGAAGTATTAAGGTAAACCTAACCACATCATTAAACATATGGATCCAAATCAGCCCCTTACGAAGCAACACATAAACTAGGGTTTAAGCTTCTGTCACTCTAGCAACCCATCATCTACTTATTACTTCCCAATGCCTTCCTCTAGGCCCAAATAATGGTGAAGTGTCATGTAGTCGACGTGCACATAACACCATTTGAGGAAAGACAACATACATGTCATCAAAATATCAAACGAATACCAAATTCACATGACTACTAATAGCAAGACTTCACCCATGTCCTCAGGAACAAAAGTTAACTACTCACAAAGCATATTCATGTTCATAATCAGAGGGGTAATAATATGCATTAAGGATCTGAACATATGATCTTCCACCAAATAAACCAATTAGCATTAACTACAAGGAGTAATCAACACTACTAGCAACCCACAGGTACCAATTTGTGGTTTGGATACAAGATTGGATATAAGAGATGAACTAGGGTTTTGAGAGGAGATGGTGCTGGTGAAGATGTCGATGGAGATTGACCCCCTCCCGATGAGAGGATCATTGGCGATGAGGATGGTGATGATTTCCCCCTCCTAGAGGGAAGTGTCCCCGGCAGAACAGCTCTGCCGGAGCTCTAGATTGGTTCCACCAAGGTTCCGCCTCGTGGCGGCGGAGTTTCGTCCCGTAAGCTTGCCCACGATTTTTCCATGGTAAAAGCCATCATATAGCAGAAGATGGACACCGGAGGGCCACCAAGGGGCCCAGGAGACAGGGGGCGCGCCCAGTAGGGGTGGGCGCGGCCCCCACCCTCCTGGCCAGGGTGTGGGCCCCTTCAGGTGTTTCTTTTGCTCAATAATTCTTATTAGTTCCAAAAATAAGTTCCGTGGAGTTTCAGGATTTTTGGAGCTGTGCAGAATAGGTTTCCAATGTTTGCTCCTTTTCCAGCCAGAATTCCAGCTGTCGGCATTCCCCCTCTTCATGGTAAACCTTGTAAAATAAGAGAGAATAGCCATAAGTATTGAGATATAATGTGTAATAACAGCCCATAATGCAATAAATATTGACATAAAGCATGATACAAAATGAACGTATCACTGCCGTGCCCGACTTGAGCTCGCCGGCGACACCCGTAGCTCAGCCACCTCGTCCCCGACCTCCTGGAGCCAAACCAACCACCTAGGTGGGTCCCTGGAGCCCCTCTGGTGCCGTCCCGAAGCCGCAGAGCACCTATAAGAGCCCCTCGCCATCGCCTTCTTCCTCTCCGACAAGACCCGACTGCCGCCGCCGCTTGCGAGGTTGATTGCTAGCAGCTCCAGCTGTCTCTCGTCGTGCCACGGGTACAGGAAGGTGCACTGTAGCCCCCTCTCCATTTTTATCCCTCCAGTTTGGCCCAAGGACTCCTCCACGCACTACTAAGAAAAGGGCTATAGATGAAATTGACACTAATGGCGCACCAGAGAAGTGGTGCGCCACTACTATATACTAATGGCACACCATTTGGTGATACACCATTAGTGTGGAAGACACTAATGGCGCACCAGACACTAGGTGCGCCACTAGTAACATTTTTTTTCCATTTTTCCAAACATACTAATGGCGCATCCGAGCGAAGTGCGCCATTACTAGTTCTAACTAGTAATGGTGCACCAGCCACAGAGCGCGCCAGTACTGTATTTTTTAATTCTTTTTTTTTTGCAAAACTACTAATGGCGCACCGTGGCACAATGCTCCATTACTAGTTTAAACTAGTAATGGCGCACTATGCCACGGTGCACCATTAGTTTATATATATTTTTTTTTACTTTTTTTGCAAAACTACTAATGGCGCACAGATGTGTGGTGCGCCATTAGTATGTTGTGTTACTAATGGCGCATGTCTGTGTGGTGCGCCATTAGTAACCTGGGACCAGCTAGATATTTTGGACAGCCACACCTACACACTCACTTTCCCCACTTCATTCCCTCCACCTCCTTCTCCAAGCTTGTCGTCTGCCTCCTCCTCCTCACATCATTTGCACCATAGATTCATCAAAATTAAGTGGTGAAATTACCTTTTTTCGATAGGTAAGTAAGGGGAAAGCTATCTTCATGTTGTAGATCTACTTTTTTTCTCCCTAGCTCGGTCCAACAACGTGCACATGCACTTTTTGTGGCCTAGCTAGATCTATGTATGTTTGCAGGTACCGGTATTTGAAATGCGATAGTTGCCAATATTTTGCCAGAATGTTGATTCATTTCCGTTTCGGTGTGAATTTTGGCACTATGCATTCTTTTTGGTCTTGTTTTTAGGGAAGGTCATGCCAAATTTTTTCTTCGTTCTAAAATATCATTTTGCTCTACCCCGCAGGTGACCATGGTCCGCACGATGACCGAAGGCATCGTGAATAGGTTTTTGAGCTCCATGAAGGCCGAGATGCTTCAAAAGAACGAGATGGAGATAAGATGTCCGTGTCGAAGATGCAAGCTGAAGAGCCTTATTGCGGACTCGGATTCCTGGCACGTGTGGGACCACCTGCTCTTGCGTGGTTTCATGGATGGCTATCGGTGGCAAGGTGATGAAGATGACTATGAAGTCGTCCATGGGGGCCAGGCAATAAATGAGGAAGGGCAACAATACAACCACTGCGGCGAGGGCGGGAGAGAAGACGAAGAATCTCCGGTACATGATCATGATGGTGATGCTGTACACAGTCATCATGTAGAAGATGCCGGACATGATGATGAGAAAGATCAAGACGAAGGGCATGATCAAGAAGATGAAGATGCTGGAGCAGACGACGATGGAGGCTGGGTGCAGGACCCTCATATTCAAGAGCTGCTTCTTAAGCAGACGGATAACGCAAGAGCTGCCTCCCGAGAGAAAGCCAAGATGGATCAACTAGAGATAGACACGGTTACTCCATTGTATGAAGGATGCAGGCCCGAGGATAACCGCCCGAAAGTAATGCTCATGGCTCTGGAGATGAAGGTAAAACACAAAATGACCGACGCATGCTTCGACGAGAACATGTCATTCTGGCACGAACGTCTTCCCAAGGGGAACAAGTGCCCGACCAGTTTCGAGGAGGCGAAGAAAATTGTGTGTCCTCTAGATTTACCGCACATGAAATACCATGTGTGCATGAACAATTGCATCATTTATCGGGACGAGCACGCGGAGTCTACCATATGTCCGGTGTGCGGCGTCACTCGATACAAGAAGAGGAAGAAAGCTCCTCGAAAATCGGTGTGGTACTTTCCGATCACTCCTCGCTTGCAGCGGTATTTCGCGGACCCTAAGGTAGCAAAGCTCCTGCGTTGGCACGCGGATAGGGAGGAGAGGAAGAGGGAAGATGACGGAAATGATCCGGAGATAAATAAAAAAGACAAGATGCTGACTCACCCTAAGGATGCGAGCCAGTGGCAAGCGTTGAACTTCAAATACCCAGAATTTGGGAAGGATCCAAGGAACATCGTGCTGTGCACGAGCACTGATGGAGTCAATCCGTTTGGTAGCCAGAGAAGCACACATAGCACCTGGCCTGTGTTTGTGTGGATGTACAACCTTCCCCCCTGGTTGTGCATGAAGAGGAAGTACATTTACATGAGTATGCTAATTGAAGGGCCGAAACAACCAGGGAACGACATCAATCTGTATCTGGGGCTGCTGAAAGAGGAGCTAGACACGCTATGGAAAACGCCAGCCAATACGTGGGACGCCGCAGAGAAAGAATATTTCCCTATGAGAGCCGCACTGCTCATGACGGTGCACGACTATCTCGACTACGGATATCTCGCGGGGCAGGTAGTCCACGGATTTTCTGGATGCGTAAGGTGCATGGATGACACAACGTACCGCCAGCTAGATAGAGATCCCGGGTCTTCGAAAACTATGTTCATGGGACATCGAAGGGTGGCTTCGCGACGATGACCCGTGGAGGAAACGCAAGGATCTGTTTGATGGTGAAACCGAACCCTGAAGACGCCCGCGTATGAGGAGCGGCAAGGAAATAGACGAGCTGTTGAAAAATTGGAAAGATTGCCCACTGCCGGGAAAGAAGCAAAAGGCGCCAGAGCCGGGAAAGAAGCGAAAGGCGCCATAGCCGCTGCTGAAGGTATGGAAAACGAGGTCTGTTTTTTGGGCCTTGCCATACTGGAAGATCCACCGTGTGCCTCACAGCCTTGATGCCATGCATATCACGAAGAACGTGTGCGAGAGTCTACTTGGTACCGTGCTCAACATGCCAGAGAGGACCAAAGATGGGCCGAAAGCAAGGGCAGACTTGAAATCAATGGGCATCAGGCAGGAGCTTCACGCTAATGATGATGATGATGAGGCGAAGCAGGACACAGAAAGTCGTCGCAAAGGCAAAAAGGCCAAGAAGACCGGAAATGACTACCCTCCCGCGTGCTTCACTCTAAGTCAGGAGGAGATCGAGCAGTTTTTCACCTCCTCATTGGAGTAAAACTTCCTTACGGTTATGCGGGATGAAGTCTCACGACTGTCATGTGCTGATGACGCAGATACTTCCAGTTGCAATCCATGGGATCATGGATGCGCACGTCCATGAAACGTTATTTGGACTATGCAACTTTTTTGACATCATCTCTCATAAGTCGATTGGCGTGAGGCAACTCAGAAGGCTACAGGAAGAGATCATGGTGATACTATGCGAGCTTGAGATGTACTTCCTGCCCGCATTCTTCGATGTTATGGTGCATCTGCTGGTCCATATCGTGGAGGATATCATCCAACTCGGGCCAACGTTCCTGCATAGCATGATGCCATTCGAAAGGATGAATGGTGTCATCAAAGGATACGTTCGCAACATGTCACATCCAGAGGGAAGTATAGCCAGGGGCTTTCTGACCGAAGAGTGCATCTCCTACTTCACGAATTATCTAGGCATCGAGAACCCCATTGGTCTGCCCGTCAACAGGCACCTCGACAGGCTCACTGGATGGGGTCACAGTGAGGGTCGCCGCGAAATGCATGTCGACTTCGAGGGTCGACTCGTCGAATTTGAAAGAGCAAACCTAGTCACGCTACAACACATAGACGTGGTCGATCCTTGGGTGGTAGAACACAAAACCTTTATTAAGAAGACGTACACTGACCGAGGCCAACAGAGGACGGACGGAGATACAATCAAAAAGCACAACTCATGTTTCACGCGTTGGTTCAAGCAAAAGCTTCTGTCGTACCCTTTACATGAGGATTCTTCCACGGAAGAACAACTCATATTCGCCTTGTCACAGGGCGCCGAGCACAACCTGATGACCTATGAGGCGTACGATATCAACGGCTACACATTCTACACCGAGAACAAGGACATGAAGAGCGATGGTTATTAGAACTCTGGGGTAACAATGGAACCCTACACCGGTAACGACAAGGACAGATACTACGGAAGGATCGAGGATATCTGGGAGCTGAGCTACACTGGAGAGAAGGTCCCGATGTTCCGTGTCAGATGGGCCAAGAGCGTCCTAAAAGAAGACCGGTATTTCACCACCATGGTTATACCCGAAGCCAAATCCAAGACCGCAGGCGCAAACGTCACCGCTAAAAATGAGCCATGGGTACTGGCTTCCCAAGTGGACCAATGCTTCTTCATTACCGACCCGTCAAATCCCAGTCGTGTTTTCGTGAGGAGAGGCAAAAGGAAGATCATCGGAATGGATGGACTAGACAATGAGCAAGACTTCGACAAGTACGGTGACCCGAAGATCGAACATGACGACGACGATGAGCAGCACACACCACAAGAAGAAGCGGGACCACCCTACCTAAAGGACGTCCGTTCCACAGAAGAACTCCATTTGCGAAAAAGAAGGGCAAGAAGGTGAACAGATAGCTAGCTAAGATCGATTGTATTTAAATCGTAGTCTTCATTTCTCGATTATATTTCATGGGCACTTTTTGATATCATGAATATTTTTAAATTTCATGGGAACTTTTTGAATTCATGAGGACACTCGATCTCGATCTCCCTCCATCTCGATCTCGATTCCCCCTCCATCTCGATCTCGATCCCCCTCCATCTCGATCGCTATCCCCCTCCATCTCGATCTCGATCCCACCCACACCCTCCCCCGCTAGCTCCACCACCGTCGCCGACCCACCGCACCCTCCCCCGCTCCACCGCCACCGACGAGCACCCGGCCCCCCACACCCTCCCCCGCTCCACCGCCACCAACGAGCACCCCCCGCACCCTCCCCCGCTCCACCACCGCCGCCGATGATATTTTCAAGTAACAAATTTGATGATATTTTTTAAAAAATTATTACTGTTTTTATAAAAAAATATTACTGTTTCATATTCATATTCATTTTCTACAAAATAATAATAAAAAAGTGTAGACTACAATTGTTGTTAAACAACAATTATTACTATTTTTATAAAAAAATTACTGTTTCATATTCATATTCATTTTTCAAAAATAATACTAAAAACACATACTAATGGCGCACCGGCCCGGTGGTGCGCCATTGCTATCTAAAAAAATAGATTTCTAATGGCGCACCGATGGGGGTGCGCCATTGCTATTAAAAAAAGATTTCTAATGGCGCACCAACGGGTGGTGCGCCATTAGTAAGCTTCCCCCTAGCTAATTCCTCCCTCTCCGTCGCCAGATCCCCTTCGTCCCTCTCTCCCTTGCCAGATCCACCCGCGCGCTGCCCCGACCCACGACGCCGCCGCCCCGACCCTCGCCGGACTCCACCCCAGCCGCCCCCGCGCCCCCGCGCCCCCACCCCCGCCGCCCCGACCCCCGCCGGACTCCACCCCCGCCATCCTCCTTGCCGTCGGCGCCGAGAAGCGATGCAGCACCGTACGCCCCCCCGACCCTCCTCCTCCCCTTTCACCACCTCCTCCTCCCCTTTCCCCCCGCCTGCGCAGCTGACGGCCCCTTCTTTGTGTCGCAGGACAAGGTCTCCGGCGCCTCTACGACACCGACGCCTCCACCGTCTATGGCATCTGCGCCTTCTTCCACCTCCGGCCACCACGGCCTCACCGTCGATCCACGTCACCTCGTCAACCCTAGCCCTACACGACCTCGCCATCATCTTCCTCTCGGTGAGCTGCACCGGTTCCCCTTCCCTCCCCCTTTTATTTCGTCGCCGTAGACTGTCGCACCACCGCGCCCCGTGCTCCCCTCGCCCCTGGCCGCGCCCTGGCCTCGCCCAGGCGCGCTCGCTGCACCGCAACCGCATCGGGTCTTAGAGGCCATTGGGCCGTAGTCATGTAGATCATCAGTCAGGAGGAAAAAATCGAACGCGAAAATCCGATTAGGTCTCAGTTGAAACTCCTTGTTAGCTCTAGCAGTCAGTCTTTCACTTGAGAGAACCATTTCTCTTGCCCTGGATTCGTCGTCACTTGTGGTTGGTTGATACAATATTATGCCCGCCATTATATTGCGATGTTATGCTCTATGTTTTCCTGTCTCCTTTCCGAGTTTTGTTTGCAGGGCTGAAGTTGAGCACAGCCCTGTTGCATTGTTGTTTTGCATCATGTGTTCTTGGCATTGTTGACTTTTTTCTAGTCTGGAACAGAGTTTTGTTTAGTTTGGTTGTTGTATTTGATAGAGAAGTAGTCTCTACCCAGCATGCATGATGACACACAGCACTTGACATGCAGATGAAAACACTGGATTAAAGATCTGGTGCTGGTTACTGGTGTCCATGTGTTGTGTATGTTCATGCTCACAGTTGTTTACATTGGACTTGCCAAATTTTCTTGTGAGGGCTAGGTGTGTGCTTTTGCTGGTGTGCAAATGAGGTAGATATTTTCTTGTTCCAGCAAACTTCAAGTCCCACATAGTTCCAATGTAGTACTAGATCATATCTATTTGCAGATTAGTAGATGTTCCTTTGTTTGTTTCTTCAACCTGCAATTTCTCAGGGCCATGTCTTTCCTGAACCATGCATATGCAGATTCTGAACTACCAAACCACTGATAAGAGTTGTGGCAGTAGATCTAGACACTGCTGGCAACAATGGCACAACAGAATCAGTTCTTCAGCTTGCTGGGGCAAGTCAAATAGTACAATGGGATGTACGGACTGGTTGCAGGAAACAATCCTGCTGCAAGCATCAGCCCCTTGACAGTACACCCTTGACAATGCAGACTACTTCTTTTCATACCTATGCAGCTTTATCTCGCCTCATAATTTGAGCTTTTTGTTTTACTGACAAGATATTTAGATTTTGTGGTTAGATATCTGAATTGAGAAAAAACATAGCTTTTGCGGTCTCTGAGGCAAAACTTGCTTCCATGCTCTACTTCAGATAGCACACAGACAAGATACTACTCCATATACTACTAATACTACTACTGTATTTCATTTCAAAGTTGAAAATGCTGGTACTGAGATTTTCATTTCCAATGAGTGATGTTTTTCCTAGCAGTAGAAAAAACATAGCAACTTCTCTGATTTTATAAAGTTGTTCTTATATGGGTGAAACTTCACTTGTTTATAGGCTAGTGCAGGGTGTTGCTGAAGGAAATATGCCCTAGAGGCAATAATAAAGTTATTATTTATTTCCTTATATCATGATAAATGTTTATTATTCATGCTAGAATTGTATTAACTGGAAACATAATACATGTGTGAATACATAGACAAACATAGTGTCACTAGTATGCCTCTACTTGACTAGCTCGTGAATCAAAGATGGTTAAGTTTCCTAGCCATAGACATGAGTTGTCATTTGATTAACGGGATCACATCATTAGGAGAATGATGTGATTGACTTGACCCATTCCGTTAGCTTAGCACTTGATCGTTTAGTATGTTGCTATTGCTTTCTTCGTGACTTATACATGTTCCTATGACTATGAGATTATGCAACTCCCGTTTACCGGAGGAACACTTTGTGTGCTACCAAATGTCACAACGTAACTGGGTGATTATAAAGGAGCTCTACAGGTGTCTCTGAAGGTACATGTTGGGTTGGCGTATTTTGAGATTAGGATTTGTCACTCTGATTGTCGGAGAGGTATCTCTGGGCCCTCTCGGTAATGCACATCACTATAAGCCTTGCAAGCAATGTAGCTACTGAGTTAGTTACGGAATGATGCATTACGTAACGAGTAAAGAGACCTGCCGGTAATGAGATTGAACTAGGTATTGGATACCGACGATCGAATCTCGGGCAAGTAACATACCGATGACAAAGGGAACAATGTATGTTGTTATGCGGTTTGACCGATAAAGATCTTCGTAGAATATGTAGGAGCCAATATTGGCATCCAGGTTCCGCTGTTGGTTATTGACCGAGAATAGTTCTAGGTCATGTCTACATAGTTCTCGAACCCGTAGGGTACGCACGCTTAAGGTTTCGATGACAGTTTTATTATGAGTTTATAAGTTTTGATGTACCGAAGTTTGTTCGGAGTCCCGGATGTGATCACGGACATGACGAGGAGTCTCTAAATGGTCGAGACATAAAGATTGATATATTGGACGACTATATTCGGACACCGGAAGTGTTCCGGGTGGTTTCGGAGAAAACCGGAGTGCCGGAGGGTTACTGGAACCCCCCTGGAAGAAGTAATGGGCCTTAGTGGGCCTGAGGGGAGAGAGAGGGCAGCAGCCCAGGAGGTGGCGCGCCCCCCCTTGAGGACTCCGAATTGGACTAGGGGAGGGGGCGCGGCCCCCCTTTCCCTCTCCCTCTCCCTCTCTGTCCTTCCCCCTTCCTCCTTCCTAGTGGGACTAGGAAAGGGGAGTCCTACTCCCACTAGGAGGAGGACTCCCCCCTCCTTGGCGCGCCCCCTAGGGCCGGCCGGCCTCCCCCATTGCTCCTTTATATACGGGGGCAGGGGGGACCCTAGAGACACACAAGTTGATCTACGGATCGTTCCTTAGCCGTGTGCGGTGCCCCCCTCCACCATATTCCACCTTCGTCATATCGTCGCGGAGTTTAGGCGAAGCCCTGCGCCGGTAGAGCATCATCATCATCACCACGCCGTCATGCTGACGGTACTCATCCCCGACACTTTGCTGGATCGGAGTCCGGGGATCGTCATCGAGCTGAACGTGTGCTGAACTCGGAGGTGCCGTACATTCGGTACTTGGATCGGTCGGATCGTGAAGACGTATGACTACATCAACCGGGTTGTCATAACGCTTCTGCTTACGGTCTACGAGGGTATGTGGACAACACTCTCCCCTCTTGTTGCTATGTCATCACCATGATCTTGCGTGTGCATAGGAATTTTTTTGAAATTACTACGTTCCCCAACAGTGGCATCCAAGCCTGGTTTTATGCGTAGATGTCATATGCATGAGTAGAACACAAGTGAGTTGTGGGCGAGTGTCTGTCTCTCTGACTTTAGCTGAATCAAGTGTGGCTACGCCCGGTCCTTGCAAAGGTTAAGACTGCACTAACTTGACGAACTGTCGTTGTGATTTTGATGCGTAGGTAAGAACGGTTCTTGCTAAGCCCGTAGCAGCCACATAAAATTTGCAACAACAAAGTAGAGGACGTCTAACTTGTTTTTGCAGGGCATGTTGTGATGTGATATGGTCAAGACGTGATGCTATATTTTATTGTATGAGATGATCATGTTTTGTAACAGAAGTTATCAGCAACTGGCAGGAGCCATATGGTTGTCGCTTTATTGTATGAAATGCAAACGCCCTGTAATTGCTTTACTTTATCACTAAGCGGTAGCGGTAGTCATAGAAGCAATAGATGGCGTAATGACAACGATGCTACGATGGAGATCAAGGTGTCGCGCCGGTGACGATGGTGATCACGACGGTGCTTCGAAGATAGAGATCACAAGCACAAGATGATGATGGCCATATCATATCACTTATATTGATTGCATGTGATGTTTATCCTTTATGCATCTTATCTTGCTTTGAATGACGGTAGCATTTTAAGATGATCTCTCACTAAAATTATCAAGAAGTGTTCTCCCTGAGTATGCACCGTTGTGAAAGTTCTTCGTGCTGAGACACCACGTGATGATCGGGTGTGATAGGCTCTACGTTCAAATACAACGGGTGCAAAACACTTGCACACGCGGAATACTCAGGTTAAACTTGATGAGCCTAGCATATAACAGATATGGCCTCAGAACACGGAGACCGAAAGGTCGAGCGTGAATCATATAGTAGATATGATCAACATATTGATGTTCACCGTTGAAACTACTCCATCTCACATGACGGTCGGACATGGTTTAGTTGATTTGGATCACGTGATCACTTAGATGACTAGAGAGATGTCTGTCTAAGTGGGAGTTCTTTAGTAATATGATTAATTGAACTTAAATTTATCATGAACTTAGTCCTAGTAGTATTTTGCAAATTATGTTGTAGATCAATAGCTTGCGTTGTTGCTTTCATATGTTTATTTTGATATGTTCCTAGAGAAAATTGTGTTGAAAGATGTTAGTAGCAATGATGCGGATTGGATCCGTGATCTGAGGTTTATCCTCATTGCTGCACAGAAAAATTATGTCCTTGATGCACCGCTAGGTGATGGACCTATTGCAGGAGCATATGCAGACGTTATGAACGTTTGGCTAGCTCAATATGATGACTACTTGATAGTTTAGTGCACCATGCTTAACGGCTTAGAATCGGGACTTCAAAGATGTTTTGAACGTCATGGACCATATGAGATGTTGCAAGAATTGAAGTTAATATTTCAAGCAAATACCCGAGTTGAAAGATACGAATTCTCCAACAAGTTCTATAGCTAAAAGATGAAGGAGAATCTCTCAACTAGTGAGCATGTGCTCAGATTGTCTGGGTACTTCAATCACTTGAATCAAGTGGGAGTTAATCTTCCAGATAAGATAGTGATTGGCAGAGTTCTCTAGTCACCATCACCAAGTTAGTGGAACTTCATGATGAACTATAATGCAAGGGATGACGAAAACGATTCCCGAGCTCTTCGTGATGCTAAAATCGATGAAGGTAGAAATCAAGAAAGAGCATCAAGTATTGATGATTGATAAGACCACTAGTTTCAAGAAAAGGGCAAAGGGAAAGAAAGGGAAACTTCAAGTAGAATGGCAAACAAGTTGTCACTCCCGTGAAGAAGACCAAAGCTAGACCAAAGCCTGAAACTGAGTGATTACACTTCAAAGGAAATGGTCACTGGAAGCGGAAATGCCCTAAATATTTGGTGGATAAGAAGGATGGCAAAGTGAACAAGGGTATATTTGATATACAGGTGTTTGATGTGTGCCTTACCAGTGTTTATAGTAGCCCATGAGTATTTGATACTTGTTCGGTTGCTAAGATTAGTAACTCGAAACAGGAGTTACATAATAAACAGAGACTAGTTGAGCGGAAGTGACGATGAGTGTTGGAAATAGTTCCAAGATTGATATGATCATCATCACACACTCCCTATATTTTCGAGATTAGTGTTAAACCTAAATAAATGTTATCTAGCATTTGCGTTGAGCATGAATATGATTTGATCATGTTTATTGCAATACAGTTATTCATTTGAAGTTAAAGAATAATTGTTATTCTGTTTACATGAATAAGACCTTCGATGGTTATACACCCAATGAAAATAGTTTGTTGGATCTCGATTGTAGTGATACACATATTCATAAAATTGATACCAAAAGATGCAAAGTTAATATGATAGTGCAACTTATTTTTGGCACTGCCGTTTGGGTCATATCGGTGTAAAGCGCATGAAGAAACTCCATAAAGATGGATTTTCGGAATCACTTGGTTATGAATCATTTGAGGCTTGCGAACCGTGCCTTTGGGCGAGATGACTAAAACTCCATTCTTCGGAACAATGGAACGAGCCACAAACTTGTTGGAAATAATACATACTGATGTATGCAGACCAATGAGTATTAAGGCTCGTGGCGGGTATCGTTATTTTCTGACCTTCATAGATGATTTGAGCAGATATGGGTGTATCTACTTGATGAAACATAAATCTGAAATCATTAAAAGGTTCGAAGAATTTCAGAGTGAAGTGGAAAAATCATCGTAACAAGAAAATAAAGTTTCTGCGATCTGATCGCGAAGATGAATATTTGAGTTACGAGTTTGGTGTTTCATTAAAACAATGTGGAATAGTTTCACAGCTCACGCCACCTGGAACACCACAACATTATGGTGTGTCCGAACGTCGTAACCGCACTTTATTGGATATGGTGCGATCTATGATGTCTCTTACTGATTTACCACTATTGTTTTGGGGTTATGCATTAGAGACACTGCATTCACGTTAAAAGGGCACCATCTAAATCCGTTGAGACGACACCATATGAACTGTGGTTTAGCAAGAAACCCAAGTTGTTGTTTCTTAAAGTTTGGAGTTGCGATGCTTATGCGAGAAAGGTTTTCAACCTGATAAGCTCGAACCAAATCGGAGAAGTGTGTCTTCATAGAATACCCAAAAGAGACTTTTGGGTACAACTTCTATCACAGATCCGAAGGCAATATCTTTGTTGCTTAATATGGATCCTTTCTAGAGAAGGAGTTTCTCTCGAAAGAAGTGAGTGGGAGGAAAGTAGAACTTGATGAGGTAATTGAACCTTCTCCCTGATTGGAAAGTAGTTCATCACAGAAATCAGTTCAAGTGATTCCTACACCAATTACTAAGGAAGTTAATGATGATGATCATGAAACTTCAGATCAAGTTGCTACCAAACCTCGTAGGTCTTCCAGAGTAAGATCCGCACCAGAGTGGTACGGTAATCCAGTTCTGCATGTCATGTTACTAGACCATGATTAAACTACGAACTATGAGGAAGCGATGGTGAGCCCAGATTCCGCAAAATGGCTTGAGGCCATGAAATCTGAGATGGGATCCATGTATGAGAACAAAGTGTGGACTTTGGTGGAGTTGCCCGATGATCGGCAAGCCATATTGTATAAATGGATCTTCAAGAGGAAGACACATGCTAATAGTAGTGTTACTATCTACAAAGCTAGACTTGTCGAAAAAAGGTTTTTGACAAAGTTCAAAATGTTGACTACAATGAGATTTTCTCAACTGTAGCGATGCTTAAGTCTGTCCGAATCATGTTAGCAATTGCCACATTTTCTGAAATCTGGCAAAAGGATATCAAAACTGCATTCCTTAATGGATTTATTAAAGAAGAGTTGTATATGATGCAACCAGAAGGTTTTGTCAATCCAAAAGGTGCTAACAAAGTGTGTAAGCTCCAGCGATCCATTTATGGACTGGTGCAAGCCTCTCAGAGTTGGAATATACGCTTTGATAAGTTGATCAAAGCATATGGTTTTATACAGACTTTTTGAGAAGCCTGTATTTACAAGAAAGTGAGTGGGAGCTCTGTAGCATTTCTAATATTATATGTGGATGACATATTGTTGATTGGAAATGATATAGAAATTCTGGATAGCATGAAAGGATACTTGAATAAGAGTTTTTCAAAGAAAGACGTCGGTGAAGCTGCTTACACATTGAGCATCAAGATCTATATAGATAGATCAAGACGCTTGATAAGATTTTTCAATGAATACATACCTTGATAAATTTTTTAAATATTTCAAAATGGAACAGTCAAAGGAGTTCTTGCCTATGTTGCAAGGTGTGAAGTTGAGTAAGACTCAAGACCCGACCATGGCAGAAAATAGAAAGAGAATGAAAAGTCATTCCCTATGCCTCAGTCATAGGTTCTATAAAGTATGCTATGCTGTGAACCAGACATATTGTATACCTTGCTCTGAGTTTGGCAAAGGAATACAATTTTGATCTAATAGTAGATCACTGGACAGTGGTCAAGAATATCCTTAGTGAGGACTAAGGAGATGTTTCTCGATTATGGAGGTGATAAAAGAGTTCATTGTAAAAGTTACATCGGTGCAAACTTTTACTCTGATCCAGATGACTCTAAGTCTCAATCTGGATACATATTGAAAGTGGGAGCAATTAGCTAGAGTAGCTCCGTGCAGAGCATTGTAGACATAGAATATTTGCAAAATACATACGGCTCTGAATGTGATAGGCCCGTTGACTAAGCTTCTCTCACGAGCAAAACATGATCACACCTTAGTACTCTTTGGGTGTTAATCACATAGCGATGTGAACTAGATTATTAACTCTAGTAAACCCTTTGGGTGTTGATCACATGATGATGTGAACTATGGGTATTAATCACATACAGATGTGAATATTGGTGTTAAATCACATGGCGATGTAAACTAGATTATTGACTCTAGTGCAAGTAAGAGACTGAAGGAAATATGCCCTAGAGGCAATAATAAAGTTATTATTTATTTCCTTATATCATGATAAATGTATATTATTCATGCTAGAATTGTATTAACCGGAAACATAATACATGTGTGAATACATAGACAAACATAGTGTCACTAGTATGCCTCTACTTGACTAGCTCGTGAATCAAAGATGGCTAAGTTTCCTAGCCATAGACATGAGTTGTCATTTGATTAACGGGATCACATCATTAGGAGAATGATGTGATTGACTTGACCCATTCCGTTAGCTTAGCACTTGATCGTTTAGTATGTTGCTATTGCTTTCTTCATGACTTATACATGTTCCTATGACTATGAGATTATGAAACTCCCGTTTACCGGAGGAACACTTTGTGTGCTACCAAACATCACAACGTAACTGGGTGATTATACAGGATCTCTATAGGTGTCTCCCAAGGTACATATTGGGTTGGCGTATTTTGAGATTAGGATTTGTCACTCTGATTGTCGGAGAGGTATCTCTGGGCCCTCTCGGTAATGCACATCACTATAAGCCTTGCAAGAAATGTAGCTAATGAGTTAGTTACGGAATGATGCATTACGTAACGAGTAAAGAGACTTGCCGGTAACGAGATTGAACTAGGTATTGGATACCGACGATCGAATCTCGGGCAAGTAACATACCGATGACAAAGGGAACAACGTATGTTGTTATGCGGTTTGACCGATAAAGGTCTTCATAGAATATGTAGGAGCCAATATGAGCATCCAGGTTCCGCTGTTGGTTATTGACCGAGAATAGTTCTAGGTCATGTCTACATAGTTCTCAAACACGTAGGGTCCGCACGCTTAAGGTTTCGATGACAATTTTATTATGAGTTTATAAGTTTTGATGTACCGAAGTTTGTTCGGAGTCCCAGATGTGATCACGGACATGACGAGGATTTTCGAAATGGTTGAGACATAAAGATTGATATATTGGATGACTCTATTCGGACACCGGAAGTGTTCCGGGTGGTTTCGGAGAAAACCGGAGTGCCGGAGGGTTACCGGAACCCCCCCCCCCCCCGGAAGAAGTAATTGACCTTAGTGGGCCTGAGGGGAGAGAGAGGGCAGCAGCCCAGGAGGTGGCGCCCCCCCCCCCTTGAGGAGTCCGAATTGGACTAGGGGAGGGGGCGCGCCCCCCTTTCCCTCTCCCTCTCCCTCTCCTTCCTTCCCCCTTCCTCCTTCCTAGTGGGACTAGGAAATGGGAGTCCTGCTCCCACTAGGAGGAGGACTCCCCCCTCCTTGGCGCGCCCCCTAGGGCCGGACGGCCTCCCCCGTTGCTCCTTTATATACGGGGGCAGGGGGGCACCCTAGAGACACACAAGTTGATCTACGGATCGTTCCTTAGTCGTGTGCGGTGCCCCCCTCCACCATATTCCACCTCGGTCATAACGTCGCGGAGTTTAGGCGAAGCCCTGCGCCGGTAGAGCATAATCATCGTCACCACGCCGTCGTGCTGACGGAACTCATCCCCGACACTTTGCTGGATCGGAGTCCAGGGATCGTCATCGAGCTGAACGTGTGCTGAACTCGAAGGTGCCGTACGTTCGGTACTTGGATCGGTCGGATCGTGAAGACGTACGACTAGATCAACCGCGTTGTCATAACACTTCCGCTTATGGTGTACGAGGGTACGTGGACAACACTCTCCCCTCTCATTGCTATGTCATCGCCATGATCTGGCGTGTGCGTAGGAAATTTGTTGAAATTACTACGTTCCCCAACAGTTGCTTCTTCTGTATGGGTGTCGGTGTACTAAAGTAGGGGGTACCTTAGTACCCCGAACTTGGGCACGGGCAGTTGCAGCGACCCGCGGCAGGGCTTGCCGGGCGTCCGCCAAGACCCTCCACGGCTACTTTGATGCCATTCAAGAACAAAGTACTCAAGCTAAAAGCCCTGGCAAGAGGAGCTTGCCGGGAAGGCCAACCAAGGCCCCGGCAAGAGGAGCTTGCCGGGAAGGCCAACCAAGGCCCCGGCAAGAGGAGCTTGCCGGGAAGAAGACAAGACCCCGGCTAGAGAATCTTGCCGGGAAGGCCACTCAAGGCATTCCAAGTAAACTTGCCGCGACGCCCCGCGCGTCCCGGCAAGGCCCGGCGAGCGGCAAGCTTGCTGGTGCGGCAAGATAAGGGCCGCGGCAAGACGCTTGCCGCGGCAAGGCTGCCACTGTGCACCCGAGCTCCAGCGCATCCAACGACGTGTAACCCCAGGACTATCCTAGGAGCACGTGGCAAGGCGCTGTGCAGCCATGCAGTGTGAGGTGACAAGAGGAGCTGACAAGGAGGCCATCGTGGCGATCGGTGGCGCCTCTAACGGTCGTTTCCTTGCACTGTTGGGGCGACCGGACGGGCATTAAATGCCCCTGTCCCCTGCCGTCAGAGTTAGGTAGGGGACACTGTTGGTAGCAGTTGTACCAACCCGCGTTTTTACCTTTCTACCCCTCTTCCTACGCTGCCACCTGTCGGTGACCCCTTTAGCCTATAAAAAGGAGGCCCATGTGCACGTAGACGGGGTTCGGAATTTTGGGGTTCCACAGCTCGGGGGTTCGGAGTTTTGGTTCCACAGCTACGCCACACCCGCTCTCTCGAGCAAGAACAGAATACAAACACAAAGCAGCAGTAGGAGTTTTATCTCTCCGGAGAGCTCCGAAGCTGGGTAAAAATCCCCCGCGCGCTCTCTCGCCTCGATCTGCTCTGCGTGCGCCCTCCGCTCCCTTGCCGGACAAGAAGGGGCCCTCCTGCCCCATAGGTGCTCGTGCTCCCATTGCCCACGACATCTCTAGCGCGCCAGGTAGGGGAACGCGTCGAGGTCGTGCGTATCTGATCCGGTGTCCGCGCGCGCTACATCAACATCTTCATCGACATGCCACCAAAGAAGAAGACTTCGGAGGTGGCCGCTCCGTCTGCGACTTCTCTACCGCCACCGGAGCAAACGGGCGGTGGGGCGGACGCCGGCGGAGGAGCGGGCGCTGGCGGGGGGACGCGCATCGTCACCCGGTCCAAAGACAAGGCCCCGCAAGGTTCAGCTTCTGCATATCCACCGCACCCCTCCCAGGAGGTGCAAGATCGACAATGCCACAATGCTCCTAGCACCGTACTCGCGTTGGAACAAGGCCGAGCTGGTGGGTCGCGGGATGCTCAAGGCCAACATGCACGTCAACACGCTGGCGCGAGCGCAGCGCGGCCGCCTGGGCGAGATGTTACTCCTTCTAACACTGTTAGAAGTTTGAGCATGTCTCGCACCTCGCGTCGCTCGCCACCGCCACCCAAGACTCCAGAGGAAGCGCTGGCCCGAGCCCAGCTGCTTCTAGATTACCCTCCAGCGCCGGACAAGATCGACGACTGGAGGGCCACCATTTATAGCCTCATTGGCTTCGCCAACGGCGACAAGCCCCGGCAACCGAGCACATTGAAGCCCTGGCAAGACGCCCAGGCGCAAGCCGATGCCGACAAAACCGCTGGGGGTGCCACCACTGCGCACTCCCCGCCCCGAAGGCCAAGATCGCCGACTCACCAGGCCAACCTCGATACCGACTCCACCGCGTCGCTAGACCCACGAGCTCGCCGCGATCAATGCCAATTTCTCCAAGAACAACGACACGAAGACGCTCGCACTCGCATCGAGCGTCGAAGAGAAGCGCGACGTCAATCTGACCGGCGCGCTGGGCCCGCTGTCGACATGCATGCGCCAGGGGAACCAGGCGGCTTGCCGTACGTGGCAGGTCGCCCTGCGTTCACCCGTGAGCTGCGGCAGGTCCAGTGGCCCAGTACCAAGAACTTCAAGCCAGCCGTGCCCGAGAAGTACGATGGCAGGATACATCCGTCAGAGTTCCTCAGCATCTACACCATCGCGGTGCATGCTGCCGGGGGGCGCGACGAGAAGATCCTTGCCAACTACTTCCTGCTGGTGCTCAAGCCCAACGTCAGATCTTGGCTCATGCACTTGCCGGACAACTCCATCTCTTCGTGGGTGGACTTGTGCCATCAGTTTGTTGGCGCCTTCACAGGCGGCCACAAACCCCATGGCCAGGAGAGCGATCTTCATCTGCTCATCCAGAAGGAGGGAGAACCCCTGCGCAAGTACATACAGAGATTCAGTCAGGTGCAGCGCAACATCAAAGACGTCCACCCTACCGCAGTTATTAGCGCTTTCCATCAGAACGTGCGTAACCGCAGGACGAGGGAGGAGATGGCGATGTGCAAAATCAGAGATGTCAGCGAGCTATATGCTTTGTCCGACAAGTGTGCACGGGCTGAAGAGGGGAGGAGGCTCCCCGGAGAGAATGCAGGAGCAGAGGGATCTGACAGCGATGACGCCCCTCCGGCAAAGAGGAAACGGAGGCGGAATAACAGAAAGCGGAAGGTTAAGGACATGCTAGTTGTTGAGCAATCTAGCAGCGGAGGCGGTTCCGAGAAGGCTAGAGCTGGTAACTCCGGCGAGGCTGTGGTGGCCGCCGACAAGCAGGATGGCTCCGGCAAGCAGTATTGCAAGATCCACCGCACCAAGGGCCATGACCTCCAAGCCTGCAAGAAAGTAGAGCAGACGGCGGAGCTACAGAAAGCTGAATACGAGCGCCGCGACAAGGAGAAGGCCCGGCAAGGTGGCGGAGGATCCGGCAAGCAGTATCCCGCCCGGGGAGGGCGCCGCGGCATGGCCAAGCCGCGGCAAGGAGACAGGCCTCCCCGCGGCCGCGACAAAGACGAAGACGAAGATGAGGATGATGAGATGGAGGAAGACAAGACTGACGAGCAGGAGTTCCAGAAGGCAACAGAGGTGTTGTGCGTCGACGGCGGTGCTTCTCTGCACACCTCGCACCGCCAACTCAAACAGTGGGTCCGGGAAGTGAACGCAGCAGAACCATCCGTTGAATTGCGCAAGCCCCTGAAGTGGTCCAGCACGCCCATCATCTTCGACATTGAAGATCACCCTGATCGCATCACTGCGGTCGGGTGTTTGCCGATGTTGGTTTCGCCAACAATCCGCAACCTCAAGGTTACGAAGATGCTGGTTGACGGCGGGGCCGGCCTGAATCTAATCTCCTCCGCAGTGCTCAAGAAGCTCCAGATCCCCGACAGCGAGCTCGAAGAGACTGGTACCTTTCAAGGAATAAACCCGGGAAGGAGCAAGCCGAAGGGGAAGATCACACTGCCAGTGACATTTGGCAGCGAGCTGAATTTCAGGACAGAGAGAGTCACATTTGACGTTGCTGATTTCCCATTGCCCTACAATGGGATACTTGGCCGTCCAGCACTCGCTAAGTTCATGGCAGCCTCTCACTATGCCTATAATGTGCTCAAGATGCCTGGTCCGATAAGTGTCATTTCTGTCCAAGGCGACAAGAAGGATGCACTCATCTGTACCGACAAGATCTACCGGGAAGCAGCAGCCGCAGCAGAACGCAAACCACTTGCCGCTGAAGCTCCCGGGGGGAAGAAGAAGACCAAGTCTGGCAAGAGTAGCTCTGATGCCCACTCCGGCAAGAGCACCTCTTCGGAGTGCTGTGCTACCGTCGAGGACGCACCATCGAGCTCCACCGGCAAGTGCAAGAAGGCAAAGACAGCTTCACTAGAGACCAAGAAAGTGGCCGCCAAGGAGGACGGCACTGGTGGCACCTTCACCATCAGTGCCACGCTTGATCCTAAATAGGAAAGCGCGCTCGTTGCTTTCCTGTGGGCGAATGTCGATGTGTTTGCATGGCAACCATCTGACATCCCCGGTGTTCCCAGGAAAGTAATTGAGCACCACCTCGCCGTCTGCCCTCACGCGCGGCCCGTCAAGCAAAGAGTTAGGAAGCAAGCAGTAGAGCGTCAAGAGTTCATTGCAGAGGAGATCAAGAAGTTGGAAGCAGCGGGCCTGGTCCGGGGAGTACTCCATCCGACGTGGTTAGCCAACCCAGTAGTCGTGCGCAAAGCAAACGGGAAATGGAGGCTTTGTATTGACTTCACTGATGTTAATAAAGCTTGTCCCAAGGATCCATTTCCCTTGCCGCGCATTGACCAGATTGTCGACTCCACGGCAGGATGTGATCTGCTTTCATTCCTTGATGCATATTCAGGATATCATCAGATCTTCATGGCAGAAGAGGATGAAGAGAAAACAGCGTTCATTACTCCATGTGGCACGTACTGCTTTGTACGAATGCCCTTCGGACTAAAGAATGCTGGTTCAACATTTGCAAGAGTAGTCAGTCATGCTTTTGAGCCACAGTTGCACAGGAATGTAGAAGCTTACATGGATGACATAGTGGTCAAGAGCAAGGACAAAGAGACTTTGATCCAAGATTTGGACGAGACTTTTGCAAATCTGCGCAGGATCAACCTCAAGTTGAATCCCGAGAAGTGTGTGTTTGGAGTTCCTTCCGGCAAGCTTCTCAGATTCTTTGTGTCCCAGAGGGGGATTGAAGCTAACCCCGACAAGATCAAGGCCATTGAGCAAATCAAAGCACCAAAGCGCGTCAAGGATGTGCGAAGGCTTGCCGGCTGTGTTGCTGCTCTCAGTAGGTTCATCTCTAAGTATGCTGAGCGCACCCTGCCCTTTTTCAAAATTTTGAAAAAGGCAGGTCCAATGAAATGGACTCCGGAAGCGGAGGCTGCGCTGCAGGACCTGAAGAGATACCTATCCTCTACTCCAACACTTGTCGCACCTAAGCCACAAGGGAAGTTGCTGCTATATCTGGCGGCAACCAATCAAGTGGTTAGTGCTGCGTTAGTGGCGGAGAGGGAGGCAGAAGGTGAGCCAGCGACCGCGGCAAGCGAGTCCAGCGACAAGCAGGGGGCTTCTCCAGCAAGCTCTGGCCCGACAAGCCCTGATCCGGCAAGTTCCGGTTCCGGCAAGGATGGATCTACGCAGCCACAAGAAGAGAAGCAGAAGAAGATCGTGCAGTGCCCAGTTTACTTTGGCAGTTCCCTTCTGAAGGGGGCTAGATCAAGGTACTCTGGTGTGCAGAAATTGCTCTTCGGCCTCCTAATGGCCTCGAGGAAGCTGCGCCATTACTTTCAAGCACATGAGATCACAGTGGTCACTCACTTTCCGTTGAAGAGGATATTACAGAATCCAGAGGCAACGGGCAGGATTGTCGAGTGGGCACTGGAATTGTCAAGCTTTGGCCTCAAGTTTGAGAGTACCTCAACTATCCAGAGCCGAGCATTGGCAGAATTCATAGCAGAATGGACGCCAACGCCTGATGAAGAAACTCTGGAGAAGAGCATCCCCGTCAAGGAAGCCAGCAAGGAATGGATCATGTACTTCGATGGTGCCTTCTCGCTGCAAGGCGCCGGTGCGGGTGTACTACTTGTCGCACCCATCGGAGAGCACCTCAAGTACGTGGTTCAGATGCACTTTCCCAAGGAGCAAGCAACAAATAGTACTGCAGAGTATGAAGGCTTGCTTGCCGGACTCAGGATCGCGACAGAACTTGGGATCAAGAAGCTTATTGTCAGGGGTGACTTACAGCTTGTTGTCCGCAAAGTTAATAAAGATTATCAGAGTCCGTTGATGGAAGCTTACATCGATGAAGTAAGGAAGCTAGAAGACATTTTTGTGCTCATGGAGCATGTTCCGAGAGCTCAGAATGACATTGCAGATGGACTGTCAAAGTGCGCCGCACTCAAGTTGCCTGTGGAACCAGGCATTTTTGTGCTCAAGCTGACTCGGCCATCTGTGACACCATCAACTGGACAGAACAAGAAGAGAAAGTTGGTTGCCGGCGACTACTTTCCGGCAGAGCTCCCCGGAGCCGCCGCCAAGAAAGTCCCCAGGATCAACGCAAAAAGTGCTGAGGAGCAGCCTGCTCCGACAAGCTCCGGCATGGGCGCAACAGATCGTCCATTTCCTTCAGACAGGAGAACTTCCCGAGGAACAGGCAGAAGCGGAAAAAGTAGCCCGGCAATCAAGTATGTACCAGTTTGTCGATGACATACTGTACAGAAAAAGATTCAACAGAGTGAAATTGAAGTGCATTTCCCGGGAAGATGGACAGGAGCTGTTGGCGGAGATACATGGAGGCATATGTGGCCACCACATTGGCGCAAGAGCCCTTGCCGGCAAAGCCTTCCGGCAAGGTTTCTTTTGGCCGACAGCCCTCCAGGATGCAACTGCACAAGTAACCAAGTGTGAAGCGTGCCAGTTCCACTCCAAACAGATTCATCAGCCAGCTCAAGCTCTCCAAACAATCCCTTTATCCTGGCCATTTTCTGTCTGGGGGCTCGATATACTCGGCCCCTTCCCCCGAGCTGTCGGGGGCTTTGAGTACTTGTACGTTGCAATTGACAAGTTCACAAAGTGGCCGGAAGTGGAGGCAGTGAGGAAGGTGACAGCACAGTCAGCAGTCACGTTCTTCAGGTCAATTGTTTGCCGTTTCGGAATCCCTAACAGGATCATCACCGACAATGGCACACAATTCACGAGCCGCACCTTCATGCAGTACGTCCAAGATCTTGGCACCAAGATCTGCTTCGCTTCTGTTGCTCATATAAGAAGCAACGGTCAAGCGGAGAGGGCAAACACTGAAGTGCTGCGCGGGCTCAAGACCAGAACTTTCGACAGGTTGCACAAGTGCGGAAGAAATTGGATCGAAGAGCTGCCGGTGGTTCTTTGGTCGATCAGGACGACGCCAAATCGAGCCACTGGCCAGACACCTTTTGCTCGTGTCTATGGAGCAGAAGCAGTTCTCCCCACGGAACTCGTATACGGATCACCTCGAGTGCTCGCTTATGATGAGCTTGAGCAAGAGCAGCTGCGCCAAGATGACGCACTGCTCCTCGAGGAAGATCGTCTTCAGGCTGCTGTGCGAGCTGCTCGCTACCAGCAAGCTTTGCGTCGCTATCATAGCCGCAAAGTTAATGCCAGAAGCTTCGAGGAAGGCGACCTTGTTCTTCGGTGTGTTCAATCCGCCAAGAATTCCAGCAAGTTGACGCCGAAGTGGGAAGGCCCTTATCGGGTGAAACGAGTCACTAGGCCCGGCGCTGTCCACCTTGAGACCGAAGACGGCTTTCCGGTGAGCAATTCCTGGAACATAGAGCATCTTCGCAAGTTTTACCCATAAGGCGCGGTTGCCGGAATCCATTCCGGCAACCAACTTTTGTACAAGCCTTGCCGCTGTTGCATGTAACCCTTTGTACAAAGCCAGGCACAGATCCAGTGCATAAATAAAGATCATGTGCTCCGCACATCTTGTCAAATTTCATGCATTCTTTCTTTCTAGCATGTTTTACATGACACTTTGTGCAGCACTCATCCCTGGTAAGAAGTAACGAGCCTTAAGGCCCCATACCATTATTTTATCTTCTTTCTTTTTCTCAAAAAGAAGGTCCGGGAGGAGAGGAGAGGATGAAGGTGTGGACCGAGCATCGTTCAAAGAAGTACAGCCTTGTCAGGACACAGACGACAGAAAAGCTAAGTTGCCAAAGTTTGAGCACGATCATTTTCTTAAAATTTTAAGCTATCCTCCTTGAACGATTCTGCTTTGTATGGAAAACCTGTGCGCGGAGGAACCTCCTTGTAACTAGTTGCGCCCTTACTTCGTTTCGAGTCGGTTCAACAACTTAAGTGAGCTGCTAAGCGCCCTTACTTTGCTTCGAGTCCACTCAGCAACTTAAGTGAGCCGCTAAGCGCCCTTACGTTGTTTTCGAGCCCGCTCAACAACTTAAGTGCGCTGCAACTAGTTGCGGCAGGGTTTCTTGCCAGAACCGGCACCGCCAGTAGGCTGCCGATGTCCCACACTCAGCGCCAGCGGCAAGCGTGCCCCGGCACCGCCAGCAAGCTGCTGATGTTCCGCACTCAGCACTCGCGGCAAGTGTGCCCGTGCCGGCAAGTTCCCTAAAAGCGTAGGGTAAGAACATACAAAGAAAGGACCAAGTAAAGGAGATAGCATAGCAAGCATTGCCCAGAATAAAGTTATATTACAAAAGTAACTTGTTGCGGCACTGACTAAATTGTCCCATGACTTAGATAAACGGCGACACGAAAAGGAGGAGATGAGAAAGTGCGGGTTTCTGCGCTCCCCTCTCGCCCTTCTTAAAGGAGCGTGGTGGGGGCTCGGCCGCCCCGCTCGGCGAATCAGGGCACGGGAGGAGTAGGGAATCGGGGCCGACCCGCTGCCTCCGCCCGTGAAGGCCCAGTTTCCCACCTCCACCGTCCGCGACCCCGAGTGCATGGGAGCCGCGTGGCGGGGATGTAGAGCCAAGGCGATAGATGAGGTGACCTCGCCCCTCCCCGCGATCACGGGTGGGGGGGGGGGGGTGGACGCCTCGAAAATCGCGCACGCCACCCACGTCTCCCACGACGCCGCGATTGACGCGTGCCGTTACAAGGGAGCGCGGTGGATGCGGAGTCAGATTCAGTGTGGACCCGGGCCGCGTGTGCCCGTGCCCTGTTTTGGGCCTGGCCCAACAGCGCTCGGCACCGTGTATGGCCCAGCCCCGGGGGCTCCTGTCGGTGTACTAAAGTAGGGGGTACCTTAGTACCCCGAACTTGGGCACGGGCAGTTGCAGCGACCCGCGGCAGGCCTTGCCGGGCGTCCGCCAAGACCCTCCACGGCTACTTTGATGCCATTCAAGAACAAAGTACTCAAGCTAAAAGCCCCGGCAAGAGGAGCTTGCCGGGAAGGCCAACCAAGGCCCCGGCAAGAGGAGCTTGCCGGGAAGGCCAACCAAGGCCCCGGCAAGAGGAGCTTGCCGGGAAGAAGACAAGACCCCGGCAAGAGAATCTTGCCGGGAAGGCCACTCAAGGCATTCCAAGTAAACTTGCCGCGACGCCCCGCGCGTCCCGGCAAGGCCCGGCGAGCGGCAAGCTTGCTGGTGCGGCAAGATAAGGGCCGCGGCAAGACGCTTGCCGCTGCAAGGCTGCCACTGTGCACCCGAGCTCCAGCGCATCCAACGACGTGTCACCCCAGGACTATCCCAGGAGCACGTGGCAAGGCGCTGTGCAGCCATGCAGTGCGAGGTGGCAAGAGGAGCTGACAAGGAGGCCATCGTGGCGATCGGTGGCGCATCTAACGGTCGTTTCCTTGCACTATTGGGGCGACCGGACGGGCATTAAATGCCCCTGTCCCCTGCCATCAGAGTTAGGTAGGGGACACTGTTGGTAGCAGTTGTACCAACCCGCGTTTTTACCTTTCTACCCCTCTTCCTATGCTGCCACCTGTCGGTGACCCCTTTAGCCTATAAAAAGGAGGCCCATGCGCACGTAGACGGGGTTCGGAATTTTGGGGTTCCACAGCTCGGGGGTTTGGAGTTTTGGTTCCACAGCTACGCCACACCCGCTCTCTCGACCAAGAACAGAATACAAACACAAAGCAGCAGTAGGAGTTTTATCTCTCCGGAGAGCTCCGAAGCTGGGTAAAAATCCCCCGCGCACTCTCTCGCCTCGATATTCTCTGCGTGCGCCCTCCGCTCCCTTGCCGGACAAGAAGGGGCCCTCCTGCCCCATAGGTGCTCGTGCTCCCATTCCCCACGACAATGGGCCAACTATGTCACAAACAAATTGTTCCTTCTTTTGTATTTGACAAGTAATGACTTGCAAAGATGATGATCATCTTGCTAGTTTGCTGGGTTTTGTCTCCGACCATTGTGTCGTGATGATATTGCAGGTACCCCAAGAGGCCCTTGAGTTTGCCAGAATGTCGATTAACTTCCGTTCCGGCAAATTCAGGTACTCCATATGTCCTATTTTCAGCAAAGGTCATGCTGAAATTTTCCGTGAATTTTAGCACGACTTTGCATGGGGACATATGGGGTACTTGTGACTAATGCATGGGCCGGGGTATCTTAGTACTTAGTTAAGTAGGATCAACTGCCCCGCCATTCTTGCTGCATTAAACCATAGGTGGCAATAGAGCCAAGTGGTTAGGCCCAACTTAGAATTCTCCTTAGCATCGATAAACCCTAGATGATAAACCCAACATAGCAGGTGGCAATAGAGCGAAGTGATTAGTGACAAGTGATTAGGCCAAACCTAGGGTGCCTCGGCATCGATAAACCCTAAATGATGAAAACTTAACTTGGCTGCCCCGGATGCCTCGGTGTCGATGAGAACCTAAATGATGTACGCTTAGGCTTTTAGGGTGCCTCGGCGTCGATAAACCCTAAATGATAAAAGCTTAGCTTTTAGGATGCCTCGATGTCGACAAAACCTAAATGATGAGACCATGATCTTGTTCCTTGACAATAACCACTTTTTGACCAAACTTTTTTCCTATTTAGAGCGAAACATGGCCCACAACGATGAGGCCGGTGGTTCGGGCGGCAAGCAATTCTGGGAGCTGTCCCAGGAGTTGGAGAAAGGACATCACCTCTATGAGGACGCCGCGGAAGACACCGATCCTGACTACACAACACCTAGTGGCGTCGGGGATGACACCACTGATGGCGCCGCCAAGGACGCCACCACTAATGATGGCGGCGCACGCACAGATGGCAGCCAACCGAAGAGGCAACGGAAGGACCGGTGCCCGAGCGTGCTCGGCATCGTCAGGGAGGAATTTACTGAAGTGGAATCCGACGGCGCCCAAACAAGTAGTCAAGGGGTACTCGGTTCAGCTCGGGTGCATTCTCCGGAGCACCGTCTCGATCAACACCGAGAACCTAAGGCATAAGGACCACAGGAATTTGCACAGCCTCCTCTTCACAAAGCTGCACGAACGATACAAGTTCCCCGCTGAGTTTGCAAACACACGCCTCTCAGGGAATAAAGTGAACAGTACCGCCATCACGAGGATGAGCACGGCGCTGTCTACTTGGAGAAGTACGGTGAAGGCAATGATTGAAAAAGGTGTTAGTTATGACAAGATCAAGGTGAAATATCCTTTGATGAGCGAAGATCAGTACAAGGAGTTCAAGATCAAGTGCGAGAGCAGCGCAACCTCCGAATCAAGTCAGTGGGGGAAAGAAATGCGGCAGTTAAACTTAGGGGTCCACCAACTCGGTCCCGGCGGTTACAGAGTGGCGGAGCCTATATGGGACAAGGAGGACGCGGAGCATGCCGGGCAAGGCCTACCGCCCTGCTTCGAGAAATACCGTGACAAGCAGACCAGGAACTTTCTCAGGGCCAGGTACAAGGAGGACCTGGTAACAAAGGAGCTTACCACGGATCCGAAGATCAAGGCGCTCGAGCTTGTTCTGGTAAGGAATACACCCCCGCGTAATTAGCTCCATATGGTTGCATTCTAATTAATCCCCAATATTTCTAAATGGTTCATGTTCCTTCCACAGGACAGTGAAAGCAGTAGCGCGGGGTCGTCTCAGAGCTCCCCATTTGACACCCCTTTAAATAGGGCATTGAACGTAATGAAAAAACAAGGATAAGCTCAGTAAGCCGACGTCAGCTGGTCGTGTGGCCGGCAAAGGCTTGTCCACAAAATGGTCGTCATACTATGCCGCTGGTGGGCGAAAGGAGAAAAAGAGCAGCTCTGAAAGCCATTCGTGCGAGGTTGAAGCACTCAAGGCACAAGTGGCGTGGATTCCGGAGCTTGTCCAAGAGCAAGTGGAACAACAACTGGGAATGAAGCTCAACGCCATGGTGCCTACGTTGATTCATGGGCTGACGACGTGGATTGCGGGCGGCCAACAGGGGCCTCCCCCGGTTCCCAGCTTCACAGCCAACAACTCGCACAGCGCAGGCGGTGCCATTGGTGTCTCCGGCGGTGCCATTGGTGTCTCTGGCGGAGGCAGTATTTGTGTCTCCAGCGCCGGCATGGCCATTAGAGCTTAATGCACCCGGGTGTACGCCGGCCGGCACCTCGCCAGCAAGCGGCCCCTCCGTCAGTTGCACGCCCGCCGTTGGCGGTGCCTCGACATTAGCCGAGCTCGACGGCATCATGGTAACTAAGCCTCTCGGCCGATGACTTCATCTCCTTGCCCTTGACTGGGCATCCCTGACGCCCTACATGTTTTCGCAGGGCGCCGCCGACGTTCCTTGCACTCTTCTGCACTTCGTGGGCGGCGAGTTGGTCGATGTCGCCAAGGGCAGAATCGTTCAATCGGGCAACCCCATGTTCCACGGTAATCCGATGCCACCCACAGTGTATAGGGTTGAAGTGGTTCGGGTGCTGCCAGGCTGCGATGAGCTGTTACCTCCGGTTCGACCCGCTGGGGCCGACGAAGAAGATGAGATGACCCTCAGCGCCTGCATAAGTTGGCCCCTGCTTTTGCCGAAGAGCCAGATTCGTTTTGGGGCGGGGGACACCACCCCACAGACAAGATCGCCAGTCGTGCCGGCGCCAAGCCATGGCAAGAACGCCGCAATGCTACCGGACCTGCCGGATATCCCTATGCCGGACATCCCTATGGCACAGGATCCGGACATGCATATGGCACAGGATCCGGACGACGACGACAACGACGATGGTACATTTACCAACGTCGATACGTACTTTGCCGAACATGGGTACACTGACGAGTTCTGCGGGCCCCTTTCTCGAGAACCCAACCAAGACGACCGCGATCTAGCTGGTATGGCGGAGAAATCCAATTGCAACAGGCGTCGTCTGGCATTCAGTTCTCAGGAGACGCCTCCAGCTCCCGCCTTCACCGAGCCTCAGATAGCTGAGGTGCGAAATATTATCAGCCCCAACACGCTCAAGAAGGCGGTCTGTGAGCAAAACTTGGTCCCATTACAGGAGATCAAGAAGAAGGGACGGAAACGAAAGACTAACAAGGGCGCCGATGCAAGCCAGCCGGCACCAACTTTGATCCATGCTCAGGATGGGCCACCTTCACCTAAGGATATCTCGAGGAGGGAACAAGGAAGAAAGCCCGGATAAAACAGCGGTCAACGCCGGATTCAGGGCCTCTCGACCCAATCAACAAAAGAAGCCATTTAAAGGCAGCAAAGAGGGACCGTCCGGCCTGAACAAAGTCCTGGACAGACTATGCCAAATTCACGGCACCCCTGAAAAACCTGCGAACCACACTCAAAGAGAATGTTGGGTCTCTAAGCAGGCCGGCAAGTTAAATGCCGAACACAAGGGAAGGGAAACACCAAGTGAAGATGAGGATGAGTCTCGACAGCCGAACACTGGGGGACAGAAAAATTCCCACCAGAGGTAAAAATAGTAAACATGATCTACGCAACTCACATACCCAAGAGAAGGCGCAAACACGCGCTCAGAGACGCATACATTGTAGAGCCCATCGCCCCCAAACTTAACCCCTGGTCAGCCTGCCCGATCACCTTTGATCACAGGGACTACCCTACTAGTATGCGGCACGGAGGACCGGCTGCCTTGGTGCTCGACCCAATAATCAACGGATACCATCTCACTCGTGTCCTCATGGACAGCGGCAGTAGTCTCAATCTAATATACCAGGACACTGTCCGTAGGATGGGGATAGACCCATCAAGAATCAGCTAAAGTAACACCACCTTTGAAGGGGTGATACCAGGCGTTGAGGCGCGCTGCAGGGGCTCCCTCGTATTAGAGGTGACATTCGGTTCTCCAGACATGTTCAGAAGCGAAGAATTACTCTTCACCATCGCTCCCCTCCGAAGTGGTTATCATGCATTGCTCGAAAGAACGGCCTTCGCTCACTTCAATGCAGTACCACACTACGCTTACCTTAAGCTCAAGATGCCCGGTCCACGTGGCGTCATCACCGTTAACGGAAATACAGAGTGTTCCTTACGCGCGAAAGAGTATGTGGCGGCTCTAGCAGCTGGACACTAAGTGGCCTCTAATATCAGAACGCATGATTGGTCGTTAAGACCACGGACACGGTTAGACGAGTCCGGTACACCACCGTGGGTAACAGCCCAGATAAACCTGAGCTGGGTGCTATACATGTAATCCCATAGAGGACAGCAGGGGCTATAGATATTGAATAAAGCCCACCTTTTGGCTTGACCTTATTAACAGGCCAATGTCTTACACTTCTACTACCCATTGATAATAACCAACTCTTCGCACGCTTACGTCATACTCTTTTACATGAGTTTTCCTTTTTTACAAACACCATTTGTGCGATACCCTCCCAGGACACGGCACAACGGAGACAAAGGCGCAGATGTGCAGCAGGGCCCCGCTCAAAGGTTTCTCTATAGATTAAGCCCCTGTGTAAACCTTCTTTATCGTCTCTTGTTGCTCAACATCCCATGGGTACTCAACATACCCACAGGGGATACTGGCTTTATTGGCATTTCGCCACGACAGAATAGTGCACGTACCTGGAAATACAGGGTTCATAATAATGGGCATTACTCAGCCCAATATATGTTATAAAGTCCAAATACCCACGGGAGTGTTTGGCGTCGCGAGTTTGGCCTTATATGCATCAGCTCCGAATCATGTCTTTGGTCAAATGTTGGGTTTGCCCCGGCTCCTAGGTTTGCTGCCTTACGTTCCGTTTTTATCGGCTAAAGCGGCCAAAGGAGAACTACTGCGATTGTGCCCTGGTTATTCCGGATGAGTACCTTATTAGGGAAAGCCAAAAACTGACTGTCATGATATAGCGAGAGACTGTTCAACCACTCGAGGACTCATCAGAATCTTTAGGGTTCCTCCGCATTAACGAAGGGCCGTCCCCAAGTCATGTACACACACGCCCGTATCCGGATGCACACGAAGGTACCAGGGGCTACATAGTAGCCCCACCATCAAACTCCTATGGCTAAGTGAAAGTGTTAAAGCTATAAAGTCTGGTTGCCTAGTTCGACATGCGATCACCTCCTTAACGGACCAAGACGTTGGATCAAGTGTGATTACGCATCTTTTTGCGAACATCCCCTCATTGTATGCGTGGGGGCTGAAGCCAACGACTGCTAACTTTCAGGTTATATATACATCAAACGGCCGCACAGGAGGCACAATAACACTTTCGGGCGAAAGTATGAACATAGCCTCTATAATTAAAATACAATTGTTTTTACAATGGAAAGATTTGTCACTCGAACATGACATTCTTCGAGCATTGAGCCTCTATTAAACGAGCACCTTCTATTACCTGCTCCAAGTAGTGCTCGGCTGGATCCTGGCTTCCCGCTGGATTCCGGGTTGCAATGATGGTGGCCTCCATGTCTGTCCAATTTTTTTTAACACGGGCAAGTGCCATCCGCGTACCCTCTACGCATGCCGACCTCTTCATGGCATCAATTCGTGACACGGCACCAAGGAATTGTTGCACTAAACCAAAATAATTGTCCGGCTTCAGCCCCTTTGGCCATAGATGGTCTATTACAGACCTGATCGCAAGATCGGATAACCTATGGAGCTCGGCCACAGCGGCCATCCTTTCGCTTAATGGCAACGGGCGTGTTGGAGCACTGAATTGCGACCAGGACAGCCTTTCAACTTCATTATCATTTGGATCCTCAAAAAACTTGGCCGCATCAGCCGTACTCTTTGCCAGATCCGCATACGCGTTTGCAAGGCTCCAGCGCCGATCCAGAGGAGCGTACTTTGGACCTAAGAACTTCATCCGCAACAAATAGGGGCTTCCAGCCGCGATTTCTCCGGCCTGTCGAAGCTCCTCCCGTGCATCCCTAATTTCGGAACTCGCCTCCTTGGCCGCATCAAGGGTCTTCTTCAGGTCAGCCGACTTCGCCTGATTCTCTTTCTCAAGGAGCTCATACCGACCGGTGGCGTTTTTCAGCTCCACAACCATCTCGGCAATTTATCTTCGCTTCGGCGATGAGGAGCCTGTTCGGCTCTCAACTCTTCGGCCGCCTTTAGGGCAGCCGCATTGCTGGCTTGGGCTTGCTCCTTGGTTAGGGCAAGCTCCACCCTCATGGCCTCCACGGCAGCAGCTCCGCCTGCAGTCTAAGCATCTCACATTAACATTATGCTCCTCTTAAATATTTCCTATAAAAATAAGGAAAGCAAAGCACATACTTTGTGACTCGTTAAGCCGCTCGTTCACAAGTGTGATGTCGGCATCCACAACTTCAATCTGTCGCCTCAGTTCGGCGACTTCAACAGACCGGTCGACCACCGGACCCTTAGCCACCTGCGCATGAATACAGTGCGATCATTACTTAACAATGTGATCCTCCGTTTGCCGCCTAGGGCTGGCAACCAGAGTCTTAGGGGCTACTATCTATACGGAGCACACCTAGCGCGTGCGCCATAATCAAAAAATTACGTATTTCATTACATACCTCAAAGCCTTTGAGCAGGCTCATAAAAGCTTCATTAACCCGCTTGTGGCGGATGAAATCTTCTCAAGCATCGTGCTCATTAATGAACGGTGATCCTCTGAAATAGCAGCTTGCTCTAGAAGGCCCGTCAGCGTGTCCGGCCAGTTGCCGAACTGTGTCGGACCCTTCTTATCACCCCCCGTGCGAGCCGAACGCTCTGCGCTCAGGGCAGCCGAAGTATTAGCTTCTGGACTCGGCAAATCTGCACTCCTCCGTGACGACACCTAGGGGTCGCCCGCCCCATGAGGCGGAGAGGCTGGTGGGGTTTCACTCTCCATCATCTCCGGAAGAAGGTCCCCTGAAGACAAACTCTGTCAAGAAGAGCTGCTAGCCGGACTGCAAAGAATGGATCCTAGTTATTGTTCTCGGAGGAGGAAGCGGTAGCTTTATATTTACTATTAACTTACAGCTCGGCTGAGGGCTGGCCCGTTTGCGGGCATGGCACGGTGAGGACGCCCTTCAGGGCAGGGCCCCCTGGTGAAGTTTTCTTCCCTTGTCTAGGCACCTCCATCTCCAAGTCTTTGGAGGTGGCCCTCTTCTTCTCGCGGGGGGAGGAGACCGTAGATTCCCCTCCCCGACTGTCCTCCTTTGTGGAGGTAGTAATTTCCCCGGTTTGGATGTGCAACTTGTGAAGCTCTGCTTCTCTGTTCTTCCCTTCATCTTTCCTCGACGACACTTTAGCACACGACTAAGCATCCTGGCTATGGCAGGACTAGGCGAGCCTTAGGGAAGCAGTGCCGGACACCTGATTCTCTTCGCATTGCTGAGCCATTCCTGACCGCGGATGGTTTTCAGAACAATGTTATGATAAATATAAACGAAGTGTTCGGTTTCTGGGTTACTTACTTGGGTATCTGGGCGGTTGCAGCTCAGGGCCGCATCCTCGGTGGTGTCCGAACACTTTACTTATGGACCGAAGAATAACTTACACATCCCTTCGAGCGTCATGCCGAAGAAGTGCAGAATAGTCCACGGACCTTTTGGGTTGAACTCCCACATCCGGAGAGGCCGACGTTTGCACGACAAGATCCGTCGGACTAGCATTACCTGAATTACACTAACAAGACTAATGTCCCTCTCAGGGAGCTCCTGAATGCAGCTCTGCAATGTTGGAACATCATTAGCAGGCCCCCAATCCTGTCTCACATTGGCCCATGACGCCAGTTGAGGTGGAGGGCCCAAACGGAAGTCGGGGGCAGCCACCCACTTTGTGCCTCTGGGAGCCGTGATGTAAAACCACCTCCGCTGGATTAGATCGGACACGTCTGGGAAGAAGCCATCTAGCCATGGGGCGTGGGTGTTCTTGCTTATTGCAGCACCTCCACACTCCGCGTGTCGCCCTCCAATCATCTTCGGCTTCACATTGAACGTCTTAAGCCATAAGCCGAAGTGCGGCGTGACGTGGAGGAAGACTTCGCACACAACGATGAATGACAAGATATGAAGGATGGAGTCCGGAGCTAGATCATGAAAATCTAGCCCGTAATAGAACATGAGCCCTCTCACAAAGGGATCAAGAGTGAAGCCTAAGCCGCGGAGGAAGTGAGAAACAAATATGACGCTCTCGTTGGGCTCGGGAGTAGGGATGACCTTCCCTGGAGCAGGAAGCCTGTGCTTGATGTGAGCGGTAAGATATCTGACCTCCCTAAGCTTGACAATGTCCTCCTCTGTGACGGCGGAGGCCATCCACCGGCCTTGAAGGTTGGATCCGGACATGATTGAAGATCTGAAGTGCCTAAGCTTGGGCTTCGGGTGTTGGAACTCGAGATGCGGAAAGGCGCAAGCGTGGTTGGAAAGAGGGATAGGCCTCGGCCCCTCTATAAAGGGGGTGAATATCAAGTGTCCTCGGCGTAACCGCTTGGGACTTACCTAAAAATACGGAGTCATACCAACAGGCGTCGTGGGGTTGCACGCACCCGTATTGATGGAGGATCCCGCGATAAGAGGAACATGATCTCTGCTTTGACAAGGCGTGCCAATAAAACCACCTCGCAACACGTGTCGAGGCGGGCCGAGAAAAACCGGTTCATATTGAGCCGCACGGCATAAGGGCACACTGTGAAAAGAAAAATTGTCAGCATGTCAGATTTGTAAAGTGTTATGCTATCTACGGTGGTGTGCGGAAATTATCTCACAGAGCCGGACACAATCCTTAATCTGCTTGGGAGTACTCGGAGATGGAACCCGCCTTGCAATGCCGAAGACAATCTACGCGCCGAACTCATCGCCATCGAAGTCTCGTTCATGGGCTACCGAGGGAGTCCTGGATTAGGGGGTATCCGGACAGCCGGACTATATACTTTTGCCGGACTGATGGACCGTGAATATACAAGACTCAAGACTTTGTCCCGTGTCCGGATGGGACTCTCCATTGCATGGAAGACAAGCTTGGCGATCCGGATATTAGATCTCCTTCTTTGTAACCGACTCTGTGTAACCCTAACCTCCTCAAGTGTCTATATAAACCGGAGGGTTTAGTCCGTAGGACAAGAACAATCATAATCATCATAGGCTAGCTTCTAGGGTTTAGCCTCTACAATCTCATGGTATATCACCTCTTGTAATACTCATATCATTAAGATCAATCAAGCAGGAAGTAGGGTTTTACCTCCATCGAGAGGGCCCAAAACTGGGTAAAACATCGTGTCCCTTGCCTCCTGTTACCATTAGCCTTAGACGCACAGATCGGGACCCCCTACCCAAGATCCGCCGGTCTTGACACCGACAACTTTCACCTCGAATAACAGGCGCAAGAGAGCACTCCACGGCCTCGCCAAAGTCTGCCACGTTGCAGCAATAAATCCCTGGAATGACACGGCTATAACCTTTAATGCCAGTGACGAATCTAGATTCCGAACAGCCCAAGCACCAGCCGCTTTTGTCCTTAGTCCAATTGTGGACGGCTTCCGGCTTACTAAAGTTCTCATGGATGGCGGCAGCGGATTAAACCTCATCTAGGAGGAAACTCTCAACAAAATGGAAATAGACAAGTGCCGCATTGAGCAAAGCAGCACGACCTTCCGAGGAATTATCCCTAGTCGGGAGGCATGATGTGCGGGAAAAATACACTCGATGTGGTATTCGGCACGATGGAAAATTACAGGTCCGAAGAGATAACATTCCATGTGGCCCCGCTCAGTAGTGGATACCACGCCCTTTTAGGGCGCGATGCATTCGCGAGCTTCCAAGCTATACCCCATTATGGGTACATGAAGCTCAAGATGCCCGGGCCCAACGGAATCATCACTCTAGCCGGTGATCCGGACATAGCACTCCCCACCAAAAATAAAACCGCCTCCCTGGCCCTTGAGGCATTATCCAAAGCCCTCGCGGTCAAAGAATTAACTGCATTACTCTCCGCAGTGGATAGGGACAATGTGATACTTGATAAGCGATCCAAGTCCACCTATTTTAAACCAGCGGACAGAATAGTCAATTCCAAGTCCACTCAACGGAGTCTACAAAAACAGCATCCATCGGGGCACAGCTGAACCCCACAATCGACGCCGCACTACGGGCGTACTTACGCAAGAATTGGGACGTCTTCGCCCGGCACCCTTCAGATATGCCAGGGATCCCACGCAGGCTGGCCGAGCAGAGTTTCAACATATTGAAGGGATACAAGCCGGTTAAGCAAACACTACGGCGCTTTTAGCCTAAACAACAAGCTATGGGAGAGGAGCTAGCCAACTTACTCGAGGCCGGATTCATCAGAGAAATAAAACACCTGGACTGGCTAGAAAACCTGGTGATGGTACCAAAGAAGGATAAATCCTGGCGCCTATGTGTCGATTTCAAGGACCTCAATAAGGCTTGCACCAAGGATCCCTTCCCCCTCCCCCGCATCGATCAAGTCATCGACACTACCGCAGGACACGACTCATTGTGCTTCCTCGATGCATACTCCGGATACCATCAAATCAAAATGAAGGAGTCCGATCAAGCCGCAACATCATTTATCACCCCATACGGCCCTTTCTGTTTCAACACCATGCCTTTCGGGCTCAAAAACGCTGGTGCAACCTACCAACTCATGATTCAGACATGCCTGGAAAAACAAATCGGCAAAACAGTTGAGTCATACATGGACGACGTGGTCATCAAGATCAGACACGTCTAATCTTTAATAGACGACCTGAGGCTCACATTCGACAACCTCCGAACATATGACATCAAGCTCAATCCGGAAAAATGTGTTTTTGGTGTTCCCACCGGAAAGCTGCTGGGCTTCATCGTTTCCAACAGAGGAATTGAAGCAAACCCGGCTAAAATGCGAGCTTTCTCACAATTGGCTACCCAAACAGACCTCAAACAAATCCAAAAATCAACTGGATGTGTGGCTGCCTTAAGCCGCTTTATCTCCCGATTGGGAGAAAAGGCACTACCTCTTTATCGCCTTCTTCGATGCACCGAACACTTCGAGTGGATGGACGCGGCGACGGCTGGACTGTAAGAAATAAAGGCCCTCCTGGCCAGCATCCCAATACTAGCCACACCAAACATTGGCGAACCCATGTTGTTATATATAGCTGCAACACACCAAGTTGTAAGCGCAGTGCTCGTCATCAAACGAGAGGAGGATGGACATAAGTTCCCGCTTCAAAAGCCGGTATACTACGTATCCACTGTCCTCACACCATGCAAGTCACGGTACCCACATTATCAAAAGATAGCATACGCGGTCTTCATGGCATTCCGGAAACTACGACACTACTTTCAAGCAGTGGCCTCCGAAGTACCACTCAACGATATAATAAATAACCGCGATGCCATGGGCCGGATTCCTAAGTGGGCCGTTTGACATTACATATAAACCACGGCAGGCCATTAAATCGCAAGTACTGGCTGACCTCGTCGCCGAATGGACAGAAGCCGAACTCCCTAAAGAATAGGGCGCATACTCCAATTGGATCATGCACTTTGACGGCTCTAAAATGCTGGCTGGTCTAGGAGCGTGTGTTGTCTTGACATCCCCCACCGGAGATACAGTACAATACGTACTCCAAATACTATACACAGACTCCAACAATGCAGCCGAATACAAGGAACTGTTACATGGTCTTCGGATGGCTGTCTCCATGGGCATACAATGCCTAGAAGTGCATGGGGATTCGAACCTCGCAATATCTCAAATAAATGGAGACTTCGATGCCAAGGATCCAAAATGGTGGCTTATCATAATGTCGTCTTCCAAATGTCATCTCGATACGAGGGGCTTGGATTTCATCATGTGGTTCGAGAAAACAATCAAGCGGCGGATATCCTAGCCCGCATCGGCGCTAAGCTCGACCCCGTCCCACCTAACATCTTTTTGGAAAGGTTGTTCAAGCCATCTGTGGTGTGGCAAGGGGAGACCGACAATACTAGTCCGGATCCAACCACAACCCTAGATCCCAAACACATTGACATAATCGGAGGCTCTACCACCGAAATAACACCGTCGGCCCATCTGATCATGGTTGTCATCGCCCCATGGACTGAACCCTTCTTAGCCTACCCAAATAGGCAAGAACTCCCCAAGGACTAAAATGAGGCACGCTGCATTGTGCGGCGCTCTAAAGCCTACAAGGTCCACGAGGGAGAGATTTCTAAGAAAAGCGCTACCGGAGTACTTCAAAGATGTATCTCCGAAAAGGAAGGGCAGCAGCTCTTGGCTGAAATTCATGATGGACTCGGCAGCCACCACGTCGCAGCTCAGGCGCTTGTAAGCAAGGCCTTCCGTACAGGTTTCTACTGGCCGACAGCCCGAGAAGACGCACAGGACCTCATCGAACATTGCATCGGTTGCCTGCTCTTCACCAACCAAAGCCATATGCCGCCCACCGCTCTCCAAACAATCCCCGTAACTTGGCCCTTTGCGGTCTGGGGGCTCGATATGGTCGGACCCCTTAAAGGAGGAATCCATAAGAAAAAAGACATGTTGGTCATGGTGGATAAATTCACCAAATGGATAGAGGCCAAACCAGTTAAAACGGCCAAATCCGGACCAGTGATAGACTTCATATCAGGGGTTGAGCACCTCTATGGTGTCCCCCACAGCATCATCACTGATAATAGCTCCAATTTCGCAACCGATGAGGTGAAAACTTTGTGCAGCAATATGGGCATTAAGCTCGATTACGCCTCTCTCTATCACCATCAAACAAACGGGCAAGTCAAACGAGCAAACGGTCTTATTATGAGTGGCATCAAGCCCAGACTAGTGCGATCTCTGAAAGAATCAGACATGCACTGGGTTGAGGAGCTTGACTCCGTACTATGGGGGCTGCGGACCACGCCAAATCGCACTACCGGATACACACCCTTCTTCATGGTGTACGGCGCAGAGGCGTGATGACCCACAAGTATAGGGGATCTATCTTAGTCCTTTCGATAAGTAAGAGTGTCGAACCCAACGAGGAGCAGAAGGAAATGACAAGCGGTTTCTAGTAAGCTATTCTCTGTACGCACTAAAATTGTAGGTAACAGATAGTCTTGTGATAAGATAATTTGTAACGGGTAACAAGCAATGAAAGTAAATAAAGGGCAGCAAGGTGGCCCAATCCTTTTTGTAGGAAAGGACAAGCCTGGACAATTTCTTATAATGAGAAAAGCGCTCCCGAGGACACAAGGGAATTATCGTCAAGCTAGTTTTCAGAGCACTCATATGATTCGCGTTCGGTACTTTGATAATTTGATATGTAGGTGGACCGGTGCTTGGGTACTACCCTTTCTTGGACAAGCATGCCACTTATCATTAACCCCTATTGCAAACAACCGCAAGTACAAAAGATGTATTAAGGTAAACCTAACCATAGCATGAAACTAGTGGATCCAAATCAGCCCCTTACGAAGCAACGCATAAACTAGGGTTTAAGCTTCTGTCACTAGCAACCCATCATGTACTTATTACTTCCCAATGCCTTCCTCTAGGACCAAATAATGGTGAAGTGTCATGTAGTCAATCTTCACATAACACCACTAGAGGAGAGACAACATACATCTCATCAAAATATCGAACGAATACAAATTCACATGACTACTAATAGCAAAACTTCACCCATGTCCTCAGGAACAAACATAACTACTCACAAAGCGTATTCATGTTCATGATCAGAGGAGTATTAATATGCATTAAGCATCTGAACATATGATCTTCCACCAAGTAAACCAATTAGCATCAACTACAAGGAGTAATCAACACTACTAGCAACCCACAGGTACCAATTTGTGGTTTTGATACAAGATTGGATACAAGAGATGAACTAGGGTTTTGAGAGGAGATCATGCTGGTGAAGATGTTGATGGAGATTGACCCCCTCCCAATGAGAGGATCATTGGTGATGAAGATGGTAATGATTTCCCCCTCCCGAAGGGAAGTTTCCACGGCAGAACAGCTCCGCCGGAGCCCTAGACTGGTTCCGCCAAGGTTCCGCCTCGTGGCGGCGGAGTTTCGTCCCGTAAGCTTGCTTAAGATTTTTTCCAGGGTAAAAGCCTTCATATATCAGAAGATGGGCACCGGAGGGCCACCAAGGGGCCCAAGAGACAGGGGGCCCACCTAGTAGGGGGGCGCCCCCACCCTCCTGGCCAGGGTGTGGGCCCCCTCTGGTATTTTCTTCGCTAAATAATTCTTATTAATTCCAAAAATGACTTCCGTGGAGTTTTTGGATTTTTGGAGCTGTGCAGAATAGGTTTCCAATATTTGCTCCTTTTCCAGCCAGAATCCCAGCTGCCGGCATTCTCCCTCTTCATGATAAACCTTGTAAAATAAGAGAGAATAGCCATAAGTATTGTGACATAACGTGTAATAACAGGCCATAATGCAATAAATATCGATATAAAAGCGTGATGCAAAATGGACGTATCAACTCCCCCAAGCCTAGACCTTGGTTGTCCTCAAGCGGAAGCCGAAATCGAAAAATATGTCCACATGTTTAGAGATAGAGTGTAACGCCCCGAGACCGACGCTCTAGAAGACTTCCATATTTTTGTGACCTCCGTGTGTTTTTTATTTGTGCTTGCTCTATTTATTTTTGCATTGCATCATGTCATCATGCTAGTATGTCATTTAATTTTTAAAACCTCAACTAAATAAATTGCATAGATCTTTTGATCTATTTAAATCGAGGGATATTCACAATGGTGATTTCTCTTTATAACATATCCTCCCAATATTTAGGGAGCTATATTAAAATATTCCATTAACTTTGGAGTCACCATAACACACTGGTAATTTGATTCTCATGCCTTTTGCTTCATGTTTGTTCTCCAAACTTTCTCCATATATCTTTCTCCATTTATCGAGGCTCCTCCTAAAGTCTCAACATTTTTGGACACTCCTAAATCCTAGACTCCATTCAAACCCCTTTAGCGCAAGTTAAATAATTTTGGGTTTTACTTCGCCTATTTTGCTGGAACCATTTTTGTTGGGTTGGAAACATTCCATAAAGCCTTACAAAAATATCCCACCATTATATTCTTCTCCATGGCCTCTTCTCTTGATTCTTTTTGGTCTCTCTCTATTTTTTCTGTAAGGAGAGTATCAAGAGAGAGGGGAGCAGTGCATGGCCGAAGCCCGCTTAAGGCCCACCTGCGGCCTGACCTAGCCGGCCCAAGAGGCCTGCCCGATCTCCTCTTATCCACCTACTCGCTCGACCCCCTCTCCCTCGTTCCCCTGCTAGCGCCGCCTCTCACACAAACGCATCGCACACGAGAGGAGCGCCCACGCCCGATCCCCTCAAGCTCGCCACCAGGCCAGGACCTCCTCGCCTGCCTCCTCGTCTACCCGGCGCCTTTACCTCGTCAGCTCCGTCGCCAGGGGAGGAGCCCCTCGACCCGTCCCTTTCGGCCCGACTCCGGTGAGCGCCGCCCTATCGACTCTCCAGCCGCTCCTCTGCAGCTCCTCCTCCACCTCGTCCTCACGTCCGGCCTCGTCCCTGACCCGTCGTTCGCCTCCTCCATCGACCGTCCCGGCCACCAGTGCTGTTGACGGCCGAAGCCCGATGACCGCTTCCTGCCGCAGACCACCACCATCGCCTCCTTGCTGCTGGCCGAGCCCCAAGTCCGTCGGCCTGCCTCCGCTTTGAACTGGCAGGAACGGGACCCTAGCAACCTCCCGCGAACCCGCCTGCCTCCTTGACCTCCAGGCTACCGCATCGCGCCCTTCTCTTTGCTGAGGCAGCCACCGGCGCCCCAAGCGCTTGCCTCTGCCATGGCCTTCCTCCTCCCGTGCCTGCAGCGATGCTGCCCTGCTACAACTGCTCTTCCTGCGTGCTGCCTTCCTCGCTGAGCCCCGTGGCATGGCCCTTCTCCGGCAACTAGCGCCCCTCCATGGACGACCACCACTGCCCGTGCACGCCTCTGGATTCGTCCAAGTCCGATGATGTTTTTGTACAACTACACTGCGGAGACCAAGACCACCAAGTCCGCACGGGAGCCCGAACGACTACTTCCACGACGATGCGAGTACAAGTACCCTCTTCGTGGTTTTCGCCAAGTACCATGACGCCCGGAGCCCTCGGATCCATCAAGTCCAACAACGACTGTGTACAACTACCGGCGACGCCGAACATCTACGGAACATGAACGACTACTTCCTCTTCGATTCATGTATCACTACTTCCACTACCGTCGCCATGTGAACAACTACTTCCCACGACGACCCGTGAACGACTACTTCCTCTACATCATACCGAACTCGTTTCGCCCCGAAAATGCACGCTTCGAAGGTATAACAGCCGAGACGACCGCCGAATGCATGTGTTGAATGAGATGTCCGTGTTTGCACCGTGATCAAATTGTTGCTTGCGATGCCCCTCTTTTGCCATGCCACCGACATGTGGGACACCCGGTAATCGGGATCACCCCACCATCCTTTTGCATGACACGCTCACCCACACTTTCTTTTGCACCGACATCTCGATGAGTTGTCGGATCACCGGAATGTTGCCGTGGCACCATTTTCGTTATCGTTGCCGTGGCACCCATTTTGTTCCGCCATGGTGACCAAATGCTTCATAACATACTCATGTCAACATTTTCATAAAATTGCATAAGACTTGCATATGTCATCCGCGTCATAATAACAACAATTATAATGTTTAAAATTGTTGTTTGCATTAAATTGCTAAATGTGCACATGGGGATTTTCCGGAATTGTTGTTTGTTGTTCCGACCTCATTTAAACTTGCCTAGATAGGTAGTTTGATTATGCTCCACCTCTTGCCATGTTTAACAACATTTAATATTGTTTGGTAGCTTTTACGAGATAGAATTAAATAATTGATGTGGTGTTTCGTCAATATGCAACTCGTTGCATATTGAGCTCCACTTAATTTGTAGTATTGTTTGTGCACTTTGCCGTGCCATGCCTCATTAAACCGGACATGCATCATACTTGATTGTGCATCATGCCATGATTATGCTTGTGTGTTTACCATATTGTTTGCTTCTTTCCGGTTTGCTTCTCTCGTTAGCTTCGGTTTTGTTCCGGAGTTGTGAGGATTTGTTCGACTACTCCGGTTCGTCTTCTTCATGGACTCGTTCTTCTTCCTAGCGGGATTTCAGGCAAGATGACCGCTACCCTGGATCTCACTACTATCATTGCTATGCTAGTTTCTTTGTTCTATCGCATTCCTGCTCTACCTATCTCTTGTTGATCAAGCCTCCCAAATTGCCATGTCAGCCTCTAACCTTGTCACCCTTCCTAGCAAACCGTTGTTTGGCTATGTTACCGCTTTGCTCAGCCCCTCTTATAGCGTTGTTAGTTGCAGGTGAAGTTGAAGATTGCTCCATGGTGGACAGGGTTATGTTGGGATATCACAATATCTCTTATTTAATTAATACATCTATATACTTGGTAAAGGGTGGAAGGCTCGGCCTTATGCCTGGTGTTTTGTTCCACTCTTGCCGCCCTAGTTTCCGTCATACCGGTGTTATGTTCCTAGATTTTGTGTTCCTTACGCGGTCGGGTGATTTATGGGACCCCCTTGACAGTTCGCTTTGAATAAAACTCCTCCAGCAAGGCCCAAACTTGGTTTTACCATTTGCCTCACCTAGCCCCCCTTTTCCCTTGGGTTTCCAGAGCCCGAGGGTCATCTTTATTTTACCCCCCCCCCCCCCGGGCCAGTGCTCCTTCGAGTGTTGGTCCAACCTGAGCGATGTCCGGCGCCCCCTTGGCAACCAGGGTCTATGCCAACCTGACGTCTGGCTCATCCGGTGTGCCCTGAGAACGAGATATGTGCAGCCCCTATCGGGATTTGTCGGCACATCGGGCGGCTTTGCTGGTCTTGTTTTACCATTGTCCAAATGTCTTGTAAACCGGGATTCCGAGACTGATCGGGTCTTCCTGGGAGAAGGAATATCCTTCATTGATCGCGAGAGCTTATCATGGGCTAAGTTGGGACACCCCTGCTGGGTATAAACTTTCGAGAGTCGTGCCCGTGGTTATGTGGAAGATGGGAATTTGTTAATGTCCGGTTGTAGATAACTTGACACCAGATCCGAATTAAAACGCATCAACCGCGTGTGTAGCCGTGATGGTCTCTTTTCGGCGGAGTCCGGGAAGTGAACACGGTTTTGGGTTATGTCTGACGTAAGTAGGAGTTCAGGATCACCTCTTGATCATTGATAGCTTCACGACCGTTCCGTTTGCTCTCTTCTCGCTCTCTTTTGCGTATGTTAGCCACCATATATGCTTAGTCGCTTCTGCAACCTCACTACTTTACCCCTTCCTTTCCCATTAAGCTTTGCTAGTCTTGATACCCATGGTAATGGGATTGCTGAGTCCTCGTGGCTCACAGATTACTACAACAACAGTTGCAGGTACAGGTTATGCGATGATCATGACGCGAGAGCGATGTTTGCTTGTTTTGGAGTTCTTCTTCTGCTTCTTCTTCGATCAGGGGATAGGTTCCAGGTCGGCAGCCTAGGCTAGCAGGGTGGATGTCGTTTGAGTTTCTGTTTGTGTCTCATCCGTAGTCGGATGGTGCTCTTATGTAAGATGATGTTGTATTTGTGTGGCATTGTATGCCTTATGTATGTATCCCCATCTATTATGTAATGTTGATGTAATGATATCCACCTTGCAAAATTGTCTTCAAGATGCGCTTCTATCCTTGGTGGGACCTTCGAGTTCCTTTAGGATAGGGTCGCATCTTGGGCGTGACAAGTTGGCATCAGAGCCTCGACCGACCATAGGAGCCCCCTTGATTGTTGGCCGTTGTTGAGTCTAGAAAAAAAAAACTGTTTTGAGTCTTAGGATTATATATATCGGAGAGTAGGATTCTTTTTACTCCTCAGTCCCTTCGTCGCTCTGGTGAGGCCTCCTGACGTAGATGTTTTGTCTTTCCTCTCCTCAAATTTCACTAAAAAAATTTTAGGATCTCGTGGGTATCTTGGAATTGTTCCGATATTCTTGTGACGAGAACATTGTTCTTGGTGCCTCTTGACATTTAGGGGTTGTGGCAGTGTCCCGGGGAGTTGAGCTCCGAGGTGTTGTCGTCATAATTTTATCGTTGCAGTTCTGGAATACCTGAGTTTTTGCCGACATCGAAAATCTCTTTTATGTAGTTGTTGGTGAGATAACCTCGACGCCACCCAGTATTGGGGAGTTCGGGAGTATTGCCATAGCTCGTATAATGGATGCTTTTGGAAGGTTGAGGTACACGATTTCTGGAGTTTTCTTGGTTATGTTTTGACGGATGGATTCAGCTGGATGTAGGGATTGTTAGTTTGGGTGAGATATATTGCTTCCCCTGTATCCCCAACACCAGATTGCATTACCAGAAAGTTTCGGGAGTTTATAGCTGGGAATTCAAGTAGCTCCTAGAATATCTTTCCGACAGATGCATGATATGGGATTGCGTAAATCTCTATCATATGTATTTGTTCCGGCTTATTCTGCAAGCCAAATCCTTTGTTTTGTTTTATTTGTGGTATTCGAGTTGCTTCCAAGTCAAATGTTGATTCCATACCTTATTCTGAGCGGTGTTCTCATATTACTATGGGGATACTAATCCTTTTGATCATCGAGATTGTCATGTGAATTCTTTCCAACCGGCGTGTTTCTCTTCAAGTGGATCCGATCATTTCAACAGTTGTGAGATCAATTCTAAGTTTTCTCAATGGTATCCGTTTCGTCCGTCCCCAAGTTTTCTTTGTTTTCCCGCCCTCCCACCCTTTTTCTTCAAGGACTCAGATTTCTTAATCATGTATCCTTTTATTTGTGGGAAGTCTCTTCATTCTTTTCTTTCGATGTTCTTATCCGGTGATTTTTCATGAAGATGCTCAATAGTTTCAAGTTCATCATCCTTCGTTGTTGTTTCTTCTCCGGTGGATCCAATTTCAAGCTTTCGGTGTTGATCTTATCCCTTTTCCTCTTTCCACAATGCTTTCTCATTCTGGTGCACCAATTAATCATTCACCTCTCGCTATTCATTTGTTTTGGAGTACTGAAGATATCTTGGAAGACTCGTGTTTCCATTCTCAATCCGTTCAAGCTATTTGGGGATTATTATCTCATTCAAGTCATTTAATTCTACCTGTGCAACCTCTATTTCAAGCAATCCTTGAATGATGTTTATTTTGAGTGGGCCCTAACCCACAGGTCTTTTCCCAGGATCTTACGTGACTCTTCAAATTTCCCAGAGCTATTCCCAAATTCTTTTTTTGAAGTTTGACGTAAGAATGAATTTCATCAGTCAGATGTTTTCCAAGATCGATTTCAAATTATTTTTCATGGTTGGCTCAACCTCTTTGTTTTTCATTCTCCTGGAGTATCTCAACAACTCATGGTGGTGTTTCTCATCGTCTTCCTCAACACTTGAAGACCGAGGAAGAGATTTCTCCTAAAATCTTGGTCCATTCTCTTGAAGATTCATGGTTCTAGCTTCATGCCATAATTCTTCATTCAGCGTGTAGCTATCGTTATCCAAATCTTACTGGTGAATCGTTCAAATATCCTCTAATCAGTTCATGTTCTCTTCGTTCTCATGTATCTAAATCCCTTCAAGTATCTTCATTCGTTTTCAAATTCTTTCAGGTGAATTGTGCGCTTGCTACTCTCTTTTTCAATTCTTACGGTGGTTCGTTCAAGATTCCTCTTCCTTTGCTACCGTATCATTTCTTTTGTTGGTTCCAATTCCACCGGTGGTTCCATCAGTACCTTCTCAAGTTTACGCTGTATCCCTCTTAATCCTTTCTACGAGAATAAGTAGTATGCCAAATCCATTGCTTGTCATCAATTTAAATTGGTGAAGGATACGTATAACGTAATTCTTATTATTGTTTTGTCCAAGTGATTTCTTCTTTCTATCGTTGTTCATCATGTCTCATTTCTCGGTTCGAGAGGCTTCATCCTTTTCTTTTCCGGAGTCCCAAGTTTTAGCATTATCTCGTCGCGAAGCTTCATCTAAATCATTGTAAGGGTTCACCTTGTGTTTGTCAACTTCTCTTTCTTTCTATCATCCTTTTTTTACCGGATTTCTTCATAGAGGCTCTACATGGTGGTTCGTCAAGGATTCCTTTCGTTCTTCAATTGTTCTTCAAGATTTCTCTTGAAGTTAAGATCAGCCAAGCTATACTCAAAATTAAACATGGTGCCCAACACATGTTTTATTTTGAGGAGTCCAAGCATTCTTCATCTTGCATCCGAAGTGCAATTCGTTCTACCTTATCATTTGAGGTGGTGTTATGTCATTCTTGACAATTTGAGTTCATGTTTCATGATTCACATGTTGTCAAGAATTAGATATTTTTAATTCCATCAATCTCTTCGTGGGAGTAATCTTGTGTCAGGTTTCACCTAAAGCCTTCCCTAAGGAATGTTGCTATTGTGATGCTTATCAATGATCCAAGTTATCTCTCTATCCTCTCAGCGAAAGAAGTTTTCATCTCTTCTTTGATCTCAAACAAGCAATTGTTTTTCGTTAGTGGAAGAATTTCACCTCAAGTGTTGAGATGTTTCCATAAGCCCACTACAAGCTTATTCTTTTCATTGTTGATTTTCCAACAACTTCGTTCAATTCTTCTTTGCAAGGATGCTTTCCAAGTTCATTTGTGGCAGAAGTTGTCATTTTCTTCTCCGTCCCTTTATCCCAACGGTCTAACTTCTATTCTTTCGTTACAGAGGCATTGTGATGTTGTGCTCTTCACTCATCACCTCGTTTTGTGAGGATCATGTTCTTTTCTTGCTTATCCATTTAACCGGAGTGTTGTGTCATCTCTTCAAGTTCTTTTCATCTTATCAAGTTTTCCTTCTTCTTTCAGTCGGAGTGCTGCCCAAATTATATCATTCTTATTCCTCTTTCATCTTGTTTTAACCGGAGTGGTTTCGAATTCTATCTTGTCCATTAAACTCTTGATTCATAGCTTTGCATCCTCCAAGGTTCACATGGTGTTCCTTGTTTCTATTTTCTACCGCACTGCTCTCAATTGTGTTCAACTTTGTTGTGTTCTTTCTTTCAACTTTTCAACCTCTCAAAGTTCTCTGGTTTCACTCATTTGTCGAAGAAGCAACTTTGTTTTACCTCTTCCTCTTTTCTCCGGTGCCATCCTAGATCTTGGGACGAGATCCTCTTGTAGTGGTGGAGTGTTGTAACGCCCCGAGACCGACGCTCCAGAAGACTTCCATATTTTTGTGACCTCCGTGTGTTTTTTATTTGTGCTTGCTCTATTTATTTTTGCATTGCATCATGTCATCATGCTAGCATGTCATTTAATTTTTAAAACCTCAACTAAATAAATTGCATATATCTTTTGATCTATTTAAATCGAGGGATATTCACAATGGTGATTTCTCTTTATAACATATCCTCCCAATATTTAGGGAGCTATATTAAAATATTCCATTAACTTTGGAATCACCATAACACACTTGCAATTTAATTCTCATGCCATTTGCTTCATGTTTGTTCTCCAAACTTTCTCCATATTTCTTTCCACATTTATCGAGGCTCCTCCTAAAGTCTCAACATTTTTGGACACTCCTAAATCCTAGACTCCATTCAAACCCCTTTGGCACAAGTTAAATAATTTTGGGTTTAACTTCGCCTATTTGGCTGGAACCATTTTTGTTGGGTTGGAAACATTCCATAAAGCCTTACAAAAATATCCCACCATTGTATTCTTCTCCATGGCCTCTTCTCTTGATTCTTTTTGGTCTCTCTCAATTTTTTTCTGTAAGGAGAGTATCAAGAGAGAGGGGAGCAGTGCAAGGCCGAAGCCCTCTTAAGGCCCACCTGCGGCCTGACCTAGCCGGCCCAAGAGGCCTGCCCGATCTCTTCTTATCCACCCACTCGCTCGACCCCCTATCCCTCGTTCCCCTGCTAGCGCCGCCTCTCACACACACGCATCGCACACGAGAGGAGCGCCCGCGCCCGATCCCCTCAAGCTCGCCACTAGGCCAGGACCTCCTCGCCTGCCTCCTCGTCTACCCGGCGCCTTTGCCTCATCAGCTCTGTCGCCAGGGGAGGAGCCCCTCGACCCGTCCCTTTCGGCCCGACTCCGGCGAGCGCCGCCCCGTCGACTCTCCAGCCGCTCCTCTGCAGCTCCTCCCCCGCCTCGTCCTCACGTCCGGCCTCATCCCTGACCCGTCGTTCGCCTCCTCCATCGACCGTCCCGGTCACCAGTGCTGTTGACGGCCGAAGCCCGGTGACCGCTTCCTGCCGCTGACCACCACCATCGCCTCCTTGCTGCTGGCCGAGCCCCAAGTCCGTCGGCCTGCCTCCGCTTTGAACTGGCAGGAACGGGACCCTAGCAACCTCCCGCGAACCCGCCTGCCTCCTTGACCTCCAGGCCACCCCGTCGCGCCCTTCTCTTTGCTGAGGCAGCCACCGGCGCCCCAAGCGCTTGCCTCTACCGTGGCCTTCCCCCTCCCGTGCCTGCAGCGACGCTGCCCTGCTACAGCTGCTCTTCTTGCATGCTGCCTTCCTCGCTGAGCCCCATGGCGCGGACGTTCTCCGGCAACTACCGCCCCTCCATGGACGACCACCACTGCCCGTGCACGCCTCTGGATTCGTCCAAGTCCGATGATGTTTTTGTACAACTGCACTGCGGAGACCAAGACCACCAAGTCCGCACAGGAGCCCGAACGACTACTTCCACGACGATGCGAGTACAAGTACCCTCTTCGTGGTTTACGCCAAGTACCACGACGCCCGGAGCCCTCGGATCCATCAAGTCCAACCACGACTGTGTACAACTACCGGCGACGCAGAACATCTACGGAACATGAACGACTACTTCCTCTGCGATCCGTGTATCACTACTTCCATTACCGTCGCCACGTGAACAACTACTTCCCACGACGACCCGTGAACGACTACTTCCTCTACATCATACCGAACTCGTTTCGCCCCGAAAATGCACGCTTCGAAGGTATATCAGCCCAGACGACCGCCGAATGCATGTGTTGAATGAGATGTCCGTGTTTGCACCGTGATCAAATTGTCGCTTGCGATGCCCCTCTTTTGCCATGCCACCGACATGTGGGACACCCGGTAATCGGGATCACCCCACCATCCTTTTGCATGACACGCTCACCCACACTTTGTTTTGCACCGACATCTCGATGAGTTGTCGGATCACCGGAATGTTGCCGTGGCACCATTTTCATTATCGTTGTCGTGGCACCCCTTTTGTTCCGCCATGGTGACCAAATGCTTCATAACATACTCATGTCAACATTTTCATAAAATTGCATAAGACTTGCATATGTCGTCCGCGTCATGATAACAACAATTAAAATGTTTAAAGTTGTTGTTTGCATTAAATTGCTAAATGTGCACATGGGGATTTTCCAGAATTGTTGTTTGTTGTTCCGGCCTCATTTAAACTTGCCTAGATAGGTAGTTTAATTATGCTCCACCTCCTGCCATGTTTAACAACATTTAATATTGTTTGGTAGCTTTTACGAGATAGAACTAAATAACTGATGTGGTGTTTCGTCAATATGCAACTCGTTGCATATTGAGCTCCACTTAATTTGTAGTATTGTTTGTGCACTTTGCCGTGCCATGCCTCATTAAACCGGACATGCATCATACTTGATTGTGCATCATGCCATGATTATGCTTGTGTGTTTACCATATTGTTTGCTTCTTTCCGGTTTGCTTCTCTGGTTAGCTTCGGTTTTGTTCCGGAGTTGTGAGGATTCGTTCGACTACTCCCGTTTGTCTTCTTCATGGACTCGTTCTTCTTCCTAGCGGGATTTTAGGCAAGATGACCGCTACCCTGGAGCTCACTACTATCATTGCTATGCTAGTTTCTTCGTTCTATCGCTTTGCTGCGCTACCTATCTCTTGTTGATCAAGCCTCCCAAATTGCCATGTCAGCCTCTAACCTTGTCACCCTTCCTAGCAAACCGTTGTTTGGCTATGTTACCGCTTTGCTCAGCCCCTCTTATAGCGTTGTTAGTTGCAGGTGAAGTTGAAGATTGCTCCATGGTGGTCAGGGTTATGTTGGGATATCACAATATCTCTTATTTAATTAATGCATCTATATACTTGGTAAAGGGTGGAAGGCTCGGCCTTATGCCTGGTGTTTTGTTCCACTCTTGCCGCCCTAGTTTCCGTCATACCGGTGTTATGTTCCCGGATTTTGCGTTCCTTACGCGGTCGGGTGATTTATGGGACCCCCTTGACAGTTCACTTTGAATAAAACTCCTCCAGCAAGGCCCAACCTTGGTTTTACCATTTGCCTCACCTAGCCCCCTTTTTCCCTTGGGTTTTCGGAGCCCGAGGGTCATCTTTATTTTACCCCCCCCCCCGGGCCAGTGCTCCTTCAAGTGTTGGTCCAACCTGAGCGATGTCCGGCGCCCCCGGGGCAACCAGGGTCTATGCCAACCCGACGACTGGCTCATCCGGTGTCCCCTGAGAACGAGATATGTGCAGCTCCTATCGGGATTTGTCGGCACATCGGGCGGCTTTGCTGGTCTTGTTTTACCATTGTTGAAATGTCTTGTAAACCGGGATTCCGAGACTGATCGTGTCTTCCTGGGAGAAGGAATATCCTTCGTTGATCGCGAGAGCTTATCATGGGCTAAGTTGGGACACCCCTGCAGGGTATAAACTTTCGAGAGTCGTGCCCGCGGTTATGTGGCAGATGGGAATTTGTTAATGTCCGGTTGTAGATAACTTGACACCAGATCCGAATTAAAACGCATCAACCGCGTGTGTAGCCGTGATGGTCTCTTTTCGGCGGAGTCAGGGAAGTGAACACGGTTTTGGGTTATGTCTGACGTAAGTAGGAGTTCATGATCACCTCTTGATCATTGCTAGCTTCACGACCGTTCCGTTTGCTCTCTTCTCGCTCTCTTTTGCGTATGTTAGCCACCATATATGCTTAGTCGCTGCTGCAACCTCACTACTTTACCCCTTCCTTTCCCATTAAGCTTTGCTAGTCTTGATACCCATGGTAATGGGATTGCTGAGTCCTCGTGGCTCACAGATTACTACAACAACAGTTGCAGGTACAGGTTATGCGATGATCATGACGCGAGAGCGATGTTTGCTTGTTTTGGAGTTTTTCTTCTGCTTGTTCTTCGGTCAGGGGATAGGTTCCAGGTCGGCAACCTGGGCTAGCAGGGTGGATGTCGTTTGAGTTTCTGTTTGTGTCTCATCTGTAGTCGGATGGTGCTCTTATGTAAGATGATGCTGTATTTGTGTGGCATTGTATGCCTTATGTATGTATCCCCATCTATTATGTAATGTTGATGTAATGATATCCACCTTGCAAAAGCGTCTTCAAGATGCGCTTCTATCCTTGGTGGGACCTTCGAGTTCCTTTAGCATAGGGTCACATCTTGGGCGTGATATAGAGGTGTCGATAAAAATAAAATACGGACATGAGGGCATCATGATCATTCTTATAACAGCAACATATAAAGATTTTATCATATGATTTCTTATGCTCAAGTAATAATCTGTTCACAATGTCAAGTATGGATCATAAACTTATTGAGAACTAACAAACTAAAATCTTAGTCATTGAAGCAATTAAAATTTATCATAACATCAAAAAGAGTCAAGATTAGAGCTTTTAAGCAAGTCCACATGCTCAACTGTCATATAGTCTTCTACAATTGCTAACACTCACGCAATACTTATGGTTATGGAGTTTTAAGCGGACACTGAGAAAGATAGGGGCTTATAGTGTTGCCTCCAAACGTATTCACCTTTGGGTGATGTCAACAATAATAATTCATGCTAACTTACATCCAATTGGATATATATATATCAGGATCTTTCCAACACAAGGTGCTTGCCAAAAGGATAAAATGAAAAAGGGAAAGGTGAAGATCACCTTGACTCTTGCATAAAGTAAAAGACATAAAGTAAAAGATAGGCCCTTCGCAGAGGGGAAGCAGAGGTTGTCATGTGCTTTTAGGGTTGGATGCACAAAATCTTAATGCAAAAGAACGTCACTTTATATTGCCACTTGTGATATGGACCTTTATTATGCAGTCCGTCGCTTTTATTACTTCCATATCACACGATCGTATAAAGCTTATTTTCTCCACACTAATAAGTCATACATATTTACAGAGCAATTTTTATTGCTTGCAACATGACAACTTACTTGAAGGATCTTACTCAATCCATAGGTAGGTATGGTGGACTCTAATGGCAAAACTGGGTCTAAGGATATTTGGAAGCACAAGTAGTATCTCTACTTGGTGCAAGTAATTTTGGCTAGCATGAGGGGGAAAGGCAAGCTCAACATGTTGGGAAGATCCATGAAAATATACTTTAATTGAGATGTGAGAAAACATAACCCATTACGTTGTCTTCCTTGTCCAACATCAACTCTTTAGCATGTCATAATTAATGAGTGCTCACAATCATAAAAGATGTCCAAGATAGTATATTTATATGTGATAACCTCTCTTTCTTTATTACTTACTATTAATTGCAATGATGACCAAAACTATGTTTGTCAACTCTCAACAACTTTTATGCCTCATACTTTTTATATGTGAAGTCGTTACTATCCATAGGATCAATATGAACTCTTTATTCTTTTTTTATTCTTTCTACTTTCTCAAGATCATAGCAAGATAGCAAAGCCCTTGACTCAACACTAATCTTTATTATATAGTCCACGGACTCGATTACATAGAAGGATCAGAAAGCAAGACTCAAAACTAATTCATACCAAAACTTCAATCAACTAGATCAAGATATTACTAAAAGGATTGAACTAAGTAAAACAATAAAGATAGGAGTGTGATGGTGATACGATACCGGGGCACCTCCCCCAAGCTTGGCAGTTGCCAAGGGGAGTGCCCATACCCATTTGATTATGTCCTTGGAGGCGATGAAGTTGGTGATGATGATGGTGGATAATCGCACATCGAGCGTAAAAGCTCCTCCAACTTGCGGATAATGCCCTTGAGTACGACGATATGATCCTTCAACAAAATATTTTCCTGTGTGAGATACTTGTTTTGTATGCGAGCTAGCTCAATCATCTTGAAAGTTTAATCTCAGTTGGAGTAAAGGGGTTAGGTAGAGGTTGAGGGATATTTTCTTCTTCCACCGCCGGAGCTTGATCCTCCATGGCCTTCTTTATCCCTTCATCCTTATTGATCTCCTCAAGATCTTCTTTTTCAGCTCTATCTTCAATAGCCAACCATCCTTGTCTTCATTGTTGAAGGAAAGTGACGTTATGATGCTTTAGATCTGTCAGAAAAATGGCTCGAAACGAAAACAGGGGATATTTGCGTGATACGGTGGTCAAAACCTTTGTGAGATTATATAATGAATTTTTACCGACCAAAAGAAGTAACGTGCAAGAAAACGGAGTCCGAAAGGCACACGAGGTGACCACGAGACAAGGAGCATGCCCAGTAGGGGGAGGGGCTCTGTAACGCCCTCGATGCGGCTATATCTCCCACGTGTCGAAGCACGACTTAGAGGCATAACCGCATTGAAAGCAATGTCGCAAGTGAGGTAATCCTCACACAACCCATGTAATACATAAGGGAAAGAGATACATAGTTGGCTTATAGTCGCCACTTCACACAATACATAAATAAACATCCATCATCCAGAATATACTCAAGGTCCGGCTACGGAACCAAAATAAAAGGAAGACTACCCCAAAAGCTACACAGATCCCCGATCGTCCCAACTGGGCTCCAGTACTGATCATCCGGAAATGAAACATAGTAATGACCACGGTCCTCGTCAAACTCCCACTTGAGCTCGACTGCGCCACTTGCGCTGGTATCATCGGTACCTGCATCTGTTTTGGTAGAATCTATGAGCCACGGGGACTCAGCAATCTCACACCCGCGAGATCAAGACTATTTAAGCTTATAGGTAGGACATAGTGGTGAGGAGGAGCTGCAGCAAGCGACTAGCATATAGGGTGGCTACATTCGCAAAAGAGAGCGAGAAGAGAAGCAAGGCATGGTCGTGAAGCTAGTAGTGATCAAGAAGTGATCCTAGAGCAACCTACGCCAAACATAACTCCAACATCGTGTTCACCTCCCGGACTCCGCCGAGAAGAGACCATCACGGTTAAACACGCGGTTGATGTATTTTAATTAAGGTCAACTTCAGGTTTTCTACAACCGGACATTAACAAATTCCCATCTGCCTCATAACCGCGGGCACGGCTGTCGAAAGATAATACCCTGCAGGGGTGTCCCAACTTAGCCCATCATAAGCTCTCACGGTCAACGAAGGATATTCCTTCTCCCGGGAAGACCCGATCAGTCTCGGAATCCCGGTTCGCATGACATTTCGACAATGGTAAAACTAGACCAGCAAAGCCGCCCGAATGTGCCGACAAATCCCGATAGGGGCTGCACATATCTCGTTCTCGGGGCACACCGGATGAGCAGTCCGTACAACTAAAACCAGACCCCAAGTTTCCTTGAGGGGGCGCTACAAAGCGCTCTAGTTTGGACCAACACTCAGAGGAGCATTGGCCCGGGGGGGGGGGGGGGGTTAAATAAAGATGACCCTCGGGCTCGCGAAAAGCCAAGGGAAAGACGCTTAGTTGGCAAATGGTAAAACCAAGGTTGGGCCTTGCTGGAGGAGTTTTATTCAAAACGAACTGTCATGGGGGTCCCATAAATCACCCAACCGCGTAAGGAACGCAAAATCAAGGAACATAACACCGGTATGACGGAAACTAGGGCGGCAAGAGTGGAACAAGACACCAGGCATAAGGCCGAGCCTTCCACCCTTTACCAAGTATATAAGGTGCATTAATTAAACAGGAGATATTGTGATATCCCAAAGTATCCATGTTCCAACAAGGAACAAACTTCATCTTCACCTGCAACTAGCAACGCTATAAGAGGGGCTGAGCAAAAGCGGTGACATAGCCAAACAACGGTTTGCTAGGAAAGGATGGTTAGAGGTTTGAAATGGCAATATGGGTGGCATGATATAGCAAGTGGTAGGTAACGTAGCATAGGCATAGCAAAAGAGCGAGCATCTAGCAAGCAAAGATAGAAGTGATTTCGAGGGTATGGTCATCTTGCCTGCAAGGTTCTCAGAGTTGTCGAAGGCTTGATCCTCGTAGGCGTTCTCAACAGGTTCCTCGTTCATGTACTCGTCTCCCGGCTCTACCCAAAGCAAGAACACAACCAATGGATCAACAATCAAACATGGAACAATGCACAAGTAACATGATGCGATACATGACATGATATGCGGGATGTGATATGCAATGCATATGTGTGCTCCGGAAGGAAAATTATGAACAAGGCATCAACTTGGCAAACCAAGTATGCCGCTGGAAAGATGAGATGATTTCGGTTGAAATCGATATAAAGATCGCCGGAATCGGATGCACGGCTTGCAAATGACAAGCAAAACAAGGATGACGCGAATCTGCGTTTAACAGCACGATGCTACTTAGCATGCAACAAGAAACTATGCTACAGCACCCCAACATAAAAACAAAGCATATGACAGTGATCTATAGGAGATGCTTAACAAAATAGGAACACTGAGCTACGGCTAAATCACATCATAACAGGTTCAAACAAGGATGGTGAAAGTGCAAAAAATATCAGGTTCACAGACTTAGTGAAAACACTAATATGCCAGAAATTAACATCAGGAAGGCATGTTTAGAGCAAGCAAACAACAAGCTACAGGAACTTATAATAGCAAAACAAGACATGGCAGGAATCTACTCAAAGCATAGATCAAAAGTCCCTTACTGACCATAAGCCAAAAAGGACCATAAGAAATGGTGGCACCCATGTAAACATAGCAAGTTTCATTAAAGATCTCAGACTTAGCAGAAAACTAGACATGGCAAAAACAGATAACAAGTAAGCATGTTCGTGAGCTCGATGCACTCACTACAGAGCATTTCATGATAAAATAAGCATACATCCATCAAGAAGACATGGCATAGAAGCTATACATGGCAAAAACAACATCATATCATACACGGATCAACTACAACAACCTTGTAAAAATTGAATATCATGTAAACAATCTGCCAGGAAATATTTTGTAGCAAAAGTAGAGCATGAAAATGACATGCTAGGCTACTCCATAATTGCCAAAAAAGTCATGGATGGATAGAGTACATCCATATGTTCAAAACACCCTTACTGATCATGCTCAAAATGGGCATAGATCTCTCTGTAACAACATGAACACATGGCATAAAAATAACAGCAGGACATGACTTAGTGAAATTACTAAGTTCCTGAAGTCAGCAACATTATCATCCCTAGTTTGCATGCTTGTGCTAGTCACCACAAAGATCACAAAAATACATGGCATACACCCCTGTAAAGCTGGCATGGCATAGATCAAAACATATGTAGGGCTCAAGTACATAAGATGCACACATTAATCATGGCAAAAATGACAAAAGTGCATGTTCTGTTAAGAAATAGAAACTAACATCACATAGCCCTCTTCCAACAGCATTTCGGGCATCAAGATGAGCTCAAATGTAAATGATACAATGGAATGAAATGATGTACTCTTCGATACGAACAAATTGGTGTGCTACACGCCCAAAACAGAGCCACGGGTGCGGAGATGTGATGCAATGAAGATGCAACAAAATAATCACAGAAATGACATAGACGATTTCGGGGGGGAGAAGAAAGTCAACCGTAGCGATTTCCAGATCAGATCTGGCCGGAGTTCGAGGTCGCCGGCGTGGGAGCTCCGGCCGGAGGGAGGAGAGGCCGGGGCGCCGGAGGCGCGGGCCGCGGGGGCCGGGGACGGGCCTCACGGGCCTGGCGTGGCCGGCGGCGATGTGGGGCGCGGCCTGCCATGTGGCGGCACCTGATTCGCCGGGGAGCGGTGGCGGACGTGTCCGGATCGCCCGGACGTGTCCGGCGGCGGCGGAGGAGCGGGCTAGGGTTTGGGGATCCGGAAATTCAGGGGAGTGCACATATTTATAGGTAGAGGGAGCTAGGAGACTCCAAATGAGGTGCGGTTTTCGCCCACACGATCGTGATCTGACGACGGAGAGCATGGAAGTGACTTAGATGGGTTATTGGGCTGTTTTGGATGGGTGTTGGGCTGCAACCCAAAAGAGGCCTTTGCGCTTACCCGGTTAACCGTTGGAGTGTCAAACGAGCTCCAAATGACTCGAAACTTGACAAGTGGTCTACCGGTGGTGTACCAAGGCCACTTGGCAAGCCTCGTCCCATTCCGAGAACTTTTAACACCCTCTCACGACAAAGAGACAAGAGGGGTGCACTGGTGCATGTGGGAGTGTCGGAATGCAAAACGGACAACGGGGAAAATGCTCGGATGCATGAGACGAACACGTATGCAAATGAGATGCACATGATGACATGATATGAGATGCATGACATGAACAAAATGCAAAATGAAGAAAAACCCAACCACGGAGGGAATATCATATCACAATGCCGAAAATGGCAAGAGTTGGAGTTACAAATATGGAAAGTTACATCCGGGGTGTTACAACACTCCATCACTACAAGAGGATCTCGTCCCGAGATCTAGGACTGAAAGAACTCCAGATATTCGGAACGGAGGTGATCCTCGCGCTCCCAGGTGGCTTCTCGGTCGGAATGGTGTGACCACTTCACTTTCAGGAATTTGATTGACTTGTTGCGAGTCTTGCGCTCGGTTTCTTAAAGAATAGCAATGGGGTGCTCATGATAAGAGAGATCTTCTTGGAGGTCAATTTCTTCGAAGTTGATAGTGCGCTCAGGAGTCTTGAAGCACTTGCGAAGCTGTGACACGTGAAACACATCGTGCACGTTTGCAAAGTTGGATGGAAGCTCGAGTTGGTAGGCGAGATCGCCTCTTTTGCCAATGATCTTGAAAGGACCCACGTATCTAGGGGCAAGCTTCCCTTTGATACTGAAGTGACGAGTGAATTTCATTGGTGAGACGCGGAGGTAGACATGGTCTCCGATTTCAAAAGCCACATCATGGTGCTTGTCATCATAATAGCTCTTCTGGCGCGATTGCGCGGCTTTGAGATTCTCACGAATGACTTTGCACATTTCTTTGGCTTCTGTGATCAAGTCGTTGCCAAGAAGTTGGCGTTCAGCTGTCTCGGACCAATTGAGAGGAGTACGGCACTTTCTGCCATGGAGAATTTCGAATGGGGCCTTGCCCGAACTCGCTTGGAAGCTGTTGTTGTAGGAGAACTCGGCATATAGGAAGACAATCTTCAAACCTCATACCGAAAGAGATGACACAAGCCCTTAGCATGTCTTCAAGGATTTGATTGACTCGCTCGACTTGGCCACTTGTTTGAGGATGGAAAGCTGTGCTGAAACGAATGTTGGTGCCCATGGCCTTCTGAAAGGAGTCCCAGAACTTAGAACTGAAGATGCTTCCATGGTCTGAAGAGATCAATTGTGGAATACTGTGCAAGGAGACAATTCTGGAGGTGTGTAGCTCTGCCAGCTGAGCTGTTGTGATATTTGATAGGAAAAAAATGAGCCACTTTAGTAAGCTTGTCAATGACAACGAAGATAGCATCATTTCCACGCTTGGACTTAGGAAACCCAGTCAAGAAGTCCATCTCGATATGATCAAACTTCCATTCTGGAATAGCAAGAGGTTGGAGGAGACCAGCTGGTCTTTGCTGTTCTGCTTTCACCCTTCTACAAACATCACATTCATTCATGAATTGAGCAATTTCTCGCTTCATTCGAGTCCACCAATATGACTGCTTGAGGTCATGGTACATCTTCGTACTACCAGGATGAATGGATAGAAGAGAATTGTGTGCCTCATTCATGATGACTTTTCTCAGATCGCCTTTAGGAACCACAATACGATCCTCAAACAAAAGAGTATCTTTGTCATCCAAGCGATAGCACTTGTATTTGGAAATGCCCTTGTCAATACCACGTTTCACCTTCTTCACCATGGTATCCAGGAGTTGTGCCTCATGAATTTGATCTTCCAAAGTAGGAGAGACTATGAGGTTGGCAAGAAATCCTTGAGGAACAACTTGAAGATTCAGTTTGCGGAAAGCTTCACAAAGATCCGGTTGGAAGGGCTTGAGAATTAAGCTGTTGCAATAAGCCTTTCTGCTCAGAGCATCTGCAATCACATTCGCCTTGCCTGGAGTATATTCAATACTTGGATTGTACTCTTGAATCATTTCGACCCATCGAGTTTGCCTGAGGATGAGGTTGGGTTGAGTGAAGATATACTTGAGACTCTTGTGATCGGTGAAAATGTCCACTTTCCTTCCCAACAAGAGATGTCTCCATGTTATTAATGCATGTACAACTGCGGCCAACTCAAGATCGTGAGTGGGGTAGTTCTTTTCGTTGGGCTTCAACTGACGAGAGGTATAGGCCACAACTTTCTTCTCTTGCATTAACACAGCACCAAGACCTTGAAGAGAAGCATCACAGAATACTTCAAATGGCTTGGATTCATCAGGAGGAGTCAAGACAGGAGTTGTGACGAGTTTCTCTTTGAGGGTGTTGAAAGCAACATCACACTCAGGTGTCCAGACATACTTGACATGCTTCTAGAGGAGGTTGGAAAGAGGCTTTGCAACCTTAGAGAAGTTCTCAACGAATCTTCGACAATAGCTTGCAAGACCGAGAAAACTGCGGAGCTGCTTGACATTCTGAGGAGGTTCCCAATTCACAATTGAAGACACCTTCTTGCGATTAACATCGATGCCCTTGGCGGAGATGATGTGACCAAGATAAAGAACTTCATCAAGCCAGAACTCACATCTGGAAAACTTCGCATAGAATTGATGCTCTCTGAGCTTGTCGAGCACCAATCGCAAATGTTTGGCATGATCCTGCTTGTTCTTGGAGAAGACCAAAATATCATCGAGATACACCAAGACGAAATCATTGGTGTAGGGGTTGAAGATAAAGTTCATCATTCGAGAGAATGTTGGAGGAGCATTGACAAGGCCGAAAGACATGACAGTATATTCATAAGAACCATAGCTTGTTCTGAATGATGTCTTGGGAATATCTTGTTCACGAATGCGAATCTGATGATAACCCATACGAAGGTCAAGCTTGGAGAATACTTTAGCACCTTTGAGTTGCTCGAAAAGCTCATTGATGTTGGGAAGTGGATACTTGTTCTTGATTGTCTTCTTGTTCAATGGATGGTAATCGACGCAAAGTCGGTCCGTGCCATCCTTCTTCTGGACAAAAAGAACTCCACATCCCCATGGAGATGAACTCGGTCTGATCAAACCCAGACGCTCTTGTTCATCGAGCTGCTTCTTCAATTCCTTTAGTTCTTCAGGTCCAAGCTTGTAAGGACGCTTGCAAACGGGTTCAGTGCCAGGCTCAAGATCGATAACGAATTCGACTGGCCGATGCGGAGGCATACCCGGAAGCTCTTCTGGAAAGACATCTTGCTACTCACAAACGACTGGAATCTGAGAGATTGTGTGTAGCTCGCCCTTCTCATTGAGAGAAAACAACCGAATGGTTTCATCACGAGCGGCATAGATGATAACATCCTCAGAAGAGTGTGTCAATTGAATTTCCCTGGCAGCACAATCAAGTTGAGCTTTGTGCTGACAAAGCCAGTCCATCCCAAGAATAAGATCAATATCTGAGTCACCAAGGACAATTGGTTTAGACAGAAATTTGTAGTCGCCCATCTTGATAGAAACATCCGGGACGCAATTATTAGCTGTCATTTGCTTACCCGGGGACACAACTGATAAAGAACTAGGCAATTCTAGATAACCCAACTCATGCTTAGATGCAAAAGGTCTTGAGATCAAACAATGTGAAGCACCAGTATCAAATAAGACTTTTGCAGGAATATCATTAACGGAGAGATTACCCATTATCACGTCAGAAGAATCCTCTGCTTGCGCTGCATTCATCATGTTCACCTTTGCAGACTTGGGATTATGCTTGACCACTACATTTCTTGAAGACCTCACAGGAGGAGGAGGAGGAAGGCGCCTTTGGTTGAAGCATTTGTTCGCATAGTGACCTTTCTGATGACACTTGTTGCAAGTCACCTCTGAGAACGGACGATGATAAGGAGCATTTGACCTTGGAGCTTGAGGCTGAGACTTGTTCTGATAACCTGGGTTGGGTGGGTGGGAAGATCCACGACCACCTGAGTTCTTCTGTTGGTAAGGCTGGCGAAACGGAGGAGGAAGGTAGAATTTTTGCTGCTTAGCTGCGCCTTGAGAGGAAGAAGAAGACTGGAATGCATCCCTGATTCTCTTCTTAGAAGCCTCACACTTGAGCTGAGCACCTTCTTGCTTGAGTGCCATATTGTAGAATTGATCAAACTGAGTAGGCTCAACAAGAACAAGAGCTAACTGCAGATCCTCTCTAAGGCCACCTCTGAATTGATAGATCATACTCTTTTCATCAGGAACGTCTTGTTTAACGAAGTGAGCAAGTTTCTGAAACTGCTTGTTGTATTCGTACACTGACATGTTGCCTTGCTTGAGATTGCAGAATTCCTCACGCTTGCTCTCAACAACACTGGTAGGAATGTGGTGAGCTTTAAAGTCCCGACAGAAATCAGTCCAAGTAATCACTCGACCTCCTCTGGAATCCTTGTATTGCTGGAACCAATCAGCTGCTTGATCCTTGAGCTAAAAAGATGCGAACTTGATGTAGTCCTCAGGCCGGACATTGCTGCATTCGAAATGCTTGTTGATATGCACGAGCCAATCGTCGGCGTCTGTGGCCTTGGCACAGTAGCTGAAAGACTTCGGCTGATTTGCAAGGAATTGGTTGAGGGTAGGAAACTGAGGCTGATGGTTGAAGTGCCCTTGACCTTGATTCCCTTGGTTGCCTTGGCCTTGGTTACGCTCTTGCATCAGCTGAATCAACAACTGAGTGTTGGCGTTAGTGGTTGCCATCAAAGTTTGCCATGCCTCCGGAGGCGGAGGTGGAGGTGGAGGGTTCACCTGACTCCCATCACCGCGTTCCGAATTCTGACGCGTTGGTGGAGCCATCCTGAAGAGGGTGACATCCGTTAGCATCTTGATAGACAGATAGACAAGTTGAATCAACGGATAGAAATTGCAACATATAGTCTTCACAATAAACATTCGAACAGGGATGAACGAATGAATTCCAAAGTAAACATCACGTCCATTAAGGTGAGAAGCCACTTGATAAGAGATTGATGAATGAAAATAAAAACAAGGTATGAATGGAACAAATAAGTGGTAAGGATTACCCAATCAGAAACCAAATATCTGCGGGAAGAAGTGCTAGAGCTACTTGAATCCCACCTATAAACTCCCGAAACTTTCCGGTTATGCAATCAGGTGTTGGGGATACAGGGGAAGCAATATATCTCACCCAAACTAACAATCCCTACATCCAGCTGTATCCATCTGTTAACACATAAATAAGAAACCTTCGGAAATCGTGTACCTCAACCTTCGAAAATCATCCGTTATACGAGTCATGGCAATACTCCCGTACTCACCTCAGTACTAGGTTATCGGGGTTATCTCACCAACAACTGTACAAAAGAGTTTTTCGATGTCGGCAAAACTCAGGTATTCCAGAACTGCAACGATAAAATTGTGACGACAACACCTCGGAGCTCAACTCCCCGGGACACTGCCACAACCCCTAAATGTCAGGAGGCACCAAGAACAATGTTCTCGTCACAAAACCATCGGAACGATTCCAAGATACCCGCGTGATCCTAAAATTTTTTTAGTGAAATTTGAGGAGAGGAGAGTCAAACATCTACGTCAGGAGACCTCACCAGAGCGCCAAAGGGACTGAGGAGTAAAAAGAATCCTACTCTCCGATATATATAGTCCTAAGACTCAAAACATTTTTGTTCTAGACTCAACAACGCCAGCAATCAATCAAGCAGGGGGCTCCTAAGTCGGGGATGGCTCTGATTACCAACTTGTAACGCCCTCGATGCGGCTATATCTCCCACGTGTCGAAGCACAACTTAGAGGCATAACCGCATTGAAAGCAATGTCGCAAGTGAGGTAATCTTCACACAACCCATGTAATACATAAGGGAAAGAGATACATAGTTGGCTTACAGTCGCCACTTCACACAATACATAAATAAACATCCATCATCCAGAATACACTCAAGGTCCGGCTACGGAACCAAAATAAAAGGAAGACTACCCCAAAAGCTACACAGATCCCCGATCGTCCCAACTGGGCTCCACTACTGATCGTCTGGAAATGAAACATAGTAACGACCACGGTCCTCATCAAACTCCCACTTGAGCTCGACTGTGCCACTTGCGCTGGTATCATCGGTACCTGCATCTGTTTTGGTAGAATCTGTGAGCCACAAGGACTTAGCAATCTCACACCCGCGAGATCAAGACTATTTAAGCTTATAGGTAGGACATAGTGGTGAGGTGGAGCTGCAGCAAGCGACTAGCATATAGGGTGGCTACATTCGCAAAAGAGAGCGAGAAGAGAAGCAAGGCATGGTCGTGAAGCTAGTAGTGATCAAGAAGTGATCCTAGAGCAACCTACGCCAAACATAACTCCAACACCGTGTTCACCTCCCGGACTCCGACGAGAAGAGACCATCACGATTACACACGCGGTTGATGTATTTTAATTAAGGTCAACTTCAGGTTTTCTACAACCGGACATTAACAAATTCCCATCTGCCTCATAACCGCGGGCACGGCTTTCGAAAGATAATACCCTGCAGGGGTGTCCCAACTTAGCCCATCATAAGCTCTCACGGTCAACGAAGGATATTCCTTCTCCCGGGAAGACCCGATCAGTCTCGGAATCCCGGTTCGCATGACATTTCGACAATGGTAAAACTAGACCAGCAAAGCCGCCCGAATGTTCCGACAAATCCCGATAGGAGCTGCACATATCTCGTTCTCAGGGCACACCGGATGAGCAGTCCGTACAACTAAAACCAGACCCCAAGTTTCCTTGAGGGGGCGCTGCAAAGCGCTCTAGTTTGGACCAACACTCAGAGGAGCATTGGCCCGGGGGGGGGTTAAATAAAGATGACCCTCAGGCTCACGAAAACCCAAGGGAAAAAGGCTTAGGTGGCAAATGGTAAAACCAAGGTTGGGCCTTGCTGGAGGAGTTTTATTCAAAGCGAACTGTCACGGGGGTCCCATAAATCACCCAACCGCGTAAGGAACGAAAAATCAAGGAACATAACACCGGTATGACGGAAACTAGGGCGGCAAGAGTGGAACAAGACACCAGGCATAAGGCTGATCCTTCCACCCTTTAACAAGTATATAAGGTGCATTATATAAACAGGAGATATTGTGATATCCCAAAGTATCCATGTTCCCACAAGGAACAAACTTCATCTTCACCTGCAACTAGCAACGCTATATGAGGGGCTGAGCAAAAGCGGTGACATAGCCAAACAACGGTTTGCTAGGAAAGGATGGTTAGAGATTTGACATGGCAATATGGGTGGCATGATATAGCAAGTGGTAGGTAACGTAGCATAGGCATAGCAAAAGAGCGAGCATCTAGCAAGCGAAGATAGAAGTGATTTTGAGGGTATGGTCATCTTGCCTGCAAGGTTCTCAGAGTTGTCGAAGGCTTGATCCTCGTAGGCGTTCTCAACAGTTTCCTCGTTCACGTACTCGTCTCCCGGCTCTACCCAAAGCAAGAACACAAGCAATGGAACCACAATCAAACATGGAACAATGCACAAGCAACATGATGCGATACATGACATGATATGCGAGATGTGATATGCAATGCATATGTGTGCTCCGGAAGGAAAATAATGAACAAGGCATCAACTTGGCAAACCAAGTATGCCGCTGGAAAGATGAGATGATTTCGGTTGAAATCGATATAAAGATCACCGGAATCGGATGCACGGCTTGCAAATGACAAGCAAAACAAGAATGACGCGAATCTGCGTTTAGCAGCACGATGCTACTTAGTATGCAACAAGAAACTATGCTACAACACCCCAACATAAAAACAAAGCATATGACAGTGATCTACAGGAGATGCTTAACAAAATAGGAACACTGAGCTACGGCTAAATCACATCATAACAGGTTCAAACAAGCATGGTAAAAGTGCAAAAAATATCAGGTTCACAGACTTAGTGAAAACACTAATATGCCAGAAATTAACATCAGGAAGGCATGTTTAGAGCAAGCAAACAACAAGCTAAAGGAACTTATAATAGCAAAACAAGACATGGCAGGAATCTACTCAAAGCATAGATCAAAAGTCCCTTACTGACCATAAGCCAAAAAGGAACATAAGAAATGGTGGCACACATGTAAACATAGCAAGTTTCATTACAGATCTCGGACTTAGCAGAAAACTAGACATGGCAAAAACAGATAACAAGTAAGCATGTTCGTGAGCTCGATGCACTAACTACAGAGCATTTCATGATAAAATAAGCATACATCCTTCAAGAAGACATGGCATAGAAGCTATACATGGCAAGAACAACATCATACCATACACGGATCAACTACAACAACCTTGTAAAAATTGAATATCATGTAAACAATCTGCTAGGAAATATTTTGTAGCAAAAGTAGAGCACGAAAATGACATGCTAGGCTACTCCATAATTGCCAACAAAGGCATGGATGGATAGAGTACATCCATATGTTCAAAACACCCTTACTGATCATGCTCAAAATGGGCATAGATCTCTCTGTAACAACATGAACACATGGCATAAAAATAACAGCAGAACATGACTTAGTGAAATTACTAAGTTCCTGAAATCAGCAACATTATGATCCCTAGTTTGCATGCTTGTGCTAGTCACCACAGAGATGACAAAAATACATGGCATAAACCCCTGTAAAGCTGGCATGGCATAGATCAAAACATATGTAGGGCTCAAGTACATAAGATGCACACATTAATCATGGCAAAAATGACAAAAGTGCATGTTCTGTTAAGAAACAGAAACTAACATCACATAGCCCTCTTCCGACAGCATTTCGGGCATCAAGATGAGCTCAAATGTAAATGATGCAATGTAATGAAATGATGTACTCTTCGAGACGAACAAATTGGTATGCTACACGCCCAAAACGGAGCCACGGGTGCGAAGATGTGATGCGATGAAGATGCAACAAAATAATCACAGAAATGACTTGGACGATTTCGGGGGGAGAAGAAAGTCAACCGTAGCGATTTCCAGATCGGATCTGGCCGGAGTTTGAGGTCGCCGGCGTGGGAGCTCGGGCCAGAGGGAGGAGAGGCCGGGGCGCCGGAGGCACGGGCCGCGGGGGCCGGGGACGGGACTAGCGGGCCTGGCACGGCCGGCGGCGATGTGGGGCGCGGCCCGTCACGCGGCGGCGCCTGATTCGCCGGGGCGCGGCGGCGGACGTGTCCGGCTCGCCCGGACGTGTCCGACGGCGGCAGAGGAGCGGGCTAGGGTTTGGGGATCCGGAAATTCGGGGGAGTGCACATATTTATAGGTAGAGGGAGCTAGGAGACTCCAAATGAGGTGCGGTTTTCGCCCACACAATCGTGATCCGATGATGGAGAGCATGGAAGTGAGTTAGATGGGTTATTGGGCTGTTTTGGAGGGGTTTTGGACTGCAACCCAAAAGAGGCCTTTGCGGTTACCCGGTTAACCGTTGGAGTGTCAAACGAGCTCCAAATGACTCGAAACTTGACAGGTGGTCTACCGGTGGTGTACCAAGGCCACTTAGCAAGCCTCGTCCCATTCCGAGAATGTTTAACACCCTCTCACGACAAAGAGACAAGAGGGGTGCGCTGGTGCATGTGGGAGCGTCGGATTGCAAAACGGACAACGGGGAAAATGCTCGGATGCATGAGACGAACACGTATGCAAATGAGATGCTCATGATGACATGATATGAGATGCATGACATGAAAAAAATGCAAAATGAAGAAAAACCCAACCACGGAGGGAATATCATATCACAATGCCGAAAATGGCAAGAGTTGGAGTTACAAATATGGAAAGTTACATCCGGGGTGTTACAGGCTCCCTCCACCCTCATGGAGGCCTCACGTCCTTCCCGGATTACTTCTTGCTTTCTAAAATTCTTAAATATTAGTTTTGGAGTCGGTTTACTTACCGTACCACATACCTATTCCTTTTCGGAGTCTGCAACGTTTTGGAAAGTGTCCCTTATGTATTCCTCCGGGGTTACGGTCTCAATAATATTAGTTTCAACATTCATAGGATTACCTGAGATATAATGTTTGATTCTTTGACCGTTCACCACCCTCGGACTTGTGCCTTCGAAGTTGTTGATTTTTATGGCACCAGAACGATAGAACTCCTCGATAACGTAAGGACCTTCCCACTTACAAAGAAGTTTTCCTGCAAAAAAATCTTAAACGAGAGTTGAATAGCAACACATTATCACCAACGTTAAATTCTCGCTTTTGTATCCTTTTGTCATGCCATCCTTTAAATTTTTCTTTGAACAGCTTGGCATTCTCATAGGCTTGGGTTCTCCATTCATCAAGTGAGCTAATATCAAATAACCTCTTCTCATCGGCAAGTTTGAAGTCATAGTTGAGCTCTTTAATAGCCCAATATGCTTTATGTTCAAGTTCGAGAGGTAAGTGACATGCTTTTCCATAAACCATCTTATACGAAGACATACCCATAGGATTTTTATATGCAGTTCTATAGGCCAATAATGCATCATCAAGTTTCTTGGACCAATTCTTTCTAGATCTATTAACAGTCTTTTGCAAAATTAATTTGAGCTCTCTATTGCTCAATTCTACTTGACCACTAGCCTGCGCGTGATAAGGAGATGTAATTCTATGATTAACATCATACTTAGCAAGCATTTTACGAAAAGCACCATGAATAAAATGTGAACCACCATCAGTCATTAGATATCTAGGGACTCCAAACCTTGAAAAAATAACTTCTTTAAGCATCTTAATAGAGGTGTTATGATCAGCACTACTAGTTGGAAAAGCTTCTACCCATTTAGTAACATAATCAACAACAACTAAAATATGTGTATATCCATTAGAGGAAGGAAAAGGTCCCATATAATCAAAGCCCCAAACATCAAATGGTTCAATAACAAGAGAATAATTCATAGGAATTTCTTGACGTCTACTAATATTACATATTCTTTGACATTCATCACAAGACAAGACAAACTTACGAGCATCCTTGAACAGAGTAAGCCAATAAAAACCGGATTGCAATACCTTATGTGCAGTTATATCTCCAGCATGGTGTCCTCCATATGGTTCAGAGTGACACTTGCGTAGGATCTGTTCTTGTTCATGCTCAGGTACACAATGTCTAATAACACCATCTACTCCTTCTTTATAAAGGTGTGGGTCATCCTAGAAGTAATGTCTTAAATCATAAAAGAACTTTTTCTTTTACTGTTATGTGAAACTATGTGGTATAAATTTAGAACCAATGTAATTAGCATAATCAACATACCATGGAGCAGTACGAGAAGCATTAAAAAACGCTAATTGTTGATCAGGAAAGCTATCATCAATAGGTAGTGGGTCATCAAGAACATTCTCTAACCTGGACAAGTTGTCTGCAATGGTGTTCTGAGCTCCCTTTCTATCAATAATATGCAAATCAAATTCTTGGAGCAAGAGAACCCATCTAATATGTCTAGTCTTAGCATCTTTTTTTCCATAAGATATTTAATAGCAGCATGATCAGTGTGAATAGTAAATTTAGAATCAACCATATAAGGTTTGAACTTATCACAAGCAAACACAACTGCTAAGAATTCTTTTTCAGTATTAGCATAACTTCTCTGGGCAGTATCAAGAGTTTTACTAGCATACAGGATAACATTTAATTTCTTATCAACTATTTGCCCTAGAACAACACCTACAGCATAATTACTAGCATCACACATAATTTCAAAGGGTAAATTCCAATCAGGTGGCTGAACAATAGGTGCAGTGATCAAAGCTTTCTTAAGTATTTCAAATGCTTCTACACAATCATCATCAAAGACAAAAGGAATATCTTTTTGCAATAAATTAGTCAGAGGCCTAAAGATTTTAGAAAAGTCCTTAATGAACCTCCTATAAAAGCCGACATGACTAAGGAAACTTCTTGTACCTTTTATGTCCTTGGGACATGGCATCTTTTCAATAGCATCAACTTTAGCTTTATCAACTTCAATACCTTTCTCAGAAATCTTATGCCCCAAGACAATGCCTTCATTAACCATAAAGTGGCACTTTTCCCAATTCAAGGCGAAACTAGTGTCTTCACATCTCTGCAAAACTCGATCAAGGTTGCTCATGTAATCATCAAAAGAGGATCCATAAACGGAGAAATCATCCATGAATACCTCACAAATCTTTTCACAAAACTCAGAGAATATAGCCATCATGCATCTTTGAAAGGTAGCAGGTGCATTACATAAACCAAAAGGCATACGTCTATAAGCAAAAGTACCGAAAGGGAAAGTAAAAGTAGTTTTTGATTGATCCTCCGCTCACATAGGTATTTGAGAGAAACCAGAATAACCATCTAGAAAGCAGAAATGTGTATGTTTGGATAGTCTTTCTAGCATTTGATCAATAAAAGGTAAAGGGTAATGATCTTTCTTAGTAGCTTTATTTAACTTACAGAAATCAATTACCATCCTATAACCTGTAATAATTCTTTGCGGGATCAATTCATCTTTATCATTAGGAACGATAGTAATACCTCCCTTCTTAGGAACGCAATGGACAGGACTTACCCAATCACTATCAGCAACGGGATAAATTATACCTGCCTCAAGGAGCTTAAGTATCTCCTTTCTTACCACTTCTTTCATTTCAGGATTTAACCGTCGTTGAGGATCTCTAACTAGTTTGGCATCTTTTTCCAATTTTATTTTGTGTTGGCATAGAGTGGGACTAATGCCCTTAAGATAATCCAGAGTATATCCAATAGCATCACGGTGCTTCTTCAGAGTTTTTAATAATCTTTCCTCTTCTTGCCCTGAAAGGTTAGCACTAATAATAACAGGATATATTATCTTTTCATCAGGATAAGCATATTTAAGGTTATCAGGTAAAGGTTTGAGCTCAAACACGGGATCACCCTTGGGTGGAGGGGGATCCCCTAGGATTTCAACAGTTAAGTTGTGTTTTAGAATAGGACCCTGTTGAAGGAATGCTTCATCTATTTCCCTTCTTTCATTCATAAACATATCATTTTCATGGTCTAGCAAATATTGTTTAACGGATCAGTAGGAGGTACGGCAGTAGAAGCAAGACCAATAATTTCATCCTTACTAGGCAATTCTTTATCACGGGGTTGTCTATGAAACTTAGGAAAATTAAACTCATGAGACATATCCCCTAAGCCAATTGTAACAACATCCTTTTTGCAATCAATCCTAGCATTAACAGTATTCAAGAAGGGTCTGCCAAATATAATAGGAAAAAAGTCATCTTGTGGGGAACCAAGAACAAGAAAATGAGTAGGATATTTAACTTTCCCACACAAGACTTCAACATCTCTAACAATCCCAACTGGTGAAATAGTATCTCTATTGGCAAGCTTAATAGTAACATCAATACCTTCTAACTCAGCGGGTGCAATGTCATGCATAATTTCTTTATATAAGGAAATAGGTATTGCACTAGCACTAGCACCAATATCAAACAAGCCATGGTAACAATGATCTCCTATTTTAACAAAAATAACAGGCATGCCTACAACGGGTCTATGTATCTTAGCATCTGGTCTAGCAATATTAGCAGTTTCACCACAGAAATAAATAACATGCCCATCTATATTATCATCCAAGAGATCTTTAACCATAGAAATACTAGGTTCAACTTTGATTTGCTCAGGGGGTGTTTAAGTTCTACGAACAACAGTTGAAGCTTTAGCATGATCCTTTATCCTAATGGGAAAAGGTGGTTTCTCAACATAAGTAGTAGGAACAATAGGATCATTATAAGTGATAGTCTTTTCTTAAACTGTAATAGGTGCAACTACCTTTACTTCAGCGGGAGGATTATATTTAAACCACTTCGCCTTAGGGAGATCAATGTGAGTAGCAAAAGATTAAGAAAAAGTAGCTACTATCTCAGAGTCAAGTCCATATTTAGCGCTAAATCCACGAAAAGCATCGGTATCCATAAAAGATTTAACAATCAAACTTAGGTGTCCTACCTGACTCCTTACCATCGTCGGAACCCCAATATTTAGAGTTGCATTTAGTTCTTTCCAAAAAATCCCACTTGAATTCAGTAGTCTTCAGCATATAAGAACCAGCACAGGAAGTATCAAGCATGGTGTCATCATTGAGAGAAAGCCGAGCATAAAATTTTTGAATAATCATTTCTCTTGAGAGATCATAATTGGGGCATGAATATAACATTGACTTAAGCCTCCCCCAACCTTGAGCAATGCTTTCTCCTTCGCAAGGCCAGAAATTATATATGTAATTACGATCACGATGAACAAGATGCATAGGATAGAACTTCTGGTGAAATTCCAATTTCAATCGTTTATAGTTACAAGATCTCGTATCATCACGTAGCCTATACCATGTCAATGGGTCTCCCTTCAAAGATAAAGGGAAGACCTTCCTCTTAACAACATCATCGGGAATACCTGCAAGCTTAAATAATCCACAAACTTCATCCACAAAGATAAGGTGTAAATCGGGATGCAATGTTCCATCTCCTGCAAAGGGATTTGCTAGCAGTTTCTCTATCATACCCGAAGGAATCTCAAAGTAAACATTTTTAGTAGGTTCAGTAGGTTGAGGAGCAACTCTTTGCTCTACTGGCCGGGGCGAAGATACCCCGAATAAGCCCCTCCAAGGATTAGTTTCCATAGTAACAAGTGACAGAAAATTTCAGCACACCATATAAATGTTTCCTTACCAAGTTCCACTCACCAAAGGCCCTTCACTCCCCAGAAATGGCGCCAGAAAAGAGTCTTGATGACCCACAACTATAGGGGATTTATCATAGTCCTTTTGATAAGTAATAGTGTCAAACACAACGAGGAGCATAAGGAAATTACAAGAGGTTTTCAGTAAGGTATTCTCTACAAGCACTGAAATTGTAGGTAACAGATAGTTTTGTGAAAAGATAATTTGTAACGGGTTACAAAAAATGAAAGTAAATAAAGTGCAGCAAGGTTGCCCAATCCTTTTTGTAGCAAAGGACAAGCCTGGACAATTTCTTATAATGAGAAAAGCGCTCCCGAGGACACATGGGAATTATCATCAAGCTAGTTTTCATCACGCTCATATGATTCGTGTTCGGTACTTTGATAATTTGATATGTGGGTGGACCAGTGCTTAGGTACTGCCCTTTCTTGGACAAGCATCCCACTTATGATTAACCCCTATTGCAAGCATCTGCAACTACAAAAGAAGTATTAAGGTAAACCTAACCATAGCCTGAAACTAGGGGATCCAAATCAACCCCTTACGAAGCAACGCATAAACTAGGATTTAAGCTTCTGTCACTCTACCAAACCATCATATACATATTACTTCCCAATTCCTTCCTCTAGGCCCAAATAATGGTGAAGTTTCATGTAGTCTACGTTCACATAACACCACTAGAGGAGAGACAACATACATCTCATCAAAATATCGAATTAATACCAAATTCACATGACTTCTAATAGCAAGACTTCACCCATGTCCTCAGGAACAAACGTAACTACTCACAAAGCATATTCATCTTCATGATCAGAGGAGTATTAATATGCATTAAGGATCTGAACATATGATCTTCCACAAAGTAAACCAATTAGCATCAACTACAAGGAGTAATCAACACTACTAGCAACCCAGAGGTACCAATTTGTGGTTTTGATACAAGATTGGATACAAGAGATGAACTAGGGTTTTGAGAGGAGATGGTGCTGGTGAAGATGTTGATGGAGATTGACCCCCTCTCGATGAGAGGATCGTTGGTGATGATGATGGTAATGATTCCCCCCTCCCGAAGGGAAGTTTCCCCGGCAGAACAGCTCCGCCGGAGCCCTAGATTGGTTCCGCCAAGGTTCCGCCTCGTGGCGGCGGAGTTTCGTCCCGTAAGCTTGCATATGATTTTTTTTCCAGGGTAAAAGCCTTCATATAACAGAAGATGGGCACCGGAGGGCCACCAGGGGGCTCAGGAGACAGGGGGCGCGCCCAGTAGGGGCGCGCGCCCCCACCCTCCTGGCCAGGGTGTGGGCCCCCTCTGGTATTTTATTCTCTCAATAATTCTTATGAATTCCAAAAATGACTTCCGTGGAGTTTCAGCATTTTTGGAGCTGTGCAGAATAGGTTTCCAATATTTGCTCTTTTTCCAGCCAGAATCCCAGCTGCCGGCATTCCCCCTCTTCATGATAAACCTTGTAAGATAAGAGAGAATAGCCATAAGTATTGTGATATAACATGTAATAACAGCCCATAATGCAATAAATATCGATATAAAAGCATGATGCAAAATGGACGTATCAAGGCGGTATTGCCCTGCAATATTATTCATGACTCACCTCGAGTGTGCATGCATGAAGAGAGAGAAGCCGATCTTGATCGGCAGGACAATTTAGATGCCCTGGAGGAGGAGCGCGACGTCGCAAAAGACCGTTCCGCATTTTATCAGCAACAGGCTCGCAGGTATCAAAGCAGAGAAGTACGGGCCAAAACTTATAACATTGGCGAACTCGTTCTACGCCTACCGGAGAAGAAAAAGGACAAGCTCAAGCCGAAGTGGGAGGGTCCCTTCATCATTGATAAAGTTCTCACCGGAGGAGCGTTCCACATGTGTGATGCATCAAATAATCGACTCGAGCCGAACCCATGGAACGCGGCCAGACTCCGAAGATTGTACGCCTAGCGCCGAACTCTTTGTTTGTCTCCTTCCCTCCACCTTTTTTTTTACTTTTCAGTTATATCCTCTCTCTTTCTTTTTATGGCTCTAAGGCTTTAAGTGTCACTCGACTACACACTTGTGACGTGCTAATCCTCAAGTTTGTGTGCTCATACCTGGGGGCTTCCTATACAGGAGCTTAATATAATTATCTTCCAGGCATCACGCCCGTTGCATATGTGTTTCTTTCCCATACGTACCTTTTCTTCACCATTATATGCATCGATATGACTTAAGTTTTGGCCAAGCTGGGTTGCCTGGCTCCTGTGTTTATGCCCTACGTTCCCATTAGTTCGGCTAGGGCATAAGGGGAGCACCTCTGCGATTGTTACTGCCGGGTACTCCGGACGTGTACCTCGGACTGGGTGAAGCCGAAAGCTAGCATTCTTAAGGGAATATTCAGTCGGTGAACTAAAGATGTTTTTTACCTATTACAATACAAACCCCCAAATGTTGCATATACTTCGTTTCTGCTTGCAGTTCGGACATGCACATTAATGCATGCGTACCTAGGGAAAGGAACCCTTAACGGAACTATTCTCTCTGGAAGATGTTTCTTCCTATCCATGTAATATAACATAGCTAGTTGGGTACTTGTCTGTTCAAGCAATTATGACCCCTACGCCTGGTTTCCACGTGTACCCCGGTTTATATAACTGAGCGGGTATTCGGAAACACTCAGGACTATTGGATGAGGGAGTCCTGGATTAGGGGGTCCTCGGACAGCCGGACTATGTACTTTGGCCGGACTGTTGGACTATGAAGATACAAGATTGAAGACTTTGTCCCGTGTCCGGGTGGGACTCTCCTTTGCATGGAAGGCAAGCTTGGCAATCCGGATATGTAGATCTCCTTATCTATAACCGACTCTGTGTAACCCTAGCCCCCCTCCGGTGTCTATATAAACCGGAGGGTTTAGTCCGTAGGACAACAACAATCATAATCATAGGCTAGCTTCTAGGGTTTAGCCTCTACGATCTCGTGGTAGATCAACTCTTGTAATACTCATATCATCAAGATCAATCAAGCAGGAATTAGGGTATTACCTCCATCGAGAGGGCCCAAACCTGGGTAAACATTGTGCCCCCTGCCTCCTGTTACCATTAGCCTTAGATGCACAGTTCGGGACCCCCTACCCGAGATCCGCCGTTTTTGACACCGACATTGGTGCTTTCATTGAGAGTTCCACTGTGTCGTCACGATAGGGCTTGATGGCTCCTTCAATCATCTGCAACGATGCGGTCCAGGCTGAGGTTTTCCTCCCCGGACAGATCTTCGTATTCGGCGGCTTCATACTATGGACCAACTCGCTTGGCCATCTGAAGGAGAATTATAGCTATGCCCCTGGCCATGAGGTCAGGTTTGCAAGCTTTAATTACACAGCCGACATCCGCCGAGACTTCATCTTTGATGGATTCGAGCCCATGTCAGGTATGCCGAACAGTCATGACGAGCATGACTTAGATCTGCCATCAGACTGTGTTCGTGAGATCACACCTGCGACTGCCCCGGCCCTTAATCCGGAGCAGATCATGCCATCCGAGGACGGGTGGATGGACCCCACCACGAAGGCCTCACACTCATCAGCAATGGAGCCAAACACAGATTTCACCTCCAAAGAGATCTGTGTCATCGGACCCTCGGACTCGTCTCCGTACATAAGTTCTGAACCACGCGTGTCCGTGCCCATCGAATCTGATTGGGCACCGATCATGGAGTTTACCTCCGCAGATCTCTTTCAACACTCGCCCTTGGGTGACATGCTAAATTCATTAAAGTCTCTCTCCCTGTCAGGAGACTCTTGGCTGAACTATGTCTGGCTTGAGTGGGAAGCGGACGATGAAGAAATTCGTTGCCCACCCACCACCCACTTGGTAGACACTATCGATGACCTAACCGACATGCTTGATTTTGACTCCGAAAACATCGACGGTATGGACGACGATGCTGGAGAGGAACAGGAACCACCGCCCACAGGGCGCTGGACAGCCACCTCATCATATGATATATACATGGTGGACACCCCAAAAGAAAGCAATGGCGATGAGGCAACGGAGGATAATCCCCTTGAGAAGCAATCTAAGCACCAGCGTCATTGGTGCCGCTCTAAGCCCCGCCATAGCAAAAATAGCGATACCGGCATAAGAGATGATAGCAATTGGGATGGTGCCAAAGACGAAAACAATCCCGCCCAGCCAAGCTTCGAGCAGGCCGGGTGGAAGGATGGGCAAGCTAGCCCTAAGGAACAGGCAACAGATGGAGATTTAGAGGATGACAATTACATGCCCCTCTCCGAAGACGAAGAGAGCCTTGGCGACGAAGAATTCATCGTGCCTGAGGATCCCGTCAAGCAGGAGCGCTTCAAGTGCCGGCTTATAGCCACTGCAAAAAGCCTGAAGAAGAAGCAGCAGCAGCTTCAAGCTGATCAAAATCTGCTAACTGATAGATGGACTGAGGTCCTGGCTGAGGGAGTCCTGGATTAGGGGGTATCCGGACAGCCGGACTATATACTTTGACTGGACTTTTGGACCATGAAGATACAAGACTCAAGACTTCGTCCCGTGTCTGGATGGGACTCTCCTTGGCGTGGAAGACAAGCTTGGCGATCCGGATATTATATTTCCTTCTTTGTAACCGACTCCATGAAAACCCTAGCTCCGGTGTCTATATAAACCATAGGGTTTAGTCCTTAGGGACAGAATCATAATCATCATAGGCTAGCTTCTAGGGTTTAGCCTCTACGATCTCATGGTAGATCAACTCTTGTAATACTCATATCATCAATATCAATCAAGCAGGAAGTAGGGTTTTACCTCCATCAAGAGGGCCCGAACCTGGCTAAAACATCGTGTCCCTTTCCTCCTGTTACCATTAGCCTTAGACGCATAGATCGGGACCCCCTACCCGAGATCCGCCGGTTTTGACACCGACATTGGTGCTTTCATTGAGAGTTCCTCTGTGTCATTGCTGCAAGGCTTCATGGCTCCTTCAATCGTCAACAACAACATGGTCCTGGGTGAGACTTTTCTCCCCGGACAGATCTTCGTGTTGGGCGACTTCACACTGCGGGCCAATTCGCTTGGGCATCTGGAGCAGATCGACAGCTACGCTCCTGGCCATCAGGTCAGGTTCGGAAACTTGAACTACACGGCCAATATCCACAGAGACTTGATCTTCAACGGATTCGAGCCTGCGTCAGGAGCACCGGACAGTCACGATGAGCACGGCTTAGACCTGCTGTCGGACAATGCTTAGGATATCGCCCCTTCAGGAGCCCTGGACCTAAATCCGGGGCAGATTGCGTCACCCGAGGACGGGTGGATGGACCCCTCCCCAGAGGCCGCACACTAACCGGCGGTAGAGCCGAACACAGACTTCACCCCCAAGGAAGCATGTGACACCGGACCCCCGGACTCATATCCGGCTATAGGTTCCAGTCCGCGCACCCCCGAGCCCGCCGAATCTGGTGGGGCTCCGATAACAGAGTTCACCGCTGCGGATATCTTCCAGCACTCGCCTTTTGCTGACATGCTGAACTCATTAAAGTTTCTATCTTTGTCAAGAGACTCTTGGCCGAACTATGTCCGACTCAAGGGGGAAGAAGGCGACAAAGAAATTCATTGCCCACCCACCACCCACTTCATAGCCACTATCGATGATGTATCAGACATGCTTGACTTCGATTCCGATGATGCCGACGGTATGGGCGTCGGCGTAGGAGACGATTCAGAACCACCACCAATGGGGCGCTGGACTACCACCTCGTCATATGATATATACATGGTAGATACGCCTAAGGAGGACGACGGAGACAAACCGGAGGATAAAACCCCCGGACAAAAACCAAAACAACGGCGCAGACGCCGCTCCAAGTCCAACAACAGTAAAAATAGCGATAACAGCGCTAGAAAGATCGACACCCCAGTCAACTCCGATGGCAACAATGACCATATGGACCCAGCGATGGAGCAAGATGAACTAGGTCACACCGAACACAACCCGGAGCAGACACCCGATCATAGTGATCCCGAGGGACGAACTCATCAAACTGCCCCGGGACAAGAGCACAGTCCGGACGATGATGCATTCATCATCCCGGAAACACGTTTGGAATGAGATAACCTCCACAGACGGCTTATGGCCACTGTGAGAAGTCTAAAGAAGCAGAAGCAAAGGCTTAAGGCCACACAGGAAACGCTCAATCGCAGATGGAATAAAGTGCTAGACACTGAAGAAAAGTACAGCGACGATCGCCACACAAAGAGCTACCCAAAACGCAAGCTGCTGCCAGAATTCGACGATGAGGCCGTTCCACCAAAAACAATACGACCAGGAGGCCGGACCTATCACTTCATAACCGCAATAGAGCAGCTACCGATGCAGCACCCGATTTACGTGAGCTCTTGGATAAAAAGGCCGACATGACCAGGTCCATCTATGGATCTAAAGGACACGCCCCAGCGTAGGACTATGGTCAACAAAATGATCAGACTGATCGAGTACCAGTTCGGAATCAGCATCGGACACAACAACAGCCGACGACATGCCACAAGACGTCCAAATACAGACACTACTAGGGAAAAGCCTATACATAGAATCTTACTAGTAGCGAGGGTTAAAAACCCTCGCTACTGCTACTTACTAGTAGCGCGGGTTTTTAAACCTCGCTACTACTAAGTAGATAGCAGTAGCGCGGGTTTTTAACACTCGCTACTACTAAGCGGTCTCTACCGTGCACCCCGGGACATGCCATAGTAGTAGCGCGGGTTTTTAACCCTCGCTACTACTAAGGGAGATAGCAGTAGCGCTGGTTTTTAGCCCTCGCTACTACTAAGTGGTGCCATAGCAGTAGCGAGGGTTAAAAACCCGCGCTACTACTAAAGGTCCCATTTTCAAACTCTACCCCCCCCTGTGGATCGCCTTTTCAGTTTTTTAAAAAATAAAAGAAAATGATGAAAATGTCAAAAAATAAAAGAAAATAAGTTTCCCATGTGATATGTGATCTAGTTGTTGGGAAAATTTGCAAATATGAATTTCGACTTTATTTGCAAAATCTCTCGAGAATTTGTAAAAATGGGCATAACTTTTGCATACTAACTCGGATGAAAAAGTTTATTATATGAAAAATCATCCACTCGAAAAGTTCCCCAGGAAAAAAGTTACGGGGCTTTTAAGAGCTGGAGGCAAAAAAATTAAAAAAAATCAGTTTTTTTTAAATTTTTTTGTTAAATCTGGTCAAACTATGGTCAAACTAATTATTCAAGAATATTAGTGTTACTAAATAATTATTTTAGTTTTTTTGAATTTTGGTCAAATCTGGTCAAACTATGGTCAAACTGTGGTCAAATCTGGTCAAACTATGGTCAAACTGTGGTCAAACTAATTATTCAAGAAATATTAGCGTTACTAATTTTTTAGAACAATAGTTTCAAACTCGAACAGTGAAATGTGTGACTTTATGCTCAAGCTAAATTCCTGAGGTTAATAGGATTGACATCTTACTATTGTCAAGAAAACAACAAGTGCAGACTTGGAAACGAGGGAGAATAGAACCCGCAAGTTAAGCGTGCTCAGGCTGGAGTAGTGAGAGGATGGGTGACCGTCCGGGAAGTTAGATGATTTGGAATGATGAGGGGTGATTAGATATTAAATTGAGCAGCGATGAGGGGTGATTAGAGATTTGAGGTTAAAATAATTCAAAAATTTGAAAAAATTCAAATTTATTTTCGAAAAAATTCAAAAATAATAATCAGAGATTAGAGATTAGTAGTGGCGCGGGTTGGCACCCGCGCTACTGCTAAAGGACGTAGTAATAGCACGGGTCGCACCCGCGCTACTGCTACATGTTAGCTGTAGCGCCTTATTAGTAGCGCCGGCCCCCGCGCTACTAATAGGCCCAAAACCCGCGCTGCTGCTAGGCTTTTCCCTAGTAGTGAGAGGGGCTGCTCACCCTCTGTGCATCATCGAAGAGGTACTGGACCACGAATTTCCACAGGGTTTTAAACCTATGAACATAGAGGCATATGACGGAACGACAGACCCCGGGGTCTGAATTAATGATTTTATCCTGCATATCCACATGGCTGGTGGGGACGACCTCCACGCCATCAAATACCTTCCCCTCAAGTTGAAGGCACCAGCTCGGCACTGGTTGAAAAGCCTCCCCGAAAATTCAATCGGAAGTTGGGAGGAACTCGAGGACGCTTTAAGGGCCAATTTTCAAGGGACCTATGTCCGACCTCCGCACGCGGATGATTTAAGTCACATAATTCAACAGCCCGGAGAGTCCGCCCGCAAGCTTTGGAACAGATTCCTCACTAAGCAGAATCAAATTGTCGATTGACCGAATGCCGAAGCCCTAGCGGCCTTCAAGCACAGTATCCGGGAAAAGTGGCTTGCTAGACACCTCGGCCAAGAAAAGCCAAGGACAATGGCAGCCTTAACAAGCCTTATGACCCGCTTTTGCGCGGGTGAAGACAGCTGGTAGCCCCGTAGAGGCACCAGTGACCCAAGTACATCCGAAATCAGGGATGGTAACGGGAAGCCACGGCGGAATAAAAACGAACGTCGAAACAAGGAAGAAAGTCCGGACAACATAACGGTCAACGCCGGATTCAGGGGATCTCGACCCGGTCAACAAAAGAAGCCACTTAAAGGCAGCAAAGAAGGACCGTCCGGCCTGAACAAAGTCCTGGTGTAACGCCCCGGATTCAATGCGCCAGGTGTTTGCCAGTTATTCGCCATCGTTGCCATGTCATTTGCTTGCGTGTTGCATTTTGCCATGTCATCATATGCATTTCATATCATGTCATCATGTGCATCGCATTGGCATACGTGTTCGTCTCTTGCATCCGAGCATTTTCCCCGTTGTCCGTTTTGCAATCCGGCACTCCTATGTTCCCCGGCGCCCCTTCTCACCTCTTTTCGTGTACGGGTGTTAAACTTTCTCAGAATGGACCGAGATTTGCCAACCGGCCTTGGTATAGCACCGGTAGACCGCCTGTCAAGTTTCGTGCCATTTGGAGGTCGTTTGATACTCCAACGGTTAACCGGGTAACCGTAAAGCCCCCTTCTCTTTGCAGCCCAACACCCCTTCCAAAGTGTCCCAAAACCCATCTAACTCCCCTCCATGCCCTCCTACGTTCGATCACGATCGCGTGGCCGAAAACCGCTCCTCATTTGGACTCTCCTAGCTCCCTCTACCTATAAATATGTGCCCCTCCCGGATTTTCGCGCAGTCCAAACCATAGCCCCGCTCCCCTTGCGCGCCGGACATGTCCAGCCCCGCCGGACATGTCCAGCCTCCACGTCGCTTCGTCCAATCCCGCGTCGCCACGTCATTGTCGCCGCCCCCGCGCCCAATCCCGTGCCGCCAAGTGGCGCGCCGGCCTTCTCTCTGCTCCCGCGCCGCCGCCAGCCCGCGGGGCCCGAGGCCGGCCCGCCCGGGCCCGAGCCGCCCGCCGCCGCGGCCCGCGCCCCGCGCTGCCGCCGCCGCCCTCCGCCTCGCCGTCGGCACACCTCCACCGCGCCGCCCGAGGCCTCGCCGCCGCTCGCGCCCGCCGCCGCCACGACCGGCCCCGAGCGCCGCCCCTCCTCCGGCCGGGCCCCCCCTGGCGCCGTTCCCGACCGCCGCCACCCGCGGGCGACCCGCCCGAGGTCGCCGCGCCCTGCGCCCCGTCCGGCCGAGCTCCTCCGCGGCCGCGCCTCTCCCTCCACACCGGCAGGAGCAAGCGCCCCGAGCTCCTCCGGCGATCTTCAAAATCCGTGCAAATCCACAGGTTGACCCCGAATCCACTAAGTCCCAGATCCCTGACATAATCATGCCATGTTGATCGCATTGTATCTCTGCATCCGTAGCTCCGTTTCGTGCGTATAATATGTCAAATTGTTCGTCTCGACGAGTACTTCATTTTGTTCCATTGCATGATTTTCATTTGAGATCAGCTTAGCTTCATAAACATGTCTTCTTGCTGTTGGTTGCCTTGCCATGCCATGTATTGCTCTGTGGTGAGTGGTTCAAGCTCGCGAACATGCCTACTTATCGTTGTTCCTGCCATGTATGAATCTGTAATATAACTTGCCATGTTTACATGGGTGCCATCATAATTTCCATGCCTTTTTGGCTCATGGTAAGTAAGGGACTCTTGTTCTATGCATTTAGTAGTATCATGCCATGCCTTTGTTTGCCATGATAAGTTCCTGTAACATGTTGTTTGATAGCTCTAAACATTGCAACCTGATGTTATTTCTGCAAAGTCTGAAACTGTTATAATTTGCAATCTTACCATGTCCTTTTGAGCATGTTCTAGTGATTTCTGGAGATAGCTCAGTGTTCATGTTTTGTTATACTTTACCTGTACTTCATGCCCATGCCTTTTGTTATTATGTTGGGGTGCTGTAGCATATTGTTTTGATGCTTGTAAGATGCCTAGTTGCTGTTATGGACAGATTGTTGTTATGACTTGTATAGTGTGTGTGTTGCACCATTGCTCCGTTTTGAGTGTGCTCTATGTGAAACTTGCTTGATTTTGCATGTATCTTCATATTACCATGTTGCATCCTTGTTTTGGTGTGTTTGCTTGATGTTTGGGTGCATTTTGCATCAATGCCATGCTTAACTTGTTTTGCTCATATCTTCTAGGCCGTAGCTCCGAATCTAATGAACTTTATATGTAACTTGACTAGAATTTAGTGTAGATTCTCTTGGTACTCTTTAACTTGCTGTTTAACAACTTCAACTTAATGTTTATTCAGATCTGGACCAATTTCGAAATATGCATATGAGGACTTACCGGAATTGTTATATGTTGTTCCCGGCCTCATTTAAACTTGCTTTGATGTGTTGTTCTTGTTTGCATCATCTCTTGCCATGAGTAGCTTCATGTAGCTTTGTCATGCATCATGCTTGTTTGTGCATCATGTCATGTTCATGAGTGGTGTGTTTACTATGTTGTGTGCTTCTTCTCGATAGTTCCTGTTTTGTTGCGATCGTGAGGATTCGTTCGTCTACGTGTGGTTCGTCTTCGTGGCTTCATCTTCTTCACGGACTCGTTCTTCTTCCTTGCGGGATTTCAGGCAAGATGACCGCTACCCTGGATCTCACTACTATCATTGCTATGCTAGTTGCTTCGCTCTATCGCTATGCTGCGTTACTTATCATTTGCTCTTCAAGCCTCCCAATTGCCATGAACCTCTAACCTTTGACACCATTCCTAGCAAACCGTTGGTTGGCTATGGTACCGCTTTGCTCAGCCCCTCTTATAGCGTTGCTAGTTGCAGGTGAAGTTGAAGATTTCTCCATGGTGGACAGGGTTATGTTGGGATATCACAATATCTCTTATATTATTTAATGCATCTATATACTTGGTAAAGGGTGGAAGGCTCGGCCTTATGCCTGGTGTTTTGTTCCACTCTTGCCTCCCTAGTTTCCATCATACCGGTGTTATGTTCCCGGATTTTGCGTTCCTTACGCGGTCGGGTGATTTATGGGACCCCCCTGACAGTTCGCTTTGAATAAAACTCCTGCAGCAAGGCCCAACATTGGTTTTTCCATTTGCCTCACCACCACCTATATTTCCCTTGGGAGTAATTAACCCAAGGGTCATCTTTATTCAGCCCCCCCGGGCCAATTCTTGTCTAAGTGTTGGTCCAAACTAGAGCCAGTTGCAGCGCCACCTTGGGGAAACTTGAGGTCTGGTTCTAGTTGTACGTACTGCTCATCCGGTCGTGGCCTGAGACGAGGTACGCGCGGCTACTATCAGGATGTCGGCACGCCGGGAGGTCTTGCTGGTCTTGTTTTACCATTGTCAAAATGTTTTGTAAACCGGGATTCCGAGACTGATCGGGTCTTCCTGGGAGAAGGTCTATTCCTTCGTTGATCGCGAGAGCTTGTCATGGGCTAAGTTGGGACACCCCTGCAGGGTTTAAACTTTCGAGAGCCGTGCCCGTGGTTATGTGGCAGATGGGAATTTGTTAATGTCCGGTTGTAGATAACTTGACACCAGATACGAATTAAAACGCATCAACCGAGTGTGTAGCCGTGATGGTCTCTGCTCGGCGGAGTCCGGGAAGTGAACACGGTTTCTGTGTTATGTTTGACGTAAGTAGGTGTTCAGGATCACCTCTTGATCATTGCTAGCTTCACGACCGTTCTTTGTTTCTCTTCTCGCTCTCATCTGTCTATGTTAGCCACCATATCATTGCTTAGTCGCTGCTGCAACCTCACCACTTTACCCCTTCCTTTCCCATTAAGCTTTGCTAGTCTTGATACCCATGGTAATGGGATTGCTGAGTCCTCGTGGCTCACAGATTACTACAACAACAGTTGCAGGTACAGGTTATGCGATGATCATGACGCGAGAGTGATGCTTGCTTGCGTTGAGTTCTTCTTCTGCTTCTTCTTCGATCAGGGGATAGGTTCCAGGTCGGCAGCCTGGGCTAGCAGGGTGGATATTGTTTGAGTTTCTGTTTATGATTCATCCGTAGTCGGATGTTGATCTCTTGTATGATGATATTGTATTCATGTGGCATTGTATGCCTTATGTATGTATCCCCATCTATTATGTAATGTTGATGTAATGATATCCACCTTGCAAAAGCGTTTCAATATGTGGGTCTATCCTTGGTGGGACCTTCGAGTTCCTTTTGGATAGGGTCGCATATTGGGCGTGACAAGTTGGTATCAGAGCCTCGACCGACCTTAGGAGCCCCCTTGATTGATCGTGTAGTTTGGCCATTGTCGAGTCTAGAAGAAAACTTTTTCAGAGTCTAGTTATATCGGAGAGTAGGAATTCTTTTTACTCCTCAGCCCCCTTCGTCGCTCTGGTAAGGAATCTTGATGTAGGTGTTTTGAAGTACTCCTCTTCCCCTTCAAATTTTCTTTAGGTTCACGCAGTTGGTTTTTCCGATCGTTGGTCCTCAGCTCTTTTATCCGGTGCATTTCTCGTCAAGTTGACTCGAGCCTCTTCATCTTTGAGTTCAATCCTCAGTTGTTTTCTTTTCCCACCCACCCACCCCTTTTTTCTTCTTGGAGCCGGAGTCCGTAATCGAGTATCCACCCTACTCGTGCGAAGTCTTTGCTTTCTTTCCTCAATGATTTCAACCGGTGTTTTCTCTTCTAGATATTCGTCGGTTTCCCCTTCCAAGTTGTCTTTGTTTTTCCCGCCCTCCCACCCTTTCTTCTTCCCAGAGTCTGAGTCTGTTTCGAGCATCTATTTCATTCGTGCAGAGCCTCTTCAGTCTTCCCTCAATTGTTTCAACCGGAGAATTTTCTCGTTTTGTTCGACATTCTTCATCTATATTTTCTTTTTCCGGTGGACTTAATTCAAGTTTTTCGGGTTGATCATATTCTTTTTCCTCGGCTCAAGTGTTTTCCTTGCTTGTTCGCCTCTCGCTAGTTTATCCTTCCAAAGTGTTCAAGACATCTCAGGAGATTCGTCTATGTTTGAATTAATTTGTGGGTGTCACCTCATTCAAATATTTCAATTGTCCCAGTGCTTCTTCTATCTGTTCAACATCCCTTTTTCCAATGGTGTTTTCTTTTAGTGGGCCCTAACCCACAGGTCCCTTTCCAGGATCTTACCTGAATCTTCTAATTCTTCCGGAGCTATTCTCAAATTCTTTTCAAAGTGTGACGTAAGAATGGATTCCATCAGTCACATGCCTTTTCCAAGATCATTTTCAAATCATTTCCATTATTGGCTCAACCTCTTCGCTTTTCATTCTCCCGGAGTATCTTAGTAATTTTGGTGGTGTTTCTCGTCATCATTTGAAGATCGAAGAAGTTTTTCCTCTTGCCCGTTCCCCCGAAGATTCGTGGTCCTAGCTTCATGTTACCCTCTCGAATTATTCCATTTGTCAGATATTCCTTTTTCTTACCCATCCGGAGTACGTCAGAAGTTGTTTTTTCCATTTCTTTTCACCGGAGGCCATCATTCCAGTTATCGTTCTCTATTTATCCCGGCGTTTCGTTCAAATGGTCTTTAATCAGATTGTTATCTCTTGGGTCTTTTGCATCTAAATCCTCTCTAGTATTTTTGTTCTTCTAATTCTTCCCAGTGATTCATTCTCTCTCGTCATTCGATTTTCGAATTCTTACGATGGTTCGTTCAAGATTCTTTTTTTTCATCTATCATATTAATCCATTCGTTCTTTCCAATCCTACCGGTGGTTCATGAAGACCTTCTCAAGTTTGCGATATGTCACTTCTCAATCCTTTTCAAGAAGAATAAGTAGTATGAAAAATCCATTGCTTGTCATCGATTTAATTTGATGAAGGATAAGCATACAATAAATCTTATTCTTATTTCATCCAATTGATTAATCCCTTCCTTCAGAGTTTGTTCTTCGTGAATAAATTCCAGTTTCAAGTCTTTTCATATTTTCTTTTCCGGAGTTAAAATTTCCTCAGACATTTCGTCGGAATCGCCATCTAAATCATCGCAACGCTCATCTATTCTTTCATCCTTCATTTCTATCTCACCATCCTTTTGTTAACGGAGTTCTTCATGGTGGTTCTTCGTGATTCAATTCATTCTTCAAGAGTTCATCAAGTATCATTCCATCCTCTCAAGTTCATGTTCTAATCCTTCCATTTTCAGACGGAGTGCTGCCTAAATCCTTTTAGTCGTATTCGTTTCTTTTCTCATTCTAACCACTCCGGTCAGAACTAGTGGTCTCATAGTCTATCTGATTCCGTGAGCTTTCGATTCTCGTCATTCTCGTTGTTCCTCTCTTCTTCTCGAGTTCTCTCGATTCTTTGCTTCTTCTCTTGAGTTCTTGTTTCACCTCATACCTTTTTCCCTTCCATCTCGGTCCTGAGATCTCGGGACGAGATCTCTTGTTAGTGGAGGAGTGTTGTAACGCCCCGGATTCGATGCACCAGGTGTTTGCCAGTTATTCGCCGTCGTTGCCATGTCATTTGCTTGCGTGTTGCATTTTGCCATGTCATCATATGCATTTCATATCATGTCATCATGTGCATCGCATTGGCATACGTGTTCGTCTCTTGCATCCGAGCATTTTGCCCGTTGTCCGTTTTGCAATCCGGCACTCCTATGTTCCCCGGCGCCCCTTCTCGCCTCTTTTCGTGTGCGGGTGTTAAAATTTCTCGGAATGGACCGAGATTTGCCAAGCGGCCTTGGTATAGCACCGGTAGACCGCCTGTCAAGTTTCGTGCCATTTGGAGGTCGTTTGATACTCCAACGGTTAACCGGGTAACCGTAAAGCCCCCTTCTCTTTGCAGCCCAACACCCCTTCCAAAGTGGCCCAAAACCCGTCTAACTCCCCTCCATGCCCTCCTACGTTCGATCACGATCGCGTGGCCAAAAACCGCTCCTCATTTGGACTCTCCTAGCTCCCTCTACCTATAAATATGTGCCCCTCCCGAATTTTCGCGCAGTCCAAACCCTAGCCCCGCTCCCCTTGTGCGCCGGACATGTCCAGCCCCGCCGGACATGTCCAGCCTCCACGTCGCTTCGTCCAATCCCGCGTCGCCACGTCATCGTCGCCGCCCCCGCGCCCAATCCCGTGCCGCCAAGTGGTGCGCCGGCCTTCTCTCTCCTCCCGCGGGGCCCGAGGCCGGCCCGCCCGGGCCCGAGCCGCCCGCCGCCGCGGCCCGCGCCCTGCGCCCCGTCCGGCCGAGCTCCTCCGCAGCCGTGCCTCTCCCTCCACGCCGGCAGGAGCACGCACCCCGAGCTCCTCCGACGAGCTCGCCGGCCGTCTCCGGCGTCGCCCCGGTCAGATCCGGGCAGGAGCGCCCGGATCCGCCCCTTCCCCGTCCCGTTTCGACCTCCCCGGCACCGTCCCTGACATTTCCGGCGAGTAATCCGGCGATCTTCGAAATCCGTGCAAATCTAGAGGTTGACCCCGAATCCACTAAGTCCCAGATCCCTAACATAATCATGCCATGTTCATCGCATTATATCTCTGCATCCGTAGATCCGTTTCGTGCGTATAATATGTCGAATTGTTCATCTTGACGAGTACTTCATTTTGTTCCATTGCATCATTTTCATTTGAGATCATCTTGAAGCCCTAAATGGTGTTGGAAGAGTGCCTGTTGATGTTAATCTGCTGAAACTGTTATAACTTGCTCATTTATCATTTTTCCCATGATTGATGTGTGCATCCTATGAGGTTGATGTCTTCATGTGTTTTGATCTATGATATGCCATCTTTCCAGGGGTGCCAACCATGTATTTTTGTGAGTTGTGTGCTGAGTGCATCGAGCTTGCTAAGTAGGGTAGTTGCCGTTGCTGTTTTCTTGACAGATTCTGTTATATTTTGTTGCTATGTTAACATGTTGCTACTAATCATTCTGTGCATAATCTGGAGATCTTCTATAAACATATTTTGATCTACATGTTATGATCTATCCATACATGCCCTTGGTTGCATTTATAGTTTGCTGTAGATTGTCCATATCTTGCTCCAAAGTTGCTTGATAATGTTGCTGTCAGCCTGTTAACATTAAGTTCACTAGTTCCCATGTGTTCTGCTAGTGTTCAGTGCATCCTATGACCTTGCTCTTGCCATGCTTAGCTTCATAAAAATGTCTTCTTGCTGTTGGTTGCCTTAACATGCCATGTATTGCTCTGTGGTGAGTGGTTCAAGCTCACGAACATGCCTACTTATCGTTGTTCCTGCCATGTATGAATCTGTAATATAACTTGCCATGTTTACATGGGGGCCATCATATTTTCCATGCCTTTTTGGTTCATGGTAAGTAAGGGACTCTTGTTCTATCCATTTAGTAGTATAATGCCATGCCTTTGTTTGCCATGATAAGTTCCTGTAACATGTTGTTTGATAGCTTTAAACATTGCAACCTGATGTTATTTCTGCAAACTCTGAAACTGTTATAATTTGCAATCTTACCATGTCCTTTTGAGCATGTTCTAGTGATTTCTGGAGATAGCTCAGTGTTCATGTTTTGTTATGCTTTACCTGTACTTCATGCCCATGCCTTTTGTTATTATGTTGGGGTGCTGTACCATATTGTTTTGATGCTTGTAAGATGCCTAGTTGCAGTTATGGACAGATTGTTGTTATGACTTGTATAGTGTGTGTGTGTTGCACCGTTGCTCCGTTTTGAGTGTGCTCTATGTGAAACTTGATTGATTTTGCATGTAGCTTCATATTACCATGTTGCATCCTTGTTTTGGTGTGTTTGCTTGATGTTTGGGTGCATTTTGCATCAATGCCATGCTTAACTTGTTTTGCTCATATCTTCTAGGCCGTAGCTCTGAATCTAATGAACTTTATATGTAACTTGACTAGAATTTCGTGTAGACTCTCTTGGTGCTCTTTAACTTGCTGTTTAACAACTTCAACTTAATGTTTATTCAGATCTGGACCAATTTCGAAATATGCATATGAGGACTTACCGGAATTGTTATATGTTGTTCCCGGCCTCATTTAAACTTGCCTTGATGTGTTGTTTTTGTTTGCATCATCTCTTGCCATGAGTAGCTTCATGTAGCTTTGTCATGCATCATGCTTGTTTGTGCATCATGTCATGTTCATGAGTGGTGTGTTTACTATGTTGTGTGCTTCTCCTCGATAGTTCCCGTTTCGTTGCGATCGTGAGGATTCGTTCGTCTACGTGTGGTTCGTCTTCGTGGCTTCATCTTCTTCACGGACTCGTTCTTCTTCCTTGCGGGATTTCAGGCAAGATGACCGCTACCCTGGATCTCACTACTATCATTGCTATGCTAGTTGCTTCGCTCTATCGCTATGCTGCGTTACCTATCATTTGCTCTTCAAGCCTCCCAATTTCCATGAACCTCTAACCTTTGACACCATTCCTAGCAAACCGTTGGTTGGCTATGTTACCGCTTTGCTCATCCCCTCTTATAGCGTTGCTAGTTGCAGGTGAATTGAAGATTTCTCCATGGTGGACAGGGTTATGTTGGGATATCACAATATCTCTTATATTATTTAATGCATCTATATACTTGGTAAAGGGTGGAAGGCTCGGCCTTATGCCTGGTGTTTTGTTCCACTCTTGCCGCCCTAGTTTTCGTCATACCGGTGTTATGTTCCCGGATTTTGTGTTCCTTACGCGGTCGGGTGATTTATGGGACCCCCCTGACAGTTCGCTTTGAATAAAACTCCTGCAGCAAGGCCCAACATTGGTTTTACCATTTGCCTCACCACCACCTATATTTCCCTTGGGAGTAATTAACCCAAGGGTCATCTTTATTCAGCCCCCCCGGGCCAATTCTTGTCTAAGTGTTGGTCCAAACTAGAGCCACTTGCAGCGCCACCTTGGGGAAACTTGAGGTCTGGTTCTAGTTGTATGTACTGCTCATCTGGTCGTGGCCTGAGACGAGATACGCGCGGCTACTATCAGGATGTCGGCACGCCGGGAGGTCTTGCTGGTCTTGTTTTACCATTGTCGAAATGTCTTGTAAACCGGGATTCCGAGACTGATCGGGTCTTCCTAGCAGAAGGTCTATTCCTTCGTTGATCGCGAGAGCTTGTCATGGGCTAAGTTGGGACACCCCTGCAGGGTTTAAACTTTCGAGAGCCGTGCCCGCAGTTATGTGGTAGATGGGAATTTGTTAATGTCCGGTTGTAGATAACTTGACACCAGATACGAATTAAAATGCATCAACCGAGTGTGTAGCCGTGATGGTCTCTTCTCGGTGGAGTCCGGGAAGTGAACACGGTTTCTATGTTATGTTTGACGTAAGTAGGTGTTCAGGATCACCTCTTGATCATTGCTAGCTTCACGACCATTATTTGTTTCTCTTCTCGCTCTCATTTGTGTATGTTAGCCACCATATCATTGCTTAGTCGCTGCTGCAACCTCACCACTTTACCCCTTCCTTTCCCATTAAGCTTTGCTAGTCTTGATACCCGTGGTAATGGGATTGCTGAGTCCTTGTGGCTCACAGATTACTACAACAACAGTTGCAGGTACAGGTTATGCGATGATCATGACGCGAGAGTGATGCTTGCTTGCGTTGAGTTTTTCTTCTGCTTCTTCTTCGATCAGGGGATAGGTTCCAGGTCGGCAGCCTGGGCTAGCAGGGTGGATATTGTTTGAGTTTCTGTTTATGATTCATCAGTAGTCGGATGTTGATCTCTTGTATGATGATATTGTATTCATGTGGCATTGTATGCCTTATGTATGTATCCCCATCTATTATGTAATGTTGATGTAATGATATCCACCTTGCAAAAGCGTTTCAACATGTGGGTCTATCCTTTGGTGGGACCTTCGAGTTCCTTTTGGATAGGGTCGCATATTGGGCGTGACAAGTTGGTATCAGAGCCTCGACCGACCTTAGGAGCCCCCTTGATTGATCGTGTAGTTTGGCCATTGTCAAGTCTAGAAGAAAACTTTTTTGGAGTCTAGTTATATCGGAGAGTAGGAATTCTTTTTACTCCTCAGCCCCCTTCGTCGCTCTGGTAAGGAATCTTGATGTAGGTGTTTTGAAGTACTCCTCTTCCCCTTCAAATTTTCTTGAGGTTCACGCAGTTGGTTTTTCCGATCGTTGGTCCTCAGCTCTTTTATCCGGTGCATTTCTCGTCAAGTTGACTCGAGCCTCTTCATCATTGAGTTCAATCCTCAGTTGTTTTCTTTTCCCACCCACCCACCCCTTTTTTCTTCTTGGAGCCGGAGTCCGTAATCGAGTATCCATCCTACTCGTGCGAAGTCTTTGCTTTCTTTCCTCAATGATTTCAACCGGTGTTTCCTCTTCAAGATATTCGTCGGTTTCCCCTTCCAAGTTGTCTTTGTTTTTCCCGCCCTCCCACCCTTTCTTCTTCCCAGAGTCTGAGTCTGTTTCGAGCATCTATTTCATTCGTGCGGAGCCTCTTCAATCTTCCCTCAATTGTTTCAACCGGAGAATTCTCGTTTTGTTCGACATTCTTCATCTATATTTTCTTTTTCCGGTGGACTTAATTCAAGTTTTTCGGGTTGATCATATTCTTTTTCCTCGGCTCAAGTGTTTTCCTTGCTCGTTCGCCTCTCGCCAGTTTATCCTTCCGGAGTGTTCAAGACATCTCAGGAGATTCATCTATGTTTGAATTAATTTGAGGGTGTCACGTCATTCAAATATTTCAATTGTTCCAGTGCTTCTTCTATCTGTTCAACATCCCTTTTTCCAACGGTGTTTTCTTTTAGTGGGCCCTAACCCACAGGTCCCTTTCCAGGATCTTACCTGAATCTTCTAATTCTTCCGGAGCTATACTCAAATTCTTTTCAAAGTGTGACGTAAGAATGGATTCCATCAGTCACATGCCTTTTCCAAGATCGTTTTCAAATCATTTCCATTATTGGCTCAACCTCTTCGCTTTTCATTCTCCCGGAGTATCTCAGTAATTTTGGTGGTGTTTCTCGTCATCATTTGAAGATCGAAGAAGTTTTTCCTCTTGCCCGTTCCCCCGAAGATTCGTGGTCCTAGCTTCATGTTACCCTCTCGAATTATTCCATTTGTCAGATATTCCTTTTTCTTACCCATCCGGAGTATGTCAGAAGTTGTTTTTTCCATTTCTTTTCACCGGAGGCCATCATTCCAGTTATCGTTCTCTATTTATCCCGGCGTTTCGTTCAAATGGTCTTTAATCAGCTTGTTATCTCTTGGGTCTTTTGCATCTAAATCCTCTCTAGTATTTTTGTTCTTCTAATTCTTCCCGGTGATTCATTCTCTCTCGTCATTCGATTTTCGAATTCTTACGATGGTTCGTTCAAGATTCTTTTTTTTCATTTATCATATTAATCCATTCGTTCTTTCCAATCCTACCGGTGGTTCATGAAGACCTTCTCAAGTTTGCGATATGTCACTTCTCAATCCTTTTCAAGAAGAATAAGTAGTATGAAAAATCCATTGCTTGTCATCGATTTAATTTGATGAAGGATAAGCATACAATAAATCTTATTCTTATTTCATCCAATTGATTAATCCCTTCCTTCAGAGTTTGTTCTTCGTGAATAAATTCCAGTTTCAAGTCTTTTCATCTTTTCTTTTCCGGAGTTAAAATTTCCTCAGACATTTCGTCGGAACCGCCATCTAAATCATCGCAACGCTCATCTATTCTTTCATCCTTCATTTCTATCTCACCATCCTTTTGTTAACGGAGTTCTTCATGGTGGTTCTTCGTGATTCAATTCATTCTTCAAGAGTTCATCAAGTATCATTCCATCCTCTCAAGTTCATGTTCTAATCCTTCCATTTTCAGACGGAGTGCTGCCTAAATCCTTTTAGTCGTATTCGTTTATTTTCTCATTCTAACCACTCCGGTCAGAACTAGTGGTCTCATAGTCTATCTGATTCCGTGAGCTTTCGATTCTCGTCATTCTCGTTGTTCCTCTCTTCTTCTCAAGTTCTCTCGATTCTTTGCTTCTTCTCTTGAGTTCTTGTTTCACCTCATACCTTTTTCCCTTCCATCTCGGTCCTGAGATCTCGGGACGAGATCTCTTGTTAGTGGAGGAGTGTTGTAACGCCCCGGATTCGATGCACCAGGTGTTTGCCAGTTATTCGCCGTCGTTGCCATGTCATTTGCTTGCGTGTTGCATTTTGCCATGTCATCATATGCATTTCATATCATGTCATCATGTGCATCGCATTGGCATACGTGTTCGTCTCTTGCATCCGAGCATTTTGCCCGTTGTCCGTTTTGCAATCCGGCACTCCTATGTTCCCCGGCGCCCCTTCTCGCCTCTTTTCGTGTGCGGGTGTTAAAATTTCTCGGAATGGACCGAGATTTGCCAAGCGGCCTTGGTATAGCACCGGTAGACCGCCTGTCATGTTTCATGCCATTTGGAGGTCGTTTGATACTCCAACGGTTAACCGGGTAACCGTAAAGCCCCCTTCTCTTTGCAGCCCAACACCCCTTCTAAAGTGGCCCAAAACCCATCTAACTCCCCTCCATGCCCTCCTACGTTCGATCACGATCGCGTGGCCGAAAACCGCTCCTCATTTGGACTCTCCTAGCTCCCTCTACCTATAAATATGTGCCCCTCCCGGATTTTCGCGCAGTCCAAACCCTAGCCCCGCTCCCCTCGCGCGCCGGACATGTCCAGCCCCGCCGGACATGTCCAGCCTCCACGTCGCTTCGTCCAATCCCGCGTCGCCACGTCATCGTCGCCGCCCCCGCGCCCAATCCCGTGCCACCAAGTGGCGCGCCGGCCTTCTCTCTCCTCCCGCGGGGCCCGAGGCCGGCCCGCCCGGGCCCGAGCCGCCCGCCGCCGCGGCCCGCGCCCTGCGCCCCGTCCGGCCGAGCTCCTCCGCGGCCGTGACTCTCCCTCCACGCCGGCAGGAGCACGCGCCCCGAGCTCCTCCGACGAGCTCGCCGGCCGTCTCCGGCGTCGCCCCGGTCAGATCCGGGCAGGAGCGCCCGGATCCGCCCCTTCCCCGTCCCGTTTCGGCCTCCCCGGCACCGTCCCTGACATTTCCGGTGAGTAATCCGGCGATCTTCGAAATCCGTGCAAATCCAGAGGTTGACCCCGAATCCACAAAGTCCCAGATCCCTAACATAATCATGCCATGTTCATCGCATTATATCTCTGCATCCGTAGCTCCGTTTCGTGCGTATAATATGTCGAATTGTTCGTCTTGACGAGTACTTCATTTTGTTCCATTGCATCATTTTCATTTGAGATCATCTTGATGCCCTAAATGGTGTTGGAAGAGTGCATGTTGATGTTAATCTGCTGAAACTGTTATAACTTGCTCATTTATCATTTTTGCCATGATTGATGTGTGCATCCTATGAGGTTGATGTCTTCATGTGTTTTGATCTATGATATGCCATCTTTCCAGGGGTGCCAACCATGTATTTTTGTGAGTTGTGTGCTGAGTGCATCGAGCTTGCTAAGTAGGGTAGTTGCTGTTGCTGTTTTCTTGACAGATTCTGTTATATTTTGTTGCTATGTTAACATGTTGCTACTAATCATTCTGTGCATAATCTGGAGATGTTCTATAAACATGTTTTTATCTACATGTTATGCTCTATCCATACATGCCCTTGGTTGCATTTATAGCATACTGTAGATTGTCCATATCTTGCTCCAAAGTTGCTTGATAATGTTGCTGTCAGCCTGTTAACATTAAGTTCACTAGTTCCCATGTGTTTTGCTAGTGTTCCGTGCATCCTATGACCTTGCTCTTGCCATGCTTAGCTTCATAAACATGTCTTCTTGCTGTTGGTTGCCTTGCCATGCCATGTATTGCTCTGTGGTGAGTGGTTCAAGCTCACGAACATGCCTACTTATCGTTGTTCCTGCCATGTATGAATCTGTAATATAACTTGCCATGTTTACATGGGTGCCATCATATTTTCCATGCCTTTTTGGCTCATGGTAAGTAAGGGACTCTTGTTCTATGCATTTACTAGTATCATGCCATGCCTTTGTTTGCCATGATAAGTTCCTGTAACATGTTGCTTGATGGCTCTAAACATTGCAACCTGATGTTATTTCTGCAAAGTCTGAAACTGTTATAATTTGCAATCTTACCATGTCCTTTTGAGCATGTTCTAGTGATTTCTGGAGATAGCTCAGTGTTCATGTTTTGTTATGCTTTACCTGTACTTCATGCCCATGCCTTTTGTTATTATGTTGGGGTGCTGTACCATATTGTTTTGATGCTTGTAAGATGCCTAGTTGCAGTTATGGACAGATTGTTGTTATGACTTGTATAGTGTGTGTGTGTTGCACCGTTGCTCCGTTTTGAGTGTGCTCTATGTGAAACTTGCTTGATTTTGCATGTAGCTTCATATTACCATGTTGCATCCTTGTTTTGGTGTGTTTTCTTGATGTTTGGGTGCATTTTGCATCAATGCCATGCTTAACTTGTTTTGCTCATATCTTCTAGGCCGTAGCTCCGAATCTAATGAACTTTATATGTAACTTGACTAGAATTTCGTGTAGATTCTCTTGGTGCTCTTTAACTTGCTGTTTAACAACCTCAACTTAATGTTTATTCATATCTGGACCAATTTCGAAATATGCATATGAGGACTTACCGGAATTGTTATATGTTGTTCCCGGCCTCATTTAAACTTGCCTTGATGTGTTGTTTTTGTTTGCATCATCTCTTGCCATGAGTAGCTTCATGTAGCTTTGTCATGCATCATGCTTGTTTGTGCATCATGTCATGTTCATGAGTGGTGTGTTTACTATGTTGTGTGCTTCTTCTCAATAGTTCCTCTCTCGTTGCTATCGTGAGGATTCGTTCGTCTACGTGTGGTTCGTCTTCGTGGCTTCATCTTCTTCACGGACTCGTTCTTCTTCCTTGCGGGATTTCAGGCAAGATGACCGCTACCCTGGATCTCACTACTATCATTGCTATGCTAGTTGCTTCGCTCTATCGCTATGCTGCGTTACCTATCATTTGCTCTTCATGCCTCCCAATTTCCATGAACCTCTAACCTTTGACACCATTCCTAGCAAACCGTTGGTTGGCTATGTTACCGCTTTGCTCAGCCCCTCTTATAGCGTTGCTAGTTGCAGGTGAAGTTGAAGATTTCTCCATGGTGGACAGGGTTATGTTGGGATATCACAATATCTCTTATATTATTTAATGCATCTATATACTTGGTAAAGGGTGGAAGGCTCGGCCTTATGCCTGGTGTTTTGTTCCACTCTTGCCGCCCTAGTTTCCGTCATACCGGTGTTATGTTCCCAGATTTTGCGTTCCTTACGCGGTCGGGTGATTTATGGGACCCCCCTGACAGTTCGCTTTGAATAAAACTCCTCCAGCAAGGCCCAACATTGGTTTTACCATTTGCCTCACCACCACCTATATTTCCCTTGGGAGTAATTAACCCAAGGGTCATCTTTATTCAGCCCCCCCGGGCCAATTCTTGTCTAAGTGTTGGTCCAAACTAGAGCCACTTGCAGCGCCACATTGGGGAAACTTGAGGTCTGGTTCTAGTTGTACGTACTGCTCATCCGGTCGTGGCCTGAGACGAGATACGCGTGGCTACTATCAGGATGTCGGCACGCCGGGAGGTCTTGCTGGTCTTGTTTTACCATTGTCGAAATGTCTTGTATACCGGGATTCCGAGACTGATCGGGTCTTCCTGGGAGAAGGTCTATTCCTTCGTTGATCGCGAGAGCTTGTCATGGGCTAAGTTGGGACACCCCTGCAGGGTTTAAACTTTCGAGAGCCGTGCCCGCGGTTATGTGGCAGATGGGAATTTGTTAATGTCCGGTTGTAGATAACTTGACACCAGATACGAATTAAAACGCATCAACCGAGTGTGTAGCCGTGATGGTGTCTTCTCGGCGGAGTCCGGGAAGTGAACACGGTTTATGTGTTATGTTTGACGTAAGTAGGTGTTCAGGATCACCTCTTGATCATTGCTAGCTTCACGACCGTTCCTTTGTTTCTCTTCTTGCTCTCATTTGCGTATGTTAGCCACCATATCATTGCTTAGTCGCTGCTGCAACCTCACCACTTTACCCCTTCCTTTCCCATTAAGCTTTGCTAGTCTTGATACCCATGGTAATGGGATTGCTGAGTCCTCGTGGCTCACAGATTACTACAACAATAGTTCCAGGTACAGGTTATGGGATGATCATGACGCGAGAGCGATGCTTGCTTGCGTTGAGTTCTTCTTCTACTTCTTCTTCGATCAGGGGATAGGTTCTAGGTCGGTAGCCTGGGCTAGCAGGGTGGATATTGTTTGAGTTTCTGTTTATGATTCATCTGCCGTCGGATGTTGATCTCTTGTATGATGATATTGTATTCATGTGGCATTATATGCCTTATGTATGTATCCCCATCTATTATGTAATGTTGATGTAATGATATCCACCTTGCAAAAGCGTTTCAATATGCGGGTCTATCCTTGGTGGGACCTTCGAGTTCCTTTTGGATAGGGTCGCATATTGGGCGTGACACCTGGACAGATTGTGCCAAATCCAGGGCACCCCCGAGAAACCTGCGAACCACACTCACAGAGAATGCTGGGTTTTGAGCAGGCTGACAACTTAAATGCCGAACATAAGGGAAGGGAAACACCAAGTGAAGACGAGGATGAGCCTCGCCAGCCGAACAATGGGGGACAGAAAAAATTCCCACCAGAGGTAAAATCAGTAAACATGATCCACGCGACTCACATACCCACCAGAAGGCGCGAACGCGTGCTCAGAGACGCACACGCTATGGAGCCCATCGCCCCCAGACATAACCACTGGTCGGCCTGCCCGATCACCTTCAATCACAGGGACTATCCGACCAGTATGCGGCGCGGAAGATCAGCTACCTTGGTGCTCGACCCAATAATCGACGGATACCATTTCACCTGTGTCATCATGGACGGCGGCAGTAGTCTTAACCTAATATACCAGGACACCATCCGCAGGATGGGGATAGACCCATCCAGAATCAGCCAAAGCAACACCACCTTTGAAGGGTTGATACCTGGCGTCGAAGCCCACTGCAGGGGCTCCCTCATACTAGAGGTGATATTCGGCTCCCCCGGCAACTTTAGAAGCGAAGAACTACTCTTCACCATCGCCCCCCTCCAAAGTGGTTATCATGCATTGCTCGGGAGAACGGCCTTCACCCGCTTAGACGCAATACCGCACTACGCCTAACTTAAACTCAAGATGCCCGGTCCACGTGGCGTCATCACCGTCAATGGAAACACAGAGCATTCCCTACGCAATGAAGAGTATGAGACGGCTCTAGCAGCCGGACTCTAAGTGGCCTCTAATATATGAAGGCATTATTGGTCGTTAAGACCACGGGCACGGTTAGACAAGTCCGGCAGCCCAGATAAACCTGAGTTGGGCGCTACACATGTAATCCCATAGTGGACACCAGGGGCTTCAAATATTCAATAAAGCCCACCTTTTTCCTTGATCCTATTAACGGGCCAATGTCTTACACATTTGCTATTCATTGATAATAGCCAAACCTTCACACACTTAAGACATACTCTTCTACATGAGTTTTCCTTTTTTACAGACATCATTCGTGCGATACCCTCCCAGGACACGGCACAACGGAGAAAAAGGCGCAGACGTGCAGCAGGGCCCCGCTCAAAGGTTTCTATTTAGAGTAAGCCCCTGTGTAAACCTTCTTTATTGTCTTTTGTTGCTTACACATCCCATGGGTACTACACCCACAGAGGATACTGCCGTTATTGGCATTTCGCCACGACAGACTAAATGCACGTACCTAGAAATACATGGTTCATAATAAAGGGCGTTACTCAGCCCAGTATATGTTATAAAGTCTGAATACCTTCGGGAGTGTTCGGCGTCACGAGTTTGGCCTTATATGCATCAGCTCCGAATCATATCTTTGGTCAAATGTTGGGTTTGCCCGGATCCTTGGTTCGTCGCCTTACGTTCCGTTCTTATCGGCTAAGGCGGCCAAAGGAGAACTACTGCGATTGTGCCCCGGTTATTCCGGATGAGCACCTCAGTAGAGAAAGCCGAAAACTGACTGTCATGATATAGCGAGAGACTGTTCAACCACTCGAAGACATATCGGAATCTTTAGGATTCCTTCGCATTAACGAAGGACCGTTTCCTGGTCATGTACACACGCGCCCGTATTCAGATGCACGCGAAGGTACCAGGGGCTACATAGTAGCCCCACCATCAAACTCCTATGGCTAAGTGAAAGTGTTAAAGCTATATAGTCCAGTTGCCTAGTTCGACGTGTGATCACCTCCTTAATGGACCAAGACGTTGGATCAAGTGTGATTATGCATATTCTCGTGAACACCCACGCATTGCATGCGTGGGGGCTGAAGCCAACGACTGCTAACTTTCAAATTACATATATACATAAAACAGCCGCACAGGAGGCACAATAACACTTTCGGGCACAAAGTATAAACATAGCCTTCATAATTAAAATTGCATTGTTTTTACAATGAAACGATTTGTCACTCGAAAATGACATCTTCAAACACTGAGCCTCTATTAAGCGAGCACCTTCTGTTCTTGCTCCAAGTCGTGCTCGGCCAGATCATGGCCTCCAATTGGATTCTGGGTCGCAATGATGGTATCCTCCATATCTGTCCAATATGCTTTAACGCGGGCAAGAGACATCCATGCACCCTCTATGCATGCCGACCTCTTCATGGCATCGATCCACGATACGGCACCAAGGAATTGTTGCACTAAACCAAAATAAATGTCCAGCTTAGGCCCCTTTAGCCATAGACGGTCTATTACAAACCGCATTGCAAGACCGAACAGCCTATGGAACTTGGCCACAGCAACCATCCTCTCACTCAACAGCAATGTGCGTGTTAGAGCGCTGAATTGCGCCCAGAATAACTTTTCGACTTCATTATCTTTTTGATCCTCAAAAAATTTGGCCGCATCATCCGTACTCTTCGCCAAATCCGCATAGGCGTCCACAGGACTCCAGCGTCGATCCAGAGGAGCGTACTTCTGATCTAAAAACTTCATCCGCGACAAATAAGGGTTTCCAGCCGTGATTTCTCCGGCCTATCGAAGCTCCTCCCGCGCATCCCTAATTTCGGACCGCGTCTCCTTGGCCGCATCAAGTGCCTTCTTCAGGTCAGCCGAAATAGCCTTATTATCTTTTTCAAGGAGCTCATACCGGTCAACGGCATTTTTCAGCTCCACAGCCATCTCGGGTACCTTATCATCGCTTCGGCCACGAGCAGCCTGTTCTGCTCTCAACTCTTCAGCCGCCTTCAGGGAAGCCGCATTGCTAGCCCGGGCTTGTTCCTTGGCCATGGTAAGTTACGCCCTCCGGGCTTCCACGGCAGCAGCTCCATCTACAGTCCAAGCATATGACATTAACATTATGCCCCTCTTGGTTCTTCCTATAATAAATAAGGAACGCAGAGCACATACCTTGTGACTCGTTAACCCACTCGTTCACAAGCGTGATATCGGCATCAATAACTCCAATCTGTCACCTCAGTTCGGCGACTTCAACGGACCGGTCGGCTGCCAGATCCTTAGCCACCTGGGCATAAACACAGTATGTTCATTAATCAACGATGTGATCCTCCATTTGCCGCCTCGGGCTGGCAATTAGAGTCTCAGGGGCTACTATCCATATGGAGAACACCTAGCGCGTGCGCCACAATCAAAGAATTATGTATTTCATTACATACCTCAAAGCCTCTGAGAAGGCTCGTAAAATCTTCATTCAACCAGCTTGTGGCGGATGAAATCTTCTCAAGCACCATGCTCATTAATGAACTGTGATCCTCCGAGAGAGCAGCTCGCTCTAGAAGGCTCATAAGCGTATCCGGCCAGTCGTTGAACTGTGCTGGACCTTTCTTATCGCCCCCCGTGGGAGCCAAACGCTCCGGGCTCAAGGGGGCCGAAGTACTAGCTTCTGGTTTTGCCAAATCCGGACTTTTCCGTGACGACACCTCGGTGTCGCCCGCCCCCTGAGGCGGAGAGGTTGGTGGGGTTTCACTCTCCATCATCTCCGGAAGGAGATCCCCCGAAGACAAACTCTGTCGAGAAGAGCTGTTAGCCGGACTGCAAAGAATGGATCCTGGTTACTGTTCTTGGAGGAGGAAGCACTAGCTTTGTATTTACGATTAACTTACAGCTCGGCTTAGGGATGGCGCGTTTGCGGGCATGATGCGGTCAAAATTCCCTTCGGGGCAGGGCCCCCTGGTTTTTCTTCCCTTGTTTCGGCACCTCCGTCTCCAAGTCTTCGGAGGCGGCCCTCTTCTTCCCGCAAGGGGAGGAGACCGTAGATTCCCCTCCCCGACTATCCTCCTTTGGGGAGGTAGCAATTTCCCCGGTTTGGATGTGCAATGTGTGAAGTTCTGCTTTGCTGTTCTTCCCTTCGCCTTTCCCCGAGGGCACTTTACTTAGCACACGACCAAGCATCTTGGCTATGGCAGGACTAGGCGAGCCTTCGGGAAGTGCCGCCGGACACCTGATTCTCTCCGCCTTGCAGAGCCATTCCTAGCCACGGAGGATTTTCAGAATAATGTTATGATAAATATAAATGAAGTGTTCGGTTTCCGGGTTACTTACTTGGGTATCTGGGCGATTGCAGCTCAGGCCCGCATCCTCGGTGGTGTCCGGACACTTTACTTGTGGTCCGAAGAATAACTTACACATCCCTTCAAGCGTCAGGCCGAAGAAGTGAAGAATAGTCCGCGGACCTTCCGGATTGAACTCCCACATCCGAAGAGGTCAGCGTTTGCACGACAACATCCGTCGGACTAGCATTACCTGAATTATGCTAACAAGGCTAATGTCCCTCTCAAGAAGCTCCTGGATACGGCTCTGCAATGTTGGTACATCACTAGCAGGACCCCACTCCCATCCTACGTTGGCCCATGACGCTAGTTGAGGCGAAGGGCCCGAACGGAAGTCGGGGGAAACCACCCACTTTGTGCCTCTGGGAGCCGTGACATAAAACCACCTCCGCTGCCATAGATCGGACACCTCTGGGAAGGAGACCTCTGGCCATGGGGCGTCGCGTTCCTGCTTATTACAGCACCTCCGCACTCCGCGGGTCGCCCCTCAATCATCTTCGGCTTCACATTGAAGGTCTTGGGCCATAAGCCGAAGTGCGGGGTGACGTGGAGAAAAGCCTCACACACAAAGATGAACGACGAGATGTGAAGGATGGCGTCCGGAGCTAGATCATGAAAATCTAGCCTGTAATAGAACATGAGCCCTCTCACAAAGGGATCAAGGGTGAAGCCTAAGCCGCGGACAAAGTGAGAAACAAATACAATGCTCTCGTTAGGCTCGGGAGTAGGGATGACCTGCCCTGGAGAAGGAAGCATGTGCTTGATGTCGGCGGTCAGATATCCTACCTCCCTAAGCTTCACAATGTCCTCCTCCGTGACCGAGGAGGCCATCCACCGGCCTTGAAGGTTGGATCCGGACATGATTGAGGATCCGAAGTGCTTGAGCTTGGGCTTCGGGTGTTAGAACTCGAGATGCGAAAAGGCTCTAGAGGGGTGGAAAAGAGGATAGGCCTCGGCCCCTTTATAAAGGGGGTGAATATCAAGCGTCCCCAGCGTAACCGCTCGGGACTTGCCTAAAAACACAGAGTCATACCAACAGACGTCGTGGGGACGCACGCGCCTGGATTGATGGAGGATCCCATAATAAAAGGAACACGATCTCTACTTTGGCAAGGCGTGCCCATAAAACCGCCTCACAACGCGTATCGATGCAGGCCAAGAAAAACCGGTTCATATTGGGCTGAGCCATGGTGCAGGAGCACGTCGTGTAAAAATTGTCAGCAGATCACACTTGTGGAATACCATTCACTCTACGGTGGTATGTGAAGATCATCTTGCAGATCCGGACATGCTTTAAGTGTTCGATAATTACTTTGGAGTATTCGGAGATGGAACCCGCCTTGCAATGCCGAAGACAATCTACACGCCGGACTCATCATCATTGAAGCTTGGTTCAGGGGCTACTCTGGGAGTCCTGGATTAGGGGGTATCCAGATAGCCGAACTATATACTTTGGCCGGACTGTTGGACCATGAAGATACAAGACTCAAGACTTCGTCCCGTGTCCGGATGGGACTCTCCTTGGCGTGGAAGACAAACTTGGCGATCCGGATATTATATTTCCTTCTTTGTAACCGACTCCATGAAAATGCTAGCCGCCTCTGGTGTCTATATAAACCGGAGGGTTTAGTCCTTAGGGACATGTCATGACCGGTTTTCCGGGTATTAATTTCCAGAAAATGGCCGTTGTGCTCACCCGCCCCAGGATTACTGTTAGCTGATGAGGCACCAACTTGATACAGAAATTCCAAGAAAAATACGAAATATGCAGTACAAGACCATTCTGGCCTGTGAGTACAACAAATGGTTTCTAGTGGTTTATGGCGGAAGCGGTTTGTGAATCATCAGTGTCTATGGGACTCCATTTCCCATAGGAACAGCTGACCAGGTTAACTCCTATCTTTGCGAGGCTGCTACCACCACTGCTTAGGTTTCGGGGCTGTCATCGCGTCGCTCCTCTCCGTGCAAGAAAATCTGGCCAAGACAATAGCCAGGGACAAGCGAGTGAGTACTTTGAATGTACTCGCAAACATTATGAACACTGGGATAATATAATTGATAATCATGCACTGAAATATTCTATGATCACATCGTCAGTCATAAATAAAAATCTTTTATGTATGCAATAAGGTTATTTATGTGCAACATGAATATGCAATAATGGAGTGGAAATAAAATGCCACAGTCGGGCGTCTGTGCGACACCACATAAAGGGCTTATAAATATATAAATACAAGCAATGCCATAGTCGGGCGTCTCAGCGAGACCACATAAAGGGCTTATAAATATATAAATGATAAGCAATGCCACGGTCGGGCATCTCAGCGACACCACATAAAGGGCTTATAAGTATATAAATGACAAGCAATGCCACAGTCGGGCGTCTCGGCGACACCACATAAAGGGCTTATAAGTATATAAATGACAAGCAATGCCAAAGTCGGGCGTCTCAGCGACACCACATAAAGGGCTTATAAAGTAAATATTCACAATGAATATCCAGGAGGTAGAACCGTCCCAGCGATACTCAATAATTCAAATATTATAATGGGTTAGTCCATAATAAAAATAAACATAATTACCACAAGTCATCAGTCATGATCCACGTTCTGGTTTAGTAGTCTCTCCTTCGAAGACTGACACTAAGACTGACACTTGACCCATCCCAGACTGTAGTCTTTAACCATGGACATGGTTATTCGAATAGATTTAATCTCCACAGAGGGTGTACTCTTTACCCACGAGTAACGGATTTCTTTAGTCCATCAAGACTAATGCCGTCTACGGTCTTTTAAATGAAAACGCACCTGACTTGCACACACCAGCTTAACTTACCGGTGTCTGGAATCACCCACGACACTCGTTAAGCAAAACTCTAAGTGGGGAGGCTACAACCTCGATTAGCATGGGATGACAAAATTTATACCGCACGCAAAACTGGGGAAGCTACCCCCTCGGCTACAACCGAAACACCCATGCCCCCTGACCGGATGACTGGCTTTAATCCATGGCCTTGGTACCCTCATCCCGGCCCCTCTGTACGGTGTGTGCTAGAAAGGGGTTGACAAATTACTGAACCGTACCCTACCTGTGGCAGGGACAAGTGGTAGCACGAAACAAGTGTGGGGGTTACTGGAACAAGACTCGATCTACGGTCGACTCAGGAGGTTTATAATTTCCCTGCATGACATGTATAACAAATATATTTCAACCAACACAATCAACACTCATTATACCTTACTATGCCATACCGAACATAACCGTCCCAACGGAGACCGGCAACAAGCTCACGCCTACCCAAGGCAGAGGCTTTCCCGGATTCCTCTCCGACATGCATGCAAGGTACATGAGGATGATTACCATCACAAGTATACTCATTTCCAACAGCAAGGAAATCACTAATATGCTTTCATGCAAATGATCATATCACCACATAAAATAACGAGTTTTTCCGAAGTAAGGTGGTGTTATAAACGTGTCAACAAACACATAAAAATATTATGCCGGGGTTCAGAATGCTTGCCTTCAAGTTGTGGGGAGGCAGTGTGCACTCAAAAACCTTTGAAGGCTTCCTCTTCTCTCCAAAAATCCTATTAAAAATATTTTTGAATCAATATATAGTTTCAAAAACAGTACCAAAAAGTTGTCTAATTTTTTTTGAAATAGATCTTAAAATAAACTAGACAATACTTGGGAGAGGTAGGAAAAGAATAAATTCATTTGGAGTTATATTTAAAAAGTTATAGACAGTCAAAGTTTTGGTCAAAATCTATTATTAAAACAAAACAGAAAAAGAAAAACGTTTCGAATATACGTACACGTCGAAGGCGTATTCTGGACACGCGCCTCCACTTATCCAGCGTGGACCGTGCGTGGGTCACTGACAGTGGGCCCGCCTGGCCCACTGGTCAGGTTTGACCAGTCGCCGCACCTCTTCTCCCTCCTCTGTCAGAACGGGGCGGGACTCCGGTGATCTTCGCCGGCGAACGGTGGTTCCTCGAGGGCATCCGAGTGCAGGGATGGATCCGCCACTCCTAGGCGGTCCTCCCGGTGGTTGTAGGGTCACCGGGGGTGGAGAGAATCGCTGGCAGCGAGCTCCGCGGTGGAGGGGAGGCTTCGGTGGATTTGGGGGTTCCGGCCATGGTGGTTCCTTGCTGCGTCTGGGAGGCTAGGCAGCTCCGCGGGTTCAAGGGAGGTCAAACGGTGGTGTTGGGGGTCAGGGGGAGGCTTTGGTTGCGTCGAAACGGACTGGGACGGGGCGGCGGCCGAGCTGACCGGAGAGGGTGAAGACGGCCTCGTCTCTTCGATTAACGACTAAGGGGCACGAGAAGGATGGTGTGAGGCTGCCTGAGCGCTCGGAGGAGCTCGGGGGCCTCCTTTTATAGCACATCCAAGTCGGTTCACGGTGGCCGTGGATAAGCTCGCCGGCGACCGTCTTTCTATAGCATCCGGGGAACGTGGCGGCGACTAGCGCTAGGGAACACGCTTGTGGATGAGTTCTCACTGTTCCAGGGGCAGGTGGCGAGCGGGAGAGGCTCGGGCGGCGCCGACATGAGCAGGGGCTGTCGGGCGGTCGTGGCGGCTAGCTCCTGGCTTGCCGGAGAAGTGGCGAGGGCATGCTTGGCGTGTTCTGGTCAGAGGGAGAGTGCGTGGTGCGGCTCTGCAGTGGGGCAAAACCAGGGGCGTGATGCGGCGGCTCGGGCGCGGCACGTGCAAAACGCGTGCTCTTCTCACGCCCAGAGCACGCACGGAACGTGCTCGACAAAATACTAATGCATGCTAAGGGGCTCTAAACCACAAGAGGGTTAGCAAGGTGGGGTTGTAGGCTAGAGAAAAACCATGGTACATGCTGGTCTGGTCAAAGGATCAAGTTCATAACACAAATCAAAAACTAAGCCAAAACTGGTCATGTACTCCAAGTGTTTGACAAAATGCCAGAGGCATCTGGGCAGTTCTTGGAGTGGTCAAAATCTCCAGAGTGGGGTCTCTTTAGATAAAAGAGAGGGTGGTGAGGTTAGTTTGTGAATAGCAAAAACTTGTTAGTGCAAGTTTTGCAGAACTTCCATTCTGGACAGGAGGTGAATGGCATCATTTCATGAACCAAAAATGATCCAATGGTTGCATGCTCCTGGTCTTAGGGGTTTAGCAGGGTCGAAGAGGTCTCGCAGCGTCTGGTGTTCGGGCGGGTCGAACTCCCTCATATTGAATGCCCGTCTTTGACACGGAAGGATCCGGCAGAAGAGCATGACCTGGACCACGTTGACAAGCTTGATTTTCTTGCTTATCATATTTTTGACACGGTTCTGGAGTCCGGTCAGCTCCGTTGGCGCACTCTAGGCTAAGCTCTTCTCTTTCCAAGAGGTGAGCCGCATGGGGATGCTAGATCAAAATTCAGGGGCCGCCGCCCAGTTGGCATCATGCGGCTCGGTGATATAGAACCACCCCAATTGCCACCCCTTCACGGTCTCCACATAGGAGCCTTCGAGCAAAATGACGATGGGCATCTTGCCCACCATGGCGCCTCCGCACTCCGCTTGCTGGCCGACCACCACCTTCGGCTTCACATTGAAGGTCTTCAGCCACAGGCCGAAGTGGGGCTTGATGTGGAGGAAGGCCTCGCACACGACGATAAACGCTGAGATGTTGAGGATGAAATTTGGGACCAGATCATGGAAGTCCAGCCCGTAGTAGAACGTGAGCCCGCGGACAAATGGGTGGAGGGGAAATCCCAGTCCACGAATGAAGTGGGCAAGGAACAAAACCCTCTCGTGGGGTTCCGGAGTAGGGACAATCTGCCCTGCGTCTGGGAGCCAGTGCACGATGTTTGCGGCCAGGTATGTGGTTCCCGGAGCTTCGTAATGTCCTCCTCCATAACGGAGGAGACCATCCACTTGCCTCCCGCTCCGGACATGTTTGGAATGGCTTTACGGAGAAGGTGGGAACTTGGGCGCTGGAGCTCGAGTGAGCAAGAATGGATGAGCAGGGTAAGAAAAAGGCGTGGGTGAAGAAGGGGAATCCTTATATCTTTATAAAGGCGGTAGAAACCATGTGCCTCCCCACTTGCCACGTAAACTCGCTTATTCCCCAAGCGTCATGTTGACGGCGCGGTTGGGTTACGCACACCCGTATTGATGAGAATCCTGAGATAACGGGACACAATCTCTGCTTCGACAAGACGTGCCAAGGAAACCACCTCGCAATATGTGCAGTTGCTGGTTGAGAAAAACGGTTCGAATAATGACCGGGCCGTGGCGTGATGTCACGCTATGAAAAGTTGTCAGCATATTAGATTTGTGGAATATTGTACTCTCTAAGGTGGTATGTGGAATTTGTTTTGCAGAGCCGGACACGATCCTCGTGTTCAAAATCTTCTATGGAGTATTCGGAGAAGTAACCCGCCTTGCAATGCCGAAGACAATCTGCGCGCCGGACTCATCGTCATTGAAGCCTGGTTCAGGGACTACTGAGGGATTCCTGGATTAGGGGGTCCTTGGATAGCCGGACTATATACTTTGGTCCGACTGTTGGACTATGAAGATACAAGATTGAAGACTTCGTCTCGTGTCCGGGTAGGACTCTCCTTTGCGTGGAAGGCAAGCTTGGCAATCCAGATATGTAGATCTCCTTCTCTGTAACCGACTCTGTGTAACCCTAACCCCCTCCGGTGTCTATATAAACCGGAGGGTTTAGTCCGTAGGAGAACAGCAATCATAATCATAGGCTAGCTTCTAGGGTTTAGCCTATACGATCTCGTGGTAGATCAACTCTTGTAATACTCATATCATCGAGATCAATCATGCAGGAAGTAGGGTATTACCTCCATCGAGAGGGCCCGAACCTGGGTAAACATTGTGTCCCCTGCCTCCTATTACCATTAGCCTTAGACGCACAGTTCGGGACCCCCTACCCGAGATCCGCCGGTTTTGACTCTGACATATGGTCTTGAGGCTGAAGCGAAAAGGTCCTCCATGAAAAATGATTTACAATCCGGCTAGGGACAAATATGTCAATTGAAGTACATAGTCACTTAGACTCACATACTTCCTCTTCCATGCCATCCAACAGGCTGTCTAGCCTACAATCCTGTTGGGAATACTTTGCGGCTAATCCTACCTGGTCATATACTAAACTAACGGGAATCTCATTCCCATCTGACCCTACAGGCCGACCCGGGCCATGTGATTCAGATTGAGCTTGGTATACCGTGTTTTTACCATGGCCCAAGCTTCCCCCGCACCTTGTTGACAGGCAGATATCTTCCATAGTCGGAAATGCCGCCGTGCTCCCTTGAGCAGTTATACAAGCTCCCCCATGCTTCCTGGCAGGGAGGCGGATGGCCACAAGGCCTCAGCGACACCCTGCATCACCTGCCGAACTTATTCGTGCAGTTGCGAACGCTCTTGTAGAAGATCGCCTGAGGATCTGGGCATCTCCTCTTCGGCACGACCAGTCAGCATACCTACAGACATAACTCTGTTAGCCCGCTTCTTCGCCGAACTATATAAAGGTTCGTTTGGGCACATACTAAAAATGCCGCCTTGAAGCCTTCTATTCTCCCTCACGAAGTCAGCTTGCTGGGCCCGAACATCTTTCAACTCTACGCCCAGCCGGGTATTGGCATCCTGGAGATCTTTTTCTTCCGCCTGACCCGTGTAAGTACAAGCTCTCCAGCGTTTAGTTGTCGTTGAGCTCTTTGTTCATCCTCTTGTAGGATCTCCAGATTCACACCGGGATTATCTGCAGAATCTATTGTTAGATCCGCAGTGTGCCGAACATGGAATGGTACAAGTAATTACATTTTTTCTCGATCGAGAGAAATATTACCAGATGAGGCTTCTTGGATTCCTCCATTTCGGTAGCTGTGGCCCTTAGCTGGGCTTGACACTTCTCCAGCTCTTGAGACAAAATGGTATTCTTCTCTGTAAGAACATGTTCATACAATGATCCTTAAATCAGTTGTACCAACTGTTTCATGTCTCAGGGGCTACTGATATACATAATTATCAGATTTTGCTTACCCATATATCTTTTAAATACTGGTTTGTGGCTCTAGCAAGCCCATCTTGAGCAGCTCGGATGAACGTGTCTCCTGAGTTGAAGGCATTGAAAGCCTCTTTGGAAAAACTAGGGTCGCGGAGTGCGGATATTCATAACGGATATTCTATCCAAATCTTCTATAGGAGGACCATTCGGTGTTGTCCGGCTGGTAGGCCGTGACAGGCAAGATCCCTGGATATAGTCCGGCGGATGTTCTTTCTGCCAAGACACAATGGATATTGTTATATTTTAAAGATAAAAATCATGGAGCATGTTTTAAACCATACCTATTCTATGGTGGCTCGGCCATGTCTCTGCTCGCTTTCCTTTTTGGAAGCCTACCCGGCTTGGGCGCCCCTTGTTGGTGAGTCGCTCGGGTTCAACATGGCACGCCGATGGCCTTCCCTTTATAGCATAATATATGTGCGGTGGGTAAGGTGGAAAGAGTGAATCCTTTTTGGAAGATAAGTCCCCTATTTACTTACACGTGATGCTAGGAGGAGACCGGGGTAGTCGTCAATGATGGCCACCAAGGTGCCGTCACAGCTCGCCTGGTAAAACACCCTGTCACCAAGCTCCATAAATATGTCCGGATCCTCTTCGAGTCCGGGGTCGAGGGCCCGGTTGTGGTCCTCTGGCTATGGAGACGGGCTGTGAATCTCCCTCATAGCTTTCCGCATTTCCTGTTATGGACTAGCGAGGTAAATATTTGTGATGAAAGACCGCAGGAATGAATAGAGTTGAATAAGAGATAGCAACTCACCCAGCTAGGGGGGTTGTACATGGAAAATCCATCCCGTGGCTTAATGCGGATGAACTCCTCTTCTTCTCCTTTGTATAAATCAGACAATATTTTCGCCAGAGCGGTGGCGGAGTTCGGACCTTTCCGACTGCAACGCATGGCATTGTCTTCTCCGCTGAAGTGCCACATGGGACGCCCTCGATACTAGAGTGGCTGCACCCCCCACACACACATTATGCATATTGACATGACCTCGATTATTGTCAATCCGGATTGGGCAAGCATTTTTATCCTGCCCATCAATTGAGGGACCTCTCTGCTATCTTCCTCCTTGGGGCTCCGGGGACGCTAGCTACATCGCTTATTCAACGGAGCATTTGTGAACTCAGGAAGACTCATTCGGATGGGGTCAGGTGTCAGGACCCCAACTCAATGCCACATCGATCTAGCATGTAACACCTCATATCACTTTGCGGCCTCGCGCACGGTATTCCCACGGGTGTCGCCTTACCTTTGCCCGGGACCGTTTGCGCCTTTTGGCACACGTATATGATAGTGTCGCTAGCATCCATATGATAAGGAGCCCGGGCTGACATGGCTAGTCGTAAACCCAAAGTGGCACAAACTTACAGGGACAGACATCCATGACCCAGCATCGAACGTGTCGGTCATCAGCGAGTGAATCCAGGCTGTAGCACTGGGCTAGCAGGACTCCGGTGAACCGGGCTGTAGCGGGCTAACAGGACTCCGGTGACATTTCCCCGAAGGGACATACACAGGAACAAAGAAGGACACATGCCGGCCAGCCTAAGTGTTCCGGAGCAGTAGCAAGCTACCATGGCTCAGTGGAAACACTAGGAGACATTTCCTGGTAAGAGAGGCTACTAAAGATAAACAACTAGATAGTCATATCCCACACATACCAAGCATTTCAATAACATATACACAGTATGCTCGATATGTGCAAATACAACATGGCATCACAACATGACTCTACGACTCAAGTATTTTATTCAATAGGCTCCGAGGAGCGAGATATTACAAACATAGGTCTCATGACCCAACATTGAGAGCATACAAATGAAAACACAAGGGGAAGCTATCATGTCTGAGTACAGACATCTATAAATGAAAAAGGCTGAGAAGCCTGACTGTCTACCAGATCCTGCCGAGGGCACAAGATCGTAGCTGAGGTAACAAGCTAAACGTCAAAGTCCACGCGGAACTACTAGCGAGAACGAAGTCTCTCTGCAAAAACATAAAATAGGCAAATGTGAGTACAAATGTACCCAGCAAGACTTACATCAGAACAAACTACATATGCATCATTATCAACAAAGGGGATGGTGGGGTTTAACTGCAGCAAGCCAACTTTGACTTGGTGGCTATCCTAAGCTACGACTGCAAGTAACTCTTTTGAGGTGGCGCACACGAGTCCACATATTCACCATATCAATACACTACTATGGATCCGCTCCCGTCTCCCTACGAGAACGCCATCAATAGCACTCACGCTTATCTTGCGTATTTTAGAGTATCCACTTTCACTTGTCTATGAACTGTTATAGGCAACCCAGAAGTCCTTTACCGCGGACACGGCTATTCGAATAGATGATGTTAACCCTGGAGGGGTGTACTTCTTCACACACGCTCTCACCACTTACCGCCGTTTACACGACATGTACTCGGCAACCTTCAAGCGGAAGCCCAACGAGGGTGTCGGCCACGACCTACCTAAACACTCAGGTCCCTAGTCCAGGTTTATCACCTATTTGGATTCCATCCATGAGGAGATCCGGCTGAAGTTTCGCTCACAGCCCCAAACGATGTGAGTAGGGTTCCCGAGACACCAAACGGGTGCCCGGTACACCGTGCCACGTGCCTACCGCATCACAGCCCACCCCTACGGTCAGTGCTGCGCACGGCCTCCAGCATACTACAAACACCAGAAACTACTTCCAACTCCTGGACAGAGGACAAGGGTGATTAAGAAGCCGAGAGGGTCCATTGGTTTCGGGCCCAATGCGTGGTAGTAGCTGAATCATGGATCACAAACACAGAACTCAGTTCCTGAGGACAGCTGCAATGAGACAACCCACCATGTACTCCTACATGGCCTCTCACCGGTACCTTTACCAAATCGTGTTCACACACTTAGCTCACACACAGTAGGACATGTTCACACACCTCTAATTCATCCTCGATGAATCAGACCCGACTCAACTCTAAGCAGTAGCAGGCATGACAAACAAGCATGAATGAGTAGGCACAACAGGGCTCAAACAACTCCTACTCATGCTAGTGGGTTTCATCTATTTACTGTGGAATGACAGGTCATGCAAAGGATAAAGGGGTTCAGCTACCGCAGCAAGTAACAGTTGAATCATTGTTGTCCTAATGCAGTAAAAGAGAGCAGGAGCGAGAGAGAGGGATTGTATCGGAATGAACAAGGGGGTTTTGCTTGCCTGGCACTTCTGAAGATAATATAGTTCTTCATCGGTGTCATCGAACTCGTCGTCGGAACCACGTCTATCGAGAGGGGACAAACACCGGCAACTAAGAAAGAACACAATTAATGCAATGCCACAATATGATGCATGATCATGACATGGCAATATGCTGTGATTTGAGCTAATGCACCTAGCTATGATTTAAATGAAGTTGGTTTGAATACATGATTCAAATTCCAACTCCATATATGATTATTTAAATGCCCTTTATTTTTTTGTCCAAAACAGAGGACAAACATTGTTCAAACATGCATGAAAATGGTACAGATGGATTCCCTGAATTTTTCTGATAATTTTTCATATATAATTTGTTTGATTTGGAGCTATGGTTGATTTTATATGAATTTTAGAAGTTTTGGTTATTTTTTGGAATTTCCTGAATAAAAATAAATCCAGAAATTAGTTATTGCATCAGCAGTGCGTCAGTGTGACGTCAGCAGGCCAACGGAGCCGACCAGGTCAAACCTGACGTGTGGGGTCCACACGTCAGTGACTCAGTTAACTAACAGGGTTAAATAAATTAAACTAAACCTAATCTAGTTTATTTAAGGCCTGGGCCCACATATCAGAGACTAACCTAACTAACTAAGTTAATTACTGCTAATTAATCTATCGCTTAATTAAGCAGGGGCCTGGCCCACACGTTAGTGGTCAGGGGAAGTCAAACCGGGCAGTGGGGCCATCCCGCGTCGGTCAAGGGTCAACGGTCGCCGGCGTTTAGCCGCCGGCGAGGCCAGACGCGGTGGCGAAAGTCCAAATTCGCGCTCCGGCGACCAAATGGTCGGCGGAGACCATCTACGGGTACCTGGGAGCAAGCCGCAACGTTTGGTGGCGGTGGTTGGGCTCGGGGTGGCCGGGAAGGTCGCCGGCAACGACCTTGGCGGTCGCCGGAGTTCGGCCGAGGTCGAACACGGCGCTAGGGGCAACGCGAGGCGCGTGGGGTGGTGTTCTGGGCTCCTGCGGGTGCGGTGAGGACGGTGGTGTGCTCGGAATCGAGCCAACGTGGCTGTGGCCACGACGGCGACGTGCGGTGGCGGCGGCGGGTGCGGCCGAGCTCGGTGTGGTCGCTGCGGTGCACAAGAAGGCAAACGGAGAGGGGGAGAAAGGGCAGGGGCTCACAGCGGTTGCGACGAGGCGAACGGCGAGCTCGGGGAAGCGTTGGAGCGAGCGGGGCGGCGATGGTGATCTCGGCGGACCGAGTTTGAAGAAGACGGCATGGCCGGTGTTTGAGGGCGTCCGGCGGGGCGTGGCTCAGTGAGGAGGTCGAGGACAAAGTGGAGGAGCTTCTGGGCACGTTGGTGAGGCGTGGGGTGGCCGGTGGCCGCGGTGGTGACGGTCAGCGGCGACGGCTCCGCTCGGTTTCGGAAGAGAGAGCGAAAGAGGCGAGGCAGGGAGAGAGGGGAGCGGTCGAGGGGGTCCAGGGGGGCTGCGTGGCGTACCTAGCGACGTCCAGGAGCAAGCGGCAAGCATGAGGTAACCGGCGCGTGCGCGCGCGCGTCGGGCACACGCCCTCCTTCCTACTGGCAGGAGGTTGAAGACGGTGGCGGCTGCGGTGGGCTGGGCCGCACAGTGCTGGACCAGCACAGGAGCTGGGCCGGCTCTGGTGGGCTGCACGGGTGAGGCCAGGTACTAGCTCTCTCTCTGTTTTATTTATTGTTTCTGTTTTCTATTATTCTTCAGTCTTTAGGGCTTTATTTAAAATACCAAAACGTTTTCAAAAATCCTGAAAATAATTGTGGGCTCTGTTTGGAATATTCCCAACAGCCCTCACTTAAGTTCAGAATTAATTGAGCATTTAAAATATTATATAGCATTTAAATGCCCAATTGCAAATAGCATATGATTTAATTCAATGACCAAATATGTCATGGAAAAATGTGCAACACCTACGGTTATGGTTCTAGCATTTTCCAGAAATGATGAACATTTTTGAAAGCCATTTGGAATCACTAAAAATATTTTTAGGTTGAACCTATTGAATTCCTTTGATGCTAGGGTTTAGGCAATCCCCATTTCAAGTTTCATAAAAATTTAACATGATGCAACACCCTAATGCATGCACTAGGCATTGTCGGAACTAGGGATGTGACAGCTCACCCCTACTAAACAAGAATCTCGTCCCGAGATTCAAGACGTGAGGTAAGAAGACAAGGGGTCACTATCGGTGTCAAAACCGGCGGATCTCGGGTAGGGTGTCCCGAACTGTGCGTCTAGGCGGATGGTAACAAGAGACGAGGGAGACGATGTTTTTACCCAGGTTCGGGCCCTCTTGATGGAGGTAAAACCCTACGTCCTGCTTGATTAATATTGATAATATGGGTAGTACAAGAGTGGATCTACCACGAGATCAAGGAGGCTAAACCCTAGATGCTAGCCTATGGTATGATTGTTGTAATGTATGTTCTCCTACGGACTAAAGCCCTCCGGTTTATATAGACACCGGAGGAGGCTAGGGTTACACAGAGTCGGTTACAATAGTAGGAGATCTACATATCCGTATTGCCAAGCTTGCCTTCCACGCCAAGGAAAGTCCCATCCGAACACGGGACGGAGTCTTCAATCTTGTATCTTCGTAGTCTTGGAGTCCGGCGGATAATGTTAGTCCGGCTGTCCGGACACCCCCTAATCCAGGACTCCCTCAGTAGCCCCCAAACCAGGCTTCAATGACGATAAGTCCAGCGCGTTTATAGTCTTCGGCATTGCAAGGCGGGTTCTCCCTTCAAATTCCATGTACCTGCCGAACAGTGTCCGGCTTCATCATGAATACTGTGTTCCTCGGCTTCTACGCCAAATAATGGCCCTCTTCCACGCGTCGCACGAATGCGAAAAGCCAGGGTGTCATTTACATTTCACCCCCTAATTGTGCGAGTCGTCCGCCTATAAAAGAGGCAAGAATCCAGATCCAAACCACATCGTCTTCCTCCCGCGAATACTCCATCGAAGCGCCTTTGACCTAGAAATCCGTTCCATCATGGACCGTCGACGCGGCTCTTCTGCACGCGCTCCCAGCCCACCGCCGGGGAATTGGAGGAGGTGCTCTGTTTCGCACAACGAGCTAGTGAAGCTCCAAACGGGGGGATTTCTCCCTCCGGCCTTCATGGTCCCAGTCCGGACCGGACTGGTTACTTATCAAGGTGGGAGGCAGGCGGAGGACACTCCAAGCCCCAATAGGGGGGAGTGAGTATGCTTCGTCCCCTATCTGATAAGGGGACTTGGATTCCCAATACATCCGTTCCTCCGCGGGCTCCTGAAGTTCTAGGGACTCCAGCTCCACCACCTCACGCCCGCCTTTGTCCTGCATATCGCGGGCTACGTAGCTCTTTGCGAGCTATTCCTGGGCATCGAGCCCCATTTTGCATTGTGGAAGAGGCTGTTTTGCCTCGTACCCCGTTCTTACGAGGGGTCTATATATCAAGTGGGCGGTGCCGAAATATGGCGCATCCCCGGAACCGGATACCTATCCGGTACTCCCAAGAGGGCGTCCGAAGACTAGCCCTCGGAGTGGTTTTATATAGGAGATGCTCCGCTGCCAGACCCAGTCCGGATCGGCCTCCCGGAGTTTAGTGCTGCTCCCTTGAAGAAACGCCTCAGCTGGCGCCCGCGGAGCCCCCGATTGGAGGAAGACAAGAGCGTCCATTACTTGATGGGCCGAATAAGATTAATGGCCCATTCCGGCTTGACCATGATCGGAGTCATGGCGACATGCATCAAGCGAGGGGTACAACCATTGCAATACAGAGGCCACCCCATGTGGGATTTCAACGGGGAAGACGATGCCACCCGGCACGGCCGCAAAGGGCCGGATTCGACCGAGGATCTGGTGGAGATCCTGTCCAGCCTGTACAAGGGGGAGAAGGAGGATTTCCTTTGAACGAACCCTTTGAATGGGTTTTCCATGATCAACCCTAGAGGATGGGTAAGTGAACACCTTGAAGGGCTCAACCCATGCTTTCGAAGTTTAAGCTTCTTACATTATGTCTTCGGCGCAGGATCTACGCCGGACTATGGAGGACAAGGTGAGTTCTGCTCCGCAACCCGAGGATCCAGAAGGATCCCTGGATCCGGCCTCCGAAGAGGACCCAGACATCGAGGTGGAGCTGATCGACGGGGTGTTTCACCAGCTCAGTATAGACAATGCTTTGGTCGCCATTACGGCGGACTACCCTTGACTAAGTCCGGCTTCCCAGGTGACCGCGACCGAAGTCCGGACACCATTATCTCTTCCCTACCCATTTCTAACCTTCACGAACGATGGTATTTTGCAGGAAGTGCCTTTACGGCAGGAAGCCGAGCCCACGGCGGCTGGCCAACAGAGGCCAGTCCGGACCAGCAGGCGGAAAAGGAGCGCGGTGCGGGCGGAAACGTCGCCGCAAAGGTATAGCTCATATTTGAATTTTCAGAGCAACATTCCGAGGAAACGCATGAGTGCTCATGATCTTTGTAGGAGAAAAAGCGCTCGCCGGACTGCGAGCGCAGGAATTGCCGATCCGACCTACACCGGCCAGGCTCCAGTTCCTGGCCTGGGGGGGGGGAGGCAAGCGCAAGACGCGGGCCGGATCCTTCTCCAAAGGAGGACACCGACAGACTGTCCGCCACCAAGTCTGAGGTGGAGAGCGCCATGAACCATAGGCGCCGCCGGACAGTGCTTCGTGAAGCGTGCTTTTCCCCTAAGGCATTGGATGCCTTTAACGCAGGGGACGCGCATCTCCGTGCCGCTCAAGATGGTTTTACCAGAGCCACGGAGCAGTATGTGAAAGACACACGGGTAAGGGAATTTGAATGGTTGTATATACCAGTAGCTCCCGAGACTTAAAGTAGTTATGCTAACTGATTTAAGGATCATTTGAAAATGCAGGCACTTACCGAGAAGAACGCCCAGCTGTCTCGGGAGCTGCAAGATTGCAAGGCCCAACTGGAGGCCGCACTTGCTGCCGTAGGAGGAGACACAAAGACCCCTCCTGGTAACACATTTTTATTAATAAATATAAGCGCTGTGCGGCGTGCGTGCGATTCTAATAATGACATTGCAGGTACCGCCGGACAAGATCCGGACAGGCAAGCATTGCTGCGCCAGCTAAAGGCCGGCGAGAGTGTGCTGAATAGGGTTTAGCAGGAAGGGAACAAACTCCAGGATGCCAACGCCAAGCTCGGAGAAGAGCTGAAAGGCGCTCGGGCCGAGCTGTCCGGCTCCGTTAAGGAGAACCAGCGGCTTCGTCGTGGCATTTATAGTAAGTGCTTGAGCGAACTCTTTTGAAAAGAAGAGTTCGGCGAGGAAGTATTTTGACATGATATGTCTTGTAGGTATACTCACGGGTCATCCTGCAGAGGAGATGCCCATATCAACGGGTGATCAACTTCCCGAACTGTTGCAGCTACTCGAACGAGTTCGGCAGGCAATGAGCGGCGTCGTTCAGGCTTTATGGCCACCCCTCACCCTACCCGAGGGCCTCGGGGAGCTTGCGGAGAAGCTGCAGGGAGTGCGGCAGCGCTTCCGTTTGTGGAAGATTTTGGCATGCCGTCAAGGTGCCAGGGAGGCTTGGGCCATGGTGAAGACGCGGTACAAGAAGGCGGATCCCAACCACATGGCCGAAGTTGGACCGGTGGGGCCCGACGGGAAGGAGATCCCTGTGAGTTTAGTATACAGCCAAGTAGAGTTGGCTGCCAAATTTTCCCAGCGGGACTGTAAACTAGACAGCCTGTTAGACGGGATTGAGGAGGAATACAATCATTAAATTTGACAATGTATGTTATCCTTTAAAGTGACATGTGAAATGCCTTCTAGCCGGATTGTAGATCGTTTGTCTTTGCCGACCTTTTCGCTTCAACCTCGGGACCCTAGAGTCCGGAGTGTATCCGAATACCTCTTTGGTTAAGAAACAACCGTGGTATGCATGGAGACCAGGCGTAGGGGTCATTAGTGCTTTATCAGACAAGTGCCCAACTAGTTATGTTATATTACATGGTTAGTAAGAAACATCTTCCAGGGAGAATAGTTCCGTTAGGGGTTCCTTTCCCTGGGAGGCATGCCCTAAAGTGCATGTCCGGACTGCAAAGAAAGCAGTAAAACATCTGGGGGCAAATAGATAAATAGGTAAAAAAATCATCTTTTAAGTCACCGACCGAATATTCCCTTAAGAACACTAGCTTTTGGCTTCACCCAGTCTGAGGTACACATCCGGCTGACCCGGCAGTAACAATTGCAGAGGTGCTCCCTTTACCTCCTAGCCGAACAACCGGGAACGTAGGGGTAAGCACAGGAGCCAGGCAACCCAGCTTGGCCAAAACTTAAGTCATATCGATGCATATAATGGCGAGTAAAAGGTACATGTGGAAGCTTGACACATGTGCTGGGTATGAAACCCGTGTAATTGAGCTTCTGTAAAAGAAGCCCCCAGGAATAATGAGTGCGGATTACACATCATGCGTATGCGAAAAATGCGAAAACAGGCCCATAAGGGCTTTTAGATAAAAAGGCATAAGAAGAGAAACGAACGACAGCCGAAGTGTAAAAGTTTGGACTGGGGAAGGGGACGAACTCTTAGTCCGGCACTAGGCATAAAATCGTCGGAGGCGGGCTGCGTTCCATGGGTTCGGCTCTAGTCGGTTGTCTGACGCATTTCGTAGATGGTATGCCCCGCCGGTAAGGACTTGATCGATAATGAAGGGGCCCTCCCATTTGGGCTTTAGCTTGTCCTTTTTCTTGTCCGGCAGGCGTAGAACTAGTTCGCCAACGTTGTAAGTCTTGGCCCGTACTTCTCTGCTTTGATATCTTCGGGCCTGCTGCTGATAAAATGCGGAACGAGCCTTCGCGACGTCACGTTCTTCCTCCAATGTGTCCAAGCTGTCCTGCCGATCAAGCTCGGCCTCTCTTTCCTCATACATGCACACTCGTGGTGAGTCATGAATAATGTCACAGGGCAAGACTGCCTCTGCGCCGTATACCATAAAAAATGGTGTGAATCCGGTAGTACGGTTAGGCGTTGTCCGCAGCCCCCAGAGTACGGAGTCGAGCTCCTCGACCCATTGTGTGTCGGATTTAGTAAGTGACCTCACTAATCTGGGTTTAATGCCGCTCATTATTAGACCATTTGCTCTTTCCACTTGACCTTTGGTTTGAGGGTGATAAACTGAAGCGTAGTCGAGCTTGATGCCCATATTTTTGCACCATGACTTGACCTCGTCGGCTATGAAGTTCGTGCCGTTGTCGGTGATGATGCTATGGGGGACTCCGTAACGGTGTACCACCCCTGATATAAAGTCTATCACTGGTCCGGACTCTGCCGTTTTGACCGGTTTGGCCTCTATCCATTTGGTGAATTTATCCACCATGACCAATAAGTACCTTTGCTTGTGGGTTCCCCCTTTAAGGGGTCCAACCATGTCAAGCCCCCAGACCGCGAACGGCCAGGTAATGGGTATGGTTTTGAGGGCGGTGGGTGGCATCTGGCTCTGATTAGCAAAGAGCTGACAACCAACGCATCGCTGGACCAAGTCCTACGCGTCTGCCCGGGCCGTCGGCCAATAAAATCCTGTACGGAATGCCTTTCCGACAAGGGCCCGGGCTGCTGCATGGTGTCCACCTAGTCCGGCATGAATTTCAGCCAGGAGGTTTCGCCCTTCTTCTTCGGAGATACACCTCTGAAGGACTCCGGTTGTACTTTTTTTATAAAGTTCTCGCTCATGGACCTTGTAGGCCTTCGATCGCCGGACTATGCAGCGGGCCTTATTTTGGTCTTCGGGAAGTTCCTGCCTAAGTAAGTAGGCTAGGAAAGGTTCTGTCCACGCGGCGATTACTGCCATTATTACGTGGGCTGAGGGTGTTATGTCATCTGCCGAATCACCGGTTGGTGCGGTTTTCTCCGGTTTGTCACTACCGGGCTCCTCTTCCCATAGTACGGATGGCTGGAAGAGCCATTCCAAGAAGATTTTAGGAGGGACAGCATCACGTTTCGCACCGATGCGTGCCAGTACGTCGGCCGCTTGGTTATTATCTCGAGCTATGTGATAGAATTCCAGTCCTTCAAACCGAGCTGATATTTTTAGGACAGCGTTGCGATATGCTGCCATTTTCGGATCCTTGGCATCAAAGTCTCCATTTATTTGGGATATTGCAAGGTTCGAATCCCCGCGCACCTCCAGGCGTTGAATGCCCATGGAGACTGCCATCCGGAGACCATGTAACAGGGCCTCGTATTCGGCTGCATTATTGGAGTCCGTGTACATTATTTGGAGTACATACTGGACTGTATCTCCGGTTGGGGACGTCAGTACGATGCCAGCCCCCAGTCCGGCCAACATTTTGGAGCCGTCGAAATGCATAGTCCAGTTGGAGTATGCGCCGTACTCTTTAGGGAGTTCGGCTTCAGTCCATTCGGCGACAAAGTCAGCCAAAACTTGTGACTTTATGGCTCGCCGAGGTTTGTAAGTGATGTCGAATGGTAAGAGCTCAATGGCCCATTTTGCAATCCTGCCCGTTGCGTCGCGGTTATTTATAATGTCATTGAGTGGTACTTCAGAGGCCACTGTTATCGAACACTCTTGAAAGTAGTGCCGGAGCTTTCGGGACGCCATGAACACCGCATATGCTATCTTCTGATAGTGCGGGTAACGGGATTTGCAGGGGGTTAACACAGAGGATACATAATACACTGGTTTTTGAAGGGGGAATTTATGCCCTTCTGTCGCTCGTTCGATGACGAGGACCGCGCTTACAACTTGATGCGTTGCTGCGATGTATAACAACATTGGTTCGCCCAGAGTGGGCGCAGCCAGGACCGGATTTGATGCCAATATGGCCTTTATTTCTTCAAGTCCGGCAGTGGCAGCATCCGTCCACTCAAAGTGTTCGGTGCGCCTGAGGAGGCGATAGAGGGGCAACACCTTTTCTCCTAGACGGGAGATAAAGCGGATTAAGGCTGCCACGCATCCTGTTAATTTTTGTATTTGTTTGAGGTCTTTTGGAATATCCAACTTTGACAGAGCTCGGATTTTAGCCGGATTTGTTTCAATTCCTCTACCGGATACAATGAAGCCCAGCAGCTTTCCGGCTGGTACGCCGAAAACGCATTTTTCCGGATTCAGCTTGATGTCATATGCTTTGAGGTTGTCGAATGTGAGCCTCAAATCGTCTACTAGAGTTTCGACGTGTTTTGTTTTGACGACTACGTCATCTACGTATGCCTCGACTGTTTTGCCGATCTGGGTGGCCAGACATGTTTGAATCATGCGCTGATATGTTGCGAAGGCATTTTTAAGTCCGAAGGGCATCGTGTTGGAGCAGAATGGTCCATATGGAGTGATGAATGCCGTTGCGGCTTGGTCTGCTTCCGCCATCTTGATTTGATGATAGCCAGAGTATGCGTCCAGGAAGCACAACGAATCGTGCCCTGCTGTAGCATCGATAATTTGATCGATGCGGGGGAGAGGGAAGGGATCCTTTGGGCAAGACTTATTGAGGTCTTTAAAATCGACACAGAGGCGCCATGATTTATCCTTCTTTGGTACCATCACCAGATTTGCTAGCCAGTCCGGATGTTTGATATCTCTAATGAATCCGGCTTCCAATAGTTTGGCTAGCTCTTCTCCCATTGCTTGTCTTTTGGGTTCGGATAATCGTCAAAGAGCCTGTTTGACTGGCTTAAATCCTTTGAGGATGTTTAGGCTGTGTTCTGCCAACCTGCGTGGGATTTCGGGCATGTTCGAAGGATGCCAGGCGAACATATCCCAATTTTCCCGAAGGAATTCGCGCAGTGCAGCATCTACTTCGGGGTTCAATTGTGCCCCAATGGAGGCCGTCTTTGTTGGGTCCGTTGGATGGACCTGGAATTTTATTATCTCATCTGCTGGTTTGAAGGAGGTGGACTTGGATCTTTTATCGAGTATCACATCGTCCCTGTTCACCGTAGAGCGCAGCGCGGTGAGTTCTTCTGCCGCTAAGGCTTCGGATAGTGCCTCGAGGGCTAGTGCGGCTGTCTTGTTTTCGGCACGGAGTGCTATGTCCGGATCACTAGCGAGAGTGATTATTCCGCTGGGCCCAGGCATTTTGAGCTTCATGTACCCGTAATGAGGTACTGCTTGAAAAATTGTGAATGCCTCTCGTCCTAATATGGCGTGATACCCGCTGCTGAACGGGGCCACCTGGAACGTGACTTCTTCGGATCTGTAATTGTCCGGAGAGCCGAACACCACATCGAGTGTGATTTTTCCGGTGTAGCGCGCTTCCCGGCTAGGGATTATTCCTCTAAAGGTTGTGCTGCTTCGCTCAATACGGCTCCAATCAATTTCCATTTTTCGCAGAGTTTCCTCGTAAATGAGGTTTAGTCCGCTGCCGCCATCCATGAGGACATTTGTCAGTCGAAAGCCGTCCACTATGGGACTAAGTACCAGTGCGGTTGGAGCTCTGGTTGTTCGGAATTTAGGCTCGTCGCTGGCGTTGAAGGTAATAGCTGTGTCGCTCCATGGATTTGCTGTTGCTACTTGGTAGACTTCGGCGAGTTCGCGGATTGTTTGCTTTCGCATATTGTTTGATGCGAAGGTCTCGAAGACTGTTGATACCGTGCTGGTATTGTTGGAGTGGTTTCCCGGAGCTAGAAGCTCTTCGCCACTTTTGGCCACCTGCCGTAATATCCAACATGCTCGAAGGCTATGTGTTGGGACGGCTCCCTCTGTACTATGAAGCTTACAGGGTCCATCGAGCCATCCCTCCAATACGGTTCCGTTTCCCTTATTGGGTTTTTGTTTTTTCGTTTTTGCATCTGGGGCCTGAGTGTAAGGCGCCCTTTTGCTGCGGACTGGGTTTGAGGCCGGATTATCCCAAAACTGATTTTCGGTTTTCCGGAAGCTCTCCAACGCACAGTACTTTCGTACTATGGATGCCAGATCGGTGAAGCGCGTAATTTTGCGGCGATCAATGGCGTTGAGTATTCCCTTGTCCGTGCAGTTATTGCAGAAGATTGATATTGCGTTTTCCTCTCGGCAGTCCTTTATCCTGTCCATAACCAGGAGGAATCTGGCCCAGTAGTGATGTACTGTTTAGCGGGCTCTTGCCGTATTAGAGATAGATCGCATATGTCTGGGCGGGTGGGTGGACTAAAATCCAGATCCCTGCCCATCTTGGGGCTCAAAGGCCGAGGGGTTTTCGAATTCGGAAGTTTGGCTTGCTGGACACAATCCAGTGAGTCCGGGGCGATGCATGATTTTAAGTTCAATGCTCGATCGAAGTCCGTCCCTCCGCGGGAATCCGGCATGGAGGGTTCGGGAATCCGGACATGAATTGCTTTTAACACGGGCAAAGAGTTGCCGTATTGCTCCTCTACCACTGCGATGTGGTGGGTGGCCTGGGGGGAGTTAATCTCTCTCAGATCGGTTTTAAGCCCAATCTGGTTGTAGTCCGTAGCGACTCCCAGGGCAGCGATGCGATCCAAGAGCTCATTAACAGACGAGAGCTCTATTGGGTCCAACTGTTCGGTAGCTTTAGGGCTGACGCGAAGATTGCTTCTAACGACTTGCGAAGTCATTGTCGAAGCGGCGGCCGGACAGGCGGTCATAAGGAAACCACCAAGCCGGATAGTTTGGCCGGCGGCTAAGGCCCCTTCGGCGAAAAAACCGTCTTTGAAGACGGGTGGAGGCATCCGCTCTATCGGTGACGACACAGAGGAACTCTCAATGAAAGCACCAATGTCGGTGTCAAAACCGGCGGATCTCGGGTAGGGGGTCCCGAACTGTGCGTCTAGGCGGAAGGTAACAAGAGACGAGGGACACGATGTTTTTACCCAGGTTCGGGCCCTCTTGATGGAGGTAAAACCCTACGTCCTGCTTGATTAATATTGATAATATGGGTAGTACAAGAGTGGATCTACCACGAGATCAAGGAGGCTAAACCCTAGAAGCTAGCCTATGGTATGATTGTTTTAATGTATGTTGTCCTACGGACTAAAGTCCTCCGGTTTATATAGACACCGGAGGAGGCTAGGGTTACACATAGTCGGTTACAATGGTAGGAGATCTACATATCCGTATTGCCAAGCTTGCCTTCCACGCCAAGGAAAGTCCCATCCGGACACCGGACGGAGTCTTCAATCTTGTATCTTCGTAGTCTTGGAGTCTGGCGGATAATGATAGTCCGGCTGTCCGGACACCCCCTAGTCCAGGACTCCCTCAGTCACTAAGCCAGCTCAAACTTCATGATCCAATTGTCCTTCTCGAGGATGCTGACTCAGTGCTCCAATTGATCTTGACGTCTTTGCTTTTGAGATCTTCATCCAGCACGAGGACAGAAACACTCTACAAGGATGGATCATTTTAATGATCACAAGATCGACTCACGGAATGAGATGTAGAATGTCTCTTGAGCTGAGAGGCAAAACACACATCATGAAGGACGAAAGAAACAATTTGATGAGGTTTCAAAGTAGCGAGGAAAATAATTTCCATGATACCACAACGGGACACCTTAGGGAAGGTGACTCGTAGAAATATCCCCTTAAGTGGCAAAAAGAATTACCTTTGATTCAGAGATCATTCAACTCTTTATACCTGCCTAAGGCAGAGCACAATCAAACATTTGAAGGAGTCCGAAAGAATGACATTCTCGGGCCAGAATGGATGATGTGGATTACCTTGTTGAAGACAACACAAAGGAATGATGTTAGTACTGGGCAGAAGCTCAACAGTAGAGAGTGATTCCGCTATTGGAGTGGTTATAGCATAACCGAAAAGACTAGGAACAATTCCAGTTAGTGCCGGTGATAATACATAGTGCTTGTGCGTGGTCTCAAGAACTTGAGCATTTCCATATTCATCAAGGTTTTACCAACATCCGTGTCAAGGGTGCTGACAACACAACATACTACCATGATGAATAGCGATGGACGATGCAGATGCAAAGGAAGATAACACTTTCTCAGATTTCACCTCAGCGAGACCAAGGGAACAAAATCTGGATGATCGACCGAGAGACATTTAGCACTCCGCTTCTAATGTTCTCCTTGATGCGCTAGCATATCCCATTCATAGATATGGTTTGATATCTAGATCATCAAGTAAAGGTCGTACTTCGGGAGCACAAGAATCCATAAGGAATAACTATGGAGTAAATACTACAAAATCCTCATGGAGAAAATGGACAAATTGCCCAATCAAGATACTATAGTGATAGATCCTCCGACTAGGTGCGTCGGCCAGAACGTCAACCCTGTCGGGACCTACATCATAGATCCTGGAAAAGTTCCAACCATCATATCTGCCTGAGATTCAGATCTGGCTGGTGTCAGAATAATCCAGACTCATCGAGTCTAGAAAGAAAAATGAAAGTTTGCAACATAAACCGATGAGATGACGTTGCGTGATTCTCGGGAAATGAACTACGATAGCAAGCTCCAAAACGTGAGCTGGTTCTGCTACAAACATGTGAACACGTTGTCCCAGACAAACATGATCCCATGGTAGTCTTACAATAAAACACTACCGAGTTCCGATGGGGAACCATCATCGAGGATATCGAAGTCCTTGCATAGGGTATACTCTTAAGAAGGAGCTTCTTCTCCTTGAACAAATCAATCAGTGGCTTGGTGTGCTACAGAATACATACGGAGTGGAGGTAATTAATCTACCAAACCATAGTATACTTTGCACATGTGTGACTAACTTGGGATGATTCCAAGGAAGCAACATTGACTTTATCGAATTCATGGCGGCAACTTGCATCAAATGCACATGAATTAGAGGAAGTCACTTCTTTCTTCCAAGCATATGCTTCATGAGTTAGCACGAAGAAATGCTTTCAAAAGTTTCCAATACTAGCTTAATGTTCAAAAAGATTATGGAGAAGATAAAGATGTTGTCGATGGGCTCAACAACAGTTCATCCAGTTTCCATATAAATGGAATTCCCCAGTTATGTGAACACGGTGATAGCATTGGTCAGAACAAAAGATATAATGGTGTATGCTCAAGGAAAATTCACGAGTAAGACAACATTATGAACATCGTTGGTTCTGATTTGATTTGAGAATAGCCCACACTCAAATCGAAGTTTGGGCAAGACAATAGATCCAACAACTGATCACGAGGACCAATTGGTGAAGATATCATCTTTCTTCAACACACACACACACACAAGGATATCCCTTAGGAAGTGAACTAAATTAGACAAGCTTTTATCTTCGAACTCTCCAAGTTGTTGTTCAGTTTACCAACTAGCTCAAGGGTATCCAACACAGATTCTTGGAGAAAGGGTGGTTTCGAAAACCAACTTGATCACGAGGTCAACATAGCGGTCAGGTGACATCCTGGTGATACCTCCGAGGAGACAATCGGAGAATCACGAACCACCAATATGTTACTAAGCTCGAGAACAATCTTGCTTTTCAGGGCAAGACGATATGACCAGAAGAGCGAGGGATTGGCACAATCCTAACTCATTGATCGAAGGGTGCACTGGAAATAAGGACTAGGTAGCACAATCCATCGTAGAATGATGATTCAACAACCAACATGCTAAGAATGAAATTATTGTCCTTTAATTACCAAGCAACGGAGTTGCTAGGAGTATAGATTTCACACATCACGATTCACTTGTTGGTATTCCGGTTGCAACAACACGGGGACCGAGAAATGAATAATGAGGGCGTAGACTGGTGTGCAATTCCCATGACATTCTTGATATAAAGATGGTAATACTCCAAGGTAGAACAGAACAAAAGCTGGATTAGCATTTTGATCTGCGAAGTACAATTGCTTTGACCCAATCCTGGAAATGGACAAGGTACTGGAGTTTGTTTCTCCTAGTCATTCCGGAATAGAATGACTTGACGGACCACAAGAGTAATAGGTATCGATGAACGAATGCACACATACACTTGACTATCAAATGATGGACGGGGGTCAGAATACAGCTAAAGAGAACAACTCAAAGGAACATATAATTTTCTGAGTTGTGGATGCATAGATTAGTATGTCAAGCGAAGCTCAATATTTCTTCCGGATAACCCATGCGGAAAGGTAGAACTGGCAGATTCACAATATAGAATGGAGGACTCATCATGAGTACTCTGGTTGTGATCTTTTGATCCAACAAACTTCTGCCATAAGTGGTTCATAGTATTTGGAAGAAGGAAATACCACGGACTTCGAGGACTATCGCAAAGGTTACTAATATCCTAAAGGAACTAGCAAACACTATCAACATGAAATAAGTAGTGTGAATCTCGGGTTTAGAAACCCAGGAGTAGAATACCTACTAACTAAATTGCATCATGGGATGCTTTCGGGAATAAAGGCCAGAATCATCACAATGGGACACAAAATGTGGCTAAATTACTAGGTGATACTCTAGACACCTAGGGTCATAATAATAACTCTGAAATATATGTTAAGGCAACACAGTACCTCAACTCACCGATTAGTGTGGTTAATCCGGCCCAAAGGGACATCGGAATGGGAGGAAGGGATTTTGCAAATGCTTCAGACTATTTAGAAACCTGGGATGACTCGGATAGCATAACGGCTATAAATGCTCAGAAAAGGTTTGAGACATTCACAAGGATTTGCATAGTCACTTAACAACATCATATCAAGGTTCTGGTTCAACTGAGAACATATTAAAAGTAGTAGAGACTGAATTGAGGCTTGAAACTATCAATCCTATAAGTCTACGGATTAGTAACACGTCATCCTAATAGATAGATGGGAAGACCTAGTTCTTAATCCCCGTAGAAGAGAAGAGGTTGACTCGGATCAGAAGGCCATGAGGTATAAGGAGTAAAAAGAGCCTTACGTTCCCTTCCCACAATCAATTCCCCTACATATAACTAAAGCATTTCTAGACTCAACTTCGACCAGTTTGGCTTGGTAATCCTACAGGCTGTCAGGCTCTGATACCAAAGCTGTCAGGACCCCGACTCAATGCCACATCGATCTAGCATGTAACACCTCATATCACTTTGCAGCCTCACGCACGGTATTCCCACGGGTGTCGCCTTACCTTTGCCCGGGACCGTTTGCGCCTTTTGGCACACGTATATGATAGTGTCGCTAGCATCCATATGATAAGGAGCCCGGGCTGACATGGCTAGTCGTAAACCCAAAGTGGCACAAACTTACAGGGACAGGCATCCATGACCCAGCATCGAACGTGTCGGTCATCAGCGAGTGAATCCAGGCTATAGCACTGGGCTAGCAGGACTCCGGTGAACCGGGCTGTAGCGGGCTAACAGGACTCCGGTATTCATCGCATGACATTTCCCCGAAGGGACAGACACAGGAACGAAGAAGGAGACATGCCGGCCAGCCTAAGTGTTCCAGAGCAGTAGCAAGCTACCATGGCTCAGTGGAAACACTAGGAGACATTTCCCGGTAAGAGAGGCTACTAAAGATAAACAATTAGATAGTCAGATCCCACACATACCTAGCATTTCAATAACATACACACAGTATGCTCGATATGTGCAAATACAACATGGCATCACAACATGACTCTACGACTCAAGTATTTTATTCAATAGGCTCCAAGGAGCGAGATATTACAGACATAGGTCTCATGACCCAACATTCAGAGAAAACAAATCAAAACACAAGCGGAAGCTATCATGTCTGAGTACAGACATCTATAAATGAAAAAGGCTGAGAAGCCTGACTGACTACCAGATCCTGCCGAGGGCACAAGATCGTAGCTGAGGTAACAAGCTAAACGTCGAAGTCCACGCGGAACTACTAGCGAGACCGAAGTCTCTCTGCAAAAACATAAAATAGGCAAACGTGAGTACAAATGTACCTAGCAAGACTTACATCAGAACTAACTACATATGCATCATTATCAACAAAGGGGATGGTGGGGTTTAACTGCAGCAAGCCAGCTTTGACTCGGTGGCTATCCTAAGCTACGACTGCAAGTAACTCTTTTGAGGTGGCGCACACGAGTCCACATATTCACCATATAGATACACTACTATGGATCCGCTCCCGTCTCCCTACGAGAACGCCATCCATAGCACTCACGCTTATCTTGCGTATTTTAGAGTATCCACTTTCACTTGTCTATGAACTGTTATAGGCAACCCAGAAGTCCTTTACCGCGGACACGGCTATTCGAATAGATGATGTTAACCCTGAAGGGGTGTACTTCTTCACACACGCTCTCACCACTTACCGCCGTTTACACGACATGTACTCGGCAACCTTCAAGCGGAAGCCCAACGAGGGTGTCGGCCACGACCTACCAAAACACTCAAGTCCCTAGTCCAGGTTTATCGCCTATTCTGGTTCCATCCATGAGGAGATCCGGCCGAAGTTTCGCTCACAGCCCCAAACGATGTGAGCAGGGTTCCCGAGACACCAAACGGGCGCCCGGTACACCGTGCCACGTGCCTACCGCATCACAGCCCACCCCTACGGTCAGTGCTGCGCACGGCCTCCAGCATACTACAAACACCAGAAACTACTTCCAACTCCTGGACAGAGGACAAGGGTGATTAAGAAGCCGAGAGGGTCCATTGGTTTCGGGCCCAATGCGTGGTAGTAGCTGAATCATGGATCACAAACACAGAACTCAGTTCCTGAGGACAGCTGCAATGAGACAACCCACCATGTACTCCTACATGGCCTCTCACCGGTACCTTTACCAAATCGTGTTCACACACTTAGCTCACACACAGTAGGACATGTTCACACACCTCTAATTCATCCTCGATGAATCAGACCCGACTCAACTCTAAGCAGTAGCAGGCATGACAAACAAGCATGAATGAGTAGGCACAACAGGGCTCAAACAACTCCTACTCATGCTAGTGGGTTTCATCTATTTACTGTGGAATGACAGGTCATGCAAAGGATAAAGGGGTTCAGCTACCGCAGCAAGTAACAGTTGAATCATTGTTGTCCTAATGCAGTAAAAGAGAGCAGGAGCGAGAGAGAGGGATTGTATCGGAATGAACAAGGGGGTTTTGCTTGCCTGGCACTTCTGAAGATAATATAGTTCTTCATCGGTGTCATCGAACTCGTCGTCGGAACCACGTCTATCGAGAGGGGACAAACACCGGCAACTGAGAAAGAACACAATCAATGCAATGCCACAATATATAATTTGTTTGATTTGGAGCTACGGTTGATTTTATATGAATTTTAGAAGTTTTGGTTATTTTCTGGAATTTCCTGAATAAAAATAAATCCAGAAATTATTTATTGCATCAGCAGTGCGTCAGTGTGACGTCAGCAGGTCAACGGAGCCGACCAGGTCAAACCTGACGTGTGGGGTCCACACGTCAGTGACACAGTTAACTAACAGGGTTAAATAAATTAAACTAAACCTAATCTAGTTTAGTTAAGGCCTGGGACCACATGTCAGAGACTAACCTAACTAACTAAGTTAATTACTGCTAATTAATCTATCGCTTAATTAAGCAGGGGCCTGGCCCACACATCAGTGGTCAGGGGAAGTCAAACCGGGTAGTGGGGTCATCCCACGCCAGTCAAGGGTCAACGGTCGCTGGCGTTTAGCCACCGGCGAGGCCAGACGCGGTGGCAAAAGTGCAAATTCGTGCTCCGGCGACCAAATGGTCGGCGGAGACCATCTACGGGTAGCTGGGAGCAAGCCGCAGCGTTTGCTGGCGGTGGTTGGGCTCGGGGTGGCCGGGAAGGTCGCCCGCGACGACCTTGGCGGTCGCCGGAGTTCGGCCGAGGTCGGACACGGCGCTAGGGGGCACGGCGAGGCGCGTGGGGTGGTGTTCTGGGCTCCTGCGGGTGCGGTGAGGATGGTGGTGTGCTCGGAATCGAGCCAACGTGGCTGTGGCCACGACGGCGACGTGTGGTGGCGGCGGCGGGTGCGGCCGAGCTCGGTGTGGTCGCTGCAGTGCACAAGAAGGCAAACGGAGAGGGGGAGAAGGGGCAGGGGCTCACGGAGGTTGCGACTAGGCGAACGGCGAGCTCGGGGAAGTGTCAGAGCGAGCGGGGCGGCGATGGCGATCTCGGCGGACCGAGGTTGAAGAAGATGGCGTGGCCGGCGTTCGAGGGCGTCCGGCGGGGCGTGGCTCGGTGAGGAGGTCGAGGACGAAGTGGCAGAGCTTCTGGGCGTGTTGGTGAGGCGTGGGGTGGCCGGTGGCCGCGGTGGTGACGGTCGGCGGCGACGGCTCCGCTCGGCTTTGGAAGAGAGAGCGAAAGAGGCGAGGCAGGGAGAGAGGGGAGCGGTCGAGGGGGTCCATGGGGGCTGCGTGGCGCACCTAGCGACGTCCAGGAGCAAGCAGCAAGCATGAGGTGGCCGGCGCGTGCACACGCGCGTCGGTACACGCCCTCCTGCCTACTGGCAGGAGGTTGAAGACGGTGGCGGCTGCGGTGGGCTGGGCCGCACAGTGCTGGACCAGCATAGGAGCTGGGCCGGCTCTGGTGGGCTGCACGGGTGAGGCCAGGTACTAGCTCTCTCTCTCTGTTTTATTTATTGTTTGTGTTTTCTATTATTCTTCAGTCTTTAGGGCTTTATTTAAAATACCAAAACGTTTTCAAAAATCCTGACAATAATTGTGGGCTCTATTTGGAATATTCCCAACAGCCCTCACTTAAGTTCAGAATTAATTGAGCATTTAAAATATTATATAGCATTTAAATGCCCAATTGCAAATAGCATATGATTTAATTCAGTGACCAAATATGTCATGGAAAAATGTGCAACACCTCTGGGTATGGTTCTAGCATTTTCCAGAAATGATGAACATTTTTGAAAGCCATTTGGAATCACTGAAAATATTTTTAGGTTGAACCTATTGAATTCCTTTGATGCTAGGGTTTAGGCAATCCCCATTTCAAGTTTCATAAAATTTAAACATGATGCAACACCCTAATGCATGCACTAGGCATTGTCGGAACTAGGGATGTGACATCTGGAAGGGAGACGTCCTCTATATAAAACCACTTAGAAGGCCAATCTTCGGATGTCTTCTTTGGAGTGCCGGACTGGTATCCGATCCCGGCGACGCGCCATATTTTGGCTCCGCCCACTTGGAATATTGATCCCCCTTGATTGCGAGGGACGAGGCAGAACAACCTCTTCCATAGCTTGAAATGAGCTTTTCAACCCAGAAATAACTCACAAAGGGCGACGTAACCTGCGATGAGCAGGATGGAGGCAGGGGTGAAATTGTGCAGCTGAAGGCCATAGTGCTCCAGGAGCCCATGAAGGAACAGATGGATTGGAAATCTGATGCCCCTCAACAACTAAGGGACAAGGCACACTCGCTCCCCCCCGGATGGGTTGGGCAAACTCTCCGCTTGCTCCCCGCCGTCAAAGGTGGCTAATCCGGCTCGAAAGGGGACAAGATATGCAGGTGGAAGAAACCCCTGGGTCTGCAACTTCACCAATTGGCCGTGGGATACGGTACACTTCTCCCAATCACCTGGCTTGGCGCCATAGGGGGGAGAGGAAGAGCTGTGATGGCCGGCCATGATGGGATGGTTTTTTCGAGCGCACTCTGATGGATCCTCGCTTGGGGAAGATGGTGTGATTTGGATCTGAAGATCCTCGTCTCTTTAATAGACGGTTTATTTACATGGTCTGGGTGGCAAGTGTAAAAATGCTTCGGCTTCTCGCATTCACTCGACACGTGGAGGCTAACACTATTAAGGTACAGAAGCCGATGAGTGCAACATTAAATGGGAAGCCAGACACTGCTCGTTACAATAGGTGCTCTAGAGAATTCGGGGAAGGAACCCTCCTTGCAATGCCGAAGATGATCTGCGCACCAGACTCATCGTCATTGAAGCCTGGTTCGGGGGCTACTGAGGGAATCCTGGATTAAGGGGTCCTCAGACAGGCGGACTATATGCTTATGCCGGACTATTGGACTATGAAGATACAAGATAGAAAACTTCGTCTCGTGTCCGGGTGGGACTTTCCTTTGCATGGAAGGCAAGCTTGGCGATTCGGATATGTAGATTCCCTTCTCTGTAACCGACCTGATGTAACCCTTGCCCCCTCCGGTGACTATATAAGCCGGAGGGTTTAGTCCATAGGACATATACAATCATAATCATAGCCTAGCTTCTAGGGTTTAGCCTCTGCGATCTCTTGGTAGATCAACTCTTGTAATACTCATATCATCAAGATCAATGAAGCAGGAAGTAGGGTATTACCTCCATAGAGAGGGCCTGAACCTGGGTAAACATCGTGTACCCCGCCTCCTGTTACCATTAGCCTTAGACGCACAGTTCGGGACCCCCTACCCGAGATCCGCCGGTTTTGACACCGATATGGCCACCCAAGTTCAGGCCAGAGATGCCACCACGCTATGACGGCGCGGAGGACAAGGTGAAGGCCAACTAGCTCCCCATGGCCCTCATAGGCGCACCGCTCGCCTGGTTGCTAAAACTGCCGGGATCCTTTGTGGCCTCCTGGGAGGAGCTGCGCGGCTTCTTCATCGCACACTTCACGACGCCCCCCACCCCCCCTCGTTGTTGTAGCTCTCCTAGGTGGCTTGCAAGCACCAACCACCGACCGCCACATCAAGCAGTTCTACCGCCAAATAAGCGCCGCCCATGTGAGCTCGAGGGCTCCCCCGGGCTAGGCGACGCCTAAGGCCAACCTCACCTTCGGCCTAGAAGATCATCCAGCGACCATGGCGGGAGCGGGCGTGCTCCCGATGCTCTGCACCCCCACCATCTGCAATGTGGCAGTCACCAAGACCCTCATCGACGGTGGATCCGGCCTCAACGTCTCTCTATGGAGGCTTTCGGCCTGCTCCACGTGCCCCCGGCCGGCTCCAACCCACGAAGCCCATCTGTGGGTTCCACGATGGCTCCACCAGCCCCGTGGGGTAGATCTACCTCCCCGTCACCTTCGGGACCCGCGACAACTACTGCACTGAGCTCATCGACTTCCACATCACGCGGATCGACCTGTCATACAACACCATCATTGGGTACCTGGCCCTGGCCAAGTTCATGGCGGCAACTCATCCACCCTACAACCTCATCAAGATGGCAGGTAGCAGTGGTGTCCTCATGGTGGCAGGGGACACCAAGGACGCGCTACAGGCTCTGAAGCTCGTCTTCAGGTCCGCGGCGTCTACATTGCCGAGCGAGAAAGGGGGACTTGAGGCTCCAGGGGCAGCACCAGCCAAGAAAAAGCAGTTGTTTTGCCAAGACCGAGCCAAGACGAAGCAAGTGCCTGTTGATGAGGATGGGGCGTCAGGCGTCACCTTCACCATAGGAGTTGGCCTCCCTGTAGAGCCCAAGATGCGGCTCTATCCCAATCACGTGATGAATTCATAATTGGGGCACAACCGCATTTCGAGCACATAGCAAGGTGCATGTCATTACAACATACCATGTACTGAATAGATAAGAATACAAGATAAAGGCTTACACTCGCCACAAGTTACAACATTCATACAACAATACATCAATACATAGCATTCATCAAGCAGAAGAGCAGGATGCGACTACGGATGAAATCAAACGAAAAAGAAAAACGACACCCACCTTGCTAGCCCAGGCTCCCGACTTGGAACCTATATCCCTTGATCGAAGAAGAAGCAGAAGAAGAACTCCAAGACAAGCATACATTGATCTCACGTCAGATGATCGCATTACCTATACCTGCAACTGTTATTGCAGTAATTTGTGAGCACAAGGACTCAGCAATCCCATTACCATGGGTATCAATACTAGCAAAGCTTAGTGGGCAAGGAATGGATAAGTGGTGAGGTTGCAGCAAGCGACTATGTATGGTGGCTAACCTACGACACTACAAAAAATACACTTCCGAGATGATACGTGTTTGTCATAGTAGGTCGCATTTTTCTGTCATGCATGTACATCCATGACGATTTGATGACAGAATCAAGATAGTCATACCTGTGCTATCGTAGAAGTGTTCCATTACATTACCAAAATTATCATCACAGAAGTGTGCACTTCCATGGCAATAAATCGCGTGTCATAGAAGTACTTTCGTCAAGGGTGACCGACATGTGGCATCCACCATAACAGAACGCTGTTAAGCTATCGGGTTCAGTTTTGGATCCGATAACCCATTAACAACCCTGACCAATGGGGATTTTCCACGTGTAAAATCATCATTGGCTGGAGGAAACACATGTCGTCTCACCGTTGGGACAGATGTTATCCACTCATTGGACCGAAGGCGCCTATGATACGTCGACACACGGCACGGCCCAACAGTGGCTCATTCCTGTGAAAAGGCTGGCCTGTTTGACTTGGTCAAAAGGTGGCGGGCCATCCCATGGAAAGCCTGTTAATGGCCTGTTCGCATATAGCCCATTTACAGCCTGCTATAACAGGGCCCGTTACGGCCTATCTGAAATAGGCCTAGTAGCTTCTGAGGGAGTCCTCGATTAGGGGGTATCTGGACAGCCGGGCTGTGTACAACGTCCAGACTATTGAAGCATGAAGATACAAGACTCAAGACTTCGGCCCGTGTCCGGATGGGACTCTCCTTTGTGTGGAAGGCATGCTTGGCGATCCGGATATTATGTTTCCTTTCTTGTAACCGACTCCATGTAAACCCTAACCCTCTCCGGTGTCTATATAAACTGGAGAGGTTGGTCCTTAGAAGGCCAATCACAATTACAATCATACCATCATAGGCTAGCTCTTAGGGTTTAGCCTCTATGATCTCGTGGTAGATCTACTCTTGTACTACCCATATCATCAATATTAATCAAGCAGGAACTAGGGTTTTACCTCCATCGAGAGGGCCCGAACCTGGGTAAACATCCGTGTCCCTTGCTCCCTGTTACCATCAGCCTTGACGCACAGATCGGGACCCCCTACCCGAGATCCGCCGGTTTTGACACTGACATTGGTGCTTTCATTGAGAGTTCCTCTGTGTCGTCGCTGTCAGGCTTGATGGCTCCTTCAATCATCATCAACGACTCTGTCCAGGGCGAGACTTTCCTCCCCGGACAGATCTTCGTGTTCGGCGGCTTCGCACTTCGGGCCAATTCGCTTGGCCACCTGGAGCAGATCGATAGCTATGCCCCCAGCCACCAGGTCAGGTTCAAAAACTTGAACTACAGAACATATATTCATGGGGACTTGATCTTCGACGGATTCGGGCCAGCATCAGGAGCGCCGAACAGTCACGATGAGCACGGCTTAGACCTGCTGTCAGACGATGCTCGGGATATAACCCCGGCAGAAGCCTCAGATCTAAATCCGGGGCAGGTTGTGTTGCCTAAGGACGGAGGGATGGACCCTGCCCCGCAGGCTGTACCCTCATCAGCGATGGAGCCGAACACAGGCCTCACTTCTGAGGGAGCCTGTGACTCCGGACCCCTGGATTCATATCTGGTTGTAGGTTCCAGTCCGTGCGTCCCCGAGCCCGCCGAGCCTGGTTGGGCTCCGGTGATGGAGTTCACCGCGGCGGACGTCTTTCCGCACTCGCCCTTTGGCGACATGCTAAACTTATTGAAGTCTCTCTCTTTGTCAGGAGACTCTGGGCCGAACTATGTCCGGCTTGAGTGGGAAGCAGACGACGACGGAATTCCTTGCCCACCCACCACCCACTTCATTGCCATGATCGATGATCTAACCGACGTGCTTGACCTCGACTCCGAAGACATCGACGGTATGGACGACGATGTAGGAGAATTACAGGAGCCACCGCTCGCAGGGCGGTGGACGGCCACCTCCTCATACGATATATATATGGTGGACACTCCGAAGGAAACCAATGGCAATGAGGGAACGGAGGATAACCCCTCGGGAAGGAAAACAAAGCATGGGCGTCATCGGCGCCGCTCCAAGCCCCGCCACATCAACACCGAACCCGGAGGCGCAAGCAACCCGGATGGTGCCGAAGAGGAATACAGTCCTGATCAACCTACCTTCAAGCTGGTCGGACCGGTCACGATGGTATACTTGGAGAAGGACAACTATACACCCCCCCTCTGACGACGAGGTGAGCCTCGGCAATGACGAATTCGGCATACCTAAAGATCCAGTGGAACAAGTTCGCTTCAAGCGAAGGCTCATGGCCACGGCAAGGAGCCTGCAAAAGAGGCAAAAACAGCTTAAAGCTAACCAAGACTTGCTAATGGATAGGTGGACCAAGGTACTGACCACCGAAAGGCACGAACTCGACAGCCCCAATAAAGAGCATACACGGCACAACTGGCTACCTCAACCCAAGCAGGAGAACCCAAGGCGCACACCCCGACATCCTCACATCATTACGGTCCAAGACAGTAAGAAGTATACACGAAGAGACACCCTCAAGCCTCGGTGCAATGGCAACAAACGTCAAGTCAAGGAAACTGGCGCCAGGTCCAGCAAATACCAGTCCGGTCAACAGACAAGGAACAGCTCAAGCCTATTCGGCCCGAGCCACAGGCTCGACCAACCATGCAAAATTCATGGAACTCCTAGAAGGACGGCAAAGCACACCAATAGAGAATGCCGAATCCTCAAAACAAGGCAGTTGGTCGCAGGCCGGAAACAATGACGAGGCGACTAGTCAATAGAACCCCCTTCCTATGTGACATAAAAATGCGGCCGATCGCCCATAATCACATCAACAACAGCAAGTCAATTGCAGTACCTCCAGACCTAGTAGTCTGGAGGCTCCATAAAGCCCACACGGGTATCAAGCCACGAATAACGTCTCCTAAAAGATGTAAGGCACCTTCCCACCATGCAGTAATTTAACGTAGGCTAACGGGATAAACCACGTTGACTAGATTCCACGTGGTAAATCACTCAGGCCAGCTATCCAGACACCCATTGCGGAGTCCGCACTACCTCACGGTATAACGGCTGGGCACACCGGGGCCCAATTAGGGACCCTGGGACCAACAACAAGAGGACACCCAGCTGCCTTCAAGCATTTGCATTTACAAACTAACGATTGACGCAGAACAGGATTGGTGGCGTGGAATCAGCCCAGACAAACTATGGCAGGAACATGCAGGAAGAAGGCAGTTCGGATTCGCTCTTGATCCACTCACAACCCCCTCCAGTCTGGCCACCACAAGTTCCGCCAAATAACACCTATTTTTTATACATCATACTCATATACATGGGCACATCATCCTACTACAATGCATGGACTTAGAAAATACTCACCAGCCGTTGCTTATCTACGACGCCCCTTTGCCGAAAATGACAGCCACGCTTTGCGTTCGCCTGGTTACACCAGGGGCTTCACAGCACGGCAATAAAGTCCGACCACCTTTTCGGTCACTCGGCACCCCGAACTTATAGCACTATATGCATCTGCTCCGAATCATGTCTCGGGTCATTGGATGGGTTTGCCTAGCTCCCATGTTTTGGTACCTTACGTTCCATTCTGTCGGCTAAGGTAGCGCTGGGAGAACTACTGCGATTGTGTCCCGGTTCAGGCGGACGAGCACCTCAGTAGAGAAAGCCAAAAACCAACCGTCATGATGAAGTGAGAGCTGGTCAGCTGTTCGAGAGGTTATAAAATCCTTAAAGATTTATTCCGCACAACGCCATTATAAATGCTGAGTGCGACGGATCGGTCTTCTGATCAGGCGCCAATAGAGCCCCTAGTTTGGCCTTCCGAACACTAGGGGCTGCATCGACCATACTCGAATTCCTATGGCTAAGTGAGAGTAATAAAGCCTTATAGTCCAATTTCCTGGTTCGCGGAAAGAGACACCTCCTTAAAAGGACCCAACTATGGGATAAAGAGCGCTTAGATATATCCCGAACACCCCCGTATTTTTTTATTTTATTTTTACGAGGGGGCAGAAGCCGACGACTGGCCAACTCTCAGGATTTGCATACAATAAACAGCCGCACAGGAAGAACACATGTTCAAACAAAACAGGCAATATATAATAAACATGCCATTATCCCATATTACAAAAAGCAGCAAAATGCCCTCAAGGAAATATAATGTCTTTAGCACACTTGTCCGCCGCAAGGCGAGCCCCTTTCAGTACACTTTCATAGTAAAGCTCGGGCTTGCGGTGCTCCTTACCCTCCGGCGGCCCCTCAGTCATCAGCTTCTCCATGTCAAGCCTCCCCCAATGCACTTCTGCACGGGCAAATGCCATGCGCACGCCTTCTATACAGACTGGTCGCTTGATAGCATCAAGCCGAGGACAGGCGCCCACAATCCACTTGACAAGTCCAAATTAACTGCTTGGAATCGGCTCTGCAGGCCGCAGCCGGACAGTTAAGTCCTTCATGGCTAGTTCAGCCGCCTGGTGCAGTTCGACCAACTGTTTCAGCTGATCGATAAATGGCACCAGATAGTCCAGCGCCAGATACTGCGACCAGAAATCCCTCTCCGTAGACTTCTTCTCCTCGGTGCGGTAGAATTGGGCAGCATCTGATATGCTGTGAGGAAGATCTGCAAAAGCCCCTGGAAAAATAAGAATTCAGCTTGCCGCTTAGGATTCTTCCCATTATCACATATAAAGAGCTAAGAACACAAAAGGCCTTACCAGCCACAACTTTCCGGGCCTCCTGAATGTCCCGCGCAGCACCTCGGGCTTCTTCCCGAGCACCTTCCGCATCCTCGAGAGCTTGGGCGAGTTCGGATTCTTTCCCTTTTAGACTCTGCTCCAAGCCCTCGCTTTTCTTCACAGCTTCCTGGAGCTCTGGCTCAGCTGCGATAACCCTGGCCTCGTGTTTTTCACGAAGCACCTGTTCCGCCTCAGCCTTCTTGTTGGCATCAGCCAAAGCTTTCTTTAGTGCCTCGTATTCGGCACCCGCTCCTAGAGCATACAATACAAATATTTTTCATTATCCACAACTATTCATTCGTGCCAACTTCGAGAGAAATGTTTTCAACATACCTTGCTTGCCTTCTAGTTTCTTCTTTACAAGGCCGAGTTCTTCCTCGGCCCGTGCAAGGTTACGCTTCAGTTCGGACACTTCCGCATTATAAGCGGCCGTCCTCTCGGCAGAAGCCTGTTTTCACATAAAGGGGTATACGTCATTCACATGAGCTCTGGCGAAAGCGGAATATTTCATCGCCTGCCCAGCTCCGTGTTTTCCGCCGGACAGCGTATCAGGGGCTACTACTCCTATTATGACAATTCCTCAAAGGTTTCTTAGGAAACATACCTCAAAGGCCTTTAGAAGACCAAAGCAGGACTCGTTTAGCCCACTCTCAGCGGACTGAATCTTCTCAACCACTGTGCCCATGAGAGTGCGGTGCTCATCAACGATAGATGGGTTCTTCAACGCTATCGATAGACCGCCGGGCAGCTCTGCTCGAACATAGGATGCCGGCGGGGTAGGCAGGCCCCCCACCATAGCAACAGGGATATGTCTCCCCAGGTCCGGGTCCTGTCGGGATGACACCTCGGTGTCGCGCCTGGACTTTGGGGAAGGGGCCCTCGAAGGCGTCTCGCTCGCCAAGGCGTCTGAGCCCGGTGAATCCTCCGACGAGGACTGTACGGCACGAGACCTCACTGGGCTATGCAAAATGCGGCAACAGTTAAAGCTGATAAACCCGAAAACAATCCCGGACGCGTACGTGAGTTTGGATTCTGTATACCTACGACTTACCCAGGGGCTGGGCCCTGGGATCCCACTCCGGGCTGCTGTCGGCAGCCGTGGTGGATGTCTCTGGGAGGGAACCTTTCCCCCTCTTGGGCGATTTGGCCTCCAGGGACGGGGAAGCTGCATGCTTCCTCCCACCTCTAGAGTGAGGCTCGTCTTCCTCTACTTCCTCCTCTTCGTCCTCTGAAGAAGGAGCGTCGCTTGAGTCTCCGGATTTTGCGTTCGAAGCCTCGCGGTGAGGGAGGCCACTCCGGGTCTTCTTGACCTTCTTGGAGGCCTCCTTCTTTGGCGCCTCGTAAGGCGCGGGGACCAGCATCTTCGACAGAAGGGGTCCGGCCAGTTCCTCCGGCAACAGGGCTGGACAATGTATCCGCTCCACTTTCTTTATCCATCCCTGAGGTGTCTCCCTCATGACATGCCAGCTGAAGCATGAATAGATAGAGCGTGGCTGTGACTTACCGAGCTTGGAGAATGGGATAATTGATACCCATGGTTCTTGGCGGGGCCCGGCCACGATTTGCTGGACTTGAAGAGCACCTTCCAGATATCCTTGTGGGAGGAATCATAAAGCTCCCGAAGGGATTGGTGCTCGGCTGGGTCGAACTCCCACAAAGTACAAGCTCGGCGCTGACAGGGGAGAACCAGGCGAACTAGCATCACCTGGACTATGTCGACGAGTTTGATGTCCCTATCTACCACACCCTGAATGCGCGTCTGGAGCAGTGACAGCTCATCGGACAAGGACTAGTTCGGGCCCTTCTCGGGCCAGGATGTGAGCCGCAGTGGAGCTCCGGATCTGAACTCTGAAGTTGCCGCCCACGTTTTGCCGCGTGGTTCGGTGATATAGAACCACTGCTGCTGCCACTCCTTGACGGAGTCGTTGAAAGCGCCTTTCGGCCAAACAGTCTTGGGCATCTTGCTTACCATGGCGCCGCCGCACTCGGCGTGTTCGCCACTCACAACCTTGGGCTTCACATTGAAGATCTTCAGCCATAGGCCGAACTGACGTGGGATCCGGAGAAAAGCCTCACACATGACGATGAACATCGAGATATTGAGGAAGGAGTTGGGGGAAAGATATTGAAAATCGATCCCGTAGTAATACATGACTCCCCGAACGAACGGGTGAAGGGGAAACCCGAGCCCACGGACGAAATGGGGAAGGAACATGACTCTCTCATGAGATTTCGGAGTGGGGATGACATGTCCCGCCAGTGGAAGACGGTGGCCGATATTCTGGGCCAGATACCCGGCTCCTCGGAGCTTCTTGATGTCCTTCTCCTGGACAGTCGAGGCCATCCATCTGCCTCCTGCTCCGGATCCGGACATCTTTGGAAAACCTCTCTTCGATGGAGAAGAAGAGTGCTTGGGCGTTAGGGCTCGAACAAAGGGGAATGAGCTAGCGGGAGGAGAAGGCGTGGGTAAAAGAGAAAGAAACCTGACCTCCTTATAGAGGCGGTAAATTCTTTTTGCGCGTCCTCACTTGCCTGGTGGAACCCGTCAGCCTCCCAGTCGCCCCGATTAGCGGTGCGGTTAGATTACCCATACCCGTATTGATGAGAATCCCGTGATATAGGGACACGATCTCTGTTTTGACAAGACGTGTCAAAGAAACTGCCTCGCAATATGCGTTGTGGCTGGTTGTGGGAAAACGGTTCAAATAATGATCCGACCGTAATAACGTGTCACGTCCTCAGAAAAAGTTGTTAACACATTGCATTTGTGAAATATCATTCTCTCTACGGCGGTGTGTAAAGATCATTTTGTGGATCCGGACACGATTCAAGTGTTCGATGACCACTTTGGAGTATTCGGAGATGGAACCCGCCTTGCAATGCCGAAGACAATACTGTGCGCCGGACTCATCGTAATTGAAGCCTGGTTCAGGGGCTACTGAGGGAGTCCTGGATTAGGGGGTATCCGGATAGCCGGGCTGTGTACAATGTCTGGACTATTGAAGCATGAAGATACAAGACTCAAGACTTCGGCCCATGTCCGGATGGGACTCTCCTTTGCATGGAAGGCAAGCTTGGCGATCCGGATATTATGTTTCCTTTCTTGTAACTGACTCCATGTAAACCCTAGCCCTCTCCGGTGTCTATATAAACCGGAGAGTTTGGTCCTTAGAAGGCCGATCACAGTTACAATCATACCATCATAGGCTAGCTCTTAGGGTTTAGCCTCTACGATCTCGTGGTAGATCTACTCTTGTACTACCCGTATCATCAATATTAATCAAGCAGGAAGTAGGGATTTACATCCATCGAGAGGCCCCGAACCTGGGTAAACATACGTGTCCCTTACTCCCTGTTACCATCAGCCTTGACACACAGATCGGGACCCCCTACCTGAGATCCACCGGTTTTGACACCGACAGCTTCATCTGGGCCGTCCAATATGATTCCAGCATGTTTTAACTTCCGGCCTATGTATGGCCCATGACGTCTTTCGACCCATATGAGGCCCTTTGTAACTCTTGGCCCATTGACGGCCCGTAATGAACAGTGTATCACTTTATACCCATTAACGGTCCATTATTCCATTGGGCCGTTTCCAGCCCATGTTATCTTTCGGCCTTCTGAGGGCCCATTTATTCTTGGGCTCATTTCCAGCATTCGGTTACTTACGGCCCGTTACTGTCATTTTCTGCTTGTGGGCCAAATTCAACCTGTTGTTACAGTCGGCCCGTTTGTGGCATGTTAATATGTTGGGCAGTTTTCATAGTGCCATCAAATACGGCCTATTAATGACGGCCCATTATGGTCGGCCCATGAACAGACAGTTCCAACTATAGCCCGTTTACGGCCATAATGCGGTCTGTTATTGGCCCCTGTTTTCTCAATCGATCATACGGCCCGTAGAAGGCCCATTGATGATATGGCCCGTAGATAGCCCATTGTGTCTACGGTCCGTAGAAGGCCCATTGTTTCTACGGCCCGTAGAAGGACCATTGTTTCTACGGCCGGTAGGAGGCCCAGTGCCACTATAGTAAATATGTAGCCCATGGTTATTGTGGCCTAGTTTCAAAAAATAGGTTATTGCGGCTACTAGCAAACCATGAAAAAAGAACTGCACTGACTACAAGCAAATAAATAAACAAGACAACAAGGAAATAAATAAGCAAGCAACTTACGCTAGGCTATCACGGCTATTACACATATTACATCCACTAGGGAACACTACAAATATAGGGAACAAAGCAGCATATAAATGCCGCAGCAAAACAAGTCCAGAACTGAAGCCACTTCAGAAGAGCTCAAGAAACAATATCCTGCGTACCCATAATGCTGGCAAGCTGCTTAGCAAGCTAATTAACTTTCTCTTGTTTGGCTCTTAAATGCTCCAGCGCTTGATGTTACACAAGAAAGTAAGCATCTGAATTCTGTAGGGACTTCCTCAATCCTTCGTCTTCTTGCCGAAGCACAGCTGACTGATGCCTTTCAGCTTGTAGCCGAGACTGAAGAAGCCAAAGTGATTCAGTCAGCGAGTTCGAAGAGCTTGTGCCAGCGGTACTGGCTAGTAACTCAAACACTACATCAACGCAGGACTGTGGGGTTTTCTCACTGTCTACAAGATCATTTTTATCACCTTTCTTGGAGACCAACAGGGTTGTCTCATTATCTTGAACCTTATCTGCATTACTTTCTCTACCATTGCATAGTGGGGTGCTCTTCTCTAATATTTTGTTTGCATACTACAAGAGAAACAAGCAGACACATCACAGGTTTAGCATGTAGTATACGAAACTCATTTTGGTAAACCGGCTCAGTAGTAAGGTGGACAGGTTAACAACATGAAACAAACATATATCTATGTACTATGGTCACTGTATTGTCCATATCATTCTAATTTATGTTGCCTAATCAAGACAGAGACACAGTTCAACTCATATATTTTTAAGACACAATAGCATAGACAGAATATAAGTGTGAGAAACTACACAGCATTGGCAACCCTTGTAATGTGCATCACATGAGAACATAACTGTTTATAAAACTTAAACTAAAATCAACATAAAGCAAGAAGTTAGAACAGCAATCTAGTTAAAGAAATAGGTTTAAAGCATACCTGTTGAGCCATTGGAGTTTCAATTGGATCCTTCAAATTCAAAAGTAGTTGGTATGAGTAAATACAGTGATGTAGCGGCAAATGAGTATGGACCATAGCTACGGAATCTGACCTGAGAATAGTTGCGCTTCTGCTTTAAACGTGGAGTTTGAGTTAGCTGTGGTGGTCTTCATGCTTTGGGCACTGCAGTTGCTTTACAAACTGCTCGTGTGGGGGTACTCTGTGGTGGACATGGTGCTTTGTCAACTAGAAGTGGGTTACTATCCACTGGGGTTGCGGTTAAATGGGTTGTATCTAGTTCTCTGCCCAATGGTGTAAGTGTGCAATCTGGAAGAGTCTCGACTATGTGTGGTGGGGGTAGTTTGTGGGCCATTACAACCATGGTTCTATCTGCATCGACAGGTAGCACTATCTTTTGTGAAGAACGGGTTTTTGCTCCCTTAGATACTGCCATCACCCCCTCCAGTTCAAATGGCTGATAAACAAGAAAAGAAATTGAATGTACAGACATTGTATGATAGACAGATGTGGTAATTCACATATATGTTGTCTAACCAAACAGGACAGCATGACACAATTTCACATATATGATGCATAACTAAACAGGATAGCATGACACAGTTTCAGATATATGATGGATAACTTAACAGGATATAATGGCATAATTCAACATATGATGAGTATCTAAATAGGATGACATGACAAACTATATGATGTCCTTCTAAAATAGGTTGGGATGAAATAATTCACATACAAGTTCTCTAAATATATAGGATGGCATGATATAATTGACATAATTGATTCATATACTAAGCAGCTGGCACTCGCATGTATGATCTGTAAACTAAGCAGATGGAATTCAATATTGTGCATATGATGTCTAAACTAAGCAATGCAAGACACCATATGCATGATATGAGAAATATAAACATTGCAACTTAGAGCATACACCTCAGGTGGGATATAGGACTGGTCATCTATCTTTGAATCCTCCTCTGAGGAGCTCCCTGTAACCATCGAGATATATGCTTCAACAGGTACCATTGCCTGCTGTGAAGACATTGTTTTCACACCATATTTTTCCATAACCGGCTCAAATGGCCGATACACATGAAGAGTAGTTCAATATACACAGATTGTCGACAAATGGAATACGCAATGAAAAAAAAGATCGCATGAGATAATTCACATATATGATGCCTGGCTACATGGCGGTGCATAATTCACATATATGATAACTGGCTGAAAAACATGGCATTGCATAATTCACATATCTGATATAGGAAGCAAACAGGAGGCATTCACACAAAGCATGTCTAATCTAAGCAGATGGCATGGCAATGCAAGACACCATATGCATGATATGAGCAATATAACCCTGCCAAGTTAGAGCATGCACCTCGGGGGGAATACGACTGGTCATCTGTCTCTGAATCCTCCTCTGAGGAGCTATTTATAACCAGCAAGAAATCTGCATCGACAGGTAGCACTGACTGCTCAGAAGACCTTGTTTTCACTCCAGATTTTCCCATGACCGACTACGATGACCGGCTAAACAGGATGGCATTTCATGATTCACGTATATGATGCCTGGCTAAAGAAGATGGCATTGCATATTTCCCATATACTCCATCTGTTCCTAAATATTTGTCCTTTTGGAGATTTCAAATGGACTACCACATATGGATGTATATAGACATATTTTAGAGTGTAGATTCACTCATTTTGCTCCGTATGTAGTCACTTGTTGAAATCTCTAAACAGACAAATATTTAGGAATGGTGGGAGTATGATATAGAAACCAAACAGGTGGCATTCACACAAAGAAAATCTAAACTAAGCTGATGGCATATAGGATGTATAATGTAAGCAATGCGAGACGCCATATGCATGATAGGACCAACATAAGCAAGCCAGGTTAGAGCAAACACCTCAGGTGGTAAGCAGGCGTGGTCAACTCCTTCAGAATCCCCATCAAAACAGTTATCTTCCTCTGGAATACAATCTAGAAATGCGGGAGGGGGGCCCACTTCGCCCACCATGGAGTGGCGTCGGCACGACATTATATTCCCAGGCAACGGTCTTCTCTTTTCCTCTACATGTTCAATACGATTGTGTACAATATCTGACATGCGTAATAAAAAAATAGTTAGATTTTGTAAGGCCTAAGGGGTGCATGCAAAAATCAAGACTAATGGTAGAAAACGAGTGGATGGATCAAAACTAATGATACTAGGTAGATTATAGCTTCAGTTAAAAAAGATAGACAATGGATCATCTATTGTTTGTTGCCCACCCAACATGAACCACATAGAAGACCCCAGATGAATCAGATAGTAGACAGATACTATTGATTGCTGCCTCGATATGAGACCAACGGGCATTTTAAAACTCAAGTTTGAATGATAAAGTAGCAGGTAATAATAATCGATGTATAACATAAGAAAACACGAAAGACTGCGACCTCTCTTCCGGAACTGTGTAGTCCTCAGGTTCATCTGCTCGGTCGATGATGTTAATGCAGTTGGCATGGCTGCCGACAACGGGGAAGATGATCCGAGGCAAAAGAAAGTCTACAGGGGGGATCTCTGTTGCAGTGAATGCCTCTATCGATGGTACATCTCAGGTGGTGTGGATGACGGCACGGTAGGAGCAGGACATAACACATAGAATTTTCCTTGACGCCTATCTGAAAATGAAGTAAATCTGTAAGGGCTCCTTATAATTGGAGGATTCTATAAACGCAGGGACAGGAAAAACACAGGAATAGGATAGGAATGCACATGCAAAACAGAGTATTTGGAAACATAGAATTTCATTCAACCTGGGTGTTCGGTTCACATGAATTGGAAGAACACAGGAATGGAGAAACATGGTCAAATTAAAGTCAAACCACGTGAAAATGAAAAATTAAGAATCTTATTATGCCAGTAATGCAATTAGTTCTGTTCTTCATGCATATTAATTGAAAAGGACATCCAAGTGAATATTAAAGTTCCTACGTTTTTTCTTCAAAAGAGACACCAAAGGAAAAAAATCCTCCAATTTTGCTTTGCTCCACTCCTTCTAACCAAATGCATGCATAGTAGTACCATAGTAGTTCCATAGCAAAGGATCCCTGAGGGATCGACATGAATGCAGAGTAAGAAAGTGATGCGACGAGTGTACAACCTCTTTGGCATAGCCTTGTGGACCTCAGCATCATTGGGATGGACGTGGAGGATGGTGATGCTGGTGTGACTGTCACGGGCGGGGAAGAAGATCTGAGGACACTGGAAATGGCGTCGAGGGTACTCCTCCGTTGTGATGGACAGTTCCGTCGTTGGAGCAGCTCCAGCGAGGTGTACGGCGGCGAGGCTGAAGCAGGACAAGATAGACCACGTTAATCTGAAGTGTGACTCTAATATCATCTGCAATAGATGATGTAAAATACATCACCAAAAATTGCTAGATGTAAAACGCATCAGCCGCGCCACGGCCGCTCCGATAGATGTTGTAAGTACTGTTTACTCTGAAGTTAACTGAAGAAACTGAACTTTACAGTCAAAGCTGAATTATACTGTCGAAACTTATTGAAATGGTAGCAGAGCATTGCAATAGATGTTTAGGGCGTTCGAGCACTAGTAGCAGAGAAGCAGTGATCTAAATCGGAAGACGGTTGAGCAGGGAACACACTAGAAGAGAGCAAGTCGTGCAGTAGCATCGCGAGCGAGTGCTAAAGCAGCAACTCCTGTAGCTACCGGAGGTCGTGCAGCAGTAGCAGCAGCGCGAGTGAGAGCAAGAGAAGAGCAGCAACATGAACTAGAGCAAGAGCGGAGCAGTAACGCGATCGACAGCAATAGCAGAGCAGAGAAGTAGCACGAACGAAAGCAAGAGCAGTGCAGCAGCGCGATCGAGAGCAAGAATAGAGCCGCAGCGCGACCGACAGCCGGAGCAGCTGCAGCTAGTGCCGGTGTGGAAGTCACCACCGAGGAAGCAACGACATGGGGGAGAGACGTCGTGGATGATGTGGCTGGCGATGGCACCGTCGATGGAGACCCACCATGGCTGCTCGGTATCGAGCACTAGTAGCCCCGTGAGATCAAATAAAAGATAGAATGCAGTGGTGAGTGCAGAACCTCCTTGGTGGTGCCGAGTTGGCCTTGGCTTCATCGGAAGAATTGGTGAGGGTGTTGCGGTTCCGGTGGTGCAGGTCAAGACGGCGTTGTGGGGATTGAGGTGGCGCAATAGACGAGGCAAACATCGGGGCAGCTCCTTGGAGGTGGAGGACAGAGCGGCTGATCCGGCGGGACGACAAGATCGACGATATCCTCATCCGGTGTGGTGGATGAGGGACGGCGAGTTGTTGCGGTGGACGACATAGTCGGGGAAGAGTCTCCGGCTGGGCAGTGGTCGGGAGGCCGATGGAGGAGCGTGGGGTTTCGTGGGTTTTCGCAGCCTCGGTGTACGAATGGGGGGGCGAAGGGGATGGGAGGGGGAGCCATGGCTTAGGGACGCGCTTGTCTGAAATGTAGGGTAAGTTACCAGCATACCCCCACCGGTTTTGATACCGCGGCGTGGAGCTTCATTTCCGGCTAAGGGGTAGAAGGGGGATTTCGCATGTCTGGGCTGCAGGATCGATTTCGGATGAGGAGGGAGTTTTCGCGTGCGTGGAAATTTCGGGATAATAAGGTGTGGCGCGGGTTGAAGAGGCAGGAGTTTCAAAGTAGGTGAGACAAAAGATACTCGAGCTTGAAAATTTCCTGATAACAAGTTGCGGATTCCTTGTTCGGCAGAACAAACTTAACGTGTAAAAAACAATTCATACAAGACACTCGAGAGTCATGTACCCTTTTACTATATTGCTATAGATGCCATTGAAAAAACTACAAGAAAAATGTAAAAATAGTCGGGAGAACAAGATTACCCTGTACAGTACCAAATCGATTTGCACTTCCCTCAACAACAATAAAAAAAAATCAATTCCCATCAAAAGAAACAGTAATGTCCCTTATTATATGATTACAAATGCTAGGATCATGAATTTCAATTTTTGAATCCATGTTATGTTGAATTCGAAGATATTGTTAGGTGACCTTGGGGTTTATAATTGATGTAGTCGTACATTTTGATCTTCCATCATATATGAACATTTGACTCCACCATGTGAACATATATTGTCGTCTACCATATGGACTAAATTTGAATCAATTTTCCTTATTTGAATATGATTGTTGTCAAGTTATACAATAATTTAAATATTATCTTGATAACAAAAAACATGCATATAGCAGTAATCATATTTCACTATGAACTACATGTACCATACAATCTCCAATTCAAATATTTGTATCCATTTTATGTTGAATTCAAATCATAGTACATTATTGGTCTAGGTAGCGAGATGTTTGGGATAATCTAAACCATGTTTTCGTATGTATAATTTTTGGCTGAATTGAGACAAGTTTTGGTATAAGCTTCTTGCAAAACCGGAGATTCCCTCAACAAGCCTCGTGGTTCCGAGAGGGAACGTGTCACCTCTGTGTGCAAAACGATATACGCTGCCTCCCCCCTGATTTTCTTTACAGAGGAAACATAGAACTATATGAGTGCCCTGTTAAATTTTGGAATTATTTCCGGTTTGTTTGGCCTTTTTATACATTAATTGAGTTTCTGGACTTTTAATGTGCATAATCCAAATTTGAACTGCAGGCACATGCTCTGTTGCACCAAAGTTGGTTGAAAAATCACATTGAGAAACTTGGTTTTAAAATTCTTATAAATCCAAAACACGTCTGAAAATCATGAAACTTCGCATGGTGTCATGTCATGGTACTACCATGTTGTGGTAAAAAAATTGGCCGAATAGGAATAGATTTTGGTATAAGCTTCTTGCAAACCGAAGCTTCTCTCAAGAAGGCTTGTGGTTCTGATAGGGAACGTGCCACCTATGTGTGCGAGACAATATACGTTGTCAGCCCTTGAGTTTCTTTACAAAGGCAACATAGAACTACATGAGTGCTCTATTAAATTTTGGAATTATTTCGGGTTCATTTGGCCTTTTTTATACATTACTAGAAAGATGATCGTGCGTTGCACAGAACATCAAGATCTTGTGGGAGGAAAGGATGAACGAGGGAAGGCCTTATCTGTAAATGTGGAGAGGAGTGCGGGTAAATTGCCATACTTTCGTTCCTATTCATTAGATATAGATCGGACGACCTATATTGCAGGATGGCAGGCACACCATCATCACTGACTATGCTTTTTATAAGAGTAGATAATTGAGTTTCTGGTCATCTAATGTGCATAATTCAAATTTGAACTACAAGCACATGCTCCCGTGCACCAAAGTTGGTTGAAAAATCACATATGTGTCCTCGGGTGAATTTTTAGGTCCCATGCAAGAAATGGGAATAAAATTCGAACATCTGGGCATCGTGGCTTGGCCGAGAACATTGAGAAACTTGGTTTTAAAATTCTTGTAAATCCAAAACGCGCCTGAAAATCATAAAACTTGGCATGGTGTCATGTCATGGTAGTACCATGCTGTGGTAAACAAATTGGCCGAATAGGAACAAATTTTGGTGTAAGCTTCTTGCAAACCGGAGCTTCTCTCTAGAAGGCTCATGGTTCTGAGAGGGAACGTGTCACCTTTGTGTGCATAATTCAAATTTCAAATACAAGCACATTCTCAAGTGCATCAAAGTTGGTTGAAAAATCACATGTGTGTCCTCGGGTAAATTTCTAGGTTCCATGCAAGAAATGGGAATGAAATTCAAAATTCTGGGCGTCGTGACTGGGCTGGAAACATTGAGAAACTTGGCTTGGTGCCATGACATGGCACCAACATGTTGTGGTAATTTTGTAGTCCGATTTGCGAAGGCGCACACATTAACAATCAATAAAGTCATTTTGGAACAAATGTTGTCACGATACAATCGGAAACACAAGTATTATTGAAACCGTGGGTGTTCTAATTACTACCATTTACGTGCCGCCATGCGTCCCCTTTTTTTATTAGCTAGGAGACGTTGTGCAGGGTATCTATTTGAGTACGAGAGGCATGCGATCAGACCGTTGCATGTGCTTATCGGGAGGAGAGCCCTTTGACCTTCATCTCCTGTCAACTTCTCTCCCAAGGTCTCCATTAATGGCGCCCAAGCCTCTGTTTAATGGCATGGCTATGTCTCACTCGAGTGAGATTTAAGAGAGAAAAAAGAAAATCTGAAAGCACAGATCTTGATGTAAGATCCGACGGACCTATATAGCATCTACTGCTACTTATTGCAAGACTGATGAATATATAAGACGAAGATAGTGGATAATAATTGTCTTACATAATTAGGAAGATAATTAAAAAAGCCACATGCGGCTACGCCCGAAATACACAAGGTCAAAAGAAGAAGGAAGACATGGATTTGGCTCGCTGATCTCTACTTTCTTGATACATTGCTGCAGGCCGCGGGAACTAGTCTCTGCGGCGAGCGGCGATGAGCTCTTTTGTGTCCTCAAGACACTGCATGAGAGCATCCACGGATTCCTCCACCAGCCTTTGGCGCTTGATGCGGAGCATGTCATTCTCGTCCATAAGTTTCTTGACGATGACACCGGTCCTCTTCAACAAGGCACTGGTCTCCTCCTGCTGGTCTGCACTTCGGACGATCTTCGCCCTCAGCAGGTCACGCTCAGCCCGGAACCTCACATTGCCCTCCCTTAGTTGCCAGATGACCCTGGTAGCCTGTTCGAATGAGGCTTTCATGTCATCCTACAACCTCGCCCAGTCGAGATCTGATCCATCTAGCTATGGATGATCACATGCATGCACCTGTAAGAGTCATCGCCTGCCCGCGAGACACTTTCCCAGGCTGCCGCGGCGCGGCGAGACATCTCTGCTGCATTCGCGGCACGGCGGGACATCTTTGCTGCTTCCGTGGCGTGGCCGGACCAGTTTGCTACATATACGGCGCGACGGGACCTCCGTGCTGCTTCGGCAGCGCGGCAGGACCTCTGTGATGCTACTTCCGCACGGCGGGACATGTCGGCTGCTTTCGCGGCGAGGCGGGACATCTCTCATGCTTCCGCTTCCATGCTCGCCTCTCCCTGGTGGTAATCTCTCGACCCAGAACTCACACTGGCCATGGCAGACGCAAGGGAAGGATGTTGAATGACTTGTTTGTTTTTGTGGATGAGGAGTTGAGGAGGAATGTGCAGTCATCTTGGCATAGTAGTATTTATAACCAAGTACAAATACGCTCCTAAGTGGGAAACCGTTTAGGTTGTGATCACTGTGAACACGTTCGCAATATAGCGTGGTAGTAGTAGTAATGTGACGAGACGCAAGCTCAAAATTTATTGACGGTTCTAGTTTTGAAGTGCGGCACTATTCCTGGATGGCGTAACATGGGCACGTGTTCTCGGCCGTGGTGTAGCATATGCCATGGTAACCCCTCCGTCTAGGTGAGTAAGTCATCTTAGATTGTGCATCATGACCAAGGAGGAGGGGAAAACGAGAGAACTTAATGTTCATTTGCTAATTAATAGCATTGAATGCAATGCACTAACCACTACATGTCGTGTTTGGTACTGTCAAGTAATTGAAAACATGCACACCCCACATATCTTATTGGTTGACATGTCAAGAAAGAAGAAACGAGGTAGAATTTAATGCACTGCGCCTAAGTGTTTTGGGATTATTTGGTTTGCGTAAGATGACTTACACACCTAGACGGAGGGAGTAGTGCTTTTTCTACTGCTGTGTACGTGCAATAATTGGCATCGTCGGATACATATCATACGGTTATATGGGCGTTCGACAGGAATAGCCGCGTGGCGAGCTATAGGCTAGTCTTTTTTTAGACGCATTAAACCTATCTCTCGGGACTTCTCGCACGCACCATCTCTAGCTCCCTAGGTCGATGCCACCCACATACACTAATACTCTGAGTTTAGTACGTTATACAGGAAGAGAAGAGGTGCACGCACGCACTCGTGCTCTCACACACGCATTTGTTTTTTTCTCGAAAAAAAAGGACGATGACGACCCTATTGGAGATATGCCCTAGAGGCAATCATGTATGATGATATTTCCAATGTGTTTATGAATAAAGATAGTCCTTAGACATTATCAATGATGTGTATCAGCAAGTACGTGACTTGTTTGTGGGACTATGCATTGTATGATGACTGTCCTAAAAGGTCCCTAGTCGAAAGGGCTGTGTGGACGCATAGCCGACTAGACTAGCATATGACACGGTCGATGGCTTGCTCTCACTAGCCATGGAGCATTGGATGCTAACCGGATAATATGGACTTGGAAAGGTCTGGTCGGATTCGATGTAGTCAGATCCGAGTCGATATAAGGTCCGAGTCGGATAGACCCAACTATGAGACACAGCGATATGTCATTTGTGAGTCTCTAGTACAACATACGTTCTATGTCCTAAGACCTGAGATGACGCATGTACTCGGGATGGTGACAGACTTGCTTTGAGCCGACCAAACGCTACTTCGTGACTGGGTAGTTACAAAGGTAGGTTTTGGGTTTGTCCAGTCCCATGCTGCGAGACATGGTCGAGCAAGATGGGATTTGCCCCTCCGATCAGGAGAGATATACTCTGGGCCCCTCGTGTGATCCGACCAGGATAAGCATGGACATACGACAGGGATTATGAGATAATCCGGTTTGTGGTCGGTATCACTGGAACGAGAAAGAGGTCGGGCTAGCACAAGGATGACAGTCTCGCCTTGAGCCCGACAACATATATCATGAGGCAAAGGGAATAGAAGTGTGACATGTTGTACAGGTTCGCCTAACCAGCTTCATAGTCTTCTTGGTGGTCGGCACGCCTTGCTAGAGGCCGCTACCAATCGTGCAGGTCGGAGGTGATCCGAACTGCGACCAAGCCGACTTGAACCTAAGGGGTCGCGCGCTTAAGGGAAGGAACCTACGAGGTCGGATACGAGGACACTGGTCGGATGTGATCCGATCTGTATTCGGATTGTGGCCGAGTAGACTTGTGGACTTTAGGGTCCGTGCGAGGCCCAAGTGTTGAGCCCGCGACGGATGCCTATATAAAGTGGAGGTGCGGCACACTCATGCGGTTGATCGCTTCGGCGCTGTGACTAGGGTTTGCATGTGTTGCGAATAGACACCTCCACTCGCCGCCGACTGTGTGATCGGACCTAGCAGTCCGCCGCACGGTGTTCCTCCCGCATGCGCGGATACCGTTAGAGGCGGTGCACTTGCGCCGCTCCGGCGAACTTGTACGTGGGATTGGACGACCGGCTGTTCGAGGGCGATCGGACGAGGAGGAGACGATCCATGTGAATGCGCTGCCCCAACCCTTCTTCCGCTGCACGGCACTGCGCGTCTAGTGGTAATGGTTTGTGATCCATCTCTCGTAGCATGTTCTTGGTTGTTCTGCGCATAGGAATTTTTAATTTGCATTCGACTCACCCTACCGTAGAGCCCAACAGTGGTATCAGAGCCTTTGCTATAGGATTTGGATTCAGATCGTATGCATATTAGATATGTGGAGCCGACAGATGAGATCTGTTATCATTGATAAGATCGGCTATGTGCACGGTTGATGTGATCAACTGCACATGGGGATCGTTGAGGCTATGTTTTCTGTCAATCGGGATCGATGAGGTCGTGACACGATCTACCCCTACCGGTCGGTCATCCGCCATCGGGGTTAACAGTGAAACGTAAATCCGAATCGGATTCGCGATGATCGATGAGATCGGTCAGATCAGAAAATTCAGCGTGAACGGAGTTCAGATGCGATCTGTGATTTCCGAAAATGTAGCGCCTTGTGCGTAGCACCGTGTATTTCGTACCTGACACACAAACCGGTAGAATGCGATTATATGCACAACTTTGTTTTGCAGGTTTGATGTGAATAGTATGGCTCATGTGTATGTGATGCATGTGTGTAATTTATACGTGGCCTGCGTGTCATGTTTGTCAGCCGGCAAGAGCCAAAGTGCTGTCATTATATTGTATAACGACCTGCGTGTGGACTTGTGATTCTCTCTGTGAATTCATTACTAGTTGTAGTAGTTGGATAATAGAGATCAGGTTGGTGGCTCGGCGTCCTGGCGTGACAAACAAGATGGAGTTCGTAGATGGTCATCAGAGTCAGAGCCGACCTGGAAGAACGTCTATGAAGGAGCCATACTATTTCACAATATATGTTTATATGTGATTGTTATGCTCCTTTATTTCTATGCATGTTAGAATGGTAGAAAAATCCCTCATGAATAGCAAGCAAATTGTCATCCCCGATGTTGCACCTTTGCACGTCAAGTACGTCTAGTAGTGGGCTCATAAAATTGGCGTGCTACTGGGTGTCCTTGAACTGAAGGGTTCGTGTCGGACACGGACATGCACTGCATCAGGTTAACTTGACAAGGCTATCAAAACGGTTTTGGGCCTTGTGGCAAAGAAGGTTGGGAGCCGGGGTATGAGATACCTTCCAGACCGATAGGAGTCGTATAGAGATACGATAGCAAGGAGTTGCTTACCGGATAGGTATGTTGGCTAGCAGTGATGCTAAAGCTCACTAGTCGCATACGCTAGTCGGATCCTGAATCAATGAGAGTTTGCGGAGGGATGCCAACTTCAGTGGGAGTATTTCTGTTTAGGCTAGAATTACTCTACATAAACACATTGCTTAGTGATTGCATATTTTCTGTTGTAGATCAATGGCACCCCCTGGTCAACCCAACTTTGCATTGAAATCAATTCTGGAAAAGAATGAACTGAATGGAACAAACTTTACCACCTGGTATAGAAATCTGAGAATTGTTCTCAAGCACGATAAAAAGGAACATGTTCTAGAGGATCCACTTCCAGAGGAACCTGCCGATAATGCTAATGCCACAACTAAGAATGGCTACCAGAAACTCATTGATGAATCAATGGAGATCAGCTATCTAATGCTGGCTTGTATGGAGCCTGATTTGCAACAGCATTTCAAAAATGTTGAGGCTTACGATATGATCGAGAGTCTCAAGAGCATGTTTCAGACACAGGCTAGGACCGAAACGTTCAACGTCTGGCAATCCTTGATGGATTGCAAGCTGAAGGAAGGTGATCCACTGAGCCCGCATGTGATCAAGATGATCGGATATGTGCAAGCTTTGGATCGTTTGGGCTTCCCGCTCTTGGATGAGCTAGCTACTGATGTTGTTCTGGGTTCTCTTCCGCCCAGCTATGGGACGTTCATCTCGAACTATCATATGCACGGCATGGATAAGAAGCTCACTGAATTGCATGGGATGCTCAAAGTGGCAGAGCAGGATATTAAGAAAGGCACGCATCAAGTGTTGATGGTGCAGAAATCGGCTAAGTTCAAGAAGAGTTGGTCCAAGAAAAAGGCTAAGGCAAAGGGCACGGAGACGGTAACCTCTGCCGCTGCACCAAAGTCTGGACCAGACTCGAAGACCGTTTGCTTTCACTGCAAGGAGATCGGTCACTAGAAGAGGAATTGTAGCAAGTGGCTTGCAGAGCATGGCAAGAAGGCCTAGAATGTTGCTTGAGGCAAAGGTACACTTGTTGCATATGTTATAGACATTTACCTTGCTGACATACCTAGTAGCTCTTGGGTATTTGATACCGGCTCGGTTGTTCATATTTGCAACTCGATGCAGGGGCTGGTAAGAACTAGGCGTGTGGCACAAGGGGAGATTGACATCAGGGTCGGCAACAAAGCAAGAGTTGCTGCGTTGGAGGTCGGCACGATGCAGCTCCAACTTTCTTCCGGATTCATAATGGAATTGAATAATTGTTATTACATTCCTGCACTTAGTCGGAACATTATTTCTGCCTCATGTTTGATGAGTCAAGGTTATGAATTCAATTTAAAGGACAATGGTTGTTCGATATTTTTGAATGGTATGTTCCATGGCTATGCACCCATTGTTGATGGGCTATTTATATTGAATCTAGAACAGAAACCGGTCTATAACGTGAATGTCAAGAGCCATAAGCCTAATGAGATAAATCCGACATACTTCTGGCATTGCCGGCTTGGACACATTAGTCTGAAATGCATGAAGAAGCTCCATGATGATGGGCTCCTAACTTCGTCCGACTTCCGGTCGTTCGAGACATGTGAATCATGCTTGCTCGGCAAGATGACTAAGTCTCCTTTCGCAAAGAGTTGCGAGAGGGCGTCTGAGCTATTGGAACTCATACATAGTGATGTGTGTGGTCCAATGAGCACAACTACCAGAGGTGGCTATCAGTACTTCGTGACTTTTACCGACGACTTGAGTAGATATGGATATATCTATTTAATGAGGCACAAGTCGGAGACTTTTGAAAAGTTCAAAGAGTTTCAGAATGAGGTTGAGAATCAGCTCGGCAAGACTATAAAGCTTCTGTGATCTAATCATGGAGCTGAGTGCATGAGCCAGGAGTTTGATGATCATCTGAAAAGTCGAGGTATAGTACCTGAGCTCACTCCTCCGGGTACGCCACAGAGAAACGGCGTGTCGGAACCGAGGAATAGGACCTTGTTGGACATGGTCCAGTCTATGATGAGAAAATCGGATTTACCCTTGTCATTTTGGGGATACGCTCTAGAAACTGCAGCTTTCACACTTAATAGGGTACCATCAAAATCCGTAGACAAGACACCACATGAGATGTGGACCGGGAAGAGTCCCAGTTTGTCTTTTCTAAAGATTTGGGGTTGTGAAGCATTTGTCAAGCGACTTATGTCACACAAGCTTACACCTAAGTTAGATAAATGCATATTCGTGGGATATCTAAGGGAAACCTTGGGATATAGCTTCTACAACCGGGAAGAGAACAAAGTGTTTGTTGCTCGTAATGGGGTTTTCCATGAGAAAGAGTTTCTCAGTCGGGAGGCTAGTGGGAGGACGGTCCGACTCGAAGAAATTCGAGGACCACTCAGGGACGGCTCTGCTAGTGATGTGATCATACCGGAGTCAGTCAGGGAACCCGTAGTGGAAGCGGCACTAGAACCACGGAGGTCGGAAAGATTGCACAGAGTGCGCGATGTATTGTTGCTAGAGAGCGACGAGCCGGCCAAATATGAAGAAGCGATGGTGAGCCCAGATTCCGAGGCATGGCTAGAGGCCATGAGATCCGAGTTAAAGTCCATGGATGAGAATCAAGTCTGGGACTTGGTTGATCCGCCGCCTGGCGTAATAGCCATTGGTTGCAAATGGGTCTTTAAGATGAAAACCGATGTGGATGGAAATGTTCAGATCCACAAAGCTCGGCTTGTCGCTAAGGGTTATGGACAAGTTCAAGGAATTGACTACGACGAGACTTACTCGCCGGTAGCGATGCTAAAATCGGTGAGGATCATACTAGCTATAGCTGCATATTTCGATTACGAGATATGGCAGATGGATGTCAAAACGGCTTTCCTACATGGAAATTTAACTGAGGACGTGTATATGATACAGCCCGAGGGTTTTGTCGATCCAACTAGCACAAGTAAGGTATGCAAGTTCAAGAGATCCATTTAAGGGTTGAAGCAAGCATCTCGGAGTTGGAACATTCGTTTTGATGAGGTCATCACTGGTCTCGGTTTCATCAAAAGCGAAGAGGACTCTTGTTTATACAAGAAGTTAAGTGGGAGCTCAATAGTGTTTTCGATCTTGTATGTGGATGACATATTGTTGATCGGGAACAATGTTTCGATGCTAAACTCGGTCAAGGGATCATTGAATGGCAAGTTTTTGATGAAAGACCTTGGTGAGGCAGTGTATATTTTAGGCATTAAGATATATAGAGATAGATCAAGGAGGCTGCTCGGCTTAAGCCAGAGCACGTACATAGATAAAGTGTTGAAGCGGTTCAACATGAGTGAGGCGAATAAAGGGTTCTTACCACTCTCACATGGTATAAGGCTAAGCGAGACTCAGAATCCTTCGACATCTGATGAGCGAAGCAGGATGAGTAGGATTCCGTATGCCTCGACAATTGGATCCATCATGTATGCCATGATATGTACGAGGCCTGATGTTGCTTTTGCAATAAGCCTAACAAGAAGATACCAGGCCAACCCAGGTGAGAGTCACTGGGCAGCGGTAAAGACTATTTTGAAGTACCTGAAAAGGACTAAAGAGATGTTCCTAGTTTATGGGGGTGAGGAAGAGCTCGTCGTAAGGGGTTACGCCGATGCTAGTTTCCAAACCGACAGAGATGATTGTCGATCACAGTCTGTATTCGTGTACGTTCTGAACAGGGGAGCAGTGCACTAGATGAGTTCCAAGTAGGATATGGTGGCCGATTCTACCACAGAAGCCGAATACATTGCAGCTTGTGAAGCTGCAAAGTAAGGTGCTTGGATCCGGCATTTTCTGGATGATCTTGGTATTTTCCCAGCCTCAGTGAAACCGTTGGACCTTTATTGTCATAATTCTGGTGCCATCGCACAAGCCAAGGAGCCGAGGAATCACCATAAGGTCAGACACATAGATCGGAAATATCACCTGATATGAAAGATCATAAAGAATGGTGATGTAGAGTTATGCAAGATTCACACGGATGCAAATGTTGCAGATCTGTTGACTAAGCTGCTTCCACAACCCAAGCATGAGGGGCACGTTAGAGCTATGGGCATTCGATGTCTGTTTGATTGACTCTAGTGCAAGTGGGAGACTGTTGGAGATATGCCCTAGAGGAAATCATGTATGATGATATTTCCTATGTGTTTATGAATAAAGATAGTCCTTGGACATTATCAATGATGTGTATCAGCAAGTACGAGACTTGTTTGTGGTACTATGCATTGTATGATGACTACCTAAAAGGTCCCTAGTCGAAAGGGCTATGTGGACGCGCAGCCGACTAGACTAGCATATGACACGGTCGATGGCTTACTCTCACTAGCCATGGAGCATTGGATGCTAACCGGATAATATGGACTTGGAAAGGTCTGGTCGGATTCGATGTATTCGGATCCGAGTCGATATAAGGTCTGAGTCGGACAGACCCAACTATGAGACGCAGCGATATGTCATCTGTGTGTCTCTAGTACAACATACGTTCTATGTCCTAAGACCTGAGCTGACGCATGTACTCGGGATGGTGATAGACTTGCTTTGGGCCGACCAAATGCTACTCTGTGACTGGGTAGTTACAAAGGTAGGTTTCGGGTTTGTCCAGTCCCATGATGCGAGACATGGTCGAGCAAGATGGGATTTTCCGCTCCGATCAGGAGAGATATACTCTAGGCCCCTCGTGTGATCCGACCAAGATAAGCATGGCCATGCGACAGGGATTATGAGATAATCCGGTTTGTGGTCGGTATCACTGGAACGAGAAAGAGGTCGGGCTAGCACAAGGATGACAGTCTCTCCTTGAGCCCGACAACATATATCGTGAGGCAAAGGGAATAGAAGTGTGACATGTTGTACAGGTTCGCCTAACCAGCTTCATAGTCTTCTTGGTGGTCGGCACGCCTTGCTAGAGTCTGCTACCAACCGTGCAGGTCGGAGGTGATCCGAACTGCGACCAAGCCGACTTGAACCTAAGGGGTCGCGCGCTTAAGGGAAGGAACCTACGAGGTCGGGTACGAGGACACTGGTCGAGTGTGATCCGATCTGTATTCGGATTGTGGCCGAGTAGACTTGTGGGCTTTAGGGTCCGTGCGAGGCCCAAGTGTTGAGCCCGTGACGGACGCCTATATAAAGTGGAGGTGCGGCACACTCATGCGGTTGATCGCTTCGGCGCTGCGACTAGGGTTTGCATGTGTTGCGAATAGCCACCTCCACTTGCCGTCGACTGTCCGCCGCATGGTGTTCCTCCTACACGCGCGGATACCGTTAGAGGCGGTGCACTTGCGCCGCTCCGGCGAACTTGTACGTGGGATCGAACGACTGGCTGTTCGAGGGCGATCGGACGAGGAGGAGACGAACACGTGAACGCGCTGCCCCAACTCTTCTTCCGCTGCATGGCACTGCGCGTCTAGTGGTAATGATTTGTGATCCATCTCCCGTAGCATGTTCTTGGTTGCTCTGCGCGTAGGAATTTTAATTTGCACTCGACGCACCGTACCATAGAGCCCAATAGACCCCCGGCCTCTGCATCTGGGAGTCACACACGCATCTGTACTTACGAATTGTAGTATTCTCAACCATCCGATTGGCTCTATCATAGGATTCACGTTGCTCCTTGGCCTTGAGATGGATAAGTTTAAAACGCGAAGGCTACGCAGGAGGCGCGAGGTTTTGATTAATGTGCGGGCCACACATGGCACCAACATGACACGAGCTTTGTTTGCCTGGTGCACAGTCCAGTGAGTTGTCAAACCCAACCAGGCCCTGCTTGGTATCTATGCCTCGACTTATGCGCAGAGAAATTAGGGTCGGAGGGAGTACTACTAGTAGTAGGACTACTTTGATGTGTCGCGTCAACTCGCACAAGTATGAAACACTTCGTGAACAAACAAGCAAATACTCCCTCCGTTCCAAAATACTACTCCATCCATTCGGAATTACTTGTCACAAAAATGGATGTATCTACAACTAAAATGCATCTAGATACATTCATTTCTTGGAAGAGTAATTCCGAACGGAGGGACTACTTGATATCCATTTGTCCAAAAATGGATGTACCTATATACTAAAACATGTCTAGATACATCTATATTTTGATAAATGGAAGGCATGTATTGTGGAATGGAGGGAGTACTTGTCGTCAAAATGCATAAAAAGGGACATATATAGAACTAAAATACGTATACATACATCTCCTTTTATCTATTTTGATGACAAGTAGTACTTCTTACCCAAAGGAAATTTATATCCAACAGACACAAAATATCTGTTTGACTATTGGAAATTACTGATCTGATGTCAAAGTAATTGCTATATCACCACCAAACCCCACCATTTCTTAAGCTAAAGTAGACCGAGCTAATCCCTATATTAGCATATTACTAAGATAAACAGAAGGCACTGTAGAAACATTTAGGACTTGAGCTTGTCAATCTGAATGTGGAGGGACACCAGCTTAGCCCCGGCCAGCAGCTTGGGTGAAACTGTGAAGAAGGTCAGCTCCTGCACGGCGACGTTGCCGGGATCCTTGCTGCTTGTCACCTCCATTTCCACCTTGACGGCGTCGGTCATGCCTTTGGGCTCCCACAGCGGGCCGTTCGCCCACAGCTTGGCCATGTAGTGCGGCAGTGGGGACGCCCCTACTCTGATGCAGACGACCAACACGGCGATAGGCGCACTGATGTCGAGCACGCCGCTGACCAGGAAAAACGTGCAGTTGTCCTCCTCCGCGAACAGCAAGAATCATGGCTCCGACAGTGGCACTTGTAGCTGGAGCACCTTGCCGTACTGGATCCTGTGCACGAGCATGGGATGTGTGGTGCTGGTGTGCTGGTAGAGCGCTGGCGGCGGGCTTTCGTAGCTGTAGACGGGCACGGGGCATTTGCAGGGTGCGAGCGGACACACGCTCTGGTGATCGGCGAGCTTGTGGTAAGTGACGTAGAGCCCACATCCTTCGTGTGGGCACTCCACCCTCACAGACGAAAGGACGACGTCCACCGCCGTGTTCCGCATGTCGATGCCACCGCCGTGCTCACACTTCTGGCACTCTCGCTGGTTCTCGGGGTGCTCTACGCGGCAGTCCGCGCAGGCCAGGTGCCCTCCCTTGCACTACAGAAATCAATTGAACAACACATCAATCAAGAAAGCTGCACCTTGCTCGATCAGCCGAACGGACGAGGTGTATTCGAACCTCATACACTGGAGGCGTCATGGGGCGGAGGCACAAGGGGCAGTGGAGCACAGTGAGGTCCATCAAGACCATAGAGAGCTCCATCGTCGGGTCATGTTCCATCTGCATGATCTCGCCCTCCTCGTGCACAACCATCTCTCGCTTCAGGGACGGGGCATTACAAAGCTTTACCGTCACATATTTATACTACTTCAAGGTGCATTAAATCAACACTTGCAAGTATCAAAAGGAGAGTCACGGCATGCATGCGTGCATTGTAATTAATGCATCGGTAAACGCAAATTATTGAAATATATCGAGTGAAGTGCTTTGATGTCTCGTGTCAACTCGTACATCAGCGAGAAGATTGATTATCCTCTCCCTCGCGGACTTAACTGCACCTGCCTTTGGCTGTATGACAGGTTTGCCACCCACCTGTTGGGCCCACCTATCATACACGCAAAGGCAGGAGCGTCCCTCCCTCGCCCATGAGCGTGGTGGCTGGCAGGACTAGGGGAAGCTTTCGCTACACGCTCATCCTCCCGCACGCGGTGGACATGCAGTAGTTCAATCGGTGTCAGATGGACAAAAGCATACTGTAGTACTCCTCGACTGTAGTAGTACTCCATCAATGTTCGACTTCCCGAATAGGCAAAGAGCCAAGCGCAGCTCGCACGCTCGTGTGGTAGTTTCATGTGTAGAGTAGTTTAGGATAGTGTGTACCGTGCTTGTAAGCTTAAAATCGTTGGGGTCGACTCCATGCTATGTGGCCATCTCGAAGTTTTTTTTTAAATTAAAATAGTCTTTTGGCCCTACATGTCATCCTGGTGATTGTAGTTTGTATGCTCATCTAGTAAAGACAAGAATATATATTTTAATTTGTGGTGGGTAAATGTTAGAGGTTGCAGCAAATATATTGTACACTGCGGGTCTTTTAGCCAAGTTTAGAGGCAAGCATGTGGGGCCAGTGCTATGATGTGTCGCGTCAACTCATACAACAAGGAGAAGCTTCATTTTACTACTACACGCCTTCTCCCTCGCCCATGTGCGCGGTTGCTCGCAAACAAGGACAGGCTTTTACTCCTACAACAAGTTATCCCGCCCGCTCGCGGTGGACGGACATGCATTAGTGGATTCCACACTGTAGAAGCAGTAGTAGTAACATCATTGTTCGTCTTCTCTAAGAGGCGAAGAGCCAAGCACAACCCGAACGTGGCAGTTGCGAACATTGGAGCACGCATATAGCCAGGCTCTTGCATGAAAACAAATTGCTATGTGAGCCCACTATTGTAGTACGTACTTGCTAGTATAGCCCTGTAAACCAGAAAGGAGTATTTGCCTTTCTAGAGATTTCAACCATTGACTAGACTAAACTGAGACGGAGTACATATGGAGCAAAATGAGTGAATCTGCACCATAAATAAATACGTAGTTATCTCGTTTTCCTCTCCGAGGTGCACAATATTGAGTATACTGACTAGTCTCTTTTTGACACGCATTTACGTTTTTTTTGACACAGTACAGAAGCAAGTTCTCGTATACACATGCATACAGTCACCCCTATGAACGCAAACACGCACACCCTACCCCTATGAGCACCTCCAAAAGACTAAGCCGACACTATCATCTTGAAATTTACGAAGTCACCATAGGCACCTCGTCATCGACGGGAACGTCTCCTGACATTGCGATAGACGACGCGAGTGGCAGTCACCTCCATAGGTGCTTGAATGCCAAGGAGGGAGAGGGTAGCGGTTCCCAAGATGTTGAATGGTCAATGATCCTCAATTACATACAGAGGGAATTAATTGGAGAAGCAGAATAGAGCCAGCACAATGTGAATGCAATAGAGTTTGGACTCTCATATAAAGGCGCCCCACCACTCCAATCCATCTACTACTAAGTCTCTGCACAACACTACTCACTCCAATCCAAGACCAAGTGACCAAAAGCCAGAAGCACCTATGGAGGCGATGGACGCGAGCGACAGTCGGCTTTGCCAAATCATCCAAGGCACCGGCCTGCGGCCCCGCACCGCACAGCGCTTCCATGGTGCTGGCGACTGCCGGCATTGTAGCCCTTGCTGACGCCGGCTTCGCCTCTCACATGGACGACATGATGGTCAACTCCATCCACAAGTTCACCGCTGTCAAGAAGCGGGCGTACGACCTTGTCGTACTGCTCCAGCCCGCGCGCCCAGGCTCCTCATTGCCTGCCACCCTCATCAGCCTCCATGGTGATGAACTCTTTCAAGCCCTAGTGGCCCTGCAGGTGCTAGAGGTCGCGACGAAGAATGTGCACCTCGAGGCCACGCTCGCCGCGTAGCACCTCACCATGCAAGAAACCGTCAACCTGCACATCCACGTCTACGAGGAAATTGTCTACATAGGCCACTACAAGGCAAGCGAGGACAGAAAGACGTTGGCCTTCTTCCAACGGCTGGAATCTTTGTACACCATGGTTCAGATGCACGTCGACCTGGCCATGAAAGCCGCTGCTACTTAGGCGTCGTTCGGTGGGCCGGTGCCCTGAGTCGAGGATGTGGAAGTCGTTGATGGATGCATCTCTTCTTCTTGCCTCCTGTAACCAGCACTGAATGGCCTTGTGGCCTTAATGTTTTATTAGTATAGTACTCCCGTTTCCAAATATGAGTCTTTCTAAAGATTCCAGCAAGTGACTACTACATACGGAGCAAAATGAGTGAATCTACACTCTAACTATGTCTACAAAAATCCGTATGATGTATTACATTTCAAATAGTATCTAAAAAGGCTTATATTTAGGAACGGAGGGAGTATATGGCATTTTTATTCTAGTCGTAACATTTTCACTGTGAGGTGGGGCCGCAGTTGAGCAAACCCACCCCGCCCACCGGGCGTCGTCCGAGTTATTTTAAAAAAGTACATATTTTTTCACGCATTTATCCTCCTATATGCACTCCTAGGCTATTTCCACGTGCTCCCATTTGTCGACATGTGGGACATAGAGCATCTGGGTCATAGTGCATGCACGACTCGGAGCATATGCCGGGGTACTTTACATTTCAGACCTCACAAATTACATGCAAACCCCCCGTAGAAGAATAAATAAATAAATGAATTACTAGACGAAACCAGATTATTTTCATAGAAACCGGAGCACATTCATTAAATTTTGGACATAACATGTTTATAAAAAATGATCGGACCTAAACCAGTCTAAGGGCCTCTTTGATTTTACCCGCAAAAAAGGGCCTCTTTGGTTCGCAGGATACTGAAAACACAGGAATGGGGAAAGTATGATGGCGATGAACCAAGACGAGGAGAACTCTAACACAGTTAGAGGTTAGAGTTAGATTATAACCCTGAACTAACCCCGAACTAACTCTAAACCAAAGAGGTGTATGGATGGTAGGGTTAGATTAACAATAAATGCTCTTTCTTAATCATTTGACTACTTTGGACCCTATTTCCTGCCGGATTTGGTGTGGCCGGATATTGTTTAGCCTCCTTCCGCTCACAATTGACATAAATGAACCATCTTTACAAATCAAGCATGACAAACATGATAATTTTTACTTTGTCCATACAAATCAGATATCCCACTTAAACATACAAGTCGTCAATCAAGCTTCACAAAAAAACACTCCATGAAACAAAGCATGAGCTAACTCATCATGGAAGTCATTCACGATAGGGAGGGAGCCCGGAGCCCCTCATGCACCGAGGGAGGAGCTCGTCATCGTCGCTCTGGAGGAAGGCTCTGTAGAGCCCAAGCCCTGGGAACCCCTCCGACGTCGGCGCTTGCGAGTTGAGGTCGACACCGGCATGGGTAGCAGGGCCGCTTGCCGCCGACTGGGAACTTAATCTTTGGGCTTCTAGAAATAATGCAAGCCTGAAACTAAAATACCTAGAAAGGTGAACTGAATCTTTGGGCCTCTAGAAATAATGCAGGCCTGAAACTGAAATACCTAGAAAGGTGAATTGAATCTTTGGGCCTCTAGAAACAATGCAAGCCTGAAACTAAAATACCTAGATAGGTGAACTGAATCTTTGGGCCTCTAGAAAGATTTATTACCTCCTCAAGCAGCATCAAACAATTCCACGCGTGCACCACAAATCTATACCATGTTTGATCAGGATCTACTTTTCCAAATCAGAATTAGTGCTAGAGCGAGCAAGATCAATGATATGGCTGTGAGACAGAGAAGGAACGAACAAACTCACCCCTCTCGCGACCTCCCTCGTAGATGCGCCGCCGTCGTGCACGGCAGATGGAGAAAAACGACCGGTGAAGGGGGAGCGGGGCGACCTTTGAAGGCCGGAGGGAGAGGGCAGCCGGAGTAGGGCGGTGGAGGCCAGAAGGAGAGGGCGGCCGGAGGAGAGAGAGGGCAAGCGGCGCTTGGGCGGGCGGCCCTATGGGGAATATAGAGGAGTCGTGCGAGAGGGGGGGAGCGATCTGGTGCGGGCAGGGGAGATTTTTTTAGTTCTCTTTTAGTGGGCCCAAGGATAACTAACCCAATTAGAACCTCTCCACCGGGCTAGTTTTTTAGCTAGGTTAGAGCAAACTAGCTCTAACTAACCCCTCCTGTTTCGATAATTTGAGGCTATTTCAACCCAAACTAGCTCTAACTCATGGATCCTAACAAAGAGGAGTAGTACTGTACATGCTACAGTCTGGACCGTAGCTCATTGTTTTTTATGGCCATATCACCACATTGTTTTCTACTGCTGGTTCACTGGGCTACTGTGGTTCGCACTGCTAGTTCACTGGGCTGCCATGGTTCACACTCCTCTGACCTGAGTAGTAGTAGTAGTAGTATATACCCATCATTCTTTGCTCCTTCTTACTACGTACTCCGCAGACATGTGGGAGAGCCAGCATCCGGGTCAACGTGTCATGCACCAGATTAGAGTGCAGAACGGAAGGGGGCATCACCTCGGTCGTAGCGCTAGTAATTCATGACTATAGTGAATAGTCATATCACATGTCTTTCCAGCAGTAACGCGTCGACAAATTGCACAGCCCGACCTTTCCAGCAGTAAGTTTGAGAATCCGCCACTCGCTCACCCTCCTCGCCTCTCTGTCAAACCGCCTACCTGAAAACTGTCGCGCGTACTGCCTGGGAAAAGCCCCGCTCTCAACTTTTAACTTTGCGAAAATAGGGCAAGCTTGTTCGTTCTATATAAATACTTACTGTATGTTTATTCACCCGTGGGGTTGTTCAATGAATGGAGGGCCGGGGAGCACAAGTGAACAATACTAGTACTACTAGTAGTAAGTAGGAGTCGTACAGTTGTCACCTTAAATAGAGAGATTCTTTTCTTTAATGCCACGTACACAAATTGAAACGCTTGTTGTGGAGAGAAAAAGATAATCACTCCACTATATATGTACGCAGGGGCCTGAGCGCTTGCTTTACTAGGGTTGCTCTCTCCATTCTCTCATCGTCTCTAGATCTAAACAAGACAGGAGTTGCAACATTTTCTCTCTGTTCACTGCTGGTCACAGATCTGGCCGAATCCCTTCGGCCAGTGTGTGTAGAGGACTAAAAGGTGCATCATTGATGCGGTCATCGCCCCCGAGGGAGGAAACCCACAGCTGCCGGTGGGGCCCGATCCTCTGTCCATGCCATTCTCTCCGACACAGCACCGGCTCGGGAGGTCCTCCGACCCTTTTTCCTCCCTGCCGTATTGTGCGCAAATCGGACCTGCCGCCGCCGACATCCCAACGAACCTCAGGTACAAGTTCTTCGAAAGCCGCCTTGCTCTACTGCCCCAGCTCCCAATGTGTCTGCATGTGCATCTTTTCCTACATCCATCAGCTCTTCCAAATCCACCTAAATTTTTAGTATTATTAGAGGTAAAGCTACTTCATGCATTCGAATCTGAGTTCTTTCTCACTGAAGCGGGTGATCATCCTCTGGGAGTTGGTATTTTTGGTTTTACGAATACGATTGTGAGAGATGTTGTAGTTGGAACCACGTTTGAAATTGATGAGGATGAATTTGATGAGCATGTTGTGATCTCATTTGTTCCCCACGATGCTGCTCTTAATATGACGATTACTTCATTTGGGCCTGAGATTTGGCTGCTTTACATAGGATTTCCATATGACTATCAGACGCAACATTACATGCATAAATCAGTAGACAAGTTTGGTCAGCTAGTTGAGTGGCACAATCCGCGTGGTGACCGTCGCTTTGTTCTGCTCAAAGTCCGTGTCATCCACCTCAAATTTGTTCCCAAGAGTTTGGTTATGCGGCAACTGGGAGGAGCGCGGCAGAGCTGGATAGTTGCTGTCACAATGCTTCGTAGCAGTGACTGGAACGCGCACATTCCAGATGTCCCGCCTGCTACTGAAGACCCGGCCCCTGAAGATGGTCTCCCTCATCCTCTTTATGGAGATAATCTCACTGCTGAGCAGATTTATCAGATGCAACTCCATAACTGGATCGCTCAAAATGCTGCTGCTAATGTCAATGAAGACGCGGCAAATGATGTCGCAGCGCAGGTGGCTGCGGCTAATGTTCAGTTTCAACCTCAGTGCGGAGTTTGGCCTCCCTCTCCTCCGCAATCACCTCCGGCTATGTTCAACTTTCAGGCTTGGATGGCAGGTGAGGGATTGCAGGTTTACCATGGTGTCCATCCCACTAACAATACGCAGGACAGCCCGGCAGCGGCCTGGAATGATTCCATTTCTATCTTCAGCAGTTCTGACTCCAGTGCAACCTTGTCTGATGGATATGCTCTGGTGCCACTGAACATCTTCAGCCAGCTGATTGGTGCCACTAGATCTTCTCTTGATGTTTCGGCACTTGAAGTCTCGGCCTCCAATGCCCCTACTCTTCACAACTCTGGAGGCTCTCTGGCAGTTCCTACCACAGATATATCAATGACCATTTCGAATGCTGGCTTACATCTGCAGGTACAATCACCTGGAAACATGAATGCTTCTCTTCTGATCAATGAATGTGTCCCCATGCTAAGGCTGAATACTTACCTGCTCGCGGCTATTCGGCCGATTACTACTGCTTATGGACCCTGGAGCTCGGGTTATGGATTCCGTGATATTGCAGTCAAGCTGAATGTTAGTATTTCTGAACATGAGGGACATTTTTCAGTTATATCGGCTACTTGCTCTGTCAAGCACTCTGAAGATTCGACTCAGGTAACTGACGTCATACCTGGCAGCAGTACTTGGGTCCTGACCCGTTCTGAGGATATGGTTGTTGCCCCAAACCCTCATAAGTCTCAGGTGGTAATCACAGAAATCTTGGATGAAAATGACACTGCTACGCAGGCTACAGAATCACTTGCTGATCACTCCTCGAACACCTCCTCTGGTTCTGTGACTATGGGATCTTCTGGCTCCTCTGATAATGCTGTATCTGAGGCAGCAACTAGCAGACGAAGCAAAGCCAAAGCTCCAGAGTCTGTGATGGAGGTACGTCGCAGCAACCGTTCAAACAAGTATGATGGGTTTAAAACACACTCAGTCTCTGACAGCAGGGCTAGAGCCTCCCGTGTTAAACCAAGGTGCATCCCTTCTACTACTGCTCCATCGAGCCAGGATGTGCCGGATTCCTCCAAGAATGACATGATCCCCCCGCCAACTCCAGTTCCTGTGATGTAGCAAATTGGAATCACTAAGTGTGCCATCCCACCAGAACAAATAACAGCCGAAGCTCTGCTGGCTGAGCCTGAGGAGGGCCCTTCCAACGCCTAAATTATTTGCCTTCTTTATTTCAGTTGTTGCTTTATTTTCCTTCAGTTTATCTTGGCACTCTTAGCAAATTGGAATATTTTATGTTGGAATGTAAGGGGATTAAACTCTGAACCTAAGCTTTTGGCCTTATCGAATGCAATCTCCTCCAGTGGTTGCGTAGTAATTTGTCTGCAAGAAACAAAAAAAGCCCACATTGATAATCTGTTCCTCAAGTCTAGTTGCCCACGACGATTTGATAAATTCGCGTTTATACCTTCCCAGGGTGCCTCTGGTGGCATTGCAATAATTTGGAACAGTGCCATTTTCACTGGGACAGTGCTCTCCCAAGAAGATTTCGCCCTTGTAATAAAATTTCGCTCCACATAATCTGCTCAAGAATGGACATTAGTTAATGTGTATGGTCCGTGCAAGGGCGACCCTTGTTTGATATATACTCAATCGCTTCATAACTTGCACATTCCCCCCAATGAGGACTGGTTGCTACTGGGAGACTTTAATTATATTCGTAGCCCTGACAACCAAAATAAACCTGGAGGTAACCCTAATGATATGATTGCATTTAATGACTTCATCCGCTCCCAACAGCTAATTGAACTACCAATCAAGGGGCGTGCTTACACCTGGAGCAATATGCAAACCGACCCCCTCTTGGAACAGCTTGACTGGTTTCTCACTTCAATCAACTGGACTACAACTTACCCTAATACACTTGTTATGCCACTAGGGAAGCCAGTCTATGATCATATCCCTTGTGTTATCAAAATTGAAACATCCATTCCTCGAAGCAACATTTCAGATTTGAATCGTATTGGGCGGAACATCCGGGCTTTTTGGACCTAGTTCAGGCTGTATGGACAAGACCTATAAAAGATACAAATGCAAATGCAGCCACTATCATTTGCAAAAAGTTCAAAGCCCTAAGATATGAGTTGAAGAAGTGGAGCAAACGTATCTCTAAACTCAAGGTGGCTATTGATAACTCCAATCTTGCTTTGGCTAACATTGATGCCCTTGAAAACCTCCGAATACTTACGACACTAGAACGGAATTTCAGAAAGATTTTAAAGAAACACATTCTACGTCTACTGAACTACCAAAGACAATATTGGCAGAAGCGTTGCACCATTCGATGGGTAAAATTGGGGGATGAAGACCCGAAGTTTTTGAAGTCCATGGCCTCGAAAAGATTCAGACGCAACATGATCCCAACTCTAAAGCTTCCTAACGGTACAATGGTGGAAGATCACATAAGCAAAGAGGTGATCATATATCAAGCATTCAAAGAGAGACTGGGTAAATCTGGGGAGTTTCAAATGAAGTTTAACCTGCAAAACATTATCAAGAAAGTAGAGGGGCTGGATCAGTTAACAGTCCCGTTCACCACAGATGAAATTGATGCTGTTATCAAGGAGATGCCGGCTGACCGAGCTCCTGGCCCGGACGGCTTCACCGGCCTATTTCTGAAAAAATGCTGGCATTTGATCAAACATGACTTCTATGACCTATGCAATCAATTTTACGAAGGTGGTCTCAACCTTGAAAGCATTAATGAGGGCTTTATTACACTTATACCCAAGGTTCATTCTCCAGAATCTATTTCGGATTTTCGGCCAATCACTTTACTCAACTGCTGCCTTAAGGTCATAACAAAACTCCTCGCAAACCGACTACAAAAGCTCATTCTTAAAATTGTGCATCGCAACCAATACGGATTCATCAAAGGCAGATCCATACAAGATTGCTTGGCTTGGGCATTCGAGTACATACACCAATGCCAAACTTCAAAACAAAAAATTGTCTTGCTCAAGCTAGACTTTGCCAAAGCTTTCAACACGATCGAACATGATGCCATGATTAAAATTATGGAGCATATGGGATTTGATGCCAAATGGCTGGATTTGATGCCAAATGGCTGGATTGGATCAAATGCACATTGTTTTTATAAAAGAAATATTCGATATGAAGCAACGGACATTATCAAAATCTTGCGTACATGAAACTAAGAACAACACAACGCCTAAAGTAAAGTGAAACTGAACACAACCCTGATTTTTCTAGTTGCTGTATTGGATTACAGCCTTGTTCTTCTTCTTCTTTTCTTCTTTGTCTATTTTTGCCCTGTCCAGTCCCATTATGACATCGTAGATGATTCTCCATGACTCATATGTTGCGAATGCATCTATTGCTGCATACTTGATAAGCTTTTCTGGCAGCAGGCAAAATCCCCACAGAGTATGGTCCTCCTTGCGGTTAATTTTTTTCTTCATGTCATGGTAGTGAATGCTATCATCCTGCCAGCAACATCAGCCAAAGAGTCAAACTTCTTTTTATTGTATGGGTCTCTCCATTCCAGCTGAATATCAATGTAGTTGTCGGAGTTGATCTCCAAACCAGATACCTTCAGCTTGCTTGTCTCCTTCAATAGCGAATCCGACGAAGGTGTACTCATCATTCATCAGGAATTTGTCTAGTTCCATTGGCCTACAATATATTTGTATAGAGTGAATATAGTTTATTTCTTTAGAACTAGCAATGTTTTTTTGTGTTTTTCTGAAACTGAACTACAATATGAATATCTGAATCTGTTGCATTGAGCAGTTGCTAATACTTTGTTCAACATAACTAGTAAATCTGATAATAGATTGCATAAATAATGCATGTTTTGTGTATGCTTGTATTCTTGAACCTAATTTCATACATGTTTTGTATGGTAATGTTGCAGTGAAGAAAATATAATTAAACTGCATGTATTGCTAGATAATATAATTCAAGAATTGAACACATGAGTGACATACGTGGAGCCAAATCAAAACTGTCAATAAATTCATATGACATGCTTTTTTCAAGAATGAGAACCAAAGGTTAAATATTATAGCAATTGCAGTGAAGAAAATTTAAAATTCATATTGACAAGCAATAGTTATTCTTACATGTCTTTAGCTGCAGATATGTGGTAGACAAGGCATTCTTTTTCTATGCATAGCTGTAGCACCGCTGCACGCTGTGTTTTCTCGTAGTGTGTGTACTCGACATCAATGACGACTAGTTTGACGGGCATTCCGCCGAGCTTCCTCCTGATCGTGGACAGCATCTTGTCCATGTCTTTGCCCTTGCTTGTGCAAAGGACGTGGAGCTTGTGATTGCCGTGGAGGTGGACGTCGTGGAGCTCCCTGGTGTACTTGCGGTGCTGCTTGTACAGAGGTGCATCCGCCATGATTCTCCTCTGCTCTCTGGTGTTTGTTATAGAGAGAGAGGTTAGTGAAAGGAAGAGCGGAGAAGAAGATGGATTGGGTTTTTTGGGGGGACGAAGCAGTTGTGTTTTCTCCTCTACTCTCTTCTGCTCTCCTTGACAGGACGTGGGAGAGGTGGAGCGGGGCGGTAGCGTGGTGTGGCTCTGTTTTAAGTTACATGGCAACTGCCAACAGGTTCTGCTATGAGGAGGCTCTTGTTAGTGCGTTGGAAATCCGGAACATCGTTGCCTCTTTTTTCGTGATTAGATCAATGTATTGACGCAACTGTCAAAAAATGTGATGATTGTGTTTTCGGTCAATTGTCCAAGTCAGTGCACTTCTTTTCCATCAGAAACAAACTGCTCAGGTCCACATAGTGTACTGTAGTATGATTCACACAGATGTACTTTTTTTCTTCTCTTGATGGTGTTCTTTCTTTTCTTCTCTTGATTTTTGTGGTAATACATCGTTTGTTTGGATGGAGGGTAGTGTGGCTAGGGGTGTTGGAAGGCTTTGGTTAAGTAACAGGGATGCATTCTTATTTCAGCCATACTGCATTGCAGAGTGAAGATAACTGCAATTCAGAAAAAATACGTTGTGCTTCCACGTGGAGAACTGCATTGTTGTACGTCTCTGACTGCATCTGTACGTTGACATCGGGCTTCCTGCGTTTTATTTATTAATATTCTTACAGTGCCGACACACATTTTAATTTTTTTGTTGTTATTCATTTAAAAAATGTTTGTCATTTTTCTTTTTGATGTTTTATTTTTGAACATATTGTTTTTTTTAGTGGGCTTTGTTGGCCCTATGTTCTGGTAGTGAAGACGCAATTGGGCCCAAGTCGGCATGTGAGCATGGCTGGTTCCCAGTGCACTGTGTGCGGTCTAATGTTCGGTCCCACCTCGATCGCGGAAGGCGCGCCCGACATGTTTATAAGCGGTGGCGAGGCCTCTATGTCGAACTCCTCTTGTTACATATTTGGGCGCTTAAACACGGCGCTCGCAGCTCAATTTTCTCTGACCTGTGGGCTCATCTGTGGCCGGCCCCATGCGCTGTGACTCAGAACGACTCGCCTTCTGTGGGTGCAGACCTATTACGAGACTGGCTGGGGCCGGTAGCACCTGGGTAGTCAATTTTTTTCTTTTTATTTTTCTGCCTTATGTTTTTTTTTTCAATGTTGGGGCGTGCACTGCATTGATCAGGGTTCTGTACTGCATGTGCACGAATTCAATACTGCATGTACAGTTCTCATTTTTTTGTTCCTGTGTTTTTCTATTATATAGTCTTTTTTCCCAATGTATTGTAGTGCATTGTTTAGTAAATCATACCTGTACTTCATTCACTATGGTTCTGTGGTGTACATTCGTGTAATTCCGGACTGTACTGAATTATTTTATGTGTTTTGCGTTTTTCTATTTGTGTTTTTGCTCTTATGTATTCCTTTTTTCAAATTTATGTTCGTGCACTGCTTTGTTGGGTATGTTAAGACTTCATTCGACAAATTTTGTACTGCATTCGTGCACAACTTGCACTGCACGCGTCCTGTTTGCATTTTGTACGACAACTTCATCACCAGCAAACTAAGTTGAACAGAAAGCAAACTAACATAATCAGAGTTCATCATTACAGGCGATTGTGCATGGCAAGCAAACTAGGTTCAGCACACAAGCAAACTAATAGTACATAAGCAAACAACACAAAGCAAATTTGATGATAATTCTAAAAGAACGCTGGCATTGTTGGCTCCTGGACAGCACCATCTTCTTCTTCACCAGTCAGGCTCTCCCCATCCCCAGCTGCTCCTGGCGCGCTTCTTGGGGGGCTCCTCCTTCTCCAGCTTTGCACGGCGAAGGCCGTCCTGGGTGAGGGTGATCTGGTTCCATATCTCGTACGCTGCGTAGGTGTCCTTTGCCGCGTACTCGATGTGCCTCCTGGACAGAGGCAGGGTGGCCCAGCGCTGGTGCTCGTCGTCGGTGATCTTCTTCTTCATGTTGTTGTAGTAGTCGTCGATGAGCATGCCAGAGACGTCTCCGAGGGAGTCCAACGGCTTGGTTGCCTCGGGCACCCTCCAATGCTTCTGGATGTCGACGAAGTTGGCGACCTCCAGTTTGACGCGCTCCAGCCTGGTTTTGTCGCCGTCGATGGAGAAGCCTGCAAAGGTGTACCTGGGGTCGGCGAGGAAGTTGTCGAAGACGGTGCACCTTTCAGTGTCGCTCATTTGGAAGAGCAGTACCGGGTGATTCTTGCCGATGGAGAGCTGGCAGAGGGCGGGTTTCTGCGTCCCTTCAGGGTTGTTGTCGTACTCGAGATCAATGTCGACGATCTTGTGGCGCTGGAGGCTGAGGTGGCGCTCGTACTGCGCGAGGGTGATCGCCATCTGCTTCTTGTCGTTGGTGTGGATGACGTGCAACTTGGTGTTGCCGTGCGCCTCCACGGCGTTGTCGCCCTTGTACTCGTCGGTGAACGTCATCGCCAGTGGCAGGGCTTGGTGGTTTTGCATTGATATGGGGCGATTTGGTGGGAGCGCAATGGCTACTTGTGTTGTTGTGGATGAGAAGGCCTTTGGCAGGGGTCTGAATTTAAGGGGAGGGCGCGGGGTGGGATGGCCTCGTCGGATGAACTGCACGATCGCGCTGATGATGCGGTTGTGCAGATCGTGGGTTGGTTTTGCATCTGTGATCGTGGGCTTGTGGCGATGGAACTGCTCCAATCGGGTGGTTGTATGCGAACGTGGGTTTTTTTTAAGGTGGGTTTGTTTTATTTTTATCAGTAAATTTTTTTAACCACCACTTTTCTGTGCGAACGGGCATTTTGTTACATTTTATACATGCATCCTGTGCGATATTAACTGCATTCGCATATAGTCCTGCACTGCATCTTCTAGAATATAGTACTGCACTTGTGTATACATGTGCGTACTTCACTGTTTTTTGAGTTTATTTATTCATGTAGCGTAATTGGGAACTGGATTGCCATACCGCACTGCATCATGTAACGTAATGCACTGCATTTTTTACAGCCACGTACTGCATCGTGTAATGTAAAACAGAATGTCCGCACTGCGCCTGTCAACCAAGCGCATTGCGTGCGTTAGCGCGAGTCCGAGCAGGGGTGGGGAGGGGGGGTCGTGACCCCCCCTCCACATCTCCCTGTGAGGCTGAGCCTGGAACGAGCCGGAGCAGGCGGCCACGCGGCTTGCCGCGGCGCTGCATGCGTAGGCGAGTCCGTCATACCCCGTCGCCCCCTGTCTATCTTAGGGGTGTGGCTCTGGGGGTTTTGCGTGCGTCCCCTTTGATGGAAAAACAGAATGTCCACACTGCGCCTGTCAACCAAGCGCACTGCGTGTGTTAGCGTGAGGCCGAGCAGGGGGTGGGGAGGGGAGGACGTGACCCCGCCTCCACATCCCCCTGCGAGGCCGAGCCTGGAACGAGCCGGAGCAGGCGGCGACGGGGCTTGCCGCGGCGCCGCATGCGTAGGCGAGTCTGTCATACCCCGTCGCCCCCTGTCTATCTTAGGGTGTGGCTCTAGGGGTTTTGCATGCGTCCCCTTTGATGGAAAAACAGAATGTCTGCACTGCGCCTGTCAACCAAGCGCACTGCATGCGTTAGCGCGAGGCCGAGCAGGGGGTGGGAAGGAGGGGTCGTGACCCCCCTCCACATCCCCTGCGAGGCTGGGCCTGGAACGAGCTGGAGCAGGCCGCAATGCGGCTTGCCGCGGCGCCGCATGCGTAGGCGAGTCCGTCATACCCCGTCGCCCCCTTGTCTTTCTTAGGGGTGTGGCTCCGGGGGTTTTGCGCGCGTCCCCTTTGATGGAAAAACAGAATGTCTGCACTGCGCCTGTCAACCAAGCGCACTACATGCGTTAGCGCGAGGCCGAGCAGGGGGTGCGGAGGGGGGGTCATGACCCCCCCTCCACATCCCCCTGCGAGGCCGAGCCTGGCACGAGCCGGAGCAGGTGGCGACGCGGCTTGCCACGGCGCCGCATCCGTAGGCGAGTCCGTCATACCCCGTCGCCCCCTGTCTATCTTAGGGGTGTGGCTCCGGGGTTTTTGCGCGCGTCCCCTTTGATGGAAAAACAGAATGTCCGCACTACGCCTGTCAACCAAGCGCACTGCGTGCGTTGGCGCGATGCCGAGCAGGGGGTGGATAGGGGAGTCGTGACCCCCCCTCCACACCCCCCTGCGAGGCCGAGCCTGGAACGAATCGGAGCAGGCGGTGACGCGGCTTGCCGCGGCGCCGCATGCGTAGCCAAGTCCGTCATACCCCGTCGCCCCCTATCTATCTTAGGGGTGTGGCTCCGGGGTTTGCGCGCGTCCCCTTTGATGGAAAAATAGAATGTCGGCACTGCGCCTGTCAACCAAGCGCACTGGATGCGTTAGCGCGAGGCCGAGCAGGGGGTGGGGAGGGGGGGTCATGACCCCCCCCTCCACATCCTCCTGCGAGGCCAGGCATGGAACGAGCCGGAGCTGGCAGCGACGCGGCTTGCCGCGGCGCCGCATGCGTAGGTGAGTCCGTCATACCCCGTTGCCCCCTGTCTATCTTAGGGGGGTGGCTCCGGGGGTTTTGCGCGTGTCCCCTTTGATGGAAAAACAAAATGTCCGCACTGCGCCTGTCAACCAAGCACACTGCGTGCGTTTACACGAGGCCGAGCAGGGGGTGGGCAGGGGGGTCGTGACCCCCCTCCACATCCCCCTGCGAGGCCGAGCATGGAACGAGCCGGAGCAGGTGGCGACCCGGCTTGCCGCGGCGCCACATGCGTAGGCGAGTCCGTCATACCCTGTCGCCCCTATCTATCTTAGGGGTGTGGCTTTGGGGGTTTTGCGTGCGTCCCATTTGACGGAAAAACAGAATGTCCGCACTGCGCATATCAACCAAGCACACTGCATGCGTTAGCGCGAGGCCGAGCAGGGGGTGGGGAGGGGGGTCGTGACCCCCCTCCACATCCCCCTGCGAGGCTGAGCTGGGAACGAGCCGGAGCAGGCGGCGACGCGGCTTGCCGCGGCGCCGCATGTGTAGGCGAGTTTGTCATATCCCGTCGCCCCCCTGTCTATCTTTGGGTGTGCCTCTGGGGGTTTTGCGTGCGTCCCCTTTGATGGAAAAACAGAATGTCTGCACTGCGCCTGTCAACCAAGCGCACTGCGTGCGTTTGCGTGAGGCCGAGCAGGGGGTGGGGAGGGGGGTCGTGACCCTCCCTCCACATCCCCCTGCAAGGCCGAGCCTAGAATGAGCCGGAGCAGGCGGCGATGCGGCTTGCCGCGGAGCCGCATGCGTAGGCGAGTCCGTCATACCCCGTCGCGCCCTGTCTATCCTAGGGGTGTGGCTCCGGGGGTTTTGGCGCATCCCATTTGATGGAAAAACTGAATGTCGGCACTGCGCCTGTCAACCAAGCGCACTTCATGCGTTAGCGCGAGGCCGAGCAGGGGTGGGGAGGGAGGTCGTGACCCCCCTCCATATCCCCCTGCGAGGCCGAGCCTGGAATGAGCCGGAGAAGGCGGCGACACGGCTTGACGCGGCGCCGCATGCGTAGGCGAGTCCGTCATACCCCATCGCCCCTGTCTATCTTAGGGGTGTGGCTCCGGGGTTTTGCGCGCGTCCCCTTTGATGGAAAAACATAATGTCCGCACTGCACCTGTTAACCAGGGGCACTGCGTGCGTTAGTGCGAGGCTGAACAGGGGGTGGGGAGGGGGGGTCGTGACCCCCCCTCCACATCCCCCTGCGAGGCCGAGCCTGGAACGAGCCGAAGCAGGCGGCGACGCGGCTTGCCACGGCGCCGCATGCGTAGGCGAGTCCGTCATACCTCGTCGCCCCCCTGTCTATCTTAGGGGTGTGGCTCCGGGGGTTTTGCGCGCGTCCCCTTTGATGGAAAAACAGAATGTCCACACTGCACCTGTCAACCAAGCACACTGCATGCGTTAGCGCAAGGCCGTGCAGGGGGTGGGCAGGGGGGTTGTGACCCCCCTCCACATCCCCTTGCGAGGCCGAGCCTGGAACAAGCCGGAGCAGGCGGCGACGTGGCTTACCGCGGCGCCGCATGCGTAGGCGAGTCCGTCATACCCCGTCGCCCCCTGTCTATCTTAGGGGTGTGGCTCTGGGGGTTTTGCGTGCGTCCCCTTTGATGGAAAAACAGAATGTCCGCACTGCGCCTGTCAACCAAGCGCACTGCGTGTGTTAGCGCGAGGCCGAGCAGGGGGTGGGGAGGGGGGACGTGACGCCCCCTCCACATCCCCTTGCGAGACCAAGCCTGGAACGAGCCGGAGGAGGCGGCGACGGGGCTTGCCGCGGGGCCGCGTGCATAGGCGAGTCTGTCATACCCCGTCGCCCCCCTGTCTATCTTAAGGTGTGGCTCTGGGGGGTTTGCGTGCATCCCCTTTGATGGAAAAATAGAATGTCCGCACTGCGCCTGTCAACCAAGCGCACTGCGTGCGTTAGCGCGAGGCCGAGCAGGGGGTGGGGAGGAGGGGTCGTGACCTCCCCTCCACATCCCCCTGCGAGGCTGAGCCTGGAACGAGCCGGAGCAGGCGGCGATGCGGCTTGCCGCGGTGCCGCATGCGTAGGCGAGTCCGCCATACCTCGTCGCCCCCCTGTCTATCTTAAGGTGTCACTCTGGGGGTTTGCGTGCATCCCCTTTGATGGAAAAACACAATGTCCGCACTACGCCTGTCAACCAAGTGCACTGCGTGCGTTAGCGCGAGGCCGGGCAGGGGGTGGGGAGGAGGGGTCGTGACCCCCCTCCACATCCCCCTGCGAGGCTGAGCCTGGAACGAGCCGGAGCAGGCGGCGACGCGGCTTGCCGCGGCGCCGCATGCGTATGCGAGTCCGTCATACCCCGTGGCCCCCCTGTCTTTCTTAGGGGTGTGGCTCCGGGGGTTTTGCGCGCGTCCCCTTTGATGGAAAAACAGAATGTCTGCACTGCGCCTGTCAACCAAGCGCACTGTGTGCGTTAGCGCGAGGCCGAGCAGGGGGTGGGGAGGGGGTCGTGACCCCCCTCCACATCCTCCTGCGAGGCCGAGCCTGGAACGAGCCGGAGCAGGCGGCAACGCGGCTTGCCGCGGCGCCGCATGCGTAGGCGAGTCTGTCATACCCCATCGCCCCCTGTCTATCTTAGGGGTGTGGCTCCGGGGTTTTTGCGCGAGGCCGAGCAGGGGGTGGGCAGGGGGGTCGTGACCCCCCGTCCACATCCCCTGCGAGGCCGAGCCTGGAATGAGCCGGAGCAGGCGGCGATGCGGCTTGCCGCGGCGCCGCATGCGTAGGCGAGTCCGTCATACCCCGTCGCCCCCCTGTCTATCTTAGGGGTGTGGCTCCGGGGGTTTTGGCGCGTCCCATTTGATGGAAAAACTGAATGTCCGCACTGCGCCTGTCAACCAAGCGCACTGCGTGCGTTAGCACGAGGCCGAGCAGGGGTGGGGAGGGAGGTCGTGACCCCCCCTCCATATCCCCCTGCGAGGCCGAGCCTGGAACGAGCCAGAGAAGGCGGCGACGCGGCTTGACGCGGCGCCGCATGCGTAGGTGAGTCCGTCATACCCCATCGCCCCCTGTCTATCTTAGGGGTGTGGCTTCGGGGTTTTGTGCGCGTCCCCTTTGATGGAAAAACATAATGTCCGCACTGCACCTGTTAACCAAGCGCACTGCGTGCGTTAGTGCGAGGACGAGCAGGGGGTGGGGAGGGGGGTCGTGACCCCCCCTCCACATCCCCCTGTGAGGCCGAGCCTGGAACGAGCCGAAGCAGGCGGCGACGCGGCTTGCCGCGGCGCCGCATGCGTAGGCGAGTCCGTCATACCCCGTCGCCCCCCTGTCTATCTTAGGAGTGTGGCTCCGGGGGTTTTGCGCACGTCCCCTTTGATGGAAAAACAGAATGTCTGCACTGCGCCTGTCACCCAAGCGCACTACGTGCATTAGCGCGAGGCCGAGCAGGGGGTGGGGAGGGGGGGTCGTGACCCCCCTCCTCATCCCCCTGCGAGGCCGAGCCTGGAACGAGCCAGAGCAGGTGGCGACGCGGCTTGCCGCGGCACCGCATGCGTAGGCGAGTCCGTCATACCCCGTCGCCCCCTGTCTATCTTAGGGGTGTGGCTCCGGGGGTTTTGCGCGTGTCCCCTCTGATGGAAAAACAGAATGTCCGCACTGCGTCTGTCAACCAAGCGCAATGCATGCGTTTGCGCGAGGCCGAGCAGGGGGTGGGCAGGAGGGGTCGTGACCCCCCCTCCACATCCCCCTGCGAGGCCGAGCCGGGAACGAGCCGGAGCAGGCGGCGACATGGCTTGCCGCGGCGCCGCATGAGTAGGCGAGTCCGTCATACCCCGTCGCCCCCTATCTATGTTAGGGGTGTGGCTCTGGGGGTTTTGCGTGCGTCCCCTTTGATGGAAAAACAAAATGTCCACACTGCGCCTGTCAACCAAGCACACTGCGTGCGTTAGCACGAGGCCGAGCAGGGGGTGGGGAGGGGGGCAGGTGACCCCCCCCCCCCCCTCCACATCCCCCTGCGAGGCCGAGCCTGGAACAAGCCGGAGCAGGCGGCGATGCGGCTTGTCGCGGCGCCGCATGCGTAGGCGAGTCTGTCATACCCCGTCGCCCCTCTGTCTATATTAAGGTGTGGCTCTGGGGTTTTGCGTGCGTCCTCTTTGATGGAAAAACAAAATGTCCGCACTGCGCCTGTCAACCAAGCGCACTGCATGCGTTAGCGGCCGAGCAGGGGGTGGGGAGGAGGGGTCGTGACCCCCCCTCCACATCGCCCTGCGAGGCTGAGCCTAGAACGAGCTGGAGCAGGCAGCGATGCGGCTTGCCGCGGCGCCGCATGCGTAGGCGAGTCCGACATACCCCGTCGCCCCGCTGTCTTTCTTAGGGGTGTGGCTCCGGGGGTTTTGCGCGCGTCCCCTTTGATGGAAAAACAGAATGTCTACACTACGCCTGTCAACCAAGCGCACTGCATGCATTAGCGAGGCCGAGCAGGGGTGGGGAGGGGGGTCGTGACCCCCCCTCCACATCCCCCTGCATGGCCGAGCCTGGAACGAGCCGGAGCAGGCGGCGACGCGGCTTGCCGCGGCGCGGCTTGCCGCGGCGCTGCATGCGTAGGCGAGTCCGTCATACCCCCGTCGCCCCTTGTCTATCTTAGGGGTGTGGCTCCGGGGTTTGCGCGCGTCCCCTTTGATGTAAAAATAGAATGTCGGCATTGCGCCTGTCAACCAAGCGCACCGCGTGCGTTAGCGCGAGGCCGAGCAGGGGGTGGGGAGGGCGGGTCGTGACCCCCCCTCCACATCCACCTGCGAGGCCAAGCATGGAACGAGCCAGAGCAGGCGGCGACGCGGCATGCCGCGGCGCTGCATGCGTACGCGAGTACGTCATACCCCGTCGCCCCCCTGTCTATCTTAGGGGTGTGGCTCCAGGGGTTTTGCGCGCGTCCCCTTTGATGGAAAAACAGAATGTCCGCACTGCACCTGTCAACCAAGCGCACTGCATGTGTTTGCGCGAGGCCAAGCAGGGGGTGGGCAGGGGGGTCGTGACCCCCCTCCACATCGTCCTGCGAGGTCGTGACCCCCCTGTCTATCTTAGGGGTGTGGCTCCGGGGGTTTTGGCACGTCCCCTTTGATGGGAAAACTGAATGTCCACACTGCGCCTGTCAACCAAGCGCACTGTGTGCATTAGCGCGAGGCCGAGCAGGGGTGGGGAGGGGGGTCGTGACCCCCCCTCCACATCCCCCTGCGAGGCCGAGCCTGGAACGAGCCGGAGCAAGCGGCGAGGCGGCTTGACGCGGCGCCGCATGCGTAGGCGAGTCCATCATACCCCGTCGCCCCCTGTCTATCTTAGGGGTGTGGCTCCGGGGTTTTGTGTGCGTCCCCTTTGATGGAAAAACATAATGTCCGCACTGCTCCTGTTAACCAAGCGCACTATGTGTGTTAGCGCGAGGCCGAGCAGGGGGTGGGGAGGGGGGGTCGTGACCCCCCCTCCACATCCCCCTGTGAGGCCGAGCCTGGAACGAGCCGAAGCAGGCAGCGATGCGGCTTGCCGGGTTGCCGCATGCGTAGCCGAGTCCGTCATACCCCATCGCCCCCCTGTCTATCTTAGGGGTGTGGCTCCGGGGGTTTTGCGCGCGTCCCCTTTGGTGGAAAAACAGAATGTCCGCACTGCGCCTGTCAACCAAGCGCACTGCGTGCGTTTGCGCGAGGCCGTGCAGGGAGTGGGCAGGGGGGGTCGTGACCCCCCCTCCACATCCCCCTGTGAGGCCGAGCCTGGAACGAGCCGGAGCAGGCGGCGACGCGGCTTGCCGCGGCACCGCATGCGTAGGCGAGTCCGTCCGGCGACGCGGCTTGCCGCGCCGCCGCATGCGTAGGCGAGTCCGTCATACCCCGTCGCCCCCCTGTCTTTCTTAGGGGTGTGCCTCCGGGGGTATGTTTTGGATGTGAATAGTATGTTTCGGTATGTTTTGTATGTGAATAGTATGTTTTGGTATCACTCATTAAATTTTTCAAAGTTGTGTAGATACTTGTTCTAATGCAAACTAATTTCTGCGAAAGCAATTGATCACAAGCAAACTGACATTGTTTTTATAAAAGAAATATTCGATATGAAGCAACGGACATTATCAAAATCTTGCATACATGAAACTAAGAACAACACAACGCCTAAAGTAAAGTGAAACTGAACACAACCCTGATTTTTTCTAGTTGCTGTATTGGATTACAGCCTTGTTCTTCTTCTTCTTTTCTTCTTTGTCTCTTTTTGCCCTGTCCAGTCCCATTATGACATCGTAGATGATTCTCCATGACTCATATGTTGCGAATGCATCTATTGCTGCATACTTGATAAGCTTTTCTGGTAGCAGGCAAAATCCCCACAGAGTATGGTCCTCCTTGCGATTAATTTTTTTCTTCATGTCATGGTAGTGAATGTCTATCATCCTGCCAGCAACATCAGCCAAAGAGTCAAACTTCTTTTTATTGTATGGGTCTCTCCATTCCACCTGAATATCAATGTAGTTGTCGGAGTTGATCTCCAAACTAGATACCTGCAGCTTGCTTGTCTCCTTCAATAGCGAATCCGATGAAGGTGTACTCATCATTCATCAGGAATTTGTCTAGTTCCATTGGCCTACAATATATTTGTATAGAGTGAATATAGTTTATTTCTTTAGAACTAGCAATGTTTTTTTGTGTTTTTCTGAAACTGAACTGCAATATGAATATCTGAATCTGTTGCATTGAGCAGTTGCTAATACTTTGTTCAACATAACTAGTAAATCTGATAATAGATTGCATAAACAATGCATGTTTTGTGTATGCTTGTATTCTTGAACCTAATTTCATACATGTTTTGTATGGTAATGTTGCAGTGAAGAAAATATAATTAAACTGCGTGTATTGCTAGATAATATAATTCAAGAATTGAACACATGAGTGACATACGTGGAGCCAAATCAAAACTGTCAATAAATTCATATGACATGCTTTTTTCAAGAATGAGAACCAAAGGTTAAATATTATAGCAATTGCAGTGAAGAAAATTTAAAATTAATATTGACAAGCAATAGTTATTCTTACATGTCTTTAGCTGTAGATATGTGGTAGACAAGGCATTCTTTTTCTATGCATAGCTGTAGCACCGCGGCACGCTGTGTTTTCTCGTAGTGTGTGTACTCGACATCAACACCGACTAGTTTGACGGGCATTCCGCCGAGCTTCCTCCTGAACGTGGACAGCATCTTGTCCATGTCTTTGCCCTTGCTTGTGCAAAGGACGTGGATCTTGTGATTGCCGTTGAGGTGGACGTCGTGGAGCTCCCTGGTGTACTTGCGGTGCTGCTTGTACCGAGGTGCATCCGCCATGATTCTCCTCTGCTCTTTGGTGTTTGTTATAGAGAGAGAGGTTAGTGAAAGGAAGAGTGGAGAAGAAGATGCATTGGGTTTTTTGGGGGGGACGAAGCAGTTGTGTTTTCTCCTCTGCTCTCTTCTACTCTCCTTGACAGGACGTGGGAGAGGTGGAGCGGGGCGGTAGCGTGGTGGGGCTCTATTTTAAGTTACATGGCAACTGCCAACAGGTTCTACTATGATGAGGCTCTTGTTAGTGCATTGGAAATCCGGAACGTCATTTCCTCTTTTTTCGTGATTAGATCAATGTATTGACGCAACTGTCAAAAAATGTGATGATTGTGTTTTCGGTCAATTGTCCAAGTCAGTGCACTTCTTTTCTATCAAAAACAAACTGCTCAGGTCCACGTAGTGTACTGCAGTATGATTCACATAGATGTACTTTTTTTTCTTCTCTTGATGGTGTTCTTTCTTTTCTTCTCTTGATTTTTGTGGTAATACATCGTTTGTGTTGATGGAGGGTAGTGTGGCTAGGGTTGTCGGAGTGCTTTGGTTAAGTAACAGGGATGCATTCTTATTTCTGCCATACTGCATTGCAGAGTGAAGATAACTGCAATTCAGAAAAAAAAATACTTTGTGCTTCCACGTGGAGAACTGCATTGTTGTACGTCCCTGACTGCATCTGTACGTTGACATTGGGCTTCCTGCGTTTTATTTATTAATATTCTTACAGTGCCAACGCACATTTTATTTTGTTTGTTGTTATTCATTTAAAAAATGTTTGTCATTTTTCTTTTTGATGTTTTATTTTTGAACGTATTGTTTTTTTTAGTGGGCTTTGTTGGCCCTATGTTCTGGTAGTGAAGACGCAATTGGGCCCAAGTCGGCCTGTGAGCATGGCTGGTTCCCGGTGCACTATGTGCGGTCTAATGTTCAGTCCCACCTCGCTCGCGGAAGGCGCGCCCGACATGTTTATAAGCGGTCGCGAGGCCTCTGTGTCGAACTCCTCTTGTTACTTATTTGGGCGCTTAAACACGGCGCACGCAGCTCAATTTTCTCTGACCTGTTGGCTCATCTGTGGCCGGCCCCATGCACTGTGACTCAGAACGACTCGCCTTCTGTGGGTGCAGACCTATTACGAGACTGGCTGGGGCCGGTAGCACCTGGGTGGTCAATTTATTTTCTTTTTATTTTTCTGCCTTATGTGTTTTTTTTCAATGTTGGGGCGTGCACTGCATTGATCAGGGTTTTGTACTGCATGTGCACGAATTCCGTACAGCATGTACAGTTCTCATTTTTTTGTTCCCGTGCTTTTTCTATTATATAGTCTTTTTTTCCCAATGTATTGTAGTGCACTGTTTAGTAAATCATACATGTACTTCATTCACTATGGTTCTGTGCTGTAAATTCGTGTAATTCTAGACTATATTGAATTATTTTATGTGTTTTGCGTTTTTCTATTTGTGTTTTTGCTCTTATGTATTCTTTTTTTCAAATTTATGTTCGTGCACTGCTTTGTTGGGTATGTTAAGACTTCATTCGACAAATTCTATACTGCATTCGTGCACAACTTGCACTGCACGCGTCCTGTTTGCATTTTGCACGACAATTTCATCACCAGCAAACTATGTTGAACAGAAAGCAAACTAACATAATCAGAGTTCATCATTATAGGCGATTGTGCATGGCAAGCAAACTAACAGTACATAAGCAAACAACACAAAGCAAATTTGATGATAATTCAAAAAGAACGCTGGCATTGTTGGCTCCTGGCCAGCACCATCTTCTTCTTCACCAGTCAGGCTCTCCCCATCCCCAGCTGCTCCTGGCGCGCTTCTTGGGGGGCTCCTCCTTCTCCAGCTTTGCACGGCGAAGGCCGTCCTGGGTGAGGGTGATGTGGTTCCATATCTCGTACGCTGCGTAGGCGTCCTTTGCCGCGTACTCGATGTCCCTCCTGGACAGAGGCAGGGTGGCCCAGCGCTGGTGCTCGTCGTCGGTGATCTTTTTCTTTATGTTGTTGTAGTAGTCGTCGATGAGCACGCCGGAGACGTCTCCGAGGGAGTCCAGCGGCTTGGTTTCCTCGGGCACCCTCCACTGCTTTTGGATGTCGACGAAGTTGGCGACCTCCAGTTTGACGCGCTCCAGCCTGGTTTTGTCGCCGTCGATGGAGAAGCCTGCAAAGGTGTACCTGGGGTCGGCGAGGAAGTTGTCGAAGACGGTGCACCTTTCAGTGTCGCTCATTTGGAAGAGCAGCACCGGGCGATTCTTGCCGATGGAGAGCTGGCAGAGGGCGGGTTTCTGCGTCCCTTCAGGGTCGTTGTCGTACTCGAGATCAATGCCGACGATCTTGTGGCGCTGGAGGCTGAGGTGGCGCTCGTACTGCGCGAGGGTGATCGCCATCTGCTTCTTGTCGTTGGTGTGGATGACGTGCAACTTGGTGTTGCCGTGCGCCTCCACGGCATTGTCGCCCTTGTACTCGTCGGTGAACGTCATCGCCAGTGGCAGGGCTTGGTGCTTTTGCGTTGATATGGGGCGATTTGGTGGGAGCGCAATGGATACTTGTGTTGTAGTGGATGAGAAGGCCTTTGGCAGGGGTCTGAATTTAAGGGGAGGGCGCGGGGTGGGATGGCCTCGTCGGATGAACTGCACGATTGCGCTGATGATGCGGTTGTGCGGATCGTGGGTTGGTTTTGCATCTGTGATCGTGGGCTTGTGGCGATGGAACTGCTCCGATCGGGTGGTTGTATGCGAACGTGGGGTTTTATTAAGGTGGGTTTGTTTTATTTTTGATCAGTAATTTTTTTAACCACCACTTTTCTGTGCGAACGGGCATTTTGTTATGTTTTATACATGCATCCTGTGCGATATTAACTACATTCGTATATAGTCCTACACTGCATCTTCTAGAATATAGTACTGCACTTGTGTATACATGTGCGTACTTCACTGTTTTTTGAGTTTATTTATTCGTGTAGGGTAATTGGGAACTGGATTGCCATACCGCACTGCATCGTGTAACGTAATGCACTGCATTTTTTACAGCCACGTACTGCATCTTGTTTTTGCTTGTACTTACTGCAGTCCCTGGTACGGGAGGGGTAGGGAAAGGGGGGTGGCCCCCCCCCATTTTTAACTTATTGTTTTTTTCTTAGTCGGCCTTGTTGGGCCTGTGTTCGGCTAGTTTAGAGACGCACTTGGGCCCAAGTCGGCGTGTGAGCACGGCTTGGTTCCCGTTTCGCTATGTGTGCGTCCTAATGTTTAGTCCCACCTCACCCGCGGAAGGCGCGCCCCACCTGTTTAAGCGCTGGCGAGGCATACTGGTCGAACTCCTCCGTATACTTATCTGCGCGCTTATACACGGCGCTCGCAGCTATATGCCCTATGACCTGTGGGCCCATGTGCAACCGGCCCCATGCACTATGACTTAGAAAGACTCCCCTTCTGTGGGTGCAGACCTATTACGAGACTGGCTGGGGCCGGTAGCACCTGGGTGGTCAATTTGTTTTCCTTTGTAACTTTTTCAACATTGGGGCGTGCACTGCTTTTTTTATTAAATCATGTGTGCAATGCATTGATTTAGTTTCAGTACTGCATGTGCACGTATATCGTACTACACATTTTCTGCGCTGCATTTTTGTTCACTGCATTGCTATCATTTTTCTTTATTGTTTTTCCTCTTTTGTATCCTTTTTCCTTAGTGTACGGGTGTGCACTACTTTAATGCCCCTATGCGCACTGCATTCGTCATAGTTCTGTGCTGCAGGTGTACACATTTTGCACTGCGTGCATCCTTCTTTGTGCCAAAAAGCATGTACTGCACTTCATGCACACATATAGTGAACTTCCTGGTACGAATTTCGAGAACTGCACACATAAAATGGTCTGTGGATTATAATTTTTTAGAGTATTATTTTTTAATGATCTGTGGTTTTGTTCGTGGGAATTGCTGCAGTCAAAGTACACCTTCTTTTTTCGTTCCTCTTTCTTTGGTAACATAAGCCTTTATTGATTGTCCTTTATTCTTGGGAACATAATTTCCATTAAGTCCCCTTTAATTTTCAGTTTTGACCTTTTTGCATTCCTCTTATATAAATGAAGGCTAACTTATACCCTTCCTTTGCATTTCATTTTCTCCTCTAGCCGCAAGTTCTCTCCTTTCTCCAGCCTATTATTATTTTTTTGCTTTTCTAGGTTTTGGTTGAGATGGCTCCAGGCCCCTATGCGTATCTCTTCTGCTGCAGCCATGGTTGTGGTGTGCCGACGCACTGCAATTGTTCAGCTTGCTCGCAGGCCCGTCGAGCTCGTCGTGGTGGGAAGGTATTGTGAGCAGCTTGCATATGGTATACAGTATTCACGGAAGGATTGGATATGGGCCAGATCAACGTATCTGCGTTCTATTCTGCGCTGCTTCGCCATGGCCTTGGCTGCACGAGTCCTTTTGTCCATCAGCTTACGCCAACAGATGTGGAGACTCACTACAAGATGGTATGTTTTGTTAGATATGATTTTTTTTCTTTGTGTTTTTTTGTATAATTCCATTGTATTTCGAACTTGTAGTATTTTAGGAACGCACTTTTTTCTTTGTTTTTTGAAGTGTACTGCAATGTGTTCTTATTTTCTTGTTTTTATTTTTTTTGCTTGTGTGCATGTAGCTTATGTTTTAGTTTACAGGTTAGAATACGTGAACTGCTTATATATTAGCTGAGCACTACACATTTCTACATTTATTTCCAATTTGTATGGTGTGTACTACATGTAGCTAGTCTATAGTACTGCATGATAGTTCTAAGCGAACTGCATATTTGCAAGTTCCATACTGCATATTGAAACGTTTTATATGTACTGCCTGTTGGACTGTTGTGCACTTCATCTATCTCTGTTCACAATATGAGAATTGTACTGCTAGTTTCGTTCTCAAACAGTTTTATTATTTTTTACAGAAAATTCCTCAACGAGTTGTTAGGTATGTGCGGCTCAAGAAGAAAGGAATTCTTGAAGTTGTTCTTGGTAATGGATACCTTAAACCAGCCAAGTACAGTGTAGGCGTTGACGGGCGGCTGTGTCTGCACAAAGGGTGGAAGGAATTTGTCATTGATAGTGGCCTGAAGTCTGAGCAAGTTGTTGTCCTCAACTTCTTTGAACTCGAGGATCGTACTGTTAGAATCACGTTTGACGTGATTGGCTAAGGTTATGAGGTTGATTTGTAATAAGTACTCTTGCGTGTTGAACACTTCATCTTTTTGATGTGTTTTGTAATAAGCACTTTTGTGATCTGAGCCGCTTCAATTATTATTCAACGGGAAATTTGTGTTTCCATGGTTACAATATGTGAACTGCTTATATGTCAGCTGAGCACTACATGTTTCCACATTTTTTCCCAATTTGCATGGTGTGTAATACATGTAGTTAGTCTTTAGTACTGCATGATAGTTTGAAGCGTACTACATATTTGCAAGTTCCATACTGCATATTGAAATGCGTTTTATATGTACTACTTGTTGGACTGCAGCGATCTAACAACATTTTTTACATGGTTTTTGAATCAAAATGTGTCAATGTCTTACTCAAGACTGCTATATATATGGTATACTCTATATACCATTTTCTCTTTGCATGGTTTACACAAAATTTAAACTGATACATAAGTCATAGAGATAAGCAAATTGCTATGCATACGATTAATTTATTGTCTGTTCATCTATTTGGTCGTTAACCTGCTGCTTCTGCGCGGTGACTGGAGCGTGTCTAATGTCGCACTTTCTTTTGTTTTCCATGGCGGTGTTGCTGGTTCTTGTCTCTGCACCTTTGTGTTTGTATCCCCTCGCGTGCTGGTTGATGGCTGCTTTCGTTTTTCAGCGCTGTGAACTGCATCCTTCTTTGTTCCGTGCTTACTGGTTGGTGGCTGCTATGGTTTTTCAGCGATGTGGACTGCATCCTTCTTTGCTCCCCGCGTGCTAGTTGATGGCTGCTTTGGTTTTCTAGTGCTGTGAACTGCATCGTTCTTTGCTCCCCGCGTGCTGGTTGTTGGCTGCTTTCGTTTTCCAGTGCTAAGAACTGCATCCTTCTTTGATCCCCGCGTGCTGGTTGATGGTGGTTTTCGTTTTCCAGTGTTGTGAACTGCATCCTTCTTTGCTCCTACCTTGTGTTTTTGAAAGTGGTGTTGTTCTCGGTTTTTTCTGTACAGCAGCATTTCCTTGTGGTGGTCTTGTTGATATTGTCTCTTCATGTTCTTCGTCCTCTTCACTCTCTTCTTCCTCTTCATCATCTTCATCATCTGTTTCTTCATAAGCCACTGTTTCTTCAGTTTCTTCAAGTTCTTCGTCCTCTTCACTCTCTTCTTCATCCTCCTCTTCTCCATCTGCTTCTTCATAATCCATTTCTTGTTCAGTTGTGTCATCATCTTCTTCTTTGATCTCACCTTCTTCGTCTTCCTCTTTTTGTACACGTCCTGGAATTGTTGCCGCTGATTTCATTACATGTTCTGCACATTCTTACTCCCAGTGGGTGACCATCACTGTCCAGCTCAGGCTGTGGCTTACTATTTTTGTCATCATTTTTCTCCTTGCATGCCACCTTTTTCTGGGTTGTGTCTCCCCCTTTCTTTCTTCCTCTTGTGTTTGAAACAGGAGCTGGAAGAATTGTTTCTTTTTTGATAGCACCAGTTCCGACGTGTTCAGTATTTTCTACTTGCTCGGCATTATTGTCATGCTGGTATTTCTCTACTTGCTTTAGTTTTGCTGCTTCTTCTTCTTCTTTGTTGAGCACGTCAACTTCCTCTATCAGTGCCCTCATACCAGACAATGCTCTGTGGCACCCAGCGTCGGACCTTGTCGCTCTGTTTGCAAGTTCCATTGCTGTTTCTGTCAGCAATTTTATACGGCAAAAAAGCGAGGTTCCATCTGGTGATGTTTGTTCGTAGTCTCTTCTGTCAAACGTTGCATCTGATCTTGCGTTATGGGTGTATCTTTTCATGATGTACACCTCAGGAATGTTGAGTACTCTCAAATGAGAAAGCATGCATAAGACATGCACACAAAAGAGGCCTGCAGACAAACACATGATTTTTTTTGTTCTGTAAGTGAACTGCATGAAATTAGTAAACATATATTTTTTTTGTTATTTGTTCAATTTTTAAAGAAGTGAACTTCATTTTGTTTTGTGAATTACTCATGCATGTGTACTTTTAAAGTTTAGTAAGTGAGCTTTCGTGCATGACTATGAGAATCTAGAATTTTTTTGCTAGGAGTCTCACCTGTGTGTGTCCAGAGTTTGCACTCACATTCGTAGAAACCTTTCTCTTCATCGGCGACCACTTGGAAATTATGCCTTGCCCAGTCAAATGCATCTGATCTATTGTAGTGGTGTACAAGATACTTTGTTGGGTTCTCAGGGCACCGTTCTGCTCTGAATGCGGTGCTACGGTAGAGTGTTTCTTTGAAATCTGCAAACACTGCCCTTGTATACACTTTTGATAGCTGAACTTCGAAGCCAAACTTTGTTGTTGTTTTTACCTCTGACTGCATGATCACAAATGCACTGTTATGAACCAGAGAAATGAAAAAATTGTTTGTTTTTGTAGTCATATTTTTTAGCAGTTTTTGATTGACATTTTGTTTACCTCATTTGCTACTGTCTCTGCGTGTTCGACGACCTTCCTGGTCTGAATGCACTTGTCCACCTGCTGAGCAAACAGATGGAGATCATGCTTCTCCCTGACAAAAAATTTCTTCAGTATGCGGTTCATCCTCTCGCTTCTCTGTGTGGAAGTCATCCGAGCACAGAAAATTTCCATGTAGTAAGCTGAGATCCACTCGTGCCTGTCATCCCACAGCAAATTCATCACTTCGTCGTCTTGCAAGTTGTACCTCTGAATGAGGTCCATGCTTGTTCAAATTCTGACGGCATTAGTGGGTGGTTCAGCACTGCATTGAGTTCGTCCTTGAGCTTCTCGTGCGCCTTATACAGCAAGGCGAGGTGGTCCTTGTACTTCTTTATGATATGCCACCGACATAGCTTATGCAGAGTTTGTGGGAGGATAGTTTTTAATGCTGCATTCATCGAAGAACACTGGTCTGAGAAGATACAAACAGTGTTTTTTTATTAAGTTCTTTGCGTGTGTGCAAGATAGATGGAAGAAACATAAATGCACAAAACAAAACGTAAGTATGCAGGTGTTTTTCATTTTTTGTACCTGTGAGCATGCAGATTGGCGGCTTGTTGTTCATACACCTCAGAAAGGTTTTTAAAACCCACTCAAATGATGGTATTGTTTCATCTCGCGCGAGTGCAATAGCAAATATGGTGCTCTGTAGATGATGGGTTCACCCCACAAACACTCCCAGCGGCATGTGGAATTTGTTAGTTTTATATGTCGTGTCAAATGTAACGCAGTCTCCAAAATCTTCATACGATCCTCTGCAACTTTCGTTCACCCAAAAGACGTTTCTTAGACTATTATCTGCATCAACGTCATAATCATAGAAGAACTATGGGTTTATCTTTTGCATTTTCTCGAAGAAATCCAGAAGTTTCTTGACATCATCTTCAGACTCTTCTCTGGCAAACTTCTGTTTCCTGCATTTTCAGAGACAATGCAAACTTATCTCATCAAACAGAGAATAATTACAAATAGAATGCTCAAGAGATATGCTCTGTTACGTGCTTACTTGTTTACCCAGTCGCGGCTAGTATATCCCATGTACTGCATACCACCGGACATACGCGACAGCATCGACATCATCTGAGCATGTGTGTGGTTGTCCAGTTGCATGTCTTTCACTAACTGGTCTATCAAAGGATCGTCTTTTTTGTGCGATCGCATGTGCAAAAGCATCCCGGGGCTTTCCAGCATCTTGTGATTGTGGTTGAGTTGAACCATTTCTATCACAAATTTGCCATCCTTCCTTTTTTTTACTCTAATCTTTGCATTGCAGCCAATCCTTTTTGATGTCTTCTGCCCGGTGATAATCTGACATAGCCTCCTTGTGCACCCCTTCTCTTGAGCATACAATGTAGGCATTTGTCCTATGTTTTGCCTTCTTGCGTATACCAAACCCTGCACATCTTGAATAATTGTTGTAAAAGTCTCATGCCTTGTCGTACGTGGTGAACTTCATTCCAGCAGCAGGTACGAGGTTCAGCAGCATGTTTTTATCCTGCATTAATTGCAATGCTCTATGAGATAATTTGTTTTGTTCTGTTTTTTAAATACGAGGAGTGCATACGAGTTTAATAAAGCATTTGCAATGTTCCTAGCCAAACCTCACAAGAAATATCAGTGTGCACTGCAATGTTATCTGAATGGACAGCAACTATTTTTTTTCAGACCATAAACTTACATATGTGTAGAGTCGTTCGCCACATGGTGTTTGCAGCTCGCCGGGTTGTATTGGACATGGCGGGGTTATAGCAGATCTGTGCAGTTGAGGATCTCGTTGCGGTAACAGTGAAGAGGATTTGTACCTGCTGTTTACTTTTGACCGAGGTACCGTTGGTGGTCGCAGCGTCGAAGTTGATGCAGCAGGTCTAGTTGGAGCTCTGTTTTTCGGTGCAGCAGGTGGACGCTGAGCTCTGTTTTGGGGTGCGGCAGGTGGACGTGGTGGTAATCTAGTGTTGTGACGATGTCTTGGTGGATTGGTTTGAAAATTTTGGAGCAGTGGCACATCATCATAGACATAATCATCATCTACTTCAACTTCGTGTTCAACCGCGTCATAATTATCTGTTCGGGCATGTTGTCCAAACATAGTGAACTCGTGTTTATACTCTGGGTTGAGAACTGTTATCGGCTCATCTTCATCGTCATCGTCTTCATCATCGCGTTGGTGAGTGCCTTCCCAGACGAATGTGACATCATCATCATCTTCAACTACATCTTCTTCCTGGGAAAAATCTTCTTGTGGAGAGTACTGCATCCTGTTTGTCATCGTGAAGAATCCACGAGGAATCTCAGGGGTAACCCAGCCAGTATCTCTTTCAGAAGAATATCCACTCTTCTGAAAGTTGTTGTTCTCAGTGCTGTCAATTATGCGCGGCATTTTGTATCTGCTGAACGTCATCTCCTGCACACAAAATGACCGAGCTGCATTCTCAGGTTAAATGAACTGAATCATGTGAACTGCAATGTGTTTAAAATTGTACTGCCGAAGCATTCCAGGGTGACTGCATCACCCCGCAAGGTGAACTGAAGCAACCGCACTGCATCGTTATCCGTAGTGAACCTATAGAAGCGTACTGCATTTTCACCCACAACGAACTGAAGCAACCGCACTGCATAGGTTTTGTACTGCATAATCGCGTGCTGTACTGCTTGTACTGCTTTGTCTATGATAACTACACTGAGATGGTTGAGGAAGTGTACTGCTTACCTTGTGATGCAGTGATTTCTTGCTTTTACGGGAGGAAGTTCCCTTCTCGTCCGCCTGCACAACTTTCACATTCGCCCGTGTAGTCCACTTGCCCTTCAGAAGTTCATGGGCGGTCTGGACGTTGCTCAAGGTGAACGGGGAAAGTGGATTTGCTCTAAAGGTCGATGCAGACTTATTCCAAGAAGCTACCGTGGATGAAGCAACCTTGCGCACACTCCTCCTTGCTCGAATTGGTTTGATGTCGAGGCAGCACCAATCCACATCTGATGAAGTACAGCTAATTGCAGGCCCGGAGGAGTTCGGTGGCGGGGCTACCGAGCTGCTGCCATGGAAGAAGGCCGATAGGCTGGTGTTGCTCGGTGCCTGCCGCGGAAGAAGGCCGAGAGGCGACGGTCGGCGTCGCTGGCTGGCCGCCGCCGGGAAAGAAGGCCGGAAGGGTAGGGGCGGCATCGCTGCCGGCCGCTGCCGCGGAAGAAGGCTGGGAGGGGAGGGGCGGCGTCGCTCCCAGGCCGCCGCCGCGGGAGAAAGCGGGGAGGGGAGGGGCGGCATCGCTCCCAGGCCGCTGCCGTGAAAGAAGGCCGGGAGGGGAGGGGCGGCGGCTCGCCCAGGCCGCTGACGCGGTAGAAGGCCGGGAGGGGAGGGGCGGCGGCGCACCCAGGACGCTGCCGCGGTAGAAGGCCGGGAGGGAAGGGGCGGCGGCGCGATTTGTTGGTGGTGTGCAGAATAAGGCGGTTGATGTGCAGAATAAGGTCTTAAGGGGGTGTTATCATAATAGACCCACCCTATATATATGTGTGTGTGTGTGTGTGTGTGTGTGTGTGTGTGTGTGTGTGTGTGTGTGTGTGTGTGTGTGTGTGTGTGTGTGTGTGTATTATTTTGTTATATATACATATATATAATAGAAACAACATAAGGTTCCGTTAAACCTGTCGTTCGTCCAACCATTTATAGACCTTCCCGCTTCCTTTATTTTTTGTTTTCATTAATCCTATATCTGAATTTTCTTCCTCGTTCTTTTTCTATGTAAACTGAGTTTTCTCTCAGTACTTTTGCGAAGAACCAACTCAACTGTCGCACGTCTAGCCTAAAAATAATAATACCCCACGTCCTATTAACTGATCAAATTAAAATGATATTTTATTTCGTAAATTGAAAGTTCTTACAAAATAATAATTATTATTATTTATATGTAACTTGGCAAGTTAACTCCTAATGATTGCGTACATAAGCTTGCAAAGATTTTACTGACCAATGCAGTAATAGACGTGCAATCATGAGTTTATGTTTTTATAACATTTCTCTGTCCATCCCAACATGATATTTTCACCCAGCCCAGCAAGTCACGGATTTCGAGAAAAATGCAAATGGGCTTTAAATTCTACCATATATATAAATGGGCTGCATAGATGCTACATCATTGTTTCACCCAGCCCACCAACTGGACTAAAAACAAATGGACTGGTTGACATGTGGGCCAGAAGGTCGAATTCTAAGCAAGGCGTTGGATTTACATCCAACGGCCGGCATTCTTCTTCAATCTCTCATCTTCTTCCCCCAGCGCTGCAGGGACCGCCTGCTCCAGCCTTCGGCATCCAGCGGTGTTGTTTTGTGCGCCACCCAGCGGAACACTACCCCGCCGACGGACAGGCCATCCCTCCACTCTGCACCTCCTGTTATTCTCTGCTGAGTGTAGGCCCACCCCGCACCTGAACCAGTCAAGTTTCCCGCTCCTCTCCATCTGCGACTCCACTGCCACGTCTTCCCCATCTCCATGTCGTTCCATTCTGGGGCCTCGCCGTAGTCCACTGGCTCGCTGCGCTCAGCGCGGTGTGGTCAACAAACGAGAGTCATCGGAAGAGGACTGTACGTGAGAGCCTGATGGCTGGGACCCATGAGCTCCATGGTCGCACGCAAGGAAAGTTCCTCCTTATTAAGTTGTTTCCTCCCCCTGATAGCTGGGACCCACCGGTTGTACCTTCGCACGGAAGGAAGTGCCTCCTTGTTATGCAAAAAAAATATTCCTCCCGATGACATCTGGGACCCGGCAGATTTGGTGGCTGACTTGTGGGCCTACTAAGCAGACATGTTCGCAGGGCTTTGTCAACTTAACCAATAAATGATTCTAGCAGCTAGACTGTTGGATGTTAATCCGATGAATTGTGGGTTTATGATCAAGTTTATCTAGGAATAATATTTGAATCTTCTCTGAATTCTTTTATGTATGATTGAGTTATCTTTGCAAGTCTCTTCGAATTATAAGTTTGGTTTGGCCTACTAGATTGGTCTTTCTTGCCATGGGAGAAGTGCTTAGCTGTGGGTTCAATCTTGCGGTGTCCTTACCCAGTGACAGAAAGGGTTGCAAGGCACATATTGTATTGTTGCCATCGAGGATAACAAGATGGGGTTTATATCATATTGCATGTGTTTATCCCTCTACATCCTGTCATCTTGCTTAATGCGTTACTCTGTTCTTATGAACTTAATACTCTAGATGCAGGCAGGAGTCGGTCGATGTGTGGAGTAATAGTAGTAGATGTAGGAAGGAATGGGTCTACTTGTTATGGACATGATGCATATATACATCACTACCAGGGAAAACCTTATACACAGAAATTTAGCAACAGCGCGGGTCAAAAAACTGCGCTAGTGCTATATAGCAGTAGCGATCAAAGAAAAACCGCGCTACAGATACAAACTTAGCAGTTGCGCTTGTGGTAAAGAAAGCGCTACTACTAATATTCCCATTGGCAGAATGCTAGGCTACGCATAGCAGTAGCGGGCTTCGAAGAAACATGCTACTGCTAGAGCATAGTTAGCAGCGCGTTTCTTGAGAAGAGCGCTACTACTAACGGAAATAAAATAAGATGAGAAACAAATAGAAATGTAAATGAAAATGAAAGAAATAGAAAAAGGAGAAAGGGAAAAATAAAATGTAAAGCAAAATAAACGAAAAAGCGAAAAATCGGAGGAAGGCATAGCAGCATCCTTTGTTTGTAAGAGGCGCTATAGCTAACGTAGCTGCAGCGCATGTCCTAGACCCCCACTATAGAAACAGAATAGGAAATTAAAAAAGGAAGAAATTTACATAGCTATAGCAGCAGCGCGTTTTGCAGAAACCGCTATAGCTATCTTAGCTATAGCGCATTTTGCGAAACGCGCTACCGCTAAGTTTGACTTAGCCAAAAAACTGTTTCCCCCCGGCCCGCGCGCGCCGCCGCCGTCGCCGTCTCCCCGATTCACAGTCGCCCCACTTCGCCGCCGATGACGACGCCACCAGAGCCGTGCGCCGTCGACGACACCGGAGCCGCCCCCAACGCCACGGAGCTGCGCGGCCTCGTCAACGCCACCGGAGCCGCCGTCGACGCCACCTTCCTCGCCGTCACCGGAGACGCCCCTGCCTCCCTCGCCGTCACCGAAGACGCCCCTGCCTCCCTCGCCACCACTGCCTCCGTCGCCACCACCGTAGCCATCATATGTAAGCCCCCACCCCTCCTCTCTCTCTCTCATGCATAGGTTAGCCAGTTTAATTAGGTTAATTATCTAGGTTAGGGCAAAAATTTAGTTAGGGAATTGACAGAGAAGTAGTTAGGTTAACTAGTTTAATTAGGTTAATTATCTAGGTTAGTGCAAAAACTTAGTTAGGGCTTTGACAGAGAACTGGTCAGGTTAACTAGTTTAATTAGGTTAATTATCCAGGTTAATTAGTGCAAAAATTTATTTTAGGCTTTGACAGAGAACTAGCTGCGTTAACTAGTTTAATTAGGGTTAATTATCTAGGTAAACTAGATTAACTAACTAGGTTAAATAGGTAGGTTAATTAGGTTCATTGGATTAACAAGCTAGGTTAAGTAGATTGGCAAAGGTTTTTGATTTTTGAAAAGACCACTATTTTTCAAGGAAAAGAATTTAGGCAAATTTTATTTTTCATTGAAGTGGTCATGTTATATCCTTTCATTGGAGTTGTTCGATTGTGCCCAAGTGGCTTTGTTGTTTCCAGGGAATGATGCTGAGTGGCCTATGTTTTGCGGAATGTTGATTCATTTCTGTTCCGGCAAATTTCAGGTTCTCGATTTGTCCACTTTTTAGCAAAGGTCATGCCGAAATTTCCCGTGAATTTGGCATGACTTGTGCTACAAACTAGGACATATCGAGTGCCCGGGATTTGCCGCACTAGGAAGGAGTCAACATTCCTGCAAAACAATTGTCCTTTTTATGTCATTATTCATTTTATTACGTCTAGAATTAATTGACTAGATTTAATCATAGGAAACATAGCTAGGAACGATGAAGGACAGGGTTCTGGTGATTGCGACGACGTCTACCGGGCGGCAGACAAATTTTTCAGCCTTACCGACGATCAACAGATGTTGTTGCTGGGCCCACCGGTGGCATCAGGGACTGAGACCGACACGCAGACCGGTGCTGAGACCGACACGCAGACCGGTGCTGAGACTGAGACCGGCGCTGAGATTCAGACCGGCATCGAGACCGGCACTGAGACCGGTGCTGCCTCGGGGAGCGGAGCCGGTGTAGAACCGAAAGCAAAGAGGCAACGGGTTCCTAACAAACTTAGGGCTACTAGACTGGTGTTCACGGAGGTGGACAACGGCAATTTTGAGCCAAATGCGCCCGAGGAAGCGCGCGCGTGCTACGGCAATCAAATAGGTTGCATCATACGGACAACTGCTACCATCAACGATGAGAATCTAAAGAAGATAGAAAATATGAGGAGCTCCCTCCTAAAGAAGTTTCACCAGATATTCTTGTTCCCGGGCCGGAATGAGAAGGATTATGAAGATCCAGACAAGGACCCGGCAATGAAGAAGATAAACAAACACGCCATGACCAAGTTTAGCAACGCGTTGGCCGCCTGGAAAAATCGAGTGAAAGCAAAGATCAATGACGGGCCCTACTCCGAGATTGTAAAGGAAAGTCCGACAATCAAGGAAGAGCAGTTTCAAATATTCAAGGAGGCTTGCAAGGCCGAAGCTGCCAAAGCAAAGTCTAAGTACATGAAGGGGCTTCAAAAGTGGAACATTGGGACCCACCACCTCGGAAGCCGTGGTTACGGCGGAAAGAGGTCCAAATGGGCCAAGGAGGACGGGGAAGCCGCAAGTCTGGGCATCCCAGACCCCTTAGCGGTTTCACTGTCCCGTAGGAGCGTGACGTCCTGAGGGCCCGGCACCGTTGGGACCCTGTGAAGAAGGTTTATGAGACAACACCGGTCATTACGGAGTTCATGAGACTGCTGGTAATTTTAGTTTCTGATCAATTCGACTGCACACGTTAGTCATATTTGTAAACGATCCTTGTACCTTTTGTAGAGAGAGCAGCACCGGATTGTGGTCGAAAGCGACTCGCCATCTGAGGCATTGGCGAGGCCCAAGTGGGACACTCCATTCAACCGGGCGTTGAACATATTGAAACAACAACCGGTGGATACTCGACCGTCGTATGGACGCGTTCACGGTGTCGGAGACGGCGCCACGTGGAAGAAGTACTACCGTGAGACCACGGAGGAGAAAAAGGAAAGACAGAGGTTAACTGAAGAAAGCATCGACAAGAAGGTTGAGATTGCGGTTGAGAAGAAATCATCTCAGACAGTCGCAACAGCGGTAGCTGGTGCAAAACAGGCGATTGCAGATCTATCTACTTCCTTGGTGACGGCGTTCACACTTGGAAAAGGCAAAATCCAGAAAAAAATGCAGAGGACTTTCGCCTTGCTGACTTCTTGGGAGCACATGCTCCCGCACCGGCTCCCACACCTGCTCCCGCACCGGCTGCCGCACCGGACGTGCTCGGTGGTGCCTCCTCTTTGGCTGAGCTCGACGCCCTCACGGTATCTGCCACACTGGCCCCCTTCAATATAAATGTATAATCTCCCGTTTTCGTTGCATTTCGGATGTCACGTCGCAGACTTTTCTTTGCAGGCCGACGGAACCCCGTGCACCATATTGTACACCATCGGCGAACAGAAGGTGGACGTGGGGAAGGCGACGATAATGGAGCCGAAGGAACCATTGTTCCACAGTCGGTCGATCCCCCCGAACGTCTTCAAGGTTTCCGTGGCCAGTGTCAAACCGGGCCACGAGAATTTGCCTCCTCTAATACTAGGGGGATGACGACGAGACCCCGCGGCGGCTTGGTGATTGTTGCAATGGGTGGGTCCTGTTGTGGCCAAAGAGTCTGCTTCGTCTGGAGGCGGCCGGGAGCACACCCACGAGCACGCAGCCTCAGCAAGGTATGAACATCAACACCCCACCTACCCAATTAGCGTCGGGTGTCGGGTTGGGTGATAGCGGACGGGGGAAGCAGGTGGCTCCATTAGTCACTGATGACGTCGCCATGGATGAGGATGAGGATGACGATGGCGCTGAACAGTATGTCTATACTGGCGCCTCCTCAGGGTTTGAGCATCATGAGTCGGTGCCTGAATTACCGTCTCAACATGTTATTGACGACCATCCGGTGGTAAAGAAGCCTAGGAAGAGAGCGAGGAAAGGCAAAAAAGCTGATTCTATGATCCAGCCGCCTCAGCAGCCTCGGCTTCAGGACCGTGTAGATATCCCCGATGCGGATAAATGGCATATCCCCGGTCGACCAATCCTACCTGAAACAGCGCTACGGGCCAGATTCGGCGATCTAAGGAGACTTCATGACGATGTGCTGCGGGTAGAGAAAGGCCTCATCGCCTCGAAAGATCCAGGATACCCACTCTACGTGGTTAACGTTCCGCGGCAAATGTCGTACGTCGACGGCTTCCCCGCGGATAAGTTCTTCCTCCAATTTGATTACATATTCGACATGTTTCACGTGAAGAAGCTGGATTTTATGTTTGTCCGCCTTTATGCCTTGCACATGAACTACATCATTGGGGTTGAGCAGATACGTTTTATCTGTGTCGCTGACCCGTACTACATGCACGAGGGCTTCTTGGGAGTCTGTGCACAGCATCGTGAATACGCGAGGGATTACATCGTCAGTTTCATGCTCGCCAATAAGGACAAGGAGGCGATTCTCGTGCCTTATCATCCCGTGTAAGTCATCCGCGCTGCTATCCTTCCTCCGATTTCAAAAATTCATTTGCACGGTGGAGGCTAATTAATTTGAGGTGTACTTATTTTGCGCAGCGGCGGGCGCGCCGTCCTCATCATCCTCTACCCCCGATTCTCCCACGCTCTTTACTTGGACTCGTCGAAGAACATTCACAAAAAGGATTACACCCACATCAAAGATGTTCTCGACAGTGCTATGTTTTACTACCAAGCAAGGGGTGGAGAGGTTAGGGACAAGAAGAGAAGGGGCGGCAGGGCCGCCTTCAGCCATAAGACCGACTTCTGCTGCATCCAGCAACCGAACGATTCTCTTAATGATGGATTCTGTGTCCTACACCACATGCTGGAGTATAGACGGGATCACCAGAACCTTCACATGGCACCTAGATCTGGCGATGCCCATATTCTGCAATGGGCAAAGGACATAGGAGATATCGAGGATCATCGACTTCGAGCTGAGTTCTATAACATCCAACGCGAACTTGCCCAAATCATCATGAATGAGGTCGTCGGAAAAACAGGGATGTTCCATGCAGAAGGACAAATGTCGCGGGAAGACGTCCGAACATGGATAGCCTCTCAGCGTCTCGACATGAAGCCTTTCACTAAGCTCGATGACTATCTCCTTGACATGGATGGATGGCATGACATGATGGAGTGATTGTCGATATATGACAATGTGTCCGTTTAGTCCATACTTCCTTTTATGACAAAACTTTGAGTTATGCATGGTGAAACTTTATTTGTGATGTAATTAAACCTTCCTCCTCCTCGACTAGCGAAAATCACTCTAGTTAGGTCATTTTGGGTACGATGAACTTTGTTATTTATGCTTATGATATGTTGTTCCTATTTTTGCCAAGTCTTTCTCTTTCTGTTGCTCAACTATATATGTTGCATATCATCGACTCATGTGACGATGCAGGTGCATAGATCATAGATGGCAAAGCAGTGCTATGCCAGGAGTATATATACGACAAGTGGCCGGAGTGTCAGGCCGAGGTGTACCGGTTTTCGGTTTCCGAGTGACACACAGTACTTAGTTTACATTCACGCTAATGCGAGAGAGGGATACGAACTCATGTACTCAAAGTGATAGCTATTCTCACGTATATCATTGTTTAGATGGATGATGATGAATTTGCAAGTAATCGAGACTTGTATCACTATTTTCGAGATTGATGACGAGAGACCACTTTGTGTTGGATGATGATTATGATGATGACATGATTTGATGAGACTAATTGTATGTATATGCTATGATTACATTTGTATGTGGATGATATGCTAAAGATTATTGTATAAAGCCTATTCAAATACAAAACAAATAAAAAACAAATATGCAGGAAAAAACTAATAAAACTAGTAGTAGCGAGGGGGGGAAATTTAGTAGTAGCGCCGACTTACCAGTAGCGCTTCCTGCTGAAAAGCGCTGCAGATAATATCAGTAGCGCCCTTTTCCAAAGAGCGCTACATCTATTCATCAGTAGCAGTAGCGTGGGTCAACAGGCGCTACTGCTATACGTTAGCTGTAGCGCCTTATTAGTAGCACCGGTACCCGCGCTACTGAGAGGGCCAAAACCCACGCTGCTGCTAGGCTTTTCCCTAGTAGTGCATGATCATGCCTAGATAATCTCATAACTATGTGCTTTTCTATAAATTGCTTGACAGTAATTTGTTCACCCTCCGTAATACTTATGCTATCTTGAGAGAAGCAACTAGTGAAACCTATGGCCCCCGGGTCTATCTCTTATCATATTTGCTTTCAATCTACTTTATTTGCATCTTTACCTTTTGCATCTATATCATAAAATACCAAAAATATATCTATCTTATCATACTATCTTTATTAGATCTCACTTTCGCAAGTGGCTGTGAAGGGATTGACAACCCCTTTATTGCGTTGGTTGCGAGTTCTCGGTTTGTTTGTGTAGGTGCGTGGGACTTTTGAGGAGCCTCCTACTGGATTGATACCTTGGTTCTCAAAACTGAGGGAAATACTTACGCTACACTTTGCTGCATCACCCTCTCCTCTTCGAGGAAAACCAACGCAAGCTCAAGACATAGCATGGGTCCCAATAGTCAGGGGGGCAAATCTTTTTTTTGCCCGGACGCATTTCCTTGCGTGCGAAGATGTAGCTGGTGGGTCCCAACAGTCAGGGGGGCGAATCGTTTTTTTTGCGAACTACGGTTTCCCGTCCGGTGGGTCCCTGCTGTCAGGTGGAGGAATCATTATTTTCTGCATAATAAGGAGGCACTTCTTTGCTGTGGCCGTGGACCCAGCTGTCAGCCTCTCCGTGTACAGTACTCTTACGATGGAAGTCGGTCGTTGACCACATTGACAACGCCGCGCTGAGAGCACCAAGGCGGTGGACGACGGTGAGGCCTAGGAAAGGGATGATGCGGAGCCGGGTAAGATGCAGTAGTGGATGCCCAAGCGGAGAGGAGTACAATGGTTCACGAGTTCGGCTGTGGTGTGAGGCTACCGATGACTCTCGTTTGTTGACCACGTTGACCACACCGTGCCGAGCGCACCAAGGCCGGTGGGCGACGGAGAGGACCCAAACTGGAACGACTCAGAGATGGGGAAGACACGATAGTGGAACCGCATATGGAGAGGAGTGGGAAACTTGACTGGTTCGGGTGCGCGACAGCACTGCCACCCATGGGAGACAGTAGCAAGATTCCTTGGATTTCGACAAACACATCGCAAAAAGAGTTTACATTGAATAGATCTCTACAAGAGAGGGGGAGAACATTGTATTGAGATCCAAAAAGAGAGAAGAAGCCATCTAGCTAATAATTATGGACCCGTAGGTCTGTGGTAAACTACTCACAACTCATCGGAGGGGCAAGGATGTTGATGTAGAGGCCCTCCATGGTTGATTCCCCCTCCGGCAAAGTGCCGGCGAAGGCTCCAAGATGGGATCTCACGGATACAGAAGGTTACGGCGGTGGAAATTGTGTTTTGTGGTGCCCCTGGATGTTTTCGGGGTACGTAGGTATATATAGGAGGAAGAAGTATGTCGGTGGCCGCCCAAGGGGCCCACGAGAAAGGGGGGCGCGCCCTACAGGGGGGGCGCGGCCCCCTATCTCGTGGGGCCCTCGGAAGCTTCTTGACTTGCACTCCAAGCTCTCCGGATCAGGTTCGTACCAAAAATCACGCTCCCGAAGGTTTCATTCCGTTTGGACTCCGTTTGATATTCCTTTTCTTCGAAATATTGAAATAGGCAAAAAAACAGCAATATGGACTGGGCCTCCGGTTAGTAGGTTAGTCCCAAAAATGATATAAATATGTAAAATAAAGCCCATAAACATCCAAAAGAGGTAATATAATAGCATGGAACAATCAAAAATTATAGATACGTTGGAGACGTATCAAGCAACCCCAAGCTTAATTCCTACTCGTTCTCGAGTAAGTAAATGATAAAAAAGAAATTTTTGATGTGGAATGCTACCTAGCATAATTCATAATGTAATTTTCTTTATTGTGGCATGAATGTTCAGATCCAAATGAATACAAAATAAAAGTTCATATTGACATAAGAAATAGTAATACTTCAAGCATACTAATCAAAGTAATCATGTCTTCTCAAAATAACATGGCTAAAGAAAGTTATCCCTACAAAATCATATAGTCTGGCTATGCTCTATCTTCATCACACAAAGTATTTAATCATGCACAACCCCGATGACAAGCCAAGCAATTGTTTCATACTTTAATAATCTCAAACTTTTTCAACTTTCACGCAATACATGAGTGTGAGCCATGGACATAGCACCATATGTGGAATAGAATGGTGTTTGTGGAGAAGACAAAAAGGAGAAGATAGTCTCACATCAACTAGGTGTATCAACGGGCTATGGAGATGCCCATTAATAGATATTAATGTGAGTGAGTAGGGATTGCCATGCAACGGATGCACTAGAGCTATAAATATATGAAAGCTCAACAAAAGAAACTAAGTGGGTGTGCATCCAACTTGCTTGCTCACGAAGACCTAGGGCATTTTGAGGAAGCCCATCATTGGAATATACAAGCCAAATTCTATAATGAAAAATTCCCACTAGTATATGAAAGTGATAACATATGAGACTCTCTATCATGAAGATCATGGTGCTATTTTGAAGCACAAGTGTGGAAAAAGAGATAGTAGCATTGTCCCTTCTCTCTTTTTCTCTCATTTTATTTTTTTTTTCTTTTTTCCTTTTTTTTCTTTTCCTTTTTTTCTTCTTTTTTTTCTTTGGCCTTCTCTTTTTTCTTTTTGGCCTTTCTCTTTTTTTTCCTTTTGTAAAGTCCGAAGTCTCATCCCGACTTGTGGGGGAATCATAGTCTTCATCATCCTTTCCTTACTAGGACAATGCTCTAATAATGAAGATCATCACACTTTTATGGATTTACAACTCAAAGCTAGAACAAGATATGACTCTATATGAATACCTACGGTGGTGTATCAGAATATGCAATGGATCAAGAGCGACATGTATGAAAATTATGAAGGTGGCCTTGCCACAAATACAATGTCAACTACATGATCATGCAAAAAGCAATATGACAAAAGTGATGCGTGTCATATGAACGGAACGATGGAAAGTAGCATGGCAATATATCTCGGAATGGCTATGGAAATGCCATAATAGGTAGGTATGGTGGCTGTTTTGAGGAAGGAGTATGGTGGGTGTATGGTACCAGCGAAAGTTGCACGGTACAAGAGAGGCTAGCAATGGTGGAAGGGTGAAGGAGTGCGTATCATCCTTGGATTCAACATTAATCAAAAGAACTCATATACTTGTTGCAAAAATTTAGAAGTCATCAAAAACCAAAGCACTACGCGCATGCTCCTAGGGGGATAGATTGGTAGGAAAAGACCATCGCTCGTCCCCGACCGCCACTCATAAGGAAGACAATCAATAAATAAAATTGTGCTCCAACTTCATCACAAAGCGGTTCACCATACGTGCATGTTATGGGAATCACAAGCTTCAACACAAGCATTCTTTAAATTCATAATCACCCAACTAGCATGACTTTAATATCACTACCTCCATATCTCAAAACAATTATCAAGTATCAAATTGATCATAGCATCCAATTAACTTTCTGTGATAGTTTTTATTATACCCAACTTGGATGCTCATCATTCTAGGACCAACTTTATGATAATAGCAAATACCATGCTGTTCTAAAAGACTCTCAAAATAATATAAGTGAAGCATGAGAGACTAGCAATTTCTTCAAAATTAAGACACCGCCGTGCTCTAAAAGATATAAGTGAAGCACTAGAGCAGAAACTATCATGCTCAAAATTTATAGGTGAAGCACATAGAGTATTCTAGCAAATTCTAATCAAATAGGCTTCTCCCAAAAGGTGTGTACAGCAAGGATGATTGTGGTAAACTAAAAGGCAAATACTAATACAATACACGACACTCCAAGCAAAACTCATATCATGTGGCGAATAAAAATATAGCTCCAAGTAAAGTTACCAATGAACGAAGACGAAAGAGGGGATGCCTTCCCAGGGCATCCCCAAGCTTAGGCTTTTGGATATTCTTGAATATCTTGGGGTGCCATGGGCATCCCCAAGCTTAGGCTCTTGCCACTCCTTATTCCATAGTCCATAAAAGCTTTACCCAAAACTTGAAAACTTCACAACACAAAACTCAACATGAAATCTTATAAGCTCCGTTAGTGAAAGAAAACAAAACCACCACATAAGGTACTGCTATGAACTCATTATTTATTTATTTTGGTGTTGAACATACTGTATTCCAACTTATTTATGGTTCATAGACTAAATTACTAGCCATAGATGCATTGAAATAAGCAAACAACACACGAAAAACACAATCTGTCAAAAACAGAACAGTCAGTAGCAATCTGTAACTAACGCAAACTTCTGGAACTCTAAAAATCCTACCAAAATAGGAATTCCTTGAAAATTTATTGTTTGAACATAAGCAAAAATAATCAACGCAAAAGCACGTTCCTGTGATTTAACAAAATTATATTCGTGCGTGCAAAGTTTCTGTTTTTCATCAAATCAACTATCATCATAGGTTATCCTATAGGTTCTACTTGGCACAAACACTAATTAAAATATAAAAACACATCTAAACAGAAGGTAGATGAAAGATTTATTACTAAACAGGAGCAAAAACAAGAAACATAAATAAAATTGGGTTGCCTCCCAACTAGCGCTATCGTTTAACGCCCCTAGGTAGGCATAAAAACAAAGATAGATCTAACGAGTGCCATCTTTGGCACTAAATTCATAAGAAGCACGCATGATAGATTCATAAGGTAATTTGACTTTATTTCTTGGAAAGTGCTCCATGCCTTTATTTAAGTGAAATTGGAATCTAATGTTCCCTTCCTTCATATCAATAATCGCACCAATCGTTCTAAGGAATGGTCTACCAAGAATAATAGGGCAAGAAAGATTGCAATCTATATCAAGAACGATAAAATCTACAGGCACCAAATTTCTATCTGCAACAATAAGAACATCATTGATCCTTCCCATAGGATTTTTAATGGTGGAATCCGCAAGGTGCAAATTTAAAGAGAAATCATCAAGATCATGGAAACCTAGAATATCACATAAAGTTTTCGGAATCGTGGAAACACTAGCACCCAAATCACACGAAGCAAAACACTCATAATCTTTAATTCTAATCTTTATAGTAGGTTCCCACTCATCATTAAGTTTTCTAGGTATACAAACTTCCAAATTAAGTTTTTCATCATAAGATTGCATCAAGGCATCAACGATATGTTTGGTAAAAGCTTTGTTTTGACTATAAGCATGAGGAGAATTAACAACGGATTGCAACAAGGAAATACACCCTTTTAAAGAACAATTATCTTAATCAAATTCCTTAAAATCCGAGATAGTAGGTTCAACATTATTAGAAGTTGAAGATTCTCCAATCTCACTTTTACCAAATTTAGCATCAAGATCTAAAGACTCCGAATTTTTGGGACGCCTTCTAGGCAAAGTTGATTCCTCATCACTCCCATAATCATCAAAATTCATATTGCAAAACATAGATCTAATCGGAGACGCATCAATAACTTTAAGATTCTCATTATTATTTTCATGTAATTTTTCTGGTTTAGCGGCCATCTTATTGACTAAGGTGGCTTGCTTGTCAGAAATTTTGGCTATAGCATTGTCAAGCCGGGTAATTTGAGCGTTAACACCATAGAATTCTTTATTCATATCATCAAGCTCTTTGTTCATAAACCCCGAAAAACTTTTTTGTTCCTTAAGCTCTTTTCTAAAGAAATTATTATGCTCAAATTGCAAATTCATAAAGCTTCTAATATTTGATTCAATCTCATCCATCCTTCTGAGAAGGTGGTCAGGACCCTTAGGCGCAGCCATAAGGTCAAACAAGCAAACAAGCACACAAAAGAAGGCAAGCGAAAAAGAGAGGAGGAGATTGGGAAAGAGAGGGCGAATAAAACGGCAAGGGTGAAGTGGGGGAGAGGAAAACGAGAGGCAAATGACAAATAATGTAAATGCAAGGGAGATGGGTGTGTGATGGGTACTTGGTATGTCTTGACTTGAGCGAAGACCTCCCCGGCAACGGCGCCAGAAATCCTTCTTGCTACGTCTTGAGCTTGCGTTGGTTTTCCTTGAAGAGGAGAGGTTGATGCAGCAAAGTGTAGCGTAAGTATTTCCCTCGGTTTTGAGAACCAAGGTATCAATCCAGTAGGAGGCTCCTCAAAAGTCCCACGCACCTACACAAATAAACGGAGAACTCGCAACCAACACAATAAAGGGGTTGTCAATCCCGTCATGGCCACTTGCGAAAGTGAGATCTAATAAAGATAGTATGATAAGATAGATATATTTTTGGTATTTTATGATATAGATGCAAAAAGTAAAGATGCAAATAAAGTAGATTGAAAGCAAATATGATAAGAGATAGACCCGGGGGCCATAGGTTTCACTAGTGGCTTATCTCAAGATAGCATAAGTATTACGGTGGGTGAACAAATTACTGTCAAGCAATTGATAGAAAATCGCATAGTTATGAGATTATATAGGCATGATCATGTATATAGGCATCACGTCCATAACAAGTAGACCGACTCCTGCCTGCATCTACTACTATTACAACACACATCGACCGACTCCTGCCTTCATCTAGAGTATTAAGTTCATAAGAACAGAGTAACGCATTAAGCAAGATGACATGATGTAGAGGGATAAACACATGCAATATGATATAAACCCCATCTTGTTATCCTCGATGGCAACAATACAATACGTGCCTTGCAACCCTTTCTGTCACTGGGTAAGGACACCGCAAGATTGAACCCAAAGCTAAGCACTTCTCCCATGGCAAGAAAGACCAATCTAGTAGGCCAAACCAAACTGATATTTCGAAGAGACTTGCAAAGATAACTCAATCATACATAAAAGAATTCGGAGAAGATTCAAATATTATTCATAGATAAACTTGATCATAAACCCACAATTCATCGGGTCTCGACAAACACACCGCAAAGAGTTTACATCGAATAGATCTCCACAAGAGAGGGGGAGAACATTGTATTGAGATCCAAAAAGAGAGAAGAAGCCATCTAGCTAATAAATATGGACCCGTAGGTCTGTGGTAAACTACTCACAACTCATCGGAGGGGCAAGGATGTTGATGTAGAGGCCCTCCGTGGTTGATTCCCCCTCCGGCAGAGTGCCGGCGAAGGCTCCAAGATGGGATCTCGCGGATACATAAGGTTACGGCTATGGAAATTGTGTTTCGTGGTTCCCCTGGATGTTTTCGGGGTACGTAGGTATATATAGGAGAAAGAAGTACATCGATGGCCGCCCGAGGGGGCCACGAGACAGGGGGGTGCGCCCTACAGGGGGGGCGCGGCCCCCTATCTCGTGGGGCCCTCGGAAGCTTCTTGACTTGCACTCCAAGCTCTCCGGATCATGTTCGTTCCAAAAATCACGCTCCCAAAGGTTTCATTCCGTTTGGACACCGTTTGATATTCCTTTTCTTTGAAATACTGAAATAGGCAAAAAAACAGCAATATGGGCTGGGCCTCCGGTTAGTAGGTTAGTCCCAGAAATGATATAAATATGTAAAATAAAGCCCATAAACATCCAAAAGAGGTAATATAATAGCATGGAACAATCAAAAATTATAGATACGTTGGAGACGTATCAACCCACCAGCTACATCTTCGCACGCAAGGAAGTTCCTGACAGTCGGGACCCGCCTGGTCGAAGCATATGTAGCGTTGTCATTCTGGTCGCGAACGTGTATGTACATACTGGTCGATATAGAGGCGCGGACGTAGCATGTACAAGTACGTACAACGGCCATGGTGCAAGAAAGTAAATACGGCCACGTACGTACATACGGGCGGGGTCTCGAATGCCTACTTGCGCATACGTACGGCCCGGGCTCGTGTACATGGCTGGGTCAGAACAGAGAAACTGCGTCATCGTCGTGTTCATTGGGAGGCAACGGAATGTGTTGTGTTCATGGGGAGGCAACGAAATGCGTGGGAGCCAACCGGCTTGGACGGAACAGCCGATGGAAACGAGGCCTGGCATACCGCAAAACGGAAGAAACGGCCTTGTGTTCGACCGGCCACGTTCGAAACTGGATCCTATTCATCGGTAGGGGTCTAGCGTTCTGCAAAATGGATGAAACGGACTTGTCTTGGACCTCCTACGGTCAAAACAGGGTCCTGTTGATCGGGAGGGGTGTGGCATACCGCAAAACAGAGGAAACATACTTGTGTTGGAGAGCTACGGTTGAAACGGGGGTCCTGTTCATTGGGAGGGGTGTGGCATACCGCGAAACGGGACTCCACGGGGATACTGTTCATCTCCACCGTCGACCTCCTCCAGCCTCCACGGGCTACTGTTCATCCACAGTCGACCTCCTCCAGCCTCCACCTACGACTGTTCATCCACGGGCTCCTGACCATCCAGCCTCCACGACGCGCTACTCCACCGGTACTGTTCAACCAACCCTCTCCACGGGCTCCTATTCAACCACTCCTCCATGAGCTACTATTCATCCAGCACTCCACCATCTACTGGTCATCCATCCCTCCACTGGGTCGTCGTGTTCATCCAGCCCTCCACGGGGTCCTGTTCATCCAGCCGCAACCAGCTCGATCGATCGGGGTCCTATTCATCCAGAGGCAACACCATGGGGTCCTGTTCATCCACCCCCACCGGGAACAGTTCATCCAAACCCCCCAGCAATGCTCACTGTTCATCCAGAGGCAGCATCGATCAGCTTCAGTTAGCAGCATTAGCGAAGGAATCGCTCGATCGGGTTCAGTTAACAGCCATCGATCGATCGCTCAGGTTCAGTAACGCGTAGCCTGCAGTGCAATCGCTCGGGTTCAATAGGCGAACGCCTCGCTCGGGTTTAGTTAGATCCCAACTCCTTGCTCCCACGCATGTGCGTGTACGAGAGAAATCCGCAAACCTCCGTGCATCGCTCAGCCCCGACCAACCAGCGTAACGGGGAACACCCCGATATTTTCCTCGCCTTCGGTTCTACCACGGTTTTTCCGTCATGGACGGCCCAAAGAATGTCATGCATCTGCGTCTCCAGCCTGCCCAGGATGAAAAGCCCATTTTCTATCATGATTTTTTGTCATAGAAGTAGGAGCCCACCACATCTATGATGATACCGGGTTTTGTCACAATTATCGTCATAGAAGTGTCATAAGTATGACAGAAAAAAATTCGTTCGGCCCAAAATGTCACGGATGTGTCTTTTTTTGTAGTGCGAGTACAAGAATAAGATGAGAAGCTACACAAATGGTCGCAAACTAGTAATGATCAAGAAGTGATCCTGAACTACTTACGTTCAAACATAACCCCAGTGTGTTCTCTTCTCGACCCACTCGAAAAGAGACTGTCATGGTTACACACGCGGTTGGGTATTTTAGCCCATTACAAGCTCACGATCCGCGGAGACAATCCTCCATCGCGGGACATCCGCTCAGACTCGGTATCCCGGTAAAACAAAACCAGCAAGACCTCCTGGTGTGCCGACAAATCCTGATAGAAGCCACATGTATCTCGTTCTTAGGGCACACGGATGGGAAAGACGTCGGGTTGGCTGAGACCCTGGTTGCCTAGGGGGCGCCGGACATCAGCCAGGTTGGACCAAAACTCAGAGGAGCATTGGCTCGGGGTTGATTAAAAATACTAGGGGTCCAGAGAAAATCCCCTATTTAAGTCTTATTTTTATTAGGAAAATGGAAAACCATTGTTGGGCCTTGCTGGAAGAGTTTTATTCAAAGCAAACTGTCAAGAGGGCCCCATACCCCTCACCGTGTTAGAGACGCAAAATCAAGTAACATAACACCCGTATGATGGAAACTAGGGCGGCAATAATGGAAGAAAACACTAGGCATAAGGCTGAGCCTTCCACCCTTTACCAAGTATATAGATACATTAATTAAAATAAAAGATATTGTGATATCCCAAGATATCCATGTCCCAACATGGAACAACCTACAACTGCACCTGCAACTAGCAACGCTATAAGGAGGGCTGAACAAAGCGGTAACATAGCCAAACAACGGTTTGCTAGGACGGGTGAAAAAGATTAGAGGATGTCATGGCAAATTGGGAGGCTTCATAAACAAGTGGTAGGAAGCGCGACATAGAGATAGCATCGAGACAACTAGCATAGCAATGACAGTAGTGAGATCCAGGGTAACAGTCATCTTGCCTGAGATCCCGCTAGGAAGAAGAACAAGTCCATGAATAAGACGAACGGGCGTAGATGAACCAATCGTAGTCGAATGAATCCTCACGATCGCAACAAAACAGGAACTATCGAGAAGAAGCACAACCGGAAAGAAGCAAACAACATGGTAAACACACAACACATAAACATGGCATGATCCAAAATCAAGTATGATGCATGTCCAGTTTAAATAAGCATGGCATGGCAAAATGCAATAAACAACACTACAAATTAAGTAGAGCTCAAGATGCAACGAGTTGCATATTGACGAAACACCACATGCAATTACTTAGTTTGATCTACCTTAAGCTACCCAACAATATTAGATGTTGTTAAACATGGCAAGATGTGAAACATAAGTAATCTACCTATCTAGGCAAATTTAAATGAGGCCGTAAACAACAAACAACAATTCCGGAAAATCCTCATATGCAATTTATGAATTTGCTACTGTTCTGCCCCATACACAATTTTAGATTTGTTAAACATGTAAAGTAATGCCACCATGTTAACCTATGCATTTTTCTACCCCATTTACATATAAAGTTTATTTAATTCAGAGCTACGGTTATTTAGTTATGAAATAAATCATTTTAGCATGGCATTTATGCAAAATAAATGTAAACAACATGTTTAAACATTTTATCACGGATGAAAATGGCAAATTATTAATCTACACAAAATTGTAAGCAGTTTACATATCTCTCCCTAATAATAAAGTACGGATTGAGTCTTCGGGTTCACCGTCATCCTCTTTTTTTCAACTCATCAATCTGTTTTTTAGACAAACTCATCAATCTGTTGTTTGTGTTTATTATATGATGTGTTGAAAAACTGTCACAAAACCTAGGTCGGCCCATGAAGGATACAATATAATATAATGCAGCTAAAAAAGTAATACAGCCAATGACCCTTGCAGTGGATCGAACCCAAGACGTCATGCAAGAAACCACCTGAAAGTACCAGCTGAGCTAGCGCCGGTTATCTTCCACCATGAGCCGAATTTTCTTATGTTAATCGACTTCGCCCGTATAGTAGAATTTCTAGGTTGATCTGTCTTGGGCCTCAGTCCATCCATCCATCCTCTGCGACGTGCCCCAAAAAGGTAAAAATAATTGCTCGATGAAACTCCTAATCATAACCTCATGAACTGTTCACGAGGTAATCCCATATCATTTTTGTTTACAAAATCCCACCAGTTTAAATATGTTTGTGAGCTCAAGACAATAAGCAGCCTCGAATCAAGATTCTTTCAAGAAGGAATTAATGGGAGAGAGACCCAACATATATAGGCTGGGTGCGGGACGAGGCTGGCGGGGTGCAGGCGAGGCCGGAGAAGCAGGTCGGGGCGATGGAGATGAGGCGGGACGCCGAAACGATGTCAGGGGAGAAGGAACGAGAAGTGCAAGGTGAGGACACTGACGCAGAGGCGGTGCACACCGGCACCGGTGTCCTGACGGCCGTGTGAAGGGCCTCCAGGGAGGCTGGAGCTTCACACACATCCATGGGCTTCCTGGCGAGAGCAAAACACGAGCGAGAAGATGAGAGGAAGAGCCAGATAAAAAGGAGCGAGAGGAGGGAGGAGAAGGAAGGCCGAGGGTCCTGGCTGGGCGGCTCCGACGAGTGGAGGAAGCACACGGCGGCGACCGCGTGGGCGCTCGCTTCAGGTTCCTGGTGGCACGGAGGCAGAGCCACGGGAGCCAGTGAGGTCGACTAGAGGCGCTAGGTTGGGATTGATCATCGATGGGAAGACCGCGTGGTAGCTATGCCTAAAAAAATGCATGGTGCTCCCCAATATGAGAAGAGCTATGTCCATCAAACAATATTCAACAAATAATATTTTTTAACCTAACAATATTCAGTAAATGGGCATATTTTTTTCTTTGAGGGAATAAATGGACATATTTGGTAAGCTAGATAAATTCAGAGTCAATCATGCCCAGTGTTAGCTCATTTTGTGCGTCTCTGCCATGATTTTCTTTATCTCCCCTTGCAACACACGGGCATCATTACTAGATTTATTTTGCTTCAGGTTTTTTTGTGATGCAAATAATTTGTATTGTGTGAGAGTGTGCATGGTTTCTTCATCTGTGCATTTGCCCCGTCATAAGCATGTTCATACTCAATGGAATGTTCCCATGCTCTTTGTTAAGACAGAAGGATATACTCACATTTGATGACAAATCTCTATGATTCAAGTAACCATGTATAGGGCTACATCAAGGTGAGGTGAATGATTCATCAATGTAAATATAGTCCTCAACATAGCCCAAACAAAACTAATCAGCCGCATAATATTTGGGAGTGTCGCCTTAGGAAATGAAGTCATGATAACGTTGTTATGTTTCCGGTTCCTCAAATGGCCTTTTTAAAGTCATTATCTCACCGCATGACTTGATCAACAATGTTCACATAAGTCTCAATCAAGAATTGCATCGTCCGGTGATGTGAGGTAACCTGATGGTGTGAGAGCATCTCACCGAGAAGACAAGCCGGTGAAAATCGACCCTTGAGAATTCTCGAAAGTTTTTTGGAATGTGGTTTTCAAAATTTTCAAAATAAAGAGCTCCATGAAGCTCGTCCTCTATTTAGTATTTTCAACTAAGAAGCAATCAATTCAGAGAATATGAAATATTACAGAAGAACAAGCTCAATTAGCTTAGCAAGCTTCGTGTAATAGTTGCAAATTGCTGTGTGTAGCTACATAACAATCTTTTCGGACAATTGTGAGGCCCTAAATATTTGGTGCAATGATTGTACCATATGCTTATATATGCAAGCTTAACTACTTGGTGCAACGACTCTCCACTCAAGGGATAGATCAGGTAATTTTCTTCAACAAATTCTCTATAATGAATGTCCAATATATTACATTACCGTATATGCTCAATTATTATTTTTTCTTACTAAAATTTGAAGTGATAGGCACCACCAATCACCAATTGGAGGTAGATAATGTGATTGGAACTCGTGAAAATGGTCACCAAGAAGTAGAGGAGGCAGGATGGTCTATGAGCTTTAGTTTGTGTTCATTTTTCAGGGAGGCCATTCACAATTATTTATTTATTTTCCTTACTAAAATTTGAAGTGATAGGCACCATCAATAAGCAATTGGAGGTAGATAATGTGATTTGAATTCATGAAAATGCTCACCAAGAAGTAGAGGAGGCGGGGATGGTCTACGAGCTTTAATTTGTGTTCTTTTTTTGAGGGAGGCCATTCATCAAATGAATGGGTGGTAGAAAAGGTGGAGGCAAAGCTTTACCCATTTTACATGAATATAAAGGTTTATCTAATTTTGACGTCAGTTATTAACATTATACTAAGAGTATGCCTTGACATCTTCCTCTCTCTCATAATTGTAGTGTGCTTGATATGATGATGGAAATCACAAGGGCGTGTGCATGATGATAGTTCAAAGGGAGGAAGAATGACAATGTTACTTACCTTAACAAGCCAAGCCAAATATTCGATTTTAATACACATTTTGCAGATATTCGATTTTATTAACATGATAATAATAGTATGCCTTAATATCTTCCTCACTGTTGTGTGCTTGATATGATGATGGAAATCACAAGGGCGTGTGCATGATGATATTTCGAAAAGGGTGGAAGGATGAATGGATAGATGACGTTGGCGAGAAAGACGAAACTCACACGCAAGTGCAATAAGTGGCAAATACATAATTTTGCTATTCCGTTGCAACACACGGGCTCTTTTGCTAGTATAAATTATGTACATATGATGCACGGTTCTGGAGTTATTATATACATGAAATGCAAGGGGTTTTCTGCAAAACTGTAATTCACTCGAAAATAGACAAAATCGCAGACGGTAAAAAAACATATGCGGGCCGAAACTGCCTGGCCCAACAGTGCATAAGAGAGGGCTAGGGCTGGGCGGCTGCTCCCCCACGAGCGTCGGTGGAGAGGCTGAGGCGAGGCGCGGCCCAGGCGCAGTCAACGCGCGGTCGAGCGCTGCGAGCGCTGCTCGACCTGAAGCAGGGAAGCAGGGGCGTGGGGCTGCAGGAATTTGCGCGGCGATGACGCGGCCAACGGCGATGCGAGCGGCGGCAAAGAGGAACAGGGCATCTGGGATGGACGGGACGAGACGTATCCGGTCCCTGGACCACGGACCTGACCGGAGACGAGAGAGGGAGGCGCTGTCAGGGAGCTCCAAGGGGCGGTGCCATGGTTCCCTGTGACAGAAACAGGACGATGGGGGGTGGTCTGGGAGAGCTTCAGTGAAGAAGAGAATGGGGAAGGGAGCATGGGTGGCGAGGACGGTCTGCTGGTGACGCCTGGTCTCGGGTCACCGGCAGCGGTCGGTCTCACGAGATGGACGGGAGGAGGAGCGCATCGGGCGGACGAAAGGAGCACCTGGACCGGGCTGCGAGGACCTGCTCCTGTCATCGCGCTGATGAAGGCGACTGCGAGCGGCCAGGAGGCGGGGAGGAGGACGAGCACGAGGTGCTCAGGAGCTTGGGATTGGGAGCGCCGGTCGATGGGCGGCTCGGCTGCGAGGGGATCTAGGGGAGTGGGTACTGGAGGAGCCCGAGGGTCAGGGCGGAGCTCGGGGATTTGGGAACCGCGGAAATCACGGGAGGTGGTCAGAGGCGGGAGAGGTTCTCGATCGGGTGCGGGCTCTGGTTGGTGATGCTGAAAACGAGGGAGGGAGAGAGAGGCTGGCTGCGGGCTTGGATCTCGAGCGAGAGGGGTAGCGGCGGCCGAAGGGAATGGTGGATGGGACATACTAGGATCTAGGGTTAGGCAGTATATGTAGCAAGGATTTTGGTTAGGCTAGTCATAGTGGAGAGTAACTTAGACTAGTAACATACAAATGTTACTAGTCTATGTTACTACCTTCATAGTGGGTAGTGTCATAGGTGTGGTAACATAGTTGCCTTCATTTATTACTTTGTAGACTCATTATGCATTGGAAAGCGCTATGCGACGGTAACATATTATGTTCGACTAGCCACAATGGATAGTAACATAGAGTAGTAACATGCCCATGTTACTACTCTATGTTACTACCTCTATAGTGGGGAGTAACATATGTGTGATAACATGCAACATTTTATTTATTAGGTTATAGACTCATGTTGCCTTGATATGTGTGATGTTACTCATACTAGTAGGAACTAGCTATGTTACTACATGCCTCTCTTTCTTCATTTAATGCTTGCCACATCATCTATTTTATCTAGATATGTGTGATGTTACTACCTATGTTACTCCCACTGTGGGTAGTCTTACTCTATTTGCCTCTGTCCTCATTAACTACTTGCCACATCACCATTTTTGCTTATGTGGCATCTATGTTACTACCTATGTTACTCTCACTATGACCAGCCTTAGACTAGTCACAGTGGGGAGTAACTTAGAGTAGTAACATGCATATGTTACTAGTCTATGTTACTACCTCCACAGTGGGTAGTAACATATGTGTTGTGTCATGCATCACATCATTTATTAGGTTGTAGACTCATCTTTTTTTGATATGTGTGATGTTACAGTAACTAGCTATGATATTGATAGGTTGGCTAGTGAGAAAGATGTGGCAGGTAACAAACCAAACCCAAATAAAAATTCCTTCGCACTTCTCTCTGATAATAATTTGATGTTAAGGGCTTCTAAAATGGGGGTGAATATTCCTGACAATGATTTTACCTGCGTTGATGTGATTCGGGAATTGGAAATAGTTAGGAGGAACCTAGATGAAAAAATAGTATAGAGGATAATAGACAGAGTGATAATGATGACATCATCATCAGCAATGGGCTGGGGAAGAAAGCCCCTGTTAACCTTGAGTGGCTTGAGCAGGATGAAACTGTGAATGAACAATGTTCTGCTGGCAGATCCAATAAGAAAAAGCAACGTAAATCTGCGGTTAAGCTCTCTAGGCCTGTGACTAGGAGCCAAAATAAGAAGAACCCCATTGGGGATGATGCCTGTAACCTTACAATGCCTCCTGGTAGGGTTGCTAGGGCCCAACATCATAAAAAACGATCTAAATGAAAGGGGTCATATGGAATTGCAGGGGGGTAGGTAAGACGGGAATGGCCACCTGCCTCTCTAATATGATTAGTGACCATTCTGTGGATTTCCTGGGTCTTCAAGAGACCATGAAAAAAAACTTTTCCCTTGGATGTTTGAGGAGAATTGATCCTTTTAGTATCTTTAGTTGGAACTGGATTCCCTCTGTTGGGAAATCTAGGGGTATCCTATGTGGTGTTAGAAGTGATAGTTTGGACATGCAACGCCCCGGATTCGATGCGCCAGGTGTCCGCCAGTTATTCACCATCTTTGCCATGTCATTTGCTTGCGTGTTGCACTTTGCCATGTCATCATATGCATTTCATATCATGTCATCATGTGCATTGCATTCGCATACGTGTTCGTCTCATGCATCCGAGCTTTTTCCCCGTTGTCCGTTTTGCAATCCGGCTCTCCTATGTCACCCGGCGTCCCCCTTTTGCCTCTTCTCTTGTGCGGGTGTTAAACTTTCTCGGAATGGCCCGAGGTTTGCCAAGCGGCCTTGGCATAGCACCGGTGGACCGCCTGTCAAGTTTCGTGCCATTTGGAGGTCGTTTGATACTCCAACGGTTAACCGGGTAACCGCAGAGGCCTCTTTGAGTTGCAGCCCAACACCCCTTCCAAAGTGGCCCAAAACCCATCTAAGTCTCTTCCATGCTCTCGGTCGTTCGATCACGATCGCGTGGCCGAAAACCGCTCCTCATTTGGACTCTCCTAGCTCCCTCTACCTATAAATCTAGACCACGGCCGCTCAGCGCCCACGGCCGCTCAGCGCCCACGGCCGCGCCGCCATCCGCCGCCTTTGCGCCGTCGCCGGTGACCAGCTCCGGCGACAGGAGCGCCCTGCCGCCGCCGAGCGCCACTCGCCGCTCCCCGCCGCGCCTGCGCCCATTCGCCGCCCCGCCCGCGGCACCGCCGCCGCCGTCCTCCCCCGGCTCCTCCCGCGCCCTCTGCCCGGCCGGCGCCTCCGCCCGTTGCCGGAGGAGGCCCTCCCCGCCGCCGTGCTTCAACCCCGCCGATCCGGCCGCCTCCTCGCCGCCCGCGCCCGGATCCGGCCGGAGGAGGTCTCCCCGGCCCCGGATCCGCCTCCCCCGGGGCTCCCCGACCTCTCCCGCAGCTCCGGCCACCGTCCCTGACTTCTCCGGCGAGTAATCCGGCGATCCTCGTAAACGGTGCAGATCCAGAGGTTGACCCCGAATCCATCAAGTCCCTGGTTTTTGACATAATCATGCCATGTTCATCCCATCACATCTCTGCATTCGTAGCTCCGTTTCGTGCGTATAATATGTCAAATTGTTCGCCTCGACGATTACTTCATTTAGTTCCATTGCATCATTTTCATTTGAGCTCATCTTGATGCCCGAAATGTTGTTGGAAGAGTGCATGTTGACGTTAATCTACTGAAACTGTTATAACTTGCTCATTTGTCATTTTTGCCATGATTGATGTCTGCATCCTATGAGGTTGATGTCTAGATGTGTTTTGATCTATGCCATGCCATATTTCCAGGGGTGTTAACCATGTATTTTTGTGAGTTGTGTGCTGAGTGCATCAAGCTTGTTAAGGAGGGTACTTGCTGTTGCTGTTTTGCTAGGCAGATTCTGTTATATTTTGTTGCCATGTTAACATGTTGCTACTAATCATTCTATGGATAATCTGGAGATGTCCTATAAACATGTTTTGATTTACATGTCAAGATCTATCCATTCATGCCCTTGGTTGCAATTATAGCCTGCTGGAACATGTTGTTATCTTGGTCCAAAGTTGCTTGATAATGTTGCTATCAGCCTGTTAACATTAAGTTCAATGTTTCCATGATTGTTTGCTAGTGATCCATGCATCCTATGAACTTGTTCTTGCCATGCTTAGCTTCATAAACATGCCTTCTTACTGTTGGTTACCTTGCCATGCCTTGTTTTGCTCGTTGGTGAGTGGTTCAAGCTCACCAACATGCCTACTTATTGTTTTTCCTGCCATGTATGAATCTGTAATATAACTTGCTATGTTTACATGGGTGCCATCATATCTTCTGATCCTTTTTGGCTCATGGTCAGTAAGGGTCTTTTGATCTATGCAATTAGTATATTCATGCCATGCCTTTGTTTGCCATGTTATGTTCCTGTAACATGTTGTTTGCTTGCGCTAAACATTGCAACCTGATGTTATTTCTGCAAAGTCTAAAACTGTTATTATTTGCAATATCTCCATGTCTTCTTGAGCATGTTCTAGTTGTTTCTGGAGATAGCTCAGTGTTCATGTTTTGTAGTGCTTTACCAGTACTTCATGCCCATGCCTTTTGTTATTATATTGGGGTGCTGTAGCATATTGTTTTGATGCTTGCAAGATGCCTAGTTGCTGTTTTGGACAGATTGTTATGACTTGTATAGAGTGTATGTGTTGCACCGTTGCTCCGTTTTAAGTGTGCTCTATATGAAACTTGCTTGTTTTTGCATGTAGTTTCATATTACCATGTTGCATCCTTGTTTTGGTGTGTTTGCTTGATGTTTGGGTGCATTTTGCATCAATCCCATGTTTAACTTGTTTTGCTCATATCTTCTAGGCCGTAGCTCCGAATCTAATGAACTTTATATGTAACTTGACTAGAATTTCATGTAGATCATCTTGGTGATCTTTAACTTGCTGTTTAACAACTTGAACATAAGGTATTCAGTTCTGGACCAATTTTGAATTATGCATATGAGGACTTACCGGAATTGTTATATGTTGTTTCCGGCCTCATTTAAACTTGCCTTGAGGTGTTGTTCTTGTTTGCGTCATCTCTTGCCATGAGTAGCTTCATGTAGCTAGGTCATGCTTCATGCTTGTTGTGCACCATGTCTTGTTCATGTGTGGTGTGTTTACCTATGTTGTGTGCTTCTTCTTGTTATTTCCTGTTTCGTTGCGATCGTGAGGATTCGTTCGTCTACGGTTGGTTCGGCTTCATCCGTTCGTCTTCTTCATGGACTCGTTCTTCTTCCTTGCGGGATTTCAGGCAAGATGACCGTTACCCTGGATCTCACTACTATCATTGCTATGCTAGTTGCTTCGTTCTATCGCTATGCTGCGTTACCTATCATTTGCTCTTCCAGCCATCCCATATTGCCATGAACCTCTAACATTTGACACCATTCCTAGCAAACCATTGATTGGCTATGTTACCGCTTTGCTCAGCCCCTCTTATAGCGTTGCTAGTTGCAGGTGAAGTTGAAGATTTCTCCATGGTGGACAGGGTTATGTTGGGATATCACAATATCTCTTATATTATTAATGCATCTATATACTTGGTAAAAGGTGGAAGGCTCGGCCTTATGCCTGGTGTTTTGTTCCACTCTTGCCGCCCTAGTTTCTGTCATACCGGTGTTATGTTCCCGGATTTTGCGTTCCTAACGCGGTCGGGTGATTTATGGGACCCCCCTGACAGTTCGATTTGAATAAAACTTGTGCAGCAAGGCCCAACCTTGGTTTTACCATTTGCCTCACCACCACCTATATTTCCCTTGGGAGTAATTAACCCAAGGGTCATCTTTATTCAGCCCCCCCGGGCCAATGCTTGTCTAAGTGTTGGTCCAAACTAGAGTCCATTGCAGCGCCCCCTCAAGGAAACTTGAGGTCTGGTTTTAGTTGTACGGAGTGCTCATCCGGTGTTGCCCTGAGAACGAGATATGTGCAGCTCCTATCGGGATTGTCGGCGCATCGGGCGGCTTTGCTCGTCTTGTTTTACCATTGTCGAAATGTCTTGTAAACCGGGATTCCAAGACTGATCGGGTCTTCCTGGGAGAAGGTCTATACCTTCGTTGATCGCGAGATCTTGTCATGGGCTAAGTTAGGACACCCCTGCAGGGTATAAACTTTCAAGAGCCGTGCCCGCGGTTATGTGGCAGATGGGAATTTGTTAATGTCCGGTTGTAGATAACTTGACACCAGATCCGAATTAACATGCATCAACCGTGTGTGTAGCCATGATGGTCTCTTCTCGGCGGAGTCCGGGAAGTGAACACGGTTTCTGTGTTATGTTTGACGTAAGTAGGAGTTCAGGATCACCTCTTGATCATTGCTAGCTTCACGACCGTTCCTTTGTTTCTCTTCTCGCTCTCATTTGGGTATGTTAGCCACCATACTTGCTTAGCCGCTGCTGCAACCTCACCACTTTACCCCTTCCTTTCCCATTAAGCTTTGCTAGTCTTGATACCCATGGTTATGGGATTGCTGAGTCCTCGTGGCTCACAGATTACTACAACAACAGTTGCAGGTACAGGTTTTTGTGATGATCATGACGCGAGAGCGATGCTTGCTTGCGTTGAGTTCTTCTTCTGCTTCTTCGATCAGGGGATAGGTTCCAGGTCGGCAGCCTGGGCTAGCAGGGTGCATATTGTTTGAGTTTCTGTTTATGATTCATCCGTAGTCGGATGTTGTTCTTGTATGTTGTATTGTTGTATTCTTGTGACATTGTATGTATTGGATGTATCCCCACTATTATGTAATGTTGATGTAATGATATCCACCTTGCAAAAGCATTTCAATATGCGGGTCTATCCTTGGTGGGACCTTCGAGTTCCTTTTGGATATGGTCGCATATTGGGCGTGACAAGTTGGTATCAGAGCCTCGACCGACCTTAGGAGCCCCCCTTGATTGATCGTGTAGTTTGGCCGTTGTTGAGTCTAGAAGAAAACTTTTTCCGAGTCTAGTTATATCGGAGAGTAGGAATTCTTTTTACTCCTCAGCCCCTTCGTCGCTCTGGTGAGGAATCTCGACGTAGGTGTTTTGAACTACTCCTCTTCCTCTTCAAATTTTCTTTAGGTTCACGCAGTTGGTTTTCCGATCGTGGTTCTCAGCTCTTTTCATCCGGTGCATTTCTCGTCAAGTTGACTCGAGCCTCTTCATCTTTGCCAAGTTCAATCCTCAGTTGTCCTTGTTTTTCCCACCCACCCTCCCCTTTTCATCTCGGAACTGGAGTCCGTAATCGAGTATCCTTCCTACTCGTGTGAAGCCTTTGTTTTCTTTCAACCGGTGCATTCTCTTCAAGTTAGTCGTTGATTTCCCCTTCCAGTTACCTTTGTTTTCCCGCCCTCCCACCCTTTTCTTCCCGGAGTCTGAGTCTCTTTCGACCATCTATTTCATTCGTGTGGAGCCTCTTCAGTCTTCCCTCAATTATTCCAACCGGTGGATTCTCGTCTTGTTCATCATTCTTCATCTCTTTTCCGGTGGATTCAATTCAAGTTTTTCGGTAGTGGTTATATTCTTCCCCTCGGCTCAAGTGTTTTCCTTGCTCGTTCGCCTCTTGCCAGTTTATCCTTCCGGAGTGCTCATGACATCTTAAGAGATTCGTCTGTGTTCGAATTAATTCGAGGTTGTCACCTCATTCAAATATTTCAATTCTTCCGGTGCGTCAACTATATTTTCAACAATCCTTTTCAACGGTGTTATCTCATCGGTGGGCCCTAACCCACAGGTCTTTTCCTAGGATCTTACCTGACTCTTCTAATTATTCTGGAGCTATTCCCAAATTCTTTTCAAAGTGTGACGTAAGAACGGATTCCATCAGTCACATCCCTTATCTAAGATCACTTTCAAATTCTTTTCATGGTTGGCTGAACCTCTTCGCTTTTCATTCTCCCGGAGTACCTCAATAATTTTGGTGGTGTTTCTCGTCATCAGTTGAAGACTGAAGAAGAGTTTTTCCTCTAAATCTTGTCCGTTCTCCCGGAGATTCGCGGTGCTAGCTCGATGTTATCCTATCAAATTGTTTTCCAGTCGTGCAAATTCTTTTCACCCATCCGGAGTATGTCAGGAGTTGTTTTTCTATTTCTTTTCACCGGAGGCCATCATTCCAGTTACCGTTATCCATTTATCCTGGTGCTTCGCTCAAGTGTTCTTTAATCAGCTCATGATCTCTTTGTTCTTTTTGCATCTAAATCTCCCTCAAGCATATTGGTTATTCTAATTCTTCCCGGTGATTCCATTACCTTTCGCCATTCAATTTTGAATTCTTACAGTGGTTTGTTCAATATTCTTTTTCTTTGATTATCATTTTAATCCACTCGTTCTTTTCAATCCTATCGGTGGTTCATAAAGACATTCTCAAGTTTGCGATATGTCAATTCTCAATCCCTTTTCAAGAAGAATAAGTAATATGCAAAATCCATTGCTTGTCATCAATTCAATTTGACGAAGGACAAGCATACAATAAATCTTATTCTTATTTCCTCCAAGCGAGTAATTCCTTCCTTCGGAGTTTGTTCTTGATGAATAAATTCTAGTTCCAAATGTTTTCATCTTTTCTTTTCCGAAGTTCAAATTTCCTCGGCCATCTCGTTGGAACCTCCATCTAAATCATCGCAAGGCTCGTCTTATTCTTTCATCCGTCATTTTTTCTCGTCATCCTTTTTGTCACCAGAGTGATTTCATAGTCTATCTGATTCCGTGAGCTTTCGATTCTCGTCATTCTCGTCGCTCCTCTCTTCTTCTCGAGTGCTCCCGATTCTTTGCTTCTTCTCTTGAGTTTTTGTTTCACCTCATCCCTTTTCCCTTCCATCTCGGTCCTAAGATCTCGGGACGAGATCTCTTGTTAGTGGAGGAGTGTTGTAACGCCCCGGATTCGATGCGCCAGGTGTCCGCCAGTTATTCGCCATCTTTGCCATGTCATTCGCTTGCGTGTTGCACTTTGCCATGTCATCATCTGCATTTCATATCATGTCATCATGTGCATTGCGTTCGCATACGTGTTCGTCTCATGCATCCGAGCTTTTTCCCCGTTGTCCGTTTTGCAATCCGGCTCTCCTATGTCACCCGCGTCCCCCTTTTGCCTCTTCTCTTGTGCGGGTGTTAAACTTTCTCGGAATGGCCCGAGGTTTGCCAAGCAGCCTTGGCATAGCACCGGTAGACCGCCTATCAAGTTTCGTGCCATTTGGAGGTCGTTTGATACTCCAACGGTTAACCGGGTAACCGCAGAGGCCTCTTTGAGTTGCAGCCCAACACCCCTTCCAAAGTGGCCCAAAACCCATCTAAGTATCTTCCATGCTCTCGGTCGTTCGATCACGATCGCGTGGCCGAAAACCGCTCCTCATTTGGACTCTCCTAGCTCCCTCTACCTATAAATCTAGACCTTCCCCGAAATTTTCGGATCATTTTCCCCCCCGAAACCCTAGCCCCGCTCCTCTCGCCCACCGGACATGTCCGTCCCGTGCCGAACGTCGTCCGCCGCCGCCGCCCAGCCAACGGGAGGCCGCCACGTCGCCCTGGCTCTCCCGCGCCGCCGCCAGCCCGTCGGGGCCCGAGGCCGGCGCGCCCCGGGCCCGATCTGGGCCGCGCCCCGCCCGCTCAGCGCCCGCGGCCGCGCCGCCATCCGCCGCCTTCGCGTCGTCGCCGGTGACCAGCTCCGGCGACCGGAGCACCCCGCCGCCGCCGAGCGCCACTCGCCGCTCCCCGCCGCGCCTGCGCCCCGTCGCCGCCCCGCCCGCGGCACCGCCGCCGCCGTCCTCCCCCGGCTCCGCCCGCACCCTCTGCCCGGCCGGCGCCTCCGCCCGTCGCCGGAGCAGGCCCTCCCCACCGCCGCGCTTCAACCCCGCCGATCCGGCCGCCTCCTCGCCGCCCGCGCCCGGATCCGGCCGGAGGAGGTCTCGCCGGCCCCGGATCCGCCTCCCCCGGGCCTCCCCGACCTCTCCCGCAGCTCTGGCCACCATCCCTGACTTCTCCGGCGAGTAATCCGGCGATCCTCGTAAACCGTGCAGATCGAGAGGTTGACCCCGAATCCATTAAGTCCCTGGTTTTTGACATAATCATGCCATGTTCATCGCATCACATCTCTGCATCCGTAGCTCCGTTTCGTGCGTATAATATGTCAAATTGTTCGCCTCGACGAGTACTTCATTTCATTCCAGTGCATCATTTTCATTTGAGCTCATCCTGATGCCCGAAATGCTGTTGGAAGAGTGGATGTTGATGTTAATCTGCTGAAACTGTTATAACTTGATCATTTGTCATTTTTGCCATGATTGATGTGTGCATCCTATGAGGTTGATGTCTACATGTGTTTTGATCTTTGCCATGCCATCTTTCCAGGGGTGTTAACCATGTATTTTTGTGAGTTGTGTGATGAGTGCATCAAGCTTGTTAAGGAGGGTACTTGTTGTTGCTGTTTTGCTAGGCAGATTATGTTATATTTTGTTGCCATGTTAACATGTTGCTACTAATCATTCTATGCATAATCTGGAGATGTCCTATAAACATGTTTTGATCTACATGTCTTGCTCTATCCATTCATGCCCTTGGTTGCAATTATAGCCTGCTGGAACATGTTGTTATCTTGCTCCAAAGTTGCTTGATAATGTTGCTATCAACCTGTTAACATTAAGTTCAATGTTTCCATGATAATTCTAGTGATCCATGCATCCTATGAACTTGTTCTTGCCATGCTTAGCTTCATAAACATGCCTTCTTACTGTTGGTTGCCTTTCCATGCCATGTTTTTCTCTGTGGTGAGTGGTTCAAGCTCACCAACATGCCTATTTATTGTTGTTTCTGCCATGTATGAATCTGTAATATAACTTGCTATGTTTACATGGGTGCCATCATATCTTCTGATCCTTTTTGGCTCATGGTCAGTAAGGGTCTTTTGATCTATGCAATTAGTAGATTCATGCCATGCCTTTGTTTTCCATGTTATATTCCTGTAACATGTTGTTTGCTTGCGCTAAACATTGCAACCTGATGTTATTTCTGCAAAGTCTGAAACTGTTATTATTTGCAATATCTCCATGTCTTCTTGAGCATGTTCTAGTTGTTTCTGGAGATAGCTCAGTGTTCATGTTTTGTAGTGCTTTACCAGTACTTCATGCCCATGTATTTTGTTATTATATTGGGGTGCTGTAGCATATTTTTTTGATGCTTGCAAGATGCCTAATTGCTGTTTTGGACAGATTGTTGTTATGACTTGTATAGAGTGTATGTGTTGCACCGTTGCTCCGTTTTGAGTGTGCTCTATATGAAACTTGCTTATTTTTGCATGTTGTTTCATATTACCATGTTGCATCCTTGTTTTGGTGTGTTTGCTTGATGTTTGGGCGCATTTTGCATCAATGCCATGTTTAACTTGTTTTGCTCATATCTTCTAGGCCGTAGCTCCGAATCTAATGAACTTTATATGTAACTTGACTAGAATTTCGTGTAGATCATCTTGGTGATCTTTAACTTGCTGTTTAACAACTTGAACATAAGGTTTATTCAGTTCTGGACCAATTTCGAAATATGCATATGAGGACTTACCGAAATTGTTATATGTTGTTTTCGGCCTCATTTAAACTTGCCTTGAGGTGTTGTTCTTGTTTGCATCATCTCTTGCCATGAGTAGCTTCATGTAGCTTGGTCATGCTTCATGCTTGTTGTGCATCATGTCTTGTTCATGTGTGGTGTGTTTACCCATGTTGTGTGCTTCTTCTTGTTAGTTCCTGTTTCGTTGCGATCGTGAGGATTCGTTCGTCTACGGTTGGTTCGGCTTCATCCGTTCGTCTTCTTCATGGACTCGTTCTTCTTCCTTGCGGGATTTCAGGCAAGATGACTGTTACCCTAGATCTCACTACTATCATTGCTATGCTAGTTGCTTCGTTCTATCGCTATGCTGCGTTACCTATCATTTGCTCTTCCAGCCATCCCATATTGCCATGAACCTCTAACCTTTGACACCATTCCTAGGAAACCATTGATTGGCTTTGTTACCGCTTTGCTCAGCCCCTCTTATAGCGTTGCTTGTTGCAGGTGAAGTTGAAGATTTCTCCATGGTGGACAGGGTTATGTTGGGATATCATAATATCTCTTATATTATTAATGCATCTATATACTTGGTAAAGGGTGGAAGGCTCGGCCTTATGCCTGGTGTTTTGTTCCACTCTTGCCGCCCTAGTTTCCATCATACCGGTGTTATGTTCCCGGATTTTGCGTTCCTAACGCGGTCGGGTGATTTATGGGACCCCCCTGACAGTTCGCTTTGAATAAAACTTGTCCAGCAAGGCCCAACCTTGGTTTTACCATTTGCCTCACCACCACCTATATTTCCCTTGGGAGTAATTAACCCAAGGGTCATCTTTATTCAGCCCCCCCGGGCCAATGCTTGTCTAAGTGTTGGTCCAAACTAGAGTCCTTTGCAGCGCCCCCTCAAGGAAACTTGAGGTTTGGTTTTAGTTGTATGGAGTGCTCATCCGGTGTTGCCTTGAGAACGAGATATGTGCAGCTCCTATCGGGACTGTCGGCGCATTGGGCGGCTTTGCTGGTCTTGTTTTACCATTGTCGAAATGTCTTGTAAACCGGGATTCCGAGACTGATCGGGTCTTCCTGGGAGAAGGTCTATTCCTTCGTTGATCGCGAGAGCTTCTCATGGGCTAAGTTGGGACACCCCTGCAGGGTATAAACTTTCGAGAGCCGTGCCCGCGGTTATGTGGCAGATGGGAATTTGTTAATGTCCGACTGTAGATAACTTGACACCAGATCCGAATTAAAACACATCAACCGTGTGTGTAGCCGTGATGGTCTCTTCTCGGCGGAGTCCGGGAAGTGAACACGGTTTCTGTGTTATGTTTGACGTAAGTAGGAGTTCAGGATCACCTCTTGATCATTGCTAGCTTCACGACCGTTCCTTTGTTTCTCTTCTCGCTCTCATTTGCGTATGTTAGCCACCATACTTGCTTAGCCGCTGCTGCAACCTCACCACTTTACCCCTTCCTTTCCCATTAAGCTTTGCTAGTCTTGATACCCATGGTTATGGGATTGCTGAGTCCTCGTGGCTCACAGATTACTACAACAACAGTTGCAGGTACAGGTTTTTGTGATGATCATGACGCGAGAGCGATGCTTGCTTGCGTTGAGTTCTTCTTCTGCTTCTTCGATCAGGGGATAGGTTCCAGGTCGGCAGCCTGGGCTAGCAGGGTGCATATTGTTTGAGTTTCTGTTTATGATTCATCCGTAGTCGGATGTTGTTCTTGTATGTTGTATTGTTGTATTCTTGTGACATTGTATGTATTGGATGTATCCCCACTATTATGTAATGTTGATGTAATGATATCCACCTTGCAAAAGCGTTTCAATATGCGGGTCTATCCTTGGTGGGACCTTCGAGTTCCTTTTGGATATGGTCGCATATTGGGCGTGACAAGTTGGTATCAGAGCCTCGACCAACCTTAGGAGCCCCCCTTGATTGATCGTGTAGTTTGGCCGTTGTTGAGTCTAGAAGAAAACTTTTTCCGAGTCTAGTTATATCGGAGAGTAGGAATTCTTTTTACTCCTCAGCCCCTTCGTCGCTCTGGTGAGGAATCTCGACGTAGGTGTTTTGAACTACTCCTCTTCCTCTTCAAATTTTCTTTAGGTTCACGCAGTTGGTTTTCCGATCGTGGTTCTCAGCTCTTTTCATCCGGTGCATTTCTCGTCAAGTTGACTCGAGCCTCTTCATCTTTGCCAAGTTCAATCCACAGTTGTCCTTGTTTTTCCCATCCACCCTCCCTTTTTCATCTCGGAACTGGAGTCCGTAATCGAGTATCCTTCCTACTCGTGTGAAGCCTTTGTTTTCTTTCAACCGGTGCGTTCTCTTCAAGTTAGTCGTTGATTTCCCCTTCCAGTTACCTTTGTTTTCCCGCCCTCCCACCCTTTTCTTCCTGGAGTCTGAGTCTCTTTCGACCATCTATTTCATTCGTATGGAGCCTCTTCAGTCTTCCCTCAATTATTCCAACCGGTGGATTCTCGTCTTGTTCATCATTCTTCATCTCTTTTCCGGTGGATTCAATTCAAGTTTTTCGGTAGTGGTTATATTCTTCCCCTCGGCTCAAGTGTTTTCCTTGCTCGTTCGCCTCTTGCCAGTTTATCCTTCCGGAGTGCTCATGACATCTTAAGAGATTCGTCTGTGTTCGAATTAATTCGAGGTTGTCACCTCATTCAAATATTTCAATTGTTCCGGTGCGTCAACTGTATTTTCAACAATCCTTTTCAACGGTGTTATCTCATCGGTGGGCCCTAACCCACAGGTCTTTTCCCAGGATCTTACCTGACTCTTCTAATTATTCTGGAGCTATTCCCAAATTCTTTTCAAAGTGTGACGTAAGAATGGATTCCATCAGTCACATCCCTTATCTAAGATCACTTTCAAATTCTTTTCATGGTTGGCTGAACCTCTTCGCTTTTCATTCTCCCGGAGTACCTCAATAATTTTGGTGGTGTTTCTCGTCATCAGTTGAAGACTGAAGAAGAGTTTTTCCTCTAAATCTTGTCCGTTCTCCCGGAGATTCGTGGTGCTAGCTCGATGTTATCCTATCAAATTGTTTTCCAGTCGTGCAAATTCTTTTCACCCATCCGGAGTATGTCAGGAGTTGTTTTTCTATTTCTTTTCACCGGAGGCCATCATTCCAGTTACCGTTATCCATTTATCCTGGTGCTTCGCTCAAGTGTTCTTTAATCAGCTCATGATCTCTTTGTTCTTTTTGCATCTAAATCCCTCTCAAGCATATTGGTTATTCTAATTCTTCCCGGTGATTCCATTACCTTTCGCCATTCAATTTTGAATTCTTACAGTGGTTTGTTCAATATTCTTTTTCTTTGATTATCATTTTAATCCACTCGTTCTTTTCAATCCTACCGGTGGTTCATAAAGACATTCTCAAGTTTGCGATATGTCAATTCTCAATCCCTTTTCAAGAAGAATAAGTAATATGCAAAATCCATTGCTTGTCATCAATTCAATTTGATGAAGGACAAGCATACAATAAATCTTATTCTTATTTCCTCCAAGCGAGTAATTCCTTCCTTCGGAGTTTGTTCTTGATGAATAAATTCTAGTTCCAAATGTTTTCATCTTTTCTTTTCCGAAGTTCAAATTTCCTCGGCCATCTCGTCGGAACCTCCATCAAAATCATCGCAAGGCTCGTCTTATTCTTTCATCCGTCATTTTTTCTCGTCATCCTTTTTGTCACCAGAGTGATTTCATAGTCTATCTGATTCCGTGAGCTTTCGATTCTCGTCATTCTCGTCGCTCCTCTCTTCTTCTCGAGTGCTCCCAATTCTTTGCTTCTTCTCTTGAGATTTTGTTTCACCTCATCCCTTTTCCCTTCCGTCTCGGTCCTAAGATCTCGGGACGAGATCTCTTGTTAGTGGAGGAGTGTTGTAACGCCCCGGATTCGATGCGCCAGGTGTCCGCCAATTATTCGCCGTCTTTGCCATGTCATTCGCTTGCGTGTTGCACTTTGCCATGTCATCATATGCATTTCATATCATGTCATCATGTGCATTGCGTTCGCATACGTGTTCGTCTCATGCATCCGAGCTTTTTCCCCGTTGTCCGTTTTGCAATCCGGCTCTCCTATGTCACCCGGCGTCCCCCTTTTGCCTCTTCTCTTGTGCGGGTGTTAAACTTTCTCGGAATGGCCCGAGGTTTGCCAAGCAGCCTTGGCATAGCACCGGTAGACCGCCTGTCAAGTTTCGTGCCATTTGGAGGTCGTTTGATACTCCAACGGTTAACCGGGTAACCGCAGAGGCCTCTTTGAGTTACAGCCCAACACCCCTTCCAAAGTGGCCCAAAACCCACCTAAGTATCTTCCATGCTCTCGGTCGTTCGATCATGATCGCGTGGCCGAAAACCGCTCCTCATTTGGACTCTCCTAGCTCCCTCTACCTATAAATCTAGACCTTCCCCGAAATTTTCGGATCATTTTCCCCCCCGAAACCCTAGCCCCGCTCCTCTCGCCCACCGGACATGTCCGTCCCGCGCCGAACGTCGTCCGCCGCCGCCGCCCAGTCAACGGGAGGCCGCCACGTCGCCCTGGCTCTCCCGCGCCGCCGCCAGCCCGTCGGGGCCCGAGGCCGGCCCGCCCCGGGCCCGATCTGGGCCGCGCCCCGCCCGCTCAGCGCCCGCGGCCGCGCCGCCATCCGCCGCCTTCGCGCCGTCGCCGGTGACCAGCTCCGGCGACCGGAGCACCCCGCCGCCGCCGAGCGCCACTCGCCGCTCCCCGCCGCGCCTGCGCCCAGTCGCCGCCCCGCCCGCGGCACCGCCGCCGCCGTCCTCCCCCGGCTCCGCCCGCGCACTCTGCCCGGCCGGCGCCTCCGCCCGTCGCCGGAGCAGGCCCTCCCCGCCGCCGCGCTTCAACCCCGCCGATCCGGCCGCCTCCTCGCCGCCCGCGCCCGGATCCGGCCGGAGGAGGTCTCCCCGGCCCCGGATCCGCCTCCCCCGGGCCTCCCCGACCTCTCCCGCAGCTCTGGCCACCATCCCTGACTTCTCCGGCGAGTAATCCGGCGATCCTCGTAAACCGTGCAGATCCAGAGGTTGACCCCGAATCCATTAAGTCCCTGGTTTTTGACATAATCATGCCATGTTCATCGCATCACATCTCTGCATCCGTAGCTCCGTTTCGTGCGTATAATATGTCAAATTGTTCGCCTCGACGAGTACTTCATTTCATTCCAGTGCATCATTTTTATTTGAGCTCATCCTGATGCCCGAAATGCTGTTGGAAGAGTGCATGTTGATGTTAATCTGCTGAAACTGTTATAACTTGCTCATTTGTCATTTTTGCCACGATTGATGTGTGCATCCTATGAGGTTGATGTCTACATGTGTTTTGATCTATGCCATGCCATCTTTCCAGGGGTGTTAACCATGTATTTTTGTGAGTTGTGTGATGAGTGCATCAAGCTTGTTAAGGAGGGTACTTGTTGTTGCTGTTTTGCTAGGCAGATTATGTTATATTTTGTTGCCATGTTAACATGTTGCTACTAATCATTCTATGCATAATCTGGAGATGTCCTATAAACATGTTTTGATCTACATGTCTTGCTCTATCCATTCATGCCCTTGGTTGCAATTATAGCCTGCTGGAACATGTTGTTATCTTGCTCCAAAGTTGCTTGATAATGTTGCTATCAACCTGTTAACATTAAGTTCAATGTTTCCATGATAATTTCCTAGTGATCCATGCATCCTATGAACTTGTTCTTGCCATGCTTAGCTTCATAAACATGCCTTCTTACTGTTGGTTGCCTTTCCATGCCATGTTTTTCTCTGTGGTGAGTGGTTCAAGCTCACCAACATGCCTACTTATTGTTGTTTCTGCCATGTATGAATCTGTAATATAACTTGCTATGTTTACATGGGTGCCATCATATCTTCTGATCCTTTTTGGCTCATGGTCAGTAAGGGTCTTTTGATCTATGCAATTAGTAGATTCATGCCATGCCTTTGTTTGCCATGTTATATTCCTGTAACATGTTGTTTGCTTGCGCTAAACATTGCAACCTGATGTTATTTCTGCAAAGTCTGAAACTGTTATTATTTGCAATGTCTCCATGTCTTTTTGAGCATGTTCTAGTTGTTTCTGGAGATAGCTCAGTGTTCATGTTTGTAGTGCTTTACCTGTACTTCATGCCCATTTCTTTTGTTATTATATTGGGGTGCTGTAGCATATTTTTTTGATGCTTGCAAGATGCCTAATTGCTGTTTTGGACAGATTGTTGTTATGACTTGTATAGAGTGTATGTGTTGCACCGTTGCTCCGTTTTGAGTGTGGTCTATATGAAACTTGCTTATTTTTGCATGTAGTTTCATATTACCATGTTGCATCCTTGTTTTGGTGTGTTTGCTTGATGTTTGGGCGCATTTTGCATCAATGCCATGTTTAACTTGTTTTGCTCATATCTTCTAGGCCGTAGCTCCGAATCTAATGAACTTTATATGTAACTTGACTAGAATTTCGTGTAGATCATCTTGGTGATCTTTAACTTGCTGTTTAACAACTTGAACATAAGGTTTATTCAGTTCTGGACCAATTTCGAAATATGCATATGAGGACTTACCGAAATTGTTATATGTTGTTTTCGGCCTCATTTAAACTTGCCTTGAGGTGTTGTTCTTGTTTGCATCATCTCTTGCCATGAGTAGCTTCATGTAACTTGGTCATGCTTCATGCTTGTTGTGCATCATGTCTTGTTCATGTGTGGTGTGTTTATCCATGTTGTGTGCTTCTTCTTGTTAGTTCCTGTTTCGTTGCGATCGTGAGGATTCGTTCGTCTCCGGTTGGTTCGGCTTCATCCGTTCGTCTTCTTCATGGACTCGTTCTTCTTCCTTGCGGGATTTCAAGCAAGATGACTGTTACCCTGGATCTCACTACTATCATTTCTATGCTAGTTGCTTCGTTCTATCGCTATGCTGCGTTACCTATCATTTGCTCTTCCAGCCATCCCATATTGCCATGAACCTCTCACCTTTGACACCATTCCTAGCAAACCATTGATTGGCTTTGTTACCGCTTTGCTCAGCCCCTCTTATAGCGTTGCTTGTTGCAGGTGAAGTTGAAGATTTCTTCATGGTGGACAGGGTTATGTTGGGATATCACAATATCTCTTATATTATTAATGCATCTATATACTTGGTAAAGGGTGGAAGGCTCGGCCTTATGCCTGGTGTTTTGTTCCACTCTTGCCGCCCTAGTTTCCGTCATACCGGTGTTATGTTCCCGGATTTTGCGTTCCTAACGCGGTCGGGTGATTTATGGGACCCCCCTGACAGTTCGCTTTGAATAAAACTTGTCCAGCAAGGCCCAACCTTGGTTTTACCATTTGCCTCACCACCACCTATATTTCCCTTGGGAGTAATTAACCCAAGGGTCATCTTTATTCAGCCCCCCCGGGCCAATGCTTGTCTAAGTGTTGGTCCAAACTAGAGTCCTTTGCAGCGCCCCCTCAAGGAAACTTGAGGTCTGGTTTTAGTTGTATGGAGTGCTCATCCGGTGTTGCCTTGAGAACGAGATATGTGCAGCTCCTATCGGGACTGTCGGCGCATCGGGCGGCTTTGCTGGTCTTGTTTTACCATTGTCGAAATGTCTTGTAAACCGGGATTCCGAGACTGATCGGGTCTTCCTGGGAGAAGTTCTATTCCTTCGTTGATCGCGAGAGCTTGTCATGGGCTAAGTTGGGACACCCCTGCAGGGTATAAACTTTCGAGAGCCGTGCCCTCGGTTATGTGGCAGATGGGAATTTGTTAATGTCCGACTGTAGATAACTTGACACCAGATCCGAATTAAAACACATCAACCGTGTGTGTAGCCGTGATGGTCTCTTCTCGGCGGAGTCCGGGAAGTGAACACGGTTTCTATGTTATGTTTGACGTAAGTAGGAGTTCAGGATCACCTCTTGATCATTGCTAGCTTCACGACCGTTCCTTTGTTTCTCTTCTCGCTCTCATTTGCGTATGTTAGCCACCATACTTGCTTAGCCGCTGCTGCAACCTCACCACTTTACCCCTTCCTTTCCCATTAAGCTTTGCTAGTCTTGATACCCATGGTTATGGGATTGTTGAGTCCTCGTGGCTCACAGATTACTACAACAACAGTTGCAGGTACAGGTTTTTGTGATGATCATGACGCGAGAGCGATGCTTGCTTGCGTTGAGTTCTTCTTCTGCTTCTTCGATCAGGGGATAGGTTCCAGGTCGGCAGCCTGGGCTAGCAGGGTGCATATTGTTTGAGTTTCTGTTTATGATTCATCCGTAGTCGGATGTTGTTCTTGTATGTTGTATTGTTGTATTCTTGTGACATTGTATGTATTGGATGTATCCCCACTATTATGTAATGTTGATGTAATGATATCCACCTTGCAAAAGCGTTTCAATATGCGGGTCTATCCTTGGTGGGACCTTCGAGTTCCTTTTGGATATGGTCGCATATTGGGCGTGACAGGACATCATCTCCTGTGATAAGGGCAAATACATTTTGCAGCTAGTTCAGTACGATAAGAAAAAGAAAACTAGCTGTGGTTTGTTAATAGTCTGTGGATCTGCTCATGAGGAAATGAAGGAGGAATTCCTCATTGAGCTCGCTACTATGTGTGGCTGTATGCAAGTCCCATACATTGTGGGTGTGGACTTTAATATCCTTAGACATCCTGGGGAGAAAAGCAAGAAGATGACTAGTCACAAATCCTCTGATATTTTCAACTCCATTATTAATACCCTGGCACTTAGAGAAATCCATATTAGTGGTGGCAAGTACACTTGGACTAATAATCAAACCCATCCCACTCTGGAGAAGCTTGATCACATTTTGATGTCTGAATCCTGGGAGGATTTGTTCCCTTTAGTCTCTGTCAGAAAGTTGGTTCGTGAGATTTCAGACCATAATCCCCTGTTGCTGTCCACGGGGGAGGAGGGACGTGAGGCTCCGAAACCAAGAGAGTTTTGCTTCGACCTATCTTGGGTGAAAGATGACAGATTCCTGCTGTTGTTCCAGAAAATTTGGTCTTGTAGGTTTTTTTTTGCTGATCCCATTCATGTTCTAAACATCAAGCTTAAGAGATTTAAGTCGTATTTTAAAGGGTGGGGTTCGGATAGGTTTGGTCACGATAAGAAAAGAAAGGAAGACCTCCGGATGGAATTGGAGATGTTGGAAGAAATAGAAGAGGATGCCCCTCTCTCCCCTGAGCTTTATAGTAGAAAGATTGATATTTGTTTCGAGCTTCATGAGCTGCTTGTCAATGAGGAGATTTTTTGGTTACAACAATCGCACGAGTGGTGGTTACTCAAAGGGGACTTGAACTTTGATTATTTCCATCGTATAGCGAATGGACATAAACGGAAAAACACGATCCACTCCCTTAAGGTTGGTGATGTGGAAATAGAGGGCACTGATAGGCTGATTGAGCATGCCACGGAGTTCTATAAAGAACTGTTCGGTCCTGCTCCTGGAAATCAGTTCCATCTTGATCCTGACACCTGGGCGCCTGAGGAAAAGCTGAGTGAGGAGGATAACAATGACCTGTGTAGAGAGTTCTCGGAGGAGGAGGTCAGGGAGGCTTTGTTTGACATGGCCCCCAATAGGGCCCAGGTCCTGATAATATCCCGGTAGAATTCTACCAGGTATGTTGGATATAGTTAAGAAGGATATCATGGCATTGTTTAGACACTTTCATCAAGGGACGTTGGATGTTCAGCAGTTGAATTATGGGATTATCACGCTGCTCCCGAAGCTTTCTGGGGCTGACAAAATCGAACAGTTCAGACCCATATGTTTGCTTAGATGTCCCTATAAGCTCATCACAAAAGTCCTAGATCGCCGGGTGTTGGTGAATGCCGACAAACTAATTAGTCCAGTCCAGAATGCATTTGTCAAAGGGAGAAGCATCATGGATGGTGTTCTCTCGCTCCATGAGATCTTAAATTACACTCATGTGAAGAAGAGGGTTAGCGTGGTGTTGAAACTAGATTTTGAAAAGGCGTATGATAAGGTTAACTGGGACTTCTTTTTAGAGTGTCATAAGATGCGGGGTTTCAATGAAACCTGGTGTGGGTGTATTAACCAGATTCTTCGAAATGGCATGGTTAGTACTAAACTGAACAATTGTGTGGGACCATATTTCCAAAGTGCTAAAGGGGTGCGGCAGGGCGACCCCCAATCCCCATTCTTGTTTAACTTAGCTGCTGAATGCCTCACGAAGATGATTAAGAATGCACAATGTAATAAGCTGTTGGTTGGCTTAGCTGCGGATTTGATCCCTGATGGAGTTGCGGTTCTCCAATATGCGGATGACACAATTATATGTCTCGAGCATGACACTGACAAGGCAGTTAACCTGAAGTTGCTGTTGTATATGTTTGAAATGATGTCAGGTTTGAAAGTTAATTTTCAAAAAAGTGAGATTTTGACTGTGGGGGGAGACGATGATGTTATTAAGCAATATGCAGATTGAGGGAGTCCTGGACTAGGGGGTGTCCGGATAGCCGGACTATCATCATCGGCCGGACTCCAAGACTATGAAGACACAAGATTGAAGACTTCGTCCCATGTCCGAATGGGACTTTCCTTGGCGTGGAAAGCAAGCTTGGCGATACGGATATGTAGATCTCCTACCATTGTAACCGACTCTGTGTAACCCTAGCCCTCTCCGGTGTCTATATAAACTGGAGGGTTTTAGTCCATAGGACGAACAACCATTACAACAATCATACCATAGAAGCTTCTAGGGTTGAGCCTCCTTGATCTCGTGGTAGATCCACTTTTGTACTACCCATATCATCAATATCAATCAAGCAGGAGTAGGGTTTTACCTCCATCGTGAGGGCCCAAACCTGGGTAAAAACATCGTGTCCCTTGTCTCCTATTACCATCCGCCTAGAAGTCTGTTCGGGACCCCCTACCCGAGATCCGCCAGTTTTGACACCGACATTGGTGCTTTCACTGAGAGTTCCTCTGTGTCGTCACCGATAGGCTTGATGGCTTCTTCAATCAACAACAACGTAGTCCAGGGCGAGACTTTTCTCCCCGGACAGATCTTCGTGTTCGGCGGCTTCGCACTGCGGGCTAATTCACTTGGCCATATGGAGCAGATCGAAAGCTACGCCCCTGGCCATCAGGTCAGATTTGGAAGCCTAATCTTCACGGTTGACATCCGCGGAGACTTGATCTTCGACGGATTCGAGCCACAGCCGAGCGCGCCGCACTGTCACAATGGGCATGATTTAGCTCTGCCGCCGGACAGTACCCTGGAGGCCGCACACGAGTCCGCTCTGACCCATAGTTCGGAGCCGACCGCGCAGATCGAGGACGGGTGGCTGGACACCGCCTCGGGGGCTGCAACTTCTACGGCGATGGAGCCGAACACTGACCTTGTCCCTTGCAAAACTCATGACTCCGAGGTGCCGGACTCCTTGCCGGACTCCGAACCTCCTGCGCCCCTGCCAATCGAATCCGATTGGGCGCCGATCATGGAGTTCACCGCTGAGGACATCTTTCAGCACTCCCCCTTTGGCGACATCCTGAATTCGCTAAAGTATCTCTCGTTATCAGGAAAGCCCTGGCCGGATTACAGTCAAGAAGGTTGGGATGCAGACGATGAAGAAATTCAAAGCCCACCCACCACCCACTTTGTAGCCACTTTCGACGATCTAACCGACATGCTAGACTACGACTCCGAAGACATCGACGGTATGGACGACGATGCCGGAGACGACCAAGAACCAGTGCATACGGGGCATTGGAAGACCACCTCGTTATACGACATATACATGGTGGACATCCCAAAGGATGGGGATGGCGAAGAAGCAGCGGAGGCAGATTCCTCTAAGAAACAGCCCAAGCGCCGACGTCAGCGGCGCCGCTCTAAATCCCGCCACAGCAAGAATGGAGATTCTGGCACCGGAGATAATAACACCCCAGAGAGTGCCGAAGACAACCCCCTCCAGCAAGATTCAGCACAGGAGGACGGAGAAGCCAACCCTCAAGACAGAGCGGCAGACCAGGAGATAGAGGATGACAATTACATGCCTCCCTCCGGAGATGAGGCAAGACGACGAATTCGTCATGCCCGAGGATCCCGTCGAACAAGAGCATTTTAAATGCAGGCTTATGGCCACGGCAAATAGCCTAAAAAAAGCAGCAACAACTTCAAGCTAATCAAGATCTGCTAGCCGACAGATGGACTGAAGTCCTTGCGGCCGAAGAGTATGAACTCGAACGCCCCTCCAAAAGCTACCCAAAATGCAAGTTGCTCCCCCGATTAGAGGAGGAGGCATATAAACCTTCATCACCAGTGCACAATACGGCAGACAGACCACCCCGTGACCGCGACAGAGAGGCATCTAGGCCCTCCATCAGGACCGTACCCCGGCATCGCTCGAAACATACGAAGCCACAGGGGAATGCGCCGGACTTGCAAGACATATTGGAGGACAAGGCAAGAAAATCAAGATCGATCTATGGATCACGTGGGCGCCCCACGATGCAAGACGACTTCCATCGTGCTGGATACAGCAATTCCGGCTGAGCCGAACACAGTAGACAAAGCTCTCTTGAGCTGCATCGTGATATTGCCCAGTATAGAGGCGCCGCACACACGCTATGCTTCACAGATGAAGTAATGGATCATCAAATCCCTGAAGGGTTTAAACCCGTGAACATTGAATCGTACGATGGCACCACAGACCCCGCGGTTTGGATCGAAGACTATCTCCTTCACATCCATATGGCGCGTGGTGACGATCTCCACGCCATCAAATATCTCCCACTCAAGCTTAAAGGACCAGCTCGGCATTGGCTTAACAGCTTGCCAGTAGAATCAATTGGGTGTTGGGAGGACCTGGAAGCCGCATTCCTTGACAACTTCCAGGGCACATATGTGCGACCACCAGATGCCGATGACCTAAGCCACATAATTCAGCAGCCAGACGAATCGGCCAGATAGTTCTGGACACGGTTCCTCACAAAGAAAAATCAAATCGTCGACTGTCCGGATGCAGAGGCCCTCCCAGCCTTCAAACACAACATCCGCGATGAGTGGATGGCCGGCACCTAGGACAGGAAAAGCCGAAATCCATGGCAGCCCTCACATCACTCATGACCCGCTTCTGTGCGGGGGAGGACAGCTGGCTAGCCCGCAGTAACAACCTCAACAAAAATGCTGACAGTCTGGATACTAAGGACCGCAATGGCAGGTCGTGTCGAAACAAAAACAAATGCCACGTTAACAGCGATAACACTGAGGATATGGCAGTCAATGCCGGATTCAGAGGCTCTAAACCCGGTCAGCAGAAGAAGCCATTCAAAAGAACCACTCCGGGTCCGTCCAATTTGGACCGAATACTCGACCGCTCTTGCCAGATACATGGCACCCCCGAAAAGCCAGCTAACCACATCAACAAGGATTGTTGGGTATTCAAGCAGGCAGGCAAGTTAATTGCCGAAAACAATGACAAGGGGCTGCACAGCGAAGACGAGGAGGAGACTCGGCCGCCGAACAGTAGAGGACAGAAGGGTTTTCCCCCACAAGTGCAGACGATAAACATGATATACGCAACCCACATACCCAAGAGGGAGCGGAAGCGTGCACTTAGGGACGTATATGCGATGGAGCCAGTCGCCCCGAAGTTCAATCCATGGTCCTCTTGCCCGATCACCTTCAATCGAAGGGACCACCCCACCAGTATCCACCATGGCGGATTCGCCGCATTGGTTTTAGACCCAATCGTCGATGGATTTCACCTCACTAGAGTCCTGATGGACGCGGCAGCAGCCTGAACCTACTTTATCAGGATACAGTGCACAAGATGGGCATAGACCCCTCATGGATTAAACCTACAAAGATGACCTTCAAAGGCGTCATACCAGGTGTTGAGGCCAATTGTATAGGCTCAGTCACAATGGAAGTGGTCTTCGGATCCCCGGATAATTTCCGAAGCGAGGAGTTAATCTTCGACATAGTCCCGTTCCGCAGTGGCTATCATGCTCTGCTCGGACGGACCGCGTTTGCAAAGTTCAATGCGGTGCCGCATTATGCATACCTTAAGCTCAAGATGCCAGGCCCTCGTGGAGTCATCACGGTCAACGAAAACACTGAACGCTCCCTCCGAACGGAGGAACACACAGCGGCTCTCGCAGAAGTACAGAGCAGCCTCTTAAGGCATTTTCGAGTCCGGCCGTTAAACGACCGGACATGGCCAAATGCGCCCCGAGTAAAATACATAAACACCACCTGGCACGTTCCGAGCATGCGTAGCAATGCGGCCCCAACCCCAGCCCTTGCATGATTGCAAGACCAGCTCTTTGCGTACATCATTACGCTCTGGAGATACCATGGGCATAGGGGAAGGGGCATGACCACGAGAAGCCCAGAGTGCGGCTCAACCACACCAGGGGCTCCCAAGTGTGTCACTCTTTTTCTTTTCCTTTTTTTTCTATTTTTCCACAGGATCCGTTCACCAGAGACCCTGTCCGGCGGTGAATCCGCTGAACTCACGATGCAACAGCCAGGGAAGGACAAAGGCTACGACGAATACTCAGGTGGTCTCCATTATGAGCATTAAATTTGTTAAATACACCATTCCGCAGCCTAACCCTAGAGGGGGACATGTCTAATAGTCCAATCCCTTTTTTATCGCACTATTTGTATCGTTCTGCACTCATGGCAGAATCCCTTGAATAAACAATGCATCACTTTTCGCTTATAATAAGATTCCTTTTCTTTACATATATGTTCATTTATGACATCTTGCATCCGTACACTTTGGTATGGCCGAATACACTAGGGGCTTATGTTCCCCGCATTATGGTGTGATAAGTCCGAACACTTTCACAAGTGCGGCACCCCAAACTTATAGCACTATATGCATCAGCTCTGAATCATGTCTTGGGTCAATAGTTGGGTTTGCCCGGCTCCCATGTTTTGGTACCTTACGTTCCGTTCTGTCGGCTAAGGTAGCACTGGGAGAACCACTGCGATTGCGCCCCGGTTGAGCTGGGCGAGGTCCTCAGTGGAGAAAGCTAAAACTGACCGTCATGATAAGGCAAGAGCTAGTTGCTATTCGAGAGGTCTTTTCGAGTCCCTAAAGACTTATGCCGCTTAGAGCGAGGAACCGGCTTCGTCCGGCCCAGGCGTGGATAGCGCCCCGAATTCGGTCTTCCGAACACTAGGGGCTTCGCCGAAATTTAAAATTATAGAATTCTATGGCTAAGTGAGAGTGTTCAAGCATTATAAGTCTGGTTGCCTTGTTCGTTGTGTTGAGCGCCTCCCTAGATGGACCCAAAAATGGGAACAAGAGCGCTCAAGTTTATCCCGAACACCCCAGCACTCGTGGCATGGGGGCTGAAGCCGACGACTTGCCATCTCTCAGATTTGATAAACGGCCGCACAGAAGGTAATATTTTAAATTAACAAGCGTTGCTTAGCGCATATGAACAAAGTTTTCAGCGCACAGGATAACACATTGCGAGTCTATTCAAATATTACATCTTTGGGACACTCATCCGCAATCTTGCGGGCACCCTTCAGGACACTCTTATAATAAATTTCGGGCGTGTGATACTCCTTGCCCGCTGGCGGCGCGTCCGTCAGAAGCTTCTCAGCATCCAGCCTGCCCCAGTGCACCTTTGCGCGGGCAAGGGCCCGACGGGCACCTTCAATGCAGGCGGAGCGCTTGATGACTTCCACCCAGGGACACACATCCACCAGCCGCCGCACCATGCCGAAGAAGCTCCCAGGCATGGCCTCTTCAGGCCACAGTCGGACTATGAGGCCCTTCATGGCCTGCTCGGCTACCTTGTGGAGCTCGACCAGCTGTTTCAGCTGGTCGCTAAGGGGCACCGGATGTCCGGCCTCAGCATACTGAGACCATAAGACCTTCTCTGTTGAGCTCCCCTCCTCGGCCCGGTAGAATGCGGCAGCATCAGACACGTTGCAAGGCAGATCTACAAACGCTCCTGGAGAGCTCCGAATTCAGGTAAGTAACAGGTAATTCACATTCACATGCTTGCTTTGCATGAAAAATGCCTTACCCGCCGCTATTTTCTTCACCGCCTCAATCTCCTGGAGGGCCTTATGGGCCTCGGCCTTAGCGGCTTTGGCACTCTCAAGAGCCGTGGCAAGCTCGGACTCTCGAGTCTTCGAGTCGCGCTCCAAACTCTCCTGCTTTTGCATGAGAGCCTGGAGCTCTTGCCGCACCTCCTCCACCCGCGCCTCCTGCTTCTCTCGCTCCGCTCGTTCTGCGGCCGCATTACGTTCGGCCACGGACACAACCTCCTTCAGGGCCGCCACCTCGCTCGTGGCCCCTGCAGTGCCCACGTTATCCTTGTTATTTCTATTGCAACCAAAATCCTTCTCCGTAAGGTACAAATTTAATACGGTGTTACTCACCTTCTTTGTCCTCGAGCTGCTTCTTGGCAAGGCCGAGCTCATTCTCGGTCCGCTCGAGGTCCTGCTTCAAAGAACTGACCTCCGCAGTCAATGCGGCAGAGGTCAGCAGCGCAGCCTGCAACCCCATATTGACATAATTTTTAGAACTCCTGCGTATATCTTTTTAGATCCTCAGTCCGGCTTTTCTTTCCGAACACCGAACTGAGCATCAGGGGCTACTGTCTATGCGGTATGACATTGCATATTTTAAAACTTCTTACCTCAAAGCCTGTTAGAAGGCTGCTGCAGGCTTCAGTCGGTCCGCTTTTGGCGAGCTGAAGCTTCTAAATCACTGCACTCATGATAGTGCGGTGTTCTTCCTCGATGGAAGCGCCGTTGAGCGCCTCCAACAAGTTGTCCGGCGCCTCCGGTTGGACGGAGGCGGCCGGTGTCACGGTCTTGCCCTTCTTATGAAGGGGCTGCCCGCCAGACTCCGGAACCACTGCGGGTTCCGGCACGGAGTCCGGCGCAAAGTCGGGGAGGCTGCCTTGCGGCACCTCCGGAGCCTCCTCCTGATGGGTCCCCTCCTGGGATCCCACCTCGGCGTCGTTAGCATCACGAGGGGTGGAGGTGGTCAGAATGGAATCCACATCCGATGGAGCCAAGGACCCGCTCCATGAAGCGGGAAGATCATCCTCGGCCGGACTGCAGGTAGTGTGCGGCATGAGAAGGACACCATGTGGCACAAAAGAGAAATTATAAGTCATTCAGGAATCCAGATACTTACGATCTTGCCGGGGGCTTGGCCCTTGAAGGCCACCCTTCGTCGCCGTCGTTGGCGTTGGCTGAGCTGTCCGGAGGAAGGGTCCTTCCCCTCTTGGACACTTCGGCCTCCCCTGTTGGGGAAGCCTTCCTCTTCCTCTCTCCCCCCTCCTGGGGAGAGTCCTCTTTCTCCTTCTCATCTTCGGGGGAGGAGTCCGCCTCGGAGCCATCGGACGATGAGTCCGATACCACTTGGCACCGGGAACTCCTTCGGGTTCCCGTGGCCTTCTTCTTGGCCTTCTTCTCCGGCACCACATAAAGTGCCGGGACTAGCAGCCCCGTTAAACGGGTATCCGCTGGGTCTTCGGGGAGGGGAGCCGAACAGTTAACCTGTCCAGACGTCCTCTGCCAGTCCTGTTAAAGGCATTGGGAATTTTAGATCCCACAATAGAGTCAAACTATGAAAGAAATAAATGTCCCATAAAGGATAACATATCTTACCACACCTGCCGAGCATTTTGTGCTGAATCCGCGATCTTCAGTTGCGGATGCGGGGGCTTCTCCGCCCTTGAACAGCACCCTCCAGGCAGCTTCGTACATTGTGTCGAAGAGCCCGCTAAGGGTCCGGTGCTGTGCCGGATCAAACTCCCACAGATTGAAGGCCCGTTGTCGGCAGGGGAGAATTCGGCGGACGAGCATGACCTGGATCACGTTGACAAGCTTGAGCTTCTTGTTCACCAGGGTCTGGAGATAGGACTGGAGTCCGGTCAGCTCCTCCGAACTGCCCCATAGCAAGCCCTTCTCTTTCCAGGAGGTGAGCTGCATGGGGGTATCAGATCTGAACTCGGGGGCTACTGCCTATTTAGGGTCCCGCGGCTCGGTGATATAGAACCACCCCGATTGCCACCCTTTGATGGTTTCCACGAAGGCGCCCACGAGCCAGAGGACGTTGGGCATTTTGCCCACCATGGCGCCTCCGCACTTCGCTTGGACGCCCTTCACTACCTTCGGCTTGACATTGAAGGTTTTTAGCCACAAGCCGAAGTGGGGCTGGATGCAGAGGAAGGCCTCGCACACGACGATAAACGCCGAGATGTTGAGGATGAAGTTTGGCGCCAGATCGTGGAAGTCCAGGCCGTAGTAGTACATGAGCCCCTGGACGAAGGGATGAAGTGGGAAGCCCAGTCCGCGGAGGATGTGGGGAAGGAATACGACCCTCTCATGGGGCCTGGGGGTGGGGATGAGCTGCCCCTTATCGGGCAGCCGGTGCGCGATGTCGCTGGACAGGTATCCGGCGCCGCGCAGTTTTTCGATGTGCCCCTCCATAACGGAGGAAGCCATCCACTTGCCTCCCGCTCCGGACATGGCTGGAGAAGGTTGAGACGGGATGTGCGGACTTGGGCGCTGGAGCTCGAGTGCACGGAGATGGATAGGCAAAGGAGGAAGAAGGCGTAGGTGAAAAGGGTGGATCCTTATCCCCTTATATATGTGGGCGGACGAAGACTATGCGTCCCCACCGGCCTGGTAAAACTCGCCTATCTCCCAAGCGCCACAATCAATGGCGCGGTTGGGTTACCCATGTCCGTATTGATGGGAATCCTGGAATAAGGGGAACACGATCTCTGCTTCGACAAGACGTGCCAAGGAAACCGCTTCGCTAAACGCGCTGAGTTGGTATAATAAAATTCAAGTAAAGTCTTGGTAGTGGCGTGATGTCGTGCCACGAAATACGTCAGCAGATCAAACTTGTGTACATATTATTCTCTCTACGGTGGTATGTGGAATTTATTTTGCAAAGCTGGACACTATCCTGGTGTTCACAATCTTCTATGATTAATTCGGAGGTGGAACCCGCCTTGCAATGCCGAAGAATATGCGCGCCGGACTCATCGTCATGGAAGCCTAGTTCAGGGGCTACTGAGGGAGTCCTGGACTAGGAGGTGTCCGGATAGCCGGACTATCATCATCGGCCGGACTCCAAGACTATGAAGACACAAGATTGAAGACTTCGTCCCGTGTCCGAATGGGACTTTCCTTGGCATGGAAGGCAAGCTTGGCGATAAGGATATGTAGATCTCCTACCATTGTAACCGACTCTGTGTAACCCTAGCCCTCTCCGGTGTCTATATAAACCGGAGGGTTTTAGTCCGTAGGATGAACAACCATTACAACAATCATACCATAGGCTAGTTTCTAGGGTTTAGCCTCCTTGATCTCGTGGTAGATCCACTCTTCTACTACCCATATCATCAATATCAATCAAGCAGGAGTAGGGTTTTACCTCCATCGAGAGGGCCCGAACCTGGGTAAAAACATCGTGTCCCTTGTCTCCTGTTACCATCTGCCTAGACGCATAGTTCGGGACCCCCTACCCGAGATCCGCCAGTTTTGACACCGACACAGATCTTTTCAGTTGTGATGTTTGGAGCTTCCTCATCAAATACTTGGGTATGCCTATTAGTTATACCACTTTGAGAAACTCTGACTGGGAATTCATTGTATGCAAATGTCTGAAAAGATTTGAAGCTTGGGTGGGCAATGCCGCCTCCATGAGAGGGAGACACACCCTTCTAGACTCTGTTGTCACCCAGTTACAATTGTATCATATGTCTATGTGGTTGATGAACAAAACTTTCATTGAGAAACTGGATTAGGATAGAAGAAGATTCTTCTGGCAAGGTTGTAACAAGAAAAAAAGACATTATCTTGTGAAATGGAGCAGGATCTGTAGATCCAAAGGAAAGGTGGCCTGGGGATTAAGGATCTGCATAAACAGAACATCAGTCTGATGGTGAAATAGTGGTGGAAGCTCGAAACACAAAGTGGGGTGTGGCAAGATATCGTTCGTGCTCGCTACTTGCGGAATAGGAGAGTAACGGATGTTGCCCCAAGGTTCTCTGACTCTCCGAGCTGGAAAGCCCTGGTGAAAGTCAAGGAAATTTACATGGCTGGTAGGAAAGTTATTGTTGAATCTGGGAACATTGCTAGGGTGTGGAGCGATCCTATTAACGGACTGATTCCGTTCAAGGATCAATACCCGCAGCTCTTTGATATCTGTAATGTCCCTGAGTGCACCATTAAACAAGTGCTAAATGTGGAGACCGACTCCTTTTTCAGGCACAGACTCAAGTCTGCTCTTGTTGACCAATGGGGGGCAGTTTTAGATGCAGTTAATAAACTTCCTCTTACTGACAAAGAAGATCGAGTGGTTTGGAGTTTGAACCAGAATGGTAAGTTTAGCACCAAATCTGCTTACAAATGGCTGGAAAAACCTCTCAACGGGTGCCATTATAAATGGATTTGGAAGGCCAAAATCCCTTTAAAGATCAAAAATTTTATGTGGCAACTCTCGCAAGACGCGGTGTTGACTAGGCAGGTGATGCGCCATAGGAAATGGCCTGGAAATCCTGTGTGCTCCTTTTGCAATGAGATAGAAACTTCCCAGCACCTGTTCTTTACTTGTTCTGTTGCGAGAGTGTTGTGGCGATCTATTGGGGTGGCCATTGGCATCGATAAGTGTCCAGATAACTACTGGCAATTCTTTGCCTGGTGCCACTCCTTTCTTCCAGGAGGGGGCAAATTCTATATGTTTGACTTGCAGCCGCGTGTTGGGCAATCTGGCTCGCTCGTAATAAGGCTACGTTTGAAAAAAAGCAAATCAAGTCTCCTTTTGAAATCGTGTTCTCCATGTGTTCTTTTCTTTTGTACTGGACAGGACTGCAGAAAGGTGAAGACACCGACACGCTCTTCTCAGGTGCCGAGATGATCAGGGCCAGCATGATGCAGCTGATGAGGCTTTGCAGGGCTGCCGCCCAGCCGATTGGAGGAGCTTGAAAGTACGTGGTGGACTCTTGCTGCTTTTGGAGTGAACAAAGTGGGTGTGCTGCTGGGAGAGCCTTCTTCCTTCACAGTGGCTTTTAGTCTGCGGGTTGTGATCTTTTGTTGTGTTAGCATGTTTCCCTCTTTGGGTGTACTGGAGCTTGGTGCTCTTGAACTGTATGTGTTACTAGGTTTTCGCCCCACAGCGTTCGGGTCGACGGCGACCGAATGGCAGTGGGTTTCCTGGTAATGCTTGAACTCGCCTTACCTCTTTCCCTCTTCCTAACTTTGTATTCGGAACTGGTTGTATTTCCGTTGTTTTCAATGGAAAGGGGTAATGCCCGGTTCAAAAAAAAGCTATGTTATCACATGCCTCTCTTTCTTCATTAGTTACATGTCACATCATTTATTTTTCCTAGATAAGTGTGATGTTACCATTTATGTTACTCCCGCTGTGGGTAGTCTTAGGGGCTAATTTAGTCCATCCGATCGTAATCGGACAACTCAGAAGAAATAGGCTAGGGAGTCCAATGAAAAAACTGAAGATATTTTAGAGATGTTTGGGGATGATCCGGAACCAATGGAGTTGACTGAGCGGTTCGGCTTTGGGGAAGTATCGGACACGCACGAGGTAGCGAAGGAGGGGGTCCATGACTACGCAGAGAGATAAGGCGGTCAAACAAGAGGGGAACGAGAACCCGGTTGGTCTAAGAAAGGTCAATGGAGACATACGGTCTGAGAACATGCCACAGAGCCAAGAAGAGAAGCGGCAACTACTAACAACTACGAGTTTTATGAAAACATGCGGATGAAATGCGGATGATGCGATGATGAAATGCAACAAGCAAAAATAAATCACACGGCAAAACTCAGAATAGCTGGAAGTCTTTTGGAGCGTGGGCCTTGGGGGGTCACAACTCTCCCATACTAACAGAGGATCTCGACCTGAGATCCTAGGGATGGAAGCGGAGAGAAACAGAAATGGAAGAGGTAAAACAAAGTTGCTTCTTTGACAAACGAGTGAAACCATGAACCTTGAGAGGTTGAACAAATTAAAAGAAAAATACAACAGAGATGAATGAGATTGCCAACAATCTATTAGAAAAGAGGAATAAGGAACATTACGAGAACTTGAAGGTTGCAAAGACATGAATCAAGGGTTTAATGGACAAGATAGAATTCGAAACTACTCCGGTTATAACAAGATGAGAAAGGAAGAATTCGGGCAACACTTCAGTTGAAAAGAGAGGCAAGACTTGATAAGATAAAAGGAACTTGAAAAGCAGACACGACACTCCTGTTAATTGCGCCAGAAAGGAAAAGAACATGACCTTGATATGACAAAATGATGGTTCGAAGAGCACAATATCAGAAAGCCTCCAGAATGAGCAATGGAGTGAAAAGAACGAAGAAGAAGAACATCTTCTATTCAAAAACATCCTTACGAATAAGGGTTGAGCGGAGTTGTTGAAGAATCAACAATCAAATGATTTACTCATCGTGGACTTGTGCAAACATCTCAAAACTAGAGGTGAAATTTTGCCACTAATGGGAAACAATTGTTGGGATTGAGATCAACAAAGGCGGAAAACTTATTTCACTGGGAGGATAAATGAAGAACTTGGGTCATTTATAAGCACCACATATAGCAATAATCCTTAGGGAAAAGCATTTAGGTGAAATACACCCCAAGACAACTCCAATGAATAAATTGAAGGGATGAAAAGATCTCCTAAATGAAGAAAATGATGGGTTTAAATATCTCATTCTTAACAACTTGTGAATCATGAAACATGAAGGAAATTGGCAAGAATGACACAATACCACATCAAAGGATAAGGGAGCAAGAATTGCATTTCAGAAAGCATGATGAAGAATGCTTGAACTCCTCCAATAAGAATCTTTATGACAACTTCAAGAACAAATGAAATCTTTGATGAACCACCATGTAGAGCCTCGAGGAAGACTCCGGATAGATAACAAGATGATCGAAACGAAAAGAAAGTTGAAAGAAGAAGATGAAGCCTTGCAACAACTTAGATGAAGCTTCGTGCCGATATAACCACGAAGCGTTGCAACTCCGGAAAGAAAGATGAATCACTTGGAATCGAGAATTTACTCATCATGAACAAACTCCGGAAGAAGGGATTAAATCACTTGGATGAAACAAGAATATGAATTATGTTATTCATATCCTTCATTAATTTAAATTGATGACAAGCAATGGATAGGCATGCTACTCATTCTCGTTGAAAGGATTAAGGAGAGATATAGCTCAACTTGAAGGTCTTCAATGAACCACCGGTATGTTTTAGAAAGAAAGAATGAATTGATGTGATGATAAAGGAAGAGGAATCTTGAATGAACTGCCGTAAGAATTGAAAACGATAAAGAAAGAGAACAAATCGCTGGTAAGAATTAGAAATGAACAAAGATAATTGAGGGAATTAGATCAAGAGAACGAAGAGATAATGAGCTGGCTAGATAGTACTTGAACGATGCACCGAAAGAATACAGAGACGAATGAAGAGGCTTCAATATAGAATACTTGGAGAACAAAGCTGAAAATTGAGAATGAATAATTATACCAAAAAATGATGGTCTCCGGAGAATCAAAACAAAAAGACTCATGAAATGCTTCAGATGGGTAAGAAAAGAATTCTCACGATTGGAAATGATTTAAGAGGATGGCATGAAGCTATAACCACGAATCTTCAAGAGAACGGACCAAGATTTAGGAAAAATTCTTCGTCGGACTTTAAATGTTGAGAATGATGATGAGAACCACCATGACAATTGATGTGACACTTTGGAGCAATGAAGAATCGAAATGTTGAACCAACGATGAAAAACTTTTGAAAGCGATCTTGGAGAAGGAATATGACTGATGATAATTCATTCGTACGTCAAACTTTGAAAAAGAATTTGAGAATAACTCCCGAAAATTCAGAAGAGTCATGTAAGATCTTGGAAAAAGATCTATGGGTTAGGGCCCACTCAAAGATACACCATTGAAAGATTTTTGAAAAGTGTGATTGCACCAGTTGAATTAAATGGCTTGAATGAGGTAACAACCTCGAAATAGCTTGAATTGATGCAGAGTGGAAACACGAATCTTCAGAGATATCTTCAGCACTCTGGGACAATTGAATATCAAGTGGGGAATGATTATGAGGAGCAACGGCATGTGAAAACATTTGGAACAATGATAGGGATATGATCGACACCGAAAGCTTGAATTGAATCTACCGAAAAGGAATACGAGAATGAAGAATGATGAACTCGAAGCTCCTGAGCATCTTCGCGAGGAAACACCAGATAAGAACACTGAAGGAAAAAAATGGAGCGACTTCTCATGAATAAAATGGATACTTGATTAAGATATATGAGTCCTTGAAGTTAAAGGTGGGATGGTGGGAAACAAAGGCAACTTGCGACGGATGAAACAAACACCGTTGTGAAGAACTGAGAATTGATCCACCAAATATTGAAAGGATAAATTAACTTGAAGAGAAGCACACCGGTTGGAAAATAATTTGTCGGTGTTCTAGATATGGGGGTATCCAGACTTGCCTGCCTACAGCCACCACGTGACTCCCCGATGGCCTGGTACGGCCCAGGTTCAGCATCAATGACTCAAGACCCTCGTGAGGGGCCAAGCCTCGCGAGGCGGACGATGCCAAGACCCCCGAGGGGATCGGCCTCTTCAGGCAGGCTCCCGAGGGGCAGAGAGTTCTATGCAAGGTGCACCTCGCGAGGCTCAGCTAACGTGAGCCATGATAACCAAGGCCAGGCAGGCGCCAGCGGGCATAGAGTGCCAGTTTCCTCTTTGGTGCAAGGGAGACAAGCCGTAGGCGCGGAGTCCCGAGGAATCAGCCAAAGGTTTCCATTCTGGTGCAACAAGACCAAGACCGCCAGGGCGGCAGGACGGAGGTCATCACCGAGCCCACCGTAGCGTCATGAACAGGGGCTTTTCGCAGGCGAAGATCACTTTATTCAGGATAAGCTGTAGTACTTGTCCCCTTTTGAACCCGGCCGTTGTGGGATCCCTTCCCGCCAACATTTGGGAAGACGACCAGGGCCACTATAAATAGGACTTAGCCACCAGAGAAAAGAGGGGGAGAGCAACGGGAAGAGATTCACTCTCACCCGACCACCTCACCAGCTCTCTTGAGCTCAAGAACACCTCACCTCCTGAGGCATGTTCATCCAATGTACTAGCTCATCCTCAGCTCTTCGAGGCAATCCACCAAAATGCTGGAGTAGGGTATTACACCGCAAGGTGGCCCGAACCAGGATAAACAATCGTGTCTCTTTGTCTCTTCGAGCTCGTCGCGCTAGGCTTAGGAGGATCACGAGTAGGCAGGCTTGGTAGGTTGAGATCTCCACACGCACCCCAGAGTTTGAACCTTTCAAGGGTTTGCGGAACCCGTATTCCGACATTTGGCACGCCAGGTAGGGGTGCGTGAGGGGTCCTCTGCTCTGTCCGTCAGATCGCGCCATCGGCTTCAATGGCGGCGCTCCTCCATCGACTCGACTGATGCGCGCCTTCAAAGAAGCACCGGGGATGCGCCATTTCACTCCCTCCCTGTGGGGGGTGGAATGGCCGCCCAAGTTCAGGCCCGATCTATCGCCATTCTACGACGGCATGGCGGAGCCGGCTGGCTTCCTCTAGGCGTACGAGGAGGAAATCTGGGCGGCCGACGGAGACAAAAAGGTGAAAGCCAATTGGCTCCCCATGGCCCTTGTAGGAGAGCCGCGCGCCTGGCTGCTCCACCTGCCGGAGTCCTCTGTGGCCTCCTGGGAGGAGCTGCATGGCCTCTTCATTGCGCACTTCACGGTCCCGGCGCCTCCTGTCGTTGCGTCCCTCTTAGGCGGCTCGCATGCGCCACCTTCTGATCGGCATATCAAGCATTTCTACCGGCAAGTAAGCATTGCCCAGGTGAGCCCGGGGGCTCCCCCGGGCTGGGCAGCACCGAAGGCCGACCTCGCCTTCGGCCCAGAAGACTATCCAGCGACCACGGTAGGAGGAGGAGCGCTCCCAATGCTCTGCACCCCCACCATCTGCAACGTGGCGGTCACCAGGACTGTCACACCCTGATTTTCATGGCACAACACTTATGATTATAAATCATGATAAAATGTGGTTTGACGAAAACTTTTGAGTGTTTTGGACTTTGCATTGATTGGATTTTGTCTGTTGTTGCAAGTGCTCTAAAAATCAAATAAATCCTCCAACTCCTATACTTCATCTCCTTGCTCCAAACTCTTGAAGCAATGATCATGCCATGTGTATAGTACATTATAGAATTTTCTTACAAAAATAATTTGGCCAAAAAGTATTTTCTAAATTTAGTTTTCCAAAAACCCCTGACTTGAGGTTTGCACTGCAAGTACTTGATTTGGGGTATGAAAAATCTTTCAAAGAGTATGTTTGACTTCTATTAGGTATAGGACTACCAAAAACCACAAAAATATAATTTTGAAAGTTATTTTCCTATTTTATTTAGAGGCTTTTTCTTTAGGCCAGAAATGGTCTTTAATAGGTTGAAATTATTTTAATGCTTTAAAAATATTTGGAAAACCTAGGGAAACTCAGTGGACATATATTGTCCATATATAAGAGTTTCAACACATGGTCATGTTCAAAATATTGGTTAAATCCCGCAAAAACCCTTTCTGGATATTTCAAGCTTTTGAAATATATACAAAGGAAATATTCTCTAAAAATTCCAAGAAAAATCTAACATGTCACATATGACATGTTTGATGATATTGCCAAGTATCATGTCATGGAGAATAGTATAACCCCATGAAATCCCCTCAAAACCATTTCTGTCCATTTTCAAGTTTGAACAACTTTACATTATCAAACTTGTCCAAATGCTCTCAAACTTGGTCAACATGCTAAAATGGTCTGATAAATCATCTAGACCAAGTGTCACAAGTTGGAGAACAAGTTAACTTTATCAAAGTGCCCCAAAACCCTTCCTGTCCAGAACCAAATTTGAAAAACTCTACATTGGCAACTTTTTCATTTTGATCCCAACTTTTGTGGACATGTTCAGAACCTTAAATTATGACACTACACCAAGTGGTGCATCAAGGAGAATAGATTTACTTGACTAAATCTTGGGAAGTCCATTTCTATTGATTTCTAGGGTTTACAAAAGTTGCATTGGCAACTTTGCCCAAATGAACTCAATCTTGGTGGAACCTCTTATTTTATCATGCCATTTGACACTGTCAAGCCTCATGATAAGGGAAGTCCATTTGCTTGCCCAAACCTTCATCAAACACCTTCTGGTAGAAATTTAAAATGCATGTTTTGGCCATTTCCACTAATCTCCATGAGCTAAACTTTCTCCCACAACCTCATCTGGTCCTCCTCTAACCCCTACATCTTTCCCTGCCCGAGGAGCCAGGATGATGGGGGTGAAAAGCTCTTTTCCCCCTCTCTAGACAACACCATTTCCACTCTCTCTCAACTCCCTCTCCCCTCTAGTGGATCCCCAGGGCATCCAATGCCATTGCCACATTGTTTACTCCCCCTGCCGCTGCCAGACGCAAGTGGACACGACAGAGCATGCAAAACACACTCATGCCAGCCAAAAGCCTGCTCTAGGAAGCGCTACAGTGGTTTCTGAGCCTTGCCACTGTGCTCCCGTCCACCTCGGGCCGCCCGAGCGCGCCAGTCGACGCGCCTCGGCATCCGCATCATGATAGAGGGCCTCCCACTTGCTCCCGCGCCCTCCTCTCGCCCCTGTGGCACGTGCCCGAGCGCCGCCCGCGTCCGCAAGTGGCTGCCCGCGTCCCTGGCCCGCCTCGTGCTCGCTCCTCTCTCCCTCTCTTCTTCCCTAGTCGTAGACCACGCCCAGGAAGACCCCCGACTCGAAGCCAAGCCCTCTCGTGGCCTCCAGCGACGGCCACGGCCTCTCCGTCGCACGGCCCCGCGGTGCTCCTCGCCCCCTTCTATTTAAGGCCACCCCTGAGCCCCTCTCTACTCCTTTGACTCTCTCTCGCTACCAATGACCCTTTGGACCAACTCATTCTTCCTCCCGTGCCCTCCATCCACCACAATGAACGGACCATCACCCGTCGGGCTCCGCCTAAATTTGAGCTAACCCAAGCCACTCCAACGCCCTCGTACCTCCACCGCAAGGCCCTCCATCGCCTCCGTTCGCCCCCAGGGAGGCCAGGCGCTCACGGCCAAAGATGGCCGATGGCCTCCTCCACCACCATCCAAGCCGTCACCACTACGACCATCCTCGGCGTGCGTGAAGCACCTAGACGGATGCGTCGCAGCCTCCTGAGCACGCTGGTGGGCAGAGTGTCGCCGAAAATGCTCTGTAACCCCGGCAATCACCGGCGGGAGCCGCTCGTCCCCGCGGCCAGAGCGCGCGCGGGAGGTTGAAGGCGACCTGCCGCTGGGACCCGCGCGTCAGCGACCCAGTGGGCGGGCCCCGCCCGTTTAAGTGGAAAACGTTTCGGCCGAATCCGCCTTCGACGTCGCCCTGTCGCCCGCGTTGCCGAACTGATGGGCCGGCCCAGTGCGTTGCGGCACTATGCTGCACCTAGTGCGCATTATAGGTATAAACCCCCTTCCTTTGTCTTTTCTTTTTCCTGAAACTTGTAAAATCTCCCAAATATTCATATTACCTCCAAATTTGATGATTCAGATTCCTAGTGACCCCATAAATCATTCTCTACCTTAAGGAGTAACTTACACATTTTTCCAGAATACTTTCTTTCACACATATTTCACAAAACCCCATTTCCCTATTTCTGTGACGGACTTTGGAAAATCACAGAGAGATCATCTTAGGTTATGAACATTTTTATTAATACTTTTTGTGACACACAATATAATGAGCCATTTCTTCATATTTGTCAACTTTGCAAATTCATAGGAAATTCATTTGAACTCAAAATCTAGTGAAACCAACTCCTAGATGCTTCTAAAATTATGATTTGTTAAATGGGTGCCTTTGCTCATTTTTTAAAAATATATTTCTGTACACTTCTTGCATATCCACAAACCCCTTGATTCCATCATATTGAAATGTTCAGAAATATCCATTTAACAAATCCCAATGAAACCACCTTGGTCATTTCTCATATGACCAAAGGTATCCTAGGAAAGTCCAACTCAAAATTTTAGAGCACTTCTATTTTTGCCTTGTTGTGTGGCTTATCGTGATTGTTTCCGACATTAGTTGACAAAGTAGACGGAGTATTTGGAGAAGGACCCGAAGACTTGAAGACTCTGACGAACCAGGCAAGCAGCCCTTTGACCATGATGAACCCTTTTTTATCATAGTAGCATTTCTCTCCGTGATTGTTGAATGCATGATATCTTGAATGGCAACCTTGCTAGGTTTGCCTTTGTTGCATGCCCCGTTGATACTTGCATTGTTCATGACTCTGTCCTTGTTTAGAGTTGTGCTGGTGGGTTGTAGAAATATGCTATAGTTGTTGGCTGAGCAAAATGGGTCGGAGTTATGCATGGTAAGGAACAAGTGTGGTTTGACATACATGCAAAGAGCCCCAGTGGGTGCCACCAATGCCCCTGGGAGATGATGATGAACTAGTTCACTACTTGGTGGAGAGGTAGTGTACCGAGGCTTGATGAAAGTGTTGTTTACAGAGACGGATTAGATTTAAGATTTGTTGACTATCCCAACCCTACATGCGCAACCACTCTAACCTTATATGGGGAAAGGGCATTATTGATTACCTAGGCCGATACTAGCTTGGAGACCGCATTACTAGTGAAGGGGGAGAGTTGGTGCTCTCTCTCGGGATGGGGTCATGCCAGGTAGGGCGGCCATGGCTGTTTTCATAGGGCACCGCACACACCATTTGTACCCCGTGCTAGTGGTATGTGATGAATATGGGAGCGAGGCTCCACGATTTTAAGATGTGAAATGTTGGGCACGGGTGTTACTACCAATCGAGTGGACTCTATGTTAGTGTCGTCTCGGGAAAGATAGTGATCGGGTGCTTACCCCGGGTACTTGAGGTACCGCGGGTCATGGATTTTACAGATGTTCCCCGGATCTTGTGGGTAAAGTGTGCAACCTCTGCAGAGTGTCAAACTATTCGAATAGTCGTGTCCACGGTCAAGGACGATTGGGTGGTGCTGCTTAGACTATGTCCATATGTTTCTGAAAAATAGCCCGGTTTGGTGATATTGTTGATGTGATTCCTGAGGAAGTCATGATGAGCTTGAGCATGAGTTGTTCATAACTCTTTCTCGAGGCTGGTGTCTGTAACCTCCTGATACTTGTTGCAGACGCATTCATGCCCTTGGTAAATGTTGATCATGCCTGCATCAGCAAAACTAGCTTTCCACAAAAATGCTAATTAAGTAGTAGAGCTTTGCAGAATTATTTTGTTATCACTCTTGGGTTAATTACGAGTACATTCAAAGTACTCATTGGCTTGCCACTGGTTATTTTATTGGCCAGGTTTGAAAGAACTGGATATAATGAAGAGTACCTTGGTGACGAACATGCGAGCTAGGACGCTTCCCAGTCATAATGCCTATAGGGTTAAGGCAGATGGCATGGGTCCCAGTTATTGACGAAGATTTCCACTGCAATGTTATACTCAAGACTTGACCATAATGGTCATAATTTATGTAAGACGGTATGTATGGATGTAAGACTCTTGTTATTCAGCTTCTATGTGTTCAGTGAGCATTGATCTCTGGGATCACTGTACACGTGCATTCGGTGATCACGACTTATGAGTCGGGGTCCCCACAAGGACCCTCGTCGACGGTGGAGTCGGCCTCAACGTGCTCTCCGCGGAGGCGTTCAGCCTGCTGCATGTGCCTCATGGCCGGCTCCACCCCACCAAGCCCTTCTCTGGGGTCGGCGGTGGCTTCACCCGCCCGCTGGGGCAGATATGTTTCCCCATTACCTGCGGGACCCGCGACAACTACCGCACCGAGCTCATCGACTTCGACATCGCCCAGATCGACTTGCCATACAATGTATTCCTCGGATACCCCGCCTTGGCCAAGTTCATGGCGGCAACTCATCCAGCTTACAACCTCATGAAGATGCCTGGCAGCAATGGTGTCCTCACGGTGGCAGGGGACACCAAAGACGCGGTGCAGGCCCTCAAGCTCACCTTCAGATCCGCGGCATCAGCGCTGCCTGGTGAGAAAGGGGGTGCTGGGGCCCCGGGAGCAGCGTCGTCCAAGAAGAAGCAATTGTTCTCCCAAGACCGAGCGGAGATGAAGCAAGTGCTGGTCAGTGAGGAGTGGACAACCAACGCCACCTTCACCATAGGGGCTGGCCTCCCTCAGGACCAGGAGAAAGCATTGGTCTAGCGCGCCAACAAGGATGTATTTGCTTGGTAGCCCAAAGATCTAGCTGGGGTCCCAAGGGGAATAATCAAGCACCACCTAAAGGTATGCCCAAACGTGCGGCCGGTATAGCAGAAGGCCCGCCACCAGTCCACCGAGAAGCAAGCAATTATCGTCCAAGAAACCCGCAAGCTACAGGACGCTGGGTTCATCAGGGAAGTACGATACCCAGAGTGGTTGGCGAACCTCGTTGTCGTCCCCAAGAAGGAAGGGAAGGAACGCATGTGTGTCGACTTCACCAACCTCAACAAGGCCTGCCCTCAAGATCCATTTCTACTTCCTCGCATCGATCAGATCGTGGACTCCACCGCCGAATGCGACCTGTTGTGCTTCTTGGACGGCTTCTCAGGCTACCACCAGATCAAGATGGCCGTGCAAGATGTGGAGAAGACGGTGTTCCTGACCCCCTAAAGGGTGTACTGCTAAACTTGCATTCCCTTCGGGCTGCGCAATGTTACCTTCCAGCGGATGATGCATATCGCCCTGGGCACGTAGCTTGAGAGAAACACGGAGGCCTATGTTGACTACATAGTGGTGAAGTCTCAGAAGGCTGGGACCCTGATAGCAGAACTGGAGGAGACGTTTGCCAGCTTGCCCAAGGTGGATCTTCGGCTCAATCCGTAGAAGTGTGTATTCGGGGTCCCCTCTGGCAAGCTGCTGGGCTTCCTGATGTCGCATAGAGCGATCGAGGCCAATCCAGAGAAGGGCAAGGCAATAGAAGACATGATCCTCTGCAGACCCTGAAGGAGATGGAAAAGCTGGTGGGCTGCGTAACCTCACTGGGGCGCTTCATCTCCAAGATGGGGGAGCATGCCCTCATGTTCTTCAAGCTGATGAAAAGGAAGGGGCCGTTCGAGTGGACCCCGGAGGCAGACGCAACCTTTAAAGACCTCAAGAGATACCTGACCAGCCCACCAGTGATGGTGGCGCCGCGCCCTCTTGAGCCCTTGGTGCTCTATTTGGCAGCCACCCCTCACTCAGCCAGCGCCGCCCTGGTGGCGCTGGGGAAGGAGCGCCCGTCCTCGGACCCTCAGCAAGATGCTCACCCACCAAGCAAAGCGCAGCACCCTCAGGACAGCACACGTGGGGCCTTAACCGACCCAATGGCCGATAACCCTCCCGAGGCTGCGGTTGACCCCACAGCTGGGGGAGGGGGGCTCCTGAGGAAGGACCTTGCGAGACCACCGAAGCCCCGCGTCCTCAAGAAGAAAAGGACTCCACCAGTGCCTCTCCCCTCGTCGAGCACCCAGTCTACTTCGTCAGCACGGTGCTGAGGCAGGCACGGGCGTGTTACCCCATGCCTTAAAAACTCTTGCTCGCGCTCCTCGCCGCCTCCCGAAAGCTGCGCCACTACTTGCAAGGCCGCCCCATCAAAGTCATTTCGGCATACCCTCTAGAGAGGGTGCTCCAGAACCCGAACGCCGCCGAGCGAGTTGCAGAATGGAACGTCGAGCTTCAGGTGTTCCATCTTGAGTTCAGCACCACCAGGGTCATCAAGGGTGCGGCCCTCGCTGACTTCGTGGCCGAGTGGACTGACATCCCCGACCACGGGGTGAGCGAGGACCGCTCGCTCTTATCTAGGGACGAGGAACTAGACGGGTGGATCATGTACTTTGACGGAGCATTTGCACGACAAGGCACAGGATCATGAGCCGTCCTCATCTCACCAGCCAAGGACACACTCTACTACGCGGTACAACTCTGTTTCCAGCAGGGCAAGAAGGTCTCCAACAACATTGCGGAGTTCGAGGGCTTGCTCGCCGGTCTCAGGGCCGCGGCGACGCTGGGGGTGAAGCGCCTCACCATCAAGGGCGATTCCCAGCTCCTCGTCAACTTCTCCAACAAGGAATACACGCCCAAGGACGAGCACATGGAGGCATACCTAGAAGAGGTACGCAAGATGGAGAAGCGGTTCTTGGTCTTGGAACTGCAGCACGTGCCGCGAGGGACGAACAAGGAGGCGGACGTATCGCCAAGAGAGCCTCCCAAAGGCTCCCCCGTGAGCCGGGGGTGTTTGAGAAGCGGCTCTTCAAGCCATCTGCGGCTCCCCCCGCCGCGGCTCCAGCACCGCCTCAGGAGGAGCTGCCTCAGGTGCCTGTGGCTGGTGCCCTAGCATGCGGTCATCCCACAGGGGCCCGCCTGCTGCTTGTGCTTGAGCCTCAAGAGGGGTGCTGGACTAAGGACTTCAAGGCGTACCTGCTTCAAGGGACCTTGCCAGAGAATGAGGAGGATGCCCAATGATGTCCTACTGCATCCAGGACGGTGAGTTATATCGCAAAAGGCCCAATGATGTCTCGTTGCAATGCATCTCCAGGGAGCAGGGACTGGAGCTACTAGCGGACATACATGGTGGGGACTGCGGGCATCATTCCTCATCACACACTATGGTGGGCAAGGTGTTCCACAGTGGCTTCAACTGTCCCACTGCGCTCAACGACACCATAAAGCTGGTGCGTTCCTATGAAGCATGTCAGTTCCACGCCAAGTGAATTCACCAGCCTACACAGGGCCTCGAGACAATCCCGCTCACATGGCCGTTCGCGGTTTGGGGGCTGGACATCTTTGGGCCGTTCCATCGAGCGCCAGAGGGCTACCGATACCTCTACGTCGCCATCGACAAATTCACCACATGGGCGGAGGTAGAAGCTGTTCGCGCCATCCCAGCTGGATCAGCCGTCAAGTTCATCAAGGGCATCATGAGCCGGTTTGGGGTTCCTAACCGCATCATACCGACAATGGCTCACAATTCACTAGCAATCTTTTCAAAACATACTGTGCTAACCTTGGAACGCATATATGCTACGCCTCAGTGGCACACTCTAGGAGCAACGGCCAAGCCAGGCGGGCTAATGCCGAAGTCCTAAGGGGCCTCAAGACAAGAACCTTCAAGAAGAAGCTCAAGGCCTGCGGCAGGGGCTGGCTCGACGAGCTACAGTCCATGCTGTGGTCCATCTGCACCACCGCGACCAAGCCAACGGGAGAGACACCATTCTTCCTCGTCTACGGAGCAGAATCGGTTCTCCCACACGAGGTCATGCATCTCTCCACGCGGGTCCTGGAATTCGACGAGGCGCATCAGGACGCCACGCGGGGTATGGATCTCGTACTAGGGGAGGAATGCTGCCGTCAAGCCTCGCCCCGGGTGGCAAGGTACCAGCAGGCGCTGCGGCAGTATCACTGTCGTGGCATCCGCTCCAGGACGTTAGAGGTGGGCGAAGTCATCCTGAGGTGGGTGCTCTCTAGGGAAGGGCTGCACAAGCTCTGTCCCATGTGGGAGGGCCCGTTTAGGATTGCCCGTGTCTCCAGGCCTGGCGTCGCGCGCCTGGAGACACAGGATGGGTCCCCATCCAGAATGCCTGGAACATCCAGCACCTCCTGAAGTTCTACCCCTGAAGAAAGGCTCCGGCCTGTGAAGCAAGGCTCCGACCTGTGAAGGTCTCCGCTCGTGACAGTCTCACGTAATAATGAGTGGGGCTATATATGCCCTGGAGTCTCCTGAGAGCCGCCCTGGGGCCTCACGGGGGCTCCCTCCCACATCTTAGTGGCAGCACTTAGCTCTGCGCCGGTGAGAAGACTAGATTAGGTTGCAGTCTTTTAGTAATCTTTCAATGGATTTTGTGTTTTCATGTTTCGGTTCACCAAGTTGATTTCTTCTCCTCCCGTTCGTTTGCTTTTAGCCTAAGGATAGGAGAGAGGTGGCAATTGCCCGTCACTCTTGCTCTCGCGCGTGGGGGCTAGGCAGGTGTGTGCGCCTTGGGCCTGCCCTCATGAGCGCACACCGCGCCGAACCCCGCTGCCCTGGTGCTTCGTCCTTATCCTAGTGAGGAGCCCTCAATCAAGCTCATTGGCATCAACACCCCTCATATCCGTGCCCCTGGGGAGCGTGATGTGGTTCATTAAGTAAGAGCTTGTCTATGACAGGGGGCTCGCATAAGGAGGAATCAGGTGCTCATCAAGTTTTCTTTTCCTTTAAAAACAGCCCTGCAGCCATTCCGTGTCGGCTCCCAAGACCCCAAGGCACCTCCAGAGGTCTTTGACCTCCAGCTCCCCAGGAAGGGGACCTCGCCGGGCACCTGATGCCAAGTCCTCAGGAGGCGGAAAGCTACTGCACGCATATCAAGCTAAGTTTTCCTATCCTGGCCTACTCAGAGCGCAAACATTACGGCACAATACAAAATAGCAAGCATAGCATAAAGGGTATAACTTCCATAGTCCATTACACGCCCCGGAGGGGTACACTATCTTTTTTTCGAATTACAGGAGAAAGGAAATGCTAAACAAAGAAGACCCGAGGATGTACGAACCCAACATCGGCGCCACGTCCTCAAGCAGCGCCTCAAGGTGGCCCGACACTCCACCAGTTCCCCCATAGGCGACATGGGGCCGCGGCCGGTCTTGAGTCCAAGTCCGGCGGCCCCAGGCTAACGCCGGGCTCCTCTCCAGCTTCACCGGAGCGCTGCGGTGGGACGAACCACAGTCGTCCTCGACCCGAGCGCGACGGCGTGGGGGTCGGTCGTAGCCACCACTGCTCAAGCTCTCATCCGAGGAAGAGCTGCTGTCGCGAGAAGAGGAGCGCACACCGCCAAGGCCAAGATCACCTTCGCCACCCTTATCGACGCTGCTGTCTTCCGGGCAGCACCCCATGCGGCGGCCGTCCCCCGTGAACACCCTCACGTAGAGGGTCGCCAGGCTGTCATACTTGAAGTGGAGGGTGCACCTTCCGCCCAGGCCTCGCGCGTGGGCGAACTTCTGCCAGCCGCGGGTCAGGACCACGCCACCAAAGGCGATGACCTCAGTCCCGACCATCAATGCTCTGCTGCAGCAGCCGTCAGCCAGCAGCCAAAGACCATCGAGCCTCGAGGATGGAAGCTCGCTGGAGAAGAAGCGCGGAAGCCAGAGCGAGGTGCCGGCCGGGCTCTTCGACCACACCACGAAATCGGGAGCACGTCCAGCGAGGAGAAGCGCGGTCAAGGAGGGCGCACGATCACAGTGCGCCTCCCTTCGTCATGGGGGCTGCTCTGAAGCCAGTGGCCCCTGCCGCGAGAAGAGGTACCATCATGGGTGCCAAGAGAAACACCGGCCCTGGGGGATGCACGCCCGCGCCCCCTAGGAACTTCTGCGGTGGTTGAGGGGCACTTGGGGGACGGCCGCGGCCTCTCTTGGGAGGCGGAGTGGTTGGTCCCTCCTAGCAAGACGGAGAAGGATGAGAAGCGGGCGACAAGAAGACGAAGGAGAGATGGACGAGGGGGCTTTGCCCCTCCTCCACTTTTATAGCCAAGGAACGCCAACCGCCGGCCTCCACGACCTCGCGCCATGATGATCTTCTACATGCTGCAAAGTTTCGTCAAGTCGAACAGTTCCCGAGGCAGCGTGGGGAAGTGGAGACGCCCACGTCCCATCAATCGCCATGCGTCATCAAGGCCGCAGGTGGTTAGGGCCCGTGGCGCTCCACACTTGCCCTTTGGCTTCGCCTAGAAGCCAAGTCCGAGCACGCCTTGGGCCTGGGGGCTACTGTCGGCGTTCTGGATATGGGGGTATCCAGACTTGCCTGCCGGCGGCCCACCACGTGGCTCTCCCGATGGACTGGTACGGCCTAGCTTCAGCATCAATGACTCAAGATCCTCGCGAGGGGACAAGCCTCGCGAGGCGGATGACGCCAAGACCCCCGAGGGCATTGGCCTCTTTATGCTGGCTCCCGAGGGGTAGAGAGTTCTTTGCAAGGTGCACCTCACAAGGCTCAGCTGACGTGAGCCATGACGACCAAGGCCAGGCGGGCGCCAGCGGGCACAGAGCGCCAGTTTCCTCTTTGGTGCAAGGGAGGCAAGCCGCAGGTGTGGAGTTCCGAGGAATCAGCCAAAGGTTTCCTTTCTGGTGCAATAAGACCAAAACCGCCAGGACCACAGGGCGGAGGTCATCACCGAGCCCACTACAGTGTCACGACCAGGGGCTTTTCACAGGCAAAGACCACTTTAGTCAGGATAAGTTGTACTGCTTGTTCCCTTTCGAATCCGGCCGTTGTGGGGTCCCTTCCTGCCAACATTTGGGAAGAGGACCAGGGCCACTATAAGTAGGACTTAGCCACCACCATAGAGAGAAAAGAGGGGAGAGCAACGGGAAGGGATCCACTCTCACCCGGCCACCTCACCAGCTCTCTTGAGCTCCAGAACATCTCACCTACTGAGGCTTGTTCATCCACTGTACGAGTTCATCCTCAGCCCTTCGAGGCAATCCACAAAAATGCTGGAGTAGGGTATTACACCACAAGGTGGGCCAAACCAGGGTAAATTGTTGTGTCTCTTTGTCTATTCGAGCTCATCGTGCTAGGCTTTGCAGGATCGCGAGTAGGCAGGCTGGGTAGGTTGAGATCTCCGCACACACCCCAAAGTTCGAACTTTTGAAGGGTTTGCGGAACACGTAGTCCGACAGAATTGTCAAGACAATCTCGACTATCAAGAAGGATTAGTATTCACATAGAAGTGTGAGAACACCGCTTAGGAAAGGTACAGAATCAACACTTGACTTCGAAGCAACTTGAATACCACAACTCAAAACAAAACAAAGGATTTGGCTTGCAAAATAAGCCGGAAACAAACATATGATAGAAATTTCGCCCAAAGTGTTTGTGATGAGGCCCCACGGGCACGACATACAGCGGACGTCATTAATGACAAACAAGACATCCCCGAATCAGCATAGCCAAGGATTCTTTAAGACGCCTCGCAACCACTGTAAATCAACCGTGAAAAGTGACCCACTAGACGTTGGAACCCAATCTCAAATCATACATCTGTCGGAAACAAATCCTGGGTAACTACTTGAATTCCCACCTATTAACCCTCGAAACTTTCTGGTTATGCAATCAAGAGTTGGGGATACAGGGAGCCACAAATATCTCACACAATAAACAAATCCTACACTCCAACTGTATCCATCCGTCAACACATAACCAAGAAAACTCCGGAAATCGTGTACCTCGACCTTTGAAAAGCATCCGATATACGAGCTGTGGCAATACTCCCGAACTCCCTCCCGAGTATTGGGTGGTGTTGAGGTTATCTCATCACTAACTGCATATAAGAGATTTTCAATGTCGGCGAGCTCAGGTATATCGGAACTGCAATGGTAAAATTGTGACGACAACACCTCGGAGCTCAACACCCCAGGACACTGCCACAATCCCTAAATGTCAGGAGGCACCAAGAACAATGTTCTCGTCACAATAATATCGGAATGATCCCAAGATACCCGCGTGATCCTAAAAAAATTTTGAGTGAAAAAAGATATATGAGTGGAGAAAACACCTACGTCAGGAGTCCTTTCCAGAGCGACGAAGGGGATAAGGAGTAAAAGAATTCCTACTCTCCGATATATAATTAGACTCAAAATAGTTTTCTTCTAGACTCAACAACGGCAGCAGTTCGATCAATCAAGGGGGCTCCTAAGGTCGGTAAGGCTCTGATACCAACTTGTAGCACCCAAGATGCGGTTCTATCCCAATCACGTTGTCAGGACCCCGATCCCAAGTCACACCAATCTAGCATGTAACACATCATATCACTTTGCGGCCTCACGCACGGTATTCCCACGGGTGCCACCTTACCTGGTCAGGGACCGTTTGCGCCTTGTGGCTCACATGATAGTGCCGCTAGCATCCATATGACAAAGAACCCGGGATGACATGACTAGTCATGGACCCAAAGTGGCGCTAACTTACAGGGACATGCATACATGACCCAACAACGAACGTGTCGATCAACAAAGTATGAACTCATGTCGTAGCAAGCTTCATGGACTTAAAGAAACAACGTGTGACATTTCCCCAAAGGGACAGACACAAGAACGAAGAAGGACACATGCCGGCCAGCCTAAGTGTTCCGGAGTAGTAGCAAGCTACCATGGCTCAGTGGAAGCACTAGGACACATTTCCCGGTAAGAGAGGCTACTAAGGATGAACAACTAGGTTGTCAGATCCCACACATGCCAAGCATTTCAAATCATACACACAATATGCTCGATATGTGCAAATACAACATGGCATCACAACATAACTCTTTGATTCAAATTATTTATTCATTAGGCTCCAAGGAGCCAAGTATTACAAACATAGGTCTCATGACCCAACATTCATAACATACAAGTCAAAGCACATGCGGAAGCTTATCATGTCTAAGTATAGACATCTACAAATGAAAAAGACTGAGAAGCCTCACTATCTATCAGATCCTGTAGAGGGCACAAGATCGTAGCTGAGGTAACAAGCTAAACGTCAAAGTCCACACGGAACTACTAGTAAGACTGAAGTCTCTCTCCAAAAACATAAATTAAGCAAATGTGAGTACAAGTGTACCCAACAAGACTTACATCAGAACTAACTACATATGCATCATTATGAACAAAAGGATGGTGGGGTTTAACTGCAACAAGCAAGCATTGACTCGATGGCTATCCTGAACTATGACTGCAAGTAACTCCTTTGAGGTGGCGCACACGTGTCCACAAATTCACCATATCAATACACCACCATGGATCCGCTCCCGTCTCCTACGAGAACACCATCCATAGCGCACACGCTTATCTTGCACATTTTAGAGTATACACTTTCACTTGTCTATGAACTGTATAGACAACCCAGAAGTCCTTTAACGCGGACACGGCTATTCGAATAGATGATGTTAACCCTGCAGGGTGATACATCTCCAACGTATCTATATTTTTCGATTGCTCCATGCTACTTTATCTACTGTTTTGGACTATATTGGGCTTTATTTTCCACTTTTATATTACTTTTGGGACCAACCTATTAACCAGAGGCCCATCCAGAATTGCTGTTTTTTGCCTTTTTCAGTATTTTGAAGAAACAGAATATCAAATGGAGTCCAAACGAAATGAAACCTTCGGGATCGTGATTTTCCAACCGAACGTGATCCAGGAGACTTGGACCCTACTCCAAGCAGTGTCCGAGGAGGTCATGAGGGTGCAGGGTGCGCCCCCCTGGGCGTGCCCCCTACCTCGTGGGCCCCTCGGAGCTCCACCGACGTAGTCCTTCCTCCTATATATACCTACATATCCCCGAACAATCAGAACAGGAGCCAAAAACCTAATTCCACCGCCACAACCTTCTGTATCCACGAGATCCCATCTTGGGGCCTGTTCCGAAGCTCCGCCGGAGGGGGCATCCACCATGGAGGGCTTCTACATCATCACCATAGCCCGTCTGATGAAGTGTGAGTAGTTTACTTCAGACCTTCGGGGCCATAGCTAGTAGCTAGATGGCTTCTTCTCTCTTTTTGGATCTCAATACAATGTTCTCCCCCTCTCTCGTGGAGATCTATTCGATGTAATCTTATTTTTGCGGTGTGTTTGTTGAGACCGATGAATTGTGGGTTTATGATCCACTATTATCTATGGAAAATATTTGATTCTTCTCTGAATTCTTTTATGTATGATTGAGTTATCTTTGCAAGTCTCTTCGAATTATCCTTTTTGGTTTGGCCAACTAGATTGGTAGTTCTTTCAATGGGAGAAGTGCTTAGCTTTGGGTTCAATCTTGCGGTGTCCTTACCCAGTGACAGAAGGGGCAGCAAGGCACGTATTGTATTGTTGCCATCGAGGATAACAAGATGGGTTTTTTATCATATTGCATGAATTTATCCCTCTACGTCATGTCATCTTGCTTACGGCGTTACTCTGTTTTTAACTTAATACTCTAGATGCATGCTGGATAGCGGTCGATGAGTGGAGTAATAGTAGTAGATGTAGAATCGTTCTGATCTACTTGTTTTGGATGTGATGCCTATATACATGATCATTGCCTAGATATACTCATTACTATGCTCAATTCTGTCAATTGGTCAACAGTAATTTGTTCACCCACCGTAGAATACTTATGCTCTTGAGAGAAGCCACTAGTGAAACCTATGGCCCCCGGGTCTATTCTCATCATATCAATCTATATCACTTTATTTACTTGCTTTGTTTTCACTTTACCTTTACTTTTTACTTTGCATCTATCTATCAAAAATACCAAAATATTATCTGTTTCAGATCTCACTCTCGTAAGTGACCGTGAAGGGATTGACAACCCCTAAGCGTTGGTTGCGAGTTGCTATCGTTTTGTGTAGGTACGAGGGACTCGTGCGTGGTCTCCTACTGGATTGATACCTTGGTTCTCAAAAACTGAGGGAAATACTTATGCTACTTTACTGCATCATCCTCTCCTCTTCGGGGAAATCCAACGCAGTGCTCAAGAGGTAGCAAGAAGAATTTCTGGCGCCGTTGCCGGGGAGGCTCACGCAAGCAAGTCAACCATACCAAGTACCCATCCCAATCCCTATCTCTCACATTAGATTATTTTCCATTTGCCTCTCGTTTTCCTCTCCCCCACTTCGCCTTTGCCGTTTTATTTGCCCTCTCTTTCCCAATCTCCTGCTCTCTTTCCCATTTGCCTTTTCCCGTTGCCTTTCTGTTTGCTCGTGTGTTTGTCATTATGTCTAACTCCTTATCCGCTCCTATGTCTCCTGAGTTTGAAGTTCTTCACTTCAAGCAAAGGAAAGGAGAAAAATTAAAAGATGCTTGGTATAGGATGATGGAATCTTATCGTAAGTGCACCCTAGAGGTGAACTATAGAATTCTTCTTCGCATTTTTATGTTGGGTTGAATATGACGCATAGACAACTCTTGGATTGCATTGCCAAGGGAAATTTCCTTGAGATTGATCCCAGTATTGCGCAAGAAATTATAGAGGGAATAGTGGGAACACTACCCCAAAAGGGAGGATCTCATCCTACCCATGGAGAAAACCAAGTGTTTGAGAAAATTTGCGAAGTAACAATTTTTTTACAAAAGTCTCTTGAGCCTCTTAAAAGTGTTAGCGGGAATCTTCACCGCATGAATATGTTGATTACTCTTTGTAATAAGAAGTTGGATTCTTTAGATTTAAAAATTTCCGAATATGAAGGGAAGCGGAAAGAACTTCCTGTATTCGAGCATGACTCCGCTAAAAAAATGAAAATTAAAGATGGCAATACCTAAATCTATCCTTGCTTTTATGCCTAGCTAGGGGCGTTAAATGATAGCGCTTGTTGGGAGGCAACCCAATTTTATTTTGTGTTTTTTGTTTTTGCTTCTGTTTAGGAATAAATAATCCATCTACCTTCTGTTTGGATGTGGTTTTATGTTTTAATTGGTGTTTGTGCCCAGTAGGACCTATAGGATAACCTACGATGATAGTTGATTTGATTCTGCTGAAAAACAGAAACTTTACACACACGAATTTAGTTATGATAAATCACAAGAACGTGCTTTTGCGTTGATTCTTTTTTCTGCTGATCAATAAACAAATTTTCCAGGAGTTCCTATTTTGGTAGAATTGTTAGAGTTTCAGAAGTTTGCGTTAGTTACAGATTGCAACAGACTGTTCTGTTTTTGACAGATTCTGTTTTTTCGTGTGTTGTTTGCTTATTTTGATGAATCTATGGCAGTAAATTAGTTTATAATCCATAGGTAAGTTGGAATACAGTAGGTTTAACACCAATATAAATAAATAATGAGTTCATTACAGTACCTTGAAGTAGTCTTTTGTTTTCTTTCTCTAACGGAGCTCACGAGATTTCTGTTGAGTTTTGTGTTGTGAAGTTTTCAAGTTTTGGGTGAATTCTTTTGATGGATTATGGAACAAGGAGTGGCAAGAGCCTAAGCTTGGGGATGCCCATGGAACTCCCAAGATAATCCAAGGACACAAAAAGTCAAAGCTTGGGGATGCCCCGGAAGGCATCCCCTCTTTCGTCCACTTCCATCGGTAATTTACTTGGAGCTATATTTTTATTCACCAACATGATATGTGTTTTGCTTGGAGCATCTTGTATTATTTGTGTCTTTTATTGTTAGTCTACCACAATCATACTTGCTGTACACATATTTTGAGAGAGCCATACATGATTTGGAATTTGTTAGAATACTCTATGTGCTTCACTTATATCTTTTGAGCTTGATAGTTTTGCTCATAGTGCTTCACTTATATCTTTTGAGCGTGATAATTGTTGCTCTAGTGCTTCACTTAGATCTTTTAGAGCATGGTGGTGGATTTGTTTTAAAGAAACTATTGATCTCTCATGCTTCACTTAGATTATTTTGAGAGTCTTTAATAGCATGGTAATTTGCTTAATGTTAATATACTTGGTGTTCAAGATATGTGAAACTTTCTTTTGAGTGAATTGAATACTAAGATAAGTTTGATGCTCGATAATTGTTTTGAGATGTGGAGGTAATAATATCAAAGTCATGCTAGTTGGGTGATTATGAATTTGAGAAATACTTGTGTTGAAGTTTGCAAGTCCCGTAGCATGCACGTATGGTTAAAGTTGTGTAACAAATTTGAAACATGAAGTGTACCTGGCTTGTGCATCCTTATGAGTGGCGGTCGGGGACGGGCGATGGTATTTTCCTACCAATCTATCCCCCTAGGAGCATGCACGTATTACTTGAATTTTTGATGACTTCTAAATTTTTGCAATAAGTATATGAGTTCTTTTGACTAATGTTGAGTCCGTGGATTATACGCACTCTCACCTTTCCACCTTTGCTAGCCTCTTCGGTACCGTGCTTTGCCCTTTCTCACCTTGAGAGTTGGCGCAAACTTCGCCGGTGCATCCAAACCCCGTGATACGATATACTCTATCACACATAAACCTCCTTATATCTTCCTCAAAACAGCCACCATACCTACCTATGATGGCATTTCCATAGCCATTCCGAGATATATTGCCATGCAACTTCCACCATCATCATCATGACATACATTACTTTTGTCATATTGACATTGCATGATCTTGTAGTTGACATCGTATTAGTGGAAAAGCCACCATGCATTATTTTCCATACATGTCACTCTTGATTCATTGCACCATCCTGGTACACCGCCGGAGGCATTCATATAGAGTCATATCTTGTACTAAGTTTCGAGTTGTAATCCTTATGTTGTAATCAATAGAAGTGTGATGATCATCATTATTAGAGCATTGCCCAAATAAAAAAAAGAGAAAGGCTAAAAAGAAAAAAAAAGAAAGGCCAAAAAAAAGAAAAGAAAAAGAAAAGGGCAATGCTACTATATCTTTTCCACACTTGTGCTTCAAAGTAGCACCTTGTTCTTCATGTAGTGAGTCTCATATGTTGTGCTTCAAAGTAGCACCTTGTTCCTCATGTAGCGAGTCTCATAAGTTGTATTTTTATACTAGTGGGAATTTTTCATTATAGAACTTGGCTTGTATATTCCTACGATGGGCTTCCTCAAATGCCCTAGGTCTTCATGAGCAAGCGAGTTGGATGCACACCCACTAGTTTTCTTTTGTTGATCATTCATAGCTCTAGTGCATCCGTTGCATGGCAATCCCTACTCACTCACATGGATATCTATTGATGGGCATCTCCATAGCCCATTGATACACCTAGTTGATGTGAGACTTTCTCCTTTTTTGTCTTCTCCACACAATCCCCATCATCATATTCTATTCCACCCATAGTGTTATACCCATGGCTCACGCTCATGAATTGCATGAAGGTTGAAAAAGTTTGAGATTATTTAAGTATGAAACAATTGCTTGGCTTGTCATCGGGGGTATAGAAGTTGGGAACATATTTGTGTGACGAAAATGAAGCATAGCCTAACTATATGATTTTGTAGGGATGAACTTTATTATGCCATGTTATTTTGAGAAGACATGATTGCTTTGATTAGTATGCTTGAAGTATTATTATTTTTGTGTCAATATGAACTTTTGTCTTGAATCTTTTGGATCTGAATATTCATATCACAATTAAGAAGATTTACATTGAAATTATGCCAAAGTATCACTCCGCATCAAAAATTCTTTTTTATCATTTACCTACTCGAGGACGAGAAGGAATTAAGCTTGGGGATGCCTGATACGTCTCCAACGTATCTATAATTTTTGATTGCTCCATGCTACTTTATCTACTGTTTTGGACTATATTGGGCTTTATTTTCCACTTTTATATTACTTATGGGACTAACCTATTAACCGGAGGCCCAGCCCAGAATTGCTGTTTTTTGCCTTTTTCAGTATTTCGAAGAAATAGAATATCAAATGGAGTCCAAACGGAATGAAACCTTCGGGATCGTGATTTTCCAACCGAACATGATCCAGGAGACTTGGACCCTACTCCAAGCAATGTCCGAGAAGGTCACGAGGGTGGAGGGCGCGCCCCCTGGGTGTGCCCCCTACCTCGTGGGCCCCTCGGAGCTCCACCGACATAGTCCTTCCTCCTATATATACCTACGTATCCCCGAACGATCAGAACAGGAGCCAAAAACATAATTCCACCGCCGCAACCTTCTGTATCCACGAGATCCCATGGCCTGTTCCGGAGCTCCGCCGGAGGAGGCATCCACCACGGAGGGCTTCTACATCATCACCATAGCCCCTCCGATGAAGTGTGAGTAGTTTACTTCAGACCTTCGGGTCCATAGCTAGTAGCTAGATGGCTTCTTCTCTCTTTTTGGATCTCAATACAATGTTCTCCCCCTCTCTCATGGAGATCTATTTGATGTAATCTTCTTTTTGCGTTGTGTTTGTTGAGACCGATGAATTGTGGGTTTATGATCCAGTATTATCTATGGAAAATATTTGATTCTTCTCTGAATTCTTTTATGTATGATTGAGTTATCTTTGCAAGTCTCTTCGAATTATCCTTTTTGGTTTGGCCAACTAGATTGGTAGTTCTTGCAATGGGAGAAGTGCTTAGCTTTGGGTTCAATCTTGCGGTGTCCTTACCCAGTGACAGAAGGGGCAGCAAGGCACGTATTGTATTGTCGCCATCGAGGATAACAAGATGGTTTTCTTTATCATATTGCATGAATTTATCCCTCTACATCATGTCATCTTGCTTACGGCGTTACTCTGTTTTTAACTTGTTTTGGACGGTCGATGAGTGGAGTAATAGTAGTAGATGCAGAATCGTTTCGATCTACTTGTTTTGGACGTGATGCCTATATACATGATCATTGCCTAGATATAATCATAAGTATGCTAAATTCTGTCAATTGCTCAACAGTAATTTGTTCACCCACCGTAGAATACTTATGCTCTTGAGAGAAGCGACTAGTGAAACCTATGGCCCCCGGGTATATTCTCATCATATCAATCTATATCACTTTATTTACTTGCTTTGTTTTTACTTTACCTTTACTTTTTTACTTTGCATCTATCTATCAAAAATACCAAAAATATTATCTGTTTCAGATCTCACTCTCATAAGTGATCGTGAAGGGATTGACAACTCCGAAGCGTTGGTTGCGAGTTGCTATCGTTTTGTGTTGGTACGAGGGACTTGTGCGTGGTCTCCTACTGGATTGATACCTTGTTTCTCAAAAACTGAGGGGAAATACTTACGCTACTTTACTGCATCATCCTCTCCTCTTCGGGGAAATCCAACGCAGTGCTCAAGAGGTAGCACATGGGTGTACTTATTCACACACGCTCTCACCACTTACCGTTGTTTACATGACATGTACTCAGCAACCTTCAAGCGGAATCCTAACGAGGGTGTCGGCCACGGCCTACCTAAACACTCAAGTCTCTAGTCCAGGTTTATCGCCTATTTAGATTCCATCCATAGGGAGTCCTGCCGAGGTTTCCACATACGGCCCCGAACGATGTGTGCAGGGTTCCCGAGACACCAAACGGGCGCCCGGTACACGGTGCCATGTGCCTACCGCATCACAGCCCACCCCTCGGGTCTGCGCTGCGCATGGCCTCCAGCATACAACAAACACCAGAAACTACTTGCAACTCCTGGACAGAGGACAAGGGTGGTTAAGAAGCCGAGAGGGTCCATTGATTTCGGGCCCAACGCGCGGTAGTAGCTGTTCATGGATCACAAACACAGAACTCAGTTCCTGAGGACGGCTTCAATGAGACAAACCACCATGTACTCCTACATGGCCTCTCACCGCTACCTTTACCAAGTCGTGTTCACACACTTAGCTTACACATAGTAGGACATGTTCATTACTATTCCAATTCATCCCCGATGAATCAGACCTGACACAACTCTAAGCATACTAGGCATGACAAACAAGCATGAATGAGTAGGCACATCAGGGCTCAAAGAACTCGCACTCATGCTAGTGGGTGTCATCTATTTACTGTGGCATTGACAGGTCATGCAGAGGAAAGGGGTTCTACTACCGCAGCATGTAACAGTTGAATCGTTGTTGTCCTAATGCAATAAAAGAGAGCATGAGCGAGAGTATAGGATCGTATCGGAATGAACAAGGCGATTTTGCTTTCTTGGCTCTTCTGAAGATGATATAGCTCTTCATCTGTGTCATCGAACTCATCGTCGGAACATGTCTATTGAGAGGGAACAACCACCAGCAACAGAGAAGGAACACAATCAATGCAATGCACAATATGATGCATGATCATGACATGGCAATATGAGTGGGTTGGCCTAATGCAACTACAACCAGATGGGTTTGAGTTATTTTGAACCCAAGGTTCAAGTTTAAACTCAAACTATGAATTTATAAAGTGCATTATCATGCTTTGATATAATAGCAGGTTTAAATATCTTTAACATGCATGAAACTAGTGCAGATGGGTAGATTGGATTTTTCTGATCATTTTTCATATATAACTTATTTCATTCTGAGTTATAGATTAATTTCTATGATTTCTACAAGCTTAGGGCATTTTCTGGAATTTCCTGAATTAAGTTTAATCCAGAAAATGACTTATTGCGTCAGCATTAGGTCATGCTGACCTCAACAGGTCAACATGCGCTGTCCAGGTCAAACCTAACCAGTGGGGTCCACTGGTCAGTGACTCAGTTAATTAACTAAGTTAGTTAGTGTTAGGTTAAGCACTAAGGTTAATTAGGGCCGGGGCCCACTGTTCAGTGTCTAAACTAACTGTCAGGGTTAATTAGCACTAACCTAAACCTAACTAAAGATTAACAGGGGTGGGCCCGCACATCAGTGACCCTGGGGGGGGGGGGGGTCAAACTCCAGGTCAAACGAGTCAACCTCGCCGGACTTGGTTCACGGCTCATCGCCGTCAACGCAAGAGACGACGGAGGGCGTCGGGATTCCTCCTCCGGCGACCAAATGGTCCGCGGAGGGCATCTACGTGCTGCTGGTGAACTCGCGCATCGAGTGGAGCAAGCGGTGTGCGAGGGGGTGGCCGGAGATGACGCCGGCATCGAGCTAGGCGGCGGCCGGAGTTCGGGCATGCACAAAAAGGGGGCTACGGAGCATGGCCTGAGGATCTGGTGGGTGTGCTCGGCTCCTGGGGGTGGACTAAGCATGGCTGTGTGCTCGGTTGCAGCTCTAGGCAACGGTGGCCATGGCAGTGACATGGCCGGCAGCGAAGAGCTCTCGGCTCCAACGGGCATCAGCGTTAGAGGAAGAAAACAAGCCAGGAGAGAGGGGGGTCGACACAGGAGCTCACAGCGCGTCTAATGGAGCCGTTCGCGAGCTCGGGGAGGCACCGGAGCGAGCGGAGCAGCGAGGGGGATCTCCGGCGACCGGCGATGAAAACAGAGATGGTGGCGTCGCTTCAGACGTTCTGCGGGCGCTTGACTTCGTGGAGAGGGCGAGCGCATCAAGGCGAAGCTCGTGGGCACGTCGAAGAGGTGAGGTGGAGGCGGTGGCTGTGTCTATGGCGAGCGGCGGCGACGGCCTCCTCTTGGTGAGCGCAGAAGCGAGAGGGAGAGGGGACAAGGACGAGCGAGAGTGAGAGAGAGGGGCAGGGAGATGCGTGGCGTCACCAGACAAGGCCAGGGCATCGAGGGGGAGTGGCAAGCAGGAGGTGGCTGGGGCGCGTGGGCGCGCACGACAGCCACACGCCTCTCGTCCTACTGGCGAGAGGTGGGAGATGACTGGCAGCGGCGCTGGGCTGGGCCGGCCAGGTGGGCTGCCTACTGGGCCGTCCAGGTAAGCCAGGTAAGTCCTTCTCTCTCTTTCTTTTATTTTCTATTTTTCCTATTTCTCTGTAATCTTTAGGGCTTTTCTAAAAAAAACCTAGACCCTTCCAAAATTCATGAAACTTGCTCAAGCCTACTGTTTATAATATATCCAACAATAAACATTTTAGATTCAGATTAATTGGACATTTAAAATATTTTATAGCATTTAATTGTCCAAATGCAAATAGCATATGATTTAATTCAGTGACCTTATGTTGTCCTAGAAAATTGTGCACCATTTTTGTCAGAAGTTCTAGACCATGGCAAAGACGATGAACATTTTAGAAGGGCATTTCAGGTTCAATGAAAAAGATTTTAGTAAACCCTAGTTGGATTAAGGGGGTGCTGGTGGTTCTGTCATCCCCAATTCAAATTCACTTGAATTGTAAACATGATGACATGAGAATCAAGCAAGGCAATAGGGGCTGAGCTAGGGCTGTGACACATGTGATGAATTCATGATCGGGGCACAACCGCATTTCGAGCGCATCACAAGGTGGATATCATTACAACATACCATGTACTGAATAGTTGAGAATACAGGATAAAGGCTTACACTTGCCACAAGTTACAACATTCATAACATTCATACAACAATACATCAATACATAACATTCATCAAGTTACAACATCCAGTCTGCTAGCCCAGGCTCCCAACCCGGAACCTAAACGCCTTGATCAAAGAAGAAGTAAAAGAAGAACTCCAAGAAAAGCATACATCATTGTCACGTCAGATGATCGCATTACCTCTAGCTGCAACTGTTACTGTAGTAATCTATGAGCCACGAGGAATCAGCAATCCCATTACCATGGGTATCAAGACTAGCAAAGCTTAATGAGCAAGGAATGGATAAGTGCTGAGGTTGTAGTAAGCGACTATCTATGGTGGCTAACTTACGAGTACAAGAATAAGATCAGAAGCTACGCAAACGGTTAAAAACTAGTAATGATCAAGAAGTGATCCTGAACTACTTACATTCAAACATAACCCCACCGTGTTCTCTTCTCGACCCACTCGAAAATAGACCGTCATGGTTACACATGCGGTTGGGTATTTTAGTTTGAATGTGGTGTCAATTTCTCTACAACCGGATATTAAAAACTCCCATCTGCCGCATATTCGCGGTCACGGCTTTCGAAAGATCAAACCTTGCAGGGGTGTCCCAACTTAGCCCATTACAAGCTCACGATCTGCGGAGACAATCCTCCATCGCGGGACATCCAATCAGACTTAGGATCCCAGTGCACAAGACATTTTGACAATGGTAAAACAAAACCAGCAAGACCTCCCGGTGTGCCGACAAATCCCGATAGGAGCCGCACGTATCTCGTTCTTAGGGCACAACGGATGGGCAAGACGTCAGGTTGGCTGAGACCCTGGTTGCCCTTGGGCGCTGGACATTGCCCAGATTGGACCAACACTTTGAGGAGCATTGGCCCAGGGTTGATTAAAAATACTAGGGGTCCGGAGAAAATCCCCTATTTAAGTTTTAGTTGTTATTAGGCAAATGGAAAAACAATGTTGGGCCTTGCTGGAAGAGTTTTATTCAAGGCTACCTGTCAAGAGGGCCCCATACCCCTCACCGTGTTAGGGATGCAAAATCAAGGAATATAACACCGATATGACGGAAACTAGGGCGGCAGGAGTGGAACAAAACACCAGGCATAAGGCCGAGCTTTAAACCCTTTACCAAATATAAAGATGCATTAATTAAAATAATAGATATTGTGATATCCCAAGATATCCATGTACCAACATGGAACAACCTACAACTGCACCTGCAACTAGCAACACTATAAGAAGGGCAGAGCAAAAGCGCTAACATAGCCAAACAACGGTTTGCTAGGACGGGTGAAAAAGGTTAGAGACTGTCATGGCAAATTCGGAGGCTTGATAAACAAGTGGTAGGAAGCGCGTCATAGCAATAGCATCAAGACAACTAGCATAGCAATGATAGTAGTGAGGTCCAAGGTAATGGTCATCTTGCCTGAGATCCCTCTAGGAAGATGAACGAGTCCATGAAGAAGACGAACGGGCATAGACGAACCAATCTCGAACGAATCGTCACGATCGTAATGAAACATGAACTATCGAGAAGAAGCACAACCAGAAATAAGCAAACAACTTGGTAAACACACAACACATAAACATGGCAGGATGCACAATCAAGTATGATGCATGTCCGATTTAAATATGCATGCATGGCAAAGTGCAACAAACAACACTATAGATTAAGTGGAGCTCAATATGCAACGAGTTGCATATTGACGAAACACCACATGCAATTACTTAGTTTGATCTAGCTTAAGCTACCCAACAATATTAAATGTTGTTAAAATGGCAAGAGGTGCAACATAAGTAATCTACCTATCTAGGCATGTTTAAATGAGGTCAGAAACAACAAACAACAATTCTATAAAATCCTCATATGCAATTGATGAATTTGCTACTGTTCTTCCCTATACGCAATTTTTTGAGTTGTTAAACATGTAAAGTAATACCACCATGTTAACCAATGCATTTTTCTACCCCATTTACATATAAAGTTTATTTAATTCAGAGATGCGGTTATTTAGTTATCAAATAAATCATTTGAGCATGGCATTTATGCAAAATAAATGCAGACAACATGTTTAAACATTTTAAACAGGGATGAAAATAGACAAAATCACAGACGGCAAAAAAAACATATGCGGGCCCAAACTTCCTGGCCCAACAGTGCATAACAGAGGGCTGGGGACTGCTCACCCATGGGCCAGGCCCAGTCGGTGGAGGGGCTGAGGCGAGGCGCTGCCCAGGCATAGTCAACGCGCGGTCGAGAGCTGCGCGCGCTGCCCGACCTGAAGCAGGGAAGCAGGGGCGCGGGGCTGTGGGAGTTGGCGCGACGACGACGCGACTAACGGTGATGGAAGCGGCGTCAAGGAGGAAAAGGGCATCTGGGATGGACGGGACAAGACGGATCTGGTCCCTGGACCAAGGATCTGACCGGAGACGGGAGAGGGGGCGCGGTCATGGACCTACAAGCGGCGGTGCCATGGTTCCCTGTGACAGAAACAGGACGATGGGGGGTGGTCTGGGAAAGCTTCAGTGAAGAAGAGAATGGGGAAGGGAGCATGGGTGGCGAGGACAGCCTGCTGGTGACGCCTGGTCTCGGGTCGCCGGCAGCGGTCGGTCTGACAAGATGGACGGGAGGAGGAGCGCATCAGGCGGCTCAGCAGCGCGGCTGACTTCGGGCGCAGGGAAGGAGCACCTGGACCAAGCTGTGAGGGCCTGCTCCTGTCATCGCGCAGACGGAGGTGACTGCGAGCGGCCAGGAGGCGGGGAGGAGGACGAGCACGAGGTGCTCAGGAGCTTGGTCTTGGGAGCGCCGGTCGACGGGCGGCTGGGCTGTGAGTAGATCCAAGGAGGCGGGTCCTACAGGAGCTCGAGGGTGAGGGCGGAGCTCGGGGATTGGGGGACCGCGGAAATCATGGGAGGTGGTCGTAGGCGGGAGAGGATCTGGATTGGGCGCGGGCTCTGGTTCGTGATGCTGAAAACGAGGGAGGGAGAGAGGCTGGCTGCGGGCTTGGATCCCGAGGGAGAGGGGTGGCGGCGGCCGAAGGGAATGGTGGATGGGACATACTAGGATCTAGGGTTAGGAGGTATATATAGCAAGGATTTTGGTTAGGGGCTAATTTGGTCCATTTGATCATAATCGGATGACTTAGAAAAAATAGGCTAGGGAGTCCAATGAAGAAACCGAAGATATTTTTGGGATATTGGGGATGATCTGGACCCAACGGTGTCGACTGAGCGGTTCGGGTTCGGGGAGGTATCGGACACGCATGAGGATGTGAAGGAGGGGGTCCATGACTGTGAAGAGAGATAAGGCGGTCAAACAAGAGGGGAACGAGAACCCGGTTGGTTTGAGAAAGGTCAATGGGGACAAACGGTCTGAGAACACGCCACGAAGCCAAGAAGAATAGCGACAACTACTAATGGCTACGAGTTTTATGAAAACATGCATATGAAATGCGGATGATGCGATGATGAAATGCAACAAGCTAAAATAAATCACCCAGCAAAACTCAAAATAGCTGGAAGTCTTCTGGAGCGTCGGTCTCGGGGCGTCACACTCCCCCAGTATCAAGAGAAAGTGTTGGTTAGCTTCTTGCACGCCAACAAGGATCTGTTCGTATGGTATGCCCAAACGTGCGCCCGGTGATGCAGAAGGCCCGGCGAAGGTCCACCGAGAAGCAGGCGTTCATTGTCCAAGAAACCCGCAAGCTGCAGGATGCTGGAGTCAACCGGGAGGTACGGTACATGGAGTGGATGGCTAACCCAGTCGTCTTCCCCAAGAAAGGAGGGAAGGAGCGCATGTGTGTCGAGTTCACCAACCTCAACATGGCTTGTCCTCTGGATCCCTCCCCGCTTCCATGCATCGACCAGATCGTCGCCTCCACCGCCGAGTGCGACCTGTTGTGCTTTTTGGACACTTTCTCGGGCTACCACCAGATCAAGATGGTCATGCAAGATGTGGAGAAGACGGTGTTCCTGACCCCCTACAGGGTGTAATGCTACACCTGCATGCCTTTCGGGCTGCGCAATGCCGGGGCTACCTTGCAGCGGCTGTCGGTGTCAAAACCGGCGGATCTCGGGTAGGGGGCTTCGATCTGTGTGTCAATGCTGATGGTAACAAGAAGTAAGGGACACAAATGTTTACCCAGGTTCGGGCCCTCTCGATGGAGGTAAAACCCTACTTCCTGCTTGATTAATATTGATGATATGGGTAGTACAAGAGTAGATCTACCACGAGATCGTAGAGGCTAAACCCTAGGAGCTAGCCTATGATGGTATGAATGTAATTATGATCGGCCTTCTAAGGACCATCCTCTCTGGTTTATATAGACACCAGAGAGGGCTAGGGTTTACATGGACTCGGTTACAAAGAAGGAAATATAATATCCGGATCGCCAAGCTTGCCTTCCACGCCAAGGAAAGTCCCATCCGGACACGGGCCGGAGTCTTGAGTCTTGTATCTTCACGCTTCAATAGTCCGGATGTTGTACATGGTCCGGCTGTCCGGATACCCCCTAATCCAGGACTCCCTCACTAGCCCCTGAACCAGGCTTCAATGACGATGAGTCCGGCGCGCAGTATTGTCTTCGTCATTGCAAGGCGGGTTCCTCCACCGCATACTCCAAAGTAATCACCGAACACTCGAATCGTGTCCGGATCTGAAAAATGATCTCCGCATACCACCGTAGAGAGGAGGATATTTCACAAATGCAATCTGCTGACAACTTTTCTTGATGACGTGACATGTTATTATGATCGGATCCATTATTCGAACCATTTCCACACAACCAGCTACAACGCATATCATGAGGCGGTTTCTGTGACACGTCTTGTCAAAGCAGAGATCGTGTCCCCTTATTACGGGATTCTCATCAATACAGGCATGGGTAATCTAACCGTGCCATTAACCATGGCACTTGGGAAACAAGCGGTTCCCAACAGGCAAGTGGGTCGGCGCACCGCTTCCGGCGCCTCTATAAAGGGATAGGATTCCCCCATTTTCACCCACGTCTTCTTCCTCCTTTGCCCACTCTTGCCCCCTTGAGCTCCAGCGCCCAAGCCCAAGTCTTCCCCGCATAGCTAAACATGTCCGGAGCAGGAGGCAAGTGGGTGGCTTCCACCGTGAAAGAGGAACACATCACCAATCTTCGGGAGGCCGGATACTTGGCCGCAGACATTGCGCACCGTCTACCAGATGCCGGGCAGGTCATTCCGACCCCAGGACCCCATGAGAGGGTCGTATTCATCGCCCACTTCGTCCATGGACTGGGATTCCCACTCCATCCCTTCGTCTGCGGGCTTATGTTCTACTACGGGCTAGATTTCCAGGATCTAGCCCCAAATTTCGTCCTCAATATCTCGGCGTTCATCGTCGTGTGCGAGGCCTTCCTCCGCATCCGGCCTCACTTTGGCCTATGGCTGCAAACATTCTGCGTGAAGCCGAAGGTGGTAAGAGGCCAACAGGCGGAGTGCGGAGGGTCCATGGTGGGCCGAATGCCCAACGTCACATGGCTCGACGGATCCTTCGCGGAGACCGTAAAAGGATGGCAATCGGGGTGGTTCTACATCACCGAGCCGCGTAGCGCCAACTGGGCGGCGGCCCCCGAGTTTCGATCTGGAGCACCCATGACGCTCACCTCCTGGGAGAGGAAGGGCCTATCCTGGGGTGATTCTGCGGAGCTGGCCGGACTCCAAACATGCGTCAAGAGCATGAAGGACAAGAACATCAAGCTTGTCAACGTGATCCAGGTCATGCTCGTTCGCCAAATCTTGGCCTGCCAGAGGCGGGCGATCAATCTGTGGGAGCTCATCCCCACTGAGCACGGAACGCTCCAGAGGCTCTATGGCATGACGCACAAAGGCGCATGGAAGGAGCTGTTCAAGGCCTCCGAAGTGCCTCCTCCGATATCCGAGGACCGCGGACTGCACGCCGCGCGGGCTCCTAAGGCGGTGAGTTCTTAGACTGACACCGGACCTAGTTTTTCCCGATATATTCACGGGAGTGCCTTAAGTAGTTGTGCGTATTTGTTTTAGGATTACGTGGATACAACGGAGCAGGTTTATTGCCTAGCTCCGCTGCCAGAAGACCCGGCAGATGCTCTCCTGACAGAGATGCTGGTCCCGGCGCCATACAAGGTGCCGGAGAAGAAGGCCGAGAAGAAGGCCCCGGGGATCCGAAAGGGTCTCCGGCGTAAGGTTGTGCCGGGAAGCCTCGTCCGAAGAAAACGAGGCGGACTCCTCCCATGAAGGGGAGGAGGAAGAAGAAGAAGACGACGCCCCATCCGGAAGGGATGAGGGGTCCGGGGAGGCGGCCCACGGGGCTGGAAAAGGCCCTCGGTGCAGGGCCGTCATTCCCCTGTCGTCCGATGACGACGAGTCGGATTCCTTCCGCGGAGGCGGGACGAATAAGGAAGAGACCCTACCTCCCCCCACTGGGGGGGAGAAGAAGAGAAAAGCCGCCCCAGAAGGGGAGGCTAGGGCATCCAAGAAGGGGAAAGAGCCCCTTCCGGACTACTCCGTCATGGCCTCTCTCAGTGAGGAGGGGTGGCAGCCCAGGGGGAAGCCCCTAGCGCGACCGTAAGTGTTCGCACTCTATCATGACTTGACTTCACAGTTTTTGTATTAATAATGCCGAACATATGTGCACTTTGGCCAGGGATCACCACGAGGTATCCTCCTCCGAGTTCCTGAGCAATTCGGAGATGAATTCGCTTCCGACGGCCACCACTTCTCAACTCGCGGACGACATGGAGGTGTTGTCCCAAAGTCTACCAGAGCAGGGGGAGGTGACCCTGGAGACGGCCCGAGGCGGGGTCCCAATCGTCGGACATGCGGGTTCAAGATCCCCGCGGATTGTGTCGATGAGAGCCACGGCCAGCCGGGCTCTCAGCCGAACACAATTCTGGAACCTTCGATGGTTCCGGACTCAGGCAGGCGACCCCTCACTAAGGAGGGCGAGCCGTCTGTGTCGCGGACTTCCATTGCGCATGAGGCGCCGGACGGTCTACTGGAAGCGCTTTGCGCCGCCTCCCTGGATGAAGGGCACCGTACTCTTATGAGTGCGGTGATTCGGAAGGTTTCGTCCGCCAAGAGCGTACTAACCGAAGCTTGCACCAGCCTCCTAACAGGCTTCGAGGTAAGTAATAAATATGTGCAAAATTACCACCCGATAGGTAGTAGCCCCTGACACTCTGTTTGGCGTTCGAAATGAAAAGCCGAGCAAAGGGTCAAATAAAATCCGCAGGAGTCTCATTATAAGTATTGTTTTCAATAAGCAGGCTGTGCTGCTTGCTGCTGCCCTTTCTACCGAGGTTGCCGATCTTAGACGGGACCTAGAGTAGGCGCAGGGAGAGCTCGACCTCACGAAGAGGCAGCTCGAAGAGAACAAGGGTAAGTAATTCCCGTTCTTATGTATTTTGAGGATAGGCCGAATTGGTGGGTCTAACAACTACGTGTCATGACCGTGTAATAGGGGCCCCTGCCGAAGTGGCGGCCCTGAAGAAGGCGCTATCCAAGGCCGAAGACAAGGCGGCCTCGGAATGTAAGGAGTGCGAAAAGCAAAGTGCTAGGGTAGGTGAGGTACAGCAGGAGCTCCAGGACCTCGGCAAGAAATGCGAGTCCGTGGAGCATGACCTGAAGGCCAAAGAGGCCGAGCTTGCGAAGGCCCTTATAAGCTTAAAAGACGCCAAGGCCGAAGCCGAGAAAGCACAGCGGGAGATCCAGGAGGCCAAGAAGATAGCAGCGGGTAAGAAGTTCTTTATGCAAAGCAAACATGTGGAGGAGGCGTTTCTTTTACTTACTCGAATTTGGAGCTCTCCAGGGGAATTCGCAGATCTGACACGCAGCGTATTAGACGCTGCGGAGTTCTACCGTGCCCAGGAGGGGAACTCAATGGAGATGCTGTTCTGATCCTAGTATGCTGGGGCTGAACACCCGATGCCTCTGAGTGACCAACTGAAGCAGTTGGTCGATTTCCACAGGGCGGCCGGATGTGGCCTGGTGAGCTCATGCCCAGTAGCTACTTCGTCCTGATCAAGCAGATGATGCATGCCTGCCCGCGGCTTGAAGTGATCATGCAATCCGTGTGCATCGAGGGTGCCCGCCGGGCCCTTGCCCGTGTCAAAGTGCATTGGGGCAAGATGGATGCGGAGAAGCTGGTAAAGGACGGACCGCCGGAGGGCAAGGCGCATCGCCATCCCGAGCTGTACTATGATGGCATTATGAAGGGTGCTCGCCTCGTAGCTGAAGAATGTACCAAGGACACCATTTTTTAATGTATTCGCTTCTGTCATGGTTGTATTAAGGACGAAGTTACTTGCGCTATGTAGGGCTTTTGTTATTTAAAATATTACCTTCTGTGCGGCTGTTTATAAAATCCTGAAAGTAGGCTAGTCGTCGGCTTCCGCCCCCACGCGACTAGCACTAGGGTGTTCGTGGAAAACCCGGACACTCTTTATCCAAATGTTTGGTCCCTTAAGGAGGTGTCCAACACAGCGAACGAGGCAATCGGACTATGCGGCTATATAAATTTCACTTAGCCATAGAAGTCTACAATTTTAAATTTCGGCGAAGCCCTGTCGGCGGCGGTGGGCACGGTCTACTTCCGTGGCCGCCGGGCACCTATGGGGCACGGGGGGCCCCTTTTCTGGTTCGGAGAGGGGGTGCGGAGGCCGCGCGCAGAGCGGATCGAGGTCCCGGGCGCGCGGTGGAGTGAGAGAGACGGCGGGCGATCTTTTTACCCAGCTTCAGAGCTCTCCGGAGAGATAAAACTCCTACTGCTGCCTTGTGTTGTTATTTGATCTTGCTCGAATGCGAGCGCACGGTGGTGTGGTGTCTCTCGAACCCTAATCTTATGTTCTTCAGATGAACCGAATCCCTTCTACATGCGCATGGGCCTCCCTTTTATAGTATAAAGGGGGCACCAACAGGTGGCAGCGTAAGAAGAGGGGGTAGAAAGGTAAAATCGCAGGTTGGTGTAACAGTGACGAACAGTGCCCCTACCTAACTGACGGCAGGGGACAAGGGCATTTAATGCCCATCCGGTCGCCCCAACAGTGCGAAGAGGCGATCGCCAAGTGAGCCACCGGTTGCCACGATGGCGTCTCTATCAGCTCCGCTTGCCACCTTGCTCCGCATGGCTGTGTAGCGCCTCGCCACGTGCCTTTGGGACGGTCTTGTGATGACACGTCACTGGATGCGCTGGAGTTGGGTTGGCAATCTTGCTGCGGCAAGCGCCTTGCCGCAGTCCTCCTCTTGTCGTGCCGGCAAGCTTGCCGGCCCTCGGGCCTTGCCGGGGCGCGCGGGGCGCCGCGTCAAGTCCCCTGGAGGTGCCTCGGTCGGCCTTCCCGGCAAGCTCCTCTTGCCGGGGCCTTTGTTCTCTTCCCGGCGAGTTCTTCTTGCTGGGTCTTGGTTGGCCTTCTCGGCAAGCTCCTCTTGCCGGGGCCTCTAGCTTGAGTACTCCGTCCCTGATCGGCATTAACGTAGTCGCGGAGGATCTTGGCGGACGCCCGGCAAGCCCTGCCGTGGGTTGCCGAGACTGCCCGTGCACAAGTTCGGGGTACTAAGGTACCCCCCTACTTTAGTACACCGACAGTAGCCCCCGGGCCTGGGCCATACACGGTGCCGAGCGTTGTTGGGCCAGGCCCAAAACAGTGCACGGGCTCGCGTGGCCTGGGTCCACACAAAATCGGACTCCACTTCCACCGCGCACGCTTGGAGTGGCACGCGTCAAACGCGGCATCGTGGGCAACGTGGGCGGTGTGTGCGGGGCTGAGTCCCTGCGAGCGCGCATCAGGTCATGATGGAGGGGACAGCCCACGCCCTCCCTCCTAAATGGAGGTAGGTGCGGGGGCGTGGTGCATTTACTGGACGGGGCCAGCGCGCGCGGCTTTTGAGGCGTCCGCTCCCATGCTCACGGGGTGGGGCGAGACTGCCTCACCCGTCCACTCGGCGCTGCATCCCTGCCGCGCGGCTCTCATGCGCTAGGGGTCACGGATGGTGGGATTGGGGAATCTGGGCCGTCGTGAGCAGAGGCAGCGGGTCGGCCCCGATTCACTGCTCTCCCGTGCCTTGATTCGCCGAGCGGGGCGGCCGGGCTCCCACCCTGTTCCTTTATAAGGGGCAGGGGGGGAGGGCACAGAAACCCACACTCCTTCATCTCCTTCTTGCCCTTGCGACTCCCGCGCCCTTCCTCGCATTTGCCATGGAGAAAGGGAATCCTGGCCCTTCGTCGGTGGCGGCGAGGGTTCCCGCCAGACAGCGCATCCCTCCCTCTTTCGCTCCCGCGGCAGTGGAGCCGGTCGAGAGGGGAAGAGGGAGGGGGCGAGGTCGAGGGCGTGGCCGAGGCGCTCGGGGGACAGGCAGCCGGGGTGGTGCGCCGCCCGCGTCTCCGCCGACGGCTCCTCTCCTCGAGGCGGTCCATATTGGGGAGGACCCCTGGGAGTTCTTCGTCAAGCTGCGCCGGGCACCTCGTCGACGTCTCCGTCTTCCGGCTCCATTTGCGAGCGCGATGGAGCCGGACCCGCCCGAGATGCTGGAGCTGCGCATGAGGGGCTGCGGGATCAGCGGCACTCGAGTTAGTATCGTATCCCCAGCCCCCGGCGTGATGTACTTCGACCGAGGGTGGAAGACGTTCGCCCGCATCCATAGCTTGACGGCGGAGTTTACTCTCCATTTTAAGTTAATGGAGGGCAACCTTCTCGCCGTCAAGGTCTTCGGGGACTCCGGCACCCGGGCGAGATGCTGCGTGGACAGCTCCTCCGATAGCGAAGGTCCCTCCTCGAGCGAGAGTGACGAGGAGGGGAGCGACAACGACGACGAGGGTGGCGGGTCCGACTAGGCGTCGGACGCTGCCTCGCGCGCGCCACCGGCGCCCCCATCATCCGGGTCGCCGGCCTTCTGAACTCCCCGGGACCGTCTCCTTGGGCGGCTGGCGTAGGGAGGCGGCGGAAGAGGAAGAGGGGTGGCGGCAAGGCCGTCAAATCGGAGTGCGAGGGCGAGGTGCCCTCGACAGCGTGCTGACGTCCTGCCGCCCCGTCTTCGAGCTCTGCCTCCGACGCCTCCGTCTCCGCCAAGCTCCTGGTCGGGCCCCGGGAAGTTCTCTTGGTGTCTTCTGGCACCCGTAGCTCGCCTAGGAGTTTCTTTTGCCCTCCCCGGCAATCTTCTCTTGTCGGGGCCTCCTTGACTTACTTCCTGAAGAGAAAACAGGAGAGGGATTACGGGCACCTTATCTTTTAATTTGTAAGCCTTCGGGCCTTAGCTGTATTTAAAGCTTGTAATCCTCTCTATCATGTTTTTCATCCTCCATGGACTCACACTAAAGTGGGATGTTTTTTAATGAAAAGAGGGGAAATCTTGTCGGATTAAGTCTTTTACTTGATTGTGTGCCTTGTACATTTTCACCCTACGCTTTTAGGGAACTTTCCGGCGCGGGCACCTTGCGTTGGCGCCGAGTGCAGAACGTCGGCAACGGAACAGCAACCGACAGGAAACCTTGTCGCGGAGCTAGTCGCGGCTTACTTAAGTCGTTGAGCGGACTCGAAACGACAGTAAGGCAACTAGCTACGAGTTGGTTCCCTGCCGGCGGTGTCGCGGCTGACAAGAAACCTTGTCGTTGGGCTAGCCGCAGTTCACCTAAATTGTCGAGTGAACTCGAGGCAACAGTCGGTGCGCGACTAGCTACGAGTCGGTTCCTCCGCGCACAGGTTCTTTTCATACAAGGCATGACCGTTCAGAGACACGGCCTCACTTTCCCCAGCCCACAAGAGGATGCATGACGAGGGATGGAAAACTTATCTGATATTACAGCCCCCGGCGACTCTGGCTTGCCGGGGGTGAATCTTGATATTTGCAGCTCCCAGTGACTTTGGCTCCGCCGGGACCTGGGCGCTGGTGCGCCCTGCTCTGTCCTTGCCGCCAGCGTCGTAGCCCCCCGGGGACCCTGACTTGCCGCGTAGGGATCTTGGCGGCCGCAGCCCCCAGTGAAATCGGCTTGCCGGGGCCTCTTCGCCAGCGTGCCCTTCTGGTTTCTCCTTGTCGCTGTCATTACAGTCACAAAAATAGCTAAGACAGCACCGAAATAAGTCATTCTTTGCAACGTAACCTCAAGTTGGGCAATGCGATGCCATGTTTCACCCTCTGCATGTTTACGCTCTACGCTTCTAGGGAACTTGCCGGTGCTAACACACTTGCTGAGTGCGGAACGTCAGCAGCCTGCTGGCGGTGTTGTATCCGGCAAGAAACCTCCCCGGGCCAGTTGCAGCGCACTTGCATTGTTGAGCGGACTCGGAAACAAAGCAAGGGCGCAACTTAACCACGAGTTAGCTCCTCTGCGCACAAGTTTCTCATACAAAGGACGTCCCATGGCAAGGCTTGCTACGTTACACCCTCGATTCCATTATACCCCTTGTACGTTTTTGCCCTACGCTTCTAGGGAACTTGCCGGTGCTAACACACTTGCTGAGTGCGGAACGTCAGCAGCCTGCTGGCGGTGTTGTACCCGGCAAGAAACCTTCTCGGGCCAGTTGCAGCGCGCTTGCATTGTTGAGCGGACTCGAAAACAAAGCAAGGGCGCAACTTAACCATGAGTTGGCTCCTCAGCGCACGGGTTTCTCGTACAAGGGACGAACGTACGAGGAACATAACATAAGCGCTTAAAACTTAAAGAAAAGAGCTGCGCGCTCGAGCTCGGGTGACTTAGCTTTTCTGTCTTTCGCGGTCTGGCGAAGCCGCGCTCCTCCCTTGACTCCCTCCCTTGTACGTTTTCACCCCCCCCCCCCCCCGCGCTTTCAGGGAACCTGCCGGTGCAAACACACTTCCTGAGCGCGTGACGTCAGCAGCCCGCTGGCGGTGTTGCTTCCGGCAAGAAGAATTCATCGGGCTAGTTGCGGCGCGCTTTCGACGTTGAGCGGACTCGAAACGGATCAAGGGCGCAACTTAGCCACGGTTCGACCCTTCTGCGTGCAGGTTCTTCGTACAAGGTACGGATTCTCAGGGAGTACAACCCAAAAGCTTTAAAGCTGGACGCTTTCTTCGCCCTACTGGCTAGTGGAGCTCGATGGCGCATCCTCGACGGCAGCGCGGCACTCTGGGGAGGCGTGCTTGCCGGAGCAGATACCAGAGCTGTTCTTGCCGGGTTTAATCTTTGGCGGATACGCCTTTGCTTTCTTGCACTTGCCGGTGGAGCTCGATGGTGCGCTCTCGTCGGCAGCGCAGCACTCCGAGGAGGTGCGCTTGCCGGAGTGGGCATCAGGGCTGCACTTGCCGGACTTGAGCTTCTCCTTCGTACTTCTCGGGCACATCTGGCTTGAAGTTCTTGGTTTTGGGCCACTGGACTTGCCGCAGCTCGCGGGTGAATGCAGGGCAACCTACCGCGTACGGCAAGTCGCCTGGCTCCCCTAGTGCATGCATGTCGACAGTGGGCCCAGCACGCTGCTCAGATTGACGTCGCGTCTCCCTTCTGCGCTCGATGCGAGTGCGAGTGTCTTCGTGCCGCCGTTCTTGGAGAACATGGCGCTAGTCGCGTCTAGTTCGCGGGTCCGACGACACGGTGGAGTCGCCGTCGGGGTTGGTCCGGCGAGCCGGCGATCTTGGCCTTCGGGGCTGGGAGCGCATGGAGGTGGCTTCCCCAGTGGTCTTGTCGGCATCGGCTTGCGTTTGGACGCCTTGCCGGGGCCTCGATGCGCTCGGTTGCCGGGGCTTGTCGCCGTGGGCGAAGGCGATGAGGCTGTATATGGTCATCCTCCAGTCGTCGATCTTGTGCGGCGCCGGAGGGTAGTCTAGGAGCAGCTGGGCTCGGGCCAGCGCTTCCTCTGCTGTCTTGGGTGGTGGCGGCGACGAGCGGCGCGAGGAGCGGGATGTGCTCGGGCTCCCAACTGGGTTGGGAGGTGCCTCACCCCGCCCTGGCGACCGTACCTTGCTCGCTCCAGCATGCGGGCGTGCATGCTGGCCTCGAGCGTCTCGCGACCCAGCAGCTTGGCCTTGCTCCAACGCGAGCACGGTGCTAGGAGCATCGGGGCGTTGTCGGCCTTGCACCTCCTGGGAAGGGTGCGGTGTATGCATGGTCGCCGATGCTTGCGGGGCCTTGTTTTTGGATTTGGTGACGACATGAGTCCCACCGTCGGCACCCGCTCCTCCGCCGGTGCCCACCCCACCGCCCGTTTGCTCCGGCGGTGGTGGCGGAATCGATGTAGACGGAGCGGCTACCTCCGAAGGCTTCTTCTTCGGTGGCATGTTGATGAAGGCATTGATGCAGCGCGCGCGGAGACCGGATCGGATGCTCACGACCTCGACGCGCCCCCTACCCGGCGCGCCAAAGATGTCGGCGGCGGTGGGCACGGTCTACTTCCGTGGCCGCCGGGCACCTATGGTGCACGGGGGGGCCCTTTTCTGGTTCGGAGAGGGGGTGCGGAGGCCGCGCGCAGAGCGGATCAAGGTCCCGGGCGCGCGGTGGAGTGAGAGAGACGGCGGGCGATCTTTTTACCCAGCTTCGGAGCTCTCCGGAGAGATAAAACTCCTACTGCTGCCTTGTGTTGTTATTTGATCTTGCTCGAATGCGAGCGCACGGTGGTGTGGTGTCTCTCGAACCCTAATCTTGTGTTCTTCAGATGAACCGAATCGCTTCTACGTGCGCATGGGCCTCCCTTTTATAGTCTAAAGGGGGCACCAACAGGTGGCAGCGTAAGAAGAGGGGGTAGAAAGGTAAAAACGCAGGTTGGTGTAACAGTGACGAACAGTGCCCCTACCTAACTGACGGCAGGGGACAAGGGCATTTAATGCCCGTCCGGTCGCCCCAACAGTGCGAGGAGGCGATCGTCAAGTGAGCCACCGGTTGCCACGATGGCGTCTCTATCAGCTCCACTTGCCACCTTGCTCCGCATGGCTGTGTAGCGCCTCGCCACATGCCTTTGGGACGGTCTTGTGATGACACGTTGCTGGATGCGTTGGAGTTGGGTTGGCAATCTTGCTGCGGCAAGCGCCTTGCCGTAGTCCTCCTCTTGTCGTGCCGGCAAGCTTGCCGGCCCTCGAGCCTTGCCGGGGCGCGCGGGGCACCGCGGCAAGTCCCCTGGAGGTGCCTCGGTCGGCCTTCCCGGCAAGCTCCTCTTGCCGGGGCCTTTGTTCTCTTCCCGGCGAGTTCTTCTTGCTGGGTCTTGGTTGGCCTTCCCGGCAAGCTCCTCTTGCCGGGGCCTCTAGCTTGAGTACTCCGTCCCTGATCGGCATTAACGTAGTCGCGGAGGATCTTGGCGGACGCCCGGCAAGCCATGCCGTGGGTTGCCGCGACTGCCCGTGCACAAGTTCGGGGTACTAAGGTACCCCCCTACTTTAGTACACCGACAAGCCCCTAGAATCCGGAAGGCCGAATTGGGGCGCTATGTATTCCTTTATCGGACAAAGCTGATTTGTCACCTGAAGCGGAAAATCTTTAAGGATTTTAGTACCTCTCGAACAGCGACCAGCTCACGCCACATCATGCCGGTCAGTTTTCGGCTTTCGCTACTGAGGTGCTCGTCCGGAAGAACAGGGACACAATCACAGTAGTTCTCCATGCGCTACCTTAGCCGATATAACAGAACGTAAGGCACCAAAACAAGGGAGCCGGGCTATCCCAACTGTGGACCCAAGACATGATTCAGAGCTGATGCATATAGTGCTATAAGTTCGGGGTGCCGCACTATTGAAAGTGTTCAGACTTTTAGTTGCCATATTACGGGGCGCCATAACAAGCCCCTGGCAAACTGGCCGTACCAAGGTGTACGGATGCAATACCAAATGGACATATATAAGAGAAAAATATTCAAATAAGGATAATAAGCTGACGCTATATATAATCTCCATTTGATGAAAAATACGTTTAGGCGTATGTTTACAATGGATGCATTAGGCAGAGATAAAAATAGGACTATTTGACATGTCCTATCTAGGGGCAAGCCGTGTGCAGATAGATGAAGCAGGTATAATGATGGTAAATAGATTCCACCTGGCTATTTCCTTCTGTGCACAATGTCTGTTGCCTCCTTGGGTTTCTCTTCCATATGAGTCCGGCAATTCGGCTCTTCTGAGGATGCTGCACTAACGCGGTGTCCTGAAAGGTAAAAGGGAAAGAGTATGAAGGTAATTAGCGGTTACCCGCATTATCGATCGAGTCATTGATGCGCCTCCGCCTATGCCCAAGGTATCTTGAGTGCGTAATTGTGTACGCGTGGCACGAATGCTGCTTTGGAGGGGCTTAAGCGGAGGCCGGACTGCTAATCACGATCTTGACATTCGTGTTGATCCTGCTGCGGGGTGCTCCAGACTCGTTTGACAGTGCTCGAAGTCATCACCGGATTGGTTCATCGGAGGAGGCCGCATTGTACTTTTGCCGCGAGGGCTGCCGTATGCTCTTCTGTTCGAAGGGAGCGCTCCATATTTCCGTTGACAGTGATGACCCCGCGCAGTCCTGGCATCTTAACCTTGAGATATGCATAGTGTGGCACCGCATTGGATCTTGCGAATGCGGTTCGCCCGAGCAGTGCGTGGTAGCCACTGCGGAAAGGGACGATGCCGAAGATTAGCTCTTCGCTCTTGAAGTTGTCTGGGGATCCGAAGACCACTTCCAATGTTATGGAACCAGTGCAGCAGGCCTCTACTCCAGGAATAACACCCTTAAAGGTGGTTTTGGTGGGCTTGATCCTTGAAGGGTCAATGCCCATCTTGAGCACTGTATCCTGATAAAGCAGGTTCAGGCTGCTGTCGCTGTCCATAAGGACACGTGTGAGGTGGAATCCGTCGATGATTGGGTCTAAGACCAATGCGGTTGAGCCGCCGTGACGGATGCTGGTCGGGAGATCCCTACGGTCAAAGGTGATCGGACAAGCTGACCATGGGTTGAACTTGGGGGGCAACTGGCTCCATCGCATAGACGTCCCGTAGTGCCCGTTTCCGTTCCCACTTGGGGATGTGGGTGGCATAGATCATATTGACTGTTTTCACCTAGGGGGAAATTTCTTCTGCCCACCTGTATTCGGAAGCCGGGGCTCATCGTCATCGTCGCTGTGCAGCCCGTTGTCCTTGTTTTCGGCGTTTATCTTGCCGGCCTGTTTGAACACCCAACGGTCTCTATTGGTGTGGTTGGCTGGTTTGTCCGGTGTGCCATGAATTTGGCACGAGCGCTCTAGTATGCGGTCCAGACTGGACGGTCCCTGATTATTTCTTTTGAACAACTTATTCCGCTGTCCGGATTTAGGTCCGCTGAATCCGGCGTTGATTGACGTGTCTTCCGTGCTGTCACCGTTGTTCCGTCTCTTATGTCTGTTGCACCGTGGCTTGTCGTTAGCATCGCGGCCGTACGAAGTGCCGGAATGTGGCGTGGTGCCGCTACGAGCCAACCAGCTATCCTCACCCGCACAAAAACGGGTCATTAGGGTTGTGAGAGCTGCCATAGACTTGGGTTTTTCCTGGACGAGGTGTCGAGCGAGCCACTCGTCACGGATATTATGCTTAAAAGTCGCCAGGGCTTCGGCGTCCGGACAGTTGACTATTTGGTTCTTTTTAGTGAGGAATCATGTCCAGAATTTCCGAGATGACTCTCCGGGCTGTTGAGTAATGTGGGTCAGGTCATCAGCGTCTGGTGGTCGCACATATGTGCCTTGGAAGTTGTCGAGGAATGCATCCTCCAGGTTTTCCCAACTGCAAATAGAATTTGCTGGTAGGCTGTTTAACCAGTGCCTGGCTGGTCCTTTGAACTTAAGAGGGAGATACTTGATGGCGTGTAGATCATCTCCGCAGGCCATGTGAATGTGGAGAAGGAAATCTTTGATCCATATTGCGGGGTCTATTGTGCCATCGTATGAGTCGATTTTTATGGGTTTGAACCCTTCTGGGAATTCATGATCCATTACTTCGTCCGTGAAGCAGAGGGGGTGTGCGGCGCCTCTATGTCGGGCTATGTGGCTATGCAGGTCGGATTGGTCTGGGTTGATATGTTCGGCCTGGCCAGATTTGTTAATGATGTATCCAGCATGACGGTCGTCCTCGCGCGCTGGGGCGCACCCCCTCGATCCATAGATCGATCTTGGTTGTCCTGCTTCATTGTCCAGAACATCTTGCAGGTCGTGCCTGTTGCCCTAAGCCATAGTGTATCAGCGTGGGGGTGTGGGCTGGTATCCGGGCTGATATCCCGTTTTGTCCCGGCCACGGGGTGACCGATCAGCCGTTTGGCGTTCGCGTCCATATTCCTCGGCTGCCAGGACTTCAGTCCATTTATCGGTGAGCAGGTCTTGATCAGCTTGTAGTTGCTGCTGCTTCTTTTTCAGGCTCCTTGCAATGGCTATAAGCCTACGCCTGAAGCACTCCTGCTCTACGGGATCCTCAGGTGCACCGAACTCGTGGTCGCCAAGGCTGATCTCGTCTTTGGAGGGGGCATGTAGTTGTCCTCCTCCGGGCATGCGTCTGTCGCCTGTTCTTCTGGGATGACCTGCTCGTCTTCCTGTTCGGCCTGCTCCAAGGCAGGCTGATCAGGGTCATATTCTTCTTCGATGCCATCCGGATTATTTTCGCCTCCGGGGCCGGTGTTGCTATGGCGGGGCTTGGAGCGGCGCCGACGATGCCCATTCTTTGATTTTCTTCCCGAGTGGTTGTCCTCCATTGCCTCATTACCGTTAGTTTCCTTCGGAGTGTCCACCATATATATATCGTATGAGGAGGTGGCCGTCCACCGCCCAGTGAGCGGTGGCTCCTGTGATTCTCCTACATCATCGTCCATACCATCGATGTCTTCGGAGTGTAAGTCAAGCACGTCGGTTAGATCATCGATCGTGGCAATGAAGTGGGTGGTGGGTGGGCAACGAATTCCATCATTGTCTGCTTCCCACTCGAGCCGGACATAGTTCGGCCCAGAGTCTCCTGACAGGGAGAGAGACTTCAATAAGTCCAGCATGTCGCCAAAGGGCGAGTGCTAAAAAATGTCCGCCGCGGTGTACTCCATCATCGGAGCCTAGCCAGGATTGGCGGGCTCGGGGGCGCGCGGACTGGAACCTGCGTCCGGATATAAATCCGGGGGTCGAGAGTCACAGGTTCCCTCGGAGGTGAAACCTATGTTCGGCTCCATCGCCGACGAAGGTACGGATTGCGGGGAGGGGTCCAGCCCTCCGTCCTTAGGTGAAGCAACCTGTCCCGGATTTATATACGAGGCTTCTGCGGGGACGATATCCCGAGCGACGTCTGACAGCAGGTCTAAGCCGTGCTCATCACGACTGTTCGGCGCTTTTGGCGCTGGCCCAAATCCGTCGAAGATCAAGTCTCCGCGGATATCTGCCGTGTAGTTCAGGTTTCCGAACCTTATTTGATGGCCGGGGGCATAGCTGTCAATCTGCTCCAAGCGGCCAAGCGAATTAGCCTGCAGTGCGAAGCCACCGAACACGAAGATCTATCCGGGGAGGAAAGTCTCACACTAGACCACGTCGTTAATGACGATTGAAGGAGCCATCGAGCCTGACGGTGACGTCACAGAGGAACTGTCAATGAAAGCACCAATGTCGGTGTCAAAACCGGCGGATCTCAGGTAGGGAGTCCCGATCTGTGTGTCAAGGCTGATGGTAACAAGAAGTAAGGGACACAGAGTTTTACCCAGGTTCGGGCCCTCTCGATGGAGGTAAAATCCTACTTCCTGCTTGATTAATATTGATGATATGGGTAGTACAAGAGTAGATCTACCACGAGATCGTAGAGGCTAAGCCCTAGGAGCTAGCCTATGATGGTATGAATGTAATTGTGATCGGCCTTCTAAGGACCATCCTCTCTGGTTTATATAGACACCGGAGAGGGCTAGGGTTTACATGGAGTCGGTTACAAAGAAGGAAATATAATATCCGGATCACCAAGCTTGCCTTCCACGCCAAGGAAAGTCCCATCCGGACATGGACCAAAGTCTTGAGTCTTGTATCTTCACGCTTCAATAGTCCGGATGTTGTACATAGTCTGGCTGTCCGGATACCCCCTAATCCAGGACTCCCTCAGCGGCTGATGCACATCGCCCTGGGCCGGCAGCTTGGGACAAATGCTGAGGCCTATTTTGAAGACATAGTGCTGAAGTCTCAGGAGGCGGAGACCCTGATTAAGGATTTGGAGGAAACGTTTGCCATCTTGCGCAATGTGGACCTGCGGCTCAATCCCGAGAAGGGCATATTCGGGGTTCCCTCTGGCAAGTTGCTGGGTTTCCTAGTGTCGCACAGAGGAATCGAGGCCAATCCGGAGAAGGCCAAGGCAATAGAAGACATGAGCCCTCCGCAGACGCTCAAGGAGATGCAGAAGCTGGCGGGCTACATGACCTCACTAGGGCGCTTCATCTCCAAGATGGGGGAACGCGCCCTCTGAGGGAGTCCAGGATTAGGGGGTATCTGGACAGCCGGACTATGTACAACGTCTGGACTATTGAAGCATGAATATACAAGATTCAAGACTTCGGCCCGTGTCCGGATGGGACTCTCCTTTGCGTGGAAGGCAAGCTTGGTGATCCGGATATTATATTTCCTTCTTTGTAACCGACTCCGTGTAAACCCTAGCCCTCTCCGGAGTCTATATAAACCAGAGAGGATGGTCCTTAGAAGGCCGATCACAATTACAATCATACCATCATAGGCTAGCTCTTAGGGTTTAGCCTCTACAATCTCGTGGTAGATCTACTCTTGTACTACCCATATCATCAATATTAATCAAGCAGGAAGTAGGGTTTTACCTCCATCGAGAGGGCCCGAACCTGGGTAAACATCTTTGTCCCTTGCTTCCTGTTACCATCAGCCTTGACGCACAGATCGGGACACCCTACCCGAGATCCGCCGGTTTTGACACCGACATTGGTGATTTCATTAAGAGTTCCTCTGTGCCGTCGCTATCAGGCTCGATGGCTCCTTCAATCATCATCAACGACGCTGCCCAGGGTGAGGTTTTCCTCCCTGGACAGATCTTCGTGTTCGGCAGCTTCGCACTGCGGGCCAATTCGCTTGGCCATTTGGAGCAGATCGATAGCTATGCCCCGGGCCACCAGGTCAGGTTCAGAAACTTGAACTACACGGCGGATATCCACGGAGACTAGATCTTGGACGGATTCAGGCCAGCGCCAGGAGCGCCGAACAGTCATGATGAGCACGGCTTAGACCTGCTGTCGGACGATGCTCAGGATATCACCTCGGCAGAAGCCTCGGATCTAAATCCGGGACAGGTTGCGTTGCCTAAGGATGGAGGGCTGGACCCCGCCCCGTAGGTCGTACCCTCATTGGCGATGGAGCCGAACACAGGCCTCACTTCTGAGGGAACTTGTGACTCCGGACCCCTGGATTCATGTCCAGACGTAGGTTCCAGTCCGCGCGTCCCCGAGCCCGCCGGTCCTGGTTGGGCTCCGGTGATGGAGTTCACAACGGCGGACGTCTTTCAGCACCCGCCCTTTGGCGACATGATGGACTTATTGAAGTCTCTCTCTTTGTCAGGAGACTCTGGGCCGAACTATATCTGGCTTGAGTGGGAAGCAGACAATGATGGAATTCGCTGCCCACCCACCACCCACTTCATTGCCACGATCGATGATTTAACCGACGTGCTCGACTTAGACTCCGAAGACATCGACGGTATGGACGATGATGTAGGAGAATTACAGGAGCCACCGCTCATAGGGCGGTGGACGACAACCTCCTCATACAATATATATATGGTGGACAATCAACCAATGGCGACGAGGCTACTGAAGATAACCCCTCAGGGAGAAAAGCAAAGCATGGGCGTTGTCAGCGCCGCTCCGAGCCCCGCCACGGCAACACCGGCCCCGGAGACGAAAGTAATCTGGATGGTGCCGAAGAGGAATATAGTCCTAATTAGCATACCTTCAAGCTGGCCAGACCGGTCACGATGGGATACTTAAAGAAGGACCACTATACAACCTCTTCCGACGACGAGGTAAGCCTTGGCAATGACGAATTCGGCGTACCTGAAGATCCAGTAGAACAAGTTCGCTTCAAGGGAAGGCTCATGGCCACGGCAAGGAGCCTACAAAAGAGGCAAGAGCAGCTTAAAGCTGACCAAGACTTACTAACGGATAGGTGGACCAAGGTACTGGCCACTGAAAGGCACGAACTCAACAGCCCCAATAAAGAGCATACACGGCACAACTGGCTACCTCAACCCAAGTAGAAGAACCCAAGGCACACACCCCGACGTCCTCACATCATTACGGTCCAAGACAGTAAGAAGGATACGCGAAGAGACACCCTCAAGCCCCGGCGCAACAGCAACAAACGTCAAGTTAAGGAAACTGGCACCAGGTCCGGTAAATACCAGTCCGGTCAATAGACAAAGAGCAGCTCAGGCCTATTCGGCCCGAGCCACACACTCGATCAACCATGCGAAATTCATGGCACTCCTAGAAGGACGGCAAAGCATACCAACAGAGAATGCAGGATCCTCAAAACAAAGCGGCTGGTTGCATGCCGGAAGCAATAAGGGGAGGTGCCTCGTGAAGACCCCCCCCCCCCCCAGAGCATAATAGTACGGCCGATCGCCCAGGATCACATAAACCACAACAAGTCAATTGCAGTACCTCTACACCTAGTAGTCCGGGGGCTCCATAACACGCAAAGCCCACAAGGGTATGAAGCCACGAAAAACATCTCCTAAAAGATGTAAGGTGCAAGGGCCAAGTTTTATTGGCCCACCACTCTAATGGTTGTCTTCGGATCACCCAAAAAATGTTATGCCAAAGAATAAATCTTGGGCACCTTCCCACCATGCGGTAGTTTACCGTATGTCAACGGGATAAACCACGTCGACTAGATTCCACGTGGTAAATTACTCAGGCCAGCCATCCGAACACCCATTGAGGAGTCCGCATTACCTCACGGTATAACGGCTGGGCCCACCAGGGCCCGATCAAGGACCTTGGGACCAACCAAAAGAGGATGCCCAACTGCTTTCAAACATTTGCCTTTAAAAAACTAACGATTGACGTAGAACAGGGTTGGCGGCGTGGAATTAACCCGGACACACAATGGCAGGAACATGCAGGTAGAAGGCAGTTCGGATTCTTTCTTGATTCACTCACAACCCCCTCCAGTCCGGCCACCATAGGTTCCGCCAAATAACACCTCTTTTCATACATCATACTCATATGAATAGACATATCATCCTACTACAATGCGTGGACTTAGAAAATACTCACCAGCCGTCGCGTATCGTCAACGCCCCTTTGCTGAAAATGATAGCCAAGCTTCGCGTTCGCCTGGTCATACCAGGGGCTTCATAGAACGGCAATAAAGTCCAACCACCTTTTCGGTCGCTTGGCACCCCGAACTTATAGCACTATATGCATCATCTCCGAATCATGTCTTGGGTCATTTGTTGGGTTTGCCTAGCTCCCATGTTTCGTTCTATCGGCTAAGGTAGTGCTGGGAGAACTACTGCGATTGTGTCCTGGTTCAGCCGGACGAGCACCTCAGTAGAGAAAGCCGAAAACCGACCATCATGATGAAGTGAGAGCCGGTCCGCTGTTTGAGAGGTTATAAAATCCTTAAAGTTTTATTCCACACAACGCTATTATAAATGCTTAGTGCGACGGATCGGTCTTCTGATCAGGCGCCAATAGAGCCCCTAGTTCGGCCTTCCGAACACTAGGGGCTGTGCCGACCATACTCGAATTCCTATGGCTAAGTGAGAGTAATAAAGCCTTATAGTCCGATTGCCTGGTTCGCGGAAAGAGACACCTCCTCAAAAGGACGCAACTATGGGATAAAGAGCGTCCAGACATATCCCGAACACCCCCGTATTCTTTTTACGAGGGGGCAGAAGCCAACGACTGGCCAACTCTCGGGATTTGCATACAATATACAACCGCACAGGAAGAACATATGTTCAAACAAAATAGCCAATATACACATGCCATTATCCCATATTACAAAAAGCGACACAAATGCCCTCAGGGTAATATAATGTCTTTAGCACACTTGTCCGCCTCAAGGCGGGCCCCTTTCATTACACCTTCATAGTACAGCTCGGGCTTGCGGTGCTCCTTACCCTCCGACGGCCCCTCAGTCATTAGCTTCTTCGCGTCAAGCCTCCCCCAATGCAATTTTGCACTGGCAAACGCCATGCACGCGCCTTCTATACAGACCGAGCGCTTGATAGCATCAAGCCGAGGACAGGCGCCCACAATCCGCTTGACGAGTCCGAAGTAACTGCTTGGAATCGGCTCCGCAGGCCACAGCCAGACAACTAAGTCCTTCATGGCTAGTTCGGCCGCCTGGTGTAGTTCGACCAGTTGTTTCAGCTGATCGATAAATGGCACCGGATAGTTCGGCGCAAGATACTGCGACCAGAAATCCCTCTCCACAGTCTTCTTTTCCTCGGGGCGGTAGAATTGGGCGGCATTTGATATGCTGCGAGGAAGATCCACAAAAGCCCCTGGAAAAATAAGAAATCAGCTTGCCGCTTAGGATTCTTCCCATTATCACATATAAGGAGCTAAGAATACAAAAGGCCTTACCAGCCGCAACTTTCCGGGCCTCCTGAATGTCCCGCGCAACACCTCGGCCTTCTTCCTGAGCACCTTCCGCAGCCTCCAGAGCCTGGGCGAGTTCGGATTCCTTCCCTTTTAGACTCTGCTCCAAGCCCTCGCTTTTCTTCACAGCTTCCTGGAGCTCTCGCTCAGCTGCAATAACCCTGGCCTCGTTTTTTTATGAAGTGCTTGTTCGGCCTCAGCCTTCTTGTTGGCGTCAGCCAAATCTTTCTTTAATGCCTCGTATGCGGCACCCGCTCCTAGAGCACACAATACAAATATTTTATATTATGCACAACTATTCATTCGTGCCAACTTCAAGACAAATATTTTCAACATACCTTGCTTGTCTTCCAATTGCTTCTTCACACGACCGAGTTCCTCCTCGGCCCGTGTAAGGCTCTGCTTCAGTTCGGACACTTCCGCATTATAAGCGGCCGTCCTCTCTACAGATGCCTGTTTTCACGCAAAATGATATACGTCATTCACATAGGCTCCTGCGAGAGCAGGGGTTTTGATCCCCTACCCGACTTTATCTCCTCCGCTGGACAGTGCATCAGGGGCTACTACTCATATTATGACAATTCCTCAAAGGTTTCGTAGGAAACATATCTCAAAAGCCTTTATAAGGCCAAGGCAGGACTCGTTCAGCCCGCTCTCGACGGACTGAATCTTCTAGACCACCGCGCCCATGAGGGCCCGATGCTCATCGACAATAGACGCGTTCTTCAACGGTGTCGATAGACCGCCAGGCAGCTCTGCTCGAACAGAGGACGCCGGCAGGGTAGGCAGGCCCCCCACCATCGGGGGTGGCTTCTCGCTGCATCCCGGAACCCTAGAGGTCCCGGGGGTCGTATCCATCCTCGCGTGTCCTACACCAGGGATATGCCCTCCCTGGTCTGGGTCTTGTCGAGATGACACCTCAGTGTCATGCCCGGACTTGGGGGAAGGGTCCTGCGGAGGCGTCTCGCTTGCCAAGGCGTCCGAGCCCAGTGAATCCTCCGACGAGGATCGGCCGGCGCAGGACCTTGCCGGACTGTGCAATATGTAGGCAACAGTCAAAACTACTATAACCAAAAACAATCCTGGACGCATATGCATGTTCGGATACTTACGACTTCTCCAGGGGCTGGGCCCTGGGATCCCACTCCGGGGTGATATCGGCAGCCGTGGGGGATGCCCCTGGGAGGGAATTTTTCCCCCTCTTGGGCGATCCGGTCTCCAGAGATGTGGAGGCGTCCTCTTCCTCCCACCATCAGAATGAGGCTCATCCTCCTCTGCTTGCTCCTCTTCGTCCTCGGACGAACGATCGTTGCTGGAGTCTTCGGATTTGGCGTCCGAAGCCTCGCGATGGCGAAGGCCACCCCGGGTCTTCTTGACCTTCTTGGAGGCCTCTTTCTTTGGCGCCTTGTAAGGCATAGGGACCAGCATCTTCGTCAGAAGAGGTCCGGCCAGTTCCTCCGGCAGGGGGGCTGGACAATGTATCCGTTCCACCTTCTTTATCCATCCCTGAGGTCACAATGAAACACGATTAAGGTGTCTCCCGCATGAAGCATGAATAGACAGAGTGTGGCTGTGACTTACCGAGCTTGGGGAATGGGATGATTGATACCCACGATCCTCGGCGGGGCCCGGCCACGATTTTCCAGACCTACAGAGCACCTTCCAGATATCCTTGTGGGAGGAATCGTAAAGCTCCCGAAGTGTTTGGTGCTCGGCCGAATCGAACTCCCACAGGTTACAAGCTCGGCGCTGACAAGGGAGAACCAGGCGAACTAGCATCACCTGGACTACGTCGACGAGTTTGACATCTGTACCGACCACACCCTGAATGCGTGTCTGGAGCAGTAACAGCTCATCGGACGAGAACCAGTTCGGGCCCTTCTCGGGCCAGGACATGAGCCGCAGTGGAGCTCCAGATCTGAACTCTAGAGCTGCCGCCCACTACTTGCCGAGTGGTTCGGTGATATAGAACCACTTCTGCTGCCACTCCTTGACGGAGTCGTTGAAAGCGCCTTTCGGCCAAACAGCCTTGGGCATCTAGCTCACCATGGCACCGCCGCACTCGGCGTGTTCGCCACTCACCACCTTGGGCTTCACATTGAAGATCTTCAGCCACAGGCTGAAGTGAGGTGGGATCCGGAGAAAAGTCGCGCACACGACGATGGACATCGAGATATTGAGGAAGGAGTTCGGGGAAAGATCATTAAAATCGATCCCATAGTAATACATGACTCCCCGAACAAACGGGTGAATGGGAAAACCGAGCCCAGAGACGAAATGGGGAAGGAACACGACTCTCTCATGAGATTCCGGAGTGGGGACGACCTGTCCCACCGGTGGAAGACGGTGGCCGATCTTCTAGGATAGATACCCGGCTCCCCGGAGCTTCTTGATGTCCTTCTCCTGGATAGTTGAGGCCATCCATCAGGCTCCTACTCCGGATCCGGACATCTTCGGAAAACCTCTCTTTGATGGATAAGAAGAGTGCTTGGGCGTTAGGGCTCGAACAGAGGGAAATGAGCTAGCAGGAGGAGAAGGCGTGGGTAAAAGAGAAAGAAACCTAACCTCTTTATAGAGGCGGTAAACACTTTTTACGTGTCCCCACTTGCCTGGTGGAGCCCGTCTGCCTCCCACTCGCCGCGATTAGTTGCGCGGTTAGATTAACCATACCTGTATTGATGACAATCCCGTGATAAGGGGACATGATCTCTGCTTTGACAAGATGTGTCAAAGAAACCACCTCGTAATATGCGCTGTAGCTGGTTGTGAGAAAACGGATCGAATAATGATCCGACTGTAATAACATGTCACGTCATCAGAAAAAGTTGTCAGCAGATTGCATTTGTGAAATATCATTCTCTCCACGGTGGCATATGAAGATCATCTCGCAGATCCGGACACGGTCTAAGTGTTCGATGATTACTTTGGAGTATTCGGAGAAGGAACCCGCCTTGCAATGCCGAAGACAATACTGCAAGCAGAACTCATCATCATTGAAGCCTGGTTCAGGGGCTAATAAGGGAGTCCTGGATTAGTGGGCATCCAGACAGCAGGACTGTGTACAACGTCCGGACTATTGGAGCGTGAAGATACAAGACTCAAGACTTCGGCCCGTGTCCGGATGGGACTCTCCTTTCCGTGGAAGGCAAGCTTGGCAATCCAGATATTATATTTCCTTCCTTGTAACCGACTCCATGTAAACCCTAGCCCTCTCCGGTGTCTATATAAACCGGAGAGGTTGGTCCTTAGAAGGCCGATCACAATTACAATCATACCATCATAGGCTAGCTCTTAGGGTTTAGCCTCTATGATCTCGTGGTAGATCTACTCTTGTACTACCCATATCATAATATTAATCAAGTAGGAAGTAGGGTTTTACCTCCATCGAGAGGGCCCGAACCTGGGTAAACATTTGTGTCCCTTGCTTCCTGGTACCATCAGCCTTGACGCACAGATCGGGACCCCCTACCCGAGATCCGCCAGTTTTGACACCGACACCCTCCCGTTCTTCAAGCTGATTAAAAAGAAGGGGCCGTTCGAGTGGACCCCTGAGGCTGATGTGGCCTTTCAAGACCTCAAGAGATACCTTTCCAGCCCGCCGGTGATGGTGGCACCGCGCCCTCTTGATCCCCTGGTACTCTACTTGGCCGCCACCCCTCACCCCGCCAGTGCTGCTCTGGTGGAGCTAAGAGAGGAGCGCACGATCAAGGACCCTCGGCAGGGCGCTCGGCCACCAAGCAAAGCGCAGCAGCCTCATGACGGTGCTCCTGAGGCCTCAGCTGACTCTACAACCAACATTCCTCCCGAGGCTAAAAACAACCCCTCGGTTAGGGGGGGCTCCTGAGGCTGACACTCGCGAGGCCGCACGTGGCGCGGCAGGAGATGGGACCCCCGAAGGCCCGCATCCTCAAGAAACACGAGACCTCACCAACACCTCTTCCCTCGTCGAGCACCCGGTCTACTTCGTTAGCACAGTACTATGAGAGTCACGGGCGCGCTACCCCATGCCCCAAAAGCTCTTACTTGCGCTCCTCGCCGCCTCCCGAAAGCCACGCCACTAGTTCCAAGGACACCCCATCAAGTTCATCTCGGCCTACCCACTGGAGAGGGTGCTACGGAGCCCTAATGCTGCCGGGCGGGTTGCAGAGTGGAATATGGAGCTCTAGGTGTTCCAGCTCGAGTTTAGCACCACCAGGGTCATCAAGGGCGCGGCCCTTGCAGATTTAATGGCAGAATGGACTAACGTCCCTGACCGCGGGATAAGCGAGGATCGCTCCCTCTTTCCTGGAGACGAGGCGCCAGACTAGTGGATCATGTACTTCGACAGCATGTTCTCATGACAAGGCGCAGGGGCTGGGGCTGGCCTCATGTCACCCGCCAAGGACAAACTCTACTACGTTGTACAAGTCTGTTTTCAGTGGGGCAAAAAGATCTCCAACAACATCGCAGAGTACGAAGGCTTGCTCACCGGCCTCAGGGCCGCGACAGTGCTGGGGGTGAAGCGTCTCACCATCAAGGGCGATTCCCCGCTCTTCATCAACTTCTCCAACAAATACTACAGACCCAAGAACAAGCACATGGAGGCATACCTAGAAGAGGTGCGCAAAATGGAGAAACGATTCCTAGGCTTGGAGCTGCAGCACGTGCCACGAGGAATGAAAAAGGAGGTGGACGACATCGCGAAGAGAGCATCTCGAAGGCTACCTCAGGAGCCATGGGTGTTTGAGGAACGACTTTTTAAGCCATCGGCAGCTCCCCCCACCACAGAACCATCACCACCTCAGGAGGACCTACCCCAAGCACCAGCAACCGGCGCCCCAGCATGTAGCCCAACCTCAGGGGCCCACCTGCTCCTCGCGCTCGAGCCTTAGGAGGGATGCTGGACCAATGAGTTCAAGACGTACCTACTTCAAGGGACCCTACCAGAGAAGGAGGAGGATGCTGAGCGCGTGGCTCATCAGGGCACCGCATACTGCATCCGTGACGGTGAGTTGTACCGCAAGAGGTCCAATGACATTTCTTTATGATGCATCCCCAGGGAGAAGGGGCTTGAGCTACTGGCAGACATACATGGTGGGGACTGCGGCCACCACTCTTCATCATGCACCCTCGTGGGCAAGGCGTTCCGCACTGGGTTCTATTGGCCCACTACGCTCAACGACGACACTGAGCTGGTACGCTCGTATGAAGCATGCCAGTTCCACACCAAGCAAATCCACCAGCCTGCGCAAGACCTCCAAACTATCCCGCTCACATGGCCGTTCGCGGTCTAGGGGCTGGACATCTTGGGGCCGTTTCCCCGAGCGCCAGGGGGCTACCGCTACCTTTACATCGCTATTGACAAGTTCACCAAGTGGGTGGAGGTAGAAGCCATACACACCATCCCGGCTGGATCAGCCGTCAAGTTCATCAAAGGCCTCGTAAGCCGGTTTGGGGTCCCTAACCGCATCATCACCGACAACGTATCACAGTTCACTAGCAACCTTTTCAAAACATACTGTGCTAACCTTGGAATGCAGATATGCTACACCTCAGTGGCACACTCTAGGAGCAACGGCCAAGCCGAGCGGTCATCCCACAGGGGCCCACCTGCAGCTTGCGCTCGAGCCTCAGGAGGGGTGCTGGAGTGAGGAGTTCAAGGCGTACCTGCTTCAAGGGACCTTGCCAGAGAAGGAGGAGGATGCCGAGCACGTGGCTCGTCAAGCGACCGCGTACCGCATCCATGATGGTGAGTTATATCGCAAAAGGCGCAATGACATTTTGTTGCAATGCGGACATACATGTGGGGACTGGAGCTGCTAGCGGACATACATGGTGGGGACTGCGGGCATCATTCCTCATCACGCACTCTAGTGGGCAAGGCATTCCGCAGCAGCTTCTACTATTCCACTGCGCTCAACGACGCCACAAAGTTGGCGCATTCCTATGAAGCATGTCAGTTCCATGCCAAGCAAATTCTCCAGCCTGCGCGGACCTCCAAACTATCCCGCTGATGGCCGTTCGCGGGCTGGAGGCTGGACATCTTTGGGCCGTTCCCTCGAGTGCCAGGGGGCTACCGATAGCTCTATGTCGCCATCGACAAATTCACCAAATGGGTGGAGGTAGAAGCTGTTTGTGCCATCCCAGCTGGATTAGCCGTAAAGTTCACCAAGGACATTGTGTGCCGGTTTGGGGTTCCTAACCGCATAATCACTGACAATAGCTCACAATTCACTAGCAACCTTTTCAAAACATACTGTGCTAACCTTGGAACATAGATATGCTATGCCTTAGTGGAACACTCCATGAGCAACAGCCAAGCCGAGCAGGCCAATGTAGAAGTCCTGAGTGGCCTCAAGACAAGAACCTTCAAGAAGAAGCTCAAGTCCTGCTGCTGGGGCTGGCTCGACAAGCTACAGTCCATGCTCTGGTTCATCCGCACCACCGTGACCAAGCCAATGGGAGAGACGCCATTCTTCCTCGTCTTCAGAGCTGAAGCGGTTCTCCCACACGAGATCAAGCATCGCTCCACGCGGGTCCTGGCTTTCGACGAGGCATGTAAGGATGCCACGCGGGGGATGGATCTCGTGCTAGGGGAGGAATGCCGCCGTCAAGCCTTGCTCCAAGCGGCAAGGTACTAGCAGGCGCTGCGGCGGTACCACTGCCGCAGCGTCCACTCCAGGACGTTGGAGGTGGGCAACCTCGTCTTGAGGCGGGTGCTCTCCAGGGAGGGGCTGCACAAGCTCTCTCCCATGTGGGAGGGCTTGTTTAGGATTGCCCGTGTCTCCAGCCCTGGCACCGCGCGCCTGGAGACATAGGACGGGGTCCCCATCTAGAACACCTGGAACATCCAGAACCTCCGGAAGTTCTACCCATGAAGCAAGGCTCCAGCCTATGAAGGTCTCCGCTCGTGACACTCTCAATTAATAATGAGTGTGGCTATACACGCCCCGGAGTCTCCTGAGAGCCGCCCTGGGGCCTCATGGGGGCTCCCTCCCACGTCCTAGTGGCAACACTTAGCTCCGCACTGGTGAGAATACTAGACTAGGTGCAGGACGCGGCTGTTCATTTGCTTTCCGAAGTTGCTTGCAATCTTTTAGTAGTCTTTAATGGAGTTGGTGCTTTCGTGCTTTGGTTCGCCAAGTTGGATTTTTCTGCTCTCATTTCCTTTGTTCTTAGCCTAGGCCAGGAAGGTGTGGCAGTTACCTGTCGCTCTTCCTCGTATGCCTCGCGCGTGGGGGCTAGGCAGGTGTGTGCGCATGGGCCCGCCCTCGCACGAGCACACCTCACCGAACCCCATTGCCCCAGTGCTTCGGCTTTATCCATGCGAGGAGCCCTCGATCAAGCTCACGGGCACCGGCACCCCCTCATGTCCGTGCCCTTGGGCAGCACGACGTGGTGCATCAAACCACAGCTAACCTATGACAGGAGGCTCGCGCAAAGAGGAACGACGTGCTAGACAGGCTTTCTTTTTCTCTAAACAGCCCTGCAGCGGATCTACCACACCTCTCGAGGCCTCAAGCGCCTCCCGAGTCACCAGGAATGGGGGCCTCGCCAGACGCCAAGGGCTTCACCCTCGTGAGGTGGGAATCCACCGCAAACACGCCAAGCTAAGTTATCCTACCCTTACCTACCCAGAGTACAGACATCATGGCACAACATTAAGCTAATAAGCATTGCATAAAAGGGAATAATTACCATAGTTTATTACACATCCCTGCGGGGCATCCTACTTTTTTTCGAATTGCATAAGAAAGGAAAGGTTAAACAGAAGTGGCCCAAAGGCGTGCGGATCCAGCGCCAACGCTGCATCCTCAACCAGCACCTCAAGGTGCCCCCGGCGCTCCACCAGTTCACCTGCAAGTAGCCCGAGGCCATGGCAGGTCTTGAGTCCAAGTTCGGCGGCCCAGAGCTCAGGTCGGGCTTCCCTCCAGCTTCACCGGGGCGTGGCAGCGAGACAACCCACCGCCACCCTCGATCTGAGCTTGACAGTGTGGAGGCTGGTCATAGCCACCGCTGCTCGAGCTCTCATCCGAGGAAGAGCTGCTGCTGCGGGAGGACGAGTGGATGTCGCCAAGGCCAAGTTCCCCTCATCGCCGGCGGGGCCGTCATCAAGGCCGAGCTCGTAGTTGCTGTCGTCTTCTGGGCAGCACCCCACGCAGCGGCCCTCCTCCCTAAACACCCTCACGAAAAGGGTCGCCATGCCATCGTACTTGAAGTGGAGGGTGCACCTCCCGCTCAAGCCTCGTGCGCAGGCAAATCTGCCAGCCATGGGTCAGGACCATGCTGCCTGTGGCGGCGACCTTAGTCCCCACCCACGAGGCCCTGCTGCAGCAGCCGTCAGCCTGCAGCCAAAGGCCGTCGAGCCCCGAGGATGGCAGTTCGCCGGAGAAGAAGCACGAAAGCCGGAGTGAGGTGTCGGCAGGCCTCTCCGACCACACCACAAACTCGGAGAGCACGTCCAGCAAGGAGAAGCGCGGTCGAGGAGGGTGCGCAACCACGGCGCACCTTCCTTCATCATGGGGCTGCCTCGGGACCGGTGGCCCCTGCCACGAGAAGAAGTACCACCACAGGCGCCACGGAGTACGCCGACCCTTGGAGATGCACGCCCATGCCCCCTGGGGGCAACCGCCGGGGTCGCAACATGCTTGCGGGGCCAGCCGCGGCCTCGCTTGGGTGGTGGAGAAGCTGGCCCATCCATGGGGGCCTTTCCCTTCTCAGCTGCCGAGAACCGCCACGGCGGCGCCATGGATGCTAGAGCAAGATGGAGAAGGAGAAGGGGCGAGCGGCGGGAAGACGGAGGAAGAGATGAGTGAGAGGGGCTCTTCCCCCCCCCCTCATTTATAGCCCGAGGGAGGACAACCACTGACCTCCACGACCTCGTGTATTGATGATCTTCTGTAGGCAGCATCAACCCGTCAAGTCGAACGGTTGCCGAGGCAGCATGGGGAAGTGGAGACGCCCACGTCCCATCAATCGCCACGTGTCATTCAAGGCCGCAGCAGGTTAGGGCCCGTGGCGCTCCGCTCTTACCCCTTGGCTTCGCCTAGAAGCCAAGTCCGAGCGCGCCTTGGGCCCGGGGGATACTGTCGGCGTTCTGGATATGGGGGTACCCAGACTTGCTTGCCTGCGGCCCACTGCATGGCTCCATTGATGGCCTGGTATGGCCCAGCTTTGGCATCAACAACTCAAGACCCTTGCGAGGGGCCAAGCCTCACGAGGCGGATGACACCAAGACCTCCAAGGGAATCGGCCTCCTCAGGCTGGCTCCCGAGGAGTGGAGACTTCTGTGCAAGGTGCACCTCACGAGCCTCAGCTGACATGAGCCATGACGACCAAGGCCAGGCAGGCGCCAGCGGGCGCAGAGTACCAGTTTCCTCTTTGGTGTAAGGGAAGGAAGCAGCGCCGAGTCCCGAGGAATCAGCCAAAGGTTTCCATTCTGGTGCAACAAGATAGGGACCGCCAGGACGACATGACGGAGGTCATTGCTGAGCCCACCACAGCGTCATAACCAGAGGCTTTTCAGACGAAGACCACTTTAGTCAGTATAGGGTGTACTTCTTGTCCCCCTACCAATCTGGTCGTTGTGGGATCCCTTCCTGCCAACATTTGGGAAAAGGACCAAGGCCACTATAAATAGGACTTAGCCACCACTATAGAGGGGGGACGGATCATATCGATTCTCACTCGACCACCTCACTTGCTCTCTCAAGCTCAAGAACACCTCACCTCCTGAGGCTATTCATCCAATTGACTAGTTCATCCTCAGCCCCTCGAGGCAATCCACCACAAGGCTGGAGTAGGGTATTACACTGCAAGGTGGCCCACACCAGGATAAACTGTTGTGTCTCTCTCTCTTTCCCTTTGAGATCGACGCGCTATGCTGTGAGGATCGCGAGTAGGAAGGCTGGGCAGGTTGAGATCTCCGCATGCACCCCAGAGTTCGAAACCTTCAAGGGTTTGCAGAACCCGAAATCCGACTGCTAGCACGCGGCTAACCAGATAGTCGCGGATGGGCTACGCCCAAGATGGGGCCGCCACCGTTGTGAATACGGTTACTAGTATGAGGGGGTCCTGGTTGGGAGGCGGCGGGCTAGGGCCGTCCGCTCTTGGTGGTGGCGATGAAGTACTCGGGCCGACTATAGCAGCTCCCGGGCCGCCTGCTGACGCTTTCGGCCCAGTGCTGGTGCTGCAGCCCCCGGGCAGCCTGGTGAAGTCCCCACTGTCGGTGTCAAAACTGGCGGATCTCGGGTAGGGGGTCCTGAACTGTGCGTCTAAGGCTAATGGTAACAGGAGGCGGGGGACACGATGTTTACCCAGGTTCGTCCCTCTCTATGGAGGTAATACCCTACTTCCTGCTTGATTGATCTTGATGATATGAGTATTACAAGAGTTGATCTAGCACAAGATCATAGGGACTAAACCCTAGAAGCTAGCCTATGACTATGATTGTTGTTGTCCTACGTACTAAACCCTCCGGTTTATATAGACACCGGAGGGGGCTAGGGTTATACAGAGGCGGTTACAAAGAAGGGAATCTACATATCCAAATTGCCAAGCTTGCCTTCCATGCAAAGGATAGTCCCACCCTGACACGGGATGAAGTCTTCAATCTTGTATCTTCATAGTCCATCAGTCTGGCATAAGCATATAGTCTGGCTGTCCGAGGACCCCCTAATCAAGGACTCCCTCAATAGCCCTTGAACCAGGCTTCAATGACGATGAGTCCGGCGCGTAGATTGTCTTCTGCATTGCAAGGCGGGTTCCTTCTCCAAATACTCCAAAGTAGATCTTGAACACAAGAATCGTGTCTGGCTCTGCAAAACAAATTCCGCATACCACCGTAGTGAGTACAATATTCCACGAGTCTAATCTGCTGACAACTTTTCCATAGCATGACATCGCGCCGTGGCCTGGTCATTATTCGAACCGTTTTCTCAACCTGCGCCTACACATATTGCAAGGAGGTTTTATTGGCACGTCTTGTCGAAGCAGAGATCATGTCCCCTTATCACGGGATTCTCATTAATACGGGTGCGGGTAACCGAACAGCGCGATTAGCATGACACTTGGGGAATTAGTGAGTTTCTAGGGAAAGTGGGGAGGCGCATGATTTTTGCTGCCTTTATAAAGAAACAAGGATTCCCCTTTTTCACCCCAGGCCTTCTTCTTCTTCTGCCTATTCTCTTTCGCTCGAGCTCCAGTGCCCAAGCATTCGCCTTCCCCACCCGCAAAGGCATTCCAAAAATGTCCGGATCCGGAGCTGGAGGCAAGTGGATGGCCTCTATCGTCCAGGAGAAGGATATTAAGAAACTTCGGGAGGCCGGGTATCTAGCCAATAAGATCAGCCACCGTCTTCCGACGGCGGGACATATCGTCCCTACTCTGGAACCCCATGAGGGGGTTTTATTCCTCCCTCACTTTGTCCGCGGGCTAGGGTTTCCCCTCCACCCATTTGTTCGCGGCCTTATGTATTACTATGGAACGATTTTCATGATCTATCCCCCAATTCCTTCCTCAACATCTCGACATTTCATCATCGTGTGCGAGGCCTTCCTCCACATCTCTCCACACTTCGGATTATGGCTGATGATTTTCAACATGAAGCCCAAGGTGGTGAACGGCGAGCACGCCGAGTGTGGAGGAGCCATGGTGAGCAAGATTCCTAATGTCACATGGCCGTCAGGTACCTTCAATGATTCCGTCAAAGGGTGGCAACAACAGTGGTTCTATGTCGCTGAGCCACGGGGCACAAAATGGGCCGCGACTCCTGAATTCCCATCCAGAGCTCCATTGTGGCTTACGCCCTGGCTCAAGAAGGGCCTGAACTGGTCTTTGCCAGACAAGCTGGCGGTGCTCCAGGCACGTATCAAGGGTATGGATGTTGGCGAACGTTGCAGAAAATTAAAATTTTTCCTACGGTTTCACCAAGATCCATCTATGAGTTCATCTAAGAAACGAGTCAAGGGAGTGAGTTTTCATCTACATACCACTTGTAGATCGCGTGCGGAAGCTTGCAAGGGGATGGTGATGATGGAGTCGTACTCGACGTGATTCGGATCACCGATGACCAAGTACTGAACGGACAGCACCTCCGCGTTCAACAAACGTACGGGACGGGAGACGTCTCCTCCTTCTTGATCCAGCAAGGGGGGAGGAGAGGTTGAGGAAGATTTCTCCAACGGCAGCACGACGGCGTGGTGCAGTTAGTGCAGTAGTACTTCGACAGGGCTTCGCCGAGCACACGCGGAGGAGGAGAGATGTTGGGGAGGGGAGGGGCTGCGCCTTGGAGGGTGTGTTGCAGCCCTCCCCTCACCCCTCTATATATAGGGGAAGGGGGCAAGGGGGGCCGGCCCTCTAGGGAAAACCCTAGGGGGGGGGGGGGGGGCGGCGGCCAAAGGGAGAGGGGGAGAGGGTGGCTTGCCCCCCAAGCCAGGGGGGCGCCCCCTTTAGGGTTTCCCCTCCCCTTGCCCTAGCCGCATGGGCCTGGGTGGGGAGGCGCGCCCATCCGACTAGGGGCTGTCTCCCTGCCCCACGCAGCCCATGTGGTCCCCTGGGAGGGGTGGCCCCACCCGGTGGACCTCCGGAACCCTTCCGATGGCCCTGGTACAATACCGGTATGACCCCGAAACTTGCCGGTGCCCGTTTGACAACTTCCCATATATAAATCTTTACCTCCGGACCCTTCCGGAACTCCTCGTGACGTCCGGGATCTCATCCAGGACTCCGAACAACATTCGGTAGTCACATACTAGTCTTCCTAATAACCCTAGCGTCACCGAACCTTAAGTGTGTAGACCCTACGGGTTCGGGAGACATGCAGACATGACCGAGACGCTCTCAGGTCAATAACCAACAGAGGGATCTAGATACTTATCTTGGCTCCCACATGCTCCTCGATGTTGTCATCGGATGAACCACGATGTCGAGGATTCGATCAAACCCTGTATACAATTCCCTTTGTCAATCGGTACGTTACTTGCCCGAGAGTCGATCGTCGGTATCCCAATACCTTGTTCAGTCTCGTTACCGGCAAGTCACTTTACTCGTACCGTAATGCATGATCCCGTGGCCAACACCTTGGTCACCTTGAGCTCATTATGATGATGCATTACCGAGTGGGCCCAGAGATACCTCTCCGTCATACGGAGTGACAAATCCCAGTCTCGATCCGTGTCAACCCAACAGATACTTTCGGAGATACCTGTAATGCACCTTTATAGTCACCCAGTTACGTTGTGATGTTTGATACACCCAAGGCACTCCTACGGTATCCGGGAGTTACACGATCTCATGGTCGAAGGAAGAGATACTTGACATTGGCAAAGATCTAGCAAACGAACTAAACGACCTTTGTGCTATGCTTAGGATTGGGTCTTGTCCATCACATCATTCTCCTAATGATGTGATCCCGTTATCAACGACATCCAATGTCCATAGCCAGGAAACCATGACTATCTATTGATCACAACGAGAAAGTCAACTAGAGGCTCACTAGGGACATAGTGTGGTCTATGTATTCACACGTGTATTACGATTTCCGGATAATACAGTTTTAGCATGAATAAAAGACAATTATCATGAACAAAGAAATATAATAATACTTTTATTATTGCCTCTAGGGCATATTTCCAACAGTCTCCCACTTGCACTAGAGTCACCAATCTAGTTACATTGTGATGAATCGAACACCCATAGAGTTCTGGTGTTGATCATGTTTTGCTCGCGAGAGAGGTTTAGTCAACGGATCTGCGACATTCAGATCCGTATGTACTTTGCAAATTTCTATGTCTCCATCTTGAACATCTTCACGGATGGAGTTGAAACGACGCATGATGTGCCTGGTCTTCTTGTGAAACCTGGGCTCCTTGGCAAGGGCAATAGCTCTAGTGTTGTCACAGAAGAGTTTGATCGGCCCCGACGCATTGGGTATGACTCCTAGGTCGGTGATGAACTCCTTCACCCAAATCACTTCATGCGCTGCCTCCGAGGCTGCCATGTACTCCGCTTCACATGTAGATCCCGCCACGACGCTCTGCTTGCAGCAGCACCAGCTTACTCCTCCACCATTCAACATATACACGTATCCGGTTTGTGACTTAGAGTCATCCGGATCAGAGTCGAAGCTAGCGTCGACGTAACCCTTTACGATGAGCTCTTCGTCTCCTCCATAAACGAGAAACATGTCCTTTGTCCTTTTCAGGTACTTCAGGATATTCTTGACCGCTGTCCAGTGTTCCTTGCCAGGATTACTTTGGTATCTTGCTACCAAACTTACGGCAAGGTTTATATCTGGTCTGGTACACAACATGGCATACATAATAGATCCTATGGCTGAAGCATAGGGGATGACACTCATCTCTTCTTTATCTTTTGCCGTGGTCGGTGACTGAGCCGAGCTCAATCTCACACCTTGTAACATAGGCAAGAACCCCTTCTTGGACTGATCCATTTTGAACCTCTTCAAAATCTTATCAAGGTATGTGCTTTGTGAAAGACCTATGAGGCGTCTCGATCTATCTCTATAGATCTTGATGCCTAATATATAAGCAGCTTCTCCAAGGTCCTTCATTGAAAAACACTTATTCAAGTAGGCCTTAATGCTGTCGAGAAATTCTATATTATTTCCCATCAAGAGTATGTCATCTACATATAATATGAGAAATGCTACAGAGCTCCCACTCACTTTCTTGTAGGCGCAGGCTTCTCCATAAGTCTGCATAAACCCAAATGCTTTGATCATCTCATCAAAGCAAATATTCCAACTCCGAGATGCTTGCACCAGCCCATAAATGGATCGCTGGAGCTTGCATACTTTGTTAGCGTTCTTAGGATCGACAAAACCTTCCGGCTGCATCATATACAGTTCTTCCTTAAGATGCCTGTTAAGGAATGCCGTTTTGACGTCCATCTGCCATATCTCATAATCATAGTATGCGGCAATTGCTAACATGATTCGGACGGACTTTAGATTCGCTACGGGAGAGAATGTCTCGTCGTAGTCAATCCCTTGAACCTGTCGATAACCCTTAGCGACAAGTCGAGCTTTATAGATGGTAACATTTCCATCCGCGTCCGTCTTCTTCTTAAAGATCCATTTGTTTTCTATCGCTTGCCGATCATCGGGCAAGTCTGTCAAAGTCCATACTTTGTTTTCATACATGGATTCTATCTCGGATTTCATGGCTTCAAGCCATTTGTTGGAATCTAGGCCCGCCATCGCTTCTTCATAGTTCGAAGGTTCACTGTTGTCTAACAACATGATTTCCAGGACAGGGTTGCCGTACCACTCTGGTGCGGAACGTGTCCTTGTGGACCTACGAAGTTCAGTAGCAACTTGATCCGAAGTACCTTGATCATCATCATTGGTTTCCTCTTCAGTTGGTGTGGGCATCACAGGAACATTTTCCTAAGCTGCACCACGATCCCATTCGAGAGGTAGTACTTCATCGAGTTCTACTTTCCTCCCACTTACTTCTTTCGAGAGAAACTCTTTTTCCAGAAAGCATCCGTTCTTGGCAACAAAGATCTTGCCCTCGGATCTTAAGTAGAAGGTATACCCGACAGTTTCCTTAGGGTATCCTATGAAGACGCATTTTTCTGACTTGGGTTCGAGCTTTTTAGGTTGAAGTTTCTTGACATAAGCATCGCATCCCCAAACTTTTAGAAACGACAGCTTAGGTTTCTTCCCAAACCATAATTCATATGGTGTCGTCTCAACGGATTTAGACGGTGCCCTATTTAAAGTGAATGTAGCTGTCTCTAGAGCATATCCCCAAAATGATAGCGCTAAATCGGTAAGAGACATCATAGACCGCACCATATCTAATAGAGTGCGATTACGACGTTCGGACACACCTTTACGCTGAGGTGTTCCAGGCGGCGTGAGTTGTGAAACGATTCCACATTTCCTTAAGTGTGTACCAAATTCGTGACTTAAGTATTCTCCTCCACGATCTGATCGTAGGAACTTTATCTTTCGGTCACGTTGATTCTCCACCTCATTCTGAAATTCCTTGAACTTTTCAAAGGTTTGAGACTTGTGTTTCATTAAGTAAACATACCCATATCTACTCAAGTCATCAGTGAGAGTGAGAACATAACAATATCCTCCGCGAGCCTCAACGCTCATTGGACCGCACACATCGGTACGTATGATCTCCAACAAGTTGGTTGCTCGCTCCATTGTTCTGGAGAACGGAGTCTTGGTCATTTTGCCCATGAGGCATGGTTCGCATGTGTCAAACGATTCATAATCAAGAGACTCCAAAAGTCCATCAGCATGGAGCTTCTTCATGCGCTTTACACCAATGTGACCAAGGCGGCAGTGCCACAAGTATGTGGGACTATCGTTATCAACTTTACATCTTTTGGCATTCACACTATGAACATGTGTAATATTACGCTCAAGATTCATTAAGAATAAACCATTGACCATCGGAGCATGACCATAAAACATATCTCTCATATAAATCGAACAACCATTATTCTCAGACTTAAATGAGTAGCCATCTCGTATTAAACGAGATCCAGATACAATGTTCATGCTCAAACTTGGCACTAAATAACAATTATTAAGGTTCAAAACTAATCCCGTGGGTAAATGTAGAGGCAGCGTGCCGACGGCGATCACATCGACTCTGGAACCATTCCCGACGCGTATCGTCACCTCGTCCTTCGCTAGTCTCCGTTTATTCCACAGCTCCTACTGTGAGTTACAAATATGAGCAACGGCACCTATCAAATACCCAGGAGTTACTACGAGTACTGGTAAGGTACACATCAATTACATGTATATCAAATATACCTTTGGTGTTGCCGGCCTTCTTATCCGCTAAGTATTTGGGGCAGTTCCGCTTCCAGTGACCCTTCCCCTTGCAATAAAAGCACTCAGTCTCAGGCTTGGGTCCATTCTTTGACTTCTTCCCGGTAACAGGCTTACCAGGCGCGGCAACCACCTTGCCGTCCTTCTTGAAGTTCTTCTTACCCTTGCCCTTCTTGAACTTAGTGGTCTTATTGACCATCAACACTTGATGTTCTTTCTTGATTTCAGCCTCTGCTGACTTCAGCATCGAGAACACTTCAGGAATGGTCTTTTCCATCCCCTGCATGTTGTAGTTCATCACAAAGCTCTTGTAGCTTGGTGGGAGCGATTGGAGGATTCTGTCAATGACCGCCTCATCTGGGAGGTTAATATTCAGCTGGGTCATACGGTTGTGTAACCCAGACATCTTGAGTATGTGCTCACTGACAGAACTGTTTTCCTCCATCTTACAACTGTAGAACTTGTCGGAGATGTCATATCTCTCGACCCGGGCGTGAGCTTGAAAAACTAGTTTCAGCTCTTCGAACATCTCGTATGCTCCGTGATGCTCAAAACGCTTTTGGAGCCCCGGTTCTAAGCTGTAAAGCATGCCGCACTGAACGAGGGAGTAATCATCAGCGCGAGTTTGCCAAGCATTCATAATGTCTTGGTTCTCTGGGACGGGAGCGTCACCTAGCGGTCCTTCTAGGACATATTGCTTCCTGGCAGCTATGAGGATAATCCTCAGGTTCCGGACCCAGTCCGTATAGTTGCTGCCGTCGTCTTTCAGCTTGGTTTTCTCTAGGAACGCGTTGAAGTTCATGTTGACATGAGCGTTGGCCATTTGATCTACAAGACATATTTGCAAAGGTTTTAGACTAAGTTCATGATAATTAAGTTCTAATCAAATTATGAACTCCCACTCAAATTAGACATCCCTTTGGTCATCTAAGTTTTACACGATCCGAGTCGACTAGCCTGTATCCGATCATCACGTGAGACGGACTAGTCATCATCGGTGAACATCTTCATGTTGATCGTATCTTCCATACGACTCGTGTTTGACCTTTCGGTCTCCATGTTCCGAGGCCATGTCTACACATGCTAGGCTCGTCAAGTTAACCCTAAGTGTTTTCGCTGTGTAAAACTGTCTTACACCCGTTGTATGTGAACGTAAGAATCCATCACACCCGATCATCACGTGGTGCTTAGAAGCGACGAACTGTAGCAATGGTGCACAGTTAGGGGAGAACACTTCTTGATATTTTGTAAGGGATCATCTTATTTACTACCGTCGTCCTAAGTAAACAATATGCATAAACATAATAAACATCACATGCAATTATATAGTTGTGACATGATATGGCCAATATCATATAGCTCCATTGATCTCCATCTTCGGGGCTCCATGATCATCTTGTCACCGGCTTGACACCATGATCTCCATCATCGTGTCTTCATGAATTTGTCACGCCAACGACTACTTCTACTTCTATGGCTAACGCGTTTAGCAATAAAGTAAAGTAAGTTACATGGCGTTCTTCAATGACACGCAGGTCATACAAAAATAAAGACAACTCCTATGGCTCCTGCCGGTTGTCATACTCATCGACATGCAAATCGTGAATCCTATTACGAGAACATGATCTCATACATCACAATTCATCATTCATCACAACTTCTGGCCATATCACATCACATGATCAATCGCTGCAAAAACAAGTTAGACGTCCTCTAATTGTTGTTGCATCTTTTACGTGGCTGCAATTGGGTTCTAGCAAGAACGTTTTCTTACCTACGAATAACCACAACGTGATTTTGTCAACTTCTATTTACCCTTCATAAGGGCCATTTTCATCGAATCCGCTCCAACTAAAGTGGCAGAGACAGACACCCGCCAGCCACCTTATGCAACTAGTGCATGTCTGTCGGTGGAACCGGTCTCACTTAAGCGTACGTGTAAGGTTGGTTCGGGCCGCTTCATCCCACAATACCGTTGAAGCAAGAAAATACTAGTAGAGGCAAGTAAGTTTACAAGATCCACGCCCACAACAAAATTGTGTTCTACTCGTGCAAAGAGAACTACGCTTAGACCTAGCTCTGATGCCACTGTTGGGGAACGTTGCAGAAAATTAAAAATTTTCCTACGGTTTCACCAAGATCCATCTATGAGTTCATCTAAGCAACGAGTCAAGGGAGTGAGTTTGCATCTACATACCACTTGTAGATCGCGTGCAGAAGCTTGCAAGGGGATGGTGATGATGGAGTCGTACTCGACGTGATTCGGATCACCGATGACCAAGTACTGAACGGACAGCACCTCCGCGTTCAACACACGTACGGGACGGGATACGTCTCCTCCTTCTTGATCCAGCAAGGGGGGAGGAGAGGTTGAGGAAGATTGCTCCAACGGCAGCACGACGGCGTGGTGCAGTTAGTGCAGTAGTACTCCGACAGGGCTTCGCTGAGCACACGCGGAGGAGGAGAGATGTTGGGGAGGGGAGGGGCTGCGCCTTGGAGGGTGTGTTGCAGCCCTCCCCTTACCCCTCTATATATAGGGGAAGGGGTCAAGGGGGGCCGGCCCTCTAGGGAAAACCCTATGGGGGGGCGGCGGCCAAAGGGAGAGGGGGAGAGGGTGGCTTGCCCCCCAAGCCAGGGGGGCGCCCCCTTTAGGGTTTCCCCTCCCCTTGCCCTAGCCGCATGGGCCTGGGTGGGGAGGCGCGCCCAGCCCACTGGGGGCCGGCTCCCTGCCCCACGCAGCCCATGTGGTCCCCCGGGAGGGGTGGCCCCACCCGGCGGACCTCCGGAACCCTTCCGGTGGCCCTGGTACAATACCGGTATGACCCCGAAACTTCCTGGTGCCCGTTTGACAACTTCCCATATATAAATCTTTACCTCCGGACCCTTCCGGAACTCCTCGTGACGTCTGGGATCTCATCCGGGACTCCGAACAACATTCGGTAGTCACATACTAGTCTTCCTAATAACCCTAGCGTCACCGAACCTTAAGTGTGTAGACCCTACGGGTTCGGGAGACATGCAGACATGACCGAGACGCTCTCAGGTCAATAACCAACAGCGGGATCTAGATACCCATGTTGGCTCCCACATGCTCCTCGATGTTGTCATCGGATGAACCACGATGTCGAGGATTCGATCAAACCCTGTATACAATTCCCTTTGTCAATCGGTACGTTACTTGCCCGAGACTCGATCGTCGGTATCCCAATACCTTGTTCAGTCTCGTTACCGGCAAGTCACTTTACTCGTACCGTAATGCATGATCCCGTGGCCAACACCTTGGTCACCTTGAGCTCATTATGATGATGCATTACCGAGTGGGCCCAGAGATACCTCTCCGTCATACGGAGTGACAAATCCCAGTCTTGATCCGTGTCAACCCAACAGATACTTTCGGAGATACCTGTAATGCACCTTTATAGTCACCCAGTTATGTTGTGACGTTTGATACACCCAAGGCACTCCTACGGTATCCGGGAGTTACACGATCTCATGGTCGAAGGAAGAGATACTTGACATTGGCAAAGATCTAGCAAACGAACTAAACGACCTTTGTGCTATGCTTAGGATTGGGTCTTGTCCATCACATCATTCTCCTAATGATGTGATCCCGTTATCAACGACATCCAATGTCCATAGCCAGGAAACCATGACTATCTGTTGATAACAACGAGCTAGTCAACTAGAGGCTCACTAGGGACATAGTGTGGTCTATGTATTCACACGTGTATTACGATTTCCGGATAATACAGTTATAGCATGAATAAAAGACAATTATCATGAACAGAGAAATATAATAATACTTTTATTATTGCCTCTAGGGCATATTTCCAACAATGGAAGACAAGAACATCAAACTTGTCGACATAGTCCAGGTGATGTTAGTTCGCCGGACTCTTCCTTGTCAACGTAGGGCTTGCAATTTATGGGAATTTGACCTGGCCAAGCACCAGACCCTACCAGGGTTCTTCGACTAATCGCACGAAGACATCTGGAAGGTGCTCTTTAAGACCGGCAAATCTTGGCTGAACTCAGCCGAGGACCACGGGTAACAATTGTCCCTACCCGCGAGTTCTGTAAGTCTTCGTATGTTGGCAAATCATGTGCTTTATCCGCATACTCCAAGGGAAACACTTAATGTATTTTCCAACAACTCTCCTAGGGCTGGACGAAGAAGGTAGAGCAGATCTACTGTCCGGCGCCGCTACCAGAAGAACAAGCCGGCCCGCTTCTGACGAAGATGCTGGTCCCGGCGCTTTACAAGGAGCTGAAGAAGAAGGCAAAGAAAGAGGCCAAAGAGACCAGGGGCAGCCTTGATCGCCAGGGTACTTCGGACATAGTGTCCGAAGACCCGAGGCCCGCTCTTCCTCCAAAAGAGGATGAGGAAGAGGAAGAAAGCCGACTCCCCCCCCCAGCGAGTGGGAGAAAGAAAAGGACGACCTCCACACACTTGGAGGCCGAATCTCCTAAGAAGGGAAAACCCCCTTTCCGGATGAATCCACCACCACCACCAATAGCAGCCCAGAGTGGGATCCCTGGGTCTAGCCCCTGGTTAAATCATGAGTATATAAAACCTGGACACGTTTGTGTATCCAGACTCACTATTGTATAGCGTTAACATATTGAGTCACGCCTTTTTTGCAGTCCGGCCAGGTCCCGCACCGAGCAATCCTCATCGGAAAATTCTCTGGGCTCGGATGCTATGGACAACGGGACTCCCCCGATGGCCCCATCCCCCAAACACGTGGATGACACCGAGGTATCATCCCAAAGGGACCCAGGCCAAGGAGGAGCTGGGGGGATCGTCAAGGCTGGGCCAGAGGGTCGAACCTCAGCGACCAGACACATGGGGGAAAAGGCCCCCATGGATACCAACGGCGGGGGCTATCTTAAATTCGGCCCCCAGCCGGACACAGTTCCGAAGACCAACACGGCTCCGGAATCAGGCGGGCAAACTCCCTCAACAGAAGGGGGTGTGCCTGTTCCACTAGCAACCTCTGCCCAACCAGAGGTGCCGGATACCTTATCAGCAGCGCTGAAGAACGCTTCCATCGTTGAAGAACTCCGTGCCCTTATGGGTGCGGTGATTGAGAAGATTCAGTCTGCAGAAGCTGGGCTGACTGAAGCCTGCATCAGCCTTATAACGGGATTTGAGGTATGTTGTGAGGTTTTAAAGTGTGTCATAGTATATATAGTAGCCCCTGATACACTGTTTGGTGTTCGGAAGGAAAAGCCGGATAGAGGATCGAATATATGTTCGCAGGAGACTTACATGGTAGTACCTCTCCCTCTTTTTTCCTAAGAAGGCATCTGTAGTGACTGCCACCTCTCATACCGCGGAAGTATCTGGACGGAAGCAGAGTCTGGAGCGGGCCGAAGAAGAGCTCGGCCAAGTGAAGAAGCAGCTGAAGGATAACCAAGGTATGCAAAAAACCTTGTTTGCATTCCGTACGAATGAATAATTGAGTATGACAAAAAAAATCATGATGTCTTCTAGGAGCGACGGCCGAAGTCGAGGCTCTTAGGATGGCATTGGCCGTGGTCGAGAAGAAGGCGGCCAAAGAGCAGGCCCTTTGTGAAAAGCATGAGGCCAGGGTTATTGAAGTTCAACAAGAGCTCCAAGAGGCCGTGAAGAAGTGCGAGACCTTGGAGCAGAGTTTAACGGAGAAAGAATCCGAACTCACCAAGGCTCGTCAAGCCGCACACGATGCCCGGGGCGAAGCCGAGGGCGCCCTTCAGGAAATCTGGTAGGCCAGAAAGATCGCGGCGGGTAAGGCTTTTTCTATGCAAAGCAAATATATGAAGGAAGAAATTCCTGTTACTGATCCGAATTCAGATTTCTCCGGGGATGTTTGCGGAACTGCCGCGCAGCGTATCTGATGCCGCACAATTCTACCGAGCCGAAGAAAGGAGCTCTACGGAGAAGATGTTATGGTCGCAATATCTGGCACCATAGCATCCAGTGCCCTTTGTTGATCAACTGAAACAGCTGATCGAGCTGCATAGGGCGGCTGAAGTAGCCATGAAGGATTTGATTATCCGTCTATGGCCACCGAGGCGATTCCCATCAGCTACTTCTGGCTCGTGAAGCGGCTTGTAAGTGCCTGCCCTCGACTTGAAGTTATGAAGTGGTCTATCTGTAAGGAAGGTGCGTGAGTGGCCTTCGCCCTCGCTAAGGTGCACTGGGCGAAGATGGATGCCGTAAAGCTGATGACCAAAGGACCGCCTGTGGGGAAGGAGCACCGCAAGAGTGTCCTGAAAGGATCCCACCTTGTAGCGGAGCAATGTGCCAAGGATATTATATTCCCATGAATACATTCATGTTATCCTTTGTAATGTTGAACAAGGTCATTTATATAATATAATGCCTGTTATTTGGAAAATTTTACCTCCTGTATGGCCGTTGTATATACTAATCCTGAGAGTTGGCCAGTCGTCGGCTTCTGCACCCACGTAGGAAGTATAGGGGTGTTCGGGAGAAACCTGAACACTCTTTACCCCAATTTTAGTTCCTTGAAGGAGGTGTTCAGTGGAACGAACCAGTCAATTGGACTATAAGGCTTTATCACCCTCACTTAGCCATAGGAGTTTGACAATAGAAAGGTAGGCGCAGCCCCTGGTGTTCGGAAGACTGCACTAGGGGCTCTATAAGCACCTGATCAGGGAAAAAATGATCCATCGCACGCTGCATTAGTTATCGCATAATGGGGAAGAAATCCTTAAAGATTTGTAACCTCTCGAATAGCTGACCGGCTCTCGCCGCATCATAACAATTAGTTTTCGGCTTTATCTACTGAGGATCTCGTCCGGAAGAACCGGGCCACAATCACAGTAGTTCTCCCTTTACTGCCCTAGCCTATATAGTGGAACGTAGGTAGCAAGCATAGGATCCGGGCAACCCAACTATTGACCCAAGACATGATTCGGAGCCGATGCATATAATGCTATAAGTTCGGGGTGCCGAACGACCGTGAGGGTGTTCGGACTTTGTTGTCGTATTATGGGTACAACGAAGCCCCTGGCATATTAAGGCGTACCGTAGTGTACAGCTGCTACTTGACAAAAAATATTGTCGGATTTCGGGTTCCGGAAGACCCTTGAGGTTTGAACTCTAGGGTGCGCGCTGAGATTCAACCCTCTGCCTACTTGCTCTTCTCCGAATCACTAGGACCTAAACTACCAAACAGAACAACACAAGAGACACAAGGTTTATACTGGTTCAGGCCACCATTGTGGTGTAATACCTTACTTTAGTGTGTGGTGTGGTGGATTGCCTCTCGGGCTGGTGATGAACAATACAAGGAAGAACAGCCTCGCGAGGGTCTATTCTTGGCTAGTGCTACTTGGTTCTGGCTCTTGGATTCTTGATCCGGTCTCTCGGTATCAGATGCCTCTACCCAGGGGGTGGCTAGTCCTATTTATAGGCAAAGGCCCTAGGCCTCTTCCCAAATATTGAGCGGGAAGGGCGCCAACAATTGGCCACTTTGAAGGGGAACAGCGGGTACACTTATCCTAACTAAAGTTGGTCCTCGCCTGTCAAAGGCTCTGGTGGTGACGCCTGTTTGGGCTCCGCAATGACTTCCTTCCGGCCGTTGGCCTGGTCTTGCTCTTGTTGCACCAAAACGGATGCCTTTGCTTGATGCTCTCGCCTGCGCTTGCTCCCTTTGCACCAAAGAGGAAAGGGAGGACACTGCACGGGCTGGCGCCCGACTGGCACCCTTGGTCGTCATGGCTTGCATCATGGGCACCTCGCGAGGTACCCCGCCTTGAACTCTCCGCCTCCTCGTGAGCCAGCCTGGCGAGGCCGTGCCTGAGGAAGCTCCTTGTCGTCCGCCCCGCGAGGCTTGGCCCCTCACGAGGGTCTTGTGCTTCTGTTGATGAAGATGGGCTGTGCTGGGCCTCCTTTGAGCCACGCCGCAGGCCGCAGGCAGGCAAGTCTGGGGACCCTCGTTCCCAGAACGCCGACAGTAGCCCCCGGGCCCACGGCGCGCCCGGACTTGGCTGAGCAGAGAGGCGGAAGGGCAAGTGCGAAGCGTCGCGGGCCCTAACAGCCTGCGGCCTTGGGCGCCGCATGGTGGTTGATTGGACGTGGGCGCCTCCGCTTCCCCATGACACCTCGATAACCGCACAGATTTGGCTAGTCATGATTACCTGCGATCGTGGAGGTCGACGGTTGGCCTTTGCCGGCTATAAGTACAGAGAGGCGCGCGCCCTTTTAGTCTACTCCCTCTGCTTCTCCTCCCTCCAGGGTCTTGCTCCGTCTTGCTGCAATGGCTCCAATCCGCCGGTTCTCCGCGGAAGAGAAAGGAAAAGCTCCCCAAGAGGATCCTGACCCACTTCCCCCGAAGAAGAGGCTTGCTCTCTGGCATCGGGGTGAGGGCACCCGCCAGGAAGCGTTTAGACCCTGGTGCGAGCGGCCACCACCAGGTTTTCCGCTTCCCTTTTACACGCGTGTTGGTGGCTCTGAAGGAGCCGACACCGAACGCCATGGGCGGCGCCGCCGTCGGCGCCTGTGGGTCACGAAGGTGTGCGTCTTCCGCCCTGGAGTCCACGCCGAGGGCTCCTGCCGAGAGTTCGTGCTTTGCGTCACCACGCCTCCTAAGTCTTGGATCCGTCTCCCTCCTTTTTTCGCCTCCGTCGTCCGGCAGGGGGAACCCCTGGGGCTTTGGCTGTAGCATGCCGGCTGCAGCACCCTCGCGAGCGGGGCAGAGGTCGCGGTCGTTGCCCCGGGTGAGGTTTTCATGACTCGAGGCGGGGGCAAGATCGCCCGGGTCTGCAGGACAAGGGGCGCCTTCGCGATCCATCTGGAATACAACGGTGCTTCGGTGATGTCCTTCAAAGTCTTCGATGTGGAGGGTCGCCGGCTGGAGTGCTGCCCCAAAAGGGGCGGTCGGGACCATTCCGTGGGGAGACAGAGGCCGGCCAACCACTCCCCCGGCAGCTCCCCAGGCGAGGGAGGTGTTGGTGGATCCAGTGACTCCGCCGAGCTCTTCGCAACTCCGGAGACGAGCGACGACAGCTACGATCCCCCGAGCCTGCGCTGCTCCCGGAGCAGGGCGGGTTCGTCAGGCCGTCACCGCCCCTGATCTGGATGGGGCTAGCGCCGGTGCTGGGTGGGCCACTGTTGATGATGGCGTCCGCCGCGACGGCCTCTGTAGCTAGGACTCCTTAGGATTCACGCCTTTTGTTCCTACGAGGAGCCAAAAATGTACCCCGCGAGGGCTTGTAAGATGTTTGCAGCTCCGTTTGTCAATATGATCCTTATTGTGAAGCAGTGCGAGATGCTTATTCTGTTTTAGCTTAGTTTCCTCCTTTCAGACCTCGTGAAGGCTTGATGCTCTGCGCTGACAGGTCCCAGTCCCAAGGTGACTTCAGCCGTCGCTGGTATGCCAGCTCGTGATGCCGTGGTCAAGGCCAGGAGGTGAGCGGCCCGAGGTCCGGTAAGAGCCCCTGAGTCGCGATACTCAGGAGGTCCCACTTAGCGCTCAAGCAGCCGTCATTCGGTGAGAAAGGAGAGCGACGTCGCTAATACGGGATTGGACTTGTTGCGGGGTCAGTGCTGCAATAACCAGTGTTTCTGGAGAGTGACTTATCTCGAGGGTTAGGAAACGCTTCCTGGTGTGGCGCTAGATCCGTGCCTTGGCCGATGAGGGGTTGCTTCGCGAGGTCCTCACGTGCTCCTCCCCTCTCACCCTCGCTCCCCTTTCTACTCTACGTCCTCGGGTCCCGGCCCTCAAGCGAGTCTCAGCCGTCGCTGGTATGCCAGGTCGCAATGCCGTGGACAAGGCCAGAGGGTGAGGGCCGGAGGGCCAGTAGGAGCCCTGAGTCACGATGCTCAGGCACCCCCCTTTAACGCGCAAGCTGGTTGCGCGGGCGAGAGTGAAGAAGGCACCGTGAGGGCCTCGCCTGGCAATGCTCCTTGAAGGGACCCCGCAGGCTCACCACAAAAGGAACGAGAGTTCGTCGTGGCAATCGACAGTTAGCCGTTAGTTGCTTAGGAGAGGCGATGAGGCACGAAAGGCCTGGCGAGGTGTATTGGGACTCCCGTGAGCCAGCGCAGGACTCACGGGGCCCCAACCCCAGGGCGGGTTGCGCCTAGCTCTGGGCCTTATCTTGGAGTGTGTTCCTGCAAATTTTGGCCAGATGCCGGTGCTCTACGTCTTCGGGTCCCGGCTCTCGAGCTGGTCTCAGCTGTCGCTGGCATGCCAGGTCACGATGCCATGGACAAAACCAGAGGGTGAGGGCCGGAGAGCCGGTAGGAGCCCTGAGTCGCGATGCTCAGGCACCCCCCCTTTAACGCGCAAGTTGGGTTAGATGTCGAAACTCTACGTCCTCGGGTCCCGGCTCTCGAGCTGGTCTCAGCCGTCGCTGGCATGCCAGGTCTCGATGCCATGGACAAGACCAGAGGGTGAGGGCCAGAGAGCCGGTAGGAGCCCTGAGTCGCGATGCTCAGGCACCCCCCCTTTAACGCCCAAGATTCCGACACCCAAAAGGAAAAGGCACCAAATAACAAGCATGATGGGTCGAAAGCATAGCCCCAAGGTAAACGCAAGAAGGGTACACGCCGCTGGGTCAGGCCCGAACTACTTGGGGATGATGCAGCCGGAGGGGCGCCCCCAATAAGGTAAGCTAAGGACATAAAATAAAAGGGATACACGCCGCAGGGACAAACCCACGCGGCCTGGGAATAATGCAGCCCTGAGGGCGCTCCCAGCTGGAAATGAAACTTGAAAGATGTCACCTGATGATGTTGGGGACGAAGGGGTGTTGGTGTAGCAGACTCGGTGGGCTGCGGGAGCCGATCTTCATGAGCCCCCAGGCTCAGGGGCCTCGGGAGGCTCCGGAGGCGCTGGTGGCTCCTCGCGGGTCATCTCCATCTCCACCAGGGCTGCGGAATGCCTGACTTCCTAAGCCTCCAGGATGGCCCTCATGAGGCGCTGGTGCGCAGCAGCCGCGTTCGGCAAGCCGTAAGGCATGCACATGTAGCTGTGGGGTGGACCCTTGCAGCGTCCCACTCACAAGGGCCAGAGGCACTCCTGAGACGCGGCTCGGTTGAGCCCCGGTAGTAGATGCAGACGCGCAGCCCACCATCCTCGCCTAGATGGGGGGCCACAGCGGGTAGGCGGGGGCTGCCCCTCATGACCCTTGACTCCTGTAGCTCCTGAATGGCCTTGCTGACGAACTCCTGAGGGTTGGGCCCTCCTTGCCTTGCTCCTTCTTGAGGGAAACATGCTTCGAAACACGCCTCCAGGTGGTGCCCAAGCGCCTCCCTCGTGACCTCGGCGAGGTCGGCGGCCCTCCAGGGGAGAGCCCCCGAGCCCTGCCTGAAGAGGGCGCCAGGCGCGCTTCCCTAATCGATGGAAGGAGGTTCCCCCTGAGCAGCCGCGGGCCCTGAGGGGCCTTCCTCCTGAGGGGCCGGGCTGGACGATGTCTTCTTCTTCTTGGGGGAGGCCTCGGGAGGCCTCCTGCTTCCGCGGTCCGGGTCTTCCAGTGGCGCGGCCTGAAAGGCTCGCTCCAGGGAGCACACTGCATCCCTCTTTTCGCAGGGCACCGTGATGACCCCGCCACTTCCTGGCATCTTGAGGACGTTGTAGCCATGGTGGGTCACGGCCATGAAGTTGGCCAGCGCCGGGTACCTGAGGATGGCGTTGTAGGGAGGCGAATGTGGGCGACGTCAAAGTCGATGAGCTCGGTGTGGTAGTTGTCGCGTGCCCCGAAGGTGACAGGAAGGCGGACCTATCCAATCGGGACTGTGGAGCCGTCGGTGACTCCGGAGAAAGGCTTGGTTGGCTGAAGCTGACTGTAGGGCACCTAGAGATTGTTGAATGTTTCCACGGACAGGATGTTGAGCCCTGCTCCACCGTCGATGAGGGTCCTGGTGACTAGAACGTTGCTGATGATTGGGGAACAAAGCATCGGGAGGACTCCGGCTGTGGCCGCGCACTTGAGCTGATCTGCTGAATTGAACGTGATGGCGCATGCCGACCACCTGAGAGGGTGCGTGGCTTCGAGCTTGGGGAGGACTGCATTCACTTCGCGGGCGAATTGCTTGAAGATGTGTTGAGAGGCTGGGGCTTGAGGTCCACCCAGGATGCAGGCGATTGCATGCGGTTCCTAGAAGCCCCCAGCCCCCTTGTCCGGATGACGGTCTTCATTTCTCCTTGGCTGCAGCGGCAACGGAGGGAGGCCTGCGTTCCCTTGCGGGAGATCCTCGCGAGGCTGATCCCTCCAGCCTCCCACGCAAGGCGGGTCCTGCCAGCGATCCTCGCGAGGTTGGTCGCGCCACCCTTGGCGCGGGCCGCGGTCTTCCCAGCGTCCTGCATTCCTTCCTCCTCCTCGGCCGTAGCCCCGGTCGCTGCGGTCTGGACGTCTGCCAACCCTTCCTTCACGCACGGCCCGGAGCTCTTGGCATTCATTTGTGTTGTGAGTGTGGAGGTCGTGGTACACACAGTACCGACTGCCCTTGGAGGATTCGGGCTGATCTCTGCCGCGCTTGGTGTCTGGCTCGGCCGCGAGCACGGCAGCCCCCTTGCGCTTCACGTCCTTGGCCTTGGGCTTCTTCTCTTCGGGGTCCGCGGCAGGCAGCTTGAGGAGTGAGAGGCGCCCCTCCTCAGCCCTGGCGCACTTGGTTGCCAAGTTGAACAGCTCCAAGGAGGTGCACAGGTCTTCATGCATCACCAGCTCCTCCTTCATCTTGACGTCGCGCACACCGTCGGTGAAGGCAGAGATGATGGCCACCTCCGTTACCCTGGGGATCTTGAGGCGCGTGTTGTTGAAGCGCTGGATGTACTTCTGCAGGGTTTCCCCTGGCTGCTGCTTGATACGGCGCATGTCGCTCACGGCGGGTGGCCGGTCGCGACTACCCTAGAAGTTGGCGATGAAGCAGGTGCGCATCTCGTCCCAGGAGGAGATCGTGCCTGGAGCCAGGTTCAGGAGCTAGGTGCGGGCTCCGTCCTTGAGCGCCATGGGAAACCAGTTGGCCATGACCTTCTCGTCCCCGTTGGTAGCCTCGATGCCCAACTCACAAAGCTGGAGGAACTCCGCAGGGTCTGCCGTGCCGTCGCAGCGTGGAGGCAGGTCTGGCTTGAACTTGCCGGGCCACGCGATGCTGCGTAACTCGGAGGTGAAGGCGCGGCAGCCCGCTGTGGCCACAGGGGGCCTTGGGCGAGGGAGAGCTTGGTCCTACGGGTCCCCATGCGCCACGGCTGGGGGTAGCGCAGGGTATTGACGTGTTGCAGTAGGGAGCGTTCGGGCAACTTCTCGAGGGCAAGGGACTTCTTGGCAGCTCTGCTCTTGCCGCGCCGGCGCCAGATGGAGTGGGTTCCGTCCATGGGTCGCGCATCTTGGGGCCAGGGCGCCTTCTTGAGGAGGAGGCGGCTGAGGCGCCCCAGGAGCTTCATTGCCCGCACAGGGCGGGGCGCGGTGAAGCGAGAAGGACGGCGCGGGGGAGCCCCCAGCGGCGCGGACGAGCTCGGCGACACGGTCGAGCCACTCTTCGTAGACGTCGTCGATGGGGCGGTAGCGCAGGAGCTCGTTTGCCGCGATGAGCGCAGCTCGGGCCTCCATGGCTGCGCGGGGCGCTCGTGGCGAAGAACCAGCGGGGGGTGAGCGAGGGTGTGGCAGTGCGGCTGTCCCGCCTCTTGGATGGATGCTGGGACGATGCTTGCTGCTCATTCCCCGCTAGGCCGGTGGCCGCGTTGACGGCAGGAGTCGGGGAACAACGAGGGCGCCTGCAGGCGGGAGCCATCTGGGCGACATGGGAAGCAAGGGCGGCTCGGTGCTCGGCGCGAGCCCGTCGAGCGTCAGACATGGATGCGATGGTCGGAGAAGAACGAGAGGACGGAAGGCAAATTCAGGCGCACCCCTACCTGGTGTGCCAAATGTCGGATTTCGGGTTCCGGCAAACCCTTGAGGTTCGAACTCTGGGGTGCGCGCGGAGATTCAACCCTCTGCCTACTTGCTCTTCGCCGAATCGCTAGGACCTAAACTACCAAACAGAACAACACAAGAGACACAAGGTTTATACTGGTTCAGGCCACAATTGTGGTGTAATACCCTACTCCAGTGTGTGGTGTGGTGGATTGCCTCTCGGGCTGGTGATGAACAATACAAGGAAGAACAGCCTCGCGAGGGTCTGTTCCTGGCTGGTGCTACTTGGTTCTGGCTCTTGGATTCTTGATCCGGTCTCTCGGTATCAGATGCCTCTACCCAGGGGGTGGCTAGTCCTATTTATAGGCAAAGGCCCTGGGCCGCTTCCCAAATATTGAGCGGGAAGGGCGCCAACAATTGGCCATTTTGAAGGGGAACAGCGGGTACACTTATCCTGACTAAAGTTGGTCCTCGCCTGTCAAAGGCTCTGGTGGTGACGCCTGTTTGGGCTCCATAATGACTTCCTTTCGGCTGTTGGGCTGGTCTTGGTCTTGTTGCACCGAAGCGGATGCCTTTGCTTGATGCTCTCGCCTGTGCTTGCTCCCTTTGCACCAAAGAGGAAAGGGAGGACACTGCGCGGGCTGGCGCCCGACTGGTGCCCTTGGTCATCATGGCTTGCGTCATGGGAACCTCGCGAGGTACCCCGCCTTGAACTCACCGCCTCCTCTTGAGCCAGCCTAACGAGGCCGTGCCTGAGGAAGCTCCTTGTCGTCCGCCCCGCGAGGCTTGGCCCATCGCGAGGGTCTTGTGCTTGTGTTGATGAAGATGGGCTGTGCTGGGCCTCCTTTGAGCCACGCCGCAGGCCGCAGGCAGGCAAGTCTGGGGACCCTCGTTCCCAGAACACCGACAAATATCAATAAGGAAGAACAGCAAGTAAGCGTCACATAAAGCCGCATGTTGTAATTGAATAATACGTCAAGGCGTACGGGTACAAGTAGTGCGATAAAAAGAAAAATGACTTCAGAACCTGCTGAGACCAGGGGAGCTATGTGCCGATCCGGAGAATAATCGGATGATCATCAAGGGGAATATCCAAAGATTCCCTTACGCGTTCGAGCTGTTTCCCTCCTTGGTATGTCCTTCCCTTCATAGGTCCGGTCGTCAGGTTGCCAGTGATGGCCTAGAGAAAAGTGGACCTGAAATGAAAATGCAAGAAATGTTTGTGTGCCACAGAGTGGTTAAGTCACTTTGTGGGGCATAACTAAGCTTTGCCGCTGCCTATCACCGAAGTGGTTAATTGAGCTCTTGACGAGCTGGGCTATCCTGCCGAGGAGTAGTTCGAGCTCTTCTGACGGTGTCCGGGAGCCTGGCCATCGAATGAATGTTCGATTGAAAAAGGCCGCTCTGCGCTTCTACTGCTAAGGCGGATGTATGCTCTTCAGTACGGAGGGAGCGTTCAACCTTGCCATTAACTGTTATGACATCGTGTGGACCGGGCATCTTGAGCTTAAGATAGGCGTAGTGTGGCACTGCGTTGAATCGAGCAAACGCGGTTCGTCCGAGTAGTGCGTGATAGCTGCTGTGAAAAGGGACTATATCAAAGATTAACTCTTCCTTGCGGGAATTATCCGGAGGTCTGAAGACTACTTTCAGAGTGATGGAGCCCGTACAGCGAGCCTCAACACCTGGTATGACACCTTTAAAGGTGGTTTTAGTGGGTTTGATCTTTGAAGGATCGATACCGATCTTGCGCACCGTGTCCTGATAAAGCAGGTTCAGGCTGCTGCCTCGGTCCATAAGGACTCGCATGAGGTGGAATCTCTCAATTATTGGGTCAAGGACCAGTACGGCTGAACCGCCCTGACTGATATTGGTCGGACGATCCTTGCGGTCAAAGGTGATCGAGACGGACGACCATGGGTTGTATTTTGGGGCGACTAGCTCCATTGTGTAGACGTCCCGAAGTGCGCACCTCCGTTCCTGTTTAGGAATATGGGTGGCGTGTATCATATTCACCATTTTAATTTGCGGGGGAAACTTCTTTTGCCATCTTGTGTTCGGTTTCGGGGCTCCTTGTCGTCTTCTTCGCTTTCCGACCCCTTCTCCTTGCTTTCGGCACTTGACTTGCCGGCCTGTTTGAAGACCCAGCATTCTCTGTTGGTATGATTGGTTGGTGTTCCTGGGGTACCGTGAATTTGACATGGGTGGTCGAGTATACGGTCCAGACTGAACATGCCCGGACTGTTTCTTTTGAGTTGTTTCTTCCTTTGACCGGTCTTAGAGCCGCTAAATCCGGCATTGACGGCCGTGTCTTCGGCATTGTCAGCATTATTTCAATGCTTGTGTTTGCTGCGTCGGGGCTTGCCATTGTCATCTCTGGATGCAGAAGTTCCAGTCTTGCTTGAGGTGTTGTTGCTACGAGCCAACCAGCTATCCTCGCCCGCACAAAAGTGGATCATAAGTGTCGTAAGGGCTGCCATGGACTTCGGCTTTTCTTGGTCGAGGTGTCGGGCGAGCCAGTCGTCACGGATGATATGCTCAAAGGCCGCTAGGGCTTTGGCATCCGGACAGCCGACGATTTGGTTCTTTTTAGTTAAGAACCGAGTCCAGAATTTCCTGGCTGACTCTCTGGGATGTTGAGTTATGTGACTTAAGTCATCAGCATCTGGTGGTCGCACATAAGTACCCTGAAAGTTGTCAAGGAATGCGTCTTCCAGGTTCTCCCAACTGCCAATGGAGTTTTTCGGCAGACTATTTAGCCAGTGCGAGCTGGTCCCTTGAGTATTAGTGGGAGATATTTGATGGCATGGAGATCATCGCCATGGGCCAAGTGAATGCGGAGAAGGAAATCTTCAACCCATACCACGGGATCTGTTGTCCCATCATATGGTTCGATGTTTACGGGTTCAAACCCTTCTGGGAATTGATGCTCCATTATGCATAGGGGGTGTGCGACCCCACTATGCCGGGCTACATCGCGACGCAGTTCGAATGAATCTGGTCTGCTGTATTCGGCCCAGACGGATTTGTATTTAGTATATCTGGCGTGGCGGTCATCGTCACATGTTGGAGCGCGCCCTCGCGATCCATAGATCGATCTTGACTGTCCTGCTTTGTTTTCCAATTCGTCTCGCAGGTCATGCGTGTAGCCCCGGGCCTTCATGTTTCTTTTTGTTCGATGACGGGGTGCGGGCTGGTGTTTGGATTGATACGCCGTTTTGTCTCGGCCATGAGGTTGTCGGTCAGCCGCATCTTGCGCTTTTAGTATAGGTTCTAGTGCCTCGTCCTCGAATTGAGGTAACAACCTGCGCCTCGGATAACTTTTGGTTGGGTGCTCGAGTCCATATTCCTCGGCCTCCAGGACCTCAGTCCATCTATCACTGAGCAGATCTTGATCAGCTTGAAGCTGCTGCTCTTTTTTCTTCAGGCTCTTTGAAGTGGCTATAAGCCGGCGCATGAAGTGCTCCTGCTCGACGGGCTCCTCAGGCACCGTAAATTCTTTGTCGCCGAGGCTCACCTCATCTTCAGAGAGGGGCATGTAATTTTCGTCCTTCGAGTCTTCATTCGTTGCCTGTTCATCGGGGCTAGCTTGCCCATCCTCCCGTCAGGCCTTTTTGAAGCATGGCTGGGCGGGATTGTTTTTGTTTTCGGCATCATCCGGAGTGCTATTGTCTCTTGTGCCGGTATCGCTGTTTCTACCCTGGCGTGGTTTAGAGCAGTGCCACTAACGTTGGCGCTTCGGCTGTTTCTCAGGAGGATTATCCTCCATTGCATCCTTTTGATCCTCGCCATTGTTTTCTTTGGGTGTGTCCACCATATATATGTCATATGATGGGGTGGCTGTCCAGTGCCCTGTGGGCGGTGGTTCCTGTTCTTCTCCGGCATCGTCATCCATACCGTCGATGTTTTCGGAGTCGAAATCAAGCACGTCGTTTAAGTCGTCGATAGTGGTTATTAAGTGGGTGGTGGGTGGGTAACGAATTCCTTCGTCATCCGCTTCCCACTCAAGCCGGACAGAGTTCAGCCAAGAGTCTCCTGACAAGGAGAGAGATTTTAATGAGTTTAGCACATCACCCAATGGTGAGTGTAGAAAGATGTCCGCGGAGCTAAACTCCAAGATCGGTGCCCAGTTAGATCCAATGGGCGCGGATACGCGCAGTTTGAAGCCTATTGCCGGAAACGAGTCCGAGGGTCCAATGACACAGACCTCATTGGAAGTGAAATCTGTGTTTGGCTCTATCGCCATTGATTGTGCGGCTTCCGTGGCGGGGTCCATCCTCTCATCCTCGGATGGCATGATCTGCACTGGATCTAAAGCCAAAGCAGCTGTAGGTGTGATCTCCTGAACACCGTCCGATGACAGATCTAGGTCATGCTCATCGTGGCTGTAGGGTGTACTTGTCGGCAGTGTAGTTCAGGCTTCCAAACCTGACCTGATGGGATTGATCTCCTGAATCCGCCGAAGATCAAATCTCCATGGATGTCGGCAGTGTAGTTCAGGCTTCCAAACCTGACCTGATGGCCAGGGGCGTAGCTGTCGATCTGCTCCAGATGGCCAAGCGAGTTGGCCCGCAGCGCGAAGCCGCCGAATACGAAGATCTATCCGGGGGGGGAAACCTCACCCTGGACCGTGTCGTTGTAGATGATTGAAGGATCCATCAAGCCTTATGGTGATTACAATGTGGAACTAAATGAAAGCACCAGTGTCGGTGTCAAAACCGGCGGACCTCGGGTAGGGGGTCCCGAACAGTGCGTCTAAGGCTAATGGTAACAAGAGGCGGGGGACACGATGTTTACCTAGGTTTGGGCTCTCTCTATGGAGGTAATACCCTACTTCTTCCTTGATTGATCTTGATGATATGAGTATTAGAAGAGTTGATCTACCACAAGATCATAGAGACTAAACCCTAGAAGCTAGCCTATGATTATGATTGTTGTTGTCCTACGGACTAAACCCTCTGTCGGTGTACTAAAGTAGGGGGTACCTTAGTACCCCGAACTTGTACACGGGCAGTCGCAGCGACCCGCGGCAGGGCTTGCCAGGCATCCTCCAAGATCCTCGACGGCTGCTTAGATGCCATTCAAGAACAGAGTACTAAAGCTAAAAGCCCCGACAAGAGGAGCTTGCCGGGAAAGCCAACTAAGGCCCCGGCAAGAGGAGCTTGCTGGGAAGGCCAACCAAGGCCCCGGCAAGAGGAGCTTGCCGGGAAGGCCAACCAAGGCCCCGGCAAGAGGAGCTTGCCGGGAAGGCCAACCAAGGCCCCGGCAAGAGGAGCTTGCCGGGAAGAAGAAGAGACCCCGACAAGAGGATCTTGCCAGGAAGGCCACTCAAGGCATTCCAAGTAAACTTGCCGCGACGCCCCGCGCGTCCCGGCAAGGCCCGGCGAGCGGCCAACTTGCTGGTGCGACAAGATAAGGACCACGGTGAGGCGCTTGCCGCGGCAAGGCCGCCATGCACCCGAGCTCCAGCGCATCCAATAACGTGTCACCCCAGGACTATCCCAGGAGCACGTGGCAAGGCGCTGTGCAGCCATGCGGTGCGAGGTGGCAAAAGGAGCTGACAAGGAGGCCATCGTGGCGATCGGTGGCGCCTCAAACGGTCGACAGGCTTGCCGGGGAGCATCACGCTCCGGCAGGATCCCAGATTCTTGCCGTAGAAGCGGATGTTCCCACAGCAGCATTCGCGCCTTTAGTCCTTGTCGTCGAGCCTCAGGCTCCGGCATGGGCACAGCAGATCATCCATTTCCTTCAGACAGGAGAACTTCCCGAGGAACAAGAAGAAGTGGAGAAAGTAGCCCGGCAATCAAGTATGTACCAGTTTGTCGATGACATACTGTACATAAAAAGGTTCAACGGAGTGAAATTGAAGTGCATTTCCCGGGAAGATGGACAGGAGCTGTTGGCGGAGATACATGGCGGCATATGTGGTCACCACATTGGCGCAAGAGCACTTGCCGGCAAAGCCTTCCGGCAAGGTTTCTTCTGGCCGACAGCCCTCCAGGATGCAACTGCACAAGTAACCAAGTGTGAAGCATGCCAGTTCCACTCCAAACAGATTCATCAGCCAGCTCAAGGTCTCCAAACAATCCGTTTATCCTGGCCATTTTCGGTCTAGGGGCTCGATATACTCGGCCCTTTCCCCCGAGCTGTCGGGGGCTTTGAGTACTTGTACGTTGCAATCGACAAGTTCACAAAGTGGACGGAAGTGGAGGCAGTGAGGAAGGTGACATCACAGTCAGCAGTCAAGTTCTTCAGGTCAATTGTTTGCCGTTTCGGAATCCCTAACAGGATCATCACCCACAATGGCACACAATTCACGAGCCGCACCTTCATGCAATACACCCAAGATATTGGCACCAAGATATGCTTCGCTTCTGTTGCTCATCCGAGAAGCAACGGTCAAGCGGAGAGGGCAAACGCTGAAGTGCTGCGCGGGCTCAAGACCAGAACTTTCGACTGGCTGCACAAGTGCGGAAAAAATTGGATCGAAGAGCTGCCGGTGGTTCTTTGGTCGATCAGAACTCATATACGGGTCACCTCGAGTGCTCGCTTATGATGAGCTTGAGCAAGAGCAGCTGCAGCAAGACGACGCGCTGCTCCTCGAGGAAGATCGTCTTCAGGCTGCTGTGCGAGCTGCTCGCTACCAGCAAGCTTTGCGTCGCTATCATAGCCGCAAAGTTAAAGCCAGAAGCTTCGAGGAAGGCGACCTTGTTCTTCGGCGTGTTCAATCCGCCAAGAATTCTAGCAAGTTGACGCCGAAGTGGGAAGGCCCTTATCGGGTGAAACGAGTCACTAGGCCCGGCGTTGTCCGCCTTGAGACCGAAGACGGCTTTCCGGTGAGCAATTCCTGGAACATAGAGCATCTTCGCAAGTTTTACCCATAAGGCATGGTTGCCGGAATCCATTCCGGCAACCAACCTTTGTACAAGCCTTGCCGCTGTTGCATGTAACCCTTTGTACAAAGCCAGGCTCAGATCCCGTGCATAAATAAAGTTCATGTGCCCCGCACATCTTGTCAAAATTTCATGCATCCTTTCTTTCTTGCATGTTTTACCTGACACTTTGTGCAGCACTCGTCCCTGGTAAGAAATAACGAGCCTTAAGGCCAGATACCATTATTTTCTCTCCTTTCTTTTTCCCAAAAGGGAGGTCCCTTCGCCCACAATTTCACGGAGGGGGAAGGAGAGGATGGAGGTGTGGACCGAGCGTCGTTCAAAGAAGCACAGCCTTGCCGGGACACAGACGACAGAAAAAGCTAAGTTGCCAAAGTTTGAGCACGATCATTTTCTTAAAATTTTAAGCTATCCTCCTTGAACGATTCTGCTTTGTATGAAAAACCTGTGCACGGAGGAACCTCCTCGTAACTAGTTGTGCCCTTACTTCGTTTCGAGTCGGCTCAACAACTTAAGTGAGCTGCTAAGCGCCCTTACTTTGCTTCGAGTCCGCTCAGCAACTTAAGTGAGCCGCTAAACGCCCTTGCGTTGTTTTCGATCCTGCTCAACAACTTAAGTGCGCTGCAACTAGTTGCGGCAAGGTTTCTTGCCGGAACCGGCACTGCCAGCAGGCTGCTGATGTCCCGCACTCAGCGCCCGCGGCAAGCGTGCTCTGGCACCGCCAGTAAGCTGCTGATGTTCCGCACTCAGCACTCGAGGCAAGCATGCCCGTGCCGGCAAGTTCCCTAAAAGCGTAGGGTAAGAACATACAAAGAAAGGACCAAGTAAAGGAGATAGCATAGCAACCATTGCCCAAAATAAAGTTATATTACAAAAGTAACTTGTTGCGGCACTGACTAAATTGTCCCATGACTTAGATAAACGGCGACAGGGAAAGGAGGAGATGAGGAAGTGCAGGTTTCTGCGCTCCCCTCTCGCCCTTCTTAAAGGAGCGAGGTGGGCCGCCCCGCTCGGCGAATCAGGGCACAGGAGGAGCAGGGAATCGGAGCTGACCCGCTGCCTCCGCCCGTGACGGCTCGGTTTCTCACTTCCACCGTCCGCGACCCCGAGTGCATGGGAGCCGCGTGGCGGGGATGCAGAGCCAAGGCGATAGATGAGGTGACCTCGCCTCTCCCCGCGGTCACGGGCGGGGTGGGGGGTGGACGCCTCGAAAATCATGCACGCCACCCACGTCTCCCACTACGCCGCGATTGACGCGTGCCGTTGCAAGGGAGTGCGGTAGATGCGGTGTCAGATTCAGTGTGACCTAGGCCGCGCGTGCCCGTGCCCTGTTTTGGGCCTGGCCCAACAGCGCTCGGCACCGTGTATGGCCTAGGCCCGGGGGCTCCTGTCGGTGTACTAAAGTTGGGGGTACCTTAGTACCCCGAACTTGTGCACGGGTAGTCGCAGCGACCCGCGGCAGGGCTTGCCAGGCATCCGCCAAGATCCTCGAAGGCTGCTTAGATGCCATTCAAGAACAGAGTACTAAAGCTAAAAGCCCCGGCAAGAGGAGCTTGCCGGGAAAGCCAACCAAGGCCCCGGCAAGAGGAGCTTGCCGGGAAGGCCAACCAAGGCCCCGGCAAGAGGAGCTTGCTGGGAAGGCCAACCAAGGCCCCGGCAAGAGGAGCTTGCCGGGAAGAAGAAGAGACCCCGGCAAGAGGATCTTGCCGGGAAGGCCACTCAAGGCATTCCAAGTAAACTTGCCGCGACGCCCCGCGCGTCCCGGCAAGGCCCTGCGAGTGGCAAGCTTGCTGGTGCGACAAGATAAGGGCCGCGGCGAGGCGCTTGCCGCGGCAAGGCCGCCATGCACCCGAGCTCCAGCGCATCCAACGACGTGTCACCCCAGGACTATCCCAGGAGTACGTGGCAAGGCGCTGTGCAGCCATGCGGTGCGAGGTGGGAAAAGGAGCTGACAAGGAGGCCATCGTGGCGATCGGTGGCGCCTCTAACGGTCGTTTCCTTGCACTGTTGGGGCGACCGGACGGGCATTAAATGCCCATGTCCCCTGCCGTCAGAGTTAGGTAGGGGACACTGTTGGTAGCAGTTGTACCAACCCACGTTTTTACCTTTCTACCCCTCTTTTTACGCTGCCACCTGTCGGTGACCCCTTTAGCCTATAAAAAGGAGGCCCATGCGCACGTAGAGGGGGTTCGGGGAATTTTGGTTCCACAGCCAGGGGGTTCGGCGGTTCGACTGATTCGACGCCACGCCCGCTCTCTCTCGAGCAAGAACAAATACAACACACAAAGCAGCAGTAAGGGTTTTATCTCTCCGGAGAGCTCCGAAGCTGGGTAAAAATCCCCCGCGCGCTCCCTCGCCTCGATCTGCTCTGCGTGCGCTCTCCGCTCCCCTGCCGAATGAGAAAGGGGCCCTCCTGCCCCATAGGTGCTCGTGGCCTCCCAGCCCGCCACGACATCTCTGGCGCGCCAGGTAGGGGGGTGCGTCGAGGTCGTGCGTATCTGATCCGGCGTCTACGCGCGCTACATCAACATCTTCATCGACATGCCACCGAAGAAGAAGACCTCGGAGGAGGCCGCTCCGTCTGCGACTTCCCTACCGCCACCGGAGCAAACGGGCGGTGGGGTGGACGCCGGCGGAGGAGCGGGCGCCGGCAGGGGGACGTGCATCGTCACCCTGTCCAAAGACAAGGCCCCGCAAGGTTCAGCATCTGCATATCCACTGCACCCCTCCCAGGAGGTGCAGGATCGACAGCGCCACGATGCTCCTAGCATCGTACTCGCGTTGGAACAAGACCAAGCTGGTGGGTCGCGGGACGCTCAAGGCCAGCATGCACGTCAACGCGCTGGCGCGCGCGCAGTGCAGTCGCCTGGGCGAGATGTTACTCCTTCTAACACTGTTAGAAGTTTGAGCATGTCTCGCACCTCGCGTCGCTCGCCACCGCCACCCAAGACTCCAGAGGAAGCGCTGGCCCGAGCCCAGTTGCTTCTAGATTACCCTCCAGCGCCGGACAAGATCGACGACTGGAGGGCTGCCATTTATAGCCTCACTGGCTTCGCCAACGGCGACAAGCCCCGGCGACCGAGCACTTCGAAGCCCCGGCAAGATGCCCAGGCGCAAGTCGATGCTGACAAGACCGCTGGGGGTGCCACCACAGCGCGCTCCCCGCCGCGAAGGCCAAGATCGCCGACTCGCCGGGCCAACCTCGACACCGACTCCACCGTGTCGTCGGACCCGCGAGCTCGCTGCAATCAACGCCAAGTTCTCCAAGAACGACGACACGAAGACGCTCGCACTCGCATCGAGCATCGAAGAGAAGTGCGACGTCAATCTGACCAGCGCGCTAGGCCCGCTGTTGACATGCATGCGCCAGGGGAGCCAGGCGACTTGCCGTACGCGGTAGGTTGCCCTGTGTTCACTCGTGAGCTGCGGCAGGTCCAGTGGCCCAGTACCAAGAACTTCAAGCCAGACGTGCCCGAGAAGTACGATGGCAGGATACATCCGTCAAAGTTCCTCAGCATCTACACCATCGCGGTGCAGGCTGCCGAGGGGCGCGACGAGAAGATCCTCGCCAACTACTTCCCGCTGGTGCTCAAGCCCAATGTCAGATCTTGGCTCATGCACTTGCCGGACAACTCCATCTCTTCATGGGCGGACTTGTGCCATCAGTTTGTTGGCGCCTTCACAGGCGGCCACAAACCCCATGGCCAGGAGAGTGATCTTCACCTACTCGCCCAGAAAGAAGGAGAACCCCTGCGCAAGTATATACAGAGATTCAGTCAGGTGTAGCGCAACATCCCAGACGTCCACCCTGCCGCGGTTATCAGCGCGTTCCATCAGAACGTGCGTAACCGCAGGATGAGAGAGGAGATGGCGATGTGCAAAATCAGAGATGTCAGCGAGCTATATGCTCTGGCCGACAAGTGTGCATGGGCTGAAGAGGGGAGGAGGCTCCCCGGAGAGAATGCAGGAGCAGAGGGATCTGACAGCGAGGACGCCCCTCCGGCGAGGAGGAAACGGAGGTGGAATAACAGAAAGAGGAAGGTTAAGGACGTGCTAGTTATTGAGCAATCCAGCAGCAGAGGCGGTTCCGAGAAGGCTAGAGCTGGTAACTCCGGCGAGGCTGTGGTGGCCGCCGACAAGCAGGATGGCTCCGGCAAGCAGTATTGCAAGATCCACCGCACCAAGGGCCATGACCTCCAAGCCTGCAAGAAAGTTGAGAAGATGGCGGATCTACAGAAAGCTGAATACGAGCGCCGCGACAAGGAGAAGGCCCGGCAAGGTGGCAGAGGATCCGGCAAGCAGTATCCCGCCCGGGGAGGGCGCCGCGGCAAGGCCAAGCCGTGGCATGGAGACAGGCCTCCCCGCGGCCGCGACAAAGACGAAGACGAAGATGAGGATGATGAGATGGAGGAAGATGAGACTGACGAGCAGGAGTTCCAGAAGGCAACGGAGGTGTTGTGGATCGACGGCGGTGCTTCTCTGCACACCTCGCACCGACAACTCAAACAGTGGGTCCGGGAAGTGAACCCAGCAGAACCGTCCGTTGAGTCGCGCAAGCCCCTGAAGTGGTCCAGCACGCCCATCATCTTCGACATTGAAGATTACCTTGATCGCATCACTGCGGTCGGGTCCTTGCCGATGTTGGTTTCGCTAACAATCCGCAACCTCGGGGTCACGAAGATGCTGGTTGACGGCGGGGCCGGCCTGAATCTAATCTCCTCCGCAGTGCTCAAGAAGCTCCAGATCCCCGACAGCGAGCTCGAAGAGACTGGTACCTTTCAAGGAATAAACCCGGGAAGGAGCAAGCCGAAGGGGAAGATCACACTGCCGGTGACATTTGGCAGCGAGCTGAATTTCAGGACAGAGAGAGTCACATTTGACGTTGCTGATTTCCCATTGCCCTACAATGGGATACTTGGCCGTCCAGCGCTCGCTAAGTTCATGGCAGCCTCTCACTATGCCTACAATGTGCTCAAAATGCCTGGTCCGATAAGTGTCATTTCTGTCCAAGGCGACAAGAAGGATGCACTCATCTGTACCGACAAGATCTACCGGGAAGCAGCGGCCGCAGCAGAACGCAAACCACTTGCCGCTGAAGCTCCCGGGGGGAAGAAGAAGACCAAGTCCGGCAAGAGTAGCTCTGATGCCTACTCCGGCAAGCGCACCTCTTCGGAGTGCTGCGCTACCGTCGAGGACGCACCATCAAGCTCCACCGGCAAGTGCAAGAAGGCAAAGATAGCTTCACCAGAGACCAAGAAAGTGGCCGCCAAGGAGGACGGCACTGGTGGCACCTTCACCATCAGTGCCACGCTCGATCCTAAATAGGAAAGTGCGCTCGTTGCTTTCCTGCGGGCGAATGTCGATGTGTTTGCATGGCAACCATCTGACATCCCCGGTGCTCCCAGGAAATTAATTGAGCACCACCTTGCCGTCTGTCCTCACGCGCGGCCCGTCAAGCAGAGAGTTAGAAAGCAAGCAGTAGAGCGTCAAGAATTCATTGCAGAAGAGATCAGGAAGTTGGAAGCAGTGGGCCTGGTCCGAGGAGTACTCCATCCGACGTGGTTAGCCAATCCAGTAGTCGTGCGCAAAGCAAACGGGAAGTGGAGGCTTTGTATTGACTTCACTGATGTTAATAAAGCTTGTCCCAAGGATCCATTTCCCTTGCCGCGCATTGACCAGATTGTCGACTCCACGGCAGGATGTGATCTGCTTTCATTTCTTGATGCATATTCAGGATATCATCAGATCTTCATGGCAGAAGAGGATGAAGAGAAAACAGCGTTCATTACTCCATGTGGCATGTACTGCTTCGTACGAATGCCCTTCGGACTAAAGAATGCTGGTTCGACATTTGCAAGAGTAGTCAGTCATGCTTTTGAGCCACAGTTGCACAGGAATTTAGAAGCTTACATGGATGACATAGTGGTCAAGAGCAAGGACAAAGAGACTTTGATCCAAGACTTGGACGAGACTTTTGCAAATCTGCGCAGGATCAACCTCAAGCTGAACCCCGAGAAGTGTGTGTTTGGAGTTCCTTCCAGCAAGCTTCTCGGATTCTTTGTGTCCCAGAGGGGGATTGAGCCTAATCCCGACAAGATCAAGGCCATTGAGCAAATCGAAGCACCAAAGCGCGTTAAAGATGTGCGAAGGCTTGCCGGCTGTGTTGCTGCTCTCAGTAGGTTCATCTCTAAGTCTGCTGAGCGAGCCCTGCCCTTTTTCAAAATTTTGAAAAAGGCAGGTCCAATGAAATGGACTCTGGAAGCGGAGGCTGCGCTGCAGGACCTGAAGAGATACCTATCCTCTACTCCAACACTTGTCGCACCTAAGCCACAAGAGAAGTTGCTGCTATATCTGGCGGCAACCAATCAAGTGGTTAGTGCTGCGTTAGTAGCGGAGAGGGAGGCAGATGATGAGCCAGCGACCGTGGAAAGCGAGCCCGGCGATAAGCATGGGGCTTCTCCGGCAAGCTCTGGCCCGACAAGCCCTGATCCAGCAAGTTCCGGTTCCGGCAAAGATGGATCTGCGCAGCCACAAGAAGAGAAACAGAAGAAGATGGTGCAGTGCCCAGTTTACTTTGTCAGTTCCCTTCTGCAGGGGGCTAGATCAAGGTACTCTAGTGTGCAGAAGTTGCTTTTCAGCCTCCTAATGGCCTAGAGGAAGCTACGCCATTACTTTCAAGCACATGAGATCACAGTGGTCACTCGCTTTCCATTGAAGAGGATATTGCAGAATCCAGAGGCAACGGGCAGGATTGTCGAGTGGGCACTGGAATTGTCAAGTTTTGGCCTCAAGTTCGAGAGTACCTCAACTATCCAGAGCCAAGCATTGGCAGAATTTATAGCGGAATGGACGCCAACGCCTGATGAAGAAACTCCGGAGAGGAGCATCCCCGTCAAGGAAGCAAGCAAGGAATGGATCATGTACTTCGATGGTGCCTTCTCGCTGCAAGGCACTGGTGTGGGCGTACTACTTGTAGCACCCACCGGAGAGCACCTCAAGTACGTGGTCCAGATGCACTTTCCCAAGGAGCAAGCAACAAATAACACTGCAGAGTATGAAGGCTTGCTTGCCGGACTCAGGATCGCGGCGGACCTTGGGATCAAGAAGCTTATTGTCAGGGGTGACTCACAGCTTGTCGTCTGCCAAGTTAACAAAGATTATCAGAGTCCGTTGATGGAAGCTTACATCGATGAAGTGAGGAAGCTAGAAGAGCATTTTGACGGCCTGCAAATGGAGCATGTTCCGAGAGCTCAGAATGACATTGCATATGGACTGTCAAAGTGCGCTGCACTCAAGTTGCCTATGGAACCAGGGATTTTTGTGCTCAAGCTGACTCAGCCATCTGTGACACCATCAACTGGACAAAACAAGAAAAGAAAGTTGGTTACCGGCGATTACTTTCCGGCAGAGCTCCCCGAAGCCGCAGCCAAGAAGGTCCCCGGGATCAACACAGAGAGTGCTGAGGAGCAGACTGCTCCGACAAGCCACAGGGCTTGTTTCGTTGAAGCAGACGCTCCCGACAAGCTGTGTCCCGACACGCTTGCCGGGGAGCACCACGCTCCGGCAGGATCCCAGATTCTTGCTGTAGAAGCGGATGTTCCCACAGCAGCATTCGCGCCTTTAGTCCTTGTCGTCGAGCCTCAGGCTCCGGCATGGGCACAGCAAATCGTCCATTTCCTTCAGACAGGAGAACTTCCCGAGGAACAAGAAGAAGCGAAGAAAGTAGCCCGGCAATCAAGTATGTACCAGTTTGTCGATGACATACTATACAGAAAAAGGTTCAACGGAGTGAAATTGAAGTGCATTTCCCGGGAAGATGGACAGGAGCTGTTGGCGGAGATACATGGAGGCATATGTGGTCACCACATTGGCGCAAGAGCACTTGCCGGCAAAGCCTTCCGGCAAGGTTTCTTCTGGCCGACAGCCCTCCAAGATGCAACTGCACAAGTAACCAAGTGTGAAGCGTGCCAGTTTCACTGCAAACAGATTCATCAGCCAGCTCAAGGTCTCCAAACAATCCCTTTATCCTGGCCATTTTCGGTCTGGGGGCTCGATATACTCGGCCCTTTCCCCCGAGCTGTCGGGGGCTTTGAGTACTTGTACGTTGCAATCGACAAGTTCACAAACTGGCCGGAAGTGGAGGCAGTGAGGAAGGTGACAGCACAGTCAGCAGTCAAGTTCTTCAGGTCAATTGTTTGTCGTTTCGGAATCCCTAACAGGATCAACACCGACAATGGCACACAATTCACGAGCCGCACCTTCATGCAGTACGTCCAAGATATTGGCACCAAGATATGCTTCGCTTCTGTTGCTCATCCGAGAAGCAACGGTCAAGCGGAGAGGGCAAACGCTGAAGTGCTGCGCGGGCTCAAGACCAGAACTTTCGACTGGCTGCACAAGTGCCGAAAAAATTGGATCGAGGAGCTGCCGGTGGTTCTTTGGTCGATCAGGACGACGCCAAATCGAGCCACTGGCCAGACAACTTTTCCTCTTGTCTACGGAGCAGAAGCAGTTCTCCCCATGGAACTCGTATACAGGTCACCTCGAGTGCTCGCTTATGATGAGCTTGAGCAAGAGCAGCTGCGGCAAGACGACGCGCTGCTCCTCGAGGAAGATCGTCTTCAGGCTGCTGTGCGAGCTGCTCGCTACCAGCAAGCTTTGCGTCGCTATCATAGCCGCAAAGTTAAAGCCAGAAGCTTCGAGGAAGGCGACCTTGTTCTTCGGCGTGTTCAATCCGCCAAGAATTCCAGCAAGTTGACGCCGAAGTGGGAAGGCCCTTATCGGGTGAAACGAGTCACTAGGCCCGGCGCTGTCCGCCTTGAGACCGAAGACGGCTTTCCGGTGAGCAATTCCTGGAACATAGAGCATCTTCGCAAGTTTTACCCATAAGGCGCGGTTGCCGGAATCCATTCCGGCAACCAACCTTTGGACAAGCCTTGCCGCTGTTGCATGTAACCCTTTGTACAAAGCCGGGCGCAGATCCCGTGCATAAATAAAGTTCATGTGCCCCGCACATCTTGTCAAAATTTCATGCATCCTTTCTTTCTTGCATGTTTTACCTGACACTTTGTGCAGCACTCGTCCCTGGTAAGAAATAACGAGCCTTAAGGCCAGATACCATTATTTTCTCTCCTTTCTTTTTCCCAAAAGGGAGGTCCCTTCGCCCACAAGTTCACGGAGGGGGAAGGAGAGGATGGAGGTGTGGACCGAGCGTCGTTCAAAGAAGCACAGCCTTGCCGGGACACAGACGACAGAAAAAGCCAAGTTGCCAAAGTTTGAGCACGATCATTTTCTTAAAATTTTAAGCTATCCTCCTTGAACGATTCTGCTGTGTATGAAAAACCTGTGCGCGGAGGAACCTCCTCGTAGCTAGTTGCGCCCTTACTTCGTTTCGAGTCGGCTCAACAACTTAAGTGAGCTGCTAAGCGCCCTTACTTTGCTTCGAGTCCGCTCAGCAACTTAAGTGAGCCGCTAAGCGCCCTTGCGTTGTTTTCGAGCCCGCTCAACAACTTAAGTGCGCTGCAACTAGTTGCGGCAAGGTTTCTTGCCGGAACCGGCACCGCCAGCAGGCTGCTGATGTCCCGCACTCAGCGCCCGCGGCAAGCGTGCTCCGGCACCGCCAGTAAGCTGCTGATGTTCCGCACTCAGCACTCGCGGCAAGCGTGCCCGTGCCGGCAAGTTCCCTAAAAGCGTAGGGTAAGAACATACAAAGAAAAGACCAAGTAAAGGAGATAGCATAGCAAGCATTGCCCAGAATAAAGTTATATTACAAAAGTAACTTGTTGCGGCACTGACTAAATTGTCCCATGACTTAGATGAACGGCGACAGGGAAAGGAGGAGATGAGAAAGTGCGGGTTTCTACGCTCCCCTCTCGCCCTTCTTAAAGGAGCGAGGTGGGGGCTCGGCCGCCCCGCTCGGTGAATCAGGGCACAGGAGGAGCAGGGAATCGGAGCCGACCCGCTGCCTCCGCCCGTGACGGCTCGGTTTCTCACTTCCACCGTCCGCGACCCCGAGTGCATGGGAGCCGCGTGGCGGGGATGCAGAGCCAAGGCGAAATATGAGGTGACCTTGCCTCTCCCCGCGGTCACGGGCGGGGTGGGGGGGTGGACGCCTCGAAAATCGCGCACGCCACCCACGTCTCCCACTACGCCGCGATTGACGCGTGCCGTTGCAAGGGAGCGCGGTGGATGCGGAGTCAGATTCAGTGTGACATAGGCCGCGCGTGCCCGTGCTCTGTTTTGGGCCTAGCCCAACAGCGCTCGGCACCGTGTATGGCCCAGGCCCGGGGGCTCCTGTCGGTGTACTAAAGTAGGGGGTACCTTAGTACCCCGAACTTGTGCACGGGCAGTCGCAGCGACCCGCGGCAGGGCTTGCCAGGAATCCGCCAAGATCCTCGACGGTTGCTTAGATGCCATTCAAGAATAGAGTACTAAAGCTAAAAGCCCCGGCAAAAGGAGCTTGCCGGGAAAGCCAACCAAGGCCCCGGCAAGAGGAGCTTGCCGGGAAGGCCAACCAAGGCCCCGGCAAGAGGAGCTTGCCGGGAAGGCCAACCAAGGCCCCGGCAAGACTAGCTTGCCGGGAAGAAGAAGAGACCCCGACAAGAGGATCTTGCTGGGAAGGCCACTCAAGGCATTCCAAGTAAACTTGCCGTGACGCCCCGCGCGTCCCGGCAAGGCCCGGCGAGCGGCAAGCTTGCTGGTGCGACAAGATAAGGGCCGCGGCGAGGCGCTTGCCGCGGCAAGGCCGCCATGCACCCGAGCTCCAGCGTATCCAATGACGTGTCACCCCAGGACTATCCCAGGAGCACGTGGCAAGGCGCTGTGCAGCCATGCGGTGCGAGGTGGCAAAAGGAGCTGACAAGGAGGCCATCGTGGCGATCGGTCGCGCCTCTAACGGTCGTTTGCTTGCACTGTTGGGGCGACCGGACGGGCATTAAATGCCCCTGTCCCCTGCCGTCTGAGTTAGGTAGGGGAAACTGTTGGTAGCAGTTGTACCAACCCGCGTTTTTACCTTTCTACCCCTCTTTCTACGCTGCCACCTGTCGGTGACCCCTTTAGCCTATAAAAAGGAGGCCCATGCGCACGTAGAGGGGGTTCGGGAAATTTTGGTTCCACAGCCAGGGGGTTCGGCGGTTCGACTGATTCGACGCCACGCCCGCTCTCTCTCGAGCAAGAACAAATACAACACACAAAGCAGCAGTAGGGGTTTTATCTCTCCGGAGAGCTCCGAAGCTGGGTAAAAATCCCCCGCGCGCTCCCTCGCCTTGATCTGCTCTGCGTGCGCCCTCCGCTCCCCTGCCGAACGAGAAAGGGGCCCTCCTGCCCCATAGGTTCTCGTGGCCTCCTAGCCCGCCATGACACCCTCCAGTTTATAGAAGCACCGAAGGGGGCTAGGGTTACACAGAGTCGGTTACAGAGAAGGGAATTTACATATCCGAATTGCCAAGCTTGTCTTCCACGCAAAGGATAGTCCCTCCCGGACACGGGACCAAGTCTTCAATCTTGTATCTTCATAGTCCGTCAGTCCGGCATAAGCATATAGTCTGGCTATTCGAGGACCCTCTAATCCAGGACTTCCTCACCCGCGCCGACTGCTGAAGTCCCCGGGCCGACTGCTGAAATCCTCGTGCCAACTGCTGAAGTCCCCGAGCCGGATCCGACTGCTCCAAGGTCAGCCAACACAAAGATGGAGTCGGACTCTGACGAGGGCTTGATAGACGGCTTACGTAGGCACTCAAGGGAGACGCCGGCTCTTATGGCTTGCCGAGTGGAGCCAATGCGGGCGAGGGCGTCCGCTGCGTCGTTGTCGGCTCGTGGCACGTTGATGAACTCGCATCCGTCGAAATGCCCGCTCATTTGTAGGACGAGGAAGCGTTATCTCTCCATGTTGGCATCCTTGGCGTACCAGTCGTCGGATGACTACCGGACCACCATGTCCGAGTCGCCGTAGCAGAGGATGCGACGGATGCCGATTTCTTTGCCAGTCGGAGCCCAAAGAAGAGCACTTCATATTCGGCTACGTTGTTGGAGGTGGCGAAGTGAATCTGCAAAGTGTACTTGAGCTTGTCGCCTTTGGGAGAGGTGAGGACGATGCCGGCTCGCAAGCCGGTGCACATATTTGAGCCATCAAAGTGCATCTACCAATGCGTAGAATCCGCGCTGTCGGCAAGTACTGGGCTCAGCCCAGTCGACAAGGAAGTCGTCCAGCGCTTGGGACTTGATGGCAGTGCGGGGCTAGTAGAGGATGGTGTAGGGGGCCAACTCAATGGCCCACTTGGCCACCCGGCCCGAGGCATCTCTGTTGCCCATGATCTCGGCGAGGGAATGGTGCAGACAACCATGATGGAGTGCTCTTGGAAATATTGTTTCCGCTTCTTGGTGGTGAAGTACACGCCATAGCACATTTTCTGGTAATGGGGGTAGTTCTTCTTGTAGGCGGATAGGACCTTGCTCAGGTAGTACACCAGCCTCTGGACCGACTAGGCCTTGCCGTCTTTTGGAAGCTCGACAATAATCACCATGATGATGACTCGGTTGGTGGCGGTGATGTAGAGGAGCATGGGCTCTTTAGTAGCCGGAGCCGCCAGGATAGGCGGCGTAGACATCATGCACTTCAGCTGGAGGAAGGTGGCATCCTCCTGGTCGTTCCACTCAAAGCAAGTGGTTTTCTTCATGAGCTGGTACAGAGGGAGTGCCTTCTCACCTAGCCGACTGATGAAGCGGCTGAGGGATACCAGGCACCTGTAAATTTTTGGACGTCACGTAGCTTGGTGGGTGTCGGATGTCGGGTTCCGGCAGACCCTTGAGGTTCGAACACTAGGGTGCACGCGGAGATCACACCCCCATCCTACCCATGTCTCACTGCCTCGTAAGGATCTAAACTACACGAAGAACAACACAAGGGACACGAGATTTATACTGGTTCAGGCCACCATCATGGTGTAATACCCTGCTCCAGTTTGTGGTGTGGTGGATTGCCTCTTGGGCTGATGAGGAACAGTACAAGGGGAGAACAGCCTCGCGATGGTCTGTTCTTGGTTGAGGCAATGAACTGCTAGGGGAGTTCAGTCGCCTCTCTCTCTGTGTCTTGGATGCGGATTCGATCAGATCCAGATCCCCTACCCGGTGGGTGGCTAGTCCTATTTATAGGCGAAGGCCCTCGGCCTCTTCCCAAATATTGAGCGGGAAGGGCACCAACAATTGGCCATTTTGAAGGGGAACATCTAGTACACTTATCCTAACTAAAGTTGGTCCTCTCTTGCCAAAAGGCCCTAACGATGACGCTGGCTTGGGCTCCACGATGACCTCCGTTCTACCGTGCTGCTGGTCTTGGTCTTGTTGCACTGAAATGGTTGCCTTTGCTTGATACCCTTGCCTACGCTTGCCCCCTTTGCACCAAAGGGGAAACAAGGACTCTGCGCAGGTCGGCGCCCGCCTGGCCTTGGTCTTCATGGCTTGCGTCACGGGCACCTTGTGAGGTACCCTGCCTTGATCTCTCCGCTTCCTCGCGAGCCAGCCTGACGAGGCCGTTCCTGAGGAAGCCTCCTGTCGTCCGTCCCGCGAGGCTTGGCCCCTCGCAAGGGTCTTAAGCATGTGCTGATGAAGGTGGGCCGTACTGGGCCACTCCTTGAGCCACGCCGCAGGCCGCAGGCAGGCAAGTCTTGGTACCTCCGTTCCCAGAACGCCGACAGCAGCCCCCGGGCCCAAGGCGCGCTTGGACTTGCCTTAGCAGAGAAGCGAAGAAGCAAGTGCGAAGCGCCGCGGGCCCCTATAGCCTGCGACATTGGGCGCCGCGTGGCAGTTGATTGGACGTGGGTGTCCTAGCTCCCCCACGACGCCTTAGTAACTGCACGAATTGACAAGTCCCTGCATGCAAACGGGTCATGATTACCTGTGATCGTGGAGGCCGTCGGTTGGCCTCCCTCAGCTATATGTATGGAACGGCGTGAGACCCTCCGGTTCATCCCTCCTTGCTACTCTTTGTCTTCTTCTCAGCCGCTCGCCATCCCCATGGCTCCGCCGAAGAGGTTCTCGGCCGCGGAGAAAGGGAAGGCTCACCAGGAAGGGCCCGGCTCCCCTCCGACCAAGCACGGCTGAGGCCGCCCTCGCAAGCACCCCACTGCCCCTGCTGCGGCCTACCAGGGCCGTGGAAGCAGCCCTCTGCACAGCGGTGGGCGTCCGGCTGCCATCGAGAGGTATGCTGGGGCTGCGCGACCCCCAAGGCCAGGCGGAAGTGCTGATGGAGTTAGTCGTGTGGTCGGCGGACCCGACCGGCACCTGGCTCCAACTTCCCCGTTTCTTCATAGGTGAGCTTCCGGCTAGTGCCCCAGGCGGCCTTTGGCTTCAGGCAGATGGTTGCCGCAGCAGGGCCTCTTGGGCTACCCTGGAGGTCTCCACCGCCGGGGAGGCGGCCTTGACCCGTGGCTAGCAAACATTTGCCCGCGCGCGCGGCCTGCGCTGACGTTGCACTTTGCACTTCAAGTTCGACAGCGACGCCACCCTCTACGTGAGGGTGTTCGAGGAAGATGGCCGTCGTGCCGGTTGCTGCCCTGAAGACGATGACCGCGGCCCCGCGCCTAGCCCCGGGGTTGGTTGGGGTGAAGGGAGCGGAGGGCGCGCGGCAGCGGGGCCCGAGATTCGCCAAGCTCCGGCGACTCCCCTTTGGGTAGCAGCTCCCCTGCACGAAAAAATGTAATCCGTTGCCCCGCGGGGCGTGCTGAACTGTTGCTGTTTTAATTGGTGCGTTGTTTCTACTACTTATGCGCTATGTTTTCATTCTGTGTGCCTATGCGTGGAAATCACTTATCTAGGGGGGGGGGGGCTCGTCGCGGTCCTCGCCTCCCGAGGCCATTGCCTCGTCCTGCGCCCTGTGTCCTACAGAGTTTAGTCAGCAGGGGTAGTCTCCAGCCTAGGTAGTGAGGGGAACCAACCCAAACACCGTGATCGTGTCGCGATGCCCGTGGGGCACGGACTTGAAGGGGTGCTCCCGCAGCGGACTCGAATAGGGAAGTTCCAAATTACTGGGCAGAAAAACACTCGCGAGGGTGCCCATGCTCCCCCCTCGTGAGATTTTGTGCGGGAGAAAACGAAACAAACAAGTGAAATGGAAGAGTCGCGAGCTCGAAATGGCAACATCTTCAGAAAAACTTCAAATAGGAACAAACATGCCAACTGTGGAAAGCAAATGAAAGAAGCCGCGTCCGGCACCTAGTCTAGTCTTCGACGACTCTCACCAGCGCGGAGCTAAGTGCTGCCACGGGGCGTGGGCGGGAGCCCCCGAGGCCCGAGGGCGGCACTTCAGAGACTCCGGGGCGTGTATAGTGTCACGGGCAGCGAGCTTCACAGGCGTTTGCCTTCTTCACAGGCACCAAGTCTTTTCCAAAACACAACTACTTCACAGGCGTTCACCTTCTTCATAGGCACTCGGCCTTTTCCCAAACACTGCAACTTCACAGGCATTCACCTTCTTCACAGGCACCTGGCCTTTTTCCAAAACACAGCTTCTTCACAGGCATTCGCCTTCTTCACAGGCACCGGGCCTTTTCCCAAAACACAGCTTCTTCACAGGCATTCGCCTTCTTCACAGGCACCGGGCCTTTTTCAGGGGTAAAACCTTCGGAGGTGTTGGATGTTCCACGCGTTCTGGATGGGCACCCCGTCCTGGGTCTCCAAGCGTGCGTAGCCGGGCCTGGAAACATGAACAACCTTAAACGGGCCCTCCCACATGGGAGAGAGCTTTTGCAGCCCCTACCTGGAGAGAACCCGTCTAAGCACGAGGTCCCCTACCTCGAGAGTCCTGGGGCGGATGTTGCGGCAGTGGTATCGCCGTAGTGCTTGTTGGTATCTTGATGCCCGCAGTGCGGCTTCTCGGTGATGCTCCTCCCCCAGCAAGAGATCCGTCCCCCGCATGGCGTCCTTCTGCGCTTCGTCGAATGCCAGGACCCATGTGGAACGACATCTGACCTCGTGAGGGAGAACGGCTTCAGCTCCATAAACCAGAAAGAATGGGGTCTCGCCAGTCGGCTTGGTTGCGGTCGTGCGGATTGACCACAGCACGGACTGGAGCTTGTCGTACCAGCCCCTGCCGCAGGCCTCTAGCTTCTTCTTGAAGGTCCTGGTCTTGAGGCCCCTCAGGACCTCTGCGTTGGCTCGCTCGGCCTGACCGTTGCTTCATGGGTGCGCCACCGAAGTGTAGCATATCTGCGTTCCAAGGTTAGCACAGTATGTTTTGAAGAGGTTACTGGTGAACTGCGAACCGTTGTCGGTGATGATACGGTTCGGCACCCCGAATCGGCTCACGAGGCCCTTGATAAACTTGAACGCGGAGCCTGCGGGGATGGTGCGGACAGCTTCCACCTTAGCCCACTTGGTGAACTTGTCCACGGCAACGTAGAGGTAGCGGTAGCCCCCTGACGCCCGAGTTAACAGGCCTAGGATATCCAGTCCCCAGACTGCGAAGGGCCACGAGAGGGGTATAGTCTGCAGACCTCCCGCCGGCTGATGGATCTGCTTGGCATGGAACTAATAGGCCTCGCAAGCTTTCACCAGTTCCGTAGCGTAATTGAGTGCCGTGGGCCAATAGAACCCGCTGCAGAACGCCTTGCCGACGAGAGTTCGTGACGATGAGTGATGCCCACAGTCACCACAGTGTATGTCTGCCAGTAGCTGCTTCCCTTGCTCCCTGGAAATGCAACGTAGGGACACATCATTCAGTCGTCTTTGGTAGAGCTCCCCATCCTTAAGGCAGTATGCTGTGGCCTACCGCGCCACACGCTCCGCCTCCTCCTCCTTTTCCGGCAACGTGCCTCGCGTCAGGTAACTCCTGAGCTCCGTGATCCAGCACCCCTCCTGAGGTTCCAGTGCCAGGAGCAGGCGCGCTCCTGATGTCGGGCCGCAGACCGGGGCTCCCAAGGCAAGAGGCTGGGGGAGCTCCCCCCGAGGCTGTGCCATGCTTGATAGTGATGGCGTCGCCGAGGGTTTGAAGAGCCGCTCCTCGAAGACGCCAGGCTCCTGAGGTAGCCGCCTAGATGCCCTTTTTGCTATGTCATTAGCCTCTTGATTGGTGCCACGAGGCACATGCTGCAACTCCAGCCCCCAAAATTGCTTCTCCATCCTGTGGACCTCCGTGAGGTACGTTTCCATGTGCTCGTCCTTTGGTTTGTATACTTTGTTGGAGAAGTTGACAAGGAGCAGCGAATCACCCTTGATGGTGAGGAGCTTCACCCCCAGGGCGACTGCGGCCTTCAGGCCTGCTATCAGGCCTTTGTATTCTTCTATGTTGCTAGAGACCTTTTCCCCATGCTGAAAACAAAGTTGCACGGTGTAGTAGAGCTTGTCTTGAGTGGGGGATACGAGTACTGCACCAGCCCCTGTGCCGTGTCGGGAGAATGCCCCGTCGAAGTACATGACCCATCCGTCCGGTGCCTCGCTCCCTTGGGAGAGCGATCGATCCTCGCTAGCCTCGAGGCCTGAAGCCTCTGCCCATTCCGCCACGAAGTCCGCAAAGCGGCCCCATTGATGACTCTGGTTGTGCTGAATTCAATCTGAAATGTCTGCAGGTCGATGTTCCACTCAGCGACTCTTCCAACTGAGTTGGGGCTCCTGAGCACCCTTTCCAAGGGGTATGCTAAGACAACCTTGATGGGATGGCCTTGGAAATAGTGCCACAGCTTGCGCGAGGCCACCAATAGCGCGAGGAGGAGTTTCTGGGGCATGGGGTACCGTACCCTTGCGTCCCGCAATACCGTGCTGACGAAGTACACAGGGTGCTTGACTAGGTTGGGAGTGTTGGTGCCGCTAGCGTCCTCCGGAAGCCGGGGCGCCTCCTGAGACAATGGAGCCCCCGGTGACTGGTCGCCTGGAGGAGGGGCCTCCTCAGTTTTGGGTGTGCTTCCCTACTGTGGATGGTCCTCCTTGGCTACAGCCGCGGTAGCTGTGAGGCCCTCTCGGCCCTTCTTTGCTTTAACCCGGACGGTTGCTGCGGCCTTGGTCCTATGCTCCTCCCTAACAGCCACCAGGGCTGCGCTGCCACAGTAGGGGGTGGCTGCAAGGTAGAGCACTAGGGGCTCCTGAGGGCACGGAGCCACCATCATCGGGGGCTGGTCAAGTACCTCTTGAGATTCTGGAATGCCTTGTCGGCCTCTTCAGTCCATTCAAAGGGGCCCTTCTTCTTCATCAGCTTGAAGAAGGGCAGCGCTTGTTCCCCCAGCTTGGAGATGAAACGCCCTAGTGCGGTCACGCGCCCGGTGAGCTTCTGCATCTCTCTGAGGGTATTCGGCGGGCTGATGTCCTCGGCTGCTTTTACCTTTTCTGGGTTGGCCTCGATGCCTCGGTGGGATACTAGGAAACCCAAGAGCTAGCCCGAGGGACTCCAAACACATACTTCTCCGGGTTGAGCCGCAGGTCCACTTCGTTCAGGCTCGCGAAGGTTTCCTCCAAGTCCTGTATCAGGGTTTTTGCCTCCCGAGACTTCACCACAATGTCATCAACATAAGCGTCAACATTCCTCCCAAGCTACCGACCCAAGGCGATGTGCATTAGCCGCTGAAAGGTCGCACCGGCATTGCGCAACCCGAATGGCATGCACGTATAGTAGTACACCCTGCACGAGGTTAGGAAGGCCATCTTTTCCACATCTTCTACTGCCATCTTGATCTGGTGGTAGCCGGAGAAGGCATCTAGGAAACACAACAAGTCGCACTCGGCGGTGGAGTCGACGATCTGGTCGATGCGAGGGAGCGGGAACGGATCCTGCTGGCAGGCCTTGTTGAGGTTGGTGAAGTCGACACACATGTGTTCCTTCCCCCCTTCTTCGGCACGACCACAGGGTTAGCCAGCCAGTCTGGGTAGCGGACCTCGCGAATGACCCCCGCCGCCTCCAACTTGCGGGTCTCTTGGATGATGAAAGCTTGCTTCTCAGTGGACTGCCGCCTTGCCTTCTGCTTTACTGGGCGCACGTTGGGGCACACATTGAGGTGATGCTCGATTACGCCCCTCGGGACCCCTGCTAGCTGATTGGGTTCCCACGCGAATACCTTCTTGTTCGCGCGCAGGAATTTTACCAATGATTCCTCCTGTTCGGGCTCGAGGTTGGTGCCTATGGTGAAGGTGGCACTGGTGGATCCGTCCTCGTCAACCAGTACCTACCTGGTTTCCGCCTTGTCCTGAGTGAACAACTGCTTCTTCTTGGCCGGTGCAGCCCCCTTGGGTTCAGAGGTGTCTGAGTCAGCGGGCTGCGCCACCGCCGTGGCCTTGAAAGCGAGCTTGAGCGCTTGCACCGCATCCCCGGTGTCCCTAGACACGGTGAGGACGCTGCTACTCCCGGGCATCTTCATGAGGTTGTATGCCGGGTGAGTTGCGGCCATGAATCGGGCTAGCGCTGGGTAGCCAAGGATGGCGTTGTATGGGAGGCCGACGAGGGCGATGTCGAAGTCGATTAACTCCATGCGGAAGTTGTCGTAGGTGTTGTAGGTCACCGGAAGGTAGATCTGCCCTAGGGAGCCGGTGTAGCCACCTCCGACGCCCAAGAAGGGCCTGCTGGGCTACAGCCGTTCCAGCGGTACGTGGAGAAGGCTGAAGGCCTCCACTTAGAGCACGCTAAGGCCAGCGTCGCCGTTGGTGAGGGTCTTGGTGACCGCCACGTTGTAGATGGTGGGGGTGCATAACATTGGGAGCGCGCCCGAGAAGGCCGACTTGGAGGGGTGATCATCTGAGCTGAAGGCCAGATCGGCTTTAGGTGCCGCCCAACCCGGAGGCGCCCCGCGCGGCACAGAAGCGGCGCCGATCTGGCAGACGAATGGCTTGATGTGGTGGCCTGAAGGTGCTGCCTACGAGCCGCGTAGGAGAGCTGCGATGACTGGGTGTGCTGGTGCAGCGTACTGGGCGACGAAGAGGCCGCGCAGCTCCCCCAGGAGCTCACGAAAGCCGTTGGCAGGTGGAGCAGCCACATGCGTGGGACATCAGTGAGGGCCATGGGAAACAAGTTGGCCATGACCCTGTCGTAGCCCCCGGCCTCGAGGATGGCCTCCTCGTAGGCCAGCAGGAAAGCGAACGGATCGGCCGCGCCGTTGTAGCACGGTGGCATCTTTGGCTCGAACTCGTTCGACCATTGCACCTGCCGCAAGTCGGGGGCCAAGGCTCGGAGGCCCCCGGCCCCCATGCTGGCGCCGGTGGCCGGAGTGGGCTGCACGCTGCCCATCATGAGCGCGAGCCGCGGTGTTGACGGAGAGCGGGTTGGGGAAGGGAAAGCTCCGGCGCACCCCTACCTGGCGCGCCTAATGTCGGATTTCGGGTTCCGGCAGACCCTTGGGGTTCGAACACTGGGGTGCACGCGGAGATCACACCCCCACCCTACCCATGTCTCACCGCCTCATAAGGATCTAAACTACACGAAGAACAACACAAGGGACACGAGACTTATACTGGTTCAGGCCACCATCGTGGTGTAATACCCTACTCCAGATTGTGGTGTGGTGGATTGCCTCTGGGCTGATGAGGAACAGTACAAGGGGAGAACAGCCTCGCGAGGGTCTGTTCTTGGTTGAGGCGATGAACTGCTAGGGGAGTTCAGTCGCCTCTCTCTCTGTGTCTTGGATGCGGATCCGATCAGATTCAGATCCCCTACCCTATGGGTGGCTAGTCCTATTTATAGGTGAAGGCCCCGGGCCTCTTCCCAAATATTGAGCGGGAAGGGTGCCAACAATTGTCCATTTTGAAGGGGAACATCTAGTACACTTATCCTGACTAAAGTTGGTCCTCGCCTGCCAAAAGGCCCTGACGATGACGCTGGCTTGGGCTCCACGATGACCTCCGTTCTGCCGTCCTGCTGGTCTTGGTCTTGTTGCACAGAAATGATTGCCTTTGCTTGATACCCTTGCCTGCGCTTGCCCCCTTTGCACCAAAGGGGAAACAAGGACTCTGCGCAGGCCGGCGCCCGCCTGGCGCCGGTCTGGCCTTGGTCGTCATGGCTTGCGTCACGGGCACCTTGTGAGGTACCCTCCCTTGATCTCTCTGCCTCCTCGCGAGCCAGCCTGACGAGGCTGTGCCTGAGGAAGGCTCCTGTCGTCCGCCCCGCGAGGCTTGGCCCCTCGCGAGGGTCTTGAGCATGTGCTGATGAAGGTGGGCCGTACTAGGCCACTCCTGGAGCCACGCCGCAGGCCGCAGGCAGGCAAGTCAGGGTACCCCCGTTCCCAGAACACCGATAGTGGGTTTCACCATCCGCTCGATGGCCTTGATCTTGACAGGGTTACACTCGATGCCGCATTCTGAGACAAGGAAACCAAGGAGCTGGCCGGCTGGTACACCGAATACATATTTCTCCGGGTTGTGCTTGATGTTGAAACGGCCCAGGTTCTCAAAGGTTTCCTTGAGGTCTTACATCAGGGTGCCATGCTTCTCCGTCTTCACCACAATGTCGTCTACATAGACGTGGGCATTGCGTCGGAGTTGCTTCAGTAAGCACTTCTGCATACAGCATTGGACGGTGGCGTCGGCACTTCTCAAGCCGAACGTCATGGTGATGTAGCAGAAAGTGCGGAATGGTGTGATGAAGGCGGTCTTTAGGCGATTAGCCCGATCGAGCTTGATCTGGTGGTAGCCGGAGTAGGCGTCAAGGAAAGACAACAGCTCGCATCCGACTGTGGAGTCAATCACCTGGTCTATCCGTGGCAGAGCAAATGGCTCTTTGGGGCAGCCTTTGTTGAGACTGGTGTAATCAATGCACATGCGCCACTTGGTGTTCTTCTTCAAGACTAGGACCGGGTTGGCAAGATAGTCCGGGTGGAACACTTCCATGATAAATCCAGTTGCTAGGAGCCGGGCGATCTCTTCTCCAACAATCCTTCTCTTCTCTTCTAACAGGCGGCGGAGGGGTTGTTTGACCGGCTTGGCATCCGGCCTCACATGCAGTTTGTGCTCGGCAAAATCCGTACGGACACCCGACATGTCTTTGGGGGACAATGCGGAGATGTCCCGATTCTCACGGAGGAAATCGACGAGCTCACCTTCCTATTTGCTATCGAGGCCAGTTCCCATGATAGCAAACCTCTCCGGGTGCACCGGGTCTAGGGGGATCCGCTTGGTTTCTTTGGCCGGCTGGAAGGAGGCCCCTGCTTCCGTCTCCTTGGGATCAGTCGGCACTGCCGGCTTCTTGCTGGCCATGGCTACCATCTAGTCAAGGAGACGCTTCTCTTGAGCGATGATGAGGGACTCGGCTAGCCGGCTGCTGGCGGCTGCACAATCTAGCGACTTCTGGTAGTCACCGACAATGGTGATGATGCCCTTGGTGCCCGGCATTTTGGACTTCAGGTATGCATAGTGGGGGATCATCATGAACTTGGCAACACAGGGCGGCCCAAGAGCGCGTGGTAGGAGCTATCTAGGTCGACCACCTTGAACCAGATTGGCTCGCGGCGGAAGTGATTCCTGCCGCCGAAGAGGACATCAATCTTGATCTTACCGATTGAAGAGGAGGGAAGGTCGGGAACTATGTCGTGGAAGATGGTCCGGCTTGGGTAAAGCTGCTTGGCCTTGATGCCCAACTGCTCCATGGTCTCGCGGTACAAGATGTTGATGCTACTGCCACCATCTATCAGAGCTCGGCTGAAACGGCAGGTCCGCCCCTATGTTGCAAAGGTTGCTTCTAGCACCAGGGCATATGAAACCGGATTGGGCATCACAGTCGGGTGGTCAGCCTGGCTCCAGGTGATGGGCTTCACGGACCAGTGCATGCGGGTAGGAACCTCTGAGCTGACAGTGTTGACCTCCCGGTGCTCCTGTCGTTTGTTGTGCTTGTCACCGGCTTCACTCGTGAATACGACGTAGGCAGTGTGTTCATCAGGGAACTCGTCTTGGATGGCGTCGACAGGTCGAGCTGCCGGCTGCTGAGCGTCGGAGCTGGAGGGCCGGCTAGTGGGGGAGGCGGGAGGGCCTCGCCCTTGGCAATACAAGCTAGCCAGTTGCACTTCCGAGTGGTGTGGTTGGATGGCTTTGCACCACTGTGGAACTTGCAAAGGGCGTCAAGGGATTGCTCGAAGGAGAAGGCGGGCAGCCATGTTCCCTTGCCGCTCCGCTGACGCTTGGGGACGGGTTGTCCATCCGGCTGCTGATCTTTGACTGCTGCTACCTGCCGACTATTGGAAGCTGGCTTCTCGGCCTTGCGCTTGTTGTCGTTCTGCTAGCGCCGGTTGGTGTCACCAGCCGGCGTTTGGGGAGCCGAAGGAGCACCTTCCCGGACGCGTCCACTCAGAGTTCTGACCTCATGGAGGAGTCGGCCGTGGTGTACTTGTCTAATATGATCAGCAGCTCGTCTAGGGTGGCCGGCTCGTTGTAGAGGAGCTTGTTCTTGATTAAGGTGGCGTCTCTGCACCCGGCGGTGAAGTACTCTATGGCATGCACCTCGTGCACCATTCGCAGGAGTTTTGTAGCTCGCCCCAACGCGTTAAGTAGTCAAGGGTGGACTCAGTCGGGCCTTGGACGCACATGGAGAGTTGGCGAGGCTTGGGCGGCCGCTTGTAGGTGCTGGTGAAGTTGCGGATGAGGACTTCAGTGAAATTCAGCTGGCTGTTAACGTTGTATGGCTTGAGGCTATTCAACCATGTCCGGGCCATGCCCTGGAGCATGGGCGGAACGTACTTCACAGCAACACACTTGTTGCCATTTTCTATGTTGACAGCTATGGAGTAGTCAACTATCCAATCCTTCGGCTTCACAGAGCCGTTGTACTTAGGAGTGTCTCGTGGAAGCGAGAGCCCTTTGTATGCGGGGGCAGAAACAAGGCAGGCCGACTACATCTTCTTCTTCTACCACCAGGGATCGAGCGAGTCAGTCAATCCGTTGGCGGGCGTCATTCTCTATGACTCCTTCACGGTGGCCTAGCCGACCTCCGAGAGTCAAGTGGTCGATACGCGCCTCTCTCGGCGTGGAGGAGGCGGGCGGTCGTCCCGCCGTTCCACTGCTCTCGGGCGGCCGTCTTGGTCGTGTTCGATCATGATGTGCATGCGCCGACTATGGCTGGTAGCCGGCTCCGGGTTCCTTCAGCCGTGAGTGCCGACTGTTGGGGACCTAGAGGTCACGCCATGCTCACGGCGAGGGGGCGGTTCTCGTCTTGTGCGTCGGGCTCTTCCACACGACGGCTGGCTTCCTGCTGTGCGACGACCATGTCGAGGAGCTACTGCAGGCGCTCCATCATGCAGCGCTTCTCGTCACCCTCCAGGTGATCTAGCTCGTCTACCGCCGCCTGGGCGGTGCGCAGGTTCTCCACTGGAGTGGTGCAGACCGGGTGATCGGCTCCCAACATGTCGGTGATGGCTTCGCCGCATTATCAGACTGCGCCCAGTCGTCTAGGCTCACCAGCAGCCGGCGTTCCACCCACAGCGCGGTCGATCTCACGCTGTTAGGCATCAGTAAGGTGCCTCATGGCGGCCAACTTGTTGGCGCTGTTGAGGATCGAGACGTGGTATGACTCCAACGTTGCGATGTCCGCGCCTTCCTCGATCGGGGAGGACAGGGCTCGTAGCGCCGCCTGCAGCGGATCCCGGCCCGCTCCGGCAGAGGCTCCGTCCTAACTGATGACCAGCACCTCTGTGATGGAGCTGGCGCTGGTGGTGCTGTCCGCAGAAGGGAGCGGGTCGTCGACGATCTCCACGTGGTCAGGGTAGGCATTAGCATCTATTGCATCGGAGTTGATGAGCATCTTGGGTGGATTGGTGGAGCTGACGGACTCCAAGTTGGTGGCACTACGAAAAATAGACACATCCGTGACATTTTGGGCCGAAAGAAATTTTTTTCTGTCATACATATGACACTTCTATGACGATAATTGTGACAAAACCCAGTATCATCATAGATGTGGTGGGCTCCTACTTCTATGACAAAAAATCATGACAAAAAATGGGCTTTTCGTCCTGGGCGGGCCGGAGACGCAGCTGCATGACATTCTTTGGGCCATCCATGACGGAAAAAACCATGGTTGAAGCGAGGGGGAGGAAAATTTCGGGGAGTTGCCGGTTACGATGGGAGGTCGGGGGTGGAGCGATGCGCGTTTCTCTCGTACGTACGCGCATGTGTGCGAGGTGTTGTCTCTAACTGAACCCGAGCGAGGCATTGGGCTCTAACTGAACCCGTGCGATTGCACTGCAGGCTACGCGTTACTGAACCCGAGCGATCGATCGATGGCTGTTAACTGAACCCGATGGAGCGATTCCTTCGCTACTGCTGCTAACTGAAGCCAATCGATGCTGCCTCTGGGATGAACAGTGAGCGTTGCGGGGGGTTTGGATGAACAGTGAGCGGTGGAGTTGCCTCTAGATGAACAGGAACCCGTGGTGTCGAGGGCTGGATGAATAGTAGACGGTGGAGGGGTGGCCATGGAGGGGTGGTTGAATAGGACCCCGTGGTGTGGAGGGATGGATGAACAATAGATGGTGGAGGGGTGGCCGTGGAGGGGTGGTTGAACAGAAACCCGTGGTGTGGAGGGCTGCATGAACAGTAGACGGTGGAGGGGTGGCCATGGACGGGTGGTTGAACAGGACCCTGTGGTGTGGAGGGCTGGATGAACAGTAGACAGTGGAGGGGTGCCCGTGGAGGGGTGGTTGAACAGTAGCCGGTGGAGTAGCGCGCGGTGGAGGCTGGATGAACAGGAGCCCGTGGAGGCTGGAGGAGGTCGACGGTAGCCCGTGGAGGCTGGAGGAGGTCGACGGTGGAGATGAACAGTATCCCATGGAGTCCCGTTTTGCGGTACGCCACACCCCTCCCCCCCGTTTCGACCGAAGCGCTCCAACACAAGTCCGTTTCGTCCGTTTTGCGGTACGCCACACCCCTCTCGATCAACAGGACCCCCGTTTCGACCGTAGGAGATCCGTTTCCTCCGTTTTGCGGTACGCCACACCCCTCCCGACCAATAGGACCCCTGTTTCGACCGTAGGAGGTCCGTTTCCTCCGTTTTGCGGTACGCCAGGCCCCTCCCGATCAACAGGACCCCGTTTCGAACGTGGCCGGTCGAACACAAGGCCGTTTCCTCCGTTGTGCGGTACACCAGGCCTCGTTTCCATCGCGTGTTCCGTCCAAGCCCTCCCGATGAACACGACCATGCATACCGTTCCGACCTAGCCGGTTGGCTCCCATGAACACGACGACGATGCTGTTTCTCCGTTCCGACCCAGCCATGTACATATGCGCGATAGGCGTTAGAGACCCTACCCGTATGTACGTATGTGGTCGTATTTTCTTTCTCGCACCCTCGCCGCTGTACGTACGTGTACATGCTACGTGCGCGCCTCTACTATGACACGTGCGCGCCTCTACATCTACGACACGTGCGCGCCTCTACATCGACCAGTATATACGTACATGTTCGCGACCAGAATGACAATGCTTCGTACGCTTCGACCAGGTGGGTCCCGACTGTCAGGCACTTCCTTGCATGCGAAGATGTAGATGATGGGTCCCAACAGTCAGGAATACGAATCATTTTGTTTTTTTTGCCCGGACGCACTTCCTTGAGTGCGAAGATGTAGCTGGTGGGTCCCAGCAGTCAGGGGGGTGAATCTTTTTTTTTTTGCCCGGATGCACTTCCTTACGTGCGAAGGTGTCGCTGGTGGGTCCACGGGAGGCAGGAGCATGCGACACGACCGGCGCTGCTTTGGGCGGCTGGAGTAAGAAGACGAGAGGTTGAAGAAGCACTACAGCCGTTGGATGGACATCGTATGATCACTGGAGCTAGAATCGTTCATATTGACTAAAGTTGACAAAGGCCCCCGTCCCAGTCAACTTAGTAGGCCCACAAGTCAGCCTCCCACCATGGTGGGTCCCAGCTAGCAAGGGGAGTATTCATTTTTTTGTGCGTAATAAGGAGTCACTTCCGGTGGGTCCGAGCTGACAGCGCGGGGAACATTTTTTCCGCGAAATATGCTGGCCCGTCCGGTGGGTCCCAACAGTCAGGGGGGAAACATTTTTTTCGCGAAATAAGGTGGCCCGTCCGGTGGGTCCCTGCTGTCAGGTGGAGGAATAATTATTTTGCGCGTAATAAGGAGGCACTTCCTTGCGGCCGCCTGGACCCAGCTGTCAGCCTCTCCACGTATAGTACTCTTCTGATGGAAGTCAGTCGTTGACCACGTTGACCATGCCGCGCCGAGAGCACCAGGGCGGTAGTCTGGACGACGGCGAGGCCTAGGAAGGGGACGATGCGGAGCCGGGGAAGATGCAACAGTGGTAGCCCGCACGGAGAGGAGTACGAGGGTTCACTGGTTCGGCTGCGGCGTGAGGCTGCCGTCGTCACAGAATAACAAGGGGTGTGGGTGAGTAGAGGGATACCCTGGGCCAGCGGTGGTTGTAGTAGGGGGTGGTGAGGCCTCCGCGGCATCACAGCCAGGGACGAGAGGCAGGAGCACGCGGCACGACCAGCGTTGCTTTGTGCGGCTGGAGCAAGAAGACCAGAGGTTGAAGAAGCACTATGGCCGTTGGATGGACATCGTACGGTCACTGGAGCTAGAATCGTTGATATTGACTAAGTTGAAAAAGCCCTCCGTCCCCGTCAACATAGTTGGCCCACAAGTCATCCTCCCACTATGGTGGGTCCCATCTAGCAGGGTTGGTATTCATTTTGTTATGCATAATAAGGAGCACTTCCTTGCATGCAAAGATATAGCTGGTGGGTCCGACATGTCAGCGGGGGGAACGTTTTTTTCGTGAAATACAGAGGCCCTTCCGGTGGGTCGCAGCTGTCAGGTGGAGGAATCGTTATTTTGCGCGTACAGTCCACGGCCGATGGATGTCGTTCGTTGACCACATTGACCAGGCCGCGCCGAGAGCACCATGGCGGTGGACGACGGCGAGGCCTAGGAAGGGAACGACACGGAGCCAGGGAAGACTCGGCAATGGTTGCCCACGCGGTGGTGTCGGTGTACTAAAGTAGGGGGTACCTTAGTATCCCGAACTTGTGCACGGGCAGTCGCAGCGACCCGCGGCGGGGCTTGCCGGGCGCCCGCCAAGATCCTCAATGGCTACTTTGATGCCATTCAAGAACAGAGTACTCAAGCTAAGGCCCCGGCAAGAGGAGCTTGCCGGGGAGGCCAACCAAGGCCCCGGCAAGAGGAGCTTGCCGGGAAGGCCAACCAAGGTCCCGGCAAGAGAAGCTGGCCGTGAAGAAGACAAGACCCCGACAAGAGGAGCTTGCCGGGAAGGCCACTCAAGGCATTCCAAGAAGACTTGCTGCGACGCCCCGCGCGTCCCGGCAAGGCCCGGCGAGCGGCAAGCTTGCTGGTGCGACAAGACAAGGGCCGCGGCAAGGCGCTTGCCGCGGCAAGGCTGCCACTTTGCGCCCGCGCTCCAGCGCATCCGACGATGTGTCGCCACAAGATCGCTCCTGGTGCACGTGGCGGGTAGCTGTACAGCATGGCGGTGCGAGGTGGCAAGCGAAGCAGACAAGGAGGCCATCGTGGCGATCGGTGGCGCCCCTAACGATCGTTTCCTTGCACTGTTGGGGCGACCGGACGGGCATTAAATGCCCCTGTCTCCTGCCGTCAGAGTTAGGTTTGGACACTGTTGGTAGCAGTTGTACCAACCCGCGTTTTTACCTTTCTACCCCTCTTTCTACGCTGCCACCTGTCGGTGACCCCTTTAGCCTATAAAAAGGAGGCCCATGCGCACGTAGAGGGGGTTTGGAACTTTGGTTCCGCAGCTTGGGGGACGGCCATTCTCACGCTCGGTCTCGCCAGCTGCTTGAGTGTACTGTAGCACTCGTCGCCCCCGAGCAAGAACTCAATACAACCACCAAAGCAGGAGTAGGGTTTTACGCATCCGTGCGGCCCGAACCTGGGTAAATCGCTCGTGTGCCTCGCCTCGATCTGCTCTTTGTGCAACCACGCCCCCCCCCCCCCCGCCGAACCAAGAAAGGGGCTCCGGTCCGCCGTGGTCCCATAGGTGCTCGTGGGTCAGCCATCAGCCCCGACAGGTGGGGAGTAAGAGTGTTTACTGGTCCGGCTGCCGTCGCCGAAAAATAACAGGAGGTGTGGGTGAGTAGAGTAATGGCCTGGCCAGCAATGAAGTAGGTTGGGGCGGTGCGGCCTGTGCGGCAGCACAGCCGGGCACGGGAGGCAGGAGCAGGCAATCCCACCGGAGCTGGTTTGGGCGGCTGAAGCAAGAAGATCAGATATTGAAGAAGCAGCACGGCCATTGGATTAACATCCAGTGGTCACTGCTGCTAGAATCGTTTGTGGACTAAGTTGACAAAGCCAAAGTACACGTCAACCTAGTAGGCCCACAAGTCAGCCTCCAAATCTGTCCCAAACAGCATACAGCCCGAAATTTCTAGCCGGATTCAAATTAATTTTAAATCTAAATATACCTTAATTTAAATTCAATGAAATTTTACCCGCACAAAAACAATGAAATTTAAAATATCAAAATCCGAAAGAAAACAATATTTGGGAACTAATTGCCTATTTGCTGTATTTTTTCATTTTACAGCCCTTTTATTATTACTTATAGCCCATTTATTATTACTTATAGCCCATTTCTTATTACTTATAGCCCATTTCTTATTACTTATAGCCCATTTTCTGGGCAAAATGCATCCCTCCTCGTCTTGAAAGATTTCCGGCCCAGCAGGGCGTAGAAAAGCAAGTAGGCCTATGTTGGTTATTCTGCAACAAACAAAATAGCTGGCTAGCCATTTTTCAGAAAGGAAAAAAACAAACTGGGCTGGTCATGTGCTAAACATATGAAATAAAAGCCTGCTGGGCCACGGGTCCGTCACAACCCAGTTGATACCATTCTCCGTCCCGAAAAAACAAAATTACTATGCGCGCTGCTGGGTCCCTACTGTCATCCTCACCATGTACAGTCATATCCTTATTCCTCTCGGTTGTTGACCATGTTGACAACACCGGAGGGCGACATCGCGGCGAGCGCGGAGGACGATGGTGAGGCCTCGGACGGGAACGAACAGGAGCCGGGGAAGATCACAGCCAGCCGTGGGAGGCGGGAGCAGGCGGTCCCGCCGGCGCTGGTTTGGCTTTGGTGGCTCGAGGAAGAAGAGACTGAAGAAACGCGATAGACGTTGAATGTCAATCGAACGGTCAAGGTTGGCACAATCGTTTTTTGACTAAGCGGACACCAAGTAGCATACTTTTTTATATATAGGAAGAAAACTGCGTGGAAAATGCGTTCGTCTACCGTCCTCCTCATAGGGAACGTTCGCCACATAAGTGACTAGCACCCTTGGTTTTCAGCCGAGAGGTCTTGGGTCCGAGTCCGAGGAACTCTCAATTTTGTCCTCCTTCCTTCCTTGCAAAAAAAGGGAAAGAAAATCAAAGACTTGGGAAGGTGTATAGAACAAGCTAGTGTACCAGTAAAGAGACGTTGCCGAGTTTTAGAAAAAAGAAAGATGTGCTCCTGTAGCTGGTTCGAATCCAAACCTAGATTATGACATATCTAACGTTCGCTTATCCTCTTCTCTACTTACTCTGCCTAGCATCAGAAGCTCTGGCCACAACAACCATGTCTGCTGGCTGCTCGTCCACCTGCTCTTCAGTAGGCAACAACTAGATATGCGCCAAGTCGCCACCCGTACCATCGCCTGTGGCTCTCATCACACCCCCACCGGCACACGCACCGCAGCCGATTGCTCATCGCAACCCGCTGTCGTTGGTGTGGTGCCACTACTGCAAATCATGCAGAGTCATCCGTCGCGTCTCAACCACAATCCGCAACCCTGGCCGAGTCTTCTACAAATGCCCGAATCATGGGGTAATAATATGTTTAAGTTTTGTTCTGCTGCTTTCAGTTGCTGATTTTTTAATAGTTTGGTTGATGATCTTCCAATTTGATTTGTGCAGAAAAGGGAAGATTCGTGTGATTTGTATTTCTGGGAAGTTACTGATGTGGGGGAATGCAACAACGCTGATTATTTGGTTAGCCTAGGAATCCCAATACCAGCAGGTTGGGGTGTTGGACAAGTAACTGAAGGAACGACAGAAGAGGAAGATGCAGAGCAGAAGGTTAAAGACGCAGTTCCTTTGATCATGGCCAAGCAATAGCTGCTGAACGGCCTTGACAATAATGAGGAGATAAAAGAGCTTGTGAAGATAATGGGAAAAATCTATGTGCTCTGTAGGATGATTTTCTCTTTATTTGCAGTGTATGTAGCACTCGTGATGTATTCAGTGGCTACGGCATGAGCACTTTGCTGAAACTAGTAATGAATGAAACCTGTATAGCAGGCTGGCATAGTGTTGTGAACATCTAATGATTTCTATTAACAGAAATCAGGGGTTATCCCCTTTTGCTCATATAAATAAATAGATAGCAGAGGCCCTGTCGGGTCAGCTTTGTTCTCATTCGAAGACGTCGAGGAAATTGCAGTCCAACAGCAAACTATGTCATCAAATTCAAGTTGTCGGTGTTCTGGGAACAGGGGTACCCAGACTTGCCTGCCTGCGGCCTGCGGCGTGGATCAAGGAGTGGCGCAATACGGCCCATCTTCATTAGCACATGCTCAAGACCCTCGCGAGGGGCCAAGCCTCACGGGGCAGACGACGGGAGGCTTCCTCAGGCGCGGCCTCGTCAGGCTGGCTCACGAGGAGGCAGAGAGATCAAGGCGGGGTACCTCACGAGGTGCCCGTGATGCAAGCCATGACGACCAAGGCCAGGCGGGCGCCAGGTGGGCGCCGGTCTGCGAAGTGTCCTTGTTTCCCCTTTGGTGCTAAGGGGGCAAGCGCAGGCAAGGGTATCAAGCAAAGGCAACCATTTCGGTGCAACAAGACCAAGACCAGCAGGACGGCAGAGCGGAGGTCATCGTGGAGCCCAAGCTAGCGTCATCAATAGAGTCTTTGGCAGGCGAGGACCAACTTTAGTCAGGATAAGTGTACTAGATGTTCCCCTTCAAAATGGCCAATTGTTGGCTCCCTTCCCGCTCAATATTTGGGAAGAGGCCCGGGGCCTTCGCCTATAAATCGGACTAGCCACCCACAAGGTATGGCATCTGGATCTAATCTGGTCCGCATCCAAGACACACAACGAGAGAGAGAGAGGAGACTGGACTCCCCCTAGCAGTTCATCGCACCAACCAAGAACAGACCCTCGCGAGGTTGTTCTTCCCTTGTACTGTCCCTCATAAGCCCCACAGACAATCCACACACCGCAAACTAGAGTAGGGTATTACACCACAATGGTGGCCTGAACCAGTATAAATCTCGTGTCCCCTGTGTTGTTCTTTGTGTAGTTTAGATCCTTACGAGGCGGTGAGACATGGGTAGGCTGGGGGTGTGATCTCCGCGTGCACCCCATTGTTCGAACCTCAAGGGTCTGCCGGAACCCGATATCCGACATTTGGTGCGCCAGGTAGGGGTGCGCCGGAGCTTTCCCTTCCCCAACCCGCTCTCCCTCAACACCACGGTTCTCCCTCATGACGGGCGGCGTGTCGCCCGCTCCGGCCGCCGAAGCCAGCATGGGGGCTGGAGGGCTCCGAGCCTTGGCCCCCGCCTTGCGGCGGGTGCAATGGCCGAACGAGTTCAAGCCAAAGATGCCACCGCGCTACAATGGCGCGGCCGATCTGTTGGCTTTCCTGCTGGCCTACGAGGAGGCCATCCTCGAGGCCGGGGCGACGACAGGGTCATGGCCAACTGGTTTCCCATGGCCCTCGCTGATGTCCTGCGCATGTGGCTACTCCACCTGCCAGCGGCTTCCGTGACCTCCTGGGGAGAGCTGCGTGGCCTCTTCCTCGCCCAGTACGCTGCACCAGCGCACCCAGTCGTCGCAGCTCTCCTAGGCGGCTCGCAGGCACCACCTTCAGGCCACCACATCAAGCCATTCATCCGCTAGATCGGTGCAGCCTCTGTGCCGCGTGGGGCACCTCTGGGTTGGGCGGCGCCTAAAGCCGATCTGACCTTCAACTCAGATGATCACCCCTCCAACTCGGCCTGCTCGGGCGCGCTCCCAATGTTATGCACCCCCACCATCTGCAACGTGGCGGTCACCAAGACCCTCATCGACGGCGGCGCTGTCCTCAGCGTGCTCTCAGTGGAGGCCTTCAGCCTTCTCCACGTACCGCTGGAATGGCTGCAGCCCAGCAGGCCCTTCTTGGGCGTCGGAGGTGGCTACACCGGCTCCCTGGGGCAGATCCGCCTTTTGGTGACCTTCGGCACCTACGACAACTTCCGCACGGAGCTAATCGACTTCGACATCGCCCCCATCGGCCTCCCATACAAGGCCATCCTTGGCTACCCGGCGCTAGCTCGGTTCATGGCCGCAACTCACCCGGCATACAACCTCATGAAGATGCCCGAGAGTAGCGGCGTCCTCACTGTGTCCGGGGACACCGGGGACGCGTTGCAAGCGCTCAGGCTCGCTTTCAAGGCCGCGGCGGCGGCACAGTCTGCTGACTCAGACGCCTCTGAACCCAAGGAGGCTGCACCGGCCAAGAAGAAGCAGCTATTCACTCAGGACAAGGCGGAAACCAAGCAGGTACTGGTTGACAAGGACGGATCCACCAGTGCGACCTTCACCATAGGCGCCAACCTCGAGCCTGAACAGGAGGAAGCTTTGGTAAAATTCCTACGCGCGAACAAGAAGGTGTTCGCGTGGGAACCTGATCAGCTAGCAGGGGTCCCGAGGGGCGTAATCGAGCATCACCTCAATGTGTGCCCCAACGTGCGCCCAGTGAAGCAGAAGGCGAGGCAGCAGTCCACTGAGAAGCAAGCTTTCATCGTCCAAGAGACCCGCAAGTTGGAGGCGGCGGGGGTTATTTGCGAGGTCCACTACCCAGATTGGCTGGCTAACCCTGTGGTCGTGCCGAAGAAGGGAGGAAAGGAACGCATGTGTGTCGACTTCACCAACCTCAACAAGGCCTGCCCACAGGATCCGTTGTCGCTCCCTCGCATCGACCAGATCGTTGTCCCCACTGCCGAGTGCGACTTGTTGTGTTTCCTGGATGCCTTCTCCGGCTACCACCAGATCAAGATGGCAGTAGAACATGTGGAAAAGATGGCCTTCCTGACCCTGTGCGGGGTGTACTGCTATACGTGCATGCCATTCGGGTTGCGCAATGCCGGTGCGACCTTTCAACAGCTAATGCACATCACCTTGGGTCGGCAGCTCGGGAGGAATGTTGAAGCTTATGTTGATGACATTGTGGTGAAGTCTCGGGAGGCAAAAACCCTGATACATGACTTGGAGGAAACCTTCACGAGCCTTAACGAAGTGGACCTGCGGCTCAACCCGGAGAAATGTGTGTTTGGAGTCCCCTCGGGAAAGCTCCTGGGTTTCCTAGTATCCCACAGGGGCATCGAGGCCAACCCAAAAAAGGGCGTTTCCTCTCTAAACTGGGGGAACGAGCGCTGCCCTTCTTCAAGCTGATGAACAAGAAGGGCCCCTTTGAATTGACTGAAGAGGCCAACAAGGCGTTCTAGGATCTCAAGAGGTACTTGACCAGCCCCCCGGTGATGGTAGCTCCGTGCCCTCAGTACCTTGCGGCCACTCCCTACTCTGCCAGCGCAGCCCTGGTGGCTGTTAGGGAGGAGCGTAGGACCAAGGTCACAGCAACCGTCCGGGTTAAAGCAAAACAGGGCCAAGAGGGCCTCACAGCGACCATGGCTGCAGCCAAGGAGGACCAGCCACAGAAGGGAATCACACCCGAAATAGAAGAGGCCCCTCCTCCAAGCGACCAGTCGCCGGGGGCTCCGTTGTCTCAGGAGGTGCCCCGGCCTCTGGAAGACGCTAGCGGCACCAGCGCTCCCAACCTAGTCGAGCACCCTATGTACTTCGTCAGCACGATATTGCGGGACACAAGGGCGCGGTACCCCATGCCCTAGAAACTCCTCCTCGCGCTATTGGTGGCCTCGCGCAAGCTGCGGCACTATTTCCAAGGCCATCCCATCAAGCTTGTCTCAGCATACCCCTTGGAAAGGGTGCTTAGGAGCCCCAACTCAGCTGGAAAAGTCACTGAGTGGAACATCGAGCTGCAGGTGTTTTAGATAGAATTCAGCACAACCAGAGTCATCATGGGGGGCGCACTTGCAGACTTCATGGCAGAATGGGCAGAGGCGCCAGGCCTCGAGGCTGGCGAGGATCGATCGCTCTCCCCAGGGAGCGAGGCACCGGGCGGATGGGACATGTACTTCGACGGGGCGTTCTCCTGACACGGCGCAGGGCCTGGTGCGGTACTCATATGCCCCACTCAAGACAAGCTCTACTGCACCATGCAACTCTATTTTCAGCATGAGGAAAAGGTCTCCAACAAACTAGCAGAATAAGAAGGCCTGATAGCAGGCCTGAAGGCCGCAGTCGCCCTGGGGGTGAAGCGCCTCACCATCAAGGGTGATTCGCAGCTCCTTGTCAACTTCTCCAACAAAGTATACGAACCAAAGGACGAGCACATGGAAGCCTACCTCGCGGAGGTCCGTAGGATGGAGAAGCAGTTTTGGGGGCTGGAGTTGTAGCATGTGCCTCGCGGCACCAATCAAGAGGCTGATGACATCGCAAAAAGTGCATCCATGCGGCTACCTCAGGAGCCTGGTGTCTTCGAGGAGCGGCTCTTCAAGCCCTCGGCGACGCCATCACTATCAAGCATGGCGCAGCCTCCAGGGCAGCTCCCCCAGCCGCCTGCCTCGGGAGCCCCGGTCTGCGGCCCGATATTAGGAGCGCGCCTGCTCCTGGCACTGGAACCTCAGGAGGGGTGCTGGATTGCGGAGCTCAGGAGTTACCTAAGGCGAGGCACGTTGCCGGAAAAGGAGGCCACAACATACTGCCTTAAGGATGGGGAGCTCTACCGAATACGGCCGAATGATGTGTCCCTACGTTGCATTTCCAGGGAGCAAGGGAAGGAGCTACTGGCAGACATACACGGTGGTGACTGTGGGCATCACTCGTCATCACGAACTCTCGTCGGTAAGGCATTCCGCAGCGGGTTCTATTGGCCCACGGCACTCAATGACGCTGCGGAACTGGTGAAAGCTTGCGAGGCCTGTCAGTTCCATGCCAAGCAGATCCATCAGCCGACGGGAGGTCTGTAGACTATACCCCTCTCGTGGCCCTTCGCAGTCTGGGGACTGGATATCCTAGGCCCGTTCCCTTGGGTGCCAGGGGGTTACCGCTACCTCTATGTTGCCGTGGTGTCAGGACCCTGACTCAATGCCACATCGATCTAGCATGTAACACCTCATATCACTTTGCGGCCTCACGCACGGTATCCCCAGGGGTGTCGCCTCAACTTTGCCCGGGACCGTTTGCGCCTTTTGGCACACGTATATGATAGTGTCGCTAGCATCCATATGATAAGGAGCCCGGGCTGACATGGCTAGTCGTAAACCCAAAGTGGCACAAACTTACAGGGACAGGCATCCATGACCCAGCATCGAACGTGTCGGTCATCAGCGATTCAATCCAGGCTGTAGCACTGGGCTAGCAGGACTCCGGTAAACCGGGATGTAGCGGGCTAACAGGACTCCGGTATTCATCGCGTGACATTTCCCCGAGGGGACAGACACGGGAACGAAGAAGGACACATGCCGGCCAGCCTAAGTGTTCCGGAGCAGTAGCAAGCTACCATGGTTCAGTGGAAGCACTAGGAGGCATTTCCCGGTAAGAGAGGCTACCAAGGATGAACAACTAGATAGTCAGATCCCACACATACCAAGCATTTCAATAACATACACACAATATGCTCGATACGTGCAAATACAACATGGCATCACAACATGACTCTACAACTCAAGTATTTTATTCATTAGGCTCCGAGGAGCGAGATATTACAAACATGGGTCTCATGACCCAACATTCAGAGCACACAAGTCAAAGCACAAGCGGAAGCTTAACATGTCTGGGTACAGACATCTATAAATGAAAAAGGCTGAGAAGCCTGACTAACTACCAGATCCTGCCGAGGGCACAAGATCGTAGCTGAGGTAACAAGCTAAACGTCGAAGTCCAAGCGGAACTACTAGTGAGACGGAAGTCTCTCTGCAAAAACATAAAATAGGCAAACGTGAGTACAAATGTACCCAGCAAGACTTACATCAGAACTAACTACATATGCATCATTATCAACAAAGGGGGGTGGTGTAGTTTGACTGCAGCAAGCTAGCTTTGACTCGGTAGCTATCCTGAACTACGACTGCAAGTAACTCTTTTGAGGTGGCGCACACAAGTCCACATATTCACCATATCAATACACTACTATGGATCCACTCCCGTCTCCCTACGAGAACGCCATCCATAGCACTCACGCTTATCTTGCGTCTTTTAAAGTATCCACTTTCACTTGCCTATGAACTGTACAGGCAACCCAGAAGTCCTTTACCGCGGACACGGCTATTCGAATAGATCATATTAACCCTGCAGGGGTGTACTTCTTCACACACGCTCTCGCCACTTACCGCCATGTACACCTCGTGTATCTCGGCAACCTTCAAGCGGAAGCCTGGCGAGGGAGTCGGCCACGACCTGACTAACCACACAAGTCTCTCGTCTAGGTTTATCGCCTATTCGGGTTCCATCCGCAAGGAGATCCGGCCGGGATGTCGCTCACGGCCCCAAACGATGTGTGCAGGGTTCCCAAGCCCACCTCGATGGGTGGATCTACGCTTGGTACACCGTGCCATGGTGCCTAGTCTGTCCCAAGCCCACCTGTACCGGGTGCCACTTGGTAGACTACTAACACTACCTACAAACACCAGAAACTAGTTGCAACTCCTGGACAGAGATCAGGTTGATTAATAAGTCAAGAGAGTCAATTAAGGATCCCAATGTGTGGTAGTAGCTATTCATGGATCACAAACACAGAACTCAGTTCCTGAAGACGGCTGCAATGAGACAACCCACCATGTACTCCTACATGGCCTCTCACCGCTACCTTTACCAAATCGTGTTCACACGCTTAGCTCTCAATAGTAGGACATGTTCACCACATTCCAATTCATCCCGATGAATGAGACCTGACTCAACTCTAAGCAGTAGCAGGCATGACAAACAAGCATGAATGAGTAGGCACATCAGGGCTCAAACAACTCCTACTCATGCTAGTGGGTTTCATCTATTTACTGTGGCAATGACAGGTCATGCAGAGGAAAGAGGTTCAACTACCGCAGCATGTAACAGTTGAATCGTTGTTGTCCTAATGCAGTAAAAGAGAGCAGGAGCGAGAGAGTGGGATTTTATCGGAATGAACAAGGGGATTTTGCTTGCCTGGCACTTCTGAAGATAGTATAGCTCTTCATCGGTGTCATCGATCACATCGTCGGAACACGTCTACGAGAGGGGGTAAACACCGACAAACAAAGAAGAAACACAATCAATGCAATGCGACAATATGATGCATGATCATGACATGGCAATATGTTGTGATTTGGGCTAATGCAACTAGCAAACAGATTAAATGAAGTTGGTTTGAACCCAAGGTTCAAATTCAAACTCCACTTGTGGTTATTTAAATGCTATTCATTTGATTTGTCCTAAACAGTAGCCATAAGTTGTTCTAGCATGCATGAAAACAGTACAGATGGATAGATTGGATTTTTCTGATCATTTTTCATATATAATTTATCTCATTTGGAGTTACGGTTGAATTTCTATGAATTTTAGAAGTTAATATCAATTTCTGGAATTTCTGAATTATTTTAAATACAGAAATTATTTACTGCGTCAGCATCACATAACCATGAGGTCAGCAGGTCAGCAACGCTAGTCCGGGTCAAACCTGATGTGTGGGGTTGGTCAACTGCCAAGTCAGCACGGTCAACTCTGGCACGTGGGTCCCACTGGGTTATGAACTAATCTTAACCAGGAAAATTAGCCCGCTGAGTTAAACATGCGGGTCCAACTGTCAGTGACTCTAGGGGGGGTTATTTAGGCGCTAATGACGGTTCCACGTCACTAGCCACCGGAGTTGGATCCCGGCGACCAAACCCAACGGCGGAGGATCGTCGGAGTTGCTCGGAACGGCGCTACGAGGGTCGGCTCGACGCGCTGGAGGCACAAGAGGGATGCCCATCATCGCGCGCATCCAGGGGATCACGCTGGAGGCTGCGGGGTGGCCAGAGACGATGGCCACGGCAACCATGGCGGTGGCCGGAGCTCGGCTAGATGCGGGCGCGGGGCTGCAGCTTGATTCCAAGCGAACGGAGAGCACAAGCAGAAACTAAGGGGCCCTAGGAGCTCGACTAGGTGCTCGGATGCGGCGTTGGCGCTCCGTAATGACAACGGTGACAATCACGGCGGCAGCAATCTTCGGCCGCGGTGGCCAGGGGGGCTAGAGGAGGGATTCGACGGTGGGGAGAGAGGAGTTGGGAGCAGGAGGTCACAGGGAGGCGGCGCAGTAGGTCAGTGGGCTCGTGGACGTCCTTGACGGTGCGAATCGACGGTGAGGGGCTCGGGTGCCCGAGGTTGAAGATGACCGCGATGACGATGAAGCAGGGCCTCCCGGCGTCCCGTAGCTCGATGGAGAGGGCAAGGCAGACGCGGCAGATCTTCTAGGCTCAGAGGCAGGGCGAGGGGTGGCCGGTGGCCTTGGGTACAGCAAACGGCGGCGACGGTTGCTCTCGGACAGAGCTCGGGGAGGAGCTAGAGAGGAGGAGAGGGAGCAGCGAGTGGGGAGAGGGGACAGGGGGCTTCGGGGCGTCTCCGTGGCGCTCTCAGAAGAGCCGGGGCGTGTCGGCGGCGGTGGGCACGGTCTACTTCCGTGGCCACCGGGCACCTATGGGGCACGGGGGGCCCCTTTTCTGGTTCGGAGAGGGGGTGCGGAGGCCGCGCGCAGAGCGGATCGAGGTCCCGGGCGCGCGGTGGAGTGAGAGAGACGGCGGGCGATCTTTTTACCCAGCTTCGGAGCTCTCCGGAGAGATAATACTCCTACTGCTGCCTTGTGTTGTTATTTGATCTTGCTCGAATGCGAGCGCACGGTGGTGTGGTGTCTCTCGAACCCTAATCTTGTGTTCTTCAGATGAACCGAACCGAACCGAACCGAACCGAACCACTTCTACGTGCGCATGGGCCTCCCTTTTATAGTCTAAAGGGGGCACCAACAGGTGGCAGCGTAAGAAGAGGGGGTAGAAAGGTAAAAATGCAGGTTGGTGTAACAGTGACCAACAGTGCCCCTACCTAACCGACGGCAGGGGACAAGGGCATTTAATGCCTGTCCGGTCGCCCCAACAGTGCGAGGAGGCGATCGTCAAGTGAGCCACCGATTGCCACGATGGTGCATCTATCAGCTCCGCTTTCCACCTTGCTCTGCATGGCTGTGTAGTGCCTCGCCACGTGCCTTTGGGACGGTCTTGTGATGACACGTCGCTGGATGTGCTGGAGTTGGGTTGGCAATCTTGCTGCGGCAAGCGCCTTGCCGCAGTCCTCCTCTTGTCGTGCCGGCAAGCTTGCCGGCCCTCGGGCCTTGCCGGGGCGCGCGGGGCGCCGCGGCAAGTCCCCTGGAGGTGCCTCGGTCGGCCTTCCCGGCAAGCTCCTCTTGCCGGGGCCTTTGTTCTCTTCCCGGTGAGCTCTCCTTGCCGGGCCTTGGTTGACCTTCCCGGCAAGCTCCTCTTGCCGGGGGCTTTAGCTGGAGTACTCTGTCCCTGAACGGCATCAGCGCAGCCCTGGAGGACCTTGGCGGACGCCCGGCAAGCCCTGCCGTGGGTTGCCGCGACTGCCCGTGCACAAGTTCGGGGTACTAAGGTACCCCCCTACTTTAGTACACCGACAGTAGCCCCCGGGCCTGGGCCATACACGGTGCCGAGCGTTGTTGGGCCAGGCCCAAAACAGTGCACGGGCACGCGAGGCCTGGGTCCACACAAAATCGGACTCCGCTTCCACTGCACCCTCCCGCAACGGCACGCGTCAAGCGCGGCATCGTGGGCAACGTGGGCGGTGTGTGCGGGGCTGAGTCCCTGCGAGCGCGCGTCAGGCCATGATGGAGGGGACGGCCCACGCCCTCCCTCCTATACGGAGGTAGGTGTGGGGGCATGGTGCATTTACTGGACGGAGCCAGCGCGCGCGGCTTTTGAGGCGTCCGCTCCCATGCTGACGGGGTGGGGCGAGACTGCCTCACCCGTCCACTCGGCGCTGCATCCCTGCCACGCGGCTCTCATGCGCTTGGGGTTACGGACGGTGGGATTGGGGAATCCGGGCCGTCGTGAGCAGAGGCAGCGGGCCGGCTCCGATTCCCTGCTCTCCCGTGCCTTGATTCGCCGAGTGGGGCGGCCGGGCTCCCACCCTGCTTCTTTATAAGGGGCAGGGGGGAGGGCACAGAAGCCCACACTCCTTCATCTCCTTCTTTCCTTTGTAACCTCTCCCCCCCTTCCTCACATTTGTCATGGAGAAAGGGAATCCTGGCCCCTCGTCAGTGGCGGCGAGGGTTGCCGCCAGACAGCGCATCCCTCCCTCTTTCGCTCCTGCGGCGGTGGAGCCGGTCGAGAGGGGAAGAGGGAGGGGGCGAGGCCGAGGGCGAGGTCGAGTGCGTGGCCGAGGCGCTCGGGGAGAGGCGGCCGGGGTAGTGCGCCGCCCCCGTCTCCGCCGACGGCTCCTCTCCTCGAGGCGGTCCATATTGGGGACGACCCCTGGGAGTTCTTTGTCAAGCTGCGCCGGGCGCCTCGTCGACGTCTTCATCTTCTGGCTCCATTTGCAAGCGCGATGGAGCCGGACCCGCCCGAGATGCTGGAGTTGCGCATGAGGGGCTGCGGGATCAGCGGCACTCGAGTTAGTGTCGTATCCCCAGCCCCCGGCGTGATGTACTTCGACCGAGGGTGGAAGACGTTCGCCCGCATCCACAGCTTGATGGCGGGGTTTACCCTCCATTTTAAGTTAATGGAAGGCAACCTTCTCGCCGTCAAGGTCTTCGGGGACTCCAGCACCCGGGCGAGATGCTGCGTGGACAGCTCCTCCGATAGCGAAGGTCCCTCATCGAGCGAGAGTGACGAGGAGGGGAGCGACAGCGACGACGAGGGCGGCGGGTCCGACTAGGCATCGGACGCTGCCTCGCGCGCGCCACCGGCAACCCCATCATCCGGGTCGCCGGCCTTCTGAACTCCCCTGGGCCGTCTCCTTGGGCGGCTAGCGTAGGGAGGCGGCGGAAGAGGAAGAGGGGTGGCGGCCAGGCCGTCAAATCAGAGTACGAGGGCGAGGTGCCCTCAACAGCGTGCTGACGTCCTGCCGCCCGGTCTTCGAGCTCTGCCTCCGGCGCCTCCGTCTCCGCCAAGCTCCTGGCCGGGCCTCGAGAAGTTCTCTTGGTGTCTTCTGGCACCCGTAGCAAGCCTAGGCATTTCTTTTGCCCTCCCCGGCAAGCTTCTCTTGCCGGGGCCTCCTTGACCTACTTCCTGAAGAGAAAACAGGAGAGGGATTACGGGCACCTTATCTTTTAATTTGTAAGCCCTCGGGCCTTAACTGTATTTAAAGCTTGTAATCCCCTCTATCATGTTTTTCATCCTCTTTGGGCTCACACTAAATCGGGGTGTTTTTTAATGAAAAGAGGGGAAAGCTTGCCGGATTAAGTCTTTTGCTCGATTGCGTGCCTTGTACGTTTTCACCCTACGCTTCTAGGGAACTTGCCGGCGCGGGCACCTTGCCGTGGGCGCCGAGTGCGAAACGTCGGCAACGGAGATGCAACTGACGGGAAACCTTGTCGCGGAGCTAGTCGCGGCTTACTTAAGTCGTTGAGCGGACTCGAAACGACAGTAAGGCAACTAGCTACGAGTTGGTTCCCTGCCGGCGGTGCCGCGGCCGACAAGAAACCTTGTCGTTGGGCCAGCAGCAGTTCACCTAAGTTGTCGAGCGGACTCGAAACAACGGTCGGTGCGCGACTAGCTACGAGCCGGCTCCTCCGCGCACAGGTTCTTTTCGTACAAGGCATGACCGTTCAGAGACGCGGCCTCGCTTTCCCCAGCCCACAAGAGGATGCATGACGAGGGATGGGAAACTTAGCTGGTATTACAGCCCCCGGCGACTCTGGCTTGCCGGGGGTGAATCTTGATATTTGCAGCTCCCGGCAACTTTGGCTCCGCCGGGACCTAGGCGCTGGCGCGTCTTGCTCTATCCTTGCCGCCAGCGTTGTAGCTCCCGGGAACCATGACTTGCCGCGTAGGGATCTTGGCGGCCGCAGCCCCCAGTGAAATCGGCTCGCCGGGGCTTCTTCGCCAGTGCGCCCTTCTGGTTTCTCCTTGTCGCTGTCATTACAGTCACAAAAATAACTAAGACAGCGCTGAAATAAGTCATTCTTTGCAACGAAACCTCAAGTTGGGCAATGCGATGCCATGTTTCACCCCTTTGCATGTTTACACTCTACGCTTCTAGGGAACTTGCCGGTGCTAACACACTTGCTGAGTGCGGAACATCAGCAGCCTGCTGGCGGTGTTGTACCCGGCAAGAAACCTCCTCGGGTCAGTTGCAGCGCACTTGCATTGTTGAGCAGACTCGAAAGCAAAGCAAGGGCGCAACTTAACCACGAGTTAGCTCCTCTGCGCACAAGTTTCTCACACAAAGGACGTCCCATGGCAAGGCTTGCTATGTTACATCCTCGATTTCATTATACCCCTTGTACATTTTTGCCCTATGCTTCTAGGGAACTTGCCGGTGCTAACACACTTGCTGAGTGCGGAACGTCAGCAACCTGCTGGCGGTGTTGTACCCGGCAAGAAACCTTCTCGGGCCAGTTGCAGCGCGCTTGCATTGTTGAGCGGACTCGAAAACAAAGCAAGGGCGCAACTTAACCATGAGTTGGCGTCTCAGCGCACGGGTTTCTCGTACAAGGGACGAACGTACGAGGAACATAACATAAGTGCTTAAAACTTAAAGAAAAGAGCTACGCGCTCGAGCTCGGGTGACTTAGCTTTTCTGTCTTTCGCGGTCCGGCGAAGCCGCGCTCCTCCCTTGATTCCCTCCCTTGTACGTTTTCACCCCCCCCCCCCGCGCGCTTTCAGGGAACCTGCCGGTGTAAACACACTTGCTGAGTGCGGGACATCAGCAGCCCGCTGGCGGTGTTGCTTCCGGCAAGAAGAACTCGTCGGGCTAGTTGCGGCGCGCTTTCGTCGTTGAGCGGACTCGAAACGGATCAAGGGCGCAACTTAGCCACGATTCGACCCTTCTGCACGTAGGTTCTTCGTACAAGGTATGGATTCTCGGGGAGTACAATCCAAAAGCTTTAAAGCTGGACGCTTTCTTTTCCCTACTGTCTAGTAGAGCTGATGGTGCATCCTTGACGGCAGCGCGGCCCTCCGGGGAGGCGTGCTTGCCCGAGCGGATACCAGAGCTGTTCTTGCCAGGTTTGATCTTTGGCGGATACGCCTTTGCTTTCTTGCACTTGCCGGTGGAGCTCGATGGTGCGCTCTCGACGGCAGTGCAGCACTCCGAGGAGGCGCGCTTGCCGGAGTGGGCATCAGGGCTGCACTTGCCGAACTTGAGCTTCTCCTTCCCCCAGGGAGCTTCAGCGGCAAGTGGCTCGCGCCCTGCTGCGGCTGCTGCTTCCCGGTAAATCTTGTCGGCGCAGATGAGTGCGTCCCTCCTGTCACCTTGGACAGAAATGATACTCATCGGGCCAGGCATCTTGAGCACGTTGTATGCGTAGTGAGAGGCTGCCATGAACTTGGCAAGCGCTGGTCGGCCGAGTATCCCATTGTAGGGCAATGGGATATCAGCAACATCAAAGGTGACCCTCTCTGTCCTGAAATTCAGCTCACTGCCAAATGTCACTGGCAATGTGATCTTCCCCTTGGGCTTGCTCCTTCCCAGATTTATCCCTTGAAAGGTACCAGTCTCTTCGAGCTCGCTGTCGGGGATCTGGAGCTTCTTGAGCACTGCGGAGGAAATCAGGTTCAGGCCGGCCCCGCCGTCAACCAACATCTTTGTGACCTTGAGGTTGCGGATTGTTGGCGAGACCAACATTGGCAAGCACCCGACCGCAGTGATGCGATCAGGGTGGTCTTCTACATCGAAAATGATGGGCGTGCCGGACCATTTCAGAGGCTTGTGCGCCTCGACAGATGGCTCCGTTGCGTTCACCTCTCGCACCCACTGCTTGAGTTGGCGGTGTGAGGCGTGCAGAGAGGCGCCGCCGTCGATGCACAGCACCTCTGTCGCCTTCTGAAACTCTTGGTCATCGGTCTCATCTTCCTCCATCTCATCTTCATCTTCGTCTTTGTCGCGGCCACGGGGAGGCCTATCTCCTTGTCGCGGCTTGGGCTTGCCGCGGTGTCCTCCCCGGGCGGGAAGCTTCTTGCCAGATCCTCCGCCACCCCCTGGGCTCTCTCCTTATCGCGGCGCTCGTACTCTGCCTGCTGTAGCTCCACCATCTCTTCGACTTTCTTGCAGGTTTGGAGATCATGGCCCTTGGTGCGGTGGATCTTGCAATACCGCTTGCCGGAGCCGTCCTGCTTGTCGGCGGCTACCACAGCCTCGCCAGAGTCATCGGCCTTGGCCTTGTCGGAGCCGCCTCCGTTGCCGGAATGCTCAACAGCTAGCACATCCTTAGTCTTTCTCTTCCTGTTGTTCCGTCTCCGGTTCTTCCTTGCCGGGGCGGTATCCTCACTGTCAGATCCTTCTGCTCCCGCAACCTCTCCGGGGATTTTCCTTCCCTCCTCAGCCCGTGCACACTTGTCGGCCAAAGCATAGAGCTCGCTGACGTCTCTGATCTTGCACATCGCCATCTCCTCCCTCATCCTGCGGTTACGCACGTTCTGATGGAAGGCGCTGATAACCGCGGCGGGGTGGACGTCTGGGATGTTGCGTTGCACCTGGCTGAATCTCTGTATGTACTTGCGCAGGGGCTCCCCCTCCTTCTGAATGAGCAAGTGGAGGTCACTTTCCTGGCCATGAGGCTTGTGGCCGCCCGTGAAGGCGCCGACAAACTGATGACACGGGTCAGCCCATGAAGAGATAGAACCGTCCGGCAAGTGCATGAGCCAAGATCTGACATTGGGCTTGAGTACCAGTGGGAAGTAGTTGGCGAGGATCTTGTCATCGTGCCCTCCGGCAGCCTGCACCGCGATGGTGTAGATGCTGAGGAACTCCGATGGATGTATCCTGCCATCGTACTTCTCGGGCACATCTGGCTTGAAGTTCTTGGTTTTGGGCCACTGGACTTGCCGCAGCTCGCGGGTGAACGCAGGGCAACCTGCCGCGTACGGCAAGTCGCCTGGCTCCCCTAGTGCATGCATGTCGACAGTGGGCCCAGCACGCTGATCAGATTGACGTCGCGTCTCCCTTCTGCGCTCGATGCGAGTGCGAGCGTCTTCGTGCCGCCGTTCTTGGAGAACGTGGCGCTGGTCGCGTCTAGTTCGCGGGTCCGATGACGCGGTGGAGTCGCCGTCGGGGTTGGTCCGGCGAGCCGGCGATCTTGGCCTTCGGGGCTGGGAGCGCAAGGAGGTGGCTCCCCCAGTGGTCTTGTCGGCGTCGGCTTGCGTTTGGACGCCTTGCCGGGGCCTCGATGCGCTCGGTTGCCGGGGCTTGTCGCCGTGGGCGAAAGCGATGAGGCTGTATATGGTTATCCTCCAGTCGTCGATCTTGTGCGGCACCGGAGGGTAGTCTAGGAGCAGCTGGGCTCGGGTCAGCGCTTCCTCTGCTGTCTTGGGTGGTGGTGGCGACGAGCGGCGCGAGGAGCGGGATGTGCTCGGACTCCCAATTGGATTGGGAGGTGCATCACTCCGCCCCGGCGACCGTACCTCGCTCGCGCCAGCATGCGGGCGTGCATGCTGACCTCGAGCGTCTCGCGACCCACCAGCTTGGCCTTGCTCCAACGCGAGCACGGTGCTAGGAGCACCGGGGCGTTGTCGGCCTTGCACCTCCTGGGAAGGGTGCAGTGTATGCATGGTCGCCGACACTTGCGGGGCCTTGTTTTTGGATCTGGTGACGATGTGAGTCCCACCGTCGGCACCCACTCCTCCGCCGGCGCCCACCCCACCGCCCATTTGCTCCGGCGGTGGTGGCGGAATCGATGTAGACGGAGCGGCTACCTCCGAAGGCTTCTTCTTCGGTGGCATGTTGATGAAGGCGTTGATGCAGCGCGCGCGGAGACCGGATCGGATGCTCACGACCTCGACGCTCCCCCTACCTGGTGCGCCAAAGATGTCGGCAGCGGTGGGCACCTATGGGGCACGGGGGGCCCCTTTTCTGGTTCGGAGAGGGGGTGCGGAGGCCGCGCGCAGAGCGGATCGAGGTCCCGGGCGCGCGGTGGAGTGAGAGAGACGGCGGGCGATCTTTTTACCCAGCTTCGGAGCTCTCTGGAGAGATAAAACTCCTACTGCTGCCTTGTGTTGTTATTTGATCTTGCTCGAATGCGAGCGCACGGTGGTGTGGTGTCTCTCGAACCCTAATCTTGTGTTCTTCAGATGAACCGAACCGAACCGAACCCCTTCTACGTGCGCATGGGCCTCCCTTTTATAGTCTAAAGGGGGCACCAACAGGTGGCAGCGTAAGAAGAGGGGGTAGAAAGGTAAAAACGCATGTTGGTGTAACAGTGACCAACAGTGCCCCTACCTAATCGACGGCAGGGGACAAGGGCATTTAATGCCCGTCCGGTCGCCCCAACAGTGTGAGGAGGCGATCGTCAAGTGAGCCACCGATTGCCACGATGGCGCCTCTATCAGCTCCGCTTGCCACCTTGCTCTGCATGGCTGTGTAGTGCCTCGCCACATGCCTTTGGGACGGTCTTGTGATGACACGTCGCTGGATGTGCTGGAGTTGGGTTGGCAATCTTGCTGCGGCAAGCACCTTGCCGCAGTCCTCCTCTTGTCGTGCCGGCAAGCTTGCCAGCCCTCGGGCCTTGCCGGGGCGCGCGGGGCGCCGCGGCAAGTCCCCTGGAGGTGCCTCGGTCGGCCTTCCCGGCAAGCTCCTCTTGCCGGGGCCTTTGTTCTCTTCCCGGTGAGCTCTCCTTGCCGGGCCTTGGTTGACCTTCCCGGCAAGCTCCTCTTGCCGGGGGCTTTAGCTTGAGTACTCTGTCCCTGAACGGCATCAGCGCAGCCGTGGAGGACCTTGGCGGATGCCCGGCAAGCCCTGCTGTGGGTTGCCGCGACTGCCCCTGCACAAGTTCGGGGTACTAAGGTACCCCCCTACTTTAGTACACCGACAGGGCGTCGCGGTGGAAGCAGGAGCTGGCGCGCGCGCGGCGACCACACTCCCTGCCTACTGGCACTGGGAGGAAGAAGACAGAGGGGTTGCGGTGGTGGGCTGGGCCAGTTGGCTGGGCTGGCCAGCTGCGGTGCTGTGCCAGATGGGGCGCTAGGTGGGGCTGTAGGTAAGGCCAGGTAAGCCTTTTCCTTTTCCTGTTTTTCTTTTTCTATTTTGTTTTCTTAGTTCTGATTTAGTTTAGGAACTAAATCATTTTAGATAATTCTGAAAATTATTTTGGAGGTTAACTGAATTATTTCAGGGCTCCACAATTAACTTCAGAATATTTGGACCATTTAAAATATATATAGCATTTAAATGGCTCCAACTCAAATACTTTCGTGTTAATTCAAAAATCCAAAGATGACCTAGAAATATATTCATCATTTTTGGGGGAGATTTTCACCTTAACCAGAAATCATGAACTTTTCTTAGGGACATTTTGGGATTATTGGAAAAGATTTTAATCCAGCCTAGATGGATTGATTTAGTGCTAGGGTTTGAACAATCCCCATTTCAAGTTTAAAAGAAATTTAGACATGATGCAACAACCAAGCTAGTCCAAGTACAAAGCAAGGCTTGGGATGTCACAACTCACCCCCACTAAGCAAAAATCTCATCCCGAGATTCAAGCGTAGGGTAAGATGAAGGGGGAATGCAAACTAACACAATCTTCACGATCCATGTTGCACTTCATAGGGGTGTTAATTCGATCACCATCTTTGTCTCATTGTCTTGCTCTGAGAACTCCAACTAACATGACAAAGAGAGGAAAAGGAAAACTCTAGAGGGATCGATCTTATCGAAGGTCGAACAACTCAGGATCAACTCACGGAGTGAGACATTGAAACATCTCTCGAGCTGAGACACGAAGCACACATCTAGAGGGAGGGAGTGAAACAGATGACACAGGTTCAAATTGGTAGGCAACCATTCCATGCTTAAGAGGGTGGTGAATGGTTTCAAGATAGCGATGAAATGATTGCCATGATTCCATAACGGGGCACCTTAGAGAAGGTGACTCATAGAATTATTCCCTTAAGTGGCAAAAAAGAATTACTTTTGATACCTAGATCATTGAAACTCCTTATGCCAGTCTAAGGCAAATCACAATTGATCGTTTGAATGAATTCGAAAGAATGGCATACTCAGTTTGGAAAGGAAGCTAGAGTTATAAGATAACTCGACAAACGGAAGGCACGTTCCAATTGATACCGAGGATATAACTTAGTGACTGAGTGTGCCCTCAAAAACTTGAGCATTTCCATACTCATCAAGGTCTTACCAACATCCGTGCCAGGGATCCTGGCAACACATCTTACTACCATGATGAATACCGGTGGAGGATGCAGAAGCAAAGGAAGATAACACTTTCTCAGATTTCACCTTGGCGGGGCCAAGGAAACAAAATCTGGATGATCGACCAAGAGACATTTAGCACTCCGCTTCTAATGTTCTCCTTGATGTGCTAGCGTAACCCATTCATAGAAATGGTTCGATATCTAGAACATCAAGTAAAAGATCGGACTTCGGGGACACGAAAATCCATAAGGGACATCTAGGGAGTAAATCCTATGAAATCCTTATGGGGAGGTGGCCAACTTATTCAATCAAGATACTACAACAATAGGTCTTCCGGCTGGGTGTGTCAGCCATGACATCCACTTAACCAGGTTACACAGAGACCAATATTATAGTTCTTGGGAAAAACGTTCCAACCATCATAACTGCCTAAGATTCAGATCTGGTTGGTGTCAGGATATTCCAGACTCATCGAGTCTAGATAGAAAAATGAAAGTTTGCAACACAACCGACGAGACGATGTTGCGAGATTCTCGGGGAATGAACTGCGACAGTAAGCTCCAAAACATGAGCTAGTTCCGCTACCAAATGTGAACACGTTGTCCGAGACAAGCATGACCACATAGTACTCTTATAATAAAACACTACCAAGTTCAAGTGGGGGACCATCATCGAGGATATCGAAGTCCTTGTGCACATATCAATGAACTTCTTATCCTTGAGCAAGTCAATCAGTGGCTTGGCGTGCTAGGAACACATATAGAATGAAGGTAGCTAATCTCACAATCCAATGTATACTTCGCACATGCATGACTGACTTGGGATGATTCCAAAGGAAGCAAAAACAATCTTTCTCGGATCCACGGCGGCAACTTACACCAAGTGCACGTGAATTAGAGAAAGTCACATCTTTCATTCGGACATATGCTCCATGAGCGGGTCATGAAGATAATGCTTATATAAGTTTCCAATACTAGCTGGATGTTCAACACAATCATGTAAAGGTTAAATATGTTGCTGATGGGCTCAACAACAATTCATCCCGGTTTCCATGAAGAAGGAATTCCGTAATTATGTGAACAAGTGATAGCACTGGTCAGACCTAAAAGATTTAATGGTGTATGCTTGAGGAATCAACAACGAGTAAGACAACACTACGAACATCGTTGGTTCTGATTTGATTTGAGAATAGCCCACACTCAAATCAAAGTTTTGACAAGATAATAGGTCCAACAACTGATCACAGGGACCAATCGATGAAGACATCATCTTTCTTCAACATACATACAAGATATCCCTTAATATGAACTAACTCAGACAAGCTTTTATCTTCCAACTCTCCAAGTTGTTGTTTAGCTTGACCAACTAGCTCAGGGGTATCCCACACAGATTCTTGGAGAAGGGGTGGTTTACAAGAAACCATCTTGATCACGAACTCAACATAGCGGTCAGGTGACGACCTGGTAATACTTCCGAGAAGATATTCGGGAAATCATGAACCACCGATATGTTACTAAGCTCGAGAACAATCTTGCTTTTCAGGGCAAGACAATATGATCAATAGAGCGAAGATTTGAAATAATCCTAAATCATCGATCGAGGAGTGCACCAGGAGAATGTACTAGATAGAACGATCAATCTTAGAATGATGATTCAATAACCAACATACTAAGAATGAAATTATTGTCCATTAACTACCAAGCAACACAGTTGCTAGGAGCATTGAGTTCACACATCATGATTCACCTGTCGGCATTCTGGTTGCAACAACACAGAACCGAGAAATGAAAATGATGGCGAGAAGTATCACTGCGTCAAGAATTCATAAGAGGTGGTGCAATTCTCATGACAATCCTGACATGAAGAAGGTAATACTTCAAGGTAGAACAGACCAGAAGCTGGATTGGCATTTTGATCTATGGAATACAACTTCTTTGACCCAACCCTAGATATGGATGAGGTACTGGAGTTTGTTTCTCCTAGTCATTCCAGAATAGAATGGCTTGACGGACCACGAGAGTAATAGGCATCGATGAACGAATGCACGCATACTCTTGACTAGAAATTGATTGACGAAGGTCAGAAAACAACTAAAGAGGGACAACTCAAAGGAACATATATCTTTCTGAGTTGTGGATGCATAGATTGGTATGTTGAGCGAGTTCAACATAGTTCTTCTGGACAACCCGTGCAGAAAAGGTAGCACTGGCAGAGTCACTTTAAAAAAATAGGGAACTCTTCGAGAGCACTCTTGTTATGATATCTTGGTTCAAAAGAACTTCTGCCAAGAATGGTTCATGGTATTTGGAAGATTGATATACCACGGACCTTGAGGACTAACACAAAGGTTACTAATAACCTAAGGGAGCTAGCAAACACTATCAACATGAAATAAGTAGTGTGAATCTCGGGTTCAAAAACCCAGAAGTAGAATACCTACTACTAAGTGGCATCACGGGATGCTTTCGAGAATAAAGGCCAGAATCATCACACTGGGAACACAAAGCATGGCTAGGGTACTAGGTGGTACTCTAAGACACCTAGGGTCATAATAATAACTCAACATATATGTCGAGGCAATAAAGTACCTCAACTCAGCAATTAGTGTGGTTAATCTGGTCCAAAGGATTATTGGGAACGGGAAGGAGGGATTTGCAAATGCTTCAGACTATTTAGAAACCTGGGATGACTCGGACAGCATAACGACTGTAAATGCTCGAAAATATTTGAGACAAGCTACAAAAATGGTCGCATAACCACTCGATCATCATAATATCAAGGTTCCGAGACCAACTATGAACACATAGAGGTAGTAGAAACTGAACTGAGGCTTAAATCCAACAATCTTAAAAGTCTACGGATTAGTAACACGTGATCCTAATAGAAAGAAGAGATAGCCTAGTCCCTTAACCCCGTAGGAAAGATAGGATGACTCAGATCAGAAGGGCATAAGGTATAAGGAGTAAAAAGAGCCTTACGTTCCATCCCACAATCAATTCCCCTACATATAACTAAAGAATTTGTAGACTCAACTTCGACCATTTTGGCTTGGTAATCCTACAGGCAGTCAAGCTCTGATACCAAAGCTTTCAGGACCCCGACTCAATGCCACATCGATCTAGCATGTGACAGCTCATATCACTTTGCGGCCTCACGCACGGTATCCCCACGGGTGTCGCCTTACCTTTGCCCGGGAACGTTTGCGCCTTTTGGCACACGTATATGATAGTGTCGCTAGCATCCATATGATAAGGAGCTCGGGATGACATGGCTAGTCGTAAACCCAAAGTGGCACAAACTTACAGGGACAGGCATCCATGACCCAACATCGAACGTGTCGGTCATCAGCGAGTGACTCCAGGCTGTAGCACTGGGCTAGCAGGACTCCGGTAAACCGGGCTGTAGCGGGCTAACAGGACTCCGGTATTCATCGCATGACATTTCCCTGAGGGGACAGACACAGGAATGAAGAAGGACACATGCCGGCTAGCCTAAGTGTTCCGGAGAAGTAGCAAGCTACCATGGCTCAGTGGAAGCACTAGGAGACATTTCCCGGTAAGAGAGGCTACCAAGGATGAACAACTAGATAGTCAGATCCCACACATACCAAGCATTTCAATAACATACACACAATATGCTCGATATGTGCAAATACAACATGGCATCACAACATGACTCTACAACTCAAGTATTTTATTCATTAGGCTCCGAGGAGCGAGATATTACAAACATGGGTCTCATGACCCAACATTCAGAGCACACAAGTCAAAGCACAAGAGGAAGCTTAACATGTCTGGGTACAGGCATCTATAAATGAAAAAGGCTGAGAAGCCTGACTAACTACCAGATCCTGCCGAGGGCACAAGATCATAGCTGAGGTAACAAGCTAAACGTCGAAGTCCACGCGGAACTACTAGTGAGACGGAAGTCTCTCTGCAAAAACATAAAATAGGCAAACGTGAGTACAAATGTACCCAGCAAGACTTACATCAGAACTAACTACATATGCATCATTATCAACAAAGGGGGGTGGTGGAGTTTGACTGCAGCAAGCCAGCTTTGACTCGGTGGCTATACTGAACTACGACTGCAAGTAAATCTTTTGAGGTGGTGCACACGAGTCCACATATTCACCATATCAATACACTACTATGGATCCACTCCCGTCTCCCTACGAGAACGCCATCCATAGCACTCACGCTTATCTTGCGTATTTTAAAGTATCCACTTTCACTTGTCTATGAACTGTACAGGCAACCCAGAAGAGCTTTACCGCGGACACGGCTATTCGAATAGATCATATTAACCCTGCAGGGGTGTACTTCTTCACACACGCTCTCGCCACTTACCGCCATGTACACTCGGCAACCTTCAAGCGGAAGCCTGGTGAGGGAGTCGGCCATGACCTGACTAACCACACAAGTCTCTCGTCCAGGTTTATCGCCTATTCGGGTTCCATCCGCAAGGAGATCTGGCCGGGGTGTCGCTCACGGCGCCAAACGATGTGTGCAGGGTTCCCAAGCCCACATCGACGGGTGGATCTACGCTTGGTACACCGTGCCACGGTGCCTAGTCTGTCCCAAGCCCACCTGTACCGGGTGCCACTTGGTAGACTACTAACACTACCTACAAACACCAGAAACTAGTTGCAACTCCTGGACAGAGATCAGGTTGATTAATAAGTCGAGAGAGTCAATTAAGGATCCCAATGTGTGGTAGTAGATGTTCATGGATCACAAACACAGAACACAGTTCCTGAGGACGGCTGCAATGAGACAACCCACCATGTACTCCTACATGGCCTCTCACCGCTACCTTTACCAAATCGTGTTCACACGTTTAGCTCTCAACAGTAGGACATGTTCACCACATTCCCATTCATCACCGATGAATTAGACCTGACTCAACTCTAAGCAGTAGCAGGATGACAAACAAGCATGAATGAGTAGGCACATCAGGGCTCAAACAACTCCTACTCATTCTAGTGGGTTTCATCTATTTACTGTGGCAATGACAGGTCATGCAGAGGAAAGAGGTTCAACTACCATAGCATGTAACAGTTGAATTGTTGTTGTCCTAATGCAGTAGAAGAGAGCAGGAGCGAGAGAGTGGGATTTTATCGGAATGAACAAGGGGGTTTTGCTTGCCTGGCACTTCTGAAGATAGTATAGCTCTTCATCGGTGTCATCGATCACATCGTCAGAACACGTCTACTAAGAGGGGGTAAACACCGACAAACAAAGAAGAAACACAATCAATGCAATGCGACAATATGATGCATGTCATGACATGGCAATATGATGTGATTTGGGCTAATGCAACTAGCAAACAGATTAAATGAAGTTGGTATGAATCCAAGGTTCAAATTCAAACTCCACTTGTGGTTATTTAAATGCTATTCATTTGATTTGTCCTAAACAGTAGCCATAAGTTGTTCTGACATGCATGAAAATAGTACATATGGATAGATTGGATTTTTCTGATCATTTTTCATATATAATTTATCTCATTTGGAGTTATGGTTGAATTTCTATGAATTTTAGAAGTTAATATCAATTTATGGAATTTCTGAATTATTTTAAATACAGAATTATTTACTGCGTCAGCATGACATAACCATGAGGTCAGCAGGTCAACGACGCTAGTCCGGGTCAAACCTGACGTGTGGGGTTGGTCAACTGCCAAGTCAGCACGGTCAACTCTGGCACGTGGGTCCCGCTGGGTTATAAACTAATCTTAACCAGGAAAATTAGCCCGCTGAGTTAAACATGCAGTGACTCTAGGGGGGGTTAGTTAGGCGCTAATGACGGTGCCACATCACTAGCCACCAGAGTTGGACGCCGGCGACCAAACCCAACGGCGGAGGATAACCGGAGTTGCTCGGAACGGCACTACAGGGGTCGGTTCGACGCGCTGGAGGCACCAAAGGGATGCCCATCCTCGCACGCATCCAGGGGATCACGCTGGAGGCTGCGGGGTGGCCGGAGATGATGGCCACGGCAACCATGGCGGTGGCCGGAGCTCGGCTAGATGCGGGCACGGGGCTGCAGCTTGATTCCAAGCGAACGGAGAGCACAAGCAGAAACTAAGGGGCCCTAGGATGCGGCGTTGGCCCTCCGTAATGACAACGGCGACAATCACGGCGGCAGCAATCTTCGGCCGCGGTGGCCAGGGGGCTAGAGGAGGGATTCGACGGCGGGGCGAGAGGAGTTGGGAGCAGGAGCTCACAGGGAGGCGGCGCAGTAGGTCAGTGGGCTCGGGGACGTCCTTGATGGCGCGAATCGATGGTGAGGGGCTCGGGTGCCCGAGGTTGAAGATGACCGCGATGATGATGAAGCAGGGCCTCCCGGCGTCCCGTAGCTCGATGGAGAGGGCAAGGCAGACGCGGCGGATCTTCTAGGCTCAGAGGCAGGGCGAGGGGTGGCCGGTGGCCTTGGGTATAGCGAACGGCGGTGACGGTTGCTCTCGGACGGAGCTCGGGGAGAAGCTAGAGAGGAGGAGAGGGAGCAGCGAGTGGGGAGAGGGGACAGGGGGCTTCAGGGCGTCTCCGTGGCGCTCTCAGAAGAGTCGGGGCGTCGCGGTGGAAGCAGAAGCTGGCGCGCGCACGGCAACCACACTCCCTGCCTACTGGCGCTGGGAGCAAGACGACAGAGGGGTTGTGGTTGTGGGCTGGGCCAGTTGGCTGGGCCGGCCAGCTGCGGTGTTGGGCCAGATGGGGCGCTAGGTGGGGCTGCAGGTAAGGCCAAGTAAGCCTTTTCCTTTTCCTGTTTTTCTTTTTCTATTTTGTTTTCTTTGTTCTGATTTAGTTTAGGAACTAAATCATTTTAGATAATTCTGAAAATTATTTTGGAGGTTAACTGAATTATTTCAGGGCTCCACAATTAACTTCAGAATATTTGGACCATTTAAAATATATATAGCATTTAAACGGCTCCAACTCAAATACTTTCGTGTTGATTCAAAAATCCAAAGATGACCTAGAAATATATTCATCATTTTTGGGGGAGGTTTTCACCTTAACCAGAAATCATGAACTTTTCTTAGGGACATTTTGGGATTATTGGAAAAGATTTTAATCAAGCCTAGATGGATTGATTTAGTGCTAGGGTTTGAACAATCCCCATTTCAAGTTTAAAAGAAATTTAGACATGATGCAACAACCAAGCTAGTCCAAGTACAAAGCAAGGCTAGGGATGTGACACGTGGACAAGTTCACCAAGTGGGCTGAGGTGGAAGCTGTCCACACCGTCCCCGCAGGCTCCGCGGTCAAGTTCATCAAGGGCCTCGTGAGCCGATTCGGGGTGCCGAACCACATCATCACCGACAACGGTTCGCAGTTCACCAGTAACCTCTTCAAAACATAATGTGCTAACCTTGGAACGCAGATATGCTACGCTTCGGTGGCACACCCTCGCAGCAATGGTCTGGCCGAGCGAGCCAACGTAGAGGTCCTGAGGGGACTCAAGACCAGGACCTTCAAGAAGAAGCTGGAGGCCTGTGGCGGGGGCTGGTACGATGAGCTCCAGTCCGTGCTGTGGTCAATCCGCACGACCACAACCAAGCCGACTGGCGAAACCCCGTTCTTCCTAGTTTATGGAGCTGAATCTGTTCTCCCTCACGAGGTCAGACGTTGTTCCACGCGGGTCCTGGCGTTCGACGAAGCGCAACAGGATGCCATGCGGGGGACGGACCTCTTGCTGGGGGAGGAGCATCGCCGAGAAGCCGCCCTGCGGGCAGCAAGGTACCGACAAGCATTGCGGCGATACCACTGCCTCAACATCCGCCCAGGACTCTCGAGGTAGGGGACCTCGTGCTCAGACGGGTTCTCTCCAGGGAGGGGCTGCATAAGCTCTCTCCCATGTGGGAGGGCCCGTTTAAGGTTGGTCATGTTTCCAGGCCCGGCTCCGCATGCTTGGAGACCCAGGTGGGGGTGCCCATCCAGAACGCGTGGAACATCCAACACCTCCGAAGGTTTTACCCCTGAAAAAGGCCCGGTGCCTGTGAAGAAGGCAAATGCCTGTGAAGAAGTTGTGTTATGAGAAAAGGCCCGGTGCCTGTGAAGAAGGCGAATGCCTGTGAAGAAGATGTGTTTTGGGAAAAGGCCCGGTGCCTGTGAAGAAGGCGAATGCCTGTGAAGTTGTAGTTTTTTGGGAAAAGGCCCGGTGCCTGTGAAGAAGGCGGACGCATGTGAAGTAGCTGTGTTTTGGAAAAGGCCCGGTGCCTATGAAGAAGGCAAACGCCTGTGAAGCTCACCGCCCGTGACACTCTCACGTAATAATGAGTGGGGTTGTACACGCCCCGGAGTCTCCGGAGTGCCGCCCTCGGGCCTCGGGGGCTCCCGCCCACGCCCAGTGGCAGCACTTAGCTCCGCGCTGGTGAGAAGATGTCGAAGACTAGACTAGGTGCCGGACGCGGCCTCTTTCATTTGCTTTCCGCAGTTGGCATGTTTGTTCCTATTTGAAGTTTTTCTGAAGTTGTTGCCATTTCGAGCTCGCGAATCTTCCGTTTCACTTGTTCATTTCGTTTTCTCCCGCGCAAAGTCTCACGAGGGGGGAGCATGGGCACCCTCGCGAGTGTTTTTCTGCCAAGTAATTTGGAACTTCCCTGTTTGAGTCCGCTGCGGGAGCACCCCTCCCAGTCCGTTCCCCACGGGTATCGCGACGGGATCGCGGGGTTTGGGATGGTTCCCCTCACTACCAAGGCTGGAGACTACCCTTGCTGACTAAACTCTGCAGGACACAAGGCGCAGGACGAGGCACTGGCCTCGGGAGGTGAGGACCGCGACGAGCCCCCACAAGATAAGTGGTTTTCACGCATAGGCACACAGAACGAAAACATAGCACATAAGCAGTAGAAACAACGCACCAATTAAAACAGCAACAGTTCAGCATGCCCCGTGGGGCAACGGATTACATTCTTTTCGCGCAGGAGAGAAAGGAAAGTAAAAGGGGGGACGACTTGCTTGGCGCCAGCTCTCAGCGAAGGCTCGTACTGCCTCCGGAGCTCAGCTGGATTCCGCCTCCCGCTTCACCGGAGCGCGGCGGCGGGCCGACCCGCTGCCCTCTCCCAGACGAGGGCGACGATGAGGGGGCTGGTCGCGACCACCACTAGAGGAGCTGCTACCCGAAGGGGAGTCGCCGGAGCTTGGTGGATCTCGGGCCCCGCTGCCCGCACGCCCTCCGCCCCCTTCACCCCGACCAACGCTGGGGCTGGGCACGCGGCCGCGGTCATTGTCTTCGGGGCAGCATCCGGCACGGCGGCCGTCTTCCCCGAACACCCTCACGTAGAGGATGGCGTCGCCATCGAACTTGAAGTGCAGAGTGCAACATCGGCGTAGACTACGGGTCAAGGCCGCCTCCCCGACGGTGGAGACCTCCAGGGTAGCCCAAGAGGACCTGCTGCAGCAACCATCTGCCTGAAGCCAAAGGCCGCCTGGGGCACCAGCCGGAAGCTCACCTATGAAGAAACATGGAAGTTGGAGCCAGGTGCCGGTCGGGTCCGCCGACCACACGACGAACTCCGGCAGCACCTCCGCCGAGCGGAAGCGAGGCCTTGGGGGTTGCGCAGCCCCAGCATACCTCTCGATGGCAGCCGGACGCCCACCGCTGCGCACAGGGCTGCTTCCGTGGCCCCGGGAAGCCGCAGCAGGGGTAGTGGGGTGCTTGCGAGGGTGGCCCCGGCCGAGCTTGGTCGGAGGGGAGTCGGGCCCTTCCTGGCGATCCTTCCCTTTCTCCGCGGCCGAGAACCACTTCGGCAGAGCCATGGGGGTGGCGAGCAGCCGAGAAGAAGACAGAGAGTAGCAAGGAGGAATGAACCGGAGGGGCTCACGCCGTTCCATACATATAGTTGAGGGAGGCCAACCGACGGCCTCCACGATCACAGGTAATCATGACCCGTTTTGCATGCAGGGACTTGTCAATTCGTGCAGTTATCGAGGCGTCGTGGGAGAGCCAGGACGCCCACGTCCAATCAACCGCCACACGGCGCCCAAGGCCGCAGGCTATTGGGGCCCGCGGCGCTTCGCACTTGCCTCTTCACTTCTCTACTAAGCCAAGTCCAACGCACCTTGGGCCCGGGGGCTACTGTCGGCGTTTTGGGAACGGGGGTACCCAGACTTGCCTGCCTGCGGCCTGCGGCGTGGCTCAAGGAGTGGCCCAATACGGCCCATCTTCATCAGCACATGCTCAAGACCCTCGCGAGGGGCCAAGCCCCGCGGGGAAGACGACAGGAGGCTTCCTCAGGCGCGGCCTCGTCAGGCTTGCTCGCGAGGAGGCGGAGAGATCAAGGCGGGGTACCTCACGAGGTGCCCGTGACGCAAGCCATGACGACCAAGGCCAGGCGGGCGCCAGGCGGGCGCCGGCCTACGCAGAGTCCTTGTTTCCCCTTTGGTGCAAAGGGGGCAAGTGCAGGCAAGGGTATCAAGCAAAGGCAACCATTTCGGGTTAACAAGACCAAGACCAGTAGGACGGCAGAGCGGAGGTCATCGTGGAGCCCAAGCCAGCGTCATCGTCAGGGTCTTTGGCAGGCGAGGACCAACTTTAGTCAGGATAAGTGTACTAGATGTTCCCCTTCAAAATGGCCAATTATTGGTGCCCTTCCCACTCAATATTTGGGAAGAGGCCTGGGGCCTTCGCCTATAAATAGGACTAGCCACCCACAGGGTAGGGCATCTGGATCTGATCAGGTCCGCATCGAAGACACAAAAAGAGAGGCGACTGAACTCCCCCTAGCAGTTCATCGCACCAGCCAAGAACAGACCCTCGCGAGGCTGTTCTTCCCTTGTACTGTCCCTCATAAGCCCCAGAGGCAATCCACACACCACAAACTAGAGTAGGGTATTACACCACAATGGTGGCCTGAACCAGTATAAATCTCATGTCCCCTGTGTTGTTCTTTGTGTAGTTTAAATCCTTATGAGGCGGTGAGACATGGGTAGGCTGGGGGTGTGATCTCTACGTGCACCCCAGTGTTCGAACCTCAAGGGTCTGCCGGAACCCGATATCCGACACAAGTTTCACAGCCAAATATGAGTACAACTAAACAAGAATGTCATCATGTTTTAGTTGTCATACAATCACCAAACACAAATCAGCATACATAACAAGTGATGTTCTCACAGCAAAATACTAAACAACATGTTCATCAGGTTTCAATTGTCATAGCAAACACAATTTCACATAGTAAATAAAAAACGTCTTTTGACAGGCAAATACGACAAAAGCAATGTAATCATCATCCGCAGCAGCAGCGTCAACATCTTCGCCATGTGTATTAGTTTGAATTGTAATTCCCCATGGTGTCATCTTATTCTTCGTCCTCAACTTCCTCGAACGTTGGCTTCTTCTCGATCAACTCTTGTATGTCCACAGCACGACATGCAATCTTTTCGTTGGCGTCATTGACGTGATGGTTCTCAAAGATATTAGGAACATCTGTGATATCTTGTACATCAGGAGTAGTGTAAGCATCATCTTGTTGTGCAACTTCATTAAACGAATTCCTCTGCTCAAACCTTTGCAATACTCTCTAGTCATCGCTACGTGCAAATGTGACTTCCAGGAAAAATATCTGTGTTGCTTGATTTGCCAAAATAAAAGGCTCGTTGGTCTGGTACGCCGCCTTGACATTGATGGATTTGAAATAATCATCAGCTCTGGGTTTTGCGATCCTGGAAAACAGGTTATACCAACGACAGCACAACAGAACCACACACCGATGATCCTTCAAACTGGGGATATACTGCAACTGAACAATGTCTGTTATGTTAGCATACATTTCAATTATCTCTTTGTCATACGTATCCGTGCTCATGATGGCACTGTTTTGTGTCTTCCTGCCTTCGTCTCGTGCAAGGGTGTTGTAGCGCACATCTCCAACAACGCAAGATTCATAATGTCTTACCCGAGTATCAGGACCCATTGTTAGTGAGTAAAGGGCATCATCAACTCCCTGCACATCCTCCCGCATCTTCTTAACCTATGGTTAGAAAATAGACAAGTTGATCATCTTATGTACTCAATATATTAAAGAAACTGACAATGCACTTCAAAAGCTTACATGGTTCTTGAACCATTTCGCAAATCCTGCCATAACCAGTTTGTCAATGTTTCTTGGATTTTGCGGCAGTAACTCCTCTTTGTACATGCTGCATAACATAGTGATCACGTCAAACATCTAAATATATAAGAATGTGCTGCAAGTTTAGTAGATTACGATGTATAAGCTGCAGTACTGCACTTACTTGATATAAGGTAGTATCTCAGGACAGTTATTCAACACATACCAAACCATTTTGTCCAAATCTTTAGGTTTGTCCTCTTGTCGACTCTTCCCTGTAACTCGAACAGAATAATCGAAAACATTGAGCCCGGGATTGTCTTCACCCACCTCTTTGCTAAGCTGATCAGCTGTTTCAATGTATTTTGAGCAGAATGTCAACGCTTATGTAGCAATGTAGGCCTCTGCAATGGAACCCTCGGGTCTAGCTCTATTCCTAACATAGCCCTTGAAATTGCCTAGCCACCTTTCAATAGGGTACATCCAGCCATACTGTATTGGACCTCTAAGTAGTGCCTCATCAGGCAGATGAACAGCCAAATGCACCATCACATCAAAGAAGGCTGGAGGATATATCTTCTCAAGGTCGCATAGGATAGTTGGTATCTTGTCTCTAAGACGCTCCAAAGCATCTATCCTGATATTTCTACTGCAGAGTTCCCTGAAGAATTTTCCCAACTCTGCAACTGCTCTGTATAAGTCAGGGCGGCCCAATCCTCTAAGGATAACAGGTAAAACCCTTTGAAGTAGGACGTGGCAGTCATGAGTTTTCAACCCTTGTACCTTGTTTCCATCTGCACTGACTCTCCTTTCAGGGTTGGAAGCAAATCCATGTGGGAATCTCACACGTGATAGGACCTCACAGAATTCTTTTATTTTTACCTTGTCCAAGACGTACACAGCTGGTGCCATATCCCGTGGTTTACCTTCATCTTGCACCTGCAAATCCTTTCTGATACCCAGGTGTGTCAAATCAATCCTCGATTTTAAGGTATCTTTCGTCTTGCCTTCAATGTTAAGAAGTGTGCCGATAATGCTGTCACATATATTTTTCTCGATGTGCATCACATCAAGATTATGTAGCAGATCCATATCTTTCCAATACTCCAAGTCCCACAAAGTGGACCTACGGGTAAACAATAATCTCTCTTCTACCGTGCCATGCTTCCTTTTCCCGCTACCCTTACCAGGATGGTTTCCTACTGTAATATGCCTGACCTTCTCTAATTCCACTTGCAACTCATCGGCGGTGAGACTCTTTGGCGCATCACGGTTTTCATGCTTTGCATTGAACACATGTTTTTGGTATTTTCTAGGATGCGGCTTGTCCTTGGCAAGGAAACGGCGGTGTCCAATGTAACAGATCTTGCTAAGTATTCCGTATGACAGCGGATTCCTGTCACAGCGAACACATGCATTATAACCATGTGTCGTTCGCCCTGACATAGTGCCCAAATCCGGATAATCATGGATGCACCAAACTACAATAGCACGCAGAAAGAAATCAGCTGGTGGGCTGCTATATAGGTCTCGAGTGAGAACACCCTTCCATTGCTGTTGAAGTTCCTCCACAAGAGGCTCCATGAACAAATAAAAATCCTTACCAGGACTTTTTGGACCTGGGATGAGCAAGGCCATCATGTAGTTTGATTCTTTGGTGTAGACATTTGGAGGCCTGACGGAGCGGGTTCCGCCCAGGGGCCGCGCGCCTTGGGGCCAGGGCGCCTTCTTGAGGACGCGGCGGCTGAGGCGCCCCAGGAGCTTCATTGCCCACGCAGGGCGGGGTGTGGTGCAGCGAGAAGGACGGTGCGGGGACGCCTCCAGCGGCGTGGACGAGCTCGGCGACTCGGTCAAGCCATTCTTCATAGACGTCGTCGACGGGGCGGTAACGCAGGAGCTCGTTTGCCGCGATGAGCGCAGCTCGGGCCTCCATGGCCGCGCGGGGCGCTCGTGACGAAGAACCAACGGGGGTGAGCGAGGGCGTGGTAGTGCGGCCGTCCCGCCTCATGGACAGATGCTGGGACGTTGCTTGCTGCTCGTTCCCCGCTGGGCCGGTGGCGGCGTTGACGGCAGGTGACGGGGAACGACGAGGGCGCCTGCCGACAGGTGCCGTCTGGGCGACATGGGAAGCGAGGGCGGCTCGGCGCTCGGTGCGGGCCCGACGAGCGACATACATGGTTGCGGTGGTCGGGGAAGAACAAGACGGCGGATGGAAAATTCCGGCGCACCCCTACCTGGCGCGCCAATTGTCGGATTTTGGGTTCCGGCAGACCCTCGAGGTTCGAACACTTGGGTGCGCGCGGAGATTCAACCCTCTACCGGCTCACTCCTCGCCGAATCGCTAGGACCTAAACTACCAAACTGAACAGCACAAGAGACACAAGATTTATACTGGTTCAGGCCACCATTGTGGTGTAATACCCTACTCCAGTGTGTGGTGTGGTGGATTGCCTCTTGGCCTTGGTGATGAACAATACAAAGGGAGAACAGCCTCGCGAGGGTCTGTTCTTGGCTGGCACGATGAACCGCTAGGGGAGTTCAGTCGCCTCTCTCTCTTTCTGTGTCTTTCTATCCTTGTTTTCTCGATGCCCTACCTTGTGGGTGGCTAGTCCTATTTATAGGCAAAGGCCATGGGCCTCTTCCCAAATATTGAGCGGGAAGGGCACCAACAATTGGTCATTTTGATGGGGAACAGCGGGTACACTTATCCTGACTAAAGTTGGTCCTCGCCTGTCAAAGGCTCTGGTGACGACGCCGGCTTGGGCTGCACAATGACTTCCTTCCGGCCGTTGGGCTGGTCTTGGTCTTGTTGCACCGAAATGGACGCCTTTGCTTGATGCTCTCGCCTGCGCTTGATCCCTTTGCACCAAAGAGGAAAGGAGGACACTGCACGGGCTGGCGCCCGACTGGCTCCCTCGGTCGTCATGGCTTGCGTCATGGGCACCTCGCGAGGTTCCCTACCTTGAACTCTCCGCCTCCTCATGAGCCAGCCTGACGAGGCCGTGCCTGAGGAAGCTCCTTGTCGTCCGCCCCGCGAGGCTTGGCCCCTCGCGAGGGTCTTGAGCTTGCGTTGATGAAGATGGGCTGTACTGGGCCTCCTTTGAGCCACGCCGCAGGCCGCAGGCAGGCAAGTCTGGGGACCCCCGTTCCCAGAATGCCGACAGCACTGGCCACATGCTATATGTGGCACTCTGGTGGGCAAATGGGTTAAATCCGTCTGAAGCTAAGACAAGTCTAATGTTTCTCGGGTCAACACCAAACTCTTTGTGTTTATCATTGAAGTTTTTCCACTCACTACCATGAGATGGACGGCTCATTACATTCTGATCTCTGTACTCCTGGTTCCTAGAATGCCACAGTACATCCTCTCTTGTTTCAGCATCATGAAACAACCTCTGCAATCTTGGTGTATTGGAAAATGTCTCGTAACAATATGAGGAACCCTCTTCACAGCATCGCCATCTTTCCATCTTGACGATTTGCATTTCGGGCATTCACTTAAGTTGGCATAATCCTTCCGGAACAGAACACAATTATTCTTACAAACATGGATCATATCATATCCAATTCCAAATGCACGAAGGAAATTCTTCATTTTAGTGTAGGTGTGTGGCAGCTCAGGCGCATCTGGGAAAGATTTGTAGAAAGCAGTCAACATCGCATCGAATAATTTGTTGGTCATCCGCTCAGATGTCTTCACCTGAAGAAAGGTGACCATAGCTGAGAATACTGACAGCTTATTTCCTGGGGTGACAGCAACGTTGCATTGTTCCAACATGCGGGGCCACCGTTTTTCTTCTGCAGGTGAAAGTTCACGGAATGCACGAGCATTTCATAGCATTGTTTCAATGTTGGTCAAACTCACTGGCTCCACCACTACCACCTCCTCCTCCTCTTCCACCTGAGCATCAGGCAGATCAAGATGGTGATCTGCTGCTTCCACGTAGTCAATAACATTGATGTTCACAGCTCCACCATGATGAACCCACCTAGTATATGTGACCGACATCCCATACAAGTGTAGATGATTTTGCACAGTTGACTGGGTTCTTTAAACTAAATTGATACAACTACTACATGGGCATAGCAAATCTGATTCGGACCACCGTACTCAGCTCTGATAAAGTTCATGAAGTTTTCAACCCCCTCGACATATGCAGCGGAGAATCTTCGAGCAGAAGTTATCCAAGTCCTGTCCATCTGCTAGACAGACAAATTAGTTCTTCTACTAGATATTATAGGAAAAACATATATGCTTTTTTATGAAGTCCAGAAAAAAATACCTAGGTCGATGTCTAAAGCTATGGCAAGATATTTGGACGAGCAGATCTAAGTAACGAAATATATGTAAAGCTAATTCAGCAAACAGATTTGAGTTCTAAATTATGGCAGGCTGTTTCAACAGTCAATGAGGCCGAGCACACAGCCATCAAACTATCGAAGGCCATCGCAACAACAAAGATCGAGTATAAAACGGTGTAGAGCTATTTCACCTAACAGATTGGCTACTAGACCATGGCAATCTACGTCACAATAAATATATGGCAGGATATTTTAGCAACTAATCGGCCTTGGCATGCCATCTCAGCTAAGCAGATTGAGTGCAGAACATGGCAAGGAAGCTTCTTAAGCAGAGCATATTGACAGTAAACTACTTCGGCAAACAGTGAGATTAACAACGTCTATCAGCTAACATTCAGCGCTACACCGACATGAACGGGGCCTCAGTCTAGAATGTGCGTACCGTGGGAGAAGCTGACCGCAATGCGTCTCCCCACGAACGTGGCCAGCGGTGGCGGTGCTGACCGCCGTGCGCCTCCACAAGAATGTAGCCAGAGGTGGCGGCACGGCTAGAGGACGGCAGTCTACAAGAGTGTACGGTGGGAGCAAGAGGATCGCCGTGTGTCCCCTCGACGAACCGCGGCGCCGGCGTATCGGCGCGGCGGGGAGGGCGGCTTTGGCGGAGCGAATGGAGTGGAGGGGGGATGGGGGGAGGGGGTTTGGGGAATATTTTGCCGAAGGGCGGTTGAATCGAATTTGGGGGGAATTTTTGTGTGGGGGGCGGGGAGGATTTTCACGCGGTGGGCGGGGGGAGTTTGACGCATGGTCGGTTTCTCCAAGTGCAGTCCCACGTGTCAGTGAAGAGGCAAGCCGAAGCGCATTCCGTTTGTGTGAGCCGTGTGCAGGACCGAACGTTTGTGGGGTGCAATGCGACCGCGACAGGAGTGCTGTGAGTGTACCACCTTTTTTTCCTTTTAAACTAGGTGCTTCGCCCCCTCAAAAAAATGTTGCTTCGCGCGATCCATCGATACTACTACTAGTAATCCGGTAATCCCGACTAATAAAATGGCACACCCGGGTCTTTTCCCGCGCGATATGTTGGGAGGTTGGCTTAGTTGGGTTTTTTAGATTTGTCTCGGTTCAATAAAAAGCAGAGTTGGTGATGATGGTGTGCCTGTCATCCTGCAATATAGGCCGTCCGATCTATATCTAACGGATAGGAAGGAAACTATGACAATTTACCCGCACTCTTCTCCACATTTGCAGATAAGGCTTTCCCTCGTTCATCCTTTTCTCCCACAAGATCTTGATCTTCCGTGCACTAGTAGTCCTACAATATGTATATTATTATGAAAGTTCATATACACCGGCCAAGATTAATGCAAACATGGCAGATTTTCATTACATTTTGAACTTTTATAAGACAGAAAAATAAAAGAAACCCGACCCTAAAACTATTCTACGGCGGCGACCGACGTCCTCCATCTGCGATCTCTATGTACGAGGGCGGGGTTCAAGACCCGTGAAGTGAAGTTGCGGTCTCCGGCGAGGAAGAGTTGAACACGGGATACGGACCAGCCAGTTGGCACACCATGCCCTGCCGCCTCCCATGCCCTACTGATCCTCGGAGGAGTCCCCGACCTCGGCGGTGCCAGACGTTGGGCGGCGGCAAGTAGGACGCGTGGCTGACGGTGCTCCCATCGTCGGCTGCCAGCGTGGCCACCGCTTGTGCGGTCGCGTCCACGTCCGGCTTCCTCGAGCTTCATCCCCGAAGACAAGCTCTCCGGCAGAGCATTCGCACTTGCAGTCATGGCAGATGTGGTGTCAGGTAGGAGGACGATGCGCTATGGTGTGGAGGTTAGCTGGGCATTGCCGCTTTAAGTAGCGCATTACGGTGAGGCCAAGTGTCCGGGTGCGTCATTAAGTCACCGGAGTTGGTTCCTCGGGCACCGAGCCTCTTAACGACCACATACGAATGGACGGCATGAATGCGGGCAGCTGGCGCGGGCTGGGAACGCACCGCGCGACGGCGTGAGGGATGAGGGCTTTGGTGTGCCAGGGTAGTCAGCTGCGGTTGTGGCAACGTTGGAGATGCCCTTTGCTCAAATGCGATCCCCGCATGTCATTGAAAAAGCAAGACGACCCGGCATGGTCCGAGGTCCAGAGGATGCAGTTGGCCGCGCTACAGCACCCCGCGGACGCGTCGCGGCGCCCCGTGCATCCTCGACGAGCCGAGTGTTGGGGTGTGTTTGGATTGTGGTCAAAGTGCACCTTACCAAAATTTTGGTCATGACCCATAGATTGGTCTTTGTTTGGATGGTTGCCATTTCTTTGGCATGCCAATGAACTCTAGCCAACTCTAGTTCATTTTTCTTGCCAATGTCGGCCAAATCACGGGCAACCAATACCTCTACCAAAATTTTGGCTACCCAATGCTTTGATGGGGCAACCTTGGGCACAAACAAAACATACCGTTGGTCGTGCCACAGCACAAACGCCACCCTCGGCACACTGAAACCGACCGTGTCTATCGACGATATGAGCGTGTCGCTCATCGCAGTCGCCGTGTCCAGAAGCGGTGCTGGAGCTGCGCCCCGTTGTTGGCCCCAAATACCAACATGAACGGTTGTCGGTGGCGAGGAGGTCATGGGCCAGCTCCTCCATTGGACTAGTCTGCACTACGTCGTCCCGACGGGTGTGCCCCACATGTCGGTTTCCCTGTTTTCCCGGCCATATTCGAGTGTCAGTGCTCCGTGTTGCGCATTAGGCCTTTCACTATGTAGGCCAAGCGAGACAACTTATTGTTTATTTGAGCCCTTCAAGTGTAATCATGTGGCATTTGCTTATTTCTCATTCCTCTCCAACCCTCTTCTCCATCGATCATGTCGCCCTCCAGTCGAGTCCATCCTCCCGCATGCCTCATTTGAACATTCCGCCGAGTATCATTCGCATGTACCAACCCTAGTCCTCTTTCAATAGATCTCCGGACCCCGAGATGAAATCGAGAGGGAACGAGTGGGGGCATGTGATACCTAAGGCGGATTCAAAATTTTGAACCGGTGATCATAGCATCCGCAAATCATATATAAAGGGTATTCAATGTTCGTTTCATTTTTGAACGTACAATATACTCCCTCCTATCCTTTCTACCTTACATATAAGTTTTATGTGTAGTCAAAGTATCTCTACTATGATAAAAAAAGGTATCAACATTCAACAATGCCCAATCAATATTGTTAGATTCATACGTACTCCTAGATTTGTACTCGAGATGGTTTCCAATTTGACTATTGACAGGATTAATAGTACTCCTTTCACATAGGTGAGTAAGTCATCTTAGGCTGTGCACCGTGACCAAGGAGGAGGGGAAAACGAGACACATTAATGTTTATTTGCTAATTAATATTATTGCATGCAATGAACTAACCACTGCATGTCATGTCTGATAGTCTCAGGTCATTAAAAGCATCCACACCCTCATCTCTTATTGGTTCATATGTCAAGAAACAAGAAACGAGGTAGAAGTTCATGCACCGCGCCTACGTGTGTTGGGATTATTTGGTTTTTGTAAGATGACTTACACACCTAGACGGAGGGAGTACATGAGATGTATAATGTGAAAATTATATCATTGGAAACTCCTTTCACATATGAAATTGACCATATGCTTTGTGTAAGTTGCATGTCATATATTATTACTCTAGCATTTGGTCAAAGTTAGCCTCGAAAAACGAATTAGACCCTGTATGCTTTGTGTAAGTTGCATGTCATATATTATTACTCTAACATTTTTGTAAGTTGCATGTCATATATTATTACTCTAACATTTGGTCAAAGTAGTATAGTGGAAGTGGATCCTCTGACGTAGGTATCCCTGCCTTACCCTCCCTTTTGGTCAATTACTGGCGGACCCCATGCTTGCTAGGCCCCGCATGTCAGTTACTCAATGGGTTCGGCCACATCAGGGGATCCTTATCCGTAGTATACTCCCTCTGTTTTTATTTACTCCGCATAAAACGGAGGGAGTGGTGGTATAATAAATGACGCGGGCGGGGGAGGGGGAGGGACGTTGGTTTGCTCTCAACTGCAGTCCCACAAGCGAGCAAAAACGCAAGACGAAGCGCATTCCATTCAATGAGCGACGTGGAGGGTCCAGCGTGCCGGGCTGCAATGCGAACGCGACAAGAGCGATGTATAGTCAAAACCGATTGACCGGTCGTCACCGGAACAACTATTCACACCAGAACCTTCACTGCTCGGCCTGCGCCAGCCACTGCCCTAAAACCACACCAAATCTCCAGCCCATTCCCCCACCTTTCGATCCCCTAGCCCGCATCAAGCGTCCCCTAGTTCGCCGGAAAGCCATGGTTCGCCGCAAGATCACTTCCTACAAGATGCTGACGCCGGAGCACCGCGCAGAAATCACGGCGGCGGTCGGCGCCACAGACCTCCGTTCCCAAGATCGCTTTGCGGCGGGCCAATCCCCGAGTTCTCTGGAGCCAAGCTACGAGGAGGAGGAAGCCGATCCAATGTTCACTTCGGAGGTCGCGGCGCAGAAGGCCCCCGATGGGTAGGAGACGATGGACGTCGACTACGTGCCGGCGTCCGAGTTCCCAATGGTGCAGGCGGACCAGCGGTTCAACATGGCGATACTAAAGGAGGACCGGGAGGCAGAGGCTCAACCCGAAGTGGAGCGCGCGCATGCCGCTGCCATCGAGGCTCTCCTGGAGGCGGAACCGAATGTCGTCGATGTGAACCGGGCGGTGGAGGCTCAACTTGAGATGGAGCGCGCGGATGCCGCTGCCATCAAGGCCCTCCTACAGGCGGAACCGGACGTCCTAGACATGAACCGGGCGACAGAGGCTCAACTCAACGCAGAGGGCACGGATGCCGCTCTCATCGACGCCCTCCTGCGGGTGGAACCGGAAGTCCTGGACTTGAGCCGGGCGGCAGAGGCTCGACTCGACGCGGAGAGTGCGGATGCCGCTCTCATCGATGCCCTCCTGCAGGCGGAACCGGAAGTCCTGGACTGGAACCGGGCGGCGGAGGCTCGACTCGAAGCGGAGCGCGCGGATGCCGCTGCCATCGAGGCCCTCTTGTAGGCGGAACCGGACGTCCTCGACTTGAACCGGGCCGTGCTCTCATCAGTGCAGAGCGCCCGCACGCTCCTCTTGAACGAGTAGCTAGAGGCCAAGGACAACCACGGTGCGAAGACACACGTCGGCAGCGACGACTGGTTCGTGCCGGCAGCCAAAGACGACGGGGCCGTCTCTTTCCGCGAGCAGTGATAGTTTTTATTTATGTTGTTGTTTTTATTATTATGGATCTTTTGCTGTGTAAAATCATACTATTTGTTATGCAAGTCGCCTGAGTCTACCATTTCAGGCAGTTGGATGAATATCCTACGTCTCCTAACCCTTCTTTCCTTTTTCGGCACTTCTTCTTCTTTCCCAACAGACCACCGCACGGGCCGTACGGATACTCCGGTTGGACAAACATACTCTATGAACGAAAATTATGTGTCAGCGATAGGATGGCTGAGTTTGGTTTGTTCACATGCGACAGCACATGTCAGTGAGGGTGCGTTCCCTTGGTTGGGTTTGCGGCGTGCAGGAGCGAAGTGTGAGGGTGCAGTGCGACCGCGGCGTGCAAGAGCCAATTCCTAAAGTAATTCCTGAACCAATTGAGCCAACTCCTGAGCCAATTCCTAAAGTAATTCCTGAACCAATTCCTAAAGTAATTCCTGAACCAATTGATCCAACTCCTGAGCCTATTCCTAAACCCAGTCGGAAGAAGAGAGGTGTTTTATTTCTTAGTCCTGAAGATATGCAAGAGGCAAAGAAATCAATGAAAGAAAAAGGTATTAAAGTTGAAGATGTTAAGAAATTACCTCTGATTGAGGAAATACATGGTCTTAATATACCGCCTGTTGAAGAACCACATTGTCTTGATAACCCGACATAGGTAGTAAATATAAATTCTCTCTATAGATATGATAAAGTTGAAATCCCCTCTACTAAATTTCATAGCCCATGCTTAGATGAATTTGATGACTTTATGTCTAGACAAGAAAGTTTTAATGCTTATGTTGGTAGAGAGTTAAAGAATAATGCTTTTGAGATAGGACGTGTGAGTGATATTCTGGCTAGAGTTAAAGATGAACTCAAACTCGTTAGCAAATATGCTTCTATGGTTGCTGCTCAAGCTGAGCAAGTACTTAAATCTCAAAATGATTTGCTTGATTAATTAAAAAATAAAAATGACTTTGCTATTAGAGTGGCTACTAGAACTGGTAGAATGACTCAGGAACCTTTGTATCCTGAAGGCCACCCCAAGAGAATCGAGCAAGGTTCTCAGAGAAATAATTTAGAGGCACCTAGTTCTTCTAAAAAGAAGAAAAAGAAAGACGATAGAACTTTGCATGCTTCTAGTGAACCTACTGTAGACATACCTGAGAATCCCAGTGATATTTCTATTTCTGACGCTGAAACACAATCAGGTGATGAACATGAACCTAGTGATAATGTTAATGATAATGTTCATGTTGATGCTCAACCTAGCAAAAACAATGATTTAGAGATTGAACCTGTTGTTGATCTTGATAACCCACAATCAAAGAACCAATGTTATTATAAGAGAGATTTTGTTGCTAGGAAGCATGGTAAAGAAAGAGAACCATGGGTTTAGAAACCCTTGCCCTTTCCTCCTAAACCATCCAAGACAAAGGATGATGAGCGCTTTGTTGAAATGATTAGACCTATTTTCTTACGTATGCGCTTAACTGATATGCTCAACGTAAATCCTTATGCTAAGTATATGAAGGATATCATCACAAATAAAAGAAAGATACCGGAAGCTGAGATTTCTACCATGCTTGCTAATTACACTTATAAGGGTGGAATACCAAAGAAACTTGGAGATCCGGGTGTACCAACTATACCATGTTCAATCAAAAGAAATTATGTTAGAACTGCTTTATGTGATCTTGGAGCCGGTGTTAGTGTTATGCCTCTCTCTTTATATCATAGACTTGAATTGAATAAGTTGACACCTATTGAAATATATTTGCAAATGGTTGATAAATCAACTGCTATACCTGTCGGTATTTGTGAGGATGTGCCTGTTGTGGTTGCAAATGTCACTATCTTAACGGACTTTGTTATTCTTGATATTCCCGAGGACGATAGTATGTCTATTATCCTTGGTAGACATTTTCTTTATACTGCGGGGGCTGTTATTGATTGCAACAAAGGCAATGTCACTTTTCATGTTAATGGTAATGAGCATACGGTACACTTTCCGAGGAAACAATCTCAAGTTCATAGCATCAATTCTATTGGACAAGTTCCAACTATTATTATTGGAGGTTTTGAATTTCCTCTCCCTACTGTCAAGAAAAAGTATGATATTCTTATTGTTGGGGATTTTCATATCCCCGTTGAGGTAACTTAGTGTTATTCGAAATTTGTCCGGTCCCGTGTTATTCGAAATGAGTTTGTTAACAAGACATGATCAACCTTGTTAGTGGATTCATTTTGATGATCACGAGATGGATGAAACTAGAAGGCACAACCTTCTGTACCCTCTTTTTACTTTCTGTTATTTAGAACAAATAAAGCAAAAATAGTATTATCTGTCTATTTTCTGAATTATCCGTGCATTAAAAAATAGTCCGAAAATAAAAGTGCTCCAAATGCCCTGCAAATTTAGTATGATTTTTTCTGGAATATTTGAGGATTTTAGGCACTAAAAACACTGTAGGAGGGGCAAACACCAGGCCACGAGAGTGGAGGGCGCCCCCCCCCTATAGGGCGCGCCCCCTGTCTCGTGGGCCCCTGGTGACCCCCCTCCACTTATGCCAGCACCCACACACTTCATCTTCTACCCAAAAAATCCCCATCCAGCTCAAGCACGAGTTCTATCTAGTTTTGCTGCGATTTTCGATCTCCTTGCTCAAAGCTCCATTCAAAAAACTGCTTTGGGAGATTGTTGCTTGGTATGTGACTCCTCCATTGGTCTAATTAGTTTTTGTTCTAGTGCTATAATTACTACAAATTTTTGCGGCATAGGTGACCATGTTCTTGAGCTTGCATGTTAAATTTATGAGGTCCCAAGCAATTCCAATGCATGACATAGGCTCTAGGCACTTGAAGGAGTAGTTGCCACCAATCTTGTTTAGTTTTATTCACTTTTATTTTGAAGGTACTAAAATTTCAGAAATTTTCAGAAAATGTTGAGGAAGCTTTTGAGGGGCTCTTCTAGCCAAAGCTCTTAGGGAAAACAAGCCAAAGAGAAGGAAAAAGCCAAGTGAGGATTTCTTGAAAGAAGCTGGAATTCATGAAGATTTTTATACTTTAATCGAGACTGCGGGCCTCACCGGTTTCATCAATGACCGAATCGATCAGTATCTCTTACTCACCAATACTTTCGTGCAAAATTTTATTATTAGCCTAAGAAATCACCGCCTGCAGTATCATTTCATTTATATGATGAATTACGAGACATATCTTTACGTAATTTTTGCGCGGTGTGTAGGATACCTTATAAGGGAGAATTAGAGGAACCCCATCGTGAAGAGTGGGTGGCTTTGTTAACACTATAGTTGTAGAGGAGCCAAAAAAGGGCTCCGAAGCAAAAGTCTCTAGCATACACTATCTTGTTTTACGCTACTTTGCCATATTTGCTAGTAGATGCTTGATTGGTCGTGGAAATAGTGGAAAATTGAGTGTTCCTCATATTATCATTCTTCAACATGTTTTGCTTGGAGACAATACTTTTAGTACGAGTGTAGTCATTGCTAAACGGCTAGCCCTGAATCGTACAAAAGGCCCCATATTTGGAGGTATCTATGCTGCACGTCTTGCTAAATATTTCCAGATACCCATTAGGCACCATCAGAAGGAGGAGATAAAATTGCCTCCTCACATTTTAGATTACAAGAGCATGGTAGCACACAAGTTTATTGTTGACAATGAAGAGAAGATGCTCTTGTATAAACTTAGATTTAATAAGAAACACTTTGAGATTATTATTTTGCCTGCACCTCTGTTGTTTGATTTGCTTGCAGAAAATCTTCTTGTCACACCGGAAGTGGTGAACAATCATCGAGCTCAAGCTTTTACTCCAGAACCTGAAGCTGAGCCAGAACCTGAACTGGACCCTTATCGTGCATCATCTGTCCAGTGGGATCCGGAGATGACCAGCCAGTGGTATCCTGATTACACCTCCCATTACACCGGGGAGAGTAGCGGCGATCCTTGGTACTAGACCAACTTAGGCCAAAAGGCTAATCTTGGGGGAGTACGTATTTCTCACCGACTTTACATTCATGTTCACACACTAGTCGTCGGTGCTCATACTCTTTCATTGTATTATCCATGCTAGTTTAATTTTATTTTTCTAGTTTTCTTCTTGTGTGTTTGATAAACCTTAAGAAAAAACCAAAAAAAATAGTTAGTTTAATTTCCATGCTTGCAGTAGAAATTAAAATGAAAACCCAAAAAAGATTTCTAGTTCTTCTTCCTACTTGTTAGGAGCTTTCCCATGTAAATAGTTTTATTTTCTTTTCTTTATTTCGGGGGTCAAGAAGACTATATTGAAAATGCTTAGTGGCTCTTATATGCATGATTGTTTATTTAACTTAGAGCCCATATTACTTGTCTTCTCTCTTGAGTTGAATGCTTGCAGATTCCAGCTTAGTCCAATGCACGTGCACTATTATTATTATACACATCGTTCGGTCGTGCAAGTGAAAGGCAATAATGACGATATATGATTGACTTATTGGGATGAGAAAAGCTGGCATGAACTCGACCTCTCTTGTTTTTGTAAATATGATGAGTTCATCGTTTCTGAGTTAGCTATTATGAAGTAAACATATTTGCAATGACATTTAGAGATTATAGTTGCTTGTGCCATGCTTTATTAGCTATGAGTTATACTGGTTTACCTTGCGTGCCAACATGCTATTAGAATGATTATGATGTGGTATGATGGGATGGTATCCTCCTTTGAATTAATTGAGTGACTCGACTTGGCACATGTTCACGCATGTAGTTGAATCAAACAACATAGTCTTCATGATATTTATGTTCATAGTCTTCATGATACTCATGCTTGTACTCGGTGTGAATTAATTTTAATGCATGTTTATGACTGTTGTCACTCTCTCAGTTGGTCGCTTCCCAGTCTTTAGCTAACCTTCACCTATACTAAGCGGGAATACTTCTTGTGCATCCAAACTCCTTAAACCCCAAAGTTATTCCATATGAGTCCACTATAACTTCCTATATGCAGTATTTACCTGCCGTTCCAAGTAAATTTGTATGTGCCAAACTCCAAACCTTCAAATGAAATTCTATTTTGTATGCTCGAGCAGCTCATGTTACAACTAGGGCTGCCTATATCTTCCATGCCAGGTGGGTTATACTCACGAGGAGTGGACTCCGCTCCTCATTCACGAGAAAGGGCCGGTAACCGGGATGCCCAGTCCCATGATCCAAAAAGATCAAAGCAAATCAAAAAAATTAAACAAAACTCCACCAGGGCTGTTGTTAGTTGGAGGCACTCGTTGTTTCGAGCAAGCCATGGATTGATGCTTGTTGGTGGTTGGGGGAGTATAAACCTTTACCATTCTGTTTGGGAACTGCCTATAATGCATGTAGTATGGAAGATACATCCATCTCATAATTGTTGCGTTGACAGCGAAAGTATGCCGCTCAAAATGTTATTCAATCTCTAATTTAAAATCGAGCTCTAGCACCTCTACAAATCTCTGCTTTTCTCTGCGAAGGGCCTATCTATTTACTTTTATGTTGAGTCATCACCCTTCTTATTAAAAAGCACCCGCTAGAGAGCACACTGTCATTTGCATTCATTACTATTGGTTTATATTGGGTATGACTTGACTGGATCTCTTTTACCATGAATTACAATGTTTAGTCAGTCCTTGATCTTTAAAGGTGCTCTGCATTTATGTTTTGCGGTCTCAGAAAGGGCTAGCGAGATACCATTTTGTTATATCAAGTTATGATTATTTTGAGAAAGTGTTGTCACCCGAGTTTTATTATTATGGCTCGCTAGCTCATTATGTTATTGATATGAGTAATTGTGAGACCTATGTGTTATTGTGAGTATGGTTAGTTCATAATATTTGCTGAAACTTGAATGCTGGTTTTTCATGTTAAAACAACAAGAGCAAACAGAGTTTGTAAATGTTTTTCTTTATCACTTTCAGTTTATCAACTGAATTGCTTGAGGACAAGCAAAGGTTTAAGCTTGGGGGAGTTGATATGTCTCCAACGTATCTACTTTTCCAAACACTTTTGCCCTTGTTTTGGACTCTAACTTGCATGATTTGAATGAAACTAACCCGGACTGACGCTGTTTTCAGCAAAACTGCCATGATGTTGTTTTATGTGTAGAAAAGAAAAGTTCTCGTAATGTCCTGAAAATCCACGGAGGCACTTTTTGGAATTAATAAGAATTTCTGGGCGGAAGAAATACACCAGGGGGCCCAGGGCCTCTCAACGAGACAGGGGGGCGCACCCCCCCATAGGGCGTGCCCCCCTATCTTGTGGGCCCCCTGGACCTCCACCGAGCTCAACTCCAATTCCATATATTCACGTTCGGGGAGAAAAAAATCAGAGAGAAATTTTCATCGCGTTTTACGACACAGAGCCGCCGCCAAGCCCTAATCTCTCTCGGGAGGGCTGATCCAGAGTCCGTTCGGGGCTCCGGAGAGGGGGATTCGTCGCCGTCATCATCATCAACCATCCTCCATCACCAATTTCATGATGCTCACCGCCGTGCGTGAGTAATTCCATCATAGGCTTGCTGGACGGTGATGGGTTGGATGAGATTTACCATGTAATCAAGTTAGTTTTGTTAGGGTTTGATCCCTAGTATCCATTATGTTTTGAGATTGATGTTGCTGTGACTTTGCTATGCTTAAAGCTTGCCACTAGGGCCCGAGTGCCATGATTTTAGATCTGAACCTATTATGTTTTCATGAATATATGTGCGTTCTTGATCCTATCTTGCAAGTCTATAGGCACCTATTATGTGTTATGATCCGACAACCCCGAAGTGACAATAATCGGGATACTTCTCGGTGATGATCGTAGTTTGAGTAGTTCATGTATTCACTATGTGCTAATGCTTTATTCCGGTTCTATATTAAAAGCAGGCCTTAATATCCCTTAGTTTCCGCTAGGACCCCACTGCCATGGGAGGGTAGGACAAAACATGTCATGCAAGTTCTTTTCCATAAGCACGTATGACTATTTACGGAATACATGCCTACATTACATTGATGAAATGGAGCTAGTTTTATGTCACCCTATGTTATAGCTATTACATGAGGAATCGCATCCGTCATAATTATCCATCACTAATCCATTTCCTACGAGCTTTTCATATATTGTTCTTCGCTTATTTACTTTTCCGTTGCTACTGTTACAACTACTACAAAACCCCCAAAACATTTATCTTTACCTTTGCCACTGTTACCTTTATTACCATACCACTTTTGCTACTAAATACTCTACTGCAGATACTAAGTTATCCAGGTGTGGTTGAATTGACAACTCAACTACTAATACTCAAGAATATTCTTTGGCTCCCCTTGTGTCGAATCAATAAATTTGGGTTGAATACTTTACCCTCGAAAGCTATTGCGATCCCCTACACTCGTGGGTTATCACTATGGTCAAACATCATTTTCTTAGGAGGAATGAACAATTCCTCCAGTATCAACTAATCTTTGACAGACATAGCTTTGTCCATGTTACTCTTCCTGCTCCTTTCCTTTTTGATTACCAGGCAAAAGGAAGATATGTTGTTACCAGGGAGGAAGTAGCTGAACAAGAGGGTAGAGCAGAAGCGGCTCGCCAACATGCTGCAGCTCAGGAGGCATTTGCTGTTGCATCTCAGTACGACCCCAGTTACAACTACATATATCAGCCAGGCTACCCTTGGCCTTAGACCAAGTTAGGCAAAAGCCTAAGCTTGGGGGAGTACGTATTTCTCATCGACTTTACATTCATGTTCACACACCATTCTAGTCGTCGGTGCTCATACTCTTTCATTGTATTATCTATGCTAGTTTAATTTTCTTTTTCTTGCTTTCTTCTTGGGTGTTTGATAAACCTTAAGAAAAACCAAAAAATTAGTTAGTTTAATTTCCATGCTTGTAGTAGAAATTAAAAGGAAAGCCCAAAAACATTTCTCGTTCTTCTTCTTGTTTGTTGGGAGCTTTCCCGTGTAAATAGTTTTATTTTCTTTTCTTTCCTTTGGGGGTCGAGAGTAGAAGACCATACTGAAAATGTTTAGTGGCTCTCATATGCATGATTGTTGATTTAATTTGGAGCCCATATTCTAGCTTAGTCCAATGCACGTGCACTATTATTATTATACACATCGTTCGGTCGTGCAAGTGAAAGGCAATAATGACGATATATGATGGACTGATTGAGATGAGAAAAGCTGGTATGAACTCGACCTCTCTTGTTTTTGTAAATATGATGAGTTCATCGTTCCTGATTCAGCTTATTATGAAGTAAACATATTTGCAATGACATTTAGAGATTATGGTTGCTTCTTCCATGCTTGATTAGCTATGAGTTATAATGGTTTTACCTTGCGTGCCAACATGCTATTGAAATGATTATGATGTGGTATGATGGGATGGTATCCTCCTTTGAATGAATTGAGTGACTCGACTTGGCATATGTTCACGCATGTAGTTGAAACAAACCAACATAGCCTTTACGATATTTATGTTCAAGGTGGATTATATCCTACTCATGCTTGTACTCGGTGTGAATTAATTTTAATGCATGTTCATGACTGTTGTCGCTCTCTGAGTTGGTCGCTTCCCAGTCTTTTGCTAGCTTCACTTGTACTAAGTGGGAATACTGCTTGTGCATCCGAACTCCATAAAACCCAAAGTTATTCCATATGAGTCCACCATACCTTCCTATATGCGGTATCTACCTGTCGTTCCAAGTAAATTTGTATGTGCCGAACTCCAAACCTTCAAATGAAATTCTGTTTTGTATGCTCGAGCAGCTCATGTTTCAACTAGGGCTGCCTATATCTTCCATGCTAGGTGGGTTATTCTCAAGAGGAGTGGACTCCGCTCCTCATTCACGAGAAAGGGCCGGTAACCGGGATGCCCAATCCCATGATCCAAAAAGATCAAAGCAAATCAATATAATTAAACAGAACTCCCCCAGGGCTATTGTTAGTTGGAGGCACTTGTTGTTTCGAGCAAACCATGGATTGATGCTTGTTGGTGGTGGGAGAGTATAAACTTTTACCATTCTGTTTGGGAACTGCCTATAATGCATGTAGTATGGAAGATATCGCCATCTCATAGTTGTTGTGTCGACAGTGAAAGTATGCCATCCAAAATGTTATTCAGTCTCTATTTTAAAATCGAGCTCTGGCACCTCTACAAATCCCTGCTTCCCTCTGCGAAGGGCCTATCTATTTACTTTTATGTTGAGTCATCACCTACTTATTAAAAAGCACCCGCTGGAGAGCACACTGTCATTTGCATTCATTACAATTGGTTTATATTGGGTATGACTTGACTGGATCTCTTTTACCATGAATTACAATGTTTCGTAATTCCTTGATCTTTAAAGGTGCTCTACATTTATGTTTTGCAGTCTCAGAAAGGACTACCGAGATACAATTTTGTTATATCATGTTATGATTGTTTTGAGAAAGTGTTGTCATCCGGGTTTTATTATTATTGCTCGCTAGCTGATAATGCCATTGATATGAGTAATTGTGATACCTAAGTGTTATTGTGAGTATGGTTAATTCATAATACTTGATGAAAACTTGAATGTTGGATTTACATATTTACAACGACAAGAGCAAATAGAGTTTGTAAAAGTTTTCCTTTATCACTTTCAATTTATCAACTGAACTGCTTGAGGACAAGCAAAGGTTTAAGCTTGGGGGAGTTGATACATCTCCAATGTATCTACTTTTCCAAACACTTTTGCCCTTGTTTTGGACTCTAACTTGCATGATTTCAATGAAACTAACCTAGATTGATGCTGTTTTTAGCAGAACTGCCATGATGTTGTTTTATGTGTAGAAAACAAAAGTTCTCGGAATGACCTGAAAATCCACAGAGATAAGTTTTGGAAAATATAAAAAATACTAGCGAAAGAATCAAGAGCAGGGGGCCCACACCAACCTCAACTCCAACTCCATATATTCCGTTTCGCGGAGAAAAAAATCAGAGAGAAAGTTTCATTGCATTTTACGATACGGAGCCGCCGCCAAGCCCTAATCTCTCTCGGGTGGGCTGATCTCGAGTCTGATCGGGGCTCCTAAGAGGGTGATTCATCGCCGTCGTCATCATCAACCATCCTCCATCACCAATTTCATGATGCTCACCGCCGTGCGTGAGTAATTCCATCGTAGGCTTGCTGGACGGTGATGGCTTGGACGAGATTTACAATGTAATCAAGTTAGTTTTGTTAGGGTTTGATCCCTAGTATCCACTATATTCTGAGATTGATGTTGCTATGACTTTGTAATGCTTAATGCTTGTCACTAGGGCCCGAGTTCCATGATTTCAGATCTGAACCTATTATGTTTTCATGAAAATATGTGTGTTCTTGATCCTATCTTGCATGTCTATAGTCACCTATTATGTGTTATGATCCGACAACCCCGAAGTGAAAATAATCGGGATTCTTCTCGGTGATGACCGTAGTTTGAGGAGTTCATGTATTCACTATGTGCTAATGCTTTGTTCCGATTCTCTATTAAAAGGAGGCCTTAATATCCCTTAGTTTCCACTAGGACCACGCTGCCACGGGAGGGTAGGACAAAAGATGTCATGCAAGTTCTTTTCCGTAAGCACGTATGACTATATTCAGAATACATGCCTATATTACATTGATGAACTGGAGCTAGTTCTGTGTCACCCTATGTTATAGCTATTACATGAGGAATCACATCCGTCATAATTATCCATCACTGATCCAATGCCTACCAACTTTTCACATCTTGTGTTTCACTTATTTACTTTTCAGTTGCTAGTGTTACAATTACTACAAAACTGCTATCTTTACTTTTGCCACTGTTACCATTACTATAATATTACTTTGCTACTAAATACTTTGTTGCAGATACTAAGTTATCCAGGTGTGGTTGAATTAACAACTCAACTGCTAATACTGAAGAATATTCTTTGGCTCCCCTTGTGTCGAATCAATAAATTTGGGTTGAATAGTCTACCCTCGAAAGCTGTTGCGATCCCCTACACTTGTGGGTTATCAGGGCCCAGTTCGTAGTTGGTCACACTATGGGTCAACAGTAATAGTAATAATGATGTGCTTAATAACAACCCCGGTTTGATGATGACATAAGTTGGTTATGTGATCCGTAAATGATCACCGTTTGGTTACGAGGTAACCCGTTGAACCAAGTGCGGTTCTATTTGTGATCCCTGAATGATCACCGTGGTATCAAGGATACCGAGTTGTTAGATATTTGTGATGTTGTGTGAGAGTCGAGGGTAAAGGTCAAGCTCCTTGTGGTCATGTAATGATTAATGTTGTATTGTTTATACCAAGCTTGGTTTGATCCTGAGATGATCATATGATGTCCGAGGATGGTAAGTGATGCATGCGATGGTTATGAGGTAACCCGAGCAGAGTAAGTGGTGCATGATAGTGTCATCATGTTGCATGCTAGTATCGTCATATTCATATGTTCATGCCATGATTATATTGTTCTAACTGTACCTTGTTCATGTTGTTCATGCCATGTTGTTATGATGGTCTAATGTTAATTCCTGCTTAACCTGTAATTGCCATGATGTTATTCATCTTGAATGCTTCTGGTTATTGTGACCTCGCAAGTACATTAAATGTACTGACCTGGCGTGCTATGCCAGTTTGCAGGTCATGCCAGATTTGATAGCTTGTTTGAGATCATGCCGTGGATCCCTTGTTTGAGATCTAGGATAAGCATTCCAGTTAGAGTCTCTATGGAGTGGAGTTCACCACCATCGTCGTTGTTCCGCTGCTAGAAGTTATTCCGCTCCTGGAAGTCTTTCCGCTGCTAGAGTTATTCCGCTGCTTCGAGTTGTTCTGCTACTTGCATAGAGCAACAGTGGCAGGCGTAGTGTCACCGTGACGATGTAACCCCTTGTACGCAAATAGATTGTAATAAAGAGCTGATTTGTTCGATGCTAAGTAGTGTCGTATTCCAGAAGACTTCATCTCGATCTCTGGGCTGGAATATGGGGCGTTCCGGTTTCTCTGAGCTGGGCTACCACAGCTGCCACCCGCGTCTAAGCCATCAGCATGCTCAGTGCACCCCCAGGAGCACAGTGCACCCACCAGCTTCTCCTCCTTGCACCGTAGTGCCAAACCCGACCCCGCCCGAACTCCAGCCACCGCCACAAGCTTGTTTCTGGCAACCATGGTCCACCCCAACTGCTCCCACTGGCCCATTGGATGCGCGCGTTCACCAGATCCAGGTAGAGCCTCTCCACCACTTGTTTGGTCGTCAGAGGGCGAAACCCGAGCCCTCCGACGTGCTCGTTGTCGCCAGCGACGAGCCACTGGCGAATTAGGCCCTGTTGACCAGGGGTTTGACCTCTCCAGAGTCAATGACATGTGGGCCTAGCCGTCGATAGCTTTTTGTTTAGGATAAAGTAGTGCTAAACACCCTGGTTAACTAAATGAGTCACTGACATGTGGGCCCAGGCTCTATTTAACCTAGGTTAGTGTTTAACCTCACACTAATTTACTCTGTTAGTTAGTTGTTACACTGACATGTGGGTCCCAGCCGCCAGGTTTGACCTGGGCTAGCGCCTTTGACTTGCTTACATAGTAATGATGTCACTCTAACGTCACAAAGCCTTTTCTGGAATTTAAATAAATCTAAAGGATTTATTTATTTTCAGAAAATACCCTAAACTTCAAAAATCATAGAAAATAACATATAACTCCAAATGAAAAGATTTATATATGAAAAATTATCAAAAAAATCCAATCTATCCATCAGTGCCATTTTCATGCATGTTAGGACAACATATGGCTGATGTTTAGGACAAATCATATAAAGGGCATTTAAACCATCACATATGGAGTTTGAATTTGAATCTTTGATTCAAACCAACTTCATTTAAACTATTGCTACATGCATTAGCCCAAATCACAGAATATTGCAATGTCATTATCATGCATCATAATTGTTGCATTGCATTGATTGTGTTATTCTTTGTTTGCCGGTATTTGTCCCCTCTCAGTTGTCGTGGTTCCGACCATGAGTTCGATGACACCGATGAAGAGCTATTGCCATCTTCAGAAGTGCCAAGCAAGCAAAACCCCTTGTTCATTCCGATACAATCTCACTCTCCCGCTCCTGCTCTCTTTTACTACATTAGGACAATAATGATTCATCTGTTACATGTGGTAGTTGAACCCCTTTCCTCTGCATGACCTGTTGTTGCCATGGTAAATAAATGAAACCCACTAGCATGAGTAGGATTCGTTTGAGCCCTGATGTGCCTACTCATTCATGTTTGTGTGTCATGCCTGCTATGCTTAGAGTTGTGCCAGGTCTGATTCATCGGGGATGAATTGGAGGTGTGTGAACATGTCCTACTATTGAGAGCTAAGTATGTGAACACGATTTGGTAAAGATATCGATGAGAGGCCATGTAGGAGTACATGGTGGGTTCTTTCATTGGAACCGTCCTTAGGAACTGAGATATGTATGTGTGATTTAAGTTCAGCTACTACCACACATTGGGATCCTTATTGACTCTCTCGACTTATTTACCGCCCTTGTCCTCTGTCCAGGAGTTGCAAGTAGTTTCTCGTGTTTGTAGTATGCTGGAGGCCGTGCACAGTGCTGACCCGAGGGGTGGGCTATGATGCGGTAGGCACGTGGCTCGGTGTACCGAGTCGCTCGTTTGGTGACCCGAGAACCCTGCACACATTTTTCAGGGCCGTATGTGGAAACCTCGGCCAGTCTCCCTATGGATGGAACCTAAATAGGCTATATACCTGGAGTAGGGACTTGTGTGGTTAGTCAGGTCATGGCCGGCACCTTCTCCAGGCTTCCTCTTGAAGGTTGTCGAGATACATGACATGTACATGGAGGTAAGTGGCGAGAGCGTGTGTGAATAAGTATACCCCTGTAGGGTTAACATCGTCTATTTGAATAGTTGCGTCCGTGGTAAAGGACTACTTGGTTGCTTATACAGTTCATAGACAAGTGAAAGTGGATACTCTAAAATTCGCAAGATAAGCATGAGTGCTATGGATGGAGTTCTCATAAGGAGACAGGAGCGGATCCATAGTGGTGTATTGATATGGTGAATATCTCGACTCGCGTACGCCACCTAAAAATAGTTTTCAGCAGTCGTAGTAAAGAATAGCCACCGAGTCAAAGCTGGCTTGATGCAGTTAAACTCCACCACCCCCTTTGTTGATACTGATGCATATGTAGCTAGTTCTGATGTAAGTCTTGCTGGGTACATTTGCACTCATGTTTGCTTAATTTATGTTTTTGCAGAGAGACTCCAGTCTCACTAATAGTTCCGTGTGGACTTCGACGTTTAGCTTGTTACCTCAGCTACGATCTTGTACCCTTGCGAGGAATTTGTAGATAGTCAGGCTTCTCAGCCCTTTTCATTTGTAGTCGTCTATACTCAAACATGTTACGCTTCCGTTGTTTGTATGCTCTGGATGTTGGGTCATGAGACCCATGTTTTTAATATCTAACTCTTTAGAGCCTATTGAATAAATACTTCGAGTTGTAGAGTTTTGTTGTGATGCCATGTTGTATTTGCACATATCGAGCATATTGTGTGTATGATTTGAAATGCTTGGTATGTGTGGGATCCGACAACCAAGTTGTTTATTCTTGATAGCCTCTCTTACCGGGAAATGTCTCCTAGTGCTTCCACTGAGCCATGATAGCTTGCTACAGCTCCGGAACACTTAGGCTGGCTGGCATGTGTCCTTCTTCATTCCTGTGTCTGTCCCTTTGGGGAAATGTCATGCGTTGTTCCTTTAAGTCCTTATAGCTTGCTACGACTTGGGTTCATACGTTGATGATCGACACGTTCATTGTTGGGTCATGTATGCATGTCCCTGTAAGTTAGCCACACCTTGGTTTTACGACTAGTCATGTCGGCTCGGGTTCTTTGTCATATGGATGCTAGCGATAGTATCATGTACGTGAGCCAAAAGGCGCAAATGGTCCCGGGCCAGGTAAGGTGGCACCCATGGAATACCGTGCGTGAGGCCCCAAAGTGATATGATGTGTTACATGCTAGATCGGTGTGACTTAGGATCGGGGTCCTGACAGCTTTGGTATCAGAGCCTGACTGCCTGTAGGATTACCAAGCCAAACTGGTCGAAGTTGAGTCTAGAAATTCTTTAGTTATATAAGGAAATTGATTGTGGATGGGAACATAAGGCACTTTTACTCCTTTACCTTATGCCATTCTGATCCAGTCATCCGATCCTTCCTACGGAGTTAAGAACTAGGCTTTATCTTCTTTTTATCAGGATCACGCGTTACTAATCCGTAGACTAATAAGATTGATGGATTCAAGCCTCAGTTCAGTTTCTACTACTTCCGTGTGTTGACAGTTGGTCTCGGATCCTTGATATTGTGATGTTGAGTGGTTATGCCACTATTTTGTAGGATGTCTAAAATCTTTTTGAGCATTTACAACCATCATGTTGTCCGAGTCATCCCAGGTTTCTAAACAATCCGATGCATTTGCAAAATCCTTTCCCACTAGTTTTGGTGTTCTTTTAGGCCATGTTAACCACACTAAATCGGTGTGTTGAGGTACTCTATTGCCTCGACATATATGCTGGAGCTATTATTATGACCCTAGGTGTATTAGAGTACCACCTAGTAATCTATCCATGTTTTGTATTCCTAGTGTGATGATTCTGGCAGTCATTCTCGAAAGCATCCCGTGATGCCATTTAGTTAGTAGGCATTCTATTCCTGGGTTCATGAACCCGAGATTCACCCTACTCATTCATGTTGATAGTGTTTGCTAGTTCCTTTAGGTTATCAGTAACCTTTGTGATAGTCCTCAATGTCCGTGGTATACCATTCTTCCAAATACCATGAACCAATCTTGGCAGAAGTTCTTTTGAACAAAAAGAACACAACCAGAGTGCTTTTGATGAGTTCTCTATCATATTTGTGACTCTGCCAGTTCTACCTTTCTACATGGGTTATCTGGAGGAAATATGTTGAACTTGTTCGACATGCTAATCTATGCATCCACAACTCAGAAAATCGTATGTTCCTTTGAGTTGTCCCTGTCACATCCCTAGTTCTGGTATGCTCAAGGCTAGCTAGTCATGTGTGCATCATGTTTAAATTCCATTTAAATTTGAAATGGGGATTTGTGGAACCCTCAGAATCATTTCTGAAATGACCCAAATAAAAATTGCTCCAAAGAGGTCCAAGAAACTGCTCATGTTGCTCTCTGAAAATATTGGACAGAGATAAAAATCAAAACAATATTTTTAAGAGCTCATAAGTATTTCTTTTGAGCATTTGGAACTAAACCAGTAATTAATTGCTTTGGATATATATTTGTTATATATAATATATGTCCAAAAATTCTGTTAACTGGTGAGGAGTTTTGGAGCAATCTAACTAGTTCCTACAAAAATTGACAGAAGTAAATAAAATGATTTAGTATTATTATTAAATCAAAACAAATGTCAGAAAAATAGAAAAGAAAAAGAAATGGGAAAACCTACCTGGCGCTTACCTGCAGCCGTCTGGCCCAGCACTGTGCGGCCTGGCCGGCCCAGTTGGCCAGCCCAGCCCACCTGTTTCCCCTCCTCTCTCCCCGTGCCGTCTTCCTCCCGCCAGGAGGACGGGCGCGTGCCCGACACGCGCGCACCGCTGCACCGCGCCACCTCCTCCATCCCTGCCTGCCTATCCCTCCGCCGATGCATCTAGGCGATGCCATGCGCTGCCCCGTACCCCCCTCCACTCTCCTCGTGCCCCTGTCCCTCCTCTGTCTCTCTCCCTCGCTCATACCCAGATGCACCCGAGACCGCCGACGAGCACCACCGCGGCCACCAGCGTCCCCACGCCCAACCAGTTAGGCCACGAGCTTCGCCTTGGATCCGGAAAGCTCTACCAGGACGCAAGCGACGCCGGGTGCCCTGAAGCCACGCCATCTCCACCGTCTTCATCGCCACGGCCGGCGATCGCCGCCGCTCGATTTGCAGCACCGAAGACACCCCCGAGCTCGCTGACCACCTCATCGTCCTCCCCGTGAGCTCTTGCTTCATCTCCCCTCTCTCCCCTGGTCGCGCTCGCCCTCTAGTTGTCGTCTTCGCCATGGCCGAACCTTCGCCGCCGCCCGAGCTCGCCGTTGACGAAGCTCCGGTGACCATTTGATCACCCCGACGAGTCCAACAAGCTCGTAGGGCCACGTTGAGCATCCCTAGTGCTTTGCTTCACCCGTATTCGAGCTCCAAACACGCTCTCGTGCATGACCAAACTCCGGCGGCTGCAACCGAGCTCGCCGCCATCGCCTCCGGCTACCCCAGGCCCAGCCACGGCCACCGCCCGACGCGCCATCGAGCTAGCTCTCCAAGGCGCCTAGCCGCGCGTCATTTGGAGCACCATAGAGGAAACACGAGGCACAAGTGCGCCGCGGATCTCACCGGCGACTAACCGCCGGTGGGTTTGACTTGTTTGACCTGGGATTTGACCCCCCCCTAGGGTCACTGACGCGTGGGCCATGCCCCTGTTTAGTTTAGGAATTAGTTTAGTTAGTGCTAGTTAACTCGGTTAATTAGTTGACTCACTAACAGGTGGGCCCAGGCCCTAATTAACCTAGGTTAGTGCTAACGTAACACTAACTAACTCTGTTAGTTAGATGGTACACTGACATGTGGGTCCCAGCCGTCAGGTTTGACTTGGGCTGGCACCTATGACCTGCTGACGTCACCCTGACGTCATGCTGACGCAGTTATTTATTTTCTGGATTTAAATTAAATTAGGAAAATCCAGAAAATATTATAAACTTCAAAAACCATAGAAATTCAACCGTAACTCAAATTGAAATAATTTAGTTATGAAAAATTATCAGAAAAATTCAATCTATCCATCTGTACTAGTTTCATGCATGACAAGCCAACTTATAGATACTGTATATGTGAAAATATTTAAATGGCATATATAAAAGCTTACTTTGGAGATGCATTTGGATCTTTAGGTCAAATGGATTTCAACCAAATGAATGCTAGTTGCATTAGCTCAAACATCATCACATATTCATGCCATGTTCATGCATCATATTGTTGCATATGCTTGTGTATTGATTGCCGACACCGTTCCTTCTCAATAGGTCCTGCTCCGGAGAGTGCTCCAGAGTACCTTTCTAAGGAGCAGTGACCCCTCTGTTGATCTACCAGGCAAGAAAACCCCCTTGTTCATTCCGATACAATCCTACTCTCTCACTCCTGCTCTCAGTTATTGCATTAGGACAACAACGATTCATCTGCTACTTTGTGCTGCGGTAGTTGAACCCATTCCTCTGCATGACCTATCATTGCCACAGTAAATAGTTGAAACCCACCAGCATGTGTAGGAGTTGATTGAGCCATGTTGTGTTCCTACCATGCCATGCCTGCTATTGCTTAGAGTTCTGTCAGGTCTGGTTCATTGGGAATGAGTTGGAGTGTTACGATATGTTCTAATGCTGAGAGTGAAGTGTATGAACACGATTTGGTAAATGTAGCGGTGAGAGGACATGTAGGAGTACATGGTGGGTTGTCTCACTAGAACCGTTCTTAAGCACCGAGTTCTATGTATGTTGTCCACTGACTCGATACTACCACACATTTGGATCCTTAATTGACTATCTTGACTTATTAACCGACTTGATCTCTGTCCAGGAGTCGCAACTAGTTTCTGGTGTTTGTAGGTAGTGCTATTTTTCTACCGAGTGGCACCCGACAGGGTGGGCCTGGGACAGACTAGGCACAGGTGGCACGGTCTACCAAGTGGCACCCGGATGGTGGGCTTGGTAACCCTGCTCACATCGTTCGGGGCGGTGAGCGACACCCCGGCCAGATCTCCTTGCGGATGGAACCCGAATAGGCGATAAACCTGGACTAGAGTCTTGTGTGGTTAGTCAGGTCGTGGCTGACACCCTCGCCAGGCTTCCGCTTGAAGGTTGCCAAGATACATGACGTGTACATGGCAGTAAGTGGCGAGAGCGTGTGTGAAGAACTACACCCCTGCAGGGTTAACATGATCTATTCGAATAGCCGGGTCCGCGGTTATGGACTTCTTGGATGCTTACATGGTACATAGACAACTTGAAGTGGATACTCTAAAATGCTCAAGACAAGTGTGAGTGCTATGGATGGCCTTCTCGTAGGGAGACGGGGATGAATCCATAATAGTGTATTGTGTGGTGATTAGTGGACTCGTGTGCACCATATCACCTCGAAGAAGTTCTCGTAGTCGTAGAACAGGATAGCCACTGAGTCAAAGTTGGCTTGCTACAACTAAACCCCACATTACCTTCCTGATACAAGTGCATGTATGATAGGATCTGACGTAAGTCTTGCTGAGTACCTTTATACTCATGTTGCTTTATTTATGTTTTTGCAGCGGAGACTTCGGTCTTACTAGTGTTCTCGTGGGCTTCGGAAGGTAGCTTGTACCTCAGCTACGATCTTGATCGGACATTGTAGATAGTCAGGCTCTTCAGCCTTTTTCATTTGTAGATGTATGTACTCGGACATGTAATGCTTCCGCATGTTGCTTGATTGCTCTGAATGTGGGGTAATGTGACTCCTGTTTGTAATAAATGCTATGTTGGCTCTTCTAAGCCTTATCTATATGAGTTGTTGAGTTATGTTGTGATGCCATGTTGTACAACACATACTTGCGTGTTATGCGTACGTGTAATGTGAATTGCTATGTGTGGGATCTGACTATCTAGTTGTTTATCCTTAGTAGCCTCTCTTACCGGGAAATGTCTCCTGGTGCTTCCACTGAGCCCTGGTAGCTTGCTTCTCCTCTGGAACACTTAGGCTGGCCGCCATGTGTCCTTCTTCGTTCCTTTGTTTGTCGCTTCGGGGAAATGTCACGCGGGGTCTACCGGAGTCCTGTTAGCCTGCTACAGCCCGGTTTACTAGAGTCCTGCTAGCCTAGTTGCTACAGCCCGGATTCACTCGCTGATGACCGACACGTTCGTTGCTGGGTCATGTATGTCTGTCCCTGTAAGTTAGTGCCACTTCGGGTTCACAACTAGCCATGTCAGCCCGGGTTCTCTATCATATGGATGCTAGCAACACTGTCATATACGTGTGCCAAAAGGCGCAAACGGTCCCAGGCATGGTAAGGCGACACCCGTGGGAATACCGTGCGTGAGGCCGCAAAGTGATATGAGGTGTTACATGCTATATTGGTGTGACTTAGAATCGGGGTCCTGACAGTCCCCCTAGTTGTTTTCTGGCCCTCATCTATCAATTGATAGTCAGAAGTAGTTCTGCATTCGTGTCCATCGGTGCCTATTTTTCTTGTGTTCCGTCAAGCCATTCTATCTCGGAATGACTAGGAGAAAAAACTCCAGTACCTTATCCATTTGCAGGATTGGGTGAAAGCATTCATACTCCATAGATCAAAATGCTAATCCAACTTTTGTTCTGTTCTACCTTGGAGTGTTACCCTCTTTACGTCAGGATTGTCATGAGAATTGCACCACCTCTTATGAATTCTTGATTCAGTGATACTTCTTGCCATCACTGTTCATTCCTTGGTTTCCGTGTTATTGTAACCAGAATGCCGACAAATGAATCGTGGGGTGTGAAATCAATACTCCTAGCAACTGTGTTGCTTGGTAGTTAAATGACAATAATTTCATCCCTAGCGTGTTGGTTATTGAATCACCACCCTAGGACTGATTGTGCTACCTAGTCCCTATTTTCGGTGCACTCTTCAATCAATGAGTTGGGATTGTGTCAATCCTTGTTTATTTGATCACATATTCTTGCCTCGAAAGCAAGAATATTCCTGGGCTTAATAACATATCGATGGTTCATGATTCTCCAAATATCTTCTCAGAAGTATTACAGGGTTGTCACCTGACCACTATGTTGATTTCATGATCAAGTTGGTTTCTTGTAACCCACCCTTTCTCCAAGAATCTGTGTCGGATACCCTGAGCTAGTTGGTTAAGCTAAACAACAACTTGGAGAGTTGTAAGATGAAAGCTTGTCCGACTTAGTTCATTTTGAGGGATATCTTGTATGTCTGTTGAAGAAAGAAGATATCTTCATTGATTGATCCTCGTGATCAATATTCGGTGCTATTGTGTTATCGAATCTTTGATTTGAGTCTGGGTTATCATCAAATCAAATCAGAATCAACGATGTTCATAATGTTGTCTTACTTGTGGTCGATCCCTCGAGCATACACCATTATATCTTTTGGTCTGACCAATGCTATCACCTTGTTCAAATAATTGTGGAATTCCATCTATATGGAAATCTCGATGACTTGTGGTTGAGCCCATGAGCAGCATTATGTCTCCTCCATGATTCGTGTCGAACATCCAGCTAGTGTTGGAAAGTTTTATAAGCATTATCTTCATGTCCCGTTCATGAAGCATATTTTCGGATGAAAGAAGTGACTTCTACTAATACATGTGCATTTGATGCAACTTGCCGCCTAAATTCGGTAAAGTCAATGTTGCTTCCTCTAGAATCATCCCAAGTCAGTCAAGCATGTGCGAAGTATTCTATGGTCTGTTAGACTGATCATTCGTTCCATATGTATTTCCTAGCATACCAAGCTGCTGATTGATTTGTTCAAGGAGAAGGAGTTCCTACATAAGACCTAATCCGGACTTATGCAAAGACTTCGATATCCTTGTTGATGGTTCCCAACCGGAACTCGATAGTGTTTCATTATAAGACAACTATGTGGTCATGCTTGTCAGGGACAACGTGTTCCCATGTTTGTAGCAGAACCCGCTCATGTTTTGGAGCTTGCTATCATAGTTTATTTCCGAGAATCTTGCAACCTCATCTCATCTATTTGTGTTGCAAACTTTCATTTTCTTTCTAGACTTGCTGAGTCTGGAATATCTTGACACCAACCAGAGCTGAATCTCAGGCTGATATGATGATTGGAACGTTTCTCGAGAACTATAATATTGGTCTTTCTGTAACCCGGTAAAGTGGATGTCGTGGCCAACACACCCAACCGGAAGACCTATTATTGTAGTGTCTTGATTGAGGAAGTTGGCCACCTCCCCATAAGGATTTCGTAGGATTTACCCCAGTAGTTATTCCTTATGGATTCTTGTGCTCCCGAAGTATGACCTTTTACTTGATGTTCTAGATAACAAACCATATATATAAATGGATTGCGCTAGCACATCAAAGAGAACATTAGAAGCGGAGTGCTAAATGTCTCTCGGTCGTTCTTCCAGATTTTGTTTCCTTGGCCTCGCTAAGGTGAAATCTAAGAAGGTGTTATCTTCCTTTGCATCTGCATCCTCCACCAATATTCACCATGGTGGTACAAGGTGTCACCAAGATTTTGGCACAAATGTTGACAAACCTTGATGAATATGGAAGAGCTCAAGTTCTTGAGAGCACACGCAAGAACTAGGTTTTATCGCTGGCACTAATTGGGATTTGTTCTCAGTTTCTCCGAATATGCTATAACCATTCAAATAGTGGAATCACTCTCTCCTTTTGAACTTTTCTCCGAGTTACCAGAATCATTCCCAGCATTGCATTTTGTTCCCAGCTTGCACCCACCATTGTGCCATTCAACTACGGTCTGCACTTTCAGTAGTTGTAATTCATGATCATCTTCAAAAATGGGCCTACCCTCGGCCCTATCCTTTCTCGATGATAAGCAGAAATCATCCATCACATTGTCTTCAACAAGGTAGTCCACATCATCCATTCTAGTCTGAGTATGCCATTCCCTCGAACTCCGCCAATCGATTGTTGGTGATTTGTCTTAGACTGATATAGCGAGTTCCGATGATCTATGTATCAAAAGTAATTCTTTTTGCCACTTAAGGGAATAATCCTACGAGTCACCTCCTCGAAGGTTCCCCGTTATGGAATCACGAGAATTATTTCCTTGCTACTTTGAAACCCTCGTCAAATTGTTTCTTCCATCCTTCCCGATGTGTGTTTTTCCTCTCAGCTCAAGAGATGTTTCTACATCTCATTCTGTGAGTTGATCTTGTGATAATTAAGATGATCTATCCTTGTAGAGTTGTCTCTCTCCTCATGTTAGATGAAGATCCCGAAAGCAAAGACGTCAAGATCAATTTGAGTCAATGAATCAACATCTTCGAGAAGGGCAATTGGATCATGAAGATCGTGTTAGTTTGTGTTCCCATGTCTTCTTACCTCACGTCCTCAATCTCGGGAGAGATTCTTGTTCAGTGCGGGTGAGTTGTCACGGCCCTAGCTCAGCCCCTGTTGCCTTTGTTTGATCGTCATGTCATCATGTTTAAATTCAAATGAACTTGAAATGGGGGGTGTTCAAACCCTAGGTTTAAAAGGAATTCACTAGGTTCAACTAAAATATTTTCAGTAAATCCAAATGGCCTTCTAAAAATGTTCATCATTTTTGGAAATGCTGGAAACACTAACCAGAGGTGATGCATATTTTTCCCATGACATTTTGGATTTTTGAATCAACACAAAAGTATTTGAGTTGGAGCCGTTTAAATGCTATATATATTTTAAATGGTCCAAATATTCTGTAGTTAATTGTGGAGCTCTGGAATAGTTAACCTCCAAAATAATTTTTAGAATTATCTAAAATGATTTAGTTCTTAAACTGAATCAGAACCAAGAAACCAAATTAGAAAAGAGAAGTAAAACAGAGAGAAAACCTACCTGGGCCACTTACTTATGCGGCACAGGAGCTGACCCAGCCCACCGCGGCCGCCACCATCGTCAACCTCCTGCTACTAGGCAGGAGGGTGTGTGCCCGACGCGCGCGCGCACGTGCTCGGCCACCTCCACCCTGCCTGGCTGCCCCATCGTCGCCCTGGACCTCCCTCGCGTCGCCACGCACCTCCCTGGGCGCTCTCTCACTCTCTCCAGACCACTTCCCCTCCCCTGCTCTCTCCCTGCGGCGCCACTGAACATAACCGTCGCTGCTGCTCGCTACCACAGCGCTCACTGGCCATCTCTCGCTCCACCGTCAAGTCCGGGAGCTCCGCTATGACTTCCTCTTCGTCCTCGACGAACCACGCATCATGGGACAACCCCGAGCGCTCTCCTCGTCGTCTTCTTCAACCACGGCCGCCGACATCGCCAGCGTCCTTCCGTCGTCTCCAGCCCTTCCCCGAGCTCAAAGAGGCCATCGTTGCAACCCCCATGAGCTCATCTATCTTTCCCCCCTAGCCATGCTGCTCGAGTAGCTCTCTAACCCCGGTTTCCATCAAGCCTGAGAGCTCAGCTCCGCCGGCAATGGCACCGCTGCAGCCACAGCTGCTGGCACCCGCGTCTAAGCCATCAGCATGCTCAGTGCACCCCCAGGAGCATGTTGCCCCTGTCGGCATTCTGGGAACAGGGGTCCCCAGACCTGCCTGCGTGCGGCCTACTGCGTGGCTCAACAAGTGGCCCAGTACGACCCGTCCTCATCAACCAAACACTCAATACCCTCGAGATGGGCCAAGAGTCACGGGGCGGATGACGTAAGGCCTCCTCAGGGTCGGCCTCACCATGCCAGCTCACGAGGAGGCAGAGAGATCAAGGCAAGGGGTACCTCACTAGGAGCCCGTGATGCAAGCCATGATGATCAAGACCAGGCGGGCGCCAGGCGGGCGCCAGCCTGTTAAGTGTCCCTGTTTCCTCTTTGGTGCAAAGGGGGCAAGCGCAGGCGCGGAGTACCGAGGCATCAGGCAAAGGTTTCCATATCGGTGCAACGAGACCAAGACCAGCAGAGCGGCAGGATGGAGGTCATCGTGGAACCCAAGAGAGCGTCATCACCAGCACCTTTGGAGGTCGAAGATCACCTTTAATCAGGATAGCTTGTACAAGTTGTCCCCTTTCAAAATGGTCGTTGTTGGATCCCTTCCAGCTCAATATTTGGGAAGAGGACCAGGGCCTCTGTAAATAGAGACAGCCACCACAATAGGAGGGGATCGAATCCTTCCTAAGCAGAGCACCACCCACCACAGGAACACCTCTCTTCGCGAGGCTGTTCTTCCTCTATACTGTTCATCATCAGCCCAAGAGGCGATCCACCACACCACACACTGGATTAGGGTATTAGACCACAACGGTGGCCTGAACCAGTATAAACCTTGTGTCTCTTGTGTTGTTCATCGATCTAGCTTAGAACCGCGGCGAGGCTGAGGGCGTGTTTCGGTAGGGAGAAGAACTTTGCGCGCACCCTAGTGTTCGAACCTTAAGGGTTTTGCTGGAACCTGATATCCGACATTTGGCGCGCCAGGTAGGGGGTCCGTCGAAATCCTCTTTCCACTATTCTGGGTCCCATCGATTCGTCGCATCCATGGCAGATGCTCGCCGAGCCTGTGTGCGAGCGCTGGGCTGCTCTTGCCGCTCCCGACGCCCAGACGGCCATTGTCGGCGGGCCTCCTCATCGTTCTCCGTCGCCTGCCGCCAACGCCGCCACCGGCCCGGCGGGGAATGAGAAGCAGGCATATTTGTTGCATCCCTCGGTGCAGCGGGAAGGCCGCACCGCCAGTCCGTCGCTCACCCCAGCTGGTTCATCGTCTCATGCTCGTCGCGCCCCCATGGACGCACAGGCCGTGTTGCTCCTGGCATGTGAGCTCCCGCACTACCGCCCCATCGACGACCTCTACAAAGAGTGGCTCGCTCGCATCACCGAGCTCGTCAGCGCCGCAAGGGGATCTTCCACTTCGTCCATCTCGCTGCCTCGCCCTCCGTGAGGCATGGGAGACCCGGCTCGGGGAGCGCCTCCGCCACCTCCGCCCCAAGACGGCACCCTGGCTCCAAGACGCGCGGCCCCTGGACGTGACCCACCGCATCCAGCGCCCGCGCGACAAGAAATAAGGTGCCTAGAAATCCCTCGACCTCAAGAAGGTGCTCCTGTGCTTCCTACACCAGCAAGGCAAGATCGTATCCCTGCTCCGGCGCGTCAGGACCCTGCGCTGCCCGTGGCGGCAGTGCGCGGGCACCATAAGGAGCAAGCCCCACCTTCACCAATGAGCTGCATAGCGTGGCCTAGCCCGGCAAGTTCAAGCCGGACCTGCCTCCTCGCTACGACGGCACATCCGACCCCACGGAGTTCCTGCATCTCTATGAGCTAGGCATCAAGGCATCCAACGGAGACGAGAAGGTCATGGCGAACTGGTTTCCCATGGCGCTCCAGGATGGTGCCCGCACCTAGCTCGTTAACCTGCCTCCCGGCTTGATCTCCTCCTGGGACGAGATGCGCAGCCGTTTCATCGCCAACTTCCAGGGCACTCTCCAATGCCCTCCAGCCGCGGGTGACCTGTGCCGGATCAAGTAGCATCCTGCAGAGACCCTTCAGAACTACATCCAGCGCTTCAACAGTGCCTGCCTCAAGATCCCCAAGGTGATGGACGAGGCCATCATCTCAGCTTTCTCTTATGGCATCCGTGACATCAAGATGAAGAAGGAGCTCGCCATCCACGAGGAGTCGTGCACATCCCTGGAGCTGTTCAACCTGGCAACCAAGTGTGCAAGAGCTGAGGAGGGACGCCTCTCACTCCTCGAGCTTCCAGCTGCTGACCCAGAATAGAAGAAGGCCAAGACCAATGACGTGAAGCGCAAAGGAGCAGCCGTCCTTGCAGCAAAGCCAGACATGAAGCACGGCAGGGACCAGCCGGAGTCATCCAAGGGCAGCCGACCGTTCTGCGCCTACCACAACTGCCACACCCACATCACCAACGAATGCCAAGAGCTCAGGGCCGCTCGAGAAGGACGCTTCGGTCGACGCCCCGAGCACAGCGACCGGGGCTACGACCGAGGAGGAGGACGTGGCGGAGGACAATGGGACGACCATGGCCCTCACCAGGAGTGGTGTGACCGACCTCTTTAGGATCGCTGGCAGGACCAGCCTCGCGAGGGAGCATGGAGGGATCAGCCTCGCGAGGACCGCCCACAGGGCAACGCAGGCCTTCCTCCTCTGCCGCCACCGCCAAGAAGGAATGAAGACCACCACCAGGACGAGGGGGCTGGGGGCTTCTGGGAGCCACGCTCTATTGCTTGCATCTTGGGCGGAGCCTAGGCCCCAGCCTCTCAGTGCATCTTCAAGCAGTTTGCTCGCGAGGTGAATGCAGTCCTCCCCAAGCTCGAGGCCATGCGCTCGCTCAGGTGGTCCAAGTGCGCCATCACCTTTAGTTTAGCATATCAACTCAAGTGTGCGGCAACCGCTGGCGTCCTCCCGATGCTTTGTTCCCTAGTCATCAGCAACGTGCAAGTCACCAGAACCCTCATTGATGGCGGCGCAGGGCTCAATGTTCTGTCCGTCGAGATGTTCGACAACCTTCAAGTGCCATATGATCAGCTCTAGCCAACCAAGCCTTTCTCAATATTCACCGACGGTTCCACCACTCCGATAGGGAAGGTCCGCCTCCCTGTCACCTTTGGCCAGCACGATAACTACGGCACCGAGCTCATCGACTTAGACGTCACCCACATCCACCTGCCATACAATGCCATCCTCGGGCATCCATCCCTGTCCAAGTTCATGGAGGTGACCCACCATGGCTACAACATCCTCAAGATGACAAGAAGCGGAGGAATCATCACGGTCCCCTGTGAAGAAAGAGATGTGGTATGCTCCCTCGAGTGCACCTTCCAAGCTGCATCAATCGAGGACCTAGACAGCAGGGGTGAGAATCCTCCCGAGGTAGTCCCCAAGAAGAAGAAGACACCGCTCAGCTCAAGGCCTCAGGAGGTTGGCACCTCAGGAGGTGCAGCATCAGGATCAGCGCCCGCGCAAGGTGAGGGATTCCTGGATTAGGGGGTATCCGGACAGCCGGACTGTGTATAACGTCCGGACTATTGAAGCGTGAAGATACAAGACTCAAGACTTCGGCCCGTGTCCAGATGGGACTCTCCCTTGCGTGGAAGGCAAGCTTGGCGATCCGGATATTGTGTTTCCTTCCTTGTAACCGACTCCATGTAAACCCTAGCCCTCTCCGGTGTCTATATAAACCGGAGAGGTTGGTCCTTAGAAGGCCGATCACAATTACAATGATACCATCATAGGCTAGCTCTTAGGGTTAAGCCTCTATGATCTCGTGGTAGATCTACTCTTGTACTACCCATATCTTCAATATTAATCAAGCAGGAAGTAGGGCTTTACCTCCATCGAGAGGGCCCGAACCTGGGTAAACATCTGTGTCCCTTGCTTCCTGTTACCATCAGCCTCGATGCACAGATCGGGACCCCCTACCCGAGATCCGCCGGTTTTGACACTGACATTTATGCTTTCATTGAGAGTTCCTCTGTGTCGTCGCTGCCAGGCTCGACAGCCCGTCTTTTCGTCAAGCACGACATTACCTCGGGGGGAGCCCTGGCTGTAGGCCAAACTCTCCGACTTGGTAGCTTTACCATGGCTGCCCCATCGGCGGTTGCGCCAACGATGGCCTCTCGGGTCATCAAGCATAACCTTCGTGTCAGTTCGGAACTTGCCGAATAGATGGATCCAAGGGAGCTCTCCTCCCTTAATGAGCTATTGGATCGCATTGCTGCTCTGGGAGTCACTACAGAATATGACTAGATTGGGCTTAAACGCGACCAAAGGGACATCAGATCCCCGCCGGCTACCCATGAGATAGCGATAGTGGAGGAACCACACGCGGATTGCCCCTCAACTTTGAGGAAAAATTATGTTCGGATCACCGAACTCCTTGAGCCGAACACCTGCTCAAAGGAAGACATGACCCGGGTCCCAGGCTTAGAATCAGGCATTGGGCCGAAGAAACAGGGCAGCACTAAGGATTCTGAGCTGTTAATCTCGGAACCTCCCGCGCTCCTGGGTGTTAGATCGGATCAAAATCCGGATTCAGCTAACAACGCCCACCTGGACTTAAACCGTCTCTCCTGCATTAGGCAAGAGCCCCAGGAGACTGTACATTGCTATTGGGCCAGATTCCTCCTTGTGCTTAACAAGGTCAGGGACTGCTGCGAGGAGAATGTGGTCTCACTCTTTTGCAAAAACTGCACGGACAAAGGACTCCTCAATGCTATAATCTGCCATGACATAGTACACTTCGCGGACTTGGCAATCATAGTACGGAAGTACTTTGCGATGGAAAGCGCCTGGAAAACCCAAACATAATTTTGGGATAGTACTGCTCTCACCAAGACCTTTGTCCGAACTAAACAGGCGAACTCTCATGAGTCGGCCGATCCAATCCCGAAGAAACCAAAGCCCACCCCAGGGCAGGGAACCGTATTGGAAGAATGGCTCGATGGGCCGTGTAAGCTCCACAGTACTCCGGATACAATACCAACTCATAGCCTTAGGGCATGTTGGATACTCTGGCAGGTGGCAAAAAGTGGCCAGGATCTTCTTGTAAGCCATAAGCGGAACAACATCCTGCCAACGAACACAATACGGTACTAACAGTCTTCGAGACTTTTGCCTCGAACAATAGGCGCAAGCGAGCTCATCGAAGCTCCACTGAAATTTGCCATGTGGCAAAAATAAAACCCTGGAACGACACTGCTATAACTTTTAATGCCAATGATGAACCTCGATTCCAGACTGTCCGGGCACCAGCCGCTCTGGTCCTTAGCCCGATGGCTTTCGGCTCACTAAAGTACACATGGACGGCAGAAGCAGGTTAAATCTGATCTATGAAGAAACACTCAGCAAGATGGAAATTGATAAAAGCCGCATTGAACAAAGCGGCACAACCTTCAGGGGAATTATCCCTACTCGGGAAGCGCGGTGTGCGGGAAAAATCACACTCGATGTGGTATTCGGCACCCCGGAGGATTATAGGTCCGAAGAGATCACATTTCAAGTGGCCCCTTTTAGTAGCGGATACCACGCCCTTCTAGGGCGGGACGCGTTTACAAGCTTTCAAGCTGTACCCCATTACGGGTACATGAAGCTTAAAATGCCCGGACCCAATGGAATCATCACTCTAGCCAGTGATCCGGACGTTGCACTTCGCGCCGAAAATAAAACTGCAGCACTAGCCCTGGAAGCATTATCTGAAGCTCTAGCAGCCGAAGAGTTAACAACATTGCAGACCACCGTGGACAGGGACGACGTGATACTCGACAAGCGACCCAAGTCCACCTCTTTTAAACCTGCAGACGAGATAGTCAAATTCCAAGTCCATCCAACGGACCCCACGAAGACAGCTTCCATCGGGACATAGTTGAGCCCCGCGATGGATGCTGCACTGCGAGATTTCTTACGCGAGAATTGGGACATTTTCTCCTGGCACCCGTCGGACATGCCGGGCATCCCACGTGGATTGGCCGAGCATAGCCTTAACATACTAAAGGGATACAAACCTGTCAAACAGACCCTAAGGCGATTCTCAGAGCCCAAACGACAAGCAATGGGGGAAGAGTTAGCCAAGCTACTCGAGGCCGGATTCATCAGAGATATTAAACATCCGGATTGGCTGGCAGATTTGGTAATGGTACCAAAGAAGGACAAATCCTGGCGCCTATACGTCGACTTGAAAGACCTCAACAAGGCTTGCCCCAAGGATCCCTTTCCCCTCCCTCGCATTGATCAAATCATCGATGCCACAGCTGGACACGACTCGCTGTGTTTTCTCAACACATACTCTGGACACCTTCAAATAAAGATGGCAGAGTTTGATCAAGCTGCAACAGCTTTTATAATGCCATATGGCCCTTTTTGCTTCAACACTATGCCGTTCGGGCTCAAGAATGCCGGCGCAACCTATCAACGCATGATTCAAACATGCCTGGAAAAACAAATCGGCAAAACAGTGGAAGGATATGTGGACGACGTGGTCATAAAAACTAGACACGTCGAAACCCTAATAGATGACTTGAGGCTTACATTCTATAACCTCCGGACATACGATATTAAGTTGAATCCGGAAAAATGCGTCTTCGGCGTCCCCTCGGGGAAACGGCTAGGCTTCATTGTTTCCAATAGAGGAATTGAAGCGAATCAGGCAAAAATCCAATCTCTGTCGCAGTTGGCTATACCAACAGACCTCAAGCACATCCAGAAACTAGCTGGATGCGTGGCCGCTTTTAGCCGCTTTATCTCCAGGTTAGGAGAAAAGGCATTACCTATTTACCGCCTCCTTCGGCGCACCGAATACTTCGTATGGATGGATGCAGCCGCGGCCGGACTCAATGAAATAAAGACCTTACTGGCCAGTAATCCAGTCCTAATAGCGCCGAATATCGGCGAGCCTATGCTACTGTACATAGCCGCAACACATCAAGTTGTAAGCGCAGTGCTCGTCATCGAACGAGAGGTTAACGGATACAAATTCCCACTCCAAAATCCGGTTTATTACATATCCACGGTCCTCACCCCATGCAAATCCTGATACCCACACTATCAAAAACTAGCATACGCGGTCTTCATGGCATCCCGGAAGCTATGACACTACTTTCAAGAGTGTTCGATTACAGTGGCCTCCGAAGTACCACTCAATGACATAATAAATAACCGCGACGCTACAGGCCGGATTGCCAAATGGGCTATCGAGCTCCTTCTTTTCGACATAATATATAAACCACAGCGGGCCATCAAGTCATAAGTACTGGTTGACTTTGTCTCCGAAAGGAGGGAAGCCGAACTCCCTAAAGAGTACGGCGCATACTCCAACTGGATCATGCACTTCGACGGCTCTAAAATGCTGGCCAAATTGGGAGCATGTGTAGTCCTGACGTCTCCCACCGGTGAAACGGTCTAGTACGTCCTCCAAATATTATACACAGACTCCAACAATGCAGCCGAATACGAGGCTCTATTGCATGGTCTTCGGATGGCAGTCTCTATGGGCATTCAACGCGTGGAAGTGCGCGGGGATTCGAACCTCGCAATATCACAAATAAACAGGGACTTTGATGCCAAGGATCCGAAAATGGCGGCCTACTGTAATGCCATCCTCAAAATGTCAGCTCGGTTCGAGGGGCTCGAATTCCACCATGTGGCTCGAGAAAACAATCAAGCGGCGGACGTTCTCGCCCGCATTGGCGCCAAACACGACCCTGTCCCACCTAACAAATTTCTGGAAAGGTTGTTCAAGCCATCCGTGGTATGGGAAGGGGAGTCCGGTAATACTAGCTCGGATCCAAACACACCCCTAGATCCTGAACCATCAGACAAAATCGGAGGCTCTGCCACCGAAATAACATCTTTGGCCCACAAAATCATGGCCGTAATCGCCCTATGGACTGAGCCTTTCTTGGCCTACCTAAATAGGTAGGAGCTCCCCGAAGACCAAAATAAAGCACGCTGCATAGTCTGGCGTTCTAAAGCTTACAAAGTCCACAAAGGGGAACTCTACAAGAAAAGTGCTACCAGAGTGCTCCAAAGATGCATCTCCGAAGAGGAAGGGCGGCAACTCTTGGCTGAAATCCGTGCCGGACTGGACGGGCACCACGCCGCGGCTCGAGCACTAGTCAGCAAAGCCTTCCGTACAGGCTTCTATTGGCCGACGGCCAGAGCAGAAGCACAGGACCTTGTCCAACATTGCGTCGGTTGCCAGCTCTTCGCCAATCAGAGTTATATGCCCCCTACCGCTCTCCAAACAATCCCCATAACTTGGCCCTTCGCTGTCTAGGGGCTGGATATGGTCGGACCTCTTAAAGGGGGAAGCCACAAGAAAAAATACTTATTGGTCATGGTGGACAAGTTCACCAAATGGATAGAAGCCAAACCAGTCAAAATGGCCGAATCCGGACCAGTAATAGACTTCATATCCGGGGTCGTACACAGCTACTGTGTCCCCCACAGCATCATCACTGATAGTGGCTCAAATTTCACAGCCGATGAAGTGAAAACTTGGTGCGGAAAAATGGGCATTAAGCTCGATTACGCTTCTGTCTACCATCCGCAAACAAACGGCCAGGTAGAGCGGGCAAATGGTCTCATCATGAGCGGCATCAAACCAAGACTAGTGCGATCCTTGACAGAGTCAGATACGCACTGGGTCCAAGAGCTCGACTCCGTACACTGGGGGCTGCGGACCACACCGAATCGCACTACTGAATATACAACATTTTTTATGGTATACAGCGCGGAGGCAGTACTACCTTGCTACATAATACATGATTCGCCACGCATATGCATGTACGAAGAGAAGGAAGCCAAGTTAGATCGGCAGGATAACTTGGATGCCATGGAGGCGGAGCACGATGTCACAAAACCCCGTTCCGCATTCCATCAGCAGCAGGCTCGACGATATCAAAGCAGAGAAGTGCGGGGCCAAAACTTATAATATTGGCGAGCCCGTCCTACGCCTACCGGAGAAGAAGAAGGACAAACTCAAACCCAAGTGGGAAGGTCCCTTCGTCATTGACAAAGTTCTCACCGGAGGAGCGTACCGCTTATGTAATGCATCCGATAACAGACTCGAGCTGAACCCATGGAACGCGGCCAGACTCCGGAGATTCTACGCCTAACGCTGAACTCAGTGTTCGTCTCCTTACTCCCTCCCTTTTATTTATACTCCACCCCTCTTTTTTCTTTCTCGACCCTTTTTTTCTCTTCACACAAAGTACTTAATACAGTGCGGACTCACAGATCATTCCAGCCGCACTATGTGTGTAAGCAATACCTGGGGGCTCCCTATACGGAAGCTAAAAATAATTACTCAAATGGCTTTTTGCCCATCACATATGAGTCCCTTTTTCATATGTGCCTTTTCTTCACCATTATATGCATCGATGCGACTTAAGATGTGGCCAAGGTGGGTTGCGTGGCTCTTGTGTTTATGCCTACGTTCCCGTTAATTCGGCTAGGGCATAAGGGGAGCACCTCTGCGATTGTTACTACCGGTTCAGCCGGATGCGTACCTCAGACTGGGTGAAGCCGAAAGCTAGTTTCCTTAAGAGAATATTCGATCAGTGAACAAAAGATGTATTCGTTCATTACAACATAAATCCCCAGAAGTCTTGTATCCTGCGCCATCATTCGCAGTCCAGACATGTGCAATGTCGCATGCGTACAAAGGGAAAGGAACCCCTAACGGAACTATTCTCCCTGGAAGATGTTCCTTACTATCCATGTAATATAACATAACTAGTCTATTCAAGCACTTATGACCCCTACGCCTTGTCTCCACGCATACCCCGGTCTTGTATAACTGAGTGGGTATTCGTACACACCCCAGACTATAGGATCCGGGGGCTGAAGCGAAAAGGTCCGCCATGACAAATGATTTTTATCCGGCTAGAGACTAATTATGTCCATTAAATTACATATTCACTTGGACTGATTATATTCTTCCTCTATACCATCCAACAGGCTATCTAGCATACAATCCTGTTGAGAATACTTGGCGGCTAACGCTACCTGGTCATATATCAGGCTCACGGGAATTTCTTGCCCATCGGGCCCCGCCGGTCCTACTTCGGCCATATGGTTCGGGTCCAGCTTGGTGTAGCGCGTCTTCAGCATAACCCAGGCTTCTCTTGCACCTTGCCGGCAAGCCGACATCTTCCACCATCGGAAGCGCCACCGTGCTCCTTGAAGCATATCCACAAGCTCCCCCATGTCGTTCGGCAATAAGCTTGATGGCCACAAGGCCTGAGAAACACCTTGCATCACTTGCAGTTGCGAGAGGTCTTGCAGTAAATCACTTGCAGATGAGGGAATCTCCTCTTCAGGGCGACCCGTTAATAGTCCTGCAAGCAAAATTCTTTCAATATACTTCCTCGCCGAACTATCATACAGTTCGTCTGGGCACTCACCATAAATGCCGCGTCGAAGCCTTTTGTTCTCCTTCATGGAGTCCGCCAGTTGAGCGCGGACATCTTTTAATTCCACGTCCATCCGAATATTGGCATCTTGAAGATTGTTCTTCTCTTGCTTAACTTGCGTAAGGATGCACTCGCCAGCCTTTAGCTGCCTTTTAAGATGCGAGTCGTCATCCGTTACACCCTCCGGACTCACCCCGGGATTGTCTGCAGAATTTTCTGTTAGACTAGTCATACCAGCTATTTACTAACTGGAGCATATTCATAAAATTAAGACAAATGTTACGAGATGAGGCCTTCTGGGATTCCTCTAACTCGGCAACCTTGTCCCTCAGCTGGGACTTGCATTCCTCCAGCTCCCGAGCCAATTGTTCATTCTTATTTACAAGGATCTGTGCATAAATTGATCCTTCAAACAGTTGTTCCAACTATTTCAAGTCTCAAGGGCTACTGTTATACATACTTATCAAAGCTTCTTACCCGTATATCTTTGGTATACTGGTTCGTCGCTCGGGCAAGCCCGCCCTGAGCAGCTCGGATGTATGCATCTACCGAATTGAAGGTATTAAATGCCTCTTCGGAAAAGATGTTGTTCCGAAGCACGGCCCTCCGGCACCGGTGATTCATGGTGCTCACCACTTTGGTGTTTGTGGCCGAAAACAAATCCGCATCCTCTGTCGGAGAACTAGGCGAAACTGGCCCCTTGTCCGCCTCCTCTCTCGAAGCTGGTTCTTGAACCCGGCTGGTGGAGGTGTGATTGGCGGGATCCCCGGATATAGTCTGGCTGCTTCTCTTGCTGCTAGATGCAAAGGGCACAGTTGTATTTCAAATACTATGATCGCAGGGCAGGTTATTACTTTACCTCTGCAGAGGTGTGTCGACCCTCACCGCCTTCCTCTTGAGCATGCCCGATCCGGACACCCGTGGCTGACGAGTCCCTAGGGGCTCGGCCCCGCGCTTTGACCGTCGTCTCTGCAAACAGCACGACGCCTCATGGGTAAAGCATAATACCTGAGGGAAGTCCCCTTCGGAGGATAGGGTTTGTTAGTTTGACTTACACGCGACACAAGGAGCAGTCCGGGATAGTTGGCCATAATGGCGACTGAGGCACCATCCCAGCTCGCTTGATAAAATACCCCATTGACAAGCTCCACGGTAACATCCGGATCTTCTTTTAGTCTGGGATCCAGGGCCCTTCCGGGGTCCTCTGGCTGCGGGGAGAGACTGAAGATTCCTTCTACAGCCCTCCTCAGTTCCTGCTCGGAAACATCGATGCAGGCAATCTTAGCAGAAGAACACTAAAGTAAGTGAAACAGGGAAAGGAATGACGACTTACCCACTCTGGGGGGTTGTACATAGAGAATCTGTCCCGCGGTTTAATGTGAAGGAATTCCTCCTCTTCCCCTTTGTATAAATCAGACAATATCCTTGCCAAAGTAGTGGCAGAGTCCGGACCCTTACGGCCGCAACGGGTGGCGTCGTCTTCCCCGTTGAAGTGCCACATGGGCTTCCCCCGATATTGAAGCGGTTGCACTCCCCGCATTATGCATATTGCCATGACCTCGACTATCATAAGTCCAGATTTGGCCAGTAACTTTATCCTGCTCATCAAGAAGTGTATTTCCCTCGTATCCTCTTCTTGAGGGCCCAGGGGGCGCCAGCTTAGGCGTGCCCTCGGTGGGGTGTTACTGAACTTGGGGAGACCTGTCCGGACTGGATCCGGAAGGGGAACGTCATCAATGTAAAACCACTCTGAAGGCCAGTTTTCTGGTGCCTTCTTAGGAGTGTCGGACAGGTATCCGGTCTCGGCAATGCGCCATACTTCGGCCCCGCCCACTTGACATAGGGATTCTCCCTGGGTGCGGGGGACAAGGCAGAACAACTTCCTCCATAATCCGAAGTGAGGTTCACAGCCTAAAAATAGCTCGCAAAGGGCGACGTACCCCGCTATATGCAGAATGGAGGCAGGGGTAAGATTGTGCAACTGGAGGCCGTAGAACTCTAGGAGCCCACAAAGAAATGGGTGGATGAGAAACCCGACGCCCCTTAGCAGATGCGGTGTGAGGCATATACGCTCCTCTGGAGATGGATTTGGAGATCCCTCCGCTTGTTCCCCTCCGTCATAAGCAGCTATTCCGGCTCGGACAGGGACCACGAATGCCGGTGGGAGAAACCCTTGGGTTTGTAACTCTATCAAACAGCTATGTGGGACTGAACACTATCCCAATCCCCCGACTTAGAAAGACGAGGGCGAGCAGAAGAGCTGCGACGGCCGGTCATGTTGGAATGGTTTTTCATAGAGCGCTCTATTGGATGCTAGCTCAGGGAGGGAGAGTGAGGTTTGGATCTGAGAATCCCCGTCCCTTCAAATAGGCGGTCAGCCCGAAGGATTGAGGGTGTCAAATGCAAAAATGTCTTGGCTCCTCGCATTCGCTCGACACGTGGAGATGGTCATTATTGAGGCATTGAAGCCGAGGAGCACAACATTGATTGGAGGCCGGACACTATTCGTCGTAACAGGTATTTTGGAGTATTCGGAGAAGAAACCCGCCTTGCAATGCCGAAGACAATACTGCATGCCAGACTCATCGTCATTGAAGCCTGGTTCAAGGGCTACTGAGGGAGTCCTGGATTAGGGGGTATCCGGACAGCCGGACTGTGTATAACGTCCGGACTATTGAAGCGTGAAGATACAAGACTCAAGACTTCGGCCCGTGTCCGGATGGGACTCTCCTTTGCATGGAAGGCAAGCTTGGCGATCCGGATATTGTGTTTCCTTCCTTGTAACCGACTCCATGTAAACCCTAGCCCTCTCCGGTGTCTATATAAACCAGAGAGGTTGGTCCTTAGAAGGCTGATCACAATTACAATCATACCATCATTGGCTAGCTCTTAGGGTTTAGCCTCTACGATCTCGTGGTAGATCAACTCTTGTACTACCCATATCTTCAATATTAATCAAGCAGGAAGTAGGGTTTTACCTCCATCGAGAGGGCCCGAACCTAGGTAAACATCTGTGTCCCTTGCTTCCTGTTACCATCAGCCTTGACGCACAGATCGGGACCCCCTACACGAGATCAGCCGGTTTTGACACCGACAAAAGGGGCGCCTCCCTCCATTGCATAGGAAGGCGCGCCCGGTGCCCTCCTCGGGCATGGCTCGAGGGCTATCTTCTGGAGGGCCTCATACTTCGCCAAAATCACGAGGGAGGCGCTCGGGCACAAATTGCAGGCGTGCTTCGCGGCACGTTTCCCTCAGGAAGGCATAGGGCGTGGAAAGCCCAACAGTCAAGGGTTCATCACCAAGACCACTCAGGAGCTTCAGGAGGCAAGAGCCATGCGCGGCACTGCCGCTTGCCTGGCATGGTCCCCATCCAGGCGAGGACGGTGGGCTATGCGTCTGCATCGATGTTCCAGGGCTCAACCGAGCCGCATCTCAGGAGTGCCTCTGGCATTCACGCATCGGACGCTGTGAGGGTCCGCCACCCAGCTACGTTTGCATGCCTTTCGGCCTGCCGAATGCGGCTGCTACCCACCAGTGTCATCAGCGGAGCATTCTGGCGGCTTAGGAGGCTAGGTATCACGCAGTCCTAGCAGAGATGGAGATGGTCCTCGAGGAACCGCATGGGCCCTCAGAGCCTCCCGAGGCTCAGGGCTCCGGGGGCTCGTGAGGGTCGGCCTCTTCACTACGCATCTTCAAATATTCAAACACCCCCTCTACAATGGTACCAGGTGACATCTCCCGAGTTCATTTCAGCTGGGAGCACCCTCAGGGCTACATCATTCCCAGGCCGCATGGGTCCGTTCCTATGGCATGTATCCCTTTTGCTTATTTCTTCAGTTTACCTTGCTGGGGGCACCCCTCGGGCTGCATCATCCCCAAACCACTCGGGCCTGACCCAGTGGCATGTATCCCTCTTGCATTTACCTAAGCTGATTTGCCTTTCCTGCTTAACCAGCCTGTGATTATCGCCTGTATGATTGACATCTACCACTGGAGCTGCTCACGCTGGCACGGCGCTTGCGCATGGGTCCGTCCCTACAACGTTGACAAATCTGAGTGGTCGAGCTCTGGCCCGCGGCAACCCCGCAAACGTCACCTCACCAGGCCCTCAGTGCCCTCACCTCTCCCTCATACAAATCGCTTGCACATCATCGCGACTCAGGAGCTCTTACTGGCTCTCCAGCCCTCACCCCCTGGCCTTGACCACGGTATCGCGACCTGGCATACCAGCGGCAGCTAAGCTTGCTTGAGGGCCGGGACCTAAGGACGTAGAGCATTTGTACCCAACCATCTCGTAGGAACACATAGTTGTCCAAGACTCAAGACCAGGCGCAACGCGCCTTGAGGTAGGGCCTTATGAGTCCCGCGTTGGCCCACAAGTGCCCATATACACCTCGTCTTGCCCTGCCGTGCAAGCCACGTGTCAGGGCAGGGCTGTACACGCCTCGGGGGCTCCTCCCGGAGGGGCCCCCCCCTCCCACGTACAAGTGGAAGCACCATGCTCCGCGCTGGCTGACGACACTACCGAGGAGCGGTTATGCCCATACACATACGGAAGCCTATGCTCCATGCTGGTGATAAACAACTGAGGGCGGTCCATGACCGTATCAACCTCAGGGAGCCCAGAGCTCAGTGTCTGGCCTCATTGCAACACCTCCCCTCGGGAGCGTCACGCGAGGGGGCTGGACACGGGGGCTGCGCCCGGGTCACGCCCGAGCGCACACCACCCCGCCATGTCCCTCAGACCTGGTCATCGCGTGCCCTTCCCTTAGCGGAGCCAAGGTATGAAGATCGTTTGAATGTCACGGGGGACTCCTAAGCATCGCGACTCAGGAGCCTAACTGGTCACGTAGCCCCTCACTCCTTAGCCCCATCCTGGTGATCCGGTCAGAGTTAATGGCGGTTAAGGTATGCGCGGGACCGGGCCCTGTCGACGTAGAATGATAGAACTACTCCTAGTTTCCCTCCCTATTTGCTATTTCTGCGTCAAGGGGGACTCCTGAGCATCACGACTCAGGAGCCTAACTTGTTACGTAGCCCCTCACTCCTTGGTTCCGTCTTGGTGATCTAGTCGGGGCCAACAGTGGTTGAGGTATGCGCGGGGCCGGGCTCTGCCGACGTAAAACATAAAGCAAATATGAAGGAACACACAAAACCTCGAAGCAAATCCTAGAGCAAATATTACAAACCATAATTGTCTTCACAGTACCAAACGCAAGTTTAAACGCCTCCACGAGGCATAGTGCATGTTGCAGGAATTAAATAGGAAAGAGGCCGCAAGAAGATCACCCTTGGACAACACCGTCATTCGCCAGGGGTTCCGCCTCCGTGGTGGTGTTGCCCTCTCCAGCTCCACCTCCCGAAGCTGCAGGTTCAGTAGCACCTGCTGTGGGCGCAGTCGCAAAGGCATGGAACTTCGCCAGCAAAGCTTCCACCTGGCCCTTCACAGCTTTAGCAGCAGCGGCAAAATGTTGGCTATCCACGGGCTCCAGCAGCTCGTCAAGGTTGGCGTTAGGATCACGAAGGTGGATGTGGCTGAAGACGCGCGTCACCGCCTCAGAAGAAAGGATGCGAGCTTCCAACTCGGCCATGGGGCCGACGCCGGTCACAACCTCCTCTAGTGCCTCGACCAAGAAGGGAAGCAGTTGGGCGGGGCGCTGTCCTTGGCACCAGCCAATGGCTTCTCCAAGCCATTCTCGTAGAGCATCTTCAATGACGCACGAGCGCTCTTCTCAAGGAGAGCGAAGGCCACACAGTCTTCGGCCAAGACCTTCGCCTTGGCGTCCAGCTTGGCCTTCTGTGCCTTCAGCTTCTGCTCTTGCGTCCCCAGCCGGTCGTGCTCAGCGGTCAGCTCGGTGTTGCGGTTCCTGACGGTGTCCTCCCGATCCTTCATATCCTCCTCCTTTGCCTGGCGGTCGCGAGCTTCTTTGGTGTGCTCATTGCGCAAGCCCTGCAGTTCGGCCTCCAGTGCCTTGCGGCGGTCCTGGGCGACGGAAGCATCTTTCAATGCCGTCTCAAAGCAGCTGCGGCCTGGGTGGCGGCTTGCTTCTGCTCCTCAGAACGAATCCAGCCGGAGACTAGCTCCAGGCGTCCGGCTACCAGGTGGGAGTCGGGGCCTTGGAGGTCTTTTCGCAGCTGGCCCAACTCAGAAAGGGCGCGGTCCAAGACAGCAGAAGAGGCAGAAGAACCCGGAACCAGCGGTGCAGCAGGAGGAGGCGTCATCGTAACCATGGCTTGAGAAACTGGGGGCTCCTGAGCCTTGGGTACGTCAGCAGCAGCATCGGGCACCGGGACCTCCGGAGCCTGTAGGGCCGCAGGGGCTAGCACCCCGCCAGGGCGCTCCTCCAGGCCTCGCGAGGATGACCGGGCAGGAGTGGCGTGAGCATCATCGCCTCCCTTTCCCATGGACGAAGGAGCTGCTGCGGCAGACGTGTTTGCCCCAGATGGAGTCACCGCGTCCACCTTTTTCTTCTTCGCCGCAAGCGGCGGCCTAACCGATTGATGGAGAACGTCAAGCCCCAGTAGAAAAAGCAAGAACAAGATGGAGTTCGAGCACTTACTGGTCAATCGCGGCATAGGTCCCCGACCTATTGCCGAGCTTGAAGCTGAGAGCCTCTTGGTTCGGGGTGCAGCCTCAAGAGGTTCAGGTGCGGAAGAGGGCGCAGCAGAAGGGCTGGAGGCGGCTTCGGGAGGTGCCTGGGCAGAAGCAGCCCCTCGGGAGGTCAGAGCCGACCTATCCTTTTTCGGGGTCGCGGGTGGATCCCTTTCCTCCCACGTGGCGTCGGCCTCGTCATGATCCGGCAAGGTGCGGAGGATGCTGGCCCTGCGTCGGGGAGAAGTCTCCCCTGTCCCCTTAGTGGTCGCCTCCGAGTCGTGCTCCTCTTCTTCTTCGTCTTCCTCTCCTCCCCCACGGGAATCGCTTGTAGACACTTCCACCGGCACCGTTGCCCCCTAAGCCACGGGAGGCACCGCCGGCACCAGGCTGTGGCCATCAAAGGTCGGCATGGCATCCACCACCAGCTCCCAGTCCTCACTGCGGAACAAGGGGGCAGGGGCACCCTCCAGGCCTCCCTGGTCGTCTCCAACTAGGAGGCGAAGAGTTGAGGATAGTTCATCATCAGGCAGAGCCACCAGATTCAGGCGGAGCTTGTCGTCTGCACCCCCAAGCTTCCATAAGGGGTGTGAGTGCGCCTAAAGCGGGGCTACCCGCCACATCAGAAACTCCCTCAAGTGTGTGGTCCTTGTCAGCTTCGTCGCCTTCACGTTGCCCGACTTCAAGTCGGCGTTCATCCTCTCCAACACCAGCTTCGCCCGGTCGTCGGTAAGCTTCACGCGGGACCACCCTTCGTCAAACTGGGGCGGCTCCGTTGGCAAAGCCAACCGGGAGTGTATACATCTAGCATCCATCATGACCCACTTGCTCCGGAAGTAGTCGGCCTTCTTCCCGGTCTTCGAGATCGCGTTGGCCTTGGAGTACGCGATGAAGTTGGTGCACGTCGTGTTGTGCTCGCCGTTGATTCGGAGGGAGAAGAAGTGGTGCAGCAAAGCTACGGACGACATCACCCCAACATGCGCCTCACAGTAGTAGGCGAAAATCGACAAAAGGAGAACAGAGTTGGGATGGGGATGCAGGGCCTGCAACATGTAATGGCGGAGGACGGTGTAGAGGAAGTCGGAGAAGGGAGGAACCTGGCCGGCGACGATGGCGTTCATGAAGAAGGGGTAGAAGGTGATCCCCTTAGCCTCCGGCTCAGCGGAGTCAGCCCGGAGTTCGGTCTCCCCCATCTCGCTGCCCTCCACCACCGTCATCAGGCGCGTAGCGGCGAGATTCTTCTCCGACATGTTGGGGGCATCCAGGGCCAACGAATACCAAGCTGACAGCGCGTCAGCCTTGAACTTGCGAGGCGCCATTGCTCGCTGAAAGGGAAGGAGTGGAGCGGATCTGGAGATTTTGGAAGCGGGGAAGCAAGAAAGGGGATGTGGAGCAAGGCGAAAGGAGAGCAATGAAGACAAGACTTGCCCACACCAGCCTTTTGTCAGTCGGGCAGTTGTCGAGGAAGCATGGGGAAGCAGAGACGCCCACGTTCAATCAGTCGCCACGCCTAAACCAAGGCTGCAGGCTGTGAGGGCCCACGGCACTATGCACTTGCCCTTTGGGTTCGCTGCTAAGCCAAGTCCGAGCGTGCCTTGGGCCCTTGGGGTACTGTCAGCGTTCTGGGAATGGGGGTCCCCAGGCCTGCCTTCCTGCAGCCTGCCGCGTGGCTCAACTAGTGGCCCAGTACGGCTCGTCTTCAACAACCAAACACTCAGGACCCTCGCAAGGGGCCAAACCTCGCGGGGCAGACGACCCAAGGCCTCCTCAGGGGCGGCCTCACCAGGCCGGCTCACGAGGAGGCAGAGAGATCAAGGCAACGGGTACCTCGCGAGGTGCCCGTGATGCAAGCCATGACGATCAAGACCAGGCGGGCGCCAGCCTGTGCAGTGTCCTCATTTCCTCTTTGGTGGAAAGGGGGCAAGCGCAGGCGCGGAGTACCGAGGCATCATGCAAAGGTTTCCATATCGGTGCAACGAGACCAAGACCAGCAGAGCGGCAGGACGGAGGTCATTGTGGAGCCCAAGATGGTGTCATCACCTCCACCTTTGGTGGTCGAAGACCACCTTCAGTCAGGATAGCTTGTACTAGTTGTCCCCTTTCAAAATGGTCGTTGTTGGATCCCTTCCCGCTCAATATTTGGGAAGAGGACCAGGGCCTCTATAAATAGAGATAGCCACAACAGTAGGAGGGGATCGAATCCTTCCTAAGCAGAGCACCACACCACCACATAAGAACACCTCTCCTCATGAGGTTGTTCTTCCTCTGTACTGTTCATCATCAGCCCAAGAGGCAATCCACCACAGCACACACTCGATTAGGGTATTACACCACAACAGTGGCCCGAACTAGTATAAACCTTGTGTCTCTTGTGTTGTTCATCGATCTAGCTTAGAACCGTGGCGAGGCTGAGGGCAAGCTTCAGTAGGAAGAAGATCTTCGCATGCACCCCAGTGTTCGAACTTCAAGGGTTTTGAAGGAACCCGACATCCGACAGCACCCACCAGCTTCTCCTCCCGTGCATCGTAGCACCAAACTTGACCCTGTCCGAACTCCGACCGCCACCACGAGCTCGTTTCCGGCGAGCTCGGCCCACCCCAGCTGCTCCCAATTGCCCTGTTGGATGCTCGCGTTCGCCAGCTCCATGAAGAGCCTCTTCGCCGCTTGTTTGGTCATCGGACGGCGAAACCCGAGCCCTCCACCATGCTCGCTGTCGCCAGCGACGAGCTACCGGAGTATTAGGCCCGGTTGACCAGGGGTTTGACCTCCCCAGGGTCAATGACATGTGGGCCCAGCCGCTGATAGCTCTTAGTTTAGGATAAACTAGTGCTAAAAGCACTGGTTAACTAAATGAGTCACTGACATGTGGGCCTAGGCTCTATTTAACCTAGGTTAGTGTTTAACCTCACACTAATTAACTCTGTTAGTTAGTTGTTACACTAACATGTGGGTCCCAGCCGTCAGGTTTGACCTGGGCTGGCACCTTTGACTTGCTGATGTAGTGATGATGTCACTCTGACGCCACAAAGCCTTTTCTGGAATTTAAATAAATCTAAAGGATTTATTTATTTTCAAAAAATACCCTAAACTTCAAATAATCATAGAAAATAATCTATAACTCCAAATGAATAGATTTATATATACGAAAAATTATCAGAAAAATCCAATCTATCCATTTGTCCAATTTTCATGCACATTAGAACAACCTATGGCTGTTGTTTAGGACAAATCATATAAAGGGCATTTAAATCATCACATATGGAGTTCTAATTTGAATCTTTGATTCAAACCAACTTCATAAAAACTATTGCTAGATGCATTACCCAAATCATAGCATATTGCCATGTCATTGCCATGCAACGTAATTTTCGCATTGCATTAATTGTGCTCTTCTTTGTTTGCCAGTATTTGTCCCCTCTCAGTAGACATGGTTCCGACGATGAGTTCGATGACACTGATGAAGAGCTATTGCTATCTTCAGAAGTGCCAGGCAAGCAAAACCTCTTGTTCATTCTGATACAATCCCACGCTCTCGCTCCTGCTCTCTTTTACTGCATTAGGACAACAACGATTCATCTGTTACATGATGTGGTAGTTGAACCCCTTTCCTCTGCATGACCTGTCATTGCCACAGTAAATAGATGAAACCCACTAGCATGAATAGGATTTATTTGAGCCCTGATGTTCCTACTCATTCATGTTTGTTTGTCAAGCCTGCTATGCTTAGAGTTGTGTCTGGTCTGACTCATCAGGGATGAATTGGAGGTGTGTGAACATGTCCTACTATTGAGAGCTAAGTGTGTGAACACGATTATGTAAAGGTATCGATGAGAGGCCATGTAGGAGTACATGGTGGGTTGCTTCATTGGAACCATTGTAGAATTGAAAGTATGTCTAGAGGGGGCTGATTAGACTACTTGACCAAATAAAACAGAACCTTTTCCCAGTTTTAGTTCTTGACAGATTTTAGCAACTTAGCACAAGTCAAGCAACCTCAATACAATTCAAGCAAGCATGCAAAGAGTATATGGGCAGCGGAAAGTAAAGCATGCAACTTGCAAGAAAGTAAATTGGGGGAGTTTGAAGGGAGCAAACGCAATGTTGACACGGAGATTTTTGGTGTAGTTCCTATAGGTGGTGCTATCGTACAACCACGTTGATGGAGACTTCAACCCACGGAGGGTAACGGCTGCGCGAGTCCACGGAGGGCTCCACCCACGAAGGGTCCATGAAGAAGCAACCTTGTCTATCCCATCATGGCCATAGCCCACGAAGGACTAGCCTCTCTAGGGTAGATCTTCATGAAGTAGGCGATCTCCTTGCCCTTACAAAATCCTTGGTTCAACTCCACAATCTTGACGGGGGATCCCAAGTGACACCTAACCAATCAAGGAGACACCACTCTCCAAAAGGTAATAGATGGTGTGTTGTTGACGAACTCCTTGCTCTTGTGCTTCAAATGGTAGTCTCCCCTACACTCAGCTCTCTCTCACAGATTTAGCTATGGTGGAAAGATGATTTGAGTGGAAAGAAACTTGGGGAAGGCTAGAGATCAAGATTCATATGGTAGGATTGGAGTATCTTGGTCTCAACACGTGAGTAGGTGGTTCTCTCTCGGAAAATGAGTAGTGGAAGTGTAGGTTTGTTCTGATAGCTCTCCCCACGAATGAAGAGTGGGTGGAGGGGTGTCGGTGTCAAAACCGGCGGATCTCGGGTAGGGGGTCCCGAACTGTGCGTCTAGGCGGATGGTAACAGGAGACAAGGGACACGATGTTTTTACCCAGGTTCGGGCCCTCTCGATGGAGGTAAAACCCTACCACGAGATCAAGGAGGCTAAACCCTAGAAGCTAGCCTATGGTATGATTGTTGTAATGGTTGTTGTGTCCTACGGACTAAAGCCTTCTGGTTTATATAGACACCGGAGAGGGCTAGGGTTACACATAGTCGTTTACAATGGTACGAGATCTACATATCTGTATCGCCAAGCTTGCCTTCCACGCCAAGGAAAGTCCCATCCGGACACGGGACGGAGTCTTCAATCTTGTATCTTCGTAGTCTTGGAGTCCAGCGGACGATGATAGTCCGGCTGTCCAGACACCCCCTTGTCTAGGACTCCCTCAGTAGCCCCTGAACCTGGCTTCAATGACGATGAGTCCGGCGCGCATAATGTTCGGCATTGCAAGGCGGGTTCCTCCTCCGAATAATCCATGGAAGATCGTGAACACCAGGATAGTGTCCGGCTCTGCAAAATAAATTCCACATTCCACCGTAGAGAGAATAATATGTACACAAGTTCAATCTGCTGACATATTTTGCGGCGTGACGTCACACCACTACCAAGCCTTTACTTGAATCGTTTTTTATTATACCACCTCAGCGCGTTTAGCGAAGCGGTTTCCTTGGCACATCTTGTCGAAGCAGAGATTGTGTTCCCCTTATTCTGGGATTCTCATCAATACGGACGTGGGTAACCCAACCGCGCCATTGATGGTGGCGCTTGGGAGATAAGCGAGTTTTACTAGGCCGGTGGGGACGTATAGTCTTCGTCCGCCTATATATAAGGGGATAAGGATCCACCTTTTCACCTATGCCTTCTTCCTCCTTTGCTTATCCATATTCGCGCACTCTCGAGCTCCAGCGCCCAAGTCCGTGCGTCTCGTCTCAACCTTCTCCGACCATGTCCGGAGCGGGAAGTAAATGGTTGGCCTCCACCGTTAAGGAGGAGCACATCACCAAACTGCGCAGCGCCGGATACCTTTCCGGCGACATTGCGCACCGGCTACCCGACAAGGGGCAGCTCATCCCCACCCCCAGGCCCCATGAGAGGGTCGTATTTCTCCCCCACTTCCTCCGCGGACTGGGCTTTCCACTTCACCCCTTTGTCCAGGGGCTCATGTTCTACTACGGCCTGGATTTCCATGATCTGGCGCCGAACTTCATCCTCAACATCTCGGCGTTCATCGTCGTGTGCGAGGCCTTCCTCTGCATCCAGCCCTACTTCGGCTTGTGGCTCAGGACCATCAATGTCAAGCCGAAGGTAGTGAAGGGCACGCAGGCGGAGTGCGGAGGCGCCATGTTGGGAAAGATGCCCAACGTCCTCTGGTTCGAGGGGGCCTTCGTGGAGTCCGTCAAGGGGTGGCAGTCGGGGTGGTTCTACATCACCCAGCCGCGCGAACCTACGTGGGCGGCGGCCCTCGAGTTCAGATCTGGTATCCCTGTGCAGCTCACCTCCTGGAAAGAGAAGGGCTTGCTATGGGGTAGTTCGAAGGAGCTGACGGGACTCCAAGCCTGTATCCAGAAGCTGGTGAACAAGAGGCTCAGGCTTGTTAATGTGGTCCAAGTCATGTTCGTCCGCCGGATTCTCCCATGCCAAGAACGGGCATTCAACTTGTGGGAGTTTGATCCAGCACAGCACCAGGCGTTGACCGGGCTCTTCGACATGATGTACGAAGGCGCCTGGAGGGTGCTGTTTAAGGGCGCCGAAGCCCCCGCATCCGCGACGGAAGATCGCGGATTTCACTCGCAGCGTCCAGCTGACAAGGTAGGTGATTCTACCCCTTTACGGGACACTTGTTGTTAATAATTCGACCCTAAGCGGGTTTCAATCTCCCTTTTCCTTTGACAGGACTGGATGAAGAAGGCCAAGCAGCTCATCTGCCCGGCTCCCCTGCCAGAAAACCCAGTGGACGCCCGTCTAGCGGGGCTGCTGGTTCCGGCACCACACGTGGTGCCGTAGAAGAAGGCCAAGAAGGTGGCCACGGGTACTCGAAAGAGTTCCCATTTTCAGGTGTCCGATGACTCCGAGGCGGATTCCTCCCCCGAAGACGAGGAGGAAACAGAGGACTCTCTCCCAGAGGAGGGAGAGAGGAAGAGGAAGGCCTCCCCAACAGGGGAGGTCGAAGGGTCCAAGAGGGGAAGAACTATTCCCCCGGATAGCTCCACCAACGCCAACGTTGGCGAAGAAGAGTGGCCCTCAAGGGCCAGGCCTCCGGCGAGATCGTAAGTATCCGGATTCCTGAATGATTTATAATTTCTTCTCATGTCACATAGTGTCCTTCTAATGCCGCATACTGCCTGCAGTCCGGCCGACGATGATCTCCCCGCTTCGTCGAGCGGGTCATTGGCTCCGTCGGATGTGGATTCCATTCCGACTGCCTCCACCCCTCGCGCCGCTGAGGACGCCGAGGTGGGATCGCAGGAGAGGACCCATCAGGAGGAGGCTCCGTAGGCGCCGCAAGGCAGCCTCCCGGACTTTGCGCCGGACTCCACGCCGGAACCCGCAGTGGTTCCGGAGTCCGGGAGGCGACCCCTTCGCAAGAAGGGCAAGACCGTGACGCCGGCGGCCCCCATCCAACCGGATGCGCCGGACAACTTGTTGGAGGCGCTCAAAGGCGCTTCCATCGACGAGGAACACCGCACTATCATGAGTGCGGTGATTCAGAAGGTTCAGCTCGCCAAGAGCGGGCTGACCGAAGCCTGCAGCAGCCTTCTAACAGGCTTTGAGGTAAGAAGTTAAAATTATGTAATGTAACACCGCATAGACAGTAGCCCCTGATGCTCGGTTTGGTGTTCGGAAAGAAAAGTCGGACTGAGGATCTAAAAAGGTATACACAGGGTTGCTAAAAATTATGTCAATATGGGTATGCAGGCTGCGCTGCTGACCTCTGCCGGACTGACTGCGGAGGTCGGTGCATTGAAGCCGGATCTCGAGCGGTCCGAGCAAGAGCTCGGCCGTGCCAAGAAGCATCTCGAGGAGAAAGAAGGTGAGTAACACCACTTTGAATAGTTACCTTACAGAAAAGGATTTAAGTTGCAATAAAACTAACAAGGATAATGTGGGTACTGCAGGGGCCACGAACGAGGTGGCAACCCTGAAGGAGGCTGTGTCCGCGGCCGAACGCAATGCGGCCGCGGAACGGGTAGAGCGAGAGAAGCAGGAGGCGCGGGTGGCGGAAGTGCGGCAAGAGCTCCAGGCTCTCATGGAAAAGCATGAGAGTTTGGAGCGCGACTCAAAGACTCGAGAGTCCGAGCTTGCCTCGGCTCTCGAAAGTGCCAAAGCCGCCAAGGCCGAGGCCCATAAGGCCCTTCAGGAGGTTGAGGATGTGAAGAAAATAGCGGCGGGTAAGGCATTTTTCATGCAAAGCAAGCATGTTAATGTAAACTACCTGAAACTTACCCGGATTCGGAGCTCTCCAGGGGCGTTTGCAGATCTGCCTCGCAGTTTATCCAATGCCGCCACATTCTACCGTGGCGAGGAGGGGAGCTCAACGGAGAAGGTCTTCTGGTCTCAGTACGCTGAGGCCGGCCTTCCGGTGCCCCCTAGCGACCAGCTGAAGCAGCTAGTCGAGCTCCACAAGGTAGCCGAGCAGGCCATGAAGGGCCTCATAGTCCGGCTGTGGCCTGGAGAGGCCATGCCTGGGAGCTACTTCGGCCTCGTGCGGCGGCTGGTGGATGCGTGCCCCTGGGTGGAGGTCATCAAGCGCTCCGCCTGTATTGAAGGCGCTCGTCGGGCCCTTGCCCGCGCAAAGGTGCACTGGGGCAGGCTGGATGTGGACAGGCTTATCACTGACGCGCCGCCAGCGGGCAAGGAGTATCGTACGCCCGAGATGTACTATAAGACTGTCCTGAAGGGTTCCCACAAGATTGCGGATGAGTGCCCCAGAGATGTAATTATTGAGTAGACTCGCTATGTAGTATCCTGTGCGCTGAAAACTTTGTTCATATGCGCCAAGCAATGCTTGTTTGATTTAAAATAACCTTCTGTGCGGCCGTTTATAAAAATCTGAGAGACGGCAAGTCGTCAGCTTCAGCCCCAAGCCACGAGTGTTGGGGTGTTCGGGATAAACTTGAGCACTCTTGTTCCCATCTTTGGGTCCATCTAGGGAGGCGCTCAACACAACGAACAAGGCAACCGGACTTATAATGCTTGAACACTCTCACTTAGCCCTAGAATTCTATAATTTTAAATTTTTGCGAAGCCCCTAGTGTTCGGAAGACCGAGTTCGGGGCGCTATCCACGCCTTGGCCGGACATTATCCGGTTCTTCACTTGAAGTGGCATAAGTCTTTAAGGACTCGAAAAGACCTCTCGAACAGCGACCAGTCTCTCGCCTTATCATGATAGTCAGTTTTACCTTTCTCCACTAAGGCGCTCGCCCAGCTCAACCGGGGCGCAATCGCAGTGGTTCTCCCAGTGCCACCTTAGCCGACAGAACGGAACGTAAGGTACGAAAATGTGGGAGCCGGGCAAACCCAACTATTGACCCAAGACATGATTCGGAGCCGATTCATATAATGCTATAAGTTCGGGGTGCCGCACTTGTGAAAGTGTTCGGACTTATCACACCATAATGCGGGGAACATAAGCCCCTGGTGTATTCGGCCGTACCAAAATATACGGGTGCAAGATGTCATTAGTGAACATATATGTAAAATAATGCAATTACAGGCAAAAAGTGCTTCATTATTTATTCAAGGAATTCTGCTATGAGTGCGGAATGATATAAATAGTGCGGTAAGCAAGGGATTGGACTAATTAAACATGTCCCCCTCCAGGGGTGGGCTGCGGACTGGTGTATATAATCAAATTTAATGCTCGTAATGGAGACCACCTGAGTGTTCGTCGCAGCCTTTTTCCCTCCCTGGCTGTTGCATCGTGAGTTCGGTGGGTTCACCGCCGGACAGGGCTTTTAGTGAATGGAGTCCTGTGTATACAAAGAAGGAAAATAAAAAATAAAAAAGAGAGACACACTTGTGAGCCCCTGGTGTGGTCGAGCCGCACTCTAGGTCTGTTGTGGTCGTGCCCCTCCCCCTAGGCCCATGGTATCTCCAAAGCGTAATGATGTACGCGGAGGGTTGGTCTTGCGATCATGCGAGGGTTGGGGTTGGGGCCTCATTGCTATGCGTGCTCAGAACGTGCCAGGTGGTCTTGGTTGATGTTGCTCCGGGCGCGTTTGGCCGTGTCCGGCCGTTTAGCGGCCGGACTCGAAAATTGCCTTAGAAGGCTGCTCTGTACTTCTGCCGCGAGAGCCGCTGTATGTTCCTCCGTTCGGAGGGAGCGTTCCTTATTTCCGTTGACCGTGATGACTCCACGAGGGCCTGGCATCTTGAGCTTAAGGTATGCGTAATGCGGCACCGCGTTGAACTTTGCGAACGCGGTTCGTCCGAGCAGAGCGTGATAGCCGCTGCGGAATGGGACTATGTCGAAGATTAACTCCTCGCTCCGAAAATTATCTGGGGATCCGAAGACCACTTCCAGTGTGACTGAGCCTGTACAATTGGCCACAACACCTGGTATGACGCCTTTGAAGGTCGTCTTTGTAGGTTTAATCCTTGAGGGGTCTATGCCCATCTTGCGCACCGTATCCTGATAAAGCAGGTTCAGGCTACTTCCGCCGTCCATCAGGACTCTCATGAGGTGAAATCCATCGACGGTTGGGTCTAAAACCAATGCGGCGAATCCGCCATGGCGGATACTGGTCGGATGGTCTCTTCGATCGAAAGTGATCGGGCAAGAGGACCATGGATTGAACTTAGGGGCGACTGGCTCCATCGCATATACGTCCCTTAGTGCACGCTTCCGCTCCCTCTTGGGTATATGGGTTGCGTATATCATGTTTACCGTCCGCACTTGTGGGGCAAACCCTTCTGTCCTCTACTGTTCGGCGGTCGGGTTTCTTCCTCGTCGTCGCTGTGCAGCCTCTTGTCGTTGTTTTCGGCAATTAACTTGCCTGCTTGCATAAATACCCAACAATCTCTGTTGGTGTGGTTAGCTGGCTTTTCGGGGGTGCCATGTATCTGGCATGAGCGGTCGAGTATTCGGTCCAAATTGGACGGACCCGGAGTGGTTCTTTTGAATGGCTTCTTCCGCTGACCGGGTTTAGAGCCTCGGAATCCGGCGTTGACTGCCGTATCCTCCTTTTCGTCGCCGTTAACGCGGCGTTTATTTTTGCTTCGACGCGACCTGCCATTGTGCTCCTTAATATCCGGACTACCAGCATTATTTGCTGAGGTTGTTGCTGCGAGCTAGCCAGCTATCCTCTCCCGCACAGAAGCGGGTCATTAATGACGTGAGGGCTGCCATGGATTTCGGCTTTTCCTGTCCTAGGTGCCGGGCTAGCCACTCGTCGCGGATGCTATGTTTGAAGGCTGCGAGGGCCTCTGCATCCGGACAGTCGACGATTTGATTTTTCTTTCTTAAGAGCCGTGTCCAGAATTGCCTGGCCGATTCGTCTGGCTGCTGGATTATGTGGCTTAGGTCATCGGCGTCTGGTGGTCGCACATATGTGCCCTGGAAGTTATCGAGGAATGCGGCTTCCAGGTCCTCCCAACACCCAATTGACTCTGCGGGCAGGCTGCTAAGCCAATGCCGAGCTGGTCCTTTAAGCTTGAGCGGGAGATATTTGATGGCGTGGAGATCGTCACCGCGGGCCATATGGATGTGAAGGAGATAATATTCGATCCAAACCGCGGGGTCTGTCGTGCCATCGTAGGATTCAATGTTTACGGGTTGAAACCCTTCAGGGATTTGATGATCCATTACTTCATCAGTGAAGCATAGCGGGTGTGCGGCGCTTCTGTATTGAGCAATATCACGACGTAGCTCAAGGGAGCGTTGTCTGCTGTGTTCGGCCCGGCCGGAGTTTATGTATTCGGCTCGACGGTATTCGTCGTGGGTCGTGGGGCGCCCACGTGATCCATAGATAGATCTGGATTGTCTTGCCTTATCCTCCAATATATCCCGCAAGTCCGGCGCATTCCCCCGTGGCTTCGTACTTTTCGAGCGATGCCGGGGTACGGTCTTGATGGAAGGCCTGGATGCCTCTCTGTCGCGACCACGGGGTCGTCGGTCAGCCATATTGTGCGCTGGTGATGAATGAATGTATGCTTCCTCCTCTAATCGGGGGAGCAACTTGCGTTTTGGGTAGCTCTTGGAGGGGCGTTTGAGTTCGTACTCTTCAGCCACGAGGACCTCGGTCCATCAGTCGGCCAGCAGGTCTTGATCAGCTTGAAGCTGCTGCTGCTTTTTCTTTAGGCTATTTGTTGTGGCCATAAACCTGCGTCTGAAACGCTCTTGTTCGATGGGATCCTCGGGCACGACGAATTCGTCATCGTTGAGGCTTGCCTCGTCTCCGGAGGGAGGTATGTAATTATCATCCTCGACCTGTTCGTCTGCCGCTCTCTCGTGAGGGCTTGCTTCTGCATCCTCCTGCGCTGAATCTTGCAGGAGGGGATTGTCTTCGGCACTCTCTGGGGTGTTATTATCCCCTGTGACGGAATCTCCGTTCTTGCTGTGGTGGGATTTAGAGTGGCGCCGCTGACGCTGGCGCTTGGGCTGTTTCTTTGAGGAATCTGCCTCCGCTGCTTTTTCGCCATCCCCATCTTTTGGGGTGTCCACCATGTATATATCGTATGACGAGGTGGTCTTCCAGTGCCCTGTAGGCGCTGGTTCTTGATCGTCTCCGGCATCGTCGTCCATACCGTCGATGTCCTCGGGGTCGATGTCTAGCATGTCAGTTAGATCGTCGACAGTGGCTATAAAGTGGGTGGTGGGTGGGGTTTGAATTTCTTCGTCGTCCGCTTCCCAACCATCCCGGCCATAGTCCGGCCAGGACTCTCCGGATAGCGAGAGATGCTTTAGCGAATTTAGGATGTCGCCAAAGGGTGAGTGCTGAAAGATGTCCGCAGCGGTGAACTCCATGATTGGCGCCCAATCGGATTCGATTGGCAGGGGCGCAGGAGGTTCAGAGTCCGGCAGGGAGTCTGGCACCTCAGAGTCACGAGCTTTATAGGGGACAAGGTCAGTGTTCGGCTCCATCACCGCGGATGTTGCAGCTCCCGAGGCGGTGTCCAGCCACTCGTCCTCGATCTGCGCGATCGCATCCGAACTATGGGTCGGAGCGGATTCATGTGCGGCCTCCAAGGCACTGTCCGGCGGCAGAGCTAGATCGTGCCCATCGCGACAGTGCGGCACGCTCGGCTGTGGATCGGATCCATCGAAGATCAAGTTTCCGCGGATGTCAGCCATGAAGTTTAGGCTTCCAAATCTGACCTGACGGCCAGGGGCGTAGCTTTCGATCTACTCCAGATGGCCAAGTGAATTAGCCCGCAGTGCGAAGCCGCCGAATACGAAGATCTGTCCGGGGAGAAAAGTCTCACCCTGGACGGTGTTGTTGTTGATTGAAGAAGCCATCGAGCCTATCAGTGACGACACAGAGGAACTCTCAATGAAAGCACCAATGTCCGTGTCAAAACCGGCGGATCTCGGGTAGGGGGTCCCGAACTGTGCGTCTAGGCGGATGGTAACAGGAGACAAGGGACACGATGTTTTTACCCAGGTTCGGGCCCTCTCGATGGAGGTAACACCCTACTCCTGCTTGATTGATATTGATGATATGGGCAGTACAAGAGTGGATCTACCACGAGATCAAGGAGGCTAAACCCTAGAAGCTAGCCTATGGTGTGATTGTTGTAATGGTTGTTGTGTCCTACGGACTAAAGCCTTCCGGTTTATATAGACACCAGAGAGGGCTAGGGTTACACAGAGTCGGTTACAATGGTAGGAGATCTACATATCCGTATCGCCAAGCTTGCCTTCCACGCCAAGGAAAGTCCCCTCCGGACACGGGACGGAGTCTTCAATCTTGTATCTTCGTAGTCTTGGAGTCCGGCGGACGATGATAGTCCGGCTGTCCGGACACCCCCTAGTCCAGGACTCCTTCAAGGGGTATATATAGCCTCCACACAAAATCTAACAGTTACACACAGATTCCCAAACTCGGTGGGACCGAATCAACAAACTCGGTTAGACTGATTTAGGTAAAAATATGAATGTTAGGATTTTTGGTGGGACCGATATAGTAATCTTGGTGAGACCGATATGCTAGGGTTAGGGCATAACGTAATATCAGGGCGACCGGTCGCATAAACTCGGTTGGACCGATTTCAGCAATAGGTACACAGAGGGTTGGTCAGGCAAACTCGGTGGGACCGATTCGCTCACTTCGGTGGGACCGAAGTGTTACAAAAAGGAAACAGGAAGTTTGGAATGCAAACTCGGTGGGACCAATTTGCTCATTTCGGAGAGACCGAAATGTTACAAAAGGGAAATAGAGAGTTTGCAATCCCATCTCTGTGAGACCGAGATCCCTATCATTGAGAACGAAGTAACTAGGGTTTGTGGTAGTGGCTATGTCAAATGAAACTCGGTGGCCCGGATAGATCAAATCAGTGGGGCCGATTTTGACTTTAGGTTTAGAACATATGTGGAAATAGGAAATTTGTTGAGGGTTTTGGAGCATATCACTAAGAATTTTGAGCAAGTAAGCCATTAAGAAACACCTCGTCCCCTTTTAATAGTATTGGCTTTCCTATGGACTCAATGTGATCTTGGATCACTAAAATGAAAATGTAGAGTCTTAATCTTGTTGCCAATATAAGCCCTTTGCATTTTGAGGGGTCCACATCTCTAGTCCATGCCATGCCAATCATTGAACTTTCTGAAATGATCATCTTGAAATAGCATTAGTTCAATGAACTATATGTTGTTAAGAATTACCAAAACCACCCAGGTATTAGTTGCACTTTCAATCTCCCCCTTTTTGGTAATTGATGACAACATATAGATCAAAACTTCGACAAATGATAATAAGAATGAAGTCAATTGTCGCTTTGAGAAGTATGTGATAAGCAAGAGCTCCCCCTACATTTGTGCATTGTTTAAAATTTACTTTGGACTGCAAATGCACAATCTGTTAGGACCATGGGTTACTATTCCATGTCACATACATCTTGGTGGAGCGCTCAAAATGATGATAAATAAGAACAAGCACTCATCACCAAAGCAAAGTGAATGATCATGCAAGAGGTAGATAATGTCATCATTCAAGCATAAGCATAAAGTGTGATATGATCAAGCACATGACCATACAATGTATGTCACACACTGTCGGCGTTCTGGGAACGGGGGTCCCCAGACTTGCCTGCCCGCGGCCTGCGATGTGGCTCAAAGGGGGCCCAGCGCGGCCCATCTTCATCAACACAAGCTCAAGACCCTCGCGAGGGGCCAAGCCTCGCGGGGCGGACGACAAGGAGCTTCTTCAGGCACAGCCTCATCAGGCTGGCTCACGAGGAGGCGGAGAGTTCAAGGCGGGGTACCTCGTGAGGTGCCCATGACGCAAGCCATGATGACCAAGGGCGCCAGTCGGATGCCAGCCCGCGCAGTGTCCTCCTTTCCTCTCTGGTGCAAAGGGAGCAAGCGTAGGCGAAAGCATCAAGCAAAGGCATCCATTTCGGTGCAACAAGACCAAGACCAGACCCACGGCAGGGAGGAAGTCATTGTGGAGCCCAAGCAGGCGTCACCACTAGAGCATTTGATAGGCGAGGACGAACTTTAGTCAGGAAAGGTGTACCCGCTGTTCCCCTTTAAAATGGCCAATTGTTGGCGCCCTTCCCGCTCAATATTTGGGGAGAGGCCCAGGGCCTTTGCCTATAAATAGGACTAGCCACCCCCAGGGTAGAGGCATCTGGATCCTCACCAAGAAACCAATAGATAGAGCGACAGAACTCCTAGCAGTTTGTCGCATCAGTCAAAAACAGATCCTCACGAGGCTGTTCTTCCTTGTATTGTTCGTCATCAGCCCGAGAGGCAATCCACCACACCACACACTGGAGTAGGGTATTACACCACAATGGTGGCCTGAACCGTATAAACACTGTGTCTCTTGTGTTGTTCTTTTCGTAGTTTAGATCCTAGCGATTCGGCGAGGAGCAGGTAGGCAGAGAGCGAAATCTCCATGCGCACCCCAGTGTCGGAACCTCAAGGGTCTGCCGGAACCCGAAATCTGACATTTCGCGCGCCAGGTAGGGGTGCACCGGAATTCGTCCCCCGTTGCCCTGTTCTTCTCCGACCATCGTGTCCATGTCAGATGCTCGTCGGGCCCGCGCCGAGCGCCGAGCCGCCCTCGCTTACCGTGTCGCCCAGACGGCTCCCTTCGGTGGGCACCCTCGTCGTTCCCCGTCACCTGCCGTCAACGCTGCCACCGGCCCGGCGGGGAACGAGCAGCAAGCATCGTCCCAGCACCCATCCATGAGACGAGACGGCCGAACTGCTACACCCTCGCTCACCCCTGCTGGTTCTTCATCCCGTGCGCCCCACGCGGCCATGGAGGCTCGAGCAGCGCTCATCACGGCAAACGAGCTCCTGCGCTACCGCCCAATCGACAACGTCTACGAAGAGTGGCTCGACCGAGTCGCCGAGCTCGTCCGCACTACTGGGGGCTCCCCCGCGCCGTCCTTCTCGGTGCACCATGCCCCGCCCTGCGCGGGCAATGAAGCTCCTGGGGCGCCTCAGCCGCCTCCCCCTCAAGAAGGCGCCCTGGCCCCAAGGCGCGTGGCCCTTGGGCGGAACCCGCTCCGTCAGGTGCCAGCGCGGCAGGAGCAGAGCTGCCAAGAAGTCCCTCGCCCTCGAGAAGCTGCCCAAGCGCTCCTTGCACCAGCACGTCAAGACCCCGCGCTGCTCCCAGCTACAGCGCATGGGGACCCACAGGACCAAGCTCTTCATCGCCCAAGGCCTCCCGTGGCCACAGCGGGCTGCCGCGCCTTCACCACCGAGCTACGCAGCGTCGCATGGCCCAGCAAGTTCAAGCCAGACCTGCCTCCTCGCTATGACGGCACGGCTGACCCTGCAGAGTTCCTCCAGCTCTACGAGCTGGGCATTGAGGCTGCCAACGGAGACAAGAAGGTCATGGCGAACTGGTTTCCCATGGTGCTCAAGGATGGGGCCTGCACCTGGCTCCTGAATCTGGCTCGAGGCACGATCTCTTCCTGGGACGAGATGCACACCCGCTTCATCGCCAACTTCCAGGGTACTCGCGACCGACCACCCGCCGTGAGCGACATGCGCCGTATCAAGTAGCAACCAGGCGAAACCCTGCAGAAGTACATCCAGCGCTTCAACAACGCGCGCCTCAAGATTCCCAAGGTGACCGAGGAGGCCATCATCTTAGCCTTCTCCGACGGCGTGCATGACATCAAGATGAAGGAGGAGCTGGCGATGCATGAAGACCTGTGCACCTCCTTGGAGCTGTTCAACTTGGCAACCAAGTGCACCAGGGCTGAGGATGCGCGCCTCTCCCTCCTCGAGCTGCCTGCCGCAGACCCAGAAGAGAAGAAGCCCAAGGCCAAGGACGTGAAGCGCAAGGGGGCTGCCGTGCTCGCGGCAGAGCCAGACACCAAGCGGGGCAGAGATCAGCCCGAATCCTCCAAGGGCAGTCGGTACTGCGTGTACCACGACCTCCACACCCACAACACCAATGAATGCCAAGAGCTCCGGGCCATGCGTGAAGGAAGGGTCGGCCGATGTCCCGACCGCAGCGACCGGGGCTACGGCCAGGGAGGAGGAAGGAACGCGGGACGCTGGGAAGACCGCGGCCCACGCCAAGGGTGGCGCGACCAACCTCGCGAGGATTGCTGGCAGGACCCGCCTCGCGAGGGAGGCTGGAGGGATCAGCCTCGCGAGGATCTCCTGCAAGGTAACGCAGGCCTCCCTCCGCTGCCGCCGCAACCAAGAAGAAATGAAGACCATCATCAAGACGAGGGGGCTGGGGGCTTCCAGGAACCACGTGCGATCGCTTGCATCCTGGGCGGAGCCCAAGCCCCAGACTCTCAGCGCATCTTCAAGCAGTTCGCCCGTGTAGTGAATGCAGTCCTCCCCAAACTCGAGGCCACGCGCCCTCTCAGGTTGTGGGCGTGCGCCATCACGTTCAGCTCAGCGGATCAGCTCAAGTGCGCGGCCACAGCCGGAGTCCTCCCAATGCTTTGTTCCCCAATCATCAGCAACGTGCTAGTCACCGGGACCCTCATCGATGGCGGGGCAGGGCTCAACGTCATGTCCGTGAAAATGTTCCACAATCTCCAAGTGCCCTACAATCAGCTTTAGCCAACCAAGCCTTTCTCCGGAGTCACCGACGGCTCCACGGTCCCGATTGGGCAGGTCCGCCTCCCTGTCACCTTCGGGGCACACGACAACTACCGCACCGAGCTCATCAACTTCGACGTCGCCCACATTCGCCTGCCGTACAACGCCATCCTCGGGTACCCAGCGCTGGCCAAGTTCATGGCCGTAACCCACCACGGCTACAACATCCTCAAGATGCCAGGAAGTGGTGGAGTCATCACGGTGCCCTGCGAAGAGAGAGACGCAGTGTGCTCCCTGGTGCGAGCCTTTCAGGCCGCATCACTGGAAGACTCAGATCACGGAAGCAGGAGGCTTCCCGAGGCCGCCCCCAAGAAGAAGAAGACATCGTTCAGCCCGGCCCCTCTGGAGGCAGGCCCCTCAGGGCCCGCGCCTGCTCAGGGGGAGCCTCCTTCATCGCATAGGGAAGCGCGCCCGGCACCCTCCTCAGGCAGGGCTCGGGCGCTCTCCCCTGGAGGGTCGCCGGCCTCGCCGAGGTCACAAGGGAGGCGCTTGGGCACCATGTGGAGGCGTGTTTCGAAGCACGTTTCCCTCAAGGAGCAAGGCAAGGAGGGCCAAACCCTAAGGAGTTCATCAGCAAGGCCATTCAGGAGCTACAGGAGTCAAGAGTCATGAGAGGCAGCCGCCGCCTACCCGCTGTGGCCCCCCATCCAGGCGAGGATGGTGGGCTGCGCGTCTGCATCGACATACCAGGGCTCAACCGAGCCGTGTCTCAGGAGCGCCTCTGGCCCTCGCAAGTGGGACACTGCGAGGGTCCGCCCCACAGCTACGTTCGCATGCCTTATGGCTTGCCGAACGCGGCTGCCGCGTACCAGCGCCTCATGAGGGCCATCCTGGAGGCTCAAGAGGTCAGGTGTTCTGCAGCCCTAGCGGAGATGGAGATGGTCCGCGAGGCGCCACCAGCGCCTTCGGAGCCTCCCGAGGCCCCTTGGCCTGGGGGCTCATGAGAATCGGCTCCCGCCGCCCACCGAGTCTGCTACACCAACACCCCTTCATCCCCAACATCATCAGGTGACATCTTTCAAGTTTCATTTCCAGCTGGGAGTGCCTCAGGGCCGCAGTATTCCCAGGCCGCGTGGGTCCGTCCCTGCGGCTTGTATCCCTTCTATTTCATGTTCTTAGATTACCTTATTGGGGGCGCCCCTTGGGCTGCATCATCACCCAAGTCGCTCGGGTCTAACCCAGCGGCGTGTACCCTTCTTGCATTTATCTTAGGGCCATGCTTTCGACCCATCATGCTTGTTATTTGGCCCCTGTCCGTGGCACCTTTTCTTCCTGGATGTCGCAAGCTTGCGCGTTACCTGAGCATCGCGACTCAGGGCTCCTACTGGCTCTCCAGCCCTCACCCTCTAGTCTTGTCCATGGCATCACGACCTGGCATGCCAGCGACGGCTGAGACCAGCTCGAGGGCCGGGACCCAAGGAAGTAGAGTTTTGACATCTAACCCAGCTTGCGCGTTAAAGGGGGGGTGCCCGAGCATCGCGACTCAGGGCTCCTACCGGCTCTCCAGCCCTCACCCTCTGGTCTTGTCCATGGCATCGCGACCTGGCATGCCAGCGACAGCTGAGACCAGCTCGTGAGCCGGGACCCGAGGACGTAGAGCACCGATATCTAGCCAAATTTGCAGGAACACACTCCAAGATAAGGCCTAGCGCCAGGCGCAACCTGCCTTGGGTTAGGGCCCCGTGAGTCCCGCGCTGGTTCACGGGTGCCCCAACACACCTCGCCAGGCCTTTCGTGCCTCGTCGCCTCTCCAAAGCAACTAACAGCTAACTGTCAATTGTCACGGCAAACTCTCGTTCCTTTTGATATGAGCCTGCAGGGTCCCTCCAAGGAGCATCGTCTGGCGAGGCCCTCACGGTGTCTTCTTCACTCTCGTCCACGCAAACCTCTTGCACGTTAAAGGGGGGGTACCTGAGCATCGCGACTCAGGGCTCCTACTTGCTCTCCAGCCCTCACCCTCTGGTCTTGTCCACGGCATCACGACCTGGCATACCAGCGACGGCTGAGACCAGCTCGAGGGCCGGGACCCGAGGACGTAGAGCAGAAAGGGGAGTGAAGGCGAGTGGGGAGGAGCACGCGAGGACCTCGCCAAGCAACCCCTCGCTGGCCAAGGCACGGACCTAGCGCCGCACCAGGAAGCGTTTCTTGACCCTTGAGATAAGTCATCCTACGAGAACATTAGCTATCACAGCACCATCCCCGCACCTAATGCAATCCCGCGTTAGCAACGTTGCTCTCCTTTCTTACTGAATGATGGCTGCTTGGGCGCTAAGGGGGACCTCCTGAGCATCGCGACTCAGGGGCTCTTACCGGACCTCGGGCCGCTCACCTCCTGGCCTTGACCATGGCATCGCGACCTGGCATACCAGCGACAGCTGATGCCTCCTTGGGACTGGGACCTGTCGGCGCAGAGCATCAAGCCCTCACGAGGTCTGAAAGGAAGAAACTAAGCTAAGACGGAATAAGCATCTCGCACTGCTTCACAATGAGGATCATATTGGCAAACGGAGGTACAAACATCTTACAAGCCCCCGCGGGGTATATTCTTGGCTCCTCGCAGGAACAAAAGACGCAAATCCTAAGGAGTCCTAACTACAGGGACCATCGCGGTAGACGCCATCATCAACAATGGGCCGCCCAGCACCGGCGCCAACCCCATCCAGATCAGGGGCGGCGACGGCATGACGAGCCCGCCCTGCTCCGGGAGCGGTGCAGGCTCGGGGACTCGTAGCTGTCATCGCTCATCTCCGGAGTCGCGAAGAGCTCGGCGGAGTCGCTGGATCCTCCGGCGCCTCCATCGCCTGAGGAGCTGCCAAGGAAGCGGTTGGCCGGCCTCTGTCTCACCGCGGCAGGGTCCCGACTGCCTCTCCCGGGGCAGCACTCCAGCCGGCGACCCTCCGCATCGAAGACCTTGAAGGACATCACCGAAGAACCGTCGTACTCCAGGTGGATCGCGAGGGCGCCCCTTGCCCTGCAAACCCGGGCGACCTCGCCCCAGCCTCGAGTCATGAAGACCTCGCCCGGGGCAACGACCGCGACCTCTGCCCCGGTCATGAGGGTGCCGCAGCCGGCGTGCTGCAGCCAAAGCCCCAGGGGTTCCCCCTGCGGGATGACAGAGGCGAAAAAAGGAGGAAGGCGAATCCAATACTTAGGAGGCGTGGCGGAGCGAAGCACGAACTCTCGGGAGGAGCCTTCGGTGTGGACTCCAGGGGGGAAGATGCACACCTTCGTGACCCACCGGCGCCGACGGCGGCGCCGCCCGTGGTGTTCGGCGTCGGCTCCTTCAGAGCCCTTGATATGGGAGTACAAGGGAAGTGGGAACCCTGGTGGCGGCCGCTCATACCAGGGTCTCGGCGCTTCCTGGTGGGCGCCCTCACCCCAATGGCAGAGGGCAAGCCGTTTCTTCGGTGGAAGCGGGTCAAGATCCTCTTTGGGAGCTTTTCCCTTCTCTTCCGCGGAGAACCGGCGGATCGGAGCCATTGTAGCAAGACGGAGCAAGGACCAGGAAGAAGGAGAAGCGAGGAGAGATAGAATGGAAGGGCACGCGCCGTTCCATACTTATAGCCGGCAAAGGCCAACCGTTGACCTCCACGATCGCAGGTAATCATGACCCGCTTTGCATGCAGGGACTTGTCGAATCCGTGCAGTTGCCGAGGCGTCGTGGGGAAGCGGAGGCACCCACGTCCAATCAACCGCCACACGGCGCCCAAGGCCGCAGGCTGTTAGGGCGCGCTAGGGGCTACTGTCGGTGTTCTGGGAATGGGGGTACCCAGACTTGCCTGCCTCCAGCGTGGCTCAAAGGGGGCCCAGCGCGGCCCATCTTCATCAACACAAGCTCAAGACCCTCGCGAGGGGGCCAAGCCTCACGGGGCGGATGACAAGGAGCTTCTTCAGGCATAGCCTCATCAGGCTCGCTCACAAGGAGGCGGAGAGTTCAAGGTGGGGTACCTTGTGAGGTTCCCATGACGCAAGCCATGACGACCAAGGGCGCTAGTCGGGCGCCAGCCCGCGCAGTGTCCTCCTTTCCTCTTTGGTGCAAAGGGAGAAAGCGCAGGCGAAAGCATAAAGCGAAGGCATCCATTTCGGTGCAACAAGACCAAGACCAGCCCAACGGCAGGGAGGAAGTCATTGTGGAGCCCAAGCAGGCGTCACCACCAGAGCCTTTGACAGGCGAGGACCAACTTTAGTCAGGATAGGTGTACCCGCTGTTCCCCTTCAAAATGGCCAATTGTTGGCGCCCTTCCCGGTCAATATTTGGGGAGAGGCCCAGGGCCTTTGCCTATAAATAGGACTAGCCACCCCCAGGGTAGAGGCATCTGGATCCTCACCAAGAAACTAGTAGATAGAGCGACTGAACTCCTCCTAGCAGTTCGTCGCATCAGTCAAGAACAGATCCTCGCGAGGCTATTCTTCCGTATTGTTCATCATCAGCCCGAGAGGCAATCCACCACACCACACACTGGAGTAGCGTATTACACCACAATGGTGGCCTGAACCAGTATAAACCCTGTGTCTCTTGTGTTGTTCTTTTCGTAGTTTAGATCCTAACGATTCGGCGAGGAGCAGGTAGGCAGAGGGCGAAATCTCCGCGCGCACCCCAGTGTTCGAACCTCAAGGGTCTGCCGAAACCCGAAATCCGACACACACAGACATAATGTATCTCACAAGCAAACAAATCAAACTAAGCGAATAAGTAGCAAAAATAGACAAATCTCTCTCTCTCTCTCTGAAGCCTATGATCTATACACTTTCTCCCCCTTTGACAACAAGTTACCAAAAAGCTCAAAAATGCATAGTTCTATTGTATATCATGTTGGAGCTAGAGGGGTTGCCACTGGAGGGAGGTGTTGAGAAGACTCCAAGGATGAATGCATCTGTAGATGATGTTGGAGCTGGAGGGGTTGCCACTCGAGGGGCAACAGAAGTTGTGGGAGCTATGGCTGGAAGTGCTGAAGTTGTAGCTCTAGTGTCTGTCACTGTAACTGCTGCAGACCTCTGTTCCCTAGGCACTCTATGGAACACCTGTGTAGTAGCTTTGCCCTTCCTCTCCAGTGCTTCTTCCTGGAGTTCTTCAACAACTGTCTGTATCTCAGTCACCTTCAAGTCCATATCATAGAATTTTGTGTCAATGATCCTCTCCAAGCTCTCTTGGTTTTGAGTCAGGGTATCTAGTCCTTTCTCAATCCTCAGGGTTGCTTGAATCAGAAATCCAAGCTGGTCTTGCTTTGACTTGAGAAAGTCTTCTTAAGCTTCTGCTGCACTTGGCATCTTTGCTGCTTTTTCTGCTCTGGCTTTCTCCTTCTTCTCATGACCTACAACTGAAGACGGATCTTCAGCATCCATGACAACTGTGTTGTCCTCAAGGCCAGGCAGCAAAGGAAGATGTTCTTTGTCCAAAATATACACTCATTGCTTCATCTTGGAATTGATTATCTCTTGGATGTGTGGAGCATATCCACAAGATCTCTTCTGGTCAGCTGTTGTCCTTTTGATTGTCTCAACAATCAAGCTCATGACTTTGAACTTCTGTGGGACAACATCAAACAACTGCAGCAAGTTGATGGAATGGCCTCTGATCATCCTGTGATCTCGAGATTTGGGCAACAGAGTGTGCCTCAAGATGCTGCTTATGGTGGCCAAACCAGACAACAAATAGTAGACTGACCCAAACTTATGTGTCTCCAAGGCCTTATCTGGAATTTCCTTATACATATTGGCCATGGTGTTATGATCTTTTATCTTCTTAGCGTACACATCTATGTCATTTTCTTCTTCTTTAGGTGCATTTATGAGTCTAGCCCACTCATCAACTGTTGATTGGTGCCTCTGACCTTCTATCATCCATATAATCCTTCCATCTAGATAGAAGTGAGCTGTTGAGTAGAATTGCATTATTAGCTCATCATTCCACTTTGTGAGATTCTGACCAACAAATTCATCAACACCATTTGCTTTGAAGCTTTCATGCACTCCTAGGAAATGGTCAGCAATTACATCAATGTATTTCTAGTCCACCCATCTCATATCACTAACTATCGGTTTCTTGTCCAACAACATTGTCTCATAAAAATCATGTTGCTCTTTGGTGTGGAACCTATAGTCCACTGCAGTCCTCCTCACAGCATATGGGTATGCTTGTCTCCATTTCCTGAGACCAGCATCCTTTCTTTCCTTCATATTTTCAGCAACTGGGTGACTGTCATTACGGTCTGGAATCATGGGTTTGAGTTTCCTAAGCACTTGGGCTTCAGCTTCTTCTGCAGCTTCAGACACTCGGGCCTTGTTCTTCTTTGTTGCAGTTATATTCCTGGTGCTTCTCTTTGGAGCATGAGCTGGAGCTTTGGGGGTTGTCTAGGGCTTTGAAGGATCTGCCCCAGACTTGATGGCATCCCCCATCAGCTTCTGTGACTTAGCAGGAGGTGCTTGAGTAGCAACCTCTTCTTCCTCTACCTCCTCACTTGCAGAATCCTTCCTCATAGATGGATTTGCAATCACTCTAGTTGTAGTTTTTCTGACCCTCATCTTCCCTTCTTCACCTGCTTTTGTCTCAAGTGTGAAGACCATAGTTTCCTGAGTAGAGGTTCTGGCCTTTGGCATGGGAACTCTCTTGGCATGTGCCTTCTTGTGCATACCAGGTTTTGTTGCAGCAGTAGTTACATATTCCTTTTTCAGCACTTTCTTCTTGGAGCTTACTTCCTCCTCGGCAGCCATATAGTCCTCATTCTCTGAGTTTGAGGTTCTCTTCTTCCTTGTCCTTGTAGCTGCCTTGGGAAAATTGCTTGGAGTGCTCCTACTGCCATCATCAGAGCTGCTAGAGGGACTAGTGCCCTCACTCATGTTCACTTGCTCTTCTGTTTTGTTCTGGCTATCACACTGGTCAGACATTCTGGCAAAGCAAACTGACAACAGACACTGTGAATAGATATAGATAAGGTAGAGTAGATGAGCATCACAAAGTGCAGAGTTTTTGCAAAAAGAATCAGTCAAAAGTTCCGTTTTAGTTTTCTACAAGAAGCATTTAGGAGCTACCGATTTGTAAAACTCGGTAACACCGAAGCAACTTTGGAGTCTAAACATGTGGAATTGGTCAGACGGAGACACAGTTTGGTGACTCCGAGTTTCCTAGGGTTTCACAAAGTCCTGGTATCGGTCACACCGATTGTCAACTTTCGGTCAGACCAAAAATCACTTGTGCTTTGGCCTAAGCCAAATCGGTGGAACCGATTCCTACAACTCGGTCGGTCTGAGATGAGTCCGGCAGAAACCTAACCCTAAATTTTCAAATCAAATCTAGTCTAATGGAAGTTCTCTATGGATGGATCGATCTCATACGTGGTAAAGAACATGGCATTGACCTTGTGCTCAGAATCGGAGGGAAAAATAATGCACAAGGGTTCGAACTCATACCCTATCTTGGCGGTGAGTTCGCTACGGCAGCAACAACGGTGTTGAAATCCGTTGAAGGCAACGGAGACTGGCGGCGGGAGGTCGCTGGTGACAAGGTGACGATCCGGAGACCCAAGAGTCAGAGAAGGACGTGCGCGGGCGAAGAGGTTTTGAAGTGATTTCCAAAATCTGGCCCGTCAGTATATATATCCTGACACTGTTGGTGTGACCGAGTGGAACAACTCAATGGCACCGAGACGCAGAATCGCAAGCGGTTACTGCAACTCGGTGAGACCGAAATGTTCTAATTGGTTGCACTGAGATTGAAAACTTGATCAACCCAGTGAACTCGGTGTGACCAAAATGGAGGACTCGGTTAGACTGAAATACACAGAGAGGTTTTTGAAGTTTTGAGTCTATGACAAAATGGGACTCCGAGTGCTCCTCACACAGAGGGTTTGAATTTGACTTCGATCAAACTTTGTGATGTAGCATGAATATAATTTGAGAAGAGAAAAGCATAGATAGCTAGAGGGAATTCTTAGGCATTCTTGTCCATCCATTTGGCAAAAAGAAGAAACTCCAAACAATCAAAGCAACAAATGGATGTCCTCAAATGAGAAAAGTATGCAACCAACATGCTCACACAATAAAATAGCAAATGAAATATGTGGCAAAGCATGCACAATCACTCTAGCATCTATCAAGCATTTGGCGATGACTAGGTCATGTGTATATGAGTATATTGACTTAGGAGTCAAATGAGAACATTTGATCATAGGTCATACTTTTCATTTAAGCACAAGTGGGGTTGCCACTTTTACATAAAGCATTGTTGTGTTCACACCATTAGAGTTGCTCTAGCTCAATTCTTAGAGTAAAGCTCCACCTAGATGTGATATCCCCCATTAAGAGGGATCAACTAACCTTGGGTTTTGTCGATGATGACTTCATGTAGATATTGAAGATGTGGATGCTCATTGTTGATGTAGATCATTTGAAGCAATCCATTGGAGTGAGTTGCACTTTCAATACCTACATGGGTTAGTCCCACAAGGAACAAACAAGGATATCCATAGACATAGAGTGAAGCACACACATGATGATGTTCATGAAAGCATTAGGTTACCTTGTCCCTTGTCTTACCAAAAAGAGGGTTTGTGACTCCTTGAACTATTGCAAGATGTGGAAGTTGTTTGCACTTGTCCTTGCCAAAATAAATATGAGTGAAGTATGTTGGCGGAGTCACCCTGAAGAACTCTCTAGTTCTTATTCTTCAGGATCCACATCATCTTTATGGGAATCCTTGGAGTTGTAGATGTACTTGATGAAGTAGAACTTGATGTAGTCTTGGGAACCCACTTGACCAAGGCCTTCGGAGCATCTTCAAATGCATCAATATCTTCTTGAAGCTTGTCCTTCCCTTTTAGCTTGTGGTCTTGTGGTGGAAGATCATCTTGAGCTTGTGTCCCCTTGAAGGAAGTAGGGTCATTGATCTTCTTCCCACTCAACTCAACTTTCGTCTTGACCTTCTCTCGTTGAGGAACAAACTTCGTCTTGGGGTATTGATCTTCTTCCCACTCAACTCCATTGGCATTGAACTTTTGTTCAAAACCAACACCTTGATGTTCAAGAGAACTACTAGAAGCAACAATATTGGATTTAACATGATTATTGTTACTACTAGAAGAAGAATCTTTCTTGTTCTTGTTGCTAGAATTTACTTGTGGCATGTAAGTAGACAAGAGCAAATTCTTGGCAATGTAAGAACTTTTCTTCCAAGAACATCATTGATGGCCTTTAAGAACTCATGCTCTTGCTCAAGATTGAGCTTTTCGAAGCGTAACTTCTCATGAGTATTTAAAGTTCTCGATGATCTTCTAAAGTAGTTTCATGAGCTAACTTAAGAGTGTTTAGTTCTTTAGTTAGACGCTCAATCTTCTTCTTATCTTTGTCGTTCATTTTATCTTGAGTAGCATGATTAATTGATGTTTTAGCATAGTATTCATCACTAGAGTTGTCAACAAGTAAATCATCATCACCTAGCAAGTCATCTTCATCACTATTGAACTCATCATACTCGGGGTGTGTTACCTTGGGGCCTTTAGCCATGAAGCATATCCCAATTCCTTCATTTGGTGAATCAAATATGTCATAGGAGTTGGTTGACACAAGTGCTAGACTGCCAACACCTTCATCTTGAGTATATTCGGAGTCGGAGTGATAACTTCTCTCAGAGTGGTGGTCGGAGTCGGAGCCGGATACCCATTCACCAACATGACCTTGATGTCTTCATTTTGTGTAGCTCCTTGATGACTTGTCCTTCCTTTCTGAATCCTTGCTTTTTCGAGAGGTTCTTCGTTCGTAGCGATCATCTCTACTCCTTCTCTCTTGGAGGTGATTCTTACCTTTTGCTTCTTCTTTTAGGTGAGTCTTCTCTTATTTTTGTAACAGCCTGGATTTTGTCCCTTTTCTTTTTCTTCTAATTTATTTGTTTTTTACTCTGTTTTCCTTTTTGGAGTGGTTCAGTGGCCTTGCCACCTGGGAAATCATCCTCTTTCCTCCTCCCAAGTGGCTCATCATTCTCAAAACCTTGCCAAAGATCATGTCACTTCACTCCTTGATCAAACCCTAAAATATTTTTCGAGGGAATATTCCTTTTTCATTAAAGGAATAACCCTATCTGCCCTGGGTTGTGAAGCACCCTATGTTTCTATCCATCAAAAAATCCCCAAATAATTCTCATAATTCCTTTGGGTCATATATAGCTCAAATATGCCCAAACGTTGCCTTGGCTAGTTAAGAAATAATTCCCCAATATTCCTTTTTCTATTCTGCCCTGAATGGCACTTTGTGAAGGAAGTGTCATTTATATTTTTTCCTAGTGACTCCCAACCTTTTTGGGCATGATTATATGTCCAAATAATTGCCCCATGCACAAGTTAAAATTTATTTGCCTATCCAATCTTCCTCAGTGAATTCTCAAAGTTTCTGTCAAATAGAAAGCTTTGTGAAGGAAGTACTAGCTAGGACTATCCAAATGAGTTGAACTTTTGCACACTCCTTATTGTGCTCATATTAACCCCCTTCACCCATTTGAAGCCCCATCCAATCACCTATGTGAGCACAGGAGCAAATCTTTGTGTCTGGCAATAATTTTAGGTTATGAAGCAAGTGAATTTTATATTGCTTCAAAAATCCTGATAAATTACCAGATCATTATTCTACCCATAAAACATCTCTCCAGCCAATTTGGCATCATTTCATTGAGCCATTTGATCACCATAATTATTCCAAGTTTCTGGTCAGCATAGATGTTTGTGAAGCAAGTGCTATTTTGGTTTGTCCATTTGACATGAGCTTTTTACAGCATCTCCATATGACCAAATGATCAAGCTTTGTCCAATATGAGCTCAAGTTGACACTTGATGTGAGTGCACCATCCTGATCTTCATTTTTGTACCAAATAAGCAGTTGTGAAGCAACTATGATTTATCTTGGTCCTTTTCCCCTCAGACTCCCTAGGATCATAGTCCCTCCATGGCTAAACTCCCCAGACATCAATTTTACCATTTACCCTCCCTGGTTTTACCTCTAGGATGTTGCCAAGTTTGCAACAGCAAACTTGTGGAGCTTGGTTTACTCCACTCCCTTTGTCTCTGCCTGTCTATTTACCGTAGTAATATTCCACGCTGGAAGGACTATGTGGTAGACATGATTTAGCCTCAGTAAAAACTCCATACCACACCATGCCAGTGGTGACCACGAGGGCAGCCAGCCAAAACGGTGGTCTAGCCACTGTTCTCGTCGGCAGCGCTGCTCCGACCGTCCCTGACCTCACCATTAATGTCCTACAGCTCCCCCTCATTGTCTCTCTTCGCGTGGACACCTCTCCCCCTCCGGCAGCTTCCTCACCGATGCTCGCCGACGAACGCCCACGGGTGCACTGTGCTCCGTTTGGCTCTGAGCTCGTCTCGGCTTCTTCCTTTGCTCCCTGGCGTCGCCTACCGCTCCGTGACCCCTACATCACTGCTCGTCGCCTTCCCGTGGCCTCCCGTGCTCACTGGCTGTCTCTAGAGCTTCGGCCGGACATGCCCGGCAGCACCCGAGGCCGTACCCCCTCACCCCGCCTATAAATGGCCTCCCCCAGCCCTCTAAGCTCTCCATCGACCTCCCACCCTCCTCCGGTCCTGCCTAGCCTGTTTCCCGAGCCCCGAAGTGCCTCCTCGCTGCTAACCATCGCCATGGCCGCCGCCTCGGCTCGGCTAAATCCACCCGGAGTCGAGCCCCTCCCCTCCTTCTACCACCACCAGAGACCCACCTAGTCCCCCGTGAGCCTCCCTGTCCTCTCAGCCCATCGCCGGAGCCTCTGGTGCCGTCATCCCCGAAGATCGCTGCCACCAGAGCCGCCTCTGTTCCCCTCTCCTCGCGGTCGTCCCGCCACTTCCCGGAGCTGTCTGACCCTGGGGATGGGGGTGCGGCCGGTCCTCCCGAGCCCGCTGGTGGCCTCCGTTTGGCCGGAGGTGGCCAGAGTCGCCGAGGCTGGCGCCAGTCGAGCCACTGCCTCGCCCCTCCCCTGCTCCCGTAGGGGAAGAAGAAGGAAAGCGGGAGGAGGGCATTGACCATCTGCATGGACCCCGCGGGCCCCAAGTGTTAGTGACCCAAGCCTCGGCACCACCCCTACCAAGTGGATAAGTGGCGGGCCCCACCCGCGTGGGACCCGCACGACAGCGCTGACCGGTCCACGCCACATCAGATAAGTGAAGGCGCCTTTCCGTTTTACGTTTTCACTGATCGAAAACGTATTTCTAACTTTATGCCTCTGCCTTATCCACTCAGGGACCCGACTGTGAATTTTATTTTTGCAGAAAAGTCCCTGAACTTCAACACCTCATAACTTTTTAACCGTAACTCCAAACGAGGTGATTCCAAAGCCCACTTCTTTGTTTCGTCCAGCCCATTCTGTTGGTTTCATTTTCACTATGGTTTGACACTGTGAAAATGACCATTTTGCCCCTGCGCTTAATCAGCCCCCTCTGAGAGAGAAAGATTTCCGGTGATTCGTTCCGCGAGCTTCTTGCACTTTCTCCCGATGATTTCTTCCACCCCAGGCAAGCCACACCCTCCATTTGCATCACTTTAATGCAGTGACATTGTTTCACTTATTTTAAAATATTTCTTTAGCAACATGACAATGTGCATGGCATTTTCTCGGAGTAGTTTTTTGATCTTGCTGTTGCCATGCTATTGTTTGGATTACTAGGAGTTATGTTTGTAGTTGATGAGTATCATGTTGCCATTGATGTACTAGTGGCTGGTATTATGATTGTTTCATGATGATATCTGTTAGTATATTTTTAGAGTATTACTTTGGATATCATGCTACCGTTTGGATTATGAGTGGTTAGTATGATTATTTTCATGATGCTAGTTGATGTTCTGTTGCTTGGAGTATTATTTTCGGTGATGATGGTTACATGTGGATCTTAGATGGATAGTTGTATTCTTGTTATTGGAGTAGTAGTATTCATCATGATAGTAGTGTTATGCTATCCTCGGAGTATTTTGGTATGCTGATATTATGCTGGATTATTGTTGGATATTGCTATGACTTGGATTATAGTTGATGGTTGACATCGGAGTATCAGCTATCATGGATATAGTTTTGTGGATAAATTCCGTCAGTAAGTTGGTCAGGTCCTGCCGAATCGAAGTTTTCCAGTGCAACCACATTTGCCGTTGTGGGGCGGTCCTAATGCGGTCTGTTGTCATGCCTCTCGCTGGTGCCTCCAACGAGGGAAGGTTATGCGCGGGCGCTACCCTAATCAGGTAGGACGGCATAAGCCTTGTGTGCATGTAGTTGGTTTTGAGCTTGTGTCCCTGTTTGGGACGTTTATGGTTTGGCCACGACGATGGTCGTTGTGTATGGAGGTAGACACGGGGCCACCCATGACTAGCCCAGTGGGGAGTGAGTCAGAGTGGCCGGGAGAGTGTCATGGCAGTAGTTCGGTTTTGTCGAAACGCCGTTGGTCCACCCGAATGGGAGTGCAAGGCCATGGGTTCTGCGGTGTGGGTACAATGCGCTACCTCTGCAGAGAGTGTATATTAAATCTATCGATAGCCGCGTCCTTGGTCACGGGCATGGGTTCGTACTAGGGTACACCATTCGATCAACACTCACATTACGGAATGACGTATTGTTGATGGATATATGGATATGTGGAGCAGTATAGATTGGCCAAGTATTGGTCGGGTTGTGATCGTCGTAAGGATCACGGGCCATTTATTGGTCGGGTTGTGATCGCCATAAGGATCACGGGCCATGTATTGGTCGGGTTGTGATCACTGTAAGGATCATGGGCCATTTATTGGTCGGGTTGTGATCGCCGTAAGGATCACATTTATAGTTTGGTTTTGATCACGAGGTGATCGAGCTGGTATATTGCTTGGCCGGTTCGCCAAGAGAGATATGGTTATGGAGAGTGGAGATGGTGATTTATCAGTGTTGTAGTAGTTTCATATTATGCTTAGGAATTGATGTTATATCATGGTAGCTGTTAGTTTAATTAACCTGCCTAATGCTATGTTGTTGTCTTTCCTTGACGTTTTTGGTTGTTGTGAGCTTGCAAGTACATTCAATGTACTGACCTGGCGTGTCATGCCAGATTGCAGGTGATGCCGTGATTCCTTGATTGCTTGTCGTGGTTTCCGTCCGTGCGAGCTAGATTGTGTCCCAGCCAGAGTCCCTGCGGAGTGCAGTTCACCACCTTCGTCATTGTTCCGCTGCTAGAAGATTTCCGTTGCTACCAGTTGTTCTGCTGCTAGCATATCGCAAGTGTAGTATCGCAGGCGTAGTGTCGTCGTACTGATGTGAACCTTTGTAACATCAAAACTTTGTATTCATTCTTGTAATAATAGAAAGCTGGTTTGTTTTATGTCAAGCAGTGCTGTATTCCAGAAGACTTCTCCTCGATCTCTGGGCTGGAATACGAGGCGTTCCGGTTTCTCTGAGCCGGGGTGCCACAATTTTTTAGGGAGCAATACACTCATTGGAGTACTGTCCGGGCCTTTTACAATTGTAGCAGTTTCGCTCACGACAAGAAGATCTTTTGTCATTGTAGGACCTTGACTTGGAACTTCTTTCCTTGCTTCTACTCTTGTAGAACTTGTCGAAGTTCTTCACCATTAAGCTCAATTCTTCATTGAAGGCTTGTTTCTCGTTCGATGATGTAGGAGCATCACACGAGGCTTTGTAAGCACCACTAGATTTGCTGTGAAGCTCTTTTTTGTCCTTGAGTGACATCTTATGAGCAACAATTCTTCCAATAACTTCGATTTGCTTGAGATGTTTGTAATTTGGCATCATTTGGATCAATGTGCACACGGTATCATATTTTCCATCAAAGGCTCTCAAGATCTTCTTGATGATGAATTTGTCAGTCATCTCTTCACTTCCTAAGCAGGCAATCTCATTTGTGATGAGAGAAACCTAGAGTACATTCCGGCAACACCTTCACCATCCTTCATTTTGACCTTGTCAAGTTGACTTTGGAGCACATCCAACTTGGATTCCTTGATGAACTCAGTACCTTCGTGCATATCAATCAAAGTATCCCAAATTTCCTTTGCGTTCTCAAGACAGATGATTTTGTTGAATTCTTCGCGGCACAAACCATTGAAGAGGATATCACAAGCTTGAGCTTTATATTGCAACATCTTCAATTCTTCCGCGGTAGCTTCACGGTTTGGTTCTCTCCCATCAAAGAATTCACCTTTCAAGACAATACACACAATAGCCCAAACGACGGGGTTATGTCCTAGAACATGCATTTTCATCTCATGTTTCCAACTAGCAAAATTAGTACCACCAAAGTAAGGACCTCTACGGTGGTAATTTCCCTCGCTAGATGCCATACTCTCGTAGGTTATGAAACCAAGGCTATGATCACCAAAGCTATGGAAATCAAGGCAAATGGAGACCAAAGCTCTGATACCACATGTAGGATCGAATGTATGTCTAGAGGGGGGTGATGAGACTACTTGACCAAATAAAACTTAACCATTTCCCAATTTTAGTTCTTGGCAGATTTTAGCAACTTAGCACAAGTCAAGCAATCTCAAAACAATTCAAGCAAGCATGCAAAGAGTATATGGGTAGCAGAAAGTAAAGCATGCGACTTGCAAGAAAGTAAATGGGGGGAGTTTGAAGGGAGCAAACGCAATGTTGACATGGAGATTTGTGGCGTGGTTCCGATAGGTGCTATCGTACATCCATGTTGATGGAGACTTCAACCCATAGAGGGTAACGGCTGTGCGAGTCCATGGGGGCTCCACCCACGAAGGGTCCATGAAAAAGCAACCTTGTCTATCCCATCATGGCCATCGCCCATGAAGAATTTGCTTCACTAGGGTAGATCTTCACGAAGTAGGCAATCTCCTTGCCCTTACAAACTACTTGGTTCAACTCCACATTCTTGATGGAGGCTCCCAAGTGACACCTAACCAATCTAGGAGACACTACTCTCTAAAAGGTAATAGATGGTGTGTTTTTGCTGAACTCCTTGCTCTTGTGCTTCAAATGATAGTCTCCCCAACACTCGACTCTCTCATTCTCATAGATTTGGCTATGGTGGAAAGATGATATGAGTGGAAAGCAACACTGGGAAGGCTAGAGATCAAGATTCATATTGTAGGATTGGAGTATCTTGGTCTCAACGCTTGAGTAGGTGGTTCTCTCTCAGAAAATGAGTAGTGGAAGTGTAGGTTTGTTCTGATAGCTCTCCCCACGGATGAAGAGTGGGTGGAGGGGTATATATAGCCTCCACATAAAAAATAACCGTTACACACAGATTCCCAAACTCGGTGGGACCAAATCAACAAACTCGGTCAGACCGATTTAGGTCAAAATATGAACGTTAGGATTTTCGGTGGGACCGATATAGTCATCTCGGTGAGACCGATATGCTAGGGTTAGGGCATCACGTAATCTCAGTGTGACCGATCGCATAAATTCGGTTGGACCGATTTCAGCAATAGGTACACAGAGGGTTGGTCAGGCAAACTCGGTGGGACCAATTCGCTCACTTCGGTGGGACCGAAGTGTTACGAAAAGGAAATAGGAAGTTTGCAATGCAAACTCGGTGGGACCGATTTCCTCATTTTGGTGAGACCGAAATGTTATAAAAGGGAAATAGAGAGTTTGCAATCCCATCTCGGTGAGACCAAGATCCCTATCGGTGAGACCAAAGTAACTACGGTTTGTGGAAGTGGCTATGTCAAATGAAACTCGGTGGCGCCGGATAGATCAAATCGGTGGGGCCGAATTTGACTTTAGCTTTAGGACATATGTGGAAATGAGAAAGTGGTTGAGGGTTTTGGAGAATATCACTAAGCATTTTGAGCAAGTAAGCCATTAAGCAACACCTCATCCCCTTTTAATAGTATTGGCTTTCCTATGGACTCAATGTGATCATGGATCACTAAAATGAAAATGTATAGTCTTAAGATTGTTGCCAATATATGTCCTTTGCATTTTGAGGGGTCCACATCTCTATTCCATTCCATTCCAATCATTGAACTTTCTGAAATGATCATCTTGAAATAGCATTAGTTCAATGAACTATATGTTGTTAAAAATTACCAAAACCACCCAGGGATTAGTTGCACTTTCAACCGTCCTTAGGAACTGAGATTTGTACTATCGGTGGGAATGACACCTATGGGATCAACGGGATCCCTACTGTGGTCGGCGGGCGCGGGGTTGCGAGAAGAGCAGGTCTAAGTGCCAGCACAAAGGTCGTTTACCCAGGTTCGGGCCACGGAGATCGCGTAATACCCTAGTCCTGCTTTGGTGTGTATATTAGTGTTCTTGATCTAGATATTGTGCGTGACTTCCTCAGAGAGCCGAATCCCTCTCTAGTACACCTATGGTCTCCATTTATAGTCAAAGGAGGTGCCACAGTGGCACACAGGAGGTGGAAAGGATACAGTACACAAGCTTATCGCTTACCATTACGGGACAAGACGCATTAAATGCGTGATGACCCACAAGTGTAGGGGATCTATCGTAGTCCTTTCAATAAGTAAGAGTGTCGAACCCAACGAGGAGCAGAAGGAAATGATAAGCGGTTTTTAGTAAGGTTTTCTCTGCAAGCACTGAAATTGTAGGTAATAGATAGTTTTTTGATAAGATAAATAGTAACGAGAAAAAAGTAAATAAAGTAAATAAAGTGCAGCAAGGTGGCCCAATCCTTATGTAGCAAAGGATAAGCCTGGACAAATTCTAATAATGAATAAGGAGCTCCGGAGGACACATTGGGAATTATCGTCAAGCTAGTTTTCATCACGTTCATAAGATTCGCGTTCGGTACTTTGATAATTTGATATGTGGGTGGACCGGTACTTGGGTACTGCCCTAACTTGGAAAAGCATCCCACTTATGATTAACCCCTATTGCAAGCATCTGCAACTACAAAAAGGAGTATTAAGGTAAACCTAACCACAACATTAAACATATGGGTCCATATCAACCCCTAACGAAGCAACGCATAAACTAGGGTTTAAGCTTCTATCACTCTAGCAACCCATCATCTACTTATTACTTCCCCATGCATTCCTCTAGGCCCAAATAATGGTGAAGTGTCATGTAGTCGACATTCACATAACACCACTAGAGGAAAAGACAACATACATCTCATAAAAATATCGAACGAATACCAAATTCACATGACTACTAATAGCAAGACTTCGCCCATGTCCTCAGGAACAAACGTAACTACTCACAAAGCATATTCATGTTCATAATCAGAGGAGTAATAATATGCATAAAGGATCTGAACATATGATCTTCCACCAAGTAAACCAATTAGCATCAACTACAAGGAGTAATCAACACTACTAGCAACCCACAGGTACCAATTTGTGGTTTTGATACAAGATTGGATACAAGAGATGAACTAGGGTTTTGAGAGGAGATGGTGCTGGTGAAGATGTTGATGGAGATGGACCCCCTCCCGATGAGAGGATCGTTGGTGATGACGTTGGCGACGATTTCCCCCTCCCGGAGGGAAGTGTCCCCGGCAGAACAGCTCCGCCAGAGCCCTAGATTGATTTCGCCAAGGTTCCACCTCGTGGCGGCGGAGTTTCGTCCTGTAAGTTTGCCCACAATTTTTTCCAGGGTAAAAGTGATGATATAGCAAAAGATGGACGCCGGAGGCCCACCAGGGGGCCCAGGAGATAGGGGGTCGCGCCCTATAGGGGGGGCGGCGTGCCCCCTGTCTCCTGGACAGGGTGTGGGTCCCTGGCCTATATCTTTCGCTCATAATTTCTTATTAAATCAAAAAAGTTGCTTCGTGGAGTTTCAGGACTTTTGGAGTTGTGCAGAATAGGTTTCCAGCGTTTGCTCCTTTTCCAGCCAGAATTCTAGCTGCCGGCATTCCCCCTCTTCATGGTAAACCTTGCAAAATAAGAGAGAATAGCCATAAGTATTGAGATATAATGTGTAATAACAGCCCATAATGCAATAAATATTGATATAAAAGCATGATGCAAAATGGACGTATCAACTCCCCCAAGCTTAGACCTCGCTTGTCCTCAAGCGGAAGCCGAAATCGAAAAATATGTCCACATGTTTGGAGATAGAGGTGTTGATAAAAATAAAATACGGACATGAGGGCATCATGATCATTGTAATAACAGCAACATATATAGATTTTTGTCATATGATTTCCTATGCTCAAGTAATAAGCAATTCACAATGTCAACTATGGTTCAAAAACTTCATTGGGAACTAACAAACTATAATCTCAGTCATTGAAGCAATTGCAATTTATCGTAACATCAGAAAGAGTCAATAATAGAGCTTTTCAGCAAGCTCACATACTCAACTATCTCTTAGTCTCCTACAATTGTTAACACTCATGCAATACTTGTGGTTATAGAGTTTCAGCCGGACACTGAGAAAGATAGGCGCTTATTATGTTGCCTCCCAACGTATTCACCTTCAGGTGATGTCAACAATAATAGCCTATGCCAACTTACATCCAACTGGATATATATATCATGATCTTTCAAACACGAGGAGCTTGCCAAAGGATAAAATGAAAAAGGGGAAAGGTGTGGATCACCTTGACTCAAGCATAATGCAAAAACATAAAGTAGAAGATAGGCCCTTTGCAGAGGGAAGCAGAGGCTGTCATGCGCGTTTAGGGTTGATGCACGAAATCTTAATGCAAAATAACGTCACTTTATATTGCCCCTTGTATGTGGACGTTTATTATGCAGTCCGTCGCTTTTATTACTTCCACAACAAGTTCGTACAAAGTTTATTTTCTCTACACTAATAAGTCATACATATTTAGAGAGCAATTTTTATTGCTTGCACCGATGACTACTTACTTGAAGGATCTTACTCAATCCATAGGTAGGTATGGTGGACTCTCATGGCAAAACTGGGTTTAAGGATATTTGGAAGCACAAGTAGTATCTCTACTTGGTGCAAGGAATTTGGCTAGCATGAGGGGGAAAGGCAAGCTCAACATGTTTGGAAGGTCAATGACAATATACTTTAACTGAGATGTCAAAAAACATAAACCATTGCGTTGTCTTCCTTGTCCAACATCCACTCTTTTAGCATGTCATACTTAATGAGTGCTTCACAATCATAAAAGATGTCCAAGATAATATATTTATATGTGAACCCTTCTTTCCTTATCACTTCCTATTAATTGCAACGATGACCAAGGCTACGTTCATCAACTCTCAACAATTTTTATGCCTCATACTTTCTATGTGTGAAGTTACCACTATCCATAAGATCAATATGAACTCTTTTATTCTTTTTATACTCTCCAGATCATAGCAACAAAGCAAAACCCTTGACTCAACACTAATCTTTATTATAGATAGCACACTGACTCAATTACATAAAGAGATCACAATGCAAAACTAAAAACTACTTGATATCAAAACTTCAAACGACTAGATCAAGATACTACTAAGAGGATTGAACTAAATAAAGCGGTAAAGATAGGAGTGTGATGGTGATACGATACCGGGGCACCTCCCCCAAGCTTGGCAGTTGCCAAGGGGAGTGCCCATACCCATGTGATTATTTCTCCTTCTTCACGGTTGGTGTTATGATGTTCTTGGCGATGATGCCCTTCAGGATACGGTTCTCCTCCTCGAGCTTATTGACTTGTTGTTTGAGGTCCATATTTTCTTTACGGAGCTTGCCGGTTACGTACAAAGCTCCTTTTACCCAATGATGTTGCATAGCTTCTCGAGAACAAGTGAAACTCTTTTTCATATTTTCATAAGAAAGAAATCCAGAGTTGGAAGGAGTGACCGAAGTAGGGACATCCAGGCTAGGTAGTTCCCCCATAGTGAATTCTGCTCGGAGATGAGAGGTAACTTCTTGATCCTCTTCCATGGCATCTATTCTTTTCAAATCAGCCTCCATCTCATCCTCCGTTGATGGTCCAAAGTGATAGGCATCGTTGTTTGCTCCAGGACCTGGCATTGGGTGAGAGACCCGACTCTCCCCAACTGACTCCTGAGAAGACATCTTGCTTTATTCGGCAATAGGAACAGCTCGAAACGAAAACAGAGGATATTTGCGTGATACGGTGGTCAAAACCTTCGGGAGCATATATAATGAATTTTTACCGACCAAAATACGTAATTTGCAAGAAAACGGAGTCCGAGAGGCACACGAGGTGCCCACGAGGTAGGGGGCGCGCCCTCCTCTCTCGTGGGAGCCTCGTGTCCCTTTCGGACTACTTCTTTCTTCCTAAAATTTTTAAATAATCCAAAACTGATAAAAATTGCCATTAGAGTTATTTTGGAGTCGGTTTACTTACCGTACCACGTACCTATGCCTTTTTGGAGTCTGGAATGTTCTGGAAAGTGTCCCTTATGTATTCCTCGGGGGTTATGGTTTCAATAATATTAGTTTCAAAATTGATAGGATTACCTGAAAATAATGTTTAATTCTTTGACCGTTTGCCACCCTCGGGTTTGTGCCTTCGAAGTTGTTGATTTTTATAGCACCAGAACGATAGACCTCCTCGATAACGTTGGGACCTTCCCATTTTGAGAGAAGTTTTCCTGCAAAAAATCTTAAACGAGAGTTGAATAATAACACATAATCTCCTATCTTTGAAAATCTTGGCATTCTCATAAGCTTCGGTTCTCCATTCATCAAGTGAGCTAATATCAAATAACCTTTTCCCACTGACAAGTTTGAAGTCATAATTGAGCTCTTTAATAGCCCAATATGCCTTATGTTCAAGTTCAAGAGGTAAATGACATGCTTTTCCATAAACAATCTTATAAGGAGACATACCGATAGGATTTTTGTATGCAGTTCTATAGGCCCATAATGCATCATCAAGTTTTTTGGACCAATTCTTTCTACATCTATTCACAGTCTTTTGCAAAATTAATTTGATCTCTCTATTACTCAACTCTACTTGACCACTGGACTGTGGATGATAATGAGATGCTATTCTATGATTGACATCATACTTAGCGAGCATCTTACAGAAAGCACCATGAATAAAATGTGAACCACCATCAGTCATAAGATATCTTGGGACTCCAAACCTCGGAAAAATAACTTCTTTAAGCATTTTAATAGAAGTGTTATGATTAGCACTACTAGTTGGAATAGCTTCTACCCACTTAGTAACGTAAGCAACAGCAACTAAAATATGTGTATAACCATTGGAGGCAGGAAAAGGTCTCATATAATCAAAGCCCTAAACATCAAACGGTTCAATAACAAGAGAATAATTCATAGGCATTTCTTGACGTCTACTAATGTTACCTATTCTTTGACATTCATCACAAGATAAGACAAACTTACGAGCATCTTTGAAGAGAGTAGGCAATAAAAACCAGATTGTAGTACCTTGTGTGCAGTTCTGTCTCCAGCGTGGTGTCCTCCATAAGATTCAGAGTGACACTTACGTAGGATCTGTTCTTGTTCATGCTCAGGCACATAACATCTAATAACACCATCTACTCCTTCTTTATAAAGATGTGGGCCATCCCAGAAATAGTGTCTTAAATCATAAAAGAACTTTTTCTTTTGTTGGTATGTGAAACTAGGCGGTATATATTTAGCAACAATGTAATTAGCATAGTTAGCATACCAAGGAGAAGTACGAGAAGCATTGATGACCGCTAATTGTTCATCAGGAAGGCAATCATTAATAGGCAGTGGGTCATCAAGAACATTCTCTAACCTAGACAAGTTGTCTGCAACGGGGTTCTCAGCTCCCTTTCTATCAATAATATGCAAGTCAAATTCTTGGAGCAAGAGAACCCATCTAACGGGGTTCTTAGCATCTTTCTTTTCCATAAGATATTTAATAGCAGCATGATCAGTGTGAATAGTAACTTTGGAATCAACAATATAAGGCCTAAACTTATCACATGCAAACACAACTGCTAAGAACTCTTTTTCAGTAGTAGCATAATTTCTCTGGGCAGTATAAAGAGTCTTACTAGCATAGTGGATAACATTCAATTTCTTATCGACTCTTTGCCCCGAAACACCACCTACAGCATAATCACTAGCTTCGCACATAATTTCAAAAGGTAAGTTCCAATCAGGTGGCTGAACAATAGGTGTAGTGATCAAAGCTTTCTTAGGTGTTTCAAATGCTTCTACACAATTTTCATCAAAGACAAAAGGAATATCTTTTTGCAATAAATTAGTCAGAGGCCTAGAGATTTTAGAAAAGTCCTTAATGAACCTCCTATAAAAGCCGGCGTAACCAAGGAAACTTCTTATACCTTTTATGTCCTTGGGACATGGCATCTTTTCAATAGCCTCAACTTTGGCTTTATCAACTTCAATACCTCTCTCGGATATCTTGTGCCCCAAGTCAATGCCTTCATTAACCATAAAGTGACACTTTTCCCAATTCAGGATGAGACTAGTGTCTTCGCATCTCTGCAAAACTCGATCAAGGTTGCTCAAACAATCATCAAACGAGGATCCATAGACGGAGAAGTCATCCATGAATACCTCTAAAAGCAAAAGTACCAAAAGGGCATCTTTGAAAGGTAGCAGGTGCATTACATAAACCAAAAGGCATACGTCTAAAAGCAAAAGTACCAAAAGGGCAAGTAAAAGTAGTTTTAGATTGATCCTTCGCTGACACAGGTATTTGAAAGAAGCCAGAATAACCATCTAGAAAGCAAAAATGTTGTTGTTTGGATAGCCTTTCTAGCATTTGATCAATAAACGGTAAAGGGTAATGATATTTCTTAGTAGCTTTATTTAACTTACGGAAATCAATTACCATCCTATAACATGTAATAATTCTTTGCGAGATCAGATCATCTTTATCGTTAGGAACAACGGTAATACCTCCTTTTTTAGGGACACAATGGACAGGGCTTACCCATTCACTTGGCAACGGGATAAATAATACCTGCCTCAAGGAGCTTTAGAATCTCCTTTCTTACCACTTTCTTCATTTTGGGATTTAATCGTCTTTGAGGATCTCTAACTGGTTTGGCATCGTCCTCCAATGTAATTTTGTGTTGACATAACGTGGGACTGACGCCCTTAAGATCATCCAGAGTATATCCAATAGCACCTCGGTGCTTCTTCAGAGTTTTCAATAATCTTTCTTCTTATTTCTCTGAAAGGTTAGCACTAATAATAACAGGATATATTTCTTGTTCATCAAGATAAGCATACTTAAGATTATCAGGTAAGGGTTTGAGTTCAGACACGGGATCACCCTTGGGTGGAGGGGGATCCCCAAGAATTTCAACGGGAAGGTTATGTTTTAGCATAGGTTCCTGTTTAAGGAACACTTCATCAATTTCTTCCCTTTCCTTCATAAACATGTCGTTTTCATTGTCTAGAAAATATTGTTCTAACGGATCAGTTGGAGGAACAGCAATGGAAGCAAGACCAATAATTTCATCCTTACTAGATGGTTCCCTTTCACGAGGTTGTCTACTAAACTTCGCAAAATTAAACTCATGAGACATACCATCTATGCCAACAGACAATATTCCTTTCACAATTAATCTTAGCACTAGCTGTATTCAAGAAGGGTCTACCAAAAATAATGGGACAAAAATCATCTTGTGGGGAAGCAAGAACAAGAAAATCGGCAGGGTATTTAACCTTCCCACACAACACTTCAACATCTCTCACAATCCCAATAGGTTTGATGGTATCCCTATTAGCAAGCTTAATAGTAACATCAATGTCTTCTAATTCAACAGGTGCAATATCGTGCATAATTTCTTTATAAAGATCATAAGGTATCTCACTAGTACCTGAACCCTGGCATAATATTTTTGATGTGTTGGTTGACACGATTATTACACCACCTTACTTCGGAGAACTCATTATTTTATGTGGTGACGCGATCATTTGCATAAATGCATATTGGAGATTTCCTTGCTGTTGGAAACAGATATACTTGTGATGATATCCACCCTCGAATGCCTTGCATGCATGCCGGAAAGAAACCCGGGAAAGCCTCTGCCTTGGGTAGGCATGGGCTTGTCTCCGGTCTCCGTCGGGACGGTTATGTCCGGTATGACATGGTGAGGAATAATGAGTGGTGATTTTGTTGGTTGGAATATATATTGGTTACACATATCATGCAGGAAATTCACAAACCTCCTAGTCGACCGTAGATCGAGTCTTGTTCCAGTAACCCCCATACTTGTTTCGTACTACCACTTGTCCCTACAACAGGTAGGGTACGGTTCAGTAAGTCGTCAACCCTTTCAAGCACACACCGTACAGAGAGGCCATGGTGGAAGATACCGGTTGTAGCCGGTAGGCAGGCCACCTGGTCCGGGGGCATGGGTGTTTCCGGTTGGGACCGAGAGGGGGGCACCCCTTAGAGCGCGCGATATAAATTTGATCCCATGCTATGCGAGGTTGTAGCCTCCCCACTTAGAGTTCTGCATGACAGGTGTCGTGGGTGATTCCAGACACCGGTAAGTTAAGCTGGTGTGTGCAAGTCAGGTGTGTTTTCAATTAAAAGATCGTAGACGGAATTAGTCCCGATGGACTAAAGGAATCCGTTACTCGTGGGTAAAGAGTACACCCTCTGCAGAGATTAAATCTGTTCGAATAGCCGTGTCCATGGTTAAGGACTACAGTCTTGGATGGGTCAAGTGTCGGTCTTAGTGTTGGTCTTCGGAGGAGAAACTACTAAACTAGAACGTGGGTCATGACTGATGACTTGTGATGATTATGTTTATTTTTATTATGGACTAACCCATTATATTACTTGAATTATTGAGTATCCCTGGGACGGTTCTACCTCCTGGATATTCATTGTGATTATTTACTTTATAAGCCCTTTATGTGGTGTCGCTGAGACGCCCGACTGTGGCATGATTGTTATTTATTTACTTTATAAGCCCTTTATGTGGTGTCGCTGAGACGCCCGACTGTGGCATGCTTGTTATTTATTTACATTATAAGCCCTTTATGTGGTGTCGCTGAGACGCCCGACTGTGGCATGCTTGTTATTCATATACTTTATAAGCCCCTTTATGTGGTGTCGCACAGACGCCCGACTGTGGCATTTTATTTCCACTGCATTATTGCATATTCATGTTGCAAAAAAAAATTAACCTGCTTGCATGCATAAAAGATTTTTATTTATGACTCACGATGTGATCATAGAATATTTCAGTGCATGATTATCATTTATATTATCCTAGTGTTCATCTTGTTTGCGAGTACATTCAAAGTACTCACTGGCTTGTCCCTGGCTATTGTCTTGGCCAGATTTCTTGCATGGAGAGGAGCGTTGCGATGACAGTCCCGGAACCTAAGCAACGGTTATAGCAGCCTCTCGAAGATAGGAGTTAACCTGGTCAGCTGTTCCTGCGGGAAATGGAGTCTCATAGGCACTGATGATCCACAAACTGCTTCCACCCTCAACCACTAGAAACCATTTGTTGTACTCCCAGGCCAGAATGGTCTTGTACTACATATTTTGTATTTTGCTTGGAATTTCTATATCAAGTTGGTGCCTCATCAGCTAACAGTAATCCTGGGGCTGGTGAGCACAATGGCCATTTTCTGGAAATTAATACCCAGAAAAACCGGTCGTGACAAACTTGGTATCAGAGCCAGGCTGACCATTGGCTAATCCTATTTTAGCCAGGTCGAAAAACTTAGGCAAACCAACCCACCAGACCATAACCTAACCCCAGCCAAGCTTCTCGTGCAAGATAGCCACACAGTGACCCCGACACCTCTGGCAGTCGGTGTCCAACCTTTCAGCCTAGCCTGTCGATCACACGCCAGTGACCGACACATAGATTGTCTTATTCACAAGCGTGCGAAGGAAGAATCCGTTCCCTTTTTCTATAAAAAGGGCACGCTAGCACAACACAGCCCAGCCTCTTCCTCAAACCAAGCTATAATGCCTGGCCCCGTCGTGCACAATGAAACCACAGCAAACAACCTTGGAGGTTTTGTGACCGTGCTCGCGAACCTGACCCGCCGTGCCTTAGCATTAGAGGAGCCTCCAGAATATGTGGTGTACCAAGGACCCGTGGGCGGTGAAAGTCGTCAATTCTGGGCCACCGTGCACATCTATGGTAGGGGTCTATCTCTAGAACGCCCCTACAGGTTCACCCGAAGGACAACTTCCTTTGAGCCACAAGCCATCCAACTAGCTGCTCGAGAGGCTGTAGTTCAACTCCGGCACTTGTCGCCCAGAGTTAACTGCCGCTCGTTCTACTACTACCCCAGCTGTGATGGGTATGGTAGGCCACCCCAGGTTGCCAACGGAGATCATGAGACGGATCCTGCTCTGTTGCATCTAGTGCGCTATGTAAGTGCACTAGAGGGTCTATTCGATCAAATCACCCTTGATCTGATCGCGGCTCGTGGAGAGCTGATCCGCCGAGCCCCAGCAAGAGGGGAAGATGAGCCCAACACCGACAACCCAGTCATGCTGTTCGGACAACCGATCGAGTCTTTGAGGTCTGCCCCAGTTATCGACCAAAATACCTTGATGACCCCTGAAGTGCTCCGTCGCCTTTTGGGAACACGCTCCAACGGGATTGTGGCCAACAATCCCCGAGATGGTCATCATCGCTACCCCGACCCTGCAGCCCCTCACCCCCCTCCAGCAGATCACGACGGTGAAAACCGTGGAGAAGCCTCGGCGTCCACAAGGCAAGGCCGCTTAGATATGAACGAGGTAGACTAGAGTCGCTTGAATGGTACCGAGTCTTAGAATGTCCTCGCCTTGTAATCTTGTGACCCTGTATCGCCGTAATTAAATGATGTTTGCTTGTGTGCTCCTGTTTTTAATAGTAGCCATGCAGGAGTATGTTAGTGTACGGCCGCATTTTAATCCCAAGCGTAGCTACCAAAGACCAACCTCGTCGACGCAAGTTTGTGCTATGAATAAACTTTTTGATTTCAACTAACAGGAGAGATATTTTCAACACAACTCTTAACAAATCTCGAGGACGAGATTTTTTTAAGGGGGGTAGTGTTGTGACACCCCAAAATTTTAACCTTGTTTTATAAATTAAAATTTTGCCAGGAAACTAAAACTTTTATTTTCTGGATTTCCTTCTGATTTCAAAACCACTCTTTTCTTTTTTACCCCAAATGAAAACTTTTCAATCATTGTTGGACTTATTTTTCCTCTCAAATAAAACAATTCTTTTATCAGTGGGATTATTTATAAAATTATTTTTCCCTGAGCTTTATTTCTCTAAATTGGTTTTTCATAAATTTTAGGGTTCCATTTGCACTGCAACCCTTTGATAAATTTATCTAAAACCCCCACCAAAATTTGGAGATGTCATGTGATGTTTTTAAATAACTTTTATGCAAAAATATATTTCACTCATTGTATATTTTGGGTTCTACACCAAGTTTTCAAATCTGGTCCAGTGGGCAATTTTGTAGTACAACCTATTTATATATTTCTTTATAACTTCTACCAAAATTAGGGGAGGTCAATAGGAACATGTTATTCATCTTTATGCAAAACCCAGTGATGTTCTTTGAAAGATTTGAGTGAATCAACCTCTTTTTCATTCTGGTCCAGCTTGGTGATTTGTACTGCATCCCTATTAAATTTCGCTCTAGTGACCATGACCTTTCTCCTGCTTGTAGTACTCCATATGAAACCCTTAAGTCCAGGAGGTTGGACTCATTGGAGCAATTTTTGGTTCATGAAATTATGCCCTTTTCCTTCTGTCCAGAATTGAAGTTTTGCAAAACTTGCACTAACAAGTTTGTGCTTTTTACAAACTAACCTCACCAACCTCTCCTACACCTAAAGAGACTAGGATCTGGAAGATTTGGCCACTCCAAGAGATGCCTAGGTGCCTGTGGCATTTTGTCAAACACCCTGAGAGCATGGAAAGAATTGGCATGGGCTTTGGTTAGCATTGTAAACTTGATCACCTGACCTAACCACCATGTCCATTTATCTTCTTGCTAAGTCTAACCTAGCCCTGCTTCTTGCCAACCTCGCTCGAACGCTCTAGCCCGCCCTGACATTCCGTCAAGCAGGTCGCGTGCATGCTCTGGGCGCGCCCAGAGCGCACATTTTGCACGCGCACGCACCGAACTGCCGCGTCGCATGGCCGCCTCCCCGCGCTTGTTCTGGCCACTCACCTCGCACAGCCAGCACGCCCCTAACTCCTCCCTCGTTGTAGAGCCGCCTGGACCCCTCCTGGCGCCCTACAGCACAGACTCCGCAAGCCACCACCGCCGCCCGACAGCCTCTGCCATGAACGGCGCCGCCCGAGCAACTAGCGCTCGCCACATGCCCTTTGGAGCAGTCCAAGCCTATCCCCTCGCTCGTGTGCAAGAGCTCATCACCACCACGTCCTCCTGCAGCAACAGAGAGGCGGTTCGCCGGCGATCCTATCTGTGGCCGCCGCGAACCTACATGGCCACGCTATATAAGAGGCCCCCGAGCACGTCCCGTTCCCCAAGCAGCCTCAAATCACTCCCCTAGTTCCCCCGTGGTAGCCAATAAACCCGGGGAGGTCTTCTTCCCCATCTCCGGCACCCGCAACCGCCGCCACTGTCCCGGCCATTCCGGCGCCACCAGCCCCCCCCCCTCTCCACTCACTACACCAACAACATCCTGCAGCACCCATGAGTCCATCCCCATGCTCGATTTTGGTCAGGAACCACCGGAGTCAAAATTCCACTCTGCCCGACAACCACCGTCCGCTGCGGAGCTCGCCGCCGGCAGCTCCGTCCACCCCAGAGACCAAAGCGACCACCGGAGTGACCACCTCGACCCCCTGAGCCCGCGGATGGCCTCGGCTTCTCGAACGGTGCCGCCGTTCGCTGGTGAGCATCGCCGGAGCCCCGCCCGGCTCGGACAACGGAGGGAGAAGAGGCGCGGCGACTGGTCAAACCTGACCAGTGGACCCCCTGGACCTAGTGTCAGTGACCCAGCCCGCCTCCACGCATTTTAAGTGGAAGCGCAAAAGCGCAAGTACGTCTCCCTGCTTAGAAAGCGTATTTCCTTTTGAAACGTTTTCTTTTCTGTTTTATTTTAAAAACAGATTTTTGACCAAATCTTTGACTGGCTATAACTTTTTAAATATAACTCCAAATGACTTGATTCTTTTTCTGTTGTGTCCCAAATATTGTCTAGTTTATTTTCATTATTATTAAAAAAAATTCAAACAACTTTTTTATGCTGTTTGAAACTATGTATTAATTTGAATAATTTCAAAAATAGGTTTTTGAAGGAGAAGGCAACTTTCAAATAGGCACCCCCACTTGCATACCCTTGCAGGCAAGCATCCTGAACCCTGGCATAATACTTTTGATGTGTTGGTTGACACGATTATAACACCACCTTACTTCGGAGAACTCGTTATTTTATGTGGTGATGCGATCATTTGCATAAATGCATATTGGAGATTTCCTTGCTGTTGGAAACGGATATACATGTGATGATATCCACCCTCGAATGCCTTGCATGCATGCTGGAAAGAAGCCCGGGAAAGCCTCTGCCTTGGGTAGGCATGGGCTTGTCTCCGGTCTCCGTCGGGACGGTTATGTCCGGTATGACATGGTGAGGAATAATGAGTGGTGATTTTGTTGGTTGGAATATATATTGGTTACACATATCATGCAGGGAATTCACAAACCTCCTTAGTTGACCGTAGATCGAGTCTTGTTCCAGTAATGCCCATACTTGTTTCATACTACCACTTGTCCCTACAACAGGTAGGGTACAGTTCAGTAAGTCGTCAACCCCTTTCAAGCACACACCGTACAGAGAGGCCATGGTGGAAGATACCGGTTGTAGCCGGTAGGCAGGCCACCTGGTCCGGGGGCATGGGTGTTTCCGGTTGGGACCGAGAGGGGGCACCCATTAGAGCACGTGATATAAATTTGATCCCATGCTACGCGAGGTTGTAGCCTCCCCACTTAGAGTTTTGCTTGACAGGTGTCGTGGGTGATTCCAGACACCGGTAAGTTAAGCTGGTGTGTGCAAGTCAGGTGTGTATTCAATTAAAAGACCGTAGACGGAATTAGTCCCGATGGACTAAAGGAATCCGTTACTCGTGGGTAAAGAGCACACCCTCTAAAAAGATTAAATCTACTCGAATAGCCATGTCCATGGTTAAGGACTACAATCTAGGATGGGTCAAGTGTCGGTCTTAGTGCCGGTCTTCGGAGGAGAAACTACTAAACCAGAACGTGGGTCATGACTGATGACTTGTGATGATTATGTTTATTTTTATTATGGACTAACCCATTATATTACTTGAATTATTGAGTTTCCCTGGGACGGTTCTACCTCCTGCATATTCATTGTGATTATTTACTTTATAAGCCCTTTATGTGGTGTCGCTGAGACGCCCAACTGTGGCATACTTGTTATTTATTTACTTTATAAGCCCTTTATGTGGTGTCGCTGAGACGCCCGACTGTGGCATGCTTGTTATTTATTTACTTTATAAGCCCTTATTGTGGTGTCGCTGAGACGCCCGACTGTGGCATGCTTGTTATTTATATACTTTATAAGCCCCTTTATGTGGTGACGCACAGATGCCCGACTGTGGCATTTTATTTCCACTCCATTATTGCATATTCATGTTGCAAAAAAAATAACCTGCTTGCATGCATAAAAGATTTTTATTTATGACTGACGATGTGATCATAGAATATTTCAGTGCATGATTATCATGTATATTATCCCAGTGTTCATCATGTTTGCGAGTACATTCAAAGTACTCACTGGCTTGTCCCTGGCTATTGTCTTGGCCAGATTTCTTGCATGGAGAGGAGCGTTGCGATGACAGCCCCGGAACCTAAGCAACGGTGATAGCAGCCTCGCGAAGATAGGAGTTAACCTGGTTAGCTGTTCCTACGGGAAATGGAGTCCCATAGGCACTGATGATCCACAAACCGCTTCCACCCTCAACCACTAGAAACCATTTGTTGTACTCCCAGGCCAGAATGGTCTTGTACTACATATTTTGTATTTTGCTTGGAATTTCTGTATCAAGTTGGTGCCTCATCAGCTAACAGTAATCCTGGGGCTTGTGAGCACAACGACCATTTTCTGGAAATTAATACCCGGAAAAACCGGTCGTGACATAGATAGTTTTGTGATAAGATAAATAGTAACGAGCAAAAAGTAAATAATGTAAATAAAGTGCATCAAGGTGGCCCAATCCTTTATGTAGCAAAGGATAAGCCTGGACAAATTCTAATAATGAAGAAGGAGCTCTCGAGGACACATTGGGAATTATCGTCAAGCTAGTTTTCATCACGTTCATAAGATTCGCGTTCGGTACTTTCATAATTTGATATGTGGGTGGACCGGTACTTGGGTACTGCCCTAACTTGGACAAGCATCCCACTTATGATTAACCCCTATTGCAAGCATCCGCAACTACAAAAAGGAGTATTAAGGTAAACCTAACCACAGCATTAAACATATGGGTCCATATCAACCCCTGACGAAGCAACGCATAAACTAGGGTTTAAGATTCTGTCACTCTAGCAAACCATCATCTACTTATTACTTCCCCATGCCTTCCTCTAGGTCCAAATAATGGTGAAGTGTCATGTAGTCGACGTTCACATAACACCACTAGAGGAAAAGACAACATACATCTCATCAAAATATCGAACGAATACCAAATTCACATGACTACTAATAGCAAGACTTCACCCATGTCCTCAGGAACAAACGTAACTACTCACAAAGCATATTCATGTTCATAATCAGAGGAGTGATAATATGCATAAAGGATCTGAACATGTGATCTTCCAGCAAGTAAACCAATTAGCATCAACTACAAGGAGTAATCAACACTACTAGCAACCCACAGGTACCAATTTGTGGTTTTGATACAAGATTGGATACAAGAGATGAACTAGGGTTTTGAGAGGAGATGGTGCTGGTGAAGATGTTGATGGAGATTGACTCCCTCCCGATGAGAGGATCGTTGGTGATGACGTTGGTGACAATTTTCCCCTCCCGGAGGGAAGTGTCCCTGGCAGAACAGCTCCGCCAGAGCCCTAGATTGATTCCGCCAAGGTTTCCACCCACGATTTTTTCCAGGGTAAAAGTGATGATATAGCAAAAGATGGATGTCGGAGGCCCAACAGGGGGCCCAGTAGATAGGGGGCCGCAACCTATAGGGGGGGCGCGCCCCCTGTCTCCTGGACAGGGCGTGGGCCCCCTGGCCTATTTATTTCGCTCATAATTTCTTATTAAATCCAAAAAGTTGTTTCGTGGAGTTTCAGGACTTTTGGAGTTGTGCAGAATAGGTTTCCAACGTTTGCTCCTTTTCCAGCCAGAATTCCAGCTGCCGGCATTCCCCCTCTTCATGGTAAACCTTGCAAAATAAGAGAGAATAGCCATAAGTATTGAGATATAATGTGTAATAACATCCCATAATGCAATAAATATTGATATAAAAGCATGATGCAAAATGGACGTATCAATGCGCCCCTGAGGTGTCCCTTCGCTTTATTGCCACCTTGCCCTGCCTCGACACACATCCAGGCCAGCGAGGTAGGCGACACCATGTAGACTAGCAGGCTGCTGAGCTGGCACGGTGGCGGCATCTTCACGAAGATCTGCATGCCACCACGCAGGTGCTTGCTGACTTGGCCTCGGGACCGCACGTCGCCACGCAGGTGCCCGCCTGGCTGGCTGGGCTGGCAGCTCCATGGGAATGGCAGTGGGGTCTTGGTGCGCACGGGCCTGGCCATGGCCTCGTTGATGTCCTCGGCAAGGGTCTTGCCAGGGGCCCCGGCAAGGGTCTTGAAGCGGCACCGCGGTCATCCCCGGCAAGGGCGTTGCCGAAGGTCTCGTCTTCTGGTCCTTACCTGACCTTCTGTGTTAATGATCTTCACAAAGATCTGCATGCCACCATGGAGGTGCCTCCCGAGCCTTGATTCCAATGTGGTTGATGGTGTTGGAAACCTTGGGCTCAAGGGTGGCGTGCTCCGCTGGTGTTGGGAAAGTCGCCCTGGCAAGGTCCTTGCCGGGGCTGTGTAGGCCGCCCCGGCAAGGGTCTTGCTAGGGGAGTCCACCTCGCCCTCTTGCTCTTTTTGTTTTTGTCTTGGCGTTGCTTGATCATCTTGTGGCTTCGGCTTACCTCCTCTGCCATGCTAAGTGTGGCCGCAGGTGCAGCTCTGACTGCCCGTGCACAGGTAAAGGGGTGCAAAGTAGAGCCCCTACTTCTATACACCGTAGGAGCCCCCAGGCCTGGGCCACATATAAGAGCAATGTGTTGTTGGGCTAGGCCCAGAACGGTGTGCGGGCAGGCGGGGCAGATTTTTACTGTCCTAACTCCTCCATCCGTTGCGCTTCCCCACAACATGCATTAAATGCGTGACGTGGGGATCGTGCGTGGGATGACCGAAGCATGCCAGTGTCATCATGTGGTGAATAGTAAAGAGGCAGCTTGCGTGTCTCTTTAAGACGGTAGGACTACTGCTCATTTACTTTCTTCACCTTGGAACCGTCATCCATCTTTCCCACTACGCTCACCCCTCGCGCCACGTACGCCGCATGCAAGGCGCGGGGTGAGTAATAGGCGAGTGGAATATGGGAAGACGCGAGCGTGGGTCGATACCCACGCGCCTTCGATTGGGCGAGGAGGGCGGTCGACGGCCTCGCCTGCTGCCATCTTAATGAACTGGATTGGCTGAGAGGGGCGGCCGGGCCCCGATCCAGCCCCTTTATAAGGTGGGGAGGGGGAGGGATGGCACCCCTCAATCTTACGCCATTCGCTTCCTCCCATCTTGGCTTCTTTCTCCCTTCTGTTATGGCGAGAGGGCATGTTGATGCTTCGACGGTGGCGGCGAGGGTCTCGACTCAACAACGCGCCCCTCCTCCCCAAGAGCCCGTGGCGACGGAGTCGGCCATGAGGGCAATGGGGAGGGGCGAGGCCGAGGTCGCCGTGGCGCTCGGGGAAGAGGAGGACGGGGAAGCGCATCGGCCTCGCCTCCGCCGGCTGTCCCTCCCCCAATGAAGGGCCACGTCGGGGACCAGCCCCACGAATTCTTCATCAGGCTGCGCCGGCCGGCGTGTTGTCGTCTTCGTCTCCCTACTCCATTTGCTCAGGAGATGGAGCTCGACCCACCGCAGGCGCTGAGACTGCATATGAGGGGCTGTGGGAACACCGACACATGGGCCGACGTTGATTTACTAGCTCATCATGTCATGTATCTCCGTCGTGGATGGAAAACCTTCACTCGCATCCACAGCCTGACAGCGGGGCCCATTCTCTATTTCAAACTAATGGAGAAGGGCCCGCTCTCCGTCAAGGTCTTTGGAGACTTCGGGACGCGCCTAAAGTGCTGCGTGGAGAGCTCCTCCGATGACGAAGACTCTTACTCGAGCAAAAGTGACGAGGAGGACAGCGACAACGACGACAAGGGTAGTAGGCGGGAGAATGACGGGTCTGACTAGGCGTCGGACCCGTCGTCCTCGGGCGGTGCTGGCAGCAGCAGCATCTGCACCGGGCCCCTTCTCCCGGTAGAGCCGGCTCCTTGAACTTCTCGGGGTCGCCTCCTTGGGCGGCTGGTGTGGGAAGGTCGGAAAAGGCGAAGAAGGTGGGTGGCGGGCTGTCAAGTCAGAGTACGTTGGCACCGACGCCTTCGTAGCGTATTGATGGGTCGCTGCCTCATCTTCAAGCTCTTCTCCCGGCACCATCATCACCAGCCCTCCCCTAGGCGGCCGCCAACATGTTCTCTTGGCACCTTCTGCTACTCATACCTCGCCTAGGCGCTCCTTCTGCCCCCTTGCCTTCTTGTTCCATTTCCTGAGGAGAGGGACAAGAAAGGGATTACGGGCACCTTATCTCTTTTTAGTTTGTAAGCCTACAGGCCTTAGTTAAATTTAAAACTTGTAATCCCCTTGCTCATGTTTACATTCGGTACGAACTGTACCTATATGGGGCGTATTAATGAAAAAGGGTGCTTGCCGGGTCCTTTGTGTGTCAGCAAAGCCCATACCAAGGAGCGGTCCCTTGTTATTTTTAACATAAACATCATCGCCAGGCAACATGCCTTGCCGCTCCCTTACTTCATTCGACCACACTCACGCTCTCGGCGGAGGCAGGGGAGAAGTACGGTTAGGCCCTATGCTTGCTTCCTTGCCGCCGCAGCTACAACCAAATTCTGAGCCAAGAAATGGCTCTCGGGCAGCAGGAAAAAGGGAGCACAGCAGCCTTGGAATAAAACGAGGTTTCATACGTCCCAATTCTATACGGAAATGCATAACAGGGGATAAGAGACTTATCTGAATCTGCAGCCCCCAGTAACCTTGGCTTGCCGTGGGTGGACCCTTGTGTCTTCAGTCCCCGGCAACCTTGGCTTGCCGGGGCCGGAGCGCCGGCTCGTTCTCTTTTTTCCATGTAGTTCGGTAGAAACATTCATGTACCCTGCAAATGGAAGAGGGTGGAAAGGAACAGAGAGACGCAGACTTGACCTCTATGCTAGGCGTTAGTTGCCGCTAAGCACTATCAACCCTAACCGAGGGAGCGACTCAACCTAGCAGGCATGCTATGACTTAGGGTGCCAGCGCTTCGTTTATTTATGTTCATGGTCTGTGCCTGGCTTTGTACAGAGGGTTACATGCCTTGCCGACAAGGCTTGTACAAAAGGTGGCTTGCTAGGGGGCCCGGCAACCACGTCTTATGGGTAAAACTTGCGAAGATGCTCGATGTTGCAGGAGTTGCTCACTGGAATGGCATCTTTGTTCTCCAGGCGGACTGCGCCGGGCCTGGTGACTCGTATTACCCGAGAAGGGCCTTCCCACTTTGGCGTCAACTTGTTGGAATTTTTGGCCGACTGAACACGCCGAAGAACAAGGTCGCCTTCCTCAAAGCTTCGGGCATGAACCTTGCGGCTATGGTAGAGGTGCAAGGCTTGCTGGGAGAATGCTGCTCTCACAGCCGCCCGAAGACGATCTTCCTCGAGGAGTGTTGCATCATCTTGGCGCAATTGCTCTTGCTCAAGCTCATCATAAGTGAGCACTCGGGGTGACCCGTATATGAGTTTTGTGGGGAGAACTGCTTCTGCCCCGTATACCAGGGCAAAGGGTGTCTGGCCGGTGTCTCGATTAGGTGTCGCTCTGATCGACCAAAGAACTGCCAGCAACTCATCAATCTAGCGCCTTCCACTCTTGTGCAGCCTGTCAAAAGTCTTTGTCCTCAGGCCTCGCGGTACTTCAGCATTTGCCCTCTCCGCTTGGCCATTGCTCCGTGGGTGTGGCACGGAAGCGAAACAGACCTTGCTGCCGAGGTCTTCAATGTATTACATGAAGGTGTGGCTTGTGAACTGTGTGTTGTTGTCGATGATGACTCTGTTTGGCACACCAAAGCGGCAAACTAGCCCCTTGAAGAATTTGACAGCTGACTACGTTGTCACCTTCCTCACTGCTTCCACCTCCGGCCACTTTGTAAACTTGTCGATTGCAACGAAGAAGTACTCAAAGCCGCCGATGGCGTGGGGGAAGGGGCCCAGTATGTCGAGCCCCCAGACTGAGAATGGCCAGGAGAGAGGGATTGTTTGAAGGGCTTGAGCTGCCTGATGAAGCTTCTTTAAATGGAACTGGCAGGCTTCACACTTGGTTACTAGCGCCATCGCATCCTGGAGGGCAGGGGCCAGAAGAAACCTTGCCAGAAAGCCTTGCCGGCAAGGGCCCTCAACCCTATGTGTGAGCCACATATGCCTCCATGTATCTCCGCCAACAGCTCTAGTCCTTCCACCCGAGGAATGCACTTCAATTTCACTCTGTTTGGTCTTTTTCTGTACAGAACGTTGTCAACGACCTGGTATAGGGCGGACCGACGGGCTACTTTCTCCGCTTCTTCCTGCTCCTCATGAATCTCCCCTGTTTGGAGGTATCAGACAATATGTTGTGCCCATGCCGGAGCCTGGGGCTCGACGGCAAGGACCAAAGGCATCTCCTCTGCTGTGGGAACGGCTGCCTCCACGAGGCTTGGCGCCCTGCCGGAGTCAGTTGCCCAACAGCAACATCTTCGCCAGTGGCTCCAGGGAGCTCGGTGGTGAAGTACTTGTCAGGGCCTGACTTCCTCCGCTTGTTCTGCCCTGTTGATGGTTCAACGGATGGTTGAGTTAACCGAAGCACAAAACTACCTGGTTCCACTGGTAGCTTGAGGGCGGCGCGCTTTGACAGGTAGTCGGCAATTTCGTTCTCCATTCGGGGGACATGCTCTGCCTGTATACAGTCAAAGTGCTCCTCCAGTTTCCTCACTTCATCCACATAGACTTCCATCAACGGGCTTTGATAATCCTTGTTGACCTGCCTGATGACAAGCTCTGAATCACCCCTGATGATGAGCTTCCTGACCCCGAGGTCTACCGTGATCCTGAGACTGGCAAGCAATCCCTCATATTTAGAAGTGTTGTTCGTCGATATCTCCCTGGGAAAGTGCATCTAGATCACGTACTTGAGGTGCTCTACAGTGGGTGAGACGAGAAGCACACCAGCACCAGCGCCTTGTAGCGAAAAAGCCCCGTCAAAGTACATAACCCAGTTGTGACTTGTTTCCATGCCGAGAAGAGTGGTCTCCTAGATCTCTTCATCGGGCATCGAGGTCCATTCAGCAATTAACTCCACCAAGACTCTGCTCTGAATCGTCGAGGTGCTTTCCAACTTGAAACCAAAACTCGACAGCTCCAAGGCCCATTCCACAATCCTCCCCATTGCATCTGGGTTATGCAGTATCCGTTGCAATGGGAGGCGGGTGACGACGATGATCTCGTGCACTTGGAAGTAATGATGCAGCTTCCTCGAGGCCATATGGAGGCCGAAGAGCAATTTTTGCACACCAGAGTACCTTGACCTAGCCCCCTGCAAGTGGGAGCTGACGAAGTAAACCGGGTGCTGCATCATCTTCTTCTTCTGCACCACTTCACCTGGTTGCGTGGGCCCTGTTGCGCTAGTGTCAGACCTTGTTGGGGGCCCAACCTTGCCGAGACCGGGCCTTGCCATGGGGTTCTGGCTTTCCAACCACCAACTCTGCCATTGTCGTTGCCCCTTCGTCGACCTCCCTATATGCCACCAGTGAAGTGCTACCACTTGATTCGTTGTTGATAGATATAGTATTGGCATGGAGGAGCGGTACTTCTTCAAATCCTGTAGCGCTGTCTCGGCCTCTGGGGTCCACTCCATTGGGCCCACCTTCTTCAAGATTTTGAAAAAGGGAAGGGCACGCTCAGTGGACTTGGAGATGAATCTGCTCATGGTGGCAACGCAACCAGTGAGCTAACGAACATCCTTGATCCGCTTAGGTGCCTCAATCTGCTCAATGGCCTTAATCTTGTCCGGGTTCGCCTCAATCCCATGCCGTGACACAAAGAACCCGAGAAGCTTGCCAGACGGGACACCGAAGACACACTTCTCAGGGTTCAGCTTGAGGTTGATCTTGCGCAGGTTTGCAAATGTTTCCTCCAGATCTTGCACAAGTGTTGCCTTGTCCTTGGTTTTGACCACTATGTCATCCATATAAGCTTCCATATTTCTATGTAGCTGAGGCTCAAAACCAATTTGGACTGCTCTTGCATAGGTCGAGATAGCACTCTTCAACTCGAAAGGCATCCATAAAAATTAGTACGTACCACATGGGGTGATGAATGTTGTCTTCTCTTCATCTACTCTCATCATGAAAATCTGATGGTATCCCTAGTAGGCGTTGAGGAATGATAATAGGTCAAAGCTGGCTGTGGAGTCAACAATCTGATCGATGCGAGGCAACAGGAAATGGTCTTTTGGAAAAGCCTTATTGATATCCGTGTAATCAATACACAGCCTCCACTTCCCGTTTGCCTTGTGCACTACCACCGGATTGGCCAAACAAGTCGGATGGAGTACCCCTCTTACCAAGCGTGCCACTTCTAGCTTTCTGATCTCTTCTGTGATGAATTCCTGCCTCTCCAGAGCTTGCTTCCTGCCTTCTGCTTGACGGGCCGCATGAGGACAGACAGCAAGATGGTGCTCAATCACTTCCCTGGGAACGCCGTGAATGTCGGATGCCTGCCGCGCAAACACATCGACATTCGCCCACAGGAAAGTGACAAGCTCGCCTTCCTATTTGCTATCAAGGGTGGAGCTTATAGTGAAAGCCCATCCCGTGTCATCCTCCTTGACGGACACCTTCTTGGTCTCTTGTGGTGCAGCTATGGATTTCTTGCTCTTGCCGGTGGAGCTCTCTGGCACGTCCTCGACGGGAGCACAACACTCCGAAGAGGTGCGCTTGCCGGAGTGGGTGCGATAGGTCTCACCGGTCTTCTTCCCTCCCGGGGCTTCAGCAACAGGAGCAAGTTCCTTGATGGTAGCTGCTACAACTGCTTGCCGATAGAGTTGGTCAGCGTAGATCAGCGCGTCCTTCTTGTCAGAGGGGACGGTGATGATGTTCATCTTCCCAGGCATCTATAGTGTGTTGAAGGCGTAATGCAACGCCACCATGAACTTGGCCAGTGTCGGGAGGCCAAGGATCCTGTTGTAGGGTAAGGGGATCTCGGCCACATCAAAGACAATCCCTTCTGTTGGGGATATAACTACTGAGTGTAAACTGGCCAGGAGGGTCCGGTTCACCCTCAACTATGTTGAAGCCCACGAAGATCCAGAAGATGGCATTTTACTGCTAAAGCTTAGAAGCCCGAAGCCCAAAGGGAGATTAGGGCCCATAGTGGTAAACCACCATGGTTATGTAACTTGTAATGTAAGTTAGGAAAGGAGAGACCGAGCCAGACACTTGTATGAGTCGGCCTCGGGACTCTGTAGACCGGCCGGGCGTCAACCTATGTATATAAAGGGATGACCCGGCGGTAGTTTAGGGACAAGAAAACAACAACTCGAGACTCAGGCAAAGCGCATTTGCTCCTTGGTCATCGAAACCCAATCAATCCCATCACAACTAGACGGAGGCTTTTACCTTCATCGAAGGGGCCGAACTAGTATGAACTCCCATGTCCCTTTTCCGGTTTAACCCCTTCGAGCTAACCCGTCGCGATGGCTCCACGACTAAGTCCATTCATGAGGACATCTGACGTGTTAATTCCACGAAAGTTGGTGCCCACCGTGGGATTATCGCACAATAGCTTCGAGTTCTTGAAGGGCAGCTCTGAAGGACTCAAGGGGTACGTGGTTGGCCGGATGACCAAGAGTCGTCGCGGCAAGCTCTACATCGACGACGAAGGATGGGGCCCCGAGGTCGGCTCAATCGAGTACGGATACCGGGTCCCCTTTTGGCGGAATTCATGTCTTCATCGGCAAGATCGGCGTCCGAGCCCTGAGCCAGACATCTGCAACAACCTCGTCGAGATGGCTCAGCGTGCGAGTCCAGCCCGGGTTAAGCCCGCCATGAAGCATGCATTCGTAGGATGTGTCCATGGGATCGGATCTGAACCGGTGTTTGAAGGCAAGATGGCTGTTTATTCCGACGGCGAGTCATCCACTGGCAAAACCAAGTCCCTGTACCAGATTCATGATGGTGTGTTCAAAGGATATTCCGATGGCAACAGTATTCCGGACCTCCTTGAACCGCCAAGCCGGGTTGCTGTTTACGTGGCCGGAACACAGCCCACTTTGCAGTCTTCATCTATAGCGGCAATGAATACCGGATCAGCGTCCCCGGCAGGAGCCCCGGCCCACCGACCGGCTCAAGTCCTCTCCGGTTTGATGGATGCCTGGGCGATCTTGTTAACCATGGCAGTTACCCCGGAGACGCAGGATCAGCACAATGTGGACATTGCGAAGCTGAAGGACCAGATAACACAGGCTAAGGACGACCTGGCAATTGAGGATGCTAGGATGGCTGAAGACGGGCCACTTTGGATGATGCCCAGTCACAGCAGATACAGGCGCAGAATTACCGGCTCATGCTGGATCGGAACGCATCAGACGACGTAATGCGAAGGAAGTACCGGGCTCGTCTATCGTCGGTCTACGAAGGACTGAACCTCTTTCATACACCAGGCGTTGGGCCGAGCAATCCGGCAGCCGCAAACCGGACTGATGCGCCTAGGACAGCGCCGGATCAACCACGGATGACGGAACCACCTCGGTGAACGGATAACCCGCCGCCATACGTGTCCACGCCACCGGGTCACTTCTCGAGCCCTTTGGATAACATGATTGCCGCAGCATCTCGCCTGGCAGCAACCCCAATGGAGGGCGATTCACTAGCGGCGATTGAAACGCGGCGGGATAGGGACCTTCTTCAAACTGCCGTGGTGCAGCAGCAGGCTTACTCCTATAGCCGAGATAGAATTCATTCAACCCCTCGTCCGAGCCCAAGCTATAGCAGGAACATGGATGAACCGGAAGTTTCTACCAGTGCGCGGCACCGTACTGCTCAAGACGTGGTGGATAATGGCAGAGCATGAAGGGAGTCCGCTTTGGGTCGACATCAACCCGCCCCGGTTCAGCCAGCGGCGTCAGTAGACCGAGGTATCGGTCTTGCTTTTAGCTCCTGGTGAGTGCCGTGTCTCATCCTAGCTCTCCGTAATGTGCGACTGCCCAAGGATTTCAAGGGTCCACGTAAGGTGCCTAACTACACCGCGGATCAGCCACCTGAGGCGTGGGTCAAGAGTTATGAGATGGCAATGTAGATGTTGGATGTGGATGAAGCAGCCTGTGCAAAGTACTTCATGATGATGTTGGAAGGGACAACCCATACTTGATTGAAAAACTTACCAGCTAACTCCATCGAGTCATGGGATCAGTTGAAGGCCCGGTTCATAGCTAATTTCAAAGACACATGCAAACAGCCTATGTCCATTGTGGATCTAGATGCCTGTGTTCAAGGGGAGAACGAGTCAACAACTCATTGGGTGCATCGGGTTTCAGAAGTTTTGCATTCGTCCGACCGGATTAACGCTGGTCAAGCAATCATAATGCTGGAGCGTAATTGCTTGTTTAAGTCACTAAAGATGAAGTTGGGACGGCTCAAGCGCCACTGCAATGACATGGGAACCCTTATGGCAGCCTTGGTCAAATATGCCGATTCTGATAATACCAAGGATCCCGATTCTGATGAGGATAAACTGGAGAAGGGAAAGAAGAACGGCGGTGCAAAGGGACAGCATCACAACCAAGGAGGCCATGGGAATAATGCTAAGCGCAAGGCAGATAGTTCAGATCTTGTGGCTAACACTAATATGCAGCGTCGTAAAGGTAAACTACCCCAGCGCGGTGGAGGGATGAATCTGGAGGGTTTGTTAAACCACCCTTGCCCAAAGCACGGGACCAAGGAGGCCACTTCCACACATCTTTGGAAAGATTGTTATATCATGAAGGAGTTCAAGAATTCTGATGTCTTCCGGTATGATCAGGTTCCGTCGGGCGGTTCAGGTCTAGGTTTTCATGCTGGCGGCGGTTCAAGCTCTGGATTTCAGAATAATCAGGCCAACCAGAATAACCAAGGTGGTAATGGCCAACAGAATAATCAAGGAAATCAGCAGCAAGCAGGTTATCAAAGTCACCCTAAGCAGTTGAATGGTGGGCAGTATCACGTGTTCACTACTAGCCTATGTAAGCGCGACCAGAAGCTTCACAAAAGGGCAGTTAATGATGTTGAACCGGCAGTGCAACATTATTTACGATGGTCCGAGCAGCCCATTGTGTGGAGCAGGGAGGATCATCTGCCCCGGGTTGACAATCCGGGTCAAATGGCTTTGGTGGTGGCACCTCAGGTGGGAGGTTACAAGTTTACCAAAGTCCTGATGGATGGAGGGAGCAGTATCAACATCCTGTACTATGAGACTTTTCGTCGCATGGGGTGGACAGACAAGAGTCTTAAACCATCCAACACTGTTTTTCATGGTGTAGTACCAGGTAAATCGGCATATGTTGTTGGAAAGATCTCTTTGGAGGTTGTGTTTGGAGATGAGCATGATTCTAGGTCTGAAAAATTGACCTTTGAAGTGGTGAAGATCCAGAGCTCGTATCATGCACTGTTTGGACGGCCGTCTTACGCAAAATTCATGGCGAGACACAGCTATATCTATTTACAGCTCAAAATGCCGGGTCACAAGGGACTATAACAGTGCATGCAAGTCAAAAGATCGCTTTGGATTGTGAAGAAGGCGATTGGGCTTATGCTGAGCTGGTTTGTGCTACAGAGGAGCTGAAGTTTTATAACGACAATGTTGATCCGGCAGACATGACCCCTCTGAAGGTTCCCACCACTGAGCATGACCCGACCCTAAAATTCAAACCGGCTGATGAGACTAAGCTTGTTGACTTTGTTCCTGGCGATTCATCCAAACAGTTTAGCATCAGCACCAATCTGGATCCGAAATAGGAAAGCGCGCTCATCGAGTTCATCCGTGAGAACCGGGACATCTTTGCATGGAAACCTTCTGACATGCCAGGTGTACTGAGGGAACTCGCTGAGCACACTCTCAATATTGATCCCAAGTTTAAACAGGTCAAGCAATTTCTTCGCCGCTTTAACGAGGAAAGACATAAGGGCATTGGTGAAGAGGTAGCCCGGCTGTTGGCTGCTGGATTTATCATCGAAGTGTTTCACCCTGAGTGGTTGGCCAATCCGGTGCTCGTTCTAAAGAAAAACATCACTTGGCGTATGTGTGTGGACTACACAGATTTGAACAAGGCTTGTCCGGCAGATCCTTTTGCTCTCCAGCGTATTGATCAGATTATTGATGCGACGGCGGGTTGTGAGCGCCTAAGTTTCTTGGATGCTTATTCAGGTTATCATCAGATTAAAATGGCAGTTAAGGAGCAGGAGAAGACAACCTTCATCACTCCCTTTGGAGCCTTCTGCTATGTTTCTATGCCCTTTGGGATCAAGAGTGCTCAGGCAACTTATCAGCGTTGTGTGCAAAATTGTCTTCACACGCAGATTGGGCGTAATGTTCATGCCTATGTGGATGACATTGTGGTAACGTCCAGGAAGAAGGAAACCGTGATAGATGACCTCAAGCAAACGTTTGACAATCTTCGGGTTTACAAAATGATGCTTAATCCGGACAAGTGTGTTTTTGGTGTTCCGGAAGGCAAACTCTTAGGTTTTCTGGTGTCCAACAGAGGCATTGTTTGGTGGGTCGAATTGCATCCCTTAGTTAGTTCATCAGCCATTTGGGAGAGAAGGCAATTCCTTTGTACCAGATGTTAAAAAAGACAGACGATTTCGTCTGGAGCGATGCAGCCAATGCGGCGTTTGAGGACTTAAAGCGGTAGTTGGTTGAACCGCCCGTTCTTGCTGCTCTGGTTGACAAAGAGCCCTTGCTATTATACATGGCTGCTAATGCCCGTGCTTTCAGTGTAGCAATTGTGGTGGAGCGCAAGGAGGCTGGTAAGGAATATCCGGTTCAACGACCAGTTTACTATATCAGTAGAGTACTTATTGAGTCAAAGCAACGGTATCCACATTAGCAGAAGATGGTTTATGGGGTTTTTATGGCAAGTTGGAAGCTCAAACAATACTTTCAAGTCCATCCCATTAAAGTGGTCAGTTCAGCTCCTTTGGGCGATATAATTCAGAACAGGGAGGCAACTGGACGGGTTGCAAAATGGGCAATTGAGCTTGGCCCGCACAGATTGAAGTATATGCCTCGAACATCAATCAAGTCACATGCGCTTGTTGACATCATCAATGATTGGACCGAGTTACAGGCACCAGAGGACAAATAGGATAATACATACTGGACTATTCACTTTGCTGGATCCAGGCAATTGGAGGGCTCGGGGGCTGGAGTTGTTCTTACTTCCCCTCGAGGTGATAAAATTTGTTATGTTCTCCGCTTAATGTTTCCTTGTACTAACAATGTAGCGGAGTACGAGGCCTTACTCCACGGTCTCCAAGTGGCTAAGGAACTGAACTTAAGCCGGGTTCGATGTTTTGGAGATTCTGATCTGGTGGCTCAGCAAGTTTCTGGTACTCGGGGTTCTAAGGATCCACTCATGGCGGCTTACAGACGCGAGGTGGATATTGTGGTAGGTCACTTTAAGGGTTATCAGGTTGAGCACATTGACCAGTGCAAAAAGAGGCAACAGATGCTTTAAGCCGGCTGGGATCTCAGCGTAAACCGGTACCACCCAATACCTTTTTACATATCTTGGATAACCCATCTGTTAAGTTGCCTATAGAGGAGGATTTATCTATTCCTGATTTGGAGGCCCAATTGGTGGCCGCTTTACATACCACTCCGGATTGGACGGTTCCATATTTGGCGTATTTACACCGGGGCGAGTTACCAGATGATGAGGTCTTTGCCAGACAGATAATTCGGCGGTCCAAATCCATGGTTATTCACAATGGCAAGTTGCACCATTGCAGTGTTTCAGGCATTTTCCAACGTTGTTTTTCTCCTGAAGAAGGACAAGAGATTCTATGTGAAATCCATGAAGGGGATTGTGGTCAGCATGCCGGTTCAAAATCCCTGGTGGCTAAAGCTTTTCGTCATGGGTTCTATTGGTTGACATCTCATGCTGATGCGGAGGATCTGGTAAAGCGGTGTGACGCTTGTCAGAAATTTTCACGTCGAGCTCATGTTCCGGCTTAGGAGCTACGGATGATTCCTATCACTTGGTCGTTTGCTACTTGGGGGCTTGATATGGTGGGACCTTTTAAGCGCTCCCAGGATAAGAAGACCCACCTGTTGGTGGCGGTTGACAAGTTCACTATATGGGTTGAAGCGGAGCCCGTTAGCAAGTGTGATGTAGCCACGGCGGTTCAATTTCTCAAAAAGATCATTTTTCGTTTTGGTTTTCCACACGGCATCATCACAGATAATGGCACAAACATTTCTAAAGGTGAGATGGAGGAATTTTGTCAACGAGAGCACATCCAGCTTGATGTAGCGTCCCTGGCTCATCCCCAGTCCAATGGTCAAGCCGAGAGGGCGAATCAAGAGATCTTGAAGGGTATTAAGCCCAGGCTTATGGTTCCTTTGAAGCGGCCGCCGGGTTGTTGGGTGGAAGAGTTACCATCTGTGTTATGGACTATAAACACCACCCCAAACCGATCCACGGGTTATACACCTTTCTTCATGGTTTACGGGGCTGAGGCCGTCCTCCCAAGTGATATTCGCCATGACTCGCCTCGGGTTGCCAATTATGTTGAAGCGGACAATGAGCAAGCACGTTCAGAGGCGTTGGACCTGTTAGATGAGAAACGGGACATGGCTTTGGCTCAATCGGCGGTTTATCAACAAGACCTGTGGCGTTACCAGAACCACCGGGTTAAGACACGAACCTTTCAAGAAGGCGACTTAGTGCTCCGGCTCATCCAGGATCAGACCGATATGCACAAGTTATCCCCACCTTGGGAAGGACCCTTTGTGGTCAGCAAAAATCTGCACAACGGATCATACTACCTCATTGATGTTCGAGAAGACTCACGCAGTTCTGAGGAGGAGACCCGGCGGCCATGGAACATAGCTCTCCTTCGGCCTTACTACACCTGAGCCATAGGCTTTTCTTATGTACATATTATGACAATGTATATATTATGATCAATATAATAAACCGGCATCCTTACTACAAGCAGGGCCTGTGCCGTTCTTCCAATATTCCTTGGTTACAAGGGGGCTTCTGTGTCACGCCCAATATGCGATACTATCCTAAAGAGACTCGAAGGTCCCACCAAGGATAGAACCGCATATTGATACGCTTTTGCAAGGTGGATATCTTTACATCAACATTACGTAATAGATGGGGATACATACAAAAGGCATACAATACCACAAGAATACAACATCATCTTACATAAGATCACCATCCGTCTATGGATGAAACACAAACAGAAACTCTAACGACATACACCCTGCTAGCCCAGGCTGCCGACATGGAACCTATCCCCTGATGAAAGAAGAAGTAGAAGAAGAACTCCAAAACAAGCAAACATCGCTCTCGCGTCATGATCATCGCAAAACCTGTACCTGCAACTGTTGTTGTAGTAAACTGTGAGCCACGAGGACTCAGCAATCCCATTACCATGGGTATCAAGACTAACAAAGCTTAATGGGTACGGAAAGGATAAGTGGTGAGGTTGCAGCAGCGACTAAGCATATATGGTGGCTAACATACGCAAATAAGAGCGAGAAGAGAGCAAACGGAACGGTCGTGAAGCTAGCAATGATCAAGAGGTGATCCTGAACTCCTACATACGTCAAACATAACCCAAAAACCGTGTTCACTTCCCGGACTCCGCCGAAAAGAGACCATCACGGCTACACATGCGGTTGATGCATTTTAATTCGGATCTGGTGACAAGTTATCTACAACCGGACATTAACAAATTCCCATCTGCCACATAACCGCGGGCACGGCTCTCGAAAGTTTATAGCCTACTGGGGTGTCCCAACTTAGCCCATCACAAGCTCTCATGGTCAACGAAGGATATTCCTTCTCCCAGGAAGACCCGATCAGTCTCGGAATCCCGGTTTACAAGACATTTCAAGAATGGTAAAACAAGACCAGCAAAGCCGCCCGATGTGCCGACAATCCCGATAGGAGCTGCACATATCTCGTTCTCAGGGCAACACCGGATAGGTCAGCCTACGAGTAAAACCAACCCTCGAGTTGCCCCGAGGCGGCCCCGCAGTCTGCCCGGTTCGGACCAGCACTTAGAGAAGCACTGGCCCGGGGGGCTAAAATAAAGATGACCCTCGAGAGAGCGACTCCCAAGGGAAAAGTAGGTGGTGGTGAGGCAAATGGTAAAACCAAGTTTGGGCTTTGCTGGAGGAGTTTTATTCAAAGCGAACTGTCAAGGGGGTCCCATAAATCACCCAACCATGTAAGGAACGCAAAATCCGGGAACATAATACCGATATGATGGAAACTAGGGCGGCAAGAGTGGAACAAAACGCCAGGCATAAGATCGAGCCTTCCACCCTTTACCAAGTATGTAGATGCATTAATTAAATAAGAGATATTGTGATATCCCAACCATAATCCTGTCCCCCTTGGAGCAATCTTCAACTTCACCTGCAACTAATAATGCTATAAGAGGGGCTGAGCAAAGCGGTAACATAGCCAAGCAACGGTTTGCTAGGAAGGGTGAAAAACGTTAGAGGCTGACATGGCAAGTTGGGAGGCTTGAAGAACAAGTGATAGGTAGTGCAGCAAAGCAGTAGAACGAAGCAACTAGCATAGCAATGATAGTAGTGAGATCCAAGGTGACGGTCATCTTGCCTGGAATCCCGCAAGGAAGAAGAACGAGTCCATGAAGAAGATGAAGCCACGAAGACGAACCAAGCGTAGACGAATGAATCCTCACGATCACAACGAAACGGGAACTATTGAGAAGAAGCACACAACATGGTAAACACACCACACATAAACAGGACATGATGCTCAACAAAGTATGATGCAAGAAAAGACTACATGAAGCTACTCATGGCAAGAGATGATGCATACAAGAGCAACATATCAAGGCAAGTTTAAATGAGGCCGGAAACAACATAGAACTAATCCGGTAAGTCCGCATATGCAAGTTTCAAAGTTGGTCCAGATCTGAACAAACCTCATGTTTAAGTTGTTAAACAGCAAGTTAAGATGCACGAAGATGATCTACACGAGATTCTAGTCAAGTTACATATAAAGTTCATTTAGTTCGGAGCTACGGCCTAGAAGATATGAGCAAAACAAATAAACATGGCACTGATGCAAAATGCATACAAACATCAAGCAAACACGTCAAAACAAAGATGCAACATGATAATATGAAACTTCATGCAAAATCAAGCAAGTTTCATATAGAGCACACTCAAAACGGAGCAACGGTTCAACACATACACTCTATACAAGTTTAGAGGACAAGCTGTCCAAAACAGCAACTAGGCATCTAGCAGGCATCAAAACAATATGCTGCAGCATCTCAACATAAGAACAAAAGGCATGGCATGAAGTACAGGTAAAGCATGACAAAACATGAACACTGAGCTATCTCCATAAATCAGTATAACATGCTCAAAAGGACATGGCAAGATTGCAAATAATAACAGTTTCAGACATAGCAGAAATAACATCAGGTTGCAATGTTTCGAGCTATCAAACAACATGTTACAGGAACTTAACATGGCAAACAAAGACATGGCATCGTATTAATAAAGACAAAGAACAAAACTCCCTTAATGAAATTATTCCAAAGATCAACAGAAAACATGGTAGGATCCATGTAAACATGGCAAATGATATGACAGTTCATACATGGCAGGAACAACAATAAGTAGGCATGTTGGTGAGCTTGTACCACTCACCACAGAGCAATACATGGCATGACAAGGTAACCAACAGTAAGAATACATGTTTCTAAAGCTAAGAATGGCAAGAGCAAGTTTATAGCGTGCTTGGATCACTAACAACAATCATGGCAACAATGAACTTAATGTTAACAGGCTGACAGCAACATTATTTAGCAAGTTTTGGAGCAAGATAACAACATGTCACAACAGGCTATAAATGAACCCAGGAGCACGCATGCATAGAGCATGACATGTATAACAAAACATCCTTAGTGAACATCTCCAGATTATGCATAGAATGACCTGTAGCAGTAGGTTTACATAGCATCATAATATAACAGAATCAGTCTAGCAAAACAGCAACAGCAAGTACCCTACTTCACGAGCTCGATGCACTCACTACAAGGCTCACAAAAATATATGGATTCCACCACATCAAAGATGGCATGTTCTAGCGCATAACACATGTAGACATCAAGCTCATAGGATGCACCTCACAACGAACATTTTGACATATCATGCATGCAAAACTGAGCTACTTACACGGAGATATGGCACGGCAAAAATGCACACATGGAGTTGGAAATCTGGGGACTTGGTGAAATTCTTACCCCGAAGAAAATTGGATGGTGAGGTTCGAGGATGGGGTGGTGCAGGCGTGTTGTTTGGTTGGAGGGCTCGGGCCGGATCTGGACGGAGGGATCCCGGCCGGCAGCGGAGGTCAACCCGGCGGCTACGGGCCGGCGAGGTCGCGGGAACGCCGGCGAGTCAGTTCTCGCGACGGGGCGCGGCGGCGAGGCCTCTCCCCGACCGGATCCAGCCAGATCCGGGTGCGAGGAGGTGCGGGGCGCCGCTGGGTGGCGCGGGGCGGCAAGGAGATGCCGGCGGGGGCGGGCGGACATGGCGCGCCGGCGGCAATGGCGGCGGGGTGGATCGGGGGCGCGGGGGCGCGGGTAGCGACGGAGGGTCGACGGCGCGGTCGCGGGGTCCGCAGCCACCGGGCGGCGAGCGCCTGCGGGGGCGCCGACGGCGGAGGCGGCGGGGCACGCCGACGGGAGGACGGCGCCGGCGGCGGGGCCGAGCTGCGGCGGGGTGCGCGAGGGAGCGGGGACGTGGCGGCGGGGCGCTCGGGCTTGGGTGGGCCCGATTCGGCCCACGGCGGGTCAGATCCGGGCCCCGACGGGCCTGGTAGCGTGGGACAGTGGCGGGGACAGGTGGCGCAAGGGGAGTGACTGCGGGCGCCGACGCGGGTGTGTCCGGCGGCTGGCGGACACGTCCGGCGGCTGAGAGGGGGAGAAGCTAGGGTTTTGATCGGAAAATGGACGGGGAGGACGTTTTTATAGGTAGAGGGAACTAGGAGAGTCCAAATGGGGAGCGGTTTTCAGCCACGCGATTGTGATCGAACGACCGAGAGGATGGAGGGGGTTTCGATGGGTTATTGGGCCACTTTGGAGGGGTGTTGGGCTGCACACAAAAGAGGCCTTTGCGGCTACCCGGCTAACCGTTGGAGTATCAAACGGACTCCAAATGGCACGAAACTTGATAGGTAGTCTACCGGTGGTGTACCAAGGCCGCTAGGCAAACCTCGGTCCATTCCGAGAATGTTTAACACCCGCTCACGAAAAGAGGCAAAAGGGGGCGTCGGAGGACATAGGAGTGCCAGATTGCAAAACGGACAACAGGGAAAATGCTCGGATGCATGAGACGAACATGTATGCAAAATGAGATGCACATGATGACATGATAAAATGCAACACGCAAGAAAATGACATGGAAACACCGACAAATAAACGGAAGACACCTGGCGCATCAGATCTGGGGCGTTACAACACTCCTCCACTAACAAGAGATCTCGTCCCGAGATCTTAGGACCGAGACGGAATAGAAAGAGGAAGAGGTGAAGCAAGAACTCAAGAGAAGAAGCAAAGAATCGAGAGAACTCGAGAAGGAGAGAGGAACGACGAGAATGACGAGAATTGAAAGCTCACAGAATCAGATAGACTATGAACCACTCCGGTTAGAACAAGATAAGACACGAATAAGACTGAAATGATTTAGGCAGAACTCCGGCTGAAACATGAAGGAATAGAACACGAGCTTGAGAGGATGGAATGATACTTGATGAAGACATGACACAAAAACCTCTGGAAAGAATTGAAAGAGTTGAATGAAAAGAAAGGAGAAGAAAATGACAACTTGTGCCACGAATGCAATTGAAAGCATCTTTAGAAGGAAGGTTTAAACGGAGTTGTTGAGAAAATCAACAACGGAAAGAATAAGCTTGTTGTGGTTTTATAGGTAACATCTCAAGATCATAAGGTGATAACCGGCCACAAACGGAAATGAATGGATAGCTAAGAAGAATGAAGAAATGCAAAACTCCACTTCAAAAGAATACGGAGAATTAATTACACTTCGAGAGGCAAGAAGGAAAAGATATTTGCGCTCCTCCAACAATAATCTTGATGAACTCTTGAAGGATGAATTAAATCATGACGAGCCACCGTGAAGAACTCTGGTAACAAAAGGATGACGAGATAAAATTGAAGGATGAAAGGGATAAGATTAAAGCTTGCGGTGACTTAGATCGAGGTTCCGACGAGACGTCCGAGGAAAATTTGATCTCCGGAAAATAAAAGATGAAAACACTTGGACCTAGAATTTATTCATCAAGAACAAACTCTAAAGGAAGGGTTTGCTCATTTGGATGAAATAAGAATAATATTTATTGTATGCTTACCCTTCATCAAATTAAATTGATGACAAGCAATGGATTTTGCATACTACTTATTCTTCTTGAAAAGGATTAAGGGGGGTATAGCACAAAACTTGAGAAACTCTTCATGAACCACCGGTAGGATTGGAAAGAAGGAATGAATTAAAATGATAATCAAGGAAAAAGAATCTTGAATGAACCACCGTAACAATTCGAAAATGACAGATGAAAGAGAATGAATCACCCGGAAGAATTAGAAGAACCAATATACTAGAGGGGATTTAGATGCAAAAGAACAAGAGATCATGAGCTGATTAAAGAACACTTGAACGAAGCGCCGGGATAATTGGATAATGGTAGCTGAAATATGAGGACAAAGAATTCTTCTGGAACGATGGCCTCCGGTGAAAAGAAATGGGAAAAACAACTTCTGACATACTTTGGATGGGTAAGAAAAGAATATCTGACAAATGGAATAATTCGAGAGGATAATATGAAGCTAGAACCACGAATCTTCGAGAGAACGGGCAAGATTTAGAGGAAAAACTCTTCTTCTATCTTCAAATGTTAAGAATGACGACGAGAAACAACACAAAAATTACTGAGATACTCCGGGAGAATGAAAAAGAGGAAGGGTTGAGCCGATAATGAAAAGAATTTGAAATCGATCTTGGAAAGGCATGTGACTGATGGGATCCATTCTTATGTCACACTTGAAAAGAATTTGAGAATACTCCGGGAGAATTATAAGAGTCGGGTAAGATCCTGGGAAAAAACCTGTGGGTTAGGGCCCACTAAAAGAAAACACCGTTGGAAAGGGATGTTGATGAGGTAGATGATGCACCAGAACGATTGAAATATTTGAATGAGGTGACAACCTCAAATTAATTGGAACACAGACGAATCTCCTGAGATGTCTTCTGAACTCCGGAATGATTGAATGGCGATAGGCAAATGAGCAAGGAAAACACTTGATCCAAGGAAAAGAATATAATCACTACCGAAAATTAGAATTGAATCCATCGAAAAAGAAAAGAGATGAAGAATGTTGAACAAAACGAGAATTCACCGGTTGAAACAATTGACGAAAGACTGAAGAGGCTCCGTACGAATGAAATTGATTACTTGAATAAAGGTTCAGACTCCGGGAAGAAGAGGGTGGGAGGGCAGGAAAACAAAGGCAACTTGGAAGGGGAAACCAACGAATATCTTGAAGAGAAAACACCGGTTGAAATCATTGAGGAAAGAAAGCAAATACTTCGCACGAGTAGGATGGATACTCGATTACGGACTCCGGCTCCAAGAAGAAAAAGGGGTGGACGGGTGGGAAAAATAGAGACAACTTCGGACAGGGAAAAACAACAACGTCAGAGGAAGAACTGAGGCTTGATCTCGTGAAAGACAAATAGGTTCGAGTCGACTTGACGAGAGATGCACCAGACAAAAGAGGATGGACAACTCACAAAACTAACCACGTGATCCTAAAGAAAAATTTGAACGGGAAGAGGAGTAATTCAGAACACCTACGTCAAGATTACTTACCAGAGCGACGAAGGGGCAGAGGAGTAAAAAGAATTCCTACCCTCCGACACAACTAGACTCCAAAAATAGTTTTCTTCTAGACTCAAAAACGGCCAAACTACACGATCAATCAAGGGGGCTCCTATGGTCGGTCGAGGCTCTAATACCAAATTGTCACGCCCAATATGTGATACTATCCTAAAGAGACTCGAAGGTCCCACCAAGGATAGAACTGCATATTGATACGCTTTTGCAAGGTGGATATCATTACATCAACGTTACATAATAGATGGGGATACATACAAAAGGCATAAAATGCCACACGAATACAACATCATCTTACATAAGATCACCATCCGTCTACGGATGAAACACAAACAGAAACTCAAACGACATCCACCCTGCTAGCCTAGGCTGCCGACCTGGAACCTATCCCCTGATCGAAGAAGAAGCAGAAGAAGAACTCCAGAACAAGCAAACATCGCTCTCGCATCATGATCATCGCAAAACCTGTACCTGCAATTGTTGTTGTAGTAAACTGTGAGCCACGAGGGCTCAGCAATCCCATTACCATGGGTATCAAGACTAACAAAGCTTAATGGGTATGGAAAGGATAAGTGGTGAGGTTGCAGAAGCGACTAAGCATATATGGGGGCTAACATATGCAAATAAGAGGGAGAAGAGAGCAAACGGAATGGTCGTGAAGCTAGCAATGATCAAGAGGTGATCCTGAACTCCTACTTACGTCAAACATAACCCAAAAACTGTGTTCACTTCACAGACTCCGCCCAAAAGAGACCATCACGGCTACACACGCGGTTGATGCGTTTTAATTCAGATCTTGTGTCAAGTTATCTACAACCGGACATTAACAAATTCCCATCTGCCACATAACCGCGGGCACGGCTCTCGAAAGTTTATACCCTGCAGGGGTGTCCCAACTTAGCCCGTCACAAGCTCTCACTGTCAACGAAGGATGTTCCTTCTCCCAGGAAGACCCGATCAGTCTCGGAATCCTGGTTTACAAGACATTTCGACAATGGTAAAACAAGACCAGCAAAGTCGCCCGATGTGCCGACAATTCCGATAGGAGCTGCACATATCTCGTTCTCAGGGCAACACCGGATAGGTCAGCCTATGAGTAAAACCAACCCTCGAGTTGCCCCGAGGTGGCCCCGCAGTCTGCCCGATTCGGACCAGCACTTAGAGAAGCACTGGCTCGGGGGGGCAAAAATAAAGATGACTCTCGAGAGAGCGACCCCAAGGGAAAAGTAGGTGGTGGTGAGGCAAATGGCAAAACCAAGGTTGGGCCTTGCTGGAGGAGTTTTATTCAAAGCGAACTGTCAAGGGGGTCCCATAAATCACCCAACCGTGTAAGGAACGCAAAATCCGGGAACATAATACCGATGTGACGGAAACTAGGGCAGCAAGAGTGGAACAAAACACCAGGCATAAGGCCGAGCCATCCACCCTTTACCAAGTATATAGATGCATTAATTAAATAACAGATATTGTGATATCCCAACTATAATCCTGTCCCCCATGGAGCAATCTTCAACTTCACCTGCAACTAACAATGCTATAAGAGGGGCTGAGCAAAGCGGTAACATAGCCAAGCAACGGTTTGCTAGGATGGGTGAAAAAGGTTAGAGGCTGACATGGCAAATTGGGAGGATTGAAGAACAAGTGATAGGTAGCACAGCAAAGGGATAGAACGAAGCAACTAGCATAGCAATGATAGTAGTGAGATCCAAGGTGACGGTCATCTTGCCTGGAATCCCGCAAGGAAGAAGAATGAGTCCATGAAGAAGATGAAGCCACGAAGACGAACCAAGCGTAGACGAACGAATCCTCACGATCGCAACAAAACGGGAACTATCGAGAAGAAGCACACAAAATGGTAAACACACCACACATAAACATGACATGATGCTCAACCAAATATGATGCAAGACAAGACTACATGAAGCTACTCATGGCAAGAGATGATGCATACAAGAGCAACATATCAAGGCAAGTTTAAATGAGGCCGGAAACAACATAGAACTAATCCGGTAAGTCCTCATATGCAAGTTTCAAAGTTGGTCCAGATCTTAACGAACCTTATGTTTAAGTTTCTAAACAGCAAGTTAAGATGCACCAAGATGACCTGCACGAGATTCTAGTCAAGTTACATATAAAGTTCATTTAGTTCGGAGCTACGGCCTAGAAGATATGAGCAAAACAAATTAAACATGGCATTGATGCAAAATGCATACAAACATCAAGCAAACACCTCAAAACAAAGATGCAACATGATAATATGAAACTTCATGCAAAATCAAGCAAGTTTCATATAGAGCACACTCAAAACGGAGCAACGGTTCAACACATTCACTCTATACAAGTTTAAAGGACAAGCTGTCCAAATCAACAACTAGGCATCTAGCAAGCATCAAAACAATATGCTGCAGCATCTCAACATAAGAACCAAAGGCATGGGCATGAAGTACAGGTAAAGCATGACAGAACATGAACACTGAGCTATCTCCAGAAATCAATATAACATGATCAAAAGGACATGACAAGATTGCAAATAATAACAGGTTCAGACTTAGCAGAAATAACATCAGGTTGCAATGTTTAGAGCTATCAAACAACATGTTACAGGAACTTAACATGGCAAACAAAGAAATGGCATGCTAGTACTAAAGAAAAAGAACAAAACTCCCTTACAGAACTTATTCCAAAGATCAACAGAAAACATGGTAGGATCCATGTAAACATGGCAAATGATATAACAGTTCATACATGGCAGGAACAACAATAAGTAGGCATGTTGGTGAGCTTGTACCACTCACCACAGAGCAATACATGGCATGACAAGGTAACCAACAGTAAGAATACATGTTTATGAAGCTAATAATGGCACGAGAAAGTTTATAGCATGCTTGGATCACTAACAACAATCATGGCAACATTGAACTTAATGTTAACAGGCTGACAGCAACATTATTTAGCAAGTTTGGAGCAATATAACAACATGTTACAACAGGCTATAAATGCACCCAGGGGCATGATTGGATAGCGCATGACATTTATAACAAAACATACTTAGTGAACATCTCCATATTATGCACAAAATGACTTGTAGCATTAGGTTTATATAGCATCATAATATAACAGAATCAGTCTAGCAATACAGCAACCGCAAATACCCTACTTCACGAGCTCGATGCACTCACTACAAGGCTCACAAAAATACATGGATTGCATCACAGCAAAGATGGCATGTTGTAGCTCATAACACATGTAGACATCAAGCTCATAGGATGCACACACAAAATGCAACGAAAAAGACAAAACAGCAAGTTATAACAGTCTCAGCAGGTTAACATCATATAGCACTCTTGCAACAATGATTTAGGCATCAATATGAACTCAAATAAACATGGCACAATGGAATGAAATGTAGAGCATCTCGCAACGTACATTTTGACATATCATGCACGCAAAACGGAGCTACATACACGGATATGTAGCATGGCAAAAATGCACACATGGAGTTGGAAATCTGGGGACTTGGTGAAATTCTCACCCCGAAGAAAATTGGATGGTGAGGTTCGGGGACGGGGCGGTGCAGGCGTGCTGTTTGGTTGGAGGGCTCGGGCCGGATCTGGACGGAGGGATCCGGGCCGGCAGCGGAGGTCAACGCCGGCGGCTACGGGCCGGCGAGGTCGCGGGAACGCCGGCGAGGGAGTTCTGGCGACGGGGCGCGGCAGCGGGGCCTCTCCCCGACCGGATCCAGCCGGATCCGGGCGCGAGGAGGCGCGGGGAGCCGGTGGGTGGCCCGGGGCGGCGAGGAGATGCCGGCGGGGGCGGGCAGCCATGGAGCGCCGGCGGCGATGGCGGTGGGGTGGATTGGGGGCGCGGGGGCGCGGCTAGCGACGGAGGGTCGACGGCGCGGTCGCGGGGTCCGTGGCCACCTGGCGGCGAGCACCGGCGGGGGCGCCGGCGGCGGAGGCGGCGGGGCACGCCGACGGCAGGACGGCACCGGCGGCGGGGCCGAGCCGCGGCGGGGTGCGCGAGGGAGCGGGGACGCGGCGGCGGGGCGCTCTGGCTCGGGCGGGCCCGATTCGGCCCACGGCGGGTCGGATCTAGGCCCTGACGGGCCTGGCGGCATGGGACGGCGGCGGGGACAGGTGGCGCGAGGAGAGTGGCTGCGGGCGGCGGCGCGGGCGTGTCCGGCGGCTGGCGGACACGTCCGGCGGCTGAGAGGGAGAGAAGCTAGGGTTTTGATCCGAAAAATGAAGGGGGAGGACGTTTTTATAGGTAGAGGGAGCTAGGAGAGTCTAAATGGGGAGCGGTTTTCGGACATGCGATCATGATCGAACGGCCGAGAGGATGGAGGGGGTTTGGATGGGTTATTGGGCCACTTTGGAGGGGTGTTGGGCTGCACATAGAAGAGGCCTTTGCGGCTGCCCGGCTAACCGTTGGAGTATCAAACGGACTCCAAATGGCACGAAACTTGACAGGCGGTCTACCAGTGGTGTACCAAGGCCGTTGGGCAAACCTCGGTCCATTCCGAGAATGTTTAACACCCGCTCACGAAAAGAGGCAAAAGGGGGCGCCGGAGGACATAGGAGTGCCGGATTGCAAAACGGACAACGGGGAAAATGCTCGGATGCATGAGACGAACATGTATGCAAAATGAGATGCACATGATGACATGATAAAATGCAACACGCAGCAAATGACATGGCAACGCCAACGAATAGACGGAAGACACCTGGCGCATCGGAGCGTTACATTCTGCTCTTAAAGCGATGACTCACCTTGTCCATTAAACCGGCTATCATGCCATAACACAGCTTGGGAGCTTCACAACCAAGGGGTCAAAGAGAGTCTGGATGTTATGCACAGCTCAAACATAGGCACTCATTGAGCACATCTCACAAACTTACTTGGGGGCTCTTTTGTGCAAAAGCCACAAAGAGTTTGAAAGGACCCTTGTAATTGGGTATCAACCCACGACTTGGAAGCCTGGTGTATTCACCTAAAACCCCGGGTTAACCTGCCTTCATCAAGTAGGCCACTCCTATCAAGGTAATCCTGGAACGACCCGCCGAACGTTTGAGAAGTCAATCTTATAGACCTTGAACTTGTCAAAGTTAAAACGACAATTGGTTAGTTGGAGGCCCATCTTAAAAGTCTTTGCAAAATGGTTTAACTCAGTGGCCTGGCAGCCCATGAAAAGCCTCGAATTTGGGCCTGGCAGCCCTTGAAAAGCCTTGACAACATGGTTTCTTGTTTTCTTTTTTGCCAAGTTTTCACCTTTTTTGATGAATTTATCTTGAACCGGAGTCCTTCGACCCGGTGTGGCTTTTCAGTCATCATGTTAACCCGGTTTGGCTTTCAGCTATAAGTTGTCAGACCATCTTATCAAATTGGTGTTTGTTAACTCGGCCTGGCTTTGATTATATGTCGCCAGTATGATCATCTGGTGTTCATCGTAACCCGGCATGACTTATTCATAACATCACTATAGGGTAAGGGTTTTAACAGCTCAAAGATTTGGGTTTCCACCCTTACTAAGTGATTTCATATCATTATAAGGTATGAGTTATTTCATATTTATTCCACTTTGGTTATTAGCCAGGCTTTATCTTGGGCATTATGACCCGTCCAGCGGTAAACCGCGTGGACAGATTTTTTTTATGCAGACATAGGGATTGCATAATATTATGAAGATATATAGGCCAGCATTGAAATTGGCATGGCGGATCAAGCAAAGTATATCCCAGTGCATGATGGCAGCAGATCAAAGTCTTTTAACTAGCCTATTACAAGGCGCTTTAAGGCCCAAAATATGGAATTGTTCTTTCCATAGAACAAAGTTTATAAAGCATCAACCAGATTGCCGGATCAAGCCTCATCACCATGTTGACGTGAAGTTGATAGATCATCTGGCGTCGGTTCAGCCTCCTCCTCCTCATCCAGTGGCTGGAAGTTAACGGTGGTCCAGTCAATTCGGGTTAAGGCCTGAAAGACAGCCTCTTCACTTATAAGTTCAGCCGGATCAATGTCAAGGGCGTAAGTGTGCTTACGGATTGGCGGGATAAGATTTTGCACTTCTGACAGGACAGTGTCAATCTGTTTGTTGTTGGCATCGTAGAAGGACCGGTGAACAGTCAAGTTAGCTTCTTCTGCCAATTGACTCACCAGAGGACGCATCACCCTTGTCACATTTTTGAGGGCTTTTTTATCAAACTCTACCCCGTTTTCTTGTTCACTAGGGAAGCCCTTGGTGATATCAACCGGATCCAGGTCAGCTATCCATGCCTTGGCTCGAGTAAGTGCCAACAAAGTGCCAGCCCAGGCAGCAGATCGCTTCATCTCTTCTATCTGTGCTGGCATCATGGATAACCTTGCTAAAGTGTCCGGGCCGGATTGTTGTACGAGGCTGCACAGATAACCCGTTGGGCACCGGTATACAGTTGTTCAATCAGAGTATATGCTGCCTTCAGCTTCATCCACATATCAGAGCCCAAATGAGCAATGCGGCCACCTACAACGGTTTAAGAATTTCATGTTAAACCGACACTTTACAAAGATGGTCATCAAAGAAGCCTTGGCAAGAGTACTTACCAAATACTGCAGAAGTCATGGCATTCACTTGGCGTTTCAACCCAGTTAGCTCTTCCACCACCGTTTAAGCACTGATTCGGCATCTTCCGCCCACTTTAGCAATGCATTCTTCTCAGTCTCCCAGTTGACACGCTCTGTCTTGAACCCTTATTTGAGTTGCTCCATGGCTGCTAAAGCGGTTTTGAGCTCATCGTTGGCCTTGGAAGTGCTTGTTGGGACTTGATGTTTTCTTGAAGATCAGCAATTTGAGAGCCTTGGTGATTTATATCAGCCTGTCACAATCAGATGAGGAGCATGTAAATAATTTATCAAAAAGTCCCAAGCATATAACAAGTTATACACTTGGCACTTGGGGGCTAATGCGGATTGCTTCGTTACTACTGATTGTTTGAAGTCCCAAGGATCAATACAAGTTTTAACCTTGGCACTTGGGGGCTAATGTGTGTTTGATCAGGAAAATACACAAGGAAAGTCAAGAAAGTACAGTATGGAATATAAAACTCCTGGTTTGTCTTTACAAGGCAAACCAGCCCTTGGGGGCTACGAAGTCGAAGTGTTCTCTCTTTAAAGTCCCGGCCCTTGGGGGCTACAATGCAATGAAGATACAGAATAAAGATGAAGGTGTTTTCAAGATTACCTCATAGCGTTCCTTCATCAGGTTCACCAAACCGGCTTCATAATCTCGGCTGGTGTAAAGCCGGTTCAAGAATCCGGAATGAAGATCCTGAGCAGAGAGGTTGACATAGCTTGACAAGTCGGTTTTCCCTTTCCCCTTGCCCATAGCAGCAAATTCATCCTTGGCAGTATGCTTCGATAAAGCAACTGGATTTCCTGGGGCGGTACAAGCAGTACCAGTGACAACAACATCATCATCATCTTTGGCTGGGCTCGGCGGATTGACATTGTCTTTGGCTGGGCTTGGCGGATTGGCAGCAGGGCTTGGCGGTTTAGCAGCAGGGCTTGGCGGATTAGCAGCCGAGCTCAGCGGATCAGCAACTGGACTTGAAGGCGTGGCATGTGGACTTGATGTTTCAACATGTGTCTCCGGGTAAGCCTCCGGCGGATTAGCATCAGTAGCTGGGTCTTGCGGGGCAGAGTCATCCATGACAATATCAGGATTTTCACCAGCATTGTCGGGGGTCTTCTCCGGTTCAGCATCGTCAGAGGGGCCGCTGGTCTTGGCTTTCTTGCTCAATCGGGCCTTCACACTGCAACGTCAAAATAAAGATTAGTATGATAAACCGATGCATGAAGAGACAAACCGAAAAATAATGCACTTACCCAGGGACGGTCTTGAGGGGAGGCAGCTGAGTAGTTGATGAACCGCCAGATGAATTGGAAGACACCTGGTAATTCGGATCAGGCGGATTAAGTGGGTATCGGAAGAAACCCTTCAAAGGATAACGTTCTTCGGGAGGACAAATAACCTTTGGACGACGCTTCCGGGTTGGAGTATCTGGTTTACCGGAAGAGGTGACTTGCTGGCCACTCTGTCGGGTTGTGCGATGCCCTTCAGGTTGTTGTGTCTTTAAAGAAAATATTGGATCCAAATAAGCAAGAGGGTGAGAGCATTTCACTTTCCGAACTGCACAGCGAAATCTTTGAACCGGCACGAGATCTGAACCGAAGGAAAGAGAAAGTACCTCAACATGGTCCGCATGGCTGACCTCGGCATCATCCTGATGATGGTCATTGTTAATAGGATTGTATGAAAAGGGGCCAAGGGAGCCAAGTTCTACCTCTTGATCCGAATCTTCAACATCTTCGGGCGGATCAGCAGCCTCGCTGTTCTTCTTCTTGGCTGATTTCTTGACAGCTTTGCTCTTGGCACGAGGAGCTCTTGTCGGTTTATCTGAAGCCTTCCTTTTTCAAATGGAGCTATTGGCCTGGAAAATTAGACAAAGGATTATTAGAACAAATGTTAAAGCGGAGGCGGATCAAGAAAGTACAAGGTTAAAATCTTATAGCTGGCGGTTTGTTGGCAGCGTAAAAGGGAGCCAGCCCGGTTTGACTGCATGTGGCTATTGGTTCGTCTAACATCTTCTTCACCGATTCTGTAACTACATCATCAGTCATTTCTATTTCATTGAACTGTTGAGGGTCCTTGGCGTCACCGGTATACTCATGCATTAATCCGGAGCGGCAACTTAAGGGCAGGATTTGCCATTTAACCCAACAGCGAATGAGATCAACACCAGTCAAACCGTTGGCCAACAGAGCCCTAAGCTTGGCAAGTTGAGGTGCATAAGTCTACCGTTCCTTGGCAGTTAACCGACGAGGTAACAGGTGGCCGTTGCTAAGCCGGTGAGGGCGGTAACCGGCAAAGGATTTTCTTCAGCAGGGGCTGTGTTCTGACAATAAAACCAAGATTGGTTCCAGTCTTTGGGATGACTTTGGTGTGATGCATGTGCAAAATCAACTTCCTTCCTCTTCTGGATTGATACATCGCCAAGTTCCGTGTTAGGACCATCAGAAAATTCAGTTCGGTGGTTTAGATGGAAAAAGTCCCGGAAGAGTTCAACGGATGGCTCCTCTTGAAGGTAAACTTCACAAAATAATTGGAAGTTGCATATATTTGATACGGAGTTTGGTCCGATATCTAGCGGGTGGAGTTGAAAGCTAGCAAGGACATCCCGGAAATTTTTTGATCCGGGAGGGCTGAAGCCCCAGTCTAGGTGCTGCATAAAAACAATAACTTCTCCATCTTGAGGCTCAGGAGGGCACTCAGGGCCAGGAACTCGCCAGTGAAGGACATTTTTCGAGGCTAAAGCGCCGGTTACAACGTAGCTATTGATCCGCGTTTCTGTAATCCGGGACGGAACCCAGTTGCAAGCGGCGAATTGTTTGGTCATCTTGGACAACAAACTATAAAGGTAAAATGAAGGACTGTTTACGATTGACGGTTCAAGAAGTATTAGTTGGTGTTAAACCGGAAAATTTGATCAAGGCATATGTGTGAGATAAACCGGAAATTGCTATTCAGATCAAAATGGCGGTTTAAAGTGAGGGCTAATGATATATGGCAGATTACCAACTGCTAAAAGTTTAAACCGCCCTTAGGTGGAGGAGCCAGAGATGAAAATCTGCTAAGTGTTGACAGAAACAGGTTTCACACAATGATGAAATTTATTTGGATCTACCATGATTCAATAAAGAAAAATTTCTGTGACCTATAATGGCGTTAAGCGGAACAGAGAAGGTCGTGCGCTCTACTGAGGATTCTTTACAAAAAAAGGAAGATTTACTAGTATTGAAAATGGATGCGGAATAACTACGACACGAGCTCTGCGCTACTATTGGATCAAAGCAACCATGACAGAAGGAAAAACGAAGAACTGAGATGGACGAGGAACTCTACAGACGAACTCGTGAACCCTAGCATAGATCTAAAGATGAGGGAAAGGGAAAACTTACCAATGCAGATCTACTGCGGAGGGGTGCCGCGAAACTCTGGTTCGATTCAGGGTGATGCAGCGGCCAGAGAAGAAGACGACGGTGCGCTCTCCGGTGGCGACGGAGCTCGAGCAGTGGGGTTCACGAGAGGAAGAAGAAGAGGCAAGGGGAAAGAATGGAAAGACCCGTCGGCTTTATTTATAAGGATAAAGGGATAAGTAGCAGGCGCAAGAATCGAGGAGCCTGAAGCGGCAAAGAATGCGCTTGTCGCCTCGATTTTCGGTATACCATTAATGAAGGGAATCTTTTTAATATAGGGGTGATGTCATGATGGTCTATTGCTGTGACCAGAGGATGACGTCACGGCGGTTTAACAAAGTTTACAGGAGAAGACAACATGGCGGTTTACGAAAATATAAGGAGATGTTCACAAGATTTCTTTAAGTATTGAAGATTGACGTGAACATGTTCAAATCAATCTGGGGCCTAATGTTGGGGATATAACTACTAAGTGTAAACCGGCCAAGAAGGCCCGGTTCACCCTCAACTATGTTGAAGCCCACGAAGATCCAGAAGATGGCGTTTTACTGCTGAAGCTTAGAAGCCCGGAGCCCAAAGGAGGATTAGGGCCCATAGTGGTAAACCTCCATGGTTATGTAACTTGTAATGTAAGTTAGGAAAGGAGAGACCAAGCCGGACACTTGTATGAGTCGGCCTCGGGACTCTGTAGACCGGCCGGGCGTCAACCTATGTATATAAAGGGACGACCCGGCGGCGGTTCAGGGACAAGAAAACAACAACTCGGGACCCAGGCAAAGCATATTTGCTCCCTGGTCATCGAAACCCAATCAATCCCATCACAACTAGACGTAGGCTTTTACCTTCATCAAAGGGGCCGAACTAGTATAAACTCCCGTGTCCCTTATCCGGTTTAACCCCTTCAAGCTAACCCGTCGCGATGGCTCCACGACTAAGTCCTTTCATGAGGACATCTGATGTGTTAATTCCACGACACTCTCCGTCCTGTAGTTCAACTCACCTCCAAACGTCACAGGCAGTGTGACCTTACCCTTCGGCTGACTCCTTCCTGGGTTGACCCCTTGAAATGTGCCCATCTCTTCGAGGTCCCCATCAGGAATCTGGAGCCTTTTGACCACAACAGGCGAGATCAAGTTCAGATCAGTCCCGCCGTATACTAGCACCTTCATCACCTTGAGGTTGCGAATCGTTGGTGAAACCAACAACGGTAAACACCCGACCGCAGTAGTGCGATCAGGGTGGTCCTTGGTGTCAAAGATGATAGGCATACTGGACCACTTCAGTGGCTTCCGTGTGTCGAGCGATGGCTCCACCGCTGTGATCTCACATGCCCACTGCTTGAGCTGGAGGTGAGAGGTGTGCAGCGAGGCGCCACCGTCGATGCACATGGCCTCTGTAGCTTTCTGGAACTTGTGTTCGCCGAACTCATCATCCTCATCATGATCATCGTCTTCCTGCTTTTTGTCACGGCCCCGGGCGGGCCTCTCTTACTGGTTATCCTTGCCGCGGCGGCCTCCTTGGCTGCCATGCTTCTTGCCGGATCCTTCGGCACCGTCCTGACCTTTCTCCTTGTCCCACCTCTCATACTCATCTTTTTGCTTCTCAGCAAGCAGCTCAACTTGTCGGCAGTTCTGGAGGTCGTGGCCCTTGGTGCGGTGGATCTTGCAATACTACTTGTCGGAGCTTCCCGGCTTGTCGGCAGCCGCCAAGGCCCGGCAAGTGGCACACTCGGCAACTTCTTTGCCGGGGTCACTCGCCTTGGCCTTCTTGGCAGTGCTGGTGTCGTCGGACCCCTTGACGGCAAGCACAATCTTGCCCTTGCGCTTTCTGTTATGGCATCGTCCTTTCTTCATTGGGGCAGCGGTGTCGTCGTCTATGGAGTCGGTTTCCGCATCGGCGTCCTCGCCGGGGTACTTCCTCCCCTCTTCAGCCCGAGCGCACCTGTCGGCCAGAACATAGAGTTCGGCTGCATCCTTAACCTTGTTCATCGCCAGGTCCTCACGCATATTGCGGTTACGCACATTTTGATGGAATGCGCTGATCACGGCGGCAGGGTGAACCTCTGGGATGTCGTACTGCACGCGGCTGACCCTCTGGATGTACTTGCGCAGGTTTTGACCTTCCTTCTGGGGGATGATATGCAAATCGCTTGCCTGGCCATGAGCTTGATGGCCTCCACTGAAGGCGCCAACAAACTCATGACACAGATTCGACTAAGAAGAAATGGAATCCATCGGCAAGTGCATCAACCATGACATAACATTGGGCTGGAGAGCCAACGGGATGTAATTGGCAAGCACCTTGTCGTCGCGGGCTCCAACAGCTTGCATCGCAATGGTGTAGATGCTGAGGAACTCCGACGGGTGAGTCTTGCCGTTGTACTTCTCGCGAACGTCGGGCTTGAATGTGCGGTGGGAGAGCCACTAGAACTACCGCAGCTCACGGTTAAAGGCTGGGTAACCCACCCCGTAAGGTAGGCCACCGTAGCCTCCCGATGCCGGATGGTCCATAGTGGGCCCTGCCCGCCTATCTGACTGGTGGTGCGCATCACACCGGCGCTTGATCGTGGTTCGAGCATCTTCAAGGGCTCGCTCCTGAAGAACTTGACGCTGATCGCGGTGGGTCCGTGGATCGGACGACACTATGGAAATATTATCACAAGCGTCATCACGACGGATCGACACCCGCTATAGCTGGTGTGGGGAGGACAGTGCACTGTGGGTGCATCACCCCCTGGCCCTTCCAGCGCTGGCATGCGGTGGTTCGACGGAGCGGCGGTCTACGTGCCCTGCTCGTCGCGGATCATCTTTCTTGGCGATGCCGACGAGGCTCCGGACGGTGGCTCTCCACTCGTCGAGCTTCTCCACAGCAGGAGGAAAATCAAGGAGCAGCTGTGCGCGCGCCAAAGCTTCTACTAGCATGGGCGGTGGCGAGAGCTGCATGGACCGTGACGTGCTTCGACTTATAACCACGTTAGAAGGAGCTCTACCACAGCCCTGCGGCGGTACGCCATTTCCGCCAGTACTTCGGCGGACATGATGACCCCCTTCGTCCTACAAAGGGTGCACTGGACTCTTCCCAGGCCGGCGCCCGGGGTCACCAGCGCGGTGACGCTGCTCATCGTGCACGACTTGGGAAGAGCGTGTCATGGGCGCCGGCGCAGGCGTCTTGGAGGTCGCGGCGCCGCTGGTGGGTGGCATGGCGCCGCCCTGGAGGGCCCAACTCCGTCTCTGGAATTTGCGGCATGCGGCTCGTCGTCCTGCGCACGAACGACGCCGCTCGCTAGATCTGGACTGCCAGGGCGATGTGGGTGTTCATGGGTCACGCCTTGGGTTCTGTCCGCGACCGGCCCGCTACTAGCATGTACCGGTACGGGCAGTCTAGCTCTGGATGAACCGGTCCCCGTCGCCATCTTCCTCTTGGGGGCCATGGCGACGAAGAACTACTGGGCTAGCTGCTAGACCAGATTTTCACAACTGCGCCCCCTACCTGGCGTGCCAAAGATGTCGATGGGAATGACACCTATGGGATCAACAGGTTCCCAACTGTCATCGGCGGGCGCGGGGTTGCGAGATGAGCAGGTCTAAGTGCCAGCACAAAGGCCGTTTACCTAGGTTCGGGCCGCGGAGATCGCGTAATACCCTAGTCCTGCTTTGGTGTGTATATTAGTGTTCATGAGCTAGCTATCGAGCGTGACTTGCTCAAAGAGCCGAATCCCTCTCAAGTATACATCGGACCTCCTTTTATAGTCGAAGGAGGCACCAAAGTGACACACAGGAGGTGGATAGGGTACAGTGTACAAGCTTATCGCTTGCCATTACTGGACAAGATGCATTAAATGCACCCGTGAGGTGTCCCTTCGCTTTATTGCCGCCTCGCCATGCCTCGACATGCCTCTAGGCCAGCAAGGCGGGTTGCGCCATAGAGGCTGGCAGGCTACTGAGCTGGCGCGGTGGCGGCATCTTCACGAAGATCTGCATGCCACCACGCAGGTGCATGCTTAGTTGGCCTCGGGACCACACGTCGCCACGCAGGTGCTCGCCTGGCTGGCTGGGCTGGCAGCTGTGTCGGATACCGGGTTCCGGCAAAATCCTTATGGTTCGAACACTGGGGTGCACATGAAGATCTCCTCCTACCGAAACACGCCCTCAACCTCGCAGCGATCGCTAAGCTAGATCGATGAACTCGTAGCACAAGAGACACAACATTTATACAGGTTCGGCCCACCGTTGTGGTGTAATACTCTACTCCTGTGTGTGGTGGTGGATTGCCTCTTGGGCTGATGATGAACAGTACAGGGGAAGAACAGCCTCGCGAGGAGAGGTATTCTTTAGCTAGTGTGGTGTTCTGCTTGGGAAGGATTCGATCCCCTTCTACTATGGTGGCTAGCTCTATTTATAGAGGCCTTGGTCCTATTCCCAGAGCGGGAAGGGATCCAACAACAGCCACTTTGAATGGGGACAGCTAGTACAGGCTATCCTGAGTAAAGGTGGTCTTCACCTGCCAAAGGAGCTGGTGGTGACGCCGTCTTGGGCTCCATGGTGACCTCCATCCTGCCGTCCTGCTGGTCTTGGTCTTGTTGCCCCGATATGGAAACCTTTGCCTGATGCCTCGGTACTGCGCGCCTGCGCTTGCCCCCTTTGCACCAAAGAGGGAACGAGGACACTGTGCGGGCTGGCGCCCACCTGGTCTTCGTCATCATGGCTTGCGTCATGGGAACCTCGCGAGGTATCCCTTGTCTTGATCTCTCCGCCCCCTCGCGAGCCTGCCTGGTGAGGCTGCCCCTGAGGAGGCCTTGCGTCGTCCGCCCCGCGAGGCTTGGCCCCTTGCGAGGGTCTTGAGTGTTGGTTGATGAGGATGGGTTGTACTGGGCCACTGGTTGAGCCACGCAGTAGGCCGCAGGAAGGCAATTCTGGGGACCCCCGTTCCCTGAATGCCGACAGTAGCCCCCGGGCCCAAGGCGCACTCGGACTTGGCGTAGCAGCGAAGACAAAGGGCAAGTGCGGAGCGCCGTGGGCCCCCAAAAGCATGCGGCCTTGGTTGCCGCGTGGCAACTGATTGGACGTGGGCGTCTCCGCTTCCCCATGCTGCCTTGGCAACTGCCCGATTTGACGAGTCCCTGCTGCATGCAAAAGGAGTCATCATTACCTGCGATCATGGAGGTCGATGGTTGGCCTCCCTTGGGCTATAAATGACGAGGGGCGATAGCCCTCGTGGCCCATCGCTTCTTGCTCTGCCTGCCCGCTTCTCCTTCCTTGCTCTTGCTGTTTGCAGCCCCCCCCCCATGGCGCCCGTGAAGAGGTTTTCGGCCGTGGAGAAGGGGAAGGCTCGCCAGGAAGGGCCTGGCTCTCCTCTGCCCAAGTGCAGCCACAGTCATCCTCTTAAGCATCCCGCGACCCCTGCCATGGCTTCCCGTGGTCGCGGCGGTGGCCCCTCACGCGGTGGTGGCCGCCCATGTCGAGGCAGCCCGGTTGGTGGGGGAAGGCATCCCGGTGGCGACCGCAGCTCGTCAAGCTTTAGCGGCTCCTCCTCCGGCGATAGCTCTTCTAGCAGTGGCTACGATCAACGACCACGCAGCCGTGCCTGCCATGAGGGCGGTGGCAGGTCGTGCCATCACCGCACTCTGGTGAAGCGTGAGGCGGAGTCTGACTGAGCTCAGGAGGACGCTGCGAATCCCTCCTCGCGAGCTGTTGCAAGGCGCGTGCCTCTTTTGTTTTGTTTCCTTCTTTTCCTGCATCGAGAGAGAGAGAAGTATGGGGCCCTGTGGGGGCGTGCAATAGACTATGATAGCCTAGTTACTGTGCTGCATTTATTGCTCCTGTGCTGTGTTATGGTGTCGTTGTTATGCGTCCGCGCGTAGGAACAACATAGCTTGGGATGTTTGAAGTAGCTTCCGCCTCGCGAGGTGCCTGCTTCAGGCCTCGCCGGGCACCTTAAGATTTGCAAACAATCTACTGGGAGAATCATTTCCAAACCTTGGTCACGAGGGTTGCCAGCCATGGCCCGGTGCTTTGTGTCGTGATGCCCGAGGGGCACGGACTGGGAGGTGTTCTCCCGCTGTGAACTCGAACGAGAGAGAGTCGTGAAAATCAGGAGAGGAAGGGCTCATGAGAGAACGAGTCAGACAAAAAGCTGAAAACAGAAAACGAGGGCAGAATACGATGGACAGAACCGGCAAAGAACACTAGAAGCAACTTTAATCAAGGTTCAAACAAGGAAGAGCGAGCCAACTTCAGAAAGCAAATGAAAAGCCGCGTCCGGCACCTGGTCTAGTCTTCGACGTCTTCTCACCAGCGCAGAGCTAAGTGCTGCCACTGGGCGTGGGTGGGATCCCCCGAGGCCCAAGGGAGGCACTTCGGAGACTCCGGGGCGTGTACAGCCTCACTCATTATTACGTGAGAGTGTCACGGGCGGTGAGCTTCACAAGCACTGGGCCTTCTTCACAAGCACCGGGTGTCGGCATTCTAGGAAGGGGGTCCCCAGAATTGCCTGCCTGCGGCCTGCAGCGTGGCTCACAAGTGGCCCAGTATGGCCCCTCTTCATCAACCCAAGTTCAAGACCCTCGCGAGGGCCCAAGCCTCGTAGGGTGGACGACACAAGGCCTCCTCAGGGGCGGCCTCACCAAGCAGGCTCGCGAGGAGGCGGAGAGAACAAGGCAAGGGGTAGCTCGCGAGGTGCTCGTGACGCAAGCCATGACGATCAAGACCAGGCGGGCGCCAGCCCGTGCAGTGTCCTCGTTTCCTCTTTGGTGCAAAGAGGGCAAGCGCAGGCGCGGAGTACCAAGGCATCAAGCAAAGGTTTCCATATTGGTGCAACAAGACCAAGACCAACAGAGCAGCAGGACGGAGGTCACCGTGGAGCCCAAGGCGGCGTCATCGCCAGTGCCTTTGGCAGCCGAAGACCGCCTTTAGTCAGCATAGCTTGTACTAGCTGTCCCCCATCAAAATGGCCGTTGTTGGCTCCCTTCCAGCTCAATATTTGGGAAGAGTACCAGGGCCTCTATATAATGAGATAGCCACCACAGTAGAAATCATCATCTCATCTGGAGCCAACAGAGACGGATCAGTTCCTCTCCAAGCACACCACCACAAGAACACCCCTCGCGAGGCTGTTCTTCCCTTGTATTGTTCATCATCAGCCCAAGAGGCAATCCACCACACCACACACAGGAGTAGGGTATCACACCACAATGGTGGCCAGAACCTGTATAAACCTTGCGTCTCTTATGTTGTTCACCGTGCTAGCTTAGATTCGATGCGAGGTTTTGGGGCGTGGATCGGTAGGGAGAAGATCTTCGTGCGCACCCCAGAGTTCGAACCTTAAGTGTTTTGACGGAACCCGATATCCGACATTTGGTGCGCTAGGTAAGGGTGCGCCGAAGTCCTCTTTCTGCCGATCTGCGCTCCACTGCTTCGTCGCATCCATGTTCGACGACCTAATGTCCAACGCCGATTGCTGGGCGGCATGGCCTGCCCATGCCGCGCCACCTACCCAAGGTGACCTCAACCCCGCGCCTCAGGCAGCCCGCGCTTCGCAGAACGCTGTGGGGCGCGGGCGACGCGGTCAAGTGCCACCTGCCCTCGCTCCGTGGCAGGTGCGATCAGCAGCAAGGGCCTCAAACCACGCCGCAGCCACGGTGCCGCACACCCGAAAGGAAAAAGCGAACATGAGGGCCGCACTCACGGTGGCTCGGGAGCTTCTACGGTGCAGGTTGCAGGAGAGTGGCCATGACGTGCTACTGGAGCCCGTTGCCGAGCTCCTGGATGCCGCAGCTTCGGGGGCGCCTCCCTTCTATGTCCATTTTCCACCCCATGCCCCGGGAGGATCATATGGTGGGCCCATCCGCGCCCGTGCGCCCTCAGGCGTGCCCCAAGGCTTCATCAACACTGGCTCAATCATCAGCGTCGGGCGCCAAGATGCACCACCACCACCCCCGGTGAGCGAGGATGTGCGCATCACCGCCTACGGCCCGGGCGGGCCGCCGCCCTATCACCCCCAAGAAGGCGCTTCGAGCCAAGCTGCATGGAGCATGGGGCACTTGGCGAAGTCTTCGGGGCGGTGACCAAAGAGGCTTACGTACCCCACATGGTGGATCGGGATTACGCACCGAAAGCCGACCATGGCTCGTTACTCGGGCCAGGCTGGGAGGAAGAGATGCCAGAAGCCGAGCCTTTTCAGGAGCCTCAATGAAGCCTCACCAACCGCGCTGGCGGCAGCAGCTATCGGGTACCACTAATTCCTCAGGAGCAAGCTTATGCTAACCATGGGTCGCAGGAAGTTCAGGTCACTGCAGCACAAGGCCGCCCAGTTCGGCAGCCTCCCTTCCACCAGGAGAGGCGCACTGGGGGCTGCAGGAGAGGGGCCGGGAGCCAGGCCCCTCCCCACGACGCACGGAGCAAAGTGTCCCCCGGAGGTAGGCCCTCTATCGGGGAGGTGTTACAAAGCCTGCCCCGGCAGAGGACCCATGGTCATCGGGGGAACCTCTGGCGTCCCCTTTACCCCGTTGGAGTCGTCCTTGGTTTGCGGTTGCCGTCAATGGTGGTCAAGGGTGGCGCAAGGCGGGGCCCTCGTATGGCGATATGAAGCAAGGCCGGTACATGTGAAGAAGGCCCAGTGCCTGTGAAGCTCGCCGCCCGTGACACTCTCACGTAATAATGAGTTGGGGCTGTACACGCCCTGGAGTCTCCGGAGAGCCACCCTCGGGCCTGTGGGGCTCCCTCCCATGCCCAGTGGCAGCACTTAGCTCCGCGCTGGTGAGAAGACGTCGAAGACTAGACTAGGTGCCGGACGCGGCCTTTTGCTTTTTGCCTCCCTTTATGTGGTTGAGCTACCTTGCTTCGGATTTAAGTTGAAATCTAATTTTTGTTTGCGTATGCAGGGAGGGGGTGTCTTGTCTTGATTCACGTGATTTCTCGTGTTCTGGTTTCTTCCCTAGTTTGGAATTGGCACCAACTGCCTCCCCCTCACGAGCCTCTCGCGGGCGGGGCTGGGCCAGGCGCACATGCGCATGCCGTCCCGCGGCCAGCACTCGCTCTCGCGAGGCTCTCACCACATGGTCATCAGGTCCACCAGAGGACCCTCGGAGAATCACAGCCTCGCAAGCCTACCCAAGGCTCGCCCGGGCTAAAGGTAAATCACAGCAACTAACCCATCATAGGGCTCGTAAGATCATGCAGGCGCGCGTTCAGCATCGTTCCTAAAAACATGTGGACAACAATCCTTTTTACATGAGGGGCTTCCCCTCCCAAAATGCTCTCACAACCTTTAGGGCCATGCCCGAGCTTTTTCTGCGCAGGATAAAAAGCAGGGGGACAAAGGGTCAATCAGACATATCGCTCACCGCGTCCTCTTGGTCGCCTCCAGAGGCATCACTGGCGTTGCTGTCACTTCACTATCACTGCATCGCCGTCACCGTCATCGGCACCATTCTCGCCACCATTCACCACGTGACCTTCATCCGCGGCGACTATCACCTCATCATCATTAGAAGCGAAGGCCCTCACAAGTGCATCCACATTGTCCTCCACCCACCGCGCCAGGTCGCCCAGAATGGCCATGGGCACCGGAGCAATGGCGGCCTAGAAGTCGAAGTGGGGGTCCCTGTCCTGAAGATGGCTGAAGAACGGGAGAATGCGCGCCCGAGCAGGCCGCGCCTCCTCTCCTCGACAAGCTGGCGTGCTCTCTCGGAGCGATTCTCCAGATGCATCACCACATCAGTGAAGAACTGGAGATGGCCGGCATAGTTGGTCACGTGACGTTGCGGAGCGTTCGCATCACAGATATTGCCTAGGGCCGCGTTGGCCCTGTCCCTGAGCACTTGGAGCATGGGGCCATGCATGTGCTCCAGCGTCTGCCGCTGGAGAATTTCGTCTCTATTCCGCCGTGCAACGGACTCAGCATCGTCAACCCGCCGTTGAAGAAGAAGCAGCTCGGCACGGGAGGTGGCCAACTCAGTCTGCGCCGAGACCAGGGCAGCTGGAGTGGCCTCCACGCGCTGTGTCACTTCGGTCAGCTTAGACCTGAGGGCGGCAGTCCTGCCTGCAGCCTCGGCTTCAATTAGTTCCAGCCTCTCATCATACTCGCGCACAAGATCCACGCGAACTTCTGCCATGCGGCGGTCGACCTCTTCTTGGATTCAAGCCTCCCGCGCGCCAACATCATCCTCCGCCTGGGTAACCTGGCGCTCCCTTGTCTCCAACTGCTCAAGGTCAAGATTGCGCTCGGCGGCTTCCAGCGTCAGCGCTTCTTCACGCCTCCGGAGCTCCTCATCCTCGGCGGGCGTCCCTGTAACACCCCGGATATAACCTTCCATATTTGTAACTCCAACTCTTGCCATTTCCGGCTATGTGATATATTATTTTCTCCATGGCGGGGTTTTTGTCTTCGTTTTGCATTTTGTTCATGTCATACATCTCATCTCATAGCATCATCTGCATTGCATTTGCATATTTTCATAAATCTTGCATCCGTTCATAGTTGCCGCATTCCCCCTTGCCTTCATTATTCCTTTCGACAACAACCGTTCATTTGTTGTCCGACCGTTTGAGCCTCTCTGCACAGCCACCGACCACCTCCGCCACCTAGTCCGAAAACTTCTCCCGGACCCGACCCGGGCTGTAATGACCAATGGGTCCGGATCATCTCCAAACATCTATAAAATATCTCCGTTTTCTTATTTGGGATACCTAACCTATTTGTTTCTCGATCGTCTGATTGCGATCGGAGGGACGAGGGAACCCCTACCCAAAATCAACCTATTATATAAACAGTCTAAACCCTAGCCCTGTCCCATCCATCTGTCGCATCCCTCAGCCGCCGCCGCCCGACAACCTCCCTCATTTTCCTCGAGTAGCCAACCAACTCCCTGCCTTCCTCCTTGGGATCGTTCCCGATCCAAAAATCCAGCCAACCTGGCTCTGATACCAACTTGTCACGCCCAATATGCAACCCTATCTTAAAGGAACTCGAAGGTCCCACCAAGGATAGAAGCGCATATTGGAGACGTTTTTTAAAGGTGGATATCATTACATCGTACCATTACATAATAGTTGAGGATACATACAAGAGGCATACAATGCCACACGAATACAACAACATCATACATAAAAGCATCATCCGACTACGGATGAAACACAAACAGAAACTCAAAGGACATCCACCCTGCTAGCCCAGGCTGCCGACCTGGAACCTATCCCCTGATCAAAGAAGGAGAAGAAGAACTCCAAAATAAGTAAACATACCTTCCATATTTGTAACTCCAACTCTTGCCATTTCCGGCTATGTGATATATTATTTTCTCCGTGGTTGGATTTTTGTCTTCGTTTTTCATTTTGTTCATGCCATACATCTTATCTCATAGCATCATGCGCATTGCACTTGCATGTTTTCATAAAGCTTGCATCCGTTCGTAGTTGTCGCGTTCCCCCCTTGCCTTCGTTATTCCTTTCGAGACCAACCATTCATTTGTTGTCCGCTGTTTGAGCCTCTCTGCACAGCCACCGACCACCTCCGCAACCTAGTCCAAAAACTTCTCCCGGACCCGACCCGGGCTGTCATGAAGAGCGATGTTTACTTGTTTTGGAGTTGTTCTGCTTCTTCTTCGATCAGGGGATAGGTTCCAGGTCGGCAGCCTGGGCTAGCAGGGTGGATGTCCTTTGAGTTTCTGTTTGTGTTTCATCCGTAGCCGGATGATGCTTTTATGTATGATGTTGTTGTATTCGTGTGGCATTGTATGCCTCTTGTATGTATCCCCAACTATTATGTCATGGTAGGATGTAATGATATCCACCTTGCAAAAATGTCTCCAATATGCGGTTCTATCCTTGGTGGGACCTTCGAGTTCCTTTAGGATAGGGTCGCATATTGGGCGTGACAAGTTGGTATCAGAGCCAGGTTGGCTAGATTTTTGGATCGGGAACGATCCCGAGGAGGAAGGCAGGGAGTTGGCTGGCTGCTCAAGCAAAATGAGGGAGGTTGTCGGGCGGCGGCGGCTGAGGGATTCGGCGAATGGATGGGACAAGGCTAGGGTTTAGACTGTTTATATAGTAGGTTGATTTTGGGTAGGGGTTCCCTCTACCCTCCGATCGCAATCGAACGATAGAGAAAGAAATAGGTTAGGTAGGCCACATAAGAAAACGAAGATATTTTATATATGTTTGGAGATGATCCGGACCCATTGGTCATGACAGCCTGGGTCGGGTCCGGGAGAAGTTTTCGGACTAGGTTGCGAAGGTCGTCGGTGGCTATGCAGAGAGGCTCAAACGGTCGGACAACAAATGAACGGTTGGTCTCGAAAGGGATAACGAAGGCAAGGGGGGGACGCAGCAACTACGAACGGATGCAAGCTTTATGAAAACATGCAAATGCAATGCACATGATGCTATGAGATGAGATGTATGACATGAACAAAATTCAAAACGAAGACAAAAACCCAACCACAGAGAAAATAATATATCACATAGCCAGAAATGGCAAGTGTTGGAGTTACAAATATGGAAGGTTATATCCAGGGTGTTACAACACTCCACCATGTCGAGAGGATCTCGTCCTGAGATCTAGGATGGCACCGGAGAGAAACGGAAGAGGAAGAGAATAGGTAAAACTAAGTTGCTTCTTTGACAAATGAGTGAAACCATGAACCTTGAGAGGTTGAACACATTGAAAGAAACAAAACAACGGAGATGACCAAGATTGCAAACAGTCCATTAGAAAAGAGGAACAAGGAACATTACAAGAACTTGAAGGTTGCAGAGACATGAATCAAGAGTTTAATGGACAAGATAGAATTGGAACCACTCTGGTTGTAACGAGATAAATAAGATGAAAAGAACTTAGTAGAGGACATAACACTCCTGTTAAACGGATAACCAAGGAAAAAGAACATGATATTTACAAAATGAGATGATGGATCGAAGAGAGTAACATCACAATGCCTCCGGAAGAAAGAATAGAAGATAGATCATTGGAATAACATAATGGAGAAGAAAATGCCAACTTGTGCCACAAATGAGCTTGGAAAGCATCCTTGCAAGGAAGAATTGAATGGAGTTGTTGGAAAATCAACAATGAAAAGCACAAGCTTGTTATGGACTTATGGCGAAAATCTCAAAATGATGAGGTGACAACCGGCCACTAACAGAAATAATTGATTGGTTGAGATCAATGAAGATAAGAGAAACTTCTTTCACCAAGAGGATAATTGGAGAACTTGGGCCATTAATAAGCACCACAATTAGAAACATTCCTTCGGGAAGGCTTTTAGGTGAAATCTTTACCAAGATAACTCCAAGGAAGAAAATGATGGGTTTAAATATCTCATTCCTGACACTTGTGAATCATGAAGCATGAAGGAAATTGTCAAAATGACATAACACCACCTCAAAAGTTAAGGGAACAAAAGTTGCATTCGGGAATGCAAGAAGAAGAATGCTTGAACGCCTCAAAACAAAACATGTGTTGAGCACCATGTTTAATTTTGAGTATAGCTTGGCGGGTCATAACTTCGAGCGAAATCTTGAAGAACAAATGAGGAATGAAAGGAATCCTTGACGAACCACCATGTAGAGCCTCCATGAAGAACTCCGGTAATAAAAGGATGATAAAAAGGAACAGAAGTTGAAAACACAAGGTGAAGCCTTGCAATGATTTAGATGGAGCTTCGCGACGATATAATGTGGAAAACTTGGAACTCCGGAAGAAACATGAACAACATATAACTGAGAAATTGATGTCACGGACAAACTTCGGTAGAAAATAATTATGTTATGCATATGCTTCACCAATTTAAATTGATGACAAGGAATGATTTGGCATACTACTTATTCTCGTAGAAAGGATTAAGAGAGATAGAGCATAAACTTGAGAAGGTCTTCAACGAACCACTGGTAGGATTGAAACAACGAAAAAATTAATATGAGAACATAGGAAGAGGAATCTTGAACAAACCACCGTAAGAATTGAAAATGAAAGTAGCAAAGGCATAATTCACCGAGAAGAATTAGAAAACGAACGAAGATACTTGAGGAAACTTAGATACAAGAGAATGAAGAGATCACCAGCTGATTAGAAGATATTTCAACGATTCACCGGTAAGATTTGTAGAACGATAGCTACACACTGAGAATGAAGAATTATGACATGATGGCCTTCTGAGGAAAGAAACGGAAACAACTCATGAAATGCTCCAGAGGGTAAGAAAAGAATTGTCACAATCAAAAACAATTATGAGGATGGCATGAAGCTAGAACCATGAATCTCTGGAAGAACGGGTAAGGATTTAAGAGGAACTCTTCTTCGGTCTTTAAAATTTGAGACTGACAACGAGAAACACCACCATGAATTGTTGAGACACTCCGGAAGGATTAAAAGAAAAAAGGTTGAGCCAAAGATGAAAAGAATTTGAAAACGACCTTGGAGAAGGTTTGTTACTGATGAAAATTCATTCTTACATCAAAACTGGAAATGAATTTGAGAATCGCTCCTGATAATTAGAAATTAGAAGAGTCGGGTAAGATCCTGGGAAAAGATCTGTGGGTTAGGGCCCACTAAAAGAAACACCATTGAACGATTGATTGAAAGGGGGTATTGCACCGGTGAATTAAATGGATTGAATGAGATAACAACCTCAAAATAACTTGAACGGATAGAGAATGGAAACACAAATCTTCTAAGATATCTTCAACATTCCGGAACAAATGAACAGCAAGGAGTAAATAAGAGAGCCTTGGATAAGAAATTGACATGGGAAGATATGTGAAACAAAAGGAAGAGATATGATCAACACCGAAGCTTGAAATTAATCCACGGGAGAAGAAAAGAGACGAAGAATAATGAACTTGAAGCTCGTGAGCATCTTCACGAGGGATCACTGGATCAGAACATTGACGAAAAAGAATGGAGAGACTTCCCATCAATAAAATGGATACCCGATTAAGAAATCTGAGTCCTTGAAGAAAAAGGTGGGAGGGCGGGAAAAACAAAGACAACTTGGGACGGATGAAACAAACACCGTTGAGAAAACTTAGAATTGATCTTGCAAATGTTGAAATGATCGGATCCACTTGAAGAGAAGCACGCCGGTTGGAAAAGAATTAACATGACGACCTCGATGATCAAGAAGGATTAGTATTCACATAGCAATATGAGAACACCATTTAGGAAAGGTATGGATTCAACATTTGACTTCGAAGCAACTCGAATACCGCAAATAAAACAAAACAAAGGATTTGGCTTGCAGAATAAGCCGAAAACAAACATATGATAGACCCCATATCGTATCATGTGCCTGTTGGAAAGATATCCTACGAGATACTTGAATTCCCACCTAAAAACTCCCGAAACTTTCTGGTTATGCAATCTGGTGTTGGGGATACAGGGGAAGCAATATATCTCACCCAAACTAACAATCCCTACATCTAGCTGTATCCATCCATCAACACATAACCAAGAAACCTTCAGAAATCGTGTACCTGAACCTTTGAAAAGCATCCGTTATACTAGCTATGGAAATACTCCCGAACTCCCCAGTACTGGGTGGCATCGAAGTTATCTTACCACTGGCTGCATAAAAGAGATTTTCGATATCGGCGAAACTCAGGTATTCCAGAACTGCAACGATAAAATTGTGACGACAACACCTCGGAGCTCAACTCCCCGGGACACTGCCACAACCCCTAAATGTCAGGAGGCACCAAGAACAATGTTCTCGCCACAAGACTATCGGAACAATCCCAAGATACCCGCGTGATCCTAAAAAAGATTAGTGAAATTTGAGGAGAGGGAATACAAAACATCTACGTCAGGAGACCTCACTAGAGCGACAAAGGGACCGAGCAGTAAAAAGAATCCTACTCTCAGATATATATAATCCTAAGACTCAAAACATTTTGTTCTAGACTCAACAACGTCAGCGATTCGATCAAGCAGGGGGCTCCTAAGTCGGGGATGGCCCTGATACCAACTTCTCACGCCATGTGATATATTATTTTCTCCGTGGTTGGGTTTTTGTCTTCGTTTTGCATTTTGTTTATGTCATACATCTCATCTCATAGCATCATGCGCATTGCATTTGCATGTTTTCATAAAGCTTGCATCCGTTCGTAGTTGCCGCGTTCCCCCCTTGCCTTCATTATCCCTTTCAAGACCAACCGTTCATTTGTTGTCCGACCGTTTGAGCATCTCTACACAGCCACCGACCACCTCCGCAACCTAGTCCAAAAACTTCTCCCGGACCCGACACGGGCTGTCATGACCAATGGGTCCGGATCATCTCCAAACATCTATAAAATATCTCCGTTTTCTTATTTGGGCTACATAACCTATTTCTTTCTCGATCGTCCGATTGCGATCAGAGGGACGAGGGAACCCCTACCCAAAATCAACCTATTATATAAACAGTCTAAACCCTAGCCCTGTCCCATCCATCCGCCGAATCCCTCAGCCGCCGCCGCCTGACAACCTCCCTCATTTTCCTCGAGCAGCCAACCAACTCCCTGCCTTCCTCCTTGGGATCGTTCCCGATTCAAAAATCAAGCCAACTTGCTACTCCTCCTTCCACGCCCTGCTGTAGCTTCTCTTCCCGCGCGCCGCCGGTCTCTGGCACCTCTGCTCCTCCTCTCTGTCTTCTTCTCCTCCCTTTCTTGATTTCTTTCTCTCTCATGTACCTCTCTCTCTCTCTCTCTCTCAGGTACGCATGAGCAGCGCCATGGATGGGCTCCTCCAGCCGACGCCATGAACGCCAAGTTCCCGCTGCAGCCCTCCTCCAGTTCGTCGCCTCGGTCGTTGCCTTGTAAAGCTCCGCCGCCACCGGAGATCCCAGTCACTGCTCTATCCCCGTCCAAGTCCTCGCCCCGTTGCAGCCCCGCTCCGTCCGGCGACCCCCGCACCTCGTCGCCATGGATCCACGCCAAGCTTCAAGTCCCACCACCACTTCTTCGTCGGATCCGGACGGGACCCACCGGATCTTCTCATCCTCGCCGTACCTTGCACTCGTCAAGTCCCGCCGTGGACCTGCGCCCCGCCGGACCTCCTTCCTCCACCCCAAGTCCCGTCGCTGAGCTTCTGCCTCGGCCCTCTACTATAACACCCACGATGCGGCTATATCTCCCACGTGTCGAAGCACGACTTAGAGCCATAAACCGCATTGTGGTTTTGTCGCAAGAAGGGTCATCTCCACACAATCCCATGTAATGAACAATAAAGGGATAAAGAGTTGGCTTACAATCACACTTCACACAATGAACAATAATACATACATCATTCAGAGCACACACATAGTCCGACTACAGACGAAGCCAAAAGAAAAAAAGATAACCCAACTGCTAGATCCCCGATCGTCCCAACTGGGCTCCACTACTGATCAACATGAAACGCAACGTAGCAACGACCAAGATCTCCGTTGAGCTCCCATCTAAGCTCAGTTGCGTCACCTGCATTGGTATCATCGTCACCTTGTCACACCCTGTTTTTCATGGCACAACACTTAAGATGATACATCATGATAAAATGTGGTTTGAAAAAAACTTTTGCATTATTTGACTTTTTATTCTGAGTTGGTTTTCTCTCTGTGTTTTTCAAGTGCTCTTTAAAGTCAACACAACTCCACCTTCTATACTTCATCTCCTTGCCCCAAACTCCTGCCCAATGATCATGCCATGTGTATAGAGCAATATAGTACCTTCTTACAAAAATAATTTGGCCAAAAAGTATTTTCTAAAATTAGTTTTTCAAAAAACCCTAAATTGAGGTTTGCACTGCAAGTACTTGATTTGGGGTGTGAAAAATATTTCAAAGAGTATATTTGAGACCTATTAGATATAGGACTCCCATAAAACACAAAAATATAATTTTAAAAGTTATTTTCCTATTTTGTTTAAAGCTTTTTCTTAAGGCCAGAGATGGTCTTTAATAGGGAAAAATTATTTTATTGTTTCAAAAATATTTGACCAAAACCTATGGAAACTCAGTGGACATATATTGTCCATATATAAGAGTTTCAACACATGGTCATGTTCAAAATATTGGTCAAATCACTCAAAAACCCTTTCTGGATATTTCAAGATTTTGAAGTATTTACAAAGGAAATATTCTGCAAAAATTCCAAGAAAATTCTAGCATGTCACATATGACATTTTGGATGATCTTGACAAGTATCATGTCATGGAGAATAGTATAACCCCATGAAATCCCCTCAAAACCATTTCTGTCCATTTTGAAGTTTGAGCAACTTTACATAGCCAAACATGTCCAAATGCTCTCAAATCTTGTGAACATGCCCAAATGGTCTAATAATTCATCTAGACCAAGTGGCACAAGTTGGAGAAAATGTTATATGGATCAAAGTGCCCCAAAACCCTCTCTGACCAGAATCAAATTTGAACAACTTTGTACTACCAACTTTCTCTAATTGACACCAACTTTTGTGATCATGTGCACATGACCAAATAAGGCCACTACACCAAATGGTGCATTAAGGAGAAGTGATTTGCTCAACTAGATCTACACAAGTCCATTTTTGTTGATTTCTAGGGTTTACAAAAGTTGCATTGGCAACTTTGCCCAAATGAACTCAATATTGGTGAAACCCCTTATTTTCTCATGCCATTTGACCCTGTCAAGCCTTATGACAAGAGGAGTTCATCTTCTTGCCCAAACCAACAACAAACACCTTCTGCCATTTTACTAAAACCCCTGTTTTGACCACTTCCACTCTTCTCCATGGCCTCCACTTTTTGCCACATCTCCTCCTAGTCCTCATCTACCTCCAGTAACAATGGCAAACCCACATCTCAATTATTGGATGGGTAAAACCCCACTTTCTCTCTCTGGACAGCCCATTTCTCCCTCTTCTTCTACCTCTCTCTTCTCCTACTGGCCACCCAGGGCATCCAAGGCCATCTCCTACTTCTTTACTCCCCCCTTGAGCTACCAGACACCATTGGGCGCGCCCACATTGCATAAAGAATGGCCATGCCGGCCATTTGGGCGCTTTGGAGTGCACTACTGTGCGCTCCCGCACTGTAGCCGCACCCTACCAAGCACCTCCGGCCACCTCGGCTCTCCCCCTCACGCCAGCCGATACTCCTCGACGTCCTCAGCACTCCACGCCTCTGTCCCCCTCATCCTTCTCCCTCCTTCAGCCCTTTCTCACACGCGCACCGGCCGCCCGAGAGTTCCAATGAGCGGCCTCACACGCGCGGCGCCTCTGGCCCCTCCTGCTTCCTCTCTCTTCCTTCCCTCGCTCTGGACCGAACCCACGAGCACCCCAGACATGCCCACGCGCGCCCCCATGACCCACAGCAACGGCAATGACCTCGCCGGCGCACGGGTCTACGGTAAGACGTGGCTCGCCTAATTAAAGGCCTCCCCAAACCTCTCCCTCACCGCCACTCATCCTATCCCACTCCAACTAGGCCTCCCCGCACCCCAGTTCATCTCCACAAGCGCCCGAGCTCGAGATCAAGCTCGAGCTCCGCCGCCTCGGGTCACCGTCGATCTCACAGTACAGGCCAATCCCGCTCTCTTTATTGCTTCTCTGGAACGCCCGCAGCTCACCGATCCATTCCCCCCTCTTTCCCGCTCGTTTAGCAGTCGGAAACAGCCGAAGCCATCCACGCTCGACGCTCCTCCGCCGCGAACCTCGTCGCCGGCGAATCACTGCTCCCTTCCGGCCAACTCCGGCACCACCCGAACGGCAACACAACGAGGAGTCCAACGGTGCCATCAGCTCAACCCGCCGTGCCCAGAAACGTCGCCGGTGAGCTCGCCGGCCCTCTGTCGCAGGGTTAGGGATGACAGGCGGGCCCCGCCTGTCAGCCTCTCCCCTCCATCGCCCCTCTCTCTCTCTCTCTCTCTCTCTCTCGCTGACGCCTGGGCCCCGCCCGTCAGGTTTAAAACTGGCGCACGCGCTCGCACCAGTGCGCTGGGCCGCCTCTCTGGCTGGGCCGCTGCCCTGCGGCTGTTCTGGCCCAGCAGGCACAGTGCCCCTTCCCCCTTTTTCTTTTCTGTCAGACTTGCAAAAATTCCTCTGGACTAGATATTAATCCAAATGAAATAATTCCAGTTCCTAAATTCTTGTAAAAATCCCACCTATTTAATGGTGCAACTTTCATTCAAATCCCACAACCTTTTCTTCACTGTAAATATTTAAATGAGATTTGAAGCATTTAAATATACCTTTGTAAATCCATTTCGCCTATTCTGCTACTCCAAATCCAAAACTAGGAATTTTCCCATTCTTAGATTTCCCCCTAGTATTTATCAAAAATAAGTTGACATTTTTTTGAGCACTTTGATATCTCTGTTTTACTATTACCTTATTTTCCCATCATTTCTTTTGCGACGAATAGATCCCGTATTTGACGAAGTAGTTGGATGAGAAGAAGGAGAAGGACTTGAAGACTTTGAAGACCAAGGCAAGCAGCCCTTTGACGATGTCTATGAAACCCTTTTTATGCATTGTCATATAGCACTTTTATTGCTTGCATCGGAGACGTGATACTGTGATAACCACATGGGGTGGTTTGCCACCGTTACTTCCTCGTTGATACTTGCATTATGCATGACCCTACCTTCTTATGAGGGTTATGCCGGTGGGAGTATATAGATTGCTACAGTAGATGCTACGCAACAAGGGACGGGTATATGCATGATGAAGGAGACAAAGTATTTTCAAAGGACTTTTCGAAGACCCCGTCGGGTGCCACTTATGCCCGAGGGAGATGATGACATGGGTAACCACTTGATGACGAAGTGGTGTACCAAGGAAAGTGTGTGTTGTTTTCAAAAACGGATTAGATTTAAGATTTGTCGACTGTCCCAACCTTACATGCGCAACCACTCTACCCTTATATGGGAAAGGGCATTATTGATTACCTAGGTCGATACTAGCTTGGAGCCTGCATTACTAGTGACGGGGGAGAGTTGGTGCTCTCTCTCGGGACGGGGTCGTGCCAGGTAGGGCGGCCATGACTGTCTTTACAGGGCATCGGATACACCGTTGTGTCCCCTCTCGGATGTTACGATCTCGAGTGAGTCTCGTATGACGTACATCGTGAGGATATGGAACAACGAGTAGACTCCTTGTTAGTGTCATCTAGGGAAAGGTAGTGATTGGGTTCTTACCCCGGGTACTTGAGGTATCGCGGGTCGTGGATGACACGGAAGTTCCCCGGATCTTGTGGGTAAAGTGTGCAACCTCTGCAGAGTGTAAAACTATTCGAATAGCCGTGTCCATGGTCAAGGACAGTTGGGCGGTGCTGCTTAAACTATGTCCAGAGTTTACAAACCAGTGTGTGTGTTTGGATAACTACTTGGGTGAAGTCAATGGACTTGACGTGATTGAGATGGGTTGGTGCCCACTCTATTTATGTTGATATCTGTAACCTGTCCTCATGGTTACTTGAATTCTCTTGATGCATGTCTTACAAGTTGTTGAACATGTCATTGCACTCAAAACTAGCTTTCTGCAAAAATTTACCTATATCATGCATTGTTGTATCTTGAACCAAAACATGGGTTGCTTGCGAGTACATTCAAAGTACTCATTGGCTTGCCATTGGTTATTTAATTGACCAGGCATGGAAGAACCGGAGTTCGAAGAAGAGTTCTTTGGAGACGAACATGCGAACTAGGACGTTTCCCAGTCAGAATGTCTGTAGGGTTAAGGAAGATGGCATGGGTTCTACTTATTGACGAAGATTTCCGCTGCTTGTGTTTCATTTGATGATCAGCCCTTAAGGCTTTATCAATGTAAGACTGCAAATAGATTTCTGTCCAAAATGGCTGCAAATAGATTTCAAGAAATGATTATGCAGCGCATCCATAAGAACCAATATGGCTTTATTAAGACCAGAACAATCCAGGATTGTTTGGGTTGGACATTTGAGTACTTACACCAATGCCACCAGTCCAAGAGACCTATTGTGATCCTCAAATTGGATTTTGAGAAGGCTTTTGACTCTATTGAGCATGAAGCTATCTTTCAAATACTCAGATGTAAGGGTTTTAATGAGAAGTGGATTTCTTGGATGAAGCAACTCCTTGCCACTGGTACTTCTTATGTTTTGCTCAATGGAGTCCCTGGGAGGAAGTTTGTTTGTAAGAAAGGAGTGAGACAGGGAGACCCTGTATCTCCCCTTCTTTTTGTTATAGCTGCTGACTTGCTACAAATAGTGATTAATGATATGTTCAGGAAAAGAATTCTGCATGTACCTATACCTTGCCATGATTCAGACTACCCTGTGATCCAGTATGCTAATGATACTTTGATCATCCTCCCCGGAAACAGAGTTCAACTTCTGGCTCTAAAGAATATGTTAAAGGTGTTCTCTCAGTCCACTAGTCTGGATGTCAGCTACCATAAGTCCTTCATTATCCCAATCAATGTTGACTCTGCTCTAATGGGGGATCTGGCCTCTACTTTTGGTTGCAAAATTGGAAAAATGCCATTTACATATCTGGGATTGCCTGTGGGGACCACAAGACCCAAAATGGTAGACTTCATGCCACTGGTTGACTGTATGGAGAGAAGAATGATTGCCAGTTCTTCTTCCCTTAACCAAGGAGAAAGGCTGCAGTTCCTTAACTCTGCTCTTTCCTCATTGCCAATATTTTTATGGGTAGTCTTGCACTCCCAGCTGGTATTCTAAAGCAGTTGGAAAGAATCCAAAGGCAGTGCTTGTGGAGAAAGCATAGGGATGAGCCAGCTCCATCTCTTGCTGCTTGGGAGCTCATATGTAGGCCAAAGAACAGAGGAGGTCTTGGTATTCTAAATCTGGGGGATCAGAATGTGGCTCTTCTTCTCAAGCATGCCAGTAACTTCCTAAACAAGCAAGATATTCCTTGGGTTTCCCTAGTTTGGGATTCCTATTATTTTGAAAGTATGCCCCAAGGAACTAAGGATTGTGGCTCTTTTTGGTGGAGGGATATTTGCAAAGTCATGCAGCATTTTAGAGACTGCTCCTGGGTGCAGATCAATGAAGGGGACACTGCTCTCTTTTGGTATGATAATTGGAACCTTGGCTCTGAAACTTCTAGCTTGCAGTCAAGATTCCCAAGGCTTTTCTCTTTTGCCAAGGACCCCTGGATATCTGTTAAGGAAATCTTCAATACCCAGGATATGCACCATCTCTTCAACCTTCCTTTATCTGCTCAGGCTTTTGATGAGTTAAACCTGATAAAGGATCTGATGGATTCGCACAGTAGGGACCCCAGCTCGAAGGATCTTTGGTTCTGGCAGGGCTCTTCCAAGTCTTTCAAGCCCAAGATGTTTTACTCCCACACCTTTCAGTCTGAGACCTTTAATCCTTTGCTATGTTGGATTTCGAAATCCTCCTGTACTCAGAAGATCAAGGTCTTTGCTTGGATGCTTATTATGGACAGGTTGAACACCAAGGATATGGTGGAGAGAAGGCACTGGCATATGGAAGATGGAGTCCACTGTAGGATGTGCCCTCTGCATGCAAGAGAAACCAGGGATCACTTATTCTTCAACTGTAATTTCAGTATAAGGGTCTGGAACTATCTGCAGATTGATTGGTCTCCTGGCACATCCATGATTGACCTGGTTACACAGGCAAGGAGAAGCTTTGATAGGCCTTTCTTCTCTAAAGTGGTGTTCATTGCTTGCTGGAATATTTGGATCATCAGGAATGCCAAAGTTTTCAGAAATGAGAGGGCTAGTTTTAGTAAATGGAGGTTTGCTTTTAGGCATGATATTAGCCTCATGCAACACAGAATCAGATCTGCTTACAAGGATGACCTGCTTAAATGGATCTCTTTCCTCCCCCCCTAAGCTACGCTAGTAAGGCTCTCTTTCTTCTTTGTACTCTGGTTACTCCTTGTAATCAACTTGTTGTATCTGTCTTTTAAATCAATAAAGTTTTGATATGCTGTGGGGGTTTTGCCCCACAGTTCCCAGTCAAAAAAATGTAAGACTTGACCATAATGGTCATAATTTGGGTAAGACGGTATGTATGGATGTAAGACTCTTGTTATTCAGCTTCCGTGTGCTCGGTGAGTATTGATCTCTGGGATCACTATACACGTGCATTCGGTGATCTCGACTTATGAGTCGGGGTCCCCACAGAGCTGGTATCAGAGCCATCCTGACTGTAGGAAGCTTTAGTTAGCATGGACGTTAGTTAGCTTGGGACCCTCTAAACTTCTCTTCTTTTCTAAAGCTTACCCAACCCAAAATATATTTCCCTTATTTAACCTCTCCAATTCAACCTTTGTAGATGGCCGTTGCCCCCCTGAGACTCCTTACGATAGGATTTCCCTCCCTTCTAAGAGATTGCCTCCAACAATGCCACTATCCCTTGCTGCCCATATACACCCTGCACGAACTGGAAAATGATGTGTTTGAGAAGGAGTTCTGTGCCAAGGTTTTTGTGCCTGCGAAGACCTCACCTCAGGGGTGGTTCTTCGTTGGACCACCTATGCCAACAAGAGACCTAGCCATTCAGCAAGTGGCATACGAAGCACTCCTCCGTCTTTGAAATCTCCTTCCAGAAATGAAAGAAGAACATGCCACCCGCTACCTACCTGGAAAGAGCGGATTTGGAGCTCCGACTCAAGTGATGATTTCCCCAGAAGACGAGGATCCAACCCTCAAGTACCAGATCCGTTTCGTCAATGCAGGAGACTACCTTCTACGCCATCTTACCGAAGCATTTCTCAAGGCTCGCCAAGATCTCCCTTCACTTCTGCACCTCCACTGCCTCGAGAAGAAGAAGGTGGTCGAGCAAGACAGCAAATCACTGCCCTAGAAGCCCACGTTTTTAATCAGGAGCAACAGATCAAGGCACTTCAGAAAGCTCGCAGCCAAACCCCACGCAAAAGGCATAGGAATGGATTTCCATACCCACCTCATAGAGGATCACCGTCAGGCCCCCGACGACAATACCCAAGACTGAATAGCAACCCTTATGCTTCCGTCGCATGTCACGGGTGTGGTGAGCTCGGGCATATTAATAGGATGTGTCCCAACAAGCAGCGGACTGTCGCATGTCCATTGGCACCCAGGAGAACCTAGAAGCTGAAGACCGAACGCCTTTCTCTCAAAGTGATGAAGCAAGCCCGACTACTGAATCCGAGGAACCCTAGGGTCGGATGAGTCGTGTACCCCCTATGCGCAGTCGAGTCCATGTGATGGTTCAAATGAAACCATGTTGAGTGTTGCTTGTTCTTATCTATTTGTGTTTTGATATAAGTTGCACTTTTGCCTTAGGCATCATGTATGCGACTATATCACCTATCTTAATGAAATTCTGTTTGGCCCTTTTTGCACCTGTTTGTTTGCACTTGCACTATAGAACCCCTTTAGGCATTCCCCTCCTCTATGCTACTTTTCCCCCTCATCTCTTTCCTCAACTGGAGACAAACAAGATGATATGCACCAAGGATTCCACGTCGGCGACCAACAAGCACTGAAGACTTTTGCTATAACCTCCTCGACCAAATGCAACCGCGTAGAATTATGTTCAACCCTCAAGATTAGAAACCCATTTCTAGTCCCTTCGAGACTTCATGAGATACCCGAGCTCGAATCCTTAACCAAGTGCTTAACCCACAGAATTACAAGCGGACCTGTTAAGCCTCCGTAACCTTGCTTATCATTGGGTTCATTAGGGAACTAGTGGGCATAGTGAATGAGCACATTATCAGCCTAAGATAGCACCAAAACTGACAATGCTATAGGGAGGACCAATCTGAGGATATAGGAATAGAGGACAAATGACTTGATGAGTTTATATCAATGACTTGAGGAATTATATGGGACTATTCGGTGGATTATGAGGCTTTGATGTCGGTAGATGAACTGGGTGGGATCATGAGTATAGATTAGCATAGCTTTCATTACCCCTGAGTAAATTGGATTTAATAGGACAATTATGATCGCAAGCTGAAATTCTTGGAAGTATGTGGATTTAACTTAGCCATGGGATATTGATAGGAGATAGTTGATATTACGTAAATGACTTGAGGGGAACATGTAGGAATCCTCGTTGGACAAGAAATTTGGATTTAGATAGGTGATCCTAGTTGAGTATAGATGCTGAGTAAGTCTACATGGTTCGGAGTAAATTGGAATTAGACCGATAATCTTGATCGTGATACCATGTTTCTCGGTGGACAATAAACTAGGAGATTGGATAAATTATCGGAGTTGATATAAACTTAACCTTGGAGGTTACTTGACCATGATAATGGAAATTGGTGGACTGACTATAGTAATGTAGCCTTCCCAGTATTTGTGGATTATAGGATATTAGAAGATCATGTGGAACACCATAGAGATTGATTTTGAAGAACTACTTGATCATGTAATGATTGGTGTAGTTAATGGGTTGTTGGAGTTGATTCATAGGAAGGAAACAAGATTTTGGAGTGGCATATGACATGTTTCCTTAGGATAGAGGTGCTTTATCTTAGACCTTGGAAGAATAGACTGAGCACTTGGATTGTCACATTCAAGCTTAGCAACTTATATATTCTACCCATGGATTTTTAGGGGTAGACATACATATGAGTTTGGGGATTGTAGACATATATGATTTTGTTACACCTCCTCTCGGGAGCCATGAGGATATGAATCACATAAGTGATGATTGGAGTTGACCTATGATGCTATCGGTGATATGATGTGATTTGTTTATAGGACTAGATAGACAATTGGCATCTCAAAAATCGCGCTTAAAGATAAGATGATAAATGTTCACTCGCACACTAGAATCCTTGAAACCCTTAAGCCCTACCAAGCTACAACATGGTCGGATCAGGACCTTAGGGCCTTGACACTAGATCTAGAACCACCTTGGCCCACACTCAACAAGACCACCACTAATTCCCCAGCCTACTTTATGTGCCCCGTGAACAAAGTCTTCATGGAGTACTTAGACAAGATAGTTTTCATCATCATTTGGTGACCTACTTGTCCACCCGAAGACGGAAGAAGAGCCGTTCGGCTAGTCCAGGAACATTTGAAGACCGCCATGCCAAGGAGGAAGAACTACCACCATCATCAAGAAGTAAACATCCGTGTCGAAGACGAGGTGTATCTGCAAGCCACTCCTCTCTAGGGAACCAAGCATTTCCATGACAAGGAGACCCACACCAAGATTCGTCGGCCCTCTTCAAGATCACTGCAAGACGAAGAATAGACGGCTACCGGCTAGAGTTACCACCTGACTCACCCACTGTGCACAACGTTTTTCCACACGACACCACTCCGGAAATGATTCCAACTTCCTAACAAGCCCGGTCACTACAAAGACATTAACCACCGAGGCATCGACCCCTAGCCCAATCTAACCTACCGCGAGCTACCCATTAGCAACCTGGATCAAGAAGAGCGTCATACACAAAGCCAAACCATCAAGTACTTCAAGAACTACATGGAAGCAGAAGCAACATGAGGACTTGAAGATTACCCCGGATCCAGTTTTCATATTCCTTTCCACGCCTAGTTTGGGAATCTCGGGGACGAGATTCTTGTAAGGGGGTAGGTCTGTCACACCCTATTTTTCATGGCACAACACTTAAGATGATACATCATGATAAAATGTGGTTTGACAAAAACTTTTGCATTATTTGACTTTTTATTCTGAGTTGGTTTTCTCTCTGTGTTTTTCAAGTGCTCTTTAAGGTCAACACAACTCCACCTTCTATACTTCATCTCCTTGCCCCAAACTCCTGCCCAATGATCATGCCATGTGTATAGAGCAATATAGTACCTTCTTACAAAAATAATTTGGCCAAAAAGTATTTTCTAAAATTAGTTTTTCAAAAACCCCTAAATTGAGGTTTGCACTGCAAGTACTTGATTTGGGGTGTGAAAAATATTTCAAAGAGTATATTTGAGACCTATTAGATATAGGACTCCCATAAAACACAAAAATATAATTTTAAAAGTTATTTTCCTATTTTGTTTAAAAGCTTTTTCTTAAGGCAAGAAATTGTCTTTAATAGGGACAAATTATTTTATTGTTTCAAAAATATTTGACAAAAACCTAGGGAAACTCAGTGGACATATACTGTCCATATATAAGAGTTTCAACACATGGTCATGTTCAAAATATTGGTCAAATCACTCAAAAACCCTTTCTGGATATTTCAAGATTTTGAAGTATTTACAAAGGAAATATTCTCTAAAAATTCCAAGAAAATTCTAGCATGTCACATATGACATTTTTGCATGATCTTGACAAGTATCATGTCATGGAGAATAGTATAACCCCATGAAATACCCTCAAAACCATTTCTGTCCATTTTGAAGTTTGAGCAACTTTACATTGCCAAACATGTCCAAATGCTCTCAAATCTTGTGAACATGCCCAAATGGTCTAATAATACATCTAGACCAAATGGCACAAGTTGGAGAAAATGTTATATGGATCAAAGTGCCCCAAAACCCTCTCTGGCCAGAATCAAATTTGAACAACTTTGTACTACCAACTTTCTCTCCTTGACACCAACTTTTGTGAGCATGTGCACATGACCAAATAAGGCCACTACACCAAATGGTGCATCACGGAGAAGTGATTTTCTCGACTAGATCTACACAAGTCCATTTCTGTTGATTTCTAGGGTTTACAAAAGTTGCATTGGCAACTTTGCCCAAATCAACTCAATATTGGTGAAACCCCTTATTTTCTCATGCCATTTGACCCTGTCAAGCCTTATGACAAGATGAGTTCATCTTCTTGCCCAAACCAGCAACAAACACCTTCTACCATTTTACTAAAAACCCTGTTTTGACCACTTCCACTCTTCTCCATGGCCTCCACTTTTTACCACATCTCCTCCTAGTCCTCCTCTACCTCCAGTAACAATGGCAAACCACAGCTCAATCATTGGATGGGCAAAACCCCACTTTCTCTCTCTAGACAGCCCATTTCTCCCTCTTCTTCTACCTCTCTCTTCTCCTACTGGCCACCCAGGGCATCCAAGGCCATCTCCTACTTCTTTACTCCCCCCTTGAGCTACCAGACACCTTTGGGCGCACCCACATTGCATAAAGAATGGCCATGCCGGCCATTTGGGCGCTCTGGAGCGCGCTACAGTGCGCTCCTGCACTGTAGACGCCCCCTGCCAAGCACCTCCGGCCACCTCGGCTCTTCCCCTCACGCCAGCCGATGCTCCTCGACGTCCTCAGCACGCCACGCCTCTGTCCCCCTCCTCCTTCTCCCTCCTTCTGCCCTTGCTCGCACGCGCACCGGCCACTCGAGAGTTCCAATGAGCGGCCTCACACGCGCGGCGTCTCTGGCCCCTCCTGCTTCCTCTCTCTTCCTTCCCTCGATCTAGACCGAACCCACGAGCACCCCAGACATGCCCACGCGCGCCCCCATGACCCATAGCAACGGCAATGACCTCGCCGACGCACGGGTCTACGGTGAGCCGTGGCTCTCCTACTTAAAGGCCTCCCCGAACCTCTCCCTCACCGCCACTCGTCCTATCCCACTCCAACTAGGTCTCCCAGCACCGCAGTTCATCTCCAGAAGCGCCCGAGCTCGAGATCGAGCTCGAGCTCCGCCGCCTCGGGTCTCCGTCGATCTCATGGTACAGGCCACCCCCGGCCCCCTTTATTGCTTCTCTGAAACGCCCGCAGATCACCGATCCATTCCCCCCTCTTTCCCGCTTGTTTTGAAGTCAGAAACAGCCGAAGCCATCCACGCCCGACGCTCCTCCGCCGCGAACCTCGTCGCCGGCGAACCACTGCTCCCTTCCGGCCAACTCTGGCACCACCCGAACGGCGACACGACCAGGAGTCCAACGGTGCCATCAGCTCACCCCGCCGTGCCCGGAAACGTCGCCGGTGAGCTCGCCGGCCCTCTGTCGCAGGGTTAGGGATGACAGGCTGGCCCCGCCTGTCAGCCTCTCCCCTCCATCGCCCCTCTCTCTCTCTCGCTGACGCCTGGGCCCCGCCTGTCAGGTTTAAAACTGGCACGCGCGCGTGCACCAGTGCGCTGGGTGGCCTCTCTGGCTGGGCCGCTGCCCTGCGGCTGTTCTGGCCCAGCAGGCACAGTGCCCCTTCCCCTTTTTCTTTTCTGTCAGACTTGCAAAAATTCCTCTGGACTAGATATTAATCCAAATGAAATAATTCCAGTTCCTAATTTCCTGAAAAAATCCCACCTATTTAATGGTGCAACTTTCATTCAAATCCCACAACCTTTTCTTCACTGTAAATATTTAAATGAGATTTTAAGCATTTAAATATACCTTTGTAAATCCATTTCTCCTATTCTGCTACTCCAAATCCAAAACTAGGAATTTTCCCATTCTTAGATTTCCCCCTAGTATTTATCAAAAATAAGTTGAGATTTTTTTGAGCACTTTGATATCTCGGTTTTACTATTACCTTATTTTCCCGTCATTTCTTTTGCGACGAATAGATCCCGTATTTGACGAAGTAGTTGGATAAGAAGAAGGAGAAGGACTTGCAGACTTTGAAGACCCAGGCAAGCAGCCCTTTGACCATGTCTATGAAACCCTTTTTATGCATTGTCATATAGCACTTCTATTGCTTGCATCGGAGACATGATACTGTGATAACCACATGGGGTGGTTTGCCACCGTTACTTCCTCGTTGATACTTGCATTATGCATGACCCTACCTTCTTATGAGGGTTATGCCGGTGGGAGTAGATAGGCTGCTACAGTAGATGCTACGCAACAAGGGGACGGGTATATGCATGATGAAGGAGACAAAGTATTTTCAAAGTACTTTTCGAAGACCCCGTCGGGTGCCACTTATGCCCGAGGGAGATGATGAGATGGGTAACCACTTGATGACGAAGTGGTGTACCAAGGAAAGTGTGTGTTGTTTTTGAAAACGGATTAGATTTAAGATTTGTCGACTGTCCCAAACTTACATGCGCAACCACTCTACCCTTATATGGGAAAGGGCATTATTGATTACCTAGGTTGATACTATCCTGGAGCCCGCATTACTAGCGACGGGGGAGAGTTGGTGCTCTCTCTCGGGACGGGGTCGTGCCAGGTAGGCCGGCCATAACTGTCTTTACAGGGCACCGGATACACCGTTGTGTCCCCTCTCGGATGTTACGATCTCGAGTGAGTCTCGTATGATGTACGTCGTGAGGATACGGAAAAATGAGTGGACTCCTTATTAGTGTCGTCTAGGGAAAGGTAGTGATCGGGTGCTTACCTCGGGTACTTGAGGTATCGTGGGTCGTGGATGACACGGAAGTTCCCCGGATCTTGTGGGTAAAGTGTGCAACCTCTGCAGAGTGTAAAACTATTCGAATAGCCATGTCCACGGTCGAGGACAGTTGGGCGGTGCTGCTTAAACTATGTCCAGAGTTTACAAACCAGTGTGTGTGTTTGGATAACTACTTGGGTCAAGTCAAAGGACTTGACGTGATTGAGATGGGTTGGTTCCCACTCTATTTATGTTGATATCTGTAACCTGTCCTCATGGTTACTTGAATTCTCTTGATGCATGTCTTACAAGTTGTTGAACATGTCATTGCACTCAAAACTAGCTTTCTGCAAAAATTTACCTATATCATGCATTGTTGTATCTTGAACCAAAACATGGGCTGCTTGCGAGTACATTCAAAGTACTCATTGGCTTGCCACTGGTTATTTAATTGACCAGGCATGGAAGAACCGGAGTTCGAAGAAGAGTTCTTTGGAGACGAACATGCAAACTAGGATGTTTCCCAGTCAGAATGCTTGTAGGGTTAAGGCAGATGGCATGGGTTCTACTTATCGACGAAGATTTCCGCTGCTTGTGTTTCATTTGATGATCAGCCCTTAAGGCTTTATCAATGTAAGACTTGACCATAATGGTCATAATTTGTGTAAGACGATATGTATGGATGTAAGACTCTTGTTATTCAGCTTTTGTGTGTTCAGTGAGCATTGATCTCTGGGATCACTGTACACGTGCATTCGGTGATCTCGACTTATGAGTCGGGGTCCCCACACACCTGCAACTGTTGTGATAGTATCTAGGACTCAGCAAGCTCAAAACCCGCGAGATCAAGACTATTGAAGCTTATGGGTAAGGAATGGATAAGTGGTGAGGTTGCAGCAGCGACTAAGCATGATATGGTGGCTAACATACGCAAATAAGAGCAAGAAGAGAAGCAACGGAACGGTCGTGAAGCTAGAAATGATCAAGAGGTGATCCTGAACTCCTACTTACGTCAAACATAACCCAAAACCGTGTTCACTTCCCAGACTCCACCGGAAAGGGACCATCATGGCTACACACGCGGTTGATGGGTTTTAATTAAGTCAAGTGTCAAGTTCTCTACAACCGGATATTAACAAATTCCCATCTGCCACATAACCGCAGGCATGGCTCTCGAAAGTTTATACCCTGCAGGATGTCCCAACTTAGCCCGTCACAAGCTCTCACGATCAACAAAGGATATTCGTTCTCCCAGGAAGACCTGATCAGTCTCGGAATCCAGGTTTACAAGACATTTCGACAATGGTAAAACAAGACCAGCAAGACCGCCCGATGTGTCGACAAATCACGATAGGAGCTGCACATATCTCGTTCTCCGGGCACACCGGATAAGCTAAGCGTACGAGTACCAACATAACCCAAGTTGCCAAGGGATGGTCCCTCATGGTGCTCTAGTTTTGACCAACACTCAGAGGAGCACTGGCCCGGGGGGTAAAATAAATATGACCCTTGAGTCTGTAGAGCCCAAGGGAAAAAGGCTTAGGTGGCAAATGTTAAAACCAAGGTTGGGCCTTGCTGGAGGAGTTTTATTCAAAGCGAATTGTCAAGGGGGTCCCATAAATCACCCAACCGCGTAAGGAACGCAAAATCAAGGAACATAACACCAGTATGAAGGAAACTAGGGCGACAAGAGTGGAACAAAACACCAGGCATAAGGCCGAGCCTTCCACCCTTTACCAAGTATATAGATGCATTAATTAAATAAGAGATATTGTGATATCCCAACATAATTCTGTCCATCATGGAGCAATCTTCAACTTCACCTGCAACTAACAACGCTATAAGAGTGGCTGAGCAAAGCGGTAACAAAGCCAAACAACGGTTTGCTAGGAAGGGTGAAAAGGTTAGACTGACATGGCAATATGGGAGGCATGGTAAACAAGTGATAGGTAGCACAACATAGCGATAGAACGAAGTAACTAGCAAGCAAAGATAGAGGTGATATCAAGGGTAATGGTCATCTTGCCTGAGATCCCGCAAGGAAGAAGAACGAGTCCAAGAAGAAGACAAACGGATGTAGTCGAACGAATCCTCACAACTCTGAAACGAAACCGAAGCTAACGAGAGAAGCAAACCAGAAAGAAGCAAATAACATGGTGAACATACAAGCATAATCATGTCATGATGCACAAACAAGTATGATGCATGTCTGGTTTAATAAGGCATGGCATGGCAATATGCACAAACAATACTACAAATTAAGTGGTGCTCAATATGCAACGAGTTGCATTTTGACGAGACACCACATTCAAGTTATTTAGTTCGCTCTCGTTTAGGAACACAACAATATTACATGTTGTTATAAACATCGCAAGAGGTGAAACGTAATTAAACTACCTATCTAGGCAAGTTTAAGTGAGGCCAAAAACAATAAACAACAATTCCGGTAAATCCTCATGTGTCATTTAGCAAATTGATGCAAACAACAATTTTAAGCATTTAAATGTTGTTATCATGATGCGGATGACATAAACAAGTTTTATGCAATTTTATGAAAATGTTGACATGAGCATGTTATGAAGCATTTGGTCACCATGGCGGAACGAAACGGGTGCCACAGCAACGAAACCGAAAATGATGCCACGGCAACATATCGATTTCGGTAGCTCACGGAGATACTGAAGCAAAAAGAAATGGACGTCAGCGTGTCATGCAAGGATGGTGGGGTGATCCCGGATTCTGGGTTCCCACGGGACGATGGCATGGCAAATGAGGAGAAACGTGGAATGACAGCTTGGGCACGGTGCAAACATACTGTTCATCTCAGACAACATGCATTCGTCCATGGGTCATCGTCTCGGCGGTTATGCCTTTGAAGCGTGCATTTCAGGGCGGTTCAAAATCGTTGAGGGAAGTAGTCGTTCTCGGGTCGTAGGGGAAGTAGTCGTACACGTTTCGTAGTGGAAGTAGTTTTTCATGTACCGTAGATGTTCGGGGTCCACGAGGTCTTCGAGGGTCGACGGTAGTCGTACACGGCAACCATCGTTGAACTTGTAGGGCCGACGATATTGTGGTACTTGGTGCAATGCACAGGATGGTAGTCCAACAATTGTCGGAGAGGGACTTGACGCATCAAAAGTCTTCGGTGCCACGGTACTTGTCCATGTAGACGTACTTTCGAACAGGAACTTGGCACATCCAAAGTGAGCAAGGCAAAAACCTTCATTCAGTGGTGCTCGAACTTGACGAAATCCATGAACGGGTCTTGGTGTATCCTAGTCTTGGAGAGGTCTCCGAAAAGAACTTGGAGTCCACGGGGACATGGAGCAGCGGTCTTGGCGTCGAGCAGGGGTCGAAGGCTAACGCGGGACGAAGTGGACGCTGCTGTTGCGTGCCAGGAGGCGAAGCAAGGCGATGACGAGCTCGAGGCGGCGCTGGGAGGACGGCGACGAGGCGGACCAGGCCGATGGAGCAGGAGGATTGCCGGGGAAGATCCGGGTGCGGCGTCAGCGAGAGGGTGCAGCAGCTGCTGCTGCTGCCGGCGGCGACGTTGAGGGGGTTTGGACACTGGTGGCTGGGTGGCGGAGCAGAGGAGATCCGAACCAGATCGGGGCCCAGCGCGAAGTTGAACGCATCTTGACGAACTAAAGGAGGCGGCGGCCCTGGCTCCTGCAGGAGGTGGGCGACTGCAAGGCGACGAGGAGAAGGCAGAGGGCGGCGCCGGAACATGGCAGCAGCTTGGACAGGGGACGACGAAGGCAGCAACGGTCACTGATCGGCACGAGGGGGGTGGTGAGGCACGGGAGGAGGCCTCCAGGCATTGGGGAGTGGGCGCGAGGGGATCTCGCTCCTCTCTGTGTGTGAGTGGCGGCGTGAGAGGAGGAGAGGGAGACAAGCGAGAGGAGGGAGGAGCGTGGGGATCTCCTCTCCCTGGTGCAATGCGTGTGATGTGTGGTGGCGGCACGAGGGAATGAGGAGGAGGAATCGAGGGAGACATGCTGAGGGGATCGGGCAGGGGGTTCGAGCTAGGGTTTAGGAGGGTTAGGTGGGCCTAGATGGCCTGCTGGGTTGCTGGGCTCTCTTCTCCCTCTCTCTTATTTTCTAAAACAGAAAATAACAAAGAAGAAAAGAAGAAGGAAGGAGGTGTTGGGGAAGAAGTTGGACGATAATTTTCCCGGACTCACAAAAATGCGCTTGTTCCGACAAAATAGAAAAGGCCGTGATTGAGAGATTTAAATCAAAAATCATTTGATCTAAATTCAAATGATTTGAATAGGAAGTGAGGGTTGGGAAGGTACAAAAATGTTTGGATTTTTGGTGGAGCTCCGGAATATGATGAAAGAATATATGGCAAGGTTGGAGACCAAGAATTAAGATAACAAAGGCATTGGGATAATTTGCAAGTGTGTTGCGGTTAATTCCAAACTAATGGAATATTTATTATAACTCCCTAAATGTTGAGAGGATACGTTATAAAGAGAAATCACCATGTCAATCCCTCGAGTTAAATAGATCAATGATCTATGCAATTTATTAGTTGAGTTGAGATGCAAAGATTAATGACATGATGGCATGATGACATGATGCAATGCAAAATTAAAGAGCAAGCACAAAAGAAACACACGGTGATCAGAAAACATATGGAAGTCTTCTGAAACATCGGTCTCGGGGCGTTACAACACTCCACCACTACAAGAGGAAGAGAAGAGGTAACACTAAGTTGCTTCTTCGACAAAAGAGTGAAACAAAAGAACCTTGAGAGGTTGAAAAGTTGAAAGAAAGAACACAACGGAGTTGAATACAATTGAGAGCACTGCGGCGGAAAATAGAAAGAATTTACACCATGTGAACCTTGGAGGCTGCAAAGCTATGAATGACGAGTACAATGGACAAGAAGGAATTGGAACCACTCTGGTTGAAACGAGATAAATAAGGAACAAGGAAGATCAAATTCAGATAGTACTTCGGTTGAAAAGAGATGCAAGACTTGATAAGATGAAAATAACTTAACAGAGGACATAACACTCACGAATAAGCAAGGAAAAGAACATGATATTTACAAAATGAGATGATGGGTCGAAGAGAGTAACATCACAATGCCTCCTGAAGAAAGAATAGAAGATAGATCATTGGAATAACAGAATGGAGAAGAAGAAGGCAACTTGTGCCACAAATAAGTTTGGAAAGCACCCTTCCAAGAAGGTTATAACGGAGTTGTTAGAAAACCAACAACGAAACGAATAAGCTTGTAGTGGGCTTATGAAAAACATCTCAAAATTATGAGGTAACAACCGGCCACTAACTGAAACAACTGCTTGCTTGAGATCAACGAAGAGATGAAAAACTTCTTCACCGAGATGAGAAGGAGAAAATTGGATCATTGATAAGCACCACAAATAGCTACATTCCTTAGGGAAGGCTGTAGGTGAGATATGACCCAATATAACTCCAACAAAAGATTGCTTGGTTGAAAAGATCTCTTGAACGAACAGAAAATGATGGATTTAAATATGTCAGTCTTGAAAACTTGTGAATCATGAAACACGAAGGAAAATTATCAAGAATGACATAACACCGCCTCAAAAAATAAGGTAGGAAGAATTGCACTTTGGATGCAAGATGAAGAATGCTTGAACTCCTCAAAACAAAACATGTGTTGGGCACCATGTTTATTTTAGAGTATAGCTTGGCGGGTCATAACTTTGAGAGAAATCTTGAAGAACAATTGAAGAATGAAAAGAATCCTTGATGAACCACCATGTAGAGCCTCCATGAAGAACTCCGGTGATAAAGGGATGATAGAAAGAAAGAGATGTTGAAAACACAAGGTGAAGCCTTGCAATGATTTAGATGGAGCTTCGTCACAATATGACCGAGAAAACTTGGATCTCCGGAAAATAAAGGATGAAGCATCTCGAACTGAGAAATGTGACATGATGAACAGCTCTAGAAACAAGAAACTAGATCACTTGAATGAAACAATGATAATAATTACTTTATGCGTATCCTTCCCCAATTTAAATTGATGACAAGCAACGGATTTGGCATACTACTTATTCTCGTAGAAAGGATTAAGAGGCATACAGCGTAAACTTGAGAAGGTATTGATGGAACCACCGATGGGATTTGGAAACAACGAGTGAATTGATATGATAATGAAGGAAGTGAAATCTTGAACGAACCACCGTAAGAATTGAAAATGAACTTAGCAAAGGCACAATTCACCAGAAAGAATTGGAAAATGAATGAAGATACTTGAGGGGATTTAGATACAAGAGAACAAAGAGATCATGAACTGATTAAAGGATATTTGAATGATGTACCAGAAGAATTCAAGAACGAGAGCTGAAAGTTGAGAATGAGTAATATTCAGAAATGATGGCCTTCGGATGGTCGAGAAAGGAAGCAACTCTTGAAATGCGTCGGATGGTTGAAAAAAATTCTCACAATCGAAAACAATTATGACAGGATGGCATCAAGCTAGAACCATGCATCTTTGGAAGAACGGGAAATGATTTAAGAGGAACTCTTCTCCGGTCTTAAAAATCCGAGAATGACGATGAGAAACACCACCATGAATTGTTTAGATCCTCCAGGAGAATGAAAAACGAAGAGGTTGAGCCAACAATGAAAAATAATTTGAAATCAATGTTGGAAAACATCTAACTGATGAGATTCATTCTTACATCAAACTTCAAAAAGAATTTGGGAATGGCTCTGGGAAAATTAGAAGAGTCAGGTAAGATCCTGGGAAAAGACCTGTGGGTTGGGGCCCACTCAAAAGGAAACACCATTGAACGATTGATTGAAAAGGAGGGGATTGCTCCAGTTGAAATAAATTACTTGAATGAGATAATAATCTCCAAATAGCTTGAAACGGATCTTGAATGAAAAGACGGGCCTTCTGAGATATATTCAACACTCGAGAACGAAGGAATAGCGAGAAGTGAATGATTAAGAGATACACTGGCATAAGAAAGCTCTTGAAATGAGAAAAAAAAATATGATCAACACCGAAAGCTTGAGTTAAATCCACCGGAAAAGAATACGAGAATCAAGAATGATGAACTTGAAGCTGTTGAGCATCTTTATGGGAAATCATCGGACAAGAACATTGAAAGAAAATAATGAAGAGACTTCTCACAAATAAAAGGATACATGACTAAGAAATCTGAGTCCTTGAAGAAAAAGGGTGGGAGGGCGGGAAAACAAAGGCAACTTGGGACGGATGAAACAAACACCATTGAGAAAAACTTAGAATCGGTCTCACAAATGTTGAAATGCTCGGATCCACTTGAAGAGAAGCACGCCGGTTGAAAAAGAATTAACATGACGACCTCGATGATCAAGAAGGATTAGTATTCACATAGCAATATGAGAACACCGTTTAGGAAAGGTATGGAATCAACACTTGACTTCGAAGCAACTTGAATACCACAAATAAAACAAAACAAAGGATTTGGCTTGCAGAATAAGCCGCAACAAACATATGATAGAGATTTCGTCCGAAGTTTTCGTGGTGGGGCCCACACGGGCTCGATCGTATAGCACCATCATGTACAATGCAGTGCACATGACATATGAAGCGTCCCCGAACCAGCATAGCCAAGGGCCCTTTAAGACACAACGAGACCACTGTAAAAACGACCGTTGATAGGCGGACCAATAGACATCGAACCCCAATCTCATATCATGCATCTGTCGGAAAGAAAAAAAACTAAAGTTACTTGAATTCCCACCTATAAAACTCCCGAAACTTTCTAGTTATGCAATCTGGTGTTGGGGATACAGGGGAAGCAATATATATCTCACCCAAACTAACAATTCCTACATCCAAGCTGTATCCATCCGTCAACACATAACCAAGAAACCTTTGGAAATCGTGTACCTCAACCTTCGAAAAGCATCCGTTACACGAGCTATGGCAATACTCCCGAACTCCCCAGTACTGGGTGGCGTCGAGGTTATCTCACCAACAACTGCATAAAAGAGATCTTCGATGTCGGCAAAACTCAGGTATTCCAGAACTGCAACAATAAAATTATGACGACAGCACCTCGGAGCTCAACTCCCCGGGACACTGCCACAACCCCTAAATGTCAGGAGGCACCAAGAACAATGTTCTCGTCATAAGAATATCGGAACGATCCCAACATACCCGCGTGATCCTAAAAAAATTAGTGAAATTTGAGGCGACGAAAGACAAAACATCTACGTCAGGAGGCCTCACCAGAGCGACGAAGGGGCTGAGGAGTAAAAAGAATCCTACTCTCCGATATATATAATCCTAAGACTCAAAACATTTTGTTCTAGACTCAACAACATCAACGATTCGATCAAGCAGGGGGCTCCTAAGTCGGGGATGGCTCTGATTACCAACTTGTAACACCCACGATGCGGCTATATCTCCCATGCGTCGAAGCACGACTTAGAGGCATAACCGCATTGTGGTTTTGTCGCAAGAAGGGTCATCTTCACACAATCCCATGTAATGAACAAGAAAGGAATAAAGAGTTGGCTTACAATCACCACTTCACACAATGAACATATAATTCATACATCATTCAGAGCACACACATAGTCCGACTACGGACGAAGCCAAAAGAAAAAAAGATAACCCAACTGCTAGATCCCCGATCGTCCCAACTGGGTTCCATTGCTGATCAACATGAAATGCAACATAGCAATGACCAAGATCTCCGTTGAGCTCCCATCTGAGCTCGGTTGCATCACCTGCATTGGTACCATCGGCACCTGCAACTGTTGTGATAGTATCTGGTGAGTCACGAGGACTCAACAATCTCAAAACCCGCGAGATCAAGACTATTTAAGCTTATGTGTAAGGAATGGATAAGTGGTGAGGTTGCAGCAGCGACTAATCATGATATGGTGGCTAACATACGCAAATAAGAGCGAGAAGAGAAGCAACGGAACGGAACGGTCGTGAAGCTAGCAATGATCAAGAGGTGATCCTGAACTCCTACTTACGTCAAACATAACCCAAAACCGTGTTCACTTCCCGGACTCCGCCGAAAAGAGACCATCACGGCTACACACGCAGTTGATGCGTTTTCATTAAGTCAAGTGTCAAGTTCTCTACAACCAGATATTAACAAATTCCCATCTGCCACATAACCGCGGGCACGGCTCTCGAAAGTTTACACCCTGTAGGGGTGTCCCAACTTAGCCCATCACAAGCTCTCACGGTCAATGAAGGATATTCCTTCTCCCAGGAAGACCCGATCAGTCTCGGAATCCCGGTATACAAGACATTTCGACAATGGTAAAACAAGACCAGCAAGACCTCCCGATGTGCCGACAAATCCCGATAGGAGCTGCACATATCTCGTTCTCAGGGCACACCGGATATTCTAAGCGTACGAGTACCAACATAACCCAAGTTGGCAAGGGACGGTCCCGCACGGTGCTCTAGTTTGGACCAACACTCAGAGGAGCACTGGCCCGGGGGGATAAAATAAAGATGACCCTTGAGTCTGTAGAACCCAAGGGAAAAAGGCTTAGGTGGCAAATGTTAAAACCAAGGTTGGGCCTTGCTGGAGGAGTTTTATTAAAAGCAAACTATCAAGGGGGTCCCATAAGTCACCCAACCGCGTAAGGAACACAAAATCAAGGAACATAACACCGGTATGACGGAAACTAGGGCGGCAAGAGTGGAACAAAACACCAGGCATAAGGCTGAGCCTTCCACCCTTTACTAAGTATATAGATGCATTAATTAAATAAGAGATATTGTGATATCCCAACATAATCTTGTCCATCATGGAGCAATCTTCAACTTCACCTGCAACTAACAACGCTATAAGAGGGGCTGAGCAAAGCAGTAACAAAGCCAAACAATGGTTTGCTAGGAAGGGTGAAAAGGTTAGAGACTGGCATGGCAATATGGGAGGCATGGTAAACAAGTGATAGGTAGCACATCATAGCGATAGAACGAAGCAACTAGCAAGCAAAGATAGAGGTGATATTGAGGGTAATGGTCATCTTGCCTGAGATCCCGCAAGAAAGAAGAACGAGTCCAAGAAGAAGACAAACGGATGTAGTCGAACGAATCCTCACAACTCCGGAACGAAACCGAAGCTAACGAGAGAAGCAAACCGGAAAGAAGCAAATAACATGGTGAACACACAAGCATAATCATGCCATGATGCACAAGCAAGTATGATGCATGTCCGGTTTAATGAGGCATGGCATGGCAATATGCACAAACAATACTACAAATTAAGTGGAGCTCAATATGCAACGAGTTGCATATTGACGAGACACCACATTCAAGTTATTTAGTTTGCTCTCGTTTAGGAACAGAACAATATTACATGTTGTTATAAACATGGCAAGAGGTGAAACATAATTAAACTAGCTATCGAGGCAAGTTTAAGTGAGGCCAAAAACAACAAACAACAATTCTGGTAAATCCTCATGTGTCATTTAGCAAATTGATGCAAACAACAATTTTAAGCGTTTGAATGTTGTTATCATGATGCAGATGATATAAACAAGTTTTATGCAATTTTATGAAAATGTTGACATGAGCATGTTATGAAGCATTTGGTCAGCATGGCGGAATGGAACGGGTGCCACGGCAACAAAACCGAAAATGATGCCACAGCAACATATCAGTTTCGGTAGCTCAGGGAGATACCGGTGCAAAAGAAAATGGGCGTGAGCATGTCATGCAAGGATGGTGGGGTGATCCCGGATTCCGGGTTCCCACGGGACGATGGCATGGCAAACGAGGAGAAACGTGGAATGATAGCTTGGGCACGGTGCAAACATACGGTTCATCTCAGACAACATGCATTCGTCCACGGGTCATCATCTCAGTGGTTATACCTTTGAAGCGTGCATTTCGGGGCGGTTCAAAATCATCGAGGAAGTAGTTGTTCACGGATCGTAGGGGAAGTAGTCGTACACGTTTCGTAGTGGAAGTAGTTGTTCATGTCCCATAGATTTCGGGGTCCATGGGGTCTTCGAGGGTTGACGGTAGTCATACACGGCAACCATAGTTGAACATGTAGGGCCGACGATGTCCTGGTACTTGTTGCAATGCATGGATGGTAGTCCAACAATTATCGGAGAGGGACTTGATGCATCAAAAGTCTTCGGTGCCATGGTACTTGTCCATGTAGACGTACTTTCGAACAGGAACTTGGCGCATCCAAAATGAGCAAGGCAAAAACCCTCGTTCAGCGGTGCTCGAACTTGACAAAATCCACGAACGGGTCTTTGTGTATCCTGGTCTTGGAGAGGTCTCCGAAAAGAACTTGGCGTCCTTGGGGACATGGAGCAGCGGTCTTGGCGTCGAGCAAGGGTAGAAGGCCAACGAGGGACGAAGTGGACGCTGTTGTTGCATGCCAGGAGGCGAAGCAAGGCGCTGACGAGCTCGAGGCGGCGCTTGGCGTACGGCGATGAGGCGGACCAGGCCGGCGGAGCAGGAGGATTGCCGGGGAAGATCTAGGCGCAGTGTCGGCGAGAGGCTGCAGGAGCTGCTGCTGCTGCCGGCGGCGAGGTCGAGGGGGTTTGGACACTGGTGGCTGGGTGGCGGAGCAGAGGAGACCCGAACCAGATCGGGGCCCGGCGCAAAGTTGAACGCATCTTAACGAACCAAAGGAGGCGGCGGCCCTGGCTCCTGCAGGAGGTGGGCGACTGCAAGGCGACGAGGAGAAGGCAAAGGGCGGCGCTGGAACATGGCAGCAGCTTGGCCAGGGGACGACGGAGGCAGCGGGGTCGCTGGTCGGCGCGAGGGGGGTGGTGAGGCACGGGAGGAGGCCTCCAGGCATTGGGGACCGGGCGCGAGGGGATCTCGCTCTTCTCTATGTGTGGGTGGCGGCGTGAGAGGAGGGGAGGGAGACGAGCGACAGGATGGAGGAGCGTGGGGATCTCCTCTCCCTGGTGCAATGCGTGTGATGCGTGGTGGCGGCGCGATGGAATGAGGAGGAGGAATCGAGGGAGAGATGCTGAGGGGATCGGGCAGGGGGTTCGGGCTAGGGTTTAGGAGGATTAGGTGGGCCTAGATGGCCTGCTGGGTTGCTGGGCTTTCTTCTCCCTCTCTCTTATTTTCTAAACCAGAAAATAACAAAGAAGAAAAGAAGAAGGAAGGAGGTGTTGGGGAAGAAGTTGGACACGCGGATAATTTTCCTGGACTCACAAAAATGCGCTTGTTCATAGAAAATAGAAAAGGACATGATTGAGAGATTTAAATCCAAACTCATTTGATTTAAATTCAAATGATTTGAATAGGAAGTGAGGGTTGGGAAGGTCCAAAAATGTTCGGATTTTTGGTGGAACTCCGGAATATGATGAAAGAATATATGGCAAGGTTGGAGACCAAGAATTAAGATAACAAAGGCATTGGGATAATTTGCAAGTGTGTTGCGGTTAATTCCAAACTAATGGAATATTTATTATAACTCCCTAAATATTGAGAGGATACATTATAAAGAGAAATCACCATGTGAATCCCTCGAGTTAAATAGATCAATGATCTATGCAATTTATTAGTTGAGTTGAGATGCAAAGATTAATGACATGATGGCATGATGACATGATGCAATGCAAAAATAAAAGAGCAAGCACAAAAGAAACACACAGTGATCACGAAAAATATGGAAGTCTTCTGAAACATCAGTCTCGGGGCGTTACATATACCGCATCCGCGCTCCTTCCTTCCATCCTTGAGCCTGCCGTCACCGGGAACGGAGCTCCTCCGCCGCCCTGGTCTCGGATTCGGTGGTTCTCGCGCCGCCCTCGCGCGTCCCCGTCGCCAAGTCTGGCCGCGGCCGTCACCCCAGCATCCCCTGCTTCACGACTAATGCCGCCCCTGTTCAGTGCGAGCAGAACGAGCGTCTGCATCGCTCGGTCCTGCGGCGCGTTGACCTCCAGCGCCAAGGCCTAGCACGCCCGCCTCCTGCTTCCCCTCTCCACCGACTGGGCTTGGCCCATGGTGAGCAATCAACAGCCCCTCCTCTCTTTTCAGCCCAACATTGCTCCAGATTCGGCCCAGTGTGTTTTTTTCCCTGCACTAAGATTTTAGCATTATCCTATGTTTTACAGTTTTACAGAAAAGTCCCTCTAGATCATGCATTTAATAACTCGGAAATGGTGCATCAGATTAAAATGATTTAAACATGTAAAATGCTTAGGATTTCATCTAGTTTCACATGATGCCACTTTCATCCATGTTTAAAATGTTGTTTGATTAAACTTGCTTAAATGCCATGTTTAAATGATTTATTTCATAACTAATTAACCGTGGCTCCAAATTTAATAAACATTATATCTAAATTGGGTGGAAAAATGCATAGATTAACTCGGTGCACTTTGTTTTACTGTTTAACAACATTAAAATATGGTTTAGGGCAGAACAGTACCAAATTCGAAATATGGACATGAGGATTTTCTGGAATTGTTGTTTGTTGTTTCCGGCCTCATTTAAACTTGCCGAAATAGTTAGTTTACTTATGTTTCACCTCTTCCCATGTTTAACAACATTTAATATTGTTTGGTATAAAAACAAGAGCGAACTAAATAATTGCACGTGGTGTTTTGTCAATATGTACCTCATTGCATATTGAGCTCCACTTAACTTGTAGTATTGTTTGTTCCACTTTGCCATGCCATGCCTCATTAAACCGAACATGCATCATACTTGATTGTGCATCATGCCATGATTATGCTTGTGTGTTTATCATGTTCTTTGCTACTTTCTGGTTTGCTTCTCTCATTAGCTTCGGTTTTGTTCCGAAGTTGTGAGGATTCGTTCGACTACGTCTGTTTGTCTTCTTCATGGACTCCTTCTTGTTCCTAGCGGGATGTCAGGCAAGATGACCGTTACCTTGGATCTCACTACTATCATTGCTATGCTAGTTGCTTCATTCTATCGCTATGCTGCGCTACCTATCTCTTGTTCATCAAGCCTCCCAAATTGCCATGTTAGCCTCTAACCTTTTCACCCTTCCTAGCAAACCGTTGTTTGGCTAAGTTACCGCTTTGCTCAGTCCCTCTTATAGCACTGTTAGTTGCAGGTGAAGTTGAAGATTGCTCCATGATGGACAGGATTATGTTGGGATATCACAATATCTCTTATGTAATTAATGCATCTATATACTTCGTAAAGGGTGGAAGGCTCGGCCTTATGCCCGGTGTTTTGTTCCACTCTTGCCGCCCTAGTTTCTGTCATACCGGTGTTATGTTCCTTGATTTTGAGTTCCTTACACGGCCGGGCATATGGGAACCCCTTGACAGTTCACCTTGAATAAAACTCCTCCAGCAAGGCCCAACCTTGGTTTTACATTTGCCTAACAACCCATTACCTTTCCCTTGGGAGTAATTAACCCGAGGGTCATCTTTATTTTAAACCCCCCACCCCCCAGGCCAGTGCTTCTCTAAGTGTTGGTCCGAACTAGAGCCACTTGCAATGCCACCTCGGGGAAACTTGAGGGTTGGTTTTAGCTGTACGTAGTGTTCATCCGGTGTGCCCTGAGAACGAGATATGTGCAGCTCCTATTGGGATTTCTCGGCACATTCGGGCAGTCTTGCTGGTCTTGTTTTACCATTGTCGAAATGTCTTGTAAACCGGGATTCCGAGACTGGTCGGGTCTTCCCGGGAGGAGGAATATCCTTCGTTGGTCGTGAGAGCTTATAATCGGCTAAGTTGGGACACCCCTGCAGGGTATAAACTTTCGAGAGTCGTGCCCGCGGTTATGTGGCAGATGGGAATTTTTTAATATCCGGTTGTAGAGAACTTGACACCAGATTCAAATTAAAATACCCAACCATGTGTAGCCATGATGGTCTCTTTTCGGCGGAGTCCCGGAAGTGAACACGGTTTGTGTTATGTTCAAACGCAAGTAGTTTCATGATCGTCCCTTGATCACTTATAGCTTCTCGACCATTCTGTTTGCTTCTCTTCTCGCTCTTATTTGCGTATGTTAGCCACCATATATGTTTAGTCGCTGCTGCAACCTCACAACTTATCCTTTCCTTACCCTTTAAGCTTTGCTAGTCTTGATACCCATGGTGATGGGATTGCTGAGTCCTCGTGGCTCACAGATTACTACGACAACAGTTGCAGGTATAGGTGTTGCGATGATCATCATGCGAGAGTGATGTTTACTTGTTTTGGAATTCTTCTTCTGCTTCTTCTTTGATCAGGGGATAGGTCCCAGGTCGGTAGCCAGGGCTAGCAGGGTGCATGTCCTTTGAGTTTCTGTTTGTGTTTCATCCGTAGTCGGATGATGCTTTTATGTATGATGTTGTTGTATTCGTGTGGCACTGTATGCCTCTTGTATGTATCCCCAACTATTGTATAATGGTACGATGTAATGATATCCACCTTGCAAAAACGTCTCCAATATGCGCTTCTATCCTTGGTGGGACATTTGAGTTCCTTTAGGATAGGGTCGCATATTGGGCGTGACAGTCCCCTTCAGCGACACAAGGGCGGCCTGGCGCAGCCCCACTTGTTGCACCAGGGAAGCGCTCCAGGCTTGGAGCTCCCATGCGTGCTTCTCCGCGATCTCGCGTCGATGGTCAGCTTCCTGAGCCTCCTCAATAGCTCGGGAGCAGGCCTTTCACAAGGCCGCAAGGGATGCTTCGGCCTTCGCGTTGTCAAGCTCGCGCTGATGACGCGCAAGGTTGATTGCCACATTCAGCTTGCACCGCTCCTCAACCAGCCGCAGGCCTTCAGCTTCAAGACACTCGTCCACGTCCGCGAGCTCTCCATCGTGCTAGCCCATCATGCCCATCGCCTTCCAGAGGAACTCCTAGCGAACGGCGCTGCGCTCCCGCACTCACCTGAGCATGTCGTCGATATCGTCCTCCGACACCGGTGTTGGTGGTGGGCATTGAAGCGGTTCGCCCCCTCTCAGCAGGGGGCTGGGGGTAGGCGCCCCCACGATCACTGGACGGGCTCCGCAAGGGACCCAGGCCGGTGCAGATCCATCCCTAGAAGAATAGCCAAGGACCGACTTCAACCATTCACCGTCTGTCGGTGGGAAACGACACCTATGGGATCACAAGAATCCCTACTATGGTTGCGGGGCGCGGGGTTGTGAGAATAGCAGGATTAACAGTCAGTACAAGGATCGTTTACCCAGGTTCGGGTCACGAGGATGTGTAAAACCCTAGTCCTGCTTGGTGGATGTATTGAGTGTTCTTGATCTCTCGAACTAGCTACGGGCGCTGCGTGATTCAAAAGAGCCGAATCCCTCTCCAGTACACCATCGGCCTCCTTTTATAGTCGAAAGGGGCTGCCACAGTGGCACACAGGAGGTGGAAAGGTCTAAAGTGCTATGAGCTTATCGCTCGTATTACAGGACAAGACGCATTTAATGCGTGACTTAGGTGTCCCCTCGCTTTATCGGGGACAGGGGCGAGGCCCATCCCGTCCGTCGCCGCTCCTCCTCGCTTTGACACGCGTCCTGGCCAGTGATGCATGCGGTGCCATGTAGGTAAGCAAGTAGCTGAGGTGGCGCGGTGGTGGAGCCTCCACGAAGATCTGCATGCCGCCACGAAGGTGTGTGCTCAGTTAGCCTGGAAGCTGCATATTGCCACGCAGGTGCCTGCCCAGCTGGTTGGGCTGGCAGCTGCATGTTAACGGCGATGGGGATTTGGTTGGTGCGGGCCTGGCAGTGGCCCCGCTGACGCCCTTGGCGAGGGTCTTGCCGGGTGGCCCGGCAAGGGTCTTGTCGTGGCGCGCTGTCGTCCCCGGCAAGGATCTTGCCAGGGATCTTGTGGGTTTCTTTGGTAAGAATCTTGATGAGGATTGTTGCCTTCCATCCTCATCTGTCCTTGAATGTTCTTTGTCTTCACAGAGATCTGCATGCCACCATGGAGGTGCCTCCCAAGCCCTGGACTGACGTAGTTGATGGTGTTGAAGACCGTGGGTTCGAGGGTGGCTCACTCCGCTGGTGTGGGCGAGCCGCCCCAGCAAGGGCCTTGCCGGGGCTGCTGAGGCTGCCCCGGCAAGGGTCTTGCCGGGGAAACCTGCTTCGTCCATCTGCACTTTGTGGCCTTGGCTCTTGATGTTGCCTTGTTTGTCTTGTGCCCTCGGCTTCTCTCTGGCTCCCCTCCTTTGCCCTGCTATGTGCAGCCATGGCGCATGGCTCCGACTGCCCGTGCACAAGTAAAGGGGTCAAAAGGAGAGCCCCTACTTTGACACCGACAGGAGCCCCCGGGCCTGGACCACACATAAGTGCGACACGTTTGTTGGGCCAGGCCCAGAACGGTGCGCGGGCAGGCTGGGCGGATTTCATCGTGATAACTGTTTCTTCCACTGCACTTCCCCATGACCCGTGTTGAATGCGCGACGTGGGGGTCGCGCGCGCGTGCGTGACCGACGCACACTAGCGTCATCTTGCGGTGGATAGTAAAGAGGCGGCTTCCGTGTCTCTTCAAGACCGCAGGGCCACTGCTCATTTACTGCCTTACTTGGGGACCGTCGTTCCACGCGTCCCACTGCGCCCATCTCTTGCGCCATGTTCCCTACATGCATGGCGCAGAACGAACGACGGGTGCGCGGGATACCGGAAGTCGCGCGCGCGTGGGTCAATTGCCACACGCCTTCAATTGAGCAGGGAGGGCGGTCGACGGCCCCGCCCATTGTCACTTCAATGGGCAGGATTGGCCGAGAGGGGCGGCCGAGCCTCGCCCCTGCCCCTTTATAAAGGGGGGAGTATGGGGGACGGCGCCTCTCAATCCTTCGTCATCCGCTTCTCCCCATTCCTGCTTCCTCTTTCCTTCTGCCATGGCGAGGGAGCGTGGCGACGCTTCATCGGTGGCGGCGAAGGTCTCGGCTAGACAACATATTGCTCCTCCCCAAGAGCTCGTGGCGGCGGAGCCGACCGTTAGAGAGAGGGGGAGGGGGCGAGGTCGAGGTCGCCGCGGCGCTCGAGTGAGAGGAGGATGGGGCGGCAGATCGGCCTCGCCTCCGCTAGCGGCCCCTCCCCGGTGGAGGGCCACGGGGATAACCCTTATGAGTTCTTCATCAGGCTGCGCCAGCCGCCGCGCCATCATCTTTGCCTCCCGACCCCATTTGCGCGGGAGATGGAGCTGGATCCGCCGCAAGTGATGCAGCTGCATATGAGGGGTTGTGGGAACAGCGGTATATGGGCCGACATCGAGTTCCCCGCCGCTCATGTCATGCATCTTCACCGAGGGTGGAAGACTTTTTCCCGTGTCCACAGCTTGACGGTGGGGCTTGTTCTCTACTTCAAATTAATGGAGAATGGCCTACTCTCCGTAAAGGTCTTTGGAGATCTTGGAACTCGCCTGAAGTGTTGCGTGGAGAGCTCCTCCGACGACGGAAACACTTCCTCAAGCGAGAGTGATGAGCAGGATAGCAGGGCAGATGACGGGGAGGAATCTGACTAGGCGTCGGACGCCCCGCGCCTGGGCGGGTGCGGCAGCAGCAGCATCTGCACCTGGCCGCTCCTCCGGCGGGATTTGCCAGAGGAGGGGCCAGCTCCTTGAACTTCTCGGGGCCGTCCCCTCGGGCGGCTGGAGTAGGGAGGCCGGAGAAGGCGAAGAAGGCGGTTGCGGGCCATCAAGTCAGAGTACGTGGGCACCGACGCCTTCATAGCGTATTGACGGACCGCTGCCTTGGTGCCACCACTGCCGACACTCTCCTAGGCTACCCCCAGCATGTTCTCTTGGCGCCTTCTGCTACTCGTACCTTGCCTAGGTGCCCCTTTTGCCCTTCTGCTTTCTTGTTTCATTTCCTGAGGAGAGGGACAAGAAAGGGATTATGGGCACCTTATCTCTTTTCAGTCTGTAAGCCTTAGGGCCTTCGTTAAATTTAGAACTTGTAATCCCCTTGCTCATGTTTTTCATTTCATATGAACTGTACCTGTGCGGGATGTTTTTAATGAAAAAGGGATGTTTGCTAGGTTTTTCGTTCGTGGGTGAACTCTGTGACAAGGAGCGAATCCTCGTTATTATTTAAGATAAACGTTTTTCGCCCGGCAACAGGCCTTGCCGTCCCCCCACTTTGCTCGACCTTTATCACGCCCTTGGCAGAGGCAGGGATGAGGTGGGCTTAGGCTCCTCATTCCATTTCCTTGCTGCCGCGGCCACTACTAAATCCGGACCCAGGAGGTAATCCTTGGGTACGGAAAAACGGGAACATGGTAGCCTAGAAATAAAAGTGAGGTTTCAAATATCCCAATTCCATATTGAAATGCATGATAGAGGATAAAAGACTTATCTAGATCTGCCGGCCCTGGCCACCTTGGCTTGCCATGGGTGGATCCTTGTACTTGCAGCCCCCGGCAACTTTGGTTTGCCGGGGTTGGGACGCCGGTCCGTTCCCTTTCTTCCAAACAGCTCGGCAGAAGTGCTTATGTGCCCTCCGACCCAAAGAGGACAGAAAAGAACAGAGAGACGCGCACTCGACCTCTAAGCTAGGGGTTAGCCGCCGCCAAGAACTATCAACCCTAACCAAGGAAGAGACTCGACCTAGCATGCATGCTATAACTTAGGGCGCCAGCGCTTCGTTTATTTATGCTCAGGGTCTGCACCTGGCTTTGTACAAAGGGTTACATGCCTTGACGGCAAGGCTTGTACAAAAGGTGGCTTGCCAAGAGGCCTGGCAGCCGCACCTTTGTTGGCGTTCTGGGAACTGGGGTCCCCAGACTTGCCTGCCTGCGGCCTACGGCGTGGCTCGAGTGGTGGCCCAGTATGGCCCATCTTCATCAACGCAAAACTCAAGACCCTCGCGAGGGGCCAAGCCTCGCGGGGCGGACGACACAAGGCTTCCTTGGGAGTGGCCTCCCCAGGAAGGCTCACGAGGAGGCAGAGAGATATAGGCAAGGGTACCTCGCGAGGTGCTCGTGACGCAAGTCGCGACGATAGAGACTAGACGGGCACCAGGCGGGCGCCGGCCTGCGTAGTGTCCTTGTTTCCTCTTTGGCGCAAAGGGGGCAAGCACAGGCGTGAAGTACCGAGGCATCAGGGAAAGGTTACCATTTCAGTGCAATGAGACCAAGACCAGCAGAGCGGCAGGATGGAGGTCACCGTGGAACCCAAGACGGCATCATCACCAGTGCCTTTGGCAGCCGAAGACCAACTTTAGTCAAGATAACTTGTACTAGATGTTCCCCTTCAAAATGGCCGTTGTTGGCACCCTTCCCGCTCAATATTTGGGAAGAGTACCAGGCCCTCTATAAATAGGGCTAGTCACCACAGTAGAAGCAGATCCAGAATATCATCTAGAGACGGGAAAATTCACCAAAAGTAGAACACCGCATCAGCTCAAGAACACCTCTCGCGAGGCAGTTCTTCCTTTGTACTATTCATCATCTGCCCCTGAGGCAATCCACCAGACCACACACTGGAGTAGGGTATTACACCACAACGGTGGCCTGAACTAGTATAAATCTTGTGTCCCTCGTGTTGTTCATAGTTTAGCTTAGATTCTCGCGAGGCGATCAGACACGGGTTGGTAGGGGGAAGATCTTCGCGCGCACCCCCAGAGTTCGAACCTTAAGGGTCTGCCGGAACCCAACATCTGACATTTGGCGCGCTAGGTAGGGGTGCACCGAAATCTTCCTTCTTCCGTCCTGCGTTCTGCCACTTCACTGCCTCCATGTCAGGCGACCCGATGGCAAAGTCCGACCGCTGGGCAGCATGGCCTGCCCATGCCGTGCCGCTGTCGCCGCGCGTGGGGGGAGCGAGCACCTATGGGGCAGGGCCCCTTTTTAGTCCGGCAAGGGGGCGAACGTCGCACGAAGAGCAGATCGAGGCGGAGCGCGCGGGGGGATTTTTACCTAGCTTCGGAGCTCTCGGGAGAGATAAAACTCCTACTGCTGCTTTGTGTTTCTATATTGTTCTTGCTTGAGGGCGTGGGTGCTCTCTAGTTTCGAATGAGTCGACCCTCTCCTAGTCTTGAGTGAGCCGAACCTCCCCTACGTTGCACACGGGCCTCCTTTTATATGCTCAAGGGGTTACCCACAGGTGGCAACGGAGGGAAGGGGCAAAAATGGAAGAGTGGTGGTTGGTACAGCTACTTGTACAGTGTTATCATACCAAACCCTGGCGGCAGGGGACAAGGGCATTAATTGCCCGTCTGTGTCGCCTAAACAGTGCCGAAAGGGACCGCTAGGGACGCCACCGTTTGCCACGATGGTTATCTTGCCAGCGCCTGCTTGCCACCTCGCACCCCTAGCTGCACGGCCTCCTGCCACGTGAGCTTGGGAAGGTCCCCGAGCGACACTTTGGCAAGTGTGCTGGAGCGCAGGCGCGAAGTGGGGGATTCCCGCGGCAAGTTCCTTGCCGCGGTCGTCGTCTTGTCATGTTCGGGAGCTTGTCGCTCACCGGATCTTGCCGGGGCGCGCGGTGCGTCGCGGCAAGTTTTCTTGGAATGCCTTGAATGGACTTCCCGGCAAGCTCCTCTTGCCGGGGTCTTCTTCTTCCCGGCCAGCTTCTCTTGCCGGGGCCTTGGTTGGCCTTCCCGGCAAGCTCCTCTTGCCGGGGCCTTGAGTACTTTGTTCTTGAATGGCGTCAAAGTAGCCGCGGAGGATCTTGGCGGACGCCCGGCAAGCCTTGCCGCGGGACGCTGCGACTGCCCGTGCACAGGTTCGGGATACTAAGGTACCCCTACTTTAGTACACCGACAGGAGCCCCCGGGCCTGGGCCATACACGGTGCCGAGTGCTGTTGGGCCAGGCCCAAAACAGTGCACGGGCACGCGCGGCCTAGGTCACACCAAATCCGACTCTGTACCCACCACGCCCCCCTCGCAACGGCACGCGTCAAACGCGGCGTCGTGGGGGAGATCGTGGGTAATTTTTTAATCCAGGGAATGCGTAACGTCCGCCTCCCCCGTTTATAAGCAGAGGAAACAGGGCCGTTCCCCCACCTTCGCCACTTGCAGTTCCTTCCTCCGAAAGCTCCGCCGCTCCCCTCCGCTTCCCCAGCCGAAAGAGAGCAGCGCTCCGCCGCCCATTGCCGTCGTCGCCGCCGTCGCCCTCGCCTTCCCCCACCGCTTCCGCCATGGCTCCGAAGACCGGGAAGGCTACGAAGGCTGCGAAGTCGGCCGAGGCGCTGCAGCTTGAGGCGCTGCGTAAGAAGCGAGTGCTTTTCCTCCCTGAGCTCACCTCGAAGGCGCTGCGGGAGGAGTTCTACCTCTTCTGGTCGACGGAGACGCGGGCGCATCCGCGCACGCAGTTGCTTTCCGCTGAGGCATCCAAATCGAAAAAGTGCCCCAGAGGTTACTACTTCTTTCCTGTATTCTTCTATTGCGGGCTCTGCCCGCCTTTTTCCGATTTTCTCTGCGACATCATGAACACCTACGGGTTTCATCTTCTTGATTTCACCCCCAACGCCGTTCTGACAATGGCGGTTTTCGCTCACCTCTGCGAGAACATTGTTGGCATCCTCCCCAATGTCGCTCTTTTTCATCATTATTTCTTCCCCCGGGCCGAGAAAGGGGAGCCACTGGCTGGCGGAATCACCTGGACCTCCCGGATTGGCATGAAGGAGGTGTACTTGACGGGCGAGCTCCGCAGCAAGTGGGACGAGTGGAGGGCGGAGTGGTGCTGGATCTGTGATGCCAATCCGCAGCCATTCACCAAACTGCGCCAGACCCGGGTGGTGCGTGGCGGCGACTGGAGCGCTCTGTCGCCGGACGACGCCAAGCTGAAGATTGCCACCACCCGAATCCTCCGGCTCAGGCATGCCGGGCTCACAGCAGGGGCGGTTGGCGCGGATTTCCTTCGCCGTCGCATCGCCCCTCTACAAAAGAGGGGGAGGCCCGCCTGGCTGTTTGGCGGCCCGGCGGATATCATGAGGCTGCGTCCAGGCCTCAACTTCAACTTCACCGTTCTGGAGCTTGACGGGATGCTGAGGGAGCTGTTCAAGCATGACGCCAACCATCCAGAATGGTTCAGGTTGCCGCAGGGCGTCGTCCCCTTGTGCAACAACTCCCAGCGCGATCGCATCTGCGCAATGATGCCAGAGTGCGACTCGCACGGGATAAGTGCAACTTGGATAGAGCCCACCGTCGAGGTCGTGCAGCAATTCTTCGATAATTTGACGGAGGTAGCGGTCAACTCCGACGAGCAGAGGCTCCTCACCCGCGCCACCACCGACAACGAGATGATGTACATCGCCACCAGGGCCGAAGAGGCGGTGGCAGCCGCTGCCGCGGGCGAGTTTGGCTTCACGTTGGAGCAGGCCGAGGCGGCCGAGGCGGCAAGTCTTGTCGACCGGGAAGACCTCGCCGGAGAAGTCGCTGGGGAGGGGGAGCCTGAGGTCGAAGCAAGCGAGCCCGCCGAGGGCGCGAGCCGCCAGCCATCTTCAAGCAGCTTGCCGCAGGCGGAGCCCCCAGCGCGGCCCCAATTCCAACCGAGAAGACGCCTCCGTCGAGTTGGAGATACGGCAGAGGAGCAGGCCGGCCAGTAACCGCGGCGCCGTGGGACACGCTCCACCGCGGCAAGTACCGTTGCCGCGGGAGGATCCCAGGCTGTGCCGGCAACTGAGGCGGGGTCTTCCCGGGCCGCCACGCCTGATCCTGCCGCAGCCCCTGGCAAACGCCGAAGGGAGCCTACTCCTCCGTCACACCGTGCGGAGAGGGTACCGGACTTCGAACTCTCCGCGCTGAGCTCCGATGATGATGAAGAGGAGGAGGAGGAGGAGGAGTGAGGCTTTCTTCTCACTGTTCTTGATTTTCTTTGATCCTTGTTATTGTTTGTCTTGTATCTGATTTGCTTCCCTCTGAATCCCTGTTCCATTTCAGGACTCTGGCCGAGAGAGCGGCGAAGAGGGCCAGGATTCCCGTGGTTGTCATCGAGGACGATCCTGCTGTGATGGCAGAAGACACGTCCGAGACCACCTTGACGGACCCGATTCCTTCTCCTCGCGGCAGCCCCCAGCACAGCCCCAGCGTAAGTGTTTGGTTCACTTCCGGTTGTGGGGCGCGCATGGGTGCTTCTTCTTTTGCTGGCATCTTGATTATTGATTTTCTCGTGTAGGAGCAGAGCAAGCCCGTCAGGAGGGACCAGAAGCCGCTCGGGAGGTGCTGTCTGCTTCAACTACGCCGCCAAGGGGCGATTTTCCGACAAGGGAGCGCTCTCCGGCAAGGGAGCGGTCCCCGGCAAGGGGCAGTTCCCCGGCGAGGGGCGGGACCAGCGAGCCTTTAGTAGTGGAGCCCACGGTCACGGAGCCCAGCACAGGTAACTCTCCCTGTTGGAAATTTTCCCTTGGGCTTCTCTTCTTCTGATCTTCTTTTTGGATCTTTGCTTGACTTTTTCTTTCTCTTCCTGTCTTCTGATCTCCCTCACACAGATCCGATGGAGACTGAGGCCACCGGCGAGGAAGGCGCACACGGCAATACTGAAGATGCCGCCGCGGACGAGGAAGAGGCCGGCGCTGATGAGCCCGCCGACGAAGAAGCCGCCAAGGCTGCTGGCGCAGGAGCTGGCGAAGGGTCCGGCAATCGTACTGGCGACCCTGAGGGTGCAGGAGCGCAGGGCGCTACACCGACTGCCAACCCCTCCGCTGTTGATGCAGCGCCGGGCTCCGAGGAGCCCCAGCCAGGCGCATACTTGAAGGCCGGCGAGGGCGTGTACATCAAGCTTCCCTGGGCGTCGAGCTCCAGGGCGCCGGTGGAAGGAGAGGAGTTTGACGGGGAAGTACTCGCCTCTGCTGGGCTGGAAGTGGTTGACAAGCCAAGCAGCAGCAGCGGCGAGTCCGAGGAGGAGCAGCTGCTCCGAAAGCTGGTGTCGCTCTACCGCGCCAGGCAAGCAAAGCTTGAGTCTCGGGAAGCGCTTGTCGCGCGGGCGGGAGTTGACATAGAAAAGCACGCGGAGGAGCTCAAGAGCGGCAACCAGGAGGCCCTCCGGTCCATTGCCGAGGAGAGGGCGCAGCTCGACGAGGCGAAGAAGGTGTTCCTCCTGGAGAAGGCTGAAGCCGAAGAGTAGCAGAGGCTCGCCGCCAAGGAGCTGTCCAAGCGGGATGGTGAGCTGATACAGAAGAAGGCGAACTTGGACAGCCACGAAGAGGAGCTCGCCATCCGGGAGCAATCGCTTGGCGGGGCACTCAAGGAGGCGAAGGATGCCGCCGCGGCTGCTGAGGCCGCCAAGAAGGAGTTAGAGGTGAAAGTGACGCAGCTGGAGGCGGACATGAAAAGGAAGAACGAAGAGCTTGCCGCACTCCAGCGTGAACGCGAGAAGGATGCACGCGCCCATGGCGATCTGCAAGTTCAGCTCGCCGAGAAGATCAAGGAGCTGAACACCGCCAAGGACTCGAGCGCTGATCTGGAGCTGAAACTGGCTACCTTGTCGGAGATGCTGGACGCCGCCAAGAAGCGAGAAGATGACTTGAGGAAAGATCTCAAGGGCAACGAAGAGCTGCTGACGAGGGCCGCCGAGGCTCAGAACACCTTCAAGGTCACGGTGGAGCTCTGGACGGAGGGCCTCGTCAACATCGCTGCATCCATCGACGAGGAGCTGGCGGAACTGGACTTGGCGGGCTTCGGGTACTCCACTGACGAAAATCTCCCGCCCAGTGCCAAGCTTACTCTCTTCTTCAAGGGCGTGGTGACGGCCCTCCTGCAACTCCGGGAAAGGATCCCGAAGAAGCTGGCGGACGAGTCGCGCGCAATCTGCGCCAAGGTCTTGGAGAAGGTGTTGGTGAAGATACTCTTCCGCAACCCGGGCCTCGACCTCACCCGTGTCCTCAAGAAGCTGCTGGCGGGTGCCGATCTTGAAGAACTCAAAGCCATTGTCGCACCCATCGTGGACAAGGTGAATGAGGTCAAGAGGGTTGACGGCAAGTGCGTGGATTAGACCATCTTTCTTCTCCTTTCCTTGTCGCTGTTTATCTAAGTCATGGGAACAATTTAGTCAGTGCCGCAACAAGTTACTTTTGTAATATAACTTTATTCTGGGCAATGCTTGCTATGCTATCTCCTTTACTTGGTCCTTTCTTTGTATGTTTTTACCCTACGCTTTTAGGGAACTTGCCGGCACGGGCACGCTTGCCGCAAGTGCTGAGTGCGGAACATCAACAGCTTGCTGGCGGTGTCGGAGCACACTTGCCGCGAGCGCTGAGTGCGGAACATCAGCAGCCTGCTGGCGGTGCCGGTTCTGGCAAGAAACCTTGCCGCAACTAGTTGCGGCACACTTAAGTTGTTGAGCGGACTCGAAAACAACGTAAGGGTGCTTAGCGGCTCACTTAAGTTGCTGAGCGGACTCGAAGCAAAGTAAGGACGCAACTAGCTACGAGGAGGTTCCTCTGCGCACAGGTTTTCCATACAAAGCATGGTCGTTCAAGGAGGATAGCTTAAAATTTTAAGAAACTGATCATGCTCAAACTTTGGCAACTTAGCTTTTCTGTCGTCTATGTCCCGGCAAGGCCGTATTTTTTTGAACGACGCTTGGTCCACACCTTCATTCTCTCCTGCCCCCCCCCCCCCCCCCCCCCCGTGAACTTGTGGGCGAAGGAACCTTCTTTTCGAGGGAAGAGAAAATAAAGACATGGAGCCTTATGGCTTCTTATTGCTTACCGGAGGCGAGTGCTGCACAAAGTTGTCAGATAATACATGCATAATAGAAAAAGGCATGACATTTGACAACATGTGCTGAGCACATAAACTTTATGCACGGGATCTGCGCCCGGCTCTGTACCAAGGATTATATGCAACAGCGGCAAGACTTGTATAGAAAGGTGGTTGCCGGCAAGAAACCTTGCCGCAACTAGTTGCAGCACACTTAAGTTGTTGAGCCGGCTCGAAAACAACGTAAGGGCGCTTAGCGGCTCACTTAAGTTGCTGAGCGGACTCGAAGCAAAGTAAGGGTGCTTAGCAGCTCACTTAAGTTGCTGAGAAGGCTCGAAGCAAAGTAAGGGCACTTAGCAGCTCACTTAAGTTGCTGAGCGGACTCGAAGCAAAGTAAGGGCGCTTAGCGGCTCACTTAAATTGCTGAGCGGACTCGAAGCAAAGTAAGGGCGCTTAGCAGCTCACTTAAGTTGCTGAGCAGCCTCGAAGCAAAGTAAGGGCACAACTAGCTACGAGGAGGTTCCTCCGCTGGCGCCCGCGCCTCCGCCGGCATCCACCCCACCGCCCGTTTGCTCCGGTGGCGGTAGGATAGATGTGGACGGATCGGCCACCTCCGAAGCCTTCTTCTTCGGTGGCATGTCGATGAAGATGTTGTAGCGCGCGCAAACGCCGGATCAGGTTCGCACAACCTCGACGCACACCCTACCTGGCGCGCCAGAGATGACGCCGCGCGTGGGGGGAGCGAGCACATATGGGGCAGGGCCCCTTTTTAGTCCGGCAAGGGGGCGGAGGTTGCACGAAGAGCAGATCGAGGCGGAGCGCGCGGGGGGATTTTTACCCAGCTTCGGAGCTCTCCGGAGAGATAAAACTCCTACTGCTGCTTTGTGTTTCTATATTGTTCTTGCTTGAGGGCGTGGGTGCTCTCTAGTTTCGAATGAGTCGACCCTCTCCTAGTCTTGAGTGAGTCGAACCTCCCCTATGTTGCACACGAGCCTCCTTTTATATGCTCAAGGGGTTACCCACAGGTGGCAACGGAGGGAAGGGGCAAAAATAGAAGAGTGGTGGTTGGTGCAGCTACTTGTACAGTGTTATCATACCTAACCCTGGTGGCAGGGGACAAGGGCATTAATTGCCCGTCTGTGTCGCCTAAACAATGCCGAAAGGGACCGCTAGGGACGCCACCGTTTGCCACGATGGTTATCTTGCCAGCGCCTGCTTGCCACCTCGCGCCCCTAGCTGCACGGCCTCCTGCCACGTGAGCTTGGGAAGGTCCCCGAGCGACACTTTGGCAAGTGTGCTGGAGCGCGGGCGCGAAGTGGGCGCTTCCGCGGCAAGTTCCTTGCCGCGGTCGTCGTCTTGTCGTGTTCGGGAGCTTGTCGCTCACCGGGTCTCGCCGGGGCACGCAGTGCGTCGCGGCAAGTTTTCTTGGAATGCCTTGAATGGCCTTCCCGGCAAGCTCCTCTTGCCGGGGTCTTCTTCTTCCCGGCTAGCTTCTCTTGCCGGGGCCTTGGTTGGCCTTCCCGGCAAGCTCCTCTTGCTGGGGCCTTGGGTACTTTGTTCTTGAATGGCATCAAAGTAGCCGCGGAGGATCTTGGCGGACGCCCGGCAAGCCTTGCCGCGGGACGCTGCGACTGCCCGTGCACAAGTTCGGTATACTAAGGTACCCCTACTTTAGTACACCGACAGCCTCCTGCCCAAGGTGACCTCAACCCCACACCTCAGGCAGCCCGCCCCCCGCAGAGCACTGCGGGGCGCGGGCGACGAGGTCAAGCATCACCTGCCCTCACTCCGCGGCAGGTACGATCCGCAGCAAGGGCCTCAAGTGGCGAACATGAAGGCCGCGCTCACAGTGGCGCGAGAACTGTTGCGGTGCAGACTGCAAGAAAGCGGCCACGACGTGCTGCTGGAGCACGTCGCCGAGCTCCTGGATGCCGCTGCTTTAGGGGCACCCTCGTTCTATGTCCAACTTCCACCCTAGGCCCCGGGCAGATCACACTGCAGGCTCTCCGTGCCCACGCGCCCCCGGGCGCACCTCAAGGCTTCATCAACACCAGCCTAGCCATCAGCACCGGGCGACAGGCTACGCCGGCACCGCCCCTGGCAAGCGAGGGCATGCGCATCACAGCCTATGCCCCGGGCGGGCCGCCGCCCTACCACCCCCAAGATGGAACTTCAAGTCGAACTACATGGCGCGCGGGGCACTATGGCGAGTCCTTTGGGGCGGTGACCCCGGAGGTCTATGTGCCCCATATGGTGGATCGATAGTACGCACTGGAAGAAGACCGCGGCTCGTTCCTTGGGCCAGGCTGGGAGGAAGAGGCGCCAGAAGCCGAGCTCTTTCAGGAGCCTCAGGGAAGCCTTGACAGTCGTGCCGGTGGCAGAAACTATTGGTTACCGCTAATTCATCAGGAGCAAGGTTATGCTAACCATGGGTCATAGGAGGTTCAGGTCGCTGCAGCGGATGGCTGCCCAGTGCAGCAGCCTCCCTCCCCTCAGGAGGAGGGCACTCGGGGCAGCAGGAGAGGGGCCGGGAGCCAGGCTCCTCCCCACGGTGCGCGGAGCAAGGCGTTCTTCGGAGGTAGGCCCTCTACTGGGGAGGTGCCCCAAGGCCTGCCCCCGGCAGAGGACCCGTGGTCGTAGGGGGAACCGCTGGCGTCCCCTTTTCCCCATTGGCGTCGTCTTGGTTTCCGGTCGCCATCAATGGTGGTCAAGGGTGGTGCAAGGCGAGGCCCTCATCTGGCGATATGAAGCAAGTCTGGTACCTGTGAAGAAGGCCCAGTGCCTGTGAAACTCGCCACCCGTGACACTCTCACATAATAATGAGTTGGGGCTGTACACTCCTAGGAGTCTCCGGAGAGCCGCCCTCGGGCCTCGGGGGCTCCCTCCCATGCCCAGTGGCAGCACTTAGCTCCGCACTGGTGAGAAGACTAGACTAGGTGCCGGACGTGGCCTTTTGCTTTTGCTTCCTTTTGTGCGAACAAGCTTTCTCCATTCGGATCTAAGTTGAAGTCGAATTTGTGTTTGCGTATGCGGGGAGGGGTGTCTTGTCTTATTCGTGTGCTTTCCCGTGTTCTGATTTCTGTTCAAGTTGGAATTCACGCTAGCTGCCTCCCTCTCATGAGCCCCTCGCGAGTAGGGCGGGGCCCAGCATGTGCGCCCGCCGTCCCGCGGCCGGCGTTCACTCTCGCCAGGCTCTCGCCGCATGGTCAAATGGGACCCTCATGAGACCCTCGGATGGACGCACCGAACCTACTCAAGGCTCACCAGGACAAAGGTAAAACCACGACAACCAACTCATCGCGAAAATCATGACATCATACAGGTGCCCATCTGGCACTGACCCCGACAACACATAGGCAACAATCTTTTTACATGAGGGGCTTCCCCTCCCAAAATGCTCTTACAACCTTCAGGGCCACGCCCGAGTCTCTTCCTGCGCAGGACGAACAACTGGGGGAAGCGTGGGATCAATCGGACATGTCGCTCACTGCATCCCCCAGGGCGCCCCAGAGGCATCGCTGGCACCACTGTCGCCACCACTCGCCTACCCATCGCTGTCGTTGGCACCGTCTTCACTGCAGTTCACCATGTCGCCTTCGTGAGCAGCAATGATCACCCCGTCATCATCAGAAGTGAAGGCCCAGACGAGTGCATCTACATTGTCCTCCACCCACCGCACTAGGTCGCCTCGGACGGCCTTAGGCACCGGGGCGATGGCGGCATCGAAGTTGAAGAGGGGGTCAATGTTCTGGAGATGGCTGAAGACGCCGGAGAATGCCCGTGCGAGCAGGCCGCGGCTCCATTCTACCACAAAATGGCGAGATCTCTCGGAGCGGTTCTCTAGATGTGTTACCACGTCGATAAAGAACTAGAGATTGCCAGCGTAGTTGGTCACGCGTGGCTCCTCGGCGGCTGCCTTGCAGATGTTGCCCAAAGCCGCATTGGCCCTTTCCCTGAGCGTTCGGAGCATGGGGCCATGCATGTGCTCCAGCGTCTGCCGCTGGCGAATCTCATCCTCATTCTGCCACACGATGGCCTTGCCATAGTTGACCCATCATTGAAGAAGAAGCAACTCGGCGTGGGAGGAGGCCAGCTCAGCCTGCGCCGTGCCTAGGGCGGCTGCAGTGGCCTCAGCTCGCTGCATGGCTTCGGTCAGCCTGGTTCTGAGAGCAGCAGTTCTACCTGCGGCTTCGGCCTTGATAACCTCCAGCCTCTCTTCATACTCGCGCTCAAGAACCGCGCGAGCTTCCGCCATGCGGCGGTCGATCTCTTCTTCGATCCGGGCCTCCCGTGCACCTATGTCGTCCTCTGCCTGGGTGACCTGGCGCTCCCTCATCTCCAACCGCTCAAGATCGAGGTTGCGCTTGGTAGCCTCCAATGTCAGAGTATCCTCGCGCCTCTGGAGAAAGGCGCAACTCCACTTGATGCTCCAGAGAATTGCACCAGTATTGGTGCTCCCACGCGAGCTCTTCCGCAGCTTCGCATCGTCGATCCGCCTCCTGAGCCTCCTCAGCGGCTCGGGAGCAGGCCTCCTGAGAGCCCACAAGAGATGCCTCGGCCATGGCATTTTGGAGGTCACGCTGGTGATGCACGAGACCAACAACCGCCTTCAGCTTGCGCTGCTCCTCGACCAGCCGCAGGCCTTCAGCTTCAAGACGAGCGTCCTCGCCCGCCAGCTCTGCACCAAGCTGGCTCACTTCATCGGTCGCCCTCTGGAGGAACTCTTGGCGGACAGCGCTGTGCTCTCGCGCACGCCTGAGAACATCATCAACGTCATCCTCCGCCATCAGTGTCGGCGAAGGACCCTGGAGTGGCTCGCCCCCTCTTGGCAGGGGGCTGGGGGCTGGTGCCCCCACGATCGCCCGACGGGCCCTGCAAGGGACCCAGCCCGGCGCCGATCTACCCCCTGATGAGTAGCCGAAGATCGACTTCAACCACTCGCCGCCTATGATCAGCGGAGGAGCCCGGGGCAAGCTAGTTGTGCCCAGGAAGAGCTCGCGACGGAGGAGCGGCGCACCCGCGGGCTCAAGGCGCGCCGCAGGCCGGCCTACCTCTCCAGCCGAACTTGCACCGAGGGTGGCACGCAGGCTCGGGGCGATCAAGGTCGGCGGTGGAGGTGAAGCCTGAGGAAGCGGCTCCTTGGCTGGCTCCGCGGGCTCGGCAGGGGGGATCCTGAAAGGCCATGGTCAGCAAAGGGAATGGCAAACAAGGAACTATAAGAAGGAGGGACCTACTCATCCATGGCGAAGTACTTCCTGTGCTTCAGTGGGCGGCACGGGCGATCATCGCCACCCAAAGCCTCCTTCCTCTTGCGAAGGGCCTCGAAATCTATGCGAAACCGGCCCAAGCTCTCGACGTGAGGGCCGGCGCGCGGCATAGGAGCCGAAGCATCAGGGCAACCTACATCAAGGGCGCTAGTCTGAGAGGAGCGATCAGGTGCCACCTTTTGGTGGCCTGCCGAGGCCTCGCGGGCTTCGGCCTCGGAAGCTGCAGGTCGCGCCCCCTCATTAGCCACGACCTCGAGAGGGGCTCCGTAAGCTCCGGAGGATAATGCCTCGGGAGCCCCGCGCGACATCAGCACCTCAACATCTCCCCCCCCCCCCCCAGCTCCTATCGATGCTTGCCTCCCTGCAACGACTCCTGAGGCAAGGCCGGCGCGGGCGACTGGGGGAAGAACCGCAGCAACCGGGTTCTCGTGGGGCCCCGAGAGGCCAGTCGGACACAGCCCCCATTCGTCGAAGCGGGACATCGGCCTCATGAACTCGAACCTGTTTGAGCAAAGATACAACAGGGCGCCTCCATGACGGACGCTGCCAGGAGAAGGGTCGCTGATCAGAATCTTCAGCACCTTCTTCAGCATCTCAGGCACGAGATCCCCTTCCTGGGGCCTCATACGGTCCTGACGCCTGGAGAAGGCCCACATCAGGCGAGAATGGCGCTGGAGAGGAGCGATGCGACGCTAGAGGAACTCCTTCACCACCTGGGGTGCCGTCACCCCGAGCTTCCTCAACCTATCGAAGTGATGCCAGGCGAAAGTAAGCTGGGGGCTCGTAAGCTCCTCGTGACCCCAACCGGGATTGGGAATAGCGGGCAATGTCGGGTGCGCGAGCAGGGGGCTGGGCACCCCAACTCCACGTACAGCCATCGCTCCCGAAACCCGCTCCCGGAGGATGGGAGGCCAAAGTCGATCCCCAAGGAGGCCGTCTCGGGCACGGCCTGGAAGCTCACGCATCCTGAACATTGGGAAGGGTCAGTCAAGCGCAGAGAGAAGAAGTGGCGTGGGAGAGCAATGGAAGGAGGAATCCCCACCATGGCCTCGCGGACAAAGGCGAAGACAGCAAGCAGAGTAATAGATTGGGGACCAAGATGCATCATATGGATCTGGTAATGGGAAAGCACCGCATTGAAGAAAGGGGAGAAGGGGGGAACCAGGACCGCCACCAGGGCGTCGACAAAGAATTGGACCTCCGTGACGATCTTGTCGAATGAGGCATGGGACGCGGGCCAGACCGTCGTCCTCTCGCACTCGTTGAAGCTGGAGGCAAGTGCGGAGCGGACCTTCTCCAAGGCTTCCAGATTGAGTATGAGCGACTTGCTGACGGCGGGAGCAGCTGCCGGAGGTGCGCTGGATGAAGGGGCAGGTTTCTTCCCCTTCTCCTTTTCCGTTGGTGCCATGGCAATGTAAAGGGGGAAGAACTCAAGATGGATTGGTGGCAGAAGCAGAGGCTCAAGGCGGAAAGGGGAACAAGAAGCGTGCAAGCAACAAGGGGAGAATAACTGTGTACAAGCCTCGTGGCCGCGTAGCTAGGTGCGTAATGAGGGAGCATGGGGAAGCGGAGACGCCCACGTCCTATCAACCGCCACGCGGCGCCCAAGGCCGTAGGCTGATGGGGCCCGCGACGCTCCGCACTTGCCCCTTCGCTTTCCTGCTAAGCCAAGTCCGTGCGTGCCTTGGGCCCGGGGGCTACTGTCGGCATTCTGGGAATGGGGGTCCCCATACTTGCCTCCCTGCGGCCTGCAGCATGGCTCGATTGGTGGCCTAGTATGACCCATCTTCATCAGCGCAAAACTCAAGACCCTCGCGAGGGGACAAACCTCGCGGGGTGGACAACACAAGGGTTCCTCAGGAGCAGCCTCGCCAGGCAGGCTCGTGAGGAGGCGGAGAGATCAAGGCAAGGGTACCTCGCAAGGTGCTCGTGACGCAAGCCGTGACGATAGAGACCAGGCAGGCACCAGGAGGGCGCCGGCCTGTGCAGTGTCCTTGTTTCCTCTTTGGCGCAAAGGGGGAAAGCACAGGCGTGGAGTACCAAGGCATCAGGGAAAGGTTACCATTTCAGTGCAATGAGACCAAGACCAGCAGAGCAGCAGGATGGAGGTCACCATGGAACCCAAGACGGCGTCATCACCAGTGCCTTTGGCAGCCGAAGACCAACTTTAGTCAAGATAACTTGTACTAGATGTTCCCCCTCAAAATGGCCGTTGTTGGCGCCCTTCCCGCTAAATATTTGGGAAGAGGACCAGGGCCTCTATAAATAGGGCTAGTCACCATAGTAGAACCAGATCCAGAATATCATCTAGAGACGGGAAAATCCACCCCAATTAGAACACCGCATCAGCTCAAGAACACCTCTTGCGAGGCAGTTCTTCCTTTGTACTGTTCATCATCTGCCCTTGAGGCAATCCACCACACCACACATTGGACTAGGGTATTACACCACAACGGTGGCCCGAACTAGTATAAATCATGTGTCCCTCGTGTTGTTCATCGTTTAGCTTAGATTCTCGCGAGGCGATCAGATGCGGATTGGTAGGGGGAAGATCTTCGCGCGCACCCCAGAGTTTGAACCTTAAGGGTCTGCCGAAACCCAACATCCGACAGCCTTATGGGTAAAACTTGCGAAGATGCTCGATGTTCCAGGAGTTACTTACTGGAATGGCATCTTTGGTCCCCAGGCGAACTACGCCGGGCCTGGTGACTCGTGTTACCCGATAAGGACCTTCCCACTTTGACGTCAACTTGTTGGAATTCTTGGCTGACTAAACGTGCCGAAGAACAAGGTCGCCTTCCTCAAAGCTCTGGGCATGAACCTTGCCACTATGGTAGTGGCACAAGGCTTGCTGGTAGTGTGCTGCTCTCACAGCCGCCCGGAGACGATCTTCCTCAAGGAGCGTTGCGTTGTCTTGCCGCAATGGCTCTTGCTCAAGCTCATCATAAGCGAGCACTTGAGGTGACCCGTATATGAGTTTCGTGGGGAGAACTGCTTTTGCCCCGTAGATCAGGGAAAAGGGTGTCTGGCCGGTGGCTCGATTTGGTGTCATTCTGATCGACCAACGAACCGTTGGCAATTCGTCAATCCAGCGCCTTCCGCTCTTGTGCAGCCTGTCAAAAGTCTTCGTTCTTAAGCCTCGTGGAACTTTAGCATTTGCTCTTTCTTCTTGGTCGTTGCTTCATGGGTGTGCCACGGAAGCAAAACATACCTTGCTGCCGAGATCCTCAATGTATTGCATGAAGGCATGGCTTGTGAACTATGTGCTGTTGTCGGTGATGATCCTGTTGGGTACCCCAAATCGGCAAACTAGTCCCTTGAAGAACTTGATGGCTGACTGCGCTGTCACCTTCCTCACTGCTTCCACCTCTGGCCACTTGGTGAACTTGTCGATTGCAACGTACAAGTACTCAAAGCCCCCGACGGCATGAGGGAAAGGGCCCAATATGTCGAGCCCCCAGACCGAGAAGGGCCAGGAGAGAGGGATGGTTTGAAGGGCTTGAGCTGGTTGATGAAGCTTCTTTGAATGGAACTGGCACGCTTGACATTTGGTTACTAGTGTCGTCGCATTCTGGAGGGCAGTGGGCCAGAAGAAACCTTGCCGGAAAGCCTTGCCAGCAAGGGCCCTCGACCCTATGTGGGAGCCACATTGCCTCCATGTATCTCTGCCAACAGCTCTAGTCCTTCCTCCCGGGAGTTGCACTTCAATTTCACCCCATTCAGTCTTTTTCGGTACAAGACGTTGTCAATGAATTGGTATAGAGCAGACCGGCGGGCTACTCTCTCTGCTTCTTCCTGCTCCTCGGGAAGCTCCCCTTTTTGGGGGAATCGGACGGTGTGATGCTCCCATGCCGGAGCCTATGGCTCGACGACAAGGACCAAAGGCATCTCTTCTACCACGGGAGCGGCCGTCTCTACGGCCATGGCCTGAGGCCCTACCGGAGTCGGTCGCCCCGCAGCAGGATCGGCATCCATGGCAACATCTTCGCCAGCGGCTCCGGAGAGCTCGGTGGGGAAGTACTTGCCGGGGCCTAGCTTCCTCCGCTTGCTCTGCCCGGTTGATGGTTCGACGGATGGTTGAGTTAACCGAAGCACAAAAGTACCTGGTTCCACAGGTAGCTTGAGGGCAGCGCGCTTTGACAAGTAGTCGGCGATGTCGTTTTTTGTCCGAGGGACGTGCTCTACTTGTATACCGTCAAAGTGCTCCTCTAGTTTGCTCACTTCATCCACATAAGCTTCCATCAACGGGCTTTGGTAATCTTTGTTGATCTACTTGATGACGAGCTGTGAGTTGCCCCTGACGATGAGCTTTTTTACTCCGAGGTCTGCCGCGATCCTGAGACTGGCAAGCAAACCCTTGTGCTCGGCGGTGTTGTTAGTTGACATCTCCCGGGGAAAGTGCATTTGGATGACATACTTGAGGTGCTCTTCGGTGGGTGCGACAAGCAGCACACCAGCACCGACGCCTTGCAGCGAAAAAGCCCCATCAAAGTACATGATCCAGTTGTGGCTCGTTTCCTTGCCGGGGAGAGTGGTCTCCTGTACCTCTTCGTCGGGCTTCGAGGTCCATTCTGCAACAAACTCCGCCAAGACTCTGCTCTGAATCGTCGAGGTACTTTCAAACTTTAAATCGAAACTCAACAGCTCCAGGGCCCATTACATGATCCTCCCCATTGCATCTAGGTTATGCAGTATCCATTGCAACGGGAGGCGGGTGACTACGGTGATCTCGTGTGCTTGGAAGTAATGATGCAGCTTCCTCGAGGCCATAAGGAGGTCGAAGAGCAATTTTTGCACACTTGAGTACCTCGACCTAGCCCCCTGCAAGAGGGAGCTGACGAAGTAAATAGGGTGCTGCACCATTTTCTTCTTCTGCGCCACTTCACCCGATCGCGCGGGCCCTGTCGTACTGGCGTTGTCCTCTGCCGGGGACTCAGTCTTGCCGGGACCGAGCCCTGCCGGGGAGGGTTCCGGCACGCCATCCATTGACTATGCCACTACCGCTGCCTCTTCAGTGACCTCTCTCTGCGCCACTAGTGCGGCGCTAACCACCTGATTCGTTGCCGCTAGATACAGCAGCAACGGTTCTTGTTGTTTGGGCACAAACCAGCACTCGGGTAGAGAAGAGATACTTCTTCAAATCTTGCAGCGCTGCCTCGGCCTCCGGGGTCCACTCCATTGGGCCCATCTTCTTCAAGATCTTGAAAAAGGGAAGGGCATGCTCCGCGGACTTGGAGATGAATCTGCTCATCGCGGCAACACAGCCAGTGAGCCGACGCACGTCCTTGATCCGTTTGGGTGCCTCAATCTGCTCGATGGCCTTGATCTTATCTGGGTTTGCCTCAATCCCACGCTGCGACACAAAGAACCCGAGAAGCTTGCCGGATGGGACACCGAAGACACACTTCTCAGGGTTCAACTTGAGGTTGATCTTGCGTAGGTTTGCAAATGTTTCCTCCAGATCTTGCACAAGTGTTGCTCTATCCTTGGCTTTGACAACTATGTCATCCATATAAGCTTCCATGTTTCTATGTAGCTGGGGCTCAAAACCAATTTGGAATGCTCTTTCAAAGGTTGAGCTAGCACTCTTCAACCTGAAAGGCATCTGTAAAAAGCAATACGTACCACAGGGGGTGATGAATGTTGTCTTCTCCTCATCCTCTTTTTTCATGAAGATCTGGTAGTATCCTGAGTAGGCGTCGAGGATAACAGGTCACACCCAGCCGTGGAGTCAACAATCTGGTCGATGCGCGGTAACGGGAAGGGATCCTTTGGACAAGCTTTATTGATGTCTGTGTAATCAATACACAGTCTCCACTTCCTGTTTACCTTGCGCACCACTACCGAGTTGGCCAACCACATCGGATGGAGCACTCCTCTTACCAAACCTGCCGCCTCTAGTTTTCTTATATCCTCCATGATGAACTCCTGCCTCTCTAGATCTTGCTTCCTGACCTTCTGCTTGACAGGCCGTGCATGAGGATAGACAGCAAGATGGTGTGCAATCACTTCCCTGGGAACGTCGGGGATGTTGCAGGCTTGCCATGCAAACACATTGACATTTGCCCGCAGGAAAGTGACGAGCCCGCTTTCCTATTTGCTGTCGAGGGTGGAGCTTATGGTAAAAGCTCCCCCCATACCATCCTCCTTGACTGGCACCTTCTTGGTCTCTGGTGGTGTAGTTCTGGACTTCTTGCTCTTGCCGACGGAGCTCTCTGGCACATCCTCAACGGGAGCACAACACCCCGAAGAGGTGCGCTTGCCGGAGTGGGGCGAGGGGTCTCGCCGGTCTTCTTCCCTCCCGGGGCTCCGTTGGCAGAAGTAGGTGCCTTGGTGGCAGCTACTGTAACTGCTTCCCGGTAGAGTTGGTCGGCGCAAATCAACGCGTCTTTTTTGTCGGAGGGGACTATGATGATGTTCATCAGCCCGAGCATCTTCAACGTGTTGTAGGCGTAATGTGAAGCCGCCACGAACTTGGCTAGTGCCGGGCGGCCGAGGATCCCGTTGTAGGGCAAGGGGATCTCGGCTACATCAAAGACGATCCTCTCCATCCTATGGGTCAGCTCGCCTCCGAAAGTCACGGGCAGCGTGACCTTTCCCTTCGGCTGGCTCCTCCCCGGGTTGACCCCTTGGAACGTGCCCGTCTCCTCGAGTTCTCCATCAGGGATCTGCAGCCTCTTGATCACAACAGGCGAGATCAAGTTCAGACCGGCCCTGCCATCAACCAGCATCTTCGTCACCTTGAGGTTGCGGATTGTTGGCGAAACCAACAACGGCAAGCACCCGACCATAGTAGTGCGGTCAAGATGGTCCTCAGTGTCGAAGATGATAGGCGGGCTGGACCACTTCAGCGCCTTTCGTGCGTCGAACGACGGCTCCACATATGATCTCACGCACACACTGCTTGAGCTGGCTGTGAGATGCATGCAGCACGGCGCCACCATCGACGCACATGGCTTCTGTGGATTTCTGAAACTCATGGTCGCCGGACTCATCGTCCTCGTCGTGATCATCGTCTTCCTGCTTCTTGTCATGGCCCCGGGCGGGTCTCTCTTGCTGATTATCCTTGCCGCGGTGGCCTCCTTGGCCGCCACGCTTCTTGGCGGATCCCTCGGCACCCTCTTGGCCCTTCTCCTTGTCCCGCCGCTCATACTCGGCTTTCTACTTCTCAGCAAGCAGCTCCACTTGTCGGTAGTTCTGGAGGTCGTGGCCCTTGGTGCGGTGGATCTTGCAATACTGCTTGTCACAGCCCCCTGGCTTATCGGCAGCCGCCAAGGCCCAGCAAGCGACACACCAGGCAACCTCCTTGCCAGGGTCACTCGCCTTGGGTTTCTTGGTGGCGCCGGTGTCATCTGACCCCTCGACGGCAAGCACGGCCTTGCCCTTGCGCTTCCTGTTATGGTGCCGGCCCTTCTTCGCCGGGGTGGCGGTATCATCCGTGGAGTCGGTTTCCGCTCCGGCATCTTTGCCGGGGTACTTCCTTCCCTCTTCAGCGCGAGCGCACCGACCGGCCAGAACATAGAATTCGGCCACATCCCCGACCTTGTTCATCGCCAACACTTCACGCATCTTACGATTACGCACATTCTGATGGAATGCACTGATCATGGCAGCAGGATGAACGTCGGGGATGTTGTACTCCACTCAGCTGAACCTTTGGATATACTTGCGCAAGTTTTGTCCTTCCTTCGGGGGGATGATATGTAAATCACTCGCCTGGCCATGAGCTTGGTGGCCTCCGGTAAAGGCGCCAACAAACTCATGACACAGATCCTCCCAAGAAGAAATGGAGTCTACTGGCAAGTGTATCAACCATGACACAACATTGGGCTTGAGTGCCAATGGAAAATAGTTGGCGAGCACCTTATCGTTGCGAGCCCCGACGGCTTGCATCGTGATGGTGTAGATGCTGAGGAACTCTGACGGGTGAGTCTTGTCGTTGTACTTCTCGCCAACGTTGGGCTTGAACGTGCGGTGGGAGGGCCACTGGAACTACCGCAGCTCACGGGTGAAGGCTAGACAACCCACCTCGTAGGGTAGGCCACCATAGCCTCCCGGTGCTGGGTGGTCCGTAGTGTGCCCTGCCCGCCTGTCCGACTGGTGGCGCGCGTCACGCCAGCGCTTGATGGTGGTTCGAGCATCTTCATGAGCTCGCTCCCGAAGAACTTGGCGTTGGTCGCGGTGGGTTCGCGGTTTGGACGACGCTATGGAGATATCATCACGAGAGTCATCGCGACGGACCGACACCCGCGGTGGCTGGGATGGAGGAGGGGAGTACACCGTGGCCGCATCGTCTCTGGCCCGACCTCCGTCGGCACGCGGTGGCTCAACGGACTGACGGCCTGCGAGCCCCGCCGGCCGCAACTCATCATTGTTAGCAATGCCGACGAGGCTCCAGGTGGTGGCCCTCCATTCGTCAAGCTTCTTCGCAGTGGGAGGAAAGTCGAGGAGCAGCTGTGCGCGTGCTAGGGCTTCTGCTGGCGTGGGCGGCGGCGAAAGCTGTGTGGACTGCGATGCGCTTGGACTTCTAACCGCGTTAGAAGGATTCCCATCACGGCCCCGCAGCCATCTGCTACCTCCGCCAGCACCTCGGCACGCATGCTGGCCCTTCTCATCATGTGAAGGGCACATGGGACTCTTCCTAGGGCGGCGCCCAGGGTCACCAGCAGGTCGGCGCTGCTTATCGCGCACGACCTGAGAAGAGCGCGGTGTGGGCACCAGTGTTGGCGTCTTGGAGGTCGCCGTGCGCTGTTTGGCGGCACGACGACGCTCCTGGAGGGCCCCGCGCCGCCTGTGGGGGGCCCCACTCCGTCTCTGGAGCCCGCGACACGTGGATCGTCTCCTAGCATATGAACGATGCCGCTCATCAGGCCTGGACTGCCAGGGTGATGTGGATGTTCGCGGGACGCTCCACGGGTTCTCTCCGTGACTGGTCCGCTACTGGTCCGCACCGGTACTGGCAGTTCGGTCCCGGACGAACCGATCGCCGTGGTCGTCTTCTTCTTAGGAGCCATGGCGATGAAGAACTGCTAGGCCAACTACTAGACCTGATTCTCACAATTGCGGCCCCTACCTGGCGTGCTAATGATGTCAGTGGGAAACGACACCTATGCGATCACAAGAATCCCTACTACGGTTGTGGGGCGCGGGGTTGTGAGAAGAGCAGGATTAACAGTCAACACAAGGATCGTTTACCCAGGTTCGGGCCGCGAGGATGCGTAAAACCTTAGTCCTGCTTGGTGGATGTATTGAGTGTTCTTGAGCTCTCGAACTAGCTACATGCGCTGCGTGGTTTAAAAGAGCCGAATCCCTCTCCAGTACGCCATGGGCCTCCTTTTATAGTCGAAAGGGGCTGCCACAGTGGCACACAGGAGGTGGAAAGGTCTACAGTGCTACGAGCTTATCGCTCGTATTACAGGACAAGAAGCATTTAATGCGTGGCTTAGGTGTCCCCTCGCTTTATCGGGGACGGGGGCGAGGCTCGTCCCTTCCGTCGCCGCTCCTCCTTGCTTTGACACGCGCCCTGGCCAGCGATGCATGCGGCGCCATGTAGGCAGGCAAGCAGCTGAGGTGGCGCGGTGGTGGAGCCTCCACGAAGATCTGCATGCCGCCACGCAAGTGTGTGCTGAGTTGGCCTAGAAGCTGCATGTTGCCACGCACGTGCCTGCCCAGCTGGTTGGGCTGGCAGCTGCATGTTAACGGCGGTGGGGATTTGGTTGGTGCGGGCCTAGCAGTGGCGCCGCTGACGCCCTTGGCAAGGGTCTTGCCGGGTGGCCCGGCAACGGTCTTGCCATGGCGCGCTGTCGTCCCTGGCAAGGATCTAGCCAGGGGTCTTGTGTGTTTCGTCGGTAAGAATCTTGACGAGGATTGTTGCCTTCCAATTCTCATCTGACCTTGAATATTCTTTGTCTTCACAGAGATCTGCATGCCACCATGGAGGTGCCTCCCGAGCCCTGGCCCAACGTAGTTGATGGTGTTGAAGACCGTGGGTTCGAGGGTGGCTCACTCCGCTGGTGTGGGCGAGCCACCCCGGCAAGGGCCTTGCCGGGGCTTCTGAGGCTACCCCAGCAAGGGTCTTGCTGGGGAAACCTGCTTCGTCCATCTGCACTTTGTGGACTTCGCTCTTGATGTTGCCTTGTTTGTCTTGTGCCATCGGCTTCTGTCAGGCTCCCCTCCTTTGCCCTGCTATGTGCGGCCATGGCGCGTGGCTCTGACTGCCCGTGCACAAGTAAAGGGGTCAAAAGGAGAGCCCCTACTTTTGTACACCGACACTGTCCATGATCAGAGGAAGAGCCCAGGGCAGGCTGGTCATGCCCCGGGCAAGGTTGTGAAGCAACGGCGGCAAGGGCACAGGCTCGAGGCACCCTGCGGACCGGCTTACTTCTCCGGCCAAACACGCGTCAGGGGTAGCACGCAAGCTCGGGACGCTCAAGGCCAGCGATGGAGGCGAGGCCGGAGGAACTTGGTTCTTGGAAGACTCCGCAGGCTTTGTAGGAGGGATCCTGAAGGTCCACAATCAGGAAAGGGACCAGCGATTGAGGAAGTGCAAGAATGAGGTACTTACTCATCTATGGCGAAGTACTTCCTATGCTTCAACGGTCGGCATGGGCGCTCGCTGCCACTCAAAGAGTCCTTCCTCTTGTGGAGGGCGTCGAAATCTATGCGGAACCAACCCAGGCGCTCAACATGCAGGCCCGCGTGAGGCGTGGATGAAGAAGCGCTCAGGCAGCCAACCTCACGGGGGCCAAGCTGGAGGAGTGATCAGGCACCGCTTCCTGATGACCTGCCGAGGCCTCGGGGCCTCCGGCCTCGGGAGTCGTAGGTCGTGTTCCACATCAACAACCGCCTCAGGGCAGGTTTCATAAGCTCCAGAGGATGACGCCTCGGGAGCCTCATGCGTTCTCGGCACCACGACACCATAGCCTCCAACTTCAAGCGATGATTGCCTCCCTGCACCAACTCCTGGGGCAAGATCGGTGTTGGTGACGGGGAAGGGAGCCACGGCTATGGGATTCTCGTGAGGCCCCACGGGGTTGGTCGGGCGTAACCCCCATTCGTCAAAGTGAGGTATCTGCCTCGCGAACTCGACCCCGCCGGAGCAGAGATACAGGAGGCTGCCCCCGTGCCGGATATCGCCCGGCAAGGGGTCGCCAGTTAAGACCTCTAGCACCTTCTTCAGCGTTTCTCCGTCTGCTGGAGCCTCATGCGGTCCTGATATCCAGTCAGGGCCCACATCGGTCGGGAGTGGCGCTGGAGAGGAGCAACACGGCACTGGAGGAAGTCCCTCACCACCCAGGGCACAGTCACGCCAAGCTCTCTCAACCTCCCCAGTCGGCACCAGATGAACGAGAGTCGGGGGCTCGCGAGCCTCTCGTGGCCCCAGCCCAGATTGGGGATAGCAGGCAATGTAGGATGCGAGAGCAGGGGGCTGGGCACTCCGACATCCACATACAGCCACCACATCCGGAACCCACTCATGGAAGGTGGAAGGCCGAAGTCAATCCCCGAGGCGGCCGTCTCTGCCACAGCCTAAAAGCTCACGCACCCCGAGCACTGCAAGGGGTCGGTCAGGCGCAAGGAGAAGAAGTGACGCAAGAGGGCAATGGGAGGAGCAATGCCCACCATGGCTTCACAGACAAAGGCGAAGACAGCAAGAAGGCTAACAGATTGAGGGTCAAGATGCATCATATGGATCTAATAATGGGAGAGCACCACATTGAAGAAGGCGGAGAAAGGAGGAACCAGGCCAGCCCACAGGGCATCGGCGAAGAATCGAACTTCCGTGATGATCCTGTCGACGGAGGCAAGGGACACAGGCCAAGCCGTCGTCTTTCCGCATTAGTTGAATCTGGTGGCGAGCGCGGAGCGGACCTTTTCATGGGATTCCAGATTGAGCACCAGCAACCGCACGACGGCGGCCTCGATTGCTGGAGGCGAACTGGATGAGGACACGGGCTTCTACACCTTCTCTTTGCTAGTGGGCGCCATGGAGATGGAGGGGCCAGAGCTCAGGTCATATTGGAAGCGGAAACAGAGGTTCAAGGGAGAAAGGGGAATAGGAAGCACGCGGGCAGCGAAGGGGAATAACTGTGTAAAGCTTCATGGCTGCCTAGCCCGGCGGATATTAGGAGAGCGTGGGGCAGCGGAGACGCCCACGTCCCATTAGTCGCCACGCGGCGACCAAGGCCACGGGCTGTTGGGGCCCGCGGCGCTTCGCACTTGCCCTTTGGCTTCGCTGCTAAGCCAAGTCCGAGCGCGCCTTGGGCCCGGGGGCTACTGTCGGCGTTCTGGGAACGGGGGTCCCCAGACTTGCCTGCCTGCGGCCTGCAGCGTGGCTCAGCAGTGGCCCAGTATGGCCTGTCTTCATCAACCCAAGTTCAAGACCCTCGCGAGGGGCCAATCCTCGTAGGCCTAACGACACAAGGCCTCCTCAGGGGCGGCCTCACCAGGCAGGTTCACGAGGACATGGAGAGATCAAGGCAAGGGGTACCTCGCGAGGTGCTTGTGATGCAAGCCATGACGATCAAGACCAGGCGGGCTGTAACGCCCCGAGTTTGATGCGCCAAGTGTTCGCCAGTTATTAGCCTTCATTGCCATGTCGTTTGGTTGCGTGTTGTATTTTGCCATGTCATCATGTGCATTGCATACCATACATGTTAGTCTCATGCATCCGAGCATTTTCCCCGTTGTCCGTTTTGCAATCCGACACTCCTATGGCCTCTGGCGTTCCCCTTTTGTCCCCTGTTGTGAGCAGGTGTTAAACATTCTCGGTATGGACCGAGGATTGCCAAACAGCCTTGTTACACCACCGGTAGATCGCCTCTCAAGTTTTGTGCCATTTGGAGGTCGTTTGATACTCCAACGGTTAACCGGGTAACCGCAAAGGCCTCTTTTGTGTGCATCCCAACACCCCTCCAAAACAGCCCAATAACCCTTCTAAGTCATCTCCATGCTCTCGGTCATTCGATCACGATCGTGTGGGCGAAAACCGCTCATCATTCGGACTCTCCTAGCTCCCTCTACCTATATATTTGCACCTCCCCCCGAAAATTCACGAATGAACCCTAGCGCCGAACTTTTCTTCCTCCATGCCGGACATGTCCGACTCCACCTCTGCAGCCAACTAGACGCCGCCACGTGTCCCTGCCGCCGCCGTTCGCACCGCGCACCGCCACGGGCCCGCGAACCCAGATCGGGCCCGCCCGAGCCCATCAGGGCCCGAGCGCGTGCCGCCGCCCCCGCCCTTCCTCTACGTCCTCGGCGCTCGCCTCCGCCGGCCGCTGCTCCGCCACCGGCGCCGCCCCTCGCCGGACCCCGCCCCCACCTGCCTCCGCCTTCGCGCCGTCTGGTCGCCTCCGCCAGCCCGCCCGTGTGTCGGCCCTCGCCGCGGGTGCCTCGCCGCCCGGCGCCGGCGACCACTGGCGCCCGAGCCGCGCTCCACATCGCCGCCGACCACGCGGGCACGCTCGGCCCGACCGCGGCCCTCCCCGGCCCGGTTCCCCGCCGGATCCTGCGCCCGCGCCTAGCGCCCGAGTCGCCGGCACGCCCCGCCTCCACCGCGCCGGCCACCGCTCCCTGCCGGCATCGCGCGCCGCGCCCCGCGGTGCCGCGCCACCCCGCCTCCCGCGCCGGCCGCGGCCACCGCCGCCCGGCGCCCCGGTGCCCCGCAGCTCCCGCTCCGCCCGCTCCTCCGCCCGCACCGCCTCGGATCCGCCCTCCCCCGAGTCTCCGGCGACATCTCCATCTCCGGCGAATTCCACTCCGGCGAGCCTTGAGATCCGCGCCAAGAGGAACCCTAGATCTGGATCCAGAGGTGGACCCCGATTTCTTCCGTCTTTTTCTGAGATATTTTTAGCTCCTGTTCATCGCATCTTATCTCCTAGCATACTTCTCCGTTTTGCGTGCATAATATATCGAAATGTTCATTGTGAGATGCTCTACATTTTGTTCAATTGTGCCATGTGCGTTTGTGCTTTTCTTGATGCCCAAATCATCGTTGCAAGAGTGCTATATGAAGTTAACTTGCTAAAACTGTTATAACTTGCTGTTTTGTCTTTTTCATTGCATTTGGTGTGTCCATCCAATGAGCTTGATGTCTACATGAGTTTTGAGCTACATCATGCCATCTTTACAGTGGTTTAATCCTTGTATTTTTTTAGTCTTGTAGTGAGTGCATCGAGCTCGTGAAGTAGGGTACTTGCTGTTACTGTTTTGCTAGGCTGAATCTGTTATATCATGATGCTATGTAAACCTGCAGCTAAAAGTTATTTTATGCATAATCTGGAGATGTTCACTAAGGATAATTTGTTATACATGTCATGCTCTATCCACACATGCCCCTGGTTGCATTTATATCATGCTTTAGCTTGTTGTAATCTTGATCTCAAAGTGCTAAATAATGTTGCCGTCGGCCTGTTAACGTTAAGTTCAATTTTGCAATAAGCTTTGCTAGTGATCCATGCACCCTATGACCTTGATCTTGCCATTCTTAGCTTCATAAATATGTCATCTTACTTTTGGTTACCTTGTCATGCCATGTATGTGTCTGTGGTGAGTGGTAAAGTCTCACCAACATGCCTACTTATTGTTGTTCCTGCCATGTCTGAATCTGTCATATCAATTGCCATGTTTTCATGGATGCTACCATGTTTTAAGTTGATCTTTCGAATTAGTTCAGTAAGGGAGTTTTCTTCTTTGTCTTTAGTTTTAGCATTCCATGCCTTCTTTTGCCATGTTAAGTTCCTGTAACATGTTGTTTGATAGCACTAAACCTTGTAACCTGATGTTATTTCTGCCAAGTCTGTAAACTGTTATTATTTGCAATTTTGCCATATCCTTTTGAGCATGTTCTAGTGATTTCTGGAGATAGCTCAGTGTTCATGTTTTGTCGCTTTACCTGTACTTCATGCACATGCCTTTTGGTTTCAAGTTGAGATGCTTTAGCATAATGTTTTGATGATTGCTAGATGCCTAGTTGCAGTTTTGGACAGCTTGCCCTTTAAACTTGTATAGAGTGTATGTGTTGAACCGTTGCTCCGTTTTGAGTGTGTTGTATATGAAACTTGCTTAGAATTGAATGTAGTTCCATATTATCATGTTGCATCCTTGTTTTGAGGTGTTTGCTTGATGTTTGGAAGCATTTTGCATCAATGCCATGTTTAACTTGTTTTGCTCATATCTTCTAGGCCGTAGCTCCGAATTAAATGAACTTTATATGTGACTAGAATATCGTGTAGATCATCTTGGTGCATTTTAACTTGCTGTTTAAAAAATTCAACTTAATGTTTATTCAGTTCTGGACCAATTTCTAAATTTGCATATGAGGACTTACCGGAATTGTTATATGTTGTTTTCGGCCTCATTTAAACTTGCTTTGATGTGTTGTTCTTGTTTGCATCATCTCTTGGCACTCCGTGTCAAGCTCCAGCCGGCCCAAATGTTTTCCTTCAGGAGGGCGTAAAATCGCTTTCTTTCTGTAAGGACGACAGATGATTCAAGTAAGGGCTGAGAGCCTACATATCACTGAGATGGGCCAAGGAAGAAAAAGCACCTACTGTTCAAGGCGAAAAAACAGTGATTTCATCGATTCTGGATTGGCCAGTGTCTCCCTTTCCCTCTTTCCTTTCACTTTCCTCGCATAACGAAAGCATGATTTACCCGAGCCGAGTATCTTGTTAGAGTAGTAGATTCCGCGCTCGAGATGATGTGTGTGACCGGGCAGGAGATTCTTTTACTCCAAAGCTGTTGTGCAGGTTTGTGTGTGCTTCATGTAGTCTTGTCTTGCATCATACTTGGTTGAGCATCATGTCATGTATATGTTCGTGTGTTTACCATGTTGTGTGCTTCTTCTCGATAGTTCCTGTTTCGTTGCGATCATGAGGATTTGTTCGTCTACGCTTGGTTCGGCTTCATCCGTTCGTCTTCTTCATGGACTCGTTCTTCTTCCTAGCGGGATTTCAGGCAAGATGACCGTCACTTTGGATCTCAGTACCATCATTGCTATGCTAGTTGCTTCGTTCTATCGCTATGCTGCGCTACCTATCACTTGTTCTCAAGCCTCCCAAATTGCCATGTCATCCTCTAACCTTTTTTACCCTTCCCAGCAAACCGTTGTTTGGCTATGTTACCGCTTTGCTCAGCCCCTCTTATAGCGTTGTTAGTTGCAGGCGAAGTTGAAGATTGCTCCATGGTGGACAGGATTATGTTGGGATATCACAATATCTCTTATATTATTAATGCATCTATATACTTGGTAAAGGGTGGAAGGCTTGGCCTTATGCCTGGTGTTTTGTTCCACTCTTTCCGCCCTAGTTTCCGTCATATCGGTATTATGTTCCCGGATTTTGCGTCCCTAACGCGGTTGGGTGATTTATGGGACCCCCTTGACAGTTTGCCTTGAATAAAACTCCTCCAGCAAGGCCCAACATTGGTCTTACCATTTTCCTAACACCTATACCTTTCCCTTGGGAGTAATTAACCCAAGGGTCATCTTTATTTTAGCCCCCCTGGGCCAATGCTTGTCTAAGTGTTGGTCCAAACTAGAGCACTGTGCGGGACCATCCCTTGGCAACTTGGGTTACGTCGGTACCTATACGCTTCGCTTATCCGGTGTGTCCTGAGAACGAGATACGTGTGACTCCTATTGGGATTGTCGACACATCGGGCGGCTTTGCTGGTCTTGTTTTACCATTGTCGAAATGTCTTGTAAACCGGGATTCCGAGACTGATCGGGTCTTCCTGGGAGAAGGAATATCCTTCATTGACCGTGAGAGCTTGTGATGGGCTAAGTTGGGACACCCCTGTAGGGTATAAACTTTCGAGAGCCGTGCCCGCGGTTATTTGGCAGATGGGAATTTGTTAATGTCCGATTGTAGATAACTTGGCACCAGCTTTGAATTAAAATGCATCAACCGCGTGTGTAGCCGTGATGGTCTCTTCTCGGCGGAGTCCGAGAAGTGAACACGGTTTTGGGTTATGTTTGACGTAAGTAGGAGCTCAGGATCACTTCTTGATCATTGCTAGCTTCACGACCGTTCCGTTTGCTTCTCTTCTCGCTCTTATTTGCGTATGTTAGCCACCATACTTGCCTAGCCGCTGCTGCGACCTCACCACTTTACCCCTTCCTTACCCATTAAGCTTTGCTAGTCTTGATACCCATGGTAATGGGATTGCTGAGTCCTCGTGGCTCACAGATTGCTACAACAATAGTTGCAGGTGCAGGTTGCGATGATCATGACGTCAGAGCGATGTTTTCTTGTTTTGGAGTTCTTCTTCTGCTTCTTCTTTGATCAGGGGATAGGTTCCAGGTCGGCAGCCTGGGCTAGCAGGGTGGATGTCGTTTGAGCTTTTGTTTGTGTTTCATCCGTAATCCGATGTTGCTCTTATGTAAGATGATGTCGTATTCGTGTGGCATTGTATGCCTTTTGTATGTATCCCTATCTATTATGTAATGTTGATGTAATGATATCCACCTTGCAAAAGCGTATCAATATGTAGTTCTATCGTTGGTGGCGCCTTCGAGTCTCTTTAGGATAGTATCGCATATTGGGCGTGACAAGTTGGTATCTGAGCCTCGACCGACCATAGGAGCCCCCTTGATTGATCGTGTAGTTTGGCCGTTGTCGAGTCTAGAAGAATACTTTTTCGGAGTCTAGTTTTATCGAAGAGTAGGAATTCTTTTTACTCCTCAGCCCCTCCGTCGCTCTGGTGAGGAATCTTGACGTAGGTGTTTTGAATTACTCCTCTTCCCTTTCAAACTTTCTTTAGGATCACGCAGTTGGTTCTTCGATTGTTGGTTCTCAGCTCTTTTCCTCTGGTGCATTTCTCGTCAAGTTGACTCGAGCCTCTTCATCTTTTCCAGGTTCAATCCTTAGTTGTTTTATTTTTCCCACCCACCCACCCCTTCTCTTCTTGAAGCCGGAGTCCCTAATCGAGTATCCATCCTACTCGTGCGAAGTCTTTGCTTTCTTTCTTCAATGATTTCAACCGGTGTTTTCTCTTCAAGATATTCGTCGGTTTCCCCTTCCAAGTTGCCTTTATTTTTCCTGCCCTCCCACCCTCTTCTCCCCGGAGTCTGAGTCTGTTTAGAGCATCAATTTCATTTGTGCGGAGCCTCTTTATTCTTCCCTCAATTATTCAACCAGTGAATTCTCGTCTCGTTCGTCATTCTTCATCCCTTTCTTTTTCCGGTGCACTCAATTCAAGTTTTTCGGGTTGATCATATTATTTTCCATAGATCAAGTGTTCTCCTTGCTCGTTTGCCTCTCGCCATTCTATCATTCCGGAGTGATGAAGACATCTCAGAAGATTCATGTTTGCATTCTATTATTTCGAGGTTGTCACCTCATCCAAGTTTTTTCCAATCGTTCCGGTGCATCATCCCGTCAACAATCCTTTCCAACGGTGTTTCTTTTCAGTGGGCCCTAACCCATAGGTCTTTTCCCAGGATCTTATATGACTCTTCTAATTCTCCCGGGGTTATTCTCAAATTCTTTTCAAGTGTGACGTAAGAATGAATTTCATCAGTCAGATGCCTTTCCAAGATCGTTTTCAAATTCTTTTCATTGTTGCGTCAACCTCTTCGCTTTTCGTTCCCCCGGAGTGCCTTATCAATTTTGGTGGTGTTTCTCATCGTCATTTGAAGACCGAAGAAGAGTTTTTCCTTTAAATCTTGTCGGTTCTCTCGAAGTTTCGTAGTTCTAGCTTCATGTTATCCTCGCGAACTATTCCATTTGTCAGATATTCTTTTCTTACCCATCCGGAGTATGTCAGAAGTTGTTTTCCCGTTTCTTTTCACCGAAGGCCATCGTTCCAGAAGAATTCTTTGTCCTCATATTTCAGTTACCGTTATCCAATTATCCCAGTGCTTCATTCAAGTGTTCTCTAATCAGCTCATGATCTCTTTGTTCTTTTGCATCTAAATCCCCTCGAGCATATTGGTTCTTCTAATTCTTCCCGGTGATTCATTCTCTTTCGTCAGTCATTTCCGAATTCTTATGGTGGCTCGTTCAAGATTCTTTTTCCTTGATTATCATTTTAATCCATTCATTCTTTCCAATCCTACCGGTGGTTCATGAATACTTTCTCAAGTTTTGTGCTATACCCCTTAATCCTTTTCAAGAAGAATAAGTAGTATGCAAAATCCATTGCTTATCATCAATTTAATTTGATAAAGATAAGCATACAATAAATCTTATTCTTATTTCCTCAAAGTGTTTAATCCCTTCCTTCGGAGTTTGTTCTTGGTGAATAAATTCTAGTTCCAAGTGTTTTCATCTTTTCTTTTCCGGAGTTCAAATTTCCTCGGCCATCTCGTCGGAACCTCCATCTAAATCGACGCAAGGCTTTAGTCTTATTCTTTTCATCCTTCATTTCTATCTCATCATCCTTTTTGTTACCGGAGTTCTTCATGGTGGTTATTCATGATTTAATTCATTCTTCAAGAGTTCATTAAGATTTTGTTGGTGGAATTCAAGTATCTTTCCTTCTTGCTTTTCGAAGTGCAATTAAATCTTTGTATTCTTTTGAAGTGGTGTTTTGCATTTCTTCGTTCTTCTAAGCTATCCAATCATTTCCGTTTGTGGACGGTTATCACCTTATGATCTTGAGATGTTACCTATAAGTCCGCAACAAGCTTATTCTTTTCATTGTTGATTTTCTCAACCACTCTGTTTAAACCTTCCTTCTAAAGATGCTTTCAATTTCATTCGTGGCACAAGTTGTCATTTTCTTCTCCGTTCTTTTCATTCAACTCTTTCAATTCTTTCCGGAGCTTTTGGGTCATGTCTTCATCAAGTATTATTCCATCCTCTCAAGATCATGTCCTATTCCTCCATGTTTCAGCTGGAGTGCTGCCTAAATCCTTTCAGTTTTATTCATTTCTTATCTTGTTCTAACCGGAGTGGTTTCATACTCTATCTGATTCCGTGAGCTTTCGATTCTCGACATTCTCGTCGTTCCTCTCTTCTTCTCGAGTGCTCTCGATTCTTTGCTTCTTCTCTTGAGTTATTGTTTCACCTCATCCCTTTTACCTTCCGTCTCGGTCCTAAGATCTCGGGACGAGATCTCTTGTTAGTGGAGGAGAGATGTAACGCCCCGAGTTCGATGCGCCAGGTGTCCGCCAGTTATTAGCCTTCATTGCCATGTCGTTTGCTTGCGTGTTGCATTTTGACATGTCATCATGTGCATTGCATTGCATACGTGTTCGTCTCATGCATCCGAGCATTTTCCCCGTTGTCCGTTTTGCAATCCGACACTCCTATGCCCTCCGGCGTTCCCCTTTTGTCTCCTGTTGTGAGCGGGTGTTAAACATTCTCGGTATGGACCGAGGTTTGCCAAGCGGCCTTGTTACACCACCGGTAGACCGCCTGTCAAGTTTCGTGCCATTTGGAGATCGTTTGATACTCCAACGGTTAACCGGGTAACCGCAAAGGCCGCTTTTGTGTGCAGCCCAACACCCCTCCAAAACAGCCCAATAACCCATCTAAGTCATCTCCATGCTCTCGGTCGTTCGATCACAATCGTGTGGGCGAAAACCGCTCCTCATTTGGACTCTCCTAGCTCCCTCTACCTATATATTTGCACCTCCCCCCGAAAATTCGCGGATGAACCCTAGTCTCCCTCCTCCTCGCACTGTCGGACTTCTCTTCCTCCACGCCGGACATGTCCGACTCCACCTCTGCAGCCAACCAGACGCCGCCATGTGTCCCCGCTGCCGCTGTTCCCACCGCGCGCCGCCGCGGGCCCGCGAGCCTAGATCGGGCCTGCCCGAGCCCATCGGGGCCTGAGCGTGCACCGCCGCCCCCGCCCTTCCTCTACGTCACCCGCGCTCGCCTCCGCCGGCCGCTGCTCCGCCACCGGCGCCGCCCCTCGCCGGACCCCGCCCCCGCCGGCCTCCGCCTCCGCGTCGTCCGGTCGCCTCCGCCAGCCTGCCCGTGCGCCGCCCCTCGCCACGGGTGCCTCGCAGCCCGGCGCCGGCGACCTCCGTCGCCCGAGCCGCGTCCCACTTCGCCGCCGACCGCGCGGCCCCGCTCGGCCCGACCGCGGCCCTCCCCAGCCCGGTTCCCCACCGGATCCCACGCCCGCGCCTAGCGCCCGAGTCATTAGCGCGCCCCACCTCCACCGCGCCGGCCACCGCTCACCACCGGTGTCCCGTGCCACGCCACAGGGTGTCGCGCCGCCCCGCCTCCCGCGCCGGCCGCGGCCGCTGCCGCCCGGTGCCCCGCAGCTCCCGCTCCGCACGCTCCTCCGCCCGCACCTCCTCGGATCCGCCCTCCCCCAAGTCTTCAGCGACGTCTCCAACTCTGGCGAGTTCCACTCTGGCGAGCCTTGGGATCCACGCCAAGAGGAACCCTAGATCTGGATCCAGAGGTCGACCCCGATTTATTCTGTCTTTTTCTGAGATATTTTGAGCTCCTGTTCATCGCATCATATCTCCTAGTGTACTCTCCGTTTTGCATGCATAATATATTGAAATGTTCATTGTGCTATGATCTACATTTTGCTCCATTGTGCCATGCTCGTTTGAGTTTATCTTGATGCCCAAATCATCATTGCAAGAGTGCTATATGATGTTAACCTGCTGAAACTGTTATAACTTGCTGTTGTCTTTTTCATTGTATTTTGTGTGTGCATCCTATGAGCTTGATGTCTACATGAGTTTTGAGCTATATCATGCCATATTTATAGTGGTACAATCCATGTCTTTTTGTGAGTCTTCTAATGAGTGCATCGAGCTCGTGAAGTAGGGTACTTGTAGTTACTGTTTTGCTAGGCTGAATGTGCTATATCATGATGCTATGTAAACCTGCTGCTACAAGTCATTCTATGCATAATATGGAGATGTTCACTAAGGATGCTTTGTTATACTTATTATGCTCTATCCATCCATGCCACTGGGTTGCATTTATAGCCTGCTTTAGCTTGTTGTAATCTTGCTCTCAAATTGCTAAATAATGTTGCTGTCAGCCTGTTAACATTAAGTTCAATTTTGCAATGAGCTTTGCTAGTGATCCATGTACCCTATGACCTTGATCTTGCCATGCTTAGCTTCATAAATATGTCATCTTATAGTTGGTTACCTTTTCATTCCATGTATTGCTCTGTGGTGAGTGGTACAAGCTCACCAAAATGCCTACTTATTGTTGTTCCTGCCATGTCTGAATCTGTCATATCACTTGCCATGTTTGCATGGATCCTACCATGTTTTCTGTTGATCTTTGGAATTAGATCAGTAAGGGAGTTTTGTTCTTTGTCTATAGTATTAGCATGCCATGCCTTCGTTTGACATGTTAAGATCCTATAACATGTTGTTTGATAGCTCTAAACATTGCAACCTGATGTTATTTCTGCCAAGTCTGTAAACTATTATTATTTGCAATCTTGCCATGTCCTTTTGAGCATGTTCTAGTGATTTCTGGAGATAGCTCAGTGTTCATGTTTTGCCATGCTTTACCTGTACTTCATGCCATGCCTTTTGTTTTCACGTTGAGATGTTGTAGCATATTGTTTTGATACTTGCTAGATGCCTAGTTGCTGTTTTCGACAGCTTGTCCTTTAAACTTGTATAGTGTATGTGTTGAACCGTTGCTCCGTTTTGAGTGTGCTCTATATGAAACTTGCTTAGAATTGCATGTTGTTTCATATTATCATGTTGCATCCTTGTTTTGAGGTGTTTGCTTGATGTTTGGATGCATTTTGCATCAATGCCATGTTTAACTTGTTTTGCTCATATCTTCTTGGTCGTAGCTCCGAATTAAATGAACTTTATATGTAACTTGAATAGAATCTTGTGTAGATCATCTTGGTGCATTTTAACTTGTTGTTTAACAACTTTAACTTAATGTTTATTCAGTTCTGGACCAATTTCTAAATTTGCATATGAGGACTTACCGGAATTGTTATATGGTGTTTCCGGCCTCATTTAAACTTGCTTTGATGTGTTGTTCTTGTTTGCATCATCTCTTGCCATGAGTAGCTTCATGTAGTCTTGTCTTGCATCGTACTTGGTTGAGCATCATGTCATGTATATGTGTGGTGTGTTTACCATGTTGTGTGCTTCTTCTCGATAGTTCCTGTTTCGTTGCGATCATGAGGATTCGTTCGTCTACGCTTGGTTCGGCTTCATCCGTTCGTATTGTTCACGGACTCGTTCTTCTTCCTATCAGGATTTCAGGCAAGATGACCGTCACTTTGGATCTCACTGCTATCATTGCTATGCTAGTTGCTTCATTCTATCGCTATGTTGCGCTACCTATCACTTGTTCTCGAGCCTCCCAAATTGCCATGTCAGCCTCTAACCTTTTTTACCCTTCCCAGCAAACCTTGGTTGGCTATGTTACCGCTTTGCTCAACCCCTCTTATAGAATTGTTAGTTGAAGGTGAAGTTGAAGATTGCTCCATGGTGGACAGGATTATGTTGGGATATCACAATATCTCTTATATTATTAATGCATCTATATACTTGGTAAAGGGTGGAAGGCTCAGCCTTCTGCCTGCTGTTTTGTTCCACTCTTGCCGCCCTAGTTTCCGTCATATCGGTATTATGTTCCCGGATTTTGTGTCCCTAACGCGGTTGAGTGATTTATGGGACCCCCTTTTACAGTTCGCCTTGAATAAAACTCCTCCAGCAAGGACCAACATTGGTTTTACCATTTGCCTACCACCTATACCTTTCCCTTGGGAGTAATTAACCCAAGGGTCATCTTTATTTTAGCCCCCCCCCCCCCGAGCCAATGCTTGTCTAAGTGTTGGTCCAAACTAGAGCACCGTGCGGGACCATCCCTTGGCAACTTGGGTTACATCGGTACCTGTACGCTTCGCTTATCCGGTGTGTCCTGAGAACGAGATACGTGCGACTCCTATCGGGATTGTCGACACATCAGGCAGCTTTGCTGGTCTTGTTTTACCATTGTCGAAATGTCTTGTAAACCGGGATTCCGAGACTGATCGGGTATTCCTGGGAGAAGGAATATCCTTTGTTGACCGTGAGAGCTAGTGATGGGCTAAGTTGGGACACCCCTGCAGGGTATAAACTTTTGAGAGCCGTGCCCGTGGTTATGTGGCAGATGGGAATTTGTTAATGTCTGGTTGTAGATAACTTGGCACCAGATTCAAAATAAAGCGCATCAACCGCGTGTGTAGCCGTTATGGTCTCTTCTCGGCAGAGTCCGAGAAGTGAACACGGTTTTGGGTTATGGTTGACGTAAGTAGGAGCTCAGGATCACTTCTTGATCATTGCTAGCTTCACGACCATTTCGTTTGCTTCTCTTCTCGCTCTTATTTGCGTATGTTAGCCACCATACTTGCTTAGCCGCTGCTGCGACCTCACCACTTTGCCCCTTCCTTACCCATTAAGCTTTGCTAGTCTTCATACCCATGGTAATGGGATTGCTGAGTCCTCGTGGCTCAAAGATTACTACAACAAGTGTTGCAGGTGCAGGTTGCGATGATCATGACGTGAGAGTGATGTTTGCTTTGTTTTGGAGTTCTTCTTCTGCTTCTTCTTCGATCAGGAGATAGGTTCCAGGTCAGCAGCCTGGGCTAGCAGGGTGGATGTCGTTTGAGCTTCTGTTTGTGTTTCATCCATAATCGGATGTTGCTCTTATGTAAGATGATGTTGTATTTGTGTGGCATTGTATGCCTTTTTTGTGTATCCCTATCTATTATGTAATGTTGATGTAATGATATCCACCTTGCAAAAGCATATCAATATGTGGTTCTACCCTTGGTGGGGCCTTCGAGTCTCTTTAGGATAGTATCGCATATTGGGCGTGACAAGGGCGCCAGGCGGGCACCAGCCCGCGCAGTGTCCTAGTTTCCCCTTTTGGTGCAAAGGGGGCAAGCGCAGGCGCGGAGTACCAAGGCATCAAGCAAAGGTTTCCATATTTTTACAACAAGACCAAGACCAGCAGAGCGGCAGGACAGAGGTCACCGTGGAGCCCAAGACGGTGTCATCACCAGTGCCTTTGGCAGTCGAAGACCGCCTTTAGTCAGGATAGCTTGTACTAGTTGTCCCCCTTCAAAATGGTCGTTGTTGGCTCCCTTCACACTCAATATTTGGGAAGAGGACCAGGGCCTCTATATATAGATATAGCCATCATAGTAGAAATCGTCATCTCATCTAGAGCCAACAGAGACGGATCAGTTCCTCTCCAAGCACACCACCACAAGAACACCCCTCGCAAGGCTGTTCTTCCCTTGTACTGTTCATCATCGGCCCAAGTGGCAATCCACCACACCACACACAGGAGTAGGGTATTACACCACAATGGTGGCCCGAACCTTTATAAACCTTGTGTCTCTTGTGTTGTTCATCGTGCTAGCTTAGATTCGCGGCAAAGTTTTGGGGCGTGGATCGGTAGGAAGAAGATATTCATGCGCACCCCAGAGTTCGAACCTTAAGGGTTTTGCCAGAACCCGATATCCGACACTGGGCCTTTCTTCGGGCGGCGAGCTTCACAGGCACTGGGCCTTTCTTCAGGGGTAAAACTTCCAGAGGTGCTGATGTTCCAGTCGTTCGGGATGCGCACCCCATCCTGAGTCTCCAGGCGCGCGGCGCCAGGCCTGGAGACGGGGACAACCTTCAACGGGCCCTCCCACATGGGTGAAAGCTTATGCAGCCCTTCCCTAGAGAGCAACCTTGAACGGGCCCTCCCAACCTTGAACCTACCTCGAACGTCCTGGAGCGGATGTTGCGACAGTGATACCGCCGAAGCGCCTGCTCGTATCTTGCCGCCCGTAGCGTGGCTTCACGGTGGTGTTCCTCCGCCAGCACGAGGTCCATCCCCCACATGGCGTCTTGTCGCGCCTCATCAAACGCTAGGACCCGCGTGGAGCGACGCCTGGCCTCGTGAGGGAGTACCGTTTCTGCTCCATACACGAGGAAGAACAGGGTCTCGCCAGTTGGCTTGGTGGCGGTAGTGCGGATGGACCACAGCACAGACTGGAGCTCGTCGTACCAGCCCCTGCCGGAAGCCTCCAGCTTCTTCTTGAATGTCCTGGTCTTGAGGCCCCTCAGGACCTCCGTGTTGGCGTGTTTGGCCTGGCCGTTACTCCGGGGGTGCGCCACCGAGGTGTAGCATATCTGCGTTCCAAGGTTAGCGCAATACGTTTTGAAAAGATTTCTGGTGCACTGCGAACCGTTGTCGGTGATGATGCGGTTAGGGACCCCAAACCGGCTCACGAGGCCCTTGATGAACTTGACCGCAGAACCGGCTGGGATGGTGCAGACGGCTTCCACCTCTGCCCACTTGGTGAACTTGTCGATGGCGACGTAGAGGTAGCAGTAGCCTCCAGGCGCTCAAGGGAACGTGCCCAAGATATCCAGCCCCCAGACCGCGAATGGCCATGAGAGCGGGATGGTCTGCAGGCCCTTAGCTGGCTGATGGATCTGCTTGGCGTGGAATTGGCAGGCTTCACAGGACTTCACCAGCTCGGTCGCATCGTTGAGTGTCGTAGGCCAGTAGAACCCACTGCAAAACGCCTTGCCGACGAGGGTCCGTGATGATGAGTGGTGTCCGCAATCTCTTCCGTGTATGTCGGCCAGCAGCTCCTTCCCCTGTTCCCTGGAGGTGCAACGTAGGGAAACGTCATTTGGTCGCTTCTTGTATAACTCACCCTCTTGGATGTAGTAGGTCGTGGCCTGCCGGGCCACGCGTTCCGCGTCCTCCTCTTTCTCTGGCAGCGTCCCTTGCATTAGGTAGTCCTTGAATTCTGTGGTCCAGCATCTCTCCTGAGGCTCCAGCGCCAGGAGTAGGCACACTCCTGAGGTCAGGCCATAGGCCGTGGCTCCTGTGGCAGGTGGCTGAGGGAGTTCTGTCGGATTTCGGGTTCCGGCAGACCCTTGAGGTTTGAACTCTGGGGTGCGCGCGAAGATCTCTCCCCAACCAACTCACGTCTCGAAGCCTCGCAAGGGATGTAAGCTAGAAAGATGAACACACAAGGGACACGAGGTTTATACTACACTACAAGAAATATGTCAACTTGTGACCTTGACTATTGGTCACTGAAAGGTCATGGTTTTTCATCTGCGACCTTTTTGTGACCAACAAGAGAAGGTCAAAAGCTGGCGGTCGTTAACTGACTATAGCGACCTTCTCTGTGAGAAAGTCGTAGACGTTTACGACCAAAATATTCCTACTGTGGCGTTTTGGTCACTAGCAACCTCCCCAGGCCACGTAGGCATCCAGCGTGGCAAGTTGATGTGGCACAAGATTCAGACCGGTCCAATTTGGTTTTCTACATGGGCCTAGCCCAACAATTCAGCCTTTTTAATGTATTTTTCCTATTAATTTTGGGTTGACATCATGGGCCAAGCCCAACATTGCAGCCTTTTTATTTCCAAGGAGTGATCCTTTTTTAGACCATCTATTTTTTGGGTCGCATCTATTTCTCAATTGGGCCTCAGTCTTTTTACAGTTCATTTTCTTAATTTTTAGTTTTTTCCCTATGAATATCATTTGGAAAATGCCCATTTTAGATGCCAAATACTATTAGGTCCCACTTGTCAGGTTCTAATTAAAGACAAAGTAGGTTTCAATTTCCACACAATTATTTCAGTCAGAACAGCAAAGAAATGAACATTTTCAAACCACATGCCAATTTTGGCTAAGAGCACAATCTTTACATAATTCATTTCACCATTACATGTGATACTATCACAACATATAACTACTACAACTATACTCCTGACTTCTTCACTTTCACTTTCAGGCTGGAGCTTCTTAAGTCAGAGGAAACACCATTTCTGGATATGTTCATATAGGCTGAACGAAGGCACCTACCAATAAATCAAAAGAGTTAGAAACAAAATAAAAAATATATAGAAAGCAGCTAGGGACTAAATCATGAAGCATCTCTAGATGTAACATGTAATAGTAATAACCACAAAGACTAGCTCACAGAAACAACACAAGAGATAAGAACACATAGTTGTTGTGTGAATAACAAAACTCCCAGAATGATTCTAGATGTTGAATGCAGAAAATGGTTCAATCTTAGATGGTTCATTGAGCACGGCACGAACGATTTAAGATAACAAGACATATGTTCTACACTAATTTTACACAAATCATTATCAATTACAATTTACAACAGACTCAAAACAAAACACCATAGCTTTTGCATCACAGGGAATCAACACAATAATATATGTCATGCCATTATGGCTCATAGACCAAGTAACAAAAGAAAATAATGGGATAGACAGTACACTTATCTAGTCGGAGAAGATAGCTCAAACAATAATCTGTCTAAGACCAGAATACAAGTGATGCTTATGATTGCAGAATCTAAACAGTGAGTTTAAATATATTGACATTTCAACCATAATGTAGCAGTAAAAAGAACATGATTACATAAATAAGTATTGGGAAGTCAATGTAATAAGTACTGGTAAGTCAATGTAATGGCCATCACAGTTAATTTGTACTATTACATAAGATTTGGCTGATCTTTAGGTTTCAGTGCATGGGCTGTGCCATTAACACAAAATGCTATGCTCTCCCATACTAACATACTGTATTCAGACAGGTCGAAATTCAGTTAATTAGTCAGGACAAGATGCTCCATTCCCTTACAGTAATAAGTAGGAGTAATAACGTCAACAACTCCATGCTTGGGATCGCAACAAACCAAAGGCGAGTCAGATTTTTTTAGGCTATATAGACATTGACCAAGTCATACTCAAGATGAAAAAAGAGGAGACAGGACAAACAGTTATACTCTAGAACAAACAAAAATTTAGAACAAACAGGAATTATATAGCAGGCCAGGCACTTGTTCATCTTCTACAACGAGGACCTGACCCGGTCAGTCAAAAGAAACAGCATAAGAAATGGTTGATTCAGGGAAGCATAACTAGAGGAATGTAATCTATGTATGTGAGATCAGGCGAAGTAAAACTCCACATGCTTGCAGTAACAAGTAGCCTATCCCAACGAGGCAGACATTCTATCCAACGAGGACAACAGCCTATCCCACTACCAACTACCATCTCACGAAGCACGAAACAGCAACAACAACATCAATATCACTTCCCTCTCTCTCTCATAAAGAAACATCGCTATTCAAAGCGCTCGGGCAAACATCAGCTCACCTGATGAGTAAGGCCCTCCAGATGTCCCTTTGGGGGAGCTTTGATCGCTCTACTCTTCAGCAGCAACATCAGGCTCCGGATCGGTGGCACCTGCGGATGTACTGCATACCCCAGTCTGCAAGAGACTCAAAAAATCATCACACAAACACAAGATCCAAGGAAGAACTAAGAGCAGGGTGGGGAAACATTAGCCATACCTCGAATCAGGATCAGCGTACAGAGTGGTAACGAGGGTCGTCTCACCTCTCACCCTGCACGTTCGACTTGCCAGTGTGACTGGTCAGTGAGAAGCATAGCTGGACACTTCACCTGTGTTAAGAACCAAGCAAATGGTAGTATAAGCTCACGATGCACAAGTATATTAAATGGAGCAGAAAACTGCGCGTGCTGTGTTTAATCCCTCGACATGAACAGTTCATCTTCAGTTAGGTTTTACTTTAGTACGTCGTCTGAAGAAAAAGGGGACATGTTTTTGTTCCATTATTTCGTTCACTAGATTAGTGTTCACCATTTATTTGTAAATCTAGTCCATTCGAGCACTGTGAAGACAGAGCAATCCAAACTGCTATTACTAATTAATAGAGATGTATAAGAAATAAATTAAACATAGAGCCGCAGTTTTCTGCAGCATATGGACCAAGACATGGAGTAAAAGTTATGTAGCCGTAAAAGACTACTTGAGGACTGACTTGACGGTGTATTTTGCTAAAACAGATCACTCTGTGCTTCTACTCGGTCTTACTATTCGTGCAACGGGAAACGTACACTTCAGCATAAAAGGAGGCACACATTGGAACAGAGCTGCTCAGCCTATGAACTGACGGACTCCATAAAATGGTATTGGTACTTCTCCTAGCAAACCTATATAGTAATAATGGCATGCAGATGTTTCAGAGAAGTAGTATGTATAGTAATCAAACAGTGGGCCTTGCTGTTACAAACTGTGAGTGCGCATGACCTGGTTACCCAACCACCGCGTGGTGCCGGTAGGAGCAACTACTGAAACGAATTGAGTCGAGTATGTTGATTAATTAAGCAGACTAAATTGGCTCCAGACTGACAATACACTAGATGACTCCGGTAAATCCAGTTCAAATATTGGGTGAATTCAGTTTGAATACCACCAGTTTTGGGGACCTAGGCTTGGGCAGAGTTTCTGCATGCACAAACTGCAGGAAGGAACAAACTGAGCAGTGAGGCTTGCTTGTGGCAAAGTATAACTGAAGATGAGAACACGTCGCTGCTTCTACTCCTCGAGAAGAAAGAAGAAGCAATGCTGACAAGGTCACTCACCCACCGTTTTGTTTTAGCGGCAGCGACTCGGTTGGCGCAACCACCGAAGAGCAAATTTAGTTGGGTATGACCTCCCAAATGAACAGGCCATTGCTAGTACTAGATTACACCCACCCTCGTCTGAAACAATGTGTGTTCGTGGTCAAAGGCATGATAATAAGTTAATGACTGGAACAGATTGAGCTGGGTACTATGGCTGAATAAGCAGACTAAATTGTTGCCAGATTGATTGATTGAGCAGTGCACTAGACCCTCAGTTCAAATGGCATCGGTTTTGAGTACTAGGCTTGATTGGATGATGCACACAAACAATCTTCACTTGAAGAGCATGAGTAGTACGTGGTCACGCATAATGTCATACAGCCAGGCTGCGCGATAGAGAAGCTGAAGCAAACCAAAATGGCGAACGGGAGGGGCGTATCGTACCGGTGCATGTTCTGGTGCATACCTTGGTGTTGGCGTACTCGACGATGACTTAGGGGTCCTGGCGTGAGAAGAACTCCGTGCCCTGCAGCTTCCCGCGCCCCGTCACTACCCAAAACCAACCTGTGCAGCGGCTCCTCCCCCTCCCTAAGCTGCGCGATCTTGGGGTCCAGCGTGAGCCCGCACGGAAGCACGGCAGCTCCACGGTCCGCCCCCAGGCCAGGAACTCGTCGCCGGCAAGCACGATGAAGTGCGGGCACTTGGCCCTATCCTCCTCATCTAGCGGGTCCGGCAGCGACCTTGCGGAGCGAGCCGCCGGCACGAGAGGAGTTGAGGCGGCCGAGGTCGAGCCCGAAGACGATCCCCGATGGCGCCGCCTCGAGGGCCTGCCGATGGGCACGCACGGAGGGCCGCGCCGGCGTGCCCCGCCCGCCCACCGCCTTGTCGACGTGTAGTGGCGGTTGGATCTGGATGAGGATGGCCGTGTGGCTGTGGTGTAACGAGCAGAGGTGGCGGCGGCGATGGGGAAAAGGGAGCGTGAGCGCAGCGGCGAAGGGGATAAGGGAGGGGCAGCGATGGGGGGCCGTCGTCGTCAATCTGGATCGGGGAGAGGGATTGGGGTGGGTGGCGGATCTGGAGCAAAAGAATGGAGGCGGGGGAGGGAGGAATGAGAGAAAGAATGGAGACGGGGGGTGGGTGGAAAATGTGCATGAGGACAGACCTAGGGTTTCGGCTCGGGTGGGTTTGGGCCGTTGGGTCCGGAAGCATCCGACGGTGGTTGAGCGTGATCCGCGTGATATGCCCATTGTCCAATCAGAACGCAGCAAACCATTTGATGACCTTATGACCATATAAATTGGTCATGATCGATTAAGATAAAAAATTTCATTCCATTTTTCAGTGCTCAAAATGAGTTTTTTTGTGAAAGTCCTATCAAATATTTGTTCAAGTGATCTCATATTGTGCACAATGATGCATCTTGGAATTTCAAACAATGTTGCCTAAGGGAGTTTTTAATTTATTTGCACGGAAAATTCATTTTCCATTTTCCGAGTGCCCAAAATGAGTTTTTTTTTGTGAAGGATCTACCATATATTTGTTGCAAAATTGGACCTAATCAATTTTGTAAAATACTAGGGCATATTTAATGCACAATTGACAAAATGGTTGGGTGTCAAAAGTTTTGATCCACCTCTGGTGAAAAAGACAAATTCCCGCCGATTCAGCTGGAAGCGGGTCAAATTTGAACTGCAGTTGCCTTGTAGTTTGCTCTTTATTTTTTCCAAAAATCATTTCTAAGTACATAAGTATCTATTTTATCAGAGAAACACCAAAAAATTCCAAGATTCAACCACTAGTTAGGAACGGTCAAGCCCGCCGTTTTGACCACATTTTGAAACAGGCATAAAAAATTCAAAAAAAATCAAAAAAATGGAAAACCTTCGCATTGTGTCATTATATGTGACCAAGTTTCCAGGAAAAATAATAACTTGTAATACGGAAATTATTTTAGAAAAGTGTTCTCAGAAATGAGGTGTCATGAGTGAAGATTCATGGCTTTCAAGCCAGATGATCAATCTTATGGCCACATTCATGTCATAGTTTGTTCAAATGATCTCATATTGTGCACAATGGTGCATATTGGAATTCCAAACAATGTTGCCTAAGGGAGTTTTCACTTTCTTTGCACGGAAAATTAATTTTCCATTTTCCAAGTGCCTGAAATGAGTTTTTTTTGTGAAGGACCTACCATATATTTGTTGCAAAAGTGGACCTAATCAATTTTATGAAATACTAAGCCATATTTAATGCACAATTGACCAAATGGTTGGGTGTAAAAAGGTTTGATCCACCTCTGGTGAAAAAGACAAATTCCCGCCGATTCAGCTGGAAGCGGGTCAAATTTGAACTGAAGCTGCCTCATAGTTTGCTATTTATTTTTTTCAAAAAATCATTTCTAAGTACATAAGTATCTATTTAATCAGAGAAACACCAAAAAAATTCCAAGATTCAACCACTAGCTAGGAACGGTCAAGCCCGCCGTTTTGACCGCATTTTGAAGCGGGCATAAAAAATTCAAAAAAATCAAAAAATTGGAAAACCTTCGCATTGTGTCATTATATGTGACCAAGTTTCCAGGAAAAATAATAAACTTGTAATACGGTAATTATTTTAAAAAAGTGTTCTCAGAAATGAGCTATCAAGTGTGAAGATTCATGGCTTTCAAGCCAAATGATCAATCTTATGGCCACATTCATGGCATAGTTTGTTAAAATGATCTCATATTGTGCATAAGGGTGCATATTGGAATGGCAAACAATGTTGCCTAAGGAAGTTTTCATTTTCTTTGGACGAAAAAACCATTTTTCATTTTCTGAGTGCCCAAAAGGAGGTTTTTTTGTGAAGGACCTCCCAAATAATTGTTGCAAAATTGGACCTAATCAATTTTCTAAAATACTAGTACATATTTAATGCACAATTGACAAAATGGTTGGGTGCAAAAAGTTTTGATCCACCTCTCGTGAAAAAGACAAATTCCCGCCGATTCAACTGGAAGCGGGTCAAATTTGAACTGCAGCTGCCTCATAGTTTGCTATTTATTTTTTCAAAAAATCATTTCTAGTTACATAAGTACCTATTTAATCAGAGAAACACCAAAAAAATTCCAAGATTCAACCACTAGCTAGGAACGGTCATTCCCGCCGTTTTGACCGCATTTTGAAACGGGCATAAAAAATTCAAAAAAATCAAAAAATTGGGAAACCTTCGCATTGTGTCATTATATGTGGCCAAGTTCCCAGGAAAAATAACAAACTTGTAATGCGGCAATTATTTTTAAAAAGTGTTCTCAGAAATGAGCTATCATCTCTGAAGATTCATGGCTTTCAAGCCAAATGATCAATCTTATGGCCACATTCGTGGCATAGTTTGTTCAAATGATCTCATATTGTGCACAAGGGTGCATATTGGAATGGCAAACAATGTTTCCTAAGGAAGTTTTCATTTTCTTTGGACAAAAAAACCATTTTTCATTTTCCGAGTGCCCAAAAGAAGGTTTTTTTGTGAAGGAACTACCAAATAATTGTTGCAAAATTGGACCAAATCAATTTTCTAAAATACTAGGACATATTTAATGCACAATTGACAAAATGGTTGGGTCCAAAAAGTTTTGATCCACCTCTCGTGAAAAAGACAAATTTCTGCCGATTCAGTTGGAAGCGGGTCAAATTTGAACTGCAGCTGCCTCATAGTTTGCTATTTATTTTTTCCAAAAATCATTTCTAGTTACATAAGTACCTATTTACTCATAAATACATGGTTTGGTGGCGATACGTCGAGGTTTGGGCGGTGGCCGAGGGCCCCAACTCTAGAGCGCGTAAACTCGCATGCCCGCCGCGTGGTCACCGCGTGACCGTGGCATTGCCATGTGTTCTGGGCGGTCTAGGTATGTCTAATGGGTTGGGCACTCCCCAGGTAGGTGCTAGGAAGAAAATCACAACATAAGATTCTCACGAGGAGACCGATCGATGCTCAAACATGAATAAGCAACCAAGTGTTTGATTTGCGGTACGGGAAATGCACATGGCTAATGGGCGTGAGTTTTGGCTGAGGATGATCAGTTACTAAGAAGACCGTCTTCACAAATTTCCAGCTCAAAAGGAGGAGCCTATGTGGTACTTGCTTTGCAAACTACCACACTGGACATAAATACGAATGTTGAAGCTCGGCTCAAAATAATGAATGGATTGAGCTAGCATTTGGTGGAGGATGGTTATTTGGGCATAGAAAAGCACTATTGAAAATGGGTACTATTTGGACATGCCAAAGTGGTACTTCCTTCACAAACTGTTGTTCTAAACAGAATAGGAAAATAAATATTTTTGAATTATTTTTGAACTAGGCAAGGAAGGTTTTTACATATTTGACGAAGATATGACCCAAAGAATTTATGAGATTTTTTTGGGAATTTTGGGAATGACAGAAATATAGGTTGCTTCACAACCTAGGGCAAAAACTGCCACATGGACATGACACACAGGCAAAACTGATGAGGTGGCGCCTAGTCATAGCAACCCACAAAATTTACAAGGCTATGACCATCTATATTGGTCGTTAACAACTAGAAATAAGGCAGCAGACTAGCGCTGTTTGCTTTATGACCTTTTCGTGTAAGGAAATTACGACCTTTCTGACCAAAATGGTCGCAATGGTTTAGGGTTTGGAGCCCCTCGAACAACTTTTGACCAATTGGTCTGAAATGGTCATAGATCTATGACCAATTCTTCCAGGGTCACTGACAGAAGGTCACTAGTTGACATATTTCTTGTAGTGCTAGTTCGGGCCACCATTGTGGTGTAACACCCTACTCCAGTGTGTGGTATGGTGGATTGCCTCAGGGGCTGATGACGAACAATACAAAGGAAGAACAGCTTCACGAGGGGGTGTTCTTGAGCTGGTGCGATGAACTGCTTGGGCGAGTTCAATTGCCTCTCTCTCTCTCTAGTCTACCCAAAATCTGGACCCCCCCCCCCCCTACTCGGTGGTGGCTAGCTCTATTTATAGAGGCCCTGGGCCTCTTCCCAAACAATGAGCGGGAAGGGCGCGAACAATTGGCCATTTTGAAGGGGAACATCTAGTACACTTATCCTGACTAAAGTTGGTCTTTGACTGCCAAAGACTCTGACGATGACGCCGTCCTGGGCTCCAAGGTGACCTCCATCCTGCCGCTGCACTGGTCTTGGTCTTGTTGCACCGAAACGGTAACCTTTGCTTGATGCCTTGGCCTGTGCTTGCCCCCTTTGCACCGAAGGGGAAACAAGGACACTGCACAGGCCGGCGCCCGCCTAGTCTCGATCATCATGGGTTGCGTCACGGGCACCTCGCGAGGTACCCTGCCTTGATCTCTCCGCCTCCTCGCGAGCTCGCCTGATGAGGTTGCTCCTGAGAAAGCTTCCTGTCGTCCGCCCCGCGAGGCTTGGCCCCTTGCGAGGGTCTTGAGCTTGAGCTGATGAAGCTGGGCTGCACTGGGCCTCCGCTTGAGCCACGCCGCAGACCGCAGGCAGGCAAGTCTAGGGACCCCCGTTCCCAGAACGCCGACAGTAGCCCTCGGGCCCAAGGCGCGCCCGGACTTGGCTTAGAAGAGAAGCGAAGGGGCAAGTGCGAAGCTCCGCGGGCCCTAATAGCCTGCAGCCTTGGGCACCATATGGTGATTGATTGGACGTGGGCGTCTCCGCTTCCCCACGATGCCTCATTACGCGCCCGGCTAGGCAGACCCGTGGTTGCACACAGTCATTCCCATTTTGCTGCTCGCGTGCTTCCTGCCCTTCCTTCTTCCTCGGGCTCCAACCTCCGCCTCCAATCCAGCTCGAACTCTACCCTCTTCCCATCGCCATGGCGCCAAGGAAGAAGGGAAGGGGGAAGAAGCCCGCGCCTTTGCCCTGCTCGTCTCCGGTGGTGGCCCCCGTCGTTGATCGGTCAATCATACTCAACCCCGAAGCCTTGGACAATGTCCATTCTGCTCTTGCCTCCATCTTCAACGAGTGCGGAAGGACCACGGTCTGGCCTTCATCCCATGCCTCCTTCGATAGGGTCGTCACGGAGGTCTGGTTCTTCGCCGATCCCGTGTGGGCGGGTCTGGTTCCCCCCTTTTCCGCTTTCTTTAATGCGGTGCTCTCCCATTATCAGATCCACATGATGCACTTGGGGCCTGAGTCCATTACCCTCCTTGCTATTTTCGCCTTTGTTTCTAAGCCAATGGTGGGCATTCCTCCTTCCGTTGACCTCCTGCGCCACTTCTTCTCTTTGCGCCTGAGTGACCCCACTCAATGCTCGGGGTGTGTGAGCTTCCTCGCCGTGCCAGAGACGACTACTTCGGGGATCGATTTTGACCTTCCTCCTCCTGAGGCCAGGTTGAGAGAGCGGTGGTTGTATGTGGATGTCGGAGTGCCAGCCCCCTGCTCTCGCACCCGACCTCGCCCGCTGGTCCCAACTCAGGCTGGGATTAAGAGGCGCTCCTGAGCCCCCGGTTTGCCTTCGTCTGGCGCCGCTTCTGGAGTTTGAGGCGCTCAATGTGACGGCGCCCAAGGTGGTGAAGGAGTTCCTTCAACATCGCATTGCTCCTCTCCAGTGCCACTCCCGTCGGATGTGGGCCTTTGCGGGGCACGAAGACCACATGCGGCTCCAAGAGGAGGATCTGGCACCTGAAGTACTGAGGACGGTGCTCAGGGTCCTGACTGGCGATCCTTCCCCAGGCAGCCTTTGACACGGGGCTGCCCTCTTGTATCTTTGCTCGGGCAGGGCCGATTTTGTGAAGCAGATGCCCAGCTTTGACGAGTGGGGGCTGCATCCAGTTGGCCTCATGGGGCCTCGCGAGAACCCAGTTGCTATGGTTGCTCTTCCGGTCGACCACGGCGGTCCTGCCTCAGGCGATGGAGCGGGGAGATGAGGACCGCCGGGAGCTGAGGGGGCCGATGTCGAGATGCTGACGCCGCGCAGAGCCCCAAAGGCGGCTTCCCCTGAAGCCCGTCCTGGAGCAGTGGCAAGCGAGGAGTTGCGGCCTACGGCTCCCGAGGCTGGGGCTTCCGAGGCCCCGGTCATCCCTCATGAGGTGGCGCCTGGCGGCATCCCCCAGGCCGGTTCCCTTGGCGCTGATCACCTTGACGCCTCCTCCATGCCACAGGACGACCCTTGGGCCGAGCGCTTAGGCCGGTTCCACGTAGACTTTGTGGCCCTCCGCAAGAGGAAGGAGGCCTTGGGTGGCGACGATTGCCCTTACCGCTTGTTGAAGTGCAGGAAGTACTTTGCCGTGGACGAGTAAGTCCTCTTCTCTCTCTGCTCCTTTACCTTACTATCCCTGTAGCTGATTGTGGCCTTTCAGGGTCCTTCCTGCCGAATTCCTGGAGACGGCCAAGGAGCCATCCCCCCAAGCTTTGTCTTCACCGCTGACCCTGGGCGCGCCGAGCTCGAGCAGCGCCCCCGCCGCTGGACCAGTCGGAGAAGTGGTCCATCCCGCTGGGCACCTCGAGCCTGCGCGCCTACTATCCTCCCTTCACGAGTCCTCCTGGGGCACAGCTGGCTTGCCCCGCGCTCCTCCTCTAATCGTGGATGGTGACTGGCTGAAGTCGGTCTTGAGTTCCTCCTCGGGGGATGGACCGGCGCCAGGTTGGATTCCCGGCGAGGTCCATCCAGCGATCGCTGGAGTGCCAGCCCCCAGCCCCGCGCCAGGAGGGGGCATGCCGCCTCAGGCCCAGCGCATACGCCAGTGGTAGAGGGTGACACAGAAGACGTGCTCAGGCGCGCTCGGGAGCGTCGTGCCCTTCGTCAAGAGTTCCTTCGGAGGGCAGCGGATGCAGCGAGCCAGCTTGGCGCGGAGGTTGCTGGCAAGGATGCGCGCCTTGAGGCCAAAGGCCTGCACCTTGCTGAGGAGAGGCACAAGCTGAAGGTAGCCGTCGCCCTTACGCGTCACTAGCGTGACCTTGATAACGCGAAGGCTGAAGCGTCGCTGGTGGCCTCGCGGGAGGCCTGCTCCCAAGCCGTCGTGGAGGCCCGAGAAGCAGACCAACGACGCAAGGATGCGGAGGAGCGCGCGTGGGAGCTCCAAGCCTGGAGCAACTCTCTGGAGCGGGAAGTGGAACTGCGCCAGGCGGCCCTTGTGTCCCTGAAGGGGGCTTCCGTCGACCAGGTGGAGCTCCTGAAGCACGAGCAGGCGCTAACGCTGGAGGCCGCTGAGCGCAACATTGACCTTGAGCGGTTGGAGACGAGGGAGTGCCTGGTGGCTCAGGCGTAGGATGACGTCGCCGCGCGAGAGCCCGAGTCCAACAAGAGGTCGACCGCCACATGGCGGAAGCTCGCTCGGATCTTGAGCGCGAATACAAAGTGAGGTTGGAGCTGATCAGGGCCGAAGATGAGGGTAGGACCGCGGCCCTCAGGGCCAAGTTGGCTGAAGTGACGCGGGGTGCGGACTCCTCCGCAGCCGCCCTTGGCGCAGCGCAGGCGGAGCTGGCCTCTTCCCGTGCCGAGCTACTTCTTCTCCAACAGAGGGTTGATGGCGCCAAGGCCGTCGCGCGGCGGAATGAGGACGAGATCCGTCAGCGGTAGACTCTGGAGCATGAGCATGCCCCCATGCTCCGAACGCTCAGGGAAAGGGCCAGTGTGGCCCTGGGCAACATTTGCGAGGCGGCTGTTGCTGAGCCTCGCGTGATCAACTATACTGGCAACCTCCGGTTCTTCACGGATGTGGTGACATAGCTGGAGACCCACTCTGACTGGGCCCGTTGGCTTGTCAAGGAGAGGAGCCGAGACTTGCTTGGGCATGCCTTCTCCCGTGTCTTCAGCTATCTACAGAACAGAGACCCCCACTTCGATTTCGACGCCGCCATCGCATCAGTGCCCGTAGCCATCCGGGGCGATCTGGCGCAATGGGTGGAGGACAACGTGGACGCCCTCGTCAGGGCCTTCACATTTGATGGTGACGGTGTGATCGTGGCCGCCGATGAAGGTGGCGTTGTGGACAAGCCTGGTGTTGATGGAGGTGATGGCGGTGGTGCTGATGATGTCAGTGACGCCAGCGACGCCTCCGGAGGCGCCCCAGAAGACGCGGTGAGTGATATGTCTGACTGATCGTATGTCGCCGCTGTTTACCCTGTATGAAGAAGGTTCGGGATTGGCCCTGAAGATTGTAAGAGCATTTTGGGAGGGGGAGCCCCTCATGTAAAGGTTTGCGATCAGTATCCTTGTAAGCATAACGCCACGTGTGAGCTTATGCCGGGCTACTGGCCCGGCGATGGGTCAGCTGACTTGTTTACCTTTTGACCCTGAAGGGTCCCGAGCGGGCCTGTGGGAGCCGCAGCGCCTCAAGTGTCTTCTGGGTGAACCCATTGATCCTGCACTGAGAACCTCCGGAGAGGGTGCGGCGACAGCGGTCCGGATTGTAGACGTGCTTGGCCCGGCCCGGCTCGCGAGGGGCTCGCGAGGGGAGGCAGCTGACGCTAACTTTGGACGCAAAGCCGAAACCAGAACACGAGAGATTGCTCGAACAAGACTAAACACCCCTTCCCCAAACACACGCAAGTCTCAAGCTCAAATCCAACTTAAATTCGAATCGAAGAACCTTGACAACAGAGGCAAAGGCAAAAGGCAAAAAGCCGCGTCCAGCACCTAGTCTAGTCTTCGACGTCTTCTCACCAGCGCGGAGCTAAGTGCTGCCACTGGGCGTGGGCGGGAGCCCCCAAGGCCCGAGGGCGGCTCTCCGGAGACTCTGGGGCGTGTACAGCCCCACTCATTATTACGTGAGAGTCTCACGGGCGGCGAGCTTCACAGGCACTGGGCCTTCTTCACAGGTACCGGTCTTGCTTCATATCGCCAGACGAGGGCCCCACCTTGCGCCACACTCTACCACCATTGATGGCAACCGGAGACCAAGGATGACGCCAATGGGGTAGAGCGGTCGCCTGCGGTTCCCCCGACGACCACGGGTCCTCTGCCGGGGGCAGGCCCTGAGACACCTCCCCGGTAGAGGGCCTACCTCCTGAGAACGCCTTGCTCCGAGCGCCGCAGGGGTGAACCAGGATCTCGGCCCCTCTCCTGCAGCCCCCGGTACCCTCCTCCTAAGGGGTAGGAGGTGGCCGCATTGGGGCAGCCATCTGCTGCGGCGACCTGTACCTCCTGCGACCCATGGTTAGCATAAATTGCTCCTGAGGAGTTAGAGGTACCCGATAGTTGCTGCCACCAACGCGGTTGTCGAGGCTCTTTTGGGGTTCCTGAAAGAGCTCAGCTTCTGGTGTCTCCTCTCCCCAGCCTGGCCCGAGGAACGAGCCATGGTCTTCTTCCAGTGCGCACTCTTGATCCACCATGTGGGGCACATAAGCTTCTGGGGCCACCGCCCCGTGGGCCTCGCCGTAGTGCCCCATATGCCATGCAGTCCGGCTTGGAGCGCTGTCTTGGAGGTGCTGGCGTGGTGGCCCGTCAAGGCTGAAGGCCGCGGCGTGCACTCCTTCGCCTGCCGGAGATGGGGCCGGCACGACTTGTCGCCCAGTGCTGACGGTTGGGTTGGCGTTGAGTAGGCCCTGGAGTTCGCTCGGAGTTGCGTGGGCACGTATGGGGCCGCCATATGGCCCACCCTGGATCTAGGGTGGCAGCTGGACGCAGAAAGGAGGTGCGCTTGGCTGCGTCGCTCACGCCCCGCAGCGCCCTGTGGAGCGCGAGCTGCCTAGGGCGCGAGATTGAGGTTGCCCTGGGCTGGCGGCACGGCGTGGGCGGGCCACGCTGCCCAGCGTTCGGCGTTGGCTGTCGAGTCGCTCGACATGAGAACGGTGAGGCGATTGAGCGCAAGGCGATGGAAGAAGGATTCCGACGCACCCCTACCTGGCGCACCAAATGTCGGATATCGGGTTCTGGCAGACCCTTGAGGTTCGAACTCTGGGGTGCGCGCGAAGATCTCTCCCCTACCAACTCACGTCTCGAAGCCTCGCAAGGGACCTAAGCTAGAAAGATGAACACACAAGGGACACGAGGTTTATACTGGTTCAGGCTACCATTGTGGTGTAATACCCTACTCCAGTGTGTGGTGTGGTGGATTGCCTCAGGGGCTGATGATGAACAATACAAAGGGAGAATAGCCTCGCGAGGGGCTGTTCTTGAGCTGGTGCGATGAACTGGTTGGGTGAGTTCAATTGCCTCTCCCTCTCTCTAGTCTACCCAAAATCTGGATCCCCCCTACTCGGTGGTGGCTAGCTCTATTTATAGAGGCCCTAGGCCTCTTTCCAAATAATGGGCGGGAAGGGCGCCAACAATTGGCCATTTTGAAGGGAAACATCTAGTACACTTATCCTGACTAAAGTTGGACTTCGACTGCCAAAGACTCTGACGGTGACGTCGTCCTGTGCTCCACGCTGACCTCCATCCCGCCGCTTCGCTGGTCTTGGTCTTGTTGCACCCAAACGGTAACCTTTGCCTGATGCCTTGGCCTGTGCTTGCCCCCTTTGCACCGAAGGGGAAACAAGGACACTGCGCAGGCCGGCGCCCGCCTGGTCTCGATCGTCATGGGTTGCGTCATGGTCACCTCGCAAGGTACCCTGCCTTGATCTCTCCGCCTCCTCGCGAGCTCGCCTGATGAGGCTGCTCCTGAGAAAGCTTCTTGTCGTCCGCCACGCGAGGCTTGGCCCCTCGCGAGGGTCTTGAGCTTGAGCTGATGAAGCTGGGCTGCACTGGGCCTCCGCTTGAGCCACGCCGCAGGCCATGGGCAGGCAAGTCTGGGGAACCCCGTTCCCAGAACACCGACAAGTTCTTCCCGAGGTTGTGCCGCACTTGAAAGTGATGGTGCCGCCGATGGCTTGAAGAGTCGTTCCTCGAAAACGCCAGGTTCCGGAGGTAGTCACCTAGACGCCCTCTTGGCGATGTCATCAGCCTTTTGGTTGGTGTCGTGGGGCACATGCTGCAACTCCAGCCCCCAGAATTGCTTCTCCATCTTCCGTACTTCCGAAAGATATGCTTCCATGTGCTCGTCCTTTGGCTCATACACCTTGTGTTGGAAATATGCCCTAGAGGCAATAAAAAAAGGATTATTATTATATTTCCTTGTTCATGATAATTGTCTTTATTCATGCTCTAATTGTATTATCCGGAAATCATAATACACGTGCGAATACATAGACCATAATATGTCCCTAGTAAGCCTCTAGTTGACTAGCTCGTTAATCAACGGATAGTCATGGTTTCCTGACTATGGACATTAGATGTCGTTGGTAACGGGATCACATCATTAGGAGAATGATGTGATGGACAAGACCCAATTGTAAGCATAGCACAAGATCGTGTAGTTCGTTTTGCTAGAGCTTTTCCAATGTCAAGTATCTTTTCCTTAGACCATGAGATCGTGTAACTCCCGGATACCGTAGGAGTGCTTTGGGTGTACAAAACGTCACAACGTAACTGGGTGACTATAAAGGTGCACTACAGGTATCTCCGAAAGTGTCTGTTGGGTTGACACGGATCGAGACTGGGATTTGTCACTCCGTATGACGGAGAGGTATCTCTGGGCCCACTCGGTAATGCATCATCATAATGAGCTCAAAGTGACCAAGTGTGTGGTCACGGGATCAGGCATTACGGTACGAGTAAAGTGACTTGCCGGTAACGAGACTGAACGAGGTATTGGGATACCGATGATCAAGTCTCGGGCAAGTAACGTACTGATTGGCAAAGGGAATTCTATACGGGGTTGATTGAATCCTCGACATCGTGGTTCATCCGATGAGATCATCGAGGAGCATGTGGGAGCCAACATGGGTATCCAGATCCTGCTGTTGGTTATTGACCGGAGAGCCGTCTCGGTCATGTCTACGTGTCTCCCGAACCCGTAGGGTCTACACACTTAAGGTTCGGTGACGCTAGGGTTGTAGAGATATGAGTATGCAGCAAACCAAAAGTTTTTTGGAGTCCTGGATGAGATCCCGAACGTGACGAGGAGTTTCGGAATGGTCCGGAGGTAAAGAATAATATATAAGAAGTGCAGTTTCGGCCATCGGGAGAGTTTCGGGGGTCACCGGTATTGTATCGCGACCACCGAAAGGGTCCCGAGGGTCCACCGGGTGGGGCCACCTATCGAGGGCCCCGTGGGCTGAAGTGGGGAAGGGACCAGCCCCTGGTGGGCTGGTGCGCTCCCCCCTGGGCCCCCCTCTGCGCCTAGGGTTGGGAACCCTAGGGGAGGGGGCGCCTCCACTTGCCTTGGGGGGCACTCCACCCCCTTGGCCGCCGTCCCCCTAGAGATCCCATCTCTAGGGCCGGCGCCCCCCCTGGGGGCCTATATAAAGGAGGAGGGAGGGAGGGCAGCCGCACCCTGAAGTCTTGGCGCCTCCCTCTCCCCTGCTACACCTCTCCCTCTCGCAGAAGCTCGGCGAAGCTCTGCCGGAACTCTGCTGCATCCACCACCACGCCGTCGTGCTGCTGGATCTTCATCAACCTCTCCTTCCCCCTTCCTGGATCAAGAAGGAGGAGACGTCATCCGCTCCGTACATGTGTTGAACGTGGAGGTGCTGTCCGTTCGGCACTTGGTCATCGGTGATTTGGATCACGACGAGTACGACTCCCTCAACCCCGTTCTCTTGAACGCTTCCGCTGGCGATCTACAAGGGTATGTAGATGCACTCCTATGACTTGTTGCTAGAAGAACTCATAGATGGATCTTGGTGAAAACGTAGGAAATTTTTTATTTTCTGCAACGTTCCCCAACACCTTGTTGGAGAAGTTGACGAGGAGTTGTGAATCGCCCTTGATGACGATCGCTTCACTCCCAGCGCTGCTGCAGTTTTCAGGCCTGCTATGAGGCCCTCATATTCTGCTATGTTTTTGGAGACCTCCTCGCTCTGCTGGAAACAGAGTTGTACAGCGTAGTAGAGCTTGTCCTGAGTGGGGGATATAAGCACTGTGCCAGCCCCCGCGCCCTGCCACGAGAATGCACCATCAAAGTACATGACCCAGCCATCTGGTGCCTCACTTCCTGGGAGAGAGACCGATCCTCGCCTGCCTTGAGCCCTGGTGCCTCTGTCCATTCTGCCACAAAATCAGCAAGCGCGGCTCCCTTGACGACCTTGGTTATGCTGAACGCCAACTGAAATGCATGCAGCTCGATGTTCCATTCGGTGACCCTTCCAGCGGAGTTGGGTCTCCTGAGTACCCTTTCCAATGGGTAGGCCGAGGCGACCTTGATGGGGAGACCTTCAAAGTAGTTTCGCAGCTTACGAGAGGCCACCAAGAGCGCGAGTAAGAGCTTCTGAGTCATGGGGTATCGTGCCCTAGCATCCCGCAACATCGTGCTGACGAAGTACACCGGATGCTTGACGAGGGTGGGTATGCTGACGGAGCCTGTGTCCTCCGGAGGTTGAGGCGCTTCCTGAGACGACTGAGCCCCTAGCGCCCGGTTGCTTGGTGCGGCCTCTTCATCCCTAGGGTCATCTTCCTGCTGAGGTTGGTCTCCGGATGCCGTGGTCATGGTCCTCGTGAGGCCTTCTTGGTCTTGTGTCGCCACGGCTGAGGTCGCGGCAGGGCGTGAAGAGGACTTAGCCTGGTGTTCCTCCCGAACCGTCACCAGGGCTGCGCTGGCAAAGTAGGGAGTGGCGGCGAGGTACATCACCAGGGACTCGAGAGGGCACGGTGCCACCATCATATGAGGGCTGGTCAGATATTTCTTGAGGTCTTGAAACGCTTGGCCGGCCTCCTGTGTCCACTCAAACAGGCCTTTCTTCTTCATTAGCTTGAAGAACGGCAGGGCACGCTCCCCCATCTTGGAGATGAAGCATCCTAACGCCGTAACACGACCGGCGAGCTTCTGCATTTCTCTGAGGGTTTGCAGTGGACTCATGTCTTTGATTGCCTTGACCTTCTCCGGGTTGGCCTCGATCCCCATGTGGGACACGAGGAAGCCCAGTAGCTTGCTGGAAGGGACGCCGAACACGCACTTCTCCAGGTTGAGTCACAGGTTCACCTTGCGGAGGCTCGCGAAGGTCTCCATTCAAATCCGAAAATGATGCCACGGCAACATATCGGTTTCGGTAGCTCACGGAGATACCGGTGCAAAAGGAAGTGGGCGTGAGCGTGTCATGCAAGGATGGTGGGGTCATCCTAGCAACCGGGTGTCCCACATGTCAGTGGCATGGCAAACGAGGAGGAACGTGCAAGGATCAATTCGGGCACAATGCAAACACAGGCATCCCATACAACAAAGCATTCGTTCACGGTCGTCTCGGCGGTTATACCTTCGAAGCATGCATTTCGGGACGGTTCAAAATCGTCGAGGGAAGTGTCGTTCACGGGTCGTAGGGGAAGTAGTCGTGCACGTTTCGTAGACGTTCGGGGCCATCGGTAGAGGTACTTGGTATCTTGTGGAACTTCCCGGTTCGTCGTGGTACTTGGCGGTATAGATGTACACGTTGTTGGGGTACTTGTCGCATCACCAGGTGTAGTCGTACACGTTCGGAGCGGAACTTGGCGTATACATGTACTTGTCTGTCTTCACGGAGGTGCAACAGAACAACGACGGTCAAATGCAGTGAGGCCTCGGGTATACCGAGGCTTGGGTTTAACCAAACGAAGCAGCACAGCAACTGTATCTTGGCGGGCAGCGCGGGAAGGAGCACGGGCTCGCTGGGTTACACGACCATGGCAGGGGGGCACGAGAACCTGCTGAAGGAGGAGGGCACGAGCTTCGTGTGGGAGGTGACTGACGCCATGGGGCTCGGCGAGGAAGGCAGGGCCGACGGGAAGGTGCAGAGGCTAGGTACGAGCGGAGCAGAGGAGGCGAGACAGACATGGTGCATGGAAGGAGGCCGAGTGCTGCGGGCGCGCGAACGCAGAGGAGAGGAGGCGGGGTGCGGCAGTGCTTGAAGAAGATGGCGCGGCAGTGGAGCAGCGGGCTGTGGCGCTGGAAGAAGGCAGCGGCGGCGGGCATTGCAGGAGGTGAGGGACAGGGCACCGTCAAGGGGAGGCACAGGGGACTTGATGCGGCAGCGGCTTGGCGTTGAGGAAGGAGGTCGCCGGCGAGGAGGAGAAGCAGGAGGGCAACGTCGAGCTTGGCGGCGGTCTCTTGCCGGAGATGATGATGGGGAGGCGTGGAGGAGTCGGGGACGACGGATCCAGGCGGCGGCAATGCTCGAAGAACAGGAGGATCGGGAGGAGAGCGAGGTGGCTGTCCAGGAACTCGGGGTTGAGCTCCTCTCGATATGGATCGAGGAGGGCGCGAAAGGCTCGGCTGCGGGCCGCCTAGTGGCTGGCGACGGCTGCAGGGTTCGAGGCACAGGGAGGACGAGGGGTGGCGGCGCTGGTGGGAGGAGGCAGGGATCGAGAAAAAGAGAGATGAAGGGGATCGAACCAAGGGCTAGGGTTAAGAGGAGAGGGTGGCTGGGCCTAAGAGGAAAATGGGTCGACTGGGCTGGAAGAATTGGGAACAAGGAGAGATGGGTCGGCCTGCACTGTTAAACAGTTGCTTTTCCAAAAAAGGATAGAAACAAGACAGAAAGCAAGAGAAGAGAAAATATTTGGGGTCCAAAGATTTTCTAAATGAATAGAGAATTGGCATGCAGCTACTTTGCTATATTGCAAAACGCCAGAACTTCAAATGGATTCAAAAGAGGAAAGAGTATGGATTTAGGATATGTGCAAACGGAAAGAACTTTAAAATGCAAGTGGGTTGTGGTTAATTCCAAATAAATGGAATATTTTATATAGCTCCCTAATATTGGGAGGATATGTTATAAAGAGAAATCACCATTTGAATTCCCTCGATTTAAATGGATTGAAAATCCATACAATTTATTTAAAAGAGTTATAAAATTAATGATATGATGGCATGATGACATGATGCAATGCAAGAGATGACATGATGAAATGCAACAAACAAAAATAAATCACACGGCGAAACTCGGAATAGCTGGAAGTCTTCTAGAGCGTCGGTCTCGGGGCGTCACAACTCTCCCACACTAACAGAGGATCTCGACCCGAGATCCTCGGGATGGCACCGGAGAGAAGCGGAGAAGGAGAGGTAAAACAAAGTTGCTTCTTTGACAGACGAGTGAAACCAAAGAACCTTGAGAGGTTAAACAATTTTAAGGAAAGATTACACCGGAGATGAATGAAGTTGAAAGCACTCCGTTAGAAGAGAGGAACAAGGAACATTACGTGAACCTTGTATGTTGAAAGACATGAAACAAGAGCTTAACGAACCGAAAACAATATGAAACTGCATCTGTATAATGAGATAACCAAGGAACAAGAATGATAGAATTTGGACAGCACTCCGGTTGAACATGGAAGAAATAGAACATGAACTTGACAAGATGAGATGATACTGGACGAGAGCAGCAGCACAATGCCTCCGAAACAAAAGAAAGAAATGAATGAAAAGAACGAAGAATACAACAACATCTTCTACCATCAATGAATTTGAAAAACATCTAAAAACTTGAGGTGAAATTCTGCCACTAACGAAACAATGATAGATTGAGATCAACAAAAGGATGAAAACTTCTCTCACCTAGAGGATAGGAGAAAACTTGGATCATTAATAAGCACCACAAATAGCAACATTCCTTCGGGAAGTCTTTTAGGTGAAATCTTTAACAAGATAACTCCAGTGAAGAGGTTGATGGATTTTAAATACCTCATTCTTGACAACATGTGAATCATGAAACATGAATAAATTGTCAAGAATGACATAACACCACCTCAAAAGATGAGATAGAAGGAACTGCACTTCGGATGCAAGATGAGGAATGCTTGAACTCCTCAAAACAAAACATGTGTTGATCACCATGTTTATTTTAGAGTATAGCTTGGTGGATCTTAACTTCGAGAGAAATCTTGAAGAACAATTGAAGGATGAAAGGAATCCTCGACAAACCACCATGTATCGCCTCCATGAAGAACTCCGGTAAAAAGAGAATGATAGAAAGAAAAGAAAAGTTGAAAGAACAAGGTGAGCCTTGCAATGATTTAGATGGAGCTTCGCGATGATAAAACCGAGAGAACTTGGAACTTCAGAAAGAAAAGATGAACATCTTAGAACCGAGAATTTATTCCTCATGAACAAACTCCGAAGGAAATTAATCACTTGGATGAAACAAGAATAAGAATTATGTTATGTGTATCCTTCACCAATTTAAATTGATGACAAGCAACGAATTTGTCATACTCCTTATTCCTATTGAAAAAATGATTGAAGAGAGATATTGCTCAACTTGGGAAGGTCTTCAATGAACCATCGTAGGATTGAAACAACGCATAAATTGATATGATAACAAAGGAAGAGGAATCTTGAACGAACCACCGTAAGAATTGAAAATGAAAGTAGCAAAGGCACAACTCACCGGGAAGAATTGGAAAACGAATGAAGATAGTTGATGGGATTTAGATACATGAGAACGAAGAGATCATGAACTGATTAGAGGATATTTGAACGATGCACTGGTAAGATTTGGAGAACGATAGCTACACGCTGAGAATGAAGAATTATGACATGATGGCCTTCGGAGGAAAGAAATGGAAACAACTCATGAAATGCTACGGATGGTAAGAAAAGAATTGTCACAATCAAAAACAATTATGAGGATGGCATGTAGCTAGAACCACAAATCTACAAGAGAATGGACCAAGATTTTAGGACAAATCTCTTCCTCGGTCTTTTGTGTTGAGAATGACGATGAGAAACACCACCATGAATTGTTGAGATACTCCGGGAGAATGAAAAACAACAAGGTTGAGCCAACACTGAAAAAAAAATTAAATCGATCTTGGAAAATATTTGACTGATGAGATTCATTCTTACGTCAAACTTCGAAAAGAATTTGGGAATAGCTCCAGGAAAATTAGAAGAGTCAGGTAAGATTCTGGAAAATAACATGTGGGTTAGGGCCCACTCAAAAGGAAAAACTGTTGAACGATTTTAAAAGAGAGATTGCACCGGTTGAATTAACTGGCTTGAATGAGATAACAAACTCAGAATAACTTGAACGGATTGAGAATGAAAACACGAATCTTCCGAGATATCTTCAACACTACGGATATGAACTGGGAGAGGTGAATAAATAAGAGAGACTTGGATAAGAAATTCACATGGGAAGATATGTGAAACTAAAGGAAGAGATATGATCAACACCGAAGCTTGAAATTAAACCACCGGAGAAGAAAAGAGATGAAGAATAATAAACTTGAAGCTCTGTTAGTATCTTCCTGAGAATCACCGGATAAGAACATTGACGGAAAAGAATGGAGAGACTTCCCATCAATAAAAGGATACTTGATTAAGAAATCTGAGTCCTTGAAGAAAAGGGTGGGAGGGCGGGAAAAACAAATGCAACTTGGGGCAGATGGAATGGATACCGTTGAGAAAACTTAGAATTGATCTTGCGAATGTTGAAATGATCGGATCCACTTGAAAAGAAGCACACCGATTGGAAAGAATTAACATGAAAACCTCAATGATCAAGAAGGATTAGCACTCCCATAGTAATATGAGAACACCATTTAGGGAAGGTATGGATCAACACTTGACATCGAAGCAACTCGAATACCACAACTCAAAACAAAACAAAGTATTTGGCATTCAGGATAAGCCAGAAACAAACATATGATAGATATTTCGTCTGAAGTTTTCGTGGTGGGGCCCACACGGGCTCGATCGTACAGCACCATCATGTACAAGGCAGTCCACATGACATACAAAGTGTCCTTGAGTCAGCATAGCCAAGGACTCCTTAAGACGCAAGGCGACCACTGTAAAAACGACCATGGATAGGCGGACCACTAGACATCGAACCCCAATCTCATATAATGCATCTGTCAGAAAGTAAAAACAAGAGCTACTTGAATTCCCACCTATAAAACTCCCGAAACTTTTTGGTTATGCAATCTGGTGTTGGGGATACAGGGGAAGCAATATATCTCACCCAAACTAACAATACCTACATCCAGTTGTATCCATCCGTCAACGCATAACCAAGAAACCTTCGGAAATCGTGTACCTCGACCTTCGAAAAGCATTCGTTATACGAGCTATGGCAATACTCCCGAACTCCCGCCCCAGTACTGGGTGGCGTCGAGGTTATCTCACCAACAACTGCATAAAAGAGATTTTTTATGTCGGCGAAAACTCAGGTATTCCATGACTACAACGATAAAATTATGACGACAACACCATGGAGCTCAACTCCACGGTAGACTGCCACAACCCCTAAATGTCAGGAGGCACCAAGAACAATGTTCTCGTCATAAGAATATCGGAACGATCCCAAGATACCCGCGTGATCCTAAAAATTTTGAGGAGAGGAAAGACAAAACATCTACGTCAGGAGGCCTCACCAGAGCAATGAAGCGAATGAGGAGTAAAAAGAATCCTACTCTCCAATATATATAATCCTAAGACTCAAAGCATTTTTGTTCTAGACTCAACAACGTCAGTGATTCGATCAAGCAGGGGGCTCCTAAGTCGGGGATGCCTCTGCTACCAACTTGTAACGCCCACGATGCGGCTATATCTCCCAAGTGTCGAGGCACGACTTAGAGGCATAACCGCATTGTGGTTTTTTCGCAAGAAGGGTCATCTTCACACAGTCCCATGTAATGAATAAGAAACGGATAAAGAGAGTTGGCTTACAATCGCCACTTCACACAATGAACAAATAATTCATACATCATTCAGAGTACACACATAGTCCGGCTACGGACAAATCCAACTGAAAAGAAGATAACCCCAAATTCTAGATCCCTGATCGTCCCAACTGGGCTCCACTACCGATCATCAGGAAACGAAACATAGTAACGACCAAGATCCTCATGGAACTCCCAACTGAGCTCGGTTGCATCACCCGCACTGGTATCATCGGCACCTGCAACTATTTGGTAGTATATTGGGAGTCACGAGGACTCAGCAATCTCAAAACCCCGAGATCAAGACTATTTAAGCTTAAGGGTAGGGCCAGGTAATGAGGTGGAGTTGCAGCAATTGATAAGCAAATATGGTGACTAACAGGCGAGTACAAGAGTAGGAAGAGAAACTACACAACGGTCGTCATCTAGAAGTGATCGAGAAGTGATCCTGAAGACTACTTACGTTCAAGCATAACCCAAACCATGTTCACTTCCCAGACTCCGACGAGAAGAGACCATCATGGCTACACACGTGGTTGATGCATTTTAATTAAGTCAAGTGTCAAGTTCTTTACAACCAGATATCAAAAACTCCCATCTGCCACATAACCACGGGCACGGTTTTCGAAAGTTTAAACCCTGCAAGGGTGTCCCAACTTAGCCCATCACAAGCTCTCACGATCAGCGAAGGATATTCCTTCTCCCGGGAAGAACCGATCAGACTCGGAATCCCGGTTACAAGACATTTCGACAATGGTAAAGCAAAACCAGCAAGACCCCCGATATGAGCCGCACATATCTCGTTCTCAGGGCACCACAGATGAGCGACACGTACAAGTGCCAAAATAACCCAGGTTGCCCCGGGGCGGCCCCGCACAGTGCTCTAGTTCGGACCAACACTCGGAGGAGCACTGGCCCGGGGGGTTGAATTAAAATACTAGGGGGCCGGCGAAAATCCCCTATTTAAGTTTTAGTTGTTATTAGGCAAATGGTAGAACCAATGTTGGGCCTTGCTGGAGGAGTTTTATTCAAAGCGAACTGTCAAGGGGTTCCCATAAACCCGACCGAATAAGGAACGCAAAATCAAAGAACATAACACCGGTATGACGGAAACTAGGACGGCAAGAGTGGATCAAAACACCAGGCATAAGGCCGAGCCTTCCACCCTTTACAAAGTGTATAGATGCATTCATTAAAATAAGAGATACTGTGATATCCCAACATAAACATGTTCCAACATGGAGCAATCTTCAACTTCACCTGCAACTAACAACGCTATAAGAGGGGATCAGCAAAGCGGTAACATAGGCAACCAACGGTTTGCTAGAAAGGTGGGTTAGAGGCTTGACATGGCAATATGGGAGGCATGGTAAACAAGTGATAGGTAGCGTAGCATAGTGATAGAACGAAGCAACTAGCAAGCAAAGATAGAAGTGATATCGAGGGTAATGGTCATCTTGCCTGAGATCCCGCAAGGAAGAAGAATGAGTCCAATATGAAGACAAACGAACGTAGTCGAACAAATCCTCACAACTCCGGAACGAAACCGAAGCAACCGAGAGAAGCAAACCGGAAAGAAGCAAACAACACAGTAAACCAACAAGCATAAGCATTGCATGATGCACAAACAAGTATGATGCATGTCCGGTGTAATAAGGCATGGCATGGCAAAGTGCAACAAACAAAACTACAAGTTAAGTGGAGATAATATGCAACGATTTGCATATTGACGAAACACCACATTCGAGTTATTTAGTTCGCTCTCGTTTACGTACACAACAATATTATATATTATTAAACATGGCAAGAGGTGAAGCATAATAAAACTACCTAGCTAGGCAATTTAAATGAGGCCGTAAATAACAAACGACAATTCCGAAAAATCCCCATGTAATTTAGCAATTTAATGCAACAACAATTTTAAACATTTTAAATGTTGTTATCACGATGCGGATGACATATGCAAGTTTTATGCAATTTTGATGAAAATGTTGGCATAATATAAGATATGAAGTATTTGATCACCATGGCGAAACGAAAGGGGTGCCATGGCAACGAATCCGAAAATGATGCCACGGCAACATATCGGTTCCGGTAGCTGACTGAGATACCGGTGCAAAAGGAAGTAGGCATGAGCATGTCATGCAAGGATGGTGGGGTGATCCCGGCAACCAAGTGTATCACATGTCAGTGGCATGGCAAACGAGGAGGAATGTGCAAGGATCAATTCCGACACGATGCAAACACGGGCGTCCCATACAACAAAGCATTCTTTCACGGTCGTCTCGGCGGTTATACCTTCGAAGCGTGCATTTCGGGGCGGTTCAAAATCGTCGAGGGAAGTAGTCATTCATGGGTCATAGGGGAAGTAGTCGTGCACGTTTCGTAGACGTTCGGGGCCGTCGGTAGAAGTACTTGGTATCTTGTGGAACTTCCCAATTCGTCGTGGTACTTGGCGGTGTAGATGTACACATTGTTGGGGTACTGGTGTAGTCGTACACGTTTGGAGCGGAACTTGGTGTATCCATGTACTTGTCTGTCTTCACGGAGATGCAACAGAACGACGACGGTCAAGTGTAGTGAAGCCCTGGGTCTACCGAGGCTTGGGTTTAACCAAACGAAGCAGCACAGCGACTGTATCTTGGCGGGCGGCGAGGGAAGGATCAGGGGCTCGCTGGGCTACACGACCATGGCAGGGGGCCACGAGAACCTGCTGAAGGAGGAGGGCACGAGCTTCGTGCGGGAGGTGACTGACACCATGGGGCTCGGTGAGGAAGGCAGGGCCAACGAGAAGTTGCAGAGGATAGGTACGGGCAGAGCAGAGGAGGCGAGACAGACATGGCGTGTGGAAGGAGGCCGAGCACTATGGGCGCGCAAATGCAGAGAAGAGGAGGCGGGGCGCGGCAGCGCTTGAAGAACATGGCGTGGCGGCGGAGCAGCGGGCGGTAGCGGTGGCGGGCATCGCAGGACGTCAGGGACAGGGCACCGTCAAGGGGAGGCACAGGGGACTTGACGCGGCGGCAGCTTGGCACTGAGGAAGGAGGTCACGGGCGAGGAGGGAAGCAGGAGGGCAACGTCGAGCTTGGCGGTGATCTCTTGCCAGAGATGCTCGAATAGGAGGATCGGGAGGAGAGCGCAGTGGTTGTCCAGGAACTCAGGCTCGAGCTCCTCTCGACCTGGATCGAGGAGGGAGCGAAAGGCTCGGCGGCGGGCCGCCTAGTGACCGGCTATGGCTACAGGGTTCGAGGCACGAGGAGGACGAGGGGTGGCAGTGCTGGTGGGAGGAGGCAGGGATCGAGAGAAAGAGAGATGAAGGGGATCGAATCAGGGGCTAGGGTTAAGAGGAGAGGGTGGCTGGACCTAAGAGGAAAATGGGCCGACTGGGCTGGAAGATTTGGGAACAAGGAGAGATGGGTCAGCCTTCACTGTTGAACAATTGCTTTTCCAAAAAAAGCATACAAACAAGACAGAGAGTAAGAGAAGAGAAAATATTTGGGGTTCCAAATATTTTCTAAATGAACAGAGAATTGGCATGCAGCTACTTTGCTATATTGCAAAACGCCAGAACTTCAAATGGATTCAAAACAGGAAAGAGTATGGATTTAGGATATGTGCAAACGGAAGGAACTTTATAATGCAAGTGGGTTGTGGTTAATTATAAATAAATGGAATATTTTATATAGCTCCCTAATATTTGGAGGATATGTTATAAAGAGAAATCACCATTTGAATTCCCTCAATTAAAACGGATCGAAAATCCATACAATTTATTTAAAAGAGTTATAGAAGTAATGATATGATGGCATGATGACATGATTCAATGCGAGAGATGACATGATGAAATGCAACAAACAAAAATAAATCACACGGCGAAACTCGGAATAGCTGGAAGTCTTCTGGAGCGTCAGTCTCGGGGCGTCACAACTCTCCCACACTGGTATGACGGGAACTAGGGCGGCAAGAGTGGAACAAAGCACCAAGCAAAAGGCTAAGCCTTCCACCATTTACCAAGTATATAGATGCATTAATTAAATAAGAGATATTGTTATATCCCATGATATCCATGCCCTAACATGGAACAACCTACAACTGCACCTGCAACTAGCAACGCTATAAGAGGGGCTTAGCAGAGCGGTAACATAGCCAAACAACGATTTGCTAGGATGTTGGAAAGGTTAGAGGCTTATCATGGAAATTGGGGAGGCTTGATAAACAAGTGGTAGGTAGCACGACATAGCAATAGCATCAAGACAACTGGAAAAGCAAAGATAGTAGTGGTATCCAAGGTAATGATCATCTTGCCTGAAATCCAACTATGAAGAAGACCGAGTCCATGAAGTAGAGAACCAAGGTAGTCGAATGAATCCTCACTCGCAACGTAACTAGGAATTATCAAGAAGAAGCACAATCGGAAAGAAGTAAATGACATGGTAAACACAGTAGCAGAAACATGGCATGATGCATAATCAACTATGATGCATGTCCGATTTAAAGAGTCGTGGCATGGCAAAGTGCAACAAACAATACTACAAATTAAGTGGAGCTCAATATGCAACGAGTTGCATATTGACGAAACACCACATTCAATTATTTAGTTCATCCCCGTTTATGCTACTCATCAATATTAAATGTTGGTTAACATGGCAAGAGGTGTAGCATAAGTAAACCACACATCTTGGCAATTTAAATGAGGTCGAAAACGACAAACAACACTTCCGGAAAATCCTCATATGCATATTCCGAATTTGGTACTATTCTTCCAAAAATACAATTTTAATCTTGTTAAACAACAAGATAAAGTGCACCATGGTAATCTATACATCTTTCTACCCCATTTACATATAAAGTTTACTTAATTCGGAGCCACGGTTACTTAGTTATGAATAAACAATTTTAGCATGTCATTTAGGAAAATTAATTCAAACAACAAGTTTAAACATTTTAAACATGGATGGGAGTTGGATACTATGAAACTACACAAAATTCTAAGCATTTTACATATATAGTTTTTTTAATTCCGATGCACGGTTGTGAAGTTACTAAATGCATGAACTTTAGGGTTTTTTCGTTAATAGCTAAAATTGTAGGCAGGAAAAAAACAGGAACTGGGCCGCATCTGGCAGCGCGCTGGATCTGAGGCGGCTCACCATGGGCCAAGGCCCGAGTTGGTGGTGCTGAGATGCAGGAGGCTGAGGGCCCACGTGGTCGGGTCAATGGGAGCAGTCGCTCGTTCCTAGGCAAAACAAGAAGCAGGGCACGGAGGTGTTCGTCCTCCTCTAGACGCAGGGGAGGCAGCAGCGTGAAGTAGGGGATGAGCAGAGGGACTTGGCGGGGCAAGGGATCATGGGAACCGAAGGGATCCGAGGCTAGGGTGGCGCTGGAAGGCGGCGGCTTGGCGGTTGGCGTCCATGACGTCGGTTGTTGCTTGAAGAACGAAGACAAAGGGAATTCAGAGAAGGAAACAGGGAAATGAAGAAGAAAGAGATGGCAAGGGAGATGCCAGGGGCGCGACGGGGCCTGCCTGGGGTTGTCGACGACGAGGAGGCCGGTCGTCGGAGGCGTTAAGGCGAGGCCATGGTTGCCAGGGCGGCAAGGCAAGCCTCTGCTTGTGGCGTCCATGGCTGCATGGGTGACCTCCTGTAGAAAAGTAGAGAGAGCGAGTTGAGAGAACGTGGAAGACAGGAGAAGGAAAAGGGGCGGCCTGCTCATCATCTATGGCGGGGACGGTGGCCTCCGGCGGCTTGCTGGTCGATGAGAGGTCCCGGGCAAGGAGGGATCGAGGAGCTTGGGCTCCTAGACGAGGGGAGGCTCGGGCACGGGGCCTCCCTGCTCAGCTCCTGCGGGCACGGGAACAAGGAGGCGTGCACACGAGGTGGAGCTCGGGTGCTACGCCGCTGCTTGGGTGGTTCACGGAGGCAACAGGGGGAGGATTTTGGAGAGAGGTGGCGGCCATCAGGATTGGGTGGAGGAGGAAAATGAGGAGAAGGGGGATTCCGAGGTGGATGTGACTGGGTGGCGGCGGCGGGGGGGGGGGGACAAAGCTCCTAAGTTTTAGGGTTAATCTAGATTAGGTATGAGGTTGGTCTATAAATAGTGAAAGGGGAGGTTCTTGCCTCCTTGGATCTAGATTGAGTGGTTGAGAATATATGGCAAGGGAAGTTCAATAAATAAACCGAAGATGTATTGGGGATGATTGAGGTTTATCTCGATCCATCAGTAACGACAGCCCGGTTTGGGTTCGGGGAAGTTTCGGACATGGTTGTTGTGACGCCCCTGATTCAATCGTACACTAATCATGCACGCAAATGTGCACGATCAAGATTAGGGACTCACGGGAAGGTATCACAACACAACTCTAGACACAAAATCAGAGAATCCAAGCTTCATATTACAAGCCAGGGGCCTTGAGGGCTCGAATACAAAAGATCGATACACAAACGAGTCAGCGGAAGCAACAATATCTGAGTATAGACATAAGTTAAACTAGGATGCCTTAAGAGGGCAAACACAAACATCAACAATCGAAGAAGCAAGGCCTCCTGCCTGGGACCACCTAACTACTCCTGGTCGTCTTCGGCCTTAGTAGTAGGCACCCTTGGGGTAGTAGTAGTAGCCGGCGGGGGTGGCATCTGGCTCCTGGGATCCATCATCTAGTTGCAACAATGGAAAAAAGAAAGAAAGAAAGAAAGAAAGGGGGAGGGGTACCAATCCAACCGTGAGTACTCATCCAAAGTACTCGCAAGTATCAGATCTATACTAAGTATGCATTGGTATCAATTGGAAGGGTTGTATCTGTGGACAAAACTGCAGAATACTAGAATAGAGGGGAAGGCCTAGCCTATCAAAGACTAGCATCTTCAAGCAGCACCAAGCATCTTGCAGCATTCAAAAGAGTATAGAATCGCGGTTTATATTAACAAACATGTTGTAGCATTAACGCCCAAAGATCCTTCCTCGACTCCCTACGAGAAAGCAATCTCGGAGCGCCACATATCCATCACATATCTCAAGTATCATTTCTAGTTGTAATAGATTAGGATACAAGTCTGAACACCCGTTACCGTGGACACAGCTATTAATAGATAATCTTCTCTTCAGGGGTGCACCACATCACCCAACACGCTTGATTACTCTAACTGGACACACTTTTCTGCAGGGAAGATCAACACGTCGCAGCCCTACCTAGGCTTGGTAGAGAGGTCCCCGCCGGTCTCCATCCTAAGCGCTCTGGTGTCTTGGGCCCATTGCCCGTTGCACTTCGGGTCGTTCCGTGTAGGGCGGGTCCAAGCTCCACCACTACAGGATTGTACCGGCCCACCCGTGCCGCAATGCTAAACTGGACGTCTGACAAAGCTTTGACTGATAATATGATGTAAAGGCCCATGACTATTCTTGCATGGTGGTTAGAGCGTAAAGGCCAAATGCCAACTCAAAACAAATACCCAAACCTTTAGTGTATTAGGAGCTTGCGGAGACAAGCATTGAGTCACGATCGATGTGACCTTGTTGCCCTGTGTCTTGGACTTACGGCAAGGGCCCATAATGCCCGGCCATGCCACATAATTATGTTGCGGGTGCTCTCCGGGCCCGCCCGACTTTCACAAAGGTCTCAAGTAAAGTCAACATAACGGTGTGTCCAAACATCAACGGGTGAACCCCGAGGAATCAACCTCGGTGCATTCCACTCGAAGTAATCATCAAGGTGAACGTAGTAGGAATCACCCTCGAGGTTCACACTTGAGGGGCTGCACGAGAGAGTCATGTCAGGAGTGGTGAAGGAGGAATCACCCTTGATGACCACGACCGAATAGCTAACTACAGAGTTATCATCAGATGTGCGTTACAAGGTATCACCCTCGGCACTCGATAGTAACTATGCAGAGTCGTACAACTAAGGGGGCGAAGTGATGTGTCGGTCTCTGGTCGTTGATCACATTGATCGAGTCATCGATGATGAAGAAGGGGCAACAACAACAAGGTTGGGGTCACTGATTGATCACCAACCAACCTACACTAAGGAGTTTAGGATAAGTAGGTAGGTAACAATAGCAGGTATAAAAGCAGGCTATGCATCAGAATAGGAGCAATCAATTACAGTAGCAAAATCTAATGCAAGCAAGAGAGAGAATGGAATGAGAAATATAGGGATGATCAAAAGGGAGGGTTTGCCTGGGAGCTCTCTTGAAAAGGGAGAAGGGTGGTCGGTGACGTAGTCGATCACAGTGGCATCAGCAGCAGTCTCAAGGTCTATCGGAGAGAAGAGGGGGAAGAAACTGTAAATATAATGCAAACAGATGCAACACAGATGCACAACAGGGTAACACGGAGGGCTAGGGGTGTTCTTACGTAGTACTACACGATACAGGCGAAGGGGGATAACATCCGAGAAAGTTTTCCCGAAGTTTGCATTTTCGGACAAGCGAACCGGAGGGGGAAGGTTCCATATTCGCTATGCTAGGGACGTGTGGCCGACAAACAGACTGCGAATTCGGATTCGTCTCGCTTTTCTGAGCAACTTTCATGTATAAAACTTTTTTCATCCGAGTTACGGATTATTTTATATGATTTTTCAAAATTTTAATAATATTCTAAAATTATTTTAATTCGAAAACAAAATTAATTGTTATGGGTACCCAGCTCTGTGTACATAGAGGATGACAAGTGGGCCAGGAGGACCTAGTTCACCAGTCAAAGTTTGACTGGTCAACAAGGGGTGGGGCCCTCCTGTCATTGGTTATTTCATTAACTAACTAATTAATTTAGTCTAACTAGGTTATTCGGTTAATTAATTGTAATTAGTTTAACTAACCAAATTTCTATTCTTTATTTTATTTTGTTTAAATCTTTTTTTATAAAAAAGGGCCGTGGAGCCCTGGTCAGTGGGCCTTGGGGGGGCTTAGCGGGCGATGGCTAATGGGGCCATGGGCGCCAGCCCGTCTGGGCGCTGGCGGGGGCGCCCATCGGGGCAAAACCGAGCAACGACCGCGGCCACGGCAGGGCGCTGGCGGGCGGGAGGCTAGGCGGCGAGCGGTGGGGCGCAACAGGCGTGGTGCGGACACCGCAACAGCGGGAGGCGGCGGGGGTGGCAAGCGGGGACGAAGCCCGGGCAAGCCGCTGCCTAGCACCGGCGCGGGCGGCGAGCACGTGGGCGGAGCGGCCCACAGCGACGGTTGGGGGAGGGCAATGGCGGCAGTGGCCGCGGGAGCAGCGGGCGGCGCAACAGGCGGTGGCAGCAAGAGGCACTGCCGGCGACAGCAGCAACAGGCGAGCGAGGGCGGCTACAGGCAGGGCTGCAGTGGGGGTTCGGGGGTGCGAGCGCGGATGACCATACCGGGCGCGCGAGCGGGCAAAGAAGAGAGGGGAAGATGATGGTAGTGGGGACAAGGCAGGCCGGCGAGGACAGTGCGGGGTTGAGCCTAGGCTAGGCGCGACCGGGCGCGCGCGAGGCGACCAAGGACGCGGCAGGGGTGGAGCTCTGGCGGTCCGGCCATGGCGGCGACAGGGGTCGGGCACGACGCAAATCAAGCGTACGCGATGGGAACGAGCGATGCACGGGTCCAGGCAGCACCTACGCGAGGCCATAAGCACGGTGGCAAACTTGCCCGGCCCTGCAGCGGATGGTAGCGATGGCAGAACCATGACGGCAGCAGCAAAAGGGAGGAGCTCGAGATTGAGCTTCAATTCGAGGAGGAGGGAGAGCGGATGCTCACCGAAGAGCGCATGATGGCTCGGTGGACGCTTAGGAGCTGCAGAGCAGGGGATCAAGGCGACGACGTTCCGGTGGCCGCTGGCGATGACATAGACGGCGAGGCCATTGCGCTGCTCCCCGAGACGAAGCAGAGCACCAGCCTGACGGAGACGAGGTCCCCGGAGCTCGTGGCCAGGACGCGGGGACGATTCGACGCTGGTGTTTGTGGCTATGGCAAGGGCGCAGCCATGACAATGCTCAGGAGCTGCAGATTTGGAGGGGGAGCGTGAGGGAAGAGGGGTTAGGGTTCGGTGGCGCGAGGGAGGCGACGAGGTGGGTCTTATAGGCGCAGAGGTCGCTGGGATAGCCGACAGATGGTCGCCACGATGATGGTTGGGGCTGTGGCGGCCATCAGTGTTGTCCACGCCTCCTTTGTGAACAGAGAACGGGGGGACGGGGACAAAGTGGACCGGCCTAGTGGCCTAAGCCGCTTCGGCCGACTGGGCAAAGTGGCCTAGGGGATTTCTTTTTTATTTTTCTTTTACAACTTTCTATTTCCTTTCACTGTTTTGCATTTAGTTGGGACACCAAATGATTTTTGCTTTGAGCAAAACTTGGCACATAATTTTACCACAACATCTTGATATGGCACAAAAAGTCTGGGGTCAAAAGGAGTTGCCTAAAAATTTAAAAGACCACTAAATTAAATCCCAGGGGCATTTTTGGTATTCAAATGAGGTTGGTTTCAACATGACAATGATAAGGGCAATTTATAGAGTATTGTGAACATTTTAGCTTTACTGTTTGAAGAAACAATTTATTTGACTTCATTCTAAATTTGAAATCGAACAGATTTTGAATCTAAGCGAGTTTAACAACAGTAATCATGGTGACGTGGCATCATTAATAGGGGATTACTGTAGCTTAATTATCCGGGCGTTACAAATCTCCTCCACCACAAGAAATCTCGTCCCAAGATTTTAGGAGGGAGACGGAAACAAAACGAGGTATTCATCACGAAGACGATCCTCAAGTTCCTAAGTGGCTTCATCTTCAGAATGATTTGACCACTGAATAGTAAGAACTTTGATAGCCCTCAGAAGGGTGCAACATTCAGCTTGATAGAAAACGTGGACCGGATGCTCTCTGAAGGTGAGATCATCTTGCAGTGGTTGAGCTTTAGAAGCCAAGTGGTTGTTGCAATAAGACTTGCAACTCTGGGCATCGGCCATGATAATAGCATTTCCAGGGGTATAAGAAATACCGTAGTCATAGTTTATAATTATTACCATAATTTGCTGCTGACAGAGATCTGGATCTAGCTTCGATGATAGGTGAAGATCTCGCAACGAGTACCAAAAAGGAAATGGCGCCACAACTTCAGTGCAAATTTAACTGCAGCAAGCACTAAAAAAAAGACACATCCGTGACATTTTGGGCCGAACGAATTTTTTTTCTGTCGTACATACGACACTTCTATGACGATAATTGTGACAAAACCCGGTGTCATCATAGATGTGGTGGGCTCCTACTTCTATGACAAAAAATCATGAGAGAAAATGGGCTTTTCGTCCTGGGCGGGCTGGAGACGCAGCTGCATGACATTCTTTGGGCCGTCCATGACGGAAAAAACCGTGCTAGAAGCGAGGGGGAGGAAAATTTCGGGGAGTTGCCGGTTACGGTGGGAGGTCGGGGGCCGAGCGATGCACGTTTCTCTCATACAGGTACGCGCGTGTGTGCGAGGCGTTGGCTCTAACTAAACCCGAGCGAGGCGTTGGGCTCTAACTGAACCCGAGCGATTGCACTGCAGGCTATGCATTACTGAACCCGAGCGATCGATCGATGGCTGTTAACTAAACCCGATGGAGCGATTCCTTCGCTACTGCTGCTAACTGAAGCCGATCGATTGGATGAACAATGAGTGTTGCGGGGGGGTTTGGATGAATAGTGTGCGGTGGCGTTGCCTCTGGATGAACAGGACCCCGTGGTGTGGAGGGCTGGATGAACAGGAGACGGTGGAGGGGTGGCCGTGGAGGGGTGGTTGAACAAGACCCCGTGGTGTGGAGGGCTGGATGAACAGTAGACGGTGGAGGGCTGGATGAACAGTAGACGGTGGAGGGGTGGTTGAACAGTAGCCGGTGGAGTAGCGCACGGTGGAGGCTGGATGAACAGGAGTCCGTGGAGGCTGGAGGAGGTCGATGGTAGCCCGTGGAGGCTGGAGGAGGTCGATGGTGGAGATGAACTTTATCCCTTGGAGTCCCGTTTTGCGGTACGCCACACCCCTCCCGATGAACAAGACCCCCGTTTCGACCGTAGCGCTCCAACACAAGTCCGTTTCGTCCGTTTTGCGGTACGCCACACCCTCCCGATCAACAGCACCCCCGTTTCGACCGTAGGAGGTACGTTTCGTCCGTTTTGCGGTACGCCACACCCCTCCCGATCAACAGGACCCCCGTTTCGACCGTAGGAGGTCCGTTTCCTCCGTTTTGCAGTACGCCAGACCCTTCCCGATGAACAGGATCCCGTTTCGAACGTGGACGGTCGAACAGAAGGTCGTTTCCTCTGCTGTGCGATACGTCAGGCCTCATTTCCATCGCATGTTCCGTCCAAGCCCTCCCGATGAACACGACCACGCATTCCGTTCCGACCCAGCCGGTTGGCTCCCATGTGCTCCATTGCCTCCCGATGAACACGACATATATTGTTGCCTCCCCATGAACACGACGCATTCTGTTGCCTCCCGATGAACACGACGATGACGTTGTTTCTCCGTTCTGACCCAGCCATGTACACGAGCCCTCGCCGTACGTATGCGCGAGTAGGCGTTCGAGACCCCGCCCATATGTACACATACGTGGCCGTATTTTATTTCATGCACCCTGGCCGCTGTACGTACATGTACATGCTACGTGCACGCCTCTACTACGACACGTGCGCGCCACCACATCCACCAATATATATGTACGTACACGTTGGCGACCAGAATGACAACGCTACGTACGCTTCGACCAGGTGGGTCCCGACTGTCAGGCACTTCCTTGCGTGCGAAAATGTAGCTGGTGGGTCCCAGCAGTCAGGGGGGCGAATCGTTTTTTTTCGGATGCACTTCCTTGCGTGCGAAGATGTAGCTGGTGGGTCCCAGCAGATAGGGGGAAACGTTTTTTTTGCGAAATACGGTGGCCCGTCCGGTGGGTCCCCGCTGTCAGGTGGAGGAATAATTATTTTGCTCATAATAAGGAGGCACTTCCTTGTTGCGGCCGTGGACCCAGCTGTCAGCCTCTCCACGTACAGTCCACGTCCGATGGAAGCCATTCCTTGACCACGTTGACCATGCCGCGCCGAGAGCACCAGGGAGGTGGACGACGGCGAGGCCTAGGAAGGGGACGACGTGGAGCCAGGGAAGAAGCGGCAGTGGATGCCCACGCGTAGAGGAGTATGAGGGTTCACTCATTCGGCTGCGGTGTGAGGCTGCCGTCGCCGCAGAATAACTGGGGGTGTGGGTGCGTAGAGAGATGGCCTGGCCAGCGGTGGGAGTAGTAGGGGGCGGTGAGGCCTCCGCGGTATCACAGCCGGCCACGGGCGACAGGAGCAGGCGGCATGACCGACGCTGCTTTGGGCGGCTGGAGCAAGAAGACCAGAGGTTGAAGAAGCACTATGGCCGTTGGATGGACATTGTACGGTCACTGGAGCTAGAATCGTTCATATATGGACTAAAGTTGACAAAGGCCTCCGTCCCAGTCAAGTTAGTAGGCCCACAAGTCACCCTCCCACCAAGGTTGGTCCCAGCTAGCAAGGCGGTATTCATTTTTTTGTGCGTAATAAGGAGGCATTTCAGGTGGGTCTGAGCTGACAGCAGGGGGAACGTTTTTTCGCGAAATACGGTGGCCCGTCCTGTGGGTCCCAGCAGTCAGGGGGAAACGTTTTTTTCATGAAATACTGGTGGCCCGTCCGGTGGGTCCCTGCTGTCAGGTGGAGGAATAATTATTTTCCTCGTAATAAGGAGGCACTTCCTTGCGGTTGTCGTGGACCCAGCTGTCAGCCTCTCCACGTATAGTACTCTTCCGATGGAAGTCGGTCATTGACCACATTGACCATGCCGCGCCGAGAGCACCACAGCGGTGGACGACGGCGAGGCCTAGGAAGGGGATGACGCGGAGCCGGGGAAGACGCGGCAGCGGAAGCCCGCGCGGAGAGGAGTACGAGGGTTCGCCGGTTCGGCTGCGGTGTGAGGTTGCCGTCGCCGCAGAATAACAGGGGGTGTGGGTGAGTAGAGGGATGCCCTGGCTAGCGGTGGGAGTAGTAGGGGGCGCTGAAGCCTGCGCGGTAGCACAGCCGGCCATGGGAGACGGGAGCAGGCAGTCCCGTCGACGCTGCTTTGGCGGCTGGAGCAAGAAGATCAGAGATTGAAGAAACACGACGGTCGTTGGATTGACATCCAACGGTTACGTCTGCTAGAATCGTTTGTTGACGTAGTATATAATAACTAAAAAAATCTTGCATACGCGTCAACTAAACAGGCCCACAAGCCAGACCACTCCCTCTTTTTTAATAATTTATATATAGCTCAGGGCAACTTCTTATGTAATTTATTGCAGTCGTTTTTTTGGTTGGCCAGGGCCAATTTTGCATATTTCTGTGGGTTCCAAACTATTTTTAATACCGAAATGTCGAGCAAGATTTAAAGTACTTTGAAGATATATTTAAATTAGGTTAATGCCCAGTGAAATAGGAATCTGAAAATGTGAAAAAAAATCAGAAATTATAAAGTAATTACCAATTTGTCATCTGTTTTTATATTTACAACCCATTTCATATTCTTTCAAGAGTTGCAGGCATCTTGAAAGAGTTGCAACCCATCAGGGCGTAGAAAAATAAGTAGGCCTGGATTGGGTATTCTTTAGAAAAAATAAACTGGGCTCATTTTCACAAAGAAAAAATAGCTGGGCTGGTCACATGGTGAACATAAAATATAAGCCTGGGCTAGACGGGCCACAACCCAGTTCAAACCCTGCTCCGTCTCAACAATACCAAACAAAAAATTATTGCTCGAGTAGCTACGTCCCAGGTGTCAGCCGATCTTGTGGTGTTCTCTTGTCTATTGACTATATACGCTCACAATGTCGTGGGTCCCAGATGTCAGGAAAACACTAGGAGGAAGCATTTTATTTTTCCATACGCTGACGTGGTGGGCCCCTACTGTCATCCTCTCCACGTACTTCTGCTGATTCCTGTTGTTCTTGACCATGTTGACAACGCGAGAGGGCGGCGCCGCGGCGAGCGCACCAAAGCGCGCGGAGGACGTCGGCGTTAAGGATTTAGGAGACGGTGGGGCAGCGATGCGTGCGCTGAGGCGCAGCCAGCCGTGGGAGGCGGAAGCAGGCGGCCTCACTGGCTCTGGTTTGGTTTTGGCGGCTGGAGGAAGACAGGACTGAAGAAACACGACAGACTGTAAAAGCAGCAGGAGTACTTAACAACCTTAACTGAAACCAGTAGGGGCACTTAACAACCAAAGCTGAAAGGAGTATGAGTACTTATACAGGTTCAACCGTACAAAGGATGCCTCGAACAGTGCTACTTTGCCTACAGTTAACCAAGGGTGAGGCCGCCAGCAAGCCCCAGGACAAGGCCCAGGCGCCATCCCGCGCATCCACAACCTTCTGAAAGCGGCTTCATCTCACAACGTGGTCAATAAACAGGATATTCACTTTAGAGCCATGGAAAAGCATGAACATAATCTTCTGTCCTATTCTCCAAGATGGATGGGCCTTCATTATTTGAGACCACCCACGAATAAGTATCTTTTCACCTCCAAGGGGAATTGAGTAGGTCGACATAAACATCATGTTGTGACCAAGCGCAAGTCTGACCCACCATGGTCAGCCATCTGTATAGGAACAATAGAACTCGGCAGTTCCTGTTTCAAGAAGATCACAGTTGTAAAACTGTGTATAAGCAATAGTTTATGAACAACATATATAATAGAAAACAGCTCGTACCATAAGTTTCTCGATACAGTTGGACCTGTTCAATGAGTGCAGCAGTGGCACACATATCCCACGTGGCCTTCCACCATTGAAACGCCCCACAAGGACCTCAAGACGATTAATAAAGTGTAGGAACTTGTGGATGTCGATCCAGTCAACTTCAGTGCCATTAGTAACAGCCGAGTTATTTCAGAGTAACAAACGAACAGACTGCTTAACTCTGAAAAAAACTAACGTGCCACCAATTATAAGAAAATATTAGTTAGAAGTAGCATCTTCATGAGAGATTTGTTGCTTCTTCTAAAGTTCAATTGTGATTAGTTAGACAGAATAGGTGGATTAAGAAGTAATTGAGGCAACAAGCAAGAACCAGATACAAAACTAACATGGATGAACAATTGGAACGACGTCGGGGTGGAAGATCGCAGTGAAGATGAGACGAGGTTCTGCTATTACCATCAACATTCGTGCGCCAACTTTTAGTCTGTAACACTTGAGAAAGTTTATCCAAGTTTGGCCATAAAAAAAGCAGCGATCTTCTTGGTTCATGAACCCAACTTGGAAGTAATATCCATGGCTTGTCTTCACTGTGACCATTAAACTAGTGTATTCAGTTATGGCAAGGCGGAGCATCTTGAGTACATGTGTTCTAGCAGAGCAAATAATACACTGCAGGAAAAATAATATGAGAACACAGCATGTTCAAAAAACCCCTACCCTCCCGGATAGAGAATAGGATTCTAGGAACATACTGTGCGCGTTTCAAAATGATGTGGTAGGATGACAAGGAACAAGTGTGGCATCTCGTCGAGGGCGCAGAAATCTGTAGGGTACTCGCACTTTGGGCACTACAACTGAAACACACTAGATTCAGTACGAAGAAAAATGCATCAACGGCGGCGGCTTCCATCCTAGGATTACCTGCGACCAAGGGACTTGGATTTATCGGGGATGGATGAAGAATTCGTACCTGGTTCTCCATGAGAAAACCCTATGCAATCACCGAGCGGGGGTTTTCTCTGAACAAACAGATGAGGGAGAAGGGGATTCAGGCCCAGTGAAATATTGCCGCTTCGTCCGTCCAGCTTACTGCTAAAGCTGGAAAGGGGGGGCTGTGATTTGACGGCTCATTGGGCATTACTGCGGCGCTACGACCGTGGTGTGTCTACCATGAAGTTGTGCACTCTAATTTTTGCATATGGCACATGGACCCCGTTGCCGGTTGCCCCACATATCAGCGAAAGGAAGTAGAAAGACAGGAGTAACTAGTTACACATAAATATATTTTTTGATAGAGAGATACTCCCTCTGTAAAGAAATATACAAACCTTTTATATCGCAGGCTCACCTTGCCGAGAAATATACTCCCTCTGCAACGCACGGGCATTATGGGGGTTCAGCTTTTTTTATGGGGGTTCAGCTGAGAATATAATACTCAGATAGGCTCACGGTTCTGGACTTTGGGCCGCAGGCCGACCCTGCATGTTTGGGGGCCCATGTGTTCTACCTCAGCGCTCAAGTGATCGGTACTGTGCTGGTTTTAGATGCTGTCGCAAGGCGAATACACAAAATTAAATAAAGCACGATAGTTGTTGGAATGAAATCGAACGACAGTTCCTAACCAGCAATCAGAGATGCAATTCTATCAACGATATACCATGTGATAAATAATACTGTTGTACTACTTATACACAAAGGAAACTGGTTTCACCATGCCAGATTATTACATCAAAATCTCTCGGAGGATAGATCAGTTCGGCAGTTGCATGCTGCTACTGAAGAATTTCAAAGTTGATTTGGACCAGCTCTCCTTGCCGAGAAAGTTCGATTTGGACATCATCCCCTACCGCAAGATATGATTTAGATTTGAACCTTGACCATCCTTTAGCATCAATCATCATGCGACCATCCTTTGTACTTACGGTATATTGAGCAGGTTCATTCACACCAAGGGTGTGCATGGTAAGAGAAACTTGTCCGCGGTCGCCCGGATTGTTGAACAACTCCCTCGTTGCTCTAGGAATTCTCTATTTGCGAACAAGAAGACATACCCAAACAGTTAGATCAACACAGTGAATCATGTGAAACAACATGGAAAGAAAAAAGAACGAAGCACTTGGGCGGCCAATGCTTACCAAGGTGGACATGTCGGTTTTTGTAAGGACTTTGGTATATGAAGTGCAAACTGCAGCCCAGTCTGTTGCCGGTGCAACTGCACGGGCCGGACCAAATGCAAGTGCAAGTGTTGGTGTAGGTGCTGAAGCCGCTGTTGCTGCCGGAGATGGTGATCCTTGTAGAGCTGGTGCCGGTGTCGATGCCCGATCCTCCGGTAGATCAGACTGATCTGCTGACGCGGTCGGTGCCCAATCCTCAGCGAGATCAGACTGAGCTGTTGCCGCTGTCAATGCTAGAGCACCTGCCGGTGCTCGATCTGTGCGAGATAGTGGCGATCGTGTCTGGTCTGTTATGATCAGCTTTCTAACTTGACTAGGATCCGTGACCGTGATCCAGTTTTTTCTTCATTTCTTTTAAACGCGAGGACTAATTGTGGCGTTTTTGTTAAACCAAACTGCAGTTCATCATAGGGATTCAGCTTGTACTCAGACAACAGACTGATCCAATTTTTTCCAGTAATATAAGTGATGGACAGTGCCTTCATTACTGACACGATATAAGAAGCGAAACCTGCAAAAATAGCCATCGTAGAGCAAACCAAACGGTTTATTCTGTGATGAATGTCGCATGGCAAAACCTGCATCATAAAATTGCAAGAAAATAAAGAAAACATGACATTAAATCAATAAGATTTAGATAGTAAATCAATAAGATTTACTTGATGTGACACGAGTGAATCCTTACCAGGAAATCACTATGTTGAAGTACTAAACAGAAGATTGATCGTCCAACTACGCATGGCATGCAGGGGCCCTGCCTACTCCCACAAGCAGGACAGTCCAAAGGTCGTGACAAATCGTATGGACCGAACATCCATGGGACTGGAAATCCTGGTGGGTGCGATAAACCCTGCAATGCATACAGATATTGGAGTGTAACCATAATTGATAAACCGTCCTCACAAAAAATATGATCTGGATACTTCAAAATGTACAAACTGAATTGAGTGGACAGACATTAACATAGACCGTTCTCAGGACTGACCACACACCAAAAGCGGCAGTACTAATAAACAATACAGGGTTCACAAACACAAATCAAGTACTGAACAATAGTACTTACTACAGACAAGCAAAGTTGCACTAACTAAACTCTGCAGACTATTTCTTGCCACTGACCTACGGGATGAACCCCGCATAACTGACTAGGCCATGGACTTCGTGTGAGATGTCTACATGCACCATCACCATCTTGTCAACCTTGGAGAACCTAACATCCACTCATAAACATGATGATGAAGACAGGCCGCATTAGATTTGTTGGGAAGCTTTACAAGAACCACACCCTTCGTAATCGAAGGCACAGCCAGGAAATTGTTGTGGTCAAGTACAGCCTCGAGAACACGCCTGACAACAATGCTACAGGAAAACACTAGTTCAGGACACGTGGCGACAAGGAGACAGCAGCTGGATAGTTCAGTAGTAGAACTCATCATCAGGTCTTCCAGTTCACACGACATGACTTTGAGAACTTCATCTCCACTGCGGACCTGGTTCTAATTCAAACAGAAACCATATTTTATTACTACCTCCGTTCAGAAATATAAGATGATTTTCGATATTATACTCCATATATGACTACATATACGCACAGAAATGAGTGAACAAAGACACTAGAACATGTCTTCAAAGGCATGAGAGCAGAGGGATTACATGCAATATCCATAACACAAGTTACCGAGGCAAATATACCCTCTTAAAAGGTAGCATTGATGTTCATAAAGTACTCCCTCCGTCCCAAAATTCTTGTCTTAGATTTGTCTAGATACGGATGTATCAAGTCACATTTTAGTATTAGATACATCCGTATCTAGACAAATCTGAGACAAGAAATTTGGGACAGAGGGAGTAGTTGAAAGTAATCTATAAGAAATCGGTGTCAACCTCTTGCATGTTTTGGTCAAAACAGGAATTTAGAACCGTCATTTGGCACAATAAAATCACATGCAAGATCACCCAGAAAGTTGTACTACCAGTACTAGTACTGCGTGTTAGATGAAAAAACACAATCAAGATCGAGAAAAAGATCATCAACAAGAGACATTACCTGGACTTGCTTAATGAGGGATCCCGGAGAGGGGGGCTTGGATAGGGCGATGGCTTTGAGCTTGTCTGCGGTAGTCTCGGCGGGGTGCTTGTGCTTCTTCGTACCATGAGCCTCGACGGTTTTGGCCAGAGCCATAGACATCACGTCGGCCGGTGCTTCCGCATCCATCCAAGAGAGGAAGCTGAGAGGGAAGAGTGAAAGGAGGAACAAGATGAGGGAGAAGCGAAGCGAGTGGGGGTTTTCTTCAAGAGAGGCAGCTGGGAGAGAAGAGTGAAATGATGGTTGCTTCGTCCGTCCAACTTACTGCTAGAAAGGAGGGGGTTTTCTAATTTGACGGCTCATTGGGCATTACTGGTGGTTCGATCGGGGTAGTCTACCGTCACTCTACTACGGAGTAATTTAGTGCATGGCTCATGGACCCAGGTGCTGGTTGTCCCACACGTCGGCGAAAGTGAGTAATTTAGTGCATGGCTGGAGGAGGATCCGCACGGTAGAGCGTCTCCACTGTTTTTCATTCTGAAGAAAAAAATGATTACAGCAAGCGTTTCCACTCTTACGACGGAGGAGTGCGAAACACAGCAGCCACTTGAACATACATAGTGCTCCTACTACTAGGCATGTGCAGTGGTTCATACGTCTGTACTACACAATCTTGTTGCTAGTGTCGTAAGATAAGACGATAACAAATGATGTTGTGCGCATGTCAACTACTCCTATATGTAACATAGTACTGCTTTTTCGACTGTCCGGTCGAGAATGAACGGTGAGATCAATGTTAACAGAACTAGGTCCACAGCGCACGGAGAGTACGGTGCTACAGTACTCCACGAAACATGAACCATATGTAGCACATCCTATAGTGTTAGACAGGGTGTATGAAGGGTGCACGGGATGGGAGCAAAAGTTCCCTTCTCGACCCACTTTTGGGTGTTTGGCAGAGTGCATGAAGGGTGCATGAGTCCACACTAGTAGGTTGACAAAAATACACGAAGAGGAAACAACTATATTGAGATGAGAATGCAACCAAACACACCCACATGCTTTGTGCTACAGTGACTGATCTGCACCGTCTGAGTTTGATCCAACAGTCATGTTGCACCGAGAAATGGACATGCCAATGCAGAGGGCGCCTAAACACCACCGAAGTCCCTCTGCTTCTCGAGGCGCACGACGTCGGTGATGCAGGGTGCAAACGCCCGTAGAGCCCGCTCCCGGTCGATGGGAGCCAGCTCGTCAAAGACGGCTTCCAATGGCACGAATGGATTGCGGTGATGGAGCCGTGAAAGGATTAGCCCAGCAGCGGCGACGGCAGCCCGCAACCCCTCCTTGTCCAGCTCAGCCCCCACCATCACACGGAGACGGCTCAGCTCCTCGGAGATATAGGTGAAGAAGGAGACCAGATCAGGAAGCCGCGGCTCGTTGAAGTCGACCGGGTGGTCAAACGGGTTTAGCCCGACGGCCGGCATCATCGCACTGGAACGACGGTTGGCATCGCGCAGCCGCAACACGTGCGTGGCAACTTGGTTCACCAAGTGGCTGAGGCGATCCTGGACCTCGTCACGATCGGCCCATTCGCGCTCCAGCCAGCTCCCCTTATGGCCTATCGTATCTCCCGCTTTCTGCAGCAACGCCGCCGACGCCTCAAGCATCTTTGTGGTGGACGCCTACCGCTTTTGAAGCTTCGTGAACTCCCGCACATAACGAAGGAGCATGGCACTCCTCTCCTCCTTGAGCTCATGGAGCTCCACGTCCTTGGCCCTGAGCTCCGCATCCTTGGCATGGAGCTCCTGTGTCAGGCGCCTCACCTCAGACTCCGTGAGCTGCTGCGCCGCCATGGCACCAGGTAGAAGCAATGGGGAGAGGAAGCAAAGGGGGCAAAATGGCTAAAAGTCAACGCAATATATGGGAAGGCGGAGCGAGCCAGCCGAGGAGCGGGGAATCTTTTGGTTTTCACCATGGTAAAACACTAGTTGACGACTTCTCACATCAGGGAGCAGTGGGTTTTTACTGGCGGAGTCATCGTGACTACTTGCTGCCGCGCCTGCTCCCGTTAATCAAAAAATTAAAAATCCTGCCGTGCCTGCTCCCATCAATCAAAAAATTAAAAATCCTGCCGCACCCAAACACCAGAGCAATGTTGCAGTGGATATTTAAATTTACGTGCCGGCAAGTAGATAAAAAAAGGGGTGAAAAAACAAATGAGGCGGCGGCCTAGCTAATCGGTCGAACTAGCCCAACTAGCTAGCCACTGTGCTTCATTGATGTACTCGACGGGAAAGGTGGTCTTTCGTGATTTGACGACTCATTTACTTGCTTCGGCGCTACGACCGAGGAGGACCTAGAAAACGCGCGGTAGGGCGTCCCACGTCAGGAAGAATATATGCGTGCACCACTCGGGAGGACCCCGAAACCGTGCGGTAGGGTGTGCCACGTCTCGGCATGGAGGAAAAATGTGCGTGTAAAAATATACTGTATCAGACATAGTACCTATGGTTCGACCTCGGGACCCAGCCAGTCGGTCGAAAACACCCCACTAGCCACACAGCTTCATCAAGAAAACGTGGCACGGTTAGCTCCGTCTCGACCAGCCACAACGTCTCTTGTTCTAGGCGATTCTTCTATTTTCCAAGCTTTTTTTTAGTTGTAATAACACCACGGCAAGCTAGCGCCGCTCTTCGTGTGTGCCCGTGCAAAGGTTAGACGATAGAGACAAGAGAGATTGAGATCGCAGACCTGGGACCCACCAGTAAGTGAGACAACGGTCATGCACGTGTTGACGAGGCACTCCCTCTACTCTACTCAACACAAGTACTGTATAAAATCAAGTTATGGGACAAATCCAACAACCGTTCGTTTTTTCAGGCTATTGACTTACGCTTTGTAGTCGAGGTTGCCAGTTCGAATCTCGTCTTTCAGATTTGTTAGTTTTAGGTCCAAATTTGATTAATGACAAGTGGGACCCCCGTGTGTTGTTCCGATATTTCAGTGTAGGATGGTTTTTTTGAACAAACACTTTGTGCGGTTAGACAAGTAACGGCACGAGTTACACGTATTTTGCAAATTTACGAACAAAAATGACAGCGGCATAGAATATCACATCCACCCCGCAGCTTAGATACTATTGTGATATGAGTTTTTACACTGTTGGAAGTCAGATCCAATGGCTTGGGAGTAGTCTTTGTAATTATGTGCAATTTCCAAACTCTCCAAAGGTTTTTTTGCAAATAAAACATTCAGGCCTCGTGTGTGCCGCTGCATCTTCGATCCAACGGCTCCCCGGTGCTCATATTAGGTGCTCCTCGTAGCTTAATTACCCGCTACGGTGATATGAGCATCTAGGTCGTATGATCAGTGATCAGATGGCACATGCATAGTACTTGTACTTTCTGCGCATTTCCCAAACTCTATCAGCCGTATATTGCAAAAACATTCAAACCTCCTACTATGGGCCGTTAGATCTCAGTGAACTCGTATCACCATAGAATCTACGGTGCGGGAGCACCTCATACTCTCCCGTGCGAGAAAACATAAGGTGCTATCGCAGCTTGGATGCTACGGTGATACGAGCTTGGAGGCCGTTTGATCTGAGATCCAATGCATCTGAGCAGTCTTTGTGCTTGTAAGCAGTGGCTGAACTCTTTTGGGGCTTTTCTGCAAAAAAACATTCGAACCACCGAGGAGGTTTTGGGTCACAAATCCAACGCCTCTGAAGAGCTTGTATCACCAAAGCATCTAAGGTGTGGTAGCACATGATATTCTTACATACAGGAGAATATGATGTCCTCCTTCATCTTAGATGCTACGGTGATATGAGCTTCGAGGTCGTTGGATATGGGATCAAAGGGCATCTAAGTAGTTTTTGTACAAATTGTGTGCAATTCTCAAACTCATCAAGGTTTCCTGCAAAAAAATTAAGACACATCATGTGAGCTGATATATCTCAGATCTACAAGCTCCAAGCAACTCGTATCGGCATATAGCATCTAAGTTATGGGGGCACATGATATTCTCCCGGGGAGGAGGGGTGGGGGGTGCACAACCAATCGGTGGTTGGGAGGGTGGGGACAAATATAATCTAAACAACCCAAAACAGAGCTCCACAATTATATCTAAGGTCGAGGGGTTGACCCCCGACAATCATAGCTCCGGACAGAGAGACAAAGTGAGTGTGGTCCGACATTCATTGAACAAATATATATGCTCCGGACAGATATTGTCCGATTGAGCTTTTGGTAAGGGTGAGGGCTGTAAGATAGAGCTTGAGAGATGATCCAGTCACAGACGTGTAGATATATTTTGTGCATGGGAGGAAGCAAGGTCAACCGATCACATAGGGTCGTCGTGCGATCGAAAGAGTGAGACGGGTTGGAGAGAGTGACCTAGATAGACGATGTGCGTGAGAGAGTATACAATGTGAATAGGTTGAATTGGGCTCAAACATGGTGATATATCATTTTTGTCCAAGAAAGAGCAAGGTCAATCGAGGCATACGGAGAGAGAGAGAGAGAGAGAGAGAGAGAGAGAGAGAAAGATTGAATGAGCGTGGCCCACCATGAGGTCTAAAGAGTGGCGGTGGCTTGGATGGACTGACCTAGATAGACAATCAGCGTGAGAGAGTATAGAGTGTGTCGATCGAGGCCCGAACAGGGAGATATATCATTTGTGTGTGAAAGAAAACGAGGTTAAACGAGACTCAGATAAAGAGAGCGAGATTGAGCAAGTGTGGCCCGCCGTGCAGAAGAAAGAGTGAGACAGTCTCGAGGGAGTGACCTAGATATACAACGTGCATGCATGCGCATGAGAGGTTGGGGGGGCTAGATAGGCAATGCATGTATTTAGCGCGAGAGGGTGAGAGGGAGAGGGGGGAAAGAGAGAGCTAGGCATGGGGTGCAATGGCGGGTGTGTGAGGTAAATACATTTGGTAACAGGAGTGGAAAAGGGGGTTGTGTAGTTGAGAGACTTAGAGATCGAAACATGGAGAGAAAGAATGAACGTGTGTTGGAAACCGATAGCTTGCTAAGGTGGTTAGGAGAGGAAGATTGACCGATACAGGAAGTATGTAGCGTTTGTGCGCGCGGGGGGGGGGGGGGGGAGGGGGGGGCTAAAAACAACATTTGAATGTACATAGTATGAGACTTAATATCAATGTTTCAATTCGGTGTACATTGTAAGATTTGAACCGAGGACCAGCCATACGGGTAATTATTTCGAATTCGTGCCATACTAAGTTTCGAAAAGTTGACATTGAGTCAATTTGTTGTGCTATTTTGTAGGTCATATGTTTGAATCCATCCAAAAGTTTTCTCACTACCATGGTGTTCATCATATACATATGAATTTGTATTAAAAAAGTAGTGTGGATACAGTGAAATGCGAAATCCACGTTAGAAATGGAGATCGCTACGTGACACACACTCTAATTCAAATAACTAACTACGTGATACACACTCTAATTCAAATAACTAATTGTGTGACACACTCTAATCCACGTTAGCGTGGGTACCATTTCAAATTTTTTTCAAATAACTCCTCATTAATTAATTTATAGTACTCCCTCTGTTCACTTTTATAAGACCTTGAAGACATTTCAGACAATGTGCAAAACAGTTCATTTTAAGTTGTCTGAAACGACTTACAAAAGTGAACGGATGGAGTATCTCGTGTCGAATGACTAATTATTGCAAGGAAAACATGGGCATGGTAATACATACAAATTCGCTTGCAAAATAAAGAAGATTCTTTTGCATTCTCAAATGTAGGCGCACCAGGCAGACCAGGGTCGTGCCGGGGTGGACGCTGCTTCGGTGCCTTTACTGCCCTTGGGTGACTGACATGTGGGCCAGCCACCTGTTGGTCCCACATGTCATGGACACAAAGGCAGGTGCCTTAAGGCACCGAAGCATAGTCCTGTCGGGGTGGTCGCATGTCTCGGACGGACGCGTAGCACCGAGCCACCCACCCCCCTCCCCCCAAAAAAAAGGACGACGACAATATAAGTTCGCACTTTCACATTTCGGATTGAAATATCTGGTGGCCCCAATTCCAGCCCTACAAAATCTCTCTTCTCCACCGTCCCATTCCGCGCCCAGATTGCCCAAATCCCTAATTCGCCGCCATCCCTCGAATCGCCCCTCGTCTCGTCTCTTTCCCCACCGTTCCCCACCTCTGTGCCGGACGACGACGACGAAGACGACGGTCGCGCTTCACCACCGCACCGGAGCTACCTCATCTACGCCCTCGTCCACCGCACCGGGTGGTCCACCGACAACGTCGGCCGCTGCAACCGACGTGCCTCACAGACACCGAGTTTCACCGCATCAGGTGCGCTTCACCGATGCCGTCTCCCAGCTCACCAGGGCTACTTCACCGAGCACATCGTCGCACCTCCGCCCCCCAAGGCCATTGGGGCTTCACCAATGGTGTCTTCCACCACATCGTAGCGCTCCACTGCCACTCAAGATCTGCATCCGTGCCCGGCCAGCCAACGCCAGCGCATCGCCCTCAACGGCTCTGAAGTGACCCGCACTCTAGCTAGGCGAGCATGCCCAAACGCCGGCCCGAACTAGGTATCCACACATCACTCCCTTGTGCACTGTTCCGACAATGTTTGGATATCCTTTCACTACTCTCTTAGGTTACACGCCTATGCAATTCTGACTTTAACTCTTATTTCTTCTGGAGATATCATCTGAAACAAGCAAATCCATTTTTTAGCGAAGCATGACGGCGCTACGGGATCTGGTACACATCCTGCACACCCGTATAACCTTGTAAGTATCTGTCCTCCGATACAACATCAAGGTCGATTCCTCTTATTTGATTAACCATTTGCCATGTCAAAAATGCAGAGGGGGATGCAAGGAGCACAAGGCCTGCACATCCAAGCAAGTGGTAACATGGACTTGTACATGGAACATCCCAAGTGCAAGCAGATCTACAGTGAGCCTGTACAACGAGCTAGCGTAAGTCCCTGCATTTCATTTAATTCGTACTGGCATTTGTGTATGATTTGTGTGCAGTGGCTGATCCACGAATTCAAGTTACCTGGGGCAAATAATTAACTTAAAAAATACGAAGGCACTTGCACTCCGGAAATCAACATAACTTGAGAAATGTGAAGCTACATGCACTTTGAAAACCAGTTAATGATCCAAAGTAGTTCAGATTATAAACACTAAATGATGCAAGCACCAAAGAACACAAAATGCAACATGGTGTACAAGGACTACCAACATGGTCTGTACCTGCTTGAATTATTCATTCTCTGGATGAAAATATCGAAGTGTAATTGCACATATAACCAGTGCACAAACTGCATATCAATATATCTGTCCTGCACAAGTATGCCAATAGTTTCAAACAACAGATTAGAAAAGTATTTATGCTATGTTGTCATGATACGAGGACTTTCTGGTAGATGGCCTCGACGTTTCCTCAAGCTATGAAAATGCACTATAATTTGCTTGTCATCAATTCCTGCAAATCTCTGTCTCTCTCAACATAGTAGATCATCATTAGACACTAAATCCTTCAATGAGCTTGCAAAATACTTGCATTAGATCCCTCATTAGACATTATATATTCATCACCAGGAGCATGTAAAATGTTTGCATCAAATCCTTCATTAGCAGTCTGTTCATTAGACACTTCAGGCTCAAGAACAACATGAGCTTGTATGTTTGCACCGGGAACTTGATTAGATACATCAGATTCAGTCAGTTCAGTATTGATTGGGGGAGTTATAAAATAAGTAGAAATTGGTTTCATTTTCTCATAGATTCCCTACATACAAGCAGTTTTACAACACCGTCAGGTCTAACTATTGGCCAGAAATTGAAGAGTTGAATTAGATATAATCAAGGATGTGATGTACCTGCTCATTGAGCATGCTACTCTTGCAAGCTGCGACTATCCGTTTGCGCAAGCTCGATGCCATGCACGTGCTGCCGCCGCAGCCTCCCATGCAGGCTACACCCAGGGTTGGATCTTCATCTTCTTGTCCTTCCGTTCGCTTGAAGCCCGACGACCGCCCTCCAACGAGGGCGCGAGGAAGTGCTGTGTCGGTCTGTCCAGCGGCGGCTAGGTTAGGAGCGAACCAGACTGGAGGCTGGAGTGAATGAATTGGGATTTTTCCTGCTGTCGATCGATATGGGAGGCGCTCGTATGGGCCGCGAGCCTGCTATAGGGCCTACCTTGCACTTATGTTATTGGCCCATCCAAATTGAAACATTTTTCTTCATTTTTTACATTGCCTGCTTGTGCGTTGGGATGAACAAAACTAGTGTGGGCCAACCTGGACGACTCAAACTAGGTGCACACTTTCCAGCCACCTAAGGCGGCTGCCCATACCAGCCCCTATGGTGGCGTCGCCCCTTTTTGCGTGTATGATTGGACAATGAAAAATATTCTAGTGGCGCTTTTGATTTACCCACAGAATGGTTGAATTGCTTGTTTCTATGAACTGAGTTCACCAATAATGTGAAGGATGCCGGTCTTTTCATCCTATTGTAGATTGCTTAGATCTCGATATGCCAAAAGTAATCACATGAAATATACAGTAAAAGCCAGTGTGATGTGTTTGGCTACAACTAGTCTGACTACACATCCACATATAACATATCAAGGACGCACCATCTTACCAGATTAACCATTCGACTTACCCATGCAGTGTGGGAAGAAAGAAGTATTGGGACTGCGTATCCAAGCAATTGATGCCATGGACTCCTTTGTACAACCTTGTAAGCGAAAAAGAAGTTGCAGTGTGCCTGTACAAAGAACTAGCGTAAGTTCAGTTACCTGCTTCTCGGAATTTTAGTTAGCCACTTATTGCAAAATTGTTCAATTACGTTGCTTGGCTTAATTTAGTTTGCTACTGATTACATAATGGCACAGCCTGTTAATCATATTGTAGGCTTCGCCTATCTATGTGTTTGATACTTACTGTTAAGAATTACCTGTTTGCCTTAACTTAAATATCTACTTGTTTGTTTAACTGCTTTGCTGCTGCAACAGCGGGTTACAATGATGTTAATAACTACTCCCTCCGTCCCATAATATAGGATGTTTTTTGACACTAGCATAGTGTTAAAAAATGTCTTACATTATGGGACGGAGGGAGTACTTTTCAGCATCCAATTGAAACTCTTTAATTCCTTGTTTGTTTAACTGGTTTGCTGTTATAACTCCCAGTTGAGATGTTTTGCTAACTTCAACTATTCTGAATCCAATCGGAACTTTAATGGCAAAACAGGTTAGCCCAAGATCAAAGAGCGAGGTCCCCATGGACGTTGCATCATCCCACAGCAGAGACACCAGCCCAATCGTGCATTATGAATTGCCAACTGCGGATGCTCTAGAGGCTAAACTAGTGGTAGAAAGAGATTTTGCTTCTGCACTTAGAGATGAAGTTGACATGTTGAGGAAGCAAACAGCACAATCACAAGCAGTACTCAAGACAACCATTAAATATTTGGTGGATTTCAAAACGAAGCAAGCTGAGACTGACCAGATTGTTAAGGTCCTGAAGGAAAGAAGGAAATTAAATTCCTACTTGGTAAATCATAGGTGAAATGTTCTTTCCATAGTTGAATAACCTTTGTGTTGTCTGTTCATGTAATCAATCAAACCATTTGTTTTAGAGATCATGTAATAATTGTTTTTTATTGTTTTTTGGTTTGTAATTTTATTTGTGCACAAGTCTGTATTAATTGATAAGACTTGGAGACAGTTCATTTGGATTGCTATGCCAGACCTACAAATATGCCAATCGGGCTGAATGTGCATTCAGCAATAGTAGTAGTATAGATGGACCATAAGTGGCACGCATCGGAAAGGGCCAAGATGCTGGCTAAAAAAAGGATGTTGTTGTAGCCAAAAAAAAGTACAGCGGCCTGGCTTATGTATGTTAGTTGATATTATTGATCCATATACTCTATAAGTGTTTATATGTCTGTTAGTTCTGTACATTATTGGTTGATTGACTCGGTATTTGAATCTTGATACATCGCTTGTGTACATATCTAAATGGGAGTACACATTATGTTGCGTGTGACATTTGAGTTGGACATGAAGTGTTCCAAATATTCGAATTCACCTTAAACTGGATTCTACTTTCTGAATTTGAGTATCGGCATTTGTAAACCATATTCATATATAACAGTGGAATACATCTTTGTCGTCCTTTTGAAGATATATAAAAACACATAGACTGATTTATAAAGATTCATATAGGACTACAAAATGGATTCAAATTTAGTTGCCAGGGTAAACGTGGATGCTTATTGTCCCAAAATTCGAAAGAAGCAGCAAAATGTCCACTCCCACGTCGGCTGCCCGAAGCCAAGTGTTTGGGAGATGGAAATTACTGTCTACCCATTACACGGACAATCCATCGGCCCGATTTCCACTGCTCTAAATAGCGGTAGGTTAGTAACTTCAATTAGACGTGACACGACCGCCTCTGAGCCTATTCCGACACGGTGGGCGTCACACATGGGCGGCAAAACACATTTGATTCAAGCTCGTCCGAAAGACCTCTGTTTCTCCCTCCATTCCCCATTCATACACGGTGGGCAGCAAAACAAACTCGACTCGGCCAAAATCGATGTAGGCAAATATTTTCAATAGGGGCAGGTTTGTAACTTCACTCAGAAGTGACACAATCGCTATACCTGTCAGCCCCGTTCATACACCGTGAGCACCAACCATGGGTGCCAACCACCCTCTCCGCGCCCGAAATCGCTCTGGGCAAATATTGGCGAGATGCGAGATTACCGTCCTATCCCCAACCGACGAGACATCCAAATTTTAAACGGGGGCTAAGTTCGTAACTTTCCCATATTGCAGACAGGCGCGTCCCAAAAACATGGTTCCCCATACCTCTCCCTCCATTTTCCCATTCATACACCATCCGCGCTAGAACACCCCATCCCCACACCAGCCTCTGTCCGCCACCCCATCCATCGCCGCCGTCCTCCACCACATCCATCGCCACCGTCCTCCACCATGCCGGAGCGCCTACCAAGACCGCGTCGTCCACTGCTAGAGATGGACGTTTCTCATCCACGGCAACGGACCAATAGCCTTGCATCGCATCCTCTCGCTTCATCGGCACCGTCGTCCTCTTTGCCGGGGCCGCTCACACGACCTTCTCTTCCACCGCAACGGGACTTATCCCCTGATGCACCCATCTACCGTCGCAGATCTGCTTCAACGCCACCAACAGCCATCACACCCCTGATGCCTACATGGTGCCGCAAGAGAGGTGGTACTTCATATCTCCTCAACCTTTTGATCTCAACCAGAAAATAGATCTTAACTTGGTTACTCTACTTTCTTTTCAGCTCTTAGAATTTACTTCTTAGTTCGAAGCAAACAATGGATGCTAAATATCATTTCTCCGGTTTGCAGCTTCAAATCTGCCATGCCACAGCCATAATACGGTTTAATTGATCATGCTTAGGGTTTAATTGATCATGTTGGTTCCGTGGTGGTTTCTTTAATAGAAATCAAAGGGGAAACCCTCTTTTGCTAAAAAAAATATGCTTAGAGTTTCCCCCTTTTATGATCACTATACGATCAGAATACGTGCTTCGTGCCATAATAAGACTGCTCCACCCATCAAGCTAAACAAGCTTAGATGTTCAAATACGAATCTGATATTATTAAAACAGAGTTGTTTAATTGGTCAACTAAATGTTCCTAAATTAGTTTCGAAAATGCATGTTCGCCGCTCGGGTGTGTATCTCTACAGAGTGCCCACGGTGGGCTGGCCCACCCTGGGATTTCGGGTCGTCCCAGGCCCCGATTGCCCTCTGTTCTGCTGCGCGCTTCTGATATCTACTCGCCCCCAGCCGCCTGCCTCACCGGCGACTTGCCGCCGCGGATGGCATGACTCTAGGAGGAGACGCCGGACTAACAGGAGGCCAGGAGCCGCTCGCCCAACAGCGTCACCGCTGCCCGGGCGCGCCGCCATGCCTACCTTCCCAGTCCGTTCAGGGCTCAGGCATGCAGCACCCACCAAGTCAACCCGATTTATCCTAAGATATGTCCTCAACACTCAGCAGCCACTCCTCATCACCCATTTTCTAATTGATTCATTACTCATTAGGCAGGACTGTCATTAGGGTTTGTTGTGTGCTCAGTGCTACCTACACTTAGTGGTTCAGATGTATTTCGGTAATCTTTAGTACCTCTAAAGTTCACAGGGTTTTCAAAATTCCGGCCCTCAGAATAGAAACTAGTCATTTTGGATTGTTGGTCATAGTGACATTGACCCAGATTACTACTGCAAGCCAGGTTTGTTGTTAATTTTACTTGTCTTTCTTTCTCATTCGATATAATATCCAATTATTCACGTCGATTAGTTGCAAACAATAAGTGCTAGACAAACTTCTTCATTCAGATTTTGGACGGTCTCTTACTGAAGTTACAATTCTGCATACTTGTCCTAATAAGCTCACAAGTAAATGATTGATTCACTACATCTATGCTTGCCTTGTCATATTTGTTGTCAATATTCTTTTATTGTGGACCACCCTGTTTCTAAATACTGGAACCGTAGACATGAGTGAATAGTATTTCTCTATGTGATCTCTTCCATCATGTGTGGGTAACGAACACTGCATTGTATAGAAAGAAAGTGTCATTTCCAGCTTTTACATAGGTTTCGATCTTTTACATGGAATACAATCTGCCTACTTGCTTTGTGTCGCACTACCAACACTCCACCCTTGAAGCTAAACATTACACCACTCATAATTGCTTTGTTATTTGTTCAAATACGAATTTCATATGATTCTAGTGTTCCTACTTCAGTTTTGAAATGTGTGCCTGCCTGTTATAGAGACATAAGGGGTTTGTATTTCTGTGTGTGGTCTGGTCAGTACGGTTGGGGAGGTGAACTTTGCATATGCAGGGGTTTATAGGGAGACACTCTCCGAGTTGAATCCGCAATGCATTCCATAGATAATCTGACTACTTTTTATGTTTTCATGAATCTCAGATTCTGAACAGCATCATAATGATTATGAGCTTGCACGCATGAAAAGAATAAAGCAGAACAATGCCATGGCTGTCAAACTTGGCATTAAGGGACTGAAATCAAGTCTGGATGCAATGCAATGCAAACGCTCTCCACCTACAGATTCATGCTCAAAATATGATCCTAACAGTGATTCTGAGCTAGAGGGAGACCTAAGTCAATGTAGCTCCCCAGTCGAGGAGTCAGAGGAAGATGCCCTATCTTATTCACCCATCAAGGTACTTGCTCTAACTTTCCAAGGTTACATTGCTCGCACTTATCTTGCAACTGTTGCTTTGCATTTCTTCTACTTTGTTGAACTGTCATTAGCTTAGTTTACACATCGTGTATGTGAATACGCCCTGCCTATCCATTTTCAGTACATATTCCATCTGTCATCATGCCATATTTATCCATTCAAATGTTGTTCTTGTGTATCAGACGTTCAAAAGGAAGAGGGCGATTGCTGATCGTGGAGGAGCACAAGCAAAGTATTTGGAAAAGGTAGTGGCACCTGATAAATCAAATAGCCCATTAGGTGTAGTTGCAATATCACCTGACCCACAAAATACCCCAACTCTAGCAGACTCTAGCCCTACTACACTGGTCATTTCTGATGCCCCAACTCAGTAGACCCCAGCTGCAGCAAACAGTATGATTATGCCAGTTGACATAGCACCAGCTGTACGACGCAAAACCCCCATTCCAGCAAAGAGTACACCAAATCCAGTTGCCAAATCCCTTTTCGAACTAGAGAGAGACCCAATTGCAGCAAATAGGACCCCTGTTCCATTTCTTCCCAGTTTAGAAGATGAAGCTTATGTTGTTGTTAGGAACTTTGTGCGCATCTTTCCTTCATGGAAAGATTATACCACAGACACAGAACAATTTCCAGTCTTCCTCCGCAACTTACGCATAAGTAATGTACTAATATTATTCATGGTCATTACTGCATATGTTTCTGCTGACAGAAGACACAAGATTTCATGCTTTTAAATAGGCGAGGAGCAAACTGGATTGTGATGACAAGCAAGAGTTGGTTGCACTTTTCAAGCACTCGTTGATGAAGTACCGTTCCTACCTGAGGCAAGCGCACTTCGATGGCAAGCCTCTGAATGAAATTTCTGTAAAGTCTCCGGTGCTACATTAATCCGACGGTGACTGGAATAATCTTGTTACACATTGATCTCGGTTGTAGTGTAAGGTACTGTCTATGATATCACATCACAATTTGAACTACATATCTGCATTTGCCTTAATGTCTCACTTGTACGAAAACTATTAGCAGAAGAACATTCGTTCTCAAGGGACCACAGAATCTCGCAACTATGCTGCACACTGCATTGCTCTTGTGAGTACCTCTTGCCCTGTATGACCATACTTACTTTCATAGCTGTTTGATTATGTAGCATCACTGCACATGTTAGCCTCGTAATCATCCATTTGGTGGACATTATAAGATCCATATGGACTCTCACACAAATTTAGAATCAACCCAATGCTTTTGAAGAGGTTTAGCTCTGCAGTCCTCTTGTAAGGACTGAACGTGGTCTATCACTATACTTACATTAACGGCTACTCCCTCCATCCCATAATATAAGTACGTTTTGTACAGTACACTAGTGTTCAAAACACTCTTGTATTATGGGAAGAGGGATTAGTTCATTTTGTAGCATTCTACATCTTATCTCCCTCGCCCACCATTTACTAAAAAAGATCAGATCTATATTTAATCTTACCAACAAGTAGAATACACAGACAATGCCAGTGCAGAAGTGTAGCCCATTGCTCTTGTCAGTACATTTGGTCCTGTAACGCTTGTACTTCCAGGGATTGGTATTTGATTATGTAGCATCAATCTGCATCTTATCTTCATTATCCTCTATCCCTTCCAGTATTATCATATCTATAATTACTCTCTACAAAATGTAGAGTACAGGCAATGCTTATGAAGAAGATTTTGTGCTGAAATTCTTGAGTTATCCTTCCCTTGACATGGAGAAGGGCATTATAAAGCCGGTGTTAACTGTTAATGTAAGTCAGTCCTTCTAAAGCCTTTATCCTCTCCCTATCATTTACTGCTGTTTAGTTTGCTGTTTCTACCAAAATGCATGTTCGTAAGAACCGTAAGTTCTAAGTTTTACTTGTAAAACCAAATTTCTTATTCATACCATGCACATTACTTAATACTCCCTATATGTATGCTTGGTTTTGTGGATCTATAATCCAGTGTGTGGTGAAGCAGCCCACGTTTGCACCTTCTCATCTCCTGTTTTATCTTACTGATGTGGCTGATGATATGAACAACATGCCATGCACATTATACAAAATAGATACAATGATTTTCTTTGCCCTTCATCTATGCTTGTTATGTTGACATGGTAATCCAGTAGTGTGGTGAAGCTCCCCGCATTATGAACAATGCCAAATTATGCTATTGATATTTTGAACTTACTCTTTATTTTCTAATTTGAAATTGGATAGAATTGACAGAACAGTTATCATCTTTGTTTATACACATGCAAAACCTGTCATCTCTCTACTTTGTTTCAGGGTGATATGCCTGATGGCATGCAAAAGTCTGTTGAAGGTTGTGAGACAAGCCCAACATATATTGCAGCAAAGAAGGCAAAACATCTTGAAGATAGCGAGACAAACCCAAAGTCTTGTCTTGATGCAGTGTTCAAGTTACTTGAGACTAACAGTCAGACAAGCTCACAGAATTCGTTGTCTGAATCAGTTCGACTTCTTCAGTCCCAAGTTCTAGAAGAAAGGCATTCTGCAACTCAACTTCGACTTGAAGTCCTATCTCTAAGAAAGATTGCGGAGAACACCAATGAGAACTTCATCGCTAAACAGCTACACCTAGAAGCTATGACCGACATGCTAGGCCGGTCTCACAGCCTTGCTCAGCAGCTTGCGTAGCAGTTCCCCCGCAAGGCTAACCTTTCTTGAACTATCTTGGAAGTGCTCTCGGTTCAGTATTATTTTGTTACGCTGCAATGGTGCCCAGTTTTTGTAATCTGCTTCTTCGTTGCGCTTTATGATCACTGGTGGCGAACTTCGATGCCCAGTGGATGTAATATACCTTAAATCCTTTATTGTATAGTGTAGGTTTATTCTTAGTTACTATGCTATAATTTCTTTATTGTATAGAGTAGGTTTGTTCTTAATTCCTACTAGTTACTGCCATCATTCGCTATCTGGAAAAAAATTAGATGTAGTCGACCGGGCCGAAACATTCAACTCTAATGGTCCAGGTTTTTAGCGGGCCACAATTGGGCCGGCCTGCGTCTTTCTTGGGCCCGAATGATTGTGGCCTTCACACATTGCGCCAGGCCCAAACTTATACCGGCCTATATTTTAGTTGGGCCTTTTGTCGACCCAGCGCTTAGTTTGGCCCAGGTAGCATTGGGCCATTAACAGGCTGAATATTGTACTGGCCTGTTAGGGCCGAGATGAAACCATGGGCCTTTAGCAGGCCAAAATGCATGCTGGGCCTCAATTTTCATTAGTCGTCGACGGGCCTTCAGCAGGCCGAAATATAGACCGGGTCGTTATGGGCCCAGTTAGCTCACGGTCCATTACCAGGCTGAAACATATCTCGGGCCTTACTTGGCCTACTGATATCATGGGCCTTTAAGAGGCCGAAAGCTTAGTATAGGCATCAACGGGCCGAATTACGCGACAGGCCTTTAACAGGCCCAAAGTCACGTTGGGTTTAACTGTTGCCACCTTTAGCATGGGCCGTTAGTGGGCCCAATGTCCCGTCGGACCATATATGGCCCATGGGCAGCACGGGCCATTCCCAGGACGAAAGTCACACTGGGCTGAAATGGGCCCATATCTACATCAGGCCTCTAACAGGCCGAAAGTCACTGGGCTGTAGTTAGGCCCGAATATTCGGCGAACAATTAACGGGCTAGATCTGGCTTCGGGCCGCAAATGGGCCCGAACATTCGGCGAGCAATTAACGAGCCAGATCTAGCTTCAGGCTGCAAATGGGCCCAAATATTGGGCGAACAATTAATGGGCCAGATCTTTCTTCGGGCCGTAAATGGGCCCAAATATTGGGCGAAAAATTAACGGGCCAGATCTGGTTTCGGGTCGTAAATGGGCCTTTATTAAGCAGGCCGTTATTGGGCTGGCCCACTAGTACCTGATTAAGTTCTACGGGCCTTTGACTGGGCTGGACTTTTTAACCTATATGGGCCTCTGTTGGGCCCAGCCACGTGTCGACGTACCATAGGCATGTCTCCTCCAATGGATGGGCGACATCTGGCCCACTAACGAGCTGACAGGAGTTCCCTTCGGCCAATCAAAATTTTACACGTGGAAATTTCCCATTGGTCGGGGCTGTTAACAGGTTATCGGATCCAAAATCTGACTCGATAGCTTAACAGCGTTCCATTACGGTGGATGCCACGTGTCGGTCACCCTTGACGAAAGCACTTCTGTGACGCGCGATTTATCGTCATGGAAGTGGACACTTCCATGATGATAATTTTGGTAATGTCATGGAACACTTCTACGATAGCACAGGTACGACTATCTTGATTCTGTCAGAAATTTGTCATGGATGTACATGCATGACAAAAAACGCAACCTACTGTGACAAACACGTATCATCACGGAAGTGTATTTTTTTTGTAGTGAAGTTCAAGTTCATGTACTGGGTAGTTCTTCTGGATGGACATCTTGGAATTCACAAATGACTGGAATGTTTTCAATTCTTACAAGAGGGGAAGCGTTTCACGCATTCAAGGAATAAATTCGGGCTTTGGCATTATGAACAAGATGAGCATGGTAGCTTACTATCTCACTCGAAGGATGTAGTAGTTGGACGGTTTTTTAGCGCAACTGATAGAAGCGGTATGTTTTTCCAACCATTCCATTCTTAGAATGAGGTCAATATTGGAAGACTTCAAAACAATGGGAGAAACATGGAATTCCAACCTCTCAAATTCAACGGGGACATTGTAACTAACCATGGTGGTTCCACATTGGCCCGCGGAATACAGCTCGGAATTCCGGCCAAATGATGGCGGTTCCAAAAGGTAAGGAATGCATATGGCTATCACACCATTGGGCAGCGGCACCTTTCAGGTAATAAGCCGCGAAGGTGACATAGTTAGACGGGGCTACTTCAGCAGACTCCAACTCAAAAGTGATATCACGGAGCCAGTCATCAGCATCAAATGGCTGAGTTGATCCACAGTAGATGACATGATTGAGACACGCAAAGTATTGCAGAGTCATTGGGCTGCTTGTTGATTATTGGGTGCGCAAACTGAGCCATGACTCCTACCATGATCTGGAGATTCGGCATCAAACTTTAGTATCATTCCGGCCATGTATTCGGGAGGTGGTGGATTATTGCCACCATGGCCACGACCAGCGGGTCTAACCATCCTACTTAAATGCAATAGGGGATAGTTTAGCAAGGGGTGGAGCAAGTGTATGGAGTCATCCATGATGTAATCATAACAATGAGCAAAGGCACGGTATGTACAAAGCAGTAGTCATTCAAGACATACCGATACATATATAGAGCCAATTACACGCTGTTTGAATGAGTTCGGACAAGAGAAACATCCCAGACAAACTAAGCGGCACGCATGCACGCGATCGAGGGATATCACAATGGGACATAGCAAAGGCTACATCAACTTCGGGGAAAAGCTCTGGAGCGAGGGAGCTGCCAGTGATGACGAAGGGTGCCCTCAATAAGAGGATTCTGCAGTCAGTGAACATTGCAAAGCAGATCTTGGCCCTCAATTCATGAAAGGCGTAATACAAATCTCCAGATGGATATGATCATGAGATCCTAATGTTACATTTAACAAAATCATTTAACCTGAATAGAAGAGAGATCAGAGTCCCTGAGTATAGACGAGGAGTAAAAGATCCTAACACCACCCATTTGGCGACTGTCGGCATTCTGGGAATGGGGGTCCCCAGACTTGCCTGCCTGCGGCCTGCGGCGTGGCTCAAGTGGTGGCCCAGTACGGCATGTCTTCATCAGCACAAGACTCAAGACCCTCGCGAGGGGCCAAGCCTCGCGGGACGGATGACGCATGGCCTCCTCGGGGACGGCCTCGCCAGGCAGGCTTGCGAGGAGGCGGAGAGATCAAGCCAGGGTACCTCGCGAGGTGCTCGTGACACAAGCCATGACGATCTAGGCCAGGTGGGCGCCAGGCGGGCGCCGGCCTGCGCAGTGTCCTTGTTTCCTCTTTGGTGCAAAGGGGGCAAGCACAGACGTGGAGTACCGAGGCATCAGGCAAAGGTTACCATTTCATTGCAATGAGACCAAGACCAGCGGAGCGGAAGGATGGAGGTCACTGTGGAGCACAAAATGGCGTCATCGCCAGTGCTTTTGGCAGCCGAAGACCAACTTTAGTCAGGATAACTTGTACTAGATGCTCCCCTTTGAAATGGCCGTTGTTGGCGCCCTTCCCGCTCAATATTTGGGGAGAGGCCCAGGGCCTCTATAAATAGAGCTAGCCACAATAGAGTAGAGGCATCTGATAGAGCCCTAGCAGAGAGAGAGGGAGAGAGAGAGAGAGAGAGCGATCGAACTCACCCAAGCAGTTCATCGCACCAGTTCAAGAACACCTCTCGCGAGGCTGTTCTTCCCTTGTACTATTCATCATTAGCCCCTGAGGCAATCCACCACACCACACACTGGAGTAGGGTATTACACCACAACGGTGGCCCGAACCAGTATAAATCCCATGTCCCTTGTGTTGTTCATCGTTTCCAGCTTAGATCTCACGAGGCAATCGGACGTAGATGGTAGAGGAGAGATCTTCATGCACACCCTAGTGTTCGAACCTTAAGGGTCTGCTGGAATGCAACATCCGACATTTGGCGCGCCAGGTAGGGGTGCGTCGGAATCTTTTCTTCCGCTGTCCGCGTTCGATCTTCTGTCGTGTCCATGGCTAACGCTCGTCGGGCTTGTGCCGAGCGTCGGGCTGCTCTCGCCGCCCGTGTCGCCCAGACGGTGCCCGTCGGCGGGCGCCCCCATCGTTCCCCGTCGCCTGCCACCCACGCTGCCACCGGCCCGGCGGGGAATGAGCAGCAGGCCTCGTCTCTGCATCCATCGGGGCAGCGGGAAGGCCGCACCGCCACCCCATCGCTGACTCCAGCCGGTTCGTCATCCCATGCCCGTCGCTCCCCCACGGACGCACACACTGCGCTGCTCCTGGCGCGTGAGCTCCCGCACTACCGTCCCGTCGACGACCTCTACGAGGACTGGCTTGCCCGCGTCACCGAGCTCGTCAGCGCCGCAGGGGGCTCTCCTATGCCGTCCCTCTTGCTGTCGCGCCCTCCATCCTGCGCAGGAGACGCAGATCAAGAGGTGCCTCCACCACCTCCTCCCCAAGAAGGTGCCCTGGCTCCAAGGCGCGCGGCCCCAGGGCGAGATCCACCACGCCAGGGGCGCGCGCGACAAGAAAGGAGCTGCCAAGAGATCCCTCGTCCCCAAGATGGTGCCCGCGTGCTCCCAGCACCGGTGTGCCATGACCGCATCCCTACGCCAGCACGTCAAGACCCCACGCTGCTCCAAGCGGCGGCGCGTGGAAATTTCCAGGAGCAAAACCCAGCATCAGCAGAGGGCTCCGGTGGCCACCACAGGCTGTCGTGCCTTCACCCCGAGCTACGCAGTGTCGCCTGGCCAGGCAAGTTCAAGTTTGACCTGCCTCCTCGCTACGACAGCAGACCCCACGGAATTCCTACAGCTCTACGAGCTGGGCATCGAAGCCGCCAACGGAGACGAAAAGGTCATGGCGAACTGGTTTCCCATGGCACTCAAGGACGGTGCCCGCACCTGGCTCCTGAACCTAGCTCCTGGCACGATCTCCTCCTGGGAGGAGATGCGCACCCGCTTCATCGCCAACTTCCAGGGCACTCGCGACCATCCGCCGGCCGTGGGTTACCTGCGCCGCATCAAGCAGTAGCCTGGAGAGACCTTGCAGAAGTACATCCAGCGCTTCAACAACGCTCGCCTCAAGATCCCCAGGGTGACAGAGGAGGCCATCATTTCGGCGTTCTCTGATGGCGTCCGCGACGTCAAGATGAAGGAGGAGCTGGCAATCCATGAACATATGTGCACGTCTCTGGAGTTGTTCAACCTGGCAACCAAGTGCGCAAGGGCTGAGGAAAGGCGCCTCTCCCTTCTCGAGCTCCCAGCAGCGGACCCAGAAGAGAAGAAAGCCAAGGCCAAGAATGTGAAGCGTAAGGGAGCAGCTGTACTCGCAGCGGAGCCAGACACCAAGTGCGGCAGGGACCAGCCGGAATCGTCCAGGGGCAGCCTGTACTGTGTGTACCACGATCTCCACACCCACAATACCAATGAATGCCAAGAGCTCAGGGCCATGCGAGAAGGCCGCGTCGGTCGACGCCCCGAGCGCAACGATCGGGGCTACGGCCGAGGCGGAGCAAGAGGTGGAGGACGATGGGACGACCGTGGCCGTTGCCAAGGGTGGCGTGACCGACCTCGCGAGGACCGCTGGCAAGACCAGCCTCACAAGGGAGCCTGGAGAGATCAGCCTCACGAGGACCGCACGCAAGGCAACGCAGGCCTTCCTCCTCTGCCACCACCACCAAGAAGCAATGAAGACCATCATCAGTATGAGGGGGCTGGGGGCTTCCAGGAGCCACGTGCAATCGCTTGCATCCTGGGCGGTGCTCAGGCCCCAGCCTCACAGCGCATCTTCAAGCAATTTGCTCGCGAGGTGAATGTAGTCCTCCCCAAGCTTGAGGCCACACGCCCTCTCAGGTGGTCTGCATGCGCCATCATGTTCAGCTCAGCGGATCAGCTCAAGTGTGCGGCGACAGACGGTGTCCTCCCAATCCTCTGTTCCCCAGTCATCAGCAATGTGCAAGTCACCAGGACCCTCATCGACGGCGGAGCAGGACTCAACATTCTATCCGTCGGGATGTTCAACAATCTCCAACTGCCATATGATCAGCTTTAGCCAACCAAGCCTTTCTCAGGAGTCACTGATGGTTCCACTGTCCTGATAGGGCAGGTCCGCCTTCCTGTCACCTTTGGACAGCGCAACAACTACCGCATCGAGCTCATTGACTTTGATGTCTCTCACATTCGCCTGCCATTCAATGCCATCCTCGGGTATCCGGCCCTGGCCAAGTTCATGGCAGTGACTCACCATGGGTACAACGTCCTCAAGATGCCAGGAAGCGGCGGGGTTATCACGGTTCCCTGTAAGGAGAAGAATGTGGTGTGCTCCCTCGAGCGCACCTTCCAGGCCGCGTCAATCAAGGACCCGAACAGCAAAAGTGGAAACCTCCCTGGAGCAGCTCCCAAGAAGAAGAAGACATCACCTGGATCGACGCCTCAGGAGGCAGGCACCTCCGGAGGCGCCACATCAGGACATGCGCCCGTCCAAGGGGCGCCACCCTCCATCATATAGGAAGGCGCACCCGGCGCCCTACTCGGGAAAGGCTCGGGGGCTCTCTCCTAGGGAGCCACCGACCTTGCCAAGGTCATGAGGGAGGCGCTTGGGCACCACTTGGAGGCGTGCTTCACGGCACATTTCCCTCAGGAAGGCGTAAGGAAAGAAGGACCCAACCCTCAGGAGTTCATCACCAAGGCCGCTCAGGATGTGGAGGAATCGAGAGTCATGCACGGCAACCTCCATCTGCCCAGCGTAGCTCCCCATCCAGGCGAGGATGGCGGGCTGCGCATCTGCATCGACTATCCAGGGCTCAATCGAGTCACTTCTCAGGAGTGCTTCTAGCCTTCACGCGTGGGGTGATGCACGGGCCCACCGCACAGCTTCGTTCGCATGCCCTTCGGCTTGCCGAACGCGGCTGCAGCCCACCAGTGCCTGATGAGGAGCATTCTGGAGACTCAGGTAGCCAAGCATCGCGCTTTCCTGGAGGAGATGGAGATGGACCTCAACGGGCCGCCCGGACCTCCTGAGCCTCCCGAGGCTCGGAGTCTCGGGGGCTTGTGAGGATCGGCTTCTTGGCCCCGCACTGCCAGCTGCACCAACTACCGTTCTGCAACAGCATCAAGTGACTTCTTTTCAGTTTTTTGTTTCAGCTGGGAGCACCCTCAGGGCTGCATCATTCCCAGGTCGTGTGGGTCCGTACCTACGGCATGTATCTGTGTTGCTTATATCTTCTGCTTATCTTGTTGGGGGCGCCCCTCGGGCTGCATCATCCCCAAGCCGCTAGGGCCTGACCCAGTAGCGTTTGCTTTCTCCGCATCTATCTAAGTTGATTTGCTCTGTCATGATTGTCGTCCGCAGCCCACCACGGGTCTATTTTTCCTCATGTGAATCGCTTGCACATTAAAAGGGGGGCGCCTTAGCATCGCGACTCATGGGCTCTTACTGGCTCTCCAGCCCTCACCCCCTAGCCTTGACCCACGGCATCGCGACCTGTCATACAAGCGGCGGCTGAGCTTGCTCGAGAGTCGGGACCTGAGGACGTAGAGGATTTGCATTCTAACCACCTTGCAGGAACATAGCACTGACAAAGGCCCAGAGCCAGGCGCAACCCGCCTTGAGGTAGGGCCTCGTGAGTCCCGCGCTGGCTCACAGGTGCCCAGATACACCTCTCCTAGCCCTACCGTGCCGGCCACGTGTCAGGGCGGGGCTGTACACGCCCCGGGGGCTCCTCCCGGAGGGGAGACCCCCTCCCACGCACCAGTGGAAGCACCATGCTCCACGCTAGCTGACGACACTGCCGAGGAGCGGCTATCCCCATACACATACGGAAGCACTATGCTCCGCGCTGGTGATAAACAACTGAGGGCAGCCCACGGCTGTATCAACCTTAGAGAGCCCAGAGCTCAGTGTCTGGCACCATCGCGAGGCCTCCCCTCAGGAGTGCCGCGCGAGGGGGCTGGACACGGGGGTTGTGCCCGGGCCACGCCCGAGCACATGCCACCCAGCCAGGTCCCACGGAACTGGTCATCGCGCGCCCCTCCCCGAGCGGAGCCAAGGTATGAAGACTCGTTTGAGCGTCAAGGGGGACTCCTGAGCATCGCGACTCAGGAGCCTAACTGGTCACGTAGCCCCTCACTCCTTAGTTCCGAAAGGCTAACGGCGGTTGAGGTATGCGCGGGGCCGGGCCCTGCCGACGTAGAACAAAAAATCCTCTCCTCCGTCCCCTCCCTATTTGACGTTTGAGCGTCAAGGGGGACTCCTGAGCATCACGACTCAGGAGCCTAACTTGCCACGTAGCCCCTCACTCCTTAGTTCCGTCCTGGTGATCCGGTCGGGGCTAACGGCGGCTGAGGTATGTGCGGGGTCGGGCCCTGCCGACGTAGAACGCAAGCAAATAGGAAGGAAATCACAAAATCTAGCAAATCCAGAAGCAAATATTACAGACCATAAATTGTTCGCACAATACCAGACACAAATTTAAACGCCTCCATGAGGTATCATGCATGTGGCAGGAATCAAAGCAGGAAAAAGGATGCGAGAAGATCAACCCTGGGCCATGCCACCGCTCGTGGTAGAGTCGCGCTTGGCAGCCCCACCTCCTGGAGCTGTGGGGCCGGCAGCGCCTCACTTGGGCGCGATGTTGAAGGCGCGGAACTTCGACAGCAAGGCCTCCACTCGACCCTTGACGGCTTCAGCAGCAGCAGCGGAGCGCTTGGCGTCCATAGGCTCCAGCAGGTCATCGAGGTTGGTGTCGGGGTTGCGCAGGTAGACGTGGCTGAGGATCCGTGTTAGCGCCGCAGAGGAGAGGACGTGAGCCTCGACTTCAGCCATGGGGCCGATCCCAACCACGACCTCCTCAAGCGCCTTGACAACAAAGGGAACCAGCTAAGCAGGGCTTTCCTTGGCTCCGGCCAGTGGCTTCTCCAGGCCATTTTTGTAGAGCACTTTCAGCGCTATGCGTGCTCTTTTCTCGTAGAGCGCAAAGGCCGCGCGGTCCTCGGCCAAGACCTTAGCCTCGGCATCTAGTTCGACCCGTTCCGTCTTCAGCGCCTGCTCCAGCGTCTTCAGCCGATCACGGTCGGCTGAGAGTTCAGCACCGCGCTCCTTGACAGCAGCCTCCCGAGCTTTCATCTCCTCCTCCTTAGTCTGGTGGTCGCGAATCTCCTTGGCGAGCTCATCACGCAGCCCTTGCAATTTGCCCTCCAGCGTCTTGCAATGGCCCTTGGCGGTGGAGGCATCCTTCAACACCTCGTTGCGGGCGGCCATGGCCTGGGAGGTGGCTTGCTTCCCCTCCTCGGAAGCCATCACAGCCTGGCTCAGCGCTGCTCGGGCGGAGGCGTTAGAGCGAACCCAGCAGGAGACCAACTCTAGGCGCCCGGCCACCAGGCGGGGATCCGCGCTCCGAAGATCCTCCCGCAGCTAGCTTAGTTCGTCAGCGGCACGGTCCAAGGCGGCGGAGGAAGCAGAGGACACGGGAGCCGGCAGAGTAGGAGGAGAAGACGGCAACGTAATCATGACCTGAGAGGCAGGGACCTCCTGAGTCTTGGCAACCTCGGTGACAGCGTCAGGCACGGGTGCCTCCAGAGTCAGCGGGGCCACGGGGGCTGACTCCTCGCCGGAGTGTTCCTGTTGGCCTCGCGAGGATGATCTAGCGGGGGACGCGGCCACAGTTGATGAACCCATTCCAGGCGGGGTCACCGCGCCTCCCTTCAGCCTCTTCGCTGCAGGCAGCAGCCTACCCAGTAGAAGATGTCAGATCCAGACAACAAAAGGCAGGAGCAAGGCGAAATTTGAACACTTACTTGTTGACCGCCGCAGGATCCCACGGACTCCGGCCGAGCTTGAAGCCTGAAAGCCTCTTGCGGGGCTCAGCCTCGAGAGGCCTAGTCGCAGGAGAAGGCGCGCCAGAAGGGCTGGAGCTAACTTCGGCTGGTGCAGGGGCTCGGGTAGACCCTTGGGGGATCAGCCCGGACCTGTCCTTCCTCGGGATCAGGGGCGCGTCCTCCCCCTCACACCTGGTGCCGGCCTCGTCGTCGTTAGGAAAGGAGCGGAGGGCCGTGGACCTGCGCCAGGGGCAAGTCTCCCCTGTCCCCTCGAAGGTCGCCTCCGAGTCACGCTCCTCGTCCTCGTCATCATCCTCCTCTTCTCCGCTGGATCCACCGGAGGACAGGTTCACCGTCGCCGTCGCCGCCTGACCCTCAGGATCCTCCGCCAGCACCAGGCCGACCCCGTCGAAGGTAGGCATGGCGTCCACCACCAGCTCCCAGTCATCACGGAGGAACAAAGGGACCGGGGCACCCACCTGGCCTGCCACTTCCTCTCCAACCAAGCAGCACAGGGCCGCGGTCAAATCCTCGTCGCTCAGGGCGTCCAAGCTCAGGCGGAGGACAACATCCGCATCCGCGAGCCTCCACAGCGGGCACGAGTGCGCCTGAAGAGGGGCCACCCGGTGCGATAGAAACTCCCTTAGGAGCGAAGCCCCGGTCAGCTTCGCCGCCCTCAGGCTGCCCGGCCTAAGGTCGGCGTTCATCTTCTCCAACACCTGCTTCGCTCGCCGATCATCGAGCTTCGCACGGGAACACGCCTCAACGGCCTCGGGCCGCTTCATTGGCAGCTCCAGCAGAGGGTTGTGGCACCCAGCGTTCACCATAACCCACTTGCTCCGGAAGCCCTCGGCCCTCTTCTCGGCCTTCGAGATGGCGTTGGACTTGGAGTATGCGACGAAACTCGCGCACGCTGAAATATTGCCGCTGGAGACCCGGAGGGAGAAGAAGTGGCGCAGCAAGGCCACTGAGGGCGTCACCCCGACGTGCGCCTCGCAGTAGTAGACGAAGATCGACAAGAGGAGGATGGAGTTATGGTGGATGTGTAGAGCATGCAACTGATACTGGCGAAGGACGGCAAGGAAGAACTCACAGAAGGGAGGAACCAAACCAGTGATGACGACATTCATAAAAAAGGGATAGAAGGTGCTCCCCTTGTCCTCCGGCTGGGCGAAGCCAAGATGGAGCGTAGTTTCCCCAAACTCGTTGATTTGCGACACTTCCATCCGGCGCGTAAGGGCGAGATTCTTCTCTGTCATGTTGAGAGAGACCAGGGTCGGCGAGTACCAGGCCGATGCAGCCCCAGCCAGAGTCTTGCGGGGGGGCATAGTTCACCGGAGGAGAGAGAATGTGGCAGATCTGGAGATTTTGGAGGCAGGTAGGCGGAGAGAAAGGAAGGGGATTTGGAGCAAGGAGAACGAGGGTAATGAGGTAAGGCTAACCCAGAGCCAACCTTTTGTCAGTCGAGCAGTTGCCGAGGCAGCGTGCGTAAGCGGAGACGCCCACGTCCAATCAACCGCCACGTGGCGCCCAAGGCCGCAGGCTGATGGGGCCCGCGGCGCTCCGCACTTGCCCCTTCGCTTCTCCGCTAAGCCAAGTCCGAGCGCGCCTTGGGCTCGGGGGCTACTGTCGGCGTTCTGGGAACGGGGGTCCCCAGACTTGCCTGCCTGCGGCGTGGCTCAAGTGGTGGCCCAATACGGCCCATCTTCATCAGCACAAGACTCAAGACCCTCGTGAGGGGCCAAGCCTCGCGGGGCGGACGACGCATGGCCTCCTCGCGAGGTGCTCGTGACGCAAGCCATGACGATCGAGGCCAGGCGGGCGCCAGGCGGGCACCGGCCTGTGCAGTGTCCTTGTTTCCTCTTTGGTGCAAAGGGGGCAAGCACGGACGTGGAGTACCGAGGCATCAGGCAAAGGTTGCCATTTCAGTGCAACGAGACCAAGACCAGCGGAAAGGCAGGATGGAGGTCACCGTGGAGCCCAAAACGGCGTCATCGCCAGTGCTTTTGGCAGCCGAAGACCAACTTTAGTCAGGATAACTTGTACTAGATGTTCCCCTTTGAAATGGCCGTTGTTGGCGCCCTTCCCGCTCAATATTTGGGGAGAGGCCCAGGGCCTCTATAAATAGAGCTAGCCACCACAGAGTAGAGGCATCTGATAGAGCCCTAGCAGAGAGAGAGAGAGAGAGGCGATCAAACTCACCCAAGCAGTTCATCGCACCAGTTCAAGAACACCTCTCGCGAGGCTGTTCTTCCCTTGTACTGTTCATCATCAGCCCCTGAGGCAATCCACCACACCACACACTAGAGTAGGGTATTACACCACAACGGTGGCCCGAACCAGTATAAATCTCGTGTCCCTTGTGTTGTTCATCGTTCCCAACTTAGATCTCATGAGGCGATCGGACATAGATCGGTAGGGAGAGATCTTCGTGCGCACCCAAGTGTTTGAACCTTAAGGGTCTGCCGGAACCCAACATCCGACAGCGACGTGGGCCCATAAGCACACAACGATGTTAGTAAAACAGTTTTCAAAGAGTAGACTCCACTTCAGCCAAGGAGTTGGAAAGGGGATCCTATAGGCAGTCGGCTTTGATACCAACTTGTGACGCCCCTGATTCAATCATACACTAATCATACAGGCAAGTGTGTACGATCAAAATCAGGGACTCATGGGAAGATATCACAACACAACTGTAGACACAAAATCAAATAGTATAAGCTTTATATTACAAACCAGGGGCCTCGAGGGATCGAATACAAAAGCTCGATACACAAACGAGTCAACGGAAGCAACAACATCTGAGTGCATACATAAGTTAAACAAGGATGCCTTAAGAAGGCAAACACAAACATCAGCGATCGAAGAGGCAAGGCCTCCTGCCTGGGACCTCCTAACTACTCCTGATCGTCGATGGTCTCCATGTAGTAGTAGGCACCCTCGGGGTAGTAGTAGTAGCCGGCGGGGTGGCATCTGGCTCCTGGGATCCATCATCTGGTTGCAACAACGGAAAAACGAAAGAAAGAAAGGGGGAAGGGGTAGCAAAGCAACCGTGAGTACTCATCCAAAGTACTCGCAAGCATCAGATCTATACTAAGTACGCATTGGTATCAATTGGAAGGGTCGTATCTGTGGACAAAACTGCAGAATACCAGAATAGAGGGGAAGGCCTAGCTTATCAAAGACTAGCATCTTCAAGCAGCTCCAAGCATCTTGCAGCATTCAGAAGAGTATAGAATAGCAGTTTATATTAACAAACATGTTGTAGCATTAACGCCCAGAGATCCTTCCTCGACTCCGTGCGAGAAAGCAATCGCGGAGCCACATGTCCATCACATATCTCAGGTATCATTTCTAGTTGTAATACACTAGGATACAAGTCTGACGTCCGTTACCGTGGACACAACTATTAATAGATAATCTTCTCTACATGGGTGCACCACATTACACAACACGCTTGATTACTCTGACTGGACACACTTTTCTGAGTCAATACCAGGCCTCGAAAGATCAACACGTTGCAGCCCTACCTAGGCTCAGCAAAGAGGTCCCCGTCTGTCCGCATCCTAAGCGCTCTGGGGTCTTGGGCCCATCACCCGTTGCACTCTGGGTCGTTGCATGCAGGGACGATCAAGGCTCCACCACTACAGGATGGTGTCGGCCCAGCCGTGCTGCAATGCTGAACTGGACGTCTGACAAAGCTTAGGCTGATACTACAACATCGAGGCCCATAACTATTCTCATGTGGTGGTTAGTGCGTAAAGGCCAAAGGCCAACTCAAAACAAATACCCAAACCTTTAGTGTATTAGGAGCTTGCGGAGATGAGCAGAGACTCATGATCGATGTGACCCCGTGGCCCCGTCTCGTGGACTTACGGCAAGGGCCTAGAATGCCCGGTCGTGCCACGTAATTATCTTGCGGGTGCTCTCCGGGCCTGCCCGACTTTCACAAAGGTCTCAAGTAAAGTTAAGGAAATCGTGTGTCCAAACATCAAGGGGAAACCCCGAGGAATCACCCTCGATGGATTCCACTCAATGTAATCATCAAAGTGAACGTAGGAGGAATCACCCTCGAGGTTCACACTTGAGGGGCTGCACGACAGGGTCATATCAGGAGTGGTGAAGGAGGAATCACCCTCGATAACCATGACTAAATAGCTATACTATAGAGTTATCATCAGGAGTGCGTTATGAGGTATCACCCTCGACACTCGATAGTAACTATGCAGAGTCGTACAACTAAGGGGGTGAAGTGATGTGTAAGTCTCTGGTCGTCGATCATGTTGATCGAGTCGTCGATGATGAAGAAGGGGCAACAAGGACAAGGTGGGCGTCATTGATGGAGCACCAACCAACCTATACTAAGATGTTTAGGATAAACAGGTAGGTAACAATTGCAGGTACAAAAGCAAGTTATGCATCAGAATAGGAGCAATCAATTATGGTAGCAAAATCTAAAGCAAGCAAGAGAGAGACTGGAATGGGCGATATCAGGATTATCAAAAGGGGGGCTTGCCTGGGAGCTCTACTGAAAGGGGAGAAGGGTCGTTGGTGACGTAGTCGATCATAGTGGCATCAGCAGCAGCCTCAGGTTCTACTTGAGACAAGAGGGGGACAAAACAGTAAATATAATGCAAACAAATGCAACACAGATGCATGACAGGGAAACACGCAGGGCTAGGCGTGTTCTAACGCAGTACTACGCGATACCAGCGAAGGGGGATAACATCCGGGAAAGTTTTCCCGAAGTTTGCATTTTCGGACAGGCGATCCTGAGAGGCAAGGTTCCATGACCGCTATGCTAGGGACGGGCGGCAGTTGGGAGGAGCTCGAAATCGAGGAGGAGGGAGAGCGATGCTCATCGAGGAGCACACGATGGCTCGATGGAAGCTTAGGAGCTACAGAGCAGGGGCTTGAGGCGATGTGGTTCCGGTGGCCATGGGCGTTGACAAAGACGACAAGGCCATTGCGCTGCTCCCGGAGACAAAGCAAAGCACCAGCTCGATGGAGAGGAGGGCCTCGGAGCTCGTGGCCAGGATGCGGGGACGAGTCGACGCCGGTGGCCCTGGCTATGGCAAGGGCGCGGCCATGGCAGCGCTCGAGAGCCGGGATCTAGAGGGGGAGCGCGAGGGAAGAGGGGTTAGGGTTCTCTGGCGCGAGGGAGGCAACGAGGTAGATCTTATAGGTGCCGAGGTCACCGGGATAGCCTCCGGATGGTCGCCACGATGATGGCCGGGGCCGTGGCGGCCATCAGTGTTGTCCACGCCTCCTCTGTGAACAGAGGAGGGGGGAACGGGGACGAAGTGGACCGGCCTAGTGGCCTGAGCCGCTTCGGCCGACTGGACCAAGTGGCCCAGGGGGATTTCCTTTTATTTTTATTTTATACTTTCTGTTCTATTTCCTTTCACTATTTTGCATTTAGTTGGGACACCAAATGATTTTTTCTTTGAACAAAACTTGGCACATAATTTTAACACGACATCTTGAGATGACACAAAAAGTTTGGGGTCAAAAGGAGTTGCCTAACAGTTTTTTAGAAATTGAAAAGGACAATTTAATTGTTGCTGGACCACAAAATTAAATCCCAGGGGCATTTGGCGTATTCAAATGAGGTTGGTTTCAACATGACAATGATAAGGGGAATTTATAAAATATTGTGAACATTTTAGCTTTATTGTTGGAAGAAATAATTTATTTGACTTTTTTTTAAATTTGAAATCGAACCGGTTTTGAATCTAAGAGAGTTTAACAATAGTAATCAAGGTGATGTGGCATCATTAACAGGGGATTACTGTTGCTTAATTATCTAGGCATTACAGTTGCGAAGGGGTCTGAGTACTGTGCAGAGATGTTAGGCGGTAGCATGGAAGTGTGGTTAGGCTCGAACGGTCAAGGAAGGCAATAGAGAGAAGTGACAACTACGAACGGATGCAAGTTTTGAAAAAGATGGTGACAACAAAGTGCCGATGCAATGCTGATGATGCAATGATGAATGCAACAAACCAATAAAACACACGACGACAATGAAATAACAGGAAGGCATCTGGAGCATCGGTCTCGGGTCTAGGAATGACAAGCGGAAGAGGAAGAGAAGAGGTAAAACTAAGTTACTTCTTCGACAAACGAGTGAAACCATGAACCTTTAAAGTTGCAAGGACATGAAAAGAACACAAGGGACAAGAAAGAATTTGAAACCACTCGGGTTGAAATGAGATATAAAAGGAACAAGAAAGAACGAATTTGACCTGCACTCTGGTTGAAAAGAGAGGCAAGACTTTATAAGATGAAAAGAACTTGAATAGAGGACACAACACTCCTATTAAATGGATAAGCAAGGAAAGGAACATGATCTTGACAAAACAAGATGATGGGTCGAAGAGAGCGACATCACAATGCCTCCGGAACAAAAGAAAAGAAGCTAGATCATTGGGATAAAGGAACGGAGAAGAAAATGACAACTTGTACCACGAATGAACTTGAAATAGCATCCTTATGAGGAAGGCTCGAATGGTGTTGTTGAAAAATCAACAACCAAATGATATGCTCCAAATGGTCTTAGGGAAAACATTAAAAAATTGATGTGAAATTCTGCCACTAACGGAACAATTGATTGCCTGAGATCAACGAATAGATGAAAAACTTATTTCACCGAGAGGGAAGGGAATACTTTGATCATTGATAAGCACCATAATAGTAACATTCCCAATGGAAGGTTTTAGGTCAAATCTATACCAAGATAACACCAACTAAGAGATTCATGGGTTTAAAATATCTCCTTCTTGATAACTTGTGAATCATGAAACACGAAGCGAAATTGTCAAGAATGATATAATACCACCTCAAAAGATAAGATAGAAATAACTGCACTTCGGAATGCAAGACGTAGAATGCTTGAGCTCCAATAAGAATCTTCAAGAATAGTTCTAGAATGAATTAAATCATTGATGAACTGCCATGGTGAAACTTTCAAAGAACTCTGGATAGATAACAAGATGGTATCAAAGAAAAGAAGCTTGAAAAGAATAAGATGAGTCCTTGCAATGTTTTAGATGGAGCTTCGTGACAAGATACTACAAATACTTGGAACTACGTAAAGAAAAGATGAACAACTTCGAACCGCGAAATTGATACTATGAAGAAGTCCGGAAGAAGGAATTAATTCACCTTGAGGAAACAAGAACAAGATTTATGGTATGCTTATCCTTCATCAACTTAAATTGATGACAAGCAATCGATTTGACATACTACTTATTCTTGTTGAAAAGGCTTAAGAGAGATATAGTGTGGATTTGGAAGGTCTTCAACGAACCACCGGTAGGATTTTGGGGAAGAATGAATGAATTAATATGATAACAAACCTAGAGGAATCTTGAACGAACCACTATAAGCATTGAAAACAAACAAAGAAAAGAGAACGAACCACCGGGAAGAATTAGAAAATGACGAAGGTACTTGACAGAATTTAGATACAAGAGAACGAAGAGATCATGATATGGCTAGAGAATACTTGAACAAAGCTTTGGAATAATATGGAGACGCTTGAAGAATGATAAGAATTGCGGAAATGAAGTTGAAAGATGAGAATGACGAAATCTTTTGAAATGATGGCCTTCGGATGATCAAGAGAGAAAACCAACTCTTGAAATGCTCCGGATGGTCATGAAAAGAATTCTCACAATTGAAAACATTTATGAGGATGGCATGAAGTTAGAACCATGAATCTTCAAGACAACGGGGCAAGATTTAGGAGAAATTCTTCTTCGGTCTTCAAAGATGAGAATGACGACGAGAACCACCACCATGAATTGTTGAGATATCTGGAAGACTGAAAATGGAAAAGGTTGATCCAATGATGAAAAGAATTTGCAAGCGATTTTGGAGGAGGCATATGACTGATGAAAATTCATTCTTTGTCAAACTTTGAAATGAATTTGAGAATAACTCCAAAAAATTAGAAGTGAGAAGTAAGATCATGGGAAAAGACATGTGGGTTATGGGCCCACTCAAAAGAAACACCGTTGGAAATGGTTGCTTGAAATAGAGACTGCACCAGCTGGTTTAAATGGCTTGAATGAGATAACAACCTCGAAATAGCTTGAACGAATTGAGAATGGAAGCGCGAATCTTTTGAGATATTTTGTACACTCTGGAACTAATGAAAATAGTGAGAGGTGAATGATTAAGAGGTGCACTGGCAGGGGAAAGTATTGGACAAACTAAAGGAATATGCTCAACACCGAAGCTTGAATTGAATGCATCGGAAGAATTTGAGAACGAAAGGACGATGAATTTGAAAATTCCTTAGCATCCTCATGGCAATCACCCGATAAGAATATTGAAGGAAAAGAATGAAGAGACTCCTTACCAATAAAATGGATACTTGATTAAGAAATCTGAGTCCTTAATGAAAATGGTGGGATGGTGGGAAAACAAAGGCAACTTGGAACGGACAAAATGAACAAATCCTCATGCTTCTCAATGGCTCCCGTATGGAATACCTTGAAAAGAAGTGCACCAATTGAAAAGGATTGACATGAGAATCTCAATGATCCAGAAGGATTAGCATTCACATAGAAATATAAGAACACCGTTTACGAAAGGTATGGATCAACACTTGACTTCGAAGAAACTCGAATACACAAAACGAAACAAAGGATTTGGCTTGCAAGAATAAGCCGGAAACAAATGCATAACCCTTCATGCATTTGTTGGAAGGATAATCCTAGGTAACTACTTGAATTCCCACCTGAGAACTCCCAAAAGTTCTTGGTTATGCAATCTGGTCCCACGGCTACAAGGAGCAAAATGTCACACAATTCCTAATAGGATATACTACGCTCCAATGTTCCGAATGCGTTCAACACATAACCAAGATATCTCGAAAACTCGTGTACCTCAGACCTTTGAACACACAATGATACTAGTCATGGAAGATCATCTGTGCTATCTCCCCCAGTACTGGGGATAAGTCACTGCACTATTTGCCACCAAGAAAAGTATGGCAGCATTTCGATGTCGGCGTCCTCCGGTATTCCAGACATGAAACGATATCAACTATGATGAAAACAACTTGGAGCTCAACTCCCCGGGTCCAATCCATATAAACGGGAGGCACAAGGACTGAATTCCCGTAACATCGGTATCACAACGATTCCAACAATACCCGCGTGATCCTAAAAAAACTGAGTTAGAAGAATAATGGAATCAAAACACCTACGTCACAAATCCACCTGAGTGACGAAGGGTATAAGGAGTAAAAACAATTCCTACTCTTCAATATATATAGCTAGACTCAAAATAGTTTTTTCTAGGATCGACAACGGCAGCGGTTCGATCAATCAAGGGGGCTCCTACGGTCTGTAAGGCTCTGATACCAACTTGTAGTGCCCAAGATGTGATTCTATCCCAATCATGTGATGAATTTATGATTGGGGAACAACCGCATTTTTAGAGCATAGCAAGGTGGATATCATCACAACATACCATGTACTGAATTAGATGAGAATACAAGATAAAGGCTTACACTCGCCACAAGATGCAACATCAGTACAATAGTTCATCAATACATAGCAATCATCATATAGAAGAGTAGGATCCGACTATGGATGAAATCAAACAAAAAAGAAGAACGACATCCACCCTACTAATCCCAGGCTCCTGACCTGGAACCTATCCCTTGATTAAATAAGAAGCAGAAGAACACCGAAAGCAATCAAGCATCGTTCGCATGTCAAAGCATCGCTTACCTGTACCTACAACTGTTGTTGTAGTAATCCGTGAGGAACAAGAAATCAGTAATCCCATTACCATGGGTATCAAGACTAGCAAAGCTTAATGGGTCTGGAATGGATAAGTGGTGAGGTTGCAGCAAGCACTAAGCCATGTATGGTGGTTAACTTACGATTACAAGAATAAGAAGAGTGACTACACATAACGGGCGCAACTAGTAATGATCAATAAGTGATCCTGAACTACTTACGAGTCAAACATAACCCCACCATGTTCTCTTTCCGAATTCCCTCAAAAAGAGACGGTCACGGGTACACATGCAGTTGGTGTATTTTATTTGAAGTTTAGTGTCAAGTTCTCTACAACCAGATATTATAAATTTCCAATCTGCCATATAACAACGGGTAGGGCTCTCGAAAAGATTAAACCCTGCAGGGGTGTCCCAACATAGTCCATTATAAACTCTCATGATCCGCGGAGGAATATCTCCATATCGGGACAACCCGATCAACTCGGAATCCCGGTGCACAAGATATTTCGACAATGGTAAAACAAAACCAGCAAGACCTCCCAATGTGCCGACACCCTGATAGGAGCCGCGCGTATCTTGTCTCAGGCTACGATCAGATGAGAAAAGCTTATGGTCATTGAGACCCAAGTTGCCAAGGGGGCGCCGCAAGTTGCTCGGTTTTAGACCAACACTTATCAGGAGCACTGGCCCGGGTTGTTGAGTAAGAATCCTCGGGTGCTAGCCAATCCTTATGCAAGTTTTAGCTATTATTAGGCAAATGGTAAAACCAAAGTTGGGCCTTGCTAGAAGAGTTTATACAAAGCAAACTGTCAAGGGGGGCCCATAAACCCCGACCGTGTTAGGAACGCAATCAAGGAAGATAACACCGGTATGACGGAAACTAGGGCGGCAAGAGTGGAACAAAGCACCAAGCAAAAGGCTAAGCCTTCCACCCTTTACCAAGTATATAGGTGCATTAATTAAATAAGAGATATTGTGATATCCCATGATATCCATGAGCCAACATGGAACAACCTGCAACTCCACCTGCAACTAGCAACGCTATAAGATGGGCTTCGCAGAGCGGTAACATAGCCAAACAACGGTTTGCTGGGATGGCGGAAAGGTTAGAGGCTTATCATGGCAGTTTGGGAGGCTTGATAAACAAGTGGTAGGTAGCGCGACATAGCAATAGCATCAAGACAACTAGCAAAGCAAAGATAGTAGTGGCATCCAGCGTAATGATCATCTTGCCTGAAATCCAGCTAGGAAGAAGACCGAGTCCATGAAGTAGAAGAACCAGCATAGTCAAACGAATCCTCACTCGCAACGTAACAGGGAACTATTAAGAAGAAGCACAATTGAAAAGAAGTAAATTACACGGTAAACACACTAGCATAAACATGGCATGACGCACAATAAAGTGTAATGCATGTCCGGTTTAATGAGTCATGGCATGGCAAAGTGCAACAAACAATACTACAAATTAAGTGGAGCTCAATATGCCACGAGTTGCATATTGAGGAAACACCACATTCAGTAATTTAGTTCGCCCTCGTTTATGCTAATCATCAATATTAAATGTTGGTTAACATGGCAAGAGGTGAAGCATAAGTAAACTACACATTTAGGCAATTTAAATGAGGTTGGAAACGACAAACAACACTTTCGGAAAATCCTCATATGCATATTTTGAATTTGGTGCAGTCCTGCTCTAAACACAATTTTAATGTTGTTAAACAGCAAGATAAAGTGCACCATGGTAATCTATACATCTTTCTACCCATTTACATATAAAGATTATTTAATTCGGAGCTACGGTTAATTAATTATGAATAAACAATTTTAGCATGTCATTTATGCAAATTAATGCAAACAGCAAGTTTAAACATTTTAAACATGGATGAGAGTTGGATATTATCAAACTACACAAAATTCTAAGAATTTTACATATATAGTTTGTTTAAATACTATGCACGGTTGTGAAGTTATTAAATGCATCAACTTGAGGGATTTTTCTGCAAATCTGTAGTTATCTCGTTAATAGCTAAAATCGCAGGTAGGAAAAAGAACAGGAACTGGGGCGCATCTGGCTGGGCGTTGGATCTAAGGGGCTCACCATGGGCCAAGCCCGAGTTGGTGGTGCTGGGTTGCAGGAGGCCGAGGGCCCATGCGGTCGGGTCAATGGGTGCAGTCACTCGTTCCTCGGCAGAACGAGAAGCAGGGCGCAGGGCGTTCTTCCTCCTCTTGATGCAGGGGAGGCAACAGCGTGAAGCAGGGGAGCAGCAGAGGGACTTGGCGGGGTGAGGGCGCACGGGAACCAGCCGAATCCGAGGCCAGGGCGGCGGTGGAACGCGAAGGCTTGGCGGTTGGCGTCCACGATGTCGGTTGTTGCCTGAAGAACAAAAACAGAGGGAATTTAGAGAAGAAAATGGGGAAGTGAAGAAGAAAGAGACGGCGAGGGAGATGACAGGGCACGATGGGGCCTTCTTGGAGTTGCCGACGACGACAAGGCTGGTCATCAGAGGCGCGAAGGCGAGGTTGTGTTTCCCAGGGCTGGAAGGAAAGCCTCTGCTTGTGGTGTCCATGGTTGCATGAGCGACCTCCTATAGAAAAGAAGAGAGAGCGAGTTGAGGGAACGAGGAAGACAGAAGAAGGAAAAGGGGTGGCGTGCTGTTCATCTCTGGCAGGGACGGTGGCCCCCTGCGGCTCACCGGTCGACGAGAGGTCCGACGCGAGGAGGGATCAAGGATCTCAGGCTCCTGAACGAGGGGAGGCTTGGGCACGATGCCTCCCTGCTTAGCTACTACGATCATGAGAACAAGGACATGTGCACACAAGGTGGAGCTTTGGCACTACGCTGCTGCTTGGGTGGCCGACCGAGGCAGCAGGACAAGAATTTTGGAGAGAGGTGGCGGCCTTCGGGATTGTGTGGACGAGGAAAACAAGGAGAAGGAGGATCCCGAGGTGGATGGAGACCGGGTGGCGGTGGGGGAGGGACAAACCTCCAAGGTTTTAGGGTTAGTCTATATTAGGTATGAGGTTGGTCTATAAATAGTGGAAGGGGAGGTTCGTGGGTCCTTCAATCTAGATTGGGCGTTTGATAATAAATGGCAAGGGGAGTCCAATAAATAAATCGAAGATGTGTCGGGGATGATTGAGTTTGATCCTGATCCATTGGTAATGATAGCCCGGTTTGGGACTGGGGAAGTTTCGGACATGGTTGCGAAGGGATCTGAGTACTGTGCAGAGATGTTAGGCGGTAGCATGGAAGTGTGGTTAGGCTCGAACAGTCAATGAAGGTAACAGAGAGAAGCGACAACTACAAACAGATGCATGTTTTGAAAAAGATGACGACAACAAAATGTGGATGCAATGCTAATGATGCGATGATGAATGCAACAAACCAATAATACACATGGTGACAACGAAATAATTGGAATGCATCTGGAACGTCTGTCTTGGGTCGTTATAGCCCATGAAAGGTAGTCTTTGGGATCATTGCTTCCAGATAACTCAGGCATGGTGAACTTGAGATTGCCATAGCATTGCTCTTCATTGTGTTGTTGTTGGGGGTGATGCTCTTGCCATGGTGTAGGGTCTTGAGCCACTTGCTCCTCGTGCTCCACTTGATTGTTTTGTCGTTGAGGTTGTGGAATTCTTGCACAGTTCCTCATTTCTTGGTGCTACTCAAGTCTTGTGGCTTCTTCTTGGCGCTCTCGGTGGATGGTCTCGTCTTGTTCCTGGTTGCATGCGCAGACGGCTTGAGTTGCTTCATTGAGGGCACATTGTGCTTCAAGGCCTTTCTCTTCATGGCGTAGTTTCTCTTGTTGAAGGGCATCGCCATCATGATGTTCTTGTCGATCTTGGCATATTGGAGCTTGCTCTTGGACTGGAGATTCATTAGCTTGTCGCCGTAGGCATTCACGTTAAGGAAGGCAGCCTTGTATGCCATGAAATGGGTTTTGTGGATCTTGATGATCATCATGATCTTGACGACATTGTGAACGAGCTCGTGGAGGACTTACTTTCAAAGAGGTGTAAGAGGAATGTCAACTTGGATGGTGTTGGCTTGATGATGTCGAAGATGTAGAAGAACGGTTTACCAACAAGGCACGAATCTCCTCCCATTGTGTGGAGAGCTTGTGGTCGAGGCAGTCTCTTGTACGTTGCTCGGATTGTCGCAAGTCAGTGGCGAGTAGGTCGATGTGATCGTTCAACGCTTTATTCTCTTGATGCAAAGCTCTTTGCACGCCGAACAGGTGGTTCTTGGTAACATAATTGTTCGGGTGGTCATCTTGCTTGATGAAGAGTGGATTCAAAGAACTAGTTGGCCTATCCATGAGCACAAGCAAGGATGTAAGTGGAAGAAAGGAAAGAACTATACCAAATGTACCTTATCCAATGTTGAAGGTAGATCAATGATCACTCAAAATGTAGCAAGGAAATAGCACAATTGGTACCAGATCTTGTCAATTCTCACACCTACACAAGTAAAGCTTTTGGAGTAGCTTGGTGAGGATGGTGGCACAAATTTATGCAATTGTAAGCAAGATTCAATAAAGATTCACAAATTCTCAAGTGCAACAAGTAGACCCATAGCAAGATGTGGCATACAGGAACACAAGCACGGATAGATAAATGGGGTTGTGCAACCAAGGAAGGAGCTCAAAATGTGGAATCCACAGAAAATGCTCTTGTTGCACAACACAAGAGAGATACTAGCACGATTGCTCAATAGGCAGATACGATACATGTGTACAACCTACAAACCAAAAATGCAGCAACTTCTATCACAAGTATGTTATTATATATATAAACACTATACAGATCACGGGATGAGAATAATATTCTGATCACAACCTGACCTACCCCGCCAGTAGTACGTTGAACTTCCCTGTGAACTAGGTTGAACTTCCACCAACATTGCCCAAATGGGGCTTGCGATATACCGTTGGAAAGCTATGGACACCAGTATCATGACCAACTTAAACTTTTGGCAAAATGTAAGCGGTTTAAGAGCAGTTTTGAAAACCGTTTTTTCTTCACACAAAAAAGGTGAATCGTATTTTCGATGGCATTTCTAAACCGTTTATCAGAATGAGGCATATAATATGGCGTTGGAAAGCTGCTGCAAAACCTCTACTTCCACATGTTGAAAGTTTTCTCTAATTCTCTATGGTTAAAGATTAATTTGAAAAAACATAAAATTTCGCAAACCGAACAGCCGAGTTCGTATTTTCAACATCATTTCTAAACGGCTAATCCAATTGAGGCATATGATACAGCGTTGGAAAGCTTATGAAAATGCGCTACTCTTTCATTTTGAAAGTTTTTTCTAATTTTGAACGGTTTAAGAGTAATTTAGAAAACGGTACAAGTCCTACCGAGTTCGTTTTTTAGCTCATTTTTTAACCTGCGTCAGAATGCAGCAAATGACATGGCGTTGGGGAGGTTGAACAAATGCGTAACTTTTTGGTATGTATTATTTATCCCAATTCTTTACGGTTTTAAGTCAGTTTTGAAAATGGCTAAAAAATTATTTTCGCCGTATTTTGTACAAACTTTATCGGAATAGCACAAATAATATACCGTTGAAAAGCTACGGAAAATGCGAAACTTTTTCATGTTGACAGTTTTCTCTAATTCTCCATCGTTTTCAAGTAATTTCAAAAATGGCGAGATCATTCGTTCTGCCTTTATCGCGAAACAGATTCGTCAAAAATGCATCGCATGAAGTACCTGAACTTCTTGGTATGAAACCTTGAACTTCACTCTGTTTTTCACGTGCTTTTTTTGCCCGTGGCTCTCCATCCACGCACCGGAACACTCACCGGAATTGAGCAAGTAATATACCGATGGAAAGCTGTTGTAGACATGCAACTTCCCGTGTTGTTCACTTTTTCATACTCGCAACGGTTTTAAAAGTTTTTCATGTGAAATTCATTCAGTGTAGTAGTTGAACTTCCTGTTGTTTTCAGTTGAACTTCTGTGACGTATTTTTGCTTGTAATTTTTTCATCCATTCGTTAGTGTCACACAAATGATATTCCTTTTGTACAAATCTCTCTCACAATAATTTTTTGAACTTTCTCCGACGAAGGACTTGAACTTACACAAATGATTTCCTACTGTTTTGAAGTAAATTAGAAAATGACGAGATCATGATTTCTGCCTTCATCGCGAATGGAAATACACTGCGTGAATTAGTTGAACTTCTCATGCATGTCTGTTCAAACTTCACACTGTTTTTAACGTGTTGTTTTTTGCACTACGTGAAGTAGTTGAACTTCTAGGACGTGTCTGTTCGAACTTCACTCTGTTTTTGACGTGCTGATTTTTCACGTGGTGTTTTTTGCACTATGTGAAGTAGTTGAACTTCTGGGGCATCTCTGTTTGAACTTCACCCTGTTTCACTTTTTTGTATTTTTTCTTATATGAAATACACACCATGTAGTACGTGAACTTCCGGTTGTTATCACTTTGAACTTCTCTCTGGTTTGAGAGAATTATTTTAAAACACAAAAAATAACATATTTTTTATGTATTTTGGACATCTAAATACACGGTGAACCTCTCTCAGAAGAATTTTTCAACTTTTCCTCGCCGAGCACTTGAACTTCTAGCAACCATTTTTTCGTTTATGAGTTGTTTTTAAAAGTGCAAAAACGGGCGTTGTGTTTTTTATTTTTTGAATACGTAAATCCTAGGTTTTAATAAACTCCGAACTTCTCTGTTATTTCAATTTGAACTTTACCTTTTTATATTTTTGAGCAAAGAATTGTATTCGATTTTTATACAGAAAAAATCGAACATGGAAATCCAAGGTGAACCTCTCTCGCAAGAATTTTTGAACTTTCCCGGAAAGAGCACTTGAACTTCTTTCAACAAACCTTTTAAACTTTTATTTTTCTATTTTTGTAAATTGGACTTCTTATTTTATTTCATTTAGTAATGAAAAAAATCCTAGTTTTCTAGAAATATTGAACCGGTCCATTATTAAAATTCGAACTTCTAGAGTTTTTTGTTTCTGAAACAATGAAAGTCCTTTTTTGTGAATTTTGAACTTCTCTATTTTAAAAAATTGAACTTCTTGTTTTTTTTATTTTTTAACTTCTTGTTTTCATTCATTAATTATGAGAAAAATGTGAATTTTGTATAAACATCAAACTACTCCCTTTTTTAAATTTGGACTTCTTGGTTTTATTTCTTTTAATAACCGCAAAAAATCCTAGTTTTTTTGTAAACTAGTTGTACTATATTGGAATGTGTGCTTTTTATATTCGACCTCCTCACATCATTTACATGTAAATGGTATTTTCTGTCGCGTGAATTTATATGAACTTCTCAGTAAAACTAGTTTTTTTTGGCAATATGAAATACTTCACCTTGTATATTTTCTGAGACGTGGCTTTGATTTTTTTTTCTGAAAAAACAAAACATCCCTTTTGTGCGTAAGAAAATACTTTGCTTTTTTTTTCTAATCTTTGCATGTGGCGGATGGGTGTCTATGCAAGCATCACACTTCTTTGTTGTTTAAATTGAACTTCTCATTTTTTTTATTTTTTTTCTTTTACCTCTTGAACTCTTTTTCATCCACGTCCATTTTTTGAGTTTTTTATGTCTAACAATTGAACTTTTGTTGTTCGTGACTTTGAACTTCTTGAGTGTTCGTATTTTCTACAAAAAAATGAATATGATTACATCCTTTTTTGAACTATTCAAAATAATATTATTTGAATGTCTACATTCCATTTGATCTTACCAGTTTCTTTCACATGCATACTCCCCACTTTGTGTTTTCTTGTGCATTGTTGATCGACCCAACAAAGCTTGCAACAAGCAAAAGAATCAGAAACACAATAATACAAAATCCTTTTTCATGCTTCTTTACATTGCCAAATCCTTCTTGCTCTTTTGATTTTGCATGCACGGATCGGACCTAATATACAAAACAAAATGAAGAAAGAGTAGCACTTTTTTTAGAAAGTGATTTGCTGCCTGTGTTACTACTGAATTTTTTCAGATAAAATAATTTGCAATCTGCAACCTCTGTATCCATCTTCCTTCACAAACTCACATGTTTGAACTGCTGCATCTGGACGCCACGGGGCCAAACAAGAACTGTGTGCACGAGACAGGGGACAGGGGACGGAGCATCGGGATCGAGGCGGCGCTCATCGCGGGGACATCATATGGAGGAGTAGCTGGGCGCAGCGAGGGAAGACTGGGCGGCACGGGTCCATCATGGTGGGATGCACCACCACATAGGTCCATCAAGGTGGCGGCTGACGGCGGGATCCGATGCGAGAGCGACCGCCGGAGGCATGGGAGGGAAGAAGGTCACGGTGTCGGGTGGAAGAAGTTCGCGGCAACAGGTGGACGAAGGACGCACGGTGGGAGGATCCCTGTGGTTGTCGCGTGGCAGCAGGATCCCGACGATGGGAGGTGGGGCGGTGGCGGTTGCAGTGGCGCGATTCCGGTGCCTGTGGCGCGACCCCATCATGGGACGACGCGTGCGGCACGATCCCCATCGTGGGACAGTGGCGGCGGTGCGATCCGGGGCGAGGGACGGCTCCCACGCCGGTTGGTAGAGGTGGGCGGCGCACCGGAGCAAGGGGCGGCGGCGGAAGGTTGGGTCAACGGTGCCTCGAGGCAGGGGAAGCAGGGGAGGCGACGCCTGGATGCAGAGAAGCGGGGGCGGCGGCGCCTGGATGCAGGGGAAGCGGGGGACGACGACGCCGGGAGGCAGGGGCGGGGGCGGCGGCACCGGGAGGCAGGGGAAGCGGGGGGGCAGTGGTGCCGGGAGATCGAAGAGCGGGGGAGAGACCGGGGAGGTTGGGGATCGAGGGAAAGTGGTGGATGAGTGGGTGTGGTTTTTTTTTTCCTGCGCGGGTTCGGGGAGTTCGGGAAAGTCCACCGGGTCCTATATAGGGGTGTGACGTGATCCAAATAGTTATTCTAATCCTGGGATTAGAATAATGCTACTATATATATAGCCGGTCTATTCTGCTAATATTAGCAGAATAACTATTCTGATAACACTTCCACACTGCACGCTCAATGCAAGTGCACGTCATTGTTTGGATCAAGTGTGCTGCAGTACTCACACGAGTGAACTTCGTGTCAGAAAAAACTGCATGCAGTGTTTTTTGGTACTGTTTTCACTCTAATTTTTTAACCATTTGTCAGAACGAGGCGTATAATATACCATTGTAAATCTATTGATTAGGCGCAATTTCGTCATGTTGAACACTTTTAGAGATTCCTCTCGGTTTAAGAGAAGTTTCAAAAATAGTGCAGCAGATGACGAGTGGCAGCGAGTGTATTTTCGTGATTTTTTCTAAACTGCTCATCGGAATAATGCAAATGATACGCCGTTGGAAAGATATCGCCGAGGTGCAGTTTTTCATATCTATTATTTTCTCTAATTCGTTACGGTTTAAGAGCAGCTTCAAATTTACAAAATCGCGGAATTATGTTTTTAATTTTTTTTTTCAATTTTCGGTACTGTTTTCACTCTAGTTTTTGAACCGTTAGTCGAAACGAGGCGTGTAATACGTCGTTGGAAAGCTATGGACAAGGCACAACTTTCATATGTAGAAATGGTTTTGAGATTCCTTAAAATTTTAAGTTAATTTTGGAAATCGTGCAGCAGACGACGAGTAGCAGCGGCCGTTTTTCACGAATTTTTCACAAACGGCTTGTCAGAATGAGTCAAACGATACGCTGTTGGAAAGATATCGACGAGGCGCAACTTTTTCATGTAGAACACTCTCTCTAATTCTTTACGGTTTAAGAGGAATTTTGATTTTACCGAAATACGAACACTATTTTTTGCGACACCCAAATCGACGTGCGTACTTCATCCGACTAAAAACCGCACTGCATCGGACGAACATCGCACTGCATCAGATAGTCAAGTGAACTTCATGATTTCCTTAGTCCTTTTTTCTAACTTTTTTTATGAAACATGAAACACACCCTATCTCGTGGGATGAGTGAAGTGCAGATGAGAGGGAAAGTGAACATCTACACAAATCAAAGTGGATTGAATGGATTTTTTGACATTTTCAAACTACGTTTTATTAAATATGTTTAAACTGAATTATCGAGGCTAGTGTACTGCATTGTTTTGCAAAATGTTTTTGTAAGTTTGCATGGCTGAGGTTAGTAAACTGCGCTATTATTTTTCATTTCTTTCTTTCTCATCTTTTTACGAATGCTCCCTGACTGCTGAGAGGAGGCAAGTGTACTCCGTCAACTTTTCTTCCAAAAGAATTCTACTACACACAACAAGAGAGTGAGCTGCATAAAAAAATCGACTTTTTGCACTTTGGCAACATAGTGAACCTCTGGGAAAAAGAAAATCACTGCAACGATCAAACAAGTGAGCTGCATTTCAAAAAAGTATTGTTTTGTTATCTTCAATGCACGATTTTGGGAGAGCTGTGATTGGTGGGTCTATGGGCTAGGAGACAGGGCTGCAATGCTCCTCTTTATCCACAGTACAAACACATACAAATCACAATGATGAAGGACTTAAAAAATAAATTCATAATTTTTCCCGTGAAATACAAGCCGGTGCCTGCGCACTGCATGTCCAACCCCCGTAGCACTGCACCTGTGCACCCATGGGACTACAACCAAAAAATGAAATACGCAAAAATGTCAATTGTGAGCAAAATACACACAAATCAAACATCCTCGCGGACTGCACACACATGGTCGCCGCACTGCACGTTGCTGCTGCCTGTAGTGCACGATGTTGTTGCCTGCAGTGCACGTTGCTGCTCCCTGTAGCGCACGCCGCTGGTGCCTGTAGTGCATGCTGCTGCTGCCTGCAGTGCATGCCGCCATTGCCTGCAGTGCACGCCGCTGTTGCCTGCAGTGCACGCCTCTGTCGGATCTTCTGTCGCTGCTCTGCAAAAACAAAGAGAACTACACACGCACGAACTAGGAGCCGATGAACAATAGCGAACTTCACATGCATGAAGAAAGAACTTGGAGCCATGGATCAGCGAGCAGGTGGGCGAGGCAAGACATGGCCGCGACGGATCAGGTCGTTGGAGGTTTGGATCCGGCCGCGACGACCGGCAGGAGGTCATCGGATGTAGCCAGCGCACCCTCGTTTTTTGCAGCAGAGAAGGTAGAATGCGGCGGCCGGATCTAGTAGGAGGTCGTCGAGGTTCCGGGGAACAGCCGGTCGCGGGAGTAGGAGGCAGGTCAGCAGGCGGTGCAACGCTGCACCTGCACCAGGCGACGGCGGGGCTTCCCTATCGCTAGATCCAGAGTAGCCGGTGACGGCTACAATGGATCTAGTGGGGCGGCCCAGGAGATGGAGGTCGGGGCAGGCGACGCGCGGGGTGGCGCTCGGTGCTGGCCGGGGCGGGCAGCGCGGGTGGTCCTTGCGGCGGGCGGCGGGCGGTGCTGGCCGAGACGGGGTGGCGCGGGACGCAGTCCGGGGCGGGCGGCGCGGGTGGTTGCTGGGGCGCCATGCTCGTGGTCATGGGCGTGATGGCGCTGGGGCGTGGGTGGTGGTCGGGAGGTGGGCATTGTGGGATAGATGGGTGGAGCCGTGGAGGCTTGACCGGGGAAGAAGGTGGGTTCGGTGGGGTGGGGTGCGTGGGGCTGGCCGGCTGGGGTGGGTTTTTTGTTTTCGTTTTTGCAGTTCGGTGGGATTCCGGCGGTGCAGGGCGTTCAGATAAGCGGGGATGTACGGAATAAGGTTTTAGTGTTAACAGAATAAGGTCTTAAGGGTGTTATCATAATAAACCCATCCTCTATATATATATATATATATATATATATATATATATATATATATATATATATATATATATATATATATGACAGCACTATTCGAATCCCATTATTAGAATAGTTATTTGGATCACACCGCGCCCATATAGGGCCTGATGTGGTGTTCCGGAACCCCCGAGCCAGCAGCGACAAGAAAAAACCCACGACCACGAACTGACAGAACTTCCTCCGATCCCCGCCGACGGCCGCACCCACCTCTTCCCACCAGCCTCCGCCAGCGCCGGCGACGCGGCCGCCGCCCACCCGCAGTATCTCGCACTGCCACCACATCACCCCCGCCTCCAGGTCCGGCACCACCTGGTTCGCCACCAAGCTCCCACCCAGACCCCGACCACCCCCTCCCCCCGCGGCGTGACCTCCCTATACGCCCCAGCCGCCGCGGTGACCTTCCTGATCGGTGCCGCCGCGCGACCTCCCGGACCTCCCGTCGCCACGACCGGACCCCCGACCTCCCTACCACCACCGCGGCCGCACCCCACTCCAATCGCATCGCCGGCAACGACCACCCCTCTTCCAACCGGCCTCCCACCACCTCGCTCCCCCTCCACCACCGGGAAGGCTTCTCCTCCCCCTTGTTTCTCGGCCGAATCCAGTGGGAATGAGGCGCCGATTGACCAAGCAGACGCGGCCTCCTCTGCTTCCAACACGGGGACGCCCTCCCGCCCGCGCACTGTTGTCAAATCACCGGTCGTCACCTGCTGCTGCTCCTGGGTGGTGGTGTGGTCTCCCTTCTTGGCCGCCGTGGGGAGCCTGCTGGATGGCTCACGCGCCTCCCCAATTGCAGCGTCAAGGCCTTTCAACACCGCAACCCAAGGTTGTTCAACGTCACAACCCAATGTCGTTCAACTCCCATGATCTCCCTCTTCTCTGACCCTGCCGAGGACTGGAGTGCAGCGCCACTGCCTCTGGTGCTTTTCCACCTCCTCTGAATCCCACTGGTGGAGTTCCCCTTTGAACAATGCCGCAAATTCTGGAGGAATTTCTTCTATTTAGCAATTTGTGTTATGATGTTTTGGTACTTGCTGTTGTAGCTCAACCCTGCCCTATGACGTTGCCGGCGTCATCCTCTCGAGGCGAGCTAGCTCTGATCCCATGGCCATGGCGGGCTCCCTTGCAGAGAGTTGGCTCTGGTCGTGCTCGAGGCCGCTGTCGCTTATGGCCGTTGTACACCAAGTGCAAAGATGTTTTGTGAAAGTTCTAGTACAGCTATACGGCGGCCGCCCTGAAGTTCTACTATGGATGTATGCCAAGTTCTACGACGGCTATATGCCGGCTATCACGCTAGTTTGCATGACTTGCTGCTGGTGGTTATATACTTTCAATCTTTTAGCTTGATGTTTTGAAGTCTCCCTAGAACGTTCTTCCGTACTTGTGATATGAAGCTGCTACTTTTGTGATCGATTGGATATATACAGAAGCCTGCTTTCGATTTCTCTTCTCCCAGGCGTGTGTAGCTGTTTGCTTGTGCGGATACAACTCACATAGTCTTCCCAGATCTCCAAAAGAACCGAAGTTCAGTTTCTAGCAAGTTACAAGTTTGGAGTTTATTTCATTAATATCTGAAGAAGACTTGTAAACGATTATATTGTTCATTGCTCAAAAAGAAGATTTGTACTTCTCTCTACTCGTCTCTCCCTGTGAACCATGATGTCTAGTAGTTTGTGAAGAATGATGTTAACTACAAATGTATAGTAGTTTATGAACCATGATGTTAATTGATTTTTTTGCAGCTCGGCGTATTGCTACTGGAGCTGGTGTCCATGCAACAGCGTGCATCAGGGACTCCTTCCTCGTTGACATAGACAGAGGCGCTCACAACCTTGGCGCTGCAGAGCGTTATAAGTTGTTGTAAAGTTATCTCACTTATATTTGGAATAAGGAAAAATGGCTGAAGGTCAAAAGAAATTGTTCGAGAAGGTCAAAAGTATGTTAAAGTATATTTTTTGGAACACCAACACTCTCTCGACATCAATGTTGGCAAGTTTTTGCACTTGCATTCTGCAGAACAAAATAAAAGTTGTGGCTTTGTTGTTCCATGCCGAATTATTAAGTGAATTGATGGACGCGATGTGCCAAGAACAAAATTTGAAGAAATTAACTGAAGATTGCGTTGACTCTTAATGGATCAATGTATGCGTGTCTGCCACTGAAGTTCAACTATGGACTGGAGAGCCGGAGGAGATAGCGAGCGTCAGCGTGATGGAGGATTGTGGGCCAACTCAAATGCCATGCACGGTCTTGCGTTAGTGTGCCTTGGTGTGTGCGTTCTTACTGTGGTGTGACTGCTTGAGTGTGTGTTTGTGTGTGTATTATAGCAAGCGTACTTGATGTGTGGTACTCCTTGTGTCCTTGCTGGGTGTGTGATCCCACGTGTGTGATTTTAAATAGAAACTTTGTCCTTGAAAAAAAGCAGAAATTTTAAAACACAGTCTGCTTTTAACATGTGCAATTTCAATTTGAAAAAAAAGCCACACCTAACAAAGTCCACGATTCAAAATTTTATTCGTATATAACAATTAGGTAAGTGTATACAATATATATATATAATATATAACATAACAAAGTGTGGAAATCAGAATAAAAAACACTATTAGTTCACGAATAAAGAACAGAGAAGAAAAGGAAGAACAAAGAAGAGAAGGAAGTTCGATGTTTATGACAAATTATTGAGATATTTTTTCATTACTAAAAGGAAAATAAAACCTAAAAAGGTGACTTTCTCGTTAAAAAAACTGAAAGTTCAAATACAAATAGTGGAGCGGTTCAATGCTTATTACTACATTAGGATTTTTTCTGTTACTAACGAATAATCCAAGAAGGCCAAATTAAAAAATAGAGCAACTCAAAATTTCTAGAGAAAATGTAATTTCCCCGTTCTACAAAAAAACTTAGAAGTTCAAATTTTAATAATGGGGAAGTTCAATGCTTATTATAATATCAAGAAGGTCAAATTGAAAAAACCGAGGAATTCAAAAAATTTATAAAAAAATATTTTCCTTCTTTCAAAAATAAGACCTAGAAGTTCAACTTTAAATAATTGAGGAGTTCGATATTTATTACATAACTAGAACTTTTCCTGTTACTAATGAATAACATCAAGAAGTCCAAAACCAAAAAAATTGTGAAGTTGTTTAATGTTTATAAAAACTGAGATTTTCCTCAATGCTAAAATATTAAGACCAAGAAGTTCAATTTCAAAAAACGGAGTAGTTCAATGTATATAAAAAACTCAGGTTTTCATGTTACTAGAGAATAAAACCAAGAAGTTCAATTGGAAAAAGCGGAGCAGATTCATATTTATTTGAAAAATCGGATTTTTCTAATTACTAAAGAATAAAACCAATAATTTCAATTTCAAATAATGAAGAAGTTCGATGTTTATAAAAATACACAATGAAGTTCAAATAAAAAAGTTGTGATTTTAGGTGAGCCATATTTTTGTGCGGAAGTGCTGTGCATGCGCTTGTGCGTAGTACATTGAATAGAACAAAAAAAACTATTTTGGGTGCCCTCTAAAATGTTGGTCCTATTGCTTATGAGAATTGACCCATATTTTCCTATTGTTTTTGCACATGTTGGATTCAAGGGAAAATGTGTATAAAAAGGTGTGATTTCAAAAGTTCAGCTATAACGAACATCGAAGTTCAAACCAAAAAAAATGTAAACAAAAAAATCATGGAATTCAAAGAATGAAAACTATGGAGTTTTATGAAAAAACATTAATAGCACACGAAGTTCATGTTTCAGAAATTTTGAAGTTCACGTGTACCATGTAGAGAAGAAAAATAATCAAATGAAAAAAGTGACCGCCTAGGCCATTTCATCGAAAAGCAAAAAATGCATAAAATGTCGCGACAAAATTCTATAAGAGGTTCAAATTTAAAAACCGAAGCAGGTCAACGTTAAAAAAATGAAGTTTTTAATATCTAAAAGACAAATTTGGAAGTTCAAAAAATTTGAGCAAGAAGTTAAAAAAAGTACTTCAAAAATCTTTATAATGGATTTTCCCCGTTTGTAAAAAAAATCAGAGAAGTTCAAATTAAAAAGAGGACTATTTCAGAAAGATTGTATAAAAACTGATTTTCCCCATTCTATAAAAACTACAAGTTCAAATTAAAATAACAGTGCAGTACCATTGTTTATATAAAAAAGCATTTTCCCCGTTACTAACCAATAAAACTAAGAAGTTCAAAACTTTAAAAATGCTGAATTTCGATGTCTATAAAAAATTCAGAATTTTCATCTTATTCAAAAATAAAACCAAGAAGTTCAAAATTTTAAAATAGACAAGTTAAAAAAACTCAATTTTCCTAGTTACTAAAGAATAAAACTAAGAAGTTCAAATTAAAATAATAGGGAAGTTCAAGTACTGCAAGGAATGCATTTCAGATGAGAATAAAAATATAGAAAAATAAAAGCTTAAAAGGATTGTTGAAAAAAGTTCAAGTGCTCTGTTTGTGGCATTTCAAAAATTCTTGCGCGAGAGGCTTACTTTGTATTTCCATGTTCGAAAACACAAAAAAATAATTTTTTTTTTGTGTTTTAAAATAATTCTCTCAATCCAAAAGGAAGTTCAGTAATTATTTTGGAGCAATTTGATTTCAAAAATAAAATAAAAAATTCAAATTATAAAAATGGAAAAAGTTCATGTAGTGCATGGTGTGTGTTTAAATATGAGAAAAATTAATTAAAAGGCAAGGTCCAATTTTTTTGTTGTTATAAGTTCAAGTCCTCGGTCGGAGAAAGTTCAAAAAATTATTGTGATTGAGGTTTGTACAAAAGGAATCTCATTTGTGAAACACTGACGAATGGATGAGAAAAATTAAAAACAAAAATACGTCATAGAAGTTCAACGTGAGAATAGCAGGAAGTTCAACTACTACACTGAATGAATTTCAGATGAAAAAGTTTTAAAACCGTCGCGAGTATGAAAAAATTATCAACACGGGCTTTCCATCGGTATATCACTTCCCCAATTCCGATGAGTGGATGGAGAGCTACGAGCAGTGGATGGAGAGCTACGAGAAAAAAAACACGTGAAAAACAGAGTGAATTTCAAGTAGACGTGCCGAGAAGTTCAAGTTCTTCACGCGGTGCATTTTCGAAGAATCTGTTTCGCGATAGAGACAGAACGTATGATCTTGTCATTTTCAAAATTACTTGAAAACAGCTAGGGATTAGAGAAAACCGTCAACATGAAAAAGTTTCACATTTTCTGTAGCTTTACAACAGTATATTATTTACCCCAATCCAATAAAGTTTGTAGAAATTATGGTGAAAATATATTTTTAGCCAGTTTCTAATTTCACTTAAAATCGTAAGAAATTGGGAGAAACAATATATACGAAAAAGTTTCGCATTTCCTCAAGTTTCGAACGCCATATCATTTGCTGCATTCAGACGTACGGTTAAAACATTAGCTTGAAAATACGAACTCGGTGGTACTTGTATTGTTTTCTAAATTACTTTTAAACCGTTCCAAATTAGAAAAAACTTTTAACATGAAAAAGTAGCGCATTTTCATAAGCTTTCCAACGCCATATCATTTGCCTCAATTGGATTAGCCGTTTAGAAATGACATCGAAAACACGAACTCGGCTGTTCGGTTTGTGAAATTTTACGATTTTCCAAATTACTCTTTGTCCATAGGGAATTAGAGAAAACTTTCAACATGTGGAAGGAGCGGTTTTACAACAGCTTTTTAACACCATATTATTTACCTCATTCCGATAAACGGTTTAGAAATGCGATCGAAAATACGATTCACATTTTTTGTATGAAGAAAAAAAAAGGTTTTCAAAACTGCTCTTAAACCGCTTACATTTTGCCAAAATTTAACTTGTGTCATGATACTCGTGTCCATAGCTTTCCAACAGTATATCGTAGGCCCCATTTGGGCAATGTTGTCGGAAGTTCAACCTAGCATAGGGGGAAGTTCAGGTCGAACAACTCAGGCAATAAAATAGCAAAAAACGCAAGTTCGTCATGACCCGAGAGCAAAATCCGCTAACGAGCGAAATTCCTATTTAAAACGGACATTTAGTTGCTAAAAACCTTTTTAGATTACACTTATATCATATAGAACACGACTAACCAGAATAATTCGCGCGGGGAGACACGGTTGCGAAGATAGCCCGAAGGTCGGGTTCCTACAGAGGGAAGTTCAGGCGTGTAACTCAGGAAGTTCATGTTTTGATCAGAATAATATTATGATCTCGTGATCAGAATAGTGTTATATTTATATATAATTTTCCGGTTGTATGATCCAAGATGATCGAGTATGACAATCTTAAGTGCAATGTAGTATGATGCTATGGTTTTTTTGCTTATAAGCTCTTTGCGTATCTGTTTCTTTTGCTTAAAAGCTTTTTGGCTCTTTCTCTTTGAGCTCTTTATTTGGCCACATATGCAAAACTTCACAAACCAAGATAGCAATTGTATATGTGTAGTGACAACCTTGTGACACAAGACATGATACTAAGATGTTTGTACCAAGATGATATGGTATGTATGCAATGGGAATGACGATTACTAATGTGCACAAGTAACATTGCAGGCAATACTCAATGGCTAGTCTCGATAGGTAAGTGACACAAAATGGGCTAGGGGTTAACAATGCAATGGCAAGGGAGAATGTACGAGAGTGTCGTCGAGGTTACCGCCCTTGCTTATGATTGGTATGAAGATGAATGGGTCATTGATGATGACCTGTTTGTAGGCCATGAAGGATTGATGATGTGGTGCACGGTCACATGTACGTTGGCAAAGATGTCATTGCACCTAGGGCGAAGATTCCCTTCTCGAAGAAGTGTCAAAGTTGCGGAAGTCGTCAGGCAGTTGTTGACCGGTGGTAAGGCGGTTATACAGGTCGAGCGGTAGTACCTGTGTTTGGAGCCGTACAACCGATAATCACGGGAAAAATTTCCAGATTTCGGATCGGATTGGAAATATATGTTTTTCAGCTCGCAAGTTGATGGGGAAACAAAATTTTTGGGGGAATTTTGTGGTGGGGAATGGTAGGTCTACTCAAAACACAACGAATCCATGGATCAAATCCAACAAAACATCATCAAACCAACAAAAAAATCTAGGCTATTTTTTATGGGGATTTTTGAAATTGGGCAAGAACACACAAAATTAGGCTAGAAAACGGTGGGGGAGACTCCAAATTTGTGATCAATCTTGGCTCATGATACCAAGATGATGTAGGGTGGAACCCTAGGGGGTAATCTTTCACGATTCAGAGGTGAATTCCCGAAGAACATGACGAACATACGAGGGGAAACATGAGGGAAATTGAGAGGAAACACTCAAATCAATGAGAAACGGTCACACATGTGCTAGATCCATGAACACAAAGAGAGATACATGATTGAAATCCAATGAAGGGGGATGCAAAGGTAACTAGTTCATCTCCTAGAAGGAGGTCTTGAATCCACTAGGGGATCGTCCCACAAGAGGGGGGTCTTGAATCCACTTGGGGGATATTCTCCTAGGAGGCCTCGGTCTACAATGTAGTAGGTATTAAGTGGATGAGCAAAGCACTATCTCCAGAACGAACTATCACAATGCTGACCCTAATTCGGAGCTAGGAGACGAGTATTTATAGTCCAAGGGGCAAGTTGGGGGTACATGGGTTGAAACCCCTTTCACTGTGCACAGGCAGGCCGGTAGTGCCAGTCATATGAGTGGTTGTACTGCTGGGAGCTCATGTGCTGGTTCCTGAAGGTGTTCACGGAAGTAATTAGCGGTTGTACCGGTGGTCGGACTGGTTGTACCGGTCATACTATAGCTGGGGGACAACCGGGGCGGTACCGATCTTGTGCCACTCGATTATAGAAGCTGGACCGGTAGTTGGGTGGTAGTCGAGCAGTTGTACGGGTAGGGTGGTAGTTGACCGGTAGTTGGGCGGTTATACTGGGATTTTTGGACTGGGCGGATTCTCCTCTATGCTCTTGGCTCCATCTTGCACCATAACTTCTCCTTGGAACCTAAGCATTCAAAATATTTCATTTTGAGGTAGTAGCCATGTCTCAAGTTGGTCAAAGGGACGTTCAACAAGGAAAGAGTTAACCTCCTTCTCGATAGCCCTTGCACGAGCTCGTGTCACTGGTCCACTTGGCACTTGGGGAGGTGAAGGTAGATCAATGGGGATGACCTTGGGATGCTCCGCATCAAACACTCCCCCTCACGTGTGGCTCCCTCACACCTATACATGGACCAAAAGTGGGTTGTAATTTTTTGTTTCTAAATTGCGCCAGCCGGCTCTTGAACTCAAGACTTGTTGGCTCTGATACCATGTAGAACTGCACACACCATCCAGTTCACCCAAAAGCCCAAGCTGATGGGGAAAGGTGGGCTATGCATTTATACTTCAACAACATGCATCACAACCTTAAGCTACCTAGTCTATGCATATAAGTTGTGAAGCACTAGACTCACTACCATTGTCCACCTCCATCCTCTAGTCAAACCTGCCAAGGAATACCCCACACCCATCCTCCTCGCAATCACCATTTCCTCACCCCTAGAATCATGTTAGTGGTGCTAATGGACTAAGCAACTACAGAACCACCTTCAATGATGTGTTGTTATACTAGATGGGTACCCATCGGGCATGGATACCCATTGGTTATGGGCACATGCATGGATTTATGGCTGATGGGCATGGTATGTGTAGGATTTTATGCACATGAGACACATGTAGGTACTGGTGTGGGATTATTGTACTCGCACCATAACCTACTCATTGCCATCCTACTCATAACTAGTACAAAGAGAGAAAGAAAGGGAGAGGGAGGGAGAGGGAGAGAGAGGGGGAGAGAGGGAGAGAGAGGCAGAGGGAGAGGGATAGAAGAGAGAGTGAGAGAGGGCACAATACCTACACTATTTACACAATGTGTTTTTGTCTCTGTGTGATAGTGAGAAGTGGCTCAGAGATAGGGAATGTGTTAGGGAGAGACAAAGAGTGGGTGTGGGGGGGGGTATGTGTGAGAGTGAGATAGTCATAATATGGAGTCTAGCTACTTATAGAGAGATGTGTGTGTTTATGTGCGAAGGACCTATAAAGTGTGTGTATGAAGAAGGTCTGAGAGAGAGAAATAGGAGATAATGAGAGGAGGCATAGAGTGTGTGCATGATAGAATCATCGCAGACCATGATAGGATGTTTCTGTGAGTGGGGTTAGTGGAAAGAGTCCTCGATATGTGGGACAGAGAGAATCAATGACATAAAGCCCGAGAGAGAGAGAGAGAGAGGCAGAGAGAGGTAGAGGGAGAGGGAGGGTGAGAGAGAGAGGAAGAAAAGGGTGGAAGAGAGTTTGGGAGAGGGTGCAATACCTATCCTATTTACACAATGTGTGTTTTTTGGTGCGTGAGATAGTGAGAAGTGGCTCGAAGACAGGGGATGTGTCAGAGAGACAAGGAGAGAGAGAGAGAGAGAGAGTGCATGCGCACGCGTGGGAGAGAGTCATATCGAGTCTAGCTACTTAGAGAGAGATGTGTGTGTTTTGTGTGAAGGACCTATAAAGTGTGTGTACAAAGAAGGCCTGAGAGAGAGAGAGGAGGCAGAGCGTGTGTGCAATAGAGTTATCATGGATCACGGTAGGGTGTTTCCTTGAGTGGGATTAGTGGAAAGAGTCCTAGATGTGAAGAGATGGAGAGAGAGAGAATCAGTCTAGAGATCCAGAGAGAGAGAGAGAGAGAGAGAGAGAGATAGTGTGTGAGTGAGTGTGTGAGTGAGGGAGGGAGGGAGGGAGGGGGAGAGAGAGGGATAAGATAGTGTGAGAGAGGGTGCAATACGTATATTATTTACACAATGCGTGTTTTTTGGTGCGTGAGATAGTAAAAGCTAGCTCGAAGACATGGAATGTGTCAGAGAGAGAGTGTGTGTGAGAGAAAGAGGGTCAGATTGAGTCTAGCTACTTAGAGGGAGATGTGTGTGTTTGTGTGCGAAGGACCTATAAAGTGTGTGTACGAACAAGGTCTATGAGAGAGAGTGGGAGGGAAAGATAAGTAGAGGATGCATAGAGTGTGTGTGATAGAGTCATCATGGGTCAATATCGAGTGTTTCTGCGAGTGGTATTAGTGGAAAGAGACCTAAATATGTAGAGAGGGAGAAAGAGAGAGAATCAGTACCAGAGAGCCTAAGAGAGAGAGGGGAGAGAGATAGGGGAGAAAGAGAGGAAAAGAGAGGGAGAGAGAGGAAGGGAGAGGGAGAGAAGATAGAGTGGAGACAGGACGCAATATATGTACTATTTACACAATGTGTGTTTTCGGGTGTGTGAGATTGTGATAAGAGGCTAGGAGATAGGGAATGTGCCAGAGAGACAAAGTGTGTGTGTGTGTGTGTGTGTGTGTGTGTGTGTTCACGCGTGTGCGTGTGTGTATGGGAGAGAGAGAGGGAGAGATCAGATGAAGTCTAGCTACTTAGAGAGATATGTGTGTTTGTGTGTGAAGGACCCTGTAACGCCCCGAGACCGACGCTCCAGACGCCTTCCATATTTTTCGTTGTTGTCGTGTGTTTTACTTTTGTTTGGTGCATTTCTTCATGTCATCATTTGCATTGCATCGGCACTCTGTTGTCGTCATGTTTTAAAACTTGCATCCATTCGTAGTTGCCGCATTCCCCCCTTGTCTTCGTCGACCTCTCTCAGACCCCTCGCGTGCGTCCGAAACTTGCCCCGAACCCGAACCGATCAGTCATCACAGTTGGACTCGGATCATCCCCTTACATCCGTAAAATATCTTTGCTGTTTTATTTGGGCTACCTAACCTACTTATTCTCGGCCGCCCAATTTCGATCGGAGGGTCCGAATCTACCATAAACCCCCCCTCTTTCCTTATATAAGGGACTCCTAGTCTAAATCTAGTCAAACCCTAAAATTAAGGACCTGTGTCCCATCCAATCCTCCTCCCCGCCGCCACTCTCTCGGGATCCATCCCGCAGCCACCTGGTCTCCCTGGATTTCAACGCCGGCCAATCCCGACCGAATTCCATCGATCCATCCATCCAACCGCATCTCCCAGTGCCCACCTCCTCACCCCGAGCAGCACGCGAGGCACCGGCCTCCTCAGCTCATCCGGCCCTGCAGCAACCTCGCCGGAGCTGCACCCGTGTCACCGTCGGCGACCACCTCCATCAGGCCGGACCCCGCACCCCTCGTTGCTTCTCCTACTCCTGTTCCATCTGGTTCCCACTCTCACTTGCTCTCTGTCTTCTCCATGAAGACCCGCAGGAACATCGCTACCATGGTCAACCTCGACTTGCCTCGCCGCCGTCGGGTATGGAAGGGTCGACCTCGGTTTTGCCTCCCCGCCTCCTTCGATGCACCACCAGGAGCCCTTGAAGCCTCGCGCCGCCCCGTCTTGCGAGCACATCGGTGCCTTGGACTGATGCCGCCAAGTCCCCTGCCGCCGTCGTGAGTCCCATGCCGTCGGCCTTCCCTGCGACCTCGCCTCCTCTGCTTCGCTCGAGGAGGACGACCTCAACATCAAGATCCCCTGCTTCCTCTCTAGCAAGCCTCGCCGGAGTCCAAGCCATCACCGTGCCCGCGACCATCGGCTAAGTCTGTTCCTGCGTCCTCTTGCTGTGCATCGAGCCGCTGGCATCGAGAGGAGATGCCCCTGCACCGAGCCATCCCCGACCTCCATCTCGTCGCCCACGTCGCCACCTTGCTCCGCGCTCGCCGTCGTCCCGCAGGCGAGCAGCACCAGCAGGTCGCCGCCCCTGCTCCTCCTCCTTCCTGTGTTTTCTCCTTTCCCTGCTGCTCCTCTCTGAATTTTCCCCGCCATGGCCGCCTCTTTGCAGTTCACCCACACGCCCGACGGGATCAAGCTACCGGAGATCCTGCACCAGCCCTGTCGTTGCCTTCTTACCCGTTGTTCCAGACCCCGCCGACTCGCGCCACCGTCTTGCGCCATGCCCGTGCGCCGGTGTCCCCTTCATCGAAGCCCTGCTTCGGTTGCAGAGTACGAGCGCCCCCCTTCGATCTTGACCGGCTAGGCCACCCGCTTCGCTCGTTGACCGCGGCCCAGCAGCCTTCTCCACCGATCTGGGCCATGGCCCATGGTGAGGCCACCCCTAGCGCCCCTCCTTTGTTTTTTTGTCTCCTGTTGGGCCAGCCTGCAATTTCGGCTCGATAGCATTTTTTTCCTGACCTGCGAATTTGTCTAATTATTCCAGAGTTTGCAGTTTTGCAGAAAAGTCCTTCATGTTCATGCATTAATAACTCCACAACCATGCATCATATTAAAACAACTTATATATGTAAAATGCTTAGAATTTCATCTAGTTTCATAATATGCCACTTTCATCCATGTTTAAAATGTTTAAAATGTTGTTTGCTTAAATTTGCTCAAATGCCATGTTAAAATGATTTATTTCATAACTAAATAACTGTAGCTCCATTTTTAATAAACTTTATGTGTAAATAGGGTGGAAAATGCATAGATTAACACGGTGGACTTTATTTTCCTGTTTAACAACAATAAAATATGTTTTAGGGCAGAACAGTACCGAATCTAAAATGTGCATATGAGGATTTTCCGGAATTGTTGTTTGTTGTTCCGGCCTCATTTAAACTTGCCTAGATAGGTAGTTTAATTATGCTTCACCTCTTGCCATGTTTAACAATATTTAATATTGTTTGGCAGCTTAAACAAGATTAAACTAAATATGTTAATGTGGTGCTTTGTCAATATGCAACTTGTGGCATATTGAGCTCCACTTAACTTGTAGTATTGTTTGTTGCATATTGCCATGCCATGCCTCTTTAAACCGGACATGCATCATACTTGTTTGTGCATCATGCCATGTTTATGCTTGTGCATTTACCATATTGTTTGCTTCTTTCCGGTGTTGCTTCTTAGTTCTGGTAATGTTGCGATTGTGAGGATCTGTTTGACTATGCTTGGTTCGTCTTCGCCCGTTCGTCTTCTTCATGGACTCGTTCTTCTTCCTTGCGGGATTTCAGGCAAGATGACCGCTACCCTGGATCTCACTACTATCATTGCTATGCTAGTTGCTTCGTTCTATCGCTATGCTGCGCTACCTATCATTTGCTCTTCAAGCCTCCCAAATTGCCATGTCAACCTCTAACCTTTTCACCCTTCCTAGCAAACCATTGCTTGGCTATGTTACCACTTTGCTCAGCCCCTCTTATAGCGTTGTTAGTTGCAGGTGAAGTTGAAGATTGCTCCATGATGGACATGATTATGTTGGGATATCACAATATCTCTTATTTAATTAATGCACCTATATACTTGGTAAAGGGTGGAAGACTCGGCCTTATGCCTGGTGTTTTGTTCCACTCTTGCCGCCCTAGTTTCCGTCATACCGGTGTTATGTTCCTTGATTTTGCGTTCCTTACACGGTTGGGTGATTTATGGGACCCCCTTGACAGTTTGCTTTGAATAAAACTCCTCCAGCAAGGCCCAACCTTGGTTTTACCATTTGCCTACCTAAGCCTTTTTCCCTTGGGTTTCCGGAGCCCGAGGGTCATCTTTATTTACCCTCCCGGGCCAGCTCTCCTTCGAGTGCCAGTCCAAACCGAGCGATGTCCGGCGCCCCCTGGGCAACGAGGGTTTATGCCAACCCGACGTCTTGCTCATCCGGTGTGCCCTGAGAACGAGATATGTGCAGCTCCTATCGGGATTTGTCGGCACAGCAGGCGGTCTTGCTGGTCTTGTTTTACCATTGTCGAAATGTCTTGTAAACCGGGATTCCGAGACTGATTGGGTCTTCCTGGGAGAAGGAATATCCTTCGTTGATCGCGAGAGCTTATCATGGGCTAAGTTGGGACACCCCTGCAGGGTATAAACTTTCGAGAGTCGTGCCCGCGGTTATGTGGCATATGGGAATTTGTTAATGTCCGGTTGTAGATAACTTGACACCAGATCCGAATTAAAACGCATCAACCGTGTGTGTAGCCATGATGGTCTCTTTTCGGCAGAGTCCGGGAAGTGGACATGGTTTTGGGTTATGTTTGACGTAAGAAGGAGTTCAGGATCACCTCTTGATCATTGCTAGCTTCACGACCATTCCGCTTGCTTCTCTTCTCGCTCTTATTGGCGTATGTTAGCCACCATATATGCTTAGTCGCTGCTGCTACCTCACCACTTTACCCCTTCCTTTCCCATTAAGCTTTGCTAGTTTTGATACCCATGGTAATGGGATTGTTGAGTCCTCGTGGCTCACAGATTACTACAACAACAGTTGCAGGTACAGGTTATGCGATGGCCATGACGCGAGATTGATGTTTGCTTATTTTGGAGTTCTTCTTCTGCTTCTTCTTCGATCAGGGGATAGGTTCCAGGTCGGCAGCCTGGGCTAGCAGGGTGGATGTCGTTTGAGTTTTTGTTTATGTTTCATCCGTAGTCGGATGGTGCACTTATGTATGATGACGTTGTATTCGTGTGGCATTGTTTGCCTCTTGTATGTATCCCCATCTATTATGTAATGTTGATGCAATGATATCCACCTTGCAAAAACGTATCAATATGTGGTTCTATCCTTGGTGGGACCTTCGAGTCTCTTTAGGATAGTATCGCATATTGGGCGTGACAGACCCATAGAGTGTGTACGAAGAAGGCCTGAGAGAGACAGAGGATGCATAGACTATGTGCGCAATAGAGTCATCATGGACCACGATAGGGTGTTTCTATGAGTGGGAATAGTTAAAATTGTCCTGGATATGAAGAGAGGGGGAGAAAGAGAGAGAGGCGATGGAGAGCGTGTTTGCATATGCATGAGAGAGAAACATCGTTTGTGAGTGAGATTCGCGAAAAGAGTTGTAGATACGGAGAGAGAGAGAGAGAGAGAGAGAGAGGGAGGGAGAGAGAGAGAGAGGGAGACAGAGAGAGAGGGAGAGGGGTAGAGAGAGGTAGAGGGAGAGGGAGGGTGAGAGAGGGAGGAAGAAAAGGGTGGAAGAGAGTTTGGGAGAGGGTGCAATACCTATCCTATTTACACAATGTGTGTTTTTTGCTGCGTGAGATAGTGAGAAGTGGCTCAGAGACAGGGGATGTGTCAGAGAGACAAGGAGGGAGAGAGAGAGAGAGAGAGAGAGAGTGCATGCACGCGCGTGGGGGAGAGTCATATCGAGTCTAGCTACTTAGAGAGAAATGTGTGTGTTTTGTGTGAAGGACCTATAAAGTGTGTGTACAAAGAAGGCCTGAGAGAGAGAGGAGGCAGAGCGTGTGTGCAATAGAGTCATCATGGATCACGGTAGGGTGTTTCCTTGAGTGGGATTAGTGGAAAGAGTCCTAGATGTGAAGAGATGGAGAGAGAGAGAGAGAGAGGGGGGGGAGATAGTGTGTGAGTGAGTGTGTGAGTGAGTGAGGGAGGGAGGGAGGGAGGGGGAGAGAGAGGGATAAGATAGTGTGAGAGAGGGTGCAATATGTATATTATTTACACAATGCGTGTTTTTTGGTGCGTGATATAGTAAAAGCTAGCTCGAAGACAGGGAATGTGTCAGAGAGAGAGTGTGTGTGAGAGAAAGAGGGTCAGATTGAGTCTAGCTACTTAGAGGGAGATGTGTGTGTCTGTGTGCGAAGGACCTATAAAGTGTGTGTACGAACAAGGTCTATGAGAGAGAGTGGGAGGGAAAGATAAGTAGAGGATGCATAGTGTGTGTGTGATAGAGTCATCATGGGTCAAGATCGAGTGTTTCTGCGAGTGGTATTAGTGGAAAGAGACCTAAATATGTAGAGAGGGAGAAAGAGAGAGAATCAGTACCAGAGAGCCTAAGAGAGAGAGGGGAGAAAGAGAGGAAAAGAGAGGGAGAAAGAGGAAGGGAGAGGGAGAGAAGATAGAGTGGAGACAGGACGCAATACATGTACTATTTACACATGTGTGTTTTCGGGTGTGTGAGATTGTGGTAAGAGGCTAGGAGACAGGGAATGTGCCAGAGAGAGAAAAAGTGTGTGTGTGTGTGTGTGTGTGTGTGTGTTCACGCGTGTGCGTGTGTGTATGGGAGAGAGAGAGGGAGAGATCAGATGAAGTCTAGCTACTTCGAGAGATATGTGTGTTTGTGTGTGAAGGACCCATAGAGTGTGTACGAAGAAGGCCTGAGAGATACAGAGGATGCATAGACTGTGTGCGCGATAGAGTCATCATGGACCACGATAGGGTGTTTCTATGAGTGGGAATAGTGAAAATTGTCCTGGATTTGAAGAGAGGGGAGAGAAAGAGAGAGAGGCGATGGAGAGCGTGTTTGCATATGCATGAGAGAGAAACATCGTTTGTGAGTGAGATTCGCGAAAAGAGTTGTAGATACAAAGAGAGGGAGAGAGAGAGAGAGAGAGAGAGAGAGAAGGTCGATGGATACTATGCGCGTGTATGCGCGCGTGAGAAAGATAGTGCTTGTGCGAGGAGAGGCTATCGAAGAGTGCTCTATGCATAGAATATTGTTCTACACCATAAATTTGATATAAAGCAGATTCAATTATTTGTACGGGATCTTGTTATTTGCAATTCCCATATTAACAAACGTTGGTCTATCAAACATGCTTATTCTACCAAATTTGAGCATGTGTATGGTATTATTTGACATTACTGATCTATAGAGTCAGTATTTTGAAATCCTAACAATGCATTGGAACTGCTTCATGCTCTTTTTAAGGCAAGGGTGTGGGGGTGGCATTCGTCGGTAGTTAATGTGGGGGCTTCCCACAATGCCCATTATCTCCATGCCTAGCACAGTGGTTCATATTTTTCATGGGGATTGAGGCAACGTCCTCTCCCTCACGAGAACCCATGCAGTGCAATCCGCGGCACGACACCGCCAAAGATTCGCCTGCAATTGCATAGTTTATGGTTGGCACATGTCACGGTCCCTGCGAGAGGCAGACCCCACAAGCATGGGTCATGATAGTCCCGGTTGGCGGAGTGGTGCCAGTTACCTCCCGGCAACACAAAACCTTGTCGCCTCCAAGGTGGCATGCAAATCTCATCAATATCCAAGACAAAGGGGACAAAGGGGATATTCTCCCTACAACAGCAACATCCCTCTCTCTTGGCAAGCAACCAAAGGATGGGACACCCTTGCTGACTACACATTCAGAAGGAGTCTATCCTTCACTGCCTCCTGGCAACGTGGTGATATGCAGATCTTCGTAAAGACTTCTTGATGTAGGGTGGAACCCTAGGGGTCGATCTTTCACGATTTGGAGACGATGAACCTCGGCGAGATCCCTGCTGAAGAAACCCACAAGACCCCCAGCAAGATCCTTGCCGGGAACGACCGCAACACCACGGCAAGACCCTTACCGGGGCCCTGGCAAGGCCCTTGCTGAGGACATCCACGGGGTTACGGCCAGGCCCGCACCCTCCAAGTTTCCACCACCGCTCCCATGCAGCTGCCTGCCCACCCGCTAGGCAGGCGCCTGCGTGTTGACATGAGGCTTCTCGGCCAACTCAACACATGCCTACGTGGTGGCATGCAAACCTTCGTGAAGGCCCTACCACTGCGCCACCTCAGCAGCCTGCCAGCCTACATGGCGCTGACTGCCTCGATGGCCCAGGCGCGTGTCAAGGCAGGGCGAAGCGGCAGTAAAGTGAGGGGGACACCTAAGAGGCGCATTAAATGCGTCTTGTCCTGTAATGGCAAGCGATAGGCTTAGCCACAGTACCCCGATGCCACCTCCTTTGTGCCACTGTGGTGATCCCCTTGCCTATAAAAGGAGGCCCAAGGCATCCAGGAGAAGGATTCAAACCCTTGGACAAGTTACGCTCATTGTAGCTAGCTCAAGAACTCCAAGAACACAGATATACATACTAAAGCAGGACTAGGGTATTACGCATCCTTGCGGCCCGAACCTGGGTAAACGACCCGTGTTCTTTTGCTGGCTGGTGAACCTGCTCTTCTCTCGACCCCGCGCCCTGCAACAGTAGTAGGGATTCTTGTGATCCCATAGGTGTCGTTTTCCACCGACATCTTTGGCGCGCCAGGTAGGGGGCGCAATAGTGAGAATCTGGTATGCAGCTGCCTGCCCACCAGCTGGGCAGGCGCCTGCATGTTGACATGAGGCTTCTCGGCCAACTCAGCACATGCCTACGTGGTGGCATGCAAACCTTTGTGAAGGCCCTACCACTGCGCCACCTCAGCAGCCTGCCAGCCTACATGGCGCTGACTGCCTCGATGGCCCAGGCGCGTGTCAAGGCAGGGCAAAGCGGCAGTAAAGTGAGGGGGACACCTAAGAGGCGCATTAAATGCATCTTGTCCTGTAATGGCAAGCGATAGTCTTAGCCACAGTACCCCGATGCCACCTCCTTTGTGCCACTGTGGTGATCCCCTTGCCCATAAAAGGAGGTCCAAGGCATCCAGGAGAAGGATTCCAACCCTTGGACAAGTTACGCTCATTGTAGCTAGCTCAAGAACTCCAAGAACACAGATATACACACTAAAGCAGGACTAGGGTATTACGCATCCTTGCGGCCCGAACCTGGGTAAACGACCCGTGTGCTTTTGCTGGCTGGTGATCCTGCTCTTCTCTCGACCCCGCGCCCTGCAACCATAGTAGGGATTCTTGTGATCCCATAGGTGTCGTTTTCCACCGACATCTTTGGCGCGCCAGGTAGGGGGCGCAGTAGTGAGAATCTGGTTTAGCAGCTGGTCGAGCAGCTCCTCATCGCCATGGCTTCCAAGGAAGAAGGCAACCAGGCGAGCGGCTCCGTCAGCGGGTGCAGTAAGCGTTCGTGCGACAACAAGAAAGCTAAGTCATGCAAAGTAATTCCTTTTTATATAAGGTTATTTTCCTCGGAGATCTTCCCCTTGGTATAAGAAACCTGCACACAGTGGGGCCCTTCCATTATTGGCAATGCCCTTGGTCTGTTTTGAGTCCGCTCAACAGATCGAGCGGCTGCGTCGAGAATGGCAGGGTGGCCTTCCGCTATTGGCAACGCTCTCACTCTATCTCGAGTCCGCTCGACAGTTTGAGCAGCCACGCTGAGAACAGCAAGGTGGTTCGCACGGCAGCAAGCACACCCTGCCGGCCGCTAAAGGATCCGTCCTTCAAAGCGATGTGGTTTGAGTTCGCATGTTGGCAAGCCTGCCCAGTTGGCGTAGGGTGGACATACAAGGAGGGGTTGAACAGGGAAATAACATGCATCGATTTAAAATACTGCAGAGTTATATTACACCAATTGTTGCTGCGGTTCTAACTAAAGATATGAATTGTCTTGGTAGTGAATCTACAGCAGCAACAAGAAATGGGGTGCCTAATCCCGGCGTTGGCCCTCTATCCTCTGAATTCCGCCGACGCGACTGATGAAGGGCTCGATGCGCTCCTTGAGCACCGTGAGGTCTACCTCGCCCGGCAAGCTATCCAGCGTGGTGTCGAAGTCAAGTTCGGGGTTCTAGTATGCCAGCTTGGTGAGGACCTTGGTCACAGCACCCTGACAAAGTGTCTGGGCCTTGTTTGCCAGGGAGCTCGCCCGGTTGGAGTCGAATCGTTCTAGGGCTCCAAGAACGCCCTCGAAGAACAGGGTCAGCTTGGTGTTGGGGCTCGTGCTTGGTTCTGGGGCGTACCTCACTTCCGGCATCCCCATGTCGGCCAACTGCTTGGTGATCCTGTTGGCAACGTCGGTGAGGCAGCTGATCCAGAGGTCCTCGCCCTTCACAAGATTTGCGTGGTTGGCGGTGTCGTTCTTCCGTAGCTGCCTCTCCTCCGCCAGGCTCTTGGTCAGGGCTCCCTCCTAGGCTTTGGCCTCCGTGAGCGTATTATCAAGACCCTCCAGCTTCAACTTCAAGTCCTTGATGGAGTCGTTGGCGCGGGAGAGCTGCTCGGCCTTGGTGAGGTTTTCGTCTTGCACCACCATCAAGGCGTAGCTGGCCGTGTCTCTCTCCCTCACCAGCTGGTCGGCCCTGGCCTTCAGGCTGTCCCGCTCCACCTCCAGCTCCTTCACCTTGTTGCCGTGGTCCAGAGCATGGGCATCGAGCGCTTCCTTGTGCTTATGCTCCAGCTCTCGGGTCCGCGCCGCGCAAGCTTCTCGACCTCCTCATCCTTGCCACGCAGTTGGGCAGCAAGCGTCGCTTCACGGGCGGCGAGGTCCTCCTCCTGGGAGTTCAGCTAGGCCTGGCCATGGGACCAGATGGCCTCGGCCTTGGAGGCCTCATCCCTCACCTCCTCCCTGGTCTTCTTGATGTCGGCCTGCTTCAGGAGGAGCTCCAGCTCGCGCTACACCAGCTGGCCTTGGGCGGCTTTCAGCTCCTTGTGGGCCTGGTGGAATCAGGCATGCGCCTAGGCTACGCACTTCCCGACGTCCGCCTCCGCCTGGGCCGCCACCGCCTCCCTGGACTTCGCCTTGTCCAGGCGGGCGTGGTGGAGCGCCTGCAGCTTCCAGAAGCTGGCGCCCATGGCCCGAAGAAGCTGCTCCTCCTGGGTGCCACCACCATCGGCTCTTGGCTCCTCAACGACCTCGAGCCCGGCGGCGGCGAGCACTTCGTCGTCAAACACCTCCCCTCGGGCGGCACCCTAGTGCTCACCGTCCCGGGGAGATGGACGAACAAGTCGTCGCTCACCTTCAGGTATTTGCCTGAGCCAGAGGCAGTGGACGAGGAGGGTTGGTCGTCAACCACCTCATCCTCGGCAGCAGCCTTGCGGGCCTCCTCCTCCACAGCGCCCTTGCCAGCCTCCTCGGCGACGCCCTCGCCAGCCTCTCCGGCAAGCCTCTTGGTGGCATCCTCGGCTGCGGTCTCGGTGGCCTCCTTGGCGGCGACTTTGTCAGCCTCAGCCACGGCTTCCGCGGTGACCTCCTTGATGATGGTGTCGGGGTTCTCCTGGTCCACCGAGGGGGATCTGGATGCCGAAAGAGGGAGTAAGGCAAGGGAAAAATCAAAAGAAGAAAGAGAAATAAGAAGAGCAAGAGAAAATAGATGACTTACTCGTGCCGGGCTGTGAAGAAGTGGCCCCCTCCCCGCCAACATCTATTGCCGGGACGGGGCCGCCAGCGCCCAAGTCCACCACCTCCTCCTCCATGCGTGTGGGCTCGATGTCTGGCGCCCTTGCCGGGGACACCCCTCGGGGCGGTCTGGTCGACGGGGGTAGCGTGGTGGGGGTGGCCCTTGGTGGCTCCTCCTGCTGCTGCCCTCCTCCTGCAGCCACGGCAAGGTCAGTACCAAGAAATCATGCCCTGACGAACGTTGATAGGAGGTAGGTGGTGAACGCACGCTGGGGGCTGAGCCGGGGGCTGTGCCGCGGGCTGCTGTCCGGGCTGCTCTCCACCACCAGCGGCGCCTTTGAGGTACCCGCCGGGGGCTGGCTCGCCGTCGAGGCCTTGGCCCTCTTTGCCGCCCGCTGGGCCAGCGTCTCCATTTCCCTGCAAGAACAAGTAAAATCAAGGAAGGCGGCACGATTAGTGAGGATGGAAACAACGAGGGGCGGAGTGCTTACTCCTCCTCCTCCTCCTCCTCTGTTGCCTTCCTCTTCCCCCTCGGGCTGAGGGATGAAAAGTCAATGGCGACCTCCGTGCCAGCACCTGCGGGGGGAGGGGGAGGCGATGGAGTCCGGTAGCGTTTGGATGAAGAAGAGGCAATCATCTTCTTCTTCGCCACCGTGGCCTTCTTCTTTGCCATCGCGGCCTCCTTTTTCACCGTCGCGGCCCTCGTCACGCGCACGGTTTCCCCTGACCGCGCCTCAGCCCTGCCGGGCTGGACCGTCTCGCCAGAGCTGGCCCGATGCAGGACGCGCCTCTTCTTCGTAGCCGAGGGGTTGTCGGCCTCGGCCTCCTCCTCGGATGATTCCTCGCCCAAGCCCCGGCAGGGGGGCCTTGGTACTGGTGCCGCTCGCCTCCTTGGTGGACTTCACCCACTCGGCGAGTGTTGGGGATATAACTACTGAACATAAACCGCCCAGGAGGGGTCGGATTATGCTCATCCGTATTGAAGCCCACGAAGACAAGGAGTATGGCGCTTTACTATTGAAGCATAGAGGCCTGGAGCCCAAGGGCAGATTAAGGCCCATAGACGTAAACTGCCATGAGTTATGTAACTTGAGTTGTAAGTTAGAGAAAGATAGAAACCAAGCCGGACACGTGTATGAGTCGGCCTCGGTATTTTGTAAACCGCCGGGTGTCAACCTGTATATATAAAGGGATGACCCGACAGCGGTTCAAGGACAAGAAACAACAACTCGAGAGATAGGTAAAGCGGATCCGCTCCCTGCTCCTCGAGACCCCATGAATTCCACCACAACTGGATCATAGGCTTTTACCTTCACAGCAAGGGGCCAAACCAGTATAAACTCACCATGTCCTTTGTCCGGTTTAACCCCTTTAAGCTAATCTCGTTGTGATGGCTCCAGACTAAGTCCTCTCGCTAGGACATCTGACGTGTTAATTCCACGACAGTTGGCGCCCACCGTGGGGCAATCGCATGATGGTTTCGATTTCTTGAAGGGCAACTTTGAAGGACTCAAGGGATACGCGGTTGGCCGGATGACTAAGAGTCATCGCGGAAAACTCTACATCGACGACGCAGGCTGGGGCCCCGAGGCCGGCTCAATCGAGTACTGGTACCGGGTCCCCTTTGGAGGAATTCACGTCTTCATCGGCAAGATCGGCGAACCGGGCCCTGAGTTGGACATCTGCACCAACCTCATCGAGACGGCTCAGCGTGCGAGCCCCGCCTGAGTTCAGCCTGCCATGAAGCATGCGTTCGTGGGATCCATCCATGGTACGGAATCTGAATCGGTGTCCGATGGTGAGACGGTCGTTTACTCAGATGGCGAATCATCCACCAGCGAGACCGAGTCACTGTACCAGCTACAAGATGGCCAATTCTGGGGCTGTTCCGATGGTGAAAGTATTCCGTACCCCCTTGAACCGCCAAACCGGGTTGCGATCTTCATGGCCAGTACGAAGCCCACATTGCAATCTTCAACTACAGCAGCAATGACTTCCGGATTGGCAGCCGGGGCAGGAGGCCCCGCGCGCCGGCCGGCTCAAGTTCTTAACGGTTTATTGGACACCTGGACGACATTGTCGACCACAGCAGTTACCCCGGAGACTCAGGATCGGCATAATATGGAGGTCACAAAACTGCGGGATCAGGTAACTCAGGCCAAGGAGGACTTGGTGGCTGAGGAAACCAGGATGGCTGATGAAAGGGCCGCTTTAGATGCCCAGTCACAGCGGATTCAGGTGGAGAATTACCGGCTCATGCTGTATCAGAATGCTTCGAATGAGGTGTTGAGGAGGAGGCACCGGTCTCGTCTGCTGCCGGTTTATGAAGCAATGAATCTTTTCAACACGCTAGGGGCAGGGCCAAACAATCCGGCAGCGGTAAACCGGACTGAAGCACCTGGGACAGGAGCGTCGGATCAGCCACGGATGATGGACCCGCCTCGATGGACAGATAACCCGCCGCAATACATGCCGACCCCGCCGGGTCACTTCTCCACCCCTTTGGATAATATGATTGTTGCGATGTCCCGATTGGCAGCTATTCCAATGGAGGGCGAGTCTACAGTGGCGGTTGAGACGCGGCGGGCCAGGGATCTCCTTCAAACCACTATGGAACAGAAGTAGGCCAATTCATATAGCCGAGACAGAATCCATTCAACCCCTCGTCCAAGCAAGAGTTACAACAGGCGCATTGATGAACCAACTTTGTCAAGCAGTGCGTGGAATAGTGACGCCCCTCGAGGGCCTAATTCGGCGCGCGGTGGTGCAAATGCTTAGGATGTGGTGGATAATGGTAGAGCATGGTGGGAGGCCGATTTAGCAGCGCAGTTAGCAGCGTAGTACGCGAATCATCAACCCACTCCGGTTTGACCGACGGCGTCAGTAGAACAAGGACTGGCTTTCAGCTCTTGGGGGGTGTCGTATCTCACCCCAGCTCTACGTAATGTGTGGTTACCCAAGGATTTCAAGGGCCCACGTAAGGTGCCTAATTACACCGCCAATTTACCCCCTGAGTCATGGGTTTGAGAGTTATGAGATGACGATGGAGATGCTGGATGTGGACGAAGCGGCATGTGCAAAGTACTTCACCATGATGTTGGACGAATGGCTCGCACTTGGTTAAAAACTCTGCCCGTTGATTCTGTCAGTTCATGGGACGAGTTGAAGGCCCGGTTTATAGCAAACTTTAAAGACACGTGTAAGCAACCCATGTCAATCATGGATCTGGCCGCTTGTGTCCAAGGAGAAGGCAAATCAACAACTCATTGGGTGTGCCGGGTTTCAGAAATCCTGCATTCGTCGGACCGCATCAATGCTGATTCGGCGATCATAACATTAGAGGGCAATTGCCAATTTAAACCGCTGAAGTTGAAGTTGGGACGGCTGAAGCGTCACTTCAATGACATGGGAACACTTATGGCAGCTTTGGTTAAGTACGCCGATTCGGATAGTACCAAGGATCCCGAGTCTGACGACGAAAAGCCAGAGAAGGGAAAGAAGAATGTCAGCGCAAAAGGACAGCAGCATAATCAGGCAAGCCGTGGGAATAATGGTAAGCGCAAAGCGGACAATAATTCCGATTTTGTGGCTAACACCAACATACAGGATAATAATCAGCGCCGTAAGGGTAAACCGCCACCGCGGGGCAGAGGATCAGGTATGAATCTGGAGCGCTTGCTGAACCAGCCCTGCCCAAAGCATGGGATGCAAGAAAAGCCAGCTACACACCTATGGAAGGATTGCTTTATTATGCGAGAGTTCAAAAACTCGGATCTCTTCCGGTTTGATCATGGACCATCTGCCGGTTCAGGACCCGGGTTTCACGGGCCGGGTTATGGTGGAGGTAACTCCGTTTCAGGTTTTCAAGGTAACCAAGGTGGAAAGGGCAATCAAGGCAGTCAGGGCAACCAAGGTGGTTATAATCAATAGGGGAATCAGCAACAACAGCAGTCGGGTTATCAGAGTAACCCGAAGCAGTTAAATGGGGGACAGTATCATGTCTTCACTACTAGTCTGTGCAAGCGCGATCAGAAGCTCCATAAGAGGGTAGTGAACTCCGTTGAACCGGCAGTGCCCCGTTATTTGCGCTGGTCTGAACAGCCTATAGTGTGGAGTGGGGAAGATCATCCGCCCCGGTTGATAATCCGGGTCATCTGGCGTTGGTGGTCGCACCGCAGGTTGGAGGTTATAAGTTCACCAAGGTGCTCATGGATGGAGGGAGAAGTATCAACATCTTGCATTATGAAACCTTCCGGCGTATGGGGTTGACGGATAAGAATCTTAAGCCATCGAACACCGTTTTTCACGGTGTGGTGCCTGGTAAATTGGCCTACCCGGTCGGTAAGGTAGCTCTGGAGGTGGTTTTTGGAGATGATCGGGATTCAAGATCACAGACATTGACCTTTGAAGTGGAAAAAATCAGAAGTCCGTACCATGCCCTATTTGGACGGCCGGTCTATGCTAAGTTCATGGCAAGGCCGTGTTATGTTTATCTGCAGCTCAAGATGCCGGGTCATAAGGGGACCATCACTGTTCATGGCAGCCGCAAGATTACTTTTGAGTGCGAGGAAGGTGATGCGACTTATGCTGAGTCAGTTTGTGCAACAGAGGAGTTAAAATTCTATAAAGACAATGTTGATCTGGCGGACATGACTTCTCTGAAGAAACCTACTACAGAGCATGATCCGGGTTTGAAGTTTAAATCGGCTGATGAGACTAAGTTGGTTGATTTTGTTCCTGGCGATTCATCCAAGCAGTTTAGCATCAGTGTTAACTTGGATCCAGAATAGGAAAGCACGCTCATCGAGTTCATCCGTGAGAACCGGGACATCTTTGCATGGAAATCTTCTGACATGCCAGGTGTACCGAGGGAACTCGCTGAGCACACTCTTAATATTGATCCCAAGTTTAAACTGGTCAAGCAGTTTCTTCGCCGCTTTAATGAAGAGAGACGCAAGGCCATTGGTGAGGAGGTAGCTCGGCTCTTGGCTGCAGGGTTTATTGTGGAAGTCTTTCACCCTGAGTGGTTGGCTAACCCGGTGCTAGTACTCAAGAAGAATGGCACTTGGCGTATGTGTGTGGACTACACAGATTTGAACAAGGCTTGCCCAGCTGATCCCTTTGCCCTCCCCCGTATTGATCAGATTATTGATGGTATGGCGAGTTGTGAGCGGTTGAGCTTTTTGGATGCTTATTCGGGTTATCATCGGATCAAAATGGCGGTTAAGGACCAGGAGAAGACGGCTTTTATAACTCCCCTTGGAGCCTTCTGCTATGTATCTATGCCTTTTGGACTCAAGAGTGCCCAGGCGACTTATCAGTGGTGTGTGCAGAATTGCCTTCATAATCAGATTGGGGGCAATATTCATGCTTATGTGGATGATATCGTGGTGAAGTCCAAGAAAGCAGAAACTCATAGCTGAATTGTAGGAAACTTTTGATAATCTAAGGGTTTATAAGATGATGCTTAATCTGGCCAAGTGTGTTTTTGGTGTACCAGCTGGCAAGCTCTTGGGTTTTCTGGTGTCTAACAAGGGTATTGAAGCTAATCCGGAAAAGATCAAGGCTATTACATCCCTGGCTAAACAGGCGTGTATCAATGATTCAACGACTAGCGGTCGTATTGCAGCGCTAAGCCGGTTTATCAGACGGTTGGGGGAGAAGGCGATCCCTCTGTATCAGATGATGAAGAAAACAGACAATTTTGTCTGGAGTGATGCTGCTAATGCGGCGTTTGAGGATCTGAAGAAGCAGTTAGCCGAACCGCCCGTCCTTGCTGTCCCCATTGATAAGGAACCATTACTGTTATACGTGGCTGCTAACGCTCGAGCTGTCAGTGTGGCTATTGTGGTGGAGCGCAAAGAGGCTAGTAAGGAGTATCCAGTTCAACGGCCGGCTTATTATATCAGTGAGGTACTTATCGAGTCCAAACAGAGATATCCCCATTGGCAGAAGCTGGTGTATGGAGTATTTATAGCGAGCCGGAAACTTAAGCAATACTTTCAAGGCCATCCCATCACGGTGGTCAGCTCTGCTCCATTGGGAGATATCATTCAGAACAGGGAGGCGACTGGCCGGGTTGCTAAGTGGGCTATTGAGCTTGGACCTCACGGGTTAAAATATATGCCTCGCACTGCTATCAAGTCCCAAACGCTCGTGGATTTCATCAACGACTGGGCAGAGTTACAGGCAACGGAGGATAAACCGGATAACACATACTGGACTATTCACTTTGATGGATCCAGGCAATTGGAGGGCTCGAGGGCTGGAGTAGCTCTTACTTCTCCTCGAGGTGACAAATTTTGTTATGTTCTCCACTTAATGTTTCCCTGTACTAACAATGCAGCTGAGTATGAGGCCTTGCTCCATGGTCTTCGGATGGCTAAGGAGATGAACTTAATCCGGGTACGTTGCTTTGGCGACTCCGATTTAGTGGCTCAGCAGGTATCTGGTACGTGGGACTCCAAGGATCCACTTATGGCGGCTTATCGGTGTGAGGTGGATATCATTGCCGGTCACTTCAAGGGTTACCAGGTCGAGCACATTGATCGACGCAAGAATGAAGTGGCAGATGCTTTAAGCCGACTCAAATCCCAGCGTAAACCGGTGCCGCCTAATGTTTTTCTTGATGTTTTGCATAATCCGTCGATCAAGATACCAACGGAGGAGGATCTGGCTATTCCTGACCCGGAGGTTCAATTGGTGGCGGTTCTTCATGCTATCCCTGATTGGACAGTGCCATACCTGGCGTATATGGCCCGGGGCAAGTTACCGGAGGACGAAGATTTGGCCAGACAGATAACCCGGCGGTCCAAGTCCATGACTATTGTCAATGGCGAGTTACATCATTTCAGTGTTTCAGGGGCGTTTCAGCATTGTGTTTCTCCTGAAGAAGGCTGTGAGATCTTGCGTGAAATCCACGAAGGAGATTGTGGTCATCATGCCGGTTCAAAATCCTTGGTGGCTAAGGCTTTCCGTCACGGTTTTTACTGGTTAACAGCTCATGCTGATGCAGAGGATCTGGTCAGAAAGTGTGATGGTTGTTAGAAGTTTTCACGCCGAGCTCATGTTCCAGCTCAGGAATTGAGGATGATTCCAATCACCTGGCCGTTTTCAACTTGGGGGCTGGATATGGTTGGGCCTTTTAATAGGTCCAAGGATAAGAAGACCCACCTTCTGGTGGCGGTTGATAAATTCACCAAGTGGGTAGAGGCAGAGCCAGTGAGCAAGTGTGATGCGGCCACGGCGGTTCAATTCATGAAAAAGGTGATTTTCCGCTTTGGTTTTCCACACAGCATTCTAACAGATAATGGCACGAATCTCTCCAAGGGTGTTATGGAAGAGTCTGTCAACGTGAGCACATCCGGCTTGATGTGTCATTAGTGGCCCACCCCCAGTCTAATGTTCAAGCGGAGAGAGCTAATCAAGAAATCCTAAAGGGTATCAAGCCCTGGCTTATGGTCCCTTTGAAATTGACGCCGGGTTGTTGGGTGGAAGAGTTGCCTTCCGTTTTATGGAGCATTAACACCACCCCCAATAGATCTACGGGTTACACACCCTTCTTCATGGTTTATGGAGCAGAAGCAGTTCTCCCAAGTGATATTTGCCATGACTCGCCCGAGTGGCATCTTATGTTGAAGTGGACAATGAAAGCGCACGCCAAGATGCATTAGACCTGTTAGATGAACAACGGGATATTGCGGCAGCTCGTTCGGTGATTTATCAGCAAGACCTGCAGCGTTATCACAGTCGCTGGGTTAAAACCAGAGCTTTTCAGGAAGGCGATTTAGTACTCTGGCTTATCCAGGATCAGACGGATATGCACAAGTTATCCCCACCTTGTGAAGGGCCCTTTGTGGTCAGCAAGAATTAGAACAACGGGTCATACTACCTCATCGATGTTCGAGAGCACAAAGACTCACGCAAGTCGGAGGCGGAGAATCGCCAGCCGTGGAATATAGCTCATCTTCGGCCTAACTACACCTGAGCCACAGGCTCCTACTATGTATATATTTTTGACAATGTACATATTATGATCAATAAATAAACCGCCATCCTTGCTAAAGCGGGGCCTCTGCCGTTTTGTCTTATATGTCTTCTTGGTTACATGGGGGCTTCTGCTTATAAAGCGGAGTTCTAATTACCCATTAAACCGGCTTATAAAGCCATAAAAAAAGCTTGGGAGCTTCACACCCAAGGGACCAAAGAGAGTCTGTTGCCACGCACAGCTCAAACATAGGTACCCACTGAGCACAGCTCACAATGTTACCCGGGGGCTCTTTGTGCAGAGCAACAAAGAGTTTTAAAGGACCCTTGTAATAGGCTATCAAGCCAGGCTTGAAAGCTAGGTGTATTCACCTAAAACCCCAGGTTAACCTGCCTTCATCAAGTAAGCCACTCCGTCCAGGTAATCCTGGTATGACCCGCCAAATGTTTGACAAGTCAATCTTATACAGACCCTGAACTTGTCAAAGTTAAAACGATGATTGGTTAATGTGAGGCCCATCTTAAAAGGCTTTGCAAAATGGTTTAACTCAGTGGCCTGGCAGCCCATGAAAAGCCTTGAATTTGGGCCTGGCAGCCCTTGAAAAGCCTCGACTACGAATTTTTTCATTTGCTTTTATTTGTCAAAGTTTTTTTTCTCCTTTGATAAGGTTTTGAGGTAAACCGGCGTCTATTGACCCGGCCTGACTAAAAGTCACCAATATAACCCGGTGTTTGTTAACCCGGCGTGGCTTTCAACTATCAGTTGTTAGTACACAACCGATTATAAACCGGTGTTTGTTAGCCCGGTCTGGCATTTGACTATAAGTCGCCAGGATGATCATCCGGTGTTTATCATAACCCGACATGATTTATTTTAAACCAGCACAGCATGGTTGGAGTTGTCAGCACTCAAAGATTTGAGTCATCACCCTTATTACAAGAACGTCGGTAAACCAACGATGTGATTCAATATCATAGGTATGATGTATTTCATATTTCATTATCTTTACATTGGGTATCATAACCCGTCCGTCGGTAAACCGCCAGGGCAATTTTAAGTTTATCACATGCAGAAAAAAGGATTGCATACAATTTTTAAAGATCGTAAGAAGACATTGCATATCATGACAGATTGACAGTATCAGGCAAAGTAGCTATGCACGATGGCATAGCAGACCAAGTGTTTAAGCTAGCCTATTACAAGGCGTTTTTACTGCCCAGAAAGATAATTGTTTCTCCTAAAGAGGACAGTGTGCAGACGATAAACCGCCTTCCGGGTTATGATTCTTCTTCAGCTTGATGTGAAGGTTGCGGGTCATCCTGCACGGGTTCACCCTCCGCCTCCCCACCCATTGGCTGGAAGTCAATGGTGGCCCAGTCAATTCTAGACAAAGCTCGGAAGACAGCTTCATCGCTTATAAGATCTGACGGTTCAACATCAGGGGCATAAGTATGCTTACGGATTGGCGGGATTAGATTTTGAGTTTCATAAACCGACGCATCAATCCGTCTGTTGTCTGCGTCATAGATGGACCGGTGGAAGACAAATCAGTCTCTTCAGCCAGTTTACTTGCAAGCGGGCGCATTTCTTTTGTCAAAGCTTTAAGGGCATCATTGTCAAATTTGGACCCATCTTCTTTTTGGCTAGGATAGCCATTCCCAATGTCTTCCGTATCAAGATCAGTTATCCAAGCTTTAGCCCGAGTCAATGCAGACAGTGCGCCGGCCCTTGTAGCAGATCTCTTCACCTCTTCTAGTTGGGCAAGTGTCATCGATAGCTTGGCCAATGTGTCCTTGATTAACATTGGCGGCGGTTTATTGTACGAGGCTGTGCAGATGACCCGTTGAGCGCCGGTATATAACTGCTCTATCAAGGTATAGGCAGCCTTCAACTTCTTGCGCATATCTGAACTGAGATGGGCATCACGGCTGCCTGCAATGGTTATTAATCCGGTGGGTTCAAGGATGATTAAGTATGGTTCATGACAAGGCTACTTACCAAAGATGGCAGAAGTCATAGCATTGATTTGCCGCTTTAAGCCAGTCAGCTCTTCTGCTACCGGTTTAAATGCTGCTTCAGCATCCTCCACCCGCTTTAGCAAAGTGGCTTTTTCAGCCTCCCAATTTGCTCGCTCGCCTTTGAAGCCATCCTTCAATTGCTCCATGGTTGTTAAAGTGCCCTTCAGCTCTTCTTTGGCCTCTGAATTTTCGGCTTGCTGGGACTTGATGTTTTCCTGGAGATCGGCGATTTGAGAATCTTTGTTGGTCAAGTCAGCCTACAAAAGACAGACAATAAGTTGACAATACTTTGTTCAAAGTCCCAAGCACATAACAAGTTATACACTTGGCACTTGGGGGCTAATGCGGATTGCTTTTTCTCAAATGATATTTTAAGTCCCAAGCATACAACACATTATATACTTGGCACTTGGGGGCTAATGCATATCGGATCAATTCAAGGTTATCAAGTTTTACTGCATGAACCGGATCATGTTAATGACTGAAAGGAATTCTGATGTATAAACCAGACTGTCCTAAAGGTATAAACCAGTCTATAGGGGCTACACAAGCAAAATCCAATCTTCTCTTACTACAAGTCCCGGTTCACATTCATATTGATGAACAGGCCCTTGGGGGCTACTAGAGTTGATAATTGAAGCAGGATATAAGGAAAAAGAAGTCATTCAAAGGAACAAGTATTTACCTCATATCGCTCTTTCATCAAGTTTACTAAACCGGCTTCATAATCGCGGCTGGTATACAGACGGTTTAGATATCTAGAGTGGATGTCCTGAGCAAAGAGGTGGGCATAGCTTGAAAAATCTGTTTTCCATTTGCCCTTGTCCACAGCGGAAAATTCCTCTTTTGCACTGTGCTTTGATAAAGCGACAGGATTGCCAGGAGCAGTATGGCCAAAGCCAGTAATCACAACATCATATGTCGTGCCTTCAGCAATCTTAGTTGGGCTTGGCGGTTTAGCAGACGTTCTTGCTGGGCTTGGTGGATCGGCAGCTGGGCTTGGCGGATCAGCAGGCTGGCTTGTTGGATTTATTTCTGGCGGATCAACAAAAGTATCCTGACCCTAAGGTACCGGGTCATCCAGAGCAATGTCAGCATTTCGATCAAAAGCCTCTGAGGTCCTCTCCGATTCAGTGGCCGGGTTATCATCGGTTGGTGTAGTCAGCTTGGCTTTTTAGCTAAGTCTGGCTTTCACACTAAAAAGAACAAATGCATAGGTTAGTACAATAAACCGGTGCAAGGCCTAAAAATTAAGTTTATCATGCTCACCCAGGAACGGTCTTGAGTGGAGGCATCTGTGTGGTTGATGAATCGCTAGAGGATGAATGGGAGGTTCCCTGATAATTCGAATCAGACGGATTAAGAGGATATCGAAAGTAACCCGCATTGGATAAAGTGTATTAAAAGAACAAGAGACCTCTTGTCGACGCTTGCGAATCGGAGAATATGGTAAACTAGAGGATGTAACTTGTTGACCACTATGCCGAGTGGTGCGGCGGGTTTCATGCTGCGGTGTCTTCAAAGAAAAGTGTGGATCCAAATAAGCAAGAGGGTGTGAACGTTTTACTTTCCGGACTGCTCGACGAAGTTTTGGTACTGGCACATGATTTGAGTCGGAGGATAGAACAATTACCTCTACATCACCAGCGTGGCTAGCTTCCGCATCATCCTGATAACAATCATTGTCAATGAGGTGAATGAAAAAAGAACCAAGAGAATCAAGTTCTACCTCTGACTCCGGATCATCAAGCTCTTCATCATTGGGTGGATCAGCAGCCTCCGTGGTTTTCTTCTTTGCGGGCCTCTTGGTAACCCTGGTCTTGATGTGGGGTGCCCTCGCCGGTTTATCCTGCGATTTCCTTTTCCAGAACGGATCATCGCTCTGCGCAGGTGGACAACAAGTTATAAAGGAATAATTAAGGAGAAATGGATTAAAGAAAAATTAAGATAACTCTTACAGCTGGTGGTTTGTTAGATTCATAGAAGGGACTAAGCCCTACTCTGCTACAGGCAGCCACCGGTTCATCAAGCATTTTCTTGACGGCTTCGGTGACTTCATCATCTGTGAGCTGGATATCAACATGACGCTGAGGGTCTTTTAGATCCCCTGTATATTCACACAGTAAACCGGGGTGCCGGCTTAAAGGTAAAATACTCCAAGACACCCAGCAGCGGACGAAATCAATGTCTGTCAGGCCATTGGCAACGAATGCCCTGAGTTTTTCTAGTTGAGGGGCATATTTTGATCTTTCCTTGGCAGTGAGTCGCTGAGGAACCGGATGAGTTTTGGTTAGCCGGTATGCACGATAACTCGGCAGAGGATTTTCGTTGTCTGGAGCTATATTGCAGCAGTAAAACCAAGTCTGGTTCCAGTTCTTGGGGTGGCTATGATGTTTGGCGTGACGGAAGTCGACATCCTTTCTCTTCTGGACTGAAATGCCCCCAAGTTCAGTGTTGGGCCCATCCGTAAATTCAGTACGGCGGTTTAAATAAAAGAAATCCCGGTATAGTTCCACAGTGGGTTCCTCTTGCAGATAGACTTCGCAAAATACTTGAAAATTGCATATATTGGACACAGAGTTCGGTCCAATATCTTGAGGGTAGATCTGGAAGCTGGCAAGAACATCACGAAAGAACTTTGATCTAGGAGGGCTGAACCCTCGATTCAGATGATCAGTAAAAACAATCACTTCTCCATTCTGAGGCTCAGGAGGATTTTCTAAACCGGGGACTCTCAAGTGGATGGTTTCCTTGCTCGCTAAAGCGCCAGTCACAACATACCTAGTCGGTTGCTCTTCAGTAACCCAGGAAGGGACCCAATTGCAAGCATAAAACGATTTGGCCATTTGAACAGGAAGCTAGAAAAGAGGATCAAAGTTGGTTTAGGTTTTGATTGATGTAGATAATCCGGTTTAAAAGACAGGAAAAACAAATTGAAACGTATGCGCATGATAAGCCGGAGTTTTATATTGAAGATGGGTTGGCGGTTTAAGAGAGGGCTAATGGTGCCTGGCAGGTTATCTTTTAAAAAGTTAAACCGCCTGCACTGGTGCAGAAATTATAGATCTGAAAAATTTCTAAGTATTGCAGAAACAGGGTTCGCAAGTCCCGGCTATAGTTTTGGATCTACCGCGGTCTTAAAAAGGAGGAAAAATTCAAAACCCTAAGCGGTATCAGCAGAACTGCAAAGGGCCAGATGGGATCTATTTATTGATAGCAAAGATGCTATAATGAAGAGAAACAAGATCTAGTTATGGCCGCACAGAAACAAAAGTCGTGTTTTTATTAAAGGATCCGTGTGACAGCAATGAGTATGGATGAACACTGAAGAACACCGAAGAACAGCGAAACCCTAATGGTGGATCTGAGGAGAAGAGGAAGAAAGCTTACAGAGGTTGCAGGAGAGGCGGAGAGGCGTCGCGTTTCTCTGGTCAGATCAGGTTGATGCAGCGGCCGTTGGTGGTGCAGAAGCGAAGGTCGACGGCGGCGGCTGCGCTCGAGCTCTAAGGAAACACGAGGAAGACGATGAGGCGAAGGGGCACGAAGTTGAAAGGAAAGAATGACCCTTGGCCCTATTTATAAAGCAAAGGGATAAGTGACACGCACGGGAATCGACGAACCCAAAATGGATATCTGACACAACTGTCGTCTCGATTTTCAGAGGGTTATTAAATAAGAAAAAAGCATTTACAGGTTTTTATATGGAGATGATGTCATGACGATTCACTACAATCTTAAAAGATGACGTCACGACGGTTTACAAGATTCTTTGAAGATCAAGGAGTTTTTCTAAGGATTGAAGATTGACATGAACAGGTTCAAATCAATCTGGGGCCTAATGTTGGGGATATAACTACTGAACATAAACTGCCCAGGAGGGGCTGGATTATGCTCATCCGTATTGAAGCCCACGAAGACAAGGAGTATGGAGCTTTACTATTGAAGCTTAGAGGCCTGGAGCCCAAGGGCAGATTAAGGCCCATAGACACAAACCGCCATGAGTTATGTGACTTGAGTTGTAAGTTACAGAAAGATAGAAACCAAGCCGGACACATGTATAAGCCGACCTCCATAATTTGTAAACCGTCGGGCGTCAACCTATATATATATAAAGGGACGACCCGGCGGCAGTTCAGGGACAAGAAAACAACAACTCGAGAGATATGTAAAGCGGATTCGCTCCCTGCTCCTCGAGACCCCATCAATTCCACCACAACTGGATCGTAGGCTTTTACCTTCACTACAAGGGGCCGAACCAGTATAAACTCCCCGTGTCCTTTGTCCGGTTTAAGCCCTTTAAGCTAATCTCGTTGCGATGGCTCCACGACTAAGTCCTCTCACTAGGACATCTGACGTGTTAATTCCATGGCAGCGAGCTCCTTCTCTTCTACGGCCACGGCGGCCTCGTTCTCCACGCCACGGGCATCGCTGGCCAGTCTGGCAAGCTCCGCCTCCATCTCCCTGGTGGCAATGTAGTCCAGCTCCTCCTGGGTGGTGTCCTGGATGAGCAGCGGCTCATCATGATCGAGTTCTTCGACCAAGTTGGCAAAGAAATCCTCCACTTCGCATGCCGGTGGCTCGACCCAAGTTGGGTCGAGACCGTGCGCATTGAAGACCAGCATCATGGTGAGGATTTCGGCCTGTCGGGAGTTGTTCCTCAGCGGGACCACTCCCGGCGGCAGCCCGAACAAGGGCCCCTTGACGACCTTGCCGGACTTCGCAGCCTTCCCGGTCCTCTCCACCTTGCCGTCGGCGTACACGTCGAGCTGGAAGAGCCTCCGACAATACCAGGAGTGCCCCAACGCTGTGAGGTTGTTCTGTAGGCCAGTGCGGAGCCTCATGATGTTAGCCGCATTCCTAAAATCCCAGGCTGGCCTCCCTTTCTTGTGCAGCGGAGTGATTCAACGGTGGATGAAATCCACCGCAATCATCTCGAGGGTGAGCCCGGCCTCGGTGAGGCGGCGGATCCTGGTGTTGGCGATCGAGAACTTCTTGTCGTTGGCGTCGAGGTCACTCCAGTCCGGGCCACGGAGCAACGGCTCCCGACGAACGCCCCGGCAGAACTCCAGTGGGTTCTCCTCCACAATCCAGCACCACCAGCCCCGCCACTCCTCCCACCTCTCCTTCATGGCACCCTCTGGGTAGTCGCCTTTCTCCTGGGCCCTCGGGATCCAAGTGACGGTTCCGGAAAGGGCGCCCCTGGGTTGGACACGGGGGAGAAGTAGTGGCGGAAAAGCGCCATGCTGGGCACCACCCCCGCCAAGCCCTCGCAGCGAAGTATGCTAAGCACGCCACAGCATTCGGCATGAGGTCCAGCAGATGGAAGCCAAAAGTGTGCATGACGTCGTTGAAAAAATCGGAAAAAGGGGGGCATAGCCCGCAGAAGAAGAAGTCAACGAAGAATGGGTACTGTTTTGGACCGCCCTTGTTGCAATCCGCGTGGAGGGTGCGCGTGGTAGGGTGCGCCATCGTCGCCGCCCCCCACAAATGCTTGAAGTAGTACTTGAGCTCGAAGACGTCGACTGTCGACGGGGTGAAATAGGCAGACTACGCCCGCCGTGCCGCCGCCTCGCTCTCCGGCGTCTCCTTATCCTTCATATCCTTGGCTACGCCCTTGCCCTTGCCAGATTTAGGCACCATGGCGGCTAGGAAGAGGGCGGGGGGTCGGCGGCAGTGGGGTGCGCAGCAGCGGCAAGCATGATCTTGAGGAGGAAGAAGATGAGGACTGAGATGTCAAGATTGGGGAAAGCACCGAGGGTAAATGAGCCGCGCGCCCACGATTATTCCTTTTTTATGGGGAAAACATGGGCCGCCTCTTTCCCCATTTATTACGACATGACGCATGCCTGTAGCGACCGCCTCATGCATGCCCACCACGTCATGCATGACCCCCATGTTGCGCGTTCAATGCGGGTCATGGGGAAGCACAGCGGACGAAAAGTTACCGCGGTAAAAACCGCCCCGTCTACCCGCGCACCATTTTTGGGCCTGGCCCAACAACGCGTTGCGCTTATGTGTGGCCCAGGCCCAGGGGCTCCTGTCGGTGTACTAAAGTAGGGGCGCTCCTTTGTACCCCTTACTTGTGCACGGGCAGTCAGAGCCGCACCTGCGGCCACACTTAAGCAGGGCAGAGACAGGAAGTCAAAGTCGCAAGACGATCAAACCAACGCCAAGACAGAGGCATAAAGAGCAAGAAGGCGAGGTGGTTTTCCCCGGCAAGACCCTTGTCAGGGCGGCCACCACGGCCCCGGCAAGGACCTTGCCGGGGCAGCTTACCCAACGCCAGCGGAGCGCGCCACCTTTGAGCCCCAGTTTTTCCAACGCCACCAACCACGATTGGACCAAGGCTCGGGAGGCGCCTCCATGATGGCATGTAGATCTTTGTGAAGACAAGAAACACTCCAAATCAGAAGGGGATTAGAATACGATGAACCTCGGCGAGATCCCTGCCGAGGAAACCCACAAGACCCCAGACAAGATCCTTGCCGGGAACGACCGCAACACCACGGCAAGACCCTTGCCGGGGCCCCGGCAAGGCCCTTGACAAGGACATCCACGGGGCCATGGCCAGGCCCGCACCCGCCAAGTTTCCACCACCACTCCCATGCAGCTGCCAGCCCACCAGCTAGGCAGGCGCCTGCGTGTCGACATGAGGCTTCTCGGCTAACTCAGCACATGCCTACGTGGTGGCATGCAAACCTTCGTGAAGGCCCTACCACCGCGCCACCTCAACAGGCCGCCAGCCTACAAGGTGCTGACCGCCTCGCTAGCCCAGGCATCTGTCAAGGCAGGGCAAAGCGGCGGTAAAGTGAGGGGGACACCTAAGAGGCGCATTAAATGTGTCTCGTCCCGTAATGGCAAGAGATAGGCTTAGCCACAGTACCCCGATGCCACCTCCTGTGTGCCACTGTGGTGATCCCATTGCCTATAAAAGGAGGCGCAAGGCATCCAGGAGAAGGATTTGGACCATTGGACAAGTTACGCTCATTGTAGCTAGCTCAAGAACTCCAAGAACACAGATATACACACTGAAGCAAGACTAGGGTATTACGCATCCTTGCTGCCCGAACCTGGGTAAACGACCCGTGTGCTTGTGCTGGCTGTTGATCCCGCTCTTTTCTCGACCCCGCGCCCCACAACCGTAGTAGGGATTCTTGTGATCCCATAGGTGTCGTTTTCCACCGACACACATACGCAAGATCCACATGCATAGAGAGGATACAAATGTCCAAGTCCAACAAAGGAGGATACATGGTCGCAAGTTCTTCCCAATCCATGAGGAAACGGGGTCTTGAATTCATAGAAGATCTTCCCTAGACGGGTTCTTGAATCGACTTGGGGGATCTTCTCCTAGGAGGCCTTGGTCTCCAAAGGAGTAGGGGTACAAGTGGATGAGCAAAGCTCTATCTCCAAAATGAGCTATCACAATGCAAACCCTAAAACGTAGGTAGAGGGGGAGTATATATAGTCTAGGAGGGCGAAGGGGGTACATGGGCCTCGGCCCTTTACTATGCATAGACAGAGAGGGCCGGATGTCCGGGCGTCGTGACGGATGTCCGGGCCTTCCCGTCGGGTCGGATGTCCGGGCTAGGGGTGCCAGATGTCTGGGCTAGTTTCGGTGGCGGTCTGTGAAGGACGGCCGGATTTCCGGGCTAGCGCCGGATGTCCGAGGCAGTCGGGTCGGATGTCCGAGGCAGTCGGGTCGGATGTCCGGGCCCTGTAGCTCTGGCTGCTTGGCCACGGCAGCGGCTGAGGCTCCAGGGGTCGGATGTCCGGTCCTGGGGACTTCTCCATTTACTTTCATCGGTCCTCTTCTTCCATGCACTTGGGGACTTGTCCATCACCACGAGCATCTCTGAGAGGGTGTTATTCGTACCTAATCACACATAGCATTCCGGGTTTAGGTAGTAGCCATGTCTCATGTGGGTCACATGGAATATCAGTAAGGAGAGATGTCACCTTGGTCTCGAATGCTCTTGCACATTCTCATGTCATCGGTCCACTTGGCACTTGGGGAGACGTAGGTAGGTCCATGGGTATGACCGTAGGATGCTCCACATCATCTCCTCCCCCCCCCCCCCCCCCCCCACTTGGGAAAGATCCGACCTCGGATCAAAAACCTCATCACCATGGTAGGGAGAGAGATCCTTGACCTTGAAGATATCGCTCATGTTGTACTTGTCGCGGGGAATGTTCATCTTGTATGCATTGTTGTTGTAGGGTGCGATCACCTTGAAGGGTCCATTGGCTCGAGGTAGTAGCTTGGACTTGCGTTCATTGAGGAAGCAGTCCTTGCGAAGGTGTAGCCACACAAGATCTCTAATGTTGAATATCATGGGTTGCTTGTTGATGTTGAGCTTGGTTGTGAGGCGGTGTACTTGGCGCTCGATTGCTTGTCTTGTATCTTCATGCACCTTCTTGAGATAGCTCGCTCGTGCGCTCACGTCCATGTTGATGCGCTCTTGTAGAGATAGCAGTAGAATGTCCAATGGGGACTACGGATTGAAACCATAGATGACCTCAAAGGGGGACTTGTCGGTAGCCGAATGTCTTGCTCAATTGTAGGCACAATCGACGATGGGTAAGCATTCCTCCCACTCCTTGATGTTCTTCTTGATCAACATGCGGAGGAGAGTCGATAGCGTCTGGTTCGTAACCTCCATTTGACCGTTGGTTTGTGGATGGTATGCCGAAGATAAGAATAGCTTGATTCCGAGCTTGGTGCATAGGGTCTTTCAGAAGTAGCTAAGGAACTTGACATCGCGGTCCGACACAATAGTCTTGGGCACTCCATGTAGACGCAAGATTTCCCTACAAAACAGATTTGCAACATGTGAATCATCCTCTGTCTTGGTACATGGAATAAAGTGTGCCATCTTAGAGAAATGGTCCACAACAACAAATACCGAATATTTTCTGTTTCTAGTTCTAGGCAAACCAAGGACAAAGTCCATACTAATATCTTCCCATGGGTGATATGGGATAGGAAATTTCATATAGAGACCATGGGATTGAGCTTTAGAGTTAGCTTTGCGACATATAGAGCATCGGTTGGTGTAGCGGGAGATGTCACGAAACATCTTGGGCCAAAAGTAGTTCTTGGAGAAGCGTAGCAAATGTTTTTTCGCATCCAAAGTGACCCATAAGTCCTCCTCCATGAGACTCTTGCAAAAGTAAACAAACAAAGAGAAGACTCGGGTATACAAATCTTGTTAGCTCGCATTAGATAATCATCATTGATATAATATTGCTCCCAAGTTGTATGCGTCAAGAACTTGGCATAAGGAATAGCAAAAGTAGGATCATGCGCATAGAAGTCTTTGATGTGCTCAAATCCAATGACATTCAATTCAAGTTGATTTACAAGCATGCATTTGCGGTAAAGAGCGTCCGCCACAACATTTTCCTTACTTTTGATGTACTTGATAACATAAGGAAATGACTCAATGAACTCACTCCATTTGGTATGTCGCTTATTCAATTTCATTTGACCCTTAAGATATTCAAGCATTTCATAATCTGTATGGATGAGAAATTCATGAGGACGGAGATAATGCTCCCACACAAGCAATACTCGCACTAAAGCATATAACTCTGTCATAAATGGGATAGTTAAGTTGCGCTCCAGAAAGTTTCTCACTAAAGTAAGCTATTGGGTGCTTCTCTTGCATTAACACACCTCCTATATCATTGCCACTAGCGTCGCAATGCACTTCGAAAGTTTTATCAAAATTGGGCAATGCATGCAATGGAGCATGTGTAAGCAAATTCTTGAGCTCATGAAATGTGGTATCTTGAGATGGTCCCCAAACAAAAGTGCATTCTTCTTACTCAAGGCCGCAATGGTGATGCAATAGTGCTGACGTCCTTAACGAATCTACGATATAAACTAGCTACGCCAGGGAAACTATGCACTTGTTGCAAGTTGGTTGGTTATGTCCAAGTTTTAATAGCATCAATCTTAGCTTCATCTAAATGAACACCCTTGGAAGACACAACAAAACCCAAGAAAACAAGCTTGTCAACACCAAATGTGCATTTCTCCATATTAACATAAAGGCGCTCGTTTCTAAGAGTTTACAAAAGATGGGTGACATGATCTTCTAAAGATTCGCTAACACAAGTAAATCATCAAAGTAGACCACAACAAATATGCCAATGTATTTGCGAAGAACGCAATGCATCACACGCGTAAGTGTCGGGTGCTTTGGATAAGCCCATAGGCATGACCAACCACTCATACAAGCCAAGCTTGGTTTTGAAAGCGGTTTTCCGTTCATCACCTTCTTCAATGCGGATTTGGTAATAGACACTTTTAAGATCAATTTTAGAGAAAATTGTGGCTCTGCTAAGCTCATCTAGCACATAGTCAAGGCATGGAATGGGATTCCTATAGCGTATGGTGATAGCATTTATTGGACAGCAATTGGAATACATATGAAAACTACCATCCACTTAGGCACAAGAATAACCGGAACGGCACAAGGGCTTAATCTTTCACGTACATGCTCGTTGTCAATGAGGTGTTGTACTTGCCTTTGTATTTACTTGGTTTCTTTGGGGTTGACACGGTAGGGTGCCTTGTTCGGTAAAGGTGCGCCGGGGATGAGGTGGATGTGGTGTTTGATGCCTCATAATGGAGGTAGACCCAAAGGTAGCTCATCGGAGAATACATCCTTGAATTCCTGCAATAGATTAGACAACACTAAAGGTAGATGGTGAGAGGTGTTAGTCCTTGCCGCTTCATCTTTGCATACTAGGACATAGATTCTGACACTAGATGGGTTCTCACGCATTTCTCTCATGTCTCTTTTGGTAGCTAAAAGCACTAAGTTTTTCTTGTCGCTCCTCGTGGAGGCAATCAATTTGGGCTTGTGGCGCTCACTCTCTTTTTGGTAGCTCACTCTCTCACTATTCTCTCCATGATGGGTGGTTGCTTGCTTGTCGGTGATTACTTTGCTTAGTGACATAGGTCGTAGCACGTACTCCTTGCCCTTCATCTTGAAGCTATAGTGATTGGTTCGCCCATTGTGGATGACATCACGGTCAAATTTCCAAAATCATCCAAGTAGGAGGCGGCAAACAGACATGGGAACCACATCACACTCAAATGTGTCTTTGTATGCTCCCATCTTGAAGGAGACTTGAACGGTGTGCTCCACTTGAATGGTTCCAGAGCCACCAAGCCATTGGACCTCGTAGGGATGAGGATGCTTCATCTTGACCAATTGTAGCTTAGAACATAGCTCTTCACTTGCCAAATTGTGGCAACTTCCTCCATCGATGATGACCTTCATGGAATGTCCATTGATACCCGCTTTAGTGTGGAAGATGTGGAAACATTGGTCTTTGTCTTGTTGGTGTTGAAGTGTCAAGACCTTGAAGACAACGAGACCGGGGCTTGAATCATTGTCACAAAAGACTTGGTCATCTTCGTCTTCATTCGCTCGCCGGTGCACGACCACATGCTCATGGGCTTCCATTTCTTCCTCACTCATCGGGTCATAGGTGTCATCGTTGTTAGCTATCATGGTGCACTAAGTGGGGCACTCAAATGTCTTGTGGCCTCGGCCTTGACATGTGAAGCATTTGATGGAACTCGTCTTGACTGTCTCATTGTTGGAGTAGATGATGATGAAGCTCTCGGCTTGAGGTTGCTTGTAGTAGGAGGACGTGTCAAAGTTTTCTTGTAACTTGACTTGTCGTCGTTGCTTGGTGTAGATTTCGTCAAGGTAGAAGGCTTCATAGTCATTGAAGCTTGATTGTATGAACCATAGGTCTTGGAAGAGTACTTGGCATACTTGTAGTCATCTTGCACTTGTTGCTCCACCTTGGTAGCTTGGTGCACTAGCTCGAGGAGGTTCGAATACTGTTGGAAATCCACAATCTTCTTGCTGGGATGGTTCAGTCCATTGAAGAATCGTGCCATGGTTTGCTCCTCATCTTCCATGACATTTACTCAAATCATGGCAATCTCCATTTCCTAGTAATACTCTTCAACGGACCTGGTACCTTGCTTGAGTAGTTGCAACTTCTTGAAGACATCTCAAATATAATATGTTGGCACAAAGTGCGCTCGCATGACATTCTTCATTTGGTTCCATGTTGTGATGGGTGGGTCACCTTTTTCTTCTCGTCGCTCAATGACTTGCTCCCACCAAATGAGACATAGTCTTGGAACTCAAGCAATGCCATGGCAATCTTCTTTCTTCTTCATAGTTGTGTAAGCGAAAGATCTAGTCGGCCTTCAATACCCATGAAAGGTAGTCTTTGGGATCGTTGCTTCCGTAGAACTTAGGCATGGTGAACTTGAGCTTGTCGTAGCTTTGCTCTTCATTATGTTGTTGGCGATGGTGGTGAAACTCTTGCCATGGAGGGTCTTGAACCACTTGCTCCTCGTGCTCCTCTTGATTGTTTTGTTGTTGAGGTCGTGGAATTCTTGCACGGTTCCTCATCTCGTGGCGCTCCTTAAGGCGTGCGGCTTCTTCTTGTCGCTCTCGTTAGAGGGCCTCTTCTTGTAGACGTACTTGGCAGCTGTGCTCTTGCACATTTTAGTTCCATCACGTAGAGCACGTTGGTCTTCAAGGGCTTGTTCATCACGGCATTGTTGCTGTTGTTAAAGGGCATCGCCGTCTCGGTTTTATTGTTGTTCTTGGCAGATTGGAGCTTGCTCTTGTTCCATGGGATCATTTGCTTGCGCCTAGGACGTTCACGCTCCCGGAGGCGATCTTGTAAACCATTGCCATGAAATGGGTTTTGTGGCGCTTTATGATCTTCATGGTCTTGGATACGATGAGGACGATCTCGTGGAAGACTTGCATCCAATGAAGATTCTGAAGAATGTCGGCTTGAGTCGCGTCATCATGATGATGACGATATCGTAGAAGAACGGTTGACCAACAAGGCACGAAACTCCTCCATTTGAGTAGACATCATTGCGTCAATCTCTTCCATTTGTGTGGAAAGCTTGTTGTCAAAGTAGTCTCTTGTACGTACCTCGGATTGTCGCAAGTGGGTAGCGAGTAGACCGATGCGGTCGCTCAGTGCTTCGTTCGCTTGATGCAAAGCTCTTTGGATGCGAAGGGGTGCTGCTTGGTGACGTAGTTATTCGGTACCTCTTCGTGCACAATGAAGAGTTGGTTGGTAGAAGTACTTGGCATATCCATCATCTCAAGCAAATATGTGAGTTGAAGAAAGTAAAGAACTAGACCAAATGTACCTTTTCCGATGTTGAAGATGGATCAATGAGCACTCAATAATGTATTATGGAAATGGCACAATTGGTACCGGATCTTGTCATTTCGACACCTACACAAATAAAGATTTTTGGAGTAGCTTGGTGAGGATGGTGGCACAAAATTTCTGCAATTGTTAGCAAGATTCAATAACATTGCAAAAGATTCACAATTATGCAAGTGAAACAAGTAGACCAATAGCTATATAGGGTACTCGGAACACTACTAGGGAAAAGCTTATACATAGAGACTTATCAGTAGCGCTGGTTAAAACACGGCACTACTGCTATCTAATAGTAGCACAACCTGAAGAAGCACGCTACTGCTACGTAAATAGAAGTAGCGCGTCCTTCATAAAAAGTGCTACTACTATAACTGTTACGCCGTTGCCGCCAGACTTGGTATAGTAGTAGCGTCCTTCTAAGACCGCGCTACTGCTAAGAAAATAGTAGCAGCGTGTTATAAGGTGATAGTGCTGCAACTAAGAAAAGGAAAAGAAAATAAAAAAAGAAAAGAAGAAAAGAAAAGGAAAATTAAAGAAAAAGAAAAATTGTAAGCAATAGCAGCATCGCGTTTTCACGGAAGCGCTATGGCTACTTTAGCTATAGCGCGTTTTCATGAACAAGTGCTATAGCTAACTTATCTATAGCAGTAGCGCGTTCTGTCCGAAAGCTCTATAGCTAAGTAGCTTAGCGCTTGTCGGGAAGAAGCGCTACTACTAAGTTTGACTTGCCCCTACGCGGGCGTTCCTCCTTCCCCTAATTCCCCATTCTTATCGCGTCTCCCCTACCTCTCTCTCGTCGTTGTAGGATCGAAAGTATGTCTAGAGGAGGGGTGATTAGACTACTTGACCAAATAAAAACTTAACCTTTTCCCAATTTTAATTCTTGGCAGATTTTAGCAACTTAGCACAAGTCAAGCAATCTCAATACAAGTCAAGCAAGCATGCAAAGAGTATATGAGCAGCGGAAAGTAAAGCATGCAACTTTGCAAGAAAGTAAACGGGAGGAGTTTGGAGGGAGCAAACGCAATGTTGACACGGAGATTTTTGGCGTGGTTCCGATAGGTGGTGCTATCGTTTTTCCATGTTGATGGAGACTTCAACCCGCGAAGGGTAATGGTTGCATGAGTCCACAGAGGGCTCCACCCACGAAGGGTCCACGAAGAAGAAACCTTGTCTATCCCACCATGGCCATCGCCCACGAAGAACTTGCCTCACTTGGGTAGATCTTCACAAAGTAGGCGATCTCCTTGCCCTTACAAACTCCTTGGTTCAACTCCACAATCTTGACGGATGCTCCCAAGTGACACCTAACCTATCTAGGAGACACCACTCTTCAAAAGGTAATAGATGGTGTGTTGATGATGAACTCCTTGCTCTTGTGCTTCAAATGATAGTCTCCCCAACACTCAAGTCTCTCTCATAGATTTGGCTATGGTGGAAAGATGATTTGAGTGGAAAGCAACTTGGGAAGGCTAGAGATCAAGATTATTGTGGTTGGAGTGGAATGTCTTGTCTCAACACATGAGTAGGTGCTCTCTCTCAGAAAATGAGTAGTGGAAGTGTAGGCACATTCTGATGGCTCTCTCCGAGAATGTAGAATGGGTGGAGGGGTATATATAGCCTCCACACAAAATCTAACCGTTACAAATAGATTCCCAAACTCGGTGAGACTGAATGGTAAAACTCGGTCAGACCGATTCAGGTCAAAATATGAACGTTAGGCTTTTTGGTGGGACTGATGCAATCAAATTGGTGAGACCGATACGGTAGGGTTAGGGCATAACCTAATCTCGGTGTGACCGATCACATGAACTCGGTGGGACCGATTTCATGTAATAGGCACATAGAGAGTTGGTCAGGCAAACTCGGTGGGACCGATTCGCTCATCTCGGTGAGACCAAAAAGTTATGAAAAGGAAACAGTGAATTTGCATTGTACACTCGGTGGGACCGATTCACTCATTTTTGTGGGACCGAAACGTTACGAAAAGGAAACAGGGAGTTTGCAATCCCATCTCGGTGAGACCGAGATCCCTATCGATGAAACCGAAGTGACTAGCGTTTGTGGTAGTGGCTATGTCAAATGAACTCAGTGACGCCGGATAGATCAAATCGGTGGGGCCAAGTTTGACTTTTACGTTTAGGACATATGTGGAAATGAGAAAGTGGTTGAGGGTTTTGGAGCATATCACTAAGCATTTTGAGCAAGTAAGCCATTAAGCAACATCTCATCCCCTTTTAATAGTATTGGCTTTCCTATGGACTCAATGTGATCTTGGATCACTTAAATAAAAATGTAGAGTCTTGAGCTTGTTGCCAATATGTGTCCTTAGCATTTTGAGGGGTCCACATCTCTAGTCCATGCCATGCCAATCATTGAACTTTCTGAAATGATCATCTTGAAAGAGCGTTAGTTCAGTGAGCTATATGTTTATGAGAATTACCAAAACCACCCAGGGATTAGTTGCACTTTTAGTCACCCCTGCTCCCCTCACCGCCCTTGCTCCCTCGCTGTCCCTGCCTCCATTGCCGTCACCGGAGCTACCACAAGAGCCGCGCGCCATCGCCGCCACTGGAGCCGCATGCCCTCGACGCCCCAGGAGTCATCCTTGTTCGCTCCTCACTGCACTGCCTCCCTCGCCGTCACCGGAGCCGCTGTAGACGCCACCGGAGCCACCCTCGATGCCCTCCGCGCCACCGTCTCCTCCGAGCACCTCCCCGCAACCGTTCCCCCGAGCACCCTCTCTGCGAGCCCCCACCCCTCCTCTCTAGGTTAATTTACTTAGGTGAATTTGGTCATGAATCATAGAAATTAGCTAGGTTAAGTAGGTCAACTAGGTAGGTTAAGTAACTAAGTGAACTAGCTAGGTTAATTTGGTTCATTAGGTTAACTAGTTAGGTAAACTAGGTTGGCTAGATTAGAGCAAAAATTTAGTTAGGGTAGTAGGGTTTAACTAGGGCAGTAGGGTTTAGAGCAAAAGTTTAGTTAGGAAAGTAGGGTTTAATTATGGTTTTTCTTTTCATAGATGTCTTGTTAAGAACAAAATGAAGAAAATGTTGCAGCAGTGCTCCTAGTAGTATATATAGTGGTACTAGTAGATGTTAATTAGGTTAGGGCGGTAGTGGTGCTAATAGATGTTAATTAGTTGTTTTTTAGTTAGGGAAGTAGGGTTTTACTAGGTTAATTAGGTTAGTAGTGCTGCTAGTAGTAGTGGTACAGTAGGTTAATTAGGTGAAGTTAAATGAATGACCTAAATGAATGAAATTAGTAGTTAACTGAATTTTTTTCATTTCATAATTATAGAGCACTAAAGTTAACTGAATTTTGTTCTGTTAGTAGTTAACTGAATTTTTTTCTAACTTTGTTTTTGAATTAGTTGTTAGTTAGGGCAGTAGTGTTTAGTTTAGAGAAAAAATTCAATATAAAAATATAAATTTCTATTAGTGATGCAAGCCTAGTAGGTTCTTAATTTGTACTGATTTTTTATTATGATAGATTTTTAGGACATAATTTGAATTGTGTTCTAGGGTTCATAATATGAAATTTAGGACAGAAATTGAGTTCTAGGGTTTATAATTTATAATAGGACATAATTTTTATTAGGATAGAAATATGTAAAGGTTCTAGGTTTCTAGGGTTCATCCATCTATATTTGGTTTTTGAATTGAGTTTGAGAGAGAAAGAGATTTGCGTAGATTTTCTTGAAGTGTCAAACACTAGGAGATGCAATTTGAAGTGGTCAGGTTATATGCAAATTCCTCAATAGTGTTTGCTCATGTATATCTACTAATGTAGTTGCTCATGTACACATTCTTAAGTGGTTCTGTTATATGCAACATTGAAGTGGTTCGACTGTGCCTAAGTGGCCTTTTGTTGTTTGCAGGGAATGATTCCGAGTGGCCTATGTTTTGCTGGAATGTTGATTCATTTCCATTCCGGCAAATTACAGGCGCTCTATTTGTCTAGTTTGTAGCAAAGGTCATGCCGAAATTTTCCGTGAATTTCAGCATGACTTGTGCTACAAACTAGGACATATCGAGTGCCCGGGATTTGCCGCAACGGGAATGAATCAACATTCCTGCAAAACGTTGGCCTTTTTTATGTCATTATTCATTTTATAAGCTCTAGAATTAATTGACTAGATTTAATCGCTCGGAACATGGCTAGCAACAATGAAGGACAGGGTTCTGGTGATTGCAACATCTACGCGGCGGCAGACGCCTATTTGAACCTTCTCGGTGAGCAACGGTTGTTGCAGGGCCCACCTGTCACATCTGAGACTGAGACCAGCGCTGAGACTGACACCGATGCCGAGTCTGGCACCGAGACTAGCGAAGCCGGTATAGAACCAAAACCAAAGAGGCAACGACGCCCAAACCAACTCATGACTAATAGACCGATGGTCATGGAGGTGGACGACGACAATTTTGAGCCAAAAGAGTCTGTGGAAGCGAGCGCGTGCTACGGCAATCTAATAGGCTGCATCGTGTGGCAACTGCCACCAGCAATGATGAGAAACTAAAGAAGATACCAGATATGGAGCAGTCCCTCCTAACTAAGCTGCAGCAGGTATTCTTGTTCTCGGGCCGGGATGAAATCAAATATACTGATCCAAATAAAGACCCGGCAATGAAGAAGATAAAAAAATGTGCCTTGAGCAAGTTTAGCGGAGCGTTGTCTGTCTGGAAAGTAAGGGTGAAACATCGGATCATCGACAAAAAGGAACCCGACTCCAAGATTGTAAAGGATAATCTGACAATTATGGAAGAACAGTTTGAAATATTCAAGGCGGCTTGCGTTGCCGAAGCTACGAAAGAAAAGTAGGAGTACATGAAGGGGTTCCAAGAGCAGAACTTGGGGTGCCACCACCTCGTAAGTCGTGGTTACGTGGGGAAGAGGCCCATATGGGCCAAGGAGGACGCGAAACATGAAAGTCTGGGGATCCCAGACCCCTTGCCGGAGTTCACCATCCCGCAGGAGCGTGACATCACCAGGGCCCGGTACCATTGGGACCCAGTCAACAAGGTTTTTGAGACGGATGCGGTCACGAAGGAGTTCATGAGACTGCTGGTAATTATTAATTTACCCCCTAATTTTAGCTTCTGATCAATTCAACTGCATGTTTGGTCACATTTTTAAGCGATCCTTGTTCCTTTTGCAGAAAGAGCAGCATAGGATCACGGCTGAAAGCGACTCGCCGTCTGAGGCGTTGGCGAGGTCCAAGTGGGACACCCCATTCAACCGGGCCTTAAACATATTAAAATGACTCCGGTGGACACTCGGTCGTCATATGGATGTGTGCGCAGCGTCGGAGATGGTGCCACCTGGAAGAAGTACTACCGTGAGACCACGGAGGAGAGGAAGGAAAGAAGGAGGTTAAATGAAGAAAACATCGACAAGAAGGTTGAGATTGTGGTTGAAAAGAAATCAAGCGAGACAGTCAAAGCAGTGGTAGCTACCGCAGAAGAGGAGATGGCAGCTTCGTATAGTGTCTTGCTCCCGACTATCGTCAGTTGGAGCAAGGAAAATGCAAATAAAGAGGTAGCAGACTTTCCCCTTTCCAACTTATTCGGGGGCAGCTTGTTTAGCACACCTTCTCTAGCACCCGCTAGCAACCCATCCTCCGTCTCTGGCGTGCTCGGCGGGGCTTCGACTTTGGCTGAGCTCGATGCCCTCACGGTACCTATCACACCGGCCCTCTTTAATATTGTATAATCTCCCGTTTCCATTGCCTTTTAGATGTCTCACGTCGCAGACATGTGTTTGCAAGTTGACATAACCCCGTGCACCATATTGTACACCATCAGCGGCCAGAAGGTGGACATGGGGAAGGTGACGATAGTGAAGCCGAAGGAGCAATTGTTCCACAGCCGGCCGATCCCCCCCAACGTCTTCAAGGTTTCTGTGGCTAGTGTCAAACCGGGCCACGAGAATTTGGCTCCTCCAGTACTAGGGGGTGATGACAAGACCCCGCAGTGGCTTGGCAATTGCAAGAATTGGGTCATGTTGTGGCCAAAGAGTCTGCTTCGTCTGGAGGCGGTCAGGAGCACACCCACGACCACACAAGCTTAGCAAGGTATGAACATGAACACCCCACCTACCCAATTAGCATCACCTGTCGTGTCGGGTGATAGCGGATGGGGTGAGGAAGAGGCTCCATTAGTCGCTGATGACATCGCCGATGTCGAAGAAGCAATGCATGATATCGGTGCCATCGATGAGGATGACAATGACACTCTACAGTATCTCAATATTAGCGCCTATGACGATGGAGGATTGATGGCTCAGCAGTATGAGTACTCAGGGTTTGAGTGTGATGAGTTGGTGCCTGGATTGCCTGAGGGTGAACATATTATAGACGACCTTCTAGTAGCAAAGAAGCACAGGAAGAGACCAAGGAAAGGCAACAAAGCTGCTTCTATGAGCCAGCAGCCTCCGCAACCTCGGGTTCAAGACCGTATACCTGTCATAGGTGCGGCGAAATACCATATCCGCAGTGATCCAATCGTACCTAAGGCAGCGGTAGAGGCCATATACGGTGATCTCAGGAGACTTCATGACGATGTGCTGTGAAGAGAGAAAAGCTTGATCGCCTCGCAAAATCCAGGATGCCTGGTCTACGTGGTTAACGTGTCACAGCAAAGGTTGTGCGTCGACACATTCCTGGCAAAAAAGTTCTTCCTTCGATTCGTACATCTTTGACATGGTTCACTTGAAAAGGCTGGATTTTATGTTTGTCCGCCTTTTTGCCTTGAACATGAACTACATCATCAGGTTTGAGCAGATACCTTATATCTGTGTCGCTACCCGTACTTCATGCACGAGGGCTTCTTGGCAGTCTGCCCAAAGCACCATGAATACGCGAGTAACTGCATCGCCAATTTCATGGTCGGCAATAAGAACAAGGAGACGATTCTCATGCCTTATCATCACATGTAAGTCATCCGCAGATATCTTTCCTTCGATTTCAATCATTCATGTGCACGCATGGAGGCTAATTTGAGGTGTACTTATTTTGTCCAGTGACGGGTGCGCCATCCTCATCATCCTTTACCCCTGATTCTCCCATGCTCTTTACTTGGACTCGTCGAAGAACATGAAGAAAAAGGATTACACCCACATCAAGTCTGTTCTCGACAGTGCTATCTTCAGCTACGGCCTACGAGGTGGAGAGATCACGAACAGGAAGACAAAGAACCGCACGCCCACCTTCGGCCATAAGACCGACTTCTGCTGCATCCAGCAACCAAGTGGTACTCTTAGTGATGGATTCTATGTCCTCCACCACATGCTGGAGTACAGACAGGATAAGCAAAACCTTCGCATGTCACCTAGATCCAGTAATGCCCATATTCTGCAATGGGCAAAGAACCTAGGAGATATCCCGGATCATCGACTTCCAGATGAGTTCTATCACATCCAGCGTGAACTTGCCCAAATCATCATGAAGGAGGTCGTCGAAAAAATAGGGATGTTCTATGAAGAAGGGCAAATGTCGTGGGAAGACGTCCGAACACGCGTATCGGCTCAGCATCTCGACCTGAAGCCTTTCACTGAGCTCGGGGACTATCTCCCTGACTTGGATGGATGGCACGACATGTTGAAGTGATTGACAATATATGACAATGTGTCCGTTTAGTCCATACTTTCTCTATGACAAAATTTTGAGTTATGCACGACGAAACTTTATTTTCTGATGTAATTAAACCGTCCTCCTCAACTAGCGAAGATCACTCTAGTTAGGGCATTTTGGGTACGATGAACTTTGTTATTTATGCTTATGATATGTTGCTTCTATTTTTGCCAAGTCTGACTCTTTTTTTTGCTCAACTATATATGTTACATATCATCGATTCATGTGATGATGCAGGTGCATAGGTCATCGATGGCGAAGAAGTGCTACGCCAGGAGTATACGACGAGTGGCCGGAGTGTCAGGCCCGGGTGTACCGGTTTCCAAGCAGCCAGTAGTTAGTTTAGGTCACGCTAGTGCGAGAGAGGGATATGAACCGACGCCTCAAGAAATACTACATTATGTATGATGAGACATGTCATGTAACTTGTATAGCTATATCGTGACTATGATGTGATGACCTGATTTGTGTTGGAGATGAGACTATTATGTGTATGATATGATGAGCATCTTGCATGTTTATGATATGATTAGAATACTATATAAAACCTGTGAAAAAGCATTGCAAATACGCAGCAAAAAAAAGATATGAGAAAATATAGTAGTAACGCTCTTTAGTGTTGGATAGGAAAACGCTACTGCTAAAGCACTTAACAGTAGTGCTAGTATGGAAAGCGCTACTGCTAAGTAGGTATAGCAGTAGCGCATGTCAAACCGCGCTACTGCTAAACGTTAACTGTAGCACCGTATTAGTAGTGCGGTGCCCCATGCTACTAATAGCCCTTAGACCCGCGCTATTGCTAGGCTTTTCCCTAGTAGTGGAAACACACGCACGGATAGATAAATGGGGTCTTGCAACCAAGGAATGAGCTCAAAATGTGGAATCCACGGAAAATGCTATTGTTGCACAACACTAGAGAGGCGCTAGCACGATTGCTCAATAGGCGGATACGAGACTTCTGCACAACCTACAAAGAAAAGATTCAATGACTTCTATCCCAAGTATGCTATATATGTATGATGTTTTGCTGAGTTTTCTCATGATGATCCGAGATGATCGAGTATGGCGATTTTATATGCAATGTGGTATGATGCTATGTATCTTGCTTACAAGCTCTTTGATCTCTTTTGCTTAAAATCTTTTCCGCTCTTTCTCTTTTGATCTCTTTCTTTGGCCACTTCTGCAAAATGCTCAAACCAAGATAGCAATTGTGTATGCGGGAATAAAGAAAGACACTAGTGATGATAAGATGATACCAAGATGAGTTATGTATGCAATGGAAGGTGCAGAATCAATGATCACTAATGTGCACAAGTAGTGTTGCTCGGCAATACTCAAATGGCTAGTCTAGATAGGAAAGTGATGCAAAATGGGCTCGGGGTTAACAATGCAATGGCAAGGGAGAATATATGAGGGTGTCCTCGAGCTTACCGCCCTTGCTTGCGGTTGACGGTGTCAAAATGGTGAAGTGGTTGTTGCCGATGATGAGTCTATGGTGAAGATGAATGGCGGTGATATCATTATCGAACCGTCCCTAAGTAGCTGAAACACGTTAGGAAACGAAAACCGCAACTAAAATTCTCAACACAAACATGTCAAAATTTTCGGAGGTGGTAGCGTACAAATGGTGGTGGTTGCGGAAAGTGGTGGTGGTATGCGGATGGAATGGTGGAAACCCGGTAAAAATTGGCAAAATCGGGCAAAATGAGAAGTGGTGGAGGTGTCTTTGTCTGCCAGGCACCGGATGTCTGGGCGTCAGGCCAGATGTCCGGGGGGTTGATGTCTGGGCGCCAAATCCTAGATGAACTTGAAGAACAAGTGGAGAAAGAAAAATTTTGGGGCAAAATTTGTGGAATTTCATGGACGGAATTGGGGAAAAGATGGGGGGAGCTAGATATACTAGTAACACATCAAATCCATGAATTAAAAGCAACAAAACATCATCTCACCAACAAATCACAAAAAAATGGTTTGGCTATTTTTGTGGGGATTTTCAAAATTGGACAAAACAAAGAAAAATTAGGCTAGAAAGTGGGGGTAGGGACTCCAAATTCATGATCAACCATGGCTCATGATACCAACATGATGTAGGGTGGAACCCTAGGGGCCGATCTTTTAGAATTTGTAGGGGAATTTCCAAAGAACACACAAGAGGATGACACACAAATCAACTAGATCTGATCACACATACGCTAGATCTGTCAGATTATGGGATCCGCAAACCCTTGAGAGGTTCGAACTCTGGGGTGCATGCGGAGATCTCAACCTACCCAGCCTGCCTACTCGTGATCCTCCTAAGCCTAGCACGTCAAGCTCAAAGAGACACAGAGACACAACAGTTTATCCTGGTTCGGGCCACCTTGCGGTGTAATACCCTACTCCAGCATTTTGGTGGATTGCCTCGAAGGGCTGAGGATGAACTAGTACAGTGGATGAACTGGCCTCAGGAGGTGAGGTATTATTAAGCTGGTGTGGTGTGAGCTAGTTCGACTTATTCCCATTCTATGGTGGTGGCTAGTCCTATTTATAGTGGCCTTGGTCCTCTTCCCAAATATTGGCGGGAAGGGATCCCACAGTGGCCAGATTTGGAAGGGGACAAGTAGTACAACTTATCCTGACAAAAGTAGTCTTCGCCTGCGAAAAGCCTCTGGTCGTGACGCTACAGTGGGCTCGTTGATGACCTTCGTCCTGCCGTCTTGGCGGTCTTGGTCTCATTGCACCAAATTGGAAACCTTTGGCTGATTCCTCGGGACTCCGCGCCTGTGGCTTCCCTCCTTTGCACCAAAGAGAAAACCTGCGCTCTGCGCCCACCTGGCGTCCGCCTGGCCTTGGTCGTCATGGCTCACGTCGGCTGAGCCTCGTGAGGTAAACCTTGCATAGAACTGTCCGCCCCTCGGGAGCCAGCCTGAGGAGGCCGATCCCCTCTGGGGTCTTGGCGTCGTCCGCCTCGCGAGGCATGGCCCCTCGCGAGGGTCTTGTGTTGCTGATGCTGAAGCTGGGTCATACCAGGCCGTCGATGGTGCCACGTGGTGGGCTGCAGGCAGGCAGGGCTGTATACCCCCATAAGCAGGACGCCGACAGTAGCCCCCGGGCCCAAGGCACGCTCGAACTTGGCTTCCAGGCGAAGCCAAAGGGCTAGTGCGGAGCACCGCGGGCCCTAACCGCCTGCGGCCTTGATGACATGTGGCGATTGACGGGATGTGGGAGACTCCGCTTCCACATGCTGCCTCGGCAGCTACTCGACTAGACAACTGCATGATGCATGCAGAGAGAATCATCATTACTGGAGATCATGGGGGGCAGACGGTTTACCTTCTCCTGGATATAAATGTGCGGGGGGCCGGAGCCCCTGCCCATCTCTCTTTCGTCTTGATCCTGTCTGCTTGTTCTCTTCTCCATCTTGATCTCATGGTGCCGATCAGAACATATTCGGCGGTTGAAAAGGGGAAGGACCCTAGGGAGGGGCCCGATCCTCTCCCGCTGAAAAAACGGCTCCACCTTCCTCACGATGCCAGTGCGGGGCAAGAGGTGACCAGGCCTTGGTAGTCGAGGCCTCCGCCTGGCTTCCCTCTTCCCATATACGCTCGTGCTCAGGATGAAGGAGTGCGCCGTCGAGTGGCGACTGACGATGGTGGCAGGGCTGCCATTGCCCTGCCGACCACACCACGGACCCATGCCAAGGGCAGCTCACGTGAGTTTGTGGTGTGGGTGGCGATGCCTCCCGACACCTGGATCTGACTCTCGCGGTTCTTTTCCGGCGAGCTACCTCCAAGGGGATCGGTCGATCTGTGGCTGCACCACGCCGGGTGCCATAGTTTGGCCTCCGGAGCTGAAGTCGAGGTGGTGCCCCTGGAGACGTCTTCATGACGCGAGGATGGGGCGAGATCGCCAGGGCTTTCCACGCAGAGGGAGCCCTGGCGATCCACTTCGAGTACGACGGTGCGGCCACTCTGTTCTTCAAGGTCTTCAATGAGAAGGGCGAACGGCTGGAATGCTGCCCTGGAGGAGACGGCGCGTGGGACGCCATGGCGGGGGCTGGACCTGCCATTGTCCCCTTGGCGCTTCATCCAGCAGCAGTGGCGACTCTCCTAAGCCCAGTGATTCTCTGGAGTCGAGCGACGACAGCTACGTGCCGCCAAGCTCCCGCCGAGGCCGGAGTGCAGCCACGGCTGCTGCCCGGCGTCGCCAGCGACACCGGAGGGCCTAGTAGTTGCTTTCCCTGCGCGGAATGAAGATCAGCCCCCGTGGGGTTTTGTAAGGATAGGAATGTACTTGATAGCAACGCTGCCTCTTTTGATATTGTAATGAATTTTCTTATACCAGTTTGGTACAATTCCTCCCTTTTCTTTTCCCTAGGCAGCGTTGCACTCTATGCTGACAAGGCCCAGTCCCCAGGCAGGCTTCGGCCATCGCTAGTATGCCAGGTCGTGACGCCGTGGTCAAGGCTAGGAGGTGAGCCGACCGAGGTCTGGTAAGAGCTCGCGAGGCGCGATGCTCACGACGCCCCCCTTGGCATGCAAGCAGCTGCATAGAGAATCGAAAAGGGGAGTAGAACTGCCAAAATGGAACTGCGAGGCGGGCGGGCGGGGAGCGAAGCTGGTGCCGCAGTGAGCTGAGACTTATCTTTTGGTGCCTTGGTCCATTAGGGAGATGATGCTCGCTCCCATGCCTGTGGTACCGTTGGGCGCGGCCTGCACTGGCCACCTTCCTGCCTTGCTCGCCAAGGTGCTCTACATCCTTGGGACCCGGCCCTTGAGCGAGCTCAGCCGCCGCTGGTATGCCAGGTCGCGATGCCGTGGGCAAGGCCAGCGGGTGAGGGCTGGAGAGCCAGTAGGAGCTCCCGAGACGTGATGCTCAGGAGGCCCTCCTTTAACGTGCAAGCGACTCGCGAGGCCAGATGGTGGTTGTTCAGCCGACCCGTGGCCCATTGCTAGATGAACCTGCAGGTTAGATCACAGGAAAGACCGGGAACCCCTGCAGAGCGGGCCTGCAGCCTGGGGCATGAGACAGAGGCCCCGAGGACCTGGCGAAGTGGTATACGCGAAGCGGGCCGCGAACCAGAGCTCGATCTCTGGGTTAATCAGCGTTGCAGGGACGGACCTGAGCACAAGCGCCGTGCCGACATGAGTATCATGCAGCGATGCGGGGGAGGTACTATCTAGCAAACACACGGGGGGCCGCGAGGCGGCGGTCGTAGGGTGACAATCATAGGTAAACTCACAGAAACGGTTAGATAGTCCTAGTGAATGCAAAACGATACATGTTGTAGGGCCGGACCCACATGGCCTGGAGATGATGCAGCCCGAGAGGCACCCCCAGACTGAATGAACTAGAGAGATCTCACCTGGTACCGTCGCTGAAGAGGTGTTGAAGTAGCCAAAAAACACGCGTCGCTGGAGTCGTTCCTCACGAGCCGCTCTGGTGCTGAGCCTCGGGAGGCTCGGAGGGACCGAGAGGCTCCTGAAGGTGCTCCTCCATCTCCACCAGGACCGCCTAATGCTTGGCCTCGCAAGCCATCTTGGCGTTCTCATGCAGTGCTGGAACGCTTCAGCCGCGCCCGGTAGGCTGAAGGGCATGCAGACATAGCCGTGAGGTGGACCCTCGCACCGGTCGACACAAGACGGCCAGATGAGCTACCGAGACGCGGCCCTGTTGAGCCCGAGAATGTCGATGCAGACACGGAACTCCTTGCCCTCGCCGGGGCAGTGAGCTGCGCCACGCGACAGGCAACGATCGCCTTGCAGAACCCTTACTTCTTGAATCTCCTCGATTGCCTTGTTGATGAACTCCTGAGCACCTGGTGCCTCACGCCTGCTGCCTTCTCCTAGGAAGCATGCTCTGAAGAGCGCCTCCACATGGTGCCCGAGTGCCTCCCTTGCGAACCTGGCTAGGTCTGAGGCCCTCCAAAGGAGAGCCCCCGATCCCAGCCTGAGAGGGCCGCTGGGCGCGCCTTCCTATGCGATGGTGAAGGTGTCGCGTCCGGAGACATGAGGTTCAGTGCGGCGGCCTCAAGTGTTGCTTCCTCATGAGACCCCTGTCCCAGCTGCAGCTTCTTCGTCTTGGGGGCGACCTCGGGAGGGAGGGCGTCGTCCTTGTCTTCAGGGTTCTCAACCGCTGCAGCCTGGAAGGTGCGCTCGAGGGAGCACACCGCACCCTTCTCTTGACATGTGACTGTGATGATGCCACCGCGTCCGGGCATCTTGAGGATGTTGTAGCCGTGGTGCATAGCCATCATGAACTTGGCCAGTGCTGGGTACCCTAGGATGGCGTTGTAGGGCAGGCGGATGTCGGCGACATCAAAGTCGATGAGCTCGGTGTGGTAGTTGTTGCGCTCCCTGAAGGTGACAGGGAGGCGAACCTGCCTTATCGGGTGTGTAGAACCGTCGGTCACTCCTGAAAATGGCTTGGTTGGGTGAAGCTGGTAGTATGGAACTTGGAGCCTATCGAACGTCTGAACAGACAGAATATTGAGCCCTGCTCTACCATCGATGAGTGTCTTGGTGACGACCACGTTGCTGATGACGACGGAGCAGAGCATATGGAGCGCGCTAGCAGTGGCCGCGCACTTGAGCTCGACTGAGGAGTCGAAGGTGATGGCGCACTTGGACCACCTGAGAGGGTGAGTTGCTTCGGGCTTGGGGAGCGCTGCGTTCACCTCGCGTGCGAACTGCTTGAAGACGCGGTGGTAAGCCGGGGCTTGTGATCTGCCCAAGATGCAGGCGATGGCTCGAGGCTCTTGGAAGCCCCCAGCCCCCTTGTCATGGTGGTGATCTTCATTCCTTCTTGGCGGTGGAGGCAGAGGAGGCAGAGTAGCGTTGCCCTGAGGGCGCTCCTCATGAGGCTGCTCCCTCCAGGCGCCCTCGTGAGGCTAGCCCTGCCAGCGGTCCTCACGAGGCTGGTCGCACCACTCCTGACAATGGTCGCGTCCGTCCCAGCGTCCTCCTCCTCGGCCGCCCCCACGACCGTAGCCTCGATCATTGCGCTTGGGGCGTTGACCGAGGCGCCCCTCATGGAGGGCCCTGAGCTCCTGGCAGTCGTTGGTGTTGTGGCTGTGAACGTTGTGGAAGACGCAGAACAGCCGATTGCTCTTGGATGACTCGGGGTGGTCGTAGCCGCGCTTCGTCTCTAGTTCTACCGCAAGCACGGCTGGCCCCTTGCGCTTCACGTCCTTGGTCTTGGTCTTCTTGTCTTCTGGATCATTATCGGGGAGCTCGAGGAGGGAGAGGCATCCCTCCTCAGCCCTTGCGCACTTGTTCGCCATGTTGAACATTTCCAGAGCGGTACAGAGATCCTCGTGGACGGCGAGCTCCTCCTTAATCTTGACATTGTGGACGCCATCAGTGAACACTGAGATGATGGCCTCCTCCGACACCTTGGGGATCTTGAGGCAAACATTGTTGAAGCGCTGGATATACTTCTGCAGGGTCTCTCTAGGTCGCCGCTTGATGCGACGTAGGTCACTCGCAGCCGGCGGATGGTCGCGAGTGCCCTGGAAGTTGGCGATGAAGCGGCTGCGCATCTCCTCCCAACAAGAAACCGACCCGTCGGTCAGGTTCAGGAGCCAAGAACGCGCGCCATCCTTGAGGGCCATCGGGAACCAGTTTGCCAAGATCTTCTCATCGCCGTTGGCTGCCTCGATGCTTGGCTTGTAAAGCTGCAGGAACTCGGCAGGGTCGGCGGTGCCGTCATAGCATGGAGGTAGGTCTGGCTTGAACTTGCTTGGCCAGACAACGTTGCGGATCTCCGGAGTGAACGCGCGACATCCTGCCGTGGCCACCGGAGGTCTCCAAGGGGGTGGAAACTGGTCCTGGTGCATGCGCACAGCCACCTCCTGCGGCGGTATGCGGGCCTGGTGCTGGGGTGCTGGAAGCACACGTGCTTCTCCTTGTGGACGCTGCACCACCTAGCAGCTCACTTCCTCCCGAGCCGGTGCAGGGCGAGGCGGGTCGCGCCGTGGCGCCACACGCGTTGGCTCGATGATGGCGCCCTGGGCCAGAGGTGGTGGAGGAGTGATGTCTACTACACAACCTTCTTCTTGTAGACGTTGTTGGGCCTGCAAGTGCACAGGTTTATAGGACAGTAGCAAATTTCCCTCAAGTGGATGACCTAAGGTTTATCAAACCGTAGGAGGCGTAGGATGAAGATGGTCTCTCTCAAGCAACCCTGCAACCAAATAACAAAAAGTCTCTTGTGTCCCCAACACACCCAATACAATGGTAAATTGTATAGGTGCACTAGTTCGGCGTAGAGATGGTGATACAAGTGCAATATGGATGGTAGATAAAGGTATTTGCAATCTGAAATAATAAAAACAGCAAGGTAACTAATGATAAAAGTGAGCATAAACAGTATTGTAATGATAGGAAACAAGGCCTAGGGTTCATACTTTCACTAGTGCAAGTTCTCTCAACAATAATAACATAGATAGATCAAATAACAAGCCCTCAACATGCAAAGTAGAGTCACTCCGAAGCCACTAATAGCGGAGAACAAACATAGAGATTATGGTAGGGTACGAAACCACCTCAAAGTTATTCTTTTGGATCAATCTATAAAAGAGTTCGTACTAGAATAACACCTTAAGACACAAATCAACCAAAACCCTAATGTCACCTAGATACTCCATTGTCACCTCAAGTATCGTTGGGCATGATTATACGATATGCATCACACAATCTCAGATTCATCCAACCAACATAAAAGTACTTCAAAGAGTGCCCCAAAGTTTCTACCGGAGAGTCAAGAACGTGTGCCGACCCCTATGCATAGGTTCCCAATGTCACGAAACCCGCAAGTTGATCACCAAAACATACATCAAGTGGCACATGATATCCCATTGTCACCATAGATAATCACGGCAAGACATACATCAAGTGTTCTCATAAAAGACTCAATCCGATAAAATAACTTCAAAGGGGAAACTCAATTCATCACAAGAGAGTAGAGGGAGAGAAACATCATAAGATCCAACTACAATAGCAAAGCTCGGGATACATCAAGATCGTGCCTTAGAGGAACACGAGAGAGAACACGAGAGAGAGAGAGAGAGAGAGAGAGAGAGAGAGAGAGAGGTCAAACACATAGCTACTGGTACATACCCTCAGCCCCGAGGGTGAACTACTCCCTCCTCGTCATGGATAGCACCGAGATGATGAAGATGACCTCCGGTGATGGGATCCCCCTCCGGCAGGGTGCCGGAACAGGGTCCCGATTGGTTTTTGGTGGCTACAGAGGCTTGCGGCAGCGGAACTCCCGATCTATCTTCTGTTCTGGAAGTTTTAGGGTACGTAGGCATATATGGGTGCAGGGGGTACATCGGTGGACCTCCGGGGGGCTCACAAGGTAGGGGGATGCGCCCAGGGGGGCGCGCCCCCCATCCTCGTGGGCAGCCCGGGAGTCCCATAACGTGCACTCCAGGCCCATCTAATTGGTTTCCTTCCAAAATTAACTTCTCCAGTTGATTTTGTTCCGTTTTGACTCCGTCTGATATTCCTTTTCCTCGAAACACTAAAATAGGCATAAAACAGCAAATCTGGGCTGGGCCTTCGGTTAATAGGTTAGTCCCAAAAATAATATAAAAGTGGATAATAAAGCCCAACATTGCCTAAAATAGTAGATAAAGTAGCATGGAGCAATCAAAAATTATAGATACGTCGGAGACGTATCAAGCATCCCCAAGCTTAATTCCTGCTCGTCCTCGAGTAGGTAAATGATAAAAAAATTGATGCGGAGTGATACTTTGGCATAATTTCAATGTAAATCTTCTTAATTGTGATATGAATATTCAGATCTGAAAGATTCAAGACAAAAGTTCATATTGACACAAAAATAATAATACTTCAAGCATACTAATCAAAGCAATCATGTCTACTCAGAATAACATGGCAAAAGAAAGTTCATCCCTACAAAATCATATAGTTAGGCTATGATTCATTTTCGTCACACAAAGATGTTCCCAACTTCTATACCCCCGATGACAAGCCAAGTACTTAAATAATCTTAAACTTTTTCAACCTTCACGCAATACATGAGCGTGAGCCATGGATATAGCACTATGGGTGGACTAGAATATGATGATGGGGATTGTGTGGAGAAGACAAAAAAGGAGAAAGTCTCACATTGACGAGGCTAATCAACGGGCTATGGAGATGCCCATCAATTGATGTCAACATGAGGAGTAGGGATTGCCATGCAACGGATGCACTAGAGCTATGAATGCTCAACAAAAGAAAACTAGTGGGTGTGCATCCAACTCGCTTGCTCATGAAGACCTAGGGCATTTGAGGAAGCCCATCGTAGGAATATACAAGCCCGTAATCATTCAAAACAGATAATAAAATAGCATGAATGCTTCATAAATTATAGATACATTGGAGATGTATCAGGCATCCCCAAGCTTAATTCCTGCTCGTCCTCGAGTAGGTAAATGATAAAAAAGAATTTTTGATGTGGAGTGATACTTTGGCATAATTTCAATGTAAATCTTCTTAATTGTGATATAAATATTCAGATCCGAAAGATTCAAGACAAAAGTTCATATTGACACAAAAATAATAATACTTCAAGCATACTAATCAAAGCAATCATGTCTTATCAAAATAACATGGCAAGAGAAAGTTCATCCCTACAAAATCATATAGTTAGGCCATGCTTCATTTTCGTCACACAAAGATGTTCCCAACTTCTATACCCCCGATGACAAGCCAAGCAATTGTTTCATACATAAATAATCTCAAAAAAATTCAACCTTCACGCAATACATGAGCGTGAGCCATGGATATAGCACTATGGGTGGAATAGAATATGATGATGGGGATTGTGTGGAGAAGACAATAAAGGAGAAAGTCTCACATTGACGAGGCTAATCAACGGGCTATGGAGATGCCCATCAACTGATGTCAACATGAGGAGTAGGGATTGCCATGCAACGAATGCACTAGAGCTATGAATGCTCAACAAAAGAAAACTAGTGGGTGTGCATCCAACTTGCTTGCTCACGAAGACCTAGGGCATTTGAGGAAGCCCATCGTAGGAATATACAAGCCAAGTTCTATAATGAAAAACTCCCACTAGTATAAAAATACAACTTATGAGACTCACTACATGAAGAACAAGGTGCTACTTTGAAGCACAAGATATGAGACTCACTACATGAAGAACAAGGTGCTACTTTGAAGCACAAGTGTGGAAAAAGAGATAGTAGCATTGCCCTTTTTATTTTCTCTTTTTTTGGGCCTTTCTTCTTTCTTTTTTTTGGCCTTTCTTCTTCTTTTTTTTGGGCAATGCTCTAATAATGATGATCATCACACTTCTATTGATTACAACATAAGGATTACAACTCGAAACTTAGAACAAGATATGACTCTGTATGAATGCCTCCGGCGGTGTACCGGGGTGGTGCAATGAATCAAGAGTGACATGTATGAAAAATAATGCATGGTGGCTTTGCCACAAATACGATGTCAACTGCATGATCATGCAATGGCAATATGACAAAAGTAATGTATGTCATGATGATGATGATGATGAAAGTTGCATGGCAATATATCTCGGAATGGCTATGGAAATGCCATAATAGGTAGGTATGGTGGCTGTTTTGAGGAAGATATAAGGAGGTTTATGGGTTATAGAGTGTATCGTATCATGGGGTTTGGATGCACCGGCGAAGTTTGCACCAACTCTCAAGGTGAGAAAGGGCACTGCACGGTACCGAAGAGGCTAGCAAGGGCGGAAAGGTGAGAGTGCGTATAATCCATGGACTCAACATTAGTCAAAAGAACTCATATACTTATTGCAAAAATTTATAAGTCATCAAAAATCAAGTACTACGTGCATGCTCCTAGGGGGATAGATTGGTAGGAAAAGACCATCGCTCATCCCCGACCGCCACTCATAAGGATGCACAAGCCAGGTACACTTCATGTTTCAAATTTGTTACACAACTTTAACCATACGTGCATGCTACGGGACTTGCTAACTTCAACACAAGCATTCTTTAAATTCATAATCACCCAACTAGCATGACTTTAATATAACTACCTCCATATCTCAACACAATTATCAAGCATCAAACTTTTCTTAGTATTCAATTCACTCAAAAGAAAGTTTCACATATCTTGAACACTAAGTATATTAACATTAAGAAAATTACCATGCTATTAACGACTCTCTAAATAATATAAGTGAAGCATGAGAGTTCATCTATTTCTTAAAAATAAAACTACCACCATGCTCTAAAAGATATAAGTGAAGCACTAGAACAAAAATTATCACGCTCAAAAGATATAAGTGAAGGTCAATGAGTAGCTAAATAATTATGCAACTATGCGAAGACTCTCTCTCATTTAATAATTTCAGATCTTGATACTTTATTCAAACAGCAAGCAAAGCTAAATAAAATGACGATGCAAGGATGGCACAACTCATGTGAAGAAGCAAAAACTTAGGCTCAACCGATACTAACTGATAGTTGTTGAAGAAGAAAGGTGGGATGCCTACCGGGGCATCCCCAAGCTTAGATGCTTGAGACTTCCGGAAATATTATCTTGGGGTGCCTTGGGCATCCCCAAGCTTTAACTTTTGTGTCTCCTTAATTCATCTCATATCATGGTTTCTCTTTTTATCAAAAGCTTCATTCACAACAAACTTAACGAGAACTCGTGAGATAGGTTAGTATAAACCAATGCAAAACCTTATCATTTTCTACTGTAACAAATCACTAAAATTATTATTCAACATTTAATACTAAATGCCTCTGCATATCTAATACTCCTATCCTCAAATAGAATCATTAAACAAGCAAACATATGCAAACAATGCAAACATAACAGCAATCTGTCAAAACAGTACAGTCTGTAAAGAATGCAAGAGTAACAATACTTCCCAACTCCAAAAATTATGAACTAAAATTCCCACTGTAATAAATTTATCAGATCTCAATATTCAAAAAGATTCAACATTATACCACTGTCTGACTTTTCTAGGGAACTTTTGCAACAGCGATAAACTTTCTGTTTTCAAACAGCAACATGTATACTAGCAAAATAAGCATGGCAAAGGCTATCCTTGACTTTTTTATTGAAACTAAAGATGCAAAACTTTATTCTAAATAACAGAAAGCTAATATTAACAAAATAAAATGACGCTCCAAGCAAAACACATATCATGTGGTGAATAAAAATATAGCTCCAAGTAAAGTTACCGATGAACGAAGACGAAAGAGGGGATGCCTTCCGGGGCATCCCCAAGCTTAGGCTATTGGTTGTCCTTGAATATTACCTTGGGGTACCTTGGGCATCCCCAAGCTTAGGCTCTTGCCACTCCTTATTCCATAGTCCATCGAATCTTTACCCAAAACTTGAAAACTCCACAACACAAAACTCAACAGAAAACTCGTAAGCTCCGTTAGTATAAGAAAATAAAACAACCACTTAGGTACTGTAATGAACACATTCTAAATTCATATTGGTGTAATATCTACTGTACTTCAACTTATCTATGGTTCATACCCTCCGATACTACTCATAGCAAACAACACATAGAAAACAGAATCTGTCAAAAACGGAACAGTCTGTAGTAATCTGTATCAAACGTATACTTCTGTAACTCCAAAACTTCTACCAAATTAGGAAGTCCTAAGAAATTTTTTTAACAATCCAGATCAAAAAGAATCAGATCAAGAGCACGTTTCGGTGAATTAACAAAACTAATTTACTGGGTGCAAAAGTTTCTGATTTTCAGCAGGATCAACACAACTATCACCGTAAGTTATCCTAAAGGTCTTACTTGGCACTTTATTGAAACAAAAGCTATAAAAAATGATTACTACAGTAGCATAATCATGTGGACACACAAAAACAGTAAGGATAAATATTGGGTTGTCTCCCAACAAGCGCTTTTCTTTAATGCCTTTCTAGCTAGGCATGATGATGACAATGATGCTCACATAAAAGATAAGAATTGAAACATAACGGGAGCATCATGAAGCATATGACTAGCACTTTTAAGTCTAACCCACTTCCTATGCATAGGGATTTTGTGAGCAAACAACGTATGGGAACAATAATCAACTAGCATAGGGAGGTGAAACAAGCATAGCTTCAAGATTTTCAACACATAGAGAGGAAACTTGACATTATTGCAACTCCACAAGCATATGTTCCTCCCTCATAATAATTTTCAGTAGCATAATGAATGAATTCAACAATATAACCAGCACCTAAAGCATTCTTTTCATGACCTACAAGCATAGAAAATTTACTATTCTCCACATAAGCAAAATTCTTCTCATCAATAGTAGTGGGAGAAAACTCAACAAAATAACTATCATGTGATTGAAAATTAAGATCAAGATGACAAGTTTCATGGTTATCATTATTCTTTAAAGCGTACGTGTCATCACAATAATCATCATAGATAGGAGGCATGCTTTCATCATAGTAAATTTTCTCATCAAAGCTTGGGGGACAAAAAATATCATCATCATCAAACATAGCTTCCCCAAGCTTGTGGCTTTGCATATCATTAGCATCATGGATATTCAAGGAATTCATACTAACAACATTGCAATTGTTGGGGAACGTAGTAATTTCAAAAAAATTCCTACGCACACGCAAGATCATGGTGATGGTATAGCAACGAGAGGGGAGAGTGTTCGTCCACGTACCCTCGTAGACCGTAAGCGGAAGCGTTAGCACAACGCGGTTGACGTAGTCGTACGTCTTCACGATCCGACCGATCCAAGCACCGAACGTACGGAGCCTCCGAGTTCAGCACACGTTCAGCTCGATGACGATCTCCGGCCTCCGATCCAGCAAAGTACTGAAGATGAGTTCCGTCAGCACGACGGCGTGGTGACGATGATGATGTTCTACCGGCGCAGGGCTTCGCCTAAACTCCGCGACGATATGACCGAGGTGGAATATGGTGGAGGGGGGCACCGCACACGGATTCATAGATCAACTTGTGTCTCTATGGGGTGCCCCCTACCCCCGTATATAAAGGAGTGGAGGAGGGGAGGGCCGGCCCTCTTCTATGGCGCGCCCTAGGGGAGTCCTACTCCCACCGGGAGTAGGATTCCCCCTTTCCTAGTCCAACTAGGAGTCCTTCCATGTATTAGGAGTAGGAGACAAGGAAGGGGAAGAGAGAAGGGAAGGAAGGAGGGGGTGCGGCCCCTCCGCCTAGTCCAATTCGGACTAGGCCATGGGGGGCGCGCGGCCTGCCCTAGGCAGCCCCTCTCTCTTTCCCGTATGGCCCAATAAGGCCCAATACTTCTCCCCGGCGAATTCCCGTAACTCTGCGGTACTCCGATAAATACCCGAATCACTCGGAACCTTTCCGAACTCCGAATATAGTCGTCCAATATATCGATATTTACGTCTCGACCATTTCGAGACTCCTCGTCATGTCCCCGATCTCATCTGGGACTCCGAACTCCTTCGGTACATCAAAACTCATAAACTCATAATATAACTGTCATCGAAACCTTAAGCGTGCGGACCCTGCGGGTTCGAGAACTATGTAGACATGACCTAGAACTATTCATGGTCAATAACCAATAGCGGAACCTGGATGTCCATATTGGCTCCTACATATTCTACGAAGATCTTTATCGGTCAAACCGCATAACAACATACGTTGTTCCCTTTGTCATCGGTATGTTACTTGCCCGAGATTCGATCGTCGGTATCCAATACCTAGTTCAATCTCGTTACCGGCAAGTCTCTTTACTCGTTCTGTAATGCATCATACCGTAACCAACTCATTGGTCACATTGCTTGCAAGGCTTATAATGATGTGCATTACCGAGAGGGCCCAGAGATACCTCTCCGACGATCGGAGTGACAAAACCTAATCTCGAAATACGCCAACTCAACATGTACCTTCGGAGACACCTGTAGTACTCCTTTATAATCACCCAGTTACGTTGTGACATTTGGTAGTACCCAAAGTGTTCCTCCGGTAAACGGGAGTTGCATAATCTCATAGTTACAGGAACATGTATAAGTCATGAAGAAAGCAATAGCAACATACTAAACGATCAAGTGCTAGGCTAACGGAATGGGTCATGTCAATCATATCATTCTCCTAATGATGTGATCCCGTTAATCAAATGACAACACATGTCTATGGCTAGGAAACATAACCATCTTTGATTAACAAGCTAGTTAAGTAGAGGCATACTAGTGACACTATGTTTGTCTATGTATTCACACATGTATTATGTTTCCGGTTAATACAATTCTAGCATGAATAATAAACATTTATCATGAAATAAGGAAATAAATAATAACTTTATTATTGCCTCTAGGGCATATTTCCTTCAGTCTCCCACTTGCACTAGAGTCAATAATCTAGTTCACATCGCCATGTGATTTAACACCAATAATCATATCTGTATATGATTAACACCCATAGTTCACATCGTCATGTGACCAACACCCAAAGGGTTTACTAGAGTCAATAATCTAGTTCACATCGCTATGTGATTAACACCCAAAAGAGTACTAAGGTGTGATCATGTTTTGCTCATGAGAGAAGCTTAGTTAACGGGTCTGTCACATTCAGAGTCGTATGTATTTTGCAAATATTCTATGTCTACAATGCTCTGCATGGAGCTACTCTAGCTAATTGCTCCCACTTTCAATATGCATCCAGATTGAGACTTAGAGTCATCTGGATCGGTGTAAAAGATTGCACCAATGTAACTCTTTTACGATGGGCTCTTTTATCACCTCCATAATTGAGAAATATTTCCTTAGTCCTTACTAAGGATATTCTTGACCAATGTCCAGTGATCTACTCCTAGATCACTATTGTACTCCGTTGCCAAATTCAGAGCAAGGTATACAATAGGTCTGGTACATAACATAGCATACTTTATAGAACCTATGACTGAGGCATAGGGAATGACTTTCATTTTCTTTTCTATTTTCTGCCGTGGTCGGGATTTGAGTCTTACTCAATTTTACACCTTTGCAACACAGGCAAGAACTCTTTCTTTGACTGTTCCATTTTGAACTATTTCAAAATCTTGCCAAGGTATGTACTCATTGAAAATCTTATCAAGCGTCTTGATCTATCTCAATAGATCTTGATGCTCAATATGTAAGTAGCTTTTACTGAGGTCTTTTCTTTTAAAGAACTCCTTTAAAACACTCCTTTATGCTTTGCAGAAAAATTCTACATCATTTCTGATCGACAATATGTCACTCACATATACTAATCAGAAAGGCTATAGTGCTCCCACTCACTTTATTGTAAATACAGGCTTCATCGTAAGTCCATATAAAACTATATGCTTTGATCAACTTATCAAAGCATATATTCCAACTCCGAGATGCTTGCACCAATTAATAGATGGATCGCTGGAGCTTGCACATTTTGTTAGCACCTTTAGGATTGACAAAACCTTCTGGTTGTACCATATACAACTCTTCTTCAATAAATCCATTAAGGAATGCAGTTTTGTTTATCCATTTGCCAGATTTATAAAATGTGGCAATCGCTAACATGATTCAGACAGACTTAAGCATCGATACGAGTGAGAAAATCTCATCATATTCAACCCCTTGAACTTGTTGAAAACCTTTTGCAACAAGTTGAGCTTAGTGGATAGTAACACTACTATCAGTGTCCGTCTTCCTCTTAAAGATCCGTTTATTTAACATGGCTTGCTGATCATCGAGCAAGTCAATCAAAGTCCATACTTTGTTCTCATACATGGATCATATCTCAGATTTTATGGCCTCAAGCCATTTTATGGAATCTGGGCTCATCATCGCTTCCTCATAGTTCGTAGGTTCATCATGGTCTATTAACATGACTTCCAAAACATGATTACTGTACCACTCTGGTGTGGATCTTACTCTGGAAGACCTACGAGGTTTGGTAGCAACTTGATCTGAAGTTTCATGATCATCATCATTAACTTCCTCACTAATTGGTGTAGGAATCACTGGAACTGATTTCTGTGATGAACTACTTTCCAATAAGGGAGAAGGAACAATTACCTCATCAAGTTCTACTTTCCTCCCACTCACTTCTTTCGAGAGAAACTTCTTCTCTAGAAAGGATCCATCTTAGCAACGAATAACTTGCCTTCGGATCTGTGATAGAAGGTGTACCCAATAGTTACCTTTGGGTATTCTATGAAGACGCACTTCTCCGATTTGGGTTCGAGCTTATCAGGTTGAAACTTTTTCACATAAGCATCGCAGCCCCAAAATTTAAGAAACGACAGCTTAGGTTTACTGTTAAACCATAGTTCATACGGTGTCATCTCAACGGATTTAGATGGTGCCCTATTAGACGTGAATGCAGCTGTCTCTAATGCATAACCCCAATACGATAGTGGTAAACTGATAAGAGACATCATAGATCGCACCATATCTAGTAAAGTACAATTATGACGTTTGGACACACCATTACGTTGTGGTGTTCCATATGGCATGAGCTGTGAAACTATTCCACATTGTTTAAAATGAAGGACAAACTCGTAGTTCAAATATTCATCTCTACAATCAGATCATAGAAACTTTATTTTCTTGTTACGATGATTTTCCCACTTCACTCTGAAATTCTTTGAACCTTTCAACTATTTCAGACTTATGTTTCATCAAGTAGATATACCCATATCTGCTCAAATCATCTTGTGAAGGTCAGAAAATAACGATACTTGCCACGAGCATCAACACTCATTGGATCGCATACATCGGTATGTATTATTTCCAATAAGTTAGTAACTTGTTCCATTGTTCCGGAGAACGGAGTTTTAGTCATCTTGCCCAAAAGGCACGGTTCGCAAGCATCAAATAATTCATAACCAAGTGATTCCGAAAATCCATCTTTATGGAGTTTCTTCATGCGCTTTACACCGATATGACCCAAACGGCAGTGCCATAAATAAGTTGCACTATCATTATTAACTTTGCATCTTTTGGACTCAATATTATGAATATGTGTATCACTACGATCAAGATCCAACAAACTATTTTCATTGGGTGTATGACCATTGAAGGTTTTATTCATGTAAACAGAACAACAATTATTCTCTGATTTTAAATGAATAATCATATTGCAATAAACACGATCAAATCATATTCATGCTCAACGCAAACGCCAAATAACATTTATTTAGGTTTAACACTAATCCCGAAAGTATAGGGAGTGTGCGATGATGATCATATCAATCTTGGAACTACTTCCAACACTCATCGTCACTTTCCCTTCAACTAGTCTCTGTTTATTCTGTAACTCCTGTTTCGAGTTACTAATCTTAGCAACCGAACAAGTATGAAATACTCAGGGGCTACTATAAACACTAGTAAGGCACATATCAATAATCTGTATATCAAATATACCCTTGTTCACTTTCCCATCCTTCTTATCCACCAAATATTCAGGGCATTTCCGCTTCCAGTGACCATTTTCTTTGCAGTGTAAGCACTCAGTTTCAGGTTTTGGTCCAGCTTTGGTCTTCTTCACGGGAGTGACAACTTGCTTGTCATTCTACTTGAAGTTCCCTTTCTTTCCCTTTGCCCTTCTCTTGAAACTAGTGGTCTTGTCAATCATCAACACTTGATGCTCTTTCTTGATTTCTACCTTCGTCGATTTCAACATCACGAAGAGCTCGGGAATCGTTTTCGTCATCCCTTGCATACTATAGTTTATCACGAAGTTCTACTAACTTAGTGATGGTGACTAGAGAATTCTATCAATCACTATCTTATCTGGAAGATTAACTCCCAATTGATTCAAGCGATTGAAGTACCCAGACAATCTGAGCACATGCTCACTAGTTGAGCGATTCTCCTCCATCTTTTAGCTATAGAACTTGTTGGAGACATTATATCTCTCAACTCGGGTATTTGCTTGAAATATTAACTTCAACTCCTGGAACATCTCATATGGTCCATGACGTTCAAAACGTCTTTGAAGTCCCGATTCTAAGCCGTTAAGCATGGTGCACTAAACTATCAAGTAGTCATCATAATGAGCTTAGCCAAACGTTCATAACGTCTGCATCTGCTCCTGCAATAGGTCTGTCACCTAGCGGTGCATTAAGAATATAATTCTTCTGTGCAGCAATGAGGATAAACCTCAGATCACGGATCTAATCCGCATCATTGCTACTAACATCTTTCAACACAGTTTCTCTAGGAACATATCAAAATAAACATATGAAAGCAACAACGCAAGCTATTGATCTTACAACATAATTTGCAAAATACTACCAGGACTAAGTTCATGATAAATTTAAGTTCAATTAATCATATTACTTAAGAACTCCCACTTAGACAGACATCTCTCTAGTCATCTAAGTGATCACGTGATCCAAATCAACTAAACCATAACCGATCATCACGTGAGATGGAGTAGTTTTCAATGGTGAACATCACTATGTTGATCATATCTACTATATGATTCACGCTCGACCTTTCGGTCTCCATGTTCCGAGGCCATATCTGCATATGCTAGGCTCGTCAAGTTTAACCTGAGTATTCTGCGTGTGCAAAACTGGCTTGCACCCGTTGTAGATGGACGTAGAGCTTATCACACCCGATCATCACGTGGTGTCTGGGCACGACGAACTTTGGCAACGGTGCATACTCAGGGAGAACACTTCTTGATAATTTTAGTGAGAGATCATCTTAAAATGCTACTGTCAATCAAAGTAAGATAAGATGAATAAAGGATAAACATCACATGCAATCAATATAAGTGATATGATATGGCCATCATCATCTTGTGCTTGTGATCTCCATCTCCGAAGCACCATCGTGATCACCATCGTCACCGGCGCGACACCTTGATCTCCATCGTAGCATCGTTGTCGTTTACGCCATCTATTGCTTCTACGACTATCGCTACCGCTTAGTGATAAAGTAAAGCAATTACAGGGCGTTTGCATTTCATACAATAAAGCGACAACCATATGGCTCCTGCCAGTTGCCGATAACTTCGGTTACAAAACATGATCATCTCATACAATAAAATATAGCATCACGTCTTGGCCATATCACATCACAACATGCCCTGCAAAAACAAGTTAGACGTCCTCTACTTTGTTGTTGCAAGTTTTACGTGGCTGCTACGGGCTGAGCAAGAACCGTTCTTACCTACGCATCAAAACCACAATGATAGTTTGTCAAGTTGGTGTTGTTTTAACCTTCGCAAGGACCGGGCGTAGCCACACTCGGTTCAACTAAAGTTGGAGAAACTGACACCCGCCAGCCACCTGTGTGCAAAGCACGTCGGTAGAACCAGTCTCGCGTAAAAGTACGCGTAATGTCGGTCCTGGCCGCTTCATCCAACAATACCGCCGAACCAAAGTATGACATGCTGGTAAGCAGTATGACTTATATCGCCCACAACTCACTTGTGTTCTACTCGTGCATATAACATCAACGCATAAAACCAAGGCTCTGATACCACTGTTGGGGAACGTAGTAATTTCAAAAAAATTCCTACGCACACGCAAGATCATGGTGATGGTATAGCAACGAGAGGGGAGAGTGTTCGTCCACGTACCCTCGTAGACCGTAAGTGGAAGCGTTAGCACAATGCGGTTGATGTAGTCGTACGTCTTCACGATCCGACCGATCCAAGCACCGAACGTACAGAGCCTCCGAGTTCAGCACACGTTCAGCTCGATGACGATCTCCAGCCTCCGATCCAGCAAAGTACTGAAGATGAGTTCCGTCAGCACGACGGCGTGGTGACGATGATGATGTTCTACCGGCGCAGGGCTTCGCCTAAACTCCGCGACGATATGACCGAGGTGGAATATGGTGGAGGGGGGCACCGCACACGGATTCATAGATAAACTTGTGTCTCTATGGGGTGCCCCCTACCCCCGTATATAAAGGAGTGGAGGAGGGGAGGGCCGGCCCTCTTCTATGGCGCGCCCTAGGGGAGTCCTACTCCCACCGGGAGTAGGATTCCCCCTTTCCTAGTCCAACTAGGAGTCCTTCCATGTATTAGGAGTAGGAGACGAGGAAGGGGAAGAGAGAAGGGAAGGAAGGAGGGGGTGCGGCCCCTCCCCCTAGTCCAATTCGGACTAGGCCATGGGGGGCGCGCGGCCTGCCCTAGGCAGCCCCTCTCTCTTTCCCGTATGGCCCAATAAGGCCCAATACTTCTCCCCGGCGAATTCCCGTAACTCTGCGGTACTCCGATAAATACCCGAATCACTCGGAACCTTTCCGAACTCCGAATATAGTCGTCCAATATATCGGTCTTTACGTCTCGACCATTTCGAGACTCCTCGTCATGTCCCCGATCTCATCCGGGACTCCGAACTCCTTCGGTACATCAAAACTCATAAACTCATAATATAACTGTCATCGAAACCTTAAGCGTGCTGACCCTACGGGTTCGAGAACTATGTAGACATGACCTAGAACTATTCGTGGTCAATAACCAATAGCGGAACCTGGATGTCCATATTGGCTCCTACATATTCTACGAAGATCTTTATCGGTCAAACCGCATAACAACATACGTTGTTCCCTTTGTCATCGGTATGTTACTTGCCCGAGATTCGATCGTCGGTATCCAATACCTAGTTCAATCTCGTTACCGGCAAGTCTCTTTACTCGTTCTATAATGCATCATCCCGTAACCAACTCATTGGTCACATTGCTTGCAAGGCTTATAATGATGTGCATTACCGAGAGGGCCCAGAGATACCTCTCTGACGATCGGAGTGACAAAACCTAATCTCGAAATACGCCAACTCAACATGTACCTTCGGAGACACCTGTAGTACTCCTTTATAATCACCCAGTTACGTTGTGACGTTTGGTAGTACCCAAAGTGTTCCTCCGGTAAACGGGAGTTGCATAATCTCATAGTTACAGGAACATGTATAAGTCATGAAGAAAGCAATAGCAACATACTAAACGATCAAGTGCTAGGCTAACGGAATGGGTCATGTCAATCACATCATTCTCCTAATGATGTGATCCCGTTAATCAAATGACAACACATGTCTATGGTTAGGAAACATAACCATCTTTGATCAACAAGCTAGTTAAGTAGAGGCATACTAGTGACACTATGTTTGTCTATGTATTCACACATGTATTATGTTTCCGGTTAATACAATTCTAGCATGAATAATAAACATTTATCATGAAATAAGGAAATAAATAATAACTTTATTATTGCCTCTAGGGCATATTTTCTTCAGCAATCATGCTCATCATTCAAATATTTAGTGCCAAACAATTTAGAGATTTCTTCTTCTAGCACTTGAGCACAATTATCCTTTCCATCATAATCATGAAAGATATTAAGAAGGAGAAGCGTATGAGAGAAACTCAATTCCATTTTTTGTAATTTTCTTTTATAGACTAACTAGTGATAAAACAAGAAACAAAAAGATTCGATTGCAAGATCTAAAGATATACCTTCAAGCACTCACCTCCCCGGCAACAGCGCCAGAAAGGAGCTTAGTTGACGGGGTGTGAGTGAGTGCCCTTTACCTAGCCTCCCCAGCAACGGCGCCAGAAACTGCTTGATGTCTACTACACAACCTTCTTCTTGTAGACGTTGTTGGGCCTGCAAGTGCACAGGTTTGTAGGACAGTAGCAAATTTCCCTCAAGTGGATGACCTAAGGTTTATCAATCCGTAGGAGGCGTAGGATGAAGATGGTCTCTCTCAAGCAACCCTGCAACCAAATAACAAAAAGTCTCTTGTGTCCCCAACACACCCAATACAATGGTAAATTGTATAGGTGCACTAGTTCGGCGAAGAGATGGTGATACAAGTGCAATATGGATGGTAGATAAAGGTATTTGTAATCTGAAATAATAAAAACAGCAAGGTAACTAATGATAAAAGTGAGCGTAAACGGTATTGCAATGATAGGAAACAAGGCCTAGGGTTCATACTTTCACTAGTGCAAGTTCTCTCAACAATAATAACATAGATAGATCAAATAACAAGCCCTCAACATGCAACAAAGAGTCACTCCGAAGCCACTAATAGCAGAGAACAAACGTAGAGATTATGGTAGGGTACGAAACCACCTCAAAGTTATTCTTTCGGATCAATCTGTAAAAGAGTTTGTACTAGAATAACACCTTAAGACACAAATCAACCAAAACCCTAATGTCACCTAGATACTCCATTGTCACCTCAAGTATCCGTGGGCATGATTATACGATATGCATCACACAATCTCAGATTCATCCAACCAACATAAAAGTACTTCAAAGAGTGCCCCAAAGTTTCTACCGGAGAGTCAAGAACGTGTGCCAACACCTATGCAGAGGTTCCCAATGTCATGAAACCCGCAAGTTGAGCACCAAAACATACATCAAGTGGCACATGATATCCCATTGTCACCACAGATAATCACGGCGAGACATACATCAAGTGTTCTCATAAAAGACTCAATCCGATAAAATAACTTCAAAGGGGAAACTCAATTCATCACAAGAGAGTAGAGGGAGAGAACAAGAGAGTAGAGGGAGAGAAACATCATAAGATCCAACTACAATAGCAAAGCTCGGGATACATCAAGATCGTGCCTTAGAGGAACACGAGAGAGAACACGAGAGAGAGAGAGATCAAACACATAGCTACTAGTACATACCCTCAGCCCCGAGGGTGAACTACTCCCTCCTCGTCATGGATAGTGCCGGGATGATGAAGATGGCCTCCGATGATGGGATCCCCCTCCGGCAGGGTGCCGGAACAGGGTCCCGATTGGTTTTTGGTGGCTACAGAGGCTTGCGGCGGTGGAACTCTCGATCTATCTTCTGTTCTGGAAGTTTTAGGGTACGTAGGTATATATGGGTGCAGGGGGTACGTCAGTGGACCTCCGGGGGGCTCGCGAGGTAGGGGGCGCGCCCAGGGGGCGTGCCCCCCACCCTCGTGGGCAGCCCGAGAGTCCCCTGACATGCACTCCAGGCCCATCTGATTGGTTTCCTTCCAAAATTAACTTCTCAGTTGATTTTGTTCCGTTTTGACTCCGTCTGATATTCCTTTTCCTCGAAACACTGAAATAGGCAAAAAACAGCAAATCTGGGCTGGGCATCCGGTTAATAGGTTAGTCCCAAAAATAATATAAAAGTGGATAATAAAGCCCAATATTGCCTAAAACAGTAGATAAAGTAGCATGGAGCAATCAAAAATTATAGATACGTTGGAGACGTATCAAGGAGCCATGTGCGCCACATCGCCCGCTGCAGGTGGTTGCTGAGGCAGCGAGCGAGCCAGCTCGGTGGAGCCCCTGTGCACGATGCTGACGAGCTCAGCAATCTGCTCGAGACACTCCTCGTAGAGGTCACCAACCGGGCGGTAGCGAAGGAGCTCCCTCGCCATGAGCAGAGCGGCCTGCGCATCCGCTTGGCTGCGACGCGCGTGGGATGAAGAAGCTGCTAGGGTCAGTGACAAAGTAGCGGTGCGCCCGTCACGGTGCACCGATGGGTGCAGCGATGAAGCTTGCTGCTCGTGGCTGGCAGGGCCCATGGCAGCGTTGGCCACCGAAGACGGAGCGCGACGGGCACAGCCATCGCCCGCCGGAGCCGTCTGAGCTACGCGGGCGGCGACTGCAGCCCGACGCTCGGGGCGAGCTAGGTGTGCGTCAGCCATGGAGGTGTTGGAGTGGTGGTGGATCGATCGACGGAAGAGAGGATCCGACGCACCCCTACCTGGCACCCAAATGTCGGATTATGGGATCCGCAAACCCTTGAGAGGTTCGAACTCTGGGGTGCGTGCGGAGATCTCAACCTACCCAGCCTGCCTACTCGCGATCCTCCTAAGCCTAGCGCGTCAAGCTCAAAGAGACACAGAGACACAGCAGTTTATCCTGGTTCGGGCCACCTTGCGGTGTAATACCCTACTCCAGCGTTTTGGTGGATTGCCTCGAAGGGCTGAGGATGAACTAGTACAGTGGATGAACTGGCCTCGGGAGGTGAGGTGTTCTTGAGCTGGTGTTGTGTGAGCTAGTTCGACTTGTTCCCTTTCTATGGTGGTGGCTAGTCCTATTTATACTGGCCTTGGTCCTCTTCCCAAATGTTGGTGGGAAGGGATCCCACAACGGCCGGATTTGAAAGGGGACAAGTAGTACAGCTTATCCTCACAAAAGTAGTCTTTGCCTGCGAAAAGCCTCTGGTCGTGACGCTACGGTGGGCTCGTTGATGACCTCCGTCCTGTCGTCCTGGCAGTCTTGGTCTCGTTGCACCGAAATGGAAATCTTTGGTTGATTCCTCGGGACTCCGCGCCTGTGGCTTACCTCCATTGCACCAAAGAGGAAACCTGCACTCTGCGCCCGCCTGCGTCCGCCTGGCGCTCGCCTGGCCTTGGTAGTCATGGGTCACGTCAGCTGAGCCTCGTGAGGTAAACCTTGAATAGAACTCTTCGCCCCTCTAGAGCTAGCCTGAGGAGGCCGATTTCATCGGGGGTCTTGGCGTCGTCCGCCTCGCAAGGCTTGGCCCCTCGCGAGGGTCTTGTGTTGCTGATGCTGAAGCTGGGCCGTACCAGGCCGTCGATGGTGCCATGTTGTGGGCCGCAGGTAGGCAGGGCTGGATACCCCCATATCCAGGACGCCGACAAGATCCACATAAATAGAGAGGATACAAAGGTCCAAATCCAACAAAGGAGGATACAAGGTAGCTAGATCTTCCTAATCTGTGAGGAAATGGGGTCTTGAATCCGTAGAGGGTCTTCCCTAGACGGGGTCTTGAATCCACTTGAGGGATCTTCTTCTAGGAGGCTTTGATCTCCAAAGGAGTAGGGGTAGAAGTGGATGAGCAAACCTCTACCTCTAAAATGAGCTATCATAATGCAAACCCTAAAACGTAGGTAGAGGAGGAGTGTATATAGTCTAGGGGCGAAGGGGGTACATGGGCCTCGGCCCGTTACTATGCGCACACAGAGGGGCCCGGATGTCCGGGCGTTGGGCCCAATATTCGGGCCTTATCGTCGGGGCGGATGTCCGGGCTAGGGGGCGGATGTCCGGGCTAGCTTAGGCCGGTTTCGGTGGCGTTTTGTGAAGGAGGGCCGGATTTCCGGGCTTGTGGCGAATGTCTGGGGCAATCGGGTCGGATGTCCAGGGCAGTCGGGTCGGATGTCCCGGGCCAGGCCAGATATCCGGGCCCTGTAGCTCTGGTTGCTGGGCCGCAGCTGCGGCTGAGGCTCCATTGGCCGGATGTCCAGGTCTTGGGGCCGGCTGTCCAGGTCCTGGGGACTTCTCCGGTTCCATTTGTTGGTCCTCTTTTTCCATGCACTTGGGGACTTGTCCATCATCACGAGCATCTCCGAAAGGGTGTTCTTCATACCTAATCATACATAGCATTCCGGCTTTAGGTAGTAGCCATGTCTCACGTGGGTCATACGAATATCACTAAGGAGAGATGTCACCTCGGTCTCAAGAGCTCTTGCACGTGCTTGTGTCATCGGTCCACTTGGCACTTGGGGAGACGTAGGTTGGTCCATGGGGATGGCCGTAGGATGCTCTGCATCACTTCTCCTCAAGATGCAGTCATTGTGAAGACACTCACTAACAAGACCATCACCCTAGACCCTAGAAGAAGAGTCATCTGACATCATTGACAACGTCATGGCCAAGATGTTGCCGTGACCTCTTCACGGCGACTTATGTGCGGGTTCCTCCCATCAATAGCTTATTCGGCATCAGCGGCCCGTTAACGATTGCTGCCCCGGCAACAACCTATCAACGCCACCTGATGTGACCAACATGCATGACAGCTGCCTCTGCCACTGCCTACGATGGTGAGGCTAGATCGCAGGCCTACCGTAACCTACGGTGGATTGGGTGAGCTGTAGCGCGGAAAATACCACTATGTGGCAGTTCGGTGGATACTCTGGTGAATCATCGCCCCTCTTTACCAAGTGCGCGACACCCCTCCTCCAAAGTGTCATAGTAAAGATGATTGCACCTACATGCAATGTGACAAGACATGTGTCTCACCCTCCTGACAAGGCTCCAGGTAACACATATACCCGCATGTAATGCGGTAGGTATACAATTGTACTAGCCACCCTGGTAACCCCTTGCATGTATAAAAGAAGGTCCACGGCCATGTAGAAAAGGGTTCAGACTCTTCACACTCTCACACACCATAGAGCTAGGGCTTTAGTGTAACAGCCCGAGACCGACGCTCGAGATGCCTTCCAGTTATTTCATTGTCGCCGTGTGTTTTATTTGTTTATTGCATTCGTCATTGCATCATTCGCATTGCATCGGCACTCCATTGTTGTCATTTTTTAAAACTTGCATCCGTTATAGTTCCCACTTCTCCTCGTTGTCTTTTTTTCGTTCCGAGTCCAACCACACTTGCAACCTGGATCTTCATTTTCCCTCTAGTCTAAGCCGGACTCTCACTGCATAGTGCGCATACCCCCCCCCCCCCTCGCATGCTCGTCCAAAACTTCCCCGAACCCGAACCGGGCAGTTTTGACCAGTGGATCCGAACCATTCCCGGACATCCCCAAACATCTTCGATTTATTTATTGAACTCCCCTAACTTATTTATTCTCGACCATCCGATTCAATCGGAAGGTCCAAACCTAGTTCGACCTCCCTATATAAGACCACCACATACCAAGTCGGACCAAACCCTATTTTCTAGGGATCCTCCCCTGTCCAGCCGCCGCCGCCATCCACTTGGTCTCCTCCTCGTTTTCCCCACAGAGCCAACTTCCATCCATCTTTGATCCATTCCAGCCACAGCCTCGCTCGATCTCATCGGGGTCGAGGCCAACCACAACCACCACCCGACTCCTCGAATTCTTCATCCAGCACCCGGGCCTCCATCCTCCAGCGTGAGAGGAGCTCGCCCGAGGCTCCCGCAGCCACCTCCATCCCGCGCAGGAGCTCTCTCCCGAGCTCAGTCGCGATCTCACGCCCAAACCCCGTTGTCCTCATCCACCTCCTGTCCCGAACCCGCAGGCCATGCCCTCCAGCAACCCCGTCACTTGCGACCATGACCAGGACCGGCCTCGTCCCGCTCCTTTCCTTCCCTTGCTCACTTTCTTCCTCCTTTCTCTCTCTCTCGCATCTCTCTCTCCCTGAACAGGACCACACCGTTGCCATGGCCTACAGCTCCTCGACGCCCAGCTCGCCTCTGCCCTGTTCCCGGACGGACTCGTTTGTTATGCACCCCTCCGTCCTCACCTTCTGCCGCTCGAGACCCTCGTCGGGCTCTGCTTCACCGCGCCGCCGCACACAGACTCCTCTGCTCTCCCGCGCCTCCGCCTCGACCTCCTCCTTGGTCAGCCACGTTGTCCGCTCGCCCGTGGACCTCCCTAGCGAGGCTCAGCTACCCCTAGCGCCACCTTTTTGTCCTTCTATTGGGCCTGCTCCAGTTTTAGATTCGGCATGTGTAGGTTTTTTCCCAGATCAATGATTTTAGCATTATCCAGAGGATTACCAGATTTTTAGAAAACCCCTTGCACTTCATGCATTTAATAACTCCACAACCGTGCATCGGATTAAAATGTTTTGTATATGTAAAATGAGTAGAATTTCATCTAGTTTCATAAGATGCAACTTTCATTGCCACAACCTTTTGTTCCTGTGAGATCCCATCTCGGGGCCTTTTCCGGCATCCTTCCTGAGGGGCATTCGATCACGGAGGGCATCTACATCAACTCTATTTCCCTTCTGATGAAGTGTGAGTAGTCTACCTCAGACCTACGGGTCCATAGCTAGTAGCTAGATGGCTTCTTCTCTCTCTTTGATTCTCAATACCATGTTCTCCTCGATGTTCTTGGAGATCTATCCGATGTAATACTCTTTTGCGGTGTATTTGTCGAGATTTGATGAATTGTGGATTTATGATCAGCTTATCTATGAATATTATTTGAATCTCCTCTGAATTCTTATATGCATGATTTGGTATCTTTGTATTTCTCTTCGAATTATCGGTTTGGTTTGGCCAACTAGATTGGTTTTTCTGGGAGAGGTGCTTAGCTTTGGGTTCAATCTTGCATGATTTCACCCAGTGACAAAGTAGGGGTAGTGAGACACGTATTGCATTTTTGCTATCGAGGATAAAAAGATGGGGTTTTCATCATATTGCTTGAGTTAATTCCTCTACATCATGTCATCTTACTTAATGTGTTACTCTGTTGTTTATGAACTTAATACTCTAGATGCACGCAGGAGTCGGCCGATGTGTGGAGTAATAGTAGTAGATGCAGGCAGGAGTCGGTCTACTTGACACGGGTGTGATGCCTCTATAGCATAAACATTGCCTCGGATATCGTCCTAACTTTGCTCTTTTCTAACAGTTGCTCGACAGTAATTTTTTCACCCACCGTATTATTTTCCTTCATGAGAGAAGCCCCTAGTGAAAACTATGGCCCCCGGGTCTATTTTCCATCATATTAGTTTCTGATCTACTATTTTCCATCATATTAGTTTCCGGTCTACTTTTTTGCAATCTTTTATTTTCAGATCTATAAACCAAAAAACCCAAAAATATTTTATCTTTTGTTTAGTTCTATTTATCTATCTCTATTAGATCTCACTTTTTCAAGTGATCGAGAAGGGATTGACAACCCCTTTATCGCGTTGGGTGCAAGTGTTTGATTGTTTGTACATGTATTGGTGATTTGCGTGTTTTCTCCTACTAGATCGATACCTTGGTTCTCAAACTGAGGGAAATACTTACCTCTACTTTGTTGCATCACCCTTTCCTCTTCAAGGGAAAAACCAACGCAAGCTCAAGAAGTAGCACTACGCTTGCTCGTCTACTTCATGGACTCGATCTTCTTCCTAGCGGGATTTTAGGCAAGATGAACATTACCTTGGATACCAATATTATCTTTGCTTGCAAGTTGTCTCGATGCTATTGATATGTTGCGCTACCTACCACTTGCTTATCAAGCCTCCCAAATTGCCATGATAAGCCTCTAACATTTCCTCCATCCCAGCAAACCTTGTTTGGCAACGTTACCGCTTTGCTCAGCCCCTCATATAGCATTGCTAGTTGCAGGTGCAGTTGCAGTTTGTTCATGTTGGGCATGGATATCATGGGATATCACAATATCTCTTATTTAATTAATGCATCTATATACTTGGTAAAGGGTGGAAGGCTTGGCCTTTTGGCTGGTGTTTTTTTCCACTCTTGCCGCCCTAGTTTCTGTCATACTTGTGTTATATTCCTTGATTTGCGCTTCTTACATGGTCGGGGTTTATGGGCCCCCCTTGACAGTTTGATTTTTCAGCAAGGCCCAACTATGGTTTTACCATTTGCCTAATAACAACTAAAACTTGCATAGGGCCCGGCTAGCACCCGAGGATAATTAATCAACAACCCGGGCCAGTGCTCCTCATGAGTGTTGGTCCAACCGGGCAGCCTGTGGGGCCACCATGGGGAAACTCGAAGATTGGTTTTACTCGTAGCTTGTCCCATCCAATCGTGGCCTGAGACAAGATATGTGTGGCTCCTATCAGGGTGTCGGCACGTCGGGAGGTCTTGCTAGTTTTGTTTTACCATTGTCGAAATGTCTTGTGCACCAGGATTCCGAGTTTGATCGGGTTGTCCTGAGATGGAGATTTTCCTTCGCGGATCATGAGAGTTTATAATGGACTAAGTTGGGACACCCCTGCAAGGTTTAATATTTTTGAGAGTCATGCCCGCAGTTATGTGGTAGATTGGAAATTTATAATATCTGGTTGTAGAGAACTTGACACGAGATTTGAATTAAAATTCACCAACTGCGTGCGTAACCATGATCGTCTATTTTCGAGGGAGTTCGGGAAGAGAACATGATGGGGTTATGCTTGACTCATAAGTAGTTCCGTATCACTTATTGATCATTAATAGTTTGCGATCGTTATGCGTAGTTACTCTTCTTACTCTTGTACTCGTAAGTTAGCCACCATACAAATGCTTAGGGCTTCCTGCAACCTCACCACTTATCCATTCCATACCCATTAAGCTTTGCTAGTCTTGATACCCATGGTAATGGGATTGCTGAGTCATCGTGGCTCACAGTTTACTACAACAACAAGTGCAGGTTCAAGTAATGCGAGGATTAGATGCGAGAGTAATGCATGCTTGTTTTCAAGTTCTTCTTCTGCTTCTTCTTCGATTAAGGGATAGGTTCTGGGTTAGTAACCTAGGTTTAGCAGGGTGGATGTTGTTCTTCCTTTCATTTGATTTCATCAGTAGTCGGATCCTGCTCTTTTGTATGATGATTGCTATGTATTGATGTATTCATGTTGTAGCTTGTGGCGAGTGTAAGCCTTTATATGGTATTCTTGTCTATTCAGTACATGGTATGTTGTAATCATATTCACATTGCTATGCGCTCGAAATGCGGTTGTGCCCCAATCATGAATTCATCACGTGATTGGGATAAAATCGCATCTTGGGCACTACAAGTTGGTATCAGAGCCTTACAGACCAGAGGAGCCCCCTTGATTGATCAAACTGTTGCCGATGTCGACTCTAAAAAAACTATTTTGAGTCTAGTTATATATCGGAGAGTAGGAATTCTTTTTATTCCTCAGCCCCTTCGTCGATCTAGTGAGGAATTGTGACGTATGTGTTTTGAATCTACTCCTTTTCCCCTCAATGTTTTGTATTTATGATCACACGGGTATTGTTGGAATCATTGCGATATCGATGTGATGGAATTATATTCTTGGTGCCTCCTGACATTTTGGGGTTGTGGCAGTGTCCCAGGGAGTTGAGCTCCAAGGTGTTTTCATCACAGTTGTTATCATTTCAGTTCCGGAATACCAGAGGGCGCCGACATCGAAAATGCTTCTATACTCTTTGTGGTGAGACTAGTTTGGCACCATCCAGTACTGGGGATAGCGATCAGATGTATTGCCACAACTAGTATATCGGATGTTTTTTGAAGGTCTGAGCTGCACAGTTTCCGAGGTTCTTGGTTATGTGTTGAGGAGGCAGTTGTGTGATGATATTTTGCTCCTTGTACTTGTTACACCAGATTGCATAACCAAAACTTTCGTGAGTTCATAGGTGGGAATTCAAGTAGTTACCCAGGATATCTTATCGACAAATGCATGATATGAGATTGGGGTTCGACGTCTAGTGGTCCGCCTGTCCACGGTCGGTTTTACAGTGGTCTCGTTGTGTCTTAATGAGCCTTTTGTAGCTTTGATATAGCTCAGGGACGCTTCCTATGTCATGTGCACTGCCTTGTACATGACGGTGCTATACAATCGAGCCTGTGTGGGGGCCCGCCACAAAAATTTCGGACGAAATCTCTGCCATATGTTTGTTCCATCTATTCTGCATGCCAATTCCTTTATTTTGTTTTGGTTGTGGTATTTGAGTTGCTTCGATGTCAAGTGTTGCTCGATACCTTGTCCTAAGCAGAGTTCTCATATTTTTATGGGAGTGCTAATCCTTCTGGTCATCGAGATTGTCTTGTCAATCCTTTTCAACCTGCATGCTTCTCTTCAAGTGGATCCGATCATTTCAACATTCACAAGATCAATTCTAAGTTTTCTCAACGGTGTCTGTTCCATCTGTCCCAAGTTGTCTTTATTTTTTCACCCTCCCACCCTTCTTCAAGAAGTCAAAATTCTCAAATCATGTATCCATTTTATTCATGGGAAGTCTCTCCATTATTTTCTTTCAATGTTCTAACCTGGTGATTGTCATGAAGATGCTAAGGTAGTTTCAAGTTCGTCATTCTTCATCTCATTTTCTTGCCCGGTGGATTCAATTCAAGCTTTCAGTGTTATCATATTATTTTCCTTGGCTCAAATGTTTTCCCTTGTCGGTGCAACTCATAATCGTTCGCCTCTCACCATTTAATCATCCTGGAGAACTGAAGATATCTTGTAGATTCGCGTTTCCATTCAAGATCCATTGAAACTATTTCATGGTTGATACCTCATTCAAGATACTTAATTCAACCGGTGCAATATCTCTTCTAAAATTGTTCAACGGTGTTTCTTTGAGTGGCCCCTAACCCATAGGTCCTTTCGCATGATCTTACCTGACTCTTCCAATTTTCCTGACTTATTGTCAAATTCTTTTCAAAGTTTGACGTTCCTGACTTATTGTCAAATTCTTACCTGACTCTTCTAATTTTCTTGACTTATTGTCAAATTCTAATTTTCCTGACTTACCTGACTTTTTTCAATGTTCCTGAGTGTATCAATAATTTCTGGTAGCATTTCTCATTGTCATTCTCAGCTTTGAAGAACGAAGAAGAGTTTTCCTCCAAATCTTGCTTCGTTCTCTTGAAGATCGTGGTTCTAGCTTGATGCCATCCTCTCAAACTGTTTCCAATCATGAGAATTCTTTTCATACCTGTCGGTGTCAAAACCAGCGGATCTCGGGTAGCGGGTCCCGAACTGTGCGTCTAGGCGGATGGTAACAGGAGACGTGGGACACGATGTTTTTACCCAGGTTCGGGCCCTCTCGATGGAGGTAAAACCCTACGTCCTGCTTGATTAATATTGATGATATGGGTAGTACAAGAGTAGATCTACCACGAGATCAAGGAGGCTAAACCCTAGAAGCTAGCCTATGGTATGATTGTTGTAATGTATGTTGTCCTACGGACTAAAGCCCTCCGGTTTATATAGACACCGGAGAGGGCTAGGGTTACACAGAGTCGGTTACAATGGTAGGAGATCTACATATCCGTATTGCCAAGCTTGCCTTCCACGCCAAGGAAAGTACCATCCGGACACGAGCCGGAGTCTTCAATCTTGTATCTTCGTAGTCTTGGAGTCCGGCGGACAATGATAGTCCGGCTGTCCGGACACCCCTTAGTCCAAGACTCCCTCAGTAGCCCCTGAACCAGTCATCAGTGACGATAAGTCCGGCATGCATAATGTTCGGCATTGCAAGGCGGGTTCCTCCCTTGAATAATCCAGAGAAGATCATGAACACCAGGATAGTGTCCGGCTCTGCAAAATAAATTCCACATTCCACCGTAGAGAGAATAAAATGTACACTTAGTTCAATCTGCTGACGTATTATGCGGCGTGACATAACACCGCCACAAGGCCTTTGTTTGAATTACTATACCACCTCAGCATGTTTAGCGAAGCGGTTTCCTTGGCATGTCTTGTCGAAGTAGAGATCGTGTTCCCCTTATTCCCGGATTCTCATCAATACGGGCGTGGGTAACCCAACCGCGCCATTGATGGTGGCGCTTGGGAGATAAGCGAGTTTTACCAGGCTGGTGGGGGACGCATAGTTTTGTCCGCCTATATATAAGGGATAAGGATTCACCTTCTCACCTACGCCTTCTTCCTCCTTTGCTTATCCATCCCCGCGAACTCAAGCTCCAACGCCCGAGCTCGCGCATCTCGCCTCGACCTTCTCCGAATATGTCCGGAGCGGGAGGTAAATGGTTAGCCTCCACCGTCAAGGAGGAGGACATCACCAAGCTGCGCAGCGCCGGATACCTTTCCGGTGATATCGCGCATCGGCTGCCCGACGAGGGGCAGCTCATCCCTACCCCCGGGCCTCATGAGAGGGTCGTCTTCCTCCCCCACTTCCTCCGTGGACTGGGCTTTCCGCTCCATCCATTTGTCCGGGGGCTCATGTTTTACTACGGCCTGGATTTCCACGATCTGGCGCCGAACTTTATCCTCAACATCTCGGCGTTTATCGTCGTGTGTGAGGCTTTCCTCTGCATCCGGCCCCACTTCGGCCTGTGGCTCAAGACCTTCAACGTCAAGCCGAAGGTTGTGAAGGGTACGCAAGCGGAATGCGGAGGCGCCATGTTGGGCAAATTGCCCAACGTCCCTTGGCTAGAAGGGACCTTCGTGGACTCCGTCAAGGGGTGGCAATCGAGGTGGTTCTCCATCACCGAGCCACGCAAATCCACATGGGCGGCGGCCCCCGAGTTTAGATTTGGCATCCCCACGCAGCTCACCTCCTGGAAAGAGAAGGGCTTGCAATGGGGGAATCCGGTGGAGGTGACGGGACTCCGAGCATGTATCAAGAAGATGGTGAGCAATAGGCTCAGGCTCGTCGACGTGGTCCAAGTCATGCTCATCCGGCGGATCCTCCCATGCCAAGAATGGGCATTTAATTTGTGGGAGTTCAATCCGGAACAGCACCAGGCGCTAAACGGGCTCTTCGATACAACATACGAAGGCGCATGGAGGGTGCTGTTCAAGGGCGCCGAAGCCCACGCGTCCGCGACCGAAGACCGCGGATTCAGCTCGCAGTATCCAACTGACGAGGTAAGTGATTCAACCCCATTACGGGACACTTGTGATAATTAGATTGACTCTAGTGAGGTTTCATTCTGCCTCTTCCTTTGACAGGAATGGATGGAGAAGGCCAAGCTGCTCATCAGCCCGGCTCCCATGCCAGAAGACCCAGCGGACGCCCGCTTAACAGGGCTGCTGGTTCCGGCACCGCACATGGTGCCGGAGAAGAAGGCCAAGAAGGTGGCCGCGGGGACTCTAAAGAGTTCCCGCAATCAGGTGTTTGACGACGACGAGGACTCCTCCCCCGAAGACGAGGGGGAGTACTCTCTCCCGGAGGAGGGAGAGAAGAAAAGGAAGGCTTCCCCCATCGGGGAGGCCGAAGGGTCCAAGAGGGGGAGAACTATCCCCCCGGACAGTTCCGCCAACATCAGCGTTGGTGAGGATGAGTGGCCTCCAAGGGCCAGGCGTCCGGCAAAATCGTAAGTATCCGGATCCTTGATGTGTAATTTTTTTATGTCGCGTAGTATCCTTCTAACGCCGCATTCTGCCCGTAGTCCGGCCAATGATGATCTCCCCGACTCATCGAGCGGGTCATTGGCCTCGTCGAATGTGAATTCCATCCCGACTGCCTCCACCCCACGCGCCAACGAGGACGTCGAGGTGGGATCCTAGAGAGGGACCCATCAGGAGGAGGCTCCGGAGGCGCCATCAGGCAGCCTCCCGGACTTCGTGCCGGACTCTACATCGGAACCCGCAGTGGTTCCAGAGTCCGGCAAGCGGCCCCTTCGAAAGAAGGGCAGGACCATGACGCCGGCGGCCCCCGTCCAACCGGAGGCGCCGGATAACCTGCTGGAGGCGCTTAAAGGCGCTTCCATCGAGGAAGAACACCGCACTATTATGAGTGCGGTGATTGAGAAGGTTCAGCTTGCTAAGAGCGGGCTGACCGAAGCCTGCAGCAGCCTTTTAACAGGCTTTGAGGTAAAAAGTTAAAATTATGTAATGTAATACCGCATAGACAGTAGCCCCTGATGCTTAGTTCGGTGTTCGGAAAGAAAAGCCGGACTAAGGATCTTTAACAAGATATACGCAGGGTTGCCTAAAATATGTCAATATGGGTTTGCAGGCTGCACTGCTGACCTCTGCCGCACTAACGGCTGAGGTTGACGTGCTAAAGAAGGATCTCGAGTGGTCCGAGCAAGAGCTCGGCCATGCAAAGAAGCAGCTCGAGGAGAAAGAAGGTGAGTAACACCTCTTTGAATAAGTACCTTACAGAAAAGGATTTTGGTTGCAAATAAAATTAACAAGGATAATATGTGCATTGCAGGGGCCACTAACGAGGTGGCAGCCCTGAAGGATGCTGTGTCCGCGGCCGAACGCAGTGCGGCCGCGGAACGGGCTGAGCAAGAAAAGCAAGAGGCACGGGTGGCGGAAGTTCGGCAAGAGCTCCAGGTTCTCATGGAAAAACATGAGACTTTGGAGCGTGACTCCAAGACTCGAGAGTCCGAGCTTGCCTCGGCTCTCGAAAGTGCCAAGTCCGCCAAGGCCGAGGCCCATAAGGCCCTTCAGGAGGTTGAGGACATAAAGAAGATAGCGGCGGGTAAGGCGTTTTTCATGCAAAGCAGGCATGTTAATGTGAACTACCTGACACTTACCCGAATTCGGAGCTCTCCAGGGGCGTTTGCAGATCTGCCGCGTAGTGCGTCTGATGCCGCCGCATTCTATCGTGGCGAGGAGGGGAGCTCGACGGAGAAGGTCTTCTGGTCTCAGTATACTGAGGCCGGCCGTCCGGTGCCCCCAAGCGACCAGCTGAAGCAGCTGGTCGAACTCCACAATGTAGCTGAGGAGGCCATGAAGGGCCTCATAGTCCGGCTGTGGCCTGGACAGGCCATGCCTGGTAGCTACTTTGGCCTCGTGCGGCGACTGATGGATGCATGCCCCAGGCTGGATGTAGTCAAGCGCTCCGCCTGTATCGAAGGTGCTCGTCGGGCCCTTGCCCGCATAAAGGTGCAATGGGGCAAATTGGATGCGGAGAAGCTTCTCACGGACCCACCGCCGCCGGGCAAGGAGTATCGCACGCCGGAGAAGTATTATAAAATTGTCCTGCAGGGAGCCTGCAATATTGCAGATGAGTGCTCCCGAAATGTAATCTTTGAGTGAACTCGTTGTTTATTTATCCTGTGCGCTGAAAACTTCGTTCATATGCGCCATGAGCAACGCTTGTTTAATTTAAAATATTACCTTCTGTGTGGCCGTTTATAAAATCTGAGAGATGGCAAGTCGTTAGCTTCAGCCCCCAAGCCACAAGTGCTGGGGTGTTCGGGATAAACTTGAGCACTCTTGTTCCCATGTTTGGGTCCATCTAGGGAGGCGCTCAACACGACGAACAAGGCAACCGGACTTATAATGCTTGAACACTCTCACTTAGCCATAGAATTCTATAATTTTAAATTTCGGCGAAGCCCCTGGTATTCGGAAGACCGAATCTGGGGCGCTATCCACGCCTTCATCGGACATTATCCGGAACTTCGCTCGAAGCGGCGTGAGTCTTTAAGGACCCAAAAAAACCTCTCGAACAGCGACCAGTCTCTCGCCTTATCATGCCAGTCAGTTTTAGCTTTCTCCACTGAGGCGTTAACCCGGCTCAACCGGGGCGCAATCGCAGTGGTTCTCCCAGTGCCACCTTAGCCAACAGAACGGAACGTAAGGCACCAAAACGTGGGAGCCGGGCAAACCCAACTATTGACCCAAGACATGATTCGGAGCCGATTCATATAATGCTATAAGTTCGGGGTGCCGCACTTTGAAAGTGTTCGGACTTTATCACGCCATAGAGTGGGGAACATAAGCCCCTGGTGTATTATGCCGTACCAAAATATACGGGTGCCAGATGTCATATAATGAGCATATATATATAAAATGTAATGCAATTGCGATCATAAAGGTGCTGCATTATTAATGAAAGAAAAGTCTGCTAGTAGAGCGGACTGATACAAATAGTGCGGTAAGCAAGGGATTTGGACTAAATAAACATGTCCCCCTCCAGGGATGAGCTGCGGATTTGGTGTATATAATCGAATTTAATGCTCGTAATTGAGACCACCTGAGTGTTCGGCGCGGCCTTCGTTAGTCCCTGACTGTTGCATCATGAGTTCGGCAGGTTCACCGCCGGACAGGGCTTCTGGTTAACAGAGTCCTGTGTACAAAAAAGAAGAAAAATAATAAAAAGAGGGGCACATTTGTGAGCCCCTGGTGTGGTCGAACCACACTCTGGGTCCGTTGTGATCGTGCCCCCTCCCCTGTGCCCATGGTATCTCCAAAGCGTAATGATGTACGCGGAGTGTTATTCTTGCGATCATACGCGGGCGAGGGTTGGGGCCGCATTGCTACGCGTGCTCTGATCGCGCCAGGTGGTCTTGGTTGGGATTGCTCCGGGCGCGCTTTGCTGTATCCGGCCGTTTAACGGCCGGACTCGAGAATTGCCTTAGAAGGCTGCTCTGTACTTCTGCCGCGAGAGCCGCTGTATGTTCCTCCGTTCGGAGGGAGCGTTCCGTATTCCCATTGACCGTGATGACTCCACGAGGGCCTGGCATCTTGAGCTTTAGGTATGCATAGTGCGGCACCGCGTTGAATTTGGCAAACGCGGTTCGCCCGAGCAGGGCGTGATAGCCGCTGCGAAACGGGACTATGTCGAAGATTAACTCTTCGCTCCGGAAATTATCCGGGGATCCGAAGACCACTTCCAGTGTGACTGAGCCTGTGCAGTTGGCTTCCACTCCTGGTATGACACCTTTAAAGGTTGTCTTTGTAGGTTTAATCCTTGATGGGTCTATGCCCATTTTGCGCACTGTATCCTGATAAAGCAGGTTCAGGCTACTGCCGCCGTCCATCAGGACTCTCGTGAGGTGGAACCCATCGATGATTGGGTCTAAGACCAATGCAGCGAATCCGCCATGGCGTATGCTGGTCGGATGGTCTCTTCGATCGAAAGTGATCGGACAAGAGGACCATGGGTTGAACTTTGGGGCGACTGGCTCCATCGCATAGACGTCCCTTAGTGCGCGTTTCCTCTCCCTCTTGGGTATGTGGGTCGCGTATATCATATTCACCGTCCGTACTTGTGGGGGAAAACCCTGCTGTCCTTTGTTGTTCGGCGGCCGGGTCTCTTCCTCGTCGTCGCTATTTAGCCCCTTGTCATTGTTTTCGGCAATTAACTTGCCGGCCTGCTTGAACACCCAGCAATCTCTATTGGTGTGGTTAGCTGGCTTTTCAGAGGTGCCATGTATCTGGCATGAGCGGTCGAGCATTCGGTCCAGATTGGACGGACCCAGAGTGGTTCCTTTAAATGGCTTCTTCCGTTGACCGGGTTTAGAGCCTCGGAATCTGGCATTGACCGTCGTATCCTTCTTATCGTTGCCGTTAATTCGGCGCTTGTTTTTGTTTCGACGTGACCTGCCGTTGTTGTCCTTAGTATCCGGACTGCCAGAACTTTTACGGAGATTGTTGCTGCGGGCTAGCCAGCTGTCCTCTCCCGCACAAAAGCGGGTCATTAGCGATGTGAGGGCTGCCATGGATTTCGGCTTTTCTTGCCCCAGGTGCCGGGCTAGCCATTCATCCCGGATGTTATGTTTGAAGGCTGCGAGGGCCTCTGCGTCCGAACAATCGACGATTTGATTTTTCTTTGTCAAGAACCGTGTCCAGAATTGTCTGGCCGATTCGTCTGGCTGCTGAATGATGTGGCTTAGGTTATCGGCGTCTGGTGGTCGCACATATGTGCCTTGGAAGTTATCAAGGAACGCGGCCTCCAGGTCTTTCCAACACTCAATTGACTCTGCGGGCAAGCTGTTAAGCCAATGCCGAGCTGGTCCTTTAAGCTTGAGTGGGAGGTACTTTATGGCATGGAGATCATCGCCGCGGGCCATATGGATGTGGAGAAGATAGTCTTCGATCCACACCGCGGGGTCTGTTGTGCCATCGTAAGATTCGATGTTTACGGGTTTAAACCCTTCGGGGATCTGATGATCCATTACTTCGTCAGTGAAGCATAATGGGTGTGCGGCGCCCTTGTATTGAGCGATATCGCGACGCAGCTCGAGAGAGCGCTGTCTGCTGTGTTCAGCCCGGCCGGGGTTATTGTATCCGGCACGACGGTATTCGTCGTGGGTCGTAGGGCGCCCACGTGATCCATAGATGGATCTGGATTGCCTTGCTTTGTCCTCCAATATGTCTCGCAAGTCTGGCGTGTTCCCTCTGGGCTTCGTACTTTTGGAGCGATGTCGGGGTATGGTCTTGGCTGGTGGCCTGGATGCCTCTCTGTCACGACCATGGGGTGGTCGGTCAGCCATATCGTGCGCTGGTGATGGACGTACGTATGCCTCCTCCTCTAATCGGGGGAGCAGCTTGCGTTTTGGGTAACTTTTGGAGGGGCGTTCGAGTTTATACTCTTCGGCCGCGAGGACCTCGGTCCATCGATCGGCCAGCAGGTCCTGATCAGCTTGAAGCTGCTGCTGCTTTTTCTTTAGGCTGTTTGCTGTGGTGATAAGCCTGCGCTTGAAGTGCTCTTGTTCGACGAGATCCTCGGGTACGACGAATTCGTCATCGTTGAGGCTTGCTTCGTCTTCGGAGGGAGGCATATGATTATGATCCTCAACCTCTTCGTCTGCCGCCCCCTCATGAGGGCTTGCTTCTGCATCCTCCTGCGCTGAGTCTTGCTGGAGGGGATTGTCTTCGGCACTCTCTGGAGTATTATTATCTCCTGTGCCGGAATCTCCATTCTTGCTGTGGCGAGATTTAGAGCGGCGCCGCTGACGCCGGCGCTTGGGCTGTTTCTTTAAGGGATCTGCCTCCGCTGTTTCTTCGCCGTCCCCATCTTTTGGGGTATCCACCATGTATACGTCATATGACGAGGAGGCCTTCCAGTGCCCTGTGGGCGCTGGTTCCTGTTCGTCTCCGGCATCGTCGTCCATAGTGTCGATGTCTTCGGAGTCGTAGTATAGCATGTCGGTTAGATCGTCGACAGTGGCTACAAAGTGGGTGGTGGGTGGGCTCTGAATTTCTTCGTCGTCCGTATCCCAACCATCCTGGCCATAATCCGGCCAGGACTCTCCTGATAACGAGAGATGCTTTAGTGAATTCAAGATATCGCCAAAAGGCGAGCATTGGAAGATGTCCGCAGCGGTGAATTCCACAGCCGGCGCCCAATCCGGATCGATTGGTAGGGGCGCGGGAGGTTCGGAGTCCGGCAAGGAGTCCGGCGCCTCGGAATCACGAGTTTCGCAGGGGACAAGATTAGTGTTCGGCTCCATCGTCGTGGATGTTGGAGCCCCCAGGGCGGCGTCTATCCACCGACCCTCGATCTGGGCGATCGGCTCCGGGCTAATGGCCGAAGCGGATCCGTGTGCGGCCACCAAGGCACTGTTCGGCGGCAGAGCTAGATCATGCCCATCGTCACAGTGCGGCGCGCTTGGCTGTGGCTCGAGTCCGTCGAGGATCAAGTCTCCGCGGACATCGGCCGTGAAGTTTAAGCTTCCAAATCTGACCTGACGGCCAGGGGCGTAGCTTTCGATCTGCTCCAGATGGCCAAGTGAATTGGCCCGCAGTGCGAAGCCGCCGAATACGAAGATCTGTCCGGGGAGAAAAGTCTCACCCTGGACGGCGTTGTTGGTTGAAGATGCCATCAAGCCTATCGGTGACGACACAGAGGAACTCTCAATGAAAGCACCAATGTCGGTGTCAAAACCGGCGGATCTCGGGTAGGGGGTCCCAAACTGTGCGTCTAGGCGGATGGTAACAGGAGACGTGGGACACGATGTTTTTACCCAGGTTCGGGCCCTCTCGATGGAGGTAAAACCCTACGTCCTGCTTGATTAATATTGATGATATGGGTAGTACAAGAGTAGATCTACCACGAGATCAAGGAGGCTAAACCCTAGAAGCTAGCCTATGGTATGATTGTTGTAATGTATGTTGTCCTACGGACTAAAGCCCTCCGGTTTATATAGACACCGGAGAGGGCTAGGGTTACACAGAGTCGGTTACAATGGTAGGATATCTACATATCCGTATTGCCAAGCTTGCCTTCCACGCCAAGGAAAGTACCATCCGGACACGAGCCGGAGTCTTCAATCTTGTATCTTCGTAGTCTTGGAGTCCGGCGGACAATGATAGTCCGGCTGTCCGGACACCCCCTAGTCCATGACTCCCTCAATACCCATCTGAAGCATTTCATGAGTTCATTCCATTTTATTCCACCGAAGGCCATCATTTCAGAATTCTTCATTCTCAACTTTTTGCTCTAGTTCTCAAATTCTTCCGGTGCATCGTTCAAGTATTCTCTAGTCAGCTCGGGATCCTTTCATTCTCTCATATCTAAATTTCCTCAAGTATCTTTATTCATTTTCTAATTCTTCCTAGTGATTCATGCTCTTTTCTTTGTTTGTTTTCAAATTCTTACGGTGGTTCCTTAAAGATTCCTCTTCCATTGTTATCATATCATTTCATTCATTGTTTCCAAAATTCTACGGGTCACTCATTGAAGACTTTTTCAAATTTGCTCTATATCTCTCTTCAATCCTTTTCAACAAGAATAAGTAGTATGCCAAATCCGTTGCTTGTCATCAATTTAAATTGGTGAAGGATACGCATAACATAGTTCTTATTCTTGTTTCGTCCAAGTGATTAATTCCTTCTTTCGGAGTTCATTCATGATATCAATTTCTCGATTCTAAGTTGTTCATCTTTTGTTTCTGGAGTTCCAAGCTCTCTAAGTTAACTTGCTGCGAAGCTCCATCTAATCATTGCAATGCTTCAATTCTTGTTCTTTTCAACCTTCACTCCTTCCTACCATTTGTTTTCTTACCGGAGTTCTCATGAAGACTCAACATGGTGATTTGTTAAGGATTTAATTCATTCTTCAAGTTTTCATCAAAATTCTTGTTGGAGGAGCTCAAGTATTCTTCTTCTTGCATGTTGAAGTGCAATTATTTCTACCTTACCTTTTGAGGTGATGTTATGTCATTCTTGACAATATGAGTTCGTGTTTCATGATTCACAACTTGTCAAGAATGAGTATTTTAAAACCGTCATTTTCTTTGTTGGAGTTGTCTTGGGTTATATTTCACCTAAAGTCGTCCCTAAGGAATGTTGCTATTTGTGGTGCCTATCAATGATCCAAGTTTTCTCCTATCTTGGCGAAAGAAGTTTTCATCTCTTTGTTGATCTCAAGCAAGCAATTATTTTCGTCAGTGGTAGAATTTCACCTCTAGTTTTGAGATGTTTTCCACAACCCCACAACAAGCTTATTATTTTTGTTGTTGATTTTCCAACAACTTCGTTAAACCCTTCTTTGTAATGTTACTCTTCCAAATTACATGTTTTTCTCTATTCCTTTCATTCCATTATTTCTTTTGTTCCGGAGGCTTTGTGTTAATGCTCTCTTCGAGGTATCATTCCATCTTGTAAAGTTCATGTTAAATTCCTTCGCTTTTCAGTTGGATTGTTGTCTGAATTCTTTCATTCTTATTCCTTCTCTATCTTGTTCTAACCGGAGTGGTCTCAAAGTCTATCTTGTCCCTTGAGCTCTTGGTTTTCATCGTATTCCTTGTTCCTCTTGTCTAACGGAGTGCTTACAATCTCGTTCAACTCAGTTGTATTTTTTTCAAGTTGTTCAACCTCTCAAGGTTCGTGATTTCACTCGTTCGTCGAAGAAGCAACTTTATTTACGTCTTCCTCTTCTACTTTCATCCCTAGATCTAGGGGGAGATCTCTTGTAAGTGGGGGAGAGTTGTAACAGGCCAAGACCGACGCTCCAGATGCCTTCTAGTTATTTCATTGTCGTCGTGTGTTTTATTTGTTTGTTTCATTCATCATTGCATCATTCGCATAGCATTGGCCTCCGTTGTTTTCATTTTTAAAATTTGCATCCGTTCGTAGTTCCCGCTTCTCCTCATTGTCTTTGTTTTTTTTGTTCCGAGACCAACCACACTTGCAACCTGGTACTTCATTTTCTCTCTTGTCTAAGCTGGAGTCTCTCTGCATAGTGCACATACCCCCCCCCCCCTCACGTGCGCGTCTGAAACTTCCTCGAACCCAAACCGTGCAGTTGTGACAAGTGGATCTGAACCATTCTCGGACATCCCCAAACACCTTCGGTTTATTTATTGAAATCCCCTAACTTATTTACTCTCGACCGTGCGATTCAATCAGAAGGTCCAAACCTAGTCCAACCTCCCTACATAAGACCACCAGATACCAAGTCGTACCAAACCCTATTTTCTAGGGATCCTCCCCTGTCCAGCCGCCGCCACGACCCACCTGGTCTCCTCCTCGTTTTCCCCACCGAGACGCGTCATCCGCTCACCAGTGGACCTCCCTAGCGAGGCTTAGCTACCCCTAGCGCCTCCTTTTTTCCCTTCTGTTGGGCCTACTCGAGTTTTAGATTCGGCATGTGTAGGTTTTTTTCCCAGATCTGCGATTTTAGCACTATCCAGAGGATGACCAGATTTTCAAAAAACCCCATGCACTTCATGCATTTAATAACTCCACAACCATGCATCGAATTAAAATGTTTTATATATGTAAAATGAGTATAATTTCATCTAGTTTCATAATGTGCAACTTTCATCCATGTTAAAACTGTTTAAAATGTTGTTTGCATTTGATTTGCTAAATGTCATGCTAAAATGGTTTATTTCATAATTAAATAAGCACTTCGAATTAAATGAACTATATATGTAACTTGTTTAGACTGTAGGTTAACATGGTGCACTTTATTTTGTGGTTTAACAACTTTAAAATATGGTTTAGGGCAGAACAGTACCAAATTCGAAATATGCACATGGGGATTTTCTGGAATTGTTGTTTGTTTCCGGCCTCATTTAAACTTGCCTAAATAGTTAGTTTACACTTGTGCTAACCCTCTTGCCATGTTAACCAACATTTAATGTTGTCATGTACACAAACGAGAGCGAACTACATAATTGAATGTGGTGTTTCGTCAATATGCAAATCGTTGCATATTGAGCTCCACTTAATTTGTAGTATTGTTTGTTGCACCTTGCCATGTCATGCCTATTTAAACCGGACATGCATCATACTTGGTTGAGCATCATGCCATGTTTATGTGATGGTTGTTTACCATGTCGTTTGCTTCTTTCTGGTTGTGCTTCTTCTTGATAGTTCCGGTTACGTTGCAATTGTGAGGATTCGTTCGACTACGCTTGCCCGTCTACTTCATGGACTCAATCTTCTTCCTAGCGGGATTTTAGGAAAGATGAACATTACCTTGGATACCACTACTATCTTTGCTTGCTAGTTGTCTCGATGCTATCGATATGTTGCGCTACCTACCACTTATTTATCAAGCCTCTCAAATTGCCATGATAAGCCTCTAACATTTCCTCCATCCTAGCAAACCGTTGTTTGTCTATGTTACCGCTTTGCTCGGCCCCTCTTATAGCATTGCTAGTTGCAGGTACAGTTGCAGTTTGTTCCATGTTGGCCATGGATATCATGGAATATCACAATATCTCTTATTTAATTAATGCATCTATATACTTCGTAAAGGGTGGAAGGCTTGGCCTTTTGCCTAGTGTTTTGTTCCACTCTTGTCGCCCTAGTTCCTTCATACCGGTGTTATGTTCCTTGATTTGCGTTCCTTACATGGTCGGGGTTTATGGGCCCCCTTGACAGTTCGATTTGAATCAAACTCTTCACTAGTGCAAAATCGAGATTTAGCACCGGTTCGTAAGGGCCTTTAGTGCCGGTTCTGTAACCGGCACTAAAGGGTGGGGAATAAAGGTCCCCCCCTTTAGTACCGGTTCGGCACGAACCGCCACTAAAGTGCCATCATGTGGCATGAGCTAGGGCCGGGTGCGGGGAGACCTTTAGTACCGATTGGTAACACCAACCGGTACTAAATGTTTGGGGGGTTTTGGTTTTATTTTTTATTTTTCCTTTAATTTTATGTTTTCAATTTAGTTTAGAGATTGTTTTTACATTATAAAGAGTTGTTAAATCATTAGGTGAAAGTACCGCAGATTAGTTTCAAATGGATGCATGCATGGATCCTAGCTAAGTGATCAAAGTATATGCCATATCCATATTACTTGATCACTTATATATATTAGGTGAGCAAGTAATATGGATATGGCATATACTTGATCACTTAACTAGCTAGGATCCATCCAGTTGGAACTAATATGCGGTTTCTTTCATAAATGATATAATAACTCATCATCATATTAATATAAAAACTATTGCATCATATCATCACCAACAACGGTATACTAGCTAGCTAAAAATCATCATAGTCGTCATTACCACTATTTAATCATCATAGTAATTACCACTATCTAATCACCACCAATACTAGCTTAAAGAAGAAACATTCACTTGTACCAGAAGGAAAGATATCATCGAGTTCAACATGGTCATGATTATTAGCGTTCATAAGACCACAAAAGCAAATCACTCTTTGAGATTAAGTTTAGGACGAAGAACACGGACATGAGAGGACAAGTACTAAGAGCATGCTAATCACTCCTGCTGCTCTCTCTTAGGTCAAATAGCATAGAACATGTATAGCTCTCCTGATTAATCATATTGGAACATGCAGATGAACCTGTCTCCTAATCGTGGGCTGCGCTTCTGATTGCTGCCCCCTAGTACTTCTCTGTGATCATTCACAACTTTGCTCCAGTCTTTCACTATTAAGCATTCCTCGGTTGTAGAAACCCTGAATGCACTCATGTCCAATGTAGGATGTCTTGGCCGTAAGCTAACCATAGACATGCGACCTTTAGTACCAATCCACTGAGGCACAACTATCATCGGGAGTCCCTGTTGAAGAACATCATATAGTAACATTATACTTAGCAATGAAGTTTAGCTTGAAAAATAATGCATGCAAAAGATGCACTGAGGAAAAATAGTAAAAATCTTATGATATTTCCTTAATAGATGTGACCGTAGTTCAATACGAACACTATTGGTCGCACGTTTTGAGTACTAAGATTTTAAAATTCAGGAAAAAATTTCTCTTGACAACATCAAGATCCTCAAGCCATGAAACATAATGACTTATCTCCTCGCAGTTTAGTTCAGCCCCGGGACAGTGGGCGATCCTGTCTACCAAGCGTTGGACATGTTTGCTTGAATGGAAATAAGCTGTCAATAGAAATTAGTTGTCAACTATTTTTGAAAAAACAATATTGAAGACATAAATATGGTTGAGAAACTCACATAATGGTAGAACTGGAGGCGTCTGCACATCGACCCAAATGTCTTTGTTACCTTCAATATCATCTTCGGGACGAATATCAAAGGTGATAAACATATCAGGCTCAAATGCATAAGCCTTTCATAGTGCTTGCCAAGTTTTGCATTCAAAATAGGTGTAGGTGTCTGCATTGTATAATTTGACGTTGAAGGTATAACCATGCTCGGTCTTCAAGTAAACTCTCTTTACCTCCATAGTTTTGTTAGGACTGAAACCTATCTTATCCAAGACAAAAATTCTTGCATGGCACGGGATACGCTAGTGGAATAGTGAAAATTTAAAATTATAAGTTGAAGCAAATGAAGCATAAGTCATGCATATGCTTAATTATGAAAAAAGACTTGTCATTGTGACTTACTGTAACCACTTCGAAGGATTCATCTAGCTTGATGCTGAAGCGCCTATCATCAACTAGAAAATTTCTGTCACACAGCCGCGTTGGTCTTCGCAATTTTCGCACATAATAAAATCGTTTTTGTCGTCAGACAACATTTCCTATGTTTATAGGTGAAACATTAAACACTTATTAGTTATATTAATTCAACTAGTTAAACTAGTTCTATTAATTCAACTAGTTCAACTAATTAATTCAACTAAGCACTTACTAAAAATATACCTAAATAAAGTATAGCTCAACTAATTCAACTAATTAAACTAAACTAGTTCTATTAATTTTCTTACTAAAAATAAAGTAGCTAGTTCTATATACTAAAATTTTAATTAGATGATCAAATCTCATATACCTAAATTTAATATATATCTAACTCATCTAACATTAATATGAATTCATCTATAACTAAAAGTATAAAAAACTAACTCATCTAACATGATCTAATTCATATATAATCTAACATTTATATAATCTAACATTTAACATTAAACATTTGTGCGTGTGTGTGTGTGTTTTTGTGTGTGTGCGTGTGTGTGCATGTGCACAGAGAGGCCGCCGGCGATGCGAGGCGACAGAGACGGGCCGGGGCGCCGACGGGACGCGCGCGTCGGGGGAGGCGCACGGACGGGGAGGGGGGGCGGTGACGGGGGCGGCAACAACGGCGACGGGGGCGACGCATGGACGGGGGCGGCAACGACGACGACGGGGGCGGCGCGAGGATGGCCGCGACGAACAGATGAACAGATGACCTAACTGAAATTTTCGTAAGTGCTGCTTATACAGGGGAGGCCTTAGTACCGGTTGGAGCCAGGAACCGAGGCGCGCGGTCGATCTTACAGCGGGGCGACGACCGGCGATGCGAGGCGACAGAGACGGGCCGGGGCGCCGACGGGACGCGCGCGTCGGGGGCGGCGCACGGACGGGGGGGCGGTGACGGGGGCGGCAACAACGGCGACGGGGGCGACGCATGGACGGGGGCGGCGACGACGACGACGGGGGCGGCGCGCGGATGGCCGCGACAAATAGATGAATAGATGACCTAACTGAAATTTTCGTAAGTGCTGCTTATACAGGGGAGGCCTTTAGTACCGGTTGGAGCCAGGAACCGGTACTAAAGGTCAAATTTGGCAGCCCGACCGGCGGGAAGCTTACCCTTTGTATTACCGGTTCATGGCTCCACCCGGTACTAAAGACCCGCCCTTTAGTACCGGTTGGAGCCAGGAACCGGTACTACAGAGGGTGCGCTCCCGTTCCGCGGTGCACAGTGTTTAGTCCCACCTCGTCGAGCGAAGGGCAGCCGCACTGGTTTATAAAACCAGCCGCGGCTGCTCCTTCGAGCTCCTCTCTAATGCAGGCCTCTGGGCCTAACTTTGTCGCGCTGACCTGTGAGCCTGTTGGGCCTTATGGGCCTGCATAACCACACCAAGGCCGAGCAGGCCCACTAGGCAGCGCGAAAATAATTTTTTAATATAGTTTTTTCTTTCGTGTTTTATATATTTTCTTCTATTTATTTATGAGTAGTTTTTTGCTGTATTTAGAGTTTCTTTGTGAATATTTTTGCTTTAGGTACAAAAAATTTGAATAGTTTAAATTTGAATTATTTGAAATTTGTGTGAATCACTAGTTCGTGAGTAACTTAACTTTAAAAATAGATTTTTCAATGATTATTTTTTCTTATGTTTAATATTAGTGTGTTTTATCATTATATTCAAATTGGTAATACGTCTGGAGTTGTAATTAATAAGTTATTAAAATTTTGAATAGCCGGTGTAACAGATGAGTTTTCGTCCGAAACCCTGATACTTCGAAAGACATTGTCCAGTTTGTACACGAAGTGCATCCAGTTTTTGCCGTAACCCTCTCTACTTTTTTTCATATGCTATGCAGGTGAAATAATGATACCATGCCAAGTTTCAAACTTTTCAGAGTTCATTTTGTAGTGCTTTTCAATTTCACGGTCATTTAGGTCTCAAAACAAATCAGTAAATGCATCAAAAATAGCAAATGATGCCAGAAAGGGTTGAAAGTTGATGACGTGGATTTGAATTGTGCATCTGAATGCAAAAAAAGTCCGGAGTTGTAATAATTTATTAAAGTTTTGAATAGCCGGTGTAACAGATGAGTTTTCGTCCGAAACCGTGATACTTCGAAAGAGATTGTCCAGTTTGTACACGAAGTGCATCTAGTTTTTGTCGTAACCCTCTATACTTCTTTGCACATGCTATGCGGGTGAAATGATGATACCTTGCCAAGTTTCAACCTTTTCAGAGTTCATTTTGTAGTGCTTTTCAATTTCACGCTCATTTAGGTCTCAAAACAAATCACTAAATGCATCAAAAATAGCAAATGATGCCAGAAAGGGCTGAAAGTTGATGACGTGGATTTGAATTGTGCATTTGAATGCAAAAAAAGTCCGGAGTTGTAATAAGTTATTAAAATTTTGAATAGTCGGTGTAACACATGAGTTTTCGTCCGAAACCATGATACTTCGAAAGAGATTGTCCAGTTTGTACACGAAGTGCGTCCAGTTTTTGCTGTAACCCTCTCTACTTTTTTGCACATGTTATGCAGGTGAAATGATGATACCATGCCAAGTTTCAACCTTTTCAGAGTTCATTTTGTAGTGCTTTTCAATTTCACGGTCGTTTAGGTCTCAAAACAAATCAGTAAATGCATCGAAATAAGCAAATGATGCCAGAAAGGGTTGAAAGTTGATGACATGGATTTGAATTGTGCATCTGAACGCAAAAAAGTCCGGAGTTGTAATAAGTTATTAAAATTTTGAATAGCCGGTGTAATAAATGAGTTTTCGTCCGAAACCCTGATACTTCAAAAGAGATTGTCTAGTTTGTACACGAAGTGCATCCAGTTTTTGCCGTAACCCTCTCCACTTTTTTGCACACGCTATGCGGGTGAAATCATGATACCATGCCAAGTTTCAACATTTTCAGAGTTCATTTTGTAGTGCTTATCAATTTCACGGTCATTTAGGTCTCAAAACAAATTAGTAAATGAATGAAAAATAGCAAATGATGCCAGAAAGGGTTGAAAGTTGATGACGTGGCCTTGAATCGTGCATACTGAAGCTAAGCAACGTGCAGGTGAGCATTGCTCCTCTCCTTCATCGTCTCTGCACTCAGGGCTTATAAACCCTGATACTTCGAAAGAGATTGTGTAAACATGTAAAAATATACATAAAAATACATTGATCAGTACAGCCTTTCAGCCAAAACGCGCTACTGCTACAGGGAAATACATAAAAAATACATTGATTATCAATGATCTTTTTGTGTACAATCTGAATTGTCAATATGAGTCCTCACCGGTTTAGAAACCGGAGAAGACTCATATTGTGGCCACAAATTCTACACATAGAGTTCAATGAAGACCGCGTGGTTGTGATAGTTTGAGATGTAACATATTTAAGGTGGTAAAAAATCTGTTCGCGGAGTGAGGTGGGACTAAAAAACCGCTACAGAATGAATCAACTAGAAACCTCTAGTGCCGGTTTGTGGCATGAACCGGTACTAAAGGCGCTGGTGGGGCCCCAGCCTGACCACAGCCTGCCACAGCCTCTTTAGTACCGGTTCGTGGCAAGAACCGGTACTAAACGTTCTCCACGAACCGGTACTAATGAGCTCCGTCCCCCTAGCCGTTGGAACCAGCACTAATGATCACATTAGTGTCGGTTCTGTTAGAAACCGGGACTAATGTGCTTCACATTAGGCCCTTTTTCTACTAGTGCTTCCAGCAAGGCCCAACTTTTGTTTTACCATTTGTATAATAACAACTAAAACTTGCATAGGGACCGGCTAGCACCCGAGGATAATTAATCAACAACCCGGGCGAGTGCTCTTCATGAGTGTTGGTCCAAACCGGGTAGCCTGCAGGGCCACCACGGGGCGATTGGTTTTACTCGTAACTTGTCCCGTCTGATCGTGGCCTGAGACGAGATACGCGTGGCTCCTATCAGGGTGTCAATAGGTCGAAAGGTCTTGCTGGTTTTGTTTTACCATTGTCGAAATTTCTTGTGCACCGTGATTCCGAGTTTGATCAGGTTGTCCCGAGATGGAGATTTTCCTCCGTGGATCGTGAGAGTTTATAATGGACTAAGTTGGGACACCCCTGCAGGGTTTAATCTTTTCGAGAGTCGTGCCTGCGGTTATGTGGTAGATTCGAAATTTATAATATCCGGTTGTAGAGAACTTGACACCATATTCGAATTAAAATACACCAACTGCGTGCGTAACGGTGATAGTCTCTTTTTGAGGGAGTTCGGGAAGAGAACATGGTGGGGTTATGTTTGACTCGCAAGTAGTTCAGGATCACTTATTGATCACTAATAGTTTGCGACCGTTATGCGTAGTTACTCGTCTTGCTCTTGTACTCGTAAGTTAGCCACCATACAAATGCTTAGTGCTTGCTGCAACCTCACCACTTATCCATTCCATACTCATTAAGCATTGCTAGTCTTGATGCCCATGGTAATGGGATTGCTGAGTCCTCGTGGCTCACAGATTACTACAACAACAGGTACAGGTACAGGTAATGCGATGATCTGACGCGAGAGCGATGCATGCTTGTTTTGGAGTTCTTCTTCTGCTTGTCGGGAACCTGGGTTTAGCAGGGTGGGTGTCGTTCTTCCTTTCTTTTGATTTCATCTGTAGTCGGGTCCTGCTCTTCTGTATGATGATTGCTATGTATTGATGTATTCATGTTGTAGCTTGTGGCGAGTGTAAGCCTTTATATGGTATTCTCATCTATTCAGTACATGGTATGTTGTAATGATATCCACATTGCTATGCGCTCGAAATACGGTTGTGCCCCTATCATGAATTCATCATGTGATTGGGATAGAATCTCATCTTGGGCGCTACATTTAGCTACTCATGCCAACAAGGAACATGTTTTCTTCCTCCTCGAGCACCTCGGAGCGAAGGACCCTAGCTCATCTATTGTATTCAAATACACTTGATAATATCGACAACATGACATAGGGTGTTACACCTCTCAGTGGCCCGGACCTGGGTAAAAAACCATCGCGTCATTGCATTACATCGTCATGCATACGAAGATGATCATGAGTGTTTAGCTCCTGGCCAAACTCTAAAATGTGGTGTCCCTCGCCTCTGATGTCATGTGCTTTGGGGCGCCCATATTCTCATCCTACCGAGAGTTGCGGCACTGTTCCTCGCCATTGGAATCTGACCATGGAGGGCTTAGCTCTAGCTATCCAGTAAACATCGTAGCCCATTGTGGTGCAGTCCAACTTGCCTTCAATTGGCACACATGATACAAGCTGCCGGTGATGATACATCTTTGCATGTTCATGAAATCAACACACATCTTCAGGAAGAGAGTTTGTAATCAAGCACGTTAGAGAGAGCAAAACTATGTGAATCATTTTTTAGCAACTTTCAGCATAAAGGGTGTAATACCCCAAAAATTTAACCATGATTTATTGATTAAAATTTCGCCTTGGTAAATTAAATTTTTAATTTTTGGATTATTCCTTTGATTTCAGAACCTCTCTTTTCTTTGATATTGTGGAGTTTTTACCCCAAGTGAAAACTGTCCAAAAATATTATTGGACTTGTGTACCCTCTCAAGAAAACATTTCTTTTATCAGTGGAATTATTTATATGATTATTTTCCTTGAGCTCTGTTTCCTTAAAAATGATTTTTCTTAAGTTTAGGGGTCCCATTTGCACTACAACCCTTTGATAAATTTATTTAAAAATCCCACCAAAATTTGGGGATGACATATCCTTTAGTCATTTGGAGATTTTGAGCTTTACCCCAAGTTTTCAAATCTGGTCCAGTTGCACTTTTGCACTACAACCTATTTAAATATTTCTTTAAAACTTCCACCAAAATTAGGGGATGTTAGTAGGAGTATATTATTCATCTTGGTGCAAAAAACCCACTAATGTTCTTTGAAAAATTTGAGCAAATCATCCTCTTTTGCTCTCTGGTCCAGTTTGGCATTTTCTACTGCAACCATATTTTAACTTGCCCTTTTACCCTTGATTATTTTTCCTCCTTATAGTCCTCCCTACAAAACCCTTAAGTCCAGGAGAGTGGACCCATTGGAGTGTTTTTGATCCATGAAACTATGCCCTTTTCTTTCTGTCCAGAATTGGTTTTCTCAAAAACTTGCACTAACAAGTTTTTGTTTTTGACAAACTATCACTGCCACCCTCTCTATCATCTAAAGAGACACTGGTCTGGAGTTTTTGGCCATCCCAAGAGTTTCCTAGATGCCCTTGGCATTTTGTCAAGCACCTTGTGTGCATGGTCAGATTTGACATAGCTTTTAGTTTGCACACTGGACCTGCTTGCTTTGCCTAACCACCATGTCCACTAAACTCCTATCTACCACTAACCTAGGCCTGTTTACTACCAGCAGCATTCGAGCTCTTTAACATGCCCTGGCATTTTGCCGAACACCTCGCGTGCGTGCTCTAGGCGCGCCCAGAGCGCACGTTTTGCACGCGCGTGCACCGAATCGCCGCGTCCCACTGCCGTCGCCCCGCGCCCGTTCTGTTCTCCTCCCACTCGCAGCCAACACGCCCGCCCCCTCCCTCGCCGCAGAGCCGCCCCTGGAGCCCCACAGCGCCGTCGTCAGGTCGGCCACGGCGGCTAGCAGCCGGCCACAGTAGGCCTCTGCCATGGACGGTGCCGCCCGAGCCATACGCGCGTGCCAGCTGCCCCTGGAACAGCTCGAGCTCATCCACGAGCTTGTCTGCTAGCGCACACCGCCGCCACGTCGCCCTGCACCTACAGAACGGCGGTTCGCCGTCAATCTTATCTCCGGCCGCCGCGGAACCGACCTAATCACGCTATAAAAGGAGCCCCGAGCCCATCCGGACACTCAGGCGACCTCCTACCATCCCACTAGTGCGCCCCACGACCAGCAAGCGACGGCGGGAAGCCTTCTTCCTTACCTCCAGCCAGTTCGGCCGCCGCCACTCTCCGGCTCAGTTCGTCGCAAGCAGGCCCTCCCTCGTCCATCCAGCGCCACCAACCGACTCCACTTGATCTTGCGGAGCCGCCCAAACCCTCAGCTTCGACGGAGAGCCACCGTAGCGTGAAGCCCCAATTCTCCCGAAGCTGTCGTCCGCCGCGGAGCTCGCCGCCGGCGACTCCCTTCGTCCCCGCCAGCCTGTCGACCACCGGGAGGACCGCCCTGGACTGGCGGATCCATCCCCGCCCTCAGAACCCTGCGGGGAGCCGCCGTTCGCCGGCGTTGATCGCCGGAGCCCCGCCTCCGCTCGGGCAGAGGAGGAAGGAGGGAGGGGCGACTGGTCAAACCTGACCAGTGGGCCCCCTGGACCCACTGTCAGTGACCACGGGCCGGTCCACGCTGGCGTAAGTGGAGGCGTAATCTCAAAGTACGTCTCCGACGTGTATCTATTCGAAACGTTTTTTCTTTTTCTGTTTTATTTAAAAAAACAGAATTTTGACTAAACTTTGACTGGCTATAACTTTTTAAATATAACTCCAAATGGGTTGATTCTTTTTCCTACCTCTCTCAAATTTCACCTAGTTTATTTTAAGATTTATTCCAAAAATAATTAGGAAAACTTTTTGTACTGTTTTTAAAGTTGGTCTTAATTTGAATATTTTCAAAAATAGGATTTTGAAGAAGAAGAAAACTTTCAAAAGTTTTGGAATGCACCCTGCCTCTCCACAACTTGAAGGCAAGCATTCTGAACTCTGACATAATATCTTTGTGTGTTGTTTGATACGGTTACAACACCACCTTGACATGGAGCATTCGTTATTTTATGTGATGATACGATCATACGCATGAATGCATAATGAAGATTTCTTGCTGTTGGAAATGGTTATGCTTGTGATAGCTATCATCCTCGTGTGCCTTTCATACCTACCGGAAGGAAGCCGGGAAAGTCCCTGTCTTGGGTAGACACGAGCTTGTCCCTAGTTCCTCGTCGAGACGGTTGTGTCCGGTATGGCATGACGGGGTATGATGAGTGGTGATTCTGTCTTATGGTTGAAAATACATTTGTTATGCTAATCATGCAGGGAATACTTAAACCTCCTGAGTCGACCATAGATCGAGTCTTGTTCCAGTAACCCCCATACTTGTTTCGTACTACCACTTGTCCCTGCCGTAGGTAGGGTACGGTTCAATAAGTTGTCAACCCCTTCCTAGCACACACCGTACAGAGAGGCCATGGTGGAAAATACCGGATGCATCCGGTAGGCATGCCACCTGGTCCGGGGGCATGGGTGTTTCCGGTTGGGACCAAGAGGGGCCGGGGGCACCCCTTAATAGCGCGCGGTATATATTTGATCCCATGCTAATCGAGGTTGTAGCCTCCCCACTTAGAGTTTTGCTTGACAGGTGTCGTGGGTGATTCCAGACACCGGTAAGTTAAGCTGGTGTGTGCGGGTCAGGTGTGTTTTCAATTAAAGACCGTAGATGGAATTAGTCCCGATGGACTAACGGAAATCCGTTACTTGTGGGTAAAGAGTACACCCTCTGCAGAGGTTAAATCTATTCGAATAGCCGTGTTCATGGTTAAGGACTACAGTCTGGGATGGGTCAAGTGTCGGTCTTAGTGTCGGCCTTCGGAGGAGAAACTGCTAAATCAGAACATGGATCATGACTTGTGACTTGTGATAATTATGATTATTATTATTATGGACTAACCCATTATATTATTTGAATTATTGAGTATCCCTGGGACGGTTCTACCTCCTGGATATTCACTGTGATTATTTTCTTATAAGTCCTTTATGTGATGTCACTAAGACGCCCGACTGTGGCATGCTTCTTATTTATTTACTTTATAAGCCCTTTATGTGGTGTCGCGCAGACGCCCGACTGTGCCATGTTTGTTACTTATCTTACTTATGAGCCCTTTATGTGGTGTCGCTCAGACGCCCGACTGAGGCATGCTTTATGTTATTGTCCTTTCGAGGCGTCGCTTTAGACTGACTGCATAATCATGTTTTATATGAATAACTTGCTTACGTGCATCATGGATTTTATTTTATGACTGACGTTGTGATCATAGAATATTTCAGTACATGATTATCTTTTGTTATGTTATACCCATGTTCATAATGTTTGCGAGTACATTCAAAGTACTCACTGGCTTGTCCCTGGCTATTGTCTTGGCCAGATTTCTTGCTTGGAGTGGAGTGTTGCGATGACAGCCCCGAAACCTAAGCAATGGTGATAGCAGCCTCGCGAAGATAGGAGTTATCCAGGTCAATTGTTCCTGTGGGAAATGGAGTCCCATAGACGCTGAAAGACTACAAACCGCTTCCGCCATCAACCACTAGAAACCTTGAGTTGTACTCATAGGCCAGAATGATCTTGTACTACATGTTATGTATTTTGCTTGGAATTTCTGTATCAAGTTGGTGCCTCATCAGCTAACAGTAATCATGGGCTGGTGAGCACAAGGGCCATTTTCTGGGAAATTGATATCCCGAAAACCCGGTCCTGACAAAGGGGAAGCGCGCTGTTGTGTGGCTTCGATTAGGGCCTTGTGAGGTAACTGAATTATGTAATGCATATATGTTTTGTGCTTGATCTATAAACTCTTTTTCTCCCTGAAAATAGTAATAATAATAAAGAATAGGGATCCACCCATACATCCATATCTTAGCATCTACTCATCATCCATAATCCTCGGCGTTACTGCTTTGTGTTTGCTGACATACATCTGCACACGATATAAATTTGTCTACTTATCTAGGTCACAAATGAAGTTATTGGATGGAATTTTTGACATGCATAAATTGTTGTATATATTTTAGAAATCACAAAAGAAAATTGAGAGATAATATGGGTTGCCCCAGCAACTAGTAGCACAAATTCCTCCTTTAAGCAACGAAAATATGGCAATTTCGTGCCATATCTTCCCTTGTAGTGTACACGTATAATATCACGCACTTCTTCCGTTACCACACACCAACGCACACTTCAAATCATGGTAAGCAGTTCAGGCAAGAGAATCAAGATATCAAGCAATGTTTCAAAAAAAAAAAAGGCTTCAAACAGTAGATAGAGCAAAACAAAAGGAAAGAAATAAAATGGGAAACGTTAATCACACCAACAATTTTATACACAAAACCATGCCAAGTTCAAGTATTTAATACATTTGCCAAATTACTTTACTATATGCCCCTTTAACTACAACACTTCCCATTTCTGCACATCTCTTGTTTACTCAAATTCTCACAGAACACTGAAAAATCTAAGTACAAAATACAGTTACCGAAATGAAAACATATGCTCATTATTATTGACTATAAGATGGTAATCTCAGCCTTGAATATACCCGACAGGGGCTGCAATCGCCACTTTTGTATAATGGCAATCTTGGCATTGAACTTATCCGCTAGGCGCTGCAATGGCTATATCTTCAATACTACTTTTGTCGAACATTATCTCTGTAGGTTTCAAACACCCCCGAATGAATTCCTGCCCGAGTTGTGCCCGCTCATTGTCTCCAAAACCAAACACGATACCTTTATTTGTCACTGCAACAGTATGGTATAGTCCAGTGCTTATTTGAGAGACATAATGACTAGACAGGCTGTCAAGAACGCGAGGCTGCATCACTTTGTCAGATGATCCGCGGTCAGGAAACCCTAAACTCCCAAAGCCCATCCATCCAAATGCAAAAACTGAGCCTTCATCAGTGAGAACAAAGGTCTTTCTCTTTCTTGCGCATACCTGTCCAAATTCACGAACACAAAAGCTTTTACATATGAAACTGGTGTAATTATGCTGGTAAAAGTATGGGCAGATAACAACATTTTCATTAGAACATGCAACTTCAGTCTCATGCTTTGCATGAACTTTAAACCAAGCATAGCACTGGACGGGCACGTACGGAACCGGCTGGTAAATGCCGCCCATGAAATCTGGACTGCACTGAGATACTTTCTGATTCGTGCATAAAGTAAGACATAATTCGATACCTGGACAGTTATATACGAATACGAAAGGGAATACATCTGACAAACAATTACTCCCCAGCAGGGCTCTTGTTGCAACTAATGGATTCCCGACAGATAGGATAAGGAGAAGATGCTGAGACTTGTCCATACAGTCAAACATCCATTAAATGAATTGGTGCAGATGCTCCAATAGTTTTGATATTTCACTAAATGGTTTCCTCAATGATTAACTAAATATGGATTATGTACCAAATTTCAAACATCACTCTCCTGACTATAAGACGAATTGGAAAAGACCTATATTGCGAGATTCAAAACTCAAAAAATTTGTTGGTTCCAGAAATGTAAATTTTTGGAACCATTTTCTACTTTCAACATGGACTTATGAATGCTACACTATTAAATTTATTAGTAGTAATATGACTAGAAAGAAATTCAAATAGATTCAACTTTATTTGTGATTGTTTTGTAGTCTAAATTAGTGTTAAATACAAAATATGAACACTAATTGAGGTCTGCTACTAGTAGTTGTTGCTTTGGTTCCTGCTACTTTTAAGTACAATGTCCGACCTTCTCTCATTAAATGCAGTATTGTGATTCTTCTGCAAAAGAAGCTAAGGGCATCTCCAACGCAGTATTGTGATTCTTCTGCAAAAGAAGCTAAGGGCATCTCCAAAGCCGCCCCGGAAAATGGGCCGGTGAGTCCGCAAGCTCAAAATAAAAGCATATCAAATCTTCAATGAATGAAAATATTCAAATGCAACAGTACTTTTAATTTAAATATTACTCCCTCTGTAAACTAATATAAGATCTTTTAGATCACTGATCTTATATTAGTTTACAGAGGGAGTACAATCCAACTAAGTTTTCAAATAAAATAGTTAAAACTTGAATTCAACTCGATCATATGCTCGAGTTGTCCATTTAACCACTCACATATGCTCAATCAAATCTTCCTTGAGCTGCTCATGAGTTGCTCGATGCCGAATTTGTTGATGCATTTGAACAAACTCATCAAACGTGGCCGGATTCTGATCTGAAAGTTGGATAGGATCACCCATGTTCTCAAATTCCAGACCACCGGCAACATCTTCACCCTCATCCTCCACCATCATCTTGTGCATGATCGCGCAACATGTCATCACCTCCCACAAGGTCTCCCAATCTCATTGTTTAGCAGGTCCACGAACAACTGCAAAACCGGCTTGGAGCACTCCAAATGCCCTCTCCACATCCTTTCTAGCTCCTTGTCTTTGGGCAAAGTGAGCTCTTTTCTAACCAACTACATCATAGATGATCTTGACGAACGTAGTCCACGAAGGATTGATACCGTCGACGAGATAGTAACCCATGTTGAACCGATGCCTATTGATTGTATAGTTGCAAGGAGCTTGCCCTTCAATCAAACTAGCAAACAATGGAGACCGCTACAGCACATTGATGTCATTGTGAGACCGGGCATGCCAAAGTAAGTGCCAAATCCAGAGGTCATGTGATGCAACTGCTTCAAGAATGATGGTGGGCTTCTTAACATGGCTCTGAAATTGCCCTTGTAGGGCTTTGGGCAATTCTTCCATTTGTAGAGCTTTTGAGCAATTCTTCCACCTCCAGTGCATGCAATCAAGATATCAGAGCAAACCTGGCCACCCTCTTTCTTCCAACATTGCCAAGATCCTTTCGGTGTCGGCAACAGTTGGTTCTCTCAAGTACTGAGGTCCAAACACCTCGACCACCGCAATAACAAATCTGACCATGGCATCTCCACATGTGCTCTCAGACATCCGGAGGTACTCGTCCCATGAATCTACGGTCGTGCCATATGCAAGCATCCGCAATGCAACCATGCACTTCTGGTAACCATAGAATCCAATTCTTCTTAGGACATCCTTCTTCGAGATGAAATAATCATTGTAGGACCGGAGACCATTGTCGAGGGGATCAAAGAAATTTTCTCGCATCCTGAAAGTGCCGGCGAAAATTGTACGCAAGTAAGGCATCAGGGGCAAAGTAGTCGTCCATCGGCATCAAATGGCCCCATGCCTTGTTACGGTTAAACGCTTGATGATCCTTGTCTCCTTGATCGATCCCTTGAAATTGAGAACATGCTCTTCCGCACACTCCGCGTCTGCAAGGACAGCCTGCATCATCGCCGTTTCATCCGCATAATCCTTCTTGTCAGACAATTCAACGAGTGCTCGTATAAGTACTCTTGAATCCTCAAACGGTCAAAAAAATTAGCATGGGTATTTCACCAAACACTTGTCGGGTGTGGTGACCCCCATAGGGGCAGATGGTACCTGTGCGGCAAACGGACGAGAGTTATGGACAAACGGCATAGGCAAAGCGGCGGGAGCAGAGGAGGTCGCGGAGGTCCAGAGAGGGCTTGGCCAGTGACAGGGGCATAGAGCAGCGGCGGCGGCGAGGGAGGAAGCGGATGTAGAGAAAGAGGGAAGGGATGGAGACGCGGGGTTGGGTGGCCCGGGGGTGTCGGAGACTCGGAGTTCCACAAAGCCCCCCAAGGGATGGAGACGTGGGGTTGGGTGGGCCGGGGGTGTCGGAGACTCGTGGTCCTACATGGCAGCGGTTTGACAAGCGGACTAATCCGCGGACCGATGCGGGGCAGCGTTGGAGGCAAACTGCATCTGGACAGCGAGGTCCGGATGTATGCGGGCAATTTAAGGGTCCACTTTGCAAATGCCCTAAGGCTGGTCATAGTGGTGAATAACTTAGACTAGTAATATGCATATGTTACTAGTCTATATGTTAGTACGGCTTCCGTTCACAAATATAAGATGCTCTTAACTTCTTTCTGAATCGAATGTAGATACGTTTTACTGTGTTTGTTCACTCATTTCTGTCTGTACGTAGTCCACATTGAAATATCCAAAACATCTTATATTTGTGAACGAATGGGGTACTTCCATAGTGGGTAGTGTCATATGTGTGATGACATAGAGACCTTCATTTATTACTTCGTAATCATTTTTCATTGGGAAGCGCTATGTGATGGTAACACATTAGAGCAAGTATAATAAGGTACAATCAGCAGGCTGCAAGGATTAAATTATTATATTTCTGCTGAGTTGGATGAGAGAGAAGTGAAGCGGGATTTAGATTAACAGCCGGCTGCAACAAACTCCAAGAAACAATGTGAGAGTGTGAAGTGGGCCATGCATTAAAAAATAGTACTACTTAGCAACTAACTACTATACATGTAGGCAATTAGGTTGACTATATGTGACATTGCAACTTTAGGCCCTCCACTATGTGCTCGGTGCTAAAGTTCTGAAAAGTATCCCACGTACATATCCATGCCAAATAAGAGAAATTTAGCACCCCTCCGACAGCATGGAGGATTTGGCATCGACTCCAACTTGACCCCACATACGTATAAAGTAGTAATAGATCAGCCCAAGCCTGTGTCTCCGGCTGTTGCTTTGCTTGAGAAAGTACAGTGACGAGCTTAGTTTATTGCCTCAAGGAATGTGGCACCGGAGCAAGTAGAGGCATCGATGCCCTAAATATTTTGTTTGGCATCGGCTGGGCAACGTAGGCACCGGTGCCAAATATGTAAAAAGTGAATTTGGCACCGCTTTTGGCCTACATAGTGGAAGGCCTTATAGTCTGTTGTTGGCTATACTATTAACCATGCTCTTATGTTAATCCATTTGTCTCTCCTCTTTAATTACTTGCCACGTCATCTTTTTTGTCTATGTGGCATGCATGTTACTAACTATGTTATTACTCCCACTATGAATAGTCTAAAAAGTAGATGGAGGCTGGTGTATATTGCCATGCGCGGTGGTAAATATTGTCGGTGTACTCAAAAACAGCACACACCCCCCCCCCCCCCCCCCCCTTCTCCCGAGCACACCAAATGGGCCTCCCAAAAATATGTTGAAGCTTGGCCTCGTCCAGTTATGCTACGAGCCAATCAAGCAAATCATTAACCATTTATAAGAGTTGAAGAAATGCTCCGAGTTATGCTATGAGACAATCAAGCAAATCATATATCATTCACAAGAGTTGAAGAAATGCTCCGAGCATAACACCTCGCACAGCTAAATGAGCGGTGGCACCTCCATGTATTCGAGCACCACCAGGTTACCGAGCACGGCCAAAGCCTCCGAGCTTGGCTACCCTGAGCTCAAGCGGCTGGGTTGGGTAAAAGTGAATTTGCCCGCGGCACATTTAATGCGAAGCAGGAGCATGGCCGACCAGGCATTAAATGCCAAGCAGGCTCTCGACCGTATCCCGCCGCATGCTATGTATTTTAGGAGAATGATGATGCTGTCGCAAGGCAGTATCGCGATACCCCGCGCGATAAGGGGGCAGCTGATCAGACTGGCACGACAATAGAGTGCCACTTTTTGACTATGGCTCTGACACCCTGACCAGGGCTGCTGCTTCCATCAACTACTTTTTGACTATGGCTCTAGTGCCCTGACTAGGGCTGCTGCCTCCATCAAGTACCAGACACTGATGCGTGGAGCCTAGAACTTTGGGATTGCTTTCCCCTGGCCGAACAACTAAAAGGGGGTGGTCTCCACTGAACCCTGGTTTCGACGATCATACGTCAACAAATACATTATGAGCAAGGGCCCACGGCACAATTAAAAAGGAATATTCAATATCAAAGAAGGGGGATATGTGAGGAATACAACTTGCTGTACTAAATGTTGCACATATCTCCATACCACTGAATGGTCAGACAACAAGGGGGGGTGGTACCGAGAGCTAGCAGGTATTTCCGGCATAGCTCTTCCTTCTTTAACACGTGGGATGAGTTAAGTAGTTGCAACAGGCAACCTCAGTCCCATATCACTTTGGAGCTTCTTCCAAAAAAAAATGCATAACACTACTTTTTCACAGCTAGATAATTTGATCAAATCAAGTATAAAAAATATATTCTTCTATGCTTTAGTGAAGTCAGGAGGAAAGTGTTGTGTAAACAAATTCAACGGACCTGTACAGCAACTTGACCCTTCAGGCCAACAATCAATTCTGGGCTAGTTTTATCATTTTCATCACCATGACCTAATGCTCCACAGTAGCCTCTACCCCATGTATAGACCTGGAGAGAAAAATCCGACCTTTACTTCTGTCGGGAGTGTATATAAGTCACAAAAGATAGTTGAAAGTCCATTGAACAATATACTCACATATCCCAGCACATCAAGAGCTACAGCATGCTCATCTCCGGCAGATACACGGACAACAAGAATGTTCCTCCTCTGAAATGATTGGATTGCACGTGGAAGAAGTTCATTGTGCTGATCCCCATGTCCAAGACAGAAGTTAGTACAAGACCCAAAAGAATAAACTGTCCCATCATCAGTCACAGCAAATGTATAGCTTGCACCAGCTGCAACCTGCACCACTGGACTGGGACCTTTGAATAATTCAACAATCTTTGGAGCAGCCCTGTCTGTAGTGTCACCATGACCAAGCTGGCCATGTGTGTTACTTCCACATGTATACACTAGCCCATTCCTTGTAAGTATCACAGTGAAACTTAGACCAGTAGCAACCTGTGAAAACAACAAGATAACATGAAACTAGGGCTGTGCATCACAAAGAAAAGGGGAACTGAAATTGAGCACTTGGAACAAGAGCTAAACAATTTGATAAATCAATGGAACAATTTGAAAATAGCACATGCACATGGAAATAATAATCAGTAACAAAAATTGCACAAATCCCACATATGACAACCAACATGTTGATTTAACATGTAACTGAAATCAGAGTTAGTACCAAGGGTGAAAACAGGGATCAGGTGGTTTAGCAAACCAAAAGGGATATATACATGTGAAGCTGATTTTCAAGATCCTGCAGACATGTTGATGGCGCATGACTATTAAGTAAGAACTAGAAGAGGAACATCAATCTTCTGCGGCATCAAAGCTGGCCTGCTGGGCCATTTATTCGTATAACCATTCAGTTGCCATTTAAGTTTTAAAACATTATATTTGCATCTTCGCGGCAGGTAAGCCCCCCCCCCCCCCCCCCGGTTGGTTGTCTCCAAGCCATAGGTTGTCAATGGCTCATTGTTGTGACACATGAGCACTAGAAATCTGCTGGAGTAGTCTACGAACAAGGAAGTGAATGGCAGACGCGCTAACTCGCCCAAGGGATTTGCACGAAGTGACGGCCCAAACTGAACATGGCATGTCGACATGCCGAAATCACAGTCGAGCTGCAAGTACCCGAATTGACCGTCACTTATGAGGTGGTAGGCTGCAGTCCGGACCTTGTCGGCACCGTCCTTGCGCTGTCCATGAAATAACTGCTCGCACCTATTGAGCCAACCAGGAGGATCAACTGAGCCATCATATGCTGGGATGTCAAGCTTGTGGAAGGCGGGCACGCTGGAACCAGAACCTGAGCCTACGTGATGGTTATGCAGGAGCGGGCAGGAGGTGATGGGCGGGACCCATGGATGGATTGTGGAGGCGGGGGGGGGGGGGGGGGGGGGGGGGGCATAACAGTGTACGAAATTGGTTGGCAGGTGGAGACGGGAAGGCAGCGGCGCTCTGCGGCTGCTGCTGCTGGTAAAGCTGTTCATGGTAGGGCTACTACTGGTAGGTGGGCGGCTAAATTGGGAGGGATATAGGGTGGGATTTGAGCTGTAAGGTGGGGGCGCAAAGTGGCCCAGATTGATATTAGGGGCGTAAAGGGGGGATGGCGGCTGGCGGTGGTTGGCAGGAGTCGGCACATTGTTGTGTTGCAACAACAGGTAGCAGGTAGGCGGTAGGGGATAGGGGTGCGCAATCTGCCCAGCGGGAAGAGATCTGCCAGCAGGGCTGTGGCCATTCCCCCCACTGGAGAGGGTGGGGGCAGAGGTGCTGTTGGTGAGGGGAAGCACCAGGAGCGCGTCGACGCTGGGGAGGAGAACCAAGGACGCGGAGGCGGCAGCGTGCACGGCTGCTGGAGCCGCGGAATCTGGTAGCGGGGGCAGGGCCGGCGACCGTTGCTCGAGCGTCATCACGTGCTGCACCAGTGCGGCGAGGGGCGCCTGGTCCTCCACTCATTTGCGTGTGAAGGTCTCCAATTGCCTCCTGATGATCTTCATCTGCTCCACAGCCTCAATCTAGATTTCTTCGCCTGCCATTGCAGATAGATCTGATACCAAATTGAAAGGACCTACTAGACATAACCCTAATTACTGAAAAGTAAATAAAAGTAAACGACAATATTCTTCTCTCCTTCATTGAGGAGTCGCCCCTTTATATAGTAGATGATACTTGACCAACAAGCTGGTAAATCTATTCAAACTCTAATATGATCTTTACACGGACTCTTTCCTAACAAACTTGCTTAATCAACTAGGACTATTAAGTGATAAGACTCCACATTTGACGGGCTGGCCAACATAACAAGATTTACCTGCTTGCAGGAAATTCCTTTAAGGGCTAGTATTTGGGTTGGCCGAAATATGGTTCGCCCCACATCCCCATGACCGCAGCAAGCTGATGAATTATCTCCACAGGTGAACACCTACTTAGAGAATTAACTTTAAACAGTAAGTCAAAAGTAACAAAACTATATCGTTAAGAAATATGTAGTGTCCATGAAGGAGAACTCAGTTACCTCCCCAGACTCTGTAACGAAAGCGGCATGGTTGTGAAAGGCAGATATATTAACAACACGGGCAAGCGACGGGAAGGAAACCCGACTGAATGCCACACACTGTGTAGTATCAGGACCATGTCCTAGCACACCACACAAACTGGACCCACAAGAATAGACCGAAGAGTCATGGACTAAGAGCGTGTGATATCTCCCTGTCGCTACTTGCATCTGGAAACAATACAACATGTTCACATAGATAAGAAGCCAATTTGGACATGATTTTCTAATATCAGAAAATTACAACCATTTCAGCGCCATACTAAAGAAGCCATTGCCAATAAAAAATAACAAAACAAGTTGTAGACAAAAAAGAAATAACTTCCTAGCTAATTCATTTCTTACTGGCAAACATACCAAAAAGTGTCGATCATAACAAGTTCAACATACTATTAACTCCGCAAGGAAGAAGGCTACATTTTTCTACGTAAAAGTAGCAAGCCCAGAAGAACACTTCTGCCCCCCTCCAAAACAACCTAATATGCATGAATTTAAACAAAAAGCTGTCCACGAGAACATGTGCACGGTCAGTCATGTGGCAAACATTCCGGATACTTGTGGGATATGGTCAGGTCAAGGAAAAAGCCAAACTTCTTTCCATGAGTATCTTGAGATGTTTGCCACCAGAGCATTCACAACGTGGATACACCTTTCAAGTGCCCACAGGAGGGTTGCAGTTAGCTTTCAAGTGGACATGGGCTCTGGCTGATTATTTGTGAGTTCATACATGGGAAAACCCTACAAACGATTACAATGCTTATTATATGCTAGGGAAGAGCCAAGTCGACCCATGTCATGTCACTGGCTGGAGTGAACAACCATATCACAATGTTTCTCAAAATGTTTGTTTGATATGAAATGGAAGAAAATATGCTTGGAAATAGAGCGTGATGGGATGGAGAATGGCACGAGTAAACTATTAGAGGCATGTTCTTCAAAGCACAAGGGTTCTCTTGATGCAAGATGGATGGCTCAATTTTTTCCTAGAGTTATACGTGTGTTGCACATGCATGCTTAAAATGCAAGAAACCTTAAAACATAGAACGAATTGAAAACAGAATTTACCAAGAGGCCATCATAATAAATCATTTCGAAATGATTGCATATGATTTCATGTCATGTCCATGGTAGCATTATATGCCATAGGAGTGCATACGACAGAAAGGTTACTAAGTTTCTCATCATGAATTAGTTTTTACTGTTCACTTGTCTTAAGATGAATATGATGCGTCCCACTTTAAGCCAAATGTGGGTGTGTGTTCTTTTCCTACTTTGGTTACTCAGAATACCTTGAGCCATGCATGACCGAATGTATCTTTAATTTATCCCAATTCCCATATGTGCAAATGTAAACATGTAAACCCAGTGAACCCAATCATTGCGACCAACATCTCTACCCACCAAAAAGGTTGCATTTTCCCTATGTTATATCAGTAGTAAATGAGAAAGAAAGGGTCCTCACGTTGCCGGACGAGGTATGTACGGTGTCGAAGGATTGCTCCACTGACTGCAGGAACCTCAGCACCTTCTTCCAGCTACCGCCACATCTTGCGAGGAGCTCCCCACGAGCCGCAGGCCCAATAACGGAGCAGGCCATGCGCGCTGCGCATAACCGCGAGGCGGCTTGCTCAGCGAGAGGACGGAGGGCGCGGCAGGTACCCTCAAGCCTGGCGAGGTCACCAGCGGCGAGCCTGCCGGAGCTCAGTACCTCCCCGATGAGGTGGCCCGGTAACTCTTCCATGGAGAAAGCGCGAGGCGACTTCTCCCCAGCCATGGATCCACCGCCACAGCTACGAGGAATCGCTGTCCTGGGGGTGAAAAATCGGCGGTTTTGGTGCGAAATCGATCGTAATCATCCAAAGATCCGGACGAGCGTATCGAAATGGTAGGAATCCAGAAGGAAAACTAAGGGAGGCTAATCCGCGGAGTAGCGAGCGATTTGCTGCGGGCCAGTGAAGCGGAGCGGAGAAACCAAATCAGATCCACCAGATTCCAGGTCCCCCGCTGGAAGCTCGAACCAGCAACAGCGGATCGAATCCAAATCCAGTCGGGCAAGGAAGGGCCGAATTGAATTGAATCGAATCGGCAGAAGCAGAAACTAGATAAGAATCGGTTGGTCAGAGGTGGGAACTGAGGCGGGGAAGGGAAGGGGCTCCTTCCCGAGAAATTTGGCGAGTAGTATATATTTGTACGCACGCAAAAAGGATACGGACGAACACGAACCGACAGGAAGCAGAGGAAAGCAAGAAGGGAAAGGGAGAGAGAATAGAATGGCGTGAAGCCTCGCTGCGCCTGACGACTTGGCGTGAAGCCTCCCTGCGAAGCTGCGCCTGCGCGGTAGGGCCGATCGTGGCTACGGCAACATGTCAGTGAGTGTTTGCAGGGAGCGATGCGGTGTCAGTGGGAAGGAAGGAATGTTCGTTGATCGGTGGGTGCGCGGAGGACGACGTGGCTCGGCCTCGGCGTGGCCGCCACTATCGGCCAAATTTCGTGTTTTGACCTTTTGTCAAACAAAATCGGAATTTGACCCCCTTGAAAAAAATTCGACATTTGCCTTTTTTGTTACCGCCAGGAGGCCCGGCGGTAGGATTACCTAGGCTACCGCCGGACACTGCGGCGATAGGAAACTTATCCACGTCAGCAGCGTTAACGGCCTCCGTCCCCCCTCCGTCCCACCCTACCGCCGTCGTACATGGCGGTAGCCTGTCCGATCCTACCGCCGGGGTACCTGGCGGTAGGGTGCGGGCAGTTATAAGCCGTCGGCCGCCCCACCCCTCCCTTTCTCCCCCAACCACCCGCCCCAAGAACAGAGGAGTTCTTCCTCTCGCCCCTCTCTCTTCTCCTCCACTCCCCCCCCCCCCTCAGATCTTCGTCGTTTCTTCACCGTTTTTGCGGATCGAGATGGCCCCGAAGAAAGAAAAGTAAGCTCCTTCGATCCCTCCAATTAGTTTTAGTCAAATAGCTTCCGATTCGTCGCATTACTTGATTCAAATCACCTCCCCCCCTTCTTGAACTAGATTTAAATTTTTTGAACCCTAGGATTGATTTAGGTTGATTATAGATGTTATATTGTGTTAGATATGAACTCTAGTCACTAGTTGGTATGATTATGTGAAGATGAACCTTAGTTCATATTATTTTTGGAGGATTTTTTTTTTGATATGATGCATGTTGGAGGAATATATTGTGATATGATGATGCATGTTGATATGCTATGATGGAAGTAGTGGATATAGTTGGAGAACAAATGTTGAACCCTCAAGATGAACCTAGTTCATAATTTTTTGTGTTAAAAAAAATTATATATGATGAATATTGGAAATATTTGTTTTGATATAGGATGCATGTGGATCTTATATGATGCAAGTACTGGATTTTGTTGGAGTAAACATGGTTAATCCCTCAAGATGAACCCTAGTTCATGGTTTTTGTTTTTGATATATGTATTGTATTTAGTTCATGTTCATGATAATCTAGATATATGATTATTCAAAGATTGAACTCATAGGTTTTTTTGGATGTGATGAACCTTTGTTATGCATCAATATCTTTTGATATGCTTATGCAATTCTTTTAGGAGGCCATCTCTTGCGGACGACATCGGGGTACACCATGCTTGACCCTAGGTTCAACAAGCGTCACCGTGCCCGTTTCATTGAGAATGGAGTGGTAATTACCATTTCAAACCAAATCTTTCGAATTGATGAAAACAAGTTGCTAACTATTATGTACATGCTAATTATGCTTTGGTTATTGATTTTCACATATGTTGCCACCACTGCGGATGAGGGCTCACAAGACGACGGTTAAGATGGAGTACGACGAGCGGTACGCACCGTTCTTCAGGAGAGCCCGACTATTGGGTTTCATCCTGCAGTTCAAGCGTAAGCCGCCGACGCTCGTCCACTCAGCTCTCACGGCTTTGATCGACCGGTGGCGGCCAGAGACGCACAACTTTCATCTTCCATGTGGGGAGATGACCGTGACCCTCGAGGATTGGGCGATGATTACGGAACTACCGCTCGAGGGTCGTGCTCTCACAGGAAGAGTGGAGAGGGCGAACTGGCACGAGAGGGTTGTCAGCCTCATCGGCGACTGCCTCCCCCCCTCCCCCCCCCCCCCCCCCGCTAAGAGCAACCGGACTTCCGGCATACCGCTATCATGGCTCCTCGAGCACCGGAGCAAGTGCACGGAAGATGCCGAGCCCCGGGTGGTGGAGCATTACACCAGGACCTACCTGTGGTACATTCTCACGGAGGTAGTGTTTCTGGACTGCTTCGGGAACTCTGCCCTATGGATGTATCTCGACTTCCTAAAGGACTGGCATGCGGGGTACAGCTGGGGGGCCGCCGGACTCACCTACCTATACCGTTCGGTAAGTGAATACCACTTTCTTTCAAATATCAGGCGTGTGCTGCTTTACATTTTGACATCTTATCATCTGAACATGGTTTGTAGCTTGACGACGCGACCCAGAGAGCGGAAGTCACGTCCGGTATGTGTGGATGTGTATGGGGCCTCTCCATTTGGATGTGGGAGCGAATCCCGGTGGGCCGTCCGGAGAAGCTGCGCTCGCGTGCATGGACGGACTATGGCGGAGATGACGAAGATGATTGGAACCCGACCGTCGCATACGCTTGGGACGTGGTGTGTGTCTACACGGGCGAATCGAAGGCCTTGTACAAGGTCTTCAGCAACGAGCTTGATGCTCTCACGCCTTTCTAGGTATAAGAAATACATTTTCACTTGAGCTTACCATTGTTTCGATAACACTTTCACTTGATCCTAACATTGTTTGGTTATAGGTTACTTGGCGGCCGTATAGTGATGATTGAGAGTGGGGGTTCGAGCTGAACAGCATGTGCAAGCAGGACCGGCTTCTCTTCCGGTGCATCGTGCCCATGATTTGTGTCTATGCCGTGGAGTACCACTTGCCACAGCGCGTTGCCGCACAATTTGGTAAGGCGCAACACACACCACCAGCCGGCCACGATATCGGTGGCTACGACCTACACCAGTGAGTACCACAAGCCGTCTTCATCGATTCTAAGTTCTTGTTTTGATGTTTTACATTCATCTACTACCCCTATAAAAAGAAGAGAGGGCGGAGAACCAAATCATCTCACCCATCCATCAGCAAAAAATGATGGCCCTTAATCCTTCCGTGTTTAATGCTGCAAACCACGCAACAAGCCACGCTCGATCAATCGCTAACCCTGCCCACGTTCGAAAAAAAACGGTGCCAACGCTTGCCCGCACGTCCTCTCGCCCCCCTCCTCCTTCCAACGGACGCCAGCCATTCGCCATAGTTGGCCACAACACAGGCGGGCCGCCGCACACCGATCCTCCCGCACCGTTCGCCGCCCCGCTGATCCCCTCATCCACCATCTCCGCACAGCTTGGCCTTCGCCCGTTGCCGGAGAACCCCGCCAGCTTCCGCCGCTCACCCCTCACCTCGCGCCGCCGCCCGCAACTCCTTACCGGCGCATCGCATCGCATGGCGGCGGCGGCGTGCTCTGTCACCTCGCGTTAGTGTACATCGAGGTGCAGACGAGCCGCATCGGCACACACTGCCCCTCCCCTCCGTCGTCTGCTTCCATTTCACGGACGCCGATGGGCCTGCCACCACCGCCGCGGGAAGCCCCGGTGACTCGGTGAGTAATGAACGCCCTCTTTCCTGGGATGCGCCGCTCCCGGATCTCGGACTGCAGGATTGCAGTTTGGGCTGCTTTGAATTTGGGATTTGACGGCCATGACTTGATCTGTCGCAGATGAGATCGCCAAACTGTTCCCCAACTTGTACGGCCAGCCTTGGGCCAAGCCGGTTGCAACGAAGGTGCTCAAGATCGGCGTCGTGCTTTTCTGGTGACTAGGTTCTAGGGGGGCACAATGTGATCTGCGACATCTTTGATAAGTGCGAGTGATCTCCAACCGCACGTTCGTTTCATTTAGCAATAGCTGAGACCAATTGACTGAAAATAAGTGTTCATAATTGAATTAAAGAGCTGTTAGTGCACTGTGTCAGTCTCTTTACTGATGGAAAATCTGAGGATATATCTTGTTAGATTTTGTTGCTTTGCGGTGTTTGCTGAATAATTCTTGTCGTTGACTTGTCATGGTTGGTGTTGTGGATCTGATTACCTGCGGGAGTGTGCCAAATGCAGCACCATGTATGGATTCAAGGGAGGGTCGGCTGGTGTCATGAAGGGAAGTACGTCCTGCTTACTGCTTATTTCGTGTACCCCTACAGAAACCAGGTATGTCAGCATAACCTATACTAAGCACATTTATTGAAATTTCAGTACTAAATATAGACTTAGGTTATCACCGTTTTCAAAACAAGAAGTGGATCATCAATAGGGATTTTGCTTAGGTACTTCCATGAATTAACAGAGGATAGTTTTTTCCTCTTGAAGTATCCTTGTGTGTATAGGAAATTTGTGACTATAAGCATGACAAATATATGATGTATACATACAGTTTTCTGGGTAACCTGAATTACTATTCTTGTCCTTTTCCAGCACAAGAGCTCTACCCCAGCACCGCTTCCCCATCTCTGGTCGTTCCCTTGGCTTCCTCCATGGCGGCTGAGAAGATGGGCCACCACGGAAGCCGCTCCTGGTAATCGCCAAACTGTACCTATGAGATTAACGGGGTCGCAGCCGAGGCCGTCCGTCGTCGTGCCAGGCTGCCAGCTCATGGCCAATTTGCACCAGCACTAATAGGACTCCAGCGACCTGGGATGTAATCCATCTGGAAATGAGATGGTGAAGAATAATTTGCTCATGGTCCATGGATGCGATGCCTGTATTGGGGCTAACCTGCCTGGAAGTAAGATGCATCTGGATATACCTGATTTAAGTGATATACAAAACAGAATTGATTTGGGGCTACTGGTCTTTGGTAAGCACCTATTTTTAGATGATGCATTTGATTATTCTGGCATTCCGTTTTATGTGCATCAGATAAAATCTGTTTTTTCTTTATCTCAATTCTATTCGATGTGGGTTTATTTGCATATTATTTACTAAAGAAAATGGTTTAAGGTGAAGAGCCGAAGGCCTGAAGCCAAATGTTCCTAATGAGGACGATGACCTTCAGGAAACAAGGCCAACGTTGTGTGTGCCTGCAAGATTGAAGATCCTAGATATTTTTAGTTTTCTCCATGATCCTACACCACTGTATAACTTTATGCAGATCCCTTTATCATTCATTTTTATGTTCAAAATATGGTTTTCATAGATGGTATTACAGGGATAGCACTATATTTTTCATGTGTTGTCGTAAACAGAGCTCCCTCTGTACTGATACATATATGTTTTTTTTTAATTACAATACCTCTTTTCGGACTGGTCGGGCTTTCTAGATTTCTAGATCTGAAGAAGTTTGTTTGAAGTCTGCCTTTGGGTTTCAGAAGATTCAGAATAAGTTCCTACATAAGTTCCTACACCAGCCGTAACTAGATAAATCATGTATGACGCGATGCTCTGCGCTGCGCTCGTGGAGTATTTGCAGCAGTATTCTCTGTCGTTTGATGCTCAATCAGGTAAGTCTATTATTTCAATTTTGATTCAGAGTTGTTGGCACGAACTGGCCAGTGCATTTTGACAATTTCCACATGTCAATCGGGGAAAGATATGCCCATCATCAGTGCACTTTTTGCAAAAAAATGATATTTTTTTCTATTCTATGCATACATGCAATTCCGACAATTAGATGCAACAACTATTTTTTCTTTTCTTTTACTGTAGGGCTTGCGGCCATACATGTTAAACAATAGGATGATTTAATTTGTGGTCTAAGAATGCCTTTGTTAATAGTTGCAACTAAAACTAGCTCTACTTTTTGCTAATAGTGGCCGAATAAAATAGGATTCAGACTAAGACGAGTTTACATTGTACTGAATTATAATTTGCTAACAATAAATTTCTCTCTTTTCTTCTATTTTATATTGATAATAGCTCCTCAATTAATTTTTAAACACCCCCTCGGCTGGTGTCATGATCAGATTTTTATGCTTGAACAATAACCCTGCTTTATTTCAAGAATGGGGCTCTAAAATGGATAGAGGAGGAGCTTAAGTTCAGTAGCCAAATACGGCACGCATGCTCTCCCCCCTCGGCTGCAAGTTACTTATGTGTCCGTCATGATATTGGTGCGATTTATTTTCCTGAGGGTATATTCATCTCATTAGAAATTTATTTTGTCTGCCTTTCGTCTTCCTAAATTTCACGTGTTTTTATTTTCTCTTTCCTGGTTAGCTAACCAATTATTATTGTAGCACATGACTTAGGGCTTTTTAACTTATTGCACAGTTTGTCATTCTAGAACACTAGACTTTTCTCCACAGTTAGGATGTTCATATGAAAAGTTTAATTCATGTTTAATCCTTCCAGAACTAAGCTTAGCTTAGAAAAAAGGTAGCTTGTTACATGCAATCTGTGTCATACAAAAATGTTAAATTCTATTTCTTCATTTTTGTTCAGAATGTTGCACTATATGAGATGAGAAAAACTCAGAATGGGAGCAAAATAGTCCTGACTACTGGCGAACTCTTTTAGCTCGCTGTGTTCCCACTAGTGGCGTTGTAGTCGAGCCCAACAATTCAACTTGTGAAGATAACATGTAGCCCAAACCCAAGAGGGAGCGTGATTTAGTCTTTCCAGGACAACTATTTTTTCTATCTTATTAAAATTTTGCATCTCTTCCATGTTCACTTGGACAATACCTATACTTATTATAAGTCCTTCAAGTTCAGACAAGAAAAAATAGATATCCTGAAATCTTTACTATAAGATCATTTTGGTCTTCTTGAACTTCAAATGCCATCATCAAAAGATAAATGATGGCTTGTATTAAACTTGACCTTTAGAGATGCGGGCACTATAGATATTCTTTTTCCCCAAATTTCTAGAATATGAATTAAGAATTCAGTACTCGCATAAATCTGAGAGGCTGCTTTGATCGAGACGTGTGTTGCACGTACACGTTTACTAGTACAAGAAGGATGTTTTACATTCTTTCTTATGCATTACAGGATGAGCAGGTAGAAGAATCAATCAATCACGGATTGGAAAGTCGAACATGCGAAATACGTGCAGGAATGGAACGAGTGGAAAGGACGCAAATACACGGAGAGGAGAGTGATTGACTGGGACGACTACGAGGATCGCATGATGTGGTACGACGATGGCATCAAGCATCATCTGCGTCTGAGGCCCCAATGGACGGCAACAGATGTCGAAGACCTGTTCGATGACGCCTCAGAGAATGAAGCCTACAACGAGAGCATCAGACAGCTTCAAGGCGGGTTTAGGGAGTACGGACCCCTCATGAACAGAGTGGTATGTTGTTTTTACCTCTTTCGAACCGACGGTTGGATGAAACAGCTTTTCGTGCTATTGACTCATTTTATTACTTTGCAGTCTTCGGAGCCGAACAAAAGCATTTTTCATGCCTCTGATGCGCTTAGTGCTGTCCCTGGGACTCGAGCTAGTGAGAACAAGTTGAGGAAAACGGTGAAGGTAATACGGAGTTCATTTTTGTTATCATTGGACATTCGAGAAGTTCATATTGTTTTGTTATCATTGTAGAAATATGTCAACAAAGCACGCCGGCTTGTGGGCCTACTTGGGTGCGCTACAAACACCGAGGATGTTTTTCCTCCTGCACCGATGCGTAGCCTCGCTTCATCGAGCCTTGCAGCCTCGTCGTCTAGGGCGGTTCAAGATGACGAGGAGGAGAGCGATGACGATGATGATGCAGAGGAAGATCAAGAAGAGGGCGCAGAAGAAGAACATGGTGAGGAAGAGCAAGAGGACGATGAGGAGGAGGAGGAGTACGATGATGACGAGGACCTCCACCAACTCAGCCAACCCAGCGTGGGAAGAGGAATGTGCCGAAGAAGGATTGGAAGAGTCCATCCCCCTTTCAGAAAGCACGTCTTGCGGCACGCAAGAAGACAGCGGCCGAGAAGCGATCCAAGGATAACGAGGAGCGAAAGTCGAAGAGGGGAAGGAAGGACTGAAGTTGCTGCCGTGTGGTTGAACCTAAAACTTGCATATTTGCTTCGTGAACCATATGGATTTGCTCGTCAAACTGTTTCGTTATTTTGTTATGTATAACTTGGTGAAAACATTTATGGATGTCTACTTGCTATGTATCGAACCTACCTTATTTATAGTTTGTGCTGTGTGCATCATATATCATACATTGTGTGCTTCTTATGTCATACATATGTTGTTTAAATGTTGTCCGCCAAAACCTTGAAGACAAAAGAAGTTAGAAAGTGCAAAAAATGCACACTGGGCCACCCTACCGCCACAGACTAAGGCGGTAGGATACCACAACCTACCGCCATTAGACCCGGCGGTAGGGTGCCTCCCCCCACGCCCCCCTCCTGTGACCAGATAATCGAGCAGCTCAGCGGTAGGGTTGTACATCCTACCGCCAGGGCTCTTGGCGGTAGGTTGCTACCGCCGAGGCGCCTCGGCGGTAGGTTGCTACCGCCGAGCGCCTCGGCGGTAGGATGTACAACCCTACCGCTGAGCTGTTCGATTTTTTGGTCACAGGAACTTAACACATGCTCCCACCCTACCGCTAGGGCTCTCGGCGGTAGGTTTGTGCTGGCTACCGCCGTGGCTTATGGCGGTAGGTCCGTAAGCAACCGTTAACGGTTTAACGGCCGTCAACCACACCTACCGCCAGACCCTGCGGCGGTAGACTGTGCAACCTACCGTCTGAACGCCTGGCGGTAGCAAAAGGGTCAGATCTCGAAAAAAAATTCAAAGGGGGGTCAGATCTCGATTTTGTTTCAAAAAAGGTCAAAACACGAAATTTAGCTGCCACTATCGCCTCAGGTGATGTGTGAGGGAGGTATCAGGTATTGGTCACAAGCTTTGGCTACGAACAGCGACACCTAGGCTAAGAGCATCTCCACATCTCCACTCGTTCAGCCCCAGAGATTAGAAATAGCATTTTCTAGGGACACGCCGGTGAAAAAGTCGTCGTGGGGGCGTTCGGTCTCCTAACCGCCGGCCCATACGCCGTATTTTGAAAACTAAACTCGGCCAAAATTCGGCCAAAATCAACATAAATTCGGCTAAATTAGGCGATTTTCATTGATATTTGTAAAAAAACTAATAACATAAATTAAAAACAACTAAACATGACTTAATAGTTAATACTACTACTACTATTAATAATACTGCCGCCGCTGCCGCTGCCGCCGCCCGCCCTCTACATGCCGAGCAGCCTGTACATCTTGGTGTAGTCGTCGATGTCGTCGTTGTCACCGCCGTCTTGCGTGCCGCCGCCGTCCCTACAGCATCCCTAACCAGCGGCGCCGATGCGTGGGGGGTTGGACGGCCTGGGCGCCCCCTCGTCGTTGTCGTCCAGGATGACTTTGCCGCCCTCCTTGTGGCTGCGGCGCTGAGTGGTGATCTCCTCGAGGGCATGGCACCGGCGCGCCATTTCCTCACGGACGTAGTCCTCCCACGCCCATTTGAGGGCGCTCTCGTTGATCGCGGCCATGGCTTCGTGCTCCTTCTTCACAGGGAGCAGCCACGACTCGGTCTTTGGCCGGACGAGACGGGAAGAGGGAGAGGGGCCATGGCCGCCCTTGTTGATAACGAGGGCGCCGCGTGTGTGCGACTCCTGAGCAGCATCTCCCACGGCTCCGTCTTAACGGGGCGCAGCACCGGCGAGCCGGAGGAGAGGGAGCCCGACAACGAGGAGCTCGTCGTCTGCATTCGTTGCGACGTCCAGGAACTGTCGCGGCAGCGTGAGAAGGTAGGAGGCGCCAGGTACTCCAGGCGCGGCATGTTGCCGACCTCGATGTACTCGAGGACGGCGTCGAGGGTACGGCCAGGGACGCCCCACCATTGGCGTCGTCCGTCGGAGTTGTGGCGGCCGCGGGGCTCGAGGCCGTTGGTGGAGGCGAGGTGCTCCTCGTGGCGCCGGTCAAAGTACGCTGTCCACAACATGTTGTTGTCGCGGGCGTACCTCGGCTCGTTCCGCGCCGCCGCCAACAGCGAGGACCGGATGCGCACGATCCCGGCATGCCGATCAGCGCCGATCAGCACTGGAGGCATCGGGCCGCCGCCGCCGCTGAGCCTCCAGGTGCCCGACACCCGCATGTCCGGCGGCGCCGGGTAGTCGGCCTTGTAGAGGGGTTGCGCCTTGTCCTCGTTCAGGTGGCGACGGCCGAAGCCGTTGGCCACCGCACCATCGCCTGGGTAGCGCTCAGCCATGCTAGTCACAGAGAGGGAGGGGAGAGACGCTCGTTGGCGGTGAGAGGTTGAGAGCGGGAGAGGGTTCTGCGGCGTGGAGTGTGCTCTCACCGGCGAGGGAGGGTCGTCTTCTATAGTCCATGTGGGCAGCGAGAGGGCAGCCACCGTGCGTACGCGTGGCGGGAGCAAGAGGGACGCGCGTCGCCACGCCTTCACTGCGCCGCCCGTGAGGCATTAATGGAAGGCTGACCGGCGCGGCAGCGCAACAGCCTTGGCATTGGTTCCCCACGAGAAATCGAGGCGATGAGGATGACGAGCGTGCCTGGTCGCTGACTCGGCGGGCCTGCCAGGCTTTCGCTCCAAAACTGTTTCCCCCGGTGCCCCGGGGCACCCCCAGCGCGATGGGTTCAGCCTGGGTCCGCCGGCGCCAAAATCGGCCCTAACCGGCGAAAATTGGGTTTCTAGGGGCGCGACTGGGCCGATTTTTCGGCGCGGCTATAAAAAAGGGCATTGGGGGGTTGTTGGGTGCGCGACTGGAGATGCTCTAATCATAGTAGGGAGTAACTTAGACTAGCCTATGTTATTACGTTCATAGTGCAAAGTAACAAATAAGTAGTAACAGAGATGATTACATTTATTAACTTGTAGACTCATTTATTCTTGGGAAGCGCTATGTTATATAGTAAAATATTATGTCACTCTAAGCACCTCTCTCCTCATTAATTACTTGCCGCATAAGCAAATTTGCATTGGGGTGCGTTATGTTATTAGCTATGTTACTCCCACTATGACCAGCCTGAGGCCGGTAAAAATGGAAGCACCTCAGAAAGTGTGGCAATTAGACATCTTTGCTCAGATGACACATACTAAACTAGAAAAAAGAGTACTAAGTACTATTATGATATGATATTCTATCATATTAAATGATACTCCCTCAATATAAGTTTGTTGAAATATGGGGTGGGCTCCTCCGGATTCTATATGGGAGAGGGGCGATTAGGTTCCAAGGAGCGACTACGCAATTGCTCGTCTTCGATCGATTACTTCCTCTTCGTCCACGTCTGCTGCATCGTCACCATTTCTACCGACGCCGAGAGAGTCGCTGACCAAAAGGCGGCCCAGGAGGCCACCGCCACCGCTGCTGCTACAGCCAACTAGCTAACCGGAGGGTATAACATGTTTCTCCTGTGCCTGGTTCTTTCTGTCTTAGCCGTTCTAGCTATGTGCATAGATGTTTCTACTATATGTGTAGTACATGCTTATTTAGATTGCAATCGGTATGTTATTAACTTTGTCAATGGCATGTTCATGATTATTTCCTGGATTAAATTAATCAAAAAATTGCCTATTTACTCAGCAAATCGAAAAACCTAATTTGTGTAGGCATTTTTCGACTAGTGGCTTTGCTGCTGCACTGAAACCGGATAAGTTTACCATTACATGCTTTAAGCGTCGGTAGATCAAAACCACCTTATGGCTCATGGCTATGAACGTGTTTTAGGTCGCTGGTGTCCCTTGCACGGGAACGATTGCTCTTAAACAGGAGAAGGCGTTCAAGGAAGCCACTGTCGTATTTCTCAGACCAGTTCTGAGCGTGATCGGAGATAAGTTGGTTCATGCATATTTACATGTGCGTGGTGCCAAGGACTTGTGGGAGGCGCTCGGATCTAAGTTCGGCGCCACTGATGCTGGGAGCGAGATGTATATTATAAAGCAGTTCCATGATTACACAATGGTCGAGGATTGGAACGGGCTCATGAGATAGTATGCATCGCTAAGGAGCTTGAGCTTCTTAAGTGCGATTTACCGGGCAAGTTTGTCGCAGGATGTATAATCGCTAAGCTCCCTAATTCGTGGAGAAATTTTGTTACCACTCTGAAACATCAGAGGTGTGAATTCTCAATAGAGGATGTTATCGGCCATCTGAGTGTTGAGCAGAATTCGAGGGCAGATGACTCGCACGGAAAAGGGGTCGATGGAACTTCTGTCGCCAACATGGTGCACCAGAGGAACTTCAATTCCCACAAGCCCAAGGAAAGAACAATGTCCAACAAAATACCAACTTTAAGAAGAAGGGTAAGAAGACCTTCAAGAAGAACAATAAGGGAGATGGCTACTTCACTTATGGTTTGGAGGAACATTGGGTCAACAAGTGCCCAAACAAGTACAAGAAGCCAGGGCAGGAATTCAAGTCTGCCAACATGATTGTGGGCAACAATGAGAATGGTGCATCTGGGTATGGTAATTTATTTACCGTATTTCTGTGTTTCAGTCCATCGATTTGTGGGTGGACATAGGTGCAAGTATTCATGTGTGTGCTGAGATTTCAGGCGATCGTTGCCGACTCTGGGAGTGCAGCGGAAGTAGATGAATTGGTGTAGATCGTACTTGGATTCCCTTGAACATCGATGATGATCCCGCGAACCGCCCTTGAACGCTCCCTTGAACGGAAGACCGAAAGCACGACCTCTCTACTTGGTTGCAAGCATACATTCTTCACGATCTGGCAGCGCTTCACCGTCTAGAGCTAATCGTCGCCGGAGAATTAGAGGGAGGAGATTAGAACCACACGGGGCTTCTAATTATGAGGATTAGAGGTGGCTAGGGCTAGCTCTAATTAGTCAACTAGGACCAATGAGAACTAGAACTAGATCAACTAGAGGAGGCTCCAAAACTTCTATATCTCAATTGGGCACCAAACCTCCACTATATATAGGTTAGAGGGGAGAGGGAGGGCTGCCAGCTAATGACCCACAAGTATAGGGGCTCAATCGTAGTCCTTTCGATAAGTAAGAGTGTCGAACCCAACGAGGAGCAGAAGGAAATGACAAGTGATTTTCAGCAAGGTAATGTCTGCAAGCACTGAAATTGTTGGTAACAAGTTGTTTGATAGAACGGTAATTTGTAACAAGCAAGTAACGGTAACGGTAAATAAAGTACAACAAAGTATCCCAATCCTTTTGAGGCGAAGGACAGGCCAAAACGGTCTATTATAATAAGCAAAGCGTTCTTGAGGGTACACGGGAATTTCATCATATCACTTTCATCAGGTTGGCTTAATTCGTGTTCGCTACTTTGATAATTTGATATGTGGGTGGATCGGTGCTTAGGTGATGTTCTTACTTGAACAAACCTCCTACTTATGATTAACCCACTCGCAAGCATCCGCAACTATGAGAAAAGTGTTAAGATAAAATCTAACCATAGCGTTAAACTTTTGGATCCAAATCGGTCCTTTATGAAGTAGCGCATAAACCAGGGTTTAAGCTTTTGTCACTCTAGCAACCCATCATCTAATAACTACTCCACAATGCATTCCCTTAGGCTCTAATAAGGTGAAGTGCCATGTAGTTGATGTTCACATGACACCACTAAGGGAATCACAACATACATATCATCAAAAGATCGAACACATATCAAGTTCACATGATTACTTGCAACATGACTGACCTCAAGAACAAAAGTAACTACTCACAAATGATAATCATGCTCAAGATCAGAGGGGGATTAAATAGCATAATGGATCTGAACATATAATCTTCCACCAAATAAACCATATAGTAATCAACTACAAGATGTAATCAAAACTACTAGTCACCCACAAGTACCAATATAATGTTTTGGTACAAATATTGAACAAAAGAGATGAACTAGGGTTTGAGAGGAGATGGTGTCGTTGAAGATGTTGATGGAGATTGCCCTCCTAAAGATGGGAGAGTTGTTGGTTCCGGGAGGGAAGTTCCCTCGGCAGAATCGCTCAGCCGGAGGGCAAATGTGCTCCTGCCCAAGTTCCGCCTCGAGACGACGGCACTTCGTCCTGAAAGTATACCAGAAGATGGGCACCGAAGGTGGGCCGAGGAGGGCACAACCCACCAGGGCGCGCCTGGGGGCCCTGGCGCGCCCAGGTGGGTTGTGCCACCCTGGTGGGCCCCTCTAGTAGTTATTTGCTCCAATAATTCTTAAATAATCCATAAAAATTCTCCGTGAAGTTTCGACTTATTTGAAGATGTGCAGAATAGGTAAATCTGACGTGCTTTTTTAGGTCTAGAGTTCCAGCTGCCAGTATTCTCCCTCTTTGTGTAAACCTTGCATATTATGAGAGAAAAGGCATTAGAAATACTCCAAAAGCATTATTATACATAAAAACATTATAAATAACAGTAGGAAATCATGATGCAAAATGGATGTATCAACTCCCCCAAGCTTAGACCTCGCTTGTCCTCAAGTGAAGAACCGATATCGAGAAACATGTCCACATGCTTAGAGAGAGAGGGAGAGAGGTGTCGATAAAAACAAAATACGGACAGAGAAGCATCATGATTATTATTATAAAAACAAAGAGCTTTAACATAAAACTTTATCAGACAACTTTCATCATATAACTTCTCATTAACAAGTAACTATCCATCACAACATTGAAGTATAAATCATAAACTCTATTGAAAACTAGCAAACTATGTTCTCAGTCAACTTTGCAACTACAATTCATCATATTTCCACGAAGGGTCACGTGTCAGAGCCTTTTGGCAAGTCCACATAATCAACCATCATTTAATCTTCTATGATTGCTAACACTCACATCGTACCCATGAGCAAAAAGTTTCAACCGAACACATAGGAAGATAGGGGCTTATAGTTTTGCCTCCCAACATACTCACCTCAAGGGTGATGTCAACAATAATAATTCATGCTCACTCACATCCAACTGGATATGTGCTTAGATCTTTCCTCGCCGCATGATGCTTGCCAAAAGAGTAAATAAAAAGGAATAGGGAAGAATACTTTGACTCTTGCATAAAAGTAAATAGATGAAAGTAAAAGATAGGCCCTTCACAGAGGGAAGATGAGGTTGGCATGCGCTTTTTGTTTATGCCAAACCCCTTAATGCAAAAGAACGTCACGTTATATTGCCCCTTATGATAGCAACCTTTATTATGCAGTCTGTCGCTTTTATTCTTTGCCATCACAAGTTCGTACAACACTCAATTTTCTCTTGCGCTAAATGATCCAACACTTTTAGTTTTTATTGCCTTATTGCACCGATGACAACTTACTTGAAGGATCTTACTCAATCCATAGGTAGGTATGGTGGACTCTCAAGGCATGAAATTGGGTTTAAGGTTTTTGGACGCACAAGTAGTATCTCTACTTAATGCGGAATTTTTGGCTAGAAAAGATATTAGGCAAGCACCACATGTTGAAGGATCTAGAACAATATAACTTCTGTGTGAATATGAACAAGCATAATTCATTACATTGTCTTCCTTGTCGAACATCAACTATTTTGGCATTAATATTTAACAAGGGCTCACAATCATAAAAGATGTCCAAGATAGTATATTTGCATGTGAATCTTCTCTTCCCTTATTAATTCTTTCATGGGTTGTGTCATCGACCAATGCTATGTTTGTCAATCTCTAACAATTTTTAGCACTTATGCTCTTCCTTATGTGATGTCATTACTTACCATAAGATTAGCATATGATCTTTTTCATTTTTTTCTTTTATTTGATTTGCAACATAAGAGTAAAGAAGCAAAGACTCACATCAAAACCTTATTATATAACTTGCACACGATTACATAGATAGGTAGATCACTAAGCAAGCACTCAAAAAGAAAGGATCAAAACTAAAGTTTTATTGAACTAAACCAAAAGATAACCAAAAATCGAACTAAAATAAGTAAGGGCAAAGATAGTGGTGGTGATACGATACCGGGGCACCTCCCCCAAGCTTGGCACAAGCCAAGGGGAGTGCTCCTACCATGAACTCAAGTCTCCTTTGGTGATGAAGAAGATGGTGGTGGTGATGGGAAAGTAGCGAGCTTATCCTCTGGTTTCCATGGCAGTGGTTCACCATTATAAGAGGAAGAACGAGTCTCGCGAATCCTGCAGCTGGCAGCCAAACTCATACCTTTAAACCTTGCATCATATTCAACAAATTGGTTTTGGAGATCATAGATTTGGCTTTGCAAAAAGTTGATTTGCTCATTGAGGGTGAATACGACGTCGTTCATGGACCGGCCATCCACCTTGAGATCACGGGTAAAATCCGTAATCATGAGGTGATTGGCATTGAGTCCCGTTCCACCACCCCCTTGCACTTGAAGCCTCTTGCTCCATAGCTTCAAGCCTAGCCTCCATGGATCCCGTCCTCTTGGGCCCCTGCACGTCCCTAATGTGAAGCACCCCCTCACGCATCTCAATGGCTTGAGGGTGCTGCATCACCTCCCGCAAATACGGGTTGATGACATTCTCGAAGTACTTGTCCTTGGAGGAGCTTGAAGCGGCCATGGCGATCTAGATCTGTCAGAAAACAACAAGAAAGAAGAACAAAAGATTTCTCCGTGATATGGTGGTCAATACGTTCGGGGGGTATATAAAGATTTTTTATCTTGGGAAACAAGCAAACGGGAGAAAACAGAGTCGGGAAGGTTCCCGAGGTGGGCACAACCCACATGGACACTCTAGGGGGGCCTGGCGCGCCCTAATGTCTTATGCTCCCTCGGGTGCCTTCCTGGTTATTTCTTATTTCCCAATTTTTAAAATATTCCAAAATGGACAGAAAATATTTTTGCGGATTTTTTGGAGTCCCTTTACTTACCGTATCACGTACCTCCTCTTTTTTAATTATTCTGGAGTATTCCAGAAGGTTTCTTTTATGTGTTCCTCCGGTGTCATGGTTTGAATAATATTTTTTTCAACTTTAATAGGCGTACCTGAGATATAGTGTTTAATTCTCTGACCATTGACCACCTTCGGGTTTGTACCTTTGGCATTATTGATCTTGATAGCTCCAGAGCGATAAACCTCTTCAATAACATACGGTCCTTCCCAATTGGAGAGAAGTTTTCCTGCAAAGAATCTAAAATGAGAGTTGTACAAAACAACATATTCTCCAACTTTGAATTCCCACTTTTAGATTCTTTTATCATGACATCTTTTAAAATTTTCTTTAAACAATTTGTCATTTTCATAAGCTTGGGTTCTCCATTCATCTAGTGAGCTAATATCAAATAACCTCTTTTCTCCGGCAAGTTTGAAATCATAATTGAGTTATTTTATTTCCCAATATGCTTTATGTTCTAACTCACGAGGTAAATGACAAGCTTTTCCATAAACCATCTTATAAGGAAACATACCCATAGGATTTTTATAAGCTGTTCTATAGGCCCAAAGTGCATCATCCATTTTTTAGACCAATTCTTTCGGGGCCTATTAACGGGTTTTTGTAGTATTAGTTTTATTTCTCTATTGATAAGTTCAACTTGACCACTAGATTTAGGATGAAAGGGTGATGCAATTCTATGGTTAACATCATATTTAGCAAGCATTTTATGGAAAGCACCATGAATAAAATGTGAACCACCATCAATCATTAAATATCTAGGGACTCCAAACCTTGGGAAAATAACTTCTTTAAGCATTCTGATGGAAGTGTTGTGATTAGCACTACTAGTTGGAATGGCTTCTACCCACTTAGTGACATAATCAACAACATCTAAAATATGAGTATACCCATTAGAGGAAGGAAAAGGTCCCATATAATCAAAACCCCAAACATCAAATGGTTCAATAGCAAGTGAATAATTCATAGGCATTTCTTGATGCTTACCAATATTACCAATTCTTTGGCATTCATCACAAGATAAAACAAACTTACGGACATCTTTGAAGAGAGGAGGTCAATAAAAACCAGATTGCAATACCTTGTGAGCAGTTCTATCTCCCGCATGATGCCCTCCATAAGCTTCGGAATGACAATTCCGTAGGATTTGTTCCTGTTCATGCTCAGGTACACAATGTCTAATAATACCTCCTCCTTCTTTATAAAGATGTGGGCCATCCCAAAAGTAATGTCTGAAATCATAGAATAATTTTTTATTTTGTTGGCATGTGAAACTAGGTGGTATGTATTTAGTAACAATGTAATTAGCATAGTCAGCATACCAAGGAGTGTTATGAGAAACATTTATTCCAGCTAGTTGTTCATCAGGAAAGCTATCATCAATAGGTAGTGGGTCATCAAGGATATTCTCTAACCTAGACAAGTTATCTACTATTGAGTTCTCAGCTCCTTTCCTATCAGTGATATGTAAATCAAATTCTTGCAACAAGAGAACCCACCTAATGAGTCCAGGTTTAGCATCTTTCTTTTCCATAAGATATTTTATAGCAGCATGATCAGTCTGAACAATTACTTGGTAATGAACAATGTAAGACCTGAATTTATCACAAGCAAACACAACTGCTAAAAATTCTTTTTCAGTAGTAGCATAATTTCTTTGAGCACTGATGACCCACAAGTGTAGGGGATCGATCGTAGTCCTTTCGATAAGTAAGAGTGTCGAACCCAATGAGGAGCAGAAGGAAATGATAAGCGGTTTTCGGTAAGGTTTTCTCTGCAAGCACTAAAATTGTAGGTGATAGATAGTTTTGTGATAAGATAAATAGTAACAAGTAATAAGTAAATAAAGTAAATAAAGTGCAGCAAGGTGGCCCAATCCTTTATGTAGCAAAGGATAAGCCTAGATAGTCTCTAATAATGAGAAAGAAGCTCCCGAGGACACATGGGAATTATCGTCAAGCTAGTTTTCATCACGTTCATATGATTCGCGCTCGGTACTTTGATAATTTGATATGTGGGTGGACCGGTACTTGGGTACTTCCCTAACTTGGACAAGCATCCCACTTATGATTAACCCCTATTGCAAGCGTCCGCAACTACAAAAGAAGTATGAAGGTAACCTAACCACAACATTAAACATATGGATCCATATCAGCCCCTAACGAAGCAACGCATAAACTAGGGTTTAAGCTTCTGTCACTCTAGCAACCCATCATCTACTTATTACTTCCCCATGCCTTCCTCTAGGCCCAAAATAATGGTGAAGTGTCATGTAGTCGACGTTCACATAACACCACTAGAGAAAAAGACAGCATACATCTCATCAAAATATCGAACGAATACCAAATTCACATGACTACTAATAGCAAGACTTCACCCATGTCCTCAGGAACAAACGTAACTACTCACAAAGCATATTCATGTTCATAATCAGAGGAGTAATAATATGCATAAAGGATCTGAACATATGATCTTCCACCAAGTAAACCAATTAGCATCAACTACAAGGAGTAATCAACACTACTAGCAACCCACAGGTACCAATTTGTGGTTTTGATACAAGATATGAACTAGGGTTTTGAGAGGAGATGGTGCTGGTGAAGATGTTGATGGAGATTGACCCCCTCTCGATGAGAGGATCATTGGTGATGACGTTGGTGATGATTTCCCCCTCCCAGAGGGAAGTGTCCCCGACAGAACAGCTCCGCCGGAGCCCTAGATTGATTCTGCCAAGATTCCGCCTCGTGGCGGCGGAGTTTCGTCCCGTAAGCTTGCCCACGATTTTTCCAGGGTAAAAGTGATGATATAGCGGAAGATGGACACCGGAGGCCCACCAGGGGGCCCAGGAGATAGGGGGCGCACCCTATAGGGGGGGGGGGGGCGCCCCCTGTCTCCTGGAAAGGGTGTGGGCCCCCTGGTGTATTTCTTTCGCTCAGAAATTCTTATTAATTCCAAAAAGTTGTTTTGTGGAGTTTCAGGACTTTTGGAACTGTGCAGAATAGGTTTCCAACATTTGCTCCTTTTCCAGCCATAATTCCAGCTGCCGGCATTCCCCCTCTTCATGGTAAACCTTGTAAAATAAGAGAGAATAGCCATAAGTATTGAGATATAATGTGTAATAACAGCCCATAATGCAATAAATATTGATATAAAAGCATGATGTAAAATGGACGTATCAACTCCCCCAAGCTTAGACCTCGCTTGTCCTCAAGCGGAAGCCAAAATCGAAAAATATGTCCACATGTTTAGAGATAGAGGTGTCGATAAAAATAAAATACGAACATGAGGGCATCATGATCATTCTAATAACAGTAACATATATAGATTTTGTCATACGATTTCCTATGCTCAAGTGACAATCAATTCACAATGTCAAGTATGGTTCAAAAACTTCATTGGGAACTAACAAGCTATAATCTCAGTCATTGAAGCAATTGCAATTTATCGTAACATCAGAAAGAGTCAACAATAGAGCTTTTCAGCAAGCTCACATACTCAACTATCTCGTAGTCTTCTACAGTTGCTAACACTCATGCAATACTTGTGGTTATGGAGTTTCAGCCGGACACTGAGAAAGATAGGGGCTTATTGTGTTGCCTCCCAATGTATTCACCTTTAGGTGATGTCAACAATAATAGCACATGCTAACTTACATCCAATTGGATATATATATCATGATCTTTCAAAAACGAGGAGCTTGCCAAAGGATAAAATGAAAAAAGGGAAAGGTGAGGATCACCTTGACTCAAGCATAAAGTAAAACATAAAGTAAAAGATAGGCCCTTCGCAGAGGGAAGCAGAGGTTGTCATGCGCGTTTAGGGTTGATGCACAAAATCTTAATGCAAAAGAACGACACTTTATATTGTCCCTTGTATGTGGACCTTTATTATGCAGCCCATCGCTTTTATTACTTCCACAACAAGATCGTACAAAGCTTATTTTCTCTGCACTAATAAGTCATACATATTTTAGAGAGCAATTTTTATTGCTTGCACCGATGACAACTTACTTGAAGGATCTTACTCAATCCATAGGTAGGTATGGTGGACTCTCATGGCAAAACTGGGTTTAAGGATATTTGGAAGCACAAGTAATATTTCTACTTGGTGCAAGGAATTTGGCTAGCATGAGGGGGGAAAGGCAAGCTCAACATGTTTGGAAGGTCAATGACAATATATTTAACTGAGATGTCGGAAACATAAACCATTACATTGTCTTCCTTGTCCAACGTCAACTCTTTTAGCATGTCATACTTAATGAGTGCTCCCAATTATAAAAGGTGTCCAAGATAATATATTTATATGTGAACCCCTCTTTCCTTATCACTTCCTATTAATTGCAACGATGACCAAGGCTAAGTTTATCAACTCTCAACAATTTTTATGCCTCATACTTTCTATGTGTGAAGTCATCGCTATTCATAAGATCAATATGAACTCTTTTATTCTTTCTACTTTCTCAAGATCATAGCAACATAGCAAAGCCCTTGACTCAACACTAATATTTATTATAGATAGCTCACGGTCTCGATTACAAAAAGAGATCACAAAGCAAAACTCAAACTACTTGATATCAAAACTTCAATCTACTAGATCAAGATACTACTAAAAGGATCGAACTAAATAAAATGGTAAAGATAAGAGTGTGATGGTGATACTATACCGGGGCACCTCCCCCAAGCTTGGCAGTTGCCAAGGGGAGTGTCCATACCCATGTGATTATTTCTCCTTCTTCACGGTTGGTGTTATGATCTTCTTGGCGATGATGCCCTTCAGGATACGGTTCTCCTCCTCGAGCTTATTGACTTGTGGTCCATAATTTCTTTACGGAGCCTGCCCGTAACGGCCAAAGCTCCTTTACCCAAGGATGCTGCATAGCTTCTGGAGAACAAGTGAAACTCTTTTTCATATTGTCATAAGAAAGAAATCTAGAGTTGGAAGGAGTGACCGGAGTAGGGACAGCGAGGCTAGGTAGTTCCCCCATAGTGAATTCTGCTCGGAGACGAGAGGTAACTTCTTGATCCTCCTCCATGGCATCTATTCTTTTCAAATCAGCCTCCATCTCATCCTCCGTTGATGGTCCAAAGTGATAGGCATCGCTATTTGCTCCGGGACCCGGCGTTGGGTGAGACACCCGACTCTCCCCAACTGACTCCTGAGAAGACATCTTGCTTTATTCTGCAACAGGAACAGCTCAAAATGAAAACAGAGGATATTTGCGTGATACGGTGGTCAAAACCTTCGGGAGTATAAATAATGAATTTTTACCGACCAAAATACGTAATGTGCAAGAAAACGGAGTCCAGGAGGCACACCAAGTGCCCACGAGACAGGGGGGGCACGCCCTATAGGGGGGCGCGCCCTCCACTCTCGTGGGAGCCTCGTGTCCCTTTCAGACTACTTCTTTCTTCCTAAAATTCTTAAATATTCCAAAACTGATAAAAATTGCCATTGGAGTTGTTTTGGAGTCGGTTTACTTACCGTACCTCATACCTATACCTTCTCGGAGTCCGGAACGTTCTGGAAAGTGTCCCTTATGTATTCCTCAGGAGTTATGGTTTCAATAATATTAGTTTCAACATTGATAGGATTACGTGAAATATAGTGTTTAATTCTTTGACCGTTTACCACCCTCGGATTTCTACCTTCGAAGTTGTTGATTTTTATAGCACCAGAACGATAGACCTCCTCGATAACGTAGGGACCATCCCATTTTGAAAGAAGTTTTCCTGCAAAAAATCTTAAACGAGAGTTGAATAATAGCACATAATCTCCTACGTTAAACTCACGCTTTTGTGTCCTCTTGTCATGCCAGCATTTGACTTTTTCTTTGAATAGCTTGGCATTCTCATACGCCTGGGTTCTCCATTCATCAAGTGAGCTAATATCAAACAACCTCTTCTCACCAGCAAGTTTGAAGTCATAATTGAGCTCTTTAATAGCCCAATACGCCTTATGTTCAAGTTCAAGAGGTAAATGACACGCTTTTCCATAAACCATCTTATATGGAGACATACCCATAGGATTTTTGTATGCAGTTCTATAGGCCCATAATGCATCATCAAGTTTTTTGGACCAATTCTTTCTAGATCTATTCACAGTCTTTTGCAAAATTAACTTGAGCTCTCGGTTGCTCAACTCTACTTGACCACTAGACCGCGGATGATAAGGAGATGCGATTCTATGATTGACATCATACTTAGCAAGCATCTTACGGAAAGCACCATGAATAAAATGTGAACCACCATCAGTCATAAGATATCTAGGGACTCCAAACCTCGGAAAAATAACTTCTTTAAGCATTTTAATAGAAGTGTTATGATCAACACTACTAGTTGGAATAGCTTCTACCCACTTAGTAACGCAATCAACAACAACTAAAATATGTGTATAACCATTAGAGGCAGGAAAAGGTCCCATATAATCAAAGCCCCAAACATCAAATGGTTCGATAACAAGAGAATAATTCATAGGCATTTCTTGGCGTCTACTAATGTTACCTATTCTTTGACATTCATCACAAGATAAGACAAACTTACGAGCATCTTTGAAGAGACTAGGCCAATAAAAACCAGATTGTAGTACCTTGTGCACAGTTCTATCTCCAGCGTGGTGTCCTCCATAGGATTCAGAGTGACACTTGCGTAGAATCGGTTCCTGTTCATGCTCATGCACACAACGTCTAATAACACCATCTACTCCTTCTTTATAAAGGTGTGGATCATCCCAGAAGTAATGTCTTAAATCATAGAAGAACTTTTTCTTTTGCTGGTATGTGAAACTAGGCGGTATAAATTTAGCAACAATGTAACTAGCATAATCAGCATACCAAGGAGAAGTTCGAGAAGCATTGACGACCGCTAATTGTTCATCAGGAAAGCTATCATTAATAGGCAGTGGGTCATCAAGAACATTCTCTAACCTAGACAAGTTCTCCGCAACGGGGTTCTCAGCTCCCTTTCTATCAATACTATGCAAGTCAAATTCTTGGAGCAAGAGAACCCATCTAATGAGTCTAGGCTTAGCATCTTTCTTTTCCATAAGATATTTAATAGCAGCATGATCAGGGTGAATAGTAACTTTGGAATCAACAATATAAGGTCTAAACTTATCACATGCAAACACAACTGCTAAGAACTCTTTTTTAGTAGTAGCATAATTTCTCTGGGTAGTATCAAGAGTCTTACTAGCATACTGGATAACATTCAATTTCTTATCGACTCTTTGCCCTAGAACAACACCTACAACATAATCACTAGCATCGCACATAATTTCAAATGGTAAATTCCAATGAGGTGGCTGAACAATAGGTGCAGTGATCAAATCTTTCTTAAATACTTCAAATGCTTCTACACAATCATCATCAAAGACAAAAGGAATATCTTTTTGCAATAAATTGGTCAGAGGTCTAGAGATTTTAGAAAAGTCCTTAATGAACCTCCTATAAAAACCGGCGTGACCGAGGAAACTTCTTATACCTTTTATGTCCTTGGGACACGACTTCTTTTCAATAGCATCAACTTTGGCTTTATCAACTTCAATACCTCTCTTGGAGATCTTGTGCCCCAAGACAATGCCTTCATTAACCATAAAGTGACACTTTTCCCAATTCAGGACAAGACTAGTGTCTTCGCATCTCTGCAAAACTCGATCAAGGTTGCTCAAACAATCATCAAAAGAGGATCCATAAACGGAAAAGTCATCCATGAATACCTCACAAATCTTTTCACAAAAATCAGAGAATATAGCCATCATGCATCTTTGAAAGGTAGCAGGGGCATTACATAAACCAAAAGGCATACGTCTATAAGCAAAAGTACCAAAAGGGCAAGTAAAAGTAGTTTTAGATTGATCCTTCGCTGACACAGGTATCTGAGAGAAACCAGAATAACCATCTAGAAAGCAAAAATGTGTGTGTTTGGATAGCCTTTCTAGCATTTGATCAATAAAAGGTAAAGGATAATGATCTTTCTTAGTGGCTTTATTTAACTTACGGAAATCAATTACCATCCTATAACCTGTAATAATTCTTTGCGGGATCAATTCATCTTTATCATTAGGAACAACAGTAATACCTCCCTTTTTAGGAACACAATGGACAGGGCTTACCCATTCAATATCAGCAACGGGATAAATAATACCTGCCTCAAGGAGCTTTAGTATCTCCTTTCTTACCACTTCCTTCATCTTGGGATTTAATCGTCTTTGAGGATCTCTAACTGGTTTGGCATCTTTCTCCACTGAAACTTTGTGTTGGCATAATGTGGGACTAATGCCCTTAAGATCATCCAGGGTATATCCAATAGCTGCTCGGTGCTTCTTCAGAGTTTTCAATAATCTTTCTTCTTCTTTCTCTGAAAGGTTAACACTAATAATAACAGGATATATTTCTTTTTCATCAAGATAAGCATACTTAAGATTATCAGGTAATGGTTTGGGTTCAAACACGGGATCACCCTTGGGTGGAGGAGGATCCCCAAGAATTTCAACGGGAAGGTTATGTTTTAGCACAGGTTCCTTTTTAAGGAACACTTCATCTATTTCCTCCCTTTCCTTCATAAACATATCGTTTTCATGGTCTAGCAAATATTGTTCTAACGGATCAGTTGGAGGAACAACAATGGAAGCAAGACCAATAATTTCATCCTTGCTAGGTGGTTCCCTATGACAAGGTTGTCTACTAAACTTAGCAAAATTAAACTCATGAGACATACCATCTATGCCAACGGTGACCGTATTCTTTTCACAATTAATCTTAGCACTAGCCGTATTCAAGAAGCGTCTACCAAAAATAATGGGACAAAAATCATCTTGTGGGGAACCAAGAACAAGAAAATCAGCAGGGTATTTAACCTTCCCACACAAAACTTCAACATCTCTAACAATCCCAAAGGGTTTAATGGTATCCTGCTACGTCTTGAGCTTGCGTTGGTTTTCCTCGAAGAGGAGAGGGTGATGCAGCAAAGTGTAGCGTAAGTATTTCCCTCAGTTTTGAGAACCAAGGTATCAATCAAGTAGGAGGCTCCTCAAAAGTCCCACACACCTACACAAACAAACTGAGAACTCACAACCAACGCAATAAAGGGGTTGTCAATCCCTTCACGACCACTTGCGAAAGTGAGATCTAATAAAGATAGTATGATAAGATAAATATATTTTTGGTATTTTATGATATAGATGCAAAAAGTAAAGATGCAAATAAAGTAGATTGAAAGCAAATATGATAAGAGATAGACCCGGGGGCCATAGGTTTCACTAGAGGCTTCTCTCAAGATAGCATAAGTATTACGATGGGTGAACAAATTACTGTCAAGCAATTGATAGAAAAGTGCATAGTTATGAGATTATCTAGGCATGATCATTTATATAGGCATCACATCCATAACAAGTAGACCGACTCCTTCCTGCATCTACTACTATTACTCCACACATCGACCGATCCTGCCTGCATCTAGAGTATTAAGTTCATAAGAATAGAGTAACGCATTAAGTAAGATGACATGATGTAGAGGGATAAACACATGCAATATGATATAAACCCCATCTTGTTATCCTCGATGGCAACAATACAATACGTGCCTTGCAACCCTTTCTATCACTGGGTAAGGACACCGCAAGATTGAACCCAAAGCTAAGCACTTCTCCCATGGCAAGAAAGACCAATCTAGTAGGCCAAACCAAACTGATAATTCGAAGAGACTTGCAAAGATAACTCAATCATACATAAAAGAATTCAGAGAAGATTCAAATATTATTCATAGATAAACTTGATCATAAACCCACAATTCATCGGATCTCGACAAACACACCGCAAAAAGAGTTTACATCGAATAGATCTCCACAAGAGAGGGCGAGAACATTGTATTGAGATCCAAAAAGAGAGAAGAAGCCATCTAGGTCTGTGGTAAACTACTCACAACTCATCGGAGGGGCAAGGATGTTGATGTAGAGGCCCTCCATGGTTGATTCCCCCTCCGGCAGAGTGCCGGCGAAGGCTCCAAGATGGGATCTCGCGGATACAGAAGGTTACGGCGGTGGAAATTGTGTTTCGTGGTGCTCCTGGATGTTTTCGGGGTACGTAGGTATATATATGAGGAAGAAGTACGTCGATGGCCACCCGATGGGCCCACGAGACAGGGGTCGCGCCCTACAGGGGGGGGGGCGCGGCCCCCTATCTCGTGGGGCCCTCAAAAGCTTCTTGACTTGCACTCCAAGCTCTCCGGATCATGTTCGTTCCAAAAATCACGCTCCCGAAGGTTTCATTCCGTTTGGACTCCGTTTGATATTCCTTTTCTTCGAAATACTGAAATAGGCAAAAAAATAGCAATATGGGCTGGGCCTCCGGTTAGTAGGTTAGTCCCAAAAATGATATAAATATGTAAAATAAAGCCCATAAACATCCAAAAGTGGTAATATAATAGCATGGAACAATCAAAAATTATAGATACGTTGGAGACGTATCAAGCATCCCCAAGCTTACTTCCTACTCTTCCTCGAGTAGGTAAATGATAAAAAAGAAATTTTTGATGTGGAATGCTACCTAGCATAATTCATAATGTAGTTTTATTTATTGTGGCATGAATGTTCAGATCCAAATGAATACAAAATAAAAGTTCATATTGACATAAGAAATAGTAATACTTCAAGCATACTAATCAAAGTAATCATGTCTTCTCAAAATAACATGGCTAAAGAAAGTTATCCCTACAAAATCATATAGTCTGGCTATGCTCTATCTTCATCACACAAAGGATTTAATCATGCACAACCCCGATGACAAGACAAACAATTGTTTCATACTTTAATAATCTCAAACTTTTTCAACTTTCACGCAATACATGAGCGTGAGCCATGGACATAGCACTATATGTGGAATAGAATGGTGGTTGTGGAGAAGACAAAAAGGAGAAGATAGTCTCACATCAACTAGGCGTATCAACGGACTATGTAGATGCCCATTAATAGATATCAATGTGAGTGAGTAGGGATTGCCATGCAATGGATGCACTAGAGCTATAAATATATGAAAGCTCAACAAAAGAAACTAAGTGGGTGTGCATCCAACTCGCTTGCTCACGAAGACCTAGGGCATTTTGAGGAAGCCCATCATTGGAATATACAAGCCAAGTTCTATAATGAAAAATTCCCACTAGTATATGAAAGTGATAACATATGAGACTCTCTATCATGAAGATCATGGTGCTATTTTGAAGCACAAGTGTGGAAAAAGAGATAGTAGCATTGTCCCTTCTCTCTTTTTCTCTCATTTTATTTTTTTCTTTTCTTTTTTCTTTTTCTTTCTTTGGCCTTTCCTTTTTTTCTTTTTGGCCTTTCTCTTTTTTTTTCCTTTTTTTTCTTTCTTTTTTGTTCTTTTCTTTTTGTAAAGTCCGAAGTCTCATCCCGACTTGTGGGGGAATCATAGTCTTCATCATCCTTTCCTCACTAGGACAATGCTCTAATAATGAAAATCATCACACTTTCATGGATTTACAGCCCAAAGCTAGAACAAGATATGACTCTATATGAATGCCTCCGGGGGTGTACCGGGATATGCAATGAATCAAGTGACATGTATGAAAATTATGAAGGTGGCCTTGCCACAAATACAATGTCAACTACATGATCATGCAAAAAGCAATATGACAAAAGTGATGCGTGTCATATAAACGGAACGGCGGAAAGTAGCATGGCAATATATCTCGGAATGGCTATGGAAATGCCATAATAGGTAGGTATGGTGGCTGTTTTGAGGAAGGAGTATGGTGGGTGTATGGTACTGGCGAAAGTTGCACGGTACAAGAGAGGCTAGCAATGGTGGAAGGGTGAAGGAGTGCGTATAATCCATGGACTCAACATTAATCAAAAGAACTCATATACCTGTTGCAAAAAATTAGAAGTCATAAAAAACCAAAGCACTACACGCATGATCCTAGGGGGATAGATTGGTAGGAAAAGACGATCGCTCGACCCCAACTGCCACTCATAAGGAAGACAATCAATAAATAAAATTGTGCTCCAACTTCATCACAAAGCGGTTCACCATAAGTTCATGTTATGGGAATCACAAACTTCAACACAAGCATTCTTTAAATTCATAATCACCCAACTAGCATGACTTTAATATCACTACCTCCATATCTCAAAACAATTATCAAGTAACAAATTGATCATAGCATCCAATTCACTTTCTATGATAGTTTTTATTATACCCAACTTGGATGCTCATCATTCTAGGACCAACTTTATGATAATAGCAAATACGATGCTGTTATAAAAGACTCTCAAAATAATATAAGTGAAGCATGAGAGACTAGCAATTTCTTCAAAATTAAGACACCACCGTGCTCTAAAAGATATAAGTGAAGCACTAGAGCAAAAACTATCAAGCTCAAAAGATATAAGTGAAGCACATAGAGTATTCTAGCAAATTCTAATCAAATAGGCTTCTCCCAAAAGGTGTGTACAGCAAGGATGATTGTGGTAAACTAAAAATCAAAGACTAATATAATACACGACGCTCAAAGCAAAACACATATCATGTGACGAATAAAAATATAGCTCCAAGTAAAGTTACCAATGAACAAAGACGAAAGAGGGGATGCCTTCCCGGGGCATCCCCAAGCTTAGGCTTTTGGCTATTCTTGAATATCTTGGGGTGCCATGGGCATCCCCAAGCTTAGGCTCTTGCAACTCCTTATTCCATAGTCCATAAAAGCTTTACCCAAAACTTGAAAACTTCACAACACAAAACTCAACAGGAAATCTTATAAGCTCCGTTAGTGAAAGAAAACAAAACCACCACATAAGGTACTACTATGAACTCATTCTTTATTTATTTTGGTGTTAAACCTACTGTATTCCAACTTCTTTATGGTTCATAGACTTAATTACTAGCCATAGATGCATTGAAATAAGCAAACAACACACGAAAAACAGAATCTGTCAAAAACAGAACAGTCCGTAGCAATCTGTAACTAACGCAAACTTCTTGAACTCTAAAAATCCTACCAAAATAGGAAGTCCTGTAAAATTTGTTTATTGAACAGCAGAAAAAAGAATCAATGCAAAATCACGTTCCTGTGATTTAACAAATTATATTCGTGCGCGAAAAGTTTCTGTTTTTCAGCAGAATCAAATCAACTATCATCGTAGGTTATCCTATAGGTTCTACTTGGCATAAACACTAACTAAAAGATAAAAACACATCTAACCTGAAGGTAGATGCAAGATTTATTAAATAACATAAAGGAAAAGTATTGGGTTGTCTCCCAACAAGCGCTTTCGTTTAACGCCCCTAGCTAGGCATAAAAACAAAGATAGATCTAACGAGTGCCATCTTTGGCACTAAATTCATAAGTAGCAAGCATGATAGATTCATAAGGTAATTTGACTTTCTTTCTTGGAAACTGCTCCATGTCTTTCTTTAAGGGAAATTTGAATCTAATGTTCCCTTCCTTCATATCAATAATCGCACCAATCGTTCTAAGGAAAGGTCTACCAAGAATAATAGGGCAAGAAAGATTGCAATCTATATCAAGAACGATAAAATCTACGGGCACCAAATTTCTATTTGCAACAATAAGAACATCATTGATCCTTCCCATAGGCTTTTTAATGGTGGAATCCGCAAGGTGCAAATTTAAAGAGCAATCATCAAGATCATGGAAACCTAGAATATCACATAAAGTTTTCGGAATCGTGGAAACACTAGCACCCAAATCACACAAAGCAAAACAGTCATAATCTTTAATTCTAATCTTTATAGTAGGTTCCCACTCATCATTAAGTTTTCTAGATATAGAAACTTCCAAATTATGTTTTTCACCATAAGATTCTATCAAGGCATCAACGATATGTTTGGTAAAAGCTTTGTTTTGACATAAGCATGAGGAGAATTAACAACGGATTGCAACAAGGAAATACAACCTTTTAAAACACAATTATCATAATCAAATTCCTTGAAATCCGAGATAGTGGGTTCAACATTATTAGAAGTTGAATATTCTCCAATCTCACTTTTACCAAATTTAGCATCAAGATCTAAAGACTCTGAATTTTTGGGACGCCTTCTAGGCAAAGTTGATTCATCATCACTCCCATAATCATCAAAATTCATATTGCAAAACATAGATCTAATCGGAGACGCATCAATAACTTTAAGATCCTCATTATTATTTTCATGTAATTTTTGTGGTTTAGCGGCCATCTTATTGACTAAGGTGGCTTGTTTGTCAGAAATCTTGGCTATAGCATTTTCAAGCCGGGTAATTTGAGCGTTAACACCATAGAATTCTTTATTCATATCATCAAGCTCTTTGTTCATAAACCCCAAAAAACTTTTTTGTTCCTTAAGCTCTTTTCTAAAGAAATTATTATGCTCAAATTGCAAATTCATAAAGCTTCTAATATTTGATTCAATCTCATCCGTCCTTCTAAGAAGGTGGTCAGGACCCTTAGGCGCAGCCATAAGGTCAAACAAGCAAACAAGCACACAAAAGAAGGCAAGTGAAAAAGAGGGGAGGAGATTGGGAAGAGAGGGCGAATAAAACGGCAAGGGTGAAGTAGGGGAGAGGAAAACGAGAGGCAAATGGCAAATAATGTAAATGCGAGGGAGATGGGTTTGTGATGGGTACTTGGTATGTCTTGACTTGAGCAAAGACCTCCCCGGCAACGGCGCCAGAAATCCTTCTTGCTACGTCTTGAGCTTGCGTTGGTTTTCCTCGAAGAGGAGAGGGTGATGCAGCAAAGTGTAGCATAAGTATTTCCCTCGGTTTTGAGAACCAAGGTATCAATCCAATAGGAGGCTCCTCAAAAGTCCCATGCACCTACACAAACAAACTGAGAACTCACAACCAACGCAATAAAGGGGTTGTCAGTCCCTTCACGGCCACTTGCGAAAGTGAGATCTAATAAAGATAGTATGATAAGATAAATATATTTTTGGTATTTTATGATATAGATGCAAAAAGTAAAGATGCAAATAAAGTAGATTGAAAGCAAATATGATAAGAGATAGACCCGGGGGCCATAGGTTTCACTAGAGGCTTCTCTCAAGATAGCATAAGTATTACGATGGGTGAACAAATTACTGTCAAGCAATTGATAGAAAAGTGCATAGTTATGAGATTATATAGGCATGATCATTTATATAGGCATCACGTCCATAACAAGTAGACCGACTCCTTCCTGCATCTACTACTATTACTCCACACATCGACCGATCCTGCCTGCATCTAGAGTATTAAGTTCATAAGAATAGAGTAACGCATTAAGTAAGATGACATGATGTAGAGGGATAAACACATGCAATATGATATAAACCCCATCTTGTTATCCTCGATGGCAACAATACAATACGTGCCTTGCAACCCTTTCTATCACTGGGTAAGGACACCGCAAGATTGAACCCAAAGCTAAGAACTTCTCCCATGGCAAGAAAGACCAATCTAGTAGGCCAAACCAAAATGATAATTCAAAGAGACTTGCAAAGATAACTCAATCATACATAAAAGAATTCAGAGAAGATTCAAATATTATTCATAGATAAACTTGATCATAAACCCACAATTCATCGGATCTCGACAAACACACCGCAAAAAGAGTTTACATTGAATAGATCTCCACAAGAGAGGGGGAGAACATTGTATTGAGATCCAAAAAGAGAGAAGAAGCCATCTAGCTAATAACTATGACCCGTAGGTCTGTGGTAACTACTCACAACTCATCGAAGGGGAAAGGATGTTGATGTAGAGGCCCTCCGTGGTTGATTCCCCCTCCGGAAGAGTGCCAGTGAAGGCTCCAAGATGGGATCTTGCAGATACAGAAGGTTACGGCGGTGGAAATTGTGTTTCGTGGTGCTCTTGGATGTTTTCGGGGTACATAGGTATATATAGGAGGAAGAAGTACGTCGGTGGTCACCCGATGGGCCCATGAGACAGGGGGCGCACCCTACAGGGGGGCGGCCCCCTATCTCGTGGGGCCCTCGGAAGCTTCTTGACTTGCACTCCAAGGTCTCCGGATCATGCTCGTTCCAAAAATCACGCTCCCGAAGGTTTCATTCCGTTTGGACTCCGTTTGACATTCCTTTTCTTCGAAATACTGAAATAGGCAAAAAAACGACAATATGGGCTGGGCCTCCGGTTAGTAGGTTAGTACCAAAAATGATATAAATATGTAAAGTAAAGCCCATAAACATCCAAAAGAGGTAATATAATAGCATGGAACAATCAAAAATTATAGATACGTTGGAGACGTATCATATCCCTATTAGCAAGCTTGATAGTAACATCAATGTCTTCTAATTCAATGGGTGCAATGTCATGCATAATTTGTTAATATAAAGTATAAGGTATTGCACTAGCACTAGCACCCATATCACATAAGCCATGATAACAATGATCTCCTATTTTAACAGAAATAACAGGCATGCCTACGACAGGTCTACGTGTCTTAGTATCTGGCCTAGCAATATTAGTAGTCTCACCACAGAAAGAAATAACATGCCCATCTAAATCCTCATCCAAGAGATCTTTAACCATAGCAATGCTAGGTTCAACATTAATTTGCTCAGGAGGTGTATAAGTCCTAGTATTACTCTTACGAACAACAGTCGAAGCTTTAGCATGATCCTTTATCCTAACAGGAAAAGGAGGTTTTTCAACATAAGCAGGAGGAACAATAGGATCACTATAGGTAATAGTCTTTTCTTCGACTGTAATAGGTGCAACTACTTTCACTTCAACAGGAGGATTATAGTTAAACCACTTCTCTTTAGGGAGATCAACGTGAGTAGCAAAAGATTCATAGGAAGTAGCTACTATCTCAGAGTCAAGTCCATACTTAGCGCTAAATCCACGAAAAGCATCGGTATCCATAAAAGATTTAACACAATCGAACTTGGGTGTCATACCTGACTCCTTACCATCGTCGGAACCCCAATCTTCAGAGTTGTGTTTAATTCTTTCCAATAAGTCCCATTTGAAATCAATAGTCTTCAGCATATAAGAACCAGCATAGGAAGTATCGAGCAGGTTGCGATTATCAAGAAAAAGCCGAGCATAAAAATTCTGAATAATCATTTCCCGAGAGAGCTCATGATTGGGGCATGAATATAACATCGACTTAAGCCTCCCCCAAGCTTGAGTGATGCTTTCTCCTTCGCGAGGCCAGAAATTACATATGTAATTACGATCACGATGAATAAGATGCATAGGATAGAACTTCTGGTGAAATTCCAACTTCAATCGCTTATGATTCCAAGATCTCGTATCATCACATAGACTATACCATGTCAATGCATCTCCCTTCAAAGATAAAGGGAATACCTTCCTTTTGACAACATAATCGGGAATACCTGCAAGCTTAAATAATCCACAAACTTCATCCACAAAGATAAGGTGTAAATCGGGATGCAATGTTCCATGTCCTGCAAATGGATTAGCTAGCAGTTTCTCTATCATACCCGAAGGAATCTCAAAGTGAATATTTTCATAAAGTTCAGTAGGTTGAGGAGCAACTCTTTGCTCTTTTGGTTGGGGTGAAGATACCCCAAACAAGCCCCTCAAAGGATTAGTTTCCATAGTGACAAGTAGCAGAAAATTTCAGCACACTATCTAAATGTTCCCTTACCAAGTTCCACTCACCAAAGGCGCTACACTCCCCGACAAAGGTGCCAGAAAAGAGTCTTGATGACCCACAAGTGTAGGGGATCAATCGTAGTCCTTTTGATAAGTAAGAGTGTCGAACCCAACGAGGAGCAGAAGGAAATAATAAGCGGTTTTCGGTAAGGTTTTCTCTGCAAGCACTGAAATTGTAGGTGATAGATAGTTTTGTGATAAGATAAATAGTAACAAGTAACAAGTAAATAAAGTGCAGCAAGGTGGCCCAATCCTTTATGTAGCAAAGGATAAGCCTGGACAATTTCTAATAATGAGAAAGAAGCTCCCGAGGACACATGGGAATTATCGTCAAGCTAGTTTTCATCACGTTCATATGATTCGCGTTCGGTACTTTGATAATTTGATTTGTGGGTGGACCGGTACTTGGGTACTGCCCTAACTTGGACAAGCATCCCACTTATGATTAACCCCTATTGCACGCGTCCGCAACTACAAAAGAAGTATTAAGGTAAACCTAACCACAACATTAAACATATGGATCCATATCAGCCCCTAACGAAGCAACGCATAGACTAGGGTTTAAGCTTCTGTCACTCTAGCAACCCGTCATCTTTTTATTACTTCCCCATGCCTTCCTCTAGGCCCAAAATAATGGTGAAGTGTTATGTAGTCGACGTTCACATAATACCACTAGAGGAAAAGACAACATACATCTCATCAAAATATCGAACGAATACCAAATTCACATGACTACTAATAGCAAGACTTCACCCATGTCCTCAGGAACAAACGTAACTACTCACAAAGCATATTCATGTTCATAATCAGAGGAGTAATAATATGCATAAAGGATCTGAACATATGATCTTCCACCAAGTAAACCAATTAGCATCAGCTACAAGGAGTAATCAACACTACTAGCAACCCACAGGCACCAATTTGTGGTTTTGATACAAGATTGGATACAAGAGATGAACTAGGGTTTTGAGAGGAGATAGTGCTGGTGAAGATGTTGATGGAGATTGACCCCCTCCCGATGAGAGGATCGTTGGTGATGACGTCGGTGATGATTTCCCCCTCCCGGAGGGAAGTGTCCCCGGCAGAACAGCTCCGCCGGAGCCCTAGATTGATTCCACGAAGGTTCCACCTCGTGGCGGCGAAGTTTCGTCCCATAAGCTTGCCCACGATTTTTTCCAGGGTAAAAGTGATGATATAGCAGAAGATGGACACCTGAGGCCCACCATGGGGCCCAGGAGATAGGGGCGCGCCCAATAGGGGGGGGGGCACGCCCCCTTGTCTCCTGGACAGGGTGTGGGCCCCCTGGTGTATTTCTTTCGCTCAGAAATTCTTATTAATTCCAAAAAGTTGTTTCGTGGAGTTTCAGGACTTTTGGAACTGTGCAGAATAGGTTTCCAACGTTGGCTCCTTTTCCAGCCAGAATTCCAGCTGCCGGCATTCCCCCTCTTCATGGTAAACCTTGTAAAATAAGAGAGAATAGCCATAAGTATTGAGATATAATGTGTAATAACATCCCGTAATGCAATAAATATTGATATAAAAGCATGATGCAAAATGGACGTATCAAGCACTGTCTAGAGTTTTGCTAGCATAATGAATACCATGTAATTTCTTACCAACTCCTTGTCCTAGAACATCACCAATAGCATAATCACTAGCATCACACATAATTTCAAAATGCAAGTTCCAGTCAGGTGCTTGAACAATAGGTGCAGAAGTTAAGGCTTTCTTAAGTGTGTCAAAGGCTTCTACACTGTCATCATCAAAAACAAAATGGGACATCCTTTTGTAAAAGATTAGTAAGAGGCCTAGAAATTTTAGAGAAGTCTTTAATAAATCTCCTATAGAAACTAGCATGACTAAGGAAACTACAAATACCTTTGATATCTCGGGGACGTGGCATTTTCTTAATTGCATCAACCTTAGCTTTATCCACCTCAATACCTCGGTCAGAAATTTTATGACCCAAGACAATACCTTCATTAACCATAAAGTGGCACTTCTCCCTATTCAAGACAAGATTAGTTTTCTCACATCTCTGCAAAACACGATCGAGGCTGCTTAAGCAATCATCAAAAGAAGTTCCATAAACAGAAAAGTCATCTATGAAAACCTCAACAATCTTTTCACAAAAATCAGAGATTATAGCAGTCATACATATTTGAAAAGTAGCATGTGCATTGCATAATCCAAAAGGCATATGTCTATAAGCATAAGTTCCAAAACGACAAGTAAAAGTGGTTTTATCTTGATCAGGTTGTGAAACAGGTATTTGAGAAAAACCAGAATATCCATCAAGGAAGCAAAGGTGTGTGTGCTTAGACAATCTTTCCAACATTTGATCAATAAAAGGCAAAGGGTAATGATCTTTTCTAGTGGATTTATTTAATTTTCTAAAATCAATTACCATTCTATAGTCGGTAACAATTCTTTGTGGGATAAGTTCATTTTCTATCATTGGGAACAACAGTAATGCCTCCTTTCTTAGGGACACAATGAACGGGACTTACCCATCTACTATCAACTATGGTATAGATTATACCTGCTTCCAGAAGATTTAGTATTTCAAATCTTACCACTTCTTTCATTTTGGGATTCAATTGTCATTGATGATCAACAACGGGTTTAGCATCAGGTTCCATATTAATCTTGTGCTGACAGTGAGTGGGACTAATGCCCTCAAGATCATGAAGAGTATATCCAATAGCAGCAGGTGCTTCTTCAGAATTTTCAATAATCTTTCTTCTTCGTATTCTGAAAGGTTAGCACTAATAATAACATGATATATCCTTTTATCATCAAGATAATCATATTTCAAAGTGTCTGGCAATTGTTTCAATTCAAACACAGGATCACCTTTAGGTGGAGGAGGGCCTCCAAGAGTTTCAATAGGAAAATTGTGCTTGAGCAGAGGTCGTTGTTAGAAGAAATTTTTATCTATTCCATTTCTTTCATGCATATGCATATCATTTTCATGGTCTAGCAAATATTGTTCTAGTGGATCAGTAGGAGGCACAATAATAGAAGCAAGACCAATTATTTCATCCTTACTAGGCAATTCTTTCTTATGAGGTTGTCTATTAAACTTGGAGAAATTAAATTCATGAGACTCATCACCAAAGCGAACACTCATAGTTTGTTTATGGCAATCTATAGTAGCATTGATAGTGTTCAAGAAAGGCCTACTAAAAATAAAGGGGCAAAATTCATCTTGTGGGAACCAAGAACAAGAAAATTAGTAGTGTATTTTGTTTTCCCACACAAGACTTCAACATCTCTAACAATCCCAAGTGATGTGATGGTGTCTCTATTAGCAAGTTTAATAGTAACATCTATGTCTTCTATTTCAGCAGATGTTGTATCATTCATAATTTCTTGCTATAAGGCAAAAGGAATAGCACTCACGCTAGCACCTAAATCAAAACCATGATAACAATGATATCCTCTTTTAATTGAGACAACAGGCATGCCAACTACAGGTCTATGTTTATCTTTTTCATCAGGCTTGGCAATTCTAGCAGCTTCATCACAGAAGTAATAACATGCCCATCAATATTTTCTACCAATTGATCTTTAACAATAGCAACACTAGGTTCCACTTTAATTTGCTCAGGAGGTTTAGGTGCTCTAATATGACTTTTACGAACCACAGTTGAACCCTTAGCATGCTCTTTTATCTTGACTGGGAAAGGAGGATTTTCAATGTAAGAAGTAGGCACAACTAGGTTAACATTATAGATAATAGTTTCATCTTTAGCTATGACCGGTTCTTTAATTTCCTCTTTAGTAGGTGGGTGATATTTAGACCACTTCTCCTTAGGGTGATCAGCATGAGTAGCAAATGATTCACAGAAAGAGACTACTATCTCAGAGTCAAGTCCATATTTAGTGCTAAACTTCTGAAAAGCTTTAGTATTCATAAAAGATACACAAACAAACTTAAGCTTAATACTTGACTCTTTACCTGCATTGAGTTCCCAATCTTTAGAGTTGCATTTAATTCTTTCTAAAAGATCCCACCTGAATTCAATAGTCTTCATAAAAGAACCAGTACAAGAAGTATCGAGCATGGCTTGATCATCACGAGAAAGCCGAGCATAAAAATTATGAATAATAATTTCTCTTGAGAGCTCATGATTGGGGCATGAATATAACATTGACTTAAGCCTCCCCCAAGCTAGAGCGATACTTTCTCCTTCACGTAGGACAGGGCTATTCTGTTACTAGTAACAGAATATTATTCTGTTACCCCTCGGCCTATAAGGAGCGATCCGAGGAACTACGGGCTAAAAAAAGCCCACCTAAACTACCATGCCGTCGCGACCTCCCTTTGACAAGCGCGCCGCCGCAACCTCCCATTTCACCAGCGCGCCGCCGCGACCTCCCCCTCCCCCAGCGCGCCGCCGCTGTCTCCCCCTCCCCCAGCACGCCGCCGCTGTCTCCCCTCTCCCCAGTGCGCAACCTGTCCCCACCTTCTCCTTTAGCTCCGGCTGTCGTGGTTCTAAGTCTGACAGTAGAGTGGGGGGTAGGTATGGAGAGGCAAGATCCTAGCTATGGAGCAGTTGTAAACACAAGGGATGTACGAGTTCAGGCCCTTCTAGGAGGAAGTAACAGCCCTACGTCTCGGAGCCCGGAGGCGGTCGAGTGGATTATGTGGGTATGGATTACAGGGGTGCGAACCCTTTACACTGAGGAGGGGGTGGCTTATATAGTGTCCGCCAGACCCCTCCGGCCCTTAGTAATGCAGGGTTTAAAGTACATTAAGTCTAGGCGTTACTAGTAATGCCTCACATAAAGTGTCCTAAATGCCATAAAGACTACTTAATTACAGACCGTTGCGATGTAGAGTGGCTCTTGATCTTCTGGTGGTCGAGTGAGTCTTCATGGTCGAGTCCTTCGAGTCCGTCGAGTGAAGTCTCTCTTGGTCGACTGGAAGGTAGTTTCTTCTGAGGGTGTCTTTGGGTAGGGTACTTAGATCAGGTCTATGACCCTACCCTAGGTACATGACTTCATCATTAGCCCCCGAATGGATCGAGGTTCGAGTGAGGAAGGAGTTGACAATATTTCCGACCTGCTTTTGTGTTTTGGACATGTACCGTCTTGGACTAATGATCTCTTTGTGGATATCAGCAACTTTTCTTTCAGTCACCTTGATCCATTCTTTTCTTTCGTCGAGTGAACTTTTGAACTTAGCAATCTCCGAGCGACGGATCGCAGGAAATATCTCGTCTGACAGATATATTTGCTGTTCGCGGATTTTGTGGGATCCGAATTTTGGGGAAGCGCGCGAAGCGGGGCGGACCGCGGCGCTCGGATGGGATAGGGCATAGACGCCTTGATTCCCGTGCCGTCTTTTTTGCCATGTATCACGTACATGCGACTGTTTCGGGATGTGATTGGATTGCCTGGGCCCACCTGTCATCCACTCGGAAGTGTTCTTATAAAGGCGCCCGGCGAGGGTTTTTAAACAGTACCTCTCCATTCTTCCCCCTGTCCTCTCCGCCTCCGCCCACTGCGCCTTCTCTCGCCTCCGCCCAACCACTCCTCGCACACTTCGTCGGCAACAATGGTGAAGGAGAAGATGGCGGCTCTGGAGCGCGCGAAGAAGGCGACGGCAAAGGGGAAGGCGAAAGGGAGAGCAACCAGTCGGGGCGGATCCTCGTCAAGATCCCGTCTGCCGCACGGCTGGGTCCAAGGAGATTGGATCCGGTCGACCATCACCGAGAAGGATCTCACGGAGATGGCCAACGAGGGTTTGATCCCTCACGGGGCAGCGAGGTTCCCGGGGGACGAGTGGCAACCACAACAGGAAGAGGGTGAGTGTGTTCTTCTGGCTACCCACGTCGACCGTGGGTTCTCTCTGCCTCCGAGTGTCTTCTTTTGTGGTTTCTTGAACTTCTTTGGGGCGCAACTCCACCACTTCAACCCAAATTCCATCGCCTATCTTGCTGCCTTCGTGTCCATGTGTGAGAACTTCCTGGGCTGCCGACCACACTGGGGTCTGTTCAATCACATATTCACTGGTCGTTCTCAGACAGTGAAAAAGGCGAGTCCAAATGACGATAGAACTAAGATTATCCAGATGTGCGGGGGTCTTGGGATCCAGATGAGAAACAAGAGTACTTTTCCGGCCATGACCCTTCCTGAGTCGGTCAGAGGATGGCAGTCGACTTGGTTCTACTGCCAAAATGAGTCGACACCGGGGCAGTCGAGTGGTCTCCCTCCATTTACCATGGACCGAGCAAACAAGCCCTCTTCTCTGAAGGTGCTCCCGGAGGAGAAAGCCCAAGTGAAGATGTTGATGGAGCGCGTAGTCCAGTTAGTTCGGGAAGGAGTGACGGGTATGGACCTTCTGGAGGTTTTCCTTAGGCGGCGCATCCAGCCACTTCAGTACTGAGGCCATTGTATGTGGCTGTACTGTGGAACCGAGGATGAGACTCGGGTCCATCCAGAAGCAGTCGATGACGCCACGCTGGAGAGGTGGATGGCCGCGGTCACAGGGAACAAAGACAACCCTCGAGGAGCTGGGAGGATTCCGCCACTCGACCATTCTAGCACTCCAGACAAGGTATGCCCACTTTATTTCCAATTGTAATCTTGCAATCCTTATTCTGCTTTCGCTGTAAATTGGTCGATTAATCTTTATTTTGCTGTCTGTCAGGCCCTCACCGAACTATACTCGATGCCCAATGGAGCTCAGACACCGACTGATGAGGGGGAAGGTAGTGGAGGTGAAAGCCAGGAGGACTGGGATTCGGACATTGCTGACGATGATGATGATGATGACTCTGATGGGGAGGAAGAAGAGGAGGAAGAGGAGGAAGTTGTACCGCCCCGCTCGGAAAGGCGATCGAAGCTTGTCCATGACCCTGCGACTGAACGTGGCAAGGGGGTCGCGGTTGTCGCGCAGTCGACCAAGCGCCCTCGGACCACTTCTACGGCGCCGACTGAGAAGGCTCCGAAGTAGTCTCGAATGGCGCCATCGAAGCCGGCGAAGGTCTTGCTGAAGATGAAGGTGTCGATCCCCACTATCTCAGGGTAATGATGTTGCTTGAGTTTTTCCGTACCCCATGAACTTATCTTTGGTCGACTCATAAATCAACCGACTGTTTTTTGGAAACGCAATGCTGCTACTTCTGACACCTCAGCTAAGGCTAACGATCATGAGATGGAAGATGCTGCCACTTCAAAACCTGGTATGACTTGTAATTCCGTATTTTAGTCGATTGGCTCTTAGTCTCTAATTCTGATTCTTTTTGTAGCTCCATCCAATGTCGTTATCACCCTTCCTGACGACGGCGACGATGAGGAACCGCTGAAGCACAGGAGGAGTAGGAAAGCTTCTGCTGGCAGGGTGATTCAGGACGTGACAGCACCCGAGACACTGGTCGCGGAGGGGGAGAACACCACTCGGCACACCGTATCTTTCGCGGTGCCGTTGACGAGTGCTCACCCCGCGTCGTTGAGTGCTGCACAGCCTTCACTCTTCTCGACCCACTACGTCCCAGAGGACCAAGCCAGTGCTGCAAAAGAAGCGATACGTCAGGCGGGAGTCATGATGGAGCAGGTGAAGGCCATCCGGGAGGCTAGCCAGGCAGCTTACAACGCCAGTTCTGCTCTTCAAAGCAACGTTCAGGTCAGTCGGTCATCGCCTGTTCTGTTAGGATATGATCTCTGAAAATTCTTCTTTCCGAAATCCGTAGTAGTCCTACACCCACTGGGTGTGTCGATTGAAATTCCGGTTTAGTGGGGGCACGCTGAGTGCACCCACTGGGTGTAGTCCCCAAGGCTATGCTGGACTGCTGGCAGTCGACCATAGGCTTTATAAGTTAAGTTCTTCCTTCATTCGACTAGGTCGAGTCGATTTCTCAAACTGGTGGGGGCACGCTGAGTGCACCCACTGGGTGTAGTCCCCGAGACCGTGGTAGGCTGCTGGCAGTTGATTACAGGCTGAAGAATATGTCCTTTTTTTTTGTTAGTCAACTGGTCGACTCTATCTTGATAGAACTAGTGGGGGCACGCTGAGTCCACCCACTGGGTGTAGTCCCCGAGACTACGGTCAAATGTTTGTATTCGGCTGTAGTCTTAGAAACGTATGATTTTTCCTTAGTCACTCGGAAGTGAATTGTCTTTGACATTTTGTCGATTGGTCCTTTGTAGAAATTCTGCGACCTGGCGGCTCGTTACACTGAGTTGGAGAACAAACATATCCAACTCGAGCTTGATCTGAAGCTGGTCCAACAGAATTTGGCGAAGGCAAGGGAGGAGACCAAAGGTATGTTTGGTGAGGCCTCGACGACTGCTTTTGCCCCTCATTTGTTTCAAAGTCTAATCTTGCTGTAACTTTGTAGGCAAAGTGAAGGAGGCCCAGAAGAAGAAAGACCTTGAGCTAGCTGAGATGCAGAAGACAGCTTTGGAGAAGACCAAACTCGCAGACGAGAAGTTGGCTTCGGTCACCAGGCTTGAAGAAGAAAACACCAATCTAAAAGCTGCTCTTGATATTGCCAATAAAGAAGTGAGTCGACTAAAAAGTGACAAGATTGCCCTGAACGACAAAGCCAGTGAGTTGGTGGGGAAGAAGAAAGATCTGGAGGCTTATCTGGGCGGACTCGCCAAGAAGCTGTTCCTCATGCTCGAAGGTAAACCTTTGCACCAAGCAAGTATTTTTACAGTGTTCTTTCCATTCGACTGTTGTCTTGACTCGGTGGTTGTGCTTGCAGAATTTTGCCAAAACTTTGAAGAGGAGACTGGTCGACTGGAACCAAACCTGGACCCCATCAAATCTCCGGTGAATGATGAAGTCGCCATGAACGTGTTCCGGCTCGAGTCTCGTGTTGCTGCTGTCACTGATTATCTCGCAAGGCTGAAGGTCGCCACTTCCCGTATTGACACTACGCTCTGGCCCAGGGAGACGCTCTAGAACGACCTCGAGTCTCTGATGACTCGACTAAACACAGTCCCTGGTCGAGTGCAGGAGTGGAAAAAGTCTTCTGCCAGATGCGGTGCTGATGTCGCTCTGTGTCTGGCCCGAGTCCATTGCAAGGATGCACGAGAGGACAAGCTGGCGGCTCTTCGGGTGGCTAACACCAAGAAACATGATTTTCGGTCCTTCATGGAGACTTTCATCGCCGCTGCCACTCGGATCGCGGATGGAATCAACCTTGATGAGTTTGTTGCGCCTTCCAGCCCTCCACAGGAGGGGTAAAAAACTTCTTGAGCTCGACACTTTAAATTTTCCTCGGTATGCCGAGTGATTTTGTAACCGATAAACCTTAACAGGCTTAGCGCCTGAGCACTTTCGGTTCCGTTAGGTATCTATTTGAACTTGGATTCAACGTCTGAATATGCTTGCCTTTGGCTTGAGATGTCTTTTGCAGGCTAAAGCGAGGTGCCCATTGCAATCGACTTGTTCCCCAATTCACTTAGGCAGGCACTGGGCTGCGTCTAAGCCTCCGAGCGAGAGGTCTGCTCTCCACTCGGTAGGATTTTCAAAACTTAGGCGAGTACTGGGCTGCAGCTAAGCCCCCGAGTGAGAGATCTGCTCTCCACTCGGTAGGATTTTTATAACTTAGGCGAGCGCTGGGCTGCAGCTAAGTTTCCGAGTGGGAGGTTTGCTCTCCACTCGGTAGGATTTTTATAACTTAGGCAAGCACTAGGCTGCAGCTAAGCCCCCGAGTGAGAGGTTTGCTCTCCACTCGGTAGGATTTTTATAACTTAGGCGAGCACTGGGCTGCAGCTAAGCCCCCGAGTGAGAGGTTTGCTCTCCACTCGGTAGGATTTTTATAACTTAGGCGAGCACTGGGCTGCAGCTAAGCCCCCGAGTGGGAGGTCTGCTCTCCACTCAGTAGGATTTTCACGTTGTACTTGTGGTGTAGCTCGAAGGAGAGGGTCGCAGTCGACCTGTACCACGTCCTCCTTGCGACGACACGTTGTACTTGTGGCGTAGCTCAGAGGAGAGGGTCGCAGTCGACCTGCACCTCGTCCTCCTTGCGAGCGCACGTTGTACTTGTGGCGTATCTCAGAGGAGAGGGTCGCAGTCGACTTACACCTCGTCCTCCTTGCGAGCGCACGTTGTACTTGTGGCGTAGCTCAGAGGAGAGGGTCGCAGTCGACCTGCACCTCATCCTCCTTGCGAGTGCACGTTGTACTTGTGGCGTAACTCAGAGGAGAGGGTCGCAGTCGACCTGCACCTCGTCCTCCTTGCGAGCGCACATTGAATTTGAACTTAGGCGAGTGCTTAGACTGCAGCTAAGCCCCCGAGTGGGAGTCTGGCTCACCACTCGGTAGGATTTTATTCAAACTTAGGCGAGTACTTGGACTGCAGCTAAGCCCCCGAGTGGGAGTCTGGCTCACCACTCGGTAGGATTTTATTCAAACTTAGGCGAGTACTTGGACTGCAGCTAAGCCCCCGAGTGGGAGTCTGGCTCACCACTCGGTAGGATTTTATTGAAACTTAGGCGAAACGGATTCGCAACTAAGCCCCCGAGTGAGAGTCTGGCTCACCACTCGGTAAGGATTTTTTTTTACAAACTTAGGCGAAACTGATTCGCAGCTAAGCCACCCACTGAGGGGGAAATTTTACTGAATAAAAAAGTGACAAAAATCATTGGGAAAATTATGACACTATTATCTTGCAAAACATGAACTACAGAAGTACTTTTATTACAACTCATCCGAGTGAAGACTTAAGTGTAAAATGGGCGGAGTAGCTCCGCGTTCCAAGCTCGGGGCTCGTCGATATTATGCTTGACGTTGTAGAGACGTACGCTCCATTGTGGAGAACCTTGGTGACGATGAAGGGTCCTTCCCAAGAAGGAGCAAGCTTGTGTTGTTTCTGCTGATCCACTCGGAGAACCAAATCCCCTTCCTGGAAGGCTCGACTTTTCACGTTTCTAGCGTGGAAGCAACGCAAGTCCTGTTAGTAGATGGTCGATCGGATCAGAGCCATCTCTCTTTCTTCCTCTAAAAGGTTGACTGCGTCTTGCCGCGCTTGTTCTACTTCAGCTTCGTTGTAGAGCTCAACTCGAGGAGCATTGTGGAGCAGATCACTCGGCAAGACCGCTTCAGCTCCATAGACCAAGAAGAATGGAGTTCTTCCGGTCAACCGATTAGGAGTGGTCCGTAGACCCCAAAGTACTGAAGGAAGCTCGTCGACCCATGCTCCAGCCGCATGCTTGAGATCACGCATCAGTCGCGGTTTCAATCCCTTGAGGATCAAGCCATTGGCTCGCTCCGTCTGTCCATTCGACTGAGGATGGGCGACTTAAGCGTAGTCGACTCGAGTGCCTTGAGATGTGCAGAACGCTCTGACTTCCTCCGAATCGAAGTTCGACCCACTGTTAGTGATGATGCTGTGCGGGACTCCATATCTGAATATCAGTTCCCTGATGAAGCTAACAGCACTGCCGACGTCAAGGTTCTTGATGGGTTTAGCCTCAATCCACTTGGTGAACTTGTCGACTGCCACCAGTACATGCGTGAAACCGCTTCGACCTGTCCTCAAAGGACCAACCATATCCAAACCCCAAATTGCGAAGGGCCAGACGAGTGGAATGGTCTTCAAAGCTGATGCAGGCTTGTGTGACATGTTGGAGTAAAATTGGCATCCTTCGCACTTGTCCACTATTTCTTTTGCCATCTCATTTGCCCTTGGCCAGTAAAATCCGGCTCGGTATGCTTTGGCCACGATGGTCCGAGAGGACGCATGATGGCCACAGGTCCCCGAGTGGATATCATCAAGGATGATTCGACCTTCTTCTGGTTTTATACACTTCTGACCAACTCCAGTCGCGCTTTCTCTGTACAACTGTCCTTTGATCACGGTAAAGGCCTTGGATCGACGAACGATCTGTCGAGCCTCTTCCTCGTCCTTCGGGAGCTCTTTTCTCAGGATATACGCGATGTATGGAATTGTCCAGTCGGGAGTGATCACTAAAACCTCCATGACCAAGTCGACCACTGCTGGGACTTCTACTTCAGTCGGATCTGTGGCACTCTTGGGCCGCGGAGCTTCTTCGGTGAAAGGATCTTCTTTGACTGACGGAGTATGGATATGCTCGAAGAACACACCACTCGGAATGGCTTCTCTCTTGGAACCTATCTTTGCTAGATCATCGGCCGCTTGATTTTTCAGTCGGGGTATATGATGGAGCTCTAACCCCTCAAACTTCTTTTCCAGCTTCCTCACTGCATTGCAGTATTCAGTCATGGCTGGGCTTCTTACGTCCCACTCCTTCATCACTTGGTTGACCACCAAATCTGAATCGCCATAAACCATAAGGCGACGGACGCTGAGTGAAATGGCCATGCGCAACCCATACAAAAGGGCCTCGTACTCTACCTCATTGTTGGAGGAATTGAAGTGAATCTGGAGCACATATCTGAGCTTATCTCCTCTGGGGGAAACCAGGACAACCCCAGCACCGGAACCATTCAACATCTTAGAGCCATCAAAGAACATGGTCCAATGCTCCGAGTGAACTTGAGCCAGCTACTGTTGTTCAATCCACTCGGCAAGGAAATCTGCTATTGCTTGGGACTTAATGGCTTTCTTTGCCTCAAACTTGATATCAAGGGGAAGGAGTTCAATCGCCCATTTGGCCACTCGACCAGTTGCGTCTCTGTTGTGCAGAATCTCTGAAAGTGGAGCGTCGCTGACGACTATAATGGAATGATCAGAGAAATAATGAGCAACCTTCTTTGTGGTCATGTAGATTCCATACACAAGCTTCTGATAATGAGGATATCTTTGCTTTGATGGAGTCAAAACTTCAGACAGATAGTACACTGGGCGCTGAACTTTGAAGGCTTTCCCTTCTTCTTCCCGCTCGACCGTAAGTACTGTACTGACGACTTGTCCTGTGGCTGCAATATAAAGCAACAGAGGCTCTTTGCTGACTGGAGCAGCAAGCACCAGCTGGGTGGAGAGCAGAGCTTTTAGCTCGGCAAACGCTGCATCAGCTTCTGGAGTCCACTCGAACTTGTCTGCCTTCTTCATCAGTCGGTAAAGAGGCAATGCCTTTTCACCGAGTCATGAGATGAATCGACTTAATGCGGCCAAGCATCCAGTAAGCTTCTGTACATCGTGCACCCGCACGGGGCGTTTCATTCGGAGTATAGTGCCGATTTTTTCTGGATTAGCGTCGATTCCTCATTCGGAAACGAGAAAGCCAAGTAACTTGCCACCAGGAACTCCGAATGTGCAATTTGATGGATTGAGCTTGATATCATACCTCCTGAGGTTGGCAAATGTTTCAGCGAGGTCAGTCAGCAGGTCGGAACCCTTTCGTGACTTGACCATGATATCATCCATGTACGCTTCCACATTCCGACTGATTTGAGTGAGCAAACACTTCTGAATCATTTGCATGAACGTGGCTCCGGCATTCTTGAGGCCGAATGGCATGGTGATATAGCAGAAGCACCCGAATGGAGTGATGAAAGCTGTTTTTATCTCATCGGGTCCGTACAGACGGATCTGATGGTACCCGGAATAGGCGTCTAGAAAAGACAATCTCTCGCACCCCGCAGTCGAGTCAACAATTTGATCAATGCGAGGGAGAGGAAAATGATTTTTCGGGCAGGCCCGATTGATGTGCTTGAAATCAATGCACATTCGGAGCGAGTTGTCCTTCTTGGGAACCATGACGACATTGGCGAGCCACTCGGAGTGGTATATCTCTCGGATAAATCCTGCCGCCAATAGTCGAGCCACTTCCTCACTGATTGCTTTTCTCTTCTGGACGGTAGACCGTCGAAGATGTTCTTTGACCGGCTTTGCGGTTGAGTCGACTCTAAGGCGATGCTCAGCCAGTCCCCTGGGAACACCTGGCATGTCAGCTGGCTTCCATGCAAAGATGTCTCAGTTCTCATGGAGGAACTGGATGAGCGCTTCTTCCTATTTCGGGTCGAGTGTTGTGGAGATATGGGTCGGAGCTGCATTGGGGTCGGTCGGGTGAATGTGGACAGGCTTCGTCTCACCGGACGACTGAAATGCTGACTCTGTGGCAGGCTTCTTGGCCCGCAGCAAATCACTCGGATCTGCATTTTGCTTATATCCTTCAAGCTCGACCGCTATCACCTGGGAATCGGCAATCTTTGAGCCTTTCTGGAAACACTCTTCTGCTTTTTTCCGATCACCAGTGACAGTGATCACGCCTTTGGGGCCGGGCATCTTCAGTTTGAGATACACATAACATGGTTGAGCCATGAACCGTGCGTAAGCTGGTCTCCCCAAAATAGCATGGTAAGCGCTCTGAAAATCCACGACCTCAAACGTTAGCTTCTCTTTGCGAAAATGTTTTGAATCACCAAACACCACGTCCAGAGCTATTTGGCCGAGTGACTCGGCTTTCTTTCCTGGTATAACTCCATGGAAACTCATGTTGCTATTGCTCAGTCGGGACATCGGAATGCCCATTCCTTTCAGCGTGTCCGCATACAATAAGTTCAATCCACTACCACCATCCATTAGCACCTTCGTCAGTCGAGTGCCTTCGACAACCGGGTCAACCACCAAAGCTTGCCTCCCAGGGGTGGCTATATGAGTCGGGTGATCGGACTGGTCGAATGTAATGGGAGTTTGGGACCATCTCAGATAACTGGGTGTCGCCGGGGCGACCATGTTCACCTCACGGTTAATAACCTTCAGTCGGCTCTTGCTTTCCACATCCGCAAAGATCATCAGAGTGGAGTTAACATGAGGATATCCTCCCTCACTGTCCTCCTTGTCTTCAACTTTGTCTGACTCCTTTGCCTTGTCCTTAGGCTGTTTACCTTGGAACTGCTGGATCAGGAGTCGACACTGGCGAGTGGTATGCTTCGGGTAGATGATATTACCCTCTTCGTCTTTCTTCGTGTGGATGTGACACGGCATATCCATCACGTCGTTTCCTTCTTTATCCTTCACCTTCTTGGGGTTCCAGGATCCTTTGGGTTTTCCCTTGAACTTGCCCTGAGTCACGGCCAGAGCCTCTCCAGGAGCCGCTGGTTTGGCCTTCTGTTTCTGCTTCCGACTGGAGTTCCCTTTCTCCGACTGACTCGGCTTGTACTTGCCGCTCCGGAGTCGGTCCTCCTCTTCGCCGTTGGCGTACTTGGTAGCAATTTCCATCATCCGACTCAGGGTCATATCTCCGGTCCGACCAAACTTCAAACTCAATTCTCTGTTCTTAACACCATCCTTGAAGGCGCAGACTGCCTGATGATCAGACACGTTCTCCATAGTATGATGCAAAGTGATCCATCTCTGGATATACTCTCTTAATGTCTCATTCGACTTCTGTACGCAAACTTGCAGCTCTGTCAATCCAGCTGGTCGCTTGCAAGTTCCTTCGAACGTTCTGACGAACACTCGGGAAAGATCTTCCCAAGTGTAAATGCTGCTCGGAGTTAACTGATTCAACCATGCTCTGGCAGAACCTTCCAACATGAGGGGTAAGTGCTTCATGGCCACCTCGTCATTCCCACCGCCGATCTGTACAGCCACTCGGTAGTCCTCAAGCCAAGTTTCGGGCTTAGACTCACCGGTGAACTTGCATACTCCAGTTGCCAACCTGAAGTTGGGGGGAATCACCGCGGCTCTGATAGCCCTGCTGAAACATTCCAGACCAGAAACATGCACTCGACTGCTAGTGGGCGCATCTCTGTCAGGGCCACCTCGATGAGCCCTGTTCCGATCGACCAAGCCTTGCACGATGATGGATCGCGCGTCAAAGCCTAGTTCCCTGGGGTCGACCGGAGCTCTTCGCCCCACACTGAGTTGACGCCTGTCATCCTGCTGTCGAGGAGCGTAAGAACCACCTCTCGGGGGAGGAGTGGGTACTCGATGCCTATCATCACGATCGTATGGGTCACCATATTGGTCTCGTCGATTCTCACGTCCTTCACGCCGCGGAGGCGATCTGGGGCTATGAGCCGACTGAACCGTATTCGCAGCGACGGATCGACTGTGAATTCTGTTGCGTGACTGCGACACGGCTGAATTCTGATCTCCTGCTGCCCGGAGCAAATCTCTGATCTGCATCAAGCCTCTGCCAGCCTCCGACTGAGAGGGCTGAATGGACTCTGCTATACGGGTTGCAGCTGCTAAATTCTGAATCGGGGTTCGATATACCTGAGTCGGCGGGAAGAGTTGACGTCGATTGGAGTCGGGTACTCGTTGTCGCGCGCGCTCGTCGAGTGCTCGCTGAAGGTTCTCCAGACGAGCGCGTTCAGCCAAGTTGGCCAAACGTGCCTCCTCCAAGGCGCGAGCCTCGGGGGTTTCTCCCGCGATGGGAGTATGCAGGGCATCCATGTTCCTGCGGCGAAGTTATTCCCTTTGCAGGGAATTAAGTGGCTCGGGCTGGTACTCTTCATGGACTTGTGCGGGGTCGCCTCCACCGTCTACCCCGTCCTCGCGGGGGAAACCGGGAGGGCTGCGAGGTCCGTTGACCATCAAGACTTCCGCCGCTGGATCACTGCTATCGCACTCAGATGCAGTCTCTACGGAGCCAGTCGACAGATCGAACAGGCCGTAGAGGGATTCGTCGGGCTCGATTGCCGCAACTTGGGTGGTGGCCGTCTGGCGAGCCACCGCGTGCCTCACCCACCGCTGGAGCCTCGACCGACCAGAGTGCTTGCGCTGGCGGGAGACCGGGAGGGTGGACGATAGGGGAGTCGACCAATATGGAGTCGACGGTTGCCGCAGCAGAACACCGCGGACACATGCGCGAAAATGCGTCGCACCGCGGACGGGGAGCGCATCAACGTCGAGTGGAGCCTCCTGGAGCCAAGCGGAGTCGTCAGTGACGAAGGTGAGAGCGCCGAGACGGATCTCGCGGCCCTCGACCAAAACTCCACCAGCAACCATGATGAAAGTAATCGGAAAAACTGCAACTTCTCCAAAAATCGCTAAGACACCTGCCCCACGGTGGGCGCCAACTGTCGTGGTTCTAAGTCTGACAGTAGAGTGGGGGGTAGGTATGGAGAGGCAAGATCCTAGCTATGGAGCAGTTGTAAACACAAGGGATGTACGAGTTCAGGCCCTTCTCGGAGGAAGTAACAGCCCTACGTCTCGGAGCCCGGAGGCGGTCGAGTGGATTATGTGGGTATGGATTACAAGGGTGCGAACCCTTTACACTGAGGAGGGGGGTGGCTTATATAGTGTCCGCCAGACCCCTCCGACCCTCAGTAATGCAGGGTTTAAAGTACATTAAGTCTAGGCATTACTGGTAACGCCTCACATAAAGTGTCCTAAATGCCATAAAGACTACTTAATTACAGACCGTTGCGATGCAGAGTGGCTCTTGATCTTCTGGTGGTCGAGTGAGTCTTCATGGTCGAGTCCTTCGAGTCCGTCGAGTGAAGTCTCTCTTGGTCGACTGGAAGGTAGTTTCTTCTGAGGGTGTCTTTGGGTAGGGTACTTAGATCAGGTCTATGACCCCACCCTAGGTACATGACTTCATCACCGGCCGCCGCCCCAAACGTTCTCCCTCGGCTTCGGCCGCTGCCCCCACCTTCTCCCTCGGCTCCGGCCGCCACCCCCACCTTCTCCCTCGGATCCGGCCACCACTCCCTACCTTCTCCCTCGGATCCGGCCACCGCTCCCCACCTTCTCCCTCGGATCCGGCCACCGCCCTGCACTCCAACCACAGATCAAGCTGTTTGCCGTTGCCTTGCCCCAGATCGCGCCGCCCAAAACCATCCATCGCCACCAGGGCCACCCGAACGACGTCCTCCCCGCGCCGCCGCTATCTCTCCTTTCTCCACCTTGCTCTAGCCAAGCACCTCCTCACCTCCATTGATGTCCAGCACTTCGTCAAGTTCATCCCATGGCGGCTGCGCTCGTGACCGAGCTCACTCCAATCCCTCCACCATGCTACCTCCTTCTGCTGGTGAGGCTTCATCACTACAATGCCCCGGCCGTTCATTGTCGCCACCCCGGGCCGTTCAACAAGACGACGCCAAGTCGTTCGATGCTGCAACTCAGGAGTCTGCCTCCTTTGACAGCTCCTGATCCCCGGAACAGCCATGGCTCCCTGCCCGCACAAATCACTGTCAACGACCTCCTTTGACAGCTTGCCTCTGAGGCCCACCAGACCCACACAGACGACGTTGGCCGTCCACAGCCACCACCACAGGCTCTTCACACTCACCACTCATGGCTGTTCTCAAAACCATCCCAAAGTGTAGATCGTACATGAGGACAGGGCCGAGGTATGTGCTTGCCCGTTTCAAATGCTTTGTGCCAGGCTTTCGCCAAAATTTTATCTCCATCCTCAGCTCTAACATGGAAATAATTTTCAATTGCAGGTGGAGGCAGCAAGAAAGTGCTAAGCGATCCAGTAGAGTTTATTGATCGAAGGTGTTGACATTTTTCGTAATTTTCAGTTCACATTTTCCGTGATTTTCAGTTCCGCGTCTGATAGAATATCTCATGCTATAACTTATAAATTTGTCTAGATGCAAGGAATAAAATTTCCGGCCAACTTTTGCTTTGCTGATATAAATCAAGCTCCATTTTGTTGTTGAGCAACAACATGGTGTACACAGTAACAAGAAAACACATGAACATGCTGATCAGTAGGGAAGCTGACCAACCCGCAGCCCTTGCTGGAGCAGTAGCCTCCACCCCCCATCCGTGATTCCAGGTATGTTATCCGCAGGAGTTCAAAAATTAGCTTCTTTCAACTGAATAAAATGTCACGCAAGTTCAGGTATACCTGCTGCATGAGTTCAAAAAATATGAAGAGATGAAGCTCAAACCAAGTTAAAAAACCATTTCCTTCATAAATTAGTTATTTTTTGGTTAATTCGTTGTTATGAATAGTACAAATACACACTGTTGTGTAGTACATGTGTGTATTGTAATTGTAATTGTGGTTTGGAGTTCAGAAAAAGATAAGAAAAAGGTTGATAGAAGAACCCAAAACATTTGGTAGTTCGGTAAGCCCAAAATTTGAGTTCGACATGTTTTCTATCATCAACTCATTAAGAACCCCAGAAAATGGTTCAATGTGTCTGTTCAAAAAAATAGTGTTGCTATATATAAAAAATTAGTAGCTTGGTAAAAAGAAGTTTAACCGATTCAGTGCAAGTTTTGCTTCTGAAAACTGACATTGTTCATCATGTACTGATCCATTTAACCTGTGGATGTGTTTAAAAAACAAGTGTTTGGCATGTACTTAAAATGCCTTAAAAACAAAGAGTAAATCGCATCAGTGAGTTCAAGTACCTAAACTGCAGAAGTTCATTGACAAAAAAATATCAGTACAATATGGTGCTTCAGTTAGAAGATCACTGATGCTATTTGCTTCATAGTTTCTCTATTATTTTAACTTTTATTTGAAGCTTTTTGTTTGTAAATTCTGCATCTTTTTTTGTTTACATACTATAAGCATTATACTGGTACTTGGACTAGAGTACAAGTATTACTTCTAGGCAAGTTCGAAATGAAACCCGCAGCATGTTCTATGTTCATTTAGCAAATAGCTGAGAGACAGCACTGGAGTGCCTGAAACCCGTTTGATGATTTGTCCATGAGACTTCAACGCTTTAAAAAAGATAGGATGTGCGCACCTGTTCGTATAGCAACAGAGAGAAAAAGGCTAGTGCTCCTAGTGGTGCCCCTTAGAATATGAAGTGTACGTGCTCCTACTGATTGCTTCTTGCTTCCACTTTTTATCATGATTTTGTCTGTGCACTATAGGAGTGTTTTTTGTCTCTGTAGATCAGCTGCTCAACAACATAATCATGTGCCGCTCAGTACATGTATTACTACTGGGAGGTTCAAAAATCAGAACTCAAAAAGTTCAACCTTGGTGGTATTGTGCACATGCAAAATTAGATAAGTACTTGTTAAAATTGCTCCCAATATTTGATGTATTCCATGCAATGCTTACTAGATTGCTCTAAAAAAAGTGTCATGTAATTGTGAATTTACTAATGGTATAGCAGTTAAATATGTATTATATCACCGGATCATAATGAAATGCAGAAACAGTTCGATGTGTGTATATGCATCCGTTCATACTTGTCATTTCTTTTTCCTTTGTTGTTTTTTCTTGGTACACACGTGGTTCAGGAAAAAAAGTGATCCAAAGTTCAAAGAAAAACCATTGTGGAGTTGATGTTCTAAGTTATATAGTGATTTAATACACAAAAATTTGTAGTGTTCAATAAAATGATTCATATCAGTACAAACTCCAGAGGTCATAAGTTCAGAGGACAAAAATTTAGCAAAAACAACCAAATTTTTTGTATTGTTATACATAAAAAATCAAAATTTTTAGTTCACCTTTGTGTGTGTTTGCAGATCATCTTACATGTGTCAAGCACCAAACCCACACCCCTAGTACCCACCGCGACTTGTGCTGCTGGTGCTAGTGTGGATGTGTACCAAGTTCAACTACCAGTCTACTCCGAGTTCAGGTATGTTGTCGTGGACGACCATAAGGCAAGTTGTAATATTCCTATTTAGTACTACTTGTTCTCGTTTTTTTAACTCTCTTCATTTCTTTATAATAGGGTAGTTCAGTTTTGCTAATCCCTATGGTTCTCTAGTTAGAAAACCAGTGGATCATTTTTCTAGTTCCTGCGGTCTACAAAATTATTTGACCACCGTCGTTGGCACATCTTCTTCGACATCTCCTAAAGTTCAGCTTTCGTCATCTCATCCTTGTATCTCTATGTATGTTCAATCGTTGCTCGCTTAAGAGTTCAAAAAAGAAGATTTCGAACAGTGATCTCTAAATATTTTCTTGATCACTAAACAGGACAAATTTTAGCATGTTTCCTAAAATATTTTAGCATGTTTTATGTTTTCATCGACAAAGTTCACACAATGCTGTCTCGGACGTTCAAATATTTGTTTTCCTGATGTTCATATATTATCGTCTAGGAATACATGTTGTAACTTCGAGAGAAAAAGTTCATGTTGATTACTCCCGTCAAGTGTAAAAGTTCGCCAATATGCAATCCATAAGTTCAATATCCAGTACAATAGTTTAGTAGTTGGTACTAACTACTCTAGTTTTTTATTTGATGTACCTGTGGTGTCTAGTTTTTCTGTCAGTTATATCTCTAAATTTCATCCAGTTCAATTCATATTGTAGCTCCAATTTAGTCCACATGGTTAATTGTTGGCTGGTGTGTGTGCAGGGTATCGTGACATTGAGTAGGCGCGAAGTGTATCACTCCAACACGCCAAGATCCATTACACTGCCGGTGGGGCTCTGTTGCCGGAGCACCCTGGCCGTTCACAGCCACCACTCCAGGCCGTTTAACGCCACCACCCCAGGCCGTTCATTGCCAGCAGCACCCTGGATCCCACCCCTCACCCTAGGAGTTTTATTTATCGAGTTAGTTCCTATCCAACTTGAGCTTTTAGTACAACTTGAGCTCCCTGAGACGATCATATAATTAACTTCAAAATTACTACTTGGTCCATGTATTTTACAGCAAGTCCAAGTAGTACTGCATGCGAAGTACAAAAATTACTGCTAGTGAGAGTTCATTTAAATCCTGGTCAGTTCATCTCCTCGAAACATATTTACTTCTACTCTGCTCTGATCTTTCAACTGAATTGTTGATGCTGCATCCTCTCTCTCATGGTGTGATGTTGTTGCTCTCTCATAGCTAAAACATGGTCCCATAAACATCCTATAGCTGACCACAATCTGTAATTCTTAAACTACATGTTGTCCTGGTCCTTGAGCTGCTATCGCTCCACCGCCGTGTACAGGAAGTTCAACGCTGCAACTACAGGCCGTTCAATCTCTCCATCGTGGACACTCCCCTCCACCTCCTTCTGGTTGCTAGTCATCCCGTTGTGGCCAGGCCGTTGGGTTCGTCGCCGCTGCGATCAGCAGTCCAACCCGGCTGCCCCAGGCCGTTCACCATTGCAGCTCCCTGGCCGACTATGTAGAGCCACCTTCCGCCTGCACTTTGGGCTCCCATATGCGTCCCCTACCCCAGCAGGTGCACACGTCCCAGCCCACCATTCCCTGTGTTGTTCTTTTGACCTTGAACTATATAGGGTACAACTTTTATTTGATTTTCTGTTCACCTTTTCCGTTCTTTTCAGTTCATAAACTTTAATGTATTGATGAAATCCTGAAATATCATATGTGCACTCTACGTATTTGTTTTTATGCCTACGAACAATTCTTCACTTGTGCTGTTATGCATCAGTTTTGGTCACCAAAAAAATGGAGGTTTAGATATGACAAATTGATTAGAGCACCATGTCCTCACCCAGAAGTATGAAAAAAATCATTGCTTTCAGTTCTAGTAAAATGTTTTTTTAACTGGACTGCTGATTCTTTCTATAATGGGCTTTATATATTATCTTTCTGTAGGAAAATATGGTGGCCTTCAGCAAGTAATCTTTCTCTAACGGGCATCCTATGCCTGCGCCATCGAGAGCCTGATCCTACTTGTTGCGTGCTCACGGTGACCACAAGCATCGTAAGAAAAAGGCTTGTTGAGCTGCACTTGTTTGTACTGTCGCTCTTCCTCTTCTCCTCAAGCGCCACTGCTGTCTCGTGCTGACCTCGATGCATCGACCGTTGTCCAGGCTGCTGCTGGTTCGTGCTACATAAACAAACAGAGTTAAAGAACATAGATGAGAGGAATTCAGTTCAGGAAGATTAAAGGGTAATGTTTAGAGATGAGGCTGAGGGATCTGGTTCAACTCCCATCACCCTTGTTTGGTTTTATGACTACTTGATTGATTACTAGAAGTTCAAAACAAGATGTAGAAATTCATTTTTCCTGTGTATATAAGTTGTAGAAGTTGATGCTTAATGTTCTAGTTCATGCTCCTTTGCAGGTTAACCTCCTGGGATACACGAAGTTTCAGTTCGTCGAGAGGCTTCCTGAAGCTTCAAAACATTACACTTCACCTTTTTAGGCTTTTTCAGTACATCTTACAAAGTGTGTTTCCTTTCATCATTTTTGTCTACTTAAAAAGAAGTGTAGAAGCTTGAGGAAATACCCCCAAAATCATGTGTGCCCTCAACACTCTTCTACATGCTTGTTCTAATGCTTATGTGAATTATTCTTCAAGGTCATAATTTGGAACTAGATAACTTTTCATAGATGATTGTACTGAAGCTAGGTGTTTAACAGAATTATTTCTCATAAGTTCACAAATCACCTATTGGTTTGGGTTACATCTCATCCACATCTTCACGAAAAAAGTTGGAACTTGCATCTATGTTTATGTTCCGGTTACCTTCGGTTAATTGTACTGGACTTGGCTAATTGTAGCTTACTAGTACTAAACTTTTGTGCATGTGCTACCTTTTGTAAAGTTCATCTTGTCTAGTATATATTACTGCTGTCGTTGATTGCAGATTTTGTTTTTGGGAATTCCACCATTGATCCCAAGCTCCACGGGCACTTCATGCATTCGCTAGTCTGTGTGTGCAATTATTCTATTATGGAGATGTCAGTTCATTACAACGCTACTCCGACTTTTTTCTCCTACAACAAGACTTGCGTATGGCTACAGGTTCATATCAAGGAAGTTTAGAAAAATTGCAGCGCCTTTCAGTTCATTGTATGAAAAAAGCAAAGTTCATCTTGTCTAGTAGAGGTTGATGCTGGTGTCCGTTCATTGTTGATTTCGTTTTGGGAAATTTCCAAAATTTACTACTGAGAACGGATGCAGTTTGATCTTGTGCAAGTTGGCAATTCCCTGATGCTGAGTGTGTCAGTACAACCCTACATCACACAGGAAACAGTGTGTGTACATTTTTGGATTTAATTTTGGAAGGTTCACACATCCATATTAGAGAGATTCATCGGACATAATTTTGTAAGTTCAGAAAAAGCAATTGCTCAGTACATCGTAGCAGCTCTTCAATGCAAAAAGGATGGCTCTTCTCAAGTCAGCAGCTAACTGAACTGGGTAAGTTTTCAGAAATTCATTCTAGTGTCAAACATTGGTGAGATTCTGATTAAGACTTTTGTCCATTCCAGCAACTTCAGGGTAGCTCAGTCAAATATGGCAGCTGTGGAGTAAACAACATCAGTTGAGAAATTAGCAAGGTCTAATGCATACTGTCTTCTATAACTCATTTCACTTCACGGTTTCTTCACATGTTTGTTGTTTCCTAATTATCCTAATTCCTAAATGTTCTACTCAACTTCAGCGCCATGCTCAGTCCAACCCCGTGGCTTCAGGGTGGTCGAGTTTGTCGCGACCATCAGTTTGTAGACCTGCGTCACGGCCCATGTCGCTACCATGGCCACCTGCATCAATGCGTGCTCCGTCAACAGCCTCCTGCACAAGGAAAAGCAACCGGAGTAGAGGCTTTTGAGATGCTCTGTTCTAGCGAGGTGGCTGATTATGTTCTAGCAACCGGAGTAGAGACTTTTGAGATACTTTGGCCACAGTTTACTTATGTATCTTTTTCTGGCCAGAGCACGACCAGAGCTTATGTCAGTATGAACTTTGATTGTGATGGTACTACAAACTCTATAATTACTTACCTTTTATACAATTCACTTGGATTGTGCCCCTATTACCAACTGTGGTACAAAAATGCACTGTGCTCACCATTTTATTTTAGTTCATCAGTTTGTAATACTTTAAAGAGAGGAGGTAAAAGTGAACCATTCGGTTTTGTATTATAAAAAGTGTTAATGTGAGAAACTTCAAAAACATCTTGTTTAATAAGTTCTGCTTGTTCTGTGTATAGTATTTATTCAGCCAAAAAGGTATGGTTCATACATTCTGGTCGATCTTGTTGTAATCGTCCTTGTTTTTGTGTGTTTCCTGATGCAAGTTTTGTGGTCAGTCCAGATGGGAGAAGATGATCCGTCCAAAGTGTAATTCTGTGATGTTGACGTCCAACTTCTACAACTAATCCGTACAAACAAAAACGATGGTCCGTTCTACAAAGGAAAATTGGTTCAATTAAAAATATTGATCAGTACAAGTTAAAAATTGGTTCAATTAAAAATATTGATCAGTACAAGTTAAAAATGGTGGTCCGTTCAGAATAAAAGAAATGACAGAAATTCAAATTATAAAAGTTCAAGCAAAATGAAACCTCATGCAATTCAAATGGTAAAAGTACAAGTCATAAAATAAGAGTCCAGAACATCGTTGTAAAAAAAATGTTTAGTTCCAAAAAAAAGAATAAAAAACATTTTCTTTTTGAAAAAAAATCATTCAGTTCGATGATATAAACCATGCAAGTATAGGGCCGACGATATAATAACATTCAGTTCAACAATATAAACCATCCAAGTTCAGGGCTAGGATACAGTAAACCGTTGAAAATTTACGAGAAAAATATTACCCAAAAAATGGAGCAAAGTCTAGTTAGTTAAAACATGCTTAGTACAAACCCACGCAAGCATCAGTACAAGTACCTTTTTCTAGAACCATTTAAAATTACTCTACAAAAAATAGCTCAGTACAAACACACATATATTAGTACGACTACTCTGTTTTTCAGACGAGAAAACAACAGGATCCATCATGCCGTATTCAAGATTACTCTTAAACGGTTGTGAAGTAGAGAAAACGTCCAACATGACTAAGTTTCGCATTTTTGAGAGCTATCCAACGGTATATTATTTGCCCCATTTCAACAAACTTTTTTAAAAATCACATTCAAAACCAATTTTAACCGTATTTGAATTCATATTTAAACCGTAAGGAATTAGGAAAAACTTTCTATACGCAAAAAAGTTGCACATTTTCGATAGATTTCCAACGCCGTACCGTTTGCATCAATCCGACAAACCGTTTGCAAAAAACAATGAAAAAACGTTTCGCCAAGAATTTCACCGTTTTTCAAATTACTTTTAAATCACATAGATTTTGAAAAAAATAGTAGATACATGGAAGATGCGGATTTTTACAAGCTTTCCAACACCATCTCATTTGCTTAATTCCGCCAAACCGTTTGAAAATTAAGTCCAAAATACGATTCACATTTTCAATTTTGAAAAAGATGGTTTTTTCAAAACTGCTCTTAAATCATAAATTTTTTGCAAAAACAAATTATAAGATTGTAATGTGAATGTCAAGAGCTTTTCAATGATATATTACAGGCCCCGTTTCGACAAAAAAACTGCAAAAAAATTTGAACTAAAGAAGACGATTTTTAACAGCAACAGAATATATATAGACACGCACACACACACTACTGCAGGCTGCTGCTAATGCAGCACTACGATCAGAGACCCTTTGACGAAACTGTGTGCGATGCATTAATCGCAAACATGTCAGGACCCGGACTCAATGGCACACCGATCTAGCATGTAACCCCTCATATCACTTTGCGGCCTCACACACGGTATTCCCACGGGTGTCGCCTTACCAGGCACAGGACCATTTGTGCCTTTTGGCACACGTATATGATGGTGTCGCTAGCATTCATATGACAAGAAGCCCAGGATGACATGGCTAGTCGTGAACCCAAAGTGGCACTAACTTACAGGGACAAGCATACATGACCCAGCAACGAACGTGTCGGTCATCAGCGAGTGAATCCGGGCTGTAGCAACTGGGCTAGCAGGACTCCGATAAACCGGGCTATAGTAGGCTAACAGGACTCCAGTAGACACCGCGTGACATTTTCCCGAAGGGACAGACACAGGAACGAAGAAAGACACATGCCGGCCAGCCTAAGTGTTCCGGAGCAGTAGCAAGCTACAAAGGCTCAGTGGAAGCACTAGGAGACATTTCCCGGTAAGAGAGGCTACCAAGGATAAACAACTAGATAGTCAGAACCCACACATACCAAGCATTTCAATAACATACACACAATATGCTCGATATGTGCAAATACAACATGGCATCACATCATGACTCTACAACTCAAGTATTTATTCAATAGGCTCCGAGGAGCGAGATATTACAACCATGGGTCGCATGACCCAACAACCAGAGCATACAAGTCAAAGCACGAGCGGAAGCTTAACATGTCTGAGTACAGACATCTACAAATGAAAAAGGCTGAGAAGCCTGACTATTTACCAGATCTTGCCGAGGGCACAAGATCGTAGCTGAGGTAACAAGCTAAATGTCAAAGTCCACGTGGGACTGAAGTCTCTTTGCAAAAACATAAATTAAGCAAACGTGAGTACAATTGTACCCAGCAAGACTTACATCAGAACTATCTACATATGCATCAGTATCAACAAAGGGGGTGGTGGAGTTTGACTGTAGCAAGCTAGCTTTGACTCGGTGGCTATCCTGAACTACGACTGCAAGTAACTCTTTTGAGGTGGCGCACACGAGTCCACATATTCACCAATCAATACACCACTATGGATCTGCTCCCGTCTCCCTACGAGAACGCCATCCATAGCACTCACGCTTATCTTGCACATTTTAGGGTATCCACTTCAAGTTATCTATGAACTGTACAGGCAACCCAGAAGTCCTTTACCACGGACACGGCTATTCGAATAGATGATGTTAACCCTGCAGGGGTGTACTTCTTCACACACGCTCTCGCCACTTACCGCCATGTACACCTCGTGTATCTCGGCAACCTTCAAGCGGAAGCCTGGCGAGGGAGTCGGCCACGACCTGACTAACCACACAAGCCTCTCGTCCAGGTTTATCGCCTATTCGGGTTCCATCCGCTAGGAGATCCGGCCGGGGTGTCGCTCACGGCCCCAGACGATGTGAGTAGGGTTCCCAAGCCCACCTCGACGGGTGCCACGGTGCCTAGTCTGTCCCAAGCCCACCTGTACCGGGTGCCACTTGGTAGACTACTAACACTACCTACAAACAGCAGAAACTAGTTGCAACTCCTGGATTAATATGTCGAGAGGGGTCGAGTTACTGGAACCCAATGTGTGGTAGTAACTGTTCATGGATCACAAACACAGAACTCAGTTCCTGAGGACGACTGCAATGAGACAACCCACCATGTACTCCTACATGGCCTCTCACCGCTACCTTTACCAAATCGTGTTCACACACTTAGCTCTCAACAGTAGGACATGTTCACACACCTCCGATTTATCCACGATGAATCGGACCTGACTCAACTCTAAGCAGTAGCAGGCATGACAAACAAGCATGAATGAGTAGGCACATCAGGGCTCAAACAACTCCTACTCATGCTAGTGGGTTTCATCTATTTACTGTGGCAATGACAGGTCATGCAGAGGAAAAGGGTTCAACTACCGCAGCATGCAACAGTTGAATCGTTGTTGTCCTAATGCAGTAAAAGAGAGCAGGAGCGAGAGAGTGGGATTGTATCAGAATGAACAAGGGGGTTTTGCTTGCCTGGCACTTCTGAAGATAATATAGCTCTTCATCGGTGTCATCGAACTCATCGTTGGAACATCGTCTACCGAGAGGGGACAAATACCGGCAACAGAAAAGAAACACAATCAATGCAATGCAACAATATGATGCATGATCATGACATGGTAAAATGAGTGTGTTGGGCTAATTCAACTACAACCAGGTGGGTTTGAGCTATTTTGAACCAAAGATTCAAAGTTCAAACTCACCTGTGATCTTAAATAGTGCTTTCTCATGTTTTGCACTAAACAGCAAGTTAGCTTGTTTAAACATGCATGAAACCAGTTCAGATGGATAGATTGGATTTTTTGATCATTTTTCATATATAACTTATTTCATTCTGAGCTAGGGTTGATTTTCTATGAGTTTTTAGAAGTTTAGGTCATTTTCTGGAATTTTCAGATATTTCTAAAATAGAAATAATCTAGAAAAGGGGTTTATTGCGTCAGCACTGCATCATGGTGATGTCAGCAGGTCAACTAGGCGGGTCCAGGTCAAACTTGACCAGTGGGGTCCACTGGTCAGTGACACAGTTCTGCCCAGGGTCAATGACATGTGGGTCCGGTCAACGACCACGTCAGCGAGGTCAACGCCGACGCGTGGGGCCATTGTGATTAACCTAAACCAATCAGAAGTTTAAGCTGTGGTAGTTAACGACATGGGCCCATATGTCATTGAGAGAGGGGGCTAATTAGCAGGGTGATTAGTCCTAACTAGGTGGCCACGTCAGCGCACCAGTGGTTAGCCGCCGACGACCACACAAGGCGGCGGAGGCGCTCGGGATTCGCCGTCCAGCGACCGTTCGACTCGGGGTTTGGCCCTACGGGCTGCTAGACGTGCGCCGCATCCAACAGAGCATGCGGCTGGGTGAGAGGAGGCCGGAGACGACGACTGCAATGATGGCAGGTGGCGACCAGAGTTTGGTTGCGCTCGGAACCGGCGTTGTGGTGCACGGCAGGTCAAGCGGTGGGGTGCTAGGTGCTCCTGCAAACGTGCTGAGCACGGTGACGCTCTCAGACGCGACGGAGGTGGGTTCTAGCCACGGCGGCGATGAAGCGCAACGGCGGCGAGCTTCGGTCGGGGTGGCCAAAGGGGCTAGAGAAGGAAATCGACAGAGGGGAGAGAGGGGTTGGGTAGAGGAGCTCACGGTGAGGTCGTCGGTGATCTCCGCGTGCTCGGGGGTGGCTCGATGACGGCTGAAAGTCGTCGGCGATCTCCGTGGCTGAAGGAGGAAGAAGGGGGCGAGGACAGCGCGTCGGGGCTCTTCTGGTCGCCTGAGATGACGAGGAGGACGAGAGCGGAACGACGGAGCTCGGCGACAAGCTGGATAGGCAAGGGGGGCTCGGTGGCCGCGGTGGTGACGAGCGGCAACGGTGAGCTATGCTCGGGGAAGAAAGCAGAGGAGCAAGGGGAAGAGAGGTCCAGAGAGCGAGGGAGAAGCAGAGGGGGCCCAGGGTGTCATGGGTGGCACCACGCTGGCCAGGGGAGACCAGGCAGGCAGCTGCGTGCCAACACGCGCGGGTGCCGTGCTCGGCTTGCCTCTGCCAGTAGGCAGAGGTTGAAGACAGGTATGCCCCTGGTGGGCTGGGCCGCACCATAGTGGACTGGCCTCTCTGGTGGCTGCACAGGTGAGGCCAGGTAAGCTCTCCCTCTCTTCTGTTTTCTAATTTGTTTTTGTTTTCTAATTATTTGCCTTTGTTTTGAGCTTAGGAAAAATACCAAGGCATTTCCTAAAATCCTGAAAATATTCATGGACACTTGCTGAATTATTTCAGTGGCCCAAAAATAGTTCCCACATTATTTGAACATTTAAATTATTTATAGTATTTAAATGCCCAAAGTCAAATACAATAAGATTTAACTCAAAAATCCAGAATGGCCTAGAAATATGTGCATCATTTTTGGCAGAGGTTTTCACCTTTAACAAAAATCATGAACTTTTCTAAAGGGCATTTGGGTTCATTGAAAAATATTTCTGGTTGAACCTATTTGAATTTCATTTGGAGCTAGGGTTTGACAGTCCCCAATTCAGGTTTAAATGAAATTTAGACATGATGCAGCAACCAATCTAGTCCAAGTGCATAGCAAGGCTAGGGACGTGACAACTCACCCCCACTAAACAAGAATCTCATCCCGAGATTCAAGACGTGAGGTAAGAGGAAAGGGGGGGGCTCACAAAACTATCACAATCTTCATGATCCATTTGCCCTTCTCGAAGATGTTGATTCATTGCTTCAAATTGATCTTGACGTCTTCGCTTTCGAGATATTTATCCAACTCGATGACGACAAAAGAAAACTCTATAGAAAACGATCTCCTCGAAGATCGAACACCCAAGATCAACTCACGGAATGAGACGTTGAACATCTCTTGAGCTGAGAGGCAAAACACACCTTTAAAAGGACGAAAGAAACAATTGATGAAGGTTTCAAAGTAGCAAGGAAAAATTGCCATGATTCCATAACGGGGCACCTCAGAGGAGGTGACTCATAGGATCATCCCTTAAGTGGAAAAAAGAATTACCTTTGATTCAGAGATCATTGAAACTCTTTATACCAGCCTAAGGCAAATCATAACCGATCATTTGAAGGAGTTCGAAAGAATGACATACTCGGACCAAAATGGATGATGTGGACTACCTTGTTGAAGACAACACAAGGGGTGATTTTGCTTATCACCGGAAATGGATTTGATCCATGGTAGAATGGCACATTGGCGGTGCAAGCTGGGAACAAAATGCAAATGCTGGGAATGATTCTGGTAACTGGGGAGGAAACCCATCAGTAGAGAGTGAATCCACTGTTTGAAAGATTATAGCATAATCGAGGAAACTAAGAGCACTATGCAATTAATGCCGATGATAAACCTAGCACTTGCGCGTGCTCTCAAGAACTTGAGCATTTCCATATTCATCAAGGTTTTACCAATATCCGTGTCAAGGATCCTGGCAACACAACATACTACCATGACGAATGGTGATGGAGGATGCAGATGCAAGGAAAGATAACACCTTCTCAGATTTCACCCTAGCGAGGACATTTAGCACTCCGCTTCTAATGTTCTCTTTGATGTGCTAGCGTATCCCATTCATTGAAATGGTTTGGTAACTAGACCATCAAGTAAAAGGTCGGACTTCGGGAGCACAAGAATCCATAAGGAACAATTAGAGAGTAATTCCTACGAAGTTCTTATGGGGAGGTGGCCAACTTCTTCAATCAAGATATTGCAATAATGGGTCTTTCGGCTGGGTGTGTTGGCCACGGCATCCACTTTACCGGGTTACAGAGAGACCAATATTATAGTTCTTGAGAAACGTTCCAACCATCAAGTCTGCCTGAGATTCAGATCTGGTTGGTGTCAGAATATTCCAGACTCATCAAGTCTAGAAGGAAAAACGAAAGTTTGCAACACAAATCGATGAGATGACGTTGCGAGATTCTCAGGGGATGAACTACGATAGCAAGCTCCAAAACATGAGTTAGTTCTGCTACAACATGTGATCACGTTGTCCCAGACAAGCATGACCACATGGTAGTCTCATAATGAAACACTACCGAGTTCAGGTGGGGAACCATCATCGAGGATATCAAAGTCTTTACGCAAGTCCATGGGTTAGATCCCAAGCATAGACTTCTCTTCCTTGAGCAAGTCAATCAGTGGCTTGGTGTGCTAGGGACACTTATAGAATGGAGGTAGCGAGCCTATCAAACCATAGCATCCTTCACACATGGATGACTGACTTGAGATGGTTCTAGAGGAGGCAACATTGACTTTCTCGAATTCACGGCGGCAACTTGCACCAAATGCACGTGAATTAGAGGTGGTCACTTCTTCCATCCGAACATATGCTTCATGCACGGGACATGAAGATAATGCTTATAAAGTTTCCAATACCAGCTTAATGTCCAACAAAATCATGGAGGAGATAAGGATGTTGTCGATGGGCTCAAGGGTATCCAACATAGATTCTTGGAGAAGGGGTGGTTTACATGAAACCAACTTGATCACGAACTCAACATAGCGGTCAGGTGACAACCTGGTGATACCTCCGAGAAGATATTTGGAAGATCACGAACCACCGGTATGTTACTAAGCTCGAGAACAATATTGCTTTTCAGGGCAAGACGATATGATCAAAGAGCGAGGGATTGACACAATCCTAACTCATTGATCGAGGAGTGCACCGGAAATAAGGACTAGGTAGCACAACCTATCTTAGAATGATGATTCAAGAACCAACATGCTAAGAATGAGGTTATTGTCCATTTAACTACCAAGCAACAGAGTTGCTAGGAGTATAGATTTCCCACATCACGCTTCACTTGTGGCAATCCGGTTGCGACAACACGGAAGCGAGGAATGAATAATGATGGCGAGAAGTATCACTATGTCAAGAATTCCTAAGAGAGGGTGCAATTCTCATGACATTCCTGACATAAAGTGGGTAATACTTCAGGGTAGAACAGAACAAAAGGTGGATTGGCATTTTGATCTGTGGAATACAACTGCTTTGACCCAATCCCAGAGATGGACGAGGTACTGGAGTTTGTTTCTCCTAGTCATTCTGGAATAGAATGGCTTGACGGACCATAGGAATAATATGCATCGATAAACACGATCGCACAATTACTCCTTACTATCAATTGACAGTCGAGGCCAGAAGACAACTAAAGAGGGACAACTCAAAAGAACATATGATTTCCGAGTTGTGGATGCATGGATTAGCATGTCGGATGGGTTCAACATATTTCTTCCGGATAACCCATGCAGAAAAGGTAGAACTGGCAGAGTAACAACACAGAATCGAGAACTGATGACGGGAAAATGGCGGGCGTGAAAATACGCGTCCACGTCATTGATACAGAGTGAATAATTTAAATGCATAAATAAAATGGAGATCAAACATTGCAGGTACATTATTTCCAGAGCTCTTACATTTCCATAAAAGATCTGTTAATTACATCTCCGAAGAGAAAACCCCTGATTAAGAATTCCAACTATCCTATTACATAGAATTGCATCACATGCCTATTACAATATGCTACAAGACAGATACTCCTTGCGATCGACGACGAACTCCTGCTTGGTGAGCTTGAAGTTTGGTTTCATGCAAGTACTCCTCTATGATTTTATGTGTGATGTTTGGGAATATATTTCCTAGCATGCAACCATTTGTGTGTGTTCAACCTCATTTATATGCGGAATGCAGGTTGATTTTGGCAAGGCATAGTTTTATCCTACATTTGGCACATAGGATATGGGTATGTATTTTCCTTTAGGATTTTTATATGACCTCTTCGGTTTTGGTGGCATGTATATATGTGACAATGACAATTTTAATAAGTTTTGCATCATCACATTACTACTGTCACCGCGCGACACTGATGTGGTGCCCACGTGTAGCGTAACGGATTGAAGCTTTCTGACACAATCTTGATGCTTTTTTTATCGTGCATGTGATATGTGCCATATTTTGTTGACTCTGAGTCCGCCAGTATCGAGCCTGACCTGAGTGGACTTTGCCTATGATATTTTGTTTGTTTAAAGCTTATCTGGGCTACATGGAATATCCCTTATCATGTATTTTGCATGAATTTTGTATGCATATGTGGATGTGAAGTGAACCTATTTTTCTTAAGTTCTGCTTTACCTGTATTACTACTAACACCGCGTAGCACTAATATAATGCCCGCGTGCAGTGTAACCAAGTAAAAGTTTGTGGAGCAATTATGGTGTTGCATGATCATATGACATATATAATTTTTTGTTTATGTTTGTACCTTACATGGTATTAGCACTAACTCCATATAGCGTCATTTCATTGGCGCTCGTGTGTAGCATAACCCACGTAAAGTAAGTTTGTGATATCCATTTGTGATGATGCTAATAGTTTAGGCTCTTATAGCATGGGAGCATTTCATGACATATTTTATTTGACTGTGGACCAAATATGGGGCCTGAATACTTTGTTTAATTTTCTTTTACTTGTATTACTACTAACACCGTGTAGCATTATGATAATGCCCACGTGTAGCGCAACCAAGTAAGATTGTTTTTTATGATGCGACATGTTCTATCATTCATCTTGCATGATTTTGGTTTCTAGGTGTGTATCATGAACACATTTTTTAAATTAAGTCTTGCCCTGCACGTATTACTACTAATACTGCGTGGCATTAAGATAATGCCCGCGTGCAGCGTAACCAAGTGAGGGAATACATTTTTATGCTCTTGTTTATATTGCAACTAGCGTGACACATAATGCCCGTAGCGCTACCAAACAAGAGATTATCATGAGTTTAGTTCAGTGCGTTCATAATTTCATTCCAACTTAGTCATATCCTTTTTTTATGATGACCAAATTAAGGCATTTTTATATGAGGTTTTCGCACCTATGACACTCTCTTGATTCGTATCCATGTATAGAGACCAAACCAAGGAACGAGACGTTCATATTGGCTTGTATCGCTAAAGGGACCGAACCAAGACGGAGATCAATGGGACGAAGTGCACGCAACATTTAAAGGAACCGTGCTTACAAGAACCATGCATGCTCCTTGACTCGTACCGCGATGGCCGAGCCGAAGGCGAAAGTTTGGGGTAGATATAACATGCTCCTTGGTTTGTACCGCGATGGCCGAACCAAGGACAAAAATTTGGGATGGATGCAACATGCTCTTTAGACTGTACCAAAATGGCCAAACCAAAGACAAAATTTTGAGATAAATTAACCATGCACCTTAGTCTGTACCGCAATGGCTGGACTAAGGGCGAGAATTTTGGGGAGATGAAACATACACCTTAATTTATACCGCAATGGCCGAATTAAGGACAAGAATTTTAGGATAGAAGGAGGAAGAAAACTCCCTGGCCTGTACCGCAATTGCCAAACCAGGGGCTAGAGGAGAACCATAAACCCCACCTTCAAGCTTTCGGCATGCACAATGCCTGCCTCCTCCTTTCTTTCTGTGCTCCTTTACTGTGTATGTGTGATTTTTAGCAGGGAAGAGGAACGAACTCAGGGCCGACAAGCAAATGAATGAGTAGTCCATCAGTGTATGCTGGGAGCATGTATTTATAGGAGCAGGGGAGCAGCGAAGCGCTGCGGCTGGACGCCCGCGTGCCCACGTCCACCGATCGTGGGAACGTGGGATGATGGGAGCGTGCTGGCCTCTTATTTTTCTATTTCTTTAATCCCTAATCAACTGACAATTGTCTCTAATAAATTAGGGTGGGCTTAGACAATTATTTTCCCATCATCGGCCGTATGGGCCTGGGGTCTATGCATGCATGCAGCTTTGTAAGTGACCAATGCATGTACGTAGCTCATTTATTTAAATGGGCTAAGCCTGATTAGCTCTAATAATCTATTAAAGCTAATTTGCTTGGGGAAATACATTTACATTGTACCAGTATTTCATTAGCGGACATGGAATAATATGCTCACATTTATTCCATGAGATAATATTCTAGCGATATTTGCAGCGTCCATGATAATTTAAATTTATGCCGGCATTAGAATCCAATCGTCGATAACAGTGTATGTCTGTGCAAACTATCTGTCCTCTATCATTTTCTTAGAACAGAAACTTATGATTGTTATTCCCTTCCGTCATATTTTAGGTTTATCGGCCTTTTCCAATGTTTGAAAAACCGTCAATATATCATATCATTATTTTCGATCGTCGTCATTCTGAATGGTTATATTTTATTTATTTATCTTAAATTGTTGTAAAACGGATTTTTGCCGTTTCGCATTTTTATTTTATGTGGTATGTACATTTTAATTTATCATGGTCAAAATCCATGTCAACAGATGCCCCTCGAGGTCTGGGTTCGAAGAGAATATTTTTTTGACTCGGACCCAGAGCTCGAAACTTGATTACACATATTTCTTGTGTTTATAGAACTACACATGAGTATATGGGCTCATAATTTTTAGTCAATTGTGTGCCAGCTACGTGGTTGTGCACTTTTATCCACACAATGATTTTTTAATTTCAATTTAGGCTCGAAACTTTTTTTTGGAGCGCACAACTTAACACTTAGGAGTTTAAAATCATGAAGGTTGGATCAAATTTAACATTATTAAAACATGCTTACAGTTTAGCATCATATAGCATTAGAGAATTTTGTATGTGCGTAAAAATGTTTCACATGACGCTTATAGTTTATGCTCATATAGCATTGGAGCAGTATGAGGTTTCAGTTTGTTCTCATGAGGCAAATGATTTGTGCTCATAGCTTAGAGCATTAATTTTCCGAATATATGAAACTAATAGTTTATTCTCATATAGCTTGGAGTGTTAGGTTTTTTTTCATGAGGCTAAAAGTTTATACTTGTATAACCTGGGAGTATTATATTTATTCATCTTAATCAAATGAGGCTAGTAGTTTATATTCATCTAGCCTGGGAGTGTTTTACGCTCACACTATATGTTAGCAGAGCGCTCGAGCATGTCGTGGGAATGAACACCTATCGGGCAGGGCCCCTTTCGGTCCGGCAGGGAGCGGAGATCGCACGAAGAGGATCGAGGCGAGGCACGCGAGCGATTTTACCCAGCTTCGGAGCTCTCCGGAGAGATAATACTCCTACTGCTGCTTTGTGGTTGTATTATCTTCTTGCTCGAGAGCGTGGGAGTGTTCTAGTTTCGAATGAGTCGAACCCCCCTATGTTGCGCATGGGCCTCCTTTTATATGCTCAAGGGGTCACCGACAGGTGGCAACGCATGCAGGGGTACAAATGGAAAAGAGGTGTGGTCAGTACACCTACTCCTACAGCGGATCCTACCTAACCCTGACGGCAGGGGACAAAGGCATTAAATGCCCGTCAGTGTCGCCTAAACAGTGCAGAAAAGTGACCGTTAGGGGCGCCACCGCTTGCCACGATGGCCATCTCGTCATCTTCGCTCGCCACCTCGCACCGCTTGGCTGCACAGCTTCTCGCCACGTGCGCCTGGAACGGTCCTGTGGCGACATGTCGACGGATGCGCTGGAGCGTGGGCACAGAGTGGTGGCTTCGCCGTGGCAAGCGCCTTGCCGCGGTCGTTGTCTTGTCGCGGCCGGAAGCTTGTCGCTCGCCGGGTCTTGCCGGGACGCGCGGCGCATCGCGGCAAGTTCCTTGAAATGCCTTGGTTGGCCTTCCCGGCAAGCTCCTCTTGCCGGGGCCTTGACCTTCCCGGCAAGCTCCTCTTGCCGGGGCCTTGTCTTCTCAGTTAAAACACTTTGTTCTTGAATGGCTCCAATAGGAACTACGGAGGATCTTGGCGGTCACACGGCAAGCCTTGCCGCGGGGCGCTGCGACTGCCCGTGCACAAGTTCGGGATACTAAGGTACCCCTACTTTAGTATACCGACAGGAGCCCCCGGGCCTGGGCCACACACGGTGCCGAGCGCTGTTGGGCCAGACCCAAAACAGGGCACGGGCACGCGCGGCCTGGGTCCACACCGTATCTGACTCCGTATCCACCGCACCCTCCCGTAACGGCACGCGTCAAATGCGACGTCGTGGGAGAGATCGTGGGTGATTCTTTATTCGGAAAAAGCGTAACGTTCGCCTCCTCCTCTTTATAAACAGGGGAAACAGGGGCAGTTCCCCCACCTTCGCCCCTTGCGGTTCCAATCTCAGAAATCTCCGCCGCTCCCCTCCGCTTCCAAAGCCGAAAGAGAGCAGCGCTCCGCCCCCCATCGCCGCCGTTGCCTCCAACGCCCTCGATCTCCCCCACCGCCTCCGCCATGGCTCCGAAGACCGGGAAGGGTGTGAAGTTGGCCGAGGCGCTGCGGCTCGAGGCGCTGCGAAAGGAGCGGGCAGCTTTCCCCCCTGAGCTCTCCACGAAGGAGCTGAGGGAGTGGTTCTACCTCTTCTGGTCGAGGGAGACGCGAGCGCATCCGCGCACGAAGGTACTTTCCGCCGCCGCCGCCGCTTCAAAACGGGCTCCAAACGGATACCCCTTCTTCGTACTGTTCCTCTATTGCGGGCTTTGCCCGCCTTTCTCCGAGTTCTTCTGTGACATCATGAACACCTACGGGTTCCACCTCCTTGATTTCACCCCCAATGCTGTCCTGACCATGGCCGTTTTCGCACATCTCTGCGAAAATTTTGTCGGAGTCCACCCAAACGTAGCCCTTTTCCGCCACTACTTCATGCCCCGGGTCGAGAGAGGAGAGCCCTTATCTGGCGGGATCGCCTGGATCTCGAGAACCGGCAAGAAGGAGGCTTATCTGGAGGGGGAGCTCCGTAGCAAATGGGAGGAATGGAGAGCGGAATGGTGCTGGATCGTCGAGGAGAACCCGTAGCCGTTTACTGCCCTGCGCCAAGCCCCAGTAGTGCGTGGTGGCGATTGGAGCGCCCTGGCCGCGGACGACGACAAGCTGAAGATCGCCACCACCCGGATCCTGCGCCTCAGGCTTGCCGGACTGACTGTAGGTGCTGTTGGCGCGGATTTCCTTCGCCGCCGCATCGCCCCCCTGCAAGAGAGGAGGAGACCCGCCTGGGAGTTCGGGGGTCCGGCGGATATCATGAGGCTGCGCCCGGGCCTCAACTTCAATTTCACCATCCTGGAGCTGGATGCGATGCTCAAGGAGCTGTTCAAGCATGATACTCAGCATCCAGAATGGTTCAGGCTACCGCAGGGCGTCGTCCCGTTATGCAACAATTCTTCGCTCGATCGCATCCGCGCAATGATGCCGGAGTGCGACTCGCATGGAATTATTCCAACTTGGCAGGAGCCCACCGACGACGTCGTGCAGCAGTTCTTTGACGGCTTGGTGGAGGTGGCGGTCCGCGCCGACGAATAGAAGAGCCTCACCCACGACACCACCGAGGAGGAGATGCAGCGCATCGCCACCAGGGCGGAAGAGGTGGCGGCAGCCGCTGCCGCGGGCGAGTTCGGTTTTACCGTGGAGGAGGCAGAGGCAGCAGAGGCGGCAAGCCTTGCCGAGTGAGAATGGCTTGACGGCGAGGAAGAGCTTGCCGCGTCTGACGCCGAGTCGAGCGAGCCTGCCGAAGGTGCGAGCGGCCCGCCGTCTCCAGGTAACTTGCCGCAAGCGGAGCCCACAGCGCAGCCCCCAGCTCCACCAAGAAGGCGTCTCCGCAAGGCCGGGGATGCAGCAGGGCGGCAGACAGGTCAGCAACCGTCATGCCGCGCGACACACTCCGCCGCGACAAGAAATGTTGCCGCGGGAGCGCCCCGCACCGTAGCGGCAACTGGAGCTGGGTCGTCCCGGACCACCGCTGCTGCCCCCGCCAAGCGGCCAAGGGAACCTTCCCCTCCGCCTCGTCGCGCCGAAAGAGGACCGGATTTCGACCTCTCTGCGCTCAGCTCCGACGAGGAGGAAGAAGAGTAAGAGATTTCTTTGTTGTACTTATATTTCTTCAGCTCTTGCTGTTTCTTGTCTTGCATCTGACTTGCTTCATTCTGAACTTGTTCCTTTTTAGGACCCTAGCCCAGAGAGCGATGAAGAGGGCCAAGGCTCTGGTGATTATCATCGATGACGAGCCCACTGCGACAGCAGGGGGTGTGCCCGAGACTACCTTGCTGGACCCGGCAACTACTCCTCGAAGCAGCCCCCAGCGTAAGTATTTGTTTACTTCCTGTTGTTGGGCGCGCATGGGTGCTCTTTCCTTTGCTGACATCTAACTGTTGGTTTGCTTGTGTAGGAGCAGAACAGGCTCACCAGGAGCAACCGGAAGCCGCCCCTGAGGTGCTATCTGCTTCGACTACGCCGCCAAGGGAGGAATCCCCGGCAAGGGAGCGCTCTTCGGCAAGGGAGAGGTCCCCGGCAAGGGGCAGTTCTCCGGCAAGGGACGGGACCAGCGATCCCCCGGTGGTGGAGCCCATGACTACAGAGCCCAACACAGGTAATCCTTCTTGTCAGAAAACTTCCCTTGGCTTCTTCTTCTCCTAATCTTCTTTTTGGATATTTGCTTGACTTCTTCTCCCTCTTCCTGTCTTCAGATCCGCCATCCACGGAGCCGATGGAGACCGAGGCCACTGGCGAGGAGAACGCGCGCAGCGACACCGACGACACTGCTGCCCTCGAAGGAGAAGCTGGCGCCGAAGATCCCGCCGGCAAAGAGGCCGCCAAAGCTGCCGACGCAGGAGCTGGAGAGGGGCCCGGCGATCGCACTGACGGCCCCGAGGCCGCAGGAGCACAAGGCGCTACGCCGACCGCCGATCCCTCTGCTGCTGCCGCTGCGCCAGGCTCCGAAGAGCCCCAACCCGGCGCCTATCTGAAGGCCGGTGATGGCGTCTTCATAAAACTCCCCTGGGCGTCAAGCTCCAGGGCACCGGTCGAAGGAGAAGCCTTCGACGGAGAAGTGCTCGCCTCCGCCGGGTTGACACTGGTTGACGTGCCGAGCAGCAGCAGCGGCGAGCATGAGGAGGAACAGCTGCTGCGGAGGCTACTGTCACTCTACCGCGCCCGACAAGCCAAGGCGGAATCCCGGGAAGCGCTTGTCGCACAGGCGGGAGTGGATATCGAGAGGCGCGCGGAGGAGCTCCGGGTACGCAATCAGGAAGCTCTCCGGTCAATTGCAGAGGAGCGGGCGCAGCTTGTCGAGGCGCGGAAAGCCTTCCTTCTCGAGAAGGCTGAAGCTGAAGAGCAACAGCGTCTTGCCGCCGAGGAGCTGTCCACGCGGGAAGGCGAGTTGACGCAGCGAAAGGTCAATCGGGACAGCTATGAGGAGGAGCTTGCTGCGCGCGAGCAAGCACTTGGCGGGGCTCTCAAGGAGGCAAAGGACGCTGCCGCAGCTGCCGAGGCCGCCAAGAAGGAGCTGGAGGTGAAAATGGCGCAGCTAGAGGCCGATCTGAAGGCGAGGAATGAAGAGCTTGCTGCGCTCCAACGCAAGCGCGAGAAGGACGCCCTCGCCCACGACGAGCTGCAGGGTCATCTCCTCGAGAGGGGCAAAGAGCTGAGCGCCGCCAAGGACTCCAATGCCGATCTCGAGTTGAAGCTGGCTACGCTGACTGAGACGCTGGACGGCGCCAAGAAGCGGGAGGAGACCTTGAAGGAGGAGATCAAGGCCAACGAGGCGCTGCTGACGAGGGCCGCCGAAACCCAGAACACCTTCAGAGATACTGTGGAGCTCTGGACGGAGGGCCTCGTGAACATCGCCGCAGTCATCGGCGAGGAGCTGGCGCAGCTGGAAATGGAGGGTTTCGGGTACTCCTCCGACGAGAACCTCCAGCCCAGCGCCAAGCTCACTCTGTTTTTCAAGGGCGTGGCGACGGCCCTCCAGCAACTCCGGGAAAGGATCCCAAAGTAGCTGGCCGACGAGTCGCGCACGATCTGCGCCAGAGTTCTGGAGAAGGTGTTGGTGAAGGTGGCCTTCCGCAACCAGGCCTCAACCTCACCAACGTCCTCAAGAAGCTGCCGGCGGGTGCTGATCTTGAAGAGCTCAAAGCCCTTGTCGCACCCATTGTGGACAAGGTGAATGAAGTCAGGAGGGTTGATGGCGGCCGTGTAGATTAGACCGCCCGTTTCTTCCCTTTTCTTGCCGCTGCTAGTCATGTTACGAGAACAATCTATTAGAGCGCGACAAGTTATCTTGTAATATAACTTTTATTTTGGCCAGTATTTGCTATGTTATTTCCTTTACTTGATTCCTTCCCTTGTATGTTCTTACCCTACGCTCTCAGGGAACTTGTCGGCGCAGGCACCCTTGCCGCGAGCGCTGAGTGCGGAACATCAGCAGCCTGCTGGTGGTGCTGCTACCGGCAAGAAACCTTGTCGCAACTAGTCACAACACACTTAAGTTGTTGAGCGGACTCGAAACAAAGTAAGGGCGCAACTAGCTACGAGTTGGTTCCTTTGCGCACAGGTTTTCCATACAAAGTACGGTTGTTCGAGGAAGATAACTTATTTTTTTTAAAACTGATTGCTCAAACTTTGGCAACTTAGCTTTTCTGTCGTTTGCGTCCCGACAAGGCGATACTTTCTTGAACGATGCCTGGTCCAGACCATTATCTTCTCCTTTCCCCCTAGTGAACTTGTGGGCGAGGGAACCTTCCTTTTTCTTGAAAAAAAGAAAGAAGAGAAAATAAAGATATGGAGCCTTAAGGCTCGTTACTGCTTACCGGGGGTTGGCGCTGCACAAAGTGTCAGATAACACATGCAAAAAATAGAAAGCATGAAATTGACAAGATTTGCGGAGCACACGAGCTTTATTTATGCATGGGATCTGCGCCCGGCTTTGTACAAAGGGTTACATGCAACAGCGGCAAGGCTTGTACAAAAGGTGGTTGCCGGAACAGGTTCCGGCAACTGCGCCTTATGGGTAAAACTTACGAAGATGCTCAATGTTCCAGGAATTGCTCACCGGAAAACCATCTTCGGTCTCAAGGCGGACAGCGCCAGGCCTAGTGACTCGTTTCACCCGATAAGGGCCTTCCCACTTCGGCGTCAACCTGTTGGAATTCTTGGCGGACTGAACGCGTCGAAGAACAAGGTCGCCTTCCTCGAGACTTCTGACATTAACTTTGCGGCTGTGGTAGCGGCGCAAAGCTTGCTGGTATCGAGCAGCTCGAACAACAGCCTGAAGACGATCCTCCTCAAGGAGCAGCGTGTCATCTTGTCGCAGCTGCTCTTGCTCAAGCTCATCATAAGCAAGCACTCGAGGCGATCCGTATACGAGTTCCGTGGGGAGAACTGCCTTTGCTCCGTAGACTAGAGCGAAAGGTGTCTGGCCAGTGGCTCGATTTGGCGTCGTCCTGATCGACCAAAGAACCACCGACAGCTCCTCAATCCAGTTTTTTCCGCACTTGTGCAGCCTGTCGAAAGTCCTGGTCTTGAGCCCGCGCAGCACTTCAGCGTTTGCCCTCTCCGCTTGACTGTTGCTTCTCGGGTGAGCAACAGAAGCGAAGCAGACCTTGGCGCCAAGATCTTGGACGTACTGCATGAAGGTGCGGCTCGTGAATTGCGTGCCGTTGTCGGTGATGATCCTATTAGGGACTCCGAAACGGCAAACAATCGACCTGAAGAACTTGACTGCTGACTGTGCTGTCACCTTCCTCACTGCTTCCACTTCCGGCCACTTTGTGAACTTGTCGATAGCAACGTACAAGTACTCAAAGCCCCCGACAGCTCGGGGAAAGGGGCCGAGGATGTCGAGCCCCCAGACCGAAAATGGCCAGGATAAAGGAATCGTCTCGAGAGCTTGAGCTGGCTAGTGTATCTGCTTGGAATGGAACTGGCACGCTTCACACTTGGTTACTTGTGCAATTGCATCCTGGAGGGCTGTCGGCCAAAAGAAACCTTGCCGGAAAGCTTTGCCGGCAAGTGCTCTTGCGCCAATGTGGTGACCACATATGCCTCCATGTATCTCCGCCAACAGCTTCTGTCCATCTTCCCGGGGAATACGCTTCAATTTCACACCGTTGAATCTTCTTCTGTATAGTGTGTCGTCGACAAACTGGTACATACTTGATTGCCGGGCTACTCTCTCCGCTTCTTCTTGCTCTTCAGGAAGCTCTCCTGTCTGAAGGAAATGGACAATCTGCTGCGCCCATGCTGGAGCTTGTGGCTCAACAACAAGGACCAAAGGCACATATGCTGCTGCGGGAACATCCGCTTCTACGGCAAGAACACGCGGCTCAGCTGGAGCTTGATGTTCCCCGGCAAGCTTGCCGGAGCAAAACTCGTCGGGAGCGTCTGCTTCAACGGAACAAACCCTAGGGCTTGTCGGAGCAGACTGCTCCTCAGCACTCTTGGTGTTGATCTTGGGGACCTTCTTGGCGGCGGCTTTGGGGAGCTCTGCCAGAAAGTAGTCACCAGAAACCAACTTCCTCTTCTTGCTCTGTCCAGTTGATGGTGTTACAGATGGTTGAGTCAGCTTAAGCACAAAGATCCCTGGTTCCACAGGTAACTTAAGTGCGGCGCACTTTGACAGGCCATCTGCGATGTCGTTCTGAGCTCTCGGAACATGTTCCATCTGTAGGCCGTCAAAGTGCTCTTCCAACTTTCTCACTTCATCAATGTAAGCTTCCATCAACGGACTCTGATAATCTTTGTTTACTTGGCGGACGACAAGCTGTGAGTCACCCCTAACAATAAGCTTCTTGATCCCAAGGTCTGCCGCGATCCCGAGACCGGCAAGAAAGCCTTCATACTCTGCAGTATTGTTTGTCGCTTGCTCCTTGGGAAAGTGCATCTGGACCACGTACTTGAGGTGCTCTCCGGTGGGTGCGACAAGTAACACGCCCGCACCGGCGCCTTGCAGCGAGAAGGCACCATCAAAGTACATGATCCACTCTTTGCTTGCTTCCTTGACGGGGATGCTCGTTTCCGGAATTTCTTCATCAGGTGTTGGCGTCCACTCTGCTATGAATTCTGCCAATTCTCGGCTCTGGATAGTTGAAGTACTCTCAAACTTGAGGCCAAAGCTTGACAGTTCCAGTGCCCACTCGACAATCCTGCCTGTTGCTTCTGGATTCCGCAATATCCTCTTCAAGGGAAAGCGAGTGACGAATGTGATCTCATGTGCTTGGAAGTAATGGCGCAGCTTTCTCGAGGCCATGAGAAGGCCGAAAAGCAACTTCTGTACACCAGAGTACCTTGACCTAGCCCCTTGCAGAAGGGAACTGACAAAGTAAACAGGGCGCTGCACCATTTTCTTCTGTTTCTCCTCCCGTGCCTGCGCAGATCCATCCTTGTCGGGACCAGAGCTTGTCGGGGAAGACCCATGCTTGTCGCTGGATGCACTTGCCGTGGTCGCTGGCTCATCATCCACCTCCCTCTCCACCACTAACGCAGCACTAACCACTTGATTGGTTACCGCTAGATACAGCAGCAACTTCTCTTGTGGCTTAGGTGCGACAAGTATTGGAGTGGAGGACAGGTATTTCTTCAAGTCCTGCAGCGCAGCCTCTACTTCCGGAGTCCATTTGATCGGACCTGCCTTTTTCAATATTTTGAAAAATGGCAGGGCGCGCTCGGCAGACTTAGGGATGAACCTGCTGAGAGCAGCCACGCAACCGGCAAGCCTTCGTACATCCTTGACGTGCTTCGGTGCTTCGATCTGCTCAATGGCCTTGATCTTGTCGGGATTGGCTTCGATTCCCCGCTGAGACACGAAGAACCCGAGAAGCTTGCCGGAAGGAACTCCAAACACACACTTCTCGGGGTTGAGCTTGAGGTTGATCTTGCGCAGATTTGCAAAGGTCTCATCTAAATCCTGAATCAGGGTTGCTTTGTCTTTGCTCTTGACCACTATGTCATCCATGTAGGCTTCCACATTTCTGTGCAACTGTGGCTCAAAAGCGTCATGGACTACTCTTGCAAATGTTGAACCAGCATTCTTCAAACCGAAGGGCATCCGTACGAAACAGTACGTGCCACATGGAGTGATGAATGCGGTCTTCTCTTCATCCTCTTCTGCCATGAAGATCTGATGATATCCTGAATATGCATCAAGAAATGAAAGCAAATCACATCCTGCCGTGGAGTCGACAATCTGGTCAATGCGCGGCAAGGGAAATGGATCTTTGGGACAAGCTTTATTAACATCAGTAAAGTCAATACAAAGCCTCCATTTCCCGTTTGCCTTGCGCATGACTACAGGATTGGCCAGCCACGTAGGATGGAGCACTCCTCTGACAAGGCCTGCTGCTTCCAACTTCTTGATCTCTTCTGCAATGAATTCTTGGCGCTCCACTGCTTGCTTCCTGACTTTCTGCTTGACGGGCCACGCGCGAGGACAGACGGCAAGGTGGTGCTCAATTACTTTCCTGGGAACACCGGGGATGTCAGACGGTTGCCATGCAAACACGTCGACATTCGCCCGCAGGAAAGCAACGAGCGCGCTTTCCTATTTAGGGTCAAGCGTGGCACTGATGGTGAAGGTACCACCAGTGCCGTCCTCCTTGGCGGCCACTTTCTTGGTCTCTGGTGAAGCTGTCTTTGTCTTCTTACACTTGCCGGTGGAGCTCGATGGTGCGTCCTCGACGGTAGCGCAGCACTCCGAAGAGGTGCGCTTGCCGGAGTGGGCATCAGAGCTCTTGCCGGACTTGGTCTTCTTCTTCCCCCCAGGAGCTTCAGCGGCAAATGTCTTGCGACCTGCTGCGGCTGCTGCTTCCCGGTAGATCTTGTCAGTGCAGATAAGGGCATCTTTCTTGTCGCCAGGGACAAAGATGACACTTATCGGGCCTGGCATCTTGAGCACGTTGTAGGCATAGTGAGAGGCTGCCATGAACTTGGCGAGCGCTGGACGGCCGAGTATTCCATTGTAAGGTAATGGAAAATCAGCAACGTCAAAAGTGACCCTCTCAGTCCTGAAGTTCAGCTCGCTGCCAAATGTCACCGGCAACGTGATCTTCCCTTTCGGCTTGCTCCTTCCCGGGTTGATTCCTTGGAATGTACCGGTCTCTTCAAGCTCACTGTCAGGGATCTGGAGTTTCTGGAGTACCGCTGAGGAGATCAGGTTCAAGCCGGCCCCGCCGTCAACTAGCATCTTTGTGACCTTGAGGTTGCGGATAGTTGGTGAAACCAACATCGGCAAGCACCCGACCGCAGTTATGCGATCAGGGTGGTCCTCAATGTCATAGATGATAGGCGTGCTGGACCACTTCAGGGGCTTGCGTGACTCAACTGGTGGTTCTGCTGCATTAACTTCCCGCACCCACTGTTTGAGCTGGCGGTGTGAAGCATGCAGAGAAGCACCACCGTCAACGCACAGAATCTCTGTGGCTTTCTAAAACTCCTGCTCGTCGGCCTCGTCATCATCCATATCTTCGTCTTCGTCTTCATCTTCATCCTTGTCGCGGCCGCGGGGAGGCCTGTCTCCTTGCCGCTGCTTGGCCTTGCCGTGACGTCCTCCCCGGCCGGGGCGCTTCTTGCCGGATCCACCAGTACCTTCCTGGGCCTTCTCCTTGTCGCGTCGCTCGTACTCAGCTTTCTGCTGCTCAACAAGCTGCTCGACCTTTTTGCAGCTCTGGAGATCATGACCCTTGGTGCGGTGGATCTTGCAATACTGCTTGCCGGAGGCATCCTGCTTGTCGGCGGCCGCCACAGCCTCACCGGAGCTACCAGCTTTAGCTTTGTCGGCGCCACCTCCGTTGCCGGACTGCTCAACAGCTAGCACATCTTTGCCTTTCCTTTTTCTGTTATTCCGCCGCCGGTTTTTCCTTGCCGGGGCGGCATCCTCACTGTCAGACCCCCTGCTCCTGTGTTCTCTCCGGGGAGTTTCCTCCCTTCCTCAGCACGTGCACACTTGTCGGCCAGGGCGTAGAGCTCACTGACGTCTCTTATCTTGCACATCGCCATCTCCTCCCGCATCCTGCGGTTACGCACGTTCTGATGGAATGCGCTAATGACCGCGGCAGGGTGGACATCCGGGATGTTGCGCTGCACTTGGCTGAATCTCTGAATATACTTGCGCAGGGGCTCTCCTTCCTTCTGGGCGAGCAGATGAAGATCGCTCTCTTGGCCATGAGGCTTGTGGCCGCCTGTAAAAGCGCCGACAAACTGATGGCACAGATCCGCCCATGAGGATATGGAGTTGTCCGGCAAGTGCATGAGCCAGGATCTGACATTTGGCTTGAGCACCAGTGGGAAGTAGTTGGCAAGGATCTTGTCGTCTCGTCCCCCGGCAGCTTGCACCGTGATGGTGTAGATGCTGAGGAACTCCGACGGATGCAACCTGCCGTCGTACTTTTCTGGTACATCTGGCTTGAAGTTCTTTGTACTGGGCCACTGGACTTGCCGCAGCTCACGAGTGAACGCAGGGCAACCTACCGCGTATGGCAAGTCGCCTGGTTCCCCTGGCGCATGCAAGTCGATAGTGGGCCCAGCGCGCTGGTCTGACTGACGCCGCGCTTCTCTTCGGCGCTCGATGCGTGTGTGAGCGTCTTCTTGCTGTCGTTCTTGAAGAACTTGGAGCTGATCGCGATGAGCTCGTGGATCCGATGACGCCGTGGAGTCGGTGTCGAGGTTGACGCGGCGAGTCGGCGATCTTGGCCTTCGGGGCGAGGAGTGCACGGTGGTTGCACCCCCACCAGTCTTGTCGCCATCGGCTCGCGCCCGACAATCTTGCCGCAACTTTGATGTACTCGGTTGCTGTGGAGTATCGCCGTTGGCGAAGCCGATGAGACTCTGAATGGTGGCCCTCCAATCGTCGATCTTGTCCGCCGTTGGAGGGTAATCTAGGAGCAGTTGGGCTCGGGCCAACGCTTCTTCTGGAGTCTTTGGTGGCGGTGGTGAACGGTGCGAGGAGCGGGATATGCTCGGACTTCTAACTATGTTAGAAGGAGCAGGATCCCGTCCAGGCGACCGTGTCTTGCTCGTGCCAGCAGGCTGGCGTGCGTGCTGGTCTTGAGCATCCCGAGATCCACCAGCTCGACCTTGGTCCAACGAGCGTATGGTACTGCGAGTACCATGACGCTGTCGGTCTCACGCCTCCTGAGATGGGCGCGGTGCATGTACGGACGCCGAGGTTTGCGCGACCTTGTCCTTGGACCTGGCGGCAACGTGAGCTCCCTCGTCGGCGCCCGTTCCTCTGCCGGCGTCTACCCCACCACCCGTTTGCTCCGGTGGCGGTGGGATTGACGCGGACGGAGCAGCCACCTCCGAAGCCTTCTTCTTCGGTGGCATGTCGATGAAGGTGATGGAGAAGATGAAGATCTAGCTCGCGTGAACGCCGGATCGGGTTCACACAACCTCGACGCCCCCTACCTGGCGCGCCAAAGATGTCGTGGGAACGAACACCTATGGGGCAAGGCCCCTTTCGGTCCGGCAGGGAGCGGAGATCGCACGAAGAGCGGATCGAGGCGAGGCACGCGAGCGATTTTACCCAGCTTCGGAGCTCTCCGGAGAGATAATACTCCTACTGCTGCTTTGTGGTTGTATTATCTTCTTGCTCGAGAGCGTGGGATTGTTCTAGTTTCGAATGAGTCGAACCCCCCCTAGGTTGCGCATGGGCCTCCTTTTATATGCTCAAGGGGTCACCGACAAGTGGCAACACATGCAGGGGTACAAATGGAAAAGAGGTGTGGTCAGTACACCTACTCCTACAGCGGATCCTACCTAACCCTGACGGCAGGGGACAAAGGCATTAAATGCCCATCTGTGTCGCCTAAACAATGCAGAAAAGTGACCGTTAGGGGCGCCACCGCTTTCCACGATGGCCATCTCGTCATCTCCGCTCGGCACCTTGCACCGCTTGGCTGCACAGCTTGTCGCCACATGCGCCTGGAACGGTCCTGTGGCGACACGTCGACGGACGCGCTGGAGCGTGGGCACAGAGTGGTGGCTTCGCCGTGGCAAGCGCCTTGCCGCGGTCGTTGTCTTGTCGCGCCCGGAAGCTTGTCGCTCGCCGGGTCTTGCCGGGACGCGCGGCGCGTCGCGGCAAGGCTCCTCTTGCCGGGGCCTTGTCTTCTCAGTTAAAACACTTTGTTCTTGAATGGCTCCAATAGGAACTACGGAGGATCTTGGCGGTCACCCGACAAGCCTTGCCGCGGGGCGCTGCGACTGCCCGTGCACAAGTTCGAGATACTAAGGTACCCCTACTTTAGTACACCGACAGAGCATTTGGCCTATTCTAATTTTTTTGTTCATTTGCAAAGCTCATTATTCAGGCTGCACCAACCAATTTAAATTGTCATTTATGTTTTCAGCTCGTAAAGTATGGAGCTACTTCAAGTTTTGTTTGGTGCCCACAGTTTATACTCGCGAGAGCTATGGAGTAATTTTTTTCTATCACAGTTTAGACTCGTAAGTTGTTGGAGTATATTTTTTTGGGTGCCCCAGTTTAGACTCGTGAGGGTATGGAGTTATTTTGTTTTTGTGAGCCCCAGTTTATACTCCTCAGGGTATGGAGTATGTTTCATGATTTTTTTCATCACAGTTTAGACTCATAAGTTGTTGGAGTATATTTTTTTGGGTGCCCCAGTTTAGACTCGTGAGGGTATGGAGTGTATTTTTCTTTCTATCACAGTTTAGACTCGTAAGTTTATTGGAGTGTATTTTTTTGGGTGCCCCAGTTTAGACTCGTGAGTGTATGGAGTGTATTTTTCTTTCTATCACAGTTTAGACTCGTAGTTTATTGGAGTGTATTTTTTGGGTGCCCCAGTTTAGACTCATGAGGGTATGGAGTGCGCTTGATGATTTCTTTTCTTTGCATCACAGTTTATACTCGTAAGTCATTGGAGTAATTAATTGTTTTGTGCCCCAGTTTAGACTCCTGAGGGTATGGAGTATGTTTCATGATTTTTTTCATCACAATTTAGACTCATATGTTGTTTGGAGTATATATTTTTTGGGTGCCCCAGTTTAGACTCGTGAGGGTATGGAGTGTATTTTTCTTTCTATCACAGTTTAGACTCGTAAGTTTATTGGAGTGTTTTTTTAGGTGCCCCAGTTTAGACTCGTGAGGGTGTGGAGTGCGCTTGATGATTTCTTTTCTTTGCATCATAGTTTATACTCGTAAGTCGTTGGAGTAATTAATTGTTTTGTGCCCCAGTTTAGACTCCTGAGGGTATGGAGTATATATATTTTTTATGTGTGTCCCAGTTTAAACTCGTGAGGGTATGGAGTGTATTTTTTTATGTGTGCCCCAGTTTAGACTCGTGAGGGTATGGAGTGCGCTTGATGATTTCTTTTCTTTGCATCATAGTTTATACTCATAAGTTATTGGAGTAATATATGTTTTATACCACAGTTTCTACTCGTGAGGTATTGGAGTATGTTCCCTTTTTCTGCATCACAGTTTAGACTCATAAGTTGTTGGAGTAATATATGTTTGTATTTTTTAATTAGGTGCACATAATGAAGCAACATTTGTATTGTAGGCATTAATGCAAAACATATGTCATTTCTCTTCAGATTCACTTGTCTTCTATGAGAACAAAATTATGATGATACAAGAACATTTTCTTCCCTGCATCGTCATATTAAAAAAATGCACCTAGTGAAATATTCATAACCATAATTAAAGAAACAATGGTCATGTACATCCTTTTCTTTGATAAAGACTGAACAACCTTTTTCTTACATATTTCACCTAGGAACAAACATTTCAATGCACTAAGATTACCGGTTACATATTTCACTCAGGAACAAACATTTCAGCGGGTCCTAAGATAACCAGTTATGTTGGAATGTCGCCTATAAATCTCGAAGCTCGCATAGGCACCCAGACATGCATACTTGATCTGGTCGTGGTCCAGGTTGGACTTTTCCCACTGACTAACTGTGATGCTTTTGTCCTTGTTAAGACTTATGTTTGCAACCTTCTTTGCTAGCTTCTCCAATGAAGCCAAATTGCCTGTTTTTTGGTTAGGAACCTTGATACCCAGTCCCTGAACATCAACAGGTTTTCTAATACCCAAGTTATAGAACTTGAGTTTTTCTATGTCATTGCCAATGGAGGCACCCGCAAATTCGACTGTGTCATTGTCAAGGAAGTTGCGCAGAAGTGGAGGGATAAAACTCCTGGCACGAGCCTGGTATAGCTGGTAAATTAGGCAATGCTTGCCCACACAAAGCTGCAAGACAGCAACACGTTGTGGCTCTTGATTAGAGAGAGCAAGTTGTTGCTCAAGCGGAAGCTTCTTACACTCTTTGCTGTGGACATATCTAGTGTATTCACAGTCGAGGCCGACAACACGACACTTGGCATGATTAAGATACTTTTTCCAGATGAATCTGATGAAGGCAACAACTGTTGAAGGGTTTCTAGTCATCGTAGTATGAATTCTTATACCACCCTTGCTGATATGAAACAGCCGGTTTGGATGATTGTTGTCCACACCCTTGGGGAATTGGATACGGACTTTGCCGACCTTAATATTGTGAAGGTTGACATGGCGAACATTTCTTTGCTGAGGTTGATGGCACACCGACTCCAACAAAATCTGAGAGGAATCTATGCAACGGGTGTTGATGATGACAAAGGACTTGACAATGTTGATGTTGGGTTCACATGACATGTTTCATAGCCATGGGAATTCGGGTGCTTTTTCTTGCACTCAAGGGGAAACTTGAGAACTGTCTCAGAGCATTCTCCAATGGATTTATCAGCCAGGGGAAGAATAGGCTCTGAAGCATCAACTTAACCTTTATTCTGAACCTTTGACGTCCTTCCATGAAGAAACGATGATGAGGGAAATATAATCATGGTATTGCCCCCATTCATAGGTTGCTCATAGTGGAGTTTGTCCATTGTCTTTCCTTTTCCTTCTTTGTCTACCCTTGTACTTCCCCCAAACTTGAGTGGAGAGAAGACTTCCAATCCTTGGTCATGTTCAGTCGGTGATGCAGTCATATTATCCAGATGCTGATTTGTTGAAGCCGCACATGGACCAACTGGCACATCAAGCCAAATCTCTCCAATGCGGAGCATGACCGACAGCGGTACTTGACCTTCCATACCTTCGAGTAAAGAAAACTTTATATCAGTTTTCTTTGAGTATATTTAGTATGCACAATATTTATATATTTCATGAACTTTAGAAATTCATATGTTGCAATCCTATGTTGGAATTCAAAGATGAAGGGAGAAATAGGTCCCATGGAGCGTGCCAGAATCTGATGACGGGAAAATGGCGGGCGTGAAAATACGCGTCCACGTCATTGATACAAAGTGAATAATTTAAATGCATAAATAAAATGGAGATCAAACATTGCAGGTACATTATTTCCAGTGCTCTTACATTTCCATAAAAGATCTATTAATTACATCTCTGAAGAGAAAACCCCTGATTAAGAATTCCAACTATCCTATTACATAGAATTGCATCACATGCCTATTACAATATGCTACAAGACAGATACTCCTTGCAATCGACGACGAACTCCTGCTTGGTGAGCTTGAAGTTTGGTTCCATGCAAGTATTCCTCTATGATTTTATGTGTGATGTTTGGGAATATATTTCCTAGCATGCAACCATTTGTGTGTGTTCAACCTCATTTATATGCGGAATGCAGGTTGATTTTGGCAAGGCATAGTTTTATCCTACATTTGGCACATAGGATATGGGTATGTATTTTCCTTTAGGATTTTTATATGACCTCTTTGGTTTTGGTGGCATGTATATATGTGACAATGCCAATTTTAATAAGTTTTGCATCATCACATTACTAATGTCACCGCGCGACACTGATGTGGTGCCCGCGTGTAGCGTAACGGATTGAAGCTTTCTGACACAATCTTGATGCTTTTTTTATCGTGCATGTGATATGTGCCATATTTTGTTGACTCTGAGTCCGCCAGTATCGAGCCTGACTTGAGTGGACTTTGCCTATGATATTTTGTTTGTTTAAAGCTTATGTGGGCTACATGGATGTAACATCCCAAATTTTCAATTTGGAATGTTATACATAGATCATCATGCATATCATATTCTTATTGCATTGTTGGCTCGATCCTAGAAATTCTACGCAACTCAAGGACCCTCGGAGAGAGTTGGAGATTTTGTTATTTTCATATTTGGGGTTTTTCCCAAATTTTGAAAATAGGATCATTGATTTTATTTATTTTATCTTCAATTATTTCTACTACCAAAATTTCAGAGAGGGAATAAAATGACTTTCCCAAAATAAAGAAATAATGAATATTTAATAAAAAATCAAATAAGATTTATTTTGGAGTTTTTCACTTTTTATTTGAATTTAGGAAAAATGCACGTTTTTCAAAATTGCATTTAGGCCCCAAATAAATGTTCATCTAGTCCGGCTTGATTTTAGAAGTCGGGGAAAATTTATTTCGGGATTTTTGGAGTCCGTTTAGTATTTCTTTTTATTTTTCTGCCGAGCGTAATGTTTTAAAAAAAACGCGCGCACCGACTCCGGGCCGTACCCGAGCGGGACTCCGCTTGGGGGGCGCTTTATAAAGCGCGGGTCCCCGCCGCCAACCCGCCAGCTCGCCCCGCCCCGCCAGCCCGTTACGCCGCCCCGGCCCACCCGCAAACCCTAACCCTATCCAGCCGCCGCCGCCGCCGCCGCCGCCAGCCGCCGCCGCCGCCGCCGCCCCGCCGCCGCCGCCGCCGGAGCCGCCGCCCCGCCGCCCCGCATCCCAAGGTTCGCCGCCACCTTGAATCGCGTGCCGCCGGTTTTCTTAAAAACCGGGCGGTTTTTCTTTTCGGTTTTTTTAGATTCGTTTTATTTTAGTTTTCGGTTTTTTTATTTCGGTTTAGGTTAATTAGCGGACGTTCGTCCGTTAGTTCGTCTTAGCGAGCGCTTTTCGTCAGATTCGTTAGATTAACGAACGTTCGTTCGTTAATCTGTTCGTCGTTTTTCTTTTTCTCGGATTTTCGCGGTTATTTTCTGCTCGCGATTTCTGATCCGATTTTCGATTTAGTATAACTTTTCGCTCGTTTATCGAAATCAGGCGATTCAAGCGCCTGGAGTTTCGTCTCGAAACCCTCTTTCCGAATAATCTACTTGAACAAGTTTTTGCTTCTATAAAATTTGACTTAGATCGAGATTAGTAAAATGAAGCTGTTTTCTTTCGCCGTTTGACTTTCGTTGCTTCTTTTGATTGGATTTCTTTTCCAAACCGGAGTTCTTAAGTTGAACATTCTTGTTGGATTTTTTGTTCGAGTTTTACCTATGCATTAGATGAGTACTTATTGTATGCTTGTTTGTTTGTCTGTGATAGAATACCCGGAGTGCGCCGCCTGTTACTTCGAGTCTCTAGGTCTCGCGGATCATCAGCAAGGCAAGTGTCACTTGATCATACCTTTCTACTACCCAGTTTTTATGCATTAGATCTATCCTCAAACATTGCATGATTAGGATCTAATTAAATTGTGGGATGGGAAGTAGATGAGGTAGTACCTATTACCTGTTTTATTATCAAACCTATGGGAGTTACTTCTACGTTTGCTTATTATGCTATGCTATGCTAGTAGACGTGGATTGGGTGAGTGTATCCATGACAGATGTGAGATTGTAAATTAATGGTTTATTTAAGGTGGCAACTTGAATACACATCTGGGTGGATTGAGGCACCTGTTTTCTAGCAGGACTTGCCTGTATTTCTTCGGACCACCACCCAGGCTCAAAGGGATCATGAGATTATTCAAACTAGAAACTTACGTGTGCAGCAACAAGCCATTATGGGCTCTGGCATAGTTGACTAAGTTGTGCGAACTCTTACGGGTAGACTAGCAGATGTAGGGGAAAGTAGGTGTACCGGTCTACCCACATGTAAGGTGCTAGTGCTTCCAAAAGACTATGTCTCGGTCATCCATTTCTCAAACATCATGTAGTGCGGGGAAATCAAACAGAGGCGATTGAGTCTTGTGGGAAAAGTGCGCAAAACTCTGCAGAGTGTATAAACTAATCATGGTTAGCCGTGTCCCCGGTTATGGACGTTTTGAGTATCTAGTACTTGATTATCATGTGAATCTCATCATGTTACTATAATTAATATTGTTGGGTTTTAGTGAGTACTTTTTAATTGGGATTGAGAATGCTGTCAACCATTCTCAATGTTTAACAACCACCATGATAGTTAAATAAATTTATTCCTTTGCAGTAGGGAAAAATTGGCTTTTCGCAAAAACTGTAACCATAGAGCTTTACCACCAGCCAAATATGCATGTAGTATAGCCTATCTCCATTGTTACTCTCTATGTGTTACATTGCCAGCATATTCCATGTGCTGACCCGTTTTCGGGCTGCAACGTTTCATGTTGCAGACTTTTCAGACGACGAGTAAGGTGCTTTTAGGTCGTGGTTCTATACTCAATGATGCCGTTGGAGTTGATGGACTCGCTTATCTTCCAAGCCTTCCGCTGTTATCGTTTTAGATGGCCTTAAGCCATATTTATTTCAATAAGTTCTCTTTGGAGACATTCGATGTAATAAGTGTGTGATTGCTACTCTATTATAAATCCTCCAAGTACTATGTGGTGTCAGCATTACTGATCTAGGGATAACACTGAGCACAGAGATCAGACTGTTTGAGGTCTGGTCGCTACAAGGTGGTATCAGAGCACACGCTGACTGTAGGACACGACCACTAAGCTTAAGCCCTAGATCACTATTTTTTCTTCTCATTTCTGACTCCTCATCTTTTCTATTCTTTAGGATGACAGATGCAAGGATCAAGTTCGCGCAACCCGATGAGAATTCACCTTTTGGATGTCACTTGAAGGAAGCCGCTAGATACTTGAACATAAGAGTACCAAGCTTCACTGGAACTTTCAACGCCACTTTACCCGAAGAGGAGCGCTGGAGGATTCAAGTCTACATTCCAGGAAGGACGTTTGCACCAATCACGGGACCAATAGAGTTTACCTTTGATGCACCAACATGGAGCCTAGGAAAAAGCATGGCAGCTCACATCGCCATGCGACGAATTGGAGAAGTTTACTACAACGATCTCAAGAATACTATCTACCAGATTTGTGGGCGCCGAGATGAGCATTGGGAGATGATCGTCACCAGGAGGGACAGATCAATCGCAGCTTATATTCAGGAGTTAAATCAACACATCCGACGCCAGGAGAACCAGATGTGCGCAGATATGGAGGAGCTACAGAAGGCTATGACCAGGATCAAGGAGCTAGAAGCAGAACTCAAGGCTACACGTAAAGACTATATGGAAGAAATCATCGCTCTAGTAAGACAGAACGGTGACCTTAAGGAGAAGATTGGAGTATTCATGGGAGGTTCAGCACCCAGAGGAGAAGAGGATGAACCTACTTGTCCAGATAATTATATCATCATCAACGACACCGACTCGGATCCCGACGACAGCGATGATGACTACGTTGATGAAGCTGGAGCAGATATCATGGAATCTGCATCGGAGCAGTTTTTCTAGTTGACCACCATAACAGTAGTAGAATTTCCACCATTTAACTAGTTTTAGTCCAAGCACTTTTGTAACGATAGTTAGACCGTTGTGTGCCCTTGTTTGAATTGATTGGAATGATATTGTGTGTTTGTCTCATGTGCATATGGGTAGTGTTTTCTCACTAGACCTCATTCTATTCTTAACTCTTCCCTTTAGACCCTCAGATGCCTCCGAGACGCGACCCCGAGTTTTTTTCCCGCCAGAGATCACTCAGTTGATTCAGCAGCAGAATACCTTGATTCAAACATTGGTATAGAACCAAGGCAACAACAACAACAACCCACCACCACCACCTGTTGACCATCTGGCACGTTTCTTAAGGTTGAATCCGCCGGTGTTTTCCAGTAGCACCGAGCCGATAGTAGCAGATGACTGGCTCCGCAAGATAGGGAGGTAGTTGACCACTGCAGGATGCACAGATGGAGAGAAGGTGAAGTTTGCCGCGCATCAGCTTGACGGACCCGCAGCAGCATGGTGGGAGAATTTTACAGCCACTTACCCTGTAGACACTGTCACATGGAATCAGTTTCAGCAAGCATTTCGTACTGCCCATGTTTCAGCAGGAGCTATGGCGATGAAGAAGCATGAGTTTCGTAACTTACGCCAAGGAGGACGGACAGTTGGCCAGTATGTGGATGATTTTAGTAAGCTATCACGTTATGCCCCAGATGACGTTGCTACGGATGCAGCTAAGCAGGAGAAGTTTCTAGAAGGACTGAATGATGAGCTGAGCATGCAGTTGATGGTAGCCACTTTCAATAATTATCAGGACTTAGTAGATCGTGCTCTTATGATTGAAGGGAAGCAGCAGCAGATTGATAATCGTAAGAGGAAGTATGCACAGGGGAAGTATAATTCTGGAGCTCAGCAGAAGCCACGCTTTACCCCAAAGTCAGGAGGACATTTTCAGCATACTCATGGAGGAGGCAGCTCGCACAATCACAATGGCACAAAGAATGGGAACGGGAATGGAGGAAGCAATGGACAAAGCCGCACCACCCCGTCAACACCATCCAAAGCAGACCTGAGCCATATCACCTGTTATAAGTGCCACAAGACGGGGAATTATGCAAATGATTGCCTAGAAGCCCAAAATGGAAATGGCAATGGAAGCTCAGGAAAGAAGCTGAACCCTTTCAACAGAGGGCAAGTGAACCACGTTACCGTGGAGGAGGTTGAAGCTCAGCCAGACGCAGTAATAGGTAAGTTTTTGGTTAAGGCATTTACTGCAGTTGTTCTTTTTGATACTGGTGCATCGCATTCATAGATATCAAGGGGATTTGTGAATAAGTTTAGCCTGCCCACTAAGACTCTTAAGACAACCATGCTAGTAAGTTCACCGGGAGCTGAGTTTATGGTCAGCCAAGGATGCTTCCAGGTGCCGTTGAGTATAGGAAGGCATGTTTTCCCCACGGATTTGATTATATTGGAATCCCAAGGATTGGACGTAATTCTTGGTATGGATTGGCTGTCGATGTACGGAGGAAACATTGATTGCGCCAGTAGGACAATTTTGCTTACAACACCAGAAGGGATAAGGATCAAGTATGTATAACGGCATGAGCCGAGGAGAGCCCATGTAAATTCATTATCAGGACTTGTACAGGAAGAAGTACCAGTGGTAAGGGATTTCCCCGATGTATTTCCTGAAGAGTTGCCAGGCATGCCACCGGATAGAGACATTGAGTTCTTAATTGAGCTACTGCCAGGCACTGGGCCTATATCCAAGAGACCGTACAGGATGCCAGCCCAAGATTTGGAGGAAATTAAGAAGCTGATTAAGGAGTTGTTGGATAAAGGTTTTATTCGCCCAAGTTCTTCGCCTTGGGGATTGCCAGTACTTCTAGTGGAAAATAAGGATGGATCGTTAAGAATGGTTGTTGATTATCGCGGATTGAATGAAGTAACCATTAAGAACAAGTACCCGCTACCAATGATTAATGATCTATTTGATCGTTTGCAAGGAGCTAAGGTGTTTTCCAAGATCGATTTGCGATCAGGGTACCATCAGTTGAAGATTCGAGAGCAAGATATACCGAAGACAGCTTTTACCACCAGGTATGGGCTGTATGAGTATACAGTTATGTCATTTAGTCTGACTAACGCCCCAGCCTATTCTATGAACATGATGAACAAGGTGTTTATGGAGTTTTTGGATAAGTTCGTCGTAGTGTTCATTGATGATATCTTGGTTTACTCGAAGAATGAAGAGGAACACAAGGAGCACTTGCGATTAGTACTCGAGAAGCTTAGGGAACATCAGCTATACGCCAAGTTTAGCACGTGTGAGTTTTGGTTGAAGGAAGTTGGATTTCTTGGACATGTTATATCCGGAGAAGGTATCGCAGTAGACCCCACTAAAGTAGTCACTGTGACAAACTGGGAAGCACCAACCACAGTTGGAGAGATCAGGAGTTTCCTTGGACTCGCAGGATACTATCGAAGATTCATTGAAAATTTCTCGAATATTGCGAAGCCTATGACGGAGTTGTTGAAGAAGGATACTAAGTTCATTTGGACTGAGAAGTGTGAGGCTAGTTTCCAGGAGTTGAAGAAACGATTGGTTACCTCACCAGTGTTAATTCTGCCAGATCAGACTAAGGATTATGAAGTGTATTGCGACGCTTCACGTAGTGGACTTGGAGCAGTGCTTATGCAGGAAGGGAGAGTTGTTTCGTATGCTTCACGACAGCTTAAGCCCCATGAGTTGAACTATGCTACTCATGATTTGGAGTTAGCAGCCGTAGTGCATGCACTGAAAACACGGAGACATTTTCTCATTGGAAATCATTGTGAGGTGTACACGGATCACAAGAGTTTGAAGTACATCTTCACACAGAAGGAATTAAATCTCAGGCAGAGGAGATGGTTGGAACTTATTAAGGATTATGATATGAGATTGCATTATCACCCCGGGAAGGCTAACGTTGTAGCAGACGCGTTGAGCCGCAAGAGCCATGTCTATACTCTAATGACGGGAGAAATACTGAAGGAGTTAGCCGAGGACCTTCGAGAGCTACGCTTGGAGATAGTTCTGAGAGGCTATGTAGCAGCATTGGAGATTCAGTCTACGTTGATGGATAAAATCAGAGAAGCTCAAAAGGCAGATACGGAGGTTGCCACTATTAAGGAACGGATGAGCAAAGGAAAGGCTAAGGGATTTCGTGAGAATGAGTACGATACCCTATGATTTGAGGACCGTGTTTATGTGCCCAATAACCCGGAGATCAGGAAGTTGATTCTGCAAGAGGCACATGATTCACCATATTCGATTCACCCCGGGAACACAAAGATGTATTTGGATTTGAAGGGAACATTCTGGTGGACCGGAATGAAGAAGGATATCGCAGAGTATGTAGCAGTTTGTGATGTATGTCAGAGGGTGAAAGCAGAACATCAGAAGCCAGCTGGATTGTTGCAGCCATTTCCTATACCCGAATGGAAGTGGGATAAACTAGGCATGGATTTCATCACGGGATTGCCAAGGACTCGTTCAGGCTATGACTCGATTTGGGTTGTAGTTGATCGTTTGACAAAGGTAGCTCATTTCATCCCAGTAAAGACTACCTACAGCAGTGCCAAATTGGCTAAGATATACATGACGAGGATTGTATGTTTGCATGGAGTTCCGAGGAGTATCGTATCAGATAGAGGAACCCAATTCACCTCGAAGTTCTGGAAGCAGTTGCACGAAACATTGGGAACCAGGTTGGAGTTTAGCACAGCTTTCCACCCACAGACAGATGGACAGACCGAGAGAGTCAATCAGATTTTGGAGGATATGCTTAGAGCTTGTGTTTTGGATTATGGATCAAGTTGGGATGACAACCTGCCATACGCGGAGTTTTCTTACAACAACAATTATCAGTCCAGTTTGAAGATGGCCCCTTTCGGAGCCTTGTACGGAAGGAGGTGCAGAACCCCATTGTTGTGGGATGAGGTTGGAGATCCCAGTTGTTTGGACCAGATTTGATTAAGGAGTCTGAACAGAAAGTAAAATTGATTCGCGATAGGCTCAAGGTAGCTCAGTCAAGGCAGAAGAGCTATGCAGATTCGAAATGCAAGGAGACAGAATGCGCAGTCGGAGACAGAGTTTATCTTCGAGTATCTCCACTTCGAGGAGTTAAGCGTTTTGGAGTTAAAGGAAAGTTAGCGCCACGTTTTGTGGGGCCATACAAGGTTTTGGAACGCATGGGAGAGGTAGCATACAAGTTGGAATTACCCGAGGGATTGTCAGGAGTTCACGATGTGTTCCATGTTTCACAGTTGAAGAAGTGTCACGCGGAGATGGCTGATATACCACTGAGAGATACGGTGCCATTGGAAACGATTCAGTTGAAAGAAGATCTGACCTATGAAGAGAAACCTGTTAAGATTCTGGATTATGCCAGCAGAGTTACCAGCAGCAAGGTTATCAAGTTTTGCAAGGTTTAGTGGAGCCACCACACAGAGGAAGAAGCCACCTGGGAACGAGAGGAAGATCTGCTCAAGGACCACCCTCACCTATTTGCTAGTCAACCCGAATCTCGAGGGCGAGATTCATCTTAAGGGGGGTAGGTTTGTAACATCCCAAATTTTCAATTTGGAATGTTATACATAGATCATCATGCATATCATATTCTTATTGCATTGTTGGCTCGATCCTAGAAATTCTACACAACTCAAGGACCCTCGGAGAGAGTTGGAGATTTCGTTATTTTCATATTTGGGGTTTTTCCCAAATTTTGAAAATAGGATCATTGATTTTATTTATTTTATCTTCAATTATTTCTACTACCAAAAATTCAGAGAGGGAATAAAATGACTTTCCCAAAATAAAGAAATAATGAAGATTTAATAAAAGAATCAAATAAGATTTATTTTGGAGTTTTTCGCTTTTTTTTGAATTTAGGAAAAATGAGCGTTTTTCAAAATTGCATTTAGGCCCCAAATAAATGTTCATCTAGTCCGGCTTGATTTTAGAAGTCGGGGAAAATTTATTTCGGGATTTTTGGAGTCCGTTTAGTATTTCTTTTTATTTTTCTGCCGAGCGTAATGTTTAAAAAAAACGCGCGCACCGACTTCGGGCCATACCCGAGCGGGACTCCGCTCGGGGGGCGCTTTATAAAGCGCGGGACCTCGCCGCCAGCCCGCCAGCTCGCCCCGCCCCGCCAGCCCGTTACGCCGCCCCGGCCCACCCGCAAACCCTAACCCTAGCCAGCCGCCGCCACCAGCCGCCGCCGCCGCCGGAGCCGCCCCACCACCACCCCGCATCCCGAGGTTCGCCGCCGCCTCGAATCGCGTGCCGCCGGTTTTCTTAAAAACCGGGCGGTTTTTCTTTTCCGTTTTTTTGGTTTTTTTTGATTCGTTTTATTTTAGTTTTTGGTTTTTTTATTTCGGTTTAGGTTAATTAGTGGACGTTCGTCCGTTAGTTCGTCTTAGCAAACACTTTTCGTCAGATTCGTTAGATTAACGAACGTTCGTTCGTTAATCTGTTCGTCATTTTTCTTTTTCTCGGATTTTCCGCGGTTATTTTCTGATCGCGATTTCTGATCCGATTTTCGATTTAGTATAACTTTTCGCTCGTATCGGAATCAGGCGATTCAAGCGCCTGGAGTTTCGTCTCGAAACCCTCTTTCCGAATAATCTACTTAAACAAGTTTTTGCTTCTGTAAAATTTGACTTAGATCCAGATTAGTAAAATGAAGCTGTTTTCTTTCGCCGTTTGACTTTCGTTGCTTCTTTTGATTGGATTTCTTTTGCAAACCGGAGTTCTTAAGTTGAACATTCTGGTTGGATTTTTTGTTCGAGTTTTACCTATGCATTAGATGAGTACTTATTGTATGCTTGTTTGTTTGTCTGCGATAGAATACCCGGAGTGCGCCGCCTGTTACTTCGAGTCTCTAGGTCTCACGGATCATCAGCAAGGCAAGTAACACTTGATCATACCTTTCTACCACCCAGTTTTTATGCATTAGATCTATCCTCAAACATTGCATGATTAGGATCTAATTAAATTGTGGGATGGGAAGTAGATGAGGTAGTACCTATTACCTGTTTTATTATCAAACCTTTGGGAGTTACTTCTACGTTTGCTTATTATGCTATGCTATGCTAGTAGACGTGGATTGGGTGAGTGTATCCATGACAGATGTGAGATTGTAAATTAATGGTTTATTTAAGGTGGCAACTTGAATACACATCTGGGTGGATTGAGGCACCTATTTTCTAGCAGGACTTGCATGTATTTCTTCGGACCGCCACCCAGGCTCAAAGGGATCATGAGATTATTCAAACTAGAAACTTATGTGTGCAGCCACAAGCCATTATGGGCTCTGGCATAGTTGACTAAGTTGTGCGAACTCTTACAGGTAGACTAGCAGATGTAGGGGAAAGTAGGTGTACCGGTCTACCACATGTAAGGTGCTAATGCTTCCGAAAGACTATGTCTCGGTCATCCGTTTCTCAAACATCATGTAGTGCGAGGAAATCAAACGGAGGCGATCGAGTCTTGTGGGAAAAGTGCGCAAACCTCTATAGAGTGTATAAACTAATCATCGTTAGCCGTGTCCCCGGTTATGGACGTTTTGAGTATCTAGTACTTGATTATCATGTGAATCTCATCATGTTACTATAATTAATATTGTTGGGTTTTAATGAGTACTTTTTAATTGGGATTGAGAATGCTGTCAACCATTCTCAATGTTTAACAACCACCATGATAGTTAAATAAATTTATTCCTTTGCAGTAGGGAAAAATTGGCTTTTCGCAAAAACTGTAACCATAGAGCTTTACCACCAGCCAAATATGCATGTAGTATAGCCTATCTCCATTGTTACTCTCTATGTGTTACATTGCCAGCATATTCCATGTGCTGACCCGTTTTCGGGCTGCAACGTTTCATGTTGCAGACTTTTCAGACGATGAGTAAGGTGCTTTTAGGTCGTGGTTCTATACTCAGTGATGCCGTTGGAGTTGATGGACTCGCTTATATTCCAAGCCTTCCGCTGTTATCGTTTTAGATGGCCTTAAGCGATATTTATTTCAATAAGTTCTCTTTTGAGACATTCGATGTAATAAGTGTGTGATTGCTACTCTATTATAAATCCTCCAAGTACTGTGTGGTGTCAGCATTACTGATCCAGGGATGACACTGAGCACAGAGATCAGACTATTTGAGGTCTGGTCGCTACAATGGAATATCCCTTATCATGTATTTTGCATGAATTTTGTATGCATATGTGGATGTGAAGCGAACCTATTTTTATCAAGTTCTGCTTTACCTGTATTACTACTAACACCGCGTAGCACTAATATAATGCCCGCGTGCAGTGTAACCAAGTAAAGGTTTGTGGAGCAATTATGGTGTTGTATGATCATATGACATATGTAATTTTTTGTTTATGTTTGTACCTTACATGGTATTAGCACTAACTCTATATAGCGTCATTTTATTGGCGCTCGTGTGTAGCATAACCCACGTAAAGTAAGTTTGTGATATCCATTTGTGATGATGCTAATAGTTTAGGCTCTTATAGCATGGGAGCATTTCATGACATATTTTATTTGACTGTGGACCAAATATGGGGCCTGAATACTTTGTTTAATTTTCTTTTACTTGTATTACTACTAACACCGTGTAGCATTATGATAATGCCCACGTGTAGCGCAACCAAGTAAGATTGTTTTTTTATGATGCGACATGTTCTATCATTCATCTTGCATGATTTTGGTTTCTAGGTGTGTATCATGAACACATTTTTTAAATTAAGTCTTGCCCTGCTCGTATTACTACTAACACCGCGTGGCATTAAGATAATGCCCGCGTGCAGCGTAACCAAGTGAGGGAATATATTTTTATGCTCTTGTTTATATTGCAACTAGCATGACACATAATGCCCGTAGCGCAACCAAACAAGAGATTATCATGAGTTTAGTTCAGTGCGTTCATAATTTCATTCCAACTTAGTCATATCCTTTTTGATGACCAAATTAAGGCATTTTTATATGAGGTTTTCGCACCTATGACACTCTCTTGATTCGTATCCATGTATAGAGACCAAACCAAGGAACGAGGCATTCATATTGGCTTGTATCGCTAAAGGGACCGAACCAAGACGGAGATCAATGGGACGAAGTGCACGCAACATTTAAAGGAACCGTGCTTACAAGAACCATGCATGCTCCTTGACTCGTACCGCGATGGCCGAGCGGAAGGCGAAAGTTTGGGGTAGATATAACATGCTCCTTGGTTTGTACCGCGATGGCCAAACCAAGGACAAAAATTTGGGATGGATGCAACATGCTCTTTAGACTGTACCAAAATGGCCAAACCAAAGACAAAATTTTGAGAGAAATTAACCATGCACCTTAGTCTGTACCGCAATGGCCGGACTAAGGGCGAGAATTTTGGGGAGATGAAACATACACCTTAATTTGTACCACGATGGCCGAATTAAGGACAAGAATTTTAGGATAGAAGGAGGAAGAAAACTCCCTGGCCTGTACTGCAATGGCCAAACCAGGGGCTAGAGGAGAACCATAAACCCCACCTTCAAGCTTTCGGCAAGCACAATGCCTGCCTCCTCCTTTCTTTCTGTGCTCCTTTACTGTGTATGTGTGATTTTTAGCAGGGAAGAGGAACAAACTCAGGGCCGACGAGCAAATGAATGAGTAGTCCATCAGTGTATGCTGGGAGCATGTATTTATAGGAGCAGGGGAGCAGCGGAGCGCTGCGGCTGGACGCCCGCGTGCCCACGTCCACCGATCGTGGGAACGTGGGATGATGGGAGCGTGCTGGCCTCTCCTTTTTCTATTTCTTTAATCCCTAATCAACTGACAGTTGTCTCTAATAAATCAGGGTGGGCTTAAACAATTATTTTCCCATCATCGGCCGTATGGGCCTGGGGTCCATGCATGCATGCAGCTTTGTAAGTGACCAATGCATGTACGTAGCTCATTTATTTAAATGGGCTAAGCCTGATTAGCTCTAATAATCTATTAAAGCTAATTTGCTTGGGGAAATACATTTACATTGTACCAGTATTTCATTAGCGGACATGGAATAATATGCTCACATTTATTCCATGAGATAATATTCTAGCGATATTTGCAGCGTCCATGATAATTTAAATTTATGCCGGCATTAGAATCCAATATTCGATAACAGTGTATGTCTGTGCAAACTATCTGTCCTATATGATTTTCTTAGGACAAAAACTTATGATTGTTATTCCCTTCCGTCATATTTTAGGTTTATCGGCCTTTTCCAATGTTTGAAAAACCTTCAATATATCATATCATTATTTTCGATCTCGTCGTTTTGAACGGTTATATTTTATTTATTTATCTTAAATTGTTGTAAAACGGATTTTTGCCGTTTCGCATTTTTATTTTATGTGGTATGTACATTTTAATTTATCATGGTCAAAATCCATGTCAACAAGAACTCGTCAAGAGCACTCTGGTTGTGATCTTTCGGTTCAACGAGGAACTTCTGCCAAAATGGTTCATGGTATTTGGAGGAAGGGAATACCACGGACCTCGAGGACTATCGCAAAGGTTACTAATGTCCTAAAGGAACGAGCAACACTATCAACATGAATGAGTAGAGTGAATCTCGGGTTCAAGAACCCAGGAATGGAATGCCTACTACTAAATGGCATCACGGGATGCTTTCGAGAATGATGGCCAGAGTCATCACACTGGGACACAAAACATGGCTAGATTACTAGGCGATTAGCAAGACACTTAGGGTCATAATAATAACTCCAACATAAATGCTGAGGCAATGAAATACCTCAACACACTAGTTAGTATGGTTGATCTGGCACAAAGGATCTTCAGAACAGTAAGAAGGAATTTGCAAATGCACCAGACTATTTAGAAACCCGGGATGACTCGGACAGCATAACGGCTGTAAATGCTCGAAAAGATTTAAGACATCCTGCAAATGGTGGCATAACCACTCGATCATCATAATATGAAGGTCCTGGGATCAACTATGAATACACGAAGGTAGTAGGAAACTGGACTGAGGCTTAAATCCAACAATCTTAAAAGTCTACGGATTAGTAACACGTGATCCTGATAGAAAGAAGAGATAGCCTAGTCCTTAACCCCGGTAGAAAGAAGAGGCTGACTCAGATCAGAAGGCCATAAGGTATAAGGAGTAAAAAGAGCCTTACGTTCCATCTCACAATCAATTCCCTTATATAACTAAAGAATTTCTAGACTCAACTTCTACCAGTTTGGCTTGGTAATCCTACAGGCTGTCAAGCTCTGATACCAAAGCTGTCAGGACCTCGACTCAATGGCACACCGATGTAGCATGTAACCCCTCATATCACTTTGCAGCCTCACGCACGGTATTCACACGGGTGTCGCCTTACCAGGCCCGGGACCGTTTGCACCTTTTGGCACACGTATAAGATGGTGTCGCTAGCATCCATATGACAAGAAGCCCGGGCTGACATGGCTAGTCATGGATCCAAAGTGGCACTAACTTACAGGGACAGGCATACATGACCCAGCAACGAACGTGTCGGTCATCAGCGAGTGAATCCGGGCTGTAGCAACTAGGCTAGCAGGACTCTGATAAATCGGGCTATAGTAGGCTAACAGGACTCCGGTAGACACCGCGTGACATTTCCCCGAAGGGACAGATACAGGAACGAAGAAAGACACATGCCGGCCAGCCTAAGTGTTCCGGAGCAGTAGCAAGCTACCAAGGCTCAGTGGAAGCACTAGGAGACATTTCCCGGTAAGAGAGGCTACCAAGGATAAACAACTAGATAGTCAGATCCCACACATACCAAGCATTTCAATAACATACACACAATATGCTCGATATGTGCAAATACAACATGGCATCACATCATGACTCTACAACTCAAGTATTTATTAAATAGGCTCCGAGGAGCGAGATATTACAACCATGGGTCGCATGACCCAACAACCAGAACATACAAGTCAAAGCACGAGCGGAAGCTTAACATGTCTGAGTAGAGACATCAACAAATGAAAAAGGCTGAGAAGCCTGACTATCTACCAGATCCTGCCGAGGGCACAAGATCGTAGCTGAGGTAACAAGCTAAACGTCGAAGTCCACGTGGAACTACTAGTGAGACTGAAGTCTCTTTGCAAAAACATAAATTAAGCAAACGTGAGTACAAATGTACCTAGCAAGACTTACATCAGAACTATCTACATATGCATCAGTATCAACAAAGGGGGTGGTGGAGTTTGACTGTAGCAAGCTAGCTTTGACTCGGTGGCTATCCTGAAAAACGACTACAAGTAACTCTTTTGAGGTGGCGCACACGAGTCCACATATTCACCAATCAATACACCACTATGGATCTGCTCCCGTCTCGCTACGAGAACGCCATCCATAGCACTCACGCTTATCTTGCGCATTTTAGGGTATCCACTTCAAGTTATCTATGAACTGTACAGGCAACCCAGAAGTCCTTTACCACGGACACGGCTATTCGAATAGATGATGTTAACCCTGCAGGGTGTACTTCCTCACACACGCTCTCGCCACTTACCGCCATGTACACCTCGTGTATCTCGGCAACCTTCAAGCGGAAGCCTGGCGAGGGAGTCGGCCACGACCTGACTAACCACACAAGCCTCTGGTCCAGGTTTATCGCCTATTCGGGTTCCATCCGCTAGGAGATCCGGCCGAGGTGTCGTTCATGGCCCCAGACGATGTGAGTAGGGTTCCCAAGCCCACCTCGACTGGTGGATCTACGCTTGGTACACCATGCCACGATGCCTAGTCTGTCCCAAGCCCACCTGTACCGGGTGCCACTTGGTAGACTACTAACACTACCTACAAACACCAGAAACTAGTTGCAACTCTTGGATTAATATGTCGAGAGGGGTCAAGTTACCGGAACCCAATGTGTGGTAGTAACTGTTCATGGATCACAAACACAGAACTCAGTTCCTGAGGACGACAACAATGAGACAACCCACCATGTACTCCTACATGGCCTCTCACCACTACCTTTACCAAGTCGTGTTCACACACTTAGCTCTCAACAGTAGGACATGTTCACACACCTCCGATTCATCCGCGATGAATCGGACCTGACTCAACTCTAAGCAGTAGCAGGCATGACAAACAAGCATGAATGAGTAGGCACATCAGGGCTCAAACAACTCCTACTCATGCTAGTGGGTTTCATCTATTTACTGTGGCAATGACAGGTCATGCAGAGGAAAAGGGTTCAACTACCGCAGCATGCCACAGTTGAATCGTTGTTGTCCTAATGCAGTAAAAGAGAGCAGGAGTGAGAGAGTGGGATTGTATCGGAATGAACAAGGGGGTTTTGCTTTCCTGGCACTTCTGAAGATAATATAGCTCTTCATCGGTGTCATCGAACTCATCGTTGGAACATCGTCTACCGAGAGGGGACAAATACCGGCAACAGAGAAGAAACACAATCAATGCAATTCAACAATATGATGCATGATCATGACATGGTAAAATGAGTGTTTTGGGCTAATTCAACTACAACCAGGTGGGTTTGAGCTATTTTGAACCAAAGATTCAAAGTTCAAACTCACCTGTGATCTTAAATAGCGCTTTCTCATGTTTTGCACTAAACAGCAAGTTAGCTTGTTTAAACATGCATGAAACCAGTTCAGATTGATAGATTGGATTTTTCTGATCATTTTTCATATATAACTTATTTCATTCTGAGCTACGGTTGATTTTCTATGATTTTTTAGAAGTTTAGGACATTTTCTGGAATTTTCAGATATTTCTAAAATAGAAATAATCCAGAAAAGGGGTTTATTGCGTCAGCACTGCATCATGGTGATGTCAGCAGGTCAACTAGGCGGGTCCAGGTCAAAACTGACCAGTGGGGTCCACTCGTCAGTGACACCGGGTCAATGACATGTGGGTCCGGTCAACGGCCACGTCAGCGAGGTCAACGCCGACGCGTGGGGCCACTGTGATTAACCTAAACTAAGCAGAAGTTTAAGCCGTGGTTAGTTAAGGATGTGGACCCATATGTCAGTGAAAGAGGGGGCTAGTTAGCAGGGTGATTAGTCCTAACTAGGAGGCCACGTCAGCGCACCGGTGGTTAGCCGCCGGCGACCAAACAAGGCGGCGGAGGCACTCGGGATTCACCGTCCGGCGGCCGTTCGACTCGGGGTTTGGCCCTATGGGCTGCTAGACGTGCGCCGCATCCAATGGAGCATGCGGCTAGGTGAGAGGAGGCCGGAGACGATGGCTGCAACGATGGCAGGCGGCGGCCGGAGTTCGGTTGCGCTCGGAACCAGCATTGTGGTGCACGACAGGTCGAGCGGTGGGGTGCTAGGTGCTCCTGCAAACGTGCTGAGCACGGTGACGCTCTCAGACGCGGTGGAGGTGGGCTCTAGCCACGGCGGCGACGAAGCGCAACGGCGGAGAGCTTCGGTCGGGGTGTCCAAAGGGGCTAGAGAAGGAAATCGACAGAGGGGAGAGAGAGTTTGGGTAGAGGAGCTCATGGTGAGGTCGTCGGTGATCTCCGCATGCTCGAGAGCGGCTCGATGACGGCTGAAAGTTGCCGGTGAAATCCGTGGCCGAAGGAGGAAGATGGGGGCGAGGACGGTGTGTCAGGGCTCTTCTGGTCACCTGAGACGACGAGGAGGACGAGAGCGGAACGGCGGAGCTCGGCGACAAGTTGGATAGGCAAGGGGGGCTCGGTGGCCGCGGTGGTGACGAGCGGCGACGGCGAGCTCCGCTCGGGGAAGGAAGCAGAGGAGCAAGGGGAAGAGAGGTCCAGAGAGCAAGGGAGAAGCAGAGGGGGCCCAGGGTGTCGTGGGCGGCACCGCGCTGGCCAGGGGAGGCTAGGCAGGCAATTGCGTGCCAGCACACGCGGGTGCCGTGCTCGGCTTGCCTCTGCCAGTAGGCAGAGGTTGAAGACAGGTATGCCCCTGGTGGGCTGGGCCGCACAGTAGTGGGCTGGCCTCTCTGGTGGCTGCACAAGTGAGGCCAGGTAAGCTCTCCCTCTCTTCTGTTTTCTAATTTGTTTTTGTTTTCTAATTATTTGCCTCTGTTTTGAGCTTAGGAAAAATACCAAGGCATTTCCTAAAATCCTGAAAATATTCATGGACACTTGCTGAATTATTTCAGTGGCCCAAAAATAGTTCCAACATTATTTGCACATTTAAATTGTTTATAGTATTTAAATGCCCAAAGTCAAATACAATAAGATTTAACTCAAAAATCCAGAATGGCCTAGAAATATGTGCATCATTTTTGGCAGAGGTTTTCAGCTTTAACAAAAATCATGAACTTTTCTAAAGGGCATTTGGGTTCATTGAAAAATAATTCAGGTTGAACCTATTTGAATTTCATTTGGAGCTAGGGTTTGACAGTCCCCAATTCAGGTTTAAATGAAATTTAGACATGATGCAACAACCAATCTAGTCCAAGTGCATAGCAAGGCTAGGGACGTGACAAAACAGTGGTGTGAAAAACCCGTCAAAAAAGGTGCAAAACATTTGCAATGACGGAGGCATCAAACACGGTTCAGATTTTAGTTCCGTGTGTGACGTAGGGCATACAATTCAATGCAATTAACCGTTTGCGATGACGAGCAACAAAAGAAACGGGCAGCCAGATGAAGGTGTGTGCGATAATTATCATACGGTTCACTAGGATGAACTGTTTGTGATTACGCAACACAAAAGAAATGGTCAGCCAAATCAAGGTGTGTGCGATATACGGCATGCGGTTCATGCGGATGAACTGTTTGTGTTGAGACAAGAGAACATAAACGGTTCAATATAACATGATGTGTGTGATAAGCGGGAAATAGGTCTGTAATCAGAAATATGTGCGTAGACCGATAATAACACAAACGATTGCTGCTAATAAGACGTGTGTGTTGTGCAACAGGATTGCATACAGAACAACTACATATATATTACATGCATGATTAACCAAATTAAACATCCAATTACATAGGTGGCTACTACAACCATGGCATTTGCACACACCAAAGTAAACTATTACATGCATAATTTCATAGGTGGCTACTACACACATAACACTTCCACACATCAATAAAGTAAACTATATATTACATGCATGATTAACTAGCATAAACGATCATCTGATCATCATCTACTTCTAGTGACGCTTGCTCTGCTTGTGGCTCCATCCGGGCTTGTCAATTTGGGTAACGAGGCACTTCCTCATGTCAACGATCCACCTGTACATCTCGAAGCATGTGTACATGCTCTTGGCCACGAACCTGAGGTGAGGTTCATCTAGTCGCCGCACCCAGGCCCTGTGCCAGGATACGACACTTGTTCTCTGGGCATCCTGCTTCATCTTTTCATAGTAGGGGTCGATGATGGCCGAGGCGAGTTTGACCAGGGAGTCCTTCTTCGTGCTGCCCCAGACCCTGTAGTGGTCATCAATTTCGACAAGGTTCTCGCAGGCCAAGCCCGTAACATTGAGCGCTTTTACATCATCGGTGGTTTCCACCATGGCGAACTTGTAGCCGGTGTTCTTGACAAACCTGTTGAAATGGTCGCAAGGCTCTCTGGCCATGCAGTAGTGGTAGATGAGGACATGATGGCGCACGCACAACTGGGTGACAGCAACCTTCTGATCTATGTCGGGACTATCATCAGTGTACTAGAGGTCGATGCCGACCACCTTGTACTTGTATCTAACAAGCAACTTCTCAATGGTGCTGATGTAGTCGTCCACCATGGCCAGGTCAATGGTATACACCACCGAGAGATCCGTCTCCCTCGCGTGGGTCTCCACTTTATGCTCGCTGAACTCCATTGGAGCGCCGCTAGACATCCCCTCTCTATGTGTCATCGTGGGTGTGCTTTGTTGTGTTGTGCGGCATGATCGAAAGGTTGAAGAGACTAAGGCTATAATGGTTGCGGGAATTAAAGGGGAGGCCGGACGGCACGTCCTGATGGCAGTTCTAATTCGCAGCGTGTAACTCCATCGTGGCGCACGTAATTGCACCGCGTGGCAAGGCACGCAGCGCAACCACATGCATATGGGGCCCCTGACGTGATCGTGCGCAGGCCCAACCGCTGGCAGAGTGCACGCGGAGGGACGTGAGCAGAGCGTTCCGTGGTCGCCACTGATGAGCAACCATGTATATGCATATAGCAGTTGAACACGCAAGGAAAATCTGTCCACAACCCGAGCGCGGCGACGGACGCGAGCAGAGTGCACCGTGGCGCCTAACGGCGAGCACAGCGCACAGCGGCACCTAACAGTTGAACTATTTGTATATATTAAGCACAACTTCTTAATATATGAATGAAATATATGCTTAATTATTGAATTTTAGTTGCAAAAATTAGATAGTGCTAGTGATTTTTAGCTGCATATTTTGAAAAATCGCCATTGGAACTGCTGGATGTCCTCTCTGTATGTGTCATCATGGGTGTGCTTATTGTGTCGTGCGCTGGCCCCAAACACTGGCGGCACAACTTATAAATTGACAGGATGGAATACTAGTCACAGTGATGCATATAATTAAGCAAAGGGATCACACATGTATGTATTTACTAGAACGAGAATGCAATACCATAATAAGAATTAAGGAGGCAAGAAGAAAGATGCATTCATCAACGTACGACCTCCTCCTCCTCAACTCAGTGCGCCGGGCCACCGACCGGCGGCTAAGGATCAGCGGCTTTTGTGGCGTGGTCAATGTGCTTCTCAGCAAAGGCATCCAAGGCTTCCAGTCGGTTGAAGAAGGCCAACATCATAGCATCTTCGCTAGCCTTGTAGATACCTATGTACACAATTTGCTCGTACACGTGGATGTGTAGGTCGATGAATTCTTGCAGGGCGAGGCGCCTCGTGGTGAGCGCGACCTCCAGGTGGACATTCTTCGTGGCGTCGATGGGCAGTCGCAGGGCCACCAATGCTTGAAAGAGGTTCCGACCATGGAGGCCGACTAGGGTGGGAGGCAATGAGGAGCCCGGCCGCGCGGGCTGGAGGAGCACGGCAATGTAGTCCGCGAGCTTCTTGACGATGACAAACTTGTTGGTGGTGGCAATGATCATCTGGTCCAACTGAGAGTCATAGATGGCGTCGACGGCGGCCATCCACTAGCTGGTCGCCAACACCGTCTAGAGGCGATCCTCGGTGCCATGCCGCAGGCCGACGTCGTGGACCGTCTGGCACAGTCGCTGGCCGCTCGCGCGCATCGCCGCCATGGGTCTGGAGTGAGCATTTTTGCGCTTAGTGTAGGTGCTTAGGCAAATGCTTAGGTGCGTACGATGTGGTAGATGCATTGGAATGAAGGGGCGCCTTTATATGAGTGCAAACTGCGTTGCATTGACATTGTGCTGCCTCTTTTCCCAGTCCTCCTCCCATTACTTCCGTCATGCATTCATGATGCTAATTGAAGGAGGATGCATCATTGGCCGTTCAACATTTCGGGAACCGCTACCCTCTCCCTCTTCTGCATTAAAGCCATATCGGGAACTGCGCCACCCGCTGCACGCCCGGCTAAACATGCCTCCTCGCCTCCATCTATGCTTAATTACTGAATTTTAGTTGCAAAAATTAGATACTGCTAGTGATTTTTAGCTTCATATTTTGACAAATCGCAGTGTTACAAGGTTGACAAATGGCAATGTTAGTAGATCAACAAATGACAATCTTTCCAGTTTGACAAATGGCAACATACCCAATATGACAGATGCAAATCTTACCAAATTGTTTGTAAAGTGGTTGCACAAGGGTCATCCAAAACAACCGTTTATGTTGAAAAGATGCACAAATCCTGCTCTTACTTTGCATACGGGTGTTCTTTCTAAAACGTTTGCGATCAAGAGCCATTAAAACCTATAGCCATTAAAACCAAGACACGTGGCGTCATGTGAATGGTTAAAATTTGAATTATACACATAAATGCATTGAAAAACTCAATTAACGCATAAAAATGTCCAAACGAACCTTGAAAAATCCCAAAAATTGACATAACACTCCTGTTGTTCTATGTTGACATGAGAAAAAATTTCAAAGCAATAAGAGGCAATGGATATCGTTCAGTCCCCAAAGGTGGGACGTACCCTACCGAAACCATCAGGCTTGTTGTGAGAAGCTCTTGTTTGTGAGAAGCATATCCCCAAACCTGCCCCAAATGGGACAAATTTTTTACCACGACATGTTAATGCCGCTCCATGACAGCATGCCAAGTTTCATGAATTTCAGACGAGCTTTGGATTTACTAGAATCTAAAAACCAGGTATATATATATCTCAATGTTTGCGGCACAGTGACGGTGGTAGGGTGTTTGACATTCATTCTCATTTCTTGCATGGGACCTAATTAAGCATGCAACCAAGGACACATATTTGAATTTTCAACCAATTTATATGCATTAGAGCATATGTGTGCATGTAGTTCAAATTTGGAATTATGCACATGAATGCATAGAAAACTCAGTTAATGTATAAAAATGTCCAAGCGACCCCCCCAAAATCCAAAAAATTAACACAACACCCCTGTTGTTCAATGCTGACACTAGGAAGAAAATTGAAATCGATAAGAGGCAACGCATCTCGTTTCATCCAGAAAGGTGAGACGTTCCCTACCGAAACCATCGGGCTTGTTGTGAGAAGCTCTGGTTTAATTTGTGAGAAGCATATCCCGAAACCTATCCCAAATGGGACAAAAAATTACCACGACATGTTGATGCCGCTCCATTACAGCATGCCAAGTTTCATGAATTTTAGACGAGCTTTGGATTTACTAAAATTTAAAAACCAGATATATATCTCAATGTTTGCGGCCGAGTGACGGTGGCTGGGTGTTTGACATTCATTCTCATTTCTTGCATGAGACCTAATTAAGCATGCAACCAAGGACATAGATTTGAATTTTCAACCAATTTATATGCATTAGAGCATATGTGTGCATGTAATTCAAATTTGAATTATGCACATGAATGCATAGAAAACTCAGTTAATGTATAAAAATGTCCAAGCGAACCCCAAAAAATCCCAACAATTCACACAACACCCCTATTGATCTATGTTGACACTAGAAAAAAAACATAAATCGAGAAGAGGCAATGCATATCATTTCGTCCAAAGGTAAAACGTTCCCTACCAAAACCATCGGGCTTGTTCTGAGAAGCTCTGGTTTGTGAGAAGCATATCCCCAAACCTGCCCCAAATGGAATAAAAAATTTACCATGGCATGTGATGCCGCTCCATGACAGTATGCCAAGTTTCATGAATTTCAGACGAGCTTTGGATTTACTAGAATTTAAAAACCAGGCATATATCTCAATGTTTGCGGCCGAGTGACGGTGGGAGGGTGTTTGGCATTCATTCTGATTTCTTGCATGGGACCTAATTAAGCATGCAACCAAGGACACATATATTAATTTTCAACTAATTTATATGCATTAGAGCATGTGCATGTAGTTCAGATTTTAATTATGCACATGAATGCATAGAAAACTCAGTTAATGTATAAAAATGTCCAAGCAAACCCCAAAAAATCCCAAAAATTGACACAACACCCCTATTGTTCTATGTTGACACTCGGAAAAAAATTTGAAATGAAGAAGATGCAACGGATATCGTTTTGTCCAGAACGGTGAAACGTTCCCTACAGAAACCATCATGCTTGTTGTGAGAGAAGCCCTGGTTTGTGAGAAGCTTATACCATAACCTGGCCCAAATGGGATAACATTTTTTACCCCAACATCTTGATGTCGTTCCATGATAGCATGCCAAGGTTCATGAATTTTAGATGAGTTTTGTATTTACTAGAATTACAAAAGCAAGCACCTCAACATTTGCCGGAGAGCCACGGTGCTGTGGTGTTTGAAATTCATCCCCATTTCTTGAACGGATGTAAGTATCAATCCATGGACACTTATATCATTTTACAACCCATTTTGGTGCACCAGAGCATGTGCATGTGGTTTAATTTTGAATTGTGCACCTGAAATTTCTAGAAAACCAAGTTACCGTATAAAAATGTCCAAACGAACCCTGAATAATTCCAAATTTTTTGACGACACACCTATAGTTGCATGTTCACTACAGATAGAAGTTCTAGCAATTCAAACACCATCCTTTGCAGCTGTGCCCCCATTATGTAATTCAAATCAAGATGAAAAATCAAGTAGATCCCACACAGTTTGTTATCACCAACCGTGTGAGATGCAGTACAAAATATCCTGGAGCACCGTCGGTGTATAGTACGCCTATGGAGTACTCGAGAAGGTTCGCCGGCTACAGTCCACAACCCCATCTGAATAAGGGACCGTGTCTGATGACACTTTGAGCGCTAGTTTTTTTGCTAAAGCGATTCCAAATTTTCGGCTTCCGCGGAAATATCTACCTCCCTTACCAAAAGCAACATTTCCCCTGTTTCCGCCTTCCTTTCCAAGTTGAAACCTTCACTACTTGCTTGCAGCGCCGCCTCCTCGCCGGCGACCCTCCTTCAGGCTGCTCGGCCTCGCCTATCCAGGCAGGTAATCCACACCCGAACCCCGTCCTCCTCCTCCTTCCACATCCCACATGCCCCGACCGCCGGCGCGAGCGCGACACCTTCCACCCAAATCACCAACCTCTCCACCAAATAAGCGTTGTCCTAAGACATGGTGCACGTAGTATAGCCAGGATCTCAAGGAGCATTTGGTAGCGGAGAAGCAAATCGCGGCAGCACACGCGGATGAGGTCGCGATGGCTGCCATTCGTGCTGACCCCCAGATCTTGGAGGAGCACCTCACCGTCAAGGCCACCGTCGACGCCTCACTCGCCGACGCCGCGATGCGGTTGGCTGCTTTAAACGATAGTTCGTGGCATTTTCTCGAGGGCACCGTTGGTGCCTTTGACAAAGACTACAAGGTGTTTTCTCAGTGTGCACGTGCTTACCTCATCTCGAGAGCCAGCAGGTTGGTGCCTGGAGCGGCTCAGGCAACTCACCACTATGATGAGGGCACCCATGATGCGGAGGACTTGCCCTCTTCCATGTCCAAGGAGCCAATCGTCATCGATATCTCCGACAATGAGTAGCTTGTATTATTAGCTCACTATAAGGACCCGTGTTCAGTTTGCTAGCTACTACCTTTCCTTAACACATTTTAGTGAATTGTGCTATCTACTTTTACCATGCAATCTTCTGCTCTAGTGTATATGTTCTATATGTCGTGCAATGTGGTGTTCAGTTAACTGTTTGGTTCAATTCTGCAAATGTGATGTTCAGTTCTTTAGGGTGCAATTTTCCAAGTTGTCAAGCACGCTTGGTTTGGTTAGCTGTCTGATCTTCTATTAGGAGTATGTTATATTGTGCAATGTGGTGCTCAGTTAACGTTTGGTTCATTTGTTGTGGTGTTTAGTTAAGTGTTTGGTTCAATTCTGCAATGCGATGTTCAATTGTTGTGTGTGCATTCTGTTATTGTATACAATGTGAGAAATAAATCGAATTTGGCTGTACTAAATACATGAGAAATAAATACAATTGCTATATTTCCAAGTTGTTAAGCATGCTTGGTTTGGTTAACTATCCGATCTTCTATTAGGAGTATGCTATATTTGTGCAATGTGGTGCTCAGTTAACGGTTGGTTCATCTGTTGTGGTGTTTAGTTAACTGCTTGGTTCAATTCTGTAATGCGATGTTCAATTGTTGTGGCTGCATTCTGTTATTGTATACCATGTGAGAATTAAATCGAATTTGGCTGTACTAAATACATGAGAAACAAATACAATTGCTATATTTCCAAGTTTTTAAGAATGCTTGGTTTGGTTAACTGTCCGATCTTCTATTAGGAGTATGTTATATTTGTGCAATGTGGTGCTCAGTTAACGGTTCGTTCATTTGTTGTGGTGTATAGTTAACTGCTTGGTTCAATTCTGCAATGAGATGTTCAATTGTTGTGGCTGCGTTCTGTTATTGTATACGATTATACCTTGTCTTTTTTATTCCTTTGCCCCATTTCCAATATAGAGAAGATATTTATGCACATCCTTGTTTTCAGGCCTTTCCAAAACAGTACACTGATGATTACCTCTCAAACCACCTGTATGGACAGGAGGCGAGGAAGGTTTTCATACAACACCCACGGTTCAATATTGAAGTGTTCCTGAAGAGGACGAAGGATGGATGGTCAATCATCCACAGGCACTAGCCTAAAGTTGCAAAGACCTTCAACATCAATGAATGCTCAGTATTCGCCTTCCGCTTCAGCAGTTTTCCCGATGAGATGCATCTATCTATGTACCATCTATGATGCTAATTTCAAAAGGTTCTAGATGTTGCACGTGAAACTTGGTGCTGGTGCAGTTGTGTAATGGGGTAGCTGAGTGCTGAAGCTATATCATGTTGTACTCTGATGTATTTTAGTTATGAAATCCCGCTTCCTTAATATGGATATGAAATAATGTGTTTAACATGAATGTTAATTAGATTAATAGATGGATTATTAATAATAGGGCAATTAGCCTGCTAATTGGTTTTTTCTATTGCAAACGGTTATTGAGAAAATACCGTGGGCGATGACCTAAGGCAACACACATAGTTTCTTGTACGCACCGTGTGTGATGCATTCAATAACGTAAACGATATTTTTTTAATATTATGTGTGATGGGAAGGCCATCACAAACGATTTAACGGGGAAAATTGTGTGTGATGTACCTACGAACGGATACATTTCCTTGCAGCGATTGTGTGGGATGTATGTACGAACGGAAACATTTCGCGGGGACTAACTATGTGGGATGAACTTACGATTGGAAATGATTTCGCCTATATAATTGTACTTTTTTGAGCACTACTGTACGTATAACCGTATTTTCTCGCTCGCCGGTCGCACATGACCTCATTTTGCCGAGCGTGTGTGCCAGGAAGGCATATCCCCGATGGTTAATGGGTCGTGTGCGAAGGACCCCATAATCGCCCACACTCACTAGGCGACGTTTCCGAATGCCGTTGCGGAAAGGGGTTTAAAATCGTTTGTATAGCACCGACGCGTACCAGTGATATATATATATATATATATATATATATATATATATATATATATATATATATAGGGTGGGTCTATTATGATAACACCTGTTAAGACTCTTATTCTGATAACACCAGCCTTATTCTGCACACCACCAACAGATCGCGCAACCGCCCCTCCCCTCCCGGCCTTCTACCGCGGCAGCGGCCTGGGTGCGCCGCCGCCCCTCCCCTCCCGGCCTTCTTCCGCGGCGGCGGCCTGGGCGCGCCGCTGCCCCTCCCCTCCCCGCTTTCTCCCGCGGCGGCAGCCTGGGAGCGCCGCCGCCCCTCCCCTCCCGGCCTTCTTCCACGGCGGCGGCCAGGCAGCGACGCCGCTCGTCGCCTGTCGGCCTTCTTCTGCGGCAGGCATCGAGCAACACCAGCCTATCGGCCTTCTTCCACGGCAGGAGCTCGGTAGCTTCGCCAACGAGCTCCTCCGGGCCTGCAATTAGCTGTACTTCATTAGATGTGGATTGGTGCTGCCTGGACATCAAACCAATTCGAGCAAGGAGGAGTGTGCGCAAGGTTGCTTCATCCACGATAGGTTCTTGGAATAAGTCTGCATCGACCTTTAGAGCAAATCCTCCTTCCCCGTTCACCTTGAGCAACGTCCAGACCTCCCATGAACTTCTGAAGGGCAAGTGGTCTGCACGGGCGAACGTGAAAGTTGTGCAGACGGACGAGAAGGGAACTTCCTCCTGTAAATGCAAGAAATCACTGCAACACGAGGTAAAGCAATACACTTCCTCAACCATCTCAGTGTAGTTATCCTAGACAAAACAAAGCAGTACAAGCAGTACAGCGCGCCTACAAAACCTGTGCAGTGCGGTTGCTTCAGTTCGTTGTGGGGGAAAATGTAGTGCACTTACTCGGTTATGCAGTACGCTTGTATAGGTTCATTATGGGTAACGATGCAGTGCGGTTGCTTCAGTTCACCTTGCGGGGTGATGCAGTCAGCATGCAATGCTTTGGCAGTACTATTGTGAACACATTGCAGTTCGCATGATTCAGTTCATTTAACCTGACAATGCAGCTCGGTCATTTTGTGTGCAGGAGATGACGTTCAGCAGATACAAAATGCCGCGCATAATTGACAGCACTGAGAACAACAACTTTCAGAAGAGTGGATCTTCTTCTGAAAGAGATACTGGCTGGGTTACCCCGGAGATTCCTCGAGGATTCTTCACGACGACAAACAGGGTGCAGTACTCTCCGGAAGAAGATTTTTTTCCAGGAAGAAGATGTAGTTCAAGATGACGATGATGTCACATTCGTCTGGGAAGGCACTCACCAACGCGATGATGAAGACAATGACGATGAAGATGAGCCGATAACAGTTCTGAACCTTGAGTATAAGCACGAGTTCACTGCGTTTGGACAGCATGTCCGAACAGACAATGATGACGCAGTTGAACACAATGTTGCAGGAGATGATGATTATGTCTATGATGATGTGCCACTGCTCTAAAATTTTCAAACCAATCCACCGAGACATCGTCACAACACTGGAATACCACCACGTCCACCTGCCGCACCCCAAAACTGAGCTCAGCGTCCACTTGCTGCACCCAAAAACAGAGCTCCAAGCAGGCCTGCTGCATTAACTTCGACGCTGCGACCACCAACGGTGCCTCGGTCAAAAGTAAACAGCAGGTACAAATCCTCCTCACTGTTGCCGCCGCGAGATACTCAACTACACAGATCTGCTATAACCCCGCCATGTCCAATACAACCCGGCGAGCTGCAAACACCATCGGACGAACGACTCTACACACATGTAAGTTTATGTTCTGAAAAAAAATAGTTGCAGTCCATTCAGATAACATTGTAGTGCACACTGATATTTCTTATGAGATTTGACTAGGAACACTGCAAATGCTTTATTAAACTCGTATGCACTCCTCGTATTTAAAAAATAGAACATAACAAATTATCTCATAGAGCATTGCAATTAATGCAGGATAAAAACATGCAGCTGAACCTCGTACATGCTGCTGGAATGAAGTTCACCACGTACGACAAGGCATGAGACTGTTACAACAATTATGCAAGATGTGTAGGGTTTGGCATACGCAAGAGGGCAAAATACAGGACAAATGCCTACATTGTCTGCTCAAGAGAAGGGACGTACAAGCAGACTGTGTCAGATTATCACCGGGTACGTCAGAAGACATCAAAAAGGATTGGCTGCAATGCAAAGATTAGAGTCAAAAAAAAGGAAGGATGGCAAATTTGTGATAGAATTGGTTCAACTCAACCACAATCACAAGATGTTGGAAAGCCCCGGGATGCTTTTGCACATGCGATTGCACAAAAAAGACGATCCTTTGTTAGACCAGTTAGTGAAAGACATGCAACTGGACAACCACACACATGCTCAGATGATGTCGACGCTGTCGCGTATGTCCGGTGGTTTGCAGTACATGGGACATACTTGCCACGACTGGGTAAACAAGTAAGCACGTAACAGAGCATATCTCTTGAGCATTTTGTCGGTAATTATTCCCTGTTTGATGAGATAAGTTTGCATTGTCTCTGAAAATGCAGGAAACAGAAGTTTGCCAGAGAAGAGTCTGAAGATGATGTCAAGAAACTTCTGGATTTCTTCGAGAAAATGCAGAAGATAAACCCAGAGTTCTTCTATGATTATGACGTTGATGCAGATAACCGTGTAAGAAACGTCTTTTGGGTGAACGCAAGTTGCAAAGGATCGTATGAAGATTTTGGAGACTACGTTACATTTGACACGACATATAAAACTAACAAATTCCACATGCCGCTGGGAGTGTTTGTGGGGGTGAACCATCATCTACAGAGCACCATGTTTGCTGTTGCACTCGTGCAAGATGAAACAATACCATCATTTGAGTGGGTTTTCAAAACCTTACTGAGGTGTATGAACAACAAGCCGCCAATCTGCATGCTCACAGGTACAAAAAATAAAAAACACCTGCATACTTACGTTTTGTTTGGTGCACTTATATTTCTTCCATCTATCTTGCACACACGCAAACAACTTAATAAAAAAACACTGCTTGTGTCTTCTCAGACCAGTGTTCTTCTATGAAGACAGCATTAAAAACTATCCTCCCACAAATTCTCCATAAGCTGTGTCGGTGGCATATCATGAAGAAGTACAAAGACCACCTCGCCTTGCTGTATAAGGCGCACGAGAAGCTCAAGGACGAACTCAATGCAGTGCTGAACCACCCACTAATGCCGTCAGAATTTGAACGAGCATGGAAGAACCTCATTCAGAGGTACAACTTGCAAGATGACGAAGTGATGTATTCGCCGTGGGATGACAGGCACGAGTGGATCTCGGCTTACTACAAGGAAATTTTCTGTGCTCGGATGACTTCCACACAAAGAAGCGATAGCATGAACCGCACACTAAAGAAATTTTTTGTCAGGGAGAAGCATGATCTCCATCTGTTTGCTCAGCAGGTGGATAAGTGCATTCAGACCAGGAAGGCCGTCGAGCATGCAGAGACAGTAGAAAATGAGGTAAACAAAATGTCAATCAAAAACTGCTAAAAATATGACTACAAAAACAAACAATTTTTTCATTTCTCTAGTTCATAACAGTGCATTTGTGATCATGCAGTCAGAGGTAAAAACAACAACAATGTTTGCGTTCGAATTTCAGCTATCAAAAGTGTATACAAGGGCAGTGTTTGCAGATTTCAAAGAAACACTCTACCGTAGCACTGCATTCAGAGCAGAACGGTGCCCTGAGAACCCGACAAAGTATCTCGTACACCACTACAACAGATCGGATGCATTTGACTGGACAAGGCATAATTTCCAAGTGGTCGCCGATGAAGAGAAAGGTGTCTACGAATGTGAGTGCAAACTCTGGACACACACAGGTGAGACTCCTAGCAAAAAAAATTCTAGATTCTGATAGTCATGCACGAAAGCTCACTTACTGAACTTTAAAAGTCCACATGCATGAGTAATTCACAAAACCAAATGAAGTTCACTTCTTTAAAAATGAACAAATAATGAAAAAATGTGTTTACTAATTTCATGCAGTTCACTTAGAGAACAAAAAAAAATCATGTGTTTGTCTGCAGGGCTCTTTTGTGTCCATGTGTTATGCATGCTTTCTCATTTGAGAGTACTCAACATTATTGAGGTGTACATCATGAAAAGATACACCCGTAACGCAAGATCAGATGCAACGTTTGACAGAAGAGACTACGAACAAACAGCACCAGATGGAACCTCGCTTTTTGCCGTAGAAAATTGCTGACAGAAACAGCAATGGACCTTGCAAACAGAGCGACAAGGTCCGATGCTAGGTGCCACAGAGCGTTGTCTGGTATGAGGGCACTGATCGAGGACGTTGACGTGCTCAACAAAGAAGAAGAAGAAGAAGCAGCAAAACTAAAGCAAGCAGAGAAATCCCAGCATGAAAATAATGCCGAGCAAGTAGAAAATACTGAACACAGCGGAACTGGTGCTATAAAAAAAGAAACAATTCTTCCACCTCCTGTTTCAAACACAAGAGGAAGGAAGAAAGGGGGTGATGCAACCCAGAAAAAGGTGGCATGCAAGGAGAAAAATGATGACAAAAACAATAAGCCACAGCCTGAGCTGGATAGTGATGGTCACCCACTAGGAGTTAAAATGTGCAGAACATGTAATGAGATCAGCGGCCACAATTCCAGGACGTGTACAAAAAGAAATGAACAAGAAAAACGAGGACATGGAGATGCACAACAAAACAGAAATTCCACTCACAACACTAAGAAATGGACGAAACCGAGACATTGTAGCATCTGCAAAAAGAGGAAGAGACACAATTCAAGAACCTGCCTCAAAAGAAAAAGAAAAAGATCAGAAAATGAGGAAGACAAAGAAGGTGAGATCAAAGAAGAAGATGATGACACAACTGAATAAGAAATGGCTTATGAAGAAGCAGATGGAGAAGAGGAGGAAGAAGAAGAGAGTGAAGAGGACGAAGAACGTGAAGAAACTGAAGAAACAATGGCTTATGAAGAAACAGATGATGAAGATGATGAAGAGGAAGAAGAGAGTGAAGAGACTGAAGAGAGTGAAGAGGACGAAGAACATGAAGAAACAATGCCAACAAGACCACCACAAGGAAATGCTGCTGTACAGAAAAAACCGAGAACAACACCACTTTCAAAAAACAAGGTAGGAGCAAAGAAGGATGCAGTTCACAACATTGGAAAACGAAAACCACCATCAACCAGCACGCGGGGATCAAAGAAGGATGCAGTTCTCAGCACTGGAAAATGAAAGCAGCCAACAACCAGCACGCGGGGAGCAAAGAAGGATGCTGTCCACAGTGCTGAAAAACCAAAGCAGCCATCAACTAGCACGCGGGGAACAAAGAAGGATGCAGTTCACAACACTGAAAAACGAAAGCAACCATTAACCAGCATGCGAGGGGCTACAAACACAAAGGTGCAGAGACAAGTACCAGCAACACCACCACGGAAACAAAAGAAAGTGCGACATTAGACACGCTCCAGTCACCGCACAGAAGCAGCAGGTAAACGACCAAATAGATGAACTTCAATAAATTAATCATATGCATAGCAGTTTGCTTATCTCTATGACTTATGTATCAGTTTAAATTTTGTGTAAACACAAATTTCCCGTTGACTATGAGTTATTCAACTAAACCATGTAAAGAGAAAATGGTATATAGAGTATACCATATATATAGCAGTCTTGAGTAAAACATTGACACATTTTGATTCAAAAACCATGTAAAAAATGCTGTTAGCTCACTGCAGTCCAACAAGTAGTACAGATAAAACACATTTCAATATGCAGTATGGAACTTGCAAATATGCAGTACGCTTCGAACTATCATGCAATACTAGAGACTAACTACATGTAGTACACACCATACAAATTGGGAAAAAAATGTGGAAACATGTAGTGCTCAACTAATATATAAGCAGTTCACATATTGTAACCATGTAAACACAAATTTCTCATTCAATAATAATTGAAGCAGTTCAGATCACAAAAGTGCTTATTACAAAACACATCAAAAAGATGAAGCGTTCAACATGCAAAAGTACTTATTAAAAAATCAACCTCATAACCTTAGCCAATCACGTCAAACGTGATTCTAACCGTACGATCCTCGAGTTCAAAGAAGTTGAGGACAACAACTTGCTTAGACTTCAGGCCACTATCAATGACAAATTCCTTCCATCCTTTCTGTAGACATAGCTGCCCGTCAACGCCTACACTGTACTTGGCTGGTTTAAGGTCTCCATTACCAAGAACAACTTGAAGAATTCCTTTCTTCTTGAGCCGGACATACCTAACAGCTCGTTGAGGAATTTTCTGCAAAAAATAATAAAACTGCTTGAGAACGATACTAGCAGTACAATTCTCATACTATGCACAGAGATAGATGAAGTGCACAACAGTCCAACAAGTAGTACATATAAAACGCATTTCAATATGCTGTATGGAACTTGCAAAATATGTAGTACGCTTCAAACTATGATGCAGTACTAGAGACTAGCTACATGTAGTACACACCACAAATTGGGAAAAAATGTAGAAATATGTAGTGCTCAGCTAATATATAAGTAGTTCACATATTGTAACCATGTAAACTAAAACATACGCTACATGCACACAAGCAAAAAAATAAAAACAAGAAATAAGAACACATTGTAGTACACTTCAAAAAACAAAGAAAAGAGTGCGTTCCTAAAATACTAAAAGTTCAGAATGCAAAGGAATTATACAAAAAAAACACAAAGAAAAATCATATATAACAAAACATACCATCTTGTAGTGAGTCTCCACATCTGTTGGCGTAAGCTGATGGACAAAAGGACTCGTGCAGCCAAGGCCACGCCGAATCAGGGCAGAATAGAACGCAGAAATGTTGATCTGGCCCATATCCATTCCTTTCGTGAATACTGTACCATATGCAAGCTGCTCTACTCGCCCAGTTCGGCACAACACCTTCCCACCACGATGAGCACGACGGGCCTGCGAGCAAGCTGAACAATCACAGTGCATCGGCACACCACAACCATGGCCGCAACAGAAGAGATACGCACAGGGGCCTGGAGCCATCGCAACAAAAACCTAGAAAAGCAAAAAAATAATAATAGGCTGGAGAAAGGAGAGAACTTGCGGCTAGAGGAGAAATGAAATGCAAAGTAAGGGTATAAGTTAGCCTTCATTTATATAAGAGAAATGTAAAAAGGTCAAAATTGACAATTAAAGGGGACTTAAAGGAAATTATGTTCCCAAGAATAAAGGACAATCAATAAAGGCTTATGTTACCAAAGAAAACGGAATGAAAAAGGAAGGTGTACTTTGACTGCAGCAATTCCCACGAACAAAACCGCAGATCATTAAAAAATAATACTCTAAAAAATTATAATCCACAGACCATTTTATGTGTGCAGTTCTCCAAATTCGTACCAGGAAGTTCAGTATATGTGTGGATGAAGTGCAGTACATGCTCAAAATAAAGCAAAAGAGAAGCACTTTTGTGCAGTGCACAAAGCAGAAATTACAGCACCTGATGTAATCCTTAAATGTAAGTCATGCAGTCCGCAGCATTGGCATAGCCAGTCACAACTTTTTGGCACAAAGAAGGATGCACGCAGTGCAAAATGTGTACACCTGCAGCACATGACTATGACGAATGTAGTGCGCATAGGGGCACAAAATCAGTGCACACCCGTACACTAAGAAAAAAGGATACGCAAGAGGAAAAACAATAAAGAAAAATGATACCAATGCAGTGCACAAAAATGTAGCGCAGAATACGTGCAGTACGGAATGTGTGCACATGCTGTACTGAAACTAAATCAATGCAGTGCACAGATGATTTACTAAAAAGTAGCGCGCCCCAGCGTTGAAAAAGATACAAAGGAAAAAAATGACCACCCAGGTGAGCTGGCCCCAGCCAGTCTCGTAGTAGGTCTGCGCCCACAGAAGGCGAGTCGTTCTGAGTCACAATGCATGGGGCCGGTTGCACATGGGCCCACAAGTCAGAGAGCATATAGCTGCGAGCGTCGTGTATAAGCGCCTAAATAAGTATCCGAAGGAGTTCGACTAGTATGCCTCGCCAGCGCTTATAAATAGGTCGGGCGCGCCTTCCGCGGGCGAGGTGGGACTAAACGTTAGGACGCGCACACAGCGAACCAGGAACCAAGCCGTGCTCACAGGCCGACTTGGGACCAAGTGCGTCTCTAAACTACCCGAACACAGGCCCAACAAGGCCGACTAAGAAAAAACAATAAATTCAAAAATAAAGTGGGGGGGGGGGCACCCCCCTTTGCCTACCACTCCCGTACCAGGGATTGCAGTAAGTACAGGCAAAAACAAGATGTAGTACGTGGCTCTAAAAAATGGAGTGCATTACGTTACGCGATGCAGTGCGGTATGGCAATCCAGTTCCCGATTACCTACACGAATAAATACACGCAAAAAACAGTGAAGTATGCACATGTATACACAAGTGCAATTCTGTATTGTAGAAGATGAAGTGCAGGACTATATACGAATGTAGTTCATTATCACACAGGATGCATGTATAAACGTAACAAAATGCCCGTTCGCACAGAAAGTGGTGGTTAAAAAAAATTTACTGATAGAAAATAAAATAAAACCACCTTAAAAAACCCACGTTCACATACAACGACCCGATCGGAGCAGTTCCATCGCCACAAGCCCACGATCACAGATGCAAAACCATCCAACGATCTGCACAACCGCATCGTCAGCGTGATCGTGCAGTTCATCCGACAAGGCCATCCCACCCCGTGCCCTCCCCTTAAATTCAAACTCCTGCAGGAGGCCTTCTCATCCACAACAACACAAGTATCCATTGCGCTGCCACCAAATCGCCCCATATCAACGCAAAAAGCGCCAAGCCCTGCTACCGGCGATGACGTTCACCGACGAGTACAAGGGCGACAAGGCTGTGGAGGCGCACGGCAACACCAAGTTGCACGTCATCCGAACCAACGACAAGAAGCAGATGGCAATATCCCTCGCGCAGTACGAGCGCCACCTCAGCCTCCAGCGCCACAATACGCACAGGGGCCCGTACGACAACGACCCTGAAGCGACACAGAAACCTGCCCTCTGCCAGCTCTCCATCGGCAAGAATCACCCGGTGCTGCTCTTCCAAATGAGCGCCTCTGAAAGGTGCACCATCTTCGACAACTTCCTCGCCGACCCCAGGTACACCTTTGCAGGCTTCTCCATCGACGGTGACAAAACCAGGCAGGAGCGCGTCAAACTAGAGGTCGCCAACTTCGTCGACATCCAGTAGGAGTGGAGGGTGCCCGAGGCAACCAAGGCGTTGGACTCCCTCGGAGACGTCTCCGGCATGCTCATCGACGACTACTACAACAACATGAAGAAGAAGATAACCAACGACGAGCACCAGCACTGGGCCACCCTATGCGGCAAAGGACGCCTACGCAGCGTACGAGATATGGAACCGCATCACCCTCACCCAGGACGGCCTTCGCCGTGCAAAGCTGGAGAAGGAGGAGCCCCCCAGGAAGCACGTCAGGAGCAGCTTGGGATGGGAAGAGCCTAACTGGTGAAGAAGAAGATCGTGCCGGCCAAGAGTCAACAATGCCAGCGTTCTTTTAGAATTATCATCAAATTTACTTTATGTTGTTTGGTTATGTATTGTTAGTTTGCTTGTGTGCTGAACCTAGTTTGCTTGCCATGCACAATCGCTTGTAATGATGAACTTTGATTATGTCAGTTTGCTTTATGTCCAACTTAGTTTGTTGGTGATGAAATTGTCGTACAGAATGCAAACAAGATGCATGTAGTGCAAGTTGTGTACGAATGCAGTACATAATCTGTCGAATGAAGTCTTAACACACCCAAGAAAGCAGTGCACGAACCTAAATTTGAAAAAAAGAATACATAAGAGCAAAAACACAAAAAGAAAAACGCAAACATGTAAATAATTCAATACAATGCGGAAGTACACGAACGCAGCACAGAACCATAATGAATGAAGTACAAGTATGCTTTACTAAGCAGTGCACTCCCATACATTGGGGAAAAAAAGACTATATAATAGCAAAAACACGGGAACAAAAAATGAGAACTGTACATGCAGTACGGAATGTGTGCACATGCAGTACAGAACCCTGATCAATGCAGTGCACGCCCGACATTGAAAAAAACACCTAAGACAGAAAAATACAAAGAAAAAAAATTGACCACCCAGTTGCTACCGGCCCCAACCAGTCTCGTAATAGGTCTGTGCCCACGGAAGGCGAGTCGTTCTGAGTCACAGTGCATGGGGCCGGCCACACATGGGCCCACAGGTCATAGAGCATACAGCTGCGAGCGCCGTGTATAAGCGCCCAAATAAGTATCCAGAGGAGTTCGACCGCTATGCCTCGCCAGCGCTTATAAACATGTCGGGCGCGCCTTCCGCGGGTGAGGTGGGACTAAACATTAGACCGCACACAGCGCATCGGGAACCAGCCGTGCTCACAGGCCGACTTGGGCCCAATTGCGTCTTCACTACCCGAACACAAGGCCAACAAGGCCCACTAAGAAAAAACAATAAGTTCAAAAATAAAACATCAAAAAGAAAAATGAGAAACATTTTTTAAATGAATAACAACAAACAAAAAAAATGTGCGTCGGCACTGTAAGGAACTATTAATAAATAAAACGCAGGAAGCCCGATGTCAATGTACAAATGCAGTCCGCGACGTACAACAATGCAGTTATCCACGTGGAAGCACGAAGTATTTTTTTTCTGAATTACAGTTATCTTCACTCTGCAATGCAGTATGGCTGAAATGAAGAATGCAGCCCTGTTACTTAACCAAAGCAGTCCGACACCCCTACCCACACTACCCTCCATCCACAAAAAAGCTGTATTACCACAAAAAATCAGGAGAAGAAAAGAAAGAACTCCATCAAGAGAAGAAAAAAAAGTACATCTGTGTGAATCCTACTGCAGTACACTACGTAGACCTGAATAGTTCGGTTCTGATAGAAAAGAAGTGCACTGACTTGGACAATTCACTGAAAACACAATCATCACATTTTCTGACAGTTGCGTCAATACATTGATCTAATCATGAAAAAAGAGGCGACGACGTTCCGGATTTCCAACGCACTAACAGAGCCTCCTCATAGCAGAACCTATCTGCAGTTTCCACGTAACTTAAAACAGAGCCCCACCATGCTACCGCCCCGCTCCACCTCTCCCATGTCTTGTCAAGGAGAGCAGAGGAGAGTAGAGGAGAAAACACAACTGCTTCGTCCCCCCAAAAACCCCATTGCATCTTCTTCTCCGCTCTTCCTTTCACTAACCTCTCTCTCTAGAACAAACACCAGAGAGTAGAGGAGAATCAGGGCAGATGCACCTCTGTACAAGCAGCGCCACAAGTACACCAGGGAGCTCCACGACGTCCACCTCCACGGCAATCACAAGCTCCACATCCTTTCCACAACCAAGGGCAAAGACGTGGACTAGATGTTGTCCACGTTCAGGAGGGAGCTCGACGGAATGCCCGCCAAACTAGTCGGCATTGATGTCGAGTACACACACTACGAGAAGCCACAGCGGGCAGCAGTGCTACAGATATGCGTAGAAAAAGAATGCCTTGTCTACCACATATCTGCAGCTAAAGACAGGTAAGAATAACTATTGCTTGTCAATATTGATTTTAAATTTTCTTCACTGCAATTGCTAGAATATTTAAACTTTGGTACTCATTTTTGAAAAGCATGGCATATGAATTCATTGACAGTTTTAATCTGGCTCCATGTATGCCACTCATGTGTTCAATTCTTGAATTATATTATCTAGCAATACACGCAGTTTAATTATATTTTCTTCACTGCAACATTACCATACAAAACATGTATGAAATTAGGTTCAAGAATACAAGCATACACAAAACATGCATTGTTTATGCAACCTATTATCAGATTTACTAGTTATGTTGAACAAAGTATTAACAACTGCTCAATGCAATAGATTCAGATATTCATATTGCAGTTCAGTTTCAGAAAAACACAAAAAAACATTGGTAGTTCTAAAGAAATAAACTATATTCACTCTATACAAATATATTGCAGGCCAATGGAACTAGACAAATTCCTGATGAATGATGAGTACACCTTCGTCGGATTCGCTATTGAAGGAGACAAAAGCAAGCTTAAGGTATCTGGTTTGGAGATCAACTCCGACAACTACATTGATATTCAGGTGGAATGAAGAGACCCATACAATAAAAAGAAGTTTGACTCTTTGGCTGATGTTGCCGGCAGGATGATAGACATTCACTACCATGACATGAAGAAAAAAATTAACCACAAGGAGGACCATACTCTGTGGGGATTTTGCCCGCTGCCAGAAAAGCTTATCAAGTATGCAGCAATAGATGCATTCGCAACATATGAGTCATGGAGAATCATATACGATGTCATAATGGGACTGGACAGGGCAAAAAGAGACAAAGAAGCAAAGAAGAAGAAGAACAAGGCTGTAATCCAATACAACAACTAGAAAAAATCAGGGCTGTGTTTAGTTTCACTTTACTTTAGGCGCTGTGTTGTTCTTTGTTTCATGTATGCAAGATTTTGATGATGTCCATTGCTTCATATCGAACATTTCCTTTGTAAAAACAATGTTAGTTTGCTTGTGATCAATTGCTTTCATAGAAATTAGTTTGCATTAGAACAAGTATCTACACAACTTTGAAAAATTTAATACGTGATACCAAAACATACTATTCACATACAAAACATATTCAAAAACAACATTAAATAAATTGTTTTAGGTAATCTGACTACAAACTCATACATAAAAAAGAAAATATTAATGCAGTTCACAATCATAAAAAAAGGAGTACACATGTCTCAACATGCAGTCCACAAAATAGTAATTATATAAAAAGAAAAAATAATATTAATATTTCTAAAAAAATATAATCCGTATACCATTCTAAACAAACGTGAATACAGTTCATAGAACAAACATAAGGCAGTTCAGGAAGTGTATACATGAAGTGCAGTACATGCATAAATGTAGAACGACAAGGGCCGCAGCAACTTTCATGTGGTGCCCAACACACACACTTGCTACATGAAGTGCAATACTCAACGTTGGTGCAAGCAGTACAGATGACATCATTCGTACTACAACGAAAACATATATCATCCAAAAAAAGAAAAAAATGCTTCAAATAAGGGGAAAAAATTGATCACCCAGCTGCAACCAATCCCCGGACATTCTGTTTTTCCATCAAAGGGGACGCACGCAGACCCCGGAGCCACAACCCTAAGATAGAAAGGGGGGCGACGGGGTATGACGGACTCGCCTACGCATGCGGCGCCGCGGCAAGCCGCGTCGCCTCCTGCTCCGGCTCTTTCCAGGCTCGGCCTCGTAGGGGGATGGGGAGGGGGGGTCACGACCCCCCCTCCCCACCCCATGCTCGGCCTCGCGCTAACGCATGCAGTGCGCTTGGTTGACAGGCGCAGTGCGGACACATTCTGTTTTTCCATCAAAGGGGACGCGCGCAAACCCCGGAGCCACACCCCAAAGATAGACAGGGGGCGACGGGGTATGACGGACTCGCCTACGCATGCGGCGCCGCGGTAAAAGCCGCGTCGCCGCCTGCTCCGGCTCGTTCCAGGCTCGGCCTCGCAGGGGGATGGGGAGGGGGGTCACGACCCCCAACCCCCTGCTCGGCCTCGCGCTAACGCACGCAGTGCGCTTGGTTGACAGGCGCAATGCGGACATTCCGTTTTTCCATCAAAGGGGATGCATGCAAACCCCGGAGCCACACCCCTAAGATAGACAGGGAGCGACAGGGTATGACGGACTCGCCTACGCATGCGGCGCCGCGGCAAGCCGCGTCACCGCCTGCTCCGGCTCGTTCCAGGCTCGGCCTCGTAGGGGGATGGGGGGGGGGGGGTCACGACCCCCCTCCCCACCCACTGCTCGGCCTCGCGCTAACGCACGCAGTGCGCTTGGTTAACAGGCGCAGTGCGAACATTCTGTTTTTCCATCAAAGGGGGCGCACGCAAACCCGGGAGCCACACTCCTAAGATAGACAGGGGGCGACGGGGTATGACGGACTTGCCTACGCATGCGGCGCCGCGGCAAGCCGCGTCGCCCCCTGCTCCGGCTCGTTCCAGGCACGGCCTCGCAGGGGGATGGGGAGGGGGGTCACGACCCTCCCTCCCCACCCCCTGCTCGGCCTCGCGCTAACGCACGCAGTGTGCTCGGTTGACAGGCGTAGTGCGGACATTCTATTTTTCTGTCAAAGGCGACGCACGCAAACCCCGGAGCCACACCCCTAAGATAGACAGGGGGCGACGGGGTATGACGGACTCGCCTACGCATGCGGCGCCGCGGCAAGCCGCGTCGCCACCTGCTCCGGCTCGTTCCAGGCTCGGCCTCGCAGGGGGATGGGGAGGGGGGGTCACGACCCCCCCACCCCTGCTTGGCCTCGCGCTAACGCATGCAGTGCGCTTGGTTGACAGGCGCAGTGCGGACATTCTGTTTTTCCATCAAAGGGGACGCACGCAAAACCCGAAGCGACACCCCTAAGATAGACAGGGGGGCGACAGGGTATGACGGACTCGCCTACGCATGCGGCGCCACGGCAAGCCGCGTCGCCGCCTGCTCTGGCTCGTTCCAGGATCGGCCTTGTAGGGGGATGGGGAGGGGGGTTCACGACCACCCTCCCCACCCCCTGCTCGGCCTTGTGCTAACGCACGCAGTGCGCTTGGTTGACAGGCGCAGTGCAGACATTCTGTTTTTCCATCAAAGGGGACGCACGCAAACCCCGGAGCCACACCGCTAAGATTGATAGGGGTCAACGGGGTATGACGGACTCGCCTACGCATGCGGTGCCACAGCAAGCCGCGTCGCCGCCTGCTTCGGCTCGTTCCAGGCTCGGCCTCGTAGGGGGATGGGGAGGGGGGGTCACGACCCCCCTCCCCACCCCCTGCTCGGCCTCGCGCTAACACATGCAGTGCGCTTGGTTGACATGCGCAGTGCGGACATTCTATTTTTCCATCAAAGGGGACGCACGCAAACCCCGGAGCCACACCCCTAAGATAGACAGGGGCGACGGGGTATGACGGACTCGCCTACGCATGCGGCGCCGCGGCAAGCCACGTTGCCGCCTGCTCCGGCTCGTTCCAGGCTCGGCCTCGCAGGGGGATGGGGAGGGGGGTCACGACCCCCCACCCCCTGCTCGGCCTCGTGCTAACGCACGTAATGCACTTGGTTGACAGGCGCAGTGCGGACATTTTGTTTTTCCATCAAAGGGGACGCACGCAAACCCTAGAGTCACACCCCTAAGATAGATAAGGGGGCGACGGGGTATGACGGACTCGCCTACGCATGCGGCACCGCGGCAAGCCGCATCGCCGCCTGCTCCGGCTCGTTCCAGGCTCGGCCTCGCAGGGGGATGGGGAAGGGGGGTCACGACCCCCTCCCCACCCCCTGCTCGGCCTCGCGCTAACGCACGCAGTGCATAGAGGAACAATACAAAATATATAGACAACTAAAAAAATTGCCCCCAACCCCCATATCTACCTTACCGTACAAACAATAAAAAAACCAACTGCAAATTGCAACTTTAGGCAAAAAGCATTGCATTTTATTTTGGCAAAAAAGCAGTGCGGTATCGTAAAGCAATGCAGTTTCGGCATGCACACACGTGTAGCGCTGAACTTGAAAGACAAAAAAAATGCAGTGCTTTTTGTTGGACAAAGAAGTTTGGCATCAAATGCGATGCAGTTTATCTAACACATACCATACATATAAGCGTGACAAAATGCCAGTTCACATAGACCGTGGTCATCAACAAAAATAATAATTATACACTTATATATACTGTATGATTTATTGATATAAAATACACATACATATACAAATTCGTCCACATATACTGCTGCATAAAAGAACAAGAAAAAACACAACGACAGAAAAAAAAGTCTTTTTCATACATTATCTACCTTAGTCAGCACACACATACACAACATCAAACCCTAGTTATTGTCCATGCACAACCTTTTGCCCCCAGTAGAAAACAGTGCCCCAAATGACTGTTACTGTGTCTGCGACTACGTCTGCGATTGCGACAGGGAAGTGAGCCCGAGGTCCGCAATCAGTACACCTAGCTCAAGCGGCATGTCTTCATAACACAACATGTTAGAAGGATTGAACATCAGTTGGAACATGTACTCGGCCTTCCAATCTTCAACATCAGGATGGAAAAAGAAAAAATAAAAAATGCAGACCAGTGATTAAAAAAAAGGTTGTCATGAAGAACAAAAAAGTGAAAAGAAACCAGAGAAGGTGTTACGTCGGATTTCAAAATTTTCTCAACTAGACGTTGGCCGTCATACAACTGCGTCATCCTCAGAACATAGATTCCGCACTCATTTGCTCCTTGCGCTCGCACGACCGGGTAAGATGGCTTCTGTGCCAATTCAACCCAATCAGGGTGGTTCTTCGATTTATACATTTTTTCACCATAAATCGCCTTCAGCAGCTGAGTCATCCTCCTCATCTGGCAAAAAAAGGAAGCACAAGGTAAGAATAACACACATCACGGATCAAAGTTGATATTCAAAATGAACCAAAAAAAATATAAAAGTTGTTCTCAAACGTCTAGACAATCCCTCTTTTAAGTGCACGCAAGAAAAATGCAGTTCTGTCGCACATATGTTGCAGTGCACTACATAAACAATTGTGGTTCTATGTGTGCTAAAATTTACATGTGCAGTTTATGAAAAAAATGCAGTAGGAGAAACACAAAAAAACTTTACGCTTGACAAGAAAAAATAACATACCACTTCAGTGCAATCTGCGTGGTAGTCAGTCCTGCGCCACCTTGTCGTGACATCAGGATGGCCAATGTACTTCCTACTGTCATGGATATCAAGCGTCTGGCGATGCTGGTTCATCGTGTATAAGGAATAATGACCATCCTTGAATCGCGTCATCATAATCTGTTCGCATAAAAAAATGAAATGAAAAGTTCTTTTGACATGTAGCACCAGGACCACTGTTCCAAAAATAACTATAAAAAGAAATGCAACAAACCAGGAAAAATAAATGATAAAAACAATGAACTTACCAGTTTTGCATCCGACATGTTTGCATCGTCGCTCACAAAAAACTTGAACTGGTTAAATGCATCTTCTAAAACAAACGAGCTATGCACAACTGGCAACACAGGATTTCCGTCATTATCTCTGGCCACAGAGGTTTCCATTTGAAGAACGTACTGCACACAAAAAAGAGCAAAAAAAAGGACATGAAAAAAAGAATAAACAATGCAAGCAGGCATGGACATGAAAAAGCGAGTGCAATAGGAAAGAATGACAGCAAACGTTTACCGTGATAAATAAAGGTGAAAGTAGCACACGTTCACCGGATTAATAAGCTAAACCCAATTCAGGGTCTTGCTTCCAGTAATTGATGACAAAATCCATGATATACGAATACATTAAAGCTCCTTTGCCAAATGTATCATAGATATAGTTGATATTGTAAGTATCGACATCACCAAAAGGACCATGCACCATAAAGAACGCGTTCCTGCAGTAAACATAGACAGATGTGATCAATAAAATTAGAATTAAAATCAAAACACACAAAAAGGATGAAGGGCACACACATCACATAAAACTTACTCGCGGTATTTGGTTACAAAATCTTTGCTGAGAACAAGATCCTTTATTTTAATCGCCTCATCAATATATTTGAATCTCGGAGGCTTCAATTCCTCTATAGAGCATTTCAACTTAAAAGCCCTCTCACCTGCCCTCTTGTTCGAAAATACTTCAACCTCATCCAAAGGAGGACGATTAATTGTTGCACTCCTAGTCCTAGTGACACTTGCACACGGCGTAACAAAATCATCATCATCAACATCATATACATCGTGTGGAGAGCTAGGTCGAGAGACACTTCCACCATCAGGTCCAGATGCCACATTTCTGTTCAAACCATCTCTAGCCAAAGAACAAGAATTATCTAGAGAGATTTCAATGACACAATCCTCCATAACCACCTCAGAACCCTGGGACTCAAACAGTGACGTACAGCCTTCATGAAGCCCCCCATCAAAACCTAAAAACGTGCAGAAAAAACATGGAAGCACTCAGCACAAAACACAAAAACCAAAAAACATGTATACAGAAAAATAGAATGCAGTCCACTTGTATACAGCAATGCAGCACATTTCTCTACAGCAATGCAGCACACTTCTCTACATCAATGCAGCCCACACTTGTATACAGCAATGCAACCCACTTCTCTACAGCAATGCATCACACTTCTCTACATCAATGCAGCCCACACTTGTATACAACAATGCAGCCCACTTCTCTACAGCAATGCAGCACACTTCTCTACATCAATGCAGCCCACACTTGTATACAACAACGCAGCCCACTTCTCTACAGCAATGCAACACACTTCTCTACATCAATGCAGCCCACACTTGTATACAACAACGCAGCCCACATATAAAGAACAATGCAACTCACTTGACCATAAAGAAGCGGAACCAAGTAGTAGACAAAAAATAAATAAAGGGAGGATAAAGAAGTTCAATAAAACAACCTTTATCTCCAAAAATTAGAAGTGATGTTAAATCAAGGCAACACTTCCTCGATGTTAGCCAGCTATAGAGCATGGCCTTTCTGATGTAGCCAATGTGCTCCACCCCAAACTTAGCAACTCGAACACCATCCCATGTCTGCAAGAATTGAAACATATAGAATCCACAATCATGCTTGCAATAAAAAGAATAAAAAACATCAGTTTCACAAAAATGAAGTGAAAACAAAAACTTGAACAGTATGACACAGAAGGGCTGTAAAGAACGCACCCATTTGGCTGCAATGGGACAATGACATGTTTCAACACAAATCCATCAAGTTTAGGAGGATTTAGTGGCTCATCAGAACTTGAGCTCCCTTCTTTCCATGCACGCTTGATATTTTTAACCATCCTCCTAAAAACCCTGACCGCATCTGGGATGCCAGGTTTGTTGAGCGAGTCAAGAAATTCAAACCACCTTTCTTTCACATTTAACGCAACTACACAATAATGACCAACACCATCGCTCGTATCTGGCGGATCAAAAGTTGCAAAAAGGACCTGTTGGAAGCATGAATAAATAAATAAAATTATTATAAGAAGAAAAAACAGAACGCTATAAAAACAAAACAGACAAAATATAGTTTTCAACACATAAAAACGTCTCTCACCATATCCTTTTTATCAACACGCTCCTCGGCTTTTGAGGAGAACATCATTTTAACACTCCAGCCTACAGTACCACCATTCCAAATATTTGTCTGCCGAAACAAAACCAAAAATCAAATAGTGCTCAAGCAAAACAGGTAGTCGCACGAAATCAGAAAAGAAAATCAAAAAATAAAACAAAAATTTCTGCATTCTTACACAAATATGGTACGGGACAACCATTGTCGGAGATCCCTTAAACTTATCTACTAGCAAAGAAACCCCAAGATCTACAAGCCTTGTAGTGAGCATCCCTTTATCCCAAAAGGATTGACCAACTTCGCCAATGCTAATATCACCCATCTCAGTTTTAAAAGCAATCATGTCCCTGAATTTTTCATGAAAAACTGAAACATAAGATACTAAAGAAAAGAACAAAGAAAAAGGGTAAATACAAAAATTAGATAATACATATGAACAAAAGAATTTCTAAAAAACAATACTTCTTCTTCTTGTCCTTCCGAGCCCTCGTAACAGCAGCGTACAACTCATTGTATCTTTTTAGAAGAGCTGGATCAATGCTCGACGGTGTCACAACAGGAAGTTCGTCATTTGTAATAAAAAATATGAAGTTCACTTATCCAAACAATGAAGTTTAAATATTAAGATAAGGAAATTCTGCTAGCTATTTTGAAAATCATAGACAAAAGATCAAGTTCCACTTATCATTAAACATCTAATACAGATACCATAGTAATTAAACAACATGAATGAGCAAAACTTCAAACTGCACTATTAAAAAAAACTCTTGCCTTCAGTGTCAGAGTCTTCAGGCTGCTGTTCTTTAGAGCCGAGCAAAATATTTTCTTGCATAGGTTGCAACGAATCCACCACAACCTCACTGGACTTTCCTTCTGCAGCAACATCATCATTCTCTGGATTTACAACAGTCTGGTCAACAACAACGTCCTTAGATACTTCAACTACATGAGGCTCCACTCTCGATACTTCCGGAACATCATTGGACACCAGACAGACAGGGGAAACAACAACACTAGTAGCAGGGGCAACATTCTCTAGTGGCTTTTCAATGACAACATCAAAATCTTCATGCCGACTGGTGGGAACAGCATCATGGGATCCTTGAGATACAGAAGGATCTGCACAGTCAACGGCAACCGATACTGAAGCATCAACACTGCCATGGCCATGAATAGCACAACTGCCCTGATTCATATCAACGTGAACTTCCACATTTTCTTCTCCAACCTGTGGAAAGTTTAAAAAAACACACAGTAACACAAAAATGAGCGTGGGGGTAACTAACACAACAACACACATCACACTTATGTTCAAAAGACTGCTGACAACATACACATAACAACTACAGTCCACATATGCAAAACAACACCAACACACATGTGTCAAACACAACTACAACTGCAACCCACATATACATAAAAAAGAACTGCAGATGACTTTGACAAACGCCGCAGTTCAGTTATGTTAAATACTGAAGCTCACGTATGTAAAGTATGGACCGCGCATGCCAAAAGAACTGCAGTTCACTTCTATCAACCAATGAATCTCACACATGTAAAACTATTGCAGCTAACATATGTAAATGAAAATGCATATAGATGAACATAACAGCGTACATCAAGTTTACAACAAACAACAAAAAATTAGATTACAACCCACTAACAGAACAAGTAATACAACTATACCTTATCAGCTACAACATCCAGAGGGGACAATGCATCAGCCAAGACCTCATTCTTCCCAGAGCCATCGTAGGTCTCTTTGTGCACATCACAAGCAGCAACACCAGTCTACGGGCATAGAACAAACCAAAAACGAGAAATAAGATGGTACCGACCAAAAAAGAAAAAACTTCAACTATGCACAAGCAGTACACACTTCACAACAGTGAAGTACACAAAAAACGAATAAAAATGGGAAGCAAACAAATGCAAGTTCAAAGAAAAAGGGACGCATGGCAGAACAGACATGGCAGGAGTATTTATACCTTACCAACTCCATCGTCTCTAGTTCCATCGACACCAGAAGATTCCACTCCAGCCTATAACAAAAAAAAAACAAAAATAGTGAGGAGCAGTCAACATAATACACAAAAAAAGAGGGTCAAAGCCGCAAAAAACCTAGAACATACATTGTCAGCGCCAACGCCAGCATCCTGACGGGTCATTTCGTCCAAAATATGCCCAACGTCCTTCTCATACCGACCGCATTTTTCTTCCTGTGAATGTCTCAATTGAGCATACGAAGACCGAACATTTGTCACTGCAATCTTCAGGCTTTCAATCACACCACAATCAAAATTGTGAGCAGCAAGAATATCTTCATCTCGTGGGCCATGGCCAACAGGGAAAAAACCAGCAACTGTCCTCAACCTGTCACCAAAGGTTGGCAAATCTTCAGTCTGCTTCAAAACCTTCAGAAGAAGCTCATCAATCTCCTCGTGTTTTTTGTCGCCAACAAATGTTTGTTTATAAGAGCTTGTATTATCAAACATCTGTCGAGGCATGAAACCACGAATATGCGGCACCTCATCATCACAGGTAGGAAGCTGACTACAGATAGGCTCATAAAACCTAGCATGAGTGCTAGGCCCCGCATCAGAGCTGCCGTGTACAACTGCAACATGACGGTTGTACACAATATCACCTGACGCCTTCCACTGCAAAAAAAGACAACAGGCAAAGAGAAGTACACATGTGAGTACTAGAAAAGTTCACATTTATAATGGCTGCATTTTTTAAAAAAAATCCGATAATAAAAAATCAGATGCACTAACCGGCAGCTTCCCAAATTTGTAACTTTCCAAGTAAATCTTTCCCTTCACAAGCACATCCTCATTGTACAAATTCATCAGGTCCTTGGTCGTCAGGTATGACGTGCGTGGCGTCAACATGTGCATGACTGAAAATTTGCGAAGCTTCAAGCAGTCAAGATACATAATCAGGGGGACAATGGCACAACCCTCTGCACAATTCTGCTTGCGACCTTCTGTTTGCCACCTAACCACAGCTGCCTGCAACTCATCAACAACAAGCTGACAAAAGTCCATCTGAGCCATAACCGCATAATCCATGTTCTCTACCATCGCAGCAACTCTACCCAAACAAACTGCAGGCCCCGGGCACAGCAAATTCTGGTAAAGTATCAGTAAGAACACCTTCACAGCAAGGTCAACACTCACATAATCATCTTCCTCCACCAACACCTTCAACTTCTCAAGCAAGTCCTTGAGACCTATACTTTTTGAATGGTCAAAGCCAAGCTCATCCTTGAGTGAAGTCAACGATTCATCATGACCGCTGGAAGCAGGCATGGGTGCAATGTGACGTCCCATAGGTGAATTAAAAATGTGATGAACTGCATCACGATTGATTCGAAGAACCCTGCTATTCCCAATGTCCATTACCATGGTGGCAAGGTCAATCACTCCCATTAGATAGCACATAAGAATGCGCGACACATTTCTCTTTACTGTAAGATCAAAGAAAACACCAAATCCAACATCCCTAACATGGCTGCAATGCGCCTCTTTCAACAAAGAAGCATCCTTGCAAACAGTGGGAAGCAACAACCGCACGGTCTTGTTAAATCGAGAACCATCTCCCTCGGCATCAACTTCAGTTGCATTGCTCTTACTAGACTTCTTCCTCTGTGTAAAGGGAAATGCAGTCCACATTAGAAGAGTAGGCATAAAAAAAGAGACATAGAAAATACAGAAAGAATAACAAATGAAGGAAACAAATGCAGTGCACTTCAACAAACCTTTGGAGCAGCATCCACCTCCTCACCAGAGTCACCACCAACATCTTCGTCGACATCATCACGGGCATGCTTGGGTAGACTCTTAGATGAACCATAGTCTTTGCGTCTAGAAGGATGAACACCCTTCACATAATCAGCAAGCACAAAGTCGTTATCATCAGAATTGGGACCTTCAGTGACATGTAGTCATTTGCGCTGAGGATCATCACTTCCACCAGCTTCAGTAGTTCTCTTGCCAAGATTCTTCTTCATTCCAGCAACACGTGGACTCCGCTGAGGTGTACCACCTTCCTCAGCAACAGTACTCAACCTCTTCTTCTGCAAAGAAGGCTGCTTCACCTTGCCAAATTTACCACCCTTGGCACCATCTGCAGATCTCCTCTACTTCTCCTTCTCAGCAAACTCTTTTGACTCAATTTCAAACCTCAAATTCTTCTTGCTTTGCTTCAACTCATATTGACGAAGCTGTTCCGGGACCATCCAATCCCGTGTAACTTCCTCTATACCATCAACAGACTGCGATTGTGTTTCAGATAAGACATGACGTGTCTAATCAAAGCTCACACCAACATTACCCTCTGCAAAATAATGGTCAATCAATTGAGTAACCTCCTCAAACCCAGGTGCTCCAGCATGGAAAATAGACACTGCAAAATAAAGTTTGACTATGCTCGTTAAAAATTGCACAAAAAGAACAAATGCAGTACAGTTAGACATATAAATGCAGTGCTCCAACAATAAACTCAAAATAAAAAATAATGCATTGTGTAAAAAACTTGAATAAAACAACAATGCGGTTCACACATACATACAGTGGAGTTCACATATAAAAATAAATGCAGTGCTGCATATACTAAATTTACGGTTGTTCGCAACAAAAATGTCGGACTAGATAAAACAAAGCAACACCAATTTCTGCAAACATCAAGCAACCAGCATACACAAAAATAAACAAATTAATCACATACCAGAAGGAGGGGCCACACTAATGGGTGAATATTCAATCGGCGAATCATTATGAGCATTGCAATCACCTACTGGATTCAAAAAAAAACCAGAAAACAGAAATTACAAAACATCACATGAGAAAATAATGCAAACGAATGCTGACAACTAACAGAGCATAAACCAATATGCAGGATGAATTAGGAAACTAGATAAACATCAAACAAAATAAACAAAGCCTAAAAATAAGCACTCCACATACCCTGAACTCCTTCTCCCACTCTGCTCGGCGAAGACATAGCGTTTCCCTGCAGCACAAGGACGAAGTGACATACATAAGCAACAAAATTGGCAAAAATATCACGAAACCCTAGACCCACATTGCTACACACAACTATCGACTTCAAAACGAGATAAAATCGACTGCCTACGGAAAAATTACACAAGCAAAAAGAGACACAGCAACTACAAGAATCACAAAAACTAGACGAGGGGACGATCAACACCGACGCCAAGCAGAACGTACCACAAAAAAGTGTGTGGCGACGGCAGCGGGAAGGCGGAAGGGGGCGGCGACAGGAACAGATAGGAAAGGGCTGCGGGAGTGCAACGGCAAGGGCTCACGGAGCGGACAACGACGCGGAATGCAGGAATAAGGACCTCTTGAGGGCGGTGGTTCCCCGGGCGACGGCGTTTGCTGCGCGCGACGGCGGTTTTGCTCGAGGGAGAGATGCCTTGGGAGAAATTGCAAGAGAGGAGAGGGGATTGTTCTCGGTCTCTCTCTCTGACAGCGGAGCGGTGGAATAGCCTGGAAGGGATACGTAGGAGCCCCGCGTGTCACAAAAAGGGTCACAAAAAATGGGCCGGCCCAAAAACCGCCCGGATGAAATAAGCCAGTCTACATCAAAACGCACATATTACTAAAAACAAAAAAAACGCACATGATGCAGTTCTCTGTGAAGAATCATGAAGTTTAAACGGTAAAACAAAAATAAAATACATACAATTCATAAAAAAAATTAAAATAAAAAACAACACGCATGTTAAGAAAACGCATCCGAAAAAAGTCTACCTTCAAATAAGTGCCACACAAAAAAAAGTGGCCCCCCTCCCCTCTCCCCCTAAACCTCCTGTACAGTGTAGTAAGCACCGGCAAAAAAACAAATGGAGTACGCAGCACTAGAAAAATGTAGTGCATTTCGTTAGGGATGCAGTACGCTATAGCAATCCAGTTCCGCATTGTGTAGATGAATATATACACGGCATAGAACACAATGAGGAAGAAAAACGCGAAAACGGAAATAATAAACGCAGTGCGGAAGTACACGAACGTGCAGTATAGGACCATAACCAATGCAGTACAATTGTAATTTGCTAAGCAGTGCAGTCCCATACATTCAAAAAAAAGTAAAAACACGGGAACAAAAATGAGAACTGTACATGCAGTATGGAATGAAGTTCACATCCAGTACATAACCCTGACCAATGCAGTGCACCGATGATTTACCAAAAAGCAGTGCACTTCCCGACATTGAAAAAAATACCAAGAAAAAAATTGACCACCCAAATGATACCGGCCCCAGCCACACAAAAATTGACCACATACATGCATCTCTAAACTACCCGAACACAGGCCCAACAAGACCGACTAAGAAAAAATAATAAGTTCAAAAAAAGTGGGGGGGGGGGGCACCCCCCTCCCATTTCCCTACCCCTCCCGCACCAGGGACTGCAGTAAGTAAAGGCAAAAACAAGATGAAGTACGTGGCAGTAGAAGTATGCAGTGCATTCTGTTGCGCAATGCAGATCGCCGAAGCATATAGCAAAGACACACAAAAAACGATGAAGTACACACATGTATACACAATTGCAGTTCTGATTTTACGCGATGCAGTACGGAAGTGTAAGCAATGCAGTTATGTTGTCACGCAGTATACATATATAAAACATGACAAAATGCCCGTTCACAGAGAAAAGTGGTTGTTAAAAAAATTTGCTGATAAAAAATAAAACAAAACCACCTTAAAAAAACCCACGTTCGCATACAACCACCCAATCGGAATAGTTCCATTGCCACGAGCCCACGATCACAGATGCGAAACCAACCCACGATCTGCACAACCACATCATTGACGTGATCATGCAGTTCATCAGACGAGGCCATCCCACCCCGCGCCCTCCCCTTAAATTCAGAGCCCTGCCAAAGGCCTTCTCATCCACAACAACACAAGTATCCATTGCGTTGCCACCAAATCGCCCCATATCAACGCAAAAAGCACCAAGCCCTCCTACCGGCGATGACGTTCACCGACGAGTACAAGGACGACAAGGCCGTGGAGGCGCACGACAACACCAAGTTGCACGTCATCCACACCAACGACAAGAAGCAGATGGCGATCTCCCTCGCGTAGTACGAGCGCCACCTCAGCCTCCAGTGCCACAAGATCGTCGGCATTGATCTCGAGTACGACAACGACCCTGAAGCGACGCAGAAACCTGCCCTCTTCCAGCTCTCCATCAGCAAAAATCACCCGGTGCTGCTCTTCCAAATGAGCGCCTCTGAAAGGTGCACCGTCTTTGATAACTTCCTCGCTGACCCTAGGTACACCTTTGCAGGCTTCTCCATCGACGGCGACAAAACCAGGCTGGAGCGCGTCAAACTAGAGGTCGCCAACTTCGTCGACATCCAGAAGGAGTGGAGGGTGCCCGAGGCAACCAAGGCGTTGGACTCCCTTGGAGACGTCTCCGGCATGCTCATCGACGACTACTACAACAACATGAAGAAGAAGATCACCGACGACGAGCACAAGCGCTGGGCCACCCTGCCTCTGTCCATGAGGCACATCGAGTACGCGGCAAAGGACGCCTACGCAGTGTACGAGATATGGAACCGCATCACCCTCAGCCAGGACGGCCTTCGCCGTGCAAAGCTGGAGAAGGAGGAGCCCCCCAAGAAGCGCGCCAGGAGCATCTGGGGATGGGGAGAGCCTAACTGGTGAAGAAGAAGATGGTGCCGGCCAGGAGCCAACAATGCCATCGTTCTTTTAGAATTATCATCAAATTTGCTTTATGTTGTTTGCTTATGTATCGTTAGTTTGCTTGTGTGCTGAACCTAGTTTGCTTGGCATGCAGAATCGCTTTGTAATGATGAACTTTGATTACGTTAGTTTGCTTTCTGTTCAACTTAGTTTGCTGGTGATAAAATTGTCGTATAGAATACCTGTGATAATTTGTTTTCTGTTGTCTGCTAATGTGTCATTAGATTCGAGCAGTGCACAGAATGTAAAATGAGTTGCAGTGTGCAAACAGGACGCATGCAGTGCAAAATGTGTACGAATGCAGTACAGACTATTTTCGAATGAAGTTTTAACATAACCAACAAAGCAGTGCACGAACCTAAATTTGAAAAAAGAATCCATAAGAGCAAAAACAGAAAAAGAGAAACACAAACACGTAAATAATCAATGCAGTACAGAAATATATGAACGTGCAGTACAGAACCATAATCAACGCATTACGCGTATGATTTACTAAGCAGTGCACTCCCATACATTGGAAAAAAAGATTACATAATAGCAAAAACACGGAAACAAAAAATGGCAACTATACATGCAGTACGGAATGCGTGCACATGCAGTACAAAACCCTGATCAATGTAGTGCTCGCGGCAACATTGAAAAAAACACCTAAGACAGAAAAATAAAAAGAAAAAAATGACCACCCAGGTGCTACCGGCCCCAGCCAGTCTCGTAATAGGTCTGCGCCCACAAAAGGTGAGTCGTTCTGAGTCACAGTGCATGGGGCCGGCCACACATGGGCCCACAGGTCAGAGAGCATACAGCTGCGAGCGCCGTGTTTAAGCGCCCATATATGTAACAAGAAGAGTTCAACACAGCGGCCTCGCCAGCGCTTATAAACATGTCAGGCGCATCTTCCGCGGGCGAGGTGGGACTAAACATTAGACTGCACACATTGCACCGGGAACTAGCCGTGCGCACAGGCCGACTTGGGCCCAATTGCGTCTTCACTACCCGAACACAGGGCCAACAAAAAAAGAGAGGCCACTGAAAATTAAAAAAATCCTACATACCATACACAAACACAGGCCCAACCACGCGTTTGCAGTTCGTCGTGATATGACAATGCAGTTCACTATTTTCAAGTAAGCAGTCCTGTTGCTTCTTAAATGCATTTGTGTTCACTGAATCAGACCCAATCCACCACCTAACACCAAACACACCATTTATTACTTCCATTGCTCAATTGGTTGCATAAAAAATTATCCATTCGTGCTACAGACTAACACAACTCCTCCCCCGTTCCTCATTTTCTTCAAATCGTAGATCTAGGGTTCATCCCATCCACAGCTCTTCTCTGGAATTCCACTGAACCCGCCATGGACTGTAAGTGCGGGTGCTTGGCAAGGATGGAGCCGGTAGCGGACACATGCATGTACGCAGAAGGTCTAGAGCTCACCAACACCGAGTGGCGCAGCATGCTCGGCTGCCTGATGATACCCAACTGGGGGTTTCGTGCGCCATTTCTTCATCGCCTCACAACCGCAGATCTCCAGGAAGTTGGGTATGTTTTTCCCTCACAATTTTGGACATAATCTAGCCTGCAAATACACATCTGAATATATAGTTCAATCAATTTGTTCAGTAATGTCAACAAAAATACAAAACATAACTTGTATTGTTGTTCAGATTTGTTAGCTATTAAGACTAGATGCTTCCACCTATCTTTCTTCAGTACCACACCAGGTATCGACACTAGTTAGATTAGAATCCCAACGCATGAACAAAAAAAGGGTCAGTAGATAAGCGTTGCAGTTATCTTAACATGCTGGAGAAGTACACTGTTACTGACATTATAGTGCAAGCATGTTGCAGTATAATATATATCCGAGTAAAACTAGGAGTCAATTGCGTATATTAGTTTGTTCATACATTGCAACTACTTTAGAAAATAGCAGTCATATGTATGTAACTATTTAGGTAAACATAAATAGATCATACTAAGTATAAAACAAAAACATTTGCTGTTTACTTATAAAATTCTTTTTCCACCCATTCCAATATACAGAAACTACCATCCACAATAAAATTTCATGCTCCGAGTTCAGGGAAGCTTACTTTGGAGATAGAACACAAGAATGGGTATGTAGACATGCAAGCTGACTACCACATCGACTCTGAAGACTGCGTCAACATAACTACTAGTTGGAAAGATTTTGTCTCCTAGAATGGCTTTGAGGCCGGAGAAGTGGCCATGGTGTTTTTCTACAAAGAAGAGGACTCCATCAAGTTTACAATATTTGCACTCTAGGCTGTCTAATATGAAGCAACCAATATTTCTAATGCTTTGGTTATGCTGTATGCTTTCAAAATTATGTCCATCAGACAATTTAAACGATGCATATTTAATGTATGCAACCTCAACTGCCTCATTTTATCATCCTTTTTAGACAAAGTTGTTGTTGGCAGTAATGCAGTTCTCTCAAGCACGTAGTGTGGTACTAATAATAAAAAAAGCATCCCTCTGAACATTAACAATGAAATGCAAAATGGTCGAAACTTTGCAGTTAATATATCATGTTCAAGAACAATTCCCATAGTATGCAGTTCAAAAAAGTTCTTATAATAACTATTCAGCTAACAAAAGCGTATAATGGACCATCCACTCTAATAGCATAATTGAAAATTAACAACACTGCTAATGCAGTATGGAAATGCATATTATGCAGTCATCTAGAACACAGAATGCAGTTTAAGAAAAAGGAGAAATCTCATAAGCAGCCATAACCACTGTAATGCAGCTACAACAAAGTACACGACCAAAGATAATGCAGTGCACTACAACGTATGCCACGACTACAAAAAATAAAATTAAAGCAGTAAAACTACAGACATGTGATAGACTAACAGAGGTGTCAATTTCACTCGCAACTCCATAACACGCCTAAAAATTGTACAGCCACTAAACTATAGAAAAATACCACCGAAAAATTTACACAGAAGACACGGCAACGGGAGGAACAACACTAGCTTTCATTTCAAGAATGTGATTAAAAAAAATGACAATTATACCCGAAATACAATGAATTCAAACCTATAGCAACAGTAATTACAATATTCAAACACGCATGGACGAGCAAAATCAAAAAAATCCACAAGAACAGAGGAGCGGACAAAGCTCACCCGCCGCAACAATCAAAATAACAAAGAATTGAAAACTAACTCCTAAAAATTAACAAATTATAGAGTGAACGAATAGATTAAAACGAAGGCAACCAAAGAATTCCTACTAAAAATAACATCCGACCACAAAAAAAACGCATCTGACACGAACACGAATGAACAGAGAAAAGCTCGTCCGCCAAATCCCTCGATTTGCAAGCACTTTAGTAGATTTTCCTGTAAATTACAAAGAATAAAGCTAAAATGACATGCAGGCACAAACTGAATCATCCCGCAACTCCCAATTCCACACAGAAAAGGCGGGCGGAACACCAGAAAATGAAGCAGTTCTCCCGTAAAAGCACTGCAGTGCCCGGCGTCAAGAAGATGCACTGCACATGCGTTGAGCGTGCAGCGGAAGTATTATCAGAATAGTTATTCTGCTAATATTAGCAGAATAGACCGTCTATATATATATATCTATATATATATACTGTCATATGACTTATGCTAAAGTAACAATCTATTCACAGTGTCAAGTATGAATCAGAAACTTCATTAAAAACTAACAAACTATAATCTCGATCATTGAAGCAATTGCAATTTATCATAACATCGGAAAGAGTCAATACAAGAGCTTTTCAGCAAGTCGACATACTCAACTATCATTTAGTATTTCACAATTGCTAACACTCATGCAATACTTATGGGTATGGAGTTTTAATCGGACACAGAGAAAGATAGGGGCTTATAGTGTTGCCTCCCAACCTTTTTCCTCAAGGGTAATGTCAACCGTTTACCTCAAGGGTAATGTCAACAATAATAGTTTATGATAACTTACATCCAATTGGATATATATATCAGGATCTTTCCAACACAATGTGCTTGCCAAAAGGATAAAATGTAAAAAGGAAAGGTGAAGGTCACCATGACTCTTGCATAAGGCATAAGACAAAAATAAGATAGGCCCTTCGCAGAGGGAAGCAGAGGTTGTCATGTGCTTTTATGGTTGGATGCACAAAATCTTAATGCGAAAGAACGTCACTTTATAGTGCCAATTGTGATATGGACCTTTATTATGCAATCCATCACTTTTATTACTTCCATATCACAAGATCATATAAAGCTTATTTTCTCCACACTAATAAATCATACATATTTAAAGAGCAATTTTTATTGCTTGTAACAATGACAACTTACTTGGGGGATCTTACTCAATCCATAGGTAGATATGGTGGACTCTCATGGCAAACTGGGTTTAAGGATATTTGGAAGCACAAGTAGTATCTCTACTTGGTGCAAAGAATTTGGCTAGCATGAGGGGGAAAGGCAAGCTCAACATGTTGGATGATCCATGACAATATACTTTATTTCGGATATAAGAAAGCATAACCCATTACATTATCTTCCTTGTCCAACATCAACTTCTTAGTATGTCATATTTTAATGAGTGCTTACAATCATAAAAGATGTCCAAGATAGTATATTTATATGTGAGAACCTCTCTTTCTTTATTAATTCCTATTACTTGCGACGATGATCAAAACTATGTTTGTCAACTCTCAACAACTTTTATTCACCATACTCTTTATATGTGAAGTCATTACTCTCCATAAGATCAAGATGATCTCGTTATTTCATTTTATTCTCTCTTTTTTCTTTAATTCCCACAAGATCATAACAGGATAGTCAAGCCCTTGACTCAACACTAATCTTTATTATATATATGGCTCACGGACTCGATTACATAGAAGGATCATAAAGCAAAACTCAAAACTAAATCATACTAAAGCTTTATTCTAATAGATCAAAATATTACCAAAAGGATCGAACTAAGAAAAACGGTAAAGATAGGAGTGTGATGGTGATACGATACTGGGGCACCTCCCCCAAGCTTGGCAGTTGCCAAGGGGAGTGCCCATACCCATGTGATTTTGTCTCTTTCTTCGGAGGTGGTGATGTGATATTCTTGGCGATGATGCATCTCAGGATACGATTCTCTTCCTCAAGCTTATTGACTTGCTGCCTGAGGTCCATTATTTCCTTACGGAGCTTACCCGTGACGGCTAGAGCTCCTTTCACCCAAGGATGTTGCATAGCTGTGGGAGAACAAGTAACACTCTTTTTCATATTCTCATAGGAAAGAAATCTAACATGGGAAGGGATGACCGAGTTTGGAATAGCTGAGCTCTGTAGTTCCCCCATCGTGAATCCGACTCGGAAATGAGAAGTAACTTCTTGATCCTCCTCCATGGCATCTATCCTCTTCAAGTCGACCTCCACCTCTTCCTCCATTGATGGCCCAAAGTGGTCAGCATCACTGTCTCCTCCTGGTCCTGGTGTCGGATGAGACACACGACTCTCCCCGAGTGACTCTTGATAAGGCATCCTGCTCTAATCTGTGGTAGAAACAATTCAAAACAAAGACAAAGGATATTTGCAGGATACGGTGGTTAAAACCTTTGAGAGATTATATAATGAATTTTTACCGACTAAATGAAGTATCATGCAAGAAAACAGAGTCCGGAGAGCACACGAGGTGCCCACGAGGCAGGGGCCTCACCCAGGGGGTAGGGCGCGCCCTCCACCCTCATGGATGCCTCGTGTCTCTTTCGGACTACTTCTTATTCTCCTAATTTTTTAAATATTCCAAAATGGAGAAAAATTGCTATTAGACTGTTTTGGAATCGGTTTACTTACCGTACCACATAACTATTCCTTTTCAGAGTCTGAAACGTTCTGGAAAATGTCCTTTATGTACTCCTCCAGGGTTACGGTGTCAATAACATTGGTTTCAATATTTATGGGATTACCTGAGATATAATATTTGATCCTTTGACCGTTCACCACCTTCGGATTTGTGCCTTTGAAGTTGATGATTTTTATGGCACCGGAACGATGGACCTCCTCGATGACATAAGGGCCTTCCCATTTAGAGAGAAGTTTTCCTACAAAAAAATCTTAGACGAGAGTTGTATAGCAAAACATAATCACCTACATTAAGCTCACGCTTTTGTATCCTTTTGTCATGCCATCTTTTGACTTTTTCTTTAAACAGTTTGGCATTCTCATAGGCTTGAGTTCTCCATTCATCAAGTGAGCTAATGTCAAATAGCCTCTTCTCACCGGCAAGTTTGAAATCATAATTGAGCTCATTAATGGCCCAATACGCCTTACGTTCTAGTTCAAGAGGTAAGTGACAAGCTTTTCCATAAACCATTTTATAAGGAGACATACCCATAGTATTTTTTTATGCAGTTCTATAGGCCCATAATGCATCATCAAGTTTCTTGGACCAATTCTTTCTAGATCTATTAACAGTCTTTTGCAAAATTAATTTGAGCTCTCTATTACTCAGTTCTACTTGGCCACTAGACTGTGGGTGATATGGAGATGCAATTCTATGATTAACATCATATTTGGCAAGCATTTTACGGAAAGCACCATGAATAAAATGTGAACCACCATCAGTCATTAAGTATCTAGGGACTCCAAACCTCGGAAAAATAACTTCTTTGAGCATCTTAATAGAGGTGTTATGATCAGCACTACTAGTTGGAATAGCTTCTACCCACTTAGTAACGTAATCAACAACAACTAAAATATGTGTATACCCATTAGAGGAAGGAAACGGTCCCATATAATCAATGCCCCAAACATCAAATGGTTCAATAACAAGTGAATAATTCATAGGCATTTCTTGACGTCTACTAATATTACCAATTCTTTGACATTCATCACAAGATAATACAAACTTACGGGCATCTTTGAAGAGAGTAGGCCAATAAAAACCGGATTGCAATACCTTATGTGCAGTTCTATCTCCAGCATGGTGTCCTCCATAAGGCTCAGGTACACAACATCTAATAACACCATCTACTCCTTCTTTATAAAGGTGTGGGTCATCCCAGAAGTAATGTATGAAATCATAGAAAAACTTTTTCTTTTGCTGGTATGTGAAACTAGGTGGTATAAATTTGGCAACAATGTAATTAGCATAATCAGCATACCATGGAGCAGTACATGAAGCATTCATGATAGCTAATTGTTCATCAGGAAAGCTATCATCAATAGGTAGTGGGTCATCAAGAACATTTTCTAACCTAGACAAGTTGTCTACAATGGGTTTCTCATCTCCCTTTCTATCAATAATATGCAAATCAAATTCTTGTAGTAAGAGAACACATCTAATAAGTCTAGGTTTAGCATCTTTCTTTTCCATAAGATATTTAATAGCAGCATGATCAGTGTGAACAGTTACTTTAGAGTCAACAATGTAAGGTCTGAACTTATCACAAGCAAATACAACTCTAAAAATTCTTTTTCATTAGTAGCATAATTTCGCTGGGCATTGTCTAGAGTTTTACTAGCATATTGGATAACATTTAGTTTCTTATTAACTCTTTGTCCTAGAACAACACCTACAACATAATCACTAGCATCACACATAATTTCAAAGGGTAAATTCCAATCTGGTGGCTGAACAATAGGTGCAGAAATCAAAGCTTTCTTAAGTATTTCAAATGCTTCTACACACTCATCATCAAAGACAAAAAGAATATCTTTTTGTAAGAGGCCTAGAAATTTTAGAGAAGTCTTGAACGAACCTCCTATAAAAACCGGCATGACCAAGGAAACTTCTTATACCTTTGATGTCCTTAGGACACGACATCTTTTCAATAGTATCGACTTTAGCTTTATCAACTCCAATACCTCTTTCATAAATTTTATGCCTCAAGACAATACCTCCATTAACCATGAAGTGGCACTTCTCCCAATTCAAGACAAGATTAGTTTCTTCGCATCTCTGCAAACCTCGATCAAGGTTGCTCAAGAAATCATCAAAAGAAGTTCCATATATGGAAAAATCATCCATGAAAACCTCAACAATATTTTCACAAAAATCAGAGAATATAGCCATCATGCATCTTTGAAAGGTAGCAGGTGCATTACATAAACCAAAAGGCATACATCTATAAGCAAAGGTACCGAAAGGGCAAGTAAAAGTGGTCTTATCCTGATCCTCTTTTGACACAAGTATTTGAGAGAAACCAGAATAACCATCTAGAAAGCAAAAATGGGTATGTTTAGATAATATTTCTAGCATTTGATCAATAAAAATTAAAGGGTAATGATCTTCTCGAGTAGCTTTATTTAATTTGCGGAAATCAATTACCATCCTATAACCTGTAATAATTCTTTGTGGGATCAATTCATCTTTATCATTAGGAACAACAGTAATACCTCCCTTCTTAGGGACACAATGGACAGGGCTTACCCACTGACTATCAGCAACGGGATAAATTATACCTGCCTTCAGAAGCTTTAGTATTTCTTTTCTTACCACTTCTTTCATCTTAGGATTTAACCGTCGTTGGTGATCAACAACCGGTTTAGCGTCTTTCTCCAATTTTGTCATGTGTTGGCATAGAGTGGGACTAATGCCTTTAAGGTCATCAAAAGTATATCCAATAGCAGCACGGTGCTTCTTTAGAGTTTTCAATAATTTCTTCTCTTCCTGCTTTGAAAGGTTAGCACTAATAATAATAGGGTATATCTTCTTTTCATCAAGATAAGCATATTTAAGAGTATCAGGTTATGGTTTAAGCTCAAACACGGGATCAACCCTTGGGTGGTGGAGGATCCCCTAGGATTTCAACAGGCAAGTTGTGTTTCAAAATAGGTCCCTGTTTAAAGAATACTTCATCTATTTCCCTTATTTCATTCATAAACATATCATTTTCATAGTCTAGCAAATATTGTTCTAAACGATCATTAGGAGGCACGACAATAGAAGCAATACCAATAATTTCATCCTTACTAGGCAATTCTTTATCATGGGGTTGTCTACAAAATTTAGCAAACTTAAGTCATGAGACATATCCCCTAACGCAATCGTAACAATATCCTTTTCGCAATCTATCCTAGCGTTAACAGTATTCAAGAAGGGTCTACCAAATATAATGGGACAAAAGTCATCTTGTGGGGAACCAAGAATAAGAAAATCAGCAGGATATTTAACTTTCCCACACAAGACTTCAACATCTCTAACAATCCCAACTGGTGAAATAGTATCTCTATTGGCAAGCTTAATTGTAATATCAATACCTTCTAACTCAGCAGGTGCAATATCATGCATAATTTCTTCATATAAAGGATGAGGTATTGCACTCGCACTAGCACCCATATCACATAAGCCATGATAGCAATGATCTCCTATTTTAATGGAATTAACAGGCATGCCTACAACAGATCTATGTTTATTTTTAGTATCGGGTCTAGCAATTCTAGCAACTTCATCACAGAAGTAAATAACATGCCCATCAATATTATCGGCCAAGAGATCTTTAAGCATAGCAATACTAGGTTCAACTTTAATTTGCTCAGGGGGTGTAGGTGTTCTAGTATTACTCTTAGGAACCACAGTTGAAGCTTTAGCACGATCCTTTATTCTAACAGGGAAAGGTGGTTTCTCAATATAAGCGTAGGAACAATAGGATCAACAGTATACGTGATAGTCTTTTCTTCAACTTTAATAGGTTCAACTACTTTTACTTCAATGGTAGGATGATATTTAAACCACTTCTCCTTAGGGAGATCGACATGAGTAGCAAATGATTCACAGAAAGAAGCTACTATCTCAGAGTGCTAAATTCATGGAAAACATCGGTATCCATAAAAGATTTAACACAATCAAACTTAGGTGTCATACCTGACACCTTACCTTCATCGAGATCCCAATCTTAAGAGTTGCATTTAATTGTTTCCAATAAATCCCATCTGAATTCAATAGTCTTCATCATAAAAGAACTAGTACAAGAAGTATCGAGCATGGAGCGATTGTTGAGAGAAAGTCGAGCATAAATTTTTTTAATAATAATTTCTCTTGGGAGCTCATGATTGGGGCATGAATATAACATTTACTTAAGCCTCCCCCAAGCTTGAGCGATGCTTTCTCCTTCGCGAGGCCAAAAATTATATATATAATTACGATCATGATGAACCTTGAGATGAAATTCCAATTTCAATCCGTTGTAGTTCCGTGATCCCATATCGTCACATAGCCTAAACCATGTCAATGCCTCTCCCTTCAAATACAAAGGGAAGACCTTCTTCTTGATAACATCCTCGGGCATACCTGCAAGCTTAAATAATTCACAAACTTCATCCATATAGATTAGGTGCAAATCGGGATGCAATGTTCCATCTCCTGTAAAGGGATTAGCTAGCAGTTTCTCCATCATACCCAAAGGAATTTCAAAGTAAACATTTTCAGTAGATTAAGTAGGTTGAGGAGCAACTCTTTGCTCTACTGGTCGGGGTGAAGATACCCCGAACAAGCCCCTCAAAGGATTACTTTCCATAGTAACAAGTGACAGTAAATTTCAGCACACTATATAAATTTTTCCTTACCAATTTCCACTTACCAAAGGCGCTTCACTCCCCGGCAACGGCGCCAGAAAAGAGTCTTGATGACCCACAAGTATAGGGGATCTATCATAGTCCTTTCGATAAGTAAGAGTGTCGAACCCAACGAGGAGCAGAAGGAAATGACAAGCGTTTTTCAGTAAGGTATTCTCTGCAAGCACTGAAATTATTCGTAACAGATAGTTTTGTGATAAGGTAATTTGTAACGGGTAACAAGCAAAAGAAGTAAAGAAGGTGCAGCAAGGTGACCCAATACTTTTTGTAGAAAAGGACAAGCCTGGAAAAACTCTTATATAAAGGAAAACGCTCCCGAGGACACATGGGAATTATCGTCAAGCTAGTTTTCATCACGCTCATATGATTCACGTTCGTTACTTTGATAATTTGATATGTGGGTGGACCAGTGCTTGGGTGCTGCCCTTCCTTGGACAAGAATCCCACTTATGATTAACTACTCTCACAAGCATCCGCAACTACGAAAGAAGAATTAAGGTAAACCTAACCATAGCATGAAACATATGGATCCAAATCAGCCCCTTACGAAGCAATGCATAAACTAGGGTTTAAGCTTCTGTCACTCTAGAAACCCATCATCTACTTATTACTTCCCAATACGTTCCCCTAGGCCCAAATAATGGTGAAGTGTCATGTAGTCGACGTTCACATAACACCACTAGAGGAAAGACAACATACATCTTTCAAAATATCGCACGAATACCAAATTCATATGACTACTTATAGCAAGACTTCTCCCATGTCCTCAGGAACAAACATAACTACTCACAAGTCATATTCATGTTCATAATCAGAGGGGTATTAATATGCTTTAAGGATCTGAACATATAATCTTCCACCGAATAAACCAACTAGCATCAACTACAAGGAGTAATCAACACTACTAGCAACCCACAGGTACCAATCTGAGGTTTTGAGACAAAGATCGGATACAAAAGATGAACTAGGATTTGAGAGGAGATGGTGCTAGTGAAGATGTTGATGGAGATTGACCCCCTCCGATGAAAGGATCGATGGTGATGACGATGGTGACGATTTCCCCCTCCCGGAGGGATGTTTCCTTGGCAGAACAGCTCCGTCGGAGCCCTAGATTGGTTCTGTAAAGGTTCCGCCTCGAGATGGCGGCACTTCGTCCTGAAATCTTCCTTCTGATTTTTTCCAGGGCAAAAGACTTCATATAGCAAAAGATTAAAACCAAAGGCCTGCCAAGGGGCCCATGAGACAGGGGGGCGCGCCCAGGGGTAGGGCGCGCCCCCACCCTCGTGGCCAGGGTGTGGGCCCTCTCTGGTTGATTCTTTCACCAGTATTTTTTGTTAATTCCAAAATGTGCCTCCGTGAAGTTTCAGGACTTTTGGAGTTGTGCAGAATAGTTCTCTAATATTTGCTCCTTTTCCAGCGCAGAATTCCAGCTGCCGGCATTCTCCCTCTTTATGTAAACCTTGTAAAATAAGAGACAAAAGGCATAAGTATTGTGACATAATGTGTAATAACAGCCCGTAATGCAATAAATTTCAATATCAAAGCATGATGCAAAATGGACGTATCATGTAGCAGGCTGGGCGTAGTGTTGTGAACATCTAATGATTTCTATTAATGGAAATCAGGGGGTATCCCCTTTTGATCATAAATAAATAAATAGCAGAGGCCCTTTTGGTAATAAATAAATAAATTAGTAGAGGCCCTGTCGGGTCAGCTTTCTTCCCATTCGAAGATGTTGAGCAAATTGCAGTCCAACAATAAACTATGTCATCAAATTCAAGTTTCACAGCCAAATATGAGTACAACTAAACAACAATGTCATCATGTTTTAGTAGTCATACAATCACCAAATACAAATCATCATACATAACAAGTGATGTTCTCATAGCAAAATACTAAACAACACGTTCATTAGGTTTCAATTGTCATAGCAAACACAATTTCACATAGTAGATAAAAAACGTCTTCTGACAGGCAAATATGACAAAAGCAATCTAATCATCATCGGCAGCAGCAGCGTCAACATCTTCGCCATGTGTATCAGTCTGAATCGTAATTCCCCAAGGTGTCATCTTCTTGTTCATCCTCAATGTCCTCGAACTTTGGCTTCTCCTTGATCAACTCTTGTATGTCCACAACACGATAGGCAATCTTTTCTCCGGCGTCATTGATGTGATGGTTCTCAAAGATATTAGGAGCATCTGTGTTATCTTGTACACCAGGAGCAGTGTAAGCATATTCTTGTTGTGCATCTTCATTAAACAAATTCCTTTGCTCAAACCTTTGCAATACTCTCTAGTCATCGCTACGTGCAAATGTGTCTTCCAACAAAAATATCGGTGTTTCTTGATATGCCAAAATAAAATGCTCGTTGGTCTGGTATGCCGCCTTGACATTGATGGATTTGAAATAATCATCAGCTCTGGGTTTTATGATCCTGGAAAACAGGTTATACTAACGACAGCACAACAAAACCACACACCGATGATCCTCAAAACTAGAGATATACTGCAACTGAACAATGTCTGTTATGTTAGCATACAATTTAGTTGTCTCTTTGTCGTATGTATCCGTGCTCATGATGGCACTGTTTCGTGTCTTCCTGCCTTCGTCGCGTGCAAGGGTGTTGTAGCGCACATCTCCAACAACGCAAGATTCATAATGTCTTACCCGAGTATCAGGACCCATTGCTAGTGAGTAAAGGGCATCATCAACTGCCTGCCCATCCTCCCGCATCTTCTTAACCTATGGTTAGAAAATAGACAAGCTGATCATCTTATGTACTCAATATATTAAAAAAACTGATAGTGCAATTCAAAAGCCTACATGGCTCTTGAACCATTTCTCCTATCCTGCCATAACCAGTTTATCAATGTTTCTTGGATTTTGCAGCAGTAACTCCATTTTGTAGATGCTGCACAATATAGTGATCGCATCAAACATGTAAATATATAAGAATGTGCTACAAGTTTAGTAGATTATGATGTATAAGCTGCAACACTTATCACTTACTTGATATAAGGTAGTATCTCAGGATAGTTATTCAACACATACCAAACCATTTTGTACAAATCTTTAGGTTTTTCCTCTTGTCGACTCTTCCATGTAACTTGAATAGAATAATCAAAAACATGGAGCCCGGGATTGTCTTCACCCATCTCTTTGCTAAGCTGATCAACTGTTTCAATGTATTTTGAATAGAATGTCAACGATTCTGTAGCAATGTAGGCCTCTGCAATGGAACCCTCGGGTCTAGCTCTATTCCTAACATAGCCCTTGAAAGTGCCTAGCCGCCTTTCAATAGGGTACATCCAGCCATACTGTACTGGACCTCTAAGTAGTGCCTCATCAGGTAGATGAACAGCCAAATGCACCATCATATCAAAGAAGGCTGGAGGATATATCTTCTCAAGTTCGCATAGGATAGTTGGTATCTTGTCTCTAAGACGCTCCAAAGCATCTATCCTGATATTTCTACTGCAGAGTTCCCTGAAGAATTGTCCCAACTCTGCAAGTACTCTGTATAAGTCAGGGCGGCCCAATCCTCTAAGGATAACAGGTAAAACCCTTTGAAGTAGGACGTTGCAGTCATGACTTTTCAACCCTTGTACCTTGTTTCCATCTGCATTGACTCTCCTTTCAGGGTTGGAAGCAAATCCATGTGGGAATCTCACACATGACAGGACCTCGCAGAATTCTTTTCTTTTTACCTTGTCCAAGACGTACACAACTGGTGCCATATGACGTGGTTTACCTTCATCTTGCACCTACAAATCATGTCTGATACCCAGGTGTGTCAAATCAATCCTAGATTTTAAGGTATCTTTCATCTTGCCTTCAATATTAAGAAGTGTGCCGATAATGCTGTCACATATATTTTTGTCGATGTGCATCACATCAAGATTATGATGCATATCCAAATCTTTCCAATACTCCAAGTCCCACAAAGTGGACCCGCGGGTAAACAATAATCTCTCTTCTACCCTGCCATGCTTCATTTTCCCGCTACCATTACCGGGATGGTTTCCTGGTGTAATATGACTGACCTTCTCTAATTCCACTTGCAACTCATCAGCGGTGAGCCTCTTTGGCGCATCACGGTTTTCATGCTTTGCATTGAACACATGTCTTCGGTATTTTCTTGGATGCGGCTTGTCGTTGGCAAGGAAACGATGGTGTCCAACGTAACAGATCTTGCTAAGTATTGTGTATGACAGCTGATTCCTTTCACAGCGAACACATGCATTGTAACCATGTGTTGTTTGCCCTGACATAGTGCCCAAAGCCGAATAATCATGGATGCACCAAAATTGTAACAACACACAAAAAGAAATCAGCTGATGGGCTGCTATATAGGTCTCGAGTGAGAACACCCCTCCATAGCTGTTGAAGTTCCTCCACAAGAGGCTCCATGAATACATCAAAATCCTTTCCAGGACTTTTTAGACCTGGGATGAGGAAGGCCATCATGTAGTTTGATTCTTTGGTGCAGACATTTGGAGGCATGTTGTAAGGGATAACAAGCACTGGCCACATGCTATATGTGGCGCTCTGGTGGCCAAATGGGTTAAATCCATCTGAAGGTAAGCCAAGTCTAATGTTTCTCGGGTCAGCAGCAAATTTTTGTGTTTATGGTTGAAGATTTTTCACTCACTACCAGGAGATACATGGCTCATTACATTCTGATCTCTGTACTCCTGGTTCTTAGAATGCCACATTACATCCTCTCTTGTTTCAGCATCATGAAACAACCTCTGCAATCTTGGTATAATTGGAAAATGTCTCAGAACATTATGAGGAATCCTCTTCACAGCATCGCCATCTTTCCATCTTGATGATTTGCATTTCGGACATTCACTTAAGTTTGCGTAATCCTTCCGGAACAGAACACAATTATTCTTACAAACATGGATCATATCATATCAAATTCCAACAGCACGAAGGAAATTCTTCATTTTACTGTAGGTGTGTGGCAGCTCAAACGCACCTGGGAAACATTTGCGAAAAGTAGCCAACATCGCATCGAATGATTTGTTGGCCATCCACTCAGATGTCTTCACCTGAAGAAAGGTGACCATAGCTGAGAATACTGGCAGCTTATTTCCTTGGGTGGTAGCCACATTGCATTGTTCCAACATGAGGGCCCATCGTTTTTCTTCTGCAGGTGAAAGTTCACGAAATGAGCATTTCGTAGCATTGTTTCAATGTTGGTCAAACTCACTGGCTCTGCCACCACCACCTCCTCCTCCTCTTCCACCTGAGCAACTGGCAGATCAGGATGGTGATCTGCTGCTTCTACATAGTCAATAACATTAAAATTCATAGCTTCACCATGATGAACCCACCTATTATATGTGTCCGACATCCCATACAAGTGTAGATGATTTTGCATAGTTGACTGGGGTCTTGTAACTGAATTCATACAACTGCTACATGGGCAAAGCACATATGATTTCGGACCACCGTACTCAGCTCTGATAAAGTTCATGAAGTTTTCAACCCCCTCGACATATGGAGCGGAGAATCTTCGAGCAGAAGTTATCCAAGTCGTGTCCATCTGTTAGACATACAAATTAGTTCTTCTACTAGATATTACAGGAAAAACATATATGCTTTTTTATGAAGTCCAAAAAAAACCTAGGTCGATGTCTAAAGCTATGGTAAGATATTTGGACGAGCAGATCTAAGTAACCAAATATATGTAAAGCTAATTCAGCAAATGATTTGAGTGCTAAATTATGGCAGGCTATCTCAGCAGTCAATGAGGTCGAGCACACAGCCATCGAACCATCGAAGGCCATCGCAGCAACAAAGATCGAGTATAAAACAGTGTAGAGCTATTTCACCTAACAGATTGGCTACTAGACCATGTCAATCTACGTCACAATAAATACATGGCAGGATATTTTAGCAACTAATCGGCCTTGGCATGCCATCTCAGCTAAGCAGGTTGAGTGCAGAACAGGGCAAGGAAGCTTCTTAAGTAGAGCATATTGACTGTAAACTACTTCGGCAAACAGTGAGATTAACATCGTCTATCAGCTAACATTCAATGCTACACCAACATGCACGGGGTCTCAGTCTAGAATGCGCATACTGTGGGAGAAGTTGACTGTCGGTGTCAAAACCGGCGGATCTCGGGTAGGGGGTCCCGAACTGTGCGTCTAAGGCTAATGGTAGCAGGAGGCAGGGGACACGATGTTTTACCCAGGTTCGAGCCCTCTTGATGGAGGTAATACCCTACTTCCTGCTTGATTGATCTTGATGATATGAGTATTACAAGAGTAGATCTACCACGAGATCGTAGAGGCTAAACCCTAGGAGCTAGCCTATGATGATTGTGATTGTTGTTCTATGGACTAAACCCTCTGGTTTATATAGACACCGGAGAGGGCTAGGGTTACACAAAGTCGGTTACAAAGAAGGAGATCTAACATCCGGATCGCCAAGCTTGTCTTCCACGCAAAGGAGAGTCCCATCCGGACACGGGACGAAGTCTTGAGTCTTGTATCTTCACAGTCCAACAGTCCAGACAAAGTATATAATCACGCTGTCCGGATATCCCCTAATCCAGGACTCCCTCAGTAGCCCCTGAACCAGGCTTCAATGACGATGAGTCCGGTGCGTAGATTGTCTTCGGCATTGCAAGGCGGGTTTCATCTCCAAATACTCCAAAGTAGATTAAGGATCGTGTCCGGCTCTGTGAGATAATTTCCACACACCACCGTAGAGAGCATAACACTTCACAAATATAATCTGCTAACAATTTTTGATGGTGTGCCCTTACGCCGCGGCCTGGCTCAATACGTACAGGTTTTTCTCGGCCTGCCATGACACGCACTGCGAGGCGGTTTTATTGGCACGCCTTGTCGAAGTAGAGATCGTGTTCCCCTTATTGCGGGATCCTCCATCAATACGGGTGCGGGTAGCCCCACTACGCCTGTTGGTATGACTCCGTGTTTTTAGGCAAGTCCCAAGCGGTTACGCTGAGGACGCTTGATATTCACCCCCTTTATAGAGTGACCGAGGCCTATCCCTCTTTCCTACCACGCTTGCACCCTTCCGCATCTCGAGTTCCAACACCCGAAGCCCAACCTTAGGCACTTCAGATCTTCAATCATGTCCGGATCCAACCTTGAAGGTCGGTGGATGGCCTCCTCTGTCACAGAGGAGGACATTGCGAAGCTTAGGGAGGTCAGATATCTGACCGCCGACATCAAGCACATGCTTCTTGCTCCAGGGCAGTCATCCCTACTCCCGAGCGCAACGAGAGCATCGTATTCGTTTCTCACTTACTCTGTGGCCTAGGCTTAACCCTCGATCCCTTTGTGAGAGGGCTCATGTTCTATTATGGGCTAGATTTTCATGATCTAGCTCCGGATTCCATCCTTCACATCTCGTCATTTATCGTCGTGTGCGAAGCCTTCCTCCACATCACCCCGCACTTCGGCTTATGGCTCAAGACCTTCAATGTAAAGCTGAAGGTGATCGAGGGGCAACACGCAGAGTGCGGAGGCGCTACAATAAGCAGAAATGCCGATGCCCCATGGCCAGAGGGCTTCTTCCCGGAGGTGTCCGATCTATGGCAGCGGAGGTGGTTCTACATCACGGCTCCCAGAGGCACAAAGTGGGTGGCTGCACCTGACTGCCGCTCGGGCCCTCCGCCTCAACTGGCGTCGTGGGCCAACGTGGGACTGGATTGGGGGCCTGCTAATGATGTACCAACATTGCAGAGCCGCATTCGGGAGCTTCTTGAGAGGGACATCAGTCTTGTCAGTGTAATTCAGGTAATGCTAGTCCGATATATCTTGCCGTGCAAACGTCGGCCTCTCCGGATGTGGGAGTTCAACCCGGTAGGTCCGCAAACTATTCAGCACTTCTTCGGCATGACGCTCGAAGGGATGTGTAAGTTATTCTTTGGACCACAAGTAAAGTGTCCGGACACCATCGAGGATGCGGGCCTGAGCTACAACTGCCCAGATACCCAAGTAAGTAACCTAGAAGCCGAACACTTTGTTTATATTTGTCACAACATTATTCTGAAAACCATCCGCGGCCAGGATTGGCTCAGCAGGGCGGAGAGAATCAGGTGTCCGGCACCACTTCCCGAAGGCTCGCCTAGTCCTGCAATAGCCAGGATGTTTAGTCGTGTGCTAAGTCAAGTGCCCTCGGGGAAAGACGAAGGGAAGAATAGGGAAGTAGAGCTTCACACAATGCACATCCAAACCGGGGGAATTACTATCTCCATGAAGGAGGATAGTCGGGGAGGGGAATCTAAGGTCTCCTCCCCCCGCGGGAAGAAGAGGGCCGCCTCCGAAGACTTGGAGACGGAGGCACCTAAACAAGGGAAGAAAACTTCACCAGGGGGCCCTGCCCTGGATGGCGTCATCACCGCGCCATGCCCGCAAACGGGCCAGCCCTCAGCCGGGCTGTAAGTTAATCGTAAATACAAAGCTACTGCTTCCTCCTCCGAGAACAATAACCAGGATCCATTGTTTGCAGTCCGGCTAGTAGCTCTTCTCGACAGAGTTTGTCTTTGGGGGATCTTCTTTCGAAGATGATGGAGAGTGAAACCCCACCTGCCTCTACGCCTCATGGGGCGGGCGACCCCGAGGTGTCGTCACGGAGGAGTCTAGATTCGCCGAGGCCAGAAGCTAATACTTCGGCCGCCCTGAGCCCGGAGCGTTCGGCTCCCACGGGGGGCAATAAGAAAGGTGTGGCACAGTCCGGCGACTGTCCGGACACGCTGACCGACCTTCTGGAGCAAGCTGCTCTCTTGGAGGATCACCGTTTGTTAATGGGCACGGTGCTTAAGAAGATTTCATCCGCCACAAGCGGGTTGAATGGAGCTTTTATGAGCCTGCTCAAAGGCTTTGAGGTACATAATGAAACGCGTAATTTTTTGGTTGTACCGCACACGCTAGGTGTGCTCCGTATAGATAGTATCCCCTGAGACTCTGGTTGCCATCCCTAGGCGGCAAATGGAGGATCACACTCTTAAGTAATGATCGCACTGCATTCATGCGCAGGTGGCGAAGGGTCCAGCGGCAGACCGGACCGCTGAAGTCGCCGAACTGAGGCAACATTTTGAAGTTGTGGATGCCGACATTACGCTTGTGAACGAGCGACTTAACGAGTCACAGAGTATGTGCTATGTTTTCCTTGTTTTTATAGGAAATATTAAGAGGAGCATAATGTTAATGTGATATGCTTCGACTACAGGCGAAGCTACTACCATGGAGGCCCTAAGGGCGGAGCTTGCCCTAACCAAGGACCAAGCCCAGGCTAGCAATGCGGCTGCCCCAAAGGCGGCCAAAGAGTTGTGAGCCGAACATGCTGCTCATCTCCGAAGCGAAGATAAAATAGTCGAGATGGCTGTGGAGTTGAAAAAAGCCGCCGGCCGGTATGAGCTCCTTGAAAAGTAGAATAAGGCGAAGTTGGCTGACCTGAAGAAGGCCCTTGATGCGGCCAAGGAGACGCGTTCTGAAATTAGGGATGCGCGGGAGGAGCTTCGACTGGCCGGAGAAATTGCGGCTGGAAGCCGCTATTTGTTGCGGATGAAGTTCTTAGATCCAAAGTACGCTCCTCTGGATCAGTGCTGGAGCGCTGCAGACGCGTATGCGAATCTGGCAAAGAGTACGACTGATGCGACCAAGTTTTTCGAGGATTAAAAAGATAGTGAAGTAGAAAGGCTGTTCTGGTCGCAATTCAGTGCACCAGCGCGCCCGTTGCCATTGAGTGAAAGGATGGCCGCCGTGGCCGAGCTCGATAGGTTGTCCGGTCTTGCAATGAGGTCTGTAATTAACCATCTATGGCCGAAGGGGCCGAAGCCGGACAATTATTTTGGTTTAGTGCAACAATGCCTTGGCACCGCATCATGAATCAATGCCATGAAGAGGTCGGCGTGCATAGAGGGTGCGCAGATGGCTCTTGCCCATGTTAAAACATATTGGGTAGATATGGAGGCCACCATCATTGCAACCCAGAATCCGGCGGGAAGCCAGGATCCAGCCGAGCACTACTTGGAGTAGGTAACAGCATAAGCTCGTTTAATAGAGGCTCAATGTTCGAAGAGTGTCATGTTCGAGTGATAAAACGTTTCGTTGTAAAAACAATTGTATTTTAATTATAGAGGCTATGTTTATACTTTCACCCGAAAGTGTTATTGTGTCTCCTGTGCGGCCGTTTGATGTATATATAACCTGAAAGTTACCAGTCGTTGGCTTCAGCCCCCACGCATACAATGCGGGGGTGTTCGCAAAAATGTGCGTAATCACACTTGATCCAACGTCTTGGTCCATTAAGGAGGTGATCGCACATCGAACTAGGCAACCGGACTATATAGCTTTAACACTTTCACTTAGCCATAGGAGTTTGACAGTGGGGCTACTATGTAGCCCCTGGTACCTTCGCATGCATCCAGATACGGGCGCGTGTGTACATGACCGGGAAACGGTCCTTCGCTAATGCAGAGGAATCCTAAAGATTCCGATGAGTCCTCGAGTGGTTGACCAGTCTCTCGCTATATCATGACAGTCAGTTTTCGACTTTCTCTACTGAGGTGCTCGTCCAGAATAACCAGGGCACAATCACAGTAGTTCTCCTTTGGCCGCCTTAGCCGATAGAAGCGAAACGTAAGGCAGCAAACCCAGGAGCCGGGCAAACCCAACATTTGACCAAAGACATGATTCGGAGCTGATGCATATAAGGACAAACTCGCGACGCCGAACACTCCCGAGGGTATTCGGACTTTGTAACATATACCAGGCTGAGTAGCGCCCTTGATTATGAACCCAGTATTTCTAGGTACGTGAGGTAGTCTGTCGTGGCGAAATGCCAATAACGCCAGTATCCCCTGTGGGTGTATCGAATACCCATGGGATGTGAAGCAACAAGAGACAATAAAGAAGGTTTACAGAAGGGCTTAATCTAAAGAGAAACCTTTGAGCGGAGCCCTGCTACACGTCTGCGCCTTTGTCTCCGTTGTGCCGTGTCCTGGTAGGGTGTCACACGAATGTTGTGTGTAAAAAGGAAAACTCATGTAAAAGAGTATGGCGTAAGCGTGCGAAGAGTTGGTTATTATCAATGGATAGTAGAAGTGTAAGGCATTGGCCTGTTAATAAGGTCAAGACAAAAAGGTAGGCTTTATTGCATGTTTGCAGCCCTTGATGCCCACTTATGGGATTACGTGTATAGCACCCAGCTCAGGTTTATCTAGGCTGTTACCGACGGTGATGCGCCGGACTCGTCTAACCGTATCCATGGTCTTAACGACCGATCATGCATTCTGATGGGAGAGGCAGCTTAGTGTCCGACTACTAGAGCCGCCACATACTCTTCCGCACGTAAGGAACGATCTGTATTTCCGCTAACGGTGATGACGCCACATGGGCCAGGCATCTTGTGTTTAAGGTAGGCGTAGTGCGGTACTGCGTTGAAGCGAGCGAGGGCCGTTCGTCCGAGCAGTGCATGATAACCACTTCGGAGGGGAGCGACGGTGAAGAGTAATTCTTCGCTTCTGAAGTTGTCTGTAGAACCGAATGTCACCTCTAATACGAGGGAGCCCCTGCAGCGGGCCTCAATGCCTGGTATCACCCCTTCAAAGGTGGTGTAAATTTGGCTGATTCTGGATGGGTCTATCCCCATCCTGTGGACAGTGTCCTGATATATTAGTTTGAGACTACTACCACCATCCATAAGGACGCGAGTGAGATGGTATCCATCGATTATTGGGTCGAGCACCAAGGCAGCCGATCCTCTGTGCCATATACAAGTTGGGTGGTCCTTGTGATCAAAGGTGATCGGGCAGGCTGACCAGGGGTTGAGTTTGGGGGCGACGGGCTCTACAGCGTATGCGTCTCTGAGCGCGCGTTTGCGCCTTCTCTTGGATATGTGAGTCGCGTAGATCATGTTTACTATTTTTACCTCTGGTGGGAATTTTTTCTGTCCCCCAGTGTTCGACTGGCGAGGCTCATCCTTGTCTTCACTTGGTGTTTCCCTTTCCTTGTGTTTGGCATTTTACTTGACGGCCTGCTTAAAGACCCAGCATTCTCTGTGAGTGTGGTTCGCAGGTTTTTCGAGGGTGCCATGAATTTGGCACAATCTGTCCAGGACTTTGTTCAGGCCGGTCAGTTCCTCTTTGCTGCCTTTAAATGGCTTCTTTTGTTGACCGGGTCGAGAGCCCCTAAATCCGGCATTGACCGCCGTGTTGTCCGGACTTTCTTCCTTGTTTTGACGCTTGTTTTTATTGCGTCGTGGCTTCCCGTTGCCATCCCTAATTTCGGATGTGCCCGGGTCACTGGTGCCTCTACAGGCCAACCAGCTGTCTTCACCCGCGCAAAAGCTGGTCATAAGGCTTGTTAAGTCTGCCATTGTCCTAGGCTTTTCTTGGCCGAGGTGTCTGGCGAGCCACTCGCCTCGGATACTATGCTTGAAGGCCGCTAGAGCTTCGGCATCCGGACAATCGACAATTTGATTCTTCTTAGTGAGAAATCTTTTCCAAAGCTTATGGGCGGACTCTCTGGGCTATTGAATTATGTAACTTAAATCGTCAGCGTCCGGAGGTCGGACATAGGTCCCTTGAAAATTGGCCTTGAAAGCGTTCTCAAGTTCCTCCCAACTTCCGATTGAATTTTCGGGGAGGCTTTTCAACCAGTGCCGAGCTGGTCCCTTCAACTTGAGGGGAAGGTAGTTGATGGCGTGGAGGTCGTCCCCACGAGCCATGTTGATATGAAGGATAAAATCCTCAATCCAGACCCCGGGGTCTGTCGTTCCGTCGTATGCCTCTATGTTCACGGGTTTGAATCCCTGTGGAAATTCGTGATCCAGTACCTCTTCGGCGAAGCACAGAGGGTGCGAAACCCCTGTGTATCTGGACGTTTTGTGGCATGGTGTCGATTGTTGTTGTGTCTGGTGTTTATTCCGAACTAGTATTCGATCAGTCTGATCGTTTTGGTGACCATAATCCTGCGCCGGAGCATGTCCTCTAGATCCATAGGTGGACCTGGTCGCGCCGGCCTTTTTGTCCAGGAGCTCACGTAAATCGTGTGCGGCGTTAGTAGCTGCTCTATTGCGGTCATGAAGTGGTTGGTCCGACCTACTGGCCGTATTGTTCTTCGGCGGAATGGCCTCATCGTAGAATTCTGGCAGCAGCTTGCGCTTTGGGTAGCTCTTCGCGTGGCGATCGTCGCCATATTTTTCTTCAGTGTCTAGCACTTTATTCCATCTGCGGTTGAGCATTTCCTGCGCGGCCTTAAGCCTTTGTTTCTGCTTCTTTAGGCTTCTAGCAGTGGCCATAAGCCTTCTATGGAGGTTATCTCGTTCCAAACGTTTTTCCGGGATGATGAATGCATCATCGTCCGAACTGTGCTCTTCTCCCGAGGCAGGTTGATGAGTTCGGCCCTCGGGATCGCTGTGATCGGGCGTCTGCTCCGGGCTGTGTTCGGCGTGACCTGGCTCATCCCGCTCCATCGCTGGGTCGATATGGTCGTTGTTGCCTTTGGAGTTGACTGGGGTGTCGATTTTTCTAGCGCTGTTATCGCTATTTTTACTGTGGCTGGACTTAGAGCGGCGTCTGCGCCGTCATTTTGGCTTTTGTCTGGGGGTTTTATCATCCGTTGTGTCCTTTTTGTCGCCACTGTCCTCCTTAGGCGTGTCCACCATGTATATATATCATATGATGAGGTGGCGGTCAAGCTCCACGTGGGCGGTGGTTCCAAATCATCCCCTGCGCCGACGTCCATACCGTCGGTGTCGTCGGAGTTGAAGTCAAGCGTGTCTGTTACGTCATCGACAGTGGCTATGAAGTGGGTGGTGGGTGGGCAACGAATTTCTTCGTCGCCTGATTCCCACTCGAGCCGGACATAGTTCATCCAAGAGTCTCCTGAGAAAGAGAGAGACCTTAATGAATTCAGCATGTCGCTAAAGGGTGAGTGCTGGAAGATATCCGCAGCGGTGAACTTCGTTACCAGAGCCCAACCAGATTCGGCGGGCTCGGGGGCGCGCGGTCTGGAACCTATAGCCGGACACAAGTCCGGGGGTTCACTGACACAGACTTCCTTGGGGGTGGAGTCCGTGTTCGGCTCTACCGCCGATGAGTATGCGGCCTCCGGGGCGAGGTCCATCCACCAGTCCTTGGACGACGCGATCTGCCCCGGATTTAGGTCCGGAGCTATTGCAGGTGCGATATCCCGAACATTGTCTAACAGCAGGTCCAAGCCGTGCTCGTCGTGACTGTTCGGTGCTCCCGGCGTAGGCCCGAATCCGTCAAAGATCGAGTCTCCGCGGATATCGGCCGTGTAGTTCAAGTTTCCGAGCCTGACCTAATGGCCAGGGGCGTAGCTGTCGATCTGCTCCAGATGGCCAAGCGAATTGGCCCGCAGTGCAAAGCCGCCAAACACGAAGATCTGTCCGGGGAGAAAAGTCTCACCCTGGACCGTGTTGTTGATGATTGAAGGAGCCATCGAGCCTTGAAGCAACGACATAGAGGAACTCTCAACGAAGGCACCAATGTCGGTGTCAAAACCGGCGGATCTCGGGTAGGGGGTCCTGAACTGTGCGTCCAAGGCTAATGGTAACAGGAGGCAGGGGACACGATGTTTTACCCAGGTTCGGGCCCTCTTGATGGAGGTAATACCCTACTTCCTGCTTGATTGATCTTGATGATATGAGTATTACAAGAGCAGATCTACCACGAGATCGTAGAGGCTAAACCCTAGGAGCTAGCCTATGATGATTATGATTGTTGTTCTATGAACTAAACCCTCCGGTATATATAGACACCAGAGAGGGCTAGGGTTACACAGAGTCGGTAACAAAGAAGGAGATATAACATCCGGATCGCCAAGCTTGTCTTCCACGCAAAGGAGAGTCCCATCCAGACACGGGACGAAGTCATGAGTCTTGTATCTTCACAGTCCAATAGTCCGGACAAAGTATATAGTCCGGCTGTCCGGATACCCCCTAATCCAGGACTCCCTCACTGACCGCCGTGCGTCTCCACACGAACGTCACCGGCGGTGGCGGCGCTGACCGCCATGTGCCTCCACAAGAACGTCGCCAGCGGTGGCGGCGCGGCTAGAGGACAACAGTCTACGAGAGCGTACTGTGGGAGCGAGAGGATCGCCGTGCGTCCCCTCGATGAACCGTGACGCTGATGTATCGACACGGTGGGGAGGGCGGCTTTGGCGGAGTGAATGAAGTGGAGGGGGACGGGGGGAAGGTGGGTTTGGGGAATATTATTGGCTAGTTGGCCGAAGGGCGGTTGAATTTGGGATTTGGGGGAATTTTTTTTGGGGGCGGGGGGGGGGGGGGGGGCGATTTTTGCGCGGTGGGTGGGGGGAGTTTGGCACATGGTCGGTTTCTCCAAGTGCAGTCCCACATGTCAGTGAAGAGGCAAGCCGAAGCATGGTCCGTTTGCGTGAGCCGTGTGCATGACCGAACGTGTGTGGGGTGCAATGCGACCACGACAGGGTTTTGTGAGTGTACCTGCTTTTTTCCTTTTTAAACTAGGTGCTTCGCCCCCTCAAAAAAAACTTGCTGCTTTGTGCGATCCATCGATACTACTACTAGTAATCCGTTAGTCCCGACTAAAACGGCGCGGTCGGGTCTTTTCCCGCGCGATATGCTGGGAGGTTGGCTTAGTTGGGTTTTTTAGGACGAGTAATACTACAGCTACGTAATCCCAGTTACGTAATTAACGTAATGTGAAACATGTGAGCTGTTTATTGTAGATTGGGGGGAGGGAGGGGTGCACCACCATGTAAATCTGGGGAGGAGAGAGAGAGAGGCAATTTACATTAACCCTTTTGTAGGTTCCCGTAGATGTAGAAAGATGTGAAATGTGTGAATGTGTAGTGGACGTACTATTGGAGTGCCTAAGATAAATTGTGTATGTAGACCCTATGTGTTTGTTTACTTCGCATGTTAGCTTTGTCTCGGTTCAGTGAAAACCAGAGTTGGTGATGATGGTGTGCCTGTCATCCTGCAAAATAGGCCGTCCGATCTATATCTAACGGATAGGAAGGAAAATTTGACAATTTACCCGCACTCCTCTCCACATTTGCAGATAAGGCCTTCCCTCGTTCATCCTTTTCTCCCACAAGATCTTGATGTTCCGTGTTGTACGGGCATCTTGCTAGTACTCCTACAATATACTATATTATTGTGAAAGTTCATATACACCGGCTGAGATTAATGCAAACACGGCAGATTTTCATTACATTTCGAACTTTTATAGGACAAAAAATGAAAGAAACCCGACCCTAAACCTATTCTACAGTGGCGACCGACGTCCTCCATCTGCGATCTCTATCTACGGGGGCAGGGTTCAAGACCCGTGAAGTGAAGGTGCGGTCTCCGGCAAGGAAGAGTATAACACGGGAAACAGACCGACCAGTTGGCAAACCAAGCCCTGCCGCCTCCCATGCCCTACTCATCCTTGGAGGAGTCCCCGACCTTGGCGGTGCCGGACGTTGGATGGCGGCAAGTAGGACGAGGGGCTGACGGTGCTCCCGTCGTTGGCCACTAGCGTGGCCACCGCTTATGTGGTCACGTCCGCGTCCGGCTACACCGCTATTGCATCGTGGGAGGTGACTTGAGCAAGGGCGGCGACCTTGAGCTTCATCCCCAAAGACAAGCTCTCCCGCAGAGCGTTCATGCTCGCGGTCATGGCGGATGTGGTGCCAGGTAGGAGGACGATGAGCTATGGTGTGGAGGTTAGCTGGGCGTTGCCGCTTTAAGTAGTGCATTCCGGTGAGGCCAAGCGTCCTGGTGCGTCATTAAGTCGCCAGAGTTGGTTCCACGGGCATCGAGCCTCTTAACAACGACATACAGACGGAAGGCATGAATGCGGGCAGCTGGCGCCGACTGGGAACGCACCGCGCGATGGTGCGAGGGACAAGGGTTTTTGGTGTGCCAGTTTAGTCAGCTGCGGTCGTGGCAACATAGGAGGTGCCCTTTGCTCGCCTACGATCCCCACATGTCATTGAAAAAGCAAGACGACCTGGCATGGTCTCAGGTCCTGGGGATGCAGTTGGCCTTGCTACACCACTCCGCGAATGCGTCACGGCGCCCCGTGCATCCACGATGAGCTGGGTGTTGGGGTGTGTTTGTGTCGGATATCGGGTTCCGGCAAAACCCTTAAGGTTCGAACTCTGGGGTGCGCACGAAGATCTTCTCCCTACCGAAACACGCCCGCAACCTCGCCACGATTTTAAGCTAGAATGATGAACAACACAAGAGACACGAGGTTTATACTGGTTCGGGCCACCGTTGTGGTGTAATACCCTAATCCAGTGTGTGGTGTGGTCGACTACCTCTTGGGCTGATGATGAATAGTACAAAGGAAGAACAGCCTCGCGAGGAGAGGTGTTCTTGTAGTGGAGTGGATGAGCTAGGTCCGGATCGGATCTCTTGGCTCTAGATGAGATGATCCCTTCTACTGTGGTGGCTAGCCCAATTTATAAAGGCCCTGGTCCTCTTCCCAAATATTGAGCGGGAAGGGAGCCAACAACAGCCATTTTGAAAGGGGACAACTAGTACAAGTTATCCTGACTAAAGGTGCTCTTCGACTGCCAAAGGCGCTGGTGGTGACGCCGTCTTGGGCTCCATGGTGACCTCCGTCCTGCCGCTCTGCTGGTCTTGGTCTCGTTGCACCGATATGGAAACCTTTGCCTGATGCCTCGGTACTCCGAGCCTGCGCTTGACCCCTTTGCACCAAAGAGGAAACGAGGACACTGCGCTAGCTGGTGCCATCCTGGCGCCCGCCTGGTCTTGGTCGTCATGGCTTGCGTCATGAGCACCTCGCGAGGTACCCCTCGCCTTGATCTCTCCGCCTTCTCGCAAGCCTGCCTGGTGAGGCCGCCCCTGAGGAGGCCTTGCGTCGTCCCCCCCCACGACGCTTGGCCCCTCGTGAGGGTCTTGAGATTGGGTTGATGAAGACGGGTTGCACTGGGCCACTGGTTGAGACACGCTGCAGGCCACAGGCAGGCAGGTCTGGGGACCCCTGTTCCCAGAACGCCGACAGTAGCCCCCGGGCCCAAGGTGTGCTCGGAGTTGACTTAGCAGTGAAGCCAAAGGGCAAGTGCAGAGCGTTGCGGGCCCCAATAGCCTGCGACCTTGGTCGCCGCGTGGTGATTGATTGGACATGGGCGTCTCCGCTTCCCCACGCTGCCTCGGCAACTGCCCGATTTGACGAGTCCCTGCTGCATGCAAAAAGGGTCATCACTACCTGTGATCATGGAGGTCGACGGTTGGCCTCCCTTGGGCTATAAATACAGAGGGGCGGGATCCCCCTTTGTCCATCTCTTCTTGCTCCGCCTGCTTCTTCCCCCTCCTCGTTCCGGTTGCTTGCATCATCCCATGGCGCCTGCGAAGAGGTTGTCGGCCGCGGAGAAGGGGAAGGCTCGCCAGGAAGGGCCTGGCTCTCCTCCACCCAAGCGCAGCCGCGGTCGTTCCCGCAAGCATCCCGCGACTCCTGTCGTGGCTTCTCGTGGTCGCAGTGGTGGCCCTTCATGCGGTGGTGGCCGCCCATATCAGGGCAGCCCAGTTGGTGGAGGAAGGCGTGCCGTGGCTGCGCGGCCCCCTGGCCGTGCTTCCATTCGGCAGAGGTGTTGTAGGAGTTTGTTGTGTTGTCGGACAAACCGGCCGGCAACTGGCTATAGCTCCCTCGCTTCTTCGTCGGCAAACTGCCGGCTGCTGGCCCCGGCGGGCTTTGGCTGCAAGCGGATGGCTGCTACAGCAGGGCCTCCTGGGTCGTGGTGGGGATCTCTGTCGCCGGGAACGTGGCCCTGGCCCGGGGCTGGCAGACGTTTGCCCGCGCGCGTGGCCTGGGCAGGCGGTGCACCCTCCACTTCAAATACGACAGCGACACGACCCTCTATGTGAGGGTGTTAGGAGAAGATGGCCGCCGTGTTGGGTGCTGCCCTGAAGATGATGATGGCGATGGGGTGCTCTGCCATGGCGACGACCATGAAGAGGGCGAAGGCGAACCCGCTCCCAGCGGCGACCGCAGCTCGCCGAGCTTCAGCGGCTCCTCCTCCAGCGACAGCTCCTCCAGTGGTGGCTGCGACCAGCCGCCACGCTGCCGCGCCCGCTTCGAGGGCGGTAGCAGGTCGTCCCGTCGCCGCGCCCCGGTGAAGCGCGAGGTGGAGTCTGATTGAGCTCAGGAGGATGACGCAGATCCCTTCTCGCGAGCTGCGCGCTATTTTTAGTTCCTGCATTGGGAGAGAGAAGTATGGAGCCCCATGGGGGCATGCAATAGACTATGATCCCCTAATTATCGTGCTACATTCATTGTCACTGTGATGTGTTATGGTGTCGTGGTTATGTGCCTGCGTGTAGGAACAACTTAGCTCGGGATGTTTGCAGTAGTTTCCGCCTTGCGAGGTGCCTGCTTGAGGCCTCGCCGGGCGCCTTAAGAGCTGCAAAACTCAGTTGGAAGGATCATTTCCGAACCTTGATCGCGAGGGTTGCCAGCTATGGCCCGGTGCTTTGTGTCACGATGCCCGAGGGGCATGGACCGGGAGGGGTGCTCCCGCTATGAGCTCGAACAAGAGGGCCTCGCGAAAATCAGTAGAAGAAGGCTCACGAGGGCGCCCGCGCAGCCCCCTCGCGAGGTTTGTGAGAGAAAGAGCGAGCCAGGCAAAAGCCGAAAACAGAGAACGTGGGCAGAAGACGACAAACAACACTAGAAGCAACTACAATAAAGGTTCAAACAAGGGAGGACAAGCCAACTGCAGAAAGCAAATGAAAAGCCGCGTCCGGCACTTAATCTAGTCTTCGACGTCTTCTCACCAGCGCGGAGCTAAGTGCTGCCACTAGGTGTGGACGGGAGCCCCTGAGGCCCGAGGGAGGCACTTCGGAGACTCCGGGGCGTGTACAGCCCCAACTCATTATTATGTGCACTACAAAAAAATACACTTCCGTGATGATACATGTTTGTCACAGTATATCGCATTTTTTGTCATGCATGTGCATCCATGACAAATTTATGACAGAATCAAGATAGTCATACCTGTGCTATCGTAGAAGTCTTCCATGACATTACCAAAATTATCATCACGGAAGTGTCCACTTCCATGATGATAAATCGCACGTCACAAAAGTGCTTTCGTCAAGGGTGACCGACACGTAGCATCCACTGTAACGTTACGCCGTTAAGCTATCGGGTCGGGTTTTGGATCCGATAACCCGTTAACAGCCCCGACCAATGGGGATTTTCCACGTGTAAAATCATCATTGGCTGGAGGAAACACGTGTCGGCTCACCGTTGGGACAGATGTCATCCGCTCATTGGACCAAAGGAGCCTATGATACGGAGGCACGTGGCACGGCCCAACAGAGGCCCATTCCTGTGAAAAGGCCGGCCCATTTGACTTGGTCAAAAGGTGGTGGGCCGGCCCACGGAAAGCCTGTTAACGACCTGTTCGCCTATAGCCCATTTACAGCCTGCTAACCCAGGCCCGTTATGCCCTATCCGAATTAGGCCCAGTAGCATCATCTGGGCCTTCCAATATGATTCAGCCCGTTTTATCTTCCGGCCCATGTGTGGCCCATGACTTCTTTCGCCCCATATGAGGACCTTTGTTACTCTTGGCCCATTAACGGCGCGTGGTGAAACTGCCCGTAATGAATAGTGTATCACTTTATAACCATTAACGGCCCGTTATTCCATTGGGCCATTGCCAGCCCAAGTTATCTTTTGGCCTTCTCAGGGCCCATTGATTCTTGGACTCACTTGCAGCATTCGGCTACATACGGCCCGTTACTGTCATTTTCTGCTTGTGGGCCAAATTCAGCCCGTCGTTACAGTCGGCCCGTTTGCGGACCGTTAATACGTTGGGCCATTTTCATGTAAAAAACCCCCGTTGGGCTGTTTTCATAGAGTTATCAAATACGGCCTATTAACGACCCGTTATGGTCCATGAATAGTACGGCCCATGATTGGCGAAATGATGATACGCCCCATAGAAGGCCCATGGATCCTACGGCCCGTATGAGGCCCATGGATAGTACGGCCCGTAGAAGGCCCATGGATCGTACGGCCCGTAGAAGGCCCATGGACCCTACGGCCCGTAGAAGGCCCATTGATCCCTAAGGCCCGTATAGAAGGCCGATGGATCCTACGGCCCATATAGAAGGCCAACGGTCCTACGGCCGAACGAAGGCCCATGGATCATACGGCCTGCAGGAGGCCCATGGTTACAACAGTCTGTGTGTTGCCATGATTATTTTGGCCTAGTTACCAAAAATAGGCTATTGTGGCCACTAGAAAAACACAGAGAAAGAACTGCAATGACAACAAGCAAACAACTAAACAAGACAATAAGGAAATAAATAAGCAAGCAATTAAGGCTAGCCTATTACCGCTATTACACATATTACATCCACTGGGCATCAAAGTTCGCCACCAGTGCAAATATAGGGAACAAAGCAGCATATTACATACACTGGCCGTCAAAATTGGCCACGAGTGCAAATAAACGCGGTAGCAAAACAAGAGCATAACTGAAACAACTTCAGAAGAGCTCAAGAAACGTTATCCTGGGTATCCACCATGCTGGCAATAAGCTTAGCAAGCTGATTAGCTTTGTCCTGTTTGGCGCTAAAATCCTCCAATGCTTGCTGTTGCACCAGAAAGTATGCATCTGAATGCTCCAGGGACTTCCGCAGTCCTTCCTCTTCTTGTTGCAGCACAACTGATCGATGTCTTTCAGCTTGTAGTTGAGACTCAAGAAACCGAACTGATTCAGGCAATGAGTTTGAATAGCTTGTGCAAGCGGTAGTGGCCAGTAACTCGAACACTAAACCAAGACAGGACTTTGGGGTTGTCTCGCTGTCTTCAAGATAGTCTTCCTTAGCTGTTTATCAACTTTGTTGGAGACCAACAAGGATGTGTCACTATCCTGAACCTTATCTGCATTACTTCCTTTACCATTGCTTAATAAAGCACTCTTCCCCAGTATTCTGTCAGCATTCTAAAAGAAGAAACAAGGAGACACATAACAAGTTTAGCATGTACTAGTATATGAAACTCATTTCGGTGAACTAGTTCATTAGTAAGGTGGACAGGATTAAACTACCAAGTCTTCTATTGCCAAGTACTAGTACATAATTGTCACGCCCAATATGCGACCCTATCCAAAAGGAACTCGAAGGTCCCACCAAGGATAGACCCGCATATTGGAACGCTTTGCAAGGTGGATATCATTACATCAACATTACATAATAGATGGGGATACGTACAAGAGGCATACAATGCCACATGAATACAACATCACAATACATCAGAGCACCATCCGACTACGCATGAAACACAAACAGAAACTCAAACGACATCCACCCTGCTAGCCCAGGCTGCCGACCTGGAACCTATCCCCTGATCGAAGAAGCAGAAGTAGAACTCAACGCACGCAAGCATCGCTCTCGCGTCAAGATCATTGCACAACCTATACCTGCAACTGCTGTTGTAGTAATCTGTGAGCCACGAGGACTCAGCAATCCCATTACCATGGGTATCAAGACTAGCAAAGCTTAATGGGAAAGGAAGGGGTAAAGTGGTGAGGTTGCAGCAGCGACTAAGCATGATATGGTGGCTAACATACGCAAATGAGAGCGAGAAGAGAAACAAAGGAACGGTCGTCAACTAGCAATGATCAAGAGGTGATCCTGAACACCTACTTACGTCAAACATAACCCAGAAACCGTGTTCACTTCCCGGACTCCGCCGAGAAGAGACCATCATGGCTACACACGCGGTTGATGCATTTTAATTTGGATCAAGTGTCAAGTTATCTACAACCGGACATTAACAAATTCCCATCTGCCACATAACCGCGGGCACGGCTCTCGAAAGTTTATACTCTGCAGGGGTGTCCCAACTTATCCCATGACAAGCTCTCGCGATCAACGAAGGAATAGACCTTCTCCCAGGAAGACCCGATCAGTCTCAGAATCTCGGTTTACAAGACATTTCAACAATGGTAAAACAAGACCAGCAAGACCGCCTGATGCGCCGACATCCCGATAGGAGCTGCACATATCTCGTTCTCAGGGCAACACCGGATAAGCTAAGCGTACAGGTACCGACGTAACCCAAGTTGCCAAGGGATGGTAAGAGTGGAACAAAACACCAGGCATAAGGCCGAGCCTTCCACCCTTTAACAAATATATAGATGCATTAATAATATAAGAGATATTGTGATATCCCAACAAAACCTTGTCCACCATGGAGCAATCTTCAACTTCACCTGCAGCTAGCAACGCTATAAGAGGGGATGAGCAAAGCGATAACATAGCCAAACAAAGGTTTGCTAGGAAGGGTGTCAAAGGTTAGAGGTTCATGGCAATTTTGGAGGCTTGAAGAGCAAATGATAGGTAACACAACATAGCGATAGAACGAAGCAACTAGCATAGCAATGATAGTAGTGAGATCCAGGGTAGCGGTCATCTTGCCTGGAATCCCGCAAGGAAGAAGAACGAGTCCATGAAGAAGATGAAGCCACGAAGATGAACCACACGTAGACGAACGCATCCTCACGATCGCAACGAAACGGAAACTATCGAGAAGAAGCACACAACATGGTAAACACACCACACATAGGCAAGACATGATGCACAACAAGCATGATGCATGACAAGCCTACATGAATCTACTCATGGCAAGAGATGATGCAAACAAGAACAACACATCAAGGCAAGTTAAATGAGGCCGGAAACAACATATAACAATTCCGGTAAGTCCTCATATGCATATTTTGAAATTGGTCCAGATCTGAACAAACCTTATGTTCAAGTTGTTAAACAGCAAGTTAAAGATGCACCAAGATGATCTACACGAGATTCTAGTGAAGTTACATATAAAGTTTATTAGATTCGGAGCTACAGCCTAGAAGATATGAGCAAAACAAGTTAAACATGGCATTGATGCAAAATGCATACAAACATCAAGCAAACACCTCAAAACAAGGATGCAACATGATATTATGAAACTACATGCAAAATCAAGCAAGTTTCATATAGAGCACACACAAAACAGAGCAACGGTTCAACACATGCACTCTATACAAGTCATAACAACAATCTGTCCAAAACAGCAACTAGGCATATTGCAAGCATCAAAACAATATGCTACAGCACCCCAACATAATAACAAAAGGCATGGGCATGAAGTACAGGTAAAGCATAACAAAACATGAACACTGAGCTATCTCCAGAAACAACTAGAACATGCTCAAAATGACATGGGAAGATTGCAAATAATAACAGTTTCAGGCTTTAGCAGGAATAACATCATGTTGCAATGTTTAGAGCTATCAAACAACATGTTACAGAACTTATCATGGCAAAGAAAGGCATGGCATGATATTACTAAATGCATAGATCAAAAGTCCCTTACTGACCATGAGCCAAAAGGGCATAGAAAATATGATGGCACCCATGTAAACATGGCAAGTTATATGACAGATTCATACATGGCAGGAATAACAATAAGTAGGCATGTTCGTGAGCTTGAACCACTCACCACAGAAAAATACATGGCATGGCAAGGCAACCAACAGTAAGAAGGCATGTTTATGAAGCTAAGCATGGCAAGAACAAGTTCATAGGGTGCATGGAACACTAGCAAAACACATGGGAACTAGTGAACTTAATGTTAACAGGCTGATAGCAACATTATCAAGCGACTTTGGAGCAAGATATGAACAATCTACAGCAAGCTATAAATGCAACCAGGGGCATTGATGGATAGGGCATAACATGTAGATCAAAACATGTTTATAGAACATCTCCATATTATGCACGAAATGACTTGTAGCATCAGGTTAACATAGCAACAAAATATAACAGAATCTGTCAGGAAAACAGCAACAACAAGTACCCTACTTAGCAAGCTCGATGCACTCAGCACACAACTCACAAAAATACATGGATAGCACCTCTGGAAAGATGGCATGGCATAGATCACAACACATGTAGAGCTCATGCTCATAGGTTGCACACATCAATCATGGCAAAAATGACAAATGAGCAAGTTATAACAGTTTCAGCAGGTTAACATCAACATGCACTCTTCCAACAGCATTTCGGGCATCAAGATGAGCTCAAATGAAAATTATGCAATGGAATTCAATCATGTACTCGTCGAGACGAATAATTTGACATATTACACGCACGAAACGGACCTACGGATGTAGAGATATAATGCGATGAACATGGCATGATAATGTATGAATATACGGGACTTAGTGCAAAACGGAGGGGTGGAAAATCAACCTATCCGGATTTCAGATCTGGCATGGCGCGGATCCCGAGGATGACCGGCTGGGCTCGCCGGAGAGGAGGACGGGGCGGCCGGAGAAGGACACTGGAGAGGGCCGGGGCGCCGGGGCAAGGCGGATACGGTCGGCCCCGACCCGGATCCGGTCGCGGGGAGGCGCGCTCCGGCGAGGCGAGGCCGGCAGGCGGCGGCGGAGGCCTGCGACGAGCGGCGCGGTCGGAGCGGAGGGCGGCAGGGTCGCGCCGGGGGCGTCGGCTCGGGGCGGCGCCGGCTCGGGGCGCGCGGAGGCGGCGGACTGCGGGAGGCGGCGGCGCGGAGGCGCGGGGCGGCGCCGGAGACGAGGAGGCGGCGGCGAACGGCGAACACCGGCGAGGCGGGAGGCGGCGGTGGCGAGGACGGTCGTCGTCGGCGGGGTCGGGCGTCGAGGCGCGGGCGGCGCCGGCGGGCCTACGCGGACCCGCGATGGGCTCCGCGGGCCGGCGGCGGGGAGAGAAGCGGCACGCCACGTGGCGTGAAGCGATTCGTCTGGTGGCGCGAGTGGACGTGTCCGGCGTAGTGCGGACGCGTCCGACGGCTGGAGGAGGAAGAAGCTAGGGTTAGGGTAGGATTTGGCCGCGAATTTCGGGGGAGGGGTAGTTTTATAGGTAGAGGGAGCTAGGAGAGTCCAAATGAGGAGCGGTTTTCGGCCATGCGATCGTGATCGAACGACCGAGAGCATGGAGGGGAGTCAGCTGGGTTTTGGGCCACTTGGAAGGGGTGTTGGGCTGCAATCAAAAGAGGGCTTTTACGGTTACCCGGTTAACCGTTGGAGTACCAAACGACCTCCAAATGGCACGAAACTTGACAGGCGGTCTACCGGTGCTATACCAATTCCACTTGGCAAACCTTGGGCCATTCCGAGAAAGTTTAACACCCGCACAAGAGAAGAGGCAAAAAGGGGACGCCGGAGGACATAGGAGTGCTGGATTGCAAAACGGACAACGGGGAAAATGCTCGGATGCATGAGATGAACGCGTATGCAAAATGAAATGCACATGATGACATGATAAAATGCAACACGCAAGCAAAAGACATGGCAAAGACGGTGAATAACTGGCGGATACCTGGCGCATCAAATCCGGGGCTTTACAACACTCTCCACTAACAAGAGATCTCGTCCCGAGATCTTAGGACCGAGACGGAGGGGAAAAAAAGGATGAGGTGAAACAAGAACTCAAGAGAAGAAGCAAAGAATCGAGAACACTCGAGAAGAAGAGAGGAACGACGAGAATCGAAAGCTCACGGAATTAAATAGACTAAGAAACCACTCGTTCTAACCGGAGTGGTTAGAATGAGAAAAAGAAACGAATAAGACTGAAAGGATTTAGGTAGCACTTCGGCTGAAACATGGGGGAATAGAACACGAGCTTGAGAGGATGGAATGGTACTCTCTTGAAGAATGAACTAAATCATGAAGAACCACCATGAAGAACTCTGGTGACAAAAGGATGATGCGATAGAATGAAGGATGAAAGAATAAGATGAGCCTTGCGGTGATTTAGATGGAGGTTCCGACGAGATGGCCGAGGAAATTTGAACTCCGGAAAAGAAAAGATGAAACACTTGAAACTAGAATTTATTCCTTAAGAACAAACTCCGAAGGAAGGGATTACCCAATAAGAATAAGATTTATTGTATGCTTATCCTTCATCGAATTAAATTGATGACAAGCAATGGATCTTGCATACTACTTATTCTCCTTGAAAAGGGATTGAGAAATGACATATCGCAAACTTGAGAAGGTCTTCATGAACCACCGGTAGGATTGAAAGAACGAATGGATTAATATGATAATCAAGGAAAAAGAATCTTGAACGATCCACCGTGAGAATTCGAAAATGACTGACGAAAAAGAATGAATCATCGGGAAGAATTCGAAGAACCAATATTCTTGAGGGGATTTAGATGCAAAAGAACAAAGAGAACATGAGCTGATTAAAGAACACTTGAACGAAGCACCGGGATAAATGGATAATGGTAACTGGAATGATGGCCTCCGGTGAAAGAAATGGGAAAAAAACAACTCCTGACATACTCCGGATTGATGAAAAGAATATCTGACAAATGGAATAATTTGAGAGGGTGATGTGAAGCTACGGGCAAGATTTAGAGAAACTCTTCTTCGGTTTCAAATGATGACGAGAAACACCACCAAAATTACCGAGGTACTCCGGGAGAATGAAAAGCAGAGAGGTTGAGCCAACAATGAAAAGAGTTTGAAAGCAATCTTGGAGAAGGCATATGACTGATGAAATTCATTCTTACGTCACACTATGAAAACAATTTGAGAATAGCTCCGGGGAAATCAGAAGAGTCAGGTAACATCCTGGGAAAAGACCTGTGGGTTAGGGCCCACTGAAAAGATAACACCATTGAAAAAGATTGTTGAACAGATAGATGATGCACCGGAACAATTGAAATATTTGAATGAGGTGACAACCTCGAATTAATTGGAACACTGACAAATCTCCTGAGATGTCTTGAACACTCCGGAAGCATAAACTGACGAGAGGCGAACGAGCAAGGAAAACACTTGAACCAAGGAAAAAGAATATGATCAACCCGAAAAACTTGAATTGAATCCACCGGAAAAGAAAAGAGATGAAGAATGACGAACGAGACGAGAATTCACTGGTTGAAATAATTGAGGGAAGACTGAAGAGGCTCCGAGCGAATGAAATAGATGGTCGAGAGAGAGTCAGACTCCGGATAGAAAAAGGGTGGGAGGGCGGGAAAACAAAGGCAACTTTGAAGGGGAACCGACGAATATCTTGAAGAGAAAACACTGGTTGAAATCATTGAGGAAAGAAAGCAAAGACTTCGCACTAGTAGGATGGATACTCGATTACGGACTCCGGTTCCGAGATGAAAAAGGGTGGGCGGGTGGGAAAATAAAACAACTGAGGATTGAACTCAAAGATGAAGAGGCTCGAGTCAACTTGACGAGAAATGCACCGGACAAAAGAGGATGGACAACGAACGAAAACTAACCGCATGATCCTAAAGAAAAATTTGAAGGGGAAGAGGAGTAGTTCAAAACACCTACGTCAAGATTCCTCACCAGAGCGACGAAGGGGCAGAGGAGTAAAAAGAATTCCTACTCTCCGATATAACTAGACTCCGAAAATAGTTTTCTTCTAGACTCGACAACGGCCAAACTACATGATCAATCAAGGGGGGCTCCTAAGGTCGGTCGAGGCTCTGATACCAACTTGTCATGCCCAATATGCGACCCTATCCAAAAGGAACTCGAAGGTCCCACCAAGGATAGACCCGCATATTGGAACGCTTTGCAAGGTGGATATCATTACATCAACATTACATAATAGATGGGGATACATACAAGAGGCATACAATGCCACATGAATACAACATCACAATACATTAGAGCACCATCCGACTACGCATGGAACACAAACAGAAACTCAAACGACATCCACCCTGCTAGCCCAGGCTGCCGACCTGGAACCTATCCCCTGATCGAAGAAGCAGAAGTAGAACTCAACGCACGCAAGCATCACTCTCGCGTCAAGATCATCGCACAACCTGTACCTGCAACTGTTGTTGTAGTAACCTGTGAGCCACGAGGACTCAGCAATCCCATTACCATGGGTATCAAGACTAGCAAAGCTTAATGGGAAAGGAAGGGGTAAAGTGGTGAGGTTGCAGCAGCGACTAAGCATGATATGGTGGCTAACATACGCAAATGAGAGCGAGAAGAGAAACAAAGGAACGGTCGTCAACTAGCAATGATCAAGAGGTGATCCTGAACACCTATTTACGTCAAACATAACCCAGAAACCGTGTTCACTTCCCGGACTCCGCCGAGAAGAGACCATCACGGCTACACACGCGGTTGATGCGTTTTAATTCGGATCAAATGTCAAGTTATCTATAACCGGACATTAACAAATTCCCATCTGCCACATAACCGCGGGCACGGCTCCTGAAAGTTTATACCCTGCAGGGGTGTCCCAACTTAGCCCATGACAAGCTGTCGCGATCAACGAAGGAATAGACCTTCTCCCAGGAAGACCCGATCAGTCTCGGAATCCCAGTTTACAAGACATTTCGACAATGGTAAAACAAGACCAGCAAGACCGCCCGATGCGCCGACATCCCAATAGGAGCTGCACATATCTCGTTCTCAGGGCAACACCGGATAAGCTAAGCGTACAGGTACCGACATAACCCAAGTTGCCAAGGGATGGTCCCGCACGGTGCTCTAGTTTGGACCAACACTTAGACAAGCATTGGCCCGGGGGGGCTATAATAAAGATGACCCTTGGGTTAATTACTCCCAAGGGAAAAGGTAGGTGGTGGTGAGGCAAATGGTAAAACCAAGGTTGGGCCTTGCTAGACATGTTTTATTCAAAGCGAACTGTCAGGGGGGTCCCATAAATCACCTGACCGCGTTTGGAACGCAAAATTCGGGAACATAACACCGGTATGACAGAAACTAGGGCGGCAAGAGTGGAACAAAACACCAGGCATAAGGCCGAGCCTTCCACCCTTTACCAAATATATAGATGCATTAATAATATAAGAGATATTGTGATATCCCAACAAAACCCTGTCCACCATGGAGCAATCTTCAACTTCACCTGCAGCTAGCAACGTTATAAGAGGGGCTGAGCAAAGCGGTAACATAGCCAAACAACGGTTTGCTAGGAAGGGTGTCAAAGGTTAGAGGTTCATGGCAATTTGGGAGGCTTGAAGAGCAAATGATAGGTAACGCAGCATAGCGATAGAATGAAGCAACTAGCATAGCAATGATAGTAGTGAGATCTAGGGTAGCGGTCATATTGCCTGGAATCCCGCAAGGAAGAAGAACGAGTCCATGAAGAAGATGAAGCCATGAAGACAAACCACACGTAGATGAACGCATCCTCACGATCGCAACGAAACGGAAACTATCGAGAAGAAGCACACAACATGGTAAACACACCACACATAGGCAAGACATGATGCACAACAAGCATGATGCATGACAAGGCTACATGAATCTACTCATGGCAAGAGATGATGCAAACAAGAACAACACATCAAGGCAAGTTAAATGAGGCCGGAAACAACATATAACAATTGCGGTAAGTCCTCATATGCATATTTCGAAATTGGTCCAGATCTGAACAAACCTTATGTTCAAGTTGTTAAACAGCAAGTTAAAGATGCACCAAGATGATCTACACGAGATTCTAGTCAAGTTACATATAAAGTTTATTAGATTCGGAGCTACGGCCTTGAAGATATGAGCAAAACAAGTTAAACATGGCATTGATGCAAAATGCATACAAACATCAAGCAAACACCTCAAAACAAGGATGCAACATGATAATATGAAACTACATGCAAAATCAAGCAAGTTTCATATAGAGCACACTCAAAACGGAGCAACGGTTCAACACATGCACTCTATACAAGTCATAACAACAATCTGTCCAAAACAGCAACTAGGCATATTGCAAGCATCAAAACAATATGCTACAGCACCCCCAACATAATAACAAAAGGCATGGGCATGAATTACAGGTAAAGCATAACAAAACATGAACACTGAGCTATCTCCAGAAACAACTAGAACATGCTCAAAATGACATGGGAAGATTGCAAATAATAACAGTTTCAGGCTTTAGCAGGAATAACATCAGGTTGCAATGTTTAGAGCTATCAAACAACATGTTACAGGAACTTATCATGGCAAACAAAGGCATCGCGTGATACTACTAAATGCATAGATCAAAAGTCCCTTACTGACCATGAGCCAAAAGGGCATAGAAAATATGATGGCACCCATGTAAACATGGCAAGTTATATGACAGATTCATACATGGCAGGAATAACAATAAGTAGGCATGTTCGTGAGCTTGAATCACTCACCACAGAAAAATACATGGCATGGCAAGGCAACCAACAGTAAGAAGACATGTTTATGAAGCTAAGCATGGCAAGAACAAGTTAATAGGGTGCATTGAACACTAGCAAAACACATGGGAACTAGTGAACTTAATGTTAACAGGCTGATAGCAACATTATCAAGCGATTTTGGAGCAAGATATGAACAATCTACAGCAAGCTATAAATGCAACCAGGGGCATGGATGGATAGGGCATAACATGTAGATCAAAACATGTTTATAGAACATCTCCAGATTATGCATGGAATGACTTGTAGCATCAGGTTAACATAGCAACAAAATATAACAGAATCTGTCAGGAAAACAGCAACAGCAAGTACCCTACTTAGCAAGCTCGATGCACTCAGCACACAACTCACAAAAATACATGGATAGCACCTCTGGAAAGATGGCATTGAATAGATCAAAACACATGTAGAGCTCATGCTCATAGGATGCACACATCAATCATGGCGAAAATGACAAATGAGCAAGTTATAACAGTTTCAGCAGGTTAACATCAACATGCACTCTTCCAACAGCATTTCGGGCATCAAGATGAGCTCAAATAAAAATGATGCAATGGAATGAAATGACGTACTCGTCGAGTCGAACAATTTGACATATTACACGCACGAAACAGACCTACGGATACAGAGATACAATGCGATGAACATGGCATGATAATGTATGAATATACGGGACTTAGTGCAAAATGGAGGGGTGGAAAATCAACCTATCCGGATTTCAGATCTGGCATGGCGCGGATCCCGAGGATGACCGGCTGGGCTCGCCGGAGAGGTGGACGGGGCGGCCGGAGAAGGACACCGGAGAGGGCCGGGGCGCCGGGGCAAGGCGGATCCGGTCGGCCCCGACCCGGATCCGGTCGTGGGGAGGCGCGGCGCGGGGAGGCGCGCTCCGGCGAGGCGAGGCCGGCAGGCGGCGGTGGCGGCCTGCGGCGAGCGGCGCGGTCGGAGCGGAGGGCGGCGGGGTCGCGACGGGAGGCGTCGGCTCGGGGCGGCGCCTGCTCGGGGCGCGCGGAGGCGGCGGACTGCGGGAGGCGGCGGCGCGGAGGCGCGGGGCGGCGCCGGAGACGAGGAGGCGGCGGCGAACAGCGAACGTCGGCGAGGCGGGAGGCGGCGGCGAACAGCGAACGCCGGCGAGGCGGGAGGCGGCGGCGGCGAGGACGGTCGTCGGCGGCGGGGTCGGTTGTCGAGGCGCGGGCGGCGCCGGCGGGCCTGCGCGGGCCCGCGATGGGCTCCGCGGGTCGGCAGCGGGGAGAGCAGCAGTGCACCACGTGGCGTGAAGCGATTCGTCCGGTGGCATGAGAGGACGTGTCCGGCGCGGTGCGGACGCGTCCGGCGGCTAGAGGAGGAAGAAGCTAGGGTTAGGGTAGGATTTGGCCGCGAATTTCGGGGGAGGGGCTAGTTTTATAGGTAGAGGGAGCTAGGAGAGTCCAAATGAGGAGCGGTTTTCGGCCACGCGATCGTGATCGAACGACCGAGAGCGTGGAGGGGAGTCAGCTGGGTTTGGGCCACTTTGGAAGGGGTGTTGGGCTGCAATCAAAAGAGGGCTTTTACGGTTACCCGGTTAACCGTTGGAGTACCAAACGACCTCCAAATGGCACGAAACTTGACAGGCGGTCTACCGGTGCTATACCAAGGTCACTTGGCAAACCTCGGGCCATTTCGAGAAAGTTTAACACCCGCACAAGAGAAGAGGCAAAAAGGGGACGCCGGAGGACATAGGAGTGCCGGATTGCAAAACGGACAACGGGGAAAATGCTTGGATGCATGAGATGAATGCGTATGCAAAATGAAATGCACATGATGACATGATAAAATGCAACACGCAAGCAAAAGACATGGCAAAGACGGCGAATAACTGGCGGACACCTGGCGCATCGAATCCGGGGCGTTATAATAATAAAAGCATCAAACAAACATATATCTATGTCCTATGGTCACTGCATTGTCTTGCCAAATCAAAATAGAGACACGGTTCAAATCATATCAGTTCAAGACAAAGCAGCAGTGAAAGAATACAAAGCGTGGGAAACTACACGACACAACAAGATTTCGGATGGGTACCACGGGTCTACATGTACAACAACACTATTGGCTCTGTTGTGATGCTAGTAATGTGCATGATATGAAAGTCAACTGTATACACAATTGAAATTGAAATCAAAAGAGCTATTGATAAGAGCAAACCTGTTAATGAAACATGCGTGAACATACCTGCTGTGCCGTTGGAGTTTCGATTGGATCCTTCAATTTAAAAATAATTTTGTATCAGTAAATACAGTGATACAAGAGCAAAGCAGTCATATTTAAAAAAGGCGTGCCTAAGCGAGCGCTTAAGCGCGCCTAGGCTCTAGGCGTTGGCAAAACGCATTGCGCATAACTATGCTTAATCTGTGCATAACTGCGCATAAGCATGTGCTTTGTCAGTAAAGTGCAAGGCGGTGGCAAAATGCACAATTAACGCCTAGCGCTTTTTTGAACTATGATGGCAATGTAATCTTAAATTAGAACAATTGTTCTTCAGGTTTAGGCACTTGTTCTACATGAATAGAGTACAGTAAGACGCAAGAATATAATAGTTAAAAATAGAAAATGAGCTCATAGACCTTACCACATTCTTGGTTCGGGACCAGTACAGAACAAGGCGTTCCCAGTCATCGTCCAGTAAATGTGTCTAAGGAGAACGTAAGGGAATTTGATGAGTTTGTTTGCCGGTGAAGTACGTTTTCTTCAGGTAATTCTGATACTGCCACCAAGCATTCTTGAAGATAGCAGAGGTATTAGCACAGGTTACCTCATCCCGAGTTTCCAAATCGGTCCTCCTCTATAGAAAAATGGGAAAATTTGCTGTATTATAACCATCATGGAGGTAGGATGTATGGGACGAAGCAAAGTAATTGCCATGAATAACATTACTTACACATAACTCCTGGACAAACACCCGCAACTGGCATTTTCCTTCATCTTCAGTATAATATTTCCAAGATGGGAAGATACGCACATATGATTTAACAACATCAAATGCGATAGATGCTAAACTACGACTGGCTGGTCGTGCTTCCTCCACAGGAATAGGCGTACTAACTGGTGGAGTTGGGGTTCACCGTGATAGTACTGGCCCTTTGGGCACCAGAGCTGCCTTACTAACTGCTCTTGTTTGGGAGCTCTGTGTTGGAGATGGTGCTGTGTCAACAGGAACTGGGTTACTATCGGCTGGGGTTGGGGTTAGATTTGGTGAAGCTGGTTCTCTGTCCATCGCAGTAGGGGTACAATCTGCGAGAGTTTGGGTTATGTGTGGTAGGGCTGGTTCTTGTGCATGTACAACCGTGGTGCTATCTCCACTAAGAGGTAGCACTGTTTTATTTGAAGACCGTGTTTTTATTCCGCTAGATACTGGCATCACCCGATCCAATTCAAATGGCTGATAAACAGGAAACATAGTTGAATGTACAGACATTGTATGAGAGATAGATGCAATAGATAGTGTGGAAAAAATAGGGCATGAAATAGTTGACATGTATATTGTTTAACTAAAACAGATAGCATGACATAATTTCACATATATGATGTCTATCTAAACTAGATAGCATAGCATAACATAATTCAAAGATATGATGAATAACTAAACATGATCGAATGACATAATTCACCTACATGTTATCTAAGTAATCAGGATCACATCATTTAATTCACATATGTGATTTATATGCTAAACAGAGGGCATTCGATATGATGTCTGAACTAAGAACATGGTGTTGAATATTGTGTATATGATGTCTTAACTATGCAAGGCAAGACACCGTATGCATGATATGAGCAGTATAACCGTGCCAAGTTAGAGCATACACCTCAGTAGGGGAATAGGACTGGTCATCTGTCTTTGAATCCATCTCTGAGGAGCTATCGGGATCCAACAAGAGATCTGCTTTGACAGGTAGCACTGTCTGCTCTGAAGGCATTGTTTTCACTCCAGATTTTTCCATCTCCCACCCAAATGGCTGATTCACAGGAAGAGTAGTTTAATGTACAAACATTGTCGACAAATGGAAATGTAATGAAGAAAAGGATGGGCAAGATATCATTCAAATATATGATGCCTGGTTAAACAGGATGGCATTGCACATTTCACATATATTATGGCTGGCTAAAAGACATGAGAGTGCATAATTCCTATATATGATATAGAAACTAAACAGGTTGCATTACAGAACATGTCTAAACTAAGCAGATGACATATATGATGTCAAAAGTAGGCACTGCAAGGCAACATATGCATGATATGACTAACATCATCATGCCAAGGTAGAGCAAACACCTTGGGGGGGGGGGGGGGGTAAATAGGAGTGGTCAGCGGCGTCTGAATCCGCCTCTGAACAGATATCTTCCTCTGGATTACAATCTGGAGAGGGTTGGGGAGGGTTTGCCATTGAACCCACCATGGAGCGATGTCTGCATTACATTGTATTGCCGCGCAAAACTCTTCTCTTTTTATCTACATGTTCAGCATGACTGTGTACAATATCTGACATGCATACGAAAAAATATGGTGATATTATGTAAGGAGAGCATGCAGAAATTTAGAGTGATGGTAACAACCAATGGATGGATCAAAAAAAAATGATAGCAGGCTGATGATTGCTTTAAATTAATAAAAAGACAGATGATGATTGCTTTACTATTTATTTCCCACCCAAGATGAACAACATAGGCATACCCTAGGTGAACCAGATATTAGACAGACATACTATTCATTGCTGCCTCGATATGTGCCCCACAACTAATTTAGAACTCAAGTTTGAACTTGAATTTGGACCTGAGTTGGGAGTCCAAGAGCTGAACAGGACGATAAAGTAGTAGGTAAGTTTAAGCAATGCATAACATAAGCAGAAACAAAAGAGTGCGACCTCTCTTGTGGACCCGTGTACTCCTCAGGTTCATCTGCTGAGTCGATGATGGTGATGCCGTTGGGGGGTGCCGGCGGCAGGGAAGGAGATCTAAGGTGGCGAAAGACGATCAGGAGTCGTGATGTCTGGTTTGGTGGATGCTTCTGTCGATGGAGCAGCTCAGGTGAGGTGGACGACGTCGCGGCAGGAGCAGGACAAACCACACAAAGTTCCCTTCGACACGTACCTGTAACTGAAGTAATTCCGTAAGGGCTCATTTGGCTTGCATGATTCTTAAAACGCAGGGATAGGAAAAACACCGGAATAGGATAGGAAAATGCACATGGTAAACAGAGCATTTATAAACAGAGGATTTCTGTCAACTTGGGTGTATAGTAATTAGTGATGCAACAAGTGTAAAACCTCTTTGCCATAGCCGTGTCGACCTCAGCATCATTGGGTTGGTCGCTGAAGCAGTTGAGGCAGAGGTGGCTGTCGGAGGTGTGGAGGAAGATCTGAGGAATCTATAGATGGCGTCCAGGGCACTGCTCTGTTGTGATGGATTGTTCTGTCGTTGGAGCAGCTTCGGTGAGCCGTAAGACGTCAAGGCTGAAGCAGCACTAGACAGACATCGTTAATCTCAAGTGGGATTCTAATAGCACCTCCAATAGATGATGAAAAATGGATGTAAAATTAACATCACCAAAAACCACCTGACTACAACAGATGAGGTAAAAACTGTTGACTCTGAACTTTACTGTCGAAAGTGAAATTTACTGTGGAATCTGAATGCTACTGTCGAAACTGAATGCAATGGTAGCAGAGAGGCACTTGACATGTAGTTTAGGGAGGGCCTGCAGTTCATCTTCAACCTGCACACCCCTGAGCCGCCTACCACCACCGGCCGAACCGCGGCTCCAGCGCCACCTCGCGGCCCCGAAACAACTCGCCACCGCCGCCTCGACCAGCCCTCTAGGCCCCCCCGCCACCACACCCTGAACCCTAAGATAGATAGTGGGCTACCTCTCCGGCGAGCCCCCGTCCTCGCTGCGGGTGGTTCTTCCTTAACTCCGGCGAGCCCCCCAACCCCTGAAAATCGACTGACCCAAAAGTCGATTCAGTCGACTGAAGTGTGGCTTAATCGGAGCAGAGCAGCAGCACGAGCGAGGGGGAGAGCAGCAGCAGCAGCTGGGCGAGCGAGCGATCGAGCGAGAGCAGGAGCAGCAGCAGCAGCGCGAGCGAGCGAGCGAGAGCCGGAGCAGCAACAGCAGATCGGGCTGGTATGGACGCCGCCGTCTAAGGGGCCTTGCACTGGGGGAGAGCCGCCATGGAGATGTCGCCCGCGGCGCCGGCTTCAAGGTAGCCGCTCCATGGGGGTGCAGGATGGAGCACCGTCGGCTTCGGGAGGTCGAGTTAAGGATAAGGTCTGATGCGATGAGTGTACAACCTCTTTGGTGGCGCCGAGTAGGCCTCGGCTTCGTCCGAGGAGTCAGTGAGGATGCTGCGGTTCCGGTGGAGCAGGTTAAGGTGGCACTGTGGGGATGGAGCAGCCGCGATAGACGAGGCGATCGTCGGAGCAGCTGCTTGGAGGTGGAGGACGGGGCGGCTGAACCGGCGGGACGGCGAGATGGACGACAGATCCTCATCTGGGGAGGTGGACGAGGGACGTTGAGCTGTTGCGGTGGACGACTTCGTCAGGGAAGAGGCTCCGGCTGGGCAGTGGTGACGTGGCGGACGGAGGAGGGTGGGGTTTCGCGGCTGGAGCGGAGAGGTTATGGCGGCCTGGGATTTCGAATGGCAAAAAGGGGGCGATGGGAGGGGGTGAAGCATGACTTAGGGACGCGCTTGTCCAAAATGTAGGGTGTGTTACAAAAGTACCCCCACCGATTTGAACCAGCGGCCCTTTCGGCTCAGGGTTAGAAGGGGGATTTTTCATGTCGGGATTTGGCAGCTGGAGGGAGTTTTCGCGCGCGTTGTAATTTCGGGATGGCAAGGCGCGGGTTGTGACGGCGCCAGTTTTGGGAGCACGATATCTGAAGTTTTCGGATATAACAAGACGCGGGTTGAATTTTAGGGACAAGCCTAACATGTAGTAATATTGTACTTGTACGTACCAAATCAATTCACACTTCCCTCAACCAAAAAGAAAACGAAAAAAAATAAAACTATTCACACAACACAAAGAGAGAGTCTTGCCCTGTTTTACTATACAAATGTTATTCAAAGCTACTCCCTCCTTCCATCTATATAGGGCCTAATGCGTTTTTTGATGCTAACTTTGACCAAATATTAGAGCAATGATATATGACATGCAACTTACACAAAGCACACTGTTAACTTCGCCTGTGAAAGGTTCTTTCAATGATATAATTTTCACATTGTGCATGTCATGTACTATTAATCTTGTCAATAGTCAAAGGCGGTCTTAAAAATCTCATTACGCCCTATATAGATGAAAGGAGGGAGTATGAATCCATGTTATGTCCGATTAATTTTTTTCGCTTGCTGTATAATGCATGTAACCTACTCATACCAACATTTTAGTGCATTCCAAATGTCTATACTATCGCTGCAATTCGAACTAAATTTGAATTCGTTTCTCTATTTCAATAAGAATCTACAATCATGATTGTTAACAACTTCAACCATCATTCGTGTATTACCTTAATAACACACCACATGATTACTATAGAGATAGATATGAACTATGTGTACTACATGAACTCGAATTCTATTTTTTGAATACACTTGATGTTGATTCCAAATAATAGTACATTTGATGCACTAACTATATATTCATAATCTAAACCATGTTCCATACGTACACCATGTTTATCACACAAAGTATAGTGCCCCGCCCCCTACATTATGACAAGTATTTAGACCTGAGTTGCAAAAGCCACATATTAGCCCAAATTATAATCAATGTTCTACATTATGATATCTTCTTCAAGTATCCGTATCCACCTTTTTATAATGAATTATGATCTTTGTTCGTCTTTTACACCTTCACGATCCTCTTCTATTTGTAGCTAGCTAGCGCTAACTTTCTATCGTGCATGCACACGCCCGCCCCCCTCACACACCCTTAGCGTCCCCTCCATCGCGCATGTTCATTATTTCTCTTTAGGTCATCCACCAGCGGTGTGTGTAGGCCCCCGGCTCCTTCTTTCTAGCACACACCGGTCGATGTACCTCTCCAGCCAAGTGTGCCTACAACAAACAGATATATACTTCCCCTCTTCTCTTCTGACCGTCCATGCCCCCATATGTCCAATACGATTCCACGCATGTGCACACTCCCGCCCCTCTTTTCATTATTCACATGCTCGCACATTCCTCCCCCCTCGACATGGTAGGCCTCTCGCACCACCTCCTAGCCACACCTCTCCCCCTGTCTGCCTCTGCGAACCTTATTTGCTTCCAACACATGAAGGCGTGTATATGAACTGATCTCCCTACATATAACCAGGTCGACTATAATTCGTTTTCACCAAGCACCGATAAACTTACCTCGCTAGTTATGTCTCTCCTTTTCTCGGACACACGACGGTTGATCTTCCTATGTAGTTACGCATGCTTACCACAACCATATCTTCTCCCCTCATCATCCTTGAATACCTCCCGACCCGTCTCTCACACGCACGTGCATAGACAGACAGACATCCCCCGCCCTCTCTTATTGATATTGCACTCATACCCTCCGTTTGTCTAGCAGGCCTCTCCCACCATTTGTGAGACGCCACTCCACCACCAACCCTCCGACGCTCTACCTTTTTCTTTTTCCCAATCTTATTCCTCTGCTACACATATCCATGGATGTCGATCGATCTCCCTCAATACATAGCTAGGTCTCTCTCCTTCCCCACACATATACTAGTCGACCTGTCTCTACCCCCCCACAGACACTGATAGTCGAACGTTGTAGGTAGGTATCCATGCCACGGAGAAGAACTGCACCTCTGCCCTCTCAAATTCCAGTAGGCCAGCCGCCCTGTATCTTTGACGTGGGCAAACACAAATTCGATGGCACTCTTTATTGATTGCATAGCCACACACTTCATCCCTGTTTTCAATTTTATCGACATCTCACGTGCGTGACTCAGTTTCACACACATTACATATGTTATGTTTTTCTGATTGAGATATCATCAACACATTGCCTCTGTTTCGCACAAACCATCTCTCTCACACCCACCCACATACGTACCTGCACCTAAAGAAGAAGTGCACACAGGACGCACGTACTCATGTCTCGTTCCCGGCCACACCCGCGCGGGTACACGGTGGAGTTCGTTTCTGTACAAAAAGGCAGCCCACGTGATAATTTGACGCGTGTAGCGGTTGTTTACTCGAAGAAGGGTCGGGTACCACGCCTAGAATATAAAACGATTGCCATGGGGAAAATGGAAAAATGGGTTTGTCTCTCGTGAGTCTCGTCACACAATCTCACACAAGGCCGCCGTGGCCTCTCTCTCTAAGCGTTGGTCAGTGATCCGGCGGCATCCCGTCCACCGGCGGAAAGGGAGGATGTGCATTGTCTCTCTGTTTGACGGCGTTGAGGCAGCTCGTCCCGATCTATGGTACCCACCGTTCTCTCTGACCAAGCTCTGGCGCGGTAGGGCCTGCGCCACTTGCTCACTGCCGCAGTATGGGCAGTGTTGGAGAACGTTGCATAAAATAAGTTTTTTCCTACGTTCACCAAGATCAATCTAGGAGTTCATCCAGCAACGAGAGAGAGGAGTGCATCTACATACCCTTGTAGATCGCGAGCGGAAGCATTCAAGAGAACGGGGTTGAGGGAGTCGTACTCGTCGTGATCCATTCCAAATCACCGGAGATCCTAGCATCGAACGGACTGCACCTCCACGTTCAACACACATACGGTCAGCGTGACGTCTCCTCCTTCTTGATCCAGCAAGGGGAAGAGAGGTTGATGAAGATCCAGCAGCACGACGGCGTGGTGGTGGATGCAGCAGGGATCCCGGCAGGGCTTCGCCAAGCGTCTGCGGGAGGGAGAGGTGTAGCAATGGGGAAGGGAGGCGCCAAGTGCAAGGGTGCGGCTGCCCTCCCTCCCTGCTCTTTATATAGGGTCCCCAGGGGGGCGCCGGCCTGGAGAAGGGATCTCCAAGGGGGGCGGCAGCCAGGGGGAGGCTTGCCCCCAAGGCAAGTGGAGGCCCCCCCCCCCACACTAGGGTTTCCAACCCTAGGCGCAGGGGGGGCCCAAGGGGGGGCGCACCAGCCCGCCAGGGGCTGGTCCCCTCCCCACTTCAGCCCACAGGGCCCTCCGGGATAGGTGGCCCCACCCGATGGACCCCCGGGACCCTTCCGGTGGTCCCGATAGAATACTGGTGACCCCCGAAACTTTCCCGATGGCCGAAACTGCACTTCCTATATATAATTCTTCACCTCCTGACCATTCCGGAACTCCTTGTGACGTCCAGGATCTCATCCAGGACTCCGAACAACTTTTGGGTTACTGCATATTCATATCTCTACAACCCTAGCGTCACCGAACCTTAAGTGTGTAGACCCTACGGGTTCGGGAGACATGCAGACATGACCGAGATGCCTCTCCGGTCAATAACCAACAGCGGGATCTGGATACCCATGTTGGCTCCCACATGCTCCTCGATGATCTCATTGGATGAACCACGATGTCGAGGATTCAATCAATCCCGTATACAATTCCCTTTGTCAATTGGTACGTTACTTGCCCGAGACTCGATCGTCGGTATCCCAATACCTCGTTCAGTCTCGTTAACGACAAGTCACTTTACTCGTACCGTAATGCATGATCCCGTGACCAGACACTTGGTCACATTGAGCTCATTATGATGATTCATTACCGAGTCGGCCCAGAGATACCTCTCCGTCATACGGTGTGACAAATCCCAGTCTCGATTCGTGCCAACCCAATAGAAACTTTCGGAGATACCCGTAGTGCACCTTTATAGCCACCCAGTTACGCTGTGACGTTTGGCACACCCAAAGCACTCCTACGGTATCCGGGAGTTGCACAATCTCATGGTCTAAGGAAATGATACTTGACATTTGGAAAAGCTCTTGCAAAACAAACTACACGAACTTTGTGCTATGCTTAGGATTGGGTCTTGTCCATCACATCATTCTCCTAATGATGTGATCCCGTTATCAATGACATACAATGTCCATAGTCAGGATACCATGACTATCTATTGATCAACGAGCTAGTCAACTAGAGGCTTACTAGGGACTTGTTGTGGTCTATGTATTCACACACGTATTACGATTTCTGGATAATACGATTATAGCATGAACAATAGACAATTATCATGAATAAAGAAATATAATAATAACCATTTTATTATTGCCTCTAGGGCATATTTCCAACAGTCTCCCACTTGTACTAGAGTCAATAATCTAGTTACATTGTGATGTATCGAACACCCATTGCGTCCTGGTGTTGATCATGTTTTGCTCTAGGGAGAGGTTTAGTCAACGGATCTGCTACATTCAGGTCCGTATGTACTTTACAAATATCTATGTCTCCATCTTGAACATTTTCACGAATGGAGTTGAAGCGACGCTTGATGTGCCTGCTCTTCTTGTGAAACCTGGGCTCCTTGGCAAGTGCAATAGCTCCAGTGTTGTCACAGAAGAGTGTAATCGGCCCCGACGCATTAGGTATCACTCCTAGGTCGGTGATGAACTCCTTCACCCAGATTGCTTCATGTGCTACCTCCGAGGCTGCCATGTACTCCGTTTCACATGTAGATCCCGCCACGACGCTCTGCTTGCAACTGCACCAGCTTACTGCCCCACCATTCAAAATATACACGTATCCGGTTTGTGACTTCGAGTCATCCAGATCTGTGTCGAAGCTAGTTTTGACGTAAACCTTTACGACGAGCTCTTCGTCACCTCCATATACGAGAAACATGTCCTTAGTCCTTTTCAGGTACTTAAGGATGTCCTTGACCGCTGTCCAGTGTTCCATGTCGGGATTACTTTGGTACCTTCCTACCAAACTTACGACAAGGTTTATATCAGGTCTGGTACAGGTCATGGCATACATGATAGACCCTATGGCTGAGGCATAGGGGACGACACTCATCTTTTCTCTATCTTCTGCTGTGGTCGGGCATTGAGCTGAGCTCAATTTCACACCTTGCAACACAGGCAAGAACCCCTTCTTGGACTGATCCATATTGAACTTCTTCAATATCTTATCAAGGTATGTGCTTTGTGGAAGACCTATGAGGCGTCTTGATCTATCTCTATAGATTTTGATGCCTAATATGTAAGCAGCTTCTCCAAGGTCCTTCATTGGAAAACACTTATTCAAGTAGGCCTTTATGCTGTCCAAAATATCTATATCATTTCCCATAAAAAGTATGTCATCCACATATAATATGAGACATGCTACAGAGCTCCCACTCACTTTCTTGTAAACGCAGGCTTCTCCATAAGTCTGCATAAACCCAAACGCTTTAATCATCTCATTAAAGCAAATGTTCCAACTCCGAGATGCTTGCACCAGCCCATAGATGGAGCGCTGGAGCTTGCATACATTGTTAGCATTCTTAGGGTCGACAAAACCTTCCGGCTGCATCATATACAGTTCTTCCTTAAGGTGACCGTTAAGGAATGCCGTTTTGACGTCCATTTGCCATATCTCATAATCATAGTATGCGGCAACTGCTAACATGATTCGGACGGACTTCAGCTTCACTACGGGAGAGAATGTCTCATCATAGTAAATGCCTTGAACTTGTTGATAACCCTTAGCGACAAGTCAAGCTTTATATATGGTAACATTACCATCCGCGTCCGTCTTCTTCTTAAAGATCCATTTGTTTTCTATTGCTCGCCGATCATCGGGCAAGTCTGTCAAAGTCCACACTTTGTTTTCATAAAAGGATCCTATCTCGGATTGCATGGCTTCAAGCCATTTGTTGGAATCTGGGCCCGCCATCGCTTCTTCATAGTTCGAAGGTTCACCATTGTCTAACAACATGATTTCTAAGACAGGGTTGCCGTACCACTCTGGTGCGGAACGTGTCCTTGTGGACCTTCGAAGTTCAGTAAGAGCTTGATCCGAAGTATCTTAATCATCATCATTAACCTCCTCTCTTGTCGGTGTAGGCACCACAGGAACATCTTCTTGAGCTGCGCTACTTACCGGTTCAAGAGGTAGTACTTCATCAAGTTCCACTTTCCTCCCACTTAATTCTTTCAAGAGAAACTCTTTCTCCAGAAAGGAACCATTCTTGGCAAGAAAGATCTTGCCCTCGGATCTTAAGTAGAAAGTATACCCAATGGTTTCCTTAGGGTATCCTATGAAGACGCATTTTTCCGACTTGGGTTCGAGCTTCTCAGGTTGAAGTTTCTTGACATAAGCATCGCATCCCCAAACTTTTAGAAATGACAGCTTAGGTTTCTTCCCAAACCATAATTCATACGGTGTCGTCTCAACGGATTTAGACGGTGCCCTATTTAAAGTGAATGTAGCTGTCTCTAGAGCGTATCCCCAAAATGATAGCGGTAAATCGGTAAGTGACATCATAGATCGCACCATATCCAATAGAGTGCGATTACGACGTTTGGACACACCATTTCGCTGAGGTGTTCCAGGCGGCGTGAGTTGTGAAACGATTCCACATTTCCTTAAGTGCGTACCAAATTCATGACTTAAATTTTCACCCCCACGATCTGATCATAAGAACTTTATCTTTCGGTCACGTTGATTCTCTACCTCATTCTGAAATTCCTTGAACTTTTCAAAGGTCTCAGACTTGTGTTTCATCAAGTAGACATACCCATATCTACTCAAGTCATCAGTGAGAGTGAGAACATAACGATATCCTCCGTGAGCCTCAACGCTCATTGGACCGCACACATCAGTATGTATGATTTCCAATAAGTTGGTTGCTCGCTCCATTGTTCCGGAGAACGGAGTCTTGGTCATCTTGCCCATGAGGCATGGCTCGCATGTGTCAAATGATTCATAATCTAGAGACTCTAAAAGTCCATCACCATGGAGCTTCTTCATGCGCTTGACACCAATGTGACCAAGGCGGCAGTGCCACAAGTATGTGGGACTATCGTTATCAACTTTATATCTTTTAGTATTCACACTATGAATATGTGTAGCATTACGCTCAAGATTCATTAAGAATAAACCATTCACCAGCGGGGCATGACCATAAAACATATCACTCATATAAATAGAACAACCATTATTCTCGGATTTAAATGAGTAGCCATCTCGAATTAAACCAGATCCTGATAAAGTGTTCATGCTCAAAGCTGGTACTAAATAACAATTATTGAGGTTCAAAACTAATCCCATAGGTAAATGTAGAGGTAGCGTGCCGACGGCGATCACATCGACCTTGGAACCATTCCTGACGCGCATTGTCACCTCGTCCTTCGCCAATCTCCGCTTATTCCGCAGCTCCTGCTTTGAGTTACAAATATGAGAAACTGCACCGGTATCAAATACCCAGGAGCTACTACGAGCACTGGTAAGATACACATCAATTACATGTATATCACATATACCTTTTGGTTTTGCCGGCCTTCTTGTCCGCTAAGTACTTGGGGTAGTTCCGCTTCCAGTGTCCGCTTCCCTTGCAATAAAAGCACTCAGTCTCAGGCTTGGGTCCATTGCTTGACTTCTTCCTAGCAACTGGCTTACTAGGCGCGGCAACTTCCTTGCCGTCCTTCTTGAAGTTCTTCTTACCCTTGCCCTTCTTGAACTTAGTGGTTTTATTCACCATCAACACTTGATGTTCCTTTTTGATATCCACCTCTGCTGATTTCAGCATTGAATATACCTCAGGAATGGTCTTTTCCATCCCCTGCATATTGAAGTTCATCACAAAGCTCTTGTAGCTTGGTGGGAGCGATTGGAGGATTCTGTCGACCACCGCGTCATCCGGGAGATTAACTCCCAGTTGAGATAAGCGGTTGTGCAACCCAGACATTTTGAGTATGTGCTCGCTGACAGAACCATTTTCCTCCATCTTACAACTGTAGAACTTGTCGGAGACTTCATATCTCTCAACCCGGGTGTGAGCTTGGAAAACCATTTTCAGCTCTTGGAACATCTCATATGCTCCGTGCTTCTCAAAACACTTTTGGAGCCCTGGTTCTAAGCTGTAAAGCATGCCGCACTGAACCAGGGAGTAATCATCACTACGCGACTGCCAGGCGTTCATAACGTCTTGAGTTGCTAGGAAATGGGTGCTTCACCTAGTGGTGCATCTAGGACATATGCTTTCTTGGCAGCTGTGAGGACCCAGTCCGTATAGTTGCTGCCATCGTCTTTTAGTTTGGTTTCTCTAGGAACGCATTGAAGTTGAGGGAAACATTAGCGTGGGCTATTTGATCTACAAGATATATTGCAAAGATTTTAGACTAAGTTCATGATAATTAAGTTCATCTAATCAAATAATCAACTCCCACTCGGATAGACATCCCTCTAGTCATCTAAGTGATCCATGATCCGAGTCAACTAGGCCGTGTCCGATCATCACGTGAGACGGACTAGTCATCATCGGTGAACATCTTCATGTTGATCGTATACGACTCATGTTCGACCTTTCGGTCTTCCGTGTTCCGAGGCCATGTCTGTACATGCTAGGCTCGTCAAGTCAACCTAAGTGTATTGCGTGTGTAAATCTGGCTTACACCCGTTGTATTCGAACGTTAGGATCTATCACACCCGATCATCACATGGTGCTTCGAAACAACGAACCTTCGCAACGGTGCCCAGTTAGGGGGAACACTTTTCTTGAAATTATTATGAGGGATCATCTTATTTACTACCGTCGTTCTAAGTAAACAAGATGAAAAACATGATAAACATCACATGCAATCAAATAGTGACATGATATGGCCAATAACATATTGCTCCTTTGATCTCCATCTTCGCGGCGCCAAGATCATCTTCGTCACCGGCATGACACCGTGATCTCCATCACCATGATCTCCATCATCATGTCTTCATGAAGTTGTCACGCCAATGACTACTTCTACTTCTATGGCTAACGCGTTTAGCAATAAAGTAAAGTAATTTACATGGCGTTCTTCAATGACACGTAGGTCATACAAAAAATTAAAGACAACTCCTATGGCTCCTGCCGGTTGTCATACTCATCGACATGCAAGTCGTGATTCCTATTACAAGGACATGATCATCTCATACATCACATATATCATTCATCACATCCTTTGGCCATATCACATCACAAAACACTTGCTGCAAAAACAAGTTAGACATCCTCTAATTGTTGTTGCAAGTTTTTATGTGGCTTCTATAGGTGATCTAGCAAGAACGTTTTCTTACCTACGTTAAAGCCACAATGTGATTTGCCAACTTCTATTTACCCTTCATAAGGACCCTTTTCATCGAATCCGCTCCAACTAAAGTGGGAGAGACAGACACCACTAGCCACCTTATGCAACTAGTGCATGTCAGTAGGTGGAACCTGTCTCACGTAAGCGTACGTGTAAGGTCGGTCCGGATCGCTTCATCCCACAATACCGCTGAAGCAAAATAAGACTAGTAGTGGCAAGAAAGTTGACAACATCTATGCTCACAACAAATTGTGTACTACTCGTGCAAAGAGAACTACGCATAGACCTAGCTCATGATGTCACTGTTGGAGAACGTTGCATAAAATAAAAATTTTCCTACGTTCACCAAGATCAATCTAGGAGTTCATCCAGCAACGGGAGAGAGGAGTGCATCTACATACCCTTCTAGATCGCGAGCGAAGCGTTCAAGAGAACGGGGTTGAGGGAGTCGTACTCGTCGTGATCCAAATCATCGGAGATCCTAGCACCGAACAGACGGCACCTCCGCGTTCAACACACGTACGGTCAGCGTGACGTCTCCTCCTTCTTGATCCAGCAAGGGGAAGGAGAGGTTGATGAAGATCCAGCAGCACGACGGCGTGGTGGTGGATGCAGTAGGGATCCCGGCAGGGCTTCGCCAAGCGTCTGCGGGAGGGAGAGGTGTAGCAAGGGGGAAGGGAGGCGCCAAGTGCAAGGGTGCGGCTGCCCTCCCTCCCCCCTCTTTATATAGGGTCCCCAGGGGGGCGCCGGCCCTGGAGATGGGATCTCCAAGGGGTGCGGCGGCCAGGGGGGAGGCTTGCCCCCCAAGGCAAGTGGAGGCGCCCCTCCCACCCTAGGGTTTCCAACCCTAGGCGCAGGGGGGGCCCAAGGGGGCGCACCAGCCCACCAGGGGATGGTCCCCTCCCGACTTCAGCCCACGGGGCCCTCCGAGATAGGTGGCCCCACCCGGTGGACCCCCGGGACCCTAACGGCGGTCCCCGTACAATACCGGTGACCCCCGAAACTTTCCCGATGGCCGAAACTGCACATCCTATATATAATTCTTCACCTCCGAACCATTCCGGAACTCCTCGTGACGTCCAGGATCACATCCAGGACTCCGAACAACTTTCGGGTTACTGCATATTCATATCTCTACAACCTTAGCGTCACTGAACCTTATGTGTGTAGACCCTACGGGTTCGGGAGACATGCAGACATGACCGAGATGCCTCTCTGGTCAATAACCAACAGCGAGATCTGGATACCCATGTTGGCTCCCACATGCTCCTCAATGATCTCATCGGATGAACCACGACATCGAGGATTCAAGCAATCCCGTATACAATTCCCTTTGTCAATTGGTATGTTACTTGCCTGAGACTCGATTGTCGGTAACCCAATACCTCGTTCAGTCTCGTTAACGGCAAGTCACTTTACTCGTACCATAATGCATGATCCCGTGACCAGAGACTTGGTCACATTGAGCTCATTATGATGATGCGTTACCGAGTGGGCCCACAGATACCTCTCCGTCATACGGAGTGACAAATCCCAGTCTCGATTCGTGCCAACCCAACAAACACTTTCGGAGATACCCGTAGTGCACCTTTATAGCCACCCAGTTACGTTGTGACGTTTGGCACACCCAAAGCACTCCTACGGTATCCGGGAGTTGCACAATCTCATGGTCTAAGGAAATGATACTTGACATTTGGAAAAGCTCTAGCGAAACGAACTACACGATCTTTGTGCTATGCTTAGGATTGGGTCTTGTCCATCACATCATTCTCCTAATGATGTGATCCCATTATCAATGACATCCAATGTCCATAGTCAGGAAACCATGACTATCTGTTGATCAACGAGCTAGTCAACTAGAAGCTTACTAGGGACTTGTTGTGGTCTATGTATTCACACACGTATTATGATTTCCGGATAATACGATTATAGCATGAACAATAGACAATTATCATGAATAAAGAAATATAATAATAACCATTTTATTATTGCCTCTAGGGCATATTTCCAACAGGCAGATCCCGGCCACCGACGCCCTCCTAGTAACATCCCGACGACCCTCAGGTATAGCTTCCTCCGGCCTTGCTCTACTGCCCATCTTCCCACGTTGGTACATGTGGATCTTCTTTAGTTGTTTGCTTAAATCGTATCTCGGCCGACATACTTTCCATCTTGCAGTCTCATCCTCAAACCATTTTTGATAAACCACCATGTGCTATCTTTCCCTTTTTACATGGAACATGCTTCTTTTTTTTGGCGTATGTGTCTTCAACTTGTGTTATTGGGCAGTAATTGTTTCCTTTCGACCTCCTTTTGCAAATAGGGCTATCCATTTTCACCTCGTTGCTATTGCGACCTATTGGTGAACTGCACAAATCACTTTTCTGAAGAGTGTTTTGTGCAGTTCCGCCAAAATGTCACACGAGCAACTTTTTTACATTTCTGTGGGACTGCGGAAAGGGAGATTGGTTTTGCTATCCTCCTCAGCCAACTCCGTGCCCAATCTTCTCCAACAAGAAGTTAGTCCTAAAGAGAGATTGTAGAGGTGATCGGCTTCTATTTATGTGTGTTATGTTTCATCATCTAGTTCCACTATTATTGTAATGACACTTACTGGATATCTTTGCAAACAGGGATGGTCCGCCCAATTTTAGTGGAGCTGCACAAAATGATTGGATTGTGGTGTCCTTCATACGCCTCTTTTTTGGCTACAGAGCTGGGTGAAACTAGCCGCCAAGCAATGAACACTGTGCCAAGGAAATGGAGCCATGCCTACGAACATCATCGATCAATTATATATTTTTTTCTTTATTTGTACACCTTCTCACAACTTTGTCTTCAGTTATGATGTGAATATTGGCGCTGATCTGCGAACCATTGAGATGCATTAGCCATGGTAGTTTCATTTGTATTTGATGGAATTGTAACGAGATAATCTCGAGGCAAGACACATGAATCCTAAGTTGAAACCTTTTTTTCCTGCGGAAACCAGAGTTGAAACCTTCATAGCATCACAGTACAATTTCATCAAAATTATGCGTACATATAAACAAATCCTGAAGGATTGATAGCAATGCCAGAAACAATTCAACTTCGTTTCGCCGACATGTTAGACATCCTTAATCCGGCTCCACCTGCCATGCAGCAATATTGAGTGCACAACACAACTTCAGGGAAAGATTCACCCCGGTCGTTGCGCCGCAGTAGTAATGACTAGTGAGCAGTCAAATCACAGAGCCCCACCTTCGCCACAGTAAGTTGCTCGGACGAAACAACCATCATTTCTCTGTTCCTTGAATCCGCTGTACTCCCATATTCCCATAATAATAAGTTGCTCGGGCAAATCAACCATCACTATATCTGCTCACGTGTGATGACCACAGGAGCTATCCATTCAGATTGCATGTTAAAAAAAATAAAGGTCAATAACTAATGCGGCAAACTTAAAAAAAAAACTAATGCGGCACCTCGGGCCAACGCGTCCAGATCACATTTTGCACAAGAAATTACAGACCATGTTTCATTGACATGTGGTCACGTTCCAACATATCAGTGAGACGACGGCGAGTAGTAGGAGTATTTCTGAACCGACGTGTAGGCCGGGGCGCCCCTTCGTGAACCGTGGCAAACTGGCAACCGTCCATCGACTCTTCGCCTTCCCCTCTCGATTTGGAACTGCTATCGCACGCTCTTCCTCTCCCTCCTCCATTTTCCTTCAGCCCTTCACGCTTTCTTCTGCCATTGTTCGATCGTCTTCTCCATGGAGGGAACAGGATGGAAACGACCCCGTTATTCTTGCCCCGAACTGAAAGATGACGTGGTGGAGGAACTCATTGATCGGTGCAACGTCATCACCTCGGCTAGCATGGCAGGTTTGTTCAAGCCCATTCTTGACTCAACTAATAACATCATTACAAGGAACCGAAGAGTTAAGGAACGGTTTGATCTCCCCTATCTTCTTTGCCGTGACCCTGATGATTGGCACCGTCACGATGAAGGCCTCGCCCTGTGCAAGTTGATGCCGCTTGATAATGATATGTATGATGTTAAGATGCCATCGCTTGAGGGCAAGGCTTGGGTAGGCGCAAATGGAGATTGGGTTGTTTACATTGGGTCCAACTGTGAGTGGGAACTTATCAATATGTATACTCGTGACCGGGTTCCACTTCCAAAAATCTCAGCAGACTGCCCAGAGTTGAGCACACCGGTATTGTATGCACGTTCAAATACAATCATGGTGACTGTCTTCTACGGAAGATAGCAATTTCTCGAGTTCCTACCCGCTCTTGGAATTACAACAACTATGAATTTGTTGCTATCTTTGACAAGCTTGTTGTCGTCGTTGCAGGTTTGACTCGATGGACATTTCTCAAAAATCAGTTTTTGTACACGCATGAGTACTGTGATGCAATTCAATACGAGGGCCTTGTGTTTGCTACCACCACTCATGGCACTGTTTTTGCATGGAATCATTATGATTTCGGTATGTTTGTATTCCACTGTAATTATAATTGTTTCATCCACATGCATGCGGGTTAGCAAGTTTCCCTTTACTAATTAACCTTCTTGTGTTTCCAAGGTCCTGTGAACATTCCAGCACCTATACTTGAATTTTTTTATAACCAAGTGGGAGATGATGATGGTGATGATCACGATCATGAGGACGAGCAGCGCCCATATACTCGTTGGCGCCTGGCAAATAATTCCGATGGATCACCTCTTCTCATGTGTTTACAGCCCACTGATGATGTTACTGCTAAGGAAGCAGGTGTAGTCTCCCATGGTCGCACTCTCTGGACCTATTCCAACACCCGTTGCATGATATTCGGGATGGATACTAGTGTGCTAGCGCCAACACCTTCTCCCTGGTACAGAATTGATAGTCTTGGAGAAAACTCGCTCTTCCTTGGACAAAACTATCCGATGATGGTGAAAGGCGATCCAACTACCGTTGACACAACGTTACTAGCACCATTTATGAGAAGCAACTGTGTCTATACCTCGGAAATTAGTGTGGTTCCCTACCCTGGTACTGATATAGTAGGCCGGTTCAGCCTGGATGATCAATCCTGCGTTAGTCTCGAGATCGACAATAGATGCCCCATCCCAGAGAATCACTTGTGGTTCAAAGCAAGCGTTTCCAACGCCGAGGAATGGTTGAGTTGAAGTTCATTTCATTGCTTGTTATTTGTTGTGTGGTGAAAACTTTAGTATTTATAATGTATCCTTGTTGTCGATGTGGGTTGATGACCTGTTGTATGTAATAAAATGATCTGCCTGTGATAAACTTACTTAATTTATGAATGGCTTTCGAGTTGCTTCTGTGAGTGACTGGTGCGACGAGGCAAAAAAATATTTTCCGAATACATAATTGTACGTGCATTGCAACAGGTTATCGGATGAGGCCAATCAACAATAGTAGTACACTATTTGTACTAGCTTCACATGCTTCGCGCGTCGTGCAGGTGTTTTAACTGTAGCCATATTGCACTACATAACCAACACCTCGAATCCTCGATGCTAGTACTATATAGTAAGTAGTAGGAGTAGTAGGGTGGCATGGGCCAGAACAAGCATTCACGTCCAGGAGTACGGCACACGCCACCAGCACGACTTCCATCTGACACCATATTTCTTGGAGTCCGTGCTAGAGCAATCTCTTCAACCTCATCGTTTCTCTAACTCAGCCTTCGCGCGGCGGGCGAGGTGGGGGTTTGCCAATAGTCGGTTTCCTCAACTGCGGTCCCACTTGTAAGGCCAACTCCAACGCTCTATCAATATATGGATGTACTCTTCTTCCCAATACAAAAACTTGCATCCATTCTACTCCCTCCATTCTACTACCTCCGTCCTAGTTTATAGGTCCCCTTTGTAGTTTGTGTCAAATTTTGACTAAAGATTTAACTAACAAAATGTTAATGCATGTCAAGAAAAATTATCTCATTGGATTCGTATTTGAACATAGTTTTCAAAAATATAATGTTTGGTGACATGCGTAAACATTTTGTTAGTTTAATCTATGGTCAAAATTTGGCACGAAATATAATGGGGACCAATAAACCCGGATGGAGGTAGTATTTGTCAAAATATATATGTATCTAGACATGTTTTAGTATATAGGCACATCCATTTTTGGACAAATGGAAGTCAAGTATTTTGGAACGGAGGGAGTACACAATAAATTTTTTAAGTTAGCACAACTAGTCTAATCCGAGAGCACAACCATAGATTTGGTCAGGTTCTTCCTCCTTTTGCCGACACGTGGGACATCCAGCATCCAGGTCGTGTCATGAAAGAAAATAGAGTGGTAGTTGATAAGTTGAAGCCACAAGATGTGCATCTTGGGTTAAACCGTAAATAGAATCTTACTACTCTTGGGTAACTCCAAAAGCGGCCACCGAAGATCTTTCTTGGATTTGTTTTTCATCACCAGCACGTCGAGGTGAAAGATGTGCAGGTTCAGTGGGTCCTCTTGCGTTTTCACTGACATGTGGGGCCGCATGTGAGCAAATAGACGATGGGATCCACGCGTCCGCTGGCTGGCTGAGAAGAGAGATAGAGGAGGGTTGAGCATGGACTGCAGGAAATTTGTTCTACGTAACCAACACCTTGATATTCGCGTGTGGTTGTTTCTAGAATAAAAAAAGGAGGTACCTCTACTTATGTTACTCCCACTACGCCTAGCCCAAGGTTAGTTGGTGACCTTGCGCTTGGCTCTTCGCCTCTTCCGGAAGTCGATGGTTCTACAGTAGTGCTTCTGGCAATGTGACACCAAATGAACTGCTGCACGTCCACCGCTTGTAAGCAAAAGTTTCTCCTCGTGCTACGAGCCACCGCGCACGTGTTGGCGAGGGAGAAGGCGTAATCAAGCTTCTCGTCGTTCTGTGAGTTGATGGGACACATCAAAGTTATTTACTAGTAGTACGTACTCTCACCAAAAAAGGGCTGACCATGTCATTGATACCATGCCGTGCTCCGTCGTTGAGTACGTGCACTATTCATGTGCCATTCACGTGCCATCGAGGAGAAAAATTATTGCGTAGGTGTCATCGAAGTGCATGACTCAGTTACAGAAAAGGGTTTCCCCCCGCTTTCCTCCCCGCACGACTCACTTACGCACTGCTTATTTGATTATCTCCATTTTCTTGCATGACACGTGCACCTTGATGCTAGACGTCTCGCGTGTTGGGAAAAGGATGAACAAAGCTCACGTAAAAGAAAAGAGATGAAGAGCATAGATTCTCGACGACCGAGGAGGAGCAAGGAACCTCGCGGTGGAGCGTCTACAAGGAACCTTGCGCGTTTTCCCTTGTTTTTTGCCGCCTGCCCACCTATAAACAACTAAAAGAACATGACCTTTTCCCTGACCACAATAAATGGTACATCAGGATGCTAAGTTGAAGATGTTTTATACTCGCTACATTCCCAAATATAAGTCTTTTTAGATATTTCAATAAGGGACTACATATGAAACAAAATGAGTGAATCTACACTCTAAAATATGTACACAAGCCAACGCACTAACTCCATCCGATCCAACTCATGCACATACGCGCACAGCATGGAGCACACAACGCACGTACACAAGACGTGCATGCACACACGCTCGGCCACAGAATGCACATGAATAACACATGCATGCGCACACACTCGACTGCGTGGAGGCGTGCGCCATCTGCGGCGACGTCCGGTTCATCGTGCTACGGTGAAGCTCGCACGCAACGGCGCATACGCATCTCTTGCAGCACCTCTTTGCCGTCGTTGCTCAACTACTAGTCGGAGACGAAGACGACCGCAACCTCAGCCTTAGAGCTAGCACCGATGGAAAAACACGCACGCTGCATGCACACGAGCACATATGGAGTGCCCACGACGTGGTGGTGGTGCGTCCCCATTCGCCTCTACTCCTTCTGCGCACGTTTTCTATCAAGGCGGCTGCATGCTAATGATGATGTGGGTGAGATCTTCGAGGAATCATATGATGACATGGAAAATTATGAGACACAAGGTGACGTACACCGTCAAGGTCCACGGTCAAGGGGGTGCTAGCAAGTGCTTAGATGTGCTTAGAGCAAGTACAATAGAGCTGAGTCAGTGGGCTATAAGGAATAAGCAGTAGTATATTTTTGCTTAGTTGGAGGGAAGAGAAGAGGAGAGAGAAGGTAAGCGGGATCTTCGTGAAGAGCCAGCTCTAGCACGTGCTCCTAGGAACTTTGTACATGTTGACTATAAGATGGGCTGTAGGCTTATAGCCAGCAACTGGCTATACTACTAATGCTCTTTAGGTGAGGTGATAAGTGCATTAAATGGCTTAGTAACTCAAGTTTTCAATGCATAGGTGCTTAGTTTATTGGTGCCACATCATATTTTATGCCTACGTGGCAGGCTTAGCAGCTATACATGGTGGAGCACTGGAAGAGGCCAAAGCTGGTCATAGTGGGGAGTAACTTGTACTATAACATATTACTATGTTACTCTAAACATCTCTATAAACCGGAAAGGAGGGAGTAGTAACATAGACTAGTGTCATATGCAGAGTATGGGAGCACAAGATATTTCCTCGTCCGGACCAATCCCAAGTTGGCTTCTCACCTTTTTGGCCCAACAAAACCCCCTCCCCCCTCCCGCGCGTGCTTCCTGCCTGGTGCCAGCTAAGCCCGCCGCTCCACATTGATGGCAAGTCAGGGCGACGCGACCTCTCACTGCTTCCGTCGTTGAAGCGGCTCGCCAACCGAGGGCACCGCCCGCTGCACGCCCGACATTTCAGACTACACAATGGATAGTAACTTTTAGAGCAAGTACTATAATTAGATGACATAAGTAGGCTATAAGGATTTAAATATAGTATTTGTGCTTGGTTGAAGGAGAGAGAAGAGGAGATAAAAGAGAAGCGGATTGTAAATGTGTAGCCGGTTGTACTCCAACATACTCTACTTTGTGGACAAAAGGTGGGGCCATTATTAATGATATTGTATTTATACTAAAGGGACTAACGGACGCCTTAATTACTCCGTTTTTTTTGAGACAAACCTTGCTTGGGCTATTATTGACTTTTTTTGAGCTATTATTGACTTGGATGTGGGGTTTGGGGGCCAAAGGCCTACTATTATACTCCGACCTGACATGCTCTACCCTAGCCGCCGTTGTATCATATGGTTTCGCACCGTTCTAGATCTTAGCGCCGCCACGCAATTCTTCTCCAGCCCTCCTTCCGGCGTGCACCGTGAGAAGGAACAGCAGTCCTCCGAACCCCGCCTTTCGTGATCCTGTACGAGAGAGGGGCGATCAGGTTTTTGGGGAGCACACTCCTGTGACTGCTGCCAGCGACGACTTCCTCAACGACAGCCTTCTTCCTCGACCTCGGTAACCTCTTCATCAACAACATGGTGACAACATCAACCATATCGGTTCTGCTCCCGCTGTACAGTATGTGATTCTATCCTCCTGGTTTAGTCCGCATCATTACTTTGATGGTTGCAATTGTCGTCATGATCTATTTACTGCTGATTTGGATTAAATCTCATACTAAATTGCTCATATATTCAACAATCCAATCCAAAAACCTGATCATAGGCAATCTACTCCAAGTGGTTTTGCTGTGCTTTTGAAGCCGCCTACTTTTAAGGGGGTGCAATATAAAAGGTGGCGCACAAGAGCAGTATATTAGTTTCAGATCATGTACTGCTATGACGCCACTAAGGGTAAGCCTGAGGGCGATCTTAATCCTACACAGCAGGAAGCTTTTCAGAACATGGACACCCTCTTCAAAGCCTACTTGCTGAGTGTTCTTGACGATTCCATTGTGGGTTCGTATATGTTTTTTGACAGCGGGAAAGACATGTGGGCTGCGCTCGAGGCCACATTTGGGCCCTCGGGTGCTGGCAATGAGTTGTACGTCATGGAGCAATTCTGTGACTACAACATGGCTGATGAGCGCTCTGTCGTTCAGCAGACTCATGAGATACAGTCACTCTCTAAGGAACTTGAGTACGTTAAGTGTGTGTTGCTGGACAAATTTGTTGCTGGGACCATCATTGCCAAGCTTCCACCTTCGTGGAACGATTTTGCTACTTCTCTGAAAAACAAGAGACATGAGTTTTCTGTTTTGGATCTCATTAGCACTCTTGATTTTGAGGAGAAGGCGAGAGCAAAAGACACATGTGCTCAGGTCGCCGAGGGAGGTTCTAGTGCCCACATGGTACACGAGAAGATCTTCCAGCCCAACCAGCCCCAAAACAACAAGAACAAATCTCAGGGGAAAGGCAAGTTTGATGCAAAGAACAAGCCGTCACATTCTACCAACTTCAAGAAGAATTCTCATAACGGGAAGGGATACAAACCTCAATTTTGGTAGCACCACACAAAATTTATATGGCTGCATCTACCTGCTGTCAGCTAACCTCATGGTACTCGAGGTATTCCTACATTCGTAACTAGGTACAATGACCACCGCAAGATGAAATTGGCTTATTCGTATGTTGACTTGCTGAATGCAGTGCGGAACGATCCTGTCATGTGTGGAGGAGCAAACAAGTAGTGCAGCCGAAGGTGGAAATCAACCAAGGACTTATGAAATTATATGTAATCTTCCTTAGGCAGGTCAATATCCCCTTCTTCCAGATGATCGTGTTTTGTCATGCCGAGCTATTGATATGTGCTACTGTTTTGCAACGACGTTTAAGTATAGCTACTGTTTTCCTATCTTTTCAGATTCAGGACAATGAATATGATATCAGGGGAACTGCAAAATATGGACCCATGTTGAGTCATCTCTATTGCCTCATGTGTTTGCTGCAAATGTTTCAGCATTAATTGCAAGATGAGGTAGCTAGCTAGCTGTGGAGTTGCCAACATGCTCAAAGTGCTCGCAACATTGAGAAGAAACAAGCATGCCCAGGAAATTAATGCATGCGCAGGGAGACCCTTTGCTCAGAGAAGCATCGACCGATTTTCTTTATTTCCACACCTTCTCACAGTTTTGTATATTGGTTATAGTATGATGAATCATTGAAATTTTGTTCTTCTGAATGTTAGTTTAATGTGACTGTCTGCATCTAGTACCACAACCTCTAATTTGGTGGATGCACACAGAGAAAATAAATCTCCTTAATTTACTCCTTATCCACCGTATTAAATAGGCCTAGTAACAAACCGGGCGCATGGAGTGGCCGGCGGGCACATGCATCCTGCATGCATGGCCAGTCATGCAGCAACGCAAAAGAAGAGAGCGGTTCTTGGGAAAAAGCGCGTAGTTAGTGCAGCGGGACTTATAAACACGAACAACTCGCTATCCCGCTTCCGTCTCCCCACCCAATTCCCCCTGCTCCCCAATCTTCCTCACTCGTCCAGAAAACCCCGCCCACCTTCTTCCTCACTCGTACAGAAAACGCCTGCTCCTCTTCTTCCACTCCTACAGAAATCCCCAGCCCTCCTTCTTCCCCAGTCACACTGCCACTAGGCTCGTCTCTGGCTACTCTGCTCAAACCCGTGAGCTCGGCGCGACGCCCACAAGGAAAATGGTGTTGGCTGGCCCCAGCGCCAAGAAGATGAGGCTCCCGCCAGCGGCGGCGCCGGTTGTAGACCCCGCACCCGTTAGCCGGGGAGAAGCGGCGAGCCCCCCCACCTGGATCTGAGGAACCGGTAGAATCTCCGGTGGACCGCATCAGCGATCTCCCGGACGTCATCCTTGAGGAGATCATCTCGTTTCTCCCCACCAAGGATTGCTGCCGCACACAAGTCCTCTCAACTCGGTGGCGCCCTCTATGGCGCACTGCGCCCCTCAATCTCGACTATTGTCAGATATCTGTCCTTCCTGAATTTGATCTCATCAGAGCCATCGTCTCTTCTCACCAGCAGGGCCCAGTTCAATGCCTCTGCATCCCGACAAGCTACCTGCTGTCCATACCCGGCAAGGTGGACGCTTGGCTGACATCCCCTGAATTCGGAAAACTCTAGCAGTTTGAGTTCTACCATTACCACGAAAGTTTCATGCCACGAACATACCAAGAATTTGTGCCCACACCACCATTGTTCATCTCGCGGTTTTCCTCCTCTCTCCACACCGCCACCTTCGCCCGGTGCCATCTACCAGATGATCTGGTACAAATGCTTCGACTCCCACTGCTAAGAAAACTTTCGCTTGTGGTGTTTTATCTGTCGGAGGCCTCACTGCAAAGCATCATCCACTCCAGTTGCCCTGCCCTGGAGCGCTTGCTGATTGTTTTGGGAATAGAAATCGGTATCAGTTGTCTCCAAATAAAGTCGCCTCACCTTAAAAGCATTGGAATTTGTTTTGAAGGATAGCAGCTCATCATCGAAGATTCCCCTTCACTTGAAAGGTTGCTCCTTCATAATTGTTATACACCTTCAGAAATAACTGTCGTCTCTGCGCCCAAACTGGAGACCTTGGGTGTAATTCGTGACCCGTTTAATAATCACAAGGAGTTGGTGTTTGGCTCCTCACCTTTTCAGGTATTGTATATTATCATCTACACATTTGTAATCATATACTGCATTTTTCATTTGTGCGCATAAGTTTTATATCATCTTGGAGTACACTTTGGGTACTAATATTATGTTATATGCTCAATGAAGATTTCGTCCATTGATAGCCTATCAATGCTGCTGGATTCTATCAAGATCATATATATCAGAATGTATAGTTTTGATCTGGACATAACTATTGGCTTGCTGTGATGCTTTCAATCTCTGGAGAATTTATACATAGAGGTGATGATTCCATGGACATTGAAAGCCCGTATATATTGTACTAGAATTAACTGTTCAGCTGTCGTTCTTTCGACATACTCTTTTTTCAGACCTTAACAGTTTTCAATCTTCATGTCTACTTAGGCAGAACCACATGGAGAAAAACATATAACCAATCGTTGGCGTAATAAGCACAAGGATTTTCTCAATTCTCATGACATTCGTTTGAGGACAATAATGATGGGACGATATGCATCCAACCAGGAAAACAGAAGCTTTGTCACATTCTTCCTGTTGAATGCGAGGTTACTATTGTCCATGAGGCTTAATTTTTACGGCAAGAGATTTCTCACGGACGAACATGTTGAACAGCAAAAAAGAAGTTTCAGGTGGACAAATGGGCTTCTAAACGTGCTCAGCTTCTATTTACAACAAGTTGCAGACATCCTAAAACAATTTTTTTGCACAAGCTGTTGATTTTTTGGATCAGACCGATCCATTTGTTTGTGACTGCAAAAAAGAGTGGTTGGGTTAGATGTCACTGTCATGTTCAATTTGGGTTTTGTCTAAAAATTTGATGAACAATTAATCCTTGGGCTTTTTGTACCATTTGTATGCTTGACTTGCATGTTGTTGCCCTCGTACTCCCCTCCACCTGCCACTACACTACCGCATCTTCCATGGATGCTGTTCGTTCCCGTCCGAGGCCTTGCCATCGTTCTCCGCCTTGGTTAGCTCGCTGTGCTCGCCGCCATCTGGTGTTGTCAACATGGTCAACAACCAAGAGGAATCAGGAGATGACTATACGTGGAGAGGTTGCCAGTAGGGACCCACCAGGGTCATTGCATTTCGCAAGCAGGTGCCTCATTATTACAAGCCAAGACAATACTTCCTCCTAATTGTTTGACAACTAGGTTCCACGCCATTGTCAATGTAGTCAATAAACGAGAAAATTACACAATGAGCGGATAACACCAGGGACCCAGCAGCTCACCCAGTTGTTTTTCAGTTTCAGAGACGGAGCTCAACTGCATGTTGTGCGGGGGCTGTGGCCCATCTAGCCCACGCTTACGCTTTTATTAAGCACATGACGAGCCCAGTTGATATTTTTTTCTTTCTGAAATTGGCTAGCCTGGTTCTTTTTTTGGAGAATACCAAAACCGAGGCCTACTTGCTTTTCTCACCCCTGCTGGGCTGCAAATCTTTCAAGACGAGGAGGGATAAGAAATGGGCTTCCCCAGAGAACGGACTATAAGTTGTAAGAAGTGGGCTGTAAATTTTTAAACCAAAGCCAACCGGCAATTGCATTAAAATATCATTTTTTCAAGATTTCTCTACTCTCTACTCTTATAAAAACCAAAGCCAACTAGCAATTACATTAAAATATCATCTTTTCACCCACAAGATAAACTACTCATACAAATGCATCTTCCTATTCTGTGCAACGAACGAGCATCTTGCTAGTTAAGATTCTAAATTTCATTCTTTTTTTGTAGAGAATTGCTTTTTGAATTTTATTTTGATATAATTTTTTGAAAACTATTTTTAACGTGACTCGAAATTTCGTGATTAAAAGTGTTCGGACCCCACCGAAATATGCAAAATTTCGTTGAATTTTTTAGCAGTGCCTAGAATATATGGTCTGTAATGCTAATAAAAAGAATATGGGATTCAAATATCCTTAAGAATTAGCAAATGGGCTGTAAATTATTGAAAATAATGGCTAATGGGTTATATCTTATTTTCCACAGATTTGGAGGCTGACTTCTGGGCCTACTAGGTTGACGATGACGCTGTCCTAAGTTTTTTTTGACGCGTACGCAAGGCTTTGTCAACTTAGTCAACACACAGCAGTGACTGTTCCAACGGCCGCTGTGCTTCTTCAATCTCTGATCTTCCTGCTCCAGCCGCCCAAACCAGCGCCGGCGGGACTGCCTACTCCCTCCTCCCGTGGCTGGCTGTGCTGCCGCCAGCCCGTCCCACTAACCACCCACACATCCTGTTATTTTCCGGTGACGTCAGCCTCACCCCGTAGCCGACCAGTCAGCGCTCGTTCTCCCCTCAGCATGGGCATCCGCTGCGGTGGCTTTGCCGGCTCCGGGTGGTTCTCTTCCTGGGCCCCGCCCTCGTCCACCGCGTTTGTGCTCTCGGCGCGGCGAGGTCAACATGGTCAACAAACAACAACCATCAGAAGAGGCTGACAGTAGAGGCCCACACAGGAAAATGCCTCCTTATTACACGCAAAATAATGATTCCTCCACCTGATAGCTGGGACCCACCGGAAGGGTCTCTGTATTTCGCGAAAAAAAGTTCCCCCCGCTGTCAGCTCGGACCTACCGGAAATTCCTCCTTATTACACACAAAAAAATACTCCCCCTGCTAGCTGGGACTCACCTTGGTGGGAGGCTGACTTGTGGGCCTACTAAGTTTACGGGGATGGAGGGCTTTGTCAACTTAGTCAATATGAACGACTCTAGCTCCAGTGACCGTACGATGTCCATCCAATGGTGGTAGTGCTTCTTCAACCTCTTGTCTTCGTGCTCCAGCCGCCCAAAGAAGCGCCAGTCGTGCCACGTGCTCCTGCCTCCCGTGGCCGGTTGTGATGCCGCGGAGGCCTCACCGCCCCCTACTACTCCCACCGCTGGCCAGGTCATCCCTCTACTCACTTACACCCCCTGTTATTCTGCAGCGACGGCAGCCTCACCCTCGTACTCCTCTTCGCGTGGGCATCCACTGCTGCATCTTCCCCGGCTCCGCGTCATCCCCTTCCTAGGCCTCGCCGTCGTCCACCGCCGTGGTGCTCTTGGCGCGGCGTGGTCAATGTGGTCAATGACCGACTTCCATCGGAAGAGTACTGTGCGTGGAGAGGCTGACAGTTGGGTCCATGGCGGCCGCAAGGAAGTGCCTCCTTATTACGTGCAAAATAATAGTTCCTCCACCTGACAGCGGGGACCCACCGGACGGGCCACCGTATTTCACAAAAAAACATTTCCCCCTAACTAATGGGACCCACCAGCTACATCTTCGCACGCAAGGAAGTGCGTCCGGGCAAAAAAAAATGATTCGCCCCCCCTGACTGCTGGGACCCACCAGCTACATCTTCGCTGGCAAGGAAGTGCCTGATAGTCGGGACTCACCTGGTCGAAGCGTACGTAGCGTTGTCATTCTGGTCGCGAACATGTATGTACATACTGGTCGATGTAGAGGCGTGCACGTGTCGTCGTAGAGGCGCGCACGTAGCATGTACACGTACGTACATTGGCAAGGGTGCAAGAAATAAAATACGGCCACGTACGTACATACGGGCGGGGTCTCAAATGCCTACTCGCGCATACGTACATGGCTGGGTCAGAACAGAGAAACAACATCGTCATCGTGTTCATGGGGAGGAAACGGAATGCATCGTGTTCATGGGGAGGCAACGGAATGCGTCGTGTTCATCGAGAGGCAACGGAACGTGTGGGAGCCAACCGGCTGGGTCAGAACGGAATGCGTGGTCGCATTCATCGGGAGGGCTTGGACGGAACAGGCGATGGAAACGAGGCCTGGCGTACCGCACAACGGAGGAAACAGACCTCCATTGTTCGGAACGTGCTCCTGTTGATCGGGGGGGGGGGGGGGGGTGTGGCGTACCGCAAAACGGAGGAAACGGACCTCTTATGGTCGAAACGGGGGTCCTGTTGATCGAGAGGGGTGTGGCGTACCGCAAAACGAACGAAACGGACCTCCTATGGTCGAAACGGGGTCCTGTTAATCGGGAGGGGTGTGGCGTACCACAAAACGGACGAAACAGACTTGTGTTGGAGCGCTATGGTCGAAACGGGGGTCCTGTTCATCGGGAGGGGTGTGGCGTACCGCAAAACGGGACTCCACGGGATACTGTTCATCTCCACCGTCGACCTCCTCCAGCCTCCACGGGCTACCGTCGACCTCCTCTAGCCTCCACGGGCTCCTGTTCGTCCAGCCTCCACCGCGCGCTACTCCACCGGCTACTGTTCAACCACCCCACCACCGTCTACTGTTCATCTAGCCCTCCACACCACGGGGTCCTGTTCAACCACCCCTCCACCGTCTACTGTTCATCCAGCCCTCCACATCACGGGGTCCTGTTCATCCAGAGGCAACGCTACCGCTCACTATTCATCCAACCCCCCCCCCCCCCCCCGCAACGCTCACTATTCATCCAATCGACCGGCTTCAGTTAGCAGCAGTAGCGAAGGAATCGCTCCATCGTGTTCAGTTAACAGCCATCGATTGATCGCTCAGGTTTAGCAACACGTAGCCTGCAGTGCAATCGCTCGGGGTCAGTTAGAGCCCAACGCCTCGCTCGGGTTCAGTTAGAGCCAATTCCTAGCACGTGTACGAGAGAAACGCGCATCGCTCGGCCCCTGACCTCCCACCGTAACCGGCAACTCCCCAAAATTTTCCTCCCCCTTGCTTCTACCACGGTTTTTTCTGTCATTGACGGCCCAAAGAATGTCATGCAGCTGCGTCTCCTGCCCGCCCAGGATGAAAAACCTGTTTTCTGTCATGATTTTTTGTCATAGAAGTAGGAGCCCACCAGATCTATGATGATACCAAGTTTTGTCACTATTATCGTCATAGAAGTGTCATATGTATGACAGAATTTTTTTTCATTCGGCCCAAAATGTCATAGATGTGCCTTTTTTTGTAGTGGTGAGAGTGTCACGGGCGGCGAGCTTCACAGGCACTGGGCCTTCTTCACAGGCACCGGGCCTTCTTCACAGGCACTGGGCCTTTCTTCAAGGGTAGAACTTCCGGAGGTGCTGAATGTTCCAAGCATTTGGGATGGGCACCCCTTCCCGAGTCTCAAGGCACGCGGCGCCAGGCCTGGAAACATGGACAACCTTGAACGGGCCCTCCCACATGGGCGAGAGCTTATTCAGCCCTTCCTTGGAGAGCACCCGCCTGAGAACGAGGTCACCTACCTCGCGAGTCCTGGGGAGGATGTTGCGGCAATGATACCGCCGCAGCGCCTGCTGGTATCTTGCTGCTCGTAGTGCGGCTTCTCGATGGCGCTCCTCCCCCAGCACGAGGTCCATCCCCCGCATAGCGTCCTGTTGCGGTTCATCAAACCCTAGGACCCACGCGGAGTGATGTCTGACCTCGTGAGGGAGGGCCGCCTCTGCTCCGTTGACGAGGAAGAACGGGGTCTCGCCAGTCGACTTGGTGGGGGTGGTGTGGATGGACCATATCACGTACTGGAGCTCGTCGTACCAGCCCCTGCCACAGGCCTCCAGCTTCTTTTGGAAGGTCCTGGCTTTGAGGCCCTTCAGGACCTATGCGTTGGCGCGTTCGGCCTAGCCGTTACTCCGGGGGTGTGCCACCGAAGCGTAGCATATCTGCGTTCCAAGGTTAGCACAATATGTTTTGAAGAGATTGCTGGTGAACTGCGAACCATTGTCGGTGATGATGCGATTAGGGACCCCGAACCGGCTCATGAGGCCCTTGATGAACTTGACTACAGAGCCAGTTGGGATGGTGCGGACAGCTTCCACCTCCGCCCACTTGGTGAACTTGTCGATGGCGACGTAGAGGTAGTGGTATCCCCCAGGCGCTCGGGAAATGGGCCCAAGATATCCAGCCCCCAGACCGCAAACGACCACAAGAGTGGGATGGTCTGCAGGCCCCGAGCTGGCTGATGGATCTGCTTGGCATGGAATTGGTAGGCTTCGTAGGCCTTCACTAGCTCGATTGCATCATTGAGTGCCATAGACCAGTAGAACCCGCTGCGAAACGCCTTGCCAACGAGGGTCCATGATGACGAGTGGTGTCCGCAATCTCCACCGTGTATGTCAGCCAACAACTCCTTCCCCTGTTGCTTGGAGATGCAACGTAGGAAAACATAATTTGGCCACTTTCGGTAGAGCTCTCCGTCTTGGATGCAGTAGGCCGTGGCTTACCGGGCCACATGTTCTGCGTCCTCCTCTTTCTCTAGTAGCGTCCCTTGCATCAGGTAGTCCTTGAATTCCATGGTCCAGCATCCCTCCTGAGGCTCCAGCGCCAGGAGTAAGCGTGCTCCCGAGGTCGAGCCACAGGCCGGGGCTCCCGTGGCAGGTGGCTGAGGAAGTTCCTCCCGAGGTTGCGTTGTGCTTGATAGTGACGGTGCCGCCGATGGCTTGAAGAGCCGTTCCTCGAAAACACCAGGCTCCTATGGCAGCCGCCTGGATGCCCTCCTGGCGATGTCATCATCCTCTTGGTTGGTGCCGCGAGGCACATGCTGCAACTCCAGCCCCCAAAACTGCTTTTCCATCCTGCGCACCTCTGCAAGATACGCTTCCATGTGCTCGTCCTTTGGCTCGTACACCTTGTTGGAGAAGTTGACGAGGTTCTGTGAATCGCCCTTGATGATGAGGCGCTTCACCCCCAGTGCTGCTGCACCTTTCAAGCCTGCTATGTTGCCCTCGTATTCTGCTATGTTGTTGGAGACCTTCTCGCCCTGCTGGAAACAGAGCTGCATGGCGTAATGGAGCTTGTCCTGAGTGGGGGATATAAGCACCGCGCCAGCCCCCGCACTATGTCGCGAGAATGCTCCATTGAAGTACATGACCCAGCCATCTGGTGACCCACTTCCTGGGGAAAGTGACCAATCCTCGCCTGTTTCGAGCCCTGGCGCCTCTGTCCATTCTGCCACAAAATCTGCAAGTACGGCTCCTTTGACGACGCTGGTTGTGCTAAAATCCAACTGAAACGCTTGCAGCTCAATGTTCCATTCGGCGACTCTTCCAACAGAGTTAGGGCTCCTGAGTACCCTTTCCAGTGGGTAGGTTGTGACGACCTTGATGGGGTGACCTTGAAAGTAGTGTTGTAGCTTACGCGAGGCCACCAACAGCGCAAGCAAGAGCTTCTGAGGCATGGGGTATCGTGCCCTTGCATCCCGCAACACCGTGCTGACGAAGTACATCGAATGCTCGACGAGGGTGGGTGTGCTGACGAGGTCTGTGCCCTCTAGAGGGTTAGGCGCCTCCTGAGACGACGGAGCCCCCAACACCTGGCTGCCTGGCGTGGCCTCTTCAGACCTAGGGGCATCTTCCTACTGAGGCTGGTCTCCATCCGCCAAGGCCGTGGTCTTTGCAAGGCCTTCGTGGTCTTGTGCTGCCGCGGCCGGGGTCGTGGCCGGTCGTGACGCAGCCTTCACCTGGCGCTCCTCCCGAACCGCCACTAGAGCTGCACTTGCGGAGTAGGGTGTGGCGGCGAGGTAGAGCACCAGGGGCTCGAGAGGGCACGGTGCCACCATCATAGGAGGGCTGGTCAGATACTTCTTGAGGTCTTGAAACGCTTGGTCGGCCTCTTGTGTCCATTCAAGCGGGCCCTTCTTCTTCATCAGCTTGAAGAAAGGCAAGGCGCACTCCCCCAACTTGGAGATGAAGCGTCCTAACGTAGTTACGCGTCCGGCGAGCTTCTGCATTTCTCTGAGGGTTTGCGGTGGACTCATGTCTTCAATCGCCTTAACCTTCTCTTGGTTGGCATCGATCCCTCTGTGGGACACGAGGAAGCCCAGAAGCTTGCTTGAAGGAACGCCAAACACGCACTTCTCCGGGTTGAGTCGCAGGTCCACCTTGCGGAGGCTCGCGAAGGTCTCCTACAAATCCCGGATCAAGGTCTTCGCTTCCCGAGACTTCACCACAATGTCATCGATGTAAGCCTCGGCGTTTTTCCTGAGCTGCCGGCCTAAGGCGATGTGCATCAGCCGTTGGAAGGTTGCGCCCGCGTTGCACAACCCGAACGGCATGCAGGTGTAGCAGTATACCCCACATGGGGTCAGGAAGGCCGTCTTCTCCACGTCATCGACCGCCATCTTGATTGGGTGATAACCTGAAAACACATCCAAGAAACACAGCAGGTCGCACTCGGCGGTGGAGTCGACGATTTGGTCGATGCAGGGGGGCGGGAACGGATCTTGAGGGCAGGCCTTGTTGAGGTTGGTGAAGTCGACACACATGCGCTTCTTCCCCCCTTTTTTGGCACAACAACTGGGTTTGCTAGCCATTCGGGGTAGCGAACCACGCGAATAACACCTGCCGCTTCCAGCTTGCGGGTTTATTGGACGATGAAGGCCTGTTTCTCGGTGGACTGCCACCTTGCTTTCTGATTCACGGGGCATACATTGGGGCACACATTAAGGTGATGCTCAATCACCTGCCTTGGGACCCCCGCTGGCTGCTTGGGTTCCAATGCGAACATGTCCTTGTTCGAGTGCAAGAACTTCACCAGCACCTCCTCTTGGTCGGGGTCGAGATTGGCACCTATGGGGAAGGTGGCGCCTGAGGACCCGCCCTCCTCAACTGGTACCTGCTTGGTCTCTGCCTTGTCCTGGGTGAACATCTACTTCTTCTTGGTCGGCGCAGCCTCCTTGGCCTTGGAGGTGTCCGTGCCGGCAGGCTGCGCTGCTACGGATGTCTTGAGGGCGAGCTTGAGCGCCAGCAGAGCATACTTGGTATCTCCAGCTATGGTCAGGACGCCGCTGCTCCCGGGCATTTTCATGAGGTTGTAGGCCGGATGGGTCGCCACCATGAACTGAGCCAAGGCGGGGTATCCGAGGTTGGTGTTGTATGGGAGGCCAATGTGGGAGATGTTGAAGTTGACCAGCTCCATGCGGAAGTTGCTGTGGGTGTCGAAGGTCACAGGAAGGCGGATCTGCCCCAGGGAGCTGGAGGAACCACCTCCGACACCCGAGAAGGGCTTGCTGAGTCAGAGCCGTTCTAGCGGTACATGGATGAGGCTGAAGGCCTCCACCGAGAGCACGTTGAGGCCGGCGCCGCCGTCGATGAGGGTCTTGGTGATGGCCACCTGGCAGATAGTGGGCGTGCAAAGCATTGGGAGCGCACCCGAGCAGGCGGGGTTGATGGGGTGATCGTCCGAGTTGAAGGTCAAGTCGGCTTTGGGTGCCGCCCAACCTGGAGGAGCCCCTTGCCACGCGAGGGCGGTGCCGATCTGGTGGAAGAATAACTTGGCATGGCGGTCTGAGGGTGGCGCCTGCGAGCGGCCCAGGAGAGCTGCGGCGACCGGGGGCGCCGGTGCAGCGTAGTGGGCGAGGAAGAGGTTGCGCAGCTCCTCCCAGGAGGCCTTAGAAGATGTTGGCAGGTTGAGCAGCCAAACATGCGGGACGCTGGTGACGGCCATGGGAAACCAGTTGGCCATGACCTTGTTGTCGCCTCCGGCCTTGAGAACGGCCTCCTCGTATGCCAGCAGGAAAGCCAGCGGATCCGCCGCGCCATTGTAGAGCGGCGGCATCTCTGGCTTGAACTTGTGCGGCCACTGCACCTGCCACAAGGCGGGGGCCAAGGCTCGGAGCCCCCTGGCCCCAGCGCTGGCATCAGCTGCCGGAGCCGAGGCGTGTTGTCCGCCATGAGGGCGAAGCGCGGTGTTGGTGGAGAGCGAGCCGACAGAAGGGAGAGCTCCGGCACACCCCTACCTGGCGCGCCAAATGTCGGATATCAGGTTCCGGCAAAATCCTTAAGGTTCGAACTCTGGGGAGCGCACAAAGATCTTCTCCCTACCGAAACACGCCCACAACCTCGCCGCGATTCTTAGCTAGCGATGAACAACACAACAGACACAAGGTTTATACTGGTTCGGGCCACCATTGTGGTGTAATACCCTAATCCGGTGTGTGGTGTGGTTGACTGCCTCTTGGGCTGATGATGAACAGTACAGAGGAAAAACAGCCTCGCGAGGAGAGGTGTTCTTGTAGTGGTGTGGATGAGCTAGGTCCGGATCGGATCTCTTGGCTCTAGATGAGATGATCCCTTCTACTGTGGTGGCTAGCCCTATTTATAGAGGCCCTAGTCCTCTTCCCAAATATTGAGCGGGAAGGGAGCCAACAATGGCCATTTTGAAAGGGGACAACTAGTACGAGCTATCCTGACTAAAGGTGGTCTTCGACTGCCAAAGGCGCTGGTGGTGACGCCGTCTTGGGCTCCACAGTGACCTCTGTCCTGCCGCTCTGCTGGTCTTGGTCTCATTGCACCAATATGGAAACCTTTGCCTGATGCCTCGGTACTTCGCGCCTGCGCTTGCCCCCTTTACACGAAAGAGGAAACGAGGACACTGCGCTGGCTGGCGCCAGCCTGGCGCCCGCCTGGTCTTGGTCGTCATGGCTTGCGTCATGAGCACCTCGCGAGGTACTCCTCGCCTTGATCACTCCGCCTCCTCGTGAGATTGCCTGGTGAGGCCACCCCTGAGGAGTCCTTGCGTCGTCCCCCCACGAGTCTTAGCCCCTCGCGAGGGTCTTGAGCTTGGGTTGATGAAGACGGGCCGTACTGGGCCACTGGTTGAGCCACGCTGTAGGCCGCAGGCAGGCAGGTCTGGGGAACCCCGTTCCGAGAACGCCGACAGTTTGGATTGTGGCCAAAGTGCACCTTACCAAAATTTTAGTCATGACCCAAAGATTGGTATTTGTTTGGATTGTTGCCATTTTTTGGCATGCCAATGAACTCTAGCCAACTCTAGTTCATTTTTCTTGCCAATGTCGGCCTAATCATGGGCTACCAAAACCTCAACCAAAATTTGGCTAGCCAATGCTTTGATGGGGCAACCTTGGGCACAAACCAAACATACCTTTGATCTATTGGTCGTGCCATAGCGCTAACGCCACCCTCGGCACACTAAAACCGACCGTGTCCAGCAACGATGAGCGTGTCACTCACTGTAGTCGCCGTGTCCAGAGGCGGTGCTGGAGCTACGCCACGTTGCTGGCCCCCACGACCCACATGAACGGTTTCTGGTGGCGAGGAGGTCGTGGGCCAGCTCCTCCATTGTACTAGTCTATGCTACGTCATCCCGACAGGTGTACCCCACATGTCGGTTTCCCTGTTTTCCTGGCCATATTCGTGCGTCAGTGCTCCACGTTGTGCATTAGGACTTTCACTATGTAGGCCAAGCGAGACAACTTATTGTTTATTTGAGCCGTCCAAGTATAATCATGTGGCATTTGCATATTTCTCATTCCTATCCAACCCTCTTCTCCATTGATCATGCCGCCCGCCGGTCGAGTCCATACTCCCACATGCCTCATTTGAACATTCCGCCGAGTATCATTCACATGTGGGCCTAGACCATGCTTGTATTTCCAATGTTGTAATTTGTCCAACATGCATACAAACAAACGGTTCGTTTAAAGTTTCACTTTGCCTCCACTACGTGTCGCTTCGCGTCTTAGTTTTGACATCCCATTCGGTTCATGCCCCGACACATGTTGACGAGATCGATTGATGTTGAGAGATCAATTGCGTGTCATGCAAGGAGATAAAGGTTGGGTCGATTTCTATTATAGAAATGACCCGCGGGGGAGGGGGGGGTCTGTGGGGATCAGAGGGAGTATATTGTACGTTCATAAGTGAAACGGATGTATTGTACCCACCCTGGTCCTGTTTCAATCGATCTCCGGACCCCGAGATGAAATCAAGAGAGAACGAGTGGGGGCATGTGTGATACCTAAGGCGGATTCGAAATTTTGAACCGGTGATCATAGCATCCGCAAATCATATATAAAGGGTATTCAATGTTCGTTTCATTTTTGAACGTACAATATACTCCCTCCGATCCTTTCTAGTTTACATATAAGTTTTATGTGTAGTCAAATTATCTCTACTTTAATGAAACTTACAGAAAAAGTATCAACATTCAACAATGCCCAATCAATATTGTTAGATTGATACGCACTCCTAGATTTGTATTCACACAGAGATGGTTTCCAATTTGTTTTCATCCACGTGAATGTGGTGTTCTCGCACATGCTCTTCCTACTAGGATTTCACCACGTATAGCCAGTCCAATAGTAATTTTTTAAGATCCCAGTCCAATAGTACTAGTGGAGTACTGACAACATCTGTACTAGAGTATGTAGTGCTCATAGTACTCCCTCCTTCCATTTATATAGGGCCTATGTGGAGGAGAGAGATGTGAAAAAGTAAGGGGAGTGAGCTCTCATGCAAGAGCCTAGCTATATATGCATTCCTAGTTAAATACAATAAATATGAAGAAAGAGATAGAGAGGAGATGGAAAAAAGTACTAATACAATAGCCAACCTTATAGCCCACACTACTTTATGAGTGCATATAGATGATGGCTATAGATGACATGGCGGTTCCTTATAGCGATCGGCTGGCTAAATTATTAATCGTGCTCTAATGCGTTTTTCAAAACCGCATTTGACTATTGACAAGATTAATAGTACATGAGATGTATAATCTGAAAATTATATCATTGGAAGCTCCATTCACATACGAATTTGACCGTATGCTTTGTGTAAGTTGCATGTCATATATTATTACTCTAACATTTGGTCAAAGTTAGCCTCGAAAAACGTATTAGGCCCTGTATAGTAAATGGAAGGAGGGAGTAGTAGTGGAAGTGGATCCTCTGACATAGGTATCCCTGCCTTACCCTCCCTTTCGGCCACTTACTGGCGGACCCCATGCTTGCTAGGCCCCTCATGTCAGTTACTCAATGGGTTCGGCCACAGCAGGGGATCCTCATCCATAGTATACTCCCTCTGTTTTTATTTACTCCGCATAAAACAGAGGGAGTGGTAGTATAAATGACGCGGGCGGGGGAGGGGAAGGGATGTCGGTTTGCTCTCAACTGCGGTCCCACAAGCGAGCGAAAACGCAAGACGAAGCGCATTCCATTCGATGAGCGACGTGGAGGGTCCAGCGTGCCGGGGTGCAACACGAACGCGAAAAGAGTGATGTACAGTCGAAACCGATTAACCGGTCGTTACCGGAACCACTATTCACACCAGAACCTTCGCTGCTCGGCCTACGCCAGCCACTGCCCCAAAACCACACCTAATCTCCAGCCCATTCCCCCACCTTTCGATCCCCTAGCCAGCATCAAGCGTCCCCTAGTTCGCCGGAAAGCCATGGTGCGCAGCAAGATCACGTACTACAAGATGCTGACGCCGGAGCGCCGTGCAGAAATCACAGCGGTGGTCGGCACCACATACCTCCGTTCTCAAGCTGGCTTTGCGGTGGGCCAGCCCCTGAGTTCTCTGGAGCCAAGCTACGAGGCGGAGGAAGCCGATCCAATGTTCATGGCAGAGGTTGTGGCGCAGAAGGCCCCCGATGGGTATGAGACGATGGACGTCGACTTCGTGCCGGCGTCCTAGTCCCCCATGGTGCAGGCGGACCAGCGGTTCAACTTGGCGATACTATAGGAGGACAGGGAGGCAGAGGCAACACTCGACATGGAGTGTGCGCATGTCGCTGCCATCGAGGCTCTCCTGTAGGAGGAACTGGATGCCGTGGATGTGAACCGGGTGGCGGAGGCTCAACTTGAGGCGGAGCGCGCGGATGCCGCTGCCATCGAGGCCCTCCTACAGGCGGAACCGGACGTCCTGGACTTGAACCGGGTGGCAGAGGCTCAACTCGACGCGGAGCGCGTGGATGCCGCTGTCATCGAGGCCCTCCTGCAGGCAGAACCGAATGTCCTGGACTTGAACCGGGTGGCAGAGGCTCAACTCGACGCGAAGCGCGTGGATGCCACTGTCATCGAGGCCCTCCTGCATGCGGGACCGGACATCCTGGACTTGACCGGGCAGCGGAGGCTCAACTCGACGCGGAGCGCACGGATGCCGCTGCCATCGAGGCCCTCCTGCAGGCGGAACCGGACGTCCTCGACTTGAACCGAGTGGTGCTCTCATCTGTGCAGAGTGCCCGCACGCTCCGCATGAATGAGTAGCTGGAGGCCGAGGATAACCACGGTGCAGAGACACACATCGGCAGCTATGGCTGGTTCGCGCCGGCAGCCAAAGACGATGAGGCTATCTCGTTCCGCGAGCAGTGATAGTTTTTCTTTATGTTGTTGTTTTTATGGATCTTTTGTTGTTTAAAAACATATATTGTTATGCAAGTCGTCTGTATTCCATCATTTGGGTCAGTCTACCATTTCAGGCGGTTGGATGAATATCCTACGTCTCCTAACCCTTCTTCCTCACCTCTTCTTCTTCCCCAACAGACCACCGCACGGGCCGTATGGATCCTCCCCAACATGCGGTTGAATAAACCTACTGTATGAACGAAAATTATGTGTCAGTGGTAGGATGGCTGAGTTTGGTTTGTTCACATGCGGTAGCACATGTCAGTGAGGGTGCATTCTCTTGGTTGGGTTTGCAGCATGCAGGAGCGACTGTGTGAGGGTACGGTGCGACCGCGGCGTGCAGGAGCGACCGTGTGAGGGTGCGGAGCGACCGCGATAGCATGCGCAAGTGTACCTCCTTTTCATTTTGAAAAGTTTAGGCAAGCTTGGAAAAAATGTGAGGCGAAGTATGACAATGCAAGGCCTAGACCCAAATAGGATAAGTACGTATGTACTAGGAGTACTAGTGTTAAAAAAGAAAGGCAGGGTTTTCCTTCGTAGGATTAATCGATACAAATCCTCGTTTGACGTGTCAATTAATGCATATTTTTTCTCCAAAGCCGGAAGAGCTGACCATCTCACTCCTCATCGCTGGATCAATGCAGCGCCATGCAAACCAACCTTCTCACTTCCAAATGCTACAAAAAAATACACTTCCGTGATGATACATGTTTGTCACAGTAGGTCGCGTTTTTTGTCATGCATGTACATCCATGATGATTTTATGTCAAAATCAAGATAGTTATACCTGTGCTGTCATAGAAGTGTTCCATGCCATTACCAAAATTATCATCACGGAAGTGTCCACTTCCATGACGATAAATCACGCATCACAGAAGTGCTTTCGTCAAGGGTGACCGATACGTGGCATCCACCGTAACGGAACACCGTTAAGCTATCGGGTCGGGTTTTGGATCCAATAACCCGTTAATAGCCCCGACCAATGGGGATTTTCCACGTGTAAAATCATCATTGGCTGGAGGAAACATGTGTCGGCTCATCGTTTGGACAGATGTCATCCACTCATTGGACAGAAGGTGCCTATGATACGTCGACACGTGGCATGGCCCAAGAGAGGCTCATTCCTATGAAAAGTCCAGCCCGTTTGACTTGGTCAAAAGGTGGCGGGCCGGCCCATGGAAAGCCTATTAACGGCCTGTTCGCATATAGCCCATTTACAGCCCGCTAACCCAAGGCCCATTACGCCCTATCCGAATTAGGGCCAGTAGCGTCATCTGGGCCATCCAATATGATTCCAGCCCGTTTTCACTTCTGGCCCATGTATGGCCCATGACGTCTTTCGGCCCATATGAGGCCCTATGTAACTCTTGGCCTATTAACGACCCGTGGTGAAACTGGCCCGTAATGAATAGTGTATCTTTACACCCATTAATGGCCCGTGGTGAAACTGGCCCGTAATGAACAGTGTATCACTTTATACCCATTAACGGCCCGTTATTCCGTTGGGCCATTTCCAGCCCATGTTACATTTCGGCCTTCTCAGAGCCCATTTATTCTTGGTCTCATTTCCAGCATTTGTTTACTTACGGCCCGTTACTGTCATTTTCTGCTTGTGGGCCAAATTCAGCCCGTGGTTACAGTCGGCCCGTTTGTGGTCCGTTAATACGTTGGGCCGTTTTCATAGCGTCATTAAATACGACCAATTAACGATGACCCGTTATGGTCGGCCCATGAACGGACGATTCCAACTCTAGCCCGTTTATGGCCATAATGCGGCCTATTATTGGCCCATGTTTGGCCAATCGATCATACGGCCCGTATAAGGCCCATTGATGATACGGCCCGTAGAAGGCCCATTGTTTCTATGGCCTGTAGAAGGCCTATTATTTTTACGGCCCGTAGAAGGCCCACTGTTTATACGGCCCATAGAAGGTCTACGGCCCGTAGGAGGCCCAGTGTCACTATAGTAAATATTACCCCATGGTTATTGTGGCCTAGTTTTAAAAAATAGGTTATTGCAGCCACTAGCAAACCGCGGAAAAAGAACTGCACTAACAACAAGCAAACAAATAAACAAGACAATAAGGAAATAAATAAGCAAGCAACTTATTCTAGGCTATCACGGCTATTACACATGTTACATCCACTGGGCATCAAAGTTCGCCACCAGTGCAAATATAGGGAGGAAAGCAGCTTATAAACACCGCAGCAAAACAAGTCCAGAACTGAAACCACTTCAGAAGAGTTCAAGAAACAATATCCTGGGCACCCATAATGCTGGCAAGATGCTTAGCAAGCTTATTAACTTTCTCTTGTTTGGCGCTTAAATCCTCCAGTGCTTGCTGTTGCACAAGAAAGTATGCATCTGAATTCTGCAGGGACTTCCTCAGTCCTTCGGCTTCTTGCCGCAGCACAGCTGACTGATGCCTTTCAGCTTGTAGCTGAGACTGAAGAAGCCGAAGTGATTCAGGCAACAAGTTCGAAGAGCTTGTGCCAGCGGTACTGGCCAGTCACTCGAACACTACATCAACGCATGAGTGTGGGGTTTTCTCACTGTCTACAAGATCGTTTTTATCACCTTTCTTGGAGAGCAACAGGGTTGTCTCACTATCTTGAACCTTATCTGCATTACTTTCTCTACCATTGCATAGTGGGGTGCTCTTCTCCAATATTCTGTTTGCATACTACAAGAGAAACAAGCAGACACATCACAGGTTTAGCTTGTAGTATACGAAACTCATTTTGGTAAACCAATTCAGTAGTAAGGTGGACAGGAAAACAACATGAAACAAACATATATCTATGTACTGTATTATCCATATCATTCTAGTTTATGTTCCCTAATCAAGATAGAGACACAGTTCAACTCATATATTTTTTAAGACACAACAGCATAGACAGAATATAAGTGTGAGAAACTACACAGCATTGGCATCACTTGTAATGTGCATCACATGAGAACATAACTGTTTATACAACTTAAACTGAAATCAACATAGAGCAAGAAGTTAGAACAACAATCCAGTTAAAGAAATAGGTTTAAAACATACCTGTTGCGCCATTGGAGTTTCAGTTGGATCCTTGAAATTCGGAAGTAGTTGGTATGAGTAAATACAGTGATGCAACAGCAAAGGAGTATGGACCATAGCTACGGAATCTGACCTGAGAATAGTTGCTCTTCTGCTTTAAACGCTGAGTTTGGGTTAGCTGTGGTGGTCTTCATGCTTTGGGCACTGCAGTAGCTTTACAAACTGCTCGTGTGGGGGTACTCTATGGTGGACATGGTGCTTTGTCAACTAGAAGTGGGTTACTATCCGCTGGGGTTGCGGTTAGATGGGTTCTAGCTGGTTCTCTGCCCAACGGTGTAAGTGTGCAATCTGGAAGAGTCTCGATTATGTGTGGTGGGGCTAGTTTGTGGGCCAGTACAACCATGGTTCTATCTGCATCGACGGGTAGCACTGTCTATTGTGAAGAACGGGTTTTGCTCCCTTAGATACTGCCATCATGCCCTCCAATAGGACAGCATGACACAATTTCACATATATGATGCCTAACTAAACATGATAGCATGACACAGTTTCAGATATATGATGGATAACTTAACAGGATATAATGGCATAATTCAACATACGATGAGTACCTAAATAGGATGACATCACAAAACTATATGATGTCTTTCCAAAATAGGTTGGGATGAAATAATTCACATACATGTTGTCTAAGTATACATGATGGCATGATATAATTGACATAATTGATTCATATACTAAGCAGCTGGCACTCGCATGTATAATCTCTAAACTAAGTAGATAGAATTCAATATTGTGCATATGATGTCTAAACTAAGCAATGCAAGACACCATATGCATCGTATGAGAAATATAAACATTGCAACTTAGAGCATACACCTTAGGTGGGATATAGGACTGGTGTCGGGGGTTGGGTGCGACATATGCGAAAGGATGGCTTATCATGGTGGGGGCGAGTAGAACGTCGCCGGTGCCTGGAAACGGGATGAGGCGTAGGCATGCACGCCGGCGAATCTTACCCAGCTTCGGGGCTCTCTGAGGAGATAACACCCATACTGCTACTCTGCGGGGTCTCCGCATGATCACTAAAGCAAAGTGACTACAGTGGTGCTCCTGGAGCTGTATCGGGAGGCAGGAGAGGGCAAGGCTAGCTCTCTCCTCCCTTTGCTATCTGGTCTATCTCTATCAAGGTCCGAACGCTTTGCATGGCTGCCCTGGGGGGTTTATATAGGCCTACCCCCTGGGGGTACAATGGTAATCCGGCTGGGCGCAGGTCCCAGGCGTCTGTCTCTCTGACCGCCGTCCTTCCCGCCGGCTTCTGGGACCGCCGACTGGTGGGTCCCGCGGACAGGCTTGATACTGTAGCGGCACTCCTGATGACGCAGGCTTGGTCATTGGGTCGTGGCAACAGTGCCGCTGTCTATCCGGTGATCACTGTCGCCATTCCCCATCCTATCTAGTTAATGGCTCGTGGGGCCCTGGGGAGGAGTCGGCCGACTCCAGGGAGGCCGACTCCCACAGTCCCGTCTTCGGGGCGCTCAGGCCGCCTTCGGTCCACCCACTGACAGGCGGCCCCGCGGTCTTCGGGCCGTACAGGCCGGCGTCGTGGGCACAGTGCGTTGCGCATTGTGGCTGAGGTCAGGGCAGGCATGGCAACAGTGTCGCGCCTCGCCGGAGATCTTCCGGCGATACGGCTCACTGTAGCCATGCCGGTCCGTCATTGGCAGGGGGGAACGGCCACGCCGTGACCGTACCCCGCATCGTGCTTCATGATGAGGGAGGGAGTCATGGGCCAACTCCCCATAGTCGGCCTCTCTGGAGCTCGCCAGCTTGGAGACGGCTTGTCTTGGAGTCGCCGTCTGGGACTCGGCTTGTCTTGGAGTCGGCTTCTGGGACTCGGCTTGGCTTGGAATCGGCTTCTGGGCCTCGGCCTGAGGGGAGCGGCCTGCCCCGATGCCTTGAAAGGTCCTGGGACTCGGGTTAGCCTACTCGTGGCCCATTACTCCGACAGTAGTCTCCTAAGCTGGTGAAGCCCCGCGGACGCTGCATTGTGGGGCTTCAACAGTTTCAATATTCCTCGTGCGGACTCTGGAACTCGGCTGCCGTCTTCTCTTGGGCCGACTGTTGAGAGTCTGATTTTTTCTAGCGAAGAGCTGCAGCTTAAAAGTCGCGGCGGGAAACCAGGCGGCGTGCCTGATATGCTTCCCCTCTGCCATCGAGGCAGTCCTATCGCGTGGCGCCTCATGGAGCGGACAGTCTGCTTGCCCACACGCGCGACGGGACGGGCCGTCAGGCGGGGCCGGCCACTACCGTGCCTCGACATACGAACCGATCCGTTGCGGCCGTGGACGGTTGGTTTCCCCACGTTGTTACTGCGCGTAGTAACTTCGTGGGGTAAATCGTGGGGCGGCGTGGGGCATCGTGCGCAGTTAATCCCACGCCCGCCCCCTCGGCTCCTCAGCCCATAGGGCTATAAGTAGGCGGGAGGGGAGCAGGGCGGCACCGCACGCGCACCCTTCTCCCCCATTCTCCCGCCTACTCTTGCCTTCTCTTCCTCCTGCCCCCGCCGTCGAGCGAGAGCACTCCACAGCACGGCGATGAGCTCTTCCTCCGCCGTGGCCCCTGCCGTGCGCTCTGGCGTATGGGACGGCTCGGAGGTGGAGGAGGAACATATCGAGTTCCTCCGCCAGACATGCCGTCTCCCCAGCACGGACCTCGTGCGCACCCGCCCCGCGCCGGAGGGGAAGACCCGACCGGCGCCGGAGGAGGGCGAGCGGGTCATTTTCCGCTCGCACCTCATGCGCGGCCTGGGGCTGCCGGCGAGCGGCTTCTTCCGCTCGTTCTTGGAGTTCCACAGCCTTCAACTGCACCACCTCACTCCAAATACGGTGGTGTTGCTCTCCGCCTTCGCCACTCTGTGCGAAGGTTTCCTCGGCGTTCTCCCCACCCTCGAGCTGTGGGGAGAATTCTTCTCTTCTAAGCTCGGCACGCAAGTCGCCGGCATACAGGTTCAGTGCGGCACCTACATCGCGGTGCGGTGCTCGACAGCCGACAACCCCTTTCCTCCCATCGCGCTGATCAAATCGGTGAAGATGTGGCAGCGCTCATACTTCTACGTGAAGAACCTCTCCTCCGACGGCGACTGGGTCAACCTATTGCCTTACAATGCCGCGCCCCTAACTGGGAGGCTCCCCAGCTGGTCCCACCGAGTCAAGTCGCTGACTCCCGCCGGAGCCTCCACCGTAGCGCGACTCCGAGTCTTGACGCAGTCAGAGGGTCTCGTCGGGGCCGACTTGCTGGCCGCCTTCGTGGCGCGCCGAGTACTCCCGCTTCAAGGCCGGCCTCACCTGATCTGTCAGATGAGCGGCCTCTGAGACCCAAGTCGGATGAGCACCAAGGAGATGCCCCGCAAGGAGGTGGCGAACTTGGTGAACCATATCGCGCACTGCGAGCTCGAGGAGGACTGGCAGTTCGGCAAGGAGCCGTACTCGTGCGACAACCCCCACCAGTGGTAAGTCGCGTCACCTTATTGTTTTGTCTTCTTTGCGGCCGACTCCGGCTTCTGACTCTTGTTGGTTTCTTCTGAGCCAGAACCCCCTCATGCAGCCTGCAGCCGGCGCCATGAGACAGCCCCGCGATTATGTCCCTGATCGCGCGGCCAGCAACGTTGACGACCCCGACTTGGGGGCGGCGGCGATGGAAGCCGACGCCGAAGGCGGGGGAGAAGGAACAGAAGGCGGCTTCAGGCCCTCGGCCACCTTCGCCGACTGGCCTGATGACGATGCCGACGGGGAAGTCGCCCCGCGCCACCAGCCAAGGGCCGGCCTGGCTGGCCAAGGCGGTGCGAAGAGGCGTCACGCCGGGCCGAGTGCGCCCGGCGGCAAATTGAAGAAGCTCAAGGGGGCGGCCGCCACGACGAAACGGGAGAAGGCGGCCGCGAAGGCCAACCGCTTCCGAAGGGAAGTGAGAAGGCCGCCGCTAGTCTCTGCGTAAGTCTTCATGCTCTTTATTTTCCTTCGTTGAATCTTGTCTGAGTCTTCTTCGTTCTGTTTTCTGTTTCAGGGCCCCTCTCTCCCTTGAGAGATTCGCCGTCCCCTCCGTCATGGGGTCGGCAGAGACGTCCGCCAACACTCGGCAGGGCAATCCCGCCACCAACCTCCGGGAGGCGATGGAGCAAAATGCGCAGGAGAAGCGCGACGAGGAGGAGGCCGACCGCCTGGAGAAGGCGCAGGCCGAGAAGGTGGCCGCCAATGCCCAGAAGAAGCTGGACGATGCTGAAGCCGCCCTTGCGGTGAAACGGCATGCCGAGGAGGCCGCGCGTCGCCGGTCGGCGATGCTCGTCCCTCCATTATCGTCTGCGCCGCCGCCTCCGGAGTTCACGGGGCAGACCGGAGAGGTCGGCACCGAGAACCCCCTCGTGGAGAAGGAGAGCGGCGAGGCTTCGATGTCGGACACCCTCATGCCGCCACCGCCGCCTCCGCCGCCATCTGGGAGGCCGCACGGCAAACAGCCGGTGGGTCAGTCGGAGCCGCCGATCGCGGACGAGGCCGAGGCGCGGCTGCTTCTTCAAATCGTCTCGCCGGTGCGCCGCCGTTTTGAGAGGGCGACCTCGGCGCCACGACCTCGGGAGACCGGTGCTGCTAGCTCGGCAGCCCTAGACGTCGAGGCCACAAGCGCCGCGCCCACCGGGTGGTTGCGCGGAGGCGGCACCAGGCCGCTGAACCAAGCGCTCCTGGACGTTCAGGTGAAGCTGCACGCTGAAGGCGACGCCCTTCAAGCATGCACCAGGGCGCATCTGGCCGCGCGGACATCTGTCCGAGTAGGTTTCCCTTTATCTTTTTGATTCTTGTTTTTCTCTGTGGGGGCACGCCAGCGCAGCCACTAGTTGTAGTCGCCGAGTTCCGGGCCGGCTGCTGAGCAGGCGGTTCGGAACTCCCTCTGGCGAGTTTCGAATACTGACTTCGTCTCCATTGACTTATTGCAGGAGTATCATAACCTCCGCGCCACTTCCTTCAGCCGTAATGTTGAGGAGTTGAACAAGCGGACCGCCGACTTGGCGGAAAGCCGGAGTAAGCTCTTTTTTCCTTTTCTTCGCGGGGGCGCACTGGCGCACCCGCGGGCTGTAGTCCCCGAGATTCGGGCCGACTGCTGAGCAGTCGGGCCGGATCTTCCTGGCAATCTACTTTGCTGACGACTTACTTGTCTCTTCTTTCGTTCTTCAGGCGCCAACGCCGCTCTTCAGGAGCAGCTGGGCGAGGCCAATACCGCCCGTCTTGCCAAGGAGGAGGAGTGTGGCAGGCTTGCCACGGAGCGCGACCTGCTGGTGGCGCAGCTGGCCGAGCAGAAGGAGCTGCTCAAGAAGGCGCAGGACGAGGGCGAGAAGAAGGAGGCCGCTCTCCTAGCCGAATTTGAAAACGAGCGCTCCTCCTGGACTGACAGGGAGGCGATGCTGACAGCCGGCTACCACGAGATCGAGGATATCGTTGATGGTAAGTTTATTTTGTTTCTTCAGGCTTCCGACTATGCGTCAGGCCGACTCTTGATTCTTCGACTTGCTTCTTTTTGTCTTGGCAGACTTCTTCGATGGTTACTCACAGGCAGTCCCTCTGGCCATTGAGGCTGCTCGAGAGGCGCGAAGGGCAACCGGTGAGGAGATTGCCGCTAATGCCCCCCGAAACATTGATGAGCAGCTTCTGAGCATTGAAGCCCGTCTTCGTCCGGCTCACCGGCTGTTGCGCCGGCTTCAGCGTGCCGGTGCCCAGGCAGTTGCCGCCCTGTGGCCAGACATGCCGGCTCTGCGCACCGCCAGTCGGACCGCCGACTGGCTTGAAGTCGCCGCCGGCCGTCTTGAGGCTTGGAAGGGCTCCTCGGCCCGGGCCAGAGTGTGCTGGGCTTTGGAGTTCGTCAAGGCGTGGTATCCAGGGCTGGACCTGGGCCGTCTGGCCGCGTTCCGGTCAGAAGCCCAGGCCGAGATGGAGGCCGTGGAGGGCACCCTCATCGAGCGCGTGGCGGCCATCGCTGAGTACACGGACACCAGTGTCTTCGTGCCCGAGCGGGCTGAAGGCGGCGAGGAAGTGCCGCCAGAGTGGTTCGGGATGAACCCGGAGTATGGCGAGGACTCAGCGGAGGTGATCGGCTCCAGCACCGAGGAGGAGGACGAGGTGGAGGATGGAGGCGATGCGGAGGTGACAGAAGACGGAGCAGGCGGCCAGCCTCAGCTCGACCGCACCTCCAGCAACGAGCCTCGTGGAGACAAGGCGACTGCCGCCGGAGGCGACCAAACCGAGACCGCCCAGCCGACTGCCCCGGCGCCTGACACCGCCATCTCCTCCGATCCTCCGCTCCCAGACGCCGCCTCCTAGGCTGCCTTTTCTGCCTCTGTTTATCTGTCTTTAGTAATCTTTTGAAAACTTTGTTAGATTCGAACAGTTCCAACCGCGGGGTGTATCTTGAACTTCTATTCGAAGATTCGGCCAAGGTCCTATGTAAATATTTACCCGATTTCCGCCTTTCCTTGCTTACTGCTCTTTAGGCTTTTCCCTTTGCCGGCTTCCTTTAGTTGCTGCCTTGCCAGTTGGACAGCCGCTCTGCGGACTGTCGCTGGGTCAAGTGCTTGGCTACTTCGGGAAGGCAAGTACTTGGCCGTTTAGAGTTTCTTTAGCAAGTCGACTAGAATGTGACAGGCCGACTATCCAAGAGTCGGCCATCCTTGATAGAGGCTAAGACGGCGAGCCGACTACTCGTGAGTCGGCTCTGCAGAGAGAGGCTGGGAGCCGGCTTGAGCTATGCATATGCTTTAGGTCCTTAGCCATTTTTTCGTGTGTGCGCTCGTTCTTGCTTGTTCTCCGCCTACCAACAGTCGCTCTGCGAGCTGCGGCTTTCGACAGGAGACGGCTTGAGCACGACACACTACTTGTCCGACTGCAGGAAGCATTTCATAGCGCAAGACGGCAAGTCCCCGGGCCGACTAGTCGGACCTGGTGCCAAGCGGTATGATTAGAAGAGTAGCATACTTGGAAGCGTGATTCTTATCATACAGATAACAAAAAGGGGTAGTCTCCGAGCTCGTCTCGGGGGCCCAAAGTCTCGGTATTTTAATACAAAGGGGGTAGTGCGACACATACTACATCAACTGTAAAATCTTCGAAGAAGATTTGTGTTCCACGGGCGCTCTGTTTCTTTGCCGGAGTCGCCCCTCTTGCGCCTCGAGGCTTCTGAGCATCGATTAGGTAGTAGGAGCCGTTGCCCAAGGCTTTGCTGATGATGAAGGGGCCTTCCCAAGGGGCCGACAACTTGTGCTGGCCGGCTGTTCGCTGAATCAGCCGGAGCACAAGGTCGCCCTCTTGAAATGATCTTGGCTTGACCTTTCGGTTGTAGTATCGGCGCAGACTCTGCTGGTACATGCCGGACCGGCTGAGTGCCAACAGCCGGCCCTCTTCCAGCAGGTCAACGCCGTCTTGGCGTGCTTCTTCAGCTTCCTCTTTGGTGTACATGGTGACTCGTGGAGAGTCAAACTCTATATCCGTTGGGATGATGGCTTCGTCACTGTAGACGAGGAAGAAAGGCGTGAAGCCAGTTGACTTGCTTGGAGTCGTGCGCAGACTCCAGAGGACGGCTGGTAGCTCCTCAACCCAACAGCCAGCCGAACGCTCGAGTGGTTCGACTAGTCGAGGCTTGATGTCGGACAGGATGAGGCCATTTCTTGCTCCACCTGGCCGTTTGACTGCAGATGGGCAATGGACGCTAAGTCCAGTCGGATGCCCTGCGTCGCGCAGAAACGGGCCAAGGCGCCTTTGGCAAAGTTTGTGCCATTGTCGATAATGATGCTGTGCGGTATGCCATACTGCACCGTGATGTCGGCGATGAAAGTCACTGCAGTCGGATCGTTTAATTTCATGATGGGCTTTGTTTCTATCCACTTGGTGAACTTGTCCACCGCGACAAGCAGATGAGTTAGGCCGCCTCGGGCTGTCTTGAATGGTCCCACCATGTCCAGACCCCAAACTGCGAAGGGCCAGGCGATGGGGATTTTCTTCAGCGCGGAAGCCGGCTGAAGTGGCTTGGAGCGGAACTTCTGGCACCCCTTGCATTTTTGGACTAACTCTTTAGCCTCTTCCAGGGCAGTCGGCCAAAAGAAACCGTGCCGAAAAGCTTTGGCGACGAGTGCTCTTGAAGCCGCATGGTGGCCGCACTCTCCCTGATGAATGTCTCTGAGGATTGCTTGGCCTTGTTCTGGCTCTACGCAGCGCTGGTAGACACCAGTGACACTGCGCCTGACCAGCTCTCTGTTGACTATGGTGTATGCTGCCGCTCGGCGTTGCACTTGCTGAGCCAGGATCTCATCTGTCGGCAGCTCTCTGTTCACTAGAAACTTGAGGATGGGCTGTGCTCATGAGGGTGCTGCTATTTCTTCAACTGCTACCACAGCGACTTGGACAAGGGTGGCTGGGCTGGGAGGCGGCAGGCTAGAGTCTGCGGCCGCTTGCTGGATTGACGGAGTCCCTGGGCCGACTGGCGTAGTCCCTGGGCCGACTGGCGTAGTCCCTGGGCCGACTGGCGCAGTCCCCGGGCCGGGCTGTGAAGTCCCCGGGCCGGGTTCTGAAGTCCCCGGGCCGGCTTCAACTATTATTTTCTTGGGGCCGTCTGCTGGGGCTCTTGAGTCGGATCCGACTTCCTCTGGAGGAGCCGGCACAAAGATGGAGTCTGACTCTGGTGAAGGCTTGATAGATGGCTTAAGGAGGCGCTGAAGGGCGATGCCGGAAGGTATTGCTTGGCGGGTGGAGCCGACTCGTGCCAAGGCGTCTGCTTGATCATTGTCATTTCATGGCACGTGAAGGAACTCGCACGCCTCGAAGTATTCGCTGAGTTGCTACACCAGGAAACGGTAGCTCGCCATGTTTGCGTCTTTGGCGTCCAAGTCACCGGATGACTGCTGGACCACCAAATCGGAGTCGCCATAGCACAGGATCCGGCGAATGCCGAGTTCTTTGGCAAGCCGGAGCCCATGAATGAGCGCCTCATATTCGGCGACGTTGTTGGAGGCGGCAAAGTGGATCTACAGCACATTCTTGAGCTTGTCGCCTTTAGGGGAGGTGAGGACGACGCCGGCTCCCAGGCCGGTGTGCATCTTGCAGCCGTCGAAATGCATCCGCCAATGGGTGGAGTCGGGCGCTGGCCGCAGGTACTGGGTCTCGGCCCAGTCGACGAGGAAGTTGGCCAGCGCTTGCGACTTGATGGCGGTGCGGGGCTGGTAGTAGATGGTGTAAGGAGCCAAATCTATGGCCCATTTGGCTACTCGGCCAGAGGCGTCTCGGCTTCCGATGATCTCGGCCAGCGGAGCTGTGCAAACCACGGTGATTGGATGCTCTTGAAAGTAAGGCTTCAGCTTCTTTGCGGCGAAATGCACACCGTAGCACATCTTCTAGTAGTGAGGGTAGTTCTTCTTGGAGGTCGACAGTACCTCGCTCAGGTAATATACCGGTCTCTGGACAGGGAGCGCCTTGCCTTCCTCTTTGCGTTCGACTACGACGACTGTGCTGACTACTCGGCTGGTGGCGGCGATGTACAGGAGCATGGGCTCTTTAGGAGTCGGAGCCGCCAACACAGGGGGAGTAGTCAACATCTTCTTCAGCTGGATAAATACTTCATCCGCCTTGTGGTTCCACTCGAAAAAGGTGGTCTTCTTCATCAGTTGATACAAAGGCAGAGCTTTCTCGCCCAGCCGACTAATGAATCGGCTGATGGACGCCAAGCAGCCGGTGAACTTCTGCACATCTAACAGTCGGCTGGGTACCTCCATCCTCTCGATGGCCTTGATCTTCACGGGGTTGCACTCTATGCCGCGTTCGGAGACCAGGAAGCCGAGGAGCTGGCCGGCTGGTACTCCGAAAACGCACTTCTCTGGGTTGAGCTTGATCTAGAATCGGCGCAGATTCTCAAAGGTCTCCTTGAGGTCTTCTAGCAGCGTCCCATGCTTCTCCGTCTTCACCACCACATCGTCCACGTAGACGTGGGCATTCCTGCCGAGTTGCTTGAGGAGGCACTTCTGCATGCAACGCTGAAAGGTGGCGCCAGCATTCCTTAAGCCGAACGTCATCGTCAGGTAGCAGAAGGCTCCGAATGGTGTGATGAAGGCGGTCTTCAGTCTGTCTGCCGGGTTCAGCTTGATCTGGTGATATCCTGAATATGCATCTAAGAAACTCAGCAGCTCGCATCCGGCTGTGGAGTCTATCACCTGATCGATTCTTGGCAGGGCAAACGGATCCTTTTGGCAGGATTTGTTGAGGTTTGTGTAGTCAATACACATCCGCCACTACTTGTTTTTCTTCAGTACCAAAACCAGGTTCGCCAGCCACTCTGGAAAAAACACTTCCATGATGAAGCCGGCCGCAAGAAGCCGGGCTATCTGCTCTCCAACAACTCTTCTCTTCTCTTCTGACAGGCGGCGCAAGGGGTGCCTGACGGGTTTCACATCTGGCCTGACATGTAGCTTGTGCTCGACGAATTCCGTCGGTACACCCGGCATGTCTTTGGGGGACCATGCGAAGATCTCTCGATTCTCACGGAGGAAATCGACGAGATCGCCTTCCTATTTCCTGTCAAGGTTTGCACCTACGACAACGTACTTCTCCGGGTGCTCCGGGTGCAAGGGTATCTTCTTGGTCTCTTTGGCCGGCTGAAATGAGCCCTCCGCTTCCGACTCCTTGGGGTCGGGCGACATCTCTGGCTGCTTTCCGGCCATCGCCACGACTCGGTCAAGGAGTTGCTTCTCAGCCGCGATCACTAGGGACTCGGCCAGCCGGCTGCTCTCGGCCGCGCAGGTGGACGACTTCCTATAGTCGTCGGCTACGGTCAGAATTCCCTTGGAACTCGGCATCTTCATCTTGAGGTAGGCGTAGTGAGGAACCGCCATGAACTTGGCCAAGGCAGGTCGGCCAAGCAGCGCATGGTATGGGCTTTCAAGGTCCACTACTTCAAACCAGACTGGCTCTCAGCGGAAATGATCTTTGTCTCCGAAGAGGACGTCTATCAGGATCTTGCCGATTGGCGAACAGGAAAGGCCGGGTACAATACCATGGAACATAGTCCGGCTGCTCTGCAGCCGTCTTCACTTGACTCCTAGCTTCTCCATGGTATCTTTGTACAGGATGTTGATGCTACTGCCTCCGTCTATCAGTACTCTTGAAAAGCGGGCGGCCCGCCTATCAGTGGCCAAGGTGGCACCTAGGACCAGGGCATAGGAGCCCAGATTCGGCATCACCTCTGGGTGATCCGCTCTACCCCAACTGATAGGCCTCTCGGACCAATGCATGAACTTTGGAGTGCTTGACGTGACCGCATTCACTTCTTGCTGCTGTTGGCGCCTGCTGCGCCGGTCATCTGCTACACTGGTGAACACCACATAGGCTCCGTGCTCATCTGGGAACTCGTCTTGTACTGTGCAAACCGAGCCGCCGGTTGCTGGGGCGGCGGCGGAGGCGGCGGCCCAGCAGGCGGCGGAGGAAGGAGGCCGTCTCCCTTGGCGATTCTGGCGAGCTAGTGGCACTTTTGGGTGGTATGGTTTGAAGGCTTCGCGCAACTGTGAAACTTGCAGGGACCATCCAGAGTCTGCTCATAGGAAAAGGCCGGCAACCAATTGGATTTGCCGCCTTTCTGCCGTTTGGCCGGAGGCTGCCCCTCCGGCTGTTGATCTTCAACTGTCGCCACCTGCCGACTGTTGGAAGTCAGCGGTTGGGCCTTGCGCTTGTTGTCATTCTGTTGTTGGCGCTGACTGGTGTCTCCAGCTGGAGTTCTGGGAGCCTGAGGAGCCACCTTGCCAGCCGCATTGACTTGTATCTATGTCTTCATGGAGGAGTCGGCCGTGGCGTACTTGTCGGCTATGACCAGCAGTTCGTTGAGGGTTTCTGGCTCGTCGCAGAGGAGCCTTTGCTTGAGGAGGGTGCCTTCTTGGCACCCAGCAGTGAAGTACTCGATAGCCTGCACCTCGTGCACGCCCTTGCAGGAGTTCCGAAGCTCACCCGAGCGCGTGAGGTAGTCGCGTGTTGACTCATCAGGGCCTTGCACGCACAAGGAAAGCTGGCACGGCTTGGGAGGTCGCTTGTACGTGCTCGTGAAGTTGCAGATGAAGGCTTCGGTGAAGTCGACCCAGCTGTTGATGCTGCGGGGCTTCAGACTGTTCAACCATGTCCGGGCTGTGCCCTGGAGCATGAGAGGAATGTACTTCACGGCAACCCGCTTGTTGCCGTTCGCTATGCTGACGGCTGTGGAGTAGTCTATCAGCCAGTCTTCCGGCTTCACAGAGCCGGTGTACTTGGGCGTGTCTTGGTGGAGCGTGAATCCTTTGGGGAAGGGCTCGTCTCGGATGCGGGGCCCGAAGCAAGGCGGACCCAGCTCGTCTTCTTCTTCCAGCGCCAGGGATCGGTGGAGTCGGTCGATCCGGTGGCGGGCGTCGTTCTCTCTGACTCCTTCTCAACGACCGAGGCGACCTCCGAGAGTCGGATGCTCAACAGGCGGCGGGGAAACTCGCCGTTCTCTTCTTGGTGGGGGAGGCAGGTAGTCGTCCCGCCGCTCCACTGCTCTCGGTCGGCCGTCTTGGTCGCGCTCAATGGTGAGGCGAGTCCGACTATGACTGGCAGCCGGCTCCTTTTCTTTCCTTCCGCGGACTCCGATTTCGGCGGGGAGGAACGTCGTCGTTCGGTTGCTGCAGCGCATCCGCGCGGCCGCCGGCCGCGTTCTGTGCAGCAACCGCGTCGAGGAACTGCTGGACTCGCTCCGTCATCAAACGGCGCTCTTCGCCCTCGAAGTTCTTCAGCTCATCAGTCGCTGCTTGGGCAGCGCGGATGTTCTCCGCAGGGGTGGCGTATACGGGGCGTTTTGCCCCGAACAAGTCGGCGATGGTCGCGCCGCGCTGCCGGACCACGCCTAGACGGCTCGGCCCAGTCGGAGCCGGCGAGCTGCCTACGACGCGATCCATCTCGTGCTGGTATGCCTCTGACAAGCGCCTCATGCTCACCAGCTTCTTGGCGCCTTCGATGATCTAATGGCGGCGTGTCTCCAGCGTCTCGGCGTCTGCGTCCTCTGGAATGGGCACCGTTAGGTCTTGTAGGGCCGCAGCAAGAGGGTCCTGAGCTTGTTCGCTGGAGCGCTCGTCGTGGCTGATGACGAGCACCTCCGTGACGGCGCTTCCGCCGCTCTCCTCGTAAGGAAGCGGCTCGTCGTAGACCACCACGTTGGTGGGGAAAGTGTCAAGCGACATGGCGTCGGAGTCGACCAACATCGGGTCGGTGGAGCCTACGGACTCCAAGTCCACGGCAGGCTCGTCAGTGATGTGGAGTTGGTCGAGGAGGCCCGCGAGAAGGCTCTCGGGGCCACCCGTGCCTGCGTCGGATGCAGGCTCGTCGGAGAGGCGCACCTCGCCGACAAGTTCGGCGAGGCTGCTCGCTGTGCAGGCGGCCTCAGCGCCGCGCAGTGCGTCGATGCAGACTCCGTCTGGCGAGCCTGGCTGGCTGCGCTCGCCAGGGAGGAAGAGGGTTCCCGTCCAGAACAGATCTCCGGACGACGGTGCACCAGGCCCCACGGTGGGCGCCAAATGTCGGTGGTTGGGTGCGACATATGCCAATGGATGGCTTATCATGGTGGGGGCGAGTAGAACGTCGCCGGTGCCTGGAAACGGGACGAGGCGTAGGCATGCACGCCGGCCAATCTTACCCATCTTCGGGGCTCTCCGAGGGGATAACACCCCTACTGCTGCTCTACGGGGTCTCCGCATGATCACTAAAGCAAAGTGACTACAATGGTGCTCCTGGAGCTGTATCGGGAGGCAGGAGAGGGCAAGGCTAGCTCTCTCCTCCCTTTGCTATCTGGTCTATCTCTATCAAGGTCCGAACCCTTTGCATGGGTGCCCCGGGGGGTTTATATAGGCGTACCCCCCGGGGGTACAATGGTCATCCGGCTGGGCACGGTTCCCAGCCGTCTGTCTCTCTGACCACCGTCCTTCCCGCCGGCTTCTGGGGCCCGCCGACTGGTGGGTCCCGCGGACAGGCTTGATACTGTAGCGGCACTCCTGATGATGCAGGCTTGGTCATTGGGTCGTGGCAACAGTGCCGCCGTCTATCGGGTGATCACTGTCGCCATTCCCCATCCTATCTGGTTAATGGCTCGTGGGGCCCTGGGGAGGAGTCGGCCGACTCCAGGGAGGCCGACTCCCACAGGCCCGTCTTCGGGGCGCTCAGGCCGCCTTCGGTCCACCCACTGACAGGCGGCCCCGCGGTCTTCGGGCCGTACAGGCCGGCGTCGTGGGCACAGTGCATTGTGCATTGTGGCTGAGGTCAGGGCAGGCATGGCAATAGTGTCGCGCCTCGCCGGAGATCTTCCGGCGATACGGATCACTGTAGCCATGCCGGTCCGTCGTTGGTAGGGGGGGGGGGGGGAACGGCCACGCCGTGACCGTACCCTGCATCGTGCTTCGTGATGAGGGAGAGAGTCATGGGCCGACTCCCCATAGTCGGCCTCTCTGGAGGTCGCCAGCTTGGAGTCGGCTTGTCTTGGAGTCGCCGTCTGGGACTCGGCTTGTCTTGGAGTCGGCTTCTAGGACTCGGCTTGGCTTGGAGTCGTCTTCTGGGACTCGGCCTGAGGGGCGCGGCCTGCCCCGATGCCTTGAAATGTCCTGGGACTCAGGTTAGCCTACCCGTGGCCCATTACTCCGACAACTGGTCATCTGTCTCTGAATCATCCTTTGAGGAGCTCCCTGTAACGATCGAGATATATGCTTCAAAAGGTACCATTGCCTGCTCTAAATACCTTGTTTTCACTCCAGACTTTTCCATAACCGGCTCAAATGGCTGATACACATGAAGAGTAGTTCAATATACACAGATTGTCAACAAATGGAATATGTAATGAAAAAAATATGGCATCAGATAATTCACATATATGATGTCTGGCTCCATGGCGGTGCATAATTCACATATATGATAACTGGCTGAAAAACATGGCATTGCATAATTCACATATCTGATATAGAAAGTAAACATGAGGCATTCACACAAAGCATGTATAATCTAAGCAGATGGCATGGCAATGCAAGACACCATATGCATGATATGAGCAATATAACCCAGCCAAGTTAGAGCATGCACCTCGGGGGGGGGGGGGGAATATGACTAGTCATCTGTCTCTGAATCCTCCTCTGAGGAGCTATCTATAACCAGCAAGAAATCTGCATCAACAGGTAGCACTGACTGCTCAGAAGACCTTGTTTTCACTCCAGATTTTCCCATGACCGACTCAAATGGCTGATGCACAGGAAGAGTAGATTAATATATAAACATTGTTGACAAATGGAATACATTATGGAAAAAAATATGGCACGATACAATTCACATATATGATGTCTGGCTAAACAGGATCACATTGCATGATTCACGTATATGATGCCTGGCTAAAGAAGATGGCATTGCATAATTCCCATATACTCCCTCCGTTCCTAAATATTTGTCTTTTTAGAGATTTCAAATGGACTACCACATACGGATGTATATACACATATTTTAGAGTGTAGATTCACTCATTTTGTTCCGTATGTAGTAACTTGTTGAAATCTCTAAAAAGACAAATATTTAGGAATGGTGGGAGTATGATATAGAAACCAAACAGGTGGCATTCACACAAAGCAAATCTAAACTAAGCTGATGACATATAAGATGTATAATGTAAGCAATGCAAGGCGCCATATGCATGATATGACAAACATCAGCATCCCAGGTTAGAGCAAACACCTCAGGTGGTAAACAGGCGTTGTCGGCTCCTTCTGAATCTCCATCTAAAGAGTTATCTTCCTCTGGAATACAATCTGGAAATGCAGGAGGGGGGCACTTCGCCCACCATGGAGCGGCGTCTACATGACATTATATTCCCACGCAACGGTCTTCTATTTTTCTCTACATGTTCAGTACGATTGTGTATAATATTTGACATGCATAATAAAAAAATAGTTAGATTTTGTAAGGCGTAAGGGTTGCATGCAAAAATCAAGACTCATGGTAGCAAACGAGTGGATGGATCCAAAACTAATGATAGCAGGTAGATTATAGCTTCAGTTTAAAAAAGATAGACAATGGATCATCTATTGTTTGCTGCCCACCCAACATGAACCACATAGAAGACCCCAGATGAACCAGATAGTAGACAGATACTATTCATTGATGGCTTGATATGAGACCCATGGGCAATTCAAAACTCAAGTTTGAACGATAAAGTAGCAGGTAATAATAAACGATGTATAACGTAAGCAAACACGAAAGACTACGACCTCTCTTCCGGAACTGTGTAGTCCTCAGGTTCATCTGCTCAATCGACGATGGTAATGAAGTTGGCATGGCTGCCGGCAACGGGGAAGATGATCTAAGGCGGCGAAAGAAAGTCTGCAGGGGGGATCTCTGTTGCAGTGAATGCTTCTGTCGATGGTGCACCTCAGGTGGGGTGGATGACGGCACGGCAGGAGCAGGACATAACACACAGAGTTTTCTTTGACGCCTATCTAAAAATGAAGTAAATATGTAAGGGCTGCTTAGAATTGGAGGATTCTATAAACGCAGGGACAGGAAAAACACAGGAATATGATAGGAATGCACGTGCAAAATAGAGCATTTGGAAACATAGGATTTCAGTCAACCTTGGTGTTTGGCTCACATGAATTGGAAGAACACAGGATTGGAGAAACGTGGTCAAATTAAAGTCAACCACGTGAAAATGAAAAAATAAGAATCTTATTATGCCAGTAATGCAATTAGTTTTGTTCTTCGTTCATATTAATTTGAAAAGGACGTCCAAGTGAATAAAATTCCTACGTTTTTTCTTCGAAAGAGACACCAAAGGAAAAAATCCTCCAGTTTTGCTTTGCTCCACTCCTTCTAACAGATTTGCACGAATAGTAGTTCCATAGCAAAGGATCCCTGAGGGATCGACATGAATGCAGAGTAACAAAGTGATACGACGAGTGTACAACCTCTTTGGCATAGCCTTGTGGACCTCAGCATCATTGGGTTGGACGTCGAGGATGGTGATGATGCTAGTGTGACTGTCGGAGGCGGGGAAGAAGATCCGAGGCCTCTGGAAACGGCACCGAGGGTACTGCTCTGCTGTGATGGACAGTTTCGTCGTTGGAGCAGCTCCGATAAGGTGTACGGCGACGAGGCTGAAGCACGACAAGACAAAAAACGTTAATCTGAAGTGGGACCCTAATATCATCTCCAATAGATGATGTAAAATACATCACCAAAAAGTGCTAGATGTAAAACGCATCAGCCGCGCCACGGCTGCTCCGACAGAGGCTGTAAGTACTGTTCACTCTGAACTTAACTGAAGAAAATGAACTTTACAGTCGAAACTGAATTTTACTATCGAAACTGATTGAACTAGTAATAGAGCATTGCAATAGATGTTTAGGACGTTCGAGCACTAGTAGCAGAGAAGCAGTGATATAAATCAGCAGACGCTCGAGCAGGGAACGCACTAGAAGAGAGCAAGTCGTGTAGTAGCACTGCGAGCGAGTGTGAAAGCAGCAACTCCTATAGCTGCCAGAGGTCGTGCAGCAGCAGCAGCAGCGCAAGCGAGAGCAAGAGCAGAGCAGCAGCACGAACAAAAGCAAGAGTAGTGCAGCAGCACGACCGACAGCAAGAACAGAGCCGCAGCGTGAGCGAGCCATTGCAGCTGCAGCTAGTGCCGTTGTGGAAGTCGCCGCCGAGGAAGCAACGACATGGGGGAGAGACGCCATGGATGATGTGGCCGGCGACGACGCCGTCGATGGAGGCCCGCCATATCTGCTCGGTATCAAGCATCGGCAGCCCCGTGAGATCGAATAGAAGATAAAATGCAGCAGTGAGTGCAGAACCTCCTTGGAGGCGCCGAGTTGGCCTCGACTTCATCGGAGGAATTGGTGAGGGTGCTGCGGTTCCGATGGGACAGGTCAAGACGGCGCTGTGGGGATTGAGGTGGCGCGATAGACGAGGCGAACGTTGGGGCAGCTCCTTGGAGGTGGAGGACGGGGTGGCTGATCCGGCAGGACGACGAGATCGACAACGGATCCTCGTCCGGTGTGGTGCATGAGGGACGGTGAGCTGTTGCGGTGGACGACGTAGTCGAGGAAGAGTCTCCGGCTGGGCGGCGGTCAGGAGGCCGACGGAGGAGCGTTGGGTTTTGCAGGTTTTGGCGGCCTCGGTGTACGAATGGGGGGGCGAAGGGGGAGGGGAAGCCAAGCTTAGGGATGCGCTTGTCCGAAATGTAGGGTAAGTTACCAGCGTACCCAGACCGGTTTTGACATTGCGACGTGGAGCTTCATTTTCGGCTGAGGGATAGAAGGGGGATTTCGCGTGTCTGGGCTGCGGGACCGATTTTGGATGAGGAGGGAGTTCTCGCACGCATCCAAATGTCGGGATAACAAGGCGCGACGCGGGTTGAAGAGGCGGGAGTTTCAAAGCAGGTGAGACAAAAGATACTCGAGCTTCAAAATTTCAGAATAACAAGGTGCGGATTCCTTGTTCGGCAGAACAAACTTAACGTGTAAAAAGAACAATTCATACAAGACACAAGAGAGTCATGTCCCCTTTTACTATATTGCTATAGATGCCATTGAAAAAACTACAAGAAAAATGTAAAAAAAATCGGGAGAACAAGATTACCCAGCACAGTACCAAATCGATTCGCACTTCCCTAAACAACAACAAAAAACAAATCAATTCCCACCAAAGAAAGAGTAATGTCGCTTTTTATATGATTACAAATGCCAGGATCTCGAATTTCAATTTTTGAATCCACGTTATGTTGAATTCGAATATATCGTTAGGTGGCCTTGCGGTTTATAATAGATGTAGTCGTACATTTTGATCTTCCATCATATATGAACATTTTACTCCACCATGTGAACATATATATTGTCGTCTACCATATGGACTAAATTTGAATCCATTTTCCTTATTTGAATACGATTGTTGTCAAGTTATACAATAATTTAAATATTATCTTGATAACAAAAAACATGCATATAGCAGTAATCATATTTCACTATGAACTACATGTACCATACACTCTCCAATTCAAATATTTGTATCCATTTTATGTTGAATTCAAATCATAGTACATTATTGGTCTAGGTAGCGAGATGTTCGGGATAATCTAAATCTTGTTTTCATATGTATAATTTTTGGCTGAATTGGGACAAGTTTTGGTATAAGCTTCTTGCAAAACCGGAGATTCTCTCAACAAGCCTCATGGTTTTGCGATGGAACGTGTCACCTTTGTGTGCGAAACGATATACGCTACCTCCCCCTTGATTTTCTTTACAGAGGCAACATAGAACTATATGAGTGCCCTGTTAAATTTTGGAATTATTTCGGGTTCATTTGGCCTTTTTATACATTAATTGAGTTTCTGGACTTTTAATGTGCATAATCTAAATATGAATTGCATCCACATGCTCCGGTGCACCAAAGTGGGTTGAAAAATCACATGTGTGTCCTTGGTTGAATTTCTAGGTCCCATGGAAATAATTAGAATGAAATTCAAACATCTGGGCGTCATGACTCGGCCGAGAACATCGAGAAAATTAGATTTTAAATTCATGTAAATCCAAAACTCGCCTGGAAATCATGAAACTTGGCATGGTGTCATGTCATGGCACTAACATGTTGTGGTAAAAAATTGGGCCGATTTGGAAGCTCGTGGTTCTAAGAGGGAACGTGCCACCTTTGAGTGTGAAACGATATACGCTGCCCCCCTTGAGTTTCTTAACAAAGGCAACATAGAACTACATAAGTGCCCTGTTAAAATTTGGAATTATTCCAGGTTCGTTTGTCGTTTTTTATACATTAATTGAGTTTCTGGTCATTTAATGTGCATAAATCAAATTTGAACTACAAGCACATGCCCTCGTGCACCAAAGTTGGTTGAAAATCACATTTGTGTCCTCGGGTGAATTTCTAGGTCCCATGCAGGAAATGAGAATAAAATAAAAACATCTGGGCATCGTGGCTCGACCGAGAACATTGAGAAACTTGGTTTTAAAATTCTTGTAAATCCAAGACACGTCTGAAAATCATGAAACTTGGCATGGGTGTTATGTCATGGTACTACCATGCTGTGGTAAAAAAATTGGCCGAATAGGAACAGATTTTGGTACAAGCTTCTTGCAAACCGAAGCTTCTCTCAAGAAGGCTCGTGGTTCTGAGAGGGAACATGCAACCTTTGAGTGCGAAACGATATACGCTGCCCCCTTGAGTTTATTTACAAAGGCAACATAGAACTACATGAGTTCCCTATTAAATTTTGGAATTATTCCGGCTTCGTTTGGCCTTATTTACACATTAATTGAGTTTCTGGTCATTTAATGTGCGTGAGTCAAATTTGAACTACAAGCACATGCTCCCGTGCACCAAAGTTGGTTGAAAAATCACATTTGTGTCCTCGGGTGAATTTCTATGTCCCATGCAAGAAATGAGAATAAAATTAAAACATCTGGGCATCGTGGCTCGGCCAAGAACATTGAGGAACTTGATTTTAAAATTCTTGTAAATCCAAAACACGTCTGAAAATCATGAAACTTGGCATGGGTGTCATGTCATGGTACTACCATGCTGTGGTAAAAAAAATTCGCCAAATAGGAACATATTTTGGTATAAGCTTCTTGCAAACCGAAGCTTCTCTCTAGATGGCTCGTGGTTCTGAGAGGGAATGTGCCACCTTTGAGTGCGAAACGATATACGCTGTCCCTTGAGTTTATTTACAAAGGCAACATAGGACTACATGAGTGCCCTGTTAAATTTCGGAATTATTTCGGCTTCGTTTGGCCTTATTTACACATTAATTAAGTTTTTGGTCATTTAATGTGCATAATTCAAATTTGAACTACAAGCACATGCTCCCGTGCACCAAAGTTGGTTGAAAAATCACATTTGTGTCCTCGGGTGAATTTCTAGGTCCCATGCAAGAAATGAGAATAAAATTAAAACATCTGGGCATCGTGGCTTGGGCAAGAACAATGAGAAACTTGGTTTTAAAATTCTTGTAAATCCAAAACACGTCTGAAAACCATGAAACTTGGCATGGGTGTCATATCATGGTACTACCATGCTTTGGTTAAACATTGGGCGAATAGGAACAAATTTTGGTATAAGCTTCTTACAAACCGAAGCTTCTCTCAAGAAGGCTCGTGGTTCTGAGAGGGAACGTGCCACCTTTGAGTGTGAAACGATATACACTGTCCCCCTTGAGTTTGTTTACAAAGGCAACATAGAACTACATGAGTGCCCTGTTAAATTTTGGAATTATTCCGGCTTCGTTTGGCCTTATTTACACATTAATTGAGTTTTTGGTCATTTAATGTGCATAATTCAAATTTGAACTACAAGCACATGCTCTCGTGCACCAAAGTTGGTTGAAAAATCACATTTGTGTCGAGAACATTGAGAAACTTGGTTTTAAAATCATGAAACTTGGCATGCTGTCATGTCATTATAGTACCATGCCGTGGTAAAAAAATTTGCCGAATAGGAACAATTTTTGGTATAAGCTTCTTGCAAATCGAAGCTTCTCTCAAGAAGGCTCGTGGTTCTGGGAGGGAAAGTGTCACCTTTGTGTGCATAATTCAAATTTGAAATACAAGCACATGTTCCACTGCACCAAAGTTGGTTGAAAAATCACATGTGTGTCCTCGGGTAAATTTCTAGGTTCCATGCAAGAAATGGGAATGAAATTCAAAATTCTGGGCGTCGTGGCTGGGTTGGATACATTGAGAAACTTAGTTTTTTTTAATTCCTGTAAATCCAAAACACGCATGAAAATAATGAAACTTGGCTTGGTGCCATGACATGGCACCAACATGCTATGGTAATTTTGCAGTCCAATTTGCGAAGGCGCACACATTAACAATCAACAAAGTCATTTTGGAACAAGTGCTGTCACGTTACAATCGGAAACACAAGTATTATTGAAACTGTGGGCATTCTACTTACTAGTACCATTTACGTGCCGCCACGCGTCCCCATTTTTTATTAGCTAGGAGGCGCTGTGTAGGGTAGCTATTTGAGTATGAGAGGCATGCGATCAGACCCCTGCACGTGCTTATCGGGAGGAGAGCCCTTTGACCTCCATTTTCCATCCACCTCTCTCCCAAGGTCTCCATTAATGGCGCCCGAGCCTCTGTTTAATGGCGTGGCTATGTCTCACTTGACTGAGATTTAAGAGAGAAAAAAGAAAATCTAAAAGCACGGATCTTGATGTAAGATCCGACGGACCTATATAGCATCTACTGCGACTTATAGGAAGACTGATGAATATATAGGGATGACTAATTTCTTACATAATTAGAAAGATAATTTAAAAAGCCACATGTGGCTACACCCGAAATACACAAGGGAAAAAGAAGAAGGAAGACAAGGATCTGGCTCGCTGATCTCTACTTTCTTGATGCGTTGCTGCAGGCCGCGAGAACTAGTCTCCGCGGCAAGCGGCGATGAGCTCTTTCGTGTCCTCAAGACGCTGCTTGAGAACATCCACGGATTCCTCCACCAGCCTTTGGCGCTCGTTGCGGAGCATGTCATTCTCGTCCATAAGTTTCTTGACGATGACGCCGGTCCTATTCAACAAGGCACTGGTCTCCTCCTGCTGGTCTGCACTTCGGACGATCTTCTCCCTCAGCAGGTCGCGCTCGGCCTGGTCCCTCTCATTGCCCTCCCTTAGTTGCCGGATGACGCCGGTAGCCTGTTTAAACGAGGCTTTCATGTCGTCCTGCAACCTCGCCCAGCCGAAGATCTGATCCATCTGGCTATGGACGATCGCATGCATGCGCCTGTAACAGTCGTTGCCTGCCCGCGAGAAATTTTCCCAGGCGGCCGCGGCGCGGCGGGACATCTCTGCTGCTTCCGCGGCGCGGCTGGACCAGTCTGCTGCATCGACGGTGCAGTGGGACCTCTGTGCTGCTACTTCCACGCGGCGGGACATGTCAGCTGCTCTCGCAGCGAGGCGGAACATCTCTCGTGCTTACGCTTCCATGCTCGCCTCTCCCTGGTGGCAATCTTTCGACCCAGAACTCACACTGGCCATGGCAGACGCAAGGGAAGGATGCTGAATGACTTGTTTGTTTTTGTGGATGAGGAGTTGAGGAGGAATGTGCAGTCATCTTAGCATACTAGTATTTATAACCGAGTACTAATACGCTCCTAAGTGGGAAACCGTTTAGGTTGTGATTAGTGTGAACGGGTTTGCAATTCAATATAGCGTGGTACTAATACGCTCCTAAGTGGGAAACCGTTTAGGTTGTGATTGGTGTGAACAGGTTTGCAATTCAATATAGTGTGGAGTAATTTGGTATGTGATGAGACGCAAGCTCAAAATTTATTGACGGTTCTAGTTTCGAAGTGCGGCACTATTCCCGGATGGAGTAGTTCTTTTTCTACTCCCTCCTTTCCGGTTTTATAGGGCTTATCTCAAAATTTTAGTTTTTCCATTTTATAAGACTCAATTTGGTTGTTCCCCATCACAAGTTCAGATTCCAAGGTGCATTAAATCATTGCATGCAAGTATTAATTGACCAATGCATGTACTTTATGCATGCATGCATTGCAATTAATGCATTGATAAACATAATTTTTTGAGAAAAACAAGAGCATTAATTAGGTGCTTTTGCAAACTACAAAAAATATTCCACCACTCACCATCTTGGTTGGTGAGATTTTTGAATTAAGCCCTATAAACCGTAAAAGAGGGAGTACTGATGTGCACGTGCAATAATTGGCACCGTCGTATACATATCTTGCGGTTAATGGGGCATTCGACAGGAATTGCCGCGTGGCAAGCTCTCGGCTAGTCTTTTTTTCAGACGCATTAAACCTATCTCTTGAGACTTCTCGCATGCACCATCATGCCACCCACAAAAACTTGTACTCTGAGTTTAGTACGTTATACAGGAAGAGAAGAGGTGCATGCACGCACTCGTCCTCTCACACACGCGTCTGTTTTTTCTCGAAAAGGAGGATGATGACCCCCGGCCTCTGTATCTGGGAGTCACGCACGCATCTGTAGCTACGAATTGTAGTGTTCTCAACCATCCGATTGGCTCTATCATGGATGTACCTATATACTAAAACATGTCTAGATACATCTATATTTTGACAAATGGAAGGCACGTATTGTGGAACGGAGGGAGTGCTTGTCAACAAAATGGATAAAAAGGGACGTATCTAGAACTAAAATACGTCTACATACATCTCCTTTTATCCATTTTGATGACAAGTAGTACTTCTTACCCAAAGGAACTTTATATCCAACAGGCACAAAATATCCGTTCGACTGTTGGAAATTACTGATCTGATGTCGAAGTAATTGCTGCGTCGCCACCAAAACCCACCATTTCTTAAGGTAAAGTAGACCGAGGTAATCCCTATATTAGCATATTACTAAGATAAGCAGAAGGCACTATAGAATCTTTTAGGACGTGAGCTTGTCAATTTGAATGTGGAGGGACACCAGCTTAGCCTCGGCCAGCCGCTTGGGCGGAACTGTGAAGAAGGTCAGCTCCTGCACGTCAACATCGCTGGGATCCTTGCTGCCAGTCACCTCCATTTCCACCTTGACAGCGTCGGTCGTGCCTTGGGCTCCCCCGGCGGGCCGTTCGCCCACAGCTTGGCCATGTAGTGCGGCAGTGGGGACGCCCCCGCTCTAATGCAGACGATCGACACAGCGATAGGTGCGCCGAAGTCGAGCACGCCGCCGACCAAAAAAAACGTGCGACCATCCTCCTCCATGAACAGCAAGAGCCGTGGCTCTGACAGTGGCACTTGCAGCTAGAGCACCTTGCCGTACTGGATGCTGTGCACGGGCATGGGATGCGTGGGGCTAATGTGGTGGTAGAGCTCCAGCGGCTGGCCTTAGTAGCTGCAGACGGGCACAAGGCATTTGCAGGGCGCGAGCGGACACATGCTCTGGTGATCGGCGAGCTTGTGGTAAGTGACGTAGAGCCCACAGCCTTTGTGCGGGAACTCCACCCTCACCGACGAAAGTACGGAGTCCACCGCCGTGTTCCGCACGTCAAAGCCACCGCCACGCTCGCAATTCTGGCACTGCCGCTGGTTCCCGAGCCGCTCGATGCGGCAGTCCGTGCAGGCCAGGTGCCTTCCCTTGCACTGCAGAAATCAATCGAACATCACATCAATCAAGAAACCCGCACCTTGCTCAATCAGCCGAATGGATGAGGTGTATTCGAACCTCATACACTAGAGGCATCAAGGGGCGGAGGCACAATGGGAAGCGGAGCACGGTGAGGTCCATCGAGACCTTAGAGAGCTCTATCTTCGGGTCCTGTTCGGTCTGCAAGATCTCGGCCTCCTCGTGCACAACCATCTCTCGACTTGGGCCGGGGCATTACAAAGGTTTACCGTCACATATTTTATACTACTTCAAGTTTCATTAAATTAACACATGCAAGTATCAAAAGGAGAGTCACAGCATGCATGCATGCGTTGTAATTAATGCATCCGTAAACGCAAATTATTGAAATATATCGAGTGCAGTGCTTTGATGTGTCGTGTCAACTCGTACATCAACGAGAAGTTCGATTATCCTCTCCCTAAAGGACTTAACTTCACCTGCCTTTGGCTATATGACAGGTTGGCCACACACCTGTCGGGCCCACCTGTTAGACACGCTAAGGCAGGAGCGTCCCTTCCTCACCCATGAATGTGGTGGATGGGAAGACTAGGAGAAGCTTTCGCTACACGCTCTCCCTCCCGCACGCGGTGGACATGCAGCAGTTCAGTTGGTGTCAGATGTCCAGAAGTGTACTGTAGTACTCCTCCAGTGCAGTAGTACTCCATCATTGTTCGACTTCCCGAAGAGGCAAAGAGCCAAGCGCAGCCCGGACGCTCGTGTGGTAGTTTCGTGTGTAGAGTAGTCTAGGATAGCGTGTATCGTGCCTGTAATCTTAAAATCATTGGGGTCGGCTCCATGCTATGTGGCCATCTCGAAGTTTAAAAAAAATTTAAAATAGTCCTCTGGCCCTACCTGTCACCCTGGTGATTGTAGTTCGCACGCTCATCTGGTCAAGACAGGAATATATATTTGAATTTGTTTTTTTTATAAAAGGGGGGACTCCCCGGCCTCTACATCAGAACGATGCATACGGCCACATGTATTTTAATTTGTGGTGGGTACATGTTAGAGGTTGCAGCAAATATTTTGTACACTGCGGGTCTTTCAGCCAAGTTTAGAGGCAAGCATGTGAGGCCAGTGCTATGATGTGTTGCGTCAACTCGTACAACAAGGAGAAGCTTGATTTTACTACTACACACCTTCTCCCTCGCCCATGCGCGCGGTTGCTCACAAACGAGGACAGGCTTTTGCTTAGTAGTACTTCTACAACAAGCTATCCGTCCTGCTCGCGGTGGACGGACATGCAGCAGTGGATTCGACATTGTAGAAGCAGTAGTAGTAACATCATTGTTCGTCTTCTCGAAGAGACGAAGAGCCAAGCAGAAGCGCAAACCGAATGTTACAGTTGCGAACATTGGAGCACGCATATAGCCAGGCTCTTGCATGAGACAAAATTGCTATGTGAGCCCACTATTGTACTAGTACGTACAACTACTTGCTAGTATAGCCCTGTAAACCAGAAAGGGGTATTTGCCCTTCTAGAAATTTCAACAAGTGACTAGACTACACCGAGACAGAGTACATATGGAGCAAAATGAGTGAATCTGCACCGTAAATAAATATGTACTAGTTCTATCGTTTTCCTCTCCGAGGTGCACAATATTTAGTATACTGACTAGTCTCTTTTTGACACGCATTTATGTTTTTTTTGACATAGTACAGACGCAAGCGCTCATATACACGCGCATACACTCACCCCTATGAACGCACACATGCACGGCACTATCATCTTGAAATTTATGAAGTCACCATAGGCACCTCGTCGTCGACGGGTCCATAGGTGCTTGAATGCCAAGGAGGGAGAGGGTAGCGGTTCCCGAGACGTTGAACGGTCAATGATGCATCCTCAATTACATGCAGAGGGAATTAATTGGAGAAGCATAATAGAGCCAGCACGAAGTGAATGCAACAGAGTTTGGACTCTCATATAATAAAGGCGCCCCACCACTCCAATCCATCTACTCCCAAGTCTATGCGCAACACTGCTCACTCCAATCCAAGACCAAGTGACCAGAAGCCACAAGCACCTATGGAGGCGATGGATGCGAGCGGCAGTCAGATGTGCCAAATCATCCAAGGCGCCGGCCTGTGGCCCCGCACCGCGCAACGTTTCCAGACGGTGCTGGCGACCGCAGGCATCGTAGCCCTCGCCGACACCCGCTTCGCCTCTCGCATGGACGACATGATGGGCAACTCCATCCGCAAGTTCACCGCCGTCAAGAAGCGTGCGGACGACCTTGCCGTACTGCTCTAGCCCGCGCGCCCAGGCTCCTCATTGCCTGCCACCCTCATCGGTCTCCATGGTGACGAATTCTTTCAAGCCCTGGTAGCCCTGCAGGTGTCGGAGGTTGTGACGAAGAATGTAAGCCTTGAGGCCACGCTCGCCGCAGCGCCTCGCCATGCAAAAAACCATCGACCTGCACATCCACGTCTACGAGCAAATCGTCTACATAGGCCACTAGAAGGCAAGTGAGGACAGAAAGACATGGGCCTTCTTCCAGCGGCTGGAATCTTTGGATGCAATTGTTCAGAAGCACGTCGGCCTGGCCATGAAAGCCGCTGCTACTTAGGCGCTGCTTGGTGGGCGAGTGCCCTGAGTCGAGGAGGTGGACGTCGTCGATGGATGCATCTCTTCTTCTTGCCTCCTGTAACCAGCACTGCATCGCCTTGTGGCCTTAATGTTTTGTTAGTATAGTACTCCCTCCGTTCCCAAATATAAGTCTTTCTAAAGATTCCAGCAAGTGACTACTACATACGGAGCAAAATGAGTGAATCTACACTCTAAACTATGTCTACATACATCTGTATGCTGTATTCCATTTGAAATAGTGTCTAAAAAGGCTTATATTTAGGAACGGAGTGAGTATATGGTAACTTTATTCCAGTCGTAACGTTTTCACTGTGAGGTGGGGCCGCAGTTGAGCAAACCCACCCCGCCCACCGGGCGTCGGCCGAGTTTAGAATTAGAAGAGAGAAACGAGGGAGGAGAGCTAGCTGTAGCACAGACGTTGTTGTCAGATGGGACTCGTGTTTATAGAATAGGAGTACTGAGCACTCGTGCCTCTTTTTTTTCTTGAGGGAAAAATTAGTCATATGTCTAGTACCACTAGTTGGGTGCGTGCGACCTATAGCTGTCATCACTTTAGGCCTCCTTTTTGAACCGCAGCTGCGCTTCATAGTATATATTTTTTCACGCATTTATCCTCCTATATGTACTCCTAGGCTATTTCCACGTGCTCCCATTCGCTGACATGTGGGACATAGGGCATCTGGGTCGTAGTGCATGCACAAATCGGAGCATATGCCGGGGTACTTTACATTTCAGACCTCACGAATTACATGCAAACCCTCCGCAGAAGAATAAATAAATGAATTAATTACTACATGAAACCGGATTAATTTTGTGGAAACCGGACCACGTTCATTAAATTTTGGACATAACACATTTATAAAAAATGACCGGACCTAAACCAGTCTAAGGGCCTCTTTGATTTTTCCCGCAAAAAAGGGCCTCTTTGATTCGTAGGATACTGAAAACATAGGAATGTGGAAAGTATGATGGCGATGAACTGAGACGAGGAGAACTCTAACTCAGTTAGAGGTTAGAGTTAGATTCTAACCCTGAACTAACTCTAAACCAAAGAGGTGTATGGATGGTAGGGTTAGATTGACAATAAATGCTCTTTCTCAATCATTTGACTACTTTGGACCCTATTTCCTGCCGGATTTGGTGTGGCCGGCTCTTCTGTGGCCTCCTCCCGCTCACAATTGACATAAACGAACCATTTATACAAATCAGGCATGCAAAACATGATAATTTTTACTTTGTCCATACAAATGAGATACCCCACATAAACATACAAGTCATCAATCAAGCTTCACAAAATAAAAAAAAACACTTCATGAAACAAAGCATGAGCTAACTCATCACGGAAGTCATTCACGATAGGGAGGGAGCCCGGAGCCCCTCATGCACCAAGGGAGGAGCTCGCCATTATCGCTCTGGAGGAAGGCTCTGTAGAGCCCAAGCCTCGGGAACCCCTCCGACGCCGGCCCTTGCTAGTTGAGGTCGACACCGGCATGGGTAGCAGGGCCGCTTGCCGCTGACTGGGAACTTAATCTTTGGGCCTCTAGAAATAATGCAAGCCTATAACTGAAATACCTAGAAAGGTGAACTAAATCTTTAGGCCTCTAGAAATAATGCAAGCCTGAAACTGAAATGCCTAGAAATGTGAACTGAATCTTTGGGCCTCTAGAAATAATGCAAACCTGAAATTGAAATACATAGAAAGGTGAACTGAATCTTTGGGCCTCTAGAAAGATTTATTACCTCCTCAAGCAACATCAAACAATTCCATGCTTGCACCACAAATCTATACCAAGTTTGACCAGGATATACTTTTCCAAATCAGGATTAGTGCTAGAGCAAGCAAGATCAATGATATGGCCGTGAGACAGAGAAGGAACGAGCAAACTCACCCCTCTCGCGACCTCCGTGGTAGATGCGCCACCGCCGTGCACGACAGAGGGAGAAAAACGACTGGTGAAGGGGGAGCGGGGCGACCTTTGAAGGACGGAGGGAGAGGGCGGCCGGAGTAGGCGGCAGAGGCCAGAAGGAGAGGGCGGCCGGAGGATAGAGAGGGCGAGCGGAGCTAGGGCGAGCGGCCCTATGGGGAACAGAGAGGAGTCATGCGAGAGGGGGGGAGCAATCTGGTGTGGGCAGGGGAGATTTTTTAGTTCTCTTTTAGTGGGCCCGAGGAAAACTAACCCAATTAGAACCTCTCCAACGGGCTAGTTTTTTTAGCTGGGTTAGAGCAAACTAGCTCAAACCAATCCCTCTTGTTTCGATAATTTGACGCTATTTCAACCCAAACTAGCTCTAACTCAGGGATCCAAACAAAGAGGAGTGGGTGTTACTATACATGCTATAGTGTCGACCGTAGCACATTGTTTTTTATGGCCATATCACCACATTGTTTTCTATTGCTGGTTCACTGGGCTACCGTGGTTCCTACTGCTGGTTCACTGGGTTGCCGTGGTTCACATTGCTAGTTCACTGGGCTGCCATGGTTCGCACTCCTCCGACTTGAGTAGTAGTAGTACTAGTATATACTGCATCATTCTTTGCTCCTTCTTACTACTCCGACATGTGGGAGAGCCAGCATCCGGGCCGATGTGTCATGCACCAGATTAGAGCGCGGTACGGAAGGGGGGCATCACCCCGGTCGGAGCGCCAGTAATTCATGACTATAGTGGGTGGTCATATCACAAGTCTTTCCAGCAGTAACACGCCGTCAAATCGCACAGCCCGACCTTTCCAGCAGTCTGTTTGAGAATCCGCCACTCGCTCACCCTCCTCGCCTCTATGTCAAACCGCGTACCCGAAAACTGCCACGCGTACTACCCGGGAAAAGCCCCGCCCTTAACTTTTAACCACGCGAAAATAGTTCGAGCTTGTTCGTTCTATATAAATACAGTACTTATTGTATGTTTATTCACCCGTGGGGTTGTTCAATGAATGGAGGGGCAGGGAGCACAAGTGAACAATATTGTGGTACTACTAATAGTAAGTAGGAGTCGTACAGTAGTCACCTTAAATAGAGAGTTTATTTTCTTTCATGCCACGTACACAAATTGAAACGCTTGTTGTGGAGAGAAAAAAGATAATCACTCCACTCTATATGGACGCAGGGGCCTGGACGCTTGCTTTACTAGGGTTTCTCTCTTCATTCTCTCATCCTCTCCAGACATAAACAAGACAGCTATAGCGACATTTTCTCTCTGCTCACCGTTGGTCATAGATCCGGCCGGATCCCTTCAGCCGGTGTGTGTAGAGGACTAACAGGTGCACCGTTCACGCGGTCATCACCGCCGAGGGAGGAAACCCATAGCTGCAGGAGGGGCCCGATCCTCTGCCCGTGTCGTTCTCTCCGACACAGCGCCGGCTCGGGAGGTCCTCCGACCCTTCTTCCTCCACTACAAAAAAAAGACACATCCGTGACATTTCGGGCCGAACGAAATTTTTTTCTGTCATACATATGACACTTCTATGACGATAATTGTGACAAAACCCGGTATCATCATAGATGTGGTGGGCTCCTACTTCTATGACAAAAAATCATGACAGAAAATGGGCTTTTCGTCCGGGGCGGGCCGGAGACGCAGCTGCATGACATTCTTTGGGTCGTCCATGACAGAAAAAACCGTGGTAGAAGCAAGGGAGAGGAAAATTTCGGGGAGTTCCCAATTATGGTGGGAGGTCGGGGGCCGAGCGATGCGCGTTTCTCTTGTACACGTACGCGCGTGTGTGCGAGGCGTTGTCTCTAACTGAACCAGAGCGAGGCGTTGGGCTCTAACTGAACACGAGCGATTGCACTGCAGGTTACGTGTTACTGAACCCGATCGATCGATCAATGGCTGTTAACTGAACACGACCGAGCGATTCCTTCGCTACTGCTGCTAACTGAAGCCGATTGATTGGATGAACAGTGAGCATTGTGGGGGGGGGGGGGTTGGATGAGCAGTGAGCGCGTTGCCTCTGGATGAACAGGACCCCATGGTGTGGAGGGCTGGATGAACAGTAGACGGTGGAGGGGTGCCCGTGGAGGGGTGGTTGAACAGGACCCCGTGGTGTGGAGGGCTGGATGAACAGTAGACGGTGGAGGGGTGGTTGAACAGAAGCCGGTGGAGTAGCGCGCGGTGGAGGCTGGATGAACAGGAGCCCGTGGAGGCTGGAGGAGGTCGACGGTAGCCCGTGGATGCTGGAGGAGGTCGACGATGGAGATGAACAATATCCCGTGGAGTCCCGTTTTGCGGTACGCCGCACCCCTCCCGATGAACAGGACCCCCGTTTCGACCGTAGCGCTCCAACACAAGTCCGTTTCGTCCGTTTTGCGGTACGCCATACCCCTCCTGATCAACATGACCCCTGTTTCGACCGTAGGAGGTCCGTTTCGTCCGTTTTGCGGTATGCCACACCACTCCCGATCAACAAGACCCCCGTTTCGACCGTAGGAGGTCCGTTTCGTCTGTTTTGCGGTACGCCACACCCCTCCCGATCAACAGGACCCCGTTTCGAACATAGGAAGTCCGTTTCCTCCGTATTGCGGTACACCAGGCCTCGTTTCCATCGCCTGTTCCGTCCAAGCCCTCCCGATGAACACGACGACGCATTCCGTTCCGACCCAGCCGGTTAGCTCCCACGTGTTCCGTTGCCTCCCGATGAACATGACACATTCCGTTGCCTCCGGATGAACACGACGCATTCCGTTGCGTCCCCATGAACATGACGCATTCCGTTGCCTCCCAACGAACACGACGACGATGTTGTTTCTCCATTCCGACCCAGCCATGTACACGAGACCTGGCCGTACGTATGTATGAGTAGGCGTTCGAGACCCTGCCCGTATGTACGTATGTGGCCGTATTTTCTTTCTTGCACCCTAGCCGCTGTACGTACGTGTACATGCTACGTGCGTGCCTCTACTACGACATGTGCACGCCTCTACAACGACCAGTATGTACATACACGTTCGCGACCAGAATGACAACGCTACGTATGCTTCGACCAGGTGGGTCCTGACTGTCAGGCACTTCCTTGCGTGCAAAAATGTAGCTGGTGGGACCCAGCAGTCAGATGGGTGAATCATTTTTTCCCGGATGCACTTCCTTTGCGTGCAAAGATGTAGCTGGTGGGTCCCTGCAGTCAGGGGGGCGAATCGTTTTTTTGCCCGGACGCACTTCCTTGCATGCGAAGATGTAGCTGGTGGGTCCCAGCAGTCAGGGGGCGAATCATTTTTTTGCCCGGACGCACTTCCTTGCATGCGAAGATGTAGCTGGTGGGTCCCAGCAGTCAGGGGGGTGAATCGTTTTGTTTTATTTGCCCGGACGCAGTTCCTTGCATGCGAAGGTGTAGCTAGTGGGTCCCAGCAGTCATGGGGGAATTTTTTTTTTCATGAAATACGGTGGCCCGTCCGGTGTGTCCCCGCTGTCACGTGGAGGAATAATGTCCCCGCTGTCACGTGGAGGAATAATTATTTTGCGCGTAATAAGGAGGCACTTCCTTGCTGCGGCCATGGACCCAGTTGTCAGCCTCTCCACGTACAGTCCACGTCCGATGGAAGCCGTTCCTTGACCATGTTGACCACGCCGCGCCGAGAGCACCAGGGCGGTGGACGACAGCGAGGCCTAGGAAGGGGACGCCATGGAGCCGGGGAAGACGCGGCAGTGGATGCCCACACGTAGAGGAGTACGAGGGTTCATTGGTTCGCTGCGGTGTGAGGCTACCACCGCTGCAGAATAACAGGGGGTGTGGGTGTGTAGAGGGATGGCCTGGCCAGCGGTTGGAGTAGTAGGGGGCGGTGAGGCCTCCACAGCATCGCAGCCGGCCACGGGAGGCAGGAGCACGAGGCACGACCGGCGCTGGTTTGGGCGGCTGGAGCAAGAAGACCAGAGGTTGAAGAAGCACTACGGCCGTTGGATGGACATCGTATGGTCACTGGAGCTAGAATTGTGCATATTGAATAAGTTGACAAAGCCCTCCGTCCCCGTCAACTTAGTAGGCCCACAAGTCTGCCTGCCACTATACTGGGTCCCAGCTAACAGGGGGAGTATTCATTTTTTTGTGCGTTATAAGGAGGCACTTCCTTGCGTGCGAAGATATAGCTGGTGGGTCCGAGCTGTCGGAGCCGGCCGCAGGGAGGAGGGAGGAGGCAGTCCCGCCGGCACTTGTTTGAGCGGTTGTAGCAGGAAGAGCAGAGATTGAAGAAGCACGACGGCCGTTGGATGGCCATCCAACAGTCACTGCTTGTGCATCAACCTTTTTTTAGGAAAGCCTCAAATCTGTGGAAAACAGCATACAACCCATCTGCCATTATTTCTAATAATTTACAGCCCATTTTCTAATTCTTAAGGTTTTTTTGGAGCCCATATACTTTTTGTTAGCATTACAGCCCATATTGTGGCCACGGTTAAAAAATTATATGAAATTTTGCATATTTCGGTGCGGTCCGAACTGTTTTTAATCCCGAAATTTCGACTCACATTCAAACTGATTTTAAAAATAAATGTATATCAATATAAAATCCAACAAATTCTCCACGCATAAAAATTAATGTAATTTAAAATCTCAAAATAAAAAAAAGATATTTGAAACTAATTGCCAGTTTGATGTGTTTTAAAAATGTACAACCCATTTCTCATTACTAATGGGCCATTTTCTCGGCCAGCCGAATGAAATCTCTCCTCATCTTGAAAGATTTGCAGGCCATTTTCTCGGCCAGCCGAATGAAAGCTCTCCTCGTCTTGAAAGATTTGCAGCCCAATAGGCCTGACAAAGCGACTTACTTGGCAAATCATAAAAAAACTGGGCTGTGGCCGTGGACCAAGCTGTTAGCCTCTCCACGTATAGTACTCTTCTGATGGAATGTCGTTTACCACATTGACCACGCCGCGCCGAGAGCACCAAGGCGGTGGACGACGGCGAGGCCTAGGAAGAGCACGACGCGGAGCCGGGGGAGACGCGGGAGTGGATGCCCACGCGGAGAGGAGTACGAGGGTTCACAGGTTCGGCTGTGGTGTGAGGCTGCCGTTGCCTTAGGGCCTGGCTAGCGGTGGGAGTAGTAGGGGGCGATGAAGCCTCAACGGCAGCACAGCCGGCCACTGGAGGCAGGAGCAGGCGGTCTCCCCGGTGTTGGTTCGGGCGGCTGGTGCAAGAAGAGCAGCGATTGAAGAAGCAGCAGGACCGTTTGATTCAAATCCAACGGTTACTGCTGCTAGAAACGTTTGTTGACTAAGTTGACAAGCCCTGCATACGCGTCAACTTAGTAGGCCCACAGGTCAGCCTACCAACCGGTGCGCCCAGATGTCAGTGGGAGGAATCATTTTTTTCCGCGTAATAAGGAGGCAGTTGATTGCGTGTGGCCAGGCCAGCTGAGGGAGTAGGGTGGGCCGGGGAAGCCTGTGCGGCATGACAGCGGTCCACAAGAGGAGGGAGCAGGCAGTCCTGCCGGCGCTAGTTTAGGCGGGTGGAGCAGCAAGATCAGAGATTGAATAAGCACGTCGGCCGTTGGATGGACATCCAACAGTCACTACTGCTAGAATCGTGTGTTCACCGACAAAGCCTTGCGTAAATAAGTCAGCCTTGAAATCCGTGGCGTGTACAACCCATTTGCTATTATTTTTATAATTTTTACTCATTTTATAATTCATATGGAAGTTATTGCAGCCTATTTTCCATTTTTAGAATTGCTGGCCATTTTCGGGTCAGTACCAGGGTCAAAAAATTAACTAAATATGTGGGAAATTTTGAAAATTCGCAATTTTTTGCTGGGGAACGAAATATTCTTAATCCAAAAATTAATAGCCATACTAAAACAAATTTTAAAATAAATTAGTACTATGTCATGTTAAATCCAAAGAAATACGTATAAGATATCAGTGAAGAACAAAAACAAAAAAGAAACTAATATCCCATTTGCTATAATTTTTTTGGAATTTTCAACCCCTTTTGATGTTACTTTTAACACACATTGACCATACTCTTTGGGCAGGACGCAATGCATCCCTCCTCTTCTTGAAAGATTTGCAGCCCAGTAATTCGGAGAAAACAAATAGGCCTAGCTTGGGTATTCTTCAAAAAGAAATACTGGGCTACTTATTTTCCCAAAGAACTGGTGCATGCGCATTTAACTTTATTTTTTTATTTATTTACTTATTTATGTTTAGGGGACCATGAGCATGTACCTAGGCCGGATTCATGTGAGAGCCTCCCTTCCAGTTAATTATGGGCTTCTCTATTAGACCTTCATCAGTGGGCTACATGTTATCAACAAGTGGAAAATGTGTTCCGTACGAAAAATAGTATGAGCTACGTACGGTACAGGGCACTAAAGGATCGAACCATGCAACGACTTCCAAAACATTGTGTTTGTTGTTCTAACAACACATTTATTCAACCAACAGACGAAATATACTACTCATTGTACATTGAAAACAACAGCAGCAGCAACCAGGGCTGGGGGTGCAACAGAAGCAGTAACCAGGCCAGAAGAGTGAAGACACATCTCTCTCTTCCAAACAAAACATCAACCATCACTACAAAAGGGCTACCAAATAAGAACAAGTGTATGCATCAAACTAAATAATGATACTACTACACCAAGTGTACGCATCTAACTAACTAGCTCAGTTAGACGTTCCTATTTAGTAAGCTATGGAGATTGGCTGACGGCTTGAACCAGATGGGTGCCTAATGGGGGAAGCTCCAGCCAGTAGGTCAAAGTCTGATACTTGCGACCCTCTCTCCTACTTTGGGCTGCAGAGCATGGCGGCACATATCAGGGTATGGTGCATGTAGAGACGCGTGGTACGCTGTGTACACACAGTTTTGCCTGATGAACGAAACCACGCTGCCATCACGATCCTTGCCGTCGGTTATCTCCTGGTTAATCGGATAATTCAGTCCGACAAACAGAGAGCGTGTACCAAGGCTACTTACCAGCCTCCAGTCAAAAATTCCTGAAGGCCCTGAGAAGCTGGGACCCTGCTCAAAGACCTTGCAGTGACTGTGATTGTATTGCGCGAAACAACACGTCTAGTACGTGCAAACGATCATCAATCTTTCGCCGTCGTCTGATCGAGCCAGGAACCACCTGCAACTGCCATGCCGCTTTTCTTTGAAAGGTTCTAGGATTAGGAAGGGTAGGGACACCAGGCGGCCTACAACATCATATCAAGTTGGATTCAAATGAAAAAGGGCTCTTGATTTAGTCAATCATAAGAACAGCATGTTATGAGCATGAATATTTTTCCGTAAATGTCGACAGTAATATAAGCAAGCCATCATGATATCATAGGAAAGTAACATACAGCTGTAACAACCATTTGTAGCAATGACTGGAGTAGGCCAGCAATATGTCCAGCCATAGGAGTCGACAGCGTAAATGAAGCCCTTGTGTTCACTGGCATCAGAGAACCATGGAGGATGTATGATCCTGCGATGGACGTGCAGATTTATCCACTTACCGCAGTGACCTTTCAGATAGGCGAGACCGTTGTTGAAGAACGCAATTAGCCTGAAGTCTTTATAATTAGCAGATGTTATGGGCACTTGGCAGATTACAACGTTTACAAAATCAAACTTGGTATCATGTTGGCTACTGTAAGATTCCGAGTATTCTGGGCCACAGTGCCAAAGCAGTGCAGTGTTAATCGGAGGAAGGGGGATCAATCGCCGGGTGTAGACCTCCACGAGCATCCATCTGCCACGACCGTCAATGAGCACCATCCAAGATGTGTTCATGCCGACCCAATACATACCGTTAATGTAGTTGAGGCTGACGGGGATCGGATCGTAGTGAAGGGGGTTGATGCTCGCCACCCTGCGATCGTTATGCTGCGTGACACGCCGTTTCTGAAGATCAGGCGGCATCAGCAAGCAAGGAGCGGCTTAAAAAGCTCCGGCCTGAGGGCTTTGAGTAAACGGTACAGCCCCGACGAGCACGTGGTGAGCGACATGGTACTGAGATTGTCCACATGCGAAACAATGAGCTTGATTACCTCCGTGGGGAGCGAATTCCAGCCACTCTTTCGGCGGACGTTGCTCGGTTCTACCATTGTTAGTGCTTGGGTTTCGGACGAGGGGGAAGGAGTGAGGGAGTCCTGGACTAGGGGGTGTCCGGACAGCCGGACTTTCATCGTCCGCCGGACTCCAAGACTATGAAGATACAAGATTGAAGACTCCGTCCCGTGTCCGGATGGGACTTTCCTTGGTGTGGAAGGCAAGCTTGGCAATACGGATATGTAGATCTCCTACCATTGTAACCGACTCTGTGTAACCCTAGCCCTCTCCGGTGTCTATATAAACCGGAGGGTTTTAGTCTGTAGGACAACATCCATTACAACAATCATACCATAGGCTAGCCTCTAGGGTTTAGCCTCCTTGATCTCGTGGTAGATCCACTCTTGTAATACACATCATCAATATTAATCAAGCAGGACGTAGGGTTTTACCTCCATCAAGAGGGCCCGAACCTAGGTAAAACATCGTGTCCCTCGTCTCCTATTACCATCCGCCTAGACGCACAGTTCGGGACCCCCTACCCGAGATCCGCCGGTTTTGACACCGACATAGGTGCTTTCATTAAGAGTTCCTCTGTGTCGTCACCGATAGGCTCGATGGCTTCTTCAATCAACAACAACGCCGTCCAGGGTGAGACTTTTCTCCCCGGACAGATCTTCGTATTCGGCGGCTTCGCACTGCAGGCTAATTCACTTGGCCATCTGGAGCAGATCGAAAGCTAGACCCCTGGCCGTCAGGTTAGGTTCAGAAGCCTAAACTTCATGGCCGACATCCGCGGGGACTTGATCTTCGACGGACTCGAGCCACAGCCGAGCGTGCCACACTATCACGACGGGCATGATTTAGCTCTGCTGCCGGACACTGCCTTGGTGGCCGCACACGAATCCGCTCTGGCCCTTAGTCCGGAGCCGATCGCCCAGATCGAGGACCGGTGGCTGGACACCGCCTCGGGGGCTGCAACTTCCGCGGTGATGGAGCCGAACACTGACCTTGTCCCCTATAAAGCTCATGACTCCGAGGTGCCGGACTCCCTGCCGGACTCCAAACCTCCTGCGCCCCTGCCAATCGAATCCGATTGGGCGCCGATCATGGAGTTCACCACTGCGGACATCTTTCAGCACTCGCCCTTTGGCGACATACTAAATTCGCTAAAGCATCTCTCACTATCTGGAGAGTCCTGGCCGGATTATGGCCAGGATGGTTGGGATGCGGACGACGAAGAAATTCAAAGCCCACCCACCTCCCACTTTGTAGCCACTGTCAACGATCTTACCGACATGCTAGACTATGACTCCGAAGACATCGACAGTATGGATGATGATGCCAGAGACGAACAAGAACCAGCGCCTACAGGGCACCGGAAGACCACCTCGTCATATGACATATACATGGTGGACACCCCAAAAGATGGGGACGGCGAAGAAGCAGCGGAGGCAGATTCCTTAAAGAAACAGCCCAAGCGCCGACGTCAGCGGCGCCGCTCTAAATCCCGCCACAGCAAGAATGGAGATTCTGGCACAGGAGATAATAACACCCCAGAAAATGCCGAAGACAATCCCCTCCAGCAAGATTCAGCGCAGGAGGATGCAAAAGCAAGCCCTCGCGAGAGAGCGGCAGACGAAGAGGTCGAGGATGATAATTACATGCCTCCCTCCGGAGATGAGGCAAGCCTTGACGACGACGAATTCGTCGTGCCCGAGGATCCCATCAAACAAGAGCGTTTCAAACACAGGCTAATGGCCACAACAAATGGCCTAAAGAAAAAGCAGCAGCAGCTTCAAGCTGATCAAGACCTGCTGGCCGACAGATGGACCGAGGTCCTCGCGGCTGAAGAGTATGAATTCGAACGCCCCTCGAAAAGCTACCCAAAACGCAAGTTCCTCCCCCGATTAGAGGAGGAAGCATACATACCTTCATCACCAGCGCACAATACGGCCGACCGGCCACCCCGTGGTCGTGACAGAGAGGCATCCAGGCCCTCCACCAAGACCGTACCCCGGCATCGCTCCAAAAGTACGAAGCCAAGAGGGAACGCGCCGGACTTGCGAGATATATTGGAGGACAAAGAAAGGCAATCCAGATCTATATATGGAGCACGTGGGCGCCCCACGACCCACGACGAATACCGTCGAGCCGAATACGACAACACCGGCCGGGCCGAACACAGCAGACAATGCTCCCTTGAGCTACGTCGTGATATTGCTCAATACAGAGGCGCCGCACACCCGCTATGCTTCACTGATGAAGTAGTGGATCATCAAATCCCTGAAGGGTTTAAACCCGTAAACATTGAATCCTATGATGGCACGACAGACCCTGCGGTTTGGATCGAAGACTATCTCCTTCACATCCATATGGCCCGCGGCAACGATCTCCACGCCATCAAATACCTCCCGCTCAAGCTAAAAGAACCAGCTCGGCATTGGCTTAACAGCCTGCCCGTAGAGTCAATTGGGTGTTGGGAGGACCTGGAAGCCGCATTCCTCGACAACTTCCAGGGCACATATGTGCGGCCACCAGACGCCGACGACCTAAGCCACATAATCCAGCAGCCAGACGAATCGGCCAGGAAATTTTGGACACGGTTCTTAACAAAGAAAAATCAAATCGTCGACTGTACGGATGCAGAGGCCCTCGCAGCCTTCAAACATAACATCCACGATGAGTGGCTAGCCCGGCACCTAGGACAGGAAAAGCCGAAATCCATGGCAGCCCTCACACATTAATGACCTGCTTCTGTGCGGGGGAGGATAGCAGGCTAGCTCGCAGCAATAACCTCAGCAAAAATGCTGGCAGTCCGGACACAAAGGACCACAATGGCAGGTCGCGTCGAAGCAAAAATAAACGCCGCGTTAACGGCGACGACAAGGAGGATATGGCAGTCAACGCCGGATTCCGAAGCTCTAAACCCGGTCAGCGGAAGAAGCCATTCAAAAGAACCACTCCGGGTCCGTCCAATTTGGACCGAATACTCGACCGCTCATGCCAGATACATGGCACCCCCGAAAAGCCAGCTAACCACACCAACAGAGATTGTTGGGTATTCAAGCAGGCAGGCAAGTTAATTGCCGAAAACAATGACAAGGGGCTGCACAGTGACGACGAGGAAGAGACCCGACCGCCGAACAGTAGAGGACAGAAGGGTTTCCCCCCACAAGTGCGGACGGTAAACATGATATACGCAACCCATATACCCAAGAGGGAGCGGAAGCGTGCACTAAGGGACGTATATGCGATGGAGCCAGTCGCCCCTAAGTTCAATCCATGGTCCTCTTGCCCGATCACTTTCGATCGAAGAGACCATCCGACCAGTATCCGCCATGGCGGATTCGCCGCAATGGTTTTAGACCCAATCGTCGATGGATTTCACCTCACGAGAGTCCTGATGGACGGCGGCAGTAGCCTGAACCTGCTTTATCAGGATACAGTGCGCAAGATGGGCATAGACCCCTCAAGGATTAAACCTACAAAGACGACCTTCAAAGGCATCATACCAGGTGTTGAGGCCAATTGTATAGGCTCAGTCACACCGGAAGTGGTCTTCGGATCCCTGGACAATTTCCGGAGCGAGGAGTTAACCTTCGACATCGTCCCATTCCGCAGCGGCTATCATGCTCTGCTCGGACGAACCGCGTTCGCAAAGTTCAACGCGGTGCTGCATTACGCATACCTCAAGCTCAAGATGCCAGGCCCTCGTGGAGTCATCACGGTCAACGGAAATACGGAACGCTCCCTCCGAACGGAGGAACACACAGCGGCTCTCGCGGCAGAAGTATAGAGCAGCCTTCTAAGGCAATTTTTGAGTCCGGCCGTTAAACTGTCGGATAAGGCCAAACACGCCCGAAGCAACATCAACCAAGACCACCTGGCACGATCCGAGCACGCGTAGCAATGCGCCCCCAACCCCAGCCCTTGCATAATTGCAAGACCAACCCTCCGCTTACATCATTATGCTCTGGAGATACCATGGGCCTAGGGGGTGGGGCACGACCACAACAGACCCAGAGTGCGGCTCGAACACACCAGGGGCTCACAAGTGTGTCGCTCTTTTTTATTATTTTCCTTCTTTGTATATACAGGACTCCGTTCACCAGAGGCCCTGTCCGGCGGTGAACCCGCCGAACTCACGATGCAACAGCCAGGGAGGGAAGAAGGCCGCGACGAACACTCAGGTGGTCTCCATTACGAGCATTAAATTTGATTATATACACCAGTCCGCAGCCCACCCTGGAGGGGGACATGTTTAATTAGTCCAATACCTTGCTTACCGCACTATTTGTATCATTCCGCACTCATAGCAGAATCCCTTGAATAAATAATGTAGCACTTTTTGCCTGTTATTGCATTACTTTACATATATGTTCACTAATGACATCTTGCACCCGTATATTTTGGTACGGCCGAATACACCAGGGGCTTATGTTCCCCGCATTATGGTGTGATAAGTCCGAACACTTTCACAAGTGCGGCACCCCGTACTTATAGCATTATATGAATCGGCTCCGAATCATGTCTTGGGTAAATAGTTGGGTTTGCCCGGCTCCCACGTTTTGGTACCTTATGTTCCGTTCTGTCGGCTAAGGTGGCACTGGGAGAACCACTACGATTGCGCCCCGGTTGAGCTGGGCGAGCGCCTCAGTGGAGAAAGCTAAAACTGACTGTCATGATAAGGCGAGAGACTGGTCGCTGTTCGAGAGGTCTTTTCGAGTCCTTAAAGACTTATGCCGCGTCAAGCGAAGAACCGGATAATGTCCGGCCAAGGCGTGGATAGCGCCCCCAACTCGTTCTTCTGAATACTATGGGCTTCGCCGAAATTTAAAATTATAGAATTCTATGGCTAAGTGAGAGTGTTCAAGCATTATAAGTCCGGTTGCCTTGTTCGTTGTGTTGAGTGCCTCCCTAGATGGACCCAAGAATGGGCACAAGAGTGCTCAAGTTTATCCCGAACACCCCAGCACTCGTGGCTTGGGGGCTGAAGCCGACGACTTGCCATCTCTCAGATTTTATAAACGGCCGCACAAAAGGTAATATTTTAAATCAAACAAGCGTTGCTTAGCGCATATGAACAAAGTTTTCAGCGCACAGGATAATACATAGCGAGTCTACTCAATAATTACATCTCTGGGGCACTCATCCGCAATCTTGCGGGCACCCTTCAGGATAGTCTTATAGTACATCTCGGGCGTACGATACTCCTTGCCTGCTGGCGGCGCGTCAGTGATAAGCTTCTCCGCATCCAGCCTGCCCCAGTGCACCTTTGCGCGGGCAAGGGCCCGACGAGCACCTTCAATACAGGCAGGGCGCTTGACGACCTCCAACAAGGGGCACACATCCACCTGCCGCCGCACGAGGCCGAAGTAGCTCCCAGGCATGGCCTCTCCAGGCCACAGCCGGACTATGAGGCCCTTCATGGCCTGCTCGGCTACCTTGTGGAGCTCGACCAGCTGCTTCAGCTGGTCGCTAGGGGGCACCGGAAGGCCGGCCTCAGCGTACTGAGACCAGAAGACCTTCTCCATTGAGGTCCCCTCCTCGCCACGGTAGAATGCGGCGGCATCGGATACACTGCGAGGTAGATCTGCAAACGCCCCTGGAGAGCTCCGAATTCGGGTAAGTGTCAGGTTGTTTACATTAACATGCTTGCTTTGCATGAAAAATACCTTACCCGCCGCTATTTTCTTCACATCCTCAACCTCCTGAAGGGCCTTATGGGCCTCGGCCTTGGCGGCTTTGGCACTTTCGAGAGCCGAGGCAAGCTCGGACTCTCGAGTCTTTGAGTCACGTTCTAAACTCTAATGCTTTTCCATGAGAGCCTAGAGCTCTTGCCGCACTTCCGCCACCCGCGCCTCCTGTTTCTCTCGCTCTGCCCGTTCCGCAGCCGCACTGCGTTCGGCTGCGGACACAGCCTCCTTCAGGGTTGCCACCTCGTTCGTGGCCCCTGCAGTACCCACGTTATCCTTGTTATTTTTATTGCAACCTAAATCCTTTTCTGTAAGGTAACTATTCAAAGTGGTGTTACTCACCTTCTTTGTCCTCGAGCTGCTTCTTGGCACGGCCGAGCTCTTGCTCGGACCGCTCGAGGTCTTGCTTCAAGGCACCGACCTCCGCAGTCAGTGCGGCAGAGGTCAGCAGCGCAGCCTGCAAACCCATATGGACATAATTTTTAGCAACCCTGTGTACATCATTTTAGATCCTCAGTCCGGCTTTTCTTTCTGAACACCGAACCGAGCATCAGGGGCTACTGTCTATGTGGTATTACATTACATAATTTTAACTTCTTACCTCAAAGCCTGTTAGAAGGTTGCTGCAGGCTTCGGTCAGCCCGCTCTTGGCGAGCTGAACCTTCTGAATCACCGCACTCATGATAGTGCGGTGTTCTTCCTCGATGGAAGCGCCTTTGAGCGCCTCCAACAAGTTGTCCGGCGCCTCCGGTTGGACGGGGGCCGCCGGTGTCACGGTCTTGCCTTCTTGCGAAGGGGCCGCCTGCCAGACTCCGGGACCACTGCGGGTTCCGGTGTGGAGTCCGGCGCAAAGTCCGGGAGGCTGCCTTGCGGCGGCTCCGGAGCCTCCTCCTGATGGGTCCTCTCTTGGGATCCCACCTCGGCGGCCTCAGCGGTGCGAGGGGTGGAGGCAGTCGGAATGGAATCCACATCCGACGGAGCCAACGACCCGCTCGACGAAGCAGGGAGATCATCGTCGGCCGGACTGCAGGCAGTGTGCGGCATTAGAAGGACACTATGTGAAATGAAAAGAAATTATGAATCATTCAGGAATCCGGATACTTACGATCTCGCCGGAGGCCTGGCCCTTGAGGGCCACTCTTCATCGCCAACGTTGGTGTTGGCGGAGCTGTCTGGGGGAATAGTTCTTCCCCTCTTGGACCCTTCGGCCTCCCCGGTTGGGGAGGCCTTCCTCTTTCTCTCTTCCTCCTCTGGGAGAGAGTCTTCTTCCTCCTCCTCATCTTCGGGGGAGGAATCTGCCTCGAAGTCGTCGGACACCTGAAAACGGGAACTCTTTCGAGTACCCGTGGCCACCTTCTTGGCCTTCTTCTCCGGCACCACGTGCGGTGCCGAAACCAGTAGCCCCGCTAAACGGGCGTCCATTGGGTCTTCTGGCATGGGAGCCGGGCAGATGAGCTGCTCGGCCTTCTTCATCCATTCCTGTCAAAGGAAAAGGGAGATTGAAACCCGCTTAGGGTCGAACTATTAACAACAAGTGTCCCGTAAAGGGGTAGAATCACTTACCTCGTCAGCTGGACGCTGCGAGTGAAATCCGCGATCTTCCTTCGCGGATGCGGGGGCTTCGGCGCCCTTAAACAGCACCCTCCAGGCGCCTTCGTACGTCGTGTCGAAGAGCCCGCTCAACGCCTGGTGCTGTGCCGGATCAAACTCCCACAGGTTGAATGCCCGTTCTTGGCATGGGAGAATCCGGTGGACGAGCATGACTTGGACCACATTAACAAGCCTGAGCTTCTTGTTCACCAGCTTCTGGATACAGGCTTGGAGTCCCGTCAGCTCCTTCGAACTACCCCATAGCAAGCCCTTCTCTTTCCAGGAGGTGAGCTGCACAGGGATACTAGATCTGAACTCGGGGGCCGCCGCCCATTTAGGGTCACGTGGCTCGGTGATGTAGAACCACCCCGACTGCCACCCCTTGACGGACTCCACGAAGGCCCCTTCGAACCAGAGGACGTTGGGCATCTTGCCCAACATGGCGCCTCCGCACTCCGCCTGCGTGCCCTTCACTACCTTCGGCTTGACATTGAAGGTCTTGAGCCACAAGCCGAAGTGGGGCTGGATGCAGAGGAAGGCCTCGCACACGACGATAAACGCCGAGATGTTGAGGATGAAGTTCGGCGCGAGATCATGGAAATCCAGGCCGTAGTAGAACATGAGCCCCCGGACAAAGGGGTGAAGAGGAAAGCCCAGTCCGCGGAGGAAGTGGGGGAGAAATATGACCCTCTCATGGGGCCTGGGGGTGGGGATGAGTTGCCCCTTGTCGGGCAGCCGGTGCGCGATGTCGCCGGAAAGGTATTCGGTGCTGCGCAGTTTGGCGATGTGCTCCTCCTTAACGGTGGAGGCCAACCATTTACCTCCCGCTCTGGACATGGTCGGAGAAGGTTGAGATGAGATGCGCGAACTTGGGCGCTGGAGCTCGAGTGCGTGGAGATGGATAAGCAATGGAGGAAGAAGGCGTAGGTAAAAAGGCGGATCCTTATCCCCTTATATATAGGCGGACGAAGACTATACGTCCCCACCGGCATGGTAAAACTCGCTTATCTCCCAAGAGCCACCATCAATGGCGCGGTTGGGTTACCCACGTCCGTATTGATGAGAATCCTGGAATAAGGGGAACACGATATCTGCTTCGACAAGACGTGCCAAGGAAACCGCTTCGCTAAACGCGCTGAGGTGGTATAATAAAAGAAGATTCAAGTAAAAGCTTGGTAGTGGTGTGACGTCATGCCGCAGAATACGTCAGCAGATTGAACTTGTGCACATATTATTCTCTCTACGGTGGAATGTGGAACTTATTTTGCAGAGCCGGACACTATCCTGGTGTTCACAATCTTCTATGGATTATTCAAAGGAGGAACCCGCCTTGCAATGCCGAACATTATGCGCGCCGGACTTATCGTCATTGAAGCTAGGTTCAGGGGCTACTGAGGGAGTCCTGGACTAGTGGGTGTCCGGACAGCCGGACTATCATCGTCCGCCGGACTCCAAGACTACGAAGATACAAGATTGAAGACTTCGTCCCGTGTCCGGATGGGACTTTCCTTGGCGTGGAAGGCAAGCTTGGCGATACGGATATGTAGATCTCCTACCATTGTAACCGACTCTGTGTAACCCTAGCCCTCTCCGGTGTCTATATAAACTGGAGGGTTTTAGTCCTTAGGACAACATCCATTACAACAATCATACCATAGGCTAGCCTCTAGGGTTTAGCCTCCTTGATCTCGTGGTAGATCCACTCTTGTAATACACATCATCAATATTAATCGAGCAGGACATAGGGTTTTACCTCCATCAAGAGGGCCCGAACCTGGGTAAAACATCGTGTCCCTTGTCTCCTGTTACCATCCGCCTAGACGCACAGTTCGGGACCCCCTACCCGAGATCCGCCGGTTTTGACACCGACAAGGCGCCTTAGCGGGGATGGAAGCTTGGACAAGATTATGTGCGGACAAAGATGGAGAAGCGAATATGTGCTGCGGGAAGTGGACAGGTGATGATGACTACAGCACGCTGCTTGACTTATGAGACACATACTAGCAACGTAGGGTCATATCGATGCCAGACAACTTGCTTGAGTGATCACAATACTGGTACTCCCTACAGTACCTACTATAGTACTATGCCCCAACTTGCTTGAGTAGAATAGTAGAGTAGGACTCTGCTCTACTACTAGCACCGGAGGAGTAGTATATTCTACTGTAAAATAGTTACAAACTTCAATGCCCGAGCGTGGAACGACTACGAACCGTGCTCAAAGACCGTGTCTATGTGGTGTTTGGACTTATATGCAAAAAAATAGCAAGATGCCCGTGCATTGCACGGCACACCATCATCACCAACTCGGTTTTTTCCCTACTCCTACTCCTATAAAAGACTCAGTTGGTGATGATGGAGGCGAAGAGGCGTGTTCATCCGGGCGTGCAGCGGACGGCGCAACACTATTCGATTTGTTATAAAAAACAAAGGAGAGTAGTAGAGATAGAGACATAGGGAGGAGCATGAGGTTGTGGGAGATAAGGATGAACGAGGCAAGGCCTTATCTGTTAATGTGGAGAGAGGTGCCGGTATCTTTTGTAAAATTGTCATAGTTGGCTTTCTGTCCGTCAGATATAGATCGGACAGTCTATATTACAAGATGGAAGGCATACCATCATCACCATCTTGGTTTTCTATAAGAGTAGATATAGATATAGATAAATAGAGACTAGGGAGTACTAGTAAGGACACCATCTACTGCTTCCTGTGCTACTCCTGCGCTCCATTCGGTGGCCGCAACGTCCGCTACACCCACTCCCTCCTGCGCTCCATTCGGCGGGCGCTGTTGAAATCTAGGGAACGCACTCTCCCGAGTGCTGGCAGCCACAACTTCACCGACGATGACTTCTTCCCCGACCTTGTCAACCTCTTCCTCAACGACATGGGCGACAACCTCAACGCCAATGGTGCTGCTCCCGTTGCACCGTATGTGTTTCTGTCCTTCCTGTTGGAAATTGTGGTAGAATTCATGTTTCTACTCTGTATCCTACTACTATGCTAGTCCACATGATTAGTTTCATCTCTGTTATAGCCGTCATGATTTATTTTGTGCTTATTCGGATTAAATCTCGTAGTAACTTGCTCATATATTCAACTGGCGCAACATACCCTACAGCCACTCCTGTTTCATGGACGGCCTGGTCGATGCCTCCAAGGAGCCCTTCGTCCACTGCTATGAGTGCCCGATGCCATTTTGTGGCTCGCCGGCGGACATGGTGCATCACCTCACGGATGTGTGCAGTGGTCACTGCTGGCCCTTGGCGGAGAACATCAAGTACGAGACGTGCTACCAGTTCACTATGCCGGAGTCGCTGGAGGATCACCGCCACCTGCTAGTCTCGGAGGAGGACGTCAGCATCTTCCTCTTGATCGTGGGCACCGGCGAGGCCCGCGCAGGCCGCCGCCCCGTCTCTGTAATGTGCGTCAGGGGCGACGCCGCTGACGCTGACACTGACATGAGGCCGATGTATGGGTGCGTGGTCAGTGTTACTACCCCCTCCGGGTCGCGTGGGCGGCGACACCGGCTTCATCGATCGGACTTGGACTCTGGGGAGCTGGGACTATCCCGCCAATGTGGACTTGGAAAACTCATGGCATACTTTACCCGCTGACACGATGCACGGGGACTCCAAGGAGGTTCACCTGGACATACGCATTATCAAGTTAAATGTTGATCATTAGTCTTCTCTTAATCTAATCTGTTGTCTAAGCATGTGAGACTTCCATGCAAGATCTTTCTCTATTGGAGTATCGCGCATCAATAAAAGTGTATTCGTTTATGGTTTAGTCTAGAATCTTCCAGGTATGAATTTTTACTATAGTACTGGTGAAAGACTTACGATGAACCATTTCTTACATCTCCTCTGCCCCCTTGCAAGTCATCCCGATTTAATCCCTCCGTCTAGGTGTATAAGGGCATGGTTAATATTACTTAATAGTATAGCCAACTATTGACTATAAGAAAGTGCCATGTCATCTGTAGCCAACATGTATAACAATCGATACTCAAAAACTAATTCTTAAAGATCATTTCTTGCAAAGCACAATAAGTGTTATTTCTTCACAAGTTTTGGATGCAGGTTGAACAGTTGAACACTTTTGTTTGCAAAAGATACCTTTTTATCTATTTCACTCGGATGTTTCTGAGCTCTAGAGATGAGATAATATCCAAAGAAACCTATCGATACCCGTTACACATGAGATGACCCCCACATCCTTTGTCAAAATAAACAACTCCCCAATCAATGCATTTCACTCTTCGGTGCAACGCACGGGCACCTTACTACTATAGATTAGTACGACCAAAAATTGAACTAACATTATATAGAGTACGATAAATACTGATGCATGTCACCTAAAATTATATCATTCAAAACAATGTTCAAATATGAATCCAACGATATAGTTTCTGTTGACATGCACTAACATTTTGTCAGTTAAATCTTCAGTCAAATTCAATGGGGGACTAATAAACCACGACCGATGTAGTACAAGTGTAGAGGGCGGCGCTGCACGGGAGTCTCACCTCTCACCCCGCTCTTGGCGCAGCAGTAAAGCCGTCATATCACAAAACCCAACCACTCCCAGTAATAAGTGGCCTCATAAAATAAATGGACAAGCAACCATCACATCCCTCCGTCTTTTTTGCATTTCATCTCTCTGCATTTACTTTCTCCAGTTCATCTCGCACACTCAATCCCTAGCTACTACTCCTAGGGCCAGTTCTTTTGGCGGCCCCAGCTTTTCCCACAGGACTAGTCACAGTGGAGAGTAACAATAAGGCGCCTCACTCATTTATTTGGGATTCTAAACTACTACTCCGTCCTGGTTTATTCCTCACCATTGTAATTTGTGCTAAATTTTGACCAAAGATTTAATTGATAAAATGTTACTCCCTCTGTCTAGGTGTGTAAGTCATCTTTCGCAAACCAAATAATCCCAAAACACTTAGGCGTGGTGCATTAACTTCTACCTCGTTTCTTGTTTCTTGACATATCAACCAATAAGAGATAAAGAGTGTGCATGCTTTTAATGACTTGAGATATCAAACACGACATGCAGTGGTTAGTTCATTGCATGCAATACTATTAATTAGCAAATAAACATTAACGTTTCTCGTTTTCTCCTCCTCCTTGGTCACGGTGCACAGCCTAAGATGACTTACTCACCTAGACGGATGGAGTAGTGCATGTGACATGCACTACATTTCATTAGTTAAATTTATGATCAAAATTTGACACAGGTTACAATGGGGACCAATAAACCAGGACGGAGGTAATAGTTATGGGATTGCTAATCTAGAAGCCTAAAAGAACTGGCCCTTGGTATTCCTACTAGTAGTAGTACTCAAGTTGGAATTCCAATTGCACGGCACAACTTTTTAGGCAAAAAAATTCGATACAGGGTGTAGGAAGCGGTTTGGGAATTTGCATGCCTTTCCAACCAGTGAGATACTCCATACAAAGTACGACAGAGATATAACCACAGAGAAGGAAGCTAAAAGTAAACAATCAAACGAGCATTTTAGCATTTGTTTTGCATTGAATCGTTTCACAAGCTTGACTAGTGTTGTTTTTCTACTTTTACAAAAACCGCATCGTAATGTTAAAACGTGCATTTGCACGTACATAAGTAATAGTAGTACTCCCTCCGTCTAGGTGTATAAGTCTTCCCTCCTTCTTGGTCACGGTGCACAACCAAAGATGACTTATTGACCTGGACGGAGGGAGTAGCACAGTCTGCAAGCATATATCGAGAGAGACGTGTAGTGCGATAGTATATAGTGAAGTTTGTGCAATATGCACGTACTTGCAAAATGCGTATGAATACACAAGGTTTCCAAACTTTCCCTTTTACATACTTAATTAAGGACGCTAAAAATTCCTGAATGTTCGGGATTTATCATTTGCGTCCCAAAACTAATGAGATCGCCTTACGAAACAAAAATTATACTCCTCCTAAAAGCCACGACGCTCGCAGGAGCGCTTGCGGCGCGCCACGAGTGCCCTGGTGCGCGGCCGTTTCCCAGCGCGCCGACACAACGCCTCTTACTCAGCCTCGCAACTCGCGAGGTGCTGATTGGCGGCTTGCCGGCGGGCGAGCATGATCTCACCGGTGTGGTGATCTGGCGCCAACAGGTACTCCACCTCGCTGGAAGCATGCACATGGTCCATGTATCGCCAAGCGTAGATGAGGCGCTTGGGACCAACTGCACTTAGTGCGTCGGCACGGGCGTCCTCCGCCACCCTAACGGCCCTCGCACGAGCCTTCTATCAAAGAGCAAATTGCCTGACTCTCTCGGACGCGACATAGGCCTCCCAGGCAGCTTGTTCCGCGGTGTGCTTCTCTTCCTCGGCCTTCTTCTTCGCCTCTATTTTGGCGCGCTCTGCTGGAGGCAAAGCCTCCCACAAGGCGACATCCATTTCTTTCCAAAGCTCCTCAAGGCTGGCGGGCTCGGCGGGCGGTGCGGCGTTCTCCTCGTAGCATGGAGCCGACGCGTCCTCCGACGCGCGTGCTGGCGAGATTGGGAACGCTGACATGTCCACCTCAACGCGTCGCGGCGAGGAGCGGAACACCGACGCGTTCTCCTCGACTAGTGGCGGCGAGGAACGGAATAGCGACACGTCGCGTAGCGGCGAGGAGCGGAACACCGACACGTCCTCCTCGACTAGTGGCGGCGAGGAACAGAACGGCGACGCGTGACTGTCCGCACGGTGCAGCGAGGGGCTCCTATGGCTTGGGAGGGGCGATGCCATGGTGGTTGACATGAGAGGGAGGGGGAGGAGGTAGCGATGAATGTGAATGTGAGGGGGAGGAGATAGCGGTGTCGTGGGAGGCGCAGTATTTATAGCGAGCAATGGCACACCTACGTAAGATATGGACTGAGCTGCACTGACTTAACTGCAGGTCCAGTTGCGTCACTGACATGTGGGCCGGACCCCTATTGGGCACATATGTCAGTGATCCAATGCACCTGTAGTTAAGTAATAGCTATGTGGGCATATTTGTTAGAGTAAATTACGGGGGAGCGAAGGGCTGGAAATATTGCTGGTCACAATGGATTGGACGAGCGTGGGGGAGGAGAGTCATGCATGTAGATTTTTTCACATGGGGTGGGACCGCCGGAGGGAGAAGGAGAGTTTGCCAGGCATATTGTTTCCACACTTGGAGAGGAAAAGATTTGGAGATGAACAGGCTTCCTGCAGGTATGGGGAATGGTGCATAATAAGTCATCTTGCATGCCGGGCTAGGTATAGTCTCAAGTCATTAAAAACATACACGCCCCACACATGTTCATATTTCAAGGTGCACTAAATTATTGCATGTGATGATTAAGGCTGTCCATAATGGTGGTATCTTAGCTGGTATCATGCACACGGGAATAGCAAACATGCTGATGTGGCAAAGAATTAAAGAAGAGAGTGGGGTTAGAGTAACTAGTGTTCATGCATGCATTGGTAAACACATTTTTTTTGTGAAAAACGACATCACTAGTTGAGTACTTTTGCAGACTTCAAAAACTATTCCACCGCCTCTACTATCTTGCTAAGAGTAGGTGAAATTTTTGAATCAAGCCCTTTAAACTAGAAGGGAGGTAGTGGTACACTAATAGCTAACCTTCTTGTGATGACAAGATAGGACATGGCACGCACCTGGATGGAGGAACTAGTCTGCATTGTGCATTTATGTTTTGTCTGAAGTCAATGTACCTCTACTTTCACCAGACTTATAGATAAATGTATCAACATTCACAATGTCAAATCAATATTTTTACACTCATTATAAAACGTAGTTCTTATACTTATTATAATCAGTATTGTAGATATTGATATTTTTAGTATAAATTTGGTCGTGGGATTTCATTGATGCCTGTCAAAGCATGGAGGAAGCTGAGCTTAAGGCTTGTATTGCCGGTCTCTACATAGGTATTTCTCTTCATAATCCTGTAATTTTAGAGACTGATTGCGCTTTTGTGGTAGCGTCTCTTGCGTCGGGGGACTATGACAGGTCTGCTATGCGTGACCTGAAGATGAAAGCGTTTAGCATCTCGAAGTTGATCAACAATCTTCAATCGTCAAAGATTAGCCGTTCGGCCAATAAGGTGACACACTTAATCGCAAAGTATAGCTTTGACAATAGATTAGCTGGTATTCTTGGAAATAACGTACCGCCCTGTGTGGTGAATATTGTATCGAATGAGTGTACTGGTGTGGCTGGTTAATTAATATAAGGTGGTGTTAAAAAAGTATAAATTTGGTCAAACACTTTGCAAACGGTTGACGGGAGTAAAAAGGACCAGAGGGAGTAACATGCATGCGGAGTAGGCAAAAAAAATTGCTCATTTATAGCCGGTCGAAGTCTCAAAGGGCGTGACCGCGCGAGGGAGGCGAAGGTCGTGGGGGGTGCATGGTTGGCGGAATTAAGTGAAGTTACATCCACGCGCTGGCATGGCGTGCTAACAGGCAGAAGCTATACCGTCAGGCCTACGATATGGGCCTAGTAGACATGACATCTAGTGGGTCCCGCATTGTTCTCGAGAACTCTTTGGGGGCTTGCAGCCGTTTATCCACCGGGCAAGCCAGCAACCCCACGCTGTTCGCACGCCCTACTCGTCCCCGTCTTCTACCTTACAATAGTTTGCTCCCATTCGTCCCGTCCTTTCACATTGGTTTGCTCCCAGTTTTTGCGGGGTACAACAGTTCAACTTCTCCTAACCCTCCTCCAAAATCCATGGCCTCCCAGATCTCCATGGTCGCTGCTGAGTCCCAGGTTAGAGCCATCACCGGCGATCAGTTCATCGTCATCTACACACGTGGATACGCGACGGTGAAAGCATGGCTTGCTCGCTTCCTACGCATGTTCAACAGTTCAATGGATGGGTGGGTCGTTGGGCTAGATGTTGAGTACACCACAGTCATGGGACGAGAGAAGGATCTAAAGGACGAAGAGAGGAAGAAGCCCGACGTGATCCAGATTTGCGTACATAACGTTTGCTTGGTCTACCACATATGCCATGCCGACATTGAGTGCCAGGATTTTAAGAACTTCCTCAAGGACAAACGAGTGAAATTCGTTACTGTAGGCTTTAAGAATGATAGGGATGTCCTACGTCGGATAGGTCTCGTTGTAGGCCAGCCCTTCGATCTCCAGAAGGAAAGCCTGGTGTCCTCCTCTCAACCTTCAATGCTGACCCTGGCAGCAGCCATGATTGATCCTTCGTATGCTAAACTGAAGAAACCTCATCATGAGTTTCATCATGCATGGGAGTCGAAGACATTATATGAAGATCGCATCCTGTACGCAGCAATGGATGCCTACCTTTGTTGGATATCTACAAGGGTTGGATGAAGAAGCAGAGCCCAGTGTCCAGTTCAAGAAAAGAAGCGTCGGCGAAGAGGAAGAGGAAGAGGGATGAGGACGAAGTCGAGGACGTGGACTCAGACTCCGAGTAGGGGGCAGTGCCATCGCTCATGCAGGTGCTACTGTAGTGTCAAGTGGACTAGTTGCTTAGTTCATTTTCAAGGGTGTGTTGTGCTGAGGCCCCAGCAGAACTATGTTTAGTATGTTCTTTCTCGTTATTTGAAGTCTTTAGTATGTACAGTAGTACTAGTACTATGTCTTACTACTATTCTTCTTGCAGTTGGTACTACTGCTCGTATCTTCGTGTTCCTACTATACTTAATATGTTCGTACTAGTAGTATAATTTGGGTCAGTCGATTTGTGAAAGAAGTTCGACGGAGCGAAGGAAGAAGACGACACAAGAGGTGGAAGAAGCCCTTCTCGCCATCCATGTTGCATCAAATGGCTCACATGAGTCGACTGGCCCAAATTGCTCCTTCAGATTGCAGGATCCACGTGGCATTCATGGTCTCGAAGGTAGATTCTGCGTTCGCACTCGGTTTGCAGGCTCGACGAGCACGCGACCGGCTTCCGCCGCGACAGCCACCATGCGCGCCTCCTCCACACGGGCGGAGATGACAATGACACGCTAGTTCCTCCTCGCTGGCGTGCTGGAGCACGCACTTGTCCTCCTCTTCGTACGCTGCATGCATAGACGCGGCTCCACCAGCTGCTCGCGTGCTTGGCAGCGCAGCAGCATCGCGAGGAGGGACTGCAGATGACGTGAGCAGGCGAGCCTTCGGCTTCATGGCACAGGGATGGCGGCGACACGGCGGTGATGGGCGAGAAATTGTTGGCCGGAGCAGGCGGGCGCCGGCATGCGCAACAGCGGCGGCGGCATATTGTTGAGTGCGCATGTGGGAGCTTACTTTAGTTTTATATAAGGTTGGTCAAACTTAAAAGAAAATCGTACTAGTACACGTAAACATTAGACTTAGGCAACGCTTTTATTAGTTAGTACACCTGAATACTCCCCATTTTCTATCCCCACCGCAAAATAGACTTCTCCACGGCACCGCAGCCTTCGTGCTAATCCCCTTTACATCGGCGCACTTGTGGGGACCCCGACTCATAAGTCGAGATCACCGAATGCACGTGTACAGTGATCCCAGAGATCAATGCTCACTGAACACACAGAAGCTGAATAACAAGATTCTCACATCCATACATACCGTCTTACACAAATTATGACCATTATGGTCGAGTCTTACATTGATAAAGCCTTAAGGGCTGAACATCAAATGAAACATAAGTGGCGGAAATCTTCGTCGATAAGTAGAACCCATGCCATCTGCCTTAACCCTACAGGCATTCTGACTGGGAAACGTCCTAGTTCGCATGTTCATCTCCAAAGAACTCTTCTTCGAACTCCGGTTCTTCCATGCCTGGTCAATTAAATAACTAGTGGCAAGCCAATGAGTACTTTGAATGTACTCGCAAGCAACCCATGTTTTGGTTCAAGATACAACAATGCATGATATAGGTAAATTTTTGCAGAAAGCTAGTTTTGAGTGTAATGACATGTTTAACAACTTGTAAGACATGCATCAAGAGTATTTAAGTAACCATGAGGACAGGTTACAGGTATCAACATAGATAGAGTGGGCACCAACCCATCTCAATCATGTCAAGTCCTTGACTTGACCCGAGTCCTTTTATCAACACACACACTCGGTTTGTAAACATGTGGCCGTAGCCCAAGAGCGGTTACCCAACTGTCCTTGACCGTGGACACGGCTATTCGAATAGTTTTACACTCTCCAGAGGTTGCACACTTTACCCACAAGATCCGGGGAACTTCCCTGTCATCCACGACCCGCGGTACCTCAAGTACCCGCGGTAAGCACCCGATCACTACCTTTCCCTAGACGACACTAACATGGAGTCCACTCGATTGGTAGTGACCCCCGTGCCCAACATTTCACATCTTAAAATCGTGGAGCATCGCTCCGATATTCATCACATACTGGCACGGGGTACCAACGGTGTGTCCGGTGCCCCATAAAAATGTTCTTGGCCGCCCTACCTAGCACGACCACGTCCCGAGAGAGCGCACCAACAACTCTCCCGTCACTAGTAATTCGGGCTCCAAGCTAGTATCGGTCTAGGTATTCAATAATGCCCTTTCCCATATAAGGGTAGAGTGGTTACGCATGTAAGGTTGGAATAACAGTCGCAACTTAAACCAATCCGTTTTTGAAAACAACACACACACTTGCCTCGGTACACCACTTCGTCATCAAGTGGCTACCCAACTCATCATCTCCCTCGGGCATAAGTGGCACCCGTCGGGGTTTTTGAAAAGTCCTTTGAAAATACTTTGTCTCCATCACCATGCATATTCTCGTCCCTTTTTGCGTAGCACTACTTTAGCATCCTACCTACTCCCACCGGCATAACCCTCATAATAAGGTAGGGTCATGCACAATGCAAGTATCAACGAGGAATTAATGATGGCAAACCATCAACGTGGGTACCACCTCATCATGATTCCGATGCAACAATAATAAAGAGCCATATGACATGCATAAAAAGGGTTTCATAGACATGGTCAAAGGGCTGCTTGCCTGGTTCATCAGAGTCTTGAGATCTTCTGGTCCTTCTCCAAGTTCTCCGTCTACTTCGTTAACTAACGTCGGAAACAATCATAATAAGTAACACAACAAGGCAAAAATAAAAGTGCTCTAAAAATGTGAGTTGGAGTTTTCTAGGATACCTCTGGTCATATGAGGGATGACCAAAGTGGTTTCATTGTGATTTGATCAATGGACATCTTTGAACATTTCAATATGATGGAATCAAGGGGTTTATGGATTTGTAAGAAGTGTACAGAAATATATTTTGGAAAAATTAGCAAAGGCACCCATTTGAGAAGGCATGATTTTAGAAGCACCTAGGAGTTGGTTTCTCTAGATTTGGAGTTCAAATGAATTTCTTATCAATTTGCAAAGTTGACAAATATGAAGAAATGGCTCATTATTTTGTGGGGCACAGAAGGTACTTAGAAAAATGTTCATAAACTAAGTTATGAACTTAGAAGCATCTAAGAATTTGAATCATGGCATTTGGATCAATTTTGAGCTCTCTGTGATTTTCTAAAGTTCATCACAGAAATAGGAAAAGTAGGATTTGATAAATATTTGTGAAGAAAAGATCTCTGGAAAAATGTGCAAATAGCACCATGTGATAGGGAATGATTTTAAAAACTACTAGAAATTTGAATCATTGGATTTGGAGTTAATTTGAATATTTGGGAGATTTTACAATATTCATAAAAAGAGAAAAAGGAAGAAAAGATGTCAACCTGATAAAGCGCACTGGGCGAAGCCCAGCTAAACAGCGCCTACTGGGCTCGGCCCAGTGGCTCAGCTGCGCGGGGGAAGTGGTGACGCCGAAGGCGCACTACAGGAGAGCGCCACCCAGTGAGGCAAGCGGATCGGCTAGAAGCCGTTTCCACTTAACCCGACTGGTGGGCCGGCTCGGTCAGCTCTGCCGCTGACGGGCGGGCCCCCCCTGCCAGCCAGCGGGGTGGTCGTCCCCTACCTTGCACCTGAGGCAGAGGAGCGTCAGGGGAGACGAGGCCTAGCGCGCGCCGGCGCTTATCCCCGGCGACTCCGGCCATCCCCGGTGGCATTCGATGCACCGACGTACTCGGGACACCGAGACGCGTCCATCCAGGGGCTTCGCGCGGGCTGGGAGGATCTGGGGCGACGACGGCCTTGGAGACGGCGGGCGGCGTCGGGAGTGGATGGGCGCAACACCGTGGGCACAAGGGCAGGGGGGATAAGGATCGGGAGGGCTCCGCTGGCCTGGAGCGCTTCTCCTGGTGGTCGAAGGGGAGGAGTGGAGGCTCTGGTTCGCCAGAGCCAGGCGGAGGCAGACGGCGACCATGGCGGCCGTGGAGAGGGAAAGAGAGCGCGAGGGGTAGAGGTGTCTTGTCTAGGAGATTGCTGGGGAATAGGGAGAGCGGGAAGAAGCCGTAGGAGAGCTCGGGAGGGCCTCTAAATAGAGGGGCCATGGTGCACCGTGGACGCGGCCTACGACGCACTCGGGTGAGGTCGTGGAGGGGAGAGGAGAGAGGTTTAGGAGGGGGCCGGCAGCTTGCCGTGTACCAGACGCCGAGGCGGCCTCGTGAGACACGCTGGGGAGGCCCGAGGTGGACGGACGCGGTTGGCAGGGGGCGGCTACAGTGTGGGAGCGCACTGTAGCGCGCTCCAGAGCGCCCATATGGCTGTCCAGGCCATTTTCTATGCTTGTGGGCGCGCCGTTGCATGTCCAGTAGCATTTGGGGGGTGCGAAGGAAGGGATCTTGGCCTTGGATGCTTTGGGTGGCCGGTGGGTGAAGAGAGAGGATGGAGAAGAGTGGAAATGGGCTGTCCAGAATAGAAAATTAGTGGTTCCAGCCCCTTGATCAAATAGCATTGACTTGAGCTGAACGCCAGAGGTAGAGGGAGGTTAGGAGGAGGTGTGGTAAAGAGTTGAGCTCATGGAGAATAGTGGAAATTGCCAAAACAGGCATTTTAAGTTTCTGCCAGAAGGTGTTTGATGGTGGTTTGGGCAAGCAGATGATCTCCATTTTCCATGAGACTCCACAGGGTGAAATTTCACATATAATTAGTGCCTTCCACCAATTTTGAGCTCATTTGGGCAAAGTTGCCAATGCAACTTTTGTAAACCCTAAAAATTAGCAGAAATGGACTTGTGTAGATCTAGTTGAGCAAATCACTTCTCCTTGATGCACTACTTGGTGTAGTATCATCATTTGAGGATTTGACCATGTCCACAAAAATTCAGATCAAAAGGACACACTTGGCAATGTAGAGTTGTCCAAATTTGGTTCTGGACAGGAAGGGTTTTGGGGCACTTTGATCAACTTAACTTGTTCTCCAACTTGTGCCATTTGGTCTAGATTAATTATTATACCATTTGAGCATGTTCACAAGGTTTGAGAGCATTTGTACATGTTTGGCAATGTAAAGTTGCTCAAACTTCAAAATGGACAGAAATGGTTTTGAGGGGATTTCATGGAGTTTTACTATTCTCCATGACATGATACTTGTCAAGATCATCAAACATGTCATATATGACATGCTAGAATTTTCTTGGAATTTTTGGAGAATATTTCCTTTGTAAATATTTCAAAAGCTTAAAATATCCAGGAAGGGTTTTTGAGGGATTTGACCAATACTTTGAACATGACCATGTGTTGAAACTCTTATATATGGACAATATGTGTCCACTGATTTTAACTGATTTTTGTCAAATATTTTTAAAACAATAAAATAATTTTTCCCTATTAAAGACCATTTCTGGCCTTAAGAAAAAGCTTTTAAATAAAATAGGAAAATAACTTTTAAAATTATATTTTTGTGGTTTCTGGGTACCCTATATCTAATAGGAGTCAAATATATTTTTGGAAAGATGTTTACTACCCTTAATTAAGTACTTGCAGTGCAAACCTCAATTCAGGGGTTTTTGGAAAACTAATTTTAGAAAATACTTTTTGGCCGAATTAATTTTACAAGAAATTATTTTTATGTCCTATACACATGGCATGATCATTGGGAAAGGTTTTTGGAGCATGGAGATGAAGTATAGGAGTTGGAGGATTTATTTGATTTATAGAGCACTTGCAAACAACAGACAAACATTCAATAAAAGCAAAGACAAAACACTCAAAAGTTTTTGTCAAACCACATTTTATCATGATTTATTAGCTTAAGTGTTGTGGCATGAAAATCAGGGTGTGACAGACCTACCCCCCTTACAAGAATCCCCTCCCCGAGATTCCTAGACTAGGCGCGGAAAGGAGTATGGAAACTTGGATTTGGGGTAGTCTTCACGTCTTCATACTGCTTCTGCTTCTGAGTGGTGCTCCATTGAACCTTGAAGTGCTTGATGATGTGGCTTCGTGTATAACGTTCTTCTTGATCCAGGTTTCTAATGGGTAGCTCGTGGTAGGTCAGATTGGGCTGGGGGTCAATGGCTCGTGGTCGATGTCCTTATAGAGACCGGGCTAGTTGGGGAGTTGGGAACGTCTCTAGAGTGGTGTCGTGTGGAAAAACATTGTGCACAGTTGGTAAATCAAGTGGTAACTCCAGCTGGTAGCCATCTACTCTTCATCTTGAAGTGATCTCGGAGGGGGTTGTTAAATCTTGGTGTGGGACTCCTTGTCATAGAAATGCTTGGTTCCTTAGAGAGAAGTGGTTTTTAGATATGCACGGTCTTCAACGCGGAGGTTTACTTCTTGACGATGGTGGTTGGTGTAGTCCTTCCTCCTGGACATGGCGATCTTCAGATGTTCCCTTGACCAGCTCAGTGATTCTTCTTCCGTCTTCGGGTGGACAAGTAGGTCACCAAAGAAAGATGACAACCAACTTGCCCAAGCACTCCATGAAGTCTATGGAGTACGCAGAGTGGGCTGGGGTATTGGTGGTGGTCTCGATTGAGCATTGGCAAAGGTCTTCTCGTCCTAGAGCCAAAGCCCATGGTCATGATCCGACCATGTTGTGGTTTGGTAGGGCTTAAGGGTTTCAAGGATTCTAGCGTGCGAGTGAACATCTATCATCTTATCTTTAAGCACGGTTCCTGAGATGCCAATAGTCTATCTAGTCCTTTAAACAAATCACATCATATCACTGATAGCATCATTTCGTATAGGTCAACTCCAATCATCACTCATGTGATTCATATCCTCATGGCTCCCGAGAGGATGTCTAACAAAATCATATATGTCTACAATCCCCAAACTCATATGTATGTATTCCCCTAAAAATCCATGGGTAGAACATATAAGCTACTAAGCTTGAACGTGACAATCCAAGTGCTCAGCCTGTTCTTCCAAGGTCTAAGATAAAGCACCTCTATCCTAAGGAAACACATCGTATGCCACTCCAAAATGTTGTTTCCTTCCTATGAATCAACTCCAACAACCCATTAACTACACCAATCATTACATGATCCAGTAGTTCTTCAAATCCAATCTCTATCGTGTTCCACACGATCTTCTAATATCCTATAATTCACAAATACTGGGAAGGCTACCTTACTATAGTCAGTCCACCAATTTCCATTATCATGCTCAAGTAAACTCCAAGGTCAAGCTTATATAGACTCCCTAAATAAACTCTGACAATTATTCCAATCTTCTAGTTTATCATCCACCGAGAATCATGGTATCATGATCGAGATCATCAGTCTAAATCCAATTTACTCCGAACCATGTAGACTTACTCACCACCTATACTCCACTAGGATCACTTATTTAAATCCAAATCTTATGTCCAACGAGAATTCCTACATGCTTCCCCAGAGTCATATCATAATGTCAACTATCTCCTATCAATATCCCCTGGCTAAGTCAAATCCTCATACTTTCAAGAATTCAGCTTGCGATCTTAATTGTCCCATTAAATCCAATTTACTCAGGGGTAATGAAAGCTGTGCTACTCTATAATCATGATCCCACCAAGTTCATCTACCAACATGAAAACCTCATAATCCACCAAATAATCTCGGATAATTCCTCAAGGTCACCGATATAAACTCATCAAGTCATTTGTCCTCTGTTCCTTTATCCTCAGATTGGTCCTATGGCATCATCTGTTCCGGTGCTATATTAGGATGATAAGGTGCTCATTCCCTACGTCCACTAGTTCCATAGTGAACCCAATGTGGAGCGAGGTTACGGAGGCTTAACTGGTTCTCTTGTAAGTCTGTGGGTTAAGCACATGGTTAAGGATTCGAGTTGGGTTATCTTGTGAAGTCTTGAAGGGTCTAGGAATAGGGTTATAGTCTTGAGATGTAAACATACGGAGTTGTACTTGGTCGAGGAGGTTGTAGCAAAAGTCTTCAGTGCTTGTTGGTCGCCGAGGTGGAATCCTTGGTGATATTGTCTTGCTTGTCTTCAGTTGAGGAAAGAGATGAGACGGAAAAGTAGCATAGAGGAGGGGAATGCCTAAAGGGGGTTCTATAGTGCTAGTGCAAACAACAGGTGCGAAAAGGGCCAAACAAAAGAAACAAGGTAAGGAAGGTGATATAGTCGCATACTTGTCGCCTAGGGCAAAAGTGCGACCTATATCAAAACACAAACAATAAAAACAAGCAACACACAATCATGGTTCTATTCGAACTATCATACGGCTCGACTGCGCATAGGGGGTACACGACTCATCCTACCCTAGGGGTTCTTGGACTCAGTAGTCGTGTCTTGTGCCTCATGCAGTCTTCTGAGTTTTCCTCAGGTGTTGCTACGTCTCTTGTTTGATGAAACGATCTGGGTTGGGCCTGAAGAATCTTCGACAACTTCTTGCCTGTTGAAGTGATGGGGTGAAGGTGGCTCCTCGTAACTGGCATTGACCTGATCTTCTGTTGTCTTCCTAATCATGACGATCCCTTTTGCCTTTTTAAGGTGTCGGCGGTTCCAGGTGGCCATCCTTTATGCAATGATATTAACAAGGCATAATAGAGGTCCAATCCGTCGAACACATTGTTGACGATATCGTCACCGAGAGCGGGGGATGAAGAGAACCATTTTGCTGCTCAATATAGTGAGGCGGACCAAATGGCTAGGTTCTCATCCACCGGTGGTTGCTGATACAACAAAGGTAGTGACAGGGTTACACTATTAGCGATGTATATCATGATCTTGCATAACCTATGCCCTGATCGTTGTAGGCTAAGGTTGCATCATCTTGGGGCAGTGTCAAGGATGTCACCATCTCCTGGGTCTTCAGGTCCTCATTCCTTGAGGATGTATCTTCTGTTGGTATCGTCTTGTTGTGATGTCGCCAATCTTGTGTTCAGGAGATGTGGGTGAACGTCTGGCAAGGCGTCTTCCTTCTAGATTATCCACGAGGATTACAAGGAATCCAGTGGTCAGGGGCATAAGGGTTCTAGCGACCAAAGGTTTTGAAGGGGAAGAGACCAATAAGGAAAGTATACCTTAGTTTTCGAAAAACTGAGAAGGGAAGAGAAGTACAGATAGTTTTGAAGACTAGTAGTAGTTTTGGCAATAGTTTTACCCTAACTAACGACCATGCTAACTAAGGCTTCCTACAGTCAGGATGGCTCTGATACCAGCTCTGTGGGGACCCCGACTCATAAGTTGAGATCACCGAATGCACGTGTACAGTGATCCCAGAGATCAATGCTCACTGAACACACAGAAGCTGAATAACAAGAGTCTTACATCCATACATACCGTCTTACACAAATTATGACCATTATGGTCGAGTCTTACATTGATAAAGCCTTAAGGGCTGAACATCAAATGAAACATAAGCAGCGGAAATCTTCGTCGATAAGTAGAACCCATGCCATCTGCCTTAACCCTACAGGCATTCTGACTGGGAAACGTCCTAGTTCGCATGTTCGTCTCCAAAGAACTCTTCTTCGAACTCCGGTTCTTCCATGCCTGGTCAATTAAATAACCAGTGGCAAGCCAATGAGTACTTTGAATGTACTCGCAAGCAACCCATGTTTTGGTTCAAGATACAACAATGCATGATATAGGTAAATTTTTGCAGAAAGCTAGTTTTGAGTGCAATGACATGTTCAACAACTTGTAAGACATGCATCAAGAGTATTTAAGTAACCATGAGGACAGGTTACAGGTATCAACATAGATAGAGTGGGCACCAACCCATTTCAATCATGTCAAGTCCTTGAATTGACCCGAGTCCTTTTATCAACACACACACTCGGTTTGTAAACATGTGGACGTAGCCCAAGAGCGGTTACCCAACTGTCCTTGACCGTGGACACGGCTATTCGAATAGTTTTACACTCTGCAGAGGTTGCACACTTTACCCACAAGATCCGGGGAACTTCCGTGTCATCCAGGACACGCGGTACCTCAAGTACCCGGGGTAAGCACCCGATCACTACCTTTCTCTAGACGACACTAACATGGAGTCCACTCTATTGGTAGTGACCCCCGTGCCCAACATTTCACATCTTAAAATCGTGGAGCATCGCTCCGATATTCATCACATACTGGCACGGGGTACCAACGGTGTGTCCGGTGCCCCATAAAAATGTTCTTGGCCGCCCTACCTGGCACGACCCCGTCCCGAGAGAGCGCACCAACAACTCTCCCGTCACTAGTAATGCGGGCTCCAAGCTAGTATCGGTCTAGGTATTCAATAATGCCCTTTCCCATATAAGGGTAGAGTGGTTGCGCATGTAAGGTTGGAATAACGGTCGCAACTTAAACCAATCCGTTTTTGAAAACAACACACACACTTAACTCGGTACACCACTTCGTCATCAAGTGGCTACCCAACTCATCATCTCCCACGGGCATAAGTGGCACCCGTCGGGGTTTTTGGAAAGTCCTTTGAAAATACTTTGTCTCCATCACCATGCATATTCCCGTCCCTCTTTGCGTAGCACTACTTTAGCATCCTACCTACTCCCACCGGCATAACCCTCATAAGAAGGTAGGGTCATGCACAATGCAAGTATCAAAGAGGAATTAATGGTGGCAAACCATCAACGTGGGTACCACCTCATCATGATTCCGATGCAAAAATAATAAAGAGCCATATGACATGCATAAAAAGGGTTTCATAGACATGGTCAAAGGGCTGCTTGCCTGGTTCATCAGAGTCTTGAGATCTTCTGCTCCTTCTCCAAGTTCTCCGTCTACTTCGTCAACTAACGTCGGAAACAATCATAATAAGTAACACAACAAGGCAAAAATAAAAGTGCTCTAAAAATGTGAGTTGGCCTTTTCTAGGATACCTCTGGTCATATGAGGGATGACCAAAGTGGTTTCATTGGGATTTGATCAATGGACATCTCTGAACATTTCAATATGATGGAATCAAGGGGTTTATGGATTTGTAAGAAGTGTACAGAAATATATTTTGGAAAAATTAGCAAAGGTACCCATTTGACAAGGCATGATTTTAGAAGCACCTAGGAGTTGGTTTCTTTGGATTTGGAGTTCAAATGAATTTCTTATGAATTTGCAAAGTTGACAAATATGAAGAAATGGCTCATTATTTTGTGGGGCACAGAAGGTATTAAGAAAAATGTTCATAAACTAAGTTATGAACTTAGAAGCATCTAGGAATTTGAATCATGGCATTTGGATCAATTTTGAGCTCTCTGTGATTTTCTAAAGTTCATCACAAAAATAGGAAAAGTAGGATTTGATAAATATTTGTGAAGAAAAGGTCTCTGGAAAAATGTGCAAATAGCACCATGTGATAGGGAATGATTTTAGAAACTACTAGAAATTTGAATCATTGGATTTGGAGTTAATTTGAATATTTGGGAGATTTTACAATATTTATAAAAAGAGAAAAAGGAAGAAAAGATGTCAACTTGATAAAGCGCACTGGGCGAAGCCCAGCTAAACAGCGCCTACTGGGCTCGGCCCAATGGCTCAGCTGCGCAAGGGAAGTGGGGACGCCGAAGGCGCACTACAGGAGAGTGCCATCCAACGGGGCAAGCGGATCGGCTAGAATCCGTTTTCACTTAACCCGACTGGTGGGCCGGCTCGGTCACCTCTGTCGCTGACGGGCGGGCCCCCCTGCCAGCTGGCGGGGTGGTCGTCCCCTACCTCGCGCCTGAGGCAGAGGAGCGTCAGGGGAGGCGAGGCCGAGCGCGCGCCGGCTCTTATCCCCGGTGGCATTCGATGCACCGACGTACTCGGGACACCGAGACGCGTCCATCTAGGGGCTTCGCGCGGGCTGGGAGGATCTGGGGCGAAGTCGGCCTTGGAGACGGCGGGCGGCGTCGGGAGTGGATGGGCGCGACGCCGTGGGCACAAGGGCAGGGGGGATAAGGATCTGGAGGGCTCCGCTGGCCTGGAGCGCTTCTCCTGGTGGTCGAAGGGGAGGAGGGGAGGCTCTGGTTCGCCAGAGCCAGGCGGAGGCAGACGGCGACCATGGCGGCCGTGGAGAGGGAAAGAGAGCGCGAGGGGTAGAGGTGTCTTGTCTAGGAGATTGCTGGGGAAGAGGCAGAGCGGAAAGAAGCCGTAGGAGAGCTCAGGAGGGCCTCTAAATAGAGGGGCCATGGTGCACCGTGGATGCGGCCTACGGCGCACTCGGGTGAGGTCATGGAGGGGAGAGGAGAGAGGTTTAGGAGGGGGCCGGCAGCTTGCCGTGTCCCAGACGCCGAGGTGGCCTCGTGAGACACGCTGGGGAGGCTCGAGGTGGACGGAGGCGGTTGGCAGGGGGCGGCTACAGTGCGGGAGCGCACTGTAGCGCGCTCCAGAGCGCCCATATAGCTGTCCAGGCCATTTTCTATGCTTGTGGGCGCGCCGTTGCATGTCCAGTAGCATTTGGGGGGGTGCTAAGGAAGGGATCTTGGCCTTGGATGCTTTGGGTGGCCAGTGGGTGAAGAGAGAGGATGGAGAAGAGTGGAAATGGGCTGTCCAGAATAGAAAATTAGTGGTTCCATCCCCTTGATCAAATAGCATTGACTTGAGCTGAACGCCAGAGGTAGAGGGAGGTTAGGAGGAGGTGTGGTAAAGAGTTGAGCTTATGGAGAATAGTGGAAATTTCCAAAACAGGCATTTTAAGTTTCTGCCAAAAGGTGTTTGATGGTGGTTTGGGCAAGCAGATGATCTCCATTTTCCATGAGACTCCACAGGGTGAAATTTCACATATAGATAGTGCCTTCCACCAATTTTGAGCTCATTTGGGCAAAGTTGCCAATGCAACTTTTGTAAACCCTAAAAATTAGCAGAAATGGACTTGTGTAGATCTAGTTGAGCAAATCACTTCTCCTTGATGCACCACTTGGTGTAGTATCATCATTTGAGGATTTGACCATGTCCACTTTGGGGCACTTTGATCAAGTTAACTTGTTCTCCAACTTGTGCCATTTGGTCTAGATTAATTATTAGACCATTTGAGCATGTTCACAAGGTTTGAGAGCATTTGTACATGTTTGGCAATGTAAAGTTGCTCAAACTTCAAAATGGACAGAAATGGTTTTGAGGGGATTTCATGGAGTTTTACTATTCTCCATGACATGATACTTGCCAAGATCATCAAACATGTCATATGTGACATGCTAGAATTTTCTTGGAATTTTTGGAGAATATTTCCTTTGTAAATATTTCAAAAGCTTGAAATATCCAGAAAGGGTTTTTGAGGGATTTGACCAATACTTTGAACATGACCATGTGTTGAAACTCTTATATATGGACAATATGTGTCCACTGAGTTTCCCTGATTTTTGTCAAATATTTTTAAAACAATAAAATAATTTTCCCTATTAAAGACCTTTTCTGGCCTTCAGAAAAAGCTTTTAAATAAAATAGGAAAATAACTTTTAAAATTATATTTTTGTGGTTTCTGGGTACCCTATATCTAATAGGAGTCAAATATATTTTTGGAAAGATTTTTACTACCCTTAATTAAGTACTTGCAGTGCAAACCTCAATTCAGGGGTTTTTGGAAAACTAATTTTAGAAAATACTTTTTGGCCGAATTAATTTTACAAGAATTTTTTTTATGTCCTATACACATGGCATGATCATTGGGAAAGGTTTTTGGAGCATGGAGATGAAGTATAGGAGTTGGAGGATTTATTTGATTTATAGAGCACCTGCAAACAGCAGACAAACATTCAATGAAAGCAAAGACAAAACACTCAAAAGTTTTTGTCAAACCACATTTTAGCATGATTTATTAGCTTAAGTGTTGTGGCATGAAAATCAGGGTGTGACAGCACTCGTCCACCGTAGCGCATCTGCCTCATCGACGACCTCGTACGCTGCACTAGAGCCGGTCCACCATCGTCGTCGTATACGGAGCCTCTTCCCCGGCATCGTCTTCCACGGTCTTGGATCTGCTTCCCAGAAGCCAACGCCAAGCGCAGACATACCACCGTCGTGGACAATGAACTGACTCCTGTTGCTGACCATGATTCACAGAGGCCGCCGCGACCATCGTTCTCCTCCTCGATTGGTAATGTGTGTATTGAATCACTTAGCAGTACATGTGCAGTTCCAATTTTGTTCATACCTACCCTTCAAATTTCCTAGGTGCTATTGTTCCCATAAAAGTAATTGGTTATAGCCTCCATTGTCCAACAGAATATCAGCTTGTAATTGTGCGTCGCTCCTGTATCGCGCTGTGCTTGGGTAGGTTTTTCACCTGCAACCAGTAGTGTGGCAAATGATGGAAAGGTTTTTAGAACTAGCAAGATGCCCATGCGTTGCACGCATCAAGATGCATTTGTATGAGTAGTTTATCTTGTGGGGGAAAAGTATGAACGAGGGAAGGCCTTATTTGTAAATCTGGAGAGGGGTATGGGTATCTTTTTGCAAAATTCCCATTTGTTTCCTTCATATCTGACAGATATAAATCGGACGGCCTATATTGCAAGGAAAAAAGTATAGAGAAAAAAAAGTAGACAGTAAAGGAAGTAGAGATAAATATTAAATATTAAATATTAAATAAATATAACAGTAGAGAAGAGAGTAGAGATAGCAGAGACGTCGGGAAAGGATCGCGTGCGCGCGGGAAAAAGCGGCCGGGCGTGCGCTAGTTTTGGCGCGCGGCGTCCGACGCGCTTTATAAAATCCAACGCCCTCCCACCGCTCTGAGCCTTGCCACCGCTCTCTCCCCGCTCTGTGCCTCACCACCGCTCTCTCCCCACTCATTTTCGCCTCGTCACCGCCATGCCACCATGCCGCCGGGTCACCGGGAAACTTGGGGATACCGCAGCGTGCGCGCGCGCCCCTCCGGCGACTTCTCTGCCGAGATTCGGTTCCGCGGGATGCGCCCTGGCCTCGGCAATTTTGACACCACCAACGAGGCCGCCCGCGCGTACGACGCGGCGGCGTGGCGCCTCCGGTGGCCTCATAGAACATTGAACTTCCCCAACGTGCCGACACAGGAGCGGGCGCAGGAGCTCGCGCCTCTGCCACGGCTTAGCACCGACGAGGATCGTCGCGACAACCGGAGGCGGGAGCACCGTCTGGGCATCGCCGAGATGGACGAGGAAGCCATGGCACTGTGGAGCCAACACTTCCTGCAGAATATCATCAACGAGCGTGAATTCTATGCGCAATGGAGGATGGAGAGGGATAAGAGGAGGGCAGAGCAAGCCGCTTATCGCGAGGACAAGCGTAGGTGAAAAGCGGACGCTCAATTCAACATGAGGCTAGGAGCAGCGTCGCCCTGGGAATCCGACGACGATCGGTATCTTCACGCCTACAGTCGACATCAGAGGAGGACATCACCGAGGAGGAGTCGGACGACGAGGAGTAGTTGAATTGTCTTTTTTTATCTATCTATGCTGAGAACTATCCTCTACTCTATCTACTTCTCAATCTCAGCACTGTAAATGCTTTTTTAAAGCGCCACGCATTGCGATTCTGTTGGAGATGCTTTAACATGGCAGACGAGTGCTTTAATGTTGCCCACAAGATGCGCGAGTATTACTAGTAGTATATTTTTCTTTCCATGCTGAGATTTTAAAACCATGAGTGCGAACATGCAGAGGAGCAATGAAGACCAAACACGGGATATTCGGGACATCTTCAAGGAGCATGGCAAGTTAAAGAGGAGCTGCACCGAACCTGTAAAATGAGCTTTGGTAAGTAACACCCTTTCAATTCCTTTCATGTAGCCTCGTGTTCTTCGATGTGTATATGTTGTAGTTTCTGTTTCTCTTAAGCATGGTTTTCTTCGATGTGTAATAAGAAGAGTGTTAATCTTCTTAATGCTTTCATTTTTAGCTTGATGTAGGAAGTGGGTGTTCTCACCTTGTAGTCTGTTTTTATATATTTTTTCCTTTTGAATTCACTTCTCTGAGTTCTGTTTATCTGGCTTCTACTAAATGGATCTAGGTTGCTTTGAGTATTGATCTAAAAAAGAAGTAACTTCATGTCAGGAAGCAGTTCCTGCGAGGAGGGAAGTATGGTCAGCCTCGAGATCATGTTTCCAAAATGACGCTGGATTACACAAAAGGTGCCAGTTCCCTAATGATGATGGATTATACACAAGGTGCAAATTCCCAGATGATGCTAGATTACACACAAGCCAGGTGGAGTCGTCAGCTGTTCATGTCCTCGTGGCATTAGTAAAGGCTGAAAGAAAGCATGTTGCAACCCTTGAGAATGTAGCTAAGTTCCTGAAGAAGCGAAAAGAGCAATCAGATGCTCTCTTCACCCAAGCCAAAGAAGAGGTAGAAGAAGCCAGAAATAAGCTAGCAGAGGCAGAGCAGGCTAGGCGTCTCCTGCTATCTAAAACTATTGTCAATACAAAATTTCCTTCATAATAGCTAGGTTCAAATGTTTATCCAGTCAGCATGCCTTTTGTGTTGTCCGTGCATCTACTAATGTGGCACAAAATGTTTTTTTGGGTCATGTAATAACAACAGTTACTTTCCAAACAATAACAGACGAAGCATTGGACATGGTATAGTTCACGTGCAAGCCCGACATTCCAAGTTCAACTTCCACATCAAACTCATGTTCACAGATATTTGCACATTTTCATACATAATGTCCACAACCATGATTCATTTCAAAGCCAAAAAAATGTGAGGAGAGTTATAAATAAAGAAAAACCTCTACTAGTTCCTGCTACCAGTGCGAGCACAACAAGTCAAGACCACGCGTAAATTAATTATATTTTAGTCATTTTTTCCGTTCTAAAATGCCTGCCGGCTCGCAGAAGGATGTGTTGCCGACACACGCGCGGATTAAATGAAGGCAGGCGGGGCAGTCTTAAGCTGGTTGCACGCGGCGAGGAGGCATGCTCAGCCGGGCCTACAACGAGTGCGGCCCTCTTGGCCGGCGCGTCGGTTTAATGCCTGCGCTATGAGTGGTCGCGTCCGTGTCAGAGCAATCACTCCCTCCAGTCCTTTTTTGTTTGGGTATACCAAAATCTCGTTTCCCATTCACATTTTACAAGTAAAATTCATGGAAAGCTTTGACCCAAAGTACGATGGGGACTAGTAAACTAGAAAAGAAGTAGTAGTTTTTTTAATGGAAGAAGGGTTTCCCCTTCCGATTTTCATTACTGAAAACCAGCATCTAAATCTAAACCATAGTATTTGCCCTAGAACTACCAGATTCAACATCTTGCAACATAAACCCATACAACCTCCATCGCAAAAAAGCCCCATACAACCATACGCCAAGGAGGTACGTAGTACTATGAATTCCATTTTCGCTCCATACCAATCGTTCTAAAAACTACTTACTACTTATAACGCGCCATTGAAAATCGAAACTCTTCACCCCGCTAAAAAAACGATATTTTAAACGTGGCTAATTGATCTGTGGCAACTGGCGAGCCACCGCGCTCCATGTCGTTCACCTGTGGTCCCGACCATCAACTCCTATGGATCAAATTATCACGCGAGCTGACTATTCCTACAAAGGTGCTCCACCACGTACCCTGTACCCATGAGTGCAGCAATCGTGCACCTAGGGTTTTAGGGTTTATTTGTTAACGTTGCCTTTACGTAACGCTCTTGTGTGCGAGACAGCGAGAGGCCGACTGCGTGCGTGCGCCTCTTCTCTTCGTATATGTACTCCACCGTTTGTCTGGTGCCCAAAAAATTATAATAACTACCAGCAATGTGCCAATGCGTTGCCACACGATCAAAGTAGATTAATACATATTCACCAATTTGATAGGAAAAAAGTCTAGTTTTGAAATACGTATATCACTAAAAATATGTTATGTTTCACTCAAAATATATTCCTTTGGCGGTTTTGATGAGATAAGGAGGAATGTTGTTGGTTTCAAGATTCGAGGAGTGGTATATGTCTAATTTCTACTCTTACTAGCAAGATGCCCGTGCGTTGCACGGAACATCAAGATCTTGTGGGAGAAAAGGATGAAGGAGGGAAGGCCTTCTCTGCAAATGTGGTGAAGAGTGCGGGTAAATTGCCATATTTTCCTTCCTATCTGTCAGATATAAATCGGACGACCTACATTGCAGGATGGCAGGCCCACCATCATCACCAACTCTATTTTTTATCCCTACTCTTATAAAAAGCACTGTCGGTGATGATCGTGTGCCTGCCATCCTGCAATATAGGCCGTCCGATCTATATTTGATGGATAGGAAGGAAACTATGGCAATTTTGCAAAAAGATACCCACACCCCTCTCCACATTTGCAAATAAGGCCTTCCGTCGTTCATCCTTTTCCCCCACAAGATAAACTACTCATACAAATGCATCTTGATGTTCCGTGCAACACATGGGCATCTTGCTAGTTGTTGCAAAAAGCCCATGTGTGTGTGAGAGAGAGGGAGAGTGGAGGACGACGGAGTGCATGTGTGAGAAAGACACAAGGAGTGTGTGTGCGATAGATATCATCTTAAAATGAGGCGATAGTGTGTGTGTGCACGATCGAGAGGGCGTGTCTCAAGGAGGGAAGAAAAATCTACATAGATATAAGGAGCAAGAGAGAGACATGTATGCGATGGTGGAAGCATGAGTGTGCGGGTGTATAAACCTATCTAGAAGCTAGCTAGTCGATAAATGTTTGTGAGAGAAATACGAGTCGGGGTGCGAAAGTGAGAGTTTTGTGTGTCTGAGAGGGAGATGGTAGTCGGGAAGGGGAGTGGAAGCAAGAGTTGTGTGTGTGTGTCTGTGAGAGAGAGAGAGAGGAGACGGTAGTCGGGGTTGTCTGATCGGTAAACAAATGAATAATGTCAGTCTGGGATGGAGACGAAAAGGAGACTGCAACAAATGTTATGTCTACAGGAGAGAGAGCAAGAGTAATTTTAGTGGTATGAGTCATATGTAGAGACATATAGGGTGTGTGAGAGAATCCCATAGAGAGAAAGGCAAACTGATAGACGAGTGGAGACTGTGTGTGGCGGTGAAAAAGAAAGCTTAGTTATCGAGTGATACTAGAGAATAGTAGAGACGTGAGAGATAATGAAAACCATGTAATGTATAATGATAGGGAGATTGTGACACTTCTCAAGGGAGACGTCAAGAGACCATGTTTGCGAGGATTGGAGAAACACGAAGTGAGCATGCGGGTGAGCTGGAGAAAAAGAGTGATAGCTACCTGAAGGAGCATGCATGCGAGAGAGATGGGCGTGAAAGGAGTGAACAAAAAAGGGATTCAAATATTTGAATTCGAGAAGATGATACATGTAATCCATACTTGAACCAAAATTGATCTATCAAACATGCATACTCATATGAATTCACACACATCTATGTTATTTAATATGTAGATATTACTGATCCATACATTTTAGTAGAACATAATTTGGTTAAATTTTTTCGAATTCAACCTTAAGATTTCGAGATCATTGTATTTGTAAATCATATTATACATATAAAGGAGCGGAATTCTTTTTTGTGCTTTTGAAAGTATATATAAAAAAATGATGTATATAGAATGTAATTCCAATTGAAAATGGATCCCGCCCGAAAAAAATAGAATACAAATGGGATTCGAATTGAGTTGGCACGGTAAACGTGCACTCTGCAAAATTTGAACAAAGCGGGGAAAGTCGCAGTAAACGCCCGAAACCAAAATCCGCGAGATGGAAATCACTACTGCCTATCCCTGCCACGCAAAGCCTATCTGCTGGATTTCTATAGGTTTTGATAGGGGTAGGTTTGTAATTTCACCCAAACGTGACGCAACCGCCTCTCACCCGGATTCATACATGGTGGGCGCCAAAACAAAGTGTGTCCTCGGCCGAAATTGACTCCCTCCCCGATTCATATTAATACACGGTGGGCGCCAAAAACAAACTCTCGTCGGCAAATATTCGGTGTATGCGAGATTACTGTCCTATCCCCAACCGACTAATGTTGCTGTGACTTAGTAGAAATTTGAAACAGGGGCTAAGTTTGTAAATTTCCTCGCATTTGAGACAAGTGCGCCCTGAATACATGGTTCCCCCCTTCCTCCCTACCTCCCCTTTCCCCATTCGTACTCCGTAGGCGCCAAAACACCCTCTCCACCCCACCCTCCTCCGTCCGTTACCGTCCGCCACCCCATCCACCGCTGTCCTCCTCCAGCATGCCGGAGCTGATACCCCGATGCCGCCGTCCATTACAAGAGATCAACCTCTCTCATCCACGCCTTCGGACCGGGATCCTTGCATCCTGTCCTCTCGCTTCATCCCCGCCGTCGTCCACCTTGCCGGCGCTGCTCCTACGACCGTCTCGTTCACCGCGCCCCGCCGCCACCGTCTATCCTCCTAGATCTGCTTCCATGCCACCGACAGCCATCGCTACCACAGCAGCGTCAAATTCTCAGCCGATGCGTACATGGCGCCGCACCAGAGGCGGTACTCTTTCGTATCTGCTCAACTTATTTATCGCAGCAAGAAAATAGATCGCCACTGCTTTACTCTGATTTCTTGTCTAGGTTGCGAAGTTTCCTTTGTCCGGTTTGCACCCTCGGATCCGCCATGGCACGCTCAACACTATACTCCCAATGCTTATGGTTTTCCCCTTTTATATTCCACACTAGTTAAATCACAGTAGACTAAATTTCAAAATTGGGTCAGTCGATTTTTCAGAGCTCGCCGGAGTTCGCTAGTGCGATCGAAGGGGCTTTGGTGGTTGTGGGGCCTCGCTGAACGAAGAAAACTCGACGCGGGTGGGGTTTGGGGCGGGGGTGGGGGGTGGGGGTGGTGGAGGAACACAGGCGGTGGGGGCCGGTGGTCCGGCCGGCGGCCCGTGCGGTGTTCTATATGGGAAGAATCAGAGACGAGGAAGAAGAAGGGTTAAGAGACGTAGGATCTTCATCCAACCGCCTGAAATGGTTGAGAGACAGCTGGGAGTTGCATTCTTAATGCGCTCTAGTTAATCATGTGCGGGCACTACGCAACCAACATTTTATTATCCAAAATCTGCTTTCTCTTCTTTACCATGTTCCTCTTCCGTTCTTCTTTAATATGTACTCTCTCCGTTCCTAAATACAATTCTTTGTATAGATTCCACCATGGACTACATATGGAGCAAAATGAGTGAATCTACACTCTAAAAACGTATCTGGATACATCTGTATGTGATCAATAGTGGAAATCTCTACCAAGACTTATATTTCGGAATGGAGGGAGTATGATAATAGTAAAGTATGTTCCTTGTACTGAAGATGAGCAGGGACATTTGCAGTGTAGAGGTCTATACAGTCGGTTGTGATGGACACTTTGAGCCTCTTTGATTCGTAGGATCTTGTAAACATAGGAATAGGATTTGTAGTGGCCTGCCCACTTGAATCCTATAAGAATAGCAAGGAAATGCGGGGAGCTGTGTCGCCTTTGAGAGTTACACAGATATTAACAGTACCGCACCTTCACTTGAAGAGAGCTGGTATCCGAAGCCTTTCTAGCCGTACCGGCAATACTAGCACATATATTCCAGCAAGTTCCACTTTGCTGATTTTACTCTGATGCTTAAGGTTTTCCCGTTATATCTACACTATGATCTGTGTAGCTACTTTGTGTCGCACTAGCAGCAGTCCACTCTTGAAGCTAAACACTGCAATGACTTACAAAATTGGCACCAAGGAAATCAGTGCCATTCTGGATGCAATGAAACTCATACGCTCCCCACCTGTTGATTCTTGTTCAGAATATGATCCTAATGACTATTCTAACCTCGAGGAGTCAAAGGCAGATGGCCTGTCCTGTTCACCCATCAAGGTGCTTGTTCTAATTTGGAAATGTTTTATTGATTGTGGGTATCTTGCATATGTTGTCTTGTATTTCTTCTACTTTGTTTCACCGCCATCTGCTTAGTTTACTCATCATATATGTCGAGATGCCATGCCCATCCATTATCAATACATATTCCATATATCATCATACCTTGTTTTTCCACTCAAATGTTGTTCTTGTGCATCAGACATCAAAAAGGAAGAGGGTGATTTCCGAACCTGAAGGAGCACCAGCAAAGTCCTTGAAAAACGTGGTGGTGCCGGACAAATCAGACAACACCCACTTATATTGGCTGTACAACCAATGACACAAAACGTAGGACCGACTCCAGCAGACTGTACCCATACTTCCCTGGCCACACCACTAGACCCACCACACAGGACCTGCACTCCAGCAAAAGGTATACCGATTTCATTTGCCATAGCACCAGCTGTACCTCAGAAAAATCCCACTCCAGCAAAAAGTACAGCAAGTCCACCGGCCGAAGACCTATCCCAACTGTAGAGACAGCCAATTCCTACATATTGGAACCCCATTCCATTTATTCCCATTTTAAAAGACAATGCTTTCAATGTTGTTAGGGACTACGTGCATATATTCCCATCATGGGAAGATTATAGTGAAGACAAACACCATTTTCACATCTTCCTGTCCAACTTACGTGTAAGTGCTATTATTCATGGTTATTATTTTCCTGTTTCCTGCTGATTGAACACATCAATGATTTACATTACATTGTTGTAACTAGGTGAGGGTCAATCCGGATAGTCATGACGAGCAAAGCTTGCTTGTGCTTTTCAAGGAAGCATTGCAGTAGTATCGGTGTTACTTGAGGAAATCACACTTTGATGCAAGTCTATAAACGAATTTCCGGTGAAGTCTCCTATGCTAAATTTAGAAGACATTGAATGTTAAAACCTTGTTATGCACTGGTCTCGTTCCCAGGATGAGGTACTGTCTATGAAATCACACGACAACTTGAACTTCTACTTTTCCGCATGTGCCTTACGAATCTTTTTTGCAGGAAATCTGCTTGAAGAAGAATTCCGGTTTGAAAAGAACGACAGGATATCGCAAATATGCTGCCCGCTGCTTTGCTCTTGTTAGTACCTGTTGTCCTGTATCACTGTACTTGCATACATACCTGGTTTATTATGTGACATCAGTATGCATGATAGCTTGCTTATCAATTGTTCGCTCCAAATTATCTGATTTGTATGAATGGTTACATTAGTGTAGAATATATCCAATGCCAATGTTTTTTTAGCTCTGCATTGTTCTCGTAAGTACATGCTGTCCTTTATCAGTGTACTTATAATGACAGGTAGTTGTTCATGTACCATCACTCTGCAGCTTATTTTCCTTTGCCCTCAATTTTCTACACATCAGATCTATATTTACTCTTACCATAAGGTTGGTACTGAAGAAGTTTAGCTGTGCATTGCTCTTGGCTGTACCTTTTGCCTGTATCGCTACACTTACATTTATAGCTACTTGGTTATGTAGCATCACTCTTCATCTTATCTTAAATGTTCTCTATTTTTTCCTATATAATCACATCTATATTTACTCTTAACAAAATGTAGAATAAAGGCAATTCTTTTGAAGAAGATTCTGTGGTAAACTTCTTGAATTGCCCCCCATCAGCATGGACAAGGCCTTTATAGAGCCTGTCTTCACCAATAATGTAAGTTTGTCCATCTCAAGCCTTCAAACTTTGTTGTATATATTTGATTAGGCATGACTGCAATAGCTGTTTATTTTTGGTGTTCACATCAAATTGCTTGTTTAAAGTTTATTACGTAGTTCATAAACAAAAGTTTGTCCTTTCTCAATTTAAGTTTTCAGTTGTACAACCAAGTTCCTTCATCATACCATGTAAATTAAACTATACAGAGCAAGTGATCTTCTTTTGCACTGCATGTATGCTTCTATTCTTCATCCGTAATCTAGTGGTGTGGTGAACCTACCCACTAAAGCACAATGTCATATTCTGCAGTGTCTTAACTATGAACAATGTCATATCATTCTACTATTATTTAAACCATCTCTTTATTTGCCAATCTGAAATGGTATAAATTGATAGCACACTAACCATTGATACTTATGAGCTCTTGATCTGTAATCCAGTGTTGTCGTGAAGCTGCCAGCTCCTTCGCAATGTCATTTCCTGCCATGTCTTGACCTGAACAATACCATATTGTGTTAATGCAATTTTAAACAGTGTCACCTTATTCGTCAGTAAGAAATGTGATGAATTGTCAGCACTGATACTTTTATGTGCAAAACCTGTCATCTGTCTACTTGTTTATCTTTCAGAGTGAGGAAGATATAAGTGTTGAACAAGCGCAGTCTCATAATCTTGCTCAGCTACTTGCGCTGCAGCTCCCCAGCAGGGCTAACCTTTCTTGAACTCTATTGAAGTGCTGTCGGTTTTGTATTTTATTTTGTCAGCGTGTTTATTTGCACTGGTGGCGATCTTTGATGCCCAGTGTATGTAACCTGCTGTCTACTTGTGCTTGATTATCATAGTGGCGAACTTTGATGCCCAGTGGATGTAATATGCCGTAATTTTCTTTATTGTATAGTCTAGGTTTTTTCTTATTCACGATGCTACAGTTATTTTATTGTATATATATCCTTTCTTTGCAGTAAACCGGCCAAACAGTAAAATTACGGTACATAATCGGGCCGTCATCCAATCACGATGTAGGTTGGGCCTGAAACGTGCCGAACAGCTCACGGGCTGGCAGTAGCCCGAAATGAACCCCAGCCCATGATTGTGCGAATTGAATCACGGGCTTTTAACAGGCCAAAATTGTCTTGGTCCTTGTTTGGCCCAATCAGATATCGGCTGCGAGCAGGCCGTATGCAAACTGGGCCGTAGTTAGGCCTGACTATATGACGTGCTTTTAACAGGCCGAAATTAATATAGGGCCGAAATGTTAAACGAGCCCTTAATAGGCCAAAACTAATATCAGGCCGAATTACTAAGTGGACCTTTAGCAAGTGGGCCCAAAAGCATAATGTCCAGTTGACGGGCCGAATCCAATATGGGCCATATTTGAGCCCAAAGCCTCTTAAAGGGCCGGACCTGATCTGGGCCGTAATTTGGCCCAGAATGTGTTAGGCTTTTAACGGGCCAGTTCTCATATGGGCCACTATTAGGCCCGGAACGTGGCAGGCCATTAATGGACCGGATCAAATATAGGCCAACATTTGGCCCAAAACATGGCAGCCAGTTAATGGGCCGGCCTACTAGGGTCCTCAAAATCTTGTGGGCCTACAGCTGGGCCGGCCCATTAATGTCGGTGAAATCTCGTGGGCCTTTAGCTGGGCCGGCCCATTATGATCCGCAAGAATCTTGTGGGCCTTTACCTAGGCCGGCCCATTATGGCACACAAAAATCTTGTGGGCCTTTACCTGGGCCGGCCCATTATGGCACGCAAAATCTTCTGGGCCTTTACCTGGGCTGGCCCATTATGGCCCGCAAAATCTCATGGTCCTTTAGCTGGGCCGGCCTATTATGGTCCGCAAAATCTTGTGGGCCTTTAGCTGGGCCGGCCCATTATGGTCCGCAAAATTTTGTGGGCCTTTAGTTGGGCCGGCCCAATTGACCTTGATGGGCCAGTCCACGTGTCAACATATCATAGGCGTGTCTCGCCCATTGGATGAGTGACACCTGTGCCAACACAGACTGACACGTGTCTCCTCTAGCCAATGATGATTTTACACGTGGAAAATCCCCATTGGTCGGGGCTGTTAACGGGTTACTGGATCCAAAACCCGACCCGATAGCTTAACGGCGTTCCGTTACGGTGGATGCCACATGTCGGTCACCCTTGACGAAAGCACTTCTGTGACGCGCGATTTATCATCATGGAAGTGGACACTTCCATGATGATAATTTTGGTAATGTCATGGAACACTTCTACGACAGCACAGGTATGACTATCTCGATTCTATCATAAATTTTTCATGGACGTACATGCATGACAAAAAACGCGACCTACTGTGACAAACACGTATCATCACGGAAGTGTATTTTTTTGTAGTGCTCCCTGCCGTATTGTCCGCAGATCCGACCTGCCACCGCCGACATCCCAACGACCCTCAGGTATAAGTTATTCGAAAGCGGCCTTGCTCTACTGCCCCAGCTCCCCACGTGTCTGCATGTGCATCTTTTTCTACTCCCATCAGCTCTTCCAAAGCCACCTAAATTTTTAGTATTATTAGAGGTAAAGCTACTTCATGCATTCGAATCTAGGGCTTTGTTCAAACAACGAAGAAAGGGGGGAAAGTTGTAGCATGAATCTAGGACTTGATTCAAAGAGGAAATAATATGGTGAAAGTAGTAGAAACCGGATACCCAACCGGTCTCTTGGTTGAAAAGGGAAATAATGGGAAAACGCAGTACAAACTGGATAAGGAACAGATCTATTATTGGTTGAAGAAAGGATAGAAAGTGGCGGCTGGTGGACAAGTCAACAGAGTATGTCCAGGATTAGATTTGCTGCCATCACATAGTTAAAGGCCTCCAGGATTAGATTTGCTACCCTCACATAGTAAAAGGTCTCAGGATTAAATTTGCTGCCCTCACATAGTAAAAGGTCTCCAGGATTAGATTTGCTGCCCTCACGTAGTAAAAGGTCTCTAGGATTAGATTTGCTGCCCTCACAGTAAAAGGTCTCCAGGATTAGTTTTGCTGCCCTCACATAATACAAGGTCTCCAGGATTAGGTTTGTTGCCATCACATAGCATGAACAAACTCGGCATCACCACTTTATGCCTCCTTGTAGGTACATTGTGCTGATGCGTCCACTGTCGCATGTCCTTATACCAACCTTTTGTTGTTGTTAATGTAAGGGCGCATGTAAAATGAAGCGATCACAGTATTACCTTAGGGACATGTCTAACCAGTGTTATTGTTAATCTAATGCCTCCAGTGATAAGATGCAATTATACTGCATTACAAATGGCACTCCTGCTGTTTTCCCCAGTATGATAAGTAAGTTGCTCCTTTACGCTGCTGAGTGTCCTGGTGTCCCCACGGTCCCATGCCCTTAAACCAACTCTTTAGCTGCTGTTGATTTACTGTGTCTGGTAAACAAGCAAAGCCACCATTAAAGTAACCCCATATTTGAGGAATCTCATTGTTGATCGTAATGCTTCTGGTAAAATGAAGCATTACTGACGTTTTAAATTTTATACTATCGTTGCGTGATTGCCATGAACATAATTAAGACGCTTCTTTTAATTTTGTATATGTTTCGTATATTCTTATTGACCAGCAACTGTTTACTTTCTATCTTTTAGTACAGATAGGGATATCCATTTCACCTTGTTGCTATTGTGACCTTTTGGTGAACTGCACAAAACACTTTTTTTTGGAATGAGTGTCTTGGGTAGTTCAACTAAAATGTCACGTGGGCAACATCTCTCAATTTTGGTGGAACTGCACAAAATGGTGATTGGAGTTTCCAAAATCTCCGTCAAGTTCTGTTGGTAATCTTGTGCAACATTTTATTAGCCTTTGCAATATGGAGCCGTCACTATCAACACAATGGCACTTTATTTTAGTGGAACTACACAGAAGGGTAAGAAAATTGTAGTTGTACCTTAATTGAGCCGGACAGCCAGCCTTAATGTTCCTCAATTTTAGTGCAACTACTAAAGAAGAACCTGCCAGATCACGAGAGCAAGTACTTCTTGCTAGTTGAATGATGCAATGTTTGCTTCATTTCAGGTGAACTTCAGAAAAAGGCGCATGAATTGAATCATGGAACTCCAGGCAGACCTCATCCTAGTGGAGTAGCAGGTTGAGTTCAAGGAGGCTGCTATTAAAGCGAAATCATGCTCTCTTGTCTCCTTGTTTGTGTTGTGCAAACAGGAATACTCAACTACAGATCTTGTGACGGTCAAGAGCATTCGCCAAGTTCTTCGATTGTATGACATGGCTAGCCAAGATGGATTTAATCCCGATATTCACTTTATCAAAAGGCTCTAATGGGTTGGTTCTGAATCTTGAAGGTGGGAATCAATGAGATGTGTAGGCATCTTTGTTGTACTTATTATTTGTATCTTATTTGTTGGTTTTGAATCTTGCAAGCTGGGAATCAATGAGATGTGTAGGCATCTTTGTTGTACTTATTATTTGGATCTTATTTGCTGGTTCTGAATCTTGCAAGCTGGGAATCAATTAGATGTGTAGGCATCTTTGTTTTACTTATTATTTGGATCTTATTTGTTGGTTCTGAATCTTGCAAGCTGGGAAACACAGCATGATGATGCAGAGGACAACAACCATAACAAATAGTTCAAACTTGGTAGTATTATGTTTGTGAAAGTGCGACAAATGTTTTGATCGTGTGTGTCCTAAGAATAATAATTCTAATTGTTGTGCATGTTGATCCTGTGGCACTGATAGAACGAGCCAATGCATTGCTTGTTTTAAGTATAAATTTCTATTAAAGCTAATTAAATTTAAGTAAAGTGACCACTAAATCCTGTTATTACAGTACCAATACCGACCCGCTCGTGAACCAACGTGTGGCCGGAGTAGGTTTCTTAGTGGAGGCGTTTGAATGCACCGACGGTGCATCTTCTGTCGGGCATGCAGCGGACGAGGGAGGGGTAGTAACTGTTGTCGCCTGTACACACTCAGCTTACTGTTGAATCCAGTTCCCCAAGAGCTGAAAAACGAACTGCTGCCACCGCCTACACACTCGTTCACTCAAAGAGACTCTAATGGCGATCCGAGGGGTGAGCCTGCTGGATATGCACTTCAGCAAGGAGTTCCCCTTTGAGTTCGCCGTTCAGTCCTATGGCTGCACCAAGTTGAATGTGATGTACACCAGCAATACAGACTCGGTGAAGCTCTACCTCGCCTCAGTCGTATGGCTGCACCAGGTTCTAGAGCATTCGCCCATTTCATTGGTAGCGCCGACTGCACCTTCGCTACGGTGGAGAGAAGGAAGAACGCGACGATTCGGCCATCTGGTGCAACAAGCTTGTCGACATCCAGAAGCAATACAAGATCATCAACAACAGGCAGGAGAAGGACTCCGTGGTTGACCTCGCTGAGACCATCATCGACCCCTGATACGCCAACATGAGAGAAGACGACCTGAACACGTGGGAGGTACCTCTGAATCTAGCCTACATAACCTACACTGCCAAGGACGCATACGCATGCTACAACATGTACAGGCAGATCTTGGACATGAGGGCATGTCTGCTTCCCGTAACCGACGAGTACACGGACAGCCGCAGCATCATGATCAAGCGTGCCAGGAAGGTTTAGATGTTGTACTTTATCTGTTTATAAGCACCTTTATCATCTGAGTGTTTCATGCATTAGCCTATGTGTCGTAATTATCTGTTTTGTCTGAAATATTTCTTTTAAGAACCCATTAACCTGATTGCTTTTTTAGTGGCTATTTGCTTATGTATGTAACTAGTTCACTTGTCCGTTAAAAAAAACTAGTTCACTCGGCTGCCGTGCTTTGAATCTCCTTCCTCCCAACATATTACTCTCCTCAATTGGACCCAGCAGGTCTCTGAATTTTCCCCCACTTTCTTTTTTGGTGTAAACTGAGTTTTCTCCTAGTACTTTTCCCAAGAACCAACTCAACTGTCCCACGTCTAGCCTAAAAATTAATAATACCCCACGCACTATTACTCATCAAATTTAAATGACATTTTATTTCGTAAGTTGAAAGTTCTTACAAAATAATAATAATAATTGTTTATATATAACTTGGCAAGTTAACTCCTAGTGATTGCGTACATAAGCTTGCAAAGATTTTACTGACCAATGCAGTAATAGACGTGCAATCATGTGTTTATGTTTGTATAACATTTCTCCGTCTAGCCCAACATGATATTTTCACCCAGCCCAGCAAGTCCACGGATTTTTAGAAAAATTCAAATGGGATTTAAACGGGCCGCATAGATGCTACATCATTGTTTCACCCAGCCCACCAAATGGACTAAAAAAACAAATGGACTGGCTGACATGTGGGCCAGTAGGTCAAGCCTAAGAAGGCGTTGGATTTACATCCAACGGCCGACATTCTTCTTCAATCTCTCGTCTTCTTCCCCCAGCGCTGCCAGAACCGCCTGCTCCAGCCTTCGGCTTCCAGAGGTGTTGTTTTGCGCTCCTCAGTGAAACGCTACCCCACCAACGGCCAGGCCATCCCTCCACTCCGCACCTCCTGTTATTCTCTGTAGAGTGTAGGGCCACCCGCACCCGAACCAGTCAAGTTCCCCACTCCTCTCCATCTGCGACTCCACTACCGTGTCTTCCCCATCTCCGGATCGTTCCAGTCTGGGGCCTCGCCGCCGTCCACCACCTCGGAGCGCTCGGCGCGGCGTGGTCAACATACGGGAGTCATCGGAAGAGGACTGTACGTGGAGAGCCTGACGGCTGGGACCCACGAGGTCCATGGTCGCACGCAAGGAAATTTCATCCTTATTACGCACTGTACGTGGAAAGGGCTTCTGTATTTCACAAAAAAAAACGTTCCCCCAGCTGACAGGTCGGACCCACCAGCTATATCTTCGCACGCAATGAAGTGCCTCCTTATTACGCACAAAAAAATGAATACCCCCCTGCTAGCTGGGACCCACCATAGTGGGTGGCTGACTTGTGGGCCTACTAAGTTGACGAGGACGGAGGGTTTTGTCAACTTAGTCAATATGAACAATTCTAGATCCAGTGACCATACGATGTCCATCCAACGGCCGTAGAGCTTCTTCAACCTCTGGTCTTCTTGCTCCAACCGCCCAAAGCAGCGCCGGTTGTGCCGCGCGCTCCTGCCTCTCGTGGCCGGCTGTGATGCCGCGGAGGCCTCACCGCCCCCTACTACTCCCACCGCTGGCCCAGGGCATCCCTCTACTCACCCACACCCCTGGTTATTCTGTGGCGACGGCAGCCTCACGCCGCAGCCGAACCAGTGAACCCTCGTACTCCTCTCCGCATGGGCATCCACTGCCGCGTCTTCCCCGGCTCCGCGTCGTCCCCTTCCTAGGCCTTGCCGTTGTCCACCACCTTGGTGCTCTCGGTGCAGCGTGGTCAATGTGGTCAACGTGGAGAGGCTGACAGCTGGGTCCATGGCCACAGCCTAGTTTTTTTGTGATTTGCCAAGTAAGTCACTTTGTTAGGCCTGTTGGGCTGCAAATCTTTCAAGATGAGGAGAGCTTCCTTCGGCCGGCCGAGAAAATGGCCATCAGTAATGAGAAATGGGTTGTACATTTTTAAAACACATCAAACCGGCAATTAGTTTCAAATAACTTTTTTTCATTTCGAGATTTTAAATTGCATTTATTTTTATGCGTGGACAATTTGTTGGATTTTATATTGATATACATTTATTTTTAAAATCATTTTGAATGTGACTCAAAATTTCGGGATTAAAAGCAGTTCGGACCGCACCGAAATATGGAAAATTTTGTATAATTTTTTAACCATGGCCATAATATGGGTTGTAATGCTAACAAAAAGAATATGGGCTCCAAAAAAACCTTAAGAATTAGCAAATGGGCTGTAAATTATTAGAAATAATGGCAGATGGGATGTATGCTATTTCCACACATTTGAGGCTTTCCTAAAAAAAAGTTGACGCACAAGCAGCGACTGTTGGATTTCCATCCAACGGTGGTCGAGCTTCTTCAATCTCTGCTCTTCCTGCTCCAGCCGCTCAAACAAGCGCCGGTGGGACTGCCTGCTCCCTCCTCCCCGCGGCCGGCTGTGCTGCCGCGCAGGCCTCACCGCCCCACCGTACTCCCATCACTGGCCTAGCCATCCCTCTACTCACCCACACCTGCTGTTATTCTCTGGCGACGGCAGACGAACCAGTAAACCCTCGTACAATCGTACTCCCCTCCGCATGGGAAACAACTGCCGAGTCTTCCCTGCCTCCGTGTCATTCCCTTCCTAGGCCTCGCTGTCTTCCACCGCCCTGGTGCTCTCGGCGCGTCCTGGTCAACGTGGTTAACGACCGACATGCATCTGAAGTCGACTGTACGTGGAGAGGCTGACAGCTGGGTCCACGGCCACACGTAAGGAAATGCCTCCTTATTGCGTGCAAAATAATGATTCCTCCACCTGACATCTAGGACCCACCGAAAGGGCCTCTGTATTTCGCGAAAAAAATGTTACCACCGCTGATATCTTGGACCCACCAGCTATATCTTCGCACACAAGGAAGTGCCTCCTTATTACACAAAAATATGAATACTCCCCCTGCTAGCTAGGACCTAGTATAGTGGCAGGCTGACTTGTGGGCCTACTAAGTTGACGGGGACGGAGGGCTTTGTCAACTTAGTCAATACTCCAGTGACCGTACGACGTCCATCCAACGGCCGTAGTGCTTCTTCAACCTCTGGTCTTCGTTCTCCAGCCGCCCAAAGCAGCGCCGGTCGTGCCGCATGCTCCTGCCTCCTGTGGCCGGCTGTGATACCGCGGAGGCCTCACCGACCCCTACTATTCCCACCGCTAGCGAGGCCATCCCTCTACTCACCCACACTCCCTGTTATTCTGCGGCGACGGCAGCCTCACACAGCAGCCGAACCAGTGAACCCTTGTACTCCTCTTTGCGTGGGCATCCACTGCCGCTTCTTCCCTGGCTCCGTGTCGTCCCCTTCCTAGGCCTCACCGTCGTCCACCGCCGTGGTGATCTCGGTGCGGCGTGGTCAATGCGGTCAACGACCGACTTCCATCGGAAGAGTACTGTGTGTGGAGAGGCTGACAGCTGGGTCCACAGCGGCCGCAAGGAAGTGCCTCCCTATTACATGCAAAATAATTATTCCTCCACTTGACAGCGGGGACACACCGGACGGGCCACCGTATTTCACGAAAAAAACGTTTCCCCCTGACTGTTGGGACCCGCCAGCTACATCTTCGCAAGCAAGGAAGTGCGTCCAAAAAAACCATTCACCCCCCTAACTGCTGGGACCCAGCAGTGAAGTGCGTCCAAAAAAACGATTCGCCCCCTGACTGCTGGGACCCACCAGCTACATCTTCGCACGCAATGAAGTGCTCCTTGACTGCTGGGACCCACCAGCTACATTTTCACACGCAAGGAATTGCCTGACAGTCGGGACCCACTTGGGCGAAGCGTATGTAGCGTTGTCATTCTAGTCGCAAACGTGTACGTACATACTGGTGGATGTAGAGGCGTGCACGTGTCGTAGTAGAGGCTCGTACGTGTCGTAGTAGAGGCACGCAGATAGCATGTACACGTACATGCAGCGGACAGTGTGCAAGAAAGAAAATACGGCCACGTATGTGTACATACGGGCGGGGTCTCGAACACCTACTCGCGCATACGTACGGCCAGGGCTCGTGTACGTGGCTGGGTCAGAACAGAGAAACAACGTCGTCATCGTGTTCATGGGGAGCCAACCGGCTAGGTCGGAACGAAATGCGTCGTCGTGTTCATCGGGAGGGCTTGGACGGAACATGCGATGGAAATGAGGCCTGGCGTACCACAGAACGGAGGAAACGGCCTTGTGTTCGACAGGGCACATTTGAAACTGGATCCTGTTCATCAGGAGGGGTCTGGCGTACCGCAAAATGGAGGAAATGGACCTCCTACGGTCGAAACGGGGGTCCTGTTGATCGGGAGTGGTATGGCGTACCGCAAATCGGACGAAATGGACTTGTGTTGGAGCACTACGGTCGAAACTGGGGTGATGTTCATCGGGAGAGTGTGCCGTACCGCAAAACAGACAAAATGGACTTGTGTTGGAGCGCTACGGTCGAAACGGGGGTCCTGTTCATCGGGAGGGGTGTGGCGTACCACAAATTTGGACTTCATGGGATACTGTTCATCTCCACCGTCGACCTCCTCCAGCCTCCCCGGGCTACCGTCGACCTCCTCCAGCCTCCACGGGCTCCTGTTCATCCAGCCTCCACCGTGCGCTACTCCACCGGCTACTGTTCAACCACCCCTCCACGGGCACCCCTCCACCGTCTACTGTTCATCCAGCCCTCCACGGGGTCGTCCTATTCTTCCAAAGGCAACGCCACAGGGTCCTGCATCCACCCCCACCGCTCACTGTTCATCCAAATCCCCCCACAACGCTCACTGTTTATCCAATCGATTAGCTTTAGTTAGCAGCAGTAGCGAAGGAATCGCTCGGTCGAGTTCAGTTAACAGCCATCGATCGATCGCTCGGGTTCAGTAACGCATAGCCTGCAGTGCAATCGCTCGGGTTCAGTTAGAGCCCAACGCCTCGCTCGGGTTCAGTTAGAGCCAACGCCTCGCACACACGCGCGTACGTGTACGAGAAATGCGCATTGCTCGGCCCCCGACTGCCACCGTAATTGGGAACTCCCCGAAATTTTCGTCGCCCTCGCTTCTACCACGGTTTTTTCCATCATGGACGGCCCAAAGTATGTCATGCAGCTGCGTCTCCAGCCCACCCAGGATGAAAAGCCCATTTTCTGTCATGATTTTTATCATAGAAGTAGGAGCCCACCATATGTAAGACATATTTTTTTTCGTTCGGCCCAAAATGTCACGGATGCGTCTTTTTTTTGTAGTGATATGCATGCAAGGGTATATTAATGTCCTTGGTTGCTAGTATGAGGCAAACCCCATCAATTTTACCTCGATTAGTGTTAGTGGCCTTTTGCAAATTGTAATTTTGATATAATGGCCTTGTGTACGAAAAAACGGAGGTAGTAACTATATTTGACTTTCTTCCCCATTGTGGTGACATTGACGATATCTCGAAAGTTATGGTTTGGTGAAGTGCGTTCGACGGAGAAGACCATTGAGGGAGAGCATGGTAAGTCGTTCGCAAGTGCCGCCTGCAAGCCGAGACAACCTCCTTATTTGCATCCAATAAGTCCATTGAACCAAAGGACACGTAAATGTACTAGTACTACTAGTACAGAATAGCGTCGTCCGTCTAGCTTAGTGCAGTGAGGTGGTGTCTCGAACAAGACGATGGAGAAGCAGAGTCAGCGAAGAGTGAAATGATGGTTGCTTCATCCGTGTTTTGTGATTTGATGTCTCACTGCTCTGTGATTTGTGATACAAGGGAAAGGGAGTAGACTCTGTGCTCTATACTGTACATGCATCCAAGATAGGAGAAAGAGGAGAGACGTTGCATTTGTCTATTCCTTCAATCAATCAATCAATCAATCAGGGAGCTCCGGTTACATCTTTCTGGCTTTGGCAGCACCGTCCACAATAGTTCCCATCGATGCCAAAACCTATTTTCACATTTGGCTACGCATTGTGGATGCCCTTAACCGTAACAGCTCGTTTTGCTCCTGTGTGCTATATATACAAATCTCAATTATATTGATCCAAAAAATTAAAGAATCAAGATTAGTAAAAAGGAGGTGATTTTGCAGTGCGGATGGCGGTGGGGGGGGGGGGTTCTTATTTTTAGAGGACGTTGTCCTGGCAGTTTGCTAACATGTGGTCCCATGTGTCAGTGCTTTACCAAGCCGATCCGCATCCCACATGAGGCAGCACAACGACAGAAGCAACATGTGGTTAACTTAAAGAAGATGAGGGAGAAGCGGATTCAGCAACAAGTGAAATGATGGTTGCTTCATCCCTCTAACTTCCTTTTTTAGCATTATTACTTCGTCCCTCGAACTTAACTGCGGGAAAGGTGCAGCTTTGTGATTTGACGCCTCATGTTCGGCGGCTTCCTTTAGCATTATTGCTTCATCCCTCTAACTTCCTTTTTTAGCATTATTGGTCATTACTACGCAGGTGCCATGACTGGGGTGCTTCACCCCGGCTGCTTTGCACTGTATTTCGGTATGGCACGTGGACCCGGTAGCTCGATGTCCCACATGTTGGAGAAAGGGACTAGAAGATTTATGAAAGTGAGCGATCCACTCTTACGACGGAGGAGTAGACGACACGACAGCCCAGTGAACTGTCACTTGTACTGTATAGTACTATAGTTTTGCTGTTTCGCACGATCCATTGATACAAACCCGATTAAACAGGAATGGGCGGTATTTTTCCCGCGCGGTAGATGATACTGTCCATACATTTCAAAGGCAATTTTAATGTATGCAAACTGAATAGTTAAGTAATAATATGATATCTAGTAAAACTAAAAACACATATGATTTATTGTGTTAGAGTGTAGTAGTAGTGATGTATTGCATAGTTGTTATATGTAACATGCGAGAACGTGTAGAGATGTAGTTTTGGAGGGCCTACAGAGAGAAAAGCATAATACGGTCACCGAACTTCAGAATAAGCTGATTATGGTCACTATATACGTTTTGCGATGATTATACGGTCACTTGCTCACGGTTCAGCATCAGATTGCAATCTTTTGACCGACCAAATAGTCTGCGTGGCACCATGTTGACTAGTTAAATTGACCATGTTCCTTGTGGGTCCCACCTGTCAGTTCGCATAGGGAAAAGGTCAGATAAACACAAATTTACGCAGGCGCGACAAGACTCCAACGCGTGCACGGGAATCACGTGGTTATGTATGTGTCTGTCAGGGCCTGATGTCATGGAGGGGGCATGGGAGAGATAGCACAAGAAATGAGAGTGGTCTAGAGAGAGAGAGACGAATATGATGTCAGAATGAGAGATTCCCTTTAGTGTGTATATGCAAGGGGGGAGGGTATAGAGGCACCAGGAGAATTTTTATCGTGTGGTGTCTGTTTGGTATTTGTGGGTGTGAGAACATAACTAGACGTGGGGCAGAGGGTTTGTCACCGCATGAGGTCCGGTGGTTTGAGGTGAGGCCCTTCGTTTGGTTCCGTCCTGCGCCACATTGGTCGGCCCGTGACGCATTTTGGGAGACCCATGGATGACTAGTCGTACAAGACAAAGATATCAGAATTGTGAAGGACTCTGTGTCCACTGACCAAGCTGGCTAGGATTTGTAATCCTAGGTTCTCGAACTAAGGTAACCCCTTATCTCTGATATTACTATTCATCCAACCTAACTTTAAGGGGCATCCTATAGAATGCTCTGCTAGAATCATACTCATCGATTAGGAAGAGGTGTAAGACAATGCGTGAGAGACAGGCCTAAAGATAATGTGCGTACAGGAGACACATAGGCAGGTCTATGTATATAGTAAGGGTCGATGGGGATTGTGCGTGTGTGTGCTTGTGAGAGGAAGAGTGCTTGTGATAAAGGTTAGTGAAACCAGTCGTAACTGGTTACGAGACGGTCGGTTTCCGGCTTTCTCTACTGAGGTGCTCGTCCGGCTCAACCGGGACACAATCGCAGTAGTTCTCCCAGCGCTACCTTAGCCGATAGAACGGAACATAAGGTACCAAAACATGGGAGCCGGGCAAACCCAACCAATGACCCAAGACATGATTCGGAGTCGATGCATATAGTACTATAAGTTTGGGGTGCCGAGCGACCGAAAAGGTGGTCGGACTTTATTGCCGTTCTATGAAGCCCCTAGTATGACTAGGCGAACGCGAAGCATGGCTGTCATTTTCGGCAAAGGGGCGTCGACGATACGCGACGGCTGGTGAGTATTTTCTAAGTCCACGCGTTGTAGTAGGATGATATGTCTATGTATATGAGTATGATGTATGAAAAGAGGTGTTATTTGGCGGAACCTGTGGTGGCCGGACTGGAGGGGGTTGTGAGTGAATCAAGAAAGAGTCCGAACTGCCTTCTACCTACATGTTCCTGCCATTGTTTGTTCGGGCTAATTCCACGCTGCCAACCCTGTTCTGCGTCAATCGTTAGTTTTTTAAAGGCAAATGTTTGAAAGTAGTTGGGCATCCTCTTGTGGTTGGTCCCAAGGTCCTTGATCGGGCCCCGGTGGGCCCAGCCGTTATACCGTGAGGTAATGCGGACTCCTCAATGGGTGTTCGGATGGCTGGCCTGAGTAATTTACCACGTGGAATCTAGTCGACGTGGTTTATCCCGTTGACATACTCTAAACTACCGCATGGTGGGAAGGTGCCGAAGATTTATTCTTTGGCGTAGCATTTTTTGGGTGATCCGAAGACAACCGTTAGAGTGGTGGGCCAATAAAACTTGGCCCTTGCGCCTTACATCTTTTATGAGATATTTTTCATGGCTTCATACCCTTGTGGGCTTTGTGTGTTATGGAGCCCCCGGACTACTAGGTCTAGAGGTACTGCAATTGACTTGCTGTGGTTTATGTGATCCTGGGCGATCGGCTGTACTGTTATGCTCTGTGGGGGGTCTTGACGAGGCACCTCCCCTTATTGCTTCCAGCCTGCGACCAGCCGCTTTGTTTTGAGGATCCTGCATTCTCTGTTGGTATGCTTTGCCGTCCTTCTAGGAGTGCCATGAACTTCGCATGGTTGATCGAGCGTGTGGCTTTAGTTGCTCTTTGTCCGTTGACCGGACTGGTATTTACCGGACCTGGCGCCAGTTTCCTTAGCTTAACTTTTGTTGCCATTGTGCCGGGGCTTGAGGGTGTCTCTTCGCATATCCTTCTTACTGTCTTGGACCGTAATGATGTGAGGACATCAAGGTGTGCGCCCTGGGTTCTTCTGCTTGGGTTGAGGTAGCCAGTTGTGCTGTGTATGCTATTTATTGGGGCTATCGAGTTCGTGCCTTTCAGTGGCCAGTACCTTGGTCCACCTATCCGTTACCAAGTCTTGGTCAGCTTTAAGCTGCTCTTGCCTCTTTTGCAGGCTCCTTGCCGTGGCCATGAGCCTTCGCTTGAAGCGAACTTGTTCTACTGGATCTTCAGGTACGCCGAATTCGTCATTGCCGAGGCTTACCTCGTCGTCGGAAGAGGTTGTATAGTGGTCCTTCTTTAAGTATCCCATTGTGACCGGTCTGGCCAGCTTGAAGGTAGGCTGATTAGGACAATATTCCTCTTCGGCACCATCTAGATTGGTTTCGTCTCCGGGGCCGGTGTTGCCGTGGCGGGGCTCAGAGCGGCGCTGACGACGCCCATGGTTTGCTTTTCTCCCTGAGGGGTTATCTTCCGTTGCCTCGTCGCCATTGGTTTCCTTCGGAGTGTCCACCATATATATATTGTATGAGGAGGTTGCCGTCCACCGCCTTATGAGCGGTGGCTCCTGTAATTCTCCTACATCGTCGTCCATACCGTCAATGTCTTCGGAGTCGAAGTCGAGCACGTCGGTTAAATCATCGATCGTGGCAATGAAGTGGGTGGTGGGTGGGTAGAGAATTCCATCGTTGTATGCTTCCCACTCAAGCCGGACATAGTTCGGCCCAGAGTCTCCTGACAAACAGAGAGACTTCAATAAGTCCAGCATGTCGCCAAAGGGCGAGTGCTGAAAGACATCTGCCGCGGTGAACTCCATCACCGGAGCCCAAACAGGACCAGCGGGCTCGGGGACGCACGGAATGGAACCTATGTTCGGACATGAATCCGAGGGTCCGGAGTCACAGGTTCCCTCAGAAGTGTGGCCTGTATTCGGCTCCATCGCTGATGAGGGTATGGCCTGCGGGGCGGGGTCCAGCCCTCCGTCCTTAGGCAACGCAACCTGCCCCGGATTTAGATCCAAGGCTTCTTCCGGGGTGATATCCCGAGCATCGTCCGACAGCAGGTCTAAGCCGTGCTCATCGTGACTGTTCGGCGCTCCTAGTGCTGGCCTGAATCCGTCAAAGATCAAGTCTCCGTGGATATCCGCCGTGTAGTTCAAGTTTCCGAACCTGACCTGGTTGCCCGGGGCATAGCTATCGATGTGCTCTAGATGGCCAAGCGAATTGGCCCGCAGTGCGAAGCCGCCGAACACGAAGATCTTTCCGGGGAGGAAAACCTCACCTTGGACAGCATCGTTGATGATGATTGAAGGAGCCATCGAGCCTGATAGCGACGGCACAGAGGAACTCGAAAGCACCAATGTCGGTGTCATAACTGGCGGATCTCAGGTAGGGGGTCCCGATCTATGCGTCAAGGCTAATGTTAACAGGAAGCAAGGGACACAGATGTTTACCCAGGTTCGGGCCCTCTCAATGGAGGTAAAACCGTACTTCCTGCTTGATTAATATTGATGATATGGGTAGTACAAGAGTAGATCTACCACGAGATCGTAGAGGCTAAACCCTAAGAGCTAGCCTATGATGGTATGATTGTAATTGTGATCGGCCTTTTAAGGACCAACCTCTTCGGTTTATATAGACACCGGAGAGGGCTAGGGTTTACATGGAGTCGGTTACAAGGAAGGAAATATAATATCTGGATCACCAAGCTTGCCTTCCACGCAAAGGAGAGTCCCATCAGGACATGGGCCAAAGTCTTGAGTCTTGTATCTTCATGCTTCAATAGTCCAGACGTTGTACACAATCCGGCTGTCCGGATACCCCTAATCCAGGACTCCCTCAAAAACCATGCAAGGTTTTCTTTGACAACTATCTGTAAAAGAAGTAATTCTGTAAGGGCTCGTTTGAATCGGAGGATTCTAACAACGCAGGGATATGAAATACACAATAATAGGATAGGAATGCACATGCAAAATAGAGAATTTAAAAACACTTGATTTCTGCTAATCTGGGTGTTTGGTTCACAAGAATTGAAAGATCACAGGATGCAAAGAAGCATGGCGACATTAAGTCAAACCACAAGAAAATGTACGGTTATAATGTTATTATGCTACTATCTCTTAGTCTTGTGCTTCATGAATAGGAATTTGAAAAGGAGGACAAGTGGATATTAAAATTCCTACGGTTTTCTTTCAAGGAGACACTAAAGGAACAAATCCTTTCCTTTGCTCCATTCCTTTGAACCAAATGCATGAATAGTAGTCCCATAGGAAACTTTCCAATTCATATGTTTTTCCTTCACTTTTCCTTTCAAGCACTGGCGATTCTAGTAGGCAGGCTTGAGCAAGGAAAATCCTACACTCAAAAAATGTTTTTGTGCTACTTCTACTACTCTGGACCCAGGCCACTGCCCTACTAGATGAACTCCCAGGCCCATTGAAAAATGCACAGCTCAAACGTGCAGAGATAAATAATGATGGCATTCAAGAGAGTCCATCACGGATAGCTAAGTTGCCTGGTACCTCACTTCTTGTCATATAGTAGGATAAACTAATCGTATTTCACGTTACTGCGTGTGCTCAGTGGACAATATATATAACATGTAGAGTAAAAAAGAGATGCAACAAGTGTACAACCTCTTTGGCGAAGCCATGTCGATCTCAGCGTGATTGGGTTGGTCGGTGAGGATGATTCGCCCGACTTGGCTGTCGGAGGAGGGGAAGAAGATCTTAGGCATATTGAGATGGAGCCCAACGTACTCCTCCACTGTGATGGAGGGTTTTGTCATTGGAGCAGCTCCAGTGAGTTGGAGGATGCCGAGGCTGAAGCAGGACAGGAGAGACAACTTTAACCTGAGTGGAATTCTAATAGCATCTCCAATAGATGACGTAAAATACATAACCACAAAGTGCTAGGTGTAAAATACATCAGCCGCTCATCTCCGAACTTAACTACCGAAACTGAATTTAACTGTCAAAACTGAACTTAACTATCGGAACTGAATTTTGCTATCGAAACTGAATTTTACTGTCGAAACTAAACACACTAGAGGTGAGGCTACACGTGAGTCGACTGAATTTTTCATCTCTGGTCAGTCGATCTTCCAGTCGTTGGATACGAAATCAAGGGCCTGCAGTTCATCTTCAACCTCCACCCCCTGAGCCGCCAGCCACCACAGGCCAAATAGTGCCCCCGCCGCCCGCGACCGGCGGTGCATCGCCTCGCCCGCCCCGAAACCACTCCCAACCACCGGTCTGTCGCTGCCCCAGCCATCCCTCTAGCCCCCCCATGCCGAGCTTTTCTTCCGGCAATCCCCATGCCACCACCCCACCACCGCCTGCGACCACTGCCCCCACCCTGAACACTAAGATAGATAGTGGGGTACCTCTCCGGTGATCCCCCCTCCCCACTGCAGTTGGTTCTTCCTTAACTCCGGCGAGCCCCCCCCCTGAAAATCGACTGACCCAAAAGTCAATTCAGTCGACTGAGGTGTAGCCAAATCGTAGCAGCATCGCAAGCAAGAGCAAGAGCGAGAGATGCCGCACGAGCAAGAGAAAGAGAAATACCAAGAGCAGACCAGGCGGGGGACCGAGAGCAAGAGCAGAGCAGCAGCGCGAGAAAGAGCTAAAGCAGCAGAAACTCCTACTGATGTGGACGTCGCCTCCAAGGGAGCGACGCCGTGGAGGAAGTGGCCGGTGACGCCACCATGGATGGAGCCGCGCCGTGTCGGCTCGGGATCGTTCGCCGGTAGCACCGTGAGATTGAATCAAGAAGAAAATGTGGCGATTAGTGTACAACATCTTTGGTGGGGCCGATTAGGCCGCAGCTTCATCCGAGGAAACGGTGATGATGCTGCTCTTCCGGTGGTGCAGGTGAAGACGGTGGTGTGGGAATGGAGGTGGCATGAAAGACGAGGGGAACGTCAGGGCAGCTCCTTGGAGGTGGAGGACGGGGTGGCTAAACCGGCGGGACGACGAGATCGACGACGCATCCTCATCCGGTACGAGGTGTTGCTGTGGACGACGTCCTCGGGGAAGAGGCTCTGGCTGGTGACGGACGGAGGAGGGTGTGGGGCTTCGCGGGTTTTCCTGGCCTCGGTGTACAAATGGGTGGGGGGATGGGATGGGAGTGCGAAACCATGGCTTAGGGACGCACTTGTCCGAAATGTGGGGTAAGTTACGAAAGTACCCCCATCGATTTGAGGCGGTTCTTTCGGTTCAGGGGTATCACGGGCATTTCGCGTGTCGGGATTTCACAGGAGGTGGGAGTTTTCGCGTGCGTTGTAATTTTGGAATAGCAAGGCGTGGGTTGAGATGGAGGGAGTTGTCGGAGCACAAAGAGACAAAGATATATCTTAAATATTTCTGGGTAACAAGGCGCGGGTTGAAATTTCCAGACAAGCCTAACCTGTACTGTACCAAATCAATTCGCACTTCCGTCAACAAAAAAAAAGAAATCAATTTGCAACACACAAGAGAGTCTAGTCCCGTGTACTCTACCAAATCAATTCGCACTACAAATGTCATTCAAAACTTTGAATTCATGATATGTTCAATTAAAATATTTCGCACGTGTATAATGCATGCAACCTACTACTCAAATGAAAATTTTAGTGCATTCCAAACGTATATACTCCCACTTCAATATGAACTAAATTTGAAATCGTTTCTCTATTTGAATAAGATCTACAATAATAATTGTTGTGAAGTTAAACCATTTGAATTCGTTTCTCTATTTTAATAAGATCTACAATCATCATTATTGTCAAGTTAAACCATCGTTTGTGTATTATCTTCACAGAACAGCACATGATTACTCTTGAGTTAGATATGAACTATGTGTACTATATGAACTCAAACTCAATTTTTTGAATCCACTTTATGTTGATTTCAAATCACAGTACATTCCAAGATCTAGCTAGATCTTCAATCTAAACCATGTCTCATATGTATAATGTGTTTATCACATAATGTATGGTGCCCCGCCCCCTACGCCTACAGGTATTTAGATGTGAGTTGCAAACACCACACATTACCACAAATTCAAATAAAATGTGAGATTGTTCGATATATAGTATTGTTTAGATTTTTTGATATTTATTTATAAGCTGCACACGCCACACATTATCACAAATTCAAATAAAATGTGAGATTGTTCGATGTATGGTGTGGTTTAGATTGTTCGACATTTAGCTGTGAGTTGCAAATGCCATGCATTATCACATTATGGTATAACATGTGCAAAACCACAACACGTGTATCACCGCTATATTCATGCATGCATATGTTTATAACACTATGATCTCCTATTCAAATATATGAATCCACTTTCATATCAAATTATGATCTTTGTTAGTCTCTTACACCCACACAATCCTCTAACCTTTGTAGATAGAACTAACTTTCTCTCGTGCATGCACACGCCCTCCTCGCCCTCCCAATACTAGGGAAAACCTTATACACAGAAATTTAGCAACAGCGCGGGTGAAAAAACAGCGCTAGTGCTAGATAGCAGTAGCGTTTGAGAAAAAACCACGCTACAGATACAACCTTAGCAGTAGCTTGTGTAGTGGCAAAAGCGCTACTACTAATATTCCCATTGCTAGAATGATAGGCTACGCATAGCAGTAGCGGGCTTGGAAGAAGCCCGCTACCGCTAGGGAATAAGTAGCAGCGCGTTTCCTAAGAAGAGCGCTACTACTAACGAAAATAAAATAAGATGAAAAACAAATAGAAAAGTAAATGAAAATGAAAGAAATAGAAAAAGGAGAAAGGAAAAAAATAAAATGTAAAGCAAAATAAATGAAAAAGCGAAAAAACGGAGGAAGGCATAGCAGTAGCGTGTATTAGTAAGAGGCGCTATAGCTAATGTAGCTGCAGCGCGTGTCCTAGACCCCCGCTATAGAAACAGAAAAGGAAATTAAAAAATGGAAGAAAATTACATAGCTATAGCAGTAGCGCGTTTTGTAAAAACCGCTATAACTATTTTAGCTATAGCGCGTTTTGCCAAATGCGCTACCGGTAAGTTTGACTTAACCAAAAAACCGTTTACCCCCGGCCACCACTTCTCCCCCAAATCCCTCAACCCACCCCACGCGCCGCCGTCTCCCCGATTTGCCATCGCCCCACTTCGCCGCCGTCTCCTGCCGACGTCGACGCCACCAGAGCCGTGCGCCGTCAATGCCACCGGAGCCGCCCCCAACGCCACGGAGCCGCGCGGCCTCGTCAATGCCACCGGTGTCGTCGTCGACGCCACCGGATCCTTCCTCGCCACAACTGCCTCCCTCACCGTCACCGGAGACGCCCCTGCCTCCCTCGCCACCATTGCCTCCCTCGCCACCACCGGAGCCATCCTCTGTAAGACCCCACCCCTCCTCTCTTCTCATGCATAGGATAGCTAGTTTAATTAGGTTAATTATCTAGGTTAGGGCAAAAATTTAGTTAGGGCTTTGACAGAGAAGTAGTTAGGTTGACTAGTTTAATTAGGTTAATTATCTAGGTTAGTGCAAAAATTTAGTTAGGGCTTTGACAGAGAACTAGTCAGGTTAACTAGTTTAATTAGGTTAATTATCTAGGTTAATTAGTGCAAAAATTTATTTAGGGCTTTGACATTAACTAGTTTAATTAGGGTTAATTATCTAGGTAAACTAGAATAACTAACTAGGTTGAATAGGTAGGTTAATTAGGTTCGTTGGATTAACAAGCTAGGTTAAGTAGGTTGGCTAGGTTAGAGGAAATTTTTATTTTAGAGAATTAGGTCAGAAGGGTTAGAGAAATGGAGTTCCTTTGCAATTTAATTGGGTTCTGTCCTAGGCAGAGAAGGGTTAGAGATAATAATGTGTGTTTGTGTGAGAGAGAGGAATAGCTAGATCAACATAATTTGGGTTCTTTCCTAGGCAGAGAAGTGTTTAGTGAGGTCATTTTGCAAAGGTTTTTGATTTTTGAAAAGACCACTATTTTTTAAGGAAAAGAATTTAAGCAAATTTTATTTTAAAGATGATCCCTTCCTAGACTTTTAATGTTGATTATATCTTTTCATTGAAGTGGTCATGTTATATCTTTTCATTGAAGTTAATCTATTGTGCCCAAGTGGCTTTGTTGTTTCCAAGGAATGATGCTGAGTGGCCTATGTTTTGCCGGAATGTTGATTCATTTCTCTTCCGGCAAATTTCAGGTTCTCGATTTGTCCACTTTTTAGCAAAGGTCATGCCAAAATTTTCCGTGAATTTCGGCAAGACTTGTGCTACAAACTAGGACATATCGAGTGCCCGGGATTTGCTTCACCAGGAAGGAGTCAACATTCCTACAAAACAATAGGCCTTTTTTATGTCATTATTAATTTTATTAGGTCTAGAATTAATTGACTAGATTTAATCGTAGGAAACATGGCTAGCAACGATGAAGGACAGGGTTCTGGTGATTGCGATGACGTCTACTAGGCGGCAGACGAATATTTTAGCATTACCGACGATCAACCGATGTTGTTGCTGGGCCCACCGGTGGCATCGGGGACTAAGACAGACACGCAGACCGGTGCTGAGACTGAGACCGGCGCTGAGACTCAGACTAGCATCGAGACCGGTGCTAAGACTGAGACCGGTGCTGCCTCGAGGAGCGAAGCCGGTGTAGAACCGAAAGCAAAGAGGCAACGGGTTATTAACAAACTCAGGACTACTAGACTGGTGGTCATGGAGGTGGACGATGGCAATTTTGAGCCAAAGGCGCCCGATGAAGCGCGCGCGTGCTACGACAATCAAATAGGTTGCATCGTACGGACAACGCCACCATCAACGATGAGAAACTACAGAAGATAGAAAATATGAGGAGCTCCCTCCTAAAGAAGTTTCACCAAATATTCTTGTTCCCAGGCCGGAATGAGAAGGATTATTCACCCGGCAATGAAGAAGATAAACAAACAAGCCATGACCAAGTTTAGTGCCGCATTGGCTGCCTGGAAAACTCGAGTGAAAGCAAGGATCATCGACAAGAAGGAACCCTACTCCGAGATTGTAAAGGATAATCTGACAATCACGTAATATTAGTTTCAAATATTCAAGGCGGCTTGCAAGGCCGAAGCTTCCAAAAAAAAGTCTAAGTACATGAAGGGGCTTCAAGAGAGGAACATTGGGAGCCACCACCTCGGAAGCCGTGGTTACGGCGGAAAGAGGTCCAAATGGGCCAAGGAGGACGCGGAAGCCGCGAGTCTGGGCATCCCAGACCCCTTGGCAGATTTCACCGTCCCGCAGGAGCGTGACGTCCTGAGGGCCCGGCACCATTGGGACCTAGTGAAGAAGGTTTACGAGACAAACCGGTCATTACGGAGGTCATGAGACTGCTGGTAATTTTAGTTTCTGATCAATTCGACTGCACACGTTAGTCATATTTGTAAACGATCCTTGTGCCTTTTGCAGAGAGAGCAGCACCGGATTGCGGTCGAAAGCGACTCGCCGTCTGAGGCATTGGCGAGGCCGAAGTGGGACACTCCATTCAACCGGGCATTGAACATATTGAAACGACAATCGGTGGATACTCGACCGTCGTATGGACGCATGCACGGTGTCATAGACGGCGCCACATGGAAGAAGTACTAGCATGAGACCACGGAGGAGAGAAAGGAAAGACGGTGATTAACTGAAGAAAACATCGACAAGAAGGTTGAGATTGCGACTGAGAAGAAATCATCTCAGACAGTCGCAACAACGGTAGCTGCCGCAAAACAGGTGGTTGCAGATTTGTCTACTTCCTTGGTGACGGGCGTTTTCACTTGGACAAGGCAAAATCCAGAAAAAAAATCCAGAGGACTCTCCCCTTGCTGACTTCTTGGGAGCACCTGCTCCCGCACCTGCTCCCGCACCGGCTCCCGCACCGGCTCGCCCACCGGACATGCTCGGTGGTCCCTCGTCTTTGGCTAAGCTCGACGCCCTCACGGTATCTGTCACACCGGCCCCCTTCAATATAAATGTATAATCTCCCGTTTTCGTTGCCTTTCAGATGTCTCACGTCACAGACTTTTCTTTGCAGGCCGACGAAACCCCGTGCACCATATTGTACACCATCGGCGAACAGAAGGTGGACGTGGGGAAGGCAACGATAATGGAGCTGAAGGAACCATTTTTCCACAGCCAGCCGATCCCCCCGAACGTCTTCAAGGTTTCCGTGGCCAGTGTCAAACCGGGCCACGAGAATTTGCCTCCTCTAATACTAGTGGGGGATGACGACGAGACCCCGCGGCGGCTTAGTGATTGTTGCAATGGGTGGGTCCTGTTGTGGCCAAAGAGTCTGCTTCATCTGGAGGTGGCCGGGAGCACACCCATGAGCACGCAGCCTCAGCAAGTTATGAACATCAACACCTCACCTACCCAATTAGCGTTGGGTGTCGGGTTGGGTCATAGCAGATGGGGTAAGGAGGAGGCTCCATAAGTCGCTGATGACGTCGCCATGGATGAGGATATGGATGACGATGGCGGTGAACAGTATGTCTATACAGGCGCCTCCTCATGGTTTGAGCATCATGAGTCGGTGCCTGAATTACCGTCTCAACGTATTATGGGCGACCTTCCGGTAGTGAAGAAGTCTAGGAAGAGAGCGAGGAAAGGCAAAAAAGTTGATTCTCTGATCCAGCCACCTCAGCAGCCTCGGCTTCAGGACCGTATAGATATCCCCGATGCGGATAAATGGCATATACCCGGTCAACCAATCCTACCTGCAACAGCGCTACGGGCCAGATTCAGCGATCTAAGGAGACTTCATGATGATGTGTTGCGGGTAGAGAAAGGCCTCATCGCCTCGAAAGATCCAGGATACCCACTCTACGTAACATTCCGCGGCAAATGTCGTACGTCAACAGCTTCCCCGCGGATAAGTTCTTCCTCCGATTCGATTACATATTCGACAAGTTTCACGTGAAGAAGCTTGATTTTACGTTTGTCCGCCTTTATGCCTTCCACATGAACTACATCATTGGGGTTGAGCAGATACGTCATATCTGTGTCGCTGACCCGTACTACATGCACGAGGGCTTCTTGGGAGTCTGCGTAGAGCAGCGTGAATACGCGAGGGATTACATCGTCAGTTTCATGCTCGCCAATAAGGACAAGGAGGCGATTCTCGTGCCTTATCATCCCATGTAAGTCATCCGCGCTACTATCCGTCCTTCGATTTCAATAATTCATTTGCACGGTGGAGGCTAATTAATTTGAGGTGTACTTATTTTGCGCAGCGGCGGGCGCGCCGTCCTCATCATCCTCTACCCCCGATTCTCCCACGTTCTTTACTTGGACTCGTCGAAGAACATTCACAAAAAGGATTACACCCACATCAAAGATGTTCTCGACAGTGCTATGTTTTACTACCAAGCAAGGGGTGGAAAGGTTAGGGACAAAAAGAGAAGGGGCGGTAGGGTCGCCTTCAGCCATAAGACCGACTTCTGCTGCATCCAGCAACCGAACGATTCTCTTAATGATGGATTCTAAGTCCTACACCACATGCTGAAGTACAGATGGGATCAACAGAACCTTCACATGTCACCTAGATCTGGCAATGCCCATATTCTGCAATGGGAAAAGGACATAGGAGATATCGAGGATCAACGACTTCGAGCTGAATTCTATAACATCCAGCGCGAACTTGCCCAAATCATCATGAAGGAGGTCGTCGGAAAAACATGAAGCCTTTCACTAAGCTCGAGGACTATCTCCCTAACATGGATGGATGGCACGACATGGTGGAGTGATTGTCGATATATGACAATGTGTCCCTTTAGTCCATACTTTCTGTATGACAAAACTTTGAGTTATGCACGGTGAAACTTTCTTTGTGATGTAATTAAACCGTCCTCCTCCTCGACAAGCGAAAATCAGTCTAGTTAGGGCATTTTGGGTACGATGAACTTTGTTATTTATGCTTATGATATGTTGTTTCTATTTTTGCCAAGTCTGTCTCTTTCTGTTGCTTAACTATATATGTTGCACATCATCGACTCATGTGACGATGCAGGTGCATAGATCATAGATGGCGAAGAAGTGCTACGCCAGGAGTATATATATGACAAGTGGCCGGAGTGTCAGGCCCAGGTGTACCGGTTTCCGGTTTCTGAGCGACAGGCAGTAGTTAGTTTAGGTTCACGCTAATGCGAGAGAGGGATACGAACTCATGTACTCAAAGTGAGAGCTCTTCTCGCGTATATCATTGTTTAGATGGATGACAATGTATTTGCAAGTAATCGAGACTTGTATCGCTATTTTCGAGATTGATGACGAGGGACCACACTTTGTGTTGGATGATGATTATGATGATGACATGATTTGATGAGACTAATTGTATGTATATGCTATGATTACATTTGTATGTGTATGATATGCTAAAGATTATTGTATAAAGCATATTCAAATACAAAACAAATATGCAGGGAAAAAAACTAATAAAACTAGTAGTAGCGAGGGGGGGGGGGGAATTTAGCAATAGCGCCGCCTTACCAGTAGCGCTTCCCTGTAAACAGCGCTGCAGATATTATTAGTAGCACCCTTCTCTAAAGAGCGCTACAGCTATTCATGTATAGCAGTAGCGTGGGACAACATGCGCTACTGCTATACGTTAGCTGTAGTGCCTTATTAGTAGCGCCAGTCCCCGTGCTACTGAGAGGCCCAAAACCCGCGCTGCTGCTAGGCTTTTCCCTAGTAGTGTCCCCCTCCCTCAGCATTCTATCCATCGCGCACATTCATTTTATTTTCTTTAGGTCGCTCTCCCACAGTCTCCATAACTCCTTTCCGACACACACCAATTGATAAACCTCTCCAGCGATGTCTGCCTACAACATACACACGCACCTTCCAGCTCCTCCTTTCTGTGTTCATGCCTCATGTCTCTCATACGGTCCCACACACGTGTAAACCCTCGCCACTCTTTTCATCGATCACACAACCGCACACTCCTCCCCCTATCTAGCTAGTAGCTCGGCTTCTCGCACCACCTTCTAGCTCCATTCTCTCTGTCTATCCATCTCGCTGGGCCTTATTTGCATCTAACAAATGGATGTACACTGACCGATCTCCCGCTATACATATAGCTAGCTAGGTCCTTATAACTCGTTTTCGCCCACGCGTCGATCGATCTACCTCATTAGTTATGTCTCTCCATTCCTTCTACAAACAACAATTGATCTACCGATCTAGTTAGGTTTGCTTACCAAACATATGGTTTCCCTCATCATCCATGAATGCGTCCTGACAGATCTATCTCGCACAGGCACACACAGAATCACATCCCAGTCTTATTGATAATATTGCAGTTCTACCCTTAGTTTGTCTAGTAGGCCTCTCCCACCATCTTCGATAAGGAACTCCATCTACCGTCCAGCACTCTACCCCTGTCCCTCCCTCTCTCTCTCCTCTCTCTCTCTCTCTATCCCATCCAATTTACCATCCTTCAGTTATGTATGGATGTCGACCGATCTCCTCAAGACATAGCTGGGTCTCTCCTTCTCAACACATATACGAGTCGTTCTACCTCTCTAGTTAGGCCTATGCCTCCCCCTCACCTCCCCCCACACACACACCGATACATCGAGCGCTCTAGTCATGTCTTCCTGCCACACACAAACTTGACCTGTGCCCTCTGACGTTCCGGTAGGTCAGTCGCCCTATATCTTTGACTTACACACACACAATTTCAATGTCTCTCTTCATCGATCTCACACCCACCCACTTGATCCTCTCTTCGACTCTATCGATATCTATAACCCCTCCCTCTCTTCTCGTGGATCGCCCGACCCTCTATATATGATATGGATAGGCCTCCATTTCACACACATTGCACGCAAAAATTTGTTAGAGATGTCATCGACACATATTCCCACAAATACATTCACGAAATCACACCCCCCAAACAAAAGACACTCACGAACGCACACCCCATCTATCTAGGTTTGTATCTCTCTCACACTGTCACGCCCAATATGCGACCCTATCCTAACGGAACTCGAAGGTCCCACCAAGGATAGAAGCGCATATTGGAGACGCTTTTGCAAGGTGGATATCATTACATCGTACCATTACATAATACTTGGGGATACATACAAGAGGCATACAATGCCACATCAATACGACAACATCATACACAAGAGCAACATCCTACTATGTGTGAAACACAAACAGAAACTCAAATGACATCCACCCTGCTAGCCCAGGCTACCGACCAGGAACCTATTCCCTGAACAATGAAAGGAAGCAGAAGAAGAACCCCAAGGCAAGCATACATCGCTCTCACGTCAAGACCCTCGCATTACCTGTACCTGCAACTATTGTTTTAGTAATTGTGAGCTACAAGGACTCAACAATCCCTTGCCATGGGTATCAAGACTAGCAAAGCTTAAAGGTATGGAATGGATAGGTGGTGAGGTTGCAGCAGCGACTAAGAAAGGTATGGTGGCTAACTTATGAATACAAGAATGAGATGAGAAGCTACGCAAACGGTCGCAAACTAGTAACGATCAATAAGTGATCCTGAACTACTTACGTTCAAAAATAACACCGCCGAGTTCTCTTCTCGAACCACTCAAAAAGAGACCATCACGGTTGCACACGAGATTGGGTATTTCAATTCGAATCTGGTGTCAAGTCTTCTACAAGCGGATATTAACAAATTCCCATCTGCCACATAACCGCGGGCACGTCTCTCGAAAGTTTATACCCTGCAGGGGTGTCCCAACTTAGCCCATTATAAGCTCACGATCTGCGGAGACAATCCTCCATCGCGGGACATAAGATCAGACTTGGGGTCCCGGTGCACAAGACATTTCAAAAATGTTAAAACAAAACCAGCAAGACCGCCCGAATGTGCTGACAAATTCCGGTAGGAGCCGCGCGTATCTCGTCCTCAGGGCACACCAGATTTTCCAAACTTCCGGTAGGCCAAATCCAAAGTTGCCCCTGGCGGTCACCGGCGGTTGACGGTTTGGACCAACACACAGAGGAGCACTAGCCCTGGGTGTTTCTTAAAAATACTAGGGGACCGGAGAAAATCCCGTATTTAAGTTCTAGTTGTTATTAGGCAAATGGTAGAGCCAAAGGTTGGGCCTTGCTGGAAGAGTTTTATTCAAAGCGAACTGTCAAGAGGGTCCCATTCCCCTCCCCATGTTAGGGACGCAAAATCAAGGAACATAACACTGGTATGATGGAAACTAGGGCGACAAGAGTGGCACAAAACACCAGGCATAAGGACGAGCCTTCCACCCTTTACCAAGTATATAGATGCACTAAGTGAAATAAGAGATATTGTGATATCCCAAGAAATATCCATGATATCCATGTTCCAACAGGGAACAACCTGCACCTGCACCTACAACTAGTAACACTATAAGAAGCGTTAACATAGCCAAACAATGGTTTGCTTGGAAGGGTGGAAAAGGTTGGAGGCTGACATGACAATTTGGCGGGCTCGATAAACAAGTGGTAGGAAGCGCGACATAGCGATAGCATCGAGACAACTAGCATAGCAATGATAGTAGTGAGATCTAGGGTAACAATCATCTCGCCTGAAATCCTGCTAGGAAGAAGAGCGATTCCATGAAGAAGACAGACGAGCAAAGACAAACCAAGCGTAGATGAACGAATCTTCACTATCGCAACAAAACAGGAACTATCGAGAAGGAGCACAACCGGAAAGAAGCAAACAAGGTAAACACACAACACATAAACATGGCATGAGGAATAACCAAGTATGATGTCTGACAAAGGCTATATGATGCTACTCATGTCAAGGGATGATGCATACAAGAACATCACAGCAAAGCAAGTTTAAATGAGGCCGGAAACAACATATAACAAATCCGGCAAGTCCTCGTATGCAAATTTCAAAATTAGTCCAGATCTGAAAAGACATTATGTTCAAGTTGTTAAACATCAATTTAAGATGCACCATGATGATCTACGCGAAAATCCAGTCAAATTAAATATAAAGTTCATTTATTTCGGAGCTACGACCTAGAAGATATGAGCAAAACAAGTTAAACAAGGCATTGATGCAAAATGGATTCAAACATCAAGCAAACACACTCAAAACAAGGATTCAACATGAAATTGTGAATCTACAGGCAATTCTAAGCAAGATTCATATAGATCATGCTCAAAACGGAGCAACGGTGCAACACATGCACTCCAAACAAGATTTATATATAAACTGTCCAAAACAGCAAGTAGGCACTTTGCAATCATTAAAACAACATGCTACAGGAATCATATGAGAACAAACTTGACATGCACGTCATGTAAAGATAACATACTTCAAATATTATATAAGGTCAGGTTCATAGGAATAAAAAGTAATCCAAGATGATCAAAGCAAAATGCAACTTTATAACACAGGAGCATATACATGAGCACAGTTAAAATGATGACATGTTGGAGGCATGAAACAAATATGATAAAGCCAATATACATAGCAACCAAGGGCATGTCATCAAATTACACATAACAAAGATCAAATAACATCATGGCATCATATGGATATGGCTCATGAATTAGTGGGAACCAACAAGACAAGATTTAATTTTAAAATAGTTTCAGCAAGTGTAAAACAGCAACATTATAGTAACATGTTTGCAAGCATGGAGCAGAGGCATATTATATCCAAAATTGTCAAACTTGGCATGTGGACATATCAATCATATCTTACTTCAATTCATATAATTGGAGCATCAACAAAAGATGCCTGGATCAATCAATAACAAGCTCACAACATGGCATCATGAAGTTAACAGAAAACTGGAACAACATATAGGCATGTTCATGGCAATGAAAAATATTCTACAGGACATATATAAGGCATAAAAGGCATGAAAGGATAGATCATATTGTGGCCAACAAAACATGTCAACTAATTATCTCCAGATTATGCACGGATTTAATTTGTAGCATCAAGCAAACATAGCAACATGATATGACAGAATCAGACCTGACTGAACATTAACAGCAAGTAGCCCACTTCACAAGCTTGATGCACTTACTACAGGGCATATCAAAATACATGGGTTGCCTCACAGAAAAGATGGTATAATTATGCTCCTAAAACACATATACATGATCCTCAAAAGAAAATCACACGAAAAGATATAGAAAAGCCAAATTGGCAAGTTACAGCAGTTTTCAGCAGTTAAGAGCAACATGCACTTTTGCAACAGAGATTAAGATGTCAAGATGCAAATTAACATGAATGCAAAACACACCAACATGTATACCATGAAGAGCAGAACATTTGCATATCAAGATCATCATCGTAGGATCAACAGAGACAAAGTTACACCACTCACAAAACACCTAAATGATGTTAACATGCAGCAGTTTACAGCAGTTTATATCACTTAGCAGTTTTGCAACGAAGATTAAGGCGTCAATATGAACAGTAACATGAATGCAAACTACTCCATCATGAATAGCATCACGAGATGAACATTTTGACATATCTTATGTCATCATAGGGTAAGCATGCAGAAAGATACAGCAGGTCAAAGATGCACACATAATATGATGATCCTGAGGACTTGGCAGTTTTTCGAAAAAAATAGAGTGAGCGGTGGATAGCTATCCGTCGCACGGGCGGGGCTTAGTGGGCTCTCACCATTGGGCTTCATCCCAGTATGCGGAGGGGAGGCAGGTCGGGCCTGAGGGAGCTGGCGCTGGGCCGGGCGGCCCACGCAACGGTCAACGCGAGAGGTGGCCCCCCGTGCTCGAGCATGAGCAGGAAGTAGGGGGCGGCGGCGCTGCCGGCAAGGGAGGCCGGTGATGCGAGGCGAGGCAGGAAGGGTCCCGGTCGGATCTGGGCAAATCTGGAAAGGCCGGATCCGTTCACAGCCGCGGCGAGGCCGGGAGGCGAGCTCCACGGGCGGGGGTGGCAAGCTCCTATGCGAGACAAGGGAGAGGTGAGGGAGATAGAAAGGAGAAGGAGGAGGAAGGAAAGGAAGACAAGGCCGGCGGCACTCATCTGCGGCGGCTACGAGGCGGAGAAAGGCTACAGCGAGTGTCGTGGAATAGTCACGTCAGATGTCCTCGTAAAAGGACTTAGTTGTGGAGCCATCGCAACTAGGAAGCTTGAAGGGGTTAAATCCAAGGGACACGAGAGAGTTTATACTAGTTCGGCCCCTTACGGTGAAGGTAAGGCCTACGTCTAGTTGGGTTGGTATTGATGTTTCGATGACCAGGGAGCGAGATACGCTATGCCCGGCTCTCGATGAGTTGGTTCTTGCCCTAAACCGCCCGCAGGTCGTCCCCTTATATACATGGGTTGACACCTGCGGCTTACAGAGTCCCGGCCGGCTTATAAATAGAGTTCGGCTCGGTGACCAGTTAAATCTACCTTACATTACAAGTCATGCCATTATGGCAGTTTACTATAATGGGCTTAAGCCGCCCGTGGGCCTTAAGCTCTTTATTGAACCACCATCTTCATGCTTGGTCTTGGGCTTCCTCTGATGAAGACTCTTTGCGTAGCCCGGTCCCTCCTGGGCGGTTTACACAAATAGTCATATCCCCAACATTAGGCCCCAGATTGATTTGAACCTATTCATGTTAATCTTAAAATACCTTAACATATACTTAATCTTCTGTCTGCGCAAAAGGTCTTTTAACCCGCCATGACATCATCTCTTGGATCCGGGTTAAGCTGTTGTGACGTCACCATATCCTTCAATGGATCTCTGCCTTTATTGACTATTCCGAAAATCGAGGCGTCGGGGCCGCTGGATAATAATTCTTATCTCCTCATTTCCCGCGCCGTCTCAGTTATCCTCTCCTTATAAATAGGCGCGACCTAGGTCTCCCATTCTCCTCCTTCCAGTCGTCTTCTTCCTCTTGCCTCCTCTCTGCCACTCGAGCTCTGCCGCCGCCGCCGCAAATCTTCCTGTCTTCACCAACTCAGGCTGCTGCATCAACCTGGTTGGACCAGAAAGAACGCGACATCCTTCCGCAGCAACCTTGCATCAGTGAGTCTCCCCTTTCCTGCTCCTTAGATCTACATCAAGGCCTTCGAGTTCTTCGAGTTCCTCGAGTTCTTCACTGTTCAGTAGCTTTCTTCCGTAGATTTCTTTATCCTTGCCCTTCTTGATCTTGAAAATGATAAAAACTGATGCAGTGGATGTTTTGCACCTACTTTGAAATGCAAAGAAACCCCTTTCTGTCATATAGAGGCCCCATTCAAGGCACTGAACTTTATCCGCTCCAGTCTTAGGTCTAGAAAATTTTCTTTTCAGAACAGTTGTTTGATCCAAGATAACAGTGGTAGATGGTAAAACCTGTTTGTATCACCCGGAAAATTTCTTCTGTTGAATGCCCATAAACACAACTATCCATGTAGCCGGCTTAAATAAGTAATACTGAGCTGTAAGCCTTGCTAGCTTCTTCCCATGACCTTAAGAATTTTAAACTGTTCTTGATACTTGTAGCGGCTTAAATATTGTTGCACAGTCACCCTTATATCATTAGGCCCCTTGCTTAAGCCGCTACCTTAAATAATCTTGAATATTTCTCCCGTGTTAAATTTGAACCGGAACCTTTTACTTTGTCGTAGGCCACTGTCATTATGGCTCCTAAGGCGGCCAAGCCCCCTGTGACTTGCAACTGGGTTCCATCCACAATCACTAAAAGCAAGCTTGCCGAGTTTGTAGCGTCTGGCCATCTACCAAAAAAGGAGGTCATGTCCTATCGTGCCCCTCACCCGTCTGAAGAGATACCTCAACCCAAAGATGGAGAGGTAGTAGTGTTCACAGACCACATGAACCGGGGATTTTCCCCTCCCGGCTCAAAATTCTTCAGGGAAGTTCTGAATTTCTTTGACCTGAGGCCTCAAGAGATTGGACCCAATTCCGTGTCCAATCTGTGTAACTTCCATGTCTTCTGCGAGGTATATTTAGGAGAGGAACCAAGTTTACTACTGTTCAGGGAGCTTTTTTACTTAAACCGGCAGAATGAGCGCGCCAGTGGACCTAGCCTTGAACTTGGCGGCATCTCAATCCAGCGGCAGAGAGACTGCCTTTTTCCTTACGCTGAGCTACCGAGTCATCCCAAAGACTGGAACCACACGTGATTCTACTGCCAAGACACCTCTCCGGCTAACGAGAAGCCTCTGCCCGGCTTTCGTGCCCTGCGCCTTGAATCCAAACATCCTCTGCCGGACAAGTTAACTACTGTTGAGCGCCTGCCTCTTAACCCTACCATCAGAAAGATCAAGGCCCTCTTAGGCAATGGGTTAACTGGCATTGATTTGGTCCGGGTCTGGGTCACCTGGCGGATATTACCATTAAGCCGCCGCTCTGGCTTAATGTGTACTTACACGGGCAAAAAGGACGACTCAATGCATCATAATCCTGAGGACTTATCAACTGGAATGAAACAAACAACAAGGTAAACACACAACACATGAACATGGCATGATGCACAACCAAGTATGATGCATAACAAAGTCTATATGATGCTACTCAAGGCAAGGGATGACGCATATAAGAACATCACATCAAACAAGTTTGAGGCCGGAAACAACAGATAACAAATCCGGTAAGTCCTCATATGCAAATTTCGAAATTAGTCCAGATCTGAAAACACATTATATTCAAGTTGTTAAACAGCAAGTTAAGATGCACCATGATGATATACGCGAAAATCTATTCAAGTTACAGATAAAGTTCATTTAAGTCGGAGCTATGGCCTAGAAGATATGAGCAAAACAAGTTAAACATGACATTGATGCAAAATGCATTCAAACATAAAGCAAACACACTCAAAACAAGTATTCAACATGACATGATGAAACTACATGCAATTCTAAGCAAGATTCGTATAGAGCATGCTCAAAATGGAGCAACGGTGCAACACATACACTCCAAACAAGATTCATATATAAACTGTCCAAAACAGCAAGTAGGCACTTTGCAATCATCAAAACAACATGCTGCAGGAATCATATGAAAACAAACTTGACATGCACTTCATGTACAGATAACATAGATCTAATATTATTTAAGGTTCAGGTTAATAGGAATCAAGATTAATCGAAGATGATCAAAGCCAAATGCAACTTTATAACACAGGAGCATATACATGAGCAGATTAAAAATGATGACATGTTGGAGGCATGAAACAAAGATTCTACAGCAACTATACATAGCAAACAAGGGAATGGAATCAAAGTACACATAAGAAAGAGCAAATAATATCATGGCATCATATGCATATGGCTCATGGATTAGTGGGAACCAACAAGAAAAGATTGAATGTTGAAACAGTTTCAACAAGTGTAAGACAGCAACATTATGATAGCATGTTTGCAAGCATTGAACAGAGGCATATGCTATCCAAAATTATCAAATTTGGCATCTACGCAATGCACTCACAACATAGTTCAATTCATGTAATTGGAGAATCTCCAAAAGAGGCATGGATCAATCAATAACAAGCTCACAACAAGCTCACAACATAGGCATGTTCATGGCAATGAAAACATATTATACAGGACATATACATGGAATAAAAAGGAATGGAATGAGAGAGCATAACACGGAAAATAAAACATGTCAACTAAGCATCTCTAGATTATGCATGGATTAATTTGTAGCATCGAGCAAACATAGCACCATGATATGACAGAATCAGACTTGATTGAACATTAACAACAAGTAGCCCACTTCACAAGCTTGATGCACTGACTATAGTGTGTATCAAAATACATGTATTGCACCAAAGAAAAGATGGAATAATTATGCTCCTAAAACACGTAGACATGATGCCCAAAATAAAATCACACAAAAACATATAAAAAAGACAAATAGGGAAGTTATAACAGTTTTCATCAGTTAATGGCAAAATGCACTATTGCAACAAAGATTAAGATGTCAAGATGCACTCTAACATGAATGCAAAACACACCAACCTGTAGAGCATGAAGAGCAGAACATTTTCATATCAAGATCATCATCATAGGATCAATAGAAACAAAGTTACACCACTCACAAGACACCTAAATGATGTTATCATGCAACAGTTTACAGCAGTTTGCAACAAAGAATAAGGCATCAAGATGAATAGTGACATGAATGCAAACTACTCTATCATGAAGAGCATCACAAGATGAACATTTTGGCATATCATACATCATGATAGGGTCAGCATGCACAAAGATACACCAGGTCAAAGATGCACACATAATATGATGATGCTGAGGACTTTGCAGGTTTTCGAAAAAAAACAGAGTGAGCGGTGGATAGCTATCCATCGCACGGGCGGTGCTTAGTGGGCGCTCACCATTGGGCTTTGGCCCAGTATGCAGAGGGAAGGTAGGCCGGGCCTGAGGGAGCCCGCAAGGGAGGCCGGTGATGCGAAGCGAGGCGGGAAGGGGCCCGGCCGGATCTAGACAGGCCGAATCTGTTCCCGGCGGCGGCGAGGCCGGGCGGCGAGCTCCACGAGCGGCGGTGGCAGCCTCCCGTCCGAGACAATGAGAGGTGAGGGAGAGAGAAAGAAGAACGACGAGGAAGGAGAGGAAGATAGGGGCGGTGACACTCATCTGCGGCGGCTGCGAGGCGGAGCACTGCGGCGGCGAAGGTCCGACGCGCCAGTGGCAACGCTCCGGTAAGCAGGCGGAGGGGCGACGGGGAGCTCGCGACCGAGGGACTCCTACCCTCGATCCAGAACGGGCAAGAGGAGGCGGGCAGTCAGACGGGCTAGCGTGGGCGACGGCGGGCTGCGGCGGCGCGGCTTCGGGCCTAGGCGGGCCCTTGATGGGCTCTGCGGGCCTCGCGGGCTGGAGGAGGTTGGAAGGCGACGTGGCCGCGCGGGACTGGCTGGACGGCGGCTGTGGCGGTGGTTGAGCCAATGGGGGCGCGCCAATTGGCAATGGCGAGGTGGCTGACGCAGATTTCAAAGCTGTGGGCGGCGGCTGATCCGAAGGGAAGGCTAGAGGTAGGTGGAGGGGGGTTAGGGTTCCAAAAATGGCATGGGAGGGTGTTTATATAGGGGAAAGGGGCTAGGTTTAGGTGGTTTGAGAGGGATTCAGAGCCCTCCGATCGTGATCCGACGGCTCTGGTCGGAGGTGATTAGTAAGGTGGGTTGTTGGGCTGTGTATGAGGCCTTGGGCTAAAAAGAGAGAGATGAAGTGCGGCTCGGCACGGGTTTTCAGATACTGAAAACGTCCGACGTTTGACCGGCTATATGTTTAACGGTTGGGCTATCAAACAGTCTCCGAATGCAATGAAATTTGACAGGCGGTTTACCTACACTATAATAAGACCGCACGCCAACTTTCATCCCATTCCGATAACATTTTTATGCCACTTATAAAATAATATTTCGGAGGTGCCACGGGCGCGTGCGAGTGTGGTTGGGCTCATAACGGACAACGAAGAGAACTGGGAGGACCCAGACGGATACATGTTTTGAAAAACATGCAGATGAAATGTAGATGATGGCATGGCAAAGTGCAACACACCAGCGAATGACATGGCAACAACGGTGAATAACTGGCAGACATCTGGCGCATCGGCCACGAGGCGTTACACACACACTCCCACGTAGGTGGGGGACGTGCACGAAGAGAAAAGGTGCACGCACGGTGCATGTACTCCCTTCTCTTTCCCAACCACACCCGCGCGGGTACATGGTGGAGATCATTTCTGTATGAAAAGGCAGCCCACATGGTAATTTGACACGTGTACTGGTTCTCCACTTGATGGAGGATCGTCTACCACAGATGAACAAACAAATTGCAACTTCACACGTTATGTTAAAAAAGAGGCAAACCTTGTGGGGCCTACCTTAGAGGTAAGGCTCTATACACTGGAGTACTTTTGATCTGTCCCGTCTACTCGCAGAACAAGGAGAAGCTTGCTCAGTACGCCATCTTCCCCGCCCATGGGCGCGGTGTCTCATAGGATGAGGTGAAGCTTGTTTACTAGTACGCCTTACGCCCGCTCCCTCGCCCACGTGCGTGGTGGCTCGCAGGACGAGGAGAAAATTTTACTACTCCCTCCATTTAATCCTCGTCCTTACCTTGGTTAGAGAGATTATCATATTGTTTGGAATATATGTACTTTAGTACTCCCTCCATTTACTTATACAAGGCCACTATAAAAAATACATTTTGCATATAGACGTATATAGACGTATTTTAGAGTGTTGATTCACTCATTTTTGCTCCGTATGTAGTCCATATTGAAGTAGACGTAATAGTACGCACTCTCCCTCGCCCCTCGACCCTCGCTCACGTGGTGGACGTGCAGCAATTCGTTCGGTCTCATATAGCTCGACTTCCCGAAGAGGCGAAGAGCCAATCGTAAGGTTAATATTTTGGAGATGCCAAGCGCAAGGTTTATAGGAGAACGAGTAGTAAGTGCCGTGTCATTTATAAATAAAGTTTTTTTCTTCAGTGGCCCGTACTAATACAGACACGACGAATACATATGTTTTTGCTATTAGGACATTGTCGTGTGTCGAAGGATTAACAGTCAAGAAAATTAACGTGGCAGAAATATTCCAATCTAGTGGAGATGATATGGAGGTCAAGGGTTTAATTGCCACCACAATCAAACATGCAGCTGCAGTACGAAAGATCGGTCTGTTCGGATAGAGAGGTGTATTGACATGCATACATACTATAGCATTGGTAGACATGCAATCACGTAAGAAAGAGAGGTGTGTTGACATGCATAGATACTATAGCATTGGTAGAGAGGATGTTCAACATGCATGTACGGCCACCCAAGAAGGAATACCCGTGGATGCCACAAGAGATCAAAAAATTAAGATGTTGTCGTAGTTGTTTTTATTTCCTTATTAGTTTAAACCAAAAGCCGGTTGTTATGTTTGGAGAAGTCCAGAACATTTTCCTTTTGAATTAGAAGATGAGATAGAGAGGATGCGGCTAGCCTATTGGTCACGTCAAACATAGGAGTTGGCCACAATATAAGGCAAATCAATACGTCATGTAAAGGTTAGGTTATTTTGTGATGAATTAGACACCGTGTGTCTTCCGGCCGTCGGCCATTATCAAGAATTGAGATTTCTTGCCCAAAAATCTCTACTAGCGTGTGAGTTCCTGCGACGCAACACGCAGGGGATTACAAGCTGAGCCTATACGGTTTGTCCATGTTATTCCTTTGAATTGAGGGGTTGGCGTGTTGTTTTCTTGGGATTTTCGAACATCTTCGTAAACCTGCGACTTGTTCTAGCTGTGATGGAGGTTTGTGTCGTGAAAGATCGGGCGAACAACGGATCGACCCTCGTCTCGAGGTTCGCTCCACATCAAGTGGTATCAGAGCCCGACGTTTCTCACGGCACTTCGGAGGAGACGGCGGGCGCGCCGTCATCAAGGAGCTATTGGAGGCTATACAGCGACCTTTTGATAGAGGAGAAAGGATATGGTGACGAACTTTTTCACACTTATTGTGAAGTGTAAGAGAAAGTTTGCCCCATGACCATCGACCTCGACAGTTTGATCAACGCAGTTGGCGTCGACACGATGGAGAAGCTCCACCTATCGGCGACACCACATCAATGACCATACACATTGAGGTGGTGCCATGATAAGCTCGACATCACACACCAAACTAAGGTATCTTCTCAGTCGGCAAATTTTCTTGTCAGGTTCTGTGTGACATAACTCCAGTACCGATGATTTCATGTCATATGCTGCTGGGAGAGCCATGGTACAAGAAAAACCATGCTACGCATAACTATCTCGCCAACACATACACCGTGAAACGAGATATTAAATATGTTCTCATGGCCATGGGCAAGAAGCTTTTCAAGACTAGGAGGAAAGAAGAGCAAGAAGAAGCAAAGGAGGCTGAAGCTGATCCGACTTTTTGGCGCATGTTGATCCGGCAGTCAAAGATGTTGCTGAAGAGACTGACTCAAAACCGAGGACTGTTTCTCTTGAAGAGGAGGAGGATGATACAGACACAGCTAATACAGATGTTTTTTCTATTAAGATATTGTCGTGTGTTGAAGGATTAAAAGTCAAGAAAATTAACGTGCCAAAAATATTCCAATCTAGTGGAGATGATACAGAGGTCAAGGGTTTAATTGCCACCACAATCAAACATGCAGTTGCAGTACGAAAGATGAGTCTGTTTGAGTACAGAGGTGTGTTGACATGCATAGATACTATAGCATTGGTAGACATGCACTCACGTAAGAAAGAGAAAAGGAGGATGTTCAACATGCATGCATTACGTGGGAAGGTGTGCATGTGCATGCATGTAAAGACGTGCTCATATACTAATATATTTGATCGGTTTATATTTGTCTAAGAGATTAGGAGGATCAGGCGCTTTCATGGAGGAGTCTTGGTCGCTGATAATAACAAAGGAGTATTGATCCAGTACTACTTCCATCAGGTACGGCCACCCGAGAAGGAATACCCGTGGATGTCGCGAGAGATCAGAAAATTACTTTCTTTGAAGCAAACTGGGCGGGGTCCAGCACCTGCTGTTTGCATCAAGACACACCGTCCAGAATTAAGATGTCGTCGTAGTTGTTTTTATTTCCTTATTAGTTTAAACCAAAAGTTGGTTGTTATGTTTGGAAAATTCCAAAATGTTTTCCTTTTGAATTAGAAGATGAGATAGATAGGATGCGGCCAGCCTGTTGGTCACGTCAAACATAGGAGTTGGCCACAATATAAGGCAAGTCAATACGTCATGTAAAGGTTAGATTATTTTGTGATGAATTAGACACCGTGTGTGTTCCGGCTGTCGGCCATTATCGACAATAGAGAAATCTTGCCCAAAAATCTCTACTAGCGTGTCAGTTCCTGCGACGCGACACGCAGGGGATTACAAGCTGGAACTATACGGTTCATCTATGTTATTCCTTCGGATTGAGGGGTTCGCGTGTTGTTTTCGCGGGATTTGCGAACATCTTCGTAAACCTGCGACTTGTTCTTGCTGCGATGGAGGTTTGTGCCGCGAAAGATCGGGTGAACAACGAATCGACCCTCGTCTCGAGGTTCAGTCCACATCACGTATGCAATATAAATAGGTTCATATGGAGAGAAAAGGAAACCGCTCCACTATATACATAGCCAGGATGAGCCTACACGGTTGCTTGGTGGGGTTGCCCTCTTCACCCTCTTTCGCACAAAATGACTGTGGCCACATCTCTAACATCCCGGCGGATCACGTCCGCCGGGGGAAGGGGTGGATGCTTAGTGTAGATGTGGTCGCCGTCGCCGGCGGCGAAAACCCACTATCGGCACGTCCCAATCAGGGGTCCCCGCCGTTCTTTCTCAACAAAGCCGGTGAGGTTTCCTTCGTCCATTGCTCACTGCTGCAGCATGGGCAGTTGCCGCCTCCCGCCGCCCTCCTCTAGGTTGAGCTACATCCTGAAATCCCTTAGGTACAACTCCCGTTACAGCTGGCTTACACCACTGCTCCAGATGCCCACATCACTCCATGTGGATATTTCTCTACTTCTTTGCCCCGCACATACCTCTACTGGTTTCTACGTACTATATTTGTGATGAGTTTATGTCTCATCAACTAGTCTGAGTAATCTTATTCTAATCAGACTTCTTCAATTTCTTTGCCACAGGGATGCTCATCTCGATTTTGGTGAAACTGCACAAAATGATCCGATGGTTAAAGGGTTGCAAACTTCATTTCTTGGGAAGCTCCAACGTTGCCAGCAAACTAAAGCCTGGTTAGGGTTTACGGTTCAAGGGCTAGGGACTGCATGGATCATTTTTTCTTTAGCTGTCTCTGTTCCAAATTAAGTGTCCACTTTAGTAGTAGTACAACTTTCTATTAAAGTTTGCATAAAATTGAGACACTTATTTTGGAATGGAGGGAGTACATATTAGCTATGATCTTTCAATCATTGAGATGTTATAGCATGATGTTAGTCTCCTTTGTATTTGATGAAATGTTGCAACGGGCAACCTTGGACGCAAGATACATGAAATAGAAGCTGGAAGGTTCATGGCAATGTACAATTTTATCTCGCTGATAAATTACAGTACGTACTATACTAGTACTATGTAAAGAGTTAGGTGTCGCACGGTGTCCAGAAAATATGGTGATAGTGTGAGGTGGGCCATGTAATCACTAAGCCTGCGTGTTTTCACTGCTCTCGCACTCCTCTGCTGTAAGAATGGAGAAAATTGTAATCTAGTAGTACCTCCTTTCGCCGAAAGCGTGGGACATCCAGCAGTCCTACCACCTCAGTAATAATGACCAATGAGCCGTCAAATCACATTGACCCAGCAGTAAGTTGGACGGATGAACCAACCATCACTCTTGAATCCGTTTCTCCCTTCAACGCAGGCGCCAGTGAGAGGTTGCATCCGCTCTGTCCGGGCATGAATGCGGCACTGATTCTTTTGAGCGCTGACCGTTTCAGGCAGGAAGCATGCGCGGGCGATGGGGGTCTTTGGGTGGGCAAGGCTAGTCAGGAGCGGGCGTGGCAGCTATCCGCCTGTCCCGACCGGACGCCCGGAAATGAGAGGATGCACCGACTCTCACGGCTAAATCGTACACTACACATCATCTCTCTATAGGAGTAGGTCGATGTGTCGCTCTCTCTAACACACACATGCTGTTAAACACACACACGCACACACATGCACGCACACGCACACATAGGTTCATAGAATAGGAATACCGTGCGAGTGCGAAGGCACAAGAAGTGAGATACAAATGGACTACGTACAAGAAGAGAAAAGGTGACGAATATTCCATCAAACCTGGCTGAGTAGTACTCCCTCCATCTAGGTGTTAAGTCATCTTACGGAAATCAGATATTCCCATAATGTTTAGGCGTCGTCCATTAACTTCGCATCTCAATCCCCCCCTGTCCTTGTTGCTAGCGAGCGTTGTTACTTAGGGAGCATTTGGATCCTTAGCAAGAACATCTTATAGCCTAGTCGAGCAAGGTTAGGCGTTTGGAACTGTTAAAATATGTTAGCTTTTGTGGGCCAGCTGGCTTGGGTGGGCTAGAAAAACCTTGCTAGCTTAGGAGAGCCAGACCGGCTCACTTCTGACGGCAAACTTCGCGTAGTAGTAACATAGACTAGTAACATAAGCATGTTACTAGTCCAAGTTACTCACCACTATGACCAGCCTAAGCAATGTAACCAAACGCTCCTTACTCTGCCTTGTTATCTCCCCCGGAAACCCAATGCATGGAGTGCAACTATGAGTTGATCAGTCAAGAAATCAATGTTGGCTTGCATGCGAGTCAATAAGTGGCCCTGCATGGCAGCTAAAATGGCATCTCTTAGTTGTTGGGATTAATTGTTGCGTTTAGAGATAGAAATGAGGGCTTTGATTGGAGGAAGTACCGGTCAGGTTTCTCCTTGTCCAATCTTCTTGCACCTTGGTCATGTTGCACCTTCTAACGTGACTTATTACACCTAGACGGAGGGAGTAGTACAAGATACAGTGGCACACTGACTTAGGTCGAATACAAGTTCCCAAAATTGTGTGCATGTTATAATAAGGATTCACTTAAAATAGTACGTGAGCAAATAGAGGGATCCATTGGACAGTGTTCACGAGTAGTAGCGAGATGTGTGAGGTAAGATACACCACTGGCGCTTTCAATTTTTCATATTAATTTGTTTGTTTCACCCTCTGACTGGTGGGACCCAACGTACTACGTGGAGAGAGGTAAGGTGACTAAGGCCTCATTATTTCTGTACTACCAACACTGCTTTAAATCCCAAAAGACCTTAGACTAGTCACAATGGATAGTAACTTAGACTAGTAACATGCATATGTTACTAGTCTATGTTATTACCTCTATAGTGGGGAGTAACATTGTGTGGTATCATGCAACACTTCATTTATTAGATTGTAAACTCATTTTGTCTCGATATGTGTGATGTTACAGTAACTAGATATGTTAACACATGCTTCTCCTCCCTCATTAATTACTCGCAACATCATCTATTTTGCCTAAAGATGTGTGATGTTACCACCTAGGTTACTCCCACTGTGGATAGTTTTATAACCAAAGCCACATGACACGATTATGATTTAAATCCCAATGACTCCCACGCAAAAAAACACGGCATGCTTGTCACACGAATGCAAGAATGTATAAAAGGGTATTTTCCTCTCGTTGAACATAACGGGAGGGTGGTGCAGCTGGTTAGCCTGTTCGCTCATCAACCTTGAGGTCTCGGGTTCGATAACTACACTTGAGCATAATTTTGTTTTTGTTCGAATTCTTTCTTCCACCCAATGACATGTCACATCCCTAGCTTATGGCAATGCACTAGGCTAGCCTCTTGAGTGTCATCATGTTTAAGTTTCAAATGACCTTGAAATGGGGATTGCCTAAACCCTAGCATCAAAGGAATTCACTAGGTTCACCTAAAATATTTTTCAGTAAATCCAAATGTCTTTCAAAAATGTTCATCATTTATGAAAAATGTTGTACACAGTAACCAAAGGTGATGCACATTTTTCTATGACATATTTGGGCTCTGAATTAAATCATACCCTATTTGCATTTGGGCATTTAAATGCTATAAAATATTTTAAATGCTCAAATAATCATAAACTAAAATGTTTACTTTTGGATATATTCTAAACAGTAGCCATGATTAGTTTCATGATTGTTGGAAATGCCCTGGCATTTTTAATAAAGCCATAAAGTTGCAGTTAAATAGAAAATAAGAAATAAAAGAAAAAGAGAGAGAGAACCTACCTGGGCCACATGACTGGTCGGCCCAGCTGGCAGCCCAGCTCGCTGGCCCAGCCCACCACCGCCTCCTCCCCTGTCGTCTTCCTCCCCTGCCAGGAGGACGGAGGCGCGTGCCCGCCCCACGCAGGCCACCTCCACCCTCCCTGCCTGCCTGGCTCCTCCCCGGTGCGCCTAGACGAAGCCACAGAGACGCCACGCAACCCCCTGACCCCTCTCACTCTTCCGGGTGGCCCTCCTCTCGTCTGCTCTCCTCTCTCACCCGCACCGAGCGCAGCCATCGCTGCGCTCGCTGCTGCCGCAGCCACCGCCTTCCCCTCGCCTCGCCGACGTGTCTGCGAGCTCCGCCTCGATGCCCTCATCCTCTCTTCCGAGTCAGGCAACACCGGACGCCCCCGAATGCCGCTGACGCCGTCGTCTTCAACTTCCTGCCCCCCAGATTGCTGGAGATGCTCCGTCATCCTCCGTGCCTCCCCACGCTCGTTGTTCGCTCCCCTGCACCCGCCGTGAGCCACGGATCCTTCTCCCTCTGTCCGTTCTCGCTCTCATGCACCATAGCCGCCCCACCTTGCTCACCCGCACGCGCCGCCGCCTGTGACCGCCGCCTACGCGCCTCTGACCACCTAGCGGCCCGACCGTTGTGCTCAGCTCCCTCCCCGAGCCGCGTAGATCATGTAGGTGCCTCGCACGAGCCTCCCCGGCCACCGCAGCGTCGACCCCCAGCTCAGCCGAGCTCCGGCGACCGCCAAGGTCAACACCGGTGATGACTCCGGCCATCTCAGGCCCAACCACTACCACTACTCGACGCGGACGAGTGCCCGCATCACGTAGATGCCCTCCGCCGGCCATTTGGTGACCGGAGGAGGAATTGTGACGCCCTCCGCCATCTCTGGCATCGCCGGCGATGAGCCGCGGGTCAACTCCGGCGAGTTGACCCGGGTTTGACCCTTGTTTGACCCCTCAGGGTCACTGATGCGTGGGCCTGCCCCTGTTAATTCCTAGTTAGGTTTAGTTAGTGCTAATTAACCTAGATTAGTGCTTAATCTAACACTAACTAACTCTATTAGTTAGATGGGCCCACTGGTCAGGTTTGACCTGGACCCCGGTCTGTTGACCTGCTGATGTCACACTGACGTAGTGCTGACGCAATAAACCCTTTTCTGGATTATTTCTATTTTAGAAATATCTAAAAGTTCCAGAAAATGCCCAAAACTTCTAAAATTCATAAAAATTAATCTGTAACTCCAAATGCAAAGATTTATCAATGAAAAATGATCAGAAAAATCCAATCTATCCATCTGTACTGGATTCATGCATGTTTAAAAAACATAACGTTGTTGTTTAGTGCAAAACATGATAAGGCACTATTTAAATTCATAATTTCAATTTGGGGTTGAACCTTTGGTTCAAAATGACCCAAACCCATCTGATTGTAGCCGCATTAGCTCAACACATTCATTTTGCCATGTCATCATCATGCATCATATTGTGCATTGCATTGATTGTGTTTCCTTCTGTGTTGCCGCTATTTGTCCCCTCTCGATAGACGTGGTTTCGACGATGTGATCAATGACACCGATGCAAAACTATGCTATCTTCAGAAGTGCAAGGCAAGCAAAACCTCCTTGTTCATTCTGATACAATCCCACTCTCTCGCTCTACTCTCTTTTACCGCATTAGGACAACAATGATTCAACTGTTACATGCTGCGGTAGTTGAACCCCTTACCCTCTGCATGACCTGTCATTGCCACAGTAAATAGATGAAACCCACTAGCATGAGTAGAAGTTGTTTGAGCCCTGATGTGCCTACTCATTCATGCTTGTTTGTCATGCCTGCTACTGCTTAGAGTTGAGTCTGGCTTGATTCATTGGGGATGAATTGGAATTTTGTGAACATGTCCTACGGTGTGTGAGCTAAGTGTGTGAACACGATTTGGTAAAGGTAGCGGTGAGAGCCCATGTAGGAGTACACGGTGGGTTGTCTCATTGAAGCCGTCCTCAGGAACTGAGTTCTATGTTTGTGATCCATGAAACAACTACTACCACACATTGGTCCCTGAAATATGACCCTGCTCGACTTCTTAACCACCCTAGTCCTTTGTCTAGGATTTGCAAGTAGTTTCTGGTGTTTGAAGTATGCTGGAGGCCATGCGCAGCGCTGACCCGAGGGGTGGGCTGTGATGCGGTAGGCACGTGGCACGGTGTACCGGGCGCCCGTTTGGTGTCTCGGGAACCCTGCACACATCACTCGGGGCCATATGTGGAAACTTCGGCCGGACTCCCTGCGGATGGAACCTCAAAAGGCGATAAACCTGGACTATAGACTTGAGTGTTTGGGTAGATCATGTTCTACACCCAGGTCGGCTTTCGCTTGAAGTCTGCCGAGCACATGTCGTCTGCAGACGCTAAGTGGTGGAAATATGTGTGAAGAATTACACCCCTGCAGGGTTATAAATGATCTATTCGAATAGCCGCGTCCGCAGTAAAGGACCTCTGGGTTGCCTATGCAGGTCATAGCCAAGTGAAAGTGGATACTCTAAAATGCGCAAGATAAGCGTGAGTGCTACGGATGGCATTCTCGTTGGGAGACGGGAGCGGATCCATTGTGGTGTATTGGCTGGTGAATCTGTGGAATCTTGTGCGCCACCTCAAAGAGTTACTAGCAGTCGTAGTTCAGGATAGCCACCGAGTCAAAGATGGCTTGCTGTAGTTAAACCCCACCATCCCCTTGTTGATAATGATGCATGCGTAGTTAGTTCTGATGTAAGTCTTGCTGGGTACATTTGTACTAACGTTTGCCTATTTTATGTTTTGCAGAAAGACTTCAGTCTCGCTAGTAGTTCCGCGTGGACTTCGACGTTTAGCTTGTTACCTCAGCTACGATCTTGTTCCCTCGGCAGGATCTGGTAGATAGTCAGGCTTCTCATCCTTTTTCATTTGTAGATGTCTGTACTCAGACATGTTAAGCTTCCACTTGTGCTTTGACTTGTATGCTCTGAATGTTGGGTCACGAGACCCATGTTTGTAATATCTCGCTCCTCGGAGCCTATTGAATAAAGTACTTGAGTTGTAGAGCCATGTTGTGATGCCATGTTGTATTTGCATATATTGAGCATATTGTGTGTATGTTATTGAAATGCTTGGTATGTGTGGGATCTGACTAGTTGTTTATCCTTGGTAGCCTCTCTTACCAGGAAATGTCTCCTGGTGCTTCTACTGAGCCCTGGTAGCTTGCTACTATTCCGGAACACTTAGGCTGGCCGGCATGTGTCCTTCTTCATTCCTGTGTCTGTCCCTTCGGGGAAATGTCACGCGGTGTCTACCGGATTCCTGCTAGCCTGCTACAGCTCGGATTCTCCGGAGTCCTGTTAGCCCAGCTGCTACAGCCCGAATTCACTCATTGATGACCGACACGTTCATTGTTGGGTCATGTATGCCTGTCCCTGTAAGTTAGTGCCACCTTGGGTTTACGACTAGCCATGTCAGCCCGGGTTATTTGTCATCTGGATGCTAGCGACACTGTCATATACGTGAGCCAAAAGGTCCAAACGGTCCCGGGCCTGGTAAGGCGAGACCCGTGGGAATACCGTGCGTGAGGCCGCAAAGTGATAGGATGTGTTACATGCTAGATCTATGTGGCATAGGATCGGGGTCCTGATATCTTTGGTATCAGAGCCTTACTTCTTATAGGATTACCAAGCCAAACCGGTCGAAGTTGCATCGAGAAATTCTTTAGTTATATAAGGGAATTGATTGTGGATGGGAACATAAGGCTCTTTTTACTCCTTTACCACATGCCCTTCTGATCCGAGTCATCTTATCTTTCCTACGGGGTTAAGGAACTTGGCTTTCTCTTCTTTCTATCAGGATCGCGTGTTACTAATCTGTAGACTTGTATGATAGATGAATTTAAGCCTCAGTTCAGCTCCTACTACTCCCGTATGTTGACCATTGATCTCGGAACCTTGATATTGTGACGATCGAGTGGTTATGCCACCACTTGCAGGATGTCTTAAATATTTTCGAGCATTTACAACCGTTATGCTGTCCGAGTCATTGCAAGTTTCTAAACAGTTTGATGCATTTGCAAATCACTTCTTACCGTTCCGAAGTTTCTTTATGCTAGATCAACCACACCAACTAGTGTGTTGAGGTACATCATTGCCTCGGCATTTATGTTGGAACTATTATTATGACCCTAGGTGTCTAGAGTATCACCTAGTAATCTAGCCATGCTTTGTGTTCCCAGTGTGATGATTACGGCCATTATTCTCGAAAGCATCCCGTGACGCCACTTAGTAGTAGGTATTCTACCCCTAGGTTCCTGAACCCGAGATTCACCTTACTTACCTCGTGTTGTTAGTGTTTGCTAGTTCCTTTAGGTTATTAGTAACCTTTGTGATAGTCCTTGAGGTCCGTGGTATTTCTTTCTTCCAAATACCATGAACTATTTATGGCAAAAGTTCTTTGAACCAAAAGATCACAACAAGAGTGCTCTTGATGAGTTCTCCATTCATATTGTGAGTCTGCTAGTCCTACCTTTCTGTATGGGTTATCCAGAAGAAATGTTGAGCGTTGCTCAACATACTAATCTATGCATCCACAACTCAGAAAATCGTATGTTCCTTGAGTTGTCCCCTTTTACCTGTCTTCTGACCTTCGTCTATCAATTGATAGTCAAGAGTATGCGTATATTTGTTCATTGATGCCTATTACCCTTGTGGTCCGTCAAGCCATTCTATCCCGGAATGACTAGGAGAAACAAACTCCAGTACCTCATCCATATCCAGGATTGGGTCAAAGCAGTTGTAATCCGCAGATCAAATACTAATCCAGCTTTTGTTCTGTTCTACCCTGGAGTATTACCATCTTTATTGTCAAGAATATCATAGGAATTGCACATCAACATATGAACCCTTGATACAGTGATACTTCTTGCCCTCATTATTCATTTCTCGGTCCCCTTGTTGTTGCAACTGGAATACCGACAAGTGAATCGTGATGTGTGAAATCTATACTCCTAGCAACTCCGTTGCTTGGTAGTTAAAGGACAATAAGTTCATCCTTAGTGTATTGGTTATTGAATCACGATCCTAAGGTTGATCGTGCTACCTAGTCCATATCTCTAGTGCACTCTTCGATCAATGAGTTAGGATTGTGTCAATCCCTCGCTCTTTTGATCCTATCATCTTGCCCTAAAGAGCAAGAATGTTCTCGATCTTAGTAACATATCGGTGGTTCATGATTTTCTGGATATCTTCTCGGAAGTATCACCAGGTTGTCACCTAACTGTTATGTTGAGCTCTTGATCAAGTTGGTTCCTTGTAACCACCCCTTCTCCAAGAATCTGTGTTGGATACCCCTAAGCTAGTTGGTTAAGCTAAAAGAACAACTTGGAGAGTTGGAGGATGAAAGCCTGTCCGACTTAGTTCGTTGAAAGGGATATCTTGTGTGTGTGTGTGTGTGTGTGTTGAAGAAAGATGATATCTTCATTGATTGATCCTCGTGATCAATTATCGACGCTATTGTCTTACCCAATCTTTGATTTGAGTATGGGCTAACGTCAAATCAAACAAGAACCCACGATATTCGTAATGTTGTCTTACTCGTGGTTGTTTTCCTCGAGTATACCCCATTATATCCTTTGGGTCTGACCAATGCTATCACTTGTTCACATAATTATGGAACTCCATTTATATGGGAACCTGGATGAAATTTTGTTGATCCCATCGACAACATTTCTATCTTTCCCACGATTCATGCTGAACATCCAGTTAGTATTGGAAACTTCGTGAGCAATGATTTCGTGGTCCGTTCATGAAGCATATGTTCGGATGAAAGAAGTGATTTCCTCTAATATGTGTGCATTTGATGAAAGTTTCCACCGTGAATTAGAGAAAGTTAGTTTTGCTTCCTCTGGAATCATCCCAAGTCAGTCATGCACGTGCGAAGTATTCTATGGTCTGATAGACTGATCATCTTGATAACATATGTATCCCTAGCACACCAAGCCACTAATTGATTTGTTCAAGGAGAAGGAGTTCCTTCATAAGAGATAATCATGACTTATGCTAGGACTTCGATATCCTCATTGATGGTTCCTAACCGGAACTCGTTAGTATTTTATTATAAGACTACTACATGGTCATGCTTGTCTGTGATAGCGTGTTCACATGTTTGTAGCAGAAACGGCTCATATTTTGGAGTTTAATATCGTAGTTCATTCCCCGAGATTCTCGCAATGCCATCTTGTCGCTCGTGTTGCAAACTTTCTTTTTTCTTTCAGACTTGATGAGTCTAGAATATTCCGACACCAACCAGATCTAAATCTCAAGCAGATATGGTGGTTGGAACGTGTCCCGAGAAATATAATATTGTTCTCTGTGTAAAATGGTAAAGTGGATGTCGTGGCCAACATACCCAACCAGAAGACCCATTATTATAGTATTTTGATTGAAGAAGTAGGCCACCACCTGATAAGGATTTCGTAGGATTTACTACCTAGTTGTCCCTTATGGATTTTTGTGTTCCTGAAGTCTGATCTATTACTTGATGTTCTAGTTACCAAACCATATCAATAAATGGGTTACACTAGCACATCAAAGAGAACATTAGAATTGGAGTGTTAAATGTCTCTCGGTCGATCATCCAGATTTTATCCCCTTGGCCCCACTAAGGTGAAATATGAGAAAGTGGTATCTTCCTTTGCATCTGCATCGTCTATCACTATCCATCATGGTAGTATGTTGTGTTGCCAGGATCCTTTACACGGATATTGGTAAAACCTTGATGAATATGGAGATGCTCAAGTTCTTGAGAGCACGCACAAGCGCTAGGTGTTGTCATCTGCACCAACTGGGTTTGCTCCTAGATTTCTCGGTTATGCAATAACTTTCAACAGTGGGCTCACTCTCTACTGTTGGGTTTCTCCCCAGTTACTAGAATCATTCCCAGCATTTGCATTTTGCTCCCAGCTTGCACCGCCATTGTGCCATTCTACTATGGACTACCCTTCTCAGTAATTATTGATCAGGATCATCTTCAAAAATGGTCCTACCATGGGTTCCATCCATTTCCGGTGATAAGCAAATCACCCCTTGTGTTGTTTTCAACAAGGTAATCCACATCATCCATTCTAGTCCGGGTATGCCATCCTTTCATACTCTGTCAAACGAGTGGTGGTGAATTGCCTTAGGCTGGTATAAAGAGTCTCACTGATCTCTATATCAAAGGTAAATCTTTTTGCCACTTAAGGTAATAATTATACGAGTCACCTCCTCTAAGATGTTTCGTTACGGTATCATGCAACTCAACTCCTCACTACATTGACAACTGTTCACCACCTTCTCAAGTTTGGAACTATTGTCTACCTAGTGAACCTTCATCATCTGTTTCACTCCATCCCTCTAGTTGTATGTTTCGTGTCTCAGCTCAAGAGATGTTTCAATGACTCACCCCGTGAGTTGATCCTGAGTTGTTGGATCTTCAGGGAGATCGATCCTCTAGAGTTTTCCTTTCCTCTCGTTGTCATGCTGGTTGGAGTTCTCGGAGCAAGACATCAAGACAATGATGGTGATCGAATCAACATTATTATGAAGTGCAACCTGGATCATGAAGATTGTGTTAGTTTGCGTTCCCCCCTTCATCTTACCCTACGCTTGAATCTCGGTACGAGATTCTTGTTTAGTGGAGGTAAGTTGTCACATCCCTAGCTTCTGGCAATGCACCAGGCTAGCCTCTTGAGTGTCATCATGTTTAAGTTTCAAATGAACTTGAAATGGGGATTACCTAAACCCTAGAATCAAAGGAATTCACTAGGTTCACCAAAAATATTTATCAGTAAATCTAAATGGCTTTAAAAATTGTTCATTATTTATGAAAAATACTATAAACAGTAACCAGAGGTGATGCACATTTTTCTATGACATATTTGGGCTTTGAATTAAATCATACCCTATTTGCATTTGGGCATTTAACTGCTATAAAATATTTTAAATGCTCAAAAAATCATAAACTAAAATGTTTACTGTTGCATATATTCTAATTAGTAGCCATGATTAGTTTCATGATTTTTGGAAATGCCCTGGCATTTTTAATAAATCCACAAAGTTGCAGTAAAATAGAAAACAGAAAATAAAAGAAAAAGAGAGAGAGAGAACCTACCTGGGCCACTTGACTAGCCGGCCCAGCTGGCAGCCCAGCTCGCTGGCCCAGCCCACCACGGCCTCCTCCCATGTCGTCTTCCCCCCCCCCCCCCCTGCCAAGAGGACAGAGGCGTGTGCTCGCCCCACGCCGGCCAACTCCTCCCTCCCTGCCTGCCTGGCTCCTGCCGGTGCCCTAGATGATGCCACAGAGATGCCACGCAACCCCCTGACCCCTCTCACTCTTCCTCGTGGCCCTCCTCTCCTCTTCTCTGCCTCTCTCACCCATGCCCAGCGTAGCCGTCACCGTCGCTCGCTGCTGCCACAGCCACCACCTCCCCCTCGCCTCGCCACGTGTTTGCGAGCTCCACCTCGACGCCCTCATCCTCTCCGCCGAGTCAGGCAACGCCGGATGCCCCAGAATACCGCCGACACCGTTGTCTTCATCCTCCTACCCCCAGATCGCCAGAGATGCTCCGTCGTCGTCCGTGCCTCCCCGCACTCGCCGTTCGCTCCCCTGCACCCGCTGTGAGCCACTGATCCTTCTCCCTCTCACCGTTCCCGCTCTCGTGCACCGTAGCCGCCGCACCTTGTTCGCTCGCACGCGCCGCCGCCTGTGACCGCCGCCGACGTGCCTCCGTCCACCTAGCGGCCCGGCCGTTGTGCTTAGCTCCCTCCCCGCGCAGCATAGAGCACGTAGGTTCCTCGCACGAGCCTCCCCGACCACCGTAGCGTCGACCCCGAGCTCACCCGAGCTCCGGCGACCGCCAAGATCGACGTCGGTGACGACTCCGGCCATCTCAGGCCCAGCCACTATACTACTCGACGCGGAGGAGCGCCCGTGTCATGTAGATGCCCTCCGCCGGCCATTTGGTCGCCGGAGAAGGAATTTCGACGCCCTCTGCTGTCTCTGGCGTCGCCAGCGACGAGCAGCGGTTCAACTCCAGCGAGTTAACCCGGGTTTGACCCTTGTTTGACCGCCCAGGGTCACTGACACATGGGCCCACCCCTGTTAATTCCTAGTTAAGTTTAGTTAGTGCTAATTAACCTAGATTAGTGCTTAATCTAACACTAACTAACTCTATTAGTTAGATGTGTCATTGACCAGTGGGCCCCACTAGTCAGGTTTGTCCTGGATCCGGTCTGTTGACCTGCTGATGTCAAAGTGATGCAGTGCTGATGCAATAAACCCTTTTCTGGATTATTTCTATTTTAGAAATATCTGAAAATTCCAGAAAATACCCAAAACTTCTAAAATTCATAGAAATAAATCTGTAACTCCAAATGCAAAGATTTATCTATGAAAAATGATCAGAAAAATCCAATCTATCAATCTGTACTGGTTTCACGCATGTTTAAGCAACTTAACCTTGATGTTTAGTGCAAAACAGGATAAGGCACTATTTAAATTCATAATTTAAATGACCCAAACACATCTGATTGTAGCTGCATTAGCTCAACACACTCATTTTCCCATGTCATCATCATGCTTCATATTGTGCATTGCATTGATTGTGTTTCCTTCTGTGTTGCCAGTCTTTGTCCCCTCTCGATAGACATCGTTTAGACAATGTGATCAATGGCGCCGTTGAAGAACTATACTATCTTCAGAAGTGCCAGGCAAGCAAAACCTCCTTGTTTATTTGGATACAATCCCACTCTCTCGCTCTGCTCTCTTTTACTGCATTAGGACAACAATGATTCAACTGTTACATGCTGCGGTAGTTGAACCCCTTACCCTCTGCATGACCTGTCATTGCCACAGTAAATAGAAGAAACCCACTAGCATGAGTAGGAGTTTTTTTAGCCCTGATGTGCCTACTCATTCATGCTTGTTTGTCATGCCTGCTACTGCTTAGAGTTGAGTCTGGCCTGATTCATCGGGGATGAATTGGAATGTTGTGAACATGTCCTATGGTGTGTGAGCTAAGTGTGTGAACACGATTTGGTAAAGGTAGTAGTGAGAGGCCATGTAGGAGTACATGGTGGGTTGTCACAATGAAGCCGTCCTCAGGAACTGAGTTCTGTGTTTGTGATCCATGAAACAACTACTACCACACGTTGGGCCCTGAAATATGACCCCGCTCAACTTCTTAACCACCCTAGTCCTTTGTCCAGGAGTTGCAAGTAGTTTTTGGTGTTTTTAGTATGCTGGACGCCATGCGTAGCGCTGACCCGAGGGGTGGGCTGTGATGCGGTAGGCACGTGGCATGGTGTATCGGGCGCCCGTTTGGTGTCTCGGGAACCCTGCACACATCGTTCGGGGCCGTATGTGGAAACTTCGGCCAGACTCTCTGCGGATGGAACCTGAATAGGAGATAAACCTGGACTAGAGACTTGAGTGTTTAGGTAGGTTGTGGTCTACACCCACATCGGCTTTCGCTTGAAGTCTGCCGAGCACATGTCGTGTGCAGACGCTAAGTGGTGGAAACATGTTTGAAGTAGTACACCCCTGCAGGGTTATAAATGATTTATTTGAATAGCCTCGTCCGTGGTAAAGGACCTCTGGGTTGCCTATACAGTTCATAGACAAGTGAAAATGGATACTCTAAAATGTGCAAGATAAGCGTGAGGGCTATGGATGGCATTCTCGTAGGGAGACGGTAGCGGATCCATAGTGGTGTATTGGTTGGTGACTATGTCGACTCCTGTGCGCCACCTCAAAGAGTTACTTGGAGTCGTAGTTCAGGATAGCCACAGAGTCAAAGCTGGCTTGCTGTAGTTAAACCCCACCATCCCCTTTGTTGATAATGATGCACACGTAGTTAGTTCTGATGTAAGTCTTGCTGGGTACATTTGTACTCACGTTTGCCTATTTTATGTTTTGCAGAGATACTTCAGTCTTGCTAGTAGTTCCGCGTGGACTTCGATGTTTAGCTTGTTACCTCAGCTACGATCTTGTGCCCTCGGCAGGATCTGGTAGATAGTCAGGCTTCTCAACCTTTTTCATTTGTAGATGTCTGTACTCAGACATGTTAAGCTTCTGCTTGTTCTTTGACTTGTATTCTCTGAATGTTGGGTCACGAGACCCATGTTTGTAATATCTCTCTACTCGGAGCCAATTGAATAAAGTATTTTATTTGTAGAGCCATGTTATGATGCCATGTTGTATTTGCACATATCGAGCATATTGTCTGTATGTTATTGAAATGCTTGGTATGTGTGGGATCTGACTATCTAGTTGTTTATCCTTGTTAGCCTCTCTTACCAGGAAATGTCTCATAGTGCTTTCACTGAGCCCTGGTAGCTTGCTACTTCTCTGGAACTCTTATGCTGACCGACATGTGTTCTTCTTCGTTCCTGTGTCTGTCCCTTCGGGGAAATGTCACGCAGTGTCTACCGGAGTCCTGCTAGCCTACTACAGCCCAGATTCTCCGGAGTCCTGTTAGCCCAACTACTACAGCCTAAATTCACTCGCTGATGACCGACACATTTGTTGCTGGGTCATGTATGCCTTTCCCTATAAGTTAGTGCCACCTTGGGTTTACAACTAGCCATGCCAGCCCGGGTTCTTTGTCATATGGATGCTAGCGACACTATCATCTACGTGAGCCAAAAGGCGCAAACGGTCCCGTGCGTGAGGCCGCAAAGTGATATGAGGTCTTACATGCTAGATTGGTGTGGCATAGGATTGGGGTCCTGACATGACAGGTTGGCCCCGCTTGGCAGAGAGAGCAAGTGATCTGGGATGGTGCCAGGAGGATTCTTTGACTAGTCAAAATGGATGGATACGGAGCTATACGATCTCGTAGTGACCATATAATCACCTCATCACGTATACACTGCAGCCTCAGTGCTCGTTTTCTAGTGACCATATATATATATATATATATATGTGTGTGTGTGTATATATGTATATATATATATGTATATATGTATATATATACGCTAGAACCTCAACGCTTGTAGTTGCTCGCTTCACACTCTCCTACCCTCTCCAGATCTAAACAAGACTTCGTTGGCCTCTCTCTCCCCTCACTGCTGGTCAAAGAGCCGGCAGGATCCGTCCGCCGGGAAGGGAAGGAGGCTTAACGCTGTCACTGTCAGCGAGGGAGGGAATCCACTACCGACGAAACTATTCTCCTTCACCCAGCGGCGGCGCGAGAGGGCCTCCGGTCCCTTCTTCTTTGCTGCCGTAAATAGTGTGGGCCAAACAGCCTCCGGTCGCCCACTGAACCACATCCCAAGAACCTTAAGGTATAATTTACTTATTCCACATGCATTTCTTTAGCTGCATGTGTGCTTTTTCCCCTTCTGCACTCGAATCTAGGTGTTGGATCAAATAGGAAAGTAGTGGGGAAAGTTGTATTGCATGAATCTACGACGTTGTTCAAAGAGGAAAGGAATGGGGGAAACTAGTGGGCAAAGTTGTATAGCATAAATCTAGGACTTGGTTCAAAAAGGAAAGGAAGGGGGGAAAGTAGTGGGGAAAGTTGTATAGCATGAATCTAAGATGTGGTTCAAAGAGGAAAGGAATGGGGAAAGTAGTGGGGAAAGTTGTATAACATGAATCTAGGATGTGGTTCAAAGAGGAAACAAAGGGGGAAAGTACTAGTACAGAATGGCTATCCAGCACCTACGTTGGTTGAAAAGGGAAAACAATGACAAACGCAATACACACATCTATAACGAACTAATCTTTTGTTTTGGGGTGCAATGCTGTAGAGTTTGAGCAGGACTAGATTTGTTGCGCTCACATAGGGAAAGGTGTCTAAAGATAACAAAACTGGGACCAACACAAATATGCCCCTTGGTTGTTTGTTCTTTGTTGCAATAGACTGTGCATCACCCCTTCATACATCGGTAGATGCACATGGTGCTGGTGCGTCCACTGTCCCGTGCAATTCTTTAGTTGTTGTCAATCTAAGGCCCTGTTTGGTTAAAAACTCCCTAGTCCCTACCTGCTTGGTTCCAGGTACTAAACATGGAATAGAGGTTGCTAAAAGACCATGTTACCCCTAGAAATGAACTAATAGAGACAGGGTTATCTACTTCACCTTGTTGTTGTTGTGACATTTTATTGCACTGCACAAAGCACTTTTGTTTTAAGAGTGTTTTGTGCAGTTCAACGAAAATGTCACACCGACAACGTTGCTTGATTGCTTGATCTTAGTGGAACTTCACAAGAGGAGATCTTACTTCCTATCCGTGTTGGCAAATTTGGTTCAGATCTTCTTCTTGTGAGTTGTTTGAATTCCGCATCATGAGAGGTCAGTACTAGCCTTCTTTCACATGATTGTGAAGTGTGCTTTCATATGTTGTGCTACTTGTACGGTAATGTTGCTTTGATTTTAGTGAACTGCACAAATGGAGACAAGACTTCCAATCTGTATGTGCACCGTAATACACCATAAGGTAAGTTAAGGATATTTCACATCTGTTGGCATGTATTTTGGCACTTTCATCAGAAAATTAATGTCGTTGTTTAGTGCTATACTTGTGCTCCCTAATTGACATGCCAAATCTTGCATTGAAGGAGAAGCTTGTCTGTTATTGAAGCAAGTGATGAAGGGGAAGAACAAGTGGAAGAAAAACAAAAATCAACTTCCGGTGTTGTAACAAAGCACTGGAATTGTGATGACACAAGTAATGATATAATTTTGCATCTTAATTTATTGCTATGGCTGGAAGGACCAATTTTTTTGCCACTGATTTGATGCCACTTTTAATATACTATGTAATTATCTCTACTTGTGCAAATAGGGATCTTCTTTGAAGATACCATATATTTTAGTGGAACTACACAAGAAGATGTTGGAAACATTAAACTAATCAAGGAGTATATAGTAAGCATGGCAACCACAGTAGATAGCAACAGATGGTTCCGGAGAAGTGCTTGATCTGTATGCTCTACAAAATAAGCCTCCTAACAAAGGTTGGTACTCGCCCACGGATTTCATCCATATGATTGAGCTTTGTCATCTCTATTAGTGTTGTGCTACTATTTGGATACTATCATGAGAAACTGGTATTGTCCTTGAGAAGTGCTTCATCTGTGATGTTTTAAATATTTCCTTTCCTTTTTTTGAGCAAACAGGGATGCTAGCATTTACTTGTCCTCTTGTCTTTGCACAACAGGATCATCCTCCTCTGAAGAAGAATATGGAGTACATGAAGTTACTAGTTCCGATTATGCCAGGATGATGAAGCCCTGTCTATCTTCTCATCAGAAGGAGCAGTTGAAGAATGGTTACATTACTCCCCACAAGACCAAACTAACTTCAGCTCAGAAGGACTGATAGATCTCCATTTTGTTTCTATGATGCGCAAGTAAAATGTTGTTCCAAGATTCTTTCTGGTGAATTCCATTTTTTAAAGTGTGCTCTACATGGACCATGCAGGTGCCTGTTTAAACTGTCAATTCATAGTACAGTTTGCTTGATACTAATCACTTTTTTTGTATTTGTGCAAACAGGTGTGCTCAGCTTGATTTCAATGGGAACTGCACAAAATGTTCATGAATACATCGAATCATTCATCTCCACCACAAGAAAGGAGGTGCCGATAAGTTCAAGGCGTTGCAACATATAAGGGCGAAATCATACAAGCTACACGCGAATTTGGTTGATTTTGATGGAACTGCACAAAAGGAACAGCTGGTTTATTTAGCACGAGATGCCATGTCAATGTCCAAACTAATGGCAAACCCTGCCCATTCCACAATCATAGGCATTTGATATTTTGGAATCGAACAACCTTGTCAAATTTTTCTCATTGATGTTAGCAAGAAGACATGGGTTTGATATTTTCGAATGGGACGCCATTTGTTGTCAGCAGCGTCAATCGATTTTTCTTTATTCTTTAGTTGTGAAGTAAATATTGGCTCTGACAGGTGAATCATTGAGATGCATAATCATCGATTGTTTTGAATGTTCTCTATTAATTGCCGGGCCTGTGTGTTTGATTGCAATGTACAGGAAGGCTAAAAGGCTGCTCAAACTCTTTGTACTCCCTCTGTTCCTTTTTACTTCGCACATTGTGAAAGTTCATACTTTTTTCTATAAGATTGGTCAAAGTAGAGATACTTTGACTGCAAAAAAAACTTGTATGCATACTAAGAAGGACCGGAGGGAGTACATGTGAAACTGCTGCAAACGAGGTGATCACCCTGGGAATAATGCTAGTACGTATTGCTTTGCATGTTCATCCAATGCTAGTGATACAAGAATTCGAACTAATCAAACTAAATTCATTCACACACGGACGGATTTCATATAAACATGCCAGATCTCATTACATTTCATACATTCTTCAACTAAAAAGGGGTGCGCTGGAGGTATAATTAATTTACCGAAGCTACCCACATGTGTCCGGCTGAGCCGAACAGAAGCTTCTTCTCCAGCGAACTGAGCTTTAGTGACTTAACTGCAGGAGCAGTTGCATAACTAACATGTGGCCCAGATGCCTGTTGGGTCCACGTGTCAGTCAGCCAACTGCACCGGCAGTTAAGTAGAAGCAGCATCCTTCTCCAACATAGCTCTCCGACTCCACGTCGCCGCAAAGAAGCTAATCGGCCGTCAATGGTCAAACCGCCTAGCTTGGCTTCAATCGAAGGGTAGCAGCAGTGGCCTTACTTGGACCCGAGCGGCGACAACCTACCATGTTCTACTCTTCCTTGTTTTCTGTGTGGCACGGCCTCGTTGGCAGCGGGCGGGGCCTCGACGGAGCCGGCGATGTCTTTTGTCTTGTTGCTGGCGGGGCGGCGCCTCGGTGGAGCGGGGGAAATTCTCCCCCTCGTTGCTGGCAGGGTGGGACCTCGGCTGAACTGGCGATGTCCTCTCCCTCATTGTTGGCGGGGAGGGGCCTCGGCGGAGTAGGGCCTCCGCCTCGGTGCCTGTGGGGCAGGGCCTCGGCGGAGCCATCGATGTCCTCTATCTCGTTGTCGGTGGGGCGGCGCCTCGACGGAGCGGGGGAAATCCTCCCCCTCGTTGCAGGCAGGGTGGGTCTCGGCTGAGCCGGCGATGTCCTCTGCCTCGTTGTTTGCGGGGCGGGGCCTCGGCGGAGCCGGCGGTGTCCTCTGCCTTGTTGTTGGCGCCATGGGGCCTCGGCGGAGCAGGGCCTCATCGACACCAATGGAGCGGGGACTCGTCACATCCGGCATTGTCCTTTGCATCGTCCTCGGTCTTGCCAAAGAGTGCCTCGCCCGCTTCATCGCTGTCTTTGTAGGCGGCCGCAGCCTCCGCCACCCGCATGCGGTACCGCGAGCGCTCGAGGAGGCCCTCGCGGGCGGAGCGATACGAGTCGAGCAGAGCCTCCTGATGAGGACATGACTACCTTGGATATGACCAAAAATATTGCATATATGCATATTTGTCAGGTGATTTCTAGTGCAAACTATTCAATAATCTATTTATGTTATCCAGAACAAAAATACTTCACACACTTTTGTGTTTTGTCTAATTGCAGGTGTATGGGACATTTGTACAATCCACATATGAAGATAAGGAAGAAAGAGATGTTTATTTGCTGTCCAAAAAGTTCTCTCACGTCACTTTTGGCCCAAGAGAAGATAGAGTCCAAGTCTCTCACGTTCTGGATTCAGATTCGGACTGCACAGACGTACCTGACTCAAAACGCACACAAGTTTTTCATACGGACACCGAATTGGGTGATTCTTTTTTTGTTGGAAACTAGATTTCGTGCACTTTCCAACCCAATTGGAATCACCTTCAAATTCGTCCGGAGCGTTGAGTTGTGGACGAAACAATCTGATGCTGCAGCAGAATCCGAGTCAAACTACAAGTCCAAAGGTGTTACATCACCTCCACTTGGGCCCATTGGCCTTGTACGACCTAGATTTAGTTTTAGGCTGCCTTGGGACGTCCTCCCACCTCCTTGGCCGCCACCCCTTGCTCCTATATAAGTAGATCCATCGAGTAGTTTTTCCTTGGGATTTGTTTAGTTAAAAGTTAGCCATTGCAACTTCGTGTACTTCGTTTGTGTCCAACGACCAGACCAAGACCGCTTACGGATCCCCACCTTTATCAATACTTCATATATACTCGCAATATTCAGATTGCTTTTATCATATTCTTGCTTGTTCTTCGATTGCTTGCAGGAATAGACCTTCGTGGTCAGGTTGATTGTGCTCCGGCGTGGTCAATAACCTCTCAGAGTTGGTTTAGCGATTGCTAAGGCGCAACGTCGTGCACGTTTATAGTCGGATCGTCAAAGTCATCTTCACCAAATCGATAGTTATCATCTCATCGAAAGATCGGGACACCCCTGCCTCTATCAAGTGATGATGAGGACATGACTACCTTGGATATGACCAAAAATATTGCATATATGCATATTTGTCAGGTGATTTCTAGTGCAAACTATTCAATAATCTATTTATGTTATCCAGAACAAAAATACTTCACACACTTTTGTGTTTTGTCTAATTGCAGGTGTATGGGACATTTGTACAATCCACATATGAAGATAAGGAAGAAAGAGATGTTTATTTGCTGTCCAAAAAGTTCTCTCACGTCACTTTTGGCCCAAGAGAAGATAGAGTCCAAGTCTCTCACGTTCTGGATTCAGATTCGGACTGCACAGACGTACCTGACTCAAAACGCACACAAGTTTTTCATACGGACTCCGAATTGGGTGATTCTTTTTTTGTTGGAAACTAGATTTCGTGCACTTTCCAACCCAATTGGAATCACCTTCAAATTCGTCCGGAGCGTTGAGTTGTGGACGAAACAATCTGATGCTGCAGCAGAATCCGAGTCAAACTACAAGTCCAAAGGTGTTACATCACCTCCACTTGGGCCCATTGGCCTTGTACGACCTAGATTTAGTTTTAGGCTGCCTTGGGACGTCCTCCCACCTCCTTGGCCGCCACCCCTTGCTCCTATATAAGTAGATCCATCTAGTAGTTTTTCCTTGGGATTTGTTTAGTTAAAAGTTAGCCATTGCAACTTCGTGTACTTCGTTTGTGTCCAACGACCAGACCAAGACCGCTTACGGATCCCCACCTTTATCAATACTTCATATATACTCGCAATATTCAGATTGCTTTTATCATATTCTTGCTTGTTCTTCGATTGCTTGCAGGAATAGACCTTCGTGGTCAGGTTGATTGTGCTCCGGCGTGGTCAATAACCTCTCAGAGTTGGTTTAGCGATTGCTAAGGCGCAACGTCGTGCACGTTTGTAGTCGGATCGTCAAAGTCATCTTCACCAAATCGATAGTTATCATCTCATCGAAAGATCGGGACACCCCTGCCTCTATCAAGTGATGATGAGGACATGACTACCTTGGATATGACCAAAAATATTGCATATATGCATATTTGTCAGGTGATTTCTAGTGCAAACTATTCAATAATCTATTTATGTTATCCAGAACAAAAATACTTCACACAATTTTGTGTTTTGTCTAATTGCAGGTGTATGGGACATTTGTACAATCCACATATGAAGATAAGGAAGAAAGAGATGTTTATTTGCTGTCCAAAAAGTTCTCTCACGTCACTTTTGGCCCAAGAGAAGATAGAGTCCAAGTCTCTCACGTTCTGGATTCAGATTCGGACTGCACAGACGTACCTGACTCAAAACGCACACAAGTTTTTCATACGGACTCCGAATTGGGTGATTCTTTTTTTGTTGGAAACTAGATTTCGTGCACTTTCCAACCCAATTGGAATCACCTTCAAATTCGTCCGGAGCGTTGAGTTGTGGACGAAACAATCTGATGCTGCAGCAGAATCCGAGTCAAACTACAAGTCCAAAGGTGTTACATCACCTCCACTTGGGCCCATTGGCCTTGTACAACCTAGATTTAGTTTTAGGCTGCCTTGGGACGTCCTCCCACCTCCTTGGCCGCCACCCCTTGCTCCTATATAAGTAGATCCATCTAGTAGTTTTTCCTTGGGATTTGTTTAGTTAAAAGTTAGCCATTGCAACTTCGTGTACTTCGTTTGTGTCCAACGACCAGACCAAGACCGCTTACGGATCCCCACCTTTATCAATACTTCATATATACTCGCAATATTCAGATTGCTTTTATCATATTCTTGCTTGTTCTTCGATTGCTTGCAGGAATAGACCTTCGTGGTCAGGTTGATTGTGCTCCGGCGTGGTCAATAACCTCTCAAAGTTGGTTTAGCGATTGCTAAGGCGCAACGTCGTGCACGTTTGTAGTCGGATCGTCAAAGTCATCTTCACCAAATCGATAGTTATCATCTCATCGAAAGATCGGGACACCCCCGCCTCTAACAAGTGGTATCAGTTTTCAGGTTGCTCGGTGAGATTTTACAGTTTTTCATAGTTTAGATCGCATCTGTCATTCATACCTACAGTCCATGATAAAGCCACAAAAAAAAGTTAGATCTGTTCATCCTTTATCCAAGCCAGTCTGAGCCTTTGCAATTTTCTATTCATTGCTTGCATAGTTGAATTATCGGTTGCATCGTCGTGTCAGTTGCTGGTCTTAGTGTCTAGTTCCTTTAGAGTTTCGAGTTCTGTTCACATTAGTCACGCCGCCGCTGCATCATTATCTCTTCCGCTGTCCACCACCCATCCATCAATTTCCACCACGTGCTGCCCACCATTCAATGTCATAATAATAGTTGAGATCGTTCACATCTTCGCTTGATCCAATCTGCGTCTTATCTAGTTTGTTTTGGAAAGAGGGAGAAAAAAAGAGAGAAAAAAAAGAGAAAAAAAAGAGAAAAAAAGTCAGAGAAAAAAAGGAGAAAAAAAATCAAAAAAATCGGCACAAACTTTTTCAGAGGAAAGTTGGAGACAAAGTTGTTGTATATCCTGCTTGGCAGTTGTTTTTCATCATTATCTTCACTGCCGTTGTGATCTTCACTTATATCTTGCTGTCAAGAGCTACTTACTATCCTTCATTGATGCTAGTTGTGCTACGCCGTGACCTCATTAGTGTTCTAGGCTCGCGTCTCTAGTCCGGTCTAGCCTAGAACCAGCACAGTACCGTCGTTGAGCGTTTATTCAACATTGCATCTTTGAATTGATCATTGCTAATCTTTTGCCACCATATATAGCCAACCCAGCTCCACATATTTCTACACCGTGTATACGTACGCTCCCCTGGCAATCGCTTTACTCAATATTCGGAGTTACTTGACACCGCTGGTTGCCGATCACCGCCTGCTGCATGGTAAGAACTTGTAAGACATTGATATTTGCTTTACTGTGAGCGTTTTACCACCACATCCTAGTAGTTATAGGAACATTATTTTTGGGTTTTGTTTCTTGTTCTACTAATCATGACAGGATCCAGAGTCAATTCATGGGCTTTGTCGATCGCGGGAGACGTAACACCACCTTTGCAAATACCACAACCGTCACGAGAGGTGCACAAACATCCAAATGCACATGATCAGGTTAATGTATCTATACCACCATTTAATGGCCGTTTTAAACCTGCTTTATATATTGAATGGGAGTTCGACATAAAAAATATATTTGCTTCCCATAATTTCGATGAACATAAAAAGGTTAAGGTTGCGGTTGGTTCTTTCACTGGTTATGCTTTGGTTTGGTGGAGTGAATATTGTCGGTTACACCCTGATTATATACCTACTACTTGGGATGATTTGAAACTTGCCATGCGACATACTTTCGTCCCTGCTTATTATACTCGTGACATGATTAAGAAGTTGCAACACTTAAAACAAGGTAGTGAAACTGTAACAAAATATTATGATGATTTACAAACTACCTTGTTGCATTCCTCTTTAGAAGAAAGTGAAGATGATTTTATGGATAGATTTTGGGGAGGATTAAACCGTGATATTCAAGAGATACTAATTCATGAAGAGTGTTATCCTATGGACCATTTGTTTCATCTTGCTTGCAAAGCTGAACAGGAAATAAAACAACGTGTTGGCCACGAGGAGAAAAAGCGCACGGTGCACATTCCAAGAGTTGATATGATTGTTCCTTCAACTACTAGGCATACTATGACAACCACATCCGTTGTTGTCAGGACTACATCACCTCCACCATGTGACACATCGCCCCCGAGAGTGGCTACATCATCTGAGTTGATCATAAGAGGTAATGACAAAGGTACTGATCTTCCATCTCTACATGAGAATGATGAATGCCTTGTCAATTTGAATGCACCATCTGATGAGCTACCCACTACTTTGATCACACCACCTATTTTAGAGGACTACGTTGATAATTTGACTTTGCCATGTGATCAAACAACTGAAATACCAACAATTTTGAGTGCACCCATTGAATTAACTATTGATGCAAAAGAAACAATGTTTAATCATTTTGATATGACCTCTAATCTTGGTGATGATTCTGTGTTGAATGACTTATTGCATGTTTGCTTATTTAAGCATGTTGTAGCATGTAAATTTGATGCAAGTAAGGTCTATTCACCAATGTTGGGATGGTTTAATGATGAACATTGTCAATCTTTTGAAATGAATAAGAGCTTCACTTATATGTGCAAACTGAGTTGCAATATTTTCATGCCTTCTACTTCTTGTGCTAATTTTTTGGCTTTAGATTTTATGAACTATGCAAGTTACTCATCTATTCATGTGTCATATATGCAAAAATCAAGGGAAGTAAAAATGGATGACATATACATATACAACATGTACACCTTGTCTCTTTTGTTAGCCACATTTCAGATTAAGCAACGCCGAGGACGGCTTTATTTTCAAGAAGGGGAGGATGATGAGGACATGACTACCTTGGATATGACCAAAAATATTGCATATATGCATATTTGTCAGGTGATTTCTAGTGCAAACTATTCAATAATCTATTTATGTTATCCAGAACAAAAATACTTCACACACTTTTGTGTTTTGTCTAATTGCAGGTGTATGGGACATTTGTACAATCCACATATGAAGATAAGGAAGAAAGAGATGTTTATTTGCTGTCCAAAAAGTTCTCTCACGTCACTTTTGGCCCAAGAGAAGATAGAGTCCAAGTCTCTCACGTTCTGGATTCAGATTCGGACTGCACAGACGTACCTGACTCAAAACGCACACAAGTTTTTCATACGGACTCCGAATTGGGTGATTCTTTTTTTGTTGGAAACTAGATTTCGTGCACTTTCCAACCCAATTGGAATCACCTTCAAATTCGTCCGGAGCGTTGAGTTGTGGACGAAACAATCTGATGCTGCAGCAGAATCCGAGTCAAACTACAAGTCCAAAGGTGTTACATCACCTCCACTTGGGCCCATTGGCCTTGTACGACCTAGATTTAGTTTTAGGCTGCCTTGGGACGTCCTCCCACCTCCTTGGCCGCCACCCCTTGCTCCTATATAAGTAGATCCATCTAGTAGTTTTTCCTTGGGATTTGTTTAGTTAAAAGTTAGCCATTGCAACTTCGTGTACTTCGTTTGTGTCCAACGACCAGACCAAGACCGCTTACGGATCCCCACCTTTATCAATACTTCATATATACTCGCAATATTCAGATTGCTTTTATCATATTCTTGCTTGTTCTTCGATTGCTTGCAGGAATAGACCTTCGTGGTCAGGTTGATTGTGCTCCGGCGTGGTCAATAACCTCTCAGAGTTGGTTTAGCGATTGCTAAGGCGCAACGTCGTGCACGTTTGTAGTCGGATCGTCAAAGTCATCTTCACCAAATCGATAGTTATCATCTCATCGAAAGATCGGGACACCCCTGCCTCTATCAAGTGATGATGAGGACATGACTACCTTGGATATGACCAAAAATATTGCATATATGCATATTTGTCAGGTGATTTCTAGTGCAAACTATTCAATAATCTATTTATGTTATCCAGAACAAAAATACTTCACACAATTTTGTGTTTTGTCTAATTGCAGGTGTATGGGACATTTGTACAATCCACATATGAAGATAAGGAAGAAAGAGATGTTTATTTGCTGTCCAAAAAGTTCTCTCACGTCACTTTTGGCCCAAGAGAAGATAGAGTCCAAGTCTCTCACGTTCTGGATTCAGATTCGGACTGCACAGACGTACCTGACTCAAAACGCACACAAGTTTTTCATACGGACTCCGAATTGGGTGATTCTTTTTTTGTTGGAAACTAGATTTCGTGCACTTTCCAACCCAATTGGAATCACCTTCAAATTCGTCCGGAGCGTTGAGTTGTGGACGAAACAATCTGATGCTGCAGCAGAATCCGAGTCAAACTACAAGTCCAAAGGTGTTACATCACCTCCACTTGGGCCCATTGGCCTTGTACAACCTAGATTTAGTTTTAGGCTGCCTTGGGACGTCCTCCCACCTCCTTGGCCGCCACCCCTTGCTCCTATATAAGTAGATCCATCTAGTAGTTTTTCCTTGGGATTTGTTTAGTTAAAAGTTAGCCATTGCAACTTCGTGTACTTCGTTTGTGTCCAACGACCAGACCAAGACCGCTTACGGATCCCCACCTTTATCAATACTTCATATATACTCGCAATATTCAGATTGCTTTTATCATATTCTTGCTTGTTCTTCGATTGCTTGCAGGAATAGACCTTCGTGGTCAGGTTGATTGTGCTCCGGCATGGTCAATAACCTCTCAAAGTTGGTTTAGCGATTGCTAAGGCGCAACGTCGTGCACGTTTGTAGTCGGATCGTCAAAGTCATCTTCACCAAATCGATAGTTATCATCTCATCGAAAGATCGGGACACCCCCGCCTCTAACAAGTGGTATCAGTTTTCAGGTTGCTCGGTGAGATTTTACAGTTTTTCATAGTTTAGATCGCATCTGTCATTCATACCTACAGTCCATGATAAAGCCACAAAAAAAAGTTAGATCTGTTCATCCTTTATCCAAGCCAGTCTGAGCCTTTGCAATTTTCTATTCATTGCTTGCATAGTTGAATTATCGGTTGCATCGTCGTGTCAGTTGCTGGTCTTAGTGTCTAGTTCCTTTAGAGTTTCGAGTTCTGTTCACATTAGTCACGCCGCCGCTGCATCATTATCTCTTCCGCTGTCCACCACCCATCCATCAATTTCAACCACGTGCTGCCCACCATTCAATGTCATAATAATAGTTGAGATCGTTCACATCTTCGCTTGATCCAATCTGCGTCTTATCTAGTTTGTTTTGGAAAGAGGGAGAAAAAAAGAGAGAAAAAAACGAGAAAAAAAAGAGAAAAAAAGTCAGAGAAAAAAAGGAGAAAAAAAATCAAAAAAATCGGCACAAACTTTTTCAGAGGAAAGTTGGAGACAAAGTTGTTGTATATCCTGCTTGGCAGTTGTTTTTCATCATTATCTTCACTGCCGTTGTGATCTTCACTTATATCTTGCTGTCAAGAGCTACTTACTATCCTTCATTGATGCTAGTTGTGCTACGCCGTGACCTCATTAGTGTTCTAGGCTCGCGTCTCTAGTCCGGTCTAGCCTAGAACCAGCACAGTACCGTCGTTGAGCGTTTATTCAACATTGCATCTTTGAATTGATCATTGCTAATCTTTTGCCACCATATATAGCCAACCCAGCTCCACATATTTCTACACCGTGTATACGTACGCTCCCCTGGCAATCGCTTTACTCAATATTCGGAGTTACTTGACACCGCTGGTTGCCGATCACCGCCTGCTGCATGGTAAGAACTTGTAAGACATTGATATTTGCTTTACTGTGAGCGTTTTACCACCACATCCTAGTAGTTATAGGAACATTATTTTTGGGTTTTGTTTCTTGTTCTACTAATCATGACAGGATCCAGAGTCAATTCATGGGCTTTGTCGATCGCGGGAGACGTAACACCACCTTTGCAAATACCACAACCGTCACGAGAGGTGCACAAACATCCAAATGCACATGATCAGGTTAATGTATCTATACCACCATTTAATGGCCGTTTTAAACCTGCTTTATATATTGAATGGGAGTTCGACATAAAAAATATATTTGCTTCCCATAATTTCGATGAACATAAAAAGGTTAAGGTTGCGGTTGGTTCTTTCACTGGTTATGCTTTGGTTTGGTGGAGTGAATATTGTCGGTTACACCCTGATTATATACCTACTACTTGGGATGATTTGAAACTTGCCATGCGACATACTTTCGTCCCTGCTTATTATACTCGTGACATGATTAAGAAGTTGCAACACTTAAAACAAGGTAGTGAAACTGTAACAAAATATTATGATGATTTACAAACTACCTTGTTGCATTCCTCTTTAGAAGAAAGTGAAGATGATTTTATGGATAGATTTTGGGGAGGATTAAACCGTGATATTCAAGAGATACTAATTCATGAAGAGTGTTATCCTATGGACCATTTGTTTCATCTTGCTTGCAAAGCTGAACAGGAAATAAAACAACGTGTTGGCCACGAGGAGAAAAAGCGCACGGTGCACATTCCAAGAGTTGATATGATTGTTCCTTCAACTACTAGGCATACTATGACAACCACATCCGTTGTTGTCAGGACTACATCACCTCCACCATGTGACACATCGCCCCCGAGAGTGGCTACATCATCTGAGTTGATCATAAGAGGTAATGACAAAGGTACTGATCTTCCATCTCTACATGAGAATGATGAATGCCTTGTCAATTTGAATGCACCATCTGATGAGCTACCCACTACTTTGATCACACCACCTATTTTAGAGGACTACGTTGATAATTTGACTTTGCCATGTGATCAAACAACTGAAATACCAACAATTTTGAGTGCACCCATTGAATTAACTATTGATGCAAAAGAAACAATGTTTAATCATTTTGATATGACCTCTAATCTTGGTGATGATTCTGTGTTGAATGACTTATTGCATGTTTGCTTATTTAAGCATGTTGTAGCATGTAAATTTGATGCAAGTAAGGTCTATTCACCAATGTTGGGATGGTTTAATGATGAACATTGTCAATCTTTTGAAATGAATAAGAGCTTCACTTATATGTGCAAACTGAGTTGCAATATTTTCATGCCTTCTACTTCTTGTGCTAATTTTTTGGCTTTAGATTTTATGAACTATGCAAGTTACTCATCTATTCATGTGTCATATATGCAAAAATCAAGGGAAGTAAAAATGGATGACATATACATATACAACATGTACACCTTGTCTCTTTTGTTAGCCACATTTCAGATTAAGCAACGCCGAGGACGGCTTTATTTTCAAGAAGGGGAGGATGATGAGGACATGACTACCTTGGATATGACCAAAAATATTGCATATATGCATATTTGTCAGGTGATTTCTAGTGCAAACTATTCAATAATCTATTTATGTTATCCAGAACAAAAATACTTCACACACTTTTGTGTTTTGTCTAATTGCAGGTGTATGGGACATTTGTACAATCCACATATGAAGATAAGGAAGAAAGAGATGTTTATTTGCTGTCCAAAAAGTTCTCTCACGTCACTTTTGGCCTAAGAGAAGATAGAGTCCAAGTCTCTCACGTTCTGGATTCAGATTCGGACTGCACAGACGTACCTGACTCAAAACGCACACAAGTTTTTCATACGGACTCCGAATTGGGTGATTCTTTTTTTGTTGGAAACTAGATTTCGTGCACTTTCCAACCCAATTGGAATCACCTTCAAATTCGTCCGGAGCGTTGAGTTGTGGACGAAACAATCTGATGCTGCAGCAGAATCCGAGTCAAACTACAAGTCCAAAGGTGTTACATCACCTCCACTTGGGCCCATTGGCCTTGTACGACCTAGATTTAGTTTTAGGCTGCCTTGGGACGTCCTCCCACCTCCTTGGCCGCCACCCCTTGCTCCTATATAAGTAGATCCATCTAGTAGTTTTTCCTTGGGATTTGTTTAGTTAAAAGTTAGCCATTGCAACTTCGTGTACTTCGTTTGTGTCCAACGACCAGACCAAGACCGCTTACGGATCCCCACCTTTATCATTACTTCATATATACTCGCAATATTCAGATTGCTTTTATCATATTCTTGCTTGTTCTTCGATTGCTTGCAGGAATAGACCTTCGTGGTCAGGTTGATTGTGCTCCGGCGTGGTCAATAACCTCTCAGAGTTGGTTTAGCGATTGCTAAGGCGCAACGTCGTGCACGTTTGTAGTCGGATCGTCAAAGTCATCTTCACCAAATCGATAGTTATCATCTCATCGAAAGATCGGGACACCCCTGCCTCTATCACCTCCTGCTCCGCCCGCTCCGCTGTATGCTCCTCCGCCTGTAGGTGCTCCAGGAGGAGATGGTGGTTGTAGACGGCGTCGGCTTGTGCCTCCCGGAACTGCTCTTGATGCTTCTACCTCACCGTGTCCATGTATTGGGCACGGGCCTCACCGATGATCATGGTGCAATGCACCGGTGATGATGGCGCGGAGGAGGGGGTTGGCGCCGGATCGTCGACTACCATGTTCTCCATTGGGACGTCGTCATCCTATGGTTGCCTGCCGGATGGTAGGCAGTAGTTGTGTGGACATGAGAAAGAGAACGGAGGCGGATGACTGCAGCTATGGCCGGCGCAGCAGTTTATATAGCAATGGTGGGCGGCGGAGGGACGGACGTGTGGCGCCGGAGTAGCCGCCTCGGCAACCGCGTATCATTAATATGGGCGGCAGACGGACAGACGGATGACACTTGTGTCGTTTGAAGGCAGAGCAATTGCCTGCAACGGGAAGCGGGGCGGGCGGCGCTGATTGTTTCAGGAAAAAAGCGCACACGGGCGAAGGAGGCGGTCTGGGTAGGCCAGGCCAGTCAGACTCATGCTGGGTGGGCCATCGAGATCGCCGAGCTAAGCGACGACAATTAGACGATGGTCGTAGCTTCCGACCAATAGCCGGCGCCACTGTCAAAGCCGGTTTATGCCGTGTTCACCATAGAGTAGGTGCAGCCGCACTTCGACGCCCTAATGGCGCAAGAGCTATCAGCGCAGGAGGACCTGTGCTGCAACCTCCATCTCCTCAACGAGCACCGGTGAACAAGCGAACGACAATGCCATCGCGGACATGTGGCCCTATGATCCTGGCTTCCCGAATGAGCAACGGGGGTTGTATCAGACCATCCGTAGGGCCCGTGAGGCCCTCTTCATCATCCTTCGAGTTGTCGCGCTCACTGTGGCGCCGCTGTCTCGCATTGTCAACATGGTCAACGGACATGAGAATGAGGAGATGACTTTACTTGGAGAGGATGACAGTGGGGACCCACCAGAGCCATAGCCGCACGTACGCAAGCGCCTCCTTATTATATACAACTGTAATTTTTTTGTTTCCTCCTGGTTTCCTCACATCACGGTCCCACACCATTGTCAACCTATGTAGTCAATAAATGAGAGAATCACACAAGGAGGGGTCGACAACTAGGACCAAGCAGCTCGAGCGGTATTTGTGTTTTTTAGGTGTGAGCACTACAGAGTTTTTCTTGAGCGATGTTTACATTCTTGTTCAGAGGAGAGTAGGGTATTAACTGGGCAGGCTGTGGCCCCTCTAGCCCAGGCCAGATATCCAGCCCAGATATTATTTTTTTTCAAGATGAAAATGGCTAGCCCAGCTATATGTTTTTTTGAGGAATACCCAGGCAAGTTCAGCTTGTTATTCTCCGCCCCGCTAGGCTGCAAATCTTTCCTAGGAGGAATGCGTTAGGCTTAACAAGAAAATGGGCTTTAAGAAATATTAAATGGGATGTAATTATAAATACTGGGCAGTAATTATAAAAAGTGCACCAAATACGTAATTAGTTTATAAAATATTATGTTTGGATTTTGAAAATTTCAATTTCATTAATTGTTGCACGCGCAATGTTTCGTTGGATTTTTACCTAATAGAAATTTATATTGAAATTGTATTTTACCTGACAAGAAATTTCAGGATAAAAATATTTTGGATCCCATCAAAATGTGGGAAATTTTATTGAATTCTGTTTTGAACGGTTGGTTGAAATTATTAATCATTGTCCTACCTAGAAAATGGGTTTTACTTTTAACAAACTGTAAATGGGTTGTAGTAAATTCTATTAGAATTCAAAAATGGGAAGTACATTCTTACAAATCACAAATGGGCTATAAGTTTTCTGCCACACACTTGTGGGCCTACTAAGTTTACGCGTCCCCTAAAAAAGTAAGTTGACGCATATGCAAGGCTTTGTCAACTTATAGTCAACACACGGTTGTAGCAGTAGTGGCCATTGGATGTCCATCCAACGGATGTCGTGCTTCTTCTTCAATCTCGGATATTCTAGCTTCAGCTGCCCAAAAATGATTCCTCCCACTAACATCTGGGGCGCACCGTTTCGGAGGCTGACCTGTGGGCCTACTAAGTTGATTCGTACCATGGGCTTTGTCGACTTAGTCAATATAAACGATTATAGCTGCAGTGACAGTACGATGTCCATTCAACGGCCGTCGTGCTTCTTCAACCTCTGGTCTTCTTGCTCCAGCCGCCCAAAGCAGCACCAGTCATGCCGCCTGCTCCTGCCTCCTGTGGCTGGCTATGCTGCCCTGGAGGCCTCATGGCCCCCTACTACTATCACCGTTGGCCAGGCCATCCCTCCACTCACCCACACCCCCTGTTATTCTGTGGCGACGACAGCCTCACACCGAAGCCGAACCAGTGAACCCTCGTACTCCTCTCCGCGTGGGAATCCACTGTCGCGTCTTCCCTGGCTCCATGTCTTCCCCTTCCTAGGCCTCGCCATCGTCCACTGCCCTGGTGCTCTCGGCGCGGCGTGGTCAAAGTGGTCAAGGAACGACTTCCATCGGACGTGGACTATACGTGGAGAGGCTGACAGCTGGGTCCATAGCTGCACACAAGGAAATGCCTCCTTATTACGCGCAAATAATGATTCCTCCACTTGACATCTTGGACCCACCGGAAGGGCCTCTGTATTTCGCAAGAAAACGTTCCCCTCACTGACAGGTCGGACCCACCAGCTATATCTTCACACGCAAGGAAGTGCCTCCTTATTACACACAAAAAAATAAATACTCCCCCTGCTAGCTAGGACCCAGCATAGTGGGAGGCTGACTTGCGGGCCTACTAAGTTCACGGGGATGGAGGGCTTTGTTAACTTAGTCAATATGAACGGTCCTAGCTCCAGTGACCGTATGATGTCCATCCAACGGCCTAGTCCTTCTTCGACCTCTGGTCTTCTTGCTCCAGCCCCCCAAAGCAGCGTCGGTCGTGCCGCCTATTCTTGCCTCCCATGGCCACCTGTGCTGCCGTGGAGGCCTCACCGCCCCCTACTACTCCCACCACTGGCTAGGCCATTCCTCCACTCACCCACACCCCCTGTTATTCTGCGGCGACGGCAGCCTCACACCGAAGCCGAACCAGTGAACCCTCGTACTCCTCTCCGCGTGGGCATCGACTACCGTGTCTTCCCCGGCTCCGCGTCATCCTGTTCCTAGGCCTCCCCATTTTCCGCCGCCTTGGTGCTCTCGGCCCGGCGTGGTCAACGTGGTCAAGGAACGACTTCCATCGAAAGAGTACTGTACATGGAGAGGCTGACAGCTGGGTCCACGGCTGCAGCAAGGAAGTGCCTCCTTATTACGCGGAAAATAATGATTCCTCCACCTGACAGTAGGGACACACCAGATGGGCCACCGTATTTCATGAAAAAACGTTTCCCCCTGACTGCTGGATCCACGAGCTACATCTTCGCATGCAAGGAAGTGCATCCATATTACGGGCAAAAAAAATGATTCGCCCCCCAACTGCTGGGACCCACCAGCTACATCTTCGCACGCAAGGAAGTTTTTGACAGTCGGGACCCACCTAGTCGAAGCGTACGTAGGGTTGTCATTCTGGTCACGAACGTGTACGTACATACTAGTCGATGTAGAGGCGCGCACGTGTCATAGTAGAGGCGCGTACGTAGCATGTACACGTACATACAGCGACCAGGGTGCAAGAAAGAAAATACGGCCACGAACATACATACGGGCGGGGTCTCGAATGCCTACTCGCGCATACGTATGGCCAGGGCTCGTGTACATGGCTGGGTTGGAACAGAGAGACTGCGTCATCGTCGTGTTCATGGGGAGGCAATGGAATGCGTCATGTTCATCTGGAGGCAAGGGAACATGTGCTGTTCATCGAGAGCCAACCGACTTGGACGGAAGAGCCGATGGAAACGAGGCCTGGCGTACAGCAGAACGGAGGAAACGGCCTTGTGTTCGACCGACCACGATCGAAACGGGATCCTGTTCATCAGGAGGGCTCTGGCATACCGCAAAATGGAGGAAACGGACTTCTGTTGGACCTTCTATGGTCAAAACGGGGTCTTGTTGATCGGGAGGGTGTGGCATACGGCAAAACGGAGGAAACAGACTTGTGTTGGAGCGTTACGGTCGAAACGGGGTCTTGTTCATCGGGAGGGGTGTGGCGTACCACAAAACGGGACTCCATGGGATATTGTTCATCTCCACCGTCGATCTCCTCCAGCCTTCACGGGCTACTGTTCATCCACCGCTGACCTCATCCAGCCTTCACTGTGAGCTGCTCCAGCCTCCATGGGCTACTGTTTATCCACCGTCGATCTCCTCCAATCTCCACGGGCTACTGTTCATCCACGTGCTCCTATTCATCCAGCCTCCATCGCGCGCTCCTCCACCGGCTACTGTACAACCAGCCCTCTCCACAGGGTCCTGTTCAACCACCCCTCCACGGGCTATTGTTCATCCAGCCCTCCACCGGCTACTGTTCAACTATCCCTCACTACAAAAAAATACACTTCCGTGATGATACATGTTTGTCACAGTAGGTCGCACTTTTTTTCATGCATGTACATCCATGAAGATTTTATGAAAGAATCAAGATAGTCATACCTGTGTTGTCGTAGAAGTGTTCCATGACAATACCAAAATAATCATCACAGAAGTGTCCACTCTCATGACGATAAATCGCGCGTCATAGAAGTGCTTTCGTCAAGGGTGACCGACATGTGGCATCCATCGTAGCGTAATGCCGTTAAGCTATCGGGTCCGGTTTTGGATCTGATAACCTGTTAACAGCCTCGACCAATGGGGATTTTCCACGTGTAAAATCATCATTGGCTGGAGGAAACACGTGTCGGCTCACCACTGGGACAGATATCATCCACTCATTGGATCGAAGGCGCCTATCATACGTCGACACATGGCACGGCCCAACAGAGGCCCATTCCTGTGAAAAGGCTAGCCCGTTTGACTCGGTCAAAAGGTGTCGGGCCGGCCCACAGAAAGCCTGTTAACGGTCTGTTCGCATATAACCCATTTACATCCCGCTAATCCAGGACCCGTTACGACCTATCCGAATTAGGCCGAGTAGCGTCATCTGGGCCGTCCAATATGATTCCAGCCCAATTTAAGTTCCGTCCCATGTATGGCCCATGACGTCTTTTGGCCCATATGAGGCCCTTTGTAACTCTTGGCCCATTAACGGCCCGTGGTGAAACTGGCCCGTAATGAAAAGTATATCACTTGATACCCATTAACAACCCATTAATCCATTGGGCCGTTTACGGCCCATGTTATCTTTCGGCCTTCTCAGGGCCCATTTATTCTTGGGCACATTTCCAGCATTCGGTTACTTACGGCCCATTACTATCATTTTATGCTTGTGGGCCAAATTTAGCCCGTGGTTACAGTCAGCCAGTTTGTCGCCCGTTAATACGTTGGGTCGTTTTCATAGTGTCATCAAATACCGCCTATTAACGACGGCCCGTTATGGTCTGCCTATGAACGGATGATTCCAACTCTAGCCCGTTTACGACCATAATGCGGTTTGTTTTTGGCCCATGTTTGGCCAATCGATCATACAGCCGTATAAGGCCCATTGATGATACGACCCGTAGAAGGCCCATTGTTTTTACAGCTCGTAGAAGGCCCATTATTCCTACGGCCTGTAGGAGGCCCAGTGTCACTACAGTAAATATGTAGCCCATGGTTATTGTCGGATTTAGGGTTCCAGCAAAACCCTTGAGGTTCGAACACTGGGGTGCGCGCAAAGATTTCCCACTACGGAATCTCACCTTCAGCCTCACGGCGATCTCTAAGCTTAGCTCGATGGTCTCACAACACAAGAGACACAAGATTTATACTGGTTCGGGCCACTGTTGTGGTGTAGTACCCTACTCCAGTGTGGTGGTGGTGGATTGCCTCTTGGGCTGACGATGAATAGTACAAAGAAAGAACAGCCTCGGGAGGAGAGGTGTTCTTATGCTTGGTGGGCGCAAGGATGAACTGAGCTCGTCCTCCCTCGTTCTTGATCTCTCCCTCCTAGTGTGGTGGCTAGTTCTATTTATAGAGGGCCTGGTCCTCTCCCCAAATATTGAGCGGGAAGGCATCCAACAACAACCAATTTGAAAGGGGACATCTAGTACAAGCTATCCTGACAAAAGGTGGTCTTCGCTTGTCAAAAGCGCTGGTGGTGACGCCGTCTTGGGCTCCACGATGACCTCCGTCCTGTTGTCATGCTGGTCTTGGTCTTGTTGCACCGATATGGAAACCTTTGCCTGATGCCTCGATACCGCTCCTGCGCTTGCCCCCTTAGCACCAAAGGGGAAACGAGGAAACTGTGCATGCTGGCGCCTGCCTGGCGCCCGCCTGGCCTTGGTCGTCATGGCTTGCGTCACGGGAACCTCACGAGGTTACCCTTACCTTGATCCCTCCACCCACTCGCGAGCCTGCATGGTGAGGCCGCTCCTGAGGAGGCCTTGTGTCGTCCGCCTTGCGAGGCTTGGACCCTCACGAGGGTCTTGAGTGCCAGCTGACGAAGACGGGCCATACTGGGCCACTAGTGAAGCCACGCTGTGGGCTGCAGGCAGGCAACTCTAGGGACCCCCCGTTCCCAGAACGCCGACAGTAGCCCCCGGGCCCAACGCGCGCTCGGACTTGGCTTAGCGGCGAAGCCAAAGGGCAAGTGCGGAGTGCCGCGAGCCCCAACAGCCTGCGGCCTTGGTCGACGCGTGGCGACTGATTGGACGTGGGTGTCTCCGCTTGCCCACACTGCCTCGACAACTGCCCGACTTGATGAGTCACTGCTGCATGCAAAAAGGGGTTATCATTACCTGCGATCGTGGAGGTTGACGGTTGGCCTCCATTGGGCTATAAATGAGGAGGGGTGAGAGCCCTCGTCGCCCATCCATTCCCGCTCCGCCTGCTTCCTCTCCCCTGCTCCACCTCCAGTCTTGACACCAATGGCACCGATCCGTCGATTCTCGGCCTAAGAGAAGGGGAGGGCTCCGTGGGACGGACCCAATCGTGCTGTTGGCGGCGATGCCTACAAGCACATGGATCTGCTTCCCTTCGTTCTTCTCCACTGAGATGCTGCCGAGTGGGCCTCTCGAGCATTGGCTGCAGCATGCCGATTGTGGCACCCCGATGAACGGAGTGGAGGTTGAAGTTGTTCCCTTGAGCAAGATCTTCATGACCCGAGGCTAGGGCAAGGTCGCCCGGGTCTGCCGAACCGGGGGCGCCCTCGCGATCCATTTTGAATACGATGGCGCCTTCACGTTGTCCTTCAAGGTCTTCGACGCGGAAGGCCGCCGCCTGGAGTACTTCCCTGGAGGGGGTAGTCAAGATATCGAGGCGACAGGGGCTGGGCCTGCCATCCGCTCCTCTAGCGGCTCCTCCGGCAGTAGCAGCAACGCTTGGGAGTCAGGCGACTCTCTCGAACACCCAAGCTCTCGCCGCGCCCGGAGCAAGGCGGCAGCATCGGGCTATCGCCGCCGTTGATCTGGATGTGGGTGGCGCCGGCTTCCCGTGGCTCACTTTGATGATGGTGTCGGCCATGAAGGCACGTGTAGTTAGGGCTCCTCAAAGTTCTTTCTCTTTTGTTCCCTGCGAGGAATCGAGAAACACCCCACGGGGGCGTGTAAAGGGGTGTGTGATGTCTTTTGTTGATGTTATCCTTATTATGAAATCGTGCGAGGCTCATCCTATCCCAGCTTGGTTCCCCCTTTCTAACCTCGCGATGACTTGGCGCTCTAGGCTGACAGATCCCGGTCCCCAGGCAAGCTGCAGCCGTCACTTGTATGCCAGGTCGTGATGCCGTGGTCAAGGCCAGGAGGTGAGCGGCCCGAGGTCCAGTAAGAGCCCCTGAGGCGCGATGGTCAGGAGGTCCCCTTTAGCATGCAAGCAGCCACCGAGAGGTAAGAAAGGAAGGCAACATTGCCTCCACAAGGCCTCATCAAGTGAGAATCCCGCGTTGTAATGATTAGTTGTTCCAAGCGTGAAACTTATCTCAGTAATCTTGAGTCATTCCCTTGCGTTGCGCCAGACTTGTGCGTCGGCAGCCGTGGTGCAGCTTGGTTAGGCCCGTGCGAGCCTCCCCCTTCTTCCCCTCACTCTCCTTCATGCTCTACGTCCTTAGGTCCCGGCCCTCGAGCGAGCTCAGCCGCCGCTGGTATGCCAGGTCATGATGCCATGGTCAAGGCCAGGGAGTGAGGGCTGGAGAGCCAGTAAGAGCTCCTGAGTTGCGATGCTCATGAGCCCCCCTTTAACGCGCAAGTGGATCGCATGTTAAAGAGAGGGAGCTCGCGGTGCCGCCTGTTAGTGTCAAAACCGGCAGATTTTGGGTAGGGGTTCCTAAACTGTGCATCTAACGCTAATGGTAACAGGAGCCGGGGGACACAATGTTTACCCAGGTTCGGGCCCTCTCGATGGAGGTAATACCCTACTTCCTGCTTGATTGATCTTGATGATATGAGTATTACAAGAGTTGATCTACCATGAGATCATAGAGGCTAAACCCTAGAAGCTAGCCTATGATTATGATTGTTGTTTTCCTATGGACTAAACCCTCCGGTTTATATAGACACCGGAGGGGGCTAGGGTTACACAGAGTCGGTTACAGACAAGGAGATCTACATATCCGAATTGCCAAGCTTGCCTTCCACACAAAGGAGAGTCCCACCCAGACACGGGACGAAGTCTTCAATCTTGTATCTTCATAGTCCAACAGTCCGGCCAAAGTATATAGTCCGGCTGTCCGAGGACCCCCTAGTCCAGGACACCCTCAGTAGCCCCTGAACCAGGCTTCAATGACGATGAGTCCAGCGTGCAGATTGTCTTCGACATTGCAAGGCGGGTTCCTTCTCCGAATACTCCATAGAAGATTTTGAACACAAGGATCGTGTCCAGCTCTGCAAAACATATTCCACATACCACCGTAGAGAGTACAATATTCCACAAATCTAATCTGCTGACAACTTTTCATAGCGTGACATCACGGCGCGCCCCGGTCATTATACGAACCATTTTTCTGAACCAGCTACTGCACATATCGCGAGGTGGTTTCCCTGGCATGTCTTATCGAAGCAGAGATCGTGTCCCCTTACAACGGGATTCTCATCAATATGGGTGTGGGTAACCCAACCATGCCATCAATCGCGGCGCTTTGGGGAATAAGCGAGTTTACCGGGCAAGTGGGGAGGCACAGGATCCCTGCTGCCTTTATAAGGAGATAAGGACTACCCTCTTTCACCCACGCCTTCTTCTTCCTCTGCTCATCCATTACCCCTCGCTCGAGCCCCAGCGCCCAAGCACTCATCTTCTCCGCCCACAAAGGCCTTCCGAAAATGTCCCGATCCGGAGTAGGAGGCAAGTGGATGGCCTCTGCCGTCCGGGAGCAGGATATCAAAAAGCTTCGGGAGGTCGGGTACCTGGCCAAGAAAATTAGCCACCGTCTTCCGATGGCAGGACAGATCGTCCCTACTCTGAAAACCCACAAGAGGTTGTATTCCTCCCTAATTTTGTCCGCGGGCTAGGGTTTCCCCTCCACCCATTCGTTTGCGGCATCATGTATTAGTACGGGATCGATTTCATGATCTATCCCCCAATTCCTTCCTCAATAACTCGACATTCATCGTCGTGTGCGAGGCCTTTCTCTGCATCTCGCCACACTTTGGCTTATGGCTGAAGATCTTTAACGTGAAGCCCAAGGTAGTGAGCGGTGAGCATGCCGAGTGCGGAGGCGCCATGGTGAACAAGATGCCCAATGTCACATGGCCAACAGGTACTTTTAATGATTCCATCAAAGAGTAGCAGCAGCAGTGGTTTTACATCACTGAGCTGCGCGGCACGGAAAGGGCTGCGGCTCCCGAGTTCCGATCCGGAGCTCCCCTGCGGCTTACGTCCTGGCCCAAGAAAGGCCTGAACTGGTCTTCGTCCGACGAACTGTCGGCACTCCAGACGCGTGTCAAGGATACGGAAGATAAGAATATCAAACTTGTCATTGTAGTCCAGGTGATGTTAGTTCGCCGGATTCTTCCTTGTCAACACAGGGCTTGCAATTTATGGGAATTCGATCCGGCCAATTACCCGACCCTACGGGAGCTCTTTAGCTCCTCGCACAAGGACATATTGAAGGTGCTTTTTAAGTCCGGCAAATCATGGCCGGACTCCGCCGAGGACCGCGGGTACCAACTGTCTCGCCCTACAAGTTCGGTAAGTCATTATATGTTGGCAATTCATATGTTTTATTCGCATATCCTGAGGAAAATGCTTAATGCATTTTCCACAACTCTCCTAGGGTTGGACGAAGAAGGCGGGGCGGATCTACTGTCCGGCCCCTCTGCCGGAAGAACCGGCCTGCCCACTTCTGACGAAGATGCTGGTCCCGGCGCCTTACAAGGCGCCGAAGAAGAAGGCCCAGAAGGAGCACAAAAAACCAGGGGCGGCCTCCGTCACAGTGGCACTTCGGACACACATCCGAAGACTCTGATGCCCGATCATCCTCCGGAGAGGACGAGGAAGAGGAGGAAGACCCGTCCCCAGTGAGGGGAGGAAAGAAAAGGACGGCCTCCACATCCTTGGAGGCCGAGTCACCTAAGAAAGGAAAAACTCCCCTTCCAGAGGAGTCCACCGCCGCTGCCGATAGCAGCCCGGAGTGGGATCCCAGGGCCCAACCCCTGGTGAACTCGTGAGTATATAAAATCCGAACACGTTTATGCGTCCAGGCTCATCATGTCATAATATTTTAATCTGAGCCATACTTTTATGCAGTCCGGCGAGGTCCCGCACCGAACAATCCTCGTCGGAGGATTTGCTGGGTTTGGATGCTATGGAGAGCGGGACACCCCCGAGGGCCCCTTCCCCCAAACATGTGAATGACACCGAGGTTTCGTCCCAGAAGGACCCAAGCTAAGGAGGGGGGAAAAGATTGTAAAGGCGGCGCCAGGAGGTCAAACTTCAGGGGCCGAACACATGGGAGAGAAGGCTCCCATGGACGTCGACGGAGGGGGTTATCTTGAATTTGGCCCCCAGCCGGACGCAATTCCAGAGACCAATACAGCTCCAGAATTGGGCAGGCGGTCTCCCTCGGTTGGAGGGGGTGTGCCTGTTCCACCGGCAAGCTCTGTCCATCCAGAGGTGCCGGATACTTTATCGGCGGCACTGAAAAGCGCCGCCATCGTTGATGAACATCGTGCCTTTATGGGTGCGATGATTGAGAAGGTTCAGTCCGCTGAGAGTGGACTGAGTGAAGCCTGCATCAGCCTTATAACAGGCCTTGAGGTATGTTTTGTGGGGTTTCGAAGAGTGTCATAGTATAGGTAGTAGCCCCTGATACATTGTTCAGTGAAAGAAAGAGCCAAACAGAGGATCAAATATATGTTCGCAGGAGACTCACTTTATGGCATCTCTCTTTTGTTCAAAAGAAGGCGTTTGTAGCAACTGCCGCCTCTCGAACTGCGGAAGTCTCCAGACTGAGGCAGAGTCTCGAGCGGGCCGAAGGAGAACTCGGCCGAGTGAACAAGCAGTTGGAGGATAACCAAGGTATGCAGAAACCTTGTTCGCATTTAGCACAAATGAATAAGTTAGCATGATGAAAATATTTTTATGATGTGCTCTAGGGGCGATGGCCGAAATTGAGTCTCTTAAGAAGGTTGTGGCCGAAGCCGAGAAGCAGGCAGCCGCAGAGCAGGCTCTTCGCGAAAAGCACGAGGCTAGGGTTATTAAAGCTGAGCGAGAGCTTCAAGAGGCCGTGAAGAAATGCGGGACCTTGGAGCTGAGTTTATCAGGAAAAGAATCCGATCTCTCCCAAGCTCGCCAAGCCACAAGTGATGCGCGGGGGGAAGCCCAAGGTGCCCTGAAGGAAATCCAGGAGGCGAGGAAAATTGTGGCTGGTAAGTACTTTTCTATATAAAGCTGGTATTTGAAGGAGAAAATCAAATTGATAATTTGAATTCCGATTTCCCCAGGGGTATTTGCGGAGCTGCCACGCAGCATATCTGATGCCGCACAATTCTATCAAACTGAAGAAAGGACCACTGCGGAGAAGCTCTTCTGGTCGCAGTATCTGGCGCCAGTATATCCGGTGCCATTTACCGACCAGCTGAAGCAGTTGATCGAACTCCATAAGGCGGCCGAACTAGCCATGGTGGATTTGATTATCCGGCTATGGCCCACCGAGCCGATTCCAAGCAGCTACTTCAGGCTCGTGAAGCGGCTTGTGAGTGCCTGCCCTTGACGTGATGTCATCAAGCGGTCGGTCTGTATTGAGGGTGCACGAATGGCCTTCGCCCGTGCAAAGGTGTACTGGGGGAAGATGGATGCTGAAAAGCTGATGACCGAGGGACAGTCAGAGGGGATGGAGCACCGCAAGCCTAAATTATATTATGATAGTGTCCTGAAAGGATCCCGCCTTAAGGCGGAGCAATGCACCAAGGACATTCTATTTCCATGAATTAAGTCATGTTGTCCTTTGTAATGTTTGAACAAGGTCATTTCTATTATTTATTGCCTGTTATTTGACAGTTTTTCTTCCTGTGCGGCCATTTTATATATTAATCCTGAGAATTGGCCAGTCGTCGGCTTCTGCCCCCACGTAGGAAGTACGGGGGTGTTTGGGAGAAACCTGAGCACACTTTATCCTAATTTTGGGTCCTTGAAGGAGGTGTTCAGCACAACGAACCAGTCAATCGGACTACAGGGCTTTATCACTCTCACTTAGCCATAGCAGTTTGACAAAAGGAAGGTAGGTGAATCCCCTAGTGTTCGGAAGACCGCACGAGGGGCTCTATAAGCACCTGATCGGAAGAACAGCCGAACCATCGCACGCTGCATTAGTTATGGCATTATGCAGAAGAAATCCTTAAAGATTTCACAACCTCTCGAATAGCTGACCAGCTCTCGCCATATCATGACAGTCACTTTCGGCTTTCTCTACTAAGGCGCTCGTCCGAAAGAAGCGGGACACAATCGCAGTAGTTCTCCCTGTACCACCTTAGCCGATATGGCGGAACGTAAGGCAGCAAAACATGGGAGCCGGACAAACCCAACTATTGACCCAAGACATGATTCGGAGCTGATGCATATAATATTATAATTTTGGGGTGCCGAACATCCGCGAAGTAGTTCGGACTTTATTGTCGTTATTATGGGTACAATGAAGCCCCTTGCATATTGAGGCATATCATGATGTACAGATGCCATTTTGAAAAAGAGTGTCAGTAAAAACAATAGCAGATAAGCGTCGTATAAAGCCACATGTTGTAATTGAATAATACGCCTAGGCGTACGAATACAAGTAATGTGATAGAAAAAGATATACGACTTTGGAACCTGCTGAGATCAAGCGGGAGGAAGCTGTGTGCGGATCCGGAATGTACTCAGATGGTCGTCGAGGGGAATATCTAAGGACTCCTGTGCGCATTCGAGTTGTTTCCATGTCGCCAGTCCTGACCTACGCAAAGGTCAACCTACAAAGAAAATGCAAGAAATGTTTGTGTGCAATAGAGCGGTTGAGCCGCAGTATGTGGCCTGTCCTAGCTTTTGCTGGAGTGTTTAATTGAGCTCCGGACGAGCCGGGCTATCCTGCCGCGAAGTAGCACAGACTCCTTTGACGGTGTCCGGGAGCTTGGCCGTCGACTCGAGGTTCGATTAAAAGATGACACGTGTTGCTTCTGCTGTTAAAGCGGCGGTATACTCTTAGGCACCGAGGGGTGTTCGGCCCTGCCATTAACCGTGATGATGCCGCGCGGACCGGGCATCTTGAGCTTACGGTAGGCATAATGTGGCACCGCGTTTAATTGAGCAAACGCGGTTCGTTCGAGCAGAGCCTGATAATCACTGCGAAAGGGGACGATGTCGAAGATTAACTCTTCGGTACGGTAATTGTCCGGTGATACGAAGACTATCTAGAGAGAGATGGAGCCTTTACAACGGGCCTCCACACCTGGTATAATACCTTTAAAGGTGGTTTGAGTGGGCTTGACTATTGAAAGATCAATACCCATCTTGCGCACTGTGTTCTGATACAGCAGGTTTAGACTGCTGCCTCCGTCCATAAGGACTCGTGTGAGGTGGAACCCGTCAATTATTGGGTCGAGGACTAGTGTAGCTGAATTGCCCTGATTGGTATTAACCGGACAATCCGTGTGGTCGAAGGCGATCAGCCATTGTTTATATTGTGGGCGACAGGTCCCGTTAAGTCGACATCCCTAAGAGTGCTCATCCGTTCCAGCTTGGGAATGCGAGTGGAGTTTATCATGTTCACCGTTTTGATTTGTGGGGGAAATTTCTTTTGCCCTCCTGTATTCGGTGATCGGGGCTCCTGGTCGTCATCGTCACTTTGAGACCCCTTCTCCATGTTTTCGGCACCTGACATGCCGGCTTGTTTGAAGACCCAGCATTCTCTATTGGTATGATTGGCTGGTGTTCCTGGGGTGCCATGAATTTGGCATGGACGGTCGAGTATGCGGTCCAGACTGGACGTACCCAAATTGTTATTTTTGAATGGCTTCTTCCGCAGACCGGACATAGAGCCACTGAATCCGACATTGACTGGCGTGTCTTCGGTGTTATCACCATTTTTGTGACGCTTGTGTTTGTTGCGTCGGGGCTTGCCGCTGCTATCTCTGGCCTCGGATGTGCCCGGATTGCTTGCTGTGTTGTTGCTACGGGCCAACCAGCTATCCTCACCCGCACAAAAGCGGGTCATGAGTGTCGTGAGGGCTGCCATGGACTTTGGCTTTTCTTGGCCGAGATTTCAGACAAGCCACTCGTCATGAATGTTATGCTTAAAGGCTGCTAGGGCGTTGGCATCTGGACAGTCGATAATTTGGTTCATTTTAGTTAGGAACCGAGTCCAGAATTTCCTGGCTGACTCTGTGGGCTATTGGGTTATGTGACTTAAATCATCAGCATCCGGTGGTCGCACATAAGTGCCCTGGAAGTTCCCCAGGAATGCGTCTGCCAGGTTCTCCCAAGTTCCGATGGAGTTTGCCGGCAAGCTATTCAGCTAATGCCGAGCCGGTCCCTTGAGTTTTAGTGGGAGGTACTTGATGGCGTGTAGATCATCCCCGCGGGCCATGTGAATGTGGAGGAAGAAATCTTCTATCCATACCGCGTGGTCTGTAGTACCATCATATGATTCAATGTTCACGGGTTTAAACCCTTCTGGGCATTCATGATCCATTACTTCATTAGTGAAGCATAGGGGGTGTGCGGTGCCTCTATGCCGAGCTATATCTCGTCGCAGTTCAAATAGTCTGGTCTGTTGTATTCGGCTCGCCCGGAATTGTTTTTAGTATATCCGGCGTGACGGTCGTCGTCACGCGTTGGGGCGCGCCCCCGTGATCGGTAGATCGATCTTGACTGTCCTGCTTTGTTTTCGAATACGTCTCGCAGGTCCTGCGTGTAGCCTCGGGCCTTAGTGTTTTTGTTTGATTGGCGACGGGGTACGTGCTGGTGGTCGGGATGATACGCCGATTTGTCTCGACCACGAGGTGGCTGGTCAGCCGCATCCTGCGCTGGTAGTGTGGGCTTTAATGCCTCCACCTCGAGTTGAGGAAGCAACTTGAGCTTTGGGTAACTTTTGGTTGGGCGCTCGAGTCCGTATTCCTCGGCTGCGAGGACCTCAGTCTATCTATCCGTTAGTAGATCTTGATCAGCTTGAAGCTGCTGCTGCTTCTTCTTCAGGCTTTTTGCAGTGGCTATAAGCCGGTGCTTGAAGCGCTCCTGCTCGACGGGATCCTCAGGCATGATGAATTCTTTGTTGCCAAGGCTCACTTCTTTTTCGGAGAGGGGCATGTAATTGCCATCCCCTAATTCTCCATCTGTTGCATGTTCCTTAGGGCTAGCTTGCCCATCCTCCCATTTGGCCTGCTCGAAGCCTAGCTGGGCGGGATTGTTTTCGTCCTAGGCATTATCCGGAGCGTTATTGTCTCTTGTGCCTGTATTGCTATTTTTGCTATGGCGAGGCTTAGAGCGGCGCCAATGACGCCGGTGCTTGGATTGCTTTTCAAGGGGATTATTCTCTGTTGCCTCATCGCCATCGCTTTCTTTGGGGGTGTCCACCATGTATATACCATATGATGAGGTGGCTGTCCAGCGCCCTATGGCTGGTGGTTCTTGTTCTTCTCCTGCATCGTCGTCCATACCGTCGATGTCTTCGGAGTCGAAGTCAAGCATGTCGGTTAAGTCGTCGACAGTGGCTATTAAGTGGGTGGTGGGTGGGGAACGAATTTCTTCGTCGTCCGCTTCCCACTCCAGCCGGACATAGCTCGGCCAAGAGTCTCTTGACAAGGAGAGAGACTTCAATGAATTTAGTACAATATCCGCGGAGGTAAACTCCATAATCGGTGCCCAATCAGATTTGATAGGCATAGACGCACGCGGTTCAAAGCCTATGGCCGAAGACGAGTCCAAGGGTCCGATGACACGGGCCTCATAGGAGGTGAGGTCTATGTTCGATTCTATCGCTGCTGAGTGTGCGGCCTCCATGGCGGGGTCCATCCACCCGTCCTTGGATGGCACAATCTGCTCCGGATTGAGGGCCGGCGCAGCCGCTGGTGTGATTACCCGAACACCGTCCGATGGCAGATCTAAGTCATGCTCTTCGTGACTGTTCGGCGCACCTGACATGGGCTCGAATCCGTCAAAGATCAAGTGTCCGCGGATGTTGGCAGTATAGTTAGAGCTTCCAAACCAGACCTGATGGCCAGGGGCATAGATATTGATCTGCTCCAGATGTCCAAGCGAGATGGCCCATAGTACGAAGCCGTCAAATACGAAGATCTGTCCGGGGAGAAAAACCTCACCCTGGATCGCATCGTTGCAGATGATTGTAGGAGCCATCAAGCCTTATCGTGATGGCACAGTGGAACTCTCAATGAAAGCACCAATGTCGGTGTCAAAACCGGCGGATCTCGGGTAGGGGGTCCCGAACTATGCGTCTAAGGCTAATGGTAACAAGAGGTGGGGGACACAATGTTTACCCAGGTTCGGGCCCTCTCGATGGAGGTAATACCCTACTTCCTGCTTGATTGATCTTGATCATATGAGTATTACAAGAGTTGATCTGCCACGAGATCGTAGAGGCTAAACCCTAGGAGCTAGCCTATGATTATGATTGTTGTTGTCCTCAGGACTAAACCCTCCAGTTTATATAGACACCGGAGGATGCTAGGGTTACACGGAGTAGGTTACAGAGAAGGAGATCTACATATCCGAATTGCCAAGCTTGCCTACCACTCATAGTGCAATAGTCTGGCCAAAGTATATAGACCGGCTGTCCGAGGACCCCCTAATCTAGGACTCCCTCACCGCCCGCTGTAGACCTCAGGAGGTTCCTGCAAATCAGCACAAGAAAGCCATGGGTTGTCATTATGATTGCCGGCCGGCCATTGGCTTCTCTGAGAAAAGGGTGAGGGCATTGAGGGCTTAGTGAGGTGACGTGCGCGGTACATGCCGCGGGCCAGAGCTCGACCACTCAGATTTGTCGGCGTTGCAGGAACGGACCCGTGCGCTGGCGCCGTCCCAGCGTGAGCGGCTCGCGTGGTAGGTGGCAATCGGGCAGGTGATAATCATAGGTAGATTAGGCTTGAAAGGAAAGTCAGCTTAGGTAAATGCAGAATGGATACATGCCACTAGGTCAGACCCAAGCGGCTTGGGGATGATGCAGTGCGAGGGGCGCCCCCAGCAAGGTAAGCTAAAGACATAAAACGAGATACATGCCGCGGGGACAGACGCATGCAGCCTAGGAATGATGCAGCCATGAGGGTGCACCCAGCTAAAATGAACTCGGGAGATCTCACCTGGTTCCGTTGTAGAGGGGGTGTTGGTCCTGCTGAAGATGCGCGGTGAAGGGGCCGACCCTCACGAGCCACTGGGCCCTGAGCCTCAAAAGGCTCTGGGGGTCCAGGTGGTTCCTTGAGGACCGTCTCCATCTCTGCTAGGATCGCGTGGTGCCTGGCCTCCTGAGCTGCCAGGATGCTCCGCAGGTGACGCTGGTAGGTGGCAGCCGCGTTCAGCAGGCCGAAAAGCATGCAAACGTAGCTGTGCGGCGGACCCTCGCAGCGTCCCACACGCGAAAGCCAGAAGCGCTCCTGAGTTGTGGCTCGGTTGAGCCATGGGACGTTGATGTAGAGACGTGGCCCACCATCCTTGCGTGGATGGGGATCCACGCCAGGCGAGTGGAGGTCGCCGCATACGGCCCTCGCTTCCTGAAGTTCCTGAGTGGTCTTGGCAATGAACTCGTGAACATTGGGCTTTGCACACCCCATGCCTTCCTGAGGGAAACATTCCACAAAGCACGCCTCCAAGTGGTGCCCGAGCGCCTCCCTTATGATGTTGGCGAGGTTTGAGGCCCTCTAGAAGAGAGCCCCCGAGCCCTACCCAGAAGGAGGCGCCCCAGGCACGGGCGCTGATCCTAATGCTGCACCACCCACGATGTCGACCTCCTGAGGCCTTGTTCGGAGCGGTTTCTTCTTCTTCTTGGGGACGGCCTCAGGAGGGTTCTCGCCCTTGTTGTCCGGGTCCTCGATTGTTGCGTCTTGGAAGTCACGCTTGAGGGAGCACACCGCATCTCTGTCTCTTCGCATGGGACCATGATGATTCCGCCGCTTCCTGGCATCTTGAGGATGTTGTAGCCGTGGTGTGTCACTGCCATGAACTTGGCCAGGTCTGGATACCCGAGGATGGCATTGTACGGCAGGTGGATGTGGGTGACGTCGAAGTCGGTGAGCTCGGTGCGGTAGTTGTTGCGCTATCCGAAGGTGACAGGGAGGCGGACCTGCCCTATCGGGGTGGTGGAACCGTTGGTAACTCCTGAGAATGGCTTGGTAGGCTGAAGTTGATCGTATGGCACTTGAAGGTTGTCGAACATCTCAACAGACAGGATGTTAAGCCCTACGCCGCCATCGATGAGGGTCTTGGTGACTTGCACTTTGCTGATGACTGGTGAACAGAGCATCGGGAGAACGCCAGCAGTAGCCGCGCACTTGAGTTGGTCTGCCGAGCTGAAGGTGATGGCGCACTTGGACCACATGAGCGGGCACGTGGCCTCGAGCCTGGGGAGGGCTACGTTCACCTCGCGAGCAAACTGCTTGAAGATACGCTGAGAGCTGGGGCCTGAGCTCCGCCCAAGATGCAAGCGATAGAACATGGCTCCTGGAAGCCCCCAGCCCCCTCGTCTTGATGATGGTCGTCGTTCCTTCTTGGCGGCGGCGGCAGCAGAGGAAGGCATGCGTTACCCTAGGGGCGGTCCACACGAGGCTGGTCCCTCCAGGCGCCCTCGCGAGGCTGGTTCCTCCAGGCGCCCTCACGAGGCTGGTCCTGCCAGCGATCCTCGTGAGGTCGGTCACGCCACTCCCGGCGAGGGCCACGGTCGTCCCATCGTCCTCCGCCATGTCATCCTCCTCGGCCGTAGCCATGGTCGTTGCGCTCGAGGCGTCAACCGAAGCATCCATCTCGAACGGCCCTGAGCTCCTGGCAATCGTTGGTGTTGTGGGTGTGGAGGTTGTGGTAGGCGCAGAATGGATGGCTGCCCTTGGACTACTCCGGCTGGTCCCTACCGTGCTTCGTGTCTGGTTCCGCTGCGAGCACGGCCACTCCCTTGCGCTTCACGTCCTTGGCCTTGGTCCAGGGATGTGCACAACTCCTCGTGGATGGCAAGCTCCTCCTTCATCTTGACGTCACGGACGCCATCAGAGAATGCTGAGATGATGGCCTCGTCCATCACCTTGGGGATCTTGAGGCGGAGGTTATTGAAGCGCTGGATGTATTTCTGAAGGGTCTCCTCGGGTTGCAGCCTGATGCGACATAGGTCACCCGTGGCCGGTGGGCGGTCATGAGTGCCCTGGAAGTTGGTGATGAAGCGGCTGCGCATCTCGTCCCAGGAGGAGATTGAGCCGGGAGGTAGGTTCAGGAGCCACGAGCGGGCATCGTCCTTGAGTGCCATGGGAAACCAAATCGCCATGACTTTCTCGTCGCCTTCGGCCACCTTGATGCTCAGCTCGTAGAGCTGCAAGAACTCCGTGGCAGGTCTGGCTTAAACTTGCCCAGCCAGGCGACGCTATGCAGCTCGGGGGTGAAGGCGCGACAGCCTGGTGTGGTCACCGGGACCCTTTGCTGACGCGAAGCTTGCTCTTGATGGTACCCGCGCACCACTACCATAGGCAGTACACGGTCTTATCGTGCCGGTGCAGGGAGCACGGGGCGCCTTCTTGAGGCCGAGGGATTTCCTGACATCTTCCTTCTACTCGCGCCAGCGCTGGACACGGTGAGTCACGCCCAGGGGCCGCGCGTCTTGGCGCCAGGGCGCCGTCTTGTGGCAGAGGTGGTGGAGGCGCTCCATGAGCAATGTCGCCCGTACCTGGCGGAGGGCGAGGCAACGAGAGGGACGAGGGACAGCACGGGAGAGCCCCCTGCGGCGCTGACGAGCTCGGTGATGCGAGAGAGCCATTCCTCGTAGAGGTCGTTGACGGGGCGGTAACGCAGGAACTCGTGCGCCATGAACAGCGCGGCCTGCACGTACGTGGGGGCGCGACGAACGTGGGATGACGAACCGGCTGGGGTCAGCGACGGAGTGGTGGTGCGGCCGTCCCGCTGCACCGATGGGAGCAGCGAGGATGCTTGCTACTCGTTCCCCGTTGGACCAGTGGCGGCGTTGCCGGCAGGCGATGGAGAACGACGGGAAGGTCCGCCAACAGGAGTCGTATGGGCGACGCGTGCGGCGAGAGTAGCCCGACACTCAGCGCGGGCTCGACGGGCGTCGGACATGGATGCGATGAAGCGATGATACGCGGATCAGCGGAAGCAAGGCTTTGGCGCAACCCTACCTAGCGCGCCAAATGTCAAATTTAGGGTTCCGGCAAAACCCTTGAGGTTCCAACACTGGGGTGCGCATGAAGATTGCCCCCTACCGAATCTCGCCCTCAGCCTCGCCGCGATCTCTAAGCTTAGCTCGATGGAGTCACAACACAAGAGGCACAAGATTTATACTGGTTCGGGTCACCGTTGTGGTGTAATACCCTACTCCAGTGTGGTGGTGGTGGATTGCCTCTTGGGCTGATGATGAACAGTACAAGGGAAGAACAGCCTCCTCAGGAGAGGTATTCTTGTGCTTGGTGAGTGCGAGGATGATCTGAGCTTGTCCTCCCTCGTTCTTGATCTTTCCCTCCTACTATGGTGGCTAGTCCTATTTATAGAGGCCCTGGTCCTCTTCCCAAATATTGAGCGGGAAGGGATCCAACAACGGCCAATTTGAAAGGGGACAGCTAGTACAAGCTATCCTGACTAAAGGTGGTATTCGTCTATCAAAGACGCTGGTGGTGACGTCGTCTTGGGCTCCATGATGACCTCCGTCCTGCTGTCCTGCTAGTCTTGGTTTTGTTGCACCGATATGGAAACCTTTGCCTGATGCCTCGGTACTCCGCACCTGCGCTTGCCCCCTTAGCACCAAAGGGGAAACGAGGACACTATGGGCGCCGGCGCCCGCCTAGCCTTGGTCATCATGGCTTGTATCACGGGAACCTCACAAGGTACCCCTTGCCTTGATCTCTCCGCCCCATCGCGAGCCTGCCTGGTGAGCCTGCTTGGCCTCTCGCGAGGGTCTTGAGTGTCGGCTGACGAAGACGGGCCATACTGGGCCACTGGTGGAGCCACGCCATGGGCCGCAGGTAGGAAAGTCTGGGGACCCTCGTTCCCAAAATGTCGACAGTTATTGTGGTCTAGTTTTAAAAAATAGGTTATTGTGGCCACTAGTAAACCGCGGAAAAAGAACTACACTGACTACAAGCAAACAAATAAACAAGACAACAAGGAAATAAATTAGCAAGCAACTTATGCTAGGCTATCACGGCTATTAAACATATTACATCCACTGGGCATCAAAGTTCACCACCAGTGCAAATAAACGCGCCAATAAAAGAATATACAAAACTGTGAGCACTTCAGAAGGCACTAAGCCTGGCCAGGTCGGGCCCCCGAAACAGCCGAAGAAGCTGAGTTGACCTCAGTTGTGTCAATGATAGATGCATCACCCGTAGCTGTATGGCATGATGGTGCGCAAGGCTGTCCTCTGACATCTTCATTGCATCTTTCACTTCAAGTCGAAGCTGAGCTAAAGCAAGCCTTTCCACTTTAAGTTGAGACTGAAGAAGTCGAACTGATTGAGGTAACGACTGCATAGAGGTTGTCTCACACCTGCTGGTGAGTAGCTTCAACTCACTATCTTCATCAAGACAGGACCTTGGGGTCATCTCGCTGTCCTCAAGATGGTTTGGCTCGCTATCTTCCCTAAAGTTTTGCCTGGCATAAGAGATACGACTCTGAAAGAGAAACAAGGAGACATGTAATAGGTTTCACAATTATTTAAGCAAATAAATGGATATGTTCTGCATAAGGAACATGTTTTTACAACTACAATTTGAAACTGGTAGTTGTTGCAAACATCCAATTAGATGTAAACAGTAAAGAAAACAGCAGTGGAGGAAATGATGCCTGTCCAAATCTATAATAAGACAAAGTTTGAAGGCTTGAGCAGGTTGAACTTACATTACATGTTAACACAGGCTGGACAAAGCCCTTCTCCATGTTGATGGAAGGATAATTCAATAAATTCCCCAAAGAAAATTCTTTATAAGCGTTGCCATTATTCTACATTTTGCAAAGAGTAAATATAGATCAAATAATATTGGAAGAAACAAAGGATAATGAAGCTGATGATACATAATAAAATAGCAATTAATTAAGTACAGCGTTACAAGGAAAAAGGGAGAGAGGTACTGACAAGAGCAATGCAGAGCCAAGTATTGTTGTGAGATCCTATGATCCTTTGAGCAAGGAGATCCATCTGAAATTAGTTTTCATACAAGACAGAAGGTAAGGCACATGCAAAAATTTAGGAGTTCAAATTTTGAATTGATATCATAGAAAGTACCTGAGCTGGGCTCTCCACAGTTCTAATAGGGGTTTGGCCACTCGAGTAGGGGTAAAGTGTGGTACAGTTCGGCCTGTGTTTTCTGTGGCTGCTGATCTATCTGATTTAACAGGTATCACTACCTTTTGCAAATACCTAGTTTGTACTCCTTGAGAATCTGCACTCACCTCTTCCTTTTGGACATCTATTACGAAAGAACAACATTTGACTGGAAAAACATAGTATGACGACACATGGAATAGGTACAGAAAATGGATAGGTATGGCATATACTCATATATGATGCTTAAACTAAGCAGATGGTGTAACAAATTAGAAGTAATGCAAGAGGACAGATGCAAAATATGTGCGACCAATACAACCTTGCCAAGTTAGAGCAAGCACCTTGATGGGTGAATAAGATCGGCCATCCTCCACCATGACAAGTTTGTTAGTCAGTGTATTGTTCCGCAATATTCCTGTCGTGCGCCCATTCTCATATTCATTTTGATAATGTTCAATATCTGAAATGCATGAAAACATAAAACAAGTGAGATTATCTTTGTAATGCAGAAGTGATTTTAATGCAATACTGCCTCCCTATAAACCCCTTTGTGTATCTCTGCAATTCTTTTAAGAGATGTCATTCATGATGTAATTTGTTGTGTGCATTAATATAATGTGGCCTACTACTCAAAATATGAGAGTTCCAGAAGTGATGACACTTCACAGATGACAGCTTCAACATATAGTAAAGAAGAACAAGTCGACCTGACCTGACAGTTTCAAAAGATACTAAGGGAGAACAACTCGACCTGACCAATTGACCGCAAGAGAAGAGGATCATTTTAAAGAAGAGAAGAAGAGCAAGCAGATTGAAGATATTACAAGTTTTTCAATACAATGTCGGTTGGCCGCCCATGATGAACCAGAGCGCACAGAGAAATACTATTCTTTCCGGACTCTCCATATGTGGCTCACATGCATTTTGAAACTAAAGTAGGAACATTTAGCTGAACAATTAAACATCTCTCAGTTTTACTAATATCATCATAATATCATATACAAATTTTTACAACTAAGCTTGTTTAGCTCGATGGGTGGAGCAGTGCTATTACGACACGAACCATGTAGGCTGATCGTGGTCATCATAAAATGGGAAAACCATCGGCATGATGAGTATAGTGTTGACCGTGGTAGTGGGATGGCAGATCTGAAGCTGGAAACCGCGCAAAGGGTAGTTAGCAACCGATGTTTGCTTTGAAATAACAACGAAGATTTGGTATGGACAAGAAAGTAAAGTCAACAAGTAACACAGAAATGCAATTCTGCTGTCTCTCTATATGTCGCAACATGCATTTGGAAACTCAAGTGGGACCTTTAGCTAACCAATTAAATGTGTCTATTAACTAATATCAGTATCATATCACAATCATATTTGAACAACTAAGCTTTCGAATTTTGAGTGTTGTGTTGTTTAGCTTGAAGGGTGGAGTAATGTTTGTATGACAGAAAGCACCTGCGCATATCATAGTAGAGTAGATGAAAGGGGAAAACCCTAAGCATCAAGAGTAAAATCAGGAACATTAGGTGACCAATTAAATGTTCTCTATTTTAGTGATATGCGCATCATATCAGATTCATATTTCAACACGTAAGCTTTGGGTTGAGGTCTTGAGGAGCAGTGCTAGCACGACACGAAGCACCTACGATGATGGCAGTGAATATAAAGGGGGGAAACCATAAGCTTGATGAGTATAGTGCCCGTACCATGGCGGATCTGAAGGTGCAAACCGGACAAAGCTACTTCGCAACCAATGTTTGCATTCAACTAGCCACTACGATTTGGTACAAACAAGAAAAGTATAGTAAACAAATTATGATCTATTTTTCGGGTGAGATCAATAACTTAAGCACATATGGAAGAGTACCACCTCTCTTGCAACACCGTGTAGGCCTCTGCTGATATGTTGAGGGTGCTGAGGGTGTGATGGCTGTCGGCGGCGAGGGAGAAGACTTTAGATGGCAGACGGCCAGGTCGGGGGATAAATCCTGTTGCTATGGACGAGGCGGTCATAGGAGCAGCAACGACAAGGTGGACGATGGCGCCGATGAAGAGAGAGGACGCAATGAAAGGATCCTGGTCCATTGCCGTTGATGAGAGACCTCCATCTCTTGAAGTGGACGATGGGGTAGGGTTAGCGCCTCCAGCAAGGTGGAGGATGGGGTGGCGGACGGACGAGGCTGGCCGCAATGGGGAGATTGTTGTGGCGCCGACGGTATATGAATGGGGAAATGGAGGGGAGGGGGCATCTCAAACTTTGGGACGCGCTTCTCTGAAATGTGGGAAACTTATGAACTTATCCCCGTTTAAAATTTCGGACATCGCGTCGGTTGGGGATAGGACGGTAATCTCGCATCTCCCCAATATTTGGCGGTAACTATTTCGGGCGAGGAGAGGGTGTTTTTCCGCCCATGGTTGGCACCCACGGTGTATGAATGGGGCTGATAGGTAGGGCGGTTGTGTCACGTCTGAGGGAAGTTACACATCTGTCACTATTTTAAATATTATCCAACATCGATTTCGGACAAGGAGAGTTTGTTTTGCCGCCCATCGTGTATGAATGGGGAACTGGAGGGATAGACACATGTCTTTTGGACGAGCTTGAATCAAATGTGTTTTGCCGCCCACGTTTCGCGCCCACCGTGTGTGAATGGGCTCAGAGGCTGTCGTGTCACGTCTGATTGAAGTTACTAGTCTACCCCTATCGACAGTAGTGTAAATCCGGTCGATATGGATGTCAAGTGTCAGGGGTAGACAGTAATTTCCATCTCGCAAACACTTGCTTCGGGCAGCCCAAAAATTATAGTCGGTGTTTAGCCGCTTCGTTCAAAACTTGGGAGAATTAGCATTCACATTTGCCCTGGGCCCTGCCAAACTAAATTCAAATCCAATCTCTATTCGATTACGAATATCCACAAATAATTCTACGTTTTGTTATTTATTTCTTCAAAACCACAACAAAGATTTATTCCACCTTTATATATGATTATGATTTAGAAATGTCGTGATCTTCGAATTCAGTAGGTTGGATACACTTTGAGTCAAACAGTTATTTCATTCAATACAATATGCTCACACGAAAAATAGTTCACCTTATGTCAATCATACAAGTACTGAGGATTACCTCGCCTAAAAAATTCGGATCATTACAACACATGGACAAAATAGGGGGTCTTACAACATAATCCATTCAGAGACATGACACAACATGCAAGTACAATAATCTAATGACAATTTCAACTGGTATCTAAAGAAGAACCAGGATTACCCTGGGCTTCAGATAGCAGAAACAGCAGGACCACCTCCGTCTTCAAATGCAACTTTCTTACTTCCTCCAATTCTTGGGTTGCTTGCATAATGCGTGCCGCTAATTCCATAATTTCCAGCCTCATGATAAAGATTACCTCATTCATGGCAGACACACCATCTCTTTCTGCCTCTAGTAGAGCCTCAAGAACTATAATATCTGTGTTTGGACTGCTCTCCGATGGTGTTGCCTCTAAACTGCTACCATCTGGTAAAATGGATGGAGCACTGCTTCCATAAATAGATTCTGGGGTTGTACATTGTGTCCTAGTGTGAACGGCATCCTGAAAGGTTTCCGCTGGACATAAGTAAGAGATAGTTATTGCATGATCCAGGCGGTAAGCTTACATGGTAAACGACATACGAATTATTGCCGAGCATGGCAAGCTATATTTAAATGGTTCGAATTAGCACCAGTCGAAAAGAAATTAAAATGGTAAGATGAAACTAGGGATGTAAGTGGCAAATAAACGACATCTGCAAGTCCCATCTAGTTAATTTTTGCTAGCTCCCTATTTCATTTTCCTCAAAAAACAAAAACTCTTTTGAACCTGGACTTTAATCGGGATTAAACGGGACCCAGTTGACATACCTAGTTGAAAGGGAGTGTACCACCACTATATTTAAGTTGCCAAGGCATCTAAGCAGCTGAAATAATCTGAGAAAGCACTTAACAATGTGGCCTCATATAAACTACGAAGACAGTCTTGTGATGAAGTTCAGAGGAAAAGTTAAGGACTCAAATGAACTAGGCATGCATTTCTTACGATTGTACAGCAGACACTGCTAACATATTGGCCAACTCAGGTATAGTGTAACAAGTAACAAACAAGCATTCAAATCAAGCAATACAACAAAGTAGACAACTGAACTATTTGTAATTCTGTAGGATTACAGGTTGAGGGCACAAGCCAAGAAAGCATCCCACTCACATTACATTTCACATGTACTAAAACACACTGGCTTACCATATGTCATTGTGAAGCCTCGCTGTTGTTGCAATGTTCTTTGAAGATATAGTCAGCATCCCGTGGTTGCATATCTTGTTGTTGTAGTTTATTCGGCACCCTCTATTTAGGTAAAATTAATTTGAATCGCATGCACTGGTCCGAATTAATCATTAATGGTTCATCTAAACTAATGAAAGAAGGGTGTGTGCATACATGAAAATATATCTGCTTCCCTCTATTTTATGCTTATTCGAGGTGCCAGCCCTAAAAGAACAAATATTTTGCTTGATGGGGTTGGCAGCTCCATAATTAATAGAAGCATCAAATTAGTCATGCAACTCGGGAAGATCAAGAACACACAAACAAGTAATGAACAGAGGGTCGGAGAAGTGATGTAATAGCTAGCATCAGAAAATGTAGGGTAAAACAGACAAAATGCAGCGGAACCACATGCTAGTTTGCTGATATGTAACTAAGCATAGAGAAAATTAAGCAGTCTGATGGAACCGACAGGTGGCATCAGAACAACACCATTATCATAACTATAGCATGCAAGAAGTAAAATAGTAGGGTGTGATATCTAGGAAGTATAGTCATACTTAGGACAAAACTAAAGCATATTAACTATATGTGCACTGGTATGTAGTTTAGCACATGTAACATGTTCACTGACAGAAGTATGGCCCTGCAGGTGCAAGCAGAATAACGCGTCTCATGAAAAATTGAATGATGCCCTGAAGAAATTCAAAGGTGCGGTGCTTATGCTAAGAAAGTGAATGTAGGCGCCGGCCGTTGGATAATAGTACCTGATTCTCGGTGGCGTATGGGTATCGTTGTCATACTTGATTGCTAAGGATCGTCGATGGTGCTCGTGTTGCGGTTGAGTTTGGGCCATCTCTCACCGTCCCTGAAGCGACTACGGTGCTACGGTTGCGGTGCCTGTAGACATACAAGAAAGCTCATCTGTGCTAAGTGAACAGTTGCACGATAAAGAGAAAAACCGAAGGAGTACAAATTGAAATAACCTGATGAGGCTGCGGCATCGGTAAAGTAGGGCCGATGGAATTGAATATGGCATCCGTGGAGCTGGTTCGGTGCAGTGGATGAAGGCTTTGGCGGGCGCGTTGTACAGTGCTTTCGGTGAGGCGGATCTGTTACGGCGGACAAGGGCTTGTATGAAGGGCCAGTGAAGGGGCGGACGAGGGAGTCGGTGAAGGGCCTACACTGTGGTGGACGTGGGCGCCGGTTAAGCAGTCCGGTGCGGTGGACCATGATGGCGGTCAAGGAGATCTGGTGCGGTGGACAAGCTAGTTGCTGAAGCGGCTCCGATGAAGTGGTGAGTAGGCAGTTGGGGATTCCAAGGTGTGGAAGGTAGATCCGGCAGGGTGTGAGGTCCACCGCTGTGGCGGAGGACTAGATTCGGCGGCTTGCCGTGGTTGGTGGGGGGGGGGGGGAGGGGAAGGGGAGGGGCTTTGTGGAAGAATCTTGGGGGCAAAGAGAGGAAAACAATGGAGTTACCAAAGCAGCCCTTTTTCCGTTCATGTGGTAGGGGTAAAACAGGAATATCGTAGGGCTAAACTTTTGGGGGCGTGATATTTCGATGTGAGAGGGAAGTTTGAAAGCTTTTGGCGCCTAAAATTACAAGTGTTCTGCTCTTGTACGACCGACTAAGATATCATGGCCGACAATTTGTTTGTTTTGCGCGCAAAAAAAGTGCATGTTTTGAAAATCAATGTCTCCAACTCGAAACTTAGATTATCCATTCAATTCAAATATGGATCATTGAGCTACTACAAGCAAATACCATCATACAGTCCATTTCAAATGAAATTCCAAATGTGTTTATCCTAAATATGACGACAAAAGCAAAAATGTGTATGTGTATGAATAAAGTGGATGATTACAAAGTTTGAACATGCCAGTATGTGTATATCTCTAGGTTTGATATATGAATTTGAAATCATGAAATCCCGGCTTAAAAAGTGTACCACCATCTAAATGAATTACAAAAGCTAATGATGGAGTCGAATTCCAAAATTCCAATCTTAGGTTTGTAATTCTGGTACATCAAGGTATATCACGCATGTTCAAAAGTATCGTTATCTCATAGTCCAAACTGTGAAACAAATTGATCAACCATGAGTGCACACACTATTGACCATGTATATCTCAATTACGCTAAAGTCCCTCAAATATAGACACCTCATTCTTTATCTGAAGCCACCCCCCTCGCCCCCCCCACACACACACAAAGAAGTCGTTCTCTCCCCCAAACACCAACACACGATCACATGAACACCCCTTTCTCTTCTAAAGTCCAGACCACAATATATAGGTCTCTATCACTTTGTCTCTCGGGCATGCACACATCTCTTCCCCCACTGTCTAGGTCTCCCGTCATCTCTCTTTCCCAAGCACATGCACTATGTAGAGTGTATCTTTCCCATACACACAAAACGTCGCCCCCAAACGTCTATCTCCCTAGTTATGTGGTTCTCGCACACTCACCTCACACACCACCCCCACTGCAAACAAGCACACTTTGTCTCCTTGTGCACCACTCTCCTCTTTCCATCTCTCCCACATGCGGACCCGCCCTAGCTCCTTCCCTGTATACATATATATGGTGACTCTTTCCATAGCTCCCTAATGTATCATCGTTCTCGATCTCGCACATTGTTATCTACACCATCTATTCTGGATCTCTCATGAAGTCCCTATCACACACACACAATGACTTGCTTCCCTTGCATCTCTGTACACAGGCCAATTTCGAATAACATCAACATTGTCTCCCTATCTATAAGCCATTTATGGACACAAAGGACCCTCTCTCGCCCCCCTCTTCCTCTCTCTCTCTCTCTCTCTCTCTCTCTCTCTCTCTCTCTCCGTCGCTAGCTCTCTCTCTCTCTCTTCTCTCACATCCCTCTCCCACACACACTTGATGTCTCTTCCAAATAGTCTGCTCCCCCAGCCCGCACCCATGCTATCCCGCTACTACACATGTCACACCATTCCCCCTTCCCTTATACTAGGTTTACATCAATAATGGTCTCTCTACTCCACATACACACACTCCCTCTCACACACAAACGCGCGCACAAACACACACAGACACGCACAAACACCCATTTATCTGGATCCTCATCTCTCCCCATGTCCGCTTGTGTATCTCACACACTCACTCTCTAATTATGTATATGTGTATCCACGTTACACAGCACAAAGCCCCATGTACATGTCTCTCTCTATCCTCCACACACATAGAAACAAAGAATCTATTATCATTGCCTTAGTCTCTAGACATATCATAGACGCACACTATCTCTCTCTCTCACAAACATGCTCAACAAGGCATTCCCCGTGAATAAATTACCGTCTATTCATCAACAGTCGTGGCAGTACGACGAACACGAGATGTGAAAAAAATATAAGTCTACACGTGCTTAGACCACCTAGTACGACTACTAGGACTAGAGCAAGCCAAAAAGCACGCTGCCGTCACCCCCTCCTTATCAGCGACGGGAAAACCTTTGTTTTACACAGTCAAGAAGTCATTGTGCTAAGGCCCCACATGCCGAGGCATTCAATAGAAGGTAGATGCTAGTTTACGGAAACAAGTGTCGATAATACATTTGTATCTCCATACTTGTATTTCTTCTCTTATAAAAAAACCGAGTTGGTGATGATGCTACGCATGCCATCTTGCAATATAGACCGTCCGACCTATATCTGATGGATGGAAATTAAACTAAAAGATACCCGCACCCCTCTTCACATTTGCAAACAAGGCCTTCCCTCATTCATCCTTATCTCCAACAACTTCAGCGTTGAGCAATTAAGAAAGGAAGCCTCTGGAACAAACTGGCCTGGTGGCCGCTGCAGGCGTCGTCAATCCCCATGCCTCCGCTCAGTCCGACCACCAATCACCACCACGCCCCACTTCTCTTCACTTTATCTCCTATTTCTCGAGATATCATTAGTTTTTACACATGGGATTACTCCCGCATGGGTCAATCACAACAAGTGTTTTATAAAAAAATGCATCTTGATGTTCCGTGCAATGCACGGATCTTGCTAGTACTCCCGCAGAGGACTAAGTTGGTGATGATGGTGTGTCTGCCATCCGTCGTTTCTGACCATTAGATCTACATCGAATGACTGTGAGGTAAGTTGTTGCCTTTTCTCACCAACATCCCACTTGTCTACCAATTTGCAGAAAAACCCATAATTAATATCTTAAAAGCAACCACATCCCGCCCTGACCTCGCAAAACAGCCCAAGGAATATATTATAATTGAAACACAATATATCTCAAGTGATACATGTATATCAAAATTAGAGTGTTTTGTTCAAGTTTGTGAATAAGTATTATTCTACTTACGTTTCGTTGCAATGCACATGAACATTGCTAGTATTTCCAACCACGCAAAAAAAATATTTCCAAGTATTCCATAGTTTCAAGTTTTCCATCAAGATATTAGTCACTCATGGTTGATATTGACTTTCAATCATGTACACATATGCACTATGTAACTAGCCTTGCTTATTGGCTTCCAAAGCTTAACTTTCACTCCTACTTACAATATGTAGAGTATTTAACAAATCTACCACTTTCAACCAGCCCTAGGAAGCATCTATTGTACAAAAAATAGCAAAAACATACCCAAAATTTCTTAATCCACGCCAAAAACTACTACCTAGTACTCCCTCCGTCCCACAATGTAAGACGTTTTTGCAAGCTAGTTTAGCTTGCAAAAACATCTTATATTATCGGACAGAGGGAGTGTTGATTAGGTTCGTTTAAACCCATTTATGACAGGGTTGGCCCACATGTCCATGCTGACGAGGCAACTTAAACCAACACATTTTGTATGACCGTTGAAACGAGGGACCCACATTTGACCTTCTATCCTATTATTCCCCCTCAACTAATTATTTTTCCTAAACATTACTTCAAACAGTACTGATGCGTGTTCCTCGGTGGCACCGGTGATGAGCGAGTTGGCCGCCGCTCCGCCGGATGGGCCGGACACCCGCGCTGGCCTCCGCATTGGTTGGCAGGCTGGCCCGAGCGTGACTCACGAGCGAGCAAGCCGTCGTGCTAGCCTTCGCTCGAGCTAGATGGCTCGCTTAGCGCGGCGCGTGCGAGCAAGCCGCCGCGCCGCCGTGCCAATCTAGCTATCAGACCTTGCAGACAAGTAGCTGGACGGAGCTATCTTGGCTAGCTAGCGGCCGCGAGCACCGGAGGGAGCTGGCATCCGGGATGCTGCAAGATGGGCTCCGCACCGCCAACGGTTTTGACCTCGCCTTCTGCCGGCGGCGGTAAGCTGCGTCCCATGGCAGAGGATGATTCGGTGGACGGGCCAGAGGTAGGAGGTCACTCGGTGATTTTTGTGCAGACTGACATGTAGGTCCCACAAGTCATAACGCCCAATCGAATAAAAGGTGTTGACTTAATGGGCAACATGGGCCCTGTTTGGATACTCTAAGTCAGAGGTTAGAGTTAGATTCTAACCCTGAACTAAGTCTAACCAAAGTGGTATTTCGATGGCAGGGTTAGATTGACGACAAATGCTCTTTCTGAATCAATTGGTCGAGAGCTACGCTATCTGAGGCAGACGGGGACGCGCCTGACAAGGAGCCGCGTTGGCCTCTCGCACAGCCCGCTGGCCGAATCCACCATCCCTACGCAAGGAGTCGCGCTGGCCGAGGACAACGGGGACAGGCCGTGCAAGGAGCCATGACTGCTTACCACCGGGCGGACGGGCCACGGGGAGACGACGGGGTTGGAACAGGAGGATAGGGCAAGGCTGCTACCGGGAGAGCAAGCGAAAAATATGTTTTTTTATTGGTCTCGAGAATAACTAACCCAAATAAGCACCTCTTGGATGTGTTAGTTTTTTCGGGTGGGTTAGATGCATCTAACCCAAATTAACCCTCCCTGTTTCGATATTTCTAGGTTAGTTGAGTCCAAACTAACCCAAACTAACTCTAACATATGTATCCAAACAGGGCCATGGGTTGAAACGTGCCTATAATGGCAATTTGTACAGTAGTCGTTTCTTGGTAGGTCTAGTTGGTAAGAGCATGTACAATGGTTGATAAGGTAGTCTTATCTTAAGTCTACCATGTATGCGTCGGATATCAGCTTCTGGCAAAAACCTTAAGGTTCAAACTCTGGGGTGTGCACAAAGATCTTCTCCCTACCGAAACACGCCCACAACCTCGCCATGATTCTAAGCTAGAACGATGAACAACACAAGAGACATGAGGTTTATACTGGTTCGGGCCACCGTTGTGGTGTAATACCCTAATCTAGTGTGTGGTGTGCTGGATTGCCTCTTGGGATGATGATGAACAATACAGAGGAAGAACAGCCTCGCGAGGAGAGGTGTTCTTGTGATGGTGTGTTGGTGAGCTAGCTTCGGATCCTCTTCTTGGCTCTAGATCTCCCTCCTCCCCTTTCTATGGTGGTGGCTAGCCCTATTTATAGAGGCCCTGGTCCTCTTCCCAATTATTGAGCGGGAAGGGAGCCAACAACAGCCATTTTGAAGGGGGACAGCTAGTGCATGCTATCCTGACTAAAGGTGGTCTTCGACTGCTAATGGCGCTGGTGGTGAATGCCGTCCTGCCGCTCTGCTAGTCTTGGTCTTGTTGCACCGATATGGAAACCTTTGCCTGATGCCTCGGTACTCCGCGCCTGCGCTTGCCCCTTTGCACCAAAGAGGAAACAAGCACACTGCGCGGGTTGGCGCCCGCCTGGCGCCCGCCGGGTCTTGATCGTCATGGCTTGCGTCATGAGCACCTCACGAGGTACCCCTCGCCTTGATCTCTCCGCCTCCTCGTGAGCCTGCCTGATGAGGCTGCCCCTGAGGAGGCCTTGCGTCGTCCGCCCCGCGAGGCTTGGCCCCTCGCGAGGGTCTTGAGTGTTTGTTATTGAAGACGGGACGTACTGGGCCACTGGTTGAGCCATGTTGTAGGCCGCAGGCAGGCAGGCAGGTCTAGGGACCCCTATTCCCAGAACGCCGACAGTAGCCCCCGGGCCCAAGGCGCGCTTGGACTTGGCTTAGCAGCGAAGCCAAAGGGCAAGTGGGGAGTGCCACGGGCCCCAATAGCCTGCGGCCTTGGTCGACGCATGTCGACTGATTGGACGTGGGCGTCTTCGCTTCCCCATGCTCCCCCAATATCCGCCTGGCTAGGCGGCCACGAAGCTTTACATAGTTATTTCCTCTTTGCTGCCCGCGTGTTTCCTATTCCCCATTCTTCCTCGAGCCTCTGTTTCCGCTTCCAATCTGAGTTGAGCTTTGCCCCCTCCATCGCCATGGCGCCAACTAGCAAGGAGAAGGGGAAGAAGCCTCTGTCCTCATCCAGTTCGCCTCCGGCAATCGAGCCCACCATCGGCAGGTCATTGGTGCTCAACTTGGAGGCCATGGGAAAGATCTGCGCCGCGCTCGCATCCAGCTTCAACGAGTACGGAAGGATGATGGCTTGGCCTGCGTCCCATGCCTCCATTGACAAGACAGTCACCGAGGTTCGATTCTTTGTCGATGCCCTGTGTGCTAGCCTGGTTCCCCCCTTCTCCACTTTCTTCAATGCGGTTCTCTCCCATTATCACATCCATATGATGCGTCTTGATCCTCAATCCATTACCCTCCTCACCGTCTTCGGATTTGTTTGCGAAGCCATGGTGGGCTTTGCTCGTTCCGTCGCCCTCCTGCACCACTTCTTCTCATTGCGCCTGACCGACCCCTTGCAGTGCTCGGGGTGCGTGAGCTTCCAGGCCGTGGCAGAGACGGGCGCCTCGGGGATTGATTTTGACCTCCCGCCTTCCATGAGTGGATTCAGGACGCGGTGACTGTATGTGGATGTCAGAGTGCTCAGCCCCCTGCTCTCGCCTCCTACATTGCCTGCTATCCCGAGCCACGAGAGATTCGTGAGCCCCCAACTCTCCTTCGTGTGGTACCGACTGAGGAGGTTGAGAGAGCTCGGTGTGACTGCGCCCTGGGTGGTGAAGGAGTTCCTCCAGTGTTGCATTGCTCCTTTTCAGTACCACTCCTGGCCGATGTGGGCCCTGGCAGGCGACCTAGACCGCATGAGGCTTCAGGATACAAAACTGGCACGTGAAATGCTGAAGAAGGTGCTTGATGTGTTGACTGGCGACCCTTCGCCGGGCGATATTCGGCACGGGGGCAGCCTCCGGTATCTCTGCTCGAACAAGACTGAGTTCACGAGACAGATGCCTCTCTTCGACGAATGGGGGTTGCGCCCAGCTGGCCTTGCGGGGCCTTGTGAGTATCCTGTCGCCCAGGCTCCCTTCCTCGTCGCCGGTACCGATCTTGCCCCGTGGGCGGGTGCAGGGAGGCAAACATCGCTTGAAGCTGGAGGTCCTGGTGTCGTGGTGCTGGCGCCGCATGGGGTTCCCGAAGCATTATCCTCCGGAGCTTGTGAAGCCCGCCATGAGGCGGTCGTTGGGGGGACGCAACCTGCGGCTCCCGAGGCGGGAGCCCGCAAGGCCTCGATAGGCCATCATGAGGTCGTGCCTGAGCGCTCCTCCTAGCTCGGCGCCCCTAAGGTTGGCCGCTTGGGCCCTTCTCCATCCGCGCCACGCGCTGGTCTGCACGTCGAGTGCCTGGGTCGGTTCCGCATGGACTTCGCCGCCCTCCGCAAGAGGAAGGAGTTTCGAGTGGCAGTGGGCGCCCCTTCCTACCGTTAAGCATAGTAAGTATTTCGCCATAGATGAGTAAGTACCTCATTCTTGCAATTCCTCAACCGCTGCTCCCTTTCCTGACTGTCGCTTTTCAGGATCCCTCCTGCCAAGCCTGCGCAGTCTCCCAAGAAGCAAGTTCCTCCGGCCTCGCCTTCATCGCTTGTCTTGATCATCCCGAGCTTGTGTGCTGCCTCTGGCGCGGGCTCAGCCGGAGAAGTTGAAAGTGCTAGTATCGACTAGAGGGGGGGTGAATAGGCAATTTTTATGAAAGTCTTCAAAACTTAGAAGTTTGGAAGACAAACAACAGAAACGACCTAATTGATATGCAGCGGAAGATAAACTACCCTAAGCAAGCCATAGTCAAGTATACAATAGAAAGTACAGAACTAATAGCAGCTAGATAGTAAGGATCAGGATGGAAGATAGTATGAAGCCAATCAACAGTAGTAGTCAAGCAATGAAGTCAAACAGATACACAGATAGGCAATGACTTCACGAAGACAAACGTAAGTATGGTTGGGAAGGGATAGAACCAGTTGCTTGTTGAAGACATAGGATTTGTTAGACCAGTTCCAGTTGCTATGACAACTGTACGTCTGGTTAGGGAGGCTGAGATTCAACTCAGAAGACCATGTCTTCACCTTATTCCTCTTGAGCTAAGGACACCCAGTCCTCGCCCAATCAATCTGGTAAGTCTTCAAGGGAGACTTCCAAACCTTCACAGACTTTGTTCACCGGCAATCCATAATGACTCTTGGATGCTCAGAACGCGACGCCTAACCGGCTGGAGGATTCACAATCCTCAAGTGTAATAAGTCTTCAGGTCACACAGACAGAAAGACTTCAGTGATGCCTAACACTCTTTGGCTCTGCGTGTTTGGGCTGTGTCCTTGCAAGTATTTCTCTCTCAAATGCTTCGAGGTGGGTTGCTCTCAAACGACAAAAGCCGTGCACAAACTCTAAGCAGCCACCAATTTATGGTGTAGGGGGTGGGCTATTTATAGCCACTAGGCAACCCGACCTGATTTGTCCAAAATGACCCTGGGTCACTAAGGAACTGACATGTGTTCCAACGGTCAGATTTCAAACACACGCGGCAACTTTACTTGGGCTACAAGCAAAGCTGACTCATCCAGCTCTGGATAAGGTTTGCTCTCATTGTCTTCGCTCGAAGACATAGGATTTGAGTTGAGCATCACTTCAGTCACTCTGACTTAGTTCACTTGGACCCCACTTAACAGTACGGTGGTTCCTATGACTCAACAAAGAAGAAAAGGAAACTACGAAACCACACCGTCTTCGCGCTCCATAGTCTTCACGCAATGTCTTCTCATGTCATAGTCTTCAATATGAATATCTTCTCATACCACCATTGTCTTCAATGTCTTCATACATTTTTAGGGGTCATCTCCGGTAGGTAAACCGAATCGATGAGGGACACTACCTGCGTTATCCTACAATTCTCACAAACGCATTAGTCCCTCAACCAACTTTGTCGTGAATAATCCAAAACCAACTAGGGGTGGCACTAGATGCACTTACAATCTCCCCCGTTTTGGTGATTGATGACAAAATGGTTGAAGTTTTCAACGGTTATAATTATGTGAAATTGTAAGGATAGGGAATTGTCTTCATAAGTTGCAAGGGCTCCCCCTGAAGATGTGCATATAAGTAATTTGCTTTTGGAATGCAAGTGCACATGGCAGGTTGTACTTGTGGAGATCCACTTCAACTTATGAAGATAATTCATCATGCATGAACTGATATAGCAAGTAGAATGACATGCATAATGAAGAATGGACGTCTGCAGAATGATCTAAGTGCGGAAGTTATCATCGCACATGCGGAATTTACCATCGCATCACAGTGAAGCAAATAAGTAGCAGACGACCATCAAGTTTAGGTGTTACAACTCAGAGAACCAAAAGTTTCAAAAGGCAAGAGTTGTAAGCACGAAGAAAAATATAATGCAACCGCCCATATAAACCCGCTTGAAGACTATCAACTCATACGCTTCTCCCCCTTTTGTCAGTAAGGACCAAAAATGTAACGCCCCGGATTCGTTGGGCCAGGTGTCTGCCAGTTATTCGCCGTCGTTGCCATGTCATTTGCTTGCGTGTTGCACTTTGCCATGTCATCATCTGCATTTCATATCATGTCATCATGTGCACCTCATTTTGCATACGTGTTCGTCTCATGCATCCGAGCATTTTCCCCGTTGTCCGTTTTGCAATCCGGCACTCCTATGCTCCCCGGCACCCCCCTTTACCTCTTTTTGTGAGCGGGTATTAAACTTTCTCGGAATGGCCCGAGGTTTGCCAAGCGGCCTTGGTATAGCACCGGTAGACCGCCTGTCAAGTTTCGTGCCATTTGGAGGTCGTTTGATACTCCAACGGTTAACCGGGTAACTGCAAAGCCCTCTTTGACTTGCAGCCCAACACCCGTTCCAAAGTGGCCCAAAACCCATCTAACTCCCCTCCATGCTCTCGGTCGTTCGATCTCGATCGCGTGGCTGAAAACCGCTCCTCATTTGGACTCTCCTAGCTCCCTCTATCTATATATATGCCTCCCCCTTCCAAATTCGCGGATGTAATTCCACCCTAACCCTAGCCTCTTCCCCCGCGTGCCGCCGGACACGTCCGTCCGCGTCGGACGCTTCGCCGCCGCCGCCCGCAGCCAATGGGAGGCTGCCATGTGTCTCCGCCGCCGTCCCCGCGCCCGCGGCCCGCCGAGCACGCGCGCGGCCCGCGGGCCCCGTCCGCCGCCGGCCGCTGGCCCGCGCGCCGCCCGACCGCGCCCGAGCCGTCCCGCGCCCGACGCCGCGCCGCCGCCCGGCCGCGTCGCCGCCGCCCGCCGGCCCCTTTGCCGCCCGGCCCCGCGGCCATCTCCGCCGCCGCGCCCCTACACTCCGCCGCCGCCGGCCAGGGCCGCGCCCGGCCTCGCCGCCATCTCGCCGGGGCGCGCCCCCGCGCCGCCCGCGGCTCGCAACCGCCGTCGGCGCGCCCCGCCGGTGCTACGCCCCGCCACCTGCTCACCGCCCCTCGCCCTAGCGCCTCCGCGCCGCCCGCCGCCGGCCGGATCCGGCCGGATCTGGTCCGGGGCCACCTCCCCACGCCTCCCCGGCCACCTCCGGCCCCCTCTCCGGCGATCTCCCCGACGAATCTCGGTTCGCGTGCCCAGTGGTTGATTTTTCCCCCTTCCCCGAAATATCTCAAAGTCCCCAGTTATTCATATAAGCATGCCATGTTCATCGCATTGTATCTCTGCATCCGTAGCTCCGTTTCGTGCGTGTAATATGTCAAATTGTTTGCCTCGACGAGTACTCCATTCCATTCTATTGCATCATTTTCATTTGAGCTCATCTTGATGCCCGAAATGCTGTTGGAAGAGTGCATGTTGATGTTAACCTGCTGAAACTGTTATAACGAGCTCTTTTGTCATTTTTGCCATGATTGATGTGTGCATCCTATGAGGTTTATGTCATGCCATCTTTCCAGGGGTGTATTCCATGTATTTTTTGATCAATGTGGTGACTAGCACAAGCATGCAAACTAGGCATCGTGATGTTGCTGATTTTAGTCCCTGTTCTGCTGTTATTTTGATGCCATGAAAATTGATGCTATAGAGAGATCCATGCTTATTTAGAGATACTTCAGTAAGGGTGTTTTGAACATGTGGTTATTGTCTATCTATTCATGCCCTTGGTTGCAATTATGGAGTAGTCTAGCATGTCATTTGAGTGCTCTACTTTTGCTTCAAAATGTTTCCTGGCAGATTGTTTACATGTTATTCAATATGGCCAAGCTTGCTATAGTTGTTCCTTGCATGCTATGGTCTTGTTCTTGACTTGCTTTGTTTCATAAACATGTCTTATTGATGATGCTATGCTTATCTTGTCATGAAATGACTTATGGTGAGTGTATCGAGCTTGTTAAGTAGTGTACTTGCTGTTGCTGTTTTGCTAGGCTGAATCTGTTATTTCGTGATGCTATATAAACATGTTGCTACTAATCATTCCATGCATAATCTGGAGATGTTCTATAAACATGTTTTGATCTACATGTCATGCTCTATGCATACATGCCCCTGGTTGCATTTATAGGTTGCTGTAGCTTGCTGTAATCTTGCTCTAAAGTTGCTTCATAATGTTGCTCTCAGCGTGTTAACATTAAGTTCACTAGTTCCCATGTGTTTTGCTAGTGTTCCATGCACCCTATGAACTTGCTCTTGCCATGCTTAGCTTCATAAACATGTCTTATTACTATTGGTTGCCTTGCCATGCCATGTATTGCTCTGTGGTGAGTGGTTCAAGCTCACCAACATGCCTACTTATTGTTGTTCCTGCCATGTATGAATCTGTTATATAACTTGCTATGTTTACATGGGTGCCATCATATCTTCGGTTCCTTTTTGGCTCATGGTTAGCAAGGGTCTTTTGATCTATGCAATTAGTAGATTCATGCCATGCCTTTGTTTGCCATGATAAGTTCCTGTAACATGTTGTTTGATAGCTCTAAACATTGCAACCTGATGTTATTTCTGCAAAGTCTGAAACTGTTATTATTTGCAATCTTACCATGTCCTTTTGAGCATGTTCTATTTGTTTCTGGAGATAGCTCAGTGTTCATGTTTTGTTATGCTTTACCTGTACTTCATGCCCATGCCTTTTGTTATTATGTTGGGGTGCTGTAGCATGTTGTTTTGATGCTTGTAAGATGCCTAGTTGCTGTTTTGGACAGATTGTTGTTATGACTTGTATAGAGTGTATGTGTTGCACCGTTGCTCCGTTTTGAGTGTGCTCTATATGAAACTTGCTTGTTTTTGCATGTAGCTTCATATTACCATGTTGCATCCTTGTTTTGGTGTGTTTGCTTGATGTTTGGGTGCATTTTGCATCAATGCCATGTTTAACTTGTTTTGCTCATATCTTCTAGGCCGTAGCTCCAAATCTAATGAACTTTATGTGTAACTTGACTAGAATTTCGTGTAGATCATCTTGGTGCATCTTAACTTGTTGTTTAACAACTTGAACATAAGGTTTATTCAGATCTGGAACAATTTCGAAATTTGCATATGAGGACTTACCGGAATTGTTATATGTTGTTTCCGGCCTCATTTAAACTTGTCTTGACGTGTTGCTCTTGTTTGCATCCTCTCTTGCCATGAGTAGCTTCATGTAGCCTTGTCATGCATCATGCTTGTTTTGCATCATGCCTTGTTCATGTGCGGTTTGTTTACCATGTTGTGTGCTTCTTCTCGATAGTTCCCGTTTCGTTGCGATCGTGAGGATGCATTCGTCTACGTGTGGTTTGTCTTCGTGGCTTCATCTTCTTCATGGACTCGTTCTTCTTCCTAGCGGGATTTCAGGCAAGATGACCGCTACCCTGGATCTCACTACTATCATTGCTATGCTAGTTGCTTCGTTCTATCGCTATGCTGCGTTACCTATCATTTGCTCTTCAAGCCTCCCAAATTGCCATGAACCTCTAACCTTTGACACCATTCCTAGCAAACCGTTGTTTGGCTATGTTACCGCTTTTGCTCAGCCCTCTTATAGCGTTGCTAGCTATAGGTGAAGTTGAAGATTTCTCCATGGTGGACAGGGTTTATGTTGGGATATCACAATATCTCTTATATTATTAATGCATCTATATACTTGGTAAAGGGTGGAAGGCTCGGCCTTATGCCTGGTGTTTTGTTCCACTCTTGCCGCCCTAGTTTCCATCATATCGGTATTATGTTCCCGGATTTTTGCGTTCCTAACGCGGTCGGGTGATTTATGGGACCCCCCTGACAGTTCGCTTTGAATAAAACATGTCTAGCAAGGCCCAACCTTGGTTTTACCATTTGCCTCACCACCACCTACTTTTTCCCTTGGGAGTCGCTCTCTCGAGGGTCATCTTTATTTTAGCCCCCCCCCCCCCCCCGGGCCAATGCTTGTCTAAGTGTTGGTCCGAACCGACTAGACTTCGGGGCCCCCTCGGGGAAACTCGAGGTCTGGTTTTACTCGTAGGATGTCTCATCCGGTGTTGCCCTGAGAACGAGATATGTGCAGCTCCTATCGGGATTGTCGACGCATCGGGCGGCTTTGCTGGTCTTATTTTACCATTGTCGAAATGTCTTGTAAACCGGGATTCCGAGACTGATCGGGTCTTCCTGGGAGAAAGTCTATTCCTTCGTTGATCGCGAGAGCTTGTCATGGGCTAAGTTGGGACACCCCTGCAGGGTATAAACTTTCGAGAGTCGTGCCCACGGTTATGTGGCAGATGGGAATTTGTTAATGTCCGGTTGTAGATAACTTGACACCAGATCCGAATTAAAACACATCAACCGTGTGCGTAGCCGTGATGGTCTCTTCTTGGCGGAGTCCGGGAAGTGAACACGGTTTCAGTGTTATGTTTGACGTAAGTAGGTGTTCAGGATCACCTCTTGATCATTGCTAGTTGACGACCGTTCCTTTGCTTCTCTTCTCGCTCTCATTTGCGTATGTTAGCCACCATACTTGCTTAGCCGCTGCTGCAACCTCACCACTTTACCCCTTCCTTTCCCATTAAGCTTTGCTAGTCTTGATACCCATGGTAATGGGATTGCTGAGTCCTCGTGGCTCACAGATTACTACAACAACAGTTGCAGGTACAGGTTATGCGATGATCCTGACGCGAGAGCGATGCTTGCTTGTTTTGGAGTTCTTCTTCTGCTTCTTCTTCGATCAGGGGATAGGTTCCAGGTCGGCAGCCTGGGCTAGCAGGGTGGATATTGTTTGAGTTTCTGTTTATGTATCATCCGTAGTCGGATGTTGATCTCTTATATGATGATGTTGTATTCGTGTGGCATGGTATGCCTTTTGTATGTATCCCCATCTATTTATGTAATGTTGAAGTAATGATATCCACCTTGCAAAAGCGTTCCAATATGCGGGTCTATCCTTGGTGGGACCTTCGAGTTCCTTTAGGATAGGGTCGCATATTGGGCGTGACAAGTTGGTATAAGAGCCTCGACCGACCCTAGGAGCCCCCTTGTTTGATCGTGTACTTTGGCCATTGTTGAGTCTAGAAGAAAACTATTTTCGGAGTCTAGTTATATCGGAGAGTAGGAATTCTTTTTACTCCTCAGTCCCTTCGTCGCTCTGGTGAGGAAGCTTGACGTAGATGTTTTGAATTACTCCTCTTCCCATTCAAAATTTTCTTTAGGATCACGTGGTTAGTTTCGTGAGTTGTCCATCCTCTTTCATCCGGTGCATTTCTCGTCAAGTTGACTCGAGCCTCTTCTTCTTTGCCAAGTTGAATCCTCAGTTGTCCTTGTTTTTCCCACCCGCCCTCCCTTTTTCATCTCGGAGTCGGAGTCCGTAATCGAGTATCCATCCTACTCGTGTGAAGTCTTTGCTTTCTTTCTTCAATGATTTCAACTGGTGTTTTCTCTTCAAGTTATTCATGGGTTTTCCCCTTCCAGTTGCCTGTGTTTTTTTCCCGCCCTCCCACCCTTTTTCGTCCCGGAGCCGGAGTCTCTTTCGACCATCAATTTCATTCTTGTGGAGCCTCTTCAGTCTTCCCTCAATTATTTCCACCGGTGATTTCTCGTCTCGTTCGTCATTCTTCATCCCTTTCCAACGGTGTTTTTCTCTTAGTGGGACCTAACCCACAGGTCTTTTCCCAGGATCTTACCTGACTCTTCTAATTCCCCGGAGTTATTCTCAAATTCTTTTCAAGTGTGACGTAAGAATGATTTTCATCAGTCACATGCTTTTACAAGATCTCTTTCAAATCATTTCATTGTTGGCTCAACCTCTTAGCTTTTCATTCTCCCAGAGTATCTCAGTAAATTTTGGTGGTATTTTCCGTCGTCATTTGAAGACCGAAGAAGAGTTTTTCCTCTAAATCTTGTATGTTCTCCTGGAGTTTTGTGGTTCTAGCTTCTTGTTATCCTCTCGTATTATTCCGTTTGTCAAATATTCTTTCTTACCATCCGGAGTATTTCAGGAGTTGATTTCTGTTTCTTTTCACCGGAGGCCATCATTCCAGCTATCGTTCTCTAATTATCCTAGTGCTTCGTTCAAGTGTTCTTTAATCAGTTCGCGATCTCTTCGTTCTTTTGCATCATAATCCTTTCTAGCTTATTGGTTCTTCTAATTCTTCCCGATGATTAAGCCTCTTTCATCAGTCATTTTCGAATTTTCACGGTGGTTCTTCAGATTCTTTTCCTTGTTTATCGTATTAATCCATTCGTTCTTTTCAATCCTACCGGTGGTTCATGAAGACCTTCTCAAGTTCACGATATGTCACATCTCAATCCTTTTAAAAAAGAATAAGTAGTATGCAAAATCCATTGCTTGTCATCAATTTAATTTGATGAAGGATAAGCATACAATAAATCTTATTCTTATTTCATCCAAGTGATTAATCCTTTTCTTCGGAGTTTGTTCTTCATGAATAAATTCTAGTCCCAAGTGTTTTCATCTTTTCTTTTCCGGAGTTCAATTTCCTCGGCCATCTCGTCGGAACCTCCATCTAAATCACCGCAAGGCTCATCTTATTCTCTCATCCCTCATTTCTATCTCATCATCCTTTTTGTTACCGGAGTTCTTCATGGTGGTTCGTCATGATTTAATTCTTTCTCCAAAGAGTTCATCAAGATTTTGTTGGAGGAGTTCAAGTATCTTTCCTTCTTGCTTTTCGAAGTGCAATTAATTCTCCATATTCTTTTGAAGTGGAGTTTTGCATTTCTACGTTCTTCTCAGCTATCCAATCATTTCCGCTTGTGGTCGGAGATCACCTCATAATTTTGATATGTTATCCATAAGTCCACAACAAGCAATTCTTTTTGTTGTTGATTTTCTCTACAACTCCGTTCAATCCTTCCTTCTAAAGAAGCTTTCAATATCATTCGTGGCACAAGTTGTCATTTTCTTCTCCGTTCTTTTCATTCAACTCTTTCAATTCTTTCCGGAGGTTTTGTGTCATGTCTCCATCAAGTACCATTCCACCCTCTCAAGCTCGTGTTCTATTCCCCCATGTTTCAGCCGAAGTGCCGCCTAAATCGTTTCAGTCTTATCCGTTTCTTTTCGCATTCTTACCACTCCGGTTAGAACGAGTGGTTTCATAGTCTATCTGATTCCGTGAGCTCTCAATCCTCGTCATTCTCAGCATTCCTCTCTCCTTCTCGAGTGCTCTCGATTCTTTGCTTCTTCTTTTGAGTTCTTGTTTCACCTCATCCCTTTTTCCCTTCCGTCTCGGTCCTAAGATCTCTGGATGAGATCTCTTGTTAGTGGAGAAGTGTTGTAATGCCCCGGATTCGTTGCGCCAGGTGTCTGCCAGTTATTCGCCATCGTTGCCATGTCATTTGCTTGCGTGTTGCACTTTTCCATGTCATCATCTGCATTTCATATCATGTCATCATGTGCACCTCATTTTGCATACGTGTTCGTCTCATGCATCCGAGCATTTTCCCCGTTGTCCGTTTTGCAATCCGGCACTCGTATGCTCCCCGGCGCCCCCCTTTACCTCTTTTTGTGAGCGGGTATTAAACTTTCTCGGAATGGCCCGAGGTTTGCCAAGCGGCCTTGGTATAGCATCGGTAGACCGCCTGTCAAGTTTCGTGCCATTTGGAGGTCGTTTGATACTCCAACGGTTAACCGGGTAACCGCAAAGCCCTCTTTGACTTGCAGCCCAACACCCCTTCCAAAGTGGCCCAAAACCCATCTAACTCCCCTCCATGCTCTCGGTCGTTTGATCACGATCGCGTGGCCGAAAACCGCTCCTCATTTGGACTCTCCTAGCTCCCTCTATCTATATATATGCCTTCCCCTTCCAAATTCGCGGATGTAATTCCACCCTAACCCTAGCCTCTTCCCCCGCACGCCGCCGGACACGTCCGTCCGCGCCGAACGCTTCGCCGCCGCCGCCCGCAGCCAATGGGAGGCTGCCACGTGTCTCCGCCGCCGTCCCCGCGCCCGCGGCCCGCCGCGCCCGCGCGCGGCTTTCGGGGCCCGTCCGCCGCCGGCCGCTGGCCCGCACGCCGCCCGAGCCGTCCCGCACCCGACGCCGCGCCGCCGCCCAGCCGCGCTGCCTCCCGGCCGCATCGCCGCCGCCGGCTACCGCCTCCGCCGCCCGCCGGCCCCTTTGCCGCACGGCCCCGCGGCCATCTCCGCCGCCGCGCCCCTGCACTCCGCCGCCGCCGGCCAGGGCCGCGCCCGGCCTCACCGCCATCTCGCCGGGGCGCGCCCCCGCGCCGCCCACGGCTCGCAACCGCCGCTGGCGCGGCCCGCCGGCGCTGCGCCCCGCCGCCTGCTTGCCGCCCCTCGCCCTAGCGCCTCCGCGCCGCCCGCCGCCGGCCGGATCCGGCCGGATCCGGTCCGGGGCCACCTCCCCGCGCCTCCCCGGCCACCTCCGGCCCCGTCTCCGGCAATCTCCCCGATGAATCTCGGTTCGCGTGCCCGGAGGTTGGTTTTTCCCCCTTCCCCGAAATATCTCAAAGTCCCCAGTTATTCATATAAGCATGCCATGTTCGTTGCATTGTATCTCTGCATCCGTCGCTCCGTTTCGTGCGTGTAATATGTCAAATTGTTTGTCTCGACGAGTACTCCATTCCATTCCATTGCATCATTTTCATTTGAGCTCATCTTGATGCCCGTGTTGGAAGAGTGCATGTTGATGTTTACCTGCTGAAACTGTTATAACGAGCTCTTTTGTCATTTTTGCCATGATTGATGTGTGCATCCTATGAGGTGTATGTCTTAATGTGTTTTGATCTATGCCATGCCATCTTTCTAGTGGTGTATACCATGTATTTTTGTGATCAATGTGGTGACTAGCACAAGCATGCAAACTAGGCATCATGATGTTGCTGATTTTAGTCCCTGTTCTGCTGTTATTTTGATGCCATGTAAAATTGATGCTACAGAGAGATCCATGCATATTTAGAGATACTTCAGTAAGGGTGTTTTTAACATGTGGTTATTGTCTATCCATTCATGCCCTTGGTTGCAATTATGGAGTAGTCTAGCATGTCATTTGAGTGCTCTACTTTTGCTTCAAAATGTTTCCTGGCAGATTGTTTACATGTTATTCAATATGGCCAAGCTTGCTATAGTTGATCCTTGCATGCTATGGTCTTGTTCTTGACTTGGTTTGTTTCATAAACATGTCTTCTTGATGATGCTATTCTTATCTTGTCATGAAATGACTTGTGGTGAGTGTATCGACCTTGTTAAGTAGTGTACTTGCTGTTGCTGTTTTGCTAGGCTGAATCTGTTATTTCGTGATGCTATATAAACATGTTGCTACTAATCATTCCATGCATAATCTGGAGATGTTCTATAAACATGTTTTGATCTACATGTCATGCTCTATCCATAAATGCCCCTGGTTGCATTTATAGGTTGCCGTAGCTTGCTGTAATCTTGCTCTAAAGTTGCTTCATAATATTGTTGTCAGCCTGTTAACCTTAAGTTCACTAGTTCCCATGTGTTTTGCTAGTGTTCCATGCACCCTATGAACTTGCTCTTGCCATGATTAGCTTCATAAACATGTCTTATTACTGTTGGTTGCCTTGCCATGCCATGTATTGCTCTGTGGTGAGTGGTTCAAGCTCACCAACATGCCTACTTATTGTTGTTCCTGCCATGTATGAATCTGTTATATAACTTGCTATGTTTACATGGCTGCCATCATATCTTCGGTTCCTTTTTGGCTCATGGTCAGCAAGGGTCTTTTGATCTATGCAATTAGTAGATTCATGCCATGCCTTTGTTTGCCATGATAATTTCCTGTAACATGTTGTTTGATAGCTCTAAACATTGCAACCTGATGTTATTTCTGCAAAGTCTGAAACTGTTATTATTTGCAATCTTACCATGTCCTTTTGAGCATGTTCTAGTTGTTTCTGGAGATAGCTCAGTGTTCATGTTTTGTTATGCTTTACCTGTACTTCAAGCCCATGCCTTTTGTTATTATGTTGGGGTGCTGTAGCATGTTGTTTTGATGCTTGTAAGATGCCTAGTTGCTGTTTTGGATAGATTGTTGTTATGACTTGTATAGAGTGTATGTGTTGCACCGTTGCTCCGTTTTGAGTGTGCTCTATATGAAACTTGCTTGTTTTTGCATGTAGATTCATATTACCATGTTGCATCCTTGTTTTGGTGTGTTTGCTCGATGTTTGGGTGCATTTTGCATCAATGCCATGTTTAACTTGTTTTGCTCATATCTTCTAGGCCGTAGCTCCAAATCTAATGAACTTTATATGTAACTTGACTAGAATTTCATGTAGATCATCTTGGTGCATATTAACTTGCTGTTTAACAACTTGAACATAAGGTTTATTCAGATCTGGACCAATTTCGAAATTTGCATATGAGGACTTACCGGAATTGTTATATGTTGTTTCCGGCCTCATTTAAACTTGTCTTGACGTGTTGCTCTTGTTTGCATCGTCTCTTGCCATGAGTAGCTTCATGTAGCCTTGTCATGCATCATGCTTGTTGTGCATCATTCCTTGTTCATGTGTGGTGTGTTTACCATGTTTTGTGCTTCTTCTCGATAGTTCCCGTTTCGTTGCGATCGTGAGGATGCGTTCGTCTACGTGTGGTTCGTCTTCGTGGCTTCATCTTCTTCATGGACTCGTTCTTCTTCCTAGCGGGATTTCAGGAAAGATGACCGCTACCCTGGATCTCACTACTATCATTGCTATGTTAGTTGCTTCGTTCTATCGCTATGCTGCGTTACCTATCATTTGCTCTTCAAGCCTCCCAAATTGCCATGAACCTCGAACCTTTGACCCCATTCCTAGCAAACCGTTGTTTGGCTATGTTACCGCTTTTGCTCAGCCCCTCTTATAGCATTGCTAGCTGCAGGTGAAGTTGAAGATTTCTCCATGGTGGACAGGATTTATGTTGGGATGTCACAATATCTCTTATATTATTAATGCATCTATATACTTGGTAAAGGGTGGAAGGCTCGGCCTTATGCCTGGTGTTTTGTTCCACTCTTGCCGCCCTAGTTTCCGTCATACCGGTATTATGTTCTAAGTGTTGGTCCGAACCGAGTAGACTGCGGGGCCCCCTCGGGGAAACTCGAGGTCTGGTTTTACTCGTAGGATGTCTCATCCGGTGTTGCCCTGAGAACAAGATATGTGCAGCTCCTATCGGGATTGTCGGCGCATCGGGCGGCTTTGCTGGTCTTGTTTTACCATTGTCAAAATGTCTTGTAAACCGGGATTCCGAGACTGATCGGGTCTTCCTGGGAGAAGGTCTATTCCTTCATTGATCGCGAGAGCTTGTCATGGGCTAAGTTGGGACACCCCCGCAGGGTATAAACTTTCAAGAGCCGTGCCCGCGGTTATGTGGCAGATGGGAATTTGTTAATGTCCGGTAGTAGATAACTTGACACCAGATCCGAACTAAAACATATCAACCATGTGCGTAGCCGTGATGGTCTCTTCTCGGCGGAGTCCGGGATGTGAACACGGTTTCAGTGTTATGTTTGACGTAAGTAGGTGTTCAGGATCACCTATTGATCATTTCTAGTTGACGACCGTTCCTTTGCTTCTCTTCTCGCTCTCATTTGCGTATGTTAGCCACCATACTTGCTTAGCCGCTGCTGCAACCTCACCACTTTACCCCTTCCTTTCCCATTAAGCTTTGCTAGTCTTGATACCCATGGTAATGGGATTGCTGAGTCCTCGTGGCTCACAGATTACTACAACAACAGTTGCAGGTATAGGTTATGCGATGATCCTGACGCGAGAGCGATGCTTGCTTGTTTTGGAGTTCTTCTTCTGCTTCTTCTTCGATCAGGGGATAGGTTCCAGGTCGGCAGCCTTGTCTAGCAGGGTGGATATTGTTTGAGTTTCTGTTTATGTATCATCCGTAGTCGGATGTTGATCTCTTATATGATGATGTTGTATTCGTGTGGCATGGTATGCCTTTTGTATGTGTCCCCATCTATTTATGTAATGTTGAAGTAATGATATCCACCTTGCAAAAGCGTTCCAATATGCGGGTCTATTCTTGGTGGGACCTTCGAGTTCCTTTAGGATAGGGTCGCATATTGGGCGTGACAAAAAAGGTTTGAAAACATAGAGCATCTACTCGTCATCATGAGTAGGTGAAGCAGCAGGGTTGTCATCGTTGGTTGGCGGTGCAGATGAACTTGGTGCAGTGTCAATGCGCGCAGTAGTAGGAGGTGGTGAAGTAGCATCATCTTCATCATCGATCACTCTGGCATTTACCATTGTCGCGGAGGAGGAATATTCAGAGTCTTCAAGAGATGGAGTGCGATGTAGGATAGCAGTCCGTGGAGGAGTGGAGTCAAACTGGAATCTTTCATTGAAGCCATCGTCTTGAAGATCAGCTTCAGCACTGAGCAGGGTCAAACTCTTCCATGATCGCCAGCAAGTTTCATGAGCAACAAAGGCATTCTTGGTGGCAAGGTTGCGAATGCGATTGACATCCACCAAGAGGCTTTGCATCTGTCTCTTGAGCCAGAAATGATGCTTATCCTGTTTCTGATGAAGGGCCACAAGAAGTTCTCGGTCATTGAGAATGCGAGAACGCTTCCGAGGCCTTTGTGCAATAGTGCTTTCAGTGGCTTCAGTGGGTGCTCGATGAGGCAGATGAGTGTTTCCAGCCAATGGATAGATTCGTGTCGCTGCTTGAACACCTTTAATAGATTGAGTGAAGCTTTGGTGCTCGACATTCTGAAGACAAAGAGGCCTCTTGGCAGGGTCAGAGTATATAGCTTCAACTGACATATCAACCTCTGGCAGAAAGATCATATGATTGCGAGTAGAGGGCTGATAATTGACAGATGAGTGTCTCTTGATGAGGCGCATGACCCATGGAGCATAAAACTTCAGACCAGATAGGTCAGAGCCAGAAGCAGCAAGTTGCCTGATGAAGAATTCTTGAGTGTTGAAGCTGATGCCATTGATAATATAGAAGACCAATGTCTTCATAGCTCCTTCAAGCTTGGCCGCTGATGAATGTCCTTTGACAGGCCATAGAGTTCGCCCGATGATATGATATATGGTGCAAGGAAGATACTCAAGGTCTTCAACAAAGAAATCCGTAGGATATTCAGCGTCAGATGGCTAGGGCTTCATCATGCTCAACATCAGGCTCATATTGGGTTCTAGCTTATGGAAGATACTCTCTACAGCATTGCGGTGTAGCTGACAGTCAGGTTCATATAGTTCTCCAGCAGTGGCTAGCCCTGTAAGCTCGATGATATCCATAGCTTTGGCTTCATGATGAACATTTCCAGTCATCCACTCGAGAACCCATGTCTTCATGTCTCTGTAGTAGCCGCGAATGTGTAGAGTAGCATAGAATTGAAGCAATAGCTCTTCGTTCCAATGTTCTTTGTCTGTCACAAAGTGGAGCAGACCAGCATCACGAAAGCAATCAAGTGCTTCTTCTAAGCACGGCAGTCCAGCAATGGCTTCAGTATGAAGGCGCATATGAGGGAAAATGCGCCCTTAATCATATAGAACGCAGGAGTAATAGCTTCTCTGCTGATAGCTCCAGAACCGATCTGATGATATCCTTGGCTTGGAGTAGGGGTTCTTGGCGCTGTCAAAGAAGGTATTGTGGCTTTTGAAGCCATTTGCATTGAAGGACCCTCGTGAGTTTGCAGTACCTGGAAACCTTGGCAACCTAGGCTTTGGCTTATGGACCTGAGGCCTATGCTCAATATGATAGTCAAATTGAGGTCCTGAAGCAGTAGGCGGCGGCACCAGAATGGGCCATCGGACAGTGGTAAGCTGAACATGACTGTATGCTTGCTCAATTGTGTGAGGCCTTGCTGGCGGAACAGGAGCAGGGGCAACAGCTGAGGCGTCAGGCTGCACAGCAGGTGCTTCGGGAGCAGTTGTCTCATTAGCTTCAGGTGCAGCAGCCTCAGTGGTTTCAGGTTCAGTGGCCACATTTGCTTCAGGCACACTAGTTGGTGCAGGCTCCACATTTGCGTCAGCCATGACTACGTCATTGGCTTCATTGGCGTTGGTGGTGGCAGCCTCAACATTGTCAACCTCCTCTTGACGAACAGGAGGGTCGGGCACAGGCACGTTCACATCAGGAACTGCTTCTTCTTCAATTACTGGTGGAGTAGGTACACGTACTTCTTCTGTATTTTCCTCGGCTGATGCAGCCGGAATGTCTTCAGCAGCATGCTTCAGACTCGGAGACATTCACAGTTGGAGCAGGTTCAGAAAATACATGACGTGCAACAGGTGAACGTTGCACTTCTCCTTCTGGAACGCTCGACAGAGGGACTTGAGGCCTTTGTCCTTTGCGAAGCCTGCGAAATGCTGGCAACACCTTAGGAGATGGAGTTGGCTGGGCCTCGAAGTCTTCATCCTCTTCTTGCACGGGGGGTGTAGCTTGTTGTTGTTGTTGTTGTTGTTGGGGAGTACTGGGGGAGTCTTGTAGTTGTGGGTGATCAGCACACGATGCATCCTAAGCAATTGGCGTCAGAGGACGACCAATGCTGATGAGTTCGCTGTTCGTATGAACAGGCGATGATACCACGTCATGTTCGATCTGAGGAAGAACTTCATCATCTTCAACATTGTCATCATGACCAATATCTTCAGCAGCGGTGGGTTCAGCTGCTGGAATATCTTCAGCTTCATGATCCTCTGTGGGAGCAGGCTCATGGACTATCATCCTTCGTTCTTGATGTTATGACACTGGGCGAACCACTGAAATGGGTTCAACAACTAAGGGCTCTGTGGAAGCAGCCCTAGTCTTCTTGGTCTTGCGATTCTTCTTGGAGGGAGCGGCATCAGAGCCTTCAGTGTTCTTTCTCTTTCTGGCTTCAGCCTCAGCGGCCCTCGACTTCTTCTGTTCTAAAGCGGTTGTGGTGACCTTTGGCTTCGAGCCAGTCATGCTGCTTGGGAAGATAATGCAAGGGGCTTCTTGGCTTGAAGGTTCAGGCTGATCAGCAGGAAGCTTCTTCTTTTTCTTTGCAGCCATCCTGGGGTCAATGCCAGGACGGCCAAGTGACTTGCGCTTCTCAGCCTCATTGTAGGCGAGCACACACTTATTAGCCAAACTCTTCATGCGCTCTCGAGAGCCCTGAGCTTCTTCACGCTTCTTCAGAAAATCTTCTTTAAGATCATGTAGCATGACTTTGAAGTTTCTGACGTCTTGAACACTTAGCTTGGCCACATGCTTCTTGAATTGAGCCTTCTCATAATCAATCTTGTTCTTGAGCTCAACGATGCGCTGAGTGAGAGCTAGCTCAGAAGCAATAGCGCAATTGAAGGCGACACTGAGGCCAATGGGAACCTGTAAATCTTCAAAGCTGAGATTGGGGGTGTCGAACCACTCATCAATGAAATTGTGGATGATTGCCACATCAAAGAGAGGCAAGTTGTTGAAGATTTCTGCTTCTTCCTTGCTCTTTATCAGCTGCTCAAGGGCATCATCAGCAAGATCTTCATCACTTGATAGATCAATGGGTTTTTCGCGCAGAATGGCGGCAGGAGTCAAGGCTCTTTGATCAGATGGTTTGACAAGTTACTTTTTCTTCTCCGTTCTCTTGGAGACACGGGATTGATCTTCAGACTACACACTAGCTTCAGGAGGTGCAGTGGCCAGTGGCTTCACACGAGATGTCTTCGGAGGTGCAGCTGATCTTGAAGCCTTTGGCTTCTTTTGCTTCTTTGCAGCCATCGGAGTCAGCATCATTTTCAGAATGATCTACTCTGGCACCTTGGACCACGATGTGGGTGATGAGGCCGTCAAGGTTGGAGAAGGGGCCGATCACATTGGGATCAGCATCACGGGAGCCGTCAGCACGGGGAGCAGAGGGACCTGGGTTGAAGTCCAAGCCCAAGGACTTCTTGTTCTTCTTGGCCGAAGCCACAGCAAACTGGTAGTTGCGCTTGAAGAGAGAGTCGTCACGACACCAGAGTAGTGAGGTGGGATCGGCGTTCTCAGGCTGTGGTCCACGAACCATGCAAGGGTAGAGGCCTTGAGCAATGGCTTCAGCTCTGTTCTTGGGTTGAAGGCCTCGATAAAGGATATCACCCCAAGGTCTCTTGATGGCATTCTTCTCTGCATATTCCTTCATCACAAACTTGTACTTGAACCATTCCTCAGCCTAATAGTGTCGAATCCATTGGATTCGTGTCTTTCTCTAATGATAATTCTCCTCGAGATCTGTCTTGTAGAGTTCTGCTAAGTCATCAGGCAGATATTTGGATGTTCCTTCTCTGCGCTGTCTGCCAGCCTTCCTTGCTGATTTTTCTGCAGCCATGAACTTCAAGCTGAATGGCTTCAATACGCTCAAAGGCTTCAGAGACTTACGCTTACTGGTCAAGCAGGAACTGGCTTCAGGAGAATTGATATGATGCTGTAAGTACTCTGCAAACGAATGCAGACTATGAGAACCAAGGGATTCTCCCACGGACATGTACCTATGACTGCATTAGAGATGCGAGGGAAGGGGAAGAGGTCATATGCATTCTCAGAAGATTTTGAAGTTAAATCAGTTTGAAGACATTGACTTCATGATGCGATGACATTCACTTATATAGGTGAGTTGGTTCCATATTTGTACCAATCCGTGAATAAGTACAAGTGAGGAATCAAACTAGACAGGAAATCTAAGTGAATTGACTAGGCAGTATGAGATGCAGACAGAATAGATCTAACATTTGAATAGGCAGAAACCACTTTCGGTAAATAGGATGAATCATGAAGATCGAAAAGGTGGTAAAAATAGAGTTGTAATTACCGCACGAAGAACTGCTAGATGGGATGAATAGGAGACCGAGCAGTTCAGCCCACCGTGCCCTAACTTGGCGATGGAGGACACCTATGGCGATGGCGGAGAGGACGATGTCCGCGGCCGGCGTGAGGACGGCGTCGGAGAAGTCGCGATAGCTAAGCGCTTCGTCGCCGGCGTCGTTGCGAGCTAGCGGTGGCGCTAGTATTTTGATGGAGGTGGAGAGGTGGAAGAAGGATTTCTTTACCGCAGGGGACAAGTATTTATAAGTAGGTGAGAGACATAGCGCAATTACGCTGGTGCCCCTGGCGGTTCACATCTGAGGGGTACGTGGCAAGCATGCAACATACTCGGAGTTGTCCCACGTTCCCATGCCCGCCAGGCATGTCGGAGAGTTGTTCCGGCTTCTCCGGATTTCAACAATAAAGATAAGTCATTTAAAATAGATTTAATGTTTGTCTCTTTGCCTTCTGCTGACTAGGATGCAGAGAAGACATTTGACAGTTTCAATAGAATGCATATGATTTGGACAGATAGAGTTTGAGATAGGAAGCATAGATAGGTTGGGGTCCGATCACATTCACTTAGTTCAAAAGATTCAATCTTGAAGACATAGCTATAAGTGAATGTTGTAGAGGACAGAACACTAGTATATATATATCAGAAAGCAATCAAATCATCATAGTGTAGAAAGTCATGAAGATAAATTGAAACTGAAAACAAACCAAATATGAAGTCATTGCAATATAATGCTGTGAGTGAAACACTTCAAACAGAGAAAGTTGGTGGTGGCGTTACCCACCATATAGGAAGTCATATTCCATGTTAATGTATTCACACTTAGAGTGTAAATCTTCATTGATTGAAGATATACATTACTTTGTGTGTTGCACATCTAAGTCATCAACATGCATAAGTGTTAGGATGTGTGCCTGATCACAGGACATTAGAGGATTCCAAGATATTTAGCTCACACCGTAACTTGCAAAACCTTTTCTCATCCAAGGGCTTCGTGAAGATATCTGCCAGTTGTTCTTTAGTGTTGACGTGAATGATATCGATATCTTTCTTCATAACATGGTCTCTGAGAAAGTGATGACGAATTTCAGTGTGCTTTGTCTTCGAGTGTTGGACTGGATTGTTGGCTATTTTGATGGCACTTTCGTTGTCGCAGAAGAGAGGTACTTGTCTCAGGTTGATTCCATAATCCTTGAGAGTTTGCTTCATCCATAGAAGCTGAGCACAACAGGATCCAGCAGCAATGTATTCGGATTCAGCAGTTGAGAGTGATACACAGTTCTGCTTCTTTGAAGACCAACAGACAAGTGATCGACCAAGAAAATGACATGTGCCTGATGTAGACTTGCGATCCACCTTGTCACTAGCATAATCAGCATCCGAGAATCCAACCAAATCAAATTTTGAGCCCTTGGGATTCCATAATCCGAGTGTTGGGGTGTAAGCCAAATATCGAAGAATTCGCTTCACAGCTAAGTGATGCGATTCCTTTGGTGCCGCTTGGAATCGAACACACATGCAAGCACTAAGCATAATATCTGGCCTAGATGCACATAAATAAAGCAAAGAACCAATCATGGAGCGGTATACCTTTTGATCGAATTCTTTACCATTGTCGTCGGGACCAAGATGGTGTTTGGCTGGCATTGGTGTCATGTAGCCTTTGCAGTCTTCCATTCCAAACTTCTTCAGACAATCTTTGAGGTATTTTTCTTGAGAGATGAAGATGCCATTTCTTTGTTGACGAATTTGAAGACCAAGTAAGAACTTCAGCTCACCCATGATGGACATTTGATATTGCTCTTGCATCATGTACCCAAACTCATCACTATACTTCTGGTTGGTTCAGCCAAAGATTATGTCATCCACATATATTTGGCACACAAATAGTTCACCATCATATGTCTTCGTGAAGAGTATGGGATCGAGGGATCCAGGTTTGAAGCCTTTGCTCTTCAGGAAGTCTTTGATTGTATCATACCAGTCACAAGGAGCTTGTTTGAGGCCATACAGTGCTTTGTTTAGCTTGTACACCATATCAGGATGTTTTGGATCTTCAAAGCTAGGTGGTTGTGTGACATATACTTCTTCTGCAATCTTGCCATTGAGAAATGCAGTTTTTACATCCATTTGATATAGAAAGATGTTGTGATGATTAGCGTAGGCTAGCAGTATGCGAATAGCTTCAAGCCTAGCAACAGGAGCAAATGTTTCATCGAAGTCAATTCCTTCAACTTGAGTATATCCTTGAGCCACAGGACGTGCTTTGTTTTTGACAACTTGACCATGCTCATCTTGCTTGTTTCGATACATCCACTTTGTTCCAATAATGTTATGCTTGCGAGGGTCAGGTCGCTTGACGAGTTCCCAGACATTATTCAGTTTGAACTGTTGAAGTTCTTCTTGCATGGCTTGAATCCATTCAGGTTCCATAAAAGCTTCAGCAACTTTCTTGGGTTCTGATATTGACACAAATGAAAAGTGCCCACAGAAGTTTGCTAGCTGTGTTGCTCTTGATCGAGTGAGCGGACCAGGTGCATTGATGATGTCAATTATCTTCTCTATTTTAACTTCATTTGCAACACGTGGATGAACAGGACGAAGATTTTGTTCTGGCTGATCATTGTCATCATTGGGAGGATTTTATTTGGTCTGAGCATTGTCTTTAGGTTGATTTGGTGCAGAGATGATAAGTTCCTCTTCAGGCTGTGCTTCAGAGGGCACGATTTCACCGGTTCCCATCAGCTTGATAGACTCATTTGAAGGAGCTTCATCAAGTGTACTTGGCAGAATCTCTCTCTGTGAACCATTGGTTTCATCAAATTTCACATCCACAGTTTCAGTGATTTTGTAGAGATAAAGGTTGATGACTCTGTAGGAGTGTGAATCCTTTCCATAGCCAAGCATGAAGCCTTCGTGAGCCTTAGGTGCAAATTTTGACTTGTGATGGGGATCTTGATCCAGCATCTAGCTCCAAATACTCTGAAGTAACTGACGTTTGGCTTCTTACCAGTAAGGAGCTCATAAGATGTTTTGTTCAGAAGCTTATGGATGTACACATGGTTGATGATGTGACATGCTGTATCAATAGCTTCAGGCCAGAACTTTCTTGGTGTCTTGTACTCATCTAGCATTGTTCGAGCCATCTCAATGGGGGTTCTGTTTTTGCGCTCAACGATGCTATTTTGCTGAGGTGTGTATGGAGCAGAGAACTCATGAGTGATTCCCATTGTATCCAGATACAGATCAAGTCTAGTGTCCTTGAATTCAGTGCCATTGTCACTCCTTATGTGCTTGATCTTCACGCCATAATTGTTCATTGCTCGATTTGCGAAGCGTCTGAAGACATCTTGCACTTCAGTCTTGTAAAGAATTATATGAACCCATGTGTATCTTGAGTAGTCATCAACAATGACGAAGCCATAGAGACAGGCAGTTGTTGTGTGGGTGGAGTAGTGAGTAGGTCCAAATAAGTCCATGTGTAACAGCTCAAAGGGTTGTGATGTTCTCATGATTGTCTTCGAGGGGTGCTTTGCCCTTGTCATCTTTCCAGCTTCACAGGCACCACACAGATGATCCTTTTTGAACTTGACATCCTCGATGCCAATGACATGCTTCTTCTTGACAAGTGAGTGTAAGTTCCTCATGCCAGCATGTCCCAGCCTTCGATGCCAGAGCCAGCATTCTGAAGCTTTTATGAGAAGACACATGGCAAGCTGTTGACCTGCTGAGAAATCTACCATGTATAGATCATCTTTTCGATACCCTTCAAAGACTAGAGATTTGTCAGATTCCATTAGCACAAGGCAACGATATTTTCCAAATATCACAATCATGTTCAAGTCACAAAGCATTAAGACAGACATTAAGTTGAAACCAAGGGATTCAACAGGCATCACTTTATCCATGTGTTGATCCTTTGAGATTGCAACTCTACCTAGACCCAATACCTTGCTTTTACTAGTGTCAGCAAATGTAATGTGACTCTTGTCGGATGGACGTAAGGTTGAGTCCATGAGAAGACTTCGATCACCAGTCATATGATTTGTGCATCCACTGTCCATAATCCATTATGAAGCTTTTGGTGATGTACCCTACAGTGCAGTTAGGAGGATAGGCTTCACAAGAGTGTTGTGAAGCATAAGCATTTGACACATATAGGGACAGTCACAACTTATATCAAAGTTAGGACATAGTATGACTGATAAGAGATTCAGATGTGAAGTATATAGAATGACATTTTATCGTGCGTCCTAAATGAGTTTTAGGTCCCCAACAATAGTATCGGATGCCATTGATTGCTGGCAGGAGACCATTTTCTGCAAAAGAGAGTTAGTTCTTCTTTGCCACTCACATCTTCAGTGGTGGCTTAGAAGCAATGAGTCTAAGTGCAGCATCTGAGAATTTTGGCTTTGAAGCCCTAGCAAATAGCCTTGCAGGAGATGAATGATACTCATATGAATAAGCTGAAAAGTTCTTAGTCCTATGAACATAGCGGTTCGAAGATACACGCTCATATTCATAAGTCTGAGCATGATTTCCTTGCAAAACATTGGCGTTAGGGTGACTCACGTGAGTCCTATGTCTGTATGAAGCCTTTGGGCCACATGAAGCCATAGGTCTGGGTTTGTCTTCTTCCTTGGTGGTGTCATGACGACATTCACAGGAAGATTCTCAATGTACTGCTTTGGTACCCAGATCTTCTTCATAGGTGGTCCATTCCTGCAGTTAGTACCAATGTACCTGGCAAACACTTCACCATTCTGATTTTTGAACAACTTATAGTTTGCATCAAAGGATTCATCAATGATAATAGGATTAGAACAGGTAAAGCCAGATAAAGTGGATGGATCTACTGAAGGTTCCTTTGCAGCAACCCATGTGGTTTTGGGGTACTGCTCAGGCTTCCAGTACGAACCATCAACATTCATTTTCCTTTCGAACCCAACACCCTCCTTCCTAGGGTTTCAGTTCAGAATCTGCTTTTTGAGGACATCGCAGAGAGTCTGATGTTCCTTCAAACTTTTGTACATCTCTGTTTCAAGCAATGTCTTCAACATAGCATTTTCATCAGCAACTGCAGTGGTATCCTCCATAGAGGGGTTAGTAACCACATCAGTAGGTGAAGACAATAAAATAGTAGCAGCAGTGGAACATTCAGCAACAGATATAGCGTTATCACGCTCAATGCATTTTAGACATGGTTGTTCAAATCCATCCTGAGCGGAACTGATCTGTTGAGCGCGAAGTAACTCATTCACCTTTTGAAGATCTTCATGAGCCGCTCTCAATTTCTCAAGCTCTTGTTTCCTTTGAAGATAATCATAGGAGAGCCTTTCATAAGTAGTTGAGAGCGATTCATGACGACCTTCAAGTTCTTGGTACTTAGCATGAAGATTTTTTATGTCATCAACTAAGGACTATGAATGTGTCATTTCAGCATCCAACAGGTCATCGCTTTTGTCTAACAGTTTTTGAGTATGTTCCATAGCCTTTTGTTGTTCAATTGCAATTTTAGCAAGTGTTTTGTAGCTGGGTTTGGATTCACAATCAGAGTCATCTTCACTTGAAGTTTGAAAGTAAGCATCGCGTGATTTTACCTTGGCACCACGTGCCATGAAGCAGTAGGTGGGAGTATGATCGTCTTCGTCATTAGCTTCAGCTTGGTGTGGAAGTCATTGTCTTCAGTGTTGAAGATAGACTTGGCGACATAAGCAGTGGCTAGAGCCAGACTTGCAACGCCAGGGTCAGACTCCTCTCCAGACTCCTCCTCTGAATCCATTTCCTTGCCAACAAAAGCACGAGCCTTGCCAGATGAGCTCTTCTTGTATGATGAAGACATGGAAGAAGACTTAGAAGACTTTGAGGATTTCTTCTTCTTCTTGTCGTCAGAATCATATTCCTTGCTTTTCTTCTTCTTCTTCTCATTGTCCCACTGTGGACACTCAGATATGTAGTGACCAGGTTTCTTGCACTTGTGGCAGGTTCACTTTTTGTGGTCATGGGTGGAAGCTTCATCATTCCTTGAGCTGGATCATGAAGACTTTATGAAGCCTTTCTTCTTAGTGAACTTCTGGAACTTCTTCACAAGCATAGCAAGTTCCTTTCCAATGTCATCAGGATCTTCAGAAATGCAGTCAGATTCTTCTTCAGATGAGGAAACAACTTTTGCCTTCAAAGCGTGAGTTCGTCCATAGTTTGGGCCATAGATATCTCTTTTCTCAGATAGCTGGAACTCATGTGTATTGAGCCTCTCAAGAATATCAGACGGATCGAGTGACTTGAAGTCAGGATGTTCTTGTATCATGAGGGCAAGGGTGTCAAAGGAGCTGTCAAGTGATCTCAGCAATGTCTTGACGATTTCATGCTTGGTAATCTCAGTTGCGCCAAGAGCTTGAAGTTCATTTGTGATATCAGTGAGGCGATCAAACGTGAGCTGGACATTTTCATTGTCGTTTCTCTTGAATCGGTCGAAGAGGTTGCGAAGAACACTGATTCTTTGATCTCTCTGAGTTGAGACGCCTTCGTTGACCTTGGATAGCCAGTCCCAGACTAGCTTTGACGTTTCTAGAGCACTCACACGGCCTTACTGTCCTTTGGTCAGATGACCACAGATGATGTTCTTTGCAGTAGAGTCCAGTTGAATGAACTTCTTGACATCAGTGGGGGTGACACCTTCACCAGTTTTGGGAACGCCATTCTTGACGACATACTAGAGGTCGACATCGGCTTCAAGATGCATACGCATCTTATTCTTCCAGTAGGGATATTCAGTTCCATTGAACACGGGGCAAGCAGCGGAGACCTTGATTATCCCTGTAGTCGACATAGCTGAAACTCCAGGTGGTTAAACCAAATCACACAGAACAAGGGAGTACCTCGCTCTGATACCAATTGAAAGTGCTAGTATCGACTAGAGGGGGGTGAATAGGCGATTTTTATGAAAGTCTTCAAAACATAGAAGTTTCGAAGACAAACAACAGAAACGACCTAATTGATATGCAGCAGAAGAGAAACTACCCTAAGCAAGCCATAGTCAAGTATACAATTGAAAGTACAGAACTAATAGCAGCTAGATAGTAAGGATCAGGATGGAAGATAGTATGAAGCCAATCAACATTAGTTGTCAAGCAATGAAGTCAAACAGATACACAGATAGGCAATGACTTCACGAAGAGAAACTTAAGTAAGGTTGGGAAGGGATAGAACTAGTTGCTTGTTGAAGACACATGATTTGTTAGGCCAGTTCCAGTTGCTGTGACAACTGTGCGTCTGGTTAGGGAGGCTAAGATGCAACTCAGAAGACCGTGTCTTCACCTTATTCCCCTTGAGCTAAGGACACCCAGTCCTCGCCCAATCACTCTGGTAAGTCTTCAAGGGAGACTTCCAAACCTTCATAGACTTTGTTCACCGGAAATCCACAATGACTCTTGGATGCTCAGAACGCGACGCCTAACCGGCTGGAGGATTCACAGTCCTCAAGTGTAATAAGTCTTCAGGTCACACAGACAAAAAGACTTCAGTGATGCCTAACACTCTTTGGCTCTGGGTTTTGGGTTTTGTCCTCGCAAGGATTTCTCTCTCTCAAATGCTTCGAGGTGGGTTGCTCTCAAACGACAAAAGCCGCGCACAAACTCTGAGCAGCTACCAATTTATGGTGTAGGGGGTGGGATATTTATAGCCACTAGGCAACCTGACCTGATTTGTCCAAAATGACCCTGGGTCACTAAGGAACTGACACGTGTTCCAACGGTCAGATTTCAAACACACGCGGCAACTTTACTTGGGCTACAAGCAAAGCCGACTCATCCAGCTCTGGATAAGGTTTGCTCTCATTGTCTTCGCTCGAAGACATAGGATTTGAGTTGAGCATCACTTCAGTCACTCTAACTTAGTTCACTTGGACCCCACTTAACAGTACGGTGGTTCCCATGACTCAACAAAGAAGAAAAGGAAACTACAAAACCACACCGTCTTCGTGCTCCATAGTCTTCACGCAATGTCTTCTCATGTCATAGTCTTCAATATGAATATCTTCTCATACCACAATTGTCTTCAATGTATTCATACATTTGTAGGGGTCATCTCCGATAGGTAAACCGAATCGATGAGGGACACTACCTGCGTTATCCTGCAATTCTCACAAACGCATTAGTCCCTCAACCAACTTTGTCGTCAATACTCCAAAACCAACTAGGGGTGGCACTAGATGCACTTACAGAAGTAAGCCAGCCCGCAGGGTGTCTTGAGCCTGCGCCCTTGCCGCCTTTCTTCCGCGACCTTGCCTGGGGCATGACCAGCCTGCCCAGGGTTCCTCCTTTGATCGTGGCCGGCGAGTGGTTGGCATCGGTCCTTGGCTCTTCTTCTAGGGATGGACTTGTGCCGGTCTGGGTCCCTTGTAGAGCCCGTCTGGCAATCGTGGGGGTGCCAACCCCCAGCCCATTGCCGAGACGGGGCAAACCACTCCTGGGCCCGCCGCCAGCACCGGCGGCGGAGGACGACGTCGATGACTTGCTCAGGCGAGCGCTGGAACGAAGCGTCATTTGCCGAGAGTTCCTCCGGAAGGCGATGGACGCGATGGGCCCGTTTGGTGGAGAGCTTGCAGATGTGGAAACGTGTCTTGAAGCTTAGGGCATGCGGCTGATCGAGGAACGACACAAGCTGAAGGTTGCGGTTAACCTCATGCGCTATCAGCGCGAGCTTGACAATGCGAAGGCCGAGGCGTCCCTTGCGGCCTTGCGAAAGGCCTACTCCCGAGCTCTGGAGGAGGCTCGGGAAGCAGATCGTCGTCGCGAGATAGCGGAGAAGCGCGCGTGGGAGCTCCAAGCCTGGAGCGCTTCCCTGGAGCAACAAGTGGAGCTGCGGCAGGCTGCCCTTGCGTCGCTGAAGGGGACGCCTGTCAAAGAGGAGGAGCTCCGGAGGCGTGAGGAAGCGCTGACGCTAGAGCGCAACCTTGAACTCGAGCGGATGGACACGAGGGAGCGCCAGGTTACCCAGGCGGAGGACAATGTTGGCACACGAGAGGCTCGAATCCAAGAAGAGGTGGACCGCCGCGTGTCGGAAGTTTGTGCAGATCTTGTGCGCGAGCATAACTAGAGGCTGGAGCTGATTGAAGCCGAGGCTGCGGGTAGGACTGCCGCTCTCAGGTCCAAGCTGACTGAAGCGGTGCAGCGCGCGGAGGCCGCCGCAACTGCCCTGGTCTTGGCGCAGACTAAGTTGGCCTCCACCCGTGCCGAGCTGCTTTTTTGTCAGCAGTGGGTCGACAACACCGAGTCCGTTGTGCGGCAGAACAGAGAAGAAATTCTTCAACGGCAGACGCTAGAGCACATGCATGGTCCCATGCTCCAGCAACTCAGGAATAGGGCCAACACGGCCCTGGGCAATATATACGATGCGGACGCCCCGCATCCTCATGTGACCAACTATGCCAGTCACCTCCAATTCTTCACTTATGTGGTGACGCATGTGGAGAACTGCTCTGAGAGAGCTTGCCAACTTGTTGAGGAGAGGAGCCGCAACCTGCTCGGGCGTGCATTCTCCCGCGTCTTCAGCCATCCTCAGAACGCAGATCCCCACTTCGACTTCAACGCCGTCATCTCCCCAGTGCTCGTGGCCATCCGAGGCAACCTGGCACGGTGGGTGGAGGACAACGTGGATGCGCTTGTTAGGGCCTTTGCTTCTGACAACGATGGGGTGATAGTTCTTGCGGATGAAGGTGATGTGGTGAATGGAGGTAAAGATGGTGCCAATGATGGTGATGGTGGTGCCAGTAACAGCGACAGTGGCGCGAGTGATGCCTCTAGAGATGACCAAGAGGGTGCGGTGAGCGATAAGTCTAACTGATCCTGTGTCCCCCTACTGTTTATCCTGCGCACAAAAAGATCGGGCACGGCCCTGAAGGTTGTAAGAGCATTTTGGGAGGGGAAGACCCTCATGTAAAAAGATTGTTGTCCACATGCCTTTAGGAGTGATGTTGAATGTGCGCCTACATGATATTACGGGCCCTGCGATGAGTTAGTTCTGCGGTTTACCTTTGGCCCGGACAAGCTTTGAGTAGGCTTGCGAGGTCGTGAACCTCCGAGGGTCCTCTGTGGTACCTGCTGACCTTGTGGTGAGGGCCTCGCGAGAGCGAGTGCCGGCCGCGGGACGGCATGCGCGCATGCGATTAGCCCAGCCCCGCCCCGCGAGAGGCTCGCGAGGGGGAGGCAGCTAGTGCGAATTCCAAACTAGGGCAGAAACCAGAACACGAGAGAACACATGAACGAGACAAGACACCCCCCCCCTCGCATACGCAAATGCCAATTCAATTTCAACTTAAATCCGAGGCAAGGAAGCTCGACCACAGAAAAGGGAGGCAAAAATTAAAAGGCCACGTCTGGCACCTAGTCTAGTCTTTGATGTCTTCTCACCAGCGCGGAGCTAAGTGCTTCCACTAGGCGTGGGAGGGAGCCCCCGAGGCCCGAGGGCGGCTCTTCGGAGACTCCTGGGCGTGTACAGCCCCAACCCATTATTACGTGAGAGTGTCACGGGCGGCGAGCTTCACAGGCACTGGGCCTTCTTCACAGGTACCGACCTTGCTTCATATCATGAGACGAGGGCCCCGCCTTGCGCCACCCTCGACCACCATTGACGGCGGCCGGAGACCAAGGACGACACCAATGTGGCAAAGGGGACGCTAGCGGTTCCCTCGGCAACCATGGGTCCTCTCCCGGGGGCAGGCTTTGCAGCACCTCCCTGGCAGAGGGCCTACCTCCGAGAAACGCCTTGCTCCGTGTGCCGTGGGGAGGGGCCTGGCTCCAGGCCCCTATCCTGCAGCCCCCAATGTGCCCCTCCTGGCGGAAGGGAGGCTGCTGAGCTGGGGCAGCCTTCCGTTGTAGTAACCTGAACTTCTTGCTACCCATGGTTAGTATAAGCTTGCTCCTGAGGAATTAGCGGTACCCATGGTTAGCATAAACTTCCTGCCAGCGCGGTTGGTGAGGCTTCCTTGGGGCTCCTAAAAAGGCTCGGCTTCTAGCATCTCTTCCTCCCAGCCTGACCTGAGAAATGAGCCAGGGTCGTCTTCCAGCGCGTACTCCCGATTCACCATGTGGGGCACGTAAGCCTCCGAGGTCGCCACCCTGAAGACTTCGCCGTAGTGCCCCATGCTCCATGTGCCCTGGCCTAGCGCGCCGTCTTGGGGATGGTAGGGCGGCGGCCCACCCGGGCCATGGGCGGTGATGCGCATGCCCTCGCTCACCGGGGGTGGTGCTGGCATGGCCTGACGCCTGGCGCCGATGGTTGAGTTGGTGTCGATGAAGCCTTGGGGCGCGCCCGAGGGCGCACGAGCGCGGATGGGCCCGCTGCATTATCCGACCGGGGCCTGGGGTGGAAGCTGGACACAGAAGGGAGGCGCCCCCGAAACTGCGGCATCAGGAGTTCGGCAACACGCTCCAGCAGCACATCTCGGCCGCTCTCCTACAACCTGCACCACAGTAGCTCCCAAGCCACAGTGAGCGCGGCCCTCATGTTCGCTTGTTCCCGCCGGGTGTGTGGCGCTGTGGCTGCGGCGTGGTTTGAGGCCCTTCCGGCTGATCGTACCTGCCATAGTGTGAGGGCAGGCAGTTCTTGACCGCGTTGCCCGTGCCCCGCAGCGTTCTGCGGAGCGCGGGCCGCCTGAGGCTTGGGGTTGAGATCACCTTGGGCAGGCAGCGCGGCATGGGCTGGCCATGCCGCCCAGAGGTCGGCGTTGGTCATCGGGTCACCAGACATGGATGTGACGAAGCAGCAGAACGCAGATCGGCGGAAAGAAGATTTCGGCACACCCCTACCTGGCACACCAAATGTCGGATATCGAGTTTCGGAAAAACTCTTAAGGTTTGAACTCTGGGGTGTGCACGAAGATCTTCTCCCTACCAAAACACACCCACAACCTCGCCGTGATTCTAAGCTAGAACGATGGACACAAGAGACATGAGGTTTATACTGGTTCAGGCCACTGTTGTGGTGTAATACCCTAATCCATTATTTGGTGTGGTGGATTGCCTCTTGGCTGATGATGAACAGTACAGAGGAGGAACAGCTTCGCGAGGAGAGGTGTCCTTGTGGTGGTGTGTTGGTGAGCTAGGTTCGGATCCTCTTCTTGGCTCTAGATCTCCCTCCTCCCCTTTCTACGGTGGTGGCTAGCCCTATTTATAGAGGCCCTGGTCCTCTTCCCAAATATTGAGCGGGAAGGGAGCCAAAAACGGCCATTTTGAAGGGGGACATCTAGTACTAGCTATCCTGACTAAAGGTGGTCTTCGACTGCCAAAGGCGCTGGTGGTGACGTCGTCTTGGGCTCCACGGTGACCTCCGTCCTGCCGCTCTGCTAGTCTTGGTATTGTTGCACCGATATGGAAACCTTTGCCTGATGCCTCGGTACTCTGCGCCTGCGCTTGCCCCCTTTGCACCAAAGAGGAAACGAGGACACTGCACGGGCTGGTGCCCGCCTGGTCTTGATCATCATGGCTTGCGTCATGAGCACCTCGCGAGGTACCCCTTGCCTTGATCTCTCCGCCTCCTCGCGAGCCTGCCTGGTGAGGCCGCCCCTGAGGAGGCCTTGCGTCGTCCGCCCCGCGAGGCTTCGCCCCTCGCGAGGGTCTTAAGTGTTTGTTGATGAAGACGGGCCATACTGGGCCACTGGTTGAGCCATGCTGTAGGCCGCAGGCAGGCAGGTCTGGGGACCCCCGTTCCCAGAACACCAACAGTATGCAAGTGGCAGTAGTTTCTTGGCATTATTAGGGGTTTCTTGTAACGACAATGTACTACTAGTGACAAAAGTCGATTCTAGGTTGCGTTATACTCCAATGAGTACTACTAGTGGTCGCGGGAGTCTATACCTCGTTTTGTCGGTTCGATCCCGGCTGAACGCATGGCAGCCTTTTTTAAATAGTAACTTCGCTGCGAGCCAATATTTTACACGGGTAGTTTGAGTTGTGAAGTCAAAAGGACGTGCAGCAGCACAATCTGGGTGCACTGGATAGCCTAGCCACGTAAACGGGTTTTCCTTCCCGGCATCTCATGGCTCGCATGCTCGCCCTAGCCGGACCTTGGTTGCTGCTTCCTCATCAGCTAGTAGCATATTTAAACAAGCGCCTCCCAATTAAGCCCGAGGAGGCGGAGAAGCCTGGCGGGGCATTAGGAACTGTGCAACATGGCTCTGTACGTAAAGTGCTCTAATACTACTCTGTATCTTGTGGCGTTGCATGCATGGACTTCACTCCATTATCGGCTGTACTATAAAAGAAATTCCACTTGATGTGCTTTTTTTGAAACGGAGGCAAAAGCTTTGCCTCATCTCATTCGTAAAAAAGGAACTACTAACAAAGTTCGACGAGATCCATTACACCTCCACAAATGGAAGTGAAAATCCTTGTCTCGCTGTATCATATAACTCAAATGTTCTGCCCTTGCAGTAACCGTCGCTGATAAACAGGCTGCTAGTGTGTGCGTGAGAGGAGCGCCTGAGTAGGCCAGCTATGTGAGTGGAGCGGCTGAATAGAGCACCGAGAGTACCCACTAGGCCACTACGCAGGTGTACTTTCCCTTCATTGATAGTACAGCGATGGTTCTAGAGAACAGTAGTACCCTCCACTTCCAACTGTAGCTCCTTGGCCCTGAGATTCAAGAGTTCAAAACTGGTCCACTATACTAGAAGTACAGTACATCGCACTACTAGTTGAGAAAGTAGTACTAGTACTACTACAGTACGAGCACGTACTCCTCCGTCACATAGTGTAAGACGTTTTTTGACACTAGTTGGCGTGTACAAAAAATAGCAAAAACATACCCAAAATTTCTTAATCCATGCTAAAAACTACTACCTAGTGCCAAAAATTTCTTACTAGTGCTATTATATACAGTATAATGCAATCCCATAATGTCCCATAATGCTAGTACTAGTAGTAAATAATAACCTCACCCCTTCGCAAAGGAACGATCTTCAGTTGGAACGGACGAGGCCCTGCAGTTACTACGCTCTTATCTCCTCCTCGCCAGTTCCCCCCTCCCCGAAGGGAAGGCACTTCATCCCTGCTCCCAAGGATTCGTCAGGCGGTTCTCCTCCTCGTCGGAGCTGGGGGACCTTGGACGATGATTGAGGGAGTCCTAGACTAGGGGGTGTCCGGACAGCCGGACTATCAATATCCGCCGGACTCCAAGACTACGAAGATACAAGATTGAAGACTCCGTCCCGTGTCCGGATGGGACTTTCCTTGGCGTGGAAGGCAAGCTTGGCAATACGGATATGTAGATCTCCTACCATTGTAACCGACTCTGTGTAACCCTAGCCCTCTCCGGTGTCTATATAAACCGGAGGGCTTTAGTCCGTAGGACAACATACATTACAACAATCATACCATAGGCTAGCTTCTAGGGTTTAGCCTCCTTGATCTCGTGGTAGATCTACTCTTTTACTACCCATATCATCAATATTAATCAAGCAGGACGTAGGGTTTTACCTCCATCTAGAGGGCCCGAACCTGGGTAAAAGCATTGTGTCCCTCGTCTCCTGTTACCATCCGCCTAGACGCACAGTTCGGGACCCCCTACCCGAGATCCGCCGGTTTTGACACCGACATTGGTGCTTTCATTGAGAGTTCCCTGTGTCGTCATCGATAGAGCGGATGCCTCCACCCGTCTTCAAAGACGGTGTTTTCGCCGGAGGGGCCTTGGCCGCCGGCCAAACTATCCGGCTTGTTGGTTTTCTCATGACCGCCTGTCCGGCCGCCGCTTTGGCAATGACTTCTCAAGTCGTCGAAAGCAATCTTCGCGTCAGCCCTAAAGCTGCCGAACAGTTAGATCCAATAGAGCTCTCGTCTGTTAACGAGCTCTTGGATCGCATCGCCGCCCTGGGAGTCGCTACGGACTACAACCAGGTTGGGCTTAAAACCGATCTGAGAGAGATTAACTCTCCCCAGGCCACCCACCACGCCGCAGTGGTAGAGGAGCAATACGGCAACTCTTTGCCAGTGTTGAAAACAATTCATGTCCGGATTCCCGAACCCTCCATGCCGGATTCCCGCGGGGGGACGGACTTCGATCGAGCATTGAACTTAAAATCATGCATCGCCCCGGACTCGCTGGATTGTCCCCAGCAAACCACACTTCCGAATTCGGAAACCCCTTGGCCTTTGAGCCTCAAGATGGGCAGGGATCCGGATTTTATTCCACCCACCCGCCCAGACATATGAGATCTATCTCTAATACGGCAAGAGCCTACAGAAACAGTACATCACTACTGGGCCAGATTCCTCCTTGTTATGGACAGGATAAAGGACTGCCGAGAGGAAAACGCAATATCAATCTTCCGCAATAACTGCACGGACAAGGGAATACTAAACGCCATTGATCGTTGCAAAATTACGCGCTTCACTGATCTGGCATCCATTGTACGAAAGTACTGTGCGATGGAGAGTTTCCGGAAAACCGAAAATCAATTTTGGGATAATCCGGCCCCAAACCCAGTCCGCAGTAAAAGGGCGCCTTACACTCAGGCCCCAAATGCAAAAACGAAAAAACAAAAACCCAATAAGGGAAACGAAACCGTACTGGAGGGATGGCTCAATGGACCCTGTAAGCTTCATAATACAGAGGGAGCCGTCCCAACACATAGCCTTCGAGCATGTTGGATATTACGGCAGGTGGCCAAAAGTGGCGAAGAGCTTCTAGCTCCGGGAAACCACTCCATCAATACCAGCACGGTATCAACAGTCTTCGAGACTTTCGCATCAAATAATATACGAAAACGATCAATCCGCGAACTCGCCGAAGTCTACCAAGTAGCAACAGCAAATCCATGGAGCAACACAGCTATTACCTTCAATGGCAGCGACGAGCCCACATTCCGAACAACCAGAGCCCCAGCCGCACTGGTACTTAGTCCCATAGTGGACGGCTTTCGACTGACAAAAGTCCTCATGGACGGCGGCAGCGGACTAAACCTCATTTATGAGGAAACTCTGCGAAACATGGAAATCGATTGGAGCCGTATTGAGCGAAGCAGCACAACCTTTAGAGGAATAATCCCTAGTCGGGAAGTGCGCTGCACCGGAAAGATCACACTCGTTGTGGTGTTCGGCTCTCCGGACAATTACAGATCCGAAGAAGTCACGTCCCAGGTGGCCTCGTTCAGCAGTGGCTATCACGCCATATTAGGACGAGAGGCATTCACAATTTTTCAAGCAATACCTCATTACGGGTACATGAAGCTTAAAATGCCTGGGCCCAGCGGAATAATCACTCTCGCTAGTGATCCGGACATAGCACTCCGCGCCGAAAACAAGACAGCCGCACTAGCCCTCGAGGCACTATCCGAAGCCTTGGCAGCAGAGGAACTCACCGCGCTGCGCTCTACGGTGAACAGGAACGATGTGATACTCGATAAAAGATCCAAGTCCACCTCCTTCAAACCAGCAGACAATATAATAAAATTCCAGGTCCATCCAACGGACCCAACAACGACAGCCTCCATTGAAGCACAGTTGAACCCCAAAGTAGATGCCGCATTGCGCGAATTCCTTCGGGAAAATTGGGATATCTTCGCCTGGCATCCTTCGGACATGCCCGGAATCCCTCGCAGGTTGGCAGAACACAGCCTAAACATCCTAAAAGGATTCAAGCCAGTCAAACAGGCTCTTCGACGATTTTCCGAGCCCAAAAGACAGGCAATGGGAGAAGAGCTAGCCAAACTATTGGAAGCCGGATTCATTAGAGATATCAAACATCCGGACTGGCTAGCAAATTTGGTGATGGTACCAAAGAAGGATAAATCCTGGCGCCTCTATGTCGATTTTAAAGACCTCAATAAAGCTTGCCCAAAGGATCCCTTCCCTCTCCCCCGCATCGATCAAATTATCGATGCCACAGCAGGGCACGATTCATTGTGCTTCCTGGACGCATACTCTAGCTATCATCAAATAAAGATGGCGGAAGCAGACCAAGCCGCAACGGCATTTATCACTCCATATGGACCATTATGCTTCAACACGATGCCCTTCGGACTAAAAAACGCCGGCGCAACATATCAGCGCATGATTCAAACATGTCTGGCCACCCAGATCGGCAAAACAGTCGAGGCATATGTAGACGACGTAGTCGTCAAAACAAAACACGTCGAAACTTTAGTAGACGATTTGAGGCTCACATTCGACAACCTCAGAGCATATGACATCAAGTTGAATCCGGAAAAATGCGTTTTCGGCGTACCAGCCGGAAAGCTGCTGGGCTTCATCGTATCCGGTAGAGGAATTGAAGCAAATCCGGCCAAAATCCAAGCTCTGTCACAGTTGGATATTCCAAAAGACCTCAAACAAATAAAAAAATTAACAGGATGCGTGGCAGCCTTAAGCCGCTTTATCTCCCGTTTAGGAGAAAAGGCGTTGCCCCTCTATCGCCTCCTCAGGCGCACCGAACACTTCGAGTGGACGGATGCTGCCGCTGCCGGACTCGAAGAAATAAAGGCCATACTGGCAACAAATCCGGTCCTGGCTGCGCCCACTCTGGGCGAACCAATGTTGTTATACATCGCAGCAACACATCAAGTTGTAAGCGCAGTCCTCGTCGTCGAACGAGCGATAGAAGGGCATAAATTCCCTCTTCAAAAACCAGTGTATTATGTATCCACTGTGTTAACCCCCCTGCAAATCCCGTTACCCGCACTATCAGAAGATAGCATATGCGGTGTTCATGGCGTCTCGAAAGCTCCGGCACTACTTTCAAGAGTGCTCGATAACAGTGGCCTCTGAAGTACCACTCAATGACATTATAAATAACCGCGACGCAACGGGCAGGATAGCAAAATGGGCCATTGAGCTCTTACCATTCGACATCACCTACAAACCTCGACGAGCTATAAAGTCACAAGTTTTGGCTGACTTCGTCGCCGAATGGACTGAAGCCGAACTCCCTAAAGAGTACGGCGCATACTCCAATTGGACTATGCATTTCGACGGCTCCAAAATGTTGGCCGCATTGGGGGCTGGCATCGTACTGACGTCCCCCACTGGAGATACAATCCAGTATGTACTTCAAATAATGTACACGGACTCCAACAATGCAGCCGAATACGAGGCCCTGTTACATGGTCTCCGGATGGCGGTTTCCATGGGCATTCAACGCCTAGAGGTGCGCGGGGACTCAAACCTTGCAATATCCCAACTAAATGGAGACTTCGACGCCAAGGATCCGAAAATGGCAGCATATCGCAACGCTGTCCTAAAAATGTCAGCTCGGTTTGAAGGACTCGAATTCCATCACATAGCCCGAGATAATAACCAAGCGGCCGACATCCTGGCACGCATCGGTGCGAAACGTGATGCTGTCCCTCCAAATATCTTCCTGGAACGGCTCTTCAAGCCATCCGTACTATGGGAAGAGGAGCCCGGTAGCGACAAACCAGAGAAAACCGCACCAACCGGTGATTCGGCAAACGACATAACACCCTCCGCCCACGTCATAATGGCAGTAATCGCCGCGTGGACAGAACCTTTCCTAGCCTACTTACTTAGGCAGGAACTTCCCGAAGACCAAAATGAGGCCCGCTGCATAGTCCGGCAATCGAAGGCCTACAAGGTCCATGAGGGAGAACTTTATAAGAAAAGTACCACCGGAGTCCTTCAAAGGTGTATCTCCGAAGAAGAAGGGCGAAACCTCCTGGCTGAAATTCATGCCGGACTAGGCGGATACCACGCAGCAGCCCGGGCCCTTGTAGGAAAGGCATTCCGTACAGGATTTTATTTGGCCGACGGCTCGGGCAGACACACAGGACTTGGTCCAGTGATGCGTTGGTTGTCAGCTCTTTGCTAATCAGAGCCATATGCCTCCCACCGCCCTCAAAACCATACCCATTACCTGGCCGTTCGCAGTCTGGGGGCTTGACATGGTTGGACCCCTTGAAGGGGGAACCCACAAGAAAAAATACCTATTGGTCATGGTGGATAAATTCACCAAATGGATAGAGGCCAAACCGGTCAAAACGGCAGAGTCCGGACCAGTGATAGACTTTATATTAGGGGTGGTACACCGTTACGGAGTCCCTCACAGCATCATCACCGACAACGGCACGAACTTCACAGCCGACGAGGTTAAGTCATGGTGCAAAAATATGGGCATCAAGCTTGACTATGCGTCAGTCTATCACCCTCAAACCAACGGTCAAGTGGAAAGAGCAAATGGTCTAATCATGAGCGGCATTAAACCCAGACTAGTGAGATCACTCACTAAATCCGACACACAATGGGTCGAGGAGCTCGACTCCGTACTCTGGGGGCTGCGGACAACGACTAACCGTACTACCGGATTCACACCATTTTTTATGGTATACGGCGCAGAGGCAGTCTTGCCCTGTGACATTATTCATGACTCACCTCGAGTGCGCATGTATGAGGAAAGAGAGGCTGAGCTTGATCGGCAGGACAGCTTGGACACATTGGAGGAAGAACGTGACGTCGCGAAGGCTCGTTCCGCATTCTATCAGTAGCAGGCCCGAAGATATCAAAGCAGAGAAGTACGGGCCAAGACTTACAACGTTGGTGAACTAGTTCTACGCCTGCCGGACAAGAAAAAGGACAAGCTCAAGCCCAAATGGGAGGGCCCCTTCATTATCGATCAAGTACTGACCGGCGGAGCATACCATCTACGAAATGCGTCGGATCACCGACTCGAGCCGAACCCATGGAACGCAGCCCGCCTCCGACGATTCTATGCCTAGCGCCGGATTAAGAGTTCGTCCCCTTCCCCCGTCCAAACTTTTACACTTCGGCTGTCTTTTGTTTCTCTTTTTATCCTTTTCACTTAAACGCCCTTCCGGGCATATTTTTGCATTCTTTGCATACGCATGATGTGCCATCCGCACTCATTATTCCTGGGGGCTTCTTTTACAGAAGCTCAATTATACGGGTTTTATACCCAGCACATGTGTCAAGCTTCCACATGTACCTTTTACTCGCCATTATATGCATCGATATGATTTAAGTTTTGGCCAAGCTGGGTTGCCTGGCTCCTGTGCTTACCCCTACGTTCCCGATTGTTCGGCTAGGAGGTAAAGGGAGCACCTCTGCTATTGTTACTGCCGGGTCAGCCGGATGTGTACCTTAGACTGGGTGAAGCCGAAAGCTAGCGTTCTTAAGGGAATATTCGGTCGGTGACTTAAAAGATGACTTTTTACCTATTTATCTATCTGCCCCCAGTGTTTTACTGATTTCTTTGCAGTCCGGACATGCACTTTAGGGCATGCCTCCCAGGGAAAGGAACCCTTAACGGAACTATTCTCCCTGGAAGATGTTTCTTACTAACCATGTAATATAACATAACTAGTTGGGCACTTGTGTGATAAAGCACTAATGACCCCTACGCCTGGTCTCCATGCATACCAAGGTTGTTTCTTAACCAAAAAGGTATTCGGACACACTCCGGACTCTAGGGTCCCGAGGTCGAAGCGAAAAGGTCGGCAAAGACAAACGATCTAAAATCCGTCTAGAAGGCATTTCACATGTCACTTTAAAGGATAACATACATTGTCAAATTTACTGATTGTATTCCTCCTCAATCCCGTCTAACAGGCTGTCTAGTTTACAGTCCTGTTGGGAAAATTTAGCAGCCAACTCTACTTGGCTATACACTAAACTCACAGGGATCTCCTTCCCATCGGGCCCCACCGGTCCAACTTCGGCCATGTGGTTGGGATCCGCCTTCTTGTACTGCGTCTTCACCATGGCCCAAGCCTCCCTGGCACCTTGACGGCAAGCCGAAATCTTCCACAAACGGAAGCGCTGCCGCACTCCCTGCAGCTTCTCCGCAAGCTCCCCGAGGCCCTCGGGTAGGGTGAGGGCTGGCCATAAAGCCTGAACGACGCTGCTCATTGCCTGCCGAACTCGTTCGAGTAGCTGCAACAGTTCGGGAAGTTGATCACCCATTGATATGGGCATCTCCTCTTCAGGACGACCCGTGAGTATACCTACAAGACATATCATGTCAAAATACTTCCTCGCCGAACTCTTCTTTTCAAAAGAGTTCGCTCAAGCACTTACTATAAATGCCGCGACGAAGCCGCTGATTATCCTTATCGGAGCCGGACAGCTCGGCCTGAGCGCCTTTCAGCTCTTCTCCGAGCTTGGCGTTGGCATCCTGGAGCTTGTTCCTTTCCTGCTGAACCCTATTCAACACACTCTCGCCGGCCTTTAGCTGGCGTAACAATGCTTGCCTGTCCGGATCTTGTCCGGCGGTACCTGCAAATGTCATTATTAGACTCGCGCGCACGCCGCACAGCGCTTATATTTATTAATAAAAATGTGTTACCAGGAGGGGTCTTTCCGTCTCCTCCTGCGGCAGCAAGTGCGGCCTCAAGTTGGGCCTTGCAATCTTGCATCTCCCAAGATAGCTGGGCGTTCTTCTCGTTAAGTGCCTGAAATTTCCAATGATCCTTAAATCAGTTAGCATAACTACTTTAAGTCTTGGGGGCTACTGGTATATACAACCATTAAAATTTCCTTACTCGTATGTCTTTCACATACTGCTCCGTGGCTCTGGTAAAACCATTTTGAGCAGCATGGAGATGCGCGTCCCCTGCGTTAAAAGCATCCAATGCCTCAGGGGAAAAGCACGCTTCTTGAAATAATGTGCGGCGGCGCCTATGGTTCATGGCGCTCTCCACCTCAGACTTGGTGGCGGACAGTCTGTCGGTATCCTCCGTTGGAGAAGGATCCGGCTCGCGTCTTGTGCTTGCCTCCCCCTCCAGACCGGGCGCTGGAGCCTGGCAGGTGTTGGTCAGATTGGCAATTCCTGTGCTCGCAGTCCGGCGAGCGCTTTTTCTCCTACAAAGGTCATGAGCACTCAGACGTTTCCTCGGAACGTTGCTCTAAAAATTCAAATACGAGCTATACCTTTGCGGCATTTCCGTCCGCACTGCGCTCCTTTTCTGCCTGCTGGTTCGGACTGACCTCTGTTGGTCGGCTGCCGCGGGCTCGGCTTCCTGCCGTAAAGGCGCTTCCTGCAAAATATCATCGTTCACGAAGGTCAGAAATGGGCAGGGATGAGATAATGGTGTCCGGACTTCGGTCGTGGCCACCTGGGAAGCCGGACTTAGCCCGGGGTAGTCCGCCGTAATGGCGACCAAAGCATTGTCTATGCTGAGCTGGTGATACACCCCGTCGATCAGCTCCACCTCGATATCCGGGTCCTCTTCGGAGGCCGGATCTAGGGATCCTTTTGGATCCTCGGGTTGCGGAGCAGGACTCACCATGTCCTCCACAGTCCGGCATAGACCCTGCGCCGAAGACATAATGTAAGAAGCTTAAACTTCGAAAGCATGGGTTGGGCCCTTCAAGGTGTTCACTTACCCATCCTCTGGGGTTGATCATGGAAAACCCATTCAAAGGGTCCGTTCGAAGGAAATCCTCCTTCTCCCCCTTGTACAGGCTGGACAGGATCTTCACCAGATCCTCGGCCGAATCCGGCCCTTTGCGGCCGTGCCGGGTAGCATCATCTTCCCCGTTGAAATCCCACATGGGGTGGCCTCTGTATTGCAGTGGCTGTACCCCTCGCTTGATGCATGTCGCCATGACTCCGATCATGGTCAAGCCGGAATGAGCCATTAATCTTATCCGGCCCATCAAGTAGTGGACGCTCTTGTCTTTCTCCAATCGGGGGCTCCGTGGGCGCCAGCTGAGGCGTTTCTTCAAGGGAGCAGCACTAAACTCCAGGAGGCCGATCCAAACTGGGTCTTGCAGCGGGGCGTCTTCTATATAAAACCACTCCGAGGGCCAGTCTTCGGACGCCTTCTTGGGAGTGCCGGATAGGTATTCGGTCCCGGCGATGCGCCATATTTCGGCGCCGCCCACTTGATATATGGACCCCTGGTGAGAACGGGGTACGAGGCAAAACAGCCTCTTCCACAATGCGAAATGGGGATCAATGCCCAGGAATAGCTCGCAAAGAGCTACGTAGCCCGCGATATGCAGGACAGAGGCGGGCGTGAGGTGGTGGAGCTGGAGTCCGTAGAACTTCAGGAGCCCGCGGAGGAACGGATGTATTGGAAATCCGAGTCCCCTTGTCAGATAAGGGAAAAAACATACTCGCTCCCCCTTATTGGGGCTTGGAGTGTCCTCCGCCTGTCTCCCACCTTGATAAGTAACCAGTCCGGCCCGGACTGGGATCATAAAGGCCGGAGGGAGGAATCCCCCCATTTGGAGCTTCACGAGCTCGTTGTGCGAAATAGAGCACCTCCTCCAACTCCCCGGCGGTGGGCTGGGAGTGCGCGAAGAAGAGCCGTGTTGACGATCCATGGTGGAATGGATTTCTAGGTCAAAGGCGCTTCGATGGAGTATTCGCGGGAGGAAGACGGTGTGGTTTGGATCTGGATTCTTGCCTCTTTTATAGGCGGGCAACTCGCACAATTGGGGGGTGAAATGCAAAAGACACCCTGGCTTTTTGCATTCGTGCGACGCGTTGAAGAGGGCCATTATTTGGCGTAGAAGCCGAGGAACACAGTATTCAAGATGAAGCCGGACACTGTTCGGCAGGTACATGGAATTTGAAGGGAGAACCGGCCTTGCAACGCTGAAGACTATAAACGCGCTAGACTTATCGTCATTGAAGCCTGGTTCAGGGGCTACTGAGGGAGTCCTGGACTAGGGAGTGTCCGGACAGCCGGACTATCAATATCTACCGGACTCCAAGACTACGAAGATACAAGATTGAAGACTCCGTCCCGTGTCCGGATGGGACTTTCCTTGGCATGGAAGGCAAGCTTGTCAATACGGATATGTAGATCTCCTACCATTGTAACTGACTCTGTGTAACCCTAGCCCTCTCCGGTGTCTATATAAACCGGAGGGCTTTAGTCCATAGGACAACATACATTACAACAATCATACCATAGGCTAGCTTCTAGGGTTTAGCCTCCTTCATCTCGTGGTAGATCTACTCTTGTACTACCCATATCATCAATATTAATCAAGCAGGACGTAGGGTTTTACCTCCATCGAGAGGGCCCGAACCTAGGTAAAAACATCGTGTCCCTCGTCTCCTGTTACCATCCGCCTAGACGCACAGTTCGGGACCCCCTACCCGAGATCCGCCGGTTTTGACACCAACAATGATCCTCTGGGAGAAATCGCACGCCGCTCCAACGTCCTCACCGCCGCAAGAGTCGGTGCTTCCTGTTCCAACTTTTTCAATACGTTACTTAAACAGGCTTGGGAAAAGGCCATGCTGGTTGGTCTTCCATGCGTCCTCGAGGAGAAGGTTCTTCTATGGGACAATCCTTTGAACATTCCACTGCTCCCTAGCCATGGTTGCACATTGACTCTGCTAGAGTTGCCGACGTTAAGAGGTAGTCGGATTTTGTTTGATGAGCAGGTTAGTAATGGAGTTTGATCATGTAGTACTTAGTTATTCCATTTCCATCCCGTAATTTCTCCGCTGCCCACCGTCCTATATATAGGTCTGGGTCAGTGCCAACGAAGATTGTCTTGCATACCTTCGGTCGGATACCACCATCATTTTGCACAACATCCACAGCAGTGCGACCGTTCCCGTAGACCCCGTCTCCACCATTGGGATCGGCCTTCCGGACTAGCTGGACTTGAATACGTATGATGATGCCTACATGAGATTGAAGAAGATAGCAATTGCGGACCCACCGACAAAGCGACGCGGCTACGACAATTACTATCTCACCATGGTGTTCGACATAAGGATTGCCATCAATGCAAGAGGAAGTAACGGCTGAGGCTGCCGCATGTTGGCGGCGGCATATTTGTACCCCTACACGTTCGAAAACGTCATGTACCATCTAGGCCGCATCTTCGCGGTGACAAGCCATGGGACTTGTTTCATCTGGTTGCCATCCTACGGTATGGGAGATTACAAACGCAATGCACAAACAATCATTTGCATCCCTAAAGGTACTCCATTATTTTGCAGGGACTAGTCATCCCCCGATCAAAATAAGATCGCCAATCCTGGATGTGCATTTGCATCTGCGATTAGGTCTCACCTGGAACCTTGTAGGTGACTTTGTCATATTGGGATCAACTATCTTAGCAGTTGTTACCCATGGTACCACTGATGTGCAACATGGTCACACAATCTACCACGATCGGACCGTCACCATCTACCCAGGTATTCCATTTTTTAACCCTCTCGTCTTCTCTTTCATTGTTGTCTACATACTAGTACTAGTAGGAGTACTTTTTACCTTGGAGGACGTGTATAGCTAGCTAGGCCCTTGAATTCTTGAACCCACTAGCTCCCACCATTTTTGTTTTTCCAGGTCTTACTATCTCATCCATGTATCCAAGAGTGGCTATATATAATAAGCCGGTTATTTTATGTCCTCTATACCGGAGTAGTACTATTTGATGCATAGTATTACTGACTGTCATATTTGAGCACAACATTCTTATGCATGAACCTTGACTATGTATGTCACCTTGTGTCCAGATCTGAGATGTCGTGTCTACCAGATGAACGGCGCCGAGTTCGACCCTCGTGATGCTACGTGGATGTCGAGGAACACTCTTGGAGAGTACTCGCTTTTCATTGGGGACAGCTACCCCATTGTGAAGCGGATGCCACCTTCTGTGCACGACACGGAAGGCCTGCCGTTTATCAAGCATGGTTGTGTCTTCAGTGCGCACCACCGGATGAACGACATGCTGGGACACGCTATCCCTGATTTATGCCGCTCCACTTGGATGAATCTCCACCGTGTGGAACCGGACTAGAAAGCTGCAACAATGATTCCCATTGACCACCATTATGGATCGTGCCATCCATGAAGAACACCTGGGACTGGAACCAGGAGGAGGACATGTAGCCCATCTATAACGTGTAAGTGGAGTACGGTAAATTGTGAATGGTAGCGGTGTGCATATATGTAGACTAGTCGTGCAAAAATTTATCACATGAATTGGAGAGGAACTTGTGTGGCATACTAGCATTTGTCATTTAGAATTTATTACTAGTAAATGTGTTATGTGTATGTGCAACTTGTGTGGTTGTTGCACGGGCTCCAACAAGCTCTTTGAGAAAAAAGGGTGGCACAACTTTGGATATAGGTGACGTGGCAGCATCATACAGTAGCATCGTTCGCTATAGTTGTAGTACACTCCTACTAGGACGACAACTCCTATAAAACCTTGCGCTTGGCTCTTTGCCTCTTCGGGAGGTTCAATAGTTTGTACTTGTGTGAACCTTGCACTTGGCTCTTCGCCGCTCCAGAAGGTCCAACCATGATGATACTACAGTACAATATGCTTCTGGCAATCTGACACCGATTGAACTGCTGCATGTCCATCACGAGGGCGAGGGCGAGGGAGAGGGAGAGGGAGAGGGAGAGGGCGCTGTAGTCAAAACCCTCTCCTCGTCCTGTGAGCCACCGCGCGCGTGGGCGAGGGAGAGGCGTAGTAAGCAAGCTTCTCCTCGTTCGGCAAGTTGACGGGACACACCAAAGCAGTACTAGTACTAGTCCATACTGCGTCCTTTCCGGTTAATATGGCTTAATTTGAAACAAGAAGAACACACTAGCGGTCAACGTTTGTAACAATACGCTCTTTACGGTCACTATATATAGTTTTGCGGTGATTATACGATCGTTAGCTCATCATAGAGCACCGTATTGCACCCTACTAACCGGACACATAATCGGCGTGGCACTTTGTTGACTAGTTAAATTGTCACCTGGTTTCTGGGTCCCACCTGTCAGTTGGCAGAGCAAAGAAATCAGTTAAACAAAACTTTACGTAGGCGTGACAAGAGTCCAGCCCTTGCGCTCGAACCACCCTGGCTATGTATGTGAGTGCATGCACGTGTACTCCCTCGGTCTTCCAACAAAGAGTGTACATCGGCTAAAAAACAAAGAGTGTAGTACATCTATAGTTCCAATGCATTTAGCCTTTATTCTAAATCGATATTGATTGACTAATGCACCAACTTGTGCTCTAGGTATAGGCTACATGCCTATCCTTAATTACGGCATGCAATGACCTTCATTTAATCTTCTTCTCTCAATGGTCACATGCACACATAAGTCTGCTACTTTTGGGCGTTAATTATGCCCTGGTCAATGTGTAAATCTCTAAATGTACAGTCTTTCACGGACGTTGGGACTAGGTTGAGCACTTGAGGGTGAGCGTGTATGTTGCGTCGTGTGCTGTGTGCCGCATGGGTGCGTGAGTGTTGCGTGCGTCCATGTGTACATGTGAGTGTTGCATGTTGCATGCATGCATGGGGCTTACTCCCTCCCATTGACATGTTCATATTTCAAGCTTCCTCTGTTCCCTCCATATGTTGAAACTCCCTCTGTTCCCAAATACGGAGTAAAAGCCTCCCTCTGTTCCCAAATACGGATATTTGTCCTTCTAGAGATTTAACAAGTGACTGCGTATGGAACAAAATGAGTGAGGTGAGCGTAGAGGCATAGGGATACTGTTGAAAGGAAGTCTTCACGATCCATTATTCCCCATCTCGGTCAGAGAGAACTATTCAACTAGACTTCGCACTGAAGTGACAATACACGCTGCAGCAGATGGGACACTTAATTAATAAGCTGAACCACCATGTTGGTGTAACTAAATCAGCCTTACCTAGTATTGCCGTCATGTTTAGCAGTAGAGCACGCTTCCGCAAATACGCCTACACACCTTTGTACTCCATTAACTGACATATGAGCCCTCTTGTGGTAGACCCACATGTCATCGGTGTAACTATTTACACTCCGAAGGACGGTATATCCTGGTAGTAGTACTAGTAGAATTAAGATTTAATGCACTTTCTTTCCCGTCTTCCACTCTTCTTCCTCCTCTCTTCTTCTTCCTCCTCTCTTCCCCATCGTCGGCCGCACCATTTCCCCCCGCTCACTGCTTGGCCGCCTGCGCCATCTTCCTTGGTAGCTCGCGCGTACCATATCCCCCTGCTCACTGCTCGGCCATATGAGGAGAAGCTTCTTCGCTCGCCCGCGCAAATCCACTTCCCCCTGGCTCGCATGCACCGAAAACCCTAATGGCAGAACCGACTGACACGCAGAGCCGATATTGGAATTCCCTCCCCGATGTTCTCTTGGAGAAGATTTGTAATCGTAGGGACCTACTCAGCACCGTCCGTATGGCCGCATGCTTGGTGCCTTTGTACTGTCTACTCGTCTGCAACCGGCCGGCTCTTTTCAAGACACCCTGCTTGCTGATGCCCGATCCTCGCAGGAGGCCCAAACACCAACTTGACGATCCTATGGAGGTTGCCCTGGTGCCCCTCGACATGCTACCACTACCCGTCCACCTATCCTTCATGCGCGGCCACTACTGGACGGGCATGAAGGATAACTGGATCTTCATCATCCACCAATCCGGTAGTCCGTGGCGTCTCGTGGATATCCACACCCAGCGAGAGATCACCCTTCCATCACTGGATACGGCCGCCATCAAGCCTCGCGGACCGCCGGACACTCCTACCTACTACGCACGAGACGCGTCAAGCTATTGGCTCGACCTCGTATTGCTGAAATTTGTAATTTGCGAAGTGCCCACACCATCAGAAGACTACATGGATTACAGTCTCATTGCCTTGTTCAACATGGGATTAGTCTATCTGGAATCCGGTTGCCATCCATGGTTATGGCTCATCATCAATCCTGTTGAGGCAACATTTCTTTCTGATGCTATACTGCACGATGGCATCGTTTACGCGGTCGACACATAGATTGGCTGCCTATACTGGTGGAATCTATCGTCATGTAATTGTTCTATCCCATCTCATCTTTACCTAGTGAATACGACTGCCTATTCATTGTAACAAATTTAGAGTAGATAGTATGTCTATAACCACATCATTGCTATGTGTTCCTCTCATTTCCTAGATTTTTATGACCACACATGTTATTGTTAGAGTTGATATGAGAACAATTGGCATCTAATGATTGTTAGAATAGATATTATGAGCATAACATCATGATTGCTATATGTTACTCTCATTTCCAAGATTTCTATAACAACGCATGTTATTGCTTAGAGTTGATATGAGAACAGTAGTAGTAAGTGCTATGGTAGAATATGAGTAGGCTCAGTCATAGCTGTTTTCCTCTCATTGTTACATGATGTTTGAACCATGACATATTGCTAGAATATGAAAGCCATTGGCTTATTTTCTTAACTTGGGGTATGACTATGACCACGGCATTGCAATTCTCTGTCTATGATATGTGTCACTGTTATAATAATCTTAATTCCACACATACACTGAACATGATTGTTTATTTTTGTCCTTTTGGTCTATAGTTTGAATTGTTGCAACATACGCAAATGCGCTGGCTTTTATGGTTCTAGGACCTGGAATCATACCAGCCGATTGGTGGTGGTTTATCGCTCATTGTGCTGACGGCGGTCATTTGATGCTCATTCGCATGTACCAAATTGACCAAACCATTACATCAAACCACATGAAGTACAATGCTTGGGGCGTTCGTGACATTAATGGCTATGGCTGCTTCGTGTTCGAGAAAGATCCCAGCTCGGTTAGGCCAGGCATATTCAACTGGAGGCATGTTTAGGGCCTCGACAACCACTCCATGTTACTAGGGCTCAATTATCTGATCATCCAACCAATCATCGATTATTTCACCGGCAATGATTACCGTGCTATGCAACTTCCATTCGCTAGGGGGGGACTGTGTTTACACATCATACCATGGGTTTCATGAATCACCATATCCAGAGATTCATCGACACAGCTTGTTGCCAGATAATCTTCAGTGCGTGAAAGGCATCAAGCTTCCATGCGATGGATGGCTTTTGCAAACCCGACATGCGGCAACATGGTTCATGCTAACAGCAAATATGCACAACTTGATTTGTACTAATATCCAGACTGAGCCATGTATTCTGCTGCTGTAGCACGACCCTGTTTTGTTGGATATTATGTATTGTTGTTAGTTTGAAGCACTCCTCTGGTTTGAAGGATAGATACCTTTCTGGGATCAAGTGCATCCTAACTCACAAGTGTAGGATGTACTCATAATGATGATGGAGATGCTATACAGAAGCCATATATATATATACACACACACACACATACATACATATATACATCTAGGCTACTCTGTTTCGTGAAACAGAATATTATTCTGTTACCCTACTTGAACTGACGAACGTGACAGGTTGGACTGACGTAGGTTTTCAACATGAACTGATCTTCCTGCTTGTTCAACGGGCGGAAATGGGTGACTCAACGGGGAACTTCCGGGTTTTCTCCTGCATGGTGCTGCTAGCCATTTGTTGCTAGGGGAGACATATGCGAGGTTCTGCACGTGCGCGCACTCAGCTACTCGGGTTTCCCGATCTCAATTCATCGGAGTTGACGGCTTGGGCATTTGGCGGCGGATGTGTTGCTGGCGTTGGTGTTTATTGTGGTGTTTATAGCGATCAAATTGACGTCTGTTTTGTTGTTTTGTTTGTTATTTGGTGTGAGAATTATCGGTGTGTTAGAGCTTTTCGCAGATTCTTTCAGTTTAATTTTTTATTAGAAGTTTCTGTGTTCTTGGTTGTTTTCCATGTCCGCCATGCAAATGCGTTCTTGTTTTTCTGATGTTTTATTTTCAAATTTGCCTTGCAGGGACGGAGATGTGGATTGTATTAATAGATTTCTGTTGTCAATTTTGTTCCTAGAATTGTTTCTACGTCGGATTCCCATGTGATTTGGTGGTTGGCAGATGTGGTGTATGGTGGTTGAGTGTAGGCTATGATTTCTTCTAATCTGGTCAAATTGTGTAATTAAGTTTTGTATTTTTCAGTGTTGTTTTTGAATTGCTGCCGTATGTGTAGTTAGACTGCTCCTTGTGAAAATTGTATTTACTGTGCATTGACGTCAATAGCATACCTCTGCACTTTGAGTATAAAGCCCGAGCCATTTGTCACTTTCATTTCACCAGCTTCCACAAAAGAAAAGCTAGATGGATGCTGAGCTGGGAGAGGCCACAGAGGAGGAGGGGGATGCCGTCGATGGGAGGGTTGAAGTAGCGGAGCAGAGGAGGAGGAGGAGGTGCAGGCACAGGAAGAGGGCATGACATGCTGCCGAGGATGAAGTGGAGGCAGAGTTCAACACACGCCTTGCACGCGAGGTGATGGATACTTGCAACTCCAATGAACTGGAGCTTCTTTTCCCAGAGGGCAGGGGAAGGAACCATATTCAGATGATCAACTGGGCTAGGGCGAGAGCAGCCACGGCTCCACATCCATCCACCATGGCCAAATGGCGTCATTTCTTTGATCGTTATGACTGAAGTACTGAATTTTTATGTTTTTAAGATTGTGTTGTGAGGGATCAGATGTATTTATCTGAAGTTGAACTGCTGTTTTATTTGAATTTTAACTAATTTGCGGTCAGATGTATAATAACTATTTCCTACCAGATGGCTGCCCACCTGCCTATTTATTATTTTTATAACATGTGAGTCTCCCTCGCTATAAGTTCTATCCATCTATCTGTGGTGTGTGGCTCAGTATCCCCCTCCTTTTCTTCTTTCTTCTAGAATCAGATCTAGGTTCCCCCCCTTTGGTGTCTGTTTGTTTTCTACCCTATTCCTGTGTTTTCCATTGAGAATTGTTCATGCGGATGTTTGGCAAAGATGTCGCGCATATCTGACGGTTGTGTGTACGAATCTGGTTTGGAGCTCACCAAGAGTCAGCGACATGGGAAACTTCGTGTCTGCTGTACAGCAATCATGGGTTTCGTGCACCCTATGTTTGTCGGCTATCCGTTGGGGACTTGAAGGAATCCTGGGTATGTGTTTCTTTTCGTTTTGTTTTTCTTCTTTTTGTTGGTGTCATTTTGAATCGCATGGACTCAATCTGTAGTTTAGTTTTATCAATAGTTTGTTTATAATTTTTGTTTGGTTTAGTCAGAATTTAAGAGTAGGGATTCGTTTGTGTATTTGTTCATTACTTAGCAGTCTTTTATCCATTTTTGTATAATCCTTGTTCTGTTTTTGTTAGATGTTTTTACTGTAAGTGTATTAACCTGTATATTTCTTCAGTTTAGTCATGTCATATGATTAGTTAGTTTGGTGTTTTTGTTTAGGCTCAGATATTTTGTTTTCACTTTGTTATGCAAACCATTCCTAGATCTGTGTAAAAATTCAGTTATGTCAGGTGTTCACTTTGTTTTCTACTCCGATGCCCATTTGCAGAAAATGTCACCCAGAATCAGGATTGTTGCTCTTAGTTCCGGGATACTGAAGATGGAGACTTCAGACAAAAACGGCTATCAGTTGATGGAAGTTGCCTACCACATCGACTTTGATGGTTGCATCAACCTAACTACTGGGTGGAAGGAGTTTGTGGCAGAGTCCGGATTTGAGGATGGTGATGTGGTTATGGTTATGTTCTCCAGGGAAGATGATTCTCTGACGTTCAGAATTTATGTGCTGTAGGTTTAAATGTGGCAAACGACGCTGGTTGTCAGATATGTGTGCGTTTGTCTATGTTACCGTAATTTTTTTTAAACAATGTATGTGAGATGGTTGAATTCTATGTTATTACCAGATGGTCTGGAATATTTTTTCCGTATATTATTACCTGCGGTATTTTTTTATGTAATGCTTCGTGTTTTGGCTAAAGCAGAACTTTTTTTATAATTTTTTTTGAATTGGCAAAATTTAAAGTTGAACTGATGTACATAGCTTGAGGACGAAACATATACATGCTGATGACGGATGTTGGACCGCTTGGGTTTAGTTTGTTGAACTTGCATGTTCTTAATAGTAGTATTGAAGTATTTTTGGATGTGAATAGCAAGAGCACTGGTTTGCTTTATATCATTTTTTCATAATATTGTCAGGAAATTAGGGCCAAATTATTTTTTTAATTTGAACAGTGATAGTAATAGTATTTTTTAAATAAGAAGAATTTTATGTTGCTGCACAATACATTTTTACTTGAACCTTCTGAATTTTAGCACTTGAACTTTTTAAAATTTTGTTTGTGAAAATTTTGTTGCAATCTTCTACGTTAAAGTATGCTTTTATATAGTCATGTCTCAAAAAAAAGGTTTTTTTGTTTAGCTTTCTAATTTTTTTACAACTAACATGTGTTTGAACTTTTGTACATTGTTATTTCTAGAATAATATTTTATGAGGGTTATTTTTAAATTATATGCATTTGTTCCTTTTAAATTGGTTCATGTGTGATTGGTAGGAATTTTGTATTTGGGTTGTACTGTTGCATTGGGTCGTTCCCTGGAGGCATTGTTTTCGGACGAGATAGGTCGTCCGCCCATCTGTGCACTGCAGCGTGTGCGTGTGGTTTGGGTTTAGTCCCACCTCGCTAGGCGAAGGGGCTCTCAACCTTTTTATAAGCGCTATTGAATCCCACCTGTCAAACTCCTCTGAACAGTTACCTGAACGCTTATACACGGTGCGCTCTCTCTCTCTCATGACCTGTGGGCCCTTGACGGTAGGCCCTGCGTTGGGGAGATTTACTAGGGATTCGCCAACGGTATCCCCATGGGCTCGAGTTCAAGTGTCAACCTGGGCTAGGGCCTGTCTTTCTACGGGCGGTCAACTTTTTTTGGTTTTGAATCTAGTACTTGACTCCATCAGTAACTTGGACTTATACTTTCGTTGTAGTTCTTGTGAGTTTTGTCAAACTGTTCTTTTGTCTTTGAGTTTTTGACTCACTTTTTTTCTTGTTGTTGTGATTATTGTCAAAGGTTTTCTTCTTTTATTTGTTAGCATTATAGTACTTGCTTGTAAACTAAGTTGTATTGAGGGTTCATTCAAAGTAGAACTTCTGTGTTTAGGCTCACATTTTTTTTGATATATTTGCAAACTGTTGCTTCTTTGTTCCTTATTTATACTAGTAAATTTGTATTGTTCGTTCAATTGTACTTTACTGTCATTCTTTAGTCTGCCAGTGAGTAATATAAGCCGATTCTGATGCTTTTTAACTTTTCTGTTGTAGTACTTGCTAATTTTCTAGCAGCTACATATGGATGAAAAACTAGGACTGCACCGAGGGGCATAGTTGTACTGAGACGTCTTCCTTGTATGGACTTGCCCCCATTATCAATCTTAGGGGGGTGTGGGTGCGTGGGGGTGGGAAACGGAATAATCGCACTGCACCGAGGAGCATAGCTGTACTGACACATCTTCCTTCTATGGACTTGCCCCCATTATCTATCTTAGGGGGGGTGTGGGTGCGTGCGGGTGGGAAACAGAATAACCGCACTGTGCCTATCAAACGAGCGCACTGCCGCGTTAGCGCGAGGCCGAGCCGGGGGGAGGGGTGTTGGGACCCCCTTCCCCATCCCGGCGAGGCCGACCCAGGAACGAGCTGTAGCAGGAAACGACGCGGTGTGCCGCGGCGTCGCATGCGGAGGAGAGTCTGTAACATGACTTTCCCCATTATCTATCTTAGGGGGGTGTGGGTGCGTGGGGGTGGGAAACAGAATAACCACACTGCGCCTGTCAGGAGCCCCCTACCCCATCCCGGCGAGGCCGAGCCAGGAACGACCCGTAGCAGGCAACGACGCGGCGTGCCACGGTGTCGCATGCGGAAGCGAGTCTGTAACATGACTTGCCCCATTATCTATCTTAAGGGGGGTGCGTAGGGGTGTGAAAGAGAATAACCGCACTGCGGCGAGGGGCATAGTTGTACTGGCACATCTTCCTTGTATGTACTTGCCCCCATTATCTATCTTAGGGGGGTGTGGGTGGGAAACAGAATAACGGCACTACACCGAGAGGCATAGTTGTTTTGACACATCTTCCTTGTATGGACTTGCCCCCATTATCTATCTTAGGGGGGTGTGGGTGCGTGGGGGTGGCAAACAAAATAACCGCACTCCGCCTGTCAAACGAGGCCGAGCCGGGGGGAAGGGGGTCGGGACCCCCCTCCCCCATCCTGGCGAGGCCGAGCCAGGAATGAGCCATAGCAGGCGATGACGCCGCGTGCCGCGGCGTCGCATGCAGAGGCGAGTCCGTAACATGACTTGCCCACATTATCTATCTTATGGGCGGTGCATGGGGGTGGGAAACAGAATAACCGCACTGCACTAAGGGGCATAGTTGTACTGACACACCTTCCTTGTATGGACTTGCCCCCATTATCTATCTTAGGGGGTGTGGGTGTGTGAGGGTGGGAAACAGAATAACCGCACTACACCGAGGGGCAGAGTTGTACTGACACATCTTCCTTGTATGTACTTGCCCACATTATCTATCTTAGGGAGGGGGTGTGGGTGCGTGGGGGTGGGAAACGAAATAACCGCACTGCACCGAGGGGCAGAGTTGTACTGAGACATCTTCCTTGTATGGACTTGCCCCCATTATCTATCTCAGGGTGGTGTCGGTGCATGGGGGTGGGAAACAGAATAACCGCACGGCACCGAGGGGCATAGTTGTACTAACACATCTTCCTTGGATGGACTTGCCCCCATTATCTATCTTAGGGGGATGTGGGTGCGTGGGGGTGGGAAACAGAATAACCGCACTGCGCCTGTCAAATGAGCACACTGCCACGTTAGCGCGAGGCCGAGTCGGGGGGAGGGGTCGGGACGCCCCCTCCATATCCCTACGAGGTCGAGCCAGGAACAAGCTGTAGAAGGCAACGACGCGGCGTGCCGCAGCATCACATGCGGAGGCGAGTCCGTAAAATGACTTGCCACATTATCTATTTTAGGGGGGTGTGGGTGTGTGGGGGTGCGAAACAGAATAACCGCACTGCACCGAGGGGCATAGTTGTACCGACACATCTTCCTTGTATGGACATGCCCCCATTATCTATCTTAGGGGGGTGTGGGTGCGTGGGGGTGGGAAACAGAACAACCGCACTGCACCAAGGGTCATAGTTGTACTGACACATCTTCCATGTATGGACTTGCCCCTATTATCTATCTAAGGGGGGGTGTGGGTGGGAAGCAGAATAACCGCACTGCACCGAGGGGCATAGTTGTACTGACACATCTTCCTTGTATGGACTTGCCCCCATTATCTATCTTAGGGGGGTGTGGGTGCGTGGGGGTGGGAAACAGAATAACGGTACTGCGCCTGTCAAATGAGCGCACTACCGCGTTAGCTCGAGGTCGAGCCAGGGGGAGGGGCTCGGGACGCCCCCACCATATCCCTGCGAGGCCAAGCCCGGAACGAGCCATAGCAGGCAACGACACGGTGTGCCGTGGCGTCGCATGCGGAGGTGAGTCCGTAACATGACTTTCCCTATTATCTATCTTAGGGGGGTGTGGGTGCGTGGGGGTGCGAAACAGAATAACCGCACTACACCGAGAGGCATAGTTGTACTGTCACATCTTCCTTGTATGGACTTTCCCCCATTATCTACCTTGGGGGGGTGTGGGTGCGTGGGGGTGGGAAACGGAATAACCGCACCGCGCCTATCAAACAAGCGCACTGCCAAGCGAGGCCGAGCCTGGGGGTAGAGGGGGTGTCCCCGACCCCATCCCGGAGAGGCCGAGCTAGGAACGAGCCGTAGCAGGCAACGACGCGGCATGTAGTGGCGTCGCATGCGGAGGCGAGTCCGTAACATAACTTGCCCACATTATCTATCTTACGGGGGGTGTGGGTGCGTGTGGGTGGGAAACAGAATAACCGCACTGCACCGAGGGGCATAGTTGTACCGACACATCTTCCTTGTATGGACTTGCCCCCATTATCTAACTTAGAGGGGTTGTGGGTGCGTGGGGATGGGAAACAGAATAACCGCACTGCACCGAGGGGCATAGTTGTACTGACACATCTTCCTTGTATGGACTTGCCCCCAATATCTATCTTAGGGGGGTGTGGGTGGTGTGGGTGGGAAACAGAATAACCGCACTGCTCGAGGGGCATAGTTGTACTAACACATCTTCCTTGTATGGATTTGCCCCCATTATCTATCTTAGGGGGTGTGTGGGTGTGTGGGGGTGGGAATTAGAATAACCGGACTGGACCGAGAGGCATAATTGTTTTGACACATCTTCCTTGTATGGACTTGCCCCTATTATTTATCTTAGGGGGTGTGGGTGGGAAACAGAATAACCGGACTGCGCCGAGGGTCATAGTTGTAATGTCACATCTTCCTTGTATGGACTTGCCCCCATTATCTATCTTAAGAGGGTGGGTGCGTGGGGGTGGGAAACAGAATAACCACACTGCGCCTGTCAAACAAGCGCACTGCCGTGTTAGCGCGCAACCAAGCGGGGGGGGGGGAGGGGGTCGGGACCACCCACCCCCATCCCGGCGAGGCCGAGCAAGGAACGAGCCATAGCAGGCGACGATGCTGCGTGCCGCAGCGTCGCATGCGGAGGCGAGTCCATAACATGACTTGCCCCATTATCTATCTTAGGGGGGGTGGGTGCATGGGGGTGGGAAATAGAATAACCCCACTGCACCGAGGGCCATAGTTTTACTGACACATCTTCCATGTATGGACTTGCCCCCATTATCTATCTTAGGGGGGTGTGGGTGGGAAACAGAATAACCGCACTGCACCGAGGGGCATAGTTGTACTGACACATCTTCCTTGTATGGACTTGCCCCCATTATCTATCTTAGGGGGTGTGGGTGCATGGGGGTGGGAAACAGAATAACGACACTGCGCCTGTCAAATGAGCGCACTGCCGTGTTAGCTCGAGGCCGAGCCGGGGGGAGGGGCTCGGGACGCCCCCTCCATATCCCTGCGAGGCTGAGCCAGGAACGAGCCGTAGCAGGCAACGATGTGGCGTGCCGTGCGGTCGCATGCGGAGGCGAGTCCGTAACATGACTTGCCCTATTATCTATCTTAGGGGGGTGTGGGTGCGTGGGGTGCGAAACAGAATAACCGCACTACACCGAGAGGCATAGTTGTACTGTCACATCTTCCTTGTATGGACTTTCCCCCATTATCTATCTTGGGGGTTGTGGGTGCGTGGGGGTGGGAAACAGAATAACCGCACCGCGTCTGTCAAACATGCGCACTGCCAAGCGAGGCCGAGTCGGGGGGCAGAGGGGGTGTCCCCGACCACATCCCGGAGAGGCCAAGCCAGGAACGAGACGTAGCAGGCGACGACGCGGCGTGCAGTGGCGTCGCATGCGGAGGCGAGTCCGTAAGATGACTTGCCCACATTATCTATCTTACGGGGGGTTTGGGTGCGTGTGGGTGGGAAACAGAATAACCGCGCTGCACCGAGGGGCATAGTTGTACCGACACATCTTCCTTGTATGGACTTGCCCCCATTATCTATCTTAGAGGGGGTGTGGGTGCGTGGGGGTGGGAAACAGAATAACCGCACTGCCCCGAGGGGCATAGTTGTACTGACACATCTTCCTTCTATGGACTTGCCCCCAATATCTATCTTAGGAGGGTGTGGGTGCATGTGGGTGGGAAACAGAATAACTGCACTGCTCGAGGGGCATAGTTGTACCGACACATCTTCCTTGTATGGACTTGCCCCCATTATCTATCTTGGGGGGGGGGGTGCGTGGGGGTGGGAATTAGAATAACCGGACTGCACCGAGAGGCATAATAGTTTTGACACATCTTCCTTGTATGGACTTGCCCCTATTATTTATCTTAGGGGGGTGTGGATGGGAAACAGAATAACCGGACTGCACCGAGGGTCATAGTTGTAATGACACATCTTGCTTGTATGGACTTGCCCTCGTTATCTATCTTACGAGGGTGGGTGCGTGGGGGTGGGAAACAGAATAACCGCACCGCGCCTGTCAAACAAGCGCACTACCGCGTTAGCGCACAGCCGAGCCAGGAACGAGCCGTAGCAGGCGATGACGCGGCGTGCCACGGCATCGCATGTGGAGGTGAGTCCGTAACATGACTTGACCACATTATCTATCTTAGGGGGGGTGTGGGTGCGTGGGGTTGGGAAACAGAATAACCGCACTGCACCGAGGGGCATAGTTGTACTGACACATCTTCCTTGTATGGACTTTCCCCCATTATCTCTCTTAGGGGGGTGTGGGTGCGTGGGGGTGGGAAACAGAATAATCGCACTTCACCGAGGGCCATAGTTGTATGGAAACATCTTCCTTGTATGGACTTGCCCCCATTATCTATCTTAGGGGTGTGTGGGTGGGAAACAGAAGAACTGCACTACACCGAGGGGCATAGTTGTACTGACAAATCTTCCTTCTATGGACTTGGCCCCATTATCTATCTTAGGGGGGGTGGGGGCGTGGGGGTGGGAAACATAATAACCGCGTTGCGCTTGTCAAATGAGTGCACTTCCACGTTAGCGCGAGGCCGAGCATGGAACGAGCTGTAGCAGGCGACGACGCGGTGTGCCGCGGCGTCGCATGCGGAGGCGAGTCCGTAACATGACTTGCCCCATTATCTATCTTAGGGGGTGGGGGTGTGGGTGCGTGGGGGTGGGAAACAGAATAACCGCACTGCACCAAGGGGCATAGTTGTACTCACTACTAGGAAAAGGGCTATAGATGAAATTGACACTAATGGCGCACCAGAGAAGTGGTGCGCCACTACTATATACTAATGGCGCACCATTTGGTGATGAACCATTACTATGGAAAACACTAATGGCGCACCAGACACAAGGTGCGCCACTAGTAACAATTTCTTTTCCCATTTTTCCAAACATACTAATGGCGCATCCGGGCAAAGTGCGCCATTACTAGTTCTAACTAGTAATGGCACACCAGCCATAGAGTGCGCCAGTATTGTATTTTTTTTATTCTTTTTTTTGCAAAACTACTTATGGCGCACCGTGGCACAGTGCGCCATTAGTATATATATATATATATATATATATATATATATATATATATATATATTACTTTTTTGCAAAACTACTAATGGCGCATGGATGTGTGGTGCGCCATTAGTATGTTGTGTTACTAATGTCGCATGTCTCTGTGGTGCGCCACTAGTAACCTGGGACCAGCTGGATATTTTGGACAACCACACCTACACACTCACTTTCCCCACTTCATTCCCTCCACCTCATTTTCCAAGCTTGTCGGCTGCCTCCTCCTCCTCACCTCATTTGCACCATAGATTCATCAAAATTAAGTGGTGAAATTACCTTTTTTTGATAGGTAAGTAAGGGGAAAGCTATCTTCATGTTGTAGATCTACTTTTTTTCTCCCTAGCTCGCTCCAACAACGTGCACATGCACTTTTTGTGGCCTAGCTAGATCTATGTATGTTTGTGGTGTTGCATATATGTTTGTGTTTGCAGGTACCGGTATTTGAAATGCGTTAGTTGCCAATATTTTGCCGGAATGTTGATTCATTTCCGTTTCGGGGAGAATTTTGGCACTATGCATTCTTTTTGGTCCTATTTTTAGGGAAAGTCATGCCAAATTTTTTCTTGGTTATAAAATATCGTTTTGCTCTACCCCACTGGCGATCATGGTCCGCACAATGACCGAAGGCATCGTGAATACGTTTTGGAGCTCCGCGAAGGCCGAGATGCTTCAAAAGAACGAGACGGAGATAAGATGTCCGTGTCGAAGATGCAAGCTGAAGAGCCTTATTGCGGACCCAGATTTCGGGCAGGTGCAGGACCACCTGCTCTTGCGTGGTTTCATGGATGGCTATCGGTGGCAAGGTGATGAAGATGACTATGAAGTCGTCCATGGGGGGCGGGCAAGAAATGAGGAAGGGCAACAAGACAACCACCGCGGCGAGGGCGGGCGAGAAGACGAAGAATCTCCAAGACATGATCACGACGGTGATGCTGTACACAGTCATCATGTAGAAGATGCCGGACATGATGATGAGGAAGATCAAGATGAAGGGCATGATCATGAAGATGAAGATGCCGAGCAGACGACGATGGAGGTTGGGTGCAGGACCCTCATGTTCAAGAGCTACTTCTCAAGAAGACGGATAACGCAAGAGCTGCCGCCCGAGAGAAAGCCAAGCTGGATCAACTGGAGATAGACGCGGTTACTCCATTGTATGAAGGATGCAGGCCCGAGGATACCCGCCTGAAAGTAACGCTCATGGCTCTGGAGATGAAGGTAAAACACAAAATGACCGATACATGCTTCGACGAGAACATGTCATTCTGGCACGAACGTCTTCCCAAGGGGAACAAGTGCCCAACCAGTTTCGAGGAGGCGAAGAAAATCATGTGTCCTCTGGATTTACCGCACGTGAAATACCATGTGTGCATGAAAAATTGCATCATTTATTGGGACGAGCACGCGGAGTCTATCATATGTCCGGTGTGCGGCGTCACTCGATACAAGAAGAGGAAGAAAGCTCCTCGAAAATCAGTGTGGTACTTTCCGATCACTCCTCGTCTGCAGCGGTATTTCACGGACCCTAAGGTAGCAAAGCTCCTGCGTTGGCACACGGATTGGGAGAAGAAGAAGCGGGACGATGACGGAAATGATCCGGAGATAAATAAAAAACACAAGATGCTGAGTCACCCTAAGGATGCGAGCCAGTGGCAAGCGTTGAACTTCGAAGACCCAAAATTTGGGAAGGATCCAAGGAACATCGTGCTGGGCGCGAGCACCGATGGAGTCAATCCGTTTGGCAGCCAGAGAAGCACACATAGCACCTGGCCTGTGTTTGTGTGGATGTACAACCTTCCCCCCTGGTTGCGCATGAAGAGGAAGTACATTCACATGAGTATGCTAATTGAAGGGCCGAAACAACCAGGGAACGACATCATTCTGTATCTGGGGATGCTGAAAGAGGAGCAAGACACGTTGTGGAAAATGCTAGCCAATACGTGGGACGCCGCAGAGAAAGAATATTTCCCTATGAGAGCCGCACTGCTCACGACGGTGCATGACTATCTCGGGTACGGATATCTCGCGGGGTAGGTGGTCCAAGGATTTTCTGGATGCGTAAGGTGCATGGATGACACAACGTATCGCTAGCAAGATAGAGATCCCGGGTCTTCGAAAACCGTGTTCATGGGACATCAAAGGTGACTTCGCGACAATGACCCGTGGAGGAAACGCAAGGATCTGTTCGATGGTGAAACCGAACCCCGAAGACGCCCGCGTACGAGGAGCGTCGAGGAAATAGACGAGCTGTTGAAAAACTGGAAAGATTGCGCACTGCCGGGAAAGAAGCAAAAGGTGCCAGAACCGGGAAAGAAGCGAAAGGTGCCAGAGCTGCTGCTGAAGGTATGGAAAACGAGGTCTGGTTTCTGGGACTTGCCGTACTAGAAGATCCACCGTGTGCCTCACAGCCTTGATGCCATGCATATCACGAAGATCGTGTGCGAGAGTCTTCTTGGTACCCTACTCAACATGCTAGAGAGGTCCAAAGATGGGCCGAAAGCAAGGGCAGAGTTGAAATCAATGGGCATCAGGCAGGAGCTTCACGCTAATGATGATGATGATGATGATGATGATGATGATGAGGCGAAGCAGTACACAGAAAGTCGTCGCACAGGCAAAAAGGCCAAGAAGACCAAAAATGAGTACCCTCCCGCGTGCTTCACTCTAAGTCAGGAGGAGATCAAGCAGTTTTTCACCTACCTCGTAGGAGTAAAACTTCCTTACGGTTACGCGGGGAAGATAAGCAGATACCTAGACCCAGCGATGCAGAAGTTCAGCGGGATGAAGTCTCACGACTGTCACATGCTGATGATGCAGATACTTCCAGTTGCAATCCATGGGATCATGGACGCGCACGTCCGTGAAACACTATTCGGCCTATGCAAATTTTTTGATGTCATCTCTCGAAAGTCGATTGGCGTGAGGCAACTTAGAAGGCTATAGGAAGAGATCGTGGTGATACTATGCGAGCTTGAGATGTACTTCCCGCCTGCATTCTTCGAAGTTATGGTGCATCTGCTGGTCCATATCATGGAGGATATCATCCAACTCGGGTCGACGTTCCTGCACAGCATGATGCCGTTCGAAAGGATGAATGGTGTCATCAAAGGATATGTTCCTGCACAGCATGATGCCAGGGGCTTTCTGACCGAAGAGTGCATCTCCTACTGCATGAATTATCTAGGCATATAGAACCCCGTTGGTCTGCCCGTCAACAGGCACCTTGGCAGGCTTGCTGGATGGGGTCACCGTGAGGGTCGCCGCGAAATGCATGTCGACTTCGAGGGTCGACTCGCCGACTTTGAAAGAGCAAACCTAGTCGCGCTACAACACATAGATGTGGTCGATCCTTGGGTGGTAGAGCACAAAACCTTTATTGAGAAGACGTACAATGACCGAGGCCAATAGAGGACGGAGGGAGATATAATCAAAGAGCACAACGCATGTTTCACGCGTTGGTTCAAGCAGAAGCTTCTGTCGTACCCTTTACATGAGGATTCTTCCGCGGAAGAACAACTCATATTCGCCTTGTCACAGGGCGCCGAGACCAACCAGATGACCTATGAGGCGTACGATATCAACGACTACACATTATACACCGAGGACAAGGACATGAAGAACGATGGTTATCAGAACTCCGGGGTAACGATGGAATCCTACACCGGTAACGACAAGGATAGATACTATGGAAGGATCGAGGAGATCTGGGAGCTAAGCTACGCTGGAGAGAAGGTCCCGATGTTCCGTGTCAGATGGGCCAAGAGCGTCCTAAAAGAAGACCGGTATTTCACCACCATGGTTATACCCGAAGCCAAATCCAATACCGCGGGTGCAAACGTCACCGCGAAAAATGAGCCATGGGTACTAGCTTCCCAATTGGACCAATGCTTCTTCATTACCGACCCGTCAAAGCCCAGTCGTGTTGTCGTGAGGAGAGGCAAAAGGAAGATCATTGGAATCGATGGAGTCGCCAATGAGCAAGACTTCGACAAGTACGGCGACCAAAAGATGGAACGTGATGACGATGATGAAGTAGCAGCATACACCACAAGAAGAAGCAGGACCACCCTACCTAAAGGACGTCCATTCCACAGAAGAACTCCATTTGCGAAAAAGAAGGGCAAGAAGATTTTGAACAGATAGCTAGCTAAGATCGATTGTATTTAAATCATAGTCTTCATTTCTCGATTGTATTTCATGGGCACTTTTTGATATAATGAATATTTTTGAATTTCATGGGCACTTATTGAATTCATGAGGACACTCGATCTCGATCCGCCTCCATCTCAATCTCGACTCCCCCTCCATCTCGATCTCGATCCCCCTCCATCTCGATTGCTATCCCCCTCCATCTCGATCTCGATCCCACCCGCACACTCCCCCGCTAGCTCCAACGCCGCCGCCGACCCACCGCACCCTCCCCCGCTCCACCACCGCTGACAAGCACCGGCACCCCGCACCCTCCCACGCTCCACCGCCGCCAACGAGCACCCCCCGCACCCTCCCCCGCTCCACCGCCGCCGCCGATGATATTTTCAAGTAACAAATTTGACGATATTTTTAAAAAAATTATTACTGTTTTTATAAAAAATTATTACTGTTTCGTATGCATATTCATTTTCTAAAAGATAATAATAATAAAGTGTAGACTACAAGTGTTGTTAAACAACAATTATTACTGTTTTTATAAAAAATATTACTGTTTCATATATATATATATATATTCATTTTTTGAAAAATAAAAAAACATACTAATGGCGCACCGGCCCGGCCATTGCTATCTAAAAAAAGATTTCTAATTTCGCACCGACAGGTGGTGCGCCATTGCTATCTAAAAAAAAGATTTCTAATGGCGCACCGACTGGTGGTGCGCCATTAGTAAGCTTCCCCTAGCTAATTCCTCCGTCTTCCTCGCCAGATCCCCTTTGTCCCTCTCTCCCTCGCCAGATCCACCCGCGCGCTGCCCCGACCCACGACGCCGCCGCCCCGACCCCCACCGGACTCCACCCCCACCGCCTCCGCGCCCCCGCGCCCCCACCCCCGCCACCCCGACCCCCGCCGGACTCCACCCCCGCTTTCCTCCTCGCCGTCGGCGCCGAGCAGCGATGCAGCACCGTACGCCCCCCCCCCCCCCCCCCCCCGACCCTCCTCCTCCCCTTGCCCCTCCTCCTCCTCCCCTTGCCCCCCGCCTGTGCAGCTGACGGACCCTTCTCTGTCTCGCAGGGCAAGGTCTCCCGCGCCTATACGACACCGATGCCTCCACCGTCTACGGCGTCTGCGCCTTCTTCCACCTCCGGCCACCGCGGCCTCACCGTCGATCGACGTCACCTTGTCAAACCCGGCCCCGCACGAGCTCGCCATTGTCTTCCTCTCGATGAGCTGCACCAGTTCCCCTCCCCCCCTTCGATTTCATCGCTGTAGACTATCGCACCACCGCGCCCCGTGCTCCCCTCGGCCCCTAGCTGCGCCCTGTCCCCGCCCAGATGCGCTCACCACACCGCGACCGCGCCTCCACTACGCTCGGGCCATGCCTCCACTATGTATTTTGTCCAGCCATTGTTTTTTAGTGCAAATTTCTCGTGTATGTGTGTGTGATCGATTCTATTCTTCTTAACCTTGTGTCTTGTGTGATCGATTCTATTCCGCATAAGTGGATGGAGCATCTGTAGATGCAGGTGCTTGGTTAGCGTAAATTGCAGGGTGCAAGGGGAGGGAGTTAGTACTGATTATGGTAGAATTATGGTAGGACGAGTGTCGTAAAACTTAAACATGCTGCCAATCTTGTGGCTGCAACGGAAGAGTTCATGCAGAAAAAAATACAGGCTTTAAAAATGTTTGTGAGTTTCTAGTTCCAAGATATAAGGAGGAAGACAAGTCTTCTAGAATTGTTAAATCTAGTGATGTGATAAAAGATGACATTGCTGCTGAAATTAGTGACACCGAAATAGCTGATGTGTCTAACGGTAATTAGTCTCTGAATTTTGACAGTGCGGACTACTTCTTTTCATACCTATGCAGCTTTATCTCGCCTCATAATTTGAGTTTATTTGTTTTACTGACAAGATATCCGGTTTTTGTTGTTAGATATCTGAATTGAGAAAAAACATAGCTTTTGCGGTCTTTGAGGCAAAACTTGCTTCCATGCTCTGCTTCAGATAGCACACAGACAAGATACTACTCCATATACTACTAATACTACTACTGTATTTCAGTTCAAAGTTCAAAATGCTGGTACTGAGATTTTCATTTCCAATGAGTGATGTTTTTCCTAGCAGTAGAAAAAACATAGCAACTTCTCTGATTTTGTAAAGTTGTTCTTATATGGGTGAAACTTCACTTGTTTTTAGGCTAGTGCAGGGTGTTGCTTCTTCTGTATGGGCCAACTATGTCACAAATAAATTGTTCCTTCTTCTGTATTTTACATGTAATGACTTGCAAAGATGATGATCATCTTGCTAGTTTGCTAGGTTTTGTCTCCGACCATTGTGTCATGATGATATTGCAGGTACCCCGAGAGGCCCTTGAGTTTGCCGGAATGTCGATTAACTTCCGTTCCGGCTAATTCGGGTACTCCATATGTCCTATTTTCAGCAAAGGTCATGCTGAAATTTTCCGTGAATTTTAGCATGACTTTGCTAATAATAGGGAATATGGGGTACTTGCAACTAATGCATGGGCCGGGGTATCTTAGTACATAGTTATGTAGGATCAACTGCCCGGCCATTCTTACGGCATTAAACCATAGGTGGCAATAGAGCCAAGTGATTAGGCCCAACTTAGAATTCTCCTTAGCATCGATAAACCCTAGATGATAAACCCAACATAGGTGGCAATAGAGCCAAGTGATTAGTGCCAAGTGATTGGGCCCAACCTAGGCTGCCTCAGTGTCGTGGTATTCTCACGGGGGCGGGGGTGGGTGGGTGCAAGACGACATATGCCACAAGGTGGCTTCGTGTGAGGGCAAGACTGCTGCTGATAGGCCCGGGAGCGGGTATGCGAATAGCACGCGGTAGTCTACCCAGGTTCGGGGCTCTCCGGAGAGATAACACCCCTACTCCTGCATGTCTGAGTATATGTGGTATATCTGGTACAGAGTGCTCCTGGAGCTGTATCTGAGGTCAGTGCCGTAGGCATCTGACCTCGTATATGTGTCATATGTGTGTGCTAGCTAGCTAACTTGCTAGCTATCATGCATGCGTGGAGTGCTTGTCCAGGGAGCCATTGTGGCCGGCCAAGTGCATGTGGCGTGGCCATCTCTCTGGTGGATGGATGGATGGGTGCCTTATATAGTGTGGCTAGCTTAGTATGTAAGCTATGTGGTGGTATGGGAGCAAGGCATGGTGGGTGTCATGCTTGTCCCCTGGGTCACTTCATAAATAGTGCCAGGGGACAAGTGACACTGTACATGATGGCTGGGCGTCACATGAATAGTGTCGGGTACGGTCGTCATGTCGGGGTCGCGTCAGGCTGCAGTTGACTTCGGGAAGCCAGCAGTCGGCCGCCCGCAGTTGGCCTGGTGGTGCAGTCGGCAGCCAGTAGTCGGCAGCCAGCAGTCGGCAGCCAGCAGTCGGCCTGGTGGCGCAGTCGGCAGCCAATAGTCGGCCTGGTGGCGCAGTCGTCCTGGTGGCAGAGTCGGCAGCCAGCAGTCGGCCTGGTGGCACAGTCGGCAGCCAGCAGTCGGCCTGGTGGCGCAGTCGGCAGCCAGCTGTCGGCCTGGTGGCGGAGTCGGCAGCCACCAGTCTGCCTGGTGGCGCAGTCGGCAGCCAGCAGTCGGCCTGGTGGCGGAGTCGGCAGCCAGCAGTCGGCCTGGTGGCGCAGTCAGCAGCCAGCAGTCGGCCTGGTGGCGCAGTCAGCAGCCAGCAGTCGGCCTGGTGGCGCAGTCAGCAGCCAGCAGTCGGCAGCCGACCGGGAAGTCGGACTGAGGGGCATTGCTAGCCCCGATGTCTTGAAATATCGTCTCGCCGTCTTCGGGGTATCCGTGTCCAATTACTCCGACAGTAGCCCCCAAGCCTCCTGGCAACTTGGCAAAGTTGGGCGGAGGTTTTTTGGTGAGTGTTCATGGAAATGATCATGCAAAAAGACAAAGTTAGTCCACGCAGATATATCAAATGTTTTCTTTTAGCATTGCAAGTGTTATGCGGAGGGTGCCGACTCGGTTTCGTCCGAGCCCCCTTAATCTTTTTCGTGTTCCCTCTGCTTTTTGGCTTGTGCTCTTGCTCGCCGGACAGCCGCTCTGCGGTCTGTGGCTGAGAGTGGGCCACGAAGCGGAGTGTACAGTACTCAGAGTCTGGGAGCAGATTCAACCGAGTAGATACTTGTAAAGGAAACGGTCGGGTCGCCCGAAGCGTTTTTCTTCCCGGACGTTTTTCGCGTGGGTGGCCTCCAGCGTTCACTCTTGCTAGTCGGACAGCCGCTCTACGGTCTGTGACTAAGAGTGGGCCTTTGGTACCGCGCACGGTACTAAGCCGTCTGCGGGAACTAACGTCTCAGGCCAAGCGGCCAGCCCCCGGGCCAACTCTAGCTGGCGCCGGGGTGAACAGTGATGCTACTGTAATAAAATGCGGAGACAGCCCCCGAGCATTGCTCGGGGTTATCCGTGCTTGCGTCGTGCAAAATAATATGCGGGTGAGGAGCTCACATTGATTTTCGTGTAGTCGAGAAGGAGGTTGCCAAAGACAGCCGGCGCGGCTCGGCGCTCGCGGAGCATGCCGGCGCACCCGCTGGGTGCAGGCTTCGAGTCTCCGGGTGCTCGAAGGGGTCCAGGCCGGTCAGGCTCGACCGACCAGGCAGCGAGGCATCTTGCAGCGCCTATTTTCTTCTTCTCTCTCTTCTGCCGGCTGCTGGGAGCCGGACAAAAACTCTTCTCTTGTCTGCAATCTTCCATGGGGGCGCGCCAGTGCACCCACTAGGTGTAGCCCCCGAGATTCGGGCCGACTGCTCAGCAGTCGGGCCGGATCTTCCGATGACTACTTTGTCTTCTTCTTCGCGGGGGCGAGTCAGCGCACCCGCTGGGTGTAGCCCCCGAGATTCGGGCCGACTGTTGAGCAGTCGGGCCGGATCTCCCGGTGACTACTTTGTCTTCTTCTCTTTTTCTTCTTCAGCCGGCTGGGCGGGCGGACCCCGACACAGTAGTCGGGCTCTTTGCAGCCGGCCAGGCAGCCAGCGGTCGGACGCACATCTGGCAGTCGGACGCACATTTCTTTCTTTTTTTCCTTGTCAGCCGGCTGTTGACTTGGTCAGTCGGACCTCTTTTCCTTTGCACGAGCAGCTGGCCACAGCGGGCAGTCGGCCCTTTTTCTTTTTGTCCCAGCCAGATGGGCAGTCGACCCTTCTTCTGCACAAGCAGCCGGCCCGATTTTTCCTCTTTTTTTTTCTTCTTTTTTTTAGTTGGCCTGCTACTTTGGCATCTGAGCAGCGGTCCTTCTGCTCTCTTTTTTTGTCTTTTTCTATCAAAGCCGGATGGGCAACCGACCTTTCTCCTGCAGGAGCAACCGGCCACAGCGGGACGCGGCGGGAGCCGGCGGCCAGGACGCGGCAAAAACCAGTGCCGCGCGGGCGCCCGGGGGCCGGTGCCGGCGAGGGACACGGTTGCGGCCGGGTGCGTAGGAGCCGGAGCCGGCGAGGGGAGCAGCCGGGTGCTCAGGAGCCGGAGTCGGCGAGGGGCGCAGCGGTGGCCAGGTGCTCGGCAGCTGGAGCCGGCGAGGGGCGTGGCAGCGGCCGGGTGCTCGGGAGCCGGAGCCGGCGAGGGGAGCAGCAGGGTGCTCGAAAGCCGGAGCCGGCGAGGGAAGCCCTGTGCTCGGGAGCCGGAGCCCGCGAGGGGCGGACCCGGCGGAAGCAGATCTCTCGTCGCGGGCGGAGGCAGCAGGCAGGGCGCGGGGCAGGAGCGTGGCGACCTGGCAGGCGACTCGAGAGGAGCCGGACCTGGCGCATCAGCGCGGGAGAGGCCGGAGCGGGGCGGGAGTCCTAGAACCCGGCGCAGCGGCGCGGGAAGAGTCGAACCCGGCGCTGCGGGCGGAGACGGCGGAGCAGCGCGGGAGGACCGAGGCGATGCCTGCGCAGGCGGAGGCGCGGAAGGCCGGGCGGATGCAGACGCGCGCGGAACCAGGAGCCGGCCGTGTCGTGGAGCAGAGGTCAAGCGCGGAAGGCCGAGTGGCGCGGGCCCGACAGAGGCGAGGCGGATGCAGCCGGTGCTGGCTAGGGCGGTGCTGGGACGGAGCGGAGCCGGGGCTTGGAGGTGCGCGTGGACGAGGCCCACGAGCGGCACTCGGGCGCGGAGTGGGCGTCGGACAGCAGCCGGTGTGCGCGAGTCATGAGGACGCGGCGTCCGCGAGCGTGGCGGCGAGCAGCTTGGAGATGGACAGGCGCGGGGAAGCGGAGGCGAGCCAGCATAGCCGCGCGCCCGCGCGAGCGTAGAAGAGGAGAGGCGCGCGTCGCGTACCGCTGCGTGCACATGAACCGTGCTAGCTAGCTACGCAAGCCTACACAGCCGAATCCATCGGCTTTGCTGGCTGGCTAGCTAGCTAGCTTAGGCACAAACGCGTGCACGTACAGGGACGGACGAGCTTGGGACAGCCGCGGAGCAGGGCGAAGCTACGAGCGCACAGACCGAAGGCAGACGACGACGACGCACGCCGTCCTGCACGGTCGCGCCGGAGGCATGCTGATGTCGAGCCCCTGACCGGTGCCGGAGAGATGGATGCGACGTCGCAGTGATGGTGATGATGGCGAGGCCGACGGCGAGGACGCGCCGCCCCTCGTGGCCACTCTGGGGGCATGTCGAAGTCGAGCCACCGAGCGCTACCGGAGAGACGGCGCGACGCCGCGGCGGAGATGACGAAGATGGTCCCGCCCGGACTGTGAAACCAACAGCAACGCGGTAGCATAGTACCGCCCCATGGTGGGCGCCAAATGTCGTGGTATTCTCATGGGGGGGTGCAAGAAGACATATGCCACAAGGTGGCTTCTTGTGAGGGCAAGACTGCTGCTGATAGGCCCGGGAGGATGCAAATAGCACGCGGTAGTTTACCCAGGTTCGGGGCTCTCCGGAGAGATAACACCCCTACTCCTGCATGTCTGAGTATATGTGGTATATCTGGTACAGAGTGCTCCTGGAGCTGTATCTGAGGTCAGTGCCGTAGGCATCTGACCTCGTATATGTCTCATATGTCTATGCTAGCTAACTAGCTTGCTAGCTATCATGCATGCGTGGAGTGCTTGTCCAGGGAGCCATTGTGGCCGGCCAAGTGCATGTGGCGTGGCCATCTCTCTTGTGGATGGATGGATGGGTGCCTTATATAGTGTGGCTAGCTTAGTATCTAAGCTATGCGGTGGTATGGGAGCAAGGCATGGTGGGTGTCATGCTTGTTCCCTGGGTCACTTCATAAATAGTGCCAGGGGACAAGTGACACTGTACATGATGGCTGGGGCATCACGTGAACAGTGCAGCGTACGGTCGTCACGTCGGGGTCGCGTCAGGCTGTAGTTGACTTCGGGAAGCCAGCAGTCGGCCTGGCGGCGCAGTCGGCCGCCCGCAGTCGGCCTGGTGGTGCAGTCGGCAGCCAATAGTCGGCAGCCAGCAGTCGGCAGCCAGCAGTCGGCAGCCAGCAGTCGGCCTGGTGGCGCAGTCGGCAGCCAGTAGTCAGCCTGGTGGTGGAGTCGACAGCTAGCAGTCAGCCTGGTGGCAGAGTCAGCAGCCATCAGTCGGCCTGGTGGCAGAGTCGGCAGTCAGCAGTCGGCCTCGTGGCGCACTCGGCAGCCAGCAGTCGGCCTGGTGGCCGAGTCGGCAACCTGCAGTCGGCCTGGTGGCACAGTCGGCAGCCAGCAGTCGGCCTGGTGGCGGAGTCGGCAGCCAGCAGTCGGCCTGGTGGCGCAGTCAGCAGCCAGCAGTCGGCCTGATGGCGCAGTCAGCAGCCAGCAGTCGGCCTGGTGGCGCAGTCAGCAGCCAGCAGTCGGCAGCCGACCGGGAAGTCGGACTGAGGGGCACTGCTAGCCCCGATGTCTTGAAATATCGTCTCGCCGTCTTCGGGGTATCCGTGTCCAATTACTCCGACACTCAGCATCGATAAACCCTAAATGATGAAAACTTAACTTCGCTGCCCCGGATGCCTGAGTGTCGATGAGAACCTAAATGATGTATGCTTAGGCTTTTAGGGTGCCTCAGCGTCGACAAACCCTAAATGATAAAAGATTAGCTTTTAGGATGCCTTGGTGTTGACAAACCCTAAATAATGAGACCATGATCTTGTTCCTTGACAATAACCAACTTTTTGACCAAACTTTTGTCCTATTTAGAGCGAAACATGGCCCACAACGATGAGGCCGGCGGTTCGGGCGGCAAGCAATTCTAGGAGCTGTCCCAGGAGTTGGAGAAAGAACATCACCGCCATGAGGACGCCGCGGAAGACACTGATCCTGACTACACAACACCTAGTGGCGTCGGGGATGACACCACTGATGGCGCCGCCGAGGATGCAACCACTGATGATGGTGGCACACGCACAGATGACAGCCAACCAAAGAGGCAGTGGAAGGACCGGCGCCCGAGCGTGCTCGGCACCGTCAGGGAGGAATTTACTGAAGTGGACTTCGACGGGAATCCGACGACGCCCAAACAAGTAGTCAAGGGGTTCAGCTCGGGTGCATTCTCCGTATCACCGTCTCGATCAACACCGAGAACCTAAGGCATAAGGACCGAGGGAATTTGCGTAGCCTCCTCTTCACGAAGTTGCACGAACGATACAAGTTCCCCGCTGAGTTTGCAAACACACGCCTCTCAGGGAATAAAGTGAACAGTACCGCCCTCACGAGGATGAGCATGGCCCTGTCTACTTGGAGAAGCACGGTGAAGGCAATGATTGAAAAAGGTGATAGTTATGATAAGATCAAGGCGAAATATCCTTTGATGAGCGAAGATGAGTGCAAGGAGTTCAAGAGCAAGTGCGAGAGCAGCGCAACCTCCGAATCAAGTCAGTGGGGGAAACAAATGCGGTAGTTGAACTTAGGGGTCCACCAACTCGGTCCCGGCGGTTACAGAGTGGCGGAGCCTATATGGGACAAGGAGGACGCGTATCGTGCCGAGCAAGGCCTACCACCCCGCTTCGAGAAATACCGTGACAAGCAGACCAGGAACTTTCTTAGGGCCCGGTACAAGGAGGACCCGGTAACAAAGGAGCTTACCATGGATCCGAAGACCAGGGCGCTCGAGCTTGTTCTGGTAAGAAATACACCCCCGCATAATTATCTCCATATGGTTGCATTATAATTAATCCCCAATATTTCTAAATAGTTCACGTTCCTTCCGCAGGACACTGAAAGCAGTGGCGCGGGGTCGTCTCAGAGCTCCTGAGGGAGTCCTAGACTAGGGGGTGTCCGGACAGCCGGACTATCATCGTCCGCCGGACTCCAAGACTACGAAGATACAAGATTGAAGACTCCGTCCCGTGTCCGGATGGGACTTTCCTTGGCGTGGAAGGCAAGCTTGGCGATACGGATATGTAGATCTCCTACCATTGTAACTGACTCTGTGTAACCCTAGCCCTCTCCGGTGTCTATATAAACCGGAGGGCTTTAGTCCGTAGGACATAACCTCCATTACAACAGTCATACCATAGGCTAGCTTCTAGGGTTTAGCCTCCTTGATATCGTAGTAGATCCACTCTTGTAATACACATCATCAATATTAATCAAGCAGGACGTAGGGTTTTACCTCCATCAAGAGGGCCCAAACCTGGGTAAAACATTGTGTCCCTCGTCTCCTGTTACCATCCGCCTAGACGCACAGTTCGGGACCCCCTACCTGAGATCCGCCGGTTTTGACACCGACATTGGTGCTTTCATTGAGGGTTCCTCTGTGTCGTCACCGATAGGCTCGATGGCTTCTTCAATCAACAGCAACGCTGTCCGGGATGAGACTTTTCTCCCCGGACAGATCTTCGTATTCGGCGGCTTCGCACTGCGGGCTAATTCACTCGGCCATCTAGAGCAGATCGAAAGCTACGCCCCTGACTGTCAGGTCAGGTTCGGAAGCCTAAACTTCATGACCGACATCCGCGGGGACTTGATCCTCGACGGGCTCGAGCCATAGCCGGGCATGCCGCACTGTCACGATGGGCATGATCTAGCTCTGCCGCCGGACAGTGCCCTGGTGGCCGCACACGAATCCGCTCTGGCCATTAGTCCGGAGCCGATCGCCCAGATCGAGGACCGGTGGCTGGACACAGCCTCAGGGGCTGCAACTTCCAGGGCGATGGAGCCGAACACTAACCTTGTCCCTTGCGAAGCTCGTGACTCCGAGGTGTCGGACTCCCTGCCGGACTCCGAACCTCCCGTGCCCCTTCCAATCAAATCTGATTGGGCGCCGGTCATGGAATTCACCGCCGCGGACATCTTCCAACACACGCCCTTTGGCGACATCCTAAATTCACTAAAACATCTCTCGCTATCCGGAGAGACCTGGCCGGATCATGGCCAGGATGGTTGGGATGCGGACGACGAAGAAATTCAAAGCCAACCCACCACCCACTTTGTAGCCACTGTCGACGATCTGACAGACATGCTAGACTATGACTCCGAAGACATCGACGGTATGGACGACGATGCCGGAAACGATCAAGAACCAGCGCCTACAGGGCACTGGAAGACCACCCCAACACATGACGTATACATGGTGAATACCCCAAAAGGAAGCGATAACGAGGACCAACGGGACGCGGCAAAGGATAATCCCGCTGATAAACTACCAAAACAGCGACGTAGACGCCGCCCTAAGTCCCGCCTCGATAACAACAGCGCTCCTCATGACCAAGCAATAGAGCAGGGCAAAACAGTGGACGACGAACATGCGGACAAGCAACCGTCCGAACAGGACGAATCGGATAATCAATCCATGCCCGGCGAAACCAACAGTCCAGTCGACCTCATGCCGGACACACCGCCGGAGAATAAAAACCTTCGGAAAAGACTCGTCGCCACAGCAAGAAGTTTGAAGAAGGAAAAACGGAAGCTCAAAACAGCGGAAGATATACTCAGCATGAGGTGGAGCAAAGTGCTCAAAACCGCCGAAAATACGGCAATGGCCATCAATCATAGATCTACCCGAAGCGCAAGCTGCTGCCAGAATTTGACGAGGAGGCCATAGAGCCCCCACAGTCAAAAAACAAAGAGTCCGTCTGGGCGGATAGACGACCAGATGATAGGCCAAAATCTAAAAGCGGCACCGCACACAAGCCGATTCATGATCCCGGAAAAACAGATGGCCCAGCCAGGTCCATTTACGCGCCAAAGAAGAGGGCCCCAGGAAGCAACACAACACGTCAAGTGTCCGAAGACAGCGGTGCACCCAAATACAGGGGCGCCGCACACCCACTATGTTTCACCAATGAGGTGCTGGATCATGAATTCCCAGCAGGGTTTAAACCCATAAACATAGAGGCTTACGACGGAACAACAGACCCTGGAGTCCGGATAGAGGATTATATACTACACATACACATGGCTAGAGGAGACGATCTCCACGCCGTAAAATATTTACCCCTCAAGCTCAAAGGGCCAGCCCGTCATTGGCTCAAAAGCCTCCCAGAAAACACTGTTGGAAGTTCGGAAGAGCTTGAGGATGCGTTTAGAGCAAGTTTTCAAGGGACTTATGTCCGCCCTCCGGATGCAGACGATCTAAGTCATATAACTCAACAGCCCGGAGAGTCAGTGCGCAAATTCTTGAACAGGTTCCTTACTAAAAAGAACCAAATAGTCGACGGTCCAGACACCGAAGCCTTAGCAGCTTTTAAACACAACGTCCGAGACGAATGGCTCGCCAGGCACCTCGGCCAAGAGAAGCCGAGGACAATGTCCGCGCTAACAAGCCTCATGACCCGCTTTTGCGCGGGGGAAGATAGCTGGCTGCCAAGATGCAGCACCAGTGACCCAAGTACATCCGAGATCAGAGATGGAAACGGAAAATCACGGCACAGAAAAGATGAGCGCCGGAATAAAGAGAAAAGCCCAAAGAACACGGCGGTCAACGCTGGATTCAAAAGCTCGCGGCCAAACAACAAAACACTGCCTCTTGAGGATAACAGTGATGAGCTATCCAACTTAAACAAAATTTTGGGTCGGATATGTCAAATCCACAGTACCCCCGAAAGGCCTGCAAACCACACCCACCGAGATTGTTGGGTTTTCAAACAGTCCGGCCGATTAAACGCCAAACACAAGGGGCTCGATGCATCAAGCGAGGATGATGATAAACCCCACCAGCAGAGCACTGGAAAACAAAAGACGTTCCCACAAGAAGTCAAAGCAGTAAACTCACTTCATGTGATAATACGGAAAAATGCAGCACCCGCTAAGAGGGTCCCGCACGGTCCACCCCAGCGGAACGTCGAGATTGGATGTTAAAACCAATAACTTTTGACCACATGGACTATTCCAGAAGTGTCCGGAATGCAGGATGGACTGCTCTGATATTGGATCCTATAATCGACGGACTACAATTTACACAAGTCCTGATGGACGGAGGCAGTGATCTAAACCTGCTATATCCAAACACAATCCGCAAGTTGGGGATAGACATTACTAAAATTCGACACAGCCGCACTTCCTTTAAAGGAGTGATGCCAGGCCCTTACGCCAAGTGCACAGGCTCCTTACTCCTAGAAGTTGTGTTCGGGTCACCAAACAACTTCCGACGCGAAAAATTAATCACTATTGGGACGTGAAGCTTTTGTCCGCTTCAACGCCATACCACATTACGCGTCTCTTACACTTAAAATGCCCGGTCCACGTGGCATCATTTCATTGCAAGGGTCATTTAAAGACCCCGGACACGGCTAGACGAGTCCGGCATAAATAAGTTGGGGGCTCCCTAGCCGCACACCCTTCGCAAGGGGCTGTGCATATAAGCAACAACGAGCTCATATAGACTCCGCTTTACTTATTTATTAATATTTTTCATATATCTTTTTTTCGCACGACTTCCTTTCAAACTAAGTTCCTCTCTTTTTACAGATGAACTACGTGCACACCCATCCAGGATAACGGCACGACGGAGACACAGGCGCAGACGTGCAGTAGGGACTCGTCGCAAGGATTCTTTTTAGATTAAGACCCTGCGTAAACCTTTTTTACTGTCTCTTGTTGTTATAATCCCCTGGTTTCTCATTATAACCAGAGTGTAGCCTGACGTTTTGGCATCTGCCGCGTCAGAAGACCTTGCCCGTACCTGGACACTAGGGGCTTAGGGTATTGTTCTGCCCATCATTATAAAGACCGAACACCTTAGGGAGTGTTCGGCGTCTCGAGTTAGGCCTTATATGCATCAGCTCCGAATCATGTCTTTGGTCAAATGTTGGGTTTGCCCGGCTCCTGTGTTTTGCTGCCTTACGTTCCGTATCATCGGCTAACGCGGCACCAGGAGAACTACTGCGATTGTGCCCCAGTTCGGCTGGGCGAAGCACCTCAGTAGAGAAAGCCGAAAACTGACTGTCATGATACAGCGAGAGACTGGTCAACCACTCGATCGACCACCGGAATGTTTAGAATTCCCCGCTTTGACGAAGGACCGTTTCCCGGTCAGGCACATACGCGCCCCGAATTCGGAGAAGCGCGGTGCCCCCAGGGGCTATATCGTAGCCCCACCCTCGAACTCCAATGGCTAAGTGAAAGTGATAAAGCATCATAGTCCGGATTGCCTCATTTGCTATGCTACCACCTCCTCAACAGGACCGAGACGTCGGATTAAGTGTGACAATGCGCTATTTTTGCGAACACCCCCGCACCTTATGCGTGGGGGCTGAAACCAAAGACTGCCATCGTTGAGGTTATACACACGTATACATAAACGGCCGCATAGGAGATATTTCAATACTTGGAATGCACAAGTATAAAAAGTGATTACATCATAATCCATTGTTTTAAAAAATACAACGTTCATTTGAACGTAACATTTTTCGAGCACTGCGACTCTATTACACGAGCACCACGCATAACTTCCCCAAAATAGTGCTCGGCGGGTAACCGGCTTTCGTCCGAACCCTGGGTAGCAACAGCGGTGGCATCCATCTCCGTCCAATGTGCCTTCACACGGGCAAGGGCCATCCGCGCACCCTCTATGCAGGCCGACCGCTTCACCTCCATGATATGCGGCACCGCCCCAAGAAATTGCTGCAATAAGCCAAAATAGCTCGTCGCCTTGGGCCTCTCTGTCCAGACATGAGTCACGACATCCGTCATGGCAAGTCCGGACAACCTGTTCAGCTCAGCCCATTCGGCCAACCGATCGGTCAGCGGAAGTGAACGATCCGGATTATGGAATTGAGACCAAAATAGCTCTTCCGTCTTGTGATCCTTCTGACTCCGGAAGTGCACAATGGCATCCACCGCACTTGCCGCTAAATCCATATATGGATCCTCCGAACCCCACAGCTGGCCAAGCTGGGCATAATTTGGATCCGTAAACCGGCGATGCAGCAGAAAGGGCTTGCCAGCCACAATGTCTCCGGCCTGACGCAGCTCCTCCTTCATAGCCCGCATTGCAGAACGGGCATCCTTGGCCTCGGCGGTGGCCTTCCCCAGGTCTTCCCGCTCCGATAGGCGCTCCTTTTCAAGAGCCTCATTGCGGTCAGTAGCATCCTTCAATTTTACGGCCAATTCGGCCATCTCTTCCCTGCTTCGGCAGTGTGCAGCCCTTTCGGCTTCTAACTCTTCGGCCGCCCGCGATGCAGCCGCATCACTCCTTCTGGCTTGCTCCTTGGCTTGAGCAAGTTCTGCCCGAAGGCTCTCCACAGCAACAGCACCATCTGCGTCAAGCATAAATATTGTAAGAAGTGGGCTTTGACTCGCTTAAACAGGTGACTGCGGAGAGACAACTTACCTTGCGACTCGTCAAGTCGCTTGTTGACTAGCGTGATGTCCGCATCCGCCACATCGAGCTGCCGCATTAATTCGGCAACTCCATCAGTCCGGCTAGCCCCCAGACTATCCGCCACCTGCATAGGAAAGGCGACACTCAATACCTGCAATTTTGATCCTCGGCACGCTGTCGCTTTCGACAACCTACCGAGTCTCAGGGGCTACTATCTATACAGGGCGCACTTTCATGTGCAAAACTGTCAAAAAGGTGCGTCGTTTTTTACGTACCTCAAACCCCGCCAGCAAACTCCTAACGGCATCATGCAATCCACTTTCGGCGGATGAAATCCTTCCTATCACCATGCTCATCAACGCATGGTGATCTTCTGAGATGGACGCCCTCTCAAGCAGATCCTTTAGCTCCCCCGGCCGAACACTAGTCGGCGCCGAACTCTTCGGCTCTGCCGGGCTCGGGGACACCCTCCGTGACGACACTGCAGGCTCGTCCGCCCTATCCGACGGCGTAGCAGAAGGAGGCATCTCGCTCTCCATCATCTCCGGATGAAGATCCCCCGAAGACGAGCTCATCTGAGAAGGTCGCAGATTCGAACTACAAGGTAAAATTTTGGTTACCCTCAGAAACACAAAAAAGGATGTTTCTTATTAATAAACTCCCCTTTTTTACTCACGGCTCGCTGGAGGGCTGAAAAGATTGTGCGGCCGGGGCCTCCCCGGACGCACGACCCTCCGATGAAAATATCTTCCCCCGCTTAGGGGCTTGGGCCTTCGGGTCTTCGGAGGCGGTCCTCTTCTCCCCCTGGAGGGAGGGATTCCCGATCCCCCCTTCTTCAAGCGCCCCCTTGGGCAAGGTGATAGCTCCTCTATTCTCCCCTTCGCCTTCTTCTAAAGGCGCGGCCTCCAACATTCTGACTAGCACGGGCTCCGGTGCGGTCTCTGGGAGGGGGGCTGGACACCTTATCAGCTTTGCTTGCGCTACCCACTCCTGTTAAAGGATAACGGGTTAAAAGGCGAATTATAGAAAAGCAAACAAACGGTACGTTCGGACACTGAGCTGCTTACCTGAGTATCCGGGCGATTGCAGCTTAGGCCTGCATCCTCGGTCAATTCCGAACACGCCACTTGCGGTCTGAAGAACAACTTGTACATCTCCACGGGTGTCGTACCCATAAAGTGTTGGAGAATCCATGGTCCCTCTGGATTGAACTCCCATAACCGGAGAGGACGGCGTTTGCAGGGCAGAAGATGCCTGATTAGCATGACCTGCATCACTACAACCAGATCGATCTCCCTCGCTTGGAGGTCCTGAATCCGGCCCTACAACAGGGGCACGTCTTTTGATGGCCCCCAATTGAGCCCTTGGTTGACCCACGACATTAACCGTCGTGAAGGTCCCGGGCGGAATGAAGGCGGCGGCTTTTGCCTGCTGCCCTTCGGAACGGTGATATAGAACCACTCCTGCTGCCACAAGCCGAGCTCCTCTTGGAAGGAGCCCTCGGGCCACGGGGCATCGGTCCTCCTGCTTATGACCGCCCCGCCGCACTCTGCTTGACGCCCCCCAATCATCTTCGGCTCTACATTGAAGGTCTTCAGCCACAGGCCAAAGTGGGGGGCGACGCGGAGGAAGGCTTCACAGACGATAATAAATGCGGAAATATGGAGGATGGACTCGGAGCCAAGTCATGAAAATCCAGCCCGTAGTAGAACATGAGCCCTCTCATGAGTGGATGCGTCGAGAAGCCTAAACCCCGACGGAGGTGGGATACGAAGACGACGTACTCACCGGGCTCGGGAGTGGGTATGGCCTGCCCTTGGGCGGGCAACCTGTGCGAAATCTCGTAAGACAGGTACTTGGCTTCACGCAGCTTTAGCACGTCCTCCTCCGTGATGGAGGAGGGCATCCACCGGCCCAGAAGGTCGAAGCCGGACATTGTTGAAGGTCCGAAGCACTTGAATCTGGGGCTCTGGGTGTTGGAACTTGGAGAAAGGAGAGGATTCGATGGAAGATTGAAGAAAAGAAACGAGCCTTGGTCCTGTTATAAAGAGGGGGAATACCAAGAGCCGTCTCCGTGGCCGTTCGGGATTCGCCTTCGATAGAGGAGGCGTGGCGACGGGCGCGGTTGGGTTACCCACGCCCGTATTGATGAGAATCCTGGAATAAGGGGAACACGATCTCTACTTCGACAAGACGTGCCAAGGAAACCGCTTCGCTAAAACCCGCTGAGGTGGTATAATAAAAAACGATTCAAGTAAAGGCTTGGTAGTGGTGTGACGTCATGCCGCAAAATACGTCAGCAGATTGAGCTTGTGTACATTTTATTCTCTCTACAGTGGAATGTGGAATTTATTTTGCAGAGTCGGACACTATCCTGGTGTTCACGATCTTCTTTGGATTATTCGGAGGAGGAACCCGCCTTGCAATGCCGAACATTATGCGCGCCGGACTCATCGTCATTGAAGCCAGGTTCAGGGGCTACTGAGGGAGTCCTGGACTAGGGGGTGTCTGGACAGCCGGACTATCATCGTCCGCTGGACTCCAAGACTACGAAGATACAAGATTGAAGACTCCGTCCCGTGTCCGGATGGGACTTTCCTTGGCGTGGAAGGCAAGCTTGGCGATACGGATATGTAGATCTCCTACCATTGTAACCGACTCTATGTAACCCTAGCCCTCTCCGGTGTCTATATAAACTGGAGGGCTTTAGTCCATAGGACATAACCTCCATTACAACAATCATACCATAGGCTAGCTTCTAGGGTTTAGCCTCCTTGATCTCGTGGTAGATCCACTCTTGTAATACACATCATCAATATTAATCAAGCAGGACGTAGGGTTTTACCTCCATCAAGAGGGCCCGAACCTGCGTAAAACATCGTGTCCCTCGTCTCATGTTACCATCCGCCTAGACGCACAGTTCGGGACCCCCTAGCCGAGATCCGCCAGTTTTGACACCGACAGCTCCCCTTTCAACACCCCTTTAAATATGGCGTTGAACGTACTGAAAAACAAGGATAAGCTTAGTAAGCCAACGTCAGCTGGTCGTGTGGCCGGCAAAGGCTTGTCCACAAAATGGTTGTCATAGTATATCGCTGGTGGGCGAAAGGAGAAAAAGACTAGCTCGGAAAGCCAGTCGCGCGAGGTTGAAGCACTCAAGGCACAAGTGGCGCGGATTCCGGAGCTTGTCCAAGAGCAAGTGGAACAACAACTGGGAACGAAGCTCAAAGCCATGGTGCCTACGTTGATTCATGGGCTGACGACGTGGATTGCTGGCAGCAAACAGGGGCCTCCCCTGGTTCCCAGCTTCACGGCCAGCAACGCACACAGTGCGCAGGCAGCGCCATTGGTGTCTCCGGCGGCGCCATTGGTGTCGTCGGCGGAGGCGGTATTCGTGTATCCGGCGTCGGCACGGGCATTGGAGCTTAATGCACCCAGGTGTACGCCGGCCGGCACCTCGCCAGCAAGCGGCACCTCCGTCAGTTGCATGCCCGCCGTTGGCGGTGCCTCGACATTAGCCGAGCTCGACGGCATCATAGTAACTATGCCTCTCGGCCGATGACTTCATCTCCTTGCCTTTGACTGGGCATCCCTGACGCCCTACATGTTTTTGCAGGGAGCCACCGACGTTCCTTGCACTCTTCTGCACTTCGTGGGTGGCGAGTTGGTCGATGTCGCCAAGGGCAGAATCGTTCAACCGGGCAACTCCATGTTCCACTGTAATCCGATGCCACCCATTATGTATAGGGTTGAAGTGGTTCGGGTGCTGCTAGGCTCCGACAAGCTGTTACTTCCGATTCGACCCGCTGGGGCCGACGAAGAAGATGAGATGACCCTCAGCGCCTGTGTAAGCTGGCCCCTCCTTTGGTCGAAGAGCCAGATTTGTTTGGGGGCGGGGGACACCACCCCACAGACAAGACCGTCAGTCGTGCCGGTGCCAAGCCATGGCAAGAATGCCACAACGTTACCGGACCTGCCGGACATCCCTATGGCACTGGATCCGAACATGCATATGGCACAGGATCCGGACGACGATGACAACGATGACGGTAGATTTACCAACATCGATAAGTACTTTGCCGAACATGGGTACACTAACGAGTTCTGCGGGCCTCTTTCTCAAGAACCCAACCAAGACGACCGCGATCTAGCTAGTACGACGGAGAAATCCAATTGCAACAGGCGTCGTCTGGCGTTCAGTTCTCAGGAGACGCCTCCATCTCCCGCCTTCATTGAGCCTCAGATAGCTAAGGTGCAAAATATTATCATCCCCAACACGCTCAAGAAGGCGGTCTGTGAGCAGAACTCGGTCCCATTACAGGAGATCAAGAAGAAGGGACGGAAACAAAAGACTCACAAGGGCGCCGGTGTGAGACAGCCGGCACCGAGTTCGATCCGTGCCCAGGACGGGCCACCTTCACCTAAGGATATCTCGAGGAGGGTGCATGTGGCGGGTAGGGCGATGCTACTGACAAATATGCTCAATGCTGCAACCGGTGCTATGTGGAGTCTGCACGACAGTGTTCTTTCTTTGGAGAAGCGGCATCTCAGAGAGAATGATGCGGCATACCCGGTTTTCGTGGCCAAGGTGCCAGAGGGAAAGGGCTTTGTGGATGGCGACATCGGGGGTACGATCGTCCTGCGGTTTGATGACATCTTTGCTATCTTTAACCTTCATCCACTGCACTACACCTTCGTTCGGCTGTTTTCGCTGAGTATGGAGATGCGGCTCATTAGAGACAAGACCCCAGACATCATGATAGTCGACCCCTTCTACATGCGTGCCAAGCTCTTGAGCAGTGCTGGGGACCGCCAAGTTGCGAGTTCACACCTCGAAGGCGTCATTCTGGCAAACCCAGATAAGGATAACTTCCTTCTGCCTTACTTTCCCGAGTAAGTAATCCCTTAACCTCCCCGTAACATATGATTTCATAGATTTCGATCGTTCTTTTTTTTTCTAACATTCCATGTTCTGTGCAGTGACACACATTGCACACTCATCCTCTTAAGCCCGAAATATTCCATGGCCACGTATTTCGACCCGAACCATAACTCCAAGATAGACTACACAAATATCAAGAAAGTTCTTGATGATGTTCTCCCCGGCTACGCCAAATCTGGAGGCAACTTCACAAGGGTAGTTCGTAAGTACGGCAAGCACATGTTCTCCCACAATACGAAGTTCTGCTGCGTCAAGCAGCCGCCTGGCGGTCAGAAGGATGCCTACTACGCCCTCCATCACATGCGGGCGATCGTAAGGGACCATCATCACCTTCTGCTACCAGATAATCTCAAAGATTGGGACGCCAGCTTGTCGGCAATCCAGGACGCGGACATCAGACAAGAATTCTTTCGCATCCAGTCGGAATTTGCGGACATCATTCATCAAGATGTCCTTGATACCTCGGGGCAGTTCTTCCTCAGATATCAACCGTCCAACAGTGAGATAGACGGAACGCTAGAAATGCAGGCTGACAACGACCGTGATTTCATGACCATCACGACAGACGGCGGCTTCATCCACGCTCCTGTCCCATGAGTCGAGTTGAAAGTAGTGATGTGTAGTTCTGAAACATTGACTAGCTCATGTTGTAATTAAACTTTAATGAATTCGTATGTCTCTTTGGTTTGGACAGTCGTTCAACTTAGATGTAATCGATGCTATTTATTAGTAGGACCATGAATCGTGCTAGTAATATCTTGCTTTTCTCTTCCGATCCTTTTGTTGCATACTTACATATTGCTTATGTATTGTCTGTTGTTTGGCTTGTGCATAGAGATGCCGTCGTATGTCGTGTACAAGGGTAAGGTTCCCTGAGTCTACGATGACTGGGAGGAGTGTCGGAGACAGGTTCACCGTTTCAGCGGTAACAATTACAAAGGGTACAACAGTAGGGCGGAGGCGGAATCTAGATACGCCTGCTATCTAGCGGGAGAGAGGAGGGAGCGTTGGAGGAACCGGATGAAGAACTGTTTGATCACGATGATGCTCATCATGATGACCGCAGCTCTCTTCTATGTGATGGTAGTTTAGATGATCGATATCGACTTGTAATGTGAAGACAAACTCGATACTCGCGGTCTTGAGACTTGTAATGTTTTATCTTTGTTCGGTCTTTTGAATTCGGAGACTAATATATGATGAATTGTATTCAGAGACTTGTAATGTTTTATTGTATTTGATGAATCTGTTGTTGCTGTGTGCTGCTGTCTATATTCTGTCCAATAATATATTTTGTAACCTGTGCAAAAATCAGAAAAGTAAAAAAAATAAAACCTAATATTCATACTAATGGTGCATCACCTCAAGGTGCGCCATTAGTATGCCAAGGGATACTAATGGCGCATCAGTACAGAGTGCGCCATTAGTATGACAAAGCACATGGTTACGTATGGCGCATGGTGTTACATACTAATGGCGCACTGCATGGTGCACCATTAGTATACCAGATACTAATGGCACACCAGTGGTGCGCCATTAGTAAAAAATACTAGTGTCGTGATACTAACGGCGCACCAGAAGTGCGCATTAGTAGGCAAAACTGGTGCGCCATTAGTAGGCCTTTTCCTAGTAGTGACTCACATATCTTCCTTGTATGGAATTGCCACCATTATCTATCTTAGGGGGGGTGTGGGTGCATGGGGTGGGAAACAGAATAACCGCACTGTGCCTGTCAAACGAGTGCACTGCCACGTTAGCGCGAGATCGGGATCCCCCTCCCCCATCCTGGCGAGTCCGAGCCAGGAACGAGCCATAGCAGGCGACGATGCTACGTGTCGCGGCGTCGCATGCGGAGGTGAGTCCATAACATGACTTGCCCCATTATCTATCTTGGGGGGGTGCATGGGGGTGGGAAACAGAATAACCGCACTGCACCGAGGGCATAGTTGTACCGACACATCTTCCTTGTATGGACTTGCCCGCATTATCTATCTTAGGGGTGGTGTGGGTGGGAAACAGAATAACCGCACTGCACCGAGGGGCATAGTTGTACTGACACATCCTCTTAGGGGGGTGTGGGTGTGTGGGGGTGGAAAATATAATAACGGCACTGCGCCTGTCAAATGAGCGCACTGCCGCATTAGCACGAGGCCGAGCCAGGCGGAGGGGGTCAGGACGCCCCCTCCATATCCCTGCGAGGCCGAGCCAGGAACGAGCGGTAGCAGGCAATGATGCGGCGTGCCACGGCGTCGCATGCGGAGGCGAGTCCGTAACATGACTTGCCCCATTATCTATCTTAGGGGCGTGTGGGTGCGTGGGGGTGCGAAACAGAATAACCGCACTTCACAGAGGGGCATCGTTGTACTGACACATCTTCCTTGTATAGACTTGCCCCCATTATCTATCTTGGGGGTGTGGGTGCGTGGGGGTGGGAAACAGAATAACCGCACTGCACCTATCAAACAAGCGCACTGCCGCGCGAGGCCAAGCCGGGGGGCAGAGGGGGGTCCCCGACCCCATTCCGGCGAGGCTGAGCTAGGAAGGAGCCATAGCAGGCGACGACGCGGCATGCCGTGGCATCGCATTCAGAGGCAAGTCTATAACATGACTTGCCCACATTATCTATCTTAAGGGGGGTGTGGGTGCGTGGGGGTGGGAAACAGAATAACCGCACTGCACCGAGGGGCATCGTTGTACCGACACATCTCCCTTGTACGGACTTGCCCCCATTATCCATCTTAGGGGGTGTGGGTGCATGGGGTGGGAAATAGAATAACCAGACTGCACCGAGGGGCATAGTTGTACTGACACATCTTCCTTATATGGACTTGCCCCCATTATCTATCTTTGGGGGGGTGGGTGCGTGGGGGTGAGAAACAGAATAACCACGCTGCACTTCTCAAACGAGCGCACTGCCAAGTTAGCGCGAGGCTGAGCCCGGGGAAGGGGGTCGGGCCCCCCTCCCCCATCCCGGCGAGGCCGAGCATGGAACGAGCCATAGCAGGCAACGACGCGGCGTGCCGTGGCCTCTCATGCGGAGGCGAGTCCGTAACATGACTTGCCCCATTATCTATCTTAGGGGAGGGGTTGTGGGTGCGTGGGGGTGGGAAACAGAATAACCGCACTGCACCGAGGGGCATAGTTGTACTGACACATATTCCTTGTATGGAATTGCCCCCATTATCTATCTTAGGGGGGTGTGGGTGCGTGTGGGTGGGAAACAGAATAACCGCACTGCACCGAGGGGCATAGTTGTACTGACACATATTCGTTGTATGGACTTGCCCCCATTATCAATCTTAGGGGGGTGTGGGTGGGAAACAGAATAACCACACTGCACCGAGGGGCATAGTTGTACTGACACATCTTCCTCGTATGGACTTGGCCCCATTATCTATCTTAGGGGGGGTGGGTGCGTGGGGGGGGGAACAGAATAACCGCGCTGCGCTTGTCAAACGAGCACGCTACCGCCCTAGTGCGAGGCCGAGCCGGGGGGAGGAGGGTCGGGCCCGCCTCCCCCATCCCGGCGAGGCCGAGCATCGAACGAGCTGTAGCGGGCGACGAAGCGGCGTCCCACGGCGTCGCATGCGGTGGTGAGTCCGTAACATGACTTGCCCAATTATCTATCTTAGGGGGGGTGTGGGTGCGTGGGGGTGGGAAACAGAATAACTACACAGCACCGAGGGGCATAGTTGTACTGACACATCTTCCTTGTATGGACTTGCCCACACTATCTATCTTAGGGGGGTGTGGGTGCGTGGGGGTGGGAAACATAATAACCGCACTGCACCGAGGGGCATAGTTGTACTGACACATATTTGTTGTATGGACTTGCCCCCATTATCAATCTTAGGGGGGTGTGTGTGGGAAAAAGAATAACCGCACTGCACCGAGGGGCATAGTTGTACTAACACATCTTCCTCGTATGGACTTGGCCCCATTATCTATCTTAGGGGGGGGTGGGTGCATGGGGGGGAACAGAATAACCGCGCTACACGTGTCAAACGATTACACTACCGCCCTAGTGCGAGGCCGAGCCGGGGGAGTGGGGTCGGGCCCGCCTCCCCCATCCCGGCGAAGCCGAGCATGGAACGAGCTGTAGCGGGCGACGACACGGCGTTCCACGGCGTCACATGCAGTGGTGAGTCCGTAACATGACTTGCCCCATTTTCTATCTTAGGGGGGGGTGTGGGTGCGTGGGGGTGGGAAACAGAATAACTACACAACACCGAGGGGCATAGTTGTACTGACACATCTTCCTTGTATGGATTTGCCCACATTATCTATCTTAGGGGGTGAGTGGGTGCGTGGGGGTGGGAAACATAACAACCGCACTGCACCGAGGGGCATAGTTGTACTAACAAATATTCGTTGTATGGAATTGCCCCCATTATCAATCTTAGGGAAGTGTGGGTGGGAAAAAGAATAACCGCACTGCACCGAGGGGCATAGTTGTACTGACACATCTTCCTCGTATGGACATGGCCCCATTATCTATCTTAGGGGGGGTGGGTGCGTGGGGGGAACAGAATAACCGCGCTGCGCTTGTCAAATGAGCACACTACCGCCCTAGTGCGAGGCCGAGCCGAGGGAGGGGGTCGGGCCCGCCTCCCCCATCCCGGCGAGGTCGAGCATGGAACGAGCTGTAGCGGGCGACGACGCGGCGTTCCACGGCGTCGCATGCGGTGGTGAGTCCGTAACATGACTTGCCCCATTATCTATCTTAGGGGGGGTGTGGGTGCGTGGGGGTGGGAAACAGAATAACTACACAGCACCGAGGGGCATAGTTGTACTGACACATCTTCCTTGTATGGACTTGCCCACATTATCTATCTTAGGGGGCGTGTGGGTGCGTGGGGGTGGGAAACATAATAACCGCACTGCACCGAGGGGCATAGTTGTACTGACACATCTTCCTTGTATGGATTTGCCCCCTTTATCTATCTTAGGGGGAGGGTGTGAGTGTGTGGGTGTGGGAAACAGAATAACCACACTACACCTATCAAACAAGCTGGGGGAGGGGGGTCGGGACCCCCCCTCCCCCATCCCGGCGAGGCCGAGACAGGAACGAGCCGTAGTAGGCGAAGATGCGTCATGCCACGGCGTCGCATGCGGAGGCGAGTCCGTAACATGACTTGCCCACATTATCTATCTTAGGGGGGTGTGGGTGCATGGGGGAGGGAAACAGAATAACCGCACTGCACCGAGAGGCATAGTTGTACTAACACATCTTCCTTGTATGGACTTGCCCCAATTATCTATCTTAGGGGGCTGTCGGTGCGTGGGGGTGGGAAACAGAATAACCGCACTGCACCGAGGGCCATAGTTGTACTAACACATCTTCCGTGTATGGACTTGCCCCTATTATCTATCTTAGGGGGGTGTGGGTGCGTGGAGGTGGGATACAGAATAACCGCACTGCGCCTGTCAAACGAGCGCACTGCCGCATTAGCGCGAGGCCGAGCCGGGGGGAGTGGGGTCGACCCCCCTCCCCCATCCCGGTGAGGCCGAGCCAGGAACAAGCCGTAGCAGGCAACGACGCGGCGTGCCGCGGCGTCGCATGGGGAGGCGAGTCCGTAACATGACTTATCCCATTATCTATCTTAGGGGGGGTGTGGGTGCGTGGGGATGGGAAACAGAATAACCGCACTACACCGAGGGGCATAGTTGTACTGACACATCTTTCTTGTATGGACTTGCCCCCATAATCTATCTTAGGGGGTGTGGGTGCATGGGGGTGGGAAACAGAATAACCGCACTACACCGAGGGGCATAGTTGTACTGACACATCTTCCTTGTATGGACTTGCCCACATTATCTATCTTGGGGGGGTGTGGGTGCGTGGGGGTGGGAAAGAGAATATCCGCACTATGCCTGTCAAAAAAGCGTACTGCCGCGCGAGGCCGAGCCGGGGGGCAGAGGGGGGGTCCCCGAGCCCATCCCGGCGAGGCCGAGCCAGGAACAAGCCGTAGCAGGCGACGACAGGGCGTGCCGTGGCGTCGCATGCGGAGGCGAGTCCGTAACATGACTTGCCCACGTTATCTATCTTATGGGGGTGTGGGTGCGTGGGGGTGGGAAACAGAATAACTGCACTGCACCGAGGGGCATAGTTGTACTGACACATCTTCCTTGTATTGACTTGCCCACATAATCTATCTTAGGGGGGTGTGGGTGCGTGTGGGTGGGAAACAGAATAACCACACTGCACCGAGGGGCATAGTTGTACTGACACATCTTCCTTGTATGGACTTGCCCCCATTATCTATCTTAGGGGGGGTGTGGGTGCGTGGGGGTGGGAAATAGAATAACCGAACTGCATCGAGGGGCATAGTTGTACTGACACATCTTCCTTTTATGGACTTGCCCCATTATCTATCTCGGGGGGGGGGGTGCGTGGGGGTGGGAAATAGAATAACCGCGCTGCGCTTGTCAAACGAGCGCACTGTCGTGTTAGCGTGAGGCTGAGCCGGGGGGAGGGGGTCGGGCCCCCTCCCCCATCCTAGCGAGGCTGAGCATGGAACGAGCCGTAGTAGGCGATGACGGGGCGTGCCGCTGCGTCGCATGCGAAGGCGAGTCCGTAACATGACTAGCCCCATTGTCTATCTTAGGGGGGAGGTGTGGGTGCGTGGGAGTGGGAAATAGAATAACCGCACTGCACCGAGGGGCATAGTTGTACTGACACATCTTCCTTGTATGGACTTGCCCCCATTATCTATCTTAGGGGGGTGTGGGTGCATGTGGGTGGGAAACAGAATAACCGCACTGCACCGAGGGGCATAGTTGTACTGACACATCTTCCTTGTATGGACTTGCCCCCATTATCTGTCTTAGGGGGGTGTGGGTGGGAAACAGAATAACCGCACTGCACCGAGGGGCATAGTTGTACTTACACATATTCCTTGTATGGACTTGGCTCCATTATCTATCTTAGGGGGGGTGGGTGTCGGTGTCAAAACCGGCCTATCTAGGGTAGGGGGTCCCGATCTGTGTGTCTTAGGCTGATGATAACAGGGAGCAAGGGACACAATGTTTACCCAGGTTTGGGCCCTCTCGATGGAGGTAAAACCCTACTTCCTGCTTAATTAATATTGACGATATGAGTAGTACAAGAGTAGATCTACCACGAGATCGTAGAGGCTAAACCCTAGATGCTAGCCTATGATGATTATGATTGTAATTGTGATCGGCCTTCTAAGGACCAACCTCTCCGGTTTATATAGACACCGGAGAGGGCTAGGGTTTGCACGGAGTCGGTTACAAGGAAGGAAATACAATATCCGGATCACCAAGCTTGTCTTCCATGCAAAGGAGAGTCCCATCCGGACACGGGACGGGGTCTTGAGTCTTGTATCTTCACGCTTCAATAGTCCAGACGATGTATATAGTCTAGCTATCTGGATACCCCCTAATCCAGGACTCCCTCAGTAGCCCCTGAACAAGGCTTCAATGCCGATGATTCCGGCGCGCAGTCTTGTCTTCGGCATTGCAAGGCGGGTTCCATCTCCGAATACTCCAAATTAATTATCGAACACTTAGACCGTGTCCGGATCTGCGATATGATCTTCACATACCATTGTAGGTAACATATCATAAATCTGGTCTGCTGGCAATCTTTGTACGTCGTGCCCTTGCATCATGGCCTGGTCCAACACGAACCGGCGCTCCTTGCCCCACCCCGACTCGCGTTGCGAGGCGGTTTTATTGGCATGTCCTGCCAAAGAAGAGATCGTGCCCCTCTTATTACAGGATCTTTCATCAATATGGGCGTGCGTAACCCCACGGCGACTGTTGGTATGACTCCGTGTGTTTTACATAAGCCTCAAGCGGTCACGCTGAGGACTCTTGATATTCACCCCCTTTATAAAGGGGCCGAGGCCTATGCCTCTATTCCACCTCCCTCGCGCCTTCTCGCACCTCGAGTTCTAACACCTGAGACCTAAGTTCAAACACCCCAGATCCTCCAATATGTCCGGATCCAATCCTCAAGGCCGGTGGGTGGCCTCCTCGATCCAAGAGGAGGACATTGCGAGGCATAGGGAGGTCGGATACCTGACCGCTGACATCCAGCACCGGCTTCCTACTCTAGGGCAGGTCATCCCTACACTGGATCCCAATGAGAGTGTCGTGTTTGTTCCTCACTTCCTCCGTGGCTTGGGACTCACCCTTGACCCCTTTGTGAGGGGGCTCATGTTCTATTACGGGTTGGATTTTTACAATCTAGCTCTGGATGCTATCCTCCATATCTCATCGTTCATCATTGTGTGTGAGGCCTTTCTCCATGTCACTCCACACTTCGGCTTATGGCTCAAGACCTTCAATTTGAATCCGAAGATGGTCGAGGGGCGACATGCATAGTGCGGAGGTGCTGTAATAAGAAGGAACACCGATAACCCATGGCCAGAGGGTTCTTTCCCAGAAGTATCTGACGTATGGCAACGGAGGTTGTTTTATGTCACGACTCCCAGAGGCACAAACTGGGTGGCCGCTCCTGAGTTCCTGTCACGCCCAATATGCGACCCTATACAAAAGGAACTCGAAGGTCCCACCAAGGATAGACTCGCATATTGAAACACTTTTGCAAGGTGGATATCATTACATCAACATTGCATAATAGGTAGGGATACATACATAAGGCATACAATGCCACACGAATACAACATCATCTAACATAAGAGCACCATCCGACTATGGATGAAACACAAACATAAACTCAAACGACATCCACCCTGCTAGCCAGGCTGCCGACCTGGAACCTATCCCCTAATCGAAGAAGAAGCAGAAGAAGAACTCCAAAACATGTAAACATCGCTCTCGCGTCATGATCATCGCATAACCTGTACCTGCAACTGTTGTTGTAGTAATCTGTGAGCCACGAGGACTCAGCAATCCCATTACCATGGGTATCAAGACTAGCAAAGCTTAATGGGAAATGAAGGGGTAAAGTGGTGAGGTTGCAGTAGTGACTAAGCATATATGGTGGCTAACATACGCAAATGAGAGCAAGAAGAGAAGCAAAGGAACGGTCGTGAAGCTAGCAATGATCAAGAGGTGATCCTGAACTCCTACTTACGTCAAACATAACCCAAAAACCGTGTTCACTTCCCGGACTCCGCTAAAAAGAGACCATCACGGCTACACACGCGGTTGATGCATTTTAATTCAGATCTGGTGTCAAGTTGTCTACAACCGGACGTTAACAAATTCCCATCTGCCACATAACCGCGGGCACGACTCTCGAAAGTTTATAACCCTACAGGGGTGTCCCAACTTAGCCCATGATAAGCTCTCGCGATCAACGAAGTATATTCCTTCTCCCAGGAAGGCCCGATCAGTCTCGGAATCCCGGTTTACAAGACATTTCGACAATGGTAAAACAAGACAACCAAGACCGCCCACTGTGCCGACAAATCCCGATAGGAGCTGCACATATCTCGTTCTCAGGGCACACCGGATGAGCCAGACGTCGGGTTGGCATAGACCCTGGTTGCCCAGGGGGCGCCGGACATCGCTCGGTTTGGACCAACACTTAGACAAGCATTGGCCCGGGGGGGCTAAAATAAAGATCACCCTCGAGAGAGCGACTCCCAAGGGAAAAGTAGGTGGTGGTGAAGCAAATGGTAAAACCAAGGTTGGGCCTTGCTGGAGGAGTTTTATTCAAAGCGAACTGTCAAGGGGGTCCCATAAATCACCCGACCGCATAAGGAACGCAAAATCCGGGAACATAATACCGGTATGATGGAAACTAGGGCGGCAAGAGTGGAACAAAACACCAAACATAAGGCCGAGCCTTCCACCCTTTACCAAGTATATAGATGCATTAATAATATAAGAGATATTGTGATATCCCAACATAACCCTGCCCACCAAGGAGCAATCTTCAACTTCACCTGCAACTAACAACGCTATAAGAGGGGCTGAGCAAAGTGGTAACATTGCCAAACAACGGTTTGCTGGGAAGGTGTCAAAGGTTAGAGGTTCATGTCAATTTGGGAGGCTTGAAGAGCAATTGATAGGTAGCACAGCAAAGCGATAGAACGAAGCAACTAGCATAGAAATGATAGTAGTGAGATCCAGGGTAGCGGTCATCTTTCCTGAAATCCCGCAAGGAAGAAGAACGAGTCCATGAAGAAGATGAAGCCACGAAGACGAACCAAGCGTAGACGAACGAATCCTCACGACCGCAACAAAAACGGGAACTATCGAGAAAAGGCACACAACATGGTAAACACAGCACACATATACAAGACATGATGCTCAACCAAGTATGATGCATGACAAGGCTACATGAAGCTACTCATGGCAAGAGATGATGCATACAAGAGCAACACATCCAAGCAAGTTTAAATGAGGCCGGGAACAACATATAACAATTCCGGTAAGTCCTCATATGCAAGTTTCGAAATTGGTACAGATCTGAATAAACCTTATGTTCAAGTCGTTAAACAGCAAGTTAAGATGCACCAAGATGATCTCCATGAGATTCTAGTCAAGTTACATATAAAGTTCATTGAATTCGGAGCTACGGCCTAGAAGATATGAGCAAAACAAGTTAAACATGGCATTGATGCAAAATGCATACCAACATCAAGCAAACACCTCAAAACAAGGATGCAACATGATAATATGAAACTACATGGAAAATGAAGGAAGTTTCATATAGAGCACACTCAAAACGGAGCAACGGTTCAACACATACACTATACAAGTTTAAAGGACAAGTTGTCCAAAACAGCAACTAGGCATATTACAAGCATCAAAACAATAAGCTACAGAACCCCAACATAATAACAAAAGGCATGGGCACGAAGTACAGGTAAAGCATGACAAAACATGAACACTGAGATATCTCCAGAGACTACTAGAATATGCTCAAAAGGACATGGCAAAATTGCAAATAATAACAGTTTCAGACTTTGCAGAAATAACATCAGGTTGCAATGTTTAGAGCTATCAAACAACAAGCTACAGGAACTTATCATGGCAAAAAAAGGCATGACATGAATCTACTAATTGCATAGAACAAAAGTCCCTTACTGACCATGAGCCAAAAAGGAGCAGAAGATATGATGGCACCCATGTAAACATGGCAAAAGATATGACAGATTCAAACATGGCAGGAACAACAATAAGCAGGCATGTTAGTGAGCTTGAACCACTCACCACAGAGCAATAAATGGCATGGCAAGGTAACCAGCAGTAAGAAGACATGTTTATGAAGCTAAATATGGCAAGAGCAAGTTCATAGGGTGCATGGATCAATGGCAAAGCTCATGGCAAAACTGAACTTAATGTTAACAGGCTGACAACAACATTATTTAGCAAGTCTGGAGCAAGATCACAACAAGTTACTATAGGCTATAAATGCAACCAGGGGCATGGCTTGATATAGCATGATATGTAGTACAAAACATCCTTAGTGAACATCTCCAGATTATGCAAAGAATGACTTGTAGCAGCAGGTTTACATAGCAATAAAATATAACAGAATCAGCCTAGCAAAACAGCAACAGCAAGTATCCTACTTAACAAGCTCGATGCACTCAGAAAAAGAGTCACAAAAATACATGAATTGCACCACTATGAAGATGGCATGACATAGAACAAGACACATGTAGAGATCATACTCATAGGATGCACACATCAAACATGGAAAAATGACAAATGAGCAAGTTCTGTTAACAGACAGCAGACAACATTATATAGCACTCTTGCAACGATGATTCAGGCAACAAGATGAACTCAAATGAACATGGTGCAATTGAACAAAGTGAGGAGCATCTATCAATGAACAATTTCACATATTACACGCACGAAATGGAGCAGTATGCAGAGACTTATGATGCGATGAAAATGGCATGATAATGTCAAAATCTCAGGGACAGGAATTTCGGGGTCAACCTTCGGTTATCTCATATCCAGATCTGGGGCGCGGAGCCCGAGGATCACCGGAGTTAGCGCCGGAGTTCGCCGGGGAGGCGAAGGGGAGGCGGGCCCGGACCGGATCAGGCCGGATCCGGCCGGTGGGGAGGTGGAACGGCGGCGGGGCAAGGGAGCCGGCGGAGTGCCGTCGCGGCTGGGTGGCCTGCGAAGCGGCTGGGCCTGGCGGCGGCGCGCTCGGGGCACGGTGGCAGCGGATGGCCACAGGAGGCGCTCGGCGACGGGGGCGAGGCGCGGGGTCAGCGGAGGCGACGTGCCGGCGAGGCGGCGGCGGAGCACGCCGGCGAGGTGGCAGCGGATGCGCCGACGTGGGGCGGCGCGAGGCGCGCGGCGGCGCGAGGCGCGGCCCGGCGGCGGGTGGAATGGGCCACGGGGGCTGGAGACGGGCCCGGTGGGCCGGCAGCGCGGGGGCGGCGGCGCAGCCACATGGCGGCGCGGGAGAGGGCGGACCGTGGCGGCGCAGAGGAGGGTGGATCTAGGGTTAGGGGTCTATTTCATGTGAGAATTTGGAGGGGGGCACCTATTTATAGATAGAGGGAGCTAGGAGAGTCCAAATGAGGAGCGGTTTTCGGCCACGCGATCGTGATCGAACGGTGGAGAGCATGGAGGGGGTTTGGATGGGTTTCCGGCCACTTTGAAGGGGTGTTGGGATGCAAGACAAAAGAGGCTTTTGCGGTTACCCGGTTAACCGTTGGAGTATCAAACGACCTCCAAATGGCACGCAACTTGACAGGCGGTCTACCGGTGCTTTGCTAAGGCCGCTTGGCAAACCTCAGGCCATTCCGAGAAAGTTTAACACCCGCTCACAACAGGAGACAAAAGAGTAACGCCGGAGGACATAGGAGTGCCGGATTGCAAAACGGACAACGGGGAAAATGCTCGGATGCATGAGACGAACACGTATGCAAAATGAGATGCACATGATGACATGATATGAAATGCATATGATGGCATGGCAAAGTGCAACACGCAAGCAAATGACATGGCAACGACGGAAAATAACTGGAAGACACCTGGCGCATCAAACTCAGGGCATTATAGTTCCGCTCGGGCCCTCCGCCACAATTGGCATCATGGACCGACGTAGGGTGGAATTGGGGGGCTGCTAGTGATGTACCAATAATGCAGGGCCGTATCCGGGAGCTTTTTGAGAGGGTCATTAACCTTGTCAGCATAATTCAAGTAATGTTATCCGACGGATGTTGCCGTGCAAACGCCGGCCTCTCTGGATGTGGGAGTTCAATCCAGAGGGTCCGCGGACTATTAAGCACTTCTTCGGCCTGAAGCTCGAAGGGATGTGTAAATTATTCTTTGGACCACAAGTAAAGTGTTCGGACAGCACCGAGGATGCGGGCCTAAGCTGCAATCGCCTAGATGCCCAAGTAACCTTAAAACCAAACACTTTGTTTTTATTATTCATAGTCATTATTCTGAAAACCCTCCGTGGCCGGGACTGGCTCAGCAAGGCGGAGAGAATCAGGTCTGGTCCAACCGTTGCCAAGATGCTTGGCCGGGTGCTCAGCAAAATACCCTCAGGGAAAGACGAAGGAAAGGATGGTGAAGCCTAACTTCACACACTGCGCATCCGGACTGGGGGAATTGCTTCCTCCCATCCGGACCAGGATTCATCTTTTGCAGTCCGGCTAGCAGCTCTTCTCAATAGAGTTCGTCTTTGGGGGATCTTCCTCCAGAGATGATGGAGAGCGAGACTCCACCCACCTCTCCGCCTCATGAAGCGGGCGACACCGAGGTGTTGTCACGGAGGAGTCCGGACCTGCCGAAGCCAGATGCCAATGCGTCAGCTAACCTTAGCCCGGAGCGTTTGGCTCCCACGGGGGGCAATGAGAAGGGTTTGGCACAGTTTGATGTCCGGCCGGATATACTGACGGGCCTTCTGGAGTGAGCTGCGGTGTCGGAGGAGCACCGCTCATTAATGAGCGCGGTGCTTAAGAAGATTTCATCCGCTACAAGCGGTTTGAATAAGGCATTTACGAGCCTGCTCAAAGGCTTTGAGGTATGTAGTGAAAAATACACTATTTTTTGGCATGCGCTAGGTGTGCTCCATGTGGATAGTAGCCCCTGAGACTCTGGTTGCCCGCCCTAGGCGGCAAATGGGGGATCATATAGTAATCATTGCGCTTGTACATATGCACAGGTATCTAATGGTCCAGCAGCCGACCAGTCCATTGAAGTTGCCGAGCTAAGGAGGCAGATCGGATCTATTAATGCCGATATCACGCTGGTAAACAAGCGGCTGAACGAGTCACAAGGTATGTGCTCTGCTTTCCTTATTATATTGTGTAGGAAAATGTGAGAGGGGCATAATATGAATGCAATATGCTTGGACTGCAGATGGTGCTGCTGCCGTAGAAGCCCTGAGGGCGGAACTTGCCCAGGCCAAGGAACAAGCTCGGGTTAGCAATGCGGCTTCCCTAAAGGCGGCCGAAGAATTGAGAGCCGAACAGGCTACTCAGCGCCGAAGCGAGGAAAAAATAGCCGAAATGGCTATGGAGTTGAAAAATGCTGCCGACCGGTATGAACTCCTTGAAAAGGAGCATATGGCTAGCTCGGCCGACCTGAACAAGGCACTTAATGCCACCAAGGAGATGCGGACCGAGGTCAGGGGTGTGCGGGAGGAGCTTCAACAGGACAGTAAAATCGCGGCTGGGGGCTCCTACCTACTGCGGACGAAGTTTTTCGATCCGAAGTATGCTCCCTTGGATGGACGCTGGAGTCTAGCAGATGCGTATGCTGACTTGGCGAAGAGTACAGCTGTTGCGGCCAAGTTTTTCGAGGATCAAGGTGATAAAGAAATGCAGAAGCTTTTTTGGTCGCAATTCAATGCTCCCGCGCGCCCGCTGCTCTTAAGTGAGAAGATGGCTGCTGTGGCGGAGCTTCATAGGTTGTCCGGGCTTGCAATGCGGTCTGTAATAGACCATCTTTGGCCGAAGGGGCCTAAGCCGGACAGTTACTTTGGTTTGGTGCAACAATTCCTTGGGGCTGTGCCACAGATCGATGCCATGGGGAGGTCAGCATGCATAGAGGGTGCACGAATGGCTCTTGCGCGCATTAAAGCCTATTGGATGGATATGGAGGCCACCATTGTAGTGACCCAGGATCCGGCCGAGCACTACTTGGCACAGGTCACAGAAGGTGCCCGCCTAATAGAGGTGCAATGCTCGAAGAATGTCTTGTTCGAGTGACAAATCGAATCCTTGTAAACACAATGTTATTTTGGTTATAAGGCTATATTTATACTTTTTGCCCGAAGGTATTATTGTGTATCCTGTGCGGCCGTTTATATATATATATATATATAAGTAATCCGAAAGTTAGCAGTCGTTGGCTTCAGCCCCCACGCATACAATGCGGGGGTGTTCACAAAAAATATGAGTAATCACACTTGATCCAACATCTTGGTCCATTAAGGAGGTTATCACATGTCGAACTAGGCAACCGGACTATACTGCTGTAATGCTTTCGCTTAGCCATGGGAGTTTGACGGTGGGGCTACTATGTAGCCCCTAGTACTTTTGCGTGCATCCGAAGTCATTGCGGAGCCCAAGCAGGCGTCACCACCAGAGCCTTTGACAGGCGAGGACCGACTTTAGTCAGGATAAGTGTACCCGATGTTACCCTTCAAAATGGCCAATTGTTGGCGCCCTTCCCGCTCAATATTTGGGAAAAGGCCCAGGGCCTGTGCCTATAAATAGGACTAGCCACCCCCCAGGGTAGAGGCATCTGCATCTGCATCTGGAAGAACAGAATCCTCACCAGAAAACCAGTAGAGAGAGCGACTGAACTCCTCCAAGAAGTTCATCGCACCAGCCAAGAACAGACCCTCGCGAGGCTGTTCTTCCTTGTATTGTTCATCATCAGTCCAAGAAGCAATCCACCACACCACACACTGGAGTAGGGTATTACACCGCATTGGTGGCCTGAACCAGTATAAACACTATGTCTCTTGTGTTGTTCCTTCCGTAGTTTAGATCTTAGCGAGGCGGCGAGGAACAAGTAGGTAGAGGGCGAAATCTCCGCGTGCACCCCAGTGTTCGAACCTCAAGGGTCTGCCAGAACCTGAAATCCGACATTTGGCACGCCAGGTAGGGGTGCGCCGGAATTTTTCTTCTGTCGTCCTGTTCTTCCCCGACCATCACATCCATGTCTGACGCTCGTCGGGCCCGCGCCGAGCGCCGAGCCGCCCTCGCTTCCCGTGTCGCCCAGGTGGCTCCCGTCGGCGGGCGCCCTCGTCGTTCCCCGTCACCTGCCGTCAACGCCGCCACCGGCCCGGCGGGGAACGAGCAGCAAGCATCGTCCCAGCATCCCTCCATGGGGCAAGACGGCTGCACTGCTACCCCCTCGCTCACCCCAGCTGGTTCTTCGTCTCGCGCATTCCGCGCGCCCATGCAGGCTCGAGCTACGCTCATCGCAGCAAACGAGCTCCTGTGCTACCGTCCCGTCGACGACGTCTACGAAGAATGGCTCGACCGCGTCGCCGAGCTCGTCCGTGCCGCAGGGGGCTCTCCTGCGCCGTCCATCCCGCTGCACCGCACCCCGCCCTGCGCGGGCGACGAAGCTCCGGGGGCACCTCAGCCGCCTCCCCCTCAAGAAGGCGACCTGGCCCCAAGGCGCGTGGCCCCTGGGCGGAACCCGCTCCGTCAGGCGCCAGCGCGGCAAGAGCAAAGTTGCCAAGAAGTCCCTCGCCCGCGAGAAGCTGCCCGAGCGCTCCCCGCTCCGGCTCGTCGCGACCACGCTCCTGCTCCAGCACGTCAAGACCCCACGCTGCTCCCAGCTGCAGCGCATGGGGACCCACAGGACCAATCTCTTCGTCACCCAAGGCCTCCCGTGGCCACAGCAGGCTGCTGCACCTTCACCGCCGAGCTGCGCAGCATTGCGTGGCCCGGCAAGTTCAAGCCAGACCTGCCTCCTCGCTACGACGGTATGGCTGACCCCGCAGATTTCCTCCAGCTCTACGAGCTGGGCATCGAAGCTACCAACGGAGACGAGAAGGTCATGGCGAACTGGTTTCCCATGGTGCTCAAGGACGGGGCCCGCACCTGGCTCCTGAACCTAGCACCAGGCACGATCTCCTTTGGGACGAGATGCGCACCCACTTCATCGCCAACTTCCAGGGTACTCGCGACCGGCCTCCCGTCGTGAGTGACATGCGCCGCATCAAGTAGCAACCAGGGGAAACCTTGCAGAAGTACATCCAGCGCTTCAACAACGCACGCCTCAAGATTCCCAAGGTGACCGAGGAGGCCATCATCTCAGCCTTCTCCGACGGCGTGCACGACGTAAAGATGAAGGAGGAGCTGGCGATGCATGAAGACCTGTGCACTTCCTTGGAGCTGTTCAACTTGGTGACCAAGTGCGCCAGGGCCAAGGAAGGGCGTCTCTCCCTCCTCGAGCTGCCTGCCATAGACCCAGAAGAGAAGAAACCCAAGGCCAAGGATGTGAAGCGCAAGGGGGCTGCCGTGCTCGCGGCAGAACCAGACACCAAGCAGGGCAGAGATTAGCCCGAATCTTCCAAGGGCAGCCGGTACTGCGTGTACCACGACCTCCACACCAACAACACAAACGAATGCCAAGAGCTCCGAGCCGTGCGAGAAGGAAGGACCGGCCGACGTCCCGACCGCAGTGATCGGGGCTACGATCGAGGAGGAGGAAGGAACGCAGGACGCTGGGAAGACCACGGCCCTCGCCAAGGGTGGCGCGACCAACCTCGCGAGGATCGCTGGCAGGACCCGCCTCACGAGGGAGGCTGGAGGGATCAGCCTCGCAAGGATCGCCCGCAAGGCAATGCAGGCCTCCCTCCACTGCCGCCACAGCCAAGGAGAAATGAGGACCGTCATCAGGACGAGGGGGCTGGGGGCTTCCAGGAGCCACGTGCGATCGCCTGCATCCTGGGCGGAGCTCAAGCCCCAGCCTCTCAACGCATCTTCAAGTAGTTCACCCGCAAAGTAAATGCAGTCCTCCCCAAGCTCGACGCCACGCGCCCTCTCAGGTGGTCGGCGTGCACCATCACATTCAGCTCAGCGGATCAGCTCAAGTGTGTGGCCACAGCCGGAGTTCTCCCAATGCTTTGTTCGCCAATCATCAGCAACGTGCTGGTCACCAGGACCCTCATCGATGGTGGGGCAGGGCTCAACGTCCTGTCCGTGGAAACATTCAACAATCTCCAGGTGCCCTACAACCAGCTTCAGCCAACCAAGCTTTTCTCCGGAGTCACCAACGGCTCCACGGTCCCGATTGGGCAGGTCCGCCTCCCCGTCACCTTCGGGGCGCGCGACAACTACCGCACCGAGCTCATCGACTTCGACGTCGCCCACATTCGCTTGCCATAGAACGCCATCCTCGGGTACCTAGTGCTGGCCAAGTTCATGGCCGTAACCCACCACGGCTACAACGTCCTCACGATGCTAGGAAGTGGCGGAGTCATCACGGTGCCCTACGAAGAGAAAGACGCGGTGTGCTCCCTGGAACGAGCCTTTCAGGCCGCATCACTGGAAGACGCGGATCACGGAAGCAGGAGGCTTCCAGAGACTGCCCCCAAGAAGAAGAAGAAGACCTCGTCTGGCCCGGCCCCTCAGGGCCTGCGCCTGCCCAGGGGGAACCTCCTTCCATCGCATAGGGAAGCGCGCCCGGCATCCTCCTTAGGCAGGGCTCGGGGGCTCTCCCCTGGAGGGCCGCCGACCTCGCCAGGGTCATGAGGGAGGCGCTTGGGCACCACTTGGAGGCCTGTTTCGACGCACGTTTCCTTCAATAAGGAGCAAGGCAAGGAGGGCCAAACCCTCATGATTTCGTCAGCAAGGCCATTTAGGAGCTACAGGAGTCAAGAGTCATGAGAGGCAGCCGCCGCTTACCTGCTGTGGCCCCCCATCCTGGCGAGGATGGTGGGCTGCGCGTCTGCATTGACATACCAGGGCTCAACCGAGCCGCCTCCCAGGAGCGCCACTGGCCCTCTCAAGTGGGGCGCTGCGAAGGTCCACCCCACAGCTACGTTCGCATGCCTTATGGCTTGCCGAACGCGGCTGCCACGTACCGGCGCCTCATGAGGGGCATCCTGGAGGCTCAAGAGGTCAGGCGTTCCGCAGCCCTGGCGGAGATGGAGACAGTCCGCGAGGAGCCACCAGCGCCTCCGGAGCCTCCCGAGGCCCGAGGGCCTGGGGGCTCGTGAGGATCGGTTACCGTGGCCCACCGAGTCTGCTACAGCAACACCTCTTCGTCGTCAACACTATCAGGTGACATCTTTCAAGTTTCGTTTCCAGCTGGGAGCACCCTCAGGGCTGCATCATTCCCAGGCCGCGTGGGTCCGTCCCTGCGGTGTGGTATCCCTTTTGCTCGTGTTTTTTAGCTTACTTTGTTGGGGGCGCCCCTCGGGCTGCATCATCCCCAAGTCGCTCGGGTCAGACCCAGCGGCATGTACCCCTTTTGCATTTATCTTTGGGCCATGCATTCGACCCATCATGCTTGTTATTTGGTGCCTGTCCGTGGCACCTTTTCTTCCTTGATGTCGGCAGCTTGCGCGTTAAAGGAGGGTACCTAAGCATCGCGACTCAGGGCTCCTACCGGCTCTCCAGCCCTGACCCTCTGGCCTTGTCCATGGCATCGCGACCTGGCATACCAGCGATGGCTGAGACTAGCTCGAGGGCCGGGACCCGAGGATGTAGAGTTTCGACATCTAACCAAGCTTGCGCGTTAAAGGGGGGGGTACCTGAGCATCGCGACTCAGGGCTCCTACCGGCTCTCCAGCCCTCACCCTCTGGCCTTGTCCACGGCATCACGACCTGGCATACCAGCGATGGCTGAGACCAGCTCGAGGGCCGGGACCCAAGGACGTAGAACTTCGGCATCTAACCAAATTTGCAGGAACACACCCCAATATAAGGCCCACTGCCAGGCGCAACCCGCCTTGAGGTAGGGCCCCGTGACACCCGCGCTGGCTCACGGGTGCCTAGATGCACCTCGTCAGGCCCTACCGTGCCAGCCACGTGTTAGGGCAGGGCTGTACACGCCCCGGGGGCTCCTCCCGGAGGGGAGCCCCCTCCCACGCACCAGTGGAAGCACCATGCTCCGCGCTGGCTGACGACACTGCCAAGGAGCGGCTATGCCCGTACACATATGGAAGCGCTATGCTCCACGCTAGTGATAAACAACTGAGGGTGGCCCCCAGGCCGCATCAACCTCAGGGAGCCCAGAGCTCAGTGTCTAGCCTCACCGCAACGCCTCCCCTCGGGAGTGCCATGCGAGGGGGCTGGGCATGGGGGCTGCGCCTGGGTCACACCCAGACGCACGCCACCCAGCCAGGCCCCCCGGGCCTGGTTCGTCGCATGTCCCTCCCCGAGTGGAGCCAAGGTACGAAGGCCGTTTGAGCGTCAAGGGGAACTCCTGAGCATCGCGACTCAGGAGCCTAACTGGTCACGTAGCCCCTCACTCCTTAGTTCCGAAACGCTAACGGCGGTTGAGGTATGCGCGGGGCCGGGCTCTGCAGACGTAGAATGGTAGATCCACCCGCATCTCACCTCCCTAAGGAGTCACCCCCACATCTCACCTCCCTACTTGCTGTTCGAGCGCCAAGGGGGACACCTGAGCATCGCGACTCAGGAGCCTAACTTGTCACATAGCCCCTCAATCCTTGGTCTCGTCCTGGTTTCTGGTCGGGGCTAACGGCGGCTGAGGTATGCGCGGGGCCGGGCTCTGCCGGCGTAGAACATAAGCAAGTAGGAAGGAATAGCGCAAATTTCAAGGAATTCAAAAGCAAATATTATAGTCCGTACTGTTATCACAACACCAAATGCAAGTTTTAACGCCTCCCCGAGGCATGGTACATGTGCCGGAATTAAAAGCGGGACGAGAGCCACGACGGAGTCACTTGCCGGTGGTGGAGCAGCGCGGAGCGGGTTCACCTTGTGGAGCTCCGGGGCCGGCAGCGCCCCGCTTCGGCTTGGTGCTGAAGGCCCGGAACTTCCCCAACAGAGCCTCCGTGCGACCCTTCACGGCCTCAGCAGCGGCAGCGGCAAGCTCGCCGCTCGCTGGCTCCAGCAGGCTATCGAGGTCGACGTTGGGGTAGCGAAGATAGATGTGGGTAAGGACCCGCGTCAGCGCTGCAGAAGAGAAGACGCGCGCCTCGGCCTCAGCCGTAGGGCCAAGGCCAAGGGTGACATCTTCAAGAGCATGAACCAGGAAGGGAAGCAGCTTGGCGGGGCCGTCCTCGTCGCCGGACAGCGGGCTCTCCAGGCCGCTGTCATAAAGCGTCTTCAGCGAGGTGCGAGCCTTCTCCTCCATCTCCGCGAAGGCCATGCGATCCTCGGCAAGAACCGTGCCTTGCCGTCCAGCTTGACCCTCCTCGCCTCCAACTCTTGCTCCAGCGCGCCTAGGCGGTCACGACGCTTCTTGAGCTTGGCGTCCCGATCCTTGATGGCCGCCTCGCAAGCCTTCATGCCTTCCTCCTGCTCTTGGCGAAGGCCGGTCTCCTCGGCGAGCTGGTCCCGCAGGCCCTGCAGCAAGCTCTCCAGCGCCTTGTAGCGACCTTGGGCATTGGCCACCTCCCCCAAGGCGGCGTCGCGAGCAGCCTTCGCCCCAAGGACGGCCTGCTTCTCCTCGTCGCAAGCCGTCGAGGCCTAGACCAGCGCCGCCCGAATCGAAGCGTTAGAGCGAATCCGGCCAGAAGCCAGCTCCAGACGCCCGGCCACTAAACGAGGGTCGGCGCCCAGAAGATCCTGCCGCATACGGTCCAGTTCGGCAGCAGCACGATTCAGAACAGTAGGAGGAGTCGGAGAAACAGTAGTCGGTGGAGTAGGAGGAGAAGACGGCAGCATGACCACAGTATCCTGAGGCGGAGCATGCTGCGCCCTCACGGCTGTTGTGGCGGCATCAGGCAAGGGCACCTCGGGAGTCACTTGGGCCGTGGGAGCCAGCTCGCCCCAGTCACCTTCTCCCGCGAGCAGAGGCGCTGCCCCGGATGGAGCCTCAGGAGCTCCCTTCGACTTCTTTGCCGCGGGCGCCAGCCTAGCCGGGAGATACGAACGTTAAGCCTCAGCAACAGAACAAGAAATAAGACAGGAATCAAGCACTTACAGGTCATCGCTCGCGAGCTCGAGCAGCCTCCGGCCGTACTTGAAGCCCAAGAGCCGGCTGCAAGGATCAGCCTCAGGGAGCTCGGGAGCAGGAGGCGCGTCCGCGGATCGCCTCGGGGCCGGGGCAGACCCGCGGGGGATCAGCCCGGTCCGGTCCTTCTTCGGGATCGGGGGCAGGCTCCGGCCGCCCTGGTCGTCATCATCCTCGTTGTCATCACTCAGAGAGAGGCGGAGAGCGCGGGACCTGCACCGAAGGGGGGAGCCCTCGACTCTCCATTGGTCGCCTCGGTGTCAGGCCCTTTTTCCCGCTCCCCTTCTTCCTTCTCTTCGCTGGAGTCGCCGGAGGACACGTCCACCGGGTCCTCAGGAGCCTCCGCGGGCACGGGCCCGTCCCTGTTCAAGACCGGCATGGACTCCACTACCTGTTCCTAGTCCTCGCGGAGGAACAGGGGCGTAGGAGCGCCCTCCAACCTCGCCACGTCGCCCCCGACCAAAGACTAGAGAACCGCAGCCAGATCCTCGTCGGCCGACACAGCGGGGCTCGGGTGGGGCCTCCACATCGGAAGTGGGTACTGACGAAGCAGAGCCAGCTGGTGCTCCAGGAATTCCCTCAGCAGCGATGCGCCAGTCAGCTTCGCCGCCTCCATGCTGGCCGGTCTCAGATCCGCATCCATCTTCTCCAACACCAGCCTCGCGCGGGGGTCCACAAGCTCCACTCGAGACCAGTCATCGGAGCTCGAGGGGTGCCCCGTGGGCAAGATCAGCCGAGGGTGGATGCGCCCGGCATCTACCAAGACCCACTTGCTCCTGAAGCGCTCAATCCTCTTCCCGGGGTTCGAAATGGGAATGGAGCTACCGTACGCGACGAAGCTCGCGCACACAGAGACGGGACCACGAGAGGTCCGGAGGGAGAAGTAGTGGCGCAGCAAGGCCACTGAGGGCTTCACCCCTACGTGAGCCTTGCAATAGTAGGAGAAGATTGCCAGAAGAAGGATAGAGTTGGGGTAGAGATGCAGAGCTTGTAGCTGGTAATGGGGGAGGATAGAGATCGAAGAAGAACTCAGAAAAGGGAGGCACCATACCGTCAACAATGGCGCTCACAAAGAGCGGATAGAAGGTGCTCCCTTGGCCCTCAGGGAGGGCAGAGCCGGCCTTGAACACCTTCGCCCCGTCGATGCCCTACGCCGCCGCCATCTGGTGCACCCGAGCAAGGCTCGCCTCCGACACGTTCGGCGGGTCCAGGGCGGACGAATACCAAGCTCCGGCCAGGGCCTGGCGAGGCGCCATGTCTTGCTAGGGCGCGGATGGAGTAGATCTGAAGATTTCGGTGGCAGGAAGGACAGGCGCAATAAAGGGGATCTGAGCAGCAACCGGAGAAAGCAAAGGAGGCAAAGCCTAGACAGATGCCGCTCCTTTATCAACTCGCGCGGTTGCTGAGGCTCCCATGTCCAATCAACCGCCACGCGGCGCCCAAGGCCGCAGGCTGTTAGGGCCCGCGGCGTTTCACACTTGCCGTTTCGCCTCTCTGCTCGGCCAAGTCCGGGCGTGCCTTGGGCCCGGGGGCTACTGTCGGCATTCTGGGAACGGGGGTCCCCAGACTTGCCTGCCTGCGGCTTGCGGTGTGGCTCAAAGGGGGGCCCAGCACGTCCCATCTTCATCAACACAAGCTCAAGACCCTCGCGAGGGGCCAAGCCTCACGGGGCGGACGACAAAGAGTTTCCTTAGGCACGGCCTCATCAGGCTGGCTCACGAGGAGGCGGAGAGTTCAAGGTGGGGTACCTTGCGAGGTGCCCATGACGCAAGCCATGACGACCAAGGGCGCCAGTCGGGCGCCAGCCCGCGCAGTGTCCTCCTTTCCTCTTTGGCACAAAGGGAGAAAGCGCAGGCGAGAGCATCAAGCAAAGGCATCCATTTCGGTGCAACAAGACCAAGACCAGCCCAACGGCGGGAAGGAAGTCATTGTGGAGCCCAAGCAGGCGTCACCACCAGAGCCTTTGATAGGCGAGGACCGACTTTAGTCAGGATAAGTGTACCCGATGTTCCCCTTCAAAATGGCCAGTTGTTGGCGCCCTTCCCGCTCAATATTTGGGAAGAGGCCCAGGGTATTTTCCTATAAATAGGACTAGCCACCCCCCAGGGTAGAGGCATCTGCATCTGCATCTGGAAGAACAGAATCCTCACCAGAAAACCAGTAGAGAGAGCGACTGAAAACCTCCTAGCAGTTCATCGCACCAGCCAAGAACAGACCCTCGCGAGGATGTTCTTCCTTGTATTGTTCATCATCAGCCCAAGAGGCAATCCACCACACCACACACTGGAGTAGGGTATTGCACCGCAATGGTGGCCTGAACCAGTATAAACTCTATGTCTCTTGTGTTGTTCCTTCCGTAGTTTAGATCTTAGCGAGGCGGCGAGGAACAGGTAGGTAGAGGGCGAAATCTCCGCACGCACCCCAGTGTTCGAACCTCAAGGGTCTGCCGGAAAACGAAATCTGACAGCCGGGGTGTGCACTTTGGATCCGTAGATGGACCTGGACGCACTGGCTTTCTTATCTAGGTGCTCACGCAAATCGTGCGCGGCGTCGGTAGCCGCTCTGTTGCGGTTATGAAGCGGTACGTCTGGCCTCCTGGTCGTGTTATTCTTTGGTGGAACGACCTCGTCTTCGAATTCTAGTAGTAGCTTACGTTTTGGATAGCTCTTTGTATGGCGATCATCGCCGTATCTTTCTTCAGTGTCTAGCACTTCATTCCATCTGCAATTAAGCGTTTCCTGGGCAGCTTTTAGCCGTTGGTTCTGCTTCTTTAGACTTCTTGCGGTGGCCATAAGTTTTCTGTGGAGGTTAGCTCGTTCCACGCGTGTTTCCGGGATGATGAATGCGTGCTCATCCGGACTTTGTTCTTATCCTGGGGCAGTTTGATGAACTTGTCCCTCGGGATCATCGTGATCGGGCGTCTGCTCCGGACTGTGTTCGGCATGACCTGGCTCGTCATGCTCCATTGCTGGGTCCATATGGTCATTGTTGCCTTCGGAGTTGAGTGGAGTACCGATCCTTCTGGCGCTCTTGTCGCTATTTTTACTGTTGCTGGACTTGGAACGACGTCTGCGTCGTTGCTTTGGTTTTTGCCCCGGGGTTTTATCTTTCGGATTGTCGTCGTTGTCCTCCTTGGGCGTATCCACCATGTATATATTTTGTGACGAGGCAGTAGTCCAGCGCCTCAGAGATTTTGAATCTCCTCCTGCATCGTCGTCCATATCGTCGATGCCTTCGAAGTCGAGGTCAAGCACGTCGGTTAAATCATCGATCGTGGCAATGAAGTGGGTGGTGGGTGGGCAGCGAATTCCTTCGTCGCCTGCTTCTCACTCGAACCGGACATAGTTCGGCCAAGAGCCTCCTGACAAAGAGAGAGACTTTAATGAGTTCAGCATGTCGCCAAAGGGAGAGTGCTGGAAGATATCCACAGCGGTGAACTCCATTACCGGAGCCCAGCCAGGCTCAGTGGGCTCGGGAGCGCACGGACCGGAACCTACAACCGGATACGAGTCCGGGGGTACGGGGTCACAGGCCTTCTTAGAAGTGAGGCCGGTGTTCGTTTCTACCGCTGATGAGTGTGCGGCCTGTGGGGCGGGGCCCATCCTTCCGTCCTTAGGCAACGCAGCCTATTCCGGATTTAGGTCCGGGGCTACTGCAGGGGTGATATCCCGAGCATTGTCCGACATCAGGTCTAAGCCGTGCTCATCGTGACTGTCCGGTGCTCCTAGCAGAGGCCCAAATCTGTTGAAGATCAAGTCTCCGCGAATGTCCGCCGTGTAGTTCAGGTTTCCGAACCTGACCTGGTGGCCAAGGCCATAGCTGTCGATCTGCTCCAGATGGCCAAGCGAATCGGCCCGCAGTGCGAAGCCGCCGAACACGAAGATCTATCCGGGGAGAAAAGTCAAACCCTGGACCGTGTTGTTGACGATTGAAGGTGCCATCAAGCCTTGCAGCAACACACAAAGGAACTCTCAATGAAAGCACCAATGTCGGTGTCAAAACCGGCGGATCTCGAGTAGGGGGTCCCGATCTATGCGTCTTAGGCTGATGATAACAGGGAGCAAGGGACACAATGTTTACCCAGGTTCGGGCCCTCTTGATGGAGGTAAAACTCTACTTCCTGCTTGATTAATATTGATGATATGAGTAGTACAAGAGTAGATCTACCACGAGATCGTAGAGGCTAAACCCTAGAAGCTAGCCTATGATGATTATGATTGTAATTGTGATCGGCCTTCTAAGGACCAACCTCTCCGGTTTATATAGACACCGGAGAGGGCTAGGGTTTACACAGAGTCGGTTACAAGGAAGGAAATACAATACCCGGATCATCAAGCTTGTCTTCCACACAAAGGAGAGTCCCATCCGGACACGGGATGGAGTCTTGAGTCTTGTATCTTCACGCTTCAATAGTCCATACGATGTATATAGTCTGGCTGTCCGGATTCCCCCTAATCCAGGACTCCCTCAGTGGGTGCATGGGGGTGGGAAACAGAATAACCATGTTGCGCTTGTCAAACGAGCGCACTGCCGCGTTAGCGCGAGGCCGAGCCGGGGTAGGGGGTCGGCCCCCCCTCCCTGTCATGGGAAACGAGCACCTATGGGGCAGGGCCCCTTTCGGTCCGGCAGGGAGCAGAGGGCGCACGAAGAGCGGATCGAGGCGGAGCACGCAAGCGATTTTTACCCAGCTTCAGAGCTCTCCAGAGAGATAATACTCCTACTGCTGCTTTGTGGTTGTATTATGCTCTCGCTCGAGAGCGTGAGAGTGTTCTGGTTTTGAATGAGTCGAACCCCCTCTACGTTGCGCATGGGCCTCCTTTTATAGGCTCAAGGGGTCACCGACAGGTGGCAACGCAGGCAAGGGTACAAATGTAAAAAGGGTGGTTGGTACAACTGCTTCTACAGTGCCCCCTACCTAACTCTGACGGCAGGGGACAAGAGCATTTAGTGCCCGTCCACGTCGCCCAACAGTGCAGAAAAGCGACCGTTAGGGGTGCCACCGTTCGCCATGATGGCCTTCTCGTCATCTCCATTCGCCACCTCGCACCGCTTGGCTACACAGCTCCCCGCCACGTGTGTCTGGAACGATCTCAGGGCGACACGTAGACGGATGCGCTGGAGCGTGGGTGCAGAGTGGTGGCTTCGCCGTGGCAAGCGCCCTGCCGCGGTCATTGTCTTGGCGCGTCCGGAAGCTTGTCGCTCGCCGGGTCTTGCCGGGACGCGCAGCGCGTCGCGGCAAGTTCCTTGAAATGTCTTGGTTGGCCCTCCCGGCAAGCTCCTCTTGCCGGGGCCTTGTCCTTGCCCGCAAGCTCCCCTTGCCGGGGATTTGTCTTCTCACTTAAAACACTTTGTTCTTGAATGGCTCAAATAGGAACTACGGAGGATCTTGGCGGGCACCCGGCAAGCCTTGCCGCGGGGCGCTACGACTGCCCGTGCACAAGTTCGGGATACTAAGGTACCCCTACTTTAGTACTCCGACAGGAGCCCCCGGGCCTGGGCCATACACGGTGCTGAGCGTTATTGGGCCAGGCCCAAAACAGGGCACGGGCACACGCGGCCTGGGTCCACATCGTATCCAACTCCGTATCCACCGCGCCCTCCCGTAACGGCACGCGTCGAACGCGGCGTCGTGGGAGAGATCATGGGTGATTCTTTATTCGGAAAAAGCATAACGTTCGCCTCCTCCTCTTTATAAGCAGGGGAAACAGGGGCAGTTCCCCCACATTCGCCACTTGCGGTTCCTTCCTCAGAAATCTCCGCTGCTCCCCTCCGCTTCCCAAAGCCGAAAGAGAGCAGCGCTCCGCCCCCCGTCGCCGCTGTCGCCGCCAACGCCCTCGCTCTCCCCCACTGCCTCCGCCATGGCTCCGAAGACCGGGAAGGGTGGGAAGTCGGCCGAGGCGCTGCGGCTTGAGGCGCTGCGGAAGGAGCGGGCCCTCTTTCCCCCTGAGCTCTCCGCGAAGGAGCTGAGGGAATGGTTCTACCTCTTTTGGTCGACGGAGACACGGGCGCATCCGCCCACGCAGGTACTCTCCGCTGAAGCTTCCACTTCAAAACGGTGTCCAAAAGGATACCCCTTCTTCGCTCTATTTTTCTATTGCGGGCTCTGCCCGCCCTTTTCCGATTTCTTTTGTGATATCATGAACACCTACGGGTTTCATCTCCTTCATTTCACCCCCAACGCCGTTCTGACCATGGCAGTTTTCGCACATCTCTGCGAGAACTTCGTCGGAATCCATCCAAACGTAGCCCTTTTCCGCCATTACTTCATGCCCCGGGTCGAGAAGGGAGAGCCCTTAGCTGGCGGGATCGCCTGGATCTTGAGAGTCGGCATGAAGGAGGTCTATCTGTAGGGGGAGCTCCGCAGCAAATGGGAGGAGTGGAGAGCGGAGTGGTGTTGGATTGTTGATGAGAACCCGCAGCCATTCACCAACTCACGCCAAGCTCGAGTAGTGAGCGGCAGCGATTGGAGCGCCCTAGAGGCGGACGATGCTAGACTGAAGATCGCTACCACCCGGATCTTGCGGCTCAGGCTTGCCGGGCTCACTGTAGGGGCTGTTGGCGCGGGCTTTCTTCGCCGCCGCTTCGCCCCTCTGCAGGAGAGGGGGAGACCCGCCTGGTTGTTTGGGGGTCCGGCGGATATCATGAGGCTGCGCCCCGGCCTCAACTTCAATTTCACTGTTTTGGAGTTGGATGGGACGCTCAAGGAACTGTTCAAACACGACCCCAACCATCCCGAGTGGTTCAGGCTACCGCAGGGCGTCGTCCCATTGTGCAACAACTCCCAGCTCGATCGCATCCGCGCAATGATGCCAGAGTTGCGACTCGCATGGGATTATCCCAACTTGGCAGGAGCCTGCCGACGACGTTGTGCAGCAATTCTTCGACGACTTGGTGGAGGTGGTGGTCCGCGCCGACGAGCAGAGGAGCCTCACCCGTGACACCACCGACGACGAGATGCGGCGCATCACCACCAGGGCGGAAGAGGCGGCGGCGGCCGCCGCTGCGGGCGAGTTCGGGTTTACTGTGGAGGAGGTAGAGGCAGCCGAGGCGGCAAGCCTTGCCGAGCGGGAGGAGCTTGTCGGGGAGGTCGTCGGCGAGGGAGAGCCAGAAGCCGAATCGAGCGAGCCCACCGAGGGCGCAAGCGGCCAGCCTTCTTCAAGCAGCTTGCCGCAGGCGGAGCCCCCAGTGCAGCCCCCAGCTCCACCAAGAAGGCGCCTCCGCAGGACCGGAGACATAGCAGGGCGGCAGACGGGCCGACAGCCGACGCGCCGCGGGACACGCTCCACCGCGACAAGCACCGTTGCCGCGGGAGCATCTCATGCCGCGCCAGCAACTGGAGCGGGGTCCTCTCGGGCCGCCGCTTCTGATCTTGCTGCAGCTCCCGCCAAGCGGCCAAGGGAGCCTACTCCTCCGCCTCGTCACGCTGAAAGGGTACCGGACTTCGATCTCTCCGCGCTTAGCTCCGACGAGGAGGAAGAAGAGGAGTAAGTTTCTCTGTTGCACTTATTTTTCTTCGACTCTTGCTATTTCTTGTCTTGTATCTGATCTGCTTTCTTCTGAACCTTGTTCCTTTTCAGGACTCTGGCCGAGAGGGCGGCGAAGAGAGCCAAGGTCCCCGTGGTTGTCATCGAGGACGATCCTGCTGTGATGACAGAGGGCACGTCCGAGACCACCTTGTCGGACCCGGTCATTACTCCACGAAGCAGCCCCCAGCGTAGCCCCCAGCGTAAGTACATAGTCTTACTTCCCGCTGTTTGGTGCGCATGGGTGTCCTTTCCTTGCTGATATCTTGATTGTTGGTTTGCTTGTGTAGGAGTAGAACAGGCCCACCAGGAACAACCAGAAGCCGCTCCTGAGGGGCTATCTGCCTCAACTACGCCGCCAAGGGATGACTCCCCGGCAAGGGAGCGCTCTCCGGCAAGGGACAGGTCCCCGGCAAGGGGCAGTTCTCCGGCAAGGGACGGGACCAGTGATCCCCCGGTGGTGGAGCCCATGATTACGGAGCCCAGCACAGGTAATCCTTCTTGTTAGAAAACTTCCCTTGGGTTCTTGTTCTTCTGATCTTCTTTTTTGGATATTTCCTTGACTTTTTCTCCCTCTTCCTGTCTTCAGATCCTCCCTCCACGGAGCCGATGGAGACCGAGGCCACCGGCGAGGAGAATGTGCGCGGCAACACTGACGCTGCCGCTGCCACCAAAGAAGAAGCCGGCACTGATGATCCTGCCGACGAAGAGGCCGCCAAGGCTGCTGGCGCTGGAGCTGGCGAGGGGTCCGGCGATCGCACTGACGACCCGGGGGCCGCAGGAGCGCAAGGCGCTACGCTGACCGCCGATCCCTCCGCCGCTGACGCAGCGCCAGGCTCCGAAGAGCCCCAGCCCGGCGCCTACTTGAAGGCCGGCGACTGTCTCTTCATCAAGCTCCCCTGGGCGTCAAGCTCCAGGGCGTCGGTCGAGGGAGAAGCTTTCGACAGAGAAGTGCTCGCCTCCGCTGGGCTGACAGTGGTTGACGCGCCAAGCAGCAGCAGCGGCGAGTCTGAGGAGGAGCAGCTGCTCCGGAAGCTGGTGTCACTCTACCGCGCCCGACTAGCAAAACCGGAGTCCCGGGAAGCGCTTGTCGCGCAGGCGGGAGTGGACATAGAGAAGCATGCGGAGGAGCTCCAGAGCCGCAACCAAGAGGCCCTCTGGTCCATTGCAGAGGAGAGGGCATAGCTTGCCGAGGCGCGGAAGGCCTTTCTCCTCGAGAAGGCTGAAGCCGAAGAGCAGCAGCGGCTTGCCGCCGAGGAGATGTTCGTGCGAGAAGGCGAGCTGACGCAGCGGAAGGTCAACTTGGATAGCTATGAGGAGGAGCTTGCCGCGCGCGAGGAGACACTTCGCGGGGCCCTCAAGGAAGCGAAGGATTCTGCCGCAGCTGCCGAGGCCGCCAAGAAGGAGCTGGAGGTGAAGGTGACAGAGCTAGAAGCCACCCTCAAGGAGAAGAATGAAGAGCCTGCCGCGCTCCAGCGCGAGCGCGAGAAGGACGCCCTTGCCCATGGTGAGCTGCAGGGCCGTCTCCTCGAGAGGGGCAAAGAGCTGAGCGCCGCCAAGGATATAAATGTTGATCTGGAGCTGAAGCTGGCCATGCTGACTGAGACGCTGGACGGCGCCAAGAAGCGGGAGGAGGACTTGAAAGGGGAGATCAAGGCCAACGAGGCGCTGCTGACGAGGGCCGCCAAAACCCAAAACACCTTCAGGGACACCGTGGAGCTCTGGACGGAGGGCCTCGTCAACATCGCCGCAGTTATCGACGAGGAGCTGGCACAGCTGGAACTGGAGGGTTTCGGGTACTCCTCCGACGAGAACCTCCAGCCCAGCGCCAAGCTCACTCAGTTCTTCAAGGGCGTGGCGACGGCGCTCCAGCAACTTCGAGATAGGATCCCTAAGCAGCTGGCCGACGAGTCGCGCACGATCTGCGCCAGAGTCCTGGAGAAAGTGTTGGTGAAGGTGCTCTTCCGCAATCTAGGCCTCAACCTCACCAACATCCTCAAGAAGCTGCCGGCGGGTGCTGATCTTGAAGAGCTCAAGGCCCTTGTAGCACCCATTGTGGACAAGGTGAATGAAGTCAAGAGGGTTGATGGTGGCCGCGTAGATTAGGCCGCCCGTTTCTTCTTTTCTTGCCGCTGTCATTTATGTTATGAGAACAATTTAGTCAGTGCTGCGACAAGTTACCTTTGTAATATAACTTTATCTTGGGCAGTATTTGCTATGTTATTTCCTTTAATTGATTCCTTCGTTTGTATGTTTTCACCCTACGCTTTCAGGGAACTTGCCGGCGCAGGCACCCTTGCCGCGAGCGCTGAGTGCGGAACATCAGCAGCCTGCTGGCGGTGTCGCTTCCGGCAAGAAACCTTGTCGCAACTAGTCGCAGCACACTTAAGTTGTTGAGCGGACTCGAAACAAAGTAAGGGCGCAACTAGCTACGAGTCGGTTCCTCCGCGCACAGGTTTTCCATACAAAGCGCGGTCGTTCAAGGAAGATATCTTAAATTTTTTTAAAATTGATCGTGCTCAAACTTGGGCAACTTAGCTTTTCTGTCGTTTTCGTCCTGGCAAGGTGATACTTTCTTGAACGACACCTGGTCCACACCATTATCTTCTCCTTCCTCCCCGGTGAACTTGTGGGCGAAGGAACCTTCCTTTTGAGGAAAAGAAAGAAGAGAAAATAAAGATATGGAGCCTTAGGGCTCGTTATTGCTTACCGGGGGCAAGTGCTGCACAAAGTGTCATATAATACATGCAAGAAAGAAAAAAGCATGAAATTTGACAAGATGTGCGGAGCATATGATCTTTATTTATGCACGGGATCTGCGCCCGGCTTTGTACAAAGGGTCACATGCAACAGCGGCAAAGCTTGTACAAAAGGTGGTTGCCGGAACGGGTTCCGGCAACCGCGCCTTATGGGTAAAACTTACGAAGATGCTCAATGTTCCAGGAGTTGCTCATCGGAGAGCCATCTTCGGTCTCAAGGCGGATAGCGCCAGGCCTAGTGACTCGTTTCACCCGATAAGGGCCTTCCCACTTTGGCGTCAACTTGTTGGAATTCTTGGCGGATTGAACACGCCGAAGAACAAGGTCGCCTTCCTCGAGACTTCTCGCATTAACTTTGCGGCTATGGTAGCGGCACAAAGCTTGCTGGTAGCGAGCAGCTCGTACAGCAGCCTGAAGACGATCTTCCTCAAGGAGCAACGCGTCGTCTTGTCGTAGCTGCTCTTGCTCAAGCTCATCATAAGCGAGCACTCGAGGCAATCCGTATACGAGTTCTGTGGGGAGAACTGCCTCTGCTCCATAGACTAGAGCGAAAGGTGTCTGGCTAGTGGCTCGATTTGGCGTCGTCCTGATCGACCAAAGAACCACTGGCAACTCCTCAATCCAATTCTTTCTGCACTTGTGCAGCCTGTCGAAAGTCCTGGTCTTGAGCCCGCGCAGCACTTCAGCGTTTGCCCTCTCTGCTTGACCGTTGCTTCTCGGGTGAGCAACAGAAGCGAAGCAGACCTTGGCGCCAAGATCTTGGACGTACTGCATGAAGGTGCGACTCGTGAATTGTGTGCCGTTGTCGGTGATGATCCTGTTAGGGACTCCGAAACGGCAAACAATCGACCTGAAGAACTTGACTGCTGACTGTGCTGTCACCTTCCTCACTGCTTCCACTTCCGGCCACTTTGTGAACTTGTCGATTGCAACGTACAAGTATTCAAAGCCCCCGACAGCTCGGGGAAAGGGGCCGAGGATGTCGAGCCCCCAGAACGAAAATGGCCAGGATAAAGGGATCGTCTGGAGAGCTTGAGCTGGCTGGTGTATCTGCTTGGAGTGGAACTGGCTGTGAAGTTGCATCCTGGAGGGCTGTTGGCCAAAAGAAACCTTGCCGGAAAGCTTTGCCAGCAAGTGCTCTTGCGCCACTGTGATGACCACATATGCCTCCATGTATCTCCGCCAACAGCTTCTGTCCATCTTCCCGGGGAATGCACTTCAATTTCAATCCGTTGAATCTTCTTCTGTACAGTATGTCGTCGACAAACTGGTACATACTTGATTGCCGGGCTACTCTCTCCGCTTCTTCTTGCTCTTCGGGAAGTTCTCCTGTATGAAGGAAACGGACAATCTGCTGCGCCCATGTCGGAGCTTGCGGCTCGACAACAAGGACTAAAGGCACAAATGCTGCCGCGGGAACATCTGCTTCTGCGGCAAGAACCTGTGGTTCAGCCGGAGCTTGATGTTCCCCCGCAAGCTTCCCGGAGCAAAACTTGTCGGGAGCGTCTGCTTCAACGGAACAAACCTTAGGGCTTGTCGGAGCAGACTGCTCCTCAGCACTCTTGGTGTTGATCTTGGGGACCTTCTTGGCGGCGGCTTCGGGGAGCTCTGCTGGAAAGTAGTCACCAGAAACCAACTTCCTCTTTTTGCTCTGTCCAGTTGATGGTGTTACAGATGGTTGAGTCAGCTTGAGCACAAAGATCCCTGGTTCCACAGGTAACTTTAATGCAGCGCATTTTGACAGGCCATCGGCAACGTCGTTCTGGGCTCTTGGAACATGTTCCATCTGCAGGCCGTCAAAATGCTCTTCCAACTTTCTCACTTCATCAATGTAAGCTTCCATCAACGGACTCTGATAATCTTTGTTTACTTGGCGGATGACAAGCTGCGAGTCACCCCTAACAATAAGCTTCTTGATCCCAAGGTCTGCCGCGATCCTGAGTCCGGCAAGCAAACCTTCATACTCTGCAGTATTGTTTGTCGCTTGCTCCTTGGGAAAGTGCACCTGGACGACATACTAGAGGCGCTCTCCAGTGGGTGCGACAAGTAACACGCCGGCACCGTCGCCTTGCAGCGAGAAGGCACCATCAAAGTACATGATCCATTCTTTGCTTGCTTCCTTGACGGGGATGCTCGTCTCTGGAGTTTCTTCATCAGGTGTTGGCGTCCATTCTGCTATGAATTCTGCCAATGCTCGGCTCTGGATAGTTGAAGTACTCTCAAACTTGAGGCCAAAGCTTGACAATTCCAGTGCCCACTCGACAATCCTGCATGTTGCTTCTGGATTCTACAATATCCTCTTCAACGGAAAGCGAGTGACAACCGTGACCTCATGTGCTTGAAAGTAATGGCGCAGCTTTCTCGAGGCCATGAGAAGGCCGAAAAGCAATTTCTGCACACCAGAGTACCTTGATCTAGCCCCCTGCAGAAGGGAACTCACAAAGTAAACTGGGCACTGCACCATTTTCTTCTGTTTCTCTTCTTGTGGCTGCGCAGATCCATCCTTGTCGGGACCAGAGCTTGTCGGGGAAGCCCCTTGCTTGTTGCTGGACGCGCTTGCCGTGGCCGCTGGCTCATCATCCGCCTCCCTCTCCGCTACTAACGCAGCACTAACCACTTGATTGGTTGCCGCTAGATATAGCAGCAACTTCTCTTGCGGCTTAGGTGCGACAAGTATTGGAGTGGAGGACAGGTATCTCTTCAAGTCTTGCAGCGCAGCCTCCGCTTCCGAAGTCCATTTCATTGGACCTGCCTTTTTCAAAATTTTGAAAAATGGCAGGGCGCGCTCAGCAGACTTAGAGATGAACCTGCTGAGAGCAGCTACGTAGCCAGCAAGCCTTCGTACATCCTTGACACGCTTCGGTGCTTCGATCTTCTCAATGGCCTTGATCTTGTCGGGGTTGGCTTCAATTCCCCGCCGAGACACAAAGAACCTGAGAAGCTTGCCGGAAGGGACTCCAAACACACACTTCTCGGGGTTGAGCTTGAGATTGACCTTGCGCAGATTTGCAAAGGTCTCATCCAAATCTTGAATCAGAGTTGCTCTGTCTTTGCTCTTGACCACTATGTCATCCATGTAAGCCTCTACATTTATGTGCAACTGCGGCTCAAAAGCTTCGTGAACTACCCTTGCAAACGTTGAACCAGCATTCTTTAGTCCGAAAGGCATCCGTACAAAGCAGTATGTGCCACATGGAGTAATGAATGTGGTTTTCTCCTCATCCTCTTCTGTCATGAAGATCTGATGATATCCTGAATATGCATCAAGAAACGAAAGCAAATCACATCCTGCCATGGAGTCGACAATCTGGTCAATGCGCGGCAAGGTAAATGGATCTTTGGGACAAGCTTTATTAACATCAGTGAAGTCAATACAGAGCCTCCATTTTCCGTTCGCCTTGCACACGACTAAAGGATTGGCCAGCCACGTAGGATGGAGCACTCCTCTGACAAGGCTTGCTGCTTCCAACTTCTTGATCTCTTCTGCAATGAACTTTTGCGCTCCACTGCTTGTTTTCTGACTTTCTGCTTGACGGGCCGCGCGTGAGGACAGACGTCAAGGTGGTGCTCAATTACTTTCCTGGGAACACCGGGGATGTCAGATGGTTGCCATGCAAACACATCGACATTCGCCCGCAGGAAAGCAATGAGCGCGCTTTCCTATTTAGGATCAAGTGTGGCACTGATGGTGAAGGTACCACCAGTGCCGTCCTCCTTGTCAGCTACTTTCTTGGTCTCTGGCGGAGCTGCCTTCGCCTTCTTACACTTGCCGGTGGAGCTCGATGGTGCGTCCTCGACGGTAGCGCAGCACTCCGAAGAGGTGCGCTTGCTGGAGTGGGCATCAGAGCTCTTGCCGGACTTGGTCTTCTTCTTCCCCCCGGGAGCTTCAGCGGCAAGTGTCTTGCTATCTGCTGCGGCTGCTGCTTCCCGGTAGATCTTGTTGGTGTAGATAAGGGCATCCTTCTTGTCGCCAGGGAGAGAGATGACACTTATTAGGCATAGTGAGAGGCTGCCATGAACTTGGCGAGCGCTGGACGGCCGAGTATCCCATTGTAGGGCAATGGGAAATCAGCAACGTCAAAAGTGACCTTCTCTGTTCTGAAGTTCAGCTCACTGCCAAATGTCACCGGCAACGTGATCTTCCCCTTCGGCTTGCTCCTTTTCGGATTGATTCCTTGGAAGGTACCAGTCTCTTCGAGCTCGTTGTCGGGGATCTGGAGCTTCTTGAGTACCGCTGAGGAGATCAGGTTCAAGCCGGCCCCACCATCAACTAGCATCTTTGTGACCTTGAGGTTGCGGATAGTTGGTGAAACCAACATCGCCAAGCACCCGACCGCAGTTATGCGATCAGGGTGATCCTCAATGTCAAAGATGATAGGCGTGCTGGACCACTTCAGAGGCTTGCATGACTCAACTGGTGGTTGTGCTGCATTAACTTCCCGCACCCACTGTTTAAGCTGGCGGTGCGAAGTATGCAGAGAAGCACCACCGTCGACGCACAAAACCTCTGTTGCTTTCTGAAACTCCTGCTCGTTGGCCTCATCATCATCCATGTCCTCATCTTCGTCTTCATCTTCATCCTTGTCGCGGCCGCGGGGAGGCCTGTCTCCTTGCCGCTGCTTGGCTTTGCCGCGGTGTCCTCCCCGGCCGGGACGCTTCTTGCCGGATCCGCCAGTACCTTCCTGGGCCTTCTCCTTGTCGTGTCGCTCATACTCAGCTTTCTGCTGCTCGACAAGCTGCTCAACTTTCTTGCAACTTTGGAGATCGTGGCCCTTGGTGCGGTGGATCTTGCAATATTGCTTGTCAGAGCTGCCCTGCTTGTCGGCGGCCGCCACAGGTTCTGCTTCCTTGGCGCCACCTCCGTTGCCGGACTGCTCAACAGCTAGCACATCTTTGCCTTTCCTTCTTCTGTTGTTCCGCCGCCGACTTTTCTTTGCCGGGGCAGCATCTTCACCGTCAGACCCCCCTGTTCATGTGTTCTCTCCGGGGAGTTTCCTCCCTTCCTCAGCACGTGCACACCTGTCGGCCAGGGCATATAGCTCACTGACGTCTCTGATCTTGCACATCGCCATTTCCTCTCGCATCTTGCGGTTACGCACGTTCTGATGGAACGCGCTGATAATCGCGGCAGGGTGGACATTTGGGATGTTGCGCTGTACTTGGCTGAATCTCTGAATATACTTGCGCAGGGGTTCTCCTTCCTTCTGGGCGAGCAGATGAAGATCGCTCTCCTGACCATGAGACTTGTGGCCGCCTGTGAAGGCGCCGACAAACTGATGGCACAGATCCGCCCATGAGGATATGGAGTTGTCCAGCAAGTGCATGAGCCAGGATCTGACGTTGGGCTTGAGCACCAGCGGGAAGTAGTTGGCAAGGATCTTGTCGTCGCGTCCCCCGGTAGCCTGCACCGCGATGGTGTAGATGCTGAGGAACTCCGATGGGTGCAACCTGCCGTCATACTTCTCGGGTACATCTGGCTTGAAGTTCTTGGTACTCGGCCACTGGACTTGCCGCAGCTCACGAGTGAACGCAGGGCAACCTACCGCGTACGGCAAGTCGCCTGGTTCCCCTGGCGCATGCATGTCAACAGCGGGCCCAGTGCGCTGGTCTGACTGACGCCGCGCTTCTCTTCGACGCTCGATGCGGGTTCGAGCGTCTTCATGTTGCCGTTCTTGAAGAACTTGGCGCTGATCGCGACGAGCTCGTGGATCTGACGACGCCGTGGAGTCGGTGTCGAGGTTGACCCGGCGAGTCGGCGATCTTGGCCTTCGGGGCAGCGAGTGCACGGTGGTTGCGCCCCCACCAGTCCTGTCGCCATCGGCTTGCGCCTGGGCGTCTTGCCGCGGCTTCGATGTGCTCGGTTGCCGGGGAGTGTCGCCGTTGGCGAAGCCGATGAGGCTCTCAATGGTGGCCCTCCAACCGTTGATATTGTCCGCCATCGGAGGGTAATCTAGGAGCAGTTGGGCTCGGGCCAACGCTTCTTCTGGAGTCTTCGGTGGCGGCGGTGAACGGTGCGAGGAGCGGGATATGCTCGGACTTCCAACTGGGTTGGAAGGAGCAGTACCCCGTCCAGGCGACCGTACCTCACTCGTGTCGGCATGCTGACGTGCATGCTGGTCTTGAACGCCCCGAGATCCACCAGCTTGGCCTTGTTCTAACGCGAGTATGGTGCTGCGAGTGCCATGACGCTGTCGATCCCGTGCCTCCTGAGATGGGCGCGGTGCGTGTACGGACGCCGAAGTTTGCGGGGCCTTGTCCTTGGATCTGGTAACAATGTGAGCTCCCTCGTCGGCACCCGTTCCTTCGTCGGCGTCTATCCCACCGCCCGTTTGCTCCGGTGGCGGTGGAATCGACGCGGACGGTGCAGCCACCTCCGAAGCCTTCTTCTTCGGTGGCATGTCGATGAAGATGGTGATGAGCTGGCTCACGTGAACGCCGGATCGGGTTCACACAACCTCGACGCCCCCTACCTGGCGCGCCAAAGATGTCGTGGGAAACGAGCACCTATGGGGCAGGGCCCCTTTCAGTCCGGCAGCGAGCAAAGGGCGCACGAAGAGCGGATCGAGGCAGAGCACGCGAGCGATTTTTACCCAGCTTCGGAGCTCTCCGGAGAGATAATACTCCTACTGCTGCTTTGTGGTTGTATTATGCTCTTGCTCGAGAGCGTGAGAGTGTTCTGGTTTGGAATGAGTCGAACCCCCTCTACGTTGCGCATGGGCCTCCTTTTATAGGCTCAAGGGGTCACCGACAGGTGGCAACGCAGGCAAGGGTACAAATGTAAAAAGGGTGGTTGGTACAACTTCTTCTACAGTGCCCCCTACCTAACTCTGACGGCAGGGGACAAGAGCATTTAATGCCCGTCCGCGTCACCCAACAGTGCACAAAAGCGACCGTTAGGGGCGCCACCATTCGCCACGATGGCCATCTCGTCATCTCCATTCGCCACCTCACACCGCATGGCTGCACAGCTCCCCGCCACGTGTGTCTGGAACGATCTCAGGGCAACACGTCGATGGATGCGCTGGAGCGTGGGCGCAGAGTGGTGGCTTCACCGCGGCAAGCGCCTTGCCGCGGTCGTTGTCTTGGCGCGTCCGGAAGCTTGTCGCTCGCCGGGTCTTGCCGGGACGCGCGGCGCATCGCGGCAAGTTCGTTGAAATGTCTTGGTTGGCCCTCCCGGCAAGCTCCTCTTGCCGGGGCCTTGTCCTTCCCGGCAAGCTCCCCTTGCCGGGGCTTTGTCTTCTCAGTTAAAACACTTTGTTCTTGAATAGCTCAAATAGGAACTACGGAGGATCTTGGTGGGCACCCGGCAAGCCTTGCCGCGGGGCGCTGCGACTGCCCATGCACAAGTTCGGGATTCTAAGGTACCCCTACTTTAGTACACCGACACTCCCCCATCCCGGCGAGGCCGAGCATGGAACGAGCCGTAGCAGGCGACGACGCGGCGTGCCGTAGCGTCGCATGCGGAGGCGAGTCTATAACATGACTTGCCCCATTATCTATCTTAGGGGGGGGTGTGGGTGCGTGGGGGTGGGAAAACAAATAACCGCACTGCACCGAGGGGCATAGTTGTACTGACACATCTTCCTCGTATTGACTTGCCCCCATTATCTATCTTAGGGGGGTTTGGGTGTGTGTGGGTGGGAAATAGAATAACTGCACTGCACCGAGAGGCATAGTTGTACTGACACATCTTCCTTGTATGGACATGCCCCCATTATCTATCTTAGGGGGGGTGTCGGTGCGTGGGGGTGGGAAACAGAATAACCGCACTGCACCGAGCGGCATAGTTGGACTGACACATCTTCTGTGTATGGACTTTCCCCCATTATCTATCTTAGGTGGGTGTGTGTGGGAAACAGAATAGCCGCACTACACCGAGGGGCATAGTTGTACTGACACATCTTCCTTGTATGGACTTGCCCCCATTATCTATCTTAGGGGTGTTGGTGCGTGGAGGTGGGAAACAGAATAACCGCACTGCGCCTGTCAAACGAGCGCACTGCCGCATTAGCGCGAGGCCGAGCCGGGGGGGATGGGGGTCAACCCCCCTCCCCCATCCCGGTGAGGCCGAGCCAGGAACGAGCCGTAGCAGGCAACGACGCAGTGTGCCGAGGCGTCGCATGCGGAGGCGAGTCCGTAACATGACTTGCCCCATTATCTATCCTTGGGGGGTGTGGGTGCGTGGGGGTGGGAAACAGAATAACCGCACTACACCGATGGGCATAGTTGTACTGACATATTTTCCTTGTATGGACTTGCCCCCATTATCTATCTTAAAGGGGGTGTGGGTGCGTGGGGTGGGAAACAGAATAACCGCACTGCGCCTGTCAAACAAGTGCACTACCGCGCGAGACCGAGCCGGGGTGAGGGGGGTCCTTGACCCCATCCCGGTGAGGCCAAGCCAGGAACGAGCCATAGCAGGCGACGAAGCGACGTGCCGTGGCATCGCATGCGGAGGCGAGTCCGTAAGATGACTTGCCCACATTATCTATCTTAGGGCGGGTGTGGGTGCGTGGGGGTGGGAAACAGAATAACCGCAATGCACCGAGGGGCATAGTGCTACTGACACATCTTTCTTGTATGGACTTGCCCCCATAATCTATCTTAGGGGCGGTGTGGGTGCGTGGGGGTGGGAAACAGAATAACCGCGCTGCGCTTGTCAAACAAGCGCACTATCGCATTAGCGCGAGGCCGAGCCGGGGGGAGGGGGACGGGCCCCCTCCCCCATCCCGGCGAGGCTGAGCATGGAACGAGCCATAGCAGGCGATGACGCGGCGTGCCGCGGCGTCGCATGCGAAAGCGAGTCCGTAACATGACTTGCCCCATTATCTATCTTAGGTGGAGAGGTGTGGGTGCGTGGGAGTGGGAAACAGAATAACCGCACTGCACCGAGGGGCATAGTTGTACTGACACATCTTCCTTGTATGGACTTGCCCCCATTATCTATCTTCGGGGGGTGTGGGTGCATGTGGGTGGGAAACAGAATTACCGCACTGCACCGAGCGGCATAGTTGGACTGACACATCTTCTGTGTATGGACTTTCCCCCATTATCTATCTTAGGTGGGTGTGTGTGGTAAACAGAATAGCCGCACTACACCGAGGGGCATAGTTGTACTGACACATCTTCCTTGTATGGACTTGCCCCCATTATCTATCTTAGGGGTGTTGGTGCGTGGAGGTGGGAAACAGAATAACCGCACTGCGCCTGTCAAACGAGCGCACTGCCGCATTAGCGCGAGGCCGAGCCGGGGGGATGGGGGTCAACCCCCCTCCCCCATCTCGGTGAGGCCGAGCCAGGAACGAGCCGTAGCAGGCAACGACGCAGTGTGCCGAGGCGTCGCATGCGGAGGCGAGTCCGTAACATGACTTGCCCCATTATCTATCCTGGGGGGGTGTGGGTGCGTGGGGGTGGGAAACAGAATAACCGCACTACACCGATGGGCATAGTTGTACTGACATATTTTCCTTGTATGGACTTGCCCCCATTATCTATCTTAAAGGGGGTGTGGGTGCGTGGGGTGGGAAACAGAATAACCGCACTGCGCCTGTCAAACAAGCGCACTGCCGCGCGAGACCGAGCCGGGGTGAGGGGGGTCCTTGACCCCATCCCGGCGAGGCCAAGCCAGGAACGAGCCGTAGCAGGCGACGAAGCGACGTGTCGTGGCATCGCATGCGGAGGCGAGTCCGTAAGATGACTTGCCCACATTATCTATCTTAGGGCGGGTGTGGGTGCGTGGGGGTGGGAAACAGAATAACCGCAATGCACCGAGGGGCATAGTGGTACTGACACATCTTTCTTGTATGGACTTGCCCCCATAATCTATCTTAGGGGCGGTGTGGGTGCGTGGGGGTGGGAAACAGAATAACCGCGCTGCGCTTGTCAAACAAGCGCACTATCGCATTAGCGCGAGGCCGAGCCGGGGGGAGGGGGACGGGCCCCCTCCCCCATCCCGGCGAGGCTGAGCATGGAACGAGCCATAGCAGGCGATGACGCGGCGTGTCGCGGCGTCGCATGCGAAAGCGAGTCCGTAACATGACTTGCCCCATTATCTATCTTAGGTGGAGAGGTGTGGGTGCGTGGGAGTGGGAAACAGAATAACCGCACTGCACCGAGGGGCATAGTTGTACTGACACATCTTCCTTGTATGGACTTGCCCCCATTATCTATCTTCGGGGGGTGTGGGTGCATGTGGGTGGGAAACAGAATTACCGCACTGCACCGAGGGGCAGAGTTGTACTGACACATCTTCCTTGTATGGACTTGCCCCCATTATCTATCTTAGGGGCGTGTGGGTGGGAAACAGAATAACCGCACTGCACCGAGGGGCATAGTTGTACTGACACATATTCCTTGTATGGACTTGGCCCCATTATCTATCTTAGGGGGGGTGGGTGTCATTGTCAAAACCGGCAGATCTCGGGTAGGAGGTCCTGATCTATGCGTCTTAGGCTGATGGTAACAGGGAGCAAGGGACATAATGTTTTCCCAGGTTCGGGCCCTCTCGATGGAGGTAAAACCCTACTTCCTGCTTGATTAATATTGACGATATGAGTACTACAAGAGTAGATCTACCACGAGATCATAGAGGCTAAACACTAGAAGCTAGCCTATGATGATTCTGATTGTAATTGTGATCGGCCTTCTAAGGACCAACCTCTCCGGTTTATATAGACACCGGAGAGAGCTAGGGTTTACATGGAGTCGGTTACAAGGTAGGAAATACAATATCCGGATCGCCAAGCTTGTCTTCCACGCAAAGGAGAGTCCCATCCGGACACGGGACGGAGTCTTGAGTCTTGTATCTTCACGCTTCAATAGTACAGATGATGTATATAGTCTGTCTATCTAGATACCCCCTAATCCAGGACTCCCTCAGTAGCCCCTGAACAAGGCTTCAATGCCGATGAGTCCGACGCGCAGTCTTGTCTTCGACATTGTTGGGGAACGTTGTAATTTCAAAAATTTCCCTATGCACACGCAAGATCATGGTGATGCATAGCAACGAGAGGGGAGAGTGTTGTCCACGTACCCTCGTAGACCGTAAGCGGAAGCGTTATGACAATGCGGTTGATGTAGTCGTACGTCTTCACGATTCGACCGATCCAAGCACCGAACGTACGGCACCTCCGAGTTCAGCACACGTTCAGCTCGATGACCATTCCCGGACTCCGATCCAGCAGGGTTTCGGGGATGAGTTCCGTCAGCACGACGGCGTGGTTACGATGATGAAGTTCTACTGATGCAGGGCTTCGCCTAAGCACCGCAACGATATGACCAAGGTGGAATATGGTGGAGGGGGGCACCGCACACGGCTAAGGAACGATCACGAAGATCAACTTGTGTGTCTAGAGGTGCCCCCTCCTCCGTATATAAAGGGGGGAGGAGGAGGGGGCCGGCCAAGGGGGTGGCGCGCCCTAGGAGGGAGAAACCTACTCCAAGTAGGTTTGCCCCCTCCCTTTCCTATTCCAAGGAGGGTGAAGGAACGAGTGGGAGAGGGGAAAGGCAAGGGGAGGGGGAGCGCCTCTTGCCCTGGCCGGCCCCTCTCTCTCCACTAGGGCCCAACAAGGAGCATTAATTCCCGGGGGGGTCCAGTAACCCTCCGGCACTTCGGTTTTCTCCGAACACACCCGGAACACTTCCAATGTCCGAATATAGTCATCCAATATATCAATCTTTATGTCTCGACCATTTCGAGACTCCTTGTCATGTCCGTGATCACATCCGGGACTCCGAACAACCTTCGGTACATCAAAACTTATAAACTCATCATAAAAGTGTTATCGTAACATTAAGCGTGCGGACCCTACGGGTTCGAGAACTATGTAGACATGACCTAGAACTATTCTCGGTCAATAACCAATAGCGGAACCTAGATGCTCATATTGGCTCCTACATATTCTACGAAGATTTTTATCGGTCAAACCGCATAACAACATACTTTGTTCCCTTTGTCATCGGTATGTTACTTGCCCGAGATTTGATCGTCGGTATCCAATACCTAGTTCAATCTCGTTACAGGCAAGTCTCTTTACTCATTACGTAATGCATCATTCCATAACTAACTCATTAGCGACATTGATTGCAAGGCTTATAGTGATGTGCATTACCGAGAGGGCCCAGAGATGCCTCCCCGACAATCGGAGTGACAAAACCTAATCTCGAAATACTCCAACCCAACATGTACCTTTAGAGACACCTGTAGAGCTCCTTTATAATCACCCAGTTACGTTGTGACGTTTGGTAGCACACAATGTGTTCCTCCGGTAAACCGGAGTTGCATAATCTCATAGTTACAGGAACATGTATAAGTCATGAAGAAAGCCATAGCAACATACTAAACGATCAAGTGCTAGGCTAACGGAATGGGTCATGTCAATCACATCATTCTCCTAATGATGTGATCCCGTTAATCAAATGACAACACATGTCTATGGTTAGGAAACATAACCATCTTTTATTAATGAGCTAGTCAATTAGAGGCATACTAGTGACGTTATGTTTGTCTATGTATTCACACATGTATCATGTTTCCGGTTAATACAATTCTAGCATGAATAATAAACATTTATCATGATATGAGGAAATAAATAATAACTTTGTTATTGCCTCTAGGGCATATTTCCTTCAGTCTCCCACTTGCACTAGAGTCAATGATGCAGGGTGGAACCCTATAGCGACGATCTTTCACGTTTGGAGTGGGATCCCTCGAAGAACACGATGAACACGGGGAAGAACGGGGAGAAATCACAAGGGGAAACACTCAAGAACAAGTCCAAATCACACATCCACTAGACAATCAAACACACAAGATCACAAGGTACATGAACAACAAAGGGAAAGATACAAGGTAAGGTTCATCTCCAAGAGGAGGTCTTGACGATATCCTAGATGGATCTTCCCACAAGGGGGTCTTGATGATATCCCGCAGGATCTTCTCACATGGAGGTCTTGAACTCCATGGGAGTGGTAGTCTCTCTCTCTCAAGAGTAGAGGTAGGAGCAAAGCTCACCTAAGAATGAGCTATCATATTTTCTTACCCTAGAAAGGAGGTGGAGGAGGTCTATTTATAGTCTAGTGTGCGAAGGGGTAAGTGAGGGGGCGAATGGGTACATGGGCCTCGGCCCGAAGCGTTGCACGCAGGCAAGGCCCGGATGATCCGGATGGGGGTCCGGATGATCCGGCCATCGTCCGGATGATCCGGGAGGTGGCCCGGATGATCCGGCTTCAGGAGAAACCTTCGGGTATCCTCAGCGCGGTTATCCGGATGATCCGGAGGGGGACTCGGATGATCCGGCTGGGTCCGGATGATCCAGACGGCGGTCCGGATGTCCGGGCTAGCTTCAACCGCTGCTCCGTCTTCTTCTCCTTTCTTCCGTCTTTTCTTCCATGCTTCCCTCGCGGATGGTGTAGACGTACACTTGCGCTCGCACTCCTCCTCGACATCCGTGATGTTCCGACAATACCTATGCATGCACACGTAAGGAGTGTCAAGTAGTATACCATCCTCAAGAGTGTCAAGTGAGCACGTGTAAAGGAGATGATTCACCTTTGTGTATGTGAAGTAGATGTCGCACGTGTCACTTGCCAAATGGACTCTTGACATGGTGATGTCCATAGGATGCTCCACATCATCCCCTCCCCCTTGGGAAAGATCCGACCTCGGAGCGAAAACCAAATCACCATGGGAAAGAGATGGCGTTGCCATGTAGAAGTGGTCGATCACCAAATTCTCGTCATTTTGAAGCTCTAAATGGGCACTCTCCAATGTCGCACCGTCTTGTAATCCCTTCAAAAGTAGAAAAGATAACAAGCACTTGGAAAAACAAATGTGGTTGTCGTAAGAGCAAAACCAAGCATTCAAGAGGTCATTCACCCAACAAGTGTTGTCATCAAGCATAGCATATGGTTTGACAAAGAAGTGTGTCATGACATTTGGACATATAAATTGAGCACAATCAAGTACATCATGGAAACAAGCATGTAAATGGGAGGTCAAGATGCAAATATATGTGATAAGTGAACAAGCATCTACCTCAAGGTCATAGCAAGCATTGACAAATTGCTCAATGAAAGGTCTATGGTAGGCATATGAAGTATTCACAACACCAAATAAAATGAAGTGTCTAAATACATGGGTCAAGTGCCAGACAATCCAAGCATAATGTGTAGGGTGTAGTGAATATAGTGTGGCACTCAACACAATAGAAAGAGCAATTGTTCATCATGTGTGAGGCAATCAAGTCAAGCATGTGACAAGCAAAGGGACATGGCATGAAGAAATGATATTGGTGCAACCAACCATATGATAGTAGCAAGTAGTCTAAGAATTGGATGCAACACACAAGGTATATATGTCATGAAGCATGGAAATGTGGCAATCATGGTAGAAAGCAATATCTCGAACATGCGTGCAAATGGTGCAAGCAACACATGAAGTATGATCCACAATATCCAAGCTCAAGAAGGATGTCACCTTGAAAGTGTGTCCTTGTGCATTCTTCACAATGCCGAAGTGGAAGCAAATACGGTGTAGAAGCGAGTCGTGGTAGAATGTATGAGGCTCGCTCTCAAGAGCTCGAATGGTCAACTCACGTGAAGTGGAAGTCGACACAAAGTCCAAGTATCCTACACATGCACAAAACAAAACAAAGTACGTATGCACATGGTAGAGGAACACATCATCCAGCATGATGGTTCTCATCTTTTGCACATAACCATTAGAAGCAAAAGTGCATGAATAATATGATGCAACAATGGCTAAATTCATGCCACTAGGTATGTGGTGCAAAGAAGTAAGACAAGCATGCTTCATGAGGAATATGTCAAAATCTCCAATCATATGCGAGAATGCTATGGGGGCAATCTCATGAGCAAGACGAGAATCATAGTTGCACTCAATACATGGAAGATCATTTAGCATGAGAGAGGCAATACATGGAGATATATGACAATAAGCAATATGACTCATGTGCAAAGCATATAGATGGTTGTCATCAACCGCATGAAATGAGCAAGTATGAATCATGGGTGATGCAACATGAGCAAGCATTGAGATCAAGTCGTGCAAACTAGTGGAGCGAAGATGCAAAACACTAGAGTAAATCATGGCAATCATGTCATGTGAACAAATAATAGGAATAGACAATTCACATGACATATCCCAAGCACGAACACAAAGCAAGATGAAAGTATCATCATAGGAATGGTGCACGAAGCAAACATGGCAATAACAAGAGATATCTCCACCAAGTTTGCAAATACACATAAAAGTACTAGAATCAATCATCATGTGTAATGCAAGGCATGGGTCACAAATGCATGTCAAAGGCATAGGAATGAGTATATCATGCCAAGTGAACATGGCAAGATGGGCATATGATATGTAATGAACAATAAGCCATAACCAAGTGAGGGCCATGTAGAAGAAATGCGCAAAATGTTTGCGCGAAGATAGCGGTGGTAAAGACAATCCACGTGATCCCAATTCATCGTTGCTCTCTAGAGCTCGTTTTGTCAACTCGTGGGATTGCAAGGTTGACAAGTATTCATGGGTACCTACACAAAAGAGACACAATCCAAAGAAATTGTGCGCGTGGTAAATGTACACATCATCCATCATGATGTGTATGTGCACGTGTGAGTTAGCACAAGATAAGCATCGCTCAAAGAAATTTGATGCATGGTATAAGAACATGTCATCCATCATGAAAGAATAGTTATTGTGTATGACACGATGGGGGCACAAATTGAGAATGCAAGTATATGGCACATCAATAGTATGTTTATTCGTGGGTAGCATATGGTGCACACAAGTATGGGGATCATGCAATGAATGGCATGGATCAAATTCCCCTAACATGTATGAGGAAACTATGGGGGCCTCCTCATGAGCAATATCGGAAACATCATATGGAGAAAATGGAAAACATCCAAAACAATGCATATCCGAAGCTAGGTGGTCATGGCATGGCATATGAGATAAATGATGCAAAGGGAGCATATCAATATCATCACAAGAGAAACAAATGCCAATAACCATGGGCTTGTGATCTATGCCATATGTGCAAATTGGGTTTATTTTAATGGCATATGCATAGTCACTATGAAGAGATTGCAAATAAGACATATGGTTGATATCATGCATAGCATATGACAAGTCAAGCGGATTATCAAACATGATGTGACCTAAAGAATTGTCGCAAGAAATCCTATGTAACATGGCATCACAACTAATAGACTCCACAATAGAATCATCATACTCATCATAAATGGGCAAATCATCGCATGGGGAAATCATACTAGCATGAAGCATGGCAATAGGTGGATCAACATCATGCAAGCAATCAATGTCAAGAATGTCCACTAGTGGGACTAGAGCATCACCTTCACCTATGTTACCTTTGTCATTCCAGTCAAGTGGTGTAGGTGAGGTGGGAAAGACCAAATGGTGGTCATCATCATCATCTTGATGGAACCATGTGGGGGGTGCATCATAATCCACCATGGCCATCGTCTTGTCCAAAGGGAGGACGAAGTCGTCGAGGATCGGCGCGTCATCATAAATAGGACCTAGCACCAAACGAGAAGACACAATAGAGGTAGAGGTCAAGTTGTTAGAAATGCAAATGGCCTCACGAGACCTATCAACTATCTCACTCTCTCTATGTGGTGGTTCACTCACTCCCTCAAAATAGGTGCACTCAAACTCACATATGGTGGAGTCACTCATCTCACTCAAGTGGTGGGGGTTGTGGCTCTCCTCACACGGGAATTGTGGCAACTCATCATATATGGGGCTAGTGTTGAAGTCACTCTCACTCTCAATATGGTGGCACAAGTCACTCAAGTCATCATACGTCGCAGTGGTCGAAGGGAAGATCCCATGCTCAACCATCTCATCATCGTCGTCGTGGATGAAGGCCGAAGATGGCACATCATCACTCTCCTCCATGACCGAAGGGAATATCCCATGCTCGATCATCTCGTCACCGTCGCCGTAGATGAAGGCCGAAGATGGCACATCATCACTCTCGCCTCCTAAGATGGAAGCATCATCCTTGCTCGCCACCTTGTCGCTCGCCTCCAAAGCTTGGTCCTTTGGAGCATCGTCTTGGAGCTCGTCGGGCTTGGACATCTTGGTGGTACTAGCATCATGCTTGTCGTAGAGCTTGGTCGCCGCGAAGTTTTCTTGGGGTGGAGAAGCCTTGGCCTTCATGAGTTCTTGTTCTGCCTTGAGAGCACCAATGTAGTAGTCGTCGATGGACTTGTAGTTCTCGAGGAAGATGGTCTTGGAGATGTCGTTGTGCAATCCCATCATGAAGTGGAACTTCATCGAAATGGGGTCGTCCACGCCGGCTCGTCGCAAGGAAATCATCATCTCCTTGAAGTACTTGTCGATGGACTTGGATCCTTGGGTGGTGTTCTCCAATTGGCGTCAAAGTTGTTCCGTGTAGGTTGGAGGCACAAACTCTCGCCGTAAAGCTCTCTTCGTCTTGGGTCAACTCATCTCGTAGCTCTCCGAAGGTGTGTGAAGCCACCATATCGAGGCGTAGTCGTGGAAGTTTCTTGTGGTGCACTTCACTTGATCTTCGGGACGAACTTGATGTAGCTTAAGGTAGTCGTCCATCAAATGCTCCCACTCGAGGTACTCCTCGCGTTATTGAGTCCCATAGAAAGGAATCGCGTGGTCGATGTCGAGGTCGTAGTAGCTCGTGGAAGTCGTCGACTTGAGCTTGGGGAGCTTCTCTTGAGCGTAGTCTTGGGGTGCTTGTTGGCGAAGATTCCGTATGTCCGTAGGCGAAGATGCCTTGAAGTCGCTTGGCAAAGATACCAAGGGAGATGGTGAAGTCATTGAGCGGTTATTAATGCAGAGCTCTTCATCTTCACGTTCTTGTTGGTGATGGTGTCGATGCCGATGTGATCTTGCCGGAGATGGTAGCTCGGAAGGATGTGCTCTTGAGCGTCTTCTCGAAGATGAGGAAGACCGCTTGCGGTTCTTGATGAGGGCCTTGATCTCCTCCATGCGCTTGTCCATCTTGGCGTCGGAGTTGTTGTTCATGGCATCGAACTCGTCGTTGTTGTTGTAGACCGAAGGTGAAATGCCTTGCCTATCCATCACAAGACTCGAGTAGAGGTGAGTAGGAAATGAGATAAACAATACCAAGTTACCTTTTCCCAAAGTTGAGGATGTATCTCGTTTCACTCAATGTGAGATGAAAGAATAGTGGAATTGGTACCGAACTTGTTCACTCACACCTATCAAGTAAAGCTTATGCTAGAGCTCGGTGAGGATAGTGGCACAAAAAAATTTGATGCAAAATGTTAGCAAGAGTCAATAATGTTGAAAGAGATTCACAAATTCGCAAGTGAAACAAGTAGACCAATAGCAATATGTGGCACACGGAAACACACACACGGATAGATAAATGGGGTCGTGCAACCAAGGAATGAGCACCAAATGTGGAATCCACGGAAAACGCTCGTGTTGCACAACTCAAGAGAGACGCTAGCACGATTGCTCAATAGGCGGATACGACACTTGTGCACAACCTATAAGATGCAAAATGGATAAACTTTCTATCCCAAGTATGCTATGTATGTATGGTTCCCGGTGTTTCTCTCAAGATGATCCAAGATGATCGGATATGACAATCTTAAATGCAATGTGGTATGATGCTATGGCACTTGCTTACAAGCTTCTTTGCTCTCTCTCTTTTCCTTAAAAGCTTTATTTCTCTCTTTTTTTTCTATGGCCACTTTTGCACAATGCACAAACCAAGATAGCAATTGTGTATATGCGGGAACAAACTTGAGACACAATGGATGATATGATACCAAGATGATATGGTATGTATGTAATGGAAGGTATGATCACTAATCTGCACAAGTAACGTTGCCGGCAATACTCAAATGGCTAGTCTCGATAGGCAAGTAACGCAAAATGGGATAGGGGTTAACAATGCCATTGCAAGGGAATATACAAAGGTGTCGTCGAGGTTACCGTCCTTTGCGATGATGAGTGGCGGTGTTCTTGGTGTAGATACCAAGATGATGGAGACTCGTCCCTAAGTAGCCGAAACACCTTACGAAACGGAAAAACCGCAAACTCAAAAATCTCAAATGACAAATGTCAAATGGTGGTAGCGGAAAGCGGAGGTGGTGTTGCGCTAGGCAATGCGGAAGTGGAATGATGGGCTATACATGAGTCGGAGTTGAAGTTGTCGTCCCTAAGTAGCCGAAACACCTTAGGAGACACAAGACACAACTCAAACAAAATTGGGTTAAGTTGGGGTGGAATTGTATGATGGGCAAGGTTATGCAGAAGTGGTGGTGGTGGTTGATGAAGAAGCAATTGTCCCTAAGTAGCCTAAACACCTTAGGAGACTCAAACAACCACTAATGCTATGGGGAACAAAATAGGTTAGGTTGCGGAAGTGGTGGTGGTAATGCGGATGATGTGGTGGTGGCCCTAGGCAAAGATGCCAAAATTCCGAAAATATGATGGAGTCAAATGATGTTGGTGGTATTTTTGTGGGATAGGGGATGTCAATACCTTCAAAACGAGCTAAAGAACGTCAAAAACGGACTCCGGATGAATTAGTTGTGACCAAAACAAAATTTCAGCCGTGTCAGTTTCAGGGTTAACCGGACAACCGGGAGGAGATCCGGATGATCCGGGCTAGGTCCGGATGATCCGGGTGTACATCCGGATGATCCGGGTTCGTCAGCTCCGGTTCTGTTTTCTGGGTGCGTGGGGTATCCGGACGTCCGGGGGGGCGTCCAGCTGATCCGGGGGATGTCCGGATGATCCGGGAGAAGGCCCGGATGATCCGGGCAAGTCAATCCGCTCGGGATTTGCTCGTGGAGACGAATTTTTGGGCGGAATTTGGGGATTTTGGGGTCAAAATTGACGAGATTTCGTGGATGGAAGGTGGGGAAACTTGGGGAAATACTAGATCCACTTGAAACCAAGCAAATCCACGGATCAAAATCAACAAAACATCATCAAACCAACAAATTACAAAAAATTTGGGGGCTATTTTTGGTGGGGATTTTCGGATTTAGGACGAAAACATCAAAATCAAGCTAGAAAACAAGGGGTAGGGGCTCCAAAAACGTGTTCAACGTGGCTCATGATACCATATGATGCAGGGTGGAACCCTATAGCGACGATCTTTCATGTTTGGAGTGGTATCTCTCGAAGAACACGATGAACACGGGGAAGAACGGGGAGAAATCACAAGGGGAAACACTCAAGAACAAGTCCAAATCACACATCCACTAGACAATCAAACACACAAGATCACAAGGTACATGAACAACAAAGGAAAAGATACAAGGTAAGGTTCATCTCCAAGAGGAGGTCTTGATGATATCCTAGATGGATCTTCCCACAAGGGGGTCTTGATGATATCCTGCAGGATCTTCTCACATGGAGGTCTTGAACTCCATGGGAGTGGTAGTCTCTCTCTCTCTCAAGAGTAGAGGTAGGAGCAAAGCTCACCTAAGAATGGGCTATCATATTTGCTTACCCTAGAAAGGAGGTGGCGGAGGTCTACTTATAGTCTAGTGGGCGAAGGGGTAAGTGAGGGGGCAAATGGGTACATGGGCCTCGGCCCGAAGCGTTGCACGCAGGCAAGGCCCGGATGATCCGGATGGGGGTCCGGATGATCCGGCCGTCGTCCGGATGATCCGGGAGGTGGCCCGGATGATCCGGCTTCAGGAGAAACCTTCGTGTATCCTCAGCGCGGTTATCCGGATGATCCGGAGGGGGGCCCGGATGATCCGGTTGGGTCCGGATGATCCGGACGGCGGTCCGGATGTCCGTGCTAGCTTCAGCCGCTGCTCCGTCTTCTTCTCCTTTCTTCCGTCTTCTCTTCCATGCTTCCCTCGTGGATGGTGTAGACGTACACTTGCGCTCGCACTCCTCCTCGACATCCGTGATGTTCCGACAATACCTATGCATGCACACGTAAGGAGTGTCAAGTAGTATACCATCCTCGAGAGTGTCAAGTGAGCACGTGTAAAGGAGATGATTCACCTTTGTGTATGTGAAGTAGATGTCGCACGTGTCACTTGCCAAATGGACTCTTGACATGGTGATGTCCATAGGATGCTCCGCATCAGTCAATAATCTAGATTACATAGTAATTATTTTAACACCCATGGAGTCTTGGTGCTGATCATGTTTTGCTCGTGGAAGAGGCTTAGTCAACGGGTCTGCAACATTCAGATCCGTATGTATCTTGGAAATCTCTATGTCTCCCACCTGGACTTGGTCCCGGATGAAATTGAAGCGTCTCTTGATGTGCTTGGTCCTCTTGTGAAATCTGGATTCCTTTTTTTTGCCAAGGCAATTGCACCAGTATTGTCATAGAAGATCTTCATTGGTCCCGATGCACTAGGTATGACACCTAGATCGGAAATGAACTCCTTCATCCACACTCCTTCATTTGCTGCTTCCGAAGAAGCTATGTACTCCGCTTCACATGTAGATCCTGCCACGACGCTTTGTTTAGAACTGCACCAACTTACAGCTCCACCGTTTAATAAAAACACGTGTCCGATTTGCGATTTAGAATCGTCCGGATCAGTGTCAAAGCTTGCATCAACGTAACCATTTACGACTAGCTCTTTGTCACCTCCATATACGAGAAACATATCCTTAGTCCTTTTTAGGTATTTCAGGATGTTCTTGACCGCTGTCCAGTGATCCACTCCTGGATTACTTTGGTACCTCCCTGCCAAGCTTATTGCTAAGCATACGTCAGGTCTGGTACACAGCATTGCATACATGATAGAGCCTATGGCTGAATCATAGGCAAGATCTTTCATTTTCTCTCTATCTTCTGTTGTGGTCGGGCATTGAGTCTGACTCAACTTCACACCTTGTAATAAAGGCAAGAACCCTTTCTTTGCCTAATCCATTTTGAACTTTTTCAAAACTTTATCAAGGTATGTGCTTTGTGAAAGTCCAATTAAGCGTCTTGATCTATCTCTATAGATCTTGATGTCCAATATGTAAGCAGCTTCACCGAGGTCTTTCATTGAAAAACTTTTATTCAAGTATCCTTTTATGCTATCTAGAAATTCTATATCATTTCCAATTAATAATATGTCATCTACATATAATATCTGAAATGCTACAAAGCTCCCACTCACTTTCTTGTAAATACAGGGCTTCTCCAAAAGTCTGTATAAAACCATATGCTTTGATCACACTATCAAAGTGTTTATTCCAACTCTGAGATGCTTGCACCAGTCCATAAATGGATCGCTGGAGCTTACACACTTTGTTAGCACCTTTTTGGATCGACAAAACCTTCTGGTTGCATCATATACAACTCTTTTCCAGAAATCCATTCAAGAATGCAGTTTTGACATCCATTTGCCAAATTTCATAATCATAAATGCAGCAATTGCTAACATGATTCGGACAGACTTAAGCATCGCTACGGGTGAGAAAGTCTCATCGTAGTCAACCCCTTGAACTTGTCGAAAACCTTTTGCAACAAGTCGAGCTTTATAGACAGTTACATTACCATCAGCGTTAGTCTTCTTCTTAAAGATCCATTTATTCTCAATGGCTTGCCCATCATCGGGCAAGTCAACCAAAGTCCATACTTTGTTCTCATACATGGATCCCATCTCAGATTTCATGGCTTCTAGCCATTTTGCGGAATCTGGGCTCATCATCGCTTCCTCATAGTTCGTAGGTTCGTCATGGTCAAGTAACATGACTTCCAGAATAGGATTACCGTAGCACTCTAGTGCGGATCTTACTCTGGTAGACCTACGAGGTTCAGTAGAAACTTGATCTGAAGTTTCATGATCAATATCATTAGCTTCCTCACTAATTGGTGTAGTTGTCACAGGAACCAGTTCTTGTGATGGACTACTTTCCAATAAGGGAGCAGGTATAGTTACCTCATCAAGTTCCACTTTCCTCCCACTCACTTCTTTCGAGAGAAACTCTTTTTCTAGAAAGGATTCGAATTTAGCAACGAAAATCTTGCCCTCGGATCTGTGATAGGAGGTGTACCCAACAGTCTCTTTTGGGTATCCTATGAAGACACATTTCTCCGATTTGGGTTCGAGCTTATCTGGTTGAAGTTTCTTCACATAAGCATCGCAACCCCAAACTTTAAGAAACGACAACTTTGGTTTCTTGCCAAACCACAGTTCATGAGGTGTCGTCTCAACGGATTTTGATGGTGCCCTATTTAACGTGAATGCGGCCGTCTCTAAAGCATAACCCCAAAACGATAGCGGTAATCAGTAAGAGACATCATAGATCGCACCATATCTAGTAAAGTACGATTACTACGTTCGGACACACCATTTCGTTGTGGTGTTCCGGCTGGCGTGAGTTGCGAAACTATTCCGCAATTTTTCAAATGTAAGCCAAACTCGTAACTCAAATATTCTCCTCCACGATCAGATCGTAGAAATTTTATTTTCTTGTTACGATGATTTTCCACTTCACTCTGAAATTCTTTGAACTTTTCAAATGTTTCTGTCTTGTGTTTCATTAATTAGATATACCCATATCTGCTCAAATCATCTGTGAAGGTGAGAAAATAACGATACCTGCCGTGAGCCTCAATATTCATTGGACCACAAACATCAGTGTGTATGATTTCCAACAAATCAGTTGCTCGCTCCATAGTTCCAGAGAACGGCGTTTTAGTCATCTTGTCCATGAGGCACGGTTCACGAGTACCAAGTGATTCATAATCAAGTGATTCCAAAAGTCCATCAGTATGGAGTTTCTTCATGCGCTTTATACCGATATGACCTAAACGACAGTGCCACAAATAAGTGTCACTATCATTATCAACTCTGCATCTTTTGGCTTCAACACTATGAATATTTGTATCACTACTATCGAGATTCAATAAAAATATACCACTCTTCAAGGGTGCATGACCATAAAAGATATTACTCATATGAATAGAACAACCATTATTCTCTGATTTAAATGAATAACTGTCTCGCATCAAACAAGATCCAGATATAATGTTCATGCTCAACGCTGGCACCAAATAACAATTATTTAGGTCTAAAACTAATCCCGATGGTAGATGTAGAGGTAGCGTGCCGACCGCGATCACATCGACTTTGGAACCATTTCCCACGCGCATCGTCACCTCTTCCTTAGCCAATCTTTGCTAAATCCGTAGTCCCTGTTTCGAGTTGCAAATATTAGCAACAAAACCAGTATGAAATACCCAGGTACTACTGCGAGCATTAGTAAGGTACACATCAATAACATGTATATCACATATACCTTTGTTCACTTTGCCATCCTTCTTATCCCCCAAATACTTGGGGCAGTTCCGCTTCCAGTGTCCAATCTGCTTGCAGTAGAAGCACTCAGTCTCAGGCTTAGGTCCAGACTTGGGTTTCTTCTCTTGAGCAGCAACTTGTTTGATGTTCTTCTTGAAGTTCCCCTTCTTCTTCCCTTTGCCCTTTTTCTTGAAACTGGTGGTCTTGTTGACCATCAACACTTGATGCTCCTTTCTTGATTTCTACCTCCGCGGCTTTTAGCATTGTGAAGAGCTCGGGAATAGTCTTGTCCATCCCTTGCATATTATAGTTCATCACGAAGCTCTTGTAGCTTGGTGGCAGTGATTGAAGAATTCTGTTAATGACACTAACATCAGGAAGATTAACACCCAGTTGAATCAACTGATTATTATACCCAGACATTTTGAGTATGTGTTCACTGATAGAGCTATTCTCCTCCATCTTGCAGCAATAGAACTTATTGGAGACTTCATATCTCTCAACCGGGCATTTGCTTGAAATATTAACTTCAACTCCTGGAACATCTCATATGCTCCATGACGTTCAAAACGTCGTTGAAGACCCGGTTCTAAGCCATAAAGCATGGCACACTGAACTGTCGAGTAGTCATCAGCTTTGCTCTGCCAGACGTTCTTAACGTCGTCAGTTGCATCAGCAGCAGGCCTGGCACCCAGTGGTGCTTCCAGGATGTAATTCTTCTGTGCAGCAATGAGGATAATCCTCAGGTTATGGACCCAGTCGTGTAATTGCTACCATCATCTTTCAACTTTGCTTTCTCAAGGAATGCATTAAAATTCAACGGAACAACAGCACGAGCCATCTATCTACAACAAACATAGACAAGCAAAATACTATCAGGTACTAAGTTCATGATAAATTTAAGTTCAATTAATCATATTACTTAAGAACTCCCACTTAGACAGACATCTCTCTAGTCATCTAAGTGATCACGTGATCCAAATCAACTAAACCATGTCCGATCATCACGTGAGATGGAGTAGTTTCAATGGTGAACATCACTATGTTGATCATATCTACTATATGATTCACGTTCGACCTTTCGGTCTCCGTGTTCCGAGGCCATATCTGTTATATGCTAGGCTCGTCAAGTTTAACCTGAGTATTCCGCGTGTGTAACTGTTTTGCACCCGTTGTATTTGAACGTATAGCCTATCACACCCGATCATCACGTGGTGTCTCAGCACGAAGAACTTTCGCAACGGTGCATACTCAGGGAGAACACTTCTTGATAATTTTTAGTGAGAGATCATCTTAAAATGCTACCGTCAATCAAAGCAAGATAAGATGCATAAAGGATAATCATCACATGCAATCAATATAAGTGATATGATATGGCCATCATCATCTTGTGCTTGTGATATCCATCTCTGAAGCACTGTCGTGATCACCATTGTCACCGGTGCGACACCTCGATCTCCATCATAGCATCGTTGTCGTTACGCCATCTGTTGCTTCTACGACTATAGCTACCGCTTAGTGATAATGTAAAGCAATTACAGGGCGTTTGCATTTCATACAATAAAGCGACAACCATATGGCTCCTGCCAGTTGCCGATAACTTCGGTTACAAAACATGATCATCTCATACAATAAAATATAGCATCACGTCTTGGCCATATCACATCACAACATGCCCTGCAAAAACAAGTTAGACGTCCTCTACTTTGTTATTGCAAATTTTACGTGGCTGCTACGGGCTGAGCAAGAACCGTTCTTACCTACGCATCAAAACCACAACGATAGTTCATCATGTTAGTGCAGTTTTAACCTTCGCAAGGACCGGGCGTAGCCACGCTCGGTTCAACTAAAGTTGGATAAACAGACGCCCGCTAGTCACCTGTGTGCAAAGCACGGCGGTAAAACCAGTCTCGCGTAAGCATACGCATAATGTCGGTCCGGGCCGCTTCATCCAACAATACCGCTGAACCAAAGTATGACATGCTGGTAACCAGTATGACTTGTATCGCCCACAACTCACTTGTGTTCTACTCGTGCATATAACATCAACGCATAAAACCTAGGCTCTGATACCACTGTTGGGGAATGTAGTAATTTCAAAAATTTCCCTACGCACACGCAAGATCATGGTGATGCATAGCAACGAGAGGGGAGAGTGTTGTCCATGTACCCTCGTAGACCGTAAGCAGAAGCATTATGACAAAGCGGTTTATGTAGTCGTACGTCTTCACGATCCGACCGATCCAATCACCGAACGTACGTCACCTCCGAGTTCAGCACACGTTCAGCTAGATGACGATCCCTGGACTCCGATCCAGCCGGGTTTCGGGGATGAGTTCCGTCAGCACGACGACGTGGTGACGATGATGATGTTCTACCGATGCAGGGCTTCGCCTAAGCACCACAACGATATGACCAAGGTGGAATATGGTGGAGGGGGGCACCGCACACGGCTAAGGAATGATCACGAAGATCAACTTGTGTGTCTAGAGGTGCCCTCTCCTCCGTATATAAAGGGGGGGAGGAGGAGGCGGACGGCCAAGGGGGTGGCGCGCCCTAGGAGGGGGGAACCTACTCCAAGTAGGTTTGCCCCCTCGCTTTCCTATTCCAAGAAGGAGGGGGAAGGAAGGAGTGGGACAGGGGAAAGGCAAGGGGGGCGCCCCCCCCCCCTTCCTTGTCCTATTCAGACTCAAGGGGAGGGGGCGCGTCTCTTGTCCTGGCTGGCCCCTCTCTCTCTCCACTAGGGCCCAACAAGGCCCATTAGTTCCCGGGGGGGGGGGGGTTCCTGTAACCCTCCGTCACTCCGGTTTTCTCCGAAAACACCCGGAACAGTTCCGGTGTCCGAATATAGTCATCCAATATATGAATCATTATGTCTCGACCATTTCGAGACTCCTCGTCCAGTCCGTGATCACATCCGGGACTACGAACAACCTTCGGTACATCAGAACTTATAAACTCATAATAAAACTGTCATCATAATGTTAAGCGTGCGGACCCTACGGGTTCGAGAACTATGTAAACATGACCTAGAACTATTCTCGGTCAATAACCAATAGCGGAACCTGGATGCTCATATTGGCTCCTACATATTCTACGAAGATCTTTATCGGTCAAACTGCATAACAACATACTTTGTTCCCTTTGTCATCGGTATGTTACTTGTCCGAGATTTGATCGTCGGTATCCAATACGTAGTTCAATATCGTTACCGGCAAGTCTCTTTACTCGTTATGTAATGCATCATTCCGTAACTAACTCATTAGCTACATTGCTTGCAAGGCTTATAGTGATGTGCATTACCGAGAGGGCCCAGAGATACCTCCCCGACAATCGGAGTGACAAAACCTAATCTCGAAATACGCCAACCCAACATGTACCTTCGGAGACACTTGTAGAGCTCCTTTATAATCACCCAGTTACGTTGTGACGTTTGGTAGCACAAAAAGTGTTCCTCCGGTAAACAGGAGTTGCATAATCTCATAGTTACAGGAACATGTATAAGTCATGAAGAAAGCAATAGCAACATACTAAACGATCAAGTGCTAGGCTAACGGAATGGGTCATGTCAATCACATCATTCTCCTAATGATGTGTTCCCGTTAATCAAATGACAAAACATGTCTATGGTTAGGAAACATAACCATCTTTGATTAATGAGCTAGTCAAGTAGAGGCATACTAGTGACGTTATGTTTGTCTATGTATTCACACATGTATCATGTTTTCGGTTAATACAATTCTAGCACGAATAATAAACATTTATCATGCTATGAGGAAATAAATAATAACTTTATTATTGCCTCTAGGGCATATTTCCTTCAGGCATTGCAAGGCTGGTTCCATCTCCGAATATTCCAAAGTAATTATCGAACACTTAGACCGTGTCCGGATCTGCGAGATGATCTTCACATACCATTGTAGGGAACATAGCATAAATCTGATCTGCTGGCAATCTTCGTACGTGGTGCCCTTGCATCGTGGCCTGGTCCAACATGAACCGGCGCTTCTTGCCCCACCCCGACTCGCATTGCGAGGCGGTTTTATTGGCACGTCCTGCCAAAGCAGAGATCGTGCCCCTCTTATTACAGGATCTTTCATCAATATGGGGGTGCGTAACCCCACGACAACCGTTGGTATGACTCCATGTGTTTTACATAAGCCTCAAGCGGTCACGCTGAGGACTCTTGATATTCACCCCCTTTATAAAGGGGCCGAGGCCTATGCCTCTATTCCACCTCCCTCGCGCCTTCTTGCACCTCGAGTTCTAACACCCGAGACCTAAGCTCAAACACCCAGATCCTCCAATATGTCCGGATCCAATCCTCAAGGCCGGTGGGTGGCCTCCTCGATCCAAGAGGAGGACATTGCGAGGCTTAGGGAGGTCGGATACCTGATCGCCGACATCCAGCACAGGCTTCCTGCTCTAGGGCAGGTCATCCCTACACCGGATCCCAATGAGAGCGTCGTGTTTGTTCCTCACTTACTCGGTGGCTTGGGCCTCACCCTTGACCCCTTTGTGAGGGGGCTCATGTTCTATTACGGGTTGGATTTTCACAATCTAGCTCTGGACGCTATCCTCCATATCTTGTCGTTCATCATTGTGTGTGAGGCCTTTCTCCACGTCACTCCACACTTCGGCTTATGGATCAAGACCTTCAATTTGAAGCCGAAGACGGTCGAGGGGAGACATGAAGAGTGCGGAGGTGTCGTAATAAGCAGGAACACCGATAACCCATGGCCAGAGGGTTCTTTCCCAGAAGTATGTGATGTATGGCAACGGAGGTTGTTTTATGTCACGGCTCCCCGAGGCACAAAGTGGGTGGCCGCTCCCGAGTTCCGCTCGGGCCCTCCGCCACAATTGGTGTCATGGACTGACGTAGGGCGAAATTGGGGGCCCGCTAGTGATGTACCAATACTGCAGGGCCGTATCCGGGAGCTTTTTGAGAGGGACATTAACCTTGTTAGTATAATTCAAGTAATGTTATCCGACGGATGTTGCCGTGCAAACGGCGGCGTCTCCTGATGTGGGAGTTCAATCCAGAGGGTCCGCGAACTATTAAGCACTTCTTCGGCCTGAAGCTCCAAGGGATGTGTACATTATTCTTCGGACCACAAGTAAAGTGTCCGGACACCACCAAGCATGCGGGCATAAGCTGCAATCGCCTAGATGCCCAAGTAAGTAACCTTAAAACCAAACACTTTGTTTTTATTTGTCATAGTCATTATTCTGAAAACCCTCCGTGGCCGGGAATGGCTCAGCAAGGCGGAGAGAATCAGGTCTCCGGCGCCACTTCCCGAAGGCTCGCCTGGTCCAACCATTGCCAAGATGCTTGGCTGGGTGCTCAGCAAAATACCCTCAGGGAAAGACGAAGGAAAGGATAGTGAAGCCGAACTTCACACACTGCGCATCCGGACCGGGGGAATTGCTTCCTCCCAAATGGAGGATAGTCGGGGAGGGGAATCTGAAGCCACCTCCCCGCGTGGGAGGAAAACGGCCGCCTCCCAAGACTTGGAGACGGAGATGCCCAAACAAGGGAAGAAAGTGCCGTCGGGGACCTCTGCCCCGACGGACATCCTCACCGCGTCATGCCCACCGACGGGCCAGACCTCCACTGAGCTGTAAGTTAACCGTTAATTCGAAGGTACTGCGTTTCTTCGAGATCAATAACCAGGATTTGCCTTTTGCAGTCCGGCTAGCAGCTCTTCTCAACAGAGTTCGTCTTTGGGGAATCTTCCTCCGGAGAGGATGGAGAGCGAGACTCCACCCACCTCTCCGCCTCATGAAGCGGGCGACACCCGGAGCATTTGGCTCCCACGGGGGGCAATGAGAAGGGTTTGGCACAGTTTGATGTCCGGCCGGATATACTGACTGGCCTTCTAGAGTGAGCTGCGCTGTCGAAGGAGCACCGCTCATTAATGAGCATGGTGCTTAAGAAGATTTCGTCCGCTACAAGCGGTTTGAATGAGGCATTTACGAGCCTGCTCAAAGGCTTTGAGGTATGTAGTGAAAAATACACTATTTTTTGGCATGCGCTAGGTGTGCTCCATGTGGATAGTAGCCCCTGAGACTCTGGTTGCCCGCCCTAGGCGGCAAATGGGGGATCATATAGTAATCATTGCGCTTGTACATATGCGCAGGTATCTAGTGGTCCAACAGCCGACCAGTCCATTGAAGTTGCCGAGCTAAGGAGGCATATCGGATATATTAATTCCGATATCACGCTGGTAAACGAGCGGCTGAACGAGTCAGAAGGTATGTGCTCTGCTTTCCTTATTATATTGTATAGGAAAAGGTGAGAGGGGCATAATATGAATGCAATATGCTTGGACTGCAAATGGTGATGCTGCCGTAGAAGCCCTGAGGAAGGAACTTGCCCAAGCCAAGGAACAAGCTCGGGTTAGCAATGCGGCGGCCCTAAAGGCGGCCGAAGAATTGAGAGCCGAACAGGCTGCTCAGCGCCGAAGCGAGGAAAAAATAGCCGAAATGGCTATGGAGTTGAAAAATGCCGCCGACCGGTACGAACTCCTTGAAAAGGAGCATAAGGCTAGTCCGGCCGACCTGAACAAGGGACTTAATGCCACCAAGGAGATGCGGACCAAGGTCAGGGGTGTGCGGGAGGAGCTTCAACAGGCCCGTAAAATCACAGCTTGGGGCTCCTACCTACTGCGGATGAAGTTTTTCAATCCGAAGTATGCTCCCTTGGATGGGCGCTGGAGTCCAGCAGATGCGTATGCGGACTTGGCGAAGAGTACAGCTGATGCGGCCAAGTTTTTTAGAGGATCAAGGTGATAAAGAAGTGGAGAAGCTTTTCTGGTTGCAATTCAATGCTCCCGCGCGCCTGCTGCCGTTAAGTGAGAATATGGCTGCTGTGGCGGAGCTTCATAGGCTGTCCGGGCTTGCAATGCGGTCTGTAATAGACCATCTTTGGCCGAAGGGGCCTAAGCCAGACAGTTACTTTGGTTTGGTGCAACAATTCCTTGGGGTCGTGCCTCAGATCGATGCCATGAGGAGGTCAGCATGCATAGAGGGTGCACAAATGGCTCTTGCCCGCGTTAAAGCCTATTGGACGGATATGGAGGCCACCATTGTAGCGACCCAGGATCCGGCGGGAGGCCAATATCCGGCCGAGCACTACTTGGCACAGGTCACAGAAGGTGCCCGCCTAATAGAGGCGCAATGCTCGAAGAATGTCTTGTTCGAGTGACAAATCGAATCATTGTAAAAACAATGTTATTTTGGTTATAGGGCTATATTTATACTTTTTGCCCAAAAGTATTATTGTGTCTCCTGTGCGGCCGTTTTTATATACATATAAGTAATCCGAAAGTTAGCAGTCGTTGGCTTCAGCCCCCACGCATATAGTGTGGGGCTGTTCGCGAAAAATATGCGTAATCACACTTGATCCAACGTCTTGGTCCAGTAAGGAGGTGATCGCATGTCGAACTAGGCAACCGGACTATACTGTTGTAAGACTTTCGCTTAGCCATGGGAGTTTGATGGTGGGGCTACTATGTAGCCCCTAGTACTTTTGCGTGCATCCGAATAGGGCCGCATATGTACATTGCCGGGAAACGGCCCTTCGTTAATGCGGAGGAATCCTAAAGATTCCAGTTAGTCTTCGAATGGTTGAACAGTCTCTCGCTGTATCATGACAGTCAGTTTTCGGCTTTCTCTACTGAGGTGCTCATCCGGAATAACCTGGGCACAATCGCAGTAGTTCTCCTTTGGCCGCCTTAGCCAATAAGAACGGAATGTAAGGTGGCAAACCTAGGAGCCGGGCAAACCCAACATTTGACCAAAGACATGATTCGGAGCTGATGCATATAAGGCCAAACTCGTGACGCCGAACACTCCCGAAGGTATTCGGTCTTTGTAACAGAAAATAGGCTGAAAAATGCCTTTTCATTATAAACCCTGTATTTCCAGGTACGTGTGTTAATATGTCATGGCGAAATGCCAATAACGGTAGTATCCTCTGTGGGTATGGAACCCATGGGATGGTTAAACAACAAAAGGCAATAGAAAAGGTTTACACAGGGGCTTAATCTAAAAAGAAACCTGTTGAGCGGGGCCCTGCTGCACGTCTGCGCCTTTGTCTCCGTTGTGCCATATCCTGGAAGGGTATCGCGCGAACATTGTCTCTAAAAAAAGGAAAACTCATAGGAGAGTGCAACGTAAGTATGCGATGGATAGTAAAAGTGTAAGATGTTGGCCTGCCAATAAGGTTGAGCCAAGTGTGGGGCTGTATTAAATATTTATAGCCCCTAGTGTCCTCTATGGGATTACATATACGGTGCCCTGGTTCAGTTTTATCCGGGCTACCAGACTCGTCTAACCGTGTTTGTGGTCTTAATGACCAGTCATGTTTTCTGATATTGAAGGCCGCTTATAGTCCGGCCGCTAGGCCCGTCGCGTCTTCCTCTGCGCGTGAAGAGCGCTCTGTGTTTCCGTTAACGGTGATGACGCCACGTGGACCGGGCATCTTGAGTGTAAGGTAGGCATAGTGTGGTAATGCGTTGAAGCGGGTGAAGGCCGTTCTTCCAAGCAGTGCATGATAGCCGCTTTGGAAGGGTGCGATGGTGAAGAGTAGTTCTTCGCTTCTGGAGTTGCCTGGTGAGCCGAATGTTACCTCCAGTACGACGGAGCCCCTGCCGTAGGCTTCAATACCTGGTATCACCCCTTCAAAGGTGGTGTTGCTTTTGCTAATTCTAGATGGGTCTATCCCCATCCTGCGGACCTTGTATATTAAGTTGAGACTGCTGTCGCCGTCCATGAGGACGTGGGTGAGATGGTATCCGTCAATTATTGGGTCAAGCACCAAGGCCTCTGATCCTCCGTGCCGAATACTAGTTGGGCAGTCCATGTGATCAAAGGTGATCGGACAAGCCGTCCAGTAGTTAGATGTGGGTACGATGGGCTCTGTATCGTACGTGGTGTTGAGCGCGCGTTCATGCCTTATCGTGAATGTGTGAGTCGCGTGGATCATGTTTACTGTTTTAACCTTTGTTGGGAATTTTTTCTGTCCCCCAGTGTTCGTCTGACGAGGTTCATCCTCGACTTCACTTGGTGTTTCCCTTCCCTTGTGTTTGGCATTTAATTTGCCGGCCTGCTTGAAGACCCAGCACTCTCTGTGCGTGTGGTTTGCAGGTTTGTTGGAGGTGGCATGAATTTGGCACAGTTTGTCCAGGACTCTGTTCAGACCGGACGGTCCCTCTTTACTGCCTTTAAGTGGCTTCTTTTGCTGATCAGGTCGAGAGCCCCTGAATCCGGCATTGACCGTTGTGTTGTCCGGGCTCTCTTCCTTGTTTTGGCATTTGTTTTTATTACGTCATGGCTTCCCATTGCCATCCCTTATTTCGGATGTGCTCAGGTTGCTGGTGCCTTTACGGGCTAGCCATCTATCTTCACCTGCGCAAAAGCGGGTCATAAGGCTTGTTAAGGCTGCCATTGTCCTTGGCTTTTCTTGGCCGAGGTGTCTGGCGAGCCACTCATCGCGGATGCTGTGTTTGAATGCCGCTAAGGCTTCGGCATCCGGACAATCGACAATTTGATTCTTCTTAGTGAGGAATCTGTCCCAAAGATGGCAGGCGGACTCTCTGGGCTGTTGGATTATGTGACTTAAATCGTCTGCATCCGGAGGCTAGACATAAGTCCCTTGAAAATTGGCCCTGAAAGCGTCCTCGAGTTCCTCCCAACTCCCAATTGAATTTTCGAGGAGGCTCTTCAACCAGTGTAGAGCTGGTCCCTTTAGTTTGAGGGGAAGGTATTTGATGGCGTGGAGGTCATCCCCGCGTGCCATGTGAATATGCTGGATAAAATCCTCGATCCAAACCCCTGGGTCTGTCGTTCCGTCGTATGCCTCTATGTTCATAGGTTTAAAACCCTGTGGAAATTCATGGTCCAGTACTTCATGGGTGAAGCACAGGTGGTGAACAACCCCTCTGTATCTAGACGTGCTGTGGCATGTCGTCGGCTGTTGCTGTGACCGGAGCTTATTCCGAACTGGTATTTGGTTGGTATGGTCATTTTGGTGACCATAGTCCTTCGCTACGGTGTGCACTTTGGATCCGTAGATGGACCTGGCCGCACTGGCTTTCTTATCCAGGTGCTCACGCAAAACGTGTGCGGCGTCGGTAGCCGCTCTGTTGCTGTTATGAAGCGGTACGTCTGGCCTCCTGGTCGTGTTATTCTTTGGTGGAACGGCCTCGTCGTCGAATTTTGGCAGTAGCTTACGTTTTGGATAGCTCTTTGTATGGCAATCGTCGCCGTATCTTTCTTCAGTGTCTAGCAGTTTATTCCATCTGTGATTGAGCATTTCCTATGCAGCTTTTAGCCGTTGCTTCTGCTTATTTAGACTTCTTGCGGTGGGCATAAGATTTCTGTGGAGGTTAGCTCGTTCCACGCGTGTTTCCGGGATGATGAATGTGTCCTCATCCGAACTTTGTTCTTATCCTGGGGCAGTTTGATGAACTCGTCCCTCGGGATCATCGTGATCGGGCGTCTGCTCCGGACTGTGTTCGGCATGACATGGCTCGTCATGCTCCATCACTGGGTCTGTATGGTCATTGTTCCCTTTGGAGTTGAGTGGAGTATCGATCCTTCTTGCGCTCTTGTCGCTATATTTACTGTTGCTGGACTTGGAACGACGTCTGCACCGTCGCTTTGGTTTTTGCCCGGGGGTTTTATCTTCTGGATTGTCGCTGTCGTCCTCCTTGGGCGTATCCACCATGTATATGTTTTGTGACGAGGCAGTAGTCCAGCGCCTCAGTGATTTTGAATCACCTCCTGCATCGTCATCCATACCGTCAATGCCTTCGGAGTCGAGGTCAAGCACGTCGGTTGAATCATCGATCGTGGCAATGAAGTGGGTGGTGGGTGGGCAGCGAATTCCTTCGTCGCCTGCTTCTCACTCGAACCAGACATAGTTCAGCCAAGAGCCTCCTGATAAAGAGAGAGACTTTAATGAGCTCAGCATGTCGCTAAAGGGCGAGTGCTGGAAGATATCCGTGGCGGTAAACTCCATTACCAGAGCCCAGCCAGGCTCGGCGGGGTCGGGAGCGCGCGGACCAGAACCTACAGCCGGATACGAGTCCAGTGGTCCGGGGTCACAGGCCTTCTTAGAAGTGAGGCCGGTATTGTTTCTTCCGCCGATGAGTGTGCGGCCTGCGGGGCGGGGCCCATCCTCCGTCCTTAGGCAACGCAGCCTGTTCCGAATTTAGGTCCGGGGCTACTGTAGGGGTGATATCCCGAGCATTGTCCGATAGCAGGTCTAAGCCGTGCTCATCGTGACTGTCCAGTGCTCCTGGCAGAGGCCCAAATCCGTCGAAGATCAAGTCTCCGCGAATGTCTGCCATGTAGTTCAGGTTTCCGAACCTGACCTGGTGGCCAGGGGCATAGCTGTCGATCTGGTCCAGATGGCCAAGTGAATCGGCCCGCAGTGCGAAGCCGCCGAACATGAAGATCTGTCCAGGGAGAAAAGTCTCACCCTGGACCGTGTTGTTGACGATTGAAGGTGCCATCAAGCCTTGCAGCGACACACAGAGGAACTCTCGATGAAAGCACCAATGTCGGTGTCAAAACCGGCGGATCTTGGGTAGGGGGTCCCGATCTGTGCGTCTTAGGCTGATGGTAACAGGGAGCAGGGGACACAATGTTTACCCAGGTTCGGGCCCTGTCGATGGAGGTAAAACCCTACTTCCTGCTTGATTAATATTGACGATATGAGTAGTACAAGAGTAGATCTACCACGAGATCGTAGAGGCTAAACCCTAGAAGCTAGCCTATGATGATTATGATTGTAATTGTGATCGGCCTTCTAAGGACCAACCTTTCCAGTTTATATAGACACGGAGAGGGCTAGGGTTTACACGGAGTCGGTTACAAGGAAGGAAATACAATATCCGGATCGCCAAGCTTGTCTTCCACGCAAAGGAGACTCCCATCCGGACACGGGACGGAGTCTTGAGTCTTGTATCTTCACGCTTCAATAGGCCGTACGATGTATATAGTCCGGCTGTCCAGATACCCCCTAATCCAGGACTCCCTCAGTGGGTGCGTGGGGGTGGGAAACATAATAACCGCGCTGCGCTTGTCAAACGAGCGCACTGCCGCATTAGCGCCGACCCACCTCCCCCATCCCGCCGAGGCCGAGCATGGAACGAGCCGTAGCAGGCGACGATGCGGCGTGCCACGGCGTCGCATGCGGAGGCGAGTCTGTAACATGACTTGCCCCATTATCTATCTTAGGGGGGGTGCGGGTGCGTGGGGGTGGGAAAAAGAATAACCGCACTGCACCGAGGGGCATAGTTGTACTGACACATCTTCCTTGTATGGACTTGCCCCCATTATCTATCTTAGGGGGGTTTGGGTGTGTGTGGGTGGGAAACAGAATAACCGCACTGCACCGAGAGGCATAGTTGTAATGACACATCATCCTTGTATAGACATGCCCCCATTATCTATCTTAGGGGGGGTGTCGGTACGTGGGGGTGGGAAACAGAATAACCACACTGCACCGAGGGGCATAGTTGTACAGACACATCTTCCGTGTATGGACTTTCCCCCATTATCTATCTTAGGTGGGTGTGGGTGGGAAACAGAATAACCGCACTGCACCCAGGGGGGTGTGGGTGTGTGGGGGTGGGAAACAGAATAACCGCACTGCGCCTGTCAAACGAGCGCACTGCCGCATTAGCGACAGACCGAGCCGGGGGGAGGGGGGTCGACCCCCCTCCCCCATCCTAGCGAGGCCGAGCCAGGAATGAGCCGTAGCAGGCAACGATGCGGCATGCCGCGGCGTCGCATGCGGAGGCGAGTCCTAACATGACTTTCCCCATTATCTATCTTAGGGGGGGTGTGGGTGCGTGGGGGTGGGAAACAGAATAACTGCACTGCACCGAGGGGCATAGTTGTACTGACATATTTTCCTTGTATGGACTTGCCCCCATTATCTATCTTAGAGGGGGTGTGGGTGCGTGGGGTGGGAAACAGAATAACCGCACTGCGCCTGTCAAACAAGCGCACTGCTGCACGAGACCGAGCCGGGGGGGAGGGGGGTCCCCGACCCCATCCCGGTGAGGCCAAGCCAGGAACGAGCCGTAGCAGGCGACGACGCGATGTGCCGCGGCGTCGCATGCGGAGGCGAGTCCGTAAGACGGTTTGCCCACATTATCTATCTTAGTGCGTGTGTGGGTGCGTGGGGGTGGGAAAGAGAATAACCACACTGCACCGAGGGGCATAATTGTAGTGAGACATCTTTCTTTTATGGTCTTGCCCCGATAATCTATCTTAGGGGGGGTGTGGGTGCGTGGGGGTGGGAAACAGAATAACCACACTACACCGAGGGGCATAGTTGTACTGACACATCTTCCTTGTATGGACTTGCCCCCGCTATCTATCTTGGGGGGTGTGGGTGCGTGGGGGTGGGAAATAGAATAACTGAACTGCGCCTGTCAAACAAGCGCAGTGCCGCGCGAGGACGAGCCGGGGGGTAGAGGGGGTCCCCGACCCCATCCCAGCGAGGCAGTGCCAGGAATGAGCCATAGCAGGCGACGACGTGGCGTGCTGTGGCGTCACATGCGGAGGCGAGTCTGTAACATGACTTGCCCACATTATCTATCTTACGGTGGGTGTGGGTGTGTGGGGGCGGGAAACAGAATAACCGCACTGCACCGAGGGGCATAGTTGTACTAACACATCTTCCTTGTATGGACTTGCCCCCATATAACACCCATGATGCGGCTATATCTCTCACGTGTCGTGGCACGATTTAGAGGCATAACCGCATTGTAGGTTTTGTCACAAGAAGGGTCATCTTCACACAATCCCATGTAATGAACAAGAATGGGATAAAGAGAGTTGGCTTACAATCGCCACTTCACACAATACATAAATTAATCCATCAATCATCCAAAATACACTCATAGACCGACTACAGTCAAATCCAAATGAAAAGTAGATAACCCCAAATGCTAGATCCCCGATCGTCCAACTGGGCTCCACTACTGATCATCAGGAAACGAAACATAGTAACGACCAAGGTCCTCGTCAAACTCCCACTTGAGCTCGATTGCGCCTTTTGCACTAGTATATCCTCGGCACCTGCATCTGTTTTGGTAGAATCTGTGAGTCATGAGGACTCAGCAATCTCACACCCGCGAGATCAAGACTATTTAAGCTCAGGGGTAGGAAAAGGGGTAAGGTGGTGGAGCTGCAGCAAGCACTAAGCATAAATGGTGGCTAACATACGCAAGTAAGAGCAAGAAGAGAAGCAACGCATCGGTCGAGAAGGTAGAATTGATCAAGAAGTGATCCTGAAACTACTTACGTTCATACATAACCCAAACCGTGTTCACTTCCCGGACTCCGCCGAGAAGAGACCATCACGGCTACACACGCGGTTGATGCATTTTAATGAAGTCAAGTGTCAAGTTCTCTACAACCGGACGTTAACAAATTCCCATCTGCCTCATAACTACAGGCACGGCTTTCGAAAGATAATACCCTGCAGGTGTGTCCCACCTTAGCCCATCACAAGCTCTCACGGTCAATGAAGGATATACCTTCTCCCGGGAAGACCCGATCAGTCTCGGAATCCCGGTTTACAAGACATTTCGACAATGGTAAAACAAGACCAGCAAAGCCGCCCGATGTGCCGACAAATCTCGATAGGAGTTGCACGTATCTCGTTCTCAGGGCACACCGGATAAGTCAAGCTACGAGTAAAACCAGACTTCGAGTTTCCCCGAGGTGGCCCCGCAGGTTGCTCGGTTCGGACTAACACTCGAAGGAGCACTGGCCCCGGGGGGCTAAAATAAAGATGACCCTCGGGCTTGCGAAAACCCAACGGAAAAAGGTGTAGGCGGCAAATGGTAAAACCAAGGTTGGGCCTTGCTGGAGGAGTTTTATTCAAGGCGAACTGTCAAGGGGGTCCCATAAATCACCCAACCGCGTTAGGAACGCAAAATCAAGGAATATAACACCGGTATGACAGAAACTAGGGCGGCAAGAGTGGAACAAGACACCAAGCATAAGGCCGATCCTTCCACCCTTTAGCAAGTATATAGGTGCATTAATTAAACAAGAGATATTGTGATAACCCAAAATATCCATGTTCCAACCAGGAACAAACTTCATCTTCACCTGCAACTAGCAACGCTATAAGAGGGGCTGAGCAAAAGCGGTGACATAGCCAAACAACGGTTTGCTAGGACAGTAGGATGGTTAGAGGCTTGACATGGAAATATGGGAGGCATGATAAACAAGTGGTAGGTAGAGCAACCATAGCGATAGAGTGAGCAACTAGCAAAGCAAAGATAGAAGTGATATTGAGGGTATGGTCATCTTGCCTGCAAGGTTCTCAGAGTTCTCGAAAGCTTGATCCTCATTAGCGTACTCAACATGTTCCTCATTCAAGTACTCGTCTCTAGGCTCTACCCAAAGCAAGAACACAAGCAATGGAACCACAATAAATCAGGATGCAATGCACAAGCAACATGATGCAATACATGGCATGATATGCGAGATGTGATATGCAATGCGTATGCGTGCTCCGGAAGGAAAATGATGAACAAGGCATCAACTTGGCAAACCAAGTATGCCGCTGGAAAGATGAGATGATTTCGGTTGAAATAGATATAAAGATCACCGGAATCTAATGCACGGTTTGCAAATGGCAAGCAAAACAAGAATGACACAATTCTGCGATTAACAGCATGATAGCACTTAGAATACATCAAAAAACTATGCTACAGCACCCCAACATATCAAAAAAGCACATGGCAGTGATCTACAAGAGATGCTTGACAAAAGATGAACACTGAGCTACGGCTAATTCACAAATTAACAGGTTCAAACAAGCATGGCAAAAGTGCAAAAGATATCATCTTCACAGACAGTGAAAATACTGAACATGGCAGAAACAACATCAAGAAGCAATGTTTAGAGCAAGCAAACATCATGCTACAGGAACATATCATAGAAACTTAAGGCATGGCATGGTACTACTAAATGCATAGAACAAAAGTCCCTTAATGACCTTGAGCCAAAAAGGATCAGAAGATATGATGGCACCCATGTAAACCTAGCAAGTTTCGTTAACAGATTCAGCAAACAGAGCATGGCGTTAACAGAATTATGAAGGCATCTTTGCGAGCTCGATTCACTCACCAAAAGTCATTTCATGACAAGATAAGCATAGCACCATCAAGAAGACATGTTTATGAAACTAAACATGGCAAGAACAATTTTATAACATGCAAGGATCAACTACAACAACCTTGGCAAAATTGAATAGCATGTAAACAATCTGCCAGGAAACATTTCAAAGCAAAAGTAAAGCAAGAAAATGACATGCTAGACTACTCAATAATTGCAAACAGGGGCATGGATCGATAGAGCATAACCATATGTTCAAAACATCCTTACTGAAGTATCTCAAAATAAGCATGGATCTCTCTGTAGCATCCAGTTCACATGGCATCAAAATAACAGTAGAACAGGGACTGAAATCAGCAAAATCACGAAGCCTAGTTTGCATGCTTGTTCTAGTCACCACATAGATCACAAAAATACATAGCAAGCACCTCTGTAAAGATGGCATGGCATAGTACAGAACACATGTAGAGCTCATGCTCAAAAGATACACACATTAAATGTAGTGAAAATGACAAATCACCAAGTTCTGTTAACAGACAGCAGATTACATCATATAGCACTTTTGCAACGATGATTCAGGCATCAATATTAACTCAAATGAACATGGCGCAATGGAACAAAATGAAGAGCACATCATGATGAACATTTTGATATATCATACGCATGAAACGGAGCTACGGATGCACAGTTATGATACGATGAACAGAGCATCAGAATGTATAAAAAAAGACTTGGAGATATCTCGGGGTCAACCTAGGGTTCCAGATCTGGATCCGAGGCACGGTTGACGAGGTTCACCGGAGAAGGAGATCGCCGGAGTTGGTCGGGGCGAGGTCGACGGGGACGAGGCCGGCCGGATCTGGTCGGGGCGCAGTCGCTTGCGAGGTCCGCTGCAGAGGGCGGAAGGGAGGCGACGAGGCAACGGCGGCCGGGGCGCGCGGCGGCGGCGGCGCCCGGCGAGACAGTTTATCTATCTTAGGGAGGTGTGGGTGCGTGGGGGTGGGAAACAGAATAACCGCACTGCACCGAGGGGCATAGTTGTACTGACACGCACATGTTCATTATATGGACTTGCCCCCATTATCTATCTTAGGGGGGTTGGTGCGTGGGGTTGGGAACTAGAATAACCGTGCTGCGCTTGTCAAATGAGTGCACTGCTACGTTAGTGCGAGGCCGAGCCGGGGGGTGGGAGGGTCGCATGCGGAGGCGAGTTCGTAACATGACTTGCCCCATTATCTATCTTACGGGGAGGGTGTGGGTGCGTGGGGGTGGGAAACAGAATAACCACACAACACCGAGGGGCATAGCTGTACTGACACATCTTCCTTGTATGGACTTGCCCCCATTATCTATCTTAGGGGGGGTGTGGGTGGGAAACAGAATAACCGCACTGCACCGAGAGGCATAGTTGTCCTGACACATCTTCCTTGTATGGACTTGCCCCCATTATCTATCTTAGGGGGGTTTGGGTGCGTGTGGTGGGAAACGGAATAACGGCACTGCGCTTGTCAAATGAGCGCACTGCCGCGTTAGCGCGAGGCCGAGCCGGGGGGAGGGGGTCGGGACGCCCCCTCCATATCCCTGCGAGGCCGAGCCAGGAACGAGCCATAGCTGGCAACGACGCGGCGTGCCATGGCGTAGCATGCAGACGCGAGTCCGTAACACGACTTGCCCCATTATCTATCTTAGGGGGGTGTGGGTGCGTGGGGGTGCGAAATAGAATAACCGCACTGCACCGAGGGGCATAGTTGTACTAACACATCTTCCTTGTATGGACTTGCCCCCATTATTTATCTTGGGGGTGTGGGTGCGTGGGGGTGGGAAACAGAATAACCGCACTGCTCATGTCAAACAAGCGCACTCTCGCACGAGGCAATGCCGGGGGGGCAGAGGGGGGGGGGTCCCCGACCCCATCCCGGCGAGGCCGAGCTAGGAACGAGCCGTAGCAGGCGACGATGCGGCGTGGCGTGGCGTCGCATGCGGAGGCGAGTCGGTAACATGACTAGCCCACATTATCAATCTTACGGGGGGTGTTGGTGCGTTGGGGTGGGAAACAGAATAACCGCACTGCACGGAGGGGCATAGTTGTACCGACACATCTTCCTTGTATGGACTTGCCCCCATTATCTATCTTAGGGGGGGTTTGGGTGCGTGGGGTGGGAAACAGAATAACCGCATTGTACCAAGGGGCATAGTTGTACTGACACATCTTCCTTATATGGACTTGCCCCCATTATCTATATTAGGGGGGTGGGTGCGTGGGGGTGGGAAACAGCATAACCGCGCTGCGCTTGTCAAACGAGCGCACTGCCGCGTTAGCGCGAGGCCGAGCCGGGGGGAGGGGGGTCGGGACACCCCCTCCATATCCCTGCGAGGCCGAGCCAGGAACGAGCCATAGCAGGCGATGACGCGGTGTGCCGCAACGTCGCATGCGGAGGTGAGTCCGTAACATGACTTGCCCCATTATCTATCTTGGGGGGGTTTGGATGCGTTGGGGTTGGAAACAAAATAACCGCACTGCACTGAGGGGCATAGTTGTACTGACACATCTTCCTTCTATGGACTTGCCCCCATTATATATCTTAGGGGGGTGTGGGTGGGAAACAGAATAACCGCACTACACCGAGGGGCATAGTTGAACTAACACACCTTCCTTGTATGGACTTGCCCCAATTATCTATCTTGGAGGGTGTGGGTGCGTGGGGGTGGGAAACAGAATAACCGCACTATGCTTGTCAAACGAGCACAATGCTGCGTTAGCACGAGGCCGAGCCGGGGGGAGGGGGTTCGGGGCCCCCTCCCCCATCCCAGCGAGGCCCAGCAAGGACGAGCCGTAGCAGGCGACGACGCGGCGTGCCACAGCATCGCAAGCGGAGGCGAGTCCGTAACATGGCTTGCGCCATTATCTATCTTAGGGGGGGTGTGGGTTCGTGGGGGTGGGAAACAGAATAACCGCACTGCACCGAGGGGCATAATTGTAGTGACACATCTTCCTTGTATGGACTTGCCCCCATTATCTATATATAAGGGGGTGTGGGTGCGTGTGGGTGGGAAACAGAATAACCACACTGCACCAAGGGGCATAGATGACCTGACACACCTTCCTTGTATGGATTTGCCCCCATTATCTATCTTGGAGGGTGTGGGTGCGTGGGGGTGAGAAACAGAATAACCGCACTGCGCCTGTCAACCGAGCACAATGCCGCGTTAGCGCGAGGCCAAGCCAGGGGGATGGGGGTCGGGACCCCGCCTCTCCCATCCTGGCGAGGCCGAGCCAGGAACGAGCCGTAGTAGGCGACAACGCGAAGTGTCGCGGTGTCGCATGCGGAGGCGAGTCTGTAACATGACTTGCCCACATTATCTATCTTAGGAGGGGTGTGGGTGCGTGGGGGTGGGAAACAGAATAACCGCACTGCACCAAGGGGCATAGTTATACTGACACATCTTCCTTGTATGGACTTTCCCCCATTACCTATCTTAGTGCGGGTGTGGGTGTGTGGGGGTGGGAAATAGAATAACCGCACTACACTGAGGGGCATAGTTATACTGACACATCTTCCTTGTATGGACTTGCCCCCGTTATCTATCTTAGGGGGAGTGTGGGTGGGAAAGAAAATAACAGCACTGCCCCGAGGGGCATAGTTGTACTGACACATCTTACTTATATGGACTTGCCCCCATTATCTATCTTAGGGTGGTTGTGGGTGCATGGGGGTGGGAAACAGAATAACCGCACTGCGCTTGTCAAACGAGCGCACTGCCACGTTAACGCGAGGCCCAGCCGGGGGGGGGGGGGGGAGGGGGGTCGGGCCACCTCCCCGAACCGGCAAGGCCAAGCCAGAAATGAGTCGTAGCAGGCGACGACGCGACATGCTGTTGCGTCGCATGCGGAGGCGAGTCCATAACACTTGCCCCATTATCTATCTTAGGGGGGGTGTGGGTGCGTGGGGGTGGGAAACAGAATAAATGCACTACACCGAGGGGCATAGTTGTACTGACACATCTTCCTTGTATGGACTTGCCCCCATTATCTATCTTAGGGGGGTGTGGGTTCGTGGGGGTGAGTAACAGAATAACTGCACTGCGCCTGTCAAACGAGTGCACTCCTGCGTTAGCGCGAGGCCGCGCCGGGGGGTGGGGGGGAGGGTCGGGACCCCCCTCCCCCATCCTGGCGAGGATGAGCCAGGAACGAGCCGTAGCAGGCGACGACGCGGTGTGCCGCTGTGTCGCATGCAGAGGAGAGTGCGTAACATGACTTGCCCCATTATCTATCTTAGGGGGGGTGTGGGTGCGTGGGGGTGGGAAACAGAATAACCAGACTGCACCGAGGGGCATAGTTGTACTGACACATCTTCCCTGTATGGACTTGCCTCCATTATCTATCTTAGGGGGGTGTGGGTGCGTGTGGGTGGGAAACAGAATAACTGCACTGCACCGAGGGGCATAGTTGAACTGACACACCTTCCTTGTATGGACTTGCCCCCGTTATCTATCTTGGAGGGTATGGGTGCGTTGGGGTGGGAAACAGAATAACCGCACTGCGCCTGTCTAAGAGCACAATGCCACGTTAGCACGAGGCCCTCCTCCCCCATCCTGGCGAGGCCGAGCTAGGAACGAGCTGTAGCAGGCGACGACGCAGCGTGCTGCGGCATCGCATGCGGAGGCGAGTCCGTTACATGACTTTCCCACATTATCTATCTTAGGAGGGTGTGGGTGCGTGGGGGTAGGAAAGAGAATAACCGCATTATGCCTGTCAAACGAGCGCACTGCCGTGTTAGCGCAAGGCCGAGCCGGGGGGAGGGGGTAGGGACCCCGCCTCCCCCATCCGGCGAGGCCGAGCTAGGACCGAGCAGTAGTAGGCGACGACACGGAGTGCCACGGCGTCGCATGTGGAGGCGAGTCTGTAACATGACTTTACCACATTATCTATCTTAGGAGGGGTGTGGGTGCGTCAGGGTGGGAAACAGAATAACCGCACTGCACCGAGGGGCATAGTTGTACTGACACATCTTCCCTTTATGGATTTGCCCCATTATCTATCTTGGGGGGTGTGGGTGCGTGGGGGTGGGAAACAGAATAACCGCACTGCACCGAGGGGCATAGTTGTACTGACACATCTTCGTTGTATGGACTTGCCCCCATTATCTATCTTAGGGGGGTGTGAGTGGGAAACAGAATAACCGTACCGAGGGGCATAGTTGTATTGACACATGTTCCTTGTTAGACTTGCCCCCATTATCTATATTAGGGGGGTGTGGGTGCGTGGAAGTGGGCAACAAAAATAACCGCACTACGCCTGTCAAACGAGCGCACTGTCGCATTAGTGCGAGGCCGAGCAAGGGGGGAGGGGGTCGGGACCCCCACCCCCATCCCGGGGAGGCCGAGCCAGGAACGAGCCATAGCAGGCGACGACGCGGCATGCCGCGGCGTCGCACGCGGAGGCGAGTTCGTAACATGACATGCCCACATTATTTCATCTTTTTAGGGGGAAAACCAGCACCAGTATGAAGTATTATTTTCGTTTGTACTTTTTTGATAATTTTTATTGTACTGTTGTGTGTTATTTATTGTACTTCAGCGGTTTGTTTTCTTCCTCTATATTAATTTTTTATTGTACTTAATTTTTGCTGTTACGTTTAGTAACTGCACAGATATAGTGGGCTTTGCCATGATTGTGGGGTTTGGCCGTCGGTTTTCTCCCACTCTCCATAACCTCCGCTCTCCCCCGTTCCGCTCCCCTCCTCTCCACAAATCGATTCCTTCTTCGTTCCCCTCCTCTCCTCTTCTTGCCTGGAAATTGCTTCTCCTGTTTCGTCGCGGGAGCACGGGCTGGCGGGTTGAACTCCAGGGATGAAGTTCTCTATGCTCTATTTGCTCTTTTTGCTCTGCCATCGACTCCCCTTATGTACAAATTTTCACTATATTTCTAAGTTTTTTCTCTCGTGTTGTCTCAGGTGGATTCTCTAGGGTTCCTTTTCTCTTGAACGAATGGTTCGCATCAGTGATACTGGATTCAGTGGTGGATTTTGTGTTTGCTTGTATGAGTTTTGCTTTGTATGGCGTGCTTTGTTTCTGAAATAGGCAAGAGCCCTAATTTTTGTTCATATGTGTTGCAGATCTGGTTCGGCGGATTTTAGGTCTGTAGATCTCAATGGGTACATCTTCCAGTCCAGACAAGTTGAATGCAGGTAATTTTTGCTAGAATTCTGATAATGTTCTATCAGATCTGGTGCTTAATAGGTTTTTATTTGTATAGGTGTTGTCGTATGGACTTTACAAGTTGTATGGATTTTGATTGTTCTTAATTTTTGCCCTGGAATGTGTGGTGTTTCTAGTTTTTAGGTTTCTGTGTACTGCAGACAGTTTGCAGTCCTGATCAGATTGTGTAGTTGGAACTGTTGTCCTGGCATTTGAATAGATTGTATCAGTCTGAGAAGAACTACTACGATGTTGAAAGTGTTGTCATTTTGATGTTTGGTGTGCCAGTGGTGGGGTGATATTTTTTTATTGGGTGTACTTGTAGTGTTCATGTAGTTGAACTGATTGCTTGTTCGTGTACTCTTTTTTTACCTTTTTGCTGATTATGATGTTGTTGTAGATGTTGGAGTGTCGGTGCCTCCTGATTCTGACATATTAGAACGTTTTTAAGATCTTGTGAATGTTATTTTTGAGATACCAAATCCTCTAGAAGAACTTGCGAGTGTTGCCGGTGTTTTACCTTTTATTTGCTTTTATTAACATCCTTGCATGCATAAATTTGTTTAGTTACATCAGTATTTTCTTTTGTTTAGGTCTGAAGATATGTTCCTTGTTTTACTTGTCTGTGCAATGTTAATTGTTTTTAATTGTATATGTGTGTGCTTCTGTTTTTTGATTTATGCAGTTAATGATAGTCATGGTGCCGCTGAGGACATCACGGACGTTCTGAAAGATATTAATGATAGTCATGGGAGCCTGCAGTTGTCATTTACTCAGTCAAAAAGCGTTGATGGAACTGAGCCTGTTACTCGGGCTGAAGATGTTCCTATGCAGCTACAGTTGGAGGACGAAAGGAAAAGAAACAATAAGTCTGAGTTCTACGGAAAAAGGAGTTGGAACGGCGAAAATAGGCTGCTTGCGTGCAACGAAGTTCTAAGGATGTTGCTCAAGTTGCTCAAGGTGGAGATGATGAAGGTGGTGATGCGACCATTGCAACTGGTGATGCTGGATCTCATGGAACTAACAGGCCTGTGAAGACAAATCTGTTGCAGACTCGCTTGACCCAAGTGTTTCCTCATGATGCAGTTAAGGAAAAGAAAGTTGTTTTGAAGAGGAAGATGGCATATCAAAATGCTGATGGCAGACAGAGGCATAGCCCCCGTGTGAAAGCTGCCTCGCAACCCGGTAATAGCAAAGCTAATTGAGATAGTGTTGCTGTGAAGATTGGTCCAAGCACACTTGGTGGCTCTCTTGTTCGTCGGAGTCCACGAGTTTTGACAAATAAGAAGCCTTCTTCGTCTCCTCTTCCAGAGCGCTCTTTGTTGAAGAAAAATAAGAAGCGTAAAGTTCCTCCTGCGAAGGTGAACGAAGGTATGAAGAAGCGTGCTCGTGTCAAATCTGAAGATCATGTATCGGAAGAACATGATATCGAAGTTAAGTCCGAAGATGAATATGCAGTGGTACGTGTTTGTGTTGTATGTGACTTACTGGTTGTACTTGCAATGATTTAATTGTGATGTTGTTTTAAGAGCTGGGCAGGTTAGGGCTGGTCATTGTTGGCATCAATATAGGTTGTACTAGTGTTGTTTTAAGAGTTGAACTTGTGCAAACTTTATTTTTTCTTTCTTTCCTTCATATTCTTGTTTTGTTTTCTATATTCATTTAATTAAGCTGTGCCTTCTTTATTTTGGTTTATGGCCTGTTAGTGTTATGCGTTCGGTGAAGCCGGTAAGCGGCAAAGCCTGAAAAGTTGCTTTGGATGAAGGTGACCTACCGTGATTGAACTTAACTGTCCGATGTTCGTTGAGAGAGATTCATGCTTGTGCAAAATTTCTTGAGAGTCGCCATGTGGCTAGGGTCCACGCAGCTTGTTTTGGTTCTATCTTAAAGTGGAAGGTGAAGCCTAACATTTCCCGCCCTCTGATGGGAGTTTTGTATCTGAGGATAGATCCTGAGACAATGACTCTTGACATGGGTGAGGCCAATAAGAAGCTTCGCATCACTAGCGATGGTATACAACAACTTTTTGTGTTCCCTCGTGGTGGTCGTTCTGCACCAAGGCCGTTAGAGGACCGATATGATGAAGCTCTGATGAAGATAAGATCAGAGCTTGACATTAGCAGGAATAAAGATATCAAAAAAAAGGATTTGAGGGATAGGCTCGCGGTGCTTGTCAAGGATCCTAGCAAAGATGACCTTGCTCTCAAAGTGTTCTAAGGTTGTGTTGCCTGGTGCCGCCCTGCGTGTTTCCAAAGAGGCAGCAATGTTTGAGCATCTCGTCATTGAGGACATGGCTAATATGGATTATTACTAGCTAATTGTTGATGAGCTTAGAAGGGCTGTTCTTAGGTACCAAGATGGTGTTACCATGGGGAAAGCAATCACAGGCTGTGCTATAGGGCCTGTACTAATGTACCTTGATTGCCTTATCTATGGTAAGACTGCGGAACCTGACATGTGACTCCCCCGCATATGTTTCATGGATCCTGTCAAGCTTTCCGATCTGGCTGATGCAGATTTGATAAAAAAGGCAACGCAGATCCAAAGACTTGGGTGTTTGGGAAGCTTCCAGTGAGTTTTACTTCTGTCATGTCTTGCAGACCTTTTTTTATTTAGGTATAGCTAGTTTTGCTGGAGTGAACATGTGTACTGCAGAGTTACCTGTTTAAATTTTGTTAGTTCTTATGCTTTGTGAGGTTGAGGTATGGTTTTTTAGTAATGTTCTGTTATGTGTGGTTGAACTGAATCTCTTTGTTCAACTGACTGTTTATAAAAACTAACAAATTGGCACTGACAGTGAAAGATCGTTAGAGCTGTTGATTTGAATCTTTTAATATAATGCTTATTTTTGCATGCATGTTGCATTGATTAATCTACTCTTTTTTGCCTTGTTCGTAGTTGAAAACACAAGAGGAGGTTGTCTTTTTCCAAGTGTATAAACGGCCAGTCCTAGAGATGTCGTCGTCTCAGGTTCCCAAGATTTCATCTCTGCACGATGAGGTGAGAGATGACCGTGGTGTTGAGGGTTCTGGTTATGTTCCCCCTGGCCCTAGTAAAGCTAGTACCTCTTAGAGGCAAGGATTTGGTATTAATGTAGCTGTTTCTGCATTAGAGTGCGCTGAGCATATTTTTATTAATGTGTGTTCTGAGCTGAAAAGGTCCCAGCTACAGTTGAGCGTCTTAGATGTACCAATGGTATCCTTCCTGAAGGTCATCAATTTAAAGTTGAGGAACAGTCGAATATATTGAGATGGAGAGAATTTATTTAGTGACATGCGTGATGGTGCTGCTCAACTAATTCAGAGCTCTGTTCGTCTGTTGAACAACATGAAGCGTTTTAAAAGTATGCAAGACTCTCGCTGCAAGACATATGAAGAAAGTGCAAATGTTTTTATCAGGCAGATTGAGCAAGATGAGGCTGCTGCCACTGACAGCAGGGCTGCTGAGGGTTTTTATACTAATGTTTTTGATCACCATACGAATGATGTTGGCTTGGAATGCCCTGTTGCTGATGTGAGTTAGTCCTCGATGTTTGCAATTTTGACAATGTTGTTCTGCTGTCAGTATTGTAGTTGAACTTACTCATCTTCATCTGATTATTAATTTTTCTTTCATGTAGGATGAGGCTGCTGCCACTGACAGCAAGGCTGGTGATGGTACTGAGGCTAATGTTTCTGATCACCATATGACTGATGTTGGCTTGCAGCTTCCTGTTGTTGATGTGAGTCAGTCCTTGATGTTTGGAATTATTACTATGTTGTTCTGTTGTCAGTATTGTAGTTGAACTTACTCATCTTCATCTGTTTTTTAATTTTTCTTTCATGCAGGAGACCTGTCATAATGCTGAGGCTGCTATTGACCGTGGAATTACGATCCATCTATTGATAAGTGCAAGGTAATTTTTATTTTTATTTTGTTTGTATTTATTTTTGAATTTTCATGCGCACCAATGTGCCTTACATGTTCAATTTTCTATCCCACGCCGTTAGTGTGGTTTAATTCGTTGTGTTTATTGTTGCTAATAATAGCACTGTTTTTTTGCTTCATTACTATGAGTCAGGGTCCTGTTATTTGCGACGAGCCTTGTTTGACCATTGGTGATGTTTCTCTGAATGTTAGTAGTAGAAAGATTGATGATGTTGCTATGAATGCTGCTAAGGTTTGTTTTTCTCTGCACCTCTTGCTAGCTTTTTTTTATTGTTAGTTTTTGCTCATATTATTCACTTATTCTGATTTTTTTCAGATTACTGATGTTGAGCGTGAGGCTGCCGTTAGTGGTGGAGATGATGCTTGTGGTGTTCCATTGAGTAGTGGGCGCGATGTTGGTACCAAAGTTGGTGATGAGGTTGTTGGTGCTGCCAGCATACTTGATGCCAAATCGTCTGGTGTTGGTATTACTGGGAATGAAAATTTTTCTTATTGTGAAGATTTGCCGCCAGAAAATTTCCAAGGAGGTTCAGGCTTTGGCTCCTAGTGCATAGAAGAAATGGTCATCATTTGCATCGTGAATGGGATAGTTGTGTGATATATCTCTTGAAAGCATTGTAGGCTTTATTTGTAGTGTTTGAATGTATTGTCAAGTACTATGTAATGCTGGTATATTTTGTGTTGTGTTTAAGTGTGGCACAATGTTTAACAAACTTTTTTCCATGATGATAGTGTGGTTGAAAAGCTGTTTCACATGTGTATGTTTCATCGGGAATTCGTTTTGGTTAAGTTTTATTTTTTGGACTGAAGACTTATATACTAGTTGAACCGAAAACACCTTTTTTCAAGTTTATTATGAGTTGTTGCTGAGAAAGTAAGATTTATTTTATTTTTATCTGATTCCAACCTAAGTTGGACCTTTATAGTTTTTGTACCCTCGTTTTCTTGTACTTATGATATAGTTCTGTTAGTACTGAATTGTAATCTCATTCAGCGTAAGGCTTTTAAAATTTGGTGCCAAATTTTTGTTTGAACTTCTTGAACTTTAGTAGTTGAACTTCATAGTAAAATTTAAAGCACTGGTTTAAATTAGCTACATTTAAGAGATAGCCCTATTAAGTTCAAAACTACTTCCTTCTCAAGGCATTAATTGGTATCATCATAGCACTTACCGAATAAACTAAGTTGTACTGAGATTTCAATTGTGCTAGTACTTTGATTATTTATATTTTTTTGTGTTGTTTGAAACTAGTACCTCACTGGTCAATGTGGGCTAATGCTTCTGTTGTCTTTCTTGTGATTTTTCTCCTTAGTTGAACTGATATCTTTTTGATTTAGTTTTGGCCTTCTTTTTTCTAGGCTATGGTTTTTCTCAAGGCAATATTTGGTATCATCATAGTACTTGCCGTATAGACTAAGTTGTACTGATATTTCAATTTTACTATTACTATTATTCTTTGTGTGTCACTGTGTTAGGGAATGTGAACTGAAGCTTCTTGTTCCTTTTTATTGTTTCAGAATGAATGCATTGTGTGTTCAAGTGTACCAGTACTTTCGATCCTAGCATGCTAGTGACTAGGAAATACGTACTGATGGTTCTTTGCTTTTCCTATTGCAGTACTTAGTAATTTTCTAACTACTATTAGAATGATTCTGTTAGTACTGAATGATGTCCTCGGCTGAAACTTAGTCTTTTTAGTGTTCTTCTGAAACTAAAAACTTATTTTTAGTGTGTAGTACTACCATACATGTCTAAGTTGTAGTGAGGGTCCAAGGCTACTATTTGTTGTTGTCCTTAGTTAGTCTGCCACTGTTTTTTTGTGAAAATATCCATGTGTGATTTGTTTGCTCCATGACTAGTGCTGCATAGTAGCGCATAGTCGCCATCAAGTTTCATTCACAACCTACTTCAACTTCAAATGATGGATAAACAAAATAGGAAGCTAGCAAACTTGTCGAATGACATAAGCAAACGATGTACTTGACAGACATAGGCAAACTAGGTCAAACCCTGACACTAGGGGTGGGCATATAAACCGATGAACCGAACACCGAACCGAAGCCGAAACCGAAAAACCGAATTTTCCGTTTTTATTAATGCTATCACAGAAAATTTCGGTTTTAGGTCTGCTAACCGAACTTAATTCGGTCGGTGCAGGAGTTTCTTGCGGTTAACCGAGGACACCGAACAGCCGCGCTCACGAACACTTCTCCCGCCCTCACGCTCACGTGTCGCTAAGCCTGAATTTTTTTCATGCTAGCACCAGGTAGCCTTCATGCAACAGCGACGGAGACTTTGGCATGGGCCAAGCCAACTACATGCGTGTAAGGCCCAAGTTACCGTGGGCTTTCTTTTCCAGCTTGTGGCCAGTTTCCAAGTACGTGCACGTTCGTACGAGAAGCAGCAGAGGGCAGAGGCGCTGCTGGTTGCTGAGTGCTGGTTAGTTTAGTCCCACCTCGTCCAACCAAAGAGAATCGTGTGAGGACCTCAGCTATATAATAGAGAGCACAGGTGGAGGAAACAATGCATCCAAAATTCTTTCAGCACGTACAACAAGTACGGTATGAACCATACACCGAACCGAATATCTCGGTTAACCGAATTTTTGGTTAGTCATATTTTGAAGTCTTTTTCTGTTTCTAGCTCTGTTAACCGAATTTAAAAATTAACCAAATGGTAGAAACTGAAAATTCGGTTTATACCGAATGCCCAGGCCTACCTGACACACATAAAATAAGGAAGCTGGTTCAACCTAACGAAAGCAAACTACAAATCTGAAACAACAAGATTAAGGACAAGGAGTAGCGTGAGAAACACGAAGGCAGACTTTCATGCCTCTTCATCCCGCAATGTTGAAGTGGTAGTAGGGGTCAGCCTCCTGCTCTTGTGCAATATCCCAACCTGTCACGATGTTGTCGATTATCTTCAATGACTTGTACGTGGCGTACGCATCTTTTGCTGCGTACTAGATGTGGTTGTCTGGCAGCGGGCTGGTCCCCCACAGTTTGTGGTCTTCCTCCTTGTTGATGTTCTGCATCATGCCTTTGTAGAACGGGTGGATGACGCTGGCTGCAACATCGACCAAGGAGTCGTAGTATTTGTTTCTGGTTGGAACTTTCCACTTGCGCTGCATGTCGATGAAGTTGTTGGGGTTGATCTCCAAACCAGACATGTTAAGCATCTTCTTCTCACCTTCAATGCTGAAACCGGCAAATGTGTACAATTTCTCTTCCTGCAGGAACTGTTTGAGGTGCTTGGGCCTGCAAGGGGGGAGACACGTATTGAAGATTAGTGTTTTTTTTGAAGATTTAGTTCTCCTCCTTTTTTGTTTACAGGAGATAATCCATGAGGTAGATGCTTATATAGTACAAGTCATGGATGAATGTAGTATCACAAACTAGTACACAAAGTCTTGTAATTAAATTCAACTACACCATGTTATTTTTCTTTTTTGGTATCTTCAGTGCTTCATCAAATGGTTCACCAAGTTCAAGAACCTATTTACCAGAGTCGATGATATATGTGCTGCTTACTTCAAGTTTAGTTTTCTTTTTTGTTGAATAAAAGACCTATACCAGTGCTTGATACATCTTTGATCATTAATTCTATATCAAGTTCAGAAATTAATTTGATAAACATGTGCATCAAGATATGGACCTATATCACTTCACCAAACATCTTTTAGTACATCAATTCTATAAACTATGCTAGTGCATCAAGATCAGAATCTATACTAGTACATCAAGTTCAGAAATTAATTTGGTGAAACATTTTTCACATGCTAATCTAGTGCATGAGTTTTAGATGCTAATCTGGTGAAACAATCCACTACACAATTTCAAAAATGCATTAAACTTGATAAACATGTACTCTTGCATCTAGTTCACGAACTATAGTAGTTCATTTAGTTGGGAAAAAAGTTTAATGAAATTTTTAGGGAGTAGTAGTAGTACAACAGATGAATGAACAGTAGTATGGGTTACCATTTTGTCGCCGCTGCGATGTGGTACACCAAGCAGAGTTCCTCGACGCACAACTGCAGGACCACTGCCATCTGGGGAGGTTCATCTTTGTTGGTGTACTCCACATCAACTCCGATGAAGCTCGGATACAAGCCACCACCCTTCATACTGAGCCTGCTCATCACTTCGTCGGCCTTGTCTGGTTCGCTGGTGTAGACGATCTCCAGTGTCTCCTTGCCATGGAGCTCAACCCCTTTGATCGCTCTGGTGTATGCGTGCTTCTCGCCGGGGACGTGTACGTCATTGAGGTTGCTGCTCTTGTCGGACATCTTGCCATGATGACGCTTGGCGAATGGTTCCTCCGTCGTCGCCCTCCTTCGGCGACTATGGGCTTGGGAGAGAGAAATTTGTGGTTTGTCTGCAGTGGAGATGGAAGCGGCAATGGTGGTTCTTTGAATGAGGCAGAGATGGAAGACAATGGGATATTTCTAGGGCGTGGACGGGGATTTGTGGGAGGCAGTTCGTTGGGGACGTGGGTGTAGTGGTCATGGGTGTTGCGGTTTGCACTCCCTTGTGGAAACCGCCCACTCGGTGGCGCGGGTGGTGGCCTGGAAGAACAAACCGTCCAAGTCAAGGGTCTCTACTATCGCACTGATCCGTCTTGTCAAGCTGTACTTATCGGTTGCTTATCCCACTTGCACGTGTCAGGGGTGGTGATGATGGCACTTTGCATTGTTTAAGTAACGTATGCTTTTTATGATGTTTATCCATGTGGAGGTTATGTCTTGTTTTTCTACTGAAGTCTTATACACTAGTTGATCTCAAAACATTTTTCATTGCCCTAGGAGTTGTTCCTCAAAATTGGGACTTATTTTATTTTCATCTATCCGAACCTAAGTTAGGCCTTTTATAGTTTCTGTATTCTCTTTTTAGTGCACTTATGGTTTAGTGTTGTGTGAACTGAATTGCAATTTCATATAGCGTACGGTTTTCAAATTTGGTGTCACAGTGGTGCGAGTGGCCTGACTGTTCTTGCTTTTTTAGAACTGATGTGATATGTATCTTTGTACTGACGTGTGGGGGGTTGAGATTATTTACGATGAAATCATTCGTTGAGGTGTTGACAGATTTTACATAAATAAGAAATTTAACAAAATTGACAAAGAAAATATATTTGAACTTCTTGCATTTTAGTAGTTGAAATTGTCAGATTTTACATAAATAAGGAGTTTAGCAGAAATGACAAAGAAAATCTATTTCAACTTCTTGCATTTTAGTAGTTGAACTTGTCAGATTTTACATAAATAAGGAGTTTAGCAAAAATGACAAAGAAAATCTATTTGAACTACTTGCATTTTAGTAGTTGAACTTCAAAGCAATATTTAATTCGCTGTTTTAAATTATGTACATTTAACAGATAGGCTATTAAGTTCTCTGCTTTTTAGAGTTTCGTTGTTTTTGTATCATATTTTTTCATTTTTTATTATCCGTGGTGCAGGGCTAAAATTATTTTTATTTTTATTTTTTGCATTTTAAAGTTATTGCCTACGAACAAGTAGTTGAACTTTTATATTTTCAGTTTTCGAACTTTTTTTGTAGTTTATATTTCTATGCATCGCGCTCTGCTTTGTTTAACTGGCCTTATTGGTGTGGTGTTTGTAGACAATGGAGGCTATTGGGTCGTTTTCTGGCCCAACTGGCCCACGCGTGCGTTTTGGGGACTACTGGATGTGCGTGTGCTCTGGGTTTAGTCCCCCCTCGCTAAGGGAGGAAGCTCTCGACCTGTTTATAAGCGCAGCCGAGTCCTACTGGTCGAACTCCTCTGAATACTTACCTAAGCGCTTACACACGGCGCTCGCTCTCTCTCATGACCTGTGGGCCCTAGTTGGCTGGCCCGACATTGTGCGGATTACTAGGGATTCGTCGACGGTTCCGCCATGGGCTCGAGTTCAAGTATCTAGCACCGTCAGGGCCTACCTGTCCTTGGGCTGTCAAAATTTTCATTTTTTTGTCTGAATCTAGTACTTGACTCCACCAGTAACTTGGATTGATCCATTTTTGTTCTAGTTCTGTGGAAGTGTTATTTTTTCATTTGAAGTTTTTTGCCATGTTTTTGTGTTTGTTTTTCTGATTATTCTCAAGTGTCTTCTGGTATCATTTTCAGCACTATGGTACTTGCGTGTAGATTAAGTTATACTGATAGTCCATTCATAGTAGCACTTATGTTCTTAGTTTGACATTTTGGGTGGGGGGATTACGAACTGATGCTTCTTTGTACTTTTTATTGTAGTAAGTATGTACTGTCCGGTCAAGTGTACTAGTACTGTCATTCTAAGTCCGCAATCCGCAAGTGACCAACATAAGTGTGTTCTGATACTTCTTAACTTTTTCTGTTTGTAGTACTTGTTCATTTTCTAGTAACTACATTAAGTACTTAGAATTTCTACTTCAACTTTTGAAGTGTTGTTAGTCAACTCAATTTGTACTGATTGTTTTCAACGTTATGTTTTCTATACAGTACTACACATGGAATAACGTTGTGTGATTAGTCGCTTCATAACTAGTACTTTAGAGCAGCCACAAAGTTCCACTTGAGAAGCTACTTTGAATTTTGAAATGATCGATTAACAAAATACGAAGCTGCCAAACTTATATAATGAGATAAGCAAGACAATGTACTTCATGAAATAAGTAAACTTGTTCGACAATGACAAGCACGATATAGTCATACTAGTTCAACCCAACAAGAGCAAAACTAGGAATCTGAAACAACAAGATAAAAGGCAAGGACAAGGGGAAGCAAAGCGAAGGCAGGCTTTGATGTATCTTCATCCCTAAAAGGGGCGGAAGGGGCGGTCGTAGTAGTGGTCAACCTCCCACGCTTTTGCAATTTCCCTACCATTTGTGATGTTGTCGATTATCTTCCATGACTTGAACGTGGCGTACGCATCTTTTGTTGTGTACTCGCTGATCTTGTCTAGCAGCGGGCTGATCACCCACAGTTTGTGGTCTTCCTGCGTGTCGATGTTCTTCTTCATGCCTTTGGAGAATGGGTGGATGACGCTGGCTGCAACATCAGTCAAGGAGTCGTACTCTTTTCCGGTGTATGGAACTCTCCATAAGCGCTGAATATCAACATACTTGTTGGGGTTGATCGTTGGAAGGCTAGACATCTTCATCTTCTCTTTGTCGCCTTCAATGCTGAAACCGGCAAATGTGAACAACTTCTCATGCTTCAGCATCTCGTTGAGGTGCTTGGGCCTACAAGGGGAGAGACATTTTGAAGATTAGCATTACTTTGATGTTTGAATTCTTCATTTTTGTTTATATTCTACAAGCGATGAATCCATGAAGTATATGCTTATATAGCATAATTAATGGATGAATGTACTTCAGAAATTAGTAAACAAAGTTCTAAAATTTAATTCAAGTACGTCATGTTATTTTTCTTTTTGGATTATACATAGTTTGAGCGAATGTTGTATGTGCTGCTTTAGTACTAGTTTATTTACTTTTCTTGAATAGGACAACATATACCAGTGCTTCAGCAATTTCTTAGTTTTTTTTCTTATGAAAATAACATTAGACCAAATTCAGATACTACTTCACTACATCAACTTCAGAAACATCATTTTAATACATTGAATACAGAAACTACACTATCGGATCAAGATCAGATACTGCACTAGTTCAAAAATACATTTATGGTGTATCTACTAGAGAAAATGCAGTAGTGCATCCACTTCCACAAACCACACTAGTACATCTAGTTGGGAAACAAGTTTGAATTTAAACAGATGAACCAAACAGGGCAAATGAGTAGGATGGGTCACCATTTCGTGGCCGCCGCGATGTGGTACACCAGGCAGAGTTCATCCACGCACAACTGCAAGACTGCTGCCATCTAGGGAGGTTCGTCTTCCCTGGTGTAGTGCGCACCAAGACCGACGATCTTACGATGACACCCACCAGCCTTCCTCCAGAGCCTGGTGATCATCTCATCGGCCTTGTCTGGTTCGCTGGTGCAGACGATCTCCAGTGTCTCGTTGCTGTTGAGCTCAACCCCTTTGAGCATCTTTGTGTACGCGTGCTTCTTGCCGGGGACGTGAAAGTCGTCGAGGTTGCAGGTCTTGTCGGACGTCTCCCCATGATGACGCTTGGCGGACGGTTCCTCCACCATTGTCCTCTTTCGGCGACTGTGGGCGTGGAAGAGAGAAGTTTTTGTGTTGTCTGTGGTGGAGACGGAAGCGACGATGGTGGTTCTTGGAATGAGGCAGAGATGGAAGGTAATGGTTTATTACTAGTGCGTGGACGGGGATGTGTGGGAGGCGGTTTGTCGGGGACGTGGGTGTAGTGGTCGTGGGTGTCGCCGCTTGCAGTCCCTTGTGGCAACCGCCCAGTGTGTGGCGCGGGCAGTGGCCTGGAAGAACCAACCGTCCAAGCCTATTTCTCTGCCAGGGTATTAATCTAGTCGAACTGAGTAGTCTTGTCAATCTGTACTTATCAGTTCATTTATTCCACTGCGCTCGTCTCAGGGTCGGTGACGATGGCATTTTACTGTCGCACTGATCCGTCTTGTGAAGCTGTACTTATCAACTGTTTATCCCAGTTGCACGTGTCAGGGTTGGTGATGATGGAGTTATGTACTTCTCTACTGCGTTACTTGGACTGGTGATTGAAGTGTAGTTGAACTTACCAAATACAAGTCGGACTGTGTGTGTCATGTTAATCTTTTTTAAAACATTTTTTTGAAAGGATTGTTTATATGAACATAATCTTTGAAAGTATTTTTACAGATAAATTAGTTTTTCATCAGTACAGCTGTCTTATATTTGCATTTGCTTGAGGTAAATATTATTCTGTATTGATGGACTTTCTAAACTAGGACTGGCAGAACCATACATAGCTTGTTTCTTGAAACCATGTTTTCTGAGGATAGTTTTGCGGAGTTAGTGGTCGACAGTAATGTTGGCGTTACATAAACCTAGATATGTTTTTTCAAATATATTTGTGACTGCATTCAAAAGGATTATCAAATTTTTTACATAACTATAGTACTGATTGAGAAATCGACGACAAAGATAAGTAAGTTTTGGTAACGATAGTGTTTCTGAAATGTTTCCTCATTGTGTACTGCAGCAGCATAACCACTATGGATTCTTCAATCTTGAGCTCCTCCTAACTGGCCCCGAATGGTGTACCTTGCCAGCGCCCTTTCCTGGTTGAGCCTTGGCAGCTTCATCATCTGTTAAAATTTCCTCGTCCCCAATACTATCATCTTCATTGTCTTCGACTGATTGGTCATCATTATCATCAAACTCTTCTTATTCATCCTCTTCATTTGATTTTTTGGAATTCTGGACCTTGCCCTATTTCTGTTCAGCGCCATCGGCCTCCTTGCCCACTTTGCATGTGCAGGCATTATGTCCATCAGTCCCCCCACACTTGCTGCAAGTGTAGCTGCTAAGTGTGTCGTCTCCATTGGTAGAGACCTGGGCAGCTCCAATCTGCTTCTGCAGCTTTTGCTTATTTACAATGGCACCTGTGCGGTGTGGGCATATGCGGCAATTATGATTGGTCACCCAGTTGTAGAATCCGCATGCCCTTACCCCGAGAGGTTTCCCGTCCAAACCATATTCCACGCGTTTGATGGTGCATGGTGGCTTTTTGGATGTTGCTTTTGCTGCTTTCGCTGCCTGCTTCTTACTATTCCTCCCCTTTGTGCATGAGAATATGGGTGGTTTAATTACCCTTTGCTGCTGCTGGTGGTGGTAGGATCTCCCGTTGTCATGTCATTCGCCTAGAGCACCGTCAAGTTCATGATCTTGCACTTGAGCATGTTGCTGCTCTTGAGTATGCTCATGGGGAAGCTCTGATTGCTATTGCGCCTCCTCCACGTTGTCGTATGGGTCAAAATCTCCCATATGGTTTATCTCGGATAAGATTGTAGCGATATCCTGCTCAAGTTTTTCTGCTTCGTTGTCCACGACACCTCCGTTTTCAGAAGAATGCATGGCATCGAGTTCTTCTTCAACTCTTTCCATGACTACCCATGACCTCGCCATTTGGTCTTGGCTTCTCAAGCTTTTCCTGTGCACTCTCAAAACCTGTTGCAGCAGAGCGCTTTCAATGCAGTATTGGGAGGCCATGTTTGACACTGCTGCCCTCAAGTCATTTCTATTGAATGTTGGCTAGATGTTTGGGCATTTGGTGTATCTCCTGAGGATGTATTTCTCTGGAACGGTCTTAGCCTTAATTGTTTGCATCATGCACAGGACATGCACGCAGAAAATAGCTATTTTTTGGAAGAGGTGCATGTTTTCTGTCATTTCATTCGAACAAAAACTTTTGCAAAAATAAGTAGCACAATGTGTAACATTTTTTTAGTACTCACCTGTGTGGTCCCAGAGCTTGCACTCTGTGGGGACCCCGACTCATAAGTCGTGATCACCGAATGCACGTGTACAGTGATCCCAGAGATCAATGCTCACTGAACACACAGAAGCTGAATAACAAGAGTCTTACATCCATACATACCGTATTACACAAGTAGGACCAATATGGTCGAGTCTTGAGTATAATATCGCAGCGGAAATCTTCGTCGATAACTTGGACCCATGCCATCTGCCTTGACCCTACAGGCATTCTGACTGGGAAACGTCCTAGCTCGCATGTTCGTCGCTGAAGTATTCTTCATCATATCCTGTTCTTTCATGCCTGGCCAATAAAATAACCATTGGCAAGCCAATGAGTACTTTGAATGTACTCGCAAGCAACCCATGTTTTGGTCCACATAGGTAAATTTTTGCAGAAAGCTAGTTTTGAGTGCAATGACATGTTCAACAACTTGTAAGACACGCATCAGGAGAATTCAAGTAACCATGAGGACAGGTTACAGGTATCAACATAAATAGAGAGGGCACCAACCCATCTGAATCACGTCAATCCTTTGACTTGACCCAAGTAGTTATCCAAACACACACACTGGTTTGTAAACTCTGGACATAGTTTAAGCAGCACCGCCCGACTGTCCTTGACCGTGGACACGGCTATTCGAATAGTTTTACACTCTACAGAGGTTGCACACTTTACCCACAAGATCCGGGGAACTTCCGTGTCATCCACGACCCGCGATACCACAAGTACCCGGGGTAAGCACCCGATCACTACCTTTCCCTAGACGACACTAACATGGAGTCCACTCGATTTGTAGTAACCCCGTGCCCAACATTATCACATAACATTTTCGTGGAACCACGCTCCATAATCATATCACATCACAAGCACGGGGTACCAACGGTGTGTCTGGTGCCCCATAAAAATGTTCTTGGCCGCCCTACCTGGCATGACCCCATCCCGAGAGAGAGCACCAACTCTCCCCCATCACTAGTAATGCGGGATCCAAGCTAGTATCGGCCTAGGTAATCAATAATGCCCTTTCCCATATAAGGCTAGAGTAGTTGCTCATGTAAGGTTGGGACAGTCAACAAATCTTAAATCTAATCCGTTTTTGAAAACAACACACACACTTGCCTCGGTACACCACTTCGTCATCAAGTGGTTACCCATCTCATCATCTCCCTCGGGCATAAGTGGCACCCGACGGGGTTTTCGAAAAAGTCTTTTGAAAATACTTTGTCTCCATCACCATGCATATTGCCGTCCCTTTTTGCGTAGCACTACTTTAGCATCCTAGCTACTCCCACCGTCATAACCCTCATAAGAATGTAGGGTCATGCACAATGCAAGTATCAACAGGGAACTACGGTGGCAAACCATCAAAGTGGATACCACCTCATCATGATTCCGTTGCAACAACAATATGGTGCTATATGACATGCATAAAAAGGGTTTCATAGACATGGTCAAAGGGCTGCTTGGCTGTTTTAACAAAGTCTTAGAGGTCTTCAAATATCTTTGGTCCATCTTTGGGCATTTCGTCTACTTCGTCAACTATCGTCGAAAACAACCATAATAAGCAACACAACAAGCCAATAATAAAAGTCCTCTAAAAATGTGAGTTGGACTTTTCTAGGATACCTCTGGTCATATGAGGAATGACCAAGGTGATTTCATTAGAAGTGGATCAATGGATATTTCTAGACATTTCAATATGATGGAGTCAATGGATTTGATGGATCCACAAGTTGTACACAGAATGCCATTTTATAAAAATGAGTAAAAGTACCCATTAATTCAGGCATGATTTAAGAAACATTTAGAAATTGGTTTCACTGGATTTGGAGTTGAAATGAATATAATATGGATTTTGGAAGTGGACTTATGTGGATAAATGACCTTTTTAAAAGGTTCAGTGAAAACTAAGGACAACAAAAATGTCCACTGTGGCCTATTAAATAGGACTTGATTTATGGAGTCTCTGGAAATTTGAATAATCAAATTTGGAGGCAATATGAATATTTGGGAGATTTTAGAAATTTCAGGAAAAAGAAAAAGACAATGGAGGGGGGGGGCTTGTACCTATACTGCGCACCGGGTGCAGCATAGTGCCGCAGCGCACTGGGCCGGCCCAACGGCTCGGCCGCATGCGCGCAGGGGCCACTTTGAAGGCGGCTTTGCTGTGGCGCGCTTTCACTGCGGGGAGACGGCTCTGGAGGAAGCCGTGTCCACTTAACTTGCGGTCCCGGCCCTTAGGGTCGCGGACACATGGGGCCCACTAGTTGGGTTCATCCCCAACCCCCTGCGCGGGCGCCTCGGGAGAGAGAGGAGGCGAGGCTGGACGGTGCCGGCGCTCTCCCTGGTGGCACCGGCCACCTCCGGCGACTCCCCGCACACCGATGGATTCAGGAGAACGTGCCGCACCCTCCGAGGTGCGCCACTACTGCTGGGGCGGTCGGATGCGAGCGGTGCATCACCCGCAGCGGATGGAGGCGACGGCGAGGTTGGGGCACGGCGCTGCAGTGCGCCCTAGGACGAGGGAAAGAGCGTGGGAGCTCCGCCTTTCTCAGGGGAGCCTTCTGGGGGAGAGAGGAGAAGGAGAAGAGCTCGGGCTCGGCTGAATTTAGGTGGATGCCGGTGGCGTCTCTCCGGCCATGGAGGGCTATGGAGGGCGTGAGGAGGGGAGTGGGTCGGTCCAAGGGGTGCACGGGAAGGAGAAAGAGCCGAAGGAGTAGAGGGAGGGCTCGGGGGTGGCCTTATGTAGCCGACCCGTGGCTCACCGTGGACGTGGCGCACGGGTGGCCACGACAACGGCTCAGGCGGCCAGGAGGGAGGGAGTGGGGTTGTCTACGGCGTTCGTGGGGGGTGGAGTAGGGCACCAGGAAGAGAGAGAGGGAGCGGGGCAAGCTCCGGGTGGAGCCACGAGCTCGCACACGCATTGGCGGGCTCGGGCGGCTCTGGGCACGCGCGGCATGGGCAAGACAGAGGGGTAAAGGAGGGGGCCAGCACGACTGTCGTGTTGCGGACGTCGAGGACCTCGACTGGCACGAGGGGGAGGCTCGAGGTGGACGGGAGCGCCGTGTCAACAGTTGGGAGCACGGTAGCGTGCTCCAGAGCGCGCCTTTGGCTGGCATGCGCGGCTTTTCCGCGCGCACTCGCGCGTCCACTTGTGTCTAGTGGCTGTAGGGGGGAGTAAACAATGTGGCAAGGGCATAGGATGCCTTGGGGAGCCAGTAGAGGAGAGGAGGGGTGGAGAGAGTGAAAATGCTGCTGTCCAGAGAAGGAAAGTGGATCCATGCCCCCCCTTCATCATTGCCTCTCGGGCAGGGAAGCACACCACAGTAGAGTGGGACTAGGAGAATTTGTGGGAAGAAGTTCAGCTCATGGAGATTAGTGGAAATGGCCAAAGCATGCATTTTAAGTTTCTGCCAGAAGGTGTTTGGTGTAGGTTTGGGCAAGCAAATGGTCTTCCCTTGTCATGAGGCTTGACAGGGTAAAATGGCATGACAAAATAAGAGGTTCCACCAAGATTGAGTTCATTTGGGCAAAGTTGCCAATGCAACTTTTGTAAACCCTAGAAATCAACAGAAATGGAATTTTCAAGATTTAGTCATGTAAATCTGTTCTCCTTGATGCACCACTTGGTGTAGTGTCATCATTTGAGGTTCTGAACATTTCCACAAAAGTTGAGATCAAAAGCAGAAAGTTGCCAATGTAGAGTTGTTCAAATTTGGTTCTGGACAGGAAGGGTTTTGGGGCACTTTGATCAAGTTAACTTGTTCTCCAACTTCTGCCATTAGGTCTAGATGAATAAATAGACCATTGGAGCATGTTCACAAGGTTTGAGAATATTTGGAAATGTTTGGCAATGTAAAGTTGCTCAAACTTCAAAATGGGCAGAAATGGTTTTGAGGGGATTTGATGATGTTATGTTGTTCTCCAAGTCATGATACTTGGCAAGATCATCTAATATGTCATATGTGACATGATAGAATTTTCTTGGAATTTTTGGGGAATATGTCCTTTGTAAATATTTCAAAAGCTTGAAATATCCAGAAAGGGTTTTTGAGGGATTTGACCAATATTTTGAACATGACCATGTGTTGAAACTCTTATATATGGACAATATATGTCCACTGAGTTTCCCTAGGTTTTTGTAAAATATTTTTGAAACAATAAAATAATTTTTCCCTATTAAAGACCATTTCTAGCCTCAAGAAAAAGCTTTTAAATAAAATAGGAAAATAACGTTTAAAATTATATTTTTGTGGTTTCTAGGTATCCTATATCTAATAGGAGTCAAATATATTTTTGGAAGGATTTTTACTGCCCTTAATTAATTACTTGCAGTGCAAACCTCAATTCAGGGGTTTTTGAAAAACTAGTTTTTGAAAATACTATTTGGCCAAATTATTTTTGCAAGAAATTATTTTTATGTCCTATACACATGGCATGATCATTGGGAAATGTTTTTGGATCAAGGAGAAGGAGTATAAGAGTTGGAGAATTTATTTGATTTTAGAGCACTTGCAAACAACAGTCAAACATTCAATCAAAGCAAAAACACTCAAAAGTTTTTGTCAAACCACATTATAGCATCATTTATTGACTTAAGTGTTGTGGCATGAAAATCAGGGTGTGACACCTGCGTGCTTTGAATAGACGTTGTAGAAGTTCTTTGCTTCTTCAAAAGTTTCAAAGCGCATTTCTAGCCTTGGCAGAATGTAAGCTTCAACGTTAGGTGGCTGCACACAACAGTGAGAAAACAGAAACACAGTGATGAAAATGTTAGAGTGGTGTTATCATAGTACTAGGGGGTGGACTGTTCTTGTATGTTTTTTTAATGGATACTTAAATGTGTATAGCTTTGCGCTGCATCCGATGTTTGCTGTTCACCCTCGTGTATGGGCGCGGGAGGCGTCACCCTAGGCACATGCAACAATGCATCTCTTGGAGGGAGCAATGTTGATGAAGCTCTCCGTATCTCATTGTACGGCCGTCTTGCCTCAGATTTGTTGTGAGGTTGCTCCTATTTATATGGCTCATATCTTGTACTATGCACCCTGCTAGAGTGGTGAACATTCTTGTCTCTTTCGCCTGGTATTCCCGTCGCAAGCGCTTTTGCAGCACGGATGATTGCTGTTGATGGAGCAACTGGTGGAAGCCTGGGTGTCCTTGCCTTTTCTGCATGTGCTAGGCAAGGAAAATATTTGTTTCTGGGGACATTGCAGACGTTGTTGCACTTCAGCAGTGGCAAAGCTTGAATACCCAGAAATCGATGTTTGCTGCAGAGAAGAACTAGACTGTGCTTCTGATGATTCTGGTGTAGCTTGAAATCTACATGTATTGTTGAAATATCCAGGTGGTATTTCTGGTGTTACCCAACCAGGCGGTGCCTTGTATCTGCCTGGCTCATCAAACCCTCAGTGCGTGTGCCGCCTTGCTTGTTTCTACAATGACATTCAACATTTTTGGGATTAATCTTTACTGCAGTCGAACTGATGTATGGATATATTAAGAATTGATGTATTGATGTAAAGTTTTTTGCTTTTTCTCTATAACTGATGCATGAACATATGGTGCATTGCTTGGAAATTGAACATTGAACTTTCAAACAACGTGGATTTATATAAACATGAATGGATGTCTTCTCTTAGTTTTTTCATCTAGAACTTATGCATCTACATTACAAGTACTGTTAGTTTATGTATCATTGAACTTACTGTGTACCAATTTTATATTTTTTCAGCAACAGTTTTTTTACTCATTCGAACTGATGCAACTACATGACTTGTACTCTTAGAACTAACAAGATACAACTTTCAGTGGTAGTTGAACCTTAGTACTAGCTACTTGGACTCATGCATATGTATAAGTTTTTTTGACTTGAACCGAAGCTACAATATTAGAGGTACTGACAGTAATCTCGACATCCTAATTGTGCATCAAGTGGCAGGGGTGTAAATGAACTGATGCAAGCATTTGCAATGTACTGATGCAGCACAGATGCAGCACACAAATTTGTAATGATGAACCTAATAATGTAACACGTAGGCAGAGCATAGCAGCATAGATGAACTGATTAACTGATGACTTGACTCAAACGTGGTAACTATCTTCATTCAAACCCAGATTTGAAAAACTTGGTGTTGCTACTAATTTGTGTGGGAAGGAGACATCACCTGCATCTTGTTGCATATGACTTCTTCGTCTCGTTGGCGGCGTATTGGCAAGAACTTGGAAGGTGGAGCCATTGTTGTCGGGGAGACGACGGTGCTTGTGGTGGAGCTCCATCGACGAGGTCCGGCGAGGGGTGGAGGCAGGAGGTGTGCATCACGGCCAAGGCGAATCTCCGGCGCCCGGTGGCGGGGAGGCGCGCAGGGAAGCTCTTGCACCAGGCAGCAGGGACGTGCGCGGGGTGGATTCGGCACCAGACGGAGGGAGGCGCGCGGGGAGGTTCCGGCGCCCTGCGGCGGGGAGGTGCGCGGGGAGGCTCCGGCTCCCGACGGCGGGGAGGTGGGAGGGGAGGCTTCGGCACCGGACGAGGCGAGCGATGGTGGCGGCGGTCAGGCCGGCGGCATGTCTCAATGACAGCGCGTCGGGGGAGTGTGGGTGTGGATCGGGGACAGGTGGTGCAACTCGTCGTCGGGCGGGTCATGGCGCCGCGGGCTCCCTTGCTCCGGCAGCCGCCATCGCTCGCTCACCCACGACGGCTGCCTCCGGCGGTAGGAAGCGGGTCGTCTTGGGGCTGGGTCGGTCGGGGACGCGTTGCGCCCTTATAGGGCCGGAGGGTAACATAATATTATTCTGTTACTGGTAACAAAATAGTCCAGCCCTATATATACATACACACACACAGATATATATATATATATATATATATATATATATATATATATATATATATATATATATATATATATCAATTAGTCTTCAAGTGCGTACTTGTTAGTTAAACCTATCGTTAAAATGTGACACTAAATACGACTAGTAAGTAGTATAGTAGCAGTACTAGTATACGTCGGTCAAATTATTCATCACGTCCACACATTGAATTGACATGACAACACGCTGCGCGTGAGGTGACACAAGAATCCCAGTGGTGGGTTCGGGTATTCTGGACATCAGATTTGGAGTACCACTTATCTGTCGAAATCTTTCATCATTCACTTAAAACAGTCAATTGATCATACATTGAGTACCATATAACTGGAATTAACCGATGCCAGTCGAAGAAGGATTGGCCGGTGCTGCCAGCTGGCATCAAGTTCGATCCCACGGATCAGGAATTGATCGAGCATCTTGAGGCCAAAGTGAGTGCTAACAATGCGAGATCTCACCCTCTCATCAATTTGTTCATACCAACCATCGACAGGGAGCATGGCATATGCTACACCCATCCTGAGAAACTTACAGGTAAGACACCGATTGGCCGTCTACTTGCACAAACATATTCCTTTGTTTATAGCTCTATTTTTCTTTTTAGACGCAGACCTGGTGAAGCAATTACAATTTGGCACTTACTAAAATGTGAAACAAGTGACTGCAACATGCCAAAGATGTTATGAAAATGCCAACTACATACACTAAAACCTGTATTAGACAATACTGCAGGTATCACACTGAGTAGCCTAAGCAAGCATTTCTTCCAGCGCAATTCCAGGGCATTCAAAAGGGGCACGTGGACGCGTCGCAAGATACAGTCAGAGTGCGGCATGCACGCGTTGTGGCACAAGACCGGCAATACCTTGCCGGTGATGGTCAACGGCCGGCAGATGGGCAGGAAAAAGGTTCTGGTGCTGCACACCAACAAGAACATCGACCAGCAGAGGACCAACTAGGTGATGCACTAGTACCACCTCGGGGACCTAGAGCAAGAGAAGGAGCAGGAGCTAGTCCTCTGCAAGATTTCCACTAGACGAACACTAGGGCCAGGAGTAAAAAGATTATAAGTTAGTTTGGTATTGGTACTTGTACTACTTTGTCGTCCGCAAGTTGGTATTGTTGTTAACGATCGTTTGGTATGAACTTGGCATTTTCTTCCAACCATCATGTCGAGGGTCGAGTGGATATAAAGCTGAATCATTTGTTTCGAAACGAATTTTCAGGCACCTGATTTTTATTTGATGGGTAGCATAAGCACCTGCTGTTCGAATTCCTGGTTCTCCAAATTTTTCGAAACAAGTGCGTGCACTTATTATCACGATGAAAAAACAATATCCCTGCTGCATCCCAGTTATCAGTCTGTACTTGTAGAATTCTCTCCTTTATTGAGCAGCTATATTGATTTTTTAGGTCGAGCAAGTTTCAACTAGGCTGTAGACTGCCCAGGCTTGGTTTTGTTTTTAACAGGCCCAGCCCATGACGACAATGGGGAATAAAGATCCAGCAGGTACCTACTGGCCTCTGGCCCGCCTGCGTTAGTTATATTTTGTCTTACAACATCCGCAAGCAGTTTTTTTTACTGAATCACACACACAGCCCAGTTCTATTTTCCTCTTGAAACGCAAAGTCCTACATCCGTTTTCTAATCTCTACCTATAGTTTTACTAGTTCATATACACATATCATTATACTGAAAATACATAAAATTCCCTTTTCATATTTACATCCTTATTTTTGTTGTTGTTTTCCCTCCCAGTACTAATTTTTTACCACTGGTTTTCCTTTAAACCAACTCAATTGTCCCACGTCTTATTTGCTTAGAAAAACAAAATGATTTTTTTGGCAAATCAATAAGTTCTTAAAAAATGTTTATCATTTCGAGATTACAATAGTTCGGACTCCACCGAGATATGCAAAATAAGGTTGAACTTTCTGACCGTGGTCCTGGGCAGAAAATGGGCTATAATAAATTACTTAAGAATTAGCAAATGGGCTGCAAATTATTAAAAAACTAGCAAATGGGCTCTATGTTGTCTGCCATAGATTTGGAGACTGACCTGTGGGCCTACTAAGTTCATGCGTACACAATGTTTCTCAAAAAAAGAAACTTAGTCAACAATCGACTCTACCAGCGTCAGACCATTAGATGTCAATCTAACGGCAATCGTGCTTCTTTAGTCTCTGATCTTCCTGCCCCAGCCGCCCAAACCAGCACCATCGGAACCGCCTGCTCCCGCCTCACGGCCCCATCATACTTGCATCCCTGGCCTATCTATCCTTCTACTCACCCACACCTCCTGTTATTTTCCCGCGACGGCAGCCAAAACAGTCAACCCTCATACTCTCCACTGTGTGGGCAGCCACTGTCGTGTCTTCCCGGCTCTATGTCGTTCCCTTCATAGGCCTCGCCGTCGTCCACCGCCCTGGTGCTCTCGGCGCGGCATGGTCGACGTTGTCAACGAACAACATCCATCGAAAGTGGACTGTACGTGGAGAGGCTGACAGCTGGGTCCACGGCCCCACACAAGGAAATGCCTCCTTATTACGCGCAAAATAATCAATACTCCCCTGCCAGCTAGGACCCACCATAGTGGGAGGCTGACTTGTGGGCCTACTAAGATGACGGGGACGGATGGCTTTGTCAACTTAGTCAATATATGAACGATTCTAGCTCCAGTAACCATACGATGTCCATCCAACGGCCGTAGTGCTTCTTCAACCTCTGGTCTTCTTGCTCCAGCCTCCGAAAGCAGCGCCGGTCGTGTCGCGTGCTCCTGCCTCCCGTGGCCAGCTGTGATGCCGCGGAGGCCTCACCTGTTGGAGAACGTTGCAGAAAACAAAAATTTTCCTACTCGTTTCACCAAGATCATCTAGGAGTTCATCTAGCAACGAGCTATCGGATGCATCTACATACCTTTGTAGATCGCGCACGGAAGCGTTCAAAAGAACGGTGATGATGTAGTCGTACTCGACGTGATCCAAATCACCGATGACCAAGCGCCGAACGGACGGCACCACCGCGTTCATCACATGTATGAGACGGGAGACGTCTCCTCCTTCTTGATCCAGCAAGGGGAAAGGAGAGGTTGATGAAGATCCAACAGCACGACGGCGTGGTGGTGGATGCAGGGCGTCACAGCAGCAGGGCTTCGCCAATACTACGAGGGAGAGACATAACGGGGAGAGAGGGAGGCGCCAGGGGCTGGTGTGTCAAGTCCCTCCTCTCCCCCACTATATATAGGGGTGCCAGGGGGGCGCCGGCCCTAGTAGATGGCATCTACTAGGGGGGGCGGCGGCCAAGGGGAGGTTTCCCTCCCCCCCAAGGCACCTAGGGGTGCCTTCCACCACTTGGACTCCTCCTTTGTGGAAACCCTAGGCGCATGGGCCTATAGGGGCTCGTGCCCTTGGCCCATCTAGGCCAAGGCGCACCCCCTACAGCCCATGTGGTCCCCCGAGACAGGTGGCCCCACCTGGTGGGCCCACAGGACCCCTCCGGTGGTCCCGATACAATACCGATAACCCCGAAACTTGTCCCGATGCTCGAAACTGCACTTCCTATATATAATTCTTTACCTCCGGACCATTCTAGAACTCCTCGTGACGTCCGGGATCTCATCCGGGACTCCGAACAACATTCGGGTTACTGCATATACATATCTTCACAACCCTAGCGTCACCGAACCTTAAGTGTGTAGACCCTACGGGTTCGGGAGACAAGCAGACATGACCGAGACGACTCTCAGGTCAATAACCAACAGCGGGATCTGGATACCCATGTTGGCTCCCACATGCTCCACGATGATCTCATCGGATGAACCACGATATCGAGGATTCAATCAACCCCGTACGCAATTCCCTTTGTCAATCGATATGTTACTTGCCAGAGATTCGATCGTCGGTATCCCAATACCTCGTTCAATCTCGTTACCGGCAAGTCACTTTACTCGTACCGTAATGCATGATCCCGTGACCAGACACTTGGTCACTCTGAGCTCATTATGATGATGCATTACCGAGTGGGCCCAGTGAAACCTCTCCGTCATACGGAGTGACAAATCCCAATCTTGATCCATGTCAACCCAACAGACACTTTCGGAGATACCCGTAGTCTACCTTTATAGTCACCCAGTTACGTTGTGACGTTTGGTATACCCAAAGCACTCCTACGGTATCCGGGAGTTACACGATCTCATGGTCTAAGGAAAAGATACTTTGACATTGGAAAACTCTAGCAAACGAACTATACGATCTTGTGCTATGTTTAGGATTGGGTCTTGTCCATCACATCATTCTCCTAATGATGTGATCTCGTTATCAATGACATCCAATGTCCATAGTCAGGAAATCATGACTATCTATTGATCAATGAGCTAGTCAACTAGAGGCTTACTAGGGACATGTTGGTGTCTGTTATTCACACATGTATTACGATTTCCGGATAACACAATTATAGCATGAATAAAGACAATTATCATGAACAAGGAAATATAATAATAATGCTTTTATTATTGCGTCTAGGGCATATTTCCAACAGTCTCCCACTTGCACTAGAGTCAATAATCTAGTTACATTGTGATGAATCGAACACCCATGGAATTCTGGTGTTGATCATGTTTTGCTCTAGGGAGAGGTTTAGTCAACGGACCTGCTACATTCAGGTCTGTATGTATTTTACAAATCTCTATGTCTCCATCTTGAACATTTTCACGAATGGAGTTGAAGCGACGCTTGATGTGCCTTGTCTTCTTGTGAAACCTGGGCTCCTTGGCAAGTGCAATAGCTCTAGTGTTGTCACAGAAGAGCTTGATCAGCCCCGACGCATTGGGTATGACTCCTAGGTCAGTGATGAACTCCTTCACCCATATTGCTTCATGTGCTGCCTCCAAGGCCGCCATGTACTCCGCTTCACATGTAGATCCCGCCACGACGCTTTGCTTGCAACTGCACCAGCTTACTGCCCCACCATTCAAAATATACACGTATCCGATTTGTGACTTAGAGTCATCCAGATCTATGTCGAAGCTAGCGTCAACGTAACCCTTTACGATGAGCTCTTCGTCACCTCCATAAACGAGAAAGATTTCCTTAGTCCTTTTCAGGTACTTCAGGATATTCTTGACCGCTGTCCAGTGCTCCTTGTCGGGATTACTTTGGTACCTTCCTACCAAACTGACGGCAAGGTTAACATCAGGTCTGGTACACAGCATGGCATACATAATAGAACCTATGGCTGATGCATAGGGGATGACGCTCATCTCTTCTATATCTTCTGCCGTGGTCGGACATTGAGCTGAGCTCAATTTCACACCTTGTAACACAGGCAAGAACCCCTTCTTAGATTAATCCATATTGAACTTCTTCAATATCTTATCAAGGTATGTGCTTTGTGAAAGACCTATGAGGCGTCTTGATCTATCTCTATAGATCTTGATGCCTAATATATAAGCAGCTTCTCCAAGGTCCTTCATTGAAAAACTCTTATTCAAATAGGCCTTGATGCTGTTCAAGGGTTCTATATCATTTCCCATCAAAAGTATGTCATCTACATATAGTATGAGAAATGCTACAGAGCTCCCACTCACTTTCTTGTAAACGCAGGCTTCTCCATAAGTCTGCGTAAACCCAAACGCTTTGATCATCTCACCAAAGCGAATGTTCCAACTCCGAGATGCTTGCACCAGCCCATAAATCGAGCGTTTGAGCTTGCACACCTTGTCAGCATTCTTAGGATCGACAAAACCTTCTGGCTGCATCATATACAATTCTTCCTTAAGGAAACCATTAAGGAATGCTGTTTTGACGTCCATTTGCCATATTTCATAATCGTAGAATGCGGCAATTGCTAACATGATTCGGACGGACTTTAGCTTCGCTACCGGTGAGAAAGTCTCATCGTAGTCAACCCCTTGAACTTGTCGATAACCCTTAGCGACAAGCCGAGCTTTATAGATGGTCACATTACCATCCGCGTTTGTCTTCTTCTTAAAGATCCATTTATTTTCTATGGCTCGCCGTTCTACGGGCAAGTCAGTCAAAGTCCATACTTCGTTCTCATACATGGATCCTATCTCGGATTTCATGGCTTCTAGCCATTTGTCGGAATCCGGGCCCGCCATCGCTTCTTCATAGTTCGAAGGTTCACTGTTGTCTAACAACATGATTTCCAAGAGAGGGTTGCCGTACCACTCTGGTGCGGAACGTGTCCTTGTTGACCTTCGAATTTCAGTAGGGGCTTGATCAGAAGTATCTTGATCATTGTCATTAACTTCCTCTCTAGTCGGTGCAGGCACCTTAGGAACATTTTCTTGAGTTGCGCCATTTTCCGGTTCAAGAGGTAATACTTCATCAAGCTCTACTTTCCTCCCACTTACTTCTTTCGAGAGAAACTCTTTCACTAGAAAGGATCCATTCTTGGCAACAAAGATCTTGCCTTCGGATCTGAGGTAGAAGGTGTACCCAATAGTTTCCTTTGGGTACCCTATGAAGACGCATTTTTTCGATTTGGGTTCGAGCTTTTCAGGTTGAAGTTTCTTGACATAAGCATCGCATCCCCAAACTTTTAGAAACAACAGCTTAGGTTTCTTCCCAAACCACAATTCATACGGTGTCGTCTCAACGGATTTCGACGGAGCCCTATTTAAAGTGAATGCGGCAGTCTCTAAAGCATAGCCCCAAAAGGATAGCGGTAAATTGGTAAGAGACATCATAGATCGCACCATATCTAATAGAGTGCGATTACGACGTTCGGACACACCGTTACGCTGAGGTGTTCCAGGCGGCGTGAGTTGTGAAACTATTCCACATTTTCTTAAGTGTGTGCCAAATTCGTGACTCAAGTATTCTCCTCCACGATCTGATCGTAGAAACTTGATTTTCCTGTCACGTTGATTTTCAACCTCACTCTGAAATTCCTTGAACTTTTCAAAGGTTTCAGACTTGTGTTTCATTAAGTAGATATACCCATACCTACTTAAATCATCAGTGAGGGTGAGAACATAATGATAGCCACCGCGAGCCTCAACACTCATTGGACCGCACACATCAGTATGTATGATTTCCAATAAGTTGGTTGCTCGCTCCATTGTTCCTGAGAACGGAGTCTTGGTCATTTTTCCCATAAGGCATGGTTCGCATGTGTCAAATGATTCATAATCAAGAGACTCTAAAAGTCCATCTGCATGGAGCTTCTTCATGCGTTTGACACCTATGTGACCAAGGCGGCAGTGCCACAAGTATGTGGGACTATCATTATCAACCTTACTTCTTTTGGTACTCACATTGTGAACATGTGTAGCATCACGTTCGAGATTCATAAAGAATAAACCATTCATCATAGGAGCATGACCATAAAACATATCTCTCATATAAATAGAACAACCATTATTCTCGGATTTAAATGAGTAGCCATCCCGAATTAAATGAGATCCCGATACAATGTTCATGCTCAAAGCTGGCACTAAATAACAATTATTAAGGTTTAAAACTAATCCCGAAGGGAGATGTAGAGGCAGCGTGCCGACGGCGATCACATTGACCTTGGAACCATTCCCGACACGCATCGTCACCTCGTCCTTTGCCAGTTTCCGCTTATTCCGTAGCCCCTGCTTTGAGTTACAAATGTGAGCAACTGCACCGGTATCAAATACCCAGGAGCTACTACGGGCAATGGTAAGGTACACATCAATTACATGTATATCACATATACCTTTTGTTTTGCCGGCCTTCTTATCCGCTAAGTACTTAGGGCAGTTCCGCTTCTAGTGACCGCTTCCCTTGCAATAAAAGCACTCAGTCTCGGGCTTGGGTCCATTCTTTGGCTTCTTCCCAGCAGCTTGCTTGCCGGGCGCGGCAACCTCCTTGCCGTCCTTCTTGAAGTTCTTTTTACCCTTGCCTTTCTTGAACTTAGTGGTTTTATTGACCATCAACACTTGATGTTCCTTCTTGACTTCTACCTCTGCTGATTTCAGCATAGCAAATACTTCAGGAATGGTCTTTTCCATCCCCTGCATATTGAAGTTCATCACAAAGCTCTTGTAGCTTGGTGGAAGCGACTGGAGGATTCTGTCAATGACCGCATCATCCGGGAGATTAACTCCCAGCTGAGTGAAGCGATTATGCAACCCATACATAGTGAGTATGTGCTCACTGACAGAACTGTTTTCCTCCATCTTACAGCTGAAGAACTTGTCGGAGACTTGATATCTCTCGACCCGGGCATGAGCTTGGAAAACCATTTTCAGCTCTTCGAACATCTCATATGCTCCGTGTCTCTCAAAATGCTTTTGGAGCCCCGGCTCTAAACTGTAAAGCATGCCGCACTAAACGAGGGAGTAGTCATCGGTACGTGCCTGCCAAGCCTTCATAACATCTTGTTCTGCAGGGAGAAAGGGTGCGTCACCAAGCGGTGCTTGTAGGACATAATCTTTCTTGGCAGCTATGAGGATGATCCTCAGGTTCCGGACCCAGTCCGTATAGTTGCTGCCATCGTCTTTCAGCTTAGTTTTCTCTAGGAACGCGTTAAAGTTGAGGACTACGTTGGCCATTTGATCTACAAGACATATTGTAAAATATTTAGACTAAGTTCATGATAATTAAGTTCAACTAATCAAATTATTAATGAACTCCCACTTAGATTAGACATCCCTCCAGTCATCTAAGTATTACATGATCCGAGTTAACTAGACCGTGTCCGATCATCACATGAGACGGACTAGTCAACATCGGTGAACATCTTCATGTTGATCGTATCTTCTATATGACTCATGCTCGACCTTTCGGTCTTCTGTGTTCCGAGGCCATGTCTGTACATGCTAGGCTCGTCAAGTCAACCTAAGTGTTTGCATGTGTAAATATGTCTTATACCCGTTGTATGTGAACGTCTGAATAAAACACCCGATCATCACGTGGTGTTTGAAAACAGCGAACTGTCGCAACGGTGCACAGTTAGGGGGAACACTTCTTGAAATTAGTATGAGGGATCATCTTATTTACTACCGTCGTTCTAAGTAAACAAGATGCAAAACATGATAAACATCACATGCAATCAAATAATAAACGTGACATGATATGGCCAATATCACATAGCTCCTTTGATCTCCATCTTGGGGCTCCATGATCATCTTGTCACCGGCTTGACACCATGATCTCCATCATCATGATCTCCATCATTGTGTCTCCATGAAGTTGCTCGCCAACTATTACTTCTACTACTATGGCCAACGCGTTTAGCAATAAAGTAAAGTAATTTACATGGCGTTTCTCAATGACGCACAGGTCATATAAAAGAATAAAGACAACTCCTATGGCTCCTGCCGGTTGTCATACTCATCGACATGCAAGTCGTGATTCCTATTACAACAGCATGAACATCTCATACATCACATATAGATCATTCATCATTCATCACAACTTTGGCCATATCATATCACAAACCACTTGCTGCAAAAACAAGTTAGACGTCCTCTAATTGTTGTTGCAAGTTTTATGTGGTTGAATTAGGGTTCTAGCAAGAACGTCTTCTTACCTACGTTAAAGCCACAACGTGATTTGTCAACTTCTATTTACCCTTCATAAGGACCCTGTTCATCGAATCCGCTCCAACTAAAGTAGGAGAGACAGACACCCGCCAGCCACCTTATGCAACTAGTGCATGTTAGTCGGTGGAACCGGTCTCACGTAAGCGTACGTGTAAGGTTGGTCCGGGCCGCTTCATCCCACAATACCGCTGAAGCAAGAAAAGACTAGTAACGGCAAGAAAGTTGACAAATCCACGCCCACAACTAATTGTGTTCTATTCGCGCAAGAAGAACTACGCATAGACCTAGCTCTGATCCAACTGTTGGAGAACGTTGCAGAAAACAAAAATTTTCCTACTCGTTTCACCAAGATCATCTAGGAGTTCATCTAGCAACGATCTATCGGATGCATCTACATACCTTTGTAGATCGCGCACGGAAGCGTTCAAAAGAACGGTGATGATGTAGTCGTACTCGACGTGATCCAAATCACCGATGACCAAGCGTCGAACAGACGGCAGCTCTGCGTTCAACACACGTACGGGACGGGAGACGCCTCCTCCTTCTTCATCCAGCAAGGGGAAAGGAGAGGTTGATGAAGATCCAGCAGCACGACGGCGTGGTGGTGGATGCAGGGCGTCACAGCAGCAGGGCTTCGCCAATACTACGAGGTAGAGACGTAACGGGGAGAGAGGGAGGCGCCAGGGGATGGTGTGTCAAGTCCCTCCTCTCCCCCACTATATATAGGGGTGCCAGGGGGGCGCCGGCCCTAGTATATGGCATCTACTAGGGGGGCGGCGGCCAAGGGGAGGTTTCCCTCCCCCCCAAGGCACCTAGGGGTGCCTTCCACCACTTGGACTCCTCCTTTGTGGAAACCCTAGGCGCATGGGCCTATAGGGGCTGGTGCCCTTGGCCCATCTAGGCCAAGGAGCACCCCCTACAGCCCATGTGGCCCCCCGAGACAGGTGGCCCCACCTGGTGGGCCCACGGGACCCCTCCCGTGGTCCCGGTACAATACCGATAACCCCGAAACTTGTCCCGATGCCCGAAACTGCACTTCCTATATATAATTCTTTACCTCCGGACCATTCCGGAACTCCTCGTGACATCCGGGATCTCATCCGGGACTCCGAACAACATTCGGGTTACTCCATATACATATCTTCACAACCCTAGCGTCACCGAACCTTAAGTGTGTAGACCCTACGGGTTCGGGAGACAAGAAGACATGACCGAGACGACTCTCAGGTCAATAACCAACAGCGGGATCTGGATACCCATGTTGGCTCCCACATGCTCCACGATGATCTCATCGGATGAACCACGATGTCGAGGATTCAATCAACCCCGTACGCAATTCCCTTTGTCAATCGATATGTTACTTGCCAGAGATTCGATCGTCGGTATGCCAATACCTCGTTCAATCTCGTTACCGGCAAGTCACTTTACTCGTACTGTAATGCATGATCCCGTGACCAGACACTTGGTCACTCTGAGCTCATTATGATGATGCATTACCGAGTGGGCCCAGTGAAACCTCTCCGTCATACGGAGTGACAAATCCCAATCTTGATCCATGTCAACCCAACAGACACATTCGGAGATACCCGTAGTCTACCTTTATAGTCACCAAGTTACGCTGTGACGTTTGGTATACCCAAAGCACTCCTACGGTATCCGGGAGTTACACGATCTCATGGTCTAAGGAAAAGATACTTTGACATTGGAAAACTCTAGCAAACGAACTATACGATCTTGTGCTATGTTTAGAATTGGGTCTTGTCCATCACATCATTCTCCTAATGATGTGATCTCGTTATCAATGACATCCAATGTCCATAGTCAGGAAACCATGACTATCTATTGATCAACGAGCTAGTCAACTAGAGGCTTACTAGGGACATGTTCGTGTCTGTTATTCACACATGTATTACGATTTCCGGATAACACAATTATAGCATGAATAAAGACAATTATCATGAACAAGGAAATATAATAATAATGCTTTTATTATTGCCTCTAGGGCATATTTCCAACATCACTGCCCCCTACTACTCCCACCGCTGGCCAGGCCATCCTCTACTCACCCACACCCCCTGTTATTCTGCGGCGACGGCAGCCTCACACCGTAGCTGAACCAGAACCCTCATACTCCTCTCCGCATGGGCATCCAATGCGGTGTCTTCCCCGGCTTCGCGTCGTCCCCTTCCTAGGCCTCGTCCTCGTCCACTGCCTTGGTGCTCTCGGCGCGGCATAGTCAATGTGGTCAACGACCGACTTCCATCAGAAGAGTACTATACATGGAGAAGCTGATAGCTGGGTCCACGGCCGCAGCAAGGAAGTGCCTCCTTATTAAGCGGAAAATAATGATTCCTCCACCTGACAGTAGGAACCCACCGGACGGGCAACCGTATTTCGCGAAAAAAACATTTCCCCCCTGACTGCTGGGACCCACCAGCTACGTCTTCGCACACAAGGAAGTGCGTCCGGGCAAAAAAAACGATTCGCCCCCTGACTGCTGGGACCCACCAGCTACATCTTCGCACGCAAGGAAGTGCGTCCGGGCTAAAAAAACGACTTGCGCCCCTGACTGCTGGGACCCACCAGCTACATCTTCGCATGCAAGGAAGTTCTTGACAGTCGGGACCCACCTGGTCAAAGCGTACGTAGCATTGCAATTCTGGTTGTGAACGTGTACGTACATACTGGTCGATGTAGAGGCACGCACGTGTCGTAGTAGAGGCGCGCACGTGTCGTAGTAGAGGCGCGCACATAGCATATACATGCACGTACAACGGCGAGGGTGCAAGAAAGAAAATATGGCCACATACATACATACGGGCGGGGTCTCGAACGCCTACTCGCGCATACGTACGACCAGGGCTCGTGTACATGGCTGGGTCGGAAAGGATAAACTGCATCGTCGTCGTGTTCATGGGGAGGCAACAGAATGCGTCGTGTTCATGGGGAGGCAATGGAACGCGTGGGAGCGAACTGGCTTGGATGGAATAGCCGATGGAAATGAGGCCTAGCGTACCACAGAACGGAGGAAACGGCCTTGTGTTCAACCGGCCATGTTCGAAACGGGATCCTGTTCATCGGGAGGGGTCTGGCATACGGCGTACCACAAATCGGAGGAAACAGACTTGTGTTGGACCTCCTGCGGTGGAAACGGGGTCCTGTTGATCGAAAGGGGTGTGGCGTACCGCAAAACGGAGGAAACAAACTTGTGTTGGAGCGCTACGGTCGAAACGGGGGTTCTGTTCATTGGCAGGGGTGTGGTGTACCTCAAAACGGGACTCCACGGGATACTTTTCATCTCCACCATCGACCTCCTCCAGCCTCCACGAGGTACTGTTCATCCATCGTCGACCTCCTCTAGCCTCCACCTACGACTGTTCATCCACCGGCTCCTGTTCATCCAGCCACCGTGCGCTACTCCACCGGCTATTGTTCAACCAGCCCTCCATGGGGTCATCATGTTCTTCCAGCCCTCCACGGGGTCCTGATCATCTAGCCGCAAACCGGCTCGATCGATCGTGCTCCTGTTCAACCAGAGGCAACACCATGGGGTCCTTCATCCACCCCCACCGGGAACTGTTCATCCAAACACCCCAGCAACGCTCACTATTCATCCACGCCCCAGCAACGCTCTTTGTTCATCCAGAGGCAGCATCGATCGGCTCAATTTAGCAGCAGTAGCGCAGGAATCGCTCGATCGCTCAGATTCAGTAACGCATAGACTGCAGTGCAATCGCTCAAGTTTAGTTAGGCGACGCCTCGCTCGGGTTCAGTTAGAGCCCAACGCCTTGCACCCACGCGCGTACGGTACGAGAGAAACGCGCATCGCTCGGCCCCCGACCACCCACCATAACCGGGAACTCCCCGATATTTTCCTCGCCCTTGCTTCTACCACGGTTTTTTCCATCATGGACGGCCCAAAGAATGTCATGCAGCTGCGTCTCCGGCCCGCCCAGGATGAAAAGCCCATTTTCTGTCATGATTTTTTGTCATAGAAGTAGGAGCCCACCACATCTATGATGATACCGAGTTTTGTCACAATTGTCGTCATAGAAGTGTCATAAGTATGACAAAAAAAATTCGTTCGGCCCAAGATGTCACGGATGTGTCTTTATTTTGTAGTGCCTCCACTGGCTACATTTCAACCTTCCCTCCATGGGTCCTGTTCATCCAGCCCTCCACATGGTCCTGTTCGTCCACGCCCAACCGGCTTGATCGATCGGGGTCTTGTTCATCCAACCCCCCACCAGGAACTATTCATCCAAACCCCCAAAACAATGCTCACTGTTCATCAAGAGGCAGCATCGATCGACTTCAGTTAGCAGCAGTAGCGAAGGAATAGCTTGATTGGGTTCAGTTAACAGCCATCGATCGATCGCTCGGGTTAAGTAAGGCGTAGCCTACAATGCAATCGCTCGAGTTCAGTTAGGTGAATGCCTCGCTCGGGTTCAGTTAGAGCCCAACGCCTAGCACCCACGCGCGTACGTGTACAAGAGAAACGCGCATTGCTCGGCACCCGACCACCCACCATAACCGGGAAATCCCCGATATTTTCATCACCCACGCTTCTACCATGGTCTTTTCCATCATGCACGACCCAAAGAATGTCATGTAGCTGCGTCTCCGGCCAGCCCAGGACGAAAAGCCCAATTTCTGTCATGATATTTTGTCATAGAAGTAGGAGCCCACAACATCTATGATGATACTGGGTTTTGTCACAATTATCGTCATAGAAGTTTCATAAGCATGACAGAAAAAAATTCGTTCGGCCCAAAATGTCACAGATGTGTCTTTTTTTGGAGTTTAAGGAGGCGAGCGCAGGCGCAGAGTCCCGAGGAATCAACCAAAGGTTACCGTTTATGTGCAACAAGACCAGGACCGCCAGGACGGCATGACGGATGTCATCACCAAGCCCACCATGATGTCACGACCAGAAGCTTTGCAGGGAAAGACCACCTTTCATCATGATAAGATGTACTACTTGACCCCCTTCAAATTTGGCCACTGTGGGATCCCTTCCCGCCTAAGTTTGGGGAAGAGGACCGAGGCCTCTATAAGTATAGTCTAGCCACGACTGTAGCAAGGGGTCAGCCGACAGATTGAGCCCTTGATAGACGGACACCTTGAGCTCATATCCACCCTCGGAGAAGACCTCGCGAGGCTATTCTTCCTTGTACTAGTTCATCCTCAGCTCCCCGCAAGGCTAATCCACCACAAAGCAGGAGTATGGTTTTACACCGCAAGGTGGCCCGAACCTGGCTAAACTGTCTTGTCCGTTTCCTTTCTGTTCATCGAGCTAGGCTGTGAGAGCAACGAGTTGGCTGGCTGGAGAGTTGAGTTCTTCGCACACGCCCCAGAGTTCGAACCTTTCTTGGGTCCGTGGAGCCCTGAATCCGACATTTGGCGCACCAGGTAGGGGTGTATCGAAAGATTGCCTCAATGCCAGTTGCGCCTCTAACCTCTCTTGCCGTCTTGCTTCCATGGAGACCGTCGTGCCACTCGGAGGGTAGCCGGGCGCGTTCAAGCACACCACAGGTCACCGGGCCTTCTCCCCTACCTTGCGGCGGGTGAGATGGCCACCGAAGTTCAGGCCGGGTTGGCGGCACGATATGATGGCGTGACGGACTGATACTTCTCCAACGTATCTATAATTTTTGATTGTTCCATGCTATTATATTACCTGTTTTGGATGTTTATGGGCTTTCTCAAACACTTTTATATCATTTTTGAGACTAACCTATTAACCGGAGGCCCAGCCCAAATTGTTGTTTTCTTGCCTATTTCAGTGTTTCGAAGAAAAGGAATATCAAACGGAGTCCAAACGGAATGAAACCTTCGGGAAAGTTATTTTTGGAATGGAAGCAATCCAGAAGACTTGGAGTAGACGTCAGGGAAGCTTCAAGGAGGCCACGAGGCAGGGAGGCACACCCTACCCCCGGGCACGCCCCCCACCCTCGTGGGCCCCTCGTGGCTCCCCTGACCGACTTCTTTTGCCTACATATGTCCATATACCCTAAAAACATCAGGGAGCACAATAGATTGGTAGTTCCGCCGCCGCAAGCCTTTGTAGCCACCAAAAACCAATCGGGACCCTATTACGACACCCTGCTGGAGGGGGGATCCATCACCGGTGGCCATCTTCATCATCCTGGCGCTCTCATGACGAGGAGGGAGTAGTTCACCCTCGAGGCTGAGTGTATTTATAGCAATGTGTTTGATCTCTCCCTCTCTCGTGTTCTTGATTGGCACGATCTTGATGTATCGCGAGCTTTGCTAGTATAGTTGGATCTTATGATGTGTCTCCCCCTCTACTCTCTTGTAATGGATTGGGTTTTCCCATTGAAGTTATCTTATCGGATTGAGTCTTTAAGGATTTGAGACACTTGTTGTATGTGTTGCATGTGCTTATTTGTGGTGACAATGGAATACCACGTGATCTACTTGATGTATGTTTTGGTGATCAACTTGCGGGTTCAGTGACCTTGTGAAATTATGCATAGGGGTTGGCACACGTTTTCGTCTTGACTCTCCGGTAGAAACTTTGGGGCACTCTTTGAAGTTCTTTGTGTTGGGTGAATAGATGAATCTGAGATTGTGTGATGCATATCGTATAATCATACCCACGGATACTTGAGGTGACATTGGAGTATCTAGGTGACATTAGGGTTTTGGTTGATTTGTGTCTTAAGTTGTTATTCTAGTGCGAGCTCTATGATAGATCGAACGGAAAGAATAGCCTCATGTTATTTTACTATGGACTCTTGAATATATCGATTAGAAAGGATAACTTTGAGGTGGTTTCGTACCCTACAATAATCTCTTCGTTTGTTCTCTGCTATTAGTGACTTTGGAGTGACGCTTTGTTGCATGTTGAGGGATAGTTATATGATCCGATTATGTTATTATTGTTGAGAGAACTTGCACTAGTGAAAGTATGAACCTTAGGCCTTGTTTCCTACCATTGCAATACCGTTTACGCTCACTTTTATCATTAGTTACCTTGCTGTTTTTATATTTTCAGATTATAAAAACCTATATCAACCATCCATATTGCACTTGTATCACCATCTCTTCGCCAAACTAGTGCACCTATACAATTTCCCATTGCATTGGGTGTGTTGGGGACACAAGAGACTCTTTGTTATTTGGTTGCAGGGTTGCTTGAGAGAGACCATCTTCATCCTACGCCTCCCATGGATTGATAAACCTTAGGTCATCCACTTGAGGGAAATTTGATACTGTCCTACAAACCTACGCACTTGGAGGCCCAACAACGTCTACAAGAAGAAGGTTGTGTAGTAGACATCAAGCTCTTTTCTGGCGCCGTTGCCGGGGAGGTGAGTGCTTGAAGGTATATCTTTAGATCTTGCAATCGAATCTTTTTGTTTCTTGTTTTATCACTAGTTTAGTTTATAAAATAAAATTACAAAAAAATGGAATTGAGTTTGCCTCATACTCTTCATCTTTTTAATATCTTTCTTGAGAATGATGGAAAGGAAAATTGTGCTCAAGTGCTAGAAGAAGAAGTCTATAAAATGTTTGGTACTAAATCTTTGAATGATGAGCATGATTGCAATGTTGTTAGTATGAACTCTTTGAATATCCATAGTACTAATGATGATTGCACTAGTTATAATGATAATTTCTCTTATAAGCATGTCAACTTTTGTGGAGTGCATAGAGTTTGCAAGTACACACCAAATAGGGAAGATAGATTTTGCATGAGGCATAAGTATTTAGAAACTAAATGGTTGCAAGAAAGGCTAGATGATTGTGCTGAAAGATTCAATATTTATCGTCATCCTTGTGAACTGCGCAATGAACATGGTCATTTAAATCTCCAATGCAAATTGTTTCATGATCGAACCGTGTCCAAAAATTGTGATAACTTGATTACCCTTGAGCACCATAAAGAGCTTAGTCTTCTTTTGGGGTATGAAGAAATGAAACGTATAACTGAGGGTATTCCAAAATTTAATCTTGATAGATTTCTTGATTTTGATCTAGAAGAATTTTTTATGTATTGTGCAGTGAATTGCATTGCAAATCCTTATATTGCCAATTACGTAAAGACAAAAAAGCAAATAGAAGATGAAGAGAATACTAATGAAAGGGAAGGGACTTCCCAATATCCTCCTATTATTTCTTATGATGAATCAGGTAATGAGAAGGTTACGTAGTAGACATCACGGACCCCATGGAATTCATCCAGATATATGCGGAGGCCATCAGGGAGGCCGGCGACGACGACAAGGTCATGGGAAATTGACTCCCCTATGGCTCATGCAGATATGACACACACTTGGTTCCTCAATCTGGGAGAGTCCTCGGTGGCTTCCTGTGAAGATCTACGTGGCCTGTTCACCAAGCGCTTCGCGGCGCCAGCGCCCCACGCTGTCGCGGCCATCGTCGGCGGGTCACAAGCGCCAGCCTCGGACCGCCATGTCAAGCAGTTCTTCCGCCAGATTGTGTCCTCACAATCTTTCCTGGGGACCCTCCGGGCTGGGCGGCACCCAAGGCTGATCTCACCTTCGACTCCAGGGATCACCCCAAGACCACGACCGGCGCCGCTGCACTTCCCATGCTCTGGACCCCCACCATCTACAATGTAGAGGTCACCAGGACCTTGTTCGATGGTGCCTCCGGCCTCAACGTCCTCTCCATGGAGGCATTCGGCCTGCTCCACGGGCCTCATGGCCGGCTTCTCCCCACCAAGCCTTTCTCTAGAGTGGTCGGCAGCTCCACCTGCCCGCTGGGGCAGATTCGCCTCCCCGTCACCTTCGAAACACGTGACAACTACCGCACCGAGCTCATCGACTTTGACGTCGCGCGCATCGGGCTCCCGTACAATATCATGCTCGGGTACCCGACCCTCACCAAATTCATGGCGGCGACTCATCCCGGCTACAACATCATGAAGATGTCGGGAACCAGCGGTGACCTCACCGTGGTGGGAGACGCTGGGGATGCGCTCGCAACCCTCAGGCTAACTTTCAAAGCCACAGCGGCCGTGCGACCAAGCACAGGGAGTGCTCCGTAGGGCCGGGGGGCTGCGCCGACAAAGAAGCAATTTTTCTCTCAGGATCAGGCCGGGACGAAGGAAGTGCCAGTTGACGAGGACGGGGAGTCGGGTGCTACCTTCACCGTAGGCAGCGGCCTCTCAGGATCAGGAGAAGGCATTGGTCAGCTTCCTCCGTACAAACAAGGATGTATTTGCATGGGAAACAACGGACCTGGTCGGCATTTCGCGTGGAGTGATCGAGCACCACCTCATGTTGTGCTCCAACGCGCGCCCTGTGAAGCAGAAGGCACGGCTGCAAACCCCGAAGAAGAAGTCGTTCATCCTCCAGGAGACCCGCAAGCTGCAGGAAGCCGGCGTTATTCAGGAGGTGCGGCACCCGGATTAGTTGGCGAACCCGGTTATCGTCCCCAAGAAGGGCGGGAAGGAGCGCATGTGCATTGACTTCACGAGCCTGAACAAGGCTTGCCCTCAAGACCCTTTCCCCCTTCCATGCATCGACCAAATCGTCGACTCCACCGCCGAATGCTATCTGCTATGCTTCTTGGACGCCTTCTCAGGCTGTCATCAGATCAAGATGGCAATGGAGGACGTAGAGAAGACGAGTTTCTTGACCTCGTGTGGGGTGTACTGCTACACCTGCATGCTGTTTGGGTTGTGCAATGCTGGAGCAACCTTCTAGCTGTAGATGCACATCGCTTTGGCCTAGCAACTTGGGAGGAACACCGAGGCTTACATCGACGACATAGTTGTCAAGTCCCGGGAGGCAAGAACCCTTGTTGAGGACCTGGAGGAGACGTCTGCCAACTTGCGCAAGGTAAAGTTGCAGCTCAAACTAGAGAAGTGCTTGTTCGGCGTCCCGTCTGGCAAGCTATTGGGGTTCCTGGTGTCACACAGAGGGACTGAGGCCAACCTGGAAAAGATCAAAGCAATAGAGAGCATGAGACCGCTGCAAACCCTTAAGGAAATGCAGAAGCTGGCAGTCTGCGTGACCTCACTGGGGCGCTTCATCTCCAAGCTAGGCAAGCGCGCCCTTCCATTCTTCAAGCTGATGAAAAATAAGGGCCCATTTGAATGGACTCCGGAGGCCGATTTGGCATTCCAAGATCTCAAGAAGTACCTCACCAGCCCGCCGATGATGGTAGCGCCTCGCCCCCTCGAACCCCTGGTGCTTTTCCTGGCCGCTGATACATCTCCAACGTATCTATAACTTATGAATTATTCATGCCATGTTTACAATAGTTTTATATGATTTTGGTATGATTTGATTGGAACTAACCCGGACTGACGTTGTTTTTAGCAGAACTACCGTGGTGGTGTTTTTTGCAGAAATAAAAGTACTCGGAATGCACTAAAAATCAACGGAGATTTTTTATGGAAAATATAAAAAATACTGGAACAAAAATCTACCATAGGGGAGTCCCGAGGGGCCCACGAGGGTGGAGGGCACACCCACCCCCCTGGGGCGCGCCCTTGTGCCTCGTGGACTCCCCATGGGGCCTATCGGTGTCAAAACCGGCGGATCTCGGCTAGGGGGTCCCGAACTGTGCGTCTAGGCGGATGGTAACAGGAGACAAGGGACACGATGTTTTACCCTGGTTCGGGCCCTCTTGATGGAGGTAAAACCCTACGTCCTGCTTGATTAATATTGATGATGTGTATTACAAGAGTAGATCTACCACGAGATCAAGGAGGCTAAACCCTAGAAGCTAGCCTATGGTATGAATGTTTTAATGGAGGTTATGTCCTACGGACTAAAGCCCTCCGGTTTATATAGACATCGGAGAGGGCTAGGGTTACATAGAGTCGGTTACAATGGTAGGAGATCTACATATCCGTATTGCCAAGCTTGCCTTCCACGCCAAGGAAAGTCCCATCCGGACACGGGACGGAGTCTTCAATATTGTATCTTCGTAGTCTTGGAGTCCGGCGGACGATGATAGTCCGGCTATCCGGACACCCCCTAGTCCAGGACTCCCTCAGGGCCCCCTGACTTGTCCTCGACGCCAACCTCTCCTATAAATGTCCAAACTTCCAAAAAATAACCTAGATCAGAAGTTCAATCGTCGCAAGCCTCTGGAGCCACGAGAAATCAATCTAGGCCCTCTCTGGCACCTTGCCGAAGGGGGCCATCATCACCGGAGGCCATGGGGAAGGATCTTGGAGGGGCCATCATCACCATGAAGGCCATGGACTAGATGGGTAACCTCTCCCCATCCAGGGGGAGGCCATGGAGGAGGAAGCACCCGGGGGGGAGAACCTCTCCTCCTCTCTCTCGATGGCGCCGGAGTGCCATCGGGAGGGGAATCATCACAGCGGTGATCGTCTTCATCACCATCACCATCATCATCACCATCCTCATCTCTTTTACGCGGTCCACTCTCCCGCACCCCGCTGTAATCCTTACATGAACATGGTGCTTTATTCCACATATTATGATCCAATGATGTGTTTCCATCCTATGATGTTTTGAGTAGATATCTTTTGTCTTTGGGTTGATTGATGATCTAGATTGGTATGAGTTGTATATTTTATTTTGGTGTTGTCCTATTGTGCCCTCCGTGTCACGCAAGCATGTGGGATTCCCGCTATAGGGTGTTGCAATATGTTCATGATTCACTTATAGTGGGTTGCTTGAGTGATAGAAGAGAAAAACCCGAGTAAGGGGGTTGTTGCGTATGGGATAAAGGGGACTTGATATGTTAATGCTATGGTTGAGTTTTACCTTAATGATCTTTAGTAGTTGCGGATGCTTGCTAGAGTTCCAATCATAAGTGCTTATGATCCAAGAAGAGAAAGTATGTTATCTTATGCCTCTCCCTCATATGAAATTGCAATAGTGACGACCGGTCTGGTTAACAATTGCCTAGGACAATTCCGCACACCGACCCATCATTATTCCAAACTCGCTATTTATAATATTTAGTAATATATTCTAACTTTATGATAACAACACCTACTTTTATATTTTAGCTCTCCGATACCATACAAAGTTATCCTCTTCATACCCACAACATAGTTTTATTTCTTGTTTCTAGTTGGAAGCAAATGTTCGGTGTACGTAGAGTCGTATTAGTGGCAGATAGGACTTGAGAGAATATTGATATTACCTTTAGCTCCTTGTGGGTTCGACACTCCATACTTATCACTTCCACCTTTGGGAATTTCTACGATGACTGCCTGCACTTGGGGATTATCAAGCTCTTTTCTCGCGCCATTGCCGGGGAGCAATAGCGTGGGGTTGATATTCTTGTGTGTGCTTATTTGCTTTCTTCACTAAATAGTTTCTGTTTTCCCTTTTTAGTTTTGATTAGTTGTGGGTGAAACATACAAAAAAATTAAAAAATTAAAATACAAAAAGATTCACTTGCCTCATATGCCTAAAAAGTTTTTCAAAAAGAGAAGTGATTGGAAAGTTATGCATTGGAGAAGTGAGGGTCGATCTTGAGCACTTGCGTTCATGCTCATGGAAACAATGTAAAAATATTCATGGAAGTTTCTCTGTAAGTAATTGTACCCTTGTATATATCCATTGTATTATAAAAATAATGAGCCAAGCTTTGGTTTTAGGATGATTGGATTGCTTCTTTACTATGTGCAGTACAAAAACAGAAACTTTGGCTGTAGCGCGTGAATTTAATTTTTTTACTAGAAAATCAAATGGGTCTGAACCTTTTTGCACATTACTTCTATGAATTTTTTTTAAATTTTCATATTTTATTTAGAATTTTTGGGATTACAGAAGTTTACTAAATTTCCAGATTACTACAGACTGTCCTGTTTTTAACAGATTCTGTTTTCTATGAGTTGTTCGATTATTTTGATGAATCTATGGGTAGTATCGGGGGATATGAACCATGATGAAGTTGGAATACAGTAGATATAGTGCTAATATGAAATTGGAATGAGTTTACAATAGTACCTAGAGGTAGTGATTTGCTTTATTATACTAACGGATCTCACAAAGTTTTTGTTAAATTTTTGTGTGGATGAAGTGTTCGAAGAATGAGGAGTTACCGATGTGAGAAGAACAAAGAGAGGAAAGAGTTCAAGATTGGGGATTCCCAAGGCACCCCAAGTAAATATTTCACGGATACTGAAGCACCTATGCTTGGGGATGCCCCGGTTGGTATCCCATCTTTCTTCTTCAACAATTATTGGTATACCTCGGTTTTTGTTTTGTTCACGTGATTTGTGTCCTTTGTGTTTTTCTTTTTTTCTTTTAGAACCATGCTAGTATGAGATGGCCCTTCATTGATTTATAGAATGATTCATGTGGTTCACTTAAATATTTTAAGTGTTACTTCATAGAGTGCTCTTTGTGCTTCACTTAAATCTTTTGAGTGTGGTTTTATAGAATGCTTCGTGTGCTTCACTTATATATTTTGAGCTTGGATATTGGTTTGTATATATTAATTGTAGAATGCCCCATGAACTTCAGTTATATCTTTTGGACTATGAATAATACTATCATCTAAAGTGGGTTTGGAAGACTGTCAACTTCAGGAATTAGTTATCCCACTACTTTGTAGGGTGTTGAATCTTAGTGTGACATTTATGAAAGTGGATTTGGAAGAGTGTCAACTTTAGTTATTAATGGTTCCACTATTTTAGAAGAGCTTCCAATGGATTATGAGAACAAATTTTATATCTATGATGATTATTTTTATGACATGTATGCTATAAACAATAATGCTAACCATGAAACTTGTCATCATGATTTTTAATTTTCAATTGGATTATGCCTCACATGATAGTTATTTTGTTGAGTTTGCTCCCACTATTTCGGATGAGAAGAATTTTTGCTTACGTGAAGAGTAGTAAAATTTCTATGGTTGTAGATCATGAAAAGAATGCTTTATGTGATGGTTGTACTGTTAAACTCATTCATGATGCTACTGAAAATTATTATGAGAGAGGAAATACATGCTTGTAGGAGTTTCAATAATATCAAGTTTCCTCTCTATGTGCTTAAAGTTTTGAAGTTATACTTGTTTTGCCTTCCTATGCTAGTTGACTCTTGTTCCTATTAATTGTGTGCTCAAAAAATCCCTAGGAATAGGAAGTGGGTTAGGTTTAAATATACTAGTCATATTCTTCATGATGCTCTCTTTATGTTTCAATTCTTATCTTTTATGTGAGCATCATTGAAAACATCATGCCTCACTAAAAGGCATAAAAGAAAAGCGCTTGTTGGCAGACAATCCAATATTTACCCTTAATATTTTTGTGCATTCACATGATTAAGATAGTGTAGTAATCATGTATTATAGCTTTTGTTTCAATAAAGTGCCAAGTAAGACCTTTGGGAATACTTGGGTGAAAGTTAATGTAATCTTGCTGTAAAAAACAGAAACTTTGCGCTCACGACATTAGCTGTCATTTTTTTATAGAAGAGTGATTTTGAGTTGATTCTTTTTTCAGAATATTAATAGACAAATTACCCACTTCCACTAATTTATTTCATAATTTTGGAGTAGCAGAAATATGTTTGCTGTTCAGGTCATTACAGACTGTTCTGTTTCTGACAGATTCTGTTTTCATTGCATAGTTTGCTTGTTTTCTAGTTTCTATGGCTTATATTTCTCAATATAAATTGTAGAAATGATATGGTACAGTAGGCATTGTGTGAGAACAATTATGAATTTTGTCTTTGACAGTACCAAAGTGAATGGTTTACTCTTTATCATACTAACCCATCTCACGAAGTTCCGTTAAGATTTGTGTGATTGAAGTTTTCATGCTTTGGGTGAGATATGGATATGAGGAGAATAAGGAGTGGAAAGACCCTAACCTTGGGGATTACCAAAGCACCCCAAGGTAATATTCAAGAAAGACTAAAGCGCCTAAGCCTGGGGATGCCCCGGAAGGCATCCCCTCTTTTGTCTTCAAAACTATCGGTATACCTTACTTGGAGCTATATTTTTATTCCTCACATGATATGTGTTTTGCTTGGAGCGTATTTTCAATTTTACTTGCTATTCGAATAAAATCATTGGATCTGAAATCTTGAATGAAAAAGAATCCTCCCATGGCTAGTTAATTATTTGACTACTCAGTGTTCTTCACTTATATCTTTTTGGAGTAGTTTGTCATTTACTCACGTGCTTCACGTATATCCTATGAGTAAATGGTTGAATGAATCGAATATCATAAATCTGAATTTATATATGTTTCTTACGCTAATAACATGGGGAGTATTCACTTCACACATAATAAGTATAAGTAGTAAACTTATTGAAAGTTAGCAAATGCAGAATTGGTCAGTTGAACAATTCTTGAAATAATATTGAAGGAAGAGAGATTTTACATATAAATATTCTATCTCAGACATATTTTGTAGTTGTGAGCACTCATTAAAATATGACATGTGAAAAGGTTGATGTTGGACAAGGAAGACAACTTAATGGGTTATGTTTTCCTATATCTGAAATGTTATATTGTCTTGAATCAGCCAACATGTTGAGCTTGCCTTTCCCTCTCATGCTAGCCAAATTCTTTGCACCAAGTAGAGATACTACTTGTGCTTCCAAACATCCCTTAAACCAGTTTTGCCATGAGAGTCCACCATACCTACCTATGGATTGAGTAAGATTCTTCAAGTAAGTTGTCATCGTGCATGCAATAAAAATTGCTCCTTGAATATGTATGATCTATTAGTGCGAAAAAAATAAGTTTTATACGAACTTGTGATAGGGAACAAATAAAAGTGACGGACTGCATCATAAAGGTCTTTATCACAAACGGCAATATAAAGTGAAGTTCTTTTGCATTAAGATTTTGTGCATACAACCATAAAAGTGCATGATAACCTCTACTTCCCTATGAGGAGGGCCTATCTTTTACTTTTATCTTCTACCCTTATACAAGAGTCATCGTGATCATCACCTTTCATTTTTACACTTTTTCCTTTGGCAAGCACTTTGTGTTGGAGCCATTCGGATATATACACCCACTTGGATGTAGTTTTTCATAAATTATTATTGTTGACATTACCCTTTGAGGTAAAAGGTTGGGAAGCGAAACTATAAGCCCCTATCTTTCTATGTGTCTGATTAAAACTTTGAACCCTTAAATATCACATGAGTGTTAGCAATTGTGAAAGATTAAATGATAGTTGAGTATGTGGAGTTTGCTGAATCAAAGCTCTTACATAGGCCCTTCCCGAAAATAAGATGAATTGCAGTTGTTTGATGACTAAGAGCATGGTTTGTTAGTTTTCAAGGAAGTTTATGATCTATACTTTAACATGTGAATAGATTGTTATTTGATCATGAGAAGTTTATGAGTTGAGCTACTGTTATCTTATATAATGGTGCTAGAAAAAGTGAGTGAAACTATCATTGATCAAACTTAAGCACTTGCTAGCATTCACACTTCATAAATTATTTCTTTTATCATTTACCTACTCGAGGACGAGCAGGAATTAAGCTTGGGGATGCTAATACGTCTCCAACGTATCTATAGTTTATGAATTATTCATGCCATGTTTACAATTGGAATTAACCCGGACTGACGCTGTTTTCAGCAGAACTACCGGTGTGTTGCTTTTGTGCAGAAATAAAAGTTCTCGGAATGCGCTAAAAATCAACGGAGATTTTTTGTGGAAAATATAAAAAATACTGGAACAAAAATTTACGAGAGGGGAGTCCCGAGGGGCCCACGAGGGTGGAGGGCACGCCCCTGTGCCTCATGGACTCCCCGTGGGGCCCCCTGACTTGTCCTCGACACCAACCTCTCCTATAAATGTCCAAACTTCTAGAAAATAACCTAGATCAGAAGTTTCGCCGCCGCAAGCCTCTGTAGCCACTAGAAATCATTCTAGGCCCTCTCTGGCACCTTGCCGGAGGGGGCCATCATCACCGGAGGCCATGGGGAAGGATCTCGGAGGGGCCATCAACACCATGAAGGCCAAGGACCAGAGGGGGGACCTCTCCCCATCCAAGGGGAGGCCATGGAGGAGGAAGCACAAGGGGGAGAACCTCTCCTCCTCTCTCTCGGTGGCGCCGGAGTGCCATCATGAGGGGAATCATCACCATGGTGATCGTCTTCATCAACATCACCATCATCATCACCATCCACATCTCATTTACGCGGTCCATGTCCCGCACCATGCTGTAATCCCGACTTGAACATGGTGATTTATGCCACATATTATGAGCCAATGATGTGTTGCCATCCTATGATGTTTTGAGTAGATATCTTTTGTCTTTAATTGATTGATGATCTAGATTGGCATGAGTATTATGTTTTATTTTGGTGCTGTCCTATTGTGCCCTCCGTGTCGCGCAAGCATGAGGGATTCCCGTTGTAGGGTGTTGCAATACATTCATGATTCGCTTATAGTGGGTTGCTTGAGTGACATAAGCATAAACCCGAGTAAGGGGGTTGTTGTGTATGGGATAAAGGGGACTTGATATGTTAATGCTATGGTTGGGTTTTACCTCAATGATCTTTAGTAGTTGCGGATGCTTGCAAGAGTTCCAATCATAAGTGCATATGATTCAAGAAGAGAAAGTATGTCATCTTATGCCTCTCCCTCATTTCAAATTGCAATAGTGATTACCGGTCTTTTTAACAATTGCCTAGGACAATTCTGCACACCGACATATCATTATTCCAAACTCGCTATTTATAATATTTAGTAATATTCTAACTTTATGATAATAGCACCTACTTTTCTTTTTTAGCTTTCCGATACCATACAATGTTATCCTCTTCATACCCACAACGTAGTTTTATTTCTCGTTTCTAGTTGGAAGCAATCGTTCGGTGTACGTAGAGTCGTATTAGTGACATATAGGACTTGAGAGAATATTGATCTGACCTTTAGCTCCTTGTGTGTTCGACACTCCATACTTATCACTTCCACCTTTGGAAATTGCTATGATGATTCCCTGCACTTGGGGATTATCAGCCGCCATGCCTCATTCAGCCAGCGCGGCGCTTGTGGCGGTCTGCGAAGAGCATGCGGCCAAGGGTGTGCGGTGCAGCACCCCGCACCCGGTGAAGACGCTGTGGCCTCAGGACAGTGCTCTGGAGGCCTTGGTTGTGTAACAACCCAAGACCGACGCTCTTGACACCTTCCATGTATTCCATTTTTGCCATGTGTTTTATTTTCTCATCATACCATCGTATCATTAATTTTTGCAACTATTTTAAAAACTAAATAAATTATATAGATCTTGATCTATTTAAATTGAGAGAAATGCACATGGTGATTTCTCTTTAAAACATATAAAAGTCTAGCTATAGTAAAATATTCCATTAATAGGAATTCAGCATAAGACATGTGCAATTTAATTCCATGCCTTTTCTATCTCAATATTCTTAACCTCAAACTTTTCTAATAAATCCTTTCGTCACTTTCCCAAGCTCCACCAAAACTCTCAACATTTTTGGACCTACCAAATACCCACTTCTTTCTCACACTGATTTGAATTAAATTCAAATGAGTTTCAATTCAATTTGACGCCATGCTCACTTCCATTTTTCTTGGATCAAGCTCATTTTTATGAGTCCGGGGAAATTAACCCCACACTTAAATTCTATCCCTAACACTTCCTTTCTTCTCCTTTTCTTCTTTGATATTTTTTGTTTTTGGAAGATATAAGAAGCAAAGAGAAAGGGAGACTTGGAGAGAAGCCCAGCCCAATTTGGCCCAAGGCCCAGCCGCACCCCTCCAACCCTATAACACTAGCCTTTCGATCCCCCGCTGCCTCTCCATTCGTCCCTGTTCGCTGCCGCACACACATGCATGCATCGAGCCGAGGAAGAGGAGCTCCTCATGCCCGATCCATGGCCTCTCCCGTCTTCCCATCGTCGTTTCTCTCCAGCTCAGCCCCGCGCCACCGCCCCGCACCTCTCCACCTCCTTCCGCCGGCCGCCTGCAGCTCACCGGCTACCCCGGACCCGCGTCGCTCCTCCCGTCCCCGCATGCCAGGCCACTCCGCACCCGATGTCACTCCCGCCATGCCCTGCTGGCTCCAGCGAGGCCATACCTCCCCATCTACCCAGCGTCGCCGGCACCTAGCATCTCCACTAGGTAGCAACCCCTCTCGCGACCGCAGGTCAACGCCATGGCCGCCCCAATCCTTGTCGAGTGCCATCATTGCCCGCCCTCTAGCTCGTATGCGCCGCCTCATACTCTGGCCCGCCTAGCTCCATCATCATTGCCCCGCACCTCAACTTTGCACCGTCCCCATCGCCCTCTTGCCTTGCTCCGGCCACCTCTTCTACACGACCTGAGGCTCCCCTGCTCATCATGCTTGCGTGCCCGACGGCCACCTCTGACCGCCAGTGACCTCTCCTGCTTTGCCTCCAGTGCGCCACCTGTGATGACCATCTGCCGGATCCGCCCGTCCCATGGCTGCCCTCTTCATCTCTGGTGGATTTTGCACAGCTGCAAGCCCCTTGCCCCGCCTCTTCTTCATTCGAGCAGGGAGGAGGATGCGCCTCTGCTCGCTTGCATACACCAGTACCAAGTCCCTACTACTGGCCTTTGTTTTCCCTGCTCGTCACGTGAGCATCATCACCCGCTCGCTATCCTGTGCGTAAGTGCTCACATGGGCCACTTCGACCGTTGACCTCCTCAAGTTTAGGACCAAGACCCGAGACCCGTGCCCTCCGCTGCTAATTTCTGTGGACGTCAAGTACCTCTACGATGACCCTGGATGTCTACGACCATGTACCACTACCATCACAAGAACCGAGACCGGCAAGTCTAAAGACCCCAAGTACCACGACACCAACAACATGAACATCTATGGAATGTGTACGACTATGAAACGTGTACCACTACTTCCACTACGACTGTCATGACAACGACTACTTCCTCCTCGACACGTGTACCTCTGTCGTTGAACCCTATCCGCTCCTAAAACACGCACTACAAAGGTATAACCCCAAGATGACCGCCTGTGGACGAATGCATGTGCTGTATGAGAGGCTCGTGTTTGCACCGTGTCCTAGTTGTCACTGCACGTTCCACCTCGGTTGCCATGCTGTTGACCCATGGGAACTCGGTAACCAGGATCACCCCACCATCTTTTGCATGTTCCGTACATCCACACTTTCTTTTGCACCGACATCTCGGCGAGTTGTTGGATCATCGGAATGTTGCCGTGGCACCATTTCCGTTGTCGTTGTCGTGGCACCCCTTTCGTTCTGCGATGGTGACGAAATGCTTCGTAACATGCTCATGTCAACATTTTCATAAAATTGCATAAAAATTGCAGATGTCATCCGCATCATGATAACAACATTTAAAATGTTTAAAATTGTTGTTTGCCTCAAATTGCAAAATAATATATGGGGATTTTCTAGAATTGTTGTTTGTTGTTTTCCGGCCTCATTTAAACTTCCCTAAGCATGTAGTTTTAATATGCGTCACCTCTTGCCATGTTAACCAACCTGTAAACTTGTTGAGTGGTATAAACAAGAGCGAACTAAGTACTTGAATGTGGCGTTTCGTCAATATGCAATTAGTCGCATATTGAGCTCCACTTAATGTGTAGTATTGGTTGTTGCACTTTGCCATGCCATGCATATTTAAATCGGACATGCATCATACTTGTTTGTGTATCATGCCATGTTTGTGTGATGGTTATTTACCTTGTTGTTTGCTTCTCTCTGGTTGTGCTTCTTCTCGATAGTTCCTATTTAGTTGCGATCGTGAGGATTCATTCGACTACGCTTGGTTCGTCTATGACCGTTCGTCTTCTTCATGGACTCGTTCTTCTTCCTAGCAGGATTTCAGGCAAGATGACTGTCACCTTGGATCTCAATACTATCTTTGCTATGCTAGTTGTCGCAATGCTATCGCTATGTCACGCTTCCTACGACTTGTTTATCAAGTCTCCCTATATGCCATGAAATAGTCTCTAATATCTTCCACCATCCCAGGAAACCATTGTTTGGCTATGTTACCGCGTTGCTCAGCCCCTCTTATGGCATTCCTAGTTGCATGTTGTTCCATGTTGGGACATGAATATCTTGGGATATCACATGGTAAAGGGTGGAAGGCTCGGCCTTATGCCTGGTGTTTGGTTCCACTCTTGCCGCCCTAGTTTCCATCATACCGGTGTTACGTTCCTTGATTTTGCGTCCCTAACATGGTGAGGGTTTATGGGCCCCTCTTGACAGTTTGCTTTGAATAAAACTCTGCCAGCAAGGCCCAACATTTTTTTAACATTTGCCAACATAACAATATTGAATTAATTAATTAATTTGCATAGGGGGTCGCATCCCTGAGAATTCTTAATTCAACATAATACAGGGTGGCCAGTGATGATGGTGTTGGTCCCAAACTAGGGTCATGTGCGGCTTCCCCCGGGGAAACTCGGGTCTCAATTGTTGTACGTTGTGCTCATTCAGTGTACCCTGAGAACGAGATACGTGCGACTCCTATCAGACTAGGTAGGTGCATCGTGTGGTCTTGCTGGATTTGTTTTACCATTGTCGAAATGTCTTGTGCGCCGGGACGCCAAGTTTGATCGGATGTTCCTAGATGGAGGATTGTCTCCACGGATCGTGAGTTTGTCATGGGCTAAGTTAGGACACCCCTGCAGGGTTTAACCTTTCGAGAGGCGTGCCCGCGGTTATATGGTAGTTGGGAATTTTTAATGTCCGGTTGTAGATAACTTGACACCAGAACCGAATTAAAGTACACCAACCGCGTGCGTAACCGTGACCGTCTCTTTTCGAGTGAGTCGAGAAGAGAACATGATGGGGTTATGTTTGAACGTATGCAGTTCAGGATCACTTCTTGATCATTACTAGTTTGCGACCATTGTGTTGTTTCTCATCTTACTCTTGTACTCGTAAGTTAGCCCCCATACAATGCTTAGTCGCTTGCTGCAACCTCACCACTTATCCATTCCACTACCATTAAGCTTTGCTAGTCTTGATACCCATTGTAATGGTATTGCTAAGTCCTCGTGGCTCACAGATTACTACAACAACAGTTGCAGGTACAGGTAAAGCGATGCTTTGACAAGAGAGCGATCCTTGCTTGTTTGGAGTTCTTCTTCTGCTTATTATTCGATCAAGGGATAGGTTCTGGTTCGGGAGCATGGGCTAGCAGGGTGGATGCCGTTCTTCTTTTTCGTTTGGTTTCATCCGTAGTCGGATCCTGCTCTTTTGTATGTTGATAGCTATGTATTGTTGTAATGATATTGTAGCTTGTGGCGAGTGTAAGCCTTTATCTGGTACTCTCATATATTCAATACATGGTATGTTGTAATGATATCCACCTTGCTATGTGCTCAAAATGCAATTGTGCCCCAATCATGAATTCATCACATGATTGGGATAGAATCGCATCTTGGGCGGTACAAGTTGGTATCAGATCCTTACCGACCTTATGAGCCCCCTTGATTGATCGAACCGCTGCTGTTGTTGAGTCTAGAAGCAAAACTATTTTGAGTCTAGTATATATCGGAGAGTAGGATTACTTTTTACTCCTCATCCCCTTCGGCACCCTGGTGAGGAATCATGACGTAGGTGTTTTTGTTTCCATCACTCTTCTTTTTTTCACTGAATTTTTTTAGGATCACATAGGTATTGTGGAATCCGTCTGATATCATTGTGATGGGGATTCTGTCTTGGTGCCTCCTGACTTTTGGGGGTTGTGGAGGTGTCCCGGGGAGTTGAGCTCCAAAGTGTTTTTGTCATACTGTTATTGTTTCAGTTCCAGAATACCAGAGGATGCCGACATTGAAACTCTCCCATACTTCTCGTGGTGGCAATAGTGCCATGACTTATACCCAGTACTGGAGGAGATAGCAAGGATGATCTTGCATGACTAGTATCGTTGTGTGTTTGAAGGTCAGAGGTACATGATTTTCAAGGTTTTCTTGGTTATGTGTTGACGGATGGATACAGTTGGAGTGTAGGATTTGATAGTTGTGTGATATATTTGAGTCTCCTAGTATCCCCAACACCAGATTGCATAACCAGAAAGTTTCGGGAGTTCATAGGTGGGAATTCAAGTAGTTACCTAGGATATCTTTCCGGCAGATGCATGATGTGAGGTTGGGGTTCGATGTCTAGTGGTCTACCTGTCCACGGTTGGTTTTATAGTGGTCTCATTGTGTCTTAAAGAGTCCTTGGCTATGCTGACTCGGGGACGCATCGTATGTCATGTGCACTGCCTTGTACATGATGGTGATGTACGATCGAGCCCATGTGGGCCCTACCACGAAAACTTCGGACGAAATCTTTATCATATGTTTGTTCCGGCTTATTTTGCAAGCCAAATCCTTTGTTTGCTTTTATTTGCGGTATTCGAGTTGCTTCGAAGTCAAGTGTTGATTCCATACCTTTTCTAAGCGGTGTTCTCATATTTTTATGGGAGTGCTAATCCTTTTGATCATCGAGATATTCATTTCCCTTCTTTTCAACTGGTGTGCTTCTCTTCAAGATAATCCAATCATCCTTTTCATTTGCAATATCAATTCTCAATTTTCTCAACGGTGCCTGTTCCATCCGTCCTAAGTTGTCTTCATTTTCCCACCCTCCCACCCTTCTTTGTCAAGAAGTCAAATTCTGAAATCTTGATCCTTTTATTAATGAGAAGTTTCTTTATTCTCTTCTTCAATGCTCTTACCCGGTGATTCCTCGTGAAGATGCTCAGGAGCTATAAGTGCATCATTCTTCGTTCTCTTTTCTTCTCCCATGGGTTCAATTCAAGCTTTTGGTATTGATCATATCCCTTTCCTCGTTTCAAATGCTTTCCCATGCCGGTGCACCTCATAATCGTTCACTGCTTTCTATTCAATTGTTCCGGAGTGCTGAAGATATCTCTGAAGATTCATGATTGCATTCTTAATCCATTCAAGCTATTTCTATGTTGTTATATCATTCAAGCCACTTAATTCAACCGGGGCAATCTCTCTTTTAAAAATCACTTCAATGGGGTATCTTTGAGTGGGCCCTAACCCACAAGTCTTTCCCAGGATCTTACCTGGCTCTTCTAATTCTGGAGCTATTTTCAAATTCTTTTCAAAGTTTGATGTAAGAATGAATTATCATCAGTCATATGTCTTTAACCAAGATCTTTCAAATTCTTTTCATCGTTGGTTCAAACTTTCTACTCTTCATTCTCGAGTGCAACAATTCATGGTGGTGTTTCTTGTCATCATTATCGGATTTTGAAGACCGAAGAAGAGTTCCTCTTAAATCCTTACCCGTTCTTCCAAAGATGCATAGTTCAAGCTTGGTGCCATCCTCTCATAATTGTTTTCGATTGTGAGAAATTCTTTCATACCCATGTGGAGCATTTCACCAGTTGCTTTCCTTTCTCGATCATCCAAAGGCCATCATTTCTAAAGATTTATTCGTTCACAACATTCAGCTCTCATTCCCCAATTCTACCGATGCATCATCCAAATACCCTCTAATCAGTTCATGATCTCTTCGTTCTCTCATATCTGAATTCCCTCAAGTATCTTCGTTCGTTTTCTAAATTCATCCCGGTGATTTGGTCACTTTTCTTTAATCGTCTTCAATTCGTCCGGTGGTTCGTTCAAGATTCCTCCTCGTTTGTTTTCATATCAATTCATTGTTCTGTCCAAAATCCTACCGGTGGTCCGTTGAGTTTGCACTATCTCTCTCTTAATCCTTTCAACAAAAATAAGTTGCATTCCTATCCGTTGATTTTCATCAACTTCAGATGGTGAAGGGTAAGCATGACATAATCCTTATTCTTGTTTTCCCTCAAGGTGATTTAATTCCTTCCTCCGGAGTTCATTTGTGATATCAATTCTCGATTGAAGTTGCTCACCTTCTTTTTCGAAGTTCCAAGTTTTCTTGGATGTCTCATCACGAAGCTCCATCTAAATCATTACAAGGCTTCATCTTGTTTTTTTAGTTTTCCTTTTTGGAGGAACTCAAGTATTCCATGATTATGTGATGGTTGTTTACCTTGTTGTTTGCTTCTTTTCGGTTGTGCTTCTTGTCGATCGTTCCTATTTCATTGCGATCGTGAGGATTCATTTAACTATGCTTGGTTCGTCTACGCCCATTCGTCTTCTTCATGGACTCGTTCTTCTTCCAAGCGGGATTTCAAGCAAGATGACCGTCACCTTGGATCTCACTACTATCTTTGCTATGCTAGTTGTCTTGATGCTATCGCTATGTCGCGCTTCCTACCACTTGTTTATCAAGCCTCCCTATATGCCATGAAACAGCCTCTAACCTTTTCCACCATCCTAGCAAACCGTTGTTTGGCTATGTTACCGCGTTGCTCAGCACCTCTTATAGCATTGCTAGTTGCAGGTTGTTCCATGTTTGGACAAGGATATCTTGGGATATCACAATGTCTCTTATTTAATTGATGCACATATATACTTGGTAAAGGGTGGAAGGCTCAGCCTTATGCCTGGTGCTTTGTTCCACTCTTGCCACCCTAGTTTCCATCATACATGTGTTATGTTCCTTAATTTTGCGTCCCTAACATGGGGAGGGTTTATGGGCCCCTCTTTAGAGTTTGCTTTGAATTAAACTCTTCCAGCAAGGCCCAACATTGGTTTTAACATTTGCCAACATAATAATATTGAATTAATTAATTAATTTGCATAGGGAGTGGCGTCCCCGAGGATTCTTAATTCAACATAATACAGGGGGCCAGGGTTGATGGTGTTGGTCCAAAACTAGAGTCATGTGCGGCTTCCCCTGGGGCAACTCGGTCTTAGTTGCTATAAGTTGTGCTCATCCGGTGTACCCTTAGTTGCTATAAGCAAGCTCGAATATATCAAAGCAGAGAAGTACGGGCCAAAACTTACAACGTTGGCGAGTTAGTTATACACTTGCCGGACAAGAAAAAGGACAAACTCAAGCCCAAATGGGAAGGTCCCTTTATCATCGACCAAGTCCTAACCGGTGGAGCGTACCGTCTGCAAGATGGATTGGATAACTGACTCGAGCCGAACCCATGGAACGCTGCCCGTCTCCGAAGATTCTACGCCTAGCGCCGGATTCTGAGTTCGTCTCCTTCCTCCGTCTATATTTTACATATTAGCTGTCTTCTATTTCTCTCCTTCTCCCCCCTTTCCTATTACAGCCTTTGAAAGCTTGTTTGTGCATTCTTCGCACACACTTGACGCACTATACGCACTCATTATACCTGGGGGCTTCTTTAACAGAAGCTTATTTATACGGGCTTCATGCCCAACACATGTGCCACACTTCCGCATGTACATTTTATTCACCATTATATGCATCGATATGACTTAAGTTTTGGCCAAGCTGGGTTGCCTGGCTCCTGTGCTTACCCCTACGTTCCCGATTGTTCGGCTAGGCGATAAAGGGAGCACCTCTGCGAGTGTTACTGCCGGGTCAGCCGGATATGTACCTCAGACTGGGTGAAGCCGAAAGCTAGCATTGTTAAGGGAATATTCAGTCGGTGAACTAAAAGACGATTTCTTACCTATTTATTTATCTGCCCCCAGATGTTTTTCTGCTTTTTTCGCAGTCCGGACATGCACTTTAGGGCATGCCTCCCAGGGAAAGGAACCCCTAATGGAACTATTCTCCCTGGAAGATGTTTCTTACTAACCATGTAATATAACATAACTAGTTGGGCACTTGTCTGATAAAGCACTAATGACCCCCACGCATGCAGGTTGTTCCATGTTTGGACAAGGATATCTTGGGATATCACAATGTCTCTTATTTAATTGATGCACATATATACTTGGTAAAGGGTGGAAGGCTCAGCCTTATGCCTGGTGCTTTGTTCCACTCTTGCCACCCTAGTTTCCATCATACATGTGTTATGTTCCTTAATTTTGCGTCCCTAACATGGGGAGGGTTTATGGGCCCCTCTTTAGAGTTTGCTTTGAATTAAACTCTTCCAGCAAGGCCCAACATTGGTTTTAACATTTGCCAACATAATAATATTGAATTAATTAATTAATTTGCATAGGGAGTGGCGTCCCCGAGGATTCTTAATTCAACATAATACAGGGGGCCAGGGTTGATGGTGTTGGTCCAAAACTAGAGTCATGTGCGGCTTCCCCTGGAGCAACTCGGTCTTAGTTGCTATAAGCTGTGCTCATCCGGTGTACCCTGAGAATGAGATACATGCGACTCCTATCAGGCTAGGTCAGTGCATCGGGCGGTCTTGCTGGATTTGTTTTACCATTGTCGAAATGTCTTGTGCACCGGGGCCCTGAGTTTGATCGGATGTTCCGAGATGGAGGATTGTCTCCACGGATCGTGAGCTTGTCATGGGCTAAGTTGGGACATCCCTACAGTGTTTAAACTTTCAAGAGCCGTGCCCGCGGTTATGTGGCAGATGGGAATTTTTAATGTCCGGTTCTAGAGAACTTAACACCATATCCGAATTAAAATACAGCAACCGCATGCATAACCGTGACCGTCTCTTTTCGAGTGAGTCGAGAAGAGAACACGGTGGGGTTATGTTTGAACGTAAATAGTTCAGGATCACTTCTTGATCATGACTAGTTTACGACCGTTTGCGTAGTTCCTCATCTTACTCTTGTACTCATAAGTTAGCCACCATACAATCCTTAGTCGCTTGCTGCAACCTCACCACTTATCCATTCCACTCCCATTAAGCTTTGCAAGTCTTGATACCCATGGTAATGGGATTGTTGAGTCCTCGTGGTTCACAGATTACTACAACAACAGTTGCAATTACAGGTCAAGGATGCTTTGACGAGAGAGGGATGCTTGCTTGTTTGGTGTTCTTCTTCTGCTTCTTCTTTGATCAAGGGATAGGTTCCGGGTTTGGATCCTGGGCTAGCAGGGTGGATGTCATTCTTGTTTTTTCGTTTGATTTCATCCATAGTCAGATCCTGCTCTTCTTATGTTGATTGCTATGTATTGATGTATTGATGTTCTAGCTTGTGGCTAGTGTAGGCTTTCATCTGGTACTCTCATCTATTCAGTACATGCTATGTTGTAATGATATCCACCTTGCTATGTGCTCGAAATGCGTTTGTGCCCCAATCATGAATTCATCACGTGATTGGGATAGAATTGCATCGTGGGTGCTATAGGTTGCCCCACCAATCAATGGGGCTCCTGAGGTTGCTTCTCTTGAGGCCATAGTGGCCCCACCAGAGGATAAGGCTCCTGAGGCTTCTCCGCCTCAGGAGGAGCAAGACCTGGCAGACACTTCCTCCCTCGTCGAGCATACCATTTAGCTCGTCAGCACAGTGCTGCGCGACGTGCAGGCATGTTAGCCCATGCCACAAAAGCTCCTTATCACACTCCTCATCGCTTTCGGGAAGCTGTGTCACTACTTACAAGTCCACCCCATCAAGATCATCTCAGCCTACCCCCTGGAGAGGGTGCTCCGGAGCCCCAACACCACTGGGAGGATCGCCGAATGGAACATTGAGCTGCAAGCATTCCAGTTGGAGTTCAGCACAACCAGAGTCATCAAGGGTGCCGCCCTCGCCGACTTTGTGGTTGAGTGGACTAACACACCTAGCCAAGAGGTGGGTGAGGACCGCTCTCTCGTGCCGGGAGATGAGGCACCTGACGGTTGGGTCATGTACTTCGATGGTGCATTTGCGCGCCAAGGCGCGGCGGCTGGAGCCGTGCTCATCTTGCCTACCCAAGACGAGCTCTACTACACCGTGCAAATCTGCTTCTAGCATGGCAAGAAGGTCTCTGAGGGAGTCCTGGATTAGGGGTTGTCCGGATAGCCGAACTATCACCTTTGGCCGGACTCCTGGACTATGAAGATACAAGATTGAAGACTTCGTCCCATGTCCGGATGGGACTTTCCTTGGCGTGGAAGGCAAGCTTGGCGATACGGATATGTAGATCTCCTACCATTGTAACCAACTCTGTGTAACCCTAGCCCTCTTCGGTGCCTATATAAACCAGAGGGTTTTAGTCCGTAGGACGAACAACAATCATACCATAGGCTAGCTTTTAGGGTTTAGCCTCTTTGATCTCGTGGTAGATCTACTCTTGTACTACCCATATCATCAATATTAATCAAGCAGGAGTAGGGTTTTACCTCCATCGAGAGGGCCCGAAGCTGGGTAAAAACATCGTGTCCCTTGTCTCCTATTACCATCCGCCTAGACGCACAGTTCGGGACGCCCTACCCGAGATCCGCCGGTTTTGACACCGACATTGGTGCTTTCATTGAGAGTTCCTCTGTGCCGTCACCATCAGGAAGGATGCCCCGTCCCGTCTTTAAAGACGACACTGTGGCTAAAGGAGCTTTGCCTATCGGCCAAACTCTCCGGATAGGCAGTTTCCTTACGACCGCCTGTTCGGCCGCGGCGCCGATGATGACTTCCCGGGTCATCGAAAGCAATCTTCATGTTTACTCGAAACTCGCCGAGCAGTTAGATCCGATGGAGCTCTCTTCCTTAAACGAGCTCTTGGATCGCATCACCGCCCTGGGAGTCGCTACAGACTATGATCAGATTGGGCTTAAACCCGATCTGAGAGAGATTAACTCTCCCCAGGTTACCCACCACGTTGCTATGGTAGAGGAACAATGCGGCGACCCTTCTTCTATCTTAAGGACTAGCTATGTCCGGATTCGTGATCCCTCCATGCCGGATTCCCGCGGAGGGGAGGACGTCACTCAAGCCCTGAACCTAAAGTCAGGCAGCGGGCTAGATTCATTCGACAACATCCAAGAACCCAAGCTTCCATGTTCGGAAACTTCTTGGCCCCTGAGTTTTAGATTGGACGGGGTTCCGATTTTAACTACACCCACCCACCCAAACACAAGCGATCTATCCCAAATCCGGCAAGAGCCCGCAGAAACAGTACACCATTACTGGGCCAGATTCCTCCTAGTCATAAACAGGATAAAGGATTGCCGTGAGGAGGACGCAATTTCATTCTTCTGCAATAATTGCACGGACAAGGGAATCCTCAACGCCGTAAGTCGTCGTGAAATCACACGCTTCGCTGACTTGGTGTCCATAGTACAAAAGTATTGTGCGATGGAAAGCGCCTGGAAAACCGAAATCTATTTTTGGGACAATCCGGCCCTGAATACAATCCCAGTCCAAAATAAAAGGGTGCATCATCGCCAGGCACCTGGGTTAAATACCAAAAAGCAAAAACCCTCTCTAGGGCACGGAACCGTATTGGAAGGATGGCTCAATGGACCCTGCAAAATTCATAGTACAGAGGGCGCCACTCCAACTCATAGCCTTAGAGCATGTTGGATACTATGGAAGGTGGCCAAAAGTGGCGAAGAGCTTCTAACTCCAGAGCACCAGCCCAAGGATACCAGTACGGTATTAACAGTCTTCAAGACTTTCGCATCAAATAATATGCGGAAACGAACACTCCGCAGCCTTGCCGAAGTCTACCAAGTAGCAACAATAAACCCATGGAGTGACACGGCCATTACCTTTAATGCCAGTGACGAACCAAAATTCTGAACAGCCCGAGCACCAGCCGCATTGGTCCTCAGTCCAATAGTGGACGGCTTTCGCCTTACCAAGGTACTCATGGACGGTGGCAGCAGATTGAACCTCATTTACGAGGAAACCATCAGGAAAATGGAAATAGACTGGAGCCGCATTGAGCGAAGCAGCACAACCTTTAGAGGAATAATCCCCAGTCGGGAAGCATGCTGTACAGGAAAAATCACACTGGATGTGGTGTTCGGCACGCCAGATAATTACAGGTCCGAGGAGGTCACGTTCCAAGTGGCCCCGTTCAGCAGCGGATATCACGCTCTATTAGGGCGAGAGGCATTCACTATTTTTCAAGCTATACCCCATTACGGGTACATGAAGCTCAAAATGCCCGGGCCCAACGGAATCATCACTCTTGCTAGTGACCCGGACATAGCACTCCGCGCTGAAAACAAGACAGTTGCACTGGCCCTTGAGGCACTATCCGAAGCCCTAGCGGCCGAGGAACTCACTACGCTACGCTCCACGGTGAATAGGGATGACGTGATACTCGATAAGAGACCCAAGTCCACCTCCTTTAAACCAGTGGACGAAATAGTCAAATTCCAAGTCCATCCAACGGACCCTACAAAAACGGCCTCCATTGGGGCACAATTAAACCCTGATGTAGACGCCGCACTACGAGAATTCCTATGCGAAAATTGGGACATCTTTGCCTGGCACCCTTCGGACATGACAGGAATCCCACGCCGGCTGGTCGAGCACAACCTAAACATCCTAAAAGGATTCAAGCCAGTCAAACAGGCTCTTCGGCGTTTCTCCGAACCCAAGAGACCGGCCATGGGAGAGGAGCTAGCCAAATTATTGGAGGCCGGATTCATCAGAGATATAAAACATCTGAACCGGCTAGCAAACCTGGTGATGGTACCAAAGAAGGACAAATCCTACCGCCTATGCGTCGATTTTAAGGACCTCAACAAGGCTTGCCCAAAGGATCCCTTCCCACTCCCCCCCATCGATCAAATTATCGACGCTACCGCAGGACACGATTCATTGTGTTTCCTCGACGCATACTCCGGCTACCACCAAATTAAGATGGCAGAGCCTGACCAGGCCGTAATGGCATTCATCAACCCATATGGCCCATTCTGCTTCAACACAATGCCCTTTGGGCTCAAAAATGCCGGCGCAACATATCAGCGCATGATTCAGACATGTCTAGCAAACCAGATCAGCAAAACAGTGGAGGCATACATAGACGATGTGGTCGTCAAAACCAAGCACGCTGAAACTCTAGTAGTTGATTTGAGGCTCACGTTCGATAATCTCCGAACATATCACATTAAGCTTAACCTGGAAAAATGTGTTTTCGGCGTACCCGCCGGAAAGCTCTTGGGCTTCATTGTATCCGGTAGAGGAATTGAAGCAAACCCAGCCAAGATCCGAGCTCTGTCACAATTGGATATCCCAAAGGACCTCAAACAAATACAAAAATTGACGGAATGCGTGGTGGATTTAAGCTGCTTTATATCCCATTTAGGAGAAAAGGCATTACCCCTTTATCGCCTCCTTCGACGCACCGAAAACTTTGAGTGGACGGATGCCACCACGGCCAGACTCGAAGAAATAAAAGCCATATTGGCAACAAACCCGGTCCTGGCCACGCCCAACATAGGCGAACCAATGCTATTATATATCGCGGCAACTTATCAAGTGGTGAGCGCGGTGCTCGTTGTCGAACGAGAAACGGACGGACACTAGTTCCCCCTTCAAAAACTATTTTACTATGTGTCCACTGTCCTAACTCCATGCAAGTCACGGTACCCGCATTATCAGAAGATAGCGTACGCGGTGTTCATGGAATCCCGGAAGCTGCGACACTACTTTCAAGAGTGTTCGATAACAGTAGCCTCCAAAGTACCTCTTAATGACATTATAAACAACCGCGACGCGACGGGCCGGATTGCCAAATGGGCCATTGAGCTCCTCCCGTTCGACATAACCTATAAGCCACGACGAGCTATTAAGTCGCAAGTTTTGGACGACTTCGTCACCGAATGGACTGAAGCCGAACTCCCTAAAGAGTACGGCACATATTCCAACTGGATCATGCACTTCGACGGCTCCAAAATGTTGGCTGGTCTGGGGGCTGGCATCATTCTGACGTTCCCAACCAGAGATACGGTTCAATACATAATCTAGATAATGTATACGGACTCCAACAACGCAGCCAAATATGAGGCCCTCCTACATGGCCTCTGGATGGCAGACTCCATGGGCATTCAACACCTAGAGGTGCGCGGGGATTCGAGCCTCACGATATCCCAAATAAATGGAGATTTTGATGCCAAGGACCCGAAAATGGCAGCTTATCGCAACGCCGTCCTAAAAATGTCAGCTCGGTTTGAGGGGCTCGAATTTCACCATATAGTCCGGGATAACAACCAGGCAGCAGACATATTGGCACGCATTGGCGCAAAGCGCGACGCCGTCCCTCCCAACATATTCCTAGAGAGGCTGTTCAAGCCATCCGTACTATGGGAGGGGGAATCCGGAAATAATAACCCGGACCCAACCGCACTGCCCGACACCGAACATTCTGACACAATTGGCGGTTCTGCCAACGAAGTAACATCCTCAGCCCACCTAATAATGGCAGTCATCACCCCATGGACGGAACCATTCCTAGCCTACTAACCAGGCAGGAACTTCCCGAGGACCAAAACGAGGCTCGCTGCATAGTGTGGCGATCTATAGCCTATAAGGTCCATGAGGGGAGCTTTACAATAAAAGCATAACCGGAGTCCTTCAAAGGTGTATCTCCGAAGAGGAAGGGCGGAATCTTCTGGCTGAAATTCATGCCGGACTCGGCGGGCGCCACGCCGTAGCCCGGGCCCTTGTAGGCAAGGCCTTCTGTACAGGATTTTATTGGCCGATGGCCCGGGGAGATGCTCAGGACTTAGTCCAACGATGCGTCGGTTGCCATCTCTTTGCTAATCAAAGCCATATGCCACCCACCGCCCTCAAAACTATACCCATAACCTGGCCCTTCACGGTCTGGGGCTTGACATGGTTGGACCCCTTAAAGGAGGAACCCACAAGCAAAAATACCTACTAGTCATGGTGGATAAATTCACCAAATGGATAGAGGCCAAACCTGTTAAGACGGCCGAATCCGGACCGGTGATAGACTTCATATCAAGTGTCGTACACCGTTACGGCGTCCCCCATAGCATCATCACTGATAACGGCACAAAATTTACGGCCGACGAGGTTAAACTCTGGTGTAAAAACATGGGCATCAAGCTCGACTATGCTTCAGTCTATCACCCTCAAACTAATGGTCAAGTCGAGCGAGCAAATGGTCTAATCATGAGCGGCATCGAACCCAGATTAGTGCGGTCCCTCAAGGAATCTAACACACACTGGGTAGAGGCGATCAACTCTGTACTATGGGGGCTGCGGACCACTCCGAATCGCACCACCGGATTTACACCATTCTTTATGGTATACGGCGCAAAGGCAGTTCTGCCCTGTGACATAATTCATGACTCACCTCGCGTGCGCATGTACGAAGAAAGAGAAGCCGAGCTCGATCAGCAGGACAGTTTGGATGCACTGGAGGAGGAGCGTGACGTGGCAAAAGCCCGTTCCGCATTCTGTCAACAGCAAGCTCGAATATATCAAAGCAGAGAAGTACGGGCCAAAACTTACAACGTTGGCGAGTTAGTTATACGCTTGCTGGACAAGAAAAAGGACAAACTCAAGCCCAAATGGGAAGGTCCCTTTATCATCGACCAAGTCCTGACCGGTGGAGCGTACCGTCTGCAAGATGGATCGGATAACTGACTCGAGCCGAACCCATGGAACGCTGCCCGTCTCCGAAGATTCTACGCCTAGCGCCGGATTCTGAGTTCGTCTCCTTCCTCCGTCTATATTTTACATATTAGCTGTCTTCTATTTCTCTCCTTCTCCCCCCTTTCCTATTACAGCCTTTGAAAGCTTGTTTGCGCATTCTTCGCACACACTTGACGCACTATACGCACTCATTATACCTGGGGGCTTCTTTAACAGAAGCTTATTTATACGGGCTTCATGCCCAACACATGTGCCACACTTCCGCATGTACATTTTATTCACCATTATATGCATCTATATGACTTAAGTTTTGGCCAAGCTGGGTTGCCTGGCTCCTGTGCTTACCCCTATGTTCCTGATTGTTCGGCTAGGCGGTAAAGGGAGCACCTCTACGAGTGTTACTGCCGGGTCAGCCGGATATGTACCTCAGACTGGGTGAAGCCGAAAGCTAGCATTGTTAAGGGAATATTCAGTCGGTGAACTAAAATACGATTTCTTACCTATTTATTTATCTGCCCCCAGATGTTTTTCTGCTTTTTTCGCAGTCCGGACATGCACTTTAGGGCATGCCTCCCAGGGAAAGGAACCCCTAATGGAACTATTCTCCCTAGAAGATGTTTCTTACTAACCATGTAATATAACATAACTAGTTGGGCACTTGTCTGATAAAGCACTAATGACCCCTACGCCTGGTCTCCACGCATGCCCCGGTTCCTATATAACCGCGAGGGTATTCGGACACACTCCGGACTATTGGGTCCCGAGGTTGAAGCGAAAAGGTCCGCTATGACAAACGATCTACAATCCGGCTAGAAGGCATTTTACATGTCATCTTAAATTAAATAGTCAACTTGACTGGGCATATTCCTTTTCAATGCCATCCAGCAGGCTGTCTAGTTTACAGTCCTATTGGGAATACTTTGCGGCCAATTCTACTTGGCCGTACACTAAGCTCACAGGGATCTCCTTCCCATCGTGCCCCGCAGGTCCGACCTCGGCCATGTGGTTTGGGTCAGCTTTCGTGTACCGCATCTTCACCATGGCCTAGGCCTTCCTGGCGCCTTGATGGCAGGCTAATTTCTTCCATAAGCAGAAGCGCAGCCGCGCTCCCTGAAGCCTCTCTGCAAGCTCTCCAAGGCCTTCGGGCAGGGAGACAGATGGCCACAAGGCCTGGGCGACGCCTTTCATCACCTGCCGAACTCGTTCGTGCAGTTGCAATAGCTTGGGAAGAAGGTCACCCGTAGAACCGGGCATTTCCTCTGCAGGACGGCCTGTGAGCATACCTATAGACATAACTCTATTAGTCGACTTCCTCGCCAAACTCTTTTTCAAAGTTCGTTCAAGCACTTACTAAAAATGCCGCATCGAAGCCGCGATTCTCCTTAACGGAGACAGATAGCTGGGCACGAACATCCTTTAATTCCTCACCCATCTGGGTGTTGGCATCTTGGAGATTATTTTTCTCCTGCCTCACCCATGTAAGCACATTCTCGCTGGCCTTTAACCGGCGCATGAGCTGTTGCTTGTCCGGATCTATCCCGGCGCCATCTGCAATATTATTGTCAGACTTATACACACGCCGCACTTCACAAATTACTTAACTTTTGAAGCATATATTACCAGAGGGGGTCTCTTTGGCTTCCCCCGCTACGGCTAGTGCGGCCTCAAGTTGGGCTTTGTACTCCTCCAGCTCCTGGGATAGTTGGGTATTCTTTTCTGTAAGATCATGCACAATAAATGATCCTTAAATCAGTTCTTCTAACTATTTCAAGTCTCGGGGGCTACTGGCATATGTACTGTCAAATTTTCTCACCCGTATGTCTTTACATACTGCTCCGTGGCTCTGGCTAGACAATTTTGAGTGGCACGGAGGTGCGCATCTCCCGAATTAAAGGCATCCAATGCCTCTGGGGAGAAACATGCGTCCCGAAGAACTGTCCGGCGGCGCCTGTGATTCATGGCACTCTCCACCTTGGAATTGGTGGTTGTCAGTGTCAAAACCGGCGAATCTTGGGTAGGGGGTCCCGAACTGTGCGTCTAGGCGGATGGTAACAGGAGACAAGGGACACGATGTTTTTACCCAGGTTCGGGCTCTCTCGATGGAGGTAAAACCCTACTCCTGCTTGATTGATATTGATTATATGGGTAGTAAGAGAGTAGATCTACCACGAGATCAAGGAGGCTAAACCCTAGAAGCTAGCCTATGGTATGATTGTTGTTCGTCCTACGGACTAAAACCCTCCGGTTTATATAGACACCGGAGAAGGCTAGTGTTACACAGAGTCGGTTACAATGGTAGGAGATCTACATATCCGTATCGCCAAGCTTGCCTTCCACGCCAAGGAAAGTCCCATCCGGACACGGGACGAAGTCTTCAATCTTGTATCTTCATAGTCTTGGAGTCCGGCCAATGATGATAGTTCGGCTATCTGGACACCCCCTAGTCCAGGACTCCCTCAGTAGCCCCTGAACCAGGCTTCAATGACGACGAGTCCGGCACGCATATTGTCTTCAGCATTGCAAGGTGGGTTCCTCCTCCGAATAATTCATAGAAGATTGTGAACACCAGGATAGTGTCCGGCTCTGCAAAATAAATACCACATACCACCGTAGAGAGAATAATATTTACACAAGTTCAATCTGCTGACGTATTTCGCAATATGACGTCACACCACAGCCAAGCCTTTACTCGAATCGTTTTTATTGTTCCACCTCAGCGTGTTTAGCGAAGCGGTTTCCTTGGCACGTCTTGTCAAAGCAGAGATTGTGTCCCCTTATTCCGGGATTCTCATCAATACGGACGTGGGTAACCCAACCGCGCCATTGATCACGGCGCTTGGGAGATAAGCGAGTTTTACCGGGCTGGTGGGGACGCGCAGTTTCGTACGCCCATATATAAAGGGATAAGGATCCACCTTTTTTACCAACGCCTTCTTCCTCCTTAGCTTATCCATCTCCGCGCACTCGAGCTCCAGCGCCCAAGTCCGCACATCTCACCTCAACCTTCTCCAACCATGTCCGGAGCGGGAGGCAAGTGCATGGCCTCCTCCGTCACAAAGGGGCACATCAAGAAGCTGCGCAAGGCCGGATATTTGTCTAGCGATATCGCGCACCGGCTCCCTGACGAGGGGCAGCTCATCCCCACCCCCGGGCCCCATGAGAGGGTGGTATTCCTTCCCCATTTCCTCCGCGGACTGGGCTTCCCACTCCATCCCTTTGTCCCGGGGCTCATGTTCTACTATGGCCTGGATTTCCATGATCTGGCCCCGAATTTTATCCTCAACATCTCGGCGTTTATCGTCGTGTGCGAGGCCTTCCTCTGCATCCAGCCCCACTTCGGCTTATGGCTAAAGACTTTTAATGTCATGCCAAAGGTAGTAGGGGGCAGCCAAGCAGAGTGCGGAGGCGCTATGGTGGGCAAGATGCCCAACGTCACCTGGCTCGAGCGCTTCTTCGTGGAAACCATCAAAGGGTGGCAGTCGGGGTGGTTCTACATCACTGAGCCGCGTGACCCTGAATGGGCAGCGTCCCCCGAATTCAGATCTGGCATCCCCACACAGCTCACCTCATGGAAAGAGAAGGGCCTGTTGTGGGGTGATTCGGAAGAGCTGACCGGACTCCAATCCTGTATCCAAACCCTGGTGAACAAGAAGCTCAAGCTTGTCAACATAATCCAGATCATGCTCATCCGCCGGATTCTCCCCTGCCAACAGCGGGACTTCAATTTGTGGGAGTTCGATCCGGCACAGCACTAGACTTTGAGCGGGCTCTTCGACACTACGTACGAAGAGGCCTGGAGGGTGCTGTTCAAGGGCGCCAAGGCACCCACATCCGCTACCGAAGATCGTGGGTTCAGCTCGCAGCGTCCGGCTGGCGAGGTAAGCTATATTATCCTTTACGGGACAATTGCTTTCCATAGTTTGACTCTATGTGGGATCTAAACTCCCAATACCTTTAATAGGCCTGGCAGAAGACGTCTGGGCAGGTTAACTGTCCGGCTCCCCTTCCAGAAGATCTAGCGGATGCCCGTTTGACAGGGCTGCTGGTCCCGGCGCCTTATGTGGTGCCGGAGAACAAGGCCAAGAAGAAGGCCACGGGAACCCGGAGGAGTTCCCGGCGCCAGGTGTTATCGGATTCATCGTCCGTGGACTCCGAGGCGGACTCCTCCCATGAGGACGAGGAGGAGAAGAAAGAGGCCTCTCCCCCAGCGGGGGGAGAGAAGAAGAGGAAGGCTTCCCCAACGGGGAGGCCGAAGGGTCCAAGAAGGGAAGGACCCTTCCCCCGGACTGTTCCACCAACACCGACGATGGCGACGAGGAGTGGCCCTCAAGGGCCAAGCCCCTGGCGAGATCGTAAGTGTCCGGACTCCTGAATAACTCATAATTTTTCTTTTTGTCGCATAGTGTCTTCTAACGCCGCATACAACCCTGTAGTCCGCCCAAGGATGATCTCCCCGCTTCGTCGAGCGGGTCCTTGGGTTCGTCGGATGTGAATAGCGCTTCACTTCCGACCGCCTCCTCCCCCCGTGATGCCGATGACGCCGAGGTGGGATCCCAGAAGGGGACCCACCAGGAGGAGGAGGCCCCAGAGGTGCCGTAGGGCAACCTGCCGGACTTTGGGCCGGACTCCGCACCGGAACCTTTAGTGGCTCCGAAGTCCGGTGGGCGGACCCTTCGTAAGCAGGGCAAGACTGTGACGCCAGCGGCCTCCGTCCAACCAGAGGCGCCGGATAACTTGCTGGAGGCGCTCAACGGCGCTTCCATTGACGAGGAACACCGCACTGTCATGAGTGCGGTGATTCAGAAGGTTCAGCTCGCCAAAAGCGGGCTGACTGAAGCCTGCAGCAGCCTTCTAACAGGCTTTGAGGTAAGAATTTTTAAGATATGTAAAGTAGTACCGCATAGACAGTAGCCCCTGATGCTCGGTTCGGTGTTCGGAAAGAAAGCCGGACTGAGGATCTAAAAATATATATGCAGGAGTCTAACAAAAATATGTCAATGTGGGAATGCAGGCTGCCCTACTGACCTCTGCCGCACTGACTGCGGAGGTCAATTCCTTGAAGCAGAGCCTCGAGCGGTCCGAGATCGAGCTCGGCTGTGCAAAGAAGCAGCTCAAGGACAAGGAAGGTAAGTAACACCTTATTAAAGTTGTACCTTATAGGAAAGGATTTGGTTGCAAGAAAAATGACAAGAATAACGTGGGTACTCCAGGGGCTACGAATGAGGTGGCGACCCTGAAGGAGGCGGTGTTCGCGGCCGAACGCAATGCGGCCGCGGAACGCGCCGAGCGTGGCAGGACCCTGACTCAATGCCACATCGATCTAGCATGTAACACCTCATATCACTTTGCGGCCTCACGCACGGTATCCCCACGGGTATCGCCTTACCTTTGCCCGGGACCGTTTGCGCCTTTTGGCACACGTATATGATAGTGTCGCTAGCATCCATATGATAAGGATCCCGGGCTGACATGGCTAGTCATAAACCAAAAGTGGCACAAACTTACAGGGACAGGCATCCATGACCCAGCATCGAACGGGTCGGTCATCAACGAGTGAATCCAGGCTGTTGCACTGGGCTAGCAGGACTCCGGTGAACCGGGCTGTAGCGGGCTAACAGGACTCCGGTATTCATAGCGTGACATTTCCCCGAAGGGACAGACACATGAATGAAGAAGGACACATGCCGGCCAGCCAAAGTGTTCCGGAGCAGTAGCAAGCTACCAAGGCTCAGTGGAAGCACTAGGAGACATTTCCCGGTAAGAGAGGCCACTAAGGATAAACAACTAGATAGTCAGATCCCACACATACCAAGCATTTCAATAACATACACACAATATGCTCGATATGTGCAAATACAACATGGCATCACAACATGACTCTACAACTCAAGTATTATTCAATGGGCTCCGAGGAGCGACATATTACAAACATGGGTCTCACGACCCAACATTCAGAGCATACAAGTCAAAGCACATGCGGAAGCTTAACATGTCTGAGTACAGACATCTACAAAGGAAAAAGGCTGAGAAGCCTGACTATCTACCAGATCCTGCCAAGGGCACAATATCATAGCTGAGGTAACAAGCTAATCATCGAAGTCCACACGGAACTACTAACAAGACGAAGTCTCTCTGCAAAAACGTAAAATAGGCAAACGTGAGTACAAATGTACCCAGCAAGACTTACATCAGAACTAACTACATATGCATCATTATCAACAAAGGGGATGGTGGGGTTTAACTGCAGCAAGCCAGCTTTGACTCGGTGGCTATCCTGAACTACGACTGCAAGTAACTCTTTTGAGGTGGCGCACACGAGTCCACATATTCACCATAGCAATACACCACTATGGATCCACTCCCGTCTCCCTACGAGAACGCCATCCATAGCACTCACGCTTATCTTGCGTATTTTAAAGTATCCACTTTCACTTGTCTATGAACTGATATAGGTAACCCAGAAGTCCCTTACCGCAGACACGGCTATTGAATAGATGAGGTTAACCCTGCAGGGGTGTACTTCTTCACACACGCTCTCACCACTTACCGCCGTTTACACGACATGTACTCGGCAACCTTCAAGCGGAAGCCCAACGTGGGTGTCGGCCACGACCTACCTAAATACTCAAGTCTCTAGTCCAGGTTTATCGCCTATTCGGGTTCCATACGCTAGGGGATCCGGCCGGAGTTTCACTCACAGCCCCAAACGATGTGTGCAGGGTTCCCGAGTCACCAAACGGGCGCCCGGTACACCGTGCCACGTGCCTACCACATCACAGCCCACCCCTCTGGCCAGCGCTATGCATGGCCTCTAGCATACTACAAACACCAGAAACTACTTGCAACTCTTGGACAGAGGACAAGGGTGATTAAGAAGCCGAGAGGGTCCATTGGTTTCGAGCCCAATGCGTGGTAGTATATGTTTCATGGATCACAAACACAGAACTCAGTTCCTGAGGACGGCTGCAATGAGACAACCCACCATGTACTCCTACATGGCCTCTTACCGCTACCTTTACCAAATCGTGTTCACACACTTAGCTCACACACAGTAGGACATGTTCACACACCTCTGATTCATCCTCTATGAATCAGACCTGACTCAACTCTAAGCAGTAGCAGGCATGACAAACAAGCATGACTGAGTAGGCACAACAGGGCTCAAACAACTCCTACTCATGCTAGTGGGTTTCAACTATTTACTGTGGAATGACAGGTCATGCAGAGGATAAAGGGGTTCAGCTACCGCAACAAGTAAAAGATGAATCGATGTTATCCTAATGCAGTAAAAGAGACCAGGAGCGAGAGAGTAGGATTGTATCGGAATGAACAAAGGGGTTTTGCTTGCCTGGCACTTCTGAAGATAATATAGTTCTTCATCGGTGTCATCGAACTCGTCGTCGGAACCACGTCTATCGAGAGGGGACAAACACGGGCAACAGAGAAAGAACACAATCAATGCAATGCCACAATATGATGCATGATCATGACATGGCAATATGATGTGATTTGAGCTAATGCATCTAGCTATGATTTAAATGAAGTTGGCTTGAATACACGATTCAAATTCCAACTCCATATACGATTATTTAAATGCCCTTTATTTGTTTTGTCCAAAACAGAGGACAAACATTGTTCAAACATGCCTGAAAATGGTACAGATGGATTCCTTGAATTTTTCTGATAATTTTTCATATATAATTTGTTTGATTTGGAGTCACAGTTGAATTACTATGATTTTTAGAAGTTTTAGCTATTTTCTGAAATAAATAAATCGTTTAGATTTATTTAAAATCCAGAAATGGGTTTATTGCGTCAGCACTGCATCAGGGTGACGTCAGAGGTTAACGGGGACGTCCAGGTCAAACTGACCAGTGGGTCCCGCGTGTCAGCAATTAATTAAACTAACTAATTTTAGTTAAACTAATCTGGTTAGTTAGCAGGGGGGCCACTTGTCATTGACTCAGGGGAGTCAACTTGGGCCCACCCAGTCAACGTCAACGGTCAAACCCGCCGGTCAGCGGGTCAAAGCCTGCCGGCGTTTAGCCGCCGGCGAGGCCAGACACAGCGACGTGCTACGGGATTTGCCCACAGGGCTCCATTTTCTACGCGGAGAGCAGCTATGGGCAGCTGGTGCTCACCCGCATCCAGCCGTGGTGATGGCTTGGTCGGGAAGTGGCCGGAGCATCGTCGGCGACAAATTTGGCGGAGGCCGAAGCTCGGGCCAGCTCGTGCGCGTGGCTGCAGTGGCCTAGGCGGTGTGGCGCTAGCACCTACAGCCTCTACGCGGCGCGAGGAGTGTGACGGGCACAAGCCCGTGACCAAATGGTCACCGGAGTAGCATCGGCAACGTGGTCAGGCGGCGGCGTGTTCGGGCACAAGAGAAGCGGCGTATACGGTATTCTAGGGGCAAAACAGAAAGTACCGGGAGGTTCAGCACCTCACAGAGAAGCCGCAGGGATGGTCAGCGTGCTTGGGGAAGGCTCGGTGCGGTCGGAACGGCGACGGGGATCTGGGGCGGCCCGAGGTTGAAGACGACGGCGGCGGGGATGATGCAGGGGCTCCGGCGTCGTGCGGCTTGGCTATTCGGCGTAGTCGACGACGACGAACCGTCCGGACACGGTGAGAGGGCGCGGGGACGGCGTTGGACGCGGCTGCGGCGAGCGGCAGCGACGGTGACATCTCGGGCGACGTCGGGGAGGGCGAGGGAGAGGAGCCAGAGGGGAGGGCGAGTGTCTGCGAGGTCGGGGAGAGAGACAGGGTTCGTCCCACGTCGACAGCTCGACGAGGGGAGCGGCGAGGCGGCGGGCAGCTGCGTGGCACGCAAGCTGTGCTCACCGTTGAGCAGCTGCTTGCCTGCCTGGCCAAGCCAAGAAGCTCACTGGAGCGGTGGCTGGGCTGGGCCGGCAGGTGGGCCACCAGGTGGGCTGGAAGGCCAGGTAAGTTGGCCCAGGTAGTTCACTCTCTCTCTTTTAATTGTTTTTGTTTTTCTATTTCTCTGTAATCTTTAGGGCTTTATTAAAAATAGTAATGCTATCCCAAAAATCAAGAAACTAATCATGGCTACTGTTTAGAATATATCCAACAGTAAACATTTTAGTTTATGATTATTTGAGCATTTAAAATATTTTATAGTATTTAAATGCCCAAATGAAAATACCATATGATTTAATTCAGAGCCAAAATATGTCATGGAAAAATGTGCAGCGCCTTTGGTTACTGTTTCCAGCATTTTCCAGAAATGATGAACATTTTTGAAAGCCATTTGGATTCACTGAAATTATTTTAGTTGAACCTAGTGAATTCCTTTGATGCTAGGGTTTAGGAAATCCCTATTTCGAGTTTTCAAAAGAATTTAAACATCATGCATGGAAGCTAAAAAAAGACAAGCAAGGCCTGAACTGGGGATGTGACAACTCACCCCCACTAAACAAGAATCTCATCCCGAGATTCAAGCGTAGGGTAAGAAGACACAGAGACACAAGCTAACACCATCTTCATGATCCAGGTTGCACTTCATAAGGTCGTTGACTCAATCACCATCTTTATCTTGATGTCTTGCTCCGAGAACTCCAACCGACATGACAACGAGAGGAGAAAGAAAACTCTAGAAGGATCGATCTTCTCGAAGGTCGAACAACTCAGGATTAACTCACGGAATGAGACCTAGCAACATCTCTCAAGCTGAGCGACGAAGCACACCTCTAGAAGAATGGAGTGGAACAGGTGACGAAGATTCACTACGTAGACACAATTCCACACTTTAAAAGGTGGTGAACGGTTGTCCACGTAGCGAGGAGTTGAGTTGCCATGATACCATAACGAGACATCTCAGGGAAGATGACTCGTACGATCAATACCTTAAGTAGCGAAAGAACTACCTTTGATACAGAGATCACTGAAACTCTCTATACGAGCCTAAGGCAAATCTCAAGCGATCGTTTGGAGGGGTTGGGTAGGATGGCATACTCAGACTGGAATGGATGATGTGGATTACCTTGTTGAAGACAAAGCCATAGATGATTTTGCTTATCATCGGTAATAGACGAGACCCAAGGTAGAATGGCACAATGACAGTGCAAGCTGGGAACAAAATGCAAGTGCTGGGAATGATTGTGGTAACTGGAGAGAACTCAACAGTAGAGGGTGGGTCCACTGTTTGAATAGTTATAGCATAACCGAGGGAACTGAGAGCAATCCCAGTTAGTGCCGGTGATAACACCTAGTGCTTGTGCATGCTCTCAAGAACTTGAGCATTCCCATATTCATCAAGGTTTTACCAATATCTGTGTCAAGGATCCTGGCAACACGACATACTACCATGACGAATACCGGTGGATGATGCAGACATAAAGAAAAGATAACACTTTCTCAGATTTCACCTTAGCGAGGCCAAGGGGACAAAATCTGGATGATTGACCGATAGACATTTAGCACTCCGCTTCTAATGTTCTCCTTGATGTGCTAGCATAACCCATTCATTGAAATGGTTTAGTATCTAGAAAATCAAGTAACAGGCCGGACTTCGGGAGCTCAAGAATACATAAGGAACATCTACTAGAATAAATTCTATGAGATCCTTATGGGGAGGTGGCCAACTTCCTCAATCAAGACACTACAATAATAGGTCTTCCATCTGGGTGTGTTGGCCATGACATCCACATTACCGGATATAGAGAGACCAATATTATAATTCTTGGGACACGTTCCAACCATCATATCTGCCTGAGATTCAGATCTGGTTGGTGTCAGAATAGTCCAGACTTATCAAGTCTAGAAAGAAGAATGAAAGTTTGCAACACAAATTGACGAGACGACGTTGCGAGATTCTCGGGAAATGGACTACGGTAGTAAGCTCCAAAACATGAGCTGGTTCTGCTATAAACATGTGAACACGTTGTCCCAGAAAAACATGGCCACATATTAGTCTTATAATAAAACACTACCGAGTTCAGGTGGGGAATCATCATCGAGGATATCGAAGTCCTTGCATAAGGCATGCTCTTAAGAAGGAACTTCTTCTCCTTGAACAAGTCAATCAGTGGCTTGGTGTGCTAGGAAACACATATAGAATGGAGGAGGCCAACCTATCAAACCATATAGTACTTCGCACATGCGTGACTAACTTGGGACGATTCCAGAGGAAGCAAAACTAACTTTCTCGAATCCACGGCTGCAGCTCGCATCAAATGCACATGAGTTAGAGAAAGTCACTTCTTTCATCCGAACATATGCTTCATGAACGGGACATGAAGACATTGCGTATAAAGTTTCCAACAATAGCTTAATGTTCAACAAAATCATGGAGGAGATAAGGATGTTGTCAATGGGCTCAACAACAATTCTTCCAGGTTTCCATAGAGACGGAATTCCACAATTAAGTGAACACGGAGATAGCATTGGTCAGACCAAAAGAGGTAATGGTGTATGCTCGAGGGATCAACCACGAGTAAGACAACATTACGAGCATCGTTGGTTCTGATTTGACTTGACGATAGCCCATACTCAAGTCAAAGTTTTGACAAGGCAATAGATGCAACAACTGATCACGAGGACCAATCGATGGAGATATCATCTTTATTCAACACACACACACACACACACACAAGGATATCCCTTAGTGATGAACTAAGTCGGACAAGCTTTCATCTTCCAACTCTCCAAGTTGTTATTTAGCTTAACCAACTAGCTCAGGGGTATCCGACACAGATTCTTGGAGAATGGGTGGTTTGGAGGAAAACCAACATGATCACGAACTCAACATAGCGGTCAGGTGACGACCTGGTGATACTTCCGAGAAGATATTTGGAAAATCACGAACCACCAATATGTTACTAAGCTCGAGAACAACCTTGCTTTTCAGGGCAAGACGATATGATCAAATGAGCGAGGACTTGACAAGATCCTAACTCATCAATCGAAGTGTGCACCAGGAAAATGGACTAGATGGCACGATCAACCTTAGGGTGATGATTCAATAATCAACACGCTAAGAATGAGAATATTGTCCATTAACTACCAAGCAACAGAGTTACTAGGAGTATTGATTTCACACATCATGGTTCACTTGCCGGCATTCCGGTTGCGGCAACACGGGACCGAGGAATGAAAAATGATGGCAAGAAGTATCACTGCGTCAAGAATTCATGAGAGATGGTGCAATTCCCATGACAATCCTGACATAAAGGGGGTAATATTCCAGGGTAGAACAGAGAAAAAGCTGGATTGGCATTTGATCTGCAGATCACGACTACTTTGACCACTCCAAGAAAGGGATGAGCTGCTGGAGTTTGTTTCTCCTAGTCATTCCGAATAGAATGGCTTGATGAACCACAAGAGTAATAGGCATCGATAACACGAATGCACAACTAGCCCTGACTATCAATTGATAGATGAGGGCCAACAAACAACTAAAGGGGGACAACTCAAAGGAACATATGATTTTCTGAGTTGTGGATGCATAGATTATTATGTCAAACCAAGTCCAACAAATTTCTTTCGGATAATTCATGTAGAGAGGTAGGGTTGGCAGAGTTACAATATAGAATGGTGAACTCGCCGAGAGCACTCTTGTTGTGATCTTTTGATCCAACAAACTTTTGCCATAAGTGGTTCATAGTATTTGGAAGAAGAAAATACCATGGACCTCGAGGACTAATGCAAAGGTTACTAATAACCTAGAGGAACGAGCAAACACTATCAACATGAGGTAAGAAGGGTGAATCTCGGGTTCAAGAACCCAGGCATGGAATACCTACTACTAAATGGCATCACAGGATGCTTTCTTAAATAATGGCCAGAATCATCACACCGGGAACACAAAACATGGATGGATTACTAGGTGACTCCCTAAAACACCTAGGTTCATAATAATAGCTCCAACATATATGCTGAGGCGGCGGAGTACCTCAACACACCGGTTAGTGTGCTTATCCTGACCATAAAGGACATCGGGAACGGAAAGAAAGGATTTGCAAATGCATCAGACTATTAGAAGCCTGGGATGACTCGGACAGCATAACGGCTGTAATTGCTCAAAATGATTTGAGACATCCTGAAAAATGGTGGCATAACCACTTAATATCACAATATCAAGGTTCTGAGACCAGCTATGAACATACGGAAGTAGTAAATACTGAACTGAGATTTGAAACTAACAATTCTATAAGTCTATGGATTAGTAACACGTCATCCTGATAGATAGATGAGAAGGCCCAGTTCTTAATCCCCGTAGTAGAGAAGAGGATGACTCAGATCAGAAGGCCATGAGGTATAAGGAGTAAAAAGAGCCTTACGTTCCCTCCCACAATCAATTCCCTTACATAACTAAAGCATTGTAGACACAACTTCGACCAGTTTGGCTTGGTAATCCTACAGGCAGTCAGGGTCTGATACCAAATGCTGTCAGGACCCCGACTCAATGCCACATCGATCTAGCATGTAACACCTCATATCACTTTGCGGCCTCACGCACGGTATTCCCACGGGTGTCGCCTTAACTTTGCCCGGGACCGTTTGCGCCTTTTGGCACACGTATATGATAGTGTCGCTAGCATCCATATGATAAGGAGCCCGAGCTGACATGGCTAGTCGTAAACCCAAAGTGGCATAGACTTACAGGGACAGGCATCCATGACCCAGCATCGAACGTGTCGGTCATCAGCGAGTGAATCCAGGCTGTAGCACTGGGCTAGCAGGACTCCGATGAACCGGGCTGTAGCGGGCTAACAGGACTCCGGTATTCATAGCGTGACATTTCCCCGAAGGGACAGACACAGGAACGAAGAAGGACACATGCCGGCCAGCCTAAGTGTTCCGGAGTAGTAGCAAGCTACCATGGCTCAGTGGAAGCACTAGGAGACATTCCCTGGTAAGAGAGGCTACTAAGGATAAACAACTAGATAGTCAGATCCCACACATACCAAGCATTTCAATAACATACACACAATATGCTCGATATGTGCAAATACAACATGGCATCACAACATGACTCTACAACTCAACTATTTTATTCAATAGGCTCCGAGGAGCGAGATATTACAAACATGGGTCTCATGACCCAATGTTCAGAGCATACAAGTCAAAGCACATGCGGAAGCTTAACATGTCTGAGTACAGACATCTACAAAGGAAAAAGGCTGAGAAGCCTGACTATCTACCAGATCCTGCCGAGGCCACAAGATCGTAGCTGAGCTAACAAGCTAAACATTGAAGTCCATGCGGAACTACTAAGAAGACCGAAGTCTCTCTCCAAAAACGTAAAATAGGCAAATGTGAGTACAAATGTACCCAGCAAGACTTACATCAGAACTAACTACATATGCATCATTATCAACAAAGGGGATGGTGGGGTTTAACTGCAGCAAGCCAGCTTTGACTCGGTGGCTATCCTGAACTACGACTGCAAGTAACTCTTTTGAGGTGGCGCACATGAGTCGACATATTCACCATATCAATACACCACTATGGATCCACTCCCGTCCCCCTACGGGAACGCCATCAATAGCACTCACGCTTATCTTGCGTATTTTAAAGTATCCACTTTCACTTGTCTATGAACTGATACAGGTAACCCAGAAGTCCCTTACCGCGGACATGGCTATTCGAATAGATGAGGTTAACCCTGCAGGGGTGTACTTCTTCACACACGCTCTCACCACTTACCGCCGTTTACACGACATGTAGTCGGCAACCTTCAAGCGGAAGCCCAACGTGAGTGTCGGCCACGACCTACCTAAACACTCAAGTCTCTAATCCTGGTTTATCGCCTATTCGGGTTCCATCCGCGAGGAGATCCGGCTGGATTTTCGCTCACAGCCCCAAACGATGTGTGCAGGGTTCCTGAGTCACCAAACGGGCGCCCGGTACACCGTGCCACGTGCCTACCGCATCATAGCCCACCCCTTCGGTCAGCGCTGCGCACGGCCTCCAGCATACTACAAACACCAGAAACTACTTGCAACTCCTGGACAGAGGACAAGGGTGATTAAGAAGCCGAGAGGGTCCATTGGTTTCGAGCCCAATGCGTGGTAGTATCTGTTTCATGGATCACAAACACAGAACTCAGTTCCTGAGGACGGCTGCAATGAGACAACCCACCATGTACTCCTACATGGCCTCTCACCGCTACCTTTACCAAATTGTGTTCACACACTTAGCTCACACACAGTAGGACATGTTCACACACCTCTGATTCATCCTCTATGAATCAGACCTGACTCAACTCTAAGCAGTAGCAGGCATGACAAACAAGCATGAATGAGTAGGCACAACAGGGCTCAAACAACTCCTATTCATGCTAGTGGGTTTCATCTATTTACTGTGGAATGACAGGTCATACATAGGATAAAGGGGTTCAGCTACCGCAGCAAGTAACAGATGAATCGATGTTGTCCTAATGCAATAAAACAGATCAGGAGCGAGAGAGTAGGATTGTATCGGAATGAACAAGGGGGTTTTGCTTACCTAGCACTTCTGAAGATAATATAGTTCTTCATCGGTGTCATCGAACTCGTCGTCGGAACCACGTCTATCGAGAGGGGACAAACACAGGCAACTGAGAAAGAACACAATCAATGCAATGCCACAATATGATGCATGATCATGACATGGCAATATGTTGTGATTTGAGCTAAGGCATCTAGCTATGATTTAAGTGCCCTTTATTTGTTTTGTCCAAAACAAAGGACAAACATTGTTCAAACATGCATGAAAATGGTACAGATGGATTCCTTGAATTTTTCTGATAATTTTCCATATACAATTTGTTTGATTTGGAGTCACGGTTGAATTACTATGATTTTTAGAAGTTTTAGCTATTTTCTGAAATAAATAAATCGTTTAGATTTATTTAAAATCCATAAAAGGGTTTATTGCGTCAGCACTGCGTCAGGGTGAAGGTAGAGGTCAACGGGGACGTCCAGGTCAAACTGACCAGTGGGTCCCGCGTGTCAGCAATTAAATAAACTAACTAATTTTAGTTAAACTAATCTGGTTAGTTAGCAGGGGGCCACTTGTCATTGACTCAGGGGAGTCAACTTGGGCCCACCCAGTCAACATAAACGGTCAAACACACCGGTCAGCGGGTCAAAGCCTGCTGGTGTTTAGCCGCCAGCGAGGCCAGACGCGGCGGCGTGCTGTGGGATTTGCCCACAGGGCTCCATTTGCTACACGGAGAGCAGCTAAGGGCAGCTGGTGCTCGCCCGCATCCAGCCGTGGTGATGGCTTGGCCGGGAAGTGGCCGGAGCATCGTCGGCGACGAGTTTGGCGGAGGCCGAAGCTCGGGCCAGCTCGTGCGCATGGCTGCAGTGGCCTAGGTGGTGTGGCGCTAGCACCTACAGCCTCTACGCGGCGCGAGGAGTGTGACAGGCACAAGCCCGTGACCAAATGGTCAGCGGAGCAGCGCCGGCGACGTGGTCAGGCGGCGGCGTGTTCGGGCACAAGATACGCGGCGTCTACGCTATTCTAGGGGCGAAACAGAAAGCACGGGGAGGTTCAGCAGCTCAAAGAGAAGCCACAGGGATGGTCAGTGTGATCTGGGGCGGCCCGAGTTTGAAGACGACAGCGAAGGTGATGATGCAGGGGCTCCGGCGTCGTGCGGCTTGGCTATTCGACGTAGTCGACAATGACAAACCGTCTGGACACGGTGATAGGGTGCGGGGACGGCGTTGGACGCGGCTGCGGCGAGCGGCAGCGACGGTGACGTCTTGGGCGACGTCGGGGAGGGCGAGGGAGAGGAGCCAGAGGGGAGGGCGAGTGTCTGCGAGGTCGGGGAGAGAGAGTGGGTTCGTCCCACGTCGACAGCTCGACGAGGGGAGCGGCGAGGCGGCGGGCAGCTGCGTGGCACGCGTGCTGTGCTCACTGTCGAGCAGCTGCTTGCCTGCCTGGCCAAGCCAAGCAGCTCACTGGAGTGGTGGCTGGGCTGGGCCGGTAGTTGGGCCACCAGGTGGGCTGGAAGGCCAGGTAAGTTGGCCCAGGTAGTTCACTCTCTCTCTTTTAATTGTTTTTGTTTTTCTATTTCTCTGTAATCTTTAGGGCTTTCCTAAAAATACTAATGCTATCCCAAAAATCATGAAACTAATCATGGCTACTATTTAGAATATATCCAACAGTAAACATTTTAGTTTATGATTATTTGAGCATTTAAAATATTTTATAGTATTTAAATGCCCAAATGAAAATACCATATGATTTAATTCAAAGCCCAAATATGTCATGGAAAAATGTGCAGCACCTCTGGTTACTGTTTCCAGCATTTTCCAGAAATGATGAACATTTTTGAAAGCCATTTGGATTCACTGAAATTATTTTAGTTGAACCTAGTGAATTCCTTTGATGCTAGGGTTTAGGCAATCCCTATTTCCAGTTTTCAAAAGAATTTAAACACGATGCATGGAAGCTAAAACAAAGACAAGCAAGGCCTGAACTGGGGATGAGATAGAGCGAGAGAAGCAGGAGGTGCGGGTGGCGGAGGTACGGCAAGAGCTCCAGGCTCTCATGGAAAAGCACGAGAGTTTGGAGCGTGACTCGAAGACTCAAGAGTCCTAGCTTGCGTCAGCTCTTGAGAGTGCCAAAGCCGCTAAGGCCGAAGCCCAAAAGGCCCTCCAGGAAATCGAGGCAGTAAAGAAGATAGCGGCGGGTAAGGCATTCTTCATGCAAAGCAAGCATGTAAAAGTGAATTACCTGTTACTTACCCAAATTCGGAGCTCTCCAGGAGCGTTGGCAGATCTGCCCCGTAGTGTGTCCGATGCAGCCGCATTCTACAGAGCCGAGGAGGGGAGCTCGACGGAGAAGGTGTTCTGGTCTCAGTATGCTGAGGCTGGACATCCGGTGCCCCTGAGCGACCAGCTGAAGCAGCTGGTCGAGCTCCACAAGGTGGCCGAACAGGCCATGAAGGGCCTCATAGTTCGGCTGTGGCCCAAAGAAGCCATGCCTGGGAGCTACTCCGGTCTAGTGCGGCGGCTGGTGGATGCCTGTCCATGGGTCGACGTCATCAAGCATTCCGCCTGCTTTGAAGGTGCCCGTCGTGCCCTTGCCTGCGCTAAGGTGAACTGGGGCAGGATGGACGCCGAGAAGCTTGTGACGGACGCGCCGCCGCCGGGCAAGGAGTATCGCACGCCTGAGATGCATTATAAGGGTGTCCTGAAGGGTGCCCGCATTATTGCGGGTGAATGCTCCAAAGATGTAATTTTTTAGTAGACTCGCATCTTGTTATCATGTGCGCTGAAAACTTTGTTCATATGCGCAAAGCAATGCTTGTTAATTTAAAATATTACCTTCTGTGCGGCCGTTTATCAAATCTGAGAGATGGCAAGTCGTTGGCTTCGGCCCCCATACCACGAGTGCTGGGGTGTTCGGGATAAACTTGAGTGCTCTTGCTCCCATTTTTGGGTCCTTCTAGGGAGGCGCTCAACACAATGAATGAGGCAATCGGACTTATAATGCTTGAACACTCTCACTTAGCCATAGAATTCTATAATTTTAAATTTTGGCGAAGCCCCTAGTGTTCGGAAGGCCGAATTCGGGGCGCTATCCACGCCTGGGCCAGACAAAGTCGGTTCCTCGCTCTAAGCGGCATAAGTCTTTAGGGACTCGAAAAAACCTCTCGAACAGCGACCGGCTCTCACCCCATCATGACGGTCAGTTTGAGCTTTGTCCACTGAGGTGCTCGGCCAGCTCAACTGGGGCACAATCGCAGTGGTTCTCCCAGCGCTACCTTAGCCGATATAACGGAACGTAAGGTACCAAAACATGGGAGCCGGGCCAACCCAACTATTGACCCAAGACATGATTCGGAGCCGATGCATATAATGCTATAAGTCCGAGGTGCCGCACTTGTGACACCATAATTTGGGGGACTTAAGCCCCTGGTGTATTTGTCCGTACCAAAGCGTATGGATGCAACATGTCATAAGTGAATATATGTAAAAAAAGGAATGCAATGATAGGCGAAAAGCGATGCATTGTTTATTCAAAGGATACTGCGATGAATGCAGAACAATACAAATAGTGGGATAAGCAAGAGGTGGGACTATTTAACATGCCCCCCTCCAGGGGTAGGCTGCGGAATGGTGTACAAAACAGGTATAATGCTCGTAATGGAGACCACCAGGATACTCGTCGTAGCTTTTCTGCTTCCCCGGCTATTGCATCGTGGGTTCTGCGGGTCTACTGCCGGACAGGGCTTCTAGTAAACGGAGTCCTGAGGATAAGAAAAGAAAGAAAGAAAAAGGATGACTCATTTGGGAGCCCCTGGTGTGGCTGAGCCACAATCTGGGCCTGCCGTGGTCGTGCCCCTCCCCCTATGCCTATAGTATCTCCAGAGCGTAGTGATGTACGCGAAGTACTGGTCTTGCAATTTTTCGAGGGCTGGTGTTGGGGCCGCATTGCTACGCGTGCTCGGAACGTGCCAAGTGGTCTTGTTGTAGGTTACTCTGGGCGCGCTTGACGGTGTCCGGTGGCTTAACGGCCGGACTCGAGAATTGCCTTAAGAGGCTGCTCTGCACTTCTGCCGCGAGAGCCGCTGTATGCTCCTCCATTCGGAGAGAGCGTTCGGTATTTCCTTGACCGTGATGACTCCTCGAGGGCCTGGCATCTTGATCTTGAGGTATGCATAGTGCGGCACCGCATTGAACATTGAAAATGCGGTTCGTCTGAGCAGTGCATGATAGCCGCTGCGGAACGGGACTATGTCGAAGATTAGCTCCTCGCTTCGGAAGTTATCTGGGGATCCGAAGACCACTTCAAGTGTGACTGAGCCTGTACAATTGGCCTCTACACCTGGTATGATGCCTTTGAAGGTTGTCTTTGTGGGTTTAATCCTTGAGGGATCTATGCCTATCTTGTGCACTGTATCCTGATAAAGCAGGTTCAGGCTGCTGCCGCCGTCCATCAGGACTCTGGTGAGGTGAAACCCATCGACGACTGGGTCCAAAACCAATGCGGCAAATCCGCCATGGCGAATGCTAGTGGGATGGTCCCTTCGATCAAAAGTGATCGGGCAGGAGGACCACGGATTGAACTTTGGGGCGACTGGCTCCATCGCGTATACGTCCGTGAGCGCACGCTTCCGCTCTCTTTTGGGTATGTGGGTTGCGTATATCATGTTCACCGTCCATACTTTTGGGGGCAAACCCTTCTGTCCTCTATTGTTCGGCGGCCGGGTCTCTTCCTCGTCATCACTATGCAGCCCCTGTCATTGTTTTCGGCAATTAACTTCCCTGCCTGCTTGAATACCCAACAATCCCTGTTGGTGTGATTAGCTGGCTTTTCGGGGGTGCCGTGTATCTGGCACGAGCGATCGAGTATCCGGTCCAAATTGGACGGACCCGGAGTAGTTCTTTTAAATGGCTTTTTCCACTGACCGGGTTTGGAGCCTCTGAATCCGGCGTTGACTTCCGTATCTTCAGTATTATCGCCGTTAATGCGGCGCTTGTGCTTATTGCGACACGACCTGCCATTGTTGTCCTTGATATCCGGACTACCAGACTTTTTGGTGAGGTTGTTACTGCGGGCTAGCCAGCTGTATCCTCCCGCACAGAAGCGGGTCATGAGTGATGTGAGGGCTGCCATGGATTTCAGCTTTTCCTGTCCTAGGTGCCGGGCAAGCCACTCGTCGCGGATGTTATGTTTGAAGGCTGCAAGGGCCTCTGCATCCGGACAGTCGACGATTTGATTTTTCTTGGTTAAGAATCAAGTCCAAAATTGTCTGGCCGACTCGTCTGGCTGCTGAATTATGTGGCTTTGGTCATCAGCGTCTGGTGGTCGCACATATGTGCCCTGGAAGTTATCAAGGAATGCGGCTTCCAGGTCCTCCCAATACCCAATTGATTCTGCAGGCAAGCTGTTGAGCCAATGCCAAGCTGGTCCTTTAAGCTTGAGTGGGAGGTATTTGATGGCGTGAAGATCATCGCCGCGGGCCATGTGGATATGAAGGAGATAGTCTTCGACCCAAACCGCGGGGTCTGTTGTGTCATCGTAGGATTCAATGTTCACGGGTTTGAACCCTTCGGGGATTTGATGATCCATTACTTCATCTGTGAAGCATGGTGGGTGTGCGGCGCCTCTGTATTGGGCTATATCACGACGTAGCTCAAGCGAGCTTTGTCTACTATGTTTGGCCCGGCCGGAATTGTTGTATCCGGAGTGGCGGTTCTCGTCGCGTATCGTGGGGTGCTCACGCGATCCGTAGATCGATCTTGATTGTCTTGCCTTATCCTCCAATATTTCTCGCAAGTTTGGCGTATTACCCCGTGGCTTTGTACTTTTCGAGCGATGCCGGGGTGTGGCTTTAGTGGAGGGCCTAGAGGCCTCTCTGTCGCGGCCATGAGGTGGCCGGTCAGCCGTATTGTGCACTAGTGATGTAGGTTTATATGCTTCCTCCTCTAATCGGGGAAGTAGCTTGCGTTTGGGGTAGCTTTTGGAGGGGCGTTCGAGTTCGTACTCTTCGGCCGCAAGGACTTCAGTCCATCTGTCGGCTAGCAAATCTTGGTCAGCTCTAAGTTGTTGTTGCTTTTTCTTGAGGCTGCTTGTCGTGGCCATAAGCCTGCCTTTAAAACGCTTTTGTTCGACGGGATCCTCAGGCACGACGAATTTGTCGTCGTCGAGGCTTGCCTCGTCTCCGGAGGGAGGCATATAATTATCGACCTCTACCTCTTTGTCTGCCGCTCTCTCATGAGGGCTGGCTTCTCCATCCTCCTATGCTGAATCTTGCTGGAGGGGATTGTCTTCGGCACTGTCCGGGGTGTTATTATCTCTGGTGCCGGAATCTCCATTCTTGCTGTGGCGGGATTTTGAGCGGCGCCGCTGACGCCGGCGCTTGGGCTGTTTTTTGGAGGGGTCATCCTCTGTTGTTCCATCGCCATTCCCATCCTTTGGGATGTCCACCATGTATATGTCGTATGACGAGGTGGCTTTCTAGTGCCCTGTAGGCGCTGGTTCTTGTTCCTCTCCTGCATCGACGTCCATACCGTCGATGTCTTTGCAGTCGAAGTCTAGCATGTCGGTTAAGTCATTGACAGTGGCTATGAAGTGGGTGGTGGGTGGGTTTTGAATTTCTTCGTCGTCCGCATCCCAACCATCCTGGCCATAATCCGTCCAGGGCTCTCCTGATAAAGAGAGATACTTTAGCGAGTTCAGGATGTCGCAAAAAGGCGAGTGCTGAAAGATGTCCGCAGTGGTGAACTCCATGATCGGCGCCCAATCAGATTCGATTGGAAGGGGCACGGGAGGTTCGGAGTCCGGCACCTCGGAGTCACGAGCTTCACAAGGGACGGGGTCGGTGTTCGGCTCCATCGCCATAGAGGTAGCAACCCCCGAGGCGGTGTCTAGCCACCCGTCCTCGATTGGCGCAGTTGGCTCCGAGTCAAGGGTCGAAGCAGACTCTTGTGCGGCCTCCAGGGCACTGTCCGGTAGCAGAGCTAAATCATGCCCATCGTGACAGTGCAGGGCGCTTGGCTGTGGCTCGAATCCATCGAAGATCAAGTCTCCACGGATGTCGGACATATAGTTCAAACTTCCAAATATGACTTGATGGCCAGGGGCGTAGCTTTCGATCTGCTCAAGATGGCCAAGCGAATTGGCCCGCAGTGCAAAGCCGCCGAACACGAAGATCTGTCCGGGGAGAAAAGTCTCACCCTGGACCGCATCATTGTCGATGATCGAAGGAGCCATCGAGCCTATGGGCGACGACACAGAGGAACTCTCTATGAAAGCACTAATGTCGGTGTCAAAACCGGCGGATCTCGGGTAGGGGGTCCCGAACTGTGCATCTAGGCGGATGGTACAGGAGACAAGGGACACGATGTTTTTACCCAGGTTCGGGCCCTCTCGATGGAGGTAAAACCCTACTCCTGCTTGATCGATATTGATGATATGGGTAGTACAAGAGTAGATCTACCACGAGATCAAGGAGGCTAAACCCTAGAAGCTAGCCTATGGAATGATTGTTGTTCGTCCTACGGACTAAAACCCTCCAGTTTATATAGACACCGGAGAAGGCTAGGGTTACACAGAGTCAGTTACAATGGTAGGATATCTACATATCCGTGCTGCCCCTTGTTGGCTAGCCACCGCGGGCTTGGCCTTCTGCCTCAAGGGCGCCCCCTGCGGAACGCCATTGGTATACGGTGATCAAAAACACGCACAGATGGGTCATTTTCAAAGTATTGCGACTTCGGTCTCAGTTACCTACGAGGCGGGAAGTATTCCGGGGTAATCGGCCGTAATGGCGACCAAGGCATTATCGATGCTCAGTTGGTGAAACACCCCATTTATCAGTTCCTCCGATATGTTCGGATCCTCTTGGGAGGTCGGATCGGGGAACCGTTCCGGATCCTCGGGTTGTGGAGGCGGGCTGTTTATGTCCTTTACGGCCTGGCGCAGTTCCTGTGCCGAAATCACAAAATGAGATACTTGACTATGGGAATATGGATCGGATAGGCAAAAAGAAATTTCCGCTTACCCGGCTCGGAGGATTGTGCATAGAAAATCTGTTCTGTGGATTGACGCAGAGAAATTCCTCCTCTTCTCCCTTGTACAATGCAGACAAGATCTTCATCAGATCGGTGACCGATCCCGGCCCCTTACAGCTGCAGCGGGTGGCATCATCCTCCCCGTTGAAATCCCACATGGGGTGGCCTCTATACTGGAGCGGCTGCACCCTCGCATAATGCATGTGGCCATGACCCCGATCATGGTCAGGCCGGACTGAGCTAACAACCTTATCCGGCTCATCAGGTAAAGGACGTCCCTGTCATTTTCCTTCTGAGGGCTCCGTGGACGCCAGCTTAGGCGTTTCTTGAAAGGAGCGTTATTAAACTCAGGGAGGCCAACCCGAATAGGGTCTGGCAATAGTACATCTTCTATATAAAACCATGCCGAAGGCCATTCTTCGGACGCCTTCTTTGGGGTTCCGGATAAATATCCGGTCCTGGCGATGCGCCATTGTTCGGCTCCGCCCACTTGATATATTGACCCCTCTTGAGAACGGGGCACAAGGCAGAACAACTTCTTCCACAGCGCAAAATGAGCCTCGATGCCCAAAAACAGCTCGCAAAGGGCCATGAAGCCCGCAATATGCAAAATGGAGGCAGGCGTAAGGTTGTGCAACTGGAGGCCGTAGAACTCCAGGAGCCCCCAGAGAAACGGATGAATTGGAAATCCGAGCCCTCTTATCAAATAAGAGACAGGGCATACCCGCTCTCGTTTGGAGGGGCTGGGGACGCTCTCCGCTTTCTTTCCGCCCTTGTAGGTGGAGAGTCCGGCTCGAACCGGGACAATGAAGGCTGGGGGAAGAAATCCCTTGGTTTGGAGTGCCACTAGCTCACTGTGCGGGACGGAGAATCTCTCCCAATCTCCAAGCTGAGGGCTGGGAGGGCAAGAGGAGGAGCCGCGTCGACTGTCCATGATGGAATGGATTTCTGTCAGATGCGCTCTGATGAATGCTCTCTAAGGGAGGATGGTGTGATTCGGATCTAGATCCTCGTCTCTTTTATAGGCAGCTCATTTGCTCAATGGTGAGGAGTGCAGTATTTATAAGGAGCCGGTCGCTATTCAACAAGTACACAGGATTTGGAGAAGAACCCACCTTGCAATGCCGAAGAAAATCTACGCGCCGGACTCATCACCATTGAAGCCTGGTTCGGGGGCTACTGAAGGAGTCCCGGATTAGGGGGTGTCTGGATAGCCGAACTATCACCTTTGGCCAGACTCCTGGACTATGAAGATACAAGATTGAAGTCTTTGTCCCGTGTCCGGATGGGACTTTCCTTGGCGTGGAAGGCTAGCTTGGCGATACGGATATGTAGATCTCCTACCATTGTAACCGACTCTGTGTAACCCTAACGCTCTTCGGTGCCTATATAAACCGGAGGGTTTTAGTCCATAGGACGAACAACAATCATACCATGGGCTAGCTTCTAGGGTTTAGCCTCTCTGATCTCATGGTAGATCTACTCTTGTACTACCCATGTCATCAATATTAATCAAGCAGGAGTAGGGTTTTACCTCCATCGAGAGGGCCCGAACCTGGGTAAAAACATCGTGTCCCTTGTCTTGTGTTACCATCCGCCTAGACGCACAGTTCGGGACCCCCTACCCGAGATCCGCCGGTTTTGACACCGACAGTCTCCAACAACATTTCCGAGTACGAGGGGTTGATCGGCGGGCTCAAGGCCGCGGTCGCTCTTGGGGTCAGGCGCCTCACCATCAGGGGCGACTCCCAGCTCCTTGTGAACTTCTCCAACAAGGAGTACAAGACAAAGGACGGGCACATGGAGGTATACCTCGAGGAGGTATGCAAAATTGAGAAACAATTCTTGGGCTTGGAATTGCAACATGTACCATGTGGCACGAACAAGAAGGAGGACAACATCGCTAGAAGGGCATCCAGGCGCCACCCCCAGGAGTCTGGCGTCTTCGAGGAGCGACTCTTCAGGCCGTCGACAGCTCCCCCCACTGCCTTGCCGGCGCTACCTCAGGAGGAGCTACCCCCAGCACCCACCTCGGGCGCCCCAACATGTGGCCCGGCCTCAGGAGCCCGTCTGCTCCTCGCACTCAAGCCTTAGGAGGGGTGTTGGACAAAGGAATTCAAGGCGTACCTGCTTAAGGGCAACCTACTAGAGAAGGAATAATATGCAAAGCGGGTGGCCCGCGAGGCCACCGCGTACTGCTTCCAAGACGACGAGCTCTACCGAATGCGCCCAAGCAACGTCTCCCTATGGTGAATCTCCAAGGAGCAGGGGTGGGAGCTGCTGGCCGACATACACGGTGGGGATTACGGGCATCACTCCTCATCATGCACCCTCGTGGGCAAGGCGTTCCGCGGCGGATTCTACTAGTCCACATCACTGAAAGATGCCACTGAATTGGTAAGATCTTGTGAAGCCTATAAATTCCATGCTAAGCAGATCCACCAGCCCGCTCAAGGCCTCTAGACCATCCCGCTCGTGGCCATTTGCGGTCTGGGGGTTGGACATCCTGGGCTCGTTCCCTCGAGCACCCGGGGGCTACCGCTACCTCTATGTCTCCATCGACAAGTTCACCAAGTGGGTGGAGGTGGAAGCCGTCCGCACCATCCCGGCAGGCTCTGCGGTCAAGTTCATCAAGGGCCTCCTGAGACTCTTCGGAGTGCCCAATCGCATCATCACCGATAATGGTTCCTAGTTCACAAGCAACCTCTTTAAAACATATTGTGCTAACCTTGGATGCAGATATGCTACGCTTCGGTGGCGCACCTATGGAGCAATGGCTAGGCTAAGCGCGCCAACATTGAGGTCTTGAGGGGCATCAAGGTGAGGAGCTTCAAGAAAAGCTTGAGGCCTGCAGTAGGTGCTGGCTACATGAGATCCTATTCATGCTATGGTCCATATGCACCACCGCGACCAAGCCCACGGGCGAGACTCCGTTCTTCCTCGTCTACGGAGCCGAGGCAGTCCTCCCTCATGAGGTCAAGCATTGCTCCCCACGGGTCCTGGCATTCGACGAGGCGCTTTAGGACGCCTCGCAGGGTATGGACCTTGTGTTGGGGGAGGAACGCCGTCGCCAAGCCTCGCTCCGAGCTGTACAGAGTCTTCCCCGATCGCGACGACTCCCGCCACAGGAAGATGTACCCCAACGCCGACAGAGGCAGCGCCAGCCTTTCAGGGGGACGCCCACACCCATGGGGAGACTCTATCGGCGTTGCAACATAATTGCGGGGGCGCTCGCGGCCTCTCTTGGGCAGGGGCGAGTCCGGTCCCTCCTTGGGGGCCTTCCCTTTATCAATGGAGGAGAACCTCCTCATCGACGCCATGGATGGTCTATCAAGACGGCAGGGAAAGAACAAGGAGGAGCAAGGGGTGAGAAGACAAAGATGGGCGCGGGGCTCGGCCCCCTTCCCCCATTTATAGCCAGACGGAGGTCAATCATCGGCCTCCCACGATCTTGAGTAATGATGGTTTTTATGCATGCAACAGGCAGTTGTCAGGTCAGACGGTTGCTGAGGCAGCTTGAGGAAGTGGAGACGCCCATGTCCCATCATGCCCCATGCGTCAACACGGTCCGCAGACAATTGGGGCATGCGGCGCTTCACACTTGCCCTTTGTCTTCGCCTCGAAGCTAAGTGCGAGCACGCCTTGGGCCCAAGGGCTATTTTTGGTGTTTTGGGAACCATGGTACCTAGACTTGCCTAACTGCGGCCCACGGCGTCGCTCCATCAGTGGCCTAGTACGGCCCATCTTCATGATCGATAAAACAACCCCTTGCAAGGGGCCAAGCCTCGCGAGGCGGACGACACCAAGACCTCCTGAAGGAGCGGCCTCCCCAGGCGGCCTCCTCAGGTGTGGAGATTCCTATGTGAGCATGCACCTCATGAGGTTGAGGTGACGCCAGCCATGACGACCAAGGCCAGGAGCGCACCAGCGGGCGCAGAGTAGTAGGTTTCCTCTTTGGTGCTAAGGAGGGAAGCGTAGGCGTATATTCCCGAGGAATCAACCAAAGGTTACCATTTACGTGCAACAAGATCAAGACCTCCAGGACGGTAGGACATATGTCATCACCGAGCCCACCACGATGTCATGACCAGAAGATTTGCAGGTGAAAACCACCTTTCGTCAGGATAAGATGTACTACTTCTCCCCCTTCAAAATTGGCCACTATGGGATCCCTTCCCGCCTAAGTTTTGGGAAGAGGACCGAGGCCTCCATAAGTATAGCCTAGCTACCACCGTAGCAAGGGGTCAATCAACAGATCAAGCCCTTGATAGACGGACCCCTTGAGCTCATATCCACCCCTGGAGCAGACCTCGTGAGGCTATTCTTCCTTGTACTAGTTCATCCTCAGCCCCCCGCGAGGCTAATCCACCACAAAGCTGGAGTAGGGATTTACACCACAAGGTGGCCTGAACCTGGGTACACTGTCGTGTCCATTTCCTTTCCTATTCATTGAGCTAGGCCGTGAGAGCAGCTTGTTGCCTAGCTGGAGAGGTTGAGTTCTTCGCACACGCCTCAGAGTTTGAACCTTTCTTGGGTCTGTCGAGCCCTGAATCCAACACCCGTGCTTTGTTTGAAATCCGTCAAAGCGCTCCTCCAACTTCCTCACTTCCCTAACATATGCATCTGTCAGTGGGCTTTGGTAATCCTTGTTTACTTGCCTCACCACAAGTTGAGAGTCTATGCGGGTGATCAGCTTCTTGATTCCCAGTTTTGCTGCAATCCTAAGCCAGGCAAGGAGCCCCTCGTATTCTCCAGTATTGTTGGTAGCCTTCTCCCAGGGAAAATGCATTTGGATGACATACTTAAGGTATTTCCCAGTGGGGGCAACGAGAAGTACGCCAGCCCCTGCACCTTGTAGGGAGAAGGCACCATCGAAATACATAATCCATTCTTGGGGCACCTCCTTGTCGGGGATAACTGTCTCTATCACCTCTTCATCAGGGGTTGGTGTCCACTCTATAATAAATTCTGCCAGGGCTTGTCTCTGAATGGTTGAAGTGCTCTCAAACTTTAGGCCAAAATAGGATAACTCCAAGGCCAACTCCACTATCTTCACGGTGGCCTTAGGGGTTTCTGAGTATGTGTTGCAAAGGAAAGCGGGTGAAAACCATGATCTCATGGGCTTGGAAGTAGTGGCGATTTTCTTAAGGCCATGACGAGGACGAACATCAACTTTTGCATGCCAGAGTACCTCGACCTAGCCCCATATAATAGGGAGCTGACGAAGTATACTGGACGCTGCACCACTTTCTTCCTTGCCTCAACCTTGGGACTGTTTCCGTTTCCTTGCTGTCCCTTGTCTTGAACTACATCTGACCTTGCTGGGACGTATTCACTTTCCTCTTTGGAGGGGACAATGGCTGTGGTTGTCGCTTTACCCACTTCCCGCTGCGCCACTAGTGCTTCACTAACCACTTGATTAGTTGTTGCTAAGTATAGCAGCAACAACTCTTGTGTTTTGGGAGCAACCAAAGTGGGCACAGAGGAAATATAGTTCTTCAAGTCTTCTAGTGTAGCATCCGCCTCCGGGGTCCACTCCACAGCTCCTGCCTTCTTCAAGATTTTGAAGAACGGCAAGGTGCACTCGACAGATATCGAAATGAACCTGCTAATCAAGGAAACACATCTAGTCAAACACCTCACGTCCTTAACTGTCTTGGGTGCTTGAATCTAAAGTTGGCCTCTATTCTCCGATGGGATACAAAGAAGCCAAGTAGCTTGCCAGAAGGAATGCCAAACACGCACTTCTCCGGGTTTAGCTTCAAGTTGATCTTGCACAGATTAGCAAAGGTTTCTTCCAAATCATGGATGAGTTGATCTGTCCTTGGTTTTGACCACAACATCATGCATGTAAGCTTCAATGTTTCTATGCAGCTGGGATTCAAAGCCAATTTGGACTGCCCTTGCAAAAGTGGACCAGGCGCTTTTTAACCCGAAGGGCATCCGCACGAAAAGTATGTGCCACATGGGGTTATAAACGTGGTCTTCTCTTTGTCTTCCCTGAACATGAAGATCTTGTGCTACCCAGAGTATGGATCTAGGAAAGAAAGCAAGTCACACCTGGAGGTGGAATCCACAATCTAGTCGATGGGCGGCAAGGGAAATGGGTCCTTCAGGCATGCCTTGTTCAGATCCGTAAAATCTATGCAAAGCCTCCATTTTCCATTAGACTCGCGTACCACGACATGATTTGCTAACCAAGTTGGACGCAGTACTCCTCTGACCAGACCAGCTACCTCAAGTTTCTTGATCTCCTCGGCAATAAATTTATGCCACTCCAAAGCTTCCTTCCGGACATTCTGCTTGACGGGTCGGGCATGAGGGCAGATAGCAAGGTGGTGCTCGATTACCTCCCTGGGAACACCCAGGATATCAGATGGTTGGCACGCAAACACATCGATATTCTCCCGCAACAAGGCAATGACACGCTTTCCAATTTTTCATCGAGGGTGGCACTAATAGTAAAGGTACCATCAGTGCCAGCCAGCCCTGCCGGGACCTTTTTCAAAGTGGGTGCAGCAGCCTTGGGTCTCTTGCTAATGGAACTTTTTGGCAAGTCATCAACAGGCACAGCATACTCCGAAGAGGTATGCTTCCCGGGTTTCTCGCTGGCATCCTTCCCATTTCTCCCTTTCTTCTTGTTTTTCTTTGCGGGAACACTGGCTTCCTGGTACATCTTGTCTATGCAAATGATTGAATCTCTCTTGTCTGCCGAAGTGGAAATGACGCCTATCGGCCCTGGCATCTTTAATGTGTTGTAGGCATAGTGGGATACCTCCATGAACTTGCCCAGGGCTGGGCGACCAAGGATTCCATTGTATGACAGGGGAAGGTCAACCACATCAAATATGATCTTCTCAGTCCGGTAGTTTAACTCCCCCCTGAACATCACCGGTAGCGTGATCTTCCCCTTAGGACGACTCCTACTGGGGTTGATCCCTTGAAACATGCGAGGAACCTCGAGCTCTTCCTCTGCTATCTGAAGTTTTCTTATGACCTTTGGAGAAATCAGATTCAACCCGACTCTACCGTCAACCAACATCTTCGTGACTTTGAGGTTGCAGATTGCTGGTGAGACCAACAATGGCAAGCACCATACCGCAGTGGTGCGGTCAGGGTGATCCTCTTTGTCAAAGATGATGGGCGTGCGGTACCACTTGAGCGGCTTTCAAGAATCCTTCGCTGGCTCCACGACATTGACTTCACACGCCCACTGTTTAAGTTGGCGGTGAGAGGAATGCAAGGATGCAACCCAGTCAATGCACAGGGTGTTAGTGACCTTCTGGAACTCCTGCTCGATGGTTTCCTCTTCATCTCCTCCATCACTCTTATCATTGCAATCCTCCTTCTTATAGCCTGTGGCGGATTTCCCTTGATTCTGAGGAGCCTTGCCAGGGCAGCTTGCTCCGCCGCCACGGCCCTTCCCGCTAGTGTCATCTTGACCTTTCTCCTTAGCACGCTTCTCGTATTCAGCCCTTTGCTTTTTGACAAGTTGTTTGACCTGATGAAACTCCTGGAGATCATGGCCCTTGGTCTGATGGATCTTGCAGTACGGGCCATCACCTTCCCCAGCCTTCTAGGTAGCACTACAAAAAAAGACAGATCCGTGACATTTTGGGCCGAACAATTTTTTTTCCTGTCGTACTTATGACACTTCTATGACGATAATTTTGACAAAACCCGATATCAACATAGATGTGGTGGGCTCCTACTTCTATGATAGAAAATCATGACAGAGTATGGGCTTTTCGTCCTGGGCGGGGCGGAGCGCAGCTCAACGACATTCTTTGGGCCATCCATGAAGGAAAAAACCGTGGTAGAAGAGAGGACGAGGAAAATATCGGGGTGTTCCCGGTTACGGTGGGTGGTCGGGGCCGAGCGATGCACGGAGGTTTGTGCATTTCTCTAATACACGCACGCGCATGGGTGCGAGGAGTTGGGCTCTAACTGAACCCGAGCGAGGCGTTCGCCTACTGAACCCGAGCGATTGCACTACAGGCTACGTGTTACTGAACCCGAGCGATCAATCGATGGCTGTTAACTGAACCCGATTGAGCGATTCCTTCGCTACTACTACTAACTGAAGCCGATCGATGCTGCCTCTGGATGAATTGTGAGTGTTGCTGGGGGGGTTTGGATGAACAGTTCCTGGTGGGGGTGGATGAACAGGACCCCGTGGTGTTGCCTCTGGATGAACAGGACCCCGATCGATCGAGCCGGTAGTGGCTGGATGAACAGGACCCCGTGAGGGCTGGATGAACAGGATCACCCTGTGGAGGGCTGGATGAACAGTAGCCCGTGGAGGGGTGGTTGAACAGGAGCCCATGGAGAGGGCTGGTTGAACAGTAGCCGGTGGAGTAGCGCGCGGTGGAGGCTGGATGAACAGGAGCCCGTGGATGAATAGTCGCAGGTAGAGGCTGGAGGAGGTCGACGGTGGAGATGAACAGTATACTGTGGAGTCCCGTTTTGCGGTACGCCACACCCCTCCCGAACAGGAACCCCGTTTCGGCTGTAGCGCTCCAACACAAGTCTGTTTCCTCCATTTTGCGGTACGCCACACCCCATTTCGACCATAGAAGGTCCAACACAAGTCCGTTTCCTCCGTTTGGCGGTACGCCAGACCCCTCCCGATGACCAGGATCCTATTTCGAATGTCTGTGGATGCTATGATCATTTGTTGACCAAGTTGACAACGCCCAGTGTAGGCTTTGACCTATTGGCCCGAATGTCAGCTTGCAAAAATGTGGCATATATTTAACCCATGTTTTCTAGAATGTACAGTCCATTTGTTGGGCTGGGTGAACAAATAATTTCGCGACAATGCGGCCCATTTATATTTTCTAAGAAATCCCAGCCCATTTGCACTTCCTTGAAATACACGAATTAGCTGGGCTCGTTATATATAAAATGTTATGTTAGAAGGAGCAATTAATACAAAAAATAAACCGGAGAGGCACATTATATATATATATAATTAACAAATTAGCGATTTCTCGCTCAAAATAAAAATGAGCACGTTATTATTACATTGGTCCTTAAAATCTTTGCAAGCTTTTGTACGCAATCACCAGGATTTTCCTTGCCTGTGAGTCAAAAACAACCAGGATTTTCCTTGCCAACTTCTATTAAACATTTACTTTTATAAGTTAATAACACGTGGGATATTGTGATAATGTATATATAAGTCTCTATAAAATATACGATAATAGTAATAATATAAATATATATAATGTGGTTAGAAGGGAAAACAAAAATTGGACACAACATTATTATTCTTATATATAGAAAAATAGAATAGAGACTTGCGTTATATTAAAAAAATACATTGGGCTACCGATCTTTAAGAAAAAGCCCATAGGCCGGTATGGACCTCAAAAAATAAGTTGAAGCCACTGTCTGCGTATGTCGTGGGCTACACATGTTAAAATAAAAAACCTAGGCGTACTTGTTCGCCCTCCAAAAAAATGATACCAGATCCCTGAGCGAACTGGATTAAAGAGGGGGCCGACAGCATGACTAAAGAAGCACATCAGGAGCGATTTTTTTTCCAGTGGATGGCTCTCGATGGCGTTTTCTTACTTGCCTCTGCACCATACAACTTCTATTATTAGCCTCCCAGTCCGTGGTGGACCAGCAGCCCATTTGCTGGGCGGGCCAACCTACAGAAACCAGCCTTGGTTTTTCATCAAGCCCCAAAAACAACGCAGTACTATGTTTGTTTTGAGGCCGAAAACATTACGGTAGGGGTTGAGCGGGGGAGGGGGGAAGACAGAGCAAAAAGATTAAAAAGAGCTTATGCGCCTTTGCTACCCTACCAAGCAGGTGCAATTTTTCACGGGAAGAAGGTGTACCATTGACACCCGCACATCACATACCCCACAGTAGGCATACTAACAAGTTCACACACAAGTACAATAGAAAAGGTAAACATTCGTATCTAACTCAGGTTCACAGGACACGTTCATATTCATAGCCAACATTCACTATCAACAACACAAAAGATTCACATATACACAAGTTCAGCATGTCTATGCATCCAAATGATTGATAGATCACACGACAATATTCATAGATAATTCACAAAAAGATTCAGATATACACATGTTCAGTATGTTCATGCATCCAACTGATTAACATCACAGCCAATATGATCCATGGACGAACTTTAATTACCTAGGGTACAGATTGGTAAATGGTGTTCAGTCGGAGGTACTTCTAGCTAAAATTAATGCTTGTACGAGTAAACTTTTTAGTACATAAGAGAGAGCATAGACAATCTAAACTTTGCTTACAGGTTTATCCTCAAATAGTGACCTCATGCCGAGGGAGGTTTGAGCAACTTGGCCACTACTTTCATCCAACTAGTTAACTGGCTCATCTTGGTCGTGTAGCTCGCCAAAATTCTAAATTGCAGACGAGAAAGAAGGCGGTAGAGAAAATGAACCACCCAATTTTTTTGTGCAGTTCAACTGAAATGGAGCATCGCTGGCATGCAGGCTGATTAAGTTCTAGATGAATATACACGCCAAACAACTTGTCTGGTATATTTAGACTCCATGCCATACAGTTCGCTACCATATCTGACGATAACCAAAAGGCACAAGTTGGGACCAAAGACTGGACTGTGTTTTTCTGGGCTATGTGCCAAGCAATATTTTTGGTGTTCACTCTCCTAATACTTGGAGTTTGACAACTGGTTGACGCCGGTTGATACTCGAGTGAATATATGCACTTCTTGTCAATAGCAATGCCTGTGTGAGTGAACTTTGGAGTACATAGCAGCAGCATAAGTATCTGTCCATCTGATCTTTTTGTCCAGTTCTACTGAAATCACCTAATGCAATGATTTTCCTATGAGTTCAGGCTCCAAGTCAATCCTTTATAAAATCGGCAAACAGTAGCACAATACCAAATTACCAATACATGACAAGCACAATAATCAGGATAAAGACCAGTACCAACTTGTGTGAGGAAGCATATCAATTACTATTTCCTTTGACTAGAAGCCGAGATAAGCGAAGCGACTGATAGCCAAGGAATAAACCAGGCCCAGATTAGCGACTGACAGGAAAGGACGGAAGTTGTCGAGGCAATGAAGCACTCAAAGTTTTTGTGCAGTTCCACCAAAATTGAGCATCCCTGTTGGCACATATACTGAGAGAGTGAGATTACTATAATAGTGGGATTAGTTGATGAAACATACACTAGCAAATAGAAGCACCCTCATTATCTTAATGGGTAAAGTTGGCAACATAGTAGTCCTGCTTAAAGAGAGGTATTAGTTTATTTAATCAGTGCCAATTAGCTCAACACTCAAAGCATTGTCATGTATCATAGGTTGCAAAACTTTAACATGCAATGATAATGGAGTTTCTCATGACAGTAGCACGATACAAATAGAAATGACAACAAACTAATATGGATGAAGGCCTTCGGCCCGTACCAACCTGAGGAAAAAAGCTTATTCATGTAGTCCCATAAGAGATGATAAAGCACTCGCTAGAATTACTCAATAGTATATATTTTTGTGCACTTCAAATGTATGGTTGAAATCACTCTTGTTTACCAGTGTTGAGATTACATCGAAAGATTATCAAGAACTTCCAGCAGAGTTAAAGCACTAGCTGGGATACAGTTCACTGTATTGTCTTGTGTAGTTCCACTAAAATGTATGATTGGCACAACATGATCCCTATTTGCACAAGTAGGAACAAGGTGAAACCTTCATTAGCTTGGTGAGAAAGGATAGAAAGACATTAGCATATTACTCTAACAGTAGCATCAAATTCATGATGGACAATACGCAAAACATTGCCTCACACTACAAAAAAAAGACACATCTGTGACATTTTGGGCCGAACGAAATTTTTTTCTATCATACTTATGACACTTCTATGACGATAATTGTGACAAAACCAGGTATCATCATAGATGTGGTGGGCTCCTACTTCTATGACAAAAAATCATGACAGCAAATGGGCTTTTTGTCCTGGGCGGGCCAGAGACGCAGCTGCATGACATTCTTTGGGCCGTCCATGATGGAAAAAACCATGGTAGAAGCCATGGCGAGGAAAATTTCGGGGAGTTCCCGGTTACTGTGGGTGGTCGGGGGCCGAGCGATGCGCATTTCTCTCGTAGACGTAAGCGCGTGTGTGCGAGGCATTGGGCTCTAACTGAACCCGAGCGAGGCGTCGCCTAACTGAACCCAAGCGATTGCACTGCAGGCTACGCATTACTAAACCCGAGTGATCGAGCCATTCCTTCGCTACTGCTGCTAACTCAAGCCGATCAATGCTGCCTCTGGATGAACAGTGAGCGTTGCAGGGGGGTTTGGATGAACAGTGAGCGTTGCGGGGGGGGGGGGTGTTGGATGAACGGTGAGCGATGGGGGTGGATGAACAGGACCATGTGGCGTTGCCTCTTGATGAACAGGAACCCGATCGATCGAGCCGGTTGGGGCTGGATAAAGAGGACCCCGTGGAGGGCTTGATGAACAGTAGGCGGTGGAGGGGTGGATGAACAGTAGCACGTGGAGGGGTGGTTGAACATTAGCCGGTGGAGTAACGCGCGGTGGAGGCTGGATGAACAGGAGATCGTGGAGGCTGGAGGAGGTCGACGGTGGATGAACAGTAGCCCGTGGAGGCTAGAGGAGGTCGACGGTGGAGATGAACAGTATCCCGTGGAGTCCCGTTTTGCAGTACGCCACACCCGTCCCGATGAACAGGACTCCCATTTCGGCCGTGGCGCTCCAACACAAGTCTGTTTCGTCCATTTTGCGGTACGCCACACCCCTCCCGATCAACTAGACCGCTGTTTATATCGTAGGAGGTCCGTTTCCTCCATTTTGCAGTATGCCAGACCCCTCCCAATGAACAGGATCCCATTTCAAACATGGTCGGTCGAACACAAGGCCATTTCCTTTGTTCTCCGGTACGCCAGGCCTCGTTTCCATCGCCTGTTCCATCCAAGCCAGTTGGCTCCCACGCGTTCTGTTGCCTCCCGATGGAACATGACGCATTCCGTTCCCTCTCGATGAACACGACACATTCCGTTGCCTCCCCATGAACACGACAACGATGCAGTTTCTCCGTTCCGGCCCAGCCATGTACACGAGCCCTGGCCATATGTATGCGCGAGTAGGCGTTCCGGCCCAGCCATGCGGGATTTTATTGTTAAAATTTGAATTTAAATTTGAACAGTGCAGAAAAGTGTAATGGATGTGTGTGAAAGTTACATTAATAAATAGGTGGGATTATTCTAAGATTTTAGGAGTTGGATTTATTGCATTTGGATAAATATTTTATCCTGAGGAATCTTTGGAAAAGTGACAGAAAAAGAAAAAGAAACGTGGCACTATGCCACTGGGCCAGAAAGGCCACAGTGCAGCAGGCCCGGGGGGAAACCAGCCCGCGCGAGGCCGCCACGTCGAAGGCGTAAAGGCGATGTACGCCTTCAGCCGATAGGCGCACCGGTGCGCGCGCGCGTCCGTTTTTAAACCTGACGGGTGGGTCCCACCCGTCAGGGCGTGAGGCTGACGGACAGGGCCCATGGCCGTCATCGTCTACCTCCGTCCAGAGGCGACGGCGAGCTCGCCGGCGGTGATATAGGGCACGAGAGGATGCGTGGGTGGTACCGTTGGACTCAGGGGGATGTCGTCGTTCGGGTGGTGGTGGAGATGGTCGCCGGAGCAGCCTGGTTTGCCGGCGACGAGGTCACACGCCGGAGGTGCTTCGGGCATTGATGGTTCTGGCTGTTCCCGGTTGCAAAAAGTGTGGGGAAGAGAGGGGAAAGGGTTAGCGAGGCTGTGCGGTTCTAGATCAAGAGAAAACGGGGGCGGAGGAAGCCTGTACCGCGCGAACGCCAACGAGCCGGTGTGGCGGAGCTCGAGCTTGATCTCGAGCTCGGGCGGCTCTAGAGACGAATTGGTGGTGCGGGATGTTGATTAGGAGTGTGGGGGAGTGACAGGGAGTGAGAGAGGGGCTTGGGGTCGCCTTTTATAGGCTGGCCGAGGTCCACTGTAGGCGTGGCCTACGGGTGCCCGCGGGATCGGCTCGGGTGGCCGTTAGAGAGGGAATGGGGGCTCGGGGCTGTTCGTGGGAGTGGTTTACGGTGCCAGGGAGAGAGAGGAGGAGAGGGACGAGCTGTGGGCAGGCCACAGGAGAGGCGCGAGCATTGGCCGAGCGGGGCTGCGCTCTGGCGCGAGCTGCAGGAGAGAGAGGAGGGCGCGGGAGCAAGTGGGCAGCCTGCTGGCGTGGAGCGGATGTCAAGGGGCATTGATTGGTGCGCGGGGGAGGCTCGAGGTGGTCGGGGGACGTGGCGTCAACGGTGTGGTGCCCTGCCAGGCGCTCCAGAGCGCGACTTTGGCTGGCATCCGCGATTTTCCCGCGTCCGCGCGCGCCCACTTGTGTCTGGAGGCTGCAGGAGGTGTCTGGAGGCTGCAGACTGAGAGAGAGGGAGGAATCCACTGTCCAGAGAAGAAAAATGAGGTTCTTCCCCCCTTCATCATTGCTTCCTCGGGCAGAAAAGCATCCAGGTGTTAGAGGGGGACTAGGAGGGGTTGTGGTAGAAAGTAAAACTCATGGAGATTAGTGGAAGAGGACCAAACAGGGTTTTTGGTAAAGTGGCAGAAGGTGTTTGATGCTGGTTTGGGCAAGTAGATGATTTGCATTTGTCATGAGACTCCACAGCGTGAAATGGCACATCTAATTAGGGCCTTCCACCAATCTTGAGCTCATTTGGGCAAAGTTGCCAATGCAACTTTTGTAAACCCTAGAAATTAGGAGAAATGAACTTCTGCAGATCCAGTTGAGTAAATCACTTCTCCTTGATGTACCACTTGGTGTAGTGGCCTCATTTGGTCATGTGAACATGATCACAAAAGTTGGGGTCAAGGAGAGATAGTTGGTAGTACAAAGTTGTTCAAATTTGATTCTGGTCAGAGGGGGTTTTGGGGCATTTTGTTGAACCAAAATGACCTTAATTGAGATGAGGCTTTGCATAGTGATCACAATATGCATTTCTGACTTTCTGGATTTTCCTTGGATTTTTATGAAAATATTTCCTATAGAAATATTTCAAATCCTTGAAATGGGCAGGAATGGTTTTGGGAGGTTTTGTCCAATATTTTGAACATGACCATGGGTTGAAACTCTTATATATGGAAAATATATGTCCACTGAGTTTCCCTGATTTTCCTCATACATTTTTGAAGCTTTAAAATAATTTTAACCTATTAAAGACTATTTCTGGCCTAAAGAAAAAGCCTTTAAATAAAATAGGAAAATTACCTTTAAAATTATATTTTGTGGTTTATGGAAATCCTATATCTAATAGGTTTCAAATATACTCTTTGAAATATATTTCATCCCCCAAATAAAGTACTTGTAGTGCAAACCTTAATTCAGGGGTTTTTGGAAAAGTATTTTTTGAAAATACTATTTGGCCAAATTATTTTTGTAAGAAAATACTATATTGCACTATACACATGGTAATTGGGCAGATGTTTTGGGGCAAGGAGATGAAGTATATGAGGTGGAGTTGTGTTGACTTTTAAAGAGCACTTGAAAATCATAGAGAGAAGAACCAACTCCAAATAAAAAGCCAAATAATGCAAAAGTTTTTGTTGGTCCAAATTTTCTTGCTTTATTAATGCAAATGCCATGTCACAAAAAGTAGGGTGTGACAGACCTACCCCCCTTACAAGAATCTCGTCCCCAAGATTCCTAAACTAGGCTCTAAAAGAGATCGGGAAACTCGAATCTAAGGTAGTCTTCACGTTCCCAGGTGGCTTCTGCTTCAGTGTGGTTGCTCCACTGGACCTTGAAGTATTTGATGGTGTGGCTTCGAGTACGTCGTTCTGCTTCATCCAAAGTTCGGATGGGCCTCCCACGGTAGGTCAAATCAGGCTGAAGGTCAATGGCTTGGTGATCGACATCTTTGCAGAGATCAGGCTTGTCTAGAACTTGGAGACACTTCTGGAGTTGTGACACGTGGAATACGTTGTGCACATCGGATAGTTCAGGTGGTAGTTCCAACTGATAAGCCACCTCTCCTCGCCGTGCAGTGATCTTAAATGCACCAATAAATCTTGGTGCGAGCTTCCCCTTAACGTGGAAAAGCTTGGTTCCCTTAAGGGAGGTTACCCATAGGTACACATGGTCTCCGACTAGGAAGTTCACCTGTCGGCGACGTGTGTCAGCATAACTCTTCTGTCTTGAGTTGGCGGTCTTCAAACGCTCTCTGACTAGCTGCACTTGTTCTTCTGCTTCGCAGGGAACATCTGGTCCAAAGACTAGTCCTTCTCCGGTCTCGGACCAATTGAGGGGAGTGCGGCACTTCTGTCCATATAGCACCTCAAATGGTGCTGTGTGAAGGCTTGACTGATACGTGTTGTTGTAGGAGAACTCGGCAAAAGGGAGGCAATCTTCCCACTTAGCTCCATATGCTAAGACACAGGCTCGGAGCATGTCTTCCAGTATCTGATTCACTCGTTCTGTCTGACCTCCGGTCTGTGGGTGGAAAGCAGTGCTGAACGACAACTTGGTTCCCATGGCCTCTTGGAACTTCTTCCAGAACCTCGAGGTAAACTGGGTTCCTTGATCTGACACAATCTCCTTAGGAACACCATGAAGACTTACGATTCTGTCGATGTATAGAGTTGCCAGCTGGTTGCCATCATAGGTAGTCTTGACGGGAATGAAATGGGCCAGTTTGGTCAAATGGTCGACTATAACCCAAATGGAGTCATGACACTTATTTGACCTGGGTAACCCAGTGATGAAATCCATTCCGACTTTATCCCATTTCCATTTGGGAACCTTGAGTGGTTGGAGCAATCCACTAGGTTGCTGATGCTCAGCCTTGACCCTCTGGCATACATCACACTTTGCAACATAGGTGGCAATCTCCCTTTTCATCTCGTGCCACCAGAATCTTTCCTTCAGGTCCTCATACATCTTGGTCCCTCAAGGATGGATGGAATACGGGGTGTCATGAGCTTCTTGCAAGATCATATTCTTGAGCTCAATCTTGTTGGGCACGCAAATGCGATTCCCAAACCACACAACTCCTTGCTCATCCTCTGAGAAACTTGGGGCTTTGACCGCCTTGATCTTCCTCTTGATTCCCTCAATACTCTCGTGTCCCTTCTGAGCTTCCTTAACATCATCCACTAGGGTGGGCTTGACTTCGAGGTTGGCTAAGAATCCTGGTGCAACCAGTTCCAATCCAAAGCCTTCAAGTTCTTCATATAAGGCAGGTAGGCTTTCCTTAAGCATAGCATTCAAGGTACAAGCCTTCCTGCTTAAGGCATCTGCTACTACATTAGCCTTTCCAGGGTGGTATTGGACATTGAGGTCATAGTCCTTGATCAACTCTAGCCACCTTATTTGCCTTACGTTCAATTCCTTTTGAGTGAAGATATACTTCAAACTCTTGTGGTCGGTGTATATCTCACATCGCTTCCCTAGAAGGTAATATCGCCAGGTCTTTAAGGCATGAACTACAGCTGCCAACTCAAGATCATGAGTAGCATAGTTCTCTTCATGAGGACGTAGCTGTCTGGATAGATATGCTATGACTCTGCCTTCTTGCATCAGGACACCACCGAGTCCGGTCCTTGATGCATCACAATATATCACAAATTCCTTCTGAATATCAGGTTGGCCAGAACTGTGGCGGTGGTTAAACTCTTCTTCGGCTCCTGGAAGCTCTCTTCACACTTTGGTGCCCACTCAAACTTCTTGTTCTTCTTCAGGAGCTGGGTCATGGGTCGAGTAATGCTTGAGAATCCTTCAACAAACTTGCGGTAATATCCCACGAGTCCAAGGAAGCTTCTGACTTCTTTCACATTGCTCGGTGTTTGCCTTCAGTCATGGCCCGGATCTTGGTGGGATCCACTGACAACCCTTCGGCATTCAGTACATGACCCAAGAATCCAACCTCATGCAGCCAAAATTTGCACTTGCAGAACTTGGCGTACAGTTGGTGCTCTCGAAGCTTGTCTAGGACCATCCTCAAGTGTTGCTCGTGTTCTTCTTCCGTCTTCAAGAAGACCAGAATGTCATCAATGAAGACGACAACAAACTTATCCAAATATTCCATGAAGACCTTATTCATGAGATACATGAAGTAAGCTGGCGCATTGGTCAATCCAAAGGACATGACCGTGCACTCATACATGCCATATCTGGTTGCAAATGCCATCTTCGGAATATCTTGGGGTGTTATTTTCAGCTGGTAGTACCCAGATCTGAGGTCGATCTTGGAGAAGACCTTGGCCCCATTGAGTTGATCAAACATATCTTCAATCTTGGGAAGTGGGTACTTGTTCTTGATTGTAAATTCATTGAGGGAGCGATAGTCAATGCACAAGCGGATGGTACCGTCCTTCTTTGCCACAAACAGAACAGATGATCCCCAAGGGGAGGCACTAGGGTGGATAAATCCCTTCATCAACTGCTCTTCCAGTTGCTTCTTCAGCTCTGCTAACTCTTCCGATCCCATTCTATAAGGCTTCTTATAGATGGGTCCTGCTCCGGGCATGAGCTCGATGATGAACTCAATGTCTCGGTCGGGAGGCATTCCCGGTAGTTCATCAGGAAAGACATCGGGGTATTCGCACACTACCGGTACCTGCTCCAACCCAACTTCAGTCAGACAGTTGACTTTGGTGACTTGGGCAGGAGAGGAGTTGGCAGCAAACTTAACTTCAATTCCTTGGTCATTGGTCATAGTGACTGTCCGATTGGCACAATCTAACAAGCCTTGGTGCTTGATGAGCCAATTCATTCCTAGGAACACATCCAAGCCTTGAGATCTTAAGACAATAAGGTCCGCTGAGAAATATACCCCGTTAATGACTATACCGACTCCCTTACAGCCTATCTTGGCTCTCATCTCTTCTCCAGGGGTCTGTACCACCATGGGGTTATTCATGGGTGTAGGGGTAATGCCACTTTTTAATGCAAACTCTTGGGTGACAAATGAATGCGTGGCTCCAGAATCAAACAAAACCGTTGTGGGTGCTGAGTTGACAAGGAAAGTACCCAGCACGACGTCCGGGTCCACCTGGGCTTCTTTTGTGGTGACATGATTCACACGCCCCTTGCCATTGTTGGGAGGGTTGCGGGGAGCTTGGTTTTGTGGTGGTATTCCGCGGCCTTGTCTTGGGTTCTATGCATTGGGGCGCGGGGCATCGGGCTTCTTGTTGGGGCAATACTTGGAGTAGTGTCCTGACCGACCACATCCAAAGCAAGTGACTTGGTTTGGGTTGTTGATCTTATTGCCTCCACTATTATTGGGGTTGTTGAAAGCTGGCCTGGGGTTGGCATACTAATGAGGCTGATAGTTGGTGTGAGGTGCAGGGGCTCTGTGCTCCTGATAGGTTGGCTTGACCGGGGCTGGCTGCCAGGGGCGAGGTTTCTGGCTGCTGGAGCTACCCTTGTTGATCATCTTGCGCTTACAAGTATCATCCAGAGCACATCGCTTGTCCTCAAGCATGAGTGCCTTGTTCACTAGGTCAGGAAAGGTTGGGCAGTGACACACAACAAGCGAGTATTGCAGGGTCTGATTGAGGCCTTCCATGAAGCGCTCTCTTTTGGCAGCATCAGTGCTGACATCTTCAGGAGCATTCCTAGACAGAACGCTGAACTTCTGCATGTATTCCTTGATAGTGCTACTCCCCTGCTTCAGGGCCCGGAACTCACGCTTCTTAATGGTCATAATTCCAGAAGGAATGTGGGCCTTGCGGAATTCTGCCTTGAAGTCATTCCAAGTGATGTTTTGCCCCGCATGCATGACCTTGAATCCATCCCACCAAGCCCTGGCAGTTCCCCCGAGACAGTGGGCAGCATATGCCACCCTTTCACGGTCTTCAGTGCAGCCGACTAGTTCCAATAGGTCCTCAATGGTGCGGACCCAGTCGTCTTCATCCGGGGGTTCAGCAGTCTTGATGAAGGTGGGTGGTGCATGTATCTTGAACTCTGCCAACGTGGAATGTCCATTGCCATTCCCTGCCGGCTAGTGGTTTACAGCTTGAGCAATCATCTGGAGGGCTGCAGTGTTGGCTTGGCGTTCCTCCTGGAAGGCTTGGAGAAGCTGAGCCATGTCCATGTTTGGAGGTGGTGGCGGTGGTGGAGTTTGTCCTTGGGTTTGGTCCCGACTGGCTCCTGCTCCGGCTTCTTTCTACTGGGTAGAGGTACCAGTACATGTTACAACAGGCATCCTGTTGGAGCGGTCAAGGTCTCATGATTGGGAAAAATGAGGGAAAGAAATATAGATGGGATGCCTAGTAAGGGGTGGGTGTGACACAATTTTAAGTTAAGCCACGGCCGGAAGGGCCAAACTCATGCATTAAAACCAAATGGGTGATGTAGTTGTTTACAATTTCCCGAAAGGGAAAGTACAACTTCCATCAAAACAAGTAGAAAGCAAACACAACACAACATGGTTTCATTTGAACCATTACATGGACTCGACTTCGCGTAAGGGGTACATGACCTATCCTACCTTAAGGGTTACGGACTGGCCTATCCTTGTCCTGAACGGTGTCTAAGTGGTGGAATGCTCGGTCGGGTATTTCGGCTCCCCTGGGTCTTCCTCCTCATGTTCATCTGTCTCAGTCTCTTCATCACTTGAGGGAGTGGGGGAGTGGAGGAGCTGAACATGGCGCTGCTTTGCCGGGGGCACCATGAAGAGGTTGCGATAGTCCTTCGCTGTCATACGGCATGGCTGAGATGACCCCTTGGCATGCGTGACCTGTGGGGGTCGCCCGCCTCGATAGGCTACAACGGGCTGTCCAGGGGGTGCACCATCCTTCTTGATCCTGTCCGCCTTCGTCTGAGCCAGACGGAGGAGTTTGTTGGTCTCGTGGAGTTCCTTCCAAAGCTCCACCGACTCCAAGGCCAAGTGATGTGCCAGGCTGTCATCACACAAGCTGAAGTAGGTCTGTAAACAGAGGGAAAGTCCTTCGTCCATGGGTGGAGATGGTGCGCTGCTCTCATCATCACCCACCTTACGATAAGGCAGGTAATGAGGGGCTGGCTCACTTGCCATCTCTGGCTGAAGATCTCGAAGGTGAGTCAACGCCTTGAGAGTAGTAGTCTCAACGGAGAGAAGCAGGGTCGCCATTTGGGGTCCGTCAAAGAACCAACTCGTTGGGGAGTCGTTCGCCCTCACGACTACCTCCACATGATACTCCTTCTTAGTGCTGTTGATCCAGTGCTCGTGGTAGGAGAAGGTGGGGGCTCGAGTGAACTGGCACTTCCTGAGGCTGTCCTCGAGAAGGACAGGAAATCAGGTGGTCAGGAAGTCCTCGGGTACGACGGCCATCTACAAAGGTGGAAGGGGAAGGGTCAATAGAGGAAATGCGTCCTATGTTTGGGATATTTTCCGAAAACATAGGTATATAGGTAATTCCGTAGATAGTCTCACTCTAACTAACGTCCATGCTAACTAAGGCTTCCTACAGTCAGGATGGCTCTGATACCAGCTCTGTGGGGACCCCGACTCATAAGTCGAGATCGCCGAATGCACGTGTACAGTGATCCCAGAGATCAATGCTCACTGAACACACAGAAGCTGAATAACAAGAGTCTTACATCCATACATACCGCCTTACACAAATTATGACCATTATGGTCAAGTCTTACATTGGTAAAGCCTTAAGGGCTGAACATCAAATGAAACACAAGCAGCGGAAATCTTCGTTGATAAGTAGAACCCATGCCATCTGCCTAATCCCTACAGGCATTCTAATTGGGAAGCGTCCTAGTTCGCGTGTTCTTCACCAAAGAACTCTTCCTCGAACTCCTGCTCTTCCATGCCTGGTCAATTAAATAACCAGTGGCAAGCCAACGAGTACTTTGAATGTACTCGCAAGCAACCCATTATTTGGTCTAAAGTAGCAATGCAACTGTACAACAAGTAAGCAACCAAGCTTCAACTTGTGAGGTATGCATCAATGAACTTGGGTAACCTTGAGAACAGGTTATAGATATCAACATAAATAGAGTTTGATTCAATGCCATGCCATTCAACATGTCAAGTCACCACCTTCACACAAGTAGTTCACTTCTACACACACGTGCACCGAGGTTGTAAAATTTCTGGACATAGTTTAAGTAGCACCTCCCAAATGTCCATGACCGTGGACACGGCTATTCGAATAGTTTGACACTCTGCAGAGGTTGCGCACTTTACCCAAAAGATCCGGGAAGCTTTCGTGTCATCCACGATCCCGCGGTACCTCAAGTACCCGGGGTAAGCACCCGATCACTACCTTTCCCTAGACGACACTAACATAGAGTCCACTCGATTGGTAGTAACCCCTATGCCCAACGTTTCATATCTTAAAATTGTGGAGCCTCGCTCCCGTATTTATCACAGACCACAAGCACGGGGTACCAACGGTGTGTCCGGTGCCTTGTAAAAATAGTCATGGCCACCCTACCTGGCACGACCCTGTCCCGAGAGAGTGCAACAACGACTCTCCCGTCACTAGTAATGCGGGCCCCATGCTAGTATCAGCCTAGGTAATCAATAATGCCCCATCCCATAAAGGGGTAGAGTGGTTGCACATGTTTGGTTGGGACGGTAATCACACATAAATCTAATCCATCATTTTATACACACACCAAAAGCTCTCTTTGGTACATCACTTCTTCCGCAAGTGGTGTCCATAGTTCAACATCTGCCAAGGGCATTAGGGGCACCCGATGGGATTTTCGAAAGAATGTAACCACGAAGAGTTCATGGTACACATGCATCATTTTGCATCAACTAGTCTCTTGTCAATGCAATCATGAACAAGTTAAAGTCATATGTAGGGTATGCATCATGTGGTGGTTCACAACAAGTTTACCACCGTCATATTTCATCATCATGCAATCGGTAAAAAAGGGGTACCGATGAACAAGAGGGTGTCATGGTTAAAGGGCTGCTTGCCTTGATTGGCTTGGTCTTCAAAGTCTTCAGGCCCTTCTCCTTCTTCTTCTCCATCTACTTCGTCAAACATGGGATCTAATCATCGCAAGAAAACAACGGAAAAATAAGACAATAATAAAAACAGAAAAGTCACAGTGCTTAGAAAAATGTCAACTTATTTTTGTAAAATACTAGGAGGAAAACTAAGAAGGGGAAATTCTTAGTTTTGGATTTGGAGTTAGGGGGATAGAGTACTGGATTTTTAAATAGGGATTTTATTGTTCAAATTTGAATTTAAATTTGAACAGTGCAGAAAGTGTAATGGATGTGTGTGAAAGTTACATCAATAAATAGGTGAGATTATTCTAACATTTTAGGAGTTGGAGTTATTGCATTTGAATAAATATTTTATCCTGAGGAATCTTTGGAAAAGTGACAGAAAAATAAAAAGAAAAGTGGCACTGTGCCACTGGGCCAGAAAGGCCATAGTGCAGCAGGCCCGGGGGGGAAATCAGCCCGCGCGAGGCCGCCACGTCGAAGGTGTAAATGCGAAGTACGCCTTCAGCCGACGGGCGAACTGGTGCGCGCGCGTGCATTTTTAAACCTGATGGGTGGGTCCCACCCGTCAGGGTGTGAGGCTGACGGACAGGGCCCATGGCCGTCGTCGTCTCCCTCCGTCTAGAGGCGACGGCGAGCTCGCCGGCGGCGATATAGGGAACGGGAGGATGCGTGGGTGGTACCGTTGGACTCAGGGGGATGTCGCCGTTCGGGTGGTGGTGGAGATGGTCGTCGGAGCAGCCTGGTTCGCCGACGACGAGGTCACGCGGTGGAGGTGCTTCGGGCATCGATGGTTCCGGCCGTTCCTGGCTGCAAAAAGAGTGGGGGAGAGAGGGGAAAGGGTCACCGAGGCCGCGCGGTTCGAGATCGAGATAAAACGGGGGCGGAGGAGGCCTCTACCGCGCGAACTCCAACGAGCCGAGGCGGCGGAGCTCGCACTCGATCTCGAGCTCGGGCAGCTCTGGAGACGAATGGGTGGTGCGGGAGGTTGATTAGGAGTGTGGGGGAGTGACAGGGAATGAGAGAGGGGCTCGGGGTCGCCTTTTATAGGCTGGCCGAGGTCCACCGTAGGCGTGGCCTACGGGTGCTCGCGGGATCGGCTCGGGTGGCTGTTAGAGAGGGAATGGGGGCTCGGGGGTATTCGTGGGAGGGGTTTAGGGTGCCAGGGAGAGAGAGGAGGAGAGGGACGAGCTGCGGGCGGGCCACAGGAGAGGCGCGAGCATTGGCTGAGTGGGGCGGCGCTCTGGCGCGAGCTGCAGGAGAGAAAGGAAGGCGCGGGAGCAAGTGGGCAGCCTACTGGCGTGGAGCGGACGTCGAGGGGCATCGATTGGCGCGCGGGGAAGGCTCGAGGTGGTCGGGGGACGCGGCGTCAACGGTCGAGTGCCCTGCAAGGCGCTCCAGAGCGCGACTTTGGCCGGCATCCGCGGTTTTCCCGCGTCCGCGCGCGCCCACTTGTGTCTGGAGACTACATGAGGTGTGGGCAAATGTCCTGGGGAGCCTTGGATGCTCTGGAAAGCTGAGGGAAGAGAAGGAGACTGAGAGAGAGGGAGGAATCCACTGTCTAGAGAAGAAAAATGAGGTTCTTCCTCCCTTCATCATTGCTTCCTCGGGCAGAAAAGTATCCAAGTGCTAGAGGGGGACTAGGAGGGGTTGTGGTAGAAAGTAAAACTCATGGAGATTAGTGGAAGAGGACCAAATATGGTTCTTGGTAAAGTGGCAGAAGGTGTTTGATGCTGGTTTGGGCAAGTAGTTGATTTGCATTTGTCATGAGACTCCATAGGGTGAAATGGCACATCTAACTAGGGCCTTCCACCAATCTTAAGCTCATTTGGGCAAAGTTGCCAATGCAACTTTTGTAAACCCGAGAAATTAGCAGAAATGAACTTGTGCAGATCCAGCTGAGTAAATCACTTCCCCTTGATGTACCACTTGGTGTAGCGGCCTCATTTGGTCATGTGAACATGATAACAAAAGTTGGGGTCAAGGAGAGAAAGTTGGTAGTACAAAGATGTTCAAATTTGATTCTGGTCAAAGGGGGTTTTGCGGCATTTTGGTGAACCAAAATGACCTTAATTGAGATGAGGCTTTGCAAGGTGATCACAATATGCATTCGTGACTTGATGGATTTTCCTTGGATTTTTATGAAAATATTTCCTGTAGAAATATTTCAAATCCTTGAAATGGGCAAGAATGGTTTTGGGAGGTTTTGTCCAATATTTTGAACATGACCATGGGTTGAAACTCTTATATATGGAAAATATATGTCCACTAAGTTTCCCTGATTTTCCTCAAACATTTTTGAAGCTTTAAAATAATTTTAACCAATTAAAGACAATTTCTGGCCTAAAGAAAAATCCTTTAAATAAAACAGGAAAATTACCTTTAAAATTATATTTTGTGGTTTATGGAAATCTTATATCTAATAGGTTTCAAATATACTCTTTGAAATATTTTTCATCCCCCAAATCAAGTACTTGTAGTGCAAACCTTAATTCAGGGGTTTTCCTTAACGGAGTCAGATAGTTGGGCACGAACATCCTTTAATTCCTCACCCAGCTGGGTGTTGGCATCTTGCAGATTATTTTTCTCCTGCCTCAACCATGTAAGCACATTCTTGGCGGCCTTTAACCGGCGCATGAGTTGTTGCTTGTCCGGATCTATCCCGGCGCCATCTGCAATATTATTGTCAGACTTATACACACACCGCACTTCACAAATTACTTATCTTTTGAAGCATATATTACTAGAGGTGGTCTCTTTGGCTTCCCCCGCTGCGGCTAGTGCGGCCTCAAGTTGGGCTTTGCACTCCTCCAGCTCCTGGGACAGTTGGGTATTCTTTTCTGTAAGATCCTGCACAATAAATGATCCTTAAATCAGTTATTCTAACTATTTCAAGTCTCGGGGGCTACTGGCATATATAACTGTCAAATTTTCTCACCCGTATGTCTTTTACATACTGCTCCATGGCTCTAGCTAGACCATTTTGAGTGGCACGGAGGTGCGTATCTCCCGAATTAAAGGCATCCAATGCCTCTGGGGAGAAACACGCGTCACGAAGAACTGTCCGGCGGCGCCTGTGATTCATGGCACTCTCCACCTCGGAATTGGTGGCTGTCGGTGTCAAAACCAGCGGATCTCGGGTAGGGGGTCCCGAACTGTGCGTCTAGGCAGATGGTAACAGGAGACAAGGGACACGATGTTTTTACCCAGGTTGGGGCCCTCTCGATGGAGGTAAAACCCTACTCCTTCTTGATTAATATTGATGATATGGGTAGTACAAGAGTGAATCTACCACGAGATCAAGGAGGCTAAACCCTAGAAGCTAGCCTATGGTATGATTGTTGTTGGTCCTACGGACTAAAGCCCTCCGGTTTATATAGACACCGGAGAGGGCTAGGGTTACATAGAGTCGGTTACAATGGTAGGAGATCTACGTATCGCCAAGCTTGCCTTACACGCCAAGGAAAGTCCCATCCGGACACGGGACGAAGTCTTCAATCTTGTATCTTCATAGTCTTGGAGTCCGGCGGGCGGTGATAGTCCGGCTGTCCGGACACCCCCTAGTCCAGGACTCCCTCAGTAGCCCCCGAACCAGGCTTCAATGACGATAAGTCCAGCGCGTATATCGTCTTCGGCGTTGCAAGGCGGGTTCTCCTCCAAATTCCGTGTGTTTGCCGAATAGTGTCCAGCTTCTTATCAATGTTGCGCTTCTTGGCTTCCATGCCCAATAATGGCCAGCTTCCACGCGTCGCACGAATGCGAAAAGCCAGGGTATCTTTTATGTTTTACCCCCTAGCTGTGCAAATAATCTGCCTATAAGAGAGGCAAGAATCCAGATCCAAATCAAACCATCTTCCTTCCGGAAGTACTCATCGGAGCGCTTCTGACCAAGAATCCATTCTATCATGGACCGTCGACGCGGCTCCTCTTCTCGCGCTCCCAGCCCTCCGCCAGGAGATTGGAGGAGATGTTCTGTCCCGCACAACGAGCTGGTGACGCTCCAAGCAAAGGGATATCTCCCTCCGGCCTTCATGGTCCCGGTTCGAGCCGGGTTGGCCACCTACCAAGGTGGGAAGCAAGCGGAGGCTACCCCAAGTCCCAACAAAGGGGAGCAGGTATGCTTCGTCCCCTATCTGATAAGGGGGCTCGGGTTTCCTATACATTCGTTCCTCCACGGGCTCCTAGAGTTCTATGGACTCCAGCTCCATCACCTTATGCCCGCCTCTATCCTGCATATCACGGGTTACGTAGCTCTTTGCGAGCTATTCCTAGGTGTTGAGCCCCATTTTGCACTGTGGAAGAGGCTGTTCTGCCTTGTACCCCGCTCTCACGAGGGGTCCATATATCAAGTGGGCGGCGCCGAAATATGGCGCATTGCCGGGACCGGATATCCATCCGGAACCCCTAAGAAGGCGTCCGAAGACTGGCCTTCGGAATGGTTTTACATAGAAGACGCTCCGCTGCCGGACCCTGTTCGGATTGGCCTCCCGGAGTTCAGTAATGCTCCTCTGAAGAAACGCCTTAGTTGGCATCCGCGGAGCCCCCAACTGGAGGAAAACAAGAGCGTCCATTATTTGATGTGCCGGATAAGATTACTGGCCCATTCCGGGTTGACCATGATTGGAGTCATGGAAACATGCATTACGCGGGGGGTGCAGCCACTGCAATACAGGGGCCACCCCATGTGGGATCTCAACGGGGAGGACGATGCCACCCGTCATGGCCGCAAAGGACCGGATTCGGCCGAGGATCTGGTGAAGATCCTGTCCGGCCTGTACAAGGGGGAGAAAGAGGACTTTCTCCGGACGAAACTGTTGAATGGGTTCTCCATGAATAACCCTCGGCGTTGGGTAAGCGAACACTTTACGGGCCCGACCCACGCTTTCAAAGTTTAAATTTCTTATATCATATTTTCAACGCAGGAGCTGCGTCGGGTTGTGGAGGACATGCTAAGTCCAGCTCCGCAACCCGAGGATCCAGAGAGATCCCAGGATCCGGCCTCCGAAGAGGATCCAGACATAAAAGTGGAGCTAATCGACGGGGTGTTCCACCAGCTCAGCATGGATAATGCTTTAGTCGCCATTACGGCTGACTACCCAGGACTATATCCGGCTTCCCAGGTGATTGTGACTGAAGTCCCGACACCATTATCTATTCCTTGCTCATTTCTGACCTTCGCATATGATGGTGTTTTGCAGGAAGCGCCTTCAAGGCGGGAAGCCGAGCCCACGGCGGCTGACCAACAAAGGCCAGTCCGGACCAGTAGGCAGAAGAGGAGCGCGCCGCGGACTGAAACGTCGCCGCAAAGGTATGGCTCACAGTTAATTATTTGGGGCAACGTTCCTAGGAAGAGTTTTGAGTGCTCATGACTTTTGTAGGAGAAAAAGCGCCCGCCAGACTGCGGGCGTAGAGGTTGCCAATCCAACCTCTACCAGCCAGGCTCCAGCACCTGGTCTGGAGGGGGAGGCGAGAGCAAGGCGCGAGCCGGACACTCCTCCAACGGAGGATGCCAACAGACTGTCCGCCACCAAGTCTGAGGTGGAGAGCGCCATGAACCACAGGCGCCGTGGGACAGTATTTCATGACGCGTGCTTCTCCCCTGAGGCGTTGAATGCCTTTAACATGGGGGACGCGCACCTCCGTGCGGCTCAAGATGGTTTTACCAGAGCCACGGAGCAGTATGTAAAAGACATACGGGTAAGAGAATTTAATAGCTGTATATGCCAGTAGCCCCCGAGACTTAAAGTAGTTATATTAACTGATTTAATTTGAAACGCAGGGTCTTACGTAGAAGAATACCCAACTGTCTCAGGAGCTGCAAGAGTGCAAGGCCCAACTCGAGGCCGCACTTGCTGCCGCAGGAGGAAACACAGAGACCCCTCCTGGTAACACATTATTTTAAAAAGATAAGTGGTGTGCGGCGTGCGTGCAAGTCTAATAATGACGTTGCAGGTGCTGCCGGACAAGATCCGGATAGGCAAGAACTACTGCGCCAGCTGAAGGCCGGCGAGAGGGTGCTGAATAGGGTGCAGCAGGAAAGGAACAAGCTCCAGGATGCCCACGCCCAGGTCGGAGAAGAGCTGAAAGGTGTTCGGGCCAAGCTGTCTGGCTCCGTTAAGGAGACTGAGCGGCTTCGTCGCGGCATCTATAGTAAGTGCTTGAGCGGACTCCTTTGAAAAGAAGAGTTCGGCGAGGAACTCCATTGACAAAATATGTTTTGTAGGTATACTCACAGGTCGCCCTGCAGAGGAGATGCCCGTATCAACGGGTGATCAACTTCCCGAGCTATTGCAGCTGCTCGAACGAGTTCGGCAGGCAATGAGCGGCGTCGTCCAGGCTTTATGGCCATCCCTCTCCCTACCCGAGGGCCTTGGGGAGCTTGCGGAGAAGCTTCAGGGAGTGCGGCAGCGCTTCCGTTTATGGAAGATTTCGGCCTGCCGCCAAGGTGCCAGGGAGGCTTGGGCCATGGTGAAGACGCGGTACAAGAAGGCTGATCCCAACCACATGGCCGAAGTCGGACCTTTGGGGCCCGATGGGAAGGAGATCCCTGTGAGTTTAGTATACGGCCAAGTAGAGTTGGCCGCTAAATTTTCCCAATGGGACTGTAAATTAGACAGCCTGTTAGACGGGATTGACGAGGAATACAGTCAGAAGATTTGACAATGTATTTTAAAAAGACATGTGAAATGCCTTCTAGCCGGATTGTAGATCGTTTGTCTTTGCTGACCTTTTCGCTTAAACCTCGGGACCCTAGAGTCCAGAGTGTGTCCGAATACCTTCTCGGTTAAGAAACAATTGGGGTATGCATGGAGACCAGGTGTAGGGGTCATTAGTGATTTATCAGACAAGTGCCCAACTAGTTATGTTATATTACATGGTTAGTAAGAAACATCTTCCAGGGTGAATAGTTCCGTTAAGGGTTCCTTTCCCTAGGAGGCATGCCCTAAAGTGCATGTCCGGACTGCGAAAAAAGCAGAAAAACATCTGGGGGCAGATAAATAAGTAGGTAAAAAATCATGTTTCAAGTCACCGACCGAATATTCCCTTAAGAACGCTAGCTTTCGGCTTCACCCAGTCTGAGGTACACATCCGGCTGACCCGGCAGTAACAATCGCAGAGGTGCTCCCTTTACCTCCTAGCCGAACAATCGGGAACGTAGGGGTAAGCACAGGAGCCAGGCAACCCAGCTTGGCCAAAACTTAAGTCATATCGATGCATATAATGGTGAATAAAAGGTACATGTGGAAGCTTGACACATGTGCTGGGCATGAAGCCCTTATAATTAAGCTTCTGGTAAAGAAGCCCCCAGGTATAATGAGTGCGGATGGCACATCAAGTGAATGCGAACAATGTGCAAGTAGGCCTTTAAGGGCTTTTTAGAAAAAGGGTTGAGAGAAGAAAGAGAAACAAAAGACAGCTGCAATGTAAAAGTTTGGACGGGGGAAGGGGACGAACTCTTAGTCTGGCGCTAGGCATAGAATCTTCGGAGGCGGGCTGCGTTCCATGGGTTCGGCTCGAGCCGATTGTCCGACGCATTTCGTAGACGGTACGCTCCGCCGGTCAGGACTTGACCGATGATGAAAGGGCCCTCCCATTTGGGCTTGAGTTTGTCCCTTTTCTTGTCCGACAGGCGTAGAACCAGTTCGCCAACGTTGTAAGTCTTGGCCTGTACTTCTCTGCTTTGATATCTTTGAGCCTGCTGCTGATAGAATGCGGAACAAGCCTTGGCAACGTCGCGCTCTTCCTCCAATGCATCCAAGCTGTCCTGCCGATCCAGCTCGGCTTCTCTTTCTTTGTACATGCGCACTCGAGGTGAGTCATGAATGATGTCACAGGGCAGAACTGGCTCTGCGCCGTATACCATAAAGAATGGTGTGAATCCGGTAGTACGGTTGGGCGTTGTCCGCAGCCCCCAGAGTACGGAGTCTAGCTCTTCTACCCAATGCGTGTCAGATTTCGTAAGTGACCGCACTAGTCTGGGTTTGATGCCGCTCATTATTAGACCGTTCGCTTGTTCCACTTGACCGTTGGTTTGAGGATGATAGACTGAAGCGTAATCGAGCTTAATGCCCATATTTTTGCACCATGATTTAACCTCATCGGCCGTGAAGTTCGTGCCATTATCGGTGATGATGCTGTGGGGGACACCATAACGGTGTACTACCCCGGAGATAAAGTCTATCACTGGTCCGGACTCTGCCGTTTTGACTGGCTTGGCCTCTATCCATTTGGTGAATTTATCCACCATGACCAATAGGTACCTTTTCTTGTGGGTTCCCCCTTTAAGGGGTCCAACCATGTCAAGCCCCCAGATCACGAATGGCCAGGTAATGGGTATAGTTTTGAGAGCGGTGGGTGGCATATGGCTCTGATTAGCAAAGAGCTGACAACCGACGCATCTTCAGACTAAATCCTGAGCGTCTGCCCGGGCCGTCGGCCAATAAAATCTTGTACGGAATGCCTTTCCTACAAGGGCCCGAGCTGCTGCGTGGTGTCCGCCTAGTCCGGCATGATTTTCAGCCAGAAGGTTTCGCCCTTCCTCTTCGGAGATACACCTTTGAAGGACTCCGGTTGTGCATTTCTTATAGAGTTCTCCCTCATGGACCTTGTAGGCTTTAGATCGTCGGACTATGCAGCGGGCCTCATTTTGGTCTTCGGGAAGTTCCTGCCTAAGCAAGTAGGCTAGGAATGGCTCTGTCCACGGGGCGATTACTGCCATTATGTCGTGGGCTGAATCGCCAGTTATGTCAGATTGCTCTGTGTCGGTTGGTGTGGCTGCTTCCGGTTTGTTATTTCCGGGCTCCTCTTCCCATAGTGCGGATGGCTTAAACAGCCGTTCCAGGAAGATGTTTGGAGGGACAGCGTCACGTTTTGCGCCGATGCGTGCCAATACGTCGGCCGCTTGGTTATTATCCCTGGCTACGTGGTGGAATTCAAGTCCGTCAAACCGAGCTGACATTTTTAGGACAGCGTTACGATGTGCTACCATTTTCGGATCCTTAGCATCAAAGTCTCCATTTACTTGGGATATTGCAAGGTTTGAATCCCCGCGCACCTCTAGGCGTTGAATGCCCTTGGAGATTGCCATCCGGAGGCCATGTAAAAGGGCCTCATATTCGGCAGCGTTGTTGGAGTCCGTGTACATTATCTGAAGTACATATTGGACTGTGTCCCCGGTTGGGGACGTCAATACGACGCCAGCCCCCAATCCGGCCAACATTTTAGAGCCGTCAAAGTGCATAATCCAATTGGAGTATGCGCCGTACACTTTAGGGAGTTCGGCTTCGGTCCATTCGGCGACAAAGTCAGCCAAAACTTGTGACTTTATAGCTTGCCGAGGTTTGAGTTATATCGAATGGTAAGAGCTCAATGGCCCATTTTGCAATCCTGCCCATCGCGTCGCGGTTGTTTATGATGTCGTTGAGGGGCACTTCGGAGGCCACTGTTATCGAACACTCTTGAAAGTAGTGTCGGAGCTTCCGTGATGCCATGAACACCGCATACGCTATCTTTTGATAGTGCGGGTAACGGGACTTGCAGGGGGTTAACCCAGTGGATACGTAGTACACTGGTTTTTGAAGAGGGAATTTATGCCCTTCTGTCTCGTGTTCGACGACAAGTACCGCGCTTACAACTTGATGTGTTGCCGCGATGTATAACAACATTGGTTCGCCCAGGTTGGGCGCAGCCAGGACCGGATTTGTTGCCAATATGGCTTTTATTTCTTCGAGTCCGGCAGTGGTAGCATCCGTCCACTCGAAGTGTTCGGTGCGCCTAAGGAGGCGATAGAGGGGCAATGCCTTTTCTCCTAAACGGGAGATAAAGCGGCTTAGAGCCGCCACGCATCCTGTCAATTTTTGTATTTGTTTGAGGTCTTTTGGAATATCTAGTTGTGACAGAGCTCGGATCTTAGCTGGGTTTGCTTCAATTCCTCTACCGGATACAATGAAGCCCAGGAGCTTTCCGCGGTACTCCGAAAACGCATTTATCCGGATTCAGCTTGATGTCATATGTTCTGAGGTTGTCGAATGTGAGCCTCAAGTCGTCTACTAGAGTTTTGACGTGTTTGGTTTTGACGACTACGTCGTCTACGTATGCCTCTACTATTTTGCCGATCTGGGTGGCCAGACATGTCTGAACCATGCGCTGATATGTTGCGCCGGCGTTTTTGAGTCCAAAGGGCATTGTGTTGAAGTAGAATGGTCCGTATGGAGTAATGAATGCCGTTGCGGCTTGGTCCACTTCTGCCATCTTGATTTGATGGTAGCCGGAGTATGCGTCAAGGAAGCACAATGAATCGTGTCCGGCGGTAGCATCGATTATCTGGTCGATGCGAGGGAGGGGGAAGGGATCCTTTGGGCAAGTCTTGTTGAGGTCTTTAAAATTGACACATAGGCACCACGATTTGTCCTTCTTTGGTACCATTACCAGGTTTGCTAGCCAATCCGGATGTTTGATGTCTCTGATGAATCCGGCTTCCAATAGTTTGGCTAGCTCTTCTCCCATTGCATGTCTTTTGGGTTCGGAAAATCATCGAAGAGCCTGTTTGACTGGCTTGAATCCTTTTAGGATGTTTAGGATGTGTTCTGCCAATCTACGTGGGATTCCCGGCATATCTGAAGGGTGCCAGGCGAAGATGTCCCAATTTTCCCGAAGCAATTCTCGCAGTGCGGCGTCTACATCAGGGTTCAACTGTGCCCCGATGGAGGCCGTCTTTGTCGGGTCCGTTGGATGGACCTGGAATTTTACTATTTCGTCCGCTGGTTTAAAGGAGGTGGACTTGGATCTCTTATCGAGTATCACATCGTCCCTATTCACCGTAGAGCGTAGCGCGGTGAGTTCTTCTGCCGCTAGGGCTTCGGATAGTGCCTCCAGGGCTAATGCGGCTGTCTTGCTTTTGGCGCGGAGTGCTATGTCCGGATCACTAACGAGAGTGATTATTCCGCCGGGCCCAGGCATTTTGAGCTTCATGTACCCGTAGTGGGGTACGGCTTGAAAAATTGTGAATGCCTCTCGTCCTAATATAGCGTGATATCCGCTGTTGAACGGGGCCACCTGGAACATGACTTCTTCGGATCTGTAATTGTCCAGTGAGCCGAACACCACATCGAGTGTGATTTTTCCGGTGCAGCGCACTTCCCGGCTAGGGATTATTCCTCTGAAGGTTGTGCTGCTTCGCTCAATGCGGCTCCAGTCTATTTCCATTTTTTGAAGAGTTTCCGCGTAGATGAGGTTTAATCCGCTGCCGCCATCCATGAGGACCTTTGTGAGTCGAAAGACGTCCACTATTGGACTAAGTACCAGTGCGGCTCGTGCTCGGGATGTTCGGAATTTAGGTTCGTCGTTGGCGTTGAAGGTGATGACTGTGTCGCTCCATGGATTTGTTGTCGCTACTTGGTAGACTTCGGCGAGGCTGCGGATTGTTCGTTTCCGCATATTATTTGATGCGAAGGTCTCGAAGACTGTTGATACCGTACCGGTATTGTTGGAGTGGTTTTCCGGGGCTAGAAGCTTCTCGCCACTTTTGGCCACCTGCCGTAATATCCAACATGCTCAAAGGCTATGTGTTGGGGTGGTGCCCTCTGTACTGTGAATTTTGCAGTGTCCGCTAAGCCACCCCTCCAATACGGTTCCATGCCCTTTATGGGGTTTTTGCTTTTTGGTTTTTGTACCCGGTGCCTGAGTGTAATGCACCCTTTTGTTGCGGACTGGGGTTGTATTCGGGGCCGGATTGTCCCAAAACTTAATTTTGGTTTTCCGGAAACTGTCCATCGCACAGTACTTTCGTACTATGGACGCCAGGTCGGCGAAGCGTGTAACTTCATGACGGCTGATGGCGTTCAAGATTCCCTCGTCCGTGCAATTATTGCAAAAGATTGAGACTGTGTTTTCCTCTCGGCAGTCCTTTATCCTGTCCATAACCAGGAGGAATCTGGCCCAGTAATGATGTACTGTTTCAGCGGGCTCTTGCCGGATTAGAGATAGATCGCATATGTCTGGGCGGGTGGGTGGAATTGAGTCCGGAACCCTACCCATCTCAAGGCTCATGGCCCGAGAAGTTTCCGAATTTGGAAGCTTGGAAAGTGGAATGTTGTCCAACGAGTCCGGTCCAATGCCTGAGTTTAGGTTCAATGCTTGATCGAAATCCGCCCCTCCGCGGGAATCCGGCATGGAGGGTTGGGCAGCCCGGACATGACTAGTTTTCAATACAGGAGAAGAGTCGCCGCATTGTTCCTCTACCACTGCGACGTGGTGGGTGACCTGGGGAGAGTCGATCTCTCTCAGATCGGTTTTAAGCCCAATCTGATTGTAGTCTGTAGCGACTCCCAGGGCGGCGATGCGATCCAAGAGCTCGTTTACGGACAAGAGCTCTATTGGATCCAGCCATTCGGCGAATTCCGAGCTGACGTGAAGATTGCTTTTGACGACTTGAGAGGTCATTGTCGAAGCGGTGGCCGAACAGGCGGTCATAAGAAAACCAACTAGCCGGACAGTTCGGCCGGCGGCCAAGGGTCCTTTGGCGAAAATACCGTCCTTGAAGACGGCAGGAGGCATCCTTCCTATCAGCGACGGCACAGAGGAACTCTCAATGAAAGCACCAATGTCAGTGCCAGAACCGGCGGATCTCGGGTAGGGGGTCCCAAACTATGCGTCTAGGCGGATGGTAACAGGAGACAAGGGACACGATGTTTTTACCCAGGTTCGGGCCCTCTCGATGGAGGTAAAACCCTACTCCTGCTTGATTGATATTGATGGTATGGGTAGTACAAGAGTGGATCTACCACGAGATCAAGGAGGCTAAACCCTAGAAGCAAGCCTATGGTATGATTGTTGTAATGGTTGGTGTGTCCTACGGTCTAAAGCCCTCCGGTTTATATAGACACCGGAGAGGGCTAGGGTTACACAGAGTCGGTTACAATGGTAGGAGATCTACGTATCGCCAAGCTTGCCTTCCACGCCAAGGAAAGTCCCATCCGGACACGGGACGAAGTCTTCAATCTTGTATCTTCATAGTCTTGGAGTCCGGCGGGCGATGATAGTCTGGCTGTCCGGACACCCCCTAGTCCAGGACTCCCTCAGTCCCACCCGTCAGGGCGTGAGGCTGACGGACAGGGCCCATGGCCTTCGTCGTCTCCCTCCGTCTAGAGGCGACGGCGAGCTCGCTGGCGGCGATATAGTGCACGCGAGGATGCGTGGGTGGTACCGTTGGACTCAGGGGGATGTCGCCGTTCGGGTGGTGGTAGAGATGGTCGCCGGAGCAGCCTGGTTTGCCGGCGACAAGGTCACGCGGTGGAGGTGCTTCGGGCGTCGATGGTTCCGGCCGTTCCTGGCTGCAAAAAGAGTGGGGGAGAGAGGGGAAAGGGTCACCGAGGCCGTGCGGTTCCAGATCGAGAGAAAACGGGGGCGGAGGAGGCCTCTACCGCGTGAACTCCAACGAGCCGAGGCAGCTGAGCTCGCGCTCGATCTCGAGCTCGGGCGGCTCTGGAGACGAATGGGTGGTGCGGGAGGTTGATTAGGAGTGTGGGGGAGTCACAGCGAATGAGAGAGGGGCTCGGGGTCGCCTTTTATAGGCTGGCCGAGGTCCACCGTAGGCGTGGCCTACTGGTGCCCGCGGGATCAGCTCGGGTGGCCGTTAGAGAGGGAATGGGGGCTCGGGGCTGTTCGTGGGAGTGGTTTAGGGTGCCAGGGAGAGAGAGGAGGAGAGGGACGAGCTGCGGGCGGGCCATTGGAGAGGCGCGAGCATTGGCCGAGCGGGGCGGCGCTCTGGCGTGAGCTTCAGGAGAGAGAGGAGGGCGCGGGAGCAAGTGGGCAACCTACTGGCGTGGAGAGGATGTTGAGGGGCATCGATTGGCGCGCAGGGGAGGCTCGAGGTGGTAGGGGGACGTGGCGTCAACGGTCGAGTGCCCTGCCAGGCGCTCCAGAGCGCGACTTTGGCCGGCATCCGCGGTTTTCCCACGTCCGCGCGCGCCCACTTGTGTCTGGAGGCTGCAGGAGGTGTGGGCAAAAGTCCTGGGGAGCCTTGGATGCTCTGGAAAGCTGAGGTTAGAGAAGGAGACTGAGAGAGAGGGAGGAATCCACTATCCATAGAAGAAAAATGTGGTTCTTCCCCCCTTCATCATTGCTTCCTCGGGCAGAAAAGCATCCAGGTGCTAGAGGGGGACTAGGAGGGGTTGTGGTAGAAAGTAGAACTCATGGATATTAGTGGAAGAGGACCAAATAGGGTTTTTGGTAAAGTGGCAGAAGGTGTTTGATGCTGGTTTGGGCAAGTAGATGATTTGCATTTGTCATGAGACTCCACGGGGTGAAATGGCATATCTAATTAGGGCCTTCCACCAATCTTAAGCTCATTTGGGCAAAATTGCCAACGCAACTTTTGTAAACCCTAGAAATTAGCAGAAATGAACTTGTGCAAATCTAGTTGAGTAAATCACTTCTCCTTGATGTACCACTTGGTGTAGTGGCCTCATTTGGTCATGTGAACATGATAACTAAAGTTGGGGTCAAGGAGAGAAAGTTGGTAGTACAAAGTTGTTCAAATTTGATTCTGGTCAACGGGGGTTTTGCGGCATTTTGGTGAACCAAAATGACCTTAATTGAGATGAGCTTTGCAAGGTGATCACAATATGCATTCGTGACTTGATGGATTTTCCTTGGATTTTTATGAAAATATTTCCTGTAGAAATATTTCAAATCCTTGAAATGGGCAGGAATGGTTTTGGGAGGTTTTGTCCAATATTTTGAACATGACCATGGGTTGAAACTCTTATATATGGAAAATATATGTCCACTGAGTTTCCCTGATTTTTTCCTCAAACATTTTTGAAGCTTTAAAATAATTTTAACCAATTAAAGACAATTTCTGGCCTAAAGAAAAAGCCTTTAAATAAAATAGGAAAATTACCTTTAAAATTATATTTTGTGGTTTATGGAAATCCTATATCTGATAGGTTTCAAATATACTCTTTGAAATATTTTTCATCCCCCAAATCAAGTACTTGTAGTGCAAACCTTAATTCAGGGGTTTTTGGAAAACTATTTTTTGAAAATACTATTTGGCCAAATTATTTTTGTAAGAAAATATTCTATTGCACTATACACATGGCATGATAATTGGGCAGAAGTTTTGGGGCAAGGAGATGAAGTATATGAGGTGGAGTTGTGTTGACTTTTAAAGAGCACTTGAAAATCACAGAGAGAAGAACCAACTCCAAATAAAAAGCCAAATAATGCCAAAGTTTTTGTTGGTCCAAATTTTCATGCTTTATTAATGCAAATGCCATGTTACAAAGAGCAGGGTGTGACAGAAGGGGACGACGTGGAGCCAGGGAAGACGCGGCAGTGGATGCCCAGCGGAGAGGAGTACGAGGGTTCACTGGTTCGGCTGCGTTGTGAGGCTGCCGTTGCTACAGAATAACAGGGGGTGTGGGTGAGTGGAGAGATGGCCTGGCCAGTGGTGGGAGTAGTATGGGGGCGGTGAGGCCTCCGTGGTAGCACAGCCGGCCACGAGAGGCAGGAGCAGGCAACACAACCGACGCTACTTTGGGCGGCTGGAGCAAGAAGACCAGAGGTTGAAGAAGCACTATGGACGTTGGATGGACATCATACGGTCACTGGAGTATTGACTAAGTTGACAAAGCGCTCCGTCCCCGTCAACTTAGTAGGCCCACAAGTCAGCCCAACAATATGGCGGGTCCCAGCTAGCAGGGGGTATTCATATTTTGGGCGTAATAAGGAGGCACTTCCTTACGTGCGAAGATATAGCTGGTGGGTCTGACCTGCCAGCGGGGGGGACATTTTTTTCATGAAATACAGAGGCCCTTCCTGTGGGTCCTAGCTATCATGTGGAGCAATCATTATTTTGCGCATAATAAGGAGGCATTTCCTTGCATGCAGCCGTGGACCCACCTGTCAGCCTCTCCACGTACAGTCCACTTCCGATGGATGTCGTTCATTGACCAGATTGACCAGGCCGCGCTGAGAGCACCAGGGCGGTGGACGACGGTGAGGCCTAGGAAGGGAACAACACAGAGCCAGGGAATACTCGGCAGTTGTTTCCCACGCGGAGGAGTATGAGGGTTTACTGGTTCATTTGTTGTCCCCAGAGAATAACAACAGGTGTGGGTGAGTCGAGGGATGGCTAGGCCAGCGATGGGAGTACGATGGGGCCGTGAGGCCTGCACGGCAGCATAGCCGGCCGCGGGAGGAGGGAGCAGGCAGTCCCGCTGGAGCTTGTTTGAGCGGCTGGAGCATGAAGAGCAGATATTGAAGAAGCACGACAACCATTGGATGGACATCCAACAGTCACTGATCTCATGTGTTGACTAACTTGATAGGGCGTTGCGTGTGCGTCAACCTTTTTTTATGAAAGCATACGCATCAACCTGTAGTAGGCACACAAGTCAGCATCAAATCTGTGGAAAACAGCATACAACCCATCTGCCATTATTTCTAATAATGTACAGCCCATTTGCTAATTCTTAAGATTTTTTTTGGAGCCCATCTTCTTTTTGTTAGCATTACACCCCATATCGTGGCCACGGTTAAAAAGTATAAGAAATTTTGCATATTTCGGTGCAGTCAACTATTTTTAATCCAGAAATATCGATTCACATTCAAACTATTTTGAAAAATAATTTATATAAATATAAAATCCAAATAATTGTCCGCGCATAAAAATCAATGGAATTTAAAATCTTGTAATGAAACAAATTGAAACTAATTCCCGGTTTGATGTGTTTTAAAAATGTACAACCCATTTCTGGGCAAACCGAATGAAACTCTCCTCGTCTTGAAAGATTTGCAGCCCAGCAGGGCCGATAAAGCAAGTAGGCCTTGTTTGGTTATTTCTTTAAAAATTAGAACTGGGCTAGCCATTTTCAGCAAGAAAAAACACAACTGGGCTCAAGATGTGGTAAACATAAATAAAACCCTGGCTAGATGGGCCACAGCCCCCGCACAGCCCCGTTGTTACCCTGATCCGTCGCTAAAACCAGTATAAATAACAACTGCTTCTTCCTCAAAAATAATTGTGTGACCTGCTGGGTTCCTGGTGTCAGCCCCTCGTAGTGTAATTCTCTCGTTTATTGACTACGTTGACAATGGCGTGAGCCACAGATGTCCAACCATTAGGAGGAACCATATTTTTGGGCTTGTAATATAGAGGCACTTGCTTGCGTACTGCAATGATGCTGGTGGGTCCCTACTGTCATCCTCCCCACGTACAGTCATCTCGTTGTTCCTCTCGGTTGTTGACGACGTTGACAACCCAAGAGGGCAGCGCACCGCGCACGGCGAGCGAACCAAGGCCGCAAGGCGGAGGACGATGGCGAGGCCTCGGAAGGAATGAATAGGAGCTGTGGAAGATGCGTAGGTCCAGTCGCAGGCGGAGGGGAGTACGAGGCTTGACTGGTTCGGGTGCGGGTGCGTGTTGGGGCTCACGTCGCTGGAGAATAACAGGACGTGTGGGGGAATAGAGGGAGGGACTGGCCAACGTTGGAGGGTACGTACGGTAGGGAGGCGGAGGCGCAGCCAGCCATGGGAGACGGGAGCAGACGGAGCAAACGGGGAGCAGGCGGAGCCGACGAAGCCGGAGGGAGCAGGCAGAGCCGTTGAAGAACACAAGAGATAGAAGATACACGATAGATGTTGGATGTCAATCCAATGGCTGGTAGGCAGAATCGTTTGTTGACTGGCTAGTAAGTCGACACAACCTTGGATAGGCTATTTCCTCGCGGGTCCCAAATGTCAGAATCCAAATCTGTCATGGTCAGGCAGCCTTTCCTATAAAAATTTATAGCCCATTTGATGTGCTAGTTCAAAATAAGTTTGTGGGTGCTACCGGGGGCTAATCACTTGGCTTCCCTAATGCATAGTGAGCTCAAGCAGCCGGAGAGAGTGATGTTATTTCCCTTGGGTGGGATTTGTTACAATATTTCACACTAAATTAAAAGAATGGCAAGCCATTTGCCTTGTTTCAAAGAAAATATGACAGTCACAGACGAGTTGAAAAGGGCAGGAACATCTAACTCCAGCTTACAAACTGTACAAAAGCACGAGGGTTAATTGTTCATCAGTTTTACAACAAAACCCAGGTTGAAAAGGGCAACAACATCTAACTCCAGCACTGTTTTCGGTAGTCACAGTCAAATGGATCGGTCAGGTCCATACAATGAACATCCTGGGTCGTAAAATTTACTGGATTATGACCACAATATGTTGTAAATAGAAGCCCGACACGTTCAGAACCTCTTTTGCCCACTTGAAACTCCTTTTTTTGCTCTTCGACATACCCATCCGTCAAAACCATGCTGCTGATAAACTGAAGCCTGATGGACAATAGTAACCTCACATTCAGCAGGAAGAATGTGACAAATCTAGTGTTTGCACGGTTGGCTACATATCGTTCTAGCGTTATTGTCTTCAATCAAATCTCATGAGAAGTGAGAAAATCCCGATGCTTACGAATCCACCGATTGGTTATAACTTTCTTATCCTGTCCTGTTACCTAAATAGACATGAAGATTGAAAACAGATAAGGTCTAAGAAAAGAGTGTCGAAAGAGCAACAGCTGAACGGTTAATTCTAGTACACTTTGTGCGCTTCCAATGTGCGTGAAATTATCACCTTTATATACAACTTCTCCAGACATGGAAAGCATTGCAGCAAGCCAATAATCTTGTTCAGATCAAAACTATTCATTTAGATATATAAGATCTTGACAGAATCCAGCACCATTGATAGGCCATCCATGGAGAAACTCTTCATTAAGCATAGAACATAATGTTAGTACAAAATGTGTACTCCAAGATTATATATAACTTATGCGCAGAATTTAAAATGCAGCTTATGGTTACAAGTGTAGATGATAATAAAAAGTACCTGAAGAACTGTGGAGCCAAACACCATATTGAAATGAGCATAAAGATCATGTATTACACCCAAGGTCTCCAGTTTAGGCGCAGAGAGGACGGTTATTTGCAACGGTGAATAACTAGAATCGAGGATCAACCTTTGAAGTGAACGGGCATCTTGGATGATGAGCTACCTTTCGTCAAAAGAAATTCCAATTCTTACAAGGTTAGGCGACTTTATTTGGAGACAGCCGATTCTAACTGTGAAAAAAAACACCAAGCACTCCAGGGCAGGGCAACTGGAGTGGATGATGTTGTGCAATGAGGCCTCCGATATACGAACCCGCACAAGTGAAAGTTTCTTGAGAAATGGGAGTCGAAGGTTTAGTACCAGATTGTCTGGTAGGTAGCACAGTGCAAAGCTGGCGGTGTGGAGAGAGGAGGAAAACCGCGAGATGGACATCGGTGCTGAGGGCACAAGTTCATGGTGTTTGGTATGTGGTATGTGATTTCCAGGGGAATAGTACAACTCAAGCAGCTGTAGTTTTGTGAATTCAGGGGATTTCAGCCAGGCGTCCACCGTGCAGGGCATGGTATGCTTGCTCAGGTAGCAAGACAGGATGCAGAGGCTTTAAACGGAACCCTGGTGGGAGGAGATGATGGCTCTAGGGATTTCAAAATCATTGAAGAGAGATAGCTGACAATAGTCGAGATTAAGGGGCACGGCGCGCCATAGAGGGCGCCACCGAATTGAAAGGACTTGGGTGCGGCAGCAATCCATGGTGGCGAGAAGCGCGATGATCTCGCCAAGGATGGCGTCCGGGAGATCGCTGATGCGGTCCACCCGAGATTCTATGGGTTCCTGGGATCCGGTGGGGGTGGGGTCGCTGCTTCTCCCCGCGCTGCCGGGTGCGGGGTCTACAACAGGCGTCGCTGCTGGCGGGAGCCTCGTCTTCTTGGCGCTGGGGTCAACCGACTCCATTTTCCTCGAGGGCGTCGTGTCGTGCTCACGGATTTGAGCAGAGTAAAGAATGACGAGCCTAGTTGTAGTGCGAGTGAAGAAGAAGGCGAGCTGGGGGGTTTCTATAGTAGTGAGGAAGAAGGGGAGCTGGGGTTTTCTGTAGGAGTGAGGTGAGGAATTTGGGGTACGAGGGGAGTGAGCTTGTAACACCCACGATGCGGCTATATCTCCCACGTGTCGAAGCACGACTTAGAGGCATAACCGCATGGTGGTTTAGTCGCAAGAAGGGTCATCTTCACACGATCCCATGTAACGAACAAGAATGGGATAAAGAGTTGGCTTACAATCGCCACTTCACACAATGAACATATAATTCATACATCATTCAGAGTACACACATGGTCCGACTACGGACGAAGCCAAAAGAAAAGAAGATAACCCAACTGCTAGATCCCCGATCGTCCCAACTGGGCTCCACTACTGATCAACATGAAACGAAACATAGCGATGACCAAGATCTTCGTTGAGCTCCCATCTAAGCTCGGTTGCATCACTTGCACTGGTATCATCGGCCACCTGCAGCTGTTGTGATAGTATCTGGTGAGTCACGAGGACTCAGCAATCTCAAAACCCGCGAGATCAAGACTATTTAAGCTTATAGAAAGGATGGGGTAATGAGGTGGAGTTGCAGCAAGCACTAAGCAAATATGGTGGCTAACATACGCAAATGAGAGCGAGAAGAGGAGCAAAGGAACAGTCGTCAACTAGAAATGATCAAGAGGTGATCCTGAACTCCTACTGACGTCAAACATAACCCAAAACCGTCTTCACTTCCCGGACTCCGCCGAGAAGAGACCATCATGGCTACACACGCGGTTGATGCGTTTTAATTCGGATCTGGTGTCAAGTTATCTACAACCGGACATTAACAAATTCCCATCTGCCACATAACCACGGGCACGGCTCTCGAAAGTTTATACCCTGTAGGGGTGTCCCAACTTAGCCCATCATAAGCTCTCACGGTCAACGAAGGATATACCTTCTCCCGGGAAGACCCGATCAGTCTCGGAATCCCGGTTTGCAAGACATTTCGACAATGGTAAAACAAGACCAGCAAAGCCACCCGACTGAGCTAACAAATCCCGATAGGAGCTGCACATATCTCGTTCTCAGGGCACACCGGATTGTCCAAACTTCCGGTAGGCCATCCCAGAGTTGCCCCTGGTGGCCACCGGCGGCTGACAGGTTGGGCCAACACTCACGACGAGCACTGGCCCGGGGGGGTTAAAATAAAGATGACCCTTGAGTCTGCAGAACCCAAGGGAAAAATGCTTAGGTAGGCAAATGGTAAAACCAAGGTTGGGCCTTGCTAGAGGAGTTTTATTCAAAGCGAACTGTCAAGGGGGTCCCATAAATCACCCAACCACGTAAGGAACGCAAAATCAAGGAACATAACACCGGTATGACGGAAACTAGGGCGGCAAGAGTGGAACAAAACACCGGGCATAAGGCCGAGCCTTCCACCCTTTACCAAGTATATACATGCATTAATTAAATTAGAGATATTGTGATATCCCAACATAATCCTGTCCACCATGGAGCAATCTTCAACTTTACCTGCAACTAATAATGCTATAAGAGGGGCTGAGCAAAGCGGTAACATAGCCAAACAATGGTTTGCTAGGAAGGGTAAAAAAGGTTAGAGGCTGACATGGCAATATAGGAGGCATGGTAAACAAGTGATAGGTAGCGCATCATAGCGATAGAACGAAGTAACTAGCAAGCAAAGATAGAGGTGATATCGAGGGTAATGGTCATCTTGCCTGAGATCCCGATAGGAAGAAGAACGAGTCCATGAAGAAGACAAACGGACGTAGTCGAACGAATCCTCACAACTCCGGAATGAAAGCGGAGCTAACGAGAGAAGCAAACCGGAAAGAAGCAAGCAACATGGTAAACACACAAGCATAAACATGTCATGATGCACAAACAAGTATGATGCATGTCCGGTTTAATAAGGCATGGCATGGCAAAGTGCAACAAACAATACTACAAGTTAAGTGGAGCTCAATATGCAACGAGTTGCATATTGACGAAACACCACATCGAACTATTTTAGTTTACTCTCGGTTAGGTACACAACAATATTAAATGTTATTAACATGGCAAGAGGTGAAGCATAAGTAAACTAACTATTTAGGCCAGTTTAAATGAGGCCGGAAATAACAAACAACAATTCCGGAAAATCCTCATGTGCATTTAGCAAATTAATGGAAACAACAAATATAAACATTTTAAATTGTTGTTATCATGATGTAGATGACATATTCAAGTTTTATGCAATTTTTATGAAAATGTTGACAAGAGCATGTTATGAAGCATTTGTCACCGTGGTGGAACGAAAGGGGTGCCACGGCAACTACAACGGAAATGGTGCCACGGCAACATTCCGGTGATCCAACAACTCATTGAGATGTCGGTGCAAAAGAAAGTGGCGTGAGCGTCTCATGAAAAGATGGTGGGGTGCTCCCGGTTACCGGGTTCCCCTAAGACAACGGCATAGTAACGAGGAGGAACAAGCAAATGACAATTCGGACACGGTGCAACACGGGCATCTCATACAACACACATTCATTTGTTCGCGAGCGTCGTCTTGGGTTTATACCTTCGAAGCGTGCATTTCGGAGCGGGTCGAGTTCGACGAAGGAAGTAGTGGTACACGGGCCGTAGTGGAAGTAGTCGTTCTCGCGACGGTAGTGGAAGTAGTTGTACAAGTTTTGTAGATGTTCGGGTCCAGCGAGGAACTTGACGTCCTGGTACTTGGCGTCCACTCGGCCTTGACGGTGATGAAACAAAACGCGATGGTTGTGGTACTCGGCGAGTCCGCCTAGTCGTAGACGGACTTGAGGTACTCCGGGGCAGATGTCTCAACGTTGCGACGGCGGTCTTGGAGGTTACTGAGCATGGATGTGAAGGTGGACTGCCCAACTAACCACGGGGCATAAAAAGAGCAACTGCTCGAGGTTGAGATCGGGAAGGGGAGGCGCAAGCGAAGCGGAGCTGCAAGAGGAGCTTCGCCACGAGCAGAGGTGGATGGTCATGGTGTGGAGATGGGCCGGGATAGGGGTCCGACGAGGTAGGTTTGAGGAGGTGAGCGCAGCAACGACTTGTCGTTGAAGAGGAGGTCAAGACGGTCGGCCACCAGGGAGATAGTTGGCGCGACGCCGGTGCGTGGACGACGCGCGGATGGGCTTGAGGCGCAGCAACGGTGAGGCAGTGGAGGCACTGGTCGCAGAGGTCAGGACAGCGCTTGGAGCTCGGAGTAGCGCGTGGCGGACGGAGCAACTCCGGCAGTGGCGCTCAAGCTGCAGGAGGCGAGCGAGGAGGAGAAGCAGGAGGGCGATGTCGAGCTTGGCGACGCCTCTAGCCGGAGATGATGATGGGGAGGCGGTCATGGTGTCAGGGACGATGGATCCGGGCGGCGGCGGCGGCTCGGGAGCCTCTCCCGATCAGGAGGAGGATGGAGAAGGCCGAGCGAGTAGGTGGCGGCGCGAGGGACGCTGGCAGTGGGGTCGCACGCGAGGTGGTTCTCCTGTGGGTGGCGGCACACGGGAGATTGGCGGGGAAGCATGGGCGAGGTAGATCGGGAGGAGCGGGGCTCTGCTCCTCTCTGGCGGCGCGAGCAGGGGAACGAGAGAGAGGGGAGAGCGAGGGGAGATGATGGCTCTGGGGATTTCAAAATCATTGAAGAGAGATAGCTGACTATAGTCGAGATTAAGGGGCATGGCACGCCATAGAGGGCGCCACCGAATTGAAAGGACTTGGGTGCGGCAGCAATCCTTGGTGGCGAGAAGCGCGATGATCTCGCCAAGGACGGCGTCCGGGAGATCGCTGATGCGGTCCACCCGAGATTCTATGGGTTCCTGGGATCCGGTGGGGACGGTGTCGCTACTTCTCCCCGTGCTGCCGGGTGCGGGATCTACAACAGGCGTCGCCGCTGGCGGGAGCCTCGTCTTCTTAGCGCTGGGGTCAACCGACTCCATTTTCCTCGAGGGCGTCGTGTCGTGCTCACGGATTTGAGCAGAGTAAAGAATGACAAGCCTAGTTGTAGTGCGAGTGAAGAAGAAGGCGAGCTGGGGGGTTTCTGTAGTAGTGAGGAAGAATGGGAGCTGGGGTTTTCTGTAGGAGTGAGGTGAGGAATTTGGGGTACGAGGGGAGTGAGCTTGTAACACCCACGATGCGGCTATATCTCCCACGTGTCGAAGCACGACTTAGAGACATAACCGCATGGTGGTTTAGTCGCAAGAAGGGTCATCTTCACACGATCCCATGTAATGAACAAGAATGGTATAAAGAGTTGGCTTACAATCGCCACTTCACACAATGAACATATAATTCATACATCATTCAGAGTACACACATGGTCCGACTACGGACGAAGCCAAAAGAAAAGAAGATAACCCAACTGCTAGATCCCCGATCGTCCCAACTGGGCTCCACTACTGATCAACATGAAACGAAACATAGCAATGACCAAGATCTTCGTTGAGCTCGCATCTAAGCTCGGTTGCATCACCTGCACTGGTATCATCGGCCACCTGCAGCTGTTGTGATAGTATCTGGTGAGTCACGAGGACTCAGCAATCTCAAAACCCGCGAGATCAATACTATTTAAGCTTATAGAAAGGATGGGGTAATGAGGTGGAGCTGCAGCAAGCACTAAGCAAATATGGTGGCTAACATACGCAAATGAGAGTGAGAAGAGGAGCAAAGGAACGGTCGTCAACTAGAAATGATCAAGAGGTGATCCTGAACTCCTACTTACTTCAAACATAACCCAAAACCGTGTTCACTTCCCGGACTCCACCGAGATGAGACCATCATGGCTACACACGCGGTTGATGCATTTTAATTCGGATCTGGTGTCAAGTTATCTACAACCGGACATTAACAAATTCCCATCTGCCACATAACCGCGGGCACGGCTCTCGAAAGTTTATACCCTGTAGGGGTGTCCCAACTTAGCCCATCATAAGCTCTCACGGTCAACGAAGGATATACCTTCTCCCGGGAAGACCCGATCAGTCTCGGAATCCCGGTTTGCAAGACATTTCGACAATGGTAAAACAAGACCAGCAAAGCCACTCGACTGTGCCAACAAATCCCGATAGGAGCTGCACATATCTCGTTCTCAGGGCACACTGGATTGTCCAAACTTCCGGTAGGCCATCCCAGAGTTGCCCCTAGTGGCCACCGGCGGCTGACAGGTTGGACCAACACTCACGACGAGCACTGGCCCGGGGGGGTTAAAATAAAGATGACCCTTGAGTCTGCAGAACCCAAGGAAAAAGGCTTAGGTAGGCAAATGGTAAAACCAAGGTTGGGCCTTGCTGGAGGAGTTTTATTCAAAGAGAACTGTCAAGGGGGTCCCATAAATCACCCAACCGCGTAAGGAACGCAAAATCAAGGAACATAACACCGGTATGACGGAAACTAGGGCGGCAAGAGTGGAACAAAACACCGGGCATAAGGCCGAGCCTTCCACCCTTTACCAAGTATATAGGTGCATTAATTAAATAAGAGATATTGTGATATCCCAACATAATCCTGTCCACCATGGAGCAATCTTCAACTTTACCTGCAACTAACAATGCTATAAGAGGGGCTGAGCAAAGCGGTAACATAGCCAAACAATGGTTTGCTAGGAAGGGTAAAAAAGGTTAGAGGCTGACATGGCAATATAGGAGGCATGGTAAACAAGTGATAGGTAGCGCATCATAGCGATAGAACGAAGTAACTAGCAAGCAAAGATAGAAGTGATATCGAGGGTAATGGTCATCTTGCCTGAGATCCCGATAGGAAGAAGAACGAGTCGATGAAGAAGACAAACGGACGTAGTCGAACGAATCCTCACAACTCCGGAATGAAACCGGAGCTAACGAGAGAAGCAAACCGGAAAGAAGCAAGCAACATGGTAAACACACAAGCATAAACATGTCATGATGCACAAACAAGTATGATGCATGTCCGGTTTAATAAGGCATGGCATGGCAAAGTGCAACAAACAATACTACAAGTTATGTGGAGCTCAATATGCAACGGGCTGCATATTGACGAAACACCACATCGAATTATTTTAGTTTACTCTCGGTTAGGTACACAACAATATTAAATGTTATTAACATGGCAGGAGGTGAAGCATAAGTAAACTAACTATTTAGGCAAGTTTAAATGAGGCCGGAAATAACAAACAACAATTCCGGAAAATCCTCATGTGCATTTAGCAAATTAATGGAAACAACAAATATAAACATTTTAAATTGTTGTTATCATGAGGCAGATGACATATTCAAGTTTTATGCAGTTTTTATGAAAATGTTGACAAGAGCATGTTATGAAGCATTTGTCACCGTGGCGGAACGAAAGGGGTGCCACGGCAACTACAACGGAAATGGTGCCACGGCAACATTCCGGTGATCCAACAACTCATTGAGATGTCGCTGCAAAAGAAAGTGGCGTGAGCGTCTCATGAAAAGATGGTGGGGTGCTCCTGGTTACCGGGTTCCCCTAAGACGACGGCATAGCAAGGAGAAGGAACAAGCAAATGACAATTCGGACCCGGTGCAACACGGGCATCTCATACAACACACATTCATTCGTTCGCGAGCGTCGTCTTGGGTTTATACCTTCGAAGCGTGCATTTCGGAGCGGGTCGAGTTCGACGAAGGAAGTAGTGGTACACGGGCCGTAGTGGAAGTAGTCGTTCTCGCGACGGTAGTTGAAGTAGTTGTAGAAGTATTGTAGATGTTCGGGTCCAGCGAGGAACTTGACGTCCTGGTACTTGGCGTCCACTCGGCCTTGACGGTGATGAAACAAAATGCGATGGTTGTGGTACTCGGCGAGTCCGCCTAGTCGTAGACAGACTTGAGGTACTCCGGGGCAGATGTCTCAACGTTGCGACGGCGGTCTTGGAGGTTACTGAGCATGGATGTGAAGGTGGACTGCCCAACTAACCACGGGGCATAAAAAGAGCAACCGCTCGAGGTCGAGATCGGGAAGGGGAGGCGCAAGCGAAGCGGAGCTGCAAGAGGAGCTTCGCCACGAGCAGAGGTGGATGGTCATGGCGTGGAGATGGGCTGGGATAGGGGTCCGACGAGGTAGGTTTGAGGAGGTGAGCGCAGCAACGACTTGTCCTTGAAGAGGAGGTCAAGACGGTCGGCCACCAGGGAGATAGTTGGCGCGACGCCAGTGCGTGGACGACGCGCGGATGGGCTTGAGGCGCAGCAACGGTGAGGCAGTGGAGGCACTGGTCGCAGAGGTCAGGACAGCGCTTGGAGCTCGGGGTAGCGCGCGGCGGACGGAGCAACTCCGGCGGTGGCGCTCGAGCTGCAGAAGGCGAGCGAGGAGGAGAAGCAGGAGGGCGACGTCGAGCTTGGCGACGCCTCTTGCCGGAGATGATGATGGGGAGGCGTTCCTTGTGTCAGGGATGATGGATTCGGGTGGCGGCGGCGGCTCGGGAGCCTCTCCCGATCGGGACGAGGATGGAGAGGGCTGAGCAAGTAGGTGGCGGCGCGAGGGACGCTGGCAGTGGGGTCGCGCACGAGGTGGTTCTCCTGTGGGTGGCGGCGCACGGGAGATTGGCGGGGAAGCATGGGCGAGGTAGATCGGGAGGAGCGGGGCTCTGCTCCTCTCTGGCGGCGCGAGCAGGGGAACGAGAGAGAGGGGAGAGCGAGGGGAGATGCTCGCTAGGGTTAAGAGTTGGGGCGAGCTGGGCCTCGGGCCATGGAGGAGCTGGGCTGCGGATGGGCCTAGATGTCCTGATGGGCTCTCTCTCACTCTAAAAAAATAGAGATGAGAAAGAAAAGAAAAAGATGTTAGAGGTGAAGCTTGAGCAGGAGGGTATATTTCCCGGAATCATAAAAATGAGCTTGATCCAAGAAAAATAGAAAAGAGGCACGAATGCAAGATTTAAATTCAAACTCATTTGAATATCATTCAAATGGGTTTGAATTGGGACTAGGTTTTTGAAGTTTCCAAAAATGTTGAGGATTTAGGTGGGGCTCCGGAAAATGACGAAATAATTTATTGGACAAAGTTTGAGGTCAAGAAGTGAGATAACAAAGGCATGGGGAATTATTTTGCAAGTGTGTCAAAGGTAATTCCACATCAATGGAATATTTTATAATACCTCCCTAATATTGGGAGGATAGGTTATAAAGAGAAGTCACCCTTTCCTCGATTTAAAAGGATCAAAGATCCATACAATTTATTTAGTTGAGTTTTTAAAAATTAAATGACATGATGGCATGATTCAATGCGAATGATGCAACAAACAAAACAAATCACATGACGAAACTCGGAGTAGCTGGAAGTCTTCTGGAGCGTCGGTCTCGGGGCGTTACAGAGCTGACGTGAGGTGGGTGGGAGCGAGGAGGAAGAAGAGCACCCAGGTTTTTTGGGGGGCGGTGTGCTGGGTGTGGGTAGCGCCTCTCATTCAGTAAATATATGGGCTTTTGAATTGATTTTACTATTTACTAGTGTGGATGGGCTATTTTGTCTTGGGCCCAGAGAAACAATTACTACTAGTATAGTGGAGACACTCTACAGCTACCCATAAAAACAATTACTACTAGTACAGTGGAGACACTCTACCGCTTCTGGCTCCTCCTAGGTCATTGAAACGTCTCCCTCTACTGAATGTCGTTATACGTTTGTCAACTGACATGCGAGCCATGCAGCGCGCGGGCCCAAATGCCATCCACCAAATTAGAAGGTAGTATGCAGGTGGAGAGTCTCCCTGGTCATAGCGCGGTAGTAACGAGCAAACGTATCACAAAACCCCACCTCCCCGCAGTCTAAGTTTGACGGGTGAAGCAACCATCATTTCACTCTTCCCTGAATCCCCTTCTCCCTCACTGTCTTCAAGAAAGGCAACACTCGCATCTGCCACTGTTCTTCTCTCCCAACGAAGGGAAGGTAAGTGGATCCGTGATGTTGGTATATTTTCATTTACACAAAAAAAGAACTTTTGCAAAGCAATAACCGATCCTCACTCTCTTTTTTGTTTCATTGTCATTGCGATTGTGTTTTCCTTTTAGTGGTCTCCTAGTATTCGTCAGTTTCATGATGGACCAAGGAGAACCAGGCAAAGATCTACCAATATTGGAGTAGACACGGGAGGTTGATCCCCACGAGACAGAGAGCTCCAAGAAGATGGAGGCAGCCACCGAGCCGACCCCAGATACGCTCACGACCACTACTGAGATGGGCAACGCACTGTTTGAGGTTACAACCCGTGGCACTGCAGGAGCAGTTTTCCCCCTTCGAGGATGCCCCCCCCCCCCCCGCTGAGCTTCCCAAGGTGATTTTCTTCTTTGCCGATCTCGATTGAGGTTTTTCATCTAAGTATGTGGTGATTAATAATGCAAAATTTTATTAGCTTCGATGCGATGCTTTACATAGTGGTTTAAATAACTTGTGTTTCTTATACTGAAAAGTAATTCAGAATTTGTTTCTATTTCAATTAGGGCCCTAATGCAGACAAGGATTGTGTGGTTGTACATGTCACTCGCTATGAGGCGGATGACCTGAATATACGCACTGGGAAAACAGAGTTCTTAGGCTGTTGGATCCTGGAAGCCATTTGCAGTTATACCAATGAAGAGTTGTATTCCAACCTCACTGTTGTCAGGCGTGTTGTCCAGGGTGTACTGAAGCAGAAGAAGTTCAAAGCTACTCCTTCGTTTGTGAGGCATACTGTTCCTGTCAAGCTTACGCAGGAAGATGACGTGGCATGCCTCCACAAACAAGTTTATCAGTAGCAAGGCCACAAGGTTGTCTTCATGAAGGTTCACAGGATTGAGGTGCTGCGGGACGTCCTCGATGATGTTCATGGCAAGGTCCGTCTTATGTCCAGCCCAAATTAGATCAAGGCATGAAATAGTTGCCCTATCTAGTGTTTAATAGTAGTTTGGATTGTGTCTTGTTATCCGAACCTTCCCTGTTATCGACCCCTTTGGGGCTAGTACTCTGTTTGAATCCGACTATGTGAACTGCTGCTACTTTTGTGTGCCCGTGAATCATGTGAGAACCATCATAATTGTTGCAGAGACAGATGTGTCCTCACTAGTTTTTTCATGAATATGGCATGGTAAGACATAAGTTGTCACGGTTTATCATACGAGCATTGTGTGTTTTGATGAAATAGAGCACTCTTTCGAGAACTGTGCACCGACGTATACATAAGTACTTGTAAACACTATTGGTGCTACCCCACTTGTAAGCAGTTGTGCAAAACATGGCACATTGGCTCAGCTCGCTTCAACACTAGGCTATCGACAAGCTAACAATCAACAATCTGTTGTCTGACATATAAGCAACTATGTATCTTGTTACAGTGGTTCATGCAGTTAACTGAGGCCACAATGTAAATTCCAAACGTTCACACGCTAGTCCAACGCTCATGTGGAACACTCACATTAAACTCGTCTTCATAAAAAACATGAAAAGCATAAGTTAAGCAATTTTATACATCTCTATGATTCATAGAACATAAAAGTTGTGAGAAGGTTTACAAATCAGGAAAAAACAAACAAGGCTTCTCTGAGCAAAGGGCCTCCCGGAAGGCTTAAATTACCTGGAGTTCACTCTGGTTTTTTCTTGTTGCCACCATCCAGGGTTAGGTTCTCTCATTCCAGAATAACCAATTATAATTGTGGTCTCAGCTGGAATGCTGAACTGAACCATGCATTGTACTGACCAGGTGAAATTCTTGTGCATTCCACTTAATTTAAGCACCGCTATTTGCAGAAATAAGCAGACCACAATGCCTCTTGTCCGCGCACCTGTCCAAAAAACTGTCGTGCAGCCGTGCCAGCTAGTCCTCGGTCCATGGATGAACTGGTAGAAAGTGCATTCCGGACTAGGATGCAGTTGTTTTTGCTCGTCCCTGCACTGCAATCAGGAAGTAAAATGCATGAATCAGCTTCTTTTAGATTGTGTTGGTCATTCTACCTTAGTTACTACCAATGTAGGAATACCTTGAAGACTAGAGGTTAGACGACGACAATGGTGGATAGCCATCTCATTTTGCGCAGTTCTACTAAAACTGATGTGTTCTTTTGACTGCGCGGATAGAAACAACACGGAGATAGACATCCTGAAACGATATGGAGACAGACATCCCTGTTTGCGCAAATACGAAATACGGTTATTTAAGCAGTGACAGATATTTGCAGTGGCGTATGATTAACAACAACATCTATTGTGTTATAATTGGCACTAGATTGACAGTATGAAGAGTCCTTAAGTAAGTAGCATCACATCACATCAACAATGCCACTGGATTAACATGCAGAACAATAGCATTAGTATTACTGTCATGAGAGTAGCACATGGTCAGTAAATGTGCAATCAAATTTGTGCAGTTCCACTGGGATGAAGCAATGTTAGCGGTGTGAGATTTAAGTGTAACTGCAAAAACACAATTCATGGGAAATAAAGCAAGACGGAAGCACTTCATAAAATGGTGGTGGCATTGCTTCAATTTATCGACAGCACTAGACCATTACTTATAGTGACATTAGGTTGCATTGCTTAATGCTTCATGTGATTTTACGTTAACGGTAGCGATATTGGTGTAGGGACAGCAGGGGCATAAAGTGGTGAGGCAGATATGGCTGCCGAGAGCGGGAAACACTCAGGCAGCATGTCTGCATTTGTCCCATTTTTTATCTCCTCGGGGACATTTTCCTATGTGAGCATAGGAAATCTAGACCTGCTCATTCTCATTTGTGTTGTCCCCCAACACCCGTCACTTTCTTTCCTTTTTCAACCAAGAGATAGGTCCACTTCCCCTATGCTTCGCCATACACCATGCTTTCTTCGTCTTTTCAACCAAGAGATTGGTTGGGTAGCTAGTATCTACTACTTTCCCCCGTTTCCTCTTAGAACCAAGTCCTAGATTCATGCTACAACTTTCCCACTTTCTTCCCAGTTTGAACCACTCTTAGAGTCGACTGTATGAACTAGCTTTACCTCTAATAATAGTAAAAGTCAAGGTGGCTTGGGAACAGCGGACGGAAGTAGAAAAAGATCCACACAAAGGGAGCTAGGGCAGTAGAGCAAGGCAGGTGTTCCATTTCGAAGGAATATATACCTAAGGGTCGTCGGCATGTGGCAAAGATGGCGTCGGGAGGCTGCATCTTAGCCACAATACTGCAGGGAGGAAGAAGGGGTCGGAGGCCCTCCCAAGCCGGCGCTTTCTCGGAGAGAACGGCATGGCCGCTGATCAGGACACGCGGGCAGCCGTTGATCTCCTCCCTCACCGCTGACGACAGCGTGATTGATGCACCTACCCCGTTGCCCCGGTCGAGGTTGTCCGGCTGGATTTGTGACCAGCCGTGAGCTGAGAGAGAGTGTGGCCACCTATGTCTTACTTAGATCTGGAGAGCATGAGAGAGTGGACAAGAGGAACCCTAGTAAAGCACGCGCTAAGGCTCCTGCTTATATATATAGTGGAGTGATTTTGTTGTACCAGCTTCAAAAAAATGCGCTCCTACGTGTACCCGTGAGTGTGTGTGAGAGAAGTAGTGCGTGTGTGCACTGCTTCTCTTTGTGAGAGTACAATATACTATGCCCAAAGAACGTTCGCCGCAAGAGTAATAGTATAAGTGTGTGACGTTTGAGCTAAAATAAATGTGCGCAACCTCTTTTGTTTTTTAGAAGTTCTGAGGGTAGGGTGTGAAGAGCACATATGTGCGTGACGTCTACCTGCAGATAGACGGTGGGTGCTACGCGACAGTCTGCGAGAGGACTTGGGAGAGTCGTGACTCGTGAGGGTCCGTGTGCGTAAGAGAGAGGGGGCACATATCAATGCAATGCATGTGTCCGTAAATCATTATTCGACAAACGTTCGCCACAAGCCTTTTCCTGACGAACGCCATAAGAACACTTAGATCGGCATCCGACAGTGTCAGTTTTGCCATGTCATTTAACAGAATAGCCACTCCTCCTACACACAAATCTTCCACGTGAGTGTTAGCAACTGCCGTATGCTCCCTCTGTTTTGAGATGCAGTGCATATATATTTAATGAAAATTCGAACCTCACAAACTTTTACCGAGTTTTCTTGTACCAAATTGCACATGTAGAATACCCTGTATATATCATGTCATTCATCTTCGAGAGGTAGCTATAAAGATGGGGGAGGAGTCTACAAAGAAATACCATCGTATCACCCGCAGCAATTTCAACCATCCTTTGGTGTCAAGGAATATCATAGGAACTCTATATGATATGCTTTTTTCCTTTAGAGCCAATTGGTTCATAGGAATAGATTCATATACTCCATATTTCAAAATAGATAAACATGATATCATTTCTATAGGTTTAGAGCCACTTGGTTCATATGAATGGATTCCTATACTCCCTTAATTTCAAAGGAAAATAAACATTAGCGTATATTCAATAGAAAAGTTCCTATGATATGAACCAAATTACATCTCTTTTCTAATCCGTCCTCATAGGAATTGAGATACATGTCATCTCTAGATTCAATAGAAAAGTTCCTATGATGTGAACCAAATGACATCTCTTTTCCAATCCCTACTCATAGGAATTGAGATGCTCCATGTCATCTCTTTCCCTACAACTTCCATGTATACATCTTCTATTCCTAAATAGATAGTACAACCCACTAGTAGCTTTTTTCCAAAACATGCAACTATGGCACAAGAACTATATAGTGTGACAATAACTTTGAAAGATGGTCGCTGGATGAAGCTAATCTGCAGTGCAGAGATGTCAAATCCGAGCACTACTTGCTGTTGGATATCATCAACATTCCACCAGATCTGCCACATGTACAATTTAGAAGACTCCATGGTTGAACTTAAGCATAATGAACAAACCTCAAAACACAAGCACTTCTTCTTTGTTCTAGAATCTTCTGTATCATAATTGATTTTTTTTCTAAATGAATTGCCATTATTTGTTTTTGACTTTATGCTTTACAATGCACAACCCCATGAATCTTGACATTTTTATAAAACTAATTGATTTTGAATGAGATGAACTATAAGAACTAAACGAACATCTACATCATGCATATATGACTCAAAGCTTTACATGCTATAGTGTGTATTTATTCATAATTTGGTTTCGAAATCTCATGCGTTCAATGCATGTATACCTTACTAGTTTTGAGTAGAGTAGCAAATTTCCCGCGGCCCCGGGTATATCAAAATGCAGGGCCCATGCATCATTGCCTTTCGGTGGAACCTACGTCCACAATTTTTTGTATGTACTATATCTCCACTGGTCCCTGAACCCAAAATTTTGCCTCGTTCCTGTAAAACCAAGCGGCCCACACATATTTAAGGTGTCGACTCGAACCCGTTTGCTACGACGTGGCCCCGCACGCTGTAGTACTCCTACAAACCCTACCGCCGCACTCACAATCGGTTTTCTTCAACAGGATGAGGGAGAAGACGATTTGTAGTGGAGGCGCTTTCAAAAAAAGGATCTGTAGTGGAGACCCCTACCCTAGGGTGCCCTAGGTAGCTGTCACATGCATCATTGTTTTCTCTTTTCTTTATGCTCTTGCGCCCTAGAGTGAAATGATGGTTGCTTCATCTGTTCAGCTTAATGCAGGAAAGGTGGGGCTTTGTGATTTGACCCCTCATTGCTCATTTTCTACTACTACGGCGCTATGACCGGGGTGCCTCCAATTCCAACCGCTGCTCCGAACTGTATCTCAATTCCAGCGCACGTGGAACAAGATGGTGGATGAGCCACATGTCGGCCAAAGGGGTCCTGCTAAGGATGGCGCCATTTCGTGTGCGGACTGATCCTGCTTGAGTTGCTACGCCAACACGACAGGAGCAGCCTACCACTTGGTTTTGCTCCTTGGTGAATCCTGACTATATTGATCTAAAAAGATACGTGTTGAACTACCCTCTCCGTCTCATTTTTTTATTTTTAGGAGTCTCGGTTTATAGGGCGTTGATTTTCCTTGAAGAGGAAAGGGTGATGCAGCAATAGTAGCGTAAGTATTTCCCTCAGTTTTTGAGAACCAAGGTATCAATCCAGTAGGAGGCTCCTCAAAAGTCCCACGCACCTACACAAACAAACAAAGAACTCGCAACAAACGCAATAAAGGGGTTGTCAATCCCTTCACGGACACTTACGAAAGTGAGATCTGATAGAGATAGTATGATAAGATAAATATATTTTTGGAATTTTATGATTTAGATTAGAATAGTAAAGATACAGATAAAAGTAGATTGAAAGCTTATATGATAAAAGATAGACCCGGCGGCCATAGGTTTCACTAGTGGCTTCTCTCAAGATAGCATAAGTATTACGGTGGGTGAACAAATTACTGTCGTGTAATTGATAGAAAAGTGAATAATTATGAGATTATCTAGGCATGATCATGTATATAGGCATCACGTCCGCAACAAGTAGACCGACTCCTACCTGCACCTACTACTATTACTCCATACATCGACCACTATCCAGCATGCATGTAGAGTATTAAGTTCATAAGAACAGAGTAACGCATTAGGAAAGATGACATTATGTAGAGGGACAAACTCATGAAATATGATATAAACCCCATCTTTTTATCCTCGATGGCAACAATACAATACGTGTCTTGTTGCCCCTGCTGCCACTGGGAAAGGACACCGCAAGAATAAACCCAAAGCTAAGCACTTCTCCCATTGCAATAAAGATCAATCTAGTAGGCCAAACCAAACAGATAATTCGAAGAGACTTGCAAAGATAACTCAATCATACATAAAAGAATTCAAAGGATATTCAAATATTTCTCATAGATAAACTTGATCATAAACCCACAATTCATCGGATCTCGACAAACATACCGCAAAAAGAGTTACATCGAATAGATCTCCAAGAAGATCGAGGAGAACATGGTATTGAGATCCAAAAAGAGAGAAGTAGCCATCTAGCTAATAACTATGGACCCGAAGGTTTGTGGTAAACTACTCACAACTCATCGGAGGGGCTATGGTGTTGATGTAGAAGCCCTCCATGGTCGATTCCCCCTCCGGCGGAGGCTCCAAGATGGGATCTCGCGGATACAGAAGGTTGCGGTGGTGGAATTATGTTTTCGTGGCTTGTTCTGATGTTCTAGGGGTACGTGGGTATATATAGGAGGAAGAAGTAAATTGGTGGCTGATAACCCACAAGTATAGGGGATCGCAATCTGTTTTCGAGGGTAGAGTATTCAACCCAAATTTATTGATTCGACACAAGGGGAGCCAAAGAATATTCTCAAGTATTAGCAGCTGAGTTGTCAATTGAACCACACCTGGAAACTTAGTATCTGTAGCAAAGTGTTTAGTAGCAAAGTAATATGATACTGGTGGTAACGGTAACAAAAGTAAAGACAACAAAAGTAATGTTTTTGGTATTTTGTAGTGATTGTAACATTACCAACGGAAAATTAAATAAGCGAGAACCAGTATATGGAAAACTCGTAGGCACCGGATTAGTGATGGATAGTTATGCCGGATGCGGTTCTTCATGTAACAGTCATAACATAGGGTGACACAGAACTAGCTCCAATTCATCAATGTAATGTAGGCATGTATTCCGAATATAGTCATACGTGCTTATGGAAAAGAACTTGCATGACATCTTTTGTCCTACCCTCCCATGGAAGCGGGGTCCTATTGGAAACTAAGGGATATTAAGGCCTTCTTTTTATATAGAACCGGAACAAAGCATTAGCACATAGTGAATACATGAACTCCTCAAACTATGGTCATCACCGGGAGTGGTCCCGATTATTGTCACTTCGGGGTTGCCGGATCATAACACATAGTAGGTGACTATAGACTTGCAAGATAGGATCAAGAACACACATACATTCATGAAAACATAATAGGTTCAGATCTGAAATCATGGCACTCGGGCCCTAGTGACAAGCATTAAGCATAGCAAAGTCATAGCAACATCAATCTCAGAACATAGTGGATACTAGGGATCAAACCCTAACAAAACTAACTCGATTACATGATAAATCTCATCCAACCCATCACCGTCCAGCAAGCCTATGATGGAATTACTCACGCACGGCGGTGAGCATCATGAAATTGGTGATGGAGGATGGTTGATGATGACGACGGTGACGAATCCCCCTCTCTGGAGCCCCAAACGGACTCCAGATCAGCCCTCCCAAGAGAGATTAGGTCTTGGCGGCGGCTCCGTATCGTAAAACATGATGATTTCTTCTCTCTTATTTTTTCTTCCCGAAAGCCAATATATGGAGTTGGAGTTGGCGTCGGAGGGTCTCCAGGGGGCCCACGAGGTAGGGGGCGCGCCCAGGAGGGGGGCGCCCCCCACCCTCGTGGACAGGGTGTGGGCCCCTGGTCTTCATCTTTGGCGATGATTTTTTATTATTTATTCTAAGATATTCTGTGGAGTTTCTGGTCATTCCGAGAACTTTTGTTTTCTGCACATAAAACAACATCATGGCAATTCTGCTGAAAACAGCGTCAGTCCGGGTTAGTTCCATTCAAATCATACAAGTTAGAGTCCAAAACAAGGGCAAAAGTGTTTGGAAAAGTAGATACGACGGAGACGTATCAACTCCCCCAAGCTTAAACCCTTGCTTGTCCTCAAGCAATTCAGTTGACAAACTGAAAGAGAAAAAGAAAAACTTTTACAAACTCTGTTTGCTCTTGTTGTTGTACCTATGTCAAGCCAACATTTTGGTTTTCAGTAAAGATTGTAACTAACCGCATTTGCAATAATTCTCCAGTCTCATGTTTACTCATATCAATAACATAATCAGCTAGCAAGCCATAATAATAAATCTCGGATGACAACACTTTCTCAAAATAATCATAATACGATATAATAAGATGGTATCTCGCTAGCCCTTTCTGAGACCGCAAAACATAAATGCAGAGCACCTTCAAAGATCAAGGACTGACTAGACATTGTAATTCATGGTAAAAGAGATCCAATCATAGTCATACCCGATATAAATTAACAGTAATGAATGCAAATGACAGCTGTGCTCTCCAGCTAGTGCTTTTAATAAGAGGGTGATGACTCAACATAAAAGTAAATAGATAGGCCCTTCATAGAGGGAAGCAGGGATTTGTAGAGGTGCCAGAGCTCGGTTTTGAAATAGAGATCAATTATATTTTGAGCGGCATACTTTCATTGTCAACATAACAACTAAGAGATGACGATATCTTCCTTGCTAAACAAATTATAGGCGGTTCCCAAACAGAATGGTAAAGTTTATACTCGCCCTCCTCCACAAGCATCAATCCATGGCTTGCTCGAAACAATGAGTGCCTCCAACATTCAACGGGTCCCAGGGGGAGTTTTGTTTGCAATTATTTTGATTTAGTTTGCATAAAGCATGGGACTGGGCATCCCGGCGACCAGCCATTTTCTCGTGAATGAGGAGCGGAGTCCACTCCTCTTGAGAATAAACCGCCTAACACGGAAGATAAGGGCAGCCCTAGTTGATATATGAGCTATTCGAGCATGCAAAACAGAATGTTTCTTTGAAGGTTTAGAGTTTGGCACATACAAATTTACTTGGAACGGCAGGTAGATACCGCATATAGGAAGGTATAGTGGACTCATATGGAATAACTTCGGGGTTTAAGGGATTGGATGCACAAGAAGTATTCCCGCTTAGTACAAGTGGAGGCTAGCAAAAGATTGGGAAGCGACCAACTAGAGAGCAACAACAGTCATGAACATGCATTAAAATTAATAAACATTGAATACAAGCATGAGTAGGATATAATCCACCATGAACATAAATATCGTGAAGGCTATGTTGTTCTGTTTCAACTACATGCGTGAACATGTGCCAAGTCAAGTCACTTAAATCATTCAAAGGAGGATACCACCCTATCATACCACATCACAACCATTTTAATAGCATGTTGGCACGCAAGGTAAACCATTAGAACTCATAGCTAATCAAGCATGACACGAGCAACTATGATCTCTAATTGTCATTGCAAACATGTTTATTCATAATAAGCTGAATCAAGAACGATGAACTCATCATATTTACAAAAACAAGAGAGGTCGAGTTCATACCAGCTTTTCTCATCTCAGTCAGTCCATCATATATCATCATGATTGCCTTTCACTTGCACGACCGAACGATGTGAATAATAATAAGAGTGCACGTGCATTGGACCAAGCTGGAATCTGCGAGCATTCAATAAACAGGAGAAGACAAGGCAATATGGGCTCTTGGTTAAATCAACAATGATGCATATAAGAGCCACTTCAACAATTTAATCATGGTCTTCTCCTACTGACCCCCAAAGAAAAGAAAAGAAATAAAAACTATTTACACGGGAAAGCTCCCAACAAGCAAAAGAAGAATGGGAAATATTTTTGGGTTTTCTTTTTAATTACTACAGCAAAGAAATAAACCACTACTAACATTTTTTTTTGGTTTTTTCTTAAGGTTTATTAAACGCACAAGAAGAAAGCAGGAAAAAGGAAATAAACTAGCATGGATATTATAGTGAAAGAGTATGAGCACCGACATCTAGCAATGAGTGTGTGTGAACATGAATGTAATGTCAGTGGGAAATACGTACTCCCCCAAGCTTAGGCTTTTGGCCTAAGTTGGTCTATTGCCAGGGATAGCCTGGTGGATACCCGTAGGTGTAGCTGGGGTCATACTGCGATGAAGAAGACTCTGACTGCCACTGGCTGGCAACCACCGCTGGATCCCAAGAATAAACAGACTGTCGTGGAGGCTCATCTTGTGGCTCCGGTTCCGGGGCTGGTGTAGGATTACGATAGGCTTGAACGGCCGCCCACGGAACGATGTGAGGACCTGCAGACAAGTTAAACAAAGAGGGAGCAGGCAAAGTAATAGTCTCAGGGTGATGTTTATCAAAGTATAATTTATATTTGAGCTCCCCTTCACGACTCTTAACAAGAAATTCATGCGCTAGCATACTCTTATAATCTAAATAAGCACGGGGAAACAGTGTTTCTTCTTTCTCCTCATGCCTAATAGGTATTTCAAAATATTAAGCTAGGCGTGAAGCATAAATGCCTCCAAAGATGGGGCCCTTAGTACGGTTCAGACTTAACCGTCTAGCAACAATTCCACCCATACTAACAGAGTTATTGCGGTATAAACCATGGAACAAAATAATAATATCAGGAACACTAAGGTTTCCACATTTCCCGCGTCCAATCAAGCAACGACTAGCAAATAAGGCAAAGTAGCATAAAACAGGAAAATGTATGCTAGTAATCCTTGCATCAGAAACCTTCCTGGTTTCTCCCACAGTGATAGTGTTAATAAAAGCTTCTACTTCGTTACGGTGCGGTTCATCCAAGGTGCCCTCAAAGGGTATTTTGCAAACCTTGCAAAATTCAGCTAATGGAATCTCCTTAACAACGTCATATAAATGAAACTCTACTGATGCAGGTGATTTCTTAGGGAAAAAGTAGAAGTTTTGCACAAAAGTATTTGTGAGTAAGAGATAGTGATGACGTTGGTCGCGGAGGAAGTCGGTGAGGCCAGCATTCTCAATCAATAAATAGAAATCCTCATAAATCCAGGCTCTCCTCAAGAAGTCATCGGAAGGCCATTCACACGGCCGGATCTCCGCGGTGCGAGGCAAATTAAATTTGGGCTTCTGCTCTTCTTCCTTTTGTTTTTCCTTCGAGCTTCGGCTCGACGAGCCCCTCAAAAGTCTCTTCATTATTTTCTGAAATAAACTGAAATTTTTAGTAACTCCAAATAAAAGTGAACCAACTTCAATAAAATTGATAGCAACAGCTCCTAGAAGTGCCTAGAGCCTATATCAAGCATTAGAACTACTTGGAACCATAAAAATTTGACATGCAAGCCGAAGAACATGGTCACCTATGCAGCATAAATTTGCAATGAATAAAGCACTAGAACAAAAACTAATTGGACCAATGGAGGAGTCACTTACCAAGGAACAATCTCCCCAAGCAGTTTTGTGAGAGGTGCTTTGAGCAAGGAGATCGAAAATCACAGCAACAGGGGCTGGAACTCGTGCTTGAGTTGGTTTTTCGTGTTTGTGTGAGGTAGAGGAAGAAGATGGGTGCAGGGATAAGTGGAGGAGGGCCACCGTGGGCCCACGAGGCAGGGGGGCATGACCAGGGGGGTAGGGCGCACACTCCACCCTTGTGGCCAGGTGGCAGCTCCCCTCGCGGTAATTTTTGCACAGTAAATCCTCAAATATTCCCGAAAAAATCATATTAAATTGGCATGGCATTCTGAGGACTTTTATTTTCGGGATATTTTTATATTGCATGGATAAGTCAGGAAACAGACAGAAAAAAATACTATTTTACTTTATTTTTACTAAATAACAGAAAATATAAAGAGGGTACAAAAGGTTGTGCTTCTAGTTTCATCCATCTCGTGATCATCAAAATGAACCCACTAACAAGGTTGATCAAGTCTTGTTAACAAGCTCATTCCGAATAACATGGAACCGGCGAAATTTCGAATAACACTAAGTTACCTCAGCGGGGATATGAAAATCCCCAACAATAAGAATATCATACTTTTTCTTGACAGCAGGGAGAGGAAATTGAAAACCTCCAAATATAATCGATGGAATTTTTCCAATAGAGTTGATACTATAAACTTGAGGTTGTTTCCTCGGAAAGTGTACCGTGTGCTCATTACCATTAACATGAAAAGTGACATTGCCTTTGTTGCAATCAATAACAGCCCCTGCAGCATTAAGGAAAGGTATTCCAAGAATAATAGACGTACTATCATCCTCGGGAATATCAAGAATAACAAAGTCCGTTAAAATAGTAACATTTGCAACTACAACAGGCACATCCTCACAAATACCGACAGTTATAGCAGTTGATTTATCAGCCATTTGCAAAGATATTTCATTAGGTGTCAACTTATTCAAGTCAAGTCTACGATATAAAGAGAGAGGCATAACACTAACACCGGCTCCAAGATCACATAAAGCAGTTTTAACATAATTTCTCTTAATGGAGCATGGTATAGTAGGTACTCCTGGATCTCCAAGTTTCTTTGGTATTCCACCCTTAAAAGTATAATTAGCAAGCATGGTGGAAATTTCAGCTTCCGGAATCTTTCTTTTATTAGTAATGATATCCTTCATATACTTAGCATAAGGATTTGTTTTGCGCACATCAGTTAACCGCATACGCAAAAAGATGGGTCTAATCATTTTAGCAAAGCGCTCAAAATCCTCATCATCCTTTTTCTTGGATGGTTTCGGAGGAAAAGGCATGGGTTTCTGAAACCATGGTTCCCTTTCTTTACCATGTTTCCTAGCAATGAAGTCTTTTATCATAAAGTTTATTCCTTGATTGTGGTTTATCAAGATCAACAGCAGGTTCAACTTCTACATCATTATCATTACTAGGTTGAGCATCATCATGAACATCATCATTAATATTTTCACTAGGTTCATGTTCATTACCAGATTGTGTTTCAGTATCAGACATAGAGATATCATTTGGATTCTCAGGTGGTTCAGCAATAGGTTCACTAGAAGTTTGCAAAGTCCTATCATTTTTCTTTTTCTTCCTTTTAGAAGAACTAGGTACATCAATATTATTTCTCCAAGAATCTTGCTCGATTCTCTTAGGGTGGCCTTCAGGATACAAAGGTTCCTGAGTCATTCTACCAGTTCTAGTAGCCACTCCAAAAGCATAATCATTTTTCTTACTATTCATTTCATCAAGCACTTCTTTCTGAGCTTTAAGTACTTGTTCTACTTGAGTGGTAACCATAGAAGCATGTTTGCTAACAAGTTTAAGTTCACCTCTAATATTAGCCATAAAATCACCCAAGCGTTTAATCATAAAGGTATTCTGTTTTAATTGTCTACCAAAATAAGCATTAAAGTCATCTTCCTCAAACATAAAGTCATCAAACTCATCCAAGCACTGACTAGCATTTTTAGTAGGAGGGGCTTCAGCTTTATCATATCTATAGAGAGAATTTACCTTTACTACCTATGTCGGGATATCGGGATCTGGAGGTTCTTCAGTGAATAAGGAATTGAGATCATATACTTCTTCAACAGGAGGTAAATTAAGACCGTGTATTTCTTCAATAGGAGGTAAATTCTTAACATCTTCAGCTTTAATACCTTTTTCTTTCATAGATTTCTTTGCCTCTTGCATATCTTCGGGACTGAGAAATAGAACAGCTCTCTTCTTCGAAGTTGGTTTAGGAATAGGCTCAGTAATTGGCTCAGGAGCTGGCTCAGGAGGTGGCTCGGGAGGTGCCCAATTATTTTCATTTGTCAACATATTATTCAATAGAATTTCAGCTTCATCCGGTGTTCTTTCCCTGAAAAGAGGACCAACACAACTATCCAGGTAACCTATGGAAGCATCAGTTAGTCCATTATAAGAGATATCAAGTATTTTAGGTTTCTTAAGAGGATGATCAGGCAAAGCATTAAGTAACTTGAGAAGCCTCCCCCAAGCTTGTGGGAGACTCTCTTCTTTAATTTGCACGAAGTTGTATATTTCCCTCAAAGCAGCTTGTTTCTTATGAGCAAGGAAATATTTAGCAGAGAAGTAATAAATCATATCCTGGGGACTACGCACACAACCAGGATCAAGAGAATTAAACCATATCTTAGCATCACCCTTTAATGAGAACGGAAATATTTTGAGTATATAAAGGTAGCGCGATCTCTCATCATTAGTGAACAGGGCGGCTATATCATTTAACTTAGTAAGATGTGCCACAACAGTTTCAGATTCATAGCCATAGAAAGGATCAGATTCAAACAAAGTAATTATATTTGGATCAACAGAAAATTCATAATAATCCTTATCGGGAACACAAATAAGTGAAGTAGCAAAAGCAGGGTCGGGTTTCATTCTATCTCTAAGAGATTCTTTACTCCATTTAACTAGCAGCCTCTTAAGTTCGTATCTATCCTGGCAGGCAAATATAGCTGCAGAAGATTCCGCATCAAAAAGATAACCCTCAGGAATAGCAGGCATATTCTCATCATCGTATTCAGATTCAATAATTTCTCTTTCTCTAGACCTAGAAATCTGTTCATCAAGAAACTTACCAATGAGCACAGTAGTATCAAGCATAGAAGTAGTTTCATCATAAGTATGATGCATAGCAGAAGTGGCATCATCAATAACATGCGACATATAGGAATGAATAGCAGAAGCAGGTTTAGGTGTCGCTAGCTTACTCATAACAGAAGGTGAATCAAGTGTAGAGCTAGATGGCAGTTCCTTACCTCCCCTTGTAGTTGAGGGATAAATTGTTGTCTTAGAGTCTTTCAAGTTCTTCATAGTGTCCAGCAGATATAAATCCCAAGTGACTCAAAGAATAGAGCTATGCTCCCCGGCAACGGCGCCAGAAAAAGGTCTTGATAACCCACAAGTATAGGGGATCGCAACAGTTTTCGAGGGTAGAGTATTCAACCCAAATTTATTGATTCGACACAAGGGGAGCCAAAGAATATTCTCAAGTATTAGCAGCTGAGTTGTCAATTCAACCACACCTGGAAACTTAGTATCTGCAGCAAAGTGTTTAATAGCAAAGTAGTATGATAGTGGTGGTAACGGTAACAAAAGTGAAGACAACAAAAGTAATGTTTTTGGTATTTTGTAGTGATTGTAACAGTAGCAACGGAAAAGTAAATAAGAACCAGTATATGGAAATTTCGTAGGCACCGGATTAGTGATGGATAATTATGCCGGATGCGGTTCGTCATGCAATAGTCATAACATAGGGTGACACAGAACTAACTCCAATTCATCAATGTAATGTAGGCATGTATTCCGAATATAGTCATACGTGCTTATGGAAAAGAACTTGCATGACATCCTTTGTCCTACCCTCCCGTGGCAGCGGGGTCCTATTGGAAACTAAGGGATATTAAGGCCTCCTTTTTATATAGAACCGGAACAAAGCATTAGCACATAGTGAATACATGAACTCCTCAAACTATGGTCATCACCGGGAGTGGTCCCGATTATTGTCACTTCGGGGTTGCCGGATCATACCATATAGTAGGTGACTATAGACTTGCAAGATACGATCAAGAACACACATATATTCATGAAAACATAATAGGTTCAGATCTGAAATCATGGCACTAGGGCCCTAGTGAGAAGCATTAAGCATAGCAAAGTCATAGCAACATCAATCTCAGAACATAGTGGATACTAGGGATCAAACCCTAACAAAACTAACTCGATTACATGATAAATCTCATCCAACCCATCACCGTCCAGCAAGCCTACGATGGAATTACTCACGCACGGCGGTGGGCATCATGAAATTGGTGATGGAGGATGGTTGATGATGACGACGGTGACGAATCCCCCTCTCCGGAGCCCCAAACGGACTCCAAATCAGCCCTCCCGAGAGAGATTAGGTCTTGGTGGCGGCTCCGTATCGTAAAACGTGATGATTTCTTCTCTCTTTTTTTTTCTTCCCGAAAGCCAATATATGGAGTTGGAGTTGGCGTCGGAGGGTCTCCAGGGGGCCCACGAGGTAGGGGCGCGCGCCCAGGAGGGGGGGGGCGCCCCCCACCCTCGTGGACAGGGTGTGGGCCCCTTGGTCTTCATCTTTGACGAGGATTTTTTATTATTTATTCTAAGATATTCCGTGGAGTGTCAGGTCATTCCGAGAACTTTTGTTTTCTGCACATAAAACAACATCATGGCAATTCTGCTGAAAACAGCATCAGTCCAGGTTAGTTCCATTCAAGTCATACAAGTTAGAGTCCAAAACAAGGGCAAAAGTGTTTGGAAAAGTAGATACGATGGAGACGTATCAGTGGCCGCCCGAGGGGCCCACGAAATAGGGGGCGCGCCCTGTAACGGTGGGCGTGCCCTCCACCCTCGTGGCCGCCTCGGCTGCTTCTTGACTTGCACTCCAAGTCCTCTGGATCACGTTCGTTCCAAAAATCACGCTTCCGAAGGTTTCATTGCATTTGGACTCCATTTGATATTCCTTTTCTTTGAAATACTCAAATAGGCAAAAAAACAACAATACGGGCTGGGCCTCCGGTTAGTAGGTTAGTCACAAAAGTGATATAAATGTGTAAAGTAAAGCCCATAAACATCCAAAATGGGTAATATAATAGCATGGAATAATCAAAAAATATAGATACGTTGGAGACGTATCAAGCATCCCCAAGCTTAATTCCTGCTCGTCCTCGAGTAGGTAAATGATAAAAATAGAATTTTTTATGTGGAATGCTACCTAGCATAATTCTCAATGTAATTTTCTTTATTGTGGCATGAATGTTCAGATCCAAATGATTCAAAATAAAAGTTCATATTGACATAAGAAATAGTAATACTTCAAGCATACTAATCAAAGCAATCATGTCTTCTCAAAATAACATGGCTAAAGAAAGTTATCCCTACAAAATCATATAGTCTGGTTGTTGCTCTATCTTCATCACATAAAGTATTTAATCATGCACAACCCCGATGACAAGCCAAGAAATTGTTTCATACTTTAGAGATCTCAAACTTTTTCAATTTTCACGCAATACATGAGCGTGAGCCATGGACATAGCACTATATGTGGAATAGAATGGTGGTTGTGGAGAAGACAAAAAGGAGAAGATAGTCTCACATCAACTAGGCATATCAACGGGCCATGGAGATGCCTATTAGTAGATACAAGCCATGTTCTATAATGAAAAATTCCCACTAGTATATGAAAGTGACAACATAGGAGACTCTCTATCATGAAGATCATGGTGCTACTTTGAAGCCCAAGTGTGGTAAACGGATTGTAACATTGTCCCTTCTCTCTTTTTCTCTCATTTTTTTACTTTCTTTCTTCTTCTTTTTTTCTTTTTTTCTTTTTTTTCTTTTGGGCCACTTTTTTTTTCTTTTGGCCTTTCTCCTTTTTTTTGTAAAGTCCGAAGTCTCATCCCGACTTGTGGGGGAATCATAGTCTCCATCATCCTTTCCTCACTAGTACAGTGCTCTAATAATGACGATCATCACACTTTTATTTACCTACAACTCAAGATTACAACTCAATACTTAGAACAAGATATGACTCTATATGAATGCCTCCGGCGGTGTACCGGGATATGCAATGAATCAAGAGCAACATGTATGAAAATTATGTAGGTGGCCTTGCCACAAATACGATGTCAACTACATGATCATGCTAAGAGCAATATGACAATGATGATGCGTGTCATATAAACGGAACGGTGGAAAGTTGCATGGCAATGTATCTCGGAATGGCTATAATAGGTAGGTATGGTGGTTGTTTTCAGGAAGGTATATGGCGGGTGTATGGTACCGGTGAAAGTTGTGAGGCACAAGAGAGGCTAGCAATGGTGGAAGGGTGAGAGTGCGTATAATCCATGGACTCAGCATTAGTCAAAAGAACTCATATACTTATTGCAGAAATCTACAAGTCATCAAAAACAAAGTATTACGCGCATGCTCCTAGGGGGATAGATTGGTAGGAAAAGACCATCGCTCGTCCCCGACCGCCACTCATAAGGAAGACAATAAATAAATAAAATTGTGCTCCAGCTTCATCACAAAACGGTTCACCATACGTGCATGCTACGGGAATCAGAAACTTCAACACAAGCATTCTTTAAATTCATAATCACCCAACTATCATGACTTTAATATCACTACCTCCATATCTCAAAACAATTATCAAGTATCAAATTGATCATAGCATCCAATTCACTTTCTATGATAGTTTTTATTATACCCAACTTGGATGCCTACCATTCTAGGACCAATTTTATAACCATAGCAAATACCATGCTGTTATAAGAGACTCTCAAAATAATATAAGTGAAGCAAGAGAGACTAGCAATTTCTACAAAATTAAGCCACCGCCGTGCTCAAAAAGATATAAGTGAAGCACTAGAGCAAAAACTATCTAGCTCAAAAGATATAAGTGAAGCACATAGAGTATTCTAATAAATTCCAATCAAGTGGGCTTCTCCCAAAAGGTGTGTACAGAAAGGATGATTATGGAAAACTAAAAAGCAAATACTAATATCATACACGACGCTCCAAGCAAAACACATATCATGTGGTGAATAAAAATATAGCTCCAAGTAAAGTTACCAATGAACAAAGACGAAAGAGGGGATGCCTTCCGGGGGCATCCCCAAGCTTAGGCTTTTGGCTATTCTTGAATATATTGGGGTGCCATTGGCATCCCAAAGCTTAGTCTCTTGCCACTCTTTATTCCATAATCCATCAAATCTTTACCCAAAACTTGAAAACTTCACAACACAAAACTCAACAGGAAATCTCATAAGCTCCGTTAGTGAAAGAAAGCAAAACCACCACATAAGGTATTGTAATGAACTCATTATTTATTTATATTGGTGTTAAACCTACTGTATTTCCAGTTCTATATGGTTCATACCACTTAATACTAGCCATAGATGCATCAAAATAAGCAAACAACACACGAAAAACAGAATCTGTCAAAAACAGAAGAGTCTGTAGCAATCTGTAACCCACGAATACTTCTGGAACTCTAAAAGTCCTACAAAAATAGGAAGTCCTGGAAAATTTGTCTATTGATCTATATCAAAGAGAATCAATGCAAAATCACGTTTCTGTGATTTAACAAAACTAATTTCGTGCGTGCAAAGTTTCTGTTTTTCAGCAGAATCAAATTAACTATCACCATAGGTTATCCTATAGGTTCTACTTGGCACAAACACTAACTAAAACATAAAAACACATCTAAACAGAAGGTAGATGCAAAATTTATTACTAAACATAAACAAAAACAAAAAACACAAATAAAATTGGGTTGCCTCCCAACTAGCGCTATCGTTTAACGCCCCTAGCTAGGCATAAAAGCGAAGACAGATCTAAGTAGTGCCATCTTTGGTACTCAATTCATAAGTACTCGCATGATAGATTCATAAGGTAATTAGACTTTCTTTCTTGGAAAGTGCTCCATGCCTTTCCTTAATGGAAATTGGAATTTTATATTCCCTTCCTTCATATCGATAACCGCACCAATCGTTCTAAGGAAAGGTCTACCAAGAATAATAGGGCAAGAAAATTGCAATCTATATCAAAACGATAAAATCTACGGGCACCAAATTTCTATTTGCAACAATGAGAACATAATTGATCCTTCCCATTGGCTTTTTAATGGTGGAATCCGCAAGGTGCAAATTTAAAGAGCAATCATCAAGATCATGGAAACCTAGAATATCACATAAAGTTTTAGGAATCGTGGAAACTCTAGCACCCAAATCACACAAAGCATAACACTCATGATATTTAATTTTAATCTTTATAGTAGGTTCCCACTCATCATTAAGTTTTCTAGGTATAGAAACTTTCAAATTAAGTTTTTCATCAAAATATTGCGTCAAGGCATCAACAATATGTTTGGTAAAAGCTTTATTTTGACTATAAGCCTGAGGAGAATTCACAGCGGATTGCAACACGGAAATAGAACTTTCTAAAGAGCAATTATCATAATTAAATTCCTTGAAATCCAAGATAGTGGGTTCAATAGTATTTAAAGTCTTGACCTCTCCAATCCCACTTTTACCAAATTTAGCATCAAGATCTAAAAACTCTGAATCATTAGGACGCCTTTTAACTATAGTTGACTCATCGCCAGTCCCATTATTATTAAGATTCATATTGCAAAACAAAGATCTAATAGGGGACACATCAATGACTTTAAGATCTTCATCATTATTTTCACCTAACTTTTCTGGTTTGGCAGCCATCTTATTGACTAAGGTGGCTTGCTTATCAGAAATTCGGGCTATAGAATTTTCAAGCCGGGTAATTTGAGAGTTCAAACCATAAAATTCATTAGACGTATCATCAAGCTCCTTGTTCATAAACCCCAAAAAACCTTTTTGTTCTTTAATCTCTTTTCTGAAGAAATTATTATGCTCAAATTGCAAAGTCATAAAACTTCTTACTTTTGATTCAATCTCTTCCAACCTTCTAAGAAGGAGGTTGGTATTCTTAGGCAAAGCCATAAGGACAATCAGGCACGCAAAAAGGCAAGCGAAAGAGAGAGGAGATTGGGAAAGAGAGGGCAAAGAAAATGGCAAGGGTGAAGTGGGGGAGAGGAAAACGAGAGGCAAATGGCAAATAATGTAAATGCGAGGGAGATGAGTTTGCGATGGGTACTTGGTATGTCTTGACTTGAGCAAAGACCTCCCCGGCAACGGCGCCAGAAATCCTTCTCGCTACGTCTTGAGATTGCGTTGGTTTTCCTTGAAGAGGAAAGGGTGATGCAGCAATAGTAGCGTAAGTATTTCCCTCAGTTTTTGAGAACCAAGGTATCAATCCAGTAGGAGGCTCCTCAAAATTCCCACGCACCTACACAAACAAACAAAGAACTCGCAACCAACGCAATAAAGGGGTTGTCAATCCCTTCACAGCCACTTGCGAAAGTATGATAAGGTAAATATATTTTTGGTATTTTATGATATAGATTCGAAAAGTAAAGATACAAATAAAAGTAGATTGAAAGCTTATATGATAAAAGATAGACCCGAGGGCCATAGGTTTCACTAGTGCTTCTCTCATGATAGCATAACTATTATGGTGGGTGAACAAATTATTGTTGAGCAATTGATAGAAAAGCGAATAATTATGAGATTATCTAGGCATGATCATGTATATAGGCATCACGTCCGCAACAAATAGACCGACTCCTGCCTGCATCTACTACTATTACTCCACACATCGACCGCTATCCAGCATGCATCTAGAGTATTAAGATCATAAGAACAGAGTAACGCATTAGGAAAGATGACATGATGTAGAGGGATAAACTCATGCAATATGATGTAAACCCCATCTTTTTATCCTAGATGGCAACAATACAATACGTGCCTTGCTGCCCCTGCTGTCACTGGGAAAGGACACCGCAAGATTTAACCCAAAGCTAAGCACTTCTCCCATTGCAAGAAAGATCAATCTAGTATGCCAAACCAAACTGATAATTCGAAGAGACCTGCAAAGATAACTCAAAACGTACATAAAAGAATTTAGAGGAGATTCAAATATTTCTCATAGATAACTTGATCATAAACCCACAATTCATCGGATCTCGACAAATACACCGCAAAAAGAGTTACATCGAATAGATCTTCAAGAAGATCGAGGAGAATATGGTATTGAGATCCAAAAAGAGAGAAGAAGCCATCTAGCTAATAACTATGGACCCGAAGGTCTGTGGTAAACTACTCACAACTCATCGGAGGGGCTATGGTGTTGATGTAGAAGCCCACCATGGTCGATTCCCAATCCGGCGGAGCGCCGACGAAGGCTCCAAGATGGGATTCGCGGATACAAAAGGTTGCGACGATGGAATTAGGTTTTTGTGGCTTATTCTGATGTTCTCAGGGTACGTGTGTATATATAGGAGGAAGAAGTGGGTCGGCAGTCGCCCGAGGGGCCCACGAGATAGGGGGTGCGCCCTGTAGGGGTGGGCCCGCCCTCCACCCTCGTGGCCGCCTCGGCTGCTTCTTGACTTGCACTGCAAGTCTTGTGGATCACGTTCGTTCCAAAAATCACGCTCCCGAAGGTTTCATTGCATTTGGACTTCGTTTGATATTTCTTTTCTTCGAAATATTGAAATAGGAAAAAAAACAGCAATACGGACTGGGCCTCCGGTTAGTAGGTTAGTCCCAATAATGATATAAATGTGTAAAGTAAAGCCCATAAACATCCAAAACGGGTAATATAATAGCATGGAACTATCAAAAATTATAGATACGTTGGAGACGTATCATAGGGCTGTGTGATTTGACAGCGAGTTACTGCTGGACAGGTGGGGCCCCATGATTTGACTTGCCATTATCATTTTTACTGCGGTGCTACGACTAGTGTGAGTCTCCCGATTCTTGACCACCTCCATACAGGTGCCTCTCCCAATGCTCCACCATGTAGTAGAGGCTGGCTCTTTCATGAGAGCCCACTTCTCCACTTTTTCCTTGCCTCTCTTTCCTCCACATATGCAAAAATGCCATGTAAAGGGCACTATTGTACTTGCTTGCTCCTACAGGTGCTAAGCTTGCCACATAGGCATAAAGTCTGATGTGGCAAGTTAATCAAGAAGAGAGAGACTAGTTTGGTGACCCAAGGAAGAAACGGTGCTAAGCGCGCGACCTAGGTGAAAAGACAATTTTGAGTCTATAGCTAATTAAATGAAGCAAACTTAGCAACAAAAAACTAATAAGCACACCATTTAATTCGAAGAGGTCACTCCTTGGCAAATGCAATAAATACTACTCCCTGTGTCCCATAATATAAGAACGTTTTTGGCGCTACACTAGTGTCAAAAACGTTCTTGTATTATGGGATGGAGGGAGTACGAAGAAAGAGATAGAGAGAAGTAAAAAATTAAATACACTTATAGCCAACCTTATAGCTAACCTTGTTGTAGTATGACTGAGTAAGTGATGACTATGTATGACATGCCAACATCAGATAGCCTAACGCATCGTGTTAAATCTCCAAGGGCGCGACTGCGCGAGCGACGCGACGGTCGTGGTAGGCGTGACCATGATACGGGCTGTTAGCAGCCCTTGGATCTGAGATCAAACGGTCGCATGCTAAGTTGCTAAAAATTTGCAGAATAACCCTCCAGGATAGGATATTCACCCATAGGTCTAGAATCACACCATGCAACCGTTCGTTCTCAGATCCAAGGGATCTCAGAAGCCCGTATCATGGGAGAATGGAAAGCCACTACCCTGTCGTTCGCACGCTGGCAGTTCGCTCCTACTCGTCCCCGCATGTCCTTTAATACTATAGCAGTTCGTTCCTAGTCGTCCCGTCCTTTCACATTATGGCAGTTCCACTAATCCTAACCCTCCTCCCAAATCCATGGCGTCCCAAATCTCCATCATCGCCGGTGAGTACAAGGTTAGAACCATCACCGGCGATGAGTTCGACATCATCTACACCCGTTCTTCCGCGACTGTGAAAGGATGCCTTTGTCGCTTCAGACGCATGTTTGAAAACTCCGATGATGAGTGGGTCGCTGGGCTAGATGTTGAGTACACCACAGTCCTGGGACGAGAGAAGGATTTAAAGGACGAAGAGAGGAAGAAGCCCACCATGATCCAGGCTTGCGTGCATGACTTATGCTTGGTCTACCACATATGCCATGCCGACATTGAATGCCTGGATTTTAAGAACTTACTCGAGAGCAACCTTGTCAAATTCGTTACTGTAGACTTTACGAACAAGGAAGAAGTCCTGGTTCGGATAGGCCTCATTGTAGGCAACCCCTTCGACCTCTAGAAGAATCGGCCGCTGCCCTCCGGTGGTCAGCCTTCAATGCTGACCCTGGTAGGAGCCATGGTTCATCCTTCGTACCATAAACTGGAGAAACCTCATTACATGTTTCATCGTCATGCATGGCAGCGGAATGTACTAGATATAGGCCACATCCCATACGCTGCAATGGATGGCTACCTTTGTTTCAGTATCTACAAGGGTTGGATGAAGAGAAAGAGCCAAGTGTGCGGTTCAAGCAAAGAAGTATCGGCCAAGAGGAAGAGGGACAAGGACGAAGTCGAGGACATGGAAGAGGACTCCGAGTGAGTAAGGTGTCAGTATCGTTGCTCATGGTGGTTCTAATGCAGTGTCTACCGGATTAGTTGCATAGTTTAATTTCAGGTGTGCTTAGTTTAATTTGAGGGGTGTGTTGTGCTGAGTCCCCCAGCAGAACTATGTTATGTTTCTTCTTGTTACTTTAACTCTTCAGTATGTACATACTACTAGTATTTCTTTAATAGAATTAGCACCCCAATTAAGCACGTACTAGCTTTTTTTAATAGTACTATATGCATAATTTTGCAACGAGCGCTCTCTATATGTACCACCTTTTTTTTAATTCTAATTTTTTCTCCATGGCGCAATCCATCAATACTACTACCCCCGTCCTGGTTTATAGGTCCCCTTTGTAGTTTGTGCCAAATTTTGACTAAAGATTTAACTAACAAAATGTTAATGCATGTCAAGAAAAATTATCTCATTGGATTCGTATTTGAACATAGTTTTAAAAAATATAATGTTTGGTGACATGCTTGAAAATTTTGTTAGTTTAATCTATGGTCAAAATTTGGCACGAAATACAATGGGGACCAATAAAACCAGACGGAGGTAGTACTACTATACAAAAGTATACATTTTTAAAAGGCTAGAGTATTGTTCATCACATATATAGCCAGTTAAATTCTCAACCAAGAACGACGTGCATGCCATGTAGTAAACCGATATGGAGGAAGTATAGTAAAAATGAGGTGATTTTACCGAGCGATCGGCGGGGGAGCATGGCTTGTCATGCGGTCCCACGTGTCATGATGTACCAAGGCGATGCGCGTGTCCCTCTTGAGGAAGAAGCAATACTACGTGGTTTGAGATGATGGCGAACCGAAGTGTGAAATAATGGTTGCTTCGTCCGTCTGGGAAGGTGCGGCATTGTGATTTGACGTGTCATTGCTCATTACTACTACTGGGCCGGTATGAGTGGGGTGCGTCCCCCCTGCTGTTCTGCACTGTTATTTGGTGGTTGACACGTCGACCCGGTTGCTATATGTCCCACATGTAGGCGATAGGAAGTACAGAATTCATGAAAGGGAGCGTTAACGGAGGAGTGTACTACAGAATCCATGAAAGGGAGCGACTTAGTTTTGGAAAAAATCTGTTTTTACGGAGTACGTACCCACTAGGGTTTATTGGGCTCATCTAAAAACATTTGTTTTTCTGTTTGATATGTCTCAATTCTAGTAGTAGTACCAATACATGTTGGATTTCGAGGTGCGTTAGATCACCCGATGCAAGCAGTGTCAAGAGGAAACTCACCAATGCATGTAGAAGTTCATGAAAATTTAGTGGTCATTCATGCATTCGTTCTAATTAATGCCTCGGTAAATATAACTTCTTGAGAAAAACGAGCGTACTAATTACTTGTGCAAACTACGAAATTAATTCGACCACTCACCGTCTACCTTGGTTGGAGAGATTTTGAAATTGAGCCATAAACTGGAAAGGAGGGAGTAGTAACTTTTGTCTCAATTACTATTTGTGGCCTTGTATAGATGCAAAATGTATTTTTTTATAGTGGCCTTGTATAAGTAAATGGAGGGAGTACTAAGGAACATATATATTCCAAACAATATGATAATCTCTCTAACCAAGGTATGTAGTAGGGACGAGGAGTAAACGGAGGGAGTAGTACAATTTTATCCTCGTGCTGCGAGCCACCACGTGCGTGGGCGACGGAGCGGGCGTAAGGCGTACAGTACTACTACTACTACTACTACCACTCGTAAGCTAGATTCAACTCATCCTGCGAGCCACTGCGCCCGTGGGCGGGGGAGACGGCGTACTAAGCAAGCTTCTCCTTGTTCTGCGAGTTGACGGGAAACATCAAAAGTACTCTAGTGTATAGAGCCTTGCCTCTAAGGTAGGCCCCACATGGTCAAGTCGCAATTTGTTTGTTCACCTGTGGTAGACGATCCTCCCTCCACCAAGTGGACAACCTGTACACGTGTCAAATTACCACGTGGGCTGCCCTTTCATACAGAAATGAGCTCCACCATGTACCCGCGCGGGTGTGGTTGGGAAACATACGGGAGTACGTGCGCCGTGCGTGCACCTCTCTTCTCTTCGTGCACGTGTGTGTGAGAGAGATACACACCTAGACATAATGCGCCATCCATCCCCATCCCTCCGCCTAGTCTGACCACCAGTGACCACCACGCCCCACTCCTCCTCACCTTATCTCTCATCTTTCTCCCTCCATTTTTATATACAAGGGGCCACTATCAAAATTACAATTTGCAGATATACAAGGCCACTAACACTAATCGATGCAATATTAATGGTGTTTACCTCGTGGTACAAGCAAAGGAGGACATTTATTATCCCTTGCATGCATGCGGGAGTTTGTAAAAAAATGCATCTTGATGTTCCGTGCAATGCACGGGCATCTTGCTAGTCCATGACAACAACACATGGAAAAATTCCACGACGAACGAGGGATTTGAATCTGTTGGGAGGGGTTGTTTGTATCTTGCCCGGGGTAGCCAAAATATTGGCGACCCTTTTGTCCACCGGTGCCTTTGCCACCGATGAACGAGGAATGGCTCGGGTGCTCATGCTGTCATGCATCCTCCAGCGTGCACGTTGGAGACGAGCTCGCACGAGCTGTGTTTTTTTTGTCGCACAACGCCGCCCGAGCTGCCCACAGACCGACCGGCGACCCACATATTACTCCATCCAACCATAGCCGCACACATTATGACAGCAACTCAACCAACCAGACGAAATTCATGCAAACACGTAGACAAACTGATATTTCATATAAACAACGACGTAAATCATATAAAATACAAGATTTTCATACAAACATGACGGATTTCATTACATTGAAATGAACTACGCGGTGCTAGTTCTGGAGAGCACATGTATATAATACCTGGCCTAAATGGTCGCCCGCCGATCGATTTATGTTCCTCATGTCCGGCAGCACGATCACCAGATATCATTAGGACAGCTCGCTTCCCCACTGCCCAACTGATATCATTGGCTAGTGTTGAAGATGATGGTGGCCGGCATAGGTTCGAGTTCATCACCGGCCACTACTTCGCCATGGCCGGCACCATCTCGAGTTCATCCTAACATTCCCCTCTTCCGTGGAGCCCATGCGGGGTCGACGAAGGTCCTCGCAACAAAAGGATCCGGCAAGACACCTGTTGTGTACGCCGGCGTCGCCTCCGCGTTGGCCTTCATGGGACCCAAGCGGTAGCAGCCTCCCATGTTCTACTTCCTGATGTAGGGCGGAATCCTATGGGGCTGATCTTTCACGTTTGGAGTGGATCCTACGGGAAAACACAAAGAACGCGCAGAAGAACACAAGGGAAATCATGGGGTGGAATGAGAGAAACACTCGACCGACACGTGATTGATCACACAAGGGCTAGATCACCGAAAGCACAAGGTAACACATGATACAAAGTCAACAAAGGGAAGATACAAGAGTAACCGTTCTTCTCCGTGAGGAGGTCTTGATTGTCTTCTCTGGATGGAGTCCTTGAATCCGAATGGATCTTCTTCGAAGAGGCACGGTCCCTCACATGGTGTAGATCTGGTACGGATGAGCAATGCTCAATCTCAAACGAGCTATCACAATGCTACCCTAGCTAGGAGGTGGGGGAGACCTATTTATAGTCGTAGTACAAATGGGGGTCAAAGTGAAGGGGTACAAGGGCATCAGCCCGAGGCTGCGGTTTTTCAGGCGTCGGACGTCCGGAGGACGTCGGTCGTCCGGAGATTCGGGACGGTCCGGACGTCTGTAGATCATCGGACTTCCGTAGATTTTGCTTGAGTGCTGGTCGTCCGGTCGTCCGGTGTTTTCGGTCTTCCATTAATTTCCTCTCAGGTGCCAGTTGCCAGACATCCGGTGGGCGTCGGTCGTCCGGGGCCTGGGAGTCATCGGACGTCCGGGCTGGGCCGGTCGTCTGTGGCCTATAGCTCTGTCCTGCCTTCCTTCTTTCGGCTATAGCATCTTCCAGGGATCGGGCGTCCGGGACCGGCCGGTTGTCCGGTGCCTGTAGCTTCCCAAGTGGCTCTTCTTCTTGATGTTCATGCTTGGTGTCCTTGCCACCTTGGCCATTGGGTGTAGCTGTCTCGTGGCTCTCCTCCAAGTACCTGATCACACACAGAGTGTCCGTATGAGGTAGTAGCCAAGTCTCGTGAGTAGAGAGAGGGAGTTCGGAGAGGAGCGAGTTCACCTTATCTTCAATAGCCTTTGCTCTATCTCTTGTCATTGATCCAAGTGGTGTTGAGGGAGATGTAGGTATGTCCATGGGGATGAGCGAGGGATGCTCCGCATCATCTCCCCACCCCCCTTGGGACAGATCCGACCTCGGATCAAAAGCTTCATCCCCATGGTATGGCGCGAGGTCCTTGATGTTGAAGATGTCGCTCACATTGTACTTGCCTCGTGGGATGTCTATCTTGTAGGCGTTGTCATTGCAGTGTGCTAGCACCTTGAAGGGTCCATCGGCTCGAGGGAGAAGTTTGGACTTGCATTCGTTGGGGAAAGCGGTCCTTGCGAAGGTGTAGCCACACGAGATCGCCAATGTTGAAGATCATGGGTTTCTTGTTGACGTTGAGCTTGGTCGCTAGTCGTTGACTTGGCGCTTGATTGTGTGCCTTGTATCCTCATGCATCTTCTTGATGTATCTTGCCGGTGCACTCGCATCCATGTTGTTGCGCTCTTGTAGAGGAAGAGGTAGAATGTCTAATGGTGACAATGGGTTGAAGCCGTAGATGACCTCGAAGGGGGACTTGCCGGTAGTCGAATGTCTTGCACGGTTGTAGGCGTACTAGGCGATGGGTAGACATGCTTCCCACTCCTTGATGTTCTTCTTGATCAACACACAAAGTAGAGTGGAGAGTGTCCGGTTCGTCACCTCCGTTTGGCTGTCCGTTTGAGGATGGTATGCGGATGAGAACAAGAGCTTGATTTCGAGCTTGGCGCATAGGTCTTTCAAAAGTAACTCAAGAACTTGACGTCACGATCGGAGACGATTGTCTTTGGTACTCCATGGATTCGCAAGATTTCCCTACAAAAGAGATTTGCAATGTGTAAAGCATCATCTATCTTGTTGCAAGGAATGAAATGTGCCATCTTAGAGAATCGGTCCACAACAACAAACACGGAATCCTTCCCATTTTGAGTTGTAGGCAAACCAAGTACAATCCATGCTAATGTCTTCCCAAGGTTGATAAGGAATAGGAAGAGTCATGTAAAGACCATGTGATTGAGCTTTAGACTTAGCTTTGCGACATGTAGAGCATCGGTTGGTGAAGCGTGAGACATCGCGAAACATCTTGGGCCAAAAGTAGTTCTTGGAGAGCGTGGCGAATGTATTGTCACGTACAAATTGTCCCATGAGTCCGCCTCCATGAGCCTCTTGCAAAAGGAGCAAATGAAGAGAAGACTCGAGAATGCATAGTTTGTTAGGTCTCATAAGATAACCATCCTTGATGTAATATTGTTCCCAAGATGTATGCGTCAAACATTTACCATAAGGAGTAGCAAAAGATGGATCATTAGCATACAAATCTTTTATGTGCTCAAAGCCAATAACATTCAACTCAAGTTTAGTGACAAGCATGCATATGCATGAAAGTGCATCCGCAACTACATTTTCCTTACCCTTAATGTACTTGATCACATAGGGGAAAGATTCGATAAATTCACTCCATTTGGCATGACGCTTGTTCAACTTAGTTTGACATTTTAATTACTTAAGCGTTTCATGATCGGTATGGATGACAAACTCATAAGGTCTAAGATCATGTTCCCAAACATGTAGCACACGCACTAAAGCATACAATTCTTTGTCATAGATGGGGTAGTTAAGTTGAGCACCGGAGAGTTTTTCACTAAAATATGCAATGGCTCATTTTTCTTGCATCAAAACTCCGCCAATTCTGGTACCACTTGCATCACAATGAACCTCAAAAGTTTTCTCAAAGTTGTGCAAAGCAAGAATCGGAGCATGAGTAAGCAAAGATTTGAGCTCATCAAAAGCGGTGGATTGAAAAGATCCCCAAACAAAAGGAGCATTCTTCTTACTCAAGGCATGCAAAGGAGCGGCAATAGTGCTAAAAAATCTTTCACAATGTGACGACAAAAACCCGTAAGACCAAGAAAACTTCGCACTTGTTGCAAATTGGTGGGTTGGGGCCAAGTTTTAATTCCTTCAATTTTAGATTCATCAACATGGACACCCTTGGAAGAGATAACAAAACCCAAGAAAACCAGTTTGTCAACACCAAACGTGCATTTTTTCAAGTTAGCATAAAGACGTTCCTTTCGAAGGGTTTGCAAAACAGCCCTAACATGATTAAGATGATCTTTCATGGATTTGCTAGAAACAAGAATGTCATCAAAGTAAACCACAACAAAGACTCCAATATAAGGGCGAAGCACATAATGCATAAGATGCATGAAAGTACCGGGAGCTTCCGATAAAACCATAGGCATAACTAACCACTCATACAAGCCAAATTTGGTTTTGAAAGCAGTTTTCCATTCATCAGCCTCTTGTGTGCGGATTTGATAATAGCCACTTTTAAGATCAATTTTTGAGAAAAAGGCGGCTCCACTAACTTCATCAAGCATATCATCTAAGCGAGGAGTGGGATGCCTATAAAGAACAGTAATAGCATTTCTAGGTCTACAATCAGAACACATGCGGAAACTTCCATCTTGCTTAGGCACAACTATAACGGGAACAACACAAGGACTTAAGCTTTCACGTACATGACCATTGTTGATTAGTTGTTGTACTTGCCATTGGATCACCTTAGTTTCTTCGGGGTTGACGCGGTATGAAGCTTTGTTTGGGGGAGGTGCTCCAGGGATGAGGTCGATTCGATGCTCAATGCCTTGTAGAGGAGGTAGACCCGGAGGTAGCTCATCGGGGAAAACATCTTGGAATTCCTACAAAATAGATTGAAACACTAAAGGTAGCTCGTGAGAGGAGTTAGTTTTTGGTTCCCCATCCTTGCACACAAGGACAAAGTGCATCACACTCGATGGGTTCTCACACACTTCTCTCATCTCACTTTTTGTGGCAAATAGGATTAGGTTTTTGTCTCTAGGTGAAGAGGCGCTCAAGTTTGGCTTGTGGCTCTCACTCACTTTTTGGTGGATCACTTTCTCACTCTTCTCTCCATGATGTGTGGCTTGCTTGTCGGCTCTCACTTAACTAGGAGACATAGGTCATAGCACATACTCCTTCCCTTTCATCTTGAAGGTATGGTGATTGGTACGCCCATTGTGGATGACACCATGGTCGAATTGCCATGGTCGACCAAGAAGGAGGTGGCAAACGGTCATTGGGACCACATCACACTCCAAAGTGTCCTCATATGCACCAATTTTGAAGGAGACTTGGACCGTATGCTCAACTCGTATAGTACCAGAGTCACTTAGCCATTGAACCTTGTAGGGGTGCGGGTGCTTCCTCTTGACCAATTGAAGCTTGGAGCATAGTTCTTCACTTGCCAAGTTGTGACAACTACCTCCATCGATGATGACCTTGACGGACCTTCCATTGATGTCGGCCTTAGTGTGGAAGATGTGGCATCTTTTGTCTTCTTCTTGTTGATATTGAAGAGTCAAAACCTTGGAGACAACAAGAGCGGGGCTCGTATCTTCATCACAAAAGACTTGATCATCTTCATCCCCGTTCACTCGCCGGTGCATGGCCACTTGCTCAAGGGCTTCCATATCCTCATCACTCTTGGAGTCATAGGTGCCATCATCGTTGAGGATCATGGTGCGCTTGTTTGTGCACTCATATGACTTGTGGCCTTGGCCGCCGCAAGTGAAACACTTGAAGGAGCTTGTCTTGACGGTCTCATCGGTCGGAGTAGATGATGAAACCCGCAGTTTGAAGTTGCTTGTAGTAGGAGGAAGACGACTTGAACTTGACGAAGTTTTCTTGTAACTTGGCTTGTCGTCGTTGCTTGGAGAAGGCTTGCTTGATGTAGATGTTGGAGGAGTTGTTGAAGCTTGGTTGTTGGAGAAGCCGTAGGTCTTGGATGAGTACTTGGCGTACTTGAAGTCATCTTGCACTTGACGTTCCGCCTTTGTAGCTTGATGTACGAGCTCAATGAGGTTGGATTAGGGTTGGAAGTCCGCAATCTTCTTGATGGGATGATTGAGTTCATTCAAGAATCGTGCCATCATTTCCTAATCATCTTTCGTGACATTGGCTCGAATCATGGCTATCTCCATTTCCTTGTAGTATTCTTCAACACTCTTTTTCCTTGCTTGAGGAGTTGTAGCTTCTTGAAGAGATCATGTTTGTAGTAGGTGGGCACAAATCATGCTCGCATGACTTCCTTCATTTGAGCCCAAGTGGTGAATGGAGGTTCACCTCTCGCTTGTCGGCGCTCAAGGACTTGTTCCCACCATATGAGCACATAGTCTTGGAACTCAAGTGATGCCATAGCGATCTTCTTCTCTTCCGCATAGTTGTGCAAACGAAAGATTTTGTCGACCTTCAATGCCCATGAGAGGTATTCTTCGGGATCATTACTTCCATTGAACTTGGGCATTGTGAATTTGAGCTTGCCATAGTGTTGCTCTTCATTGTGTTGTTGGCGATGGTGATGATGACGCCCTTGATGTGGAGGAAGTCCATGATCAACTTGCTCTTGTTGAACTTGAGGTTGAGGTGGAGCTTGACGAGCTTGTGAGGGAGTGTCGGTGTCAAAACCGGCGGATCTCGGGTAGGGGATCCCGAACTGTGCGTCTAGGCAGATGGTAACAGGAGACGAGGGACACGATGTTTTTACCCAGGTTCGGGCCCTCTCGATGGAGGTAAAACCCTACGTCCTGCTTGATTAATATTGATGATATGGGTAGTACAAGAGTAGATCTACCACGAGATCAAGGAGGCTAAACCCTAGAAGCTAGCCTATGGTATGATTGTTGTAATGTATGTTGTCCTACGGACTAAAGCCCTCCGGTTTATATAGACACCGGAGAGGGCTAGGGTTACACAGAGTCCGTTATAATGGTAGGAGATCTACATATCCGTATTGCCAAGCTTGCCTTCCACGCCAAGGAAAGTACCATCCGGACACGAGCCGGAGTCTTCAATCTTGTATCTTCGTAGTCTTGGAGTCCGGCAGACAATGATAGTCCGGCTGTCCGGACACCCCCTAGTCCAGGACTCCCTCAGTAGCCCCTGAACCAGTCTTAAATGACGATAAGTCCGGCGTGCATAATGTTCGGCATTGCAAGGCGGGTTCCTCCCTTGAATAATCCAGAGAAGATCATGAACACCAGGATAGTGTCCGGCTCTGCAAAATAAATTCCACATTCCACCGTAGAGAGAATAAAATGTACACTTAGTTCAATCTGCTGACGTATTATGCGGCGTGACATCACACCGCCACAAGGCCTTTGTTTGAATTACTATACCACCTCAGCATGTTTAGCGAAGCGGTTTCCTTGGCACGTCTTGTCAAAGAAGAGATCGTGTTCTCCTTATTCCGGGATTCTCATCAATACATGCGTGGGTAACCCAGCCGCGCCATTAATGGTGGCGCTTGGGAGATAAGCGAGTTTTACCAGGCTGGTGGGGGACGCATAGTTTTGTCCGCCTATATATAAGGGATAAGGATTCACCTTCTCACCTACGCCTTCTTCCTCCTTTGCTTATCCATCCCCGCGAACTCAAGCTCCAACGCCCGAGCTCGCGCATCTCGCCTCGACCTTCTCCGAATATGTCTGGAGCGGGAGGTAAATGGTTAGCCTCCACCGTCAAGGAGGAGGACATCACCAAGCTGCGCAGCGCCGGATACCTTTCCGGCGATATCGCGCATCAGCTGCCCGACGAGGGGCAGCTCATCCCTACCCCCAGGCTCATGAGAGGGTCGTCTTCCTCCCCCACTTCCTCCGCGGACTGGGCTTTCCGCTCCATCCATTTGTCCGGGGGCTCATGTTTTACTACGGCCTGGATTTCCACGATCTGGCGCCGAACTTTATCCTCAATATCTCGGCGTTTATCGTCGTGTGCGAGGCCTTCCTCTGCATCCGGCCCCACTTCGGCCTGTGGCTCAAGACCTTCAACGTCAAGCCGAAGGTTGTGAAGGGTACGCAAGCGGAATGCGGAGGCGCCATGTTGGGAAAATTGCCCAACGTCCCTTGGCTAGAAGGGACCTTCGTGGACTCCGTCAAGGGGTGGCAATCGGGGTGGTTCTACATCACCGAGCCGCGCAAATCCACATGGGCGGCGGCCCCCGAGTTTAGATCTGGCATCCCCACGCAGCTCACCTCCTGGAAAGAGAAGGGCTTGCAGTGGGGGAATCCGGTGGAGGTGATGGGACTCCGAGCATGTATCAAGAAGATGGTGAGCAATAGGCTCAGGCTCGTCGATGTGGTCCAAGTCATGCTCATCCGGCGGATCCTCCCATGCCAAGAACGGGCATTTAATTTGTGGGAGTTCAATCCGGAACAGCACCAGGCGCTAAGCGGGCTCTTCGATACAACATACGAAGGCGCCTGGAGGGTGCTGTTCAAGGGCGCCGAAGCCCCCGCGTCCGCGACCGAAGACCACGGATTCAGCTCGCAACATCCAACTGACGAGGTAAGTGATTCAACCCCATTACGGGACACTTGTGATAATTAGATTGACTCTAGTGAGGTTTCATTCTGCCTCTTCCTTTGATAGGAATGGATGGAGAAGGCCAAGCTGCTCATCAGCCCGGCTCCCATGCCAGAAGACCCAGCGGACGCCCGCTTAGCAGGGCTGCTGGTTCCGGCACCGCACGTGGTGCCGGAGAAGAAGGCCAAGAAGGTGGCCGCGGGGACTCGAAAGAGTTCCTGCAATCAGGCGTCTGATGACGACGAGGACTCCTCTCCCAAAGACGAGGAGGAGTACTCTCTCCCGGAGAAGGAAGAGAAGAAAAGGAAGGCTTCCCCCATCGGGGAGGCCGAAGGGTCCAAGAGGGGGAGAACTATCCCCCCGGACAGTTCCGCCAACATTAGCGTTGGCGAGGATGATTGGCCTCCAAGGGCCAGGCGTCCGGCAAGATCATAAGTATCCGGATCCTTGATGTGTAATTTCTTTTATGTCGCGTAGTATCCTTCTAACGCCGCATTCTGCCCGTAGTACGGCCAATGATGATCTCCCCGACTCATCGAGCGAGTCATTGGCCTCGTCGGATGTGAATTCCATCCCGACTGCCTCCACCCCATGCGCCGACAAGGACGTCGAGGTGGGATTCCAGAGAGGGACCCATCAGGAGGAGGCTCCGGAGGCGCTGTCAGGCAGCCTCCCGGACTTCGTGCCGGACTCTACACCGGAACCCGTAGTGGTTCCAGAGTCCGGCAAGCGGCCCCTTCGAAAGAAGGGCAGGACCGTGACGCCGGCAGCCCCCGTCCAACCGGAGGCGCCGGATAACCTGCTGGAGGCGCTTAAAGGCGCTTCCATCGAGAAAGAACACCGCACTATCATGAGTGCGGTGATTAAGAAGGTTCAGCTCGCTAAGAGCGGGCTGACCGAAGCCTGCAGCAGCCTTTTAACAGGCTTTGAGGTAAAAAGTTAAAATTATGTAATGTAATACCGCATAGACAGTAGCCCCTGATGCTTAGTTCGGTGTTCGGAAAGAAAAGCCGGACTGAGGATCTATAACAAGATATACGCAGGGTGACCTAAAATATGTCAATATGGGTTTGCAGGCTGCACTGCTGACCTCTGCCGCACTAACGGCAGAGGTTGACGTGCTGAAGAAGGAACTTGAGCGGTCCGAGCAAGAGCTCGGCCATGCCAAGAAGCAGCTCAAGGAAAAAGAAGGCGAGTAACACCTCTTTGAATAAGTACCTTACAGAAAAGGATTTTGGTTGCAAATAAAATTAACAAGGATAATATGTGTATTGCAGGGGCCACTAACAAGGTGGCAGCCCTGCGGGATGCTGTGTCCGCGGCCGAACGCAATGCGGCCGCGGAACGGGCTGAGCGAGAAAAGCAAGAGGCACGGGTGGCGGAAGTTCGGCAAGAGCTCCAGGTTCTCATGGAAAACATGAGAGTTTGGAGCGTGACTCCAAGACTCGAGAGTCCGAGCTTGCCTCGGCTCTCGAAAGTGCCAAGTCCGCCAAGGCCGAGGCCCATAAGGCCCTTCAGGAAGTTGAGGACATAAAGAAGATAGCGGCGGGTAAGGCGTTTTTCATGCAAAGCAGGCATGTTAATGTGAACTACCTGACACTTACCCGAATTCGGAGCTCTCCAGGGGCGTTTGCAGATCTGCCGCATAGTGCGTCTGATGCCGCCGCATTCTATCGTGGAGAGGAGGGGAGCTCGACGGAGAAGGTCTTCTGGTCTTAGTATACTGAGGCCGGCCATCCGGTGCCCCCAAGCGACCAGCTGAAGCAGCTGGTCGAACTCCACAAGGTAGCTGAGGAGGCCATGAAGGGCCTCATAGTCCGGCTGTGGCCTGGACAGGCCATGCCTGGTAGCTACTTTGGCCTCGTGCGGCGGCTGGTGGATGCATGCCCCAGGCTGGATGTAGTCAAGCGCTCCGCCTGTATCGAAGGCGCTCATCGGGCCCTTGCCCGCATAAAGGTGCAATGGGGCAAATTGGATGTGGAGAAGCTTCTCACGGACCCATCGCCACCGGGCAAGGAGTATCGCACGCCGGAGAAGTATTATAAAATTGTCCTGAAGGGAGCCTGCAATATTGCAGATGAGTGCTCCCGAAATGTAATCTTTGAGTGAACTCGCTGTTTATTTATCCTGTGCGCTGAAAACTTCGTTCATATGCGCCATGACAACGCTTGTTTAATTTAAAATATTACCTTCTGTGTGGCCGTTTATAAAATCTGAGAGATGGCAAGTCGTTAGCTTCAGCCCCCAAGCCACAAGTGCTGGGGTGTTCGGGATAAACTTGAGCACTCTTGTTCCCATTTTTGGGTCCATCTAGGGAGGCGCTCAACACGACGAACAAGGCAACCGGACTTATAATGCTTGAACACTCTCACTTAGCCATAGAATTCTATAATTTTAAATTTCGGCGAAGCCCCTGGTATTCGGAAGACCGAATCCGGGGCGCTATCCACGCCTTCATCGGACATTATCCGGAACTTCGCTCGAAGCGGCGTGAGTCTTTAAGGACCCGAAAAAACCACTCGAACAGCGACCAGTCTCTCGCCTTATCATGCCAGTCAGTTTTAGCTTTCTCCACTGAGGCGTTAACTCGGCTCAACCGGGGCGCAATCGCAGTGGTTCTCCCAGTGCCACCTTAGCCGACAGAACGGAACGTAAGGCACCAAAACGTGGGAGCCGGGCAAACCCAACTATTGACCCAAGACATGAATTGGAGCCGATTCATATAATGCTATAAGTTCGGGGTGCCGCACTTGTGAAAGTGTTCGGACTTTATCACACCATAGAGTGGGGAACATAAGCCCCTGGTGTATTATGCCGTACCAAAATATACGGGTGCCAGATGTCATATAATGAGCATATATATATATAATGTAATGCAATTGCGATCATAAAGGTGCTGCATTATTAATGAAAGAAAAGTCTGCTAGTAGAGCGGACTGATACAAATAGTGCGGTAAGCAAGGGATTTGGACTAAATAAACATGTCCCCCTCCAGGGATGAGCTGCGGATTTGGTGTATATAATCGAATTTAATGCTCATAATTGAGACCACCTGAGTGTTCGACGCGGCCTTCTTTAGTCCCTGACTGTTGCATCATGAGTTCGGCAGGTTCACCGCCGGACAGGGCTTCTGGTTAACAGAGTCCTGTGTACAAAAAAGAAGAAAAATAATAAAAAAAGAGAGGCACATTTGCGAGCCCCTGGTGTGGTCGAACCGCACTCTGGGTCCGTTGTGATCGTGCCCCCTCCCCTGTGCCCATGGTATCTCCAAAGCGTAATGATGTAGGCGGAGTGTTATTCTTGCGATCATACGCGGGCGAGGGTTGGGGCCGCATTGCTACGCGTGCTCTGATCGCGCCAGGTGGTCTTGGTTGGCATTGCTCCGGGCGCGCTTTGCTGTATCCGGCCGTTTAACGGCCGGACTCGAGAATTGCCTTAGAAGGCTGCTCTGTACTTCTGCCGCGAGAGCCGCTGTATGTTCCTCCGTTCGGAGGGAGCGTTCCGTATTCCCATTGACCGTGATGACTCCACGAGGGCCTGGCATCTTGAGCTTGAGGTATGCATAGTGCGGCACCGCGTTGAATTTGGCAAACGCAGTTCGCCCGAGCAGGGCGTGATAGCCGCTGCAAAACGGGACTATGTCGAAGATTAACTCTTCGCTCCGGAAATTATCCGGGGATCCGAAGACCACTTCCAGTGTGACTGAGCCTGTGCAGTTGGCCTCCACTCCTGGTATGACACCTTTAAAGGTTGTCTTTGTAGGTTTAATCCTTGATGGGTCTATGCCCATTTTGCGCACTGTATCCTGATAAAGCAGGTTCAGGCTACTGCCGCCGTCCATCAGGACTCTCGTGAGGTGGAACCCATCGATGATTGGGTCTAAGACCAATGCGGCGAATCCACCATGGCGTATCCTGGTCGGATGGTCTCTTTGATCGAAAGTGATCGGGCAAGAGGACCATGGGTTGATCTTTGGGGCGACTGGCTCCATCGCATAGACGTCCCTTAGTGCGTGTTTCCTCTCCCTCTTGGGTATGTGGGTCGCGTATATCATATTCACCGTCCGTACTTGTGGGGGAAAACCCTTCTGTCCTTTGTTGTTCGGCGGCCGGGTCTCTTCCTCGTCGTCACTATTTAGCCCCTTGTCATTGTTTTCGGCAATTAACTTGCCGGCCTGCTTGAACACCCAGCAATCTCTATTGGTGTGGTTAGCTGGCTTTTCAGAGGTGCCATGTATCTGGCATGGATTTCGGCTTTTCCTACCCCAGGTGCCGGGCTAGCCATTCATCCCGGATGTTATGTTTGAAGGCTGCAAGGGCCTCTGTGTCCGGACAATCGACGATTTGATTTTTCTTTGTCAAGAACTGTGTCCAGAATTGTCTGGCCGATTCGTCTGGCTGCTGAATGATGTGGCTTAGGTCATCGGCGTCTGGTGGTCGCACATATGTGCCTTGGAAGTTATCAAGGAATGCGGCCTCCAGGTCTTCCCAACAGCCAATCGACTCTGCGGGCAAGCTGTTAAGCCAATGCCGAGCTGGTCCTTTATGCTTGAGTGGGAGGTACTTTATAGCGTGGAGATCATCGCCGCGGGCCATATGGATGTGGAGAAGATAGTCTTCGATCCACACCGCGGGGTCTGTTGTGCCATCGTAAGATTCGATGTTTACGGGTTTAAACCCTTCGGGGATCTGATGATCCATTACTTCGTCAGTGAAGCATAACGGGTCTGCGGCGCCCCTGTATTGAGCGATATCGCGACGCAGCTCGAGAGAGCGCTGTCTGCTGTGTTCGGCCCAGCCGGGGTTATTGTATCCGGCACGACGATATTCGTCGTGGGTCGTAGGGCGCCCACGTGATCCATAGATGGATCTGGATTGTCTTGCTTTGTCCTCCAATATGTCTCGCAAGTCCGGCGCGTTCCCTCTTGGCTTCGTACTTTTGGAGCGATGCCGGGGTATGGTCTTGGCTGGTGGCCTGGATGCCTCTCTGTCACGACCACGGGGTGGTCGGCCAGCCATATCGTGCACTGGTGATGGACGTACGTATGCTTCCTCCTCTAATCGGGGGAGCAGCTTGCGTTTTGGGTAACTTTTGGAGGGACGTTCGAGTTTATACTCTTCGGCCGCGAGGACCTTGGTCCATCGATCGGCCAGCAGGTCCTGATCAGCTTGAAGCTGCTGCTGCTTTTTCTTTAGGCTGTTTGCTGTGGCGATAAGCCTGCGCTTGAAGCGCTCTTGTTCAACGGGATCCTCGGGTATGACGAATTCGTCATCGTTGAGGCTTGCTTCGTCTTCGGAGGGAGGCATATAATTACGATCCTCAACCTCTTCGTCTGCCGCCCCCTCATGAGGGCTTGCTTCTGCATCCTCCTGCGCTGAGTCTTGCTGGAGGGGATTGTCTTCGGCACTGTCTGGGGTATTATTATCTCCTATGCCGGAATCTCCATTCTTGCTGTGGCGAGATTTAGAGCGGCGCCGCTGACGCCGACGCTTGGGCTGTTTCTTTAAGGGATCTGCCTTCGCTGTTTCCTCGCCGTCCCCATCTTTTGGGGTATCCACCATGTATACGTCATATGACGAGGTGGCCTTCCAGTGCCCTGTGGGCGCTGGTTCCTGTTTGTCTCCGGCATCGTCGTCCATAGCGTCGATGTCTTCGGAGTCATAGTCTAGCATGTCGGTTAGATCGCCGGCAGTGGGTACAAAGTGGGTGGTGGGTGGGCTCTGAATTTCTTCATCGTCCGTATCCCAACCATCCTGGCCATAATCCGGCCAGGACTCTCCTGATAATGAGAGATGCTTCAGTGAATTCAAGATATCGCCGAAAGGCGAGCATTGGAAGATGTCCGCGGCGGTGAATTCCATAACCGGCGCCCAATCCGGATCGATTGGTAGGGGCGCGGGAGGTTCGGAGTCCGGCAAGGAGTGCGGCGCCTCAGAATCACGTGTTTCGTAGGGGACAAGATTAGTGTTCGGCTCCATTGCCGTGGATGTTGGAGCCCCCAGGGCGGCGTCTACCTACCGGCCCTCGATCTGGGCGATGGGCTCTGGGCCAATGGCCGGAGCGGACCCGTGTGCGGCCACCAGGGCACTGTTCGGCGGCAGAGCTAGATCATGCCCATCGTCACAGTGCGGCGCGCTCGGCTGTGGCTCGAGTCCGTCGAGGATCAAGTCTCCGCGGACATCGGCCGTGAAGTTTAAGCTTCCAAATCTGACCTGACGGCCAGGGGCGTAGCTTTTGATCTGCTCCAGATGGCCAAGTGAATTGGCCCGCAGGGCGAAGCCGCCGAATACGAAGATCTGTCCGGGGAGAAAAATTTCACCCTGGACAGCGTTGCAGGTTGAAGATGCCATCAAGCCTATTGGTGACGACATAGAGGAACTCTCGATGAAAGCACCAATGTCGGTGTCAAAACCGGCGGATCTCGGGTAGGGGGTCCCGAACTGTGCGTCTAGGCGGATGGTAACAGGAGACGAGGGACACGATGTTTTTACCCAGGTTCGGGCCCTCTCGATGGAGGTAAAACCCTACGTCCTGCTTGATTAATATTGATGATATGGGTAGTACAAGAGTAGATCTACCACGAGATCAAGGAGGCTAAACCCTAGAAGCTAGCCTATGGTATGATTGTTGTAATGTATGTTGTCCTATGGACTAAAGCCCTCCGGTTTATATAGACACCGGAGAGGGCTAGGGTTACACAGAGTCGGTTATAATGGTAGGAGATCTACATATCCGTATTGCCAAGCTTGCCTTCCACGCCAAGGAAAGTACCATCCGGACACGAGCCGGAGTCTTCAATCTTGTATCTTCGTAGTCTTGGAGTCTGGTGGACAATGATAGTCCGGCTGTCCGGACACCCCCTAGTCCAGGACTCCCTCAGGGAGCTTGAGCAACTTGACGTTGCACTCGCGGTTGGTAGTTCCTCTCTTGGATTTCTTCTCGAAGGGCTTCCTCTTGATTGCGCCATTCGCGATTGCGGTTGTCTATGGCTCTACTTGATTCTTGAAGGGCACGTTGCACCTCAAGAGCTCGCGCTTCACATAGTTGTTGTTGAAGACGTTGAGCCTCGGCGTACTGTTGCTCTTGGTGTAGTCGTTGTCGTTCTTGAGCTTGAGCAAAAGCGACTTGGTTTGAGTGAGGACAAGGGACTTGCTCATCGACTTGCTCTTGTGAATGCTTGTCGTGTAGTGGGTTGCGAGATGCATGACGGTCTTGACGCGCAGCTCGTCGAAGAGTGTTCGATGACGGTGTACTTGAGCCGGAGAAGGAGTCATCGGAGTGTCGACTTGAGTGGCTCTATCTTGAGTATGAAGAAGTTGAAGGAGGCCGGTTCACCAACAAGGCGCGGATCTCGTCCATCCTTGCATCGTTCTCTTGCTTGTGCGCGTCGAGCTTGTTGTCGAAGTAGTCCTTTGTATGTTGCTTGGAGAGTCGCAAGTCGGTGGCAAGGTTGTCGATGCGTTTGTTCATAGCTTGTTGCTCTTGATGCAACGCTCGTTGTGCACCAAAGAGGCTCTTGGTGACGTATGATGACATGTCTTCATCTTGCTCGATGAAGAGTGGGTTGGTAGAAGTACTCGGCCTATCCATCATTCGAAGCAAAATGTGAGTGGTAGAAAGAGAAGAACTTATACCAATGTACCTTGACCGATGTTGATGATGAATCAAGTTCACTCAAATGCAGACAATGAAATAGCACTATTGGTACCAATCCTTGTCGGTTCTCACACCTACACAAGTAAAAGCTTATGGTGGAGCTTGGTTAGGATGGTGGCACAAAATTTGATGCAACTGTAAGCGAGCTTCAATAATGTTGGAAAAGATACACAAATTTGCAAATGCAACAAGTAGACCAAGAAAATAGGGTTACACGGAGACACACATGCAAATAGATAGATGGGATTGTGCAAACCAAAAGTGAGCCAAAATGTGGAGTCCACGAAAATGCTCTTGTTGCACAATACTAGAGAGACGCTAGCGTGATTGCACAATAGGCTGATACAGAACTTGTGCACAACCTACTAAGCAAAAATGCAATGATCTCTATCCCAAGTATGCTATATATATGGTATTTAGGTGCGATGATCCAAGATGATCGAGTATGACAATCTTAATGTAGTATGATGCTATGGTTCTTGCTTATAAGCTCTTTGCTTATCTTTCCTCTTTGCTTAAAAGCTTGGGTGGCTCTTTCACTTTTGAGCTCTTTTCTCATGCAAAACTTCACGAACCAAGATACCAGTTGTGTATGCAATGAAAACTTTGTGACGCACAAGTTGATGCCAAGATATGCACCACTATGGTATTGTATGTATGCTATGGAGTATGATCACTAATGTGCACAAGTCACGTTGTCGATAATACTCAGTGGCAAGTCACGACGGGTAAGCTACGCAAAAGTAAGGCAATGTGGGTATCAATTCTATTGCAAGGTATGACAAAGATGTCGTCGAGGTTACCGTCCTTGGCAATGATGAGAACCTTGCGAAGATGAGCGTGGTGATGATGATGTCGAACCGTACCTATATAGCCGAAACACAATAGGACACGGGAGCCACAACTCAAAATCTCGAAGACCAAAATGTGTCAAATCGTCATAGGAGGTATTGGGGATGATTGTGGTGTATGTGGGTTTGGAATATGTGGTGGAAGGTGGGGTTGTGGTGGTGGCCGAACTGAACCAGCTTCAGTTTCGACAGAGTTACACGGACGTCCGGGTGGTCACGGTCGTCCGTTCGTCGAACGTTCAGCAGGGTCCGATCATCCGTAACCTTGGGGAAAATCGGGCACGGGATGAACAGCACGATTTCAGGGAGGAAGAAGATGGTGAGGTCGAAATCGAGCAGATTAGTGGATGGAAAAGGGTGGGAAGGGTGGGGAAAGCTAGATCCACACGTAGCAACTCAAATCCATGGACCAAATCCAACAAAATTTCAACTCACCAACAAGTCACAAAAAAATTTTGGGGCTATTTTTGGTGGGGAATTTTTGGATTTAGGAAGACAACAAAAAAATCAAGCTAGAAAACATGGGGTAGGGGCTCCAAAAACGTGATCAACCTGGCTCATGATACCAAGATAATGTAGGGCGGAACCCTATGGGGCCGATCTTTCACGTTTGGTGTGGATCCTACGGGAAAACATGAAGAACGCATGGAAGAACACAAGGGAAATCACGGGGAGGAACGAGAGAAACACTCAACCGACACGTGATTGATAACACAAGGGCTAGATCACCAAAAGCACAAGGTAACACATGATACAAAGTCAACAAAGGGGAGATACAAGAGTAACAGTTCTTCTCTGTGAGGAGGTCTTGATTGTCTTCTCCGGATGGGGGCCTTGAATCCGAATGGATCTTCTCTGAAGAGGCACAGTCCCTCACGTGGAGTAGATCCGGTACGGATGAGCAATGCTCAATCTCAAACGAGCTAACACAATGCTACCCTAGCTAGGAGGTGGAAGACACCTATTTATAGTCATAGTACAAATGGGGGTCAAAGTGAATGGGTACAAGGGCATCAGCCCGAGGCTGCGGTCTTTCAGGCGTCGGACGTCTGGAGGACGTCGGTCGTCCGGAGCTTCGGGACGCTCCGGACGTTCGTAGATCGTCGGACTTCCATAGATTAGGCTCGGGTGCTGGTTGTCCGGTGGCTTCGGTCTTTTGTTAATTTTCTCTCGGGTGCCCAGTTGCCGGACGTCCGGAGGGCCTCGATCATCCGGGGGCTCGGAGTCGTCGGACGTCCGGGCTGGGCCGGTCGTCCGTGGCCTGTAGCTCTGTCCTGCCTTCCTTCTCTCGGCTGTAGCATCTTCCAGGGCTCGGATGTCTTGGACCGGCCGGTCGTTGACGGAGCCCTGGATTAGGGGTTATCCAGACAGCCGGACTATATGCTTCATCCGGACTATTGGAGCGTGAAGATACAAGACTCAAGACTCCATCCCGTGTCCGGATGGGACTCTCCTTTGCGTCGAAGACAAGCTTGGCAATCCGGATATTATATTTCCTTCTTGGTTACCGGCTCCATGTAAACCCTAGCCCTCTCCGGTGTCTATATAAACCGTAGAGTTTAGTCCTTAGAGGGACGATCACAATCATAATCGTCATAGGCTAGCTTCCAGGGTTTAGCCTCTATGATCTCGTGGTAGATCAACTCTTGTACTACTCATATCTTCAATATCTATCAAGCAGGAAGTAGGGTGTTACCTCCATCGAGAGGGCCCGAACCTGGGTAAACATTGTGTCCCTTGCCTCCTGTTACCATCAGCCTAAGACGCACAGATCAGGACCCCCTACCCGAGATCCGCCGGTTTTGACACCGACATTGGTGCTTTCATTGAGAGTTCCTCTATGTCGTCGCTGCAAGGCTTGATGGCTCCTTTAATCATCAACAACGCGGTCCAAGGTGAGACTTTTCTCCCAGGATAGATCTTCATGTTCGGCAGCTTCGCACTGCGGGCCAATTTGCTTGGCCAACGGGAGTAGATCGATAGCTACGCCCCTGGCCACCAGGTCAGGTTCGGAAACCTGAACTACACGGCCGATATCCGCGAAGACTTGATCTTCAACCGGTTCGGGCTTGCACCAGGAGCGCCGGACAATCACGATGAGCACGGCTTAGACCTGCTGTCGAATAACGCTCGGGATATGGACTCTGCCCTGCAGGCCGCACACTTATTGGCAGTAGAGCCGAACACAGGCCTCACCCCCAGAGAAGCCTGTGACACCGGACCCCCGGACTCGTATCCGTTTGTCCGCGTGCCCCCGAGCCCGCCAAACTTGGTTGGGCTCCGGTAATGGAGTTCACCGCTGCGGATATCTTCCAGCACTCGCCCTTTGGCGACATGCTGACCTCATTAAAGTCTCTCTCTTTGTCAGGAGACTCTTGGCCGAACTATGTCCGGCTCGAGTGGGAAGCAGACGACGAAGGAATTCGCTGCCCACCCACCACCCACTTCATTGCCACGGTCGATGATTTAACCGACGTGCTTGACTTCGACTCCGAAGACATCGCCGGTCTGGACGACGATGCAGGAGAAGAACAGGACCCACCGCTCACGGGGCGGTGGACAGCCACCTCCTCATATGATATATATATGGTGGACACTCCGAAGGAAACCAATGGCGATGAGGCAACGGAGGATAATGCCTCAGGGAAGAAAGCAAAGCATGGGCGACGTCAGTGCCGCTCCAAGCCCCGCCACAGCAATACCGGCACAGGAGACGGAAACAATCCGGATGGTGCCGAAGATGAATACAACCCTGATCAGCCTGCCTTCGAGTAGGCCGAGCAGGAAGACGGGCAGGTCAGCCTAGACGAACAGGCGACGGACGGATATCCGGAGGAGGACAACTACATGCCCCCCTCCGAAGACGAGATTAGCCTCGGCGACGACGAGTTCGGCATGCCTGAGGACCTCATGGAGCAGGAGCACTTTAAGCGCAAGCTCATGGCCACTGCGAGGAGCCTGGAAAAGAAGTAGCAGCAGCTCCAAGCTAATCAAGACCTGCTCACAGACAGATGGACGGAAGTCCTGGCAGCCGAGGAATATGGACTCGAGCGCCACACAGCTGACCAGCCACCTCGTGGCCGGGATAAAATGGCACATGGGCCCGAATACCAGTTCGCACCCCCACGCCAATACACTACGGCCCGGAGTAATAGGCAAGACCTGCAAGATATACTGGAAAACAAAGCAGGATAGCCAAGATCGATCTACGGATCGCGGGGGCGCGCCCCGACACGTGCCAATGATCATCATGCCGGATACACTATGAACAAGTCCGGCCGGGCCGAATACAGCCACCCAGACTCATTCGAACTGCGTAGCCACATAGCCTGACATAGAGGCGCCGCACACCCCCTCTGTTTCACTAACGAAGTGATGGATCATGAATTCCCAAAAGGGTTCAAACCCGTAAACATCGAATCATACGATGGCACAACAGACCCCGCAGTGTGGATCAAAGATTTCCTTCTCCACATTCACATGGCTCGCGGAGATGACCTACACGCCATCAAATATCTTCCCCTTAAGCTCAAAGGCCCTGCCCAGCAATGGATAAATAGCCTGCCGGCAAATTCCATTGGCAGTTGGGAAAACCTGGAAGACGCGTTCCTCGACAACTTCCAGGGAACATACGTGCGCCCACCAGAAGCTGATGACTTGAGCCACATTACTCAACAGCCCGAAGAGTCAGCCAGGAAATTCTAGACCTGGTTCCTAACTAAAAAGAACCAAATAGTCAACTGTCCGGACGCCGAAGCCCTGGCGGACTTTAAGCATATTATCCGTGATGAGTGGCTTGCCCGACACCTCGGCCAGGAAAAGCCCAAGTCCATGGCGGCCCTCACGACGCTGATAACCCGCTTTTGCGCGGGCGAGGACAGCTGGTTAGCTCGCAGTAGCACCACGCCACATTCCGGCACCTCCGATGTCCGCGACAATAATGGCAAGCGACGGCGCAATAGACATAAGCGACAGAACAACGACGACAACACCAAAGACACGGCAGTCAATGCCGGATTCAGCGGATCCAAATCCCGTCAGTGGAAAAAGTCGTTCAAAAGAAACAATCAGGGACCGTCCAGTCTGGACCGCATACTGGAATGCTCGTGCCAAATTCATGGCACCCCGGACAAGCCAGCAAACCACACTAATAGAGACTGCTGGGTGTTCAAACATGCCGGCAAAATAAACGCTGAAAACAAGGAAAAGGGGCTGCACAACAACGATGACGAGGAGCCCTGGCATCCGAATGCAGGAGGACAAAAGAAATTTCCTCCCCAGGTCAAAACGGTCAACATGATCTATGCCACCCATATTCCCAAACGGGAATGGAAGCGAGCACTACGGGATGTCTATGCAATGGAGCCAGTCGCCCCAAAATTCAACCCGTGGTCAGCCTGTCCGATCACCTTCGATCGTAGGGATCACCCTACCAGCATCCGTCACGGCGGTTCAGCCGCATTGGTCCTAGACCCAATTATCGACGGATTCCACCTCATGCGAGTCCTTATGGATGGCGGCAGCAGTCTGAACCTGCTTTATCAGGATAAAGTGCGCAAAATGGGCATCGACCCTTCAAGGATCAAGCCCACAAAAACCACCTTCAAAGGTGTAATTCCAGGAGTAGAGGCCCATTGCACGGGCTCCATAACATTGGAAGTGGTCTTCGGATCTCTGGATAACTTCCGAAGCAAAGAGTTAATCTTCGATATCATCCCTTTCCGTAGTAGTTACCACACGCTGCTTGGACGAACCACATTCACTAGATTCAATGCGGTACCACACTATGCATACCTCAAGCTCAAGATGCCAGGACCTCGCGGAGTCATAACAGTCAACAGAAACATGGACCGCTCTCTCCGTATAGAAGAGCATACTGCAGCCCTCGCAGTAGAAGTACAATGCAGCGTTCTCCGGCAAACCACCAATCCGCTGACTACAACCCCGAACACCGTCAAGCGAGTCCAGAGCACCCCGCAACAGAATCGCCAGGCACGCCAAGAGTGCGACTAGCATTTCGGCCTCCGCTCAAGCCCCATCAAAGCAGCATTCGTGCCACACGCACACAATTACGCACTCGAAATACCATGGGCATAGGCGGAGGCGTAACAATGACTCAGTCAACAATGCGGTATAGCCGCAACACACTTTAATAACCCCCCTTTATTTTTTCAGGACACTGCTTTAGAGCAGCCTCTTAAGAAGAGTCGGATTGTCGGACTTACACAGGAGAGAAAACCAAGGAGGCAACAGGCTTTGTGCACAAAGGAAATACCCAGGTCGAATCCCTTCACGATAGTTATACCTATTTTATATACCTACATGCAGCCTGCCCTTGGATAGGACATGTTAAATAGTCCTATTTACTTCTGCTTAAACGCACTCATTGTAAACATACGCTTAAACGTATTATTCATCAATGGGATATATTATATAGTGTCAGCTTATTATTCCTATTTGCGCATTTTTCTTACAAATGTTTATTTAATATTGCATCCGTACACCTTGGTACGTTCAGCTTGCCATGGGCTTCTTATGGCGCCCCATAATAAGGCAAGACAAGTCCGAACACTTTTCAACAGTGCGGCACCCCGAACTTATAGCACTATATGCATCAGCTCCGAATCACGTCTTAGGTGAATAGTTGGGTTTGCCCGGCTCCCTTGTTTTGGTACCTTACGTTCCGTTATATCGGCTAAGGTAGCGCGGGGGGAACTACTACGATTGTGTCCCGGTTCTTCCGGATGAGCACCTCAGTAGAGAAAGCCGAAAACTTACCGGCATGATGCGGCGAGAGCTGGTCGCTGTTCGAGAGGTCTTAAAATCCTTAAAGATTTTTTCCGCTTTAGGCGAGGAATCGGCTTCATCCGATTTAGGCGTATATAGCGCCCCAATTCGGCTTTCCGAAATCTAGGGGCTTCGCCGAAATTTAAAATTGTAGACTTCTATGGCTAAGTGAAAGTTATAAAGCCGCATAGTCCGATTGCCTTGTTCGCTGCGCCAGACACCTCCTTAAGGGACCAAAAATTTGGATAAAGAGTGTCCGAGTTTTCCCAGGAACACCCCAGTACTAGTTACGTGGGGGCGGAAGCTAACGACTGGCCTACTTTCAGAATTTTATAAACAGCCACACAGAAGGTAATATTTTAAATCAAAAGCGCTATATAGCGCAAATAACTTCGTCTTTATATTACAAAAATGATAGAAGTACATTCATTCAAAGATCGTGTTCTCGGTAGATTCTTCAGCCACGAGACGAGCACCTTTCATAATGCCATCATAATATTTTTCGGGACAGCGATACGCCTTGCCCTCTAGCGGCCCGTCCTTCACTAGCTTCTCTGCATCCAGCTTGCCCCGGTGCACCTTTGCACGGGCAAAGGCCCTGCGGGCACCCTCAATGCAAACGGATCGCTTGATCACTTCAAGCCGCGGACAGGCATTTACCATCCGCTTGATCAGGCCGAAGTAGCTAGTGGGCAGGGGCTCACCAGGCCACATCCGGACTATGAAATCTTTCATAGCCACTTCGGCCGCCCTGTGGAGTTCAACCAACTGCTTCAGTTGGTCACACAGAGGCATTGGGTGTTCGGCTCCAGCATAGTGGGACCAGAACAACTTCTTTGTTGAGCTTCCCTCCTCGGCACGGTAGAACTCCGCGGCATCTGATACGCTGTGTGGAAGATCTGCGAATGCCCCTGGAGAGCTCCGAATTCGGGTAAGTAAAAGAAACGCCTCCTCCACATGCTTGCTTTGCATAAAGAATGTCTTACCCGCCGCTATCTTCTTGGCCGCCTAGATTTCCAGCTGCGCCTTTTCGGCTTCGACCATGGTGTCTTTCATACTCGCAAGGGCCTTCGCAAGCTCAGACTCCTTTGTCTTGAGGTCATGCTCCAAGGACTCGAACTTCTTGCCGAGATCCTGGAGCTCTTGCTGTACCTTGCCCACTCTAGCATTTTGTTTTTCGCGCTCAATGCGCTCTAGGGCCACTCTGTCTTCGGCCTCGGACATCGCTTTCTTCAAGGACGCCACTTAAGTTTTGGCCCCTAGTACAAAGTCTCGACGCTTTGTCATCAGAATCACCAATTTTGTCTACTCTTTATAATATGCGAACGGGTATCACTCACCTTTGTTCTCTTCGAGCTGCCTCTTCGTGAGGCTGAGCTCTCCCTGGGCCTGCGCCAGGTCCCGCTTGAGTCCGGCGACCTTGGTTGTGGGGGCCGCAGCATCAAGCAGCACTGCCTGCATATTTACATACACACCTACTATTAGACTCCTGCGGATTATAATTGACCCTCTGTTTGGCTTTTTGTTCCGAACACCAAACAGAGTATCATGGGCTACTACCTATCGGGTGGTAATTTCACACATTTCTGATTCCTTCCCTCAAAGCCCATGAGGAGGCTGGTGTAGGCTTCGGTTAGTCCGCTCTTGGCAGACAGAACCTTTTGAATCACCGCACTCATAAGAGAACGGTATTCTTCATCCATGGAAGCGCCGCGAAGCGCTTCCAACAGACTATCCGACGCCTCTGGCGTAACGGAAGTCATCGGCACGGACGGCTCGCCCTCCCTAGCGAGGGGCCGCCTGCCCGAGTCCGGAACCATGGGAGGTTCCGGTACAGTATCCGGCTGAGAGCGCGGCTTGCTGCGGCTCTCGTCGACACGATCCACGGGGATCTTATACCCCGTGTGCCCGGCGTCTGGAATACCGCCTTGAGGCGTCTCCAGGGTCACCTTCCCCTGATCGAGGAGCCTTTGGGACAACACCTCTATGTCATCCGCAGGCCGAGGAGTAGTGGCCGTTGGGAGCGAGTTCATCGCTGAATCACTCAAGGACCTATCCGAAGATGATACCTCGGGATGGACCCTAGCCGGACTACATATATGTTCGGCATTATAACAAGACTATGAAGCGAAGTCGCACAAAAGCATAACAGAGTGCGGGTACTTACGATCTTGCTAGGGGCTTCCCCCTGGGTAGCCACTCTTCCTCGCTATGAGCGGCCGTGGTGGAGTAGTCCGGAAGGGGCGCCTTTCCCTTCTTGGACGTCCTAGCCTCCCCCTCCGGCGCGTATTTCCTCTTCTTCTCCTCCCCAGTGCGAGGAGGCAGAGTTTCTTCGTGTTCCCCCCGCCTCCGCAGGAGGAATCTTCCTCATCATCTTCGGACGATGAGGGTATGACGGCCTTGCGTCGGGGGCTCTTCCCGGTCCCCTGGTCCGCCTTCTTAGGTCCCCCATCCTCTCCGGATGGGGCGGCCCCTTCCTCTTCTTCCTCCCCTTCGGGGGAGGAGTGTGCCTCATCGTCTTCGGACGAGGCGTCCGGTACGACCTTACACCGGAGACCCTTCCTGGTCCCCGGGGCCTTCTTTTCGGCCTTCTTTTCTGGCGCCTTGTAGGGCGCCGGGACTAGCATCTCCGTCAGGAGAGCGTCTGCTGGACCTTCTGGTAGTGGAGCCGGATAGTCAATCTGCTCCGCCATCTCTAGATATTCCTGACCGAATATGCACAATGACTTAAGGTTCCCCCATGAGTACATTGGGAAAAACTGAATCCGGTGGTAGTCAGAAAACTCACCGGATGGGGGAGCCGCGCGGGGTGAAGTCCGCGATCCTCGGATGTAGGAGGAGGTACCTCGGAGGCCTTGAACAGTGCCTTCCAGGCGTCCTTGTGTGTCATGCCGTAGAGCTTTCAAAGCGTCTAGTGTTCAGCCGGGACGAACTCCCACAGATTGAATACCCGTCTTTGGCACGGGAGAATCCGGCGGACAAGCATGACCTAGACCATGTTGACAAGCTTAATGTTCTTTCCTTCATATTCTTGATACAGTTCCGATGTCCATTCAGCTCCGCAGGCTCGCCCCACGCCAGGCCCTTCGTTTCCCAGGAGGTGAGCCGCATGGGGATTCCGGATAAGAATTCGGGGGCCGCCGCCTAGTTGGCGTCGCGCGGCTCGGTGATGTAGAACCACCCCGATTGCCACCTTTTCACGGTCTCCGCGAAGGAGCCGTCAAGCTAGGTGACGTTGGGCATCTTGCCCACCATGGCGCCTCTGCACTCCACTTGCTGGCCACTCACGATCTTCGGCATCACGCAGAAGATTTGTAGCCACAAGCCAAAGTGAGGCTTGATGCGGAGGAAGGCCTCGCACACGATGATGAATGCCGAGATATCAAGGACGAAATTTGGGACAAGAACATGGAAATCTAGACCGTAGTAGAACATGAGCCCGCGGATGAAGGAATGAAGTGGAAACCCCAATCCACGGACGAAGTGGGCGAGAAACATGACCCTCTCGTGGGGTTCCAGGGTTGGAATGACCTGCCCGTCATCCAGTACCCGGTGTCTGCGGCCAAGTATCCGGCCGCCCGAAGATTCGCAATATGCTTCTCCTTCACGATGGAAGCCACCCACTTACCTCTGGCTCCGGACATGTTTAGCTGTGCGGAGAAGGCTTACACTAGGGTGCTGGAGATCGAGGAGGCAAGGATGAGAAAAGGAGGAAGAAGGCGTGGGTGAAAATGGGGAGCCCTTATCCCTTTATAGAGGCGACGAAAGCGGTGCGCCTCCCCACTTGCCCGGTGAGAATCGCTTACTTCCCAAGTGCCATGATTGATGGCGTGGTTGGATTACCCGTACCCGTATTGATGAGAATCCCGTGATAAGGGGATATGATCTCTGCTTTGACAAGACTTGTCAAGGAATATGCGCTGTGGCTGGTAGTGGGAAAATGGTTCGAATAATGACCCGACCGTAGTGACATGTCACCTTGTCTAAAAAGTTGTTAGCAGATTACATTTGTGAAATATCATTCTCTCTACGGTGGTGTGTGAAGATCATCTTGTAGATCCGGACACGGTTTAAGTGTTCGATAATTACTTTGAAGTATTCGGAGATGGAACCCGCCTTGCAATGCCGAAGACAAGACTGCGCGCCAGACTCATCATCATTGAAGCCTGGTTCAGTGGCTACTGAGGGAGTCCTGGATTAGGGGGTATCCGGACAGCAGGACTATATGTTTCGTCCAGACTATTGGAGCGTGAAGATACAAGACTCGAGACTCCATCCCGTGTCCGGATGGGACTCTCTTTTGCGTGGAAGACAAGCTTGGTGATCCGGATATTATATTTCCTTCTTTGTAACCGACTCCATGTAAACCCTAGCCCTCTCCGGTGTCTATATAAACCGGAGAGTTTAGTCCTTAGAGGGACGATCACAATCATAATCATCATAGGCTAGCTTCTAGGGTTTAGCCTCTACGATCTCATGCTAGATCAACTCTTGTACTACTCATATCATCAATATCAATCAAGCAGGAAGTAGGGTTTTTCCTCCATTGAGAGGGCCTGAACCTGGGTAAACATTGTGTCCCTTGCCTCCTGTTACCATCAGCCTAAGACGCACAGATCGGGACACCCTACCCGAGATCCGCCGGTTTTGACACCGACAGTCGTCCGGTGCCTGTAGCTTCCCAAGTGGCTCTTCTTCTTGATGTTCATTCTTGGTGTCCTTGCCACCTTGGCCATTGGGTGTAGCTGTCCCATGGCTCTCCTCCAGGTACCTGATCACACACAGAGTGTTCGTATGAGGTAGTAGCCAAGTCTCGTGAGCAGAGAGAGGGAGTTCGGAGAGGAGCGAGTTCACCTTATCTTCAACAGCCTTTGCTCTAGCTCTTGTCATTGGTCCAAGTGGTGTTGAGCGAGATGTAGGTACGTCCATGGGGATGAGCGAGGGATGCTCCACATCACTTCTCCTCGATGATGACGGCGGACACGGAGGCGCTGGCCACCGACTCATCGCTCTCCGTGCACCCGGCTTCTGTCGCTGCTTGCCTGGCACGGCAGCCGGCATGGGAGTCTCGGCCACAGAAACGGGAGACGTCATACGAGGCGGCGGCGTGGACTACAGCAACGACGCCCGTGCGCCGCTCCTCGTCGAGCTGGCCTGGAGCGACGAGTTGCTGAACCGCGCACCAGCTTGAGGCAGCAACTGGCTCCGTCGGGCGAGGGGAGGGAGGTGGATCAGCGAGCTACATAGTTCATATCCGGCGGGCTGCCCAGCCAGCTTGGATGCGGAATAACTACTCTTCGTAAGCCATTTTAATAGTGGACAAAATGGTGAAGGAGGAGATAGGGGAGCGGCGGAGGTGTGCGATTCTTTGCCGGTGTTTGGCCTCGTTTAAATAGGAGATTAAATATTCGGCGGACGGGAGGAGCTCGGCCGGTGTTGCGTTTAATGCTGGCCCAGTCATGAACGGACGTGTGTCCAGAGTTTGTTTCTCGGCTTCCACACGGGCGGGTTTCATGGAGGCGTTTGAATGCGGCAAGGAGGCGTGTTCAGCCGGGCGTGCAACGAGTGGCGCCCTCGACTCTGACCCAGGACACCGCGCTGTTCTTCCACTGCCATGTGGGCTCTTTGGGTACATGGCCTGCATGTTAGTTACCCAACGCAGGTAGTGCACAGCAGAGGAACCTTTGGTGGGCCAGGGCGGTCAGTAGCGGGCATTTCATAAACCGATGATTGTTCATTGAGTGTGACGTCATCTTTTTCATGTAGGTAAGCCTACTATGTTGATAGACCGTTTGATCCGTTGTGATTCATAAAGGCCGCTGCAAACATCAATGTTCTTCTTATCAAAGATAAGATTAATTAATACCCGTAACAATCCATGTCCTTAACAAAGGGTGCATGCACGTATAGGTTGAGCGTGTATCTTGCATCATGTGCTGTGTGCATGCAGGCGTGCGAGTGTTGTGTGCGTGCAATGGTACGTTTCAGTGTTGCATGCATGGGTGCGTACGTGCGTGTCTTCGTGAGCGCATTGTACGTGTCAGTGTTGCACGCCAGCATGCGTGCGTGTGTATGTTATGTGTATGTGTCAGTGTTGCATGCCTGCATGCGTGCGTGTCTTGCGTGCGTGCATGTGTACGTGCGGGGTGAGGCTACACATCAGTCGACTGACTTTTTCATCTTTGGTCATTAGATTTTCCAGCCATTGGATACGAAATGAAGGGCCTCCAGTTTATCATCAAACTCCACCCCCCTGAGCCGATATCCACCACCAGACGAACCGCCAGCCCCCGCCGCCCTGCCCTCCCCGAAACCACTCCCCACCATCGGTCCGCCGCCGCACCGGCCATCCCTCTAGGCCCCCTGCGCCGAGCTTTTTCTCCGGCAATCCCCACCCCACCGCCCAATCAATGCCCCCCCAACCGCCGGCGACTGCCAACCAGAGGTCTCATGACTTTGAATACCCACCGACCACTAATTTATTACCATTTCTGTCCTTCATATACACGCTGACGGGTGGGCCCTATGGTAATGTGTGCCGCTGAATGTGGACCGTTTGACTGGTCAATTGATCGTGTTATCAACAAATTACGGCGTTGTATGGTGAGCAAGTGACCGTATGATCACCCTAAAATGTACTCCTATTTTATTAACACAGTACAGACTCAAACTACCATTTCTTTCTTTCATATAAGGGCCAATAGGTGGGCCCCACGGTTACGCGCCCCGATGGTGCAACACTAGTTACGCCATGTGGAACGTTTGACTGGTCAATTGATTGTGTCATCAACAAAATATGGAGTTGTACGGGTGAGCCAGTGACCGTATAATCATGACATGTATTTGTTTAACATGGTACAGACGCAAGGGCTCATATATACGCGCAAGCACTCACCAAAATAAGTGCACACACGCGAACCCTACCCCTATGAGCACCTTCGAGAGAGTGGGCCAGCATATATGATCTTGAGAATTTACGAGGTCACCATAGGTGCCTCGTAGTTGAGTGGAACGTCTCCTCCCACTGAACGCACATCGCCGGAAAATACTGAAATTAACACAAGATAAATGCGAGCATCGGGACTTAATCCTTGGTGGGCTCGAGAAACCACTGTCCTCCTAACCATCCAACCACATGTTGGTTAGCACGACAAAATGTATCTGGTGACCGTGATGAGCTTATTCTGATGTCCAGTGACCATATCATGCTTTCGCTTCAAATACAATGACCGCAAGTGTCGTCAATAAAATACGGAGCACACATCAAATGCAAAGTCGGTCAGTGTCATCAACAAAGTATGGAGACGTATCACGAGCTAGATACAGTTGTACTATTGTAGATGCTTATTTTCTTAGTGGCCGATTGCGTGTGTGGTGTGGTGGGCACATCATTTCTAGTTGTGGTGGTTCAACATGAAGACTCATGGGTCAGTTCCATCCTGCGCCACATATAGGTTGGACCGAGACGCGTTATATGAAGAGCCATGTGGAGAAATCGGCGTACAACACGAAGCTACCAAAGTCGCGGAGGACTCTATCCCCACTGGTGATAAGCCAACTATATATGATTTGTAACCCTAGGCCCCCAGTATGTTATAGAAGCTTGGGGGCTAGTTCGTCGATAGTATACACACACGCACAATGCCTGGTGTTGGGATATAACTACTGAGTGTAAACCGGCCAGGAGGGCCCGGTTCACCCTCAACTATGTTGAAGCCCACGAAGATCCAGAAGATGGCGTTTTATTACTGAAGCTTAGAGGCTCGGAGCCCAAAGGCGTATTAGGGCCCATAGTGGTAAACCGCGATGGTTATGTAACTTGTATTGTAAGTTAGGAAAGGAGAGACCGAGCCGGACACTTGTATGAGTCGGCCTCGTAACTCTGTAGACCGGCCGGGCATCAACCTATGTATATAAAGGGACGACCCGGCGGCGGTTCAGGAACAACAAACAACAACTCGAGAATTAGGCAAAGCGTATTTGCTCCCTGGTCATCGAAACCCAATCAATCCCATCACAACTAGACATAGGCTTTTACCTTCATCGAAGGGGCTGAACTAGTATAAAACTCCCGTGTCCCTTGTCCGGTTTAACCCCTTCAAGCTAACCCATCGCGATGGCTCCATGACTAAGTCCTTTCATGAGGACATCTCACGTGTTAATTCCACGACAGTTGGCACCCACCATGGGGCTATCGCACGATGGTTTCGAGTTCTTGAAGGGCAACTCTGAAGGACTCAAGGGGTACGTGGTTGGCCGGATGATAATCCCCAAGTGCAAGGAATCATCGTAGCACTTTCCAAAGGTGGAAGTAATAAGTATGGAGTGTCAAACCGACAAGGAGCTAAAGGTAAGATCAATATTCTCTCAAGCCCTATCTGCCACTGATACGACTCTACATGCACCGGACGTTTGCTTCCATCTAGCAACGAGAAATAAAACTATGTTGTGGGTATGAAGAGGATAACTTTGCTAAAACATAAAAGTAGGTGTTGTTATCATAAAGTTAGAATATATTACTTAGTATTATAAATAGCGAGTGTGGAATAATGGTGGATCGGTGTGCGGAATTGTCCTAGGCAATTGTTAACAAGATCGATAATCACTATTGCAGTTTCATATGAGGGAGAGGCATAAGCTAACATACTTTCTCTACTTGGATTATATGCACTTATGATTGGAACTCTAGCAAGCATCCGCAACTACTAAAGATAATTAAGGTAAAACCCAACCATAGCATTAAAGCATCAAGTCCTCCTTATTCCCATACGCAACAATCCCTCTTACTTGAGTTTGTGCTTCTGTTCACTCACCAACCGTATTGCAACACCCTACAGCGGGAACCCCTCATGCTTGCGCAACACAGAGGGCACCATAGGACAACACCAAAGTAAAACATAAAACTCATGCCAATCTAGATCATCAATCAACCCAAAGACAAAAGATATCTACTCAAAACATCATAGGATGGCAACACATCATTGGATCATAATATGTGGCATAAAGCACCATGTTCAAGTAGGGGATTACAGCGGGGTGCGGGAGAGTGGACCTTGTAAAAGAGATGAGGATGATGATGATGATGGTGATGTTGATGAAGACGATCACCGCGGTGACGATTCCCCTCCCGATGGCACTCCGGCACCACCGGAAGAGAGGAGGAGAGGTTCTCCCCCTTTTGCTTCTTCCTCCATAGCCTCCACCTTCTGGTCCTTGGCCTTCATGGTGATGAAGACCCCTCCGGGATACTCCTCCATGGCCTCCGGTGATGATGGCCCCCTCCGGCAGGGTGCCAAAGAGGGCCTAGATAGATTTCTCATGGCTACAGAGGCTTGCAGCGGCGGAACTCCCGATCTAATCTCTATTCTAGAGGTTTTAGGGTATGAGAGTCTATATGGGTGCAGGGAGGACGTCGGTGGACTTCTGGGCTGGCCACAAGGTAGGGGGCGCTCCCCAGGGGGGTGGGCGCGTCCCCCACCCTCGTGGGCAGCCCGGGACTCCCCTTGTGAGCTTCCAGTACTCCATGGGCTTATTCTGGTCCAAAAATAGGTTCCGTGGAGTTTCAGGTCTTTTGGACTCTGTTTGATATTCCTTTTCTTCGAAACACTGAAAGAGGCAAAAAGAAGCAAATCTGGGCTGGGCCTCCGGTTAATAGGTTAGTCCCAAAAATAATATAAAAGTGGATAATAAAGCCCAATATTGCCCAAATAAGTAGATAATATAGCATGGAGCAATCAAAAATTATAGATACGTTGGAGACGTATCAGGCATCCCCAATGTCGGTGTCAAAACCGGCGGATCTCGGGTAGGGGGTCCCGAACTGTGCGTCTAGGCGGATGGTAACAGGAAACGAGGGACACGATGTTTTACCGAGGTTCGGGCCCTCTTGATGGAGGTAAAGCCCTACGTCTTGCTTGATTAATATTGATGATATGGGTAGTACAAGAGTAGATCTACCACGAGATCAAGGAGGCTAAACCCTAGAAGCTAGCCTATGGTATGAATGTTGTAATGGAGGTTATGTCCTACGGACTAAAGCAGTCCGGTTTATATAGACACCGGAGAGGGCTAGGGTTACATAGAGTCGGTTACAATGGTAGGAGATCTACATATCCGTATTGCCAAGCTTGCCTTCCACGCCAAGGAAAGTCCCATCCAGACACGGGACGGAGTCTTCAATCTTGTATCTTCGTAGTCTTGGAATCCGGCGGACGATGATAGTCCGGCTGTCCGGACACCCCCTAGTCCAGGACTCCCTCACCCAAGCTTAATTCCTGCTCGTCCTCGAGTAGGTACATGATAAAAAGATAATTTTTAATGCGGAATGCTAGTAAGTGCTTAAGCTTGATCAATGGTAATTCCAATCACTTTCACTAGCATCAATATGTGTCATAATAGCAGCTTATCTCATAAAACTTTTCATGATCAAGTAACAATCTATTCACAATGTCAAGCATGGTTCAGAAACTTCATTGAGAACTTAACAAACTATAATTTCAGTCACTGAAGTAATTGCAATTTATCATAACATTAGAAAGAGTCAAGAATAGAGCTTTTCAGCAAGTCCACATACTCAACTATCATATAGTCTTCTACAATTGCTAACACTCACTTAATACTTGTGGCTATGGAGTTTCAGCCGGACACTGAGAAAGATAGGGGCTTATTGTGTTGCCTCCCAACGTATTCACCTTTAGGTGATGTCAACAATAATAGCCCATGCTAACCTACATCCAATTAGATATATATATCATGATATTTCAAACACAAGGAGCTTGCCAAAGGATAAAATGAAAAAGGGAATGGTGAGGATCACCTTGACTCAAGCATAAAGTAAAAACATAAAGTAAAATATAGGCCCTTCGCAGAGGGAAGCAGAGGTTGTCATCCGCGTTTAGGGTTGATGCACAAAATCTTAATGCAAAAGAACGTCACTTTATATTGCCCCTTGTATGTGGACCTTTATTATGCAGTCCGTCGCTTTTATTACTTCCACAATAAGTTTGTACAAAGCTTATTTTCTCTGCACTAATAAGTCATGCATATTTAAAGAGCAATTTTTATTGCTTGCACCGATAACAACTTACTTGAAGGATCTTACTCAATCCATAGGTAGGTATGGTGGACTCTCATGGCAAAACTGGGTTTACGGGTATTTGGAAGCACAAGTAGTATCTCTACTTGGTGCAAGGGATTTGTCTAGCATGAGGGAGAAAGGCAAGCTCAACATGTTTGGAAGGTCAATGACAATATACTTTAACTGAGATGTCGGAAAACATAAACCATTACGTTGTCTTCCTTGTCCAATGTCAACTCTTTTAGCATCTCATACTTAATGAGTGCTTCACAATCATAAAAGATGTCCAAGATAATATATTTGTATGTGAACCTCTCTTTCCTTATAACTTCCTATTAATTGCAACGATGACCAAAACTACGTTTGCCAATTCTTAACAACTTTTATGCCTCATACTTTCTATGTGTGAAGTAATGACTAACCATGTTATAAGAAAATGAAACATATAAAAGTTCAGATTTATGACATTCAATTCATTCCCCCATTTACTCATATGATATATATGAAGCACATGAGTAAATGACAAACTACTCTAAAAGATATGAGTGAAAGACACTGAGTAGTCAAATAATTAACTAGCCATGGGAGGGTCCTTTTTTTCAATTCAATAATTCAGATCCAAATATTTTATTCAAACAGCAAGTAAAACAAAATAAAATGACATTTCAAGGATAGCACAACTCATGTGAAGAAGCAAAAACTTAGGCTCAACCGATACTAACCGATGATTGTTGAAGAAGAAAGATGGGATGCCTACCGGGGCATCCCCAAGCCTAGATGCTTGAGACTTCTTGAAATATTATCTTGTGGTTCCTTGGGCATCCCCAATCTTGAGCTTTTATGTATCCTTAATTCCTCTCATATCATGGTTTCTCTTTTTATCAAAAGCTTCATTCACAATAAACTCAACAAGAACTCGTCAGATAGGTTAGTATAAACCAATGCAAAACCTTATCATTTTCTACTGTAACCAATCACAAACATTATTATTGAACATTTCATACTAAATGCCTCTGCATATTTAATACTCCCATCCTAAAATAGAATCATTAAACAAGCAAACATATGTAAACAATGCAACTAATACAGCAATCTGCCAAAACAGTATAGTCTGTAAAGAATGCAAGATTCATCATACTTCCCTAACTCCAAAAATTATGAGAGAAACTTCCCACTGTAGTATATTTATCATAGCACATTATGAAAAAAGTTTCAACATTATATCATGCTCTGACTTTTCTAGGGAATTTTTGCAATAGCGGTAAACTTTCTGTTTCCAAACAGCAACATGTATACTAGCAAAATAAGCATGGTAAAGGCTATCCTTGACATTTTTATTGAAAATAAAGAAGGAAAACACTATTCTAAATATAAGCTAGCTAATACTAACAAAATAAAATGATGCTCCAAGTAAAACACATATCATGTGACCAATAAAAATATAGCTCCGAGTAAAGTGTACCGATAGTTTTGAAGACGAAAGAGGGGATGCCTTCCGGGGCATCCCCAAGCTTAGGCGCTTGAGTTTTCCTTGAATATTACCTTGGGGTGCCTTGGGAATCCCCAAGCTTAGGGCCTTCCCACTCCTTATTCTCCTCATATCGATATCTCACCCAAAACTTGAAAACTTCAATCACACAAAACTTAACCAAACTTCGTGAGATAGGTTAGTATGATAAAGAGCAAACCATTCACTTTGGTACTGTCAAAGACAAGGTTCATAATTGTTCTCACATGATGCCTACTGTACCATATCATTTCTACAACTAGATGATACCCTGCACATTGTTGTGGGGATATTTTGCAATATTTCAGTGTGATTCGTTGCATGATACATGAATATTTGAAGTGATAATATAAAAAGCTCAAACAGAAAATACATATAATTTATTATGTTTGATTACTATATAGTTGTAATTCTTTTACTGATACAAAAATATCATAATAGAATGAAATTTGTTATGTATGTTTGGATGTTGCGATGAGTCTTTTTTTTCATGCATGTTTAATGATGAAGTGCCATGCTTGTATGTAGAGAAATATGATAGTGGGGGTGGGCATTTTCTCATGCATGTTGTGGGATGATGTGGCGTGCTTGCATGTTGAGAGAAATAGTTAGTGGGGGCTAGCTATTTAGATATAGAAGATTTATATTGAAGAATATAAGTCAGAGAAACTAGCAAACAAGCAAACTATGCAATGAAAACAGAATCTGTCAGAACCAGAACAGTCTGTAATGATCTGAACAATAACCATACTTATGCTACTCCAAAAATTATGAAATAAATTTGTGGACATTAGAAATTTGTCTATTAATCTTCTGCAAAAATAATCAACTCAATAGCACTCTTCTGTAAAAAATAACATCTATTCTCGTGAGCGCAAAGTTTCTGTTTTTTACAGCAAGATCACATTAGCTTTCACCCAAGTCTTACCAAAGGTCTTACTAAGCACTTTATTGAAACAAAAGCTATAAAACATTATTACTACAGTATCTTAATCATGTAAACAAAAAAAAGGTAAGGATAAATATTGGGTTGTCTCCCAACAAGCGCTTTTCTTTAATGCCTTTTAGCTAGGCATGATGATTTCAATGATGGTCACATAAAAGATAAGAATTGAAACACAAATAGAGCATCTTGAAGAATATGACTAGCACATTCAAATCTAACCTACTTCCTATTCCTAGGGATTTTGTGAGCACACAACTTATGGGAACAAGAATCAACTAGCATAGGAAGGCAAAACAAGTATAACTTTAAAACTTTAAGCACATAGAGAGGAAACTTAATATTATTGCAACTCCTACAATCATGTATTCCTCTCTCATAATAATTTTCAGTAGTATCATGGATAGCAACTTTGCTCTCATACTCAATTGGAACCTCTTCCGAAATAGTGGAATCATTACTAGCTAAAGTTGACACTCTTCCTAATCCACTTTCATAAATATCACACTAAGATTCAACATCCTCCAAAATAGTGGGATCACTAATTCCTAAAGTTGACACTCTTCCAAACCCACTTTAAATGATAGTATTATTCATACTCCAGAAGGTATAAGTGAAGTTCATGGAGCATTCTACAACTGACCAATATCCAAGCTCAAAATGTATAAGTGAAGCACATGAAGCATTCTATAACCCATACTCAAAAGATTAAAGTGAAGCACAAGGAGTAATTCTATAAGATCATACTTAAATGATTTAAGTGAAGAACATGAAGTATTCTATAAATAAATGAAGGGCTATCTCATGCTAGAATGGTTCTAGAAGAAAAAGAAAAACACAAAGGACACAAATCATGTGAACAGAACAAAACCCGAGGTATACCGATAATTGTTGAAGAAGAAAGATGGGATGCCAACCGGGGCATCCCCAAGCTTAGATGCTTGAGTATACTTGGAATATTTACTTGGGGTGCCTTGGGCATCCCTAAGTTTGAACTCTTGCCTCTCTTTATTCTTCTCATAGTGATAGCTCCTCGACCTTCAGACACTTCATCCACACAAAACTTTAACAAAAACTTGTGAGATCCGTTAGTGTAATAAAGCAAATAGCTACCTTTAGGTAATGTAGTGAACTCATTATTTATTTTTATGGGTGTTAAACCTACTGTATTCCAAGTTCTCTATGGTTCATACCCAACAATACTAGCCATAGATTCATCGAAATAAGCAAACAACATATGCAAAACAGAATCTATTAAAAACAGAACAGTCTGTAGTAATCTGGAAGTTTGGAAAACTTATATAACTCCTAAAATTATAAAATAAATTTGAAAAATTTGAACAATTTGTACAGAATTAATGTGCAAAAAGAATCAGAACCATTTTACTTCCCAGTTAAAAATGTAAATTCACGCACTACAGACAAAGTTTCTGTTTTTGTTTTGCACAAAGCAGACAAGCAATCTAATCATCCTAAAACCAAAGCTTGGCTTATTATTTTTATAATACAAGGAATATATACAAGGGGATAACTATTTACAGAGAAACTTCCATGAAAACTTCTACATTGTTTCCGTGAGCATGAGCACAAGTGCTCAAGGTCGACCCTCACTTCTTCAATGCAAAACCTTCCAATCACTTCTCTTTTTCAAAAACTTTTTAGGCATGAAATGCAAGTATAATTTTTTTGTATGTTTCACCCACAACTAAACAGAAACAAAAAGGAAAAACAAAATCTACTTAGTGAAGAAAGCAAACAAGCACACGCGAGAATATCAACCCCACGCTATTGCTCCCCGGCAACGGCGCCAGAAAAGAGCTTGATAATTCCCAAGTGCAAGGAATCATCATAGCACTTTCCAAAGGTGGAAGTGATAAGTATGGAGTGTCGAACCCACAAGGAGCTAAAGGTAAGATCAATATTCTCTCAAGCCCTATCTGCCACTGATACGACTCTACGTGCACCGGACGTTTGCTTCCATCTAGCAACGAGAAATAAAACTACGTTGTGGGTATGAAGAGGATAACTTTGCATAGTATCGGAGAGCGAAAACATAAAAGTAGGTGCTGTTATCATAAAGTTAGAATATATTACTTAGTATTATAAATAGCGAGTGTGGAATAATGGTGGATCGATGTGCGGAATTGTCCTAGGTAATTGCTAACAAGATCTATAATCACTATTGCAGTTTCATATGTGGGAGAGGCATAAGCTAACATACTTTCTCTACCTGGATCATATGCACTTATGACTGGAACTCTAGCAAGCATCCGCAACTACTAAAGATCATTAAGGTAAAACCCAACCATAGCATTAAAGCATCAAGTCCTCTTTATTCCCATACGCAACAATCAGCGAATCATGAACGTATTGCAATACCCTACAGCGGGAACCCCTCATGCTTGCGCGACACGGAGGGCACCATAGGACAGCACCAAAGTAAAACATACAGCTCATACCAATCTAGATCATCAATCAACCCAAATACAAAAGATATTTACTCAAAACATCATAGGATGGCAACACATCATTGGATCATCATATGTGGCATAAAGCACCATGTTCAAGTAGGGGATTACAGCGGGGTGCGGCAGAGTGGACCGCGTAAAAGAGATGAGGATGATGATGATGATGGTGATGTTGATGAAGACGATCGCCGCGACGATGATTCCCCTCCCGATGGCACTCCGGCACCACCAGAAGAGAGGAGGTGAGGTTCTCCCCCATGTGCTTATTCCTCCATGGCCTCCACCTTCTGGTCCTTGGCTTTCATGGTGATGAAGACCCCTCCGGGATACTCCTCCATGGCCTCCGGTGATGATGGCCCCCTCTGGCAGGGTGCCAGAGAGGGCCTAGATTGATTTCTTGTGGCTACAGAGGCTTGCAGTGGCGGAACTCCCGATCTAATCTCTGTTCTGGAAGTTTTTGGGTACGAGAGTATATATGGGTGCAGGGAGGACGTCGGTGGACTTTCGGGCTGGCCACGAGGTAGGGGGCGCACCCCAGGGGGTGGGCGCGCCACCTACCCTCACGAGCATCCCGGACTCCCTTGGTGAGCTTCCGGTACTCCATGGGCTTCTTCTGGTCCAAAAATAGGTTCCGTGGAGTTTCAGGTCTTTTGGACTCTGTTTGATATTCCTTTTCTTCGAAACACTGAAATAGGCAAAAAAACAGGAAATCTGGGATGGGACTCCGATTAATAGGTTAGTCCCAAATAATATAAAAGTGGATAATAAAGCCCAATATTGCCCAAAATAGTAGATAATATAGGATGGAGCAATCAAAAATTATAGATACGTTGGAGACGTATCACCGGATGACCAAGAGTCGTCGCGGCAAGCTCTACATCGACGATGAAGGATGGGGCCCCGAGGCTAGCTCGATCGAGTATGGATACCGGGTCCCCTTTGGCGGAATTCATGTCTTCATCGACAAGATCGAAGAACCGGGCCCTGAGCCGGACATCTGCACCGACCTCGTCGAGATGGCTCAGCGTGCGAGTCCAGCCCGGTTTAAGCCTGCCATGAAGCGTGCGTTCGTAGGATGTGTCCATGGGATCGGATCTGAACCGGTGTCTGAAGGCGAGACGGCTGTCTATTCCGACAGCGAGTCATCCACTGGCGAAACCGAGTCGCTATACCAGATTCATGATGGTGTGTTCGAAGGATATTCCGATGGCAACAGTATTCCGGACCTCCTTGAACCGCCAAGTCGGGTTGCTGTTTACATGGCCGAAACACAGCCCACTTTGCAGTCTTCAGCTACAGCGGCAATGAATACCGGATGAGCAGCCGCGGCAGGAGCCCCGACCCGCCGACCGGCTCAAATCCTCTTCGGTTTGATGGATGCCTGGGCGACCTTGTTAACCAAGGCAGTTACCCTGGAGACACAGGATCAGCACAATGCGGACATTGCAAAGCTGAAGGACCAGATAACACAGGCTAAGGAGGACCTGGCAATTGAGGATGCTAGGATGGCTGAAGAACGGGCTACTTTGGATGCCCAGTCACAACAGATACAAGCACAGAATTACCGGCTCATGCTGGATCAGAATGCATCAGATGATGTACTGCGAAGGAAGTACCAGTCTCATCTGCCGTCGGTCTACGAAGGACCGAAACTCTTTCATACACCAGGCGCTGGGCCGAGCAAACCAGACTGATGCGGCTAGGGAAGCACCAGATCAACCACGGATGACGGAGCCACCTCGACGAACGGATAACCCGCCGCAATACATGTCCACACCGCCGGGTCACTTCTTGAGCCCTTTGGATAACATGATTGCCGCAGCATCTCGACTGGCAGCCATTCCAATGGAGGGCGATTTACTAGCGGCGATTGAAACGCGGTGGGCTAGGGACCTTCTTCAAACCGCCATGGTGCAGCAGGAGGCTTATTCCTATAGCCTAGATAGAATTCATTCAACCCCTCGTCCGAGACCAAGCTATAGCAGACACATGGATGAACCGGAAGTGTCTAGCAGTGCGCGGCGCCGTAATGCTCAAGACGTGGTGGATAATGGCAGAGCATGAAGGGAGGCCGCTTTGGGTCATCATCAACCCGCCCCGGTTCAGCCAGCAGCATCAGTAGACCGAGGCACCGGGCTTGCTTTTAGTTCCTGGGGAGTGTCGTGTCTCATCCCGGCTCTCCGTAATGTGCGACTGCCCAAGGACTTCAAGGGTCCATGTAAGGTGCCTAATTACACTGCGGATCAGCCACCTGAGGCGTGGGTCGAGAGTTATGAGATGGCAATGGAGATGCTAGATGTGGATGAAGCGACATGTGCCAAGTATTTCATGATGATGTTGGAAGGGACAGCCCGTACTTGGTTGAACAATTTACCAGCTAACTCCATTGAGTCATGGGATCGGTTGAAGGCCCGGTTTACAGCCAATTTCAAAGACACGTGCAAACAGCCTATGTCCATTGTGGATCTGGATGCTTGTGTTCAAGGGAAGAACGAGTCAACAACTCATTGGGTGCGCCGGGTTTCAGAAGTTTTGCATTCGTCCGACCAGATTAACACTGGTCAAGCGATCATAATGCTGGAACGTAATTGCCTGTTTAAGTCACTAAGGATGAAGTTGGGATGGCTCAAGCGCCACTGCAATGACATGGGAACCCTTATGGCAGCCTTGGTCAAATATGCTGATTCTGATAATACCAAGGATCCCGATTCTGATGAGGAGAAACCAAAGGGAAATAAGAACGGCGGTGCAAAGGGACAGCATCACAACCAAGGAGGCCATGGGAATAATGGTAAGCGCAAGGCAGATAGTTCAGATCTTGTGGCTAACACCAATATGCAGCATCGTAAAGGTAAACCGCCCCAGCGCGATGGAGGGATGAATCTGGAGCATTTGTTAAACCAGCCCTGCCCAAAGCATGGGACCAAGGAGGCCCCTTCCACACATCTTTGGAAAGATTGTTATATCATGAAGGAGTTCAAGAATTTCGATGTCTTCCGGTATGATTAGGGTCCATCGGGCGGTTCAGGTCTAGGTTTTCATGGTGGTGGCGGTTCAAGCTCTCGATTTCAGAATAATCAAGGCAACCAGAATAACCAAGGTGGTAATGGCCAACAGAATAATCAACAAAATCAATAGCAGTCAGGTTATCAAAGTCACCCTAAGCAGTTGAATGGTGGGCAGTATCACGTGTTCACTACTAGCCTATGTAAGCGCGACCAGAAGCTTCACAAAAGGGCAGTTAATGCGGTTGAACCGACAGTGCCACATTATTTACGTTGGTCCGAACAGCCCATTGTGTGGAGCAGGGAGGATCATCCGCCCCGGGTTGACAATCCGGGTCAACTTGCTTTGGTGGTGGCACCTCAGGTGGGAGGTTACATGTTTACCAAAGTCCTGATGGATGGGGGGAGCAGTATCAACATCGTGTACTATGAAACTTTTCATCCATTGGGGTTGACAGACAAGAGTCTTAAACCATCCAACACTGTTTTTCATGGTGTAGTACTAGAGTTGTGTGCAAAATTGTCTTCACACGCAGATTGGGCGTAATGTTCATGCCTATGTGGATGACATTGTGGTAAAATCCAGGAAGAAGGAAACCCTGATAGATGACCTCAAGGAAACGTTTGACAATCTTCGGGTTTACGAAATGATGCTTAATCCGGACAAGTGTGTTTTTGGTGTTCCGGCAGGCAAGCTCTTAGGTTTTCTGGTGTCCAATAGAGGCATTGAGGCTAATACAGAAAAAATCAAAGCGATTACAACTTTGGCTAAACCGAGGTCTATCAATGATGTTTAGCATTTGGCGGGTCGAATTGCAGCCATTAGCCGGTTTATTAGCCGATTGGGAGAGAAGGCAATTCCTTTGTACCAGATGTTAAAAAAGATAGACGATTTCATCTGGAGCGATGCAGCCAATGCGGCGTTTGAGGACTTAAAGCGGCAGTTGGTTGAACCACCGGTTCTTGCTGCTCTGAATGACAAAGAGCCCTTGTTATTATACGTGGGTGCTAATGCCCGTGCTGTCAGTGTGGCAATTGTGGTGGAGCGCAAGGAGGCTGGTAAGGAATATCCGGTTCAACGACCAGTTTACTATATCAGCGAAGTACTTATTGAGTCAAAGAAATGGTATCCGCATTGGCACAAGCTGGTTTATGGCATTTTTATGGCAAGTCGGAAGCTCAAACAATACTTTCAAGGCCATCCCATTACAGTGGTCAGTTCAGCTCCTTTGGGCGATATAATTCAGAACAGGGAGGCAACTCGACGGGTTGCACAATGGGCAATCGAGCTTGGCCCGCACGGATTGAAGTATATGCCTCAGACATCAATCAAGTCACAGGCACTTGTTGACTTCATCAATGATTGGACCGAGTTACAGGCACCGGAGGACAAACCGGATAATACATACTGGACTATTCACTTTGATGGATCCAGGCAATTGGAAGGCTCGGGGGCTGGAGTTGTTCTTACTTCCCCTCGAGGTGATAAAATTTGTTATGTTCTCCGCTTAATGTTTCCTTGTACTAACAATGCAGCTCAGTACGAGGCCTTACTCCACGGGCTCCGTGTGGCTAAGGAAATGAACTTAAGCTGGGTTCGCTGTTTTGGAGATTCTGATTTGGTGGCTCAGCAAGTTTCTGGTACTTGGGATTCTAAGGACCCACTTATGGCGGCTTACAGACGCGAGGTGGATATTGTGGCAGGTCACTTTAAGGGTTATCAGGTTGAGCACATTGACCGGCGCAAAAATGAAGCAGCAGATGCTTTAAGCCGGCTGGGATCTCAGCGTAAACCGGTACCACCCAATACCTATTTGGATATCTTGCATAACCTGTCTGTTAAGTTGCCTACAGAGGAGGATTTAGCTATTCCTGATCCGGAGGCCCAATTGGTGGCCGCTTTACATACCACTCCGGATTGGGCGGTTCCATATTTGGCGTATTTAAACTGGGGCGAGTTACTAGATGATGAGGTTTTCGCCAGACAGATAATCCAGCAGTCCAAGTCCACGGTTATTCACAATGGCGAGTTGCACCATTGCAGTGTTTCAGGCGTTTTCCAACGTTGTATTTCTCCTGAAGAAGGACAAGAGATTCTACATGAAATCCATGAAGGGGATTGTGGTCACCATGCTAGATCAAAATCCCTGGTGGCTAAAGCTTTTCGTCATGGGTTCTATTGGTTGACAGCTCATGCTGATGCGGAGGATCTGGTAAAGCGGTGTCACGCTTGTCAGAAATTTTCACGTCGAGCTCATGTTCCGGCTCAGGAGCTACGGATGATTCCTATCACTTGGCCGTTTGCTACTTGGGGGCTTGATATGGTGGGACCTTTTAAGCGTTTCCAGGATAAGAAGACCCACCTGTTGGTGGCGGTTGACAAGTTCACTAAATGGGTTGAAGCAGAGCCCGTCAGCAAGTGTGATGCAGCCACGGCGGTTCAATTTGTCAAAAGGATCATTTTCCGTTTTGGTTTTCCACACGGCATCATTACAGATAATGGCACAAACCGTTCTAAAGGTGAGATGGAGGAGTTCTGTCAACGAGAGCACATCCGGCTTGATGTAGCGTCCGTTGCTCATCCCAGTCCAATGGTCAAGCTGAGAGGGCGAATCAAGAGATCCTGAAGGGTATCAAGCCTCAGGTTATGGTTCCTTTGAAGAGGATGCCGGGTTGTTGGGTGGAAGAGTTACCATCTGTGCTATGGAGTATAAACACCACCCCAAACCAATCTACGAGTTATACACCTTTCTTCATGGTTTACGGGGCTGAGACCGTCCTCCCAAGTGATATTCGTCATGATTCGCCCCGGGTTGCCAATTATGTTGAAGCGGATAATGAGCAAACACGCCAAGAGGCGCTGGACCTGTTAGAGGAAAAACGGGACATGGCTTTGGCTCGATCGGCGGTTTATCAACAAGACCTGCGGCGTTATCACAGCCGCCGGGTTAAGACACGAACCTTCCAAGAAGGCGACCTAGTGCTCCGGCTCATCCAGGATCAGATCGATATGCACAAGTTATCCACACCTTGGGAAGGACCCTTTGTGGTCAGCAATAATCTGCACAACGGATCATACTACCTCATTGACGTTTGAGAAGACTCACGCAGTTCTGAGGAGGAGACCCGGCGGCCGTGGAACATAGCTCTCCTTCGGCCTTACTGCACTTGAGCCATAGGCTTTTCTTATGTACATATTTCAAAAAATGTATATACTATGATCAATATAACAAACCGGCATCCTTGCTATCAGCAGGGCTCTGCCGTTTTTCCTTCAAATCTCTTTGTTTACATGGGGGCTTTAGCTGACAAAGCAAAGTACTACCTGTTAAACCAGCTATCATGGCACAACACAACTTGGGAGCTTCACATGGAAGGGGCCAAAGAGAGTCTGGATGTTATGCACAACTCAAACATAGGCACCCATTGAGCATAGCTCACAAAGTTACATGGGGGCTCTTTTGTGCAAAAGCCACAAAGAGTTTGAAAGGACCCTTGTAATTGGGTATTGACCCACGGCTTGGAAGCCTGGTGTATTCACCTAAAACCCTGGGTTAACCTGCCTTCATCAAGTAAGCCACTCCTATCCAGGTAATCCTGGCACGACCCGCCGAACGTTTGACAAGTCAATCTTATATAGACCCTAAACTTGTCAAAGTTAAAACGACGATTGGTTAGTTGGAGGCCCATCTTAAAAGGCTTTGCAAAATGGTTTAACTCAGTAGCCTGGCAGCCCATGAAAAGCCTTGAATTTGGGCCTGGCATCCCTTGAAAAGCCTTGACTACATGGTTTCTTGTTTGCTTTGTTGCCAAGTTTTTGCCTTTTTGATGAATTTATTTTGAACTGGTGTCCTTTGACCCAGTGTGGCTTTTCAGTCATCATGTTAACCCGGTGTTTGTTAACCCGGCGTGGCTTTCAGCTATAAGTTGTCAGACCATCTTATCAAACCGATGTTTGTTAACCCGGACTGGCTTTGACTATATGTCGCCAGTAGGATCATCTGGTGTTCATTAAAACCCGGCATGACTTATTCATCCTATCATTATAGGGGAAGGGATATAACAACAAAAAAAAATGGGTTTTCACCCTTACTCAGTGGTTTCATATCACAGACATAGGGATTGCATAATGTTATAAAGATATATATGCCAGCATTGAAATTGGCATGGCGGATCAAGCAACGTATATCCCAGTGCACGATGGCAGCAGATCAAAGTATTTTAACTAGCCTATTACAAGGCGCTTTAAGGCCCAAAATATGGAATTGTTCTTTCCACAGAACAGAGTTTATAAAGCATCATTCAGATTGCCGGATCAAGCCTCGTCACCATGTTGACGTGAAGTTGATGGATCATCTGGCATCGGTTCAGCCTCCTCCTCCTCATCAAGTGGCTAGAAGTCAACGGTAGTCCAGTCAATCCGGGTTAAGGCCTGAAAGATAGCCTCTTCACTTATAAGTTCAGCCGGATCAACGTCAGGGGCGTAAGTGTGCTTACAGATTGGCGGAATAAGATTTTGAACTTCCGGCATGACAGTGTCAACCCGTTTGTTGTTGGCATCATAGAAAGACCGGTGAACTGTCAAGTTTGCTTCTTCTGCCAATTGACTCGCCAGAGGACGCATCACCCTTGTCACATTTTTGAGGGCTTCGTTATCAAACTCTGCCCCGTTTTATTGTTCACTAGGGAAGCCCTTGGTGATATCAACCGGATCCAGGTCAGCTATCCATGCCTTGGCTCGAGTAAGTGCCAACAAAGCGCCAGCCCTGGCAGCAGATCGCTTCATCTCTTCTATCTGTGCTGGCGTCATGGATAACCTTGCTACAGTGTCCTTGATCAATGTTGGGGCCGGATTGTTGTACGAGGCTGCACAGATAACCCGTTGGGCACCGGTGTACAGTTGTTCAATTAGAGTATATGCTGCCTTCAGCTTCATCCGCATGTCCGAGCCTAAATGAGCAATGCGGCCACCTACAACGGTTTAAGGATTTCATGTTAAACCGGCACTTTACAAAGATGGTCATCAACGAAGCCTTGGCAAGAGTACTTACCAAATACTACAGAAGTCATGGCATGCAGTTGGCGCTTCAACCCAGATAGCTCTTCTGCCACCGGTTTAAGCGTTGATTCGGCGTCTTCCGACCGCTTCAGCAATGCATTCTTCTCAGTCTCCCAGTTGACACGCTCTGTCTTGAATCCTTCTTTGAGTTGCTCCATGGCTGCTAAAGCGGTTTTGAGCTCATCCTTGGCCTTGGTAGTTTCGGATTGTTGGGACTTGATATTTTCTTGAAGATCAGCAATTTGAGCAGCTTGGTGATTTATATCAGCCTATCACAATCAGATGAGGAGCATGTAAATAATTTATCAAAAATTCCCAAGTATATAACAAGTTATACACTTGGCACTTGGGGGCTAATGCGGATTGCTTCTTTACTACTGATTGTTTGCAGTCCCAAGGATCAATACAAGTTTTAATATTGGCACTTGGGGGCTAATGTGTGTTTGATTAGGAAATACACAAGGAAAGTCAACAAAGTACAGTATGGAATATAGAAGTCCTGGTTTGTCTTTGTAAGACAAACCGGCCGTTGGGGGCTATGAAGTCGAAGTGTTCTTTCTCTTTAAAGTCCCGGTTTATCTTCAAGAGATAAACCGGCCCTTGGGGGTAACAATACAATGAATGTACAGAATAAAGATGAAGGTGTTTTGAAGATTACCTCGTAGCGTTCCTTCATCAGATTCACCAAACCGGCTTCATAATCCCGGCTGGTGTAAAGCCGGTTCAAGAAACCGGAATGAAGATCTTGAGCAGAAAGATTAACATAGCTTGACAAGTCGGTCTTCCCTTTTCCCTTGCCCATAGCAGCAAATTCGTCCTTGGCAGTGTGCTTCGATAAAGCAACTGGATTGCCTGGGGCGGTATAAGTAGTACCAGTGACAACAACATCATCATCATGTTTGGCTGGGCTCGGTGGATTGACAATGTCTTTGGTTGGGCTTGGCGGTTTGGCAGCAGGGCTTGGCGGATTAGCAGCTGAACCCAGCGGATCAGCAACTGGACTTGGAGGCGTGGCATGTGGACTTGATGTTTCAACATGTGTTTCTGGTCAGCTTCCGGCGGATTGGCATCAGTAGCTGGGTCTTGCAGGGCAGAGTCATCCATGACAATATCAGGATGTTCACCAGCATTGTCTAGGGTCTTCTCCGGTTCAACATCGTCAGTGGGGCCGCTGGTCTTGGCTTTCTTGCTCAATCGGGCATTGGCACTGCGACATCAAAATAAAGATTAGTATGATAAACCGATGCATGAAGAAACAAACCGAAAAGCAATACACTTACCCAGCGACAGTCTTGACGGGAGGCAGCTGAGTGGTTGATGAACCGCTAGACAAGTTAGAAGACGCCTGGTAATTCAGATCAGACGGATTAAGTGGGTATCGTAAGAAACCCTTCAAAGGATAACGTTTTTCGGGAGAACAAATAACCTCTGGACGACGCTTCTGGGTTGGAGTATCCGGTAAACCGGAAGAGGTGACTTGCTGGCCACTATGTCGGGTTGTGCGACGCCCTTCAGGCTGCTGTGTCTTTAAAGAAGATTTTGGATCCAAATAAGCAAGAGGGTGAGAGCATTTCACTTTCCGAACTGCACGGCGAAATCTTTGAACCGGCACGAGATCTGAACCAGAGGAAAGAGAGATTACCTCAACATGGTCCAAACGGCTGACCTCCGCATCATCCTGATGATAGTCATTGTTAATAAGATGTATGAAAAAGGAGCCAAGGGAGTCAAGTTCTACCTCTTGATCCGAATCTTCAGCATCTTCGGGCGGATTAGCAGCTTCACCTGTCTTCTTCTTGGCTGCTTTCTTGGTAGCTTTGCTCTTGGCACGAGGATCTCTAGTCGGTTTATCTGAAGTCTTCCTTTTCCAAAAAGAGCTATTGGACTGAAAAAATTAAACAAAGATTTGTTAGAACAATGTTAAAGCAGAGGCAGATCAAGAAAGTACAAGGTTAAAATCTTACTTCTGGAGGTTTGTTGGCGGCGTAAAAGGGAGCCAGCCCGGTTTGACTGCATGTGGCGATTGGTTCGTCTAACATATTCTTCACTGATTCGGTAACTTCATCATTAGTCATTTCTATTTCATTGAACCGTTGAGGGTCCTTGGCGTCGCCGGTATACTCATGCATTAATCCGGAGCGGCGACTTAAGGGCAGGATGTGCCATTTAACCCAACAGCAAATGAGATCAACACCAGTCAAACTGTTGGCCAAGAGAGCCCGCGAGTTGAGGTGCATAAGTCTGCCGTTCCTTGGCAGTTAACCGGCGAGGTAACGGGTGGCCATTGCTAAGCCGGTGAGGGCGGTAACCCGACTAGGGATTTTCTTTAGCAAGGGCTGTCGGTGTCAAAACCGGCGGATCTCGGGTAGGGGGTCCCGAACTGTGCGTCAAGGCGGATGGTAACAGGAGACAAGGGACACGATGTTTTTACCCAGGTTCGGGCCCTCTCGATGGAGGTAAAACCCTACTCCTGCTTGATTGATATTGATGATGTGGGTAGTACAAGAGTGGATCTACCACGAGATCAAGGAGGCTAAACCCTAGAAGCTAGCCTATGGTATGATTGTTGTAATGGTTGTTCGTCCTACGGACTAAAACCCTCCGGTTTATATAGACAGCGGGGAGGGCTAGGGTTACACAGAGTCGGTTACAATGGTAGGAGATCTACATATCCGTATTGCCAAGCTTGCCTTCCATGCCAAGGTAAGTCCCATCCGGACACAGGACGAAGTCTTCAATCTTGTATCTTCATAGTCTTGGAGTCCGGCTGACGATGATAGTCCGGCTGTCCGGCACCCCCTAGTCTAGGACTCCCTCAGTAGCCCCTGAACCAGGCTTCAATGACGATGAGTCCGGCGCGCATATTATTTGGCATTTCAAGGCGGGTTCCTCCTCCGAATAATTCACAGAAGATTGCGAACACCAGGATAGTGTCCGGCTCTGCAAAATAATTTCCACATTCCACCACAGAGAGAATATCATGTACACAGGTTCGATCTGCTGACGTATCTTGTAGCGTGATGTCACGCCACTACCAAGCCTTTACTTGAATCGTTTTTTATTATACCACCTCAGCGTATTTAGCGAAGCGGTTTCCTTGGCACGTCTTGTTGAAGCAGAGATCGTGTTCCCCTTATTCCGGGATTCTCATCGATACGGACGTGGGTAACCCAACCGCGCCATTGATGGTGGCGCTTGGGAGAAAAGCGAGTTTTACCAGGCCGGTGGGGACGCATAGTTTTCGTCCGCCCATATATAAGGGGATAAGGATCCGCCCTTTTTACCTACGCCTTCTTCCTCCTTTGGTTATCCATCTCCGCGCACTCTCGAGCTCCAACGCCCAAGTCCGTGCATCTCGCCTTGACCTTCTCCGACCATGTCCGGAGCGGGAGGCAAATGGTTGGCCTCCACCGTTACGGAGGAGCACATCGCAAAACTGCGCAACGCCGGATTCCTTTCCGGCGACATCGCGCACCGGCTGCCCGACAAGGGGCAGCTCATCCCCACCCCCAGGCCCCATGAGAGGGTCGCTTTCCTTCCCCACTTCCTCCGCGGACTAGGCTTCCCATTGCATCCCTTTGTCCGGGGGCTCATGTATTATTACGGCCTGGATTTCCACGATCTGGCGCCAAACTTCATCCTCAACATCTCGGCGTTTATCGTCGTGTGCGAGGCCTTCCTCTGCATCCAGCCCCACTTCGGCTTGTGGCTCAAGACCTTCAACGTCAAGCCGAAGGTGGTGAAGGGCACTCAAGCGAAGTGCGGAGGCGCCATGTTGGGCAAGATGCCCAACGTCATCTGGCTCGAAGGGGCCTTCGTGGAGTCTGTCAAGGGGTGGCAATCGGGGTGGTTCTACATCACCGAGCCGCGCGACCCTAAGTGGGCGGCGGCCCCCGAGTTCAGATCTGGTATCCCTATGAAACTCACTTCCTGGAAAGAGAAGGGCTTGCTATGGGGCAGTTCGGAGGAGCTGACAGGACTCCAGTCCTGTCTTCAGACCCTGGTGAACAAGAAGCTTAGGCTTGTCAATGTGATCTAGGTCATGCTCATCCGCCGGATCCTCCCCTGCCAACAACGGGCCTTCAATCTGTGGGAGTTTGATCTGGCACAGCACCGGACTCTGAGCGGGCTCTTCGACACGACGTATGAAGCCGTTTGGAGGGTGTTGTTCAAGGGCAGAGAAGCCCCCACGTCCGCGACCGAGGATCGCGGATTCAGCACCAACCGCCCGGCTGGTGAGGTAAGCTTCGTTATCCTCTATGGGACAGTTGTTTTCTTTCATAGTTCGACTCTATGTGGGATCTAAAACTCCCAATGTCTTTGACAGGACTGGCAAAGGACGTCCGGACAGGTAGACTGTCCGGCTCCCCTTCCCGAAGACCAAGCGGATGCACGCTTAACGGGGCTGCTGGTCCCAGCACTCTATGTGGTGTCGGAGAAGAAGGCCAAGAAGAAGGCCATGGGAACTCGAAGAAGTTACCGGCGCCAGGTGATATCGGACTCATCGTCCGATGGCTCCGAGGCGGACTCCTCCCCCGAAGACGAGGAGGAGAAAGAGGACTCTCTCCCAGAGGAGGGAGAGAGGAAGAGGAAGGCCTCCCCAACCGGGGAGGCCGAAGGGTCCAAGAGGGGAAGAACTATTCCCCCGGACGGCTCCGCCAACGCCAACGTTGGCGACGAAGAGTGGCCCTCAAGGGCCAGGCCTCCGGCAAGATCGTAAATATCCAGATTCCTGAATGATTTATAATTTCTCTTTTGTGTCACATAGTATCCTTCTAATGCCGCACTCTGCCTGCAGTCCGGCCGATGATGATCTCCCCGCTTCGTCGAGCGGGTCGTTGGCTCCGTCGGATGTAGATTCCATCCCGACTGCCTCCACCCCTCGCACCGCTGAGGACGCCGAGGTGGGATCCCGGGAAGGGACCCATCGGGAGGAGGCTCCGGAGGCACCACAAGGCAGCCTCCCGGACTTTGCGCCGGACTCCACGCCGGAACCCGCAGTGGTTCCGGAGTCCGGCAGGCGGCCCCTTCGCAAGAAGGGCAAGACCGTGACGCCGGCGGCCCCCGTCCAACCGGAGGCACCGGACAACTTGTTGGAGGCGCTCAAAGGCGCTTCCATCGAGGAAGAACACTGCACTATTATGAGTGCGGTGATTCAGAAGGTTCAGCTCGCCAAGAGCGGGCTGACCGAAGCCTGCAGTAGCCTTCTAACAGGCTTTGAGGTAAGAAGTTAAAATTATGTAATGTAATACCGCATAGACAGTAGCCCCTGATGCTCGGTTCGGTGTTCGGAAAGAAAAGTCGGACTGAGGATCTAAAAAGATATACGTAGGGTTGCTAACCATTATTTCAATATGGGCTTGCAGGCTACGCTGCTGACCTCTGCCGCACTGACTGCGGAGGTCGGTGCTTTGAAGCAGGATCTCGAGCGGTCTGAGCAAGATCTCGGTCGTGCCAAGAAGCAGCTCGAGGACAAAGAAGGTGAGTAACACCACTTTGAATAGTTACCTTATAGAAAAGGATTTAGGTTGCAATAAAAATAAAGGATAACATGGGTACTGCAGGGGCCACGAACGAGGTGGCAACCCTGAAGGAGGCTGTGTCCGCGGCCGAACGCAATGCGGCCGCGGAACGGGCAGAGCGGGAAAAGCAGGAGGCGCGGGTGGCGGAAGTGCGGCAAGAGCTCCAGGCTCTCATGGAAAAGCATGAGAGTTTGGAGTGTGACTCAAAGACTCGAGAGTCCGAGCTTGCCTCGGCTCTCGAAAGTGCCAAAGCCGCCAAGGCCGAGGCCCATAAGGCCCTCCAGGAGATTGAGGTAGTGAAGAAGATAGCGGCGGGTAAGGCATTTTTCATGCAAAGCAAGCATGTTAATGTAAATTACCTATTACTTACCCGAATTCGGAGCTCTCCAGGGGCGTTTGTAGATCTGCCTCGCAGTGTATCCGATGCCGCCGCATTCTACCGTGGCGAGGAGGGGAGCTCAATGGAAAAGGTTTTCTGGTCTTAGTACGCTGAGTCCGGACATCCGGTGCCCCCTAGCGACCAGCTGAAGCAGCTGGTCGAACTCCACAAGGTAGCCGAGCAGGCCATGAAGGGCCTCATAGTCCGGCTGTGGCCTGGAGAGGCCATGCCTGGGAGCTACTTTGGCCTCGTGCGGCGGCTGGTGGATGCGTACCCCTGGGTGGAGGTCATCAAGCGCTCCGCCTGTATTGAAGGTGCTCATCGGGCCCTTGCCCGCGCAAAGGTGCACTGGGGCAGGCTGGATGCGGAGAGGCTTATCAATGATGCGCCGCCAGCGGGCAAGGAGTATCGTACGTCCGAGATGTACTATAAGACTATCCTGAAGGGTGCCTGCAAGATTGCGGATGAGTGCCCCAGAGATGTAATTATTGAGTAAACTCGCTATGTGTTATCCTGTGCGCTGAAAACTTTGTTCATATGCGCTAAGCAACGCTTGTTTGATTTAAAATATTACCTTCTGTGCGGCCATTTATAAAATCTGAGAGATGGCAAGTCGTCGGCTTCAGCCCCCATGCCACTAGTGCTGGGGTGTTCGGGATGAACTTGAGCACTCTTGTTCCCATTTTTGGGTCCATCTAGGGAGGCGCTCAACACAACGAACAAGGCAACCGGACTTATAATGCTTGAACACTCTCACTTAGCCATAGAATTCTATAATTTTAAATTTCGGCGAAGCCCCTAGTATTCGGAAGACCGAGTTCGGGGCGCTATCCACGCCTTGGCCGGACATTATCCGGTTCTTCGCTTGAAGCGGCATAAGTCTTTAGGGACTCGAAAAGACCTCTCGAACAGCGACTAGTCTCTCGCATTATCATGACAGTCAATTTTAGCTTTCTCCACTGAGGCGCTCGCCCAGCTCAACCGGGGCGCAATCGTAGTGGTTCTCCCAGTGCTACCTTAGCCAACAGAACGGAACGTAAGGTACCAAAACATGGGAGCCAGGCAAACCCAAGTATTGACCCAAGACATGATTCGGAGCCGATTCATATAATGCTATAAGTTCGGGGTGCCGCACTTGTGAAAGTGTTCAGACTTATCACACCATAATGCGGGGAACATAAGCCCCTGGTGTATTCGGCCGTACCAAATTGTACGGGTGCAAGATGTCATTAATGAACATATATGTAAGGTAATGCAATTATAGGCAAAAAGGTGCTGCATTATTTATTCAAGGAATTCTGCTATGAGTGCAGAACGATACAAATAGTGCGGTAAGCAAGGGATTGGACTAATTAGACGTGTCTCCCTCCAGGGGTAGGCTGTGGAATGGTGTATTTAACAAATTTAATACTCGTAATGGAGACCACCTGAGTGTTCGTCGCAGCCTTTGTCCCTCCCTGGCTGTTGCATCGTGAGTTCGGCAGGGTCGCCGCCGGACAGGGCCTCTGGTGAACGGAGTCCTGTGTATAAAAAGAAGGAAAATAAAAAATAAAAAGAGCGACACACTTTGGAGTCCCTAGTGCGGTCGAGCCGCACTCTAGGTCAGTTGCGGTCGTGCCCCTCCCCCTATGCCCATGGTATCTCCAGAGTGTAATGATGCACGCGGAGAGCTGGTCTTGCAATCATGCGAGGGCTGGGGTTGGGGCCGCATTGCTATGCATGCTCGGAACGTGCCAGGTGGTCTTGATTGATGTTGCTCCGGGTGCGTTTGGCCGTGTCCGGTCGTTTAACGGCCGGACTCGAAAATTTCCTTAGAAGGCTGCTCTGTACTTCTGCCATGAGAGCCGCTGTATGTTCCTCCGTTCGGAGGGAGCGTTCCATATTTCCGTTGACCGTGATGACTCCACGAGGGCCTGGCATCTTGAGCTTGAGGTATGCATAATGCGGCACCGCGTTGAACTTCATGAACACGGTTCATCCGAGCAGAGCATGATAGCCGCTGCGGAACGGAACTATGTTGAAGATTAACTCCTCGCTTCGGAAATTATCCGGGGATCCGAAGACCACTTCCAGTGTTACTAAGCCTGTACAATTGGCCTCAACACCTAGTATGACGCCTTTGAAGGTCGTCTTTGTAGGTTTAATCCTTGAGGGGTCTATGCCCATCTTGCGCACTGTATCCTGATAAAGCAGGTTCAGGCTACTGCCGCCGTCCATCAGGACTCTCGTGAGGTGAAATCCATCGACGATTGGGTCTAAAACCAATGCGGCGAATCCGCCATGGCGGATACTGGCCGGATGGTCTCTTCGATCGAAAGTGATTGGGCAAGAGGACCATGGATTGAACTTTGGGGCGACTGGCTCCATCGCGTATACGTCCCTCAGTGCACGCTTCCGCTCCCTCTTGGGTATGTGGGTTGCGTATATCATGTTTACCGTCCGCACTTGTGGGGGGAAGCCCTTCTATCCTCTACTGTTCGGCGGCCGGGTCTCTTCCTCGTCATCGCTGTGCAGCCCCTTGTCATTGTTTTCAGCAATTAACTTGCCTGCCTGCTTGAATACCCAACAATCTCTGTTGGTGTGGTTAGCTGGTTTTTCAGGGGTGCCATGTATCTGGCAAGAGCGGTCGAGTATTCGGTCCAAATTGGACGGACCCGGGGTGGTTCTTTTGAATGGCTTCTTCCGCTGACCGGGATTAGAGCCTCGCAATCCGGCGTTTACTGTCGTATCCTCATTGTTGTCGCCGTTAACGCGGCATTTATTTTTGCTTCGACGCGACCTGCCATTGTGGTCCTTCGTATCCGGACTGCCAGCATTTTTACTGAGGTTATTGCTGCGAGCTAGCCAGCTATCCTCTCCCGCACAGAAGCGGGTCATTAATGATGTGAAGGCTGCCATGGATTTCGGCTTTTCCTGTCCTAGGTGCCGGGCCAGCCATTCGTCGCGGATGTTATGTTTGAAGGCTGTGAGGGCATCTGCATCCGACAATCGATGATTTGATTTTTCTTTGTGAAGAACCGTGTCCAGAATTGCCTGGTCGATTCGTCTGGCTGCTGAATTATGTGGCTTAGGTCATCGGCGTCCGGTGGTCGCACGTATGTGCCCTGGAAGTTGTCGAGGAATGCGGCTTCCAGGTCCTCCCAACACCCAATTGACTCTGTGGGCAGGCTGTTAAGCCAATGCCGAGCTGGTCCTTTAAGCTTGAGCGGGAGATATTTGATGGTGTGGAGATCTTCGCCGCGGGCCATATGTATATGAAGGAGATAATCTTCGATCCAAACGGCGGGGTCTGTTGTGCCATCGTAGGATTCAATGTTTACGGGTTTAAACCCTTCAGGGATTTGATGATCCATTACTTCGTCAGTGAAGCATAGCGGGTGTGCGGCGCCTCTGTATTGAGCAATACCACAACGTAGCTCGAGGGAGCGTTGTCTGCTGTGTTCGGCCTGGCCGGAGTTGTTGTATCCGGCGCGACGGTATTCGTCGTGGGTCGTGGGGCGCCCACGTGATCCATAGATATATCTGGATTGTCTTGCCTTGTCCTCCAATATATCCCGCAAGTCCGGCACGTTCCCCCATGACTTCGTACTTTTCGAGCGATGCCAGGGTACGGTCTTGATGGAGGGCCTGGATGCCTCTCTGTCGCGACCACGGGGTGGTCGGTCAGCCGTATTGTCCTCTGGTGATGAAGGTATGTATGCTTCCTCCTCTAATCGGGGGAGCAACTTGCGTTTTGGGTAGCTCTTGGAGGGGCATTCGAGTTCATACTCTTCGGCCGCGAGGACCTCGGTCCATCTGTCGCCCAGCAGGTCTTCATGAGCTTGTAGCTGCTGCTGCTTTTTCTTGAGGCTATTTGCTGTGGCCATTAGCCTGCATTTGAAACGCTCTTGTTTGACGGGATCCTCGGGCACGACGAATTCGTCGTCGTCGAGGCTTGCCTCGTCTCCGGAGGGAGGTATATAATTATCATCCTTGACCTTTTCGTCTGCCGCTCTCTCGTGAGGGCTTGCTTCTGCATCCTCCTGTGCTGAATCTTGCTGGAGGGGGTTGTCTTCGGCACTTTCTGGGGTGTTATTATCTCCTGTGCCGGAATCTCCATTCTTACTGTGGCGGGATTTAGAGCGGCGCCGCTGACGTCGGCGTTTGGGCTATTTCTTTAAGGAATCTGCCTCCACTGTTTCTTCGCCATCCCCTTCTTTTGGGGTGTCCACCATGTATATGTCGTATGACGAGGTGGTCTTCCAGGGCCCTATAGGCGCTGGTTCTTGATCGTCTCTGGCATCGTCGTCCATACCGTCGATGTCTTCGGAGTCGTAGTCTAGCATGTCTGTTAGATCGTCGACAGTTGCTACGAAGTGGGTGGTGGGTGGGCTTTGAATTTCTTCGTCGTCCGCATCCCAACCATCCTGGCCGTAGTCCGGCCAGGGCTCTCCGGATAGCGAGAGATGCTTTAGAGAATTTAGGATGTCGCCGAAGGGTGAGTGCTAAAAGATGTCCGCAGCAGTGAACTCCATGATCGGCGCCCAATCGGATTCGATTGGTAGGGGCGCAGGAGGTTCGGAGTCCGGCAAGGAGTCCGGCACCTCGGAGTCACGAGCTATATAATGGACGAGGTCAGTGTTTGGCTCCAGCGCCGTGGAAGTTGCAGCTCCCGAGGCGGTGTCCAGCCACCCGTCCTCGATCTGCGCGATCAGCTCCGAACTATGGGTCGGAGCGGATTCATGTGCGGCCTCCAAGTTACTGTCCGGCGGCAGAGTTAGATCATGCCCATCGTGACAGTGCGGCACACTCGGCTGCGGCTCGGATCCATCGAAGATCAAGTCCCCGCGGATATCTGCCGTGAAGTTTAGGCTTCCAAATCTGACCTGATGGCTAGGGGCGTAGCTTTCGATCTGCTCCAGATGGCCAAGTGAATTAGCCCGCAGTGCGAAGCCGCCGAATACGAAGATCTGTCTAGGGAGAATAGTCTCACCCAGGACCGCGTTGTTGTTGATTGAAGAAGCCATCAAGCCTATCGGTGACGACACAGAGGAACTCTCAATGAAAGCACCAATGTCGGTGTCAAAACAGGCGGATCTCGGGTAGGGGGTCCCGAACTGTGCATCTAGGCGGATGGTAACAGGATACAAGGGACACGATGTTTTTACCCAGGTTCGGGCCCTCTCGATGGAGGTAAAACCCTACTCCTGCTTGATTGATATTGATGATATGGGTAGTACAAGAGTGGATCTACCACGAGATCAAGGAGGCTAAACCCTAGAAGCTAGCCTATGGTATGATTGTTGTAATGGTTGTTCGTCCTACGGACTAAAACCCTCCGGTTTATATAGACACCGGGGAGGGCTAGGGTTACACAGAGTCGGTTACAATGGTAGGAGATCTACATATCCGTATTGTCAAGCTTGCCTTCCACGCCAAGGAAAGTCCCATCCGGACACGGGACGAAGTCTTCAATCTTGTATCTTCATAGTCTTGCAGTCCGGCTGACGATGATAGTCTGGCTGTCCGGACACCCCCTAGTCCAGGACTCCCTCAGGGGCTGTGTTCTGACAATAAAACCAAGTTTGGTTCCAGTCTTTGGGATGACTGTGGTGTGATACATGTGGGAAATCAACTTTGTTCCTCTTCCGGATTGATACACCACCAAGTTCCGTGTTAGGACCATCAAAAAACTCAGTTCAGCGGTTCATATGGAAAAAGTCCCGAAAGAGTTCAACGGATGCCTCCTCTTGAAGGTAAACTTCACAAAATACTTGGAAGTTCCATATATTTGATACGGAGTTTGGTCCGATATCTTGCGAGTGGAGTTGAAAGCTAGCAAGGACATCCCGGAATTTTTTTGATCCGGGAGGGCTGAAGCCCCGGTCTAGGTGCTGCATAAAAACAATAACTTCTCCATCTAAGGCTCAGGAGGGCACTCAGGGCCAGGAACTCGCCAGTGAAGGACATTTTTTGAGGCTAAAGCACTGGTTACAATGTAGCCATGGATCTGTGTTTCTGTAATCCGGGACGGAACCCAGTTGCAAGCGGTGAATTGCTTGGTCATCTTGGACAGCAAACTGTAAAGATAAAATGAAGGCCGGTTTATGATTGACGGTTCAAGAAGTATTAGTTGGTGTTAAACCGGTTGATTTGATCAAGGCATATGTGTGACATAAACCGGAAATTGCTATTCATATCAAGATGGTGGTTTAAGGTGGGGACTAATGATATACGGCGGATTACCAACTACTAAAGATTTAAACCGCCCTTAGGTGGAGGAGCAAGAGATGGAAATCTGCTAAGTGTTGACAGAAACATGTTTCGCACGCTGATGAAATAAAATTGGATCTACCATGCTTCGATAAAGAAAAATTTCTGTGATCTATAATGGCGTTAAGCAGAGCAGAGAAGGTCCTACGTTCTACAGAGGATTCTATAAAAAGAAGGAAGATCTACTAGACTGAAAATGGACTCGGAGCAACTACCGCACGAGATCTACGCTACTGATTGGATCAAAGAAACTATGGTAGAAGAAAAATACGAAGAGCTGGGATGAACACTTATGAACACGGATGAACTAGTTAACCCTAGCACAGATCTAAAGATGCAGGAAATGGAAAACTTACCAGTGCAGATCTACTGCGAAGGGATGCTGCGAAACTCTGGTTTGATTTAGGGTGATGCAGCGGCCGGAGACGAAGACGACAGTGTGCTCTGTGGCGGCGGCGGGCCTCGAGCGGTAGGAGTTCGCGAGAGGAAGAAGAAGAGGCAAGGGGAAAGAATGGAAATACCTGTCGGCTTTATTTATAAGGAGAAAGAGATAAGTGGCAGGCACAAGAATCGAGGGGCCTGAAGCGGCAAAGAGGGTGCGCCTGTCGCCTCGATTTTCGGGATACCATTAATGAAGGAATCTTTTTAATCTTTTTATACAGAGATGATGTCATGATGGTCCGCTGCTGTGTCCAGAGGATGACGTCACGGCGGTTTAACAAAGTTTACAGGAGAAGGCAACATGGCGGTTTACGAGAATATAAGAAGATGTTCACAAGATTTCTCTAAGTATTGAAGATTGACATGAACAGGTTCAAATCAATCTGGGGCCTAATGTGGGGATATAACTACTGAGTGTAAACCGGCCAGGAGGGCCCGGTTCACCCTCAACTATGTTGAAGCCCACGAAGATCCAGAAGATGGCGTTTTATTACTGATGCTTAGAGGCCCTGAGCCCAAAGGCGGATTAGGGCCCATAGTGGTAAACCGCCATGGTTATGTAACTTGTATTGTAAGTTAGGAAAGGAGAGACCGAGCCGAACACTTGTATGAGTCGGCGTCAGGTCTCTGTAGACCGGCCGGGCGTCAACCTATGTATATAAAGGGACGACCCAGCGGCGGTTCAGGAACAAGAAACAACAACTCGAGACTCAGGCAAAGCGTATTTGCTCCCTGGTCATCGAAACCCAATCAATCCCATCACAACTAGACGTAGGCTTTTACCTTCATCAAAGGGGCCGAACTAGTATAAAACTCCCGTGTCCCTTGTCCGGTTTAACCCCTTCAAGCTAACCCGTCGCGATGGCTCCACGACTAAGTCCTTTCATGAGTACAGCTGACGTGTTAATTCCACGACACCTGGTATTCGCGTGTACTTTGTACACACCCCTATCACTAATATACAGTACCGAGAGTAGGCTCTTTCTTCAACTTCAAGGGTCCGAACTAGGGTAAAACTTTGCCTCGTATTACCATCCAGCCTAACAGCCAGGGATATCCTACCGAATGATATGATGAAATCATATCTGCCAACTACTAAGAGAGAGGTGTGTCTGGGGGGGCAATGTGTGCGAGAGAGGCCTAAAGATAATGTGCGTGCGGGAGACACGTAGGCACATATATGTGCGTATAGATGGCTAGTAGAGACCGTGCGTGTGTATATATGCATGTGAGAGAAATAGTGTTTTCCAACTGAGATTAGTGAAAAGAGTGGTACATAGTAGTCAGAAAGAGAGAGAGAGAGAGAGAGAGAGAGAGAGACCAAGAGAGCATGTGCATGAGACACCCCGACACCCTGAGAGAGATTGTGAGCATGTGGAAAAGAGAAATGCCAATGCATATAAAGTGTGTGCACTTATGCGTTAGATAGAGAGATATATAACGCGTTTGTGAGAACGGGCCGAGGCATAGTGCATCTACGTGTAAAAGGTGGTTCTACGCATTAAACTAAAATATAAATGGCATTATTATTTTTGGATGAGATCATGAATTTTGCAAATTGCGTATGGACGAAAATCGGTCTATCAGACACCCATACTCTATTGAATTCTAGCATGTGCATGTGTTTATTTCATATTACCGATCCATAGAGTGAGAGCGGTTTGAAATACAGGAAGTGGATGCTTTTTCAATTCATATATAAACATTAATTAGTGGACTCCATGTTGTTAGTGTGAAGCACTTTATACATTTGTCACTTGCATGGATACATTCCAAATTGCTAGCTGCGAAATAGAATACATGTCGAATTCAACATAAAGGGGGTGCCGAAGATTCGAATTCATAGGAAGTGCATTCATCTATTTGAACCCGAGATAATGGCATTTGTAAATCAGATGTAAAAGGGGGCATCAATCTTTGTTGTGAGTTTGAACATGCTATATATATTCATACGCATATCTAACTTTTTTTTTGCAACCAAGGAGATTATATCTGGAACCATGCATGAACTGAGGTAAGTTGCATATTTTTTTAATATATACTCGTGTACAATGTATATTCAAATGTACCCCCTCCATTCCAAAATAATCGTAGCTTTAGGATTTTCAAGAGTAAAGATTTGTGAAGTTTGACAAATCCTGAAAGTTCAATTCAAGAGAACCGAAAACGTTAATGCTTCTGCTCCAAAATATTGAACGAAGCGCCACAGAGGCCTGTGGTCACCCGAAACCGCGCGAGACTAATGTTTGGTGGTAGGAAATTATTGTCCTGACTCTAGCCCATGTATCCTAACGGCCTGATGTCCAAAGGTATAAACCGGGGTAGGTTTGTAACTTCACCAAGACGCCAGTCTCAACCGCCTCCGAGAAGCATTCATACGCCGTGGGCGCCTAAACACCCATGAGCTCGGCCAAAATCTATCCCGCCCACATTTGGGACACCTGACATTACTGTCCTACCCCCAGCCCGCAATATGTCCGAAATTTTAGATGGGGGCAGAGTTTGTAACTTTCCCCATATTTCGAACAAGCGCGTCTCAAACCGAAACATTGTTCCCCCTTAGTTCTCCGCCTCCCTCCGTTTCCCCATTCATACTCCGTGGGCGCCAAAATGCCCTCTCCGCCAGCCGCGAAACCCCAGCCTACTTCGTCCTCCACCCCATAGCGGCCAATCCACCGCCGCCCTCCTCCATCACGCCGGAGCCGGTACCCCGATGTCATCGTCCAACGCAACCGCAACCGCAACGCCCTCAAGGACTTAGCAGCTGAAGCCAAGGCAGAGCTGCCTCCACGACACCGACGCCGACGTGCGCCGTACCAGAACCACTCCGACCACGCCGTCCCGCGCCTCACTGTTGCCGCTCCACTATCGCAACTGTCCACCGCATCAGAGTTGTTCCCGCTACGCCGTTGTTCGCTGCCTTGGATCTGGTTCCCCGCCGCCGACAGACGGCCACCGCACCACACTTAACAACTTGGCCATGGGTTCATTAAGGCTCCACCATCCTCCAGAACTTCTCGTTTCCAGCATCCTCCAGAACTACCAGAAGATCGTCGGAAAAACAGAAGGAGGACACAACACTGCCAGCAGAAAGAGTACTCCTCTTCCCTTATTCGTGCAAATCTTACGTCTCTGCTCACATCGTATTCATCCCATGAAAGAAACTAGTTGATCGCTTCTTACTGCATCTTCTTCGTGATACTAAATGCACAAGGTTTCCTCCCTTTACTATTTCACGTTTGCTAGAGGTCAGTAGCCCGCCTAGATTTCAATTCAAGGTCAGTCGAACCGCAATTAAAAGAAGCAGCACCCGCTTAGGCGCGCGGAGCACCTAGTCCGCCTGTTCCCCGGGGAAGCGGCACATCGGTGTCTATAATAGGGGTGTGGGGCGCAGGAGCTGCTTGCGCCCGATCTGGAGGTCAGCGGGGCTTGAATGGATGGCCGGGAGGCGGTTCCAAGCACGGCGGTGCGGTGAGGTCGAGGGAAGGGCGTAGGCAGGGGAGGAATACTGGGCCGGTGGTTGCTGGCGTTTTGAGGAAGATCGTCAACACCGACTGGCTGGAGGTAGATGAAGGCGATCTGCCCGTTCTTTGTACATCGGACGGTGCAGAAAAAATGGACTAACCTATTTGTTTTCAGTAGACTATTATTTTCATAGAATCCTATAGTAATTTAGTGTGCCATGCATGTTGTAGAGCTATCATATATCTCCCATCATTTATTTCTCACCGACCTGCTATCTGCTACATTTACACTGTACTAATTGTGCACACACTTCACCCATACTAACACTATTGTTTTTTTATGCATGGGTATTTTAGACTCTGACGCAGTGTTGATGAATGCAGAAAAGAAAAGACAGAAGTTGGTCCAGTGTAATTCAAAGATAAGCACTAAGCGTTTCAGCGCTCTAATGGGTGCCATGTCAGTAGTTGGAGATAGTAAACGTAGCTCTGCAGTTGATGATCTCAGTTGCCACACACAACCATCCCAGGTGCTTGCTTTAACTTCGCGCTGTCAAATGTGGTTGCATGTTGCATATGGTGTCTAGCTTGTATTGCTTCAAATTTGGTTAAATTGCATCTGCTTACTTTACACATTATACCTTTGATAATGACATGCCTTCCTATTTTTGATACATACTACATATGTCTATTAACCATGTTTGTACATCAAACTAATGCTCTTTTGTATCCCTCATCAATCACTTATGATGAGACAGTCACCCGAGTGGGTTACTGTGAGACGCCCTACTCGTTTAAAGAGTGCAGTGTCATCCTCCCCACATGATTCTCAAGAAACAGCAAGGCTATATGAAGATAGTCAACGTAGCTCTCTAGTTAATCACCGCAATTCCCCCACACCACCATCGCAGGTGCTTGCTCTTACTTGGAGTGTGATATGTGGTTCCATGTTGCATATGGTGTCTACCTTGTAATGCTTCTAATTAGGGTAAATTGCATCTGCTTAGTTAACACATTATACCTGTGAATATGACATGCCTTCCTGTTTTTGGTACATACTACCTCTTTCTATTAACCATGTTCTTACATCAAACTAATATTCTTGTGTCTCCCTCATCAATCACTTCTGACGATACACCTTCAAGTTGACAGTGTAATATTGGTTGCATATTGCATATCATTTCAAACATGTATTGCCTCTAATTTGTGGAAGTGCCACTTATAATGAGACACATCTAACTTGGTAGAGTGATTTTGGTTGGATCTTTCATATGGTGTCTAGGTTGCATTGCTTCCAATTTGTTGAAATGCGTTCTGCTTAGCATTTTTCATACATATTCCATCCTCCTACAATGTGGTTGCCATACAAAAAAGTTGTGTTCGTCAGTATCATTCATCAACAGATTTGGAAGTGCGAATTTCATTCCTTTTTCTTGTGTGTTTACTTGACAAGGAAAAATCTGAAAGGACGGAGGCATGGAATGATGGTGGTCCTCTGGAGCAACCGAAACAGATGATCTCTACAGATTCTCCTGCTACTCGTACTGTTGTGCTAGTTCCAAATATCATCTCCCCTACTCCACAACCCAAGGTGCTTGCTCTAACATGGTAGTGTGATATCTGGTTGCATGTTGCATATGGTGCCTAGCTTGTATTGCTCCTAATTTGTTAAATTGCATATCCTTAGGTTACACATTATACATGTGAAAATGACACACCTTCCTGTTTTTGGTACATACTACATCTGCCTATCACACCATGTTCTTACATCAAACTACTGTGTATCCTGCATCTATCGCTTATGATGAGACAGTCACGTGCGTGGGTTAATATGAGACGCAATACTCTTATAAAGAATGCAATTTCATCCTCTCCACATGATTCTCAAGAAATAGCAAGCCTAAATGAAGATATTGAACGTAGCTCTGTACTTGAAGACCGCACTTCCCCTACACCACCTGTAGGACCTTGAAGTATGTCTAGAGGGGGGTGATTAGACTACTTGACCAATAAAAACTTAACCTTTTCCCAATTTTAGAGTTTGGCAGATTTTAGCTACTTTAGGACAAGTCAAGCAATCATCACACAATTCAAGCAAGCATGCAAAGAGTATATAGGCAGCAGAAATTAAAGCATGCAACTTGCAAGAATGTAAAGGGAAGGGTTTGGAGGATTCAAACGCAGTTGGAGACACGGATGTTTTTGGCATGGTTCCAATAGGTGGTGCTATCGTACATCCACGTTGATGGAGACTTCAACCCATGAAGGGTAACGGCTGCGCGAGTCCACAGAGGGCTCCACCCACGAAGGGTCCACGAAGAAGTAACCTTGTCTATCCCACCATGGCCGTCGCCCACGAAGGACTTGCCTCACTAGCGGTAGATCTTCACGAAGTAGGCGATCTCCTTGCCCTTACAAACTCCTTGGTTCAACTCCACAATCTTGTCGGAGGCTCCCAAGTGACACCTAGCCAATCTAGGAGACACCACTCTCCAAGAAGTAACAAATGGTGTGTTGATGATGAACTCCTTGCTCTTGTGCTTCAAATGATAGTCTCCCCAACACTCAACTCTCTCTCAATGGGTTTGGATCTGGTGGAAAGAAGATTGGAGTGTAAAGCAACTTGGGAAGGCTAGAGATCAAGATTCATATGGTAGGAATGAAATATCTTGGTCTCAACACATGAGTAGGTGGTTCTCTCTCAGAAATGGTAAGTTCGAAGTGTAGGTTCGTTCTGATGGCTCTCTCCATGAATGAAGAGGACGTGGAGGGGTATATATAGCCTCCACACAAAATCTAACCGTCACACACAATTTACAAAACTTGGTGCGACCGAATTGTTAAACTCGGTCGGACCAATTTAGTAAACCTAGTGACCGTTAGTGATTTTCGGTGGGACCGACATGCATATTGGTGAGACCGATTCGGTTAGGGTTAGGGCATAACGTAATCTCCGTAAGACCGATTACACAAACTCGGTGAGACCGATTTGGTAATAAACTTTCCAGAGAGTTGGTCAGGTAAACTTGGTGTGACCGATTTGCTCTTTTTGGTGAGACCGAAATGTTATAAAAAGGAAACAGAGAGTTTACATTGCAATCTCGGTGGGACCGATCTCTCACTTCGGTTAGACCGAAATGTTACGAAGGGAAACAGAGAGATTGCAACCCCATCTCGGTGAGACCGAGATCCCTGTCGGTAAGACCGATTTGCTTAGGGTTTGTGGCAGTGGCTATGACTTTTGGAATCGGTGGCGCCGGATAGGAAGTTTCGATGTGACCAATTTTGGCTTTGGGTTTAGGTCATATGTGGATGTGGGAAAGTAGTTGATGGTTTTGGAGCATATCACTAAGCACATTGAACAAGAGGCTCATTAAGCAACACCTCATCCCTCCTTGATAGTATTGGCTTTTCCTATAGACTCAATATGATCTTGTATCACTAAAATGTAAAATGAAGAGTCTTGAGCTTTTGAGCTTGAGCCAATCTTTTGTCCTTAGTATTTTGAGGGGTCCACTTTCATCATCCATGCCATGCCATTCATTGAGCTTTCCTAAAATAATAGTCTTGGAATAGCATTAGCTCAATGAGCTATATGTTGTTATTAATTACCAAAACCACCTAGGGATAGTTGCACTTTCACCATCATCATAGGTGCTTGCTCTAACTTCTCAGTGTGATATGTTGTTGCATGTTGCATACGGTGCCTAGCTTGTAATGCTTCTTATTAGGGTAAATTTCATCTACTTAGTTTACACAGTATACCTGTGAATATGACATGCCTTCCTATTTTTGGTACACACAACATCTATGTGTTAACCTTGTTCTTACACGAAACTACCTCTCTTCTGTATCCTGCATCAATCACATACGATGAGTCACCTTTATTCGTTGCATATTGCATATTATTTCTAGCCTGTTGCCATGTATTACTTCTAATTTGGTCAAATACATTTGTTAGGGCACCCTTTTAATTTGGCAGAGTGATATTGGTTTCATCTTTCATATGGTTTCTAGGTTGCATTGATTCTAACAAGTTCAAGCACCTTGTGCTTAGTTTACACTTCATACATCATACATGTAAATATGTCACGCCGTCCTGTTTTTCATACATATTCCATCCTCCTATCATGTGGCTGCCTTACATGAAAGTAGTGTTCGTCAGTATCATGCATCAATGAGTTCTGAAGAACAAATTTTATTCCTTTTTCTTGTGGCTTTGACTTGACAAGGCAAAATCAAGAAAGAGGAAGGAAAAGAGTAAGGAAGGCGATGATGGTGGTCCTCTGCAGCAACGTAAACGGGGCATCTTTACCGATTCTCCTTGTACTGATAGTGCATTACAAGGTCCAAGTCTCCGCTCCCCTACTCCACCATCCAAGGTGCTTGCCCTAACTTGGCAGTGTGATATCTGGTTGCATGTTGCATATGGTGTATAGCTCGTATTGCTCCTAATTAGTGTAAACTGCATCTGCTTAGCTTACACATGATATATGTGAATATGACACGCTCTCCTATTTTTGGTACATACTATATCTGTCTATCACACCATGTTCTTACATGAAACTACTCTTCTTGTGTATCCTGCATCAGTCACTTATGATGGGATACCTTTAAGTTGGCAGTGTGATATTGGTTTGCGTCTTGAATATGATTTCTAGCATGTATTGCTTCTATTTTGATGAACGCCACCTATGATGAGACAGTTTTAACTTGGTAGAGTGATATTGATTGCACCTTCCATATGGTGTCTAGTTTGAAGTGCTTCTAATTTGCTGAAGTGCCTTCTGCTTAGTTACCACATCATAGTTGTGAATATCTCAAGCTGTCCATTTTTTCGTACATATTCCATCCTCGTATCATGACTTTGCCCTTCATCAGAGTAGTGTTCGTCAGTATCATGCGTGAATGAGTTCTGAAGAGCGAATATTATTCCTTTTTCTTGTTGGTATGACCTCACAATGCAAAATCAATAAAGCTGAAGGAAATTGGCAAGGCATTGGATGATGGTGGTCCTTCCGAGCAACTGAAATAGAGGTTCTCTACAGATTCTACTTCGCCATCCTCCCAACAAGATTCGCAAGACAACGCAAGGCTAGACAGTCAACGTAGTTGTGTAGATGATGAGCACATCTCCCCTACTCCACCATCACAGGTGCTTGCTCTAACTTGGCACTATTATATGTGGTTGCATGTTGCGTATAATGTCTAGTTTGTACTGCTTCTAACTTTGTTGAATTGCATCTGCTTACTTTACACATAATGCTTATGAATATGGCATGTGTTCCTGTTTCTACATCAGACTACTGCTCTTGCATATCCCGCATCAGTCACTTATGATAAGGCACCTTTAAGTCGCCACTGTGATATTGGTTGTGTCTTGCATATGATTTCTAGCATGTACTGCTTCTAATTTGTTGAAACGCCATATAGTTTGAACTTGGCAGAGTGATATTGGTTGCATCTTTCATATGGTGTCTAGCTTGCAGTGCTTCCAATTTGTTGAAATGCACTACAAAAAAATACACTTCCGTGATGATACGTGTTTGTCACAGTAGGTCGCGTTTTTTGTCATGCATGTACATCCATGACAAATTTATGACAGAATCAAGATAGTCATACCTGTGTTGTCGTAGAAGTGTTCGATGACATTACCAAAATAATCATCACGGAAGTGTCCACTTCCATGACGATAAATCGCGCGTCACAGAACTGCTTTCATCAAGGGTGACCGACACGTGGCATCCACCGTAACGGAACGCCGTTAAGCTATCGGGTCGGGTTTTGGATCCGATAACCCGTTAACAGCCCTGACCAATGGGGATTTTCCACGTGTAAAATCATCATTGGCTGGAGGAAACACGTGTCGGCTCACCGTTGGGACAGATGTCATCCACTCATTGGACAGAAGGCGCCTATGATACGTCGACACGTGGCACGGCCCAACAGAGGCCCATTCCAGTGAAAAGGCCAGCCCGTTTGACTTGGTCAAAAGGTGGCGGGCCGGCCCATGGAAAGCCTATTAACGGCCTGTTCGCGTATAGCCCATTTACAGCCCGCTAACCAAAGGCCCGTTACGCCGATCCGAATTAGGCCCAGTAGCGTCATCTGGGCCATCCAATATGATTCCAGCCCGTTTTCACTTCTGGCCCATGTATGGCCCATGACGTCTTTCGGCCCATATGAGGCCCTATGTAACTCTTGTCCTATTAACAGCCCGTGGTGAAACTGGCCCACAATGAACAGTGTATCACTTTACACCCACTAACGGCCCATGGCGAAACTGGTCCGTAATGAATGGTATATCACTTTATACCCATTAAGGGCTCATTATTCAGTTGGGCCGTTTCCAGCAAATGTTATCTTTCGGCCTTATCAGAGCCCATTTATTCTTGGGCTCATTTCCAGCATTCGTTTACTTACGGCCTGTTACTGTCATTTTCTGCTTGTGGGCCAAATTCAGCCTGTGGTTACATCGGCCCGTTTGTGGTCCGTTAATACATTGGGCCGTTTTCATAGCGTCATCAAATACGGCCTATTAACGATGGCCCGTTATGGTCATACGGTCCGTATAAGGCCCATTGATGATACGACCCGTAGAAGGCCCAATGTTTCTACGGCCCGTAGAAGGCCCATTGTTTCTACAGCCCGTAGAAGGCCCATTGTTTCTACAGCACGTAGAAGGCCTATTGTTTCTACGGCCCGTAGAAGGCCCACTGTTTCTACAGCCCGTAGGAGGCCCAGTGTCACTACAGTAAATATTAGCCCATGGTTATTGTGGCCTAGTTTTAAAAAGAACTTCACTGACTACAAGCAAAGAAATAAACAAGACAACAAGGAAATAAATAAGCAAGCAACTTATGCTAGGCTATCACGGCTGTTACACATATTACATCCACTGGGCATCAAAGTTCGCCACCAGTGCAAATATAGGGAACAAAGCAGCATATCATATACACTGGTTGTCAAAGTTGGCGACCAGCGCAAATAAACGCCGCAACAAAACAAATCCAGAACTGAAACCACTTCAGAAGATCTCAAGAAACAATATCCTGGGTACCCATAATGCTAGCAAGATGCTTAGCAAGCTTATTATCTTTCTCTTGTCTGGCGCTTAAATCCTCCAGCGCTTGTTGTTGCACCAGAAAATATGCATCTGAATTCTGCAGGGACTTCCTTAGTCCTTCAGCTTCCTGTCGCAGCACATCTGATCGATGTCTTTCAACTTGAAGTTGAGACTCAAGAAGACGAACTGATTCAGGCAGCGAGTTCGAAGAGCTTGTGCCAGCAGTAGTCGCCAGTAACTCGAACACTACATCAAGATAGGACTTTTGGGTTCCCTCACTATCGTCAAGATAGTTTTTATCAGCTTTCTTGGAGACCAACAGGGATGTCTCACTATCTTGAACCTTATCTGCATTACTTCCTTTACCATTGGATAACGTGGTACTGTTCTCCAATATTTTGTCTGCATTCTAAAAGAGAAACAAGCAGACACATCACATGTTTACCATGTTGTATATGAAACTCATTTTGGTAAATGAGTTCAGTAGTAAAGTGGACAGGATAACAACATGAAACAAACATATATCTATGTGCCATGGTCACTTTATGGTCTATATCATTCTAGTTTTTGTTGCCAAATCAAGATAGAGACACAGTTCAAATAATATTTGTTCAAGACAAAGCAGAATAGACAGAATATAAGTGTGGGTAACTATAGAGCAATAACAACACTTGTAATGTGCATGACATGAGAACATAACTGTTTATTCAATTGAAACTGAAATCAACATAGAGCAGGTTACAACAGCAAACCAGTTAAAGAAACAGTTTTAAAACATACCTGTTGCGCCATTGGAGTTTCAGTTCCATCCTTCAAATTTGAAAATAGTTTGTATGAGTAAATACAGTAATGCAAGAGCAAAGGAATATGAACCATAGCTACAGAACCTGACCTGAGAACAAATCTTCTTCTCCTTTAAGCATTGAGTTGGGATTCGGAGTGGTGGTCCTCGTGCTTTGGGCACTGCAGTTCCCTTACTAACCACTCGTGTTTGGGTGCTCTGTGGTGGAGACGGAGCTGTGTCAACTGGAACTGGGTTACTATTTGCCGGGGTTGGGGTTAAAAGGCGTGTAGCTGGTTCTCTGTCCAACTAGGTAGGGGTACAATCTGCGAGAGTCTGGGTTATGTGTGGTGGATCTGGTCCTTGGTAAAGTACAACCATGGTTCTATCTGCATCAACTGCTAGCACTATCTTTTCTGAAGACCGTGTTGTTACTCCCTTAGATACTGCCATCACGCTCTCCAATTCAAATGGCTGATAAACAAGAAAAGTAATTGAAAGTATAGACATTGTATGATAGACAGGTGCAATGGATAGTGGGGAATAAAAGATGGCATGAAATAATTCATATTTATGTTGTCTAACCAAGCAGGATAGCATGACACAATTTCACATATATGATGGCTAACTAAACAGGATAGCATGACACAATTTCACATTATGATGGCTAAACAAAAAAGATGGAAAGACATAGTTCAAAATATGAGACTATGTAAACAGGATGACATGACATAACTATATAATGTGTTTATTAAATAGGTTGGCATGCCATAATTCACATACATTCATGGATAGAATGCCATAATTCTAAATATGATTACTGTAAACACTAAACAGGATAAGATGATATAACTATATGATGTCTTTATTAAATGGGTTGCCATGCCATAATTTAGATAGATGATGTGTATGTACTATGTAAACATGATGTCATGATATAATTCAAATATATGATTTATATAGTAAGCAAGTAAGCAGATGGCAATCTATATATGATGTAAAAACTAAGCAATGCAAGACAACATGCATGAAATGGGTAATATAACCCTGCCAAGTTTGAGCATAGACCTCAGGGGGGAAATAGGAATGGTCATCAGTCTCTGAATCCTCCTCTGAGGAGCTCTCTGTAGCCAGCAAGATGTCTGCTTCAGCAGGTAGCATTGTCTGCTCTGAATACCTTGTTTTCACTCCAGATACTTCCATCACCGCTTCAAATGGCTGATGCACGGGAAGAGTAGTTGAATATACAAACGTTGCCGACAAATGGAACACGTAATACAAAAAAATGATAGCATGATATAATTCACATACATGATGATTGGCTAAACAGCATGGCATTGCATAATTCACATATATAATGCCTTTGCAACTAGATAGAATTGTATAATTCACATATATAATGCCTTTGCAACAAGATAGCAATGTATAATTCACATATATGGTAATTAGACACTGAACAGGTGGCATTCACACAAAGCATGTATAAACTAATCAAATGGCATAGCAATGTGAGACACCATACGCACGATATGAGCAACATAACCCTGCCAAGTTAGAGCATACACCTCGGCGGGGGGATAGGACTGGTCATCTGTCTCTAAATCCTCCTCTGAGGAGCTATCCGTAACCAGCGAGATATGCGCTTCGTCAGATAGCATAGTCTGCTCAGAAGACCTTGCTTTCACTCCAGAATTTTCCATCACCGTATCAAATGGCTGATGCACACGAAGAGCAGTTGAATGTACTAACATTGTTGACGAATGTAATATGTAATGAAAAAAAGATGGCCTGATATAATTTACGTATAAGCAAAATTCACATATATGATGCCTGGCTAAACAAGGTGGCGTTGCATAATTCACATAAACGATGAATAAACTAAACAGATGGCATTCGCACAAAGGATGTCTAAACTAAGCAGATGACATATTTGATGTATAAAGTAAGCAATGCAAGACACCATATGCATGATATAACCAACATCAGTATGCCAAGTTAGAGCGAAGACCTCAGAGGGTAAATAGGAGTTATCTTCTCCTTCTGAATCGCCCTCAGAACAGATATCTTCCTCTCGATTACAATCCGAAACGCGTGGAGGGGGGGCTGCCTCTGCGCCTACCGTGGAGCGACGTCTGCATGAAATTATATTGCCACGCAAGGCTCGTCTCTTTTGCTCTACATGTTCAGTTCCATTGTTTAAAATAACTGTCATGTAAGGAGTGCATGCAGAAATCCAGAGTGATGGTAGCAACCTGTGGATAGACCCAAAACCAATAATAGCAGGCAGATAATGGCTTCAGTTAATAAATACAGATAATGGCTTCTTTACTGTTTGTTTCCCACCCAACATGAAACTCATAGTAGACACCGGAGATTAACCAGATAGTAGATAGATACTATTGATAGCGGCCCCGATATGTAACCCACAACCATTTAAAAACTGAAGTTTGACCATTAGTTTGGAGCTGACTCAGAGTCTAATCGGTGAACAGGACGATAAAGTAGCATGTAATATTAAGCGATGCATAACGTAAGCAGACACGAAAGAGTGCGACCTCTCTTGCGGACCCGTGTAGTCCTCGAGGTCATCTGCTCGGTTGATGATGGTAATGCAGTTTTCATGGCTGCCAGCGGCGGGGAAGAAGATCTGAGGAAGCGAAAGACAGTCTGGAGGCCAGATCTTTGCTCTGTTGGACCCTTCTGTCGTTGGAGCAGCTGAGCTGGGATGGACGATGGCGCAGCAGGACCGGGACAAACCATGCAAGGTTTTCTTTGACAACTATCTATAAGAGAAGTAATTCTATAAGGGCTCGTTTGAATTGGAGGATTCCAACAATGCAAGGATAGGAAATAGACAGGAATAGGATAGGAATGCACGTGCAAAACAGAGAATTTAAAAACATAGGATTTCTACCAATCTGGGTGTTTGATTCACAACAATTGGAAGATCACAGGATGCAAAGAAGCATGGTGAGATTAAGTCAAACCACAAGAAAATGTATGGTTATAATGCTATTATGCTACAATCTCTTAGTCTTGTGCTTCATGAATAGGAATTTGAAAAGGAGGATAAGTGAAAATTAAAATTCCTATGTTTGTTCTTTCAAGGAGACACTAAAGGAACAAATCCGTGTGCTCAGTGGACAATATATATAACATGTAGAGTCAAAAAGAGATGCAACAAGTGTACAACCTCTTTGGCGAAGCCATGTCGATCTCAGCGTGATTGGGTTGGCCGGTGAGGATGCTCCGGCTGACTTTGCTGTCGGAGAAGGGGAAGAAGATCTTAGGCGTTTGGAGATGGAGCCCGAGGTACTGCTCCACTGTGATGAAGGGTTTCGTCGTTGGAGCAGCTCCGGTGAGTTGTACGACGCTGAGGATGAAGCAGGATAAGAGAGACAACGAACAATGTTACCTGAGTGGAATTCTAATAGCATCTCCAATACATGACGTAAAATACATAACCACAATGTGCTAGATGTAAAATACATCAGCCGTTCATCTCTGAACTTAACAGTCGAAACTGAACTTAACTGTCGAAACTGAACCTAACTGTCGAAACTGAATTTTGCTGTCGAAACTAAATTTTGCTGTCGAAACTGAATGCACTAGCAAGGTGAGGCTACACGTCAGTCGATTTTGCAGCCGTTGGATACGAAATCAAGGCCCTGCGGTTCATCTTCAACCTCCACCCCCCCCCCCCCCCTGAGCTGCCAGCCACCACCGGCCAAACAGCAGCCACCCGCCGCCCGCGGTCGGCGGTGCGCCGCCCCGCCCGCCCCGAAAACACTCCCCACCACCGGTCCGCCGCTGCCCCGACCATCCCTCTAGGCCCTCCCGTGCCGAGCTTTTTCTCCAGCGATCCCCACGCCACCGCCCCGCCAACGCCCTGCCACCGCCAGCAACCACCGCCCCCATCCTGAACCCTAAGATAGATAGTGGGGTACCTCTCCGGCGATCCCCCCTCCCCACTGTGGCTGGTTCTTCCTTCACCCCGGCGAGCCCACCCCTTGGAAATCGACTGACCCAAAAGTCAATTCAGTCGACTGAAGTGTAGCCAAAACGGAGCAGCATCGCAAGCAAGAGCAAGAGCGAGAGTAGCAGCGCGAGCAAGAGCAATAGCAAGAGCAGACCAGGCAGGGGACCGAGAGCAAGAGCAGAGTAGCAGCGCGAGCGAGAGCTAAAGCAGCAGCAGCTCCTACTGATGTGGACGTCGCTGCCGAGGGAGCGATGCCGTGGAGGAAGTGGCCGGCGATGCCGCCGTGGATGGAGCCGCGCCATGTCGGCTCGAGACCGAGCGCCGGCAGCACCATGAGATCGAATCAAGAAGAAAATGCAGCGATTAGTGTACAACCTCTTTGGTGGCGCCAATTAGGCCGCAGCTTCATCCGAGGAAACGGTGATGATGATGCTCTTTCGGTGGTGCAGGTGAAGACGGCGGTGTGGGAATGGAGGTGGCGCGAAAGACGAGGGGAACATTGGGGCAGCTCCTTGGAGGTGGAGGACAGGGTGGCTGAGCCGGCGGGATGATGAGATCGACGACGGATCCTCATCCGGTACGGCGGATGAGGGACATCGAGGTGTTGCTGTGGACGACGTCGTCGAGGAAGAAGCTCCGGCTGGGTGGCGGACGGAGCAGGGTGTGGGGTTTCGTCGTGGGTTTTCGCGGCCTCGGTGTACAAATGGGTGGGCGGATGGGATGGCAGTGGGGAACCATGTCTTAGAGACCCGCTTGTCCGAAATGTGGGGTAAGTTATGAAACTACCCCCCACCGATTTGAGGCGGTTCTTTCGGTTCAGGGGTACCACGGGCATTTCACGTGTCGGGATTTCACAGGAGGTGGGAGTTTTTGCGCCCATTGTAATTTCGGAATAGCAAGGCGCGGGTCGAGATGGAGGGAGTTGTCGGAGCACAACGAGACAAAGATATATCTTAAATATTTCGGGCTAACAAGGCACGGGTTGAAATTTCCGGACAAGCCTAACGTGTACTGTACCAAATCAATGCGCACTACAAATGTCATTCAAAACTTTGAATTCATGTTATGTTCAATTAAAATATTTCGCTACGTGTATAATGCATGCAACCTACTACTCAAATGAACGTTTTAGTGCATTCCAAACGTATATACTATCGCTTCAATATGAACTAAATTTGAATAAGATCTACAGTAATGATTGTTGTGAAGTCAAAGCATTTGAATTCGTTTCTGTGTTTTAATAAGATCTACAATCATCATTATTGTCAAGTTAAACCATCGTTTGTGTATTATCTTCACAGCACACCACATGATCAGTATCGAGTTACATATGAACTATGTGTACTATATGAACTCGAACTAGATTTTTTTAATCCAATTTATTTTGATTTCAAATCACATTACATTTCTAGATCTAGCTAGATCTTCATAATCTAAACCATGTCTCATATGTATAATGTGTTTATCACATTATGTATGGTGCCCCGGCCTCTACGCCTACAAGTATTTAGATGGGAGTTGCAAACACCACACATTACAACAAATTCAAATAAAATGTGAGAATGTTCGATATATAGTATTGTTTAGATTGCTCGATATTTAGTTGTAAGGTGCAAACGCCGCACATTATCACAAATTAAAATAAAACGTGAGATTGTTTGATGTATAGTATGGTTTAGATTGTTCGGCATTTAGCTGTGAGTTGCAAATGCCATGCATTATCACATTATGGTATAACATGTGCACAACACGTGTATCACCGCTATATTCATGCATGCAATGTTTAAAACACTATGATCTCCTATTCAAATATATGAATCCGCTTTCATATCAAATTATGATCTTTGTTAGTCTCTTACACCCACGCAGTCCTCTAACCTTTGTAGCTGCCACTAACTTTCTCTCGTGCATCCACACGCCCTCTTCGCCCTCCCCATCCCACGGCATTCTATCCACCGGGCACATTCATTTTTCCTTGAGGTCGTTCTCCCAGAGTCTCCACAACTCCTTTCCGACACACACCGATCGATAACCTCTCCGGCGATGCCTGCCTACAGCATACACACACAACTTCAATCTCCGCCTTTATGTGTCCTTGCCTCGTGTCTCTCATACGGTCAGACACATGTGTAAACTCTCACCCCTCTTTTAATCGATCTCACAACCGCACACTCCTCCCCCTATCCAGCTAGTAGTTGGGCCTCTCGCACCACCTCCTAGCTCCATTCTCTCTGTCTATCCGTCTCGCTAGGCCTTATTTTCCTCTAACAAATGGACGTACACCGACCGATCTCTCGCTATACATATAGCTAGCTAGGTCCTTATAAGTCGTTTTTACCCACACATCGATCGATCTACCTCATTAGTTGTGTCTCTCCCTTCCTCCGACAAACAACAATTGATCTACCATTCTAGTTAGGTTTGCTTACCAAACACATGGTTCCCCTTCATCATCCATGGATGCGTCCTGACAGATCTATCACGCACAGGCACACATAGAAAAACATCCCCACTCTTATTGATAACATTGCAGTTCCACCCTCAGTTTGTCTAGTAGGCCTCTCCCAACATCTCCGAGAAGCAACTCCATCACCCATCCAGCACTCTACCCCTCTCCCTCTCTCTCTCTCTCTTTGTCCCATCATATTTCCCGTCCTTCAGTTATGTATGGATGTCGACCGATCTCCCTCATGACATAGCTGGGTTTGTCCTTCTCAACACATATACGAGTCGTTCTACCTCTATAGTTAGGCCTCTGCCTACCCCTCCCCCCACCCCCTCCCCCCACACACACCGATACATCAAGCGCTCTAGTCATGTCTCCCTGCCTCACACAAACTTGACATGTGCCCTCTAATGTTCCGGTAGGCCAGTCGCCGTATATCTTTGACTTGCACACACGCACACGCAATTTCGATGGCTCTCTTCATCGATCTTGCACCCACCAGAACTTGATCCTCTCTTCGACTCTATCGATAGCTATGACCCCTCCCTCTCTTCTTGTGGATTGCCCGACCCTCTATGTATGATATGGATAGGCCTCCATTTCACACACATTGCATGCAAAATTTTGTTTGAGATGTCATCGACACATATTCCCACAAATAATTCATGAAATCAACCCCCCACCCCACCCCCACCCACACCACAAAACAAAAAACACTCACGAACGCGGTTTGTATCTCACACACACACCCACGTAGGTGGGGGACGTGCACGAAGAGAAGAGGTGCATGCACGGCGCACGTATTCCCGTCTCTTTCCCAACCACACCCGCACGGGTACACGGTGGAGCTCATGTCTGTACGAAAAAGGCAGCCCATGTGGTAATTTGGCACGTGTACTGGTTGTCCACTTGGTGGAGGGAGGATCGTCTACCACGGGTGAACAAACAAATTGTGACTTGACGTGTTATGTTAAATTAAAAAAAGAGGCATACCAACAGCAGGTGCATAACTGGCTTGTGCAAAATGGAGCTCCCAGTGCTGGCAATGATAACCAGGGCAATGCACCTCATCAAGACAATGCTGGTTGGGGCCAATGGGCAGCTCCTCTGGCTCATCCTCTGCCCCCCCCCCCTCCCAGAGCACCTTGTCAATTACCAAGCATGGCTTGCAGCTCAAGGACTTACCTTCCAGCATGGTATTGTGCCAGAGGATAATATTTCTGATAATCCCATGGAGGCTTGGAATGACACCTTGTCCTCCTCTGATGACAACTCTGCTCCTTCTGACCATGCTCTGTTGGTGTTTCCTAACACTGAACCTGCCCCGCTTGCAGCTCAAGATACTCTGAATATTACTGTCAACATGCACAACACTAGCATTCAGTTTGGCCTTTCGGCTAATGGATCAGATCTGCTGAACCTTCTGCTTTCGGACCCTATCCCCAGGCAGCGGTTCTATAGCTTCATTTTTCACGCTCTACGCCCTGCCTTAGCCACCATTGGTCCTTGGAGTTCAGGTTATGGTATGCGGTCTGCAAATGTGCAAGTCTCTGTGCTAGTTTCTTCTGATGTCAATGGCATTGCTCTGTCTCAGCTGCTAGATCCTCCACGGTCTTCTGTGGTCCTGGAAGATATCTCTGAAGATCCTACACAGAACAATCAGATTCTGTTGCCTGCTCCGGCTGCCCCTTTGCACTCTGAAACTACCCCTCTGGCTGCTTTTCAACCTGTGCCCCTGATCACTGAACCTGACAACATACCGCCCCAGACTGACAGTTCCAACGACAGGGCTCTACAGGGCTTACCTACGTCTGTGATCAACTCCTCTGCCGAGCCTGCTGGCCTTGCTGCTGTCAACTCCATCATGGCACCAGCAAGTCCCTTTGTTGTGACTCGTGGTCGTCGGGCTCGGGCGCCTGCTCCTATCTCCACTCTGGAAGTGCGTCGAAGCAATCATTCAAACAAATATAATGGCTTCAAGGTCAACCAGGTGATTGAAACCCGCACCGCCAACTCCAAGGTTAAGCCCAGGCTGGTGCCCTCGATTGGATCCTCTTCTTCAGCCATGGAACCAAACTCTAAAGATGTTCCTCCCACTCCTGTCCATGTCCTGCAGTCCATTGGTATTAACAAATGTGCTGTTCCTGCGGCTGAACTGACTGAAGATATACTAACGGTGGCACCTGCCCCATCTACTGCTGCATCCAATCCCCCATGTTCTCCGGCCAATGCTGACCTACCTGATGAGGATGGGCCCTCCAGGGTCTAGTTCGTTTCATCCCCATGCCCCTTTTGCGTAGTTGGGAAGTGATCTGTTGGAACATACGCGGCATCAACTCTGACGATAAACAGCTTGCACTGAATAACGCCATTAGAGCCAGTGGCTGCTCGGTTATTTGCATCCAAGAGACAAAGAAAACCACTTTTGATTTATCGTTTATTAAGTCATGCTGTCCTAGACAATTTGATCAATTTGCCTATGCCCCCTCTCAAGGAGCCTCGGGTGGCTTGCTTAACATTTGGAAAAGCTCTCTGTTTACTGGCGCTGTGGTTTTCTCGTCTGATTTTGCCTTGGTCATTAATTTTACTAGCACGTTATCGTCTCATTCATGGACGCTCGCTAATATCTACGGCCCATGTTCGGGTGACGCGCGTATTACGTTTACCAATTGGCTTTATAATCTGGATATACCTAGCTCACAGGACTGGCTCCTAGTTGGCGATTTCCATTACATTCGTGCGCCTGATAATAGAAATAAGCCAGGGGGTGCCCGTCAGACATGTGCACATTCAATGATATTATCCGCAAGCAAAGCCTTATTGAACTTCCTATCAAGGGCCGATTGTACACTTGGAGCAATATGCAACAAGATCCACTGCTTGAACAACTTGACTGGTTCTTTACCTCGTTGCATTGGACCAACGTGTACCCCAACACCATGGTCAAGCCTCTAGGTAAGCCTGTCTCCGACCACATACCTTGCATTATCTCCATCCAAACTTGCATCCCTCGCAACAAGGTTTTTCGATTTGAGCCATTCTGGATCCTGCACCCTGGCTTCATGGATCTTGTACAAGATGTCTGGAATAAACCGGTGAGAGCACAAAACGCTGCGACCATTCTCTGTCGCAAATTTAAAGCTTTACGCCATGCCCTAAAAATCTGGAGCAAAAATCTTTCCCGACTGTTTGTAGCCATTGCTAATTGCAACGAGACCCTGGTGCACCTAGATGATCTTGAGAATAACAGAGCCCTTTCTATTCCTGAAGCAAACTTTTGGAATATCATCAAGAAACACCTCTTGCGCCTCCTTAAATACCAAAACCAGTACTGGAAAAAACGCTGCACAATTCGATGGATCAAGTTTGGGGACGAGAATACCAAATTCTTCCAGGCTGTTGCCACAGAAAGGTATCGACGCAACAACATTGCAACCTTCAAAAAAGAGGATGGTTCACTCATTGACAGTCACGACGGAAAAGAAGCACTCCTGTTTCGTACATACACTGATCGCCTGGGTACTTCGCGGCCTGCACAAATGAAATTTAATTTGCCTAATATTCTGCAGCACCACGATGACCTTGACCAGCTGACTAAGCCTTTTACCCGTGAGGAGATTGATGCAGTTATTAAAGAAATGCCAGCCAATCGTGCTCCAGGCCCGGATGGATTCAGTGGTGCATTCCTTAAAGCTTGCTGGCCTGTTATCAAACATGATTTTTATAACCTCTGTGAAGCATTCCACCAAGGAGACTTGGATCTCACCAGTATAAATGATGGCCTCATCACACTGATTCCAAAGACCATCTCACCAGAAACTGTTAATGATTACCGCCCGATCACCCTTCTCAATTGCTGTCTTAAGCTAATTACAAAGCTGCTTGCTAATCGTCTGCAACGAGTAATCTAAAATTTTATCCACAAGAACCAATATGGTTTTATAAAAGGGAGGACGATACAGGATTGCCTGGCCTGGGCATTTCAATATATACATCAATGCCATGCATCGAAGAAGCAAATCATCTTGCTGAAACTGGATTTTGCTAAAGCCTTTGATACAATCGAACACGCTCCCATGTTGACCATCGTGAAACACCTGGGATTCAACGACAAGTGGCTGTCTTGGATTAATTGCATCTTCTCGATAGGGCGTTCATCAGTTCTACTAAATGGTGTCCCCGGCCGACAATTTCACTGCCGCACCGGTGTACGACAGGGGGACCCACTCTCCCCATTGATCTTTGTTATTGCGGCTGATCTCCTCCAAGCTGCTATTAACGACGCCTTTAGAGAAGGAAAAATCCAACTGCCCTTTCCCTGCATCGGCCAAACGGACTACCCGGTAATCCAATACGCCGACGACACCATCTTGGCCATGCCTGCATGCCCTCAGCAAGCTGCAGTCATCAAAAAAATCCTTGTGGACTATGCTTCTTCCATTGGCCTCCAAATTAATTTCCACAAGTCAACACTAATCCCAATCAACATGACTCAAGAGGCTGCCTTGGCTCTTGCGACCCTTTTTGGATGCTCAGTCGGATCCATGCCCTTTACTTATCTTGGATTGCCTCTCGGCACGTCTAAACCGACCATCCTTGATCTGATGCCCCTAGTCTGCAGTGCAGAACATTGACTCACCTCCACGATTTCAATGATGTCCTATGGGGGCAAACTCTCTTGGCTAAACACTACCGTCACATCTCTACTCATCTACGCCATGTGCACTCTCAAATTTTCGCCTAAGTTAATTGAGATGCTCGATAAAATCAGAAGGAGATGTCTCTGGACCAAAAAGACGGAACATGGGGACAAGTGCAACTCCCTTGCCGCGTGGGAGATGGTATGCAAACCCAAAAAACATGGCGGCCTTGGGGTTATCAACATTAAGGTGCAAAATGATGCCCTGCTCATGAAATTCTTACACAAGTTTTACAACAAGCTTGATGTCCCCTGGGTACAGCTCATTTGGAACACATACTATACAGATAAAGTTCCTCACGCCACTGACCCTCTGGGCTCTTTCTGGTGGCGCCAAATCCTCAAGCTTACGCCTCTATTTCGAGGGATTTCGCAGGTCCAAATCGTATCAGGCACTACTGTTCTGGTTTGGAAAGATCTCTGGGCGCCGGATGTTCTCCAGCTTTCACACCCCCATGCATTCTCCTTCGCCATACACGAGGACGAGACTGTCAACAATTTCTTGGAGAGCACGGCATTGTCGGAAACCTTTCACCTACCACTCTTCCCGCAAGCCCTGGACGAAGTTTGAGACATTCAACAGATCTCCATGTACATCCACCCGTCCGCGACTGTCAATGATATCTGGTACTATACCTGGGGGAAATCTGTCTATCGGCCGGCTGACTACTACAAATTCTTCTTCCGAGACGCCAACGCCCACCCAGCCTTCTCCTTGCTCTGGCGCTCTCGTTGCATCATGCGGATCAAAGTCTTTGGCTGGCTGCTGATGGTCGACCGACTAAATACACGTGACATGCTCAAGCGTCGAAATTTTGACATAGGTGACGACCACAGTTGCCTGCTCTACGGCAATCATGACGAAGAAACTGTGGATCATATGATATTTACTTGCACATTTAGTCAAGCTTGCTGGCGTAAACTTGGGATTAGCTGGCCACCCTTCACCTGCCGCCTACAACTACTTCAACAGGCTAAAAACTCCTGGGGACGTCCATTATTCTTTGAAATCTTCCTGGTGGCGGCCTGGAGTCTCTGGAAGGAAAGAAACAATAAACATTTCAGGAGGATTGCGCCAACTGTCAGTGGGTGGCTGAAAAGATTCAAGGAAGATTTTGGTCTCCTCCAACATAGGACTAGGGGGAGTCATCCTGCTTTTATTTCTTCTTTTGTTTCTGAGTTGAACTAATAGTACCACTCCTCGACCACCTGCCCCCTTCTGGAAGGGCAGGATGGCAAAAAGGACAACAACATATGTACAAACTCTTATAACACCCTGTCTATATATACATATATGAAAACACAGTAGGATCCTTTCCTGCTGTTTATCCTTCAAAAAAAGAGGCATACCATGTGGGGCCTACCTTAGAGGCAAGGCTCTATACACTGGAGTACTTTTGATGTGTCCCGTCAACTCGCAGAACGAGGAGACGCTTGCTTAGTACACCGTCTCCCCCGCCCACGGGCGCGGTGGCTCGCAGGATGAGGTGAAGCTTGCTCCTGCCTCGCCCATGCGCGCGGTAGCTCGCAGGACAAGGAGAAAAATTTACTACTCCCTCCGTTTACTCCTCGTCCCTACTACCTTGGTTATAGAGATTATATCATATTGTTTGGAATATATATGTCCTTAGTAGATTTCAATATGAACTACTAGTACATACTCCAAACACTGATGTGTATAGACGTATTTTATAGTGTACATTCACTCATTTTGCTCCATATGTAGTAGCACTCTCCCTCGCCCCTCAACCCTCGCCCACGTGGTCGACGTGCAGCAATTCATTCGGTCTCATATAGCCAGAACGATATATACTGCACTACCATTATTGCTCGACTTCTCGAAGAGGCGAAGAGCCAATCGCAAGGTTAATATTTTGGAGATGCCAAGCGCAAGGTTATAGGAGAACGAGTAGTAGGTGCCGCATCATTTATAAATAAATTTTTTTTCTTTAGTGGCACGGACGCAATATGATCGGTTCACATGGAGAGAAAAGGAAACCGCTCCACTATATACATAGTCAGGACGGGCCAGCCTACACGATTGCTTGCTGGGGTTGCTCTCTTCACACTCTCTCGCAAAAAACGACTGTGGCCACATCTCTAACATCCCGGTGGATCACGTCCGCTTGGGGAAGGGGTGGATGCTTAGTGTAGATGTGGTGTCCGTCGCCGACGGTGAAAACCCACTATCGGCACGTCCCGATCAGGGGTCCCCGCCGTTCTCTCTCACAAAGCCAGTGAGCTTGCCTTCGTCCCTTGCTCACTATCACGACGTGGGAAGTTACCGCCTCCCGCCGCCCTCCTCAAGGTCGAGCTACGTCCCTCAGGTACAACTCCCTTTACAGCCGGCTTGCACCACTGCTCCAGCTGCACACATCACTCCCTGTGGATATTTCTCTACTTCTTTGCACCGCACATACCTGATACCTCTACTAGCTTCTACGTACTATATTTGTGATGAGTTTATGTCTCATCAACTAGTCCTAGTAATCACATTCTATTCATGCTTCTTCAATTTCTTTGCCACAGGGATGCTCATCTCGATTTTGGTGAAACTGCACAAAATGATCCGATGGTCAAAAGGTTGCAAACTTCATTTATTAGGAAGCTCGAACGTTGCCAGCAAATTAAAGCCTGGTCAGGGTTCATGGTTCAAGGGCTAGGGACTGCATGGATCATTTTTTTCTTTGTACTAAAGTTTAGTAGTAGTACAACTTTGTACTAAAGTTTGCACAAAGTTGAGACACTTATTTTGGAACGGAGGGAGTTCATATTTGCTATGATCTGTCAATCATTGAGATGTAATAGCATGCATGTTAGTCTCCTTTGTATTTGATGACATGTTGCAACGGGCAACCTTGGACGCAAGATACATGTAACAGGAGCTGGAAGCTTCATAGCATTGTACAAATTTATCTCGCTGATAAATTATAGTACGTACTAGTACTGTACTAGTACTTCCTCCGTTCGTAAATATAAGTCTTTGTAGAGATTTCACCATTAACCACATGCGGATGTATATAGATGCATTTTAAGTGTAGATTCATTCATTTTGTTCCGTATGTAGTTCACCTAGTAGAATCTCTACAAAGACTTTTCTACTAGTAATAGCTAGCCCCCACTACTAGGAATTCTCTATCCTCTCCTTGAGCCACATCATCAAAATTGACGTAGACATTAGATGAAGTAAATCAGTCATAATAGCCGTCTGATCTAGACATTGAGAGGCTCAGCACTAAGCCACATGCAAGCATGCAGAAATACCGTGGCACATGCATGTGAGTGGGTTTTAAATCACATCAACATGTCTGCATGCAAGCATGCACCGGTAGCATGCATGTAAGTGAGCTTTTAAGTCCCATTAACATGTCAAAAAGAAAAATATAATACCATTATCTAGTAGGAGTTGGCTGATCTTTTTTCCTTATGTGGGATGATCTAAATGATGATGGGAGTTTATTTAGTTTGGCTACCACATTTGTCATGCGGTTATAGAATTTTTTTTAGTTCTATGAAATCGATAATTTTGCACAGAGAGATATACCGCTGTTCCGCGGCAATGAGCGGGGACTCATCTAGTAATATTTAGGAACGGAGGGAGTACTATGTAAAGAGTTAGGTGTCGCACGGTGATAGTGTGAGGTGGGCCATGTAATCACTGAGCCTGCGTGTTTTCACTGCTCTTGCACTCCTCCGCTGTAAGAATGGAGAAAATTGTAATCTACTACCTCCTTTCGCCGAAAGCGTGGGACATCCAGCAGTCCTACCACCTCAGTAATAAAGACCAATGAGCCGTCAAATCACATGGACCCAACAGTAAGTTGGACGGACAAAGCAACCATCACTCTTGCGCCAGTGAGAGGTTGCGTCCGCTCTGTCCGGGCATGAATGCGGCACCGATTCTTTGGAGCGGCGCTAACCATTTCGGGCGGGAAGCGCGCGCGGGCGATGGAGGGGCTTTGGGTGGGCCAGGCTGGTCAGGAGCGGGCGTGGCAACTGTCCGCATGTCCCTACCGGACACGCCCGGAAACGAGAGGATGCACCGACTCTCGCGGCTAAAATCGTACACTACACTCCATATCTCTGTAGGAGTAGGTCGATCTGTCGCACTTTCTAACACACACATGTTGTTAAACACACACACGCACACGCACGCACCTTGGTCCCGTTGCACCTTCTAACGTGAGTTATTACACCTAGACGGAGGGAGTAGTAAGTATACGAGATACGGTGGCGCACTGACTTAAGTCGAATACAAGTGCCCAAAATTTGTGTGCATGTTATAATAAGGATTCACTTAAAATAGTACGTGAGCGAACAGAGGGATCAATTGGACACTGTTCCCGAGCAGTAGCGAGATGTGTGAGGTAGTAAGATACACCGCTGGCGCTTTTAATTTTTCTTATTAATTTTTTTGTTTCACCCTCTGGCTGGTGGGACCCAACGTACTACATGGAGAGAGGTAAGGTGACTAAGGCTGCATTATTTCGGCACCACTGTGGATAGTCTTACCACCAAAGCCACATGACACGATTATGATTGAAATCCTAATGACTCCCACACACACACACACACACACAAAAAACATGGCATGCCTGTCACACGAATGCAGGAATGTATAAAAGGTTATTTTCCTCTCTTTGAACATAACGGGAGGGTTGTGTAGCTGGTTAGCCTGTTCGCTCATCAAACTTGAGGTCTCGTGTTCGATAACTACACTTGAGCATAATTTTTGCCAGGAGGATTCTTTGACTAGTCAAAATGTTTTCTAGGGTTTGCACGCTTCACACTCTCTCTCCAGTATATATATACACGCTCGAGCCTCAGCGCTTGTAGTTGCTCTCTTCACACTCTCTCGCCCTCTCCCACTGGATCCTCAGCGCTTGTAGTTGCTCTCTTCACACTCTCTCGCCCTCTCCAGATCTAAACAAGACTTCGTTGGCCTCTCTCTCCCCTCACTGCTGCTCAAAGAGCCGGCAGGATCCGTTCGCCGGGAAGGGAAGGAGGCTTAACAATGTCGCCGTCGGTGAGGGAGGGAATCCACTACCGGCGTTGTTGTTCACTTTCCACCCAGCGGCGGCGCGGGAGGGCCTCCGACCCTTCTTCTTCGCCGTCGTCCTGTCGCCCACCGAACCACGCCCCAAGAACCTTAAGGTATATTTTACTTACTCCACATGCATTGCTCTAGCTGCATGTATACCATGAATCTAGGGCATGGTTCAAAGAGGAAAGGAGTGGGGGAAAGTAGTGGGAAAAGTTGTATATATCATGAATCTAGGACGTGGTTCAAAGAGGAAATGAAGGGGGAAAGTTGTATAGCATGAATCTAGGACATGGTTCAAAGAGGAAAGGAATGGGGGAAAGTAGTGGGGAAAGTTGTATCGCATAAATCTAGGACGTGGTTCAAAGAGGAAAGGAAGGGGCAAAAGTACTAGTTCAAAAAGGAAAGGAAGGGACAAGGCTATAGAGTTTGAGCAGGACTAGATTTGCTGCGCTCACATAGGGAAAGGTGTCTAAAGATAACAAAACTAGGACCAACACAAATACGCTCCTTGGTTGTTTGTTCTTTGTTGCAACAGACTGTGCATGACCACAGTACATCGGTAGATGCACATGGTGCTAGTGCGTCCACTGTCCCGTGTAACTCATTCGCTGTTGTTAATCTATGGCCATGTTTGGTTAAAAACTCCCTAGTCCCTACCTGCTTGGTTCCAGGGACTAAACATGGACAAGAGGTTATTAAATGACATGATAAAATACCATGTTACCCCTAGTAATGAACTAATAGAAACAAGGTGCGATGTGTGGCAGGGGCTGCTGGAAAAAGTCCCAAAAAGACTCCCTCCGGGTCTTCTTTATTTAGTCCCAAATGCCCACTTTTAGTCTCGAAATGTCCCTCCTGTTTGGTTTAGATGTGACTGACACGGAGTTTTTTTAGTCCCTACACCAAAATGTCCCTGTAAACAAACACCCTCTAATAATGCCGCTGGGAAATTGATGCAATGCCACAGTTAAAAGCAAATTACATGTTTAACGAATTTTATTGTTAATATAATCTCTATGTTAATATTGATCAATGCCACCGTTTGAGAAATGCTACTGTCTTGCTTTCTTTCCCATTTAGATAAGATAGATACTTCTTTTTGTTGGCTTCTATGTCATCCACCGTTTTTGACCACTAATTATTTCCTTTGCACCTCTGTGTAAACAGGGTTATCTACTTCACCTCGTTGCCATTGTGACCTTTTGTTGCACTGCACAAAACACTTTTGTTTTAAGAGTGTTTTGTGCAGTTCAACCAAAATGTCACACTGACAATGTTGCTTGATTGCTTGATCTTAGTGGAACTACACAAGAGGAGATCTTACTTCCTATCCATTAAGGCGAATTTGGTTCAGATCTTCTTCTTGTGAGTTGTTTGAATTCCGCATCATGAGAGGTCAGTACTAGCCTTCTTTCACATGATTATGCAGTGTGCTTTCATATGTTGTGCTACTTGTACGATAATGTTGCTTGATTTTAGTGAACTGCACAAATGGAGACAAGACTTCCAATCTGTATGTGCACCATAATATCCCATTGAGGTAAGATAAGGATATTTCACAACTGATGGCCTGTATTTTGCCACTTTCATCAGAAAATTAAGTTTAGTACTATACTTGTGCTCCCTAATTGACATGCCAAATCTTACATTGAAGGCGAAGCTTGTCTGTTATTGAACCAAGTGATGACAGGGAAGAACAAGCGGAAGAAAAACGAAAATCAACTCCCGGTGATGTAATGAAGCACTGGAACTATGATGACACAAGTAATGATATAGTTTTGCATCTTCATTTATTGCTATGGCTGGAACGAGCAATTGTTTTGCCACTGATTTGATGCCATACGTAATTATCTCTACTTGTGCAAGCAGGGATCTTCTTTGAAGATACCATATATTTTAGTGGAACTGCACAAGAAGATGTTGGAAACATTAAACTAATCGAGGAGTATATAGTAAGCATGGCCACCCCCGTAGATAGAAACAGATGGTTCCCGAGAAGTGCTTCATCTGTATGCTCTACACAATCAGCCTCCTGACAAAGGTTGGTACTCGCCCACTGATTTCATCCATATGATTGAGCTTTGTCATCTTTATTGGTGTTGTGCTACTGTTTAGATACTGTCATGAAAAAGTGGTATTGTCCTTGGGAAGTGCTTCATCTGTGCTGTTTTAAATATTTCCTTTCCTTTTTTCGAGCAAACATGGATGCTAGCATTTAGTAGTCCCCTTGTCTTTGCACAACAGGATCATCTTCCTCTGAAGAAGAATATGGAGTACGTGAAGTGACTAGTTCCGATTATGCCAGGATGAAGAAGCACTGTCTATCTCCTCATCAGAAGGAGCAGTTGAAGGATGGTTACATTACTCCCCACAAGACCAAACTAACTTCAGCTCAGAAGGACTGACAAATCTCCATTTTTTTGCTGTGATGCGCGATACAATGTTGTTCTAGGATTCTTTCAGGTGAGTTCCATTTTTCTAAAAGTGTGCTCTACATGGACCATGTATGTGCCTGTTGAAACTGTCAATTCATAGTACAGTTTGCTTTATACTAATCACTTTTTTGTATTTGTGCAAACAGGGGTGCTCAGCTTGATTTCAACGGGAACTGCACAAAATGTTCATGAATACATCGAATCATTCATTTCCACCACAAGTAAGGAGGTGCCCATAAGTTCAAGGCGTTGTAACATATAACGGCGAAATCATAAAAGCTACGCGCGAATTTGGTTGATTTTGGTGGAACTGCACAAAAAGAACAGCTGATTTATTTAGCACGAGTTGCCATGTCAATGTCCGAACTGATGGCAAACCTTGCCCATTCCACAATCATAGGCATTTGATATTTTGGAATGGGACAACCTTGTCAAATTTTGTTCATTGATTTTAGCAAGATATGCGTTTGATATTTTCGAATGGGACGCCCTTTGCTGTCAGCAGCGGCGATCAATTTTTTCTTTATTCTTTAGTTGTGAAGTAAATATTGCCTCTGACATGTGAGTCGCTGAGATGCATAATCATCGATTGTTTTGAATGTTCTCTATGAATTGCCAGGACTGTGTGTTTGATTGCAATGTACAGAAACGCTAAAAAGCTGCTCAAACTCTTTGTACTCCTTCTGTTCCTTTTTACTTCGCACATTGTGAAAGTGCATACTTTTTTGTATAAGATTAGTCAAAGTAGAGATACTCTGATTGCAGACAAAACTTGTATACAGACTAGAAAGGACCGGAGGGAGTACATGTGAAACTGCTGCAAATGTGGTGATCACCCTGGGAATAATGCTAGTACGTATTGTTTTGCATGTTCATCCAATGCCAATGATACAGGAATTCGAACTAATCGAAATAAATTCCTACATACACGGTCGGATTTCATATAAACATGTCGGATTTCATTACATTTCATACATTCTTTAACTAAAAAGGGGTGTTTGTGGCGCATGCATCTCCCAGATGCAGAGGCCGGGGGTCATCCTCCTTTTTGAAAAAAAAACTAAAAAGGGGTGCGCTGGAGGTATAATTAATTAACCGAAGCTACCCACCTGTGTCCCGCTAAGCCGAACAGAAGCTTCAGTGACTTAGCTGCAGGTGCAGTTGCGTAACTGACATGTGGCCTGTTGGGCCCACGTGTCAGTCAGCCAACTGCACCAGCAGTTAAGTAGAAGCAGCGTTTTTCTCCAGCGCAGCTCTCCGACTCCACGTCGCTGCCAAGAAGCTAATCGGCCGTCAATGGTCAACCCGCCTAGCTTGGCTTCAACCGGAGGGTAGCAGCACTGGCCTTACTTGGACCCGAGCGGCTGCGACCTACCGTGTTCTACTCTTCCTCATTTTCTGTGTGGCGCGGCCTCGTTGTTGGCGGGGCGGGGCCTCGGCGGAGCCGGCGGTGTCTTATGCCTTGTTGTTGGCGCCGTGGGGCCTCGGCGAAGCCGGCGGTGTCCTCTGCCTCGTTGTTGGCGCCGCGGGGCATCAACGGAGCAGGGCGTTGTCGACGCCAGCGGAGCGGCGACTCGTCGGAGCCGCCATTGTCCTCTGCCTCGTCCTCAATCTCGCCAAACAGCGCCTTGCCCGCTTCATCGCCCTCTTTGCTAGCCTCTTTGTCTGTGGCCGCAGCCTCCGCCACCCGGATGCGGTATCGTCAGCGCTCGGGGCGGCCCTTGCGGGCGGAGCGGTAAGAGTCGAGCAGCGCCTCCTGCTCCGCCCGCTCCACGGCGATCTTCTCCTCCGCCTACAGGTGCTCCTGGAGGAGATGGTGGTTGTAGTCGGCGTCGGCCTGCGCCTCCCGGAACTTCTCCTCACGCATCTGCCTCACCCTGTCCTTATATTGGGAACGGGCCTCGCCGATGGTCATTGTGCAATGCACCGGTGAGGATGGCGCGGAGGAGGGGGGTGGCGCTGGATCATCGACTACCATGTTCTCCATTGGGACGTCATCGTCCTCCGGCTGCCTGCCGGCTAGCCGGTCGACAGCAATGGCTTCTCTCTCCTTGTGGTCCGTCGTCCGCCCGTCCCGGAGAGCGCTGGAGCGCGAGGAAGCCATGGTGGGTAGTAGTGGTGTGGACAGGAGAAAGGCAACGGATGCGGATGACTACGGCTATGGCCGGCACAGCAGTTTATATAGCAATGGTGGGCGGGCGGAGGGACGGACGTGTGAGGCCGGAGTAGCCTCCTCGACAACCGTGTGTCATTAATGTGTGCGGCAGATGGACGGACGGATGGCACTTGTGTCGTTTGAAGGCGGAGCAATCGCTTGCACCGGGAAGCGGGGCGGCCGTCGCTGACTGTTTTGGGCGGAAAGCACGCGCGGTCGAGGAGATCACTTTACTTGGATAGGATGACAATGGGGACCCACCAGGTCCATAGCCTCACGTACGCAAGTGCCTCCTTAGTATATATATATATATATATATATATATATATATATATATATATAACTATAATTTATTTTGCTTCCTCCTGGTTTCCTGACATCACGGTCCCACACCATTGTCTACCTATGTACTCCCTCCTTTCCGGCTTATAGGGCTTATCTCAAAATTTTAGTTTTTCCATTTTATAAGGCTCAATTTGGTTGTTTTCCATCACATGTTCAGATTCCAAGGTGCATGAAATCATTGCATGCAAGTATTAAGAGAAAATTGACCATTGCATGTACTTTATGCATGCATGCTTTGCAATTAATGCATTGATAAACATAATTTTTTGAGGATAACAAGAGCATTAATTAGGTGCTTTTGGAAAACTAGAAAAAGTATTCCACCACTCGCCATCTACCTTGATTGGTGAGATTTTTGAATTGAGCATTATAAACCAGAAAGGAGGGAGTAGTCAATTAACGAGAGAATTGCACAAGAAGAGGCCGACAGCTGGGACCAAGCAGCTCGAGCAGTATTTGTGTTTTTGAGGTGTGAGCACTGCAGAGTTTTTTGATGTTTATCCCAGATATTAATTTTTCTCCTCTGAACAATAACGAAAACATTGCTGCAGGTATTAACTAGGCGGGCTGTGGCCAGTCTAGCCCAGGCCAGATATCCAGCCCAGATATTAATTTTTTTCAAGCTGAAAATGGCTAGCCCAGCTATACTTTCTTTTAGGAATACCCAGGCAAGGTCAAGTTGTTATTCTCCGCCCCGCTGGGCTGCAAATCTTTCCTATGAGGGATTCATTAGGCTTAACAAGAAAATGGGCTTTAAGAAATAATAAATGGGATGTAATTATAAAAAATGGGTAGTAACTATAAAAAATGCACCAAACAGTGATTACTTTATAAAATATGATTTTTTGAATATTGAAAATTTTAATTTCATTAATTGTTGCGAGCAAAATGTTTCATTGGATTTTTAGGCAATATAAATTTATATTGAAATTGTATTTAATCTGACTAAAATTTCGGGATAAAAATATTTGGATCCCATCAAAATGTGGGAAATTTTGTTGAATTCTGTTTTGAACGGTTGGTTGAAATGGGATGTACTTTTAACAAACTGTATATGGGCTGTAGTAAATTCCATTAGAATTCAAAAATGGGCTACACATTCTTACAAATCTCAAATGGGCTATAAGTTCTCTGCCACACACTTCTGGCCTTACTAAGTTGACGCGTCCCCTAAAAAAACAGAGTTGACGGGTATGCAAGGCTTTGTCAACTTATAGTGAACACGCGGTTCTAGCAGCAGTGGCCGTTGGATGTCCATCCAACGGATGCCGTGCTTCTTCTTCAATCTCGGATATTCTAGCTTCACTCACCCAAAAACTGATTCATCCCCCTGACATCTGGGGCGCACCGTTTCGTAAGCTGACCTGTGGGCCTACTAAGTTGACGTACCAAGGGCTTTGTCAACTTAGTCAATATAAACGATTCTAGCTGTAGTGACCGTACAATGTCCATCCAACGGCCGTCGTGCTTCTTCAACCTCTGGTCTTCTTGCTCTAGCCGCCCAAAGCAGCACCGGTCGTGCAACCTGCTCCTGCCTCCCGTGGTCGGCTGTGCTGCCGCGGAGGCCTCACCGCCCCCTACTACTCCCACCGCTGGCCAGGCCATCCCTCCACTCACCCACTAACCCACACCCCCTGTTATTTTGCGGCGACGGCAGTGCAGCCAAACCAGTGAACCCTCGTACTCCTCTCCGCGTGTGCATCCACTACCGCGTCTTCCCCGGCTCCGCGTCGTCCCCTTCCTAGGCCTCGCCGTCGTCCACCACCGTAGTGCTGTCGGTGCAGCGTGATCAACGTGGTCAAGGAACGACTTCCATTGGACGTGGACTGTACGTGGAGAGGCTGACAGGTGGGTCCACGGCAGCTGCAAGGAAGTGCCTCCTTATTACGCACAAAATAATTATTCCTCCACCTGACAGCGGGGACCCACCGGACGGGCCACCGTATTTCGCGAAAAAAATGATTCGCCCCCTGACTGCTGAGACCCACGAGCTACATCTTTGCACGCAAGGAAGTGCATCCAGGAAAAAACGATTCGCCCCCCTGACTACTAGGATCCACCAGCTACATCTTCGCACGTAAGGAAGTGCGTCTGAAAAAGAAACGATTCGCCCCCGACTGCTGGGACCCCCAAGCTACACCTTCGCACGCAAGGAAGTGCGTCCGGGCAAAAAAACAATTCGCCCCCCTGACTGCTGGGACCGAGCAGCTACACCTTCGCATGCAAGGAAATGCGTCCGGGCAAAAAACAATGATTCGCCCCCCCTGACTTCTGGGACCCAGCAGGTACACCTTCGCACGCAAGGAAGTGCGTTCGGGCAAAAAAATAACGATTCGCCCCCCTGACTGCTGGGACCCACCAGCTACATCTTCGTAGGAAAGGAAGTGCCTGACAGTCGGGACCCACCTGGTCGAAGCGTACATAGTGTTGTCATCCTGGTCGCGAACGTGTACGTACATACTGGTCGATGTAGAGGCGCGCACTCATAGTAGAGGCGCGCACGTGTCGTAGTAGAGGCGCCCACATCGCATGTACACGTACGTACAACGGCCAGGGTGCAAGAAAGGAAATACGGTCACGTATGTGTACATATGGGCGGGGTCTCGAACGCCTAGTCACGCATACATACGGCGAGGGCTCGTGTTCATGGGGAGGCAACGGAATGTGTCGTGTTCATGGGGAGGCAACGGAATGTGTCGTGTTCATGGGGAGGCAACGGAATGTGTCGTGTTCATGGGGAGGCAACGGAATGTGTCATGTTCATCGGGAGGCAACGGAACCCGTGGGAGCCAACAGGCTTGGACGGAACAGGCGATGGAACGAGGCCTGGCGTACCGCACAACGGAGGAAACGGCCTTGTGTTCGACCGGCCACATTCGGAACGGGGTCCTGTTGATCGGGAGGGGTGTGGACTACCGCAAAACGGAGGAAACGAACCTCCTACGGTCGAAACGGGGGTCTTGTTGATTGGGAGGGGTGTGGCGTACCGCAAAACGGAGGAAACGGACCTCCTACGGTCGAAATGGGGGTCCTGTTCATCGGGAGGGGTGTGGCAAACCGCAAAACGGATGAAATGGACTTGTGTTGGAGCGCTACGGTCAAAACGGGGGGAGGGGTGTGGCGTACCGCAAAACGAGACTCCACGGGATACTGTTCATCTCCACCGTCGACCTCCTCCAGCCTCCACGGGCTACCGTCGACCTCCTCCAGCCTCCACGGGCTCCTGTTCATCCAGCCTCCACCGCGCGCTACTCCACTGGCTACTGTTCAACCACCCCTCCACGGGCACCCCTCCACTGTCTACTATTCATCCAGCCCTCCACACCACGGGGTCCTGTTCAACCACCCCTCCACGGCCACCCCTCCACCGTCTACTGTTCATCCAGCCCTCCACACCACGGGTCCCTGTTCATCCAGAGGCAACGCCACCGCTCACTATTCATCCAACCCACCCCCCCCCCCCTGCAACGCTCACTGTTCATCCAATCGATTGGCTTCAGTTAGCAGCAGTAGCGAAGGAATCCCTCCATCGAGTTCAGTTAACAGCCATCGATCGATCGCTCGGGTTCAGTAACGCGTAGCCTGTAGTGCAATCGCTCGGGTTCAGTTAGAGCCCAACGCCTCGCTCGGCTTCAGTTAGAGCCAACGCCTTGCACACACGCGCGTACCTGTACGAGAGAAACGCGCATCGCTCTCCCACCGTAACCGGCAACTCCCCGAAATCCTCCCCCCCCCCCTCGCTTCTACCACGGTTCTTTCCGTCATGGATGGCCCAAAGAATGTCATGCAGCTGTGTCTCCGGCCCGCCCAGGACGAAAAGCCCATTTTCTGTCATGATTTTTTGTCATAGAAGTAGGAGCCCACCACATCTATGATGATACCGGGTTTTGTCACAATTATCGTCCTAGAAGTGTCATATGTATGACAGGAAAAAAAATCGTTCGGCCCAAAATGTCACGGATGTGTCTTTTTTTTTGTAGTGATGCCTTCTGCTTTGTTACCATATCATAGGTGTGAATATGTCACGCCATCCTTTTTTTCATACATATTCCATCCTCGCATCATGTGTTTGCCTTTCATCCGAGTAGTGTTTGTCAGTATCATGCATGAATCAATTCTGAAGAGCGAATTTTATTCCTTTTTCTTATTGGTTTGACTTCACAATGCAAAATCATTACAGCTGGAGGAAATTAGTCGAGCAGTGGATGATGGTGGTCCTTCGAAGCAACTCAAATAGGGGGTCTCTACAGATTGTACTATGCCATCCTCCCAACAAGATTCACAAGACAACACAAGGCTGGGCAGTCAACGTAGTTGTGTAGATGATGAGCACATCTCCCCTACTCCACCATCACAGGTGCTTGCTATAACTTGGCACTATTATATGTGGTTGCATGTTGCGTATGATGTATATCTTGTACTGCTTCTAACTTGAGTTGCATCTGCTTACTTTACACATAATGCCTGTGAATATGACACGTGTTCCTGTTTCTAGAACATACGTGTACATGATGAGCACATCTCCCCTACTCCACCATCATAGGTGCTTGCTCTTACATGGAACTGTTATATGTGGTTGCGTTTTCCGTATGATGTCTAGTTTGTATTGCTTCTGATTGTGTTGAATTGCATCTGCGTAGCTTACAACTTATACCTGCAACGATCACTTACCCATAAGACACATTTAACTTGGGAGTGTGATGTTGGTTGCATCGTGCATTGTCTTCTAGCTTGTACTGCTTCTAATTTCTTGAAATGGCACTTACGATGAGACACTTTTTACCTGATAGAATGATATTGGTTGCATGTTCATACGGTGCCTAGCTTTCATTTCTTCTAATTTTGTTGAAATGCCTTCCGCTTACTGTTTTTTCATACATATTCCATCCTCCTATCATACGTGTGAATATGAAATGCTGTCTTTTTTTGAATATATTCCATCCTCCTATCCTGCGCTTGCCTTACATCAAGGTAGTGTTCGTCTGTATCATGCATCAACCAGTTATGCAGAGCTAATTTTATTCATCTTCTTATGGTTTTGAATTCATAAGGCAATATCAGAAAATAGGAAGGAAAATAGTAAGTTAGGGGATGTTGGTGGTCCTCCGCACCGACGCAAACAGAGACTCTCTAGATTTGCCACTCCTACTGCTAATGAAGTTGAAGTCCCAAGTCTACATGATGAGTTCATCTCCCGCACTCCACCATCGCAGGTGCTTGCTCTAAGTTGACAGTGTGATAATTGGTTTCATGTTGCATATGTTGTCTAGCCTGTATTTCTTCTATTTTGATTAAATTCCACCTGCTGAGTTTATATGTTATACATGTGCATATGACATGGCTTTCTGTGTCTAGAATACACTGCATCTATCTATCATACCATGTTCTTCCATCAAAGTACTACTTTTGTGTATCCTGCATCAGTCACTCATGATTGGATGCTTTTAACATGGCAGTTCAATAGTGGTTGCATCTTGCATTGATTTCTATGTTGTACTGCTTCTAATTTTTCAAATTTCCACTTATGACAAGACACTTTTAACTTGGCAGAGCAATATTGGTTGCATCTTTCATATGGTGTCTAGCTTGCATTACTTCTATTTTTTGAAAATCCTTCTACTTAGTTTGCACATCGTAGCTGTGAATATGTCATGTCGTCCTGTTTTTCTTACATATTATATCCTCATACGGTTGTATTACATCAAAGTATTGCTTGTTTGTATCATGCATCAATGAGTTCTGAAGAGCGATTTTATTCTTTTGTGTTGTGGGTATGGCTTGACAAGGCAAAGTAAAAAAAGAGCAAGGAAAATAATATAGTAGGGAGTGCTGTTACTCGTCGAGTGAAACGGAAAAGGATCTGCCGTCGAGATTCTGCTGGTACCTATAGTGGAGTAGAAGGTCCAAGTCCACCGGCTAAATCTACAAACATAGTATCACCTGCTCCACCAGCTGCAACATCCGTTTCAGCTGTACCAGCATCTCAACGAGTTACTCGTTTGTTTGCTCGGGAACTGGCCATTTCCCAAGCTGCCTTCACACCTAACACTACTTCCGAAGCACTGCTGACACAACAGTACTTGTCAAGATCAGATGAGCCTCATGAGCATCAACACCAAGGCTGTACCTGACTGAGTGAAGTTGCAGTTGCATGCTCCTTTATATGTACTCTCACAGTTTGATGTACACTAACACTTTCCATATTCGTTGTTGAACTAGCACCACGGCGCAAGCGGAAACAGACATCAGGGATAATGCTTGACAGATTAACAAAATCTAAAGGAGGAAGAATGGAGATCCATTTTGAGGCAGGTTGAAAAAGGCCGCATGATGCTACAGAGTCAGCCAAGTTAGTATCAGAGGCAGCCGTTGCCGTTAGGTGTCATGCACGTATCCTCCCAACGTGGATCCAGTACAGGAATGAGAAAGACAATACCCAGTTTAACACCTTACTTGACCATTTGTCCGTAAATAATGTTATTCATCGTAATTAGCAATATTGTCTTGCTCTGTCCCATACTTTCTAGCTTCCTCCTAATAATACTCACAATCTTTTTTCAACAGATGAGGTTCAAGTTGGATCCGAAAGATGATGCAACTAAACAAGCATGCACTCATGTTTTTCAATCTGCTCTGCGACACTATCGATACCACCTTAGAAAATCCCACTTTGAAGGCAAGGCTAACAATGAAATCGCCCAAACATCTCCAGTGGAATATATTACAAATGAAGACTGGACAGCCCTCGTTAAACACTGGTCTGATCCGAAGTATCAGGTAGGCTATATATATTTGATCAGACCACATATTGAACTTGTATTTATGTATGTGCCTTACAAGTGTATCTTCTTCTTGACTAACTGTTTGGAGAACAAAACCAACCGTTCTAAAGTGAAATTCCAACATACAACATGATCTCGTAGCTATATTGCACACTATGAGGCTCTTGTAAATAGCTGCTACTTCCTTCTTTTTTTGTGCCATATTATCATATCTATATTGACGTGTTCCAAATAAAGAGGAAAGCCCGTGCGGACCAAAAGGAACCTGAACCGAATGCAGTGCAAATCTTCAAGGATTGTCACACCAGCGAGATGAAGGGCATGAGCACACCAGTTCAAGCCGCTGTTGTAAGTCCTTACTCCTCCTGCCTTGAATTGGTTGGTATTGTGATGTGTTCATTTAACTACTTGGTTTGCAGCCAATGTCAGTTACTCTGTTCACTTTTATACACAGTTGTCTTAACATATCATTTCACCTTACATGGTTTAAAAGAGATGAAGGATATTCTTTTGGTCTTGATCTGTAATCTAGTTGTTATGTTCACGTGCGCACACAATGATAAAATAGCCTGTTTGTTTTATATCTGTTTGCCCATGATATGAATGATGTCATACTATGTTCAACCTACTTTAAACCATGTCTCTTTATCCTTACATGTCATTGAATGTGAGGAAATAGACAATACAGTAGGCATGCTACATGGACATATGTTCCGAAAGTGATTTTATTATGTAGTTGGCACTACAATACACGCACATCTTTTAGAGTAGTTCACCAAAATAAGTTATGTATAAACGTTTAACCTACTTTGTTTGTTTTTGTCTCATTAGTAACTTATCTGGTACACTAATCTACAAGTTCAAACTTTTAGGAAGCTATGGAACAAATGACTGAACATCCATAACCACCTGAAGGTGACGAGGCTACCACGGGCACAATGTCACCTCTTGCTGCAGTGTGTCAGTATCTCTCCACTAACAGTGCAAAAAGCACCTTCCTGCGTAATTCTGGGTTGGTTGTCAAGGTAACCTTGTCCAAATCTCCTACTGAACAAAATCTTCCTGCTAGACAGAGTGATATATTTGTGCTCCAGACACAAGTCCAATCCCTAATGGACGTCGTTTCAGAAACAAGAATAGTGGTTGACAAATGTCGTCAAGATATGAATGGTTTTGAAACCAGACTATCAGACATTCGCTTCATTGTTCAAGAGAAATGGCGGAAAAAAGGTGAGGATCGTGCTGCTCCATCAGATTCTACAGCCTGAAACATTAGCACTCAGGTCAAATGATATGTGCTTCTATACATCTGATGGTGCTTTTATCTGGAACGACTGTAAACTTTATGCCAACAGGCCTTTTGTTGTATGGTTGGAATTTATTTTGTTGTGATACAACATTTATGATGCTGCCATAGGCTGCAGTAATTACGATGCTATTTTTGTATAATGTAGGTTTATCTTAGTCATATATTCGGTCGAAAGCTTCATAGGAGCCCAACATGCCAACATTCATCGGGCCCATTCCAATTGGGCTAAAAACGATTAAGGGCCGAAATTTGCATGTAGCCCACTAAAAATATCTGGGCTTGAATCAACATAAGCTTTCATATTTTTCTGGTAGGCCTGTGCCCATAGTGGGCCTTTAACAGGCCTAAACATAATTTGGGCCCTCAGTAAAAATAGGCCGTTTACATGTGTAAATATCTTGAGCCCATAAAAAACATGGGACTTTACTAGACCAAAAGTGAGATTGGACCCTGATTGTGCCAAATAACCCACTGGTCTTAGCAGGCCGAAATGGTGGCCCATTTACGATGCGGATCTTTGACAGGCTGAAATTCGGATGGGCCGTAAATGCACCGACCTAATACACGGGCCTTTAACAGTCCGGAACTTCGGTCGGGCTAGTTTATCGTCATTTGTATATGGGCGTTAATGGGCCCGATATGACATTGGGCCACATATGGCCCATGGTTTTGTTTCGGCGTTAACAGGCCGAAAATGACAATAGGCCAAAAGTGGCCCAATTCTATAGTGGGCCTCTAATAGGCCGAATGTTGGACATGGCCGAATATGACCCAAATCCTTCACGGTCGTTTATGATCCGAAAGTTTTGATATCCTGTATATGGGCCCAAATGAAGCAGGACCTTTAACAGGCCGGAAATACACTAGGCCATAATTCCGCCCAATTACTTAGCGGACTGTTAACGGGCCAGAAGTGACCATGGGCCGCGTTGATGACAAGTTTAGGACAAGCCGTTGACGGGCCAATTTGACAGAGAATGTTGGGCCTTTAGCTTGGCCGGCCCATTATGGTTGGCAGAATCTTGTGGGCCTTTAGCCCGGCCGGCCCATTGTGGTCAGCAAAATCTTGTGGGCCTTTAGCTGGGCCGGCCCATTATGGTCTGCAAAATCATGTGGGCCTTTAGCTGGGCCGGCCCATATGGTCTGCTAATTTTTATGGGCCTTTAGCTGGGCCGGCCCATTATGGTCTGCAAAGGCCTTTAGCTCGGCCGGCCCATTATGATCGGCTAAATCTTATGGGCCTTCGGTTGGGCCGGCCCATTTAAACTTTATGGGCCACTTCTGGGCCGTTCACGTGTCAACATATCATAGGCCCATCTCGACCGTTGGATGAGTGACACATGTGTCAACGCAGAGCTGACGTGTGGATCCGTCAGCCAATGAGAATTTTACACGTGGAAAATTGGCATTGGTCGGGCTGTTAGCGGGTTATCGGATCCAATAACCGGACCCGATAGGTTAACGGCGGTTAACAGCGTCCCGTTATGGTGGATGCCATGTGTTGGTCACTCTTGATGAAAGCACTTCTATGACACACGATTTATCGTCATGGAAGTGGACACTTCCGTGATGATAATTTTGGTAATGTCATGGAACACTTCTACGACAGCACATGTATGACTATCTTGATTCTGTCATAAAATCGTCATGGATGTACATGCATGACAGAAAATGCGACCTACTGTGACAAACATGTATCATCACAGAAGTGTATTTTTTTGTAGTGTCATTGAACCAATGGCAATAAATTTACATGCAAAACAATAGTAGTATTATGTCATCACACTAATAATATTCCCTCCCTGCTCCACCACATGATTCACCTCCATAGACATACATACACACGTACATGATTCAACATAGGGTGCTACTAAAGATTTGTTTAACTCCGACATGATAATTAGGCAACAATAAATTAGTGGTACTTAAGTACTCCTAATTAATTAAGTGCGATAGCAGAAGTGGAAGGGCTCCCTGGAGGATCGTCTCACATGTGAGGTAGTCATGGTCGGAGCCCTTGAATGGCCTCGACTGAGCCCTCTGGCTTCAGAAAGATCGCGTATGCACTGTTTCTTCTTATTCCTCCTCCTCTTCATGCTCTGTTTCTCTTTCTCCTCACCAGTTGGTGAAACCTAGTACATGATTGGCCTTCTATTTCAGAATTGGTTTTCTCAGTGAGGGAGTACAAGTGTACTAGTAAAAAATAGCATTATTTTCTCATGGCAGTCGCAAAAAAGAGACGAACACATGCATTAAATATCATTCCTACATAAAGGAAGGTTATGGCGCCAATATGGATGATGAGGATTGGAACACAGATCTCCCTTTGTGCAGTTCCGCCGAAATGAACCAACTGTTCCATTCTGACATTCCAGTTAAACAGCGCAAAAGTCACTTGTTTTAAGAAGAGTTTTGTGAAGTGCACCAAAAGGTCACAACAGCAACCAGGTGAAATGGATATCCTTGTTTGCACAAAAACTACAAAGGAAACAGTCAGAGTCTCAAACAATTACCGGCAAAAACATTTGGCTAAACTTGTCATGACTTATAATAGTGGCATGGCTTCATTTTACCAGGGGCATTATATTAAGAACAACTAAATATTTGGTATAAGGGCATGGGACAGTGGGTGCACAAGCAGACCAGCACCATGTACATAAAAAGGGGCATAAAGTGGTGATTCATAGTTTGTTGCCCCGAGAAACAAACATCCAAGGAACATATCTGGGTTGGTCCCATTTTAGTTCACTCTAGCCACCTACTCCTATGTGTGGATAGAAAATCTAGTCTTGGTCATACCACTGTATACATCGTTACCCCTATATTTCCCTTTTCGACCAAGAGACCGGTTGGATGACCAATCTGTACTACTTTCACCTCCTTTCCTTCCTGTTTGTACCAAGTCCGATGTACATACTAAATTCCCCCACCCCCACTTTATTTCTTGTTTGAACCAAGTACAAGATTTGACTCCATGAAGTACCTTTACCTCTAACAATAGAAGAAAAAATAGGTGACGTTGGACCATCCGATCGAGAGGGGCTGAGAGGTAGAAAATGATGCACATGCAGCAATGTAGCGAGCTGGGGAAGTAGAGCTAAGGCGGTTTTGAAGGAAGATATACCTGAAGGTCGTCGGGATGTGGATAGGTGGGTGGCGGGAGGCCGGATCCTCCCACACTAGGGTAAGGACGAAGGGATCAGAGGACCTCCCGCACCGGCGCTCGGCCAGAGATAACGGTGCGGCCGGCAGTGGGTCTCCTCCCTCGTTGTCGACGACGGCCTAAATGCTGCCCCTCCTACCCTTCACTGGCGGAGGGGGATACGTTCGGATCTGTAACCAGAGGTGAGGATAGAAAGACAGTGTTTTTTGAAGGGAGAAGGACAGTGTTACCACCCCTATCTTGTTTAGATCCGGAGAGGAAGAGAGTGTGTGTGAATAGAGCAGCCCTAGCAAGCAAGCTCAGATGCTTCGGCCTATATATAAGTAGTGGGGTAGTTTTCCTTTTTCACTCCATCAAAACAATCGTTTAAAATTGTGTACTACATGCCAGGTTGCCTTTTTTTGAGTTGTTGATTGTTTTTTGAGATAACTACCTGCTTATTTGAAGTGGTGTTGCGGTGTGCCAGGTCGCGCTTTGTATCGTTCAAGTCTGGTACAAGTCCCTCCATTAAATGAACAACCACCCCCTCATAAAAATTGTGAACAAGCCCACGGCTAAAATTATCGGAAACGTGGGTTGCCCCAACATGCACTATTATTTATATTTTCTACTCCCTCTATTCCTAAATATAAGTCTTTTTTATTTGCCACACCTAAGACAAGAATTTTTTTATTAGCAGTGAACCCCACATGTCATAGACACAAAAAGTGTGGCAAGATTCCCTTAGGCAAGCCAAAGTGTGTCTAACAATTTGAGCAACTCAAGTTAGGGAAGTGCGGCAAGTGTGGAAAAAATAATGTGGCAACATAAGACAAACATAATCACAATCCAAACAGCCCCTTAGTTTTTTGTGACATACTTGAAAATTTGGTTAGTTAAATTTATAGTCAAATTTTGGCAAGGTGCATCAAATCAACACATGCAAGTATCAAAAGGAAAGTCACGGCATGCTTGCATGCATTGTAATCCCTCCGTTTCCAAATATAAGTCTTTTTAGAGATTGGAACAAGTGACTACATGAAGCAAAATATGTCTACATACATCCGTATGTTGTAGTCCATTTGAAATGTGTAAAAAGACTTATATCGAGTGCAATGCTTTGATGTGTCACGTCAACTCGTATAATATCGAGAAGTATGATTACTACAACGTCCTCTCGCTCGCGAACTGAGCTCCAGTGCCTTAACTGACCTGCCTTTGGCTGCATGACAGGTGGGTCAAGGACTTGTTGGGCCCACCTGTCATAGATGCAAAGGCAGGAGTAGTAAGTCAATGAAGCTGCGTCCCTCCCTCGCGCATGAGTGTGGTGGCTACCACGACTAGTAGAAGCTTTCTCTACACACTATCCCTCCCGCACGAGGTGGATGGACATGTAGTAGTGGATTCGATACTGTAGAAGTAGGAGTAACATCAGTGTTCGTATTCTCGAAGAGGCGAAGAGCCAAGCGCAACCCGAACGTGGCAGTTGCGAACCCTCGCGTGGCAGTCTTTGTGTCGGGGTGGGGCGTGGCGTGGTGCCTTGGAGCACGCATATACCCAGGCTCTTGCAGGAGACAAAATTGCTATTTAAGACCACTATTGTAGTACTAGTACTTGCTAGTATAGCCCTGTAAACTGGAAAGGAGAATTTGCCATTCTAGAGATTTCATCAAGGGACTAGACTACACCGCGTGCAGTACTCCCTCCCTTCCGGTTTATAGGGCTCAAATCTCAAATCTCATCAACCAAGGCATTTTGCGATTGGAAGAATGTATCTCGTATACTTTACAAAACTACCCTAATTAAACTCATGCATTAATTACGTAGTTCTCTTGTTTTCCCCTGTCCTTGGTCGCGGTGCACAATACTTAGCACTCCTATATGACTAGCCACTCTATCTACATGCGGGACATTAAAGCATCTGGGCCCGTGTGCCATCCATGAAATCACAGCGAGGTGCTACAGTCGAGACTCACCGGTCACCCTGGTGTGCCCGTGATGACCCGTCATATCACAAAACCCACACCTTTACCAGCAGTGGTAAAGTGTCCTCGAAGTTGGACTGGACGAAGCAACCATCATTTCACTGGAACGCTCGTTGAAGCCCCTTCTCCCCTTTCTTGAAGAAAACCTCACTCCAGGCTACCCACTTCTGCCATTTTTCTTCTATACCGACGAAGGAAAGGTGGGCGAATCAGTTATGGTGTTATATTTTCATTCCAAGAATCTTCTTTTTGCAAAGCACCGACTGATTCTCACAGCCTATTCTTTTCCTGTTTTCATTGCGATTGTGGTTTCCTTTCGATTGCATTTTGTTTGTCAGTTCATTGATGGATCCTGGAGCACTAGGCAAAGAGTTGCCGGTAGACAACCCACTGGAGACAACGATCTCCAGGAAGTGAGCACCGACCAACGAGTTGACCATGTTGGGGGGCCAACCCATGCAGACGAAGAACTCCAAGAAACAAGCACTGGCCAAAGAGTTGACGACGTTGGAGGAAAAACTCCTCAAAGAAAGTTGGAAGAACAACAAGGGCCCCAGCGTGCCTACCCCAGAAACTCTGATGGCCACCTATGTGAGGCTCAAGGTTGAGTTTGAGGAGATAGTCGCTGTTGAGAAGCAGTATGGGATATGGGCGTTGTCCATCGAGGACGAGGATATGGGCCCCGGAGGGATGGGATCCCCCGATGAGCTGCACAAGGTAAAAAATAATGGCTTATTACCATAGTTGTGGTTTTTGATTATTTGCAATGTGCTTTCTAATATGTTAGGGTTGTGCAGGTGCCAGTGGACGTCCTTGATGGTTCCGATGTCGCGGCCCGTCCTGTGGACAACGCCCCAGAGATCGTTTTCGATTTCGTGGTCCATCTTGTTGGCATCGCCCCGGAGATCGATTCTGATGCCACTGTCCATCCTGTGGACATCGCCCCATAGATCGATTCTGATGTCGCGGTCAGTCCTGTGGACAACGCCCCAGAGATCGATTCCCATGCTGATGTCCGTGCTGTGGTCATTGCCCGAGAGATCGATGACAAGAAATAGTTGCTAGCGCTATTCCCTCAGGGTAGTTTGCATTTCCCTGTGTTTAATTACCAGAACGATGTGTGTTATCAAACCATCTTAGGGCTAGTGCACTGTCTTGTGTCAGCGGTACTTGCTACTTTTGTTTGATAGTGAATCATGCGAATCCTCTCCGAGTTATCGAAATAGATGTATCCTCACCAGCTTCTGATGTAATATATAGCATGCTTGGATGTAATTTCGAACTATTTATCATATCCGCAGGGCTTGTTTGATGATTCTTGGTGTTAGTAGGCTAGCCACTGTGCGAGCTATAGTACTTGCAAAACAATCACCGAAGAGAAACGTTGGGGCCGATGAGCTCGTGGTACGCTTATACTTATCCGTCGTCGATCGGCCAATAGCCCAAGCTCCTAAAATTGTAGGCTTAGTCGACACGGATACATTCAGACCTCATTTGGTTCATAGGGTAGGAAAATACAGACGTACAACACGAAATCATAGCAGTACAGAGATGTACTCCCTCCGTTCCAAAATAGATGACTTATAGGCAGGCTAGTTTGGCCTAGTGGGGTTTTATTTTTGATGATGGCCTAATGGGTTTCAGTGATATGACGTGGTACAGTGCCGTCTAGTCTTCGCGTGTGGTAGCAGTATTGCGGGTACAGTAAGTTTTCTTGAAGAAGCGGAACTCAACGAAGTCATGATGGTTCCTTTGCCAGACCAACTTACAGTGGGAAAGGTTGGGCCTGCGATAAGACCGGGGTAGACCAGGAGAATTTTGTGCATGGCAGGTGGACCAGGATGGTCGACGTCCCACATGTCAGCGAAAGAAAGTATTCTTTCTGATATAGAGGACGAGCAACGAGTATTCATTGTTTATTTTTGGTGAAAGCTATTGTCTCCACTATTACGACGGAGGAGTGTGAAACACGGCAGCCCAGTGAACTTGGCATGTGCACCACACCCTCCTTGTCGGTTTACTAAAGTAGGGGTACCTTAGTACCCCGAACTTGTGCACGGGCAGTCGCAGCGCCCCGCGGCAAGGCTTGCCGGGCGTCCGCCAAGATCCTTCGTTATTCCTATTACTGCCATTCAAGAACAAAGTGTCAACTGAGAAGAACAGAGTCCCGGCAAGAGGAGCTTGCCGGGAAGGACAAGACCCCGGCAAGAGTAGCTTGCAGGGAAGGCCAACCAAGACCCAGCGAGCGGCAAGCTAGCGGGTGCGATGAGACAGCAACCGCGGCAAGGCACTTGCCGCGGCGAAGCCACCACTCTGCACCCAAGCTCCAGCACATCCAACGACGTGTCGCCGCAGGATCACTCCTGGTGCACGTGGCGGGTAGCTGTGCTGCCGAGCGGTGCGAGGTGGCAAGTGAAGATGACAAGGAGGCCATCGTGGCGATCGGTGCCGCCCCTAACGGTCGTTTCTTACACTGTTTGGGCGACCGGACGGGCATTGAATGCCCTTGTCCCCTGCCGTCAGAGTTAGGTAGGGGGCACTGTTGGTAGCGGTTGTACCAACCCCCGTTTTTACTTTTTTACCCCTCTCTCTACGCTGCCACCTGTCGGTGACCCCTTTGGACTATAAAAAGGAGGCCCATGTGCACGTAGAAGGGGTTCGACTCATTCGAAACTACAACACACCTACGCTCTTGAGCAAGAACAGAATAGAAACACAAAGCAGCAGTAGGAGTTTTATCTCTCCGGAGAGCTCCGAAGCTGGGTAAAATCCCTCGCGTGATCTCGCCTCGATCTGCTCTTCGTGCGCCCTCCGCTCCCTTGCCGGACCGAAAAGGGGCCCTGCCCCATAGGTGTTCGTTCCCCACGACATCTTTGGCGCGCCAGGTAGGGGGGCATCGAGGTCGTGCGTATCTGATCCGGCGTCTCCGCGCGCTACATCAACATCTTCATCGACATGCCACCGAAGAAGAAGACTTCGGAGGTGGCCGCTCCGTCTATGACTATCCTACCGCCACCGGAGCAAACGGGCGGTGGGGTGGACGCCGGCGGAGGAGCGGGCGCCGGCGGGGGGACTCACATCGTCACCCGGTCCAAGGACAAGGCCCCGCAAGGTTCAGCGTCTGTACATCCACCGCATCCTTCCCAGGAGGTGCAAGATCGACAACGCCACGGTGCTCCTAGCACCGTGCTCGCGTTGGAACAAGGCCAAGCTGGTGGGTCACGGGACGCTCAAGGCCAACGTACGCGTCAACACGCTGGCACGAGCGCAGTGCGGTCGCCTGGACGAGATGTCGCTCCTTCTAACACTGTTAGAAGTTTGAGCGTATCCCGCACCTCGCATCGCTCGCCACTACCACCCAACACTCCAAAGGAAGCGCTGGCCCGAGCCCAGCTGCTTCTAGATTAACCTCCAGCGCTAGACAAGATCGACGACTGGAGGGCCGCCATTCAGAGCCTCATCGGCTTCGCCAACGGCGACAAGCCCCGGCAACCGAGCACATCGAAGCCCCGGCAAGACGCCCAGGCGCAAGCCGACACCGACAAGACCGCTGGGGGTGCCACCACCGTGCACTCCCCGCCTCGAAGGCCAAAGTCGCCGACTCGCCGGGCCAACCTCGACACCGACTCCACCGCGTCGTCGGACCCGTGAGCTCGCCGCGATCAACGCCAAGTTCTCCAAGAACGACGACACGAAGACGCTCGCACTCGCATCGAGCGTCAAAGAGAAGCGCGGCGTCAATCTGACCAGCGCGCTGGGCCCACTGTCGATATGCATGCGCCAGGGGAACCAGGCGACTTGCCGTACGCGGTAGGTTGCCCTGCGTTCACCCGTGAGCTGCGGCAGGTCCAGTGGCCCAGTACCAAGAACTTCAAGCCAGACGTGCCCGAGAAGTAAGATGGTAGGATACATCCGTCAGAGTTCCTCAGCGTCTACACCATCGCGGTGCAGGCTGCCGGGGGGCGCGACGAGAAGATCCTCGCCAATTACTTCCCGCTAGTGCTCAAGCCCAACGTCAGATCTTGGCTCATGCACTTGCCGGACAACTCCATCTCTTCGTGGGTGGACCTGTGCCATCAGTTTGTCGGCGCCTTTACAGGTGGCCACAAACCCCATGGCCAGGAGAGCGATCTTCATCTGCTCGCCCAGAAGGAAGGAGAACCCCTGCGCAAGTATATACAGAGATTCAGCCAGGTGCAGCGCAACATCCCAGACGTCCACCCTGCCGCGGTTATCAGCGCGTTCCATCAGAACATGCGTAACCACAGGATGAGAGAGGAGATGGCGATGTGCAAAATCAGAGATGTCAGCGAGGTATATGCTCTGGCCGACAAGTGTGCACGGGCTGAAGAGGGGAGGAGACTCCCCGGAGAGAACGCAAGAGCAGAAGGATCTGACAGTGAGGACGCCCCTCCGGCAAAGAAGAACCGGAGGCGGAACAACAGAAAGAGGAAGGCTAAGGACGTGCTAGTTGTTGAGAAGTTCGGCAACGGAGGCGGCGCCGACAAGGCCAAGGCTGGTGACTCCGGCGAGGCTGTGGTGGCCGCCGACAAGCAGGACGGCTCCGGCAAGCAGTACTGCAAGATCCACCGCACCAAGGGCCATGACCTCCAGGTCTGCAAGAAGGTTGAGCAGCTTGTTGAGCTACAGAAAGCTGAGTACGAGCGCCGCGACAAGGAGAAAGCCCAGGAAGGTGGTGGAGGATCCAGCAAGAAGCGTCCCGCCCGGGGAGGGCGCCGCGGCAAGGCCAAGCAGCGCCAAGGAGATAGGCCTCCCCATGGCCGCGACAAAGACGAAGACAAAGATGAAGATGATGAGATAGAGGAGGATGAGACTGACGAGCAGGAGTTCCATAAGGCAACAGAGGTGTTGTGCGTCGACGGCGGTGCTTCTCTGCACACCTCGCACCGCCAACTCAAACAGTGGGTGTGGGAAGTGAACGCAGCAGAACCGTCTTTTGAATCGCGCAAGCCCCTGAAGTGGTCCAGCACACCCATCATCTTTGACGTTGAGGATCACCCTGATCGCATCACTGCGGTCGGGTGCTTGCCGATGTTCGTTTCGCCAACCATCCGCAACCTCAAGGTTACAAAGATGTTGGTTGACGGCGGGGCCGGCCTAAATCTGATCTCCTCCGCAGTGCTCAAGAAGCTCCAGATCCCCGACAGCAAGCTCGAAGAGACTGGTACTTTCCAAGGAATCAACCCGGGAAGGAGCAGGCCGAAGGGGAAGATCACGCTGCCAGTGACGTTTGGCAGCGAGCTGAATTTTAGGACAGAGAGAGTTACATTTGACGTTGCTGATTTCCCTTGCCCTACAATGGGATACTTGGTCGTCCAGCGCTTGCCAAGTTCATGGCAGCCTCTCACTACGCTTACAATGTGCTCAAGATGCCTGGTCCGATAAGTGTTATTTCTGTCCATGGCGACAAGAAAGATGCACTTATCTGTACCGACAAGATCTACCGGGAAGCAGCAGCCGCAGCAGAACGCCAACCACTTGCCGCTGAAGCTCCCAGGGGGAAGAAGAAGACCAAGTCCGGCAAGAGTAGCTCTGATGCCCACTCCGGCAAGCGCACCTCTTCGGAGTGTTGCGCTACCGTCGAGGACGCACCATCGAGCTCCACCGGCAAGTGCAAGAAGGCAAAGACAGCTTCACCAGAGACCAAGAAAGTGGCCGCCAAGGAGGACGGCACTGGTGGTACCTTTACCATCAGTGCCACGCTTGACCCTAAATAGGAAAGCGCGCTCGTTGCTTTCCTGCGGGCGAATGTCGATGTGTTTGCATGGCAACCATCTGACATCCCCGGTGTTCCCAGGAAAGTAATTGAGCACCACCTTGCCGTCTGCCCTCACACGCGGCCCGTCAAGCAGAGAGTTAGAAAACAAGCAGTAGAACGCCAAGAGTTCATTGCAGAGGAGATCAAGAAGTTGGAAGCAGCAGGCCTGGTCCGAGGAGTACTCCATCCAACGTGGTTAGCCAATCCAGTAGTCGTGCGCAAAGCGAACGGGAAGTGGAGGCTTTGTATTGACTTCACTGATGTTAATAAAGCTTGTCCCAAGGATCCATTCCCCTTCCCGCGCATTGACCAGATTGTCGACTCCACGGCAGGATGTGACCTGCTTTCATTCCTTGATGCATATTCAGGATATCATCAGATCTTCATGGCTGAAGAGGATGAAGAGAAAACCGCATTCATTACTCCATGGGGCACGTACTGCTTTGTACGGATGCCTTTCGGACTAAAGAATGCTGGTTCGACATTTGCAAGAGTAGTCAGTCATGCTTTTGAGCCACAGCTGCACAGAAATGTAGAAGCTTACATGGATGACATAGTGGTCAAGAGCAAGGACAAAGAAACTCTGATCCAAGATTTGGACGAGACTTTTGCAAATCTGCGCAAGATCAATCTCAAGTTGAATCCCGAGAAGTGCGTATTTGGAGTCCCTTCCGGCAAGCTTCTCGGATTCTTTGTGTCTCAGCGGGGGATCGAAGCCAATCCCGACAAGATCAAGGCCATCGAGCAAATCGAAGCACCGAAGTGAGTCAAGGACGTGCGAAGGCTTGCCGGCTGCGTTGCTGCTCTCAGTAGGTTCATCTCTAAGTCTGCTGAGCGCGCCCTGCCGTTTTTCAAAATTTTGAAAAAGGCGGGTCCAATGAAATGGACTCCGGAAGCGGAGGCTGCGCTGCAGGACTTGAAGAGATACCTATCCTCCACTCCAATACTTGTCGCACCTAAGCCACAAGAGAAGTTGCTGCTATATCTGGCGGCAACCAATCAAGTGGTTAGTGCTGCGTTAGTAGCGGAGAGGGAAGCGGATGATGAGCCAGCGACAAGCGAATCCAGTGACAAGCAGGGGGCTTCCCTGACAAGCTCTGGTCCCGAGAAGGATGGATCTACGCAGCCACAAGAAGAGAAACAGAAGAAGATGGTGCAGCGCCCAGTTTACTTTGTCAGTTCCCTTCTGCAGGGGGCTAGATCAAGGTACTCTGTGTGCAGAAGTTGCTTTTCGGCCTTCTCATGGCCTCGAGGAAGCTGCGCCATTACCTTCAAGCACATGAAATCACAGTGGTCACTCGCTTTCCGTTGAAGAGGATATTGCAGAATCCAGAGGCAACAGGCAGGATTGTCGAGTGGTCACTGGAATTGTCAAGCTTTGGCCTCAAGTTTGAGAGTACCTCAACTATCCAGAGCCGAGCATTGGCAGAATTCATAGCAGAATGGACGCCAACACCTGATGAAGAAACTCCGGAGAGGAGCATCCCCGTCAAGGAAGCGAGCAAAGAATGGATCATGTACTTTGACGGTGCCTTCTCGCTGCAAGGCGCCGGTGCGGGCGTACTACTTGTCGCACCCACCGGAGAGCGCCTCAAGTACGTGGTCCAGATGCACTTTCCCAAGGAGCAAGCAACAAACAATACTGCAGAGTATGAAGGCTTGCTTGCCGGACTCAGGATCGCGGCAGACCTTGGGATCAGGAAGCTTATTGTTAGGGGTGACTCACAGCTTGTCGTCCGTCAAGTAAACAAAGATTATCAAAGTCCGTTGATGGAAGCATACATTGATGAAGTGAGGAAGCTAGAAGAACATTTTGATGCCTGCAGATGGAACACGTTCCAAGAGCTCAGAACGACATTGCAGACAGCCTGTCAAAGTGCGCCGCACTCAAGTTACCTGTGGAACCAGGAATTTTTGTGCTCAAGCTGACTCAACCATCTGTAACACCGTCAACTGGACAGAGCAAGAAGAGGAAGTTGGTTACTGGCGACTACTTTCCGGCAGAGCTCCCCGAAGCCGCCGTCAAGAAGGTCCCCAAGATCAACACAAAGAGTGCTGAGGGGCAGTCTGCTCCGACAAGCCCCAGGGTTTGCTTCGTTGAAGCAGACACTCCCGACAAGCTGTGTCCCGACACGCTTGCCGGGGAGCATCATGCTCCGGCTGAATCGCAGATTCTTGCCGTGGAAGCAGATGTTCCCGCAGCAGCATTTGCGCCTTTAGTCCTTGTCGTCGAGCCACAAGCTTCGGCATGGGCACAGCAGATCGTCCCTTTCCTTCAGACAGGAGAACTTCCCGAAGAGCAAGAAGAAGCGGAAAGAGTAACCAGTTTGTCGATGACATACTGTACAGAAGAAGATTCAACAGAGTGAAATTGAAGTGCATTTCCCGGGAAGATGGACAGGAGCTGTTGGCGGAGATACATGGAGGCATATGTGGTCACCACATTGGCGCAAGAGCACTTGCCGGCAAAGCCTTCCGGCAAGGTTTCTTCTGGCCGACAGCCCTCCAGGATGCAACTGCACAAGTAACCAAGTGTGAAGCGTGCCAGTTCCACTCCAAGCAGATACATCAACCAGCTCAAGCTCTCCAAACAATCCCTTTATCCTGGCCATTTTCGGTCTAGGGGCTCGACATCCTCGGCCCCTTTCCCCGAGCTATCGGGGGCTTTGAGTACTTGTACGTTGCAATCGACAAGTTCACAAAGTGGCCTGAAGTGGAAGCAGTGAGGAAGGTGACAGCACAGTCAGCAGTCAAGTTCTTCAGGTCAATTGTTTGCCGTTTCGGAGTCCCTAACAGGATGATCACCGACAATGGCACACAATTCACGAGCCACACCTTCATGCAGTACGTCCAAGATCTTGGCACCAAGATCTGCTTCGCTTCTGATGCTCACCCAAGAAGCAACGGTCAAGCGGAGAGGGCAAACGCTGAAGTGCTGCGTGGGCTCAAGACCAGAACTTTCGACAGGCTGCGCAAGTGCGGAAGAAATTGGATCGAGGAGCTGCCGGTGGTTCTTTGGTCGATCAGGACGACGCCAAATCGAGCCACTGGCCAGACACCTTTTGCTCTTGTCTATGGAGCAGAAGCAGTTCTCCCCATGGAACTCGTATACGGATCGCCTCGAGTGCTCGCTTATGATGAGCTTGAGCAAGAGCAGCTGCGGCAAGATGACGCGCTGCTCCTCGAGGAAGATCGTCTTCAGGCTGTTGTACGAGCTGCTCGCTACCAGCAAGCTTTGCGTCGCTACCATAGCCGCAAAGTTAATGCCAGAAGCTTCGAGGAAGGCGACCTTGTTCTTCGGCGCGTTCAATCCGCCAAGAATTCCAACAAGTTGACGCCGAAGTGGGAAGGCCCTTATCGGGTGAAACGAGTCACTAGGCCCGGCGCTGTCCGCCTTGAGACCGAAGATGGCTTTCCGGTGAGCAATTCCTGGAACATAGAGCATCTTCGCAAGTTTTACCCATAAGGCGCGGTTGCCGGAATCTCTTCCGGCAACCACCTTTTGTACAAGCTTTGCCGCTGTTGCATGTAACCCTTTGTACAAAGCCCGGCGCAGATCCCGTGCATAAATAAAGTTCATGTGTGCTTCGCACATCTTGTCAAATTTCATGCATTCTTTCTTTTTTGCATGTTTTATCTGACACTTTGTGCAGCACTTACCTCCGGTAAGCAATAACAAGCCATAAGGCCCCATACCATTATTTTCTCTTCTTTCTTTTTCTCAAAGAGAAGGTTCCTTCGCCCACAAGTTCACCGGGGGGGAGGAGAGGATAAAGGTGTGGACCGGGCGTCGTTCAAAGAAGTATGGCCTTGCCGGGACACAGACGACAGAAAAGCTAAGTTGCCAAAGTTTGAGCACAGTCAGTTTTAAATTTTTGAAGTTATATTCCTTGAACGACCGTGCCCTGTATGGAAAACCTGTGCGCGGAGGAACCGGCTCGTGGCTAAGTTGCGCCCTTACTTTTTTTTCGAGTCCGCTCAACAATGAAAGTGTGCCGCGACTAGTCCCGACAAGGTTTCTTGCCGGAGGCAACACCGCCAGCAGGCTGCTGATGTTCCGCACTCAGCGCTCGCAGCAAGTGTGCTTGCGCCGGCAAGTTCCCTAAAAGCGTAGGGTAAAAACATACAAGGGATGGAACCGAATAAAGGAAATAACATAGCAGATAGTACCCAAAATAAAGTTATAATACAATAAATAACTTGCCACGCTCTAATAGATTGTTCCTATGACATATCTAGCAGCGGCAAGAAGAAGGAAGGGAGAAAAAGGGTGGCCTAATCCACGCGCTCGTCGTCAACCCTCCTGACCTCATTCACCTTGTCCACAATGGGTGCGACAATGGCTTTGAGCTCTTCAAGATCGGCACCCGCCGGCAGCTTCTTGAGGACGCGGGTGAGGTCGAGGCCCGGGTTGCCGAAGAGTATCTTCACCAACACCTTCTCCAAGACCTTGGCGCAGATTGCGCGCGACTCGTCCGCCAGCTTCTTCGGGATCCTTTCCCGGAGTTGCTGGAGGGCCGTCACCACGCCCTTGAAGAAAAGAGTAAGCTTGGCGCTGGGCTGGAGGTTCTCGTCGGTGGAGTACCCGAAGCCCGCCAAGTCCAGCTCCGCCAACTCCTCGTCGATGGCTGCAGCAATGTTGACGAGGCCCTCCGTCCAGAGCTCCACCGTGGCCTTGAAAGTGTTCTGAGTCTCGGCAGCCCTCGTCAGCAGCTCCTCGTTGCCCTTGACCTCTTTCTTCAAGTCATCCTCTCGCTTCTTGGCGGCGTTCAGCGTCTCTGTCAAGGTGGCCAGCTTCAGCTCCAGATCAGCGCTCGAGTCCTTGGCGGCATTCAGCTCCTTGATCTTCTCGGCGAGTTGAACTTGCAGATCGCCATGGGCAAGTGCATCCTTCTCGCATTCGCGCTGGAGTGCGGCAAGCTCTTCATTCTTCCCTTTCATGTCCGCCTCCAGCTGCGTCACCTTCACCTCTAACTCCTTCTTGGCGGCCTCAGCAGCCGCGGCGGCATCCTTCGCCTCTTTGAGTGCCCCGCCAAGAGATCGCTCCCGGACCTCGAGCTCCTCCTCGTGGCTGTCCAGATTGACCTTCTTCTGTGTCAATTCGCCTTCCCGCCTGGACAGCTCCTCGGCGGCGAGCCTCTGCTGCTCCTCGGCTTCAGCCTTCTCCAGGATGAACGCCTTCTTCGCCTTGTCAAGTTGCGCCCTTTCCTCCGCAATGGATCGAAGGGCCTCCTGGTTGCGGCTCTTGAGCTCCTCTGCATGTTTCTCTATGTCAACTCCCGCCCGCGCGACAAGCGCTTCCCGGGACTCAAGCTTTGCTTGCCGGGCGCAGTAGAGTGAGACCAGCTTTCGGAGCAACTGCTCCTCTTCGGACTCGCCACTGCTGCTGCTTGGCGCGTCAACCACTGCCAGACCAGCAGAGGTGAGTACTTCTCCATCAAACTCCTCTCCTTCAACCGGTGCCCTCGAGCTTGATGCCCAGGGAAGCATGATGTATACGCCCTCGCCGGCCTTCAAGTATGCGCCTGGCTGGGGCTTCTCGGAGCCCGGCGCTGCATCAGCGGCGGAGGGGTCGGCGGACGGTGTAGCGCCTTGCGCTCCTGCGCCCTCCGGGTCATCAGTACGATCGCCGGACCCCTCGCCGGCTCCTGCGCCAGCAGCCTTGGCGGCTTCCTCGTCGGCGGGTTCATCAGCGCCGGCCTCTTCCTCGCTAGCGGCGGCATCTTCAGTGTTGCCGCGTGCGCCTTCCTCGCCGGTGGCCTCGGTCTCCATCGGGTCTGCGAGAGGGGGATCTAAGGATAGGAAGAGGAAGGAAAAGTCAAGCAAATATCCAAAGAAGAAGAAAGAAGATCAGAAGAAGAACCCAAGGGAAGATTTCTGACAAGGAAGGTTACCTGTGCTGGGCTCTGTGACCATAGGCTCCTCCACCAAGGACTCACTGGTTCCGTCCCTTGCCGGCGACCTCTCCCTTGCCGGGGAGCGCTCCCTTGTCGGGGAATCGCCCCTTGGCGGCGTAGTCGAAGCAGACAGCACCTCCGGGGCGGTTTCCGATTGCCCCTGATGGGCCTGCTCTGCTCCTACACAAATGAATCAGCAATCAAGATGTCAGCAAAAGAAGAAGCACCCATGCGCGCCCCACAACAGGAAGTGAACCAAACACTCACGTTGGGGGCTGTGCTGGGGGCTGCTGCGAGGAGAAGGAACCGGGTCCGTCAGGGTGGTCTCAGACGTGTCTTCTGCCGTCACAACAGGATCGTCCTCGATGACAACCACGGGGACCTTGGCCCTCTTCGCCGCTCTCTCGGCCAGAGTCCTGAAATAGAACAGGGATTTAGAGAGAAGCAAATCAGATGCAAAACAAGCAACAACAAAGATTGAAGAAATACAAGTACAGTGAGAAGAAAGCCTTACTCCTCCTCCTCTTCTTCCTCCTCGTCGGAGCTCAGCGCAGAGAGGTCGAAGTCTGGTACCCTTTCTGCGCGGCGAGGCGGAGGAGTGGGCTCCCTTGGACGTTTGCCGGGAGCTGCGGCAGGATCGGGTGTGGCAGCCCGGGAAGACCCCGCCTCGGTTGCCGGCGCGGCCTGATATGCTCCTGCGGCAACCGTACTTGTCGCGGTAGAGCGCGTCCCACGACGCTGCGGCTGTTGGCCTGCTTGCCGCCCTGCTGGATCTCCAACTCGACGGAGGCGCCTTCTTGGTTGGAATTGGGGCTGCGCTGGGGGCTCCGCCTGCGGCAAGCTGCTCGAGGACGGCTGGCCGCTCGCGCCCCCGGCGGGCTCGCTCGCTTCGGCCTCAGGCTCCCCCTCGCCAACGACCTCTCCGGCAAGGTCTTCCCGGTTGGCAAGACTTGCCGCCTCGGCCGCCTCCGCCTCCTCCAACGTGAAGCCAAACTCGCCCGCGGCAGCGGCTGCCGCCGCCTCTTCGGCCCTGGTGGCGATGTACCGCATCTCGTCGTCGGTGGTGTCGCGGGTGAGGAGCCTCTGCTCGTCGGAGTTGACTGCTACCTCCGTCAAGCCATCGAAGAATTGCCGCACGACGTCGTCGGCGGGCTCTATCCAAGTTGCGCTTATCCCGTGCGAGTCGCACTCTGGCATCATTGCGCAGATGCGATCGCGCTGGGAGTTGTTGCACAACGGGATGACGCCCTGCGGCAGCCTGAACCACTCTGGATGGTTGGCGTCATGCTTGAACAGCTCCCTCAGCATCCCGTCAAGCTCCAGAACCGTGAAGTTGAAGTTGAGGCCTGGACGCAGCCTCATGATATCCGCCGGGCCGCCAAACATCCAGGCGGGCCTCCCCCTCTTCTGCAGAGGGGCGATGCGACGGCGAAGGAAATCCGCGCCAACTGCCCCTGCTGTGAGCCCGGCAAGCCTGAGCCGGAGGATTCGGGTGGTGGAAATCTTCAGCTTGGCGTCGTCCGGCGACAGAGCGCTCCAGTCGCCGCCGCGCACTACCCGGGTCTGGCGCAGGTTGGTGAATGGCTGCGGATTGGCGTCAACGATCCAGCACCACTCCGCCCTCCACTCATCCCGCTTGCTGCGGAGCTCGCCCGTCAGATACACCTACTTCATGCCGATTCGTGAGGTCCAGGCGATTCCGCCAGCCAGTGGCTCCCCTTTCTCGGCCCGGGGGGTGAAATAATGACGAAAAAGAGCGACATTCGGGAGGATGCCAACGAAGTTCTCGCAGAGATGTGCGAAAACCGCCATTGTCAGAACGGCGTTGGGGGTGAAATCAAGAAGATGAAACCCGTAGGTATTCATGATGTCGCAGAGAAAATCGGAAAAAGGTGGGCAGAGCCCGCAATAGAAGAACACAGGAAAGAAATTGTACCCTTTTGGGTACCGCTTCGATTTGGAAGCCTCAGCGGAAAGCACCGCCGTGCACAGATGCGCCCGCGTCTGCATCGATCAGAAGAGGTAAAATTCCTCTCGCAGCGCCTTCGGGGTGAGCTCGGGGGGGAAAAGCACTCGCTCCTTGCGCAGCGCCTCAAGCCGCAATGCCTCGGCCGACTTGGTGCTCGACTTTGAGCTCTTGCCGGTCTTCGGAACCATGGCGGAAGTGGCGGGGGAGCGCGGATGTGTTGAGGGCGACGGCGGCGACGGGCGGCGGAGCGCTGCTCTCTTTCGGCTTGGGAAGCGGAGGGGAGCGGCGGAGCTTTCGGAGGAAGGAACTGCAAGTGGCGAAGGTGGGGGAACGGCCCTATTTCCTCTGCTTATAAACAGGGGAGGCGAACATTACGCATTTCCTGAATTAAGAATTGCCCACGATCTCTCCCACGACGCCGCGATTGACGCGTGCCATTACGGGGGAGCGCGGTGGATACGGAGTCAGATTTAGTGTGGACCCAGGCCGCGTGTGCCCGTGCCCTGTTTTGGGCCTGGACCAACAGCGCTCGGCACCGTGTGTGGCCCAGGCCCGGGGGCTCCTGTCGGTGTACTAAAGTAGGGGTACCTTAGTACCCCGAACTTGTGCACGGGCAGTCGCAGCGCCCCGCGGCAAGGCTTGCCGGGCGTCCGCCAAGATCCATCGTTATTCCTATTACTGCCATTCAAGAACAAAGTGTCAACTGAGAAGAACAGAGTCCCGGCAAGAGGAGCTTGCCGGGAAGGACAAGACCCCGGCAAGAGGAGCTTGCCGGGAAGGCCAACCAAGACCCAGCGAGCGACAAGCTTGCGGGTGCGATGAGACAGCGACCGCGGCAAGGCGCTTGCCGCGGCGAAGCCACCACTCTGCACCCAAGCTCCAGCACATCCAACGACGTGTCGCCGCAGGATCACTCCTGGTGCACGTGGCGGGTAGCTGTGCAGCCGAGCGGTGCGAGGTGGCAAGTGAAGATGACAAGGAGACCATCGTGGCGATCGGTGGCACTCCTAACGGTCGTTTCTTACACTGTTTGGGCGACCGGAAGGGCATTGAATGCCCTTGTCCCCTGCCGTCAGAGTTAGGTAGGGGGCACTGTTGGTAGCGGTTGTACCAACCCCCGTTTTTACTTTTTTACCCCTCTCTCTACGCTGCCACCTGTCGGTGACCCCTTTGGACTATAAAAAGGAGGCCCATGCGCACGTAGAAGGGGTTCGACTCATTCGAAACTACAACACACATACGCTCTTGAGCAAGAACAGAATAGAAACACAAAGCAGCAGTAGGAGTTTTATCTCTCCAGAGAGCTCCGAAGCTGGGTAAAATCCCTCGCGTGCTCTCGCCTCGATCTGCTCTTCGTGCGCCCTCCGCTCCCTTGCCGGACCGAAAAGGGGCCCTGCCCCATGGTGTTCGTTCCCCACGACACTCCTACCTCATGCAATACTACCATACTGTTGACTATAAGGTTGGCTATAAGGTTACAACTTTTTCTCACTTTCTCTCTATCTATTTCCTCTCAAATGTTTTTTACCTTTCTTTTTTTAGACACAATTGTTTTTTATGCCTCTGTTTTTAGAATTATTTTTTTATACCTAGGAGCACGTGTAGAGACGGGCTCTTGTAGAACCCACTCCTTGACTTTGTCAATGCCTCTCTATCCTCCACATAAGCGGGCTTATAGCCCAGTATTTTACTAGTACTACTTGCTATGCATGCTTGCGGCGGGCAGCTGCCGTCTGAGGGGCCAGGGCGGTCAGAAGCGGGCTTGGAAGAGGTTCGGACTCCCGCATGGCCCACCTCACATTATCACCATATATTTCATGGAGTCTGTGCGCGGCTAGCGGGCGATCTCCTCTCCCTCCCCCATCTATCTCTTCTCACCCAACGCCCGCTGAGCGATTAGATTTCGGCTATCGATGGTTTATTCAATTGCAGTCCCACATGTCACTGAAATTGCAAGACAACGCGTGTCCACTCTGGTGAGCGGCGTGCGAGCCGGACTGTGGGGGGTGTGACGCGTACGAGTCGTAAGTGTGCCGCCTTTTCCTTTAGAACTTGCAAAGCGTAAATTTTTTGCACAATCGATCGATAGAAATCCAGAACAAAATGACGAGGATGATGGTTTCCCACTCGTTAGGCAGGCTAGTTTGAGTGATATGATGTGCTACAGTGTCGTCCACTTGCTCCATTTTTATGTAAGCAAGAGTTTTCACTCTTACGTGGGAGGAGGGCGAAACACCCACGGATCTAATTTTGATCAAGGGATAATTGTTCCCGCCCAAGTAATGGAGCACTGTTAGTGATTATGGCATCATAGTTAGGACATCTCCAGCGCCGGCCCACAAATTTACACTGCATCTGTCCGAGGACACTGATGGATGACATCCGATGCTGCCCACATATCTTTCGACAACCATATGAATTAACTAGACGAAATTCATGCAAAAAAAGCAAATTTCAAATTAACCAGATGAAATTCATTACATTTCAAAAACTTTTCCTACAAACTGGACAAAATTCATTACATATTTCGCACAAACCGTACTAAAACCTATTGTAAACCTAATCTAAACGATCGCCGGCGCCCGACCACCATGTCCGGCAATGAACCGAGAAAGCTGGCCATTGCCTTTGCCTCCCCCTCATCTGCCTCTATAACCTCCTCCCCCGAAGCACAAGGTTCTGAAGATTTCCGCCTCCACGTTGCCGTCAAGCGGCTAATCGGCCGCCAATGTTTACCCAATCAAGCTTGGCGTTGACTGAGTGGAGTAGTGGTGGCCTTCCTGGGACCAGAGCGGCAGCGACCTACCGTGTACTACTCTTCCTCGCTATGGTTGCGCCCGCGCACGCGCGCCGGGTTCGTGGTCATGGCGGCGGAGGGCGGCCAAGGGGGTGCCGGCAATCTCCTTCGTCTGCTCCTGTGATAGTACGTCGAAGAGAGATTTGGAGCGCGCCCGGAGCGGAGCTGCCGATGTCCCTCTTCTGCTCCTGCGACAGTACATCCGAGAGAGCTTCGGAGCGCCAGGAGGCCATGGTTGGAGTGGTGCCGACAGAAGGAAGGGACCATAGGAGAATGAGTTTGGGTCTTTGGCTGGGAGCTGGGGCTCAAATTAATATAGCAGGCGAATGGCAATGAGCCGTGGCAGACGGATGGACGGCTGGCGTCGGAGTAGGTTCGTCGGGCGTGAATGCGGACGCTGCTTCAGTGACTTAACTGCAGGTGCGTTGGGTTACTGACATGTGGCCCCAACGGGTATCTGGCCCGCATGCGAGTGACACACCAACTGCACCTGCAGTTAAGTCCGGTGAATGCGACATTAACATTCTGGACAGACGGTGACCGTTTCAGGCGGGAAGCACGCGCTAGCGATGGAAGGGGTTTCGGTAAGCCAGGACGGTCAGACGCTGGCGTGGTGGTAAAATGTCAACTCATGGATGACGAGCCTTTGAAGCGTATGCGGCACGTATTGACAACCATGCATCCATGCAACCGCTCTTGTCGCCAGCTAGCCTTCGACAACCACCATTAGACACCACACAACCATGTATTACTTACGAATAATGGACAAATCGACCAGACACACACTCGTGTGTAGTGGCAACTAAGATCGGTCGCTCACAATGGTACATACTCCGTACCATAGTACCCTCTCTAGCTACGTTGTTTTATAGATTGTCGTTGTGATGGACGATATACATGAGCAAGGCGCTCCGAGTATGACCGTTGGTGTTGAGCCAGGTGAATACATGCTCGGCGTTCACGTAGGCCTCCATCAAACATCTAAACAGAATGTCAGGCACCGCCGGGGCGCGCAGGTGATGGGCTCGCCGTTTGCGTTGCGCCATGAGCACGACTTTGATTGAGAGGGCGACGTGCATGCATTAGCATGCTTTGACAGCGTGAGCGTGAGTGTCTGACGCAAAGTATTTCATTTTCATTTGGTTGACGAGTGTGCGTTGCAGAGACGAGTCCGTGGTTTGATTCCCCACATACGCATAATTTTGGTTTTTTTCTTTCTCCACTGACAGGTAGGCCCGCGGAGATAGATAAAGAACACGAGCTGATGAGGCGCATGCGGAATGTTTGACTTATCAACCAGACAAATACGGGGCTATACGCTGAGCCAGTGACCGTATAATCACCATATCTCATATACAATGATCAAAGTGAGCTATCAAGACAAGTTCGATGACTACCAATGCATTTTACTCGGTAATAAATGACCAGGATTGAAGGGGAATCCAAATTTCCGTCATCTTCTGTCCTTGATCTCTTGACAAACCAATGCATTATACGGTTGTCTGGCCACTCCACCACATAGCTCTCACCAAGCTTCATTCATGCCACCGCGCCGCACACTAACCCGTAAGGAAGCGATGGCATCCCGCTGCACCGAGTTCCTCGCCGCCCACGGCCGCACACAAAAAGGTAGGGAACCGATGGCATCCTGCGGTGCTGAGTTCATCGCCGCTCGCAACCTCACACCTATGTGGGAGGAATTTGAAGCTGCCAAGGCCGAATGGCGGTAGAGCAAGAGGCGTCCAAACTGCACATAGGGAGCGGAAAAGTCAGAAAGCACTCAAGAAAAGAGAGGCCCGTTGCCGCAAGAAAGAATAGGACGCACGTGTTGCTCCGGAGAGGTTGGCGGAACGGTGGGGTGTCGCTGACAAAGCCAGGAAGGAGAACGATGCCTTCTGGCCAACATGTGAGAAGTAGTAGTACTAGTTGTTAGTGTGTGTGTCTGTGTCTGAGTACAAGCATGTACCAGTACTACTAGTTACTACTGTAGTTTTTAGAGCAGATTACTAGTACATTAGCCTAGACTCAATGCAAAAATTCCTATCCCATGCATCAAATAGCATCTATTTCTCTATAGGAATTGAGATGCATGTCATCGCACTTCCTATGATTTTCATATTCCTATAAAATTCCTATCCTATGAACGAAAGGAGGCCTCTATTGGAGTAACTACTGTAGCTAGCAGTACTGCTGGTACAGTAGTTTTCTTCAAGAAGCAGAATTCAACGAAGTCATGATGGTTCCTTCGTCTGAGCAACTTCAAAGTGGTAAAGGTTGGGCCTGTGATTTGATGGCTCATTATTCATTATTACTGCAGCACGACGACTGGGGTGACTCTCCCTTGGAGTTCTGTGTGCATATGCAAGTGGACCAGGATGGTCGAAGTCCCACATGTTGGCGAACGGGAGTATTCTTTCCGATATCGAGGAGCAAGGAAACCGCGCGGTATAGTATCACTGCTGATTGGTTCTCAAAAAAATAGTATAACTGCTGATTTATTTATTTTTTCTTTCTGATGAATGCTAGCATTTCAACTCTTATGACAAAGAGTGCCAAACATGGCACGTGCTGGATGTCCCACACTCAGCGAAAGGAGTGGGACATGAACAGCGTGGTAGAGCCCAGCGCAAGAAAAAAACAGCGTGGTAGAGTGTCTCCACTTCTTCCACTTCTGGGTCGGAGACCACACATAGTAGTAATAGTGGTATGAATGATACAAAGTGTGACCTGGAGAGAAATACACGTCTAGTTGGAAGGTCTCGAGGCATACACGTAAACAAATAGAAAAGCTAATATGTGCCTCCAACTAATATAGTAGTAGTAGAGTACTTAGGCACGTACTCCATAAGATCACCATGCATTACACGTACAACATTTAGTGGTACTACGTAGTAAGAGACAAATGCCGCCCAAGAGTTCCCTTCTCGACCCACTTTTGGGCGTTTGATAGTGTATGGAGGGTGCATGAGTCCACACTAGTTTAGCACAAATACACTAGAAGCATGCATGAAGAGAGCATGTATGAAGAGGGGTGTTGACTTGAGCATGCATGAAGAGGGAACAACTATGCTGAGACGAGAACGCAACCAAACACACCCTATATGCCACACATGTTCATACCATTTGAGCCTTTCTACTTCACTTACTGCGCTACATTACTCAGGTTCGTACGTCCACTCCTAGGTACATGTCCGTCTTGTAGTTCCAGTCCCACATGTTCTTCATATAGATGGAATGATCCTTGCATGACACGTGCACCTTGATGCTAGATGTCTCGCGTGTTGGCAAAAGGATGAACAAAGCTCACAAAAAATAGAGTGGAAGAACATAGATTCCCGACGACCGAGAAGGAGCAAGGAACCTCGTGGTGGAGCATCTGCACTCATAATATTTTATATTATTCAGTGATATAAAATCAACCAATCATCTCCAAAGTGGACTGGAAGAGTACGAAACACGGCAACCTAGTGTAGTTACATCATACTAGTACATGGCTAACCCACGCTATCACCATATTTCTTGGTTTCCGTTCGACACCTATCTAGTAATCCAGCAGCCCGTATCGCTTCTCCCTCCTTTTCTCTCTCAAAGTGCGGTGGGCTGGCATTTTTGTCGTCTATCGAGGTCGGTTAACTCATCACATGTTAGCAACATGCCAAGAGCATTCTAAAAAAACTCCTTTCACGTTCCGTTTTCAAAAAGAAAAAAAATCCTTTCACGTACAAATTTGATTGTATGCTTTGAGCAACTTGCATGTCCTATACTGCTCCTATTTGGATACTCTAACTTAGCTAGAGGATAGACTTACTCATGACTAACCCTAAACTAACTGTAGCCAAAGAGGTGTTTGGGTGACAGGGTTAGATTGACAATAAATGCAATTGATGGAGAGAGAAAAGTGATTTTTCAATGGTCCCAATGAGAACTATCTCCAATTAGAACCTCTTGGGTGGGATAGTTTTTTTTGTTGGGTTCAGTGCAACTTCCTCCAATTTAAACCCTCATGCTTTGATACTTTAGGGCTATTTGAGCCCCAACTAGCTCAAACTAACTCTAACACATGGATCCAATCAGGGCCTATGACTAGCCTCGACGTGGAGCAGTCGTGTGCACCGGGAAGCGGCGCTCTCTCGGCCATCGTGCCGCTGAGGTCACCTCCGCTCTGGCCGGGCATTAATGCGGCACTGGCGCTCCAGGGCGACGCTGACCGTTTTACACGGGAAGCGCGCACTGGAAAGGGAGTATAGGTTTCGAACCGTTTCAGGTGTAGTACTGGTAGTTTCCAAAACTACTCAATTATTGCACTCAGTTTCCTAAGAAATTGTGGTAAAAGACGTTACTCCACAGCCTGCTTCCCTTATCCTTCCTCTTCCACCGCCCGCGCACGTCCACAGGAAGCGACCGGTCAACCCTTATATAGGAGTGCTAGCACAAAAAGATGCATGCATGGCTACTAAAATTTCCAGATTAAAGCGCCGCTCCAGCGGGAGTATCGCGTATGTTGTTACCTTCGGCCGGGCCATGGCTACCGAGCGACGGCGACTAGAGAAGAGGCGGCGGGAGGGGAATGAATGCAACTACTGTTTGGGTTAGCTGTCTGGCTTAAATAAATGCGCAACATCACGTGTATCCGCGGGTGCACAAATTGTGACATACATGTCTGCTTAAGTGGGCCTCACGTAACTGGAGTGTGTGTGTGTGTGTGTGTGTGTGAGATTCTGAGAGACAGAGTGCGTGTGTGCGACTCTACTCTTCGGACATGTCCTCAACCTTTTGCATCGGGATATAAGTATATTGGTATTTATTTTAGCTAGTGATTTACGTGGCCATGTTAACGTGGTTGTGTAAAAAAATGTCACTTCCTGCTCGTGATTTACGTTATATAATTCCAAGCAAGATGCTCGTGCATTGCACGGAATATCAATATTCATTTTTTTACAAAACACCTATTGTGATTGACCCATGCAGGAGTAATCCCATGTGTAAAAACTAATGGTATCTCGAGAATTTTATCGGAAAACTGGTATCACAAAAATGTCATCGAAAAAATGAAAGATGAGAGATAAGGTGAGGAGGAGTGGAGCGTGGTGGTGACTGGAGGTTGGAATGGGAGGAGGCATGGGGATGGTGGTGCCGGCAGGCGGCAGTGGCCACCATGCTAGATTGTTCCGGAGACTTCCATTTTAATTGCTCAGCAATGAGGTTGTGGGAGATAAGGATGTGGAGAGAGGTGCGGGTAAAATTATCATAGTTTGCTTTCTATCCATCAGATATAGATCAGACGGCCTATATTAAAAGATGGCAGTCACACCATCATCGCCAACTCGGTTTTTTATAAGGGTACAGATGATAAGTTTGCTAAATACTAAAGTGAAGTGAAATTTGTCCATGTTATACAAGTAAATTAACGTGATTGTTTATCATACGGGTAACGTTGGATGAAGGGTGGTAGGAACAAATGCTCCGCCTAGAGCATGTGTGTGTGAGGTGGAGTCTCAGTGTGTGTGTGTGTGTGTGTGTGATGGAGTCTTAGTGTGTGTGTGTGTGTGTGTGTGTGTGTGTGTGTGTGTGTTTGTGTGTGTGTGATGGAGTCTTAGTGTGCGTGTGTGTTGGTGGGTGGGTAGGTGCATGTGTGCATGTGTGTGTCGCGGGGTCCTCAGTGGCGGATGTAATTTAAGTGTGCATGGCTTCATCCTAGAGAGGTGATGTGTATGGCAGAGGCCACCAACGATGGGGTGCGAGAGAGAAAATACCCGTAGAGAGGGAAGAGAAGGTGTGTGCACGTGAGAGGAGTCGACATCAAGAGAACGTGTTTGTTCGAGAGACACCGAGGAACACTACTATATATCGATGGTGCATGTAGGCGGAAATTAAACGAAGGGATGGTCTTATTGGTTTCGGGGATATAGGGGAAGAGTGAGGGGGTAGCTAGAAGGAGATTGTTAAGTGTGAGTGTGTGTTTTACCCATCCAGGCGGAAGTTATGTGCACACAAGAAGAGAACGATGATGTGGCGTTAGGGTTGAGGGTAATTAACTACGTATGGAGACATTGAGACCTTGAACGTGCATGTGTGAGAGGTATACATGTATACGTGGGATGTGTGTGTGTGCGCGCACATGATCGAGATAAAAGAAATAAGACATTAGTCATAAGATCAACGACATGGGAGAGACGGATCGATATGACAATATGCATGCATATGAGAATGCAGGGAAGAAGGCCCGACAATTGAGCATGTGTTTTTTTATTTAAGAGATAGTGGCGTGGGCTGGAGCATGCATCTATGGCAAGCACAGGGAGTGAGGCACAAGATTGTGCAAAAGAGATCAACCTATAAATGCATATGTATGGAGAGACATATATAGTGTGGGTGATAGGAAGCAAGACTGCGTGTGAGAAAGAAATGTTAACGGAGAAACTACAGATAGATACAGAGATGAAAATGCTAGCTAGAGGGACATCCGCTAGTTTGAGTGTTGGAGATGACCGCCAGGTGGTTCAGTGGGTGAAGTTATGTGTGTGTGAGAGAAAGATAAAAAGAGGGCACTTGACTGCATGTAGAGAGAAACATATGTAGTGTGCGTGATAGGAAGCAAGAGTGAGGGCGAGAAAGAAGCTTGATGGAGAAATAGATAAATAGAAAGATAAAGATGCTAGCTAGTGTGCGTTAGAGATAGGAGTCGAGTGGATCAGAAGGCTGAGTTATGTGTGTGGGTGTGAGAGAGGTAGAGAGAGGGTGCATGTGAGTCACATACAAACAAATATCAGAGAGAAATGAGATCCCAAGAGACGGAGTTTTGTGTCTGCGAGAGAGAAAGATATTTCACAATGAGAGTGATAGCTAGAGAGACATATGAGGAAACGCAAGATATCTCTAGGGAGAGAGAGTGTGTGAGCGACGTACAAGAGAACAGTGGAGAAATATGAGACCCTGGGAGACAGAGTTTTTGTTTGTGTGTGAGAAAGAGATATTTAAGAGGAAGAGTCGTAGGTTCTCATACCTAAGGAGCGAAAGACATCTCTATATGAGGGGTGTGCGAGTGGCACACAGGGGAATAGTAGAGAGAAATGAGACCCGGGAGACAAAGTTTTGTGTTTGTGTGAGAGAAAGAGATTCCACATGGAGAATCATAGTTAGAGACACATAATAGGGAGCGAGATATACTTAGAGAGAGATAGAGTGATGTAGGTCACGGGAGAGAGTACCGTCAGTGTGTTACAAAGAAAAAAGATCATTGTTGACATACATGTAGCACGAGAGATACCCGAGCGACGATAAACACGTATAGATCTAGAGAGATAGTCCTATATAAGCATGAGTGATAGCTATATGAGACGAATATCTGGACTAAAGGGGATTCAAATTTTTAAACTGGAGATCATGACATCGATAATATCATAACGCAAATTGGTGTATCAAACATGCATATTCATTTGAATTTGGAGACACGTATAATGTTATATAGTTTATCAATATTGGTGTTCCATAGATTCTTTAATTAGAAACAATGCATGGTTTATATGCAATTAATGTCTAAACGGGATTACACTATATGTTGCGTGTGTGAAACACATTATACATGTTTGAGAAGTAAAAAAACCGCATGAAACACACATTAATTGGAGACAGTTAGCGAGGAATGCATACATTGGATTTCAACATAAAGTGGTTTCAAATGTTTGAAAATCCAAATTGATGGATACAACCTTATGAATCTGAGATCATGCCATTTGTGAACCATATTTATGTATAAAGGGTGTTGTGCTTTTGAAAGTATATATAAAAAATCACGTATATAAAATTTTATTCCAATCGAAAATGGATCCTGCCCGACAAAAAATAGAATACAAACGGGATTCGAATTGAGTTGGCACGGTAAACGTGCACTCTGCAAATTTGAACGAAGCGGGGAAAGTCGCAGTAACCACCCTAAACCTAAATCTGCAAGATGGAAATTACTACTGCCTATCCCTGCCACGCAAAGCCTATCTGCTCGATTTCTATAGGTTTCGATAGGGGTAGGTTGTAATTTCACTCAAACGTGACATAACCGCCTCTCACCTGGATTCATACATGGTGGGCACCAAAACATAGTGTGTCCTCAGACGAAATTGACTCCCTCCCCGATTCATACACGGTGGGCGCCAAAAACAAACTCTCGTCGGCAAATATTTGGTGTATGCGAGATTATCGTCCTATCCCCAACCGACTAATATTGCTGTGATGTAGGAAATTTTAAACGAGGGCTAAGTTTGTAAATTTCCTCGCATTTGAGACAAGCGCGCCCTGGAGACATGTTTCCCCCTTCCTCTCTACCTCCCTTTCCCCATTCGTACGCCGTGGGAGCCAAAACACCCTCTCCACCCCAGCCTCCTCCATCCGCAACCCCATCCACCGCCGTCCTCCTCCACCATGCCGGAGCTGATACCCGGATGCGCCGTCCATTACAAGAGATCGACCTCTCTCATCAACGGCTTCGGACCGGGATCCTTGCATCCCGTCCTCTCGCTTCATCCCCGTCGTCCTCCACCTTGTCGGCTCCGCTCCTACGACCTTCTCGTCCACCGCGTCCCGCTGCCACCTTCTACCCTCCTCTTCCACACCGCCCACAGCCATCGCTACCGCAGCACCGTCAAATTCTCCGCAGATGCATACACGGCGCCGCACCAGAGGCGGTACTCTTTCGTATCTGCTCAACTTATTTATTGCAGCAAGAAAATAGATCACCACTGCTTTACTCTAATTTCTTGTCCATCACTTACTTGCTAGTTGATAGCAAACATTGGTTGCGAAGTTGCCTTTGTCCGGTTTGCACCTTCAGATCCGCCATGGCACGTACAACACTATACTCCCAATGCTTGTGGTTTTCCCCTTTTATATTCCACACTATTTAAAGCACAATAGACTAAATTTCAAAATTTGGTCAGTTGATTTTTCAGAGCTCGCCGGAGTTCGCCGATCCGAACGAAGGGGCTCGGGTGGGGATGGTAGTTTGTGGGGGGCGGTGGTGGGGCCTCACCAAACGAAGAAAACTCGACGCGGGTGGGGGTGGGGGTGGGGGTGGGGGTGGGGGTGGGGTGGCGGAGGAACACAGGCGGTGCAGGCCGGTGGTCCGGCCGGCGGCCCATGCGGCGTTCTGTATGGGAAGAATCAGAGACGAGGAAGAAGTAGGGTTAGGAGACGTAGGATCTTCATCCAACCGCCTGAAATGGTCGAGAGACAGCAGGGAGTGGCATTCTTAATGCACTCTGGTTCATCATGTGTGGGCACGGCGCAACGAACATTTTATTATCAAAAATCTGCTTGCTCTTCTTTACGATGTTCACCTTCCATTCTTCTTTAATAAGTACTCTCTCCGTTCCTAAATACAAGTCCTTGTATAGATTCCACCATGGACTACATATGGAGCAAAATGAGTGAATCTACACTCTAAAATGTATCTGGATACATTTGTATGTGATCCATAGTGGAAATCTCTACCAAGACTTATATTTTGGAACAGAGGGAGTATGATAGTAGTACAGTATGTTCCTTGTACTAAAGATGAGCAGGGACATTTGCAGTGTAGAGGTCTATATGGTCGGTTGTGATGGACACATTGAACTCTTTGGGCTTCTTTGATTCGTAGGATTTTGTAAACATAGGAATAGGGTTTGTAGTGGCTTGCCCACTTGAATCCTATAAGAATAGCAAGGAAATGCAGGGAGCTATGTCTCCTTTGAGATTTACACTGATATTAGCAGTACCGCACCTTCAGTTGAAGAGAGCTGGTATCCGAGGCCTTTCTAGCCGTACCAGTAATACTAGCACATATATTCCAGCAAGTTCCATTTTGCTGATTTTACTCTGATGCTTACGGTTTTCCCGTTATATCTACACTATGATCTGTGTAGCTGCTTTGTGTCGCACTAGCAGCAGTCCACTCTTGAAGATAAACATTGCAATGACTTACAAAATTGGCACTAAGGCATTGAGTGCCATTCTGGATGCAATGAAACTCATACGCTCCCCACATGTTGACTCTTGTTTAGAATATGATCCTAATGACTCTTGTTCAAAATTGCCACATATAGAGAGACAGCATGGAATTACATTTCTTTGGGCGTTGTGATTCATCATGAGTGGGCAACCAACATTGTATGCAATGAAGCTTAACCTCAAGATGCTTCCTCTTCTGTTCTTTAACATGTTCCTCTTTTGTTATTCTGTATTTAGTACGTATAGTATGTTCCTTGTCAGGAAGGGGAGCAGGGACATCTGTAGTCAATACTTGATGGAGCTGGCATGTACGTGATCGATAGGCTTTCAATTACTAGTGGCAATACAACACCGTATTTTCATGCCAGTTCCACTTTCCCGATTTATATATCGTTGTTATGGTGTACCCCTTTTATGTACACTATGATCTGCCTAGTTGCTGTGTGTTCTTATTATCATGGTTTGGCAGTAAACTCTCTATACAGTATATTATGAACCTATCATCTGCCAACTATCCTTACTTCTGGAGCCTATTTTTTGTGTACTTGTGCCAGGTTATATAAATGCACGCACCATATTACAGCACACATGAGCTCTCTCATCAGAATCCAGTCATAGCACACAAGTGCTTACAGGGGCGCTCCTATATTAGAATATCCTCTGCATTACAATGATAATCTCACAACTATTTATGTTTTCATGGTTCTCAGATGTTATACGTAATTACAGTGGATATCAGAATCCGTACATCAGAAGAATATTATGGAACACTGCAATGACTTACATAATTGGCACCAAGGCATTAAGTGCCATTCTGGATGCAATGACACTCATACGCTCCCCACCTGTAGATTCTTGTTCAGAATATTATCCTAATGACTATTCTAACCTCGAGGAGTCAAAGGCAGATGGCCTGTCATGTTCACCCATCAAGGTGCCTGTTCTAATTTGGCCAGTTTTTATTGATTGCGTGTATCTTGCATATGTTGTCTTGCATTTCTTCTACTTTGTTGCACCGCCATCTACTTAGTTTACTCATCATATATCTCGAGATGCCATGCCCATCCATTATCAATACATATTCCATCTGTCATCATACCATGTTTTCCCACTCAAATGTTGTTCTTGTGCATCAGACATCAAAAAGGAAGAGGGTGATTGCCGAACATGAACGATCACCAGCAAAGTCCTTGAAAAACGTGGTTGTGCCGGAGAAATCAGACAGCACGCCACTTATATTGCATGTACAACCAGTGACACAAAACATAGGACCGACTCTAGCAGACTGTACCCATACTTCACTGGCCACACCACTAGCCCCACCACATAGGACCTGCACTCTAGCAAAAGGTATGCCGATTTGAGTTGCCATGGCACTAGTCGTACCACAGAAAAATCCCACTCCAGCAAAAAGTACAGCAAGTCCACCGGCCGAAGACCTATCCCGACTGCAGAGACGGCCAATTCCTGCAGATTGGAACCCCATTCCAGCTATTCCCAGTTTAAAAGACAATTCTTTCAATGTTGTTAGGGACTATGTGCATATATTCCCATCATGGGAAGATTATAGTGACGACAAACACCATTTTCACATCTTCCTGTCCCACTTACGGTAAGTGCTATTACTCATGGTGATTATTTTCCTGTTTTCTGCTGATTGAACACATCAATGATTTACATTACGTTGTTGTAAGTAGGCGAGGGTCAATCTGGATAGTCATGACGAGCAAATCTTGCTTGCGCTTTTCAAGGAAGCATTGCAGCAGTATCGGTGTTACCTGAGGAAATCACACCTTGATGGCAAGTCTATAAACGAATTTCTGGTGAAGTCTCATGTGCTAAATTTAGAAGACATTGAATGGAAGAACCTTGTTATTTACTGGTCTCGTTCCGAGGGTGAGGTACTGTCTATGATATTGCATGACAATTTGAACTTCTACTTTTCTACATGTGCCTTATGGATCTTTTTTGCAGGATATCTACTCGAAAAAGAATTCTGGATTGAAAAGAACGACATGATATCGCAAATATGCTGCCCGTTGCTTTGCTCTTGTTAGTACCTGTTGTCCTGTATCACTGTACTTGCATACATACCTGGTTCATTATGTGACAGCAGTATGCATGATGGCTTGCTTATCAATTGTTAGCTCCAAATTATCTGATCTGTATGAATGGTTACATTAGTGTAGAATATATCCAATGCCAATGAATTTTTTTACCTCTGCATTGTTCTTGTAAGTACCTGCTGTCCTTTCTCAGTGTACTTATATTAACAGGTAGTTGTTCATGTACCATCACTCTGCAGCTTATTTTCCTTGGCCCTCCATTTTCTACACATAAGATCTATATTTACTCCTACCATAAGGTTGGATAACACCAATGGTACTGAAGAAGTTTAGCTCTGCATTGCTCTTAGCTATACCTTTTGCCTGTATCGCTGTACTTACATTTGTAGCTACTTGGTTATGTAGGACCACTCTTCATCTTATCTTAAATATTCTCTATTTTTTCTTATATTGTCACATCTATATTTACTCTTAACAAAATGTAGAATAAAGGTAATGCTTATGAAGAAGATTATGTGGTAAACTTCTTGAATTCCCCCCCCCCCATCAGCATGGACAAGGGCTTTATAGAGCATGCCTTCACCAATAATGTAAGTTTGTCCTTCTCAAGCCTTCAAACTTTTTGTGTATGTTTGGTTAGGCATGACTGCAACAACTGTTTATTTTTGGTGTTTGCATCAAATTGCATGTTTAAAGTTTATTATGTAGTTCATAAACAAAAGTTTATCCTTCTCAATTTAAGTTTTCAGTTGTACAACCAAGTTCCTTCTTCATACCATGTAAATTAAACTATACAGAGCAAGTGATCTTATTTTGCCAATCTGAAATGAGATAAATTGACAGCACACTAACCATTGATACTTATGAGTTCTTGATCTGTAATCCAGTTATTCCGTGAAGCTCCCAACTCCTTCACAATATCATTTTCATCCATGTCTTGACCTGAACAATACCATATTGTGTTAATGCTATTTTAAATTGTGTCAGTTTATTCGTCAGTAAGAAATGTGATGAATTGTCAGCACTAATACTTATATGTGCAAAACCTGGCATCTGTCTACTTGTTTATCTTTTAGAGTGAGGAGGATATAAGTGTCAAACAAGCGTAGTCTCATCAGCTTGCTCAGCTGCTTGCGCTGCAGCTCCGAGCAGGGCTAACCTATCTTGAACTGTATTCCGTTTTGTATATTATTTAGTCGGTGTGTTTAATTGCAAGGGTGGTGATTTTTGATGCCCAGTGTATGTAATCTGCTGTCTACTTGTGCTTTATTATCATAGTGGCGAACTTTGATGCCCAGTGGATGTAATATGTCGTAATTTCTTTATTGTATAGTCTAGTTTTTTTATTATTCATGGTGCTGCAATTATTTTATTGTATATATATCTTATCTTTGCAGTAAACCGGCCAAACCGTAACATTACGGTACATAATCGGGCCGTAATGCAAATCACTATGTATGATCCGCATCATGGGCCCTGTCATCTTGGTCCGTTAAAGGCCTAAATGTAATCTGGCCCACTAGTATATTCGGGCCTTTAATAGGCCGAGTAAACCGTCGGCCCTATTTTCCCAAGAAAAATCAATGGGCTTTTAGGAGGCTGAAAAGTAGGTTGGGCCTGAAACGTGCCAAACAGATCATGGGCCGGCACCAGGCTGAAATAGACCCCAGCCCATGATTGTGCCAATCAAATCACGGGCTTATAAAAGGCCAAAATTGTCTCGGTCCTTGTTTGGCCCAATCAAATTATCGGTTGTGAGCAGGCCGATGCAAACAGGGCGTAGTTAGGCCCAACTATATGACGGGCTTTTAACAGGCTCAAATATATATAGGGACGAAATGTTAAACGGGCTGTATACAGGCCGAAACTAATATCAGTCCGAACTACTAAATGGGACTTTAGCAAGTGGGCCCAAAAGCATAGCGTCCAGTTGATGGGCCGAATCTGATATGGGCCATAATTTAGCTCAAAGCCTCTTAAAGGGCCAGACCTGGTCTGGGCCGTAATTTGGCCCAGAACGTGGTAGGCTTTTAATGGGCCAGATCTCATATGCGCCATTATTAGGCCTGGAACGTGGCAGGCCATTAATGGACTGGATCAAATATGGGCCGGCATTTGGCCCAAAACATGGCAGCCAGTTAATGGGCCGACCTACTAGGGTCCTCAAAATTTTGTGGGCCTTCAGCTGAGCCTGCCCATTATGGTCGGCGAAATCTCATGGGCCTTTAGCTGGGCCAGCCCATTATGGTTAGCAAAATCTTGTGGGCCTTTAGCTAGGCCAGCCCATTATGGTCCGCAAAATCTCGCGGGCCTTTAGCTGGGCCAGCCCATTATGGCCCGCAAAATCTTGGGGGCCTTTAGCTGGGCCGGCCCATTATGGTCCACAAAATCTCTTGGGCCTTTAGCTGGGTCGGCCCATTATGGTCCTCAAAATCTTGTCGGCGTTTAGTTGGGTCGGCCCATTTAAACTTTATGGGCCACTTTTGGGCCGGTCCGTGTGTCAACATATCATAGGCGTATCTCGCCCGTTGGATGAGTGACACCTGTGCCAACGCGGAGCTGACACGTGTTTCCTCCAGCCAATAATGATTTTACACGTGGAAAATAGCCATTGGTCCGGGCTGTTAACGGGTTATCGGATCCAAAACCGGACCTGATAGCTTAACGGCATTCCGTTACGGTGGATGCCACGTGTCAGTCACCCTTGACGAAAGCACTTCTGTGACGCGCGATTTATCGTCATGGAAGTGGACACTTCCGTGATGATAATTTTGGTAATGTCATGGAACACTTCTACGACAGCACAGGTCTGACTATCTTGATTCTATCATAAAATCGTCATGGATGTACATGCATGATAGAAAACGTGACCTACTGTGACAAACACGTATCATCACGCAAGTGTATTTTTTTTGTAGTGTAGCCAGAGCTTCCCGGCAATCAGTGCACATGGCAACTTCCATGCCGGGAACTTTGGACTTGGACTTCTTGCCGGTACTAGGTGCGCTCGATCCCTCAACGACCATCGATGCCTTATCCTTGAGCCTTTTGTTGCGCTTCTTGTTCTTCTTCTGATTAGTATCCTCGTCGTCATCCTCTGAGTCGACATCGATGCCATCCTCTTCACCATGGAGCTATGTCCCCTCCTCCACCCGAGTACACTTATCCACTAGAGTGTAAAGCTCCTTCACAGTCTTGGGAAACCGAACGTTCATCTTGGAACGTACCCGATGATTGTGCATGTTGGACTGGAATGCAGCTATCACAGCTGTCGGGTGGATGTCTGGAATGTTTCTGTGTACTCAGCTGAACCTCTCCATGTACTTCCACAGAGTCTCTCCTTCCTTCTGTAGGAGGAGCTGCAAGTCACTGGGCCGCCCTTGTTCTTGATGGCCGCCTGTGAAGGTGCCCACAAACTCATGGCAAAGGGTCAACCCAGGTTGAAATGGAGTTCTCTGGTAGGTGCATTAGCCAAGACCTCACATTTGGCTTGAGTGCCAAAGGGAAGTAATTGGCGACCACCTTCTCGTCTCTTCCCCCAGCAACTTGAACAGCTGTGATAGATGCTCAAGAACTCTGTCGGGTTTAGTTTCCCGTCTTACTCCTGGTATCTCTGGCTTGAACGTGCGGGTAGATGGCCAAAGGACTCGCCGCAATTCACAAGTGAAGGCGGGCCACCCAACCTCGAAACGTAGGTACCCACATTCACCGGGGGTGGGCTCGTCCACGTCAGGGCAATTGCGCCTATCGGACTGGCGATGGGTGTCGCGGCGGCACTCAATGGTGATGCGCGCGCCTTCCTTCACCCATCCTTCAGGACTCGTTGTTGGCTTTGACACGCTCGAGGGTCGTATGAAGCCATCGAGACATCGTCAGGTTCTTGATCGTGTGGCTCCGGCTGTGACCCCTGCGTAGGCTGCAGCTGAGGGGACTGCATCGTGGGGGTGGCCCCTTCGGCATGGCCAGTAGCGCGGGCTATTGTCGTCGCCTGGGGAGGCTGTAGCGGGCCAATTCTTTGTGATCCCCCGCCTCGGCGAAACCAATCATGCTTTGAATGGTGGCTCTCCACTCATCCATCTAATCGGCTGCCGGCGGAAATCTCAACAGTAGCTGGGCCCGCGCCATGGCCTCCGAAGAGGTGCTTGGCATAGATGAGGATGTAGACCGTAACGTCGCTTGGCTCCTGATGGGGCCAGTATTAGCTGCGCCGAGTTCTCATTGTCGTGAGCCCGTCACCAAGGGCGCGTGGTGACGAGGTCGAAGCGCTTGAGGGCCAGCGGCTCCGATTGGCGCATTGGCTGGGTCAGCTCGTTCCGGGGGTGACGCATGCCCATTGGCCGGAGAGTTGTGATTCACCCCAGAGTGAGTGACACCGCTGTGGCTGTGCCCTTCAGTCGGGCGAAGATGTGCAGACGTAATCATATCTCGACCCATACCTCATGGAGTGTGGCCTTTGGGATGTTGTTGGTGTTGTCCTTCTTTGGTGCCTTCCGCCCTCGCTTTGGCCGCAGGGGAGGTGGTGACGACGATGCCTGCGCCAGCCACGTCCCCTGCAACGTCCATATCTCTGCGCATCCCTGTAGCCCCTGTGGCATTGGTGGCCGCGTGTGATGGGGCCTTCGAAGTGGACGGATGGGCTGCGGCACCATGCTTCTTCTTGGGCACCTTGGACGGTGGAACCATCGATGAAGGTGGTGATGGACATGACGCATTGCATATGCTTCTCTGGTTCGTGCGAGCACTTCCCCCTACCTGGCGCGCCAAAGATGTTGTGGGAAACCACGACCACCTATCGGGGCATCATCCCCTTGTGGTTTGGCAGGGGGGATGAGCACACTGCACAAAGAGCAAAGAACGTAGCATAGCATGACAGAGATCACACAGGCTGTTTTACCCAGGTTCGGGCCGCCGATAGGCGTAAAACCCTACTCTTACTTTGGTGGATTGATGAGAGGATCGTGGTGGAGATGCGACGCTCTAGCCTGGCAGGGTTGCCTCGGGGCGAGGGCAGCTACGCGAATATGAGTGTACAAGGGTTTGAATCCTTTCTATGGTTGCCATGGCCCTCCTTTTATAGATCAAGGGGTCACCACAATGTCAAATAAGTTATTGTGTATTGATTAGATAGCAAACAATGCTATCATACCAAACTCTGTAGACAAGGTAGAGCACATTAAATGCACCGCTTAGTGTCACATCACGGCGTGCCCGGCAAGCCTTGCTGGGCTGTTTGCCCACCTTCTTGTCTATTAGTTTGACACGACTCTGGACGGGTGTCATTTGGATCTGATTTCCTTTGGAACTCGAAAGTGGTTGTAATGTGTCAAGAAACATCCACCTAGTCACCTGGGGGCTTGACACTACACCGATCAATGACTTGCGTCGCTGTGAGGTGGACCGGTGGAGCCTTGGCGGGGTGGTTCGCCCTTGGTGTCCCCGGCAAGCCTGCCAAGGCAGTCTTGAGACTTGTCGTTGGAGTAACCTTGACCTCGCCAGGCTCGCCTGCCTAGCAAGGGAGGCTTTCCCTTAGTGGCTTCTGGCTTCTGTTTGGCTTGTCTTGGTTTCTTGATCCGCACTCTGATTTCTGGAAGAGCTATCTCTTCAACTAGATCTCGTCTTGGACGTTGCAACCTTGCTCTTTTAGGCATATGCACGGTCTGGGCAACAGACCCAGGGTTTGTTGCACCGACACCGGCAGAGGATGGAGTGAATGGGAGAGTGCCAAGGCTTCGCCCGCGGTGTTGATGAGCCCGGTGATGCATCCAATGCAGGCATCGTATCCTTTGTTGGCGGGGAAGTAGCACAACAACTCACACGCCATGAGCAGCGCAGCCTGTGCGTTCGCCGTCCCGTGACGAGCATGAGAAGACAAAGCCCTGGCCATGGTGAGTGAAGGCGTGGCAGAGCGATCGTCGTGCTGTACGAAGGGCAACAGGGAGGAGTCTTGCTGCTCGTGAGCAGCAGGGTCGGTGGCAGCGCTGGTCACGGCTGAGGTGGGATGGCGGCAGGCACCGCAGCCTGCCTGGTCTGTTTGGGCGACACGAGCTGCATGGCGCTTGCGCGAACACGACGAACATAAGCCATGGGCACAGCGGGATTAGGGACAGAATGAAGTGAAAGAACTCCGGCACACCCCTACCTGGCGCGCCAAATATCAGAATCGGGGCTCCGGGGACCCAAGGAATGGTTTGAGCACTAGGGTGTGCGTGAAGAGATGCACAAGGCCACGGCTCGCTGCTCACTGCCTCACGCCGATGCTCCAGCGCGCCCAAGTGAGAGGAAAGGAAGACACAACATGGCGACTTACCCAGGTTCAGGCCACCTTGCGATGTAAGTCCCTACTCCTGCTTTGTGGTGGATTGCCTTGCGGTGTAAGACCCTACACCTTGTTGTTGTTGTTGTTGTTGTTGTTGTTGTTGTTGTTGTTGTTGTTGTTGTTGTTGTTGTTGTTGTTCTTGTTGTTATTGTTGTTGTTGTTGTTGTTGTTGTTGTTGTTGTTGTTGTTGTTGTTGTTGTTGTTGTTGTTGTTATTGTTGTTCTTGTTGTTGTTGTTGTTGTTGTTGTTGTTGTTGTTGTTGTCGTTGTTGTTGTTGTTGTTGATGTTGTTGTTGTTGTTGTTGTTGTTGTTGTTGTTGTTGTTGTTGTTGTTTTTGTTGTTGTTGTTGTTGTTGTTGTTGTTGTTGTTGTTGTTGTTGTTGTTGTTGTTGTTGTCGTCATCATCTTCGTCGTCGCCGTGGTTGTTGTTGTTGCTGTTGTTGTTGTTGTTGCTGCTGTTATTGTTCACAGACTTATCATCATCAGAATCAGGGTCCTTGGTTTTATCAGACTTGGCATACCTCACCACGACCTCCATGAGCTCGCCCATATCTTTCATGTGCTCCTTGATATATCCGAACTTGTGAATCCAGGGTCAACACATGTAATTCTTTTCCAAAACCAAAAATAGCTCTCTGTGCCATGATGTTGTTCGAAGAGTGGATAATCTTGGCAACTCAGCGTGCCTAGTGTTGCTACAAGTTGATAATCGTGATCGGACGCTTGCAGGTGGCCAGGAAGTTTTTGATAAAAGGATCTCTCAACTCCTGCCACGTATGGACTGAATTTCGTGCAAAGTTCTTCAGCCATGTCCATGTAGGTCCCTCTAATATCATCATCAAGTATCTGGCACAAACTCCATCACTAGCCTCCAACGTATCCATGGCCAACTTGTAACTCTCGATCCAAGGTGCCAGCTCCATATTTGTTGTATAATTAGGAACTTTGTGAGGTCCCTTTGTTGCTGTAACAAACATGCGTGTTTGCTGCCCTGACCTATGCACAGACGAGTGACGGCTCCTTTAGCAAAATATCAAGTTTCATGCAACAACCAGACCAAAGAAGCCGCTCTCACGTAAGCTCACGCCCGCGGCCCTGAGGCGCCGCCTTGAGCCGCCGCTTGCGGTTGTTGTTCTTGAGGCCGCCGTGCCCGCTGCAATTCCACGGTGTTCGCCGTGGCAGGTTCACCGCACCTGTAAGCCGATTCCGCGCGCCGCTTCCAGCAGCGGCACGAGCCGCCCAATGTCTTAAGCCGCCACCGAGCTGCTGCCTTGTCATGCTGCATCCGCCGGTGGGCCACCCTGCTGCCGCTTAGTCGCCGCGGGGCCGTCTCTACCTCATGCTGAAAGCCGCCATAGTTGACCCACCGGCCCTGCCCTTGCTATCTACCGTGTGTGGCTACGGCCTCAATAAAATTCTACCATGTGTAGCCGCGGATGATCCATCCTGTAAGGAATCACGCACTACAATGGGTCTACGTCGGCCACAGCTATGCGATCGCGTCATTCCGCGGTCACGATATAATCCATTAAAAAATGGAGAGGAGGGGGCTCAAGACCAAGTCCCAAGGCGGCCTGGGCCTTGACGAATTTGTTGCAGTCGCTCAATACCACGACCATGTGATTGATGGCTACCGTGAAAGAAACAAAAGGCTATGGGCTAGCTAATTGATGTGCTATAATCACGTGGAATCTTGGCACAGTACTACATGATCCTTATTTATTGGACAAAAAAGACCAGGTGATATCCATCTAAGTTTTCTTTATTATCACATATTATTTTTTGTCAAAGAACAGTTTATCTTTGCCTTGGTCTGCGATATTGTTTATACAGGACAATCGCCGCACCTTGGGCTACCAGTTGCCATCTTCACGACCGTGCATTGAGCCGCCGACGCCTTTACCTATTTCCGCTTCTGAACCGCCCACCGCGATTTAAGCCTGAGCGGCACCTGCCGTGCGATGAGCTACCGGGGCTGCATTGAGTCGCCTCTGCTGTGTTGAACCGCCATGGGTTGCTGGTCTACTTGAGCCATTTTATCGGTCATTCGAACGAATCAGGTGATATCCATCTAAGATTATTTTATTAAGCGCATATATTGTTTTTTGTCAAAAAACAATCTCTTTGGTATGTACACTTTTATGTGCAGGACAATGATTCATCATAAATATGGTGTAATGTCGTATCCATGGAGTCTGCGGTAGCATCATCATGCAACAGCATCTGCGACCGCTTACTGGTCAACAGGTGGGCGCAAGCCGCCGCTCCTGCGGTCCAGTCTACATCATCGCGCCAGCCGACTCGTCCATTCGCGTCGCCTTACAATACCACAGACGACTTGCTCGTCCACCCTCGCAGTCGGCTCACACGTCTGCGCCGGCTTACAATGTGACAGACAACTTACCCGTCTGCCCCCACGACCGACTCGGCATCCGCGTGGCTTACCGCTCCTGCGATTGACTCGCACGACCGCACCGGCTTACAACACCGCGGCCGGCCCGCGGACAACTGACCTGTCCGCCCCCGTGGCGGACTCATCTGTCTGTTTCCTGCGGCTGACTCGATCGTAATTGATTTCAGCTTCACCATGGTGATCATCAACTCCACGGTGGATAATTTCTGGTTTAACATATAAGGTGAAATCCATCCAGTATAACTTTATATTATATATTGCGTTTCTTTAAAAGAGTAATTACGCTGGCTTGCAAGTTCTCCAATGCAGGACAAGTTATATCACTGAGCTGTTGACTAATTCTCACTAGTTTATATCACGGTCAAATATGGAGAATCTCAAGACATCTCCTCGAGTTGCCTTGAGACTCGGGGGCTACAATGACATAACTCAGTAAATGATAGCCAATTTAAAGCAGATTCAAGAACTCCGGATCAATATTTAAAGGCCATCAGAAAATTTCTGGCTTAAAAAGAAAGGATTCCGGTTCAAGGGAAATTTGTTTACCACAAAGCTTTGAAGCTATCAAATCCGGTTCAAAATCTAGCTCAAGGTAAATTTATCTCTCACAAAGTTTTAAAGCTTTCAAATCCGGTTTAAAGTTCTGGTTCAAAAAGAATTAATTTCTCGCAAGTTCGAGTTCTCAGAAAGATTAAAGGGTGCTAAAAAGAACTTGCTGCCATGATGCGCGGTTCAAACATAGGTATCCTGCCTTACGGCTTATCTTATTATGGTCACTTGGGGGCTTCCTGCTCATCAGGCATAGCTATCAGTACCCTCTTGATCGGCGCAATGCAAAAACTTATATGGTCACTTGGGGGCTTCCTATTCAAACATAGGTCATATTCGAACCAAAGAGAACATAGCTGTTGATACCCTTTTGATTGGCAAACTGCCGAACCCACTTGGGGGCTTCTTGATCGTATCCGAATCATAGCTCAACCCCTTTGGGAATCGACGTGGATCGTATTCGAATCAGCGTCGCTAAACAATTCTTAAGGTCATTTGGGGGCTTCCTGTTCAAACATAGGTCGTATTCGAACCAAAGAGAACATAGCTGTCAATACCCACTTGATCGGCATCGCCAAAGCCACTAGGGGCTATATGATCGTATTAGAATCTTAGCTTAACCCCTTTGGAACGGTTTTCTGATCGTATTCGAATCAGAAGCCTCAAAACTTTGTTTGTTTCCTGTAAGTTTTTTGCACTCACAATTTTTCGACTTTGTCTTGAGACTTTTTTGATCATATTTGAAAGCATCTAGGGAGTGGCTTCAATTCCACCGGCTAAACCTTGATCAATAAAGTTGTCAGCACATAACAAATATCATATGTGCCGGCTCTTACAGAGTTGAGTTATCAACTTCACTGTCCGGGTCACATAAACCGGCGGTATCATTCAAAGGATCGTAGGGATCTTGTGCCTACTTGTGTGTAGGATAAGACTACATTTGGGTGGTTACCCGCCCTGTCTTTTGACGTTAAGTCGCCAGGGCGTATGTTGTTTAAACTCTGTGCAAGATTTGCAGAATTATGACTTATATAAATGCTTCAGTCCAAGCTCAATGTCTCAGACGGGTTATCAATTATTGATTTTCTCAAGGGCTATAGGCCACCGGGTTACAAAAATTTCGGCTTACAATGAATGCGCATTAAGTCGTCATTGGCCAAGAGCCGCCAGGTATTTAAACTCCGGATTTACTTGTCAACCGATGAGGTATTCAAATCTTTAATAGCCAAAATTGGCTGGATTTTCATTATGATATTGAATGATTGAGGTTTTCATACCAGATTATATTATTCAAATCTTGAATAGCCAACATGGCTGGATTTCTATTATGATTGAGGTTTTCAAAGTCGCTTTAGCGCAATAGCTATTATTTTTATCAATAGACATGATTTATTTTACAATGGAGGAAATAGTCCCGAGTCGCTGCAGGCTTACGAGCCGGCACTTGGGGGCTACATTATTTAAATTGAGGTTACATAAAATATGCAAGTCTCATGTCGCTGCAAGCATGCACCATGACACTTGGGGGCCAATGCAAAGTCATTTTTGCTCACCTCATTGAAGACCCGACTCATCACATCGTACTGAGCCGGCCCTTGGGGGCTACCAATTGCTCCTATCAACAATTCAAGTATATATAAAGTCCCAGCTCAGTATTATCTTACTAAGCCGGCACTTGGGGACTACATGTTGCTGTTCAAGCCTACATGATCATATTTATGAAGTCCCTGCTCATTATTGCATAATGACCCGGCCCTTGGGGGCTACACTGGTTGAAATTTTACGAGCATAAGGCAATTATAAGTCCCATGTTGCTGCCAGCATGACAACCCGGCACTTGGGGGCTACATATGTGGAATATTCAGTTTTATGACTAATGATTGAGATGAATAACCCGGATTTCTTCGAGGTTGCAACACTTATATGGAAGCAAGTCTTAAGTTATCACTATGTTCTGCCCTTAAGACTTGGGGGCTACAGGTATTATGCATATAAAGAAGGAACATCTTCAAATTCTCAGCTTTGAGTAAATCAGGAAGATCAATTACATGACCCGGTGTCAACAACAATTATGACTCGACATCATCAGTCTTTTATAACCCGGAGATTCTGGAAATTATAACTCGGCAAGATCTACATCTTTAAGCCGGTTGAAAATCAGATGAGTATTTCAAGACCTATATTTTTAAGACGGTGCTTTGGTAGCCGACTCAAAATGGATTATTTGTTTACAATATTTCTTCTACAAGCAAATCGATTCTGAAGCTGGTCTATTGACCCGGATTTTCTAGAAGAAGGAAATGACAAGGACTTAAGGATGTTCAGGTGCCGGTTTACAAGAATTCTTAACCCGGAGCACAACCTGTCAAATTTGTTCTTGTGTTTATTTTGCAGCATAAGTTTACCATGGATAAATCCAAGCTAAACTTGGGGGCTAATGTCGGGGATATACCCCGCAGGTAACCCGGCCGGAAGTATAACCCGGCCGGACTTCGCGACTCACTGATGACCCGCCCTCACTGGACAACACACTAAGTGACCCGCCCGATCCTGGCGACTTATGGGTGACCTGGCAAGCGGATCAGAGGAGCGACAAGACCCGGGGGCCCAGGAGGCTCAAGGCCCAGAAGGCCGGCTTACGTTATGGTAGGCCGGCTTAAGGGGAAAGGCGTGAGGAATATAGGCTAGTCCTAATCCTATTTGGACTCCACATGTAAACCGCCCCTCTAACTTATATAAGAAGGGGCAGGGCTCCCCAAAGAGGGACAAGCAATAAGAACAATTTCTAGGGCTAGACACAAAGAGCCGGCTTACCGGCGACTCTCTCATGATCATAATGAAACCTAGCCACAAACAACATGTAGGGTTATTATTGGATGATGTTTCCCGGGGCCCGAAGCTGTCTAAATCCTTGTCTTGTGTGATGATCCGCCTCGCGTCTCTCGATTCCGCTCAACCCCTTCAAGCTACCACATAGATGCGTTGACCTCGCGACTAAGTCCTGACACTAAGGACATCTGCCGTGACAATTCCACGACAGGTTGCAAGGCGCGTATTGTATTGTTGCCATCGAGGATAAAAAGATGGGGTTTATATCATATTTCATGAGTTTATCCCTCTACAATGTCATCTTTCTTAATGGGTTACTCTATTCTTACAAACTTAATACTCTAGGTGCATGTTGGATAGCGGTCAATGTGTGGAGTAATAGTAGTAGATGCAGGCAGGAGTCGGTCTACTGGTCGTGGACGTGATGCCTATATACATGATCATGCCTAGATAATCTCATAATTATTAGCTTTTCTATCAATTTCTTGACAATAATTTGTTCACCCACCGTAATACTTATGCTATCTTGAGAGAAACCACTAGTGAAACCTATGGCCCCCGGGTCTATCTTTTATCATATAAGCTTTCAATCTGCTTTTATTTGCATCTTTACTTTTCCTATCTATATTATAAAATACCAAAAATATATTTATCTTATCATACTATCTCTATCAGATCTCACTTTCGCAAGTGGCCGTGAAGGGATTGATAACCCCTTTATTGCGTTGGTTGCGAGTTCTTTATTTGTTTGTGTAGGTGCGTGGGACTTTTGAGGAGCCTCCTACTGGATTGATACCTTGGTTCTAAAAAACTGAGGGAAATACTTACGCTACTATTGATGCATCACCCTTTCCTCTTCAAGAAAAACCAACACAAGCTCAAGACGTAGCAAGAAGGATTTCTGGCGCCGTTGCTGGGGAGGTCTTCGCTCAAGTCAAGACATACCAAGTACCCATCACAAACTCATCTCCCTCGCATTTACATTATTTGCCATTTGCCTCTCGTTTTCCTCTCCCCCACTTCACCCTTGCCATTTTATTCTCCCTCTCTTTCCCAATCTCCTCTCTCTCTTTCGCTTGCCTTTTTCTGTTGCTTGTGTGTTGGATTACTTGTTGCCATGGCGCAAGATAATACCAAATTGTGTGACTTCTCCAATACCAATAATAATGATTTCCCTAGTACTCTGATTGCTCCTCTTAATGATGTTGAGTCTTGTGAAATCAATACTACTTTACTGAATCTTGTTATGAAAGATCAATACTGCTTTACTTTGTTGATTTGTGTGACATGCAAAGGAGAAAGATAGAGATAACGATATTGTTAAATTGAAGTTATTTCTATTTTCACTTAGAGATGATGCTAAAGTTTGGTTTTCGTCTTTGCCTAAAAATAGTAATGATTCTTGGAACAAGTGCAAAGATGCTTTTATCTTTAAGTATTTTCCTCCCGCTAAGATTATCACTCTTAGGAACGATATTATGAATTTTAAACAACTTGATCATGAGCATGTTTCCCAATCTTGGGAAAGAATGAAATTGATGATTTGCAATTGCCCTACTCATGGTTTGAATTTATGGATGATCATACAAAATTTTTATGCCCATTTGAACTTTGCTTCTAGAAATCTTTTAGATTCGGCCGCAGGAGGCACGTTTATGGAAATCACGTTAGGAGATGCTACAAAACTTCTTGATAATATTATGGATAATTATTCTCAATGGCACACCGAAAGAACTTCAAGTAAAAAAGTGCATGCTATAGAAGAAATCAATGTTTTGAGTGGAACGATGGATGAACTTATGAAAATATTTGCTACTAAGAGTGCTCCTTTTGATCCCAATGATATGCCTTTGTGTACTTTGATTGAGAATAACAATGAACCTATGCATGTGAATTTTGTTGGTAGGAATAGTTTTGGAAACAATGCTTATAGAGGAAACTTTAATCCTAGACCGTTCCCTAGTAATTCCTCTAATAATTATGGAAATTCCTACAATAATTATTATGGTAATTTTAATAAGATGCCCTCTGATTTTGAGAATAGTGTGAAAGAATTTATGATCTCTCAAAAGAATTTTAATGCTTTGCTTGAAGAAAAATTGCTCAAAGTTGATGATTTGGCTAGGAACGTTGATAAACTTTCGCTTGATGTTGATTCTCTTAAACTTAGATCTAGTCCTCTTAAGCATGATATCAATGAGTCTCTCAAATCAATGAGAATTTCCATTGATGAGTGCATGGAAAGAACCGCTAGATTGCGTGCTAAGAAAGATTGCTTTGTAAAGGCGTGTTCTTCTAGTTTCCATGAAAATAATGATGAAGATCTTAAAGTTATTGATGTGTCTCCTATTAGATCTTTGTTTTGCAATATAAATCTTGATAATAATGGGACTGGAGATGAGTCAACTTTAGTTAGAGGGCGCCCAATAATTCGGAGTTTTTAGATCTTGATGCTAAATTTGGTAAAAGTGGGATTGGAGAGGTCATGACTTTAAATAGCATTGAACCCACTATCTCGGATTTCAAGGAATTTGATTATGATAATTGTTCTTTAGAAGGTTGTATTTCCTTGTTGCAATCCGTTTTTAATTCTCCTCATGCTTATAGTCAAAATAAAGCTTTTACCAAACATATCGTTGATGCCTTGATGCAATCTTATGATGAAAAACTTAATTTGTAAGTTTCTATACCTAGAAAACTTATTGATGAGTGGGAACCTACTATAAAGATTAAAATTAAAGATCATGAGTGTTTTGCTTTGTGTGATTTGGGTGCTAGTGTTTCCATGATTCCGAAAATTTTATGTGATATTCTAGGTTTCCATGATCTTGATGATTGTTCTTTAAATTTGCATCTTGCGAATTCCACCATTAAAAAGCCAATGGTAAGGATCAATGATGTTGTCATTATTGAAAATAGAAATTTGGTGCCCGTAGATTTTATCATTCTTGATATAGATTGCAATCTTTCTTGCCCTATTATTCTTGGTAGACCTTTCCTTAGAACGATTGGCGCGATTATTGATATGAAGGAAGGGAATATTAGATTCCAATTTACATTAAGGAAAGGCATGGAGCATTTTCCAAGAAAGAAAGTCAAATTACCTTATGAATCTATCATGCGAGCTACTTATGAATTGAGTGCCAAAGATGGCACTAATTAGATCTATCTTCGCTTTTATGCCTAGCTAGGGGTGTTAAACGATAACACTAGTTGGGAGGCAACTCAATTTTATTTGTGTTTTTTTGTTTTTTTATGTTTAGTAATAAATTTTGCATCTACCCCTTCTGTTTAGATGTGTTTTTATATTTTAATTAGTGTTTGTGCCAAGTAGAACCTATAGGATAACATATGGTGATAGTTAATTTGATTCTGCTGAAAAACAGAAACTTTGCATGCATATAATTAGTTTTGTTAAATCATAGAAACGTGCTTTTGTGTTGATTCTTTTTGCTGTAGATCAATAGACAAATTGCTCAGGACTTGCTATTTTTTTACGAGTTTGAGAGTTCCAGAAGTTTGCGTTAGTTACAGATTGCTACAGACTGTTCAGTTTTTGACAGATTTTGCCTATCGTGTGTTGTTTGCTTATTTTGATGCATCTATGGCTAGTAAAATAGTTTATGAACCATAGAGAAGTTGGAATACAGTAGGTTTAACACCAATATAAATGAACAATGAGTTCATTACAGTAGCTTATGTGGTGGTTTTGTTTTCTTTCACCAACGGAACTTATGAGATTTCCCGTTGAGTTTTGTGTTGTGAAGTTTTCAAGTTTCGGGTAAAGATTTGATGGACTATGGAATAAGGAGTGGAAAGAGCCTAAGCTTGGGGATGCCCAAGGCACCCCAAAATATTCAAGAATAGCCAAAATCCTAAGCTTGGGGATGCCCCCGGAAGGCATCCCCTCTTTCGTCTTTGTTCATTCCTAACATTACTTGGAGCTATATTGTTATTCGCCACATGATATGTGTTTTGCTTGGAGCGTCGTGTATGACATTAGTATTTGATTTTTAGTTTACCACAATCATCCTTGATGTACACACCTTTTGGGAGAAGCCCACTTGATTTAAATTTATTAGAATACTCTATGTGCTTCACCTATATCTTTTGAGCTAGATAGTTTTTGCTCTAGTGCTTCACTTATATCTTTTAGAGCACGGTGGTGGCTTAATTTTGTAGAAATTGCTAGTCTCTCATGCTTCACTTATATTATTTTGAGAGTCTTTTAGAACAGCATGGTATTTTCTATGGTTATAAAATTGGTCCTAGAATGGTAGGCATCCAAATTAGGTATAATAAAAACTATCATAGGAAGTGAATTGGATGCTATGATCAATTTGATACTCCCTCCATCCCAAAATTCTTGTCTTAGATTTGTCCAGATACATATGTATCTAATACTAAAACGTGACTTGATACATCCATATTTAGACAAATCTAAGACAAGAATTTTGGGACGGAGGGAGTACTTGATAATTGTTTTGAGATATGGAGGTAGTGATATTAAAGCCATGCTAGTTGGGTGATTATGAATTTAAAGAGTGCTTGTGTTGAAGTTAGCAAGTCCCGTAGCATGCATGTATGGTTAAAGTTGTGTAACATATTTGGAACATGAAGTGTACTTGGATTGTGCATCCTTATGAGTGGCGGTCGGGGACGAGCGATGGTCTTTTCCTACCAATCTATCCCTCTAGGAGCATGCGCGTAGTGCTTGGTTTTTGATGACTTCTAAATTTTTGCAATAAGTATATGAGTTCTTTTGACTAATGTTGAGTCCATGGATTATACGCACTTTTACCTTTCCACCATTGCTAGCCTCTTCGGTACCGTGCATTGCCCTTTCTCACCTTGAGAGTTGGTGCAAACTTCGCCGGTGCATCCAAACCTCGTGATATGATACTCTCTATCACACATAAACCTCCTTATATCTTCCTCAAATCAGCCACCATACCTACCTATTATGGCATTTCCATAGCCATTCCGATATATATTGCCATGCAACTTTCCGCTGTTCCGTTTATCATAATGACACACATTACTTTTGTCATATTGCCATTGCATGATCATGTAGTTCACATCATATTTGTGGCAAAGCCACCATGCATAATTTTTCATACATGTCATTGCACCATCCCGGTACACCGCCGGAGGCATTCATATAAAGTCATATCTTGTTCTAGTTTTGAGTTGTAATTCATGTGTTGTAAATCAATAAAAGTGTAATGATCATCATTATTAGAGCATTGTCCCCAAAAGAAAAAAAAGGCCAAAAAAGAAAAAGGAAAGGAAAGGCCAAAGAAAAAAAGGAAAAAAAATAAAAAATAAAAAACAAAACAAATAAAAATAAATAAAAGGGGCAATGTTACTATCTCTTTTTCCACACTTGTGCTTAAAAGTAGCACCATGTTCTTCATATAGCGAGTTCATATATTGTGCTTCAAAGTAGCACCATGTTCTTCATATAGTGAGTCTCATATGTTGTCACTTTCATATACTAGTGGGAATTTTTCATTATAGAAGTTGGCTTGTATATTCCTACGATGGGCTTCCTCAAAATGCCCTTGGTCTTCGTGAGCAAGCAAGTTGGATACACACCCACTAGTTTTCTTTTGTTGAGCTTTCATTCATTTATAGCTCTAGTGCATCCGTTGCATGGCAATCCCTACTCCTCATGTTGACATCAATTGATGGGCATCTCCATAGCCCGTTGATTATCCTCGTCAATATGAGACTTTCTCCTTTTTTGTCTTCTCCACACAGTCCCCATCATCATATTCTATTCCACCCATAGTGCTATATCCATGGCTCACGCTCGTGTATTGCGTGAAAGTTGAAAAAGTTTGAGACTATTTAAGTACGAAACAATTGCTTGGCTTGTCATCGGGGGTGTAGAATTTGGGAACATTTTTGTGTGACGAAAATGAAGCATAGCCTAACTATATGATTTTGTAGGGATGAACTTTCTTTAGCCATGTTATTTTGAGAAGACATGATTGCTTTGATTAGTATGCTTGAAGTATTACTATTACTTTTGTCAATATGAACTTTTATTTTGAATCATTTGGATCTGAACATTCATGCCACAATAAAGAAAATTACATTGAGAATTATGCTAGGTAGCATTCCACATCAAAAATTCTGTTTTTATCATTTACCTACTCGAGGACGAGCAGGAATTAAGCTTGGGGATGCTTGATACATCTCCAACGTATCTATAATTTTTTATTGTTCCATGCTATTATATTACCCCTTTTGGATGTTTATGGGCTTTATTTTACACATTTATATCATTTTCGGGACTAACCTACTAACCGGAGGCCCAGCCCGTATTGCTGTTTTTTTGCCTATTTCAGTATTTCGAAGAAAAGGAATATCAAACGGAGTCCAAACGAAATGAAAACTTCGGGCGCGTGATTTTTTGAACGAACATGATCCAGAGGACTTGGAGTGCAAGTCAAGAAGCGATCGAGGCGGCCATGAGGGTGGAGGGCGCGCCCACCCCTACTGGGCGTGCCCCCTGTCTCATGGGCCCCTCGGGCTGCCAGCGACCTACTTCTTCCTCCTATATATACCCACGTACACCGAAAAATCTAGGGAGCCAACAAAAAACAATTTCCACCGCTATAACCTTCTGTATCCGCGAGATCCCATCTTGGAGCCTTTGCCGGCGCTCCGCCGGAGGGGGAATCGACCATGGAGGGCTTCTACATCAACACCATGGCCCCTCTGATGAGTTGTGAGTAGTTTACCACAGACCTTCGGTTCCATAGTTATTAGCTAGATGGCTTCTTCTCTCTTTTTGGATCTCAATACCATGTTCTCCCCCTCTCTTGTGGAGATCTATTCGATGTAAATCTTTTTGCGGTGTGTTTGTCGACATCCGATGAATTGTGGGTTTATGATCAAGTTTATCTATGAGAAATATTTGAATCTCCTCTGAATTCTGTTATGTATGATTGAGTTATCTTTGCAAGTCTCTTCGAATTATTAGTTTGGTTTGGTCTACTAGATTGATCTTTCTTGCCATGGGAGAAGTGCTTAGCTTTGGGTTCAATCTTGCGGTGTCCTTACCCAGTGACAATAGGGGTTGCAAGGCACGTATTGTATTGTTGCCATCAAGGATAAAAAGATGGGGTTTATATCATATTGCATGAGTTTATCCCTCTACAACATGTCATCATTCTTAATGTGTTACTCTGTTCTTATGAACTTAATACTCTAGATGCATGCAGGATAGCGGTCGATGTGTGGAGTAATAGTAGTAGATGCAGGCAGGAGTCGGTCTACTTGTCGCCGACGTGATGCCTATATACATGATCATGCCTAGATAATCTCATAATTATTCACTTTTCTATCAATTGCTCAACAGTAATTTGTTCACCCACCGTAATACTTATGCTATCCTGAGAGAAGCCACTAGTGAAACCTATGGCCCTGGGTCTATCTTTTATCGTATAATCTTTCAATCTGCTTTTATTTGCATCTTTACTTTTCCTATCTATATTATAAAATACCAAAAATATATTTATCTTATCATACTATCTCTATCAGATCTCACTTTCGCAAGTGGCCGTGAAGGGATTGACAACCCCTTTATTGCGTTGGTTGCGAGTTCTTTGTTTGTTTGTGTAGGTGCGTGGGACTTTTGAGGAGCCTCCTACTGGATTGATACCTTGGATCTCAAAAACTGAGGGAAATACTTACGCTACTATTGCTACATCACCCTTTCCTCTTCAACGAAAACCAACGCAAGCTCAAGACGTAGCACAAGCTGCCCGTAAACCAAGCTGAAGACCCACGGGTGCAGCTTCCGCCACACCAACTCGCCATTGCCCCTACAGTGCGGCGGCAAGAGTGCAACGACGCTCCTGCTGGCTCTGCCAAAAGTCGAGCGATGTCGCGCTCTTCACGCTCCAAAATGCCTTCAACGATGACGGAGGCGATGGCACGAGCACATATGTTGCTGGATTTTACTCAGTAGCACACAAGATTTATGAGTGGAGAAACACCATCCGGAGTCTGATCGAGTTTGCTGATGCGAACAGGTGCCAGTTGGTGGATACTTCGCAGTGGCCGCCAACTACGCTTCCTCCTCAAACTGAAGACCGTGTGGCAGGTGGTGCACCTACAATGCAATCACCTCCTCGACAACAATCTCAGCGGAAACAACAGAACTCTCAGCATGCCCAGTGAGATGCACAGCCCGACGATGCGTTGATGGCCTCTTCAGAACTGCAAACATAGCAGGGCCAGAGGCAAGTGTTGCCTGACAGGTGAGCAGAAGACGCTCGCACCACCATCCAGCGGCGCCGTGAAGCGCACTGTCAATCAGACGAGCGTAACGGCCCAGTCGTCGATGAGCCAACACCAGTTGTTGGCGGGTACTTACTTAATAGGTTGGGTGCCCCGCATTCACATGTGAGTTGCGGCAAGTCCGCTGGCCGTCTGTCCACATGTTCAAGCCTGAGGTCCCGGAGAAGTACGATAACAATCAAAACTCAGCAGATTTCTTGGGCATTTATATGATTGATGTGCAAGTTGTTGGGGGAAGAGACAATAAGATATTAGCCAACTACTTTCCGTTGTACTCAAACCCAACGTGGGATCTTGGCTGATGAACTTGCTGAAAAACTCCATTTCCACATGGTCAGATCTTTGCAATGAGTTTGTTGGTGCTTTTACCGAGGGAGAGAAAGTTGTGGGGTTGCCTAGCAACTTGAAAGTGCTCCCACAGAAAGAAGGAGAGTGCCTGTGCAAGTACATCCAGAGATTCAGTTATGTGCACCACAACATACCGGATATCCACCCCACCGCTGTGGTTGCCGCTCAATCACAAAATGCGGGAGATGATGCATATCTTCTTTCCTAAGACCTTTAACAAACTTTATATGTTGGCAGACAAGTGTGCACGCGCTGAAGAAGGAAGAAGGCTACTCGGGGAAGATGATGTTGCTGAAGTTGACTCTGATGATGACGTTGCAACCGTCCCGGGAAAGAAAGGACGGAGGCGTAAGAGGAAGCGCAAGGGCAAGTCAGTTATGGTTGTGGAAGGATCCGGCAACTCCAGCCCCGTCATGAAGGGAGTGGCAAGGAAGCAACTTCGTGTGCTAATTGCGAGGTCACCGCGGCAGGAGAGAAAGCTGGCAAGTCTGACGAGCAATATTGCAAGATCCACCATACCATGGGCCACGACCTCAAGGAGTGCCATCAAGTAGAGTAACTGGTTGAGAAAGATAAGGCTGAGTATGAGAAATGGGACAAAGAGAAGAGCCAGGATGGTACAGGTGGATATGGCAAGAAGGGTCGTGGCGGTCAAGGCGGACATCGTTGTCGGTGTCAAAACTGGCAGATCTCGGGTAGGGGAGCCCAAGCTGTGCATCAAGAGATTGATGGTGACAAGGAGCCAGGGGACACAATGTTTACCCAGGTTTGGGCCCTCTCAATGGAGGTAACTCCTGCTTGATTATATTCGTCGAATATGAAGATTACAAGAGTTGATCAACCTTGAGATCGTAATGGCTAACCCTAGATGTCTAGCCTATACGGACTAACACTTCTAGTCTATATACACACCGGAGGGAGGTCTAGGGTTTGTACAAGGTCGGTTTATTAGGTAGGGAAACCTCCTGACTCTATTCTTGCCTTCCACGCATTGAGAAGCCCCATCCGGACTCGGTAGATAATCTTCAGCTTGATCCTGCACGGCCGATGCAACACGGCCACACTCCTGGGCCGGACACCTAAGGACCCCCGAATCCAGGACTCCCTCAGTAGCCCCCGAACTTGCCTTCAATTAAGATGTGGTATGCGGGCGTAAGTCTTCGGCTTTGCAAGGCGGGTTCTTCATTGTTTTCCGAATTGAAGATAGTCCAGTATAGGTTTCCATGCCCAGTCTTTATGATTCCTTCCTGCCATGGCCTCGATTTACGCGCGTACGAGTGAATGCGAACGGTCCGTTATCCCTTTATCTTAATATTCCTGACAGGCACAGGCGGCGCCAATAAAGAAAGGCAAGATCTTCAAACCGTCATCTCGCATCACACCAAAAGCAACAGAGCAAACCTCGGAAAACAGGCCATTGCAAGTGCTCTTGGTTCCTCCTCGCGTCCTCATGGACCTCAAGAGGGGGACTGGCAGAGTTGCTCCATATCTCACCTCCAGCTCAGTCGACTCCAAATGTAAGGATATCTCCCTCCCCCAAATCTAGTATTCGTACGGGCGGGGTTAACCATTATAGGTTCCGATGCATTGGCGGAAAATTTCCCCAATCCCAGCCAAGGGGAGAGGGTGTGCTTCACCTCATTACTTTTGAGGGGTGTGGGATTCCCAATCCACCCCTTCCTCAGGAGTCTACTGGAACACTACGGGATCCAGCTGCACAACCTCACGCCCGGTTCTATTTTACATATCTCTGGCTTCGTCGCCCTTTGTGAATTGTTTTTGGGTTGCCAGACTCACTTCAAACTATGGAAGAAGTTCTTCTGGCTCGTCCGCCGCCATCAGGGCGGCATATCTATTTTTGAAGTGGGCGGCGCCAAAGTATGTGTATAGCCGGATCTGGCTATCCAATCAGGACTCCAAAGAAAGGATCTATCGAATGGTGTTCGAAATGGTTCTACATCGATGATGTACCCCTTCCGGACCCTGTTCAGCATGGATTGCCAGAATTCTCCAGCGCTCCCTTGAAGAAGCTATATAACTGGCATCCCAAATCCTCTGCCCAGGAGGACAGTGCGGAGGTGATGAACTTGGTAAACAAGATCAAGATACTAACCCATTCCAAACTCTCCATAGTAGAGGTTATGTCTATCGCGATACAGAGATTCATCCAGCTGCTTCAATCCAGGGTTTACTCCTTATGGAACTATAACGGGGAGGACGAGCATCCCGCTATAGGCGAAAGGGTCCGGATGGCCAAGCCGCACTGGCGGCAGCTCTAGCCGACCTCTATAAAGGAGAAGAAGAAGACTTCCTTCATTTAAATTGCCGAGAAGCCTACTCCATGTATACTCCCATCGAATGGGTAAGTTTTCCAACCACTCAATGCTTTTTTATCCATAGAGATGCATTAATCGGATACCCTGACTATTTTTTTAGTAGTCATGGAGGCAATTGTCAAGAACATTAACTGTCCTGCCCCCAGCCAGAGGATCATGATCGCAATGAAGATCCCGGATTCCATGAGGATCCGGATATATTTGTAGAGTTTGAAGATGGATTCTACTATCAAGCAAGCCTTGACGGTTCAGAGGTGGCCATTATGGCTGACTACCCCGACCTCTATCCCTTCGTGAAGATAAGTGTTTGAAAATTGTATCCCCAAGGAATATGGATACTTTCACCTGTCTCTTTATCCTCTACATTGAACCATGCTTCGTAGGATCGGTGTTCAGCAGGCCATACTCAGGGGTGAACGACTAAGAAAAGGTCAACATCATTGCAAAAGAGTCGTGCAAAGAGAAAGGAGGTCGGCAGCGCCACTGAACCTGCACCACCATCGGAAAGGTACAATCTTCTTTTTTTAATATTCAGTCATGAAGCCGGACCATCATTCGAATCCTCCTTCTATCATCGCATGAGGGGTATACGGAAAACCATGGGTAAGATCCCAGCCCGCCGAGCTGCGGCTAATCCGGCGCCGAAGATACCAATCAGGACAGGGGCGCATGCTGATGCGGAATAGGCTCATTCGTCTCATGGAGAGCCGAATGAGATGTCCGTGACCAACTACGAAGTCAAGAGTGCGATGAAACATCATCACTTAAAAGAAGCCTTGCGCACCCCTGCATTAATGGAGCCGGAGTTTAACGCCCTAAGTACTGCAGGTGCATATATCCGAGCTGTCCGGGACGGACTCACCGAGGTCGCTCCCCTGTTCTCAAAGGATATGCAGGTACGGATCTTCATGAACTTAATGGATATATAGTAGTAGCCCCCGAGACTTAAAGTGGGTGGAAAAAACCGATTTGAGGATCGTTTCATGACCACAGGTTCTCAAGGAGAAGAACAGTGCATTGACCCAGGAGCTTGAGACAAGCCGGACGCAGCTAAACGCCGATGTCTCCAATCTTGAAGAAATAAAGAGTGCCCCAATATATTATGGCAACGATAAGAAACTAGAAGAAGAAGTGAAGAAACAGGCCCAAGAGATAAAGAGCTTGAAGGCTCAACAAGAAAACCAGAAACTAAAGGGCGGCATATTCGATATGTCTTGTGAACCGTCCGGATTATGGATAGGATCATATAATGTGGAATATGATAGTTTGGTTGATACATGTATGTTAACCGGCCGCCCCGAGGATGAAATGCCAGTTCTACACAGCAACATTTTGAAGGAGCTGGCAAAGCTGCACGAGCGTGCTCAGAATGCTATGAAAAATATGGCCAAAGCCTTATGGCCTGGCAACGTCCCTCTAGAAAGTATGGAGGGGTTGGCTGATCTATTCAAGGGTGCCCGGCGTCGGTTCGAGCTGTGGAATACATCTGCATGCCGTGAAGGCGCTCGAGAGGCATGGGCCATGGTGAAGACATGCTATACTGGTCTTGACCCGAACCATATGGCCAGAGTTGGACCGCGGGGACCCAACGGGAAGGAAATTCCCCTATGCTTATCAAGTGATGACAGCGGCGAAATTTTTGTAACTGGATTGTAAATTAGATAGTCTACTAGATGGCGTAGAAAGGTTGTGAGTGTTTGATTTGATGTACTCATGTACTTTATGACTGAACTTATGTCCTGTAGGATTGTATGAAAATTTTGTCATCGCAGACCTTCGGCTTCCACCTCCGAACCAAAAAGTTTGAGTGTTTTCGTATACTTATGTTTGACTAGGAAACATTTGGTATTGTCGGAAACCAGGCAATCCGGCCATATTGCTCAAACAGACAAAGTGTGTTCGGCGGAGTTATGTTATATTACTGTTTAACGTAAGAAACATCTTCCAAGAAGAATAGTTCCGTTAGGGGTTCCTTTTCTTGGGCTGGGCTTGTATCTGAAGGACAGACAGCCAATGTTATGTGTTTTTCTAGAAATAGCTTGTTGAATATGTGCCGACCAATTATTCCCTTAAGAAAGCTAGCTTTCGGCTTCACCCATCTGACGTACAGGGCGAGATAACCCGGTTCTAACAATCACAGAAGTGCTCCCTTTACACCCTAGCCGAACAATCGGGAACGTAGGGTATAAGCACAGGAGCGAGGCAACCCAGCTTGGCAAAACTTAAGTCATAGAGGTGCATAAAATGGCATAAACAACAGATAGTACTGACACAAGAAGCTTGTAAGCTTTGTAATAAAATGCTTCTTTTAAAAGAAGCCCCCATGTATGGTGGGATGTATACATTTAAAGATGCATATCCCCAACAATGCGGTTTATCCGAACATACAATATAAGGAGAGGAAGGTAAAAAGGGGAAAAGGAAAGAGAAAATGGAAAAAAACCTAGTTTAAACTGGGACCTAAGGAGGCTGAATTGTGCGTAAAATCTTCGGAGCTTGGCGGCGTTCCATGGGTTCGGCTCAAGGCGATTATCCTCTGCATTGTGAAGGCGACAGGCTCCTCCAGTAAGGACTTCATCAATAGTACAAGTTCTCCGATGTTGTATGTTTTAGCCCGCACTTCTATGCTATGGTAACGCCTGGCTTGTTGTTGATAGAATGCGGAACGGGCCTTGGCAACATTGCACTCCTCTTCAAGTCCATCCAGGTTGTCCTGCCGATCTAGTTCGGCTTCTTTCTCTACATACATGTGCACTCTAGGTGAGTCATGAATAATATCACAGGGCAATACGACTTTTGCGCCGTACACCATAAAGAAAGGTGTATATCCGGTTGTTCGATTGGGCATGGTCCGGAGTCCCCAGAGTACGAAATCGAGTTCCTCAACCCAGTGCTTATCTGATTCTTGTAGAGAGAACACTAGTTTGGGCTTAATACCACTCATGATCAGACCATTGGCCCGTGGTGGTATACAGATGCATAGTCAAGTTTAATGCGCTATTTAGCGCACCGGGTTTTCACCTAATCAGCTGTGAAGTTGGAACCATTATCATTGTTGATACTGTGCGGGACACCATAACGGTGGACTATGCTAGATATAAAGTCGATCACTGGTCCGGCCTCAGCTGTTTTGATTTGTCTGGGTTTTATCCATTCAGTGAAATTATCCACCATGACCAGTAAGTATTTCTTTTTGTGGCTTCCCCCTTTAAGGGGTCCGACCATGTCAAGCCCCCAAACCGCAAAGGTCTAAGTAATGGGGTTGCTTGTAATGCGGTGGGAGGCATGTGGCTCTGGTTGGCGAAAAGTTGACAGCCCACGCAATGCTGGACAAGGTCTTGAGCGTCCGCTCGAGCCGTAGGCCAGAAAAAGCATGTCCGGAATGCCTTGCTTACAAGGGCACGGGCTGCGGCGTGATGGCCGCCGAGACCGGCATGTATTTCTGCCAAGAGCTGCCCTCCCTCCTCTTCGGAGATACACCATTGAAGGACTCAGGTTGTACTTCTTTTATATAATTCGCCTTCATGCACTTTGAAGGTTTTGGAGCGCCGAACTATGCATCACACCTCGTTTTTATCATTGTGGAGCTCTTGCCTATTAAAGTAGGCCAAGTAAGGTTCGGTCCAAGGAGCGATAACCGCCATGATCTCATGAGCAGAGGGTGTTATCTCGATATCCGAATCTCCAAGGCTGACCTCATTATGTTTGGTGGTTGGGGGTGTGCTCATTATGCTGCTCTCACCCTGCCACACCATGGATGGCTTGAAGAGCTGTTCCACGAAGGTGTTGGGTGGCACGGGGTCGCGTTTAGCGCCCATACGAGCTAGGATGTCGGTTGCCTGATAACATTCTCGGGTGAGATGATGAAACTCGAGTCTGTCGAACCGAGCTGATATTTTTAATATGGCGTTTCGATATGCCATCATTTTTGGGTCTTTCTCATCAAACTCTCCATTGACCTATGAAATTGCGAGGTTCGAATCACCGCGCACCTCCAAGCGTTGTATGCCCATGGAGACAGCTATACGAAGACCATGCATTAGCGCCTCGTATTCGGCTGCATTATTAGAGTCTGTATACATAATTTGCAATACATAGCGGACTGTGTCCCCAGTAGGGGATGTGAGGATTACGCCAGCCTCCAGTTCGGCCAGTATTTTGGAGCCATCGAAGTACATGATCCAATTAGAGTATGAGTTGTAGTCTTTAGGGAGTTCGGCTGCCGTCCATTCGGCTATAAAGTCGGCTAGTACTTGGGATTTAATAGCCCAACGTGGATTGTATATGATTTTGAATGGTAATAGCTCAATGGCCCATTTGTCTATGTGGCTAGTGGCGTCCCTGTTATTGATGATGTCATTTAGTGGCACCTCGGATGCCATTGTGATTGAACACTCCTGAAAGTAGTGTTGAAGTTTGCGAGACGCCATGAAGCCTGTGTAGGGTATCTTATGGTAGTGCGGGTATCAGGATTTGCAAGGTATAAGGACCTTCGATACATAGTATACTAGTTTTTGGGTGGTATGTCCCTCCTCCCCTCGTTCAACGACGAGTACATCACTAACTACTTGGTTAGTTGCTGAAATGTATAATAACATAGGCTCTCCAACACCAAGTGCGGCCAAGATTGGGTTACTTGCGAGAAGGGCCTTGATTTCTTCCAATCCAGCTGTGGCTACATCCATCCATTTGAAGTTATCAGTACGACGCAGTAGCTTGTATAATGGCAATGCCCTTTCTCCTAATTTGGAGATAAATCGGCTCAAAGCCACTACGCACCCTGCTAGTTTCTGGACATGCTTTAGGTCTGTTGGCGTGGCCAATTGTGACAGAGCTCGGATCTCGGCTGGGTTTGCCTTAATTCCTCTATGGGAAACAATGAACCCCAGCAACTTTCCGGCCGGAAATCTAAAGTCACATTTTTCCAGATTAAGCCGGATGTCGTATGTTCGGAGATTGTCGAAGGTGAGGCGAAGGTCGTCCACCAGTGACTCGACATGTTGTGTTTTGATGACTACCTCGTCCACTGTAATGCCCCCAGACCGATGCGCTAGGTGTCTTCTAGTTACTCACCGTCGTTGCCATGTCATCCACTTGCGTGTTGCACTTTGCCATGTTGTCATATGCATTTCATCTGCATGTTTTTCAAAACATGCATCCGTTCGGGATCCCCCGGTTCTCTCCGTTGTCCGTTCTGAGCCCCGACACAGTCGCATGCGCCCGTTGCACCTCTCAGATCTCATTTCGTGAGCGGGAGAAAAACATTCTCGGAATGGGCCAAGAGTTGACATGTGGTCTTGGTACATCGCCGGTAGACTGCCTATCAAATTTTGTTCCATTTGGAGGTCGTTTGATGCCCCAATGGTTAACCGTGTAATCGTGAAACCCCCCTTCTCTTTGCAGCCCAGAACCCCTCCACACGACCCACCTAGTCCATCTAACCCCCATCATGCTCTCCGTTGTTGGATGATGATCGTGTGGGCGAAAACCGCACCTTATTTGGACTCCCTAGCTCCCTCTACCTATATAAAGGGCTCCCCCGTCCAAATCTCGGGCAAATCCTACCGCTAACCCTAGTCTTCCCCTTCCTCACGCCACCGGACAAAACCTCGCCGCCGAACATGTCCGTCGCCGCCCCCTCTCCCAATTGCAAGCCACCACGTCGCCAACCTCGCCACCGGCCAGTGCCTCCCTCCGCGCCGCCCGCGCGACCCGCTGGGTCCCAGGCGGGGCCCGCCCGGCCCATCCACCCGCAGCCGCGCGCTCGAGCCGCGCCTGAGATCCCCTTGCGCTGCCGCCGATCTCCGCGCCCCGCCGCCCATTCGCCGCCGCCCGCTGCTTTGCCTGCCCCGACGCCGCGCCGGAACGCCGCCGCCGCCTAGCTCTGACCGCCGCGCCGCCACCCGCCCGAGCGCTGCCGCGCCCCCGCGCCTTGTCCTCCACCGCGCCGCCTCCTCCGCCTCTGGCCAGATCCGGTCGCGGGAGGATTGGATCCGGCGACCCCGGCTCACCGACGACTCTCCCTCGAGCTCCAGCCACCTCTCCCCCGACCATCTCCGGCGAACCTCGATTTCCGCGCCGGGTCAAACCCTAGATCCGGAGGTGACGATTTTTCTCCAAGTCCCTGAATCCTTATCTCATGTGCACATGTTTGTCATGCCATATCTCCGTGCCCGCAGCTCCGGTTCGCGCATATAATATGTCAAAATGTTCATCTCTGGATGCTCTTCATGATGGAGGAGTTTTCATGCATGTTATTGTTCATCTTGATGCCTTAATATTTGTTGCAAAACAGCTAACTGATATAAACTGCTGGAATCTGCTGATTGTTAGCATCATATATGCATCTTGTGAGTGCTATAACTTTGTCTTTGTTGATCCTATAATGATGATCTAGATATGCACATGTTCTGCCCTTCATACTCTACACGTTAGTATGCTTTTCATTCATGTTAGGATGCATCTTGACATGTTTATCCCTGTTGCAAAACTACTTGCTGATGTTAACTGCTAAAAACTGTTCTAACTTGCCTATTTGTCTTTTTTATATCTTTTTTTGTGATTTTATTTTGACCATCATGTCTACATGTTTTAGTAGCATAATTATGCCATCTTTACAGAAGTGCAATCCATGTATTTTGATATGCCCTGTGGTGAGTGCATCAAACTTGTGAAGTGGGCTACTCTCTGTTAATGTTCTGTCAATGCTGAATTTGTTATATCATGATGCCATGTTCGCTTGATGCTACCAGTTAATCCATGCATAAACTGGAGATGCTTAGTTGACATATTTTGTTTGCCATGTTATGGTCTATCATTCCATGCCATTTGATGCCCTATATATGTCCTGTAGCATGCCATTTTATTGCTATGAACATGCCTATATGCGGTTCTAGATTTTTGTTAACTTCATGATGTCATGTTGTGAGCTTGATATGAGTTAATCCATGCCTCTTTCGGATATTCTCCAGTGATATGATTTGAAGTATGCGACGAGTATTTTGTTCATATGCCATGTTTGATAATTTTGGATACCATATGCCTCCGTTCCATGCTTTAAAACATGCTATCATAATGTTGCTGATTTACACTTGCTGAAACTGTTTCAACATTCAATTTTGTCTTGTTGGTTCCCACTAATCCATGATCCATATGTATATGATGCTTTGATATTACTTTCTTTTTGTTATGTGTACTTTGATGCCATGCCCTTGGTTGCTATGTATAGTTGTTGTAGCATCTTTATTTCATGCCTCTAACATGCCATCATATTAACTCTGCTTATGTATATGCTCATGTGTTATAAAGTTGCATTTTGCATTGATCACATTGGTTTAATATTGATTGTTTCATGTCAATATTATACAACTTTCAAATACTTTTGGTAACTTTTTATATTATTTTTGGCACTAACATATTGATTCACTGCCCAGTGCCATTTCCTATTTGTTGCATGTTTTTTGTTTCACAAAATATCCATACCGAACAAAGTCCAAACGCGATAAATACTTCCGAAGATTTTTTTTGGAATATATGTGATTTTTGGGAATTGGAATAAACGCGAGACGATGCTTGCGGGGGCCACAAGCCCTGGAGGCACGCCCCCTACCCAGGGCGCACTTGGCAGGCTCGTGGCCACCCCATAAGGCGGTTGGTGCCCTTCTTCAGTGGCAACAAAGCTAATATCTGGGTAAAAATCGTGTTAAAAGTTTAGCCCAATCGGAGTTACGGATCACTGGGAATTTAAGAAACGGTGACAGGCCAGAAGCTGGTAACGCAGGAACAGAGAGATAGATCCAATCTCTAAGGGGCTACCGCCCCTCTGCCGCAATGGAGGCCATGGACTAGAGGGGTAACCATCCCCCTCTAGGAGGGGAGGACAAGGAAGAAGAAGGAGGGGGCTCTATCCCCCTCTCTCCAGGTGGCGCCGGAACACTGCTGGGGCAATCATCGCGTGATGACAATCTACGCCAACACCTCCGTCATCTTCCCCCAATGTCTTCATCACCTTCCTCCATCTATATTCAGCGGTCCACTCTCCCGCAACCCTCTATACGCTCTACTTGAACATGGTGCTTTATGCTTCATATTATTATTGGTGAATTACTATGATTGGTTTAATTTGCTTGTGGTTATGTTGTTGTCCTTTAGTGCCATCATATGAGCGTGTGTGTGGATCACACCATAGGGTTAGTTGTATGTTGATAGGACTATGTATTGGAGGGCAAGGGTAATAGCAGCTTCAGCCTAGCATAGAAATTGATGCATACGGGATTGAAGGGGGACCAATATATCTTAATACTATGGTTGGGTTTTACCTTAATGAACGTTAGTAGTTGCGGATGCTTGCTAATAGTTCCAATCATTAGTGCATAAAATTCCAAGTAAGGAATGACATGCTAGCTGTGGCCTCTCCCACATAAAACTTGCTACCGGTCTAGTAACAAAGTCAATTGCTTAGGGACAATTCCGCAACTCCTACCCCCACTTTTCCACACTCCCGATACTAACTTAACTGTTTATTTATCTAAACAGCCCCTAGTTCTTATTTATGTGCTCTTTATTATCTTGCAAACATATCCCACAACACCTAAAAAGTACTTCCAGTTTCATACTTGTTCTAGGTAAAGCAAACGTTAAGCGTGCGTAGAGTTCTATCGGTGGTCGATAGAACCTGAGGGAATATTTGTTCTACCTTTAGCTCCTCATTGGGTTCGACACTCTTACTTATCGAAGAGGCTACAACCGATCCCCTATACTTGTGGGTTATCACCAGGCCATCCTTGCCTTACTAAATGAGGCGCTGGACCGGATCCAGATGATGACTATTGTTGATGGCCAGTCCTCGGCTTGTGCTCAATGGAGCCTTGAGGCAGGCCACAGGGAATTTTACATTCCACCCACCACCCACCTAATAGCCACTTTCGAGGACTTAACCGACATGCTGGATTATGCCTCTAAGGAGGCTGACGACATGGACGACGGGGCATGGCCACAGCCCCTCCCATCACTGTCCCATGGACAGCCACATCCACCTACAACATCTACATGGTGGACACCCCCAAGGACGACGGAGACGGCGCCAATGGGGACGGCACCCCCAAAAGGGTTAATAAACCTGGGGTAGAGCCACCCAAGTGCTAGAGGCAACACCGACACTCAAAGGGGCGACGAAGCAGGGAAAGTAACATGGGCACCATAGAAGGCTACACCCCAGACAATGCAAAAGACCTTGGCAACCCCGCCCTCAAATACCAATCTGATGTCTTGAAGGGGAATGAGCGTTAGAACACTCCCGAGGACCCCAACGGTTCCACATAAAGCAATTATATGCCCCTCTCGGAAGAGGAGGTCAGTCTTGGACATGATGACTTTATCATCCCAGAAGATCCATTGGGGCAAAAGTGATTCAAGAAACAACTAATAGCTATTGCGCGAAGCTTGAAGAAGAAACACCAACAGATAAAAGCTGAACAAGACATGCTCAACGATAGATGGACAATAGTCCTAGAAGCTGAAGAAGGGTATGGCTATGAATGACAGACAAAGAGCTATGCCACGTGCAAACTGTTGCCGCAGTTTGATGACGAGGCCTTCAAGCCCGTACCGCCTAGACAAATTCAAGGCAACCAGCCCGACTGCCCCCCTCGAGTAAGGGACAGGCCGGCTAGAGAGCCCGAATACCGACTTGCTCCCCCTCGCCATAAAGGCAAGGAGGCGGCACAACTAGCATATCAATATGATCTGCGACATGACCTGGCCGCTAGAGCGGGTCAGTCAATGTCCATTTATGGATCAAGAGACTACCCTCCTGAAAGAAGAAACGAATGCCAAGCATGGCTCGACCGAAACGATAGAGCTCGGGATCAACGTCGGGCACGTATATATTTTGAGGTTCGAAGCGATGTGGCCCGAATAAGGGACGCCGCTCACCCAATGTGCTTCATAGATGAGGTGATGTAGCACCAATTCCTAAAGGGGTTTAAACCCGTAAATATCAAGCCATACGACGGAACTACAGACCCGACTGTGTGGATTGAAGACTTTCTTCTCCACATTCATATGGCACGCGGAGACGACCTCCACGCCACCAAATATCTTCCATTAAAGCTCAAAGGACCAGCCTAGCATTGGTTGAACAGCCTCCCCGAAGACTCCATATATAGGGAGTTGGGAAGAGCTCAGAGATGCTTTTTGAGCCAACTTTCAAGGCACCTATGTCCGGCCTCCGGACGCCGGTGACTTGAGTCATGTGGTCCAACAACCCCGGGAATCATCCTGGCAATTCTAGAATCGCTCCTGAGTAAAAAGAATCAGATAGTTGACTGCTCGGATGCCGAACCCACCGCCACGTTCAGGCACAGTATCTAGGACGAATGGCTAGCACGCTAGCTCAGCCAGGATAAACCGAAGACAATGGCGTCCCTTACTGCCCTTATGACCTGCTTTTGCGCAGGCGAGGATAACTGGTTGGCCCATAAAAGCACCAACCCAGAAGACCCCGGCACTTGAGAAGTCCGGGATGGCAACGGAAAGCCATGATGCAACAAAAATAAGCGTCACCACAATGGCACCAAGGCTGATGACACGGCAGTAAATGTCAGATTCCATAATTCCAAGCCAGGGCCCTCTAAGAAGCCCTCTAAAGGAAACCATGACGGACCCCCCAAGTTGGATGTTATGTTGGATAGGCCGTGCCAAATACATGGCACCGCAGATAAGCCTATCAACCACACCAACCGTAATTGTTGGGTAATTAAGTAGGCTAGCAAGGCTATAGCCGAAGACGTAGGCAAAAGTCCCTACAGCGAGGATGACAAGGAGCCGCGCAGGCCAAACAATGGAGGCCAGAAGCAATTCCAGCCCTCTGGAGGTTAAAATAGCGAATATGATCTATGCCACTCAGATACCCAAGAAGGAGAGAAAACGTGCACTTCTTGATGTCTATGCCATAGAGCCCGTAGCCTCGAAATTCAATCCATGGTCGGCATGTCCGATCACCTTCGATCGCAAGGACCACCCGACTAGTATCCATCATGGAGGATCAGCGGCTTTGGTCCTTGACCCAATCATTGATGGCTACCACCTCACTAGAGTCCTTGTGGACGGCGGCAGCAGCCTCAGCCTGATCTATGAAGATACCGTAAGGAAAATGGGAACCATCAAGGATCAAGCCCAGCAGCACCACCTTCAGGGTGGTCATTCTCGATGTTGAAGCCTGCTGTTCGGGCGTGCTCACTTTGGAAGTAGTGTTCGGCTCCCGAGACAACTTATGGAGCGAAGACTTGATCATCGATATTGCATCTTTCCGTAGTGGCTATCACGCCCTGCTAGACCGAATGGCATTCACCCATTTTAATGCCGCCCCCACTATGCCCACCTCAAAATGAAGATGCCCAGACCACAAGGTGTCATCACAGTCAATGGCATCACAGAGCGCTCTCTTCGGACGAAGGAACACACCGCAACCTTGGCGGGCGAATTTGAAGGGCCGAAGTGCCATCCGGCCAATAAGGCATGAGAGGTAAACAAACGAGCACAGGCCCTATCTCCGGCCAAGGGGCCTCCCTGTGTTCGACGTACATAGGAATACACACCCCATGGTCTGCCCACCATAGAAGCCCACTACATGTCTCGACACCACAACTTCACGCTTCAAGTACCATGGGCAGCTATGGGGTCCACCACCAAGAGTTCGGTTCGACCACACTTTGGAATAGTGCATCTTCAGACAACGAAAAGGTACCATCTAGAACCTCTCCGACATCAAGCCCCACCAATACAGTGACCTATTGAAGTGTCCCCCTCAAGGACCCGCCAGTGGACAATCAACCCATGGAGTAGCTCTCTCTAACAGAAGCAAAGGCGCAGACGTGCAGTAGGGCACAGTTCCATAGCTAACCCATGCATCAAGGCCCTACGTAAACCTTTCATTTGTAATTTCTTTTTTCCTCTTATAAAAAGGAACTTATCCTCTCCGGCGCTGTGTTCGACAGATCGATTTTTACGGCTAGATGTCATGAGCTTATTGGAACTAAAACAAAGCCTTTTACGGTTCTTCTACAGTTGTTTATGCCATATATTTCCCTGTTTGTTCCTCCCCGCTCCACGAATCTGCCTCAACCGTACATATACCAGTTATTAGACCGGGGGATTGGCCTAGATGGTCGCCCTAGACACTAAAAGACCATCGCCTTTTTCCACTATGTTTGGTGTCTCGAATATTGCTTTATATGCACCGGTTCCGAATTATATCTTAGGGCAATAATTGGGTTGCCCTGCTCCCGTGCTTACCTTCTTATGTTCCACACGTTCGGCTAAGATGGTAAAGGGAGAACCAATGTGATTGTACTTCTATCTTGTTCAGTTAAGTACCTTAGTGGAGAAAGCTGAAAACTGACTGTCATAATAGACGTGAACTGGTCAGCGATCCGATGACTGGTATCAAACCCCCAATCATTAGTTATTAGACTGTGTAACATGAAGGATTTGTACTTGCACAAATAACGTGGTTGGTGCCTAACCTTTGGGTCCAACTCGCATTTTCCCACACTAGGGGCTGGTTATCAGCCCCCGTAGTCAAGCTCCTATGGCTAAGTGAAAGTCATAAGTTGAATAGTCTGATTGCCTTGTTCTCCTCCTACACTACTGCCTCCGGGCACCGAGACGTCAGCTAAGTCACAGTACGGAGGATGGAACACTCCTCATAGCAACTACCTGGGGCCTGAAGCCGATGACTGGTAACTTTCAGAATAAACATGGCACACAAGAGTCAAACTTAACATAAAAGTAAATCAGTATGATATAACCACACATAAACAACTGCATAGCAACGCAGAAAGGTTCAAACAACAGTTTAACGCATCATGGCGCAATCACTCAAGGATTACATCCTTGGAAAACAATGCCTCTACGACCCGAGCACCGTCCATAACGGTGGAGAAGTACTGCTCCAAGCACCCGTGCTCCTTTCCAGTTGGGGCGGTCCAGTGGCCATCTCGACGGGCTTTATCTTCGTCCAGTGTACCATGGTATTTGAGAACACCATCCACACCCCCTCAATGCATTCCTAGCGCTTCACGTCATCAACACGAGTGGCAGCATCACATAGCTTCGCCACCAAACCAAAGTAGCTATTCGGTATGGGCTCGGATGGCCACAGCCAGACACAAAGGTCCTTCATGGCCGTCTCTGCCATACGGTGCAGCTCCATCATCTGCTTCATTTTATTCATAAGGTGGGGAGGGTGCTCGGGCGCTTGAAACTGCGCTTATAATAACCTCAGTTCGGAGTCACCCTCCCGAGCCGCAATGTGCTTAGACGCATCTGCCGCACTCTGTGAGAGCTCCATAAAGGCACCTGCGGAATGCCAGACCTGGGTAAGCAACGCAAATCTTTGGCCTCCAAAGACACTTAGCAGTAAGTACCGCTTACCATTCGCAATTTGCTTTACTTGATGGATCTCCTCTTGAGCTCCTCGCGCCTCCGTTCGTGCCTCCTGGACCTCTATCGTCATCTTCGCCAGTTTGGTGGCATGCTCTTTTATTCTCTTTATCAAGGACCTCACATCTCGTGATGGCGTCCTTGAGCTCTTGTTGCACCTCGGCCACTCTGGTCTCATACTTCACTACAAAAAAAGACACATCCGTGACATTTTGGGCCAAACGAAAAAAAATATGTCATACTTATGACACTTCTATGATGATAATTGTGACAAAACCCGGTATCATCATAGATGTGGTGGGCTCCTACTTCTATGACAAAAAAATCATGACTAGAAAATGGGCTTTTCGTCCTGGGCGGGCCGGAGACGCAGCTGCATGACATTCTTTGGGCCGTCCATGACGGAAAAAACCATGGTAGAAGCGAGGGCGAGGAAAATTTCGGCGAGTTCACGGTTACGATGGGTGGTTGGGAGCCAAGCGATGTGCATTTTCTCTTACACGTACGATCATGTGTGCAAGGTGTTGGCTCTAACTGAACCCGAGCTAGGCATTCAGCTCTAACTGAACCCGAGCGATTGCACAGCAGGCTACGCGTTACTGAACCCGATCGAGTGATTCCTTCACTACTGCTGCTAACTGAAGCCGATCGATGCTGCCTCTGGATGAACAATGATCATTGTCGGGGGGTTGGATGAACAGTGAGTGGTGGGGGTGGATGAACAGGACCCCGTGGCGTTGCCTCTGGATGAACAGGACCCCGATCGATTGAGTCGGTTGGGGCTGGATGAGGAGGACCCCGTGGAGGGCTGGATGAACAGGACGACCCCGTGGAGGGCTGGTTGAACTGTAGCTGGTGGAGGGCTGGATGAACAGTAGCCCGTGGAGGGGCGGTTGAATAGGACCCTGTGGAGAGGGCTGGTTTAATAGTAGCCAGTGGAGGAGCGGGCGGTGGAGGCTGGATGAACAGGAGCCCGTGGATGAACAGTCGCAGGGGGAGGCTGGAGGAGGTCAACGGTGGATGAACAGTAGCCCGTGGCGCTCCAACACAAGTCTGTTTCGTTTGTTTTGTGGTACGCCACACCCCTTCTGATCAACAGGACCCCGTTTCGACCATAGGAGGTCCAAGACAAGTCTGTTTCCTCCGTTTTGCATACGCCAGACCCCTCCCGATGAATAGGATCCCATTTCGAATGTGGCTGGTCGAACACAAGGCCGTTTCCTCGGTTCTGCGGTACGCCAGGCCTCGTTTCCATCTCCTGTTCCATCCAAGCCCTCCCGATGAACACGACGACGCATTCCATTCCGACCCAGCATGTTGGCTCCCCATGAACACAACGACGACGTAGTTTCTACATTCCGACCCAGCCATGTACACGAGCCATGGCTGTACGTATGCGCGAGTAGGTGTTCGAGACCCCGCCCGTATGTACGTACGTGGTCGTATTATCTTTCTTGCACACTGGCCGCTATACGTACGTGTACATGCGACGTGCGCGCCTCTACTACGACACGTGCGTGCCTCTACATCCACCAGTATGTACATACACGTTCGCGACCAGAATGGCAACGCTACGTACGCTTCGACCAGGTGGGTCCCAACTGTCAGGCACTTCCTTGCGTGCGAAGATGTAGCTGGTGAGTCCTAGTAGTTAGGGGGGTGAATCGTTTTTTTGTTGCCTGGGTGCACTTCCTTGCATGCGAAGATGTAGCTGGTGGGTCCCAGCAGTCAGGGGGCGAATCATTTTTTTCGTGAAATACGATGGCCCATCCGGTGGGTCCCCGCTGTCAGGTGGAGGAATAATTATTTTGCGCATAATAAGGAGGCACTTCCTTGCGGCTGCCGTGGACCCAACTGTGAGCCTCTCCACATATCATACTCTTCCGATGGAAGTCGGTCATTGGACACATTGACCATGCCGCACCGAGAGCACCATGGCAGTGGATGACGGTGAGGCCTAGGAAGGGGACGGCGAGGAGCTGGGGAAGACGCGGCAGTGGATGACCACACGAAGAGGAGTATGAGGGTTCATTGGTTCAGCTGCAATGTGAGGCTGCTGTCGCCGCAGAATAACAGGGGGTGTGGGTGAGTAGAGGGATGGCCTGGCCAGCGGTGGGACTAGTAGGGGGCGGTGAGGCCTCCGCAGCAGCACAATCGGCCATGGGAGGTAGGAGCATGCGGCACGACCGGCGCTGCCTTCGACGGCTGGAGCATGAAGACCAGAGGTTGAAGAAGCACTACGGTCGTTGGATGGACATACAATCACAGGAGCTAGAATCATTCATATTGACTAAGTTGACAAAGCCCTCCGTCCGCGTCAACTTAGTAGGCCCACAAGTCAGCTTACCACCAAGGTGAGTCCCAGGTAGCAGGGGAGTATTCATTTTTTTGTGCGTAATAAGGAGGCACTTCCGGTGGGTCCGAGCTGATAGTGGGGGGACCGTTTTTTCGCAAAATACAGAGGCCCTTCTAGTGGGTCCCACCTATCAGGTGGAGGAATAATTATTTTGCACGTAATAAGGAGGCATTTCCCTGTGTCGGCCCCTACTGTCAGCCTCTTCCGATGGTTGTTGTTTGTTGACCATGTTGACCTCGCCGCGTCGAGAGCACAAACATGGTGGACGAGGGCGAGGCCCAGGAAGAGAACCACCCAGAGCCGGCGAAGCCACCGCAGCGGATGCCCATGCTGAGGGGAGTACGAGCGCTGACTGGTCGGCTGCGGGGTCAGGCTGACGTCGCCGAAAAATAACAGGATGTATGGGTGGTTAGAGGGATGGCCTGGCGGCAGCACAGCCAGCCACGGGAGGAGGGAGCAGGCAGTTCCGCTGGCGCCGGTTTGGGCGGCTGGAACAGGAAGATCAGAGATTGAAGAAGCACGGAGGCCGTTGGATGGACATCCAATAGTCACTGTTGTCTGTTGACTAAGTTGACAAAGCCTTGTGTACGCGTAAAAAAATTGAGGACAGCATCATTGTCAACCTAGTACGCCCAGAAGTCAGCCTCCAAATCTGTGGAAAACAACATACAACCCATTAGCCATTATTTTCAATAATTTACAGCCCATTTGCTAATTCTTAAGGATATTTGAAGCCCATATTCTTTTTATTAGCATTACAGATCATATATTCCGGGCACTGCTGAAAGATTCAATGAAATTTTGCATATTTTGGTGGGTTCCGAACTCTTTTAATCACGAAATTTCAAGTCACGTTAAAAATAATTTTCAAAAAATTATATCAAAATTCAAAAAAACAATTCTCCGCAAAAAAAATGAATGAGATTTAGAATCTTAACTTGCAAGATGCTCGTTCGTTGCACGGAACATGAAGATGCATTTGTGTGAGTAGTTTATCTTGTGGGAGAAAACATGATATTTTAATGTAATTGCCATTTGTCTTTTGTTTTTATAAGAGTAGAGAGTAGAGAAATCTTGAAAAATGATATTTTAATGCAATTGTCGGTTGGTTTTGGTTTAAAAATTTACAGCCCATTTCTTACAACTTATAGCCCATTTTTTGGGGAAGCCCATTTCTTACTACTTACATCTCTCCTCTTCTTGAAAGATTTGCAGCCCAGCAGGGCTGAGAAAAGCAAGTAGGCCTCGGTTTTGGTATTCTCCAAAAAAATAACTGGGCTAGCCAATTTCAAAAATAAAAAATATATCAACTGGGCTCATCATGTGCTTAATAAAAGCGTAAGCGTGGGCTAGACGGGCCACAACCCCCGCACAGCACGCAGCTGAGCTCCCTCTCTGAAACTAAAAAACAACTGGGCGAGCTGCTGGGTCCCTGGTGTTATCCGCTCGTTGTGTAATTTTCTCGTTTATTGACTACATTGACAATGGCATGGGACCTAGTTGTCAAACAATTAGGAGGAAGTATTTTTTTTGGCTTGTAATAACGAGGCACCTGCTTGCGAAATGCAATAACCCTGGTGGCTCCCTACTGTTAGCCTCTCCACGTACAGTCATCTCCTGATTCCTCTTGGTTGTTGACCATGTTGACAACGCCAGACAGCGGCGGGCACAGCGAGCGAACCAAGGCGGAGAATGATGGTGAGGCCTCAGACGGGAACGAACAGCAGCTGTGGAAGATGCGGCAGTGTAGTGGCAGGTGGAGGGGAGTACAAGGGCAAAAACATGCAACTCAAGCATACAAATGGTACAAAAAGCCCAAGGATTAATTGTTCATCAAATTTTTAGACAAACCCCAGATTGAACATGATAGTAACATCTAACCCAACAACTCTTTTTTGCGTCACAAACAAATGGATTGGTCTGATCCATAAAATCAACATCCTGTGCAAAAAAAATTATTTCAGGATGACTACAAATTGTTGTAAATAGAAGCCGAGCACGTTTAGAAGCCCATTTGTCCACCTGAAACTTCTTTTTTTGCTGTTCAACATGTCCGTCTGTGAGAAATCTCTTGCGGAAAAAAATAAGACTCATGGACAATAGTAACCTAGCATTCAACAGGAAGAACGTAACAAAGCTTCTGTTTGTCTGGTTGGATGCATATCGTTTGATCGTTATTGTCCTAAAACGAATGTCATGAGAACTGAGAAAATCCTTGTGCTTATTACGCCACCGATTGGTTATATGTTTTTCTCCATGTGGTTCTGCCTAAGTAGACATGAAGATTGAAAACAGTTAAGGTCTAAAAAAAGAGTATGTCGAAAGGACGACAGCTGAACAGTTAATTCTAGTACAATATATATGGTCTTTGAATGTGCATGAAATCATCACCTCTATGTATAAATTCTCCAGAGATCGAAAGCATCACAGCAAGCCAATAATTATGTCCAGATCAAAACTATACATTTTGATATATATGATCTTGACAAAATCTAGCAGCATTGATAGGCTATGAATGGACAAACTCTTCATTGAGAATATAACATAATATTAGTACCCAAAGTGTACTCCAAGATGATATAAAACTTATGCGCACAAATGAAAAATGCAGTATATGATTACAAATGTGTAGATGATAATATATGGTACTTGAAAAAGTGAGGAGCCAAACACCAACTCCTAGTGATTATTAAATGGGTCATGAATTACACCCAAGGTCTCCAGTTTGGGCACAGAAACGACAATTATTTGTGAAGGTGTATTACAATTATCAAGGAGCAACCTTTCAAGTGAAGGGGAATCTTTGATGATGAGCTGTTATCCTTCAAAACAAATTCCAATGCTTTTAAGGTGAGGCGACTTTATTTAGAGACACAACTGATACGGATTTCTACTCCCAAAACAACCAGCAAGTGCTCCAGGGCAGGGCAACTAGAGTGGATGATGCTGTGCAGTGAGGCCTTCGACAGATAAACCACCACAAGCGAAAGTTTTTTTAGCAGTGGGAGTCGAAGCATTTGTATCAGATCATCTGGTAGATGGCACCAGGCGAAGGTGGTGGTGTGGAGAGAGGAGGAAAACCGCGAGATGGACAACGGTGGTGTGGGCACGAATTCTTGGTGTGTTCGTGGTATGAAACTTTTGTGGTAATGGTACAACTCAAATTGCTGCAGTTTTCCAAATTCAGTGGATGTCAGCCAAGCATCCACCTTGCCATGTATGGACAGTAGGTAGCATGTCGGGATGCAGAGGCATTGAACGGGGCCCTGCTGGTGAGAAGAGATGATGGCTCTGAGGAGATCAAATTCAGGAAGGACAGATATCTGACGACAGTCGAGATTGTGGGGCGCGGTGCTCCATAGAGGGCGCCACCGAGTTGAGAGGACTTGTGTGTGGCAGCAATCCTTGGTGGGGAGAAGTGAGATGATCTCCTCAAGGCTGACATCTCCGGGAGATCGCTAATGTGGTCCACCGGAGATTCTACCGGTTCCTCAGATCCGGGTGGGAGGGGGGGCTCGCCGCTTCTCCCTGCGCTACCGGGTGCGGGATCTACAACCGGCGTCACCGCTAGCGGGAGCCTCATGTTCTTGGCGCTGGGGCCAGCCGAATCCATTTTCCTTGTGGGCGTCACGCCGAGCTCACGGGTTTGAGCAGACTAGCCAGAGGCGAGTCTAGTGGCAGTGCGAGTGGGGAAGAAGGAGGGCTGGGGATTTCTGTAGGTGTGGAAGAAGAGGAGCAGGAATTTTCTATACGAGTGAGGAAGAAGGTGAGCGGGGGGAATTGGGGGGGAGACGGAAGCGGGAGAGCGAGTTGTTCATGTTTATAAGGCCCGCTGCACTAACTACTCACTTTTTCCCAAGAACCGCTCTCTTCTTTGGCGTTGCTGCATTGGAGCTGGCGCATGGACTTGGCTGACTGGCCATGCATGCAGGATGCATGTGCCCACCTACCACTGCATGCGCCTGGTTTGTTACTAGGCCTATTTAATAGGGTGGTTACGGAGTAAATTAAGTAGATTTATTTTATCTATGTGCATCCACCAAATTAGAGGATGCGGTACTGGATGCAGACACTCACATTAAACTAAGCTTCAGAAGATACAGTATGCATACTAACATTCAAAAGAACAAAAGTTCAGCATGTCTATGCATCTCAATGATTCACCATACTATAACCAATACAAAGTTGTGAGAAGGTGAGGAAATAAAGAAAATTGGTCAATGCTTCTCTAAGAAAAGGGCCTCCCTACGCACGCATTAATTTCCTGGGCATGCTTGTTTCTTCTCAATGTTGCGAGCACTTTGAGCATGATGGCAACTCCACAGCTAGCTAGCTGCCTCATCTTGCAATTGATGTTGACACATTTGCAGCAAACACATGAGGCAATAGAGATGACTCTACATGAGTCCATATTGTGTAGTTCCCCTGAAACCATATTCATTGTCCTGAATCTGAAAAGATAGGAAAATAATAGCTATACTTAAATGATGTTGCAAAACAGTAGCACATATCAATAGATCGGCATGACAAAACACGATCATTTGGATGAAGGGGATACTGACCTACCTGAGGAAGATTATATATAATTTCATAAGTCCTTGGTTGATTTCCACCTTCGGCTGCACTGCTTGTTTGCTGCTCCACACATGACAGGATCGTTCTGCACTGCATTCAGCAAGTCAACGTACGAATAAGCTAATTTCATCTTGTGGTGGTCATTGTACCTAGTTACAAATGTAGGAATACCTGGAGCACCATGAGGATAGCTGACAACAGGTAGATACAGCCATATAAATTTTTTGCGGTGCTACCAAAATTGAGATTTGTATCCCTTCATGTTATGAGAATTCTTCTTGAAGTTGGTAGACTGTGACGGCTTGTTCTTTGCATCAAACTTGCCTTTCCCCTGAGATTCGTTCTTGTTGTTTTGGGGCTGGTTGGGCTGGAAGTTCTTCTCGTGTACCATGTGGGCACTAGAAGCTCCCTCAACGACCCGAGCACGTGTGTCTTTTGCTCTCGCCTTCTCCTCAAAATCAAGAGTGCTAATGAGATCCAAAACAAAAAACTCATGTCTCTTGTTTTTCAGAGAAGTAGCAAAATTGTTACACGAAGGTGGAAGCTTGGCAATGATGGTCCCCGCAACAAATTTTTCCGGCAACACACACTTAAAGTACTCAAGTTCCTTAGAGAGTGATTGTATCTCATGAGTCTGCTGAACAAGAGAGCGCTCATCAGTCATCTTGTAGTCACAGAATTGCTACATGACGTACAACTCGTTGCCAGCGCCCGAGGGCCCAAACGTGGCCTCGAGCGTAGCCCACATGTCTTTGCCGCTGTCAAACAACATATATGAATCCACATTGGAATCGTCAAGAACACTCAACAGGGCAGCTTTGAAGAGGGTATCCATGTTCTGAAAAGCTTCATGCTGTGTAGGATTATGATCGCCCTCAGGCTTACCCTTAGTGGCGTCATAGCAGTACATGATCTGAGACCAATATACTACTCTTGTGTGCCACATTTTATACTACACCCCTTAAAAGTAGGCGGCTTCAAAAGCGCAGTAAAACTACTCGAGTAAATTATCTATAATCAGGTTTTGGGATTGGATTGTTGAATATATGAGCAATTTAGTATGAAATTTAATTCGAATCAGCAGTAAATAGATCATGACGACAATTGCAAACATCAAACTAATGATGCGGACTAAACCAGGAGGACAGAATGACATACTATACAGCGGGAGCAGAACCGATGTGATTGATGTTGTCACTCATGTCGTTGATGAAGAGGTTACCGAGGTCGGGGAAGAAGGATGTCGTTGAGGAAGTCGTTGCTGGCAGTAGTCACAGGAGTATGCTCCCCAAAAACCTGATCGCCCCTCTCCCATACAGGATCACGAAAGGCGGGGTTCGGAGGACTGTTGTCCCTTCTCACAGTGCATGCCGGAAGGAGGGCTAGAGAAGAATTGCGTGGCAGCGCTAAGATCTGGAACGGTGCGAAACCATATGATACAGCGGCAGCTAGGGTAGAGCAAGTCAGGTCGGTCGTGCGAGTATAATAGTAGGCCTTTCGGCCCCAAACCCCAGGTCCAAGTCAATAATAGCCCCACCAAGGTTTGTCTCAAAAAAAAACCGGAGTAATTAAGCCGTCCGTTCGTCCCTTTAGTATAAATACTATATCATTAATAATGGCCCCACCTTTTGTCTCACAAAGTATGTTGGAGTACAACCGGCTACACGTTTACAATCCGCTTCTCTTCTGTCTCCTCTTCTCTCTCCTTCAACTAAGCACAAATACTATATTTAAATCCTTATAGCCTGCTTATGTCATCTAATTGTAGTACTTGCTCTAAAGTTACTCTCCACTGTGTAGTCTGAAATGCCGAGCGTGCAGCGGGCGGTGCCCTCGGTCGGCGCGCGGCATCAATGGCGGAAGTAGTGAGAGGTCGCGTCGCCCTGACTTGCCATCAATGTGGAGCGCCGGGCTCAGCTGGCGTCAGGCAGGAAGAGCACGCGGGAGGGGGGAGGGGTTTTTATTGGGCTAAGAAGGTGAGAAGCCAACTTGGGATCGGTCCGGATGGGGAAATATCATGTGCTCCCATACTCTGCATATGACACTAGTCTATGTTACTACTCCCTCCTTTCCGGTTTATAGAGTTGTTTAGAGTAACATAGTAATATGTTACAGTATAAGTTACTCCCCACTATGACCAGCCTTGGCCTCTCCCAGTGCTCCACCATGTATAGCTGCTAAGCCTGCCACGTAGGCATAAAATATGATGTGGCACTAATAAACTAAGCACCTCTGCATTGAAGACTTGAGTTACTAAGCCATTTAATGCACTTAGCACCTCATCTAAGCACATCTAAGCAATTAATAGCACCCCCTTGACCATGGACCTTGACGGTGTATGTCACCTTGTGTCTCACAATTTTCCTCGTCATCGTCTGAGTCCTAGAAGATCTCACCCACATCATCAATAGCATGCAGCCGCCTTGATAGACAACGTGCACAGAAGGAGTAGAGACGACTGGGGATGCACCACGTCGTGGGCACTTCGTACATGCTCGTGTGCGTGCAGTGTGCGTGTTTTTCCATCGGTGCTAGCTCTAAGGCCGAGGCTGCAGTCGTCTTCGTCCCCGACTAGTCATTGAGCAACGACGGCAAAGAGGTGCTGCAAGAGATGCGTAGGCGCCGTTGCGTGCGAGCTTCGCCGTAGCACGACGAACCGGACGTCATCGCAGATGGCTCACGCCTCCATGCAGCCGAGTGTGTGCGCATGCATGTGTTATTCACGTGCATTCTACGGTCGAGCGTGTGTGCATGCATGTGTTGTGTACATGCGTTGTGTGCTCCATGCTATGCGCGTATGTGCATGAGTTGGATTAAATGGAGTTAGTGCGTTGGCTTGTGTACATGCGTGGCTGCATGCGTCCTGTACATGTGTGGCTTGTTGCGTGGTTATCAATATAAACTATAAAACATCTTCAACTGAGCATCCTGATGTACCGTTTCTAGTGGTTAGCGAAGAGCTCATGTTCTTTTATTTGTTTATTGGTGGACAGGCACCAAAAAATGTGGGAAAACACGCAAGGTTCCTTGCAGACGCTCCACCGCGAGGTTCCTTTCTCCTTCTCGGTCGTCAGGAATCTATGCTCTTCAACTCTTTTCTTTTACGTGAGCTTTGTTCATCCTTTTCCCAACAAGCGAGACATCTAGCATCAAGGTGCACGTGTCATGCAAGAAAATGGAGATAATCAGATAAGTAGTGCGGAAGTGAGTCGTGCACTTTGATGGCACGTGAATAGTGCACGTACTCAACAACGGTGCATGGGATGGTAGCAATGACATGGTCAGCCCTTTTTTGGAGAGAGTACGTACTAAAAACTTTGATGTGTTCCGTCAACTTGCAGAACGACGAGAATCTTGATTACGCCTTCTCCCTCGCCAACGCGTGCATGGTGGCTCGCAGCACGAGGAGAAACTTTTGCTTTCAAGCGATGGACGTGCAGCAGTTCATTTGGTATCAGATTGCCATAAGTACTACTATAGAACCATCGACTTCCGGAAGAGGCGAAGAGCCAAGTGCAAGGTCACCTACTAACCCTAGGCCAGGCATAGTGGGAGTAACATAAGTAGGGGTACCTCCTTTTTTTATTCTAGAAGTAACCACATGCGAATATCGAGGTGCTAGTTATGTAGAACAAATTTCCTGGAGTCCGTGCTCAGCCCTCCTCTATCTCTCTTCTCAGCCAGCCAGCGGATGCGTGGAGCCCATCGTCTATTTGCTCATATGCAGTCCCACATGTTAGTGGTAACGCAAGAGGACCCACTGAACCTGCACATCTTTCACCTCGACGTGCTGGTGATGAAAATCAAATCCAATAAAGATCTTCGGTGGCCGCTTTTGGAGTTACTCAAGATTAGTAAGATTCTATTTACAGTTTAACCCAAGATGCACATCATGTGGCTTCAACTACCACTCTATTTTCTTGTATGACACGACCTGGATGCTGGATGTCCCATGTGTTGGCAAAAGTAGGAAGAACCCGACAAAATCTTCGGTTGTGCTCTCGGATTAGACTAGTTGTGCTAACTTAAAAATTTTATTTTGTAGATTGGATGCAAGTTTGGGTATTGGGAAGAAGAGTACATCGATATATTGATAGAGCACAATTTAGTAGATGTTCTAGCACTTTTAGCTAGCATAGAGGCTAGAGATGAGACTAGTTCACTTGTTGATACTCCTACTAGAATAGAGGCTAGACATGTGACTAGATACGAGGAAGCAACGTCTACTTCTTTACACTCGAAGAAGAAAGAAGCACGCAAGATCAAGCCTCCGCAGATCAAGAATGAATGCAACGAGAACGCACTAATCTAACTTACAGGAGAAGTTATGGAAGTTGGATATCTTCTAAAATGTATTCTTGTGATTCTTGTTTTCTTTGGTCTTGCTTGTCTAGTCAAAATTATCGTTGGAGTTCGTGCAAAACGGAGGTCTGTTTGGGGTCGTACGTTGGAGTTGGCCTTACAAGTGGGACCGTAGTTGAGGAAACCGACTATTGGCAAACCCCCACCTCGCCCGCCGTGCGATGGCTGAAGTTAGAGAAATGACGGGGTTGAAGCGATTGCTCTAGCAAGGACTCCAAGAAATATGGTGTTAGACGGATGTCGTGCTGGTGGCGTCTGCCGTACTCCTGGATGTGAATGCTTGTTCTAGCCCATGCCACCCTACTACTCCTACTACTTATATAGTACTCCTACTAGTAGTATCGAGGATTCGAGGTGCTGGTTACGTACAGCGAACACATTAACATATGGCTACAGTAAAAACACCCGCCCGACGCGCGAAGCATGTGAAGCTAGTACAAATAGTGTACTACTATTGTTGAGTGGCCTCATCCGATAACCTGTTGCAATGCACGTACAATTATGTATTCGGAAAATATTTTTTTGCCTCGTTGCACCACTCACGCAGAGAAGCGACTCGAAAGCCATTCATAAATTTAGTAAGTTTATCACAGGCATATCATTTTATTACATACAACAGGTCATCAACCCACATCTACAACAAGGATACATTCTAAATACTAAAGTTTTCATCACACAACAAATAACAAGCAATGAAATGAACTTCAACTCAACCAACCCTCGGCATTCGAAACGCTTGCTTTGAACCACAAGTGATTCTCCGAGATGGGCCATCTATTGTCAATCCTGAGACCAACGCAGGACTGATCATCCAGGCTGAAGTGGCCTACTATATCAGTACCAGTGTAGGGAACCACCCAAATGTCTGAGGTATAGATATAGTTGCTTCTCGTAAATGGTACTAGTAACATTGTGTGAACAGCAGTTGGATCGCCTTTCACCATCATCGGATAGTTTTGTCGAAGGAAGAGTTTTCTCCAAGACTATCAATTCTATACCAGGGAGAAGGTGTTGGCTCTAGCACACTAGTATCCATCCCGAATACCATGCAACGAGTGTTGGAATAGGTCCGGAGAGTGCGACCATGGGAGACAACACGTGCTCCCTGAGTAGTAACAAACTCAGTGCGCTGTATACAGACAAGAAGAGGTGATCCATTGGAATTAGTTGCCAGGCGCCACTTAGTATATAAGTTCTGCTCGTCCTCATGCTCGTGATCATCACCATCATCATCTCCCCCTTGGTTATAAAAATTTTCAAGTATAGGTGGTGGAATGTTCATAGGACCTTGGAAACACAAGAAGAAGGTTAATTAGTAAAGGGAAAATTGCTAACCCACATGCATGTGGGTGAAACAATTATAATTACGGCGGAAGACAAACATACCGAAATTACAAGGATCCCAAGGGAGACATCATCAACATCTATGAATTGCCATCGCATCAACTTTCATCTCCTTGCATTTACAATATTTGTCACTTGCCTCTCATTTTGATCTCGCCCACTTCTAAAACGTTTTCATAAAATACAAAAATATTTTCCGTTTGCCTCATTCACGTTTGCCCTTTTTTGTTTGCTTGTTATCTTGTTTGCATAGTCACAATATCTCAAGAAAATACAAAATTGTGTTGATTTTCTAATAATACTAATAATGTTTTTATTAGTACTCCGATTGCTCCTCCCACCACTAGTGCGGGGTCTTGTGATATTAATGCCGCTTTGATAAATCTTGTTATCAAAGAACAATTTTCGGGTTGTCCTAATGAAGATGTCGCGTCCCATCCTAACAATTCCATTGAATTGCATGACATGCAAAAGAAAAATATGTGCATAATGATATTGTGAAATTAAACTTATTTCCATTCTCACTATGAGATCGTGCTCAAACTTGGTTTTCAGCTTTGCCACAAAATAGTATTGATTCTTGTGATAAGAGTAAGGATGCTTTTATTACCAAGTATTTTCCTCCTGCAAAATTATTTCTCTAAGTAATCTGTGAATTTTAAGCAACTTTATCATGAACTTGTTGCCCAATCTTGGGAGAGGATGAAATTAATGATAATAAATTGTCGTACTCACCGTTAAGTTTGTGGATGATAATACAAACTTTTTATGCAGGATAGAACTTTGTTTCTAGAAATATTTTAGATTCCACCGCGGGAGGTACTTTTATGGAAATTACATTAGGATATCTGATGACCCACAAGAATAGGGGATCAATCGTAGTCCTTTCGATAAGTAAGAGTGTCAAACCCAACGAGGAGCAGAAAGAAATGACAAGCGGTTTTCAGCAAGGTAATGTCTGCAAGCATTGAAATTATGAGTAACGAGTAGTTTGATAGCAAGATAATTTGTAACGAGCAAGTAACGGTAATGGTAAAAAAGTGCAGCAAGGTAGCCCAATCTTTTTGAGGCAAAGGACATGCCAAAACAGTCTCTTATGGTAAGCAAAGCGTTCTTGAGGGTGCACGGGAATTTCATCTAGTCACTTTCATCATGTTGGTTTGATTGGTGTTCGCTACTTGGATAATTTGATATGTGGGTGGACCAGTGCTTAGGTGTGTTCTTACTTGAACAAACCTACAACTTATGATTAACCCCCTCGCAAGCATCCGCAACTATGAGAAAAGTATTAAGAATAAATCTAACCATAGCATTAAACTTTTGGATCCAAATCAGTCCCTTACGGAATAGCGCATAAACTAGGGTTTAAGCTTCTGTCCCTCTCGCAACCCATCATCTAATAACTACTCCACAATGCATTCCCTTAGTCCCAAATATGGTGAAGTGTCATCTAGTCGACGTTCACATGACACCACTAAGGGAATCACAACATACATACTATCAAAATATTGAACACATATCAAGTTCACATGATTAATTGCAACAAAATTTCTCCCATGACCTCAAGAAAAAAAAGTAAAAAAGTAACTACTCCAAATGATAATTATGCTCAAGATCAGGGGGTATTAAATAACATAATGGATCTGAACATATAATCTTCCACCAAATAAACCACTACAAGATGTAATCGACACTACTAGTCACCCACAAGCACCAATCTATAGTTCAAATACAAAGATTGAACTGAAGAGATGAAATAGGGTTTTAGAGGAGATGGTGTTGATGGAGATTGCCCTCCCCAAGATGGGAGAGTTGTTGGTGATGATGATGACGATGATTTCCCCTCCGGGAGGGAAGTTCCCCCACCGGAATCGCTCCGCCGGAGGGCAAAAGTGCTCCTGCCCAAGTTCTGCCTCGAGATGGCGGTGCTTCGTCCCGCAAGTCCTCTCCTTATTTTTTCTAGGTCAAAATGACTTATATACAAGAAGAGGGGCACCGGAGGTGGGCCGAGGAGGGCACAACCCACTAGGGCGCGCCTGGGCTCCCTCGTGCGCCCAGGTGGGTTGTGCCCACCTGGTGGGCCCCCTCTGGTAGTTATTTGCTCCAATAATTCTTATTTTTTCCATAAAAATTCCTCATCAAGTTTCAGCTCATTTGGAGTTGTGCAGATAGGTAGCCTGACGTAGCTTTTTTGGGGCCAGATTTCTAGCTACTGGAATTCTCCCTCTTTGTGTGAACCTTGCATATTATGAGAGAAAAGGCATTAGAATTACTCCAAAAAGAATTATAATGCATAAAAACATTATAAATAACAGTAGGAAAACATTATAAATTGTTCCATGCTATTATATTATTTCTTTTGGATGTTTTATATGCATTATTATGATAGTATATATTATTTTTGGGACTAACCTATTAACCTAGAGCCCAGTGTCAGTTCCTATTTTTTCCCTTTTTTAGTTTCGCAGAAAAGGAACCAAACAGAGTCCAAACGGAATAAAACTTTCGCGATGATTTTTCTTGGACCAGAAGACAACCAGGAGACTTGGAGATGAAGTCGGGAGATCCACGAGGCGGCCACAAGGACGGAGGGCACACCCAGGGGGTAGGGCACGCCGCAACCCTTATGGGCCCCTCGTGCACCCCTTGACCTAGTTTCTTCGCCTATATATTGCCACATATCCCCAAACCAACAAAGGCATCCACGAAAACACTTTTCCACCGTCACAACCTTCTATACCTGTGAGATCCCATCTAGGGACCTTTTTCGGCGTCCTGCTGGAGGAGGATTTGATCATGGAAGGCTTCTAGATAAACACCATTGCCCTTCCGATGAAATGTGAGTAGTTTGCCTCAGACCTATGGATCCATAGCTAGTAGCTAGATGGCTTCTTGTCTCTCTTTGATTCCCAATACCATGTTCTCCTAAATGTTCTTGGAGATCTATTCGATGTAATACTTTTTGCAGTGTGTTTGCCGAGATCTGATGAATTGTAGATTTATGACCAGCTTATCTATGAATATTATTTGAATCTTCTCTAAATTCTTATATGCATGATTTGATATCTTTGTAATTCTCTTCGAATTATTGGTTTGGTTTGGCCAACTAGATTGGTTTTTCGTGCAATGGGAGAAGTTCTTAGCTTTGGGTTCAATCTTGCGGTGTCCTTTCCCAGTGACAGTAGGGGCAGCAAGGCACGTATTGTATTGTTGCCATCGAGGATAAAAAGATGGGCTTTTCATCATATTGCTGTAGTTAATTCCTCTACATCATGTTATGTTACTTAATGCGTTACTCCATTCTTAAGAAATACTCTAGATGCATGCTGGATAGCGGTCGATGTGTGGAGTAAGTAGATGCAGGCAGGAGTCGGTCTACTTGACACGGACATGATGCCTATATTCATGATCATTGCCTTAGATATCGTCATAACTTTACGCTTTTCTATCAATTGATCGGCAGTAATGTTTTCATCCACCGTATTATTTTCTATCTTGAGAGAAGCCTGTAGTGAAACCTATGGCCCCCGGGTCTCTTTTCCATCATACAAGTTTCCGATCTACTATTCTTGCAATCTTTTACTTTCCATTCAATAAAAAAAATACCAAAAATATTTACTTTATCATTTATCTATCTATATCAGACCTCACTTTTGCAAGTAACCGTGAAGGGATTGACAACCCCTTTATCACATTGGGTGCAAGTTGGTTTGATTGTTTGTGCAGGTATTCGGTGATTTGTGTGTTGTCTCCTACTGGATTGATACCTTGGTTCTCAAAATGAAGGAAATACTTATCTCTACTTTGCTACATCACCCTTTCCTCTTCAAGGGAAAAACCAACGCAAGCTCAAGAAGTAGCAGGAAGAATTTCTAGCACTGTTGCCGGGGAGATCTACGCCAAGTCAAGACAGACCAAGTACCCATCATAAACTCTCATCTCTTGCATTACATTATTCGGCATTCACCTCTCATTTTCCTATCCCCCACTCCTAAAACAATTCTCGAGAAGATTCTTCTTTTTCTTCACCCTTTTCTTCGCCCCTCTTCCGTTCGATCTTCTGTTTGCTTGTGTTACCATGTGCCTTCTTTTTGCTTGCATCTTTGCTTGCTAAAATTTTTATGGATCTTCATCGACTTGCTAATATTTTTAAGAGATCCAATTGTGATGAACCAATTTCTAGTGATTTGAGTGCACTAGATTATCTTTATGAGGTTTTACTTGAAATCCGTGAATCTGAAACTTGTGATGAAGAAATTTATGAAGAGATTCACAATAGCTCCTTGAATAAAAAGCATGATTGCAATGATTTTACTATAAATTCTATTGATGTCAATTGTGCCAATAATATGCAAAACCCTAAACTTGGGGATGCTAATTTTCCTATGTCTACTACTTGTTGCAATGGTCATGATTAGGGTGATTCTTCTTATGATCTTGAAAATTTATTTAAGCCCCATGATGAATATGAGATTGATAGTAATGTTTGCAGTAATATTGAAAGTGGGTTTGGAAGAGTGTTAACTTTATATCCCACATATTTGGAGAATGTTCAATCTTATGAAATTTTTGATAAAATTGGGTTTGGAGAGGTCATGACTTTAGTTAATGTTAATCCCACTATTTTGGAAGAGTGTCAACTTTGCATGCATGTGGATCATGGAGAGAAAATTTTCTGTGATATCTATATTGTTGAATATTCTTATGATCCTACATGTAATTATTATGAGAGAGGAAAATATTGTGGTCAAAATTTCCATGTTACTAAATTACCTCTCTTCATGTTGAGATTGCTAGTGTTTCTTTCTCCTTCCTTGCATGTGCTAGGTTATTCTTGCCTTGCTAGTTCGTTTTCATATAAAATTCCTATGCATAGGATTCATGTTAGACTTTGATGTGTTTTTCACATGTTTTATGATGCTCTCTTTGTGCTTCAATTCTTGTCTTTCATGTGAGCATCATTAAAATTATCAATGCCTAACTAAGGGTGTTAAACAATAGCGCTTGTTGGGAGGCAACTCAATTTTATTTTTGTTTTTTTGCTTTATATTCCTTTTTTGCTTTGAATAATTCATCTAGCCTCTAGTTAGATGTGGTTTTGTGTTTAGTTAGTGTTTGTGCCAAGACATTTGGGATAGCTTACGGTGATAATTGTTTTGACCCTGCTGAAAAACTGAAACGTTTGTGCCTTGTTAATAATTTCCTGGATTTTATTGAAACGTGCTTTTGATCTGATTCGTTTTGCTCTGGATTGGTGCACAAATTGCCCAGGTTGTCCTAAGGTTTCAGAATTTTTGGAGTTACAGAAGTATTCAAGAGTTACAGATTGCTACAGACTGTTCTGTTTTTGATAGATTATGTTTTCTATGTGTTGTTTGCTTATTTTGATGAATATATGGGTATTATCGGGGGTTATGAACCATGGAAAAGTTGGAATACAGTAGATATTACACCATTATAAATATAGATAATTCAGTGGATATTACACCAATATAGTGGTGATTTATTTTCTTATACTAATGGAGCTTATGAGATTTTCTGTTGAGTTTTGTGTTGTGAAGTTTTCAAGTTTTGGGTAAGGCTTTGATGGACTATGGAATAAGGAGTGGCAAGATCCTAAGATTGGGGATGCCCAAGGCAACCCAAGGAAATATTCAAGGATAACCAAGAGCCTAAGCTTGGGGATACCCCGGAAGTCATCCCCTCTTTCGTCTTCGTCTATTGGTAACTTTACTTGAGGCTATATCTTTATTCACCACATGATATGTGTTTTGCTTGGAGCGTCTTGTATGATTTGAGTCTCTAATTTTTAGTTTTCCACAATCATCCTTGCTGTACATACCTTTTGAGAGGGACACGCATGAATCGTGATTTATTAGAATACTCTATGTGCTTCACTTATATCTTTTGAGCTAGGCAATTTTGCTCTAGTGCTTCACTTATATCTTTTTAGAGAACGATGGTGGTTTTATTTTATAGAAATTGATGAACTCTCATGCTTCACTTATATTATTTTGAGAGTCTCTAAACAGCATGGTAATTTGCTTTGGTTACAAATTTAGTCTTAATATGATAGACATCCAAGAGAGATATAATAAAAACTTTGATATAAAGCGCATTGAATACTATGAGAAGTATTATTCTTTATGATTGTTTTGAAATGAAGATGGTGATATTAGAGACATGCTAGTGAGTAGTTGTGAATTTGAGAGATACTTGTGTTAAAGTCTGTGATTCCCATAGCATGCACGTATGGTGAACCGTTATGTGATGAAGTCGGAGCATGATTTTTTTATTATCTTCCTTATGAGTGGCGGTTAGGGACGAGCAATGGTCTTTCCCTATAAATCTATCCCCCTAGGAGCATGCACGTAGTACTTCATTTCGATAACTAATAGATTTTTGCAATAAGTATGTGAGTTCTTTATGACTAATGTTGAGTCCATGGATTATACACACTGGAGAACATGCCCCTCCGACAAGCTATGGGCGCGGTCAAAGGTTTTCCACCCATGGTGGAAGTACATGACGTGAGGAGCGGGGAAGTTGACATCGACCCACATGTTGTCATTCCCACAACCCCTCATATGCAGCCTCAAGGCGTGCGGCGGGTCAAGCTCCATTACCCGAGAAAACGGAGTAGGGAGGCGGAGATAACAGCACACGGGCTTGTACAGCCTGATGAAGAACTCATGGGGCTGGTCTCCGACATGGCCCTCCACTTGGGGAGGGGCCGCCGGCGGAGACGCCGCTAGTGCGCCGCCACGTCCTCCTCTTCCCCAGGCACCACGACCACCTCGGCCTCGCCCCCTCACTCTCCCTCTCATAGCAGGCTACGCCACCGTGAACTCTGGAGGAGGAGGGACACGCCGTCGAGCAAAAGCCCTCGTCGCCGCCATTGGAGCACCAGCGCGCCCTCTCACCATGACAGGCGAAGGAAGATTACCAAGTAGGAAGAGGAAGAAGGAGGTGAGTGTAGAAGGCCACCGTCCCTCCCCTTTTTATAGAAGGGCAGGATCGGGGCCTGGCCTCTCACCCCAAGGGCGGCCACCTTGCTTGACCAATACGGCCTCTAGAGGCGCGGGGAATCAGGACCGACCCACTGCTCCAATCAGTGACGCCCGATTTCCCGCCACATTGTTAATGCTCGTGCCCTCCGCATCCGCCGCCTACCCTCCCTAAGGCATGAAGGACACATGGCGGGCGAGCCAAAAGCATAGAAAAGTGGGAGGACCATTTTTCAACCCATGATCATGGGTGCTGGCGCCATGCAAGCCACGACCCGAGTTTACATTGTAAATGAGCAGCGCCCCTGCGGATTCCTGTTTTTATGGGGAAGGCGCGGGCGCCTCTTAACTATTCACTGCAAGGCATCGCAAGTGTCGGATTTCAGGTTCCGGCAGACCCTTGAGGTTCAAACACAGGGGTGCGCGCGGGGATTTCACCCTCTACCTACCAGCTCCTCGCCGCGTCGCTAGGATCTAAACTACAAAAGGAACAACACAAGAGACATAGAGTTTATACTGGTTCAGGCCACCATTGTGGTGTAATACCCTACTCCAATGTGTGGTGTGGTGGATTGCCTCTTGGGCTGATGATGAACAATACAAGGAAGAACAGCCTCGCGAGGGTCTGTTCTTGGCTGGTGCGACGAACTGCTAGGAGGAGTTCAGTCGCTCTCTCTACTGGTTTCTTGGTGAGGATTCTTGATGCCTCTACCCTGGGGGTGGCTAGTCCTATTTATAGGCAAAGGCCCTGGGCCTCTTCCCAAATATTGAGCGGGAAGGGCGCCAACAATTGGCCATTTTGAAGGGGAACATCCGGTACACTTATCCTGACTGAAGTTGGTCCTCGCCTGTCAAAGGCTCTGGTGGTGACGCCTGCCTGGGCTCCATAATGACTTCCTTCCTGCCGTTGGGCTGGTTTTGGTCTTGTTGCACCGAAGTTGATGCCTTTGCTTGATGCTCTCGCCTCCGCTTGCTCCCTTTGCACCAAAGAGGAAAGGAGGACACTGCGCGGGCTGGCGCCCGACTGGTGCCCTTGGTCTTCATGGCTTGCGTCATGTGGCACCTCGTGAGGTACCCCGCCTTGATCTCTCTGCCTCCTCCTGAGCCAGCCTGATGAAACCGTGCCTGAGGAAGCTCCTGGTCGTCCGCCCCGCGAGGCTTGGCCCCTCGCGAGGGTCTTGAGCTTGTGTTGATGAAGATTGGCCGTGCTGGGCCCCCCTTTGAGCCATGGCGCAGGCCGCAGGCAGGCATGTCTGGGGACCCCCGTTCCCAGAACGCCGACAGTAGCCCCCGGTCCCAAGGCACGCCCAGACTTGGCCGAGCAGAGATTCGAAAGGGCAAGTGCGAAGCGCCGCGGGCCCTAACAGCCTGTGGCCTTGGGCGCCGCGTGGCGGTTGATTGGACGTGGGCGTCTCAGCAACCGCGCGAGTTGATAAAGGAGTGGCATCTGTCTAGGCTTTACCTCCTTTGCTTTCTCCGGTTGGTGCTCAGATCCCCTTTCTTGCGCCTCTCCTTCCTTCCTTCGAAATCTTCAGATCTACTCTGTCCGCGTGCCCTAGCAAGACATGGCGCCTCGCCAGGCCCCGGCCGGAGCTTGGTATTCGTCCGCCTTGGACTCGCCGAACGTGTCGGAGGCGAGCCTTTCCCGGGTGCGCCAGATGGCGGCGGCGCAGGGCATCGACGAGGCGAAGGTGTTCAAGGCCGGCTCTGCCCTCCCTGAGGGCCAAGGGAGCACCTTCTATCCGCTCTTTGTGAGCGCCATTGTTGCCGGTCTGGTGCCTCCCTTTTCTGAGTTCTTCCTCTCTGTCCTCCGCCATTACAAGCTACAAGCTCTGCATCTCCACCCCAACTCTGTCCTTCTTCTGGCAATCTTCGCCTATTACTGCGAGTCTCACGTAGGGGTGAAGCCCTCAGTGGCCTTGTTGTGCCACTACTTCTCCCTCCGGACCTCTCGTGGTCCCGTCTCTGCGTGTGCGAGCTTCGTCGCGTACGGTAGCTCCATCGCCATTTCGAACCCCGGGAAGAGGATTGAGGGCTTCAGGAGCAAGTGGGTCTTGGTAGATGCTGGGCGCATCCACCCTCGGCTGATCTTGCCCACGGGGCACCCCTCGAGCTTCGACGACTGGTCTCGAGTGGAGCTTGTGGACCCCCACGCGAGGCTGGTGTTGGAGAAGATGGACGCGGATCTGAGGCCGGCCAGCATGGCGGCGGCGAAGCTGACTGGCGCATCGCTGTTGAGGGAATTCCTGGAGCACCAGGTGGCTCCGCTTCGTCAGTACTCACTTCCGATGTGGAGGCCCCACCCGAGCCCCGCGGTCTTGGCCGGCGAGGATCTGGCTGCGGTTCTCCAGTCTTTGGTCGGGGGCGATGTGGCGAGGTTGGAGGGCGCTCCTACGCCCCTGTTCCTTCGCGAGGACTGGGAGCAGGTAGTGGAGTCCATGTCGGTCTTCAACGGGGACGGGCCTGTGCTCGCGGAGGCTCCCGAGGACCCGGTGGATGTGTCCTCCGGCAACTCCATCGAGGAGAAGGAAGAAGGGGAGCGGGAGAAAGGGCCTGACTCCGAGGCGACCAACGGAGAGTCGAGGGCTCCCCCCCTTCGGCATAGGTCCCGCGCTCTCTGCCTTTCTCTGAGTGATGATGACGAGGATGATGACGAGCAGGGCGGCCGGAGCCTGCCCCCGATCCCGAAGAAGGACCGGACCGGGCTGATCCCCCGCGGGTCTGCCCCAGCCCCGAGGCGATCCGCGGATGCGCCTCCTGCTCCCAAGCTCCTTGAGGCTGACCCTTGCAGCCGGCTCTCGGGCTTCAAGTACGGCCGGAGGCAGCTCGAGATCGCGAGCGACGACCTATAAGTGCTTGATTCCTGTCTTATTTCTTGTTATGTTGCTGAGGCTTGATGTTCATATCTCCCGGCTAGGCTGGCGCCCGCGGCAAAGAATTCGAAGGGAGCTTCTGAGGTTCCATCCGGGGCAGCGCCTCTGCCCGCGGAAGAAGGTGACCGTGATGCATGGGCCTCTCTTGCCTGGGCGTCCTCGCGAGGTCTGGCTGAGCCGGTTGGGGCGAGCTCAGCCCCCACGGCCCAAGCGATTCCCGAGGTGCCCTTGCCTGATGCCGCCACCACAGCCGTTGGGGCGCAGCAGGCTCCGCCTCAGGATGTTGTGGTCGCGCTGCCATCTTCTCCTCCTACTCCACCAATTGCTGCTTCCCCGACTCCTCCTACTATTCTGGATCGTGCTACTACCGAACTGGACTGTCTGCGGCAGGATCTTCTGGGCACTGACCCTCGTTTAGTGGCCGGGCGTCTGGAGCTGGCTTCTAGCTGGATTCGCTCCGACGCTTCGATTCGGGCGGCGCTGTCCAGGCTTCGATGGCTTGCGACGAGGAGAAACAGGCCGTCCTTGGGGCGAAGGCTGCTCGCGACGCCGCCTTGGGGGAGGTGGCTAATGTCCAAGGTCGCTGCAAGGCGCTGGAGAGCGAGCTGCAGGGCCTGCAGGACCAGCTCGCCGAGGAGACCCGCCTTCGCCAAGAGCAGGAGAAAGGCATGAAGGCTCGCGAGGCGGCCGTCAAGGACCGGGAAGCCAAGCTCAAGAAGCGCCGTGACCGCCTAGGCGTGCTAGAGCAAGAGTTGGAGGCGAGGAAGGTCGAGCTGGACGGCAAGGCACGGGTTCTTGCCGAGGACCGCGTGGCCTTCACGGAGATGGAGGAGAAGGCTCGCACTTCGCTGAAGACGCTTTATGAGAGCAGCCTGAAGAGCCCGCTGGCCGGCGCCGAGGACGGCCCCACCAAGCTGCTTCCCTACCTGGTTCGTGCTCTTGAAGGTGTCACCCTTGGCCTTGGCCCTACGGCTGAGGCCGAGGCGCGTGCCTTCTCTTCTGCAGTGCTGACGCGGGTCCTTACCCACATCTATCTTCGCGACCCCAACGTCAACCTCGACGGCCTGCTGGATCCAGTGAGCGGCGAGCTTGCCGCTGCCGCTGCTGAGGCCGTGAAGGGTCATGCGGAGGCTCTGCTCGGGAAGTTCCGGGCCTTCAGCACCAAGCCGAAGCGGGGTGCTGCCGACCCTGCAGCTCCACGAGGTGAACCCGCTCCGCGCAGCTCCACCACCGGCAAGTGACTCCGTTATGGCTCCCGTCCTGCTTTTAATTCCTGCACATGTACCATGCCTCGGGGAGGCATTAAAACTTGCATTTGGTTCTGTGATAACAGTATGGACTGTAATATTTGCTTTTGAATTCCTTGAAATTTGTGCTATTTCCTTCCTACTTGCTTATGTTCTACGCCGGCAGAGCCCGGCCCCGCGCATACCTCAGCCGCCGTTAGCCCCGACCGGAAACCAGGACGGGACCAAGGAGTGAGGGGCTATGTGACAAGTTAGGCTCCTGAGTCGCGATGCTCAGGAGTCCCTCTTGGCGCTCGAACAGCAAGTAGGGAGGTGAGATGTGGGGGTGACTCCTTAGGGAGGTGAGATGTGGGTGGATCTACCGTTCTACGTCTGCAGAGCCCGGCCCCGCGCATACCTCAACCGCCGTTAGCCTTTCGGAACTAAGGAGTGAGGGGCTACATGACCAGTTAGGCTCCTGAGTCGCGATGCGCAGGAGTCCCCCTTGACGCTCAAACGGCCTTCGTACCTTGGCTCCACTCGGGGAGGGACGTGCGACGAACTAGGCCCGGGGGGCCTGGCTGGGTGGCGTGCATCTGGGCGCGACCCAGGCGCAGCCCCCGTGCCCAGCCCCCTCGCGCGGCACTCCCGAGGGGTGGCATTGCGATGAGGCTAGACAATGAGCTCTGGGCTCCCTGAGGTTGATGCGGCCCGGGGGCCACCCTCAGTTGTTTATCACCAGCGCGGAGCATAGCGCTTCCGTATGTGTACGGGCATAGCCGCTCCTCGGCAGTGTCGTCAGCCAGCGCGGAGCATGGTGCTTCCTCTGGTGCGTGGGAGGGGGATCCCCTTCGGAAGGAGCTCCCGGGGCGTGTACAACCCCGCCCTGACACGTGGCTGGCACGGTAGGGCCTGACGAGGTGTATCTGGGCACCCGTGAGCCAGCGCAGGACTCACGGGGCCCTACCTCAAGGCGGGTTGCGCCTGGCACTGGGCCTTATCTTGGGATGTGTTCCTACAAATTTGGTTAGATGTCGGTGCTCTATGTCCTCGGGTCCCGGCCCATGAGCTGTTCTCAGCCGTCGCTGGTATGCCAGGTCGCGATGCCGTGGACAAGGCCAGAGGGTGAGGGCTGGAGAGCCGGGAGGATCCCTGAGTCGCGATGCTCAGGTACCCCCCCCCCTTTAACGCGCAAGCTTGGTTAGATGTCGAAACTCTACGACCTCGGGTCCCGGCCCTCGAGCTGGTCTCAGCCGTCGCTGGTATGCCAGGTCGGGATGCCGTGGACAAGGCCAGAGGGTGAGGGCTGGAGAGCCGGTAGGAGCCCTGAGTCGCGATGCTCAGGTACCCCCCCCCCCCTTTAACGCACAAGCTTCCGACATCCAGGAAGAAAAGGTGCCACAGACAAGCACCAAATAACAAGCATGATGGGTCGAAAGCATGGCCCTAAGATAAACGCAAGAGGGGTACACGCCGCTGGGTCTGACCTGAGCGACTTGGGGATAATGTAGCCCGAGGGGCGCCCCCAACAAAGTAAGCTAAGAACATGAGCAAAAGGGATACACACGTAGGGACGGACCCATGTGGCCTGGGAATGATGCAGCACTGAGGGCGCTCCCAGCTGGAAATGAAACTTGAAAGATGTCACCTGATGATGTTGAGGACAAAGGGGTCTTGGTGTAGCAGACTCGGTAGGCTGCGGGAGCCGATCCTCACGAGCCCCTAGGCCCTGTGGTCTCGGGAGGCTCCGGAGGCGCTGGTGGCTCCTCGCGGACCATCTCCATCTCCGCCAGGGCTGCAGAACGCCTGACCTCTTGAGCCTCCAGGATGCCCCTCATGAGGCGCTGGTACGTGGCAGCCGCGTTCGGCAAGCCATAAGGCATGCTAACGTAGCTGTGGGGTGGACCTTCGCAGCGCCCCACTTCGTAGCTGTGGGCCAGAGGCGCTCCTGAGAGGCGGCTCGGTTGAGCCCTGGTATGTCAATGCAGACGCGCAGCCCACCATCCTCGCCTGGATGGGGGGCCACAGCGGGTAAGCGGCGGCTGCCTCTCATGACTCTTGACTCCTATAGCTCCTGAATGGCCTTGCTAACGAACTCCTGAGGGTTTGGCCCTCCTTGCCTTGATCCTTCTTGAGGGAAACGTGCTTCGAAACACGCCTCCAAGTGGTGCCCAAGCGCCTCCCTCGTGACCTTGGCGAGGTCGGCGGCCCTCCAGGGGAGAGCCCCCGAGCCCTGCCTGAGGAGGGCGCCGAGCGCGCTTCCCTATGCGATGGAAGGAGGTTCCCCCTGAGCAGGCGCGGGCCCTGAGGGGCCTGCCTCCTGAGGGGTCGGGCCGGACGATGTCTTCTTCTTCTTGGGGGCGGTCTCGGGAAGCCTCCTGCTTTCGCGATCCGGATCTTCCAGCGATGCGGCCTGAAAGGCTCGTTCCAGGGAGCACACCACGTCTTTCTCTTCGCAGGGCACCGTGATGACTCCGCCACTTCCTGGCATCTTGAGGACGTTGTATCCATGGTGGGTTACGGCCATGAACTTGGCCAGCGCTGGGTACCCGAGGATGGCGTTGTATGGCAGGCGAATGTGGGCGACGTCGAAGTCGATGAGCTCGGTGCGGTAGTTGTCGCGCGCCCCGAAGGTCACAGGGAGGCGGACCTGCCCAATCGGGACCCTGGAGCCGTCGGTGACTCCAGAGAAAGGCTTGGTCGGCTGAAGCTGATTGTAGGGCACTTGGAGATTGTTGAATGTTTCCACGGACAGGACATTGAGCCCTGCCCCGCCATCGATGAGGGTCCTGGTGACTAGCAGGTTGCTGATGATTGGGGAACAAAGCGAACCCTCCCCCCTCTCCAGAGTGTAATCCAGAGGAAGATATATGTTCTGAGGCAGATTCAAACGCAGCTGACCACTCCAATTTACCACCCAAGGTGTTTGCTCTACCTTGGCATGATGATGTTAGTCATATCATGCATATGTTGCCTTGTCGTGCCTACTTTTGACATCATATATGTCATCTGCTTAGTTTAGACATGTTCTGTAATGCCACCTGTTTAGTTTCTATATCATATATGGGAATTATGCAGTCTCATGTCTTTTAGCCAGCCATAATATATGTGAAATATGCAATGCCATCCTGTTTAACCAGGCATCATATATTTGAATGATATCTTGCCCACCCTTTTCTTCATTACATTTCCATTTGTCGATAATGTTTGTACATTAAACTACTCTTCCTGTGAATCAGCCATTTGGGTGGGAGATGGAAAAATCTGGAGTGAAAACAAGGCCTTCAGAGTAGACAGTGCTACCAGTCGAAGCAGATCTCTTGTTGGGTCCCGATAGCTCCTCAGAGATGGATTCAGAGACAGATGACCAGTCCTATTCCCCCACCGAGGTGTATGCTCTAATTTGGCACGGTTATACTGCTCATATCATGCATATGGTGTCTTGCATTGCATAGTTTAGACATCATATACACAATATTCAACACCATGTTCTTAGTTCAGACATCATATCGAATGCCCTCTGTTTAGCATTTAAATCACATATGTGAATTAAATCATGCGATCATGATTACTTAGATAACATGTAGGTGAATTATGTCATGCGATCCTATTTAGTTATTCATGATATCTTTGAATTGTGTTATGCTATGCTATCTAGTTTAGATAGACATCATATATGTGAAATCATGTCATGCTATCTGTTTTAGTTAAACAATATACATGCCAACTATTTCATTCCCTCTTTTTTCCACACTATCTATTGCATCTGTCTCTCATACAATGTCTATACATTCAAATATGTTTCCTGTTTATCACCAATTTGAATTGGAGCGGGTGATGCCAGTATCTAGCGGAGTAACACACAGTCTTCAAATAAAACAGTGCTACCTCTTGGTGGATATAGCACCCCGGTCGTACATGCACGAGAACCAGCCCTACCACACATAACCCAGACTCCCGCAGATTGTACCCCTACTGCGATGGACAGAGAACTAGCTTCACCCAATCTAACCCCAACCCTAGCAGAGTTCCTGTTGACACAGCACCATCTCCACCACAGAGCTCCCAAACAAGAGCAGTTAGTAAGGCAGCTCCAGTGCCCAAAGGGCCAGTACTACCACAATGAACCCCAACTCCACCAGTTAGTACACCTATTCCTATGGAGGAAGCACAACCAGCCAGTCGTAGTTTAGCATCTATCGCATTTGATGTTGTTAAATCCTATGTGTGTATCTTCCCATCTTGGAAATATTATACTAAAGATGAAGGAAAATGCCAATTGCAGGTGTTTGTCCAGGAGTTATGTGTAATTAATGTTATTCGTGGCAATTACTTTGCTTTGTCCCATACATCCTACCTCTATGATGGTTATAATACATCAAATTTTCCCATTTTTCTCTATAGAGAAGGACCGATTTGGAAACTCAGGATGAGGTAACCTGTGCTAATACCTCTGCTATATTCAAGAATGCTTGGTGGCAGTATTGGAATTACCTGAAGAAAACGTACTTCACCGGCAAAGAAACTCATCAAATTCCCTTACGTTCTCCTAAGACACATTTACTGCGATGACTGGGAATGCCTTGTTCTGTACTGGTCCCGAACCAAGAATGTGGTAAGGTCTATGAGCTCATTTTCTATTTTTAAGTACTATATTCTTGTGTCTTACTGTACTCTGTTCATGTAGAATGAGTGCCTAAACCTGAAGAACAACTGTTCTTATTTAAGATTCCATTACTATCGTGCATACTCCTTTGCTCTTGTATCACTGTATTTACTCATACAAACTTATTTTTAAATTGAAGGATCCAGTCGAAACTCCAATGGCACAATAGGTATGTTCACGCATGTTTCTTTAACAGGTTTGCTCTTATCAATAGCTCTGTTGATTTCAATTTCAATTGTGTATACAGTTGACTTCTCATATCATGCACATTACTAGCATCACAACAGAGCCAATAGTGTTGTTGTACATGTAGACCCGTGGTACCCATCTGAAATCTTGTTGTGTCGTGTATTTTCCCACGCTTTGTATTCTTTCACTGTTGCTTTATCTTGAACTGATATGATTTGAACCGTGTCTCTATTTTGATTTGGCAAGACAATGCAGTGAGCATAGGACATAGATATATGTATGTTTGATGCTTTTATTATGCACTAGTACTTGGCAATAGAAGACTTGGTAGTTTAATCATGTCCACCTTACTAATGAACTGGTTCACCAAAATGAGTTTCATATACTAGTACATGCTAAACCTGTTATCTGTCTGCTTGTTTCTTCTTTTAGAATGTTGACTGAATATTGGGGAAGAGTGCCTTATTAAGCAATGGTAAAGGAAGTAATGTAGATAAGGTTCAGGATAGTGAGACATCCTTGTTGGTCTCCAACAAAGTTGATAAAACAGCTAAGGAAGACTATCTTGAAGACAGTGAGACAACCCCAAATTCCTGTCTTGGTTTAGTGTTCGAGTTGTTAGAAATATGCCCTAGAGACAATAATAAATTAGTTATTATTATATTTCCTTGTTCATGATAATCGTTTATTATCCATGCTATAATTGTATTGATAGGAAACTCAGATACATGTGTGGGTACATAGACAACACCATGTCCCTAGTGAGCCTCTAGTTGACTAGCTCGTTGATCAACAGATGGTTACGGTTTCCTGACCATGGACATTAGATGTCGTTGATAACGGGATCACATCATTAGCAGAATGATGTGATGGACAAGACCCAATCCTAAGCCTAGCACAAAGATCGTAGTTCGTATGCTAAAGCTTTTCTAATGTCAAGTATCATTTCCTTAGACCATGAGATTGTGCAACTCCCGGATACCGTAGGAATGCTTTGGGTGTACCAAACGTCACAACGTAACTGGGTGGCTATAAAGGTGCACTACAGGTATCTCCGAAAGTATCTGTTGGGTTGGCACGAATCGAGACTGGGATTTGTCACTCCGTGTAAACGGAGAGGTATCTCTAGGCCCACTCGGTAGGACATCATCATAATGTGCACAATGTGACCAAGGGGTTGATCACGGGATGATGTGTTACGGAACGAGTAAAGAGACTTGCCGGTAACGAGATTGAACAAGGTATCGGGATACCGACGATCGAATCTCGGGCAAGTACAATATCGCTAGACAAAGGGAATTGTATACGGGATTGATTGAGTCCTTGACATCGTGGTTCATCCGATGAGATCATCGTGGAACATGTGGGAGCCAACATGGGTATCCAGATCCCGCTGTTGGTTATTGACCGGAGAACGTCTCGGTCATGTCTGCATGGTTCCCGAACCCGTAGGGTCTACACACTTAAGGTTCGATGACGCTAGGGTTATAAAGGAAGTTTGTATGTGGTTACCGAATGTTGTTCGGAGTCCCGGATGAGATCTCGGACGTCACGAGGAGTTCTGGAATGGTCCGGAGGTAAAGATTTATATATGGGAAGTCCTATTTTGGCCACTGGAAAATGTTCGGGATTTTTCGGTATTGTACCGGGAAGGTTCTAGAAGGTTCTGGAGTGGGGCCCACCTGCATGGGGGACCCACATGAACGTGGGTAGTGGGGTCAAGGCCCCACACCCCTGGTCAAGGCGCACCAAGATACCCCCTTAGAAGGAATAAGATCATATCCCGAAGGGATAAGATCAAGATCCCTAAAAAGGGGGGATAACAATCGGTGGGGAAGGAAATGATGGGATTTCTTTCCTCCCACCTTTGCCAATGCCCCAATGGACTTGGAGGGCAAGAAACCAGCCCCCTCCACCCCTATATATAGTGGGGAGGCGCATGGGAGCTACAGGCTTCCCCTGGCGCAGCCCTCCCCCTCTCCCAAGTACTCCTCCTCTCCCGCGGTGCTTGGCGAAGCCCTGCAGGATTGCCACGCTCCTCCACCACCACCACGCCGTCGTGCTGCTGCTGGACGGAGTCTTCCCCAACCTCTCCCTCTCACCTTGCTGTATCAAGGCATGGGAGACGTCACCGGGCTGTACGTGTGTTGAACGCGGAGGTGTCGTCCGTTCGGCACTAGGATCTCTAGTGATTTGGATCACGACGAGTACGACTCCTTCAACCCCGTTCTCTTGAACGCTTCCTCTTAGCGATCTACAAGGGTATGTAGATGCACTCTCCTTCCCCTCGTTTCTAGTCTCTCCATAGATAGATCTTGGTGTTGCGTAGAAAATTTTGAATTTCTGCTACGTTCCCCAACAGTGGCATCATGAGCTAGGTCTATTGCGTAGATTCTTTGCACGAGTAGAACACAAAGTAGTTGTGGGCGTTGATTTTGTTCAATATGCTTACCGTTACTAGTCCAATCTTGTTTTGACGGTATTGTGGGATGAAGCGGACCGGACCGACCTTACACGTACACTTACGTGAGACAGGTTCCACCTATTGACATGCACTTGGTGCATAAGGTGGCTAGCGGGTGCCAGTCTCTCCCACTTTAGTCGGAATGGATTCGATGAAAAGGGTCCTTATGAAGGGTAAATAGCAATTGACATATCACGTTGTGGTTTTTGCGTAGGTAAGAAACGTTCTTGCTAGAAACCCATAGCAGCCACGTAAAACATGCAAACAACAATTACAGGACGTCTAACTTGTTTTTGCAGGGTATGCTATGTGGTGTGATATGGCCAAGAAGAATGTGATGAATGATATGTGATGTATGAGATTGATCATGTTCTTGTAATAGGAATCACGACTTGCATGCCGATGAGTATGACAACCGGCAGGAGCCATAGGAGTTGTCTTAATTTATTGTATGACCTGCGTGTCATTAAACAACGCCATGTAATTACTTTACTTTATTGCTAACTGGTAGCCATAGTAGTAGAAGTAATAGTTGGCGAGATAACTTCATGAAGACACGATGATGGAGATCATGGTGTCATGCCGGTGACGATGATGATCATGGAGCACCGAAGATGGAGATCAAAAGGAGCAATATGATATTGGCCATATCATGTCACTATTTGATTGCATGTGATGTTTATCATGTTTATACATCTTATTTGCTTAGAACGACGGTAGTAAATAAGATGATCCCTCATTAAAATTTCAAGAAAGTCTTCCCCCTAACTGTGCACCGTTGCGAAAGTTCGTCGTTTCGAAGCACCACGTGATGATCTGGTGTGATAGATTCTTACGTTCACATACAACGGGTGTAAGCCAGATTTACACACGCAAAACACTTAGGTTAACTTGACGAGCCTAGCATGTACAGACATGGCCTCGGAACACAAGAGACCGAAAGGTCGAGCATGAGTCATATAGTAGATACGATCAACATGAAGATGTTCACCGATGATGACTAGTCCGTCTCACGTGATGATCGGACACGGCCTAGTTGACTCGGATCATGTAATCACTTAGATGACTAGAGGGATGTCTATCTGAGTGGGAGTTCATAAGATGAACTTAATTATCCTGAACATAGTCAAAAGATCTTTGCAAATTATGTCGTAAGCTCGCGCTTTAGTTCCACTGTTTAGATATGTTCCTAGAGAAAATATAGTTGAAAGTTGACTGCAGCGATTATGCGGACAGTAGAAAGCTTATGTCCTTAATGCACCGCTCAGTGTACTGAACCCCAAACGTCGTTTGTGGATGTTGCGAACATCGGACATACACGTTTTGATAACTACATGATAGTTCAGTTAAACGGTTTAGAGTTGAGGCACCAAAGATGTTTTCGAAACATTGCGGAACATATGAGATGTTTCGAGGGCTGAAATTGGGATTTCAGGCTCGTGCCCACGTCAAGAGGTATGAGACCTTCAACGATTTTCTTAGCCTGCAAACTAAGGGAGAAAAGCTCAATCGTTGAGCTTGTGCTCAGATTGTCTGAGTACAAAAATCACTTGAATCGAGTGGGAGTTGCTCTTCCAGACGAGATAGTGATGTTTCTCCAAAGTCATTGCCACCAAGCTGCTAGAGCTTCGTGATGAACTATAACATATCAGGGATAGATACGATGATCCTTGAGATGTTCGCGATGTTTGACACCGCGAAAGTAGAAATCAAGAAGGAGCATCAATTGTTGATGGTTAGTGAAATCACTAGTTTCAAGAATGGCAAGGGTAAGAAGGGATACTTCATGAAACGGCAAATCAGCTGCTGCTCTAGTGAAGAAACCCAAGGTTGAACCCAAACCCGAGACTAAGTGCTTCTGTAATAAGGGGAACAGTCACTGGAGCAGAATTACCCTAGATACTTGGTAGATGAGAAGGTTGGCAAGGTCGATAGAAGTATATTGGATATACATTATGTTAATGTGTACTTTACTAGTAGTCCTAGTAGCACCAGGGTATTAGATACCGGTTCGGTTGCTAAGTGTTAGTAACTTGAAAAAAAGCTACGGAATAAACGGAGACTAGTTAAAGGTGAGCTGACGATATGTGTTGGAAGTGTTTCCAAGCTTGATGTGATCAAGCATCGCACGCTCCCTCTACCGTCGAGATTGGTGTTAAACCTAAATAATTGTTATTTGGTGTTTGCGTTGAGCATAAACCTGATTGGATTATGTCTATCGCAATATGGTTATTCATTTAAGGAGAATAATGGTTACTCTGTTTATTTGAATAATACCTTCAATGGTCTTGCACCTAAAGTGAATAGTTTATTGAATCTCGATCGTAGTGATACACATGTTCGTGCCAAAAGATATAAGATAGTAATTATATAGTACCACCTACTTGTGGCACTGCCATTTGAGTCATATTGGTATGAAACGCATGAAGAAGCTCCATGTTGATGGATCTTTGGACTCACTCGTTTTTGTAAAGTTTGAGACATGCGAACTATGTCTATTGGTGTATATGCATGAAGAAACTCCATGCAAATGGACCGTTTGGACTCACTTGATTTTGAATCACTTGAGACATGCAAATCATACCACATGGGCAAGATGACTGAAAGCCTCGTTTTCAGTAAAATGGAACAAGAAAGCAACTTGTTGGAAGTAATACATTTTGATGTGTGCAGTCCAATGAGTGCTGAGGCACGCAGTGGATATCGTTATGTTCATACTTCACGGATGATTTGAGTAGATACTGGGTATATTACTTGATGAAACACAAGTCTGAATTATTGAATGATTCAAGTAATTTCAGAGTGAAGTTGAAGATCATCGTGACAAGAGGATAAAATGTCTATGATATGATCATAGAGATGAGTATCTGAGTTACGAGCTTTGGCACGCAATTAAGACATTGTGGAAATTGTTTCACAATTAATACCGCCTGGAACACCATAGTGTGATGGTGTGTCCGAACATCATAGTTGCACCCTATTGGATATGGTACGTACCATGATGTCTCTTATCAAATTACCACTATCGTTCATGGGTTAGGCATTAGAGACAACCGCACTCACTTAAATAGGGCACCACGTAATTCCGTTGAGACGACACCGTTTTGAACTATGGTTTGGAGAAACCTAAGTTGTCGTTTCTTAAAAGTTTGGGGCTGCGACGCTTATGTGAAAAAGTTTCAAGTTGATAAGCTCGAACCCAAAGCGGATAAAATGCATCTCCATAGGACACCCAAAACAAGTTGGGTATACCTCCTAACTCAGATCCGAAAGCAATAGGGCTTGTTTCTTAAATCGGGTCCTTTCTCGAGGAAAAGCTTGTCTCGGAAAGTTGAGTGGGAGCATGGTAGAGACTTGATGAGGTTATTGAACCGTCACTTCAACAAGTGTGTAGCAGGGCACAGGAAGTTGTTCCTGTGGCGCCTGCACCAATTGAAGTAGAAGCTTATGATAGTAATCATGAAGTTTTGGATCAAGTCACTACCGTACCTCGTAGGGTGACAAGGATGCGTACTACTTCAGAGTGGTACAGTAATCCTGTCTTGAAGGTCATGTTGCTAGACAACAATGAACCTACGAGCTATGGAGAAGCGATGGTGGGCCCAAATTCCGACAAATGGTTAGAAGCCATGAAACGAGATAGGATCCATGTATCAGAACAAAGCATGGACTTTGGTGGACTTGCCCAATGATCGGCAAGCCATTGAGATAAATGAATCTTTAAGAAGAAGACGGACGTGGATGGTAATGTCACCATCTATGAAGCTCGACTTGTGGCGAAGAGTTTTTCACAAGTTCAAGGAGTTGACTACGATGAGATTTTCTCATCCGGAGCGATGCTTAAGTCCGTCAGAATCATGTTAGCATTAGCTGCATTTATGAAATCTGGCAGATGGATGTCAAAATGAGTTTCCTTACCAGTCTTCGTAAGGAAAGGTCATATGTGATACAATCAGAAAGGTTTTGTCGATCCTAAGGATGCTAAAAGGTATGCTAGCTCCAGTGATCCTTCCATGGACTGGAGTAAGCATCTCGGAGTTGGAATGTACGCTTTGATGAGATGATCAAAGATTTTGGGTTTATACAAAAGTTTATGAGAAACTTGTATTTCCAAAGAAGTGAGTGGGAGCGCTATAGAATCTCTGATGAATATATGTTGTTGACATATTGTTGATCAGAAATGATGTAGAATTTCTAAAAAGCATATAGGGTTATTTGAAAAGTATTTTTCAAGGGAAAACCTGGATTAAGCTACTTGAACATTGAGCATCAAGATCTATGAGGATAGATCAAAACCGCTTAATGGTACTTTCAAATGAGCATATACCTTGACATGATCTTGAAGGTGTTCAAGATGGATCAGTCAAAGAAGGAGTTCTTGCCTGAGATGTGAGGTACGAAGTTAAGTCTTAAAGCTCGACCACGGCAGAATAGAGAGAAAGGACGAAGGTCGTCCCCTATGCTTCAGACGTAGGCTCTATAGTATGCTATGCTGTGTACCGCACCGGAAGTGTGCCTTGCCATGAGTCAGTCAAGGGGTACAAGAATGATCCAGGAATGGATCATTGGACAGCGGTCAAAATTGTCCTTGGAGTAAATAAGGACATGTTTCCCGATTATGGAGGTGATAAAGAGTTCGGCGTAAAGGGTTACGTCGATGCAAGCTTTAACACCTATCCGAGTGACTCTGAGTAGCAAACCGGATACGTATAGTGGAGCAACCATTTGGAATAGCTCCAAGTGGAGCGTGGAAGCATCATTTACAGAATGACCTAGAGATTTGCGAAGTACAGACCCGTTGACTAAAACCTCTCTCACAAGCAAATCATGATCAAACCCCAGAACTCACTGAGTCTTAATCACATGATGATGTGAACTAGTTTAATGACACTAGTAAACTCTTTGGATGTTGGTCACATGGCGATGTGACATGTGAATGTTAATCACATGACGATGTGAACTAGATTATTGACTCTAGTGCAAGTGGGAGACTGTTGGAAATATGCCCTAGAGACAATAATAAATTAGTTATTATTATATTTCCTTGTTCATGATAATCGTTTATTATCCATGCTATAATTGTATTGATAGGAAACTCAGATACATGTGTGGGTACATAGACAACACCATGTCCCTAGTGAGCCTCTAGTTGACTAGCTCGTTGATCAACAGATGGTTACGGTTTCCTGACCATGGACATTAGATGTCGTTGATAACGGGATCACATCATTAGCAGAATGATGTGATGGACAAGACCCAATCCTAAGCCTAGCACAAAGATCGTAGTTCGTATGCTAAAGCTTTTCTAATGTCAAGTATCATTTCCTTAGACCATGAGATTGTGCAACTCCCGGATACCGTAGGAATGCTTTGGGTGTACCAAACGTCACAATGTAACTGGGTGGCTATAAAGGTGCACTACAGGTATCTCCGAAAGTATCTGTTGGGTTGGCACGAATCGAGACTGGGATTTGTCACTGCGTGTAAACGGAGAGCTATCTCTGGGCCCACTCGGTAGGACATCATCATAATGTGCACAATGTGACCAAGGGGTTGATCACGGGATGATGTGTTACGGAACGAGTAAAGAGACTTGCTGGTAACGAGATTGAACAAGGTATCGGGATACCGACGATCGAATCTCGGGCAAGTACAATACCGCTAGACAAAGGGAATTGTATACGGGATTGATTGAGTCCTTGACATCGTGGTTCATCCGATGAGATCATCGTGGAACATGTGGGAGCCAACATGGGTATCCAGATCCGCTGTTGGTTATTGACCGGAGAACGTCTCGGTCATGTCTGCATGGTTCCCGAACCCGTAGGGTCTACACACTTAAGGTTCGATGACTCTAGGGTTATAAAGGAAGTTTGTATGTGGTTACCGAATGTTGTTCGGAGTCTCGGATGAGATCCCGGACGTCACGAGGAGTTCCGGAATGGTCCGGAGGTAAAGATTTATATATGGGATGTCCTATTTTGGCCACCGGAAAATGTTCGGGATTTTTCGGTATTGTACCGGGAAGGTTCTAGAAGGTTCCGGAGTGGGGCCCACCTGCATGGGGGACCCACATGAACGTGGGTAGTGGGGTCAAGGCCCCACACCCCTGGTCAAGGCGCACCAAGATCCCCCCTTAGAAGGAATAAGATCATATCCTGAAGGGATAAGATCAAGATCCCTAAAAAGGGGGGATAACAATCGGTGGGGAAGGAAATGATGGGATTTCTTTCCTCCCACCTTTGCCAACGCCCCAATGGACTTGGAGGGCAAGAAACCAGCCCCCTCCACCCCTATATATAGTGGGGAGGTGCATGGGAGCTACAGGCTTCCCCTGGCGCAGCCCTCCCCCTCTCCCAAGTACTCCTCCTCTCCCGCGGTGCTTGGCGAAGCCCTACAGGATTGCCACGCTCCTTCACCACCACCACACCATCATGCTGCTGTTGGACGGAGTCTTCCCCAACCTCTCCCTCTCACCTTGCTGGATCAAGGCATGGGAGACGTCACCGGGCTGTACGTGTGTTGAACGCGGAGGTGCCATCCGTTCGGCACTAGGATCTCCAGTGATTTGGATCACGATGAGTACGACTCCTTCAACCCCGTTCTCTTGAACGCTTCCGCTTAGAGATCTACAAGGGTATGTAGATGCACTCTCCTTCCCCTTGTTGCTAGTCTCTCCATAGATAGATCTTGGTGTTGCGTAGAAAATTTTGAATTTCTGCTACATTTCCCAACACGAGTTACTGGCCACTACTGCTTGCACAAGCTATTCAAACCCACTGTCTGAATCAGTTCGGTTTCTTGAGTCTCAACTACAAGCTGAAAGACATATATCAGATGTGCTGCGACAAGAAGCGGAAGGACTGCGGAAGTCCGTGGAGCATTCGGATGCATACTTTCTGGTGCAACAGCAAGCGTTGGAGGATTTTAGCACCAAACAGGACAAAGCTAATAAGCTTGCTAAGCTTATTGCCAGCATGGTGGATACCCAGGATAATGTTTCTTGAGGTCTTCTGAAATTGTTTCAGTTATGCTCTTGTTTTGCTGCCTCGTTTATTTGCACTGGTGGCCAATTTTGACGGCCAGTGTATGTAATGTGCTGCTTTGTAACCTATATTTGCACTGGTGGCGAACTTTGATGCCCAGTGGATGTAATATTTGTAATAGCGGTAATAGGCTAGCGTTAGTTGTTTGCTTATTTATTTCCTTATTGTCTTGTTTAGTTGTTTGCTTGTAGTCACTGCAGTTCTTTTTCCGTGTTTTTCTAGTGGCCACAATATTTTTGGTAACTAGGCCACAATAATCATGGCAACACACGGCTGTTATAACCTGGGCCTCCTGCGGGCTGTATGATCCATGGGCCTTCTATGGGCCGTAGGATCCATTGGTCTTCTATACGGGCCGTAGGATCCATAGGCCTTGTACACGCCGTAGGATCCATGGGCCTTCTACGGGTTGTAGGATCCATGGACTTTCTATGGGTCGTACGGTCCATGGGCCTTCTACGGGCCATTGGATCCATTGGTATTCTACGGGCCGTAGGATCCATGGGCCTTCTACGGGGCATATAATCATTTCGCCAATCATGGGTCGTACTATTCGTGGACCATAACGGGCCATTAATAGGCCGTATTTGATAACTCTATGAAAACAGCCGAACGGTTTTTTTTGCCGTTAATAGGTCGTTAATCGGCCGTATTTGATGATGCTATGAAAGCAGCCCAATGGGTTAACGGGCCACAAACGGGCCGAATGTAACCATGGGCTAAATTTGGCTCACAAACGAAACAGGCCAGTAACAGACTAGAAATGACCCCAAGAATAAATGGGCCCTTAGAAGGCCGAAAGTTAACACGGGGTGGAAACGGCGGAAGGAATAATGGGTCGTTAATGGGTATAAAGGGATACACTATTCATTATGGGCCAGTTTCATCTCGGGCCTTTAATGGGACTAGAGTTACAAAGGGCCTCATATGGGCCGAAAGACATCATGGGCCATACATGGGCCAGAAGTTACAACGGGCTGGAAACATATTGGATGGCCCAGATGAAGCTACTGGGCTTAATTCCGATAGGCTGTAACTGGCCGAGTGTTAGCAGGCCGTAAATGGGCGATATACGAACATGCCGTTAACAGGCTTTCCGTGGGCCGGCCCGTTACCTTTTGACCAAGTCAAACGGGTCGTCCTTTTCACCGGAATGGGCCTATGTTGGGCCGTGCCACGTGTCGACGTATCATAGGCGCCTCCTGTCCAATGAGTGGATGACATCTGGCCCACCGTGGAGCAAACACGTGTTTCCTCCGGCCAATGAGAATTTTACACGTGGAAAATCCCCATTGGTCCGGGCTGTTAACGGGTTATCGAATCCAAAACCGGACCCGATAGCTTAAGGTGTCCGGTTACTGTGGATGCCACGTGTCGGTCACCCTTGACGAAAGCACTTCTATGACGCGCGATTTATCGTCATGGAAGTGGACACTTCCGTGATGATAATTTTGGTAGTGTCATGGAACACTTCTACGACAGCACAGGTATGACTATCTTGATTCTGTCATAAAATCGTCATGGATGTACATGCATGACAGAAAACGTGACCTACTACGACAAACACATATCATCACGGAAGTGTATTTTCTTGTAGTGATTGTTGAGCAATTAAAAAAGGAAGCCTCTGGAACAAACTGGCATGGTGGCCGCTGCCGGCGTCGTCCATCCCCATGCCTTCGCTCAGTTCGACCACCAATCACCACCACACCCCACTCCTCTTCACCTTATCTCCTATTTCTTGAGATATCATTAGTTTTTACACATGGGATTACTCCCGCATGGGTCAATCACAACAAGTGTTTTATAAAAAAATGCATCTTGATGTTCCGTGCAATGCAAGTACATCTTGCTAGTGCTCCTACAGAAGACTAAGTTGGTGATGATGGTGTGTCTGCCATCCGTCATTTTTTACCATTAGATCTACATCTAATGACTATGAGGTAAGTTGTTGCCTTTTCTCACCAACATCCCACTTCTCTACCAATTTGTAGAAAAACCCATATATAGTATCTTAACACCAACCACATCCCTCCCTCACCTCACCAAAACAGCCCAAGGAATATATTCTGATTGAAACATAATATGTATTTAGTGATATATGTATATCAAAATTAGAGTGTTTTGTATCAAGTTTGTGAATAAGTATTATTCTAATTATGACCCATTTCAATGCACATGAACATTGCTAGTATTTCCAACCATGCAAAAAAATTCCTAGTATTTCCATAGTTTCGAGTATTCCATTAAGATATTAGTCACTCATGGTTGATATTTACTTTCAATCACGTACACATATGCACTATGTAACTAGCCTTGCTTATTGGCTTCCAAAGCTTCACTTTCACTCATACTTACAATTTGTAGAGTATTTAACAAAAAACTACCACTTTGAACCAGCCCTAGGAAGAAACTATTGTACAAAAAAATAGCAAAAACATACCCAAAATTTCTTAATCCACACCAAAAACTATTACCTAGTGTCGATTAGGCTCGTTTAAACCCGTTTATGACAGGGTTGGCCCACACGTTTGTGCTGACAAGGCAGCTTAAACCAACACATTTTGTATGACCGTTGACACGAGGGACCCACATCTGACCTTCTATCATGTTATTCCCCTTCAAATCATTATTTTTCCTAAACATTACTTCAAATAGTACTGATGCGTGTTCGTCGGTGGCGTCGGTGACGAGCGAGTTGGCCGCCGCTCCGCCGGACGGGCCGGACGCTGCGCTGGCCTCCGCACGGGTTGGCAGGCTGGCCCGAGCGTGACTCACGAGCGAGCAAGCCGCCGCGCTGGCCTTCGCTCGAGCTAGATGGCTGGCCTTACCGCGGTGCGTGCGAGCAAGCCGCCGTGCTGCCATGCCAATCTAGCTAGCAAACCTTGCAGACAAGAAGCTGGATGGAGCTATCTTGGCTAGCTAGCAGCCGCGAGCGTCGGACAGAGCTGGCATCCAGTCTCCGCAATATGGGCTCCAAACCGCTAGCGGTTTTGACCTCACTTTCTGCAGGGTGGTAGCTGCGTCCCATGGTCGAGGATGACTAGGTGGACGGGCCAAAGATAGGAGGTCACTCGGGAATTTTTGTGTAGACTGACATGTAGGTCCCACAAGTCATAACGACTAACTTGTCGGTCGAATAGAAGGCGTTGACTTAAGGGGCAACATGGGTTGAAACGTGCCTATAACGGCACTTTATAGAGTAGTCATTTCTTGGTAGGGCTGGTTGGTAAGGGCAAGTACAATGGTTGATAAGGTAGTCTTATCTTAAGTCTGCCACGTATGCAAGTGCTAGTAGTTTCTTGGCATTATTAGTGGTTTCTTGGCATTATTAGTGGTTTCTTGTAAGGAACAATGTACTAGTAGCGACAAAAGGCGATTCTAGGTTGCGATGTACTCCAACTAGTACTACTAGTGGTCGCGGGAGTGTATACCTCGTTTTGTGGGTTCGATCCTGGTCGAACGCACGGCGGCCTTTTTTTAAATAGTAACTTCGCCCCAAGCCAACATTGTACACGGGTAGTTTGAGCTTTGAAGTCAAACAGACGTGCAACACCACAATCTGGGTGCATTGGATAGCCTAGCCACGTGAACGGGTTTTCCTTCCCATCATCTCGTGGCTCGCGTGCTCGCCCTAGCCGCACTTCGCTTGCAGCTTCCTCGTCAGCTAGTAGCATATTTAAACTAGCACCTCCCAATTAAGCCCGAGGAGCCGGAAAAGCCTGATGTGGCATTGGGAACTGTGCAATATGGCTCTATACGTAAAGTGCTACTAGTACTCTACTACTCTGTAGCTTGTGGCGTTGCACGCATGGACTTCACTCCATTATTGGCTCTATAAAAGAAATTCCTCTTGACATGATTTTTTTTAAACGGAGGCAAAAGCTTTGCCTCATCTCATTCATAAAGAATGAACTACTAACAAAGTTAGACGAGATCCATTACACCTCCACAAATGGAAGCGAAAAGCCTAGTCTCGCTGTATCAAATAACTCAAATGTTCTGCCCCCACAGTAATCGTCGCTGATAAACAGGCTGCTAGTGTGTGCGTGAGAGGAGCAGCTGAGTAGGCCAGCTACGCGCTTGAATAGAGCACCGAGAGTACCCACTACGTAGGTGTACTTTCCCTGCATTGATAGTATATCGATGGTTCTAGAGAATAGTAGTACCCTCCACTTCCAACTGTAGCTCCTTGGCCCTGAGAATCAAGAGTTCAAAACTGGTGCACTATACTAGAAGTACAGTACATCGCACTACTAGTTGAGAAAGTAGTACTAGTACTGCTACAGTACGAGTATGTAGTAAATAATAGCCTCACTCCTTTGCTAAGGAACGATCGAGGAGCTACAGTTGGAAGGGACGAGGCCCTACGGTCACTACGCTCTTATCTCCTCCTCGCCAGTTCCCCTCCCCCCGAAGAGAAGGCAGTTTGCCGCTGCTCCCATGGATTCGCCAGGCGGTTCTCCTCCTCGTCAGGGCTGGGAGACCTTGGATGGCGATCCTCTGGGAGAAATCGCACGCCGCTCCAACGTCCTCACTGCCGCAAGACTCGGTGCTTCCTCACCAACTTTTCCAAGACGGTGCTTAAACAAGCTTGGGAAAAGGCCATGCTTGTTGGTCTTCCATGCATCCTCGAGGAGAAGGTTCTTCTATGGGACAATCCTTCGAACAGTCCACCGCTCCATGGCCATGGTTGCACGTTGACTCCGCTAGAGTTGTCGACATTGGGAGGTAGTCGAATTTTGTTCGATGAGCAGGTCAGTCATGGAGTTTGATCATGTAGTACTTAGTTATTCCATTTCCATCCCGTAATTTCTCCGCTGCCCGCTGTCTTATATATAGGTTTGGGTTGGTGCCAACGAAGATTGGCTTGCATACCTTCGGCCGGATACCACCATCATTTTGCACAACATCCACAGCAGTGCGGCCATTCCCGCAGACCCCTTCTCCACCATTGTGATCGGCCTTCCGGACTGGCTAGGCTTGAATACGTATGATGATGCCTACATGAGATTGAAGAAGATAGCAATTGCGGACCCGCCGACAAAGCAACACGGCTACGATGATTACTATCTAATCGTGGTGTTCGACATAAGGTTTGCCATCAATGCAAGAGGCAGTAACGGCAGAGGCAGGCGCATGTTGGTCGCGGCAGATTTGTACCCCTACACGTTCAAAGACGCTGTGCGCCATCTAGGCCGCATCTTCGCGGTGACTGATATGTCTCCAACGTATCTACTTTTCCAAACAATTTTGCCCTTGTTTTGGACTCTAACTTGCATGATTTGAATGAAACTAACCCGGACTGACGCTGTTTTCAGCAGAACTGCCATGATGTTGTTTTATGTGTAGAAAAGAAAAGTTCTCGGAATGTCCTGAAAATCCACAGAGGCACTTTTTGGATTAATAAGAATTTATGGGCGAAAGAAATATACCAGGGGGCCCAGGGCCTGCCCACGAGACAGGGGGCGTGCCCCCCTGTAGGGCGCGCCCCCTATCTCGTGGGCCCCCTAGACCTCCACCGACCTCAACTCCAACTCCATATATTCATGTTCGGGGAGAAAAAAATCAGAGAGAAAGTTTCATCGCGTTTTACGACACGGAGCCGCCGCCAAGCCCTAATCTCTCTCGGGAGGGCTGATCTGCAGTCCGTTCGGGGCTCCGGAGAGGGGGATTAGTCGTCGTCGTCGTCATCAACCATCCTCCATCACCAATTTCATGATGCTCACCGCCGTGCATGAGTAATTCCATCGTAGGCTTGCTGGACGGTGATGGGTTGGATGAGATTTACCATGTAATCAAGTTAGTTTTGTTAGGGTTTGATCCCTAGTATCCACTATGTTCTGAGATTGATGTTGCTATCACTTTGCTATGCTTAATGCTTGTCACTAGGGCCCGAGTGCCATGATTTCAGATCTAAACCTATTATGTTTTCATGAATATATGTGTGTTCTTGATCCTATCTTGCAAGTCTATAGTCACCTATTATGTGTTATGATCCGACAACCCCGAAGTGAGAATAATCGGGATACTTCTCGGTGATGACCGTAGTTTGAGGAGTTCATGTATTCACTATGTGCTAATGCTTTGTTCCGGTTCTCTATTAAAAGGAGGCCTTAATATCCCTTAGTTTCCGCTAGGACCCCGCCTCCACGGGAGGGTAGGACAAAAGATGTCATGCAAGTTCTTTTCCATAAGCACGTATGACTATTTACGGAATACATGCCTACATTACATTGATGAATTGGAGCTAGTTCTGTGTCACCCTATGTTATAACTATTGCATGAGGAATTGCATCCGGCATAATTATCCATCACTGATCCATTGCCTACGAGCTTTTCACATATTGTTCTTCGCTTATTTACTTTTCCATTGCTACTGTTACAACTACTACAAAAACCCAAAAACATTTATCTTTACTTTTGCTACCGTTACCTTTATTATCATACCACTTTTGCTACTAAATACTTTGCTGCAGATACTAAGTTATCCAGGTGTGGTTGAATTGACAACTCAACTTCTAATACTCAAGAATATTCTTTGGCTCCCCTTGTGTCGAATCAATAAATTTGGGTTGAATACTTTACCCTTGAAAGCTATTGCGATCCCCTACACTTGTGGGTTATCAAGACTAATTTCTGGCGCTGTTGCCGGGGAGCATAGCTCTATTCTCTGAGTCACTTGGGATTTATATCTGTTGATCACTATGAAGAACTTGAAAGACGACCGAACTACTATTTTACCCTCAACTACGAGGGGAGGTAAGGAACTGCCATCTAGGTCTGCACTAGATTCTCCTTCCATTATTAGTAGGCTTGCGACACGTAAACCTGCTACTGCTATGAATTCTGATATGTCGCATGTTATTGATGATGCCACTTCTGCTATGCATGATGAAACTACTTCTGTGCGTGATACTACTTTGCCATTAGGTGAATTTCTTGATGAACAACTTGGTAGAGTTAGGGGGAATGAAATTACAGAAGATCCTATTACTGATGATAGTGATGATGAAGGTTCTCCCAATGATTATGTATTGCCTATTGTTCCTAAGGGTTATGTTATGAATGAAGAAGCTGCTAGGGAAATCTTTGCTTGCAATGATAGATATGATCTTAAGAAATTATTAGCTAAATGGAAGCAGCAGTCTCTTAATGCTAGAATGAAACCCGAACCTGCTTTTGCTACTTCACCTATCTGTGTTACTGATAAGGATTATGAATTCTCTGTTGATCCTAATATTATTACTTTAGTTGAATCTGATCCTTTTTATGGCCTTGAATTTGAAACTATTGTGGCACATCTTACCAAGTTGAATGATATAGCCACCCTATTTACTAATGATGAGAAGTGTCGCTGTTTTTATATCCTTAAGATATTTCCGTTCTCATTAAGGGGTGATGCTAAGACTTGGTATAATTCTCTTCCTCCTGGTTGTGTGCATAGTCCCCAGGATATGATTTATTACTTCTCTGCTAAATATTTCCCTGCTCCTAAGAAACAAGCTGCCTTGCGGGAAATATATAATTTTGTGCAAATCAAAGAAGAGTGTCTCCCACAAGCTTGGGGGAGGCTCCTCCGGTTACTTAATGCTTTGCCTGATCATCCTCTCAAGAAAAATGAAATACTTGATATCTTTTATAATGGACTAACCGATGCTTCCAAGGACTACTTGGATAGTTGTGCTGGTTGTGTTTTTAGGGAAAGAACAGTCGACGAAGCTGAAATATTATTGAATAATATGTTGACTAATGAAAATAATTTGACTCTTCCTGAGCCAGTTCCTGAAGTAATTCCTGAACCAATTGAGCCAACTCCTGAGCCTATTCCTAAACCCACTCCGAAGAAGAGAGGTGTTTTATTTCTCATTCCTGAAGATATCCAAGAGGCAAAGAAATCAATGAAAGAAAAAGGTATTAAAGCTGAGGATGTTAAGAATTTACCTCCTATTGAAGAAATACATGGTCTTAATATACCGCCTGAAGAACCACATTGTCTTGATAACCCGACACAGGTAGTAAAGGTAAATTCTCTCTGTAGATATGATAAAGTTGAAATTCCCTCTACTAAATTTCATAGCCCATGCTTAGATGAATTTGATGACTTTATGGCTAGACAAGAAAGTTTTAATGCTTATGTTGGTAGAGAGTTAAAGAATAATGCTTTCGAGATAGGACGTGTAAGCGATAATCTGGCTAGAGTTAAAGATGAACTTCACCTCGTTAGCAAATATACTTCTATGGTTGCTACTCAAGCTGAGCAAGTACTCAAAGCTCAAAGTGATTTGCTTGATGAATTAAATAATAAAAATGACTTTGCTGTTAGAGTGGCTACTAGAACTGGTAGAATAACTCAGGAACCTTTGTATCCTGAAGGCCACCCTAAGAGAATCAAGCAAGATTCTCAGAGAAATAATTTAGAGGCACCTAGTTCTTCTAAAAAGAAGAAGAAAAAAACAATAGGGCTTTGCATGCTTCTAGTGAACCTACTGTAGACACACCTGAGAATCCCAATGATATTTCTATTTCTGATGCTGAAACTCAATCAGGTGATGAACATGAACCTAGTGATAATGTTAATGATAATGTTCATGTTGATGCTCAACCTAGCAAAAACAATGATGTAGAAATTGAACCTGTTGTTGATCTTGATAACCCACAATCAAAGAATTAACGTTATGATAAGAGAGATTTTGTTGCTAGGAAGCACGATAAAGAAAGAACCATGGGTTCAGAAACCCATGCCCTTTCCTCCTAAACCATCCAAGTCAAAGGATGATGAGGATTTTGAGCGCTTTGCTGAAATGATTAGGCCTATTTTCTTACGTATGCGTTTAACTGATATGCTGAAAGTAAATCCTTATGCTAAGTATATGAAGGATATCATTACAAATAAAAGAAAGATACCAGAAGCTGAAATTTCCACCATGCTTGCTAATTACACTTTTAAGGGTGGAATACCAAAGAAACTTGGAGACCCGGGTGTGCCAACTATACCATGCTCCATTAAAAGAAATTATGTTAGAACTGCTTTATGTGATCTTGGAGCCGGTGTTAGTGTTATGTCTCTCTCTTTATGTCGTAGACTTGAATTGAATAAGTTGACACCTACTGAAATATCTTTGCAAATGACTGATAAATCAACTGCTATACCTGTCGGTATTTGTGAGGATGTGCCTGTTGTGGTTGCAAATGTCACTATCTTAACGGACTTTGTTATTCTTGATATTCCCGAGGACGATAGTATGTCTATTATCCTTGGTAGACCTTTTCTTAATACTGTAGGGGCTGTTATTGATTGCAACAGAGGCAATGTCACTTTTCATGTTAATGGTAATGAGCATACGGTACACTTTCCGAGGAAACAATCTCAAGTTCATAGCATCAATTCTATTGGACAAGTTCCAACTATTATTATTGGAGGTTTTGAATTTCCTCTCCCTACTGTCAAGAAAAAGTATGATATTCTTATTGTTGGGGATTTTCATATCCCCGTTGAGGTAACTTAGTGTTATTCAAAATTTCTCCGGTTCCGTGTTATTCAGAATGAGTTTGTTAACAAGACTTGATCAACCTTGTTAGTGGATTCATTTTGATGATCATGAGATGGATGAAACTAGAAGGCACAACCTTCTGTACCCACTTTTTACTTTCTGTTATTTAGAATAAATAAAGAAAAAAATAGTATTATCCATCTATTTTCTTAATTATCCGTGCATTAAAAAAGAGTCCAAAAATAAAAGTGCTCCAAATGCCCTGCAAATTTAGTATGATTTTTTCTGGAATATTTGAGGATTTTAGGCACTGAAAACACTACAGGAGGGGCAAGCACCAGGCCACGAGAGTGGAGGGCGCCCCCCCTATAGGGCACGTCCCCCTGTCTCGTGGGCCCCTGGTGGCCCCATCCACTTATGCCAGCACCCACACACTTCATCTTCTACCCAAAAAAATCACCATCCAGCTCAAGCACGAGTTCTAGCTCGTTTTGCTGCGATTTCGATCTCTTAGCTCAAAGCTCCATTCACAAAACTGCTTTGGGAGATTGTTGCTTGGTATGTGACTCCTCCATTGGTCCAATTAGTTTTTGTTCTAGTGCTTTATTCATTGCAAATTTTTGCTGCATAGGTGACCATGTTCTTGAGCTTGCATGTTAAATTTTTTGAGGTCCCAAGCAATTCCAATGCATGATATAGGCTCTAGGCACTTGTAGGAGTAGTTGTTATCAATCTTGTTTAGTTTTATTCACTTTTATTTTGAAGTTACTAAAATTTCAGAAATTTTCAGAAAAAAAGAATTATGCTTAGAAGAATGTACCAAGGTGATTCCTCGGCAAAGAAAGGACCAAGGATTGCTATACGTGAGCAAGATGTTGAATTGCCGAGGGACGCAAATGTACGGGCTTGTGAGTGGCCATCGATGATTTTATGGTCGAAGCAGGCTTCAAGGAGGAATTTGACGCGTATGTGCGTAATGCCGAGCTGGAGGACTTCTTACAAGATAAGTGTCCTCAATACTATCAATTGACTGATTCCTTTGTGCGGAGGTTCCAATATATCTGTGCGCGTAATTCTCCTAGTGTCATGTTTGATATTTATGATACATCTTATACCATGGATTTAGAGGATTTCACAACTGCTTGCAAACTCCCGCTGTGGGGTAATATTAATGATCCTCGCAAATCTGAATTTAGAGATTTTCTTGCTAGTATCACTATGGGAGAATCTAGGGACATAGCACAAGCTACCATAGGGAGCATTCATTTTCCTGCTATACATTATTTTGCTCTCTTTATTGGTAGATGCATTAACGGTAAAGACGAAGCTTGTCACATGTGTGTCCCTGATCTGTGTGTCCTCAAGAGTGTTGTTTCAGGTTATAAAGGTTATAACTTGGGGGCAATAGTTGCACGTAGGTTGCAGAATAATAGTAGAAAGGGAGATTTATTTCGAGGAATTTATGCAACCCGTGTGGCTAATTTTCTTAACATAGCCCCACGAGAGGGGGATATGATTTTACCTCCTGTTTATTTGGATAAAGAAGCTATGTGCAATCATCATTTTCTCGAGAGGAATGAACAATTCCTCCATTATCGACTAATCTATGACAGACGCAACGTCGTCCCTATTACTCTTCCTGCTCCCTACCTTTTTGATTATCAGGCAAAAGGAAGATATGTTGTCACCAGGGAAGAAGCAACTGAATACGAGAGGGGAATGGAGGCAGCTTGCCAACACGCTACTGCTTAGGAGGCGGTTGCCTCTGCATCTCAGTACAACCCCGGTTTCACTTATGGATATCAGCCAAGCGATCCTTGGTACTAGACCAACTTAGGCCAAAAGCCTAAGCTTGGGGGAGTACGTATTTCTCACCGACTTTAGTCGTTGGTGTTCATACTCTTTCATTGTATTATCCATGCTAGTTTAATTTTCTTTTTCTAGTTTTCTTCTTGTGTGTTTGATAAACCTTAAGAAAAACCAAAAAAATTAGTTAGTTTAATTTCCATGCTTGTAGTAGAAATTAAAATGAAAACCAAAAAAGATTTCTAGTTCTTCTCTTACTTGTTGGGAGCTTTCCCTTGTAAATAGTTTTATTTTATTTTCTTTCCTTTGGGGGTCGAGAAGACCGTATTGAAAATGCTTAGTGGCTCTTATATGCATGATTGTTTATTTAACTTAGAGCCCATATTACCTTGTCTTCTCTCTTGAGTTGAATGCTTGCAGATTCCAGCTTAGTCCAATGCACGTGCATTCTTATTATTATACACATTGTTCGGTCGTGCAAGTGAAAGGCAATAATGATGATATATGATGGACTTATTGGGATGAGAAAAGCTGGTATGAACTCGACCTCTCTTGTTTTTGTAAATATGATGAGTTCATCGTTTCTGAGTCAGCTATTATGAAGTAAACACATTCGCAATGACATTTAGAGATTATAGTTGCTTGTGCCATGCTTGATTGGCTATGAGTTATAATGGTTTACCTTGCGTGCCAACATGCTATTAGAATGATTATGATGTGATATGATGGGATGGTATCCTCCTTTAAATGTATTGAGTGACTCGACTTGGCACATGTTCACGCATGTAGTTGAATCAAATCAACATAGCTTTCACGATATTTATGTTCATGGTGGATTATATCCTACTCATGCTTGTATTCGGTGTGAATTAATTTTAATGCATGTTTACGACTGTTGTCGCTCTCTCAGTTGGTCGCTTCCCAGTCTTTTGCTAGCCTTCACCTGTACTAGCGGGAATACTGCTTGTGCATCCAAACTCCCTAAACCCCAAAGTTGTTCCATATGAGTCCACTATACCTACCTATATGCGGTATTTACCTGCCGTTCCAAGTAAATTTGTATGTGCCAAACTCCAAACCTTCAAATGAAATTCTGTTTTGTATGCTTGAGCAGCTCATGTTACAACTAGGGCTGCCTATATCTTCCATGCTAGGTGAGTTATTCTCAAGAGGAGTGGACTCCGCTCCTCATTCACGAGAAAGGGCCGGTAACCGGGATGCCCAGTCCCATGATCCAAAAAGATCAAAGCAAATCAAAATAATTAAACAAAACTCCCCCAGGGCTGTTGTATGTTGGAGGCACTCGTTGTTTCGAGCAAGCCATGGATTGATGCTTGTTGGTGGTTGGGGGAGTATAAACCTTTACCATTCTGTTTGGGAACTGCCTATAATGCATTTAGTATGGAAGATACAGCCATCTCATAGTTGTTGCATTGACAGTGAAAGTATGCCGCTCAAAATGTTATTCAATCTCTATTTTAAAATCGAGCTATGGCACCTCTACGAATCCCTGCTTCCCTCTGCGAAGGGCCTATCTATTTACTTTCATGTTGAGTCATCACCCTTCTTATTAAAAAGCACCCGCTAGAGAGCACACTATCATTTGCATTCATTATTATTGGTTTATATTGGGTATGACTTGACTGGATCTCTTTTACCATGAATTACAATGTTTAGTCAGTCCTTGATCTTTAAAGGTGCTCTGCAATTATGTTTTGCGGTCTCAGAAAGGGCTAGCGAGATACCATTTTATTATATCATTTTATATTATTTTGAGAAAGTGTTGTCATCCGAGTTTTATTATTATGGCTCGCTAGCTGATTATGTTATTGATATGAGTAATTGTGAGACCTATGTGTTATTGTGAGTATGGTTAGTTCATAGTATTTGCTGAAACTTGAATGCTGGCTTTTCATGTTTCAACAACAAGAGCAAACAGAGTTTGTAAAAGTTTTTCTTTATCACTTTCAGTTTATCAACTTAATTGCTTGAGGACAAGCAAAGGTTTAAGCTTGGGGGAGTTGATACGTCCCCAACGTATCTACTTTTCCAAACACTTTTGCCCTTGTTTTGGACTCTAACTTGCATGATTTGAATGAAACTAATCCGCACTGACGCTATTTTCAGCAGAACTGCCATGATGTTGTTTTATGTGTAGAAAAGAAAAGTTCTCGGAATGTCATGAAAATCCACGGAGGCACTTTTTGGAATTAATAAGAATTTCTGGGCGAAAGAAATATACCAAGGGGCCCAGGGCCTATCCGCGGGACAGGGGGCGCCCCCCTGTAGGGCACGCCCCCCTATCTCGTGGGCCCCCTGAACCTCCACCGGCCTCAACTCCAACTCCATATATTCACGTTCGGGGAGAAAAAAATCAAAGAGAAAGTTTCATCGCGTTTTACGACACGGAGCCGCCGCCAAGCCCTAATCTCTCTCGGGAGGGCCGATCTGGAGTCCGTTCGAGGCTCCTGAGAGGGGGATTTATCGCCATCGTCATCATCAACCATCCTCCATCACCAATTTCATGATGCTCACCACCGTGCGTGAGTAATTCCATCGTAGCCTTGCTGGACGGTGATGGGTTGGATGAGATTTACCATGTAATCAAGTTAGTTTTGTTAGGGTTTGATCCCTAGTATCCACTATGTTCTGAGATTGATGTTGCTATCACTTTGCTATGCTTAATGCTTGTCACTAGGGCCCGAGTGCCATGATTTCAGATCTGAACCTATTATGTTTTCATGAATATGTGTGTTCTTGATCCTATCTTGCAAGTCTATAGTCACCTATTATGTGTTATGATCCGACAACCCCGAAGTGACAATAATCGGAATACTTCTCGGTGATGGCCGTAGTTTGAGGAGTTCATGTATTCACTATGTGCTAATGCTTTGTTCCGATTCTCTATTAAAAGGAGGCCTTAATATCCCTTAGTTTCCGCTAGGACCCCGCTTCCACGAGAGGGTAAGGCAAAAGATGTCATGCAAGTTCTTTTCCATAAGCACGTATGACTATTTACGGAATACATGCCTACATTACATTGATGAATTGGAGCTAGCTCTGTGTCACCCTATGTTATAACTATTGCATGAGGAATTGCATCCGGCATAATTATCAATCACTAATCCATTGCCTACGAGCTTTTCACATATTGTTCTTCGCTTATTTACTTTTCCGTTGCTACTGTTACAACTACTACAAAAACCCAAAAACATTTATCTTTACTTTTGCTACCGTTACCTTTATTATCATACCACTTTTGCTACTAAATACTTTGCTGTAGATACTAAGTTATCCAGGTGTGGTTGAATTGACAACTCAACCGCGAATACTCAAGAATATTCTTTGGCTCCCCTTGTGTCGAATCAATAAATTTGGGTTGAATACTTTACCCTCGAAAGCTGTTGCAATCCCCTACACTTGCGGGTTATCAGTGACAAGCCAGGGGATTTGTTTCATCTGGTTGCCATCCTACAGTATGGGAGATTACAAGCGGAATGCTCAAACCATCATTTGCATCCTAACGGTATTCCATTATTTTGCAAGGACTAGTCATCCCCCGATCAGAATAAGATCACCGATTCTGGATGTGCATTTGCATCCGTGATTCGGTCTAACCTGGAACCTTGTAGCTGACTTTGTCATACTGGGATCAACTATCTTAGCAGTCGTTACCCATGGTACCACTGATGTGCAACATGGTCACACAATCTACCACGATTGGAATGTCACCATCTACCCAGTTATTCCATTTTGTACTATATTTTTTAACCCTCTCGCCTTCTCTTTCATTGTTGTACTACTTACTAGTACTAGTAGGAGTACTTTTTACCTTGGAGGATGCGTATAGCTAGCTAGGCCCTTGAAGACTTGAACCCACTAGTTGCCACCATTTTTGTTTTTCCATGTCTTACTATCTCATCCATGTAGCCAAGAGTGGCTATATATAATAAGCCGGTTATTTTACTTCCTCTATACCGGAGTAGTACTATTTGCTGCACAGTATTACTGACCGCCATATTTGAGCACAACATTATTATGCATGGACCTTGACTATGTACGTCACCATGTGTCCAGATCTGCCACATGTACCAGATGAACGATGCCAAGTTCGACCCCTGTGATGCTACGTGGGTGCCGAGGAACACTCTTGGAGACTACTCGCTTTTCATTGGGGACAGCTACCCTATTGTGAAGCGGATGCCACCTTCCGTGCACGACACCGAAGGCCTGTCGTTCATGAATCATGGTTGTCTCTTTAGTACGCACCGCCGGATGAATGACATGCTGGGACACGCTATCCCTGATTTATGCCGCTTTAGCTTGGATGAGTCTCCATCGTGTGGAACCGGACTAGAAAGCTACGACAATGATTCCCGTTGCCCACCGCTATGGATAGTGCCATCCATGAAGAACACCTGGGACTGGAACCTGGAGGAGGACATGTGGCCCATCTATAACGTGTAAGTGGAGTATGGTAAATTGTGAACGGTAGCGTTGTGAATATATGTAGACTAGTCGTGCACAAATTTATAACATGAATTGGAGATGAACTTGTGTGGCATACTGGCATTTGTCCTTTAGAATTTATTACTAGTAAATGTGTTATGTGTACGTGCAACTTGTGTGGTTGTTGCACGGGCTCCAACACGCTCTTTGAGAAAAAAAGGTGGAACAGCTTTGGATATAGGTGACATGGCGGCATCATACAGTAGCATCGTTCGCTATAATTGTAGTATACTCCTACTAGGACAACAACTCCTATAAAACCTTGCGCTTAGCTCTTTGCCTCTTTGGGAGGTTCAACAGTTCATACTCGTGTGAACCTTGCACTTGGCTCTTCGCCTCTTCAGAAGGCCAACAATGATGATACTACAGTACAATATGCTTCTGGCAATCTGACACTGATTGAACTACTGCACGTCCACCGCGAGGGCGAGGGAGAGGGAGAGGGAGAGGGCACTATAGTCAAAACCCTCTCCTTGTCCTGCGAGCCACCGCGCGCGTCGGCGAGGGAGAGGCGTAGTAAGCAAGCTTCTCCACGTTCGGCGAGTTGACGGGACACATCGAAGAAGTACTAGTACTAGTCCATACTACGTCCTTTCCGGATAATATGGCTTAATTTGAAACGAGAAAAATACACTGGCGGTCAACGTATGTAACAATACGCTCTTTACGGTCACTATATATAGTTTTGCGGTGATTATACAATCACTAGCTCACCGTATTGCACCCTACTGACCGACCACATAGTCGACGTGGCACTTTGTTGACTAGTTAAATTGTTACCTGGTTTTTGGGTCCCACCTGTCAGTTGGCAGAGCAAAGAAATTAGTTAAACAAAACTTTACACAGGCGCGACAGGAGTCCAACCCTTGCGCACAAACCACCCTGGTTGTGTATGTGAGTGCATGCACATGTACTCCCTCGGTCTTCCAACAAAGAGTGTACATCGGCTAAAAAACAAAGAGTGTGCATCTACACTTCCAATGCATTTAGCCTTTAATCTAAATCGATATTGATTGACTAATGCACCTACTTGTGCTCTAGGTATAGGCTACATGTCTATCCTTAATTACACCATGCAACAACCTTCATTTAATCTTCTTCTCTCAATGGTCGCATGCACACATAAGTCTGCTACTTTTGGGCGTTAATTATGCCCTGGTCAATGCGTAAATCTCTAAATGCACAGTCTTTCACGGACGTAGGGAGTAGGTTGAGCACTTAGCGTGAGCGTGTGTGTTGCCTCGTGTGCTATGTGTCGCATGGGTGCGTGAGTGTTGCGTGCGTCCATGTGTACGTGTGAATGTTGCATGTTGCATTCATGCATGCATGCATGAGGCTTTTACTCCCTCCCATTGACATGTTCATATTTCAAGCTTCCTTTGTTCCCTCCATATGGTGATACTCCCTCTGTTCCAAAATACGGAGTAAAAGCCTCCCTCTCTTCCCAAATACTGAGTGTTTGTTTTTCTAGAGATTTCAACAAGTGACTACGTATAGAGCAAAATGAGTGAACTGAGTGTAGAAGCATAGGGATACTGTAGATAGGAAGTCTTCGCGGTCCATTATTCCCCATCTTGGTCAGAGAGAACTATTCAACTAGTCTTCGCAGTGAAGTACAATACACGCTGCAGCAGATGAGACACTTAATTAATAAGCTGAACCAGCGTGTTGGTGTTACTAAATCAGCCTTACCCAGTACTGCCATCATGTTTGCCAGTAGAGCACGCTTCCGCAAATATGCCTACGCACCCTCTCCTCCATTAACTGGCATATGGGCCCTCTTGAGGTAGACCCACATGTCATCGGTGTAACTATTTACAGTCCGAAGGACGATATATCCTGGTAGTAGTTCTAGTAGAATTGAGATTTAATGCACTTTGTTCCCTGCGTTTCACTCTTCTTCTTCCTCCTCTCTTCCCCATCGTCGGCTGCACACCATTTTCCCCAGCTCACTGCTCGCCCGCCGCACCATCTTCCTTGGTAGCTCGCGCGTACCATATCCCCCCGCTCACTGCTCGGCCACACGAGGAGAAGCTTCTTCGCTCGCCCGCCTGAATCCAATTCCCTGCTGGCTCGCAGGCACCGTAAACCCCAATGGCAGAACCGACTGACACGCAGAGCCGCATTGGAATTCCCTCCCCGATGTTCTCTTGGAGCAAATCTGTAATCGTATGGACCTACTCAGCACCGTCCGTCTGGCCGCATGCTTGGTGTCTTTGTACCGTCTACTCGTCTGCAACCGGCCAGCTCTTTTCAAGACACCCTCCTTGCTGATGCCCGATCCTCGCAGGTGGCCCAGAAACCGACTTGACGATCCTACGGAGGTTGTCGTGGTGCCCCTCGACATGCTACCACTACCCGTCCACCTGTCCTTCATGTGCGGCCACTACTGGGCGGGCATGAAGGCCAACTGGATTGTCCTCATCCACCAATCTGGTAGTCTGTGGTGTCTCGTAGATATCTACACCCAGCGAGAGATCACCCTTCCATCATTCGATACCACCGCCATCGAGCCTCGTGGCCCGCCGGACACTCCTGCCTACTACGCACAAGACGCGTCAAGCTTTTGGCTCGACCTCTGTTTGCTGAAAGTTGTAATCTGCAAAGTGCCCACACCATCACAAGACTATATGGATTACAAGCTCATTTCCTTGTTCAACATGGGATTAGTCTATCTGGAATCCGGTCGCCATACATGGTTATAGCTCATCGTCAATCCTGTTGAGGCAACATTTCTGTCTGGTGCTATAGTGCACGATGGCATCATTTACGCGATCAACGCACAGATTGGCTGCCTATACTGGTGGAATCTATCATCGTGTAATTGTTCTATCTCATCTCATCTTTACCTTATGAATATGACTGCATGTTTGTTCTTACAAATTTAGAATAGATAGTATGTCTATAACCACATCATTGTTGTATGTTCCTCTCATTTCCTAGATTTTTATGACCACACATGTTATTGTTAGAGTTGATATGAGAACAATTTGCATCTAATGATTATTAGAATAGATATTATGAGCATAACCTCATGATTGCTATATGTTACTCTCATTTCCAAGATTTCTATAACAACACATGTTATTGCTTAGAGTTGATATGAGAACAGTAGTAAGTGCTATGGTAGAATATGAGTAGGCCCTATCATAGTTGTTTTCCTCTCATTGTTACATGATGTTTGAACCATGCCATATTGCTAGAATATGAAAGCCATTGGCTTGTTTTTTTAACTTGGGGTATGATTATGACCACGGCATTGCAATTCTCTGTCTATGATATGTGTCACTTTTATAATAATCTTAATTCCACACATACTCTAAACATGATTGTTTATTTTTGTCCCTTTGGTCTCCAATTTGAATTGTTGCAGCAGAAGCAAATGCGCTGGCCTTCATGATTCCAGGACCTGGAATCATACCAGCCGATGGGTGGTGGTATATCGCTCGTTCAGCTGATGGCGGTCATTTGATGCTCATTCGCACGTACCAAATTGACCAAACCATTACATCAAACCACATGCAGTACAATGCATGGGGCATTCGTGACATTGATGGCTATGGCTGCTTCGTGTTCGAGAAAGATCCCAGCTCCGTTGGGGCAGGCGTATTCAACTAGAGGCGGGTTTACAGCCTCGGCAACCACTCCGTGTTCCTCGGGCTCAATTATCCGATCTTCCAACAAATCATCGATCATATCATCGGCGATGATTACCGTGCTATGCAACTTCCATTCACCAAGGGGGACTGTGTTTACATATCATACCATGGGTTTCATGAATCACCATATCCAGAGATTCGTCGACACAGCTTGTTGCCAGATAGTCTTCAGCGTGTGAAAGGCATCAAGCTTCCATGCGATGGATGGCTTTTGCAAACCCGACATGCAGCGATGTGGTTCATGCCAACAGCAAATATGCACAACTTGATTCATACTAATATCTAGACTGAGCCATGTATTTTGCTGCTATAGCACGACCCTCTTTTGTTGGATATTATGTACTATTGTTAGTTTGAAGCACTCCGCTGGTTTGAAGGATAGATACCTTTCTGGGATCAAGTGCATCCTAACTCATCTGCGTAGGATGTACTGATAATGATGATGGAGATGTTGTGCAGAAGCCATATATATCAATTAGGCTTAAAGTGTGTACTTGTTAGTTAAACCTATGGTTAAAATGTGACACTAAATATGACTAGTAAGTAGTACAGTAGCAGTACTAGTATACGTCGGTCAAATTATTCATCACGTCCACACATTGAATTGACATGACAACACGCTGCGCGTGAGGTGACACAAGAACCCCGTCGGTGTGTTTGGGTATTCTGGACTTCAGATTTAGAGCACCACTTATCTATCGAAATCTTTCATCATTTACTTAAAACAGTCAATTGATCATACATTGAGTACCATATAACTGGAATTAACCGATGCAAGTCCAAGAAGGATTGGCCGGTGCTGCCGTCTAGCGTCAAGTTCGATCCCACGGATCAGGAGCTGATCGAGCACCTTGAGGCCAAAGTGAGTGCTGACAGCATGAGATCTCACCCTCTCATCGATTTGTTCATACCAACCATCGACAACGAGCACGGCATATGCTACACCCATCCTGAGAAACTTCCAGGTAAGACACCGATCGGTCGTCTACTTGCACAAACATATTCCTTTATTTATAGCTCTATTTTTCTTTTTAGACGCAGACCTAGTGAAGCAATTACAATTTGACAGTTAATAAAAAGTGAAACAAGTGACTGCAACATGCTAAAGATGTTATGAAAATGCCAACTACGTACACTAAAACCTGTATTCGACAATACTATAGGTATCACACTGAGGGGCCTAAGCAAGCATTTCTTCCATCGCAATTCCAGGGCATTCAAAAGGGGCACGTGGACGCGTCGCAAGATACAGTCGGAGTGCAGCATGCACGCGATGTGGCACAAGACCGGCAATACCTTGTTGATGATGGTCAACGGCCGGCAGACGAGCAACAAAAAGGTTCTGGTGCTGCACACCAACAAGAACTTCGACGAGCAGAGGACCAACTGGGTGATGCACCAGTACCACCTCAGGGATCTGGAGCAAGAGAAGGAGCGGGAGCTGGTCCTCTGCAAGATTTTCTACCAGACGAACACTAGGGCCAGGAGTAAGAAGATTATAAGTTATTTTGGTATTGGTACTTATACTACCTTGTCGTCCGCAAGTTGGTATTGTTGTTAACGATCTTTCAATATGAACTTGGCATTTTCTTCCAACCATCATGCCGAGGGTCAACGTGGATATAAAGCTGAATCATTTGTTTCGAAACGAATTTTCAGGCACCTGATTTTTATTTGATGGGTAGCATAAGCACCTGCCGTTCGAATTCCCAGTTCTCCAAATTTTTTGAAACAAGTGCATGCACTTATTATCACGATGAAAAAACAATATACCTGCTACATCTTAGTTATCAGTCTGTACTTGCAGAATTCTCTCATTTATTGAGCAGGTATATTGTTTTTTCAGGTCGAGCAAGTTTCAACTGGGTTGTAGACTGCCCAGGCTTGGTTTTGTTTTTAATAGGCCCAGCCCATGACGACAGCAGGGCACAAAGATCCAGCAGGTATCTACTGACCTCTAGCCCGCCAGTGTTAGTTATATTTTGTCTTACAACATCCGTAGGCAGTTTTTTTAGTGAATCAAACACACAACCCGGTTCTATTTTCCTCTTGAAACGCCATGTCCTACATCCGTTTTCTAATCTCTACCTATAATTTTACTAGTTCATATACACGTATCATTATATTGAAAATACATAAAGTTCCCTTTTCATATTTATATCCTTATTTTTGTTGTTGTTTTCCCTCCCAACGCTGATTTTTTACCATTGGTTTTCCCTTAAACCAACTCAGTTGTCCCACGTCTTATTTGCTTACAAAAACAAAATGATTTTTTTTGGCAAATCAATAAGGTCTTAAAAAATGTTTATCATTTCAGGATTACAACAGTTCGGACTCCACCAAAATATGCAAAATAAGGTTGAACTTTTTCAACGTGGTCCTAGGCAGAAAATGGGCTATAATAAATTACTTAAGAATTAGCAAATAGAATTAGCAAATGGGCTGCAAATTATTAAAAACATAGCAAATGGGCTCTATGTTGTCTGCCACAGATTTGGAGGATGACTTGTGGGCCTACTAAGTTCGTGCGTACACAAGGTTTCTCAAAAAAAGAAACTTAGTCAACATTCGAATCTACCAGCGTCAGACCGTTAGATGTCAATCTAATGGCAATCGTGCTTCTTTAGTCTCTGATCTTCCTGCTCCAGCCGCCCAAACCAGCGCCGGCGGAACCGCCAGCTCCTGCTGCCCGTGGCCAGCTGTGCTGCCGGGCAGGCCTCACGGCCCCACCATACTCACATCCCTGGCCTGTCTATCCCTCTACTCACCCACACCTCCTATTATTTTCCGGCGACGGCAGCCGAACCAGTCAACCCTCGTACTCCCCACCGCATGGGCAGCCACTGTTGTGTCTTCCCCGGCTCCGTGTCATTCCCTTCGTAGGCCTCGCCGTCGTCCACCGCCCTGGTTCTCTCAGCGCGGCGTGGTCAACGTGGTTAACAAACGACATCCATCAAAAGTGGACTGTACGTGGAGAGGCTGACAGCTGGGTCCACGACCGCACACAAGGAAATGCCTCCTTATTACGCGCAAAATAATGATTCCTCCACCTGACATCTGGGACCCACCGGAAGGGCCTCTGTATTTCGTGAAAAAACCGTCCCCCCCACTGGCCGGTCGGACCCACCAGCTATATCTTCGCACGCAAGGAAGTGCCTGCTTATTGCACACAAAAAATGAATACCCCCTGCCAGCTGGGACCCACCATAGTGGGAGGCTGGCTTGTGGGTGTACTAAGTTGACGGGGACAAAGGGCTTTGTGAACTTAGTCAATATGAACGATTCTAGGTGACCGTACGATGTCCATCCAACGGCCGTATTGCTTCTTCAACCTCTGGTCTTCTTGCTCCAGCCGCCCAAACCAGCGCCGGGCGTGCCACGTGCTCCTGCCTCCCATGGTCGGCTGTGATGTCGCGGAGGCCTCACCGCCCCCTACTACTCCCACCGCTGGCCAGGCCATCCCTCTACTCACCCACACCCCCTATTATTCTGCGGTGATGGCAGCCTCACACCGCAGCCGAACCAGTGAACCCTCGTACTCCTCTCCGCGTGGGATTCCACTCCCGCATCTTCCTCGGCTCCATGTCGTCCCCTTCCTAGGCCTGGCCGTCGTCCACCACCCTGGTGCTCTCGGCGCGGCGTGGTCAACGTGGTCAAGGAACGACTTCCATCGGAAGAGTACTGTACGTGGAGAGGTTGACAGCTGGGTCCACGGCAGCCGCAAGGAAGTGCCTCCTTATTACGCCCAAAATAATTATTCGTCCACTTGACAGTAGAGACCCACCGAACGGGCCACCGTATTTCGCCAAAAAACATTTCCCCCCTGACTGCTAGGACCCACCAACTACATCTTCGCACGCAAGGAAGTGCGTCCATATTACGGGCCAAAAAAATGATTCGCCCCTGACTGCTGGGACCAACCAACTACATCTTCGCACGCAAGGAAGTGCCTGACAGCCGGGACCCACTTGGTCGAAGAGTACATAGTGTTGTCATTCTGGTCGCGAACGTGTATGTACATACTGGTCGATGTAGAGGCGCGCACGTGTCGTAGTAGAGGCGCGCACGTAGCATGTACACGTACGTACAACGGCCAGGGTGCAAGAAACTAAATACGGCCACGTACGTACATACGGGGGGGGTCTCGAACGCCTACTCGCGCATACGTATGGCCAGGGCTCGCGTACATGGCTTGGTTAGAACGGAGAAACTGCGTCGTCGTCGTGTTCATGGGGAGGCAACGGAATGCGTCATGTTCATGGGGAGGCAAGGAATACATCGTGTTCATCGGGAGGAAACGACCTTGTGTTGGACCGGCCACAGTCGAAATGGGATCCTATTCACCGGGAGGGGTCTGGCATACCGCAAAACAGAGGAAACGGACTTCTCTTGGACCTCCTGTGGTTGAAACGGGGTCTTGTTGATCCGGAAGGGTGTGGCGTACCGCAAAACGGAGGAAACGGACTTGTGTTGGAGCGCTATGGTCGAAACGGGGGACCTGTTCATCGGGAGGGGTGTGGCGTACCGCAAAACGGGACTCCACGGGATACTGTTCATCTCCACCATCGACCTCCTCTAGCCTCCATGGGCTACTGTTCATCCACCGTCGACCTCCTCCAGCCTCCACCTACGATTGTTCATCCACGGGCTCCTGTTCATCCAGCCTCCACCGCGTGCTCCTCCACCGGCTATTGTTCAACCAGCCCTCTCCACGGGGTCCTGTTCAACCACCCCTCCACGGGCTACTGTTCATCCAGCCCTCCACCGGCTACTGTTCAACCAGCCCTCCACCGGCTACTGTTCAACCTTCCCTCCACGGGGTCCTATTCATCCAGCCCTCCATGGGGTCCTGTTCATCCACACCCAACCGGCTCGATCGATCGGGGTCCTATTCATCCAGCGGCAACACCATGGGGTCCTGTTCATCCACCCCCCCCACCCACCGGGAACTGTTCATCCAACCCCCCGCCCCCAACAACTCTCACTGTTCATCAAGGGAAGGAGGCAACAGGTTCGATTGGCTTTAGTTAGCAGCAGTAGCGAACGAAGGAATCACTCGATCGGGTTCAGTTAACAGCCATCGATCGATCGCTTAGATTCAGTAACGCGTAGCCTGCAGTGCAATCGCTCGGGTTCAGTTAGGCGAATGCCTCACTCGGGTTTAGTTAGAGCCCAACGCCTTGCACCCACACGCATACGTGTATGAGAGAAACGCGCATCGCCCGGCCCCCGACCACCCACCGTAACCGGGAACTCCCCGATATTTTCCTCGCCCTCGCTGCTACCATGGTTTTTTCTGTCATGGACGGCCCAAAGAATGTCATGCAATTGCGTCTCCGGCCCACCCAGGACGAAAAGACCATTTCCTGTCATGATTTTTTGTCATAGAAGTAGGATCCCACCACATCTATGATGATACTGGGCTTTGTCATAATTATCGTCATAGAAGTGTCATAAGTATGACAGAAAAAAAAATTGTTCGGCCCAAAATGTCACGTATGTGTCTTTTTTTTGTAGTGGGAGCATGCGCATAGTACTTTGTTTCGATAGCTAATAGACTTTTGCAATAAGTATGTGAGTTCTTTATGACTAATGTTGAGTCCATGGATTACACACACTCTCACCCTTCCATCATTGCTAGCCTCTCTAGTACCGCGCAACTTTCGCTGGTACCATACACCCACCATATACCTTCCTCGAAACAGCCACCATACCTATCTATTATGGCATTTCCATAGCCATTCCGAGATATATTGCCATGCAACTTTCCACCGTTCCTTTTATTATGACACGCTTCATCATTGCCATATTGCTTTGCATGATCATGTAGTTGACATAGTATTTGTGGCAAAGCCACCGTTGTATTTTTGAGTTATAAGTAAATAAAAGTGTGATGATCATCATTATTAGAGCATTGTCCCATGTGAGCAAAGGATGATGGAAGCTATGATTCCCTCACAAGTTGGGATGAGTCTCCAGACTTTATGAAAAATAAAAGAGGCTAAAGAAGCCCAAATAAAAAAAGAGGCCAAAGAAGCCCACCAAAAAATAAGAGAAAAGAGAGAAGGGACAATGTTACTATCCTTTTTCCACACTTGTGCTTCAAACTAGCACCACGATCTTCATGATGGAGAGTCTCCTATATTTTCACTTTCATATACTAGTGGGAAATTTTCATTAGAGAACTTGGATTGTATATTCCAATGATGGCTTCCTCAAATTGTCCTAGGTCTTTGTGAGCAAGCGAGTTGGATGCACACGCACTTAGTTTCTTTTTGAGCTTTCATAAACTTAGCTCTAGTGCTTCTGTTGCATGTCAATCCCTACTCACTCACATTGATATCTATTGATGGGCATCTCCATAGCCCGTTGGTACGCCTAGTTGATGTGAGACTATCTTCTTCTTTTTGTCTTCTCCACAACCACCATATTCTATTCCACCTATAGTGCTATGTCCATGGCTCACGCTCATGTATTGCGTCAAAGTTGAAAAGTTTTGAGAACATCAAAAGTATGAAACAATTGCTTGGCTTGTCATCGGGGTTGTGCATGATTTGAATATTTTGTGTGATGAAGATAGAGCATAGCCAGACTATATGATTTTGTAGGGATAACTTTCTTTAGCCATGTTATTTGGAGAAGACATGATTGAAGTATTATTGTTTTATGTGAATATTAAACTTTTGTTTTGAATCTTATGGATCTGAATATTCTTGCCACAATAGAGAAGATTACATTGATAAATATGCTAGGTAGTATTCCACATCAAAAATTCTATTTTTATCATTTACCAGATCAAGGACGAGCAGGAATTAAGCTTGGGGATGCTTGATACATCTCCAACATATCTATAATTTTTTATAGTTCCATGCTATTATATTATCCATCTTGGATGTTTATATGCATTTATATGCTATTTTATATCATTTTGGGACTAACCTATTAACCTAGAGGTGCCAGTTTCTTTTTTTCCTTGTTTTTGAGTTCTACAGAAAAGGAATATCAAACGGAGTCCAAACGAGCTGAAAATTTACGGTGATTTTTTATAGACCAGAAGAAGCCCCCGAAGCACAAGAGTTGGGCCAGAAGAGTCCCGAGTCAACGACAAGGGTGGAGGACGCCCCCACCCCCCTAGGGCATGCCCCCTACCTTGTTGCTGACTCGTGGACCCCCTGACGTGAAACCGATGCCAAAAGTTCCTATAAATCCAAAACCCCCCAGAAAGAAACCTAGATCAGGAGTTCCGCCACCGCAAGCCTCTGTAGCTACGAAAAACCAATCGGGAGCCCATTCCGGCACCCTGCCGGAGGGGGAAACCATCGCCGGTGGCCATCTTCATCATCCCGACGGTCTCCATGACGAGGAGGGAGTAGTTCACCCTCGGGGCTCAGGGTATGTACCAGTAGCTATGTGTTTGATCTCTCTCTCTCTCTCTCGTGTTCTTGATTTGGCACGATCTTGATGTACCGCGAGCTTTGTTATTATAGTTGGATCATATGGTGTTTCTTCCCTCTCTACCTTCTTGTGATGAATTGAGTTTTACCTTTGAGGTTTCACTATTATTGGATTGTTATGGATTTGAAACGCTGGATGTATGTCTTGCGTGCGACACCCGCAGTGACAATGGGGTGTTCTGTCGATTCACTTGACATATGTTTTGGCACTCAACTCGCGGATTCCCAAGGTGACATTGGGGTAATCTATGCATAGGGGTTGATGCACGTTTTCCTCCTTGTTTCTCCGATAGAAATCTTGGGGCACTTTTTGAAGTTCTTTGTGTTGGATCGAATATTATGAATTTGAAGTTGTTTGATGCATATCGTACAATTGACCCACGAATACTTGTGGTGACATTGGAGTATCTAGGTGACATTAGGGTTGATTGATGTGTGTCATATGGTGTTATTTTACTACGAACTCTAGGGCTGTTTGTGACACTTATAGGAATAGCTCAATGGATTGATCGGAAAGAATAACTTTGAGGTGGTTTCGTACCCTACAATCAATTTCATCTTATGTTCTCCGTGATAGGAACTTTGGAGTGACTTTTGTCGCGCGTTGAGGGATTGCCATATGATCTAATTATGTTATCATTGTTGAGATAACTTGCACTAGTGAAAGTATGAACCCTAGGCCTTGTTTCTAAGCATTGCAATACCGTTTTCGCTCACTTTTGTTACTTGCTACCTTGCTGTTTTTATATTTTTAGATTACAAAAACCTATATCTACCATCCATATTGCACATGTATCACCATCTCTTTGCCGAACTAGTGCTCCTATACAATTGACCATTGTATTGGGTGTGTTGGGGACACAATAGACTCTTTGTTATTTGGTTGCAGGGTTGTTTTAGAGAGACCATCTTCATCCTACGCCTCCCACAGATTGATAAACCTTAGGTCATCCACTTGAGGGAAATTTGCTACTGTCCTACAAAACTCTGCGCTTGGAGGCCCAACACAAGTCTACAAGAAGAAGATTGTGTAGTAGTCATCATTTATATCGTTGAATTCACTCATGATGCTACTAAAAATTATTATGAGAGAGGAACATGTGCTTGTAGGTATTGCATAATATTAAGTTTTCTCTCTATGTGTTGAAAATCTTGAAGTGATGCTTGTTTTGCCTTCCTATGCTAGTTGATTGTTGTTCCCATGAATTGTTTACTCAAATAATCCCTATGCATAGGAAGTGTGTTAGGCTTAAATGTGCATGCCATGTGATTCGTGATGCTCTTTTTCATGTTTCAATTCTTATCTTTTATGCGAGCATCATGGAAATCATCATGCCTAGCTAAAAAGGCATTAAAGAAAAACGTTTGTTGGGAGACAACTCAATACTTTTACCCACTATTTTTTTGTGTTCACATGATTAGGCTACTATAGTAATCATGTTTTATAGCCTTTGTTTCAATAAAGTGCCAAGTAAAGCTTTTTTGATGATGTGGAGATAGTTGATTTGATTCTGTGAAAAAACATAAACTTTTATGCCCAGTAGCAGAATTGTTTAAATTCACTGGAACATGCATTTGATCTGAATTTTTTACACATGCTTGATATACAAATTTCCCACGTTGTCCTAATTTTTTAGATATTTTAGAGTTTCATAAGTATGAGAAAAATTCAGATCATTACAGACTGTTATGTTTTTGTAGATTATATTTTCAATGCATAGTTTGCTTATTTTATGGTTTCTATGGCTTATATTGGTCAATATAAATTGTGGAAATGATAGAGTACAGTAGGAATTGTGTGAGAACAATTATGAATCTTGTCTTTGACAGTACCCAAGTGAATGGTTTGGTCTTTATCATACTAACCAATCTCACGAAGTTTCGTTAAGTTTTGTGTGATTGAAGTTTTCAAGTTTTGGGTGAGATATCGATATGAGGAGAATAATGAGTGACAAGACCCTAAGCTTGGGGCTTCCCGAGGCACCCCAAGGTAATATTCAAGGAAGATCCAAGCAACTAAGCTTGGGGATGCCACGGAAGGCATCCCATCTTTCGTCTTCAACATTATCGGCAACCTTACTTGGAGCTATATTTTCATTCGTCACATGATATGTGTTTTGCTTGAAGCGTCATTTTATTTTGTTACTATTTGCTTTTTGTTACTTAGAATAATGTTTTGTATCTTTTATTTCAATAAAAGTGTCAAGTATAGCCTTCACCATGCTTATTTTGCAAGTATATGAGTTGCTGTTTCAAAACAGAAAGTTTATCGCTGTTGCAAAAAATCCCGAGAAAAGTCAGAATGTGATAAAATGTTGAATTTTTTTGCACAATAAGATATGATAAATTTTCTACAGTGTGGTAAATTTTTGGATTTTTTCAAGTTAAATAAGTAGGAATCTTCTTGCATTCTTTACAGACTGTCCTGTTTAGACAGATCATTGTTATGTTTGCATATGTTTGCTTGTTTAATGATCGTATTTGAGGATAGAAGTATTAAATATGCAGAGGCATTTAGTATGCAATGTTAAGTAATAATTTTAGTGATTTGTTACAGTAGAGAATGATAAGGTTATTGCATTGATTTACACTAACTTATCGCACGAGTTCTTGTTGAGTTTTGTGTGGATGAAGTTTTTAAGATTTAGGGAAACCGTGATATAAAAGGAATTAAGGAGACACAAGAGCTCAAGCTTGGGGATGCCCAAGGCATCCCAAGTTAACATTCCAAGAAGTCTCAAGCATCTAAGATTGGGGATGCCCCGGTAGGCATCCCACCTTTCTTCATCAACAATTATTGGTTAGCCTCGGTTGAGCCTAAGTTTTTGCTTCTTCACATGATGTGTGCTATTATTGGAATGTCATTTTATTTTGTTTTGCTTGTTGTTTTAATAAAATACTTAGATCTGAAAGTTTTTAAATAAAAGAGAGTCCTCAAATAACTATCCATTTACATAACTACTCGTTTGATCTTCACTTATATCTTTTTGGAGTAGTTTGTCATTTACTCTTGTGCTTCACTTATATCATATGAGTAAATTGTTGAATGAATTGAATATCATGAAGTTGAAATTATATGTTCATATCATGCCTAGTGGTAGCTTCACATTGGGTTTAGAATTTGAAATCTTTTGAAGCTTGACAATCACAATATTGGTCATACAAGAAATTCATGAATGATAGTATAAGGAAGAGAACTTTCACATACAAATATATTATCTTGGACATCTTCTATGATTGTGAAACCCATTAATTATTTGAAACTTGAGCAAATTAGTTGAAGTTGTACAAGGAAGACAATGTAATGAGTTATGGTTCTGTATATTTGCATAGTAGTTATATTGTTATGGATCCTCCACCATGTGCTGTTTGCTTAGGATCTTTTACTAGCCAAAAATTCGTACTAATAAGAGATGCTACTTATGCATCCAAAAACCCTTAAACCCAGTTTCTTGCCATGAGTGTCCACCATACCTACCCATGGATTGAATAAGATCCTTCAAGTCAGTTGTCATCGGTGCATAAAGTAATAAAAATTGCTCCTAAATATATTTGATCTTTTATTGTAATGGAAAATTGAGTGTTGTACGAACTTGTGATGGCAAAGTAATAAAAGCGACAGACTGCATAATAAAGGTTGCTATCATAAGGGGCAATATAACGTGATGTTCCTTTGCATTAAGAGCTTGGGCATCCAAATAAAAAGCGCATGACAACCTCTGCTTCCTTCTACAAAGGGCCTATCTTTTACTTTTCAGTATATACTTTTATGCAAGAGTCAATAGAATGCATTCTCATTTCAACCTCAATTATCCTCTAGTTGGCAAGCATCATGTGGTGGGGAAAGATCTAGGCACATATGGCCAGTGAAATATATTTGATCATGATTTATTATTGTTGACAATTATCTCTATGATAAATGAGTTGGGAGGCGAAACATTAATCCCCTATCTTTCTCTGTGTTTTATGGATGCCATTTGTTCTAAAAATATGCTTCGAGTACTAGCAATCATAGAAGAGTATATGATGATTGAGTATGTGGAGCTCTTACTTAGACTTTGTTGAATAAGTTGAATTGCAATTGTTTGGCGACTAAGAATATAGGTTGTTGAGTTTCAAGAGAATTCATTGTTTGAACCTCAACATGTGAATTGGTTGCTACCTTATCATGATGAGTTTTATGAGAAAGAGTTGCTGTTATGATGCTAGGAAAAGTGATTGAATTATCATTGATCAAACTTATGCACTATGCTAGCATCAGACTTTATAAATTATTTCTTTTATCATTTAACTACTCGAGGACGAGTAGGAATTAAGCTTGAGGATGCTGATACGTCTCCAACGTATCTATAATTTATGAAGTATTCATGCCATATTTACAATAATTTTATATGATTTTGGCATGATTTGGATGGAACTAACCCAGACTAACGCTGTTTTCAGCAGAACTACCTTGGTGTTGTTTTTTGTGCAGAAATAAAAGTTCTCCAAATGCAAAGAAACTTTTTGACGATTTTTTGGAATAAAAGAGGCACTAGAAGCTTCGTGGGAGGGTCAGAAGAGCCACGAGGCGGGCACAACCCACCAGAGCGCGCCAGAGGGGCCCGGCTCGCCCCGGTGAGTTGTGGTCACCTCAAGGCCCATCTTCGCGTGATTCCAATGCTGGAAAATCCTGTAAATAGAGAAACCATCAGGAATAACCCTAGATCATAAGTTTCGCCTTCGCAAGCCTCTGTGGCCACAAAAAACCAATCTAGACCCCATTTCGGCACCCTGCCAAAGGGGGAAATCATCACTGGTGGCCATCTTCATCATCCCGGCGGCCACCATGATGAGGAGGGAGTAGTCCACCCTCGGGACTGAGGGTTTGTAATAGTAGCTATGTGTTTAATCTCTCTCTCTCTCTCTCTCTCTCGTGTTCTTGATTTGGCACGATCTTGATGTACCGCGAGCTTTGTAAATATAGTTGGATCATATGGTGTTTCTCCCTCTCTATCTTTTTGTGATGAATTGAGTTTTCCCTTTGAGACTTTGTTGTTACCGTATTGAATACTTTAATGCATTTGAGAGCACTTGATGTATGTCTTGCTATGAATACCCGTGGTGACAATGGTGTATCATATTGATTCACTTGATATGTGTTTTGGCACTCAACTCGCGGATTCCTGAGGTGACATTGGGGTAATGTATGCATAGGGGTTGATGCACATTCTCGTCCTTATTTCTGCAGTAGAAATATTGGGGCACTCTTTGAGGTTCTTTATGTTGGATTGAGTATTATGAATCAGAAATTGTTTGATGCATATCGCATAATCAACTCACGGACACTCGCGGTGACATTGGAGTATCTAGCTGACATTAGAGTTGGTTGATCTGTATCATATAGTGTTATTTTAGTACGAACTCTTAGATAGATCGATCGGAAAGGATAACTTCTGGTTATTTTAGTACAAACTCTTGGATAGATTAATCGGAAAGGATAACCTTGAGGTGGTTTCGTACCCTACAAACAATTTCTATTTATGTTCTCTGCTAGATAAAAACTTTGGAGTGATTCTTCATCGCACGTTGAGGGATGGTTATATGATCCAATTATATTAGCATTGTTGAGAGATTGCACTAGCGAAAGTACATACCCTAGGCCTCATTTTTAAGCATTGCAATACTGTTTGTGCTCACTTTTGTTACATGCTACCTTGCTGTTTTTTATTGTTTCTATTACAAAAATCATATCTACTATCATTACTACATTTGTATCACCATCTCTTCGCTGAACTAGTGCACCTATACAATTTACCATTTTATTTGGTGTGTTGGGGACACAAGAGACTGTTTGTTATTTTGTTGCAAGGTTGTTTGAGAGAGACCACCTTCATCCTATGCCTCCCACGGATTGATAAACCTTAGGTCATTCACTTGAGAAAAATTTGCTACTGTCCTACAAAACTCGACGCTTGGTGGCCCAACACGAGTCTACAAGAACAAGTTGTGTAGTAGACATCAGAGTAATCTCCATTCCATCTAATAAGAGGGATGTTATATGCGTCGACAAGATGTATAGAGATGCGGTAGCAGCTGAGGCTGTCAAGGCCCCAGCTCCTGCCACGAAAGAAAAGAAGGTTAAGAAAGCTGGCAAGGACGTTGACAAGGACCCCGAGAAGCATGCCTCTTCGGAGTGTGCCACGCCCGACAGTGATTTGCCGAAATGTTCGATTAGCAAGAAATCCAAGGTTGCCCCTCCTGCAACAAAGAAAGTTCCGGCGAGGCAGGATGTCACTGATGGTACCTTCACCATTAGTGCCACCCTTGATGAAAAATAGGAAAGCGCGCTCGTTGCCTTCCTGCGGGCGAATGTCGATGTGTTTGCATTGCGACCATCTGACATCCCCGGCGTTCCTAGGGAGGTAATCGAGCACCACCTTGCTATCTGTCCTCACGCCCATCCCGTCAAGCAGAAGGTCAAAAAGCAAGCCCTAGAGCGGCAACAATTCATTGCCGAGGAGATTAAGAAGCTTGAAGCAACAGGCTTAGTCAGAGGAGTGTTGCACCCAACTTGGTTGGCAAACTCTGTGGTGGTGCGCAAGGTGAATGGGAAGTGGAGGCTTTGCATTGACTACACCGACTTGAACAAAGCATGTCCAAAGGATCCCTTCCCCTTGCCGCGCATCGATCAGATTGTTGACTCCCCTTGAGGATGTGATTTGCTCTCCTTCCTTGACGCGTACTCCGGCTATCATCAGATCTTCATGGCTAAGGAAGGCGAAGAGAAAACCACGTTTATTACCCTATGTGGCACGTACTACTTTGTACGAATGCTTTCGGGTTAAAAAGCACTGGATCAATGTTTGCGAGGGCCGTGCAGATTGGTTTTGAGTCTCAACTACACAGAAACATAGAAGCCTACATGGATGACATAGTGGTCAAGACCAGAGATAAATCTACGCTCATCAAATGATCTCGAAGAAACTTTTGCAAATCTACAAATGATCAACTTGAAGCTCAACCCAGAGAAATGTGTGTTTGGCGTTCCGTCTGGCAAGCTCCTTGGGTTCGTTGTTTCTCAGTGAGGGATAGAAGGCAACCCCAACAAGATCAAAGCTTCCGAGCCCTGAAAACCATCAAAGATGTGAGGCGTCTGGCTGACTGTGTTGCCGCGCTAAGTAGGTTCATTTTAAAATCCGCTGAGAAATGGACTCCGGAGGCAGAGGTTTAAAATTCCGAGAGAAGCTGCAGATCTGATTCTAAGATTCCGGGAGAATAGAACTGGACCGAGTCAAACCAGGTATTACTGGAAGAACACTGAACTACCATACACACACTGACATGTAGACCTGCCCCGAGCAGGCTGCCAGTGAAACTGACACCGGGCCCATGTATGCGGTATGCCGTCGCTGAACCCAGCCCTCCGTTTCCAGGGACACGAGTGCCCTTATAAGCGCCTTTTCTTTTGGCAGCCGCGTGGTCTCCCCGGGCCGTACATCGCATCTCATCGCCACATCTCGCTCCAGTAGACTACCCAGCAGCAAAAATCCAAACGGAGACCGCCGCCGCGACGAAACCCTAAGCCCCCGTGCGGCCGGCGATCGCCGGAGATGGAAGACCTTCCGCCGGCCCCGCGCCGGCCGCTCTTCGACCTCAACGTCGCCATGGAGGATTTCGAGGAGGAGGAGCCCCAGGAGGTGGAGGAGGTCGTCGAGGTGGAGGAAGTAGTTGAGGAGGAGGAGGAGGAGGAAGAGGTAGAGGCTCCCGAGGAGATGATCATGGAGGAGGAGACGGCGGTGGCGCCGGCCGAGGAGGAAGACGCTATTGTGGAGAAGGAGGTCGTGGAGGAGGTGGGGGTGTCTGGGGAAGGAGGGGAGGACGAGGGGAGGAGGAAGAAGAGGAAGGAGTACGAGGTGTTCGTGTTTGGGCTGCCGCGGGAAGCCATGGAGGATGACGTCGCGGCGGCGCTCACCGAGGCCGGCGAGGTCGAGGAGGTGCGGCTCGTCCGGGATCCGGTGGAGCTGCAGCTTAACAAGGGCTTTGCCTTTGTACGCTTCGCCGAGGTTTGGCAGGCGCGGTGGGCTGCCAACGACCTCCGCACGACCATGGTATTCTTTACAGCTATTGCATGCACTAGATTCTCTTCCCTAGCTCTGTGTAGTGTGAATTTCTGGAAAGTGGTCGGGTTGGGGAAAACACTGAACGAACTGGTCCTAAGTTAATGGCCTCTGGCCTTTGCGCAACATCTGAAGCATTGCCTTATTGGTTTCGATGAGAATTTGCTACGTAGTACTAGGAACAAAGTGGTTGGAAAAAGGTTGAATTTTTAGTAAGGGAACTGTTGTACGGTCTCGTGCTTTACAGGGCTTAAGGTACTGTAGATAGATAAATAAGGGAAATCGAACAAGCTGGGTTCAAACTAATACCTTTGAGTTATTAGTTTATAATTGTTTGGCTGGCTCATTTTGTGCTAGAGATGTAGAAGGATATGGTGCCAGGAAGGTTTAGTTTAGAACTACTCCGTAGTACGTTGTAGTGCTAACGGCATAGACGATTAATCATTTCCTTTGCTAAAAGACTGGGCAGTAGTTCCTGCTGGCCCCAGCATATTTATTACAACAACAACAAAGCCTTTCAGTCCCAAACAAGTTGGGTTAAGCTAGAGTTGAAACCCATAAGATATCGAAACCAAGTCATGGCTATGGCACGTGGATAGCTAACTTCCATGCACCCCTGTCCATGGCTAAATCTTTGGTGATATTCTAGTCCTTCAGATCTCTCTCTAGGGACTCCTCCCATGTCAAGTTTGGTCTACTATGACGTCTCTTGCCATTATCAACACATTTTAACCGCCCGCTATGCATTGACCCTTTTGGAGATCTACGCTGTATATGCCCAAACCATCTCAGACAATGTTGGACAAGCTTCTCTTCAGTAGGTGCCACCCTAACTCTATCACTATACCCACGGACATATACAAATTGGTGGAATTAGGTCTAAAGAAGCAAGGTGGGACTATTTAATCTGTTTACAAACTTGTTTTATAAACATGAGCGGAATCTGTGAAACTTGGCCCCAAAAAACCAGCATCACAGTGTCGTATGAAAGTATGAAGGCCCATGCGAAGGCACAGCTGAATGACGGACGGCATGCACAATCGACATTGCATTAAGAGCACCCACAGTGTAGTGTTTTTGCTGCCTCTAAGCCTTCTCTCTCCTGTTAGAGGCAGCCTCTATACATTGCAGGCCCCAGCCTCTAGTCCAAAATCGTTAGCATCGCCTCATAGCATGGAGGCAGCCTCTAATGAATAAAGAAATTGAGGACCCCATATGTCAGTTCCAGGGAGTGGCTGTAGGAGAATAAAATATGTTGAGAAACTTGTTTTCTAAATCCGGTCCATCTAAAAGGTGACCGCAGCCTCTATACACTACGTGCTTTTCTCTAAAACTTCAGTGGCAATCTGTGCGACATGGTATAGAGGCGATGCTGCCTCTACACACTGTGGATGTCCTAATTCCGCTTAAGAAAAACACATTGCATTAATTTTTTAGCACCTGATATATATATGGACTGTGATATTTGGCACACGTGTGCCATATAAGCAAAACGGCCACACCTCTACTTTTTTTATTTTAAAGTACCACACGATTCCTCGTCCTTTGACCTTGCCTCCTCCCAAACGACCCTGTAGGCTCGCCCAAGAAACCTGCTTCTCCCGCACATCTCGGGCGCCCACCCCTGAGAAAACTGTCACTTCTTCACGTCTACCACATGATTTCTCCTCAGGACAAAGTTACCATGGTATTTGTATGCAAGTTATCAGGCCTGTGTTGCATAACTTACCGTGCTATTTACATAGAATGTACCAGGCACCTATGCTTCAACAACTACATCCCTTAAAAGTTACCATTGTGTTTTGTACACAGGTTATAAGGCCTTCGATGTGTAAAATACCGTGGTATTTACACATAAGTTATCAGGGTATATGTACATCAACCTCCCCCCGGTCAAAGTTATCATGAGGGATTGTACATGAGTTACCGGGTCTACAGTTCGTATATTATCGTGGTACTTGCACAGTTGCACCTAAAAATCTGGGTGTGTTTCGGTAGCTTTTTCCATAGGTCAAAAATTACCACGAAGTTTTTGCGTAACTTATCACGCCTATAGCACGTGTGCCCCTCATGACACTAAACATTATGTGACTTCCTCGTGGCACGCCATGCGTTCTGTTCATCCAAGAGGTCCACGCGCGAGGCGAGTGTATGTATTTAACAACTTAGTTTCCTTTGATAAAAAAGTTACCATCATGTTTATATTGCAAGTTATCGGTTATGCGGTGCTTATATTATCATGTTATTTACACAAAAAATATGGAGGATGTTTTGAACAACTTTTTCCCAGGACAAAAAGTTATCATGGTGATTCTAGGTAACCTATCAAGCCCGTAGTGCTTAAAATATCATGCTATTTACACAAAATTTATCAGGGGTATGTTTTAGCAAATCCCCCTCCCCCACGGGTCAAAAACTTATCATGGTGTTTAGTTATTGCAGTGCATATGTTTTCATGCTATTTACACATAAAAATGCCAGGGGAGGGAGGTATACTACCATGCTATTTACACAGAAGATGCCGGAGTATCTTTTCAAAAAAAAATCCTTACGGTCAAAGTTACCATGGTGTTTCTACCTCAGTTATCAGATGTGCGCTGCGTATATTACCATCTATTTACACATAAATTGTCGGGTATCTTTTCACATTTGTCTTCCCCAATGGTTAAAGTTACCATGATGTTTGTATCTAAATTATCAGGTCTATGGCGTGAATGTTATCGTGCTATTTACAGAAATTACTGGGGGGCGGGTTCAACAAATTTATTCCCAATGATCAAAGTTACCACGAACATGTCAAAAACAGTATTTTCCTTAGCTTGCTCAACAATGAGTGTCATAGCTGAGGTGGTTAGCTCCCTTTGTTGATTACTTGCAGAACAGAGATCAAATCCTAGTCCAAGCATTATTTTTGCTGAAAATCGGGAAGGCGCGTGGGCCATAATTGACGATTACGAAAATTAGGAAGGCACGAGCGGGTGTGCCCGATAAAATCGGGGAGGGCGTGCGGGAAAGGAAATAAATCGGGGGAGGTCGTGCGGGAAAGGAAGGAGCGTGCGGGAAAGGAAATAAATCGGGGGAGGTCGTGCGGGAAAGGAAGGAGATCGGGAGGCGTGCGGGAAAGAAAAGAAATCGAGAGGACGTGCGGGAAAGGAAGGAGATTAGGAGAGAACTGACGGTGCTGGATGCGTGTGGCAGTTTCGCAATCTGCCACACGGTTGCCAAATACATTTTTCGTATATATATATATATATATATATATATATATATATGTACTTTCACAACAGCTAGGTTGTCCAGTTGGTTACAGATGTTTGATTAATGTGTGCGGTTGTGAGTTCGACTCCAACCCACGCATTGCATTAATTTTGTAGCACCTGACACGTGCGAAGCTAACTGGGCTTCTGAAGCAGTGCAGTGCACAAACTCAGTCCGTCAAGACGTTCGAATCGTTTTCTTCCTGCCACTCAGTACCGCAGGTTGATTATACGAACATTTTTTTCTGGATTGCAGGGTTGATTTCTAGAAAGCTTAGTGACTTTTCTGCAAAACTTCATGACCTTCACAACAGCTAGGTTGTCCAGTTGGTTACCGATGTTTCATTGATGTGTGCGGTTGTGAGTTCGACTCCAACCCACGCATTGCTGTAATTTTTTTTATTTTTTAGCACCTGACACGTGCGAAGCTAACTCGGCTTCTGAAGAGTGCAGGTGCACAAACTTGGCCCGTCAAGACGTTCGAATCGTTTTCTTCCTACGACTCAGTACCGCAGGTTGATTATATGAACAGTTTTTCTGGATTGCGGGGTTGATTTCTAGAAAGCTTAGAGACTTTTTTGCAAAACATCATGACGGACTGGACCAAGAATATCACCTCCCTTTATTAGTAGGTAAAATAAAATAAAATAGATATAGATTCAAGACAGGACTAAGATTTCTTTCCATATGTAGGTAGATCTATATAAGAGCAGGATTGTAATATATGAGGCTGAGAAATATTCTCTTCTCATAACCTATGCCTTCCTAATCCCACAAAACATGCTATATAGCTATGTTGGGTGCTAGAGTGGCCGTGTTTTGAGTAAGTCCACAATAATTCGGTCGTAGAGCTGATCACCATGACATGAGATGAAAAGCATCACAAGTGATAACCTCATGGCAGCCATCCTTGAACTGCAAACATCTACCATGGTCTTTGTTGTCGAGAAGATGTCACGAAGGATACTCCTCCGCGGCACGATTGAGCTGATATAGAAAGTGCTTGATCGAATCTTGATCTGTACGTAGTGGTGGAGACAACTCAAGTTTTACCAGTGAGATCAAAGGGCTTTGGCCTTCATTAAATATGGTTCAGACAATGATGTTGCACGATCTACAGAAACTGTTGTCAACATGGTTTCAACTTTCAAGTTACTACCCTTGTCGTCCAATATATCAGGAGCAACAAAATAGGCGGCAACAGAGACATGGTAAATTGTGTGTCAGCGGAAGCACAAGGAAAAGTATTGGTAGAGGAACGAAAAACCACAACAGGAAGTCATGGGTTTGGTGCAGCCTAGCACAGAATTTATGATGGTTGGCAGCACATAAAGTGATACCCTCTGTCCCCTTTTACATGGCGCCCTTGTTTTGCATGATTTAACTTTGACCACGAACTTGTTTAATAACATGTGTTGTATGTCATAAAAATGATACCATGTTCAAATACGAATCTGGTGATACAATTTTTGTGAAATAGCCGCGTTTAGTTGGTGAAACTAATGGTCAAACCTCATTCTTGGAATGCGCGTGTGCCATGTATTGAGGGCATGAAGGGAGTACTTCCTTGGATAAACCCATGTGCATGACAAACAATTGAGTCAGGGGTTGCCAAGTCAGAGACTCAATTAGTTATTGTAATTAGTATGGAAGTGCATGTGTAAAGTGAATGTGTGCATACATCTGATACGTTATTTGGAGCGGGCATGTGCAAGGATCAGGAACTTGTGTGGTTTGATTATCTGCATCGTGCTGGAGCCAGGACATGTGTTCCATGGGGGTGCGATGGGAGTCTGTAGTGTGATGAAGTCTCAAGCTAGCGTAGTAGTGAGAGAAATTACTAGGAGGAAAGAAGATACAGTGAAAGTACATTAGGGAACACTACCATGCAATGTGTCAGAAGGGCTCTTACACGCTTGAGTCAGGAATGCAAGGAGTAAATGTCAGGAAGGCTCCAAAATTTTAGTGTTAAGTGGAGCCAGAGTGGCAACATCCCCATCCATTTGGGGCTTAATTGGTGTGTTTGGTTCACCACCCCACACTATCAGTACAATCTGCTGATGGACAAGGACCATCTGTAACCCCATAACAAAATATGGTTCGCAATGACTGCTAGTCAGTGGGGTGGTGGCGGGAGAAGTACTGCATTCTCAATGGCAGCAGCTAGCAGGCTTCGTAATTCAGGAGAATCAGGAAGTAGAGTCTGCAGTTAATGGCATTTAGTATGTTACAGTCGAAGTCGATTTATAATGGTGTAGTTAGAACGTACTCCCTCCGTTCACAAATATAAGATGTTTTGGATATTTCATTATGGACCACATACAGACTGAAATGAGTGAACAAACACACTAAAACATGTCTATATACATCCGATTCACAAAAAGTTATAACATCCTATATTTGTGAACAGAGGGACTATTATATACAGGTTGGTTTCCAAGTCAAGTCCATGTCTTTGGGGTCAAAATTGGTTACTCTATGTAAGAGTGGGCATTTAAAGCAAAAATCTTTGGGAAGAAGCAAGAACCAATATATTATTCTCTTCTCCTTCCCTATGTCTTCCTAAGCCCCTGCAGATGGCATAACTGGCTATCTTCAGTACCGTAGTTATCCCTCTCCGCTCAGGTATCAACGATTACAACTGGTAGTACTCAACATTCTTTTAGTTAGTATAATTTGGTATGATCTCTTGTATGTCAGTATGTTTACATCTGTTAGATTATGTACTGCTGCTACCATTTAAAAGTTTAAGCATTTAGATGGTAATCTCGATTAGATTTTCTTTGATAGTAAAGCAATTGCATTTGCCATGCTGATTGTACTCTGTGATACTTTATTCAATATACTTGAAATTCTTGGACATGTTTGGTATTGACAATGAATGCTCACATCCATGTGTGTTCAACGAATGATATTTTTTAACTAGCCAATAGGGCTGCACATATATATAACACCTTATTATGGTTTTCAGATCAAGGGAAAAGCTTGTGGAATATGCAAGAACAATGATAATGAGACCCTTCATCTTCGGAACATTTGCTTCGATTGGTCAAAAGATGATGTATGCTGTCTTACTTATTTGATACTCGCATTTTTTGCAAGCACCTTGCTATTTTGAGTAATGGTTGATCTCTTACAGTTAGCAGAGAAGCTGAAAACCTTTGAGTTGGAAAACCTTGAAGATATCAATTTAATTGAGCACCCGGATAGAAAGGGAAGAAATAGAGGCTATGCGTTTCTTGACTTCAGCTCACATGTGGATGCTGTTGCTGGATTTCTTAAACTACAGAAAGGAGATCTGTTTCTTGGTACTGATGTTAGAGCACAAATATCATTTTCAAACACCATTTCACAAGATGATAAGGTTATGGAGAAGGTACATACACAAACGAAGCAGCTTTATCTTCTATTTGCTTCTGTAACTAGAGGTATTGCATGATCATGCCTTTTCCATTTAACATCTCTTATTATCATTATGAAATGTAGGTAAAATCTGTTTTCTTGGATGGCTTACCGCCTCATTGGGATGAAGACGACGTGAGGGGAAAGTTTGGAAAGTTTGGTGAAATTGATAATATACAACTTGCTAGAAATATGTTTACAGCAAAACGTAAAGATTTTGGTTTCATCAGCTTTACTACAAGACAAGCGGCATTAGATTGCATTGATATGGTCAATAAAGGTCGCTTTGGTGAAGGTAGTGGAAAGGTAATCCCTTTATGCTCCTTATTGTTGTGCGACTTCTACCTTTGGTTTATTTGCTTGAGCTATGGTTAGTTACTACTTACTACTTCCATACTTTCAGATCCGCATGAAGGCTACCCTACAAAGACCAAAGCCTACTTTCAAAAAGCCTTCATGGCAAGGGGATAGTCACATGTTGGGCGTCAGGAGAGGATTTATTGGCAAAAATTATGGTGACAGAGAGCCCCACCCTAACAGATTCAGGCATTTAGGTCCGGAAAGACGTCCTTATTCAAATCATAGCAACTACCCAGGGAGCAGAATTCGGGAAGGTTATGTTGGTAGGTTGCCTCCCATGGCGGTTGATGATGGAGAAAGACCTGTTTCAGTGCGAGAATACAGGTCTTACTACAGAAGAGATTCTACAGTACCTGGTTGGTTTCTTTTGATAAATGTGTGTTCCTCTTTCTTTTTTCCACGAGGTTACTGAAAGGGTTATTTTTAATGCTTGGTTGTAGACCCCAGCCATAAATATGGAAGGACACACCCTGGGAGCAGAATCCGGGAAAGTTATGTCGAGAGTCGATATGATAATAAATATCCAAAACATAAGCATGCAGCATATGAAGCATCAACCATGCAAGGAGATGAATACAGCAGGAGTAAATATAGACATTCATACTTGGAGAGGGCACATGATGAATCTTGCCCAGAATGCATTAGAGGTGATCATAACTCAAGTGCTTATCAGAGTGGGCATTACTCCAGCGCTGACAAGGCTGGTCACCACTATCAGTGTGAGAATGTTGATGAATTTGCTGCAACCAGTGGTGGATCGGAGAAAGGCTACTATAATAAGACAGTAAGTGCATGGTTTCCAGTTTTTAGGTTTTATTTGCATCCTGATGTTAATTGTAGGCTGACTCTGTGTTGTTAGGAGCATGAGCTCACGGTGGCTTCAACTTCTCAAGTAGCACCTCAGTGCAAGGAACCCTACCGCGGGGTGGTACGTAGTGTTTAATGTTATGATTTACTTCAAAAATTCTTACATTTAGATGCAGATGGACTACTGCTGACTATTGGAGCGCTTGTGTTTCCTAGGAGCCAGAGTTATTGCCTTCAAGTCCTGCGATGTGTAACTGTAGCGAATGCTACAAGGTAGCGAACCGCAAAAGCACATCCTGAGATGCTTGTCGTTCTGATTTTGTTTGATTCTGATTTTTTTCGTTGTTGTCTAGGGTCAGAAGTCAGCAGCAGCCCCTTCAGGCTCCCAAAGCGAGATAAGTAGAAGTCATCCCAATCCTCAAGTTGCTGCTCCCCATCGCCGGATCGCTAAACCTTTTCATGACCAGCGGAGGTAAGGCTGTTTTGTGTGCGCATTGGATTTTGCTCTCCCCACAAAGAGAAGGCTTGTGACGTGAAACTGTGCTTGGCGTTTCCAACAGCTTTGTTCCTGATGAGTATGATGAGGTGGAGTACACAGTCAGGGAGCGCAGAGGCCGATATTTATCTGCAAGAGACGGGAGGAAATACTCTCGGCAAGGACGATAGAGCTTCCCAAGCCTTTGTTAGGATTTTATTTATTCATAGCGTTGAGTTACCCAGCTAGCTACCCCAACCTTGTGCATTGCTCGAGTGCCTTTGATGCGGACACATACGTTCTGAGTTATGACATTATATGAAACAATTTTACATGCCAAGCGTTTCTGATCGGCCGACAGATGTAACGCTCGATTGGAAACACCACGCGTGCGTTGTCAATGCCCCTTGAGGCCGGTTGTAACGGGGAGTATCATATACTAGTATCATGCATATGATACTAGTGTATGATACTACCTCCCTAATGCATAGTATCATTTATTAGTATCATGTTGTACTCTATTTATTATCATGCATGACATAAAGTAGCATAGCATTTAATATGATACAGTATCATGATATGATACTACACCCTCTCTTTCTTCATTTAATGCTATGCCACCTCATTAAAATTGCCTAGTTGGCATGCATGATACTAGCTATGATACTACCATTACGACCAGCATGAGAAAGCGAACATGTGTTTGCGGGCCCCAATGGGGAGGGTCGTGACACCCGGCAAGCTCGTCACGTCGACACCATGGTCATGTACCACTCACCCACCCACCCTCTCGTCCTCCTGTCTACTACTATAACCGAAGACCCGTCATGCTAAGACTGCTTTGATCGATCGATCAACGCTAAGCATTGGCCTGTTTACATTATCTTTTTTGGGCCTCTTAACTCTTAAGGGGTGATACTATCTATAATGCACACAACACCAATAGAGAACCAATGGTTTTGCTGCTGCTAACTTGTTTTGTCAATCTTGGATTTTTTTTTTTTTTGCGATGGAATCCTGAAAGCTTATTATGCGGTAATTTTTTAGGACGCCTCGATTTTAACCATCTTCGCTGCGTGTTGTCATGTCTTGAGGTGTCAAGCTTCGGACTTTGCTGGACTTGGGATTCCAAACTTGCAGTTGCTCAACAAAGCATTGCAAGCCCGATGGCCATGGCTGCAGAAATATGAAAAGGACGGCCATGGGCGGAATTCCAGAGTAAGGTACCGGAGGAGGCTATTGCTTTGGTCCAGGCTGCTGCGAACACGACGGTGGATGATGGGAAGTCCACTCTATTCTGGGAGGACAAGTGGTTGAGCAGGTATCGGATATGCGAGATGGCCCCTCTGATATACGACAAAATCCTGCCTAGGATCACGAAATCGAAGACAGTGGCCGATGCTCTCGAAAACAACAGTTGGGCGGGTGACGTTGGTCCGGATCTCATAGCGGATGCGCTGGTTCAATTCCTTCATCTTTGGTCGCGAGTTGCGGTGGTGCAGGTCACAGAGAATATGGACGAATTGGTAAAGTGGAGCTGGGAGAAGAACGGTCAGTTCTCAGCTCGTTCGCCGTACGCGGCTAGATTCATGGGACTCAAGGTGTCGCAGACAGCGGCATTCACATGGGGATCGCGGGCACCCCTCCATTGTCGTTTCTTTGCCTGGCTAGCCTTCAAGAACAAATGTTGGACCTCAGATTGCCTAGCCCGTCGAGGTCTACCTCATCAGGACTCATGCCCGCTATGCCAGCAAGGGGTGGAGACCATCCAACATCTATTAATTGACTGCGTGTTTGCAAGGCAAATCTGGCACTGGCTGAGGAGGATCACGGGTAGGCCGGCTTTTGAGCTGCTCGCAGCAGAAGGATTAGGTGTGTGGTGCACCAGGCAAGGCGCGACCAACATGAACCGGAAGTCAACGAGAGCCAAATGCCTCCTGACTATGTGGTTACTTTGGAAGCACAGAAATGACGTGGTGTTTAACAGCGTGATACCATCTCTTTCCCAAGTGAAACAACGGATTGCGGATGAAGCTAGGCTTTGGGCCAAGGCCGGGTTGCTCAAGAAGGGCACGAAAGGACTTGAGGTAGACGTAGATCGGTGGGTCCTCGAGTCGTAGTAGATCATAGTAAATTCGCGGTAGTGTCGAAAAATCCGGCATGTAAATAAACTATGTACATATGACTATTGGGGAGTCTTCCCTCTTCTTCTTTAATGAATAATACGCACACTCGTGCGTATTTGAGAAAAAAAAATTAGGACCCTTCTTATCCTTGATCACACTAGCAAGATTTTCTTCTTGGGCTTGCCATTGCTACCTATATGGCGGGAATCGACTACTATATTTTAGAATAAAACTAGATTGTTGATGACGCGTGTTTGTTATGTCCGTCTATTAATCTTATATTTTTCGCGAAAATATGCAAAAGATTTATGTATCTTCTCACTAGAAGGACGATAGTACAAATTATGAAGTTGAAAAGGTAGTTAAAGTGTCATACAAGTACGTGCACACTAATGGGGAGAGTATGAGTGCTAAGGCAAACAAGGTCGCCTCAATCCAAGAGAAGAGAAGGCCTACGTCTTTGGCAGTGGTTGGGCCAAGCCCCTTGCTCCAACTCATTCCTAGTTGCGCAATTCATCATGGATCTGCTGGAGCAGACGTGAGATCGATGGTTCGTTACCGTTGAAGACGACGTCGTCCCAGTGCTTCCAAATGGGCCAAAAGGTGAGAATGACAATGAGAGATAGGCCCTTCCGCGGGCTCCGCGGACGGAGGCAACTATGGCGTCCTACCATGCCCGCGACGAGGTCTCTATGCTCAGGATGGCGAAAGGAGAGCGACACCAGTCCAGGACCTCATGCCAAATTTTGCTGGAGGAGCAAGTCGGGAGCAGGTGTTGCATGGTCTCTGGCTCATGGTCAGACAGGGGGCAAAGCGGAGTGACGATGTAGTTAAAGAATAATAGAGACATGATTTGGAGCCGTACTATGCCCCTTGGGCTTTGTCTTCCATATATACTAGTACAGGATTACAACTTGAGAATCAAGTCAGGATGACATGGGATCAATCTAACAGATTCACAATCCCTAATATCACGGGTATGATCGCTACTTGATCATATGCTGGTTAAACAAAGCACAAGATATTTACGTTAACATTTCCCCTCAATCTCAACCAGCCACAAGGTTGAGATTGCGTCGTAATTTGTCCAACATGACCTTTGTAGCAGGTTTAGTGAAAGCATCCGCCACCTGATTACCAGAGGATACAAACCGAACATCCAATGCTCCTTGTGCTACTTTTCTCTAACAAAGTGAAAGTCCACCTCTATGTGCTTCGTCCTAGCATGGAATACTGGATTTGTAGTGAGGTATGTGGCGCCCAAATTGTCACACCATAGAATTGGTGGACGAGGCTGAGGGACGCCCAATTCTCTAAGTACAGACTGTACCCAAGCCACTTCAGCTGCACCATTTGCAAGAGCCTTATATTCTACCTCGGTGCTTGAACGTGATAATGTTGGTTGCTTCTGAGCGCCCCATGATATCAGGTTAGATCCAAGAAAGACCACAAAACCTCCCGTGGAGCGTCTATCATCGGCACAACCTGCCCAATCAGCATCAGTGAAGACACTCAGAAGTGTGGAATTTGATCGACGAATCTGAAGTCCCGTGGCTATAGTACCCTTGATGTATCTCAATATGCGCTTGACAACCTCCCAATGCACATCAGTAGGTTTGGACAAGTATTGGCTGACTTTGTTTGCAGCAAAAGAAATATCAGGCTGAGTGAGCGTAAGATACTGCAAACCTCCAACCATACTGCGGTAACTAAAAGCATCATCATCAGTAAGAGGAGTGCCAAGATCTGCTTCCAGCTTATCTATAACTGACATGGGTGTGGAAACCGCCTTGCAATTCTCCATATGTGCTCGGTGAAGAAGATCGTCAGCGTACTTGCGCTGCGAGAGCACCATTCCCCCTGAGTTGTAGGTGGCTTCAACCCCAAGAAAGTAACCCAAACGACCAAGATCCTTGATAGGAAAGTACCGAGAGAGGATGCGAAGCAGACGGTCCACCGCTTGAGAACAAGAGTCAGCAATGACAATATCGTCAACATAAACAAGCATGTAAATGACCACATAATCATGCTGGAAGATGAACAGTGAGGTGTCGGCCTTAGAATAGTGAAAACCGAGCTGTTGCAGCCGGTCACTAAGGCGAGAATACCAAGCTCGTGGTGACTGTTTCAAACCATAGATAGACTTCCGAAGCTTGCACATATGGCGAGGGTAGCTAGGATCCTCAAAACCAGGAAGCTGCTACATATAAACATCCTCATCAAGCAGTCCATGAAGAAAAGCATTGCTAACATCAATATGTCGAAGACACCAGCCCCGTGAAACTGCAAGAGAAAGCACTAGGCAAACGGTTGTTGGTTTAACGACAGGGCTAAAAGTATCCAGATAATCAATGCCATACTGTTGAGTAAATCCACAAGCAACCAGACGAGCTTTATATTTGTCAAGGGAACCATCAGGATGTTGCTTGACTTTGAAAATCCACTTACAACTAACAATGTTGGTGCCCGAAGGACACGGGACAAGAGACCACGTCGCTGTGTGCTGTAGGGCAGAAAATTCCTCCTGCATGTCCATCTTCCAAGAAGGATCAACAAGCGCCTGCCTATGCGTGGAAGGTGCAGAGACGACGACATCACCAAAACCGCGACGATATGGATTGTACCGGACTGTGCCATCCTTCGGAATCTTCAGACAAACAATGTTATTCTAGAGACGCGTGTGTGCACGCTCCACTAGAGGAGCCGCCGACAGTTCTGGAGAAACCGGTGATGATGGAGGAGCGGCTTGCAGCGCCAGAGAGATCGACGGTGATAGAGAGACGCTAGCTGGGGGGCCTGGTGCAACAGGCACCTCGGCTGCGTGCACAAGTGCACGGCCAGTAGATGCATCAGACACTAGTACAGTTCGCTCGGGCGTCCCGAGCATAGACAAAGCTGGCGATGATGGTTTGCTCGGCTGGGCCGAGTCCAGCCCACTCGGTGAAGACGCAGGGGAGCCCAGCAACAGGGGCGTGGCGCCGGCTGGTTGGCTGCATGGCGATGAGACATGCATGTAGTTCGATCAATGGATATTGATCGTCGCTGCTGGTCGCCTCGTGTCTGTTTCTGCAGGACAAAGTTCAGGAAACAAAAGTGATAGATTATAATTTCGCATATTAGCATCCTGAACTACTGGCTCCGTGGATGGAAATGACACTGGTAGATTTAAAGGGGACAAACCAGGACGAACACCGGTGGCGAATGGAAAAATATTCTCATCGAACACAACATCACAAGAGATGTAGATCCGGCCGTTGGTTCTATCTAGGCACTTGTTTCCTTTGTGAAAAGGACTATAACCAAGAAAAACACATATCTTGGACCAAAACTCAAGTTTACGAGAGTTGATTTGTGAAGACTAGGCCAACATGCGCATCCAAAAATGCGAAGGAACGAATAGTCGGGGGTGGCATTGAGGAGGCGTTGCATGGGTGTGATGTTATGGAGGGTCATACTAGGCATACGATTAATAAGATAACATCCGGTAAGGAATGCTTCATCCCAGTAGCGAAGTGGAAGGGAGGAATGAGCGAGGAGGGCCTTGTCTCAACTAAATGACGATGCTTGCGCTCGGCTATACCGTTCTATTGTGAGGTGTAAGGACAAGACACGCGATGAGAAATACCAACTATTAGAACACTTCCCGTGTTTTGGGTGATGATGACAACTCTCCTTGTGTTATAATCATGTGTTTAGTTCTTCAGGTTATCTATGCTCAAGTTCGCATTGTTGAGTTATTCTCTTTGGAAGGAAAAGATCAAAGACGGAGTTGTCTGCATGTTTATTTCTTTGGTCGTAGGTAACCCGTACTATCAAGAGGGAATCCACATCGGAAGGCATTGGGGGTGAATCATTGCACGTACACTCTTTTTGTCACCCCACATCATTCTGTTCCGTGTAGAGAGAGGTTCCCTATGGTCCTTTCTGGTGCAGTGGCTTCTCCTCAGCAGTTGTACCGCCCACTCGGGCGGTTGTACCGCTGGCCTGTTGTACCGGTTCAACCACCACCCTAGGGGTGATACCCTGGGGTTGCACATCCCAGGTTCTTACCAAGCTGTTGTACTACTACCCCAGGGCAGTGGTACCGCCCACCCAATGGAAGAACTCTGGGGGTGCACCTTGGGCGGTTGTACCGTCCGGGTACCGTCCGACCACCGGACTAGTTTCTGTGATGAGGCGGTACTTGGGCAGTGGTGGCCCGGTTGTTCCGGTTGTGCTCCGTACAACGGTACTACCGGGTGTCCTGAGTGGTTCTACCGCTTGGGACTTAGCCACCCTATGCACCAGGAGCTAGCGGTTGTTCCAGATGCACTACCGCTCAACCACCGCCCATAGGGGTGACTCCCTTCTGTTTCAGGGAAGTTGTTGAGCGGTAGTGAAGCGGTTGGTCTGGTTGTTCTTAATAACCGGTACTACCGCTCTAGTGACCGGTTGTACCGCCTGTTAGGGTTTCAGCAGCTTCGCATCATTCCTGGTTGTACCGGGGAGAGGAGTGGTCGTACTGCTGCAGTGTAAAAACTGCTATAACGGTTGGATCTTAGGGTTTCCTATATAAAGGGGGTTCTTCCACCTACCCTCGTTACCTCTTGCCTCTCTCTCTCCACCATTGATCCCCTTCAAGCTTTCTTGCCTGATCTCTCTCTCTAGCCACTCAAACTTGTTGATTTGCTAGGGATTGAAGGAGGAGAACTAGATCTACACTTCCACAAAAGGATATTCGATTCCCCCATACTTTCTTGTGTGGATTTTGTTACTCTTGGGTGTTTGAGCACCCTAGACGGTTGAGGTCACCTCGGAGCCATATTCCATTGTGGTGAAGCTCCATATTTTCGTTGGGAGCCTCCAATTCAGTTGTGGAGAGAGCCCCAACCTTGTTTGTAAAGGTTCGGTTGCCGCCTTCAAGGGCACCACTAGTGGAATCACAACATCTCACATTATGTGAGGGCATGAGGAGAATATGGTTTCCCTAGTGGCTTCTTGGGGAGCATTGTGCCTCCACACTGCTCCAACGGAGATGTACTTCCCCCAAAGGGAAGAAATTTCGGTAACACATCCTCGTCTCCATCGGTTCCACTTGTGGTTATCTCTTACCTTTACTTTGTGCAAGTCATTATTGTGTTGTATACTTTTCTTGCACTTGTTGTTGTCTTGTTGTTAGCATCATATAGGTTGTCACCTAGTTGCACATCTAGACAACCTATTTGTTGCTAAACCTAATTTTTTAAGAAAAGCTAAAAATTGGCAGTTGCCTATTCACCCCCTCTAGTCAACCATATCGATCCTTTCAATTGGTATTAGAGCCTCGTCTCTTTATTAAGGGTTTCACCACCTGAAGAGTATGGTTGACACCATGGAGGAAGTGCCCGAGGCCGTGGAGTTGACTTCGATCACTCGAAACGACCTAAATGAAGCTATGGCTTCACTTAAGACGTCTATGACACCCGAAGTCAAGTCCATGCTTAAAGAATTACTTGAGGGGATGAAATCCACTCCTGATCCCTTGCTTGTGGTTAAACCGACGACATCGGAGTCGGAGGCCAACTCCGCCAAGGAAGCGGCTAAAGGTACTCATGTTTCTTCCCCTCATGACAAGGATGGGACGGTTACCTTTGCCTCGGTTCCCCCTCCCCCAGTCTATGGAGGACCGGTCCCCACAGCTCGCATAAATATTCATGGTCCTCCTCCCAAGCTTGTTAAGGGTGAATTTGCTAATTGGATCTTTTGCATTAAGGATCATTTGAATCATTGCTCAACTAATCTTTGGGGAATCATTGAGCAAGGCTTCTACCCGCATGATCCAAACAACTTCACCCTAAGAGAAGAAGTGGAAAATCAATACAATCACTCCGCATTGTTCATACTTCAAGAAGCGGTTCCTCTCAAAGATTTAGCTCACCTACGACCGTTCACTCGTGCAAAGGATTGTTGGGAGCATATTGTCTCAATGTACAAGGGAAGCTCAAGCATCCAATGGTCCAACTTTGAAGTGGTCCTTGATGAGGCCGATGAATTTGTGATGCTTGAAGATGAGGATCCGCGTGATCTTTACCGAAGGGTGACTACTCTTGCGGTTGCTCTCCAAGACCATGGAAGTAAGGATATGGATGGCACTTGGATCAACTGCAAGTTCCTCAAGGCCATCATGCCATTCAACAAGGCCATGTCCTCCATGATTCGTCAAAGGCCGGACTTTCACACCTTGACCTCAAGTGAAGTGTTGGATGAGTTTATTGCCATGAACATCATGAAAAAACCCACCGACAACGCTCTTGCTTGTGTCCGTTCAAAGAAGAGCACTCCTACCCTTGCTTTCAAGGACAAGGCCATTCCGGATGAAGAAGAGGAAGAAGAAGAGGAGTTTGGCCCTGAGAACACTAAATATGCTTACCATGAGCACATGGCTCTTGTGTCAAGGCAATTTTGGAGCAACAAGAGGAATTCTAGACCCAACTTCAACAAGAACAACTCAAGTGGGTCAAAGAAAAAGCAACATGTAAGAACTTACTACAATTGTGGCAATGTGAGTCACTTTGTAGTGGATTGCCCTTACAAGAAGAGGGAAGACAATGGTGGCAAACTCATTCGTAAAGATAAAGCCAAGTCCTTCACTAGCAAGAACAACTTCACCAAGAAGACACCTCCAAAGGGCTTGGTGGCACATGAATAGTACACCTCTGATGATGAGGAAGATACAAGTGGAGAAGGAATGGCAATGGCAACCATTTCCATTGCTACATCTTCTCCCTCTAAGGTTTCTCTCTTCGGTGCCCCCAACGAAAACACCATTTCCAAGTGTCTCATGGCCAAAGGTATCAACAAGGTAACTCCTAACATCAAAACCACCATCATTACTACTCCTTCATTGTTAGATTGTGTTGATGATAGTGAGGTGGAGAAAGTTGATGAGAATGAGTTCACCAAGTTTGTGAACAAGCTCAAGGGTGAGACCAAGAAGCACTTTGTTGCTCTCTTGGAGCAACTTGGTGAGGCCAATGATATCATTGAGTCTCATGAGGATACTATCTCTAAGTTGGAGGAGCATAGTCGTGACTATGCCGATGAGATTGCGGATCTTTCCACTGCTCTAAAGGAAGAGCAAGATCTTCATTTGACTCTTGAGGAGTCACACAACGTTGATCATGCTAAATTGCAAAAAGATCTTGATCATGCTATTGTTCTTACTCGTGTGCTTAAATCCGAGAAAGTCGAACTTGGGGTTGCCCATGCTAGACTCTGAGTTTGATATACTTGACAAGGCTCACAAGGCCTTGAAGGGTGTTCATGATTCTCTCAAAGAGTCTCATGATCAACTCCAAGTGAAGCTAACCAAAGAGATTTCCATGTGTCCTCCTTTCGTTCTAATTGATAATGCCCACGCTACTAACCCGTGTTGTGAGCATGTGCATATTGTGGAGGAAAACTCTAAGTTGAAAGAGCAACTTGAGAAGGGCCTTGTGACTTGCATACAAGGAGAGAAGAACCTCAACAACCTTTTGAGCAATCAAAAGGAAGTGATAACCCGCAAGTATATGGGATCAATTGTAGCCTCTTTCGATAAGTAAGAGTGTCGAACCCAACGAGGAGCTAAAGGTAGAACAAATATTCCCTCAAGTCCTATCTGCCACTGATACGACTCTACGCACGCTTAGTGTTCGCTTTACCTAGAAGAAGTATGAAACTAGAAGTACTTTGTAGGTGTTGTTGGATATGTTTGCAACATAATAAAGAGCACGCAAATAAAAAGTAGGGTTGTTTAGATGAAGAAGCAATAAAGTAAATATAGTGAGTGTGGAAAAGTGGTGGTAGGAGTTGTGAAATTGTCCCTGAGCAATTGACTATGTTACTAGACCGGTAATCACTATTGCAATTCTATTTGAGGGAGAGGCATAAGCTAACATACTTTCTCTTCTTGGATTGTATGCACTTATGATTGGAACCCTAGCAAGCATCCGCAACTACTAAATATCATTAAGGTAAAACCCAACCATAGCATTAAAGTATCAAGTCCCCTTTATCACATACGCAAACAACCTACTTACTCGGGTCTGTGCTTCTGTCATCACGCCATCCACCATAAGCAAATCATAAACATATTGAAAACCCTACAGCGGGAATCCCTCACGCTTGCGCAACACAGAGAGCACCATAGGACAGCACCAATCATAAAACATGCAACTCAAACCAATCATAGCAATTCATCAATCACCGATAGGATAACGAAAATCTACTCCGACATCATAGGATGGCAACACATCATTGGATAATAATATGAAGCATAAAGCACCATGTTCAAGTAGAGGGTACAGCGGGTTGTGGGAGAGTGGACCACTGGATATAGATGGGGGAAGGTGATGGAGATGTTGGTGAAGATGGCGGAGGTGTTGGTGAAGATCGCGGTGATGATGATGGCCCCCGGCAGCGCTCCGGCACCACCGGAAGCAACGGGGAGAGAGCCCCTCTTCTTCTTCTTCTTCTTCCTTGACCTTATCCCTAGATGGGAGAAGGGTTTCCCCTCTGGTCCTTGGCTCCCATGGCTTGGGAGGGGCGAGAGCCCCTCCGAGATTTGATCTGTCTCTCTTTCTCTCTCTGTTTCTGCGTTCTCAGATTCTGCCCCTTCACCATTTCTTTTATATCCGGAGATCCGTAACTCCGATTGGGGTGAATCTTTCGCCCAGATCTTTCTCATAAAATTAGCTTTCTTGCGGCAAAAGAAGAGCGTCAACCGCCTTACAGGGGGCCCAGGAGAGTCTAGGGCACGCCTGCCTCCCTGGGGCGCGCCCCCCATCTCCTGGCCCCCTCGGGCACCATCTCGCGTTGATTTTACTTCCCAAAAATCACAAATATTCCAAAATAATTCTCCGTCTGTTTTTATCCCGTTTGGACTCCGTTTGATATGGGGTTTCTGCGAAACATAAAACATGCAACAGACAGGAACTAGCAATGGGCACTGGATCAATATGTTAGTCCCAAAAAATAGTATAAAAAGTTGCCAAAAGTATATGAAAGTTGTAGAATATTGGCATGGAACAATCAAAAATTATAGATACGACGGAGACGTATTAGCATCCCCAAGCTTAATTCCTGCTCGTCCTCGAGTAGGTAAATGATAAAAAAGATAATTTTTGATGTGGAATGCTACCTAGCATAATCTTGATCATGTAATCTAATCATGGCATGAATATTAAGACACGAGTGATTCAAAGCAATAGTCTATCATTTGACATAAAAACAATAATACTTAGGGCATCCCAACAAACAATCATGTCTTTCAAAATATCAATGCTTCCAGAACGTTATCTCTACAAAATCATATAGTGTTGTATGCTCCCTTTTCTTAACACAAGGTACCCCTCATGCCTATCCCGGTGCCAGCCAAGCAATTGTTTTATACTTTAGTATTCTCAAACTTTTTCAAGTTTCACGCAATATATGAGCGTGAGCCATGGATATAGCACTATGGGTGGAATAGAATATGATGGTGGAGGTTATGTGGAGAAGACAAAAAGGGAGAAAGTCTCACATCGACGCAGCTAATCAACGGGCTATGGAGATGCCCATCAATTGATGTCAATGCGAGGAGCAGGGATTGCCATGCAACGGATGCACTAGAGCTATAAGTGTATGAAAGCTCAAACTGAAAACTAAGTGGGTGTGCATCCAACTTGCTTGCTCATGAATACATAGGGCATTTGAGGAAGCCCATCGTTGGAATATACAAGCCAAGTTCTATAATGAAAATTCCCACAAGTATATGAAAGTGACAACATAGGAGACTCTCTATATAAAGAACATGGTGCTACTTTGAAGCACAAGTGTGGTAAAAGGATAATAACATTGCCCCCTTTTTTTGGGTGGGCTTCTTTGGCCCCCTTTTTTATTTAGGCTTCTTTGGCCTCTTTTTTTCCTTTCTTTCTTTTTCTTTTCTTTTTCTTTCATGGGGCAATGCTCTATAATGATGATCATCACACTTTTATTTACTTACAACTCAATATTACAACTTGATACTAGAACAAAGATATGACTCTATATGAATGCTTCCGGCAGTGTACCGGGATGTGCAATGATCTAGCATAGCAAAGATATCAAAAAACGGACAAGCCATGAAAACATCATGCTAGCTATCTTACGATCATGCAAGGCAATATGACAATGAATGCTCAAGTCATGTATATGATGATGATGGAAGTTGCATGGCAATATATCTCGGAATGGCTATGGAAATGCCATGATAGGTAGGTATGGTGGTTGTTTTGAGGAAGATATAAGGAGGCTTATGTGTGATAGAGTGTATCGTATCACGGGGTTTGGATGCACCGACGAAGTTTGCACCAACTCTCGAGGTGAGAAAGGGAAATGCACGGTACCGAGGAGGCTAGCAATGATGGAAGGGTGAGAGTGCATATAATCATGGACTCAACATTAGTCATAAAGAACTCACATACTTATTGCAAAAATTTAAAAGCCCTTGAAACAAAGTACTACACGCATACTCCTAGGGGGGAGGTTGGTAGGAGTTAACCATCGCGCGCCCCCGACCTTCACGCAAAGATAAACAATCAAAATACAATGCGCGCCAATTTGGTTACATAGTTAGTAGACCATACATGCATGCTTCGGGAATCACAAACCTTAACACCAATATCCTTACTAAACACAACCATCTACTAGTACCTCCCACATATTATCATCTGTATATCGCAAAACTATTGCAAGGAATCAAACTTATCATATTCAGTGATCCACAAGTTTATGTAGGATTTTATGACTAACCATGTGAATGACCAATTCCTGTCATCTCTCTAAATTGATATAAGTGAAGCAAGAGAGTTTAATTCTTTCTACAAAAGATATGTCCACGCTCTAACAAATATAAGTGAAGCAAAATAGCAATCTACAAATGGCGGTTTTCTATGTGAAGAGAAACAGGCAATCCAGACTTCAAATGATATAAGTGAAGCACATGAAGCATTCTATAAAGCCATACTCAAAAGATTTAAGTGAAGTGCAATGAGCATTCTATAAATCAACCAAGGACTATCTCATACCAGCATGGTGCATAAAAGAAAAGTGAAAACTAAATGCAAAATATGCTCCAAGACCTGCACATATCGCATGAACGAAACGAATCCGAAAACATACCGATACTTGTTGAAGAAAGAGTGGATGCCTTATGGGGCATCCCCAAGCTTATACGCTTGAGTCTCTTTGAATATTTACTTGGGGTGCCTCGGGCATCCCCAAGCTTGAGCTCTTGCCTCTCTTCCTTTTCCTCATATCGAGACATCCTCGATTAGACACTTCAAACTTCAACAAAAAACTCGGTAAGATCCGTTAGTATAATAAAGCAAATCACTACTCTAAGTACTGTTGCAAACCAATTCATATTTTGTTTTTGCATTGTGTCTACTGTAATATAACTTTTTCATGGCTTAAATCCACTGATATAAATTGATAGATTCATCAAAACAAGCAAACTATGCATAAAAAACAGAACCTGTCAAAAACAGAACAGTCTGTAGCAATCTTAATATTCACCATACTTCTGGTACCCCAAAAATTCTACCACAATTAGGAAAAATAAACAATTTTTACAGCAAGACAGTGCAAAAATAATCAGAACCGTTTGACGTTCCAGTTAAAAATGTAAAATCGCGCACTACAGCCAAAGTTTCTGTCCTGCACCGTACAAACCAACAAGCATTGTAAACATCCTAAAGGCAAACCTTGGCACATTATTTTTATAATACAATGGAATTGTACAAGGGGATAATTATTTTTGTTGAAAAGTTTCTGTAATCAAGATTCACAAAGTTTCCGTGAGCATGAACAAAGTTCAAGGCTAGCTCCCACTTCAACAATGCTTGTCTCTCTCACTTTCACTTTCCTTTTTGAGAAGTTTTTAGGTTCCCCTCTTTATTTTTTTGTTTTTAGACTATATAAAAGCACTCAACAGAAATAAATGACTCTCTAAAACTTCCGGGTTGTCTCCCTGGCAGCGCTTTCTTTAAAGCCATTAAGCTAGGCATATAGTGCTCAAGTAATGGATCCACCCGGATCCCAAGGTATATCAAAGCCAATTTTCATTAACAATGATTTGTAATTTAGTAGTGAGCACAAAGTAACATATATCATGCAACACCGAAGTCTAACTCTCTTCCTATTAATCGGCATGTCATAAAAGAACAATTCATGCACACCAAGTAAAGGCCAATGCATATTATAAGCAGTTTCTTGCAATTCTATCGTGTTGGAAACATAGAGAGGTGGAGATATAGTTCCTCTCTCATAATAATTGCAAGTAGGAGTAGCAAGCACATGCATATCACATCCATCAAAATTATCATGTGCAATGGTAAAAGGCAACCCATCAATATAATCCTTAATAAGCACAAACTTCTCCGATATAGTGTAGTCGGGAGAATTCAAAAATATAATAGGACTATCATGTGTGGGTGCAATAGAAACAATTTCATGTTTAACATAAGGAACTATAGCAAGTTCATCTCCATAAGCATAATTCATATTGGCATCTTGGCCACAAGCATAACAAGCATCATCAAAAAGGGATATTTCAAACAAATTCAAGGGATCACATCAATCATCATAGCAATCATCCTTCAGTAAGCACGAAGGGGAATTAAACAATGTATGATTTGAAGAGTTACTCTCATTAGAAGGTGGCTACGGGTAGCTAATCCGCTCTTCCTCCTTTTGTTCTTCGCTCTCCTCGTCATCTTTTTCATCCAATGAGCTCACAGTTTCATCAATTTCTTCTTCCATAGCTTCCTGCAAAATATTAGTCTCTTCTTGGACAGCGGAGAATTTCTCAATATATAGTTTAACATAGGCATTAGAAGCATAATTATCATAACAATATTCAAGCATGGCAAATTTTTCAGATTTGTAGAGAGTAGCATCATACTTTTCAATCAAAGAAGCAATTTCATAAGCACCCTTAAAAGCAACAAAATCTTCAATTTTTTGAACATCATAGTAATTATGAACACCCTTAGCATACGAAGATACGATTCCATTATCAATAAACTCACATTGGTAGGGAAGGTGTTTCTTAGGGTTTTCAGAACAACAAGTAACATCATATATTTCACATAAAGTCCAAGCATAGCATTGCAAACAATGAATTTGATCCAGTAAAGGTTTCCCCTTTTCAGATATACGGTGTCGCACATAACAAGCATGCTCATCTAAAGATTTGCCCTCAACTAAGCTAGTTGGGGTTTCAGCACGAGCACAAAGGGATCGAAGATGATCCAAGTAAAAAGCTTCAGGAGTGTGATAGATTTTGAGTGGTTCTTCAATCATTGGTTCAGTAGGTACAACTTTTTTTTGGTATTTTGCGTTTCCTACCCATAATTAAAGATAGAAAACAACTAAGAACAACAAATAAAAATTACTTAGTGATAAAGCAAACAAGCACACACGAGAATATTCACCCCACGCTATGACTCCCCGGCAACGGCGCTAGAAAAAGGTTGTAACGCCCTCGATGCGGCTATATCTCCCACGTGTCGAAGCATGACTTAGAGGCATAACCGCATTGAAAGCAATGTCGCAAGTGAGGTAATCTTCACACAACCCATGTAATACATAAGGGAAAGAGATACATAGTTGGCTTACAATCGCCACTTCACACAATACATGAGTAAAGCATTACATCATACAGATACAATCAAGGTCCGACTACGGAACCAAAAAAAAGAAGACTACCCCAAATGGTACACAGATCCCCGATCGTCCCAACTGGGCTCCACTACTGATCAACTGAAACGAAACAACACAATGAACAATATCTTCATCGAGCTCCTCCTTGAGCTCGGATGCGTCACCTGCACGGTTTCATCGGCACCTGCAAACTAGTTTTGGAAGTATCTGTGAGTCACGAGGACTCAGCAATCTCACACCCGCGAGATCAAGACTATTTAAGCTTATAGGAAGGATGTAGTAATGAGGTGGAGCTGCAGCAAGCGACTAGCAAATATGGTGGCTACAATCGCAAAAGAGAGCGAGAAGAGAAGCAAGGCACGGTCGTGAAGCTAGTAGCGATCAAGAAGTGATCCTAAAACTACTTACGTCAAACATAACTCCAACACCGTGTTCACTTCCCGGACTCCGCCGAGAAGAGACCATCACGGTTACACACGCGGTTGATGCGTTTTAATTCGGATCTGGTGTCAAGTTATCTACAACCGGACATTAACAAATTCCCATCTGCCACATGGCCGCGGGCACGACTCTCGAAAGTTTATACCCTGCAGGGGTGTCCCAACTTAGCCCATCACAAGCTCTCACGGTCAACGAAGGATATTCCTTCTCCCAGGAAGACCCGATCAGTCTCGGAATCCCGGTTTACAAGACATTTCGACAATGGTAAAACAAGACCAGCAAGACCACCCGCTGTGCCGACAAATCCCGATAGGAGCTGCACATATCTCGTTCTCAGGGCACACCGGATAAGCTAAGCGTACAGGTACCGACGAATCCAAGTTTCCAAGGAATGGTCCCGCACGGTGCTCTAGTTTGGACCAACACTCGGAGGAGCACTGGCCCGGGGGGTAAAATAAAGATGACCCTTGAGTCTGCAGAACCCAAGGGAAAAAGGCTTAGGTAGGCAAATGGTAAAACCAAGGTTGGGCCTTGCTGGAGGAGTTTTATTCAAAGCGAACTGTCAAGGGGGTCCCATAAATCACCCGACCGCGTAAGGAACGCAAAATCCGGGAACATAACACCGGTATGACGGAAAACTAGGGCGGCAAGAGTGGAACAAAACACCAGGCATAAGGCTGAGCCTTCCACCCTTTACCAAGTATATAGGTGCAGTAATTAAATAAGAGATATTGTGATATCCCAACAAGTAAACATGTTCCAACAAGGAACAACATCTCCATGTTCCAACAAGGAACAAACTTCATCTTCACCTGCAACTAACAATGCTATAAGAAGGGCCGAGCAAAGCGGTAACATAGCCAAACAACGGTTTGCTAGGAAAGGATGGTTAGAGGCTTGACATGGCAACATGGGAGGCATGATATAGCAAGTGGTAGGCATCGTAGCATAGGCAAAGATAGAAGTGATTTCGAGGGTATGGTCATCTTTCCTGAGATCCCGCTAGGAAGAAGAACGAGTCCATGAAGAAGACAAACGGACGAAGTCAAATGGATCCTCACAACTCCGGAACGAAACCGAAGCTAACGAGAGAAGCAACCCGGAAAGAAACAAACAACATAGTAAACAACCATCACATAAACATGGCATGATGCACAATCAAGTATGATGCATGTCCGGTTTAATGAGGCATGGCATGGAAAAGTGCAACAAACAATACTACAAGTTAAGTGGAGCTCAATATGCAACGAGTTGCATATTGACAAAACACCACAACAATTATTTAGTTCTCTCTCGTTTATGAACAAGACAAGATTAAATGTTGGTTAACATGGCAAGAGGTGAAGCATAATTAAACTACATATTTAGGCAAGTTTAAATGAGGCTGAAAACACAAACAACACTTCCGGAAAATCCCCATGTTATTTAGCAATTTAAAGCAAGCAACAATTTTAAACATTTTAATTGTTGTTATCATGATGCGGATGACATATGCAAGTTTTATGCAATTTTATGAAAACGTTGACAAGAGCATGTTATGAAGCATTTGTCACCGTGGCGAAACGAAAGGGGTGCCACGGCAACTACAATGGAAATGGTGCCACGGCAACATTCCGGTGATCCGACAACTCGTCGAGAAGTCAGTGCAAAAGAAAGTGTGCGGATGTGTAGAACACACAAGAGATGGTGGGGTGCTCCCGACTACCGGGTTCCCACGGGTCGACGGCATGGCAAACGAGGAACATGCAAAGACCTCTCTCGGACACGGTGCAAACACGAGTATCTCATACAACACACATGCATTCGTTCACGGGCGGTTGTCATCTCGGGATTATACCTTTGAAGCGTGCATTTCGGAGCGGTTCAAGTTTCAAAGCAGCGTAGAGGAAGTAGATGTTCACGAGTCGTCGTCGGAAGTAGTTGTTCACGTGGCGACGGTAGTGGAAGTAGTGGTACACGGCGGCGGCGGTAGTTGTTCAGGGTCTTGGCGGGTCGTCGTGTAGCCGTACATGTTAGTCGTGGTACACGATTCGTAGACGTTCGAGTCATCGGTAGAGGAAGTAGTGGTACACGGCCGTAGTGGAAGTAGTCGTACACAATCCATAGATGTTCGGCATCGCTGGTAGTTGTACACAGTCGTTGTTGGACTTGATGGATCCGAGGGCTCCGGGCGTCGTGGTACTTGGCGTGCATCAACTGTTGACCAACAATGTACAGGAGGCAGAGAGGTCTCTTGCGGTCTTGACGTCAAGAGAGCTAGGCAGCAGAGAGCACGCACAACAGGGCACGACAGAGGTTGTGCACGGCAGCAACGGGTCGACCAAAAGAGGCAGAGGCCATGGCGCCATGGATGAGCGGCAGCGGCGGATCCGGGTCGCGGGAGGGCGGATCCGGCGGGGTGCGACAAGCAGGGGCTTGATACAGCCGGAGTTCGGGACGAAGGCGAGCTCCGACGGCAGGGCTTGGCGGCAGGGCCGGCGTGAGGAGACGGGGCGGCGTCGAGCGCACAGGGCGAGGAGAAACCGGGCCGACGGGAAGGTGCAGAGGCTCGGTGCAACGATGGTCGGCAGGTGCACGAAGGGGAAGCAGGAGCAGAGGTGTGGCGGAGCTCGGGACACGAGGCACAGAGACCGAAGGGCGCGACTGCAGCGGAGGGAGGCGGCCATGGCGCAGCCATGAGCGCATAGCTCGGGTCGCGGGCGAGGGGGAGATGGAGAGGTGGGGCGCAGAGGAGGCCTATGGGGCTCCGTCCTGGTTCTCTTCTCCGGTGAGGGCAGAGCGTGGGAGCGAGGGGAGGTCGAGGGCTGCGCGCTCGGGCAGAGGGAACGAGAGAGGGGAACGAGGGGATCGGGCACAGGGAGCTCCTCTCCCTGGCTCGATGCGGTGTATGTGTGTGCGTGGCGGCGGGCAGAGGGAACGAGAGGGAGATGAGATCGAGCGAGGGGGTCGGGCTAGGGTTTAGGAGGGTTAGGTGGGCCGGCTTGGGGATGGATGGGCCGGTCTGGGCTAGCTCTCTTCTCTCTCCCTCTAATCTTAAAACAGAGAAAAAGAAAGGAAAGGGAAGAAAAGAAAAGGTTAGAGAAAGAGTTTGGACATGGGGATTATTTTGCAAGTGGGTTATGGTTAATTCCAAATAAACGGAATAATTTTATTATAGCTCCCTAATAATAGTAGGAGACTTTGAATATGTTTTAAAGAGAAATCACCATGTGAATATCCCTCGATTTAAATAGATCAACGATCTATGCAATTTATTTAGTTGAGTTTTAAAAAGGGGTTGCATGATGACATGATGCAATGCAAGAGATGGCATGATGAATGCACAAACAAAACAAATCACACGACAAAACTCGGAATAGCTGGAAGTCTTCTGGAGCGTCGGTCTCGGGGCGTTACAACACTCCACCACTACAAGAGGATCTCGTCCCGAGATCTAGGATGGCACCGGAGAGAAACTGAAGAGGAAGAGAAGAGGTAAAACTAAGTTGCTTCTTCGACCAATGAGTGAAACCACGAACCTTGGGAGGTTGAAAAGTTGAAAGAAAAAAAACACAATGAAGTTGAACACAATCGAGAGCACTGCGGTAGAAAATAGAAACAAGGAACACCATGTGAACCTTGGAGGTTGCAAAGCTATGAATGACGAGTACAATGGACAAGAAGGAATTGGAACCACTCTGGTTGAAACGAGAGGCAAAACTTGATAAGATGAAAGAACTTGAATGAGAACACAACACTCCGGTTAAATGGATAAGCAAGAAAATAACATGATCTTGACAAAACGAGGTGATGGGTGAAGAGAGCAACATCACAATGCCTCTGTAACGAAATAATAGAAGCTAGACCGTTGGGATAAAGGGACGGAGAAGAAAATGACAACTTCTACCACAGTTGACTTTGGAAGGCATCCTTGCAAGAAGGTTAGAATAGAGTTGTTGGAAGACCAACAACGAAAAGAATAAGTTTTTAGTGGGCTTATGGAAACATCTCAACATTATTAGGTGACAACCGACCACTAAAGGAAACAATTGCTAGCTTTAGATCGACGAAGAGATGAACACTTCTTCCACCAAGATGATAAAGAGATAACTTGGATCATTGGCAAGCACCACAAATAGCAACATTCCCAATGGAAGGCTTTTAGGTGAAATCTATATCAAGATAACTCCAACAACGAGGTTGATGGTTGAAAAGATCTCTTGAACAAAGAGAAAATGATGGATTTAAATATCTCATTCTTAACAACTTGCGAATCATGAAACACGAAGTGAAATTGTCAAGAATGACATAAGACCACCTCAAAAGGTAGAAAGAATTGCACTTCGGGATGCACGATGAAGAATGCTTGAACTCCTCAAAACAAAACATGTGTTGAGCACCATGTTTAATTTTGAGTAAAGCTTGGCGGATCATAACTTCGAGAGAAAACTTGACGAACAATTGAAGAATGAAAAGAATCCTTGACGAACCACCATGTAGAGCCTCCATGAAGAACTCTGTTAATAAAAGAAAGATCCAACAAAAGAAAAGTTGAAAAGAACGAGAAGAAACCTTGCAATGATTTAGATGGAGCTTCGCGACGAGATAATGCGGAAAACTTGGAACTCCGGAAGAAAGATGAACAACAAGAAGCCAAGAATTTATTACTCCTGAACAAACTCCGAAGGAAAGGATTAATCACTTGGATGAAACCAGAATAAGAATTATGTTATGCGTATCCTTCACCAATTTAAATTGATGACAAGCAACGGATTTGGCATACTACTTATTCTTGTAGAAAGGATTAAGAGAGATATAGCGTAAACTTCCGAAAAGTCTTCAACGATCCATAGGTAGGATTCAGAAAGAACGAATTAATTGATACGATAACAACAGAAGAGGAATGTTGAAAGAACCACCGTAAGAATTGAAAATGAAAGTAGCAAAGGCACAATTCACCGGGAAGAATTGAAAAATGAATGAAGATACTTGAGGGGATTTAGATACATGAGAACGAAGAGATCATGAACTGATTAGAGGGTATTTGAACGATGCACCGGAAGAATTTGAGAATGAGAGCTGAAAGCTGAGAATGAATAATTCTGAGATGATTGGCTCCGGAGAATAAAACTGAAAAGACTCCTAAAATGCTCCGGATGGGTGAAAAAGATTCTCACAATCGAAAACAATTATGAGAGGATGGCAACAAGCTAGCACCATGAATCTTGAAGAGAATAGAGCAAGATTAAAGAGAAACTCTTCTTCGGTCTTCAGATGATGAGAATGACAACGAGAAACACCACCAAGAATTATTGAGGCACACCGGAAGAATCAAAAGCGAAGAGGTTGAGCCAACTATGAAAAGAATTTGAAAGATCTTGGAGAAAAGCATTTGACTGATGATAACTCATTCTTACGTCAAACTTGGAGAAGAAATTTAGGATAGCTCTGGGAAAATAGAGGAGTCAGGTAAGATCCTGGGAAGACCTGTGGGTTAGGACCCACTCAAGAGCAACACCGTTGAAATGATTCCTTGAAATAGAGATTGCACCGGTAGAATTAAATAGCCTGAATGATATAACAACCTCGAAATAATTTGGACGGATTGAGAATGGAAAGACGGGCCTTCTGAGATATCTTCAACACTCCAGAACAAATGAATAGCAAGAGGTGAGTGATTGAGAGGTGCACCGGCATGAGAAAGCATTAGAAACGAGGAAAGGAATATGATGAAAACCAAAAGCTTGAGTTAAATCCACTAGAAAAGAATACGAGAATGAAGAATGATGAACTTGAAGCTCGTGAGCATCTTCACGAGGATCACCGGATCAGAACATTGATTGAAAGGAGTGAATAGACTTCGCATGAATAAATGGATACTTGATTAGAATATACGAGTCCTTGAAGTTAAGGGTGGGAGGGCGGGAAAACAAAAGCAACCTGGGGCAGATGGAATGGATATCGTTGAGAAAACTTAGAATTGATCTTGCGGATGTTGAAATGATCGAATCCACTTGAAGAGAAGCACGCCGGTTGGAAAAGAATTAACATGACGACTTCGATGATCAAGAAGGATTAGTATTCACATAGCAATATGAGAACACCGTTTAGGAAAGGTATGGATTCAACATTTGACTTCGAAGCAACTCGAATACCATAAATAAAACAAAACAAAGGATTTGACTAGCAGAATAAGCCGGAACAAACATATGATAGAGATTTCGTCCGAAGTTTTCATGGTGGGGCCCACACGGGCTCGATCGTACAACACCATCATGTACAAGGCAGTGCACATGACATACGAAGTGTCCCCGAATCGGCATAGCCAAGGATTCTTTAAGACACAACGAGACCACTGTAAAACACGACCGTGGATAGGCGGACCACTAGACGTCGAACCCCAATCTCATATCATGCATCAGTCGAAAAGAAAAACTAGAGCTACTTGAATTCCCACCTATAAAACTCCCGGAACTTTCTGGTTATGCAATCTGGTATTGGGGATACAGGGGAAGGAATATATATCTCACCCAAAACTAACAATCCCTACATCCAAGCTGTATCCATCCGTCAACACATAACCAAGAAACCTTCGGAAATCATGTACCTCAACCTTCGAAAAGCATCCGTTATACAAGCTATGGCAATACTCCCGAACTCCCCAGTACTGGGTGACGTCGAGGTTATCTCACCAACAACTGCATAAAAGAGATTTTCGATGTCGGCAAAACTCAGGTATTCCAAAACTGCAACGATAAAATTATGACGACAACACCTCGGAGCTCCACTCCCCGGGACACTGCCACAACCCCTAAATGTCAGGAGGCACCAAGAACAATGTTCTCGTCATAAGAATATCGGAACGATCCCAATATACCCGCGTGATCCTAAAATTTTTTTTTAGTGAAATTTGAGGCGAGGAAAGACAAAACATCTACGTCAGGAGACCTCACCAGAGCGACGAAGGGATTGAGGAGTAAAAAGAATCCTACTCTTCGATATATATAATCCTAAGACTCAAAACATTTTTGTTCTAGACTCAACAACGTCAGCGATTCGATCAAGCAGGGGGCTCCTAAGTCGGGGATGGCTCTGATTACCAACTTGTAACGCCCTCGATGCGGCTATATCTCCCACGTGTCGAAGCACGACTTAGAGGCATAACCGCATTGAAAGCAATGTCGCAAGTGAGGTAATCTTCACACAACCCATGTAATACATAAGGGAAAGAGATACATAGTTGGCTTACAATCGCCACTTCACACAATACATGAGTAAAGCATTACATCATACAGATACAATCAAGGTCCGACTACGGAACCAAAATAAAAGAAGACTACCCCAAATGCTACACAGATCCCCGATCGTCCCAACTGGGCTCCATTACTGATCAACTGAAACGAAACAACACAATGAACAAGATCTTCATCGAGCTCCTCCTTGAGCTCGGATGCGTCACCTGCACGGTTTCATCGGCACCTGCAAACTGGTTTTGGAAGTATCTGTCAGTCACGAGGACTCAGCAATCTCACACCCGCGAGATCAAGACTATTTAAGCTTATAGGAAGGATGTAGTAATGAGGTGGAGCTGCAACAAGCGACTAGCATATATGGTGGCTACAATCGCAAAAGAGAGCGAGAAGAGAAGCAAGGCACGGTCGTGAAGCTAGTAGCGATCAAGAAGTGATCCTAAAACTACTTACGTCAAACATAACTCCAACACCGTGTTCACTTCCCGGACTCCGTCGAGAAGAGACCATCACGGTTACACACGCGGTTGATGCGTTTTAATTCGGATGTGGTGTCAAGTTATCTACAACCGGACATTAACAAATTCCCATCTGCCACATGACCGCGGGCACGGCTCTCGAAAGTTTATACCCTGCAGGGGTGTCCCAACTGAAGGAAATATGCCCTAGAGGCAATAATAAAGTTATTATTTATTTCCTCATATCATGATAAATGTTTATTATTCATGCTAGAATTGTATTAACCGGAAACATAATACATGTGTGAATATATAGACAAACAGAGTGTCACTAGTACGCCTCTACTTGACTAGCTTGTTAATCAAAGATGGTTATGTTTCCTAACCATGAACAAGGAGTTGTTATTTGATTAACAAGGTCACATCATGAGTTGAATGATCTGATTGACATGACCCATTCCGTTAGCTCAGCACACGATCGTTTAGTATGTTGCTATTGCTTCCTTCATGACTTATACATGTTCCTATGACTATGAGATTATGCAACTCCCGTTTACCGGAGGAACACTTTGTGTGCTACCAAACGTCACAACGTAACTGGGTGATTATAAAGGTGCTCTACAGGTGTCTCCGAAGGTACTTGTTGAGTTGGCGTATTTTGAGATTAGGATTTGTCACTCCGAATGTTGGAGAGGTATCTCTGGGCCCTCTCGGTAATACACATCACTTAAGCCTTGCAAGCATTTCAACTAATGAGTTAGTTGTGGGATGATGTATTACGGAACGAGTAAAGAGACTTGCCGGTAACGAGATTGAACTAGGTATTGGATACCGACGATCGAATCTCGGGCAAGTAACATACCGATGACAAAGGGAACAACGTATGTTGTTGTGCGGTTTGACCGATAAAGATCTTCGTAGAATATGTAGGAACCAATATGGACATCCAGGTCCCGCTATTGGTTATTGACCGGAGACATGTCTCGGTCATGTCTACATTGTTCTCGAACCGTAGGGTCCGCACGCTTAAGGTTTCGATGACAGTTATATTATGAGTTTATGTATTTTGATGTACCGAAGGTTGTTCGGAGTCCCGGATATGATCACGGACATGACGAGGAGTCTCAAAATGGTCGAGACATAAAGATTGATATATTGGACGGATATATTTGGACACCGGAAAGGTTCCGGAGAAGTTTGGAGCTCCGGGAGGTTATCGGAACCCCCCGGGAGGTATATGGGCCTTATTGGGCCCATGTAGGAGGAAGAGAGAAGGAGCAAGGGAGGGGGGTGCGCCCCCCAAGCCCAATCCGAATTGGGGAGGGGGGCCGGCCCCCCCTTTCCTTTCTCCTCCCCCCTCTTCCTATTACTACTACTAGTACTACTTCCTAATACTAGTACTCTTTCCTTCCCCCTCCAAATAAGATAAGGAAAAGAGAGGGAAACCTACTTGGAGTAGGTTTCCCCCTCCTCATGGCGCGCCCCCCTTAGGGCCGGCCACCTCCTCCCTCCCTCCTTTATATACGGAGGTAGGGGGGCACCCTAGGACACACAAGTTGATCATTGATCGTTCCTTAGCCGTGTGCGGTGCCCCCCTCCACGATATTACACCTCGATCATATTGTAGCGGTGCTTAGGCGAAGCTCTGCGACAGGAGAACATCAAGATCGTCACCACGTCGTCGTGCTGACGGAACTCCCCCTCGGAGCCTCTACTGGATTGGAGATCGAGGGTGCGTCATCGAGCTGTACGCGTGTCAAGAACTCGGAGGTGCCGGAGTAACGGTGCTTGGATCGGTTGGACCGGGAGGACGTACGACTACTTCCTCTACGTTGCGTCAACGCTTCCGCTTCGGTCTACGAGGGTACGTAGACAACACTCTCCCCTCTCGTTGCTATGCATCACCATGATCTTGCGTGTGCGTAGGAAATTTTTTGAAATTACTACGTTCCCCAACAGTGGCATCCGAGCCTAGGTTTTTATGGTTTGATGTTATATGCACGAGTAGAACACAAGTGAGTTGTGGACGATATAAGTCATACTGCCTACCAGCATGTCATACTTTGGTTCTGCGGTATTGTTGGATGAAGCGGCCCGGACCGACATTACGCGTACGCTTACGCGAGACTGGTTTTACCGCCGTGCTTTGCACATAGGTGACTAGCGGGTGTCAGTTTCTCCAACTTTAGTTGAACCGAGTGTGGCTACGCCCGGTCCTTGTGAAGGTTAAAACGGAGTCTATTTGACAAACTATCGTTGTGGTTTTAATGCGTAGGTGAGATTGGTTCTTGCTTAAGCCCGTAGCAGCCACGTAAAACTTGCAACAACAAAGTAGAGGACGTCTAACTTGTTTTTGCAGGGCATGTTGTGATGTGATATGGCCAAGACATGATGCTATATTTTATTGTATGAGATGATCATGTTTTGTAACCGAAGTTATCGGCAACTGGCAGGAGCCATATGGTTGTCGCTTTATTGTATGAAATGCAAACGCCCTGTAATTGCTTTACTTTATCACTAAGCGCTAGCGATAGTCGTAGAAGCAATAGATGGCGTAAACGACAACGATGCTACGATGGAGATCAAGGTGTCGCGCCGGTGAAGATGGTGATCATGATGGTGCTTCGGAGATGGAGATCACAAGCACAAGAAGATGATGGCCATATCATATCACTTATATTGATTGCATGTGATGTTTATCCTTTATGCATCTTATCTTGCTTTGATTGACGGTAGCATTTTAAGATGATCTCTCACTAAAAATTATCAAGTAGTGTTCTCCCTGAGTATGCACCGTTGCCAAAGTTCGTCGTGCCCAGACACCACGTGATGATCGGATGTGATAAGCTCTACGTCCATCTACAACGGGTGCAAGCCAGTTTTGCACACGCAGAATACTCAGGTTAAACTTGACGAGCCTAGCATATGCAGATATGGCCTCGGAACACGGAGACCGAAAGGTCGAGCGTGAATCATATAGTAGATATGATCAACATAAGATGTTCACCATTGAAAACTAATCCATCTCACGTGATGATCGGTTATGGTTTAGTTGATTTGGGTCATGTGATCACTTAGATGACTAGAGAGATGTCTGTCTAAGTGGGAGTTCTTAAGTAATATGATTAATTGAACTTAAATTTATCATGAACTTAGTCCTGGTAGTATTTTGCAAATTATGTTGTAAGATCAATAGCTTGCGTTGTTGCTTTCATATGTTTATTTTGATATGTTCCTAGAGAAAAATGTATTGAAAGATGTTAGTAGCAATGATGCGGATTGGATCCGTGATCTGAGGTTTATCCTCATTGCTGCACAGAAGAATTATGTCCTTGATGCACCGCTAGGTGACAGACCTATTGCAGGAGCAGATGCAGACGTTATGAACGTTTGGCTAGCTCAATATGATGACTACTTGATAGTTTAAGTGCACCATGCTTAACGGCTTAGAATCGGGACTTCAAAGACGTTTTGAACGTCATGGACCATATGAGATGTTCCAGGAGTTGAAGTTAATATTTCCAGCAAATACCCGAGTTGAGAGATATGAAGTCTCCAACAAGTTCTAAAGCTAAAAGATGGAGGAGAATCGCTCAACTAGTGAGCATGTGCTCAGATTGTCTGGGTACTTCAATCGCTTGAATCAAGTGGGAGTTAATCTTCCAGATAAGATAGTGATTGACAGAATTCTCTAGTCACCATCACTAAGTTACTAGAACTTCGTGATGAACTATAGTATGCAAGGGATGACGAAAACGATTCCCGAGCTCTTCGTAATGTAGAAATCAATGAAGGTAGAAATCAAGAAAAGACCATCAAGTGTTGATGATTGACAAGACCACTAGTTTCAAGAGAAGGGCACAGGGAAAGAAAGGGAACTTCAAGTGGAAAGACAAGCAAGTTGTCACTCCTGCGAAGAAGCCCAAAGCTGGACCATAGCCTGAAACTGAGTGTTTACATTGCAAAGGAAATGGTCACTGGAAGCGGAAATGCCCTGAATATTTGGTGGATAAGAAGGATGGCAAAAGTGAACAAGGGTATATTTGATATACAGATTATTGATGTGTGCCTTACTAGTATTTATAGTAGCCCCTGAGTATTTGATACTTGTTCAGTTGCTAAGATTAGTAACTCGAAACGGGAGTTGCAGAATAAACAGAAACTAGTTAAGGGTGAAGTGACGATGTGTGTTGAAAGTAGTTTCAAGATTGATATGATCATCATCGCACACTCCCTATACTTTCGGGATTAGTGTTGAACCTAAATAAATGTTATTTGGTGTTTGCGTTGAGCATAAATATGATTTGATCATGTTTATTGCAATGCGGTTATTCATTTAAGTAAGAGAATAAACTGTTGTTCTGCTTACATGAATAAAACCTTATATGGTTACACACCCAATGAAAATGGTTCATTGGATCTCGATCGTAGTGATACACATATTCATAATATTGAAACCAAAAGATGCAAAGTTAATAATGATAGTGCAACTTATTTGTGGCACTGCCGTTTAAGTCATATTGGTGTAAAGCGCATGAAGAAACTCCATGCTGATGGGATTTTGGAATCACTTGATTATGAATCACTTGATGCTTGCGAACCATGCCTCATGGGCAAGATGACTAAGACTCCGTTCTCCGGAACAGTGGAGCGAGCAACTGACTTATTGGAAATAATACATACTGATGTATGCGATCCAATGAGTGTTAAGGCTCGCGGCGGGTATCGTTATTTTCTGACCTTCACAGATGATTTGAGCAGATATGGGTATATCTACTTGATGAAACATAAGTCTGAAATAGTTGAAAGGTTCAAAGAATTTCAGAGTGAAGTGGAAAAATCATCGTGACAAGAAAATAAGGTTTCTACGACCTGATCGCGGAGACAAATATTTGAGTTATGAGTTTGGTCTTTAATTAAAACAATGTGGAATAGTTTCACAAATTCATGCCACCTGGAACACCACATCATAATGGTGTGTCCGAACGTCATAACCGTACTTTATTGGATATAGTACAATCTATGATGTTTCTTACCGATTTATCAATATCGTTTTGGGATCATGCATTAGAGACAGCTGCATTCACGTTAAATAGGGCACCATTTAAATCCGTTGAGACGACACTATATGAACTGTGGTTTAGCAAGAAACCAAAGTTGTTGTTTCTTAAAGTTTGGGGCTGTGATGCTTATGTGAAAAAGTTTCATCCTGATAAGCTCAAACCCAAATCGGAGAAGTGCGTCTTCATAGAATACCCAAAGGAAATTGTTGGGTACACCTTCTATCACAGATCCGAAGGCAAAACATTTGTTGCTAATAAATGGATCCTTTCTAGAGAAGGAGTTTCTCTCGAAAGAAGTGAGTGGGAGGAAAGTAAAACTTGATGAGGTAATTGTACCTTCTCCCTTATTGGAAAGTAGTTCATCACAGAAATCTGTTCCTGTGACTACTACACCAATTAGTGAGGAAGCTAATGATGATGATCATGTAACTTCAGATCAAGTTACTACCAAATCTCGTAGGTAAACCAGAGTGAGATCCGCACCAGAGTGGTACGGTAATCCTGTTCTGGAAGTCATGTAACTAGATCATGATGAACCTACGAACTATGAGGAAGCGATGATGAGCCCAGATTCCGCGAAATGGCTTGAGGCCATGAAATCTGAGATGAGATCCATGTATGAGAACAAAGTGTGGACTTTGGTGGAGTTGCCTGATGATCGGCAAGCCATAGAAAATAAATGGATCTTCAAGAGGAAGACGGACGCTGATAGTAGTGTTACTATCTACAAAACTAGACTTGTCGAAAAAGGTTTTTGACAAAGTTCAAGATGTTGAATACAATGAGATTTTCTCACTCGTATCGATGCTTAAAAGTCTGTCTGAATCATGTTAGCAATTGCCGCATTTTATGAAATCTGGCAAATGGATAAACAAAACTGCATTCCTTAATGGAGTTATTAAAGAAGAGTTGTATATGATGTAACCAACAGGTTTTGTCGATCCTAAAGGTGTTAACAAAATGTGCATCTATGGACTGGTGCAAGCATCTCGGAGTTGGAATATACGCTTTGATAAGTTGATCAAAGCATATAGTTTATACAGACTTGCAGTGAAGCCTGTATTTACTAGAAAGTGAGTGGGAGCACTACAACATTTCTGATAAGTATATGTGAATGACATATTGTAGATCGGAAATAATGTAGAATTATTCTGCAAAGCATAAAGGAGTGTTTGAAAGGAGTTTTTCAAAGAAAGACCTCGGTCAAGCTGCTTACATATTGAGCATCAAGATCTATAGAGATAGATCAAGACGTTTGATAAGTTTTTTCAATGAGTACATACCTTGACAAGATTTTGAAGTAGTTCAAAATGGAACAGTCATAGAAAGAGTTCTTGCCTGTGTTACAAGGTGTGAAATTGAGTAAGACTCAAAAACCCGACCACGACAGAAGATAGAAAGAGAATGAAAGTCATTCCCTATGCCTTGGCCATAGGTTCTATGAACTATGCCATGCTGTGTACCAGATCTATTGTATACCCTGCACTGAGTTTGGCAAGGGAGTACAATAGTGATCTAGGAGTAGATCACTGGACAGCGGTCAAAACTATCCTTAGTGGAATAAGGATATGTTTCTCGATTATGGAAGTGACAAAAAGGTTCGTCGTAAAGGGTTACGTCGATGCAAGTTTTGACACCGATCTGGATGACTCTAAGTCTCGATCTGGATACATATTGAAAGTGGGAGCAATTAGCTAGAGTAGCTTCGTGCAGAGCATTGTAGACATAGAAAAATTGCAAAATACATAACGGATCTGAATGTGAAAGACCCGTTGACTAAGACTCTCTCACAAGCAAAACATGATCACACCTTAGTACTCTTTGGGTGTTAATCACATAGCGATGTGAACTAGATTACTGAATCTAGTAAACCCTTTTTGTGTTGGTCACATGGCAATGTGAACTATGGGTGTTAATCACATGATGATGTGAACTATCGATGTTAATCACATGGTGATGTGATCTAGATTATTGACTCTAGTGCAAGTGGGAGACTGAAGGAAATATGCCCTAGAGGCAATAATAAAGTTATTATTTATTTCCTCATATCATGATAAATGTTTATTATTCATGCTAGAATTGTATTAACCGGAAACATAATACATGTGTGAATATATAGACAAACAGAGTGTCACTAGTACGCCTCTACTTGACTAGCTTGTTCATCAAAGATGGTTATGTTTCCTAACCATGAACAAGGAGTTGTTATTTGATTAACAAGGTCACATCATTAGTTGAATGATCTGATTGACATGACCCATTCCGTTAGCTCAGCACACGATCGTTTAGTATGTTGCTATTGCTTCCTTCATGACTTATACATGTTCCTATGACTATGAGATTATGCAACTCCCGTTTACCGGAGGAACACTTTGTGTGCTACCAAACGTCACAACGTAACTGGGTGATTATAAAGGTGCTCTACAGGTGTCTCCGAAGGTACTTGTTGAGTTGGCGTATTTTGAGATTAGGATTTGTCACTCCGAATGTCGGAGAGGTATCTCTGGGCCCTCTCGGTAATACACATCACTTAAGCCTTGCAAGCATTTCAACTAATGAGTTAGTTATGGGATGATGTATTACGGAACGAGTAAAGAGACTTGCCGGTAACGAGATTGAACTAGGTATTGGATACCGACGATCGAATCTCGGGCAAGTAACATACCGATGACAAAGGGAACAACGTATGTTGTTGTGCGGTTTGACCGATAAAGATCTTCGTAGAATATGTAGGAACCAATATGGACATCCAGGTCCCGCTATTGGTTATTGACCGGAGACATGTCTCGGTCATGTCTACATTGTTCTCGAACCGTAGGGTCCGCACGCTTAAGGTTTCGATGACAGTTATATTATGAGTTTATGTATTTTGATGTACCGAAGGTTGTTCGGAGTCCCGGATATGATCACGGACATGACGAGGAGTCTCGAAATGGTCGAGACATAAAGATTGATATATTGGACGGATATATTTGGACACCGGAAAGGTTCCGGAGAAGTTTGGAGCTCCGGGAGGTTACCGGAACCCCCCGGGAGGTATATGGGCCTTATTGGGCCCATGTAGGAGGAAGAGAGAAGGAGCAAGGGAGGGGGGCGCGCCCCCCCAAGCCCAATCCGAATTGGGGAGGGGGGCCGGCCCCCCCTTTCCTTTCTCCTTCCCCCTCTTCCTATTACTACTACTAGTACTACTTCCTAATACTAGTACTCTTTCCTTCCCCCTCCAAATAAGATAAGGAAAAGAGAGGGAAACCTACTTGGAGTAGGTTTCCCCCTCCTCATGGCGCGCCCCCCTTAGGGCCAGCCACCTCCTCCCTCCCTCCTTTATATACGGAGGTAGGGGGGCACCCTAGGACACACAAGTTGATCATTGATCGTTCCTTAGCCGTGTGCGGTGCCCCCCTCCACGATATTACACCTTGATCATATTGTAGCGGTGCTTAGGCGAAGCTCTGCGACAGGAGAACATCAAGATCGTCACCACGTCGTCGTGCTGACGGAACTCCCCCTCGGAGCCTCTACTGGATTGGAGATCGAGGGTGCGTCACCGAGCTGTACGCGTGTCAAGAACTCGGAGGTGCCGGAGTAACGGTGCTTGGATCGGTTGGACCGGGAGGACGTACGACTACTTCCTCTACGTTGCGTCAACGCTTCCGCTTCGGTCTACGAGGGTACGTAGACAACACTCTCCCCTCTCGTTGCTATGCATCACCATGATCTTGCATGTGCGTAGGAAATTTTTTGAAATTACTTTGTTCCCCAACACCAACTTAGCCCATCACAAGCTCTCACGGTCAACGAAGGATATTCCTTCTCCCAGGAAGACCCGATCAATCTCGGAATCCCGGTTTACAAGACATTTCAACAATGGTAAAACAAGACCAGCAAGACCACCCGCTGTGCCGACAAATCCCGATAGGAGCTGCACATATCTCGTTCTCAGGGCACACCGGATAAGCTAAGCGTACAGGTACCGACGAATCCAAGTTGCCAAGGAATGGTCCCGCACGGTGCTCTAGTTTGGACCAACACTCGGAGGAGCACTGGCCCGGGGGGTAAAATAATGATGACCCTTGAGTCTGCAGAACCCAAGGGAAAAAGGCTTAGGTAGGCAAATGGTAAAACCAAGGTTGGGCCTTGCTGGAGGAGTTTTATTCAAAGCGAACTGTCAAGGGGGTCCCATAAATCACCCGACCGCGTAAGGAACGCAAAATCCGGGAACATAACACCGGTATGACGGAAAACTAGGGCGGCAAGAGTGGAACAAAACACCAGGCATAAGGCCGAGCCTTCCACCCTTTACCAAGTATATATGTGCATTAATTAAATAAGAGATATTGTGATATCACAACAAGTAAACATGTTCCAACAAAGAACAACATCTCCATGTTCCAACAAGGAACAAACTTCATCTTCACCTGCAACTAACAACGCTATAAGAAGGGCTGAGCAAAGCGGTAACATAGCCAAACAACGGTTTGCTAGGAAAGGATCGTTAGAGGCTTGACATGGCAACATGGGAGGCATGATATAGAAAGTGGTAGGCATCGTAGCATAGGCATAGCAAAAGAGCGAGCATCTAGCAAGCAAAGATAGAAGTGATTTCGAGGGTATGGTCATCTTGCCTGAGATCCCGCTAGGAAGAAGAACGAGTCCATGAAGAAGACAAACGGACGAAGTCGAATGGATCCTCACAACTCCGGAATGAAACCGAAGCTAACGAGAGAAGCAACCCGGAAAGAAACAAACAACATAGTAAACAACCATCACATAAACATGGCATGAAGCACAATCAAGTATGATGCATGTCCGGCTTAATGAGGCATGGCATGGCAAAGTGCAACAAACAATACTACAAGTTAAGTGGAGCTCAATATGCAACGAGTTGCATATTGACAAAACACCACAACAATTATTTAGTTCTCTCTCGTTTATGAACAAGACAAGATTAAATGTTGGTTAACATGGCAAGAGGTGAAGCATAATTAAACTACATATTTAGGCAAGTTTAAATGAGACCGAAAACACAAACAACACTTCCGGAAAATCCCCATGTTATTTAGCAATTTAAAGCAAGCAACAATTTTAAACATTTTAATTGTTGTTATCATGATGCGGATGACATATGCAAGTTTTATGCAATTTTATGAAAACGTTGACAAGAGCATGTTATGAAGCATTTGTCACTTTGGCGGAACGAAAGGGGTGCCATGACAACTACAACGGAAATGGTGCCACGGCAACATTCTGGTGATCCGACAACTCGTCGAGAAGTCGGTGCAAAAGAAAGTGTGCGGATGTGTAGAACACACAAGAGATGGTGGGGTGCTCCCGACTACCGGGTTCCCACGGGTCGACGGCATGGCAAACGAGGAACGTTCAAAGACCTCTCTCGGACACGGTGCAAACACGAGCATCTCATACAACACACATGCATTCGTTCATGGGCGGTCGTCATCTCGGGATTATACCTTTGAAGCGTGCATTTCGGAGCGGTTCAAGTTTCAAAGCGGCGTAGAGGAAGTAGATGTTCACGAGTCATCGTCGGAAGTAGTTGTTCACGTGGCGACGGTAGTGGAAGTAGTGGTACACGGCGGCGGCGGTAGTTGTTCAGGGTCTTGGCGGGTCGTCGTGTAGCGGTACATGTTAGTCGTGGTACACGATTCGTAGATGTTCGAGTCATCGGTAGAGGAAGTAGTGGTATACGGCCGTAGTGGAAGTAGTCATACACAATCCGTAGATGTTCGACATCACCGGTAGTTGTACACAGTCGTTGTTGGACTTGATGGATCCGAGGGCTCCGGGCGTCGTGGTACTTGGCGTGCATCAACTGTTGACCAACAGTGTACAGGAGGCAGAGAGGTCTCTTGCGGTCTTGACGTCAAGAGAGCTAGGCAGTGGAGAGCACGCACAATAGGGCACAGCAGAGGTTGTGCATGGCAGCAACGGGTCGACCAAAAGAGGCAGAGGCCATGGCGCCATGGATGAGCGGCAGCGGCGGATCCGGGTCGTGGGAGGGCGGATCCGGCGGGGTGCGACAAGCAGGGGCCTGATCCAGCTGGAGTTCGGGACAAAGGCGAGCTCCGACGGCAGGGCTTGGCGGCAGGGCCGGCGTGAGGAGACGGGGCGGCGTCGAGCGCACAGGGCGAGGAGAAACCGGGCCGACGGGAAGGTGCAGAGGCTCGGTGCAACGGTGGTCGGCAGGTGCACGAAGGGGAAGCAGGAGCAGAGGTGTGGCGGAGCTCGGGACGCGAGGCACAGAGACCGAAGGGCGCGACTGCAGCGGAGGGAGGCGGCCATGGCGCAGCCATGAGCGCATAGCTCGGGTCGCGGGCGAGGGGGAGATGGAGAGGTGGGGCGTAGAGGAGGCCGATGGGGCTCCGTCCTGGTTCTCTTCTCCGGCGAGGGCAGAGCGCGAGAGCGAGGGGAGGTCGAGGGCTGCGCGCTCGGGCAGAGGGAACGAGAGAGGGAAACGAGGGGATCGGGCGCAGGGAGCTCCTCTCCCTGGCTCGATGCGGTGTATGTGTGTGCGTGGCGGCGGGCAGAGGGAACGAGAGGGAGATGAGATCGAGCGAGGGGGTCGGACTAGGGTTTAGGAGGGTTAGGTGGGCCGGCTTGGGGATGGATGGGCCGGTCTCGGCTAGCTCTCTTCTCTCTCCCTCTAATCTTAAAAGAGAGAAAAAGAAAGGAAAGGGAAGAAAAGAAAAGTTTAGAGAAAGAGTTTGGACATGGGGATTATTTTGCAAGTGGGTTATGGTTAATTCCAAATAAACGGAATAATTTTATTATAGCTCCCTAATAATAGTAGGAGACTTTGAATATGTTTTAAAGAGAAATCACCATGTGAATATCCCTCGATTTAAATAGATCAACGATCTATGCAATTTATTTAGTTGAGTTTTAAAAAGGGGTTGCATGATGACATGATGTAATGCAAGAGATGGCATGATGAATGCACAAACAAAACAAATCACACGACAAAACTCGGAATAGCTGGAAGTCTTCTGGAGCGTCGGTCTCGGGGCGTTACAAAGGTCTTGATAACCCGCAAGTATACGGGATCAATTGTAGCCTCTTTCGATAAGTAAGAGTGTCGAACCCAAGGAGGAGCTAAAGGTAGAACAAATATTCCCTCAAGTCCTATCTGCCACTGATACGACTCTACGCACGCTTAGTGTTTGCTTTACCTAGAACAAGTATGAAACTAAAAGTACTTTGTAGGTGTTGTTGGATAGGTTTGCAAGATAATAAAGAGCACGTAAATAAAAAGTAGGGGCTGTTTAGATGAAGAAGCAATAAAGTAAATATAGCGAGTGTGGAAAAGTGGTGGTAGGAGTTGTGAAATTGTCCCTAAGCAATTGACTATGTTACTAGACCGGTAATCACTATTGCAATTCTATTTGAGGGAGAGGCATAAGCTAACATACTTTCTCTTCTTGGATCATATGCACTTATGATTGGAACTCTAGCAAGCATCCGCAACTACTAAAGATCATTAAGGTAAAACCCAACCATAGCATTAAAGTATCAAGTCCCCTTTATCCCATACGCAAACAACCTACTTACTCGGGTCTGTGCTTCTGTCACTCACGCCACCCACCATAAGCAAATCATAAACATATTGCAAACCCTACAGCGGGAATCCCTCATGCTTGCGTGACACGGAGAGCACCATAGGACAACACCAATAATAAAACATGCAACTCAAACCAATCATAGAAATTCATCAATCACCGATAGGACAACGAAAATATACTCAGACATCATAGGATGGCAACACATCATTGGATAATAATATGAAGCATAAAGCACCATGTTCAAGTAGAGGGTACAGCGGGTTGCGGGAGAGTGGACCGCAGGATATAGATGGGGGCAGGTGATGGAGATGTTGGTGAAGATGGCAGAGGTGTTGGTGAAGATCGCGGTGATGATGATGGCCCCCGGCAGCGCTCCGGCGCCACCGGAAGCAAGGCAGAGAGAGCCCCCCTTCTTCTTCTTCCTTGACCTTCTCCCTAGATGGGAGAAGGGTTTACCCTCTGGTCCTTGGCTCCCATGGCTTGGGAGGGGCGAGAGCCCCTCCAAGATTGGATCTGTCTCTCTGTCTCTCTCTGTTTCTGCGTTCTCAGATTCTGCCCCTTCACCGGTTTTTTATATTCGGAGATCCGTAACTCCGATTGGGGTGAATCTTTCGCCCAGATATTTATCATAAAATTAGCTTTCTTGTGGCAAAAGAAGAGCGTCAACTGCCTTACGGGGGCCCCAGGAGAGTCCAGGGCGCGCCTGCCTCCCTAGGGCACGCCCCCTATCTCCTGCCCCCATCGGGCACCGTCTCGCGTTGATTTTACTTCCCAAAAATCACAAATATTCCAAAATAATTCTCTGTCCATTTTTATACTGTTTGGACTCCGTTTGATATGAGGTTTCTGTGAAACATAAAACATGCAACAGACAGGAACTGGCACTGGGCACTGGATCAATATGTTAGTCCCAAAAAATAGTATAAAAAGTTGCCAAAAGTATATGAAAGTTGTAGAATATTGGCATGGAACAATCAAAAATTATAGATACGACGGAGACGTATCAGGAAGTTGTAGCAAAGGAAGGACTTGGATTTTCACCCAAGTCAAAGAAGAAGAACAAAAACAAGACCAAGCAACCTCTCCCACTTAAGGAAACTTTTGTCAAGGCAGGTGAGGATACTCATGAGAAGAAGAAGAACAATGAAGTGGGTGGTAATGCCAAGAGGGCAAAACTGCCCCTAACAACAAAGCCGACGACTTTAACCCTTCTTATGTTTTGTGCCATGCTAGTGATGGGCATGTTTATGCTAAATTTGTTGGTTCTTACTATGAGTACATTGAATGGTCTATTTGGGTTCCTTAGACCCTTGTTTCTAACATCAAAGGACCCATTCAAGAATGGGTACCTAAATCCAAGCATTGATCTCTTGTAGGAGTTTGCTTTCAGTGGGGTGTCATGGTTGCTCAATAGTGGAGCAATAAATCATATGATCGGGAGCAATGACTTGGTGGTGGATGTGCATCCAATTCCATCTATGCCCACCCATGTCCAATTTGGTGATGCCTCAACTTCTAAGGTATTGGGACTTGGCAAGGTGGTCATCTCTCAAGATTTAACTATTGAGAAAGTCATGCTTGTTGAGTCCCTTGCATACAATTTACTTTCTGTTCGTCAACTTGCATTATGGGCTTTGCAACATTTTTTGATCTTGATACCATGGCCCTTTTGTGGAGCAAGACTCTTAAAGTAGCCTTTGTTGGGCATGTCGAGAACGGTCTCTATGTGGTGAACTTTTCGGAGCGTCCACTTAGATCGCGACTTGCCTATTGGCTAAAGTAGATGTGGGTTGGCTTTGGCATCGCCTACTAGCCCATGTTAATATGAGATCTTTGCAAAGTCTCCTCAAAGGGGATCACGTCCATGGACTAACAAATGTGAGTTTTGCCAAAGATCGTGCTTGCAGTGCTTGTATTGAAGGAAAGCTTCATGAAACGGCTCACCGTCCCACAACTATCATCTATTCAAAGAGGCCCTTGGAGCTCCTTCACATGGATCTCTTTGGACCTCCATCAATTGATAGTCTTGGTGGAAGAAAGTATTGCTTGGTGATTGTGGATGACTATTCAAGATATACATGGGTATACTTCTTCAAGAGGAAGAGTGAGACTCAACAAACCATCATCAACTTTGCAAATGAAGCTCAACATCAACATAATGCAAAGACCTTGATGATTATAAGTGACAACGACACCGAGTTCAAGAACTACACCTTGGATGAGTTTCTTAGTAATGAGGGGATCAAGCACCAATATGCCGCACCTTATACCCCTCAACAAAATGGTATGGCGGAAAGGAAGAACCAGACGTCGATGGATGCAGCAAGGACCATGATGACCCACAAGTATATGGGGTCAATTGTAGCCTTTTCGATAAGTAAGAGTGTCTAACCCAACGAGGAGCATAAGGAAATGACAAGTGGTTTTCAGCAAGGTAATGTCTGCAAGTGCTAAAATTGTAAGTAGCAGAATAGTTTGATACCAAGATAATTTGTAATGAGCAAGTAATGATAGTATTAACAATAGTGCAGCAAGGTGGACCAATCCTTTTGAGGCAAAGGATCGGACAAAATGGTTTCTTATGATAAGCAAGGTGTTCTTGAGGGTACAGGGGAATTTCATCTAGTCACTTTCGTCATGTTGGCTTAAATCGTGTTCGGTACTTTGATAATTTGATATGTGGGTGGACCGGTGCTTAGGTGCTGTTCTTACTTGAACAAACATCCTACTTATGATTAACCCTCTCACAAGCATCCGCAACTACGAGAAAAGTATTAAGAATAAATTCTAACCATAGCATTAAACTTTTGGATCCAATTGGTCCCTTACGGAATAGCGCATAAACTAGGGTTTAAGCTTCTATCACTCTCGCAACCCACCATCTAATAACTACTCCACAATGCATTCCCTTAGGCTGAAATATGGTGAAGTGTCATGTAGTCGACGTTCACATGACACCACTAAGAGAATGGCAACATACATATCATCAAAATATCGAACACATATCAAGTTCACATGATTACTTGCAACATGATTTCTCCCGTGACCTTAAGAACGAAAGTAACTACTCACAAATGATAAACATGCTCAAGATCAGAGGGGTATTAAATAGCATAATGGATCTGAACATATAATCTTCCACCAAATAAACCATATAGTAATCAACTACAAGATGTAATCAACACTACTAGTCACCCACAAGCACCAATCTATAATTTTAGTACAAAGATTGAACACAAGAGATGAACTAGGGTTTGAGAGGAGTTGGTGTTGTTGAAGATGTTGATGAAGACATGCCTCCCCAAGATGGGAGAGTTGTTGGTGATGATGATGACGATGATTTCCCCCTCCAGGAGGGAAGTTCCCCCCAGCAGAATCGCTCCGCTAGAGGGCAAAAGTGCTACTGCCCAAGTTCCGCCTCGAGGCGGCAGTGCTTCGTCCCGAAAGTCCTCTCCTAATTTTTCTAGGTGAAAATGACTTATATACCAGAAGACGGGCATCAGAGGTGGGCCGAGGAAGGCAGCACCCACCAGGGTGCGCCTGGGCCTCCTGGCGCGCCCAGGTGGGTTGTGCCCACCTGGTGGCTCCCCTCTGGTACTTATTCGCTCCAATACTTCTTAAATATTCCATAAAAAATCCTCGGGAAGTTTCAGCTCATTTGGAGTTGTGCAGAATAGGTAGCTTGATGTAGCTTTTTCAGGTCCAGATTTCCAGCTGCTAGAATTCTCCCCCTTTGTGCATACCTTGCATATTATGAGAGAAAAGGTATTATAATTACTCCAAAAAGCATTATTATACAATAAAACAACATAAATAACAGTAGGAAAACATGATGCAAAATGGACGTATCAACTCCCCCAAGCTTAGACCTCGCTTGTCCTTGAGCGAAAACCGAAATCAAAAAACATGTCCACATGCTTAGAGAGAGAGAGAGAGAGAGAGGTGTCGATAGAAAACAAAAATATGGACATAGAAGCATGTGACTTATTATAACAGCAACAAACTTTAACATAATACTTTTATCATAGAACTTTTATCATAGATTTCTCATGAACAAGTGACAATTCATCAAAACATCAAAGTATAAAGCAGAAACTCTATTGGAAACCAACAAACTATGTTCTGAGTCAACTTTGCAACTGCAATTCATCATCTTTTCAGGAAGGGTCACGTATCGGAGCCTTTAGGGAAGTCCACATACTCAACCATCCTTTAGTCTTCTATGATTGCTAACACTCACCGCGTACACATGAGAAAAACGTTTCAACCGGACACATAGAAAGATAGGGGCTTATAGTTTCGCCTCCCAACGCAATCACCTTGAGGGTGATGTCCACAGTAATAACTCATGCTACCCATATTCAACTGGATATATGTGCCTAGATATTTCCTCACCACATGATGCTTGCCAAAGGAGAAAAATAAAAGGAATAGAGAGAAAAACTTTGACTCTTGTATAAAAGTAAATACATGAAAGTAAAAGATAGGCCCTTCGTAGAGGGAAGCAGAGGTTGCCATGCGCTTTTTGTTTGTATGCTCAACCCCTTAGTGCAAGAGAACGTCACATTATATTGCCCCTTGTGATGGCAACCTTTATTATGCAGTCTGTCGCTTTTATTCTTCACCATCACAAGTTCGTACAACGCTCAATTTTCCCTTACACTAAATGATCTCACACTTTTAGAAGCAATTTTTATTGCCCTTTTTGCACTGATGACAACTTACTTGAAGGATCTTACTCAATCCATAGGTAGGTATGGTGGACTCTCAAACAAGATAGGTTTTAAGGGTTTTGGACGCACAAGTAGTATCTCTACTTAGTGGGAGTTTTTTGGCTAGCAAAGATAGGGGCAAGCACCACATGTTGAAAGATCTATGACAATATAACTTCTATGTGAATATGAACAAACATAAATCATTAAGTTGTCTTCCTTGTCCAACGTCAACAATTTTGGCATATAATATTTTGATGGGTGCTCACAATCATTAAATATTTCCAGGATAGTATATTTATATGTGAATCTTCTCTTCCCTTATTAATTCTTTCATGAGTTGCATCATTGACCAATGCTATGTTTGTCAATCTACAATACAATTTTCTACTTATACTTTTCCTTGTGTAATGTCATCACTTACCATAAGATTAGCATATGATCTTTTTCTTTTATTTCCTTTCTTTTTATTGAAACAAGAGAATAAAGAAGGCAAACCTCAAACTAAACTTTATTATATATCTCACACACGATTACAAGGATTGATCACTAAGCAAACTCACAAAAGAAAGGACTGAACTAAACTTTTATTCATCTAAAAGCAAAATATAACCATGGATCAAACTAAGAAAGTAAAGGCAAAACATAGTGGAGATGATACGATAGCGGGGCACCTCCCCCAAGCTTGGCGAAAGCCAAGGGGAGTGCCCATACCCGATACTCAGTTTTCTTTTGGTGGTGAAGAAGGAGGTGGAGGTGATGAACTAGAGGGTTTCTTGTCCTCGGGTTTCCATGGCAGAGGATCACCATCATAAGAGGAGGAGTGAGTCTCCCGGATCCTGCAACTGGCAGCCAAACTCATACCTTTAAACCTTGCCTCATATTCAAAGACTTGGCTTTGAAGGTCGTGGATCTGGCTATGGACGAAGTTGATTTGCTCGTTGAGGGAGAAGATGATGTCCTTTCTGGACTTGCCATCCACCTTGAGATCACGGGTGTAGTCCGCGATCATGAGGTGATTGGCATTAAGTCCACGTTCCACCATCCCCTTGCACCTGAAGATGTCCTGCTCCATAGCTTCAAGCCTGGCCTCCATGGATCTAGTCCCCTTGGGTCCTTGCACATCGCGGATGTGCAGCACCCCATCGCGCATCTGGATAGCTTGAGGGTGCTGCATCACCTCCCGTAGATATGGGTTGATGATGTTGTTGAAGAACTTGTCCTTGGAGGAGCTTGAAGCGGCCATGATGGATTGGATCTGACAAAAAGCAGCAAGAACAGAAAACAGGAGATTTCTCCGCGATATGGAGGTCAACAGGTTTGGGAGGTATATATAGATTTTTTTATCCTGGGGAACAAGCAGAACGAAAGAAAAACGCAGTACAAAAGTACCCGAGGTGGGCACAACCTGCCTGGCACGCCCTGGTGTATCATGCCCACCAGGGTCACTTTCCTGGAAGTTTCTTATTTTCCTAATTTTTTAAATATTACAAAACTGACAAAAAATATTTTTGCGGATTTTTTGGAGTCGGTTTACTTACCGTATCACGTCCTCCCTTTTTTCATGATTCTGGAGTGTTCCGGAAGGTTTCCTTTATGTCTTCTTCTGGTGTCAAAGTTTGTATAATATTGCTTTCAACATTAATGAGTGTACCTGAGATATAGTGCTTTATTCGTTGCCCGTTGACAACCTTCAGGTTAGTGCCTTCGGCATTATTTATTTTGGTAGCTCCGGACTGGTAGACCTCCTCGATGACATAGGGTCCTTCCCATTTGGAGAAGAGTTTTCCTACAAAGACTCTGAAACAAGAGTTGTACAAAGAACGTATTCTCCAACTTTGAACTCACACTTTTGGATTCTTTTGTCATGCCATCTTTTAACTTTTTCTTTGAATAACTTTGCATTTTCATAAGCTGGGGTTCTCCATTCATCTAATGAGCTAATATTGATAACCCACAAGTATAGGGGATCGCAACAGTTTTCGAGGGTAGAGTATTCAACCCAAATTTATTGATTCGACACAAAGGGAGCCAAAGAATATTCTCAAGTATTAGCAGTTGAGTTGTCAATTCAACCACACCTGGATAACTTAATATCTGCAACAAAGTATTTAGTAGCAAAGTAGTATGGAAGTAACGGTAACGGTAGCAAAAGTAACAGTAGCAGTTTTGTAGTAATTGTAACAGTGGCAACGGTAAAGTAACTAAGCAAAGAGCAATATGTGAAAAGCTCGTAGGCATCAGATCAGTGATGGATAATTATGTCGGATGCGATTCCTCATGCAATAGTTGTAACATAGAGTGACACAGAACTAGCTCCAGTTCATCAATGTAATGTAGGCATGTATTCCGAATATAGTTATACGTGCTTATGGAAAAGAACTTGCATGACATCTTTTGTCCTACCCTCCCGTGGCAGGGGGTCCTATTGGAAACTAAAGTATATTAAGGCCTCCTTTTAATAGAGTACCGGACCAAAGCATTAACACTTAGTGAATACATGAACTCCTCAAACTACGGTCATCACTGGGAGTGGTCCCGTTTGTTGTCACTTCGGGGTTGCCGAATTGTAACACATAGTAGGTGACTATTGACTTGCAAGATAGGATCAAGAACTCACATATATTCATGAAACATAATAGGTTCAGATCTGAAATCATGGCACTCGGGCCCTAATGACAAGAATTAAGCATAGCAAAGTCATAACAACATCAATCTTAGAACATAATGGATACTAGGGATCAAACCCTAACAAAACTAACTCGATTACATGGTAAATCTCATCCAACCCATCACCGTCCAGCAAGCCTACGATGGAATTACTCACGCACGGTGGTGAGCATGATGAAATTGGTGATGGAGGACGGTTGATGATGACGACGCTGACGGATTCCCTTCTCCGGAGCCCCGAACGGACTCCAGATCAGCCCTCCCGAAAGTGAATAGGACTTGGCGGCGGCTCCATGTCATAAAACGCGATGAATCCTTCTCTCTAATTTTTTTCTCCCCAAATGTGAATATATAGAGTTGGAGTTGAGGTTGGTGGAGCTCCAGGGGGCCCACGTGGTAGGGGGGCGTGCCAGGGGGTAGGGCGCGCCCCCCACCCTCGTGGATAGGGTGTGGGCCCCCTGGTCTTGATTCTTTCGCCAGTATTTTTTATTAATTCCAAAAATATTCTCCGTGGAGTTTCAGGTCATTCCGAGAACTTTTATTTCTGCACAAAAATAACACCATGGCAATTCATGAGATTCATCACCAAAGCTAACACCGGCATTTTGTTTCTCACAATCTATTTTGTCATTGACGGTGTTCAAGAAAGGTCTACCAAAATGTGACGCCCCGAGACTGATGCTCTAGTTGCCTTCCTTCTATTTTCGTTGCTGTCGTGTGTTTATTTATGTTTGTTGCATAGTCATAATTGTTTTGCATATTTCATTCCTATATGTTTATGTCATGATCATGATGAGTGCCATTGTCATATTAAGCGTCTTGCATCATGTTCATCATTTGTGTTATTGGCTATGTCATTTTTGTTGCCTTTGCATCATGAGCATAATGCCTTGGTTTGCATCTTGAAGTTTTTTTGTGTGCTTGTTATCTTTGTGAACTCCTTCTTCTCATCTTCTTTTCTGTTTCATCTTGCCCTTTCCATCTAAAACATCATCAAGTGCAATGCCCCATCACAAGCTTCTTCCTTTCAATTCTCACCCATTTATTGCAAGTGGCCTTTTTCTGTCCCAGTAAAATGTTCACTTACTTTCTGTAAATCTTAAACCATGCCAACTACCTCTTTGTCAAATTTCATCTATTTTAAAGTTGTTTTGGTTGGGCTAAGAATTTACTCAAGTTTGAATCAAATTCAAACTTGTTTAAATTTTCTGTCTCTAAAAGTTGCCAAACCAATTTTATCAAATCTTGCATGTTACTAGGAGCATGAGGATATTCTTACATCTTCCTAATTCTTTCCCTAGCTCCGCCTTCTTTTCTTTTTCTGAAATCTGTTTATTATAAAAACAGAGAAAAGGGAACTACCTTTTCCTTATCTGGGCGCTGCACTTGGGCCTTCCCCTCACCTACAGCCAGCCGCAGCAACCCATCTCCCCAGCCCACCTGCACTCACCTTTCAGCCCAGCCAAGCCCACCAGCACCATTCCCCTGTTCATCGTCTTCACCTTGTACGATAGGTCATCCAAGATGTCCACGTCGACCTCCTGAGTGATTTGACGGCCGGAGAGCTCCCCTAGGCCCTTATATAACATCCCCTGGTGCCCTAGTCTTCATCCTCCCTCCATTTCACCCTTCTCTTCCTCCTGCCGCCGCCAAGTAAGGCACCAAGCTTCACGCCGACGCCATGGCCAAGAAAAGGACGAGCTCCTCCCCGACTTGACCAGCTCGGCCCGTCCTTCTTCTTCCACGGGGAGCAACGCCCGCGTCTCCATCTTCTTCCTCGACCTCGCAAGCATCCATTCGAGCCCGGATCGACCTCCTCCTCGATGTCTTCTTTGACTACAAGTAGGCCAGAAGCCAGATGGGGACAGCGGTGACACGATCGTCATCTTCCACGACATCCTCTTCTTCCTCTACTTCGTCTTCTTCTCCTGCGACCGATCTGCATCCCCTTCAATTTTGCCCGTCTCCAACCACCTCTCATCAATCCAGGCGCACCGCGTGCCTGTGGTGAGCACGCTCTTCCCACGCACCCTTTTTTCCCCTCGTTTCCTCCCTGTCTTGCGTGTGTCGACCGGAACCCGAGGCACTTGGGCCATGGCATGGTCTCCGACGAAGTTTCGGTGACCCTCTACTCGGGTGTTGGCAGTTTTCGGCCCGCAGGGTCTTGTAGATGCGTTCTAGTTCGAGGATCCTCTCGTTTTCCTGCTCTAGCCGATCCACCGTAGCAGCCCGAGGCGCACCACCGCGGAACCCCGTCGTCGGCGAGGAATCCGTCCAGTTCCCGTTGCATGCTTGGTTCGAATGGGTTTGCCCCATTGTGTGGCTTCCATCCGCGCCCTCCGTTGCGTGTTTTGGTTGCCGGAACAGCTCCGATGAGCTCCTCCGCCGTCCTATGACCCTAGCGCTGTCACTTCCTCTGTTCTGCTCTTGCCTGAGCTTGTTCTCGAGCCCTTGCTCATGCCGTTGCTCTGCCGCTCGCACAACCGCACCCACATAGGTTTCTGCACACCCGCTGCTGTCCTGTAGCGTCGATGCCCGCTGCTTTGCTCGCTTGCGTCGCTGGCGAGCATCACCGTGAGCCATGGCTCCAAAAGCTCGACCTTCTGTAGTTGGCTCAAGTAAAATGGCGTCATCATTTCTTTCACGAAGTCAGGCACAGCCGAGTTGGCTAGCACAGCTGACATTCTGAGCCGATGCACTGCGTTGCTTCTGGCCCAAGTATGTTTTTTTTCTGCTTTGTTGGTCTATCATTTTCCAGTGCATGCATAATTACAGAAAATGCCATCATTTTAAAATGCTCATAACTAAATGTCCATGCATCCAACTAAAACATGTTATATATGTAAAATGCTCAGATTTTCATGTACTTTCATAATCTGCATCTTTCATCCATGTTTGAAATGTTTAAATTGATGTTTACATTTAATTTCTATAATGACATGCTAAAATGATTTATTTCATAACTAAATAACCATGGCTTCGAATTAAATAAACTTTATATGTAAATGGGGTAGAAAAATGCATAGTTTAACATGGTAGCATTACTTGGCATGTTTAACAACTCTAAAACAGTGTATAGGGCAGAACAGTAGCAAATTCGAAATATGACATGAGGATTTTCTGGAATTGTTGTTTGTTATTTCCGGCCTCATTTAAATTGCCTAGATAGGTAGTTTTGTTGTGCATCAACTCTTTTCATGTTAACCAACATTTAATCTTGTCATGCATCATACTTGATTGAGGATCATGCCATGTTTATGTGTTGTGTATTTACCTTGTTGTTTGCTTCTTTCCGGTTGTGCTTCTTCTTGATAGTTCCTGTTTCATTGCGATCATGAGGATTCGTTTGGCTACACTTGGTTCGTCTAGGCCCGTTCGTCTTCTTCATGGACTCGTTCTTCTTCCTAGCGGGATTTCAGGAAAGATGACCGTCACCCTGGATCTCACTACTATCATTGCTATGCTAGTTGTTTTGATGCTATCGCTATGTAGCGCTTCCTACCACTTGTTTATCAAGCCTCCCAAATTGCCATGTCAGCCTCTAACCTTTTTGACCCTTCCTAGCAAACCGTTGTTCGGCTATGTTATCGCTTTTGCTCAGCCCCTCTTATAGCATTGTTAGTTGCAGGTGAAGTTGAAGATTGCTCCATGTTGGAACATGATTATGTTGGGATATCACAATATCTCTTATTTAATTAATGCATCTATATACCTGGTAAAGGGTGAAAGGCTCAGCCTTATGCCTAGTGTTTTGTTCCACTCTTGCCACCTTAGTTTCCATCATACCGGTGTTATGTTCCTTGATTTTGCGTTCCTTACGCGGTCGGGTTTATGGGAACCCCTTGACAGTTTGCTTTGAATAAAACTCCTCCAGCAAGGCCCAACATTGGTTTTACCATTTGCCTAATAACAACTAAAACTTAAATAGGGGATTTTCTTCGGACCCCTAGTATTTTTAATCAACCCCCGGACCAGTGCTCCTCTGAGTGTTGGTCCAAACTAGAGCACTCTGCGGGGCTGCCCTGGGGCAACCTGGGTTATTTTGGCACCTGTACGCGTAGCTCATCCGTGGTGCCCTGAGAACGAGATACGTGCGGCTCCTATCGGGATTTGTCGGCACACCGAGAGGTCTTGCTGCTCTTGTTTTACCATTGCCAAAATGTCTTGTAACCGGGATTCCGAGTCTGATTGTGTCTTTCTGGGAGAAGGAATATCCTTCGTTGATCGTGAGAGCTTGTGATGGGCTAAGTTGGGACACCCCTGTAGGGTATAAACTTTCGAAAGCTGTGCCCATGGTTATGTGGCAGATGGGAATTTGTTAATATCTGGTTGTAGAGAACTTGACACTTGACTTAATTAAAATGCATCAACCGCGTGTGGAGCTGTGATGGTCTCTTTTCGGCGGAGTCCGGGAAGTGAACATGGTTTGGGTTCTGTATGAACGTAAGTAGTTTAAGGATCACTTCTTGATCACTTCTAGCTTCTCGACCGTTGTGTTGCTTCTCTTCTCGCTCTTATTTGCGTATGTTAGCCACCATATATGCTTAGTCGCTGCTGCAACCTCACCACTTATCCTTTCCATACCCATTAAGCTTTGCTAGTCTTGATACCCATGCTAATGGGATTACTGAGTCCTCGTGGCTCACAGATTACTACAACAACAGTTGCAGGTACAGGTATTGCGATGATCATGACGCGAGAGCGATGTTACTTGTTTTGGAGTCCTTCTTCTGCTTCTTCTTTGATTAGGGTATAGGTTCCAGGTCGGCAGCCTGGGCTAGCAGGGTGGATGTCGTTTGAGTTTCTGTTTGTGTTTCATCCATAGTCGGATGTTGATCTTATGTATGAGGTTGTTGTATTCGTGTGGAATTGTATGCCTCTTGTATGTATCCCCAAATATTATGTATGGTATGATGTAATAATATCCACCTTGCAAAAGCATCTCCAATATGTGGTTCTGTCCTTGGTGGGACCTTCGAGTTCCTTTAGGATAGGGTCGCATATTGGGCGTGACACAAAAATAATGGGACAAAAGTCATCTTGTGGGGAGCTAAGAACAAGAAAATCAGTAGGGTATTTTATTTTCCCACACAAGACTTCAACATCTCTAAGAATCCCAATTGGTGATATAGTATATCTATTAGCAAGTTTAATAGTGACATCTATACCTTCTATTTCACCAGGTGTTATTTCATCTTTAACTTCTTGATATAAGGAAAAAGGAATAGCACTCACACTAGGACCTATGTCACATAACCCATGATAATAGTGATCTCCTATCTTAACTAAGACAATAGGCATGCCAACGACTAGTCTATGTTTATCTTTTCCTTCAGGTTTGGTAATTCTAGAAGCTTCACCACAGAAGTAAATAACATGCCCATCAATATTATCAACTAAGAGATCTTTAACCATAGCAACACTAGGTTGAACTCTGATTTGTTCAGATGGTTTGGGTGTTCTAACATAACTTTGGTTAACCACAGTTGAAGCTTTAGCATGTTCCTTCATTCTAACAGGGAAAGATGGTTTTTCAATATAAGCAGTGGGAACAACTGGATCAACATTGTAAATGATGGTTTTTTCTTTAGCTTTACCGGTTCTTTATTTTCTTCTTTAATAGGTGGGTGATATTTAAACCACTTATCCTTAGGGAGATCAACATGAGTAGCAAAAGATTCACAAAAGGAAGCTACTATCTCAGAGTCAAGTCCTTATTTAGTGCTAAACTTTTGAAAAGCATCGGTATTCATAAAAGATTTAACACAATAAAACTTAGGTTGAATACCTGACTCTTTACCTTCATCGAGTTCCAAATCTTCAGAGTTGCGTTTAATTCTTTCTAAAAGATCCCACCAGAATTCAATACTCTTCTTCATAAAAGAACCAGTATAAGAAGTATCGAGCATGGTTTGATCATTACGAGAAAGTCGAGCATAAAATTTTGAATAATAATTTCTCTTGAGAGCTCATGGTTGGGGTATGAATATAACATTAACTTAGACTCCCCCAAGCTAGAGAGATACTTTCTCCTTCACGAGGCCAACAATTATATATGAAATTCCGATCACGATGAACTAGATGCATAGGATATTTTTTTGACGAAATTCCAATTTCAAACGATTCCAGTTCCAAGGTCCAATATCATCGCATAGCCTATACCATGTCAATGCTTTTCCCTTCAAAGATAAAGGGAAAACCATCTTCTTAGATTCATCTCTGGGAAAACTTGCAAGCTTAAACAATCCACAAATTTCATCCACATATATCAAGTGCAAATCAGGATGTTCGGTTCCATCTCCTGCATAAGGATTAGCTAGCAGTTGTTCTAACATACCCGAAGGAATTTCATATTCTATATTTTCAGTAGGTGAAGTAGGTTGAGGGGAAACTAATTGTGGTTCCGATCAAGGTGAAGATACCCCAAACAAACCCCTCAAAGGATTGTTTTCCATAGTAGCAAGTGACAATAAAATTCAGCACGTAGTAATAATGTTACCTTACCAATTTCCACTTACCAAGAGCGCTTCACTCCCCGGCAACGGCGCCCGAAAATAGCCTTCATGACCCATAAGTATATGGGGTCAATTGTAGCCTTTTCGATAAGTAAGAGTGTCGAACCCAACAAGGAGCAGAAGGAAATGACAAGTGGTTTTCAACAAGGTAATGTCTGCAAGTGCTAAAATTGTAAGTAGCGGAGTTTGCTAGCAAGATAATTTGTAATGAGCAAGTAACGATAGGATTAACAAAAGTGAAGCAAGGTGTCCCAATCCTTTTGAGGCAAAGGACAAGCCAAAACGGTTTCTTATGATAAGCAAAGTGTTCTTGAGGGTACACGAGAATTTCATCTAGTCACTTCCATCATGTAGGCTTAATTTGTGTTCGGTAGTTTGATAATTTGATATGTGGGTGGACCGGTGCTTAGGTGCTGTTCTTACTTGAACAAACCTCCTACTTATGATTAACCCTCTCGCAAGCATCCGCAACTACGAGAAAAGTATTAAGAATAAATTCTAACCATAGCATTAAACTTTTGGATCCAATCGGTCCCTTATGGAATAGCGCATAAACCGGGGTTTAAGCTTCTGTCACTCTCGCAACCCACCATCTAATAACTACTCCATAATGCATTCCCTTAGGTCCAAATATGGTGAAGTGTCATGTAGTCGACGTTCACATGAAACCACTAAGAGAATGGCAACATACATATCATCAAAATATCGAACACATATCAAGTTCACATGATTACTTGCAACACGATTTCTCCCGTGACCTCAAGAACAAAAGTAACTACTCACAAATGATAAACATGCTCAAGGTCGGAGGGGTATTAAATAGCATAATGGACCTGAACATATAATCTTCCACCAAATAAACCATATAGTAATCAACTACAAGATATAATCAACACTACTAGTCACCCACAAGCACCAATCTATAGTTTTGGTACAAAGATTGAACACAAGAGATGAAGTAGGGTTTGAGAGGAGTTGGTGTTGTTGAAGATGTTGATGAAGATAGGCCTCCCCAAGATGGGAGAGTTGTTGGTGATGATGATGACGATGATTTCCCCCTCCGAAAGGAAAGTTCCCCCGGCGGAATTGCTCCGCTGGAGGGCAAAAGTGCTCTTGCCCAAGTTCCGCGTCGAGGCGGCGGCGCTTCGCCCCGAAAGTCCTCTCCTGATTTTCTTCTAGGTCAAAATGACTTATATACTAGAAGATGGGCACCGGAGGTGGGCCGAGGAGGGCAGTACCCACCAGGGCGCGCCTGGGCCTCCTGGCGTGCCCAGGTGGGTTGTGCCCACCTAGTGGCCCCCCTCTGGTACTTATTCGCTCCAATAATTATTAAATATTCCATAAAAAATCCTCAGGAAGTTTCAGCTCATTTGGAGTTGTGCAGAATAGGTAGCATGACGTAGCTTTTCTAGCTCCAGATTTCCAGCTGCCAGAATTCTCCCCCTTTATGCATACCTTGCATATTATGAGAGAAAAGGCATTAGAATTACTCCAAAAAGCATTATTATACAATAAAACAACATAAATGAAAGTAGGAAAACATGATGCAAAATGGACGTATCAGACCATGATGGCGAAATTCAAGTCTCCGTACAACTTTTGGGCCAAAGCCATCAACACAAGATGTCATGCGTCCAATAGGCTCTACCTCCGCAAAGGCTTGAAGAAGACTCCATATGAGATACTTACCGACAAAAAGCCCAACCTCAAGTACTTCCGGGTGTTTGGTTTAAGTGTTTCATTCTCAAGAAAGGTGTTCGTTTGTCTAAATTTGAACTTAGAGCTCAAGAGGGCATATTTGTTGGTTATTCTTCAAACTCTCATGCTTACCGTGTTCTCAACAAGTCCATCGAACTCATTGAGGAGACATGTAACATGGAGTTTTATGAAAATAACGGCTCCCAAGTGGAGCAAAGTGGTCTTTGTGATATATGTGATGAAATTCCTCCCCAAGGCATAAGAAGAATGGGAATTGGTCAAATACTCCCCATTGAGGAACCCCTTGTGGCCAAAGGAGAAGGACAATGCTCTATTCAGGTAGAGCCATCACCTACACTAGACCCACACGCTTTCGAAGAACAAAATGAAGACCCTCAACCCTATGAACAAGATTAAGGGCAAGATCAACCTCATGGAGATGGTGATGCACCAAATGATGCCCAAGATCAAGTTCTTGCCTCCGAGTTTGCTCAAGATCAAGAGCAAACTCAAGGTCAAGAGCAAGCTCAAGACGGTGCTCAAGATCAAGAGCAAGCTCAAGACGACGCTCAAGATGTGCAAGATGATCCTCAAATGGCCATCGAGGAACTTTTGGAGCGCCGTGCTGCTAAGGTGGTTTCCAAACTCGAGCATCAACAACATGTCATGGAGAATGTGCTTGGAAGCTTAAGAAAACACTACTGGAATCAGGGATTTTGCCATCTGCCAGATCTTTGCCGTCTGCTTGCGGACGGCAAAGAAGGTCTTTTCCATCAGCTACCAAACAACAGACGGCAAAGAACTGGCAGACGGCAAAGAAGGTCTTTTCCATCTGTCATTTCTTTGCCGTCAACTGGCAGATGACAAAGAATCTTTGCCATCTGTCAGCGGACGGCAAAGAGGTGCCACCGGATGCCTGTATACTGCAACGGTCCACCGCCACTCTTTGCCGTCTGCTCGCGGACGGCAAAGATTCTTTGCCATCTGCTGGCGGACAACAAAGAGGGGGCTATCTTTTTTTTTGCGGTAAAAAAAACCCGTTGCCCCACCTCCTCTATCTCTATCCCCTCTCTCTGCCCCTATCTCTTTGCCCCACCCCTCTCTCTCCCTCTCCCGCTCGTCTCTCCCTCTCCCTCCCGCGAGAAGCTACGCCGGCCGATTCCGGCGGGATTCGACGACGCCCGCCCCACAGCCAAGAGCCTCCCGACCCCACCTTCCTCGACCCCGCGCCACTGCACCCCCTCGCCTCCTCCCGCCGGTGCGTGCTGCCACCTCACCGGACCCTAGGAGCCCCGCCGCCTCGTGCTGCCGCCTGCGCCGCGTCGCGCGCCGCCACCTCCCCACAAGCTCGCCGCCCCGCCGCGGAAGCCTCATCGCCGGTCGCCCCGACCTCAAGATCCGCCTCCGCCATGGGAGCCGAGCACCGAGCTCCTCTGTTCCTCGCCCGCCATGGGAGATCTGAGGCCGGCCGGGAGGCGGGGATGGGGAGCTGGTGGGCCCCGGGGATCCGCGTGGCGGCGCTGCTCTGGCTCGCCGCGGCCGCAACCGGAGATCCCGATCCCGACGAGCTCGAGCGCGCGTGAGTCCCGCTCCTCTGCCCTGTTTTTTCCGTGCCTGCTCACTTGCTCTGTCTGTGGCTCAGTACTGTCGATTGCTGGATGTGCACTTAGGTTCGGTCGCCGTGAGGATCCTCCGGCGGTGCTGGATGTGCCGTGGCGCGGTGGTGCCCCTGGGTGGCGCCTCCGCGCTGCGGTGCCCCTGGTTGGCGCCTTCGTGCCCGTGCTCTCGCTGGCGCTGCCGTTGTGGTGCTCTCTGGCAAGCTCTGACTTGTTGTGGTGGTGTTGGTTGTGATGCTGGTCACACCATAGTGATGGTGTGGCTGCATCCTGCTTCGGCTACAACTCCTCTTGGTGAGCTTGTCCTTGCTCCCCTCCTGATCTCTCTAACACATAGCTGTAGCATTTGATCTTGTTGGATGTGAGGCTCTATTAGCTGTGGTTAGCTGCTGTAGATGAGCATCAACTTGTATTGGAGCTCTGTGTGATGGATTCTTGCTGTGTTAGGGTTTTGGTCAGTGACCATCTATGTGTATTTGTGAAGTATATATACTCCTGTACTGCTCTGTTCTGTGTATTTGATCCTGGAGTTGTTACTTTGGTCAGTAACTTTACTCATGAACAAATACTCACTTGTTCATAGTTATTTTACTTCTAATACTGATATGAACAGATACCACTTGGTTTGGCTATTCCTATTTGTCTCTTTCTAATAGCCTATGAACAGATGCTATACTTGGTTTTGGCTGTTAATTTCCTAGTCTTCTACTGATAAGATAGATACTACATCTGATTTGGGCAGTGATGCTGGTCTGAGCCCCCCTCTCTTAGGCTTAATTTACATGTGGCTATCCCTGTGCTGTGATGAACTAGCCTTGGCACTTCCAGGCTATCCGAGCACATAATCCCTCAAGTATACCTTGAGGTCTTCTGTACCTCTCCTTAATGGTTACCTCTTCTAAGCTGCTTGTGGCTGGATGTGTTGGGACTTGGTCTGGTTGGCTGGTTGTGATGTATATCTCCTCCTGGAGCTTTGTTTCCGGCGTTGCACAGTGACATGTACATATTGTCACTGGACAAAACTGATTGTGGTGATGAAGTCTAATCTTTGGCTTTAATCACTAGTTTTTAGTTGGCTTAATTCCTGGAGCTAGTACTGATAGTGGTCTTTGTGTTGGCATTTAACTAACTGCTAATTGTGGTGGCTTCTTGATTGGGTCCTTGGCTGGTTCTCTCCTTTGGCTCTTTGGTATTGGTTTACTCTATTTGGCTTTCTAATTAAGATCACTTTGAAAATCAGGATCTTAACTAAGATTATCTTGATCTCAAGTACTGGTTCCTACAGCATTGCATTTCACCAAGTGAAGTGCTACATTTCTACTCCTAACCCATTCTCTCTTTCTTAGTGTTTTTGTTATGCAGGTTGGAAGAAAAGAAGAAGATCCAAAGAAGATCTTAGTAATAAGATAGTTTTTAGGAAAATAGATATTTAGTTTTAGATCATTCCTTGTAATATTTGTTGGATATGTGTTCATGGATATGTGTTCATGACTATATATTGATAACATGTGTTGGATATATATGTGTTCATGAGTATTGGTAATATGTGTTGGATATGCTATAATGTGTGTGTGTGTGTGTGTGTGTGTGTGTGTGTGTGTGTTTGATTTTCTATGAAAATGAATTGATATAAGAAGAAACAGAATTAATGCCTATTTGGTCTCTTTGCCATCTGCCTGCAGATGGCAAAGAGCCTGCAGTCTTTGTCGTCTGCCGGCAGATGGCAAAGAGCCATGCCCTTTGCCGTCTGCCAGCAGATGGCAAAGAGCCATGCCCTTTGCCGTCAGCCACTGATGGCAAAGTCCCCTTTGTCGTCCGCCACCAAAAGCAGACGACAAAGTAGCTCTTTACCGACCCTTTCTTTGCCGTCCACTTTTGCCATCCGTGGCGGACGGCAGAGACCTTTGCCGTCCGCCATTCATGCCTTTGCCGTCCGCCTTGGCGGACGGCAAAGTAGCTGATTCCTGTAGTGAAAGGGGTAACTACTCGTGAACAATTGTCAATTTTTTGTGAGCATCACGCGTTTGTTTCGTGTGTTGAACCCCAAAAGGTACATGAGGCGCTTGATGATGTGGATTGACTTGAAGCTATGCATGATGAACTCAACAACTTCGAGTGCAATCAAGTTTGGGAATTAGTGCCAAGGCCAACGGAGGAACATAATGTCATCGGAATCAAATGGATCTTCAAGAACAAGCAAGATGCGAACGGTATGGTAGTTCGAAATAAGGCAAGATTGGTGGCACAAGGCTACTCCCAAGTCGAGGGTATCGACTACGGCAAAACCTTTGCCCCTATTGCTCATCTTGAATCTATTTGCATGTTGCTTGCATATGCTGCTCACCATGATTTTAAATTCCAACAAATGGATGTGAAGAGTTCATTTCTTAATGGTCCTTTGAATGAGTTGGTGTATGTCAAACAACCTCTGGGATTCGAGGATCCCAAGTTCCCCACTCATGTATACAAACTCAAAAAGGCACTCTATGGCCTTAAACAAGCCCCACATGCGTGGTATGAGCACCTTGCCGAGTTGTTGCAAGATCATGGGTTTGAAATTGGGAAAATTGATCCCACTCTTTTTACTAAGAGGGTCAAAGGGGATTTGTTCATATGCCAACTATATGTTGATGATATTATTTTTGGTTCTCCTAACAAATCTTTCAATGATGAGTTTGCCGCACTAATGACCAAGAAGTTTGAGATGTCTATGATGGGAGAGTTGAAGTTCTTTCTTGGGTTCGAAGTCAAGCAAAGAAGAGAAGGAACGTTCATCGACCAAGCCAAGTATACCCAATACATGATCAAGAGATTCAAGCTAGAAGATGTCAAGCCAGTCAAGTTTCCAATGCCCACCAAATGCAAGCTTGACAGTGATCCCAATGGTAAAGCGGTGGATCAAAAGGTATATCGTTCCATGATTGGATCCTTGCTTTACCTTTGTGCATCTAGACCGGATATCATGTTGAGTGTGGGAATTCGTGCACGGTTTCAAGCCGCACCTATGGAAAGCCACTATGCGGCAGTCAAGTGAATCTTTTGATATTTGGCTCATACCCCAAACTTTGGCTTATGGTACCCCAAAGGAGCAAGCTTCGATCTCATGGGTTACTCGGATTCTGATTGGGCGAGAGATTGTGTGGAGAGGAAGTCAAGGTCCGGAGGGTGCCAATTCCTTCATCGCTCTTTAGTGAGTTGGTCTTCAAAGAATCAAAATTGTGTGTCTCTCTCGTCCACCAAACCAGAGTATGTAGCCGCCACGAGTTGCTATGCACAATTGCTATGGATGAGGTAAACTTTAAAGGATTACGGTGTCACTTGTGGCAGAGTGCCTCTTCTATGTGACAATGAAGGTGCTATCAAGATTTCTCACAACCCGATGCAACATAGCAAGATGAAGCATATTGAGATTCACAATCATTTCATTCGAGATCACATCAAGCAGGGAGATATTGATATCATCTACATCAACACTCAAGAGCAACTAGCGGATATTTTCACCAAGCCTCTAGATGAAGCAAGATTTCATGAGTTAAGGCATGAGCTAAATATCATTGATTTGAGCAATGTGGCTTGAATCTATGCACTCCCCACCGCACTCATTATTATATCTTGTTCTACATGTAGGCATGGACATAGGGGGAGTGTTGTTCTCTCAATGAACCCCCCGTCCCCCCATTATGCATAAATCAATCATGTCTTTCACATTAGCCATTTTTGATGGCATGTGTGCTTCAAAGATGAGTTGTAGTCACGGGCCCAAGGTTAAAATCTTCACGGTGCCATACCCTTGCACTCAAACATAGGTGGCCACGGCCACCGCCCCTTTTCTCCTTAAAAGGGATGTCTTCTTTGGTTCTTATTCGCTCTTGCTAGATCTTTTAGGACCTAGGTGTGGTGATCTCCAATTAGTTGTTTTCTTGGTTGCTTCTTGCACTTGTGGAGGTCACCACACCCTATTCCAGTGTCATTTTTCCATCCCAAGCCTTTCTCTATCTATTAACCATCTATTCCAATTGCACACAAACTTGATCTTGGTGTGGGTGATGGTATCTGGGTGGTACAATCGGTGTCCCCGGCGGTTCAACTGCTGGAGCACTCGTTTGTGTCATCCCAGGGGTTTCACCTGGCATGTTTGCCTGGTTCTACTACTGGGCCTCAGGTTGAACTCCTGGCCGGTACTACCGCTCGGTTTCTGGCGGTACTACCGCTGCCTCCCAGGCGACGGAAGTACTGCCTGCAACTATTGGTATGTCTCAGGGAGCGGTACAACCGCTCCTAGGAACGGTACAACCGCTCCTAGGAACGGTACAATCGCTCCTAGGAATGGTACAACCGCTTCGCGGTCTACGGGTATATACAGGGGTCGGGGCCGAAGGGGTGTCTTCTTCTTCCCCTTGCCCCCGTTCCCCTCGCCTACCCTAGTCGCCAGTCGCCATTACCTGTGCCACAAAGTGCTCATCGATGCTCTAGATCCGTGGGCCCTCCTTGGATCTGCTTCGTGGAGGCCCCCTTCCTCTCAATCTCTTCCCATGGATGTCGATAATGCCCCATTCCTCTTTCTAGGGTTTCAATTCTTGATTCCTTTTCTTAGGGCATTGCTTGACATCCCACGTTTTTGTTCAAACTATTGGGCAGAAGAGATCTATATGCCTCCTGCTATTGTTTGGGTTTCTTAGAACTTAGAATATTGCTAGGTTGATTCAAATCCCGTAGGTAGTTGTTCTCACCTTGGTAGCACTGCTCGCTTCCAGTGGTTCTACCGCTCCTGCTGGCGGTACAACCGCTTGAGCGGTTCTACTGGTTGAAGAACTAGTACAACTGGGATTCCTGAACCACATAGCACTATTTTACTTTCTCTAATTCATGCGCAATATATTCTCCTTTTCTTGTGTGCAATCCTCTCATCTTTGCTGGGTCTCTTGTGTTTCTCCCGTGTGTGTTTGCAGGTTGTTCTATTTCTCGTTCTGCTCCTCGCACCAAGACCAAGATACGAGTTCGAAGATGCAAGCGCCCTGCTAAGACAGATGGGGAGGAAGAGGTTGTGATCCCACTAAGCCACCCCGTCGTGAGAAGTCTGTCGCACCAAGCAACGTATGGTCATGACTTTGCATAAATGGAAAGCCAAGGAGTGGGATGCCTTCCAACAAAAAGAATCCATACACTGTTCTGATTGCTCCTCGTTGGACTAGTGTTCACTTTCGGAATGAGATGCAAGAGAGGATTGTTCATGAACTCTTTGAGCATAACAAGAATCGATTAACCAAGCAATGGACCATTGGAGGAATAACATGGAGTACTTTGGAGAGGCCTTGGCTCTATGTGAGGAGTTTGATTTGGTCAAACTCATGACTGTCAACTATGACTTTGATGTTTGGCTTATTCATCAGTTTTATGCAACCATTCCCTTTGGTGAAGATGATGCTCGCACTCTCTCCTTCATGTGCCATGATGAGTTCTTCCACGTGCCCTGGAGGGCCTTCTGCAATGATATTGGCTATGGGGATACTGGTCTTGAAGGGAATGGTGGTATTCGCCCTCACGACCATTCCCATTCCATGCCTAAGGAGAAGCTTGCTCCTCTGTACATTCGTGGTCGAGGTATTATTGTTGAGTCTAAGGATGTTTAGAAGGTTTATGACATCATGCATCATGTGTTTTGCAATGTGCTTCTGCCCAAGGTTGGGAATCAGGATGAGATCTATGGGTATCTTGTTGACCTACTTGTTGCTATGAAGACCAAAGTGGGATCCGGTGCTACCTTTGATGTCTCCAACTGGCTTTGGCAGGAGATGTACAACATGGTCATCTACAAAAAGGTTCCCATCTATGCACTGTTTGTCATGTGCTTTCTGAACTCTATTTGGGCTGTTCGTCGTCCTGGAGAGCTCCTCACCTCGCCAGATAACCTCACCGTGCATGAGGTCAAGCAGCTCAAGAAGAAGAAACATGCTGAGCCTCGTTTTCCTGCGGATCATCCTGAGGATGTGTATGCCACCTCCGACGATGAGGGCTTTGAGATGGAGTCGGGTGCCAATCCCTCCTAGGTGGCCAAGCTCACTTCTAAAGTGAAGAAGACCTTCTGCCTACAGACAGATATTCAGAAGAAGATGTATGAGGCACATGTCAATGAGAAGCTTGCTCGGCGCCATCAGATTTCCATGATGAAGCACCTCAATATGGCTGTGGAGAGTGGGTCAGAGAAGAGCATCACTCCAGAGGACCGGTGGATAACTATGCACAACACCTGGACTGATGATGAGGCTGAGGCATCTATCCCTCCTGCCGCCCCCACGTCTGCTGCGGTTGATGATGATATGGAAGAAGATGATGAGCCTGAAGATAGTGATTCAGATGCGACCGAGGGGGTCAGACGAGATCTACTGAGCTCTGGGGCATTAGCATCGCTCTTTCCCTTTTTGGTGTCTTGATGCCAAAGGGGGAGAGAGTTCTATTAGGTCTCGGGATTTGCATGGAGTTTCTTGGGTTGTGTTTGTGTTTCTTTGTCGAGTAGTGTGTTGAACTTGAGTTCTTTTTAAGTTTGTGGTGTGTGACTCATCGTGCATGGTGTGAGACATGCTTACTCTATCTATCAACTGTTTCCTTAGCTTGTGTTTCCCTACTTATATGCTTATTTTCTATCTTCTCAGTTAGTAGGTATGATGGGTCTATAAAATCTAGGGGGAGCATTGATCCTAATGTGTGACTTTGCATTCCAAAAGAAAAATCAAAATATCGCACACATCCAGGGGGAGCTCGTCTATATTTTCGAAACCTTTTGTGCAAATCTTGTTGTTGTTTTCATCATCCACCAAAAAGGGGGAGATTGTTAGAACAATTCCCGTGTTTTGGGTGATGATGACAACGCTCCTTGTGTTCTAATCATGTGTTTAGTTCTTAAGGTTATCTATGTTCATGTTCGCATTGTTGAGTTATTCTCTCTGGAAGGAAAATATCGAAGACGGAGTCGTCTGCCTTTTTATTTATTTGGCCATAGGTAACCCGTACTATCAAGAGGAATCCACATCGAAGGCATTGGGTGGATCATTGCACGTACACTCTTTTCGTCACCCCACATCATTCCATTCCGTGTAGAGAGAGGTTCCCTATGGTCCTTTCTGGTGCAGTGGCTTCTCCTCACCGGTTGTACTACCCACTCGGGCGGTTGTACCGCTGGACTGTTGTACCCGTTCAACCACCGCCCCAGGGGTGATACCTTGGGGTTGCACATCCCATGTTCTTACCAAGAGGTTGTACCACTGCCCTAGGGCGGTGGTACCGCCCACCCAATGGAAGAACTCTGGGGGTGCACCTTGGGCGGTTGTACCGGCCGGGTACCGCCTGACCACCGGACTAGTTTCTGTGATGAGGCGGTACTTGGGCGGTGGTGGCCCGGTTGTTCTGGTTGTCCGTACACCAGTACTACCAGGTGTCCTGAGCGGTTCTACCGCTTGGGACTTAGCCACCCCGTGCACCACGAGCTAGCGATTGTTCCAGATGCACTACCGCTCGACCACCGCCCATAGGGGTGACTCCCTTCTATTTGAAGGTGGTTGTTGAGCAGTAGTGAAGCGTTTGGTACAGTTGTTTTTAATAACCGGTACTACCGATCTAGCGACCGGTTGTACCGCCTGTTAGGGTTTCAGCAGCTTTGCATCATTCCTGGTTGTACGGGGGAGAGGAGTGGTTGTAGCGCTGCAGTGTAAAAACTGCTGTAACAGTTGGATCTTAGGCTTTCCTATATAAAGGGGGTTCTTCCACCTACCCTACTTACCTCTTGCCTCTCTCTCTCCACCATTGATGCCCTTCAAGCTTTCTTGCCCGATCTCTCTCTAGCCACTCAAACTTGTTGATTTGCTAGGGATTGAAGGAGGAGAACTAGATCTACAGTTCCACCAAAGGATATTCGATTCCCCCATACTTTATTTTGTGGATTTTGTCACTCTTGGGTGTTTGAGCACCCTAGACGGTTGAGGTCACCTCGGAGCCATATTCCATTGTGGTGAAGCTCCTTGGTTTCGTTGGGAGACTCCAATTCGGTTGTGGAGAGAGCCCCAACCTTGTTTGTAAAGGTTCGGTTGCCGCCTTCAAGGGCACCACTAGTGGAATCACGACATCTCGCATTGTGTGAGTGAGTGAGGAGAATACGGTGGACCTAGTGGCTTCTTGGGGAGCATTGTGCCTCCACACCGCTCCAACGGAGACGTACTTCCCCCAAAGGGAAGGAACTTCGGTAACACATCCTCGTCTCCATCAGTTCCACTTGTGGTTACCTCTTACCTTTACTTTGTGCAAGTCATTATTGTGTTGTATACTTTACATGCACTTGTTGTTGTTTTGTTGTTAGCATCATATAGGTTGCTCACCTAGTTCACATCTAGCAACCTATTTGTTGCTAAACCTAATTTGTTAAGAAAAGCTAAAAACTGGTAGTTGCCTATTCACCCCCTCTAGTCAACCATATCGATCCTTTCACCAACAAACCGAAAAAATTATCGAGGCGGTGGTATTCACCAACCCAATCAGATTGGATCGCAGGGATTTTTGTATTGGGAAGATGTTCAACATGAGATTGAAAATTATAAAAAACTTGTTCGACATCCAATTTATGTTTAAGAAGGTAAATCCATGTGAAGGGGGTGAAATCATCCACAAAACTAACATAATATTTAAACCCGCCAGATGAAGCAAGGGCAGGCCCCCACACATCGATATGCACAAGCTCAAGATGTGTTGTTGAGATACGTGATGAACTATGAGTCTATGATATGGAAATTGATGGCTTTTGGCGCATTGACATGCGTCACAAAAGAAAGTCTCATTATTGGACGAACAAGAGAGTCTATTTTACCGAACGACAGACTAGACTACATTATTTGATGGATGACCCAAGCGATGGTGCTAGTGCTTTGAAGAGAAGAACGAATGCTGGAAAAAGCTTGACGCGATGACAATGGTGACCAACGAAACAGTATAGGGTAGAGGCCATTGCGGCTTCTACCGAGAAGAAGCACCTTCTTCGTGAGTTTGTTCTTCACACAAAAGAAAAAAAAGATGAAATTCCACAAAAACTTGATTGTCCGAAACAAGACGATAAAGAGAGAGGAGATGGTTGTGAATCTATGGGACAATTAAAACATTTTGAAGGAAAATGGGATCACGTGAGCCAGAAAGTTGAGTATGACCAACATGGGAAATTTTCAAACCTGCACCGTTTGCAACATGCACTTGGTCCTTCCCACTATAGCGCTCATGCGTCGTTAGACGATCAAGGTCGTTGGTGAGATGGTCGGTGCCACCGGTGTCTAGTAGCCAGTGGCTGTCGACGTGGCCGTGGGTTGCCATGTTGCTGCCATGGTACTCATCCTCCTGATAAGCTGTGATACCCTGGCTTATTAGGGATGATAGACTACTCATATCAATAAGGAATTCCTTCTTTTCTCGGAGCCCATTCAGACAGAACTCCAAAGTTAAGCGTGCTCAGCTTGGAGTAGTGTCAGGATGGGTGACCGACCGGGAAGTTGCCCTCGGGTGCGCATGAGTGAGGACAAAGTGCGCAGAAAAGACTAGTATTGATCTGTGGGGCCAGTCTAGATCCCGCCAGGAGTAATGACCACCGGCGGGTCTGTCCGGGGCGTTACAAGTTGGTATCAGAGCCGACCCTCGTGGTTACACGGATGGTTGCGGACAGGTGCACGGTCATGTTGCTCATGATGTTTGTGACCCGTCGTGGCACACGGCATGGCACATGTACCGGACTAGATGCACAGATGTATGTGCCAAGAGGGAACGTTCCTGTGGCCCGACAAGGACGTCGGTTCCTCTGAGTGGGGGTGTATGTGATACCCTGGCTTATTAGTGATGATAGACTACTCATATCAATAAGGAATTCCTTCTTTTCTCGGAGCCCATTCAGACAGAACTCCAAAGTTAAGCGTGCTCAGCTTGGAGTAGTGTCAGGATGGGTGACCGACCGGGAAGTTGCTCCCGGGTGCGCATGAGTGAGGACAAAGTGCGCAGAAAAGACTAGTATTGATCTATGGGGCCAGTCTAGATCCCGCCAGGAGTAACGACCACCGGCGGGTGTGTCCGGGGCGTTACATAAGCGTGGTTGTAGCATTGCCGACACTAAAGGGCAGAGTGCCCAAAAATACGACATATTTGGCACTTAGGACGACGGTTTCTGCCGCCTCCGCCCCTGTTGCGGTTTCCATTGTTGCCACGACTACCATAGTGCTGGCCGTTCTGGCCGCCATGGTGCTGGTTGCCATGGTTCTGGCTGCCATGGTGCTGGCCGCCATTGCGGTTGCCATAAGCTCCGCCTCCATTGCAGTTGCCATTACGGGAGGACGAGCCACCTCCATGGCGAACGACGTTGTTGATGGAGGACGGAAAATCGCCACCTGCTACGGCGTGCTGCTCCTGACGTGCCTCGAAGCTGAGGAGATGCGCGTAGGAGCTGGTGAGGCTGACCGCAATATCAAAGATGGTGAGCTAAGCCACCAGGGGGTTGTACTCCTGACCCAAGCCACCTTGGATGTGGCCGATGATCTATTCATCGGACAGGGGTAACCAAATAGACATGCACTAGAGAGGTTGGGAACGACTTGCACCTTCCACAAGAGGAAATTCGCACGGGTGAGCCAGACAGTGATGAGTCCAGCAAGCGACAACATGGAGATGGTTGGGGCGGAAGAGATAGAGCCAGCAATGGAGGAAGTGAAGGAGCCGGCGGTGCTGGTGATGAGGGCACTGGTGGTGCTGGTAGTGAGGGCGGAGGCTGTGCCAGTCATTACTAGAAGACGAGAAATATCTAAGCTCTGATTACCAAGTTAGAAGTGGATGCTCTAGCCAATGCAACCAAAAGACCGATCTGGTGGAAGAGACTAGGCAACACATTATACGTCAACACTCCCCCTCACGTGTGGCTCCCTCAGGCCTAAACATGGACCGAAAGTGGGCTGAAATTTAATTGCGCCAGCCGGGTCTTGAACTCAAGACCTCTTGGCTCTGATACCATGTTAAAGGATAATAGAGAGATGATTTGGAGCCGTACTATGGCCCTTGGGCTTTGTCTTCCATATATACTAGTACAAGATTACAACTTGAGAATCAAGTCAGGGTCACATGGGATCAATCTAATAGATTCACAATCCCTAATATCACGGGTATGATCACTACTTGATCATATGCCGGTTAAACAACGCACAAGATATTTACGTTAACAGATGTCCTGGATATAGGGGTACTAACCCGGCCGGCCTATATCCTTCGGATGGGCCGGTGGGCCCTCATTATCTTCAAGGTTATTGGGGATATTCCCCACGGTTATAACCCGGCTAAAGGTTTGACTTGGCCTAGAGCTTGAAAGCTCTATATGTCGTCTCGTTTTTCGGGTTGAGATACAAGGAGGAATCCAGGGCTTAGTGATGAGACCCGGTAGGAGGCCGGCTTGACAGGTGCCCAGTGGGCTGACTCGCAGGGAAGGTCCAAGAAGAGGAGACCCGGTTTGCTATGGCCAGCTCAACGGATAATACACAGGATGGATACTTCCTAACTTGGAAGGTGCGGAAGATTAAACAAGACTTAGAGGACTCCAACTGAGTGTAGGACTCGAAACCTATTGTAAACCCCAGTGACCCTACTATTATATAAAGCGGGTTCCTGGGTCGTCTAAAGAATGAGTTAGATACAAGTCAATAGCTCTTGAGATAGAGGTAGCGAAACAACACCCTTGTAATTGAGATCATCATCATCAATAGCAAACAAGCAGGATGTAGGCTTTTACCTCCACCACGAGGGGCCGAACCGAGGTAAAACTCGCGGTTCTAGATTCCAACCAACCCCGCTCAAGCTACCACCTAGTTGTGATGGCCTCACAACTTAGTCCTTTCATGAGGACATCTGGCATGACGAAATCATGACAGTTGGTGCCCAACATGGGGCCCAACACATGGTAGTGTTGGATTCTTGGAGGGAGCTCTTTCAGGGATCGAGAAGCTCGCGATTGGACGGATAAGAAGGGTCGGCTTGGAAGGATCAAAGTCGAGAACGAGTTTATCAGTCAAAAAAAGAGAAAAGGGTTCCAGTCCGGTTCCAGAAGCAAGTTGCATCCAAGAGGCAATGGTGACGTCGAACCCTTGGGTTTTGATCTGTTGCGACGATGAAGTCGCCTCTGTTGACCTTGGGTGCTCCCTTGCTTGATGTGAGGAGGTTGCGTGTGTGCCGCCGCCGTCGAAGTTATTTTTTATACTGTCATTGGGTTGAGGCAATTTTTTCGGTCGAGCTATACGCTTCTTGCAATCCACATCATCTTGTTCATCACGAGTCACCGGAAGTAATTTCGGTTGAAAAGTTCCCTGCCCGTCACTCGCAAGTCAAGGGTTTTTAGTTTCCTAAATCGGGGATGTGATCTACGGGCCAATCAAAATACAAGATGGATACGTGCACCTGCCAATTAATGCAGAGATAGATCACGTATGGGAGAAGAAAAACAGTGCAAACCGACTACCCCATGCATGCACGCCTAGGTGGCGCGCTCGATTTCTGACCGGAGAAATCCGACAGCAAACGACAAAAGCTTTAGCGATCAGGCTCCCGCATCCTATTCCCTTTCACGATCGATCCCGGCCTCGAGCGTTCCTGTTTTCATAAGTTGGGCCCAGCCTCGACACAGTACCTACGAAGGCTCTATTCCCTTTCCTCGTTTTTTCTAGTTTGGACCTATTTTTTCCTATTCTATCAATTCCCTTTCTCGGCCAGCGGTTTTTCGGGGACAAATATTGGGGGGGGGGGGGCGAATCTCACTTTCAATTGAAATTAACTAACACTTTCAATGAAAATGAATTGCTACATCTCCACAGAAAATTAAATTAGCCTATCCCTCTGTTCCCTTTCAAATAAAAATTCGTAGAAAAATAAATTCATCAACAAAACATAGATTACTCAGTTGAATTGATCTATAGATTTTTGATTGAATTAGGAATATTCATTCAATTGATCTACTATAAACAACTTCTCCTATTAATGACAAACTTTCCAAAGCGACAACATATTTTAAAAAATATGAAAAACTTTCAAATTAGTGAATTCTTCTGGAAATCTAGTATGTTTTTTGATAGGGTGGCCCGCCTCAACTCGCGTTACCCTAAAATAGACAGGGTGGCAATGGTGTCACGTGCTCGTCTCGGCGTCCGTCGCTACCGCAACGACGTCCGCCTCGACTCGAGTCACCCTAAGATAGATAGGGTGGCAGTGGTGTCACATGCTCGTCTCGACGTCCGTGATCGCTACTGCGATGACTTCCACCTCGACGCGCGTAAGCCTAAGATAGACAGGGTGGCAGTGGTGTCACGTGCTCGTCTCGGCGTCCGTCATCGCTACCAAGATGACGTCCGCCTTGACTCGCGTTACCCTAACATAGACAGGGTGGCAGTAATGTCACGCACTCGTCTCGGCATCCGTCGTTGCTACATCTATGATGTCCACCTCGACTCGTGTAACCCTAAGATAGACAGGATGGCAGTGGTGTCACGTGCTCGTCTCAGCGTCGGTCATCGCTACCGCGACGACGAATGCCTCAACTCGCATTACCCAAAGATAGATAAGGTGGCAATGGTGTCACCTGCTCGTCTCAACATCCATTATCGCTATCGCGATGATGTCTGCCTCCACTCGCGTTACCATAAGGTAGGGTGGCAGTAGTGTCACGTGCTCGTCTCGGCGTCCATCGTCGCTATCGTGACGATGTCCACCTTGACACGAGTTACCCTAAGACAGGGTGTTAGTGGTGTCACGTGCTCGTCTCGGCGTCCGTCATCGCTACCGTGACGACGTCCGCCTCAACTCGCGTAACCCTAAGATAGACAGGGTGGCAGTGGTGTCACGTGCTCGTCTCGGCGTCCATCGTTGCTACCGCGATGACGTCTGCCTTGACTCGCATAACCCTAAGATAGACAGGCTGGCAGTGGTGTCACGTGCTCGTCTTGGCGTCCGTCGTCGCTGCCGCGATTACGTCCACCTCGACTCGCATTACCCTAAGATAGACAGGGTGGCAATGGTGTCACATGCTCGTCTCGGTGACTCGCGTAACCCTAAGATAGATAGGGTGGCAGTGGTGTCACGTGCTCGTCTCGGCGTCCGTCATTGCTACCATGACGACGTCCGCCTCGACTCCCATTACCCTAAGATAGACAGGGTGGCAGTGGTGTCACATGCTCGTCTTCGTGTCCGTCTTCGCTAACGCGACGATGTCCGCCTCGACTCGCGTTACTCTAAGACAGGGTGGCAGTGGTGTCATGTGCTTGTCTCGGCTTCCATCGTCGCTACCGTCACGACGTCTGCCTCGACTCGCGTTACGCCAAGAGAGGGCGGCGGTGGTGTCACGTGATCATCTCGGTGTTCGTCATTGCTACTGCGATGACGTTTGCCTCGTCTCGCATTACACTAAGACGGGGTGGCAGTGGTGTCACGTGCTCGTCTCGGCGTTCATAGTCGCTACCGCGACGATGTCCGCCTCGACTCGGGTAACCCTAAGATAGACAGGGTGGCAGTGGTGTCACGTGCTTGTCTCGGTGTCTGTCATCGCTATCGCGACCATGTTTGCCTCGACTCACGTTACCGTAAGATAGACAGGGTGGTAGTGGTGTCACGTGCTCGTCTCAGCGTCCATCGTCGCTACCATGATGACTTCCGCCTCGACTCGTGTAACACTAAGATAGACAGCGTGGTAGTGGTGTCATGTGCTCGTCTTGGCGTCCGTCGTCCCTACCGCGAAGACGTACGCCTCGACTCATGTAACCCTAAGATAGACAGGGTGGTAGTGGTATCATGTGCTCGTCTCGGCGTCCATCGTCGCTACCGCGACGACGTCCGCCTCGACTCGCGTTACCCTAAGATAGACAGGTGGCAGTGGTGTCACATGCTCGTCTTGGTGTCCGTCGTTGCTAACATGACGACTTTCGCCTTGACTCGCGCTATGCTAAGACAGGCATCCATCGTCGCTACCGCGACAATGTTCGCGTCAACTCGTGTTACGCTAAGACAGGGTGGCGGTGATGTCACGCGCTCGTCTCATCATCGGTCGTCGCGAAAGCGTCGACGTCCGCCTCAACTTGCGTTATGCTAAGACAGGGTGGTTGTGGTATCACGTGCTCATGTCGGTGTCAATCGTCGCTATTGCAACGATGTCCGCCTCGACTCGCGTTACCCTAACATAGACCGGATGGCAGTGGTGTCGCGTGCTCGTCTCGACGTCCGTTGTCGCTACCGTGATGACGTCCGCCTCGACTCGTGTAACCCTAAGATAGACAAGGTGGCAGTGGTGTCACGTTCTCGTCTCGGTGTTTGTCGTCGCTACCGCGACGACGTCCGCCTCGACTCGCGTTACACTAAGATAGATAGGGTGGCAATGGTGTCACATGCTCCTCTCAGTGTCCGTCGTCGCTATGCGACGACGTCCGCCTTGATTCGTGCTATGCTAAGACAGGGTGGCAGTGGTGTCACGTGCTCGTCTCGGTGTCCGTCGTCGCTACTGCGATGACGTCCGCCTCGACTCGCGTTATGCTAAGACAGTGTAACGGTGGTGTCACATGTTCGTCTCGGCGTCAGTCGTCGCTACCGTGACGACGTCCGCCTCGACTTGCGTTACGCTAAGATAGGGTGACGGTGATTTCACGTGCTCGTCTCGGTGTCGGTCCTCACTAACGCGATGACCTCCGCCTCAACTCGCGTTACGCTAAGACGGGGTGGTTGTGGTGTCACGTGCTCGTCTCGGCATCCGTCGTCACTACCGCAACAACGTCCACCTCGACCTGCGTTACCCTAAGATAGGGTGGCAATGGTGTCACGTGCTCGTCTCGGCGTCCATTGTCGTTACCCTAAGATAGATAGGATGGAAGTGGTGTCATGTGCTCTTCTCGGTGTTCATCGTCGCTACCGCGATGACGTCCGCCTCGACTCACGTTACCCTGAGATAGACAGGGTGGCTGTGGTGTCACGTGCTCGTCTCAGCGTCCGTCGTCGCTACCGCGAAGACGTCCGCCTCAACTCGCGTTACCTTAAGACAAGGTGGCAATGATGTCACCTGCTCGTCTCGGCGTTCCTCGTCACTACCGCGACGACGTCCGCCTCGACTCGTGTGACCCTATTATAGAGAGGGAGACCATGGTGTCACGTGCTCATCTCGGCATTCATCGTCACTACCGCAACGATGTCCGCCTCGACTCCCGTGACCCTAAGATAGACAGGGTGGCAGCGGTGTCACGTGCTTGTCTTGGCGTCCGTCGTTGTTACCACGACGACGCCTGCCTCGTCTGATGGGACCCTAAGATAAATAGGGTGGACGTGGTGTCACGTGCTCGTCTCGGCGTCCGTTGTCGCTACCGCGAGGATGTCCGCCTCAACTTGCGTGATCCTAAGATAGACAGGGTGGCAGTGGTGTCACGTGCTCGTCTCGGTGTCCGTCGTCCCTACCGTAATGACGTCCGCCTCGACTCGCGAGACCCTAAGATAGACAGGTTGGCAGTGGTGTCACGTGCTCGTCTCGGCGTCGATCGTCGCTACCGCGACGATGTCCGCCTCGACTTATGTGACCCTAAGATAGGCAGGATGGCCATGGTGTCAGGTGCTCCTCTCGGCGTCCGTCGTCGCTACCGCGACGACGTCCGCCTCGACTTGCGTGAATATAAGATAGTCAGGGTGGCAGTGGTGTCACGTGCTTGTCTCGGCGTCCGTAGTCGTTACCGCGATGACGTCCTCCTTGACTCGTGTGACCCTAAGATAGACAGGGTGGCAGTGGTTTCACATGCTCGTATCGGCGTCCATCTTCACTACCGCGACGACGTGCACCTTGACTCGGGTGACCCAAAGATCAACAGGGTGGCAGTGGTGTCACGTGGTCGTCTCGGTGTCCGTCATCGCTACCATGACGATGCCCACCTCGACTCATGTGACCCTAAGATAGACATCATAGCAGTGGTGTCACGTGCTCGTCTCGGTGTCCGTCGTTACTACCACGACGACATCTGCCTCGACTCGCGTGACCCTAAGATAGACAGGGTGGCAATGGTGTCACATGCTTGTCTCGGTGTCCGTCGTTGCTACTATGATGATGTTCGCCTCGACTCGTGTGACCCTAAGATAGACAAGGTGGCTGTGGTGTCACATGCTCCTCTTGGCGTCCGTCGTCACTACCGCGATGTTGTCTGCCTCGACTCACATGACCCTAAGATAGACAGGGTGGGGGTGGTGTCACGTGCTCGTATCGGTGTCCATCATCGCTACCGCGACGACATCCGCCTCGACTCGCATTACACTAAGACAGGGTGGCGGTGGTGTCACGTGCTCGTCTCAGCGTCCGTCGTCGCTACCACGACGATGTACGCCTCGACCCACGTTACGCCAAGACAGGGTGGTGGTGATGTCACCTGCTGGTCTCTGCGTCCGTCGTCGCTACCGCGACTACGTTCACCACGACTCGGGTTACGCTAAGACAGGGAGGCAGTGTTGTCACATGCTCGTCTCGGCGTCAGTCGTCCCTACCGCAACAACGTTCGCCTCGACTCGCGTTATGTTAAGACAGGGTGGCGGTGATCTCACGTGCTCGTCTCGGTGTCCGTTGTTGCTACCGCGATGACGTCCGCCATGAGTCGCGTTACCCTAAGATAGACAGGGTGGCAGTGCTGTCACATGCTCGTCTCGGTGTCCCTCGTCGCTAATGCGATGACGTCCGCCTCGACTCGTGTTACGCTAAGACAAGGTGGCAGTGGTGTCATGTCCTCGTCGCCGCGTCCTTCGTCGCTACCACGATGACGTACGCCTCGACTCGTGTCACGCTAAGACAGGGCAGCAAGAGTGTCACGTACTTGTCTCGGCGTCCATCGTCCCTACCGCGACGACCTTCGCCTCAATTCGTGTTATGCTAAGACAGGGTAGCGGTGATGTCAGGTGCTCATCTCGGTGTCAGTCGTAGTGAATGCAACGACGTCCGCCTCAACTCGCGTTATGCTAAGACAGGGTAGTTGTCGTGTCACGTGCTCATGTCGGTGTCTGTCGTCGCTACCGCGAGGACATCCGCCTCGACTCGCTTTACCCTAAGATAGACAGTTGGCAGTGGTGTCACGTTCTCGTCTCGACATCCGTCATTGCTACCGTGATGACGTCCGCCTCGACTCCCGTAACACTAAGATAGACAGGGTGGCAGTGGAGTCACGTGCTCGTCTCGGCGTCCATCGTTGCTACCGCGATGACGTCCGCCTTCGCATGCGTAACCCTAAGATAGACTGGCTGGCAGTGGTGTCACATGCTCGTCTCGGCATCCATCGTTGCTACCGCGACGACGTCCGCCTTGACTCGCGTAGCCCTAAGATAGACAGGTTGGCAGTGGTGTCACGTGCTCGTCTCGGTGTCCATCATCGCTACTGCGATGAAGTCCGCCTCGACTCGCGTTACCCTAAGATAAACAGGGTGGCAGTGGTGCCACATGCTCGTCTCGTTGACTCGTGTAACCCTAAGATAGACAGGGTGGCAGTGGTGAAACGTGCTCGTCTCAGCATTCGTCATCGCTACCACAACCACGTCCGCCTCGGCTCCTGTTACCCTAAGATTGACAGGGCGGCAGTGGTGTCACATGCTCATGTCGGTGTCCGTCGTCGCTAATGCGACCATGTCCGCCTCGACTCACGTTAAGCTAAGAAAGGGTGGTTGTGGTGTCACGTGCTCGTCTTGGCGTCCGTCGTTGCTATCACGACGACGTCCGCCTCGACTCGCGTTACCCTAAAACAGGGTGGCAACGGTGTCACATGCTCGTCTCGGCGTCCGTCATTGTTACCGCGACGATGTCCCCCTCGAGTCACGTAACCCTAAGATATATAGGGTGGCAGTGGTGTCACGTGATCTTCTCGGCGTTCATCGTCGCTACCGTGACGACGTCCGCCTCGACTCGCGCTATGCTAAGATAGACAAGGTGTCAATGGGGTCACGTGCTCGTCTCGGCGTCTGTCATCGCTACCGTGACGATGTCCGCCTTGACTTGTGTGACCCTATGATAGATAGGGAGGCCGTGGTGTCATGTGCTCGTCTCGGCGTCCGTCATCGCTACTGCAATGACTTCTGCCTCGACTCCCGTGACCCTGAGAAAGATAGGGTGGCAGCGGTGTCACGTGCTCGTCTTGGCGTCCGTCGTTGCTACCACAACGACGCGTGCCTCGACTCATGTGACCCTAAGATAGACAGGGTAGCAGTGGTGTCACGTGCTCATCGGCGTCCGTCGTCATTACCACGACGACGTCCGCCTTGACTCGCGAGACCCTAAGATAGAAAGGTTGGCAGTGGTGTCACATGCTCGTCTCGGTGTCCATCGTCGCTACCACGACGACGTCCGCCTCGACTCATGTGACCCTAAGATAGACAGTGTGGCCATGGTATCACGTGCTCCTCTCGGCGTCTGTCGTCCCTACCGCGATGACGTCCACATCGACTAGCATGACAATAAGATAGACAGGGTGGTAATGGTGTCACGTGCTCGTCTCGGTGTCCGTAGTCGCTACCGCGACGACATCCGCCTCGACTCACATGAGCATAAGATAGACAGGGTGGCACTGGTTTCACGTGCTCGTATCAGCGTCTATCATCGCTACCGCGACGAAGTCCTCCTTGGCTTGCGTGACCCTAAGATCGACAGGGTGGCAGTGGTGTCACATTGTCGTCTCGGTGTCCGTTGTTGCTACCACGACGACGCCCACCTCGACTCGCGTGACCCTAAGATAGATAGCGTGGCAGTGGTGTCACGTGATCGTCTTGGTGTCCGTCGTCGCTACCGCGACGACGTCTGCCTCGACTCGTGTGACCCTAAGATATACAGGGTGGCAGTGGTGTCACATGCTTGTCTTGGTGTTCGTTGTCGCTACTGCGATGATGTCTGCCTCGACTCGCGTGACCCTAAGATAGACAGGTTAGCCGTGGTGTCACGTGCTCGTCTCGGGATCCGTCGTCCCTTCTATGATGATGCTTGCCACGACTCACGTTACCCTAAGATAGACAGGGTGGCTGTGGTGTCACATGCTCTTCCCGGCGTCCATTGTCGCTACCGCGACATCATCTGCATCGACTCGCGTGACCCTAAGATATACATGGTGGGGGTGGTGTCACGTGCTCGTCTCGGTGTCCATTGTCGCTACCGCGACAAAGTCTGCCTCGACTCATGTTACGCTAAGACAGGGTGGCGGTGGTGTCACGTGCTCGTCTCGGCATCCATCATCGCTACCATGACGATGTTCGCCTCGACCCGCGTTATGCTAAGACTGGGTGGCAGTGATGTCACGTGCTTGTCTCGGCATCCATCATCGCTACCACGACTACGTTCTCCTCGACTCGGGTTACACTAAGACAAGGAGACAGTGTTGTCACGTACTCATCTCGGCGTCAGCCGTCGGTACCATGAAAATGTTCGCCTCAACTCATGTTATGCTAACACAGGGTGGCGCTGATCTTACATGCTCGTCTCAGCATCCGTTGTTTATACCGCGACGACGTCCACCTCGACTCGCGTTACCCTAATATAGACAGGGTGGCAGTGGTGTAACATGCTCGTCTCGGTGTCCGTCGTCGCTATTGCGATGACGTCCGCCTCGACTCGTGTTACGCTAAGACAAGGTGGCAGTAGTGTCATGTGCTTGTCTCGGCGTCCGTCGTCGCTACCGCGATGACGTCTGCCTCGACTTGCGTGACAATAAGATAGACAGGGTGCTAGTGGTGTCACATGCTTGTCTCAGCATCCGTCGTCGCTACCGCGATGACGTCCGCCTCGACTCGTGTAACCCTAAGATAGACAGGGTGGCAGTGGTGTCATGTGCTCATCTCGGTGTCCGTTGTTGCTACCGCGATGACGTCCGCCTCGACTCATGTAACCGTAAGATAGATAGGGTGGCAGTGGTGTCACGTGCTAATCTTGGCGTCCATCGTCGCTACCGCAACGACGTCCGCCTCGACTCACGTTACCTTAAGATAGACAGGGTGGCAGTGGTGTCACATGCTCGTCTTGGTGTCCGTCATTGCTAACGCGATGACTTTTGCCTCGACTCGCGCTACTTTAAGAGAGGCATCCTTCGTCGCTACCGCGACGACGTTCACCTCGACTCGCGTTATGCTGAGACAGGGTGGCGGTGATGTCACGTGCTTGTCTTGGCGTCGGTCATTGCGAACGTGTCGATGTCTGCCTCGACTCGCGTTATGCTAAGACAGGGTGGTTGTGGTGTCACATGCTCGTGTCGGCGTCTATCGTCGCTACCGCGATGACGTCCGCTTCGACTCGCGTTACCCTAAGATAGACAGGGTGGCTGTAGGATTTAGGGTTCCGGCAAAACCCTCGAGGTACGAACACAGGGGTGCGCACGAAGATTTCCCCCTACCGAGTCTCGCTCTCAGCCTCGCCGCGATCCCTAAGCTTAACTCGACGAACTCACAACACAAGAGACACGAGGTTGATACAGGTTTGGGCCACCGTTGTGGTGTAATAGCCTACTCCTGTGTGGTGGTGGTGGATTGCCTCTTGGGATGATGATGAACAGTACAAGGGAAGAACAACCTCCTGAGGAGAGTTGATCATGAGCTGGTGTGGTGTTCTACTTGTCTTGGTTTCGGTCTCTCTCCACTGTGGTCGCTAGTCCTATTTATAGAGGCCCTGGCCCTCTCCCCAAATATTGAGCTGGAAGGGATCCAACAACGGCCATTTTGAAAGGGGACATCTAGTACAAGCTATCCTGACTAAAGGTGGTCTTCGCCTGTCAAAGGCGCTGGTGATGACGCCGTCTTGGGCTCCGCGATGACCTTCGTCCTGCCGTCCTGCTGGCCTTGGTCTTGTTGCACCGATAGGGAAACCTTTGCCTAATGCCTCGGTACTCCGCGCCTGTGCTTGCCCCCTTAGCACCAAAGGGGAAACGAGGACACTGCGCGTGCTAGCGCCCGGCTGGCCTTGGTCGTCATGGCTTGCATCACGGGAACCTTGCAAGGTACCCCTTGCTTTGATCTCTCCGCCTCCTCGCGAGCCTGCCTGGTGAGGCCACTCCTGAGGAGGCCTCGTATCATCCGCCTTGCGAGGCTTGGCCCCTCCCCCGTGAGGGTCTTGAGTGTTGGTTGACGAAGACAGGCCATACTGGGCCACTGGTGGAGCCACGCCGCAGGCCGCAGGCAGGCAAGTCTGGGGAACCCCGTTCCTAGAATGCCCACAGTAGCCCCCAGGCCCAAGGCACGCTCGGACTTGGCTTAGCGGCGAAGCCAAAGGGCAAGTGTGGAGCACCGCGGGCCCGAACAGCCTGCGGCCTTGGTCGACGCATGGCGACTGATTGGACGTGGACGTCCCCGCTTCCCCATGCTGCCTCGGCAGCGACTTGATGAGTCCCTACTGCATGCAAAAAGGGTCATCATTACCTGCGATCGTGGAGGTCAACGGTTGGCCGCCCTTGGGCTATAAATGAGGAGGGGCGAGAGCCCCTGTCGCCCAACTCTTCCCAATCCTCTCGCTTCTCCTCCCTTGCTCCATTGCTTGTAGCGCCCCCATGGCGCCTGGGAAGAGGTTTTCAGCCGCGGAGAAGGGGAAGGCTCGCCAGGAAGGGCCTGGCTCTCCTATGCCCAAGCGTGGACGCGGTCGCCCTCACAAGCACTCCGTGACCCCTGTCGTGGCTCCCCGTGGCCGCGGCGGTGGCCCTTCACGTGGTGGGGGTTGCCCATGTTGAGGCAGCCTGGTTGGTGGAGGAAGGCGTGCTCTGGTCACGCGGCCTCCCAGACCGCGCTTCCACTCGGCGGAGGTGCTGCCGGAATTCGTCGTGTGGTCGGAAAACCCGGCCGGCAACTGGCTTCATGTCACGCCCAATATGCGATACTATCCTAAAGAGACTCGAAGGTCCCACCAAGGATAGAACCGCATATTGAAACGCTTTTCGCAAGGTGGATATCATTACATCAACATTACATAATAGATGGGGATACATTCAAAAGGCATACAATGCCACACGAATACAACATCATCATATAAGAGCACCATCCGACTACGGATGAAACACAAACATAAACTCAAACGACATCCACCCTGCTAGCCCAAGCTGCCGACCTGGAACCTATCCCCTGATCGAAGAAGAAGCAGAAGAAGAACTCCAATACAAGCAAACAATACTCTCGCATCAAGATCATCGCATAACCTGTACCTACAACTGTTGTTGTAGTAATCTGTGAGCCACGAGGACTCAGCAATCCCATTACCATGGGTATCAAGACTAGCAAAGCTTAAAAGGAAAGGAAGGGGTAAAGTGGTGAGGTTGCAGCAGCGACTAAGCATATATGGTGGCTCACATACGCAAAAGAGAGCGAGAAGATAGCAAACGGAACGACCGTCAACTAGTAATGATCAAGAAGTGATCCTGAGCTCCTACTTACGTCAAACATAACCCAGAAACCGTGTTCACTTCCCAGACTCCGCCGAAAAGAGACCATCATGGCTACACACGCGATTGACGCATTTTAATTCGGATCTGGTGTCAAGTTATCTACAACCGGACATTAACAAATTCCCATCTGCCACATAACCGCTGGCACGGCTCTCAAAAGTTTATACCCTGCAGGGGTGTCCCAACTTAGCCCATGATAAGCTCTCGCGATCAACGAAGGATATACCTTCTCCCAAGAAGACCCGATCAGTCTCGGAATCCAGGTTTACAAGACATTTCGACAATGGTAAAACAAGACCAGGAAAGCCGCCCGATGTGCCGACAAATTCCAATAGGAGCTGCACATATCTCGTTCTCAGGGCACACCGGATGAGCAAGACGTCGGGTTGGCATAGACCCTAGTTTCCCAGGGGGTGCCGGACATCGCTCAGGTTGGACCAACACTCGGAGGAGCACTGGCCCGGGGGGGGGGGGGGTGGGGTAAAATAAAGATGACCCTTGGGCTCCGGAAACCCAAGGGAAAAAGGGATAGGTGAGGCAAATGGTAAAACCAAGGTTGGGCCTTGCTGGAGGAGTTTTATTCAAAGCGAACTATCAAGGGGGTCCCATAAATCACCCGACCGCGTAAGGAACGCAAAATCCGGGAACATAACACCGGTATGACGGAAACTAGGGCGGCAAGAGTGGAATAGAACACCAGGCATAAGGCCGATTCTTCCACCCTTTACCAAGTATATAGACGCATTAATAATATAAGAGATATTGTGATATACCAACATAATCCTGTCCACCATGGAGCAATCTTCAACTTCACCTGCAACTAACAACGCTATAAGAGGGGCTGAACAAAGCGGTAACATAGCCAAGCAACGGTTCGCCAGGAAGGGTGAAAAAGGTTAGAGGCTGACATGGCAAATTGGGAGGCTTGAACAGCAAAAGATAGGTAGCGCAGCATAGCGATAGAACGAAGCAACTAGCATAGCAATGATAGTAATGAGATCCAGGGTGACGGTCATCTTGCCTGAAATCCCGCTAGGAAGAAGAACAAGTCCATGAAGAAGACGAAGCCACGAAGACGAACCAAGCGTAGATGAACGAATCCTCCCGATCGCAATGAAACGGAAACTATCGAGAAGAAGCACACAACATAGTAAACACACCACACATAGACAAGACATGATGCACAACCAAACATGATGCATGACAAAACTATATGAGGCTACTCATGGCAAGAGATGATGCAAACAAGAACAAGACATCAAGGCAAGTTTAAATGAGGCCGGAAACAACATATAACAATTCCGGTAAGTCCTCATATGAAAATTTAGAAATTGGTCCAGAACTGAACAAACCTTATGTTCAAGTTGTTAAACAGCAAGTTAAGATGCACCAAGATGATCTACACGAGATTCTAGTCAAGTTACATATAAAGTTCATTTAATTCGGAGCTACGACCTAGAAGATATGAGCAAAACAAGTTAAGCATGGCATTGATGCGAAATGCATACAAACATCAAGCAAACACCTCAAAACAAGGATGCAACATGATAATATGGAACTACATGCAAAATCAAGCAAGTTTCATATGGAGCACACTCAAAACGGAGCAACGGTTCAACACATACACTCCATACAAGGTATGAGAACAAACTATCCATAACAGCAACTAGGCATCTTGCAAGCATCAAACACTATTCTACAGCACCCCAACATAAGAAAAAAAGCATGGGCATGATGTAAAGGGAAAGCATGACAAAAAATGAACACTGAGCTAACTCCAGAAAACACTATAACATGCTCAAAAGGACATGGAAAGATTGCAAATTATAACAGTTTCAGACTTAACAAGAATAACATCAGATTGCAATGTTTAGAGCTATCAAACGACATGCTACAGGAACTTAACATGGCAACCAAAGGCATGGCATGAATCTACTAATTGCATATAACAAAAGTCCCTTGCTGACCATGAGCCAAAAGGGCACAGAAAATATGATGGCACCCACGTAAACATGGCAAATAACATGACAGATTCAAACATGGCAGGAACAACAATAAGTAGGCATGTTGGTGAGCTTGAACCACTCACCACAGAGCAATACATGGCATGGCAAGGTAACCAACAGTAAGAAGACATGTTTTTGAAGCTAAGCATGGCAAGAACAAGTTCATAGGGTACATGGATCACCAACAACAAACATGGCAACATAGAACATAATGTTAACAGGCTGACAACAACATTATTTAGCAACTTTGGAGCAAGATAACAACAAACTACAGCAGGCTATAAATGCAACCACGGGCATGAATGGATAGAGCATGACATGTATAACAAAACATCCTTAGTGAACATCTCCAGATTATGCATAGAATCACTTGTAGTAGCAGGTTTACGTAGCATCATATTATAACAGAATCAGTCAGGAAAACAACAGCATCAAGTACCCTACTTAACAAGCTTGATGCACTCAGTACAAGACTCACAAAAATACATGGATAGCACCACTGTAAATATGGCATGACATAGTTCAAAACACATGTAGACATCAACCTCATAGGATGCACACATCAAACATGGCAAAAATGACCAATGAGCATGTTCTGTTAACAGACAGCAGATAACATTATATAGCACTCTTCTAACAGCATTTCGGGCATCAAGGTGAGATCAAATGAAAATTATGCAATGAGATGAAATGATGTACTCATCGAGAGGAACAATTTGACATATTACACGCACGAAACGGAGCAGTATGCAGCAAGTTATGACATGTCAAACATGGCACCAGAATGCTGAAAAAATCAGGTACTTGGGCAAAAATCAAGGTCAACCTTGCTCCTCTGATCTGGATCGGGGAGCGGTTCCCGAGGTCGGCCGGACCTCGCCGGAGCGGACGGGAACGGTGGTGGTGGAAGGAGGCCCTGGGAGGCCGGGGCGATGACGGGGCGGCGCCGGCAGAGGGGCACGGCGGCGGGGCGGCGAAGGCGCGCCGGCGGGGACGGGCGGCGCGGCCGGGCGGCGCGGCCGGGACGCCGGCGCCGGCGCGGGAGGAACGGGGCGCTCGGGCGGGCGCACGCGGGCCTCGGCCGCGCGGCTCGGGCGCAGCGGGAGGGCGGCGGCGGAGGTCCGAGCGTAGCGGGGCAGCTTGCCGGCGCCGGAGGTGGGCGGCGGCGGCCGGACGTCGACGGGAGGCGCCAGCGGCGGAGAATAGGCGGCGGGGCTCGGACGCGGGGGCGCGGGCGCCCCGGGTTGTGTCGGCGGGGGCTCGGGCACGGGCGACCCACGGCGGGCCGGATCTGGGCCCTAGAGGGCCCGGCGGCGGGGGAGAGAGAGAGGGCGACGTGGCTGCGTGCGAGTGGAGGAGCGAGGCGGCGGCACTGACGTGGCGGCGGCTGATTCATCGGAGTGACGTGTCCGCGCAGACGGACATGTCCGGCGGCGCGATGAGGAAGACGCTAGGGTTTAGACCGAGAACTTCGGGGAGGCGCACATATTTATAGATAGAGGGAGCTAGGAGTGTCCAATGAGGAGTGGTTTTCGCCCGCATGATCGTGATCGACCGGCCGAGAGCATGGAGAGGGTTTGGATGGGTTATTGGGTCACTTTGGAGGGGTGTTGGGTTGCACACAGAAGAGGCTTTTACGGTTACCTGGTTAACCGTAGGAGTATCAAACGACCTCCAAATGGCACGAAACTTGACAGGCGGTCTACCGGTGGTGTACCAATGCTGCTTGGCAAATCACGGTCCATTCCGAGAAAGTTTAACACCCGCTCACAACAGGAGACAAAAGGGGGACGCCGGAGGACATAGGAGTGCCGGATTGCAAAATGGACAACGGGGAAAATGCCCGGGCGCATGAGACGAACACGTATGCAAAATGAGATGCACATGATGACATGATAAAATGCAACAAGCAAGCACATGACATGGCAACGACGGCAAATAACTGGCAGACACCTGGCGCATCGGATTCGGGGCATTACAACACTCCTCCACTAACAAGAGATCTCGTCCCGAGATCTTAGGACCGAGACAGAAGGGAAAAGGGATGAGGTGAAACAAGAACTCAAGAGAAGAAGCAAAGAATCGAGAGCACTCGAGAAGAAGAGAGGAACGACGAGAAGATGAGAATCGAAAACTCACAAAATCAGATAGACTCTGCAACCACTCAGGTTAGAACGAGATAAGAAACGAATAAGATTGAAAGGATTTAGGCAGCACTCCGGCTGAAACATGGAGGAATAGAACACGAGCTTGAGAGGATGGAATGATACTTGATGAAGACATGACACAAAACCTCCGGAAAGAATTTAAAGAGTTGAGTGAAAAGAACGGAGAAGAAAATGACAACTTGTGCCACGAATGAAATATAGAGCATCCTTAGAAGGAGGGATTTAATGGAGTTGTTGAGAAAATCAACAACTCTAAGTTTATGCTTGTCATGGACTTATGGATAACATCTCAAAATTATGAGGTGATCTCCGACTACAAGCGGAAAAGATTGAATAGCTGAGAAGAACGAAGAAATGCAAAACTCCACTTCAGAAGAAAATGAAGAATTGTTTGCACTTCGGGACGCAAGAGGAAAAGATACTTGAACTCCACCAACAAGAATCTTGATGAACTCTTGAAGAATGAATTAAATCATGAAGAACCACCATGAAGAACTCCGGTGACAAAAGGATGATGAGATAGAAATGAAGGATGAAAGGAATGAGATTAAAGCTTGCGGTGATTTAGATGGAGGTTCCGACGAAATTGCCGAGGAAATTTGAACTTCGGAAAAGAAAAGATGAAAACACTTGGAACTAGAATTTATTCATCAAGAACAAACTCCGATGGAAGGGGTTAATCACTTTGAGGAAATAAGAATAAGATTTATTGTATGCTTATCCTCATCAAATTTAATTGATGACAACCGGATTTAGCATGCAACTTATTCTTCTTGAAAAGGATTAAGGGGTAAGGCACAAAACTTGAGCAAGTCTTCATGAACCACCGGTAGGATTGGAAAGAACGAATGAATTAATATGATAATCAAGGAAAAAGAATCTTGAACAAACCACCGTAAGAATTAAAAAATGGCTGATGAAAGAGAATCACCGGGAAGATTTAGAAGAACAAATATGCTAGAGGGGATTTAGATGCAAAAGAACAAAGAGATCATGAGCTGATTAAAGAATACTTGAACGAAGCGTCGGGATAATTGTATAACGGTAGCTGAAATGTGAGGACGAAGAATTCTTCTGGAATGATGGCCTCCGGTGAAAAGAAATGGAAAAAAACAACTCCTGACATACTCCGGATGGGTAAGAAAAGAATATCTGACAAATGGAATAATTCGAGAGGATAACATGAAGCTAGAACCACGAAACTTTGAGAGAACAGACAAGATTTAGAGGAAAACTCTTCTTCGGTCTTTAACAACGGGAAACCACCAAAATTACTGAGATACACCGGGAGAATGAAAAGCAAAGAGGTTGAGCCAACAATGAAAAGAATTTGAAAGCGATCTTGGAGAAGGCATGTGACTGATGAAACTCATTCTTATGTCACACTTGAAAAGAATTTGAGAATAATCCTGGGAGAATTAGAAGAGTCAGGTAAGATCCTGGGAAAAGACCTGTGGGTTAGGGCCCACTAAAAGAAAACACCATTGAAAAGGATTGTTGAACAGATAGATGAAGCACCGGAACAATTGAAATATTTGAATGAGGGCTACAACCTCGAATTAATTGGAACACAGACGAATCTCCTGAGATGTCTTGAGAACTCCTGAAGGATAAACTGGCGAGAGGCGAACGAACAGGGAAAACACTTGATCCAAGGAAAAGAATATGATCAACACCGAAAAACTTGAATTGAATCCACCGGAAAAGAAAAAGAGATGAAGAATGTTGAACAAAACGAGAATTCACCGGTTGATATAATTGACAAAAGACTGAAGAGGCTCCACACGAATGAAATTGATGGTCAAAAGAGACTCAAACTCCGGGAAGAAGAGGGTGGGAGGGCGGGAAAAACAAAGGCGACTTGGAAGGGAAAAACCGATGAATAACTTCAAAAGGAAACACCGGTTGAAAGAATGCAAATGCTTCGCACGAGTAGGATGGATACTCGATTACGGACTCCGGTTCCGAGATGAAAAGGGGTGGGCGGGTGGGAAAAGAACACGGACAACTTCGGATGGGGAAAACAACTGAGGATGGGAAAAAACAACGACGTCGGAGGAAGAACTGAGGATTGATCTTGCGAAAGACAAAGTGGTTGGAGTCGACTTGACGAGAGATGCACCGGATAAAAAGAGCTGAGAACCAACGATCAACAAAACCAACTGCGTGAACCTAAAGGAAAAATTTGAAAGGGAAGAGGAGTAATTCAAAACACCCACGTCAAGATTCCTCACGAGATTAACGAAGGGGCTGAGGAGTAAAAGAATTCCTACTCTCCGATATAACTAGAATCCGAAATCAGTTTTCTTCTAGACTCGACAACGGCCAAACTACACGATGAATCAAGGGGGCTCCTATGGTTGGTCGAGGCTCTGATACCAACTTGTCGCGCCCAATATGCGATACTATCCTAAAGAGACTCGAAGGTCCCACCAAGGATAGAACCGCATATTGAAACGCTTTTCGCAAGGTGGATATCATTACATCAACATTACATAATAGATGGGGATACATACAAAAGGCATACAATGCCACACGAATACAACATAATCATACATAATAGCACCATCCGACTATGGATGAAACACAAACATAAACTCAAACGACATCCACCCTGCTAGCCCAGGCTGCCGACCTGGAACCTATCCCCTGATTGAAGAAGAAGCAGAAGAAGAACTCCAATACAAGCAAACATCGCTCTCGTGTCAAGATCATCGCATAACCTGTACCTGCAACTGTTGTAGTAGTAATCTGTGAGCCACGAGGACTCAGCAATCCCATTACCATGGGTATCAAGACTAGCAAAGCTTAAAAGGAAAGGAAGGGGTAAAGTGGTGAGGTTGCAGCAGCGACTAAGCATATATGGTGGCTAACATACGCAAAAGAGAGCGAGAAGAGAGCAAACGGAACGGTCGTCAACTAGTAATGATCAAGAAGTGATCCTGAGCTCCTACTTACGTTAAACATAACCCAGAAATTGTGTTCACTTCCCGGACTCCGCCGAAAAGAGACCATCACGACTACACACGCGATTGACGCATTTTAATTCGGATCTGGTGTCAAGTTATCTACAACTGAACATTAACAAATTCCCATCTGCCACATAACCGTGGGCACGGCTCTCAAAAGTTTATACCCTGCAGGGGTGTCCCAACTTAGCCCATGATAAGCTCTCGCGATCAACGAAGGATATACCTTCTCCCAGGAAGACCCGATCAGTCTCGGAATCCCGGTTTACAAGACATTTCGACAATGGTAAAACAAGACCAGCAAAGCCACCCGATGTGCCGACAAATCCCGATAGGAGCTGCACATATCTCGTTCTCAGGGCACACCGGATGAGCAAGACGTCGGGTTGGCATAGACCCTAGTTGCCCAGGGGGCACCGGACATTGCTCAGGTTGGACGAACACTCGGAGGAGCACTGGCCCGGGGGGGAGGGGTAAAATAAAGATGACCCTCGGGCTCCGGAAACCCAAGGGAAAAAGGGCTAGGTGAGGCAAATGGTAGAACCAAGGTTGGGCCTTGCTGGAGGAGTTTTATTCAAAGCGAACTGTAAAGGGGGTCCCATAAATCACCCGACCGCGTAAGGAATGCGAAATCCGGGAACATAACACCAGTATGACGGAAACTAGGGCGGCAAGAGTGGAACAAAACACCAGGCATAAGGCCGAGTCTTCCACTCTTTACCAAGTATATAGATGCATTAATAATATAAGAGATATTGTGATATCCCAACATAATCCTGTCCACCATGGAGCAATCTTCAACTTCACCTGCAACTAACAACACTATAAGAGGGGCTGAGCAAAGCGGTAACGTAGCCAAGCAACGGTTCGCTAGGAAGGGTGAAAAAGGTTAGAGGCTGACATGGCAAATTGGGAGGCTTGAAGAGCAAAAGATAGGTAGCACAGCATAGCGATAGAACGAAGCAACTAGCATAGCAATGATAGTAATGAGATCCAGGGTGACGGTCATCTTGCCTGAAATCCCGCTAGGAAGAAGAACAAGTCCATGAAGAAGACGAAGCCACGAAGACGAACCAAGCGTAGATGAACGAATCCTCCCGATCGCAACGAAACGGAAACTGTCGGTGTCAAAACCGGCGGATCTCGGGTAGGGGGTCCCGAACTGTGCGTCTAGGCGGATGGTAACAGGAGACAAGGGACACGATGTTTTTACCCAGGTTCGGGCCCTCTCGATGGAGGTAAAACCCTACTCATGCTTGATTGATATTGATGATATGGGTAGTACAAGAGTAGATCTACCACGAGATCAAGGAGGCTAAACCCTAGAAGCTAGCCTATGGTATGATTGTTGTAATGTATGTTGTCCTACGGACTAAAGCCCTCCGGTTTATATAGACACCGGAGAGGGCTAGGGTTACACAGAGTCGGTTACAATGGTAGGGGATCTACATATCCATATTGCCAAGCTTGCCTTCCACGCCAAGGAAAGTCCCCTTCGGACACGGGACGAAGTCTTCAATCTTTGTATCTTCATAGTCTTGGAGTCCGGCCGACGATGATAGTCCGGCTATCCGGATACCCCCTAGTCCAGGACTCCCTCAGTAGCCCCCGAACCAGGATTCAATGACGATGAGTCCAGCGCGTATATTGTCTTCGGCGTTGCAAGGCGGTTCTCCTCCAAATTCCATGTGTTTGCCGGATAGTGTCCGGCTTCCTTTACAAATGTTGCGCTCCTTGGCTTCCACGCCCAATAATGGCCCTCTTCTATGTGTCGCACGAATGCAAGAGGCCAGGGTACTTTTATATTTTACCCCCTAGCTGCGCAAATAATCTGCCTATAAGAGAGGCAAGAATCCAGATCCAAATCACACCATCTTCCTTCCACGAGTACTCATCGAAGCGCTTCTGAACAAAAATCCATTCTATCATGGACCGTCGATGCGGCTCCTCCTCTTGCGCTCCCATCCCTCCACCAGGAGATTGGAGGAGATGTTCAGTTCCGCACAACGAGCTGGTGACGCTCCAAGCGGAGGGATACCTTCCTCCGGCCTTTATGGTCCCGGTCCGAGCCGGGCTGGCCACTTACAAAGGTGGAAAGCAAGCGGAGGCCACCCCTAGTCCCTCCAAAGGGGAGCGGGTGTGCTTCGTCCCTTATCTAATAAGGGGGCTCGGATTTCCCACTCATCCGTTCTTCCGAGGGCTTCTGGAGTTCTACGGACTCCAGCTTCATCACCTCACGCCCGTCTCTATTCTGCACGTCGTGGGTTTCATAGCTCTTTGCGAGCTGTTCCTGGGCATCGAGCCCCATTTTGCGCTGTGGAAGAGGTTATTCTGCCTCATACCCCGTTCTCACGAGGGGTCAATATATCAAGTGGGCGGCGCCGAAATATGGCGCATCGCTGGGACCGGATATCTATCCGAAACCCCAAAGAAGGCGTCCGAAGACTGGCCCTTGGAATGGTTTTATGTGGAAGACGCTCCACTGCCAGACCCAGTTCGGATCGGCCTCCCGGAGTTCAACAAGGCTCCTCTGAAGAAGCGCCTAAGTTGGCGCCCACGGAGTCCTCAACAGGAGGAAGACAGGAGCGTCCATTACTTGATGGGCCGGATTAGGTTGCTGGCCCATTCCGGATTGACCATGATCGGAGTCATGGTCACATGCATCATGCGAGGGGTGCAGCCGCTCCAATATAGGGGCCACCCCATGTGGGATTTCAATGGGGAGAATGATGCCACCCGTCATGGCCGTAAGGGGCCGGGATCGGCCGCGGATCTGGTAAAGATCCTGTCCGGCCTGTACAAGGGGGAGAAGGAGGACTTCCTCTAGATGAGCCCATTGAACGGGTTCTCCATGAATAACCCTCAGAGCTGGGTAAGCGGACGTTCATTTATCCGACCCATGCATTCAAAGTTAAGTACCTTACTTTATGGTTTTGATGCAGGAACTGCGCCAGAATGTGGAGAACATACATAGTCCGGCTCCACAACCCAAGGATCCGGGAAGATCCCTTGATCCGGCCTCCGAAGAGGATCCGGACATAAAGGTGGAGCTAATTGACGGGGTGTTTCACCAACTCAGCATGGACAATGCTCTAGTCGCCATTACGGCTGACTACCCCGGCCTAACTCCGGCTTCCCAGGTAATTATGACCGGAGTCCTGACACCATTACTTCATCCTTGCGTATTTCTGACCACCGTATACAACGGTGTCTTGCAGGAGGTGCCTTCAAGGCGGGAAGCCGAACCCGCGACGGCTGACCAACAAGGGTCAGTCCGGCCCCGCAGGCGGAAGAGGGGTGCGGTGCGAATCGAAACGTCACCGCAATGGTATAGCTCGCGACCGTTATTCAGGAAAAGGATTCCCAGGAGGTGTATTAATGCTCATGACTTTTCCAGGAGAAAGAGCACTCGCCGGACTGTGCCCGGAGAGGTTGCCAACCAAGCCTCCACCAGCCAGGCTCCAACACCTGGTCCGGAGGGGGAGGCGAGCGCAAGGCACGAGCCGGATACTCCTCCAATGGAGGATGCCGACAGGCTATCCGCCACCAGGTCTGAGGTGGAGAGCGCCATGAACCATAGGCTCCGCCGTACAGTTCTTCGTGATGCGTGTTTCTCCCCTGAGGCATTGAATGCCTTTAACACGGGAGACGCGCACCTCTGTGCTGCTCAAGATTGTTTAACCAGAGCCACAGAGCAGTACGTAAAAGACATACGGGTAAGGGATTATAATAGTTGTATATGCCAGTAGCCCCCGAGACTTAAAGTAGTTAAAATAACTGATTTAAGGATCATATAATGTGCAGGATCTTACAAAGAAGAATACCCAATTGTCCTAGGAGCTACAAGAGTGCAAGGCCCAACTTGAGGCCACACTAGCTGCCGCAGGAGGAGACACAGAGACCCCCCTGGTAACACATTATTTCAAAAAGATAAGCGGTGTGCGGCGTGCGTATAAGTCTGACAAGGATATTGCAGATGTTGCCGGACTTGATCCGGACAAGCAACAGCTACTGCGCCAGCTCAAGGCCGGCGAGAGGGTGCTTATGAAGGTGCAGCAGGAGAGGAACAAACTCCAAGATGCCCACACCCAGCTGGGAGAAGAGCTAAAGGGTGTTCGGGCCGAGCTGTCTGGCTCCGTGAAGGAGAATCAGCGGCTTCGTCGCGGCATCTATAGTAAGTGCTTGAGCAAACTCTTTTGAAAATAAGAGTTCGGCGAGGAAGTCAATTGACAGAATTATGTCTGTAGGTGTGCTCACAGGTTGCCCTGCGGAGGAAATGCCTGGTTCAATGAGTGACCAACTTCCCGAGCTGGTGCAACTGCTCGGACGCGTTCGGCAGGCGATGAGTGGCGTCGTCCAGGCCTTATGGCCGCCCATATCCCTACCCGAGGGCCTTGGAGAGCTTGCGGAGAAGCTTCAGGGAGTACGACAGCGCTTCCGTTTATGGAAGATATCGGCCTGCCATCAAGGTGCTAGGGAGGCCTGGGCCATGGTGAAGACGCGGTACAAGAAGGCGGATCCGAACCACATGGCCGAGGTCGGACCTGTGGGGCCCGATGGGAAGGAGATCCCTGTGAGCTTAGTGTACGGCCAAGTAGAGTTGGCTGCTAAGTATTCCCAACGGGACTGTAAATTAGACATCCTGTTAGACGGGATTGAGGAGGAGTACAGTCAGTCAATTTGACGATGTATTTAAAATGACATGTAAAATGCCTTCTAGCCGGATTGTAGATCGTTTGTCTTTGCCGACCTTTTCGCTTCGACCTCGGGACCCTAGAGTCCGGAGTGTGTTCGAATACCTTCTCGGTTATGAAAAAACCGGGGCATGCATGGAGACCAGGCGTAGGGGTCATTAGTGCTTTATCAGACAAGTGCCCAACTAGTTATGTTATATTACATGGTTAGTAAGAAACATCTTCCAGGGAGAATAGTTCCGTTAAGGGTTCCTTTCCCTGGGAGGCATGCCCTAAAGTGCATGTCCGGACTGCGAAAAGAGCAGGAAAACATCTGGGGGCAGATAAATAAATAGGTAAAAAATCATCTTTCAAGTCACCGACCGAATATTCCCTTAAGAACGCTAGCTTTCGGCTTCACCCAGTCTGAGGTACACATCCGGCTGACCCGGCAGTAACAATCGCAGAGGTGCTCCCTTTACCTCCTAGCCGAACAATCAGGAACATAGGGGTAAGCACAGGAGCTAGGCAACCCAGCTTGGCCAAAACTTAAGTCATATCGATGCATATAATGGTGAATAAAAGGTACATGCGGAAGTTTGACACATGTGTTGGGAATGAAGCACGTATAAGTAAGCTTCTGTTAAAGAAGCCCCCAGGTATAATGAGTGCGGGTAGCACATCAAGTGTGTGCAAACAATGTGCAAATCGGCCCTCCAGGGCTTTATGAAAAAAGTGGGATAAAAGAGAGATAAAAGGCAACTGAAGTATAGAATGTGAACGGGGGAAGGAGATGAACTCTGAGTCCGGCGCTAGGCGTAGAATCTTCGGAGGCGGGCTGCGTTCCATGGGTTCGGCTCGAGTCGATTGTCCGATGCGTTTCGCAGACGGTATGCTCCGCCGGTCAGGACTTGGTCGATGATGAAGGGACCTTCCCATTTGGGCTTGAGTTTGTCCTTTTTCTTGTCCGACAGGCGTAGAACTAGTTCGCCAACATTGTAAGTTTTAGCCCGTACTTCTCTGCTTTGATATCTTCGAGCCTGCTGCTGATAGAATGCGGAACGGGCCTTTGCCACGTCGCGCTCCTCCTCTAATGCGTCCAAGCTGTCGTACCGATCCAACTCGGCTTCTCTTTCTTCGTACATGCGCACTCGAGGTGAGTCATGAATTATGTCGCAGGGCAAAACTGCGTCTGCGCCGTATACCATAAAGAATGGTGTGAATCCGGTAGTATGGTTTGGCGTCGACCGCAGCCCCCAGAGTACGGAGTCGAGCTCCTCTACCCAGTGCGTGTTAGATTCCGTAAGGGACCGCGCTAGTCTGGGCTTGATGCCGCTCATTATTAGACCATTTGCTCGCTCAACTTGACCGTTGGTTTGAGGATGATAAACTGAAGCGTAGTCGAGCTTAATGCCCATATTTTTGCACCAGAGTTTAACCTCATCGGCCGTGAAGTTCGTGCCGTTATCAGTGATGATGCTGTGGGGGACGCCATAGCGGTGTACTACCCCAGATATGAAGTCTATCACAGGTACAGATTCGGCCGTTTTGAATGGCTTGGCCTCTATCCATTTGGTGAATTTGTCCACCATGACCAATAGGTATTTTTGCTTGTGGGTTCCCCCTTTAAGGGGTCCAACCATGTCAAGCCCCCAGACTGCAAACGGCCGGGTGATGGGTATAGTTTTGAGGGCGGTGGGTGGCATGTGGCTCTGATTAGCAAAGAGCTGACAACCGACGCATCGTTGGACTAAGTCCTGAGCATCTGCCCCGGGCCGTCAGCCAATAAAATCCTGTACGGAAGGCCTTACCTACAAGGGCCCAGGCTGCAGCGTGGTGTCCGCCTAGTCCGGCGTGAATTTCAGCCATGAGATTTCGCCCTTCCTCTTCAGAGATATACCTTTGAAGGACTCCGGTTGTGCTTTTCTTATAAAGTTCCCCCTCATGGACCTTGTAGGCTTTAGATCGCCGAACTATGCAGCGGGCCTCGTTTTGGTCTTCGGGGAGATCCTGCCTAATTAAGTAGGCTAGGAATGGTTCCGTCCACAGGGCAATGACTGCCATTATTTCGTGGGCAGAAGGTGTTATGTCATTGGCTGATCCACCGGTTGTGTCAGAATGTTCTGTGTTGGGTGGTGCAGTTGCTTCCGGGTTGTTATTTCCGGACTCCTCTTCCCATAGTACGGATGGCTTAAAGAGCTGCTTCAGGAAGATGTTTGGAGGAACAGCGTCGCGTTTTGCACTGATGCGTGCCAACACGTCGGCTGCTTGGTTATTATCCCGGGCTACGTGGTGAAATTCGAGTCCTTCGAACCGAGCTGACAGTTTTAAGACAGCATTACGGTAGGCTGCCATTTTCGGATCTTTGGCATCGAAGTCTCCGTTTACTTGTAATATTGCGAGGTTTGAATCCCCGCGTACCTCGAGGCGTTGAATGCCCATGGAGATTGCCATCCGGAGACCGTGTAGAAGGGCCTCATATTCGGCTGCGTTGTTGGAGTCTGTGTACATTATTTGAAGTACGTATTGGACTGTGTCTCCGGTTGGGGACGTCAAAACGACGCCAGCCCCCAAGCCGGCCAACATTTTAGAGCCGTCGAAATGCATGATCCAATTGGAGTATGCGCCATACTCTTTAAGGAGTTCGGCTTCGGTCCATTCGGTGACGAAGTCAGCCAGGACTTGCGACTTTATAGCTCGCCGTGGTTTGTAGGTTATGTCAAATGGTAAGAGCTCAATGGCCCATTTTGCGATCCTGCCCGTCGCGTCGCGGTTGTTTATGATGTCGTTGAGGGTTACTTCGGAGGCCACTGTTATCGAACACTCTTGAAAGTAGTGTCGCAGCTTCCGGGATGCCATGAACACCGCGTATGCTATCTTTTGATAATGCGGGTACCGGGACTTGCAGGGAGTTAAGACAGTGGATACGTAGTACATTGGTTTTTGAAGAGGGAATTTATGCCCTTCTATTTCTCATTCGACGACGAGTACTGCGCTTACAACTTGATGTGTTGCCGCGATATATAATAACATTGGTTCGCCCAGGTTAGGCGCGGCCAGGACCGGATTTGTTGCCAATACGGCCTTTATTTCTTCGAGTCCGGCAGTGGCAGCATCCGTCCACTCGAAGTGTTTGGTGCGCTTGAGGAGGCGATATAGGGGCAGTGCCTTTTCTCCCAAACGGGAGATGAAGCGGCTTAGAGCTGCCACACATCCAGTCAAGTTTTGTATTTGTTTGAGGTCTTTTGGAATATCCAGTTGCGACAGAGCTCGGATCTTGGCTGGGTTTGCTTCAATTCCTCTACCGGATACAATGAAGCCCAGGAGCTTTCCGGCTGGTACGCCGAAAATGCATTTTTTCGGGTTCAGCTTAATGTCATATGCTCGGAGGTTGTCGAATGTGAGCCTCAAATCGTCTACTAGAGTTTCGACGTGTTTGGTTTTGACGACCACATCGTCTACGTATGCCTCTACTGTTTTGCCGATCTAGGTAGCCAGACATGTTTGAATCATGCGCTGATATGTTGCGCCGGCGTTTTTGAGTCCGAAAGGCATCATGTTGAAGTAGAATGGTCCGTATGGAGTAATGAATGCCGTTGCGGCTTGGTCCGCCTCCGCCATCTTGATTTGATGGTAGTCGGAGTATGCGTCAAGGAAGCACAATGAATCATGCCCTGCAGTAGCATCGATTATTTGGTCGATGCGAGGAAGGGGGAAAGGATCCTTTGGGCAAGCCTTGTTGAGGTCTTTAAAATTGACACATAGGCGCCAGGATTTGTCCTTCTTTGGTACCATTACCAGGTTTGCTAGCCAGTCCGGATGTTTGATGTCTCTGATGAATCCGGCTTCCAGTAGTTTGGCTAGATCCTCTCCCATTGCCTGTCTTTTGGGTTCGGAAAATCGCCGAAGAGCCTGTTTGACTGGCTTGAATCCTTTTAGGATGTTTAGGCTGTATTCTGCCAATCTGCATGGGATTCCTGGCATATCTGAAGGGTGCCAGGCAAAGATGTCCCAATTTTCCCGAAGGAATTCTCGTAGTGCAGCGTCTACATCAGGGTTCAACTATGCCCCGATGGAGGCCGTCTTTGTTGGGTCCGTTGGATGGACCTGGAATTTGACTATTTCGTCCGCTGGTTTAAAAGAGGTGGACTTGGATCTCTTATCAAGTATCACATCATCCCTGTTCACCGTAGAGCACATCGAGTGAGTTCCTCCGCCGCTAGGGCTTCGGATAGTGCCTCTAGGGCTAATGCGGCTGTCTTGTTTTCGGCGCGGAGTGCTATGTCCGGATCACTGGCAAGGGTGATGGTTCCATTGGGCCCGGGCATTTTAAGCTTCATGTACCCGTAATGGGGTATGGCTTGGAAAATTGTGAATGCTTCTCGTCCTAATAAAGCGTGATATCCGCTGCTGAACGGGGCCACTTGGAACGTGACCTCCTTGGACCTGTAATTGTTCGGCGAGCCGAACACCACATCAAGTGTGATTTTTCCTGTGCAGCGTGCTTCCCGGCTAGGGATTATTCCTCTAAAGGTTGTGCTGCTTCGCTCAATATGGCTCCAGTCTATTTCCATTTTTCGAAGGGTTTCCTCGTAGATGAGGTTTAATCCGCTGCCGCCGTCCATGAGTACTTTCGTAAGACGAAAGCCGTCCACTATTGGGCTGAGGACCAATGAGGCTGGTGCTCGGGCAGTTCGGAATTTTGGTTCGTCACTGGCGTTGAAGGTGATAGCCGTGTCACTCCATGGATTTGTTGTTACTACTTGGTAGACTTCGGCGAGGCAGCTGATCGTTCGTTTCCGCATATTATTTGATGCGAAAGTCTCGAAGACTGTTGATACCGTACTGGTACTGTTGGAGTGGTTCTCTGGGGCTAGAAGCTCTTCGCCACTTTTGGCCACCTGCCGCAGTATCCAACATGCTCGAAGGCTATGTGTTGGAGTGGCGCCCTCTGTACTGTGAATTTTACAGGGTCCGCTGAGCCATCCCTCCAGTACGGTTCCATACCCTTTATGGGGTTTTTGCTTTTTGGTTTTTGTACCGGGTGCCTGAGCATGATGCACCCTTTTGTTTCGGACTGGGGTTGTATTCGGAGACGGATTGTCCCAAAACTTAGTTTCGGTTTTCCGGGAACTCTCCATCGCACAGTACTTTCATACTATGGACGCTAGGTCCGCGAAGCGTGTAATTTCACGACAACTTACGGCATTCAAGATTCCCCTGTCCGTGCAATTATTGCATAAGATTGAAATTGCGTCTTCCTCACGGCAGTCCTTTATCCTGTCCATAACCAGGAGGAATCTGGCCCAGTAATGATGTACTGTTTTAGCGGGCTCTTGCCGGATTTGAGATAGATCGCATATGTTTGGGTGGGTGGGTGGGTGGAATTGAGTCCAGAACCCTGCCCATCTCGAGGCTCAAGGGCCGAAAAGTTTCCGAATTTGGAAGCTTGGATTGCTGGATGTTGTCCAACGAGTCTGGTCCGATGCCTGACTTTAGGTTCAGTGCTTGATCGACATCCGTCCCTCCGCGGGAATCCGACATGGAGGGTTCGGGAGTCCGGACATAACTACTTTTCAATATAGAAGAAGAGTCACCGCGTTGTTCCTCTACCACCGCAACGTGGTGGGTAACCTGGGGAGAGTTAATCTCTCTCAGATCGGTTTTAAGCCCAATCTGGTTGTAGTCTGTAGCGACTCCCAGGGCGGCGATGCGATCCAAGAGCTTGTTTACGGACGAGAGCTCTATTGGATCCAGCTGCTCGGCGAATTCCGAGTTGACGTGAAGATTGCTTTTGATGACCCGAGAGGTCATCATCGAAGCGGTGGCTGAACAGGCGGTCATGAGAAAACCACCTAGCCGGATAGTTTGGTCGGCGGCCAAGGCTCCTTTGGCGATGATACCGTCTTTAAAGACGGGAAGAGGCATCCTTCCTGATCGCGACAGCACAGAGGAACTCTCAATGAAAGCACCAATATCGGTGTCAAAACCGGCGGGTCTCGGGTAGGGGGTCCCGAACTGTGCGTCTAGGAGGATGGTAACAGGAGACAAGGGACACGATGCTTTTATCCAGGTTCGGGCCCTCTCGATGGAGGTAAAACCCTACTCCTGCTTGATTGATATTGATGATATGGGTAGTACAAGAGTAGATCTACCACGAGATCAAGGAGGCTAAACCCTAGAAGCTAGCCTATGGTATGATTGTTGTAATGGTTGTTTCGTCCTACGGACTAAAACCCTCCGGTTTATATAGACACCGGAGATGGCTAGGGTTACACAGAGTGGGTTACAATGGTAGGAGATCTACATATCCGTATTGCCAAGCTTGCCTTCCACGCCAAGGAAAGTTCCTCCGGACACGGGACGAAGTCTTCAATCTTTGTATCTTCATAGTCTTGGAGTCCGGCCGACGATGATAGTCCGGCTATCCGGACACCCCCTAGTCCAGGACTCCCTCAGAAACTATCGAGAAGAAGCACACAACATAGTAAACACACCACACATAGACAAGACATGATGCACAACCAAACATGATACATGAAAAAACTAGATGAGGCTACTCATGGCAAGAGATGATGCAAACAAGAACAACACATCAAGGCAAGTTTAAATGAGGCCGGAAACAACATATAACAATTCCGGTAAGTCCTCATATGCAAATTTAGAAATTGGTCCAGAACTGAATAAACCTTATGTTCAAGTTGTGAAACAGCAAGTTAAGATGCACGAAGATGATCTACACGAGATTCTAGTCAAGTTACATATAAAGTTCATTTAATTCGGAGCTACGGCCTAGAAGATATGAGCAAAACAAGTTAAGCATGGCATTGATGCGAAATGCATACAAATATCAAGCAAACACCTCAAAACAAGGATGCAACATGATAATATGAAACTACATGCAAAATCAAGCAAGTTTTATATGGAGCACACTCAAAACGGAGCAACGGTTCAACACATACACTCCATACAAGGTATGACAACACTGTCCATAACAGCAACTAGGCATCTTGCAAGCATCAAAACACTATGCTACAGCACCCCAACATAAGAACAAAAGGCATGGGCATGATGTATAGGTAAATCATGACAAAACATGAACACTGAGCTAACTCCATAAAACACTATAACATGCTCAAAAGGACATGGAAAGATTGCAAATTATAACAGTTTCAGACTTAACAGGAATAACATCAGATTGCAATGTTTAGAGCTATCAAACAACATGATACAGGAACTTAACATGGAAACCAAAGGCATGGCATGAATCTACTAATTGCATATAACAAAAGTCCCTTGCTGACCATGAGCCAAAAGGGCACAGAAAATATGATGGCACCCACGTAAACATGGCAAATAATGACAGATTCAAACATGGCAGGAACAATAATAAGGAGGCATGTTGGTGAGCTTGAACCACTCACCACAGAGCAATATATGGCCTGGAAAGGTAACCAACAGTAAGAAGACATGTTTTTGAAGCTAAGCATGGCAAGAACAAGTTCATAGGGTACATGGATCACCAACAACAAACATGGCAATATTGAACATAATGTTAACAGGCTGACAGCAACAGTATTTAGCAACTTTGGAGCAAGATAACAACAAGCTACAGCAGGCTATAAATGCAACCAGGGGCATGAATGGATATAGCATGACATGTATAACAAAACATCCTTAGTGAACATCTCCAGATTATGCATAGAATCACTTGTCGTAGCAGGTTTACATAGCATCATATTATAACAGAATCAGTCAAGAAAACAGCAGCAGCAAGTACCCTACTTAACAAGCTTGATGCACTCAGTACAAGACTCACAAAAATACATGGATAGCACCACTACAAAGATGGCATGTCATAGTTCAAAACAGATGTAGACATCAACCTCATAGGATGCACACATCAAACATGGCAAAAATGACAAATGAACATGTTCTGTTAACAGACAACAGATAACATTATATAGCACTCTTCTAATAGCATTTCGGCCATCAAGGTGAGATCAAATGAAAATGATGCAATGAGAAGAAATGATGTACTCGTCGAGGCGAACAATTTGACATATTACACGCACGAAACGGAGCAGTATACAACAAGTTATGACATGTCAAACATGGCACCAGAATGCTAAAAAAAATCAGGGATGGGCAAAAATTGGGATCAACCTTGGTCTTCTTAGATCTGGATCGGGGAGCGGTTCCCGAGGTCGGCCGGACCTCGCCGGCGCGGACGGGAACGGTGGCGGTGGAAGGAGGCCCTGGGGAGGCCGGGGCGATGACGGGGCGGCGCCGGCAGACGGGGACGGCGGCGGGGCGGCGAAGGCGCGCCGGCGGGGGCGGGCGGCGGCGTGGCGGCGCGGCTGGGACGCCAGCGCCGGTGCGGGAGGAACGGGGCGCTCGGGCAGGCGCACGCGGGCCTCGGCCGCGCGGCTCGGGCGCAGCGGGAGGGCGGCGGCAGAGGTCCGGGCGCGGCGGGGCGGCTCGCCGGCGCCGGAGGCGGGCGGCGGCGGCCGGACGTCGACAGGGAGGTGCCAGCGGTGGAGAATGGGCGGCGGGGGTCGGACGCAGGGGCGCGGGCGCCCCGGGCTGTGTTGGCGGCGGCTCGGGCCCGTGCGACCCATGGCGGGCCGCATCTGGGCCCTGGAGGGCCCAGCGGCGGGGGAGAGAGAGAGGGCGACGTGGCTGCGCGCGAGTGGAGGAGCGAGGCAGCGGCGCTGACGTGGCGGCCGCCGATTCGTCGGAGCGACGTGTCCGATGGACATGTCCGGCGCGGTCGGACGTGTCCGGCGGCGCGAGGAGGAAGACGCTAGGATTTAGACCGAGAACTTCGGGGAGGCACACATATTTATAGATAGAGGGAGCTAGGAGTGTCCAAATGAGGAGAGGTTTTCGCCGACACGATCGTGATCGAATGACCGAGAGCATGGAGGGGGTTTGGATGGGTTATTGTGTTACTTTGGAGGGGTGTTGGGCTGCACACAAAAGAGGCTTTTACGGTTACCCGGTTAACCGTAGGAGTATCAAACGACCTCCAAATGGCACGAAACTTGACAGGCGGTCTACCGGTGGTGTACCAAGGCCGCTTGGAAAATCACGATCCATTCCGAGAAAGTTTAACACCCACTCACAACAGGAGACAAAAGGGGGACGCCGGAGGACATAGGAGTGTCGGATTGCAAAACGGACAACGTGGAAAATGCTCGGGCACATGAGACGAACACGTATGCAAAATGAGATGCACATGATGACATAATAAAATGCAACACGCAAGCACATGACATGGCAACGACGGAAAATAGCTGGCAGACACCTGGCGCATCGGATCCGGGGCATTACACTTCAGCTCCCGCGCTTCTTCGTTAGCGAGCTGCCGGCCGCTGCTCCAGGTGGGCTCTAGTTGCAGGCGAACGGATACTGCAGCAGGGCCTCCAGGGTCGCGGTGGAGGTCTCCGTCGCCGGCAATGCAGCCTTGGCCCAAGGCTGGCAGATGTTTGCCCGCACGCACGGTCTGGGCAGGCCGTGCACCCTCCACTTCAGGTACGATGGCGACGCGACGCTCTACGTGAGGGTGTTCGGAGGGGATGGCCGCCACGTTGGGTGCTGCCCTAAAGACAACGACAGCGACGAGGTGCTCGGTCCTGGTGATGGTCGCGACGAGGGTGAAGGCAAACACGCTCCCGGCGGCGACCGCGGCTCCTCCTCCGGCGACAGCTCCTCCAGCGGCGGCTACGATCAACCACCACACCGCCGTGTCCGCCTCAAGGGCGGTAGTGGGGCGTCCCGTCGCTGTGCTTCGGTGAAGCGCAAGGTGGGGTCTAGCTGAGCTCAGGAGGTCGCTGGAGATCCCTCCTTGCGAACTGCTGCAAGGCACGTGCTGCTTTTGGTTCATTTTCCTTCCTTCCTGTATTGAGAGAGACAAGTATGGGGCCCTGTGGGGCGCGCAAAAAACTATGATTTCCTAGTTAACATGTTGCATTTATTGTTCCTTTGCTGTGTCATGGCATCGTTGTTATACGTCTGCGTGTACTGGCACATTTGAAGTAGTTTACGCCTCGCAAGGTGCCTGCTTCAGACCTTGTAGGGCGCCTTAAGAGCTGCAAAAAACTCGTTGAGAGACTATCATTTTCCGAACCTTGTTCGCAAGGGTTTCCGGCCATGGCCCAACGCTTCGTGTCGCGATGCCCGAGGGGCACGGACTGAGAGGGGGTGCTTCTGCTACGAATTCAAACGACAGAGCCTTGCAAAAATCAGAACAAGAAGGGCTCACAAGGGCACCCGCACAACCCCCTTGCGAGGCTTGCGAGAGAGAGCAAGTCAGACAAAGAGCTGAAGACAAAAAACGGAGGCAGAAGACGATGGAACAGAACCGTTAAAGAACACTAGAAGCAACTTCAATCAAGGTTCAAACAAGGAAGAGCGAGCCAACCACAGAAAGCAAATGAAAAGCCGCGTCCGACATGTAGTCTAGTCTTCAAGTCTTCTCACCAGCGCGGAGCTAAGTGCTGCCACTAGGCGTGGGAGGGAGACCCTGAGGTCCAAGGGTGGCACTCCTGAGACTCCGGGGCGTGTACAGCCCCACTCATTATTACGTGAGAGTGTCACGGGCAGCGAGCTTCATAGGCACCATGCCTTCTTCACAGGCACCGGGCCTTTCTTCAAGCGGCGAGCTTCACAGGCACTGGGCCTTCTTCACAGGCACCAGGCCTTTCTTCAGGGGTAAAACTTCTGACGGTGCTAAATGTTCCAGGAGTTCGGGATGGGTACCCCGTCCTGGGTCTCCAGGCGCGCGACGCCAGGCCTGGGGACATGGATGACCTTGAACGGGCCCTCCCACATGGGTGAGAGCTTATGCAGCCCTTCCCTGGAGAGCACCCGCCTCAGGACGAGGTCACCCACTTCGAGCGTCCTGGGGCGGACGCTGCTATAGTGATACCGCCGCAGCGCCTGCTGGTATCTTGCTGCCCGTAGCGCGGCTTCACGGTGGCGTTCCTCCACCAGCACGAGGTCCATCCCCCGCATGGCGTCCTGCTGTGCCTCATCAAACGCCAGGACCCACGCGGAGCGACGCCTGACCTCGTGAGGGAGAACCGCTTCTGCTATGTAGACGAGGAAGAACGGGGTCTCGCCCGTTGGCTTGGTGGCGGTGGTGCGGATCGACCACATCACGGACTGGAGCTCGTCGCGCCAGCCCCTGCTGTAGGCCTCCAGCTTCTTCTTGAAGGTCCTGGTCTTGAGGCCCCTCAGGACCTTCGCGTTGGCGTGCTTGGCCTGGCCGTTGCTCCAGGGGTGCGCCACCGAAGCATAGCAGATTTGCGTTCCAAGGTTAGCACAATACGTCTTGAAGAGATTGCTAGTGAACCGTGAACCGTTGTCGGTGATGATGCGGTTAGGGACCCCAAATCAGCTCACGAGGCCCTTGATGAACTTGACCGCGGAGCCGGCTGGGATGGTGCGGACGGCTTCCACCTTCGCCCACTTGGTGAACTTGTCGATGGCGATGTAGAGGTAGTGGTAGCCCCCAGCGCCTGGTCGCTTGGCGGGGCCTCTTCACCCCCGGGGGCATCATCTTGCTGAGCTTGGTCTCTTGCTATAGTTGTCGTGGTCCTCGCGAGGCTTTCCTGGTCTTGTGCTACCCCGACTGAGGCCGTAACTGGTCGGGACGCAGCCTTAGCCTGGCGCTCCTCTCGAACCGCCACCAGGGCTGTGCTGGCGGAGTAAGGAGTGGTGTTAAGGTAGAGCACCAGGGGCTCGAGGGGGCGCGACACCACCATCGCGGGGGGGGGGGGGGGGGGGGGGGGCTGGTCAGGTATTCCTTGAGGTCTTGAAACGTTTGGTCGGCCTCCCGTGTCCACTCAAATGGGCCATTCTTCTTCATCAGCTTGAAGAACGGTAGGGCGCGCTCCCCCAGCTTGGAGATGAAACGACCTAACGCAGTCACGCGACTGATGAGCTTCTGCATTTCTCTGAGGGTGTGTGGCGGACTCATGTCTTCGATTGCCTTGACCTTCTCCGGGTTGGCCTCGATCCCACTCTGGGACACGAGGAAGCCCAGCAGCTTGCCTGAAGGGACGCTGAACACGCACTTCTCCGGGTTGAGTCGCAGGTCTACCTGGCGAAGGCTCGCGAAGGTCTTCTCCAGGTCCTGGATCAAGGCGCTTGCCTCCCGAGCCTTCACCACAATGTCTTCGATGTAAGCCTCGGCATTTCTCCCGAGCTGCCGGCCCAAGGCAATGTGCATCAGCCGTTGGAAGGTCGCGCCCGCATTGCGCAACCCGAACGACATGCAAGTGTAGCAGTATACCCCACATAGGGTCAGGAAGGCTGTCTTCTCCACGTCTTCTACCGCCATCTTGATCTGGTGATAACCTGAGAACGCATCCAGGAAACATAGTAGGTCGCACTCGGCGGTAGAGTCGACGATCTGGTCGATGTGGGGGAACGGGAACGAATCTTGGGGGCAAGCCTTGTTGAGGTTGGTGAAGTCGATGCAAGTGCGCTCCTTTCCCCCCTTTTTTGGCACGACAATGGGGTTTGCCAGCCATTGGGGGTAGCGAACCTCGCGAATAACTCCTGCTGCCTCCAGCTTGCGGGTTTCTTGGATGATGAAGGCCTGCTTTTCCGTGGACTGCCACCTCGCCTTCTGCTTCATAGGGCGTACATTGGGGCACACATTCAGGTGATGCTCAATCACCTCCCTTGGGACCCCCACTAACTTCTTGGGTTCCCACGCGAACATCTCCTTGTTCGAGCGCAAGAACTTCACCAACGCCTTCTCTTGGTTGGGGTCGAGGTCGACACATATGGTGAAGGTGGATCCCTAGGACCCATCTTCCTCGACTGGCACCTGCTTGGTTTCCGCCTTATCCTGAGTGAACAACTGCTTCTTTTTGGTTGGTGCAGCTTCCTTGGCCTTGGAGGTGTCCGTGTCGGCGGGTTGTGCCGCCGCTGCGGCCTTGAGGGCAAGCTTGAGCGCCATAAGAGCCCCCTTGGTGTCTCCAGCTATGGTGAGGACGCCCTTGCTCGTGGGCATCTTCATGAGGTTGTAGGCCAGATGGGTTGCTCCCATGAACTGAGCCAGGGCAGGGTATCCGAGTATGTCGTTGTACGGGAGGCCAATGTGAGCAATTTCAACGTCGACCAGCTCCATGCCGTAGTTGTCGTGGGTGCCGAAGGTCACGGGAAGGCGGATCTGCCCCAGGGGACTGGAAGAACCGCCTCCGACGCCAGAGAAGGGCTTGCTAGGATGGAGCCGCTCCAGCGGCACGTGGAGGAGACTGAAGGCCTCCACCGAGAGCACGTTGAGGCTAGCACCACCATCGATGAGGGTTTTGGTGACGGCCATGTGGCAGATGGTGGGCGTGCAGATCATTGGGAGTGCACCCGAGCAGGCGGTGGTGACGGGGTGATCTTCTGCGTTGAAGGTCAGGTTGGCCTTGGGCACCACCCAACCCGGGGGAGCTCCTCGCCGCAGGGGGACGATGCTGATCCGGCGAAAGAACGGCTTGGCGTGGCGGTCTGACGGTGGTGCATGCGAGCCGCCCAGGAGAGCTGCGACGACCGGGGGCACCGGCGCCGCGAAGTGGGCGAGGAAGAGGTCGCGCAGCTCCTCCCAGGAGGCCACGGAAGAAGCCAGAAGGTTGAGCAACCATGTGCGCGGGACGCCAGTAAGGGCCATGGGAAGCCAGTTGGCCATGACCTTGTCATCGCCCCCGGCCTGGAGGACAGCCTCCTCGTACTCCAGCAGGAAAACCGCCGGGTCCGTCATGCCATCGTAGCGCGGCAACATCTCTGGCTTGAAATTGAGCGGCCACTGCACCTGCCGTAAGGCGGGGACCAAGGCTTGGAGCCCCCTGGCCCCGGCGCTGGCGCCGGTCGCTGGAGCCAGAAGCGCGATGTCCGCCATGAGGGCGAAGCGCGGTGTTGGCGGAGTGCGGGTTGACGGAAGGAAGAGCTCTGGCGCTCCCCCTACCTAGCGCGCCAAAGGTCGGATTTAGGGTTCTGGCAAAACCCTCGAGGTTCGAACACTGGGGTGCGCACGAAGATTCCCCCCTACCGAATCTCGATCTCAGCCTCGCCGCGATCCCTAAGCTTAACTCGAAGAACTCACAACACAAGAGACACAAGGTTTATACAGGTTCGGGCCACCATTGTGGTGTAATACCCTACTCCTGTGTGGTGGTGGTGGATTGCCTCTTGGGCTGATGATGAATAGTACAATGGAAAAACAGCCTCCTGAGGAGTGGTGTTCTTGAGCTGGTGTGGTGTTCTACTTGTCTTGGTTTTGGTCCTTCTCCACTATGGTGGTTAGCCTATTTATAGAGGCCCTGGCCCTCTCCCCAAATATTGAGCGGGAAGGAATCCAACAGCGGCCATTTTGAAAGGGGACATCTAGTACAAGCTATCACGACTAAAGGTGGTCTTCGCCTGTCAAAGGCGTTGGTGATGACACCGTCTTGGGCTCCACGATGACCTCCGTCCTGCTGTCCTGCTCGCCTTGTTCTTGTTACACCGATAGGGAAACCTTTGCCTGATGCCTCGGTACTCCACGCCTGCGCTTGCCCCCTTAACACCAAAGGGGAAACAAGGACACTGAGCGCGCTGGTGCCCGCCTGGTGCCCGCCTGGCCTTGGTCGTCATGGCTTGCATCACGGGAACCTCGCGAGGTACCCCTTGCCTTGATCTCTCCGCCTCCTCGTGATCCTGCTTGGTGAGGCCGCTCCTGAGGATGCCTTGTATCATCCGCCTCGCGAGGCTTGGCCCCCCGCGAGGGTCTTGAGTGTTGGTTGACGAAGACGGGCCGTACTGGACCACTGGGGGAGCCACGCCGCAGGCCGTAGGTAGGCAAGTTTGGGGACCCCGTTTCCCAAAACGCCGACAGTGGCAGTGGTGTCACGTGCTCATCTCGACGTCCATTGTCGCTACCATTATGATGTCCGACTCGACTCATGTAACCCTAAGATAGATAGGGAGGCAGTGGTGTCACGTGCTCGTCTCGGCGTTCGTCGTCGCTACCGCGACGACGTCCACCTCGACTCGCATTACCCTAAGATAGACAGGGTGGCAGTCGTGTCACATGCTCCTCTTGGTGTCCGTCGTCGCTAACGCGATGACGTCCGCCTTGACTCGCGTTACGTTTAGACAGGGTGGCAGTGGTGTCACGTGCTCGTCTCGGCGTCCGTCGTCGCTACCGCGACGACGTCCGCCTCGACTCGTGTTATGCTAAGACAGTGCAGCGGTGGTGTCACGTTCTCGTCTCGGCGTCTGTCGTCGCTACCGCGACGATGTCCGCCTCGACTCACGTTACCCTAAAACAGGGTGGCAATGGTGTCACGTGCTCATTTGGGCGTCCATCGTCGTTACCGCAACGACATTCGCCTCGACCCGCATAACCCTAAGATAGACAGGGTGGTAGTGGTGTCACGTGCTCTTCTCGGCATTCATTGTTGCTACCGGGATGACGTCTGCCTCGCCTCACGTGTAACGCCCCGAGACCGATGCTCCAGATGCCTTCTATTTATTTTAGTTATCGTTGTGTGTTTATTATGTTTGTTGCATTATCATAATTGTTTTGTATATTTCATTCCTCTATGTTGATGCCATGATCATGATGAGTGTCATTGCCATATTTTGCTTCTCGCATCATGTTCATATTTTATTATATTGTATTGTGTCGTCTTTGTTTGTTTGCCATGTTCATCTCACCTTCTTATGTGCTACATTTTATGGATGTGCCTCTTGTCATTTTTTTATTGCATTATATCATGATCTTAATGTGGGTTGCATTCTTCATGTTGGAGTGTTGGTTATGTGCTCTCCATCTTCCCCTCTTCCTCCTATGGTTGTTTGCCTCTTCATCTTTTCTCCAAGGCCCTTCTCCAAGTGCAAACCATTTCACTTCTTCCTTCTTTCAAATTTCCCCCTTTATTGCAAGTGACCTTTTCCCCTCCTCCATAAATGTTCATTCTTTCCCTATTAATTTTTAACCATGCCTATACCCTATCTGCCAATTTTCAGCTCTTTTGGACTTGATTTGGTTGGAATCAAAATTGCCTCAAGTTTGAATTTAATTCAAACTTGCGATAATTTTCTTTCTCTAAAATTTCCCAAACCAATTATTTCAAATAGTGCATAATTCCAGCGTCTTAGGGATATTCTTATACCTCTCATACCCCTCTCCAATCTCCTTGGCATTTTCCTTATTATCTCTATTCATTTTAATATCGACAGAGTAGTAATATTGGGGGGGAGAGAGAAAACCCACCTTCCACTTCTTACCAGTTCATTTCAGCCCAACTCTAGCCCATTTTTTCCTTCAGGTCTCCTTCGTACTGCAGAGCATCGGAGAAGATTCTCAAAAAAAAGCAGAGCATCGGAGACAGCTACGTCGCCTCGACCACTGATGGGACGGTCGACGAGAGCCCTCTGTCGGTGTCAAAACCGGCGGATCTCGGGTAGGGGGTCCCAAACTGTGCGTCCAGGCGGATGGTAACAGGAGACAAGGGATACAATGTTTTACCCAGGTTCGGGCCCTCTTGATGGAGGTAAAACCCTACGTCCTGCTTGATTAATATTGATGATGTGTATTACAAGAGTGGATCTACCACGAGATCAAGGAGGCTAAACCCTAGAGGCTAGCCTATGGTATGATTGTTGTAATGGATGTTGTCCTACGGACTAAAACCCTCCGGTTTATATAGACACCGGAGAGGGCTAGGGTTACACAGAGTCGGTTACAATGGTAGGAGATCTACATATCCGTATCGCCAAGCTTGCCTTCCACGCCAAGGAAAGTCCCATCCGGACACGGGACGGAGTCTTCAATCTTGTATCTTCGTAGTCTTGGAGTCCGGCGGACGATGATAGTCCGGCTGTCCGGACACCCCCTAGTCCAGGACTCCCTCAGTAGCCCCTGAACCTGGCTTCAATGAAGATAAGTCCAGCGCGCATAATGTTCGGCGTTGCAAGGCGGGTTCCTCCTTTCAATAATCCATAGAAGATTGTGAACACCAGGATAGTGTCCGGCTCTGCAAAATAAGTTTCACATTCCACCGTAGAGAGAATAATATGTGCACAAGTTCAATCTGCTGACGTATTCTGCGGCATGACGTCACACCACTACCAAGCTTTTACTTGAATCATTTTTTATTATACCAGCTCAGCGCGTATAGCGAAGCGGTTTCCTTGGCACGTCTTGTCGAAGCAGAGATCGTGTTCCCCTTATTCCGGGATTCTCATCAATACGGTCGTGGGTAACCCAACCGCGCCTGTTGCCACACCCCCTCTATCGAAGGCGAGTCCCGAACGGTCACGGAGACGGCTCTTGGTATTCTTCCTCTTTATAATAGGACCAAGGCTCGTTTCTTTTCTTCAATCCTCCATCGAATCTCCTTCTCGCTCCAAGTTCCAACACCCAGAGCCCCAGATTCGTGTGCTTCGGACCTTCAACAATGTCCGGTTTCGACCTTCAGGGCCGGTGGATGCCTTCCTCCATCACGGAGGAGGACGTGCTAAAGCTGCGAGAGGCCAAGTACCTGTCTTACGAGATTTCGCATAGGTCGCCCGCCGAAGGGCAGGCCATCCCCACCCCCGAGCCCGGCGAGTATGTCGTCTTTGTATCTCACCTCCGTCGGGGTTTAGGCTTCCCGACGGATCCTTCTGTGAGAGGGCTCATGTTCTACTACGGGTTGGAATTCCACAACTTGGCTCCGGAGTCCATCCTCCATATCTCCGCATTCATCGTCGTCTGCGAAGCCTTTCTCCGCGTCAGCCCCCACTTCGGCCTGTGGCTGAAGACCTTCAACATGGAGCCGAAGATGATCGGGGGGCGTCAAGCAGAGTGCGGCGGGGCGGCCGTAAGCAGGAGGGCCGATGCCCCGTGGCCCGAGGGCTCCTTCCAAGAGGATCCCGGCTTGTGGAAGCAGGAGTGGTTCTATATCACCGCTCCGAAGGGCAGCAGGCAAAAGCCGCCGCCCATATTCCGCTCAGGACCTCCTCGACGGTTGATGTCGTGGGTCAACCAAGGGCTCAACTGGGGGCCATCAAAAGACGTGCCCCTATTGCAGGGCCGGATTCGAGACCTCTAGGCGAGGGAGATCCATCTGGTCGTGGTGATGCAGGTTATGCTAATTAGGCGTCTCCTGCCCTGCAAACGCCGTCCTCTCCGGCTATGGGAGTTCAATCCGGAGGGACCACGGATTCTCCAACACTCTATGGGTACGACACCCGTGGAGATGTACAAGTTGTTCTTCAGACCACAAGCGGCGTGTCCGGAATTGACCGAGGATGCCGGCCTAAGCTGCAATCGCCCGGCTACTCAAGTAAGTAGCTCAGTGTTCGGACGCACCATTTGTTTGCCTTTCTACAATTCGCGTTTTAACCCGTTATCCTTCAACAGGAGTGGATAGCGCAAGCAAAGCTGATACGGTGTCCGCCCCCCTCCCAGAGACCGCGCCGGAGCCCGTGCTGGTCAGAATGTTGGAGGTTGCGCCTTCGGAAGAAGGCGAAGGGGAAAATAGAGGAGCTACCACCTCGCCCAAGGGGGCGCTTGAAGAAGGGGGGATCGAGAATCCCTCCCTCCAGGGGGAGAAGAGGACCGCCTCCGAAGACCCGGAGGCCAAAGCCCCTAAGCGGGGGAAGAAATCTTCACCAGAGGGTCTTGCGTCCGGGGAGGTCCCGGCCGCACAATCTTCTCTAAAGAATCAGCCCTCCAGCGAGCCGTGAGTAGAAAAAGGGGAGTTCATTAATAAGAGACATCCCTATTTGTGCTTCTGAGGATAACTGAAATTTTTACCTTGTAGTTTGGATCTCCGACCTTCTCAGATGAGCTCGTCTTGGGGGGATCTTCGTCCGGAAATGATGGAGAGCGAGACGCCTCCATCTGGTGCGCCGTCAGAGAGGCGAACGAGCCTGAAGTGTCGTCACGGAGGGTATCCCCGAACCTGGCGGAGCCGAAGAGTTCGGCGCCAACTAGTGTTCGGCCGGGGGAGCTGAAGGATCTGCTTGAGAGGGCGTCCATCTCAGAAGATCACCGTGCATTGATGAGTACGGTGATTAGAAGGATTTCGTCCGCCGAAAGAGGATTGCATAATGCCGTCAGGAGTTTGCTAGCGGGGTTTGAGGTACGTAAAAACTACGCATCTTTTTGACAGTTTTGCACGTGAAAGTGCGCCCTGTATACATAGTAGCCCCTGAGACTCGGTAGGCTGTCGAAAGCGACAGCGTGCCGAGGATCAAAATCGCAGGTATTGAGTGTCGCCTTTCCTATGCAGGTGGTGGATGGTTCGGGGGCTAGCCAGACTGATGGAGTTGCTGAGTTAATGCGGCAACTCGATGTTGCGGATGCAGACATCGCGCTAGTCAACAAGCGACTAGACGAGTCGCAAGGTAAGTTGTCTCTCCGCAGTCACCTATTAAGGGAGCCAAAGCCCACCTCTTACAATATTTATACTTGACGCAGATGGTGCTGCTACTGTGGAGAGCCTTCGGGCAGAACTTGCTCAAGCCAAGGAGCAAGCCCGAAGGAGTGGTGCGGCTGCCTCGAGGGCGGCCGAGGAGTTAGAAGCCGAAAGGGCTACACACTGCCGAAGCAGGGAAGAGATGGCTGAACTAGCCGTTAAATTGAAGGGTGCTACCGACCTCAATGAGGCTCTTGAAAAGGAGTGCCTATCAGAGCGAGAAGACCTGGGGAAGGCCACCGCCGAGGCCAAGGATGCCCGCTCTGCAATGCGGGCTATGAAGGAGGAGATGCGTCAGGCCGGAGACATTGTGGCTGGCAAGCCTTTTCTGCTGCGCCGCAGGTTTACGGATCCAAATTATGCCCAGCTTGGCCAGCTGTGGGGTCCGGAGGATCCATATATGGACTTAGCGGCAAGTGCGGCGGATGCCGTTGTGCACTTTCGAAGTCAGAAGGATCACAAGACGGAAGAGCTATTTTGGTCTCAATTCCATAGTCCGGATCATTCACTTCTGCTGACCGATCGGTTGGCCGAACGGGCTGAGCTGAATAGGTTGTCCGGACTTGCCATGACGGATATCGTGACTCATGTCTGGCCGGAGAGGCCCAAGGCGACGAGCTATTTTGGCTTACTGCAGCAATTTCTTGGGGCGGTGCCGCATCTCAAGTTGATGAAGCGGTCGGCCTGCATAGAGGATGCGCGGATGGCCCTTGCCCGTGTGAAGACACATTGGACAGAGATGGATGCCACCACTGTTGCAACCCAGGGTTCGGATGAGAGCCGGTTACCCGCCGAGCACTATTTTGGGGAAGTTATGCATGGTGCTCGTGCAATAGAGTCGCAGTGCTTGAAAAATGTCACATTCAAATGAATGTTTTATTTTGTAAAACAATGGTTATGGTGTAATCGCTTTTTATACTTGTGCGTTCAAGTATTGAAATATCTCCTATGCGGCCGTTTATGTATACGTGTGTATAACCTGAAAGATGGCAGTCTTCGGCTTCAGCCCCCACGCACAAGATGCGGGGGTGTTCGCAAAAATAGCGCATTTTCACACTTAATCCGACGTCTCGGTCCCGTTAAGGAGGTGGTAGCGTAGCAAACGAGGCAACCGGACTATAGTGCTTTATCACTTTCACTTAGCCATTGGAGTTCGAGGGTAGGACTACGATATAGCCCCTGGTTGCACCGCGCTCTCCGAATTCGGGGCGCGCATGTGCCTGACCGGGAAGTGGTCCTTCGTCAAAGCGGAGGAATTCTAAACATTCCGGTGGTCGACCGAGTGGTTGACCAGTCTCTCGCTGTATCATGACAGTCAGTTTTCGGCTTTCTCTACTGAGGTGCTCGCCCAGCCGAACTGGGGCACAATCGCAGTAGTTCTCCTGGTGCCGCGGTAGCCGATGATACGGAACGTAAGGCAGCAAAACACAGGAGCCGGGCAAACCCAACATTTGACCAAAGACATGATTCGGAGCTGATGCATATAAGGCCTAACTCGAGACGCCGAACACTGCCTAAGGTGTTCGGTCTTTATAATAATGGGTAGAACAATGCCCTAAGCCCCTAGTGTCCAGGTACGGGCAAGGTCTTCTGACGCGGCCGATGCCAAAACGTCAGTCTCCACTCTGGTTATAATGAAAAGCCAGGGGATTATAGCAACAAGAGACAGTAAAAAAGAATTACGCAGGGTCTTAATCTGAAAAGAATCCTTGCGATGGGTCCCTACTGCACGTCTGCGCCTTTGTATCCGTTGTGCCGTTGTCCTGGACAGGTATGCACGTTGTTCATCTGTAAAAAGAGAGGAACTTAGTTTTGATGGGAAATCGTGCATGAAAAAATATTAGTAAATGAATAAAGCGGAGTCTATATTAGCTCATTATTGCTTATACGCACAGCCCCTTGTGAAGGGGTGTGCAGCTAGGGAGCCCCTAGCTTATTTATGCCGGACTCGTCTAGCCGTGTCCGGGGTCTTTGAATGACCCTCTTAATGAAATGATGCCACGTGGACCGGGCATTTTAAGTGTAAGAGACGCGTAATGTGGTATGGCGTTAAAGCGGACAAAAGCTTCACGGCCCAATAGTGCTTGATGGCTACTTTTGAATGGGGCGACATGAAAGACTAGTTTTTCGCGTCGAAGTTGTTCGGTGACCTGAACACAACTTCTAGTAATAGGGAGCCTGTGCACTTGGCGTAAGGGCCTTGCGTCGCTCCTTTAAAGGAAGTGCGGCTATGTCGAAGTAAGGTCTATCCCCAACTTGCGGATTGTGTTCGGATATAGCAGGTTTAAATCGCTGCCGCCGTCCATCAGGACTTGTGTAAATTGTAGTCCGTCGATTATAGGATCCAATATCAGAGCAGTCCATCCTGCATTTCGAACACTTCTGGAATAATCCATGTGGTCAAAAGTGATTGGTTTTGACATCCAATCTCGAGGTTCCGCTGGGGTGGACCGTGCGAGACCTTAGCGGGTGCCGCATTGTTTTTCCATATTATCACATGAAGTGAGTTTATTGCTTTGACTTCTTGTGGGAAAGGCTTTTGTTTTCCGGTGCCCTGCTGGTGGGGTTCGTCGTCGTCCTCGCTTGGTGCGTCAAGCCCCTTGTGTTCGGCGTTGAGTCGGCCGGACTGTTTGAAAACCCAACAATCTCGGTGGGTGTGGTTTGCGGGTCTTCCGGAGGTACTGTGGATTTTACATATCCGATCCAAAATTTTGTTTAAGTTGGATAGCTCGTCACGGTTGCCCTTAAGAGGCAGTGTTTTGTTGTTTGGCCACGAGATTTTGAATCCGGCGTTGACCGCCGTGTTCTTTGGGCTTTTCTCTTTATTCCGGCGCTGATCTTTTCTGCGCCGTGATTTTTTGTTTCCATCTCTGATCTTGGATGTACTTGGGTCGCTGGTGCTGCATATTGCTAGCCAACTATCTTCCCCCGCGCAAAACCGGGTCATGAGGCTTGTTAGCGCGGACATTGTCCTCGACTTCTCTTGGCCGAGGTGTCTGGCGAGCCATTCGTCTCGGACGTTGTGTTTGAAAGCTGCTAAGGCTTCGGCGTCCGGATAGTCGACTATTTGGTTCTTTTTAGTAAGGAACCTGTTCCAGAATTTGCGCGCTGACTCTCCGGGCTGTTGAGTTATATGACTTAGATCGTCTGCATCCGGAGGGCGGACATAAGTCCCTTGAAAATTTGCTCTAAACGCGTCCTCAAGCTCTTCCCAACTTCCAACAGTGTTTTCTGGGAGGCTTTTGAGCCAATGCCGAGCTGGCCCTTTGAGCTTGAGGGGTAGGTATTTTATGGCGTGGAGGTCATCTCCTCTAGCCATGTGTATGTGTAGTATATAATCCTCTATCCAGACTCCAGGGTCTGTTGTTCTGTCGTAAGCCTCTATGTTTATGGGTTTAAACCCTGCTGGGAATTCATGATCCAGCACCTCATTGGTGAAACATAGTGGGTGTGCGGCGCCCCTGTATTTGGGTGTACCGCTGTCTTCGAACACTTGGCGTGTTGTGTTGTTTCCTGGGGCCCTCTTTTTTGGCCCGTAAATGGACCTGGCTGGGCCATCTGTTTTCCCAGGATCATGAGTCGGCTTGTGTGCGGTGCCGCTTGTAGATTTTGGCCTATCATCTGGCCGTCTATCCGGCCAGGCGGCCTCTTTGTTTTTCGATTGTGGAGGCTCTATGGCTTCCTCGTCAAATTCTGGCAGCAGCTTGCGCTTCGGGTAGCTTTTTGATTGATGTCCATTGCCGTATTTGTCTGCGGTTTTGAGCACTTTGCTCCACCTCATTCTGAGTATGTCTTCCGCTGTTTTGAGCTTCCATTTTTCCTTCTTAAAACTTCTTGCAGTGGCGACGAGTCTTTTCCGAAGGCTCTTATTCTCCGGTGGTGTGTCTGGCGTGAGGTCGTCTGGACTGTTGGTTTCGCCGGGCATGGATTGATTATCCGACTCGTCCTATTCGGATGGTTGCTTGGCTGCATGTTTGTCGTCCACTGGTTTGCCCTGCTCTATTGCTGGGTCATTAGGAGCGCTGTTGTTGTCGAGGCGGGACTTAGGGCGGCGTCTGCGTCGCTGTTTTGGTTGTTTATCAGCGGGATTATCCTTTGCCGCGCCCCGTTGGTCCTCGTCATCGCTTCCTTTCAGGGTATCCACCATATATACATCATGGGTTGCGGTGGCCCTCCAGTGCTCTGTGAGCGCTGGTTCTTGATCGTCTCTGGCATCATCTTTCATACCGTCGATGTCTTTGGAGTCGTAGTCTAGCATGTCGGTTAGATCGTCGACAGTGGCTACAAAGTGGGTGGTGGGTGGGCTTTGAATTTCTTCGTCGTCCGCATCCCAACCATCCTGGCCATAATTCGGCCAGGATTCTCCGAATAGCGAGAGATGCTTTAGCAAATCTAGTATGTCGCCAAAGGGCGAGTGCTGAAAGATGTCCGCAGCGGTGAACTCCATGATCGGCGCCCAATCGGATTCGATTGGCAGGGGCGCAGGAGGTTCGGAGTCCGGCAGGGAGTCCGGCACCTCGGAGTCACGAGCTTTATAGGGGACAAGGTCAGTGTTCGGCTCCATCGCCACGGAAGTTACAGCCCCCGAGGCGGTGTCCAGCCACCGGTCCTCGATCTGGGCGATCGGCTCCGGACTAAGGGCCGGAGTGGATTCGTGTGCGGCCACCAAGGCACTATCCGGCGGCAGAGCTAAATCATACCCATCGTGACAGTGCGGCACGCTCGGCTGTGGCTCGAGTCCATCGAAGATCAAGTCCCCGCGGATGTCGGCCGTGAAGTTTAGGCTTCCGAACCTAACCTGGCGGCCAGGGGTGTAGCTTTCGATCTGCTCCAGATGGCCAAGTGAATTAGCCCGCAGTGCGAAGCCGCCGAATACGAAGATCTGTCCAGGGAGAAAAGTCTCACCCTGGACGGCGTTGTTGTTGATTGAAGAAGCCATTGAGCCTATAGGTGACGACACAGAGGAACTCTCAATGAAAGCACCAATGTCGGTGTCAAAACCAGCGGATCTCGGGTAGGGGGTCCCGAACTGTGCGTCTAGGCGGATGGTAACAGGAGACAAGGGACACGATGTTTTACCCAGGTTCGGGCCCTCTTGATGGAGGTAAAACCCTACGTCCTGCTTGATTAATATTGATGATGTGTATTACAAGAGTGGATCTACCACGAGATCAAGGAGGCTAAACCCTAGAGGCTAGCCTATGGTATGATTGTTGTAATGGATGTTGTCCTACGGACTAAAACCCTCCGGTTTATATAGACACCGGAGAGGGCTAGGGTTACACAGATTCGGTTACAATGGTAGGAGATCTACATATCCGTATCGCCAAGCTTGCCTTCCACACCAAGGAAAGTCCCATCCGGACATGGGACGGAGTCTTCAATCTTGTATCTTCGTAGTCTTGGAGTCCAGCGGACGATGATAGTCCGGCTGTCCGGACACCCCCTAGTCCAGGACTCCCTCACCCTCCATGCTCCATAAATCCCCAGCTAGTCCTCTCCACCCTTGCCCTAACCCTCCTCTTTCCCTACCGCCACCGCTGCCAAGTGAAGCCACGCCCATCCACCACAGCCTCGCTGGCTCCATGGCCGAGGGGAGCTCAAGCTCTTATCCGGCTTGATCCTCGCCGTAGCCATCTCCTTCTTCCACGAGGATGTCGTGGATGCCTATGTCTTCTTCCACGACCACGCACGCGACCTTACGGACTCCCGCAGGAGGTCCTTCCTCATTGATGACTCCTTCCTCTACTTCTACTCCACACGCGCACCCCAGCACCACCGCCACGATCAGCACGCCGTCGAGCCCGATCAACTCTAGCAGCACCCCCACGGTGAAGATCTTCTCCTCCCCATCATCGTTCCCGTTGTTTTCCATCATCATTGATGCCATTCGGCACCCAACCTGCACGCCTCGCTGCACGCCCGCCGTGGCCGTGGCCGAGCGCCTTGACCCGGGAGGCCGGCCTTTGTGTTTTGCTCTGGTTTGTCTTCTGCTTCACTTAGAGCCGAGCTGCTTCTTTAGCATGATCCACATACCCGTCAGCACACGCACCCATGTATCACTGTGCGCTGCAGCCGAGACAAGCTCTAGCTCGATGCTCGCGCCCCGGCCTCTTTCCTCTGCTCCCCGCATGCACGCGCGCACCCATGTAGCAATGACGGACACCGAGACAAGCACGTGACACCACCGCCGCCCTGTCTTAGCATAACACGAGTTGAGGCGGACGTCGTCGTGGTAGCAACGAAGGACGCCAAGCCGAGGATGTGACACCACTGCCACCTTGTCTTAGCGTAACACGAGTCGAGGCGGACGTCATCACGTTAGCACCGACGGGCACCGAGATGATCATGGGACACCACTGCCACCCTGTCTATCATAGGGTAACGCGAGTCGAGGCGGACGGCGTCGTAGTATCAACGACGGACGCCGAGACGAGCACGTGAGATCACCGCCACCCTGTCTTAGCATAATGCAAGACGACGCAAACGTTGTCGCGGTAGCGACGACTGACACTGAGACGAGTACGTGACAACACTGCTTCCCTGTCTTAGCGTAACCCGAGTCGAGGCGAACGTAGTCGCGGTAGCGACGACGGATGCTGAGACGCGCACGTGACATCACCGCCACCCTGTCTTAGCGTATTGCGGGTCGAGGCGAACATTGTCGCGGTAGCAACGACGGACGCCGAGACGAGCACGTGACACCACCACCACCCTGTCTTAGAGTAACACGAGTTGAGGCAGACTTTGTTGCGGTAGCGACTATGGACACCGAGACGAGCACGTGACACCACCCCCACCATGTCTATCTTAGGGTCACGCGAGTCGAGGCGGACGTTGTCGCAGTAGCGATGATGGACACCGAGACAAGCTTGTGGCACCACAGCCACCTTGTCTATCTTAGGGTCACGCAAGAAGAGGCGGATGTCGTTGCTGTAGCAACGATGAACACCAAGACGGGCACGTGACAACACTGCCACGTTGTCTATCTTAGGGTCACGCGAGTCGAGGTGGGCGTCGTCATGATAGCGACGATGGACACCGAGACGACAATGTGGCACAACTTCCACCCTGTCGATCTTAGGGTCACGCGAGCCAAGGCGGACGTCATCGCGGTAGCGACAATGGACGCCGATAAGAGCACATGAAATCACTGCCACCGTGTCTATCCTAGGGTCACGCGAGTCGAGGCGGACGTCATCGTTGTAGCGACTACGGAAGCCGAGACGAGCACGTGACAACACTGCCACCCTGTCTATCTTATTATCACGCAAGATGAGGCAGACGTCGTCACGGTAGCGACAACGGACGTCGAGAGGAGCACGTGACACCATGGCCACCCTGTCTATCTTAGGGTAACATGAGTCGAGGCGGACATCGTCGCGGTAGCGACGATGGACGCCGAGACGAGCACATGACACCACTACCAACCTGTCTGTCTTAGGGTCTCGCAAGTCGAGGCGGACGTCATCGCGGTAGCGACAATGGATGCCGAGATGAGCACATGACACCACTGCCACCCTGTCTATCTTAGGGTCACGCAAGTTGAGGCAGACATCATCGCGGTAGCGACAACGGACGCCAAGACGAGCACGTGACACCACGTCGACCCTGTCTATCTTAGGGTCACATGAGTCGTCGTATCTAGGACAGATGCCAAGACGAGCACGTGACACCACTCCCACCCTGTCTATCTCAGTGTCATGCTAGTCGAGGCGGACGTCGTTGCGGTAGCGACGATGGACACCGAGATGAGCACATGACACCACAGGCTCCTTGTCAATCATAGGGTCACACGAGTCGAGGCGGACGTCGTCGCGGTAGCGACGACGGACGCCGAGGTGAGCACGTGACACCATTGCCACCTTGTCTTAAGGTAACACAAATTGAGGCGGACATCCTAGCGGTAGTGACGACGGACGCTGAGACGAGCACGTGACACCACTACCACCCTATCTATCTTAGGGTAAAGCGAGTCGAGGCAGACATCGTCGCGGTAGTGATGATGAACGTCGAGAAGGGCACGTGACACCAGTGCCACCTTGTCTAGCTTAGGGTTATGCGAGTCGAGGCGGATGTCGTCGTGGTAACAACGACGGATGCGAGACGAGCACGTGACACCATTGCCACCCTGTTTTAGGGTAACACGAGTCGAGGCGGACATCGTCGCGGTAGCGACGACGGACGCCGAGATGAGCTCGTGACACCACAACCACCCTATCTTAGCGTAACTCGAGTCGAGGCGGACGTTGTCGCGTTAGCGAGGACCAACACCAAGACGAGCACGTGACATCACTACCACCCTGTCTTAGCGTAACGCGAGTTGAGGCGAACATCATCGTGGAAGCGATGACGGATGCTGAGACGAGCACATGACACCACTACTACCCTGTCTTAGCGTAAGGCGAGTCAAGGCGGACGTCGTCGCGTTAGAGACGACGGACACCGAGAGGAGCATGTGACACCACTACCACCCTGTCTATCTTAGGGTAACGCGAGTCGAGGCGGACGTTGTTGCGGTAGCGACGATGGATGCCGAGGCGAGCACGTGACACCATGGACTCCCTGTCTATCATAGGGTCAGACGAGTCGAGGCGGACGTCGTCACGGTAGCGACAACGGACGCCGAGACAAGCACGTGACACCATTACCACCTTGTCTTAAGGTAACGCGAGTTGAGGCGGATCTCGTCGCGGTAGCGACGCCGGACGCTGAGACGAGCCCGTGACACCACTCCCACCCTGTCTATCTTAGGGTCACATGAGTCGAGGCAGACGTCATCGCGGTAGCGACGATGAATGCCGGGAAGAGCACGTGACACCACTGCCACCCTGTCTATCTTAGGGTTATGCAACTCGAGGCGGATGTCGTCGCGGTAACGACGACGGATGCCGAGACAAGCACGTGACACCATTGCCACCCTGTTTTAGGGTAACGCGAGTCGAGGCGGACGTCGTCGCGGTAGCAACGATGGACGCCAAGACGAGCACGTGACACCACCGCTACCATGTCTTAGCGTAATGCAAGTCAAGGCGGACGTCGTCGCGTTCGCGACGACGGACACCAAGAGGAGCATGTGACACCACTGCCACCCTGTGTCGTGGCGGACTCGGAGGCCACGAGCACCTATGGGGTAGGAGGGCCCCTTTCTCGTTCGGCAAGGGAGCGGAGGGCGCACGCAGAGCAGATCGAGGCGAGGGAGCGCGCGGGGGATTTTTACCCAGCTTTGGAGCTCTCCAGAGAGATAAGACCCCTACTACTGCTTTATGTGTTGTATTTGCTCTTGCTCGAGAGAGTGGGCGTGGCGTCAAATCAGTCGAACCGCTGAACCCCCTGGCTGTGGAACCGAAATTCCGAACCCCCTGGCTGTGGAACCGAAATTCTGAGCCCCCTGGCTGTGGAACCGAAATTCCGAACCCCTTCTACGTGCGCATGGGCCTCCTTTTTATAGGCTAAAGGGGTCACCGACAGGTGGCAGCGTAGGAAGAGGGGTAGAAAAGTAAAAACGCGGGTTGGTACAACTGCTACCAACAGTGTCCCCTACCTAACTCTGACGGCAGGGGACAGGGGCATTTAATGCCCGTCCGGTCGCCCCAACAGTGCAAGGAAACGACCGTTAGAGGCGCCACCAATCGCCACGATGGCCTCCTTGTCAGCTCCTTTTGCCACCTCGCACCGCATGGCTGCGCAGCGCCTTGCCACGTGCTCCTGGGAAAGTCCTGGGGTGACACGTTGTTGGATGCGCTGAAGCTTGGGTGCATGGCGGCCTTGCCACGGCAAGCGCCTCACCGCGGCCCTTATCTTGTCGCACCAGCAAGCTTGCCGCTCGCCGGGCCTTGCCGAGACGCGCGGGGCGTCGCGACAAGTTTACTTGGAATGCCTCGAGTGGTCTTCCCGGCAAGATCCTCTTGCCGGGGTCTCTTCTTCTTCCCGGCAAGCTCCTCTTGCCGGGGCCTTGGTTGGCCTTCCCGGCAAGCTCCTCTTGCCAGGGCCTTGGTTGGCCTTCCCGGCAAGCTCCTGTTGCCGGGGCCTTGGTTGGCTTTCCCGGCAAGCTCCTCTTGCCGGGGCTTTTAGCTTTAGTACTCTGTTCTTGAATGGCATCTTAAGCAGCCGTCGAGGATCTTGGCGGATGCCCGGCAAGCCCTGCCGTGGGTCGCTGCGACTGCCCGTGCACAAGTTCGGGGTACTAAGGTACCCCCTACTTTAGTACACCGACAGGAGCCCCCGGGCCTAGGCCATACACAGTGCCGAGCGCTGTTGGGCCAGGCCCAAAACAGTGCACGGGCACGCGCGGCCTGGGTCCACACTAAATCCGACTCCGCATCCACCGCGCTCCCTTGCAATGGCACGCGTCAATCGCGGCGTAGTGGGAGACGTGGGTGGCGTGTGCGATTTTCAAGGCGTCCACCCCCCCCCCCCACCCCGCCCGTGACCGCGGGGAGAGGCAAGGTCACCTCATCTATCGCCTTGGCTCTGCATCCCCGCCACGCGGCTCCCATGCACTCGGGGTCGCGGACGGTGGAAGTGGGAAACCAAGCCGTCACGGGCGGAGGCAGCGGGTCGGCTCCGATTCCCTACTCCTCCTGTGCCCTGATTCGCCGAGCGGGGCGGCCGAGCCCCCACCTCGCTCCCTTAAGAAGGGCGAGAGGGGAGCGTAGAAACCCGCACTTTCTCATCTCCTCCTTTCTTCAACTTCTGCTTCCCTTCCCCTCATCCGCCATGGAGGAAGGGAACCCTGGCCCTTCATCGGTAGCGGCGAGGGTCACCGCCAGACAGCGCATCCCTCCCTATCCCGCGCCCGTGGTGGCGGAGCTAACCACAAGGGGAAGAGGGAGGGGGCGCGGTCGTGGACGAGGCCGAGGACGAGGTCGAGGCGCTCGGGGAAGAGGTGGTCGGGGCGACGCGGCGTCCCCGCCTCCGCCGGCGGTTCCTCCCCTCGCTGCGGTCCATACGGGGGACGACCCTTGCGAGTTCTTCGTCAGGCTGCGCCGGGCGCCTCGTCGTTGTCTTCGGCTCCCAGCTCCGTTTGCGAGCGCGATGGAGCCGGAACCCCCTGAGACGTTGAGGTTGCACATGAGGGGCTGTGGGATCAGCGGCACGCGAGTCCACGTTGTATCTCCAGCCCCTAATGTGATGTATCTTGATCGTGGGTGGAAGACATTCGCCCGCATCCACAGCTTGACGGCGGGGTTTACCCTCCATTTTAAGTTAATGGAGGGCGACCTCCTCTCCGTCAAGGTCTTCGGGGACTCCGGCATCCGGGCGAGGTGCTGCGTGGACAGCTCCTCCGATAGCGAAGACTCCGCCTCGAGCGAGAGTGACGAGGAGGAGAGCGACAGCGACGACGAGGGTAACGGGCGGCGGGGTGGCGAGTCCGACTAGGTGTCGGACGCCGCTCCGCGCATCACCGGCGACCCCATCATCCGCGTCGCCGGCACCTTGAACTCCCCGGGGTCGTCTCCTTGGGCAGCTGGCGTAGGGAGGTTGCGGAAGGGGAAGAGGGCTGGCGGCAAGGCCGTCAAGTCGGAGTACAAGGGCATAGTGCCCTCGACAGCGTGTTGACGTCCTGCTGCCCCGTCTTCGAGCCCTGCTTCCGGCGCCGCCATCACCACCCAGCCTTTGGACGGCCCCGGGAATGTTCTCTTGGTGTCTTCTGGCACCCGTAGTTCGCCTAGGCGCCCCTTTTTCCCTTCTCGCCTCCTTGACCTACCTCCTGAAGAGAGGGACAGGAAAAGGATTACGGGCATCTTATATTTTTAATTTGTAAGCCTTCGGGCCTTAGCTGCATTCAAAACTTGTAATCCTCTCTTTCATGTTTTCATCCTCTATGGACTGTACCCGAGTGGGATGTTTTTTAATGAAAAAAGGGGAAGCTTGCTATGCCGTATCCTTTACTTGACTCTATGCCCTGTATGTTCTTACCCTACGGCTTTTTTTAGGGAACTTGCCGGCACGGGCACGCTTGCCGCGAGTGCTGAGTGCGGAACATCAGCAGCTTGCTGGCGGTGCCGAAGCACGCTTGCCGCGGGCGCTGAGTGCGGGACATCAGCGGCCTGCTGGCGGTGCCGGTTCCGGCAAGAAACCTTGCCGCGACTAGTTGCAGCGCACTTAAGTTGTCGAGCGGGCTCGAAAACAACGTAAGGGCGCTTAGCGGCTCGCTTAAGTTGCTGAGCGGACTCGAAGCAAAGTAAGGGCGCTTAGCAGCTCACTTAAGTTGTTGAGCCGACTCGAAATGAAGTAAGGGCGCAACTAGCTATGAGGAGGTTCCTCCGCGCGCGGGTTTTCCATACGAGGCACAGTCGTTCAAGGACGCGGCTTCGCGCTCCCCAGTCCACAAGAGGATGCCTGATGAGGGATGAAAAACTTATCTGATATCGCAGCCCCCGGCAACTTTGGCTTGCCGCGGATGAAACTTGGTATTCGCGGCCCCCGGCAACGCTGGCTTGCCGGGGTCCAGGTGCCGGCGCGCCCTTCTTCTCCTTTCTGGTCGCTGTCATTTTAGTTATGGAACAATTTAGTCAGTGCCGCAACAAGTTACTTTTGCAATATAACTCTATTCTGGGCACTATCTGCTATGTCACTTCCTTTACTTGATTCCGCCCCTTGTATGTTTTCACCCTACGCTTTGAGGGAAACTTGCCGGCGCAAGCACACTTGCTGAGTGCGGGACATCAGCAGCCCGCTGGCGTTGTTGCATCTGGCAAGAAACCTTGTTGGGGCTAGTTGCAGTGCGTTTGTATTGTTGAGCGGACTCGAAACAAATCAAGGGCGCAACTCAGCCACGAGCCGGTTCCTCCGCGCACAGGTTTTACACACAAGGCACGGTCGTTCAAGGAATATAACTTTGTCCTGGGCGACACTTGCTATGTTATAACCTTTACTCTGTCACATCCCTTGTATGTTTTCACCCTACGCTTTGAGGGAAACTTGCCTGGCGCAAGCACACTTGCTGAGTGCGGAACATCAGCAGCCCGCTGGCGGTGCTGCATCCGGCAAGAAACCTTGTCGGGGCTAGTTGCAGCGCGCTTGTATTGTTGAGCGGACTCGAAACAAATCAAGGGTGCAATTTAGCCACGAGTCGATTCCTCCGCGCACAGGCTTTCCATACAAGGCACGGACATTCGAGGAACATAACTTAGAAATTTAAAACTTGATCATGCTCAAACTTTGGCAACTTATCTTTTCTGTCGCCTATGTTCCGGCGAGGCCATGCTCCTTTGAATGACACCCAGCCCACACCTCGATCCTCTCCTCCTCGAAGCTTCTGGCATTAGCTTTGCGGCTATGGAAGCGGCGCAAAGCTTGCCGGTAGCGAGCAACTCGTACCGCAGCCTGAAGACGATCTTCCTCGAGGAGCAGCGCGTCATCTTCTCCGCGGCTGCTCTCGCTTTAGCCCATTGTAATGGAGTACTCGAGGTGATCCGTACACGAGGGGAAAGGGGTCGAGAATGTCGAGCCCCCAGCCCGAAAATGGCCAGGGTAAAGGGATTGTTTGGGGAGCTTGAGCTGGCTGATGAATCTGTTTGGAGTGGAACTGGCACGCTTCACACTGGGTTACTTGTGCAGTTGCATCCAGGAGGGCTGTCGGCCAGAAGAAACCTTGCCGGAAGGCTTTGCCGGCAAGTGCTCTTGCGCCAATGTGGTGACCACATATGCCTCCATGTATCTCCGCCAACAGCTCCTGTCCATCTTCCCGGGAAATGCACTTCAATTTCACTCCGTTGAACCTTTTTCTGTACAGTATGTCATCGACAAACTGGTACATACTTGATTGCCGGGCTACTTTCTCCGCTTCTTCTTGTTCCTCGGGAAGTTCTCCTGTCTGAAGGAAATGGACGATCTGCTGTGCCCATGCCGGAGCCTGAGGCTCGACGACAAGGACTAAAGGCGCAAATGCTGCTGCGGGAACATCCGCTTCTACGGCAAGGATCTGGGATCCTGCCGGAGCATGATGCTCCCCGGCAAGCGTGTCGGGACACAACTTGTCGGTAGCGTCTGCTTCAACGAAACAAGCCCTAGGGCTTGTCGGAGCAGTCTGCTCCTCAGCACTCTCTGTGTTGATCCCGGGGACCTTCTTGGTGGCGGCTCCGGGGAGCTCTGCCGGAAAGTAGTCACCGACAACCAACTTTCTCTTCTTGTTCTGTCCAGTTGATGGTGTCACAGATGGCTGAGTCAGCTTGAGCACAAAAACCCCTGGTTCCACAGGTAACTTGAGTGCGGCGCACTTTGACAGTCCATCTACAATGTCATTCTGAGCTCTCGGAACATGCTCCATTTGCAGACCGTCAAAATGCTCTTCTAGCTTCCTCACTTCATCGATGTAAGCTTCCATCAACGGACTCTGATAATCTTTGTTAACTTGGCGGACGACAAGCTGTGAGTCACCCCTGACAATAAGCTTCTTGATCCCAAGGTCTGCCGCGATCCTGAGTCCGGCAAGCAAGCCTTCATACTCTGCAGTGTTATTTGTTGCTTGCTCCTTGGGAAAGTGCATCTGGACCACGTACTTGAGGTGCTCTCCGGTGGGTGCGACAAGTAGTACGCCCGCACCGGCGCCTTGCAGCGAAAAGGCACCGTCAAAGTACATGATCCACTCTCTGCTCGCTTCCTTGATGGGGATGCTCCTCTCCAGAGTCTCCTCATCAGGCGTTGGCGTCCACTCTGCTATGAATTCTGCCAATGCTCGGCTCTGGATAGTCGAGGTACTCTCGAACTTGAGGCCAAAGCTTGACAATTCCAGTGCCCACTCGACAATCCTGCCCGTTGCCTCTGGATTCTGCAATATCCTCTTCAACGGAAAGCGAGTGACCACTGTGATCTCATGTGCTTGAAAGTAATGGCGTAGCTTCCTCGAGGCCATTAGGAGGCCGAAAAGCAACTTCTGCACACCAAAGTACCTTGATCTAGCCCCCTGCAGAAGGGAACTGACAAAGTAAACTGGGCTCTGCACCATCTTCTTCTGTTTCTCTTCTTGTGGCTGCGCAGATCCATCTTTGCCGGAACCGGAACTCGCCAGATCAGGGCTTGTCGGGCCAGAGCTTGTCGGAGAAGCCCCCTGCTTGTCGCTGGGCTCGCTTGCCACGATTGCTGGCTCATCATCTGCCTCCCTCTCCGCTACTAACGCAGCACTAACCACTTGATTGGTTGCCGCCAGATATAGCAGCAACTTCTCTTGTGGCTTAGGTGCAACAAGTGTTGGACTAGAGGATAGGTATCTCTTCAGTTCCTGCAGCGCAGCCTCCGCTTCCGGAGTCCATTTCATCGGACCTGTCTTTTTCAAAATTTTGAAAAAGGGCAGGGCGCGCTCAGCAGACTTAGAGATGAACCTACTGAGAGCAGGAACACAGCCGACAAGCCTTCACACATATTTAACGCGCTTTGGTGCTTCGATTTGCTCAATGGCCTTGATCTTGTCGGGATTAGCTTCAATCCCCCTCTGGGACACAAAGAATCCGAGAAGCTTGCCGGAAGGAACTCCAAACACACACTTCTCGGGATTCAACTTGAGGTTGATCCTGCGCAGATTTGCAAAAGTCTTGTCCAAGTCTTGGATCAAAGTCTCTTTGTCCTTGCTCTTGACCACTATGTCATCCATGTAAGCTTCTACATTCCTGTGCAACTGTGGCTCAAAAGCATGACTAACTACTCTTGCAAATGTCGAACCAACATTCTTTAGTCCGAAGGGCATTCGTACAAAGCAGTACGTGCCACATGGAGTAATGAACGCTGTTTTCTCTTCATCCTCTTCTGCCATGAAGATCTGATGATATCCTGAATACGCATCAAGAAATGAAAGCAGATCACATCCTGCCATCGAGTCGACAATCTGGTCAATGTGCGGCAAGGGAAATGGATCCTTGGGACAGGCTTTATTAACATCAGTGAAGTCAATACAAAGCCTCCACTTCCCGTTTGCTTTGCGCACGACTACTGGATTGGCTAACCACGTTGGATGGAGTACTCCTCGGACCAGGCCCGCTGCTTCCAATTTCTTGATCTCTTCTGCAATGAATTCTTGACGCTCTACTGCTTGCTTTCTAACTCTCTGCTTGACGGGCCGCGCGTGAGGACAGACGACAAGGTGGAGCTCAATTACTTTCCTGGGAACACCGGGGATGTCAGATGGTTGCCATGCAAACACATCGACATTCGCCCGCAGGAAAGCAACGAGCGCGCTTTCCTATTTAGGATCGAGCGTGGCACTGATGGTGAAGGTGCCACCAGTGCCGTCCTCCTTGGCGGCCACTTTCTTGGTCTCTGGTGAAGCTATCTTTGCCTTCTTGCACTTGCCGGTGGAGCTCGATGGTGCGTCCTCGACGGTAGCGCAGCACTCCAAAGAGGTGCGCTTGCCGGAGTAGGCATCAGAGCTACTCTTGCCGGATTTGGTCTTCTTCTTCCCCCCGGGAGCTTCAGCGGCAAGCGGTTTGCGTTCTGCCGCGGCTGCTGCTTCCCAGTAGATCTTGTCGGTACAGATGAGTGCATCCTTCTTGTCGCCTTGGACAGAAATGACACTTATCGGACCAGGCATCTTGAGCACATTGTAGGCATAGTGAGAGGCTGCCATGAACTTAGCGAGCGCTGGACGGCCAAGTATCCCATTGTAGGGCAATGGGAAATCAGCAACGTCAAATGTGACTCTCTCTGTCCTGAAATTCAGCTCGCTGCCAAATGTCACTGGCAGTGTGATCTTCCCCTTCGGCTTGCTCCTTCCCAGGTTTATTCCTTGAAAGGTACCAGTCTCTTCGAGCTCGCTGTCGGGGATCTGGAGCTTCTTGAGCACTGCGGAGGAGATTAGATTCAGGCCGGCCCCGCCGTCAACTAGCATCTTCGTGACCCTGAGGTTGCGGATTGTTGGCGAAACCAACATCGGCAAGCACCCGACCGCAGTGATGCGATCAGGGTGATCTTCAATGTCGAAGATGATGGGCGTGCTGGACCACTTCAGGGGCTTGTGCGACTCAACGGACGGTTCTGCTGCATTCACTTCCCGGACCCACTGTTTGAGTTGTCGGTGCGAGGTGTGCAGAGAAGCACCGCCGTCGATGCACAACACCTCTGTTGCCTTCTGGAACTCCTTCTCGTCAGTCTCATCTTCCTCCATCTCATCATCCTCATCTTCGTCTTCGTCTTTGTCGCGGCCGCGGGGAGGCCTGTCTCCTTGCCGCGGCTTGGCCTTGCCACGGCGCCCTCCCCGGGCGGGATACTGCTTGCCGGATCCTCCGCCACCTTGCCGGGCCTTCTCCTTGTCACGGCGCTCGTATTCAGCTTTCTGCAGCTCCGCCATCTGCTCAACTTTCTTGCAGGCTTGGAGGTCATGGCCCTTGGTGCGGTGGATCTTGCAATACTGCTTGCCGGAGCCATCCTGCTTGTCGGCGGCCACCACAGCCTTGCCGGAGTTACCAGCTCTAGCCTTCTCGGAACCGCCTCCGCTGCTGGATTGCTCAACGACTAGCACGTCCTTAACCTTCCTCTTTATGTTATTCCACCTTCGTTTCCTTTTTGCCGGAGGGGCATCCTCGCTGTCAGATCCCTCTGTTCCTGCATTCTCTCCGGGGAGCCTCCTCCCCTCTTCAGCCCGTGCACACTTGTCGGCCAGAGCATATAGCTCGCTGACATCTCTGATTTTGCACATCGCCATCTCCTCCCTCATCCTGCGGTTACGCACGTTCTGATGGAACGCGCTGATAACCGCGGCAGGGTGGACATCTGGGATGTTGCGCTGCACCTGACTGAATCTCTGTATGTACTTGCGCAGGGGTTCTCCTTCTTTCTGGGCGAGCAGGTGAAGATCACTCTCCTGGCCATGGGGTTTGTGGCCGCCTGTGAAGGCGCCAACAAACTGATGGCACAGGTCCGCCCACGAAGAGATGGAGTTGTCGGGCAAGTGCATGAGCCAAGATCTGACATTGGGCTTGAGCACCAGCGGGAAGTAGTTGGCGAGGATCTTCTCGTCGCGCCCCCCGGCAGCCTGTACCGCGATGGTGTAGATGCTGAGGAACTCTGACGGATGTATCCTGCCATCGTACTTCTCGGGCACGTCTGGCTTGAAGTTCTTGGTGCTAGGCCACTGGACCTGCCGCAGCTCCCGGGTGAACGCAGGGCAACCTGCCGCGTATGGCAAGTCGCCTGGCTCCCCTGGCGCATGCATGTCGACAGTGGGCCCAGCGTTCCGGTCAGATTGACGTCACGCTTCTCTTCGACGCTCGATGCGAGTGCGAGCGTCTTCGTGTCATCGTTCTTGGAGAATTTGGCATTGATCGCGGCGAGCTCGCGGGTCCGACGACGCGGTGGAGTCGGTGTCGAGGTTGGCCTGGCGAGTCGGCGATCTTGGCCTTCGGGGCAGGGAATGCGCGGTGGTGGCACCCCCAGCGGTCTTGTCGGCTTCGGCTTGCGCCTGGGCGCCTTGTCGGGGCTTCGAGGTGCTCAGCCGCTGGGGCTTGTCGCCGTTGGCGAAGCCGATAAGGCTATAAATGGCTGCCCTCCAGTCGTCGATGTTGTCCGACGCTGGAGGGTAATCTAGAAGCAGCTGGGCTCGGGCCAGCGCTTCCTCTGGAGTCTTGGGTGGCGGTGGCGAGCGACGCGAGGTGCGAGACATGCTCAAACTTCTAACAGTGTCAGAAGGAGTAACATCTCGCCCAGTCGACCGCACCGCGCTCGCGCCAGCGTGTCGACGTGCATGCTGGCCTTGAGCGTCCTGCGACCCACCAGCCTGGCCTTGTTCCAACGCGAGTACGGTGCTAGGAGCATCGTGGCGCTGTCGATCCTGCACCTCCTGGGAGGGGTGCGGTGGATATGCAGATGCTGAACCTTGCGGGGCCTTGTCTTTAGACCGGGTGACGATGCGCGTCCCCCCGCCGGCGCCCGCTCCTCCGCCGGCGTCCACCCCACCGCCCGTTTGCTCCGGTGGCGGTAGGGAAGTCGCAGACAGAGCGGCCACCTCCGAGGTCTTCTTCTTCGGTGGCATGTCGATGAAGATGTTGATGTAGCGCGCATAGACGCCGGATCAGATACGCACGACCTCTTCTTCCCCCTACCTGGCGCGCCAGAGGTGTCATGGCGGACTGGGAGGCCACGAGCACCTATGGGGCAGGAGGGCCCCTTTCTTGTTCGGCAAGGGAGCGGAGGGCGCACGCAGAGCAGATCGAGGCAAGGGAGCGCGCGGGGGATTTTTACCCAGCTTCGGAGCTCTTCGGAGAGATAAGACCCCTACTGCTGCTTTGTGTGTTGTATTTGTTCTTGCTCGAGAGAGCGGGCGTGGCGTCGAATCAGTCGAACCGCCGAACCCCCTGGCTGTGGAACCGAATTCCGAACCCCCTGGCTATGGAACCGAAATTCCGAACCCCCTGGCTGTGGAACCGAAATTCCGAACCCCTTCTACGTGCGCATGGGCCTCCTTTTTATAGGCTAAAGGGGTCACCGACAGGTGGCAGCGTAGGAAGAGGGGTAGAAAGGTAAAAACACGGGTTGGTACAACTGCTACCAACAGTGTCCCCTACCTAACTCTGACGGTAGGGGACAGGGGCATTTAATGCCTGTACGGTCACCCCAACAGTGCAAGGAAACGACCGTTAGAGGCGCCACCGATCGCCACGATGGCCTCCTTGTCAGCTCCTTTTGCCACCTCACACTGCATGGCTGCACAGCGCCTTGCCACGTGCTCCTGGGATAGTCCTGGGGTGAGACGTAGTTGGATGCGCTGGAGCTCGGGTGCATGGCGGCCTTGCCACGGCAAGCGCCTCGCCGCGGCCCTTATCTTGTCGCACCAGCAAGCTTGCCGCTCGCCGGGCCTTGCCGGGACACGCGGGGCGTCGCGGCAAGTTTACTTGGAATGCCTCGAGTGGCCTTCCCGGCAAGATCCTCTTGCCGGGGTCTCTTCTTCTTCCCGGCAAGCTCCTCTTGCCGGGGCCTTGGTTGGCCTTCCCGGCAAGCTCCTCTTGCCGGGGCCTTGGTTGGCCTTCCCGGCAAGCTCCTATTGCCGGGGCCTTGGTTGGCTTTCCCGGCAAGCTCCTCTTGCCGGGGCTTTTAGCTTTAGTACTCTGTTCTTGAATGGCATCTTAAGCAGCCGTCGAGGATCTTGGCGGATGCCCGGCAAGCCCTACCGCGAGTCGCTGCGACTGCCCGTGCACAAGTTCGGGGTACTAAGGTACCCCCTACTTTAGTACACCGACACCCTGTCTATCTTAGGGTAATGCGATTCGAGGTGGACGTCGTCGCGGTAGCGACGATGGACGTCCGCCTCGAGTCGCATTACCCTAACATAGACAGGGTGGCAGTCGTGCACGTGCTCATCTCGGCGTACATCATCGCTACCGTGACAATGTCTGCCTCGACTCGCATTACCCTAAGATAGACAAGGTGGCAGTGGTCTCACGTGCTCGTCTCGGTGTCCGTCGTCGCTATCGCGATGACGTATGCCTCCACCCGCGTTACCCTAAGACAGGGTGGCAGTCGTGTCACATGCTCGTCTCGGCGTCCGTCGTCGCTATCGCGACAACGTCCATCTCGATTCTTGTTACCGTCAGACAGGGTGGCAGTGGTGTCACATGCTCGTCTCGGCGTTCGTCGTCGCTACCGCGACGATGTCTGCCTCAACTCGTGTAACCGTAAGATAGACAGGGTGACAGTGGTGTCACGTGCTCTTCTCGGCGTCCATCGTCGCTATCGCGATCTCGTCCGTCTCAACTCACGTAGCCCTAAGATCGACAGGGTGGCAGTGGTGTCACATCCTCGTCTCGGCGTCCGTTGTCGCTACCGCAATTACGCCCGCCTCAACTTGCATTACCCAAAGATAGACAGGGTGGCAGTGGTCTCACATGCTCGTCCCGGCGTCCGTCGTCGCTACCTTGAAAACGTCTGCCTCGACTCGCATGACCCTAAGATACACTGGGTGGACGTAGTGTCACGTGCTCCTCTCGGTGTCCGTCGTTGCTACCACAACGACGTCCGCCTCGACTCACGTGACCCTAAGATAGACAGGGTGGCGGTGGTGTCATATGCTTGTCTTGGCGTCCGTCATTTCTACCACGGTGGTGTGTGTCGTTGATACCGCAATGACGTCCATCTCGACCCGCGTGACCCTAAGATAGATAGGGTGGCAGTGGTGTCAGGTGCTGGTCTCGACATCCGTCATTGCTACCGCGATGACGTCTGCCTCGACTCGCGTTACCCTAACATAGACAGGGTGGGAGTACTGTCGCGTGCTCGTCTTGGCGTCCGTCGTTGCTACCGCTACGACGTCTGCCTCGACACGCGTAACCCTAAGATAGACAGGGTGGCAGTGGTATCACGTGCTTGTCTCGGCGTCCGTCATTGCTACCGCGACGATGTCCGCCCCGACTCACGTAACTCTAAGATAGACAAGGTGGCATTGGTTTCACGTTCTCCTCTAGGCGTCCGTCGTCGCTATCACGACTACATCCGCCTCCATTCGCGTTACCCTAAGACAAGGTGGTAGTGGTGTCACGTGCTCGTCTCGGCGTCCGTCCTTGCTATTGCCATGACGTCCGCCTTGACTCGCGTTACCCTAAGATAGGACGGTAGTGGTGTCACGTGCTCGTCTCGGCGTCCGTCGTCACTACCATGATGATGTCCGCCTCAACTCGTGTGACCCTAAGATAGATAGGGTGGCAGTGGTGTCACGTGCTCGTCTCGGCGTCCGTCGTCGCTACTGTGACGATGTCCGCCTCGACACGCATGGACCTAAGATACACAGGGTAGCCATGGTGTCACGTGCTCCTCTCGGTGTCCGCCGTCGCTACCGCGACGACGTCCGACTCGACTGGTGTGACCCTTAGATAGACAGGGTGGCAGTGGAGATACCTGCTTATCTCGGCGTCTGTTGTCGCTACCGCGACGACGTCCGCCTAGACTCGCATTATGCTAAGAACGGGTGGTGGTGGTATCACATGCATGTCTCGGCGTCCGTCGTTGCTACCACGGTGGTGTCTGTCGTCCCAACCGTGACGACGTCCGCCTGGACTCGCATGACCCTAAGATAGACAGGGTGGCAGTGGTGTGACGTGCTCCTCTCGGCGTCCGTCGTTGCTACTGCGATGACGTCCGCGTCGACTCGGGTTACCCTAACATAGACAGGGTGGAAGTACTGTCATGTGCTCGTCTCGGCGTCCGTCGTCGCTACCGCGATGATGTCTGCCTCGACTCGTGTTACCCTAAGAAAGACAAGGCGGCAGTGGTGTCACGTGCTCATCTAGGCGTCCGTTTTCGCTATCGCGATGACGTCAGCCTCCATTCGCATTACCCTAAGACAGGGTGTTAATGGTTCCACGAGCTTGTCTCGGCGTCCGTCATCGCTATCGCCACGACGTCCGCCTCGACTCTTGTTACCCTAAGACAGGGTGGCAGTGGTGCCACGTGCTTGTATGGGTGTCCTTCGTCGCTACCGTGACGATGTCCGCCTCGACTCACGTGACCCTAAGATAAACAGGGTGGCAGTGGTGTCACATGCTCGTCTCGGCCTCCATCGCCTCTACCGCGACGACATCTGCCTCAAATCGCGTGACCCTAAGATAGACAGGGTGGCAGTGCTGTCATGTGCTCATCTCGGCATCGGTCATCACTACCGTGACGATGTCCGCCTCGACTCGCGTGACCCTAAGATAGATAGGTTGGAAGTAATGTCACGTTCCCGTCTCGGTGTCTGTTGTCGCTACCGCGATGACGTCCGCCTCGACTCACGTGACCCTAAGATAGATAGGGTTACAGTGGTGTCACGCGCTCGTCTCGACGTCCATCCTTGCTACTGCAACGATGTTCGCCTCGACTCACGTCAGCCTAAGTTAAACAGGGTGGTCATGGTGTCACGTGCTCGTGTCGGGGTCCGTCATTGCTACCGTGATGACGTCCGCCTCGAATCGCATTACCCTAAGATAGACAAGGTGGCAGTGGTGTCACGTGCTCGTCTCGGCATCCGTCGTCGCTATCGCGATGACTAACGCCTCCACTCGCGTTACCCTAAGACAGGGTGGCAGTGGTGTCACACCCTTGTCTTGGCGTCCATATTCACTATCGCGACAACGTCCACCTCGACTCGCGTTACCCTCAGATAGGGTGGCAGTGTTGTCACATGCTCGTCACGGCGTCCGTTGTCGCTACCGCGACGATGTCCGCCTCGACTCGCGTGACCCTAAGATAGACAGGGTGGCAGTGGTGTCACATGCTCGTCTCGGCTTCCGTCGTTGCTACCGCGATGACGTCCGCCTCGACTCGTGTTACCCTAACATAGACAGGGTGGAAGTACTGTCATGTGCTCGGCTCGACGTCCGTCGTCACTACCGCTATGATGTCTGCCCCGAATCGCGTAACCCTAAGATAAACAGGGTGGCAGTGGTGTCACGTGCTCGTCTCGGTGTCCATCGTCGCTACCACGACGACGTCTGCCTCGACTCGCGTTACCCTAAGATAGAGAAGGTGGCAATAGTGTCATGTTCTCATCTAGGCGTCCGTTGTCGCTATCGCGACGACGTCAGCCTCCGTTCGCGTTACCCTAAGACAGGGTGTCAATGGTGTCACGTGCTCGTCTCGGCGTCCGTCATCACTATCGCCATAACGTCCGCCTCGGCTCTTGTTCCCCTAAAATGAGGTCGCAGAGGTGTCACGTGCTCGTATGGGTGTCGGTCGTCGCTACCGTGACGACGTCCGCCTCGACTCGCGTGACCCTAAGATAGACAGGGTGGCGGTGCTGTCACGTGCTCATCTCGGCGTAGGTCGTCTCTACCGCAACGATGTCCACCTCGACTCGCGTGACCCTAAGATAGACAGGGTGGCAGTGGTGTCATGTGCCCATCTCGGCGTCCGTCGTCGCTACTGCGATGACGTCTGCCTCGACTCGCGTGACCCTAAGATAGACAAGGTGGTAGTGGTGTCACGTGTCGGGGTTCGTCGTTGCTACCGTGACAACGTCCGCCTCGAATCGCATTACCCTAAGATAAACCAGGTGGCAGTGGTGTCACGTGCTTGTCTCAGCGTCCGTCGTCGCGACCTCCACTCATGTTACGCTAAGACAGGGTGGCAGTTTTAGTCACGTCCTCGTCTCTGCGTTCGTAGTCGCTATCGCGACAACATCCACCTCGACTCGCGTTACCTTCAGACAAGGTGGCAGTGGTGTCACATGCTCGTCTCGGCGTCCGTCGTCGCTACCGCGATGACGTCCGCCTCAACTTGTGTAACCCTAAGATAGACAGGGTGGCAGTGGTGTCACGTGCTCGTCTCGCCGTCCGTCGTCGCTACCGCGATGACGTCCGGCTCAACTCACATAACCCTAAGATAGACAGGGTGCCTGTGGTGTCACGTGATTGTCTCGGCGTCCGTCGTTGCTACCGCGACGACACCCGCCTCCAATCGCGTTACCCTAAGATAGACAGGGTGGCAGTGGTGTCACATGCTCATCTCGGTGTCCGTCGTTGCTAACGCGACGACGACCACCTCAACTCATGTCACGCTAAGAAATTTGCAGTGGTGTCACGTGCTCGTATTGGCGTCTGTCGTTGCTATCGCGATGACGTCTGCCTCGACTCGTGTTACGCAAAGACAGGGCGGTAGCGGTGTCACGTGCTCGTCTCGGCGTCCATCGTCACTACCATGACGACGACCCTAAGATATACAGGGTGGCCGTGGTGTCACGTGCTCCTCTCGGCGCCCGCCGTCGCTACCGCGACGACGTCCGCCTCAACTCGTGTAACTCTTAGATAGACAGGGTGGCAGTGGAGACACGTTCTTATCTCGGCGTCTGTTGTCGCTACCGCGACGAAGTCCGGCTCGACTCGTGTTATGCTAAGACAGGGTGGTGGTGGTGTCAGATGCATCTCTCGGTGTCCGTCGTCGCTACCATGGTGGTGTCAGTCGTCACAATCGCGACGACGTCCGCCTGGACTCGCATGTAACGCCCCGGAACCGATGCGCCAGGTGTCTTCCAGTTATTCGCCATCGTTGCCATGTCATTGCTTGCGTGTTGCATTTTCTCATGTCATCATCTCCATTTCATCTGCATGTTTTTCAAAACTTGCATCCGTTCGGGTCCTCCCAATTCTCTCTGTTGTCTGTTCGGAGTCCAGACACACTCGCACGCACCCGTCGCCCCCTCTCAGACCTTGTTCTGCGAGCGGGAGAAAAACGTTCTCGGAATTGGCTGAGATTTGCCGAGTGGCCTTGGTATAGCACCGGTAGACCGACCGTCAAACTTCGTTCCATTTGGAGGTCGTCTGATGCCCCAACGGTTAACCGCGTAGCCCGAAACCCCCTTCTCTTTGCAGCCCAGCCCCTCTTCATGTTATCCTCTTGAATTATTCCATTTGTCAGATATTCCTTTTGTAACCTATCCGGAGTATGTCAGGAGTTGTTTTTCCATTTCTTTTCACCGGAGGCCATCATTCCAGAAGAATTCTTTGTCCTCACATTTCAGCTACCGTTATCCAATTATCCCGGTGCTTCGTTAAAGTGTTCTTTAATCAGCTCATGATCTCATCGTTCTTTTACATCTAAATCCCCTCTAGCATATTGGTTCTTCTAATTCTTCCCGGTGATTCATTCTCTTTCATCAGTCATTTTCGAATTCTTACGGTGGTTCGTTCAAGATTCTTTTCTTTGATTATCATATTAATTCATTCGTTCTTTTCAATCCTACCGGTGGTTCATGAAGACTTTCTCAAGTTTTGCGCCATATTCCCCTTAATCCTTTTTCAACAAGAATAAGTAGTATGGAAAATCCATTGCTTTTGTCATCAATTTAATTTGATGAAGGATAAGCATACAATAAATCTTGTTCTTATTTCATCCAAGTGAGTAATCCCTTCCTTCGGAGTTTGTTCTTGATGAATAAATTCTAGTTCCAAGTATTTTCATCTTTTCTTTTCCGGAGTTCAAATTTCCTCGGCCATTTTGTCGGAACCTCCATTTAAGTCACCGCAAGCTTTAATCTTATTCTTTCATCCTTCATTTTATCTTGTCATCCTTTCATTACCGGAGTTCTTCACGGTGGCTCATCATGATTTAATTCATTCCTCAAGTGTTCATCAAGATTCTTATCGAAGGAGCTCAAGTATCTTTCCTTCTTGCTTTTGAAGTTTAATTAAATCTCTGTATTCTTTTGAAGTGGAGTTTTGCATTTCTTCGTTCTTCTAAGTTATCCAATCATTTCCGTTTGTGGCTGGTTATCACCTTATGATCTTGAGATGTTACCTATAAGACCACAACAAGCTTATACTTTCGTTGTTGATTTTCTCAACAACTCCATTCAATCATTCCTTCTAAGTTCTTTTCATTCTATTTCTATTCTTTCGGAGGCATTGCGCTGTTCATCTCATCAAGTGCCATCCCATCTTGTGAAGTTCATGTTCTAATCCTTCCATTATCAGCCAGAGTGCCGCCGCAATTCAAATGTTCTTATTCCTTTTTCTATATTGTTCTAACCGGAGTGCTTTCAGAGTCTATCTTATTCCTTGAGCTTTTGATTCTTGTCATACTCGTCATTCCACTTTTCTACCCGAGTTCTCTCGACTTTGTTATTCTTCTTTCTTGTGGTCTTGCTTCACCTCTTCCTCTTTCTCTTCCGTCTCATTCCTAAGATCTCGGGACGAGACCTCTTGTTAGTGGAGGAGAGTTGTAACGCCCCGGAACCGATGCGCTAGTTGTCTGCCAGCTATTCGCCGTCGTTGCCATGTCATTGCTTTCGTGTTGCATTATCTCATGTCATCATCTGCATGTTTTTCAAAACTTGCATCCGTTCGGGTCCTCCCGGTTCTCTCCGTTGTCCGTTAGGAGTCCAGACACACTCGCACGCACCCGTCGCCCCCTCTCGGACCTTGTTTCGTGAGCGGGAGAAAAACGTTCTCGGAATGGGCCGAGATTTGCTGAGTGGCCTTGGTATAGCACCGGTAGACCGCCCGTCAAATTTCGTTCCATTTGGAGGTCGTTTGATACCCCAACGGTTAACCGCGTAGCCCGAAACCCCCTTCTCTTTGCAGCCCAGCCCCTCTTCACCATAGCCCATGATCCCATCCAAGCCCCCTCCATGCTCTCGGTCGTTCGATCACGATCGTGTGGGAGAAAACCACACCTCATGTGGACACTCCTAGCTCCCTCTACCTATATAAACTTCCCCTCCCCCGAAATTTGCGGATGAAACCACCCCTAACCCTAGCTCCTCTCTCCCCGCGCCGCCGGACATGTCCATCTCATCGCCGGACGTGTCCGCCACCACCCCGCAGCGAATCCGGTCGCGCCACCTGTCCTCCGCCATCGTCCCCGCGCCACCGGCCCGCGGAGCGAAGCCGGGGCCCGCGCGGGCCCAGATCCCTCCGCCGCGTGGCCCGTGGCTCGCCGCCCGTTGCTCTGCGACTCCGCCGCGGCCGCCCGCCGCCCGGCGCGCCTCGCCGCCCGCACTGGCCTGGTCTGGCGCCGCGCGTCCGCCGGAGCGGCGCACCTCCCGCCGCCTCCGCCGCGCCCCCTGTCAGGGCCTCCCCGCCGCCCGCCGGCGCCTCCTCGCCTCCCGCCGGCACCGCCCGCAGCTTCTCGTCGCCCCGCCGCCGTCCTGTCGTCTCTCCAGCGCCGGCCACCGCCTCCTCGTCGCAAGTGTGCGCTGCCGCCTCCTTGCCGTCCCGTAGGAGCTCGCCGCTGACTCGACTTCCGCGCCAGCCGCCGCCTGGAGCTCGCCTCCCCTCGCGCCGCCATGCCCCGCTCGTCGCCGGTGCTCCTCCGGTGAGAGCTCCGGCCGGATCCGGGGAGTGGACGAGATCCACCACTCCCCTGATCCAAACGCGCGTCCCCGCCCCGGATCTCTCCATCCCGCACGGCTTCGTCCCGGTTTCGCGGGGTGTGAATTTTTTCCAAGTCCCAGCATTCATACATCATGTGTGCATATTGTGGTGTGTGTATCTTTGTGCCTGTTTATCCAAACTGAATGTATGATATATCAAAATGTTCATCATGAGATGCTCTTAATTTCATTGCATTGTGCCATGCTTGTTTGAGTCCATCTTGATTCCCTAGTCATCGTTGCAAGAGTGCTATATGATGTTAACTGCAGTCTGTTAGCAGAACTTGGTGATTTGTATTTTTCATTGCATTTTGGTGTGCTTCCTATGAGCTTGATGACTACATGAGTTTTGAGCTACATCATGACATATTTAGATTGGTGCAACCCATGCATTTTTGTGAGTCTTGTAGTGAGTGCATCGAGCTCGTGAAGTAGGGTACTTGTTGTTGCTGTTTTGCTAGGCTGAAACTGTTACATCACGATGCTATGTAAACCTGCTGCTACAAGTCATTCTCTGCATAATCTGGAGATGTTCACTAAGGATGTTTTGTTACACGTGTTATGCTACATCCATCCATAGCCCTGGTTGCATTTATAGCCTGATGTAACTTGTTGTAATCTTGCTCCAAACTTGCTAAATAATGTTGCTATCAGCCTGTTAACATTAAGTTCAGTTTTGCCATCTGTTTTTCTAGTGATACATGCACCCTATGAACTTGCTCTTGCCATTCTTAGCTTCATAAGCATGTCTTCTTACTGTTGGTTACCTTGTCATGCCACGTATTGCTCTGTGATTAGCTGTACAGGCTCACCAACATGCCTACTTATTGTTGTTCCTGCCATGTCTGAATCTATCATATCATTTGCCATGTTTGCATGGATCCTACCATCTTTTCTGTTGATCTTTGGAATAAGTTCAGTAAGGGAGTTGTCGTGGGGAACGAGCACCTATGGGGCAGGGCCCCTTTTCGGTCCGGCAAGGGAGCGGAGGGCGCACGCAGAGCAGATCGAGGCGAAAGCACGCGGGGGATTTTACCCAGCTTCGAAGCTCTCCGGAGAGATAAAACTCCTACTGTTGCTTTGTGTTTCTATTCTGTTCTTGCTTGAGAGCGTGGGTGTGTCGTAGTGTCGAATGCGTCGAACCGAACCCCTTCTACGTGCGCATGGGCCTCCTTTTTATAGGTTAAATGGGTCACCGACAGGTGGCAGCGTAGAAAGAGGGGTAAAAGAGTAAAAATGAGGGTTGGTACAACCGCTATCAACAGTGCCCCCTACCTAACTCTGACGGCAGGGGACAAGGGCATTTAATGCCCGTCTGGTCGCTCAAACAGTGCAAGGAAGCGACCGTTAGGAGCGCCACCGCCTGCCACGATGGCCTTCTTGTCATCTCCTCTTGCCACCTCGCACCGCTCGGCTGCACAGCGCCTCGCCACGTGCTCCTGGGATGGTCCTGGGGTGACACGTCGTCGGATGTGCTGGAGCTCGGGTGCAGTGTGGCAGCCTTGCCGCGGCAAGCGCCTTGCCGCGGCCGTTATCTTGTCGCACCCGCGAGCTTGCCACTCGCTGGGTCTTGGTTGGCCTTCCCGGCAAGCTCCTCTTGCCGGGGTCTTGTCCTTCCCAGCAAGCTCCTCTTGCCGGGGTTCTGTCTTCTCAGCTAACACTTTGTTCTTGAATGGCAGTAATAGGAATAACGAAGGATCTTGGCGGACGCCCGGCAAGCCTTGCCGCGGGGCGCTGCGACTGCCCGTGCACAAGTTCGGGGTACTAAGGTACCCCTACTTTAGTACACCGACAGGAGCCCCCGGGCCTGGGCCATGCACGGTGCCGAGCGCTGTTGGGCCAGGCCCAAAACAGGGCACGGGCACACGCGGCCTGGGTCCAAACTAAATCTGACTCCGTACCCGCCGCGCCCTACCGCAACGGCACGCGTCAATCGCGGCGTCGTGGGAGAGATCGTGGGCAATTTTTTAATTCAGGAAATGCGTAACGTTCGCCTCCCCTGTTTATAAGCAGAGGAAACAGGGCCGTTCCCCCCACCTTCGCCACTTGCAGTTCCTTCCTCCGAAAGCTCCGCCGCTCCCCTCCGCTTCCCAAGCCGAAAGAGAGCAGCACTCCGCCGCCCGTCGCCGCCGCCGCCCTTAACACCTCCGCGCTCCCCCGCCGCTTCCGCCATGGCTCTGAAGACCGGCAAGGGCTCAAAGTCGAGCACCAAGTCGGCCGAGGCGTTGCGGCTCAAGGCGCTGCGCAAGGAGCGAGTGCTTTTCACCCCCGAGCTCACCCCGAAGGTGCTGCGGGAGGAATTTTACCTCTTCTGGTCGACGTAGCCGCAGGCGCATCTGCGTACGCCGGTGCTTTCCGCTGAGGCTTCCAAATCGAAGCGGTGCCCAAAAGGGTACCATTTCTTTTCTGTGTTCTTCTATTGCGGGCTCTGCCCACCTTTTTCCGATTTTCTCTACGACATCATGAATACCTACGGGTTTCATCTCCTTGATTTCACCCCCAACGCCATTCTGACAATGGCGGTTTTCGCACACCTCTGCGAGAACTTCGTTGGCATCCTCCCCAATGTCGCTCTTTTTCATCATTATTTCACCGCCCGGGCCGAGAAAGGGGAGCCACTGGCTGGCGGAATCGCCTGGACCTCACGGATCGGCATGAAGGAGGTGTACTTGACGGGCGAGCTCCGCAGCAAGTGGGATGAGTGCAGGGCGGAGTGGTGCTGGATCGTTGACGCCAACCCGCAGCCATTCACCAACCTGCGCCAGACCCGGGTAGTGCGCAGCGGCGACTGGAGCGCTCTGTCGCCGGACGACGCCAAGCTGAAGATTGCCACCACCCGAATCCTCCAGCTCAGGCTTGTCGGGCTCACAGCAGGGGCAGTTGGCGCGGATTTCCTTCGCCGCCGCATCGCCCCTCTGCAGAAGAGGGGGAGGCCCGCCTGGATGTTTGGCGGTCCGGCAGATATCATGAGGCTGCGTCCAGGCCTCAACTTCAACTTCACGGTTCTGGAGCTTGACGGGATGCTGAGGGAGCTGTTCAAGCATGACGCCAACCATCCAGAGTGGTTCAGGTTGCCGCAGGGCGTCATCCCGTTGTGCAACAACTCCCAGCGCGATCGCATCTGCGCAATGATGCCAGAGTGCGACTCGCACGGGATAAGCGCAACTTGGATAGAGCCCGCCGACGATGTTGTGCATCAATTCTTCGATAGCTTGACAGAGGTAGCAGTCAACTCGGACGAGCAGAGGCTCCTCACCCGCGACACCACCGACGACGAGATGCGGTACATCGCCACCAGGGCCGAAGAGGCGGCGGCAGCCGCTGCCGCGGGCGAGTTCAGCTTCACGTTGGAGGAAGCGGAGGCGGCCGAGGCGGCAAGTCTTGCCGACAGGGAGGACCTTGCGGGAGAGGTTGCTGGCGAGGGGGAGCCTGAGGCCGAAGCGAGCGAGCCCGCCGAGGGCGCGAGCGGCCAACCGTCTTCGAGCAGCTTGCCGCAGGCGGAGCCCCCAGCGCAGCCCCAATTCCAACCAAGAAGGCGCCTCCGTCGAGCTGGAGATACGGCAGAGCGGCAAGCAGGCCAACAACCGCAGCGTCGTGGGACGCGCTCCACCGCGGCAAGTACCGTTGCCGCGGGAGCATCCCAGGCCGTGCCGGCAACTGAGGCGGGGTCTTCCCGGGCTGCCACACCTAATCCTGCCGCAGCTCCCGGCAAACGTCCAAGGGAGCCCACTCCTCCGCCTCGCCACGCAGAAAGGGTACCAGACTTCGACCTCTCTGCGCTGAGTTCCGACGAGGAGGAAGAAGAGGAGGAGGAGTAAGGCTTTCTTCTCACTGTACTTGTATTTCTTCAATCTTTGTTGTTGCTTGTTTTGCATCTGATTTGCTTCTCTCTGAATCCCTGTTCTATTTCAGGACTCTGGCCGAGAGAGCGGCGAAGAGGGCCAAGGTCCCCGTGGTTGTCATCGAGGACGATCCTGTTGTGACGGCAGAAGACACGTCCGAGACCACCTTGACGGACCCGGTTCCTTCTCCTCGCAGCAGCCCCCAGCGCAGCCCCCAGCGTATGTGTTTGGTTCACTTCGTGTTGTGGGGCGTGCGTGGGTGCTTCTTCTTTTGCTGACATCTTGATTGCTGATTCATTCGTGTAGGAGCAGACCAGGCCCATCAAGGGCAATCAGAAACCGCCCCGGAGGTGCTGTCTGCTTCGACTACGCCGCCAAGGGGCGATTCCCCGACAAGGGAGCGCTCTCCGGCAAGGGAGGGGTCCCCGGCAAGGGACTGAACCAGTGAGCCCTTGGTGGAGGAGCCCATGGTCACAGAGCCCAGCACAGGTAACCTTCCTTGTCAGAAATCTTCCCTTGGGTTCTTCTTCTGATCTTCTTTCTTCTTTTTTGGATATTTGCTTGACTTTCCTTTCCTCTTCCTATCCTCAGATCCCCCTCTCGCAGACCCGATGGAGACCGGGCCCGCCGGTGGGGAAGGCACACGCGGCAATACTGAAGATGCCGCCGCTGGCGAGGAAGAGGCCGGCGCTGATGAACCCGCCGACGAGGAAGCCGCCAAGGCTGCTGGCGCAGGAGCCGGCGAGGGGTCCAGCGATCGTACTGACGACCTGGAGGGTGCAGGAGCGCAAGGCGCTACACCGTCTGCCGACCCCTCCGCCGCTGATGCAGCGCCGGGCTCCGAGGAGCCCCAGCCAGGCGCATACTTGAAGGCCGGCGAGGGCGTATACATCAGGCTTCCCTGGGCATCGAGCTCCAGGGCGCCGGTTGAAGGAGAGGAGTTTGATGGAGAAGTACTCGCCTCTGCTGGGCTGGCAGTGGTCGATGCGCCAAGCAGCAGCAGCGGCGAGTCCGAAGAGGAGCAGCTGCTCCGGAAGTTGGTGTCACTCTACCGCACCCGACAAGCGAAGCTTGAGTCCCGGGAAGCGCTTGTTGCGCAGGCGGGAGTTGACATAGAGAAACACGCGCAGGAGCTCCGGAACTGCAACCAGGAGGCCCTCCGGTCCATTGCCGAGGAGAGGGCACAGCTCGACGAGGCGAAGAAGGTGTTCATCCTGGAGAAGGCTGAAGCCGAGGAGCAGCAGAGGCTCGCCGCCGAGGAGCAGTCCAAGCGGGAAGGTGAGCTGATACAGAAGAAGGTGGTCTTGGACAGCCACGAGGAGGAGCTCGCCGTCCAGGAGCAATCACTTGGCGGGGCACTCAAGGAGGTGAAGGATGCCGCCGCGGCTGCTGAGGCCGCCAAGAAGGAGTTAGAGGTGAAGGTGACGCAGCTGGAGGCGGACATGAAAGGGAAGAACGAAGAGCTTGCCGCACTCCAGCGCGAACGCGAGAAGGATGCCCGTTCCCATGGCGATCTGCAAGTTTAGCTCGCCGACAAGATCAAGGAACTGAACGCCGCCAAGGACTCGAGCGCTGATCTGGAGATGAAGCTGGCCACCTTGACGGAGACGCTGGACGCCGCCAAGAAGCGAGAAGATGACTTGAAGAAAGAGGTCAAGGGCAACGAAGAGCTGCTGACGAGGGCCACCGAGACTCAGAACACTTTCAAGGCCATGGTGGAGCTCTGTACGGAGGGCCTCGTCAACATTGCTGCAGCCATTGATGAGGAGTTGGCGGAGCTGGACTTGGCGGGCTCCGGGTACTCCACCGACGAGAACCTCCAGCCCAGCGCCAAGCTTACTCTTTTCTTCAAGGGCGTGGTGACGGCCCTCCAGCAACTCCGGGAAAGGATCCCGAAGAAGCTGGCGGACAAGTCGCGCGTGATCTGCGCCAACGTCTTGGAGAAGGTGCTGGTGAAGATCCTCTTCCGTAATCCAGGCCTCGACCTCTCCCGCGTCCTCAAGAAGCTGCCGGCGGGTGCTGATCTTGAGGAGCTCAAAGCCATCGTCGCACCCATCGTGGACAAGGTGAACGAAGTCAGGAGGATCGATGGTGAGCGCGCGGATTAGGCCACTCTTCTTCCCCTTTTTTTCTTCTTGCCGCTGCTAGATATGTCATGGTAACAATCTATTTAGAGCGCGGCAAGTTTTTTATTGTAATATAACTTTATTCTGGGTACTATCTGCTATGTTACTTCCTTTATTCGATTCCATCCCTTGTATGTTTTTACCCTATGCTTTTAGGGAACTTGCCGGCGCAAGCATGCTTGCCGCGAGCGCTGAGTGCGGAACATCAGCAGCCCGCTGGCGATGTTGCCTCCGGCAAGAAACCTTGTTGGGACTAGTTGCAGCACGCTTTCATTGTTGAGCGGACTCGAAACAATGTAAGGGCGCAACTTAGCCACGAACCAGTTCCTCCGCGCACAGGTTTTCCATACAAGGCACGGTCGTTCAAGGAATATAACTTAAGAATTTAAAACTGACTGTGCTCAAACTTTGGCAACTTAGCTTTTCTGTCGTCTTTGTCCCGGCAAGGCCATACTTCTTTGAACGACGCCTGGTCCACACCCTTATCCTCTCCCCCCCCCCCGTGAACTTGTGGGCGAAGGAACCTTCTTTTTGAGAAAAAGAAAGAAGAGAAAATAATGGTATGGGGCCTTAAGGCTCGTTATTGCTTACCGGGGGTAAGTGCTGCATAAAGTGTCAGATAAAACATGCAAAAAAGAAAGAATGCATGAAATTTGACAAGATGTGCGAAACACACATGAACTTTATTTATGCACGGGGTCTGCGCCCGGCTTTGTACAAAGGGTTACATGCAATAGCGGCAAGACTTGTACAAAAGGTGGTTGCCGAAACAGATTCCGGCAACCGCGCCTTATGGGTAAAACTTGCGAAGATGCTCTATGTTCCAGGAATTGCTCACCGGAAAGCCATCTTCGGTCTCAAGGCGGATAGCACCGGGCCTAGTGACTCGTTTCACCCGATAAGGGCCTTCCCACTTCGGCGTCAACTTGTTGGAATTCTTGGCGGATTGAACGCGCCGAAGAACAAGGTCGCCTTCCTCGAAGCTTCTGGCATTAACTTCGCGGCTATGGTAGCGACGCAAAGCTTGCTGGTAACGAGCAGCTCGTACAGCAGCCTGAAGACGATCTTCCTCGAGGAGCAGCGCGTCATCTTGCCACAGCTACTCTTGCTCAAGCTCATCATAAGAGAGCACTCGAGGCGATCCGTATACGAGTTCCATGGGGAGAACTGCTTCTGCTCCTTAGACAAGAGCAAAAGGTGTCTGGCCAGTGGCTCGATTTGGCGTCGTCCTGATCGACCAAAGAACCACCGGCAGCTCCTCGATCCAATTTCTTCCGCACTTGCGCAGCCTGTCGAAAGTTCTGGTCTTGAGCCCGCCCAGCACTTCAGCGTTTGCCCTCTCCGCTTGACCGTTGCTTCTCGGGTGAGCAACAGAAGCGAAGCAGATCTTGGCGCCAAGATCTTGGACGTACTGCATGAAGGTGCGGCTCGCGAATTGTGTGCCGTTGTCGGTGATGATCCTATTAGGGACTCCGAAACGGCAAACAATTGACCTGAAGAACTTGACTGCTGACTGTGCGGTCACCTTCCTCACTGCCTCCACTTCAGGCCACTTTGTGAACTTGTCGATTGCAACGTACAGGTACTCAAAGCCTCCGACAGCTCGGGGGAAGGGGCCGAGGATATCGAGCCCCCAGACCGAAAATGGCCAGGATAAAGGGATTGTTTGGAGAGCTTGAGCTGGTTGATGTATCTGCTTGGAGTGGAACTGGCACGCTTCACACTTGGTTACTTGTGCAGTAGCATCCTGGAGGGTTGTCGGCCAGAAGAAACCTTGCCGGAAGACTTTGCCGGCAAGTGTTCTTGCGCCAATGTGGTGACCACATATGCCTCCATGTATCTCCGCCAACAGCTCCTGTCCATCTTCCCGGGAAATGCACTTCAATTTCACTCCGTTGAATCTTCTTCTATACAGTATGTCATCGACAAACTGGTACATACTCGATTGTCGGGCTACTCTCTCCGCTTCTTCCTGCTCTTCGGGAAGTTCTCCTGTTTGAAGGAAATGGACGATCTGCTGTGCCCATGCCGGAGCTTGAGGCTCGACGACAAGGACTAAAGGCGCAAATGCTGCTGCAGGAACATCCGCTTCTACGGCAAGAATCTGGGATCCTGCCGGGGCGTGATGCTCCCCGGCAAGCATGTCGGGACACAGCTTGTCGGGAGCGTCTGCTTCAACGAAACAAGCCCTGGGGCTTGTCGGAGCAGACTGCCCCTCAGCACTCTTTGTGTTGATCTTGGGGACCTTCTTGACGGCGGCTTTGGGGAGCTCTGCCGGAAAGTAGTCGCCAGTAACCAACTTCCTCTTCTTTCTATGTCCAGTTGACGGTGTTACAGATTGTTGAGTCAGCTTGACCACGAAAATCCCTTCTTCCACAGGCAACTTGAGTGCGGCGCATTTTGACAGGCCGTCTGCAATGTCATTCTGAGCTCTTGGAACATGTTCCATTTGCAGGCCGTCAAAATGCTCTTCCAGCTTCCTCACTTCATCAATGTATGCTTCCATCAACGGACTCTGATAATATTTTTTTACTTGACGGACGACAAGCTGTGAGTCACCCCTGACAATAAGCTTCCTGATCCCAAGGTCTGCCGCGATCCTGAGTCCGGCAAGCAAGCCTTCATACTCTGCAGTATTGTTGGTTGCTTGCTCCTTGGGAAAGTGCATCTGGACCACGTACTTGAGGTGTTCTCCGGTGGGTGCGACAAGTAGTACGCCCGCACCGGCGCCTTGCAGCGAGAAGGCACTGTCAAAGTACATGATCCATTCTTTGCTCGCTTCCTTGACGGGGATGCTCCTCTCCGGAGTTTCTTCATCAGGTGTTGGCGTCCATTCTGCTATGAATTCTGCCAATGCTCGGCTCTGAATAGTTGAAGTACTCTCAAACTTGAGGCCAAAGCTTGACAATTCCAGTGCCCACTCGACAATCCTGCCTGTTGCTTCTGGGTTCTGCAATATCCTCTTCAACGGAAAGCGAGTGACCACTGTGATCTCATGTGCTTGAAAGTAATGGCGCAGCTTCCTCGAGGCCATGAGAAGGCCGAAAAGCAACTTCTGCACACCAGAGTACCTTGATCTAGCCCCCTGCAGAAGGGAACTGACAAAATAAACTGGGCGCTGCACCATCTTCTTCTGTTTCTCTTCTTGTGGCTGCGCAGATCTATCCTTGTCGGGACCAGAGCTTGTCGGGGAAGCCCCCTGCTTGTCGCTGGATTCGCTTGCTGCTGCCGCTGGCTCATCATCCGCCTCCCTCTCCGCTACTAACACAGCACTAACCACTTGATTAGTTGCCGCCAAATACAGCAGCAACTTCTTTTGTGGCTTAGGTGCGACAAGTGTTGGAGTGGAGGACAAGTATTTCTTCAAGTCTTGCAGCGCAGCCTCCGCTTCCGGAGTCCATTTCATTGGACCTGCCTTTTTCAAAATTTTGAAAAAAGGGCAGGGCGCGCTCAGCAGACTTCGAAATGAACCTGCTGAGAGCAGCAACACAGCCGGCAAGCCTTCTCATATCCTTGACGCGCTTTGGTGCTTCGATTTGCTCAATGGCCTTGATCTTGTCGGGATTGGCTTCAATCCCCCTCTGGGATACAAAGAACCCGAGAAGCTTGCCGGAAGGAACTCCAAACACGCACTTCTCGGGGTTCAACTTGAGATTGATCTTGCGCAGATTTGCATAAGTCTCGTCCAAATCTTGGATCAGAGTTTCTTTGTCCTTGCTCTTGACCACTATGTCATCCATGTAAGCTTCTACATTTCTGTGCAGCTGTGGCTCAAAAGCATGACTGACTACTCTTGCAAATGTTGAACCAGCATTCTTTAGTCCGAAAGGCATCCGTACAAAGCAGTACGTGCCACATGGAGTAATGAATGCGGTTTTCTCTTGATCCTCTTCTGCCATGAAGAACTGATGATATCCTGAGTATGCATCAAGGAATGAAAGCAGATCACATCCTGCCGTGGAGTCGACAATCTGGTCAATGCGCGGCAAGGGAAATGGATCCTTGGGAGAAGCTTTATTAACATCAGTGAAGTTAATACAAAGCCTGCACTTCCCGTTCACCTTGCGCACGACTACTGGATTGGCTAACCACGTTGGATGGAGTACTCCTCGGACCAGGCCTGCTGCTTCCAATTTCTTGATCTCTTCTGCAATGAACTCTTGGTGTTCTACTGCTTGCTTTCTGACTCTCTGCTTGACGGGCCGCGCGTGAGGGCAGACGGCAAGGTGGTGCTCAATTACTTTCCTGGGAACACCGGGGATGTCAGATGGTTGCCATGCAAACACATCGACATTTGCCCGCAGGAAAGCAACGAGCGCGCTTTCCTATTTAGGGTCAAGCATGGCACTGATGGTGAAGGTACCACCAGTGCCGTCCTCCTTGGCGGCCACTTTCTTGGTCTCTGGTGAAGCTGTCTTTGCCTTCTTGCACTTGCCGGTGGAGCTCGATGGTGCGTCCTCGACGGTAGCGCAGCACTCCGAAGAGGTGCGCTTGCCGGAGTGGGCATCAGAGCTACTCTTGCCGGACTTGGTCTTCTTCTTCCCCCCGGGAGCTTCAGCGGCAAGTGGTTTGAGTTCTGCTGCGGCTGCTGCTTCCCGGTAGATCTTGTCGGTATAGATAAGTGCATCTTTCTTGTCGCCATGGACGGAAATAACACTTATCGGACCAGGCATCTTCAGCACGCTGTAGGCGTAGTGAGGGGCTGCCATGAACTTGGCAAGCGCTGGACGGCCGAGTATCCCATTGTAGGGCAATGGGAAATCAGCAACGTCAAATGTGACTCTCTCTATCCTGAAATTCAGCTTGCTACCAAACGTCACTGGCAGCGTGATCTTCCCCTGCGGCTTGCTCCTTCCCGGGTTGATTCCTTGGAAGGTACCAGTTTCTTCGAGCTCACTGTCGGGGATCTGGAGCTTCTTGAGCACCGCGGAAGAGATCAGATTCAGGCCGGCCCCGCCGTCAACCAGCATCTTCGTGACCTTGAGGTTGCGGATTGTTGGCGAGACCAACATCGGCAAGCACTCGACCGCAGTGATGCGATCAGGGTGATCCTCAACATCAAAGATGATGGGCGTGCTGGACCACTTCAGGGGCTTGCGCGACTCAACGGACGGTTCTGCTGCGTTCACTTCCCGCACCCACTGTTTGAGTTGGCGGTGCAAGGTGTGCAGAGAAGCACCGCCGTCGACGCACAAAACCTCTGTTGCCTTCTGAAACTCTTGCTCGTCGGTCTCATCCTCGTCCATCTCATCATCTTCATCTTCGTCTTTGTCTTTGTCGCGGCCACGGGGAGGCCTATGTCCTTGGCGCTGCTTGGCCTTGCTGCGGCGCCCTCCCCAGGTGGGACGCTTCTTGCCGGATCCTCCGCCACCCTCCTGGGCCTTCTCCTTGTCGCGGCGTTCGTATTCAGCTTTCTGTAGCTCTGCCATCTGCTCAACCTTCTTGCAAGCTTGGAGGTCGTGGCCCTTGGTGCGGTGGATCTTGCAGTTCTGCTTGCCGGAGCCGTCCTGCTTGTCGGCGGCTACCACAGCCTCGCCGGAGTCACCAGCTTTGGCCTTCTCGGAACCGCCTCCGTTGCCGGACTGCTCAACAACTAGCACATCCTTAGCCTTCCTCTTTCTGTTATTCCGCCTCCGGTTCTTCTTTGCCGGAGGGGCGTCCTCACTGTCAGATACTTCTTCTCCTGCGTTCTCTCCGGGGAGTCTCCTTCCTTCTTCAGCCCGTGCACACTTGTCGGCCAGAGCATATAGCTCGCTGACATCTCTGATTTTGCACATAGCCATCTCCTCCCTCATCCTGCGGTTACGCACGTTCTGATGGAACGCGCTGATAACCGCGGCAGGGTGGACGTCTGGGATGTTGCGCTGCACCTGACTGAATCTCTGTATATACTTGCGCAGGGGTTCTCCTTCCTTCTGGGCGAGCAGATGAAGGTCGCTCTCCTGGCCATGGGGTTTGTGGCCGCCTGTGAAGGCGCCAACAAACTGATGGCACAGGTCCGCCCACGAAGAGATGGAGTTGTCCGGCAAGTGCATGAGCCAAGATCTGACGTTGGGCTTGAGCACCAGCGGGAAGTAGTTGGCGAGGATCTTCTCGTTGCGCCCTCCGGCAGCCTGCACCGCGATGGTGTAGACGCTGAGGAACTCTGACGGATGTATCCTGCCATCGTACTTCTCGGGCACGTCTGGCTTGAAGTTCTTGGTACTGGGCCACTGGACCTGCCGCAGCTCACGGGTGAACGCAGGGCAACCTACCGCGTACGGCAAGTCGCCTGGTTCCCCTGGCGCATGCATATCGAAAGTGGGCCCAGCGCGCTGGTCAGATTGACGCCGCGCTTCTCTTCGACGCTCGATGCGAGTGCGAGCGTCTTCGTGTCGTCGTTCTTGGAGAACTTGGCGTTGATCGCGGCGAGCTCGCGGGTCCGACAACGCGGTGGAGTCGGTGTCGAGGTTGGCCCGGCGAGTTGGCGATCTTGGCCTTCGAGGCGGGGAGTGCACGGTGGTGGCACCCCCAGCGGTCTTGTCGGCGTCGGCTTGCGCCTGGGCGTCTTGCCGGGGTTTCGAGGTGCTCGGTTGCCGGGGCTTGTCGCCGTTGGCGAAGCCGATGAGGCTCTGAATGGCGGCCCTCCAGTCGTCGATCTTGTCTGGCGCTGGAGGGTAATCTAGAAGCAGCTGGGCTTGGGCCAGCGCTTCCTCTGGAGTGTTGGGTGGCGGTGGCGAGCGACACGAGGTGTGAGATACGCTCAAACTTCTAACAGTGTTAGAAGGAGCGACATCTCGTCCAGGAGACCGCACTGCGCTCGTGCCGGCGTGCTGACGCGCACGTTGGCCTTGTTCCAACGCGAATATGGTGCTAGGAGCACCGTGGCGTTGTCGATCCTGCACCCCCTGGGAGGGTTGCGGTGGATGTACAGACGCTGAAGCTTGCAGGGCCTTGTCCTTGGACCTGGTGACGACGCGAGTCCCACCGCCGGCGCCCGCTCCTCCGCCGGCGTCCACCCCACCGCCCGTTTGCTCCGGTGGCGGCAGGATAGTCGCAGACGGAGCGGCCACCTCCGAAGTCTTCTTCTTCGGTGGCATGTCGATGTAGATGTTGATGTAGCGCGCGCGGACGCCGGATCAGATACGCACGACCTCGACGCCCCCCTACCTGGCGCGCCAAAGATGTCGTGGGGAACGAGCACCTATGGGGCAGGGCCCCTTTTCGGTCCGGCAAGGGAGCGGAGGGCGCACGCAGAGCAGATCGAGGCGAAAGCACGCGGGGGATTTTACCCAGCTTCGGAGCTCTCTGGAGAGATAAAACTCCTACTGCTGCTTTGTGTTTCTATTCTGTTCTTGCTTGAGAGCGTCGGTGTGTCGTAGTGTCGAATGCGTCGAACCGAACCCCTTCTACGTGCGCATGGGCCTCCTTTTTATATGTTAAAGGGGTCACCAACAGGTGGCAGCGTAGAAAGAGGGGTAAAAGAGTAAAAACGAGGGTTGGTACAACCGCTATCAACAGTGCCCCCTACCTAACTCTGACGGCAGGGGACAAGGGCATTTAATGCCCGTCTGGTCGCTCAAACAGTGCAAGGAAGCGACCGTTAGGAGCGCCACCGCCTGCCACGATGGCCTTCTTGTCATCTCCTCTTGCCACCTCGCACCGCTCGGCTGCACAGCGCCTCGCCACGTGCTCCTGGGATGGTCCTGGGGTGACACGTCGTCGGATGCGCTGGAGCTCGGGTGCAGTGTGGCAGCCTTGCAGCGGCAAGCGCCTTGCCGCGGCCGTTATCTTGTCGCACACGCGAGGTTGCCGCTCGCTAGGTCTTGGTTGGCCTTCCCGGCAAGCTCCTCTTTCCGGGGTCTTGTCCTTCCCGGCAAGCTCCTCTTGCCAGGGTTCTGTCTTCTCAGCTAACACTTTGTTCTTGAATGGCAGTAATAGGAATAACGAAGGATCTTGGCGGACGCCCGGCAAGCCTTGCCGCGGGGCGCTGCGACTGCCCGTGCACAAGTTCGGGGTACTAAGGTACCCCTACTTTAGTACACCGACAGGAGTTTTGTTCTTTGTCTTTAGTATTAGCATGCCATGGCTTTGTTTGCCATGATAAGATCTTGTAGCATGTTGTTTGATAGCTCTAAACATTGCAATCTGATATTATTTCTGCCAAGTCTGTAATTGTTATTATTTGCAATCTTGCCATGTCCTTTTGAGCATGTTATATTGTTTTCTGGAGATAGCTCAGTGTTCATGTTTGTCATGCTTTACCTGTACGTCATGCCCATGACTTTTGTTTTCACGTTGAGATGTTGTAGCATATTGTTTTGATGCTTGCTAGATGCCTAGTTGCTGTTTTGGACAGCTTGTCCTTTAAACTTGTATAGAGTGTGTGTTGAACCATTGCTCCATTTTGAGTGTGCTCTATATGAAACTTGCTTGATTTTGCATGAAGTTTCATATTATCATGTTGCATCCATGTTTTAGGAGTGTTTGCTTCATGTTTGTATGCATTTTGTATCAATGCCATGTTATAAATTGTTTTGCTCATATCTTTTAGGCCGTAGCTCCGAACTAAATGAACTTTATATGTAACTTGACTAGAATTTCGTGTAGATCCTCTTGGTGCTCTTTAACTTGCTGTTTAACAAATTCAACTTAATTTTTGTTTAGATCTGCACCAACTTCGAAACTTGCATATGAGGACTTACCGGAATTGTTATATGTTGTTTCCGGCCTCATTTAAACTTGCTTTGTTGTGTTGCCCTTGTATGCATCATCTCTTGCCATGAGTAGCTTCATGTAGTCTTGTCTTGCATCATGCTTGGTTGAGCATCATGTCATGTCTATGTGTGGTGTGTTTACCATGTTGTGTGCTTCTTCTCGATAGTTCCCATTTCGTTGCGATCGTGAGGATTCGTTCGTCTACGCTTGGTTCGTCTTTGTGGCTTCATCTTCTTCATGGACTCATTCTTCTTCCTAGCGGGATTTCAGGCAAGATGACCGTCACCTTGGATCTCATTACTATCATTGCTATGCTAGTTGCTTCGTTCTATCGCTATGCTGCGCTTCCTATCACTTGTTCTTCAAGCCTCCCCAAATTGCCATGTCAGCCTCTAACCTTTTCACCCTTCCTAGCAAACCATTGCTTGGCTATGTTACCACTTTTGCTCAGCCCCTCTTATAGCGTTGCTAGTTGCAAGTGAAGATGAAGATTGCTCCATGTTCGATTATGTTTATGTTGGGATATCACAATATCTCTTGTGTTATTAATGCATCTATATACTTGGTAAAGGGTGGAAGGCTCGGCCTTATGCCTGGTGTTTTGTTCCACTCTTGCCGCCCTAGTTTCCGTCAAATCGGTATTATGTTCCCAGATTTTGCGTCCCTAACGCGGTTGGGTGATTTATGGGACCCCCTTGACAGTTCGCCTTGAATAAAACTCCTCCAAAAAGGCCCAACCTTGGTTTTACCATTTGCCTCACCTAGCCTTTTCCCTTGGGAGTCGCACATCCCGAGGATCATATTTATTTTAGCCCCCCCGGGCCAGTGCTTCTCCAAGTGCTGGTCCAATCCGAGCGATGTCCGGTGCCCCCCTGGGCAACCAGGGTCTATGCCAACCCGACGTCTTGCTCATCCGGTGTGCCCTGAGAACGAGATATGTGCAGCTCCTATCAGGATTTGTCGGCACATAGGGCGGCTTTGCTGGTCTTGTTTTACCATTGTCAAAATGTCTTGTAAACCGGGATTCCGAGACTGATCGGGTCTTCTTGGGAGAAGGAATATCCTTCGTTGACCGTGAGAGCTTGTGATGGGCTAAGTTGGAACACCCCTGCAGGGTATAAACTTTCGAGAGCCATGCCCGCGGTTATCTGGCAGATGGGAATTTGTTAACGTCCAGTTGTAGAGAACTTGACACTTGACTTAATTAAAACGCATCAACCGCGTGTGTAGCCGTGATGGTCTCTTTTCGGCGGAGTCCAGGAAGTGAACACGGTTTTGGTTATGTTTGACGTAAGTAGGAGTTCAGGATCACTTCCTGATCATTGCTAGCTTCACGTCCGTTCCGTTGCTTCTCTTCTCGCTCTTATTTGCGTATGTTAGCCACCATATCATGCTTAGTCGCTACTGCAACCTCACCACTTTACCCCTTCCTTAACCATTAAGCTTTGCTAGTCTTGATACCCATGGTAATGGGATTGCTCAGTCCTCATGGCTCACAGACTACTACAACAACAGTTGCAGGTGCAAGTTATGTGATGATCATGACGTGAGAGTGGTGTTTGCTTGTTCTGGAGTTCTTCTTCTGCTTCTTCTTCGATCAGGGGATAGGTTCCAGGTCGACAGCCTGGGCTAGCAAGGTGGACGTCGTTTGAGTTTCTATTTGTGTTTCATCCGTAGCCGGATGGTGCTCTTTCGTAAGATGATGTTTTATTCGTGTGGCATTGTATGCCTTTTGTATGTATCCCCATCTATATTGTAATGTTGATGCAATGATATCCACCTTGCATAAGTGTATCAATATGCAGTTCTATCCTTGGTGGGACCTTCGAGTCTTTTTAGGATAGTATTGCATATTGGGCGTGACAAGTTGGTATCAGAGCCTCGACCGACCATAGGAGCCCCCTTGTTTGATTGTGTAGTTTGGCCGTTGTCGAGTCTAGAAGAAAAACTATTTTCGGAGTCTAGTTATATCGGAGAGTAGGAATTCTTTTTACTCCTCAGGCCCTTCGTCGCTCTAGTGAGGAATCTTGACGTAGGTGTTTTGACTCACTCCTCTTCACCTTCAGAATTTTTTCTTTAGGATCACGCAGTTGGTTTTCCGGTCGTTGGTTCTCATCTCTTTTCATCTGGTGCATTTCTGGTCAAGTTGACTCGACCCTCTTCATCTTTGCAAGTTCAATCCTCAGTTGGATCTCAACGAAGTTGTTCCTCTACCCTCAGTTGCTTTATTTTCCCACCCGCCCATCCCTTTTCATCTTGGAGCCGGAGTCTGTAATCGAGTATCCATCCTACTCGTGCGAAGTCTTTGCTTTCTTTCCTCAATAATTTCAACCGGTGTTTTCTCTTCAAGTTATTCGTCGATTCCTCATTCAAGTTGCCTGTGTTTTTTCCCGCCCCCACTCTTTTATTCCCGGAGCCTGAGCCTTTATTCGAGTAATCAAGTTCATTCGTGCGGAGTATCTTCAGTCTTTCCTCAATTGTCTTCACCGGTGAAGTCTCGTCTAGTTCATCATTGTTCGTTGCATTTTCTTTCCGGTGGATCCAATTCAAGTTTTCGGTGTTGATCGTATTCTTTTCCTTGACCGAAGTGTTTTCCCCTTGCTCGTTCCTCCTCTCGGCATTCTATTATCCCAGAGTGTTGAAGACATCTCAGAAGATTCGTGGTTGCATCCAATTATTTCGAGGTTGTCACCTCATTCAAATCTTTCAGTCATTCCGGTGCATCATTCCTCATTAAGCAATCATTTCCAACAGTGTTTCTTTTTAGTGGGCCCTAACCCACAGGTCTTTTCCCAGGATCTTACCTGACTCTTCTAATTTCCCGGAGCTATTCTCAAATCCCTTTCGAAGTTTGACGTAAGTATGAATTTCATTAGGCAGATGCCTTTCCAAGATAAATTTCAAATCATTTTCATTGTTGGCTCAACCTCTTCACTTTTCATTCTCCCGGAGTATCTCAGTAATTTTTGGTAGTGTTTCTCGTCGTCATTTGAAGACCAAAGAAGAGTTTTCCCTCTAAATCTTGTCCGTTCTCTCGAGGTTTTGTGGTTCTAGCTTCATGTTATCCGCTTGAATTATTCCATCTGTCAGATATTCCTTTTGTAACCCATCCGGAGTATGTCAGGAGTTGTTTTTCCATTTCTTTTCACCGGAGGCCATCATTCCAGAAGAATTCTTTGTCCTCACATTTCAGCTACCGTTATCCAATTATCCCGGTGCTTCGTTAAAGTGTTCTTTAATCAGCTCATGATCTCATCGTTCTTTTACATCTAAATCCCCTCTAGCATATTGGTTCGTCTAATTCTTCCCGGTGATTCATTCTCTTTCATCAGTCATTTTCGAATTCTTACGATGGTTCGTTCAAGATTCTTTTCTTTGATTATCATATTAATTCATTCGTTCTTTTCAATCCTACCGGTGGTTCATGAAGACTTTCTCAAGTTTTGCGCCATATTCCCCTTAATCCTTTTTCAACAAGAATAAGTAGTATGGAAAATCCATTGCTTTTGTCATCAATTTAATTTGATGAAGGATAAGCATACAATAAATCTTGTTCTTATTTCACCCAAGTGAGTAATCCCTTCCTTCGGAGTTTGTTCTTGATGAATAAATTCTAGTTCCAAGTATTTTCATCTTTTCTTTTCCGGAGTTCAAATTTCCTCGGCCATTTTGTCGGAACCTCCATTTAAGTCACCGCAAGCTTTAATCTTATTCTTTCATCCTTCATTTTATTTTGTCATCCTTTCATTACGGGAGTTCTTCACGGTGGCTCGTCATGATTTAATTCATTCCTCAAGTGTTCATCAAGATTCTTATCGAAGGAGATCAAGTATCTTTCCTTCTTGCTTTTGAAGTTTAATTAAATCTCTGTATTCTTTTGAAGTGGAGTTTTGCATTTCTTCGTTCTTCTAAGTTATCCAATCATTTCCGTTTGTGGCTGGTTATCACCTTATGATCTTGAGATGTTACCTATAAGACCACAACAAGCTTATACTTTCGTTGTTGATTTTCTCAACAACTCCATTCAATCATTCCTTCTAAGTTCTTTTCATTCTATTTCTATTCTTCCGGAGGCATTGCGCTGTTCATCTCATCAAGTGCCATCCCATCTTGTGAAGTTCATGTTCTAATCCTTCCATTATCAGCCAGAGTGCCGCCGCAATTTAAATGTTCTTATTCCTTTTTCTATATTGTTCTAACCGGAGTGCTTTCAGAGTCTATCTTATTCCTTAAGCTTTTGATTCTTGTCATACTCGTCATTCCTCTTTTCTACCCGAGTTCTCTCGACTTTGTTATTCTTCTTTCTTGTGGTCTTGCTTCACCTCTTCCTCTTTCTCTTCCGTCTCGTTCCTAAGATCTCGGGACGAGACCTCTTGTTAGTGGAGGAGAGTTGTAACGCCCCGGAACCGATGCGCCAGGTGTCTGCCAGCTATTCGCCGTCGTTGCCATGTCATTGCTTTCGTGTTGCATTATCTCATGTCATCATCTGCATGTTTTTCAAAACTTGCATCCGTTCGGGTCCTCCCGGTTCTCTCCGTTGTCCGTTAGGAGTCCAGACACACTCGCACGCACCCGTCGCCCCCTCTCGGACCTTGTTTTGTGAGCGGGAGAAAAACGTTCTCGGAATGGGCCGAGATTTGCCGAGTGGCCTTGGTATAGCACCGGTAGACCGCCCGTCAAATTTCGTTCCATTTGGAGGTCGTTTGATACCCCAACGGTTAACCGCGTAGCCCGAAACCCCCTTCTCTTTGCAGCCCAGCCCCTCTTCACCACAGCCCATGAGCCCATCCAAATCCCCTCCATGCTCTCGGTTGTTCGATCACGATCATGTGGGCGAAAACCGCACCTCATTTGGACACACCTAGCTCCCTCTACCTATATAAACTTCCCCTCCCCCGAAATTTGCGGATGAAACCACCCCTAACCCTAGCTCCTCCCTCCCCACGCCGCCGGACATGTCCATCTCGTTGCCGGACGTGTCCGCCACCGCCCCGCAGCGAATCCGGCCGCGCCACCTGTCCTTCGCCACCGTCCCCGCGCCGCCGGCCCGCAGAGCCCATCCCGGGCCCGCGCGGGCCCAGATCCCGCCGCCGCCTGGCCCGTGGCTCGCCGCCCGTTGCTCTGCCCCTCCGCCGCGGCCGCCCGCCGCCCGGCGCGCCTCGCTGCCTGCGCCGGCCTGGTCCACCGCCGCGCGTCCGCCGGAGCGGCGTCCCTCCCGCCACCTCCGCCGCGCCCCTCGTCAGGGCCTTCCCGCTGCCCGCCGGCGCCTCCTCGCCTCCCGCCAGCGACCGCCCGCAGCTCCTCGTCGCCCCCCCCGCCGTCCCGTCGTCTCTCCAGCGCTGGCCACCACCTCCTCGTCGCCGGTGCGCGCCGCCGCCTCCTTGCCGCCCGGCAGGAGCTCGTGCCGACTCGACTTCCGCGCCGGCCGCCGCCCGGAGCTCGCCTCCCCTCGCGCCGCCATTCCCCGCTCGTCGCCGGTGCTCCTCCGATGAGAGCTCCTGCCGGATCCGGGAGTGGACGAGATCCACCACTCCCCCTATCCAAACGGGCGTCCCCGCTTCGGATCTCTCCATCCCGCACGGCTCCGTCCCGATTTCGCGGGATGAGAATTTTTTCCAAGTCCCAGCATTCTAACATCATGTGTGCATACTGTGGTGTGCGTATCTTTGTGCCTGGTGATCCAAATTGAGTGTATGATATATCAAATTGTTCATCATGAGATACTCTTTATTTAATTCTATTGTGCCATGCTTGTTTGAGTCCATCTTTATGCCCTAATCATTGTTTCAAGAGTGCTATATGATGTTAACTGCGGTCTATTAACAGAACTTGGTGATTTGTCTTTTTCATTGTCTATTTAAAGTGGTGCAACCAATATATTTTTGTTAGTCCTGTAGCGAGTGCATCGAGATCGTGAAGTAGGGTAGTTGTTGTTGCTGTTTTGCTAGGCTGAAACTGTTACATCATGATGCTATGTAAACCTGCTGCTACAAGTCATTCTCTGCATAATCTGGAGATGTTCACTAAGGATGTTTTGTTATACCTGTTATGCTATATCCATCCATAGCCTTGGTTGCATTTATAGCCTGGTGTAACTTGTTGTAATCTTGCTCCAAACTTGCTAAATAATGTTGCTGTCAGCCTGTTAACATTAAGTTCAGTTTTGCCATGTGTTTTTCTAGTGATCCATGCACCCTATGAACTTGCTCTTGCCATTATTAGCTTCATAAACATATCTTCTTACTGTTGATTACCTTGTCATGCCATGTATTGCTCTGTGGTGAGTTGTACAAGCTCACAAACATGCCTACTTATTGCTGTTTCTGCCATGTCTGAATCTGTCATATCATTTGCCATGTTTGCATGGATCCTACCATCTTTTCTGTTGATCTTTGGAATAAGCTCAGTAAGGGAGTTTCGTTCTTTTTCTTTAGTATTAGCATGACATGCCGTTGTTTGCCATGATAAGTTCCTTTAGCATGTTGTTTCATAGCTCTAAACATTGCAATCTGATGTTATTTCTGCCAAGTCTGTAACTGTTATTATTTGCAATCTTGCCATGTCCTTTTGAGCACGTTATAATGTTTTCTGGAGATAGCTCAGTGTTCATGTTTTGTCATGCTTTACGTGTACTTCATGCCCATTGCTTTTGTTTTCACGTTGAGATGCTGTAGCATATTTTTTTGATGCTTGCTAGATGCCTAGTTGCTGTTTTGGACAGCTTGTCCTTTAAACTTGTATAGAGTGTATGTGTTGAACCGTTGCTCCGTTTTGAGTGTGCTCTATATGAAACTTGCTTGATTTTGCATGAAGTTTCATATTATCATGTTTCATCAATGTTTTGAGAGCGTTTGCTTGATGTTTGTATGCATTTTGCAACAATGCGATGTTTAACTTGTTTTGCTCATATCTTTTAGGCCGTAGCTCCGAACTAAATGAACATTATATGTAACTTGACTAGAATTTCATGTAGATCCTCTTGGTGCTCTTTAACTTGCTATTTAACAACTTCAACTTAATGTTTGTTCAGATCTGGACCAACTTCGAAACTTGCATATGAGGACTTACTGGAATTATTATATGTTGTTTTCGACCTCATTTAAACTTGCTTTGTTGTGTTGCCCTTGTATGCATCATCTCTTGCCATGAGTAGCTTCATGTAGTCTTGTCTTGCATCATGCTTAGTTGAGCATCATGTCATGTCTATGTGTGGTGTGTTTACCATGTTGTGTGCTTCTTTTCGATAGTTCCCGTTTCGTTGCGATCGTGAGGATTCGTTCGTCTATGCTTGGTTCGTCTTCGTGGCTTCATCTTCTTCATGGACTCGTTCTTCTTCCTAGCAGGATTTCAGGCAAGATGACCGTCACCTTGGATCTTATTACTATCATTGCTATGCTAGTTGCTTCGTTCTATCGCTATGTTGCACTTCCTATCACTTGTTCTTCAAGCCTCCCCAAATTGCCATGTCAGCCTCTAACCTTTTCACCCTTCCTAGCAAACCATTGCTTGGCTATGTTCCCGCTTTTGCTCAGCCCCTCTTATAGCATTGCTAGTTGCAGGTGAAGTTGAAGATTGCTCCATGTTGGATTATGTTTATGTTGGGATATCACAATATCTCTTGTATTATTAATGCATCTATGTACTTGGTAAAGGGTGGAAGGCTCGGCCTTATGCCTGGTGTTTTGTTCCACTCTTGCCGCCCTAGTTTCCGTCATATCGGTATTATGTTCCCGGATTTTGCGTGCCTAACGCGGTTGGGTGATTTATGGGACCCCCTTGACAGTTCGCCTTGAATAAAACTCCTCCAGCAAGGCCCAACCTTGGTTTTACCATTTGCCTCACCTAGCCTTTTTCCCTTGGGAGTCGCGCATCCCGAGGGTCATCTTTATTTTACCCCCCGGGCCAGTGCTTCTCCAAGTGCTGGTCCAAACGGAGCAATGTCCGGCGCCCCCTGGGCAACCAGGGTCTATGCCAACCCGACGTCTTGCTCATCCGGTGTGCCCTGAGAATGAGATATGTGCAGCTCCTATCGGGATTTGTCGGCACATCGGGCGGCTTTGCTGGTCTTGTTTTACCATTGTCAAAATGTCTTATAAACTGGGATTCTGAGACTGATCGGGTCTTCCTGGGAGAAGGACTATCCTTCATTGACCGTGAGAGCTTGTGATGGGCTAAGTTGGGACACCCCTGCAGGGTATAAACTTTCGAGAGCCGTGCCCGCGGTTATGTGGCAGATGGGAATTTGTTAACGTCCGGCTGTAGAGAACTTGACACTTGACTTAATTAAAACGCATCAACCGTGTGTGTAGCCGTGATGGTCTGTTTTCGGCGGAGTCCGGGAAGTGAACACGGTATTGGGTTATGTTTGACGTAAGTAGGAGTTCATGATCACTTCTTGATCATTGCCAGCTTCACGTCCGTTCGGTTGCTTCTCTTCTCGCTCTTATTTGCGTATGTTAGCCACCATATCATGCTTAGTCGCTGCTGCAACCTCACCACTTTACACCTGGCTTACCGATTAAGCTTTGCTAGTCTTGATACCCATGGTAATGGGATTGCTGAGTCCTCGTGGCTCACAGATTACTACAACAACAGTTGCTGGTGCAAGTTATGTGATGATCATGACGCGAGAGCGATGTTTGCTTGTTCTGGAGTTCTTCTTCTGCTTCTTCTTCGATCAGGGGATAGGTTCCAGGTCGGCAGCCTGGGCTAGCAGGGTGGATGTCGTTTGAGTTTCTGTTTGTGTTTCATCCGTAGCCGGATGGTGCTCTTTTGTAAGATGATGTTGTATTCGTGTGGCATTGTATGCCTTTTGTATGTATCCCTATCTATATTGTAATGTTGATGTAATGATATCCACCTTGCAAAAGCGTATCAATATGCGGTTCTATCCTTGGTGGGACCTTCGAGTCTTTTTAGGATAGTATCGCATATTGGGCGTGACATCGCATCACCCTAAGATAGACAGGGTGGTAGTGGTGTCACGTGCTCGTCTCGGCGTCCGTTGTTGCTACCACGATGACGTCCGCGTCGACTCGCGTTTCCCTAACATAGACAGGGTGGAAGTTCTGTCATGTGCTCGTCTCGGCGTCCGTCGTTGCTACCGCGATGACGTCTGCCTCGACTCGTGTTACCCTAAGATAGACAAGGTGGCAGTGGTGTCACATGCTCATCTAGGCATCCGTCGTCGCTATGGCGATGACGTCAGCCTCCATTCGCATTACCCTAAGACAGGGGTGGTGTCACGTGCTCGTCTCGGTGTCCGGCATCGCTATCGCCACGACGTCCGCCTTGACTCTTGTTACCCTAAGACAGGGTGGCAGTGGTGCCACGTGCTTGTATGGGTGTCCTTCGTCGCTACCGCGATGACCTCCGCCTCGACTCGCGCGACCCTAAGATAAACAGGGTGGCAGTGGTGTCACATGCTCGTCTCGGCGTCCATCCTCTCTTCCACGACGACATCCGTCTCGATTCCCGTGACCCTAAGATAGACAGGGTGGCAGTGCTGTCATGTGCTCATCTCGGCATTGGTCATCGCTACTGCGACGATGTCTGCCTCGACTCGCGTGACCCTAAGATAGTCAGGATGGAAGTAATGTCACGTTCCCTTCTCGGCGTCCGTCGTCGCTACCGTGATGATGTTCGCCTCGACTCGCGTGACCCTAAGATAGATAGGGTGGCACTGGTGTCACATGCTCGTCTCGGCGTCCATCCTTGGTACTGCGACGATGTTCGCCTCGACTCACGTGAGCCTAAGATAAACAGGGTGGCCATGGTGTCACGTTCCTGTCTCGGCGTCCGTCGTTGCTACCGTGACAACATCCGCCTCAAATCGCATTACCCTAAGATAGACAAGGTGGCAGTGGTGTCACGTGCTCGTCTCGGCGTCCGTCGTTGCTATCGCGACGACGTACGCCTCCACTCGCGTTACCCTAAGACAGGGTGGCAGTGGTGTCACGCCCTCGTCTCGGCGTCTGTATTCACTATCGCGACAACGTCCACCTTGACTCGCGTTACCCTCAGAAAGGTTGGCAGTGGTGTCACATGCTCGTCTCGGCGTCCGTTGTCGCTACCGCGACGACGTCCGCCTCGACTCGCGTGACCCTAAGATAGACAGGGTGGCAGTGGTGTCACGTGCTTATCTCGGCTTCCGTTGTTGCTACCGCGATAACATCCGCCTCAACTCGCATTACCCTAACATAGACAGGGTGGAAGTACTGTCATGTGCTCGGCTCGGCGTCCGTCGTTGCTACCGCTACGATGTCTGCCTCAACTCGCGTAACCCTAAGATAAACAGGGCGGTAGTGGTGTCACGTGCTCGTCTCGGTGTCCGTCGTCGCTACCGCAACGACGTCTGCCTTGACTCGCGTTACCCTAAGATAGACAAGGTGGTAGTGGTGTCATGTGCTCATCTAGGCGTTCGTTGTCACTATCGCGACGACGTCAGCCTCCTTTCGCGTTACCCTAAGACAGGGTGTCAATGGTGTCACGTGCTCGTCTCGGAGTCCGTCATCGCTATCGCCACAACGTCCGCCTCGACTCTTGTTACCCTAAGACAGGGTGGCAGTGGTGTCACGTGCTCGTCTGGGTGTCCATCATCGCTACCGCAACGACATCCGCATCAACTCGCGTGACCCTAAGATAAACAGGGTGGCAGTGGTGTCACATGCTTGTCTCATCGTCCATCGTCTCTACCGCGATGACATCTGCCTCGACTCGTGTGACCCTAAGATAGATAGGATGGAAGTGCTGTCACGTGCTCATCTCGGCATAGGTCGTCGCTACCACAATGACGTTCGCCTCGACTCGCATGACCCTAAGATAGATTGGGTGGCAGTGGTGTCATGTGCCCGTCTCGGAGTCCATCGTCGCTATCGTGATGACGTCCACCTCGACTCGCGTGACCCTAAGATAGACAGGGTGGCAGTTGTGTCACGTGTCAGGGTCCGTTGTTGCTACCGTGACGACGTCCCCCTCGAATCGCATTACCCTAAGATAGACAAGGTCGCAGTGGTGTCACGTGTTTGTCTCAGCGTCCATCATCGCGACCTCCACTCACGTTACCCTAAGACAGGGTGGTACTGGTGTCGCGTCCTCGTCTCGGCGTCCTTAGTCGCTATCGCGACAACATCCACCTCGACTCGCATTACCCTCAGACAGGGTGGCAGTTGTGTCACATGCTCGTATCGGCGTCCTTCGTCGCTACCGCGACGACGTCCACCTCAACTTGTGTAACCCTAAGATAGACAGGGTGGCAGTGGTGTCACGTGCTCGTCTCGCAGTCCGTCGTCGCTACCGCGATGACGTCCGCCTCGACTCATGTAACCCTAAGATAGACTGGGTGCCAGTGGTGTCACGTGTTCGTCTCGGCGTCCGTCGTTGCTACCGCGACGACGTCTGCCTCGACTCGCGTTACCCTAAGATAGACAGGGTGGTAGTGGTGTCACATGCTCGTCTTGGTGTCAGTCGTTGCTAACGCGACGACGTCCACCTCGACTCGTGTTACGCTAAGAAAGGATGGCAGTGGTGTCACGTGCTCGTCTTGGCGTCTGTCGTCACTATCGCGATCATGTCTGCCTCGACTCGTGTTATGCTAACACAGGGCGGCGGCAGTGTCACGTGCTCGTCTTGGTGTCCGTCGTCGCTACCGTGACGACGTCCGTCTCGACACGCATGACCCTAAGATACACAGGGTGGCCGTGGTGTCACGTGCACCTCTCGGCGTCCGCCGTCGCTACCGTGATGACGTCCGCCTCGACTCGTGTGACCCTTAGATAGATAGGGTGGCAGTGGAGACACGTGCTTATCTCGGCGTCTGTTGTCGCTACCACGACGACGTCCGCCTCAATTGGCGTTATGCTAAGACAGGGTGGTGATGGTGTCACATGCATGTCTCGGCGTCCGTCGTCACTACCACGATGGTGTCTGTCGTCGCAACCGCGATGACGTCCGCCTGGACTCACATGACCCTAAGATAGAAAGGGTGGCAGTGGTGTCACGTGCTCGTCTCAGCGTCCTTCATTGCTACCGCGATGACGTTCGCATCGACTCGCTTTACCCTAACATAGACAGGGTGGAAGTACTGTCATGTGCTTGCCTCAGCGTCCGTCGTCGCAACTGCGATGACGTCCGCCTCGACTCGCGTTACCCTAAGATAGACAAGGTGGCAGTGGTGTCACGTGCTCATCTAGGCATCCGTCGTCGCTATCGCGATGTGTCGGTGTACTAAAGTAGGGGTACCTTAGTACCCCGAACTTGTGCACGGGCAGTCGCAGCGACCCGCGGCAGGGCTTGCCGGGCATCCGCCAAGATCCTCGACGGCTGCTTAGATGCCATTCAAGAACAGAGTACTCAAGCTAAAGCCCCGGCAAGAGGAGCCTGTCGGGGAAGCCAACCAAAGCCCCGGCAAGAGGAGCCTTCCGGGAAGGCCAACCAAGGCCCCGGCAAGAGGAGCTTGCCGGGAAGGCCAACCAAGGTGTCGCGGCGGAGCTGGGAGGCCACGAGCACCTATGGGGCAGGAAGGCCCCTTTGTTTGTCCGGCAAGGGAGCGGAGGGCGCACGCAGAGCGGATCGAGGCGAGGGAGCGCGCGGGGGATTTTTACCCAACTTCGGAGCTCTCCGGAGAGATAAAACTCCTACTGCTGCTTTGTGTGTTGTATTTGTTCTTGCTCGACAGAGCGGGCGTGGCGTCGAATCAGCCGGACCCCAAGCTGTGGAACCCCAAATTCCGAACCTCCCAACCCCCTCGACGTGCGCATGGGCCTCCTTTTTATAGGCTAAACGGGTCACCGACAGGTGGCAGCGTAGGAAGAGGGGTAGAAAGGTAAAAATGCGGGTTGGTACAACTACTACCAACAGTGTCCCCTACCTAACTCTGACAGCAGGGGACAAGGGCATTTAATGCCCGTCCGGTCGCCCCAACAGTGCAAGGAAACGACCGTTAGAGGCGCCACCGATCGCCACGATGGCCTCCTTGTCAGCTCCTTTTGCCACCTCGCACCGCATGGCTGCACAGCGCCTTGCCACATGCTCCTGGGATAGTCCTGGGGTGACACGTCGTTGGATGCGCTGGAGCTCGGGTGCAGAGTGGCAGCCTTGCCGCGGCAAGCGCCTTGCCGCGGCCCTTGTCTTGTCGCACTAGCGAGCTTGCCGCTCGCCGGGCCTTGCCGGGACGCGCGGGGCGTCGCGGCAAGTTCCTTGAAGTGCCTTGGTTAGCCTTCCCGGCAAGCTCCTCTTGCTGGGGCCTTTGTCCTTCCCGGCAAGCTCCTCTTGCCGGGGCCTTGTATTCTTCCCGGCCAGCTTCTCTTGCCGGGGCCTTGGTTGGCCTTCCCGGCAAGCTCCTCTTGCCGGGGCCTTGGTTGGCCTTCCCGGCAAGCTCCTCTTGCCGGGGCCTTGGCTTGAGTACTCTGCTCTTGAACGGCGTCAAAGCGGCCGTCGAGGATCTCGGCGGATGCCCGGCAAGCCCTGCCGTGGGTCGCTGCGACTGCCCGTGCACAAGTTCGGGGTACTAAGGTACCCCCTACTTTAGTACACCGACAGGAGCCCCGGGCCTGGGCCATACACGGTGCCGAGCGCTGTTGGGCCAGGCCCAAAACAGTGCACGGGCACGCGCGGCCTAGGTCCACACTAAATCTAACTCTACGCCCACCACGCCCCCCCCCCCCCCCCCCGCAACGGCACGCGTCAAACGCGGCGTCGTGGGAGAGATCGTGGGCAATTTTTTAACCCAGGGAATGCGTAACGTCCGCATCCCCTGTTTATAAGCAGAGGAAACAGGGCCATTCCCCCACCTTCGCCACTTGCGGTTCCTTCCTTCGAAAGCTCCGCCGCCCCCCTCCGCTTCCCAAGCCGAAAGAGAGCAGCGCTCCGCCGCCCATCGCCGCCGTCGCCGCCGCCGTCCTCGCCTTCCCCCACGGCTTCCGCCATGGCTCCGAAGACCGGGAAGGCTGCAAAGGCTGCGAAGGCTGCGAAGTCGGCCGAGGCGCTGGAGCTTGAGGCGCTCCGCAAGAAGCGAGTGCTTTTCAACCCTGAGCTCACCCGGCAGGCGCTGCGGGAGGAGTTCTACCTCTTCTGGTCGACGGAGACGCGGGCACATCCGCGCACGCAGGTGCTTTCCGCTGAGGCTTCCAAATCGAAAAAGTGCCCCAGAGGTTATTACTTCTTTCCTGTGTTCTTCTATTGCGGGCTCTGCCCGCCTTTTTCCGATTTTTTCTACGACATCATGAACACCTACGGGTTTCATCTTCTTGATTTCACCCCCAACGCCGTTCTGACAATGGCGGTTTTCGCACACCTCTGCGAGAACTTTGTCGGCATCCTCCCCAATGTCGCTCTTTTTCGCCATTATTTTTCCCCTCGTGCCGAGAAAGGGGAGCCACTGGCTAGCGGAATCGCCTGGACCTCCCGGATCGGCATGAAGGAGGTGTACTTGGCGGGCGAGCTCCGCAGCAAGTGGGACGAGTGGAGGGCGGAGTGGTGTTGGATCTGTGATGCCGATCCGCAGCCGTTCACCAAGTTGCGCCAGACCCGGGTGGTGCGTGGCGGCGATTGGAGCGCTCTGTCGCCGGATGACGCCAAGCTGAAGATTGCCACCACCCGAATCCTCCGGCTCAAGCATGCCGGGCTTACAGCGGGGGTGGTTGGCGCGGATTTCTTTCGCCGTCGCGTCGCCCCCCTGCAAAAGAGGGGGAGGCCCGCCTGGTTGTTTGGCGGCCCGGCGGACTTCATGAGGCTGCGCCCAGGCCTCAACTTCAACTTCACCGTCCTGGAGCTTGACGCGATGCTGAGGGAGCTGTTCAAGCATGACGCCAATCATCCATAATGGTTCAAGTTGCTGCAGGGCGTCGTCCCCTTATGCAACAACTCCCGGCGCGATCGCATCTGCGCAATGATGCCAGAGTGCGACTCGCACGGGATAAGTGCCACTTGGATAGAGCCCGCCGCCGAGGACGTGCAGTGATTCTTCGATAATTTGACGGAGGCAGTGGTCAACCCCGACGAGCAGAAGCTTCTCACCCGCGCCACCACCGCCGATGAGATGGTGTACATTGCCACTAGGGCCGAAGAGGCGGCAGCAGCCGCTGCCGCGGGCGAGTTCGGCTTCACGTTGGCGGAGGCGACCGAGGCGGCAAGTCTCGCCGATTGGGAAGAGCTTGTCGAAGAGGCCGCTGGTGAGGGGGAGCCCGAGGCCGAAACGAGCGAGCCTGCCGGGGGCGCGAGCGGCCAGCCGTCTTCGAGCAGCTTGCCGCAGGCGGAGCCCCCAGCGCGGCCCCAATTCCAGCCGAGAAGACGCCTCCGTCGAGTTGGAGATGCGGCAGAGGAGCAGGCCAGCCAGCAACCGCGGCGCCGTGGGACACGGCTTGCCGCGGGAGGGTCCCAGGCCGCGCCGGCAACCGAGGCGGGGTCTTCCCGGGCCGCCACGCCTGATCCCACCGCAGCCCCCGGCAAACACCGAAGGGAGCCTACTCCCCCATCACACCGCGCAGAGAGGGTACCGGACTTCGACCTCTCCGCGCTGAGCTCCGATGATGATGAAGAGGAGGAGGAGGAGGAGGAGGAGTGATGCTTTCTTTTCACTGTTCTTGATCTTTGTTATTGTTTGTCTTGTATCTGATTTGCTTCCCTCTGAATTCATGTTCCATTTCAGGACTCTTGCCGAGAGGGCGGCGAAAAGGGCCAGGATTCCTGTGGTTGTCATCGAGGACGATCCTGCTGTGACTGCAGAAGACACGTCCGAGACCACCTTGACGGACCTGATTCCTTCTCCTCGCGGCAGCCCCCAGCACAGCCCCCAGCGTAAGTGTTTGATTTACTTCCGATTGTGGGGCACGCATGGGTGCTTCTTCTTTGGCTGGCATCTTGATTGTTGTTTTGCTCGTGTAGGAGCAGAGCAAGCCCATCAGGAGGAACCAGAAGCCGCTCCGGAGGTGCAGTCTGCTTCAACTGCGCCGCCAAGGGGCGACTTTCCGACAAGGGAGCGTTCTCCGGCAAGGGAGCGGTCCCCGGCAAGGGGCGGTTCCCCGGCGAGGGGTGGGACCAGTGAGTCTTTAGTGGCGGAGCCCACAGTCACAGAGCCCAGCACAGGTAACCTTCCTTGTCAGAAATCTTCCCTTGGGTCCTTCTTCTGATCTTCTTTTTTGGATATGTGCTTGACTCTTCCTTCCTCTTCCTATCCTCAGATCCCCCTCTTGTAGACCTAATGGAAACCGAGGCTGCCGGAGAGGAAGGCGCACGCGGCAACACTGAAGATGCCGCCGCTGGCAAGGAAGAGGCCGGTACTGATGATCCCGCCGACGAGGAGGCCGCCAAGGCTGCTGGCACAGGAGCCGGCGAGGGATCCGGTGATCACACTGATGACCCGGAGGACGCAGGAGCGCAAGGCACTACACCGTCCGCCGACCCCTCCGCCGCTGATGCAGCGCCGAGCTTCGAGGAGCCCCAGCCAGGCGCTTACTTGAAGGCTGGCGAGGGCGTGTACATCAAGCTTCCCTAGGCGTCGAGCTCCAGGGCACCGGTGGAGGGAGAGGAGTTTGACGGAGAAGTGCTCGCCTCCGCTGGGCTGGCAGTGGTTGACGAGCCAAGCAGCAGCAGCGGCGAGTCCGAAGAGGAGCAGCTGCTCCGAAAGCTGGTGTCACTTTATCGCGCCCGGCAAGCAAAGCTCGAGTCCCGGGAAGCGCTTGTCGTGCGGGCGGGAGTTGACATGGAAAAGCACGCGGAGGAGCTCAAGAGCCGCAACCAGGAGGCCCTCCGGTCCATTGCCGAGGAGAGGGCACAGCTCGAGGAGGCGAAGAAGGCGTTCCTCCTGGAGAAGGCTGAAGCCGAAGAGCAGCAGAGGCTCACCGCCGAGGAGCTGTCCAAGCGGGATGGTGAGCTGATACAGAAGAAGGTGAACTTGGACAACCACGAAGAGGAGCTCGCCGCCCGGGAGCAATCGCTTGGCGGGGCACTCAAGGAGGCAAAGGATGCCGCCGCGGCTGCTGAGGCCGCCAAGAAGGAGTTGGAAGTGAAGGCAACGCAGCTGGAGGCGGTCGTGAAAAGGAAGGACGAAGAGCTTGCCGCACTCCAGCGCGAACGCGAGAAGGATGCGCGCGCCCATGGCGATCTGCAAGTTCAGCTTGCCGAGAAGATCAAGGAGCTGAACGCCGCCAAGGACTCGAACGCCGGCCTTGAGCTGAAACTGGCCACCTTGACGGAGACGCTGGACGCCGCCAAGAAGCGAGAATATGTCTTGAGGAAAGATCTCAAGGGCAACAAAGAGCTGCTGACGAGGGCCACCGAGGCTCAAAACGCCTTCAAGGTCATGGTGGAGCTCTGGACGGAGGGCCTCGTCAACATTGCTGCATCCATCGACGAGGAGCTGGCGGAACTGGACTTGGCGGGCTTCGGGTACTCCACTGACGAAAATCTCCCGCCTAGCGCCAGGCTCACTCTTTTCTTCAAGGGCGTGGCGACAGCCCTCCGGCAACTCTGGGAAAGGATCCCGAAGAAGTTGGCGGACGAGTCGCGCGCGATCTGCGCCAAGGTCTTGGAGAAGGTGTTGGTGAAGATACTCTTCCGCAACCCGAGCCTCGACCTCACCCGCGTCCTCAAGAGACTGCCGGCGGGCGCCGATCTTGAAGAACTCAAAGCCATCGTCACACCCATTGTGGACAAGGTGAATGAGGTCAAGAGGGTTGACGGCGAGCATGTGGATTAGACCATCTTTCTCCACCTTTCCTTGTCGCCGTTTATCTAAGTCATGGGACAATTTAGTCAGTGGCGCAACAAGTTACTTTTGTAATATAACTTTACTCTGGGCAATGCTTGCTATGCTATCTCATTTACATGGTCCTTTCTTTGTATGTTCTTACCCTACGCTTTTAGGGAACTTGCCGGCACGGGCATGCTTGCCGCAAGTGCTGAGTGCGGAACATCAGCGGCTTGCTGGCGGTGCCGGAGCACGCTTGCCGCGGGCGCTGAGTGCGGGACATCAGCAGCCTGCTGGCGGTGCCGGTTCCGGCAAGAAACCTTGCCGCAACTAGTTGCAGCGCACTCAATTTGTTGAGTGGGCTCGAAAACAGCGTAAGGGCGCTTAGCGGCTCACTTAAGTTGCTGAGCGGACTCGAAGCAAAGTAAGGGCGCTTAGCAGTTCACTTAAGTTGTTGAGCCGACTCGAAACGAAGTAAGGGCGCAACCAGCTACGATGAGGTTCCTCCGCGCACAGGTTTTCCATACAAAGCAGAATCGTTCAAGGAGGATAGCTTAAAAATTTAAAAAAAATGATCGTGCTCAAACTTTGGCAACTTAGCTTTTTCTGTCGTTTGTGTCCTGGCAAGACTGCACTTCTTTGAACCACGCTCGGTCCACACCTTCATCCTCTCCTCTCCCCCCCCCCCCGTGAACTTGTGGGCGAAGGGACCTCCTTTTTGAGAACAAGAAAGGAGAGAAAATAATGGTATAGGGCCTTAGTGCTCGCTATTTCTTACCAGGGATAAGTGCTGCACAAAGTGTCAGGTAAAACATGCAAGAAAGAAAGAATGCATGAAATTTGACAAGATGTGCGGAGCACATGAACTTTATTTACGCACGGGATTTGCACCCGGCTTTGTACAAAGGGTTACATGCAACAGCGGCAAGGCTTGTACAAAAGTTAGTTGCCGGAACGGATTCCGGCAACCGCGCCTTATGGGTAAAACTTGCGAAGATGCTCTATGTTCCAGGAATTGCTCACCGGAAAGCCGTCTTCGGTCTCAAGGCGGACAACGCCGGGCCTAGTGACTCGTTTCACCCGATAAGGGCCTTCCCACTTCGGCGTCAACTTGTTGGAATTCTTGGCGGATTGAACAAGCCGAAGAACAAGGTCGCCTTCCTTGAAGCTTCTGGCATTAACTTTGCGGCTATGATAGCGACGCAAAGCTTGCTGATAGCGAGCAGCTCGCACAGCAGCCTGAAGACGATCTTCCTCGAGGAGCAGCGCGTCATCTTGCCGCAGCTGCTCTTGCTCAAGCTCATCATAAGCGAGCACTCGAGGTGACCCGTATGCGAGTTCCATGGGGAGAACTGCTTCTGCTCCATAGACAAGAGCAAAAGGTGTCTGGCCAGTGGCTCGATTTGGCGTCGTCCTGATCGACCAAAGAACCACCGGCAGCTCCTCGATCCAATTTTTTCCGCACTTGTGCTGCCTGTCGAAAGTTCTGGTCTTGAGCCCGCGCAGCACTTCAGCGTTTGCCCTCTCCGCTTGATCGTTGCTTCTCGGATGAGCAACAGAAGCGAAGAAGATCTTGGTGCCAAGATCTTGGATGTACTGCGTGAAGGTGCGGCTCGTGAATTGTGTGCCATTGTCGGTGATGATCCTGTTAGGGATTCCGACACGGCAAACAATTGACCTGAAGAACTTGACTGCTGACTGTGCTGTCACCTTCCTCACTGCCTCCACTTCCGGCCACTTTGTGAACTTGTCGATTGCAACGTATAAGTACTCAAAGCCCCCGACAGCTCGGGGGAAGGGGCCGAGTATATCGAGCCCCCAGACCGAAAATGGCCAGGATAAAGGGATTGTTTGGAGAGCTTGAGCTGGCTGATGAATCTGTTTGGAGTGGAACTGGCACGCTTCACACTTGGTTACTTGTGCAGTTGCATCCTAGAGGACTGAGGGCCAGAAGAAACCTTGCCGGAAGGCTTTGCCGGCAAGGGCTCTTGCGCCAATGTGGTGACCACATATGCCTCCGTGTATCTCCGCCAACAGCTCCTGTCCATCTTCCCAGGAAATGCATTTCAATTTTACTCCGTTGAATCTTTTTCTGTACAGTATGTCATCGACAAACTGGTACATACTTGATTGCCGGGCTACTTTTTCCGCTTCTTCCTGTTCCTCGGGAAGTTCTCCTATCTGAAGGAAATGGACGATCTGCTGTGCCCATGCCGGAGCTTGTGGCTCGACGACAAGGACTAAAGGCGCGAATGCTGCTGCGGGAACATCCGCTTCTACGGCAAGAATCTGGGATCTTGCCGGAGCGTGATGCTCCCCGGCAAGCGTGTTGGGACACAGCTTGTCGGGAGCGTCTGCTTCAACGAAACAAGCCCTGGGGCTTGTCGGAGCAGTCTGCTCCTCAGCACTCTCTGTGTTGATCCCGGGGACCTTCTTGGCCGCGGCTCCGAGGAGCTCTGCCGGAAGGTAGTCGCCAGCAATCAACTTCCTCTTCGTGCTCTGTCCAGTTGATGGTGTCACAGATGGCTGAGTCAGCTTGAGCACAAAGATCCCTGGTTCCACAGGCAACTTGAGTGTGGCACACTTTGACAGACTATCTGCGATGTCATTCCAAGCGCTTGGAACATGTTCCATTTGCAGGCCGTCAAAATGCTCCTCTAGCTTCCTCACTTCATCGATGTATGCCTCCATCAACGGACTCTGATAATCTTTGTTAACTTGGCGGACGACAAGCTGTGAATCACCCCTGACAATAAGCTTCTTGATCCCAAGTTCTGCCGCGATCCTGAGTCCGGCAAGCAAGCCTTCATACTCTGTAGTATTATTTGTTGCTTGCTCCTTGGGAAAGTGCATTTGGACTACGTACTTGAGGTGCTCTCCAGTGGGTGCGACAAGTAGTACGCCCGCACCGGCGCCTTGCAGCGAGAAGGCACCATCAAAATACATGATCCATTCCTTGCTAGCTTCCTTGACGGGGATGCTCCTCTCCGGAACTTCTTCATCAGGCGTTGGCGTCCATTCTGCTATGAATTCTGCCAAGGCTCGGCTCTGGATAGTTGAGGTACTCTCGAACTTGAGGCCAAAGCTTGACAATTCTAGTGCCCACTCGACAATCCTGCCTGTTGCTTCTGGATTCTGCAATATCCTCTTCAACGGAAAGCGAGTGACCACTGTGATCTCATGTGCTTGGAAGTAATGGCGCAGCTTCCTCGAGGCCATTAGGAGGCCGAAGAGCAATTTCTGCACGCCAGAGTACCTTGATTTGCTCAATGGCCTTGATCTTGTCGGGATTAGCTTCAATCCCCCTCTGGGACACAAAGAATCCGAGAAGCTTGCCGGAGGGAACTCCAAACACACACTTCTCGGGATTCAACTTGAGGTTGACCCTGCGTAGATTTGCAAAAGTCTCGTCCAAATCCTGGATCAAAGTCTCTTTGTTCTTGCTCTTGACCACTATGTCATCCATGTAAGCTTCTACATTTCTGTGCAGCTGTGGCTCAAAAGCATGACTGACTACTCTTGCAAATGTCGAACCAGCATTCTTTAGTCCGAAGGGCATTCATACGAAGCAGTACGTGCCACATGGAGTAATGAACGATGTTTTCTCTTCATCCTCTTCTGCCATGAAGATCTGATGATATCCTGAATATGCATCAAGAAATGAAAGCAGATCACATCCTGCCGTGGAGTCGACAATCTGGTCAATGCGCGGCCAGGGAAATGGATCCTTGGGACAAGCTTTATTAACATCAGTGAAGTCAATACAAAGCCTCCACTTCCCGTTTGCTTTGCGCACGACCACTGGGTTGGCTAACCACGTCGGATGGAGTACTCCTCGGACCAGGCCCGCTGCTTCCAACTTCCTGATCTCTTCTGCAATTAAATCTTGACGCTCTACTGCTTGTTTTCTGACTCTCTGCTTGACGGGCCGCGCGTGAGGACAGACGGCAAGGTGGTGCTCAATTACTTTCCTGGGAACACCGGGGATGTCATATGGTTGCCATGCAAACACATCAACATTCGCCCGGAGGAAAGCAATGAGCGCGCTTTCCTATTTAGGATCAAGCGTGGCACTGATGGTGAAGGTGCCACCAGTGCCGTCCTCCTTGGCGGCCACTTTCTTGGTCTCTGGTGAAGCTATCTTTGCCTTCTTGCACTTGCCGGTGGAGCTCGATGGTGCGTCCTCGACGGTAGCGCAGCACTCCGAAGAGGTGCGCTTGCCGGAGTAGGCATCAGAGCTACTCTTGCCAGACTTGGCCTTCTTCTTCCTGCCAGGAGCTTCAGCGGCAAGTGGTTTGCATTCCGCTGCGGCTGCTGCTTCCCGGTAGATCTTGTCGGTACAGATGAGTGCATCCTTCTTATCGCCTTGGACAGAAATGACAGTTATCGGACCAGGCATCTTGAGCACATTGTAGGCATAGTGAGAGGCTGCCATGAACTTGGCGAGCGCTGGACGGTCGAGTATCCCATTGTAGGGCAATGGGAAATCAGCAACGTCAAATGTAACTCTCTCTGTCCTGAAATTCAGCTCGCTGCCAAATGTCACTGGCAGTGTGATCTTCCCCTTCGGCTTGCTCCTTCCCGGGTTTATTCCTTGAAAGGTACCAGTCTCTTCGAGCTCGCTGTCGGGGATCTGGAGCTTCTTGAGCACTGCGGATGAGATCAGATTCAGGCCGGCCCTGCCGTCTACCAGCATCTTCGTGACCCTGAGGTTGCGGATTGTTGGTGAAACCAACATCGGCAAGCACCCGACCGCGGTGGTGCGATCAGGGTGATCTTCAATGTCGAAGATGATGGGCGTGCTGGACCACTTCAGGGGTTTGCGCGACTCAACGGACGGTTCTGCTGCGTTCACTTCCCGCACCCACTGTTTGAGTTGGCGGTGCGAGGTGTGCAGAGAAGCACCGCCATCGACGCACAACACCTCTGTTGCCTTTTGGAACTCCTGCTTGTCAGTCTCATCTTCCTCCATCTCATCATCCTCATCTTCGTCTTCGTCTTTGTCGTGGCCGCGGGGAGGCCTGTCTCCTTGGCGCGGCTTGGCCTTGTCACGGCGCCCTCCCCGGGCGGGATACTTCTTGCCGGATCCTCCGCCACCTTGCCGGGCCTTCTCCTTGTCGCGGCGCTCATATTCAGCTCTCTGTAGCTCCGCCATCTGCTCAACTTTCTTGCAGGCTTGGAGATCATGGCCCTTGGTGCGGTGGATCTTGCAATACTGCTTGCTGGAGCCATCCTGCATGCCGGCGGCCACCACAGCCTCGCCGGTGCTACCAGCTCTTGCCTTCTCGGAACCGCCTCCGCTGCCGGATTTCTCAACAACTAGCACATCCTTCGCCTTTCTCTTTCTGTTATTCCTCCTCCGGTTCCTTTTTGCCGGAGGGGCGTCCTCACTGTCAGATCCTTCCGCTCCTGCATACTCTCCGGGGAGTCTCCTCCCCTCTTCAGCCCGTGCACACTTGTCTGCTAGGGCATATAGCTCGCTGACATCTCTGATTTTGCACATCGCCATCTCCTCCCTCATCCTGTGGTTACGCACGTTCTGATGGAACACGCTGATAACCGCGGCAGGGTGGACGTCCGGGATGTTGCGCTGCACCTGACTGAATCTCTGTATATACTTGCGCAGGGGTTCTCCCTCCTTCTGGGCGAGCAGGTGAAGATCACTCTCCTGGCCATGGGGTTTGTGGCCGCCTGTGAAAGCGCCAACAAACTGATGGCACAGGTCCGCCCACGAAGAGATGGAGTTGTCCAGCAAGTGCATGAGCCAAGATCTGACGTTGGGCTTGAGTACCAGCGGGAAGTAGTTGGCGAGGATCTTCTCGTCGCGTCCTCCGGCAGCCTGCACCGCGATGGTGTAGACGCTAAGGAACTCTGACGGATGTATCCTGCCATCGTACTTCTCGGGCACGTCTGGCTTGAAGTTCTTGGTACTGGGCCACTGGACTTGCCGCAGCTCACGGGTGAACGCAGGGCAACCTGCCGCGTACGGCAAGTCGCCTGGTCCCCCTGGCGCATGCATGTCGACAGTGGGCCTAGCGCGCCGGTCAGATTGACGTCGCGCTTCTCTTTGACGCTCGATGTGAGTGCGGGCGTCTTCGTGTTGTCGTTCTTGGAAAACTTGGCGTTGATCGCGGCGAGCTCGCGGGTCTGACGACGCGGTGGAGTCGGCGTCGAGGTTGGCCCGGCGAGTCGGCGATCTTGGCCTTCGGGGCGGGGAGTGCGCAGTGGTGGCACCCACAGCGGTCTTGTCGGCATCGGCTTGCGCCTGGGCGTCTTGCCGGGGCTTCGATGTGCTCGGTTTCCGGGGCTTGTCGCCGTTGGCGAAGCCAATGAGGCTATAAATGGCAGCCCTCCAGTCGTCGATCTTGTCCGGCGCTGGAGGGTAGTCTAGGAGCAGCTGGGCTCGGGCCAGCGCTTCCTCTGGAGTCTTGGGTGGAGGTGGCGAGCGGCGCGAGGTGCGAGACATGCTCAAACTTCTAACAGTGTTAGAGGGAGCAAAATCTCGCCAAGGCGACCGCACTGCGCTCGTGCCAGCGTGTTGGCGTGCATGTTGGCCTTGAGCGTCCCGCGACCCACCAGCTTGGCCTTGCTCCCACGCGAGCACGGTGCTAGGAGCACCGTGGTGTTGTTGATCTTGCACCTCCTGGGAGGGGTGCGGTGGACATGCAGAAGCTGAACCTTGCGGGGCCTTGTCCTTGGACCGGGTGACGACGCGCGTCCCCGCGCCGGCGCCCGCTCCTCCGCCTGCGTCTGCCCCACCGCCCGTTTGCTCCGGTGGCGGTAGGGAAGTCGCAGACGGAGCGGCCACTTCCGAAGTCTTCTTCTTTGGAGGCATGTCGACGAAGATGTTGATGTAGCGCGCGCAGACACCGGATCAGATACGCATGACCTTGATGCCCCCCTACCTGGGACGCCAGAGATGTCACGGCGGAGCAGGCCACGAGCACCTATGGGGCAGGAGGGCCCCTTTGTTTGTCCGGCAAGGGAGCGGAGGGCGCACGCAGAGCGGATCGAGGCGAGGGAGCGTGCGGGGGATTTTTACCCAGCTTCGGAGCTCTCCGGAGAGATAAAACTCCTACTGCTGCTTTGTGTGTTGTATTTGTTCTTGCTCGAGAGAGCGGGCGTGGCGTCGAATCAGCCGAACCCCAAGCTGTGGAACAACAAATTCCGAACCTCCCAACCCCCTCTACGTGCGCATGGGCCTCCTTTTTATAGGCTAAAGGGGTCACCTACAGGTGGCAGCGTAGGAAGAGGGGTAGAAAGGTAAAAATGCGGGTTGGTACAACTACTACCAACAGTGTACCTTACCTAACTCTGACAGCAGGGGACAAGGGCATTTAATGCCCGTCCGGTCGCCCCAACAGTGCAAGGAAATGACCGTTAGAGGCGCCACCGATCGCCACGATGGCCTCCTTGTCAGCTCCTTTTGCCACCTCGCACCGCATGGCTGCACAGCACCTTGCCACGTGCTCCTGGGATAGTCCTGGGGTGACACGTCGTTGGATGCCCTGGAGCTCGGGTGCAGAGTGGCAGCCTTGCCGCGGCAAGTGCCTTGCCGCGGCCCTTGTCTTGTCGCACCAGCGAGCTTGCCGCTCGCCGGGACTTGCCGGGACGCGCGGGGCGTCGCGGCAAGTTCCTTGAAGTGCCTTGGCTGCCCTTCCCGGCAAGCTCCTCTTGCCGGGGCCTTTGTCCTTCCCGGCAAGTTCCTTGAAGTGCCTTGGTTAGCCTTCCCGGCAAGCTCCTCTTGCTGGGGCCTTTGTCCTTCCCGGCAAGCTCCTCTTGCCGGGGCCTTGTATTCTTCCCGGCCAGCTTCTCTTGCCGGGGCCTTGGTTGGCCTTCCCGGCAAGCTCCTCTTGCCGGGGCCTTGGTTGGCCTTCCCGGCAAGCTCCTCTTGCCGGGGCCTTGGCTTGAGTACTCTGCTCTTGAACGGCGTCAAAGCGGCCGTCGAGGATCTCGGCGGATGCCCGGCAAGCCCTGCCGCGGGTCGCTGCGACTGCCCGTGCACAAGTTCGGGGTACTAAGGTACCCCCTACTTTAGTACACCGACACAAGGCCCCAGCAAGAGGAGCTTGCCGGGAAGAAGAAGATACCCCGGCAAGAGGATCTTGCCGGGAAGGCCACTCAAGGCATTCCAAGTAAACTTGCCGCGACACCCCGCGCGTCCCGACAAGGCCCGGCGAGCGGCAAGCTTGCTGGTGCGACAAGATAAGGGCCGCGGCAAGGCGCTTGCCGCGGCAAGGCTGCCACCATGCACCCGAGCTCCAGCGCATCCAACGACGTGTCACCCCAGGACTATCCCAGGAGCACGTGGCAAGGCGCTGTGTAGCCATGCGGTGCGAGGTGGCAAGAGGAGCTGACAAGGAGGCCATCGTGGCGATCGGTGGCGCCTCTAGCGGTCGTTTCCTTGCACTGTTGGGGCGACCGGACGGGCATTAAATGCCCCTGTCGCCTGCCGTCAGAGTTAGGTAGGGGACACTGTTGGTAGCAGTTGTACCAACCCACGTTTTTACCTTTCTACCCCTCTTTCTACGCTGCCACCTGTCGGTGACCCCTTTAGCCTATAAAAAGGAGGCCCATGCGCACGTAGAGGGGGTTCGGAGTTTTTTTGGGCAGCTACGCCACACCCGCTCTCTCGAGCAAGAACAGAATACAAACACACAAAGCAGCAGTAGGAGTCTTATCTCTCCGGAGAGCTCCGAAGCTGGGTAAAAATCCCCCGCGCACTCTCTCGCCTCGATCCGCTCTGCGTGCGCCCTCCGCTCCCTTGCCGAACGAGAAAGGGGCCCTCCTGCCCCATAGGTGCTCGTGATCCCAGCCACCACGACATCTCTGGCGCGCCAGGTAGGGGGGCGTCAAAGTCGTGCGTATCTGATCCGGCGTCTTTGCGCGCTACATCCACATCTTCCTCGACATGCCACCAAAGAAGAAGACTTCGGAGGTGGCCGCTCCGTCTGCGACTTCCCTACCGCCACCGGAGCAAACGGGCGGTGGGGTGGACGCCGGCGGGGGAGCGGGCGCCGGCGGGGGGACGCGCATCGTCACCCGGTCCAAAGACAAGGCCCCGCAAGGTTCAGCATCTGCATATCCACCGCACCCCTCCCAGGAGGTGCAGGATCGACAACGCCACGATGCTCCTACCACTGTACTCGCGTTGGAACAAGGCCGAGCTGGTGGGTCGCGGGACTCTCAAGGCCAACATGCACGTCAACACGCTGGCGCGAGCGCAGTGCGGTCGCCTGGGCGAGATGTTACTCCTTCTAACACTGTTAGAAGTTTGAGCATGTCTCGCACCTCGCGTCGCTCGCCACCGCCACCCAAGACTCCAGAGGAAGCGCTGGCCCGAGCCCAGCTGCTTCTAGATTACCCTCCAGCGCTGGACAAGATCGACGACTGGAGGGCAGCCATTTATAGCCTTATTGGCTTCGCCAACGGCGACAAGCCCTGGCGGCCGAGCACCTCGAAGCCCCGGCAAGGCGCCCAGGCGCAAGCCGATGCCGACAAGACCGCTGGGGGTGCCACCACTGCGCACTCCCTGCCCCGAAGGCCAAGATCGCCGACTAGCCGGGCCAACCTCGACACCGACTCCACCGCGTCGTCGGACCCGCGAGCTCGCCGCGATCAACGCCAAGTTCTCCAAGAACGACGACACGAAGACGCTCGCACTCGCATCGAGCATCGAAGAGAAGCGCGACGTCAATCTGACCGGCACGCTGGGCCCACTGTCGACATGCATGCGCCAGGGGAGCCAGGCGACTTGCCATACGTGGCAGGTTGCCCTGCGTTCACCCGTGAGCTGCGGCAGGTCCAGTGGCCCAGTACCAAGAACTTCAAGCCAGACGTGCCCGAGAAGTACGATGGCAGGATACATCCGTCAGAGTTCCTCAGCATCTACACCATCGCGGTGCAGGCTGCCGGGGGGCGCGACGTGAAGATCCTCGCCAACTACTTCTCGCTGGTGCTCAAGCCCAACGTCAGCTCTTGGCTCATGCACTTGCCGGACAACTCCATCTCTTCGTGGGCCGGCAAGCGCACCTCTTCGGAGTGCTGCGCTACCGTCGAGGACGCACCATCGAGCTCCACCGGCAAGTGCAAGAAGGCAAAGACAGCTTCACCAGAGACCAAGAAAGTGGCCGCCAAGGAGGACGGCACTGGTGGCACCTTCACCATCAGCGCCACGCTTGATCCTAAATAGGAAAGTGCGCTCGTTGCTTTCCTGCGGGCGAATGTCGATGTGTTTGCATGGCAACCATCTGACATCCCCGGTGTTCCCAGGAAAGTAATTGAGCACCACCTTGCCGTCTGCCCTCACGCGCGGCCCGTCAAGTAAAGAGTTAGGAAGCAAGCAGTAGAGCATCAAGAGTTCATTGCAGAGGAGATCATGAAGTTGGAAGCAGCGGGCCTGGTCCGGGGAGTACTCCATCCGATGTGGTTAGCCAACCCAGTAGTCGTGCGCAAAGAAAACGGGAAATGGAGGCTTTGTATTGACTTCACTGATGTTAATAAAGCTTGTCCCAAAGATCCATTTCCCTTGCCACGCATTGACCAGATTGTCGACTCCACGGCAGGATGTGATCTGCTTTCATTCCTTGATGCATATTCAGGATATCATCAGATCTTCATGGCAGAAGAGGATGAAGAGAAAACAGCGTTCATTACTCCATGTGGCACGTACTGCTTTGTACGAATGCCCTTCGGGCTAAAGAATGCTGGTTCAACATTTGCAAGAGTAGTCAGTCATGCTTTTTGGCCACAGTTGCACAGGAATGTAGAAGCTTACATGGATGACATAGTGGTCAAGAGCAAGGACAAAGAGACTTTGATCCAAGACTTTGACGATACTTTTGCAAATCTATGCAGGATCAACCTCAAGTTGAATCCCGAGAAGTGTGTGTTTGGAGTTCCTTCCGGCAAGCTTCTCGGATTCTTTGTGTCCCAGAGGGGGATTGAAGCTAACCCCGACAAGATCAAGGACATTGAGCAAATCGAAGCACCAAAGCGCGTCAAGGATGTGCGAAGGCTTGCCGGTTGTGTTGCTGCTCTCAGTAGGTTCATCTCTAAGTCTGCTGAGCGCGCCCTGCCCTTTTTCAAAATTTTGAAAAAGGCAGGTCCAATGAAATGGACTCCGGAAGCGGAGGCTGCGCTGCAGGACCTGAAGAGATACCTATCCTCTACTCCAACACTTGTCGCACCTAAGCCACAAGAGAAGTTGCTGCTATATCTGGCGGCAACTAATCAAGTGGTTAGTGCTGCGTTAGTAGCGGAGAGGGAGGCAGATGATGAGCCAGCGACCGTGGCAAGCGAGCCCAGCGATAAGCAGGGGGTTTCTCCGACAAGCTCTGGCCCGACGAGCCCTGATCCGGCGAGTTCCGGTTCCGGCAAAGATAGATCTGCGCAACCACAAGAAGAGAAACAGAAGAAGATGGTGCAGCGCCCAGTTTACTTTGTCAGTTCCCTTCTGTAGGGGGCTAGATCAAGGTACTCTGGTGTGCAGAAGTTGCTTTTCTGCCTTCTTATGGCCTCGAGGAAGCTGCGCCATTACTTTCAAGCGCATGATATCACAGTGGTCACTCGCTTTTCGTTGAAAAGGATATTGCAAAATCCGGAAGCAACAGGCAGGATTGTTGAGTGGGCCCTGGAGTTGTCAAGCTTCGGCCTCAAGTTTGAAAGTACTTCAACTATTCAGAGCCGAGCCTTGGCAGAATTCATAGCGGAATGGACGCCAACGCCTGATGAAGAAACTCCGGAGAGGAGCATCCCCATCAAGGAAGCAAGCAAGGAATGGGTCATGTACTTCGATGGTGCCTTCTCGCTGCAAGGCGCCGGTGCGAGCGCACTACTTGTCGCACCCACCGGAGAGCACCTCAAGTACGTGGTCCAGATGCACTTTCCCAAGGAGCAAGCAACAAATAATACTGCAGAGTATGAAGGCTTGCTTGCCGGACTCAGGATCGTGGCAGAACTTGGGATCAAGAAGCTTATTGTCAGGGGTGACTCACAGCTTGTCGTCCGCCAAGTTAACAAAGATAATCAGAGTCCGTTGATGGAAGCCTACATCGATGAAGTAAGGAAGTTAGAAGAGCATTTTGACGGCCTGCAAATGGAGCATGTTCTGAGAGCTCAGAATGACATCGCAGATGGACTGTCAAAGTGCGCCGCACTCAAGTTGCCTGTGGAACCAGGGATTTTTGTGCTCAAGCTGACTCAGCCATCTATGACACCATCAACTGGACAGAACAAGAAAAGAAAGTTGGTCACCGGTGATTACTTTCCGGCAGAGCTCCCCGGAGCCGCCGCCAAGAAGGTCCCCGGGATCAACACAGAGAGTGCTGAGGAGCAGACTGCTCCGACAAGCCCTAGGGCTTGTTTCGTTGAAGCAGACGCTCCGGACAAGCTGTGTCCCGACACGCTTGCCGGGGAGCATCACGCTCCGGCAGGATCCCAGATTCTTGTCGTAGAAGCGGATGTTCCCGCAGCAGCATTCGCGCCTTTAGTCCTTGTCGTCAAGCCACAAGCTCCGGCATGGGCACAGTAGATCGTCCATTTCCTTCAGACAGGAGAACTTCCCGAGGAACAAGAAGAAGCGGAAAAAGTAGCCCGGCAATCAAGTATGTACCAGTTTGTCGATGACATACTGTACAGAAAAAGATTCAACGGAGTGAAATTGAAGTGCATTTCCCGGGAAGATGGACAGGAGCTGTTGGCGGAGATACATGGAGGCATATGTGGTCACCACATTGGCGCAAGAGCACTTGCCGGCAAAGCCTTCTGGCAAGGTTTCTTCTGGCCGACAGCCCTCCAGGATGCAATTGCACAAGTAACCAAGTGTGAAGCGTGCCAGTTCCACTCCAAACAGATACATCGGCCAGCTCAAGCTCCCCAAACAATCCCTTTGTCCTGGCCATTTTCGGGCTGGGGGCTTGACATTCTCAACCCCTTTCCCCTCGTATACGGATCGCCTCGAGTACTCCATTACGATGAGCTAAAGCGAGAGCAGCCGCGAAAAAGATGATGCACTGCTCCTCGAGGAAGATCGTCTTCAGGCTGCGGTACGAGCTGCTCGCTACCGGCAAGCTTTGCGCCGCTACCATAGCCGCAAAGCTAACGCCAGAATTTTTGAGGAGGAGAGGATAGAGGTGTGGGCCGGGTGTCGTTCAAAGGAGCATGGCCTCGCCGGAACACAGGCGACAGAAAAGATAAGTTGCCAAAGTTTGAGCATGATCAAGTTTTAAATTTCTAAGTTATATTCCTTGAATGTCCGTGCCTTGTATGGAAAACCTGTGCGTGGAGGAATCGACTCGTGGCTAAGTTGCGCCCCTTGACTTGTTTCGAGTCCGCTCAACAATACAAGCGCGCTGCAACTAGCCCCGATAAGGTTTCTTGCCACATGCAACACCGCCAGCGGGTTGCTGATGTTAAGCACTCAGCAAGTGTGCTTGCGCCGGCAAGTTTCCCTCAAAGCGTAGGGTGAAAACATACAAGGGATGTAACAGAGTAAAGGACATAACATAGCACGCGTCGCCCAGGGCCAAGTTATATTCCTTGAACGACCGTGCCTTGTGTGTAAAACCTATGCGCGGAGGAACCGGCTCGTGGCTAAGTTGCGCCCTTGATTTGTTTCGAGTCCGCTCAACAATACAAGCGCGCTGCAACTGACCCCGACAAGGTTTCTTGCCAGATGCAACACCGCCAGCGGGCTGCTGATGTCCCGCACTCAGCAAGTGTGCTTGCGCCCGCAAGTTTCCCTCAAAGCGTAGGGTGAAAACATACAAGGGGCGGGATCAAGTAAAGGAAGTAACATAGCAGATAGTGCCCAGAATAGAGTTATATTGCAAAAGTAACTTGTCGCGGCACTGGCTAAGATGTTCTCATAACTAAAATGACAGCGACCTGGAAGAAGAAGAAGGGCGCGCCGGCACCTGGACCCCGGCAAGCCAGTGTTGCCGGGGGTCGCGAATACCAAGATTCATCCACGGCTAGCCAGAGTTGCCGGGGGCTGCGATATCAGATAAGTTTTTCGTCCCTCATCATGCATCCTCTTATGGACTGGGGAACGCGAAGCCGCGTCCTTGAACGATCGTACCTTGTATGAAAAACCTGTGCACGGAGGAACCCCCTCGTAGCTAGTTGCGCCCTTACTTCGTTCCGAGTCGGCTCAACAACTTAAGTGAGCTGCTAAGCGCCCTTACTTTGCTTCGAGTCTGCTCAGCAACTTAAGTGAGCCGCTAAGCGCCCTTACGTTGTTTTCGAGCCCGCTCAACAACTTAAGTGCGCTGCAACTAGTTGCGGCAAGGTTTCTTGCCGGAACCGGCACCGCCAGCAGGCTATTGATGTCCCGCACTCAGCGCCCGCGGCAAGCGTGCTCCGGCACCGCCAGCAAGCTGCTGATGTTCCGCACTCAGCACTCGCGGCAAGCGTGCCCGTGCCGGCAAGTTCCCTAAAAGCGTAGGGTAAGGACATACAAAGAAAGAATCAAGTAAAGGACATAGCAAGCTTCCCCTTTTCATTAAAAAACATCCCACTCAGGTATAGTCCATAGAGGATGAAAAACATGAAAGAGAGGATTACAAGTTTTAAATGCAGCTAAGGCCCAAAGGCTTAAAAATTAAAAAGATAAGATGCCCGTAATCCTTTTCCTGTCCCTCTCTTCAGGAGGTAGGTCAAGGAGGCGAGAAGGGCAAAAGGGGCGCCTAGGAGAGCTACGGGTGCCAGAAGACACCAAGAGAACATCCCAGGGGCTGTCCGAAGGTTGGATGGTGATGGCGGCGCCGGAAGCAGAGCTCGAAGGCGGGGCGGCAGGACGTCAGCATGCTGTCGAGGGCACCATGCCCTCGTACTCCGACCTGACGGCCTTGCCGCCAGCCCTCTTCCTCTTCCACAGCCTCCCTACGCTAGCCGCCCAAGGAGACGGCCCCGGGGAGTTCAAGGTGCCGGCGACGCGGATGATGGGGTCGCCGGTGACGCGCGGAGCGGTGTCCGACACCTAGTCGGACTCGCCTCCCCGCCGCCCGTTACCCTCGTCGTCGCTGTCGCTCTCCTCCTCATCACTCTCGCTCAAGGGGGAGTCTTCGCTATCGGAGGAACTGTCCATGCAGCACCTCGCCCAGATGCCGGAGTCCCCGAAGACCTTGACGGAGAGGAGGTCGCCCTCCATTAACTTAAAATGGAGGGTAAACCCCGCTGTCAAGCTGTGGATGCGGGCGAACGTGTTCCACCCACGATCAAGATACATCACATTAGGGGCTGGAGATACAACGTGGACTCGCGTGCCGCTGATCCCACAGCCCCTCATGTGCAATCTTAACGTCTCAGGCGGTTCCGGCTCCATCGCGCTCGCAAACGGAGCTGGGAGCCGGAGACGACGACGAGGCGCCCAGCGCAGCTTGACGAAGAACTCGCAAGGGTCGTCCCCCGTATGGACCGCCGCGAGGGGAGGAAACGCCGGTGGAGGCAGAGACGCTGCGTCGCCCCGGCCGCCTCTTCCTCGAGCGCCTCGACCTCGTCCTCGGCCTCGTCCACGACCGCGCCCCCTCCCTCTTCCCCTTGTGGCTGGCTCTGCCACCACGAGCGTGGAATAGGGAGGGATGCGCTGTCTGGCGGCGACCCTCGCCGCTACCGACGAAGGGCCAGGGTTCCCTTCCTCCATGGCGGATGAGGGGAAGGGAAGTAGAAGTTGAAGAAAGGAGGAGATGAAAAAGTGCGGGTTTCTGCGCTACCCTCTCGCCCTTATTAAAGGAGCGAGGTGGGGGCTCGGCCGCCCCGCTTGGCGAATCAGGGCGCAGGAGGAGCAGGGAATCGGAGCCGACCCGCTGCCTCCGCCCGTGACGGCTTGGTTTCCCACCTCCACCGTCCGCGACCCCGAGTGCATGGGAGCCGCGTGGCGGGGATGCAGAGCCAAGGCGACAGATGAGCTGACCTCGCCTCTCCCTGCAGTCACGGGCGGGGTGGGGGGGGGGGGGTGGACGCCTTGAAAATCGCGCATGCCACCCACGTCTCCCACTACGCCGCTGTCGTGGGGAACTGGGAGGCCACGAGCACCTATGGGGCAGGAGGGCCCCTTTGTTTGTCCGGCAAGGGAGCAGAGGGCGCACGCAGAGCGGATCGAGGCGAGGGAGCGCGCGGGGGATTTTTACCCAGCTTCGGAGCTCTCCGGAGAGATAAAACTCCTACTGCTGCTTTGTGTATTGTATTTGTTCTGGCTCGAGAGAGCGGGCATGGCGTTGAATCAGCCGAACCCCAAGCTGTGGAACCAAAATTCCGAACCTCCGAACCTCTTCTATGTGCGCATGGGCCTCCTTTTTATAGGCTAAAGGGGTCACCGATAGGTGGCAGCATAGAAAGAGGGGTAGAAAGGTAAAAATGCGGGTTGGTACAACTACTACCAACAGTGTCCCCTACCTAACTCTGACAGCAGGGGACAAGGGCATTTAATGCCCGTCCGGTCGCCCCAACAGTTCAAGGAAACGACCGTTAGAGGCGCCACCGATCGCCACGATGGCCTCCTTGTCAGCTTCGCTTGCCACCTCGCACCGCCATGCTGCACAGCTACCCGCCACGTGCACCAGGAGCGATCCTATGGCGACACGTCATTGGATGCGCTGGAGCTCGGGTGCAGAGTGGCAGCCTTGCCGCGGCAAGCGCCTTGCCGCGGCCCTTGTCTTGTCGCACCAGCGAGCTTGCCGCTCGCCGGGCCTTGCCGGGACGCGCGGGGCGTCGCGGCAAGTTTCTTGAAGTGCCTTGGCTGGCCTTCCCGCCAAGCTCCTCTTCCCGGGGCCTTTGTCCTTCCCGGCAAGCTCCTCTTGCCGGGGCCTTGTATTCTTTCCGGCCAGCTTCTCTTGTCGGGACCTTGGTTGGCCTTCCCGGCAAGCTCCTCTTGCCGGGGCCTTGGTTGGCTTTCCCGACAAGCTCCTCTTGCCGGGGCTTTTAGCTTTAGTACTCTGTTCTTGAATGGCATTTTAAGCAGCCGTCGAGGATCTTGGCGGATGCCCGGCAAGCCCTGCCGCGGGTCGCTGCGACTGCCCGTGCACAAGTTCGGGGTACTAAGGTACCCCCTACTTTAGTACACTGACAGGAGCCCCCGGGCCTAGGCCATACACGGTGCCGAGCGCTGTTGGGCCAGGCCCAAAACAGTGCACGGACACGCGCGGCCTGGGTCCACACTAAATCCGACTCTGCGCCCACAACGCTCCCTTGTAATAGCACGCGACAATCGCGGCATCGTGGGAGACGTGGGTGGTGTGCGCGATTTTTGAGGCGCCCACCCCCACCCGTGACCACGGGGAGGGGCGAGGTCACCTCATCTGTCGCCTCGGCTCTGCATCCCCGCCACGCGGCTCCCATGCACTCGGGGTCGCGGACGGTGGAGGCGGGAAATCGAGCCGTCACAGGCGGAGGCAGCGGGTCGGCCCAGATTCCCTGCTCCTCCCGTGCCCTGATTCGCTGAGCGGTGCGGTCGAGCCCCCACCTCGCTCCTTTAAGAAGAGCGGGAGGGGGGCGCCGAGACCCGCACTCCCTCGTCTTCTCCTTTCCCCAATCTTCTGTTTCCCTTTCTCCCATTCGCCATGGAGGAAGGGAACCCTAGTCCTTTATCGGTGGCGGCGAGGGTCATCGCCAGGCAGCGCATCCCTCCCTATTCCACGCCCGTGGTGGCAGAGCCAGCCACAAGGGGAAGAGGGAGGGGGCGAGGTCGCGGTCGAGGTCGAGGACGAGGCCGAGGCGCTTGGGGAAGAGGCGGTCGGGGTGGCGCAGAATCTCCGCCTCCGCCGGCGGCTTCTCCCCTCGCGGCGGTACATACGGGGGACGACCCTTGCGAGTTCTTCGTCAGGCTGCGCCGGCCGCCTCGTCGTCGCCTCCGGCTTCCCGCTCCGTTTGCGAGCGCGATGGAGCCGGAACCGCCCGAGATGCTGAGATTGTGCATGTGGGGCTGTGGGATCAGCGGCACGCGAGTCCACGTTGTATCCCTAGCCCCTAGCGTGATGTATCTTGATCGTGGATGGAAGATGTTCGCCCGCATCCACAGCTTGACGGCGGGGTTTACCCTCCATTTTAAGTTAATGGAGGGCGACCTCCTCTCCATCAAGGTCTTCGGGGACTCCGGCATCCGGGTGAGGTGCTGCGTGGACAGCTCCTCCGATAGAGAAGGCTCCTCCTCGAGCGAGAGTGACGAGGAGGAGAGTGACAGCGACGACGAGGGTAACGGGCGGCGGGGTGGCGAGTCCCACTAGGTGTCGGACGCCGCTCCGCGCGTCACCGGCGACCCCATCATCCGCGTCGCCGCCACCTCGAACTCCCCGGGGCCGTCTCCTTGGGCGGCTGGCGCAGGGAGGCTGCGGAAGGGGAAGAGGGCCGGCAAGGCCGTCAGGTCGGAGTACGAGGGCGTGGTGCCCTCGACAGCGTGCTGACGTCCTGCCGCCCCGTCCTCGAGCCCCGCTTCCGGCGCTGCCATCACCGTCCAGCCTTCGGACAGCCCCCGGGCTGTTCTCTTGGTGTCTTCTGGCACCCGTAGTTCGCCTAGGCCCCCCTTTTGCCCTTCTCGCCTCCTTGACCTACCTCCTGAAGAGAGGGACAGAAAAAGGATTACGGGCATCTTATCTTTTTAATTTGTAAGCCTTCGGGCCTTAGCTGCATTTAAAACTTGTAATCCTCTCTTTCATGTTTTTCATCCTCTATGGACTGCACCCGAGTGGGATGTTTTTTAATGAAAAAGGGAAATCTTGCTATGTCTTTTACTTTATTTTATGTCTTATATGTTTTTACCCTGTGCTTTGAGGGGACTTGCCGGCGCAAGCACACTTGCTGAGTGCAGAACATCAGCAACCCGCTGGCGGTGTTGCGTCCGGCAAGAAACCTTGTCGGGGCTAGTTGCAGCGCGCTTGTATTGTTGAGCGGACTCGAAACAAATCAAGGGCGCAACTTAGCCGCGAGTCAGTTCCTCCGCATACAGGTTTTTCATACAAGGCACGATCGTTCAAGGACGCGGCTTCGCGTTCCCCAGTCCATGAGAGGATGCATGACGAGGGACGAAAAACTTATCTGGTATCGTAGCCTCCGGCAACCTTGGCTTGCCGCATATGAAACTTGACATCCGCGCCCCCCGGCAACACTGGCTTGTCGGGGTCTAGGTGCCGGCGCGCCCTTCTTTTTCTTCCTGGTTGCTGTCATTTCAGTTATGGGACAATTTAGTCAGTGCCGCAACAAGTTACTTTTGTAATATAACTCTGTTCTGGGCACTATCCGCTATGTTACTTCCTTTACTTGGTTCCGCCCCTTGTGTGTTTTCGCCCTACGCTTTGAGGGAAACTTGCCGATGCAAGCACACTTGCTGAGTGCGGGACATCAGCAGCCCGCTGGCGGTGCTGCATCCGGCAAGAAACCTTGTCGGGGCTAGTTACAGCGCGCTTGTATTGTTGAGCGGACTCGAAACAAATCAAGGGCGCAACTTAGCCACGAGCCGGTTCCTCCGCGCACAGGTTTTACACACAAGGCACGGTCGTTCAAGGAATATAACTTTGTCCCGGGCGACACTTGCTATGTTATATCCTTTACTCTGTCACATCCCTTGTATGTTTTCACCCTACGCTCTGAGGGAAACTTGTCGGCGCAAGCACACTTGCTGAGTGCGGAACATCAGCAGCCCGCTGGCGGTGCTGCATCCGGCAAGAAACCTTGTCGGGGCTAGTTGCAGCGCGCTTGTATTGTTCAGCGGACTCGAAACAAATCAAGGGTGCAATTTAGCCACGAGTCGATTCCTCCGCGCACAGGCTTTCCATACAAGGCACGGACATTCAAGGAATATAACTTAAAAATTTAAAACTTGATCATGCTCAAACTTTGGCAACTTATCTTTTTTGTCACCTGTGCTCCGACGAGGCCATGCTCCTTTGAACGACACCCGGCCCACACCTCTGTCCTCTCCTCCTCGAAGCTTCTGGCGTTAGCTTTGCAGCTATGGTAGCGGCGCAAAGCTTGTCGGTAGCGAGCAGCTCATACCGCAGCCTGAAGACGATCTCCCTCGAGGAGTAGCGCGTTATCTTTTCCGCTGCTGCTCTCGCTCTAGCTCACCATAAGAGAGCACTCGAGGTGATCTATATACGAGGGGAAAAGGGGTCGAGAATGTTGAGCCCCCAGCCCGAAAATGGCCAGGATAAAGGGATTGTTCGGAGAGCTTGAGCTGGCTGATGAATCTGTTTGGAGTGGAACTGGCACGCTTCACACTTAGTTACTTGTGCAGTTGCATCCTGGAGGGCTGAAGGCCAGAAGAAACCTTGCCGGAAGGCTTTGCCGGCAAGGGCTCTTGTGCCAATGTGGTGACCACATATGCCTCCGTGTATCTCCGCCAACAGCTCCTGTCCATCTTCCCGGGAAATGCACTTCAATTTCACTCCGTTGAATCTTTTTCTGTACAGTATGTCATCGACAAACTGGTACATACTTGATTGCCGGGCTACTTTTTCCGCTTCTTCCTCTTCCTCGGGAAGTTCTCCTGTCTGAAGGAAATGGACGATCTGCTGTGCCCATGCCGGAGCTTGTGGCTCGACGACAAGGACTAAAGGTGCGAATGCTGCTGCGGGAACATCCGCTTCTACGGCAAGAATCTGGGATCTTGCCGGAGCGTGATGTTCCCCGACAAGCTTGCTGGAGCAAAACTTGTCGGGAGCCTCTGCTCGAACGGAACAAGGCCTGGGGCTTGCCGGAGCAGGACGTTCCCCAGCAAGAGTGTCGAGACACAGCTTGTCGGGAGCCTCTGCTCGAACGGAACAAGGTCCAGGGCCTGCCGGAGCAGACCACTCCTCAGCGCTCTTGGTGTTGATCTTGGGGACCTTCTCGACGGCGGCTTCGGGGAGCTCTGCCGGAAGGTAGTCGCCAGCAATCAACTTCCTCTTCTTGCTCTGTCTAGTTGACGGTGTCATAGATGGCTGAGTCAGCTTGAGCACGAAAATCCCTGATTCCACAGGCAACTTGAGTGCGGCGCACTTTGACAGACCATCTGCAATGTCATTCTGAGCTCTTGGAACATGTTCCATTTGCAGGCCGTCAAAATGCTCCTCTAGCCTCCTCACTTCATCGATGTATGCTTCCATCAACAGACTCTGATAATCTTTGTTAACTTGGCGGACGACAAGCTGCGAATCACCCCTGACAATAAGCTTCTTGATCCCAAGTTCTGCCGCGATCCTGAGTCCGGCAAGAAAGCCTTCATACTCTGCAGTATTATTTGTTGCTTGCTCCTTGGGAAAGTGCATTTGGACCACGTACTTGAGGTGCTCTCCGGTGGGTGCGACAAGTAGTACGCCCACACCGGCACCTTGCAGCGAGAAGGCACCATCGAAGTACATGATCCATTCCTTGCTAGCTTCCTTGACGGGGATGCTCCTCTCCGGAGTTTCTTCATCAGGTGTTGGCGTCCATTCTACTAAGAATTCTGCCAAGGCTCGGCTCTAGATAGTTGAGGTACTCTCGAACTTGAGGCCAAAGCTTGACAATTCCAGTGCCCACTCGACAATCCTGCCTGTTGCCTCTGGATTCTGCAATATCCTCTTCAACGGAAAGCTTGGAAGTAATGGCGCAGCTTCCTCGAGGCCATTAGGAGGCCGAAGAGCAATTTCTGCACGCCAGAGTACCTTGATCTAGCCCCTGCAGAAGGGAGCTGACGAAGTAAACTGGGCGCTGCACCATCTTTTTCTGTTTCTCTTCTTGTGGCTGCGCGGATCCATTCTTGCCGGAACCAGAACTTGCCGGATCGGGGCTTGTCGGGCCAGAGCTTGTCGGGGAAGCCCCCTGCTTATCGTTGGGCTCGCTTTCCACGGTTGCTGGCTCATCATCTGCCTCCCTCTCCGCTACTAACGTAGCACTAACCACTTGATTGGTTGCCGCCAGATATAGCAGCAGCTTCTCTTGTGGCTTAGGTGCGACAAGTGTTGGAGTAGAGGATAGGTATCTCTTCAGGTCCTGCAGCGCAGCCTCCGCTTCCGGGGTCCATTTCATTGGACCTTCCTTTTTCAAAATCTTGAAAAATGGCAGGGCGCGCTCAGCAGACTTGGAGATGAACCTACTCAGAGCAGCAACACAGCCGGCAAGCCTTCGCACATCCTTGACGCGCTTTGGTGCTTCGATTTGCTCAATGGCCTTGATCTTGTCGGGATTAGCTTCAATCCCCCTCTGGGACACCAAGAATCCGAGAAGCTTGCCGGAGGGAACTCCAAACACACACTTCTCGGGATTCAACTTGAGGTTGACCCTGCGCAGATTTGCAAAATTTTCGTCCAAATCTTGGATCAAAGTCTCTTTGTCCTTGCTCTTGACCACTATGTCATCCATGTAAGCTTCTACATTTCTGTGCAGCTGTGGCTCAAAAGCATGACTGACTACTCTTGCAAATGTTGAACCAGCATTCTTTAACCCGAAGGGCATTCGTACAAAGCAGTACGTGCCACATGGAGTAACGAAAGCTGTTTTCTCTTCATCCTCTTCTACCATGAAGATCTGATGATATCTTGAATATGCATCAAGGAATGAAAGAAGATCACATCCTGCCGTGGAATCGACAATCTGGTCAATGCGCGGCAAGGGAAATGGATCCTTGGGGAAAGCTTTATTAACATCAGTGAAGTCAATACAAAGCCTCCACTTCCCGTTTGCTTTGCACACGACTACTGGATTGGCCAACCACGTCGGATGGAGTACTCCTCGGACCAGGCCCGCTGCTTCCAACTTCCTGATCTCTTATGCAATGAATTCTTGACGCTCTACTGCTTGCTTCCTAACTCTCTACTTGACGGGCCGCGCGTGAGGACAGACGGCAAGGTGGTGCTCAATTACTTTCCTGGGAACACCGGGGATGTCAGATGGTTGCCATGCAAACACATCGACATTCGCCCGCAGGAAAGCAACGAGCGCGCTTTCCTATTTAGGATCAAGCGTGGCACTGATGGTGAAGGTGCCACCAGTGCCGTCCTCCTTGGCGGCCACTTTCTTGGTCTCTGGTGAAGCTATCTTTGCCTTCTTGCACTTGCCGGTGGAGCTCGATGGTGCGTCCTCGACGGTAGCGCAGCACTCCGAAGAGGTGCGCTTGCCGGAGTAGGCATCAGAGCTACTCTTGCCGGACTCGGTCTTCTTCTTCCCCCCGGGAGCTTCAGCGGCAAGCGGTTTGCATTCTGCTGCGGCTGCTGCTTCCTGGTAGATCTTGTCGGTACAGATGAGTGCATCCTTCTTGTCACCTTGGACAGAAATGACACTTATCGGACCAGGCATCTTGAGCACATTGTAGGCATAGTGAGAGGCTGCCATGAACTTGGCGAGCGCTGGACGACCGAGTATCCCATTGTAGGGCAATGGGAAATCAGCAACGTCAAATGTGACTCTCTCTGTCCTGAAATTCAGCTTGCTGCCAAATGTCACTGGCAGTGTGATCTTCCCCTTCGACTTGCTCCTTCCCGGGTTTATTCCGTGAAAGGTACCAGTCTCTTCGAGCTCGCTGTCGGGGATCTGGAGCTTCTTGAGCACTGCGGATGAGATCAGATTCAGGCCGGCCCCGCCGTCAACCAGCATCTTCGTGACCTTGAGGTTGCGGATTGTTGGTGAAACCAACATTGGCAAGCACCCGACCGGAGTGATGCGATCAGGGTGATCTTCAATGTCGAAGATGATGGGCGTGCTGGACCACTTCAGGGGCTTGCGCGACTCAACGGATGGTTCTGCTGCGTTCACTTCCCGCACCCACTGTTTGAGTTCGCGGTGCGAGGTGTGCAGAGAAGCACCGCCATCGACGCACAACACCTCTGTCTCCTTCTGGAACTCCTGCTCGTCAGTCTCATCTTCCTCCATCTCATCATCCTCATCTTCGTCTTGGTCTTTGTCGCGGCCGCGGGGAGGCCTGTCTCCTTGCCGCGGCTTGGCCTTGTCGCGGCGCCCTCCCCGGGCGGGATACTTCTTGCCGGATCCTCCGCCACCTTGCCGGGCCTTCTCCTTGTCGCGGCGCTCATATTCAGCTCTCTGTAGCTCCGCCATCTGCTCAACTTTCTTGCAGGCTTGGAGATCATGGCCCTTGGTGCGGTGGATCTTGCAATACTGCTTGCTGGAGCCATCCTGCTTGTCGGCGGCCACCACAGCCTCGCCGGTGCTACCAGCTCTGGCCTTCTCGGAACCGCCTCCGCTGCCGGATTGCTCAACAACTAGCACATCCTTAGCCTTCCTCCTTCTGTTATTCCGCCTCCGGTTCCTCTTTGCCGGAGGGGCGTCCTCACTGTCAGATCCTTCTGCTCCTGCATTCTCCCCGGGGAGTCTCCTCCCCTCTTCAGCCCGTGCACACTTGTCGGCTAGGGCATATAGCTCGCTGACATCTCTGATTTTGCACATTGCCATCTCCTCCCTCATCCTGCGGTTACGCACGTTCTGATGGAACACGCTGATAACCGCGGCAGGGTGGATGTCTGGGATGTTGCGCTGCACCTGACTGAATCTCTGTATATACTTGCGCAGGGGTTCTCCCTCCTTCTCGGCGAGCAGGTGAAGATCACTCTCCTGGCCATGGGGTTTGTGGCCACCTGTGAAAGCGCCGACAAACTGATGGCACAGGTCCGCCCACGAAGAGAAGGAGTTGTCCGGCAAGTGCATGAGCCAAGATCTGACGTTGGGCTTGAGTACCAGCGGGAAGTAGTTGGCGAGGATCTTCTCGTCGCGTCCTCCGGTAGCCTGCACCGCGATGGTGTAGACGCTGAGGAACTCTGACGGATGTATCCTGCCATCGAACTTCTCGGGCACGTCTGGCTTGAAGTTCTTGGTACTGGGCCACTGGACTTGCCGCAGCTCACGGGTGAACGCAGGGCAACCTGCCGCGTACGGCAAGTCGCCTGGTTCCCCTGGCGCATGCATGTCGACAGTGGGCCTAGCGCACCGGTCAGATTTACGTCGCGCTTCTCTTCGACGCTCGATGCGAGTGCGAGCGTCTTCATGTCGTCGTTCTTGGAGAACTTGGCGTTGATCGCGGTGAGCTTGCGGGTCTGACGACGCGGTGGAGTCGGTGTCGAGGTTGGCCCGGCGAGTCGGCGATCTTGGCCTTTGGGGCGGGGAGTGCGCAGTGGCGGCACCCCCAGCGGTCTTGCCGGCATCGGCTTGCGCCCGGGCGTCTTGCCGGGGCTTCGATGTGCTCGGTTGCCGGGGCTTGTCGCCGTTGGCGAAGCCAATGAGGCTATAAATGGCAGCCCTCCAGTCGTCGATCTTGTCCGGTGCTGGAGGGTAGTCTAGAAGCAGCTGGGCTCGGGCCAGCGCTTCCTCTGGAGTCTTGGGTGGCGGTGGCGAGCAGCGCGAGGTGCGAGACATGCTCAAACTTCTAACAGTGTTAGAAGGAGCAAAATCCCGCACAGGCGAGCCTTCCCGGCAAGCTCCTCTTGCTGGGGCCTTGTATTCTTTCCGGCCAGCTTCTCTTGCCGGGACCTTGGTTGGCCTTCCCGGCAAGCTCCTCTTGCCGGGGCCTTGGTTGGCTTTCCCGACAAGCTCCTCTTGCCGGGGCTTTTAGCTTTAGTACTCTGTTCTTGAATGGCATTTTAAGCAGCCATCGAGGATCTTGGTGGATGCCAGGCAAGCCCTGCCGCGGGTCGCTGTGACTTCCGTGCACAAGTTCGGGGTACTAAGGTACCCCCTACTTTAGTACACCGACAGGAGCCCCCGGGCCTGGGCCATACACGGTGCCGAGCGCTATTGGGCCAGGCCCAAAACAGTGCACGGGCATGTGCGGCCTAGGTCCACACTAAATCTGACTCTGCGCCCACCATGCCCTCCCCCCGCAACGGCACACGTCAAACGCGGCGTCGTGGGAGAGATCGTGGGCAATTTTTTAACTCAGGGAATGCGTAACATCCGCATCCCCTATTTATAAGCAGAGGAAACAGGGCCATTCCCCCACCTTTGCCACTTGCAGTTCCTTCCTCCGAAAGCTCCGCCGCTCCCCTCCGCTTCCCAAGCCGAAAGAGAGCAGCGCTTCGCCGCCCATCGCCGCCGTCACCGCCGCCGTCCTCGCCTTCCCCCTCCGCTTCCGCCATGGCTCCGAAGACCGGGAAGGCTGCGAAGGCTGCGAAGGCTGGGAAGTCGGCCGAGGCGCTGGAGCTTGAGGCGCTGCGCAAGAAGCGAGTGCTTTTCCACCCTGAGCTCACCCGGCAGGCGCTGCGGGAGGAGTTCTACCTCTTCTGGTCGACGGAGACGCGGGCACATCCGCGCACGCAGGTGCTTTCCCCTGAGGCTTCCAAATCGAAAAAGTGCCCCAGAGGTTACTACTTCTTTCCTGTGTTCTTCTATTGCGGGCTCTGCCCGCCTTTTTCCGATTTTTTCTGCGACATCATGAACACCTACGGGTTTCATCTTCTTGATTTCACCCCCAACGCCGTTCTGACAATGGCGGTTTTCGCACACCTTTGCGAGAACTTCGTTGGCATCCTCCCCAATGTCGCTCTTTTTCGCCATCATTTCTCCCCTCGTTCCAAGAAAGGGGAGCCACTGGCTGGTGGAATCGCCTGGACCTCCCGGATTGGCATGAAGGAGGTGTACTTGGCGGGCGAGCTCCGCAGCAAGTGGGACGAGTGGAGGGCTGAGTGGTGTTGGATCTGTGATGCCGATCCGCAGCCGTTCACCAAGCTGCGCCAGACCTGGGTGGTGCGTGGCGGCGATTGGAGCGCTCTGTCGCCGGATGACGCCAAGCTGAAGATTGCCACCACCCGAATCCTCCGGCTCAGGCATGCCGGGCTTACAGCGGGGGCGGTTGGCGCGGATTTCCTTCACCGTCGCATCGCCCCCCTGCAAAAGAGGGGGAGGCCCGCCTGGTTGTTTGGCGGCCCGGCGGATTTCATGAGGCTGCGCCCAGGCCTCAACTTCAACTTCACCGTCCTGGAGCTTGACGCGATGCTGAGGGAGCTGTTCAAGCATGACGCCAACCATCCAGAATGGTTCAGGTTGCCACAGGGCATCGTCCCCTTGTGCAACAACTCCCGGCGCGATCGCATCTGCGCAATGATGCTAGAGTGCGATTCGCACGGGATAAGTGCAACTTGGATAGAGCCCGCTGCCGAGGACGTGCAGCGATTCTTCGATAATTTGACGGAGGCAGCGGTCAACCCCGACGAGCAGAAGCTTCTCACCCGCGCCACCACCGCCGATGAGATGGTGTACATTGCCACTAGGGCCGAAGAGGCGGCAGCAGCCGCTGCCGCGGGCGAGTTCGGCTTCACGTTGGCGGAGGCGGAGGCGGCCGAGGCGACAAGTCTCGCCGATCGGGAAGAGCTTGTCGAAGAGGCCGCTGGTGAAGGGGAGCCCGAGGCCGAAACGAGCGAGCCTGCCAGGGGCGCGAGCGGCCAGCCGTCTTCGAGCAGCTTGCCGCAGGCGGAGCCCCCAGCGCGGCCCCAATTCCAGCCGAGAAGACTCCTCCGTCGAGTTGGAGATGCGGCAGAGGAGCAGGCCGGCCAGCAACCGCGGCGCCGTGGGACACGCTCCACCGCGGCAAGCACCGCTGCCGCGGGAGGGTCCCAGGAGGCACCGGCAACCGAGGCGGGGTCTTCCCGGGCCGCCACGCCTGATCCCACCCCAGCCCCCGGCAAACGTCGAAGGGAGCCTACTCCCCCGTCACACCGCGTAGAGAGGGTATCGGACTTCGAGAGAACCTGTCTCCTTGCCGCGGCTTGGCCTTGTCGCGGCGCCCTCCCCGGGCGGGATACTTCTTGCCGGATCCTCCGCCACCTTGCCGGGCCTTCTCCTTGTCGCGACGGTCGTATTCAGCTCTCTGTAGCTCCGCCATATGCTCAACTTTCTTGCAGGCTTGGAGATCATGGCCCTTGGTGCGGTGTATCTTGCAATACTGCTTGCCGGAGCCATCCTGCTTGTCGGCGGCCACCAAAGCCTCGCCGGTGCTACTAGCTCTGGCCTTCTCGGAACCGCCTCCGCTGCCGGATTGCTCAACAACTAGCACATCCTTAGCCTTCCTCCTTCTGTTATTCCGCCTCCGGTTCCTCTTTGCCGGAGGGGCGTCCTCACTGTCAGATCCTTCTGCTCCTGCATTCTCCCCGGGGAGTCTCCTCCCCTCTTCAGCCCGTGCACACTTGTCAGCTAGGGCATATAGCTCGCTGACATCTCTGATTTTGCACATCGCCATCTCCCCCCTCATCCTGCGGTTACGCACGTTCTGATGGAACGCGCTGATAACCGCGGCAGGGTGGACATCTGGGATGTTGCGCTGCACCTGACTGAATCTCTGTATATACTTGCGCAGGGGTTCTCCCTCCTTCTGGGCGAGCAGGTGAAGATCACTCTCCTGGCCATGGGGTTTGTGGCCGCCTGTGAAAGCGCCGACAAACTGATGGCACAGGTCCGCCCATGAAGAGATGGAGTTGTCCGGCAAGTGCATGAGCCAAGATCTGGCGTTGGGCTTGAGTACCAACGGGAAGTAGTTGGCGAGGATCTTCTCGTCGCGTCCTCCGGCAGCCTGCACCGCGATGGTGTAGACGCTGAGGAACTCTGACGGATGTATCCGCCATCGTACTTCTTGGGCACGTCTAGCTTGAAGTTCTTGGTAATGGGCCACTAGACTTGCCGCAGCTCCCGGGTGAACGCAGGGAAACCTGCCGCGTACGGCAAGTCGCCTGGTTCTCCTGGCGCATGCATGTCGACAGTGGGCCCAGCGCGCCGGTCAGATTGACGTCGCGCTTCTCTTCGACGCTCGATGCGAGTGCGAGCGTCTTCGTGTCGTCGTTCTTGGAGAACTTGGCGTTGATCGCGGCGAGCTCGCGGGTCTGACGACGCGGTGGAGTCGGCGTCGAGGTTGGCCCGACGAGTCAGCGATCTTGGCCTTCGGGGCGGGGAGTGCGCAGTGGTGGCACCCCCAGCGGTCTTGCCGGCATCGGCTTGCGCCCGGGCGTCTTGCCGGGGCTTCGATGTGCTCGGTTGCCGGGGCTTGTCACCGTTGGCGAAGCCAATGAGGCTATAAATGGCAGCCCTCCAGTCGTCGATCTTGTCCGGTGCTGGAGGGTAGTCTCGAAGCAGCTGGGCTCGGGCCAGCGCTTCCTCTGGAGTCTTGGGTGGCGGTGGCGAGTGGCGCGAGGTGCGAGACATGCTCAAACTTCTAACAGTGTTAGAAGGAACAAAATCCCGCATAGGCGACCGCACTGCGCTCGTGCCAGCGTGTTGGCGTGCATGTTGGCCTTGAGCGTCCCGCGACCCGCCAGCTTGGCCTTGTTCCAACGCGAGCACGGTGTTAGGAGCACCGTGGCGTTGTTGATCCTGCACCTCCTGGGAGGGGTGCGGTGGATATGTAGAAGCGGAACCTTGCGGGGCCTTGTCCTTGGACCGGGTGACGACGCGCGTCCCCCCGCCGGCGCCCGCTCCTCCGCCGGCGTCTGCCCCACCGCCCGTTTGCTCCGGTGGTGGTAGGGAAGTCGCAGACGGAGCGGCCACTTCCGAAGTCTTCTTCTTTGGTGGCATGTCGACGAAGATGTTGATGTAGCGCGCGCAGACGCCGGATCAGATACGCACGACCTCGACGCCCCCCTACCTGGCGCGCCGGAGATGTCGTGGGGAACTGGGAGGCCACGAGCACCTATGGGGCAGGAGGGCCCCTTTGTTTGTCCGGCAAGGGAGCGGAGGGCGCGCGGGGGATTTTTACCCAACTTCGGAGCTCTCCGGAGAGATAAAACTCCTACTGCTGCTTTGTGTGTTGTATTTGTTCTGGCTCGAGAGAGCGGGCGTGGCGTCGAATCAGCCAAACCCCAAGTTGTGGAACCAAAATTCCGAACCTCCGAACCTCTTCTACGTGCGCATGGGCCTCCTTTTTATAGGCTAAAGGGGTCACCGACAGGTGGTAGCGTAGAAAGAGGGGTAGAAAGGTAAAAATGCGGGTTGGTACAACTACTACCAACAGTGTCCCCTACCTAACTCTGACAGCAGGGGACAAGGGCATTTAATGCCCGTCCGGTCGCCCCAACAGTGCAAGGAAACGACCGTTAGAGGCGCCACCGATCGCCACGATGGCCTCCTTGTCAGCTTCGCTTGCCACCTCGCACCGCCATGCTGCACAGCTACCCGCCACGTGCACCAGGAGCGATCCTGTGGCGACACATCATTGGATGCGCTGGAGCTCGGGTGCAGAGTGGCAGCCTTGCCGCGGCAAGCGCCTTGCCGCGGCCCTTGTCTTGTCGCACCAGCGAGCTTGCCGCTCGCCGGGCCTTGCCGGGACGCGCGGGGCGTCACGGCATGTTTCTTGAAGTGCCTTGGCTGGCCTTCCCGGCAAGCTCCTCTTGCCGGGGCCTTTGTCCTTCCCGGCAAGTCGCAGCGACCCGCGGCGGGGCTTGCCGGGCATCCGCCAAGATCCTCGACGGCTGCTTAGATGCCATTCAAGAACAGAGTACTCAAGCTAAAGCCCCGGCAAGAGGAGCCTGCCGGGGAAGCCAACCAAAGCCCCGGCAAGAGGAGCCTGCCGGGAAGGCCAACCAAGGCCCCGGCAAGAGGAGCTTGCCGGGAAGGCCAACCAAGGCCCCGGCAAGTGGAGCTTGCCGGGAAGAAGAAGAGACCCCGGCAAGAGGATCTTGCCGGGAAGGCCACTCAAGGCATTCCAAGTAAACTTGCCGCGACGCCTCGCGCGTCCCGGCAAGGCCCGGCGAGCGGCAAGCTTGCTGGTGCGACAAGATAAGGGCCGCGGCAAGGCGCTTGCTGCGGCAAGGCTGCCACCATGCACCCGAGCTCCAGCGCATCCAACGACGTGTCACCCCAGGACTATCCCAGGAGCACGTGGCAAGGCGCTGTGCAGCCATGCGGTGCGAGGTGGCAAGAGGAGCTGACAAGGAGGCCATCGTGGCGATCGGTGGCGCCTCTAGCGGTCGTTTCCTTGCACTGTTGGGGCGACCGGACGGGCATTAAATGCCCCTGTCCCCTGCCGTCAGAGTTAGGTAGGGGACACTGTTGGTAGCAGTTGTACCAACCCGCGTTTTTACCTTTCTACCCCTCTTTCTACGCTGCCACCTGTCGGTGACCCCTTTAGCCTATAAAAAGGAGGCCCATGCACACGTAGAGGGGGTTCGGAGTTTTTTTTGGGCAGCTACGCCACACCCGCTCTCTCGAGCAAGAACAGAATACAAACACACAAAGCAGCAGTAGGAGTCTTATCTCTCCGGAGAGCTCCGAAGCTGGGTAAAAATCCCCCGCGCGCTCTCTCGCCTCGATCCGCTCTGCGTGCGCCCTCCGCTCCCTTGCCGAACGAGAAAGGGGCCCTCCTGCCCCATAGGTGCTCGTGATCCCAGCCACCACGACATCTCTGGCGTTTTGGGCCTGGCCCAACAGCGCTCGGCACCGTGTATGGCCCAGGCCCGGGGGCTCCTGTCGGTGTACTAAAGTAGGGGTACCTTAGTACCCCGAACTTGTGTACGGGCAGTCGCAGCGACCCGCGGCAGGGCTTGCCGGGCATCCGCCAAGATCCTCGACGGTTGCTTAGATGCCATTCAAGAACAGAGTACTCAAGCTAAAGCCCCGGCAAGAGGAGCCTGCCGGGGAAGCCAACCAAAGCCCCGGCAAGAGGAGCCGGCCGGGAAGGCCAACCAAGGCCCAGGCAAGAGGAGCTTGCCGGGAAGGCCAACCAAGGCCCCGACAAGAGGAGCTTGCCGGGAAGAAGAAGAGACCCCAGCAAGAGGATCTTGCCGGGAAGGCCACTCAAGGCATTCCAAGTAAACTTGCCGCGACGCCCCGCGCGTCCCGGCAAGGCCCGGCAAGCGGCAAGCTTGCTGGTGCGACAAGATAAGGGCCGCGGCAAGGTGCTTGCCGCGGCAAGGCTGCCACCATGCACCCGAGCTCCAGCGCATCCAACGACGTGTCACCCCAGGACTATCCCAGGAGCACGTGGCAAGGCGCTGTGCAGCCATGCGGTGCGAGGTGGCAAGAGGAGCTGACAAGGAGGCCATCATGGCGATCAGTGACGCCTCTAGCGGTCGTTTCCTTGCACTGTTGGGGCGACCGGACGGGCATTAAATGACCCTGTCCCCTGCCGTCAGAGTTAGGTAGGGGACACTATTGGTAGCAGTTGTACCAACCCGCGTTTTTACCTTTCTACCCCTCTTTCTACGCTGCCACCTGTCGGTGACCCCTTTAGCCTATAAAAAGGAGGCCCATGCGCACGTAGAGGGGGTTCGGAGTTTTTTTGGGCAGCTACGCCACACCCGCTCTCTCGAGCAAGAACAGAATATAAACACACAAAGCAGCAGTAGGAGTATTATCTCTCCGGAGAGCTCCGAAGCTGGGTAAAAATCCCCCGCGCGCTCTCTCACCTCGATCCGCTCTGCGTGTGCCCTCCACTCCCTTGCCGAACGAGAAAGGGCCCCTCCTGCCCCATAGGTGCTCGTGATCCCAGCCACCATGACAGGATGACATCAGCCTCCATTCGTGTTACCCTAAGACAGGGTGTTAATGGTGTCACGTGCTCGTCTCGGCGTCCGTTCTCGCTATCGCCACGACGTCCGCCTCGACTCTTGTTACCCTAAGACAGGGTGGTAGTGGTGCCACGTGCTTGTATGGGTGTCCTTCGTCGCTACCGCGATGACGTTCGCCTTGACTCGCATGACCCTAAGATAAACAGGGTGGCAGTGGTGTCACATGCTCGTCTCGGCGTCCATCGTCTCTACCGCGATGACATCCGCCTCGACTCCCGTGACCCTAAGATAGAGAGGGTGGCAGTGCTATCATATGCTCATCTCGGCATCGGTCATCGCTACCGTGACGACATCCGCCTCGACTCGCATCACCCTAAGATAGACAGGTGGAAGTAACATCACGTTCCCGTCTCGGCGTCCGTCGTCGCTACCGCGATGACGTCCGCCTCGACTCGCGTGACCCTAAGATAGATAGGGTGGCAGTGGTGTCACGTGCTCGTCTCGGCGTCCATCCTTTCTACTGCCGTGACGTTCGCCTCGACTCACGTGAGCCTAAGATAAACAGGGTGGCCATGGTGTCATGTGCTCGTGTGGTCCATCGTTACTAACGTGACGACGTCCACCTCGAATCGCATTACCCTAAGATAGACAAGGTCGCAGTGGTGTCACCTGCTCGTCTCGGTGTCCATCGTCACTATCGCGACGACGTACGCCTCCACTCGCGTTACCCAAAGACAGGGGGGCAGTGGTGTCACGCCCTCGTCTCTGCGTCCGTATTCACTATCGCAACAACGTCCACCTCGACTGACATTACCCTCAGACAGGGTGGCAGTGGTTCACGTGCTTGTCTCGGCGTCCGTTGTCGCTACCGCGATGACATCCGCCTCGACTCGCGTGACCCTAAGATAGACAGGGTGGCAGTGGTGTCATGTGCTCGTCTCGGCTTCCGTCGTTGCTACCGCGATGACGTCCGCCTCGACTCATGTTACCCTAACATAGACAGGGTGGAAGTACTGTCATGTGCTCGGCTCGGCGTCCGTCGTCGCTATTGCTATGATGTCTGCCTCGACTTGCGTAACCCTAAGATAAGCAGGGCGGCAGTGGTGTCACGTGCTCATCTCGGTGACCGTCATCGCTACCGCGATGACGTCTGCCTCGACTTGCTTTACCCTAAGATAGACAAGGTGGCAGTGGTGTCATGTGCTAATCTAGGCATTCGTTGTCGCTATCACGATGATGTCAGCCTCCTTTTGCGTTACCCTAAGACAGGGTGTCAATGGTGTTACGTGCTCGTCCCGGCGTCCGTCATCGCTATCGCCACAACGTCCACCTCGACTCTTGTTACCCTAAGATAGGGTGGCAGTGGTGTCACATGCTCGTCTGGATGTCCGTCGTCGCTACCGTGATGACGTCCGCTTTGACTCGCATGACCCTAAGATAAACAGGGTGGCAGTGGTGTGACATGCTCATCTCGTCGTCCGTCATCTCTAGCGCGATGACGTCCGCCTCGACTCGCATGACCCTAAGATAGACAGGGTGGCAGTGGTGTCATGTGCCCGTCTTGGCGTTCGTCATCGCTACCGTGATGACGTCTACCTCGACTCGCATGACCCTAAGATAGACAGGGTGGCAGTGGTGTCACGTGTCGGGGTTCGTTGTTGCTACCGTGACGACGTCCGCCTCGATTCGCATTACCCTAAGATAGACAAGGTGGCAGTGGTGTCACGTGCTTGTCTCAGCGTCCGTCGTCGCGACATCCACTTGCGTTACCCTAAGACATGGTGGTAGTGGTGTCACGTCCTCGTCTCAGCGTCCGTAGTCGCTATCGCGATGACATCCACCTTGACTCGCGTTACCCACAGACAGGGTGGCAGTGGTGTCACATGCTCGTCTCGGCGTCCATCGTCGCTACCGCGACGACATCCAGCTCAACTTGTGTAACCCTAAGATAGACAGGGTGGCAGTGGTGTCACGTGCTCATCTCGCCGTCCGTCGTCGCTACTGTCGGTGTCAAAACCGGCGGATCTCGGGTAGGGGGTCCCAATCTGTGCGTCAAGGCTGATGGTAACATGAGGCAAGGGACACAGATGTTTACCCAGGTTCGGGCCCTCTCGATGGAGGTAAAACCCTACTTCCTGCTTGATTAATATTGATGATATGGGTAGTACAAGAGTAGATCTACTACAAGATCATAGAGGCTAAACCCTAAGAGCTAGACTATGATGGTATGATTGTAATTGTGATCGCCCTTTTAAGGACCAACCTCTCCGGTTTATATAGACACCGGAGAGGGCTAGGGTTTACATGGAGTCGGTTACAATGAAGGAAACACAATATCCGGATTGCCAAGCTTGCCTTCCACGCAAAGGAGAGTCCCATCCGGACACGGGCCGAAGTCTTGAGTCTTGTATCTCCACGCTTCAATAGTCCGGACGTTGTACACAGTCCGGCTGTCCGGATACCCCCTAATCCAGGACTCCCTCAGTAGCCCCTGAACTAGGCTTGAATGACGATGAGTCCGGCGCGCAGTATTAGCTTCGGCATTGCAAGGCGGGTTCCTTCTCCGAATACTCCAAAGTAGTCATCGAACACTTAAATCGTGTCCGGATCCACAAAATGATCTTTACACACCGCTGTAGAGAGAATGATATTTCACAAATGCACTCTGCAGACAACTTTTTCTGATGACGTGACACATTATTACGGTCGGATCATTATTCAAACCGTTTTCCCACAACCAGTTACGGCGCATGTTGCGAGGCAGTTTCTTTGACACGACTTGTCAAAGCAGAGATCGTGTCCCCTTATCACGGGATTCTCATCAATACGGGTACGGGTAATCTAACCGCGCCATCAATCGTGGCGCTTGGGAAACAAGTGATTCCCAACGGGCAAGTGGGGAGGCGCACCGCTCTCGGCGCCCCTATAAAGGGATAATATTTCCTCATTTTTACCCATGCCTTCTTCCTCCTTTGCCCACTCTTGCCCCCTCGAGCTCCAACGCCCAAGCCCTCGTCTCCTCCGCACAGCTAAACATGTCCGGAGTAGGAGGCAAGTGGGTGGCTTCCACCGTCAAGGAGAAGGGCGGCCGGATAGTTGGCCACGGACATAGCGCACCGGCTACCGGACGCTGGGCAGGTCATTCCGACCCCAGGACCCCACGAGAGGGTTGTATTCGTTGCCCACTTCGTCCGTGGACTGGGATTTCCACTCCATTCCTTCGTTCGCAGGCTCATGTTCTACTACGGGCTAGATTTCCATGATCTAGCCCCGAATTTTGTCCTCAACATCTCGGTGTTCATCGTCGTGTGCGACGCCTTCCTCCGCATCCGGCCTAATTTCGGCCTATGGCTGCAAACCTTCTGCGTGAAGCCGAAGGTTGTAAGTGGCCATCAAGCGGAGTGCGGAGGAGCCATGGTGGGCATGATGCCTAATGTCACCTGGCTGGACGGCTCCTTTGTGGAGACCGTAAAAGTATGGCAATCGGGGTGGTTCTACATCACTGAGCCGCACGGCGCCAACTGGGCGACGGCCCCCGAATTCAGATCTGGAGCCCCCATGCGGCTCACCTCCTAGGAAAGGAAGGGCCTGTCCTGGGGTGAATCTACAGAGCCGACCAGAGTCCAGACATGCATCAAAAGCATGAAGGACAAGAACATCAAGCTTTTCAACATGATCCAGGTCATGCTCGTTCGCCGGATCCGGCCCTGCCAAAGGCGGGTAGTCAATCTGTGGGAGTTCGTCCCAGCCGAACATCAGACGCTCCGGAAGCTCTACGACATGACGCACAAAGGCGCATCGAAGGTGCTGTTCAAGGCCTCCGAAGTACCTCCTCCCACATCCGAGGACCCCGGGCTTCACGCCACGCGGGCTCCTAGTCAGGTGAGTTCTCAGACTAGCACCGGACCCGGTTCTTCTCAATATATTCCTGGGAGAGCCTTAAGTAGTTACGCATGTTTGCTTCAAGATTATGTGGAGACAGCGGAGCAGGTTTACTATCCGGCTCCGCTGCCAGAAGGCCCAGCTGATGCTCTCTTGACGGAGATGCTGGTCCCGGCACCGTACAAGGTGCCGGAGAAGAAGGCCGAGAAGAAGGCTCCGGGGACCCGAAAGGGTCTCTGGCGTAAGGTTGTGCCAAAAGCCTTGTCCAAAGATGATGAGGCAGACTCCTCCCACGAAGGGGAGGAGGAGGAAGAAGAAGACTCCCCATCCGGAAAGGACGAGGGGCCTGGGGAGGCGTACTAGGGGGCCGGAAAAGGCCCCCGGCGCAAGGCCGTCATACCCCTGTCGTCTGATGACGACGAGACAGATTCCTTCCATGGAGGCGGGGGGAATCAAGAAGAAATTCCACCTCCCCGCACTGGGGGGGGGGGGAGAAGAAGAGAAAAGACGCCCGGAGGGGGAGGCTGGGGCGTCCAAGAAGGGGAAGGTGTGCTTTCCAGACTACTCCGCCACAGCCGCTCACAGTGAGGAGGGGTGGCTGCCCAAGGGGAAGCCCCTAGTGCGATTGTAAGTGTCCGCACTCCATCATAACTCAAGCGGACAACCCCTCGTTAGGGAGGGAGAGCCGTCTGCATCAAGGACTTCCATTGCGCCTGAGGCACCGGATTGTCTGCTGGAAGCACTTCGCGGCGCCTCCATGGACGAAGAGCACCTTACTCTTATGAGTTTGGTGATTCGGAAGGTTACATCCGACAAGAGAGGACTAACCGAAGCTTGCACCAGCCTCTTGCCAGGCTTTGAGGTATGTAAGAAATATGTGTAAGATTACCACCTGATAGGTAGTAGCCCCTGATACTCTGTTTGGTGGTCGGAAAGAAAAACCAAACGGAGGGTCAATAATAATCCGCAGGAGTCTAACAACAAATATTTCTGTGCATAAGCAGGCTGTGTTGCTTGCTGCTGCTGCCCGTACTGCCGAGGTTGCCAAACTGAAGCGGGACCTGGAGCAGGCGCAGGGAGAGCTCAACCTTACGAAGAGGCAGCTCGAAGAGAACAAGGGTAAGTGATTCCCCTCTCTTATGTATTTGAGGATAGACCAAATTGGTTAGTCTAATGCCAAAGTGTCATGACTGTGTAACAGGGTCCACCGCCGAAGTGGCGTCCCTGAAGAAAGCGCTGTCCGAGGCCGAAGACAAAGCGGCCTTGGAATGCAAGGAGCGCGAAAAGCAAAGTGCTAGAGTGGGCGATGTACAACAAGAGCTCCGGGACCTCGGCAAGAAGTGCGAGTCCGTGGAGCATGATATGAAGGTGAAAGAGGCCGAGCTTGCGAAGGCCCTTGTAAATTCGAAAGACGCCAAGGCCGAAGCCAAGAAAGCACAGCAGGAGATCCAAGAGGCCAAAAAGATAGTAGCGGGTAAGAAGTTCTTTATGCAAAGAAAACATGTGGAGGAGGCGTTTCTTTTACTTACTAGATTTCGGAGCTCTCCAGGGGCATTTGCAGATCTGCCACGCAGCGTATCAGACGCTGCGGAGTTCTACCGTGCCCAAGAGGAGAGCTCAACGGAGAAGCTGTTTTGGTCCCACTATGCTGGGGCCGAACATCCGATGCCTCTGAGCGACCAACTGAAGCAGTTGGTCGAACTCCACAGGGCGGCCGAACTGGCTATGAAGGGCTTCATAGTCCGGTTGTGGCCTGGTGAGCTCCTGCCCAGTAGCTACTTTGGCCTGATCAAGCGGGTGGTGGATGCCTGTCCGTGGCTTGAAGTGATCAAGCGATCCATTTGCATCGAGGGTGCCCGCCGGGCCTTTGCCCGCGTCAAGGTGCATTGGGGTAAGCTGGATGTGGAGAAGCTGGTCAAGGACGGGCCGCCGGAGGGCAAGGCGCATCGCCATCCCAAGATGTACTATGATGGCGTGATAAAGGGTGCTCGTCTCGTCGCCGATGAGTGTACCAAGGACGCCATTTTAGAATGAATTCATTTCTGTGATGTTTGTAATTTAAAGACGAAGTTACTTGCGCTATGTAGCGCTTTTGTTATTTAAAATATTACCTTCTGTGCGGCTGTTTATAAACTTCTGAAAGTAGGCTAGTCGTCAGCTTCCCCCCCCCACATAACTAGTGCTGGGGTGTTCGTGGAAAACCCGTACACTCTTTATCTAAATGTTTGGTCCCTTAAGGAGGTGTCCGGCGCAATGAAGAAGGCAATCAGACTATGCGGCTTTATAACTTTCACTTAGCCACAGAAGTCTACAATTTTAAATTTCGGCGAAGACCCTAGAATCCGGAAGGCCGAATCGGGGCGCTATACACGCCTAGATCGGACGAAGCCGATTTATCTCCTAAAGCGGAAAATCTTTAAGGATTTTAATACCTCTCGAACAGCGACCAGCTCTCGCCACATCATGCCGGTCAGTTTTCGGCTTTCTCTACTGAGGTGCTTGTCCGGAAGAACCGGGACACAATCGTAGTAGTTCTCCCTGTGCTACCTTAGCCGATATAACGGAACATAAGGCACCAAAACAAGGGAGCCGGGATATCCCAACTGTAGACCCAAGACATGATTCGGAGCTGATGCATATAGTGCTATATGTTCGGGGTGCCTCACTGTCGAAAGTGTTCGGACTTTATTTGCCATATTACGGGGTGCCATGAGAAGCCCCTGGCAAACTGACCGTACCAAGGTGTACGGATGCAATTATCAAATAAACATTTATAACAGAAGAAAATGTTCAAATAAGGATAATAAGCTGACGCTATATATAATCTCCCATTGACTATAAGTACGTTTAGGCATACGTTTACAATGGATGCGTTTAAGCAGAGATAAAATAGGACTATTTGACATGTCCTATCCAGGGGCAGGCTGTGTACAGATAGATAAAGCAGGTATAATGATCGTAAATAGATTCCACCTGGGTATTTCCTTCTGTGCACAACGTCTGTTGCCTCCTTGGATGTCTCTGTCGGTGTACTAAAGTAGGGGTACCTTAGTATCCTGAACTTGTGCACGGGAAGTCGCAGCGTCCCGCGGCAAGGCTTGTCGGGCGTCCGCCAAGATCCTCTGCCATTCCTATTGATGCCATTCAAGAATAAAGTGTTAACTGGGAAGGCAGAGCCCCTGCAAGAGGAGCTTGCGGGAAGGACAAGACCCCGGCAAGAGGAGCTTGCCGGGAAGGCCAACTAAGGCATTTCAAGAGACTTGCCGCAGACGCACCGCACGTCCCGGCGAGACCCGGCGAGCGACAAGCTTGCGGTGCGACAATACAGCGACTGCAGCGAGGCGCTTGCCGCGGCGAAGCCACCACTCTGCGCCCACGCTCCAGCGCGTCCGACGACATGTCGCCACAGGATCGTTCCTGGTGCACGTGGCGAGTAGCTGTGCAGCCAAGCGGTGCGAGGTGGCAAGTGGAGATGGCGAGAAGGCCATCGTGGCGATCGGTGGCGCCCCTAACGGTCGTTTCCTGCACTGTTTAGGCGACCGGATGGGCATTAAATGCCCTTGTCCCCTGCTGTCAGAGTTAGGTAGGGGGCACTGTTGATAGCGGTTGTACCAACCCCTATTTTTACTTTTTTACCCCTCTCTGCGTTGCCACCTGTCGGTGACCCCTTTAACCTATAAAAGGAGGCCCATGCGCACGTAGAGGGGGTTCGACTCATTCGAAACTACAACACACCCACGCTCTCGAGCAAGAACAGAATAGAAACACAAAGCAGCAGTAGGAGTTTTATCTCTCCGGAGAGCTCCGAAGCTGGGTAAAATCCCTCGCGTGCTTCGCCTCGATCTGCTCTTCATGCGCCCTCCGCTCCCTGCCGGACCGAAAAGGGGCCCTGCCCCATAGGTGTTCGTTTCCCACGACATCTTTGGCGCGCCAGGTAGGGGGCGTCGAGGTTGCGCGAACCTGATCCGGCGTCTGCGTGCGCTACATCAACATCTTCATCGACATGCCACCGAAGAAGAAGACTTCGAAGGTGGCTGGTCCGTCCGCGTCGATCCCACCGCCACCGGAGCAGGCGGGCGGTGGGGTAGACGCCGGCGGAGGAGCGGGCGCCGACGGGGGGACTCACATCGTCACCAGGTCCATGTACAAGGCCCCGCAAGCTTCGGCGTCTGTACATACACCGCACCCCTCCCAGGAGGTGCAGGATCGACAACACCATGGTGCACCTAGCACCGTACTCGCGTTGGAGCAAGGCCGAGCTGGTGGATCGCAGGATGCTCAAGGCCAACATGCATGCCAACATGTTGGCACGAGCGCGGTACGGTCGCCTGGACGAGATGTTGCTCCTTCTAACACTGTTAGAAGTCTGAGCATATCTCGCTCCTCGCGTCGTTTGCCGCCACCGCCCAAGACTCCAGAGGAAGCGCTGGCCCGAGCCCAACTGTTTCTAGATTACCCTCCAGCGCTAGACAATATCGACGACTAGAGGGCCACCATTCAGAGCCTCATCGGCTTCGCCAACAGCGACAAGCCCCGGCAACCGAGCACATCGAAGCCCCGGCAAGACGCCCAGGCGCAAGTCGACGCCGACAAGACCGCTGGGGGTGCCACCACCGTGCACTCCCCGCCCCGAAGGCCAAGATCGCCAACTCGCCGGGCTAACCTCGACACCGACTCCACCGCGTTGTCGGACCCGCGAGCTTGTCGCGATCAGCGCCAAGTTCTCCAAGAACGATGACAAGAAGACGCTCGTACTCGCATCGAGCGTCGAAGAGTAGCGGCGTCAGTCAGACCAGCGCGCTGGGCCCACTGTTGATATGCATGTGCCAGGGGAACCAGGCGACTTGCCGTACGTGGTAGGTTGCCCTGTGTTCACCCGTGAGCTGCGACAGGTCCAGTGGCCTAGTACCAAGAACTTCAAGCCAGACGTACCCGAGAAGTACGATGGCAGGATACATCCGTCGGAGTTCCTCAGCATCTACACCATCGCGGTGCAGGCTGCCGGGGGACGCGACGAGAAGATCCTCGCCAACTACTTCCCGTTGGTGCTCAAGTCCAACGTCAGATCTTGGCTCATGCACTTGCCGGACAACTCCATCTCTTCGTGGGCGGACCTGTGCCATCAGTTTGTCGGCGCCTTCACGGGCGGCCACAAACCCCATGGCCAGGAGAGCGATCTTCATCTGCTCGCCCAGAAAGAAGGAGAACCCCTGCGCAAGTACATATAGAGATTCAGCCAGGTGCAGCGTAATATCCCAGACGTCCACCCTGCCGCGGTTATCAGTGTGTTCCATCAGAACGTACATAACCGCAGGATGAGGGAGGAGATGGCGATGTGCAAAATCAGAGATGTCAGCGAGCTATATGCTCTGGCCGACAAGTGTGCACGTGCTGAGGAGGGGAGGAAACTCCCCGGAGAGAACGCGGGAGCAGAAGGGTCTGACAGTGAGGATGCCACCCCGGCAAAGAAGAACCGGAGGCGGAATAACAGAAAAAGGAAAGCCAATGATGTGCTAGTTGTTGAGCAGTCCGGCAACGGAGGTGGCGCCGAGAAGGCCAAAGCTGGTGACTCCGGCGAGGCTGTGGTGGCCGCCGACAAGCAGGACGGCTCCGGCAAGCAGTACTGCAAGATCCACCGCACCAAGGGCCATGACCTCCAGACCTGCAAGAAGGTTGAGCAGCTTGTAGAACTGCAGAAAGCTGAGTACGAGCGCCGCGAGAAGGAGAAGGCCCAGGAAGGTGGGGGAGGATCCGGCAAGAAGCGTCCCGCCCGGGGAGGGCGCAGCAGCAAGGCCAAGCAGCGGCAAGGAGACAGGCCTCCCCGCGGCCGTGACAAGGACGAGGATGAGGACGAAGATGAAGAGATGGATGAGGATGAGGCCGACGAGCAGGAGTTTCAGAAGGCAACGGAGGTTTTGTGCGTCGACGGCGGTGCCTCTCTGCATACCTCGCACCGCCAACTCAAACAGTTGGTGCGGGAAGTAAATGCAGCGGAACCGTTCGTTGAGTCGCGCAAGCCCCTGAAGTGGTCGAGCACGCCCATCATCTTTGATGTTGAGGATCACCCTGATTGCATAACTGCGGTCGGGTGCTTGCCGATGTTGGTTTCGCCAACAATCCGCAACCTCAAGGTCATGAAGATGCTGGTTGACGGCGGGGCCGGCCTGAATCTGATCTCTTCCGCGGTGCTCAAGAAGCTCCAGATCCCCGACAGCGAGCTCGAAGAGACTGGTACCTTTCAAGGAATAAATCCGGGAAGGAGCAAGCCGAAGGGGAAGATTACACTGCAAGTGACATTTGGCAGCGAGCTGAACTTCAGGATAGAGAAGGTCACCTTTGACGTGGCTGATTTCCCATTGCCATACAATGGGATACTTGGCCGTCCAGCGCTCGCCAAGTTCATGGCAGCCTCTCACTACGCCTATAACGTGCTTAAGATGCCTGGTCCGATAAGTGTTATTTCTGTCCCTGGCGACAAGAAAGATGCACTTATCTGTACCGACAAGATCTACCGGGAAGCAGCAGCCACAGCAGAACGCAAACCACTTGCCGCTGAAGCTCCCGGGGGGAAGAAGAAGACCAAGTCCGGAAAGAGTAGCTCTGATGCCCACTCCGGCAAGCGCACCTCTTCGGAGTGCTGCGCTACCGTCGAGGACGCACCATCGAACTCCACCGGCAAGTGCAAGAAGGCAAAGAAAGCTTCACCAGAAACCAAGAAAGTGGCCGCCAAGGAGGACGGCACTGGTGGTACCTTCACCATCAGTGCCACGCTTGACCCTAAATAGGAAAGCGTGCTCGTTGCTTTCCTGCGGGAAAATGTCGATGTGTTTGCATGGCAACCATCTGACATCCCCGGTGTTCTCAGGAAAGTAATTGAGCACCACCTTGCCGTCTGCCCTCACGCGCGGCCCGTCAAGCAGAGAGACAGGAAGCAAGCGGTGGAACGTCAAGAGTTCATTGCAGAAGAGATCAAGAAGTTGGAAGCAGCAGGCCTGGTCCGAGGAGTACTCCATCCAACGTGATTAGCCAATCCAGTAGTCGTGCGCAAGGCCAATGGGAAGTGGAGGCTTTGTATTGACTTCACTGATGTTAATAGAGCTTGTCCCAAAGATCCATTTCCCTTGCCGAGCATTGACCAGATTGTCGACTCCACGGCAGGATGTGATTTGCTTTCATTTCTTGACGCATACTCAGGATATCATCAGATCTTCATGGCAGAAGAAGATGAAGAGAATACCGCATTCATTACTCCATGTGGCACGTACTGCTTTGTACGGATGCCTTTCGGACTAAAGAATGCTGGTTCAACATTTGCAAGGGTAGTTCATGAAGCTTTTGAGCCATAGTTACATAGAAATGTAGAAGCTTACATGGATGACATAGTGGTCAAGAGCAAGGACAAAGAAACTTTGATCCGAGATTTGGACGAGACTCTTGCAAATATGCGCAAGATCAATCTCATGTTGAACCCCGAGAAGTGCGTGTTTGGAGTTCCTTCCGGCAAGCTTCTCGGGTTCTTTGTGTCCCAGAGGGGGATTGAAGCCAATCCCGACAAGATCAAGGCCATTGAGCAGATCGAAGCACCAAAGCGCGTCAAGGATGTGTGAAGGCTTGCCAGCTGTGTTGCTGCTCTCAGTAGGTTCATCTCTAAGTCTGCTGAGCGCGCTCTGCCATTTTTCAAAATTTTGAAAAAGGCAGGTCCAATGAAATGGACTCCTGAAGCAGAGGCTGCGCTGCAAGACTTGAAGAGATATCTGTCCTCCACTCCAATACTTGTTGCACCTATGCCACAAGAGAAGTTGCTGCTATACCTAGCGGCAACCAATCAAGTGGTTAGTGCTGCGTTAGTAGCAGAGAGTGAGGCAGATGATGAGCCAGCAGCCGCGGCAAGCACATCCAGCGACAAGCAGGGGGCTGCCCCGACAAGCTCTGGTCCTGACAAGGATAGATCTGTGCAGCCAGAGGAAGAGAAACAAAAGAAGATGGTGCAGCGCCCAGTTTATTTTGTCAGTTCCCTTCTACAGGGGGCTAGGTCAAGGTACTCTGGAGTGCAGAAGTTGCTTTTCGGCCTTCTCATGGCCTCAAGGAAGCTGCGCCATTACTTTCAAGCACATGAGATCACAGTTGTCACTCGCTTTCCGTTGAAGAGTATACTGCAAAATCCAGAAGCAACAGGCAGGATTGTCGAGTGGGCACTGGAATTGTCAAGCTTTGGCCTCAAGTTCGAGAGTACCTTAACTATCCAGAGCTGAGCATTGGCAGAATTCATAGCAGAATGGATGCCAACACCTGATGAAGAAACTCCGGAGACGAGCATCCCCGTCAAGGAAGCGAGCAAAGAATGGATCATGTTCTTTGATGGTGCCTTCTCGCTGCAAGGCGCTGGTGCGGGCGTACTACTTGTCGCACCCACCGGAGAGCATCTCAAGTACGTGGTCCAGATGCACTTTCCCAAGGAGCAAGCAACAAACAATACTGCAGAGTATGAAGGCTTGCTTGCCGGACTCAGGATCGCCGCGGACCTTGGGATCAAGAAGCTTATTGTCAGGGGTGACTCGTAGCTTGTCGTCCGTCAAGTGAACAAAGATTATCAAGTCGTTGATGAAAGCCTACATTGATGAAGTGAGGAAGCTAGAAGAACATTTTGATGGCCTGCAGATGGAACACGTTCCGAGAGCTCATAACGACATTGCAGACGGCCTATCAAAATGCACCGCACTCAAGTTACCTGTGGAACCAGGAATTTTTGTGCTCAAGCTGACTCAACCATCTGTAACACCGTCAACTGGACAGAGCAAGAAGAGGAAGTTGGTTACTGGCGACTACTTTCCGGCAGAGCTCCCCGAAGCCGCCGTCAAGAAGGTCCCCAAGATCAACACAAAGAGTGCTGAGGGGCAGTCTGCTCCGACAAGCCCTAGGGTTTGTTTTGTTGAAGCAGACGCTCCCGACAAGTTGTGTCCCGACACGCTTGCCGGGGAGCATCACGCTCCGGCTGAATCGCAGATTCTTGCCGTGGAAGCGGATGTTCCCGCAGCAGCATTTGCGCCTTTAGTCCTTGTCGTTGAGCCAGAAGCTCCGGCATGGGCACAGCAGATCGTCCATTTCCTTCAAACAGGAGAACTTCCCGAAGAACAAGAAGAAGCGGAGAGAGTAGCCCGGCAATCAAGTATGTACCAGTTTGTCGATGACATACTGTACAGAAGAAGATTCAACGGAGTGAAACTGAAGTGCATTTCCCGGTAAGAAGGACATGAGCTGTTGGCGGAGATACACGGAGGCATATGTGGTCACCACATTGGCGCAAGAGCACTTGCCGGCAAAGCCTTCCAGCAAGGTTTCTTTTGGCCGACAGCCCTCCAGGATGCAACTGCACAAGTAACTAAGTGTGAAGCGTGCCAGTTCCACTCCAAGCAGATACATCAACCAGCTCAAGCTCTCCAGACGATCCCTTTATCCTGGCCATTTTTGGTCTGGGGGCTCGACATCCTCGGCCCGTTTCCCCAAGCTGTTGTGGGCTTTGAGTACTTGTACGTGGCAATCGACAAGTTCACAAAGTGGCCGAAAGTGGAAGCAGTGAGGAAGGTGACAGCACAGTCAGCAGTCAAGTTCTTCAGGTCGATTGTTTGCCGTTTCGGAGTCCCTAACAGGATCATTACCGACAACCGCACACAATTCACGAGTCGCACCTTCATGCAGTACGTCCAAGACCTTGGCACCAAGATCTGCTTCGCTTCTGTTGCTCATCCGAGAAGCAACGGTCAAGCGGAGAGGGCAAACGCTGAAGTGTTGCGCGGACTCAAGACCAGGACTTTCGACAGGCTGCACAAGTGCGGAAGAAACTGGATCGAAGAGCTACCAGTGGTTCTTTGGTCGATCAGGACGACACCAAATCGAGCCACTGGCCAGACACCTTTTGCTCTAGTATATGGAGCAGAAGCAGTTCTCCCCACGGAACTCGTATATGGATCGCCTCGAGTGCTTGCTTATGATGAGCTTGAGCAAGAGCAGCTGCGGCAAGATGACGCACTGCTCCTCGAGGAAGATCGTCTTCAGGCTGCTGTACGAGCTGCTCGATACTAGCAAGCTTTGTGTCGCTACCATAGCCGCAAAGTTAATGCCAGAAGTTTCGAGGATGGCGACCTTGTTCTTCGGCGCGTTCAATCCGCCAAGAATTCCAACAAGTTGACGCCAAAGTGGGAAGGCCCTTATCGGGTAAAGCGAGTCACTAGGCCCGGCGCTGTCCGCCTTGAGACCGAAGATGGCTTTCCGGTGAGCAATTCCTGGAACATAGAGCATCTTCGTAAGTTTTACCCATAAGGCGCGGTTGCTGGAACCCATTCCGGCAACCACCTTTTGTACAAGCCTTGCCGCTGTTGCATGTAACCCTTTGTACAAAGCCGGGAGCAGATCCCGTGCATAAATAAAGATCGTATGCTCAGCACATATTGTCAAATTTCATGCCTTTTCTTTTTTGCATGTATTGTCTGACGCTTTGTGCAGCACTTGCCCCCGGTAAGCAGTAACGAGCCTTAAGGCTCCATATCATTATTTTCTATTCTTTCTTTTTTCTCAAAAAGAAGGTTCCTTCGCCCACAAGTTCACGGGGGGGGGGGGGGGGGGAGGAGAGGATAAAGGTTTGGACCAGGCATCGTTCAGAGAAGTATAGCCTTGCCGGGACACAGACAACAGAAAAGCTAAGTTGCCAAAGTCTGAGCATGATCAGTTTTTAAAATTTCAAGTTATCTTCCTTGAACGACTGTGCTTTGTATGGAAAACCTGTGCGCGGAGGAACCTCCTCGTAGCTAGTTGCGCCCTTACTTTGTTTCGAGTCCGCTCAACAACTTAAGTGTGCTGCAACTAGTTGCGGCAAGGTTTCTTGCCGGAACCGGCACCGCCAGCGGGCTGCTGATGTTCCGCACTCAGCGCTCGCGGTAAGCGTGCCTGCGCCGGCAAGTTCCCTAAAAGCGTAGGGTAAAAACATACAAAGAAAGGAATCAAGTAAAGGAGATAACATAGTGAGCATTGCCCAGAATAAAGTTATATTACAAAAGAAACTTGTTGCGGTACTGACTAAATTGTTCTCATAACTTAAATAACAGCGACAAGGAAAGGAGAAGAAGAGTGGCCTAATCCACGCGCTCGCCGTCGATCCTCCTGCCTTCATTCACCTTGTCCACAATGGGTGCGACAATGGCTTTGAGCTCTTCAAGATCAGCACCCGCCGGCAGCTTCTTGAGGACGCGGGTGAGGTCGAGGCCCGGATTGCGGAAGAGTATTTTCACCAGCACCTTCTCCAAGACCTTGGCGCAGATTGCGCGCGACTCGTCAGCCAGCTTCTTGGGGATCCTTTCCCGGAGCTGCTGGAGAGCCGTCGCCACACCCTTGAAGAAAAGAGTAAGCTTGGCGCTGGGCTAGAGATTCTCATCGGAGGGGTACCCGAAGCCCGCCAAGTCCAGTTCCGCCAGCTCTTCGTCGATGACTGCAGCGATGTTGACGAGGCCCTCCGTCCAGAGCTCCACCTTAGCCTTGAAGGTGTTTTGAGTCTCAGCAGCCCTCGTCAGCAGCTCCTCGTTGCCCTTGATCTCTTTCTTCAAGTCATCCTCTTGCCTCTTGGCGGCGTCCAGCGTCTCTGTCAATGTGGCGTTCAGTACTTGAGTCCTTGGCGGCGTTCAGTTCCCTGACCTTATCTGCGAGCTGAACTTGCAGATCGCCATGAGCGAGGGCATCCTTCTCGCGTTCGCGCTGGAGTGCGGCAAGCTCCTCATCCTTCCTTTTCATGTCAGCTTCCAGCTGCGCCACCTTTATTTCCAATTCCTTCTTGGCGGCCTCGGCAGATGTGGCAGCATCCTTTGCTTCCTTGAGCTCCCCGCCAAGTGATTGCTCCCGTGCGGCGAGCTCCTCCTCGTGGCTGTCCAGGTTAACCTTTTTCTGCGTCAGTTCACCTTCCCGCCTGGACAGCTCCTCGGCGGCGAGCCTCTGCTGCTCCTCGGCTTCAGCCTTTTCAAGGATGAACGCCTTCTTCGCCTCGACAAGCTGCACCCTCTCCTCAGCAATAGACCGGAGGGCCTCTTGGTTGCGGCTCTGGAGCTCCTCCGGATGCTTCTATATGTCAACACCCGCCCGCGCGACAAGCGCTTCCCAGGACTCTACCTTCGCTTGCCGGGCGCGGTAGAGTGACACCAACTTCCGGAGCAACTGCTCCTCCTCGGACTCGCCGCTGCTGCTGCTTGGCGCGTCAACCACTGCCAGCCCAGCAGAGGCGAGTACTTCCTCGTCAAACTCCTCTCCTTCGACCGGCGCCCTGGAGCTCGACGCCCAGGGAAGCTTGATGTAGACACCCTCGCCGGCCTTCAAGTAGGCGCCTGGCTGGGGCTCCTCGGAGCCCGGCGCTGCATCAGCGGCGGAGGGGTCGGCAGTCGGTGTAGCGCCTTGCGCTCCTGCACCCTCGGGGTCGTCAGTGCGATTGCCGGACCCCTCGCCAGCTCCTGCGCCAGCAGCCTTGGCGGCTTCTTCGTTGGCGGGTTCATCAGCGCCGGCCTCTTCCTCGTCGGCGGCGGCATCTTCAGTGTTGCCGCGTGCGTCTTCCTCGCCGGTGGCCTCAGTCTCCATCGGGTCTGTGAGAGGGGGATCTGAGGACAGGAAGAGAAAGGAAAAGTCAAGCAAAGATCCAAAGAGAAGATCAGAAGAAGAACCCAAGGGAAAATTTCCGACAAGAAGGGTTACCTGTGCTGGGCTCTGTGACCATGGGCTCCACCACCGAAGGCTCACTGGTTCCGTCCCTTGCCGGGGACCTCTCCCTTGCCGGGGAGCGCTCCCTTGTCGGGGAATCGCCCCTTGGCGGTGTAGTTGAAGCAGATAGCACCTCTGGAGCGGCTTCTGGTTGCTCCTGATGGGCCTGCTCTGCTCCTACACAAGCAAGTCAGCAATCAAGATATCAGCAAAGAAAGAGCACCCAGGCACGCCCCACAATAGGAAGTGAACAAATACTTACACTGGGGGCTGCGCTGGGGGCTGCTTCGAGGAGATGGTATCGGGTCCGTCAAGGTGGTCTCGGACGTGTCCTCTGCCATCACAGCAGGATCGTCCTCGATGAAAACTACAGGGACCTTGGCCCTCTTCACCGCTCTCTCAGCCAGAGTCCTGAAATGGAACAAGGATTCAGAGGGAAGCAGATCAGATGCAAGATAAAAAATAGCAGAGATCGAAGAAATACAAGTACAACAAGGGGAAAGTCTTACTCCTCCTCCTCTTCTTCCTCCTCATCGGAGCTCAGCGCGGAGAGGTCGAAGTCTGGTACCCTTTTTGCGCGGTGAGGCGGAGGAGTAGGCTCCCTTGGGCGTTTGCCGGATGCTGCGGCAGGATCAGGCGCGGCGGCTCGAGAAGACCCAGCCCCAGTTGCCGGCGCAGCATGAGAGGCTCCCGCGGCAACGGTACTTGCCGCGGTGGAGCGTGCCCCGCGGTGCTGCGGCTGTTGGCCCGTCTGCCGCCCTTTTGTGTCTCCGGCCCTGCGAAGACGCCTCCTTGTTTGAACTGGGGGCTGCGTTGAGGGCCCCGTCTGCGGCAAGCTGCTTGAAGATGGTTGGCCACTTGCGCCCCCGGCAGGCTCGCTTGCCTCAGCTTCGGGCTCCTCCACGACAGCGACCTCCCGCCAAGGTCCTCTCGGTCGGCAAGGCTTGCCGCCTCGGCCGCCTCTGCCTCCTCCAACGTGAAGCCAAACTCGCCCGCGGCGGCGGCTGCCGCCGCCTCTTCGGCCCTGGTGGCGATGTACCGCATCTCGTCGTCGGTGGTGTCGCGGGTGAGGAGCCTCTGCTCGTCGGCGCGGACTGCTACCTCCGCCAAGCCGTCAAAGAATTGCCGCACGACATCGTCGGCGGGCTCCATCCAAGTTGGGATAATCCCGTGCGAGTCGCACTCCGGCATCATTGCACGGATGCGATCACGCTGGGAGTTGTTGCACAGTGGGATGACGCCCTGCGGCAGCCTGAACCACTCCGGATGGTTGGCATCATGCTTGAACAGCTCCTTGAGCATCCCGTCAAGCTCCAGAACTGTGAAGTTGAAGTTGAGGCCTGGATGTAGCCTCATGATATCCGTCGGGCAGCCAAACAGCCAGGCGGGCCTCCTCCTCTCCTGCAGAGGGGCAATGCGACGGCGAAGGAAATCCACGCGAACGGGCCCTACTGTGAGCCCGGCAAGCCTGAGCCGCATGATTCGGGTGGTGGCGATCTTCAGCTTGGCATCGTCCGGCGACAGAGCACTCCAGTCGCCGCCGCGCACTACCCGGGTCTAGCGCAAGTTGGTGAATGGCTGCGGATTGGCGTCAACAATCCAACACCACTCCGCCCTCCACTCGTCCCATTTGCTGCGGAGCTCCCCCTCCAGATACACCTCCTTCATGCCGACTCGTGAGATCCAGGCGATCCCGCCGGCTAAGGGCTCTCCTTTCTCGGCTCGGGGGATGAAATAGTGGCGAAAAAGAGCAACATTTGGGTGGATCCCAACGAAGTTCTCGCAGAGATGTGCGAAAACTGCCATTGTCAGAACGGCGTTGGGAGTGAAGTCAAGGAGATGAAACCCGTAGGTATTCATGATATCACAGAAGAAATCAGAAAAAGGTGGGCAGAGCCCGCAGTAGAAGAACACTGGAAAGAAATGGTACCCTTTTGGGCACCGCTTCGAAGTAGAAGCTTCGGCGGAGAGCACCGGCGTGCACGGATGCGCCCGCGTCTCCGTCGACCAGAAGAGGTAGAACTCCTCCCGCAGCGCCTTCGGGGTGAGCTCGGGGGGGGGGGGGGGGGAAGCACTCGCTCCTTGCGCAGCGCCTCAAGCCGCAACGCCTCGGCCGACTTCGTGCTCTTGCCGGTCTTTGGAGCCATGGCGGAAGCGGCGGGGGAGCGTGGAAGCGTTGGGGGCGACGGCGGCGACGGGCGGCGGAGCGCTGCTCTCTTTCGGCTTGGGAAGTGGAGGGGAGCGGTGGAGCTTTCTGAGGAAGAAACCGCCAGGTGGCGAAGGTGGGGGAACGGCCCCTGTTTCCTCTGCTTATAAAGGAGAGAGGCGAACGTTACGCCTTTCTTGATTTAAGAATTGCCCACGACCTCTCCCACGACGCCGCGTTTGACGCATGCCGTTACGGGAGGGCGCGGCGGATACGGAGTTAGATTTGGTGTGGACCCAGGCCGCGTGTGCCCGTGCCCTGTTTTGGGCCTGGCCCAACAGCGCTTGGCACCGTGTATGGCCCAGGCCCGGGGGCTCCTGTCGGTGTACTAAAGTAGGGGTACCTTAGTATCCCGAACTTGTGCACGGGCAGTCGCAGCGTCCCGCGGCAAGGCTTGCCGGGCGTCCGCCAAGATCCTCTGCCATTCTTATTGATGCCATTCAAGAACAAAGTGTTAACTGGGAAGGCAGAGCCCCGGCAAGAGGAGCTTGCTGGGAAGGACAAGACGCCGGCAAGAGGAGCTTGCCGGGAAGGCCAACTAAGGCATTTCAAGAGACTTGCCGCAGACCCGGCGAGCGACAAGCTTGCGGGTGCGACAAGACAGCAACCGCGGCGAGGTGCTTGCCGCGGCGAAGCCACCACTCTGCGCCCACGCTCCAGCGCGTCCGACGACGTGTCGCCACAGGATCGTTCCTGGTGCACGTGGCGAGTAGCTGTGCAGCCAAGCGGTGCGAGGTGGCAAGTGGAGATGATGAGAAGGCCATCGTGGCGATCGGTGGCGCCCCTAACGGTCGTTTCCTACACTGTTTAGGCGACCGGACGGGCATTAAATGCCCTTGTCCCCTCCCGTCAGAGTTAGGTAGGGGGCACTGTTGATAGCGGTTGTACCAACCCCTATTTTTACCTTTTTACCCCTCTCTGCGTTGCCACCTGTCGGTCACCCCTTTAACCTATAAAAGGAGGCCCATGCGCATGTAGAGGGGGTTCGACTCATTCGAAACTACAACACACCCACGCTCTCGAGCAAGAACAGAATAGAAACACAAAGCAGCAGTAGGAGTTTTATCTCTCCGGAGAGCTCCGAAGCTGGGTAAAATCCCTCGCGTGCTTCGCCTCGATCTGCTCTTCGTGCGCCCTCCGCTCCCTGCCGGACCAAAAAGGGGCCCTGCCCCATAGGTGTTCGTTTCCCAGGACAGTCTCTCCCATATAAGTCCGACAATTTGGCTCTTCTGAGGATGCTGCACTAATGCGGTGTCCTGAAAGGTAAGAGGGAAAGAGTATGAAGATATTTGGCGGTTACCCGCACTATTGACTGAGTCGTTGATGCGCCTCCGCCTATGCCCATGGTATCTTGAGTGCGTAATTGTGTGCGTGTGGCACGAATGCTGCTTTGATGGGGCTTGAGCAGAGGCCCGACTGCTAATCACGCTCTTGGCGTGCCTGATGATCCTGTTTTGGGGTGCTCTAGACTCGCTTGACTGTGCTCGAAGTTGTCGCCGGATTGGTTTGTTGGAGTAGGTCGCATTGTACTTTTGCCGCGAGGGCTGCCGTATGCTCTTCTGTTCGAAGGGAGTGGTCCATATTTCCATTGACAGTGATGACCCCGCGCGGTCCTGGCATCTTGAGCTTGAGGTATGCATAATGTGGTACCGCATTGAATCTAGCAAATGCGGTTCGTCCGAGCAGTGCGTGGTAACCATTGCGGAAAGGGATGATGTCGAAGATTAACTCTTCGCTCCGGAAGTTGTCCGGGGATCTGAAGACCACTTCCAGTGTTATAGAGCCCGTACAGCGGGCCTCTACTCCAGGAACTACACATTTAAAGGTGGTTTTAGTGGGCTTGATCCTTGAAGGGTCAATGCCCATTTTGCGCACTTTGTCCTGATAAAGCAGGTTCAGGCTGCTGCCGCCGTCCATAAGGACTCGCGTGAGGTGGAATCCGTCGATGATTGGGTCTAAGACTAATGCGGCTGAGCCGCCATGAAGGATGCTAGTAGGATGATCCCTACGATCAAAGGTGATCCGACAAGCTGACCATGGGTTCAATTTGGGGGTGACTGGCTCCATCGCATAGACGTCCCGTAGTGCTCGCTTCCGTTACCGCTTGGGGATGTGAGTGGCGAAGCTCATGTTGACCGTTTTCACATTGGGGGGGATTTCTTTTGTCCCCCCGTATTCGGACGCTGGGGGTCTTCGTCATCGTTGCTGTGCAGCCCCTTGTCCTTGTTTTCAGCGTTAATCTTACCGGCCTGTTTGAACACCCAGCAGTGTCTATTGGTGTGGTTGGCTGGCTTGTTCGAGGTGCCATGAATTTGGCACAAGCACTCTAGTATGCGGTCCAGGCTGGACGGTCCCTGATTATTTCTTTTGAACGGCTTTTTCTGCTGACCGGACTTAGATCCGCTGAATCCGGCATTGACCGCCGTGTCTTCAGTGTTGTCGCTGTTGTTCCGTCTCTTATGTCTGTTACGCCGTGGCTTGCCGTTGGCATCGCGGCCGTCCAAAGTGCCGGAATGTGGCGTAGTGCCGCTGTGGGACAGCTAGCTGTCCTCACTCGCACAAAAGCGGGTCATTAGTGTTGTGAGAGCTGCCATGGACTTGGTTTTTTCCTAGCCGAGGTGTCGAGCAAGCCACTCGTCATGGATATTATGCTTAAAAGCCGCCAGGGCTTCGGCGTCCGGACAGTCGACTATTTGGTTCTTTTTAGTAAGGAACCGAGTCCAGAATTTCCGGGCTGACTCTCCGGGCAATTGAGTAATGTGGCTGAGGTCATCAGCATCTGGTGGCCGCACATATGTGCCCTGGAAGTTATCAAGGAATGTGTCTTCCAGGTTTCCCAACTGCCAATGGAATTTGCTGGCAGGCTGTTCAGCCAGTGCCGGGCTGGTCCTTTGAGCTTAAGGGGAAGATACTTGATGGCGTGTAGATCATCACCGCGGGCCATGTGAATGTGGAGAAGGAAATCTTCGATCCATACTGTGGGGTCTGTTGTGCCATCGTATGATTCGATGTTTACAGGTTTGAACCCTTTTGGGAATTCATGATCCATCACTTCGTCGGTGAAGCAGAGGGGGTGTGCGGTGCCTCTGTGCCGGGCTATATGGCTACGCAGTTCGAATTGGTCTGGGTTGCTGTGCTCGGCCCGGCCGGACTTGTTGATGATGTATCCAGCGCGACGATCATCGTCACGTGCTGGGGCGCGCCCCCGCGATCTGTAGATCGATCTTGGCTATCCTGCTTTGTTTTCTAGAATATCTTGCAGATCTTGCCTGTTGCCCTGGGCCGTAGTGTATCGGCGTGGGGGTGCGGGCTGGTATTCGGGCTGATATGCCGTTTTATCCCGGCCACGGGGTGGACGGTCAGCCGTTTGGCGATCGAGTCCATATTCCTCGGCTGCCAAGACTTTAGTCCATCTATTTGTGAGCAGGTCGTGATCAGCTTGGAGTAGCCGCTGCTTCTTCTTCAGGCTCCTTGCAGTGGCTATAAGCCTACACTTGAAGCGCTCCTGCTCCACGGGGTCCTCAGGCACGCCGAATTCGTCGTCACCGAGGCTAATCTCATATTCGGGGGGGGGGGGGGGGCATGTAGTTGTCCTCCTACGGGTATCCGCCCGTTGCCTGTTCTTCTGGGCTGACCTGCTCATCTTCCTGTTTGGCCTGCTCGAAGGCAGGCTGATCAGGGTCATATTCTTCTTTGGCGCCATCCGGATTATTTTCGTCTCCGGGGCCGGTATTGCGGTGGCGGGGCTTGGAGCAGCGCTGACGATGCCCATGCTTTTTTTTTCTTCCCGAGGGGTTATCCTCCATTGCCTCATCGCCATTGGTTTCCTTCGGAGTGTCCACCATATATATATCGTATGAGGAGGTGGCCGTCCACCGCCCTGTGAGCGGTGGTGTCAGGACCCCGACTCAATGCCACATCGATCTAGCATGTAACACCTCATATCACTTTGCGGCCTCACGCACGGTATCTCCACGGGTGTCGCCTTACCTTTGCCCGGGACCGTTTGCGCCTTTTGGCACACGTATATGATAGTGTCGCTAGCATCCATATGATAAGGAGCCCGGGCTGACATGGCTAGTCATAAACCCAAAGTGGCACAGACTTACAGGGACAGGCATCTATGACCCAGCATCGAACGTGTCGGTCATCAGCGAGTGAATCCAGGCTGTAGCACTGGGCTAGCAGGACTCCGGTGAACCGGGCTGTAGCGGGCTAACAGGACTCTAGTATTCATCACGTGACATTTTCCCGAAGGGACAGACACAGTAACGAACAAGGACACATGCCGGCCAGCCTAAGTGTTCCGGAGCAGTAGCAAGCTACCATGGCTCGGTGGAAACACTAGGAGACATTTCCCAGTAAGAGAGGCTACTAAGGATAAACAACTAGATAGTCAGATCCCACACATACAAAGCATTTCAATAACATACACACAAGATGCTCGATATGTGCAAATACAACATGGCATCACAACATGACTCTACGACTCAAGTATTTTATTCAATAGGCTCCGAGGAGCGAGATATTACAAACATGGGTCTCTCGACCCAGCATTCAGAGCATACAAGTCAAAGCACAAGCGGAAGCTTAACATGTCTGAGTACAGACATCTACAAATGAAAAAGGCTGAGAAGCCTGACTATCTACCAGATCCTGCCGAGGGCACAAGATCGTAGCTAAGGTATCAAGCTAAACGTCGAACTCCACGCGGAACTACTAATGAGACCGAAGTCTCTCTGCAAAAACATAAAATAGGCAAATGTGAGTACAAATGTACCCAGCAAGACTTACATCAGAACTAACTACATATGCATCATTATCAACAAAGGGGATGGTGGGGTTTAACCGCAGCAAGCCAGCTTTGACTCGGTGGCTATCCTGAACTACGACTGCAAGGAACTCTTTTGAGGTGGCGCACACGAGTCCACATATTCACCATATCAATACACCACTATGGATCCGCTCCCATCTCCCTACGCGAACGCCATCCATAGCACTCACACTTATCTTGCGTATTTTAGAGTATCCACTTTCACTTGTCTATGAACTGTTATAGGCAACCCAGAAGTCCTTTTCGGCGGACACGGCTATTCGAATAGATGATGTTAACCCTGCAGGGGTGTACTTCTTCCCACACGCTCTCACCACTTACCGCCGTTTACACGACATGTACTCGGCAACCTTCAAGCGGAAGCCCAACGTGGGTGTCGGCCACGTCCTACCTAAACACTCAAGTCTCTAGTCCAGGTTTATCGCCTATTCGGGTTCCATCCGCGAGGAGATCCGGCCAGAGTTTCGCTCACAGCCCCAAACGATGTGTACAGTGTTCCGTGACACCAAACGGGCGCCCGGTATACCCGGCCATGTGCCTACCGCATCACAGCCCACCCCTCCGGTCAGCGCTGCGCACGGCCTCCAGCATACTACAAACACCAGAAACTACTTGCAACTCCTGGACAGAGGACAAGGGTGATTAAGAAGCCGAGAGGGTCCATTTGTTTCGGGCCCAATGTGTGGTAGTATCTGTTTCATGGATCACAAACACAGAACTCAGTTCCTGAGGACGGCTGCAATGAGACAACCCACCATGTACTCCTACATGGCCTCTCACCGCTACCTTTACCAAATCGTGTTCACACACTTAGCTCACACACAGTAGGACATGTTCACACACCTCTGATTCATCCTCGATGAATCAGACCTGACACAACTCTAAGCAATAACAGGCATGACAAACAAGCATGAATGAGTAGGCACAACAGGGCTCAAACAACTCCTACTCATGCTAGTGGGTTTCATCTATTTACTGTGGAATGACAGGTCATGCAAAGGATAAAGGGGTTCAGCTACCGCAGCAAGTAACAGATGAATCGTTGTTGTCCTAATGCAGTAAAAGAGAGCAGGAGCGAGAGAGTGGGATTGTATCGGAATGAACAAGGGGGTTTTGCTTGCCTGGCACTTCTGAAGATATTATAGCTCTTCATCGGTGTCATCGATCTCATCTTCAAAACCACGTCTATCGAGAGGGGACAATTACCGGCAAACGAAGAGGGACACAATCAATGCAATGCAACAAATATGATGCATGATAATGTCATGGCAATATGCTGTTGATTGAGCTAATGCAACTAGCAACCATGTTAAATGAAGTTGGTTTGAATCCAAGATTCAAATTCAAACTCCATATGTGGATATTTAAATGCCATTTATATGATTTGACCTAAACAGTGAAGAAAAGTTGATCTAACATGCATGAAAATGGTACAGATGGATAGATTGGATTTTTCTGATCATTTTTCATATATAATTTATTTCATTTGGAGTTACGGTTGAATTTCTATTAATTTTAGAAGTTTTGGTTATTTTCTAGAATTTCCTGAAAAAGAAATAAATCCAGAAAATGAGTTGTTGCGTCAGCAGTGCGTCAGGGTGATGTCAGTGGTCAACGGGGCTGGTCCAGGTCAAACTGACCTGTGGGCCGTGCGTGTCAGTAGTTAGTTTAACTAACTAATATTAGTTAGCTCTAATCTAAGTTAATTAACAGGGGGGGTCCCACTTGTCATAGACTCAGGGAAGTCAACCTGGGCCCACCCGGTCAAGGTCAACGGGTCAAACCCGCCGGCGTTTAGTCGCCGGGGAGGCCAGACGCGGCGGAGGAAGTGCAAAATTGCGCTTCGGCGACCAAATGGTCGGCGGAGACCATCTATGGGTAGCTGGGAGCAAGCCGCAGCGTTTGGTGGCGGTGGTTGGGCTCGGGGTGGCCGGGAACATCGCCGGCGACGACCTTGGCGGTCGCCGGAGTCGGGTGAAGATGAACCCGAGACTACAGGGCACAACGAGGCACGTGACGAGGTGCGTTGGACTCGTGGGGGTGCGGTGGAGTTAGTGGACAAGGTGGTGAGGTCTGTGGGTGGCCGGAGTCACATCGGCGACGAGCTCTGCGGCGGCGCATGTGGGTGAGCTTCGTGCAGTCGCTACGGTGCACGAGAGAGAGAACGGAGAGGTTGGGGAGGTGGATAAGCTCACGGCGATCACGTTAGAGCAGTCGGCGAGGTAGGGGACGAGCTGATGCGGCGGCGACGGGGAAAGGGATCTGCGGCGGTGCTCGGTGAAGATGATCTCGAAAAAGACGAAGCAGGGCTCGCGAGCGCTCGGGGCTCGGGCTGCTCGACGGAGTCGACGACGGTGGAGTTATTGGACATGGTGGCTCGGTACGGGGGTGACGGTGGATGCGATTATCATGGTGGCGCGAGCGCGGCAGCGTCGGCCATGGCGGAAGAGGCCAGGGAGGGAGGCAGGGGGGCGTGTGAGGTGTCTGCGGAGTCGGGGTGGCAACGTGGAGCCTGCCCAAGTGTCCACGGGCGTGGGCGGCAAGCAGGTGGCGCTGTGGCGATCTTGCGCTCGTCGGCGTCACCTCTGTGCCTGCCTGGCGTGGACGAAGCAGCTGGCTGGCATGGGCCAGCACAGTGCTGGGTCTGCCAGGTGGGCTGCGGCCAGGTAAGTTCCCTCCTTCTCTTTTATTTCTGTTTTCTATTTTTCTGTAACTGTGTGGCTTTATTAAAAGTACTTAAACAGATCCAAAAATCATGAAACTAAATATGGCTACTGTTTAGAATATATCCAACAGTATTTTTTTTTGTTTATGATTATTTGAGCATTTAAAATATTTTATAGCATTTAAATGCCCAAATGCAAATTGAGTATGATTTAATTCAGAGCCCAATATGTCCTGCAAAAATATAAACCATTTTTGGTAGATGCTTTCACCTCAAACCAGAAATGTTGAACATTTTTAGAGGGCATTTTGAGTCCAATGAAAAAGATTTTATTTTGACCCTAGTTGAATTCATTTGGTGCTAGGGTTTAAGCATCCCTATTTCAAGTTCCAATAAATTTAGACATGACGCATGGATGATAAAGCAAAGACAAGCAAGGCTTGAACTGGGGATGTGACAGGTGGCTCCTGTAATTCCCCTACATCATCGTCCATACCGTCGATGTCTTCGGAGTCGAAGTGAAGCACGTCGGTTAGGTCATCGATCATGGCAATGAAGTGGGTGGTGGGTGGGCAACGAATTCTGACGTCGTCTGCTTCCCACTCAACCCGGACATAGTTCGGCCCAGGGTCTCCTGACAAAGAGAGAGACTTCAATAAGTTCAGCATGTCGCCAAAGGGCGAGTGCTGAAAGACGTCTACCGTGGTGAACTCCATCACCGGAGCCCAACTAGGCTCGGCGGGCTCGGGGACGCGCGGACTGGAACTTACAACCGGATATGAATCTGGGGGTCCGGAGTCACAGGTCCCCTCAGAAGTGAGACCTGTGTTCGGCTCCATCGCCGATGAGGGTACGGCCTGCGGGGCGGGGTCCAGCCCTCCGTCCTCAGGCAACGCAACCTGCCCCGAATTTAGATCCAAGGCTTCTGCCGGGGTGATATCCCGAGCATCGTCTGACAGCAGGTCTAAGCCGTGCTCATCGTGGCTGTTCGGCGCTCCTAACGCTGGCCCGAATCCGTCGAAGATTAAGTCCCCGTGAATATCCGCTGTGTAGTTCAAGTTTCCGAACCTGACCTGGTGGCCGGGGGCATAGCTATCGATCTGCTCCAGGTGGCCAAGCGAATTGGCCCGCAGTGCGAAGCCGCCGAACACGAAGATCTGTCCGGGGAGGAAAGTCTCGCCCTGGACTGCGTCGTTGATGAAGATCGAAGGAGCCATCGAGCCTGACAGCGCTGACACAAAGGAACTCTCAATGAAAGCACCAATGTCGGTGTCAAAACCGGCGGATCTGGGGTAGGGGGTTCCGACCAGTGCGTCAAGGTTGATGGTAACACTAGGGAAGGGACACAGATGTTTACTCAGGTTTGGGCCCTCTCAATGGAGGTAAAACCCTATTTCCTGCTTGACTAATATTGATGATATGGGTAGTACAAGAGTAGATCTACCACGAGATCATAGAGGCTAAACCCTAAGAGCTAGCCTATGATGGTATGTTTGTAATTGTGATCGGCCTTTTAAGGACCAACCTCTCCGGTTAATATAGACACCGGAGAGGGCTAGGGTTTACATGGACTCGGTTACAATAAAGGAAACACAATATCCGGATCACCAAGCTTGCCTTTCACACAAAGGAGAGTCCCATCCGGACAGGGGCCGAAGTCTTGAGTCTTGTATCTCCACGCTTCAATAGTCCGGACGTTGTACACAGTCCGGCTGTCCGGATACCCCCTAATCCAGGACTCCCTCAGCTACCGCAATGACGTCCGCCTCGACTCGCGTAACCCTAAGATAGACAGAGTGCCAGTGGTGTCACGTGCTCATCTCGGCGTCCGTCGTTGCTACCGCAACGACGTCCGCCTCGACTCGCATTACCCTAAGATAGACAGGGTGGCAGTGGTGTCACATGCTCGTCTCGGTGTCCGTCGTCGCTAACGCGACGACGTCCACCTCGAGTCGTGTTACGCTAAGAAAGGTTGGCAGTTGTGTCACGTGCTAGTCTCGGCGTTTGTCGTCACTATCGCGACGACGTCTGCCTTGACTCGTGTTACGCTAAGATAGGGCGGTGGCGGTGTCACATGCTCGTCTCGGCATCCGTCGTCGCTACCGTCACGACGTCCGCCTCGACACGCATGACCCTAAGATACACAGGGTGGCCGTGGTGTCACGTGCTCCTCTCGGCGTCCGCCGTCGCTACCGCAACGACGTCTGCCTCGACTCGTGTGACCCTTAGATAGACAGGGTGGCAGTGGTGACACGTGCTTATCTCGGTGTCTGTTGTCGCTACTGCGACGACGTCCGCCTCGACTCGCGTTATGCTAAGACAGGGTGGTGGTGGTGTCACATGCATGTCTTGGAGTCCACCGTTGCTACCACGGTGGTGTCTGTCGTCGCAACCGCGACGACGTCCGCCTGGACTCGCATGAACCTAAGATAGATAGGGTGGCAGTGGTGTCACGTGCTCGTATCGGCGTCCGTCATTGCTAGCATGATGACGTCCGTGTCAACTCACGTTACCCTAACATAGACAGGGTGGAAGTACTGTCATGTGCTCGTCTCAGCATCCGTCGTCGCTACCGTGATGACGTCCGCCTCGACTCGCGTTACCCTAAGATAGAAAAGGTGGCAGTGGTGTCACGTGCTCATCTAGGCGTCCATCGTCGCTATCGCGATGACGTCAGCCTCCATTCTCGTTACCCTAAGACATGGTGTTAATGGTGTCACGTGCTCGTCTCGGTGTCCGTCATCGCTATTACCACGACGTCCGATCGACTCTTGTTACCCTAAGACAGGGTGGCAGTGGTGCCACGTGCTTGTATGGGTGTCCTTCGTCGCTACCGCAACGACGTCCGCCTCGACTCGCATGACCCTAAGATAAACAGGGTGGCAGTGGTGTCACATGCTCGTCTCAGCGTCCATCGTCTCTACCGCGACGACATCCGCCTCGACTCACACGACCCTAAGGAAGACAGGGTGGCAGTGCTATCATTTGCTCATCTCGGCATCGGTCATCTCTACCGCGACGACGTCCGCCTTGACTCGCGTGACCCTAAGATAGACAGGGTGAGAGTAATGTCACGTTCCTGTCTCGGCATCCGTCGTCGCTACCGCGATGACATCCGCCTCGACTCGCGTGACCCTAAGATAGATAGGGTGGCAGTGGTGTCACGTGCTCGTCTCGGCGTCCATCCTTGCTACTTCGACGACGTTCGCCTCGACTCATGTGAGTCTAAGATAAACAGGGTGGCCATGGTGTCACGTGCTCGTGTCGGGGTCCGTTGTTGCTACCGTGACGACGTCCGCCTCGAATCACATTACCCTAAGATAGAAAAGCTGGCAGTGGTGTCACGTGCTTGTCTCGGCGTCCGTCGTCGCTATCGCGACGACGTACGCCTCCACTCGCGTTACCCTAAGACAGGGTGGCAGTGGTGCCACGCCCTCGTCTCGGCATCCGTACTCACTATCGCGACAATGTCCACCTCGACTCACGTTACCCTCAGACAGGGTGGTAGTGGTGTCATATGCTCGTCTCGGCGTCCGTTGTCTACCATGACGACGTCCGCCTCAACTTCCATAACCCTAAGATAGACAGGGTGGCAGTGGTGTCACGTGCTTGTCTCGCTGTCCGTCGTCGCAACCGCGATGACGTCCGCCTCGACTCGCGTAACCCTAAGATAGACAGGGTGCCAATGGTGTCACGTGCTCGTCTCGGAGTCCGTTGTTGCTACCGCGACGACGTCCGCCTCGACTCGCATTACCCTAAGATAGACAGGGTGGCAGTGGTGTCACATGCGTGTCTCGGTGTTCGTCGTTGCTAACACGACGACGTCTACCTCGACTCGCGTTATGCTAAGAAAGGATGGCAGTAGTGTCACGTGCTCGTCTCGGCGTCCATTGTCGCTATCGCGACAACATCCACCTCGACTCGCGTTACCCTCAGACAGGGTGGCAGTGTTGTCACATGCTCGTCTCGGCGTCCGTCGTCGCTACCGCGATGACATCCGCCTCAACTTGTGTAACCCTAAGATAGACAGGGTGGCAGTGGTGTCACGTGCTCGTCTCGCCGTCCGTCGTTGCTACCGCGATGACGTCCGCCTCAACTCGCCTAACCCTATGATAGACAGGGTGCCAATGGTGTCACGTGCTCGTCTCGGCGTCTGTCGTTGCTACCGTGACGACATCCGGCTCGACTCCCATTACCCTAAGATATACAGGGTGGCAGTGGTGTCACATGCTCGTCTCGGTTTTCATTGTTGCTAACGCGATGACGTCCATCTCGACTCGTGTTATGCTAAGAAAGGATGGCAGTGGTGTCACGTGTTTGTCTCGGCATCTGTTGTCGCTATCGCGATGACGTCTGCCTCAACTCGTGTTACACTAAGACAGGGCGGCGGCGGTGTCACATGCTCGTTTCGGCATCCATCATCACTACCCGTGATGACGTCCGCCTCGAGACGCATGACCCTAAGATACAGATGGTGGCCGTGGTGTCACGTGCTCCTCTCGGCGTCCACCGTCGCTACCGCGACGACGTCCGCCTCGACTCGTGTGACCCTTAGATAAATAGGGTGGTAGTGGTGACACGTGCTTATCTCGGTGTCTATTGTTGCTACCGCGACGACGTCCGCCTCGACTCGCGTTATGCTAAGACATGGTGGTGGTGGTGTCACATGCATGTCTCGGCGTCCGTCGTCGCTACCACGGTGGTGTTTGTCATCGCAACCGCGACGACGTCCGCCTAGACTCGCATGACCCTAAGATAGACAGGGTGGCAATGGTGCCACGTGCTCGTCTCGGCGTCCGTCGTTGCTACCGCGATGACATCTGCGTCGACTTGCGTTACCCTAACATAGACAGGATGGAAGTACTGTCATGTGCTCATCTCAACGTCCATCGCTGCTACCGCGATGACGTCCGCCTCGACTCGCGTTACCCTAAGATAGACAAGGTAGCAGTGGTGTCATGTGCTCATCTAGGCGTCCGTCGTCACTTTCGCGATGACGTCAGCCTCCATTCGTGTTACCCTAAGACAGGGTGTTAATGGTGTCACGTGCTCCTCTCGGCGTCCGTCATCGCTATCGCCACGACGTCCGTCTCGACTGTTGTTACCCTAAAACAGGGTGGCAGTGGTGCCACGTGCTTGTATGGGTGTCCTTTGTCGCTACCGCGACGACGTCTGCCTCGACTCGCGTGACCCTGAGATAAACAGGGTGGCAATGGTGTCACATGCTCGTCTCGGCGTCCATCGTCTCTACCGCAACGACATCCTCCTTGACTCACGTGACCCTAAGATAAACAGGGTGGCAGTGCTGTCATGTGCTCATCTCGGCATCAGTCATCGCTACCATGACGACGTCCACCTCGACTCACGTGACCCTAAGATAGACAGGGTGGAAGTAATGTCATGTTCCCGTCTCGGCGTCCATTGTCGCTACCGTGGTCACGTGCTCGTCTTGGCGTCCATCCTTACTACTGCGACGACGTTCGCCTTGACTCATGTGAGCCTAAGATAAACAGGGTGGCCATGGTGTCACGTGCTCGTGTCGGGGTCCGTCGTTGCTACCATGACGACGTCCGCCTCGAATCACATTACCCTAAGATAGACAAGGTGGCAGCGGTGTTACGTGCTTGCCTTGGCGTCCGTCGTTGCTATCGCGACGACGTACGCCTCCAATCACGTTAACCTAAGACAGGGTGGCAGTGGTGTCACGCCCTCGTCTCAGCGTCCGTATTCACTATCGCGACAACGTCCACCCTGACTCGCGTTACCCTCAGATAGGGTGGCAGTGGTGTCACATGTTTGTCTCGGCGACCGTTGTCGCTACCGCGACGACGTCCGCCTCGACTCGTCTGACCCTAAGATAGACAGGGTGGCAGTGGTGTCACGTGCTCATCTCAGCTTCCGTCGTTGCTACCGCGATGACGTCGGCCTCGACTCGCGTTACCCTAACATAGACAGGGTGGAAGTACTGTCATGTGCTCGGCTCGGTGTCCGTCGTCGCTACCGCTATGATGTTTGCCTCAACTCGTGTAACTCGAAGATAAACAGGGCGGCAGTGATGTCACATGCTCGTCTCGGTGTCCGTCGTCGCTACCGCGACGACGTCTACCTCGACTCGCGTTACCCTAAGATAGACAAGGTGGCAGTGGTGTCATGTGCTCATCTAGGCGTCCGTTGACGCTATCGCGACAACGTCAGCCTCCTTTTGCGTTACCCTAAGACAGGGTGTCAATGGTGTCACGTGCTCGTCTCGGCGTCCATCATCACTATCGCCACAACGTCCGCCTCGACTCTTGTTACCCTAAGACAGGGTGGCAGTGGTGTCACGTGCTCGTCTGGGTGTCCGTCATCGCTACCGTGACGATGTCCGCATCGACTCGCGTGACCCTAAGATAAACAGGGTGGCAGTGATGTCACATGCTCGTCTCATCGTCCGTCGTCTCTACCGCGATGATATCCGCCTCGACTCGCGTGACCCTAAGATAGACAGGGTGGCAGTGCTGTCACGTGCTCATCTCGGCGTAGGTCGTCGCTATCGCAACGACGTCCGCCTCGACTCCCGTGACCCTAAGATAGACAGGGTGGCAGTGGTGTCATGTGCCCGTCTCGGCGTCCGTCGTCGCTACCGTGATAACGTCCGCCTCGAATCGCGTGACCCTCAGATAGACATGGTGGCAGTTGTGTCACGTGTCGGGGTCCGTCGTTGCTACCATGACGACGTCCCCCTCGAATTGCATTACTCTAACATAGACAAGGTGGCAGTGGTGTCACGTGCTTGTATCGGCGTCCATCGTCGCGACCTCCACTCGCGTTACCCTAAGACATGGTGGTAGTGGTGTCACGTTGTCAGGGCGCGCGGGGTCTGTCTCCGCGGCCCCGGGCCACCTATGGGGCACGGGGGGCCCCTTTCTTCTAGTCCGGCGAGGGGGCGGAGGCCGCGCGCAGAGCGGATCGAGGCCCGGGCGCGCGCGCTGGGGAGGACGGGCGATTTTTACCCAGCTTCGGAGCTCTCCGGAGAGAGAAAACTCCTACTGCTGCTTTGTGTTTTTATTTGATCTTGCTCGAATGCGAGCGCACGGTGGTGTGGTGTGTGCGTCTCGAACCCTAATCTTGTGTTCCTCAGATGAACCAAACCTCCTCTACGTGCGCATGGGCCTCCCTTTTATAGTCTAAAGGGGGCACCAACAGGTGGCAGCGTAAGAAGAGGTGGTAGAAAGGTAAAAACGCAGGTTGGTGTAACAGTGACCAACAGTGTCCCCTACCTAACTCTGACGGCAGGGGACAAGGGCATTTAATGCCCGTCCGGTCGCCCCAACAGTGCAGAGAAGCGACCGTCAAGTGAGCCTCGGGTTGCCACGATGGCGTCTCTGTCAGCTCCGCTTGCCACCTCGCCCCGCATGGCTGCGTAGTGCCTCGCCACGTGCCTTTGGGATGGCCTTGTGATGACACGTCGCCGGATGTGCTGGAGTTTGGTTGGCAATCTTGCCGCGGCAAGTGACTTGCCGCGGTCCTCCTCTTGTCGTGCCGGCAAGCTTGCCGGCTGTCGGGCCCTGCCGGGACGCGCGGGGCACCGCGGCAAGTCCTCTGGAGGTGCCTTGGTCGGCCTTCCCGGCAAGCTCCTCTTGCCGGGGCCTTTGTTTTCTTCCCGGTAAGCTCTTCTTGCCGGGGCCTTGGTCGGCCTTCCCGGCAAGCTCCTCTTGCCGGGGCTTTAGCTTGAGTACTCTGTTCTTGAATGGCATCAAAGTAGCCGCGGATGATCTTGGCGGACGCCCGGCAAGCCCTGCCGCGGGTCACTGCGACTGTCCGTGCACAAGTTCGGGGTACTAAGGTACCCCCCTACTTTAGTACACCGACAGAAGCCCCCGGGCCTGGGCCATACATGGTGCCGAGCATTGTTGGGCCAGGCCCAAAACAGTGCACGGGCACGCGTGGCCTGGGTTCACACAAGATCGGACTCCGTGCCCACCGCGTCCTCCCGCAACGGCACGCGTCGATTGCGGCATCGTGGGAGACGTGGTCGACGCGTGCGGGGCTGAGCCTCGGGAGCATGCATCAAGCCATGATGAAGGGGACGGCCCATGCCCTCCTACCTAAACGGAGGTAGGCGTGGGGGCGTGGCGCATTTACTGGACGGGGCCAGTGCGCGGCTTTTGAGGCGTCCGCTCCCATGCTCACGGGGTTGGGCGAGACCGCCTCACCCGTCCACTCGGCACTGCATCCCTGCCACGCGGCTCCCATGCGCTTGGGGTCACGGACGGTGAGATTGGGGAATCCGGGCCGGCGTGAGCAGAGGCAGCGGGTCGGCCCCGATTCCCCGCTCTCCTGTGCCCTGATTCGCCGAGCGGGGCGGCCGGGCTCCCACCCTTCTCCTTTATAAAGGGCAGGGAGGGGGCACAGAAGCCCACACTCCTTCATCTCCTTCTTTTCTTTTTAATTTCTGCTCCCCTTTCTCCTGCTCGCCATGGAGAAAGGGAACCCTGGCCCTTCGTCGGTGGCGGCGAGGGTTGCCGCCAGACAGCGCATCCTTCCCTCTCTCACCCCTGCGGTGGCGGAGGCGGCCGCGAGGGGAAGAGGGAGGGGGCGAGGCCGAGGACGAGGTCGAGGGCGTGGCCGAGGCGCTCGGGGAAGAGGCGGCCGGGGTGGTGCGCCACCCCCGTCTCCGCCGGTGGCTCCTCTCCTCGAGGCGGTCCACATTGGGGACGACCCCTGGGAGTTCTTCGTCAAGCTGCGCCGGGCACCTCGTCGACGCCTCCGGCTTCCGGCTCCATTTGCGAGTGCGATGGAACCGGACCCGCCCGAGATGCTGGAGTTATACATGAGGGGCTGCGGGATCAGCGGCACTCGAGTTAGTGTCGTATCCCCAGCCCCCGGCGTGATGTACTTCGACCGAGGGTGGAAGACGTTCGCCCGCATCCATAGCTTGACAGCGGGGTTTACCCTCCATTTTAAGTTAATGGAGGGCAACCTTCTCGCCGTCAAGGTCTTCGGGGACTCCGGCATCCGGGCGAGATGCTGCGTGGATAGCTCCTCCGATAGCGAAGGTCCCTCCTCGAGCGAGAGTGACGAGGAGGGGAGCGACAGCGACGATGAGGACGGCGGGTCCGACTAGGCGTCGGACGCTGCCTCGCGCGTGCCACCGGCGACCCCATCATCCGGGCCGCCGCCTTTCTGAACTCCCCAGGGCCATCTCCTTGGGCGGCTGGCGTAGGGAGGCGGCGGAAGAGGAAGAGGGGTGGCGGCAAGGCCGTCAAGCCGGAGTACGAGGGTGAGGTGCCCTCGACAGCGTGCTGACGTCCTGCCGCCCCGTCTTCGAGCTCTGCCTCCGGCGTCTCCGTCTCCGCCAAGCTCCTGGCCGGTCCCCGGGAAGTTCTCTTGGTGTCTTCTGGCACCCGTAGCTCGCCTAGGCGCTTCTCTTGCCTTCCCCGGCAAGCTTCTCTTGCCGGGGCCTCCTTGACCTATCTCCTGAAGAGAAAAACAGGAGAGGGATTACGGGCATCTTATCTTTTAATTTATAAGCCTTCGGGCCTTAGCTGTATTTAAAGTTTGTAATCCTCTCTATCATGTTTTTCATCCTCCATGGACTTGCACTAAATTGGGATGTTTTCTAATGAAAAGAGGGGAAAACTTGCCGGATTAAGTCCTTTACTTGATTGTGCGCCTTGTACATTTTCACCCTACGCTTTTAGGGAACTTGCCGGCGCGAGCACCTTGCCGTGAGCGCCGAGTGTGGAACGTCGGCAACGGAACTGCAACCGACAGGAAACCTTGTCGCGGAGCTAGTCGCGGCTTACTTAAGTCGTTGAGCGGACTCGAAACGACAGTAAGGAAACTAGCTACGAGTTGGTTCCCTGTTGGCGGTGCCGCGACCGACAAGAAACCTTGTCGTTGAGCTAGCCGCAGTTCACCCAATATTGTCGAGCGGACTCGAAACAATGGTCGGTGCGTGACTAGCTACGAATTGGTTCCTCCGCGCACAGGTTTTTTTCGTACAAGGCATGATCGTTCAAAGACGCGGCCTCGCTTTCCCCAGCCCATAAGAGGATGCATGACGAGGGATGAAAAACTTATCTGGTATTACAGCCCCCGGCGACTCTGGCTTGCCGGAGGTGAATCTTGATATTTGCAGCCCCCGGCAACTTTGGCTCCGCCGGGACCTAGGTGCCGGTGCACCTTGCTCTGTCCTTGCCGCCAGCGTTGTAGCCCCCGGGGACCCTGACTTGCCGTGCAGGGATCTTAGCAATCGCAGCCCCCAGTGAAATCGGCTTGCCGGGGCCTCTTCGCCAGTGCGCCCTTCTGGTTTCTCCTTGTCGCTGTTATTATAGTCACAAAAATAACTAAGACAGCGCTGTAATAAGTTACTCTTTGCAATGTAACTTCAGGTTGGGCAATGCGACGCCATGTTTTGCCCTTTGTATGTTTACACTCTACGCTTCTAGGGAATTTGCCGGCACTAACACACTTGCTGAGTGCGGAACGTCAGCAGCCTGCTGGCGGTGTTGTACCCGTCAAGAAACCTCCTTGGGCCAGTTGCAGCGCACTTGCATTGTTGAGCAGACTCGAAAACAAAGCAAGGGCGCAACTTAACCACGAGTTAGCTCCTCGGTGCAAAAGTTTCTCATACAAGGGACGTCCCATGGCAAGGCTTGCTACGTTACATCCTCGACTTCATTACATCCCTTGTACGTTTTTGCCCTACGCTTCTAGGGAACTTGCCGGTGCTAACACACTTGCTGAGTGCGGAACGTCAGCAGCCCGCTGGCGGTGTTGTACCCCGCAAGAAACCTTCTCGGGCCAGTTGCAGCGCGCTTGTATTGTTGAGCGGACTCGAAAACAAAGCAAGGGCGCAACTTAACCATGAGTTGGCTCCTCAGCGCACGGGTTTTTCGCACAAGGGACGAACGTTCGAAGAACATAACATAAGCGCTTAAAACTAAAAAAGAAGAGCTATGCACTTAAGCTTGGGTGACTTAGCTTTTCTGTCTTCCGCGGTTCGGCGAAGCCGCGCACCTCCCTTGACTTCCTCCCTTGTACGTTTTCACCCCCCCGCGCTTTCAGGGAACCTGCCGGCGCAAACACACTTGCTGAGTGCGGGACATCAGCAGCCCGCTGGCGGTGTTGCTTCCGGCAGGAAGAACTCGTCGGGCTAGTTGCGGCGCGCTTTCGTCGTTGAGCAGACTCGAAACGGATCAAGGGCGCAACTTAGCCACGATTCGACCCTTCTGCGCACAGGTTCTTCGTACAAGGTACGGATTCTCAGGGAATACAATCCAAAAGCCTAAAACTGGACGCTTTCTTCGCCCTACTGGCTGGTGGAGCTCGATGGTGCATCCTCGACGGCAGCGCGGCACTCCGGGGAGGCGTGCTTGCCGGAGCAGGTACCAGAGCTGTTCTTGCCGGGCTTGGTCCTTGGCAGATCTGCCTTTGCTTTCTTGCACTTGCCGGTGGAGCTCGATGGTGCGCTCTCGACGGCAGCGCAGCACTCCGGGGAGGTGCGCTTGCCGGAGTGGGCATCAGGGCTGCACTTGCCGGACTTAAGTTTCTCCTTCCCCCGGGGAGCTTCAGCGGCAAGTGGCTCGCGCTCTGCTGCGGCTGCTGCTTCCCGGTAGATCTTGTCGGCGCAGATGAGTGCATCCCTCTGGTCACCTTGGACAGAAATGACACTCATCGGGCCAGGCATCTTGAGCACGTTGTATGCGTAGTGAGAGGCTGCCATGAACTTGGCAAGCGCTGGCCGGCCGAGTATCCCATTGTAGGGTAATGGGATATCAGCAACATCGAAGGTGACCCTCTCTGTCCTGAAATTCAGCTCGCTGCCAAACGTCACTGGCAGCATGGTCTTCCCCTTGGGCTTGCTTCTTCCCGGATTTATCCCTTGAAAGGCACCAGTTTCTTCGAGCTCGTCGTCGGGGATCTGGAGCTTCTTGAGTACTATGGAGGAAATCAGGTTTAGGCCGGCCCCGCCGTCAACCAACATCTTTGTGACCTTGAGGTTGCGGATTGTTGGTGAGACCAACATCGGCAAGCACCCGACCGCAGTGATGCGATCAGGGTGGTCCTCAACATCGAAAATGATGGGCGTGCCGGACCATTTCAGAGGCTTGCACGCCTCGACGGACGGCTCCGCTGCGTTCACCTCTCGCACCCACTGCTTGAGTTGGCGGTGCGAGGCGTGCAGAGAGGTGCTGCCGTCGATGCACAGCACCTCTGTCGCCTTCTGAAACTCTTGGTCATCGGTCTCATCTTCCTCCATCTCATCCTCATCTTCGTCCTTGTCGCGGCCGCGGGGAGGCCTATCTCCTTGCCGCGGCTTGGCCTTGCCGCGGTGTCCTCCCCGGGTGAGAAGCTTCTTGTCGGATCCTCCGCCACCTCCCTGGGCTCTCTCCTTATCGCGGCGCTCGTACTCGGCTTTCTGCAGCTCCGCCATCTCTTCGACTTTCTTGCAGGTTTGGAGATCGTGGCCCTTGGTGTGGTGGATCTTGCAATACCGCTTGCCAGAGCCATCCTGCTTGTCGGCGGCCACCACAGCCTCGCTGGAGTCATCGGCCTTGGCCTTATCGGAGCCGCCACCGTTGCCGGAATGCTCAACAGCTAGCACATCCTTAGTCTTTCTCTTCCTATTGTTTCGTCTCCGGTTCTTCCTTGCCGGGGCGGTATCCTCACTGTCGGATCCTTCTGCTCCTGCAACCTCTCCGGGGATTTTTCTCCCCTCCTCAGCCCGTGCACACTTGTCGGCCAGAGCATAGAGCTCGCTGACATCCCTGATCTTGCACATCGCCATCTCCTCCCTCATCCTGGCTGAATCTCTGTATGTACTTGCGCAGGGGCTCCCCCTCCTTCTGGATGAGCAAGTGGAGGTCACTCTCCTGGCCATGAGGCTTGTGGCCACCCGTGAAGGCGCCGACAAACTGATGACACAGGTCCGCCCATGAAGAGATGGAACCGTCCGGCAAGTGCATGAGCCAAGATCTGACATTGGGCTTGAGTACCAGCGGGAAGTAGTTGGCGAGGATCTTCTCATCGCGCCCTCCGGCAGCCTGCATCGCGATGGTGTAGATGCTGAGGAACTCTGATGGATGTATCCTGCCATCGTACTTCTCGGGCACATCTGGCTTGAATTTCTTGGTTTTGGGCCACTGGACTTTCCGCAACTCGCGGGTGAACGCAGGGCAACACGCCGCGTACGGTAAGTCGCCTGGCTCCCCTAGTGCATGCATGTCGACAATGGGCCTGGCACGCTGGTCAGATTGACGTCGCGTTTCCCTTCTGCGCTCGATGCGAGTGCGAGCGTCTTCATGCTGCCGTTCCTGGAGAACGTGGCACTGATCGCGTCGGGTTCGCGGGTCCGACGACGCGGTCGAGTCGCCGTCGGGGTTGATCCGACGAGTCGGCGATCTTGGCCTTCGGGGCTGGGAGTGCACGGAGGTGGCCCCCCCAGTGGTCTTGTCGGCGTCGGCTTGCGCTTGGACGCCTTCCCGGGGCCTCGATGCGCTCGGTTGCCGGGGCTTGTCGCCGTTGGCGAAGGCGATGAGACTGTATATGGTCATCCTCCAGTCATCGATCTTGTGCGGCGCCGGAGGGTAGTCCAGGAGCAGCTGGGCTCGGGCCAGCGCTTCCTCTGCTGTCTTGGGTGGCGGTGGCGACGAGCGGCGCGAGGAGCGGGATGTGCTCGGGCTCCCAACTGGATTGGGAGGTGCAACACCCCGCCATGGCGACCGTACCTGGCTCGCGCCAGCATGCGGGCGAGCATGCTGACCTCGAGCGTCTCGCGACCCGCCAGCTTGGCCTTGTTCCAACGCGAGCACGGTGCTAGGAGCACCGGGGCGTTGTCGACCTTGCACTTCCTGGGAAGGGTGCGGTGTCTGCATGGTCGCCGACGCTTGCGGGGCCTTGTTTTTGGATCTGGTGACGACATGAGTCCCACCGTCGGCGCCCGCTCCTCCGCCGGCGTCCACTCCACCGCCCGTTCGCTCCGGCAGTGGCGGCAGAATCGATGTAGACGGAGCGGCTACCTCCGAAGGCTTCTTCTTCGGTGGCATGTTGATGAAGGCGTTGATGCAGCGCGCGCGGAGACCGGATCGGATGCTCACGACCTCGACGCACCCCCTACCTGGCGCGCCAAAGATGTCGGGGCGCGCGGGGTCTGTCTCCGCGGCCCCGGGCCACCTATGGGGCATGGGGGGCCCCTTTCTTCTAGTCCGGCGAGGGGGCGGAGGCCGCGCGCAGAGCGGATCGAGGCCCGGGCGCGCGCGCTGGGGAGGACGGGCGATTTTTACCCAGCTTCGGAGCTCTCCGGAGAGATAAAACTCCTACTGCTGCTTTGTGTTTTTATTTGATCTTGCTCGAATGCGAGCGCATGGTGGTGTGGTGTGTGCGTCTCGAACCCTAATCTTGTGTTCCTCAGATGAACCGAACCTCCTCTACGTGCGCATGGGCCTCCCTTTTATAGTCTAAAGGGGGCACCAACAGGTGGCAGCGTAAGAATAGGTGGTAGAAAGGTAAAAACGCAGGTTGGTGTAACAGTGACCAACAGTGTCCCCTACCTAACTCTGACGGTAGGGGACAAGGGCATTTAATGCCCGTCCGGTCGCCCCAACAGTGCAGAGAAGCGACCGTCAAGTGAGCCTCGGGTTGCCACGATGGCGTCTATGTCAGCTCCGCTTGCCACCTCGCCCCGCATGGCTTTGTAGTGCCTCGCCACGTGCCTTTGGGATGGCCTTGTGATGACACGTTGTCGGATGTGCTGGAGTTTGGTTGGCAATCTTGCCACGGCAAGTGACTTGCCGCGGTCCTCCTCTTGTCGTGCCGGCAAGCTTGCCGGCCGTCGGGCCCTGCCGGGACGCGCGGGACACCGCGGCAAGTCCTCTGGAGGTGCCTTGGTCGGCCTTCCCGGCAAGCTCCTCTTGCCGGGGCCTTTGTTTTCTTCCCGGTAAGCTCTTCTTGCCGGGGCCTTGGTCGGCCTTCCCGGCAAGCTCCTCTTGCCGGGGCTTTACCTTGAGTACTCTGTTCTTGAATGGCATCAAAGTAGCCGCGGAGGATCTTGGCGGACGCCCGGCAAGCCCTGCCGCGGGTCACTGTGACTGTCCGTGAACAAGTTCGGGGTACTAAGGTACCCCCCTACTTTAGTACACCGACACACGTCCTCATCTCGGCGTCCGTAGTCGCTATCGCGACAACATCCACCTTGACTCGCATTACCCTCAGACAGGGTGGCAGTAGTGTCACATGCTCGTCTCGGCGTCCGTCGTCGCTACCGCGACGACGTCCGCCTCAACTTGTGTAACCTTAAGATAGACAGGGTTGCACTGGTGTCACGTGCTCGTCTCGCCGTCCGTCGTCGCTACCGCGATGACGTCCGCCTCGAATCACGTGACCCTAAGATAGACAGGGTGGAAGTACTATCATGTGCTCGTCTCGGCGTCCGCGTCGCTACCGCGATGACGTCCACCTCGACTCACGTTACCCTAAGATAGAAAAGGTGGCAGTGGTGTCACGTGCTCATCTAGGCATCCGTCATCGCTATCGCGATGACGTCAGCCTCCATTTGAGTTACCCTAAGACAGGGTTTTAATGGTGTCACGTGCTTGTCTCGGCGTCCGTCATCGCTATCGCCACGATGTCCGCCTCGACTCTTGTTACCGTAAGACAGGGTGGCAGTGGTGCCACGTGCTTGTATGGGTGTCCTTTGTCGCGTGACCCTAAGATAAACAGGGTGGCAGTGGTGTCACATGCTCGTCTCGGCGTCCATCATCTCTACCGCGACGACATCCGCCTCAACTCGCGTGACCCTAAGATAGACAGGGTGGCAGTGCTGTCATGTGCTCATCTCGGCATCGGTCATCGCTACCGCGACGACGTCCGCCTCGACTCGCATGACCCTAAGATAGACAGGGTGGAAGTAATGTCACGTTCCCGTCTCGGCGTCCATCGTCGCTACCGCGATGACGTCCGCCTCGACTCGCGTGACCCTAAGATAGATAGGGTGGTAGTGGTGTCACGTGCTCGTCTCGGCGTCCATCCTTGCTACTGCGACGATGTTCGCCTCGACTCATGTGAGCCTAAGACAAACAGGGTGGCCATGGTGCCACGTGCTCGTGTTGGGGTCCGTCGTTGCTACCGTGACGATGTCCGCCTCGAATCGCATTACCCAAAGATAGACAAGGTGGCAGTGTTGTCACGTGCTTGTCTTGGCGTCCGTCGTCGCTATCGTGACGACGTATGCCTCCACTCGCGTTACCCTATGACAGGGTGGCAATGGTGTCACGCCCTCGTTTCGGCGTCCGTATTCACTATCGCGACAACGTCCACCTCAACTAACGTTACCCTCAGACAGGGTGGCAGTGGTGTCACATGCTCATCTCGGCGTCCGTTGTCGCTACCGCGATGACGTCCGCCTCAACATGCTTGTCTCAGTGTCCGTCGTTGCTAACACGACGACGTCTACCTCGACTCGCGTTATGCTAAGAAAGGATAGCAGTAGTGTCACGTGCTCGTCTCGGCGTCCATAGTCGCTATTGCGACAACATCCACCTCGACTCGCGTTTCCCTCAGATAGGGTGGCAGTGGTGTCACATGCTCGTCTCGGTGTCCGTCGTCGCTACCGCGACGACGTCCGCCTCAACTTGTGTAACCCTAAGATAGACAGGGTGGTAGTGGCGTCACGTGCTCGTCTCGCTGTCCGTCGTTGCTACCGCGAGGATGTCTGCCTCGACTCACATAACCCTAAGATAGACAGGGTGCCAGTGGTGTCACATGATCATCTCGGTGTCCGTCGTCGCTAACGACACGAGGTCCGCCTTGACTCGCGTTACCCTAAGATAGACAGGGTGGCAGTGGTGTCACATGCTCGTCTTGGTGTCCGTCGTTGCTAACGTGACGACGTCTACCTCGATTCGCATTATGCTAAGAAAGGATGACAGTAGTGTCACGTGCTCGTCTCGGTGTCCGTAGTCGCTATCGCGACAACATCCACCTCGACTCGTGTTACCCTCAGACAGGGTGGCAGTGGTGTCACATGCTCGTCTCGGCGTCCATCGTCACTCCCACGACAACATCCGCCTCAACTTGTGTAACCCTAAGATAGACAGGGTGGCAGTGGTGTCACGTGCTCGTCTCGTCGTCCGTTGTTGCTACCGCGATGACGTCCGCCTCGACTCGTGTAACCCTAAGATAGACAGGATGCCAATGGTGTCACGTGCTCGTCTCGTCGTCCGTCGTTGCTACCGCGACGACGTCCGCCTCGACTAGCATTACCCTAAGATAGACCGGGTGGCAGTGGTGTCACATGCTCGTCTCGGTGTCCGTCGTTGCTAACGCGATGACGTCCACCTCGACTCGTGTTATGCTAAGAAAGGATGGTAGTGGTGTCACATGCCCATCTCGGCGTCTATCGTTGCTATCACGATGACGTCTTCCTCGAATCGTGTTACAATAAGACAGGGCGGCGGCGGTGTCACGTGCTCATTTCGGCGTCCGTCGTCGCTACCGTGACGACGTCCGCCTCGACACGCATGACCCCAAGATACATAGGTTGGCTATGGTGTCACGTGCTCCTCTCGGCGTTCGCCGTCGCTACCGCGACGACGTCCGCCTCGACTCTTGTGACCCTTAGATAGACAGGGTGGCAGTGGTGACACGCGCTTATCTCGGCGTCTGTTGTCGCTACCGCGACGACGTCTGCCTTGACTCGCGTTATGCTAAGACAGGGTGGTGGTGGTGTCACATGCATGTCTCGGCGTCCGTCATCGCGACCACGGTGGTGTCTGTCGTCGCAACCGCGACGACGTCCGCCTGGACTCGCATGACCCTAAGATAGACAGGGTGGCAGTGGTGTCACGTGCTCGTCTCAGTGTCCGTCATTGCTACCGCGACAACGTCCGCCTCAACTCGTGTAACCCTAAGATAGACAGGGTGGCGGTGGTGTCACGTGCTCGTCTCGTTGTCCGTTGTTGCTACCGCGATGACGTCCGCCTCGACTTGCGTAACCCTAAGATAGACAGGGTGCCAAAGGTGTCACGTGCTCGTCTCGGAGTCCGTTGTTGCTACCGCAATGACGTCTGCCTCGACTCGCATTACCCTAAGATAGACAGGTTGGCAGTGGTGTCGCATGCTCGTCTCGGTGTCCGTCGTTGCTAACACGATGACGTCCACCTCGACTCGTGTTATGCTAAGAAAGAATGGCAGTGGTGTCACGTGCTCGTCTCGTCGTCTGTCGTCGCTATCGCGATGACGTATGCCTCGACTCGTGTTACGCTAAGACAGGGCGGCGGCGGTGTCACGTGCTCATTTCGGCGTCCGTCGTCGCTACCATGACGACATCCTCCTCGACACACATGACCCTAAGATACACAGGGTGGCCATGGTGTCACGTGCTCCTCTCGGCGTTCGGCGTCGCTACCGCAACGACGTCTGCCTCGACTCTTGTGACCCTTAGATAGACAGGGTGGCAGTGGTGACACATGCTTATCTCGGCATCTGTTGTCGCTAACGCGACGACGTCCGCCTCGACTCGCATTATGCTAAGACAGGGTGGTGGTGGTGTCACATCCATGTCTCGGCGTCCGTCGTCGCTACCACGATGGTGTCTGTCGTCGCAACTGTGACGACGTCCGCCTGGACTCGCATGACCCTAAGATAGACTGGGTGGCAGTGGTGTCACGTGCTCGTCTCGGCGTCCGTCGTTGCTACCACGATGACGTCCGCATCGACTCGCGTTACCCTAACATAGACAGGGTGGAAGTACTATCATGTGCTCGTCTCGGCGTCCATCGTCGCTACCACGATGACGTCCACCTCGACTCACGTTACCCTCAGATAGACAAGGTGGCAGTGGTGTCACGTGCTCATCTAGGCGTCCGTCATCGCTATCGCGATGACGTCAGCCTCCATTCGCGTTACCCTAAGACAGGGTGTTAATGGTGTCACGTGCTCGTCTCAGCGTCCGTCATCGCTATCGCCACGACGTCCGCCTCGACTCTTGTTACCCTAAGACAGGGTGGCAGTGGTGCCACGTGCTTGTATAGGTATCCTTCGTCGATACCGCGACGACGTCCGCCTCGACTCGCGTGACCCTAAGATAAACAGGGTGGCAGTGGTGTCACATGCTCGTCTCGGCGTCCATCATCTCTACCGCGACGACATCCGCCTCGACTCGCGTGACCCTAAGATAGAAAGGGTGGCAGTGCTGTCATGTGCTCATCTCGGCATCGGTCATCGCTACCGCGACGACGTCCACCTCGACTCGCATGACCCTAAGATAGATAGGTTGGAAGTAATGTCACGTTCCCATCTCGGCGTCCATCCTTGCAACTGCGACGACGTTCGCCTCGACTCACGTTAGCCTAAGATAAACAAGGTGGCCATGGTGTCACATGATCGTGTCGGGGTCCGTCGTTGCTACCGTGACGACGTCCGCCTCGAATCGCATTACCCTAGGATTGACAATGTGGCAGTGGTGTCACGTGCTCGTCTCGGCGCCCGTCGTCGCTATTGCGACGACGTACGCCTCCACTCGCGTTACCCTAAGACAGGTTGGTAGTGGTGTCACGCCCTTGTCTCGGCGTCTGTACTCACTATCGCGACAACGTCCACCTCGACTCGTGTTACCCTCAGACAGGGTGATAGTGGTGTCACATGCTCATCTCGGTGTACATTGTCGCTACCGCGATGACGTCCGCCTCAACTTCCATAACCCTAAGATAGACAGGGTGGCAGTGGTGTCACGTGGTAGTCTCGCCGTCCGTCGTCGCGACCACGCATGACCCTAAGATGCACAGGGTGGCCGTGGTGTCACGTGCTCCTCTTGGCGTCCGCCGTCGCTACCGCGATGACGTCCGCCTCGACTCGTGTGACCCTAAGATAGACAGGGTGGCAGTGGTGACACGTGCTTATCTCGGCGTCTGTTGTCGCTACCGCGACGACGTCTGCCTCGACTCGCGTTATGCTAAGACAGGGTGGTGGTGGTGTCACATGCATGTCTCGGCGTCCGTCGTCGCGACCACGGTGGTGTCTGTCGTCGCAACCACGACGACGTCCGCCTGGACTCGCATGACCCTAAGATAGACAGGGTGGCAGTGGTGTCACGTGCTCGTCTCAGTGTCCGTCATTGCTACCGCGACAACGTCCGCCTCAACTCGTGTAACCCTAAGATAGACAGGGTGGCGGTGGTGTCACGTGCTCGTCTCGTTGTCCGTTCTTGCTACCGCGATGACGTCCGCCTCGACTCGCGTAACCCTAAGATAGACAGGGTGCTAGTGGTGTCACGTTCTCGTCTCGGCGTCCGTCGTCGCTTATGAGACGAGGACCGCCTCGACTCGCGTTACCCTAAGATAGACAGGGTGGTAGTGGTGTCACATGCTCGTCTCGGTGTCCATCATTGCTAATGCGACAACGTCTACCTCGACTCGCGTTATGCTAAGAAAGGATGGCAGTAGTGTCATGTGCTCGTCTCGGCGTCCATCGTCGCTACCGCGACGACGTCCGCCTTGACTCGCGTTACGCTAAGACAGGGCAGCGATGGTGTCACGTGCTCATCTCGGTGTCCGTGGTCGCTACAGTGATGACGTACGCCTCGACTCGCATGACCCTAAGATACACAGTGTGGCTGTGGTGTCACGTGCTCCTCTCGGTGTCCGCCGTCACTACTGCGACGATGTCTGCCTCGACTCGTGTGACCCTTAGATAGACAGGGTGGCAGTGGTGACACGTGCTCGTCTCAGCGTCTGCCGTCGCTACCACGACGACGTCCGCCTTGACTCGCATTATGCTAAGACAGGGTGGTGGTGGTGTCACATGCTTGTCTCGGCGTCCGTCGTCGCTACCATGGTGGTGTCTGTTGTCACAACCGCCACGTCGTCTGCCTCGACTTGCGTGACCCAAAGAAAGACACGGTGGCAGTGGTGTCACGTGCTTGTATCGGCATCCGTCGTTGCTACCGCGATGATGTTCGCCTCGACTCACGTTACCATAACATAGACATGGTTGAAGTACTGTCATGTGCTCGTCTCGGCGTCCGTCGTCGCTACCGCTACAACGTCCGCCTCGACTCGCATAACCCTAAGATAGATAGGGTGGCAGTGCTGTCACGTGCTAGTCTCGACGTCCGTCGCCGCTACCACGACAACGTCGCCTAGACTCCTGTTACCCTAAGATAGAAAAGGTGGCAGTGGTGTCACGTACTCATCTAGGCGTCCATTGGCGTTACCCTAAGACAGGGTGTCAATGGTGTCACATGCTTGTCTCGGCGTCCATCATCGCTATCGCCATGATGTCTGCCTCGACTCGCGTTACCCTAAGAAAGGGTGGCAGTGGTGTCACGTGCTCATCTCGGCGTCCGTTGTAGATACCGTGACGACGTCCGCCTCGACTCGCGTAAACAGAAGATAGACAGGGTGGCAGTGGTGTCAGGTGCTCGTCTTGGCATCCATCGTCGCTACCGCGTGATAGTGCTGTGGTGTCACGTGCTCGTCTCGGGGTCCGTCATCGCTACTATGATGATGTTCACCTCGACTCGCATGACCCTAAGATAGACAAGGTGGCTGTGGTGTCCCGTGCTCCTCTCGGCGTTCGTCGAAGCTACCGCGACGATGTCTGCCTCGACTCGTGTTACACTAAGACAGGGCGGCGTTGGTGTCATGTGCTCGTCTCGGCGTCCGTCGTCGCTACTGTGACGACGTACGCCTCAACTCGCATGACCCTAAGATACATAGGCTGGCCATGGTGTTACGTGCTCCTCTCGGCTTCCATCGTCTCTACCACGACGACGTCTGCCTTGACTCGCGTGACCCTAAGATAGACAGGGTGGCTGTGGTGTCACATGCTTGTCTCGGCGTCCGTCGTTGCTACCACGGTGGTGTCTGTCATCGCTACCACGACGACGTCCACCTCAACTCGCGTGACCCTAAGATAGACAGGGTGGCAGTGGTGTCACATGCTTGTCTCGGCGTCCATCGTTGCTACCGCGATGACATCTGCCTTGACTCATGTTACCCTAACATAGACATGGTGGCTGTACTGTCATGTGCTCGTCTCGGCGTCCGTCCTCGCTACCGCTACAACGTGTGCCTCGACTCGCGTAACCCTAAGATAGACAGGGTAGCAGTGGTGTCGCGTGCTCATCTCGACATTCTCCTCGACTTGCATGACCCTAAGATATACAGGGTGGCAGTGCGGTCACGTGCTCGTCTCGGCGTCCGTCGTCGCTACCGTGACGACGTCCGCCTCGACTCGTGTTGCCTTAAGATAAAGAGGGTGGCAGTGGTGTCACATGCTTGTATTGGTGTCCGTCGTTGCTAAAGCGATGACGTCTACCTCGACTCGCGTTACGCTAAGAAAGGATGGCAGTGGTGTCACATGCTCGTCTCGGTGTCCGTCGTTGCTACGGGGACGTCGTCTGCCTCGACTTGCGTTACGCTAAGACAGGGCGGCGATGGTGTCAAGTGCTCATCTCGGCGTCCGTCGTCGCTACCGTGATGACGTCCGCCTCGACTCGCATGACCCTAAGACACACAAGGTGGCCGTGGTGTCATGTGCTCCTCTCAGCATCCACTGTCGCTACCGCGACGACGTTCGACGTGACTCATGTGAACCTTAGATACACAGGGTGGCAGTGGTGACACGTGCTCGTCTCGGCGTCTGTAGTTGCTACCGCGAAGAAGTCCACCTCGACTCGCGTTACGCTAAGACAGGGTGGTGGTGGTGTCAAATGCTTGTCTCGGCGTCTGTCATCGCTACCATGGTGGTGTCTGTTGTCACTACCACGACGACGTCCGCCCCGACTCGCGTGACCATAAGATAGATAGGGTGGCAGTGGTGTCACATGCTCGTCTCGGCGTCCGTCGTTGCTACCACGATGACGTCTGCCTCGACTCTCTTTACCCTAACATTGACAGGTGGTTGTACTATCATGTGCTCGTCTCGGTGTCCGTCCTCGCTACCGCTACGATGTTCGCCTCGACTAACATAACCCTAAGATAGACAGGGTGGCAGTGGTGTCACGTGCTCGTCTCGGCATTCGTCGTCGCTATCGCGATGACGTCCGCCTCCATTCGCATTACCCTAAGACAGGGTGTCAATGGTGTCACGTGCTCGTCTCGGTGTCCGTCAGCGCTATCGCCATGACATCCGCCTCGACTCACGTTACCCGAAGATAGGGTGGCAGTGGTGTAATGTGCTCATCTCGGCATCCGTCGTAGCTACCGCGACGATGTCCGCCTCCACTCGCGTAACCCTAAGATAGACAGGGTGGCAGTGGTGTCAGGTGCTTGTCTCGGCGTCCGTCATCGCTACCGCGACAACGTCCACCTCAACTTGCGTAACCCTAAGATAGACAGGCTGGCAGCGGTGTCACGTGCTTGTCTCGGCATCCGTCGTCGCTACCATGATGATGTCCGCTGTCGGTGTCAAAACCGGCGGATCTCGGGTAGGGGGTCCCGAACTATGCGTCTAAGGCTAATGGTAATAGGAGGCGGGGGACACAATGTTTACCCAGGTTCGGGCCCTCTCTATGGAGGTAATACCCTACTTCCAGCTTGATTGATCTTGATGAATATGAGTATTACAAGAGTTGATCTACCACGAGATCGTAATGGCTAAACCCTAGAAGTATAAACCCTCCGGTTTATATAGAAACCGAGGGGGACTAGGGTTGTACAAAGTCGGTTACAGAGAAATGAATCTACATATCCGAATCGCCAAGCTTGCCTTCCACACAAAGGAGAGTCCCATCCGGACACAGGACGAAGTCTTCTATCTGTATCTTCACAGCCCAATAGTACGGCCGAAGTATATAGTTCGGCTGTCCGAGGACCCCTCAGTCCAGGACTCCCTCAGTTGCCCCTGAACCAGGCTTCACTGACGATGAGTCCGGTGCGAAGATTGTCTTCGGCATTGCAAGGCGGGTTCCTTCTCCGAATACTCCGAACATAGAAAACGTGTCCGGCTGCTGCAAAACAAGTACCACACACAACCGTAGAGAGTATAATATTTCACGAGTCCAATCCGCTGACAATTTTAGTAGCACGGCATTACGTCATTACCCGGCCATTATTTTGAATTGTTATCTAGCCTGCTACCCCATGTCTCGGACGGCGGTTTTTATTGGCGCATCTTGTCAAAGCAGAGATCATGTCCCCTTATTGCGGGATATTCATCAACACGGGCGTGGGTAACCCAACCATACCATTGACATTATTCCTTGGGAATAGGCATTTTTAAGGACACGGAGGGGACGCTTGATATTCGTCACCCTTATAAAGGGGCTAAGGTCTGTCCTTTTTCTTCCATGCTAGTTCTTTCCTCCACCCCCATCTCGAATTCCAACACCCAAGGGTTAATCCAGTCTCTTCGAGCTGAAAGCCATGTCTGGACCCGGCCTTCAGGAAAGGTGGATGGCCTCTTCCGTCACAAAGGAAGACATCTTGAAGCTCAGGGAGGCAAGATACTTGACTTTGGAAATCTACCACAGGCTCCCTGCTCAAGGGCAGGTTATCCCTACTCCCAGATCCAATGAGAGGGTCGTGTTTATCTCCCACTTCCTTCGAGGGCTTGGGTTTTCTCTCCATCACTTCGTTAGAGGGGTCATGTTTTATTACATGCTAGATTTCCACGATTTAGCCCCAGACTCCTTCCTCCACATCTCGGCGTTCATCACCACTTACGAGGCCTTCCTCCGTATCTCCCCACACTCCGGCTTATGGCTTAAGACCTTCTTCGTGAAGCCGAAGGTAATCAACGGGAAACAAGCGGAGTGCGAAGGCGCTTTAATAAGCAAGCTTACCAACTCTACCTGGCCGAAGGGCTCCTTTGCAGAATCTTCTGACTTATGGCAATGGGAGTGGTTTTACATCACCGAACCCCGCGGTAAAAAGCGGGCAGCCACACCTGTGTTTCGGTCTGGCCCTCCGCCACAGCTCCCATCGTGGATTAACAAGGGGCTGGACTGGGGATCTACTGATGAAGTGCGGACGCTGCAAAGCCGCATTCGGAGCCTCATTGAGAAGGACACTGGTCTCATTGACGTAATCCAAGTAATGTTAGTCCGTCGGATCCTACCCTGCCAGCGATGCCCTCTCCGCATGTGGGAGTTTAATCCAGAAGGTCCACAGACCCTTCAGCACCTTTCTGGCACGATGCTTAGAGAGATGTGGAAATTGTTCTTCGGCGCACGAAAACAGTGGCCAGATACTACAGAAGACATCGGTCTTGACTGCAACCATCCGGATACTTCGGTAATTACTCGACCCCCGAACATGATTTAGTCAAATTATCCATGACAATGTACTGATAAAACTTTATCCGGCCAGGGTTGGCTAAAGAAGGCGGAGAGAATCATGTGTTTGGCTCCACTCCCCGAAGACACTGACGATCCAATATTAACAAGGATGCTCGCTCCGACGCCGTATCAAGTGCCGGCGGGGGAAGATAAAGAGGAGGACGAAGAGGCCCAAGGCAGCCTCCACTCTGGAGGCTCACCAGGCAATTTGTCTGAGGAGATTAGAACTCCCGCTTCCAAAGGTGGAGAGAAGGGCGAACTGACATCCCTTCTCCCCATGGGAAGAAAAGAGCCGCCTCCGAAGACTCGGATATAGAAGCTTATAAGCGGGGAAGGTATCCCAGTCAGGGGGTGACGTTGACGCGCAGTCACCTTGCAAAGATAGGCCCTCAGCCACATCGTAAGTGAATCCGGGTGTTCTAAACATGTCCCGTTCTTTCCTGTCTATAAGGGTAATATTTTAAACTCATGTTTGTAGTCCGACACGTGGCCCTCCTCAACAATCATCCTCTTCGGGGGATCTACTACAGGAGATGATGGAGAGCGAGACGCCTCCACAGATCTCTTTGCCTGATAAGGCAGACGATGCCGAGGTGTTGTCCCGGAGGATCCTTCCTGATCTGCGAGTGGCACAAGGGACAGTGAGGACCAGGGCCGAAGGTAATAATTCAGTCGCCCAGGGTTCGGGGTGTGCGGCCCCTACAGGGAACAACAAAAGTCCCAGACTATCGAATGTCCAAGGGACACCGGATACATTGATGGACATTTTGCAACATGTCTCCGTCTCAGGGGAACATTGTAGCTTGATGGGTACGGTGTTGGAAAGAGTTTGGTCCGTGAAAAGTGGATTGAATGAAGCCTTTTCTAGCCTACTAAGAGGCTTCGAGGTACGTAGTGTAATTTCAATTATATTGTAAGTGCAAATTGCACCTGTGTATAGATAGTAGCCCCTGAGACTTTGGTTGACATCCAAAGGGATGCGATCGGAGGATCAAAAATATATGCCCAGGAAATGATCTGAGTAATTGAAACACAGGTTGTTACATCCGTGGCGCCTGCCCAAGCTACCGAGGTAGCACATCTGAATTAGAAGGTTGATGTGGCGGATGATGACATCACGCTTATTAACAGGCGGCTCGACGAGGTGCAGGGTATGCCTTTGGGGCATTCAGTACATGCTAGTAATATAAAATGAGCGTGATACTGATTGTTTGAATATTCATAACTAGATGGTGCCGCCGCAATTGAAACCCTTCGGGCGGAACTTGCCCGGGCCAAGGAGCAACCAGGATTAGCAATGCGGCTGCCGAAAAGGTAGCCGCCGAATTAAGAGTCGAGCAGACTGCTCAGCTCAGTACGAGGAGAGGATATCTACCTTGACACTTGAGCTGAAGAATGCCACTAGCCGATGCCAAGTTCTTGAGGAAGACAACAAAGCCAAAACGGCTGATCTTGACAAGGCCTTACAAGAGGCAAAGGAAGCCCGCTCTGAGTCTAGAGCAACTCGGGAGGAGATCCGACAAGCTGGGGAGATCACGGCTGGTAAGCCCTTTTTATTGCAAACTAAGTTTGGCAATCCGAAGTATGCGCCGCTTAATCAACGGTGGAGTTCTCCAGACCCCTTTATGGACCTACCCAAGAGTGCTGCCGATGCGAATCAGTTTTTCCATGTGCAAGAAGGACATGCAACGGAAAAGCTGTTTTGGTCGCAATTTGACATGCCGAAGCGTCCACTATTGAACGAACAGATGGCCCAGTTGGCCGAGCTACACAAGATATCCGGCACTGCTGTAGGACCTTGAGAAGAGGTGTCTAGAGGGGGGTGATTAGACACTAAGTACCAAAGTTGCAATTTTTAAGTTCTTTAAGTTTAATTGGAGTTTAGGCACAAGTTTATCGTTCACAATACATAACAAGCAAGCATGCAAAGAGTTTATGAGGAGCGGAAAGTAAAGCATGCAACTTGCAAGAATGTAAATGGAAGGGTTTTGGAGGATTCAAACGCAATTTGAGACACAGATGTTTTTGGCGTGGTTCCGATACGTGGTGCTATCGTACATCCATGTTGATGGAGACTTCAACCCACGAAGGGTAACGGTTGCACGAGTCCACGGAGGGCTCCACCCATGAAGGGTCCACGAAGAAGCAACCTTGTCTATCCCACCATGGTCGTCGCCCATGAAGGACTTGCCTCACTAGCGGCAGATCTTCACGAAGTAGGCGATCTCCTTGCCCTTACAAACTCCTTGGTTCAACTCCACAATCTTGTTGGAGGCTCCCAAGTGACACCTAGCCAATCTAGGAGACACCACTCTCCAAGAAGTAACAAATGGTGCATTGATGATGAACTCCTAGCTCTTGTGCTTCAAATGATAGTCTCCCCAACACTCAACTCTCTCTCATAGGATTTGGATCTGGTGGAAAGAAGATTTGAGTGGAAAGCAACTTGGGGAAGGCTAGAGATCAAGATTCATATGGTAGGAATGGAATATCTTGACCTCAACACATGAGTATGTAGTTCTCTCTCAGAAAATGTATGCTGGAAGTGTAGGTTCAGTCTGATGGCTCTCTCCACGAATGAAGAGGAGGTGGAGGGGTATATATAGCCTCCACACAAAATCTAACCGTTACACACAATTTACCAAACTCGGTGGGACCGAATCAACAAACTCGGTCGAACCGATTTAGCAAATCTAGCGACCGTTAGGATTTTTGGTGGGACCGATATGCAACTCGGTAGGACCGATATGGTTAGGGTTAGGGCATAATGTAATATCGGTAGGACCGATTACACAAACTCGGTGGGACCAATTTTGGTAATAAGCCTTCCAGAGTGTTGGTCAGGCAAACTCGGTTGGACCGATTACACAAACTCGGTGGGACCGATTTTGGTAATGAGTCAACCAGGAAGTTTGCATTGTAATCTCGGTAGTACCGATTGCTCAAACTCGGAGAGACCGATTTTGGTAATGGACATACACATAGAGATTACAATCCCATCTCGGTGAGACCGAGATCCCTATCGGTGAGACCAATTTGCCTAGGGTTTGTGGTAGTGGATATGACATTCAAACTCGGTGGCGCCGGATAGAAAGAATCGGTGGGGCCGAGTTTGACTTTGAGTTTAGGTCATATGTGGATGTGATAAAGTAGTTGAGGGTTTTGGAGCATATCACTAAGCACCATGGAGCAAGAAACTCATTAAGCAACACCTCATCCCTTCTTGATAGTATTGGCTTTTCCTATAGACTCAATGTGATCTTGGATCACTAAAATGTAAAATGAAGTGTCTTGAGCTTGAAGCTTGAGCCAATCATTTGTCCTTAGCATCTTGAAGGAGTTCCCACATCTTTAGTCCATGACACTCCACTGTTGAACTTATCTGAAACATACTAGATAAAAGTGTTAGTCCAATGAGAGATATGTTGACATTAATTACCAAAACCACCTAGGGAGCACTTGTGCTTTCAATCTCCCCCTTTTTGGTAATTGATGACAACATACATCAAAGCTTTAGATAAGGATATAAAGAATAGCAAGTAAAGCTTTGGAAAGACATGTAACACGCATAGGCTCCCCATACTTGTATGCAATCATTTAAATATGGAATATAGAAGCATGTGAGAGCATAACCATGATAGAGTAGGCAATGTGTTACATGTCTCTTGGCCATATGCATCAGAGCAAAGAATATTTAAGAAAATACCTTCATGCCCATGAGTCCTTCTTGCAAACAGTATGTACATCAGCAAGAATTCCTCATACACATGATTGTGATGCATATACTTACCTTGTAGTCTTGAGTTGGCTTAGAATGGAATGAACCTGCGTAAACAAGGTTAGATAGCACAGGTACATCTATTAGCCAGAGCAAACAGAAGAAACCACAAGAATACCATGACTGGGATGACATGTAGAGAGTGAGTACTAAGTACCACATTGGATTAGACATGTCCCCAAGAGTAAAGATATGCAATGAATTTAAATGATTTCTTTCCCTTAGATATCTTGCTCCCCCTGAATCTAGCATGGGATACTAGGAGAAGATATGGAATTGAAAATCAGAGCTGAAAGATATAAATGATGAACAGAGCTAATGCAAGCTAATGCAAATAAGCACAAAAGATCATATGAACATGTATCTCCCCTCAAGAAGACATTTGGCATCTCTCCTCTTGAACACCAAGCATCTGGGATTCTTGAGAAATACTTTCTACTTAAGTATTCTCTCCCCCTGGAGATCTCTCTCTCCCCCTGAGGATCTCTCTCCCCTTTTAGATCTCTCTCTCCCCCTGAGGAGGTGATATACTCTTTCTTTGATGTGATCTCTCTCTAAATGATAAGCTTTGATGTGATCTCGCTCCCCCCCTTTGGCATCAATTTCCAAGAAGGGTTTTTCTGTAATCTGTCAATTGGGTTTGGTCCTTGAGTCACAGCACAAAGCAATGATAACAATGTGATGCTTGTAGAGGACAAGATTCATTGAGTGGAGCTGGATCAAAAGAAATACAGAAGAAGTGGCAAACTGTTTTTCCTGTTGTGAAATCGGTGGCACCGAGTGGTATGTTTTGGTTGTACCGAAAGGATTCGGTTGGACTGAAAACATCAAATCGGTGAAACCGAGTTCATCGCAGAGAAAACACTTGTCACCTCAGCTCACTACACTAGTAAGATCTCACAAAGATTTGCAAGGAATTTATTGAATGATATGCAATGAATTGGATGCAGAAAATGCAGAGCAAACAGAAAGAAATCTAGATGAAGTTTTTTTTTTTTAAAAAGGGAAACAAATATGCATGAGACAAATGCAAAAACACAAAAAGCGCAGAAAACAACACAAGAGAACTTCATCTAGAGATGGTCGGCGACAAAGTCACCTATGTTAGAGTATATTGACTTAGGAGTCAAGTGAGATCACTTGATCATAGGTCATAATCATCGTTTACGCTCAAAATGGGGTTGCCATTTTTCGTTTAAGCATCTTGATGTATTCACATCTTGTCAAGTTGCTTTAGCTCATAACTTGGAGTAAAGCTTCTCTAAGATGGAATAACATACCTTGGTTGGTGGTGTTGTCCATGTAGTTGAACTTGTGTGGGTTGCTCAAGGTTGATGTAGTTCATCAAGAGTTGGGAGCACCACTTGGAATTTGAGTCTATCTTCCTACATGGGTTAGTTCTTGCAAGGAAGAGCACTTGTGTATCCAAGAATGATAATCATGAAGCTCAACACAGAATTTGTCAAAGGATATGTTTGAATGGTTCCGTGCTTCCTTGTCTTCAACCACCATAGTGTAGAAACTTGGTGATGTAGAGATTGCTCAAGATGTGAGTAGATTACAATATCATGGAATTTGATTCAACCAAGTACCTACATGGGTTAGATAACATGCAAGTTGCAAAAATATCCAAGACATAAGATTTTCATCATAAGAGAAATATCAAGGATTAGTCATAAACTCATGTCTTGCATGTATCCAATGGAGTTTCTACTCCAAGTTTGAAGCATCAATGATGTTCAATTCTCCTCTTAACCTGCAAAACACTTTCTCATCAAGAGGTTTAGTGAATATATCCGCTAATTGCTTTTCGGTGCGAACATGCTTAAGATCAATGTCACCCTTAGCAACATGATCTCGAATGAAATGATGACGAACTTCAATATGCTTAGTTCGAGAATGTTGTACAGGATTATGACCAATTTTGATAGCACTTTCATTGTCACAAAGTAATGGAACATGTTTCACATATATCCCATAATCTTTAAGAGTTTGGGTCATCCAAATTAATTGAGCACAACATGAACCAGCGGCAATGTATTCCGCTTTGGCGGTGGATAAGGATACCGAGTTTTGTTTCTTGGAAGACCAAGACACAAGAGATCTACCAAGAAATTGACAAGTACCCGAAGTGGACTTTCTATCAACCTTGTCTCCGTCATAGTCCGAGTCGGGGTAGCCAACAAGATCGAAAGAGGCCCTCTTAGGATACCAAATGCCAAAATTTGGTGTATGGATTAAGTATCTCACTATCCTCTTCACGGCCTTAAGATGACATTCTTTAGGAGAAGCTTGATATCATTCACAATGCACACACATAGATATAACAATGAACCAATCATAGAGCGATAAACCTTTTGATCAACCGGTTCACTATCTTTGGTCAAGTCAAGATGTCCACTAGTAGGCATGGGTGTAGTCATACCTTTGCATTCTTGCATATTGAACTTCTTGAATAAGTCCTTGGTGTACTTCGTTTGAGAAACAAAGGTAACTTCCTTAGTTTGCTTGATTTGCAACCCAAGAAATAATTTGAGTTCACTCATCATAGACATCTCAAACTTCTCCAACATTAGCTTCCCAAACTTTTCACTAAAATGAGGGTTAGTTGAACCAAATATAATATCATCAACATAGATTTGGCACACAAATAGTTCTCCATTAACCCTTTTAGTAAAAAGAGTAGAATAAATTTTCCCAATTTCAAAGCCTTTTTCAATAAGGAACTTGGTCAAGCATTTATACCACGCTCTAGGAGCTTGTTTAAGACCATAAAGGGCTTTGTGAAGTTTGTAACCATGATTTGGTTTCTTAGGATTGACAAAGCCGGGAGGTTGCTTAACATAAACTTCCTCCTCTATTTCACCATTTAGAAAAGCACTTTTAATGTCCATTTGGTACAAGGTGATATCATGGTGATTAGCATAGGCAAGTAAGATGCGAATGGACTCAAGTCTAGCAACGGGAGCGTAAGTCTCACCATAGTCCATACCTTCGACTTGTGTGTAGCCTTGGGCGACGAGACGTGCTTTGTTGCGAACTACTTGTCCATCTTCATCTTGCTTGTTGCGAAACACCCATTTGGTACCGATGATGTTGTGGTTGTTGTCGGGCTTCTCAACCAATGTCCAAACTTGGTTCCTCTCAAAGTTGTGTAGCTCTTCATGCATAGCATTTATCCAATCCGGATCTTCCAATGCTTCTTCGACCTTCATAGGTTCAATGCTAGAGATGAAAGAATAGTTTTCACAAAAGTTAGCTAAATGAGTTTTAGAGCGAGTGATTCTCCCAGTTTGAATATCATTGTAGATTTGCTCGACGGGATGGTCTTTAGCAATTCTAGCTCGAACTCGTGAAAGCTTTTGCTTGGTTCTTGGTTAAACTTCTTCTTCATCGTGTTCTTCTTCTTGGCCTTATTCATTGTTGACGTTGTCATTCTCTTGTCGTGGTGGAGAAGGAGGTTGTTGACGTTCATCTTGATGCACTTCCTCGTTTTCTTCATCTTGGTGTGTCCCACTTGTGGATGCTTCCGTATCAATTCTTGGTTCACCTTGTCGTGAAGTAGAAGCTTCCACTTGGACGGATGAGGTACTCTCCTTCACCTCCGTTGGACGGACCTTGCCAATAGACAAGTCTTGGATTGCTTCCGAAGGATCTTTGTCTCCTACATCAATTGGCAATTGCTCTACTTGCGAGCCGTTAGATTCATCAAACTTCACATCTACCGTCTGTTCAACCTTTCGGGTGAAATTGTTGTAGACACGGTAAGTGTGAGAGTTTGAGCCATAACCTAGTAGGAAACCTTCATGAGACTTAGGAGAAAATTTAGAACGATGATGCTTATCAAGAATGTAGCACTTTGAGCCAAATACTCGAAAGTATCCAACTTGGGGTTTGTTACCGGTGAGGAGCTCGTATGCCGTCTTGCTGAGTAGCTTGTGAAGATACAAGCGATTTGTTGCATGAAAAGCTGTCTCCACCGCTTCTGCCCAAAAGTGCTTCGGTGTCTTGTACTCATCAAGCATCGTTCTCGCCATTTCGATGAGCGTCCGGTTCTTCCTCTCAACAACTCCATTTTGTTGAGGTGTGTACGTAGCCGAGAACTCGTGTGAAATCCCTTCTTCATCAAGAAAGGTGTCCACATTTGCGTTCTTGAACTCCGTTCCGTTGTCGCTGCAAACCTTCTTGATCTTCACTTCAAATTGATTTTGGGCCTTCCTAGCGAAGTTTTTGAAGATCTTTTGGACCTGCGATTTATCATCGAGAAAGAACACCCACGTAAATCTTGAAAAATCATTAACTATAACTAGACCAAAAGAATTTCCCCCGAGACTCTTGTAGGAGTTGGGACCAAAGAGATCCATGTGAAGTAGCTCGAGTGGCCTCCTTGTGGTCATGATGTTCTTCACGGGATGCCTTCCTCCAACCTATTTACCTGCTTGACAAGCACTGCAAAGTCTATCCTTATCAAATATGACATCGTTAACTCCAAGGATATGATTTCCTTTAATAAGCTTGTCAAGGTTTCGCATACCAACATGACCTAGTCGTCTGTGCCATAACCAACCTTTTAAGGATTTAGCAATGAAGCAAGTTTTAGATTGAGCCTTTTTAGTGAAATCAACAATGTATAGATCACCTCTACGCACACCGGTAAAGACCATTTTATGATTGTCTCGACGAAACACTTGGCAAGCTACTTCAGTAAATAGGACATTGAAACCGAAATCAGCAAGTCTAGATACTGAAAGTAAGTTGTATCCAAGAGATTCAACGAGCATGACATTTTGTATGGAGCTATCATGTGATATGGCCACCTTACCGAGGCCAACCACCTTACCCTTTGAGTTGTCATCGAAAGTGACATACTTTCGAGGACTATCATTTTCAGCAAGCACACGAAACATGTCTTTATCTCCGGTCATGTGATTGGTACATCCACTATCAAGAACCCATTCCTTTCCTCCTGACATATATCCCCGAAGATTTTCCATAAGACCAAAATGTCTCATTGCATCATTAAGATCGAAGTCACTATCATCATCCTCAACATAGTATCCATGTTCAACATCGTCATGTGGTGGATCAAATCCTAGAGAGGGTGATTCGTTAGAGTGAGTTTGACAAAGATCTTGCTTATGAATTTTTATAGCTTCGGAAATAATATCACTAATAATTCCAACATTTCCGTTGGCACGCATAAGGTTTGTAAGCTCAAATAGACGATCACCAAACATAGGATCACTAGTATTCATCTTACTCAAAGCAATAGACTTATGGAGAATTTCGTCAAGATTTTTCAAGGAATAATTTGGAAAGCGTTCCTCAAGAAATTTCCATATAGTGTAGGCACACTTAAGAGTAGGCAAACATCCAATCAAGTTTCTAGGCAATACTCTAATGATAAGTTCGGCAGTTCTAGGATTGCGAATCATGTCAATTGATTCATCAAGGGTAGGATGCATAGTATCAACATGAGGTGCACAATGGCTAGCAGTGTACTTGTTCAAATGATATTTGATTGAAAATTACAAGCATCTCATTTTTCCACTCATGAAAATACTCTCCATCAAGAATAGGCACTCTATGTCTAAGACTCCCCAAAGTAGACTCATCCATCTTCCTCCAATGGTGATTAAACCAAGGAAATGGAGACCAATGCTCTGATACCACTTGTAGGACCTTGAGAAGTGGTGTCTAGAGGGGGGGTGATTAGACACTAAGTACCAAAGTTGCAATTTTTAAGTTCTTTAAGTTTAAGTGGAGTTTAGGCACAAGTTTATCATTCACAATATATAACAAGCAAGCATGCAAAGAGTTTATGAGCAGCGGAAAGTAAAGCATGCAACTGGCAAGAATGTATAGGGGAGGGTTTTGGAGGACTCAAATGCAATTTGAGACACGGATGTTTTTGGCATGGTTCCGATAGGTGGTGCTATCGTACATCCACGTTGATGGAGACTTCAACCCACGAAGGGTAACGGTTGCGCGAGTCCACGGAGGGCTCCACCCACGAAGGGTCCATGAAGAAGCAACCTTGTCTATCCCACCATGGCCGTCGCCCACGAAGGACTTGCCTCACTAGCGGTAGATCTTGACGAAGTAGGCAATCTCCTTGCCCTTACAAACTCCTTGGTTCAACTCCACAATCTTGTTGGAGGCTCCCAAGTGACACCTAGCCAATCTAGGAGACACCACTCTCCAAGAAGTAACAAATGGTGCGTTGATGATGAACTCCTTGCTCTTGTGCTTCAAATGATAGTCTCCCCAACACTCAACTCTCTCTCATAGGATTTGGATCTGGTGGAAAGAAGATTTTAGTGGAAAGCAACTTGGGGAAGGCTAGAGATCAAGATTCTTAGGTAGGAATGGAATATCTTAACCTCAACACATGAGTAGGTAGTTCTCTCTCAGAAAATGTATGCTGGAAGTGTAGGTTCAGTCTGATGGCTCTCTCCATGATTGAAGAGGAGGTGGAGGGGTATATATAGCCTCCACACAAAATCTAACCGTTACACACAATTTACCAAACTCGGTGGGACCGAATCAACAAACTCTGTCGGACCAATTTAGTAAATCTAGTGACCGTTAGGATTTTCGGTGGGACCGATATGCAACTCGGTAGGACCGATATGGTTAGGGTTAGGGCATAATGTAATCTCAGTAGGACCGATTACACAAACTTGGTGAGACCGATTTTGGTAATAAGCCTTCCAGAGAGTTGGTCAGGCAAACTCGGTTGGACCGATTATACAAACTTGGTGGGACCGATTTTGGTAATGAGTCAACCAGGAAGTTTGCATTGTAATCTCGGTAGTACCAATTGCTCAAACTCGGTGAGACCGATTTTGGTAATGGACATACACAAAGAGATTACAATCCCATCTCGGTGAGACCGAGATCCCTATCGGTGAGACCAATTTGCCTAGGGTTTGTGGTAGTGGCTATGACATTCAAACTCGGTGGCTCCGGATAGAAAGAATCGGTGTGGCCGAGTTTGACTTTGAGTTTAGGTCATATGTGGATGTGAGAAAGTAGTTGAGGGTTTTGGAGCATATCACTAAGCACTGTGGAGCAAGAAACTCATTAAGCAACACCTCATCCATTCTTGATAGTATTGGATTTTCCTATAGACTCAATGTGATCTTGGATCCCTAAAATGTAAAATGAAGAGTCTTGAGCTTGAAGCTTGAGCCAATCCTTTGTCCTTAGCATCTTGAAGGAGTTCCCACATCTTTAGTCCATGCCACTCCACTGTTGAACTTATCTGAAACATATTAGATAAAAGTGTTAGTCCAACGAGAGATATGTTGACATTAATTACCAAAACCACCTATGGAGCACTTGTGCTTTCAACTGCCATGAAGGATGTCATAGCCCGACTGTGGCCAACTGAACCTATTCTGAATAGTTATTTCGGTTTGGTGTAATGACTTGTTAATGTAGTGCCGCGTATCGACGATGTGAAGCGGTCAACATGCATAGAAGGTGCACGGAAGGCCCTTGCCTGTGTCAAGATATACTGGGCGAAGATGAAGACCACCGATATTGCGGTGCAGAGTCCACCCGAAGGCAAGGACCTTAACATGCCAGAACATTACTTTGAAGATGTCCTAGAGGGTGCCCACTTAATAAAGGGTCAGTGCTCGAAAAATATTATGTTCGAATAAAGTGTATCAAAATTGTAATAACAATATTATGATATATTTAAGGCTGTGTTTTTATACTTTTTGCCCGAAAAGTTTTAGTGCCTCATGTGCGGCCGTCTTTTTATATATACACAATCTGAAAGTTTGCAGTCATCGGCTTCAGCCCCCTCGCGTATAACGCGGGGGTGTTCGGAAAATCACTTGATCACACTTGACTCAACGTCTTGGTCCATTAAGGAGGTGTTAGTGCGGCGAACTAGGCAATCAGACTATATAGCATTAACACTTTCACTTAGCCATAGGAGTTTGACAGTGGGGCTACTATATAGCCCCTGGTATATCCGCGGTTATCCGAATATGGTGCGTATACATATGTGACCGGAAGGACGGTCCTTCGTTTAACACGGAGGGAATCGCGAAGATTTTGATGAGTCATCGAGTGGCTGACCAGCTCTTGACGCATCATGACAGTCAGTTTTTGGTTTTCTCTACCGAGGTGCTCATCCGGACGAGCCAAGACACAAACGCAGTAGTTCTCCCTTTACTACCCTAGACGATATAGCGGAACGTAAGGTAGTAAGCACAGGAGCCGGGCAACCCAACTATTGACCAAAGACATGATTCGGAGCTGATGCATATAAGGCCAAACTCGCGACGCCGAACACTCCCTACAGGTGTCCGGACTTTTCAATATACACCGGGCTGAATATAGCCCCTGGTGATAGACCATGGTATCAAGGCACGTATGGCAATCTGACATGGGGAAAGAGCGTAGGTGGTGAGAGCATAAATCTCCAAACACAATACGAATCGAGCTGATTCTATAACATCCACATTAGTACGGCGAGCCGTAACTTTACAGATAATTCCGATATCTTTCTTGGACATTTTACATGCCAGGAAAGTATAAAATAAAGAGAGATAAAAAAAGGTTTACACAGGGTCTTAATCTAAAAGAGAAACCTTAATACGTGGCCCTACTGCACGTCTGCGCCATCTGTAGAAAGGAAAAAACCAGGTAAAATAATTCTGGTGTGGCCGTAAGTAAAGCTGGTTCGTTTTAATGAACCATGAAATATAGCTTCTGGAGTCCGAATAGGGTCGAGCTGAACTATGGACTTTTTTGTGCAGTGTGCCCCCGTCCCCACCCAAGGAGTTGTGAGTGTATATTTGTGTATACGTGGCACATATGCGGTCTCCTTATGGGGCGGTCGATGGGGGCGTAGCTGCTAATCGAGTTCAGGTTTATCTGAGCTCCCACACTGAGGTGTGCGCCGAATACGTTTGGCTAATTCCGCGGTCTTAAAGACCGACGGGCTGCTCGGCTTGAATAGGCTGTTTTGTGCTTCAACTGCTAGAGCCGCCATGTATTCTTCTATACGAAGAGAGCGCTCCATATTTCCGCCGACCATGATGACGCCACGTGGTCCAGGCATTTTGAGTTATAGGTAAGCGTAATGCGGGACTGCATTAAAATGGGCGAAGGCTGTTCTTCCGAGTAGTGCATGATAGCCGCTTCGGAACGGAGCAATGTCAAAGATTAGTTCTTTGCTTCGAAAGTTGTCGGGGGAGCCGAATACAACATCCAATGTTAGAGAGCCCGTGTAGCGGGCTTCCACGCCCGGTATGACTCCTATGAAGGTAGTGCTACTTTGATTGATTCTTGACGGGTCTATCCCCATCTTGCGGACAGTGTCCTGATATATCAGATTGAGACTACTGCCGCAGTCCAGGAGGACTCGAGTGAGGTGGTATCCGTCGATTATTGGGCCGAGTACTAGGGCAGCTGAGCCCCCGTGAGGGATATTAGCCGGATGAGCCCTGCGATCAAAGGTGATCGGGCAGGCCGACCATGGGTTGAATTTTGGGGCGACGGGCTCAACGACACAGACATCTTGGAGTGCGCGTTTGCGCTCCCACTTTGGGATATGAGTGACATAGATCATGTTCATTGTTTTGATCTCTGGTGGAAATTCCTTGTGTCCCCCAGTGTTCGGCTGGCAAGGTTCATCCTCGTCTTCGCTCTGCGGTCCCTTCCCTTTGTGTTCGACGTTGAGTTTGCCAGCCTTCTTGAAGACCCAACATTCTCTGTTGGTATGATTGGATGTTTTATCGGGAGTGCCGTGGATCTGGCAGGGCCTGTCTAGAATTTTATCCAGGTTGGATGGACTGTCTTTGTTGCCTTTAAATGGCTTCTTCCGTTGACTGGGTCTGGAGCCCCGGAATCCTGCGTTTACCGCTGTATTTTCTGAGCTTTCTTCATTATTCCAACGTTTATGTTTGTTGCATCGTGGTTTTCCATTACCATCCCTGACTTCGGATGTGCCGGGGTCGCTGGTGCTACTGCGGGCTAACCAGCTGTCTTCGCCCGGGAAAAAGCGGGTCATGAGTGTGGTTATGGCGTCCATAGTCATTGGCTTTTCCTGCCGAGGTGTCTGGCTAGCCATTTGTCCCGAACACTATGTTTGAAGGCCGCTAAGGCTTCGGCGTCCGGATAGTCGACGATTTGGTTCTTCTTAGTGAGAAACCGGTTCCAAAGCTTATGGGCTGATTCTTCGGGTTGTTGGATTATGTGACTTAGATCATCTGCATCCAGGGGCCGGACGTAGGTCCCTTGGAAATTGGACCGAAAAGCGTCCTCAAGTTCCTCCCAGCTTCCTATGGAGTTTTCAGGGAGGCTTTGTAGCCAGTGCCGAGCTGGTCCTTTTAGCTTGAGGGGTAAATATTTGATGGCGTGGAGATCATCTCCGCGAGCCATGTGGATGTGAAGAATAAAGTCTTCTATCCAATCCGCAGGGTCCATCGTTCCATCATACGCCTTGATGTTTACGGTTTTGAACCCTTCTGGAAAATCATGTTCCAGCACCTCATCGGTGAAGCATAGGGGTTGTGCAGCACCCCTGCTCTAGCTTTGTCGTGGATTGGGTCCGACGGTTGTAGTGTTCGGTATTGGTTCCAAGCTGGTAAATGGACGGTGTATTTTGTTTGATAATCGTGGTCCCATGTAGGAGCATGTTCGCTGGATCCGTAGATGGACCTAGTTTTGTCAGCCTTTTTGTCCAGGTCCTCACATAGATCGTGTTTCTGGTCTTAGGTTGCGACCTTCCTTCCCTTGCGAGGAAGTGGTGCGGGCTTGTGTACGGCATTGCTAGCCGCTCTGTCTCAACCACGAGGTGGTCGGTCCAGCCTGTCGGCTGTATTGTTTTTTGGTGGTATAGGAGCGATAGCCTCGTCGTCGAATTCGGGGAGCAGCTTACGTTTAGGATAGCTCTTTGTCTGGCGATTACCACCGTATTTTCCTCAGCATCTAGCACTTCATTCCATTTGTCGTTGAGCGTATCCTGTGCGGCTTTAAGACGCTGCTTCTACTTCTTCAGGCTCCTTGCGGTGGTGATAATCCTTTGGTGGAGGCGTTCTTGTTCTAATGGTTCTTCTAGGATGACGAACTCGTCGTCGCCCAGGCTGGTCTCCTCTTCAGAGACAGTTTGGTAATTGCTATCTTCGGCATCACTATGGTTGGACAACATCTCTGGACTATGTTCGCTGTCCTCTCGCACGCCCTGCTCCAATGCTGGGTCTGCGGGGTCCTTGGCTTGGTTCAGATTATCATTATCGTTCGTGACAATGTTGTTGTTTTTCCTTTTGCCGGATCGGGGTCGGCGCTTGGGACGCCGGCGCTTGGGAGGTTTTTCGACAAGCATGTTGTTATCGCCGTCGGCCTCATTCTCCTTTGGCGTGTCCACCATGTATATATCGTATGATGATGTGGTTGTCCACTGCCCTAAAGGTGGTGGTTTTTGTGCCTGCTCCTCTCCAGCATCGTCGTCCATACTGTCGATGTCCTCGAAGCCTAATCAAGCATGTCGGTTAAGTCCTCGACAGTGGCAATGAAGTGGTTGGTGGGTGGGAGACGAAGTTCTTCGTCGTCCGCTTCCCATTCAAGCCGGACATAGTTCGGCTGAGAACTCCCTGACAAGAAGAGGGACTTCAATGAGTTTAACATGTCGCCAAAAGGCGAGTGCTGGAGGATGTCCGTGGAGGTGAACTCCAAGACCGGCGCCCAATCAGGTTCGATGGACGCGGATGCACGCGGTCCGCGACCCATGGCCGGGGACGAGTCCGAGGTTCCGGTAACACAAGCCCAGCGCGATGTTGGGTCAGTGTGCGGCTCGAGCGCCGCTGAGTCTGCGGCCTCTGTGGCGGGGCTAGGCTTCCCGTATTTGGACGAGCAGTTCGCTCCGCCTCTAGGGCCAGGGCGGTCATAGGCGCTATCTCCTGCGCGCGGCCAGATGACAGATCTAGGTCATGTTCATCGTGGTGGCCGGGGACAGTCATAATGGGCTCGAATCCGTCGAAGATCAAGTCTCCGCGGATATCGGCCACAAAATTTAGGCTTCCAAATCTGACCTGCTGGCCAGGGGCGTAGCTATCAATCTGCTCTAGATGGCCAAGCGAGTTAGCCCGCAGTGCGAAGCCGCCGAATACAAAGATCTGTCCGGGGAGGAAAATCTCCCCCTGGACTGCGTTGTTGTAGATGATTGATGGGGCCATCAAGCCTATCTTTGACGCCACAGTGGAACTCTGAATGAAAAAACCAATGTCTATGTCAAAACCGGCGGATCTCAGGTAGGGGGTCCCGAACTGTGCGTCTAAGGCTAATGGTAACAGGAGGCGGGGGACACAATGTTTACCCAGGTTTGGGCCCTCTCTATGGAGGTAATACCCTACTTCCTGCTTGATTGATCTTGATGAATATAAGTATTACAAGAGTTGATCTACCACGAGATCGTAATGGCTAAACCCTAGAAGTCTAGCCTATGAGGTTATGAAGGTTGTGGCTAAACCCTAGAAGTCTAAACCCTCCGGTTTATATAAACACCATGGGGGAACTAGGGTTGTACAAAGTCGGTTACAGAGAAAAAAAATCTACATATCCGAATCGCCAAGCTTGCCTTCCACGCAAAGGTGAGTCCCATCCGGACACGGGACGAAGTCTTCTATCTTGTATCTTCATAGCCCAACAGTCCCGCCAAAGTATATAGTCCGGTTGTCCGAGGACTCCTCAGTCCAGAACTCCCTCATCCGCTACTCGCGTGACCCAAAGATAGACAGGGTGGGAGTGGTGTCACGTGCTCGTCTCGGCGTCCGTCGTCGCTATTGTGACGACATCCGCCTCGACTCGCATGACCCTAAGATAGACAGGGTGGCAGTGGTGTCAGGTGCTCGTCTCGGCGTCCGTTATCGCTACCGCGACGACGTCCACCTCGATTCTCCTGACCCTAAGATAAATAGGGTGGAGGTGGTGTCACATGCTCGTCTTGGCGTCCATCGTCTCTACCATGACGACATCCGCCTCGACTCACGTGACTCTAAGATAAACAAGGTAGTAGTGCTGTCACGTGCTCATCTCGGCGTCGGGCGTCGCTACCGCAATGACGTCCGCCTCGACTCGCGTGACCCTAAGATAGACAGGGTGGCAGTGGTGTCACGTGCCCGTCTTGGCGTCCGTCATCGATACCGCGATGATGTCTACCTCGACTCGCGTGACCCTAAGATAGAAAGGGCGGCAGTGGTGTCATGTGCTCGTCCCGGTGTCCGTCGTTGCTACAGCGACAATGTTCGCCTCGACTCGCATGAGCCTAAGATAGACAGGTTGGCCATGGTGTCACGTGCTCGTCTCGGGGTCCGTAATCGCTACCATGACGACGTCCGCCTCGAATCACATTACCCTAAGATAGACAAGGTGGAAGTGGTGTCACGTGCTCGTCTCGGTGTCCGTCGTCGCTGTCGCGACGACGTACGCCTCCACTCGCGTTACCCTAAGACAGGGTGGCAGTGGTGTCACATGCTCGTCTCGGTGTCCGTTGTCGCTATCGAGATGACGTCCACCTCGACTCGCATTACCCTCAGACAAGGTGGCAGTGGTGTCATGTACTCGTCTTGGCGTCCGTCGTTGCTACCACAACAACGTCCACCTCAACTCACGTAACCCTATGATAGACAAGGTGGCAGTGGTGTCACGTGCTCGTCTCGTCGTCCGTCGTTGCTACCGCAATGACGTCCACCTCGACTCACGTAACCCTAAGATAGACAGGGTGGAAAAGGTGTCACGTGCTTGTCGCAGTGTTGGTCATCGCTACTGCGACAACGTCCGCCTAGACTCGCGTTGCCCTAAGATAGATAGGGTGGCAGTGGTGTCACATGCTCGTCTTCGTGTCCTTCATCACTAATGCGATGAAGTCCGCCTCGACTTATGTTACGCTAAGAAATGGTGCCAGTGGTATCACGTGCTCGTCTCGGTGTCCGTCGTCGCAACCCTGACAATTTCCGCCTCACTCGCGTTACGCTAAGATAGGGCGGTGCTACGTCTTGAGCTTGCGTTGGTTTTCTTCGAAGAAGAGAGGGTGATGCAGCAATAGTAGCGTAAGTATTTCCCTCAGTTTTTGAGAACCAAGGTATCAATCCAGTAGTAGGCTCCTCAAAAGCCCCACGCACCTACACAAACAAACAAATAACTCACAACCAAAGCAATAAAGGGGTTGTCAATCCCTTCACGGCCACTTGCGAAAGTGAGATCTAATAAAGATAGTATGATAAGATAAACATATTTTTGGTATTTTATAATGTAGATGCAAAAAGTAAAGATGCAAGTAAAAGTTGATTGGAAGCAAATATGATAAGAGATAGACCCGGGGGCCATAGGTTTCACTAGTGGCTTCTCTCAAGATAGCATAAGTATTACGGTAGGTGAACAAATTACTGTCGAGCAGTTGATAGAAAAGCGAATAATTATGAAATTATCTAGGCATGATCATGTATATAGGCATCACGTCTGCAATAAGTAGACCGAATCCTGCCTGCATCTACTACTATTACTCCACACATCGACCGACTCCTGCCTGCATCTAGAGTATTAAGTTCATAAGAACAGAGTAAAGCATTAAGTAAGATGACATGATGTAGAGGGATAAACTCAAGCAATATGATATAAACCCCATCTTTTTATCCTCGATGGCAACAATACAATACGTGCCTTGCAACCCTTTCTGCCATAGGGTAAGGACACCGCAAGATTGAACCCAAAGCTAAGCACTTCTCCCATGGCAAGAATGATCAATCTAGTAGGCCAAACCAAACTGATAATTCGAAGAGATTTGCAAAGATAACTCAATCATACATAATAAAATTCAGAGAAGATTCAAATATTACTCATAGATAAACTTGATCATAAACCCACAATTCATAACACACTGCAAAAAGAATTTACATCGAATAAGTCTCCACAAGAGAGGGGGAGAACATCATATTGAGATCCAAAAAGAGAGAAGAAGCCATCTAGCTAATAAGTATGGACTCGTAGGTCTGTGGTAAACTACTCACAACTCATCGGAGGGGCAAGGATGTTGATGTAGAAGCCCTCCGTGATCGATCCCCCCTCCGGCAGAGTGCCGGCGAAGGCTCCAATATGAGATCTCGTGGATACAGAAGGTTACGGTGGTGGAAATTGTGTTTCGTCTGCTCCCTGGATGTTTTTCGGGGTACATAGGCTTATATAGGAGGAAGAAGTACATCGGTGGACGCCCGAGGGGCCCATGAGATAGGGGGCGCGCCCTATAGGGGGGGCGCACCCTCCTATCTCGTGGGAGCCTCGGCTGCTTCTTGACTTGCACTCCAAGTCCTCTGGATCATATTCGTTCCAAAAATCACGCCCCCGAAGGTTTCATTCTGTTTGGACTCCGTTTGATATTCCTTTTCTTCGAAATACTGAAATAGGCAAAAAAGAACAGCAATATGGGCTGGGCCTCCGGTTAGTAGGTTAGTCCCAAAATGATATAAATGTGTAAAATAAAGCCCATAAACTTCCAAAAGGGGTAATATAATAGCATGGAACAATCAAAAATTATAGATACGTTGGAGACGTATCAAGCATCCCCAAGCTGAATTCCTGCTCGTCCTCGAGTAGGTAAATGATAAAAAGAAAATTTTTGATGTGGAATGCTACCTAGCATAATTCTTAATGTAATTTTCTTTACTGTGGCATGAATGTTCAGATCCAAATGAGTCAAAATAAAAGTTCATATTGATAAAAGAAATAGTAACACTTCAAGCATACTAATCAAAGTAAGCATGTCTTCTCAAAATAACATGGCAAAAGAAAGTTCATCCCTACAAAATCATATAGTTAGGCTATGCATCATTTTCGTCACACAAAGATGTTCCCAACTTCTATACCCCCGATGACAAGCCAAGCAATTGTTTCATACTTAAATAATCTCAAACTTTTTCAACCATCACGCAATACATGAGCATGAGCCAAGGATATAGCACTATGGGTGGAATAGAATATGATGATGGGGTATGTGTGGAGAAGACAAAAAAGGAGAGTCTCACATTGACGAGGATAATCAACGGGCTATGAAGATGCCCATCAATTGATGTCAACATGAGGAGTAGGGATTGCCATGCAACGGATGCACTAGAGCTATAAATGAATGCTCAACAAAAGAAAACTAGTGGGTGTGCATCCAACTTGCTTGCTCACAAAGACCTAAGGCATTTGAGGAAGCCCATCGTAGGAATATACAAGCCAAGTTCTATAATGAAAAATTCCCACTAGTATGATAAAGACAACTTATGAGACTCACTATATGAAAAACATGGTGCTACTTTCAAGCACAATATATGAGACTCCCTACATGAAGAACAAGGTGCTACTTTGAAGCATAAGTGTGGAAAAAGAGATAGTAACATTGCCCTTTTATTTATTTTCTTTTTCTTCTTTTTTTCCTTTTTTTCTTTTTTGGGCCTTTCTTTTTTTCTTTTGGCCTTTCTTTTTTTTTCATTTTTTTGGGCAATGCTCTAATAATGATGATCATCACACTTCTATTGATTACAACAGATGAATTATAACTCGAAACTAGAACAAGAAATGACTCTATATGAATGCCTCCGGCGGAGTACCGGGATGGTGCAATGAATCAAGAGTGACATGTATGAAAAATAATGCATGGTGGCTTTGCCACAAATACGATGTCAACTACTTGATCATGCAATGGCAATATGACAAAAGTAAAGTATGTCATGATGATGATGAACGGAACGGTGGAAAGTTGCATGGCAATATATCTCGGAATGGCTATGGAAATGCCATAATAGGTAGGTATGGTGGCTGTTTTGAGGAAGATATAAGGAGGTTTATGTGTGGTAGAGTGTATCGTATCACGAGATTTGGATGCACCGGCGAAGTTTGCACCAACTCTCAAGGTGAGAAAGGGCAATGCACGGTACCGAAGAGGCTAGCAATGGCGGAAAGGTAAAAGTGTGTATAGTCCATGGACTCAACATTAGTCAAAAGAACTCATATACTTATTGCAAAAATTTAGAAGTCATCAAAAATCAAGTACTACATGCATGCTCCTAGGGGGATAGATTGGTAGGAAAAGACCATCGCTCGTCCCTGACCGCCACTCATAAGGATGCACAAGCCAGGTACACTTCATGTTTCAAATTTGTTAGACAACTTTAACCATACGTGCATGCTACGGGACTTGCTAACTTCAACACAAGCATTCTTTAAATTCATAATCACCCAACTAGCATGACTTTAATATCACTACCTCCATATTTCAAAACAATTATCAAGTATCAAATTGATCATAGCATCCAATTCACTTCCTATGATAGTTTTTATTATACACTACTTGGATGCCTACCATTCTAGGAACTATTTTATGACCATAGGAAATACCATGCTGTTCTAAAATACTCTCAAAAATATATAAGTGAAGCATGAGAGACTATCAATTTCTACAAAAATAAGCCACCACCGTGCTCTAAAAGATATAAGTGAAGCACTAGAGCAAAAACTATCAAGCTCAAAAGATATAAGTGAAGCACATAGAGTATTCTAGCAAATTCTAATCAAATAGGCTTCTCCCAAAATGTGTGTAAAGCAAGGATGATTGTGGTAAAATAAAAAGCAAAGACTAATATAATACACAACTCTCCAAGCAAAACACATATCATGTGGCGAATAAAAATATAGCTCCAAGTAAAGTTACCAATGAACGAAGATGAAAGAGGGGATGCCTTCCCGGGGCATCCCCAAGCTTAGGCTTTTGGCTATCCTTGAATATCTTGGGGTGCCTTGGGCATCCCCAAGCTTAGGATCTTGCCACTTCTTATTCCATAGTCCATAAAAGCTTTACTCAAAACTTGAAAACTTCACAACACAAAACTCAACAGGAAATCTTATAAGCTTCGTTAGTGAAAGAAAACAAAACCACCACATAAGGTACTGTAATGAAATCATTCTTTATTTATTTTGGTGTTAAACCTACTGTAATCCAACTTCTCTATGGTTTATAAACTATTTTACTAGCCATAGATGCATTGAAATAAGCAAACAACACACGAAAAACAGAATCTGTCAAAAACAGAACAGTCTGTAGCAATCTGTTACTAACGCAAACTTCTGGAACTCTAAAAATCCTACCAAAATAGGAAGTCCTGGAAAATTTGCTTATTGATAATCAGCCAAAATAATCAACACAAAATCACGTTTCTGTGATTTAACAAAATTATATTCGTGCGTGGAAAGTTTCTGTTTTTCAGCAGAATCAAATCAACTATCATCATAGGTTATCCTATAGGTTCTACTTGGCACAAACACTAAATAAAAGATAAAAACACATCTAAACAGAAGGTAGAAGCAAGATTTATTACTAAACAGGAGCAAAAACAAAAAACATAAAGAAAATTGGGTTGCCTCCCAACTAGCGCTATCGTTTAACGCCCCTAGCTAGGCATAAAAGCGAAGATAGATCTAACGAGTGCCATCATTGGCACTCAGAGAGGAGGATCTCCTTTCCATGGCATTCATTCTTATATTTAAGGTAAGCACATGGCCATTAATGGAAGAAGTAATATTAAGCATGTTACGGAAGTTTGCCTCTAAACTAGACTTCATCTCTTTAATAATTTCATTTTGATAAAAGCACAAGAGAGTAGTTGATTCAACCTTATCATTCATAGGATGCCCAAATATGGTTTTCATTTTTTCATAAGTATCTATAGCATCCCCTTCTAGAAAACCTTCTTCAAAAATAGAATCTAAAACTTGTTTGAAAGAAGCGGGCAAGCCAACATAGAAACTTTTTAAGTAAACTTCAATTTGATATTGTGGCACATAGCTAGCCCGAATCCTTAATAACCTATCCCAAGCATCTTTTAAAGACTCATCAAGTAAATAGCGAAAAATTCCAGAGTCATCTTCATCAAAATCATTCAAGCTCTCATTGGTGACCCGGGTGGGTCTTTCTATAGCATCATTGTTTATGAGCTTAGAGAGGACAGAGGGGTTATCCAAGGTACTAGAACCTAGGAAAGAGCCCTTAGTTCTTTTTGATTCGCCAATGGCAACGAGAAGGCAACAGAAGAGAGGAGAAGATTGGGAAAGAGAGGGAGAGTAAAACAGCAAGGGTGGCGTGGGGGAGAGGAAAACAAGAGGCAAATGGCAAATAATGTAAATGCGAGGGAGATGAGTTTGTGATGGGTACTTGGTATGTCTTGACTTGAGCGAAGACCTCCCCGGCAACGGCGCCAGAAATCCTTCTTGCTACGTCTTGAGCTTGCTTTGGTTTTCCTCGAAGAGGAGAGGGTGATGCAGGAATAGTAGCGTAAGTATTTCCCTCAGTTTTTGAGAACCAAGGTATCAATCCAGTAGGAGGCTCCTCAGAAGTCCCACGCACCTACACAAACAAACAAAGAACTCACAACCAACGCAATAAAGGGGTTGTCAATCCCTTCACGGCCACTTGCCAAAGTGAGATCTAATAAAGATAGTATGATAAGATAAATATATTTTTAATATTTTATAATATAGATGCGAAAAGTAAAGATGCAAGTAAAAGTAGATTGGAAGAAAATATGATAAGAGATAGACCCGGGGGCCATAGGTTTCACTAGAGGCTTCTCTCAAGATAGCATAAGTATTACGGTGGGTGAACAAATTACTGTCGAGCAATTGATAGAAAAGCGAATAATTATGAGATTATCTAGGCATGATCATGTATATAGGCATCACGTCCGCAACAAGTAGACCGACTCCTGCCTGCATCTACTACTATTACTCCACACAACGACCGACTCCTTCCTGCATCTAGAGTATTAAGTTAATAAGAACAGAGTAACGCATTAAGTAAGATGACATGATGTAGAGGGATAAACTCAAGCAATATGATATAAACCCCATCTTGTTATCCTCGATGGCAACAATACAATACATGCCTTGCAACCCTTTCTGTCACTGGGTAAGGACACCGCAAGATTGAACCCAAAGCTAAGCACTTCTCCCATGGCAAGAAAGATCAATCTAGTAGGCCAAACCAAACTAATAATTCGAAGAGATTTGCAAAGATAACTCAATCATACATAAAAGAATTCAGAGAAGATTCAAATATTACTCATAGATAAACTTGATCATAAACCCATAATTCATCGGATCTCGACAAACACACGGCAAAAAGAATTTACATCGAATAGATCTCTACAAGAGAGGGGGAGAACATTGTATTGAGATCCAAAAAGAGAGAAGAAGCCATCTAGCTAATAACTATGGACCTGTAGGTCTGTGGTAAACTACTCATAACTCATCGGAGGGGCAAGGATGTTGATGTAGAAGCCCTCCATGGTCTATTCCCCCTCCGGCAGAGTGCCGACGAAGGCTCCAAGATGAGATCTCGCGGATACAGAAGTTTACGGTGGTGGAAATTGTGTTTCGTCTACTCCATGCATGTTTTCGGGGTACGTAGGCTTATATAGGAGGAAGAAGTACGTCGGTGGACGCCCGAGGGGCCCACAAGACAGGGGGGCGCGCCCTATAGGGGGGGGCGCCCTCCTATCTCGTGGGAGCCTCGGCTGCTTCTTGACTTGTACTCCATGTTCTCTGGATCACGTTCGTTCCAAAAATCACGGTCCCGAAGGTTTCATTACGTTTGGACTCCGTTTGATATTCCTTTTCTTCGAAATACTGAAATAGGCAAAAAAACAACAATATGGGCTGGGCCTCCGGTTAGTAGGTTAGTCCCAAAAATGATATATATGTCTAAAATAAAGCCCACAAATATCCAAAGGGGTAATATAATAGCATAGAACAATCAAAAATTATAGATATGTTGGAGACGTATCAGGGGGCAGTGGTGTCATGTGCTCGTCTCGGCGTCCGTCGTCACTACCATGACGATGTCCGCCTCGACTCGCATGACCCTAAGATACACAGGTTGGCCGTGGTGTCACGTGCTCCACTCGACGTCTGTTGTCACTACTGCGACGACGTCCGCCTCGACTCGCTTGACCCTAAGATAGAGAGGGTGGCAGTGGTGTCACGTGCTCGTCCTGGCGTCTGTCGTCGCTACCGTGATGACGTCCGCCTCGAATCGCGTTACCCTAACATAGACAGGGTGGCAGTACTGTCACATGCTCGTCTCGGCGCCCGTCATCGCTACCGCTACGACGTCGACCTCGACTCACGTAACCCTAAGATAGACAGGGTGGTAGTGGTGTCACGTGCTCATCTCGGCGTCCGTTGTCGTTACCATGGTGATGTCTGTCATCGCTACTGCGACGAGGTCTGCCTCGACTCATGTGACCCAAAGATAGACAGGGTGGCAGTGGTGTCACGTGCTCGTCTCAGTGTTCATCGTTGCTACCGTGATGATGTCTGAGGGAGTCCTGGATTAAGGGGTCCTCGGACGGCCGGACTATGTACCATGGGCCGGACTGTTGGGCCATGAAGTACAAGACAGAAGCTCGCGTGTCCGGATGGGACTCTCCTTGGCGTGGAAGGCAAGCTTGGTGCCCAGATATTAAGATTCCATTCTCTGTAACCGACTTTGTACAACCCTAGTCCCCTCCGGTGTCTATATAAACTGAAGGGCTTAGTCCGTAGAGGCAATCATAATCATACAGGCTAGACTTTTAGGGTTTTAGCCATTACGATCTCACGGTAGATCAACTCTTGTACTACTCATATTCATCAAGATCAATCAAGCAAGAAGTAGGGTATTACCTCCATAGAGAGGGCCCGAACCTGGGTAAACATCGTGTCCCCCGCCTCCTATTACCATCAACCTTAGACACACAGTTCGGGACCCCCTACCCGAGCGGTTTTGACACCGAAATTGGTGCTTTCATTGAGAGTTCCGCTGCGTCGTCACCAAAAGGTTTGATGGATCCGTCAATCATCTACAATAACGCTGCCTGGGGGACGCTTTCCTTCCGGGCAGATCTTTGTGTTCGGCGGCTTCGTGCTGCGGGCCAACTCGCCTGGCCATCTAGAGCAGGTCAACAGCTATGCCCCAGGTCACCAGATTAGTTTTGGAAATCTGGATTATGTCGTTGATATCTGAGGAGACTTGATCTTCCAAGGAATCGTGCCTCCTACCTCCGCTCTGGCCTTAGATCCAGAGCGTATTGCCAGGTTCAAAGACAGGCTCCCAGAGCTCGCTGGACTGTCTGCGACCCTTAGGCCCATTGTGGAGGAACCGGAGGAAGTGGTGTCGCCGGCAGCCATTATGGAGCTGGACCCTTCTCCGGACATTGGCTCCGAATCCTCGGAACCAGCGTCGTGTGAGTTTGGCCAAGGAGTTTCCCTCTCGCCATACTCCACGGGCTCTCTTCTCTCGGGCCAAACCTCGCCTTTAAGCGAAGCTCCGGACTTAATGCGATCCCTTGTCATTACAAAGGAGCAACGTCCGAACCATGCCTAGCCCAGACTAGGGGTTGAGAGCTGGGAATTTCACGTCCCACCCACCACCCACTTTATAGCCACAGTCGACGACTTAACCGACATGCTCGATTACGAATCCGAAGACATCGACCTTATGGACAACGATGCCGGAGAAGAACAAGGCCAAAACCCGCCATTCACTGAACACTAGACGACCACCTCTTCATACGACGTGTATATGGTGGATACACCCAAGGAGAATAGCGTCGATGACAAGGAAGACCTAGCCGAAGGCCTCTTGAGATACAGCCGAAGCGCCAAAGTCAGCGGCGCCGCTCTAAGCCACGCCACAGAAAAGACAGCAATACCGGCACAAGAGAAAACAATACTCTCGACGATGCCGAAGATAATGAAGACCCCATTAAGCCAACCTCCGAGTAGGACGAACAGGAAGATGTGCGAGTTAGCCCTGATGAATAAGCCATGAACGAAGACTCGGAGGATAGTAACTACCTTATGCTCTCCGAGGACGAGGTGAGCCTCGGCAACGAGGACTTTATCGTGCCTAAGGAACCTCTCAAGCAGGAGCGCTTTAAGTGCCTGTCGGATTATGGGATCCGCAAACCCTTGAGTGGTTCGAACTCTGGGGTGCGTGCGGAGATCTCAACCTACCCAGCCTGCCTACTCACGATCTTCCTAAGCCTAGCACGTGAAGCTCAAAGAGACACAGAGACACAACAATTTATCCTGGTTCGGGCCACCTTGCGGTATAATACCCTACTCCAGCGTTTTGGTGGATTGCCTCAAAGGGCTGAGGATGAACTAGTATAGTGGATGAACCGGCCTCAGGAGGTGAGGTGTTCTTGAGCTGGTGTGGTGTGAGCTAGTTCGACTTGTCCCCCTTTCTATGGTGGCGGCTAGTCCTATTTATAGTGGCCTTGGTCCTCTTCACAAATGTTGGCAGGAAGGGATCCCACAACGGCCGGATTTGAAAGGGGACAAGTAGTACAACTTATCCTGACAAAAGTGGTCTTCGCCTACGAAAAGCCTCTGGTCGTGACGCTGCGATGGGCTCGTCAATGACCTCTGTCCTGCCATCCTTGGCGGTCTTGGTCTCGTTGCACCAAAATGGAACCCTTTGGCTGATCCCTCGGGACTCAGCCTGTGGCTTGCCTCCTCTGCATCGAAGAGGAAACCTACGCTCTATGCCTTCCTGGCACCCGCCTGGCCTTTGTCGTCATGGCTCATGTCAGCCGAGCCTCGTGAGGTAAACCTTGCATAGAACTCCGCCCCTCGGGAGCCAGCCTGAGGAGGCCGATCCCCTCGGTGGTCTTGGCGTCATCCGCCTCGTGAGGCTTGGCCCCTCGCGAGGCTCTTGTGTTGCTGATGCTGAAGCTGGGCTGTACCAGGCCGTCAATGGAGCCACGTGGTGGGCTGCAGGCAGGCAGGGCGGGATACACCCATATCCAGGAGGCCGACAGTAGCCCTCGGGTCCAAGGGGCGCTCGGACTTGGCTTCCAGGCAAAGCCAAAGGGCAAGTGCGAGTGCCGCGGGCCCTAACCTCCTGCGGCCTTGATGACGCATGGCGATTGATGGGACGTGGGCAACTCCGCTTCCCCACGCTGCCTCAGCAACTGCTCGACTTGAGAACTGCATGTTGCATGCAGAGAAAATCATCATTACTGGAGATCATAGGGGGCCGACGATTTACCTTCTCCTGGCTATAAATGTGCAATTGGGCGGAGCCCTTGCCCATCTCTCTTTCATCTTGCTCCCGCCTGCTTCTTCTCTTCTCCATCTTGCTCCATTGGCATCGCCGAGAAGGTTTTCAGCGGCCGAGAAGGGGAAAGCTTCTAAGGAGGGGCCAGCCTCTCCACCGCCTAAGAGGGGCCGTGGCCATCCCCGCAAGCACCCCGCGGCTCTTGCGACGGCTTCTAGGGGGTACAGGCGCGCACCCCCAGAGGCGGCGTTGCCCTTAGCGCCCGTGATGGCACCTCTTCACGCGGTGGGGGCCACCGGCTTCGGAGCAGTCCCCATGATGAAGGGAGGCGCACCGTCATCATGCGCCCACCTTGGTCGCGCTTCTCCTCACTGGACGTGCTCCCTGAGTTCGTGGTGTGGTCGGAGAGCCCGGCCGGCACCTCGCTCCGACTTCCGTGCTTCTTCTCGGGCGAGCTTCCTTCTTCGGGGCTCGATGGCCTTTGGCTGCAGGCTGACGGGTGCTGCAGTAGAGCTTCATGGGTCGGGGCCGAGGTCGCCACTTCCGGCAGCGTGATCCTGACCCGCGGCTTCAAGTACGACGGCCTGGCGACCCTCTACGTGAGGTTGTTCATGGAGGACTACTGCCGCGTGGGGTGCTGCCCAGAGGATGGCAGCAACGAGGAAGGTGGCGATCGCGAGCTTGGTCATGGCGGTGCGTGCTCCTCCCGTGACGGCAGCTCTTCCTCGCATGAGAGCTCGAGCAGTGGTGGCTACGACCAGCCTCCGCGTCCTCGTGCTCGTGTCGAGGACGTCGGCGGTTCATCCCGCCGCGGCGCCCCAGTGAAGCTGGAGAGGAGCCCGGTGTGAGGCTGGGGTCGGCGAACTTGGACTCAAGATCAGCACCTTGAGGTGCTGCTTGAGGATGCGGTGCTGGTGCCGGGTTCGTACGCCTTCGGACCCTCTTTGTTTAGCCTTTCCTTTCTCCTGTAATTCGAAAAAAGATGGTGTACCCCGCTGGGGTGTGTAATGAACTATGGCAGTTATGCCCTTTATGCTATGCCTGTTATCTTAATGTTGTGTCCTAGTGTTCGTGCTCTGGGTAGGCAAGGGTAGGCTGACTTAGCTTGGTATGTGCGTAGCAATTTTCCGCCTCATGAGGACTTGGACTGAAGTACATGATGGGGCCCTTTTCCCAGGGAGCCATGGGGTCTCAAGAGCCACTGCAGAGCCGCCGCAGGGCAGCTCTAAAAAAAGACTGACGAGTGGCTCACTCCTTATGTGAGCCCCCTGCCATAGATTAGCTTAGACTTGACACACCGCGTCGCGCTGCCCGGGAGGCATGGAAATGAGGGGTGCTGGTGCCCGCGAGCTTGACCGAGGGCTCCTCGCAAGGATAAGGCCAAAACTCCAGGATTCGGCGTGGTGCGTGCGCGCAGGGGCAGGCCTGATGCACGCACACCTGCCTAGCCCCACACACGAGGTGCGCGAGAGGAAGCGACGGGTGACTGCCGCCTCCTTCACGCCCTCAGGCAGAAAACAACTTAGGAAGAAAAGAACTCCAGGGACCAGAGTTCGAGAATACCAAATCCACTGAAAGGTTACTAGAAAACTGCAAGCAACTTCGGAAAGCAAATGAACAGCCGCATCTGGCACCTAAACTAGTCTTCTCACCAGCGTGGAGCTAAGTGCTACCAATAAGACATGGGAGGGAGCCCCCATGAGGCCCAGGGCGACTCTCAGGAGACTACAAAGACACAGAGACGCAAAGACACAGAGATTTATACTAGTTCAGGCCACCGTTGTGGTCTAATACCCTACTCCAGTGTGGTGTGGTGGATTGCCTCGAGGGGCTATGGATGAACTAGTACAAGGATGAACAAGCCACATGAGATGAGGTGTTCTTGATCTAGTGTGGTGTTCTACTTGCTCTGGTTTCGGTCCTTTTCTATGGTGGAGGCTAAGTCCTATATATAGTGCCTTGGTCCTCCTCCCAAATATGAGCGGGAAGGGATTCCACAAAGGCGGGGTTTGAAAGGGGACAAGTAGTAAAGTCTATCCTGACAAAAGTAGTCTTTGCCTACGAAAAGCCTTTGGCCGTAACGCTGCGGTGGGCTCAGTGATACCTCCATCTTGCCGTCCTGGCGGTCTTGGTTTTGTTGCACCAGAATGGAAACCTTTGGCAGATTCCTCGGGACTCCGTGCCGGTGGCTTGCCTCCCTTGCACTGAAGAGGAAACCTGCGCTCTGAGCCCGCCTGGCGCTCGCCTGGCCTTGGTCGTCATGGCTCACGTCAGCTGATCCTCATGAGGTAGCTGCATAGATCTCTCCGCCCCTCAGGAGCCCTCCTAAGGAGGCCAACTCCTTCAGGGGTCCTGGCGTCGTCCGCCTCGCGAGGCTTGGCCCCTCGCGAGGGTCTTGCTGCGTTGGTGTCGAAGATGGGCCGTACCAGGCCGCTAATGGAGCCACGCGGTGGGCTGCAGGTAGGCAGGACTGGATACCCCCAAGTCCAGGACGCCGATAGTAGCCCCCGGGGCCAAGGCGCGCTCGGACTTGGCTTCCAAGCGAAGCCAAGGGGCAAGTGCAGAGTGCCGCGGGCCCTAACCGCCTGTGGCCTTGATGACGCGTGGCGACTGATTGGACGTGGGCGACTCCGCTTCCCCATGCTGCCTCGGCAATTGCTCGACTTGAGAACTGCATGTTGCATGCAGAAGAGATCATCATTACTAGGAATCATGGGGAGCCGATGATTCTTCTCCCGACTATAAACGTGCGAGCGGGTGGAGCCCCTGCCCATTTCTCTCTCTTCTTGCTCTCGCTTGCTTCTCCTCTTCTTCATCTTGCTCTCATGGCACCGATCAGGAGGTTCTCTGCAGCAGAGAAAGGAAGGCTCCTAAGGAGGTGCCAGACCCTCTCCCACCGAAGAAGCGACTCCACCTCCACGGCAATGCTGGAGCGAGGCGAGAGGTGGTCAGGCCTTGGCAATCAAGGCCTCCGCCTGGCTTCCCCCTCCCCTTGTACGCCCGCGTGCAAGGTGAAGGAGTGCGCCGTCGAGCGCCGCCCCGCAAATATGGCAGGGCCGCCATTGCGCTGTCGGCCGCACCACGGACTCACACCGAGGATAGCTCGCGCTAGTTCGTGGTGTGGGCGGTGATGCCTCCCGATACTTGGATCTGATTCCCACGGTTTTTCGCCAGCAAACTGCCTCCGAGGGGACCGGTAGAGCTGTGGCTGCAGCATGCAGGGTGCAGCAGCCTAGCCACCGGGGCTGAGGTCGAGGTGGTGTCGTCCCGGGACGTCTTCATGACGCGAGGATGGGGCGAGGTCGCCTGGGCTTGCCGAGCGGAGGGAGCCCTGGAGATCCACTACGAGTACGATGACGCGGCCACCTTGTTCTTCAAGGTCTTCAATGAGCGAGGCGAGTGGCTGGAATGCTGCCCTGGAGGGGACAACTCAAGGGACGCCGTGATGGGCGCTGGATATGCCGCTGCCCCCTTCAGTGCTTCATCCAGCAGCAGCGACGACTCCTTGGAATCTAGTGAATCCCCTGAGCCCAGTGATTCTCCAAAGTCGAGCGACGACAACTACGTGCCGCCGAGCTCCCGCCGGGGTAGGAGTGCTGCTGCGGCTGCCGCCCGGCGTCGTCAATGACGCCGCAAGGTCCTGTAGTTGTTTCTCCTACACGGGATGAAAATCAGCCCCCGTGGGGCTTGTAAGGACTGAGATGTATCCGATAGTATCGTTTGTTCCTTTTGGCTTTGTAATGGACGTGCGTATTCCAATCCGGCTGAGTCCCTCCCTTTTCTCTTCCCTAGACAGCGTGGCGCTCTACGCCGGCAGGACCCAGTCCCCAGGCAGGCTTCAACCGTTGTGTAACGCCCCGGATTCGATGCGCCAGGTGTCTGCCAGTTATTCGCCGTCGTTGCCATGTCATTTGCTTGCGTGTTGCACTTTTCCATGTCATCATATGCATTTCATATCATGTAACGCCCCGGATACGATGCGCCAAGTGTCTGCCAGTTATTCGCCATCGTTGCCATGTCATTTGCTAGCGTGTTGCACTTTGCCATGTCATCATATGCATTTCATATCATGTCATCATGTGCATTTCATTTTGCATACGCGTTCATCTCATGCATCCGAGCATTTTCCCCGTTGTCCGTTTTGCAATCCGGCACTCCTATGTCACCCGGCGTCCCCTTTTTGTCTCTTCTCTTGTGCGGGTGTTAAACTTTCTCGGAATGACCCGAGGTTTGCCAAGCGGCCTTGGTATAGCACCGGTAGACCGCCTGTCAAGTTTCGTGCCATTTGGAGGTCGTTTGATACTCCAACGGTTAACCGGGTAACCGCAAAGCCCTCTTTTGTTGCAGCCCAACACCCCTTCCAAAGTGGCCCAAAGCCCAGCAAACTCCCCTCCATGCTCTCGGTCGTTCGATCACGATCGCGTGGCCGAAAACCGCTCCTCATTTGGACTCTCCTAGCTCCCTCTACCTATATATATGTGTGCCTCCCCGAATTTTCGCAGTCCAAACCCCTCCGCGCCGCCGGACGTGTCCACCGCCGTCCGGACGCGTCCAGCCCCCGCTCCGTCCAATCGCTCCTCGCCACGTGTCCCCGCCGCCGGCTCTCTCTCCTCCTGCCGCCGAAGCCCGCCGCGGCCCGTCGCGGGCCCGCCCGAGCCCATCGGGGCCCGAGTGCGCGCCGCCGCCCTCGCCCTTCCTCTACCTCGCCGGCGCCGCCCTCGCCGGACTCCGACCCCGACACCGGCCGCCGCCTCGCCGGTGCCTCCCTGCGCCGCCGGGTCCTCGCCTCCCGTGGCCCCCGACGCCCAGCGACGCCTCGGCCGCCCCCGTCCGCCGCCACCGCGTCGCTCCGCCTCGGCTCCGCCACAGGCCCCGCCGGCCGCCTTCCCCTCGCCGCGCCGCCCGGCCTCTCCCGCCGCTGCCGCGCCCGGCCCCGCCGTCCTTTGCGGCGCGCCGCGCCCGAGCCGCCCCGTCGCCTCCCTCCGGCCGCCCCGAGCGCTGCCGGAGCTGAGCCGCCGCTCGCCGCCCGGATCTGGCCTCCGCCGCCGCGGATCCGCCTCTCCGGCTTCCCCTCGCCGGCCATCGCCGGAGTCCGCGCCGACCTCGCCGGCGTCATCCTCCGTCGCCGGATCTGGAGTTGGACCAGATCCACCAGGCCACCGAACCAAACGCCTTCCCCGATCCACTCCGTCCCGGTACCGCGTCGTCCCGCTTTGACTTTTCCAGAGGGGTATATTTCTCTAAGTCCCCAGTTTTTCATATAATCATGCCATATTCATCGCATTGTATCTCTGCATCCGTAGCCCCGTTTCGTGCGTGTAATATGTCAAATTGTTCATCTCGACGAGTACTTAGTTTAATTCCATTGCATCATTCTCATTTGAGCTCATCTTGATGCCCGAAATGCTGTTGGAATAGTGCATGTTGATGTTAATCTGCTGAAACTGTTATAACTTGCTCATTTATCATTTTTGCCATGTTTGATGTGTGCATCCTATGAGTATGAGCTCTACATGTGTTTTGATCCATGACATGCCATCTTTCCAAGGGTGCCAACCATGTATTTTTGTGAGTTGTGTGCTGAGTGTATCGAGCTTGTTAAGGAGGGTACTTGTTGTTGCTGTTTTCCTGGCAGATTCTGTTATATTTTGTTGCTATGTAAACATGTTGCTACTAATCATTCTATGCATAATCTGGAGATGTTCTATAAACATGTTTTGATCTACATGTCATCCTCTATCCATTCACGCCCCTGGTTGCAATTTTAGCCTGGCGTAGCTTGTTGTAATCTTGCTCCAAAGTTGCTTGATAATGTTGTTGTCAACCTGTTAACATGAAGTTCAATGTTTCCATGATTGTTTGCTAGTGATCCATGCACCCTATGACCTTGCTATTGCCATTCTTAGCTTCATAAACATGCCTTCTTACTGTTGGTTGCCTTGCCATGCCATGTAGTGCTCTGTAGTGAGTGGTTCAAGGTCACCAACATGCCTACTTATTGTTATTCCTGCCATGTTTGAATCTGTCATATAACTTGCCATGTTTACATGGGTGCCATCATACTTTATGATCCTTTTTGGCTCATGGTCAGTAAGGGACTTTTGATCTATGCAATTAGTAGATTCATGCCATGCCTTTGTTTGCCATGTTAAGTTCCTGTAACATGTTGTTTGATAGCTCTAAACATTGCAACCCGATGTTATTTCTGCTAAAGTCTGAAACTATTATTATTTGCAATCTTCCCATGTCCTTTTGAGCATGTTCTATTTGTTTCTGGAGATAGCTCAGTGTTCATGTTTTTTTATGCTTTACCAGTACTTCATACCCATGCCTTTTGTTATTATGTTGGGATGCTGTAGCATATTGTTTTGATGCTTACAATATGCCTAGTTGCTGTTTTGGACAGATTGTTGTTATGCTTCGTATAGTGTATGTGTTGAACCGTTGCTCCGTTTTGAGTGTGCTCTATATGAAACTTGCTTGTTTTTGCATGTAGCTTCATATTACCATGTTGCATCCTTGTTTTGAGGTGTTTGCTTGATGTTTGTATGCATTTTGCATCAATGCCATGTTTAACTTGTTTTGCTCATATCTTCTAGGCCGTAGCTCCAAATCTAATGAACTTTATATGTAACTTGACTAGAATCTCGTGTAGATCCTCTTGGTGCATCTTAACTTGCTGTTTAACCACTTGAATATAAGGTTTATTCAGTTCTGGACCAATTTCGAAATTTGCATATGAGGACTTACCGGAATTGTTATATGTTGTTTTCGGCCTCATTTAAACTTGCTTTGATGTGTTGTTCTTGTTTGCATCATCTCTTGCCATGAGTATCTTCATGTAGCCTTTGTCATGCATCATGTTTGTTGTCCATCATGTCTTGTCTATGTGTGTGTGTTTACCATGTTGTGTGCTTCTTCTCGATAGTTCCCGTTTCGTTGCGATCGTGAGGATGCGTTCGTCTACGCTTGGTTCGTCTTCGTGGCTTCATCTTCTTCATGGACTCGTTCTTCTTCCTTGCGGGATTTCAGGCAAGATGACCGCTACCCTGGATCTCACTACTATCATTGCTATGCTAGTTGCTTCGTCCTATCGCTATGCTGCGCTACCTATTACCTGTTTATCAAGTCATCCCATATTGCCATGAACCTCTAACCTTTGACACCTTTCCTATGCAAACCGTTGTTTGGCTATGTTATCGCTTTTGCTCAGCCCCTCTTATAGCGTTGCCAGTTGCAGGGTTTAAACTTTCGAGAGCCGTGCCCGCGGTTATGTGGCAGATGGGAATTTGTCAATGTCCAGTTGTAGATAACTTGACACCAGATCCGAATTAAAACGCATCAACCGTGTGTGTAGCCGTGATGGTCTCTTCTCGGCGGAGTCCGGGAAGTGAACACGGTTTTTGGGTTATGTTTGACGTAAGTAGGAGTTCAGGATCACTTCTTGATCATTGCTAGCTTCACAACCGTTCCTTTCCTTCTCTTCTCGCTCTCATTTGCATATGTTAGCCACCATACTTGCTTAGCCGCTGCTGCAACCTCACCACTTTACCCCTTCCTTTCCCATTAAGCTTTGCTAGTCTTGATACCCATGGTAATGGGATTGCTGAGTCCTCGTGGCTCACAGATTACTACAACAACAGTTGCAGGTACAGGTTATACGATGATCATGACGCGAGAGCGATGCTTGCTTGCTTGAGTTCTTCTTCTGCTTCATCGATCAGGGGATAGGTTCCGGGTCGGCAGCCTGGGCTAGCAGGGTGGATATTGTTTGAGTTTCTGTTTATGATTCATCCATAGTCGGATGTTGTTCTTGTATATGATGTATTGTTGTATTCATGTGGCATTGAATGCCTTATGTATGTATCCCCATCTATTATGTAATGTTGATGTAATGATATCCACCTTGCAAAAGCGTTCCAATATGCGGGTCTATCCTTGGTGGGACCTTCGAGTTCCTTTTGGATAGGGTCGCATATTGGGCGTGACATATCATGTCATCATGTGCATTGCATTCGCATACGTGTTCGTCTCATGCATCCGAGCATTTTCCCCGTTGTCCGTTTTGCAATCCGGCACTCCTTTGTCATCCGGCGTCCCCTTTTTGCCTCTTCTCTTGTGCGGGTGTTAGACTTTCTCGGAATGGCCCGAGGTTTGCCAAGCGGCCTTGGTATAGCACCGGTAGACCGCCTGTCAAGTTTCGTGCCATTTGGAGGTCGTTTGATACTCCAATGGTTAACCGTGTAACCGCAAAGCCCTCTTTGAGTTGCAGCCCAACACCCCTTCCAAAGTGGCCCAAAACCCAGCAAACTCCCCTTCATGCTCTCGGTCGTTCGATCATGATCGCGTGGCCGAAAACCACACCTCATTTGGACACTCCTAGCTCCCTCTACCTATATACATGCCTCCCCCTCTGAAATTCACGGGCAAACCCTAGACGAATCCCTCTCCGCGCCGCCGGACACGTCCAGACGGAGCCGGACTCGTCCGCCGCCGACCCCTCGCCCAATCAGGGAGCGCCACGCGGCCTCCCGCCGTCGTCCCCACCGCCAGCCGCCGCGCCCCGCCGCCAGGCCCGTCGGGGCCCGAGGCCGGCCCGCCCCGGGCCCAATCTGGGCCGCGCCTCCGCCCGCGAGCGCCGTCTCCCCGCCGTCGTGCTCTTCCCGCGCCGCCGCCGCCGGCTGCGGCCCCGCCGCCGCCGCGCCCGGCCCGCGCACCGCCTCCGCCCGCGCCTCCCTGGCCCTGCGCCGCCGGTGCCCGCCGCCGGCCGCCGAGGCGCCCCGTGCCGCCGTCCCGGCACCCCGCGCCCCGCCGAGCTGGAGCTCCGCCGGCCGCCGGATCCGGCCTCCCCGGCCACGGATCCGCGCGCTGCGCCCTCCGGCGTCGGCCCCCGGTGTCTCTTCCCCGCCGGCGCCACCCTCTTCCTCTCCGGCCGTCGTCTACCTCAACCCCGGCGAGCAACTCCGGCGATCTTCGTAAACCGTGCGGATCTGGAGGTTGACCCCGAAACGCCTAAATCCCTGATAATTTTGCATAATCATGCCATGTTCATCGGATTGTATCTCTGCATCTGTAGCTCCGTTTCGTGCGTATAATATGTCAAATTGTTCGACTCGACGAGTACTTCACTTCATTCCATTGCAACATTTTCATTTGAGCTCATCCTGATGCCCGAAATGCTGTTGGAAGAGTGCATGTTGATGTTAATCTGCTGAAACTGTTATAACTTGCTCATTTGTCATTTTTGCCATGTTTGATGTGTGCATCCTATGAGGTTGATGTCTACATGTGTTTTGATATATGCCATGCCATCTTTCCAGGGGTGTATGCCATGTATTTTTGTGATCAATGTGGTGACTAGCACAAGCATGCAAACTAGGCTTCGTGATATTGCTGATTTTAGTCCCTGTTCTGCTGTTATTTTGATGCCATGTAAACTTGATGCTACAGAGAGATCCATGCATATTTTGAGATACTTCAGTAAGGGTGTTTTGAACACATGGTTATTGTCTATCCATTCATGACCTTGTTTGCAATTATGGAGTAGTCTAGCATGTCATTTTGGTGCTCTACTTTTGCTTCAAAATGTTTCCTGGCAGATTGTTTACGTGTTATTCAATTTGGCCAAGGTTGCTATATTTGATCCTTGCATGCTATGAACTTGTTCTTGACTTGGTTTGTTTCATAAACATGTCTTCTTAATGATTCTATGCTTATCTTGTCATGCAATGACTTGTGGTGAGTGAATCGAGCTTGTTAAGTAGTGTACTTGCTGTTACTGTTTTGCTATGCTGAATCTGTTATTTCGTGATGCCATATAAGCATGTTAGTACTAATCATTCTATGCATAATCTGGAGATGTTCTATAAACATGTTTTGATCTACATGTTATGCCCTATCCATTCATGCCCCTGGTTGCATTTATAGCTTGCTGTAGATTGTTCATATCTTGCTCCAAATTTTGCTAAATGATGTTGCTATTAGCCTGTTAACACTAAGTTCCATATTTCCATGATTGTTTTCTAGTGATCCATGCACCCTATGACCTTGCTCTTGCCATTTGTAGCTTCACAAACATGTATTCTTACTGTTGGTTGCCTTTCCATTCCATGTTTTGCTCTGTGGTGAGTGGTTCAAGCTCACCAACATGCCTACTTATTGTTGTTCCTGCCATGTTTAAATCTGTAATATAACTTGCCATGTTTACATGGGTGCCATCATATCTTCTGATCCTTTTTGGCTCGGTCAGTAAGGGACTTTTGATATATGCTATTAGTTGGTTCATGCCATGCCTTCGTTTGCCATGATATGTTCCTGTAACATGTTGTTTGATAGCTCTAAACATTGCAACCTGATGTTATTTCTGCAAAGTCTGAAACTATTATTATTTGCAATCTTACCATGTGTTTTGGAGCATGTTCTATTGATTTCTGGAGTTAGCTCAGTGTTCATGTTCTATTGTGCTTTACCTGTAATTCATGCTTATGCCTTTTGTTATTATGTTGGGGTGCTGTAGTTTGTTGTTTTGATGCTTGCAATATGCCTAGTTGCTGTTTTGGACAGATTGTTGTTATGACTTGTATAGAGTGTATGTGTTGCACCGTTGCTCCGTTTTGAGTGTGCTCTATATGAAACTTGCTTGATTTTGCATGTAGTTCCATATTATCATGGTGCATCCTTGTTTTGGTGTGTTTCCTTGATGTTTGAGTGCATTTTGCATCAATGCCATGCTTAGCTTGTTTTGCTCATATCTTCTAGGCCGTAGCTCCGAATCTAATGAACTTTATATGTAACTTGACTAGAATTTCGTGTAGTTCCTCTTGGTGCTCTTTAACTTGCTGTTTAACAACTTCAACTTAATGTTTGTTCAGATCTTGACCAATTTCGAAATATGCATATGAGGACTTACCGGAATTGTTTTATGTTGTTTCCGGCCTCATTTAAACTTGCCTTGATGTGTTGCTCTTGTATGCATCATCTCTTGCCATGAGTAGCCTCATCTAGCTTTCTCATGCATCATGCTTGTTGTGCATCATGTCTTGTCTATGCGTGGTGTGTTTACCATGTTGTGTGCTTCTTCTTGATAGTTCCTGTTTCGTTGCGATCGTGAGGATTCGTTCGTCTACGCTCGGTTCGTCTTCGTGGTTTCATCTTCTTCATGGACTCGTTCTTCTTCCTTGCGGGATTTCAGGCAAGATGACCGCTACCCTGGATCTCACTACTATCATTGCTATGCTAGTTGCTTCGTTCTATCGCTATGATGCGTTACCTATCATTTGCTCTTCAAGCCTCCCAAATTGCCATGAACCTCTAACCTTTGACACCATTCCTAGCAAACCGTTGTTTGGCTATGTTACCGCTTTTGCTCAGTCCCTCTTATAGCGTTGCTAGCTGCAGGTGAAGTTGAAGATTTCTCCATGGTGGACAGGGTTTATGTTGGGATATCACAATATCTCTTATATTATTAATGCATCTATATACTTGGTAAAGGGTGGAAGGCTCGGACTTATGCCTGGTGTTTTGTTCCACTCTTGCCGCCCTAGTTTCCGTCATACCGGTGTTATGTTCCCGGATTTGCGTTCCTAATGTGGTCGGGTGATTTATGGGACCCCCTTGACAGTTCGCTTTGAATAAAACTTGTCCAGCAAGGCCCAACCTTGGTTTTACCATTCACATCACTAGCACCTACTTTTTCCCTTGGGATTCGCTCTCTCGAGGGTCATCTTTATTTTAGCCCCCCCGGGCCAGTGCTTGTCTAAGTGCTGGTTCGAACCGAGTAGACTGCGGGGCCCCCTCGGGGAAACTCGAGGTCTGGTTTTACTCGTAGGATGTCTCATCCGGTGTTGCCCTAAGAACGAGATATGTGCAGCTCCTATCGGGATTGTCGGTGCATCGGGCGGCTTTGCTGGTCTTGTTTTACCATTGTCGAAATGTCTTGTAAACCGGGATTCCGAGACTGATCGGGTCTTCCTGGGAGAAGGTCTATTCCTTCGTTGATCGCGAGAGCTTGTCATGGGCTAAGTTGGGACACCCCTGCAGGGTATAAACTTTCGAGAGCCGTGCCCGCGGTTATGTGGCAGATGGGAATTTGTTAATGCCCGGTTGTAGATAACTTGACACCAGATCCGAATTAAAACGCATCAACCGAGTGTGTAGCCATGATGGTCTCTTTTCGGCAGAGTCCGGGAAGTGAACACGGTTTCTGTGTTATGTTTGACGTAAGTAGGTGTTCAGGATCACCTCTTGATCATTGCTAGTTGGCGACCGCTCCTTTGTTTCTCTTCTCGCTCTCATTTGCGTATGTCAGCCACCATATCATGCTTAGTCGCTGCTGCAACCTCACCACTTTACCCCCTTCCTTTCCTATTAAGCTTTGCAATGTTGATGTAATGATATCCACCTTGCAAAAGCGTTTCAATATGCGGGTCTATCCTTGGTGGGACCTTCGAGTTCCTTTTGGATAGGGTTGCATATTGGGCGTGACACGTTGCTAGTATGCCAGGTCGCGATGCCGTGGTCAAGGCTAGGAGGTGAGCGGCCCAAGGTCCGGTGAGAGGTCATGAGACGCAATGCTCACAAGGTCCACCTTGGCGTGCAAGTAGCTGCGCATAGAGTTGAAAAGGGGAGCTGAACCGACCAAGAGGAACTGCGGGGTGAGGCGTGCGGGGCGAAACTAGTGCTGTAGTGAGCCGAGACTTATCTTTTGCGGGCTGAGCCCATCGGGGAGGCAATGCTTGCCGTCGCGCCTGTGGTGCCATCAGGCGCAGCCCGTCTTGGCCACCCTACTGCCTCGCTTGCCAAGGTGCTCTACATCCTCGGGACCCGGCCCTCGAGCGAGGTGAGCCGCCGCTGGTATGCCAGGTCGCGATGCCGTGGTCAAGGCCAGGGGGTGAGGCCTGGAGAGCCAGTAGGAGCTCCCGAGACGCGATGCTCGGGAGGCCCCCCTTTAACGCGCAAGCGACTCACGAGGCAGGACGGTGGTCGTCCGGGCCGACCCTTGGCTTATTGTAGAGTGATCCTGCAAGTTAGATGACAAAGGAGGCTGAGAGCCCCAGGTGTGAGATGGAGGCACCGAGGACCCTGCGAGGTGGTGTATGTGAAATAGGCCGCGAACCAGAGCTCGATCCCCGGGTTTATCAGCGTTGCAGGGATAGACCCGTGCACAAGCGCCCTGCCGATGTGTGTGTTGTGCGGAAATGGCGTTAGTCAGATGCATCAAGGCCGTGAGGCGGAGGTCACGAGGTGACAATCATAGATAAATTCATGGAAAAGATTAGATAATCCTGGTGAATGCAAAATGATACACGCCGTAGGGACAGACCCAGACGGCCTGGGGATGATGCAGCCCGAGGAGGGCCCCCAAACTGAACGAACTAGGGAGATGTCACCTGGTACCGTTGCTGGAGAGTTGTTGAAGTAGCCAAAAAGCGCGTGCTGCTGAAGCCGTTCCTCATGAGCCGCTCCGGTGCCGGGCCTCGGGAGGCCCGGACGGACCGGAAGGCTCCTGAGGGTGCTCCTACATCTCCGCCAAGATCGCCTGGTGCATGGCTTTGCAGGCTGCATGAGCGTCCCTCATGCGGCGCTGGAACGCCTCAGCCGCACCCGCCAGGTCGAAAGGCATGCAGACGTAGCTGTGGGGTGGTCCCTCGCATCGGCCGACATGAGACAGCCACATGAGCTGCCGAGACGCGGCCCTGTTGAGCCCAGGGATGTCGATATAGACGCGGAACTCCTTACCCTTGCTAGGGCAACGAGCTCCACCTCTCAGCAGGCGACGATCACCTTAGAGAACCCTTCCTTCCTGAATCCCCTCGATCGCCTTACTGATGAACTCCTGAACGCCTGGTGTCTCACGCCTGCTGCCTTCTCCTGGGAAGCGTGCTCTGAAGAGCGGCTCCACATGGTGCCCGAGCGCCACTCTCACGACATGGGCTAGGTCTGAGGCCCTCCAGAGGAGAGCACCCGAGCCCAGCCTGAGAGGGGCGCTGGGCGCGCCTTCCTATGCGACGGGTGAAGGCACCGCGTCTAGAGATGCGAGACTCAGCGTTGCGTCCTCGAGTGGTGCTTCCTCACGAGACCCCTGGCTCAGCTGCAGCTTCTTTGTCTTGGGGGCGACCTCAGGAGGGAGGGCGCCGCCTTCGTCTTCTAGGTTCTCAACTGCTGCATCCTCGAAAGCGCGCTCGAGGAAGCACACCGCATCCTTCTCCTGACAGGCGACCGTGATGATGCCGCCGCTTCCTGGCATTCTGAGGATGTTGTAGCCGTGGTGCATGGCCGCCATGAACTTGGACAGTGTTGGGTACCCTAGGATGGCCTTGTAGGGAAGATGAATGTCAACAACGTCGAAGTCGATGAGCTCGGTGTTGTAGTTGTTGCGATCGCCGAAGGTGACAGGGAGGCGAACTTGCGCGATCGGGTGTGTCGATCCGTCGGTCACTCCTGAGAATGGCTTGGTGGGGTGCAGTTGGTAGTATGGCACCTGGAGTCTGTCGAACGTCTGGACGGAGAGAACATTGAGCCCTGCCCCACCATCAATGAGAGTCTTGGTGACGGTTACGTTGCTGATGATGGGAGAGCAGAGCATGGGGAGCGCGCCAGCGGTGGCCGCGCACTTGAGCCAGTCTGAGGAGTCGAAGGTGATGGCGCACTTGGACCACTTGAGGTGGCGAGTTTCCTCAAGATTGGGGAGCTGTGTTCACCTCGCGCACAAACTTCTTGAAGACACGGTGGTAAGTTGGGGCTTGTGAGCCTTCCAAGATGCAGGCGATGGCTCGCGACTCATGGAAGCCCCCAGACCCCTCGTCCTGGTGGTGATCTTCCTTCCTTCTTGGCGGTGGAGGCTTTGGAGGCAAAGCTGCATTGCCCTAAGGGCGATCCTCATGAGGCTGCTCCCTCCAGTTGCCCTCGCGAGGCTGGTCCTGCCAGTGGTCCTCACGAGGTTGGTCGTGCCACTCCTGACGACGGTCGTGTCCATCCCAGCGGCCTCCGCCTCGGCCACCTCCGCAACTGTAGCCCCAATCATTGTGCTTGGGGCGTCGACCGAGGCGCCCGTCATGGAGAGCCCTGAGCTACTAGCAATTGCTGGTGTTGTGGCTGTAGACGTTGTGGAAGGCATAGAACAGCCGCTTGCCCATGGATGACTCGGGATGGTCGCAACCGCGCTTGGTCTCTGGTTCTGCCACAAGCATGATTGGCCCCTTGCGCTTCGTGTCCTTGGTCTTGGCCTTCTTGTCTTCTGGATCAGCATCAGGGAGCTCGAGGAGGGAAAGGCACCCTCCTCGGCTCTCACACACTTGTTAGCCATGTTGAACATCTCCAGAGCAGTGCAGAGGTCCTTGTGGATGGCAAGCTCCTCCTTCATCTTGACGTCGCGGACGCCGTCGGTGAACGCAGAGAGGAATCTTGAGGCAGACATTGTTGAAGCGCTGGATGTACTTATGCAGGGTCTCCCCAGGTTGCTGCTTGACACGGCGCAGGTCACCCGCGGCCGGCGGACGGTCGCGAGTGCCCTGGAAGTTGGCGATGAAGCGGCTGAGCATCTCCTCCCAGGAAGAAACTGACCCCTCGGTCAGGTTGAGGAGCCAAGAACGTGCACCATCCTTGAGGGTCATCGGGAACCAGTTTTCCATGATCTTCTCATCGCCATTGGCCGGCTCAACGCTCATCTCGTAGAGTGATGACCCACAAGTGTAGGGGATCGCAACAGCTTTCGAGGGTAAAGTATTAGACCCAAATTTATTGATTCGACACAAGGGGAGCCAAAGAATATTCTTCAGTATTACCAGTTGAGTTGTCAATTCAACCACACCTGGATAACTTAGTATCTGCAGCAAAGTGTTTAGTAGCAAAAGTGGTATGATAATAAAGGTAACGGTAGCAAAAGTAAAGATAATTGTTTTTGGGGTTTTGTAGTAGTTGTAGCAGTAGCGACAGAAAAGTAAATAAGCGAAGAACAATATGTGAAAAGCTCATAGGCAATGGATCAGTGATGGATAATTATGCCGGATGCGATTCCTCATGTAATAGCTATAACATAGGGTGACAAAGAACTAGCTCCAGTTCATCAATGTAATGTAGGCATGTATTCCATAAATAGTCATACATTCTTATGGAAAAGAACTTGCATGACATCTTTTGTCCTACCCTCCCGTGGCAGCGGGGTCCTAGCGGAAACTAAGGGATATTAAGGCCTCCTTTTAATAGAGAACCAGAACAAAGCATTAGCACATAGTGAATACATGAACTCCTCAAACTACGGTCATCACCGAGAAGTATCCCGATTATTGTCACTTCGGGGTTGTCGGATCATAACACATAATAGGTGACTATAGACTTGCAAGATAGGATCAAGAACACACATATATTCATGAAAACATAATTGGTTCAGATCTGAAATCATGGCACTCGGGCCCTAGTGACAAGCATTAAGCATAGCAAAGTCATAGCAACATCAATCTCAGAACATAGTGGATACTAGGGATCAAACCCTAACCAAACTAAGTTGATTACATGGTAAATCTCATCCAACCCATCACCGTCCAGCAAGCCTACGATGGAATTACTCACGCACGGCGGTGAGCATCATGAAATTGGTGATGGAGGATGCTTGATGATGACGACGGTGACAAATCCCCCTCTCCGGAGCCCCGAGCGGACTCTAGATCAGCCCTCCCGTGAGAGATTAGGGCTTGGCAGCAGCTCCGTGTTGTAAAACGTGATGAAACTTTCTCCCTGATTTTTTTCTCCCCAAACGTTAATATATGGAGTTGGAGTTGAGGTCGGTGGAGGTCCAGGGGGGCCACGAGATAGGAGGGCGCGCCCTATAGGGGGGGGGGGGGCGTGCCCCTGTCTCGTGGACAGGCCGTGGGCCCCCTGGTGTATTTCTTTCGCCCAGAAATTCTTATTAATTCCAAAAGGTGCCTCCGTGGATTTTCAGGACATTCCGAGAACTTTTCTTTTCTACACATAAAACAACATCATTGCAGTTCTGCTAAAAACAGCGTCAGTCCAGTTTAGTTTCATTCAAATCATGCAAGTTAGAGTCCAAAACAAGGGCAAAAGTGTTTGGAAAATTAGATACGTTGGAGACGTATCAACTCCCCCAAGCTTAAACCTTTGCTTGTCCTCAAGCAATTCGGTTGATAAACTGAAAGTGATAAAGAAAAACTTTTACAAACTCTATTTGCTCTTGTTGTTGTAACATGAAAAGCCAGCATTCAAATTTCAGCAAATATTATGAACTAACCATACTCACAATAACATTTAGGTCTCACAATTACTCATATCAATAGCATAATCAGCTAGCGAGCCATAATAATAAAACTCGGATGACAACACTTTCTCAAAACAATCATAACATGATATAACAAAATGGTATCTCGCTAGCCCTTTCTGAGACCGCAAAACATAAATGCAGAGCACCTTTAAAGATCAAGGACTGACTAAACATTGTAATTCATGGTAAAAGAGATCCAGGCAAGTCATACCCAATATAAACCAATAGTAATGAATGCAAATGACAGTGTGCTCTCCAGCGGGTGCTTTTTAATAAGAAGGGTGATGATTCAACATAAAAGTAAATAGATAGGCCGTTCGTAGAGGGAAGCAGGGATTTGTAGAGGTGCGAGAGCTCGATTTTAAAATAGAGATTGAATAACATTTTGAGCGGCATACTTTCACTATCAACGCAACAACTATGAGATGGTTGTATCTTCCATACGACATGCATTATAGGCAGTTCCCAAACAGAATGGTAAAGGTTTATACTCCCCCAACCACCAACAAGCATCAATCCATGGCTTGCTCGAAACAACGAGTGCCTCCAACTAACAACAGCCCTGGGGGGGGGGGGGGTTTGTTTAATTATTTTGATTTGCTTTTTGCTTTTTGGATCATGGGACTGGGCATTCCGGTTACCGGCCCTTTCTCGTGAATGAGGAGCGGAGTCCACTCCTCGTGAGAATAACCCACCTAGCATGGAAGATATAGGCAGCCCTAGTTGTAACATGAGCTGCTCGAGCATACAAAACAGAATTTCATTTGAAGGTTTGGAGTTTTGCACATACAAATTTACTTGGAACGGCAGGTAAGCACCGCATATAGGAAGGTATAGTGGACTCATATGGAACAACTTTGGGGTTTAAGGAGTTTGGATGCAAAAGCAGTATTCCCGCTTAGTACAGGTGAAGGCTAGCAAAATACTGGGAAGTGACCAACTGAGAGAACGACAACAGTCATAAACATGCATTAGAATTAATTCACAACGAATACAAGCATGAGTAGGATATAATCCACCATGAACATAAATATCATGAAGGCTATGTTGACTTGATTCAACTACATGCGTGAACATGTGCCAAGTCAAGTCACTCAATTCATTCAAAGGAGGATGCCATCCCATCATATCGCATCATAATCATTCTAATAGCATGTTGGCACGCAAGGTAAACCATTATAACTCATAGCTAATAGAGCATGGAACAAGTAACTATAATATCTAAATGTCATTGCAAATATGTTTACTTCATAATAAGCTGACTCAGAAACGATGAACTCATCATATTTACAAAAACAAGAGAGGTCGAGTTCATACCAGCTTTTCTCATCTGAATAAGTCCATCATATATCGTCATTTTTGCCTTTCACTTGCACGACCGCACGATGTGTATAATAATAAGAGTGCACGTGCATTAGACTAAGCTGGAATCTGCAAGCATTCAACCCAAGAGAGAAGACAAGTAATATGGGCTCTAAGTTAAACAATCATGCATATAAGAGCCACTAAGCATTTTCAGTATAGTCTTCTCGACCCCCAAAAGAAAGAAAAGAAAATAAAACTATTTACACAGGAAAGCTCCCAACAAGTAAAAGAAGAACGAGAAATCTTTTTGGGTTTTCATTTTAATTTGTACTACAAGCATGGAAACTAAACTAACTAATTTTTTTGGTTTTTCTTAAGGTTTATCAAACACACAAGAAGAAAGCTAGAAAAATAACAGGATAATGCAATGAAAGAGTATGAGCATGGACGACTAGTGTGTGAACATGAATGTAAAGTCGGTGAGAAATACGTACTTCCCCAAGCTTAGGCTTTTGGCCTAAGTTGGTCTAGTACCAAGGACCACCACTACTCTCCCCGGTGTACTGGGAGGTGTAGTCAGGATACCACTGGCTGGTCATCTCCGGATCCCACTGGACAGATGATGCACGATAAGGGTCTAGTTCAGGTTCCGGCTCAGGTTCAGGTTCTGGAGTAAAAGCTTGGGCTCGATGATTTTTCACCGCTTTCGGTGTGACAAGAAAATTTTCTGCAAGCAAATCAAACAACAGAGGCGCAGGCAAAATAATAATCTCAATGTGTTTCTTATTGAATCTAAGTTTATACAAGAGCATCCTTTCTTCGTTGTCAACCATAAACTTGTGTGCTACCATGCTCTTGTAATCTAAAATGTGAGGAAATTTTGTCTCCTCTTTCTCATGGTGCCTAATGGGTATCTGAAAATGTCTAGCAAGACGTGCAACACAGGTACCTCCAAATATGGGGCCTTCTATACGATTCAGGGCTACCCGTTTAGCAACAACGACACCCATACTAAAAGTATTGTCTCCAAGCAAGGCATGTTGAAGAATGATAATATCAGGAACACTAAAGCTTCCACTATTTCCACGACCGATCAAGAATCTACTAGCAAATATGGCAAAGTAGCGTAAAACAGGAAAGTGTATGCTAGAGATTTTTGCCTCGGAGCCCTTCTTTGGCTCCTCTACAGCGATAGTATTAACAAAGCCATCCACATCTTTACGATGGGGTTCCTCTAATTCTCCCTCATAAGGTATCCTACACACCGCGCAAAAATTACTTAAAGACATTTCTCTGAATTCATCATATAAATGAAATGATACTGCAGGCGGTGACTTCTTAGGATAATAATAAAAAGTTTGCACGAAAGTATTGGTGAGTAAGAGATACTGATCGATCCGGTCGTTCATGAAACCGGGGAGGCCTGCATTCTCGATCAAAGAATAAAAATCTCCATGAATTCCAGCTTCTTTCAAGAAATCATCACATGGCCATTCACACGACCATACTTCCGCTAAGCGAGGAAGATTATACTTGGCTTTTTCCTTCTCTTTGGCTTGTTTTTCCTGAGATCCTTGGCTAGAAGAGCCCCTCAAAACTTTCCTTAACATTTTCTGAAAATTTCTGAAATTTTAGTAACTTCAAAATAAAAGTGAATAAAACTAAATAAGATTGGTAGCAATTACTCCTACAAGTGCCTAGAGCCTATATCATGCATTAGAATTGCTTGGGACCTCATAAATTTAACATGCAAGCTCAAGAACATGGTCACCTATGCAGCAAAAATTTGCAATGAATAAAGCACTAGAACAAAAACTAATTGGACCAATGGAGGAGTCACATACCAAGCAACAATCTCCCAAAGTAGTTTTGTGAATGGAGCTTTGAGCAAGGAGATCGAAAATCGCAGCAAAATGAGCTAGAACTCGTGCTTGAGCTTGATGGGGGTTTTTTGGGTAGAAGATGAAGTGTGTGGGTGCTGGCATAAGTGGAGGGGGGCCACCAGGGGCCCATGAGACAGGGGGGCGTGCCCAGGTGGGGTGGGCACGCCCTCCACTCTCATGGCCTAGTGCTTGCCCCTCCTGCAGTGTTTTCAGTGCCTAAAATCCTCAAATATTCCATAAAAAATCATACTAAATTTGCAGGGCATTTGGAGCACTTTTATTTTTGGGATATTTTTTAATGCACGGATAATTCAAAAAACAGACAGATAATACTATTTTTGCTTTATTTATTCTAAATAACAGAAAGTAAAAAGAGGGTACAGAAGGTTGTGCCTTCTAGTTTCATCCATCTCATGATCATCAAAATGAATCCACTAACAAGGTTGATCAATTCTTGTTAACAAACTCATTCCGAATAACACGGAACCGGAGAAATTTCGAGTAACACTAAGTTACCTCAACGGGGATATGAAAATCCCCAACAATAAGAATATCATACTTTTTCTTGACAGTAGGGAGAGGAAATTCAAAACCTCCAATAATAATAGTTGGAACTTTTCCAATAGAATTGATGCTATGAACTTGAGATTGTTTCCTCGGAAAGTGTACCGTATGCTCATTACCATTAACATGAAAAGTGACATTGCCTTTATTGCAATCAATAACAGCCCCTACAGTATTAAGAAAAGGTCTATCAAGGATAATAGACATACTATCGTCCTCGGGAATATCAAGAATAACAAAGTTCGTTAAGATAGTAACATTTGCAACCACAACAGGCACATCCTCACAAATACCGACAGGTATAGCAGTTGATTTATCAGCCATTTGCAAAAATATTTCAGTAGGTGTCAACTTATTCAATTCAAGTCTATGATATAAAGAGAGAGGCATAACACTAACACCGGCTCCAAGATCACATAAAGCAGTTCTAACATAATTTCTTTTAATGGATCATGGTATAGTTGGCACACCCGGATCTCCAAGTTTCTTTGGTATTCCACCCTTAAAAGTGTAATTAGCAAGCATGGTGGAAATTTCAGCTTCCGGTATCTTTCTTTTGTTTGTAATGATATCCTTCATATACTTAGCATAGGGATTTACTTTGAGCATATCAGTTAAGCGCATATGTAAGAAGATAGGTCTAATCATTTCAGCAAAGCGCTCAAAATCCTCATCATCCTTTGACTTGGATGGCTTAGGAGGAAAGGGCATGGGTTTCTGAACCCATGGTTCTCTTTCTCTACCATGCTTCCCAGCAACAAAATCTCTCTTATCATAATGTTGATTCTATGATTGTGGGTTATCAAGATCAACAACAGGTTCAATCTCTACATCATTGTGTTTGCTAGGTTGAGCATCAACATGAACATTATCATTAACATTATCGTTAGGTTCGTGTTCATCACCTGATTGTGTTTCAGCATCAGAAATAGAAATATCATTGGGATTCTCAGGTGTGTCGACAGTAGGTTCACAAGAAGCATGCAAAGTCCTATCATTTTTTTTCTTCTTTCTAGAAGAACTAGGTGCCTCTAAATTATTTCTCTGAGAATCTTGCTCGATTATCTTAGGGTGGCCTTCAGGATACAAAGGTTCCTGAGTCATTCTACCAGTTCTAGTAGCCACTCTAACAGCAAAGTCATTTTTATTATTTAATTCCTCAAGCAAATCATTTTGAGCTTTAAGTACTTGCTCAGCTTGAGTAGCAACCATAGAAGCATATTTGCTAACGACTTTGAGTTCACCTTTAACTCTAGCCATATTATCGCTCACGCGTCCTACCTCGAAAGCATTATTCTTTAACTCTCTACCAACATAAGCATTAAAACTTTCTTGTCTAGCCATAAAGTCATCAAATTCATCTAAGCACGGGCTATGAAATTTAGTAGAGGGGATTTCAAATTTATCATGTCTATAGAGAGAATTTACCTTTACTACCTGTGTCGTGTTATCAAGACAATGTGGTTCTTCAACAGGCGGTATATTAAGAGCATCTATTTCTTCAACAGGAGGTAAATTCTTAACATCTTCAGCTTTAATACCTTTTTCTTTCATTGATTTCTTTGCCTCTTGCATATCTTCAGGACTGAGAAATAAAACACCTCTCTTCCTCGGAGTGGGTTTAGGAATAGGCTCAGGAGTTGGCTCAATTCGTTCAGGAATTGCTTCAGGAATAGGCTCAGGAAGAGTCCAATTATTTTCATTAGCATTAAGAGACTGCTGCTTCCATTTAGCTAATAATTTCTTAAGATCATATCTATCATTGCAAGCAAAGATAGCTCTAGCAGCTTCTTCATTCATAACATAACCCTCAGGAACAACAGGCAATTCATAATCATTGGGAGAATTTTCATCATCACTATAATCAATAATAGCATCTTTAATAATTTCATTCCCCCTAACTCTAGCAAGTTGTTCATCAAGAAATTCACCTAATGGCAAAGTAGTATCACGCACAGAAGTAGTTTCATCATAAGTATCATGCATAGCAGAAGTGGCATCATCAATAACATGCAACATATCAGAATTCATAGCAGTAGCAGGTTTAGGTGTCGCAAGCTTACAAATAACGGAAGGAGAATCTAGTGCAGAGCTAGATGGCAGTTCCTTACCACCCTCGTAGTTGAGGGCAAAATCTTGGTTCTGTCATCTTTCAAGTTCTTCATAGTGATCAACAGATATAAATCCCAAGTGACTCAGAGAATAGAGCTATGCTCCCCGGCAACGGCACCAAAAATTAGTCTTGATAACCCACAAGTGTAGGGGATCGGAACAACTTTCGAGGGTAAAGTATTCAACCCAAATTTATTGATTCGACACAAGGGGAGCTAAAGAATATTCTTCAGTATTAGCAGTTGAGTTGTCAATTCAACCACACTTGGATAACTTAGTATCTGCAGCAAAGTGTTTAGTAGCAAAAGTGGTATGATAATAAAGGTAACGGTAGCAAAAGTAAAGATAATTGTTTTTGGGTTTTTGTAGTAGTTGTAACAGTAGCGACGGAAAAGTAAATAAGCGAAGAACAATATGTGAAAAGCTCGTAGGCAATGGATCAGTGATGGATAATTATGCCGGATGCGATTCCTCATGTAATAGCTATAACATAGGGTGACACAGAACTAGCTCCAGTTCATCAATGTAATGTAGGCATGTATTCCGTAAATAGTCATACATGCTTATGGAAAAGAACTTGCATGACATCTTTTGTCCTACCCTCCCATGGCAGCGGGGTCCTAGCGGAAACTAAGGGATATTAAGGCCTCCTTTTAATAGAGAACCGGAACAAAGCATTAGCACATAGTGAATACATGAACTCCTCAAACTACGGTCATCACCGAGAAGTATCCCGATTATTGTCGCTTCGGGGCTGTCGGATCATAACACATAATAGGTGACTATAGACTTGCAAGATAGGATCAAGAACACACATATATTCATGAAAACATAATAGGTTCAGATCTGAAATCATGGCACTCGGGCCCTAGTGACAAGCATTAAGCATAGTCAAGTCATAGCAACATCAATCTCAGAAATAGTGGATATTAGGGATCAAACCCTAACGAAACTAACTTGATTACATGGTAAATCTCATCCAACCCATCACCATCCAGCAAGCCTAAGATGGAATTATTCACGCACGGCGGTGAGCATCATGAAATTGGTGGAGTATGGTTGATGATGACGACGGTGACGAATCCCCCTCTCCGGAGCCCCGAACAGACTCTAGATCAGCCCTCCTAAGAGATATTATGGCTTGGCGGTGGCTCCGTGTCGTAAAACGCGATGAAACTTTCTCCCTGATTTTTTTCTCCCCGAACGTGAACATATGAAGTTGGAGTTGAGGTCGGTGGAGGTCCAAGGGGCCCACGAGATAGGAGGGCGCGCCCTATAGGGGGGGCGCCCCCCTGTCTCATGGACAGGCCGTGGGCCCCCTGGTGCATTTCTTTCGCCCAGAAATTCTTATTAATTCCAAAAAGTGCCTCCGTAGATTTTCAGGACATTCCGAGAACTTTTCTTTTCTACACATAAAACAACATCATGGCAGTTCTGCTAAAAACAGCGTCAGTCCGGGTTAATTTCATTCAAATCATGCAAGTTATAGTCCAAAACAAGGGCAAAAGTGTTTGGAAAAGTAGATACGTTGGAGACGTATCATAGAGCTGCAGGAACTCGGCGAGATCTGCGGTGCCGTCGTAGCGCGGAGGCAGGTCAGGCTTGAACTTTCTTGGCCAGACGATGTTGCGGAGCTCTGAAGTGAATGCCCGACATCCTGCCGTGGCCAGTGGAGGTCGTCGAGGGGGTCGAACATGGTCCTGGTGCACGTGCTCCGCCACCTCCTGTGGCGGCTCGCGAGCCTAGTGTTGGGGTGCTAGAAGCACACACGCTTTTCCTTGGGGATGTTGAACCACCTGGCAGCTCACGTCATCCCGAGCCGGTGTCGGGCGCTATGGGTCGAGCTTTGGAGCCATGCGCCTTGGCTCGACGATGGCGCCCCGGGCCAGAGGAGGAGGAGGAGCTCCGTGCGCGACGTCGCCCGCTGCAGGTGGTTGCTGAGGCAGCGAGCGAGCCGGCCCGTTAGAGCCCCCGTGCGAGACGCTGATGAGCTCGGCAATGCGCTCGAGCCACTCCTCGTAGAGATCACCCACGAGATGGTAGCGAAGGAGCTCCCGCGTCGTGAGCAGAGCGGCCTGCGCGTCCACCTGGTCGCGGCACGCATGGGATGATAAAGCTTCTGGGTTGAGCGATGGAGTAGCGGTGCGGCCATCGTGGCGCACCGATGTGTGCAGCAACGAGCTTGCTGCTCGTGGCCGCACCCTTGATGACCCTGGTGGTGCTGAACTAGAGATTGAATGCCTGAATCTCGATGTTCCATTCAACAACTCGCCCAGCTGCCTTTAGGCTCCAGAGTACCCTCCCTAGCGGGTACGCTGAAACAACCTTGATGGGGTGGCCTTGAAAGTAGTGGTGCAGTTTCGCGACCAGGATCACGACCAAGAGGTTCTGAGGCATGGGGTAGCATGCCCGAGCCTCCCTCAGTACCGTGCTGACAAAGTAGACAGGGTGCTCGACGAGGGGGGAGGCACCAGCGGAGTCTTATTCTTCGCAAGGGCGCGGGTCCTCCATGGCCTCATGAGGCTTGTGCTCGGGAGCCTTGGTAGCCACAGGGTCAATCGTGGGAGGTCGACCACCAGGTAAGTCGAGGCCCCAGACGCATCGTCCTGAGGGTGTTGTGCCTTGCTTGATGGTTGTGCATCCTGCTGAGGTTTCTCGATCGGGCATTCCTTCCTTAGTGCCACCAGGGCGGCGCTGGCTGAGTGAGGGGTGGATCCCAGATAGAACAGCAATGGCTCGAGAGGGCGTGGTGCCACCATTACTAGCAGGCTGGTCCAATATATCTTGAGGTCCTGCAAGGCTGCGTCCGCCTCTGGGGTCCAGTCGAATGGCTCCTTCCTCTTCATCATCTTGAAAAACGAGAGGTCGTGCTCCCCCAGCTTGGAAATGAAACACCCAAGTGAGATTACGCAGTCCGCTAGCTTCTGCATCTCTTTCATGTCTGTGGGGGGCTCATGTCCTCTATCGCCTTGACCTTCTGTGGGTTGGCCTCGATCCCTCTGTGCGACACCGAGAATCCCAGCAACTTGCCATAGGGAACCCGAAACACACACTTCTCGGGATTAAGCCGAAGATCCACCTTGCGCAGGCTGGCGAACGTCTCTTCCAAATCTCCTATCAGGGTCCCGGCCTCCCAAGACTTCACCACTATATCATCAACATAGGCCTCTGCGTTCCTCCTGAGCTGCGAGCCTTGGGCCATAGGCATCAGTCGCTGGAAGGTTGCCCCAGCATTACGCAGCCCGAAGGGCATGCAGGTGTAGCAGTACACCCCGCAGGGAGTGAGGAATGTCATCTTCTCCCCATCCTCCACGGCCATCTTGATCTTGTGGTAGCCGGAGAAGGCATCTAGGAAGCACAATAGGTCGCATTCGGCATTGGAGTCGATGATCTGGTCGATGCGAGGGAGCGGGAAGGGATCTTGCAGGCACGCCTTGTAGAGGTTGGTGAAGTCGACACACATGCGCTCCTTCCCTCCTTTCTTGGGGACGATGACGGGGTTCGCCAGCCACTCCGGGTATCGTACCTCTCTGATGACCCCTGCGGCTTGGAGCTTACGGGTTTCCTGGACGATGAAGGCATGCTTCTCGGTGGACTGGCGGCGAGCCTTCTGCTTCACTGGCCGCACGTTTGGGCATACCCTCTGGTGGTGCTTGATTATCCCCCTTGGGACCCCAGCCAGGTGTTTGGGTTCCCAAGCAAATACATCCTTGTTGGCTCGTAAAAAGTTGAACAATGCCTCCTCTTGATCCTGAGGGAGACCAGCCCCTGTGGTGAAGGTGGCGCTAGCGGCCCCATCCTTATAGTCCAGCACTTGCTTCGTCTCGGCTCGGTCATGGGAGAACAACTGCTTCTTCTTGGCTGGCACTGCTTCTGGGGCCTCCTGACCCACCTTCTCATTGGGCAGCACAGATGTGGCTGACCTGAAGGCGAGCTTGAGGTCCTGCAGCGCACCTTTGGTATCCCCCGCCACCGTGAGGACACTGTTGCTACCGGGCATCTTCATGAGGTTGTACGCAGGATGAGTCGCATCCATAAACTGGGCCAAGGCCAGGTACCCCAGAACAGCATTGTACGGCAGGTCGATCCTAGAAATGTCGAAGCCAATGAGCTCGGTGCGGTAGTTGTCGCGGGTCCAGAAGGTGACAGGGAGGCGGATCTGCCCCAAGGGGCTGGTGGAGCCGTCGCCAACCCTGGAGAAAGGCTTGGAGGGGCGAAGCCAGCTGGGCGGCATGTGCAGCAGGCCGAACGCCTCTGGGGAGAGCACATTGAGGCCGGCTCCGTCGTCGATGAGGGTTCTGGTGACCGCCAGGTGGCAGACGGTGGGGGTGCAAAGCACTGGGAGCACGCCTGGTGCCGTCGTGGCGGCAGGATGATCCTTGGGCCGAAGGTGAGGTTGTCCTTGGGCGCTGCCCAGCCCGGCAGAGCCGCCGAGCCCGCCTGGGTGGCGCCTACTCTCCGGTAGAATTGCTTGATGTGGCGGTCGGAGGGTGGTGCCTGCGAGCCACCTAGGAGAGCTGCGACGGCCGGGGCCACCGGTGCCACATAGTGGGCGAGGAAGAGGTCGCGCAGCCCTTCCCAGGAGTCCACAGAGGAAGCCGGCAGGTTGAACAACCAGGCGCGTGGTGCGCCTACAAGGGCCATGGGGAGCCAGTTGGCCTTCACCTTGTCGTCTCCGTCGGCCACCGAGACTGCCTCCTCGTATGCTTGAAGAAAGTCGGCTGGATCCGCCGTGCAGTCGTAACGCGGCGGCATCTTCGGTCGGAACTTGGTCGGCCACTGCACCTGCCGCAGGGAGAGGGTGAAGCAGCGCAGCCCCGACGCTTCTTCAGGAGCGCATGTCGACTGGGCCGATGGAGGAGCGCCCACCATTAGGGTCAGCGGCACGATCTAGCGGTCGAGTTAGAAGATTCTGACGCACCCCTACCTGGCGCACCAAATGTCGGATTATGGGATCCGCAAACCCTTGAGAGGTTTGAACTCTGGGTGCGTGCGGAGATCTCAACTTACCTAGCCTGCCGACTCGCGATCCTCCTAAGCCTAGCGCGTCAAGCTCAAAGAGACACAGAGACACAGCAATTTATCCTGGTTCGGGCCACCTTGCGGTGTAATAACCTACTCCAGCGTTTTGGTGGATTGCCTCGAAGGGCTGAGGATGAACTAGTACAGTGGATGAACTGGCCTCAGGAGGTGAGGTGTTCTTGAGCTGGTGTGGTGTGAGCTAGTTTGACTTGTACACCTTTCTATGGTGGTGGCTAGTCCTATTTATAGTGGCCTTGGTCCTCTTCCCAAATGTTGGCTAGAAGGGATCCCACAACGGCCGGATTTGAAAGGGGACAAGTAGTACAACTTATCCTGAGAAAAGTGATCTTCGCATGCGAAAAGCCTCTGGTCATGACGCTGCGGTGAGCTCGTCGATGACCTCCGTCCTGCCGTCCTGGCGGTCTTAGTCTCGTTGCACCAAAATGGAAACCTTTGGCTGATCCCTCGGGACTCTGCGCCTGTGGCTTCCCTCCTTTGCACCAAAGAGGAAACCTGTGCTCTGCGTCCGCCTGGCTCCCGCCTGGCCTTGGTGGTCATGGTTCACGTCAGCCGAGCCTCGTGAGGTAAACCTTGCATAGAACTCTCTGCCCCTCGGGAGCCAGCCTGAGGAGGCCGATCCCTTCGGGGGTCCTAACATCGTCCGCCTCGCGAGGCTTGGCCCCTCGCGAGGCTTTTGTGTTGCTGATGCTGAAGCTGGGCCGTACCAGGCCGTCAATGGAGCCATGTGGTGGGCCACAGGCAGGCAGGGCTGGATACCTCCATATCCAGGACACCGACATCGCCAGCTAATAGCTACTGCAAGGAGCCTGAAAAGGAAGCAGCAGCAGCCTCAAGATGATCAAGATCTGCTCAACGAAAGATGGACTAATGTCCTAGCAGCCGAAGAATACGGCCTCGAGCGCCCAACCAAAAGTTACCCGAAGCACAAATTGTTACCCCAATTCAATGATGAGGCGCCGGAGCCCGTCCTACCAGCGCATAATGCTGCTGACCGGCCACCATGTGGCCGGGAAAAAGCGGCAACTCAAGCCGAACACCAGCCCGTACCACCTCGCGGTAAGGGCAGAGACATAATAGCTCGGGGTCATACATATGACCAGCGGCAGGACCTAGATGACAGAGCAGGTCAGACCAGATCGATCTACAGATCACGGGGACGTGCCCGGACGCGCAACGATGGCCATCTAGCCGGACGTGACAAACACAACCACGCCCGAGCCAAGCACCGCAGACGAACTCCATTCGAGCTACGTCGCGACGTGGCCCGACATAGAGGCACTGCACACCCCCTTTGCTTCACTGATGAAGTAATGGAACACGAATTCCTGGAAGGGTTTAAACCCATGAATATCGAATCATACGATGGAACAATAGACCCCGCAGTATGGATTGAATATTTCCTCCTCCATATCCACATGGCCCGCGGTGATGACCTCCACACCATCAAATACCTCCCACTAAAACTAAAGGGGCCAGCACGGCACTGTCTGAACAGCCTCCCTGAGAACTCCATCGGCAGCTGGGAAGACTTGGAAGACGCCTTCCGCTATAACTTCCAAGGTACATGTGTTCGGCCTACGGACGCCGATGACCTAAGTCACATCATCAAGCAGCTCGGGGAGTCTACCAGGAAGCTCTGGACTAGGTTCTTAATCAAAAAGAACCAAATTATCGATTGTCCGGATGCCGAAGCCCTCGCGGCCTTTAAACATAGCGTCTGAGAGGAGTGGCTCGCCTGCCACCTTGGTCAAGAAAAACCAAGATCCCCTTACCACTGTGATGTCACGCCCAATATGCGATACTATCCTAAAGAGACTTGAAGGTCCCACCAAGGATAGAACCGCATATTGATACGCTTTTGCAAGGTGGATATCATTACATCATTACATAATAGATGGGGATACATACAAAAGGCATACAATGCCACACGAATACAACATCATCTTACCTAAGAGCACCATACGACTACGGATGAAATGCAAACAGAAACTCAAACGACATCCACCCTACTAGCCCAGGCTGCCGACTTGGAACCTATCCCCTGATCGAAGAAGAAGCAGAAGAAGAACTCCAAAACAAGCAAACATCGCTCTCACGTCATGATCATCGCATAACCTATACCTGCAACCGGTGTTGTAGTAATCTGTGAGCCATGAGGACTCAGCAATCCCATTACCATGGCTATCAAGACTAGCAAAGCTTAATGGGAAAGGAAGGGGTAAAGTGGTGAGGTTGCAGCAGCGACTAAGCATGATATGGTGGCTAACATACACAAATAAGAGCGAGGAGAGAAGCAACGGAACGGTCGTGAAGCTAGCAATGATCAAGAAGTGATCCTGAACTCCTACTTACGTCAAACATAACCCAAAACCTTGTTCACTTCCCGGACTCCGCCGAAAAGAGACCATCACGGATACACACGCGGTTGATGCGTTTTACTTCAGATCTGGTGTCAAGTTATCTACAACCAGACATTAACAAATTCCCATCTGCCACATAACCGCGGGCACGGCTCTCAAAGTTTATACCCTGCAGGGGTGTCCCAACTTAGCCGATTATAAGCTCTCACGGTCAAAGAAGGATATTCCTTCTCCCAGGAAGACCCGATCAGTCTCCGAATCCCGGTTTACAAGACATTTCGACAATGGTAAAACAAGACCAGCAAAGCCGCCCGATGTGCCGACAATCCCGATAGGAGCTGCACATATCTCGTTCTCAGGGCAACATCGGATAGGTCAGCCTACAAGTAAAACCAGCCCTCGAGTTGCCCCGTGGTGGCCCCGCAGTCTGCCCATTTCGGACCAACACTTAGAGAAGCACTGGCCCGGGGGGGTTAAAATAAAGATAACACTCGGGTTGGCCGACCCAAGGGAAGGGTAATAGGTTGTTAGGGAAATGTAAAACCAAGGTTGGGCCTTGCTGGCGAGTTTTATTCAAAGCAAACTATCAAGGGGGTCCCATAAATCACCCGACCGCGTAAGGAACACAAAATCAAGGAACATAACACCGGTATGACGGAAACTAAGGCGGCAAGAGTGGAACAAAACACCAGGCATAAGGCCGAGTCTTCCACCCTTTACCAAGTATATGGATGCATTAATTAAATAAGAGATATTGTGATATCCCAACATAATCATGTCCACCATGGAGAAATCTTCAACTTCACCAGCAACTATCAACGCTATAAGAGGGGCTGAGCAAAGTGGTAACATAGCCAAACAACGGTTTGCTACGAAGGGTGAAAAGGTTAGAGGCTGACATGGCAAATTGGGGGGCTTGAAGAACAAGATGATAGGTAGCGCAGCATATCGATAGAACGAAGCAACTAGCATGGCAATGATAGTAGTGAGATCCAAGGTGACGGTCATCTTGCCTGAAATCCCGCAAGGAAGGAGAACGAGTCCATGAATAAGACGAACGGATGAAGCCGAACCAAGCGTAGACGAACGAATCCTCACAGTCGCAACAAAACGGGCACTATCGAGAAGAAACACACAACACGGTAAACACACCACACATGAACAAGGCATGATGATCAACCAGGTATGATGCATGACAAGGCTACATGAAGCTACTCATGGCAAGAGATGATGCATACAAGGGCAACACATCAAAGCAAGTTTAAATGAGGTCGGAAACAACATATAACAATTCCGGTAAGTCCTCATATGCAAATTTCGAAATTGGTCCAGATCTGAACAAACCTTATGTTCAAGTTGTCAAATAGAAAGTTCAGCTGCACCAAGATGATCTATACGAAATTCTAGTCAAGTTACATATAAAGTTCATTTAATTCGGAGCTACGGCCTAGAAGATATGAGCAAAACAAGTTAACATGGCATTGATGCAAAATGCATTCAAACATCAAGCAAACACACTCAAAACATGGATGCAACAAGGTAACATGAAACTACAAGCAAAACTAAGCAAGATTCATGTAGAGCACACTCAAAACGGAGCAACGGTTCAACACATACACATGAAACAAGGTTAAAGGACAAGCTGTCCAAAACAGCAACTAGGCATATTGCAAGCACCAAATAACATGCTAAAACACCCCAACAAGAAAACAAAATGCATGGGCATGATGTACAGGTAAAGCATTACAAAACATGAACACTGAGCTATATCCAGAAATCACAAGAACATGCTCGAAAGGACATGGCAAGGTTGTAAATAATAACAGTTTCAGGCTTAGCAGAAATAACATCAGGTTGCAATGTTTAGAGCTATCAAACAACATATTACATGAACTTATCATGGCAAACAAAAGCCATGTAGTGCTAATACTAAAGACAAAGAACAAAACACCCTTACTGAACTTATTCCAAAGATCAACAGAAAAGATGCTAGCATCCATGCAAACATGGCAAATGATACGACAGATTCAGACATGGTAGGAACAACGATAAGTAAGCATGTTGGTGAGCTTGTACAACTCACCACAGAGAAATACATGGAATGAAAAGGCAACCAACAGTACGAATACATATTTATGAAGCTAAGAATGGCAAGAGAAAGTTCATAAGGTGCATGGATCACTAGCAAAGCACATGGCAAAACTGAACTTAATGTTAACAGGCTGACAGCAACATTATTTAGCAATTTGAGAGCAAGATTACAGAAAGCTACACCAGGCTATAAATGCAACCAGGGGCTTGGATTCATAGAGCATGACATGTATAACAAAACATCCTTAGTGAACATCTCCAGATTATGCATAGAATGACTTGTAGCAGCAGGTTTACATAGCATCATGATGTAACAGATTCAGCCTAGCAAAACAGTAACAACAAGTACCCTACTTCACGAGCTCGATGCACTCACTACAAGACTCACAAAATACATGGATTGCACCACAACTAAGATGGAATGATGTAGTTCAAAACACATGTAGACATCAAGCTCATAGGATGCACACACAAAACGCAATGAAAAAGACAAAACAGCAAGTTTTGTTAACAGACAGCAGTTAACATCATATAGCACTCTTGCAATGATGATAAGGCCATCAAGATGAGCTCAAACAAGCATGGCACAATAGAATGAAATGAAGAGCACCTCACAATGAACATGTGGATATATCATGCACGCAAAACGGATTAGCACACACAAAGTTATGGCATGATGAATAGTGCTCCAGAATGTGTGGATCTTGGGACTTGGTGGAATTTTTACCTCCGCGAAAGTCAACGCGGGACGGAGGGATCCGGGACGAAGGGATCCGGGAACGTGGTGGTGTTTGGTTGGAGGGACCGGTGGATCTGGTCCCGGTTGACCAGATCTGGGCAAGGTCGATGGCGAGGCGCTCCGGCGAGCGGTGCGAGGGAGCTGGGCGGCGCCGGCGGTGGCCGGAGCGGGGCGAGGGCGTCCGGGCGGCGAGGGCGCGAGGGCGGCGCTGGAGTGCGGGCGGCGGGGCTGGCGACGTGCGAGCGGCACGGCGTTGGCAAGGCGGCAGAGGGCGGCGGCCGGCGACGAGGTCGGAGGACCCGCGGGGTCAGCACGGCGGCAGGGACGGCTGGGCCGGAGAGGTGGCCGGGACTGGAGGAGACTGGCGACGTGGGCCACGGGGACGGCGACGGCGAGGAGGCGGCGGCCGGAGAAGCGCTGGGCGGAGCCCGGCGGCGGCAGCGAGGCAGGCGCGGCAGCGGGGAGCGTGCGGGGTCGGTTTACGGCGAGGCTCCTGTGGCCGGAGCTCGACGTGCGGTGGCGGTCGGGTACTCGGGCGCCTGCAGGCGGGCGGTGGAGCGACCGGGCCCGGGCGGGCCGCATGTGGGCCTGGCGGGCCTACGGTGGTGGGAGGCGGCGGCGACAGGTGGCGAGCGGTGATTGGGCAAGGGGGCGGCAGCGGAGGATCTGTCCGGTGGCGTGAGGAGGAAGGGGACTAGGGTTTCATCCGCAAAAATGGAAGGGGAGGGCCTTTATATAGGTAGAGGGAGCTAGGAGACTCCAAATGAGAAGCGGTTTTCGCCCACACGATCGTGATCGAATTACCGAGAGCATGGAGGGGGTTTGGATGGGTTATTGGGCCACTTTAGAGGGGTGTTGGACTGCAACAAAAGAGGCTTTTACGGTACCCCGGTTAACCGTTGGAGTATCAAACAGACTCCAAATGGCACGAAACATGACAGGCGGTCTACCGGTGGTGTACCAAGGCCGCTTGGCAAATCTCTATACATTCCGAGAATGTTTTTCTCCCGCTCCCGAAACAAGGTCTGAGAGGGGCGACGGGCGCGCGCGAGAGGTCTGGACTCCAAACGTACAGCGGAGAGAACCGGGGGAACCCGAACGGATGCAAGTTTTGAAAAACATGCAGATGAAATGCAGATGATGACATGGGAAAATGCAACACGCAAGCAAATTACATAGCAACTACGGTGAATAACTGGGACACACCTGGCGCATCAAATCCGGGGCGTTGCAACTCTCCTCCACTAACAAGATATCTCGTCCCGAGATCTTAGGAACGAGACGGAAGAGAAAAAGGGGTGAGGTGAAAAAAAAATGCAAGAGGGAAAATGAACAAAGTCAAGAACACTCGAGTATGAAAGAGGAATGTTGAATAGGACAAGAAGCAAAAGCTCAAGGCATAAGGCTGAATTTGAAACCACTCCGGTTAGGACAAGATAGAAAAGGAATGACAACGAAGGAATTTATGCCGCACTCCGGGTGAGCATGGAATGAATAGAACATGAACTTGAGAAGATGGAACGATACTTGGCTTGAGGAACAACACAATGCCTCCGGGAGAATTGAAAGAGTGGAATGAGAAGAATGGGGAAGAAGATGATAACTTCTACCACGAATGAAATAGAAAGCAACCTTAGAAGAAAGGATTGAATGGAGTTGTTGAGAAACTCAACAACGAAAAGAATAAGCTTGTCGTGGACTTATGGAAAACATCTTGAAATTCTGAGGTGATAACCGACCACAAGCGGAAAAGATTGAATAGCTGAGAGGAACGAAGAAATGCAAAACTCCACTTCAAAAGAATGCGGAGAATTAATTGCACTTCGAGAGGCAAGAAGGAAAGATACTTGAGCTCCTCTAAAAGAATCTTGATGAACACTTGAAGAATGAGTTAAATCCTGATGAACCACCATAAGAACTCCGGTAACAAACGGATGATGAGATAAAATTGAAGGATGAAAGGAATAAGATTAAACCTTGCAATGATTCGGATGGAGCTTCGAGACGGAACAAGCGATAAGCTTGGAACTCCGGAAAAGAAAAGATGAACAACTTAGAACCGAGAAATTATTGAACATGAACAACCTCCGAAGAAAAGAATTAATCAACTTGTCCACGATGAAATGAGAATAAGAATTATGTCATGCTTACCCTTCACCAATTAAATTGATGCGAAAGTAATGGATTTGCATACCACTTATTCCCATTGGGAAAAGATTAAGGGTAGATAAAACGCCAAATTTGGGAGGGTCTTCATGAGCCACCGGTAGGATTGAAAAGAACGAATGAATTGATATCATGAGAACGGAAAAGGAATCTTCAACGAACCACCATAAGAATTCAAAATTACATGACGAAGGAGAATGAACCATCAGGAAGAATTAGGAAGCATGAAGATACTTGGGGGAAAATTAGGGCCCATAGAACGAAGACGTCGCAAACTGATTAAAGAATACTTGAACGAAGCACCGGAAGAATATTGAGACGAACGAAGGGGCACAGATATAGAATAATTGGAGAACGAATATGAAACTTAGAATGAAAATATATTCTGAAAAGATGGTCTTTGAGTGATCGAGAGAGAAAGCAACTCCTGAAATACTCCGGATGGATGAAAAGAATTGAGCGATTGGAAACAATTCGATAGGACAACATCAAGCTAGCGCTATGAATCTCCGGGAGAACAGACAAAATTTAAGGGATACTCTTCTTCGGTCCTCAACTGTTGGAAATGATGACGAGAAACAACACCAAAATTGTTGAGATACTCCAGGAGAACGAAAAGAGGAAAAATTGAACCAAAATGAAAAGAATTTGAGAGCGATCTTGGAAAGGCATCTGACTGATGAAATTCATACTTACGTCAAACTCCCAAAAAACTTGAGAATACCTCCAGGAAAATTAGAAGAGTCAGGTAATATCTTTAAAAAATACCTGTGGGTTAGGGCCAACTAAAAGGAAAAACACCATTGGAAAGGATTGTTGAAAAGATAGATGATGCACCGGAACAATTGAAATATTTGAATGAGGTGACAACCTCGAATTAATTGGAACACAGACGAATCTCCTGAGATGTCTTCCGAACTCCGGAATAGTTAAATGGCAAGAGGCAAACGAGCAGGGAAAACACTTGATCCAAGGAAAAGAATGTGATCAACCCGAAAAAACTTGAATTGAGTGCACCGGAAAAAGAAAGGGATGAAGAATGATGAACGAGACGAGAATTCACCAATTGAAATAATTGACAAAAGACTGAAGAGGCTCCACACGAATGAAATTGATGGTCGATAGAGACACAAGCTCCGAGAAGAAGAGGGTGGGAGGGCGGGAAAAAAAACAAAGGCAACTTGGAAGGGGAATCCGACGAATAACTTGGAGATAAGACACCGGTTGAAAGAAAGCAAAGGCTTCACACGAGTAGGATGGATACTCAATTACGGACTCCGACTCCGAGATGAAAAAGGGGTGGGAGGGTGGGAAAAACAAAACAACTGAGGATTGAACTTGGCAAAGATGAAGAGGCTCGAGTCAACTTGACGAGAAATGCACCGGATAAAATGAGCTGAGAACCAACGACCGGAAAACCAACTGCGTGGTCCTAAAGAAAAATTTGAAGGGGAAGAGGAGTAATTAAAAACACCTACGTCCAGATTCCTCACCAGAGTGACGAAGGGGCTGAGGAGTAAAAAGAATTCCTACCCTCCGATATAACTAGACTCCGAAAATAATTTTCTTCTAGACTCAACAACGACCAAACTATGCGATCAATCAAGGGGGCTCCTATGGTTGGTCGAGGCTCTAGTACCAACTTGTCACGCCCAATATGCGATACTATCCTAAAGAGACTCGAAGGTCCCACCAAGGATAGAACCGCATATTGATACGCTTTTGCAAGGTGGATATCATTACATCAACATTACATAATAGATGGGGATACATACAAAAGGCATACAATGCCACACGAATACAACATCATCTTACATAAGAGCACCATCCGACTATGGATGAAACAAAAACAGAAACTCAAACGACATCCACCCTGCTAGCCCAGGCTGCCGACCTGGAACCTATCCCCTGATCAAAGAAGAAGCAGAAGAAGAACTCCAAAACAAGCAAACATCGCTCTCGCGTCATGGTCATCGCATAACCTGTACCTGCAACTGGAGTTGTAGTAATCTATGAGCCACGAGGACTCAGCAATCCCATTACCATGGGTATCATGACTAGCAAAGCTTAATGGGAAAGGAAGGGGTAAAGTGGTGAGGTTGCAGCAGCGATTAAGCATGATATGGTGGCTAATATACGCAAATAAGAGCGAGAAGAGAAGCAATGGAACGGTCGTGAAGCTAGCAATGATCAAGAAGTGATCCTGAACTCCTACTTACATCAAACATAACCCAAAACCGTGTTCACTCCTCGGACTCCGCCGAAAAGTGACCATCACGGCTACACACGCGGTTGATGCGTTTTACTTCAGATCTGGTGTCAAGTTATCTACAACCGGACATTAACAAATTCCCATCTGCCACATAACCGCAGGCACGGCTCTCGAAAGTTTATACCCTATAGGGTTGTCCCAACTTAGCCCATTATAAGCTCTCACGGTCAACGAAGGATATTCCTTCTCCCAAGAAGACCCGATCAGTCTCGGAATCCCGGTTTACAAGACATTTCGACAATGGTAAAACAAGACCAGCAAAGCCGCCGGATGTGCCGACAATCCCGATATGAGCTGCACATATCTCGTTCTCAGGGCAACACCGGATAGGTCAGCCTACGAGTAAAACCAGCCCTCGAGTTGCCCCATGGTGGCCCCACATTCTGCCTGTTTCGGACCAACACTTAGAGAAGCACTGGCCAGGGGGGGTTAAAATAAAGATGACCCTCTGGTTGGCCGACCCAAGGGAAGGGTAATAGGTTGTTAGGCAAATGTAAAACCAAGGTTGGCCTTGCTGGAGGAGTTTTATTCAAAGCGAACTGTCAAGGGGGTCCCATAAATCACCCAACCGCGTAAGGAACTCAAAATCAAGGAACATAACACCGGTATGATGGAAACTAGGGTGGCAAGAGTGGAACAAAACACCAGGCATAAGGCCGAGTCTTCCACCCTTTACCAAGTATATAGATGCATTAATTAAATAAGAGATATTGTGATATCCCAACATAATCCTGTCCACCATGGAGCAATCTTTAACTTCACCTGCAACTAACAACGCTATAAGAGGGGCTGAGCAAAGCGGTAACATAGCCAAACAACGGTTTGCTAGGAAGGGTGAAAATATTAGAGGCTGACATGGCAAATTGGGAGGCTTGAAGAACAAGATGATAGGTAGCGCAGCATAGCGATAGAACGCAGTAACTAGCATGGCAATGATAGTAGTGAGATCCAAGGTGACGGTCATCTTGCCTGAAATCCCGCAAGGAAGGAGAACGAGTCCATGAAGAAGACGAACAGATGAAGCTGAACCAAGCGTAGAAAAACGAATCCTCGCGATCACAAGGAAACGGGAACTATCGAGAACAAGCACACAACACGGTAAACACACCACACATGAACAAGGCATGATGATCAACCAAGTATGATGCATGACAAGGCTACATAAAGCTACTCATGGCAAGAGATGATGCATACAAGGGCAACACATCAAAGCAAGTTTAAATGAGGCCGGAAACAACATATAACAATTTCGATAAGTCCTCATATGCAAATTTCGAAATTGGTCCAGATCTGAATAAACCTTATGTTCAAGTTGTTAAACAGCATGTTAAGATGCACCAAGATGATCTACACGAAATTCTAGTCAAGTTACATATAAAGTTCATTTAATTCAGAGTTATGGCCTAGAAGATATGAGCAAAACAAGTTAAGATGGCATTGATGCAAAATGCATTCAAACATCAAGAAAACACACTCAAAACATGGATTCAACAAGGTAACATGAAACTACAAGCAAAACTAAGCAAGATTCATGTAGAGCACACTCAAAACGGAGCAACGGTTCAACACATACACATGAAACAAGGTTAAAGGACAAGTTGTCCAAAACAGCAACTAGGCATATTGCAAGCACCAAAAAGACATGCTAAAGCAGCCCAACAAGAAAACAAAAGGCATGGACATGATTTATAGGTAAAGCATTACAAAACATGAACATTGAGCTATCTCCAGAAATCACAAGAACATGCTCGAAAGGACATGGCAATGTTGTAAATAATAATAGTTTCAGGCTTAGCAGAAATAACATCAGGTTGCAATGTTTAGAGCTATCGAACAACATGTTACAGGAAATTATCATGGCAAACAAAGGCATGGCATGCTAATACTAAAGACAAAGAACAAAACTCTCTTACTAAACTTATTCGAAAGATCAACAGAAAAGATGGTAGCATCCATGCAAACATGGCAAATGATGACAGATTCAGACATGGCAGGAACAACGATAAGTAGGCATGTTGGTGAGCTTGTAAAACTCACCACAGAGCAATATATGGCATGACAAGGCAACCAACAGTAAGAATACATGTTTATGAAGCTAATAATGGCAAGAGCAAGTTCATAGGTTGCATGGATCACTAGCAAAGCACATGGAAAAACTGAACTTAATGTTAACAGGCTGACAACAACATTATTTAGCAATTTGAGAGCAAGATTACAACAAGCTACAGCAGGACATATATGCAACCAGGGGAATGCATGGATAGAGCATGCCATGTATAACAAAACATCCTTAGTGAACATCTCCAGATTATGCATAGAATGACTTGTAGCAGCAGGTTTACATAGCATCATGATGTAACAGATTCAGCCAAGCAAAAACAGTAACACCAATTACCCTACTTCACGAGCTCGATGCACTCACTACAAGACTCACAAAAATACATGGATTACACCATAGTAAAGACGGCATGATGTAGTTCAAAACACATGTAGACATCCAGCTCATAGGATGCACACACAAAACGAAATGAAAAAGACAAAATAGAAAGTTTTGTTAATAGACATCAGTTAACATCATATAGCACTCTTGCAACGATGATAAGACCATAATGATGAGCTCAAACAAGCATGCACAATGGAAAGAAATGAAGAGCATCTCACAGTGAACATTCTGATATATATGCACGCAAAACGGAGCAGCACACACAAAGTTATGGCATGATGAATAGCGCACCAGAATGTGTGGATCTTGGGACGGTGGAATTTTTACCTCTGCGAAAGTCAACGCGGGGCGGAGGGCTGAGGGACGAAGGGATCCGGGAACGTGGCGGCGGCGAGGCAGGCGCGCCGGCGGGGAGCGCGCGGGGTCGGGCTCCGGCGAGGCTTCGGTGGCCGGAGCTCGACGTGTTGGAAATATGCCCTAGAGGCAATAATAAATTAGTTATTATTATATTTCCTTGTTCATGATAATCGTTTATTATCCATGCTATAATTGTATTGATAGGAAACTCAGATACATGTGTGGGTACATAGACAACACCATGTCCCTAGTAAGCCTCTAGTTGACTAGCTCATTGATCAACAGATGGTTACGGTTTCCTGACCATGGACATTAGATGTCATTGATAACGGGATCACATCATTAGCAGAATGATGTGATGGACAAGACCCAATCCTAAGGCTAGCACAAAGATCGTAGTTCGTATGCTAAAGCTTTTCTAATGTCAAGTATCATTTCCTTAGACCATGAGATTGTGCAACTCCCGGATACCGTAGGAATGCTTTGGGTGTACCAAACGTCACAACGTAACTGGGTGGCTATAAAGGTGCACTACAGGTATCTCCGAAAGTGTCTGTTGGGTTGGCACGAATCGAGACTGGGATTTGTCACTCCGGTAAACAGAGAGGTATCTCTGGGCCCACTCGGTAGGACATCATCATAATGTGCACAATGTGACCAAGGGGTTGATCACGGGATGATGTGTTACGGAACGAGTAAAGAGACTTGCCGGTAACGAGATTGAACAAGGTATCGGTATACCGACGATCGAATCTCGGGCAAGTACTATGCCGCTAGACAAAGGGATTTGTATACGGGATTGATTGAGTCCTTGACATCGTGGTTCATCCGATGAGATCATCGTGGAACATGTGGGAGCCAACATGGGTATCCAGATCCTGCTGTTGGTTATTGACCGGAGAATGTCTCGGTCATGTCTACATGTCTCCCGAACCCGTAGGGTCTACAAACTTAAGGTTCAATGATGCTAGGGTTATAAAGGAAGTTTGTATGTGGTTACCGAATGTTGTTCGGAGTCCCGGATGAGATCCCGGACGTCACGAGGAGTTCTGGAATGGTCCGGAGGTAAATATTTATATATGGGAAGTCCTGTTTTGGTCACCGGAAAAGTTTCGGGTTTTATCGATAATGTACCGGGACCACCGGGAGGGTCCCGGGGGTCCACCAAGTGGGGCCACCATCCCCAGAGGGCTGCATGGGCCAAGTGTGGGAGGGGACCAGCCCCAGGTGGGCTGGTGTGCCCCCCCCCACAAGGCCCAAGGCGCAGGGAAGTGAGGGAGGGGGCAAACCCTAGGGCAGATGGGCCCTAAGGCCCACCCCAGGTGGGACTCCCCTCTTTCCCCTTCTGGCCACCACCCAGATGGGATCTGGGGGCTGCCGCCACCCCTGGGGAGGGAACCCTAGAGGGGGCGCAGGCCCCTCCCCTACTCCTATAAATAGTGGGGGTTTTGGGGCTGGCAGAGACACGAGAACCTCTCCCTCAAGGCGCAGCCCTACCTCTCCCTTCTCCTCTCCCGCGGTGCTTGGCGAAGCCCTGCTGGATTACCACGCTCCTCCATCACCACCACGCCGTTGTGCTGCTGTTGGATGGAGTCTTCCTGAACCTCTCCCTCTCTCCTTGCTGGATCAAGGTGTGGGAGACATCACCGGGCTGTACGTGTGTTGAACGCGGAGGTGCAGTCCGTTCGGCACTAGGATCTCCGGTGATTTGGATCACGATGAGTACGACTCCTTCAACCTCGTTCTCTTGAACACTTCCGCTTAGCGATCTACAAGGGTATGTAGATGCACTCTCCTTCCCCTCGTTGCTGGTTTCTCCATAGATAGATCTTGGTGACACGTAGGAAAATTTTGAATTTCTGCTACGTTCCCCAACAGTGGCATCATGAGCTAGGTCTATTGCATAGATTCTTTGCACGAGTAAAACACAAAGTAGTTGTGGGCGTTGATTTTGTTCAATATGCTTACCGTTACTAGTCCAATCTTGTTTCGACGGTATTGTGGGATGAAGCGGCCCGGACCGACCTTACACGTACAATTACGTGAGACAGGTTCCACCGACTGACATGCACTTGGTGCATAAGGTGGCTAGCGGGTGCCAGTCTCTCCCACTTTAGTCGGAACGGATTCGATGAAAAGGGTCCTTATGAAGGGTAAATAGCAATTGGCATATCACGTTGTGGTTTTGCGTAGGTAAGAAACGTTCTTGCTAGAAACCCATAGCAGCCACATAAAACATGCAAACAACAATTAGAGGACGTCTAACTTGTTTTTGCAGGGTATGCTATGTGATGTGATATGGCCAAGAAGAATGTGATGAATGATATGTGATGTGTGAGATTGATCATGTTCTTGTAATAGGAATCACGACTTGCATGTCGATGAGTATGACAACCGGCAGGAGCCATAGGAGTTGTCTATATTTATTGTATGACCTGCGTGTCATTGAACAACGCCATGTAATTACTTTACTTTATTGCTAACCGGTAGCCATAGTAGTAGAAGTAATAAGTTGGTGAGACAACTTCATGGAGACACGATGATGGAGATCATGATGATGGAGATCATGGTGTCATGCCGGTGACGATGATGATCATGGAGCCCTGAAGATGGAGATCAAAAGGAGCAATATGATATTGGCCATATCATGTCACTTTTGATTGCATGTGATGTTTATCATGTTTATGCATCTTATTTGCTTAGAACGACGGTAGTAAATAAGATGATCCCTCATTAAAATTTCAAGAAAGTGTTCCCCCTAACTGTGCACCGTTGCGAAAGTTCGTCGTTTCGAAGCACCACGTGATGATCAGGTGTGATAGATTCTTACGTTCACATACAACGGGTGTAAGCCAGATTTACACATGTGAAACTCTTAAGTTGACTTGACGAGCCTAGCATGTACAGACATGGCCTCGGAACACAAGAGACCGAAAGGTCGAGCATGAGTCGTATAGTAGATACGATCAACATGAAGATGTTCACCGATGATGACTAGTCCGTCTCACATGATGATCGGACACGGCCTAGTTGACTCGGATCATGTAATCACTTAGATGACTAGAGGGATGTCTATCTGAGAGGGAGTTCATAAGATGAACTTAATTATCCTGAACATAGTCAAAAGATCTTTGCAAATTATGTCGTAAGCTCGCGCTTTAGTTCCACTGTTTAGATATGTTCCTAGAGAAAATATAGTTGAAAGTTGACAGTAGCGATTATGCGGACAGTAGAAAGCTTATGTCCTTAATGCACCGCTCATTGTGCTGAACCCCAAACGTTGTTTGTGGATGTTGCGAACATCGGACATACACGTTTTGATAGCTACATGATAGTTCAGTTAAACGGCTTAGAGTTGAGGCACCAAAGACGTTTTCGAAACGTCGCGGAACATATGAGATGTTTTCGAGGGCTGAAATTGGGATTTCAGGCTCGTGCCCACGTCAAGAGGTATAAGACCTCCAACAATTTTCTTAGCCTGCAAACTAAGGGAGAAAAGCTTAATCGTTGAGCTTGTGCTCAGATTGTCTGAGTGCAACAATCACTTGAATCGAGTGGGAGTTGATCTTCCAGATGAGATAGTGATGTTTCTCCAAAGTCATTGCCACCAAGCTGCTAGAGCTTCGTGATGAACTATAAAATATCAGGGATAGATATGATGATCCTTGAGGTATTCACGATGTTTGACACCGCGAAAGTAGAAATCAAGAAGGAGCATCAATTGTTGATGGTTGGTGAAACCACTAGTTTCAAGAAGGGCAAGGGCAAGAAGGGATACTTCATGAAACGGCAAAGCAGCTGCTGCTCCAGTGAAGAAACCCAAGGTTGAACCCAAACCTGATACTAAGTGCTTCTGTGATAAGGGGAATAGTCACTAGAGCGGAATTACCCTAGATACTTGGTAGATGAGAAGGCTGGCAAGGTCGATGGAAGTATATTGGATATACATTATGTTAATGTGTACTTTACTAGTACTCCTAGTAGCACCAGGGTATTAGATACCGGTTCGGTTGCTAAGTGTTAGTAACTCGAAATAAAAGAGCTACGGAATAAACAGAGACTAGCTAAAGGTGAGCTGACGATATGTGTTGGAAGTATTTCCAAGTTTGATGTGATCAAACATCGTGCGCTCCCTCTACCATCAAGATTAGCATTAAACCGGAATAATTGTCATTTGGTGTTTGCGTTGAGCATAGACATGATTGGATTATTTCTATCGCAATACGGTTATTCATTTAAGGTGAATAATGGTTACTCTGTTTATTTGAATAATACCTTCAATGGTCTTGCACCTAAAATGAATGGTTTATTGAATCTCGATCGTAGTGATACACATGTTCATGCCAAAAGATATAAGATAGTAATGATAGTACCACCTACTTGTGGCACTGCCATGTAAGTCATATTGGTATAAAACGCATGAAGAAGCTCCATGTTGATGGATCTTTGGACTCACTCGTTTTTGAAAAGTTTGAGACATGTGAACCATGTCTATTGGTGTACATGCATGAAGAAACTCCATGCAAATGGACCGTTTTGGACTACTTGATTTTGAATCACTTGAGACATGCAAATCATACCACATGGGCAAGATGACTGAAAGCCTCATTTTCAGTAAAATGGAACAAGATAGCAACTTGTTGGAAGTAACACATTTTGATGTGTGCAGTCCAATGAGTGCTGAGGCATGCAGTGAATATCGTTATGTTCTTACTTCACAGATGATTCGAGTAGATGTTGACTATATTCACTTGATGAAACACAAGTCTGAATTATTGAATGGTTCAAGTAATTTCAAAGTGAAGTTGAAGATCATTGTGACAAGAGGATAAAATGTCTATGATATGATCATAGAGATGAGTATCTGAGTTACGAGCTTTGGCACGCAATTAAGACATTGTGGAAATTGTTTCACAATTAATACCGCCTGGAACACCATAGTGTGATGGTGTGTCCGAAAATCATAGTTGCACCCTATTGGATATGGTGCGTACCATGATATCTCTTATCAAATTACCACTATCGTTCATGGGTTAGGCATTAGAGACAACCGCACTCACTTTAATAGGGCACCACGTAATTCCGTTGAGACGACACCGTTTGAACTATGGTTTGGAGAAACCTAAGTTGTCGTTTCTTAAAAGTTTGGGGATGCGACGCTTATGTGAAAAGTTTCATCATGATAAGCTCGAACACAAAATGGATGAATACATCTTCATAGGATACCCAAAATGGTTGGGTATACCTCCTATCTCAGATCTGGAAGAAAAAGTAATTGTTTCTAGAAACGGGTCCTTTCTCGAGGAAAAGTTTCTCTCAAAAGAATTGTGTGGGAGGATGGTGGAGACTTGATATGGTCATTGAACCGTCACTACAACTAGTGTGTAGCAGGGCACAGGAAGTTGTTCCTGTGGCACCTACACCAATTGAAGTAGAAGCTTATGATAGTGATCATGAAACTTCGGATCAAGTCACTACCGTACCTCGTAGGGTGACAAGGATGGGTACTGCTTCAGAGTGGTACAGTAATCCTGTCTTGAAGGTCATGTTTCTAGACAACAATGAACCTACGAGCTATGGAGAAGCAATGGTGGGCCCAAATTCCGACAAATGGTTAGAAGCCATGAAATCCGAGATAGGATCCATGTATCATAACAAAGCATGAACTTTGGTGGACTTGCCCGATGATCGGCAAGCCGTTGAGATAAAAGGATCTTTAAGAAGAAGACGGACGTGGACGGTGATGTCACCGTCTATGAAGCTCGACTTGTGGCGAAGAGTTTTTCACAAGTTCAAGGAGTTGACTACGATGAGATTTTCTCATCCGTAGCGATGCTTAAGTCCGTCGGAATCATGTTAGCATTAGCTGCATTTATGAAATCTGGCAGATGGATGTCAGAACGAGTTTCCTTACCAGTCTTCGTAAGGAAAGGTTGTATGTGATACAATCAGAAAGTTTTTGTCGATCCTAAGGATGCTAAAAGGTATGCTGGCTCCAGCGATCCTTCTAAGGACTGGAGTAAGCATCTCGGAGTTGGAATGTGCGCTTTGATGATCAAAGATTTTGGGTTTATACAAAGTTAATGATAAACTTGTATTTCCAAAGAAGTGAGTGGGACCGCTATAGAATTTCTGATGAGTATATGTTGTTGACATATTGTTGATCAGAAATGATGTAGAATTTCTAAAAAGCATATAGGGTTATTTGAAAAGTATTTTTCAAGGGAAAACCTGGATTAAGCTACTTGAACATTGAGCATCAAGATCTATGAGGATAGATCAAAACCGCTTAATGGTACATTCAAATGAGCATATACCTTGACATGATCTTGAAGGTGTTCAAGATGGATCTGTCAAAGAAGGAGTTCTTGCCTGAGATGTAAGGTACGAAGTTAAGACTTAAAGCTCGACCACAGCAGAATAGAGAGAAAGGACGAAGGTCGTCCCCTATGCTTCAGACGTAGGCTCTATAGTATGCTATGCTGTGTACCGCACCGGAAGTGTGCCTTGCCATGAGTCAGTCAAGGGGCACAAGAATGATCCAGGAATGGATCATTGGACAGCGGTCAAAATTGTCCTTGGAGTAAATAAGGACATGTTTCTCGATTATGGAGGTGATAAAGAGTTCGGCGTAAAGGGTTACGTCGATGCAAGCTTTAACACCTATCTGAATGACTCTGAGCAGCAAAACGGATACGTATAGTGGAGCAACCATTTGGAATAGCTCCAAGTGGAGCGTGAAAGTAGCATTTACAATATGACCTAGAGATTTGCGAAGTACATACGGATCTGAATGTTGCAGACCAGTTGACTAAAACCTCTCTCACAAGCAAAACATGATCAAACCCCAGAACTCATTGAGTCTTAATCACATGATGATGTGAACTAGTTTATTGATTCTAGTAAACTCTTTGGATGTTGGTCACATGGCGATGTGACCTGTGAGTGTTAATCACATGGCGATGTGAACTAGATTATTGACTCTAGTGCAAGTGGGAGACTGTTGGAAATATGCCCTAAAGGCAATAATAAATTAGTTATTATTATATTTCCTTGTTCATGATAATTGTTTATTATCCATGCTATAATTGTATTGATAGGAAACTCAGATACATGTGTGGGTACATAGACAACACCATGTCCCTAGTAAGCCTCTAGTTGATTAGCTCATTGATCAACAGATGGTTACGGTTTCCTGACCATGGACATTAGATGTCGTTGATAACGGGATCACATCATTAGCAGAATGATGTGATGGACAAGACCCAATCCTAAGCCTAGCACAAAGATCGTAGTTCGTATGCTAAAGCTTTTCTAATGTCAAGTATCATTTCCTTAGACCATGAGATTGTGCAACTCCCGGATACCGTAGGAATGCTTTGGGTGTAACAAACGTCACAATGTAACTGGGTGGCTATAAAGGTGCACTACAGGTATCTCCGAAAGTGTCTGTTGGGTTGGCACGAATCGACACTGGGATTTGTCACTCCGGTAAATGGAGAGGTATCTCTGGGCCCACACGGTAGGATATCATCATAATGTGCACAATGTGACCAAGGGGTTGATCACGGGATGATGTGTTACGGAATGAGTAAAGAGACTTGCCGGTAACGATATTGGACAAGGTATCGGTATACCGACGATCGAATCTCGGGCAAGTACTATGCCGCTAGACAAAGGGAATTGTATACGGGATTGATTGAGTCCTTGACATCGTGGTTCATCCGATGAGATCATCATGGAACATGTGGGAGCCAACATGGGTATCCAGATCCCGCTGTTGGTTATTGACTGGAGAACGTCTCGGTCATGTCTACATGTCTCCCGAACCCGTAGGGTCTACACACTTAAGGTTCGATGACGCTAGGGTTATAAAGGAAGTTTGTATGTGGTTACCGAATGTTGTTCGGAGTCCCGGATGAGATCCCGGACGTCACGAGGAGTTTCGGAATGGTCCGGAGGTAAAGATTTATATATGGGAAGTCCTGTTTTGGTGACCGGAAAAGTTTCGGGTTTTATCGGTAACGTACCGGGACCAGCGAGAGGGTCCCGGGGTTCCACCAAGTGGGGCCACCATCCCCAGAGGGCTGCATGGGCCAAGTGTGGGAGGAGACCAGCCCCAGGTGGGCTGGTGCGCCCCCCCCCCCCAAGGCCCAAGGCGCAGGGAAGTGAGGGAGGGGGCAAACCCTAGGGCAGATGGGCCCTAAGGCCCACCCTAGGTGCGCCTCCCCTCTTTCCCCTTCTGGCCGCCACCCAGATGGGATCTGGGGGCTGCTGCCACCCCTGGGGAGGGAACCCTAGAGGGGGCGCAGCCCCCTCCCCTCCTCCTATAAATAGTGGGGGTTTTGGGGCTGCCAGAGACACGAGAACCTCTCCCTCAAGGCGCAGCCCTACCTCTCCCTTCTCCTCTCCCGTGGTGCTTGGCGAAGCCCTGCTGGATTACCACACTCCTCCATCACCACCACGCCGTTGTGCTACTGCTGGACGGAGTCTTCCTCAACCTCTCCCTCTCTCCTTGCTGGATCAAGGCGTGGGAGACGTCACTGGGCTGTACGTGTGTTGAACGCGGAGGTGCCGTCCGTTCGGCACTAGGATCTCCGGTGATTTGGATCACGATGAGTACGACTCCTTCAACCTTGTTCTCTTGAACGCTTCCGCTTAGCAATCTACAAGGGTATGTAGATGCACTCTCCTTCCCCTCGTTGCTGGTTTCTCCATAGATAGATCTTGGTGACACGTAGGAAAATTTTGAATTTCTGATACGTTCCCCAACACGACGTGCGACAGCGGTCGGGCGCTCGGGCGCCTACGGGCGGGCGGCGGAGCGATCGGGCAAGGGCGGGCCGGATCTGTGCCTGGCGGGCCCGCGGTGGTGGGAGGCGGTGGCGACAGGTGGCGGGCGGTGATTGGGCAAGGGGGCGACGGCGGACATGTCCGGCGGCGGAGGATCTGTCCGGTAGCGTGAGGAGGAAGGGGACTAGGGTTTCATCCATGAAAATGGAAGGGGAGGGCCTTTATATAGGTAGAGGGAGCTAGGAGACTCCAAATGAGGAGCTGTTTTCGCCCACACGATCGTGATCGAACGACCAAGAGCATGGAGGGGGTTTGGATGGGTTATTGGGCCACTTTGGAGGGGTGTTGGACTGCAACAAAAGAAGCTTTTACGGTACCCCGGTTAACTGTTGGAGTATCAAACAGACTCCAAATGGCACGAAACTTGACAGGCGGTCTACCGGTGGTCTACCAAGGCCGCTTGGCAAATCTCGGTCCATTCCGAGAATGTTTTTCTCCCGCTCACGAAACAAGGTATGAGAGGGGCGATGGGCGCGCGCGAGAGGTCTGGACTCCGAACGGACAGCGGAGAGAACCGGGGGAACCCAAACGGATGCAAGTTTTGAAAAACATGCAGATGAAATGCAGATGATGACATGGCAAAATGCAACACGCAAGCAAATGACATGGCAACTATGGGGAATAACTGGGAGACACCTGGCGCATTGAATCCGGGGCATTACATCTGATGACCCTTTTTCCATGGGAGAAGACAGCTGGCTCGCTCATAGAAGCAATATCACCGATGATCCTGGTACTTCCGAAGTTCGAGATGGCAATGGCAAGCCACGACACAATAAACACAAGCGTCGCAATAACAATGAAGGAACGCAAGACACAGAGTTCAACGCCGGATTCAGTGGTTCCAAACCCAGTCAATGGAAAAAGCCATTCAAGGCAAACAGAGACGGACCATCCAATTTTAAGAAGATACTGGATCAGCCCTACAAAATTCATGGCACCCCCGTTAAACTAGCAAATCACACCAATAGGATCTGTTTGGTTTTTAAACAAGTTGGCAAGCTTAATGTCGAACACAAGGTGAAGGGGCCACCCAGTGACAGCGATTACGAAGAGACTCCCAAAGCAAACACCGGGGGTCAGAAGCAATCCCCCCCCCCCCGAAGTAAAGACAGTGAACATGGTATACGTGACGGACATCCCTACAGGGGATTGCAAGCACGCGCTACGGGACACCGGCGTCATAGAGCTAGCTGCCCCAAAATTAAGCCAATGGGCGGCTAGCCCGATCACTTTTGATTGCAAGGACCACCCAGCCAGTATCTTTCACGAAGGTCTGGCAGCTCTCACCCTCGATCCAATTATCGATGGGTTCCCTCTCACGAAAGTCCTTATGTACAGTGGCAGTAGCCTTAATCTACTCTACCAAGACACTGTCCACAAAATGGGCATTGATCCTTCAAGAATCAGGCCCAGCACAACTACCTTCAAGGGAACAATATCCGGTGTAGAAACTCATTGCACGGGCTCGAGTACATTGGAAGTCGTTTTCGGCTCGCCAAACAACTTTCGAAGCGAAGGCTTGACCTTCGATATTGTCCCGCTCCATAGTAGCTGCCATGCACTACTCTGGCGTACCGCTTTTGCTCGCTTTAATGCGGTCCCACATTACACCTATCTCCAATTTAAGATGTCCGGTCCACGCGGCACCATCACAATAAATGGAAATACGGAATGCTCCCTCTGTACAGAGGAGCATACTACGACTACTGCGGCCGAAGTACAAAGCGGCCTTATCAAGCTGCACATTTTGTCAGCCATCAAGCCGCCGGTCTCCATTAGATAGGACCAATCAATCTCAGAGCTGGATTAGCAGTTCGGCCTCCGCTGTCCGCCCCATATAGCCGCGAAGTCTGTCCCGCGCACATAATTATACACTTAAAATATCCTGGTCACCAGCGGAGGCACAATGCGGACAGACCTATAACACTATCCGCACTCTCATAGTCTTTTTCTTTTTCTAAACATTTTTATCATTTACCACAGGTGACTATATTTACTGAGAAGTCCATTAACCAAGGCAAGGCAGCGCAGACATGCGACAGGTGGTCCAAATGTTTTTTGTAGACTGCGCTCTTTATTTCAAACATGTAAAGTGCCCTTTTTCTCAGCTTTCGACCCCCGGCATGTCAAATAGCCTTGGTAGTAGCGTTATAATCTATAAAGATCGCGCTTGACATATCATTCAGATGCTAGTCAACATAACCCGTACTCAGTATTCGCTTTTCTCAAAGAACTGAATTTTTCTGTTGTTATTTCACGCACGCACCTCGGCATATATTGCCAGGGGCTTGATATGGCAACATATGAGTTGCCAACAAGTCCGAACAGCTTTATAGCACACTTCAACGTCACGAGTTTGGCCTTATAAGCATCAGCTCCCAATCATGTCTTTGGTCAATAGTTGGGTTGCCCGGCTCCTGTGCTTACTACCTTACATTCCGCTCTATCGGCTATGGTAGTAAAGGGAGAACTACTGGGATTGTGTCCTGGTTTGTCCGGATGAGCACCTCAGTAGAGAAAGCCGAAATCTGACTACCATGATGCGGCAAGAGTTGCTCAACCACTCGATGAATCACCGGAATCTTCACGATTCCTTCCATATTACACGAACGTTCTTCTGGTCACGTATGTAAATGCACCGTATTCGGATAACCGCGTATATACCAGGGGCTATATCGTAGACCCACCGTCAAACTCCTATGGCTAAGTGAAACTGTTAAAGCCCTATAGTCCGATTGCTTGGTTCACCGCATTGACACCTCCTTAACGGACCAAGACGTTGGGTCAAGAGTGATCAAGTGCTTTTCCGAACATCCCCGCGTTATATGCGAGGGGGTCGAAGCCGACAACTGGTAAACTTTCAGATTATACAAAAAACGGCCACACGGGAGGCACCAAAAACTTTTTAGGCAAAAGTATAAAAAATATAGCCCTAATATATCATAACATTGTTTTTACAATTTCGGTACATTTCACTCAAACATAATATCTTTCGAGCACTGACCCTCTATCAAGCGGGCACCCTCTAGGACATCCTCAAAATAATGCTCCGGCGTATGATGGTCCTTGCCCTTGGGTAGACTTTTCGCTGCAATATCGGTCGCCTTCATCTTCGCCCAGTACGTCTTGACACGGGCAAAGGCCATCCGTGTACCTTCTATGCATGTTGACTGCTTAACGGCGTTGATATGCGGCGCTGCATCAACAAGTTGCTGCACCAAACCGAAATAACTATTCGGAATTGGCTCAGTCGGCCACAGCCAGACCATGACGTCCTTCGTGGCGATCCGGATATCCTGTGGAGCTCGGCCCACTGGGCCATCCGTTCATTCAGGAACACCGGATGCTTTGGCATGCTGAATTGCGACCAGAAAAGCTTTTCCGTCGCATGTCCTTCTTGCGCTTGGAAAAACTGCGTCGCATTGGGGACACTCTTCGGCAAGTGTAAAAATGCACCGAGACGAGCTAAGACAGGGTGGCAGTGATGTCACGTGCTCGTCTCGGTGTCGGTCATCGCTAACGCGATGACGTCCGCCTCGACTCGCGTTATGCTAAGACAAGGTGGTTGTGGTGTCACGTGCTCATCTCAGCGTCCGTCTTCGCTACCGAGATGACATCCGCCTCGACTCGCGTAACCCTAAGATAGACATGGTGGTAGTGGTGTCACATGCTCATCTTGGCATTCATCGTTACTACCGCGATGACATTCGCCTCAACTCACGTTACCCTAAGATAGATAGGGTGGCAGTGTTGTCACGTGCTCGTCTCGGTGTCCGTCGTAGCTATCGAGATGACGTCTGCCTGAACTCGCATTAACCTAAGACAGGGTGGTAGTGGTGTCACGTGCTCGTCTCGGCGTCCGTCGTCGCTACGGCGACAATGTCCACCTCGACTCCATGACACTAAGATAGACAGGGTGGCAGTGGTGTAACATGCTTGTCTCGGCATCCGTCGTCGCTACTGCGACGAATTCTGCCTCGACTCGCGTGACCCTAAGATAGACAGGTTGGCCGTGGTGTCACGTGCTCATCTCAGGCTCCGTCGTCGCTACCGCAATGAAGTTCGCCTCGACTCGTGTGACACTAAGATAGACAGGGTGGCCATTGTGTCACCTGCTCCTTTCGGCGTCCGTTGTTGCTACTACAACAATGTCCGCCTCGACTGGCGTGACCCTATATAGACAGGGTGGCGGTGGTGTCATGTGCTCGTCTCGGTGGCCGCCGTTGCTACCATGACGACGGCCGCCTCGACTCGCATTACGCTAAAACAGAGTGGCGGTGGTGTCATGTGCTCGTCTCGGCGTCCGTCGTCGCTACCACGACCATGTTCGCCTCCACTTGCGTTACGCTAAGACAGGGTGGCAGTGATGTCATGTGCTCGTCTCAGCGTCCATCTTCGCTACGGTGACTACGTTCGCCTCCACTCGGATTACGCTAAGAAAGGGAGGTAGTGTTGTCACGTGCTCGTCTTGGCGTCCGTCGTCGCTACCGCGATGACATTCGCCTCGACTCGTGTTACGCTAAGACAGGATGGCGATGATGTCACGTGCTCGTCTCGGTGTCCGTCATCGCTACCGCTACTACGTTTGCCTCGACTCGCGTTACGCTAAGACAGGGAGGCAGTGGTGTCATGTGCTCATCTCGGCGTCCATCGTCGCTGCCGCGACGATGTCCGCCTCGACTTGCGTGACCCTAAGATAGACAGGGTGGCTGTGGTGTCACGTGCTCGTCTCGGTGTTCGTCGTTGCTACCAGGACGACGTCCGCCTCAACTCACGTTACGCTAAGACAAGGTGGTGGTGGTTTCACGTGCTTATCTCGGTGTCCGCCGTCACTACCGCGATGACGTCCGCTGACGGTGTCCTGGAGTAGGGGGTACTCACCACGTTGTCTCCTAATCAGTTGGATTGGGCCGAGGACCCCCATGGCCATTTACTCATGGGCCAGTTCGGACAGCCAATGTATACACGAGGAAGATTCCACAAGACTTGGTGATCAAGACAAGGACTCCTCTCCACCGGCGTATTCGACTAGGACTCCCGTTATCCTAGGCCTCTGGTACATTATATAAGCTGAGGCCAGGCTAGTCGATAGGGCATCATGACATTACTCATCATACCTCTAGGGTTTAGACCACAACATATGATCTCGAGGTACATCAACTCTGTAATCATACACATCGAATATAATCAAAATCAGCATGTAGGGTATTATCTCTCTGAGAGAGCCCGAAGCTGGGTAAAATCAGGTGTCCATGTTACCATCGATCCTAGGACACGTGGCTTGGGACCCCCCTACCTGAGATCCGCCGGTTTTGACACCGACAATGGTGCTTTCATTGAGAGTTCCGTTGTGTGATTGGCAAAAGGATCAATGGCTCGCCTGCAGATCAACTGCCACGTCGGCGTCTTCGTCGCCCCGACTGATCACCTTGGCTTGACCGAGGACTGTTCCCTACCTCCAATCATCATGTTTGGACGAGGGCCTTCATCAACATCCACTCCGATCTCTATCAAGATCATGGAGGGATCATCCATGGAGCTCGAGGGCTCAACGTCAACATTGCCCTCGGGTGACCGTGCTGTTTTTCCAAACAGCGAACTTGTATCCACTACCACCACCTCCTCGAGCATCGCTTTAACGATTCCTTTGGTGGAATTGTGCAGAATTTAGTCTACAACAACACTTCAAAATTTTGTCTCATTCCGATGGAGAAATCTCCACCGGTCTCCGATATACCGGAGCCCCGTCGAATCTGGACGGGAATCGGGACGAGTTAAGAGCATGGTATCCGGCATCTAGCTCGGACATCCTTTGGAATATCCAACCGTTAATCGGCTGCAGAATTCCTATATCTACCACCCCTCAAAATATCAGCTTGATTCGACCGTCCAAGCTCTGGGAACCTTCCGATTAGTGAATCACTTTTGAGATCTGTTTTCTTCGCGAGAACGAATCCGACCTGAGTTCATCTTTTTTATGAACGGGATTTCGGACATCCTTTATGAACGAAGTTTTGTATGGGGTATTGTGTTTTGTTCCCAAACACATCCCACTATTTTAAAGTCTTTTCCAGTATGATCTTCACCATCACGCCGGTGTCAAACCAGCCCGGCAACGTTGCTCCACGGCTGCCGACCTGCGCTAGACACATCGTCGCTTTGTTGAGCCAAGCTCAACTTCTTAGGATCATCATCTCGGCAAGCCAAATAAGAGTTCGGCATCGCGAAGGATAAATCATAACCAACATTGCCGCCCCATGGATTACACGGAGCGGGCACACCGGCTTCGCCACACGGTCACTTGATCAAAGCGGCATTGACCATGTCGCGAGTTACGACATGCATCGGCATGGCCGCACCATTGCTTCTTCGAGCCGATGTCCATCATGCCGAACTACTTCACACCTCAGCTGACATGGCAGCTGCAATGTCTCCTTGCCGACCTGCTCCGTCACCTTGTCTGGACCGGAGGCTTGGCCATCCCTTCATCAACCTACTATGGACACTTCGACGTCATCAGCCGACCAGCTTCGTCACGTTAGCTGGACCGGGGGCTTTGCCTCGGCGAGCCAACCTTTCCAGCATCGCCAAGCCATCGCTTCACCACCCATCAGGCAATGGGTATGTGATGTCTACTACACAACCTTCTTCTTGTAGACGTTGTTGGGCCTGCAAGTGCACAGGTTTGTAGGACAGTAGCAAATTTCCCTTAAGTGGATGACCTAAGGTTTATCAATCCGTAGGAGGCGTAGGATGAAGATGGTCTCTCTCAAACAACCCTGCAACCAAATAACAAAGAGTCTCTTGTGTCCCCAACACACCCAATACAATGGTAAATTGTATAGGTGCACTAGTTTGGCGAAGAGATGGTGATACAAGTGCAAAATAGATAGTAGAAATAGGTATTTGTTATCTGAAATTATAAAAACAGCAAGGTAACTAATGATAAAAGTGAGCGTAAACGGTATTGCAATGATAGGAAACAAGGCCTAGGTTTCATACTTTCACTGGTGCAAGTTCTCTCAACAATAATAACATAGATAGATCATATAACAATCCCTAAACATGCAACAAAGAGTCACTCCAAAGCCACTAATAGCGGAGAACAAACATAGAGATTATGGTAGGGTACGAAACCACATCAAAGTTATTCTTTCGCATCGATCTATAAAAGAGTTCGTACTAGAATAACACCTTAAGACACAAATCAACCAAAACCCTAATGTCACCTCGATACTCCATTGTCACCTCAAGTATCCGTGGGCATGATTATACGATATGCATCGCATAATCTCAGATTCATCCAACCAACACAAAGTACTTCAAAGAGTGCCCCAAAGTTTCTACCAGAGAGTCAAGAAAATGTGTGCCAACCCCTATGCATAGGTTCATGGGCGGAACCTCCAAGTTGGTCACCAAAACACACATCAAGTGGCATGTGATATCCCATTGTCACCACATACAAACACGGCAAGACATACATCAAGTGTTCTCAAATCAAAGACTCAATCCGATAAGATAACTTCAAGAGGGAAACTCAATTCATCACAAGAGAGTAGAGGGGGAGAAACATCATAAAATCCAACTATAATAACAAAGCTCGCGATACATCAAGATCGTGCCATAGAGAGAACACGAGAGAGAGAGAGAGAGAGAGAGATCAAACACATAGCTACTGGTACATACCCTCAGCCCCGAGGGTGAACTACTCCCTCCTCGTCATGGAGAGTGCCGGGATGATGAAGATGGCCACCGATGATGGGTTCCCCCTGCGGCAGGGTGCCGGAACGGGCTCCCGAGAGGTTTTTGGTAGCTATAGAGGCTTGCGGCGGCAGAACTCCCGATCTATCTTGATATTCGATGGTTTTAGGGTACGTAGGGTTACATAGGCGAAAGAAGTCGGTCGGGGGATGCTCGAGGGGTCCACGAGACAGGGGCGCGCCCTTTAGGGGGGCGCCCCCCCTATCTCATGGGCTCCTCGAGTATCTTCTGACATGGAATCCAAGTCTCCAGGATGATAATCTTCCAAAAAATCACGTTGCCGAAGGTTTCATTCCATTTGGACTCCGTTTGATATTCCTTTTCTTCGAAATACTGAAACAGGCAATAAAACAACAATATGGGATGGGCCTCCGGTTAGTGGTTAGTCCCAAAAGTAATATAAAAGTGTATAATAAAGCCCATAATCATTCAAAACAGATAATAAAATAGCATGAATGCTTCATAAATTATAGATACGTTGGAGACGTATCAGCATCCCCAAGCTTAATTCCTACTCATCCTCGAGTAGGTAAATGATAAAAGAAAGAATTTATGAAGTGTGAATGCTAGAAGGTGCATAAGTTTGATCAATGATAATTTCAATCACCTTTTCTAGCATGATAATATGTCATAACAGTAGTTCATCTCATAAAACTTCTCATGGTAAAGTAACAAGCAATTCACAGGTTAAAGCATAGACCATAAACTTTCTTGAAAACTAGCAAACTTCATTCTTAGTCATCAAACAATTGCAATTCATCTTACTTTCAGGAAGAGTCTATGTCAGAGCTTTGATTTAGCAAACTTCACATACTCAACTATCACATAGTCTTCTACAATTGCTAACACTCACGCAATACTTGTGGTTATGAAATTTTAATCAGACACACAAAAAGATTGGGGCTTATAATGTTGCCTCCAAACGTATTCACCCATGGGTGATGTCAACAATAATAGTTCATGCTACCTTACATCCAATTGGATGTATATATCAGGATCACCCCAACACAAAGTGCTTGCCAAAGGATAAAATGAAAAAGGGAAAGGTGAAGATCACCTTGAATCTTGCATAAAAGTAAAAGACATAATGTAAAAGATAGGCCCTTCGCAGAGCGAAGCAGAGGTTGTCATGCGCTTTTAGGGTTGGATACACAAAATCTTAATGCGAAAGAACGTCACTTTATATTGTCCCTTATATATGGACCTTTATTATGCAGTCCGTCGCTTTTATTGCTTCCATAACAAGTTCGTACAAAGCTTATTTTCTCCGCACTAATAAGTCATGCATATTTAGAGAGCAATTTTTATTGCTTGCACCGATGACAACTTACTTGAAGGATCTTACTCAATCCATAGGTAGATATGGTGGACTCTCATGGCAAAACTGGGTTTAAGGATATTTGGAAGCGCAAGTAGTATCTCTACTTGGTGCAAGGAATTTTGGCTAGCAAGAGGGGGAAAGGCAAGCTCAACATGTTTGAATGATCCATGACAATATACTTTAACCGAGATGTCAGAAAACATAACCCATTACGTTGTCTTCCTTGTCCAACATCAACTCATTAGCATGTATACTTAATGAGTGCTCCCAATTATAAAAGATGTCTAGGATAGTGTATTTATATGTGAAATCTCTCTTCCTTCAATATTCTTTCATGAATTGTTCAAATGACCAATACAATGCTTGCTAACCTTCAATAAATTTACAACCTCTACTTCTTAGATGTGAAGTCATAACTCCCCATGGGATAAGAAAATGAGGCATATATAATTTTAGATTTATGAAAATCAGCTCATTCAACAATTTACTCATAGGATATAAGTGAAGCACACGAGTAAATGAAAAACTACTCCAAAAAGATATAAGTGAAGATCAATGAGTAGCTAAATAATTATGTAACTATATGAAGACTCTCATTAAAGAATTTCAGATCTTGTTATTGTATTCAAATAGCAAGCAAAACAAAATAAAATGACATTGCAAGGATAGCACAATCATGTGGAGAAGCAAAAACTTAGGCTCAACCGATACTAACGATAGTTTTTAAACAAGAAAGGTGGGATGCCTACCGGGGCATCCCCAAGCTTAGATGCTTGAGACTTCTTGAAATATTATCTTGGGGTGCCTGGGGCATCCCCAAGCTTGAACTTTTGTGTCTCCTTAATTCCTCTCATATCATGGTTTCTCTATTTCTCAAAAACTTCATCCACAACAAACTCAACAAGAACTCGTGAGATAGGTTAGTATAAACCAATGCAAAACCTTATCATTTTCTACTGTAACAAATCACTAAAATTATTATTCCACATCGCATACTAAAAGCCTCTGCATATTTAATACTCCTGTCATCAAATATAATAATTAAACAAGCAAACATATGCAAACAATGCAAACATAACAGCAATCTGCCAAAATAGTACAGTCTGTAAAGAAGCAAGATTCACCATACTTCCCTAACTCCAAAAATTAGGAAATAAAATTCCTGCTGTAGTAAATTTACCAGAGCTCATTATTCAAAAAGTTTCAACATTATATCATGCTCTGACTTTTCTAGGGAATTTTTGCAACAGCGGTAAACTTTCTGTTTTCAAACAGCAACATGTATGCTAGCAAAATAAGCATGGCAAAGGCTATCCTTGACTTTTTATTGAAACTAAAGATGCAAAACATTATTCTAACTGACAGCAAGCAAATACTAACAAAAGAAAATGACGCTCCAAGCAAAACACATATCATGTGGCGAATAAAAATATAGCTCCAAGTAAAGTTACCGATGAACGAAGGCGAAAGAGGGGATGCCATCCGGGGCATCCCCAAGCTTAGGCTCTTGGTTGTCCTTGAATATTAACTTGGGGTGCCATGGGCATCCCCAAGCTGAGGCTCTTGCCACTCCTTATTCCATAGTCCATCGAATCCTTACCCAAAACTTGAAAACTTCACAACACAAAACTCAACAGAAAACTCATAAGCTCCGTTAGTATAAGAAAATAAAACCACCACTTAGGTACTGTAGTGAAGTCATTATAAATTCATATTGGTGTAATATCTACTGTACTCCAACTTATCTATGGTTCATACCACTTAATACTAACCATAGATGCATCAAACTAAGCAAACAACACACGAAAAACAGAATCTGTCAAAAACAGAACAGTCTGTAGCAATCTGTATCAAACGTATACTTATGGAACTCCACAAATCCTACCAAATTAGGAAGTCCTAAGAAATTCGTGTACCAATCCAGAGCAAAACGAATCAGATCAGAAGAATGTTTCTGTGAATTAACAAAACTAATTTACTGGGTGCAAAAGTTTCTGATTTTCAGCAGGATCAACACAACTATCACCGTAAGTTATCCTAAAGGTCTTACTTGCCACTTTATTGAAACAAAAGCTATAAAACATGATTATTACAGTAGAATAATCATGTGAACACACAAAAACAGTAAGGATAAATATTGGGTTGTCTCCCAACAAGCGCTTTTCTTTAATGCCTTTTTAGCTAGGCATGATGATGGCAATGATGCTCACATAAAAGATAAGAATTGAAACATAACGGGATCATCATGAAGCATATGACTAGCACATTTAAGTCTAACCTACTTCCTATGCATAGGGATTTTGTGAGCAAACAACTTAAGGGAACAATAATCAACAAGCATAGGAAGGTAAAACAAGCATAGCTTCAAGATTTTAAGCACATAGAGAGGAAATTTGACATTATTGCAATTCCTACAAGCATATATTCCTCCATCATAATAATTTTCAGTAGCATCATGAATGAATTCAACAATATAACCAGCACGTAAAGCATTCTTTTCATGATCTACAAGCATAGAAAATTTACTACTCTCCACATAAGCAAAATTCTTCTCATCAATAGTAGTGGGAGCAAACTCAACAAAACAATTATCATGTGAGACATAATCCAATTGAAAACTAAAATCATGATGAAAAGTTTCATGGTTATCATTATTCCTCATAGCATACAAGTCATGACAATAATCATCATAGATATCAACTTTGTTCTCATAATCAATTGGAACCTCTTCCGAAATAGTGGAATCATCACTAAATAAAGTTGACACTCTTCCAAATCCACTTTCATGTTCATCACAATAAGATTCAACATCCTCCAACATAGTGCGATCACTACATCCTAAAGTTGACACTCTTCCAAACCCACTTTCATCAATATAATCATCATAAATAGGAGGCATGCTATCATCAAAATAAATTTGCTCATCAAAGCTTGGGGGACAACATATATCATATTCATCAAACATAGCTTCCCCAAGCTTGTGGATTTGCATATCATTAGCATCATGGATATTCAAGGAATTCATACTAACAACATTGCAATCATGCTCATCATTCACATATTTTATGCCAAGCATTTTAGAGACTTCTTCTTCTAGCACTTGAGCGCAATTTTCCTTTCCATCATTCTCACGAAAATATTAAAAAGATCAAGCGTATGAGACAAACTTAACTCCATTTTTTTGTAGTTTTCTTTTATAAACTAAACTAGTGATAAAACAAGAAACAAAAAGATTCGATTGCAAGATCTAAAGATATACCTTCAAGCACTGACCTTTCCAGCAACGGCGCTAGAAAAGAGCTTGATGTCTACTACACAACCTTCTTCTTGTAGACGTTGTTGGGCCTGCAAGTGCACAGGTTTGTAGGACAGTAGCAAATTTCCCTCAAGTGGATGACCTAAGGTTTATCAACCCATAGGAGGCATAGGATGAAGATGGTCTCTCTCAAACAACCCTGCAACCAAATAACAAAGAGTCTCTTGTGTCCTCAACACACCCAATACAATGGTAAATTGTATAGGTGCACTAGTTTGACGAAGAGATGGTGATACAAGTGCAAAATAGATAGTAGAAATAGGTATTTGTAATCTGAAATTATAAAAACAACAAGGTAACTAATGATAAAAGTGAGCGTAAACGGTATTGCAATGATAGGAAACAAGGCCTAGGGTTCATACTTTCACTAGTGCAAGTTCTCTCAACAATAATAACATAGATAGATCATATAACAATCCCTAAACATGCAACAAAGAGTCACTCCAAAGCCACTAATAGCAGAGAAAAAACGTAGAGATTATGGTAGGGTACGAAACCACCTCAGAGTTATTCTTTCGGATCGATCTATAAAAGAGTTCGTACTAGAATAACACCTTAAGACACAAATCAACCAAAACCCTAATGTCAACTATATACTCCATTGTCACCTCAAGTATCCGTCGGCATGATTATACGATATGCATCACACAATCTCAGATTCATCCAACCAACACAAAGTACTTCAAAGAGTGCCCCAAAGTTTCTACCGGAGAGTCAAGAAAATGTGTGCCAACCCCTATGCATAGGTTCATGGGCGGAACCCGCAAGTTGGTCACCAAAACATACATCAAGTGGCACGTGATATCCCATTGTCACCACAGATAAACACGGCAAGACATACATCAAGTGTTCTCAAATCAAAGACTCAATCCGATAAGATAACTTCAAGAGGGAAACTCAATTCATCACAAGAGAGTAGAGGGGGAGAAACATCATAAGATCCAACTATAATAACAAAGCTCGCGATACATCAAGATCGTGCCATAGAGAGAACATGAGAGAGAGAGATCAAACACATAGCTACTGGTACATACCCTCAGACCCGAGGGTGAACTACTCCCTCCTCGTTATGGAGAGTACCGGGATGATGAAGATGGCCACCGATGATGGGTTCCCCCTCCGTCAGGGTGCCGGAACGGGCTCCCGAGAGGTTTTTGGTGGCTAAACAGGCTTGCGGCGGCGGTACTCCCGATCTATCTTGATATTCGATTGTTTTAGGGTACGTAGGGTTATATAGGCGAAAGAAGTTGGTCGAGGGGTGCTCGAGGGGTCCGCGAGATAGGGGGGCGCGCCCCCTATCTCCTGGGCACCTCGAGTATCTTCTGACGTGGACTCCAAGTCTCCAGGATGATAATCTTCCAAAAAACCACGTTGCCGAAGGTTTCATTCCATTTGGACTCCGTTTGATATTCCTTTTCTTCGAAATACTGAAACAGGCAATAAAACAGCAATATGGGCTGGGCCTCCGGTTAGTAGGTTAGTCCCAAAAGTAATATAGAAGTGTATAATAAAGCCCATAATCATTCAAAACAGATAATAAAATAGCATGAATGCTTCATAAATTATAGATACGTTGGAGACGTATCAGTATGCGGATCGAGTCCCAATTTTGGGAGTCACTTTTCTTCGGACTGCTATAACAAATAAACCAGGTGCTATTAATCCTAGCAATTTTTTCTTGTTTGGGTTTATTTTTCACAAGGAATTATTACTCTTGTTTGTAACATCATCCATATACAGGTCTATCAAATGGTGGCCGCATTAACAACGGTCGCGTGATGGTTCGGTAGTTTTCGTACATAGTTCGGCGAACGCCGCATCTGGAACTCGGACCGACCTGTGAATTCAGGCTTTGCCACGCCTTTACCGCATCATGCCGACGCCCTGCATCGACATTGACTTCGGTGTCATGCCACATATCTTTAAATAAATTATTTTTGCGTAAATTAATTACGCAAGGATTTTATATATTTATATTATTATTGTTGGCCTACACTATTTTACAAGTGCAGGTAATGGACTTCGACTCCGTCACATGTTCTCTTCAGCAATCCGACGCCGTCGTGCCAATCGGCGTGAATCGGCTCGTGTGATCACCTTGTCGGTAGTGTTGCCATACCGACGTGTTTGGTTGCCTCGGGGATTTCGGCATCGCTGAGAGAGCTCTACCTCATCGAGTGTTCGGCGCACAGGCCATATTTCTTTTATTATTCACCTTGCATAAATTATTTATTATGCAACAATTTTTTTAATTTATTATTATTACTATTATCTCCGGTTTGCAAATTTTTTTGTGCACAGGCAAATGATTCGGGTTGGGCAGTGTTGTCACCTCGGCGTACTGACATACCACGTCACCTCGGCTGGACGGCGGGCTTCGTCACCACTTCATTAACCCACGTCAGGGACTTTGGCGTCACTCTCCCGGCCTGCATTGGTCATGCTATGTCACCACTTCAGAGTGCCGAGCTCTTCGCTCCACCACCTCGGGACCGGCTTGGGGGATGGAACCTTGTCCCGCATCAAGCTCGGACCGCGTCATCAATGCCGAACACATTAACCAGCTAAGTCACTTTGGTGCTCAAAGTTTTAAATTTTTAACTTGTGTTCGGTTCGACCATGCTCACATACGTCGTCCGTTAAAAGAAACTCCCATTACCCATGATAACTGGGGGCTCTTAAAATTTACACGAGCCGTTATATAATAATGTGTCTTCTTCTTGGTTGTTGCAAAGTCTTTTCCTACCGCTCCTTTTTTGACTTGAGTGCATGGTCAATAGCAGGATAGCCTAGCTTCTCTCTAAAGCCGCTTGAGTTTAGTTTGCTAAACTGGCCTCGGAGAAGCACTCCGCCTTCGGGATAAGGAGCTTGAAGCCGTAGGCTGACCTGCTTGAAGTCTTGAGATCGGATGTGTCATGCTAAAGCACGACAGAAGCACAATTTTTTTTAAAAAGGACCAATTTCTGGATTGGCACCAAAATCTCGATTTAGTCTGGGCGTCATGCTTTTACATAAGTTTTTGGCTTTTTGAGCCTATGGCACTTTTAAACTATTTGTGTGTTTCCAGCATAAGTCTCGTAGTGTAACACCGGACACCTTTAGAGATTCTTCAAAAAACATTCTCGGATATTGCTATATATGCATCGGTTTCGACTTGTGTCTTTGGTAAATAGTTGGGTTGCTCGACTCTTGAGCTTGCCTCCTATGTTCCGCTCTGTTCGGCTAGGTGTGCAAAGGGAGAACCACTGTGATTGTGCTTCCAGCTCACATGGTTAAGCACCTTAGTGGAGAAAGCCAAAAACTGACTATCACAATAAGCGTAAACTGGTCAGCGATCCGATGACTGTGTTAACTAATGGGCCGTTCATAACATTGGCCGAAGTTTTTACGACTTGACCTTGGCCGTCGCTGAGGGAGTCCTGGATTAGGGGGTATCCGGACAGCCGGACTATATACTTTGGCCGGACTGTTGGACCATGAAGATACAAGACTCAAGACTTCGTCCCGTGTCCGGATGGGACTCTCCTTTGCGTGGAAGACAAGCTTGGCGATCCGGATATTGAATTTCCTTCCTTGTAACCGACTCCGTGTAAACCCTAGCCCTCTCTGGTGCCTACATAAACCGGAGAGGTTGGTCCTTAGAAAGACAATCACGATCACAATTACAACCATCATAGGCTAGCTTCTAGGGTTTAGCTCTACGATCTCGTGGTAGATCTACTCTTGTACTACTCATATCATCAATATCAATCAAGCAGGAAGTAGGGTTTTACCTCCATCGAGAGGTCCTGAACCTGGGTAAACATTGTGTCCCTTGCTTCCTGTTACTATCAGCCTAAGACGCACAGATCAGGACCCCCTACCCGAGATCCACCAGTTTTGACACCGACATTGGTGCTTTCATTGAGAGTTCCTTTGTGTCGTCGCTACAGGGCTCGATGGCTCCTTCAATCATTAACAACACGGTCTAGGGTGAGACTTATCTCCCCGGACAGATCTTCGTGTTCGGCATCTTCGCGCTGCGGACCAATTCGCTTGGCCAACTGGAGCAGATCGAAAGCTACGCCCCTGGCCACCAGGTTAGGTTCGGAAACCTGAACTACATGGCCGATATCCGCGGAGACTTGATCTTCGACGGAATCGGGCCTGTGCCAGGAGCGCCGGACAGTCACGATGAGCACAACTTAGACCTACTGTCGGACAATGCTTGGGATATCACCCCTGCAGTAGCCCCGGACCTAAATCCGGAGCAGACTGCATGGCCCAAGGACGGGTGGATGGACCTCGCCCCGCAGGCCGCACACTCATAGGAAGTAGAGCCAAACACAGGCCTCACCTCTAAGGAAGCATGTGACTCCGGACCCCCGGACTCGTATCCGGTGGTAGGTTCCAGTCCGCGTGCTCCCGAGCCCGCCAAGCATGGTTGGGCTCCGGTAATGGAGTTTACCGCTGTGGATATCTTCCAGCACTCGCCTATTGGCGACATGCTGAACTCGTTAAAGTCTCTCTCTTTGTCAGGAGGCTCTAGGCCGAACTATGTCCGGCTTGAGTGGGAAGCAGGCGATGAAGGAATTCGTTGCCCACCCACCACCCACTTCATTGCCACGGTCGATGATCTAACAGACGTGCTTGACTTCGAATCCGAAGACATCGACAGTATGGACGACGATGCAAGAGAAGTACAGGAACCACCGCTCACGGGGCGGTGGACAGCCACCTCCTCATACGATATATATGGTGGACACTCCGAAGTAAACCAATGGCGATGAGGCAACGAAGGACAACCCCTCAGGGACAAAAACAAAGCATGGGTGTCATCAGCGCCGTTCCAAGCACCGCCACAGCAATACCGGCCCAGGAGACGAAAATAATCCGGATGGTGTCGAAGAGGAATACAACCCTGATCAGCCTGCCTTCGAGCAGGCTGAGCAGGAAGATGGGCAGGTCAGCCCAGACGAACAGGTGACGGACGGATATCCGGAGGAGGACAACTACATGCCCCCCTCCGAGGATGAGATTAGCCTTAGCAACGACGAGTTCGGCGTGCCTGAGGATCCCGCGGAGCAGGAACGCTTCAAGCATCGGCTTATGGCCACTGCGAGAAGCCTGAAAAAGAAGCAGCAGCAACTCCGTGCTGATCAAGACCTGCTCACAGATAGATGGACTGAAGTCCTGGCAGCCGAGGAATACGGACTCAAGCGCCACACGGCTGACCGGCCACCCCGTGGCCGGGATAAAATGGCATATCAGCCCGAATACCAGCCCGCACCCCCACGCCAATACACTACGGCCCGAGGCAATAGGCAAGACCTGCAAGACATACTGGAAAACAAAGTAGGACAGCCTAAATCGATCTACGGATCGCGGGGGCGCGCCCCTAGACGCGACAATGACCATCACGCCGGATACACTATAAAAAAGTCCGGCCGGGCCGAACACAGCCACCTAGACCAATCCGAACTGCGTAGCCACATAGCCCGGCACAGAGGTGCCGCACACCCCCTCTGCTTCACTGACGAAATGATGGATCATGAATTCCCAGAAGGGTTCAAACCCGTAAATATCGAATCATACAATGGCACAACAGACCCCGCAGTATGGATTGAAGATTTCCTTCTCCACATTCACATGGCCCGCGGAGACGATCTGCACGCCATCAAGTATCTTCCCCTCAAGCTCAAAGGACCCGCCCAGCACTGGCTAAATAGCCTACTCGCAAATTCCATTGGCAGTTGGGAAAACCTGGAAGACGCTTTCCTCAACAACTTCCAGGGCACATATGTGCGACCACCAGACGCCGATGACTTGAGCCACATCACTCAACAGCCCGAAGAGTCAGCCAGGAAATTCTGGACTCGGTTCCTAACTAAAAAGAACCAAATAGTCGACTGTCCGGACGCCGAAGCCCTGGCGGACTTTAAGCATAATATCCGTGACGAGTGGCTCGCCCGACACCTCGGCCAGGAAAAACCCAAGTCCATGGCAGCTCTCACGACACTAATGACCCGCTTTTGTGCGGGCGAGGACAGCTGGTTTGCTCGCAGCAGCACTACTCCACATTCTGGCACTTCGGATGTCCATGACAACAACGGCAAGCCACGGCACAACAGACATAAGCGACGGAACAACGGTGACAACACTGAAGACACGGTAGTCAATGCCGGATTCAGCGGATCCTAATCCGGTCAGCGGAAGAAGCCGTTCAAAAGAAACAATCAGGGACCGTCCAGTCTGGACCGCATACTTGAACGCCCGTGCCAAATTCATGGCACCCCGGATAAGCCAGCCAACCACACCAATAGAGACTGCTGGGTGTTCAAATAGGCCAGCAAAATAAATGCCAAAAACAAGGACAATGGGCTGGACAGCGACGATGACGAGGAACCCCAGCGTCCGAACACGGGGGGATAGAAGAAATTTCCTCCCCAAGTGAAAACGGTCAACATGATCTACGCTACCCACATTCTCAAGCGGGAATGGAATCTTGCACTACGGGACGTCTGTGCGATGGAGCCAGTCACCCCCAAATTCAACCCATGGTCAGCTTGTCCGATCACCTTTGATTGTAGGGATCACCCTACCAGCATCCATCACGGCGGCTCAGCCGCATTGGTCCTAGACCCAATCATCATCGGATTCCACCTCACGTGAGTCCTTATGGACCGCGGCAGCAGCCTGAACCTGCTTTATCACGACACAGTGCGCAAAATGGGCATCGACACTTTGAGGATCAAGCCCACCAAAACCACCTTTAAATGTGTAATTCCTGGAGTAGAGGCCCGTTGCACGGGCTCTATAACATTGGAAGTTGTCTTCGGATCTCCAGGTAACTTCCAAAGCGAAGAGTTAATCTTCAATATCGTCCCTTTCCGTAGTGGTTACCACGCACTGCTTGGACGAACCGCATTCGCTAGATTCAATGCGGTACCACACTATGCATACCTCAAGCTCAAGATGCTAGGACCGCGCGGGGTCAAAACAGTAAACGGAAACATGGACCGCTCTCTCCGTACAGAAGAGCATACTGCAGCCCTCACAGCGGAAGTACAATGCGGCCTCCTCCGACAAACCACCAATCCAGCGACGACAACCTCGAACACCGTCAAACGAGTCTGGAGCACCCCGCAACAGGTCACCAGGCACGCCAAGAGCGCGACTAGCAGTCCGGCCTCCGCTCAAGCCCCATCAAAGCAGCATTCGTGCCACGCGTACACAATTACGCACTCGAAATACCATGGGCATAGGCGGAGGCGCAGCAGTGACTCAGTCAACAGTGCGGTATCACCGCAACATACCTTCATAAGCCCCCCTTTTTATCTTTCAGGACATTGCTTTAGGGCAGCCTCTTTAGAAGAGCCGGATTGTCGGACTTACATAGGAGAGAAAACCAAGGAGGCAACAGGCTTTGCGCACAAAAGGAAATACTCAGGTGGAATCTGTTCACGATCGTTATACCTGTTTTACATACCTACATGCAGCCTGCCCTTGGATAGGACATGTTAAATAGTCCTATTTACTTCTGCTTAAACGCAACCATTGTAAACATACGCTTAAACGTATTATTCATCAATGGGAAATAATATATAGCGTCAGCTTATTATTCCTATTTGCGCATTTTTCTTACAAATGTTCATTTAATATTGCATCCGTCCACCTTGGTACGATCAATTTTGCCAGGGGCTTCTTATGGCACCCCATAACATGGCAAAACAAGTCCGAACACTTTCAACAGTGCGGCACCCCGAAGTTATAGCACTATATGCATCAGCTCCGAATCACGTCTTGGGTCAATAGTTGGGTTTGCCCGGATCCCTTGTTTTGGTACCTTATGTTCCATTATATCGGCTAAGGTAGCGCAGGGAGAACTACTGCGATTGTGTCCCGGTTCTTCCGGACGAGCGCCTTAGTAGAAAAAGCCGAAAACTGACCGGCATGATGCGGCGAGAGATGATCACCATTTGAGAGGTCATAAAATCCTTAAAGATTTTTTCCGCTTTAGGCGACGAATCGGCTTCGTCCGATTTAGGCGTATATAGCGCCCCAATTCGGCCTTCCGAATTCTAGGGGCTTTGCCGAAATTTAAAATTGTAGACTTCTATGGCTAAGTGAAAGTTATAAAGCCACATAGTCCGATTGCCTTGTTCGCTGCGCCGGATACCTCCTTAAGGGACGAAAAATTTGGATAAACAGTGTCCGGGTTTTTCCAGGAACACCCCGGTACTAGTTGCATGGGGGCGGAAGCCGACGACTGGCCTACTTTCAGAATTTTATAAACAGCCGCACAGAAGGTAATATTTTAAATCAAACAGCGCTACATAGCGCAAGTAACTTCGTATTTATATTACAACAATGACAGAGGTACATTTACTCAAGGATTGTGTCCTTGGTACACTCATCGGCCATGAGACGAGCGCCCTTCATAACGCCATCATAATATTTCTCGGGACAGCGATGTGCCTTGCCATCCGGCGGCCCCTCCTTCACCAGCTTCTCTGCATCCAGCTTGCCCCAGTGCACATTCGCGCGGGCAAAGGCCTGGCGGGAACCATCAATGCAAACGGATCGCTTGATCACTTCAAGCCGCGGACAGGCATTCACCAACCGCTTGATTAGGCCGAAGTAGCTAGTGGGCAGGGGCTCACCAGGCCACATCCAGACTATGAAATCTTTCATAGCCACTTCGGCCGCCCTGTGGAGTTCAACCAACTGCTTCAGTTGGTCACTCAGAGGCGTTGGGTGTTCGGCCCCAGCATACTGGGACCAGAACAGCTTCTCTGTTGCGCTCCCCTCCTTGGCACGGTAGAACTCCACAGCGTCTGATACACTACATGGCAGATCTACAAATGCCCCTGGAGAGCTCCGAATTCGGGTAAGTAAAAGAAACGCCTCCTCCACATGCTTGCTTTGCATAAAGAATGTCTTACCCGCCGCTATCTTCTTGGCCGCCTGGATTTCCTGTTGTGCCTTCTCGGCTTCGGCCTTGGCGTCTTTCATACTAGCAAGGGCCTTCGCAAGCTCGGCCTCTTTCATCTTAAGATCATGCTCCAAGGACTCGAACTTTTTGCCGAGTTCCTGGAGCTCTTGCTGTACCTCGCCCACTCTAGCATCTTGCTTCTCATGCTCTTTGCGCTCCAGAGCCGCCTTGTCCTCGGCCTCGGACAGCGCTTTCTTCAGAGACGCCACTTCGGTGGTGCCCCTGTTACAAAGTCACGATGCTTTGTCGTTAGAATAACCAATTTTTCCTATTCTTCATTATATGAGAGCGGGGAATTACTCACCTTTGTTCTCTTCGAGCTGCCTCTTCGTGAGGTCGAGCTCTCCCTGCGCCTGCTCCAGGTCCTGTTTTAGTCCAGCGACCTCGGCTGTGCGGACAGCAGCGGCAAGCAGCACAACCTGCTTATTCACATGCACACTTATTATTAGACTCCTGCGGATTATAATTGACCCTCCGTTTGGCTTTTCTTTCCGAACACCAAACAGAGTATCAGGGGCTACTACCTATCGGGTGGTAATTTCACACATTTTTATTACTTACCTCAAAGCCTGTCAGGAGGCTGGTGCAAGCTTCGATTAGTCTGCTCTTGGCGGACAAAACCTTCTGAATCACCGTACTCATAAGAGTACGGTGCTTTTCATCCATGGAAGCGCCGCGAAGCGGTTCCAGCAGACAATCCGACGCCTCAGGCATAACGGAAGTCCTCGGCACGGACGGCTCGCCCTCCCTAACGAGGGGCTGCTCGCCTGAGTCCGGAACCATTGGAGGTTCCGGAACAGTATTCGGCTGAGAGCCCGGCTTACTGCGGCTCTCATCGACACGATCCATGGGGATCTTGAACCCCGCGTGTCCGACGTCTGGAATTCCGCCTTGGGGCGCCTCCAGAGTCACCTCCCCCCGCTCTGGGAGCCTTTGGGACAACACTTCCGTGTCATCCGCAGGCTGAGGAGTAGTGGCCGTCGGGAGCGAGTTCATCGCTGAATCACTCAAGGACCCATCCGAAGATGATACCTCGGGATGGTCCCTGGCCGGACTATATACATGTTTGGCATTATAACAAGACTCTGAAGCAAAATCACAATAGAATGCGGATACTTACGATCGTGCTAGGAGCTTCCCCCTAGGCAGCCACCCCTCCTCGCTATCGGCGGCCATGGTGGAGTAGTCCAGAAGGGACGCCTTTCCCTTCTTGGATGTCCTAGGCTCCCCCTCCGAGGCGGCTTTTCTCTTTTTCTCCCCCCCCCCCCCCCCCGGTGCGGGGAGGCAGAGTTTCTTCTTGTTTCCCCCCGCCTCCATAGGAGGAATCTACCTCATCATCGTCGGACGATGAGGGTATGATGGCCTTGCGCCAGGGGCCTTTCCCGGCCCCCTGGCCAGCCTTCTTAGGCCCCCCATCCTCTCCGGATGGGGCGGACCCTTCCTCTTCTTCCTCCCCTTTGGGGGAGGAGTGTGCCTCGTCGTCTTCGGATGAGGTGTTCGGTACAACCTTATGCCGGAGACCCTTCTTGGTCCCCAAGGCCTTCTTTTCGGCCTTCTTCTCCAGTGCCTTGTAGGGCGCCGGGACTAGCATCTCCGTCAGGAGAGCATCAGCTGGACCTTCCAGCAGTGGAGCCGGACAGTCAATCCGCTCCGCTATCTCCACATAATCCTGGTCAAATATACATGATGACTTAAGATTTTCCCACGAATATATTGGGGAAAACTGAATCTGGAGGTAGTCAGAAAACTCACCGTACGGGGAAGGGGGGGGCATGCGGCATGAATCCATGGTCCTCGGATGTGGGGGGAGGTACTTCGGAGGCCTTGAACAGCGCCTTCCATGCGTCTTTGAGCGTCATGCCATAGAGCTTCCGAAGCGTCTGGTGTTCGGCCGGGACAAACTCCCACAGATTAAATACCTGTCTTTGGCACGGACGAACCCAGCGGACAAGCATGACCTGGATCACATTGACAAGCTTGATGTTCTTCTCCTTCATATTCTTCATGCAGTTCTTTAGTCCGGTCAGCTTTGCCGGTTCGCCAGAGGCCAAGCCCTTCCTTTCCCAGGAGGTGAGCCACATGGGGGTTCCGAATCTGAATTCGGGGGCCGCCACCCAGTTGGCGCCGCGCGGCTCGGTGATGTAGAACCACCCCTATTGCCACCCTTTCACGGTCTCCGCAAAGTAGCCGTCAAGCCAGGTGACGTTAGGCATCTTGCCCACCATGGCCCCTCTGCACTCCGCTTGCTGGCCGCTCACGATCTTCGGCTTCACGCAAAAGATTAGTAGCCACAAGCCAAAGTGAGGCTTGATGCGGAGGAAGGCCTCGCACACGACGATAAACGCCGAGATGTTGAGGACGAAATTCGGGGCTAGATCATGGAAATCTAGCCCGTAATAGAACATGAGCCCGCGGACGAAGGGATGAAGTGGAAACCCCAGTCCACGGACGAAATGGGCGAGGAACACGACCCTCTCGTGGGGTTCCGGGGTTGGAATGACCTGCCCTTCATCCGGTAGCCAGTGCGCGATGTCTGCGGCCAAGTATCCGGCCGCCCAAAGATTCGTGATATGCTTCTCCTTCACGGTGAAAGCCACCCACTTGCCCCCTGCTCCGGACATGTTTAGTTGTGCGGAGAAGACTTGGACTAGGGCGCTGGAGCTCGAGGAGGCAAGGATGAGCAAAGGAGGAGGAAGGCGTGGGTGAAAATGGGGAACCCTTATCCCTTTATAGAGGCAACGAAAGCGATGCGCCTCCCCACTTGCCCGTTGAGAATCGCTTACTTCCCAAGCACCACGATTGATGGCGCGGTGGGATTACCCATACCCGTATTGATGAGAATCCCGTGATAAGGGGACACGATCTCTACTTTGACAAGATGTGTCCAGGAAACCGCCTCGCAATATGCGTTGTGGCTGGTTGTGGGAAAACGGTTCAAATAATGACCCGACCGTAATGACATGTCATGTTGTCTAAAAAGTTGTCAGCAAATGACATTTGTGAAATATCATTCTCTCTACGGTGGTATGTGAAGATCATTTTTTGTAGATCCAGACACGGTTTAAGTGTTCGATAATAAATCTGGAGCATTTGGAGAAGGAACCCGCCTTGCAAAGCCGAAGACAAAGCTGCACGCCAGACTCATCGTCATTGAAGCCTGGTTCAGGGGCTACTGAGGGAGTCCTGGATTAGGGGGTATCCGGACAGCCGGACTGTATACTTTGGCCGGACTGTTGGACCATGAAGATACAAGACAAGACAGCGTCCCGTGTCCAGATGGGACTCTCCTTTGCGTGGAAGACAAGCTTGGCGATCCGGATATGGTATTTCCTTCCTTGTAACCGACTCCGTGTAAACCCGAGCCCTCTCCGATGTCTATACAAACCGGAGAGGTTGGTCCTTAGAAGGACAATCACGATCACAATCATAACCATCATAGCCTAGCTTCTAGGGTTTAGCCTCTACGATCTCGTGGTAGATCTACTCTTGTACTACTCATATCATCAATATCAATCAAGCAGGAAGTAGGGTTTTACCTCCATCGAGAGGGCCCGAACCTGGGTAAACATTGTAACCCTTGCTTCCTGTTACCATCAGCCTAAGACACACAGATCGGGACCCCCTACCCTAGATCCGCCGGTTTTGACACGGACAGTCGACAAACACTAACCAGGGGGTAGTAGCTGGCCTCCCAACTTTAAGCTCCTATGACTAAGTGAAAGTTATCAAGCCCGCATATCTGATTGTCTTGTTTCTGCTAACACAACCGCCTCCGGGCATCGAGGCATCGCCTCAGGGTTGTCTTGTTACTGCAGAAACACCTTGTGTAGCATCTACAAAGGGGTAGAAGCCGACGATGGGCTACTTTCAAATTATAAATGGTCGCAAAGGAGTCAAAATAAACATATATTATCAGTGTTGGTATTCATTATACAAGCGTTGCCTTCCGTGATTATAGTTATAAAGCCATAAATATGCATCAATTTGACTTAAGATTTTGGCCAAGCTGGATTGCTTGGCTCCTGTGCTTACCCCTACGTTCCCGATGGTTCGGCTAGGTGGTAAAGGGAGCACCTCTGTGGTTGTTACTACCGGGTCATCTAGGATAGTACCTCAGACTGGGTGAAGCCGAAAGCTAGCCATCTTAAAGGATATAATTGGTTGGCAATGACAGACCTGAAAATTTCTGGTTCATCATGGACCACAGAGTTCGTAACTTTCCCCTATCTAAATCCTCAATATTTTTCTCCCGCATTGATCGAAGGTGAGGTTTCATGATCATGCTTAGCATGACAACCCAACGAAAGGAACTAATAGGGGGACTATTTTCTTTGGAAGACGTTGCTTATGTTAAACAACAATATAACATTCTCTCCACATACCTTAGTTTATAAAACCATATAACCGGATTTCCTTGTTTGCCATAAATCTTTGCCCTCATAAAGGCTTTATAAAGTAGGACAAACACTCCCCGGCTACTGGCCAAGGAGGTTGAAGCCGATGGTCGGTCAACAAAGTGTTGTACAATGTGGATCCGAGAATTAATAATGTAAAGTTCATTTACTGCAATCATTACGCATAGAATCATTACGCATAAAAAATGCGAGTAAAGTTCATTTACTGCAATCCACCTTTTAAACCCCTTGGGGCCTACCTTGGCGAGCTTGGATTTCGACCAGCTCTAAGCTCCTTTAAGATATCTTTATTGTCTTTCCAAGAAGTTTGTGTTAAACCCAACAAAATTTTCTGTCAAACGGATATCGATCCTTAACTCGGCCACCCGTGCCCACATTAAGGCTCAGGGGCTACTAGGCTCAGGGGCTATTGGGCTTCGTGCTCATTATTTATAAATATTAAAAGAGCACAACGATCCCCTGATCTGGTGTTGCCACCCGATCAGTGGTTCGGGGGCTACTGCATTGTATTCAATGCAGAGAATTCAAAGTGCTCAGTGTTCGGCATGACCGAACCATGAGCAAGCGCATCTTCAGACAACAATAAGTACCATCTGGGACTTATCCGGCATCAAGCTAATATATCACAGCAAATTCTCACAACCCTTTCTCAGGGGCCTGTCCGCCGATCATTATTTCTAATATATTACACTGCGTTTCTATTCCTACATATGCTGCCGAGCTAGGAGTTGATCCTCAGACCGATTTTGCAAATCGACCTGAGTCTTTGGGGCTACTAGGATCAGCAGTTTTATGTTTTCATTTAGGTGCATCTCGGGTTTTAAACCGACACACACCTTGAGGGCTACTGGATATAAATATATTGGCTATATATCTCGGCACAGAATAAATTGCACCAATTAGAAATATTCACAAAAAATCAGCCAGCGGTCGGGGTAGTGCACCACCTCGGAAGCAGCCCGGCATAAAGCTCGGGCGCTAGTGGCTGGCTCCATAGAGGGCATTTCCGGCATTAAGCTCGGCTGAATTCGTTCAATCTTTTAAAAGACCAAGGTAGTTTATGACACCTTGGACGCTGACCATCGTTGGAGCTCAGAAGTGGTCTGGCATAAAGGTCGGATTCGAATGGCTCGTTCCATAGAGAACTTTTCAGCGTTAAACTCGGATAACCTCCTTCAAACTTTTTCAAGCCAAGGTGATCTATGACACCTCGGATATAGTCTGGCTTTGGAGCTCGGATACAGTCCGGTGTTGGATCTCGGGAATTGTCCGATGTTGGTGCTCGGCTACAAAAGATATCTCGAAAGCAGTCCGACGTTGGAGCTCGGATGCAAGAGGACACCCCCGCATGGGAAAAACTTCAAACCCGAGGTGTGGTGTCAAAAATAACAAGGCATTAATAAAGGACGAGAACTTAAAGGGGCTCCTCGGATACCCAACGTGTAAACTCTTCGGAATCAGTTCGGTGATCCACAAGATCGAAGATGAGATGATTTGTTGAACCAGTTTTCATGATCAACGAGCGAAGATGGAGAACAGTTCAGAAGAATCGAGGAGCGTCCCCAACGTGAAGACCGATTATGACGTCCGCCTCGACTCGCGTAACCCTAAGATAGAAAGGGTGGCAATGGTGTCGCGTGCTCATCTCGGCGTATGTCGTCGCTACTGTCATGACGCCCGCCTCGACTAGCGTTACCCTAAGATAGACAAGGTAGCAGTGGTGTCACGTGCTCATCTCGGTGTCCATCATCGCTACCACGACGACGTCCGCCTCGACTAGCGTTACCCTAAGATAGACAAGGTGGCAATGGTGTCACATGCTCATCTTGGTGTCCATCGTCGCTAACGCGTGGACATCCGCCTCGACTCATGTTATGCTAAGAAAGGGTGGCAGTGGTGTCACGTGCTCGTCTCAATGTCCGTCGTCGTTACCGCGATGCCGTCTGCCTCGACTAGCGTTATGCTAAGAACGGACGACGGTGGTGTCATGTGCTCATCTCGGCATCCGTCGCTGCTACCGCGATGACGTCCGCCTCGACTCACGTGACCCTAAGATACACAGGGTGGCCATGGTGTCACGTGCTCCTCTCGCCAACCATCGTCGCTACCGCGACGACGTCCGCCTCGACTCAAGTGACCCTGAGATAGACAGGGTGGTAGTGGTGTCACGTGCTCGTCTCAGCGTCTGTCGTCACTACTGCGACAGCGTCCGCCTCGACTCGCGTTACGCTAAGACAGGGTGGCGGTGGTGTCACATGCTTGTCTTGGCGTCCGTAGTCGCTACCATGGTGATGTCTGTCGTCCTACCGCGACGACATTCGCCTCGACTCTCGTACCCTAAGATATACATGGTGGCAGTGGTGTCACGTGCTTCTCTCGGCGTCTGTCCTTGCTACCGTGATGGCGTCCGCCTTGACTCGCGTAACCCTAACATAGACAGGGTGGCAGTACTGTCACATGCTTGTCTCGGTGTCCGTTGTTGCTACCGCTACGACGTCCACCTCGACTCGCGTAACCCTAAGATAGACAGGGTGGCAGTGGTGTCACGTGCTCGTCTCAGCGTCCGTCGTCGCTACTGCGACGACGTTCACCTCGACTCGCGTTACCCTAAGATAGACACGGTGGCAGGGGTGTCACGTGCTTGTTTAGGTGTTTATCATTGCTATCGTGACAACGTCCGCCTCCACTCGCGTTACCCTAGGGCAGGGTTGCAGTGGTGTCCCATGCTCATCCCGGCGTCCGTCGTCACTACCCCGACGACGTCCACCTCGACTCGCGCTACCCTAAGAAAGGGTGGCATGGTGCCATGTGCTCATCTCGGTGTCCGTTGTAGCTACCGCGATGACATCCGCCTCAACTCGCATAACCCTAAGATAGACAGGGTGGCAGTGACGTCACGTGCTCGTCTCGGCGCCCGTCGTTGCTACCGCAACAATATTCACCTCGACTCGCGCTACCCTAAGATAGACAGGGTGGCTGTCGGGTGTTGGGTGCGACATATGCCAAAGGATGGCTTATCATGGTGGGAGCGAGTAGAACGTTGCCGGTGCTGGAAGCGGGATAAGGCGTAGACACATACGCCGACGAACTTTACCCAGGTTGGGGGCTCTCTATGGAGATAATACCCCTACTCCTGCTTTGGAGGGTCTCGCATGATCACTAAGGCACTAGTGATACAAGGTGCTCCTTGAGCTGTGTCTAGAGGTAGGAGAAGGCAAGGCTAGCTCTTCCCTGCCCTAGGTAACTAGCTAGTTCTATCAGAGTTGGAACCCTTTGCATGGGTGGCCTGGGGGCTTATATAGGCATGCCCCCCAGGGGTACAATGGTAATCGGGCCGGCTGCTGGGGCCCGTCTGTCAGCGTCTCTAGCCTCTGGATTCTCTGCCAACTACTGGGGCCCGCCGCCTAGTGGGCCCTGTCGGCTGGTTGGTGGCTGCTTACTGTAGCCGTGCTGTCTATGACGAGGGCTTGGTCATCTTATCGTGGCTACAGTCCCGCGGCTAGCGGGAGGTTGCTGTAGCCACACCTGGTCTCATTAGGTTAATGGCGCTCTTGCCTCGGGGCAAGGGACGGCCGCCTGTTGGAGGCCGGCCCTTCCCAAGCCCGACTGATTGGGCGTCTGTCATCTTCGGCGATGTCACTGCCCGGTAGGACCTGCAGCTGGCAGGCCGTACCGATAGGCCGTCGTGGGGAACAGGGTTCCGCCTGCTTGGAGCGACGTTAGGGGAGACATGGCACAGTGCCCCGCCGTGTGGAGATCTCCGCCTGTACGGAGGACTGTAGCCATGCCTGTCCCGTACATCGGGAGCGACGTGCTTCACTGTAGCCATGCTCCAGCTTGTACTCTCGATGGGAGCTCGGTTGCACCGAGGCTGTGAGGTGGCCGCCTACCGATGCCGCCCTTTCTGGAGGCCAGCCGGCTGGAGCCGGCCACTCGTAGTGTTGTAGGCTAGGGTTGGCCGCCCTCTGGTAGCCGGTCGTTGAGCCAGCCGGCCCCCAGAGGGCGGAGCCTCAGCTTGGGATCCAGCTAGGCGGAGCTGGCCCAAAGTCTTGATAAATTCAGGGACTCGGGTGAGCCTACCCATGGTCCATTACTCCGACAGTGGCAGTGGTGTCACATGCTCGTCTCGGTGTCTGTCGTTGCAAACGTGAGGACGTCCACCTCGACTCGCGTTACACAAAGAAAGGGTGGTAATGGTGTCACATGCTCGACTCAGCGTCCGTCGTCGCTACCATGACGACGTTCGCCTCGACTTGCGTTACGCTAAGACAGGACGGCGGTGGTGTCACGTGCTCATCTCAGCATCCGTCGTCAGTACCGCAATGATGTCTGCCTCGACTCATGTGACCCTAAGATACACAGGGCGACCGTTGTGTCACGTGCTCCTCTTAGGGTCCGTCGTTGCTACTGCAACGACGTCCGCCTCGACTCACGTGACCCTAAGATAGACAGGGTGGTAGTGGTGTCACGTGCTTGTCTCGGCGTATGTCGTCGCTACCGCGACGACGTCTGCCTTCACTCGCGTTACCCTAAGACAGGGTGGCAGTGGTGTCACGTGCATGTCTCGGCATCCATCATCGCTATCGCGATGACGTCCACCTTGACTCGTGTTACCCTAAGAAAGGGTGGCAATGGTGCCACGTGCTCGTCATGGTGTCCGTCGTAGCTACCGCGATGACATCCGCCTCAACTCGCGTAACCATAAGATACACAGGGTGGCAGTGGTGTCACGTCCTTGTCTTGGCGTCCGTCGTCTCTACCGCAATGGCGTCTGCCTTGACTCGCGTTACCCTAAGATAGATAGGGTCGAAATGGTGTCACATGCTTGTCTCGGTGTCTGTCGTCACTAACGTGAGGACGTCCGCCTTGACTCGCATTACGCTAAGAAAGGGTGGCAGTGGTGTCACGTGCTCGACTCGGTGTCCGTCGTTGCTACCGTGACGACGTCCACCACGACTTGCGTTACGCTAAGACAGGACGACGGTGGTGTCATGTCCTCGTCTCGGCATCCGTCATCGCTACCGCGACGACATCCGCCTCGACTCACGTGACCCTAAGATACACAGGGTGGCCATGGTGTCATGTGCTCCTCTCGGCGTCCGGCATCGCTACTGCGACGATGTCTGCCTCGACTCGCGTGACCCTAAGATAGACTGGGTGGCAGTGGTGTCACGTGCATGTCTCGGCGTCCGTCGTTGCTATCGCGACGACATCTGCCTCGACTCACGTTACGCTAAGACAGGGTGGCGGTGGTGTCACATGCTTGTCTCGGCGTCCATCATCGCTACTACGGTGGTGCCTGTCGTCCTACCACGACGGTGTCTGCCTCGACTCGCCTGATCCTAAGATAGACAAGGTGGCAGTGGTGTCACGTGCTCGTCTCGGCGTCTGTCCTTGCTATCGCGATGATGTCCGCCTCGATTCGTGTAACCCTAGCATAGACAGGGTGGCAATACTGTCACGTGGTCGTCTTGGCGTCCATCGTCGCTATCGCTACGACGTCCACCTCGACTCACGTAACCCTAAGATAGACAGGGTGGCAGTGGTGTCAGGTGCTTGTCTCGGCATTCGTCATCACTAGTGTGACGACGTCTGCCTCGACTCGCGTAACCCTAAGATAGACACGGTGGTAGTGGTGTCACGTGCTCGTTTAAGCGTCCGTCATCGCTATCGCGACGACATCCGCCTCCACTTGCGTTACCGTAAGACAGGGTAGCTACCGCGATGGCGTCGGCATCAACTCGCTTAACCCTAAGATAGATAGGGTGGAAGTGGTCTCACGTGCTCGTCTAGGCATCCATCGTCGCTACCATGATGACATGCGCCTCGACTCGCGTAACCCTGAGATAGACAGGGTGGCAGTGGTGTCACGTGCTTGTCTTGGCGTCCATGGTCGCTACCGCGATGACGTGTGCCTCGACTCACATGACCCAAAGATAGACAGGGTGGTAGTGGTTTCATGTGCTCGTCTTGATGTCCGTCGTCGCTACCGTGATGACGTCAGCCTCAACTCTCGTGACCCTAAGATAGACAGGGTGGCAGTGGTGTCATGTGCTCCTCTCGGCGTCCGTCGTTGCAACCGCGACGACGTCCGCCTCGCTCGCATGACCCTAAGACAGACAGGGTGGCAGTGGTGTCACGTTCTTGTCTCGGCGTCCATTGTCGCTACCGCGAGGACATCCGCCTCGACTCGTGTGACCCTAAGAAAGACAGGGTGGCAGTGGTGTCACGTGCTCATCTCGGCGTCTGTCGTCGCTACCGCGACGATGTCCGCCTGGACTCATGTTACCCTAAGATAGACAGGGTGGCAGTGGTGTCACGTGCCCGCCTCGGCGTCCGGCGTCGCTACTGTGACGACGTCCGCCTCGACTCGGGTGACCGTAAGATAGACAGGGTGGCAGTGGTGTCATGTGCTCGTCTCGGTGTCCGTCGTTGCTACTGCGACGACATCTGCCTTGACTCGTGTGTGCCTAAGATAGACAGGGTGGCTGTCGTGGATTTGTCACGGCAGATGTCCTAGTGAAAGGACTTAGTCGTGGAGCCATCGCAACGGGTTTACTCGAAGGGGTTAAAGCGGACACAAAAACATGAGGGTTTATACTAGTTCGGACCCTTCGATGAAGGTAAAAGCCTACGTCTAGTTGTGGTGGAATTGATGTGATCTCGATGGCTAGGGAGCAAACAAGCTTTGCCTAGGCTCGAGTTGTGGTTGTCTGTCTTGAACCGCTGCCGGGTCGTCCCCTTATATACACGGGTGACGCCCATCGGTCCATAGAGTCCCAACCGGTTCATACTCGTATCCCGGTTGGTATCCCTCTATTCCTAACTTACAATACAAGTATACATATCACGCCGGTTTACGGCTACAGTTTCTAAACCGACTACAGGCCATGGGCCTTCATCTGCTTACATTACTAATGAAGTTAACCCGGCCCAAATATGCCGGTTCACGCCTGGTGGTAATATCCCCAACATTAGGCCCCAGATTGATTTGAACTGGTTCATGTCAATCCTTCACAAAATCCTGCTATGGACATCTTCTGGTAATTGGTAAACCGCCATGTCGTCATCATCTCTGGCCACTGTAAACCGGCATGACGTCATCATGGGGCTATCATTTATGACGCCCTTCTTTATTGATAGATCTGTAATATCTAGGTCACCAGCTCCACTTGTGAAAATTTAGCTCCTGAATTCGCGCGCCTAACCTACGTCTGTTGCCTTATAAATAAGACCGAAGGGTCATTTCCTTTTCTTCCCTTCGTCTCCTCTTCTTTGTCTTCCTCGTGTCGCCAGCCTTGGAGCTCCGCTGCTGTCGTCGACCTCTACATCGTCTCGGGCCGCTGCATCAACCTGAACGCACCAGAGTACTGCGGTATCCTTCCGCGTCTTCTTCGTTTTCGGTAAACCTTCATCTCTTCTTGACCTAGATCTGTTCTTAGGGTTTCATGTTTGCACCGTGTTCGTCGCTTGTTCATATTCATACCCTGACTTCACACCTAAATCCATAGATCTCACGTACATATCTGCTCATCAGTTCACTTCCGTTCTGCCTCACTCTTGTGAGTATTTTCTGTTTTTCTGAGCTTACTTTAGATCCATTGCTGCAATAGGATCTTGTGAAACCTGTTTCTGCATACTTAACCATCCACAACTTCGATTGCCTTTTAGGTCAGGCGGTTTAACTTTAATATAGCAAAGGTTAGTAAACCGGCATACACCATTAGTCCCCTTGTTGAACCGCCAGAATCCTTATGATGCCACTTTATAGAAACCCGGTTTACATGTACTGCCTCTGGTTTAACATTTTGCTCAGATCAGTACCTTCTATTATCCAACATATTCTTGAACCGGAATCACCTATTTCTTGTAGATCTCACCATGGCCAAACAAGTATATGAGTGCAATTGGGTTCCTTCTCGTGTCACAGAAGCTCAGCTGGATGATTTAGTCCTGATTGGCGCTTTAGATAGTAAAAATACGATCCACTGGAGGGTTCCTGGTGATAAATGTCCTCCCACCCCTCAAGAGGGGGAGGTTGTGGTCTTCGCAGATCATTTGGCCCGGGGCTTTAAACCGCCCGGTTCAAAGTTTTACCGGGATGTATTAGCCAATTTTCAACTCCGTCCGCAAGATATTGGCCCCAATTCCATTACCAACTTATGTCACTTTCAAGTGCTCTCTGAGGTATACCTTCAAGAGGAGCCTTCCGTCGAGTTGTTTAGAGACTGCTTCCACTTAAACCGCCGCACTGAATATACCGATGGTCCCAACACTGAATTGGGCGGTATGGCGATTCAGAAGAGGAAAGAAATCACTTATCCCCACGTCAAACTCCATACTCATCCCAAGGAGTGGAATGCAACTTGGTTTTATTGCAAGGATACCTCCCCTGACAATGAAAATCCCTTGCCTGGCTTCCGTCCGGAACGGCTCAGCAACACTCACCCCTTTCCACAAAGACTAAGCGCCAAGGAGCAAAGTAAATATGCTCCACAACTATCCAAACTCCGAGACTTTATGGCCAACGGTTTAACGGGAATAGACCTCGCACGCTATTGGATATCATGGAGCATACTGCCTCTCAGCCGGCGCTCCGGTTTGATGTGCAAGTACACTGATAGTGTCGATGACCCACTCCAACACACAAAAATCCAACTCTCTGATGATGAAGTCACAGATTCTGTGAAGAAGATGTTGAATGAACCGGAGCACCTCTGCGCTCAAACCGGCCTGCCTCCTTACTGTGCCACCAACAAACCGCCAGCGGTAAGATTTTAACCGTTCTATTATTAAACCTGTTACTGCCTTCTCCGTCTGATATTAATTACTGCTGAACCAGGGTGATAATCCGTTTTGGAGCAAGAAGCTTCCACAAGACAAAATAGAGAAGGCTGGACGGTCAACCCGGCCCAAGACCAAGGTTATCAAGAAGCCAGCTTACAAAATGAAAACCACCGCCTCCTCTGATCCGGCTATTGATGATGATGTGGGTAACCCGGACCTTGAGGTAGAACTTGATTCACTAGGCTTACTTTTTACCCGCCTTATTGATGATGATACTTGTCAGGACGATGCTGAAGCCAGCAATGCTGAAGTCGCTGAGGTAACTATTCTCTCTTCCGATTCAGAAACTTTACCTTTGCCAAAATTTTGCCAGGCAAACCGGAAAGTTAAATTTTCTCATCCTCTTGCTTACTTGGATCCCAAATTTCTTATGAAGACTCAGCAACATGAAGCTCGCCGTACAACCCGGCACAGTGGCCAGGTAGTTACCTCAGCCGGTTTACCAAACAGTCCGGTTCGAAAACGCCGCTCTGAGGTCTCCGACCTTTTTATTGATTTAAATCCTAAAGCGGGTTTCTTCCGTTAACCTCTTAATCCATCCGACTCCGATTATCAGGTTACTTCTCATTCATCCTCTGGTGAATCGTCGGCCACTCAACTGCCGCCACTGAAAACGGTTCTTGGGTAAGCTAGGCTGACCATATGCTTCCAGTATACTGTGTAATAACTTATGTTGTTCCTTGACTCTTTGTTTTTCTTTCAGGGCTAAACCTAAACCGAGCAAGAAGGCCTGCCTGGATAAAGCGGCGGAGGAAGATGTCGCCCCAGAACATGATACAACGCTAGAACTTGAAGCGTTTGCTCCTGAGGATATTCCTAATGACCCTCCTTTGCAAGACGATGTTGTTCCTGAAGAAAGGCCTATAAATACTTCAGTCTCTGTTGATCCGCCTGCCAGCTCCGTCCGGATTGAAAAATCCCGCAATCCTGCTGATAAACTGACTGCACCAACACAAACCGGCGAATCCAAAGATGATGACATTGTGATTACTGGTGTAGGTCGCTTTGAACCCGGGAATCCTGTCACCTTAACCAAGCATACCATAAAAGAAGATTTTTCCGCTCTGAACAAAGGAAAATGGGATGTTGAACTAGAGACATATGCTGCTCTGAGTGCCCAAGATCTTCATTCCGGCTATTTGAACCGGCTTTATACTAGCCGTGACTGTGAAGCTGGTCTGGTAAAGATGATGAGGGATAAATTTGAGGTAACTTACTTCTTTACTTACTGCCATTGTATTAGTCCTCCTAGCCCCCAAGGGCCGGTTTGTAACCTTCGTCAAACCGGGACTTGAATATAATCCTCAACACTTTGAAATCCGTCAATATAGCCCCCAAGGGCCGGTTCAACTTAACATAGTTAAACCGGACTCCAATAAAAACCATCATCAGAGCATAATTTGATCAAATAGCCATTAGGCCCCAAGTGCCAAGTTGAATACCTGTATTGAGCTTGGGACTTTGCAATCTAGTAATATATGAAAATTGAAGGTGCATTAGCCCCCAAGTATCAAGCGTATAACTTGTTATGCGGTTGGTACTTCAAATTCTTGGACCGCTTGTTTAAAGCTAATTGCTGTCTGTATGCAGGCTGAGGTGAGAATCAAGGAGGACCGGATTGCCGATTTGCAGGAAGCCTTGAAAACCCAACAGGCTGAAACGGACAAGGCAAGGGAAGAATTAACCAGCACCTTGAGCATCGCTGAACAGCTGAAGGAAGGCTTCAAGAAAAGCGGGCCGATTGGGCCACTGAGAAGGCCGCTTTAACCAAAAGAGCTGAAAATGCTGAAGCTGCCCTTAAACCGGTGGTAGATGAGCTTACTGCCGTAAAGCGGCAAATACACTCCATGACCGCTGTGATCTTTGGTAAGCTCCTTTTAATTTCTATGACAACTCGAGCCTGCTTATAATAAATACGGTTTGAGATCGTCCCTGTATTGTTGCAGGTACACGCATTGGGCACCTAGGGTCAGATGTGCGGAAAAACCTGAAGGCTGTGTACACCTTAGTTGAACAACTGTATACTGGAGCACAGCGGATTATCACCATAACCTCTCATAACAATCCGACACCCTCTGATTCAGGATACTCTTAATAGGTTGTCAACGCTTCCCGCCCGGACTGAAGAGCTGAAAAAATCTGCTGCTCGTACCGGAGCCATTAACGCCTTGATCCGGGCAAAGGCATGGGTGCCAGACTTCGATCCTGTGGAGGCAGCTCAAGGCTATCCCAGCCTGAAAGAAGACGGCTCCGAGTTCAATGAAGATGATTTGAGGGCAATAAACCGTGCAGTGCGCCCTCTGGCTTGTCAACTAGTTGAAGAGGCAGACTTGACGCATTATCAAGCGCAATACAACGATCAGAACAAGCGAGTGCGTGCCCCAACTCTTGAAGCGGAGAATCTGATTCCTCCAATCTGTAAGCATACTTACGCTCCTGATATTGAACCGTCTTCTCTGATCCATGAACAAGCTGTTTTCCAAGCTTTAATGGGAATCGACTGGACCACTATTGATTTCCAGCCAATGGATAGAGACGAGGAAGCTGAAGCGGCGCAGGACGATGAGCAGGCTTGAACCGGAGGCCGGTTTAGATAGCTGTCTTTGGCATCCTTCCAAAATAACAATGATCTTATTTGGGCACCGTGTTGCCTTGTAATAGGATAGTTAATACTTCTGCCTTGAACATGCCTTCGCGCATAAGTACTGATGCTTTTGCTTGAAAACCTCAATTTATATTTCCTGCAATCAGAAAAATTTGAACTTCGGTGGCGGTTATACCGCCAGCCGGTTTATGATCTAGATATATACATCAGCAATGTAACAAATAGGTGATACAAAGTACCTGCCATGTCTGGGCATGAAGCTGGCTTAGCCAGGCTTGAAGCGGAGGTTTTATAAACCATTACCGTCAAAGGAGGGAGAAAACAGCTCCCGTATAAACCGTATTGAGTCAATACGATCCCCCTTGTTACTCCATGATGTTAACAGGAAAGGTAAACCGGGCATACTTCTCCAGATTAAAAGGGAATCAAATCCATCGGCTGAACCGGAAGAAGGTGTTGTTGGCATAAACGAAATACAACATAAACAAAGAAAAACAGGCCATGAAAACAACATGGAAGCAAAGGCAATAATAAAGACCGTTTGCAAAAAATATGCTATACTGAGCTGATCAGATGGTGTTACCATGGTCGGACAGGACCAAGCCCCCAATAGGAGTGACAATGATTCAAGTCAGCCAGGTCCCCAAATGAAACCGTGGCATATATGCCAATCAAGAGGCGTGGCAATGGTTCGGGTTCGACCAAGCCCCCAAGTGATTTTGTGGCCTTAGGCCGATGAAGAGGAGTGACTGGTTCAGACTTGACCATGTCCCCAAGTCATCTGGTGGCTTTCGCCTATCAAAAGGTGTCGCGTTGGTTCGGACGCGACCAAGGCCCCAAGTGATATATAAAAAAGCAAAATTCAAGGGGTAAACCGGAGGCCGCTTTAAAACAGAACCACTCCATGTAACCACGCATGATAAGAAGGACAGAGACCCCGCTTTAGCTGAGGCTCCGGTTTTATTATATCAAAGATAATATATACACTGTCATAATATGTACATAGATAGAGCCAATGGCTCAAGTGTAGTAAGGCCGAAGATGAGCTATGTTCCAAGGCCTGTTGGTCTCCTCCTCTGATGTGCGTGAGTCTTTATGCTCTCGAATATCAATCAGATAGTACGACCCGTTGTGCAGATTCTTGCTGACCACGAAAGGTCCCTCCCAAGGTGGGGATAACTTGTGCATATCTGTCTGGTCTTGGATGAGTCGAAGCACCAAATCTCCTTCTTGAAAAGTTCTAGTTCTAACCCGGCGACTGTGATAGTGGCGAAGATCTTGTTGATAAATCGCCGAACGGGCGGCCACCATATCACGCACCTCGTCCAATAAGTCCAAAGCATCTTGCCGTGCTGTCTCATTGTCCGCTTCAACATAAGTTGCCACACGAGGCGAATCGTGCCGGATATCACTAGGGAGAACTGCTTCTGCTCCATAGACCATAAAAAACAGCGTGTATCCTGTGGATCGGTTGGGCGTAGTATTGATACTCCATAGCACAGATGGTAATTCTTCAACCCAACATCCTTGTGTTCTTTGCAATGGGACCATAAGCCGGGGTTTGATGCCTCGCAAGATCTCTTGATTAGCTCGTTCTGGCTGCCCATTGGACTCGGGGTGTGCCACTGACGATACGTCAAGTCGGATGTGCTCACGTTCACAGAACTCCTTCATAGCGCCCTTGGATAAATTGGTACCATTGTCAGTAATGATACTGTGTGGAAAGCCAAACCGGAAAATCACCTTTTTGATGAACTGCACCGTTGTTGCCGCATCACACTTGCTGATAGGCTCCGCTTCAACCCACTTGGTAAATTTGTCAACTGCCACCAAAAGGTGGGTTTTCTTATCCTTGGATCTTTTAAAAGGTCCGACCATATCCAGCCCCCAAGTTGCAAACGGCCAAGTGATTGGGATCATCCTCAATTCTTGAGCCGGCACGTGAGCACGGCGTGAAAATTTCTGAGAGCCATCACACCGTTTAACTAAGTCCTCCGCATCAGCATGCGCTGTCAACCAGTAAAACCCGTGACGAAACGCCTTTGCCACCAGAGACTTTGAACCGGCGTGGTGTCCACAATCCCCTTCATGGATTTCTCTTAAGATTTCACAGCCTTCCTCAGGAGAAACACAACGTTGAAACGCCCCTGATACACTGCAATGATGCAATTCACCATTAGCAATCGTCATAGACTTGGATCGCGGACTATCTGCCTTGCTAAAATCTCATCCTCCGGCAACTCTCCCCGGTTCATGTACGCAAGATAAGGAACTGTCCAATCCAGAATGACATGCAGGGATGCCACCAATTGAGCCTGTGGATCAGGAATAGCCAAATCTGCTTCACCTGGGAGCTTGACTGATGGGTTGTGCAACACATCAAGAAAGACATTAGGCGGGACCGGTTTGCGCTGCGAGCCCAACTGGCTTAAAGCGTCCGCCGCTTCATTCTTTCGACGGTCCACGTGATCCACTTGATAACCCTTGAAGTGACCCGCAATATTATCCACCTCACGACGATATGCAGCCATGAGCGGGTCCTTAGAATCCCAAGTGCCAGACACCTGTTGAGCCACGAGGTCCGAGTCACCGAAGCACTTAACCCGGCTTAAGTTCATCTCTTTAGCCATCCGGAGACCATGGAGCAAAGCTTCGTACTCAGCTGCATTATTAGTGCAAGGGAACATTAAGCGGAGAACATAACAAAACTTATCACCTTGTGGGGAAGTCAATACGACTCCAGCCCCTGAGCCTTCCAATTGCCTGGATCCATCAAAATGGATAGTCCAATATGTGTGATCCGGCTTCTCCTCTGGTGCTTGTAACTCCGTCCAATCATTGATGAAATCAACAAGTTCTTGAGATTTCACCGCCGTCCGAGGCACGTACTTCAATCCGTGTGGCCAAGCTCTATAGCCCACTTGGCAATCCGGCCAGTCGCTTCCTGGTTCTGTATGATATCACCCAAGGGAGCTGAACTGACCATTGTGATGGGGTGCCCTTGAAAATACTGCTTAAACTTCCGGCTTGCCATGAAAACTCCATACACCAGCTTCTGCCAATGCGGATACCTTTGCTTGGATTCAATAAGCACCTCACTGATATAATAAACCGGCCGCTGAACCGGGTATTCCTTGCCTGCCTCCTTGCGCTCCACCACAATAGCTACGCTAACTGCCCGAGCATTGGCCGCTACGTATAACAATAACGGCTCCTTGTCGACTGGAGCTGCAAGGACGGGCGGATTGGCTAATTGCCGCTTTAAGTCCTCCAATGCTTCATCAGCAGCCGAACTCCAGATAAATTGATCTGTCTTTCTCAGCATCTGGTACAAAGGGATAGCCTTCTCTCCGAGGCGGCTGATAAACCGGCTCAGTGCGGCGATCCGGCCCGCCAAGTGCTGAACATCGTTGATACACTTTGGTTTAGCCAGGGAGGTGATAGCTGTAATCTTCTCCGGATTAGCCTCAATTCCTCTGTTGGACACAAGAAAACCCAGTAACTTGCCTGCCGGAACACCAAAAACGCACTTGGCCGGGTTAAGCATCATCTTGTAAACTCGCAAGTTGTCAAAGGTTTCCATCAAATCAGCCACCAGCGTCTCCTTCTGCCTTGACTTGACTACAATATCATCCACATAGGCGTGCACATTGCGGCCGATCTGTTTATGCAGGCAATTCTGTACACATCGTTGATAAGTGGCTTGGGCACTCTTGAGCCCGAAGGGCATAGATACATAGCAGAAGGCTCCAAAGGGAGTAATAAACGCTATCTTCTCCTGGTCCTTAACCGCCATTTTGATCTGATGATATCCAGAATATGCATCTAAAAAACTCAAATGCTCACAACCCGCCGTGGCATCAATGATCTGGTCAATGCGGGGGAGGGAAAAAGGATCCGCTGGACAAGCCCTGTTAAGGTCCGTGTAATCCACACACATACGCCAAGTGCCATTTTTCTTAAGAACCAACACCGGATTAGCAAGCCACTCTGGATGAAACACCTCAACTATAAAACCAGCTGCTAAAAGCCTGGCCACTTCCTCTCCAATGGCTTTGCGCCTTTCTTCGTTAAACCGGCGGAGAAATTGCTTTACCGGTTTATACTTAGGATCCACATTAAGAGTGTGCTCAGCGAGTTCCCTCGGTACACCTGGCATGTCAGACGGTTTCCATGCAAAAATGTCCCGATTCTCATGGATGAACTCGATGAGCGCGCTTTCCTATTTGTGGTCCAAGTTGGCACTGACAGTGAACTGCTTGGACGAATCACCGGGCACGAAGTCAACAAGCTTGGTCTCAGCTGCCGATTTGAACTTCAGATCCGAATCATGCTCCGTAGTTGGCTTCTTCAAAGGGGTCACGTCCGCCGGATCAACATTGTCCTTATAGTATTTCAACTCCTCCGTGCCACAGACCGACTCTGCATAAGCCGCATCACCTTCCTCACATTCCAAAGCAACCTTACGGCTCCCATGAACCGTTATCGTCCCTTTGTAACCCGGCATCTTGAGCTGCAAGTAGATATAACAAGGCCGCGCCATGAACTTGGCATAAGCCGGCCGCCCAAACATGGCGTGATACGGGCTCCGGATCTTCACCACCTCAAAGGTTAGTTTTTCGGACCGGGAATCATGCTCGTCCCCGAAAGCCACGTCCAGAGCTATCTTACCAACAGGGTATGCTGATTTGCCAGGCACCACACCATGGAACACTGTATTAGACGGTCTGAGATCTTTGTCTGTTAGCCCCATGTGGTGGAATGTCTCATAGTATAGGATGTTAATACTGCTCCCTCCATCCATGAGCACCTTGGTAAATTTATAACCTCCCACCTGAGGGTCTACCACTAAAGCTAGCTGGCCCGGATTATCAACCCGGGGTGGGTGGTCCTCCCTGCTCCACATGATAGGCTGCTCCGACCAGCGTAAGTAACGTGGTACAGCCGGTTCAACAGAGTTCACTGCTCGCTTGTGGAGCTTTCGGTCGCGTTTATCCAAACTAGTTGTGAAAACATGATACTGCCCATTGTTCAACTATTTTGGATGGCTCTGATAACCCGACTGCTTCTGCTGCTGCTGACCGTTCTGATTATTCTGGTTGTTATGACCGCCCTGATTGAGACCTGAACCGGAAGCTCCATCGTGACCCGGCCCATGGAAACCGGATCCTGAACCGCCACCTGACCCGCGGTCATACCGGAAGGCATTAGAGTTTTTAAACTCCTGCATAATATAACAATCCTTCCAGAGGTGGTTAGCTGGTGCCTCCTTCGTCCCGTGCTTTGGGCAAGGCTGATTCAACAAATAATTCAAACGGTCCGTGTTAGGATTGTGAGCCCCATTACGATTTGCCGCTTTACCTCTGCGCCGCCGACCCCTGTTTTGTGCGTTAGTGTTGGCCACAAAGTCCATGATGCCATCCGCCTTGCGCTTGCCTCCGTTTCCATGACCTGCCGGTTTGTACTGTTGCCCCTTGGAGTTGCTATTCTTCTTTCCCTTCCCTGCTTCATCATCATCAGTCTCGGGATCCTTGGTACTATCCGAATCAGCATACTTCACTAAAGCGGCCATGAGAGTTCCCATGTCATTACAGAACCGCTTCATGCGCCCCAATTTCAATTTTAAAGGCTTAAACCGGCAGTTGCCCTCCAGGGTTAAGATCGCAGAGTCAGCATTGATCCTGTCAGACGAGTGCAAAACTTCCGAAACGCGGCATACCCAATGGTTCGTTGATTCTCCGTCCTCCTGGATACAAGCCGCCAGGTCTACTATGGACTTGGGCTGCTTACATGTATCTTTGAAATTCTGGATAAACCGGGCCCGCAACTGGGCCCATGAGCTAATAGAATTGGGCGGCAGGCTCTTCAACCAAGTAAGGGCCGTGCCTTCAAGCATCATGGTGAAGTATTTTGCACACGCGGTCTCATCCACATCTAGCATCTCCATGGCCATCTCATAACTCTCTACCCACGCTTCGGGAGATAAATCGGCGGTGTAATTCGACACCTTGCGCGGACCCTTGAAAGCTTTGCGCAGGCGCACATTGCGTAAAGCGGGGACTAAACAAGGCACTCCCAAAGCGGATGCGACCCCCAGTCCGGCGGAGGTGGTAGGACGAAACGGTGTAAGCTGACCCGCATCATTCTGTGCTGCTAACTCGGCCTCCCTTCGTGCTCGAGCCCGGTCCACTACATCCTGAGCATCGCGAACACCTCCTGCCGGGTTATTGCCACGGGCCGCTTCACGGCCACGTGCATTGCTTGATATGGTCGGTTCATCCATGCATCTGCTATAGCTCCGGCTTGGACGAGGTGTGGAATGGATCCGATCGCGGCTGTATGAATATGCCTCTTGTTGAATCAGCGCGGTCCGGAGAAGTTCCTTAACCCGGCGTGTCTCTATCGCTTGCGGTGAATCCCCTTCAACCGGGATAGCCTCTAATCGCGCAGCAGCTGCGACAAGATTGTCCATAGGATTAGAATAATGACCCGGAGGTGTCTGAACCGGCGGAGGAACCACAACGTTCTGTTGAGGAGGTTCCACCAAGCGGGGTTGGACCGTCGCCCCTGGCCCTGGTGCCTCGATCCGGTTTGCCTCCAGGTACTGTGGCGGATTACTGGGTCCAGCTCCCGGAGTGTGAAAGATATTTAGAGGGTCAAACCCTAACGGCAGGCGTGATCTGTGCTTCCACTTCAAGACCTCCTGTGACGCGTTCTGGTCAAGCATGAGCTTATAGGCCTGGGTGTCCAAAGCGGCCCGCTCTGCGGCCATCTTGTCCTTTTCTGCTGCCAGATCTGCTTTGGCTTGTACAATCTGCTCTCTCACCTTTGCAATCTCTGCGTCTTGGGCCTCTTGATCCGCCGGATTGGCCTCTGCCATAAGCGCGGCTAACGCATCAAACAGGTCAGACCGAACTTGAACCGGCGGGCGCACAAGGCCTCCTGCCCCTGCTGCCGCTGCCGCTGCTGATCCAGAGAGCATTGCTACGGCGGTCGAAGAGTGATTCGCCGCCTGTGTGCCGGCCATGAATATTCCGACCCGGTTGATCTGACCTGGGGGGTCCGGAATACTGTCGCCGTCGGAACAGCCCCTAACCTGGTCATCTTGCAACTGGTATAGCGATTCGGTCTCTCCGGTCGAGGACTCGTCACCGGAATAGACGACGGTCTCGCTACCGTGTTCTGACTCGTCCTCACGCTCTCCTCCGTGGATGACTCCAACGAAGACACGCTTCACGGCCGGTTTAGCCTGGGTAGATCTCGCACGCTGAGCCGTCTCGACGAGGTCAGTGCAGATGTCCGGCTCAGGCCCAGGCTCACCGATCTTGCTGATGAAAACATGTACGCCGCCAAAGGGGACCCGGTACCCGTACTCGATCGAATCGGCCTCGGGACCCCATCCTGCGTCGTCGATGTAGATCTTGCCACGACGACTCTTGGTCATCCGGCCCACAACATAGCCTTCGAGTCCTTTGAGCTTGCCCTTCTAGATCGTCAAACCATCGTGCGATAGCCCCACGGTGGGCGCCAACTGTCGTGGATTTGTCACGGCAGATGTCCTAGTGAAAGGACTTAGTCGTGGAGCCATCGCAACGGGTTTACTCGAAGGGTTTAAAGCGGACACAAAAACACGAGGGTTTATACTAGTTCGGCCCCTTCGATGAAGGTAAAAGCCTACGTCTAGTTGTGGTGGAATTGATGTGATCTCGATGGCTAGGGAGAAAACAAGCTTCGCCTAGGCTCGAGTTGTGGTTGTCTGTCTTGAACCGCCGCCGGGTCATCCCCTTATATACACGGGTGACGCCCGTCGGTCCATAGAGTCCCAACCGGTTCATACTCGTATCCCGGTTGGTATCCCTCTATTCCTAACTTACAATACAAGTATACATATCACGCTAGTTTACGGCTACAGTTTCTAAACCGACTACAGGCCATGGGCCTTCATCTGCTTACATTACTAATGAAGTTAACCCGGCCCAAATAGGCCGGTTCACGCCTGGTGGTAATATCCCCAACAGTGGCTGTGGTGTCACGTGCTCGTCTCGGTGTCCATCGTCGCTACCGCGACGACGTCCGCCTCGACTCACGTGATCCTAAGATAGACAGGGTGACCCTGGTATCACCTGCTCTTCTCGGCATCCGTCGTTGCTACCACAACGACATCCACGTCGACTCGCGTGACCATAAGATAGACAGGGTGGCAGTGGTGTCACGTGCTCATCTCGACATCTGTCATCGCTACCGCGATAACGTCCGCCTCGACTTGTGTTACGCTAAGACAGGGTGGCGGTGGTGTCACATGCTTGTCTCGGCGTCCGTCGTCGCTACCACGACGACGTCCGCCTCGACTAGCGTGACCCTAAGATAGACAGGGTGGCAGTGGTGTCACGTTCTCGTCTCGTCGTCTATCATTGCTACCACGACGATGTCCGCCTCGACTCGTGTTATGCCATGACAGGATGGCGGTGGTGTCACATGCTTGTCTCGGCGTCCGTCGTTGCTACCACGGTGGTGTGTGTCGTCCTACCGTGATGATGTCCGCCTCGCCTCGCATAACCCTAACATAGACAGGGTGGCAGTACTATCACGTACTCGTCTCGGCATCCGTCGTCGCTACCGCTACGACGTCCGCCTCGACTCGCGTAACCCTAAGATAGACAGGGTGGCAGTGGTGTCACATGCTCGTCTCGGCGTCCGTCATCGCTACCACAACCACGTCCTCCTCGACTCGCGTTACCCTAAGATAGACACGGTGGTAGTGGTGTCATGTGCTCGTTTAGGCGTCTGTCGTTGCTATCGCGACGATGTCTGCCTCCACTTGCGTTACCCTAAGACAGGCTAGTAGTGGTGTCACGTGCTCATCTCGGCATCCGTCATCTCTATCGCGACGACGTCCACCTCGACTCGCGTTACCCTAAGACAGGGTGGTAATGGTGCCACGTGCTCGTCTCGGCATCCGTCGTAGCTACCGCGATTACGTCCGCCTCAACTCGCGTAACCCTAAGATAGAAAGGGTGGCAGTGGTGTCACGTGCTCGTCTCGGCGTCTGTCGTCGCTACTGTGATGACGTCTGCCTCGACTCGCATAATCCTAATATAGATAGGGAGGCAATGGTGTCACGTGCTCGTCTTTGCGTCCGTCGTTGCTATCACGAGGACATCCACCTCGACTCGCGTGACCCTAAGATAGAAAGGGTGGCAGTGGTGTCACGTGCTCATCTCGGCATCCGTCATTGCTACTGCGACGACGTCTGCCTCGACTCGCGTGACTCTAAAATAGACAAGGTGGCAGTGGTGTCACGTGCTTGTCTCGGTGTCCGTCATCACTACCGTGACGATGTCCGCCTCAACTCGTGTGACCCTAAGATAGACAGGGTGGCAGTGGTGTCACGTGCTCGTCTTGGCGTCCGTCGTCGCTACCGCGATGACGTCCGCCTCGACTCACGCGACCCTAAGATAGGCAGGGTGGCAGTGGTGTCACATGCTCGTCTCGGCGTGTGTCGTCGCTACCGTGACGATGTCTGCCTCGACTCGCGTGAACCCAAGATAGACAGGGTGGCAGTGGTGTCATGTGCCCGTCTCGGCGTCGGTCGTCGCCACCGCAACAACGTCCGCCTCAACTCGCATGACCCTAAGATAGACAGGGTGGCAGTGGTGTCACGTGCTCGTCTCGGCGTCCGTCATTGATACTGCAACGACGTCCGCCTCGAATCACGTGAGCCTAAGATAGACAGGGTGGTCGTGGTGTCACGTGCTCGTCTCGGAGTCCATCGTCGCTACCGCGAATACGTCCGCCTTGACTCGCGTGACTCTGAGATAGACAGACCCTGGTGTCAAGTGCTCCTCTCATCGTCCATTGTCGCTACTGCGACGATGTCTGCCTCGACTCGCGTGACCGTAAGATACACACGGCGGAAGTGGTGTGTAATGCCCCGGATACAACTTTCCATATTCGTAACTCCAACTCTTGCCTTTTCCGGAGATGTGTTATGATATTTTCCTTCGTGGTTGGGTTATTGTTGTTTGTTTTGCATTTTGTTCATGCCATGCATCTCATCTCATAGCATCATGTGCATTGCATTCATCCTTATGTTACATGTTACTTTCATGTCATATGTATCAACCCCTTTGCTATCCCTCTCAAACCTAGCCTTGCACCATCACCTTCTTCTTCCTCTTCTTTTACTTCTTTATGCATGCGAGTTCTTCCCTGCCCCATTAATGTTCATTCTTTTCATAATGCTAGTACACCATGCCTACACCCTCTCTACCAATTTTCAGCTCATTTGAAGATGTTTTGGTTGGGTTCAAAAATACCTCAAGTTTGAATTATATTCAAACTTGTTTTATTTTTCTACCTCTAAAAATGCCCAAACCAATTATTTCAAATACTACAAAACTCCAGGTGCTTGAGGATATTTTTATGTCTGAAAAACTCTTCTCCTAGCCCCCTGGCCATTTCTCTTTTCTTTTGCTGTTTATATAAATAAACAGAAACTTAAAAGAAAAGAAAAGGACTCACCTTATCCGAAGCCACCTGGGCCTTCTCCCTCCAACCAGCCCACCTCACTTACCTCTTTCAGCCCAGCGAGGCCACGAATGTCGATCCCTCCTATTCTTCTTCTAGCTTCTGTACGGCAGCTCATCCAGCAGGTCCACGTCAACGCTTGTGTTGATTTGACAGTCGGAGCTGCTCCCTTCACCCTATAAATCATGCCCCCAACCCTAGGGTTCCCTGGTCGCTCCATTTCCCCCCTCCTCCGTCTCCTGCCGCCGCCAGGTGAGACCTCTCCATGCAATAGCCGTCGCCATGGCCGGGAGGAGCGCAAGCTCGTCCCCGGCTTGTACGCCTCCGACCTCTGTGTTTCTGCCACGGGGAGAGAGTCGCGGCACTCGACGTCGTCTCCTTCATCCACGCACGCGTCCACGAGCCTCGGATCGACCTCCTCGACGACCTCTGCTTCCCCTACTTCCTCTGCTTCACGGACGCCTAGTCGGAGGCCTCTTCTCGTCGCCGACCTCTCCTTCTTCTTCCTCGGGTCTACCTCGCTGCCGGCTAAATTCGTCGCGTCCCCGAGCTCGTTCGACTCCTCCGAGCCCCTCTACGTGAGCAGTCGCGCTTCCCTGTACCTTTTTCTCGTTGGTTGCCTCCTCTGTCGCCGGTTGCTTGCATGCCTGATGATTCCTCCATCGTCACTTTGGTCACTGGCAAGGTTGCTATGCTTCCTCTGTTTCTTCAGCGTGCGCAGCGCCTCTTCTGCAACTCGCGCGCATGCACCAGGGCGGCAGGGCCTGCCCAACTTCTTGTTCATCGTAGGTCTCTGCCCCGAGTCGAGCTCCTGCTCGTGCCCGAGCGCACGCACGCACGCACATGACTCCAGCAAGAAGTTGCCGCTCACTCGCACACAGCCTCGTCAGTTTCCGCACCCCCCCCCCCCCCGCCGGTGATCTGCTGCACCTGCAGCCGCTGCTTGCTCCCGCTGCCGGCAAGCATCACCGGGCATCCATGGCCGTAGTTGTGGCCATGCCTCGCCACAGCTCCTACCCTCGCCCAACCGAGCCAACACCCGCACGTGCGCACCCACACCACATCCCCGCACGCTCACCGTTGCTCTGCTGCGGCAGCAGCCGCCGTTTCACTCGCCATCGACGCTGGCGAGCAGCATGTTTTCATGGAAATCAAGGCTTGGCCCTCAATTTTGTTCATATAGCATGGCGCCTTAGCTTTGGACACATGCACACTCTGGGTGTAGTGGCTAGCGCTGCTCGTTTGTATCCTGGAGGTCAACAGATCAAATCCCCACGGTTGCTACTTTTGTTCTGTAATTTTTTCTTACACAGATTAGCAGCCCTCGACTTGTTTCATATACAGTCGAGCCTCTAGCAGAACACTGGCACTGATCCATCCAACTGGCTAGCGCAAGCACTCCAAATCCAGGAGGTTCACGGATCGATCCCTAGTTCTCCCGGATCCCTTTTCTTTGTCCGTGCTTCTCTCTTTTGATTCGAGCACACACACCCATAGCCGGTTGGGCCCGATCCCACTTCTGGGCCGCTGCACTCTAATGCTTCTGGCCCGTGCATTTTTTTTCCCAGTCTGTGTATTTTAGCATTTTCCAATGCATTCTTATTTACATAAAATGCCATATATGATTTTAAATTACTCACAGCTAAATAACCTACATCGGATTTAAACATGTCATATATGTAACTTGCTCAGTTTTTCATGCACTTTCATAATATGCTATTTTCATCCATGTTTAAAATGTTTAAACTTGTTGTTTGCATTAATTTGCTAAAATGCCATGTTGAAATGATTTATTTCATAACTAAATAACCGTAGCTCCATTTTAAATATTCTTTATATGTAAATGGGGTGGATAAATGCCTAGTTTAACTTGGTGCACTTACTTTTGCTGTTTGCCAACTCTAAAATATGGTTTAGGTAGAACAGGAGCAAATTTGAAATATGGACATGAGGATTTTCCGGAATTGTTGTTTGTTGTTCCGGCCTCATTTAAACTTGCCTAGATAGGTAGTTTAATTATGCTTCACCTCTTGCCATTTTTAACAACATTTAACATTGTTTGGTAGCTTAAACAAGATTAAACTAAATATGTTAATGTGGTGTTTTGTCAATAGGCAACTCGTTGCTTATTGAGCTCCACTTAACCTGTAGTATTGTTTGTTGCACTTTGCCATGCCATGCCTCATTAAACCGGTCATGCATCATACTTGTTTGTGCATCATGCCATGTTTATGCTTGTGCATTTACCATGTTGTTTGTTTCTTTTCCGGTGTTGCTTCTTAGTTCCGGTAATGTTGCGATTGTGAGGATTCGTTCGACTACTCCCGTTCGTCTTCTTCATGGACTCGTTCTTCTCCCTAGCGGGATTTTAGGCAAGATGACCATCACCTTGGATCTCATTACTATCATTTCTATGCTAGTTGCTTCGTTCTATCGCCATACTGCGCTTCTTATCACTTGTTCTTCAAGCCTTTCCAAATTGCCATGGCAGCCCCTAACCTTTTCACCCTTCCCAGCAAACCATTGCTTGGCTATGTTACCGCTTTGCTCAGCCCCTCTTATAGCGTTGTTAGTTGCAGGTGAAGTTGAAGATTGCTCCATGATGGACAGGGTTATGTTGGGATATCACAATATCTCCTATTTAATTAACGCATCTATATACTTGGTAAAGGGTGGAAGGCTCGGCCTTATGCCTGGTGTTTTGTTCCACTCTTGCCACCCTAGTTTACCGTCATACCGGTGTTATGTTCCTGGATTTTGCGTTCCTAACGCGGTTGGGTGATTTATGGGACCCCCTTGACAGTTCGCTTTGAATAAAACTCCTCCAGCAAGGCCCAACCTTGGTTTTACCATTTGCCTCACCTAACCCCTTTTTCCCTTGGGTTTCCGGAGCCCGAGGGTCATCTTTATTTACCCCCCCCCCCTCGGGCCAGTGCTCCTTCGAGTGTTGGTCCGAAACAGGAAGACTGTGGGGCCACCTCGGGGCAACTCGAGGTCAGGTTTTACTCGTAGGCTGACCTATCCGGTGTGCCCTGAGAACGAGATATGTGCAGCTCCTATCGGGATTTGTCGGCACATCGGGCGGCTTTTCTGGTCTTGTTTTACCATTGTCGAAATTTCTTGTATACCAGGATTCCAAGACTGATCGGGTCTTCCTGGGAGAAGGAATATCCTTCCTTGATCGCGAGAGCTTATCATGGGCTAAGTTGGGACACCCCTGCAGGGTATAAACTTTCGAGAGCCGTGCCGCGGTTATGTGGCAGATGGGAATTTGTTAATGTCCGGTTGTAGATAACTTGACACCAGATCCGAATTAAAACGCATCAACCATGTGTGTAGCCGTGATGGTCTCTTTTCGGCGGAGTCCGGGAAGTGAACACGGTTTTGGGTTATGATTGACGTAAGTAGGAGTTCAGGATCACCTCTTGATCATTGCTAGCTTCACGACCGTTCTGTTTGCTCTCTTCTCGCTCTCTTTTGCATATGTTAGCCACCATATATGCTTAGCCGCTACTGCAACCTCACCACTTTACCCCTTCCTTTCCCATTAAGCTTTGCTAGTCTTGATACCCATGGTTATGGGATTGCTGACTCCTCGTGGCTCACAGATTACTACAACAACAGTTGTAGGTATAGGTTGCGATGATCCTGACGCGAGAGCGATGCTTGCTTGTTGTCAGTTCTTCTTCTTCTTCATCGTTCAGGGGATAGGTTCCAGGTCGGCAGCCTGGGCTAGCAGGGTGGATGTCGTTTGAGTTTCTATTTGTGTTTCATCCGTAGTCGGATGGCGATCTTATGTATGATGTTGTATTCGTGTGGCATTGTATGCCTTTTGTATGCATCCCCATCTATTATGTAATGTTGATGTAATGATATCCACCTTGCAAAAGCGTATCAATATGCGGTTCTATCCTTGGTGGGACCTTCGAGTCTCTTTAGGATAGTATCGCATATTGGGCGTGACAAGTTGGTATCAGAGACTCGACCGACCATAGGAGCCCCCTTGATTGTTGGCCGTTGTTGAGTCTAGAAGAAAACTATTTTGAGTCTTAGGATTATATATATATATCGGAGAGTAGGATTCTTTTTACTCCTCAGTCCCTTCGTCGCTCTGGTGAGGACTCCTGACGTAGATGTTTTGTCTTTCCTCTCCTCAAATTTCACTAAAAAAAATTTAGGATCACGCGGGTATCTTGGAATCGTTCCGATATTTTTGTGACGAGAACATTGTTCTTGGTGCCTCCTGACATTTAGGGGTTGTGGCAGTGTCCCGGGGAGTTGAGCTCCGAGGTGTTGTCGTCGCAATTTTATCGTTGCAGTTCTGGAATACCTGAGTTTTGCCGACATCGAAAATCTCTTTTATGTAGTTGTTGGTGAGATAACCTCGACGCCACCCAGTATTGGGGAGTTTGGGAGTATTGCCATAGCTCGTATAACGGATGCTTTTCGAAGGTTGAGGTACACGATTTCCAGAGTTTTCTTGGTTATGTGCTGACGGATGGATACAGCTGGATGTAGGGATTGTTAGTTTGGGTGAGATATATTGCTTCCCCTGTATCCCCAACACCAGATTGCATAACCAGAAAGTTTCAGGAGTTTATAGGTGGGAATTCAAGTAGCTCCTAGAATATCTTTCCGACAGATGCATGATATGGGACGGGGTAAATCTCTATCATATGTTTGTTTCCGACTTATTCTGCAAGCCAAATCCTTTGTTTTGTTTTATTTGTGGTATTCGAGTTGCTTCGAAGTCAAGTGTTGAATCCATACCTTCTCTAAATGGTGTTCTCATAATGCTATGTGAATACTAATCCTTATTGATCATCGAGGTCGTCATGTTAATTCTTTTCCAACCGGCGTTCTTCTCTTCAAGTGGATCCGATCATTTTCAACATCCGCAAGATCAATTCTAAGTTTTCTCAACGGTGCTTATTTCATCTTCCCCAAGTTGTCTTTGTTTTTCCCCACCCTCCCACCCTTTTCTTCAAGGACTCATTTATTTTAATCAAGTATCCATTTATTCATGTGAAGTCACTTCACTCTTTTTAATCAATGTTCTGATCCGGTGATCCCTCGTGAAGATGCTCACGAGCTTCAAGTTCATCATCCTTCGTCCTTTTTCCTTCTCTAGTGGATCCAATTCAAGCTTTCGATATTCATCATATTCCTTTCCTCGTTTCTAATGCTTTCTCATGCCGATGCACCTCTTAATCATTCACCTCTCGCTATTCATTTGTTTTGGAGTACTGAAGATATCTTGGAAGATTTGTGTTTCCATTCTCAATCCGTTCAAGTTTCTTTTTTGAGGTTGTTATCTCATTCAAGTCATTTAATTCAACCAGTGCAATCTCTCTTTTAAATCGCTCAACGGTGTTTCTTCTGAGTGGGCCCTAACCCACAGGTCTTTTCCTAGGATCTTACCTGACTCTTCGAATTATCAGGAGCGATTCTCAAATTCATTTCCAAGTTTGATGTAAGAATGAATTTTCATCAGTCAGATGTCTTCTTCAAGATCGCTTCCAAATTCTTTTGATCGTTGGTTCAAACTTTCTATTCTTCATTCCGGAGTGCCTCAACAATTTTGGTGGTTCTCATCATAATTTCTCAACATTTAAAGACTGACGAAGAATTTTTCCTAAATCTTGGTCCATTCTCTTGAACATTCAGGATTCTTGATTGTGACAATTCTATTCTTACCATTCAGTGCATTTCATGAGTTGTTTCCATTTCTTCCCTACGAAGGCCATCATTTCGGGTTTATTCATTCTCAGCTTTTAGCTCTTCTTCTCCATATTCTTCCGGTGCATCGCTCAAGTATCCTCTAATCAGTTCATGATCTCTTCGTTCTCATGTATCTAAATCCCCTCAAGTATCTTCATTCGTTTTCCAATTCTTCCCGGTGAATTGTGCCTTTGCTACTTTCATTTTCAATTCTTATGGTGGTTCGTTCGAGATTCCTCTTCCTTTGCTACCGTATCATTTCAGTATTTGTTTCCAATCCCACCGGTGGTTCCATCAATACCTTCTCAAGTTTGCGCTATATCTCTTTTAATCCTTTCTACGAGAATAAGTAGTATGCCAAATCCGTTGCTTGTCATCAATTTAAATTGGTGAAGGATACGCATAACGTAATTCTTATTATTTTTCCATCCAAGTGATCTAGTTTCTACTTTCCATCATTGTTCATCATGTCACATTTCTCGGTTCGAGATGCTCCATCTTTTCTTTTCTGGAGTTCCAAGTTTTTCCGCATTATCTCATCACGAAGCTCCACCTAAACTATTGCAAGGCTTCACCTTGTGTTTTCAACCTCTCTTTCTTTCTATCATTCTTTTATTATCAGAGTTCTTCATGGAGGTTCTACATGGTGCTTCATCAAGGATTTAATTCATTCTTGAATTGTTCTTCAAGATCCTTGTTGGAGGAGTTCGAGCATTCCTCGTCTTACATTCTGAAGTGCAATTCCTTCCATATTATCTTTTGAGGTGGTGTTTTGTCATTCTTGATAATTTCCTTCATGTTTCATTATTCATATGTTGTCAAGAATGAGGTAGTTTAAATCCATCAATCTTTTGTTGGAGTTATATTGGGTTATATCTCACCTACAGCCTTCCCTAAGGAATGTTGCTATTTGTGGTGCTTATCAATGATCCAATTTTCTCCTTCTCATCTCGGTGAAGAAGTTTTTCATCTCTTTGGTGCTCTCAATCAAATCAATGGTTTCCATTAGTGGCCAGTTGTCACCTCATAGTCTCGAGATGTTTTCCATAAGCCCACAACAAGCTTGTGCTTCTCGTTGTTGATTTTCCAACAACTCCGTTCGATTCTTCTTTGCAAGAATGCTTTCCAATTTCACTTGTGGCAAAAGTTTTCATTTTCTTCTCCGTCCATTTATCCCAACAATCTAGCTTCTATTCTTTCGTTCCGGAGGCATTGTGATGTTGCTCTCTTCACCCATCACCTCGTTTTGTCAAGATCACGTTATTTTCTTGCTCATCCATTTAACCGGAGTGTCATGTCTTTTTTTTCAAGTTCTTTTCGTCTTATCAAGTTTTGCCTCTCTTTTCTACCGGATTGCTGTCTGAAATCCTTCTTACCCATTATGCCATTCTTTCAATAGTTCCGGAGGCAGTGTGTTGTTGATTTCATCAAGTATCATCCCATCTTCTCAAGTTCATGTTCTATTCCTTCCATGTTCAACCGAAGTGCTGCCCGAATTCTTCCTTTCTCATCTTATTTTAACCGGAGTGGTTTCGAATTCTATCTTGTCCATTAAACTCTTGATTCATGTCTTTGCAACCTTCAAGTCCTCGTAATGTTCCTTGTTCCTTTTTTCTAATGGATTGTTCGCAATCTCGTTCATCTCTATTGTACTCTTTCTTTTAAATTGCTCAACCTCTCATGGTTCGTGGTTTCACTCGTTCATCAAAGAAGCAACTTTGTTTTACCTCTCCTCGTCCTTTTCCCTCCGGTGCCATCCTAGATCTCGGGACGAGATCCTCTTGTAGTGGTGGAGTGTTGTAACGCCCTGGATACAACTTTCCATATTCGTAACTCCAACTCTTGCCTTTTCCGGAGATGTGTTATGATATTTTCCTTCGTGGTTGGGTTATTGTCGTTTGTTTTGCATTTTGTTCATGCCATGCATCTCATCTCATAGCATCATGTGCATTGCATTCATCCTTATGTTACATGTTACTTTCATGTCGTATGTATCAACCCCTTTGCTATCCCTCTCAAACCTAGCCTTGCACCATCACCTTCTTCTTCCTCTTCTTTTACGTCTTTATGCAAGCAAGTTCTTCCCTGCCCCATTAATGTTCATTCTTTTCATAATGCTAGTACACCATGCCTACACCCTCTCTGCCAATTTTCAGCTCATTTGAAGATGTTTTGGTTGGGTTCAAAAATACCACAAGTTTGAATTATATTCAAACTTGTTTTATTTTTCTACCTCTAAAAATGCCCAAACCAATTATTTCAAATACTACAAAACTCTAGGAGCTTGAGGATATTTTTATATCTGAAAAACTCTTCTCCTAGCCCCCTGGCCATTTCTCCTTTCTTTTTCTCTTTATTTAAATAAACAGAAACTTAAAAGGAAAGAAAAGGACTCACCTTATCCGAAGCCACCTGGGCCTTTTCCCTCCAACCAGCCCACCTCACTTACCTCTTTCAGTCCAGCAAGGCCACCAATGTCGATCCCTCCTGTTCTTCTTCTAGCTTCTGTATGGCAGCTCATCCAGCAGGTCCACATCGACGCTATTGTTGATTTGACGGCCGAAGCTGCTCCCTTCACCCTATAAATCATGCCCCCAACCCTAGGGTTCCCTGGTCACTCCATTTCCCCCTCCTCCTTCTCCTGCCGCCGCCAGGTGAGACCTCTCCATGCAATAGCCGTTGCCATGGCCGGGAGGAGCGCAAGCTCGTCCCCGGCTTGTACGCCTCCGTCCTCTGCGTTTCTGCCACGGGGAGAGAGTCACGGCACTCAACGTCGTCTCCTTCATCCACGCACGCGTCCATGAGCCTCAGATCAACCTCCCCGATGACCTCTGCTTCCCCGAGCTCGTTCGACTCCTCCGAGCCCCTCTACGTGAGCAGTCGCGCTTCCCTGTACCTTTTTCTCGTTGGTTGCCTCCTCTGTCGCCGGTTCCTTGCATGCCTGATGGTTCCTCCGTCGTCACTTTGGTCACCGGCAAGGTTGCTATGCTTCCACTATTTCTTCAGCGCACGCAGCGCCTTGTCTGCAACTCGCGCGCATGCACCAGGGCGGCAGGGCCTGCCCAGCTTCTTGTTCACCGTAGGTCTCTGCCCCGAGTCGAGCTCCTGCTCGTGCCCGAGCGCACGCACGCACGCACATGACTTCGGCAAGAAGCTGCCGCTCACTCGCACACAGCCTCGTCAGTTTCCGCACCCCCCCCCCCCGCCGGTGATCTGCTGCACCTGCAGCCGCTGCTTGCTCCCGCCGCCGGCAAGCATCACTGGGCATCCATGGCCGTAGTTGTGGCCATGCCTCACCACAGCTCCTACCCACGCCCAACCGAGCCAACACCCGCACGCGCGCACCCACACCACATCCCCGCACGCTCGCCGTTGCTCTGCTGCGGCAGCAGCCGCCATTTCACTCGCCATCGACGCCGGCGAGCAGCATGTTTTCATGGAAATCAAGGCCTGGCCCTTGATTTTGTTCATATAGCGTGGCGCCTTAGCTTTGGACACATGCACACTCTGGGTGCAGTGGCTAGCGCTGCTCGTTTGTATCTTGGAGGTCAACAGATCAAATCCCCATGGTTGCTACTTTTTTCTGTAATTTTTGCTTACACAGATTAACAGCCCTCGACTTGTTTCATATACAGTCGAGCCTCTAGCAGAACACTGGCACTGATCCATCCAACTGCCTAGCGCAAGCAATCCAAATCCAGGAGGTTCAGGGATCGATCCCTAGTTCTCCCAGTTCCCTTTTTTTGTCTCTGCTTCTCTGTTTTGATTCCAGCACACACACCCATAGCCGGTTGGGCCCGATCCCACTTCTAGGCCGCTGCACTCTAATGATTCTGGCCCGTGCATATTACTTTTCCCAGTCTGTGTATTTTAGCATTTTCCAATGCATTCTTATTTACATAAAATGCCATGATTTTAAATTACTCACAGCTAAATAACCTACATCGGATTTAAACATGTCATATATGTAACTTGCTCAGTTTTTCATGCACTTTCGTAATATGCTATTTTCATCCATGTTTAAAATGTTTAAACTTGCTGTTTGCATTATTTTTCTAAAATGCCATGTTGAAATGATTTATTTCATAACTAAATAACCGTAGCTCCATTTTAAATGTTCTTTATATGTAAATGGGGTGGAAAAATGCCTAGTTTAACTTGGTGCACTTACTTTTGCTATTTAACAACTCTAAAATATGGTTTAGGCAGAACAGGAGCAAATTTGAAATATGGACATGAGGATTTTCCGGAATTGTTGTTTGTTGTTCCGGTCTCATTTAAACTTGACTAGATAGGTAGTTTAATTATGCTTCACCTCTTGCCATGCTTAACAACATTTAACATTGTTTGGTAGCTTAAACGAGATTAAACTAAATATGTCAATGTGGTGTTTTGTCAATAGGCAACTCGTTGCTTATTGAGCTCCACTTAACCTATAGTATTGTTTGTTGCACTATGCCATGCCATGCCTCATTAAACCGGTCATGCATCATACTTGTTTATGCATCATGCCATGTTTATGCTTGTGCATTTACCATGTTGTTTGTTTCTTTTCCGACGTTGCTTCTTAGTTCCGGTAATGTTGCGATTGTGAGGATTCGTTCGACTACTCCCGTTCATCTTCTTCATGGACTCGTTCTTCTCCCTAGCGGGATTTCAGGCAAGATGACCATCACCTTGGATCTCGTTACTATCATTGCTATGCTAGTTGCTTCGTTCTATCGCCATGCTGCGCTTCTTATCACTTGTTCTTCAAGCCTTCCCAAATTGCCATGTCAGCCCCTAACCTTTTCACCCTTCCCAGCAAACCATTGCTTGGCTATGTTACAGCTTTGCTCAGCCCCTCTTATAGCATTGTTAGTTGCAGGTGAAGTTGAAGATTGCTCCATGATGGACAGGGCTATGTTGGGATATCACAATACCTTTTATTTAATTAATGCATCTATATACTTGGTAAAGGGTGGAAGGCCCGGCCTTATGCCTGATGTTTTGTTCCACTCTTGCCGCCCTAGTTTCCGTCATATCGGTGTTATGTTCCTGGATTTTGCGTTCCTAACACGGTTGGGTGATTTATGGGACCCCCTAGACAGTTCGCTTTGAATAAAACTCCTCCAGCAAGGCCCAACCTTGGTTTTACCATTTGCCTCACCTAACCCCTTTTTCCCTTGGGTTTCCAGAGCCCGAGGGTCATCTTTATTTAACCCCCCCCCCCCGGGCCAGTGCTCCTTCGAGTGTTGGTCCGAAACGGGCAGACTGCGGGGCCACCTTGGGGCAACTCGAGGTCTGGTTTTACTCGTAGGCTCACCTATCCGGTGTGCCCTGAGAACGAGATATGTGCAGCTCCTATTTGGATTTGTCGGCACATCGGGCAGCTTTGCTTGTCTTGTTTTACCATTGTTGAAATGTCTTGTAAACCGGGATTCCGAGACTGGTCGGGTCTTCCTGGGAGAAGGAATATCCTTCGTTGATCGCGAGAGCTTATCATGGGCTAAGTTGGGACGCCCCTGCAGGGTATAAACTTTCGAGAGCCATGATCGCGGTTATGTGGCAGATGGGAATTTGTTAATGTCCGGTTGTAGATAACTTGACACCAGATCCGAATTAAAACGCATCAACCGTGTGTGTGGCCGTGATGGTCTCTTTTCGGCGGAGTCCGGGAAGTGAACACGGTTTTGGGTTATGATTGACGTAAGTAGGAGTTCAGGATCACCTCTTGATCATTGCTAGCCTCACGACCGTTCTGTTTGCTCTCTTCTCGCTCTCTTTTGATTATGTTAGCCACCATATATGCTTAGCCGCTGCTGCAACCTCAGCACTTTACCCCTTCCTATCCCATTAAGCTTTGCTAGTCTTGATACCCATGGTTATGGGATTGCTGAGTCCTCGTGGCTCACAGATTACTACAACAACAGTTGTAGGTACAGGTTGCGATGATCATGACGCGAGAGCGATGCCTTCTTGTTGTCAGTTCTTCTTCTGCTTCATCATTCAGGGGATAGGTTCCAGGTCGGCAGCCTGGGCTAGCAGGGTGGATGTCGTTTGAGTTTCTGTTTGTGTTTCATCCGTAGTCGAATGGTGCTCTTATGTAAGATGATGTTGTATTCGTGTGGCACTATATGCCTTTTGTATGTATCCCCATCTATTATGTAATGTTGATGTAATGATATCCACCTTGCAAAAGCGTATCAATATGCGGTTCTATCCTTGGTGGGACCTTCGAGTCTCTTTAGGATAGTATCGCATATTGGGCGTGACATGATGTCATGTGCTTGTCTCGACGTCTGTCGTCGCTACCGCGATGACATCCGCCTCGACTCATATTACGCTAAGACAGGGTGGTGGTGGTGTCACAGGTTTTTGTCGGCGTCCATCATCGCTACCGCGGTGGTTTCTGTCAACGCTACTGTGACGACGTCGCCTCGACTCGCGTGAGCCTAAGATAGACAGGGTGGGAGTGGTCTCATGTGCTCGTATCGGCGTCCGTCGCCGCTACCGCGACGACGTCCACCTCGACTCGCGTAACCCAAATATAGACAAGGTGGCAGTGGTGTTAGGTGCTCGTCTTGGTGTTCGTCGTCGCTATCGCGACGACATCCGCCTCCACTCGCGTTACCCCAAGATAGACAGGCTGGCAGTGTTGTCACATTCTCGTCTCGTCGTCTGTCGTCGCTATCGCGACGACGTCCGCCTCCACTCGCGTTACCATTAAGATATGGTGGTTGTGGTGTCACGTCCTCGTCTTGGCATCCTTTGTCGCTACCACGACGACGTCTGCCTCAACTCGCGTAACCCTAAGATAGACAGGGTGGAAGTGGTGCCACGTGCTCGTCTCGGCGTCCTTCATCACTACCACGACGACGTCCGCCTAGACTCGTGTTGTAGCTCGGATGCAAGAGGACACTGCCAGACGGGAACAACTTCAAACCCGAGGTGTGGCGTAAAAGATAACATGGCATTCATAAAGGACGAGAACCTAAAGGGGCTCCTCGGATACCCGACGTGTAAACTCTTCAGACTCACTTCGGCGATCCTAAAGATCAAAGATGATATGATTTGTTGAACCAGTTTTTAAGACCGACGACCAAAGATGAAGAACAGTTCAGAAGACCACCTCGAATCGCGTAACCCTAAGATAGACAGGGTGGCAGTGGTGTCACGTGCTCATCTCGGCGTCCGTCGTTGCTACCGCGACAACGTCTGCCTCGACTCACGTTACCCTAGGATAGACAGGGTGGAAGTGGTGTCACATGCTCGTCTCGGTGTCCGTCACTACTAATGCGACTATGTCTGCCTCGACTCACGTTACGCTAAGAAATGGTGGCAGTGGTGTCACGTGCTCATCTCGGTGTCCGTCGTTGCTACGGCGACTACGTCCACCTCGACTCGCGTTACGCTAAGGCAGGACGATGGTGGTGTCATGTGCTCGTCTCGGGGTCCGCCGTCGATACCGCGATGATGTCCGCCTCGACTTGCGTGACCCTAAGATACACAGGGTGGCCATGGTGTCACATGCTCCTCTCGGCATACGTCATCGCTACGCGACGATGTCCGCCTCGACTCGCGTGACCCTAAGATAGACAGGGTGGGAGTGGTGTCACGTGCTCATCTCGGTGTTTGTCATTCCTACCGTGATGATGTCCGCCTCGACTCGCGTTACGCTAAGACAAGGTGGTGGCGGTGTCACATGCTTATCTTGGCGTCCGTCGTCGCTACCACGATGGTGTCTGTCGTCCTATCAGGATGACGTCCGCCTCGACTCACGTGGCCCTAAGATAGACAGGCTGGCAGTGGTGTCACGTGCTCGTCTTGGCGTCCGTTGTTGCTACCGCGATGACGTCCGCCTCGACTCGCGTTACCCTAACATAGACAGGGTAGTAGTATGGTCACGTGCTCGTCTCGGCGTCTGTCGCTGCTACCGCTACGACATCCGCCTCGACTCGCCTAACCCTAAGATAGATAGGGTGGTAATGGTGTCACTTGTTCATCTTGGCGTCCGCCGTTGCTACCGCGACGACGTTCTCCTCGACTCGCCTTAACCTAAGATAGACACGGTGGCAGTGGTGTCACGTGCTCGTCTAGGCATCCGTCGTCGCTATTGCGACAACGTCCGCCTCCACTCACGTGACCCTAAGATAGACAGGGTGGCAGTTGTGTCACGTGCTCGTCTCGGTGTCTGTCGTCGCTATTGCAACGACGTCCGCCTCGACTCACGTGAGCCTAAGATGGACAAGGTGGTCGTGGTGTGACATGCTCATCTTGGTGTCCGTCGTCGCTACTGCGACTACGTCCGCCTCGACTTGCATGACCCTAAGATAGACACGATGGCTGTGTTGTTACGTGCTCCTCTTGGCGTCCGTCATCGCTACCACGACGACGTCCGCCTGGACTCGCGTGACCCCAAAATAGACAGGGTGGCAGTGGTGTCATGTACTCGTCTCCGCATCTGTCGTCGCTACTGTCGGTGTCAAAACCGGAGGATCTCGGGTAGGGGGTCCCGAACTGTGCGTCTAAGGTCGATGGTAACAGGAGACGGGGGACACGATGTTTACCCAGGTTCGGGCCCTCTCTATGGTGGTAATACCCTACTTCCTACTTGATTGATCTTGATGAATATGAGTATTACAAGAGTTGATCTACCACGAGATCATAATGGCTAAACCCTAGAAGTCTAGACAATGGGATTATGATTGTGTCCTGTGGACTAAACCCTCCAGTTTATATAGACACTGGAGGGGACTAGGGTTTTACAAAGTCGGTTACAGAGAAAGGAATCTACATATTCGAATCGCCAAGCTTGCGTTCCATGCAAAGGAGAGTCCCATACAGACACTGGAAGAAGTCCTCTATCTTGTATCTTCATAGCCCAACAGTCCGGCCCATGTGAATAGTCCGACCGTCCGAGGACCCCTTAATCTAGGACTCCCTCATTAGTCCTCGAACCAGGCTTCAATGACGAGGTGTCTGGCGCGCAGATTGTCTTCGGCATTGCAAGGTAAGGTCCTTCTCCAATTACTTCAGAGTACCTGACTTAAAGAGCAAGATCCGGCTTTTCATTTAATGTCACGCTCATCCCCTTCTATACCTTCATGATTTTACCTTCCATGTGTCGAGCGAATACGAGAGGTCGGGGCATTTTTGCACATACCACCCTGACCATGAGAGAAAATTGTATATCTAAAGAGATGGGGATCTTCAGATCCAATCCACACCATCTCCGCCAAACGAGGAATCTTCAGAGCTCGTCACCAGAAACCACCCCAACATGGCCAGCGCTCCCATCACTTCCTCCCGACCCTACGGCCCCAAAAAGGGCGATTGGGAAAAGTGCTCCTTATCCCATAACCAACTAGTGAAGCTGCAGACACAGGGATTTCTTTCCCCCACAGATCTAGTCCCCGTTCGAGCCGGATTGGCTTCCTTCGGCGGTGGGGAGCAGGCGGAGAATTTCCCCAACCCATCCAGGGAGGAACGAGTATGCTTTGTTCCCTACTTGCTGAGAGGTGTCGGATTTCCAATCCATCCATTCCTCCAAGGTCTACTAGAGTATTATGGCCTCGAACTGCAGAATTTCATTCTTGCCTCTATCCTGCATATTGCGTGTTATGTTTCTCTTTGCGAGCTATTCCTGGGTTGCGAGGCCCATTTTGAGTTATGGAAGAAGCTATTCTACCTCGTCCCTTGTAATCAAGAGGGGTCAATATTTCAAGTGGGCGGCGCCGAAATATGGCGCACCACCGGGACCGGATATCTGTCCGACATGCCGAAGAAGGCATCCGAAGAATGGCCTTCCGAATGGTTCTATATTGAAGACGTCTCCCTTCCCGACCCAGTCCGAATAGGTCTTCCTGAATTTTGAAGTGCTCCATTGAAGAAACACCTCAGCTGGCGTCCCTAGAGCCTTAGGGAGGAAGATAGCATGGAAGTCCGTCAATTGATGAGCAAGATAAAGACGCTCGCTCCGGCCGGATTGTCAATAGTCGAGGTCATGGCGATATCCATAATACAAGGGGTTCAGCCAGTCCAATACCGAGGGCATCCTATGTGGCACTTCAACTGAGAAGATGACGCCACCCGCTGCGGTCGGAAGGGTCCGGCTACTCCTACCGCTTTGGTGAAAATACTATCCGGATTATACAAAGGGGAGAAAGTTGAGTTCATCCGCATTAAGCCTAGAGATGGATTTTCCATGTACAACCCTCCCAGCTGGATTTTCCATCCCACTACTCAATTTACTCCCTGAGTCAGTTTCCACAAATATTAATCCGTCCATTTGAAACAGGAATGGCGGAAGATCACCAAGGAGTTCCACAGTCCCGCACCACAGCTAGAGGACCACAACCGGGCCCTTGACCCCGGATTCACAAAAGATCCAGATATATTCGTGGAGCTCGGGGATGGAGTGTTCTACCAGGCGAGCCACGACGGCACAGAAGTGGCCATCACTGCTGACTATCCCGGCTTTCTCCCTGCCTCGCATGTAAGTAACCAGGAGACTTATCCTTTGAAAGAATTTCCTCTTTCCGCCTCACCCACTGCACTATCTTATGCTCTAAAGGGGAGGCGATCGGTGTGCCATGCTACACTTGAGGCGACTCACAAGAAGGTTGCGCCTATGCCGGGCAGGCCTTCGAAGAGGAAGGCAAATAGAAGCACGGCCAAGCCTTCATCAAAGAGGTATGGTTTCTTAAATTTGTTCCTTGGCTGTCACATTGAAGTGTACGCTATCCGTTGTGTCTTATCAGGAAAAACATTCGCCGGACTATGTCCGCGGATCCTGCCGGTCACGCTTCCACTAGCTAGATTCCGGACCCTGTCTCAAGTACTGGGGCTGACACAGGAGTGACACCGAATTGTCCTTCTGCAGAGGAGTCGGATGATGTATCCATCACAAACTCTGAAGTGGAGAGCGCCATGAATCATCGGCGCCGGCGGGCCACTCTTCGTGACTCTGGTTTTTCAGGAGAGGCTTTCAACGCCTTCAACTCGGGTGATGCATACATCCGAGCTGCTCGAGATGGACTTACCAGAGCCACAGACCAGTATTTGAAAGATATGCGGGTAAGTACACATGTGTACCAAACTGATAATCATATACCAGTAGCCCCCGAGACTTGAAACAGTTGACACAACTGATTTAAGGATCATTGTACAACCAGGTGCTTACAAAGCAGAACAGCTTGTTGTCTCAAGAGCTGGAAAAGTGTCAGGCCCAGCTAGCTGCTGCTACCGCCGAACTGGAGAAATCCAAGAAGGCAGTATCTGGTAATGTTTCCCTCTACCAAGAAAACATACTCATATACCAGGAGTACTAATACATGTGCATATCTTAGGCAGAGTCATCAGATCGTCCGGGAGTGGCACCAGAAGTCGCACTAGCGGGAGGTCCAGGAGTTCAAAGGCAACTGGTCACGGGCGAACGTATACTGACACTGGTCAGGGAGGAGAAAAACAAACTCCAAGATTCCCACAACAAGCTAGCCGAAGAGCTAGAAGATGTGCGGGCCCAGCTGGCGGACTCCGTGAAAGAGAATAAGAAGCTACGAGGCGGCATATTTAGTATGTGTTTAAACTTACCGCTGCATAATTCGGCTAGGGAAGGAACTGACAGAATTATGTCTGTAGGTATGCTGACGAGCCGTCCCGAAGAGGAGGTGTCCGGCTCTTCGAACTATCTGCTACAAGAGCTGTCACAAATGCACAAGCGAGCTCGGCGGGTGATACGGAGTATTGCCAAGGCCTTGTGGCCATCCGACTCCCCTCCAGGAAGTATGGAGGAGTTGGTACAGCTATTGAAAGGAGCGCGGCGGCACTTCCGATTATGGAAGATATCGGCATGCCAGGAAGGCGCGCGAGAGGCCTGGGCCATGGTGAAAACATGGTATACCAAAGCTCGATCCGAATCACATGGCCCGGGTCGGACCTTTAGGGTCAGATGGAAAAGAAATTACCATTAGTTTGGTATACAACAAGGTACAAGTAGCCGCTAAGTATTCCCAACAGGATTGTAGGCTAGATAGCATGTTAGATGGCATAGAGGAAGAAGTTTGTGAGTCTAAGTGACTATGTACTTCAATTGACAAATTATGTCTCTAGCTGAATTGTAAAATGATTGTCATGGCAGACCTTTTCGCTTCGACCTCTGGACCCGAAGGTGCGGAGTGCTTCCGAATACCCACTCGGTAATGTAGACTGGGGTATGCGTGGAAACCAGACGTCGGGTTCATAGTTGCTTGTACAGAGAAGTATCTGGCTAGCTATGTTATATTACATTTTGATCGTAATTAACATCTTCCAGAGAGAATAGTTCCGTTAGGGGTTCCTTTCCCTGGGTTAACATGCGTTAATGTGCACGTCCGGACTATGATTGAAAAAATCACAGCATACGTAACATCTGGGGGTTCATAGTGTAACGAGTAAAGAACATCTTTAGTCCGCCGACAGAATATTTCCTTAAGAACGCTAGCTTTCGGCTTCACCCAGTCTGAGGTACACATCCAGATGACCCGGCAGTAACAATCGCAGAGGTGCTCCCTTTATGCCCTAGCCATACTAACGGGAACGTAGGGCATAAGCACAAAAGCTAGGCAACCCTGCTTGGCCAAAACTTAAGTCATATCGATGCATATAATGGCGAAGAAAAGGTACATATGCAGAAAAGACACATATGTGGTGAGCTTGATGCTTGGCAAAATAATAATAATAATTAACTTCTGTACAAGAAACCCCCAGGTATAATGGACGTACATATTTGAGAATATGTGCGTTGTAGTTGTACGGCTTAGCCGCACGAGAGCTTTATGTCTTAAAAAAGGGAAATGGGAAAAGAGAGGAAAATAAATAATGGGAACAAAAGTGAAAAAGGAGAAGAACGAAGAGTCTGGCGCTAGGCATTGACCACGTCACAAGTTACGACCTGCATCGGCATGGCTGCACCGTTGCTTCTTCGAGCCGATGTCGATCACGCCGAACTACTTCACACCTCGGCTGACATGGCAGCTTCAACATCTCCTTACCGACCTGCTCCGTCACCTCGTCTAGACCGGGGGCTTGGCCATCCCTTCATCAACCTACTCTGGAGACTTCGTCACGTTAGCTTGACCGGGGGCTTTGCCTCGGTGAGCCAACCTTTACTAGCATTGCCATGCTGTCGCTTCACCGCCCATCAGGCAATGGGTGTGCGGATCGAGTCCCAATTTTGGGAGTCACTTTTCTTCGGACTTCTATAACAAATAAACCAGGTGCTATTAATCCTAGTAATTTTTGCTTGTTTGGGTTTATTTTTCCCAAGGAATTATTACTCTGGTTTGTTCCATCATCCATACACAGGTCTATCAAATGGTGGCCGCATTAGCAATGGTCGTGTGGTGGTTCGGTAGTTTCCGTACATAGTTCGGCGCATGCCGCATCCGGAACTCGGACCGACCTATGAATTCAGGCCTTGCCACGCCTATACCGCATCACACCGACGCCCGGCATCGACATTGACTTTGGCGCCAGGCCACATATCTTTAACTAAATCATTTTGCGTAAATTAATTACGCGAGGATTTTATATATTTATATTATTATTGTTGGCATGCACTATTTTACATGTGCAGGAAATGGACTTCGACTCCGTCACGTGGTCTCTTCGGCAAACCGAAGCCGTCATCCCAAAGGCATGAATCAGCTCGCGTGACCACCTTGTTGGTCATGTTGCCATACCGACTTGTTCGGTTGCCTCGGGGACTTTGGCATCGCCGAGAGAGCTCTACCTCATCAAGTGTTCGGCGCACAAGCCATATTTCTTTTATTATTCACTTTGCATAAATTATTTATTATGCAATATTTTTTAAATTTATTATTATTACTATTATATCCGGTTTGCTCTAATTTTGTGCACAGGTAAATGATTCGGGTTGGGCAGTGTTGTCACCTCGGCGTACTGACATACCACGTCACCTTGGCTGGACAGGGGGCTTCATCAACACTTCATTAACCCACGCCGGGGATCTTGGCATCACTCTGCCGACCTGCATTGGTCGTGCTTTGTCACCACTTCGGAGTGTCGACTCTTCGCTCCGCCACCTCGGGACCAGCTTGGGGGATGGAACCTTGTCCCACATCAAGCTCGGACCGCGTCATCAATGCCGAAAACATTAACCAGCTAAGTCGCTTTCATGCTCAAAGTTTTAAATTTTTAACTTGTGCTCAGTTCGACCATGCTCACATACATCGTTCGTTAAAAGAAACTCCCCTTACCCATGATAACTGGGTGCTCTTAAAATTTACACGAGTCGTTCTATAATAACGTGTATCTTCTTGGTCGTTGCAAAGTCTTTTTCTACCGCTCCTTTTTTGACTTGAGTGCATGGTCAATAGCCGGATAGCCTAGCTTCTCTCTAAAGCCGCTAGAGTTTAGTTCACTAAACTGGCCTTGGAGAAGCACTCCGCCTTCGGGATAAGGAGCTTGAAGCCGTAGGCTGACCCGCTTGAAGTCTTGAGATCGGATGTGTCATGTTAAAGCACGACAAAAGCACAATTTTTTTAAAAGGACCAATTTCCAGATTGGCACCAAAATCTCGGTTTCGTCCGGACGTCAAGCTTTTACACAAGTTTTTGGCTTTTCGAGCCTATGGCACTTTTAAACTTTTTGTGTGTTTCCAGCATAAGTCTCGTAGTGCAACGCGAGACACCTTTAGAGATTCTGCAAAAACATTCTCGGATAATGCTATATATGCATCGGTTTCGACTTGTGTCTTTGGTCAATAGTTGTGTTGCCTGGCTCCTGTGCTTGCCTCCTACGTTCCGCTCTGTTCAGCTAGGTGTGCAAAGGGAGAACCACTGCGATTGTGCTTCCAGCTCACATGGTTAAGCACCTTAGTGGAGAAAGCCGAAAACTGACTGTCACAGTAATCGTAAACTGGTCTGCGATCCGATGACAGTGTTAACTAATGGGCCGTTCATAACACTGGCCGAAGTGTTTACGGCTTGACCTCAGCCATCGCCAAACACTAACCAGGGGCTAGTAGCTGGCCTCCCAACTTTAAGCTCCTATGACTAAGTGAAAGTTATCAAGCTCGCATATCTGATTGTCTTGTTTCTGCTAACACAAGCGCCTATGGGCACCGAGACATCGTCTCAGGGTTGTCTTGTTACTGCGGAAACACCCTGTGTAGCATCTACAAAGGGGTAGAAGCCAACGATGGGCCACTTTTAGATTATAAAAAGTCGCAACAGAATCAAAATAAACATATATCAACAGTGTTCGTATTCATTATACAAGTGTTGCATTCCATAATTATCGTTATAAAGCCATGAATATGCATCAATATGACTTAAGATTTTGGCCAAGCTGGGTTGCCTGGCTCCTGTGCTTACCCCTACGTTCCCGATTGTTCAGCTAGATGGTAAAGGGAGCACCTTTGTGATTGTTACTACCGGGTCATCCAGGTTAGTACCTCAGACTAGGTGAAGCCGAAAGCTAGCCATCTTAAAGGATATAATTGGTCGACAAGGACGGACCTGAAAATTTCTGGTTCATCATGGACCACAGAGTTCGGGAACTTTCCCCTATCTAAATCCTCAATATTTTTCTCCCGCATTGATCGGAGGTGAGGTTTCATGATCATGCTTAGCATGACAACCCAACGAAAGGAACCGATAGCGGGACTATTTTCTTTGGAAGACATTGCTTATGTTAAACAGCAATATAACATTCTCTCCACATACCTTTGTCTATAAAACCATATAACCAGGTTGCCTTGTTTGCCGTAAATCTTTGCCCTCATAAAGGCTTTATAAAGTAGGACAAACACTTCCCGGCTACTGGCCAAGGGGGTTGAAGCCGATGGTCAGTCAACAAAGTGTTGTACAATGTGGATCCGAGCATTAATGATGTAAAGTACTTGGATACATAGAATCATTACACATAAAAATTGCGAGTAAAATTCATTTACTGCAATCCATCTTTTAAACCCCTTGGGGCCTACCTTGGCGAGCTCGGATTTCGACCAGCTCTAAGCTCCTTTAAGAGATCTTTATTCTCTTTCCGAGAAGTTTGTGTTAAACACAACAAAATTTTCTGTCAAACGGATATCGATCCTTAATTCTACCACCCGTGCCCACATCAAGACTCGGCGGCTACTAGGCTTGGGGGCTATTGGGCTTCGTGCCCATTATTTATAAACATTAAACGGGCACATCGATCCCCTGATCTGGTGTTGCCACCCGACCAGTGTCTCGGGGGCTACTGCATTGCTTATTCAATGCAGAGAATTCAAAGTGCTCAGTGTTCGGCATGACCGAACCATGAGCAAGCGCGTCTTCGGACAACAACAAGTACCATCTGGGACTTATCCAGCATCAAGCTAATATATCATGGCAACTTCTCACAACCCTTTCTCAGGGGCCTGTCCGCCGATCATTATTTCTAATATATTACACTGCGTTTCTATTCCTACGTATGTTGCCGAGCTAGGAGTTGATCCTCAGACCAATTTTGCAAATCGACCTGAGTCTTAGGGGCTACTAGGATCAACAGTATTATGTTTTACTTTAGGTGCATCTCAGGTTTTAGACCGACACACACCTTGAGGGCTACTGGATATACATATACTGGCTATACATCTCGGCACAGAATAAATTGCACCAATTAAAAATATTCACAAAAAATCAGCCCGCGGTCGGGGTAGTGCATCACCTCGGAAGCAGTCTGGCATAAAGCTCGGGCGCCAGTGGCTGGCTACATAGAGGGCATTTCCGGTATTAAGCTCAGTTGAATTCGTTCACTCTTTTAAAAGACCAAGGTAGTTTACGACACCTCGGACGCTGACCATCATTGGAGCTCGGAAGTGGTCTGGCATAAAGCTCGGATTCAAATGGCTCGTTCCATAGAGAACTATTCAGCGTTAAACTCGGATAACCTTCTTCAAACTTTTTCAAGCCAAGGTGATCTATGACACCTGGGATATAATCCGGCTTTGGAGCTCGGATACAGTCCGGTGTTGGATCTCGGATATAGTCCCGTATTGGTGCTCGGCTGCAAAAGATATCTCGAATGCAGTCCAGCGTTGGAGCTCGGATGCAAAAGGACACGCCGCACGGGAACAACTTCAAACCCGAGGTGTGGCGTAAAAAATAACAAGGCATTAATAAAGGGTGAGAACTTAAAGGGGCTCCTCAGATACCCGACGTCTAAACTCTTCGGACTCACTTCGGTGATCCTCAAGATCGAAGATGAGATGATTTGTTGAACGAGTTTTCAAGACCGACGACTGAAGATGAAGAACAGTTCGGAAGAATCGAGGAGTGTCCCCAACTTGAAGACCAGTTATGACATTCGCCTTGACTCGCGTAACCCTAAGACAGACAGGGTGGCAGTGGTGTCACGTGCTTGTCTAGGCATCCGTCGTTGCTACCGTGACAATGAACGCCTCGACTCGCGTTACCCTAAGATAGACAGGGTGGCAGTGGTGTCACATGCGCGTCTCGGTATCCATCATCACTAACGCGATGACGTCCGCCTCGACTCGCGTTACACTAAGAAAGGGTGGTAGTGGTCTCACATGTTCGTCACGGCGTCCGTCGTGATGTCACGTGCCCTAGGATACACAGGGTGGTAGTGGTGCCACATGCTTATCTCGGCGTCCGTCGTCGCTACCACGGTGGTGTATGTTGTCCTACCGCAATGATGTCCACCTCGACTCGCGTGACCCTAAGATAGACAGGGTGGCAGTGGTGGCAAGTGCGCGTGTTGGCGTCTGTCCTTGCTACCGCGATGACGTCTGCCTTGACTCGCGTAACTCTAACATAGACAGGGTGGCAGTACTGTCACGTGCTTGTCTCGGCCTCCGTCGTTGCTTCTGCTACGACGTACGCCTCGACTCACGTAACCCTAAGTTAGATAGGGTGGCAGTGGTGTCACGTGCTCGTCTCGGCGTCCATCGTTGCTACCGCAACGACGTCCGGCCCGACTCGCGTTACCCGAAGATAGACACGGTGGCAGCGGTGTCACGTGCTCGTCTAGGCGTCCACCGTCGCTATCGCGATGACGTCCGCCTCCACTCGCGTTACCCTAAGGCAGGGTGGTAGTGGTGTCACATGCTCGTCTCGGCGTCCGTCGTCGCTATCACGATGACGTCCACCTCGACTCACGTTACCTTAAGACAGGGTGGCAATGGTGTCACGTGCTTGTCTCTGCGTCTGTCGTAGCTACCGCGATGACATCCGACTCAACTCGCGTAACCCTAAGATAGACACGGTGGCAGTGGTGTCAAGTGCTCGTCTCAGACTTTGTCATCGCTACCGCGACGACATCCGCCTCGACTCACGTAAACCTAAGATAGATAGGGTTGCAGTGGTGTCACATGCTCGCCTTGGCGTCTGTCGTCGCTACCGCGACAACGTCCACCTCGACTCGCGTGATCCAAAGATGGCAAGGGTGGTAGTGGTGTCACATGCTCATCTCGGCATCCATCTTTGCTACCACGACGACGTCCGCCTTGACTCGCGTGACCCGAAGATAGGCAGGGTGGCAGTGGTGTCACGTGATCGTCTCAGCATCCGTCGTCACTACCGTGACGATGTCCGCCTCAACTCGCGTGACCCTAAGATAGACAGGGTGGCAGTGGTGTCACGTGCTCATCTCGGCGTCCTTCATCGCTACCATGACAATGTCCGCCTTGACTCGCGTGACCCTAACATAGATAGGGTGGCAGCGGTGTCACATGCTCGTCTCGGCGTCTATCATCGCTATCGCGACGACATCCGCCTCAACTCGCGTGACCCTAAGATAGATAGGGTGGCAGTGGTGGCACGTGATCCTCTCGGCGTCTATCATCGCTACTGCGACGACGTCCACCTCAACTCATGTGACCCTAAGATAGACAGGGTGGCAGTGGTGTCACGTGCCCGTCTCGGCATCTGTCGTCGCTACAGCCATGACATCCACCTCGACTCGCGTGACCCTAAGATAGACAGGGTGGCAATGGTGTCACATGCTCATCTCGGTGTCAGTCGTTGCTACAGTGACGACGTCTGCCTCGACTCGTGTGAGCCTAAGATAGAAAGGGTGGCAGTGGTGTCACGTGCTCGTCTCGGTTTCCATCGTCGCTACTCCGCCTCGACTCGCGTGGCCCTAAGATAGACAGGGTGAACCTGGCGTCACGTGCTCCTCTCGGCGTCCGTCATTGCTACCGCGACGATGTCCACCTCGACTCTCGTGACCGTAAGATAGACAGGGTGGCAGTGGTGTCACGTGCTCGTCTTAACGTCTATCGTCGCTACCATGACGACGTCTGCCTTGACTTGTGTTACACTAAGACAGGGTGGCGATGGTGTCACATGCTTGTCTCGGTGTCCGTCATCGCTACTGAGGTGGTGACTGTCGTTGCTACCGCGACGATGTCTGCCTGGACTCGCGTGACCCTAAGATAGACAGGATGGCAGTGGTGTCACGTGCTCGTCTCCGCGTCCGTCACCGCTACCGCGACGACGTCCTCCTCGACTCGCATAACCCAAATATAGACAAGGTGGTAGTGGTGTCACGTGCTCGTCTCGGTGTCCATTTTCGCTACCGCGATGACGTCCGCCTCGACTGGCGTAACCCTAAGACAGACAGGTTGGCAATGGTGTCACGTGCTCATCTCGGCATCCGTCATTGCTATCACGACAACATCCGCCTCCGCTCGCGTTACCCCAAGATAGACAGGGACGCAGTGTTGTCACATGCTTGTCTCGGCGTCCATCGTCGCTATCACGACGACGTCCGCCTCCACTCGCGTTACCCTAAGACAGGTTGGCTGTGGTGTCATGGGCTCGTCTCCGCGTCCATCGTCTCTACCGTGACGACGTCCGCCTCAACTCGCGTAACCCTAAGATAGACAGGGTCGCAGTGGTGTCACGTGCCCGTCTCGGTGTCTGTCATTGCTACCACGACGACGTCCGCCTCAACTCGCGTAACCCTAAGATAGACAGCGTGGCAGTGGTGTCACGTGCTAAGCCCCACGTCCGTCATCGCTAACGCGACGACGTCCGCTTTGACTTGTGTTACCCTAAGATAGACAGGGTGGCATTGGTGTCATGTGCTCGTCTCGGCGTCCGTCGTTGCTTCCGCGATGACATCTGCCTCAACTCGCGTAAGGCTAAAATAGACAGGGTGCAAGTGGTGTCACAGCTCGTCTCGGCGTCCGTCATCACTACCGTGATGACGTCCACCTCGACTTGCGTTACCCTAAGATAGACAGGGTGGCAGTGGTGTCACATGCTCATATCGGTGTCCGTTGTCGCTAATGCGATGACGTCCGCCTAGACTCGGGTTGGTGCTCTGCTGCAAAAGATATCTCTAATGCAGTCCGGCGTTGGAGCTCGGATGCAAGAGGATACCGCCGCAAGGGAACAACTTCAAACCTGAGGTGTGGCATAAAAGATAACAAGGCTTTAATGAAGGGCGAGAACATAAAGGGGCTCCTCGGATACCCGACGTGTAAACTCTGCGGACTCACTTCAGTGATCCTCAAGATCGAAGGTGAGATGATTTGTTGAACCAGTTTTCAAGACCGACGACCGAAGATGAAGAACAGTTCAGAAGAATCGACGAGAGTCCCCAACTTGAAGACTGGTTATGACGTCCATCTCGACTCGCGTAACCCTAAGATAGACAGGGTGGCAGCGGTGTCACGTGCTCATCTTGGCGTCTGTCGTCGCTACCGCGACAACGTCCGCCTCGAATCGCGTTACCCTAAGATAGAAAGGGTGGTAGTGGTGTCACATGCTCGTCTCAGTGTCCGTCATCGCTAATGCAACGACGTCCGCCTCAACTCACATTACGCTAAGGAAGGGGGCAGTGGTGCCACGTGCTCATCTTTGCGTCCATTGTCGCTACCGCGATGAAGTCCACCTCGACTCTCATTACGCTAAGACAGGACGGCGGTGGTGTCACGTGCTCGTCTCGGCTTTCATCATCACTACTGCGACGACATCCGCCTCGACTCGCGTGACCCTAAGATACACAGGGTGATCATTGTGTCACGTGCTCCTCTCGGCGTCCGTCGTTGCTACCACGACGACATCCGCCTCAACTCACGTAACCCTAACATAGACACGGTGGCAGTGTTGTCTGCACGTCTAGGTGTCCGTCGTCAATATTGCGACGACGTCCGCCTCCACTCATGTTACCCTAAGACAGGGTGGCAGTGGTGTCACGTCTTTGTCTCGGCATCCGTCGTAGCTACCGCGATGACCTCTGCCTCGACTCGTGTAACCCTAAGATAGATAGGGTGGGAGTGGTGTCATGTGTCCGTCTCAGCATCCGTCATTGCTACTGCGACGACGTTCGCCTCGACTCACGTTACCCTAAGATAGACAGGGTGGCAGTGGTGTGACATGCTCGTCTCGGCGTCCGTTGTCGCTAATGCGACGACGTCCGCCTAGACTCGCGTTGGTGCTCAGCTGCAAAAGATAACTCGAATGTAGTCCAGCATTGTAGCTCAGATGCAAGAGGACACCGCCGCACGGGAACAACTTCAAACCCGAGGTGTGTCATAAAAGATAACAAGGCATTAATAAAGGATGAGATCTTAAAGGGGCTCCTCGGATACCTGGCGTGTAAACTCTTCGAACTCACTTCGGCGATCCTCAAGATCGAAGATGAGATGATTTGTTGAACCAGTTTTCAAGACCGACGACCGAAGATGAAGAATAGTTCAGAAGAATCAAGGAGCGTCCCCAACATGAAGACCGGTTATGACATCCACCTCGACTCACGTTACCCTAAGACAGGGTGGCAGTGGTGTCACGTGCTCGTCTCGGTGTCCGTCTTAGCTACCGCGACGACCTCCGCCTCGACTCGCGTAACCCTAAGATAGACAGGGTGGCAGTTGTATCACGTGCCCGTTGTCGGATTTCGGGTTCCGGCAAAACCCTTGAGGTTCGAACACTGGTGTGCGCACGAAGATTTCCCCCTACCGAATCTCGCTCTCAGCCTCACCACGATCCCTAAGCTTAGCTCGATGAACTCACAACACAAGAGACACAAGATTTATACAGGTTCGGGCCACCGTTGTGGTGTAATACCCTACTCCTATGTGGTGGTGGTGGATTGCCTCTTGGGCTGATGATGAATAGTACAAGGGAAGAACTGCCTCCTAAGGAGTGGTGTTCTTGTGCTTGGTGGATGGTTTGCTCGGGGAGGAGTCGATTGATCCCCCCTACTATGGTGGCTAGTCCTATTTATAGAGGCCCTAGTCCTCTCCCCAAATATTGAGCGGGAAGGGATCCAACAACGGCCAATTCGAAAGGGGACATGTAGTACAAGCCATCCTGACTAAAGGTGGTCTTCACCTGTCAATGGCGTTAGTGATGACACTGTCTTGGGCTCCAGAATAACCTCCATCCTGCCGTCTTGCTGGTCTTGGTCTTGTTGCACCGATATGGAAACCTTTGCCTGATGTGTCGGTACTCCGCGCCTACGATTCCCCCCTTAGCACCAAAGGGGAAACGAGGACACTGCACGCGCTGGCGCCCGCCTGGCCTTGGTCGTCATGGCTTGTGTCATGGGAACCTCGCGAGGTACCCCTTTCCTTGATCTCTTCGCCTCCTCGCGAGCCTGCCTAGTGAGGCCACTCCTGAGGAGGCCTTGTGTCGTTCGCCTCGCGAGGCTTGGCCCCTCTCGAGGGTCTTGAGTGTTGGTGGATAAAAACGGGCCGTACTGGGCTACTGGTGGAGCCACGCCGCGGGCCGCAGCCAGGCAAGTGTGGGGACCCCCGTTCCCAAAACACCAACAGTAGCCCCCTGGCCCAAGGCGCGCTTGGACTTGGCTTAGTGGCGAAGCCAAAGGGCAAGTGCGGAGTGCCGCGGGCCCCAACAGCCTTGGCCTTGGTTGACGCGTGGCGACTGACTGGACGTGGACGTCTCCACTTCCCCATGCTGCCCCAATATCCGCCTGGCTAGGCGGCCACGATACCCTACATAGTTATTTCCTCCTCGCAGATGGTGTGCCTCCTATCCTTCTTTACTCCTCGAGCCCCTGCTCCTGCTTCCAATCTGACTCGAGCTCAATCCCCTCCATTGCCATGGCGCTGACTCATACGGATAAAGGGAAGAAGCCTCTGCTCTCAACCAATCAACTCCTGACAATCGAGCCCGCTGTTAGCCGATCGCGGGTGCTCAAGCAGGAGGCCATGGGCAAGGTCCACTCGGTGCTCATTTCCAGCTTCAACAAGCAGGGAGGGACGGTGGCTTGTCCTATGTCCCGTGCCTCCATTGACAGGACAGCCACTGAGGTTCGGCTCTTCATAGACGCCATGTGGGCTGGCTTGGTTCCACCTTTCTCTGCCTTCTTCAACGCAGTGCTTTCCCATTACCAGATTCACATGCTGCACCTCGATCCCCAATCCATTACCATTATCGCCATCTTCGCCTTTGTTAGCGAGGCCATGGTGGGCATTGCTCCTTCCATCGCCCTCCTGCGCCATTTCTTCTCGCTGCATCTGACCGACCCCTTGTAGTGCTCGGGGTGCCTGAGCTTTCAGGCTTTGGCAGAGACGGCTGCCTCGGGGATTGATTTTGATCTCCCATCGTCCGTGAGCGGGTTCCGGATGCGGTGGGTGTACGTGGATGTTGGAGTGCTCAGCCCCCTGCTCTCACCTCCGTCGTCGCCCGCTATCCCCAACTCCGGCTGGGGCCACGAGAGGCTCGCGAGCTCTTGCCTTTCCTTCATCTGGCTCCGGTTGAAGAGGTTGAGAGGCCTTGGCATGACTGCGCCCCAGGTGGTGAAGTAGTTCCTCTGGCGTCGTACTGCCCCTCTCCAGCGGCATTCCCGGCCAATGTGGGCCCTGACCAGTGACCAGGACCGCATGAGGCTTCAGAAGTCGGGGCTCCGGCTCGAAGCGCGAAGGATGGTGCTTGAAGTCTTGACTGACAACCCCTCGCCAGGCGACATGTCGCAAGAGGGTTGTCTCTTGTACCTCTGCCCGAACAGGGTTGAATTCGCAAGGCAGATGCCTTCCTTCGATGAATGGGGGCTGCGTCTGGTCGGCCTTGCGAGGCCTCGTGAGAATCCTGTTGTCGTGGCTCCCCTCCTTGCCGCCAGCACCGAGCTTGCCCCAAAGGTAGATGCAGGGAGGCAAGCATTGCTCGAGGCCAGAGGCGTGGGTGTCGAGGTGCCAGCGCTATTTGAGGTTCCCGAGGCACCATCCTCAGGAATCCGTGAGGCTCGCCCTGGGGCGGTCGTTGAGGGGGAGATGCAGTCTGGGGCTCCCAAGGCCAAAGCTCCTGAGACCTCGGCAAACCAGCATGAGGCGGAGCCTGGTTGCTCTTCCCAGCTTGGCACTCCTTAGGTCAACCGCCTGGGTGCCTCTCCAGCCGCGCCTCGCGCTGGCCCCACGTCCAACGCCTTGGCCGGTTCCGCATGGACTTCGCCGCGCTCCGCAAGAGGAAGGAGTTCTCAAGCTGCAATAGTGGCACCATCCGGCGGTTGGAACATAGAAAGTACATAGCCATAGGCGAGTAAGTACCTTATCCTTGTAATTCCCCAATCGCTGCTTCCCCTTCTGACTGTGGCTCTTCAGGACCCCTCCTGCCAAGCCCGCGGAGTCTCCCGAGAAGTAGCCGTCTTCGGCTTTGCCACCATCGCTAGCTTTGAGCATCCCAAGCTTGCACGCGGCCCCTGGCGCAGGGTCAGCCGGAGAAGCAAGCCTGCCTGCAAGGTGCCTTGAGCCCGTGCCCTTGCCTCCTTTCTTTCGCAGCCTTGCCTGGAGCGCGGCCGACCTACCCAGAGCTCCTCCTCTGGTCATGGAAGGCAGCTAGTAGGCGTCCATCCTTGGCTCCTCTTCAAGTGGCGGGCCTGCGCCAGTGATCGTGGGGGCGCCAGCCCCCAGCCCCCTGTCGAGAGGGGGCGAACCACTTCGGATCCTGCCGACGGTGCCTGCGACGGGGGACGACATCAGCAGCGTGCTCAAGCTTGCGCGCGAACGAGGCGTCGTCCGCCACGAATTCTTCCAAAAGGCGATGGACGCGATGGGCCATCTTGGTGGAGAACTTGCGGATGTAGACGCGCCCCTTGAAGCCGAGGGCCTGCGGCTGATCGAGGAGCGGCATAAACTGAAGGTGGCCATCAACCTCATGCGCCACCAGCGCGAGCTTGACAACGCGAAGGCCAAGGCATCCCTTGCGACCTCGTGTGAGGCCTGCTCCTGAGCTTTGGAGGAGGCCCGGGAAGCAGATCATCGCTGCGAGATTGCAAAGAAGCGCGCGTGGGAGCTCCAACCCTGGAGTACTTCCTTGGAGCAGCAGGTGGAGTTGCGCCAGGCCGCTCTTGCATCGCTGAGGGGGACGCCTGTCAAGGAGGAGGAGGAGGTCTTGAAGCGTGAGGAAGAATTAACGCTGGAGGCCGCCGAGCGCAGTCTTGATCTTGAGTGGTTGGAGATGAGGGAGCGCCAGCTTGCCGAAGTAGAGGACGCCGTTGGCGCGCACGAGGCTCGGGCCGAGGAAGAGGTCGACTGCCGCGTGGATGAGGCTTGTGTGGATCTTGCGAGTAGGTATGACCTGAAGCTGAAGCTGGTTGAAGCTGAGGTCACGGGCAGGACGGTCGCCCTCAGGTCCAGGCTAACCGAAGCGGAACGGCGCGCGGAGGCCGCCACGGCCTCCCTGGTCTCGGCATAGGCCGAGCTGGCCTCTGCCCGCGCCGAGCTGCCTCCTCTTTAGCAGCGGGTTGCCGACGCCGAGTCCATCACGCAGCAGAACAAGGAGGAAATGCTTCAACGGCGGACGCTGGAGCACGTGCATGGCCCCATGCTCCAGGACGTCAGGAACAGGGCCAACGCGGCCCTCGGCAACATCTGTAATGAAATGCCCCGCATCCCCACGCGATCGACTATGCCAGTCATCTCTGCTTCTTTACTGACGTGGTGACGCGCCTGGAGAACTGCTCCGAGAGAGCTCACCAGCTTGTTGAGGAGAGGAGCTGCAGCCTGCTCGGGTGCACGTTTTCCTGTGTCTTTAGCAATCTTCAGAACACCAATCCCGACTTTGACTTTGACGCCGCCATCACCCTGGTGCCTGAGGCCATCCGGGGCGACCTGGAGCGGTGGGTGGAGGATAACATGGATGCGCTTGTTAGGGCCTTTGCTTCCAACGACGACGGGGTGGTAGTCGCGGCGGATGGAGGCGACGTGGTCGATGATGGTGACGGTGGCGCCGGTGATGGTGATGGCGATGCCAGCGACAGTGGTGCCAGCAATGCATCTAGAGGCGACCAGGGGGTGTGGTGAGCGATATATCTGAGTGATCCCGTATTTCTCTGTTGTTTATCCTTCATACAGAAGCTCGGGCGTGGCCCCAAAGGTTGTAAGAGCATTTTGGGAGGGGATGCCCCTCATGTAAAAAAGATTGCCGTTTTTATGCTTTCAGGGCCAAGCTGAATGTATGCCTCTATGAGACTACGGGCTCTGCGGCGAGCTTGCTGTTGTAGTTTACCTTTAGCCAGGACAGGTCCAGAACCAGCTCGTGAGATCGTGAGCTTCCGAGGATCCCCTGAGGGACCTGCCGACCCGGTCGAGAGGGCCTCGCGAGAGCAAGTGTCGGCCGTAGTATGGCATGCGTGCAGCATACGTGTGCTTCGCCTAGCCCCACCCGCGAGGGGCTCGCGAGGGGGAGGCAGCCGGTGCGAACTCCAAATTAGGGCAGGAACCAGAACGCAAGAAATCACACGAACGAGAAAAGTCACCCCCCCCCCCCCCCCCGCACACATAAATGGAAATTCAACTCCAACTTAAATCCGAAGCAAGGAAGCACGACTACAGAAAGGGAGTCAAAAAAGTAAAAGGCCGTGTCCAGCGCCTAGTCTAGTCTTCGACATCTTCTCACCAGCGCGGAGCTAAGTGCTGCCACTGGGTGTGGGAGGGAGCACCCGAGGCCCAAGGGCGGCACTCCTGAGACTCCAGGACGTGTATAGCCCCACTCATTATTACGTGAGAGTGTCACGGGTGGTGAGCTTCACAGGCACTGGACCTTCTTCACAGGTACCGGGCCTTGCTTCATATCGCCAGACGAGGTCCCCGCCTTGCGCCACCCTCGACCACCATTGGCGGCGACCGGAAACCAGGACGACGTCAAAGGGGCAAAGGGGACGCCAGCGGTGCCCTCGGCGACCACGGGTCCTCTACCGGGGGTAGGCTTTGCAGCACCTCCCCGGAAGAGGGCCTACCTCTAGGGGACGCCTTGCTCCGTGCGCCATGGGGAGGGGCCTAGCTCCCGGCCCCTGTCCTGCAGGCCCCAGTACGCTCCTCTTGGTGGAAGGGGGGTTGCCGAGCTGCGGCAGCCGCTCGCTGCTGCGACCTGACCCTCCTGTGACCCATGGTTAGCATAAGCTTGCTCTTGAGGAATTAGTGGTACCCGGTAACTCCTGCTGTCGGCGCGGTTGGTGCGGCTCCCTTGAGGCTCCTGGAAGGGCTCGGCTTCTGGCGTCTCTTCTTTCCAGCCTGGCCCGGGGAATGAGCCAGGGTCATCTTCTAGTGCGTACTCCCATTCCACCATGCGGGGCATGTAAGCCTTCAAAGCCGCCGCCTCAAAGACTTTGCCGTAGTGCCCCACACTCCATGTCGCTCGGCCTAGCGTGCCGTCTTGAGGATGGTAGGGAAGCAGCCCTCCCAGGCCGTAGGTGGCAGCGCGCATGCCCTCATTCACCGAAGGTGGCGCGGGTGCGACCCGGCGTCCGGCGCCGATGGTTGAACTATTGTCGATGAAGCCTTGGGGCGTGCCTAGGGGCGTGCGGGTGTGGAGGGGTCTGCCGTGCGGTCCGGCCGAGGCCCGGGGTGCAAGCTGGAAGCAGAAAGGCGGTGCCCCCGAGGCCGCGGCATCCAGGAGCTCGGCAACGCTCTCCAGCAACGCATCCCGACCGCTCTCCATCAACCTGCATCGCAGCAGCTCCCGAGCCACGGTGAGCGCGGCTCTCATGTTTGCTTGATCCCGTCGGGTGTGCGGCGCCGTGGCCGCGGCGTGGCTTGAGGCTCTTGCGGCTGCCCGCACCTGCCGCGGAGTAAGGGCGGGCAGTGTGTGACCGCGCCGCCCGCGCCCCGCGCTGTTCTGCGGTGTGCGGGCTGCCTGGGGCGTGGGGGTGAGGTCTTCTTGGGTAGGCGGCATGGCCCGGGCTGGCCAGGCTGCCCAGCGGTCGGCACCGGTCATCGGGTCGCCAGACATTCGACTCGCGGAGCGACGGAGGGCTGACTGGCAGAAGGAAAGCTCCGGCGCACCCCTACCTGGCGCGCCAAATGTTGGATTTTGGGTTCCGGCAAAACCCTTGAGGTTCGAACACTAGGGTGCGCACGAAGATTTCACCTACCGAATCTCGCTCTCAGCCTCGCCGCGATCCCTAAGCTTAGCTCAATGAACTCACAACACAAGAGACACAAGATTTATACAGGTTCGGGCCACCGTTGTGGTGTAGTATCCTACTGTAGGACCTTGAAGTATGTCTAGAGGGGGGGTGATTAGACTACTTGACCAATTAAAAACTTAACCTTTTCCCAATTTTAGAGTTTGGCAGATTTTAGCTATCTTAGGACAAGTCAAGCAATCATCACACAATTCAAGCAAGCATGCAAAGAGTATATAGGCAGCGGAAATTAAAGCATGCAACTTGCAAGAAAGTAAAGGGAAGGGTTTGGAGGATTCAAATGCAATTGGAGACACGGATGTTTTTGGTGTGGTTCCGATAGGTGGTGCTATCGTACATCCACGTTGATGGAGACTTCAACCCACGAAGGGTAACAGTTGCGCGAGTCCACGGAGGGCTCCACCCACGAAGGGTCCACGAAGAAGCAACCTTGTCTATCCCACCATGGCCGTCGCCCACGAAGGACTTGCCTCACTAGCGGTAGATCTTCATGAAGTAAGCGATCTCCTTGCCCTTACAAACTCCTTGGTTCAACTCCACATTCTTGTCGGAGGCTCCCAAGTGACACCTAGCCAATCTAGGAGACACCACTCTCCAACAAGTAACAAATGGTGCATTGATGATGAATTCCTTGCGCTTGTGCTTCAAATGATAGTCTCCCCAACACTCAACTCTCTATCATAGGATTTGGATCTGGTGGAAAGAAGATTTGAGTGGAAAGCAACTTGGGGAAGTCTAGAGATCAAGATTCATATGGTAGGAATGGAATATCTTCGCCTCAACACATGAGTAGGTGGTTCTCTCTCAGAAATGGTAAGTTGGAAGTGTAGGTTTGTTCTGATGGCTCTCTCCACGAATGAAGAGGAGGTGGAGGGGTATATATAGCCTCCACACAAAATCTAACCGTTACACACAATTTACCAAACTCAGTGGGACCAATTCAACAGACTCGGTTGGACCGATTTAGTAAACCTAGTGACCGTTAGGATTTTCGGTGGGACTGACATGCAACTCGGTAGGACCGATTGAGTTAGGGTTAGGGAATAACATAATCTCGGTAAGACCGATCACGCAAACTTGGTGAGACCTATTTTGGTAATAGGCTTTCCAGAGAGTTGGTCAGGTAAACTCGGTGGGACCGATTTGCTCTTTTTGGTGAGACTAAAATGTTACAAAAGGGAAACAGAGAGTTTACATTGCAATCTCGGTGGGACCGATCGCTCAATTCGGTTAGACCGAAACGTTACGAAGGGAAACAGAGAGATTACAATCCCATCTCGGTGAGACCGAGATCCCTATCGGTAGGACCGATTTGCCTAGGGTTTGTGGTAGTGGCTATGACATTAGAACTCGGTGGCGCCGGATAGAAAGAATCGGTGTGACCGATTTTGGCTTTAGGTTTAGGTCATTTGTGGATGTGAGAAAGTAGCTGAGGGTTTTTTGGAGCATATCACCAAGCACATGAAGCAAGAGGCTCATTAAGCAACACCTCATCCCTCCTTGATAGTATTGGCTTTTCCTATAGACTCAATGTGATCTTGGATCACTAAAATATAAAATGAAGAGTCTTGAGCTTTTGAGCTTGAGCCAATCCTTTGTCATTAGTACTTTGAGGGATCCACTTTCATCATCCATGCCATGCCATTCATTGAGCTTTCCAGAAATAATAGTCTTGGAATAGCATTAGCTCAATGAGCTATATGTTGTTATGAATTACCAAAACCACCTAGGGATAGTTGCACTTTCAATCTACCCCTTTTTGGTAATTGATGATAACATATAGATCAAAGCTTCGACAAATGATAATAAGATTGAAAAACATCATCTCTTTGAGAAGTATGTGATAAGCAAGAGCTCCCCCTAAATTTGTGCATAGTTTAGGATTTGCTTTGGACTTCCATGTCACATACATCTTGGTGGAGCGCTCAAAATGATAAAGACTGAATACATGCACTCATCACCAAGCAAAGTGAATGATCATATAAGGACAAGATAAGATAATATCATCAAACATGCATAAGTGTAGCTTATGATGAAACACATGATCATCAATGTCTCACAAAAACAACGTAGTATCTCAAGCAATCAAAAGCAAACAAAGTTTAACCACCAAAGGAAGAGAGAACAAAAGCAACACACTCTCTCTCTCAAAGCCTATGATCTATACATTTTTCTCCCCCTTCGGCAACAAGTTACCAAAAAGTTCATAGAAAATGCATAGTGCTAGATCGACTCTCAGGCTTGATCTTCAGGTGGTGGTGTCCGGATAACTCCAAGAACGAAGGCTTCAGTTGAAGTGGATGGAGCTGGAGGAGTTGATGCTGGAGCTGGTTGCACTGGAGTTGTAGCTGGTGCAGATGATGTGGCTCTGGTGTCTGTCACAGGCACTGCAGCTGACCTCTGAGCTCTAGGCACTCTAGCAAATACATTAGTGGTAGTCTTGCCCTGCCTCTCCTGCATGTCATCCTGTAGCTGCTCCACAACTAACTGAATCTCAGTTACTTTGACATCTAGATCATGGAATTTTAGTTCCATGATTCTTTCCAAGCTCTCCTGATTCTGAGTGAGGGTGGCCAATCCCTTATCAATCCTCAGTGTTGATGCTATCAAGTAACCAAGCTGCTCCTGCTTGTTCTTCAAAAAGTACTTAGATGCCTCCTCTTGAGTTGGCATCTTGGCAGCCTTCCCTTTCCTTGCCTTCTCCTTCTTCTCTTGAGCTTGTACTGATGATGGTTCATTCTCATTCATGACAACCTGATTGTCCTCAAAGTCTGGATAGAGAGGAAAATGTTCCTTATCCAATAGATATTTTCCTGTGCCCATCTTTGAGTTAATCAACTCCTGAATCTGAGGGGCATATCCACAACTTCTCTTTTGGTCTGCTGCAGTCCTCTTAATGGTCTCTACCATAAGGCTCATGACCTTGAATTTCTGCGGCACATCAAACAAATGCAACATGTTGATTGCATGCCCTCTAATCATGTTGTGGTCACCAGACTTAGGCAACAAAGTGTGCCTTAGGATCCAGTTGATTGTTGGCAGCCCAGACAAAAGAAAGTGGACTGACCCAAACTTATGTGTCTCTATAGCTTTGTCTAGGATCTCCTTGTACATGTGTGCCATGGAATTGTGGTCCATCTTCTTCTTGGCATAGACATCCAAGTCATCTTCACTCTCCTTTGCGGCATTGATCAGTTTTGCCCACTCCTCAACGGTTGACTGGTACCTTGTACCTTCAGACATCCAAACTATCCTCCCATCTGGATAGAAGTGTGATGTGGAGTAGAATTGCATAATCAGTTCATCATTCCAGTTGGTGAGCTTTTGCCCAACAAAATCTGCAACTCCACAAGCAACAAAACTGTCTTGCACTCCAGGATAGTGTTCTTCATTGTCTTTCATGTAGGTCCAGTCGACCCACCTCATATCACACACTATGGGCTTCTTGTCCAACAAGATTGTCTCATAGAAGTCCTGCTGTTCCTTTGTATGGAACCTGTAATCAACAGCAGTTCTTCTCCTTGTGGCATATGGATCTGTCATCCTCCATAGCCTCAACCCTGAGTCTCTTCTGATCTTCATGTCCTTAGCCACAGGATGGGCATCATTGTGGTCTGGTATCTTGGGTTTGAGCTTCCTCAGGACTTGTCCTTCTTCATCTTCCTCATCAGCAACTTCAGGCACTGGGGCCTTGTTCTTCTCAGTAGCTGGAATACTCCTGGTATTCCTTTTTGGTGCAAGCTTGGGCTTGAGGGCAGCTCTGGGTGCTTCCTTGGGCTTTGATGTTGCAGCCCCTGATCTAATAGCATCACCCATAAGCTTTTGTGCCTTGGGTGCTGGTGCAGCAACCTCTTCTTCCTCTTTAGAGTCTCTCCTCATTGAGGGATTTCCAAGAACCTGGGAAGTAGTGGTTCTGGCTCTCTTCTTCTTCTTATCCTGAGCAGCAGCTTCATCTTCTGATTCAATGGTAAACTTCATAGTTTCTCCAGTGGGAACTTTCTTGGGTTTGGAAGTTGTGACTCTCTTTGCAGGTGCCTCTTTGGGTTCAGTCTTTTCAGGCACTTGAGTAGATCCTTTGACCTTCAGCATAGGTGTCCTCTTGGCAGGAACCTTCCTATTGAGTCCAGGTTTGGTGTTCTGTGCTGAGGCATACTCTTTTTTGAGCACTACCTTCTTGGAGGTAGCCTCATCCTCTTCTGCTCTATAATCCTCATCCTCAGGATCTGAGGTTCTCTTCTTCCTTGTCCTGGTGGCAGCTTTGGGCAGATTGCTTGGGGTGCTCCTGCTGCCATCATCTGAGGAACTGGAGGGACTAGTGCCCTCACTCATGTGAATCTGCTCTTCTTCCCTATTCTGGCTGTCACTTTGGTCTGACATGATGCAAACACTGACTGCTGACCCTGTGAAGAGTTATAGATGAGATAGAGTGGATGAGCATCACAAATTGCCGAGATTTTTGCAAAAGAATTATTCAAAAATTCAGTTTTAGTTTTCCACAGAAAGCATTTTGGATCAACCGATTTTCAAACTCGGTGATACTGAAGCAGTTTTGGAACCTAAACTGATGAACTCGGTTGGACCGAGTCATAGTTCGGTGGCACCGAGACTGCTAGGGTTTCACAAAGTCCTAAAATCGGTCTCACCGATTAGCAATTCTCGGTCAGACCGAGAGTTACTAGTGCAATGGCGTCAGCCAAATCGGTGGGACCGAGTTTTTCAACTCGGTGGGTCCAAGATGGTTTTGGCAGAAACCTAACCCTAAATTTTCGAATCTCATCTAATCTAAGGATTGCATTGACTGGATAGGAGTATTTCAATCGTGGCAAGAATCATTAAGAACACAATGTGCTAGGAATCGGACGAGGATAGCACTGTGATCGAGTCCATACCCTAGCTTGGCGATGAACTCGCTACGGCGGCAACGGCGTGTGTGAAATCCATTGACGGCGGCGGAGACCAGCGACAGGAGGCGGCTGGCGACGAGGAGACGATCCGGAGACCCTAATGGCAGAGCGAGCTATTGCGCGGGCGAAGAGGTTCGGAGAAATTTCCAAATTTTTGCCCATGACTATATATAGCCCGACCCTGCCGGTGTGACCTAGTGGAACAACTCGGTGGCACCGAGATGCATAACTATGTACAGTTACAGCAACTCGGTGTGACCGAAAAGTTCAAATCGGTTGCACCGATATTGAAAACCTAGATTGACTTAATGATCTCAGTGGGACCGAAATGGAGGAATGGGTCAGACCGAGAATCACAAAGAAGTTTTGGAAGTTTAAGTCTATTACGAATCGAGGACTCCAAGTGCTCCTCGCACAGGGCGGTTCGAATCTGACATGATCAAATTTTGTGATGTAGCATGAATAGAATTTGAGACGAGAAAAGCATAGATAGCTAGAGAAGGTTCTTAGGCATTCTTGTCCATCCACTTGGCAAAAAGAGAAAGAAGCCAATCACTCAAAACAACAAGTGGATGTCCTTGAATGAGTAAAATATGCACCAACATGCTCACACAATAAGATGGCAAATGAAATATGTGGCAAAACATGCACAACCAATTCTAGCATCTATCAAACAATTGGCGATGACTAGGTCATCTATATATGAGTATATTGACTCAGGAGTCAAATGAAAACATTTGATCATAGGTCATACTCATCGTTTAAGCTCAAGTGGGGTTACCACTTTTACATAATGCATTGATGTGTTCACACCATTAGAGTTGCTTTGACTCAATTCTTAGAGTTAAGCTCCCCCTAGATATGAGATCCCCTTTTAGAGGGATGAACTAACCTTGGGTTTTGTCGATGATGACTTCATGTAGGTGTTGAAGATGTGGATGCTCAATGTTGATGTAGATCATTTGGAGCAATCCTTTGGAGTGAGTTGCACTCTCAACTTACCTACATGGGTTAGTCCCACAAGGAACAAACAAGAATATCCATAGACATAGAGTGATGCACACACAAGATGATGTCCATGAAATCATTAGGTTACCTTGTCCCTTGCCTTACCAACATGAGGGTTTGTGACTCCTTGAACTAGTGCAAGATGTGGAAGTTGATTGCACTTGTTCTTGCCATAATGATATGAGTGAAGAATATTGGTGGAGTCACCCTCAAGAACTCTCTAGTTCTTCTTCTTCGGGATCCACATCATCTTCATGGGAATCCTTGGAGTTGTAGTTGTACTTGATGAAGTAGAACTTGACGTAGTCTTGGGAACCCACTTGAACGAGGCCTTAGGTGCTTCTTCAAATGCATCAATCTCTTCTTGAAGCTTGTCCTTGCCTTTGTTCTTGTGGTCTTGTGGTGGAAGATCATCTTGTGCTTGTGTTCCTTTGAAGGAAGTAGGATCATACTTCTCTTGTTGAGGAACAAACTTCATCTTGGGGTATTGATCTTCTTCCCACTCAACTCCATTGGCATTGAACTTTCGTTCAAAACCAACACCTTGATTCTTCCGGTGCCTTTCTTGCTTGCGTACAATTTCCTCGAATTGCTTACTCCTGGCAAGGCTCTTGTAAACACCTTTCTCTATAATTCCCTTCAATAAGCTATTTTCTTGCTCAAGTGTAACTTGGCTAAGAGAATCATTAGTGGAATCAAGAGAACTACTAGAGGCAACAATATTGGATTTAACATTGTTATTGTTACTACTAGAGGAAGAATCTTTCTTGTACTTGTTACTAGACTTGACTTGAAGCATGTAAGTAGATAAGAGTAAACGCTTGGCAATGTAAGAAGAACTTTTCTTATGGAGATCATCATTGATTGCTTTTAAGAACTCATGCTCTTGCTCAAAATTGAGCTTTTCAAAGCGTAACTTCTCATGAGCCCTTAAAAGTTCTCGATGATCTTCGAAGATAGTTTCATGAGCTAACTTAAGAGTGTTTAGTTCTTTAGTTAGAAGCTCAATCTTCTCCTTATCATTGTCATTCGTTTTATCTTGATTAGCATGATTAATTGATGTTTCATCATAGTATTCATCACTAGAGTTGTCAACAAGTAAATCATCATCCACAAGTAAGTCATCTTCATCACTATCGAAATCGACATACTCAGGATGTGTTACCTTTAGACATTTGGCCATGAAGCATCTTCCAATTCCTTCATTTAGTGAATCAAATATGTTGTAGGAGTTGGTTGACACAAGTGCTAGACCGGCAACACCTTCATCTTGAGTATATTCGGAGTCGGAGTGATAGCTTCTCTCGGAGTGATTGTCGAAGTCGGAGCCGGATACCCATTCACCAACATGAGCTTGATGTCTTCGTTTTATGTAGCTCCTTGATGACTTGTCCTTCCTTTCCGAATCCTTGCTTCTTTGTGAGGGTCTTCGTTCATAACGATCATCTCTACTCCTCCTCTCTCTCGGTGGTGATTCTTCTCTTTTGCTTCTTCTTTTTGGAGAATCTTCTCTTCTTTTGTAGGGTGCCGTACACTCATTGGAATAGTGTCCGGGTCTCCCACAATTGTAACAATTTCGCTCTCGACTAGAAGATCTCTTGTCATTGTAAGACCTTGACTTGGAGCTTCTTTCTTTGCTTCTACTCTTGTAGAATTTGTTGAAGTTCTTCACCATTAAGCTCAATTCTTCATTGAAGGTTTGTTTCTTACTTGATGATGTGGGGGCTTCACTTGAGGCTTTGTAAGCACCGCTTGACTTGTTGTGAAGTTCCTCCTTATCCTTGAGTGACATCTCATGAGCAACAATTCTTCCAATGACTTCCATTGGCTTGAGATCTTTGTAGTTTGGCATCATTTGGATCAATGTGCACACGGTATCATACTTTCCATCCAATGCTCTTAGGATCTTTTTGATGATGAATCTGTCGGTCATCTCTTCACTCCCTAAGCCGGCAATCTCATTTGTGATAAGTGCAAGCCTAGAGTACATTTCAGCGACACCTTCACCATCCTTCATTTTGAACTTGTCAAGCTGACTTTGGAGCACATCCAACTTGGATTCCTTGACGGATTCGGTACCTTCATGCATATCAATCAAAGTATCCCAAATTTCCTTTGCATTCTCAAGACGGCTGATATTGTTGAATTCTTCGGGGCACAATCCGTTGAGATGATATCACAAGCTTGAGCATTGTATTGCAGCATCTTCAATTCTTCCGCATTAGCTTCACGGTTCGGCTCTCTCCCATCAAAGAATTCACCTTGCAAGCCAATACAAATAATTGCCCAAACGGCGGGGTTATGTCCGAGAATATGCATTTTCATCTTATGCTTCCAACTAGCAAAAATTAGTACCATCAAAGTAAGGACCTCAACGGTGATAATTTCCCTCGCTAGACGCCATACTCTCCTAGGTTGTGAAACCAAGGCTATGACCACCAAAAGCTATAGAAATCAAATCAAATGGAGACCAAAGCTCTGATACCACTTGTAGGACCTTGAAGTATGTCTAGAGGGGGGTGATTAGACTACTTGACCAATTAAAAACTTAACCTTTTCCCAATTTTAGAGTTTGGCAGATTTTAGCTATCTTAGGACAAGTCAAGCAATCATCACACAATTCAAGCAAGCATGCAAAGAGTATATAGGCAGCGGAAATTAAAGCATGCAACTTGCAAGAAAGTAAAGGGAAGGGTTTGGAGGATTCAAACCCAATTGGAGACACGGATGTTTTTGGCGTGGTTCCGATAGGTGGTGCTATCGTACATCCACGTTGATGGAGACTTCAACCCACAAAGGGTAACGGTTGCGCGAGTCCACGGAGGGCTCCACCCACCAAGGGTCCACGAAGAAGCAACCTTGTCTATCCAACCATGGCCGTCGCCCATGAAGGACTTGCCTCACTAGCGGTAGATCTTCACGAAGTAGGCGATCTCCTTGCCCTTACAAACTCCTTGGTTCAACTCCACAATCTTGTCGGAGGCTCCCAAGTGACACCTAGCCAATCTACGAGACACCACTCTCCAAGAAGTAACAAATGGTGCGTTGATGATGAAGTCCTTGCTCTTGTGCTTCAAATGATAGTCTCCCCAACACTCAACTCTCTCTCATAGGATTTGGATCTGGTGGAAAGAAGATTTGAGTGGAAAGCAACTTGGGGAAGGCTAGAGATCAAGATTCATATGGTAGGAATGGAATATCTTGGCCTCAATACATGAGTTGGTGGTTCACTCTCAGAAATGGTAAGTTGGAAGTGTAGGTTTGTTCTGATGGCTCTCTCCACGAATGAAGAGGAGGTGGAGGGGTATATATAGCCTCCACACAAAATCTAACCGTTACACACAATTTACCAAACTCGGTGGGACCGATTCAACAGACTCGGTCGGACCGATTTAGTAAACCTAGTGACCGTTAGGATTTTTGGTGGGACTGACATGCAACTCGGTAGGACCGATTCGGTTAGGGTTAGGGCATAACGTAATCTCGGTAAGACCGATCATGCAAACTCGATGAGACCAATTTTGGTAATAGGCTTTCCAGAGAGTTGGTCAGGTAAACTCGGTGGGACCGATTTGCTCTTTTCGGTGAGACCGAAATGTTACAAAAGGGAAGCAGAGAGTTTACATTGCAATCTCGGTGGGACCGATCGCTCACTTCGATTAGACCGAAACATTACAAAGGGAAATAGAGAGATTACAATCCCATCTCGGTGAGACCGAGATCCCTATTGATAGGACCGATTTGCCTAGGGTTTGTGGCAGTGGCTATGACATTAGAACTCGGTGGCGCCGGATAGAAAGAATCGGTGTGACCGATTTTGGCTTTAGGTTTAGGTCATTTGTGGATGTGAGAAAGTAGCTGAGGGTTTTTTGGAGCATATCACCAAGCACATGAAGCAAGAGGCTCATTAAGCAACACCTCATCCCTCCTTGATAGTATTGGCTTTTCCTATAGACTCAATGTGATCTTCGATCACTAAAATATAAAATGAAGAGTCTTGAGCTTTTGTGCTTGAGCCAATCCTTTGTCATTAGTACTTTGAGGGATCCACTTTCATCATCCATGCCATGCCATTCATTGAGCTATCCTGAAATAATAGTCTTGGAATAGCATTATCTCAATGAGCTATATGTTGTTATGAATTACCAAAACCACCTAGGGATAGTTGCACTTTCACCTACTCCTGTGTGGTGGTGGTGGATTGCCTCTTGGGCTGATGATGAACGGTAAAAGGGAAGAACTGCCTCCTGAGGAGCGGTGTTCTTGTGCTTGGTGGGTGGTTTGCTCAGGGAGGAGTCGATCGATCCCCCGTATTGTGGTGGCTAGTCTTATTTATAGAGGCCCTTGTCGTCAACCCAAATATTGAGCGGGAAGGGATCCAACAACGGCCAATTCGAAAGGGGGCAACTAGTACAAGCTATCCTGACTAAAGGTGGTCTTCGCTTGTCAAAGGCTCTGGTGATGACACCGTCATGGGCTCCACGATGACCTCTGTCCTGCCGTCCTGCTAGTCTTGGTCTTGTTGCACTGATATGGAAACCTTTTCCTGATGCCTCGGTACTCTGCGCCTGCGATTACCCCCTTAGTACCAAAGGGGAAACGAGGACACTGCATGCGCTGGCGCCCGTCTGGCCTTGGTAGTCATGACTTGCGACATGGGAACCTCATGAGGTACCCCTTGCCTTGAACTCTCCGCCTCCTCGCAAGCCTGCCTGGTGAGGCCACTCCTAAGGAGGCCTTGTGTTGTCCGCCCTGCGAGGCTTGGCCCCTCACTGGAGTCTTGAGTGTTGGTTGGTGAAGACGGGCCGTACTGGGCCACTCGTGGAGCCACGCCGCGGGCCGCAGGCAGGCAAGTCTGGGGACCCCTATTCCTAGAATGCCGACATCCATCTCGGCGTCCGTCGTCGCTACCGCGACTACGTCCGCCTCGACACACGTTACCCTATGATAGACAGGGTGGCAGTTGTGTCACATGCTCGTTTCGGCGTCCGTCGTCGCTAATGCGACGACGTCCGCCTAGACTCGCGTTGGTGCTCAGCTGAAAAAGATATCTCGAATGTAGTCCGACATTGGAGCTCGGATGCAAGAGGGCACCGCCGCACGAGAACAACTTCAAACCCGAGGTGTGGTGTAAAAGATAACAAGGCATTAATAAAGGACGAGAGCTTAAAGGGGCTCCTCCAATACCCGACGTGTAAAATCTTCGAACTCACTTCGGCGATCCTCAAGATCGAAGATGAGATGATTTGTTGAACCAGTTTTCAAGACCGACGACCAAAGATGAAGAACAGTTCAGAAGAATCGAGGAGCGTCCCCAACTTGAAGACCGGTTATGACGTCCACTTCGACTCGCGTAACCCTAAGATAGACAAGGTGGCAGTGGTGTCACGTGCTCATCTCGGTGTCCATCATCGCTACCGCAACGACATCCGCCTTGACTCGCGTTACCCTAAGATAGACAGGGTGGCAGTGATGTCACATGCACGTCTCGGTGTCCGTTGTCGCTAACACGACGACGTCTGCCTCGACTAGCGTTACGCTAAGAGTGGGTGGCAGTGGTGTCACGTGCTCGTCCCGGCGTCCGCCGTTGCTACCGCGACGACGTCCGCCTCGACTCGCGTTACACTAAGATAGGACGACAGTGGTGTCACGTGCTCGTCTCGACATCCGTCGTCGCTACTGCGACGACGTCCGCCTCAACTCGCGTGACCCTAAGATACATAGGGTGGCCGCGGTAACATGTGCTCCTCTCGGCGTCCTTCATCGCTACCGCGACGACGTCCCCCTCAACTCGTGTTACCCTCAAGACAGGGTGGCTGTGCTGTCACGTGCTCGTCTCGGCATCCGTCATCGCTACCGTGACGACGTCCGCTGTCGGTGTACTAAAGTAGGGGTACCTTAGTATCCCGAACTTGTGCACGGGCAGTCGCAGCGACCCGCGGCAGGGCTTGCCGGGCGTCCGCCAAGATCCTCAACGGCTACTTTGACGCCATTCAAGAACAAAGTACTCAAACCAAGGCCCCGGCAAGAGGAGCTTGCCAGGAAGGCCAGCCAAGGCCCTGGCAAGAGAAGCTGGCCGGGAAGAAGAAGGCCCCGGCAAGAGGAGCTTGCCGGGAAGGCCACTCAAGGCATTCCAAGAAAACTTGCCGCGACGCACCACGCGCCCCGGCAAGGTCCGACGAGCGACAAGCTCCCGAACGCGACAAGACGACGACCGCGGCAAGGAGCTTGCCGCGGGAAACCCCCACTTCGCGCCCGCGCTCCATCACACCTGCCAACGTGTCGCTGTGGGACCTTCCCAAGCACACGTGGTAGGAGGCTGTGCAGCTAGGGGTGCGAGGTGGCGAGCAAGCGCTCGCAAGATAACCATCATGGCAAACGGTGGCGTCCCTAGCGGTCCCTTTCGGCACTGCTTGGGCGACCAGACTGGCATTAAATGCCCTTGTCCCCTGCCGCCAGGGTTAGGTATGATAACACTGTACAAGTAGCTGTACCAACCACCACTCTTCCATTTCTACCCCTCTTTCTACGCTGCCACCTGTCGGTGACCCCTTTAGCCTATAAAAAGGAGGCCCATGTGCACGTAGAAAGGGTTCGGAATTTTGGTTCTGCAACTTGGGGTTTGGCTCACTCAAGACTAGGAGAGGGTCGACTCATTCGAAACTAGAGAGCACCCACGCCCTCAAGCAAGAACAATATAGAAACACAAAGCAGCAGTAGGAGTTTTATCTCTCCGGAGAGCTCCGAAGCTGGGTAAAAATCCCCCCGCGCGCTCCGCCTCGATCTGCTCTTCGTGCGACCTCCGCCCCCTTGCCGGACTAAAAAGGGGCCCTGCCCCATAGGTGCTCGCTCCCCCCACGCGCGGCGACATCTGCCTCAACTCGCGTAACCCTAAGATAGACAGGGTGTCGGGGGTGTCACGTGCTCATCTCGGCGTCCAGGATCGCTACCGGGACGATGTCTGCCTCGACTCGCATGACCCTAAGATAGACACGGTGCCAATGGTGTCATGTGCTTGTCTCGGCGTCTGTCATAGCTACCGCGATGATGTCCACCTTGTCTTGCGTTATGCTAAGACAAGGTGGCGATGGTGTCATATGCTTGTCTCGGTGTCCGTCGTCGCTACCACGGTGGTGTCTGTCGTCCTACCGCGATGACGTCTGCCTCGACTCACATGACCCTAAGATAGACAGGGTGGTAGTGGTGTCACGTGCTTGTCTTGGCGTCCATCGTTGCTACCGCGATGATGTCTGCCTCGACTCGCGTAACCCTAACATAGATAGGGTGGCAGTGCTGTAATGTGCTTGTCTCGGCGTCCGTCATCACTACCGCTACGACGTCCGCCTCGACTCGCGAAACCCTAAGATAGACAGGGTGGCGGTGGTGTCACGTGCTCGTCTCACCATCCGTTGTTGCTACCTCAATGACGTCCGCCTCTACTCGTGTTACCCTAAGATAGACACTGTGGCAGTGGTGTCACATGCTCGTCTAGGCGTCCATCGTTGCTATCGCGACGACGTCCGCCTCCACTCGCGTTACCCTAAGACAGGGTGGCAGTGGTGTCACGTGCTCATCTCGGAGTCCGTCATTGCTATCACGACGACGTCCACCTCGACTCGCGTTACCCTAAGACAGAGTGGCAGTGGTGTCACGTGCTCATCTCGGCGTCCGTCGTAGCTACCGCGATGACCTCCACCTCAACTCGCGTAACCCTAAGATAGATAGGGTGGCAGTGGTGTCACGTGCTTGTCTCGGCGTCCTTCGTCGCTACCGTGATGACGTCCGCCTCGACTCGCGTAACCCTAAGATAGACAGGGGGCAGTGGTGTCACATGCTCGTCTTGGCGTCCGTCGTTGCTAACGTGATGACGTCCACCTCCACTCACGTGACCCTAAGATAGAAAGGGTGCCAGTAGTGTCACGTGCTCATCTCGGCATCCGTCGTCGCTACCGTGACGATGTCCGCCTCAACTTTCTTGACCCTAAGATATGGAGGGTGGCAGTGTTGTCACGTGCTCGTCTCGGCGTCCGTCGTCGCTACCGCAACGACGTCTGCCTCGACTCGTGTTACCTTAAGATAGAAATGGTGGTAGTGGTGTCACATGCTCGTCTAGGTGTCCGTCATCGCTATGGCAACGACGTCCGCCTCCACTCACGTTACCCTAAGTCAGGGTGGCAGTGGTCTCACGTGCTCGTCTTGGCGTCCGTCGTAGCTACCGCGACGACGTCTACCTCAACTCACGTAACCTTAAGATAGACAGGGTCGCAATCGTGTCACGTGCTCGTCTCGGCGTCCGTCGTCGCTACCGCGACGATGTCCGCCTCGTTTCGCATAACCCTAAGATAGACAGGTTGGCATTGCTGTCACGTGCTCGTCTTAGCGTTCGTTGTCGCTACCGTGACAACGTCCGCCTCGACTCGCGTGACCTTAAGATAGAAAAGGTGGCAATGGTGTCACGTGCTCGTCTCGGCATCCGTCGTTGCTACTGTGACGACGTCCGCCTCAACTCGCGTGACCCTAAGATAGACAGGGTGGCAGTGGTGTCATGTGCTCGTCTCGGCGTCCGTCGTCCCTACCGTGACGATGTCCGCCTCAACTCGTATGAACCTAAGATAGACAGGGTGGCAGTGGTGTCACGTGCTCGTCTCGGTGTCCATCGTCGCTACCACAACGACGTCTGCCTTGACTTGTGTAACCCTAAGATAGACAGCACGGCAGTGGTGTCACGTGCTAATCTCGGCGTCCATCATCGCTACCGCGATGACGTCCGCTTTGACTCGCGTTACCCTAAGATAGAAAGGGTGGCATTAGCGTCACGTTCTCGTCTCAGCGTCCATTGTCGCTACCGCGATGACATTCGCCTCAACTCGCGTAACTCTAACACCACAAAAAAAGACACATCTGTGACATTTTGGGCTGAACGAAATTATTTTCTGTCATACTTATGACACTTCTATGACGATAATTGTGACAAAACCTGGTATCATCATAGATGTGGTGGGCTCCTACTTCTATGACAAAAACTCATGACAGAAAATGGGTTTTTTGTCCTGGGCGGGCCGGAGACGCAGCTGCATGACATTCTTTGGGCCGTCCATGACGGAAAAAACCGTGGTAGAAGCGAGGGCGAGGAAAATTTCGGTGAGTTCCCGGTTACGGTGGGTGGTCGGGGGGCCAAGCGATGCGCATTTCTCTCGTACATGTACGCGCCTGTGTGCGAGGCGTTGGGCTCTAATTGAACCCGAGCGAGGCGTTGGGCTCTAACTGTACCCGAGCGATTGCACTGCAGGCTACGCGTTACTGAACCCGAGCGATCGATCAACGGCTGTTAACTGAACCCAATCAAGCGATTCCTTGGCTACTGCTGCTAACTAAAGCCGATCGATGCTGCATCTAGATGAACAGTGAGAGTTGCAAGGGGGTTTGGATGAACAGTGAGCATTATGGTGGGGTTTGGATGAACAGTGAGCGATGGGGTGGATGAACAGGTCCCCGTGGTGTTGCCTCTGGATGAACAGGACCCCGATCAATCGAGCATGTTGGGGCTGTATGAACAGGACCCCGTGGAGGGCTGGATGAATAGTAGAAGATGGAGGGGTGGATGAATAGTAGCCCGTGGAGGGGTGGTTGAACAGGAGCCTGTGGAGAGGGGTCGTTGAACAGTAGCCGGTGGAGTAGCGCACGGTGGAGGCTGGATGAACAGGAGCCCATGGATGAACAGTCGCAGGTGGAGGCTGGGGAGGTCGACGGTGGATGAACAGTAGCCCATGGAGGCTGGAGGAGGTCGACGGTGGAGATGAACAATATCCCGTGAAGTCCTGTTTTGCGGTACACCGCACCCCTCCCGATGAACAGGAACCCCGTTTCGACCGTAGCGCTCCAACACAAGTATGTTTCCTCTGTTTTGCGGTATGCCACACCCCTCCCGATCAACAGGACCCCGTTTCGACCGTAGGAGGTCCAACACAAGTCCGTTTCCTCCGTTTTGCGGTTCGCCAGACCCCTCCTGATGAACAAGATCCCATTTCAAACGAGGCCGATCGAACACAAGGCTGTTTCCTCCGTTCTGCGGTACGCCAGGCCTCGTTTCCATGCAATGTTCCGTCCAAGCCCTCCCAATGAACACGACGATGCATTCCGTTCCAACCCAGCCGATTGGCTCCCCATGAACACGAGGACGACGTTGTTTCTCCGTTCTGACCCAGCCATGTACACGAGCCCTGGTCGTACGTATGCGCAAGTAGGCGTTCGAGACCCCGCCCATATGTACGTATGTGGTCGTATTTTCTTTCTTGCACACTGGCCACTCTACGTACGTGAACATGCTACGTACGTGCCTCTACTACGACATGTGTGCGCCTCTACATCGACCAGTATGTATGTACACGTTCGCGACCAGAATGACAACGCTACATACGCTTCGACCAGGTGGGTCCCGACTGTCAGGCACTTCCTTGCGTGTGAATATGTAGCTGGTGGGTCCCAGCAGTCAGGGGGGCGAATCGTTGTTTTATTTGCTCGGCCGCACTTCCTTGCGTGCGAAGATGTAGCTGGTGGGTCCCAGCAGTCACGGGGGAAACATTTTTTTCACAAAATACGGTGGCCCATCCGGTGGGTCCCCGCTGTCAGGTGGAGGAATAATTATTTTGCGCATAATAAGGAGGCACTTCCTTGCGGCCGCCGTGGACCCAGCTGTCAGCCTCTCCACATACAGTACTCTTTCGATGGAAGTCGTTCATTGACCACGTTGACCACGCCGCGCGGAGAGCACCAGGGCGGTGGACGACGGCGAGGCCTAGTAAGGGGACGACATGGAGCCGAGGAAGACGCGGTAGTGTAAGCCCGTGTGGAGAGGAGTATGAGGGTTCACTGGTTCGGCTGCGGTTTGAGGCTGCCGTCGCCGCAGGGCCTGGCCAGCGGTGGGAATTGTAGGGGGCGGTGAGGCCTCCGCGGCAGCACAGACGGCCAGGGGAGGCAGGAGCATGCGGCACGACTAGCGCTGCTTTGGGCGGCTGGAGCAAGAAGACCAGAGGTTGAAGAAGCACTACAGCCGTTGGATGGACATCGTACGGTCACTGGATCTAGAATCGTTCATATTGACTAAGTTGACAAAGCCCTCCATCCCTGTCAACTTAGTAGGCCCACAAGTCAGCCTCCCACCAAGGTGGGTCCCAGCTAGCAGGGGCAGAATTCATCGTCACATGCTCGTCTCGGTGTCCGTCGTCGCTAACGCGACGATGTCTGCCTCGACTCGCGTTACGCTAAGAAAGGATGGCAGTGGTGTCACGTGCTCGTCTCGGCGTCCGTCGTCGCTACCGCGACGACGTCCGCCTCGACTCGCGTTACGCTAAGATAGGAAGACGATGGTGTCACGTGCTCGTCTCGACATCCGTCGTCGCTACTGCAACGACGTCCGCCTCAACTCGCGTGACCCTAAGATACATAGGGTGGCCGCGGTAACATGTGCTCCTCTCGGCGTCCTTCATCGCTACCACGACGACGTCCCCCTCAACTCGTGTTACCCTCAAGACAGGGTGGCTGTGCTGTCACGTGCTCATCTCGGCATCCGTCATCGCTACCATGCCAACGTCCACTGTTGGTGTACTAAAGTAGGGGTACCTTAGTATCCCGAACTTGCGTACGGGCAGTCGCAGCGACCCGCGGCAGGGCTTGCCGGGCGTCCGCCAAGATCCTCAACGGCTACTTTGACGCCATTCAAGAACAAAGTACTCAAACCAAGGCCCCGGCAAGAGGAGCTTGCCGGGAAGGCCAGCCAAGACCCCGGCAAGAGAAGCTGGCCAGGAAGAAGAAGGCCCCGGCAAGAGGAGCTTGCCGGGAAGGCCACTCAAGGCATTCCAAGAAAACTTGCCGCGACGCACCGCGCGCCCCGGCAAGGTCCGGCGAGCGACAAGCTCCCGAACGCGACAAGACGATGACCGCGGCAAGGAGCTTGCCGCGGGAAACCCCCACTTCGCGCCCGCGCTCCAGCACACCTGCCAACGTGTCGCTCTGGGACCTTCCCAAGCACACGTGGCAGGAGGCTGTGCAGCTAGGGGTGCGAGGTGGCGAGCAAGCGCTGGCAAGATATACATCTTGCAAACGGTGGCGTCCCTAGCGGTCTCTTTCGGCACTGCTTGGGCGACCAGACTGGCATTAAATGCCCTTGTCCCCTGCCACCAGGGTTAGGTATGATAACACTGTACAAGTAGCTGTACCAACCACCACTCTTCCATTTCTACCCCTCTTTCTACGCTGCCACCTGTTGGTGACCCCTTTAGCCTATAAAAAGGAGGCCCATGCGCACGTAGAAAGGGTTCGGAATTTTGGTTCCGCAGCTTGGGGTTCGGCTCACTCAAGACTAGGAGAGGGTCGACTCATTTGAAACTAGAGAGCACCCACGCCCTCAAGCAAGAACAATATAGAAACACAAAGCAGCAGTAGGAGTTTTATCTCTCCGGAGAGCTCCGAAGCTTGGTAAAAATCCCCCCGCGCGCTCCGCCTCGATCTGCTCTTCGTGCGACCTCTGCCCCCTTGCCGGACTAAAAAGGGCCCCTGCCCCATAGGTGCTCGCTCCCCCCACGTGCGGCGACATCCGCCTCAACTCGCGTAACCCTAAGATAGACAGGGTGTCAGTGGTGTCACGTGCTCATCTCGGAGTCCAGCATCGCTACCGTGACGATGTCTGCCTCGACTCGCATGACCCTAAGATAGACACGGTGCCAGTGGTGTCACGTGCTTGTCTCGGCGTCTGTCGTAGCTACCGCGACGATGTCCACCTTGTCTCGCGTTATGCTAAGACAAGGTGGCGATGGTGTCATATGCTTGTCTCGGTGTCCGTCGTCGCTACCACGGTGGTGTCTGTCGTCCTACCGCGATGACGTCTGCCTCGACTCACATGACCCTAAGATAGACAGGGTGGTAGTGGTGTCACGTGCTTGTCTTGGCGTCCATCATTGCTACCGCGATGATGTCTGCCTCGACTCGCGTAACCCTAACATAGATAGGGTGGCAGTGCTGTAATGTGCTTGTCTCGGCGTCCATCATCGCTACCGCTACGACGTCCGCCTCGACTCGCGAAACCCTAAGATAGACAGGGTGGCGGTGGTGTCACGTGCTCGTCTCACCATCCGTTGTTGCTACCTCAATGACGTCCGCCTCTACTCGCGTTACCCTAAGATAGACACTGTGGCAGTGGTGTCACATGCTCTTCTAGGCGTCCATCGTTGCTATCGCGACGACGTCCGCCTCCACTCGCGTTACCCTAAGACAGGGTGGCAGTGGTGTCACGTGCTCATCTCGGAGTCCGTCATTGCTATCACGACGACGTCCACCTCGACTCGCGTTACCCTAAGACAGAGTGGCAGTGGTGTCACGTGCTCATCTCGGCGTCCGTCGTAGCTACCGCGATGACCTCCACCTCAACTCGCGTAACCCTAAGATAGATAGGGTGGCAGTGGTGTCACGTGGTCGTCTCGGCATCCTTCGTCGCTACCGTGATGACGTCCGCCTCGACTCGCGTAACCCTAAGATAGACAGGGGGCAGTGGTGTCACATGCTCGTCTTGGCGTCCGTCGTTGCTAACGTGATGACGTCCACCTCGACTCACGTGACCCTAAGATAGAAAGGGTGCCAGTGGTGTCACGTGCTCGTCTCGGCATCCGTCGTCGCTACCGTGACGATGTCCGCCTCAACTTTCTTGACCCTAAGATATGGAGGGTGGCAGTGTTGTCACGTGCTCGTCTCAGCGTCCGTCGTCGCTACCGCAACGACGTCTGCCTCGACTCGTGTTACCTTAAGATAGAAATGGTGGTAGTGGTGTCACATGCTCGTCTAGGTGTCCGTCATCGCTATGGCAACGACGTCCGCCTCCACTCACGTTACCCTAAGTCAGGGTGGCAGTGGTCTCACGTGCTCGTCTTGGCGTCCGTCGTAGCTACCGCGACGACGTCTGCCTCAACTCACGTAACCTTAAGATAGACAGGGTCGCAATCGTGTCACGTGCTCGTCTCGGCGTCCGTCGTCGCTACCGCGACGATGTCCGCCTCGTTTCTCATAACCCTAAGATAGACAGGGTGGCATTGCTGTCACGTGCTCGTCTTAGCGTTCATCGTCGCTACCGTGACAACGTCCGCCTCGACTCGCGTGACCTTAAGATAGAAAAGGTGGCAATGGTGTCACGTGCTCGTCTCGGCATCCGTCGTTGCTACTGTGACGACGTCCGCCTCAACTCGCGTGACCCTAAGATAGACAGGGTGGCAGTGGTGTCATGTGCTCGTCTCGGCGTCCGTCGTCCCTACCTTGACGATGTCCGCCTCAACTCGCATGAACCTAAGATGGACAGGGTGGCAGTGGTGTCACGTGCTCGTCTCGGTGTCCATCGTCGCTACCACAACGACGTCTGCCTTGACTTGTGTAACCCTAAGATAGACAGCGCGGCAGTGGTGTCACGTGCTAATCTCGGCGTCCATCATCGCTACCGCGATGACGTCCGCTTTGACTCGCGTTACCCTAAGATAGAAAGGGTGGCATTAGTGTCACGTTCTCGTCTCAGCGTCCATTGTCGCTACCGCGATGACATTCGCCTCAACTCGCGTAACTCTAACACCACAAAAAAAGACACATCCGTGACATTTTGGGCTGAACGAAATTATTTTCTGTCATACTTATGACACTTCTATGACGATAATTGTGACAAAACCTGGTATCATCATAGATGTGGTGGGCTCCTACTTCTATGACAAAAAATCATGACAGAAAATGGGTTTTTTGTCCTGGGCGGGCCGGAGACGCAGCTGCATGACATTCTTTGGGCCGTCCATGACGGAAAAAACCGTGGTAGAAGCGAGGGCGAGGAAAATTTCGGTGAGTTCCCGGTTACGGTGGGTGGTCGGGGGCCAAGCGATGCGCATTTCTCTCGTACATGTACGCGCCTGTGTGCGAGGCGTTGGGCTCTAATTGAACCCGAGCGAGGCGTTGGGCTCTAACTGTACCCGAACGATTGCACTGCAGGCTACGCGTTACTGAACCCGAGCGATCGATCGACGGCTGTTAACTGAACCCAATCAAGCGATTCCTTGGCTACTGCTGCTAACTAAAGCCGATCGATGCTGCATCTGGATGAACAGTGAGAGTTGCAAGGGGGTTTGGATGAACAGTGAGCGTTGTGGTGGGGTTTGGATGAACAGTGAGCGATGGGGTGGATGAACAGGTCCCCGTGGTGTTGCCTCTGGATGAACAGGACCCCGATCAATCGAGCATGTTGGGGCTGTATGAACAGGACCCCGTGGAGGGCTGGATGAATAGTAGAAGATGGAGGGGTGGATGAATAGTAGCCCGTGGAGGGGTGGTTGAACAGGAGCCTGTGGAGAGGGGTCGTTGAACAGTAGCCGGTGGAGTAGCGCACGGTGGAGGCTGGATGAACAGGAGCCCATGGATGAACAGTCGCAGGTGGAGGCTGGGGAGGTCGACGGTGGATGAACAGTAGCCCATGGAGGCTGGAGGAGGTCGACGGTGGAGATGAACAGTATCCCGTGAAGTCCTGTTTTGCGGTACGCCGCACCCCTCCCGATGAACAGGAACCCCGTTCCGACCGTAGCGCTCCAACACAAGTATGTTTCCTCTGTTTTGTGGTATGCCACACCCCTCCCGATCAACAGGACCCCGTTTCGACCGTAGGAGGTCCAACACAAGTCCGTTTCCTCCGTTTTGCGGTTCGCCAGACCCCTCTTGATGAACAAGATCCCATTTCAAACGAGGCCGGTCGAACACAAGGCTGTTTCCTCCGTTCTGCGGTACGCCAGGCCTCGTTTCCATGCCATGTTCCATCCAAGCCCTCCCAATGAACACGACGATGCATTCCGTTCCAACCCAGCCGATTGGCTCCCCATGAACACGAGGACGACGTTGTTTCTCCGTTCTGACCCAGCCATGTACACGAGCCCTGGTCGTACGTATGCGCAAGTAGGCGTTCGAGACCCCGCCCATATGTACGTATGTGGTCGTATTTTCTTTCTTGCACACTGGCCACTCTATGTACGTGAACATGCTACGTACGTGCCTCTACTACGACATGTGTGCGCCTCTACATCGACCAGTATGTATGTACATGTTCGCGACCAGAATGACAACGCTACATACGCTTCGACCAGGTGGGTCCCGACTGTCAGACACTTCCTTGCGTGTGAATATGTAGCTGGTGGGTCCCAGCAGTCAGGGGGGCGAATCGTTGTTTTATTTGCTCGGCCGCACTTCCTTGCGTGCGAAGATGTAGCTGGTGGGTCCCAGCAGTCACGGGGGAAACATTTTTTTCACAAAATACGGTGGCCCATCCGGTGGGTCCCCGCTGTCAGGTGGAGGAATAATTATTTTGCGCATAATAAGGAGGCACTTCCTTGCGGCCGCCGTGGACCCAGCTGTCAGCCTCTCCACGTACAGTACTCTTTCGTTGGAAGTCGTTCATTGACCACGTTGACCACGCCGCGCGGAGAGCACCAGGGCGGTGGACGACGGCGAGGCCTAGTAAGGGGACGACATGGAGCCGAGGAAGACGCGGTAGTGTAAGCCCGTGTGGAGAGGAGTATGAGGGTTCACTGGTTCGGCTGCGGTTTGAGGCTGCCGTCGCCGCAGGGCCTGGCCAGCGGTGGGAATTGTAGGGGGCGGTGAGGCCTCCGCGGCAGCACAGCCGGCCAGGGGAGGCAGGAGCATGCGGCACGACCGGCGCTGCTTTGGGCGGCTGGAGCAAGAAGACCAGAGGTTGAAGAAGAACTACAGCCGTTGCATGGACATCGTACGGTCACTGGATCTAGAATCGTTCATATTGACTAAGTTGACAAAGCCCTCCGTCCCTGTCAACTTAGTAGGCCCACAAGTCAGCCTCCCACCAAGGTGGGTCCCAGCTAGCAGGGGGAGAATTCATTTTTTTGTGCGTAATAAGGAGGCACTTCAGGTCGGTCCGAGCTGACAGCGGGGGGAATGTTTTTTTGTGAAATACGATGGCCCGTCCGGTGGGTCCCAGCAGTCAGGGGGAAACGATTTTTTGCGACACACGGTGGCCCATCCGGTGGGTCCCTGCTGTCAGGTGGAGGAATAATTATTTTGCACGTAATAAGGAGGCACTTCCTTGCGGCTATCGTGGACCCAGCTGTCAGCTCTCCCCGTACAGTACTCTTCTGATGGAAGTCGGTCATTGTAACACCCCGAATGTGACTTTCAATATTTGTAACTCCAACTCTTGCCATTTCCGGCTATGTGTTATGATATTCCCTCCGTGGTTGGGCTTCTCTTTCGTTTTGCATTTTGTTCATGTAATGCATTTCATATCATATCATCATGTGCATCTCATTTGCATTCGTGCTCGTCTCAGGCATACAAGCGTTTCCCCGTTGTCCGTTTCGCAATCCGACACTCCCACATGCACCCGGCGCACCTCTCGTCTCTTTTTGTGAGCGGGAGGAAAACGTTCTAGGAATGGACCGAGATTTGCCAAGTGGCCTTGGTACACCACCGGTAGACCACCTGTCAAGTTTTGTTCCATTTGGAGGACATTTGATGCTCCAACGGTTAACTAGGTAACTACAAAGGCCTCTTGTGTGTTGCAGCCCAACACCCCTCCAAAACAGCCCAATAACTCATCTAAACCATCTCCATGTCCTCCGTCGTCGGATCATGCTCGTGTGGGCGAAAACTACACCTCATTTGGACACTCCTACCTCCTCCTACCTATAAATAGGTGCTGCCCTCCGAAATTTATGCGCAGTCCAACCCTACCCTAGCCCCTCTCCACCGCCGGACACGTCCGGATCGGACCGGACACGTCCGCCGCCGCCGCCCGACGAATCAGGGCGCGCCATGTCGCCTCCCTGCACCCACATCGCTGCCGCCGACCGGGGCCCAGATCCGGCCCGCCCCGGGCCAAACCGGGCCACGCCGGGCCCGCACTGCCCATGCCCATCCGGCCGACGCCTCCCGCGCCCGTCCGGCCGCCGCCTCCACCGCCCCCCTCGCCGGTGAGCCACGCGTCACCCCGTCTGCTTCCTCCTTCTCTCTCTTCTTCTCCCTCTCAGCTCCCTCTCTCTCTCACCGCAGGCCACCGTCGTCCATAGGACCTCGTCGCCGGCACCGCAGCTAACCCGGGCGGCCCCTGGACAGGTCTCCCCGCGCCGCCCGTGGCCGTATCTAGCAACCCCATGACCGGATCCGCCGGATCCGCACCTCCTCGCAACTCCGGCGAAAGTCCACGCCTCCGGCCACCCTTTCCTCCACTGTTCCGGCGAGCTCGTCCGGTGATCCTCGACATCCGCGCAAAGCCCTAGATCTGGAATTCGCGTGGTTAAATTTCACCAAGTCCCGAATCTCTGTAATATTTTCCAAGCCTGCTTCATCATGCCATATCTCGATGACCATGGCTCCAAATCATGCATATGATATGTCGAATTGTTCGTCTCGATGAGCTCTTCACGTTAGAAGCATTTCCATGCATGTTACTGTCGGTTATGATGCCATTTTCATTGATGCAAGAGTGCTATAAAATGTGTACTGCTGTTACTTACGAGATTATGATGTTTTGTCATTTTTGTTGCATTTGATGTGTGCATCAGATGAGCATGAGCTCTGCATGTGTTTTGAACTATGACATGCCATCTTTACAGGGGTGCTAGTCTTGCATTTTTGTGATCAATGTGGTGGCTAGCACAAGCGTGCAAAGTAGGCTTCATGATGTTGCTGATTTCAGTGACTTGGGGATTTTGCCAAGTCCTTGTTCTGCTGTTATTTTGATGCCATGTAAACTTGATGATACAGTGATATCCATGCTTGTTTTGGGATACTTCAGTAAGGATGTTTTGAACATATGGTTATGCTCTATCCATCCATGCCCCTGTTTGTAATTATGGAGTGCCCTAGCATGTCTTGTTCTTGCTCTACTTTTGCTATAAAATGTTCCTGGCAGAATATTAACATGTTAATCCATATTGCCATGGTTGTTGCTAGTGATGCATGCATCCTATGAACTTGATCTTGCCATGGTTAGCTTAATGAACATATCATCTTGCTGTTGGTATGCTTATTTTGTCATTCTATGCCTTGTGGTGAGTGGCATGAGCTCGCAAATTTGCCTTCATAATTCTGTTTATGTCATGCTCTGTTTTTCTGCTAATTCTGAAACTGTTAATAAAACTTGCTATGTTTACATGGGCGCCATCATATCTTCTGTTCCTTTTTGGCTCATGTTCAGTAAGGGACTTTTGTTCTATGCGTTTGGAAGATTCATGCCATGCCTTGTTTTGCTATAATATATTCCTGTAGCATGTGGTTTGCTTGTTCTAAACATTGCTTCCTGATGTTAATTTTTACATGTTAGTATTTTCACCAGGTCTGTGATGTTGTTATCTTTTGCACTTTTGCCATGCTTGTTTGAACCTGCTTTATTGTGTATTGGCTGTACTCAGTGTTCATGTTTTGTCAAGAATATCTTGTAAATCACTGCCATATGCTTTGTTGCTGCGTTGGGGTACAGTAGCTTAGTTTCTTGTTGCATGCTAAGTAGCATCGTGCTGTTAATCGCAGAATTGTGTCATTCTTGTTTTGCTCGCCATTTGCAAACCGTGCATCCGTTTCCGGTGATCTTTATATCGATTTCAACTGAAATCACCTCATATTTCCAGCGGCATACTTGGTTTTCCAAGTTGATGCCTTGATCATTCTTTCCCTTCTGGAGCACGCATATGCATTGCATATCATATCTTGCACACCGTGCCATGTATTGCATCATGTTGCTTGTGCATTGCACCATGATTGATTGTTGTTCCATTTGTTGTGTTCTTGTCTTGGGTAGAGCCGGGAGACGAGTACGTGAACGAGGAACATGTTGAGTACACTAACGAGGATCAAGCTTTCGACAACTCTGAGAACATTGCAGGCAAGATGACCATACCCCCGAAATCACTTCTATCATTGTTTCGCTCTACCGTTATGCCGCGCTACCTACCACTTGCTATATCATGCCGCCCATGTTGCCATGTCAAGCCTCTAACCCACCTTTCCTAGCAAACCATTGTTTGGCTATGTTACCGCTTTTGCTCAGCCCCTCTTATAGCGTTTCTAGTTTCAGGTGAAGATGAAGTTTGTTCCTTGTTGGAACATGGAAATGTTGGGATATCACAATATCTCTTATTAATTAATGCACCTATATACTTGGTAAAGGGTGGAAGTCTCGGCCTTATGCTTGGTGTTTTGTTCCACTCTTGTCGCCCTAGTTTCTATCATACCGGTGTTATGTTCCTTGATTTTGTGTTCCTTATGCGGTTGGGTGATTTATGGGACCCCCTTGACAGTTTGCTTTGAATGAAACTCCTCCAGCAAGGCCCAACCTTAGTTTTACCATTTGCCACCTAAGCCTTTTTCCCTTCGGTTTTCGCGAGCCCGAGGGTCATCTGTATTTTAACCCCCCCCCCCCCCCCCCCTCCCCGGGCCAGTGCTCCTCTGAGTGTTGGTCCGAACTAGAGCCACTTGCAGCGCCACCTCGGGGAAACTTGAGGGTTGGTTTTAGTTGTACGTAGTGTTCATCCGGTGTGCCCTGAGAACGAGATATGTTTAGCTCCTATCGAGATTTGTCGGCACAGTCGGGTGGTCTTACTGGTCTTGTTTTACCATTGTCGAAATGTTAACCGGGATTCCGAGACTGATTTGGTCTTCCCGGGAGAAGGAATATCCTTTGTTGACCGTGAGAGCTTGTGATAGGCTAAGTTGGGACACCCCTGCAGGATATAAACTTTTGAGAGCCGTGCCTGCGGTTATGTGGCAGATGGGAATTTGTTAATGTCTAGTTGTAGAGAACTTGACACTTGACTTAATTAAAATGCATCAACTGTGTGTGTAGACGTGATGGTCTCTATTCGGCGGAGTACGGGAAGTGAACACCGTTTGGGTTATGTATGAACGTAAGTAGTTTCAGGATCACTTCTTGATCACTTCTAGCTTCTCGACCGATGTGTTGCTTCTCTTCTCGCTCTTACTTGTGTATGTTAGCCACCATATATGCTTAGTGCTTGTTGCAGCTCCACCACCTTACCCCTTTCCTACCCATGAGCTTAAATAGCCTTGATCTCGTGGGTGTGAGATTGCTAAGTCCTCGTGACTCACAGATTCTACCAAAACAGTTGCAGGTGCCAAGGATACAAGTGCAAGTGACCCAACCTAGCTCAAGTGGGAGTTCGATGAGGACCTTGGTCGTTACTATGTTTCGTTTCCTGATGATCAGTAGTGGAGCCCAGTTGGGACGATCGGGGATCTGGCATTTGGGGTTATCTTCTTTTCATTTGGATTTGACCGTAGTCGGTCTATATGTGTATTTTGAATGATGTATGAACTTATTTATGTATTGTGTGAAGTGGCGATTGTAAGCCAACTCTCTTTATCCCATTCTTGTTCATTACATGGGATTGTGTGAAGATGACCCTTCTTGCGACAAAACCTACAATGCGGTTATGCCTCTAAGGCGTGCCTCGACACGTGAGAGATATAGCCGCATCATGGGTGTTACAAGTTGGTAATCAGAGCCATCCCCAACTTAGGAGCCCCCTGCTTGATCGAATCGCTGACGTTGTTGAGTCTAGAACAAAATTGTTTTGAGTCTTAGGATTATATATATCGGAGAGTAGGATTATTTTTACTCCTCAGTCCCTTCGTCGCTTTGGTGAGGTCTCCTGACGTAGATGTTTTGACTTTCCTCTTTTCAAATTTCACTAAAAAAATTAGGATCACGCGGGTATCTCGGAATCATTCCGATAGTCTTGTGACGAGAACATTGTTCTTGGTGCCTCCTGACATTTAGGGGTTGTGGCAGTGTCCCGGGGAGTTGAGCTCCGAGGTGTTGCCGTCACAATTTTATCGTTGCAGTTCTGGAATACCTGAGTTTCACTGACATCGAAAATCTCTTTTATGCAGTTGTTGGTGAGATAACCTCGACGCCACCCAATACTGGGGAGTTTGGGAGTATTGCCATAGCTCGTATAACGGATGCTTTTCGAAGGTTGAGGTACACGATTTCTGAAGGTTTCTTGGTTATGTGTTGACGGATGGATACAGCTGGATGTAGGGATTGTTAGTTTGGGTGAGATATATTGCTTCCCCTGTATCCCCAACACCTGATTGCATAACCAGAAAGTTTCGGGAGTTTATAGGTGGGATTCAAGTAGCTCTAGCATTTCTTCCCGCAGATATTTTGTTTGTGATTGGGTAATCCTTACCACTTATTTGTTCCAGTTGTACCTTGGTTTTTCTTTCATCAATCTCTTATCAAATGGCTTCTCACCTTAATGGACGTGTGATGTTAGCTTTGGAATTCATTCGTTCATCCTTGTTCGAATGTTTTTTGTGAACACTATATGTTGCAATTTCTAGTCTTTGATTCTACTTATCTATCATGTCAATGGTGGTTCTAACGGATGTCATCTTCCTCAGGATGGCTCCGCCAACTCGCAACAACCCGGATCGCGGTGAAGAAGATCGATCGAACCCACCACCTTCGCCACCTCCTCCGCCTTCGGAGGCATGGCAAGCTGTCGTGGCGGCCACCAACGCCAGCACCCAGATGCTTTTGCAAATCTTGCAAGAACGCAACCAAGGCCAAGGCAACCAAGGAAATCAAGGTCAAGGGCAGTTCAACCATCAGCCTCAGTTTCCTACCCTCAACCAGTTCCTTGCAAATCAGTCGAAGTCTTTCAGCTACTGTGTCGAGGCCACAGACGGTGATGATTGGCTCGTGGACATCAACAAGCATTTTGAATGCAGCAATGTCAGGCCTGAGGACTATGTCAAGTTCGCTTCTTTTCAGCTCAAGGACCAAGCAGCTGATTGGTATCAGCAATACAAAGATTCCAGAGGAGGTAGAGTGATTACTTGGACTGACTTCAGTCGGGACTTTAAAGCTCACCACATTGCTACAAGTGTTGTTGAGAGCAAGCGTGAGGAGTTCCGCAATCTCAAGCAAGGCAGCATGTTCGTGTACCAATACAACATCCAGTTTCAGAAACTTGCTCGCTTCGCTAAACAAGATGTTCCTTATGAGAAGAGTATGATTTATCACTTCAGAGGTGGCCTCAGAGAGGATCTGCAGTTAGCTCTCGTTCTTGTTGAGCCTACTCAGTTCAATCAATTCTAAACATGGCCCTCAAGCAAGAAGGTGCTCAGCTCAAGTGCGAGGCTTCTAAGAAGAGAATCAGGGATGCAGTTCAGTCTTCTTCTTCCTCACAAGTGGCAGCTAAGCAACAGAAATTCTACCTTCCTCCTCCTCCGTTTCGTCAGCCTTACCAGCAGAAGAACTCAGGTGGTCATGGATCTTCCCACCCACCCAACCCAGGCTATCAGAATAAGTCAAATTCTCAAGCTCCAAGGTCAAGTGCTCCTTATCATCGCCCGCTCTGAGAGGTGACTTGCAACAAGTGTCAGTAGAAAGGTCACTACGCAAACAAGTGCTTCAACCAAAGGCGCCTTCCGCCTCCTCCTCCTGTGAGATCTTCAAGCAATGCAGCGGTCAAGCATAATCCAAAGCATGCAAAGGTGAACATGATGAATGCAGCGCAAGCAGAGGATTCTTCTGATGTGCTAATGGGTAATCTCTCAGTTAATGACATTCTTGCAGAAGTTTTATTCGATACTGGTGCATCGCTTTCTTTCATTAAAAGACCTTTTGTTGCCAAGCATGAGTTTGTGATGGAAAAGATTCATATCCCATTGAAGATTGTGTCCACGGGTAAGCAAATGACATCTAATAATTGCGTCCCAGATGTTTCTATCAAGATGGGAAACTATAAATTTCTATCTAAACCAATTGTTCTTGGTGACTCGGATATTGATCTAATTCTCGGCATGGACTGGCTTTCTAAGCACAAGGCTCAACTTGATTGTGCTGCCAGGGAGATTTAGTTGACACACTCTTCTGAGGATGTGATCATCTATGCCGCTCGTGACGAGACCATTCGGTTATTCTCTCCCAATGAGAAGGGAGAGTTAGATGCAATCTCTCACATTCCAGTCGTTTGTGAGTACCAAGATGTCTTTCCAGAAGAGCTTCCGGGTATGCCTCCGCACCGGCCAGTCGAGTTCGTTATCGATCTTGAGGCTGGCACAAAACCCATTTGCAAGCGTCCTTACAATTTTGGACCCAAGGAGCTGAAGGAATTGAAGAAACACCTCGATGAACAAGAGCATTTGGGTTTGATCAGACCGAGTTCATGTCCATTGGGTTGTGGAGTTCTTTTTGTCCAGAAGAAGGATGGCACGGACCGACTGTGCATCGATTACCTTCCATTGAACAAGAAGACAATCAAGAACAAGTATCCACTTCCCAACATCAATGAGCTATTTGAGCAACTCAAAGGTACTAAAGTATTCTCCAAGCTTGACCTTCGTATGGGTTATCATCAGATTCGCATTCTTGAACAAGATATTCCCAAGAAGGCATTCAGAACAAGCTTTGGTTCTTATGAATATATTGTCATGTCTTTCGGCCTTGTCAATGCTCCTCCAACATTCTCTCGAATGATGAACTTCATCTTTAACCCCTACACCAATGAATTCGTCTTGGTGTATCTCGATGATATCTTGGTCTTCTCCAAGAATAAGAAGGATCATGCCAAACATTTGCGATTGGTGCTCGACAAGCTCAGAGAGTATCAATTCTATGCAAAGTTTTCCAAATGTGAGTTTTGGCTTGATGAAGTTCTTTACCATGGTCATATCATCTCCGCCAAAGGCATTGCTGTTAATCTCGAGAAGGTGTCTGCAATTGTGAATTGGGAACCTCCTCAGAATGTCAAGCAGCTCCGCAGTTTTCTTGGACTTGCAAGCTATTGCCGAAGATTCGTTGAGAATTTCTCTAAGATTGCAAAGCCTCTTTCCAACCTCCTCCAGAAGCATGTCAAGTATCTCTGGATGCCTAAGTGTGACGTTGCTTTCAACACCCTTAAAGAGAAGATTGTCTCAGCTCCTGTCTTAACTCCTCCTGATGAATCCAAACCATTCGAAGTTTTCTGTGATGCTTCTCTTCAAGGTCTCCGTGCTGTGTTAATGCAAGAGAAGAAAGTTGTGGCCTATACCTCTCATCAGTTGAAGACCAACGAAAGGAACTACCCCACTCACGATCTTGAGTTGGCAGTAGTTGTCCATGCATTAATAACATGGAGACATCTCTTGTTGGGAAGGAAAGTGGACATATTCACCGATCACAAGAGCCTGAAGTATATCTTCACTCAACCCAACCTCAATCTTAGGCAAACTCGTTGGGTCAAAATGATTCAAGAGTACAATCCAAGCATTGAATATACTCCTGGCAATGCGAAGGTGATTGCAGATGCTCTGAGCAGAAAGGCTTACTGCAACAGCTTAATTCTCAAGCCATTTCAACCGGATCTTTGTGAAGCTTTCCGCAAACTGAATCTCCAAGTTGTTCCTCAAGGTTTATTGCCAACCTCCTAGTCTCTCCTACTTTGGAGGATCAAATTCGTGGGGCACAACTCCTGGATACCATGGTGAAGAAGGTGAAACATGGTATTGCCAAGGGCCTCTCCAAATACAAGTGCTATCGCTTGGATGACAAAGATACTCTATTCTTCGAGGATCGAATTGTGGTTCCTAAAGGCGATCTAAGGAAACTCATTATGAACGAAGCGCACAATTCTCTTCTTTCCATTCATCCTGGAAGTACGAAGATGTACCATGACCTCAAGCAGTCGTATTGGTGGACTCGAATGAAGCGAGAAATTGCTCAATTCGTAAATGAATGTGATGTCTGCAGAAGGGTGAAAGTAGAACACCAACGACCAGCTGGTCTCCTCCAACCTCTTGCTATTCTAGAATGGAAGTTTGACCATATTGAGATGGACTTTGTGAATGGATTTCCTAAGTCCAAGCGTGGGAATGATGCTATTTTCGTTGTCATTGACAAGCTTACTAAAGTGGCTCATTTCCTTCCAATCAAAGAATCTATCACGGCAGCTCAGTTGGCAGAGCTATACACCTCCAGGATTGTCTCCTTGCATGGTATTCCACAATTGATCTCTTCAGACCGCGGAAACATTTTCACCTCTAAGTTTTGGGACTCCTTTCAAAAGGCCATGGGCACCAACATTCGCTTCAGCACAGCTTTCCATCCTCAAACAAGAAGCCAAGTCGAGCGAGTCAATCAAATCCTCGAAGACATGCTCAGGGCTTGTGTTATCTCTTTCGGTATTAAGTGGGAAGATTCTTTTCCATATGCCGAGTTCCCCTACAACAACAGCTTCCAAGCAAGTTCGGGCAAGGCCCCATTCGAAATTCTCTATGGCAGAAAGTGTCGTACTCCCCTCAATTGGTCAGAGACTGGTGAATGCCAACTTCTTGGCAACGACTTGATCACAGAGGCTGAAGAAATGTGTAAAGTCATCCGTGAAAATCTCAAACTCGCAATCGCGCCAGAAGAGTTACTACGATAGCAAGGACAGTGACTTGGCTTTCGAAATCGGAGACCATGTCTACCTCCGTGTCTCTCCAATAAAAGGCACTCGTCGCTTCAGTATCAAAGGGAAGCTTGCCCTTAGATACATGGGTCCCTTCAAGATCATTGGCAAAAGAGGCGACCTCGCCTATCAACTTGAGCTTCCTTCCAACTTTGCGAATGTGCATGATGTGTTTCACGTGTCACAGCTTCGCAAGTGCTTCAAGACTCCTGAGCGCACTATCAACTTTGAAGAGATTGACCTCCAAGAAGATCTGTCTTATCATGAGCACCCTGTTGCTATTCTTAAAGAAACCGAGTGCAAGACTCGCAACAAGTCAATCAAATTCCTGAAAGTGAAGTGGTCACACCATTCCGACCAAGAAGCCACCTGGGAGCGCGAGGATCACCTCCGTTCCGAATATCCGGAGTTCTTTCAGTCCTACATCTCGGGACGAGATCCTCTTGTAGTGGTGGAGTGTTGTAACACCCCGAATGTGACTTTCCATATTTGTAACTCCAACTCTTGCCATTTTCGGCTATGTGTTATGATATTCCCTCCGTGGTTGGGCTTGTCTTTCATTTTGCATTTTGTTCATGTCATGCATTTCATATCATGTCATCATGTGCATCTCATTTGCATTCGTGTTCGTCTCAGGTATACGAGCATTTCCCCATTGTTCGTTTCGCAATCCGACACTCCCACATGCACCCGGCACACCCCTCTTGTCTCTTTTCGTGAGCGGGAGAAAAACATTAGCGGAATGGACCGAGATTTGCCAAGTGGCCTTGGTACACTGTAACACCCCGGATACAACTTTCCGCATTCGTAACTCCAACTCTTGCCTTTTCCGGAGATGCGATATGATTATTTCCTTCGTGGTTGGGTTTTTGTCTTCGTTTTGCATTTTGTTCATGTCAGGCTTTTCATCTCATTGCTTCATGTGCATTGCATCATGGCATCTTGCACCCCTTTTTAAAACTCAACTAAATAAACCGTATGGATCTTCGGTCCATTTAAATCGAGGGAATTCACATGGTGATTTCTCTTTATAACATATCATCCTAGTATTTAAGGAGCTATAATAAATATTCCATTAATTTGGAATTCACCATAACACACTTGCAAATTATCCCAATGCCTTTGTTATCTTAATTCTTGGTCTCCAACCTTGCCATATATTCTTTCGTCATTTTCCCGAGCTCCACCAAAAATCTCAACATTTTTGGACACTTCTAAATCCTTGTCCTTGTTCAAACCATTTGAATTAAATTCAAATGACTTTGAATTTAATTCTTGCAATCTTGTCCACACCATTTTTCTTGGAACAAGCTCATTTTTATGAGTCCGGAAAAGTTGTCTTTGTTCTCAAATTCTTTCCCTAACCCTCTCTTTCTTTTTCTTTCCTCTAATTTCTTTTCTGTTAAATAGTTAAAGAAGAGAAGGGAGAGACCCAGCTAGGCCTCTGCCAGCCCACCAGGCCTCTGGCCATTTTCCTCTCCACTGGGCCGGCCTCCCAAGGCCCAGCCGCGCCCCGCTCTAACCCTAGCCAGCCTCGATCCCCAACACCCCTCCTCTCGATTCACTTGCGCCGCCAGCACCCACGCACCTCTCCTCGATCCCGCATCGCCCGCGCCAGAGGACGCGCTCCACCCCATCGCCCTCTCCTGCGCCCGTTCCCGATCCTCCCGCATCCCTCCTCTCGATCCCCATCTCCCTCTCGTTCCCATGCCCGCAGCCATGGCCCTCCTCGCGCGACCCCCTCTCCCTTTCCCCTCGCCGCCTCCTCCCTCCACCAGCGCCAGCCGTCCCCGTCGCCCGAGCGCTCAAGGAGAGCAGCTCCTCGAGCTCGTCGCTGCTGCTTCGTCCCTCTGCCGCCAGAGAGGAGCGAGAGCCTCTCGCTCGAGCCGCGCCGCCGGCCAAGTCCCTCTTCCTCTCCAAGCCACGCCGGTGACCCCATCGGTGCAGCCAACTCCGGCGGCTCTCCGTCGCCTGCGCCTCCAGCGCCTGACCCCGCGCTCGTCCACCTCGGAGCCGGCCTCCACTGCCTCCTCCCTCACCTGCGGCCTCCTCCTCGTCGCCTCCGCACCACCACCTTGCTTCGAAGCCCGCCGTCCACCTTCCCCGTGGCTGAGGTGCTCTCCGCCGTCTGCCTTCCCGGCGTCCTCTGCATCCCCTGGCTGCATCGAGAAACAGCATGCCAAGTCCATCGCCACCTCGCCAGAGAACCCCGTCCTGGCCCGGATCTTCGTCGCCAGCCCCAAGCCACGCCGCCGCTGCCTTCGTTTTGCCTGAGCTGCGCCCCTGCTTCGCCTCGAACAGCAGCAGCTCGCCCGCTTGTCCTCGTGGACTCGTTTCAGTCAAATGCCAGGTCCACGGGTCGGCCTCCTGTTCATTGACCACCGAGACCTGAGGCCCTTTTGTTTTTTTCTTCGCCATGGATGCGCCAAGTTAGACTACATGATGCGTCAAGTACCTCTACCGACGACCCCGTTCATCTACGAAACGGGTACAACTACCGCCGCCGTCGCGAGAACAACTACTTCCACTACGAGAAGTACCACTACCGTCGCCAAGATTGCGAGTACCTCTACCGTCGCCGCGAACGACTACTTCCACGACGTCCGAGAACAACTACTTCCACTACCGCTGCCGCGAGAACGACTACTTCCACTACGACCCGAGAACGTCTACTTCCATCGACGATTTTGAACCGCCCCGAAATGCACGCTTTGAAGGTATAACCCCGAGACGATCAACCGTGGACCAAATGCATGTGTTGTATGAGATGCACCCTATGTTTGCACCGTGCCTGTTTGCTTCATGCACGTTCCTCCTCGTTCGCCATGCCGATGAACTGTGGGAACCCGGTAACCGGGATCACCCCACCATCTCTAGCATGTTCCGCACATCCGCACACTTCTCGTTTGCATCGGTATCTCACTCGAGTTACCGGGACCGGAATGTTGCCATGGCATCATTTTCGGATTCGTTGCTGTGGCATCCATTTCATTCTGCCATGGTGACAAATGCTTCATAACATGCTCTTGTCAACATTTTCATAAAAATTGCATAAAACTTGCATATGTCATCCGCATCATGATAACAACAATTAAAATGTTTAAAATTGTTGTTTGCTTAAATTGCTAATAACATATGGGGTTTTCCGGAATTGTCGTTTGTTGCTTCCGGCCTCATTTAAACTTGCCTGAATATGTAGTTTAATTATGCTTCACCTCTTGCCATGTTAACCAACATTTAATCTTGTCTTGTTCATAACCGAGAGAGAAACTAAATAATTGATGTGGTGTTCCGTCAATATGCAACTCGTTGCATATTGAGCTCCACTTAATTTGTAGTATTGTTTGTGCACTTTGCCATGTCATGCCTCATTAAACCGGACATGCATCATACTTGTTTGTGCATCATGACTTGTTTATGCTTGTGTGTTTACCATGTTGTTTGCTTCTTTCCGGGTTGCTTCTCTCGTTAGCTTCGGTTTTGTTCCGGAGTTGTGAGGATTTGTTCGACTACGTCCGTGTGTCTTCTTCATGGAATCGTTCTTCTTCCTTGCGGGATTTCAGGCAAGATGACCATACCCTCGAAATCACTTCTATCTTTGCTTGCTAGATGCTCGCTCTTTTGCTATGCCTATGCTACGATGCCTACCATTTGCTTGTCAGTCTCCCAAATTGCCATGTCAAACCTCTAACCCACCATGTCCTAGCAAACTGTTGATTGGCTATGTTACCGCTTTGCTCAGCCCCTCTTATAGCGTTGTTAGTTGCAGGTGAAGATTGAAGTTTGTTCCTTGTTGGAACATGGAGATGTTGTTCCTTGTTGGAACATGTTTACTTGTTGGGATATCACAATATATCTTATTTAATTAATGCATCTATATACTTGGTAAAGGGTGGAAGGCTCGGCCTTATGCCTGGTGTTTTGTTCCACCCTTGCCGCCCTAGTTTCCGTCATACCGGTGTTATGTTCCCGGATTTTGTGTTCCTTATGCGGTCGGGTGATTTATGGGACCCCCTTGACAGTTCGCTTTGAATAAAACTCCTCCAGCAAGGCCCAACATTGGTTTTAACATTTGCCACCTAAGCCTTTTTCCCTTGGGTTCTGCAGACTCAAGGGTCATCTTTATTTTACCCCCCGGGCCAGTGCTCCTCCGAGTGTTGGTCCAAACTAGAGCACCGTGCGGGACCATTCCTTGGAAACTTGGATTACGTCGGTACCTGTACGCTTAGCTTATCCGATGTGCCCTGAGAACGAGATATGTGCAGCTCCTATCGGGATTTGTCGGCACAGCGGGTGGTCTTGCTGGTCTTGTTTTACCATTGTCGAAATGTCTTGATGTACCGGGATACCGAGTCTGATCGGAGTGTCTCGGGTGAAGGTCTATTCCTTCGTTGATCGCGAGAGCTTGTCATAGGCTAAGTTGGGACACCCCTGCATGGTATAAACTTTCGAGAGCCGTGCCCGCGGTTATGTGGCAGATGGGAATTTGTTAATGTCCGGTTGTAGATAACTTGACACCAGATCCGAATTAAAACGCATCAACCGTGTGTGTAACCGTGATGGTCTCTTCTCGGCGGAGTCCGGGAAGTGAACACGATGTTGGAGTTATGTTTGACGTAGGTTGCTATAGGATCACTTCTTGATCATACTTTTATCGACCGTGCTTTGCTTTCTCTTCTCGCTCTCATTTGCGTATGTTAGCCACCATATATGCTAGTCGCTTGCTGCAGCTCCACCTCATGCCTTTACCTTACCCATAAGCTTAAATAGTCTTGATCTCGCGGGTGCGAGATTGCTGAGTCCCCGTGGCTCACAGATACTTCCAAAACCAGTTTGCAGGTGCCTATGTTACCGAGCAGGTGACGCAACCAAGCTCAAGGAGGAGCTCGATGAAGATCTTGCCCTTTGTGCTGTTTCGTTCTAGTTGATCAGTAGTGGAGCCCAGTTGGGGTCGATCGGGGACCTTTGTCGCATTTGGGGTTCTTCTTTTATTTTGGTTCCATAGTCGGACCTTGATTGTATCTAGATGATGTAATGCTTTATTCATGTAATTGTGTGAAGTGCCGATTGTAAGCCAACTATGTATCTCTTTCCCTTATGTACTACATGGGTTGTGTGAAGATTACCTCACTTGCGACATTGCTTTCAATGCGATTATGCCTCTAAGTCGTGCTTCGACACGTGGGAGATATAGCCGCATCGAGGGCGTTACAAGTTGGTAATCAGAGCCTTCCCCGACCTTAGGAGCCCCACTGCTTGATCGTTTTTAGCGGCCGAGTTGTGTCTAGAAAAATGTTTTGAGTCATTTAGGATTTTATATATATATATATATATATATATATATATATATATATATATATATATATCGGAGAGTTAGGAATTCTTTTTACTCCTCAGTCCCTTCGTCGCTCTGGTGAGGTCTCCTAACGTAGAGTTTTGACTCTTCTCTTCTCAAATTTCACTAAAAAAAATTTAGGATCACGCGGGTATCTTGGAATCGTTCCGATGGTTTTATGATGAGAACATTGTCTTGGTGCCTCCTGTCAGGGGTTTAGTGGAAGTGTCCCGGGGAGTTGAGCTCTGAGGTGTTGTTGTCATAATTTTATCGTTGCAGTTCTGGAATACCTGAGTTTAGTACGCCGACATCGAAAATCTCTTTTATGCAGTTGTTGGTGAGATAACCCCGATAACCCAATACTGAGGTGAGTACGGGAGTATCGCCATAACTTGTATAACGGATGCTTTTCGAAGGTTGAGGTAGACGATTTCCGAAGGTTTCTTGGTTATGTGTTGAAGGATGGATACAGCTGGATGTAGGATTTTCTAGTTTTGGGTGAGATATTATGATTCCCCTGTATCCCCAACACCTGATTGCATAACCGGAAAATTTCGGGAGTTTCATAGGTGGGAATTCAAGTAGCTCTTAGGATATCTTTCCTACGGATGTATGATATGAAATTGGGGTTCGACGTCTAGTGGTCCGCCTATTCACGGTTGGTTTTACAGTGGTCTCGTTGTGTCTTAAAGAATCCTTGGCTATGCCGATTCGGGGACGCTTCGTATGTCATGTGCACTGCCTTGTACATGATGGTGCTGTACGATCGAGCCCGTGTAGGCCCCACCACGAAAACTTCGGACGAAATCTCTATCATATGTTTGTTCCGGCTTATTCTGCAAGCAAGTCCTTTGTTTTTGTTTTGAGTTGTGGTATTCGAGTTGCTTCAATGTCAAGTGTTGATTCCATACCTTTCTGAAACGGTGTTCTCATATTGCTATGTGAATACTAATCCTTCTTGATCATCGTGGTCGTCTTGTCAATCCTTTTCAACCGGCATGTTTCTCTTCAAGTGGATCCGATCACTTCAACATCAGCAAGACCAATTATCATTTCTTCTCAACGGTGTTTGTTTCATCCATCTCCAAGTTGCCTTTGTTTTTCCCGCCCACCCACCCTTTTTCCTCAAGGACTAAGATTTCTTTACCAAGTATCCTTTTATTTTTGTGAAGTTTCTCCATTCTTTTCCATCAATGTTCTTACCCGGTGGTTCTCAAGAAGATGTTCTACTAGTTCGTCATTCCTCATTCCTTTATCTTCTCCAGTGGATTCAAGTCAAGTTTTGTTGATCATACCTTTTTCCTCATTTCAATGTCTTCTCATACCGGTGCACCTCATTATCATTCTACTTCTCGCTATTTGTTATTCCGGAGTGCTCAAGATATCTCGAAGATTCGTGTTTCCACTCTGCATTCGTTCAAGCTCTTTCGAGATTGGTATCTCATTCAAGTCATTTAATTCAACCGGGGCAACATCTCTTTTAAATCTTTTCAACGGTGTTCTTTTGAGTGGGCCCTAACCCACAGGTCTTTTCCCAGGATCTTACCTGACTCTTCTATTTTTCCAGAGCTATCCTAAATTTTTCTCCAAGTTTGACGTAAGAATGAGTTATTATCAGTCAAATGCTTTTCTCCAAGATCTTTCAAATTCTTTTCATAGTTGACTCAACCTCTTCGCTTTTGATTCTTCCAGTGTGCCTCAATAATTCTTGGTGGTGTTTCTCGTTGTCATTCTCATCATTTGAAGACCGAAGAAGAGTTTCTCTTTAATATTGCTCTATTCTCTTCAAGATTCATGGTGCTAGCTTGTTGCCATCCTCTCATAATTGTTTTTGATTGTGAGTATCTTTTTCACCCATCAGGAGATATTCAAGAGTCTTCTCAGTTTGTCATCCGGAGTCCATCAATTCAGGTTTATTCATTCTTAGCTGTCAGTTATCATTCTCCTATCTTGCCGGTGCATCAATCGAATATCCTCTAATCAGTTCTTGATCTCTTCGTTCTCATGTATCTAAATCCCCTCAAGTATCTTCATTCATTTTTCAATTCTTCCCGGCGAATTGTGCCTTTGCTACTTTCATTTTCAATTCTTACTGTGGTTCTTTCAACATTCCTCTTCTGTTGTTATCATCGCAAGGCTTCACCTTGTGTTTTCAACTTCTCTTTCTCCCTTTTTATCATCCGTTTATTACCGGAGTGGTGGTTCGTCAAGGATTCTTTTCATTCTTCAATTGTTCTTCAAGATTTCTCTTGAAGTTAAGATCAGCCAAGCTATACTCAAAAATTAAACATGGTGTTCAACACATGTTTTGTTTTGAGGCGTTCAAGTATTCTTCTTCTTGCATTTCGAAGTGCAATTCTTTCTACCTTATCTTTTGAGGTGGTGTTATGTCATTCTTGACAATTCCTCTTCATGTTTCATGATTCCCATGTTGTCAAGAATGAGGTATTTTAAATCCATTAATCTCTTCGTTGGAGTTATCTTGTGTCATATTTTACCTACAGCCTTCCCTAAGGAATGTTGCTATTTGTGGTGATTAGGCATGACCCAAGCTTGCTCTTTATCCTCTTGGTGGAAGAAGTTTTCATATTTTTGGTGCTCTCAATCAAATCAATGGTTTCCATTAGTGGCCGGTTGTCACCTCATAGTCTTGATATGTTTTCCATAAGCCCACTACAAGCTTATTCGTTTCATTGTTGGTTTTCCAACAACTCCGTTATAACCTTCTTGGAAGGGTGTTTTCCAAGCTCATTTGTGGCACAAGTTGGCATTTTCTACTTCATTCGGTTATTCCAATGATCTATCTTCTATTCTTTCTTCCCGAGGAATTGTGATGTTCTGCTCTTCAATCATCATCTTGTTTTGTCAGGATCGTGTTCTTTTCATGCTTATCCATTCAACCGGAGTGTCCTGCCTTTTTCTTTCAAGTTCTTTTCATCTTATCAAGTCTTGCATCTCTTTTCAACTGGAGTGCTGTCCGATTTTGATCTTCCTTGTTCCTTGTTTATCTCGTTTCAACCAGAGTGATTTCAATTCCTTCTTGTCCATTGTACTCGTCATTCATAGCTTTGCAACCTTCAAGTCCTCGTAATGTTCCTTGTTCCTCTTTTCTAACGGATTGTTCGCAATCTCGTTCATCTCTGTTATACTCTTTCTTTTAAATTGCTCAACCTCTCAAAGTTCGTGGTTTCACTCTTTTGTCGAAGAAGCAACTTAGTTTACCTCTTATCTTCCTCTTCCTTTTCCCTCCGGTGCCATCCTAGATCTCGGGACGAGATCCTCTCGTAGTGGTGGAGTGTTGTAACGCCCCGGATACAACTTTCCGCATTCGTAACTCCAACTCTTGCCTTTTCCGGAGATGCGATATGATTATTTCCTTCGTGGTTAGGTTTTTGTCTTCGTTTTGCATTTTGTTCATGTCAGGCTTTTCATCTCATTGCTTCATGTGCATTGCATCATGGCATCTTGCACCCCTTTTTAAAACTCAACTAAATAAACCGTATGGATCTTCGGTCCATTTAAATCGAGGGAATTCACATGGTGATTTCTCTTTATAACATATCATCCTAGTATTTAAGGAGCTATAATAAATATTCCATTAATTTGGAATTCACCATAACACACTTGCAAATTATCCCAATGCCTTTGTTATCTTAATTCTTGGTCTCCAACCTTGCCATATTGTCGCGGCGGGCGCACGGTCTGCTTCCGTGGCCGCCGGGCACCTATGGGGCACGGGGGGGGCCCTTTTCTGGTTCGGAGAGGGGGGGCGGAGGCCGCGCGCAGAGCGGATCGAGGTCCCGGGCGCGCGGTGGATCGTGCAATACCGCTTGCCGGAGCCATCCTACTTGTCGGCGGCTACCACAGCCTCGCCAGAGTCATCGGCCTTGGCCTTGTCGGAGCCGCCTCCGTTGCCGGAATGCTCAACAGCTAGCACATCCTTAGTCTTTCTCTTCCTGTTGTTCCGTCTCCGGTTCTTCCTTGCCGGGGCGGTATCCTCACTGTCAGATCCTTCTGCTCCCGCAACCTCTCCGGGGATTTTCCTCCCCTCCTCAGCCCGTGCACACTTGTCGGCCAGAGCATAGAGCTCGCTGACGTCTCTGATCTTGCACATCGCCATCTCCTCCCTCATCCTGCGGTTACGCATGTTCTGATGAAAGGCGCTGATAACCGCGGCAGGGTGGACTTCTGGGATGTTGCGTTGCACTTGGCTGAATCTCTGTATGTACTTGCGCAGGGGCTCCCCCTCCTTCTGGACGAGCAAGTGGAGGTCACTTTCCTGGCCATGAGGCTTGTGGCCGCCCGTGAAGGCGCCGACAAACTGATGACACAGGTCAGCCCATGAAGAGATGGAACCGTCCGGCAAGTGCATGAGCCAAGATCTGACATTGGGCTTGAGTACCAGTGGGAAGTAGTTGGCGAGGATCTTCTCATCGCGCCCTCCGGCAGCCTGCACCGCGATGGTGTAGATGCTGAGGAACTCCAATGGATGTATCCTGCCATCATACTTCTCGGGCACATCTGGCTTGAAGTTCTTGGTTTTGGGCCACTTGACTTGCCGCAGCTCGCGGGTGAACGCAGGGCAACCTGCCGCGTACGGCAAGTCGCCTGGCTCCCCTAGTGCATGCATGTCGACAGTGGGCCCAGCACGCTGGTCAGATTGACGTCGCGTTTCTCTTCTGCGCTCGATGCAAGTGCGAGCGTCTTCGTGCTGCCGTTCTTGGAGAACATGGCGCTGGTCGCGTCGAGTTCGTGGGTCCGACGACGCGGTGGATTCGCCGTCGGGGTTGGTCCGACGAGCCGGCGATCTTGGCCTTCGGGGCTAGGAGTGCACGGAGGTGGCTCCCCCAGCGGTCTTGTCGGCGTCGGCTTGCGCTTGGACGCCTTGCCGGGGCTTGTCGCCGTTGGCGAAGGCGATGAGACTGTATATGGTCATCCTCCAGCCGTCGATCTTGTGCGGCGCCGGAGGGTAGTATAGGAGCAGCTGGGCTCGGGCCAGCGCTTCCTCTGCTGTCTTGGGTGGTGGCAGCGACGCGCGGCGCGAGGAGCGAGATGTGCTCGGACTCCCAACCGGATTGGGAGGTGCATCACCCCGCCCTGGCGACCGTACCTCGCTCGCGCCAGCATGCGGGCGTGCATGCTGACCTCGAGCGTCTCGCGACCCGCCAGCTTGGCCTCGCTCCAACGCGAGCACGGTGCTAGGAGCACCAGGGGCGTTGTCGACCTTGCACCTCCTGGGAAGGGTGCGGTGTATGCATGGTCGCCGACGCTTGCGGGGCCTTGTTTTTGGATCTGGTGACGACGTGAGTCCCACCGTCGGCGCCCGCTCCTCCGCTGGCGCCCACTCCACCGCCCGTTTGCTCCGGCGGTGGTGGCGGAATCGATGTAGACGGAGCGGCTACCTCCGAAGGCTTCTTCTTCGATGGCATGTCGATGAAGGCGTTGATGCAGCGCGCGCGGAGACCGGATCGGATGCTCACGACCTCGACGCGCCCCCTACCTGGCGCGCCAAAGATGTCGCGGTCGGCGCACGGTCTGCTTCCGTGGCCGCCGGGCACCTATGGGGCACAGGGGGGCCCCTTTTCTGGTTCGGAGAGGGGGGGGCGGAGGCCGCGCGCAGAGCGGATCGAGGTCCCGGGCGCGCAGTGGAGTGAGAGAGACGAGCGATTTTTACCCAGCTTCGGAGCTCTCCGGAGAGATAAAACTCCTACTGCTGCTTTGTGTTGTTATTTGATCTTGCTCGAATACGAGCGCACGATGGTGTGATGTGTATGTGTTGGACCGGACCCTGATCCTGTGTCCTCAGATGAACCCTAAAACCCACCGAACCAAACCCCTTCTACGTGCGCATGGGCCTCCCTTTTATAGTCTAAAGGGGGCACCAACAGGTGGCAACGTAAGAAGAGGGGGTAGAAAGGTAAAAACGCAGGTTGGTGTAACAGTGACCAACAGTGCCCCCTACCTAACTGACGGCAGGGGACAAGGGCATTTAATGCCCGTCCGGTCGCCCCAACAGTGCAGGGAGGCGATCGTCAAGTGAGCCACCGGTTGCCACGATGGCGTCTCTGTCAGCTCCGCTTGCCACCTCGCTCCGCATGGCTGTGTAGTGCCTCGCCACGTGCCTTTGGGACGGCCTTGTGATGACACGTCGCCGGATGTGCTGGAGTTTGGTTGGCAATCTTGCCGCGGCAAGTGCCTTGCCGCGGTCTTCCTCTTGTCGTGCCGGCAAGCTTGCTGGCCCTCGGGCCTTGCCGGGGCGCGCGGGGCGCCGCGGCAAGTCCCCTGGAGGTGCCTCGGTCGGCCTTCCCGGCAAGCTCCTCTTGCCGGGGCCTTTGTTTTCTTCCCGGCGAGCTCTTCTTGCCGGGGCTTTGGTTGGCCTTCCCGGCAAGCTCCTCTTGCCGGGGCCTTGGTTGGCCTTCCCGGCAAGCTCCTCTTGCCGGGGGCTTTAGCTTGAGTACTCCGTTCTTGAACGCCATCAACGTAGCCGCGGAGGATCTTGGCGGACACCCGGCAAGCCCTGTCGCGGGTTGCCGCGACTGCCCGTGCACAAGTTCGGGGTACTAAGGTATCCCCCTACTTTAGTACACCGACACATATATTCTTTCGTCATTTTCCCGAGCTCCACCAAAAATCTCAACATTTTTGGACACTTCTAAATCCTTGTCCTTGTTCAAACCATTTGAATTAAATTCAAATGACTTTGAATTTAATTCTTGCAATCTTGTCCACACCATTTTTCTTGGAACAAGCTCATTTTTATGAGTCCGGAAAAGTTGTCTTTGTTCTCAAATTCTTTCCCTAACCCTCTCTTTCTTTTTCTTTCCTCTAATTTCTTTTCTACTAAATAGTTAAAGAAGAGAAGGGAGAGACCCAGCTAGGCCTCTGCCAGCCCACCAGGCCTCTCGCCATTTTCCTCTCCACTGGGCCGGCCTCCCAAGGCCCAGCCGCGCCCCGCTCTAACCCTAGCCAGCCTCGATCCCCAACACCCCTCCTCTCGATTCACTTGCGCCGCCAGCACCCACGCACCTCTCCTCGATCCCGCATCGCCCGTGCTAGAGGACGCGCTCCACCCCATCGCCCTCTCCTGCGCCCGTTCCCGATCCACCCCATCCCTCCTCTCGATCCCCATCTCCCTCTCGTTCCCGTGCCCGCAGCCATGGCCCTCCTCGCGCGACCCCCTCTCCCTTTCCCCTCGCCACCTCCTCCCTCCACCGGCGCCAGCCGTCCCCGTCGCCCGAGCGCTCAAGGAGAGCAGCTCCTCGAGCTCGTCATTGCTGCTTCCTCCCTCTGCCACCAGAGAGGAGCGAGAGCCTCTCGCTCGAGCCGCGCCGCCGGACAAGTCCCTCTTCCTCTCCAAGCCACGCCGGTGACCCCATCGGTGCAGCCAACTCCGGTGGCTCTCCGTCGCCTGCGCCTCCAGCGCCTGACCCCGCGCCCGTCCGCCTCGGAGCCGACCTCCACTGCCTCCTCCCTCACCTGCGGCCTCCTCCTCGTCACCTCCGCGCCACCACCTTGCTCCGAAGCCCTCCGTCCACCTTCCCCGTGGCTGAGGTGCTCTCCGCCGTCTACCTTCCCGGCGTCCTCTGCATCCCCTGGCTGCATCGAGCAACAGCATGCCAAGTCCATCGCCACCTCGCCAGAGAGCCCCGTCCTGGCCCGGATCTTCGTCGCCAGCCCCAAGCCTCGCCGCCGCTGCCCTCGTTTTGCCTGAGCTGCGCCCCTGCTTCACCTCGAACAGCAGCAGCTCGCCCGCTTGTCCTTGGACTCGTTTCAGTCAAATGCCAGGTCCACGGGTCGGCCTCCTGTTCGTTGACCACCGAGACCTGAGGCCCTTTTGTTTTTTTCTTCGCCATGGATGCGCCAAGTTAGACTACATGATGCGTCAAGTACCTCTACCGACGACCCCATTCATCTACGAAACGGGTACAACTACCGCCGCCGTCGCGAGAACAACTACTTCCACTACGAGAAGTACCACTACCGTCACCAAGATCGCGAGTACCTCTACCGTCGCCGCGAACGACTACTTCCACGACGTCCGAGAACAACTACTTCCACTACCGCCGCCGCAAGAACGACTACTTCCACTACGACCCGAGAACGTCTACTTCCCTCGACGATTTTGAACCGCCCCGAAATGCACGCTTCGAAGGTATAACCCCGAGACGATCAACCGTGGACCAAATGCATGTGTTGTATGAGATGCACCCTATGTTTGCACCGTGCCTGTTTGCTTCATGCACGTTCCTCCTTGTTCGCCATGCCGATGAACCGTGGGAACCCGATAACCAGGATCACCCCACCATCTCTAGCATGTTCCGCACATCCGCACACTTCTCGTTTGCATCGGTATCTCACTCGAGCTACCGGGACCGGAATGTTGCCGTGGCATCATTTTCGGATTCGTTGTCGTGGCATCCGTTTCATTCCGCCATGGTGACAAATGCTTCATAACATGCTCTTGTCAACATTTTCATAAAATTGCATAAAACTTGCATATGTCATCCACATCATGATAACAACAATTAAAATGTTTAAAATTGTTGTTTGCTTAAATTGCTAAATAACATATGGGGTTTTCCGGAATTGTCGTTTGTTGCTTCCGGCTTCATTTAAACTTGCCTGGATATGTAGTTTAATTATGCTTCACCTCTTTCCATGTTAACCAACATTTAATCTTGTCTTGTTCATAACCGAGAGAGAAACTAAATAATTGATGTGGTGTTCCGTCAATATGCAACTCGTTGCATATTGAGCTCCACTTAATTTGTAGTATTGTTTGTGCACTTTGCCATGGCATGCCTCATTAAACCGGACATGCATCATACTTGTTTGTGCATCATGACTTGTTTATGCTTGTGTGTTTACCATGTTGTTTGCTTCTTTCCGGGTTGCTTCTCTCGTTAGCTTCGGTTTTGTTCCGGAGTTGTGAGGATTCGTTCGACTACGTCCGTGTGTCTTCTTCATGGAATCGTTCTTCTTCCTTGCGGGATTTCAGGCAAGATGACCATACCCTCGAAATCACTTCTATCTTTGCTTGCTAGATGCTCGCTCTTTTGCTATGCCTATGCTACGATGCCTACCATTTGCTTGTCAGCCTCCCAAATTGCCATGTCAAACCTCTAACCCACCATGTCCTAGCAAACCGTTGATTGGCTATGTTACCGCTTTGCTCAGCCCCTCTTATAGCGTTGTTAGTTGCAGGTGAAGATTGAAGTTTGTTCCTTGTTGGAACATGGAGATGTTGTTCCTTGTTGGAACATGTTTACTTGTTGGGATATCACAATATATCTTATTTAATTAATGCATCTATATACTTGGTAAAGGGTGGAAGGCTCGGCCTTATGCCTGGTGTTTTGTTCCACCCTTGCCGCCCTAGTTTCCGTCATACCGGTGTTATGTTCCCGGATTTTGTGTTCCTTATGCGGTCGGGTGATTTATGGGACCCCCTTGACAGTTCGCTTTGAATAAAACTCCTCCAGCAAGGCCCAACATTGGTTTTAACATTTGCCACCTAAGCCTTTTTCCCTTGGGTTCTGCAGACTCAAGGGTCATCTTTATTTTACCCCCCGGGCCAGTGCTCCTCCGAGTGTTGGTCCAATCTAGAGCACCGTGCGGGACCATTCCTTGGCAACTTGGATTACGTCGGTACCTGTACGCTTAGCTTATCCGGTGTGCCCTGAGAACGAGATATGCGCAGCTCCTATCGGGATTTGTCGGCACAGCGGGTGGTCTTGCTGGTCTTGTTTTACCATTGTCGAAATGTCTTGATGTACCGGGATACCGAGTCTGATCGGAGTGTCTCGGGTGAAGGTCTATTCCTTCGTTGATCGCGACAGCTTGTCATGGGCTAAGTTGGGACACCCCTGCAGGGTATAAACTTTCGAGAGCCGTGCCCGCGGTTATGTGGCAGATGGGAATTTGTTAATGTCCGGTTGTAGATAACTTGACACCAGATCCGAATTAAAACGCATCAACCGCGTGTGTAACCGTGATGGTCTCTTCTCGGCGAAGTCCGGGAAGTGAACACGGTGTTGGAGTTATGTTTGACGTAGGTTGCTATAGGATCACTTCTTGATCATACTTTTGTCGACCGTGCTTTGCTTTCTCTTCTCGCTCTCATTTGCGTATGTTAGCCACCATATATGCTAGTCGCTTGCTGCAGCTCCACCTCATGCCTTTACCTTACCCATAAGCTTAAATAGTCTTGATCTCGCGGGTGCGAGATTGCTGAGTCCCCGTGGCTCACAGATACTTCCAAAACCAGTTTGCAGGTGCCTATGTTACCGAGCAGGTGAAACAACCAAGCTCAAGGAGGAGCTCGATGAAGATCTTGCCCTTTGTGTTGTTTCGTTCTAGTTGATCAGTAGTGGAGCCCAGTTGGGGTCGATCGGGGACCTTTGTCGCATTTGGGGTTCTTCTTTTATTTTGGTTCCGTAGTCGGACCTTGATTGTATCTGGATGATGTAATGCTTTATTCATGTAATTGTGTGAAGTGGCGATTGTAAGCCAACTATGTATCTCTTTCCCTTATGTATTACATGGGTTGTGTGAAGATTACCTCACTTGCGACATTGCTTTCAATGCGATTATGCCTCTAAGTCGTGCTTCGACACGTGGGAGATATAGCCGCATCGAGGGCGTTACATACACCACCGGTAGACCACCTGTCAAGTTTCATTCCATTTGGAGGTTGTTTGATGCTCCAGCGGTTAACCGGGTAACCGCAAAGGCCTCTTGTGTGTTGCAGCCCAACACCCCTCCAAAACAGCCCAATGACCCATCTAAACCATCTCCATTTTCTCCGTCGTCCAATCAGGATCGTGTGGGCGAAAACTACACCTCATTTGGACACTCCTACCTCCTCCTACCTATAAATAGGTGCTCCCCTCCGAAATTTTCACGCAGTCCAACCCTAGCCTAGCCCCTCTCCGCCACCGGACACGTCCAGATCGGACCGGACGCGTCCGCCGCCGCCGCCCGACGAATCGGGGCACGCCACATCGCCTCCCCGCGCCCACATCTCTGCCGCCGCCCGGGGCCCAGATCCGGCCCGCCCCGGGCCAAACCGGGCCATGTCGGGCCCGCGCCCGTCCGGCCGCCGCCTCCGCCGCCCCCCTCGCCGGTGAGCCGCGCGTCATCCCGTCCGCTTCCTCCTTCTCTTCCTCCTTCTCTCTCTTCTTCTCCATCTTAGCTCCCTCTCTCTCTCTCTCACCGTAGGCCGCCGCCGTCCATAGGACCTCGTTGCCGGCGCCGCAGCTAACCCCGGCGGCCCCTGGTCCGGTCTCCCCGCACCGCTCGCGGCCGGATCCGGCAACCCCGTGACCGGATCCGCCGGATCCGCACCTCCCCGCAATTCCGGCGAGCGTCCACGCCTCCGGCCACCCTTTCCTCCAGTGTTCCGGCGAGCTTGTCCGGCGATCCTCGACATCCGTGCAAAGCCCTAGATCTGGAATTCGTGTGGTAAAATTTCACCGAGTCCCGAATCTCTGTAATATTTTTCGAGCCTACTTCATCATGCCATATCTCGATGACCATGGCTCCAAATCATGCATATGATATGTCGAATTGTTCGTCTCGATAAGCTCTTCATGTTAGAAGCATTTCCATGCATGTTACTCTCGGTTATGATGCCATTTTCATTGATGCAAGAGTGCTATAAAATGTTTACTGCTGTTACTTATCAGATTATGATGTTTTGTCATTTTTGTTGCATTTGATGTGTGCATCAGATGAGCATGAGCTCTGCATGTGTTTTGAACTATGACATGCCATCTTTACAGGGGTGCTAGTCTTGCATTTTTGTGATCAATGTGGTGTCTAGCACAAGCGTGCAAGGTAGGCTTCGTGATGTTGCTGGTTTCAGTGACTTAGGATTTTGCCAAGTCCTTGTTCTGCTGTTATTTTGATGTCATGTAAACTTGATGCTGCAGTGATATCCATGCTTGTTCTGAGATACTTCAGTAAGGATGTTTTGAACATATGGTTGTGCTCTATCCATCCATGCCCCTGTTTGCAATTATGGAGTGCCGTAGAATGTCTTGTTCTTGCTCTAGTTTTGCTATAAAATGTTCCTGGCAGAATGTTAACATGTTAATCCATATTGCCATGGTTGTTGCTAGTGATACATGCATCCTATGAACTTGCGCTTGCCATGGTTAGCTTAATGAACATGTCATCTTGATGTTGGTATGCTTATTTTGTCATTCTATGCCTTGTGGTGAGTGACATGAGCTCGCAAAGTTGCCTTCATAATTCTGTTTATGCCATGCTCTGTTTTTCTGCTAATTCTAAAACTCTTAATAAAACTTGCTATATTTACATGGGTGCCATCATATCTTCTGTTCCTTTTTGGCTCACGTTCAGTAAGGGACTTCTGTCTATGTGTTTAGAAGATTCGTGTCATGCCTTGTTTTGCTATGATATGTTCCTGTAGCTTGTGGTTTGCTTGCTCTAAACATTGCTTCCTGATGTTAATTTTTATATGTTAGTATTATCACCAAGTCTGTGATGCTTTTATCTTTCGCACATTTGCCATGCTTGTTTGTACCTGCTCTAGTGTGTTTTGGCCGTAGCTCAGTGTTCTTGTTTTGTCAAGCATCTTTTGTACATCACTACCATATGCTTTGTTGCTATGTTGGGGTACAGTAGCTTAGTTTCTTGTTGCATGCTAAGTAGCGTCATGCTGTTAATCGCAGAATTGTCTCATTCTTGTTTTGCTTGCCATTTGCAAACCGTGCATCCGTTTTCGGTGATCTTTATATCGATTTCAACCAAAATCACCTTATCTTTCCAGCGGCATACTTGGTTTGCCAAGTTGATGCCTTGATCATTCTTTCCCTTCTGGAGCACGCATATGCATTGCATATCATATCTTGCATATCATGCCATGTATTGCATCATGTTGCTTGTGCATTGCACCATGATTGATTGTTGTTCCATTTCTTGTGTTCTTGCCTTGGGTAGAGCCAAGAGACGAGTACGTGAACGAGGAACCTGTTGAGTACGCTAAAGAGGATGAAGCTTTCGTCAACTCTGAGAACATTGCAGGCAAGATGACCATACCCCCGAAATCACTTCTATCTTTGCTTGCTAGTTGTTTCGTTCTATCGTTATGCCGCACTACCTACCACTTGCTATATCATGCCTCCCATATTGCCAAATCAAGCCTCTAACCCACCTTTCCTACCAAACCGTTGTTTGGCTATGTTACCGCTTTTGCTCAGCCCCTCTTATAGCGTTGCTAGTTGCAGGTGAAGATGAAGTTTGTTCCTTGTTGGAACATGGAAATGTTGGGATATCACAATATCTCCTATTTATTTAATGCACCTATATATTTGGTAAAGGGTGGAAGGCTCGGCCTTATGCCTGGTGTTTTGTTCCACTCTTGCTGCCCTAGTTTCCGTCATACCGGTGTTATGTTCCTTGATTTTGTGTTCCTTACGCGGTTGGGTGATTTATGGGACCCCCTTCACTGTTCACTTTGAATAAAACTCCTCCAGCATGGCCCAACCTTGGTTTTACCAAGTGCCACCTAAGCCTTTTTCCCTTGGGTTTTCGCGAGCCCGAGGGTCATCTTTATTTTAACCCCCCCCCCCCCCCCCCCCCGGGGCCAGTGCTCCTCTGAGTGTTGGTCCGAACTAGAGACACTTGTAGCGCCACCTCGGGGAAACTTGAGGGTTGGTTTTAGCTGTACGTAGTGTTCATCCGGTGTGCCCTGAGAACGAGATATGTGCAGCTCCTATCGGGATTTGTCGGCACAGTCGGGTGGTCTTGCTGGTCTTGTTTTACCATTGTCGAAATGTCTTGTAACCGGGATTCTGAGACTGATCGAGTCTTCCCGGGAGAAGGAATATCCTTCGTTGACCGTGAGAGCTTGTGATGGGCTAAGTTGGGACACCCCTGCATGCTATAAACTTTCGAGAGCAGTCCCCATAGTTATGTGGCAGATGGAATTTGTTAATGCCCGGTTGTAGAGAACTTGACACTTGACTTAATTAAAATGCATCAACCGCGTGTGTAGCCATGATGATCTCTTTTCGGTGGAGTCCGAGAAGTGAACACAGTTTGGGTTATGTATGAACATAAGTAGTTTCAGGATCACTTCTTGATCACTTCTAGCTTCTCGACCGATGCGTTGCTTCTCTTCTCGCTCTTACTTGCGTATGTTAGCCACCATATATGCTTAGTGCTTGTTGCAGCTCCACCACCTGACCCCTTTCCTACCCATGAGCTTAAATAGTCTTGATCTCGCGGGTGTGAGATTGCTAAGTCCTCGTGACTCACAGATTCTACCAAAACAGTTGCAGGTGCCGAGGATACCAGTGCAAGTGACGCAACCGAGCTCAAGTGGGAGTTCGACGAGGACCTTGGTCGTTACTATCTTTCATTTCCTGATGATCAGTAGTGGAGCCCAGTTGGGACGATCGGGGATCTGGCATTTGGGGTTATCTTCTTTTCATTTGGATTTGACCGTAGTCGGTCTATATGTGTATTTTGAACGATGTATGAACTTATTTATGTATTGTGTGAAATGGCGATTGTAAGGCAACTCTCTTTATCCCATTCTTGTTCATTACATGGGATTGTGTGAAGATGACCCTTCTTGCGACAAAACCTACAATGCGGTTATGCCTCTAAGGCGTGCCTCGACACGTGAGAGATATAGCCGCATCGTGGGCATTACAGTCATTGACCAAATTGACCACGCCACGCCGAGAGCACCACGGCGGTGGACGACGGCAAGGCCTAGGAAGGGGACGACGCGGAGCCGGGAAAGACGCGACAGTGGATGCCCACGCGAAGAGGAGTATGAGGGTTCACTGGTTCGGCTGCGGTGTGAGGCTGCTGTCGCCGCAGAATAACAGGGGGTGTGGGTGAGTGGAGGGATGGCCTGGCCAGTGGTGGGAGTACTATGGGGACGGTGAGGCCTCCGCGGCAGCACAGTCGGCTACTCGAGGCAGGAGCATGCGGCACGACCGGCGCTGCTTTGGGCGGCTGGAGCAAGAAGACCAGAGGTTGAAGAAGCACTACGGCCGTTGGATGGACATCGTACGGTCACTGGAGCTAGAATCGTTCATATATTGACTAAGTTGACAAAGCCCTCCGTCCCTGTCAACTTAGTAGGCCCACAAGTCAGCCTACCACTATGGTGGGTCCTAGCTGGCAGGGGGGTATTCGTTTTTTTGTGCGCAATAAGAAGGCACTTCCTTCCGTGCGAAGATATAGTTGGTGGGTCGAACCTGTCAGTGGAGGGAACTTTTTTCGCAAAATATAGAGGCCCTTCCGGCGGGTCCCAGATGTCAGGTGGAGGAATCATTATTTTGCGCGTAATAAGGAGGCATTTCCTTGTGTGCGGCCGTGGACCCAGCTATCAGCCTCTCCACGTACAGTCCACTTCCGATGGATGTCGTTCGTTGACCACATTGACCACGCCGCGCCGAGAGCACCAGGACTATGTATGACAGCGAGGCCTACGAAGAGATCCACACGGAGCCGGGGAAGACACGACAGTGGCTGCCCACATGGTGAAGAGTACGAGGGTTGACTGGTTCGGCTGCCATCACCGAAAAATAACCGGAGGTGTGGGTGAGTAGAGGGATAGACAGGCCAGGGATGCGATTATGATGGGGCCGTGAGGCCTGCCCGGAAGCACAGCCGGCCACGGGAGGCGGGAGCAGGCGGTTCCGACAGCGCTGGTTTGGGCGGCTGGGGCAGGAAGATCAGAGACAGAAGAAGCATGATTGCCGTTAGATTGACATCTAACGGTCTGACGCTGGTAGAGTCGATTGTTGACTAAGTTTCTTTTTTGAGAAACCTTGTGTACGCATGAACTTAGTAGGCCCACAAGTCAGCCTCCAAATCTGTGGCAGACAACATAGAGCCCATTTGCTATTTTTTAATTATTTGCAGCCCATTTGCTAATTCTTATGTAATTTATTACAGCCCATTTTCTGCCCAGGACGACGGTCAAAAAGTTCAACCTTATTTTGCATATTTCGGTGGACTCCGAACTATTGTAACCCCGAAATGATAAACATTTTTTCAAGAACTTATTGATTTTCCAAAAAAATCATTTTGTTTTTGTAAGCAAATAAGATGTGGGACAATTGAGTTGGTTTAAGGGAAAGCCAGTGGTAAAAAATCAGCGCTGGGAGGGGGAAAACAACAAAAATAAGGATGTAAATATGAAAAGGGAATTTTATGTATTTTCAATATAACGATATGTGTATATGAACTAGTAAAACTATAGGTAGAGATTAGAAAACGGATGTAGGACATGCGTTTCAAGAGGAAAATAGAACTGGGCTGTGTGTTTGATTTAGTAAAAAACTGCCTGTGGATGTTGTAAGACAAAATATAACAAACGCTGGCGGGCCAGAGGCCAGTAGATACCTGCTGGATCTTTGTGCCCCGTTGTCGTCATGGGTTGGGCCTGTTAAAAACAAAACCAAGCCTGGGCAGTCTACATCCTAGTTGAAACTTGCTCGACCTGAAAAAACAATATATGTGCTCAATAAACGAGAGAATTCTGCAAGTACAGACTGATACCTGGGATGCAGCAGGGATATTGGTTTTTCATCGTGATAATAAGTGCATGCACTTGTTTCGAAAAATTTGGAGAACTGGGAATTCGAACGGCACGTGCTTATGGTACCCATCAAATAAAAATCAGGTGCCTGAAAATTTGTTTCGAAACAAATGATTTAAAATTATATCCACGTCGACCCTCGGCATGATGGTTGGAAGCAAATGCAAGTTCATACCAAAAGATCATTAACGACAATACCAACTTGCGGACGACAAGGTAGTACAAGTACCAATACCAAACTAACTTATAATCTTTTTACTCCTGGCCCTAGTGTTCTTCTGGTAGAAAATCTTGCAGAGGACCAGCTCCCGCTCCTTCTCTTGCTCCAGGTCCCAGAGGTGGCACTGGTGCATCACCCAGTTGGTCCTCTGCTGGTCGAAGTTCTTGTTGGTGTGCAGCACCAGAACCTTTTTGCTGCCGGTCTGTCGGCCGTTAACCATCACCGGCAAGGTATTGCCAGTCTTGTGCCACATCGTGTGCATGCCGCACTCTGACTGTATCTTGCGACACGTCCATGTGCCCATGCCCTGGAATTGCGCTGGAAGAAATGCTTCCTTAGGCCACTCAGTGTGATACCTGTAGTATTGTTGAATACTGGTTTTAGTGTATGTAGTTGGCATTTTCATAACATCTTTGCATGTTGCAGTCACTTGTTTCACTTTTTATTAACTGTCAAATTGTAATTGCTTCACCAGGTTTGCGTCTAAAAAGAAAAATAGATCTATAAACAAAGGAATATGTTTGTGCAAGTAGACGGACGATCGGTGTCTTACCTGGAAGTTTCTCAGGTTGGGTGTAGCATATGTCGTGCTCGTTGTCGATGGTTGGCATGAATAAACGCCAGCCGGCAGCACCGGCCAATCCTTCTTCGGCTTGCATTGGTAATTCTAGTTATATGGTACACAATGTATGATCAATCGACTATTTTAAGTGAATGATGAAAGATTTCGACAAATAAGTGGTACTCCAAGTCTGAAGTCCAGAATACCCGAACACGCCACCGAGATTCTTGTGTCACCTCACGCGCAGCGTGTTGTCACGTCAATTCAATGTGTGGACATGATGAATAATTTGACTGACGTATACTAGTACTGCTACTGTACTACTTACTAGTCGTATTTAGTGTCACATTTTAACCATAGGTTTAACTAACAAGTACGCACTTGAAGCCTAATTGATATATATATATATATATATGTGTGTGTGTGTGTGTGTGTGTGTGAGTGTGTGTGTGTGTGTGGCTTATGCACAGCATATCCATCATCATTATGAGTACATCCTACGCAGGTGAGTTAGGATGCACTTGATCCCAGGAAGGTATCTATCCTTCAAACTAGAGGCGTGCTTCAAACTAACATCAGTACATAATATCCAACAAAAGAGGGTCGTGTTATAGCAACAGAATACATGGCTCAGTCTAGATATCAGCACGAATCAAGTTGTGCATATTTGCTGTTGGCATGAACCACATCGCTGCATGTCGGGTTTGCAAAAGCCATCCATCGCATGGAAGCTTGATGCCTTTCACACACTGAAGATTATCTGGCAACAAGTTGTGTCGATGAATCTCTGGATATGGTAATTAGTGAAACCCATGGTATGATGTGTAAACACAGTCCCCCCTGGCGAATGGAAGTTGCATAGCACGGTAATCATCGCCGGTGATATGATCGATGATTGGTTGGATGATCGGATAATTGAGCCCGAGGAACAAGGAGTGGTTGTCGAGGTTGTAAACCCACCTCCAGTTGAATACGCCTGGCCCAACGGAGCTGGGATCTTTCTCGAACACGAAGCAGCCATAGCCATCAATGTCACGAACGCCCCAAGCATTGTACTGCATGTGGTTTGATGTAATGGTTTGGTCAATTTGGTACATGTGAATGAGCATCAAATGACCGTTGTCAGCTGAACGAGCGATATACCACCACCCATCAGCTGGTATGATTCCAGGTCCTGGAATCATGAAGGCCAGCGCATTTGCTTCTGCTACAACAATTCAAATTAGAGACCAAAAGGACAAAAATAAACAATCATGTTTAGAGTATGTGTGGAATTAAGATTATTATAACAGTGACACATACCATAGATAGAGAATTGCAATGTTGTGGTCATAATCATACCCCAAGTTAAAAAAAATAAGCCAACGGCTTTCACATTCTAGCAATATGTCATGGTTCAAACATCATGTAACAATGAGAGGAAAACAGCTATGACAGGGCCTACTCATATTCTACCATAGCACTTACTACTGTTCTCATATCAACTCTAAGCAATAACATGTGTTGTTATAAAAATCTTGGAAATGAGAGTAACATATAGAAATCATGAGGTTATGCTCATAATATCTATTCTAACAATCATTAGATGCCAATTGTTCTCATATCAACTCTAACAATAACATGTGTGGTCATAAAATCTAGGAAATGAGAGGAACATATAGCAATGATGTGGTTATAGACATATTATCTATTCTAAATTTGTAACAATGAACAAGCAGTCGTATTCATAAGGTAAAGATGAGATGAGATAGAACAATTACACGACGATAGATTCCACCAGTATAGGCAGCCAATCTGTGCGTCGGCCGCGTAAATGATGCCATCGTGCACATAGCATCAGACCGAAATGTTGCCTCAACAGGATTGACGATGAGCCATAACCATGTATGGCGACCGGATTCTAGATAGACTAATCCCATGTTGAACAAGGCAATGAGCTTGTAATCCATGTAGTCTTCTGATGGTGTGGGCACTTCGCAGATTACAACTTTCAGCAAACAGAGGTCAAGCCAAAGGCTTGACGCGTCTCGTGCGTAGTAGGCAGGAGTGTCCGGCGGGCCGCGAGGCTTGATGGCGGCAGTATCCAACGATGGAAGGGTGATCTCTTGCTGGGTGTAGATATCCACGAGATGCCACGGACTACCGGATTGGTGGATGAGGACGATCCAGTTGGCCTTCATGCCCGCCCAGTAGTGGCCGCGCATGAAGGACAGGTGGACGGGTAGTGGTAGCATGTCGAGGGGCACCACGGCAACCTCCGTAGGATCATCAAGTCGGTGTCTGGGCCACCTGCGACGATCGGGCATTAGCAAGCAGGGTGTCTTGAAAAGAGCCGGCCGGTTGCAGGACGGTACAAAGACACCGAGCATGCGGCCAGACGGACAGTGCTGAGTAGGTCCATATGATTACAGATCTTCTCCAAGGGAACATCGGGGAGGGAATTCCAATCGCGGCTCTGCGTGTCAGTCGGTTCTGCCATTGGGGTTTTTGGTGCCTGCGAGCTAGTGGGGAAGTGGATTCGGGCGGGCGAGCGAAGAAGCTTCTCCTCGTGTGGCCGAGGAGTGAGCGGGGGGATATGGTACGCATGAGCTACCAAGGAAGGTGGCGCGGGAATGGCGAGCAGTGAGCGGGGGTAAATGGTGTGCGGCCGACGATGGGGAAGAGAGGAGAAAGAAGAGTGGAAGACGGGGAAGAAAGTGCATTAAATCTCAATTCTACTAGTACTACTACCAGGATATACCGTCCTTCAAAGTGTAAATAGTTACACCGATGACATGTGGGTCTACCACAAGAGGGCCCATATGTCAATTAATGGAGGACAGAGGTGCGTAGGTGGATTTGTGGAAGCGTGCTCTACTGGCAAACATGATGGCAGTACTGGGTAAGGCTGATTTAGTAACACCAACATGCTGGTTTAGCTTATTAATTACGTGTTCCATCTGCTGCAGCGTGTATTGTCACTTCACTGCGAAGACTAGTTGAGTAGTTCTCTCTGAACGAGATGGGAAATAATGGATCGCAGAGACTTCCTTTCTACAATATCCCTATGCCTCTATGCTCACTTCACTCATTTTGCTCTGTACATAGTCACTTGTTGAAATCTGTAGAAAGACAAATACTCCATATTTGGGAACAGAGGGAGGCTTTTACTCCGTATTTGGGAACAGAGGGAGTATCACCATATGGAGGGAACAGATGAAGCTTGAAATATGAACATGTCAATGGAAGGGAGTAAGCCCCATGCATGCATGCATGCATGCATGCAACATGCAACACTAACACGTACACATGGACGCACGCAACACTCACGCACCCATGCGGCGCACAGCACATGACGCAACACACACACTCACGCTCAAGTGCTCAACCTACTCCCTATGTCCGTGAAAGACTGTACATTTAGAGATTTACACATTAAACAGGGCATAATTAACGCCCAAAAGTAGCAGACTTATGTGTGCATGCGACCATTGAGAGAAGAAGATTAAATGAAGGCCGTTGCAAGCGGTAATTAAGGATAGACATGCAGCCTATACCTAGAGCACAAGTTGGTGCATTCGTCAATCAATATCAATTTTGATTAAAGGCTAAATGGATTGGAAGTGTACACCATGTACTAAACTCTTTGTTTTTTAGCCGATGTACACTCTTTGTTGGGAGACCGAGGGAGTACACGTGCATGCACTCACATACACAGCCAGGGTGGTTCACGCGCAAGGGTTGGACTCCTGTCGCGCCTGCGTAAAGTTTTGTTTAACTAATTTCTTTGCTCTGCCAACTGACAGGTGGGACCCAGAAACCATGTGACAATTTAACCAGTCAACAAAGTGCCACGTCGACTATGTGGCCGGTCAGTAGGGTGCAATATGGTGCTCTACGATGAGCTAGTGATCGTATAGTCACCGCAAAACTATATATAGTGACTGTAAAGAGCGTACTGTTACATACGTTGATCGCCAGTGTATTTTTCTCGTTTCAAATTAAGCCATATTAACTGGAAATGACGCAGTATGGACTAGTACTAGTACTGCTTTGATGTGTCCCGTCAACTCGCCGAACAAGGAGAAGCTTGCTTACTACACCTCTCCCTCACCCACGCGCGCGGTGGTTCGCAGGACGAGGAGAGGGTTTTGACTACAGCGCCCTCTCCCTCTCCCTCTCCCTCGTCCTCGCCCTCGCAGTGGATGTGCAGCAGTTCAATCGGTGTCGGATTGCCAAAAGCATATTGTATTGTAGTATCATCATTGTTGGACCTTCCGAAGAGGCGAAGAGCCAAGTGCAAGGTTCACACGAGTATGAACTGTTGAACCTCCCGAAGAGGCAAAGAGCCAAGCGCAAGGTTTTATAGGAGTTGTCGTCCTAGTAGGAGTGTACTACAACTATAGCGAACGATGCTACTATATGATGCCGCCACATCACGTATATCCAAAGCTATGCCACCTTTTTTCTCAAAGAGCGTGTTGGAGCCCGTGCAACAACCACACAAGTTGCACATACCCATAACACATTTACTAGTAATAAACTCTAAAGGACAAATGCCAGTATGCCACACAAGTTCATCTCCAATTCATGTGATAAATTTGTGCACGACTAGTCTACATATATTCATAGTGCTACCGTTCACAATTTACCATACTCCACTTACACATTATAGATGGGCTACATGTCCTCCTCCAGGTTCCAGTCCCAGGTGTTCTTCATTGATGGCAATATCCATAGCGGTGGGCGACGGGAATCATTGTTGCAGCATTCTAGTCCGGTTCCACATGATGGAGACTCATCCAAGCTAAAGCGGCATAAATCAGGGATAGCGTGTCCCAGCATGTCGTTCATCCGGCGGTGCACACTGAAGACACAACCATGCTTCATGAACTGCAGGCCTTCCGTGTAGTGCACGGAAGGTGGCATCCGCTTCACAATGGGGTAGCTGTCCCCAATGAAAAGAGAGTACTCTCCAAGAGTGTTCCTCGGCACCCACATAGCATCACAGGGGTCGAACTCGGCACAGTTCATCTGGTACATGCGGCATCTCAGATCTGGACACATGGTGACGTACATAGTCAAGGTCCATGCATAATAATGTTGTGCTCAAATATGGCGGTCAGTAATACTGTGCAGCAAAATAGTATTACTCCGGTATAGAGGAAGCAAAATAACCGGATTATTATATATAGCCACTCTTGGCTACATGGATGAGATAGTAAGACATGGAAAAACAAAAATGGTGGCAGCTAGTGGGTTCAAGTCTTCAAGGGCCTAGCTAGCTATACGCGTCCTCCAAGGTAAAAAGTACTCCTACTAGTACTAGTAAGTACTAGTACAACAATGAAAGAGAAGGCGAGAGGGTTAAAAAATGGAATACCTGGGTAGATGGTGATGGTCCGATCCTGGTAGATTGTGTGACCATGTTGCACATCAGTGGTACCATGGCTAATGACTGCTAAGATAGTTGATCCCAATATGCCAAAGTCAGCTACAAGGTTCCAGGTTAGACCGAATCGCAGATGCAAATGCACATCCAGGATCGGTGATCTTATTTTGATCGGGGCATGACTGGTCCCTGCAGAATAATGGAGTACCGTTAGGGATGCAAATGATGGTTTGTGCATTCCGTTTGTAATCTCCCGTACCGTAGGATGGCAACCAGATGAAACAAGTCCCCTAGCTTGTCACTGCGAAGATGCGGCCTAGATGGCGCACGGCGTCTTCGAACATGTAGGTGTACAAATCTGCCGCCGCTAACATGCGCCAGTCTCTGCCATTACTGCCTCTTGCATTGATGGCAATCCTTATGTGAAACACCGTGATGAGATAGTAATCGTCGTAGCCGCGTCGCTTTGTCGGTGGGTCCGCAATTAGTATCTTCTTCAATCTCATGTAGGCAACATCATACGTATTCAAGCCCACCTAGTCCGGAAGGCCGATCCTAATGGTGGAGAAGGGGTCTACCGGAACGGCCGCACTGCTGTGGATGTTGTGCAAAATGATGGTGGTATCCAGCCGGAGGTATGAAAGCCAATCTTTGTTGGCACCGACCCAGGCCTATATATAAGATGGTGGGCAGCGAAGAAACTACGGGATGGAAATGGAATAACTAAGTACTACATGATCAAACTCCATTACTGACCTGCTCATCGGACAAAATCCGACTACCTCTCAAAGTCGGCAACTCTAGCGTAGTCAACGTGCAACCATGGCCAGGGAGCGGTGGACTGTTCGAAGGATTGTCCCATAGAAGAACCTTCTCCTCGAGGACGCATGGAAGACCAACAAGCATGGCCTTTTCCCAAGCTTGTTTAAGCACCATCTTGAAAAAGTTGGTGCAGGAAGCACCGAGTCTTGCGACGGTGAGGACGTTAGAGCGGAGTGCGATTTCTCCCAGAGGATCGTCGTCCAAGGTATCCCAACCCCGACGAGGAGGAGAACCGTCTGGCGAATCCATGGGAGCAGTGACGAACTGCCTTCTCTTCGGGGGGAGGGGAACTGGCGAGGAGGAGATAAGAGCGTAGTAACCGCAGGGCCTCGTCCCTTCCAACTGTAGATCGTTCCTTAGCGAAGGGGTGAGGCTATTATTATACTATAAATAATAGCACTAGTAAGAAATTTTTGGCACTAGGTAGTAGTTTTTGGCGTGGATTAAGAAATTTTGGGTATGTTTTTGCTATTTTTTGTACATGCCAACTAGTGTCAAAAAACGTTTTACATTATGTGACGGAGGAGTACGTACTCGTACTGTAGCAGTACTAGTACTACTTTTTCTCAACTAGTAGTGCGATGTACTGTACTTGTAGTCTAGTCCAGTATAGTGCACCAGTTTTGAACTCTTGAATCTCAGGGCCAAGGAGCTACAGTTGGAAGTGGAGGGTACTATTGTTCTCTAGAACCATCGTTGTACTATCAATGCAGGGAAAGTACACCTGCGTAGTGGCGTAGTGGGCACTCTCGGTGCTCTATTCATTTGCTCCACTCACGTAGCTGGCCTACTCAGCCGCTCCTCTCATGCACACACTAGCAGCCTGTTTATCAGCGGCGGTTACTGCGGGGGCAGAACATTTGAGTTATTTGATATAGCGAGACTAGGCCTTTCACTTCCATTTGTGGAGGTGTAATGGATCTTGTCGAACTTTGTTAGTAGTTCCTTCTTTATGAATGAGATGAAGCAAAGCTTTTGCCTCCGTTTCAAAAAACATGTCAAGAGAAATTTCTTTTATAGTAGAGCCGATAATGGAGTGAAGTCCATGCGTGCAACGCCACAAGCTACTGAGTAGTAGTAGAGCACTTTACGTACAGAGCCATATTGCACAGTTCCCGATGCCTCGCCAGGCTTTTCCGCCTCCTCGGGCTTAATGGGAGGCGCTAGTTTAAATATGCTACTAGCTGATGAGGAAGCTGCAAGCGAGGTGCGGCTAGGGCGAGCACGCGAGCCACGGGATGCTGGGAAGGAAAACCCGTTCATGTGGCTAGGCTATCCGGTGCACCCAAATTGTGGTGCCGCACGTCTGTTTGACTTCAAAACTCAAACTACCCGTGTAAAATATTGGCTCGCAGCAAAGTTACTATTTAAAAAAAAGGCCGCCGTGCGTTCAGTCGGGATCAAACCCACAAAACGAGGTATACACTCCCGTGACCACTAGTAGTACTCATTGGAGTACAACGCAACCTAGAATCGCCTTTTGTCGCTAGTAGTACGTACATTGTTCCTTACAAGAAATCACTAATAATGCAAGAAACCACTAAAATGCCAAGAAACTACTACCACTTGCATGCGTGGCAGACTTAAGATAAGACTACCTTATCAACCATTGTACATGCTCTTACCAACCAGCCCTACCAAGAAACGACTACTCTACAAAGTGCCGTTATAGGCACGTTTCAACACATGCCCTGTTTGGATACATTTGTTGTCAATCTAACCCTGCCATCCAAACACCACTTTAGTTAGAGTTAGTTCAGGGTTAGAATCTAACTCTAACCTCTGATAGGGCCCATGTCGCCCATTAAGTCAACGCCTTCTATTCGACCGGGCGTTATGACTTGTGGGACCTAAATGTCAGTCTGCACCAAAATCCCCGAGTGACCTCCTACCTCCGGCCCGTCCACCTAGTCATCCTCGGCCATGGGAAGCAACTACCTCCGCCGGCAGAAGGTGAGGTCAAAACCGCCGGTGGTGCGGAGCCCATGTTGCGGCAGCCCGGATGCCAGCTCCATCCGGTGCTCACGGCCGCTATCTAGCCAAGATAGCTCCGTCCAGCTGCTTGTCTGCAAGGTTTGCTAGCCAGAGTGGCACGGAAGCGCGGTGGCTTGCTCGCGCGCGCCGCACTAAGGCCAGCCATCTGGCTCGAGCGAAGGCTAACGCAGCGGCTTGCTTGCTCGTGAGTCACGCTCGGGCCAGCCTGCCAACCCGTGAGGAGGCCAGCGCGGCGTCCGGCCCGTCCGGCGGAGCGGCGGCCAACTCGCTCATCACCAGCGCCACTGGCGAACACGCATGAGTACTGTTTGAATTAATGTTCAGGAAAAACAATGATTTGAGAGAGAATAACAAGATAGAAGGTCAGATGTGGGTCCCTCATGTCAACGGTCAAACAAAATGTGTTGGTTTAAGTTACCTCGTCAGCATGGACGTATGGGCCAACCCTGTCATAAATGGGTTTAAACGAACCTAATCGGTAGGAGTACTAGGTAGTAGTTTTTGGCGTGGATTAAGAAATTTTGGGTATGTTTTTGCTATTTTTTGTACAATAGATTCTTCCTAGGGCTAGTTGAAAGTGGTAGTTTTTTGTTAAATACTCTACATATTGTAAGTAGGAGTGGAAGTTAAGCTTTGGAAGCCAATAAGCAAGGCTAGTTACATAGTGCATATGTGTACATGATTGAAAGTAAATATCAACCATGAGTGAGTAATATCTTGATGGAAAATTCTAAACTATGGAATACTAGGAAAAAATGCATGGTTGGAAATACTAGCAATGTTCATGTGCGTCGCAACGAATCATAATTAGAATTATACTTATTCACAAACTTGATACAAAACACTCTAATTTTGATATACATATATCACTAGAGATATATTATGTTTCGATTAGAATATATTCCTTGGGCTGTTTTGGTGAGGTCAGGGAGGGATGTGGTTGGTTTTAAGATACTAATTATGGGTTTTTCTGCAAATTGGTAGACAAATAGGATGTTGGTGAGAAAAGGCAACAACTTACCTAACAGTCGTTAGATGTAGATCTAATGGTCAGAAACGACAGATGGCAGACACACCATCATCACCAACTTAGTCTTCTGTAGGAGTACTAGCAAGATCCGTGCATTGCACGGAACATCAAGATGCATTTTTTTATAAAACACTTGTTGTGGTTGACCCATGCGGGAGTAATCCCATGTGTAAAAACTAATGAAATCTCGAGAAATATGAGATAAGGTGAAGAGGAGTGGGGCATGGTGGTGATTGGTGGTCGGACAGAGCGGAGGCATGGGGATTGACGACGCCGGCAGCGGCCACCAGGCCAGTTTGTTCCAGAGGCTTCCTTTCGTAATTGCTCAACAATGAGGTTGTTGGAGATAAGGATGAACGAGGGAAGGCCTTGTCTGCAAATGTGGAGAGGGGTGCGGGTATCTTTTAGTTTAATTTCCATTCGTTAGATATAGATCAGACGGTCTATATTGCAAGATGGCACGCATACCATCATCACCAACTCGATTTTTTATAAGAGAAGAAATATAGGTATGGAGATACAAACGTATTATTGATACTTGTTTCCATAAACTAGCATCCACATTCTATTCAACGCCTCAGTATGTGGGGCCTTAGCACAATGAGTTCTCGACTGTGTAAAACAAAGGTTTTCCCGTCGCCGATAAGGAGGGGGTGACGGCGGCGCGCTTTTTGGCTTGCTCTAGTCCTAGTAGTCATACTAGGTGGTGTAAGCACGTGTAGATTTATTCTTTTTCACGTCTCGTGTTCGCCGTACTGCCACGACTGTTGATGAATAGACGGTAAGTTATTCACAGGGAAACCCTTGTTGAGCGTGTTTGCGAGAGAGACAGTGTGCATGTGTGATATGTCTAGAGACTGAGGCAGTGATAACAGATTCTTTGTGTCTATGTGTGTGGAGGATAGAGAGAGACATGTACATGGGGCTTTGTGTTGTGTAACGTGGAGACACATATACATAATTAGAGAGTGAGTGTGTGAGATACACATGCGGACATGGGGAGAGATGAGGATCCAGATAAATGGGTGTTTGTGTGTGTCTGTGTGTGTTTGTGCACGCGTTTGTGTGTGAGAGGGAGTGTGTGTATATGGAGTAGAGAGACCACTAATGATGTAAACCTAGTATAAGGGAAGGGGGAATGGTGTGACATGTGTAGTAGCGGGATAGCATGGGTGCGGGCGGGGAGGAGTAGACTATTTGGAAGAGACGTCGAGTGTGTGTATGGGAGAGGGGTGTGTGTGTGTGTGTGTGAGAGAGAGAGAGAGAGAGAGGAAGAGAGGGGCAAGAGGGGTCATTTGTGTCCATAAATGGCGTATAGATAGGGAGACAATGTTGATGTTGTTCAAAATTGGCCTATGTTTGGAGATGCACGGGAAGCGAGTCATCGTGTGTGTGATAGGGACTTCATGAGAGATCTAGAATAGATGATGTAGAGAACAATGTGCGAGATCGAGAACGATGATACATTAGGGAGCTATGCAAAGAGTCACGACATATATGTATACAGGGAAGGAGCTGGGGAGGGTCCGCATGTGGGAGAGATAGAAAGAGGAGAGTGGTGCACAAGGAGACAAAGTGTGCTTGTTTGCAGTGGGGTGGTGTGTGAGGTGAGTGCACGAGAACCACATAACTAGGGAGATAGACATTTGGGGGCGACGTTTTGTGTGTATGGGAAAGATACACTCTACATAGTGCATGTGCTTGGGAAAGAGAGATGCCGGGAGACCGAGAGAGTGGGGAGAGAGATGTGTGCATGCCCGAGAGACAAAGTGATAGAGACCTATATTGGGGTCCAGAATTTAGAAGAGAGGGGTGTTAATGTGCTCGTGTGTTGGTGTTTGGGGGAGAGAACGACTTCTCTATGTGTGTGTGGGGGCGACGAGGGGGGGTGGCTTCATATAAAGAGTGAGGTGTCTGTATTTGAGGGACTTTAGCGTAATTGAGATATTGTGCACTCATGGTTGATCAATTTGTTTCACAATTTGGACTATGAGATAATGATACCTTTGAACATGTGTGATATACCTTGATGTACCAGAATTACAAACCTAAGATTGGAATTTTGGAATTCGACTCCATCATTAGCTTTTGTAATTCATTTAAACGGAGGTACATTTTTAAGCCGGGATTTCATGATTTCAAATTCATATATCAAACCTAGAGATATACACATACGGGCATGTTCAAACTTTATAATCATCCACTTTATTCATACACATACACATTTTTGCTTTTGTCATCATATTTAGGATAAACACATTTGGAATTTCATTTGAATTGGACCGTATGATGGTATTTGCTTGTAGTAGCTCAATGATCCATATTTGAATGGAATGGACAATCTAAGTTTTGAGTTGGAGACATTGATTTTCAAAACTTGCACTTTTTTTGCATGCAAAACAAACAAATTGTCGGCCATGATATCATAGTCGGTCGTACAAGAGAAGAATATAATTTCAGTCGCCAAAAGCTTTCAAACTTCCTGCTCACATCGAAATATCTCGTGCCCAAAAGTTTAGTCATGCGATATTCCTGTTTTACCCCTGCCACATGAACGGAAAAGGGTTTCTTTGGTAACTCCATTGTTTCCCCTCTTTGCCCCCAACATTCTTCCCTAGAGCCCCTCCCCTTCCCCTCCCCCCCCCAACCACGGCAAGCCGCTGAATCTAGTCCGCTGCTGCAGCGGTGGACCTCACACCCCGCCGGATCTACCTTCCGCACCTTGGAACCCCCAAATGCCAACTCACCACTTCACCGGAGCCGCTTCAGCGACTGGCTTGTCCACCGCTCCAGATCTCCTTGACCGCCATCATGGTCCACCGCACCGGATCTGCTTAACCGGCGCCCTCGTCCACCACAGTGTAGGCCCTTCACCGACTCCCTCATCCGCCCCTTCGCTGGCCCTTCATACAAGCCCTCGTCCACCACAACAGATCCGCCTCACCAAAAGCACCGTACAAAGCGCGCGCTGAAGCGTTCGTCCACTGCACCGGACCCGCTCCACGGACACCATATTCAACTCCACCGGCCCTGCTTTACCGACGCCGCAGCCTCATCAGGTTATTTCGATTTGTACTCCTTCGGTTTTTCTCTTTATCGTGCAACTATTCACTTACCACAGATGAGCTTTCTTGTATGTCGACAGGCGTTGCAACCGTAGCACCGGAGCCGCTTCAGCGACGGCGACAGCCAGCCCAAACTCAATGGCAACACGAGAACCATCGGCGATCCTTAGCTATCAAGTATGACAATGTTACCCATATGCCACCGAGAATCAGGTACTATTATCCAACAGCCGGCGCCTATGTTCACTTTCCTAGCATAAGCATCGCACCTTTGAATTTCTTCAGGGCATCATTCAGTTTTTCATGAGATGCGTTATTCTAATTGCACCTATAGGGCCATACTTCTGGCAGTGAACATGTTACATGTGCTAAATTACATACCAGTGCATATATAGTTAATATGCTTTAGTTTTGTCCTAAGCATTACTATACTTCCTAGATATCACTGCCTACTATTTTACTTCTTGAATGCTATATTTATGATAATGGTGTTGTTCTGATGCCACCTGTTGGTTCCATCAGACTGCTTAATGTTCTCTATGCTTAATTACACATCAGCAAACTAGCATGTGGTTCCGCTACTTTTTGTTCGTTTTACCCTACATTTTCTGATGCTAGCTATTACATCACTGCTCCGAGCCTCTGTTCATTACTTGTTTGTGTGTTCTTGATCTTCCAAAGTTGCATGACTAATTTGATGCTTCTATTAATTATGGAGCTGCCAACCCCATCAAGCAAAATATTTGTTCTTTTGGGGCTGGCACCTCGAACAAGCATAAAAATAGAGGGAAGCAGATATATTGTCGTGTATGCACACACCCTTCTTTCATTAGTTTAGATGAACCATTGATGGTCAATTCGGACCAGTGCATGCAATTAAAATTAATTTTACCTAAATAGAGGGTGCAGAATAAACTACAACAACTAGATTTGCAACCATGGGATGCTGACGATATCTTCAAAGAACATTGCAACAGCAGCGACGCTACACAGCAACATATAGTAAGCCAGTGTGTTTTAGTACATGTGAAATGTAATGCGAGTGGGCTGCTTTCTTGGCTTGTGCCCTCAACCTGTAATCCTACCGAATTACAAACAGTTCAGTTGTTTGCTTTGTTGTATTGCTTGATTCGAATGCTTGTTTGTTGTTACGATATACCTGAGTTGGCCAATATGTCAGCAGTGCCTGTTGTACTATTGTAAAGAAATGCATGCCTAATTAATTTGAGTCCTTAACTTTTCCTCTCAACTTCATCACAGGACTGTCTTCGTAGTTTATATGAGGCCACACTATTAAATGCTTTCTCAGATTATTTCAACTGCTCAGATGCATTGGCAACTTAAATATAGAGGTGGTACACTCCCTTCAACTAGGGATGTCAACTAGGTCCTGTTTAATCCCGATTAAAGTCCACTAGTGGTATGATAGTTCAAAAGAGTTTTTGTTTTTTGTGGAAAATGAACTAGGAAGCTAGCAAAAACTAACTAGATGGGACTGGCGGATGTTGTTTATTTGCCACTTACATCCCTAGTTTCATCTTACCATTTTAATTTCTTTTCAGCTGATGCTACTTCGAACCATTTAAATATAGCTTGCCATGCTCGGCAATAATTCGTATGCCGTTACCATGTAAGCTTACTTCCTGGATCATACGATAACTTCTCTTACTTATGTCCAGCGGAAACCTTTCAGGATGCTGTCCACACTAGGACACAATGTACAACCCCAGAATCTATTTGTGGAAGCAGTGCGCCATCCATGTTACCAGATGGTAGCACTTTAGAGGCAACACCGCCGGAGAGCAATCTGAGCACAGATATTATAGTGCTTGAGGATCTACTGGAGGCAGAAAGAGATGGTGTGGCTGCCATGAATGAGGTAATATTTATCTTGAGGCTGGAAATTATGGAATTAGCGGCACGCGTTTTTTTATAGAAAGACTGTAAGGGAACCCCCTACAGTATAATTGGTGCAACGAACCCAAATTGCAAGTACTATGCCTTGACCCTGGATGGGTGGGAAGGCAGCAGCCCCTTCCCACCACTAGGCTATGCCTTAGTCTGCATTAGCAACCCAAGAATTGGAGGAAGTAAGAATGTTGCATTTGAAGACGGAGGAGGTCCTGCTGTTTCTGCTATCTGAAGCCCAGGGTAATCCCGGTTCTTCTTTAGATACCAGTTGAAATTTTCATTAGATTATTGTACTTGCATGTTGTGTCATGTGTCTGAATGGATTATGTTGCAAGACCCCCTATGTTGTCCATGTGTTGTAATGATCCAAATTATTTAGGCGAGGTAATCCTTGGTACTTGTATGATCGACATAAGGTGAACTGTTTTTCGTGTGAGCATATTGTATTGGATGAAATAACTGTTTGACTCAGAGTGTATCCAACCTACTGAATTCGAAGATCACGGCATTTCTAAATCATAATCATATATAAAGGTGGAATAAATCTTTGTTGTGGTTTTGAAGAAATAAATGACAAAACGTAGAATTATCTGCGGATATTCGTAATCAAATACAAGTTGGATTTGAATTTAGTTTGCCAAGGCCCAGGGCAAATGTGATGCTAATTCTCCCAAGTTTTGAACAAAGCAGCTAAACACCCACTGTAATTTGTGGGATGCCCGAAGCAAGTGTTTGCGAGATGGAAATTACTGTCTACCCCTGACACTTGACATCTTATCGACTGGATTTACACTGATGTCGATAGGGGTAGACTGGTAACTTCAATCAGACGTGACACGACGGCCTCTGAGCCCATTCAGACACGGTGGGCGCCAAACGTTGGCGGCAAAACACATTTGATTCAAGCTCTTCTGAAAGACATGTGTCTCTTCCTCCATTTCCCCATTCATACACGGTGGGTGGAAAAACAAACTCTCCTCGTCCGAAATTGATGTAGGCTAGTATTTAAAATAGGGGCAGATGTGTAACTTCCCTCAGACGTGACACAACCGCCCTACCTGTCAGCCCCGTTCATACACCATGGGCGCCAACTGTGGGCAGAAAAACACCCTCTCCTCGCCTGAAATAGTTACCGGCAAATATTTGGGAGATGCGAGATTACCATCCTATCCCCAACCGACGCGATGTCTGAAATTTTAAACGGGGGATAAGTTTGTAACTTTCCCACATTTCAGAGAAGCACATCCCAAAGTTTGAGATCCCCCCCCTCCCCTCCATTTCCCCATTCATACACTGTCGGCGGCACGACAACCTCCCCACTGCGGCCAGCCTCCTCCGTCCGCCACCCCATCCTTCACCTTGCCGAAGCCGCTACCCCTACCCCGTCGTCCACTGCAAGAGATGGACGTCTCTCATCCACGGGGCTGGACAAGGATCCTTTCATCGCGTCCTCTCACTTCATCGTCACTGTCGTCCACCTTGCCATTGCCGCTCCTACGACCACCTCGTCCACGGCAATAGGATTTATCCCCCGACCCGGCTGTCTGCCGTCTAGAGTCTTCTTCCCCGCCGCCGACAGCCATCGCACCCGCAGCACCCTCAACGTATCAGTAGAGGCCTACACGGCGTCGCAAGAGAGGTGGTACTCTTCCATATGTGCTTAAGTTATTGATCTCACTCGGAAAATAGATCGTAGTTTGTTTATTGTACTTTTCTTGTCCGTACCAAATCATAGTGGCTAGTTGAAAGCAAACATTGGTTGCGAAGTAGCTTTGTCCGGTTTGCACCTTCGGATCCGCCATGGCACGGGCACTATACTCGTAAAGCTTATGGTTTCCCCCCCCCCCTTTATATTCACTACCATCATCGTAGGTGCTTCGTCTCGTGCTAGCACTGCTCCTCAAGACCTTAACCCAAAGCTTACGTGTTGAAATACGAATCTGATATGATGCTCATATCACTAAAACAGAGAACGTTTAATTGGTCACCTAATATTCCTATATTCTTTTCGAAAAGCATGTGCGCCACCCACTGGTCCAGCTAGTTCCACTTTCCTGTTTTTTCTCTTGATGCTTAGGGTTTTCCCCTTTTATCTACTCTACTATGATCTGCGTAGGTGCTTTCTGTCGTACTAGCATTACTCCACCCTTCAAGCTAAACAACACAACACTTAGAATTCGAAAGCTTAGTTGTTAAAATATGATTGTGATATGACACTGATATTAGTTAACAGACACATTTAATTGGTTAGCTAAAGGTCCCACTTGAGTTTCCAAATGCATGTCGTGACATATAGAGAGACAGCATAATTGCATTTCTTTGTCACTTGTTGACTGTACTTTCTTGTCCATACCAAATCTTAGTTGTTATTTCAAAGTAAACATCGGTTGCTAATTAGCCTTTGCGTGGTTTGCAGCTTCAGATCTACCATCCCACTGCCACGGTCAACACTGTACTCATCATGCTTATGGTTTCCCCATTTTATGATGACCACAATCAGCCTACGTGGTTCGTGTCGTAATAGCACTGCTCCACCCATCGAGCTCACTTCGGTGATCCTCAAGATCAAAGATGAGATGATTTGTAGAACCAGTTTTCAAGACCGACGACCGAAGATGAAGAACAGTTCAGAAGAATCGAGGAGCGGCCCCAACTTGAAGACCGGTTATGAAGTCCACTTCGACTCGGGTAACCCTAAGATAGACAGGGTGGTAGTGGTATCACGTGCTCATCTCGGTGTCCGTCGTTGCTAGCGCGATGACATCCGCCTCGACTCGCGTTACCCTAAGATAGACAGGGTGACAGTGGTGTCACATGCTCGTCTCGGTGTCCGTCGTCGCTAACGCGACGATGTCTGCCTCGACTCGCGTTACGCTAAGAAAGGATGGCAGTGGAGTCACGTGCTCGTCTCGGCGTCCGTCGTCGCTACCGCGACGACGTCCGCCTCGACTCGCGTTACGCTAAGACAGGACAGCGGTGGTGTCATGTGCTTGTCTCGGCATCCGTTGTCGCTACTGCGACGACGTCCGCCTCGACTCGCATGACCCTAAGATACACAGGGTGGCCGCGGTGTCACGTGCTCCTCTCGGTTTCCGTCGTCACTACCATGACGATGTCTGCCTCGAGTCGCGTGACCCTAAGATAGACAGGGTGCCAGTGCTGTCACGTGCTCGTCTCAACGTCTGTCGTTGCTACTGCGACGAGTCCGCCTCGTCTCACGTTACGCTAAGACAAGGTGGCGATGGTGTCACATGCTTGTCTCAGCATCCGTCATCGCTACCACGGTGGTGTTTGTCTTCCTACCGCGACGACGTCTGCCTCGACTCGCATGACCCTAAGATAGACAGGGTGGCAGTGGTGTCACATGCTTGTCTCAGCGTCCGTCGTTGCTACCGCGATGACGTCCGCCTCGACTTGCGTAACCCTAACATAGACAGGGTGGCAGTATTGTCACGTGCTCGTCTCGGCGTCCGTCATTGCTACTGCTCTGACGTCCGCCTCGACTCGCATGACCCAAAGATAGACAGGGTGGCAGTGGTGTCATGTGCTCGTCTCGACGTCCGCCATCGCTACCTCGATGATGTCCGCCTCGACTCGCGTTACCCTAAGATAGACACTGTGAAAGTGATGTGACATGCTTTTCTAGGCGTCCGTCGTCGCTATCGCGACGACGTCCGCCTCCACGCGTGTTACCCTAAGACAGGGTGGCAGTGGTGTCATGTGCTCGTCTCGGCGTCCGTCGTTGCTATCGCGACGACGTCCACCTCGACTAGCATTACCCTAAGACAGGGTGGAAGTGGTGTCACGTGCTCATCTCGGCGTCCATCGTAGCTACCGCGACGACCTCTGCCTCAACTCGCGTAACCCTAAGATAGACAGGGTGACAGTGGTGTCACGTGCTCGTCTTGGTGTCCTTCGTTGCTACCGCGACGATGTCCGCCTCGACTCACATAACCCTAAGATAAACAGGGGCAGTGGTGTCACATGCTCGTCTTGGCGTCTGTCATCGCTACCGCGACGACGTCCGCCTCGACTCATGTGACCCTAAGATAGAACGGGTGCCAGTGGTGTCACGTGCTGGTCTCGGCGTCCGTCGTCGCTACCGCGATGACGTCTGCCTCGACTCGCGTAACCCTAAGATAGACAGGGTGGCTGTGGTGTCACGTGCTCATCTTGGCGTCCGTCGTCACAACTGCAATGACGTCCGCCTCGACTCGCGTGACCCTAAGATAGACATGGTGGCAGGGGTGTCATGTGCTCATCTCAGCGTCTGTCGTTGCTACTGCGACGACGTCCACCTTGACTCGTGTGAGCCTAAGATAGACAGGGTGGCCGTGGTGTCACGTGCTTGTCTCAGTGTCCGTCGTCACTACCGCGATGTTGTCCTCCTGGACTCGCGTGACCCTAACATAGACAGGGTGGACCTAGTGTCACGTGCTCCTCTCAACATCCATCATCGCTACCGCGACAACGTCCGTCTCGACTCACGTGACCGTAAGATAGACATGGTGGCAGTGGTGTCACGTGCTCATCTCGATGTCTATCGTCGCTACCACAATGATGTCCGCCTCGACTCATGCTACACTAAGAAAGGGTGTCGGTGGTGTCACATGCTTGTCTCGGCGTCCGTCGTCGCTACCGCGGTGGTGTCTGTCATAGCTACCATGACGACGTCTGCCTCAACTCGCATGACCCTAAGATAGACAGGGTGGCAGTGGTGTCACGTGCTCGTCTTGGAGTCTGTCGTAGCTACCGTGGCGACCTCCGCCTCAACTCGCGTAACCCTAATATAGACAGAGTGGCAGTGGTGTCATGTGCTCGTCTCGGCGTCCGTCGTCCCTACCACGACGACGTCCGCTTCGACTCGCGTAAACCTAAGATAGACAGGGTGGTAGTGGTGTCACGTGCTCCTCTTGTCGTCCGTCATCGCTACCGTGATGACGTCCGCCTCGACTCACATGACCCTAAGATAGAAAGGGTGGCAGTGGTGTCAGGTGCTCGTCTCAGCATCCGTCGTTGCTACCATGACAATGTCCGCCTCGACTTGTGAGACCCTAAGATAGACAGGGTGGCAGTGGTGTCACGTGCTCGTCTCGACGTCCGTCGTCGCTACCGTGACGATATCCTCCTCAACTCGCGTGATCCTAAGATAGAGAGGGTGGGAGTGCTATCATGTTCTCGTCTCGGCGTCCGTCGTCGCTACTGCGACGACGTCTGCCTTGACTCGCGTTACCCTAAGATAGACACGGTGGCAGTGGTGTCACATGCTCGTCTAGGTGTCCGTCGTCGCTATGGCGACGATGTTCGCCTCCACTCATGTTACCCTAAGACAGGGTGGCAGTGGTGTCACGTGCTCGTCTTGGCGTCCATCGTCGCTATCGCGAGGACGTCCACCTTGACTCGCGTTGCCCTAAGATAGGGTGGCAGTGGTGTCATGTGCTCATCTCGGCGTCCGTCGTAGCTACCACGACGACGTCCGCCTCAACTCGCGTAACTTTAAGATAGACACGGTGGCAATCATGTTACGTGCTCATCTCGGCGTCTGTCATTGCTACCGCGACAACGTCCGCCTCGACTCGCGTAACCCTAAGATAGACAAGGTGGCAGTGATGTCACGTGCCCATCTTGGTGTCCGTCGTCACTACCGCGACAACATCCTCCTCGACTCGCATGACCCTAAGATAGAAAGGGTGGCAGTGGTGTCACGTGCTCGTCTTGGCATCCGTCATTGCTACCACGATGGTGTCTACCTCGACTTGCATGACCCTAAGATAGACAGGGTGGCAGTGATGTCACGTGCTCGTCTTGGTGTCCGTCGTCGCTACCATGACGATGTCCACCTCAACTCGCGTGAAACTAAGATAGACAGGGTGGCAGTGGTGTCACGTGCTCGTCTCGTCTGTCGTCGCTACCGCGACGACATTCGCCTCGACTTTCGTGATCCTAAGATAGACAGGGTGGCAGTGGTGTCGCATGCTTGTCTCAGCATCAATAGTCGCTACCGCAAGGACATCCGCCTCGACTCACGTGACCCTAAGATAGACAGGGTGGCAGTGGTGTCACGTGCTCATCTCAGCATCTGTCGTCGCAACCGCGATGACGTCCGCCTCGACTCACGTGACCCTAAGATAGACAGGGTGGCAGTGGTGTCACGTGCCCGTCTCGGTGTCCGTCGTCGCTACCGCGACGACATCCACCTTGACTCACGTGACCCTAAGATAGACACGGTGGCAGTGCCGTCACGTGCTTGTCTCAGCATCTGATACATCTCCAACGTATCTACTTTTCCAAACACTTTTGCCCTTGTTTTGGACTCTAACTTGCATGATTTGAATGAAACTAACCCGGACTTACGTTGTTTTCAGCAGAACTGCCATGGTGTTATTTTTGTGTAGAAATAAAGAGTTCTCGGAATGACCTGAAAATCCACGGAGGAAATTTTCAGAAAATATAAAAAATAATGGCAGAAGAATCAAGGCCAGGGGGCCCACACCCTGTCCACGAGGGTGGGGGCGCGCCCCCTCCCCCTGGGCGCGCCCCCTGCCTCGTTGGCCCCTTGGAGCTCCACCAACCTCAACTCCAACTCTATATATTTGGTTTCACGGAGAAAAAAATCAGAGAAAAAGTTCCATCTCGTTTTATGATACGGAGTCGCCGCCAAGCGCTAATCTCTCTCGGGAGGGCTGATCTGGAGTCCGTTCGAGGCTCCGGAGAGGGGGATTCATCGTTGTCGTCGTCATCAACCATCCTCCATCACCAATTTCATGATGCTCATCGTCGTGCGTGAGTAATTCCATCATAGGCTTGCTGGACGGTGATGGGTTGGATGAGATTTACCATGTAATCAAGTTAGTTTTGTTAGGGTTTGTTCCCTAGTATCCACTATGTTCTGAGATTGATGTTGCTATGACTTTGCTATGCTTAATGCTTGTTACTAGGGCCTGAGTGCCATGATTTCAGATCTGAACCTATTATGTTTTCATGAATATATGTGAGTTCTTGATCCTATCTTGCAAGTCTATAGTCACCTATTATGTGTTATGATCTGACAACCCCGAAGTGACAATAATCGGGATACTTCTTGGTGATGACCGTAGTTTGAGAAGTTCATGTATTCACTAAGTGCTAATGCTTTGGTCCGGTTCTCTATTAAAAGGAGGCCTTAATATCCCTTAGTTTCCATTAGGACCACGCTACCACGGGAGGGTAGGACAAAAGATGTCATGCAAGTTCTTTTCCATAAGCACGTATGACTATATTCAGAATACATGCCTACATTACATTGATGAATTGGAGCTAGTTCTGTGTCACCCTAGGTTATAACTATTATATGAGGAATCGCATCCGACATAATTATCCATCACTTATCCAATGCCTACGAGCTTTTCACATATTGTGCTTTGCTTATTTACTTTATCGTTGCTACTGTTACAATTACTACAAAACTGCTATCGTTACTTTTACCACTGTTACCATTACTATCATACTACTTTGCTACTAAATACTTTGCTGCAGATACTAAGTTATCCAGGTGTGGTTGAATTGACAACTCAACTGCTAATACTTGAGAATATTCTTTGGCTCCCCTTGTGTCGATTCAATATATTTTGGTTGAGTACTCTACCCTCGAAAATTGTTGCGATCCCCTATACTTGTGGGTTATCAAGACTATGTTCTGGTGCCGTTGCCCGGGAGCATAGCTCTATTCTTTGATTCACTTGGGATTTATATTTTCTGATCACTATGAGTAACTTGAAAGACGAAAGAACTAAGATTTTTCCCTCAACTACAAGGGGAGGTAAGGAACTGCCATCTAGCTCTGCACTAGATTCTCCTTCTGTTTTGAGTAAGCTTGCGACACCTAAACCTGCTACTGCTATGAATTCTGATATGTCGCATGTTGTTGATGATGCCACTTCTACTATGCATGATACTTATGATGAAACTACTTCTATGCTTCATACTACTTTGCCATTAGGTGAATTTCTTGATGAACAACTTGCTAGGGTTAGAGAGAATGAAATTATTGAAGATGAAATTATTGATGATAGTGATGATGAAGGTTCTCCCCCTAAGTATGAATTGCCTATTGTTCCTGAGGGTTATGTTATGGATGAAGAAGCTGCTAGAGCTATTCTTGCTTGCAATGATAGATATGATCTTAAGAAGTTATTAGCTAAATGAAAGCAGCAATCTCTGAATGCTAGAATGAAATATGACCCTGCTTTTGCTACTTCGCCTATCTTTGTTACTGATAAGGATTATGAATTCTCTGTCGATCCTGAGATAATTACTTTGGTTGAATATGATCCTTTTTATGGCTATGAATTTGAAACTATTGTGGCACATCTAACTAAGTTAAATGATATAGCCACCCTGTGCACTAATGATGAGAAGTCCCGCTATTACTATATCCTTAAGATATTTCCATTCTCATTAAAGGGTGATGCTAAAACTTGGTTTGATTCTCTTGATCCTGGTTGCGTGCATAGTCCCCAGGACATGATTTATTACTTCTTTGCTAATTTTGTGCAAATTGAAGAAGAGAGTCTCCCACAAGCTTGGGGGAGGCTTCTCCGACTACTTAATGCTTTGCCTGACCATCCTCTTAAGAAAAATGAAATACTTGATATCTTTTATAATGGACTAACCGATGCTTCCAAGGACCACTTGGATAGTTGGGCTGGTTGTGTTTTCAGGGAAAGAACAGTCGACCAAGCTGAATTGTTATTGAATAATATGTTGATTAATGAAAATAATTGGAATCTTCCTGAGCCAATTCCTGAGCCAATTGAGCCAACTCCTGAGTCTATTCCTAAACCAACTCCGAAGAAGAGGGGTCTTCTATTTCTCGGTCCTGAAGATATGCAAGAGGCAAAGAAATCTATGAAAGAAAAAGGTATTAAAGCTGAAGATGTTAAGAATTTACCTCCTATTGAAGAAATACATGGTCTTAATATACCGCATGTTGAAGAAACGCATTGTCTTGATAACCCGACACAGGTAGTAAAGGTAAATTCTCTATATGATAAAGTTGAAATCCCCTCTACTAATTTTTTTTTAACTGTGAACTGTGGGGCAAAACCCCCACAGCATATCAAAACTTTATTAAAGCCAGACAACAGTTACAACAACATGATTACAAGAGGTAACGAAAGTAAAGAAGAAAACAAAATAAAGAGAAGGCTAAAACTTAAGGTGGCAAGAAAGAAATCCACTTGAGCAACTCATCCTTGTAAACAGATTTGATTCTATGCTGCATCAGAGTTATGTCATGCCTGAAAGCTCCTCTCCATTAATTGAAACTTGCCCTCTCACCTCTGAACACCTTGACATTTCTGATGATCCAGATATTCCAGCAGGCAATAAATACTACTTCAGTGAAAAGGGGCTTATCAAAACTTCTCCTTGCCTGGATGACTAATTCAGACATTGAATTTCCAGCTGACCAATCAATCTGCAAATAATTCCAAATTCTGACACTGAAATTGCAGTTGAAAAAGAGATGGTCTCTGGTTTCTCTCACTTGAAGGGGGCCTAGCCTACAAGTAACACCATCATCCATGTGCCAGTGCCTTCTATCAACCATATCCTTAGTGTTGAGTCTATCCATGATGAGCATCCAAGCAAAAACCTTGATCTTGATAGTGCAAGAGGATTTCCAGATCCAGCACAGCAAGTGGTTGAAAGTTTCATTCTGAAAAACATGACCATAGAACAGCTTAGGTTTGTAAACCTTTGAAGAGCCCTGCCATAACCATAAATCCTTACAAGTATCATCTCTTCTATGGGAGACTAACATATCTCTTATTAAATTTAACTCATCAAAAGCTCCTCTACTAAATTTCCTAGCCAGTGTTTAGATGAATTTGATGATTTTATGGCTAGACAAGAAAGTTTTAATGCTGTTGGTAGAGAATTAAAGAGTAATGCTTACATGATTGGACGCTTGAGTGATTATATGGCTAGAGTTAAAGGTGAACTTAAACTCATTAGCAAATATACTTCTATGGTTACCACTCAAGCCGAACAAGTACCTAAAGCTCAAAGTGATTTGCTCGATGAATTAAATAATAAACATGATTTTGCTATTAGAGTGGCTACTAGAACTGGTAGAATGACTCAGGAACCTTTGTATCCTGAAGGCCACTATCAGTGTCAAAACCGGTGGATCTCGGGTAGGGGGTCCCGAACTGTGCGTCTAGGCGGATGGTAACAGGAGACAAGGGACATGATGTTTTTACCCAGGTTCGGGCCCTCCCGATGGAGGTAAAACCCTACTCCTGCTTGATTGATATTGATGATATGGGTAGTACAAGACTGGATCTACCACGAGATCAAGGAGGCTAAACCCTAGAAGCTAGCCTATGGTATGATTGTTGTAATGGTTGTTGTCCTACGGACTAAAACCCTCCGGTTTATATAGACACCGGAGAGGGCTAGGGTTACACAGAGTCGGTTACAATGGTAGGAGATCTACATATCCGTATCGCCAAGTTTGCCTTCCACGCCAAGGAAAGTCCCATCCGGACACGGGACGAAGTCTTCAATCTTGTATCTTCATAGTCTTGGAGTCCGGCTCACGATGATAGTCCGGCTATCCAGACACCCCCTAGTCCAGGACTCCCTCAGTAGCCCCCGAACCAGGCTTCAATGACGATAAGTCCAGCGTGTTTATAGTCTTCGGCGTTGCAAGGTGGGTTCTCCCTTAAGTTCCATGTACCTGCCGAACAGTGTCCAGCTTCCTTATCAATGTTGCGCTTCTTGGCTTCCACGCCCAATAATGGCCATCTTCCACGCGTCGCACGAATGCGAAAAGCCAGGGTATCTTTTATGTTTTACCCCCTAGCTGTGCAAATAATCTGCCTATAAGAGAGGCAAGAATCCAGATCCAAATCACACCATCTTCCTTCCGCGAGTACTCATCAGAGCGCTTCCGACCAAAAATCCATTCCATCATGGACCGTCGACGCAGCTCCTCCTCTCGCGCTCCCAGCCCTCTGCCAGGAGACTGGCGGAGATGTTTTGTCCTGCACAGCGAGCTGGTGACGCTCCAAGCGGAGGGATATCTCCCTCCGGCCTTCATGGTCCCGGTTCGAGCCGGGCTGGCCACCTACCAAGGTGGGAAGCAAGCAGAGGCTACCCCAAATCCCAACAAAGGGGAGCGGGTATGCTTCGTCCCCTATCTGATAAGGGGGCTCGGATTTCCTATACATCCGTTCCTCCGCGGGCTCCTGGAGTTCTACGGACTACAGCTCCATCACCTCACGCCCGCCTCTATCCTGCATATCACGGGTTACGTAGCTCTTTGCGAGCTATTTCTAGGCGTCGAGCCCCATTTTGCGTTGTGGAAGAGGTTGTTCTGCCTTGTACCCCGCTCTCACGAGGGGTCCATATATCAAGTGGGCGGTGCCGAAATATGGCGCATCGCCGGGACCGGATATCCATCCGGAACCCCTAAGAAGGCGTCCGAAGACTGGCCTTCAGAATGGTTTTGCGTAGAAGACGCTCCGCTGCCGGACCCTGTTCGGATCGGCCTCCCGGAGTTCAGTAACGCTCCTTTGAAGAAACGCCTTAGCTGGCGTCCACGGAGCCCCCAACTGGAGGAAGACAAGAGCGTCCATTATTTGATGGGCCAGATAAGGTTACTTGCCCATTCCGGGTTGACCATGATCAGAATCATGGCAACGTGCATTATGCGGGGGGGTGCAGCCGCTGCAATACAGGGGCCACCCTATGTGGGATTTCAACGGGGAGGACGATGCCACCCGTCATGGCCGCAAATGGCCGGGATCGGCCGAAGACCTGGCGAAGATCCTATCCGACCTGTACAAGGGAGAGAAGGAGGATTTCCTCCAGACGAGCCCATTGAATGGGTTCTCCATGAATAACCCTCGGCGTTGGGTAAGTGAACACTTTGTGTGCCCGACCCATGCTTTCAAAGTTTAAGTTTCTTATATTATGCTTTCGACGTAGGAGCTGCGTCGGGTTGTGGAGGACATGCTTAGTCCAGCTCCGCAACCCGAGGATCCAGAGAGATCCCAGGATCCGGCCTCCGAAGAGGATCCGGACATAAAGGTGGAGCTAATCGACGGGGTGTTCCACCAGCTCAGCATGGATAATGCTTTAGTCGCCATTACGGCTGACTACCTCGGACTATATCCGGCTTCCCAGGTGATTGTGACCGAAGTCCTAACACCATTATTCCTTCCTTGCTCATTTCTGACCACCGTATACGATGGCGCTTTGCAGGAGGCGCCTCCAAGGCGGGAAGCCGAATCCGCGGCGGCTGGCCAACAAGGGTCAGCTCGGCCTAGTAGGCGGAAGAGGAGCGCGGCGCGGATTGAAACATCGCCGCAAAGGTATAGCTCACAGTTCGTTATTTAGAGCAACGTTCCTAGGAAGCGTTTGAATGCTCATGACCTTTATAGGAGAAAAAGCGCCCGCCGGACTGTGGGCGTAGAGGTTGCCAACCCAGCCTCTACCAGCCAGGCTCCAGCACCTGGTCTGGAGGGGGAGGCGAGCGCAAGGCGCAAGCCGGATACTCCTCCAACGGAGGATGCCGACAGACTGTCCGCCACCAAGTCTGAGGTGGAGAGTGCCATGAACCACAGGCGCCGCCGGAGAGTTTTTCGTGACGCGTGCTTCTCCCCTGAGGCGTTGAATGCCTTTAACGCGGGGGACACGCACCTCCGTGCTGCTCAAGATGGTTTGACTAGAGCCACATAGCAGTATGTAAAAGACATACGGGTAAGAGAATTTAATAGTTGTATATGCCAGTAGCCCCCGAGACTTAAAGTAGTTATATTAACTGATTTAAGGATCATTTGAAACGCAGGATCTTACGGAGAAGAATACCCAACTGTCTCAGGAGCTGCAAGAGTGTAAGGCCCAACTCGAGGCCGCACTTGCTGCCGCAGGAGGAAACACAGAGACCCCTCCTGGTAACACATTATTTTTTTAAAAAAAAGATAAGTGGTGTGCGGCGTGCGCGCAAGTCTAATAATGACATTGCAGGTGCTGCCGGACAAGATCCGGATAGGCAAGAACTACTGCGCCAGCTGAAGGCCGGCAAGAGGGTGGTGAATAAGGTGCAGCAGGAAAGGAACAAGCTCCAGGATGCCCACGCCCAGCTTGGAGAAGAGTTGAAAGGTGTTCGGGCCGAGCTGTCTGGCTCCGTTAAGGAGAATCAGTGGCTTCGTCGCGGCATCTATAGTAAGTGCTTGAGCGAACTCCTTTGAAAAGAAGAGTTCGGCGAGGGAGTCAATTGACAAAATGTGTCTGTAGGTATACTCACAGGTCGCCCTGCGGAGGAGATGCCCGTATCAACGGGTGATCAACTTCTCGAGCTGTTGCAACTGCTCGAACGAGTTCGGCAGGCAATGAGCGGCGTCGTCCAGGCTTTATGGCCAGCCCTCTCCCTGCCCGAGGGCCTTGGGGAGCTTGCGGAGAAGCTTCACGGAGTGCGGCAGCGCTTCCGTTTATGGAAGATTTCGGCCTACCGCCAAGGTGCCAGGGAGGCCTGGGCCATGGTGAAGATGCGGTACAAGAAGGCGGATCCCAACCACATGGCCGAGGTCAGACCTGTGGGGCCCGATGGGAAGGAGATCCCTGTGAGTTTAGTATACGGCCAAGTAGAGTTGGCCGCTAAATTTTCCCAACGGGACTGTAAATTAGACAGCCTGTTAGACGGGATTGAGGAGGAATACAGTCAGTCGATTTGACAATGTATTTTAAAATGACATGTAAAATGCCTTCTAGCCGGATTGTAGATCGTTTGTCTTTGCCGACCTTTTCGCTTCAACCTCGGGACCCTACAGTCCGGAGTGTGTCCGAATACCTTCTCGGTTAAGAAACAACCGGGGCATGCATGGAGACCAGGCGTAGGGGTCATTAGTGCTTTATCAGACAAGTGCCCAACTAGTTATGTTATATTACATGGTTAGTAAGAAACATCTTCCAGGGAGAATAGTTCTGTTAAGGGTTCCTTTCCCTGGGAGGCATGCCCTAAAGTGCATGTCCGGTCTGCGAAAAGAGCAGAAAAACATCTGGGGGCAGATAAATAAGTAGATAAAAAATCATCTTTCAAGTCACCGACCGAATATTCCCTTAAGAACGCTAGCATTCGGCTTCACCCAGTCTGAGGTACACATCCGGCTGACCCGGCAGTAACAATCGCAGAGGTGCTCCCTTTACCTCCTAGCCGAACAATCGGGAACGTAGGGGTAAGCACAGGAGCCAGGCAACCCAGCTTGGCCAAAACTTAAGTCATATCAATGCATATAATGGTGAATAAAAGGTACATGTGGAAGCTTGACACATGTGCTGGGCATGAAGCCCTTATAATTAAGCTTCTGGTAAAGAAGCCCCCAGGTATAATGAGTGCGGATGGCACATCAAGTTTGTGCGAACAATGCGCAAGTAGGCCTTTAAGGGCTTTTTAGGAAAAGGGGTGAGAGAAGAAAGAGAAACAAAAGACAGCTGAAGTGTAAAAATTTGGACGGGGGAAGGGGACAAACTCTTAGTCCGGCGCTAGGCATAGAATCTTCGGAGGCGGGCTGCGTTCCATGGGTTTGGCTCGAGTCGGTTGTCCGACGCATTTCATAGACGGTACGCTCCGCCGGTCAGGACTTGATCGATAATGAAGGGGCCCTCCCATTTGGGCTTGAGCTTGTCCTTTTTCTTGTCCGGCAGGCGTAGAACTAGTTCGCCAACGTTGTAAGTCTTGGCCCGTACTTCTCTGCTTTGATATCTTCGGCCCTGCTGCTGATAGAATGCGGAACGAGCCTTGGCGACATCGCGTTCTTCCTCCAATGCGTCCAAGCTGTCCTGCCGATCCAGCTCGGCTTCTCTTTCTTCGTACATGCGCACTCAAGGTGAGTCATGAATGATGTCGCAGGGCAGAACTGCCTCTGCGCCGTATACCATAAAAAGTGGTGTGAATCCGGTAGTACGGTTGGGCGTTGTCCGCAGCCCCCAGAGTACAAAGTCGAGCTCCTCTACCCAGTGCGTGTCAGATTTCGTAAGTGACCGCACTAGTCTGGGTTTGATGCCGCTCATTATTAGACCATTTGCTCGCTCCACTTGACCGTTGGTTTGAGGATGATAGACTGAAGCATAATCGAGCTTAATGCCCATATTTTTGCACCATAATTTAACATCGTCGGCGGTGAAGTTCGTGCCATTATCAGTAATGATGCTGTGGGGGGCACCATATCGGTGTACTACCCCAGATATGAAGTCTATCACTGGTCCGGACTCTGCCGTTTTAACTGGCTTGGCCTCTATCCATTTGGTGAATTTATCCACCATGACCAATAGGTACCTTTGCTTGTGGGTTCCCCCTTTAAGGGGTCCAACCATGTCAAGCCCCCAGACCGCGAATGGCTAGGTAATGGGTATGGTTTTGAGGGCGGTGGGTGGCATATGGCTCTGATTAGCAAAGAGCTGACAACCGACGCATCTTTGGACTAAGTCCTGAGCGTCTGCCCGGGCCGTCGGCCAATAAAATCTTGTTCGGAATGCCTTTCCTACAAGGGCCCGAGCTGCGGCGTGGTGTCCGCCTAGTCCGGCATGAATTTCAGCCAGAAGGTTTCGCCCTTCCTCTTCGGAGATACACCTTTGAAGGACTCCGGTTGTGCTTTTCTTATAAAGTTCTCCCTCATGGACCTTGTAGGCTTTAGATCGCCGGACTATGCAGCGGGCCTCATTTTGGTCTTCGGGGAGTTCCTGCCTAAGCAAGTAGGCTAGGAATGGCTCTGTCCACAGGGCAATTACTGCCATTATTTCGTGGGCTGGAGGTGTTATTTCATCGGCTGAGTCGCCGATTATGTCAGATTGTTTTGTCTCGGTTGGTGCGGCTGCTTCTGGTTTGTTATTTCCGGACTCCTCTTCCCATAGTACGGATGGCTTAAAGAGCCGTTCCAGGAAGGTATTTGGAGGGACAGCGTCACATTTTGCGCCGATGCGTGCCAATATGTCGGCTGCTGGGCTACATGGTGGAATTCAAGTCCTTCAAACCGAGCTGACATTTTTAGGACAGCGTTACGATAGGCTGCCATTTTCGGATCCTTGGCATCAAAGTCTCCATTTACTTGGGATATTGCAAGGTTTGAATCCCCGCGCACCTCTAGGCGTTGAATGCCCATGGAGATTGCCATCCGGAGGCCATGTAAAAGGGCCTCGTATTCGGCTGCGTTGTTGGAGTCCGTGTACATTATCTGAAGTACATATTGGACTATGTCCCCGGTTGGGGACGTCAATACGATGCCAGCCCCCAATCCGGCCAACATTTTAGAGCCGTCAAAGTGCATAATCCAATTGGAGTATGCGCCGTACTCTTTAGGGAGTTCGGCTTCGGTCCATTCAGCGACAAAGTCAGCCAAAACTTGCGACTTTATAGCCCGCCGAGGTTTGTAAGTTATATCGAATGGTAAGAGCTCAATGGCCCATTTTGCAATCCTGCCCGTCGCGTCGCGGTTGTTTATAATGTCGTTGAGGGGTACTTCGGAGGCCACTGTTATCGAACACTCTTGAAAGTCGGAGCTTCCGGGATGCCATGAACACTGCATATGCTATCTTTTGATAGTGCGGGTAACGGGACTTGCAGGGGCTTAACACAGTGGATACGTAGTACACTGGTTTTTGCAGAGGGAATTTATGCCCTTCTGTCTCTCGTTCGATGACGAGTACTGCGCTTACAACTTGATGTGTTGCCGCGATGTATAACAACATTGGTTCGCCCAGGTTGGACGCAGCCAGGACCGGATTTGTTGCCAATATGGCTTTTATTCCTTCGAGTCCGGCAGTGGCAGCATCCGTCCACTCGAAGTGTTCGGTGCGCCTAAGGAGGCGATAGAGGGGCAATGCCTTCTCTCCTAGACGGGAGATAAAGCGGCTTAGAGCCGCCACGCATCCAGTCAATTTTTGTATTTGTTTGAGGTCCTTTGGGATATCCAGCTGTGAAAGAGCTCAGATCTTGGCTGGGTTCGCTTCGATTCCTCTGCCGGATACAATGAAGCCCAGGAGCTTTCCGGCTGGTACGCCGAAAACGCATTTTTCCGGATTCAGCTTGATGTCATATGCTCTGAGGTTGTCGAATGTGAGCCTCAAGTCGTCTACTAGAGTTTTGACATGTTTGGTTTTGACGACTACGTCGTCTACGTATGCCTCTACTGTTTTGCCGATCTGGGTGGCCAGACATGTTTGAATCATGCGCTGATATGTTGCGCCGGCGTTTTTAAGTCCGAAGGGCATCGTATTGAAGCAGAATGGTCCATATGGAGTGATGAATGCCGTTGCGGCTTGGTCCGCTTGCGCCATCTTGATTTGATGGTAGCCGGAGTATGCGTCAAGGAAGCACAATGAATCGTGTCCTGCGGTAGCGTCATTATCTGGTCGATGCGGGGGAGGGGGAGGGATCCTTTGGGCAGGCCTTGTTGAGGTCTTTAAAATCGACACATAGGCGCCAGGATTTGTCCTTCTTTGGTACCATTACCAGGTTTGCTAGCCAATCCGGATGTTTGATGTCTCTGATGAATCCGGCTTCCAATAGTTTGGCTAGCTCTTCTCCCATTGCCTGTCTTTTGGGTTCGGAAAATCGTCGAAGAGCCTGTTTGACTGGCTTGAATCCTTTTAGGATGTTTAGGCTGTGTTCTGCCAATCTGCGTGGGATTCCGGGCATATCCTAAGGGGGCCAGGCGAAAATGTCCCAATTTTCCCGAAGGAATTCTCGCAGTGCGGCATCTACATCAGGGTTCAACTGTGCCCCGATGGAAGCCGTCTTTGTCGGGTCCGTTGGGTGGACCTGGAATTTTACTATTTCGTCCGCTGGTTTAAAGGAGGTGGACTTGGATCTCTTATCGAGTATCACATCGTCCCTATTCACAGTAGAGCGCAGCGCGGTGAGTTCTTCTGCCGCTAGGGCTTCGGATAGTGCCTCCAGGGCTAATGCGGCTGTCTTGTTTTCGGCGCGGAGTGCTATGTCCGGATCACTAACGAGAGTGATTATTCCCCCGGGCCCAGGCATTTTGAGCTTCATGTACCCATAATGGGGTACGGCTTGAAAAATTGTGAATGCCTCTCGTCCTAATATAGCGTGATATCCGCTGTTGAACGGGGCCACTTGGAACGTGACTTCTTCAGATCTGTAATTGTCCGGCGAGCCGAACACCACATCGAGTGTGATTTTTCCGGTGCAGCGCGCTTCCCAGCTAGGGATTATTCCTCTGAAGGTTGTGCTGCTTCGCTCAATGCGGCTCCAGTCTATTTCCATTTTTTGAAGAGTTTCCTCGTAGATGAGGTTTAATCCGCTGCCGCCATCCATGAGTACCTTGGTAAGTCAAAAGTCGTCCACTATTGGACTAAGGACCAATGCGGCTGGTGCTCGGGCTGTTCGGAATTTAGGTTCGTCGCTGGCGTTGAAGGTGATGGCTGTGTCGCTCCATGGATTTGTTGTTGCTACTTGGTAGACTTCGGAGAGGCTGTGGATTGTTCGTTTCCGCATATTATTTGATGCGAAAGTCTCGAAGACTGTTGATACCGTACCGGTATTGTTGGAGTGGTTTTCCGGGGCTAGAAGCTCCTCGCCACTTTTGGCCACCTGCCGTAATATCCAACATGCTCGAAGGCTATGTGTTAGGATGGCGCCTCTGTACTGTGAATTTTACAGGGTCCGCTAAGCCATCCCTCCAGTACGGTTCCGTGCCCTTTGTGGGGTTTTTGCTTTTTGGTTTTTGTACCTAGTGCCTGAGTGTAATGCACTCTTTTGTTGCGGACTGGGGTTGTATTCGAGGCCGGATTGTCCCAAAACTTATTTTCGGTTTTCCGGAAACTCTCCATCGCACAGTACTTTCGTACTATGGACGCCAGGTCGGCGAAGCGTGTAATTTCACGACGGCTGACGGCGTTCAAGATTCCCTTGTCCGTGCAATTATTGCAAAAAATTGAGATTGCGTTTTCCTCTCGGCAGTCCTTTATCCTGTTCATAACCAAGAGGAATCTAGCCCAGTAGTGATGTACTGTTTCAGCGGGCTCTTGGCGGATTAGAGATAGATCGCATATGTCTGGGCGGGTGGGTGGAATTAAGTCCGGAGCCCTACCCATCTCGAGGCTCAAGGGCCGAGAAGTTTCCAAATTTGGAAGCTTGGATTGCTGGATGTTGTCCAACGAGTCCGGTCCGATGCCTGACTTTAGGTTCAGTGCTTGATCGAAGTCCGTCCCTCCGCGGGAATCCGGCATGGAGGGTTCGGGCTCCCGGACATGACTAGTTTTCAATACAGGAGAAGAGTCGCCGCGTTGTTCCTCTACCACTGCAACGTGGTGGGTGACCTGGGGAGAGTTAATCTCTCTCAGATCGGTTTTAAGCCCAATCTGATTGTAGTCTGTAGCGACTCCCAGGGTGGCGATGCGATCCAAGATCTCGTTTACGGATGAGAGCTCTATTGGATCCAGCCGCTCGGCGAATTCCGAGCTGACGTGAAGATTGCTTTTGACGACCTGAGAGGTCATTGTCGAAGCGGTGGCCGAACAAGCAGTCATGAGAAAACCACCTAGCCGGATAGTTTGACCGGCGGCCAAGGCTCCTTTGACGAAGATACCGTCCTTGAAGACGGGAAGAAGCATCCTTCCTATCGGTGACGGCACAGAGGAACTCTCAATGAAAGCACCAATGTCGGTGTCAAAACCGGCAGATCTCGGGTAGGGGGTCCCGAACTGTGCGTCTAGGCGGATGGTAACAGGAGACAAGGGACACGATGTTTTTACCCAGGTTCGGGCCCTCTCGATGGAGGTAAAACCCTACTCCTGCTTGATTGATATTGATGATATGGGTAGTACAAGAGTGGATCTACCACGAGATCAAGGAGGCTAAACCCTAGAAGCTAGCCTATGGTATGATTGTTGTAATGGTTGTTGTCCTACGGACTAAAACCCTCCGGTTTATATAGACACCGGAGAGGGCTAGGGTTACACAGAGTCGGTTACAATGGTAGGAGATCTACATATCTGTATCGCCAAGCTTGCCTTCCACGCCAAGGAAAGTCCCATCCGGACACGGGACAAAGTCTTCAATCTTGTATCTTCATAGTCTTGGAGTCCGGCTGACGATGATAGTCCGGCTATCCGGACACCCCCTAGTCCAGGACTCCCTCAGCCACCCTACAAGAATCGAGCAAGATTCTCAGAGAAATAATCTAGAGGCACCTAGTCCTTCTAAAAAGAAGAAAAAGAAAAAAGATAGGACTTTGCATGCTCCTAGTGAACCTGTTGTAGAAACACCTGAGAATCCCAATGATATTTCAATCTCTGATGTTGAAACACAATCTGGTGATGAACATGAACCTAGTGATAATGTTAATGATAATGTTCATGTTGATGCTCAACCTAGCAATAATAATGATGTAGAGATTGAACCTGCTGTTGATCTTGATAACCCACAATCAAAGAATCAATGTTATGATAAAAAGAGACTTTGTTGCTAGGAAGCACAGCAAAGAAAGAGAACCATGGGTTCAGAAACCCATGCCTTTCCCTCCTAAGCCATCCAAGAAAAAGGATGATGAGGATTTTGAGCGCTTCGCCGAAATGATTAGACCTATCTTCTTACGTATGCGCTTAACTGATATGCTTAAAGTAAACCCTTATGCTAAATACATGAAAGATATCATTACAAATAAAAGAAAGATACCAGAAGCTAAAATTTCCACCATGTACTTTTAAAGGTGGAAGACCTATGAAACTTGGAGATCCAGGGGTACCAACTATACCATGCTCCATTAAAAGAAACTATGTTAAAACTGCTTTATGTGATCTTGGAGCCGGTGTTAGTGTTATGCCTCTTTCTTTATATCCTAGACTTGAATTGAATAAGTTGACACCTACTGAAATATCTTTGCAAATGGCTGATAAATCAACTGCTATACATGTCAGTATTTGTGAGGATGTGCCTGTTGTGGTTGCAAATGTCACTATCTTAATGGACTTTGTTATTCTTGATATTCCCGAGGACGATAGTATGTCGATTATCCTTGGTAGACCCTTTTTGAATACTGCAGGGGTTATTATTGATTGCAACAAAGGCAATGTCACTTTTCATGTTAATGGTAATGAGCATACGGTACACTTTCCTAGGAAACAACCTCAAGTTCATAGCATCAATTCTATTGGAAAAGTTCCAACTATAATTATTGGAGGTTTAGAATTTCCTCTTCCTATTGTCAAGAAAAAATATGATATTCTTATTATTGGGGATGTGCATATCCCTGTTGAGGTAACCTAGTGTTATTCGAAATTTCTCCGGTTCCATGTTATTCGGAATGAGTTTGTTAACAAGACTTGATCAACCTTGTTAGTGGATTCCTTTTGATGATCATGAGATGGATGAAACTAGAAGGCACAACCTTCTGTACCCTCTTTTTACTTTCTGTTATTTAGAATAAATAACGCAAAAATAGTATTATTTGTCTGTTTTCTGAATTATCCATGCAATAAAAAATATCCCCAAAATAAAAGTTCTCCAAATGCCCTGCAAATTTAGTATGATTTTTTATGAAATATTTGAGGATTTTAGGCACTGAGAACACAGCAGGGGGGCAAGCACCTGGCCACGAGGGTCCATGGCGCGCCCATCTGATTGGGCGCGCCCCCCTGCCTTGTGGGACCATGGTGGCCCCCCTCCACTTATTCCTGCACCCACACACTCCATCTTCCTCCCAAAAAAATCCCCATCCAGCTCAAGCACGAGTTCTAGCTCATTTTGCTGCAATTTTCGATCTCCTTGCTCAAAGCTCCATTCACAAAACTGCTTTGGGAGATTGTTCCTTGGTATGTGACTCCTCCAATGGTCCAATTAGTTTTTGTTCTAGTACTTTATTCATTGCAAATTTTTGCTGCCTAGGTAACCATGTTCTTGAGCTTGCATGTCAAATTTATGAGGTCCCAAATAATTCTAATGCATGATATAGGCTCTAGGCACTTGTGGGAGTAGTTACTATCAGTTTTATTGAGTTTGATTCATTTTTATTTTGAGTTACTAAAAATTTCAGAAATTTTCACAAAATGATGAGGAGACTTTTGAGGGGCTCTTCTAGCCACGGCTCCAAGGATAAACAAGCTAATGAGAAAGAAAAGGCCAAGTATAATCTTCCTCGCGTAGCTGAAGTAAGGCCGTGTGAGTGGCCTTGTGATAATTTCTTGAGAGCAGCCGAGATTTATGAAGACTTTTATTCTTTGGCTGAAAATGCGGGCCTCACCGACTTCCTCCATGACCGGATCGAATAGTCCTTACCTCGTCTTGCCGTCGGTTGTGTACCCACACCGAGGCCAAACATCAGCTCCAAAGCCTGAGCCGGAACCGCCACTGGACCCTTATCGTCCATCCTGTTATCAGTGGGATCCGGAGGAGATCGCCAGCCAGTGGTATCCAGATGACACTCCTTAGTACATCAGGGAGAGTAGCCGCGGTCCTTGGCAATAAACCAACTTAGGCCAAAAGCCTAAGCTTGGGGGAGTACGTATTTCTCACCGACATTACATTCATGTTCACACACTTATTCTAGTTGTCGGTGCTCATACTTTTTCATTGTATTATCCATGCTCGTTTAATTTCTTTTTCTAGCTTTCTTCTTGTGTGTTTGATAAACCTTCAGAAAAAACCAAAAAATTAGTTAGTTTAATTTCCATGCTTGTAGTAGTAATTAAAAAGAAAACCCAAAAAGATTTCCTGTTCTTCTTTTGCTTGTTGGGATCTTTCTCATTTAAATACTTCTATTTTCTTTCCTTTCCTTTGGGGGTCGAGAGGAGAAGACCATAATAAAAATATTTAGTGGCTCTTATATGCATGATTGTTGATTTAACCGAGAGCCCATATTACCTTGTCTTCTCCCTTGAATTGAATGCTTGCAGATTCCAGCTTAGTCTAATGCACGTGCACTATTATTATTATACACACCGTTCGGTCGTGCAAGTGAAAGGCAATAATGACGATATATGATGGACTGATTGAGATGAAAGAAGCTGGTATGAACTCGACCTCTTTTGTTTTTGTAAATATGATGAGTTCATCGTTCCTGATCCAGCCTACTATGAATAAACATGTTTGCAATGACAATTAGAGATTATAGTTGCTTATGCCATGCTTAATTAGCTATGAGTTTATAATGGTTTACCTTGCGTGCCAACATGCTATTAAAATGGTTGTGATGTGGTATGATAGGGTGGTATCCTCATTTGAATGATTCGAGTGACTTGACTTGGCACATGTTCACGCATGTAGTTGAAAACAAATCAACATAGCCTTCACGATATTTATGTTCATAGTGGACTATATCCTACTCATGCTTGCACTCAGTGTTGATTAATTTTAATGCATGTTCATCACTGTTGTCGCTCTCTCAGTTGGTCGCTTCCCAGTCTTTTGCTAGCCTTCACCTGTACTAAGCAGTAATACCTCTTGTGCATCCAAACTCCATAAACCCCAAAGTTATTCCATATGAGTCCACCATACCTTCCTATATCTGGTATTTACATGTCGTTCCAAGTAAACTTGTATGTGCCAAACTCCAAACCTTCAAATGAAATTCTGTTTTGTATGCTCGAGCAGCTCATGTATCAACTAGGGTTGTCTGTATCTTCCATGCTAGGTGGGTTATTCTCAAGAGGAGTGGACTCCGCTCCTCATTCACGAGAAAATGGCTGGTAACTGGGATGCCAAGTCCCATGATCAAAAAGATCAAAGCAAATCAAAATAATTAAACAAAACTCCACCAGGGCTGTTGCTAGTTGGAGGCACTCGTTGTTTCGAGCAAGCCATGGATTGATGCTTGTTGGTGGTGGGGGAGTATAAACTTTACCATTCTGTTTGGGAGCCGCCTATAATGTATGTAGCATGGAAGATATCCAGATCTCATAGTTGTTGCGTTGACAGTCAAAGTATACCGCTCAAAATGTTATTCATCTCTATTTTAAAATTGAGCTCTGGCACCTCAACAAATCCCTGCTTCCCTCTGCGAAGGGCCTATCTATTTACTTTTATGTTGAGTCATCACCCTCTCATTAAAAAGCACCCGCTGGAGAGCACATTGTCATTTGCATGCATTACTATTAATTTATATTGGGTATGACTTGACTGGATCTCTTTTACCATGAATTACAATGTTTAGTCAGTCCTTGGTCTTTAAAGGTGCTCTGCATTTATGTTTTGCGGTCTCAGAAAGGGCTAGCGAGATACCATGTTGTTATATCATATTATGATTGTTTTGAGAAAGTGTTTTCATCCAAGTTTTATTATTATTTCTCGCTAGTTGATTATGCTATTGATATGAGTAAACATGGGACCTAAGTGTTATTGTGAATATGGTTAGTTCATAATCTTTGCTGAAACCTTGAATGCTGGCTTTACATATTTACAACAACAAGAGCAAACAGAGTTTGTAAAAGTTTTTCTTTATCACTTTCAGTTTGTCAACTGAATTGCTTGAGGACAAGCAAAGGTTTAAGCTTGGGGGAGTTGATACGTCTCCAATGTATCTACTTTTCCAAACACTTTTGCCCTTGTTTTGGACTCTAACTTGCATGATTTGAATGAAACTAACCCGGACTGACGTTGTTTTCAGCAGAACTACCATGGTGTTATTTTCGTGCAGAAATAAAAAGTTCTTGGAATGACCTGAAAATCTACGGAGGAACTTTTCAGAAAATATAAAAAATACTGGCAAAAGAATCAAGGCCAGGGGGCCCACACCCTATCCATGAGGGTGGGGGGCACGCCCCTCCCCCTGGGCGCGCCCCCCTGCCTTGTGGGCCCCCTGGAGATCCACCGACCTCAACTCCAACTCCATATATTTGGTTTCGCGGAGAAAAAAATCAGAGAAAAAGTTTCATCGCGTTTTATGATACAGAGCCGCCACCAACCCTAATCTCTCTCGGGAGGGCTGATCTGGAGTCCGTTCGGGGCTCCGGAGAGGGGGATTCTTCGTCGTCCTCATCATCAACCATCCTCCATCACCAATTTCATGATGCTCACCGCCGTGCGTGAGTAATTTCATCGTAGGCTTGCTGGATGGTGATGGGTTGGATGAGATTTACCATGTAATCAAGTTAGTTTTGTTAGGGTTTGATCCCTAGTATCCACTATGTTCTGAGATTGATGTTGCTATGACTTTGTTATGCTTAATGCTTGTCACTAGGGCCCGAGTGCCATGATTTCAGATCTGAACCTATTATGTTTTCATGAATATATGTGAGTTCATGATCCTATCTTGCAAGTCTATAGTCACCTATTATGTGTTATGATCCGACAACCCCAAAGTGACAATAATCGGGATACTTCTCGGTGATGACCGTAATTTGAGGAGTTCATGTATTCACTAAGTGCTAATGCTTTGGTCCGGTTCTCTATTAAAAGGAGGCCTTAATATCCCTTAGTTTCCGTTAGGACCCCGCTGCCACAGGAGGGTAGGACAAAAGATGTCATGCAAGTTCTTTTCCATAAGCACGTATGACTATATTCGGAATACATGCCTACATTACATTGATGAATTGGAGCTAGTTTTGTGTCACACTAGGTTATAACTATTACATGAGGAATCGCATCCGAAATAATTATCCATCACTGATCCAATGCCTACGAGCTTTTCACATATTGTGCTTTGCTTATTTACTTTACCATTGCTACTGTTACAATTACTACAAAACTCCTATCATTACTTTTACCACTATTACCATTACTATCATACTACTTTGCTACTAAATACTTTGCTGCAGATACTAAGTTATCCAGGTGTGGTTGAATTGACAACTCAACTGCTAATACTTGAGAATATTCTTTGGCTCCCCTTGTGTCCAATCAATAAATTTGGGTTGAATCCTCTAGCCTCGAAAACTGTTGCGATCCCCTATACTTGTGAGTTATCAGCGTCCGTCGTGGCTACTGCGATGACGTCCGCCTCGACTTGCGTGTGCCTAAGATATACATGGTGGCCGTGGTGTCACGTGCTCGTCTGGTGTCCGTCGTCGCTACCGTGACGACGTCCTCCTCGAATCGGGTGACCCTAAGATAGACAGGGTGGCCCTGGTGTCACGTGCTCCTCTCAGCGTCCGCCTCGACTCGCGTGACCGTAAGATAGGCAGGGTGGCAGTGGTGTCACGTGCTCGTCACGACGTCTGTCATCGCTACCGCGACGATGTCCGCGTCATCTCACGTCATCGTAAGATAGACAGGGTGGCAGTGGTGTCACGTGCCCATCTCGGTGTCCGTCGTCGCTACCGCGACGACGTCCACCTCGACTCGTGCGACCCTAAGATAGACAGGGTGGAAGTAGTGTCACGTGCTGGTCTCGGCGTCCGTCGTTGCTACTGCGATGGTGTCTGCCTTGACTCGCGCGAGCCTAAGATAGACAGGGTGGCCGTGGTGCCACGTGCAAGTCTCGGTGTCCGTCGTCACTACCGCAACGACGTCTGCCTCGACTCGTGTGACCCTAAGATAGACAGGGTGACCCTGGTGTCACATGCTCCTCTCGGCATCCGTCGTCGCTACCACGATGACGTCCGCCTCGAATCGCATGAAGGTAAGATAAACATGGTGGTGGTGGTGTCACGTGCTCATCTCGATGTCTGTCGTCACTACCGCGACGACATCCACCTCCAATGGTGTTATGCTAAGACAGGGCGGCGGTCGTCTCACATGCTTGTCTTGGCGGCCGTCGTCGCTACCGCGATGGTGTCTGTTGTGGCTACCGCGACGACGTCCGCCTCGACTCGCGTGCCTCTAAGAAAGACAGGGTGGCAGTGGTGTCACGTGCTCGTCTCGGCGTCCGTCGTCGCTGCCGCGACGATGTCCGCCTCGACTCGTGTAACCCTAAGATAGACAAGTTCGCAGTGGTGTCATGTGCTCGTCTCGGTGTCCATCGTCGCTACCGCGATGATGTCTGCCTCGACTCGCGTGACCCTAAGATAGACAGGGTGGCAGTGGTGTCACGTGCTCGTCTCAGCCTTCGTCGTTGCTATCGCGACGACATCCGCCTCCACTCTCGTTACCCCAAAATAGACAGGGTGGCAGTGTTGTCACATGCTCGTCTCGACGTCCATCATCGCTATCGCGACGACGTCCGCCCCCACTCACGTTACCCTAAGATAGACAGGATGGCAGTAGTGTCATGTGCTCGTCTCGGTGTCCATCGTCGCTACCACGACAACGTCCGCCTCGACTCGCGTAACCCTAAGATAGAGAGGATGGCAGTGGTGTCACGTGCTCATCTCGGTGTCCGTCATTGCTACCGCGACGACGTCCGCTTCGACTCGCATTACCCTAAGATAGAAAGGGTGGCATTGTTGTCACGTGCTCATCCGGGCGTTTGTCGTCGCTACCACAATTACGTCTGCCTCGACTCACGTAACCCTAAGATATACAGGGTGGCGATGGTGTCACGTGCTTGTCTCGACGTCCATCATCGCTACCGCGACGATGTTCGCCTCGACTCGCGTTACCCTAAGATAGAGAGGGTGGCAGTGGTGTCACATGCTCGTCTCGGTGTCCGTCGTCGCTAATGCGATGATGTCCGCCCAGACTCCCGTTGGTGCTCGGCTGCAAAAGATATCTCGAATGCAGTCCGGCATTGGAGAACGGATGCAAGAGGACACAGTCGCACGGGGACAACTTCAAACCCGAGGTGTGGCGTAGAAAATAACAAGGCATTAATAAAGGACGAGAACTTAAAGGGGCTCCTCGGATACCCGACGTGTATAATCTTCGGACTCACTTCGGCGATCCTCAAGATCGTAGATGAGATGATTTGTTGAACCAATTTTCAAGACTGACGACCGAAGATGGAGAACAGTTCGGAAGAATCGAGGAGTGTCCCCAACTTGAAGACCGGTTATGACGTCCACCTAGACTCACGTAACCCTAAAATAGACAGGGTGGCAGTGGTGTCACGAGCTCATCTCGGAGTCCGTCGTTGCTACCGCGACGACGTCCGCCTCAACTCGGGTTACCCTAAGATAGACAGGGTGGCAGTGGTGTCACATGCTCGTCTCGGTGTACATCGTCAGTAACGCGACAACGTCCGCCTTTACTAGCATTACGCTAAGAAAGGGTGGCAGTGCTGTCACGTGCTCGTCTCGGCATCCGTCATTGCTACCACGACGACGTCCGCCTCGACTCGCGTTACGCTAAGATAGGACAGTGGTGGTGTCACGAGCTCGTCTCGGCATCCGTCGTTGCTACCGCAACGACGTTTGCCTCGACTCGCGTGACCCTAAGATAGACAGGGTAGTAGTGGTGTCACGTGCTCGTCTCGGCGTCTGTTGTCGCTACCGCAATGACGTCCGCCTCGACTCGCGTTAAGCTAAGAAAAGGTGGCGGCGTCCGTAATCGCTACCACGGTGGTGTCCATCGTCCTACCGCAATGACATCCGCCTCGATTCGCGTGACCCTAAGTTAGACAGGGTGGCGGTGGTGTCACGTGCTTGTCTTGGCGTCCGTCGTTGCTACCGCGATGACGTCCGCCTCAACTTGCGTAAACCTAACATAGACAAGGTGGAAGTACGGTCATGTGCTCGCCTCGGCATCCGTCATTGCTACCACTGCGACGTCCGCCTCGACTCACGTAACCCTAAGATAGACAGGTGGCAGTGGTGTCACGTGCCTGTCTCAGCGTCAGTCGTCGCTACCGCGACGACGTCCGCTTCGACTCGCGTGACCCTAATATAGACAGGGTGGCAGTTGTGTCACGTCCTCGTCTCGGCTTCCGTCGTTGCTACTGCGACGACGTCCGCCTTGACTCGCGTGAGCCTAAGATATACAGGGTGGCCGTGGTGTCACGTGCTTGTCTCGGTGTCCATAATCGCTACTGCGATGACGTCCGCCTCGACTCGCGTGACCCTAAGATAGACAGGGTGGCCCTGGTGGCACGTGCTCCTCTTGGCGTCTGTCGTTACTACTGCGACGACGTCCGCCTCACCTCGCGTGACCCTAAAATAGACAGGGTGGAAGTGGTGTCACATGCTTGTCTCGACGTCTGTTGTCGCTACTGCAACGATGTCCGCCTCGACTCGTGTTACGCTAAGACAGGGTGGCGGTGGTGTCTGAAAGTGCTAGTATCGACTAGAGGGGGGGTGAATAGGCGATTTTTATGAAAGTCTTCAAAACTTGGAAGTTTCGAAGACAAACAACAGAAACAACCTAATTGATATGCAACGGAAGATAAACTAACCTAAACAAGCCATAGTCAAGTATATAATGATATGAAGGTACATGACTAATAGCAGTTTAGGCAGTAAGGATCAAGATGGAAGATAGTATGAAGTCAAACAGATAAACAGATAAGCAATGACTTCACGAAGACAAACTTAAGTAAGGTTGGAAGGGATAGAACCAGTTGCTTGTTGAAGACACAGGATTTGTTGGACCAGTTCCAGTTGCTGTGACAACTGTACGTCTGGTTAGGGAGGCTGAGATTTAACTCAGAAGACCGTGTCTTCACCTTATTCCCCTTGAGCTAAGGACACCCAGTCCTCGCCCAATCACTCTGGTAAGTCTTCAAGGGAGACTTCCAAACCTTCACAGACTTCGTTCACCGGCAATCCACAATGACTCTTGGATGCTCAGAACGCGACGCCTAACCGGTTGGAGGATTCACAGTCCTCAAGTGTAATAAGTCTTTAGGTCACACAACTTCAGTGATGCCTAACACTCTTTGGCTCTGGGTGTTTGGGCTTTGTCCTCGCAAGGATTTCTCTCTCTATCAAATGCTTCGAGGTGGGTTGCTCTCAAACGACAAAAGTCGTGCACAAACTCTGAGCAGCCACCAATTTATGGTGTAGGGGTGGGCTATTTATAGCCACAAGGCAACCCGACCTGATTTGTCCAAAATGACCCTGGGTCACTAAGGAACTGACACGTGTTCCAACGGTCAGATTTCAAACACACGCGGCAACTTTACTTGGGCTACAAGCAAAGCTGACTCATCCAGCTCTGGATAAGATTTGCTCTCATTGTCTTCGCTCGAAGACATAGGATTTGGGTTGAGCATCACTTCAGTCACTCTGACTTAGTTCACTTGGACCCCACTTAACAATACGGTGGTTCCTATGACTCAACAAAGAAGAAATGAAACAACGAAAACACACAGTCTTCGCGCTCCAAAGTCTTCACGCAATGTCTTCTCATGTCATAGTATTCAATATGAATATCTTCTCATACCACCATTGTCTTCAATGTCTTCATACATTTTTAGGGGTCATCTCCGGTAGGTAAACCGAATCAATGAGGGACACTACCTGCGTTATCCTGCAATTCTCAGAAACGCATTAGTCCCTCAACCAACTTTGTCGTCAATACTCCAAAACCAACAAGGGGTGGCACTAGATGCACTTACAATCTCCCCCTTTTTGGTGATTGATGACAAACTGGTTGAAGTTTTCAACGGGGATAAAGTATGTGAAATTGTAAGGATAGGAATTTGTCTTCATAAGTTGCAAGGGCTCCCCCTGAAGATGTGCATATAAGTAATTTGCTTTTGGAATGCAAATGCACATGGCAGGTTGTACTTGTGGAGATCCACTTCAACTTATGAAGATAATTCATCATGCATGAAATGATATAGCAATAAGGATGACATGCATAATGAAAAATGGACGTCTGCAGAATGATCTAAGTGCGGAAGTTATCATCGCACATGCGGAATTTATCATCGCAAAGCAAATAAGTAGCAGAAGTAGCAGACGACCATCAAGTTTAGGTGTTACAACTCAAAGAACCAAATGTTTCAAAACGCAAGAGTTGTAAGCACGCAGCAAAATATAATGCAACCGCCCATATGAACCCGCTTGAAGACTATCAACTCATACGCTTCTCCCCCTTTTGTCAGTAATGACCAAAAAGGTTTGAAGACATAGAGCATCTACTCGTCATCATGAGTAGGGGAAGCAGCAGGGTTGTCATTGTTGGTTGGCGGTGCAGACGAGCTTAGTGCAGTGTCGATGCGCACAGTTGTAGTTGGAGGTGGTGAAGTAGCGTCATCTTCATCATCGATCACTCTAGCATTAACTGTTGCCGCAAAAGAGGAATATTCAGAGTCTTCAAGAGATGGAGTTCGACGCAGGGTAGCAGTGCTCGGAGGAGTGGAGTCGAACTGGAATCTTTCATTGAAGCCATCATCTTGAAGATCAGCTTCAGCACTAAGCATAGTCAAACTCTTCCACGATCTTCGGCAGGTTTCATGAGCAACAAAGGCATTCTTGGTGGAAAGGTTGCGGCGATTGACATCCACCAAGAGGCTTTGCATTTGGCACTTGAGCCAGAAATGATGCTTATCCTGCTTCTGATGAAGAGCCACAAGAAGATCTCGGTCATTAAGAACACGAGAACGCTTTCGAGGCCTTTGCACAATGGTGCTTTCAGTGGCTTCAGTTGGCGCTCTGTGAGGCAGACGGGTGTTACCAGCTAGTGGGTAGACTCTTGTTGCTGCCTGAACACCTTCAATAGGCTGAGTGAAGCTTTGGTGCTCAATGTTCTGAAGACAAAGTGGCGTCTTGGCAGAGTCAGAATATACAACATCAACTGACATATCAACCTCGGGCAGAAATATGATGTGATTGCGAGCAGGGGGCTGATAATTGACAGATGAGTGTCGCTTGATGAGGCGCATGACCCGTGGAGCATAAAACTTCAGACCAAACAGGTCAGATCCGGAAGCAGCAAGTTGCCTGATGAAGAATTCCTGAGTGTTGAAGCTGATGCCATTAAGAATAGAGAAGACCAAAGTCTTCATGGCTCCTTCAAGCTGCCCATAGAGTTCGCCTGATGATATGATATATGGTGCGAGGCAGATACTCAAGGTCTTCAACAAATAAATGTGTGGGATACTCAGCGTCAGATGGGAAAGGCTTCATCATGCTCAGCATCTGGCTCATATTGTGTTCTGGCTTATGAAAGATGCTCTCCACAGCATTGCGGTGTAGCTGACAGTTGGGCTCATATAGTTCTCCAGGAGTGGCTAGCCCAGTAAGCTCGATGATATCCATAGCTTTGGCTTCATGATGGACATTGCCAGTCATCCACTCGAGAACCCATGTCTTGATGTCTCTGTAGTAGCCGCGAATGTGCAGAGTGGCGTAGAATTGAAGCAATAGCTCTTCATTCCAGTGTTCCTTGTCTGTCACAAAATGAAACAAACCAGCATCGCGAAAGCAGTCAAGTGCTTCTTCCAAGCACAGCAGTCCAGCAATGGCTTCAGTGTCAAGGCGCATATGAGGGAAAATGCGCCCTTGATCATATAGCACGCATGAGTAATAGCTTCTCTGCTGATAGCTCTAGAACCGATCTGATGAAATCCTTGGCTTGGAGTAGGGGTTCTTGGCGCTGTCAAAGAAGGTATTGTGGCTCTTGAAGCCATTTGCATTGAAAGACCCGGGGGAGTTGGCAGTACCTGGAAACCTTGGCAATCTCGGCTTTGGCTTCTGGACCTGAGGTCGATGCTCGACATGATAGTCAAATTGGGGGCCGGAGGCAGCAGGCGGAGGCACCAGAACGGGCCATCGGACAGTGACAAGGTGACCGTGATCATATGCTTGCTCAATAGTGTGAGGCCTTGGTGGTGGAACAGGAGCAGGGGCAACATCAGAGGGTCCTGGCTGCACAACAGGTGCTTCAGAAGCATTTGTCATATTCGCTCCAGGTGCAGCCTCCTCATTGGCGTCAGGTGCAGCAGTCTCATTGGCGTCAGATTCAGGGGCCACATTTGCTTCGGGCACAGTTGCCTCATTGGTTTCAGGCACGCTGGTTGGTGCAGGCTCCACATTGGCGTCAGCCATGACCACGTCATTGGCTTCATTGGCATTGGTGGTGGCAGCCTCAACATTTTCAACCTCCTCTTGACTAGCAGGAGGGTCGGGCACAGACACGTTCAGATCATGAACGGCTTCTTCTTCAATCGCTGGGGGTGTTGGTACACGAACTTCTTCTTCTTCAATAGCAGGGGGAGTTGGTACACGTACTTCTTCTTCTTTTTCTTTGGCTGATGCAGCCGGAATGTCTTCAGCAGCATGTGCTTCAGACATGGAGATGTTCACTGTTGGAGCTGGTTCAGAGAATACTTGTCGTGCAACAGGTGAACATTGCACATCTCCTTCAGGAACGCTCGACAGAGGGACTTCAGGCCTTTGTCCTCTTCGAAGCCTGCGAAGCGCTGGCTTCAAGTTAGGAGATGGACTTTGTTGAGCCTGAAAGTCTTCATCCTCTTCTTGCACTGGGGGTGGAGCTTCTTGTTGTTGTTGGGGAGTACTGGGAGAGTCTTGGTGTTGTTGTGGGTGATCAGCCCACGAAGCATCCTGAGCAATTGGCGTCAATGGACGACCAATGCTGATGATTTCACTGTTCGTACGAACAGGCGATGATACCACTTGATGTTCAATCTGAGGAAGAACTTCATCATCATTTACATTGTCATCTTGACCAATGTCTTCAGCAGCGTTGGGTTTAGCTGCTGGAATATCTTCAGTCACATGAGCCTCTGTGGTAGCAGGCTCATGGACAACCATCCTTCTTTCTTGATGAACAGACACAGGGGAACAACGGAGATGGGTTCAACGACTAAGGGCTCTGTGGAAGCAGCCCTAGTCTTCTTGGTCTTGCGCTTCTTCTTGGACGGAGCGGCATCAGAGGCTTCAGCATGCTTTCTCTTCCTCGCATCAGCCTCGGCAGCCTTTGTCTTCTTCTGTTCTGAAGCAGGTGAGGTGACCTTTGGCTTCGAGCCAGTCATGCTGCTTGGGAAGATAATGCGAGGGGCTTCTTGGCGTGATGGCTCAGGATGTTCAGCAGGGTGCTTCTTCTTCCTCTTTGCAGCCATCCTGGGGTCAATGCCAGGACGGCCAAGGGACTTGCGCTTCTCAGCCTCATTGTAGGCGAGCACACACTTATCAGCCAAAAGCTTCATGTGTTCTCTAGAGCCCTGAGCTTCTTGGCGTTTCTACATAAAAGCTTCTTTGAGCTCATGGAGCATGACCTTGAAGTTGCGGACTCTTGAACACTCAGATTGGCCACATGCTTCTTGAATTGAGCCTTCTCAAAATCAATCTTGTTTTTGAGCTCAACGATGCGCTGAGCGAGAGCTAGCTCAGAAGCAATGGCGCCATTGAAGGCGACACTGAGGCCTACTGGGAGCTGTAAGTCTTCAAAACTGACGTTGGGGGTATCAAACCACTCATCAATGAAATTGTGAATGATGGCCACATCAAAGAGAGGCAGGTTGCTGAAGATTTCTGCTTCTTCTTTGCTCTTGATCAGCTGCTCAAGGGCATCATCCGCAAGATCTTCATCACTTGATAGATCAATGGGTTCTTCACGCAGAATGGCAGCAGGAGTCAAAGCTCGCTGATCAGATGTTCTAACAAGATGCTTTTTCTTGTTCGTTCTCTTGGAGACACGGGACAGATCTTCAGATTGCACACTGGCTTCAGGAGGTGCAGTGGCCAGTGGCTTCGCACGCAAAGTCTTCGGAGGTGGCTTTGCAGCTGAGGTTGAAGCCTTAGACTTCTTTTGCTTCTGCGGCTTTGGCGGAGGAGGAGCAGGGGCTTCATCAGAGTCGGCACCATCGTCAGAATGATCTACTCTGGCGCCTTGGACCATGATGTAAGTGATGATGCCGTCAAGGTTGGCATAGGGGCCAATGACATTGGGATTAGCTTCACGGGAGCCATCAGCGCGGGGAGCAGAGGGACCTGGATTGAAGTCCAAACCCAAGGTCTTCTTGTTCTCTTTGGCTGAAGCCACTGCAAACTGATAGTTGCGCTTGAAGAGCGAATCATCACGACACCATAGTAGTGAAGTGGGATCTGCGTTTGCTGGCTGTGGCCCACGGACCATGCATGGATAGAATCCTTGTTCAATGGCTTCAGCTCGGCTCTTGGGTTGAAGCCCTCGATAGAGGATATCACCCCAAGGTTTCTTGATGGCATTTTTCTCTGCATATTCCTTTGTCACAAATCTGTATTTGAACCACTCCTCAGCCCAATAGCGTCGAATCCATTGGATTCGCGTCTTCCTCTGATGATAATTTTCTTCAGGGTCTGTCTTGTATAATTCTGCTAAGTCATCAGGCAGATCTTTAGATGTGCCTCCTCTGCGTTGTTTGCCACCCTTCCTTGCTGATTTCTCTGTTGCCATGAACTTTAAACTGAAAGGCTTCAATACGTTCAAAGGCTTCAGAGATTTGCGCTTGCTGGTCAAGCAGGAACTGGCTTCAGGAGAATTCAACTGATGCTGTAAGTATTCTGCAAACGAATGCAGACTATGAGAACCAAGGGATTCTCCCACGGACATGTACCTGTGACAGCATTAGAGATGCGAGGGAAGGGGAAGAGGTCATATGCATTCTCAGAAGATTTTGAAGATAAATCAGTTTGAAGACATTGACCTCATGTTGCGAAGACATTCACTTATATAGGTGAGTTGGTTCTAGATTTGTACCAATCCGTGAATAAGTACAAGTGAGGAATCAAACTAGAAGAAATCTAAGTGAATCGACTAAGCAGTATGAGATGCAGACGGAATAGATCTAGCTTTGAATAGACAGAAACAACTTTCGGTAAATAGGATGAATCTTGAAGATCAAAAAGGTGGTAAAAATAGGGTTATAGTTACCGCACGAAGAACTGCTAGATGGAGAAGAATAGGAGACCGAGCAGTTCAGCCCACCGTGCCTACTTGGCGACGGAGGACACCTACGGGACGGCGGAGAGAATGATGTCCGCGGCCGGCGTGAGGACGGCGTCGGAGAAGTTGCGGCAGCTAAGCGCTTCGTCGCTGGCGTCGTCTTGAGCTAGCGGTGGCGCTAGGGTTTTGACGAAGGTGGAGAGGTGGAAGAAGTATTTCTTTACCGCAGGGGGACAGGTATTTATAAGTAGGTGAGAGACACAGCGCAATTACGCTGGTGCCCCTGGCGGTTCACATCTGAGGGGCACGTGGCGAACATGCAACACCCTCAGGGTTGTCCCACGTTCCCACGCCCGCCAGGCATGTCGGAGAGTTGTTCCGACTTCTCCGGATTTCAACAGTAAAGATAATCCATTAAGAACAGATTTAATGTTTGTCTCTTTGCCTTCTGCTGACTAGGACGCAGAGAAGACATTCGACAGTTTCAACAGAATGCATATGATTTGGACAGATAGATTTGAGATAGTGAGCATAGAGAGGTTAGGGTCCGATCACATTCACTTAGTTCAAAAAGATCCAATCTTGAAGACATAGCTATAAGTGAATGCTGTAGAGGACAGAACACTAGTATACATATATATCAAAAAGCAGTCAAACCATCATAGTGCAGAAAGTCATGAAGACAAATTGAAACTGAAGACAAACTAAATGCGAAGTCATTGCAATATAACACCTTGAGTGAAACACTTCAAACAGGAAAACTTGGTGGTGGCGTTACCCACCGTATAGGAAATATTAGACCCAGACACGGCGCACAATTATCGTGGCGCTCCGAAGTCAAATTCCATGTTAATGTATTCACACTTAGAGTGTAAATCTTCATTGATTGAAGACATACATTACTTTGTGTGTTGCACATCTAAGTCATCAACATGCATAAGTGTTAGGATGTGTGCCTGATCATAGGACATTAGAGGATTCTAAGATATTTAGCTCACACCGTAACTTGCAAAACTGTTTCTTATCCAAGGGCTTTGTGAAGATATCTGCTAGTTGCTCATCAGTGTTGACATGAATGATATCGATGTCTTTCTTCATAACATGATCTCTGAGAAAGTGATGACGAATTTCAATGTGCTTTGTCTTTGAGTGTTGGACTGGATTGTTGGCTATCTTGATGGCACTCTCGTTGTCGCAGAAGAGAGGTACTTGTTGCAGATTGATGCCATAATCCTTGAGAGTTTGCTTCATCCATAGAAGCTGAGCACAACAAGATCCAGCAGCAATGTATTCAGATTCAGCAGTTGAGAGTGATACACAGTTCTGCTTCTTCGAAGACCAACAGACAAGTGATCGACCAAGAAAATGGCATGTGCTAGAAGTAGACTTGCGATCCACCTTGTCACCAGCATAATCAGCATCCGAGAATCCAACCAAAACGAATCTTGAGCCCTTGGGATACCATAATCCGAGTGTTGGGGTGTAAGCCAAATATCTAAGAATTCGCTTCACAGCTAAGTGATGCGATTCCTTTGGTGCCGCTTGGTACTGAGCACACATGCAAACACTAAGCATAATATCTGGCCTAGATGCACATAAATAAAGCAAAGAACCAATCATGGAGCGGTATACCTTTTGATCGAACTCTTTACCATTGTTGTCGAGACCAAGATGGTGCTTGGCTGGCATTGGCGTCGTGTAGCCTTTGCAGTCTTCCATTCCAAACTTCTTCAGACAGTCTTTGAGGTATTTCTCTTGAGATATGAAGATGCCATTTCTCTGCTGACGAATTTGAAGACCAAGGAAGAACTTCAGCTCACCCATCATGGACATTTGATATTGCTCTTGCATCATGTACCCAAACTCATCACTGTACTTCTGGTTGGTGTATCCGAAGATTATGTCATCCACATATATTTGGCACACAAACAGTTCACCATCATATGTCTTCGTGAAGAGAGTGGGATCGAGGGATCCAGGTTTGAAGCCTTTGCTCTTTAGGAAGTCTTTGATTGTATCATACCAGGCACGAGGAGCTTGTTTGAGGCCATACAGTGCCTTGTTTAGCTTGTACACCATATCAGGATGTTTTGGATCTTCAAAGCCAGGTGGTTGTGCGACATATACTTCTTCTTCAATCTTGCCATTGAGAAATGCACTCTTCACATCCATTTGATATAGCAAGATATTGTGATGATTTGTGTAGGCTAGCAGTATGTGAATAGCTTCAAGCCTAGCAACAGGAGCAAATGTTTCATTGAAGTCAATTCCTTCAACTTGAGTGTATCCTTGAGCCACAAGACGTGCTTTGTTTCTGACGACTTGACCATGCTCATCTTGCTTGTTGCGATATATCCATTTTGTTCCAATAATGTTATGCTTGTGAGGATCCGGTCGCTTGACAAGTTCCCAGACATTATTGAGCTTGAACTGTTGAAGTTCTTCTTGCATGGCTTGAATCCATTCAGGTTCCATAAAAGCTTCAGCAACTTTCTTGGGTTCTGATATTGACACAAATGAAAAGTGCCCATAGAAGTTTGATAGCTGAGTTGCTCTTGATCGAGTGAGCGGACCAGGTGCATTGATGCTGTCAATTATCTTCTCTATTTGAACTTCATTTGCAACATGAGGGTGAACAGGACGAAGATTTTGCTCTGGCTGATCATTTTCATCATTGGGAGGATCGTCTTCGGACTGAGCATTGTCTTCAGGTTGATTTGGTGCAGAGATGATGAGTTCCTCTCCAGGTTGTGCTTCAGAGGGCATGATTTCACCAGTTCCCATCAACTTGATTGCCTCATTTGAAGGAGCTTCATCCAGTGTACTTGGCAGGATCTCTCTCTGTGAACCATTTGTTTCATCAAATCTCACATCCACAGTTTCAACGATTTTGTAGAGATAAAGGTTGAAGACTCTGTAGGAGTGTGAATCCTTTCCATAGCCAAGCGTGAAGCCTTCATGAGCCTTAGGTGCAAATTTTGACTTGTGATGGGGATCCTTTATCCAGCATCTTGCTCCAAATACTCTGAAGTAACTGACATTTGGCTTCTTGCCAGTAAGTAGCTCATATGATGTTTTGTTCAGAAGCTTATGAACGTACACACGGTTGATGATGTGACATGCTGTATCAATAGCTTCGGACCAGAACTTTCTTGGTGTCTTGTACTCATCTAGCATTGTTCGAGCCATTTCAATGAGGGTTCTGTTCTTGCGCTCAACGATGCCATTTTGTTGAGGTGTGTATGGAGCATAGAACTCATGAGTGATTCCCATTGTATCCAGATACAGATCAAGTCTAGTGTTCTTGAATTCAGTGCCATTGTCACTTCTGATGTGCTTGATCTTCACACCATAGTTGTTCATAGCTCGATTTGCAAAGCGTCTGAAGACATCTTGTACTTCAGTCTTGTAAAGAATTATATGAACCCATGTGTATCTAGAGTAGTCATCAACAATGACGAAGCCATAGAGACAGGCAGTTGTTGTGAGGGTGGAGTAGTGAGTAGGTCCAAATAAGTCCATGTGCAACAGCTCGAAGGGTTGAGATGTTGTCATGATTGTCTTCGATGGGTGCTTTGCCCTAGTCATCTTTCCAGCTTCACAAGCACCACACAGATGATCCTTCTAGAACTTGACATCTTCGATGCCAATGACATGCTTCTTCTTGACGAGAGAGTGTAAGTAACTCATGCCAGCATGTCCCAGCCTTCGATGCCAGAGCCAGCATTCTGAAGCTTTTGTGAGAAGACAAATGGCAAGCTGTGGACCTGCTGAGAAATCTACCATGTACAGATCATCTTTTCGATACCCTTCAAAGACTAGAGATTTGTCAGATTCCATTAGTACAAGGCAACGATATTTGCCAAATATCACAATCATGTTCAAGTCACAAAGCATTGAGACAGACATTAAGTTGAAACCAAGGGATTCAACAAGCATCACTTTGTCCATGTGTTGATCCTTTGAGATTGCAACTCTACCTAGACCCAATACTTTGCTTTTACCAGTGTCAACAAATGTGATGTGACTCTTGTCGGTTGGACGTAAGGTTGAGTCCATGAGAAGACTTCTATCACCAGTCATATGATTTGTGCATCCACTGTCCATAATCCATTCTGAAGCTTTTGGTGATGTACCCTACAGTGCAGTTAGGAGGATAGGCTTCACACAAGTGTTGTGAAGCATATGCATTTGATACATATAGGGACAATCACAGCTTATATCAAAGTTAGGACATTGACTGATGAGAAATTCAGATGTGAAGCATATAGAATGGTATTTTAACGTGCGTCCTCAGTGAGTTTTAGGTCCCCAGCAATAGTATCGGACGCCATTGATTGCTGGCTGGAGACCATTTTCTGCAAAAGAGAGTTAGTTCTTCTTTGCCACCCACATTTTCAGTGGGGGCTTAGAAGCGATGAGTCTAAGTGCAGCATCTGAGAACTTTGGCTTTGAAGCCCTAGCAAATAGCCTTGCAGGAGATGAATGATACTCATATGAATAAGCAGAAAAGTTCTTAGTCCTATGAACATAGCGGTTCGAAGATACACGGTCATATTCATAAGTCTGAGCATGATTTCCCTGCAAAACATTGGCGTTAGGGCGACTCATGTGAGTCCTGTATCTGTATGAAGCCTTTGGGCCATATGAAGCTATAGGTATGGGGTTTGTCTTCTTCCTAGGTGGTGTCATGACGACATTCACAGGAAGATTCTCAATGTACCGCTTAGGTACCCAGATCTTCTTCATAGGTGGTCCATTCCTATAGTTAGTACCAATGTACCTGGCAAACACTTCACCATTCTGATTTTTGAACAGCTTATAGTTTGCATCAAAGGATTCATCAATGATAATAGGATTAGCACAGGTAAAACCAGATAAGGTAGATGGATCTACTGAAGGTCCCTTTGCAGCAACCCATGTGGTTTTGGGGTACTGCTAAGGCTTCCAGTATGAGCCATCAACGTTCATTTTCCTCTCGAACCCAACACCCTCTTTCCTAGGGTTTCGGTTCAGAATCTCCTTTTTGAGGACATCGCAGAGAGTCTGATGTCCCTTCAAACTTTTGTACATCCCTGTTTCAAGCAATGTCTTCAACATAGCATTTTCATCAGCAACAGCAGTGGTATCCTCCGCAGAGGGGTTAGTGACCACATCAGTAGGTGAAGACAATGAAACAGTAGCCGCAGTGGAACATTCAGCAACTGATGTAGCATTATCACGCTCAATGCATTTTAGACTTGGTGGTTCAAATCCTTCCTGAGCGGAACTGATCTGCTGAGCGCGAAGTGACTCATTCACCTTTTGAAGATCTTCATGAGCCGCTCTCAATTTCTCAAGCTCTTGTTTCCTTTGAATATAATCATAGGAGAGCTTTTCATAAGTAGTTGAGAGTGATTCATGACGACCTTAAAGTTCTTGGTACTTAGCATGAAGACTTTTTATGTCATCAACTAAGGACTGTGAACGTGTCATTTCAGCGTCCAACAGGTCATCGCTTTTGTCTAACAGTTTTTGAGTATGTTCCATAGCCTTTTGTTGTTCAGTTGCAATTTTAGCAAGTGTTTTGTAGCTGGGTTTGGATTCACAATCAGAGTCATCTTCACTTGAAGTTTGAAAGTAAGCATCGCGTGATTTTACCTTGGCACCGCATGCCATGAAGCAGTAGGTGGGAGTAGGATCGTCTTCGTCATTAGCTTCAACGTTGGTGTGGAAGTCATTGTCTTAAGTGTTGAAGATGGACTTGGCAATATAGGCAGTGGCTAGAGCCAGACTTGCAACGCCAGGGTCAGACTCCTCTCCAGACTCCACCTCTGCCTCCTCCGAAGCAGACTCCTCCTCTGAATCCATTTCCTTGCCAACAAAAGCACGAGCCTTGCCAGATGAGCTCTTCTTGTATGATGAAGACTTGGAAGAAGACTTAGAAGACTTTGAGGATTTCTTCTTCTTCTTGTCATCAGAATCATATTCCTTGCTTTTCTCCTTCTTCTTCTCACTGTCCCACTGTGGACACTCAGATATGTAGTGGCCAGGTTTCTTGCACTTATGGCAGGTTCTCTTCTTGTGATCATGTGTGGAAGCTTCATCATTCCTTGAGCTAGATCGTGAAGACTTTCTGAAGCCTTTCTTCTTTGTGAATTTCTAGAACTTCTTCACAAGCATAGCCAGTTCCCTTCCAATGTCTTCAGGATCTCCAGAACTGCAGTCAGATTCTTCTTCAGATGAGGAAACAACTTTTGCCTTCAAAGCACGAGTTCGGCCATAGCTTGGACCATAGATATCTCTTTTCTCAGATAGCTGGAACTCATGTGTGTTGAGCCTCTCAAGTATATCAGACGGATCGAGTGTCTTGAAGTCAGGACGTTCTTGTATCATGAGGGCAAGGGTGTCAAAGGAGCTGTCAAGTGATCTCAGCAGTGTCTTGACGATTTCATGCTTGGTAATCTCAGTTGCGCCAAGAGCTTGAAGTTCATTTGTGATATCAGTGAGGCGATCAAACGTGAGCTGGACATTCTCATTGTCGTTTCTCTTGAAGCGGTTGAAGAGGTTGCGGAGAACACTGATTCTTTGATCTCTCTAGGTTGAAACGCCTTCATTGACTTTGGATAGCCAGTCCCAGACTAGCTTCGACGTTTCCAGAGCACTCACACGACCATACTGTCCTTTGGTCAGATGACCACAGATGATGTTCTTCGCAGTAGAGTCCAGTTGAATGAACTTCTTGACATCAGTGGGGGTGACACCTTCACCAGTTTTGGGAACGCCATTCTTGACGACATACCAGAGGTCGACATCAATGGCTTCAAGATGCATGCGCATCTTATTCTTCCAGTAGGGATATTCAGTTCCATCGAACACGGGGCAAGCAGCGGAGACCTTGATTATCCCTGCAGTCGACATAGCTGAAACTCCAGGTGGTTAAACCGAATCACACAGAACAAGGGAGTACCTTGCTCTGATACCAATTGAAAGTGCTAGTATCGACTAGAGGGGGGTGAATAGGCGATTTTTATGAAAGTCTTCAAAACTTGGAAGTTTCGAAGACAAACAACAGAAACAACCTAATTGATATGCAGCAGAAGATAAACTAACCTAAACAAGCCATAGTCAAGTATATAATGATATGAAGGTACATGACTAATAGCAGTTTAGGCAGTAAGGATCAAGATGGAAGATAGTATGAAGCCAATCAACAATAGTAGTCAAGCAATGAAGTCAAATAGATAAACAGATAAGCAATGACTTCATGAAGACAAACTTAAGTAAGGTTGGAAGGGATAGAACCAGTTGCTTGTTGAAGACACATGATTTGTTGGACCAGTTCCAGTTGCTGTGACAACTGTACTTCTGGTTAGGGAGGCTGAGATTTAACTCAGAAGACCGTGTCTTCACCTTATTCCCCTTGAGCTAAGGACAGCCAGTCCTCGCCCAATCACTCTGGTAAGTCTTCAAGGGAGACTTCCAAACCTTCACAGACTTCGTTCACCGGCAATCCACAATGACTCTTGGATGCTCAGAACGCGACGCCTAACCGGCTGGAGGAATCACAGTCCTCAAGTGTAATAAGTCTTCAGGTCACACAGACAGAAAGACTTCAGTGATGCCTAACACTCTTTGGCTCTGGGTGTTTGGGCTTTGTCCTCGCAAGGATTTCTCTCTCTCTCTCAAATGCTTCGAGGTGGGTTGCTCTCAAACGACAAAAGCCGTGCACAAACTCTGAGCAGCCACCAATTTATGGTGTAGGGGGTGGGCTATTTATAGCCACAAGGCAACCCGACCTGATTTGTCCAAAATGACCCTGGGTCACTAAGGAACTGACACGTGTTCCAACGGTCAGATTTCAAACACACGCTGCAACTTTACTTGGGCTACAAGCAAAGCTGACTCATCCAGCTCTGGATAAGATTTGCTCTCATTGTCTTCGCTCGAAGACATAGGATTTGGGTTGAGCATCACTTCAGTCACTCTGACTTAGTTCACTTGGACCCCACTTAACAGTACGGTGGTTCCTATGACTCAACAAAGAAGAAATGAAACAACGAAAACACATAGTCTTCGCGCTCCAAAGTCTTCACGCAATGTCTTCTAATGTCATAGTCTTCAATATGAATATCTTCTCATACCACCATTGTCTTCAATGTCTTCATACATTTTTAGGGGTCATCTCCGGTAGGTAAACCTAATCAATGAGGGACACTACCTGCGTTATCCTGCAATTCTCACAAACGCATTAGTCCCTCAACCAACTTTGTCGTCAATACTCCAAATTCAACAAGGGGTGGCACTAGATGCACTTACAGTGTCACATGCTTGTCTCGGCGTCCGTCGTCGCTACTGCGGTGTCTGTCGTCACTACCACGACGACGTCTGCCTTTACTCACGTGACCCTAAGATATACAGGGTGGCAGTGGTGTCACGTGCTCGTCTCAGTGTCCATCGTCGCTACCGCGATGACGTCTGCCTCGACTCGCGTAACCCTAAGATAGGTAGGATGGTAGTGGTGTCACGTGCTCATCTCAGCGTCCGTTGTTGCTATCGCAACGACATCCGCCTCCACTCGCGTTACCCGAAGATAGACAGGGTGGTAGTGTTGTCACATGCTCGTCTCGGTGTCCATCGTCGCTATCGCGACGATGTCCGCCTGCACTTGTGTTAACCTAAGACAGGGTGGTTGTGATGTCATGTGCTCGTCTTGGCGTCCATCATCGCTACTGCGATGAAGTCCGCCTCAACTCGCGTAACACTAAGATAGACAAGGTCGCAGTGGTGTCATGTGCTCGTCTCGGCGTCCGGCGTCGCTACGGTGACGATGTTCGCCTCGACTCGCATAACTCTAAGATAGACAAGGTGGCAGTGGTGTCACGTGCGCATCTTGGCGTCCGTCATCGCTACCGCGACGACGCCCACTTCGACTCGCGTTACCCTAAGATTGACAAGGTGGCATTGGTGTCACGTGCTCGTCTCGGTGTCCGTCGTCGCTACCGCGATGACGTCCGCCTCGAATCATGTAACCCTAAGATAGACAGTGTGGCGGTGGTGTCACGTGCTCGTTTCGGCGTACGTCCTCGCTACCGCGACGACGTCTGCCTCGACTCGCATTATCCTAAGATAGAGATGGTGGCAGTGGTGTCACATGCTCGTGTCGGTGTCCGTCGTTGCTAATGCGATGACGTCCGCCTAGACTCGCGTTGGTGCTCGGCTGCAAAAGATATCTCGAATGTAGTCCGGCATTGGAGCACGGATGCAAGAGGACACCGCCGCATGGGGACAACTTCAAACCCGAGGTGTGGCGTAAAAAATAACAAGGCATTAATAAATCACGAGAACTTAAAGGGGCTCAACGGATACCCGACGTGTAAACTCTTCGGACTAACTTCGGCGATCCTCAGGATCAAAGATGAGATGATTTGTTGAACCAGTTTTCAAGACCGACGACCGAAGATGAAGAACAGTTCGGAAGAATCGAGGAGCGTGCCCAAGTTGAAGACCGGTTATGACGTCCACCTCGACTCGCGTAACCCTAAGATAGACAGAGTGAAAGTGGTGGCACGTGCTCATCTCGGCGTCCGTCATTGCTACCGCGACGACGTCCGCCTCAACTCGCGTAACCCTAAGATAGACAAGATGGCACTGGTGTGACATGCTCGTCTCGGCGTCCATCGTCGCTACCACGATGACGTCCACCTCGACTCGCGTAACCCTAAGATAGACAGGGTGGCAGTGGTGTCACGTGCTCATCTCGGCGTCCATCGTCGCTACAACGACGACGTCTGCTTCGACTTGCATTACCCTAAGATAGGCAGGGTGGCATTGGAATGACGTGCTCATCTCGGCGTCCGTCGTCGCTACTGTGATGACGTCCGCCTCGACCCACGTAACCCTAAGATAGACAGGGTGGCGGTGATGTCACGTGCTCGTCTCGGCATCCGTCATCACTACCGCGACGACGTCCGAACGACTCGCGTTACCCTAAGATATACAGGGTGGTAGTGGTGTCACATGCTTGTCTCTGTGTCCATCGTCACTAACGCGATGACGTCCAACTCGACTCGTGTTACAGCTAAGAAAGGGCGGCAGTGGTGTCACGTGCTCGTCTCGGCGTCCGTAATCGCTGCCGCGATGACGTCCGCCTCGACTCGTGTTACGCTAAGACAGGACGTCGATGGTGTCACATGCTTGTCTCAGCATCCGTCGTTGCTACCGCGATGATGTATGCCTCGACTCGCGTGACCCTAAGATACACAGGGTGGACGTGGTGTCACGTGCTCCTCTCGGCGCCCATCGTCACTACCGCGACGATGTCTGCATTGACTCGCGTGACCCTAATATATACAGGGTGGCAGTGGTGTCACGTGCTCGTCTCGGCGTCTGTCGTCGCTACAGCGAGGACGTCCGCCTCGACTCGCATTACGCTGAGAAAAGGTGGCAGAGGTGTCACATGCTTGTCTCGGCGTCCATCATCGCTACCACGGTGGTGTCTGCCGTCTTAACGCGACGACGTCCGCCTTGACTCGCGTGACCCTAAGATAGACAGTGTAGCAGTGGTGTCACGTGCTCGTCTCGGCGTCCGTCATTGCTACCGCGATGACGTCTGCCTCGACTCGCGTAACCCTAACATAGACAGGGTGGCAGTACTATCACGTGCTCCTCTCGGCGTCCGTCGTCGCTACCGCTGCGACGTCCGCCTCGACTCGCATAACCCTAAGATAGACAGGGTGGCAGTGGTGTCACGTGCCCGTCTTGGCGATCGTCGTCGCTACCGCGATGACGTCTGCCTCGACTCGCATGACCCTAAGATAGACAGGGTGGCAGTGGTGTCACGTGTTCGTCTCGGCGTCCGTTGTTGCTACTATGACGACGTCCACCTCGACTCCGTGAGCCTAAGGTTGACAGGGTGGCCGTGGTGTCACGTGCTCGTCTCGGTGTCCATCATCGCTACCGCGATGACGTCCGCCTCGACTCGCGTGACCCTAAGATAGACAGGGTGACCCTGGTGTCACGTGCTCCTCTCGGCGTCCGTTGTTACTACCGCGACGATGTCTGCCTCTACTCGCATGACCGTAAGATAGACAGGGTGGCAGTGGTGTCACGTGCTCGTCTCGACGTCTGTTGTCGCTATTGCAACGATGTCCGCCTCGACTCGTGTTACGCTAAGACAGGGTGGCGGTGGTGTCACATGCTTGTCTGGGTGTCCGTCTTCGCTACCGCGGTGGTGTCTGTCATTGATACCACGATGACATCCACCTCGACTTGCCTGACCCTAAAATATATAGGGTGGCAGTGGTGTTACGTGCTCGTCTCGGCGTCCATCGCCGCTACCGCGACGACGTCCGCCTCGACTCGCGTAACCCTAAGATAGACAAGGTTGTAGTGGTGTCACGTGCGCGTCTCGGTGTCCATCGTCGCTACCCCAATGACGTCCGCCTCGACTCGCGTAACCCTAACATAGACAGGGTGGCAGTAGTGTCACGTGCTCGTCTCGGCCTCCGTTGTTGCTATCGCGACGACATCCGCCTCCACTCGCGTTACCCCAAGATAGACAGGGTGGCAGTGTTGTCACATGCTCGTCTTGGTGTCCGTTGTTGCTATTGCGACGACGTCCGCCTCCACTCGTGTTACCCTAAGACGGTGTGGTTGTGGTGTCACGTGCTCGTCTCGGCGTTCGTCGTCGCTACCGCGGTGGTGTCTGTCGACCTATCGTGACGATGCTGCCTTGACTCGCGTGACCCTAAGATAGACAGGGAGGTAGTGGTGTCACGTGCTCGTCCTGGCGTCCGTCGCTGCTACCGCGATGGCATCTGCCTCGACTCGCGTAACCCTAATATAGACAGGGAGGCAGTACTATCACGTTCTCGTCTCGGCGTCCGTCGTTGCTACCGCTGCGATGTCCGCCTCAACTCGCGTAACCCTAACATAGATAGGGTAGCAGTGGTGTCATGTGCCCGTCTTGGCGTTCGTCGTCGCTACCGCGATGACGTCCGCCTCGACACGCGTGACCTTAAGATAGACAGGGTGGCAGTGGTGTCATGTGCCCATCTTGGCGTTCGTCGTCGCTACCGCGACAACGTCCGCCTCGACACGCGTGACCTTAAGATAGACAGGGTGGCAGTGGTGTCACGTGCTCGTCTCGGTGTCCATCGTAGCTACTGCGACGATGTTCACCTCGACTCATGTGAGCCTAAGATATACAGGGTGGCTGTGGTGTCATGTGTTCGTCTCGGTGTCCATCGTCGCTAGCGCGACGACGTCCGCCTCAACTCGTGTGACCCTAAGATAGACAGGGTGACCCTGGTGTCACATGCTCCTCTCGACGTCCGCCTCGTCTCGCATGACTGTAAGGTAGACAGGGTGGCAGTGGTGTCACGTGCTCGTCTCGACGTCTGTTGTCGCTACCGCGACGATGTCCGCCTCGACTCGTGTTATGCTAAGACTGGGTGGCGATGGGGTCACTTGCTTGTCTCGGCATCCGTCGTCGCTACCACGGTGGTGTCTGTCGTCGCTACCGCGATGACGTCTGCCTCAACTCGCGTGCCCCTAAGATAGACAGGGTGGCAATGGTGTCACGTGCTCGTCTCGTTGTCCGTTGTCGCTACCGCGATGACGTTCGCCTCGACTCACGTAACCCTAAGATAGATAGGGTGGCAGTGGTGCACCGTGCTCGTCTCGGCGTCCGTCGTTGCTATCGCGATGACATCTGTCTCCACTCGCGTTACCCCAAGATAGACAGGGTGGTAGTGTTGTCACATGCTCGTCTTGGTGTCTATCGTCGCTATCGCCACGACGTCCACCTCCACTCGCGTTACCCTAAGATAGGGTGCATGTGGTGTCACGTGCTCAGCTCGGCGTCCGTCGTCGCTACCGCGACGACGTCCGCCTCAACTCGCATAACCCTAAGATAGACAGGGTGGCAGTGGTGTCACGTGCTCGTCTCGGCGTCCGTCCTCGCTACCGTGACGACGTTCGCCTCGACTCACGTAACCCTAAGATAGATAGGGTGGCAGTGGTGTCACATGCTCATCTCGGCGTCCGTCATCGCTACCACGACGACGTCCGCTTCGACTCTTGTTACCCTAAGTTAAACAGGGTGGCACTGGTGTCACGTGCTCGTCTCGGCGTCCGTCGTCACTACGGTGATGACTGATACGTCTCCGTCGTATCTATAGTTTTTGGTTGTTCCATGCCAATACTATTCAACTTTCATATACTTTGGCAACTTTTTATATTATTTTTGGGACTAACATATTGATGTAGTGCCCAGTGCCAGTTCCTGTTTGTTGCATGTTTTATGTTCCGTAGAAACCCCATATCAAACAGAGTCCAAACGGGATAAAACGGACGGAGAATATTTTTGGAATATTTGTGATTTTTGGGAAGAAGAATCAACGCGATACGGTGCCCGAGGGGGGCACAAGGCAGGGGGCGCGCCCCAGGGGGGCAGGCGCGCCCCTAACCCTCGTGGGCACCCCGTAAGGTGGTTGACGCTCTTCTTTTGCCGCAAGAAAGCTAATTTTCGGAGAAGAATCTGGGTGAAGGTTTCAACCCAATCGGAGTTACGGATCTCCCGATATAAAAGAAACGGTGGAAGGGCATTATCAGGAAACGCAGAAACACAGAGAGACAGAGAGACAGATCCAATCTTGGAGGGGCTCTCGTCCCTCCCACGCCATGGGAGCCAAGGACCAGAGGGTAAACCCTTCTCCCATCTAGGGAGAAGGTCAAGGAAGAAGAAGGAGAAGGGGGGCTCTCTCCCCCTTGCTTCCTGTGGCGCCGGAGCACCGTCGGGGGCCATCATCATCACCGCGATCTACACCAACACCTCCATCATCTTCACCAACATCTCCATCACCTTCCCCCATCTATATTCAGCGGTCCACTCTCCCGCAACCCGCTCTACCCTCTACTTGAACATGGTGCATTATGCTTCATATTATTATCCAATGATGTGTTGCCATCCTATGATGTTTGAGTAGATTTTCGTTGTCCTATCGGTGATTGGTGAATTGCTATGATTGGTTTAATTTGCTTGTGGTTATGTTGTTGTCCTATTGTGCCCTCCGTGTCACGCAAGTGTGAGGGATTCCCACTGTGGGGTGTTGCAATACGTTCATGATTCGCTTATAGTGGGTTGCTTGAGTGACAGAAGCATAAACCCGAGTAAGGGGGTTGTGGCGTATGCGATAAAGGGGACTTGATGCTTTAATGTTATGGTTGGGTTTTACCTTAACGATCTTTAGTAGTTGCGGATGCTTGCTAGAGTTCCAATCATAAGTGCATATGATCCAATAAGAGAAAGTATGTTAGCTTATGCCTCTCCCACATAAAACTTGCTATCGGTCTAGTAAAGTAGTCAATTGCTTAGGGACAATTTCACAACTCCTACCACCACTTTTCCACACTCTCTATATTTAATTTATTGCTTCTTTATCTAAACAGCCCCTAGTTTATATTTATGTGCTCTTTATTATCTTGCAAGTCTATCCAACAACACCTACAAAGTCCTTCTAGTTTCATACTTGTCTTAGGTAAAGCAAACACTAAGCGTGCGTAGAGTTGTATTAGTGGTCGATAGAACTTGAGGGAATATTTGTTCTACCTTTAGCTCCTCCTTGGGTTTGACACTCTTACTTATCGAAAGAGGCTACAACTGATCCCCTACACTTGTGGGTTATCAAGACCTTTTTCTGGCGCCGTTGACGGGGAGTCATAGTGTGGGGTGAATATTCTCGTGTGTGCTTGTTTACTTTATCACTAAGTAATTTTTATTTGCTGTTCTAAGTTGTTCTCTATCTTTAATTATGGATATGGAACACGAAATACCAAAAAAATTAGGTGTACTTGCTACTCATGGAGATGGGGAACCTCCTAAAACCCTCGATGCTGGTTATGTGAAAAATATTATGTACTACTTTCATAATCCTGAGAAAACCCCATTCAATTATGTTATGGAGACACATTGGATCAACGTGAATACTTTAGGAATTATCGCTTGACACAAAAAGGGAAACTATTATGGGATCAAATTCATATGTTGCATTGGTATGCTCGGGAACTATGCTTGAGATATGATTATACTTGTTGCTCTAGAATGAAGGCTCCACAGCTTCCCTTTTCATGCAAATTTAATGATAATAAAACCTTAGCTTCTTATGCTAATGGTATATATGATTACTATGATGTGGAACAAATAGAAGAATTTGTTGCTTTTATGGGTGCTTATGAAATTGAATCTTTGTTTAAAACGTGTGAAAATCTTGATGATGCTGTAAACAGACCTGAAAATTTTGCTATACTTAAATATTGTTATGAGAATTATGAATTCAATTCCGATATTGATGCATTTATTGAGGAAGTCTCCGCTGTCCAAGAAGAGACTAATATTTTGCAGGAATCTATGGAAGAAGAAATTACTGAAACCGTGAGATCATTAGATGAAAAAGATGAGGAGGAGAGCGAAGAACAAAAGGAGGAAGAGCGGATTGATCACCCGTGCACACCTTCTAATGAGAGTAACTCTTCAACTCATACATTGTTTAATTCCCCTTCGTGCTTACCGAAGGATGATTGCTATGATGATTGTTATGATCCCGTTGATTCTTTTGAAATACCCCTTTTTGATGATGCTTGCTATGCTTGTGGCCAAGATGCCAATATGAATGATGCTTATGGAGATGAAATTGCTATAGTTCCTTATGTCAAACATGAAATTGTTGCTATTGCACCCACGCATGATAGTCCTATTATCTTTTTGAATGCTCCAAACTACACTATATCGAAGAAGTTTGTGCTTATTAAGGATTATATTGATGGGTTTCCTTTTACTACTACACATGATGATTTTGATATATATGATATGCATGTGCTTGTTGCTCCTACTTGCAATTATTATGATAGAGGAACTATATCTCCACCTCTCTATGTTTCCAATATGATAAAATTGCAAGAAACTGTTTATACTATGCATTGGCCTTTACTATGTGTGCATGAATTGTTCTTTTATGACATGCCCATGCATAGGAAGAGAGTTAGACTTCATCATTGCTTGATATATGTTACTTTGTGCTCACTACTAAATCGCAAATCATTGTTAATTAAAATTGGCTTTGCTATACCTTGGGATCCGGGTGGATCCATTACTTGAGCACTTTATGCCAAGCTTAATGGCTTTAAAGAAAGCGCTACCAGGGAGACAACCCAAAAGTTTTAGAGAGTCATTTATTTCTATTGAGTGCTTTTATATAGTTTAAAAAAATAAAGAGGGGAACCCAAAACTTTTCAAAAAGGAAAGTGAAAGTGAGAAAGACAAGCATTGTTGAAGCGGAGAGCTCCTTGAACTTTGTTCATGCTCACGGAAACTTTCTGAATCTTAATTACAGAAACTTTTCATCAAAAATAATTATCCCCTTGTACAATTCCATTGTATTATAAAAATAATGTGCCAAGGTTTGCCTTTAGGATGTTTACAATGCTTGTTGTTTGTACGGTGCAGGACAGAAACTTTGGCTGTAGTGCGCGATTTTAAATTTTTCACTGGAACGTCAAACGGTTCTGATTCTTTTTGCAATGTCTTTATATACAAATTTTTTATTTTTCCTAATTTTGGTAGAATTGTTGGGGTACCAGAAGTATGGTGAATGTTCAGATTGCTACATATTGTTCTGTTTTTGACAGATTCTGTTTTTGATGCATAGTTTACTTGTTTTGATGAAACTATCAATTTCTATCAGTGGATTAAGCCATGGAAAAGCTATATTACAGTAGACACAATGCAAAAACAAAATATTAATTGGTTTGCAACAGTACCTAGAGTAATGATTTGCTTTATTATACTAACGAATCTTACCGAGTTTTCTGTTGAAGTTTTGTGTGGATGTAGTGTTTGATCGAGGAGGTCTCGATATGAGGAAAAGGAAGAGAGGCAAGAGCTCAAGCTTGGGGATGCCAAAGGCACCCCAAGTAAATATTCAAGGAGACTCAAGCGTCTAAGCTTGGGGATGCCCCGGAAGGCATCCCCTCTTTCTTCAACAAGTATCGGTATGTTTTCGGATTTGTTTCGTTCATGCGATATGTGCAAATCTTGGAGTGTCTTTCGCATTTAGTTTTCATTTTTATTTTATGCACCATGCTGGTATGAGATAGTCCTTGGTTGATTTATAGAATTCTCACTTCACTTCACTTAAATCTTTTGAGTATGGCTTTATAGAATGCTTCATGTGCTTCACTTATATCATTTGAAGTTTGGATTGCCTGTTTCTCTTCACATAGAAAACCGCCATTTGTAGAATGCTCTTTTGCTTCACTTATATTTGTTAGAGCATGGTAATATATTTTGTAGAAAGAATTAAACTCTCTTTCTTCACTTATATCTATTTAGAGAGATGACAGGAATTGGTCATTCACATGGTTAGTCATAAAATCCTACATAAACTTGTAGATCGCTGAATATGATATGTTTGATTCCTTGCAATAGTTTTGCGATATGAAGATGGTGATATTAGAGTCATGCTAGTGGGTAGTTGTGGATTAGTAGAAATACTTGTGTTGAGGTTTGTGATTCCCGTAGCATGCACGTATTGTGAACCGTTATGTAACGAAGTTGGAGCATGAGATATTTTTTTGATTGCCATCCTTTGTGTGGAGGTCGGGGGCGCGCGATGGTTAACTCCTACCAACCTCCCCCCTAGGAGTATGCGTGTAGTACTTTGTTTCAAGGGCTAATAATTTTTTGCAATAAGTATGTGAGTTCTTTATGACTAATGTTGAGTCCATGGATTATACGCACTCTCATACTTCCATCATTGCTAGCCTCTTCGGTATCGTGCATTGCCCTTTCTCACCTCGAGAGTTGGTGCAAACTTCGCTGGTGCATCCAAACCCCGTGATATGATACGCTCTATCACACATAAGCTTCCTTATATATTCCTCAAAACAGCCACCATACCTACCTATCATGGCATTTCCATAGTCATTCCGAGATATATTGCCATGCAACCTCCATCATCATCATATACATGACTTGAGCATTCATTATCATATTGCTTTGCATGATCGTAAGATAGCTAGCATGATGTTTTCATGGCTTGTCCGTTTTTTGATATTGCTATGCTAGATCATTGCACATCCCGGTACACCGCCGGAAGCATTCATATAGAGTCATATCTTTGTTCTAATATCGTTGTAATATCAAGTTGTAAGTAAATAAAAGTGTGATGATCATCATTATTAGAGCATTGCCCCATGAAAAAAGGGGAAAAAAAGAGGCCAAAGAAGCCTAAATAAAAAAAGGGGGCCAAAGCAGCCCATCCAAAAAAAGAAAAAAAAAGAAGAAAAAAAGAGAAAAAAGAAAAGAAAAGAAAAGGGGCAATGTTACTATCCTTTTCCACACTTGTGCTTCAAAGTAGCTCCGTGTTCTTCATATAGAGAGTCCCTTATGTTGTCACTTTCATATACTAGTGGGAATTTTTCATTATAGAACTTGGCTTGTATATTCCAACGATGGGCTTCCTCAAAATGCCCTAGGTCTTCGTGATCAAGCAAGTTGGATGCACACCCACTTAGTTTCTTTTGTTGAGCTTTCATACACTTATAGCTCTAGTGCATCCGTTGCATGGCAATCCCTACTCCTCGTATTGACATCAATTGATGTGCATCTCCATAGCCCGTTGATTAGCCGCGTCGATGTGAGACTTTCTCCCTTTTTGTCTTCTCCACATAACCTCCACATCATATTCTATTCCACCCATAGTGCTATATCCATGGCTCACGCTCATGTATTGCATGAGAGTTGAAAAAGTTTGAGAATACTAAAGTATGAAACAATTGCTTGGCTGAAACCGGGGTTGCACATGATTTAAATACTTTGTGGGATGAAGATGGAGCATAGACAGACTATATGATTTTGTAGGGATAACTTTCTTTGGCCACGTTATTTTGAAAAGACATGATTGCTTTATTAGTACGCTTGAAGTATTATCGTTTTTATGTCAAATGATAGACTATTGCTTTGCATCACTCGTGTCTTAATATTCATGCCATGATTAGACATATGATCAAGATTATGCTAGGTAGCATTCCACATCAAAAATTATCTTTTTATCATTTACCTACTCGAGGACGAGCAGGAATTAAGCTTGGGGATGCTAATACGTCTCCGTCGTATCTATAGTTTTTGATTGTTCCATGCCAATATTATTCAACTTTCATATACTTTTGGCAACTTTTTATATTATTTTTGGGACTAACATATTGATGCAGTGCCCAGTGCCAGTTCCTGCTTGTTGCATGTTTTATGTTTCGCAGAAACCCCATATCAAACGAGTCCAAACGGGATAAAAATGGACGGAGAATATTTTTGGAATATTTGTGATTTTTGGGAAGAATCGACACTCTTACTTATCGAAAGAGGCTACAACTGATCCCCTACACTTGTGGGTTATCAATGACGTCCGCTCCGACTCGCGTAACCCTAAGATAGAGAGGGTGTCAGTGGTGTCACGTGCTCGTCTCGGCGTCCATCATCGCTCCCGCGATAACGTCTGCCTCCACTCGTGTTACCCTAAGATAGACAGGGTGGCAGTGGTGCCACATGCTCGTCTCGGTGTCCGTCATCGCTAATGCGACGACGTCTGCCTAGACTCGTGTTGGTGCTCGGCTGCAAAAGATATCTCAAATGCAGTCCGACATTGGAGCTCGGATGCAAGAGGACACCGCCGCACGGGAACAACTTCAAACCCGAGGTGTGGCGTAAAAAATAACAAGGCATTAATGAAGGACGAGAACTTAAAGGGGCTCCTCGGATACCCGACGTGTAAACTCTTCAGACTCACTTCGGCGATCCTCAAGATCGAAGATGAGATGATTTGTTGAACCAGTTTTCAAGACCGACGACCGAAGATGAAGAACAGTTCGGAAGAATCGAGGAGTGTCCCCAACTTGAAGACCGGTTATGACGTCCACCTCGACTCGCGTAACCCTAAGATAGACAGGGTGGCAGTGGTGTCACGTGCTCATCTCAACGTCCGTCGTTGCTACCACGACGACGTCCGCCTCAACTCGCGTAACCCTAAGATACACAGGGTGGCAGTGGTGTCACGTGCTCGTCTCGGTGTCCGTTGTTGCTACCGAGACGACGTCCGCCTCGACTCGCGTAACCCTAAGATAGACAGGGTGGTAGTGGTGTCACGTGCTCATCTCGGCATCCGTCGTCGCTACCGCGACGACGTTCGCTTCGACTCGCGTTACCCTAAGATAGACAGGGTGGCATTGGTGTCACGTGCTCGTCTCGACGTCCGTTGTTGCTACCGCGATGACGTCCACCTCGACTCACATAACCCTAAGATAGATAGGGTGGTGGTTGTGTCACGTGCGCGTCTCGGTGTCCGTCATCGCTACCGCGACGACGTCTGATACGTCTCTAACGTATCTATAATTTATGAAGTATTGATGCTATTACATTATCTGTTTTGGATGTTTATGGGATTTATTATACACTTTTATATTATTTTTGGGACTAACCTATTAACCGGAGGCCCAGCCCAAATTGTTGTTTTCTTCCCTATTTTAGTGTTTCAAAGAAAAGGAATATCAAACGGAGTCCAAGCGGAATGAAACCTTCGGGAGAGTTATTTTTGGAACAAAAGCAATCCAGGAGACTTGGAGTAGACGTCAGGGCATCTTCGAGGTGGCCACGACGCAGGGAGGCACGCCCTACCCCCCTGGGCGCACCCCCACCCTCATGGGGCCCTCGTGGCTCCCCTGACCGTCTTCTTTCGCCTATATATGTCCATATACCCTAAAAACATCGAGGAGTACAATAGATCAGGAGTTCCGCCGCCACAAGCCTCTGTAGGCACTAAAAACCAATTGGGACCCTGTTCCGGCACCCTGCCGGAGGGGGATCCCTCACCGGTGGCCATCTTCATCGTCCCGGCGCTCTCCATGACGAGGAGGGAGTAGTTCACCCTCGGGGCTGAGGGTATGTACCAATAGCTATGTGTTTGATCTCTCTCTCTCTCTCTCTCTCTCTCTCGTGTTCTTGAGGTGGTACGATCTTGATGTATCGCGAGCTTTGCTATTATAGTTGGATCTTACGATGTTTCTCCCCCTCTACTCTCTTGTGATGGATTGAGTTTTCCCTTTGAAGTTATCTTATCAGATTGAGTCTTTAAGGATTTGAGAACACTTGATGTATGTCTTACATGTGCTTATCTGTGGTGACAATGGGATATCACGTGATCTACTTGATGTATGTTTTGGTGATCAACTTGCAGGTTCACCTTGTGAACTTATGCATAGGGGTTGGCACACGTTTTCGTCTTGACTCTCCGGTAGAAACTTTGGGGCACTCTTTGAAGTTCTTTGTGTGGTTGAATAGATGAATCTGAGATTGTGTGATGCATATTGTATAATCATACCCATGGATACTTGAGGTGACATTGGAGTATCTAGGTGACATTAGGGTTTTGGTTGATTTGTGTCTTAAGGTGTTATTCTAGTACGAACTCTATGATAGATCGAACCAAAAGAATAGCTTCGTGTTATTTTACTACGCTCTCTTGAATGGATCGATCAGAAACGATAACTTTGAGGTGGTTTCGTACCCTACCATAATCTCTTCGTTTGTTCTCTGCTATTAGTGACTTTGGAGTGACTCTTTGTTGCATGTTGAGGGATAGTTATATGATCCAATTACGTTATTATTGTTGAGAGAACTTGCACTAGTGAAAGTATGAACCATAGGCCTTGTTTCCTAGCATTGCAATACCGTTTGCGCTCACTTTTACCACTTGTTACCATGCTGTTTTTATATTTTCAGACTACAAATACCCATATCTACCATCCATATTGCACTTGTATCACCGTTTCTTCGCCGAACTAGTGCACCTATATAATTTACCATTGTGTTGGGTGTGTTGGGGACACAAGTTGTTATTTGGTTGCAGGGTTGTTTGAGAGGGACCATCTTCATCCTACGCCTCCCACGGATTGATAAATCTTAGGTCATCCACTTGAGGGAAATTTGCTACTGTCCTACAAACCTCTGCATTTGGAGGCCCAAAAACATCTACAAGAAGAAGGTTGTGTAGTAGACATCAATCTCCACCTCGACGCGTTACCCTAAGATAGACAGGGTGGCAGTGGTGTCACATACTCGTCTCGGTATCCCTCGTCACTAACGCGACAACGTCCGCCTTGACTCGTGTTACGCTAAGAAAGGGTGGCAGTGGTGTCACGTGCTCGTCTCGGCGTTTGTCATCGCTACCGCGACGACATCCGCCTCGACTCGCGTTACGCTAAGACAGGACGACGGTGGTGTCACATGCTCGTCTCGGCATCCGTCCTTGCTACCGCGACGATGTCCGCCTCGACTCATGTGACCCTAAGATACACAGGGTGGCCGTGGTGTCACGTGCTCCTCTCGGCGCACGTTGTCACTACCACGACGACGTCCACCTCGACTTGCGTGACCCTAAGATAGACAGGGTGGCAGTGGTGTCACGTGCTCGTCTCGGCGTCTGTTGTCGCTACAGCGAGGACGTTTGCCTCGACTTGCGTTACACTAAGAAAAGGTGGCGGTGGTGTCACATGCTTGTCTCGGCGTCCGTCGTCGCTACTAGGTGGTGTCTGTCGTCCTACCGCAACGACGTCCGCCTTGACTCGTGTGACCTTAAGATAGACAGTGTAGCAGTGGTGTCACGTGCTCGTCTCGGCGTCCGTCGTTGCTACCGCGATGACATCTACCTCAACTCGCATAACCCTAACATAGACAGGGTGGCAGTACTGTCATGTGCTTGTCTCGGCGTCCGTCATCGCTACCGCTACAACGTCCGCCTCGACTCGTTTAACCCTAAGATAGACAAGGTGGCAGTGGTGTCACGTGCCCATCTCGGCGTCCGTCGTCGATACCGTGATGACGTCCGCCTCGACTCATGTGACCCTAAGATAGACAGGGTGGCAGTGGTGTCACGTGCTCGTCTCGGTATCCATCATTGCTACTGCGACGATGTCTGCCTCGACTTGCGTGAGCCTAAGATAGACAGGGTGGCCGTGGTGACACGTGCTCGTCTTGGTGTCCATCGTCGCTACCGCGACGACGTCCGCCTCGACTTGCGTGACCCTAAGATAGACACGGTGTCACGTGCTCCTCTCAGCGTCCGTCATCACTACCGCGACGATGTCCGCCTCGACTGTGTGACTGTAAGATAGACAGGATGGCAGTGGTGTCACGTGCTCGCCTTGACGTCTATTGTCGCTATCGCAACGACATTCGCCTCGACTCGTGTTATGCTAAGACAGGGTGGCGGTGGTGTCACATGCTGGTCTCGGTGTCCATCGTCGCTACCGCGATAACGTCCGCCTCGACTTGCGTGACCCTAATATAGATAGGGTGGCAGTGGTGTTACGTGCTCGTGTCGATGTCCGTGACTGCTACCGCAACGACGTCCGCCTCGACTCGCGTAACCCTAAGATAGACAAGGTGGCAGTGGTGTCACGTGCTTGTCTCGGTGTCCGTCGTCGCTACCGCGATGACGTCCGCCTCGACTCGCGTAACCCTAAGATAGACAGGGTGGCAGTGGTGTCACGTGCTCGTCTTGGCCTCCGTCGTTGCTATCGCGACGACATCCGCCTCCACTCGTGTTACCCCAAGATAGACAGGGTGGCAGTGTTGTCAGATGCTCGTCTTGGCATCCGTCGTCACTATCGCGACGACGTCCGCCTCCACTCGTGTTACCCTAAGACAGGGTGGTTGTGGTGTCACGTGCTCGTCTCGGTGTCCATCGTCGCTACCACGACGATGTTCGCCTCAACTCACGTAACCCTAAGATATAGAGGGTGGAAGTGGTGTCACGTGCTCGTCTCGGCGTCCGTCGTCGCTACCACGATGACGTCCGCCTCGACTCGCTTTACCCTAAGATAGACAGGGTGGCAGTGTTGTCAGGTGCTCATCTCGGCGTCCGTCGCCGCTATCGCGATGACGTCCGCTTCGAGTCGCGTTACCCTAAGATAGACAGGGTGGCATTGGTGTCACGTGCTCGTCTCGGCATCCGTTGTCGCTACCGCGATGACGTCCGCCTCGACTCGGGTAACCCTAAGATAGACAGGGTGGCAGTGGCGTCCGCCTCGACTCGCGATACCCGCGATGGCGTGCTCGTCTCAGTATGTTTATGTTCATATGATAAGTGAGCCATGTTTCTTCGGTGTAATGGTATGATAAAGTTTGATTTTCTCTATACTATTCCAACTTGGTCCTGTCTCTAACTACAAAAACTTTATGTACGATTTTAATTCAACTTTGATTACTATTAGATTTTGGTGATGTGTATTGAATATGAAAATAGGGCCAGGTACTGCCATGGTGTATATCCTATTGAGTTTTCAGGGGTCTTTAATGCTCACTATTGATCTCTTTTGTTCAGGGAAGGAACATGCGGAATATAACGGCCAAACAAGGAAGGGACATGAGGCTGTAATATCATTTTTGTTCCCATTTCTTTTAGGAAGTCACAACTAGGAGTGGTGGGTGGAAATATAACTGCCAGTTAGCACTTTTATGTTTTTCTGAAAGAACTGTGAGCTAGCGTTAGTTTCTTTTCCTGGTTCATAATCGGTATGTACAGTTACCACACAATCATGATCACCACTGTTTACAACTGTCTAAATCGTGTGATTCAAAGCAGAACCCATATGATTGCCACTGATGCTTGTAATGCGTTATCTGCAGTATATCTCAATTTCAATGTGACATGTCTTGTATGTATATGTTAACTTAAGTTTTTTGTCAACCTCTACGTTATCAGTTTTCATATTTTTTTGCCTGCTTCGATCCTTCAAATTTTGTGGTTGTTAGCAATACCGACTTTGTTATCTTCACAAAGTGTACAATTCCATAGTAAGGCAGAAACTTGAAATTTTCTTATCATAGGTGTACATTCTAACTATGCTAGTGACCTCTTTCATTTGTCTATGTAACAACCATATGCATAAATAGTTGAAAATGGTGTCCAAATGTTGCATTTTCCGGTTGATTCTTACCATGCACCTAAATGATTTCTAAAACTTTAAAAATGTTAAAGAAACCCCAACCGTTTCAAACACTCGGGTTTGAATTTGGACCCGGCACCATTTGGCTCTATACGTTACCCGGATAAGATAAAAAATATGCATGCTTAATCATATTTTTTAAAGATAAATTATCCTTCTTTTTTCCGTCTTAAAGGGTTTGAATTAGTACCCAAATGGTTGCTAAAACCTACTTCTACTAACGAAGTCAAATATTTTTAGAACACTTCGGGTTTGTCACGCTTGCCCAAACATAAAGTTATTGAAAAATGTAAATATTTTCAACGTGCACATCGTTTTAAATGGATCTATTTGTATGTGTTTGCACAGGCATATATTTTGTTTTAAATAGGATTTTATACTATTAAGATATATGTGTATATTCATATCATTGTACACGACAATCCATTGTGTTTCCTATTAAAAGGATTAAGCCATGGAAATTATTTTCATCGTGGGCATAATTTTAGCGTGTCTCTGCGTAATTTGGCGCAACGGGTTCACTAGTAGTATCATTTAAGGCCGACTCGCTTGGCCCATTGCCCTCGACTTTTTGGGCCGGGTCAGCGACCCGACGGGCCGACCCGTCCCATTCCCTTCTTGACGGGCAAGCTCCCCCTTCGGCTGCCGCCGGGCCGTCACCCCAAACACCTCGATCCTGCCCCCAACCTCCGCACTCCTTGCCCCAACACCCCCGACTCGCGCGCGCGTGGCCGACATCGCCGTTCCTGCTGTCTCCACCCCGCCCGCAATCTTTGGCCATCGGGGTTTGAGGTACGAGCTTGTTTTCATCCGTTGATTAGTTAAATCCCACTGTAGCCTACAGTTTCTTGGTTTGCCGGTGCACGCCCGCGCACCATCTAATCTAGATCCGCTCTGACCTAGGATTAAATGGTAGCGTGCTGAATAATGTACAGTTATTTGCTTCTTCTTTTTTCCTGTTTGATTTGTGCACTAGTAGTTTGGCGAGATTGTTGCACGCTCATTTGCAAATGTTATTTGTTTTTTGGTTCCCAGCTGTAGCTGGTCATGAAACAAAATGTCTTTTTTTCCAGTCCTAGACAAAGAAGAATCCCCTAGAGAGAGCTGTTGTCCTGCGCGAGTAGCAGATGGCGAGGATAAAGCCGAAACAGTTGCTAATTCAGAGCAAGACGAAGAAGGGTCCATCGCGAATCAGTTATTCTAGCATCATCACCTGGAACCTGATCGTCGTCTTGGTTGTGCTATCTCTCTATGCAACTTACAGGCATTGGCATCACAGGTTGGTGCCCCTTTTAAGAAAGAACTTTATTGTAGTATACTTGTAGTCTGAGGTGTCCCATAACTCATGGACCTTTTTTGCTTTGGTTGTTCGCTAATTTCTTTCATGTCCCTCTGTTGATAAGCTCTAACGCTTCACAGGCCGGCCTTCGAGGCTGAAATGGATCTTCCTCGGGCTGAGGTACACTAGACAATCTAGTGCATGACACACATGCTCTTGTTGAATCCCCAAGTGTTTACTCTTTTATGCTAATAATAACATGACATCAATCACGACCATGCTATCACTATAATTTCTGTATCACTCTGCTCTTCTTGTCTTATTGAATCTCTTAAGTAGTTTTTTCTTTTTGTCAATAGCATGACATCAGTCACGGGCATGCTGTCTCCATATTTTTCCAATTCATTTCCTAACTTTTAATCCCTTTCCTTTTGATAATAGTTACTGTTGATTTTTTTTCTTTGTTATGTATATCTCCATATTTTTCCGAGGAAGGGGAACCTTGGTGCAGCGGTAAAGCTGTTGCCTTGTGACCGCGAGGTCATGGGTTCAAGTCCTAGAAACAGCCTCTTGCAAAAATGTAGGAAAAGGCTGCGTACAACAGACCTAAAGTGGTCGGACCTTTCCTCGGACCTTGCGCAAGCGGTAGCTACGCGCACCGGGCTGCTCTTTTTTTTGTGTGTGTATCGCATTCTACTAGCTGAATGCCTATCCAATATCCAATGCCAAATAAGTTGGGTTAGGCTAGAGTTGAAACACATAAGATCTTAACCAAGTCAAGGTTTTGGCACGTTGATAGCTAACTTTCACGCACCCTTATTGTCGGTGCAACAAACATGTTTGTTTGCTGACCTGACTTATGCACCGGCGTGTGATCGCACATACATTAAGTACCAAGACATGACTGAAGATGAGCCAGAGAAACCGCTCTTTGTGAGATCAAGGAATGCATTAAGAAGGCCAAGGTGATTAGAAAATCCCTTAAGAAGGCCTCCCTTGCCGGGCAGGCGAGCCCGACAGGGTCGAGGCTACGCCTGGGACCAAGTACAGACTGCCCCGACAAGGGTCCCAGGGCTGCCAAAGCCACAAGACCGAGCCCGGCAGGCTCCGTGCCGACAAACCCCCGCCAATACGCCATCGCTGCACCTCATCGCACGCTAGTAACTAATCAGTGCGGTGCCGAGCTCCTAAGTGGCTAGGTGGATCCCTTCGGGTACGTGGCAACCTGCTAGAGAAGAGGTTAACTTTATTGACACCCGTCCTGATGGCGTGTCACGCTAATAAGAGGCACATGGATAAGCGGCGCGGCAGGCTTGCCGGGCTTCAACCTCAGCACGACAGCTAGCAGTGCATTTAATGCACTTTTGTCCTAACTGCCAGAGTTAGGTATGATAACACTGTTAGCTATCTAATCAAGCCATAATGACTATTTTGGCACTGTGGTCGCCCCTTCAGCTATAAAAGGAGGCCCGAGGCAACCTAGCAAAGGGTTCGAACTTTTGATCCCTCAAGACTTGTACACGCGTAGCTGCTCTCCCCGATGCACACTTGCCGAGCTTGAGCACTCCACGTCTTTGTCTTCCTCCAGTGCAATCCACCATAGCAGGAGTAGGGTTTTACGCTGCAAAGCGGCCCGAACCTTGGTAAAAGAGAGCTGCCCATCGCCGTGCTGCTCGGTTGTTTCTGCTCTTTGTGCAATGTGATCATCCCCGTCACCAAACCACAAAGGGGCAACCCTGCCGCATAGGTGATCGTGATCTCCACACGGCATCTTTGGCGCACCAGGTAGGGGGGATAGCTTGTGCGAATCTGAGACAGTAGCCAGCGCTTCGATCTTCATCACCTTCTACATCCTCAATGGCTCCCAAGAAGAAAAGCGGCGCGGCGCCGCATCCTTCCGCTTCGAAGGCCTCCTCGCCTGCAGCCTCATGCGCCGTGGACGCCGCAGCCGCGACGGGCAGGGCATACACCACAGGCGGTGCAACCAACACTTCTCTCGCAGCCGGAGCGGCAACCGGGGCCGTAGAAGCTGCCCAACTCCCTCAACCTTCTGGCGAGCATGCTCACGCCGACGCGGGTCTAGGTGATGCTCCGCTCCCGCCTCCTCGCCGCACGAGCGAGCGCAACCAGCGCAGCAACGACGCCTGCTCTGGAGCAAGCCATGACCCTCGGGCTGCTGACCAGAGGGGCGACGTCAAGGCACACGCTCCGTCCCAGGACGAGCGTGACAAGACCCCAAGTGGCGCTGTCGATCCACCACGACCGCGTCCACATGGGAAGCGCCCAACCGATCAAGAGCCTGGTGATTGGTCCAAGGTGGCAGGAGCACAACGACGCTCCTTCTGGCTCAACCAGGAGTCGAACGCCGTCGCGCTATGCCTCCCACACCATGCCAGGAACGGTGGCCGAAGCAATGGCGAGAGCTCGGCTATTGTTGTACTTTCCCCCAGCAGCAGACAAGATGGATGAATGGAGAGCTACCATCCAAAGCCTCATCGGGTTTGCTGAAGCCAATAAGTCACAGCGTGCGGAGCCTTCGCGACGCCCGCAGGCGACATCGGCAACCCCCGCTGGTGTCCAAGTTGAGAGGACTACGCCCACGGTGCAGTCCCCTCCGCGGCAGCCCACCCAAGGGCAACCACGGCAGGCTCAGCAAGCCCAGGTCGTCGACGAGCCTGACGAGGTGTCAATGGCCTAGTCCGACCCACAACTCCAGCGGGATCAACGCCAAGTGTTGAAAGACAGGAGGAAGACGCCCGCGTCACCATGGAGCGGCGCTTCGAGGCACACAGTCAATCAGACAGGCGTAATGGACCCGATGTTGACGAACCCACGCCCAATGTTGGCGGGTATTTGCCTTACGAGGTAGGGTGCCCCGCCTTCACTCGCGAGCTGGGGCAAGTCCGTTGGTCGTCGTCCGCACCTTCAAACCTGACCTTCCGGAGAAGTATGACGGAAAATTGAACCCGCCAGAGTTTTTGGGCATCTATACGATTGCCATTCAAGCTGCCGAGGGAAGAGATGAGAAAGTGCTTGCCAACTACTTCCCGCTGGCCCTCAAACCTAATGTGAGGTCTTGGCTGATGCACTTGCCGGAAGATTCCATTTCTTCATGGGCTGACTTGTGCAATGATTTCGTTGGCGCCTTTACATGCGGCCATCAAGAACCAGGACAGCCCAGTGACCTGCAGGCCCTTCTACAAAAGGAAGGGGAGAGTTTGTGTAAGTATCCGCAGAGATTCAGTCGGGTGCACCGCAACATTCCCAAGATACATTCGGCAGATGTGATTGCCGCATTCCACACGAATGTGCGCAATCGAAGGATGCGTGCCAAGATGAATGTTCGGTTACCAAAGACCGTTAACGAACTCTACACGTTGACGGACAAGTGTGCTCGTGCTGAAGAGGGGAGAAGACTTCCAGGGGAGGAGGTTGGTGTCGAAGTCGATTCAGAAGACGACGACGCCACCCCTAGGAAGAGGAACAAAAAGTGCAACAAGAAGCGTGAAGGGAAGGCAGTGATGGCCGTAGAGAGCTCCGGTGATCTTAGCGCCGACAAGAAAGCAAAGACTGAGACACCTGGCAAGGAAGCTGCTACTTGCGTTGTTTGCTGGGCGGCAGCGGCAATTGAGAAAACCGGCAAATCTGACGGGCCATACTACAAGATCCATAGACCTCCAAGATTGCAAACAAGTCGAACAGCTGGTCGAGAAGCAGAAGGCTGAATATGAAAGGCGTGATAAGGAGAGAGGCCAGGATGGCGCTGGCGGGAAAGGCCGTGGTGGCCGCAATGGTCGTCGCAGCAAAGTTGATCAGTAGAAGGAAAAGCCCGCCAGGGGCCGTGTGAAAAACGAAAGTGAAGATGACAGTGAAGAGGAGGATGATGAAACCAGTGAATAGGAATTTCAGAAGGCTATCGAGGCAATGTGCGTTGACTCAACGGGGGCGCATCCTTGCACTCCTCTCACTGCCAACTCAAGTAGTGGGCGCGTGAAGTCAATGCGGCGGAGCCAGTAGCGAGCGCTCGAGAACCACTCAGGTGGTCCAGCACGGCCATCAATCTTGACATTGAGGATCATCTCGATTGCACCACTGCGGTTGGATGCTTGCCACTGTTGGTTTCACCAACAATCCGCAACCTCAAGGTCACAAAGATGTTGGTTGACGGCGGAGCGGGGTTGAATTTGATTTCCCCTGATGTGCTTAAGAAACTTAAAATTCCTGACGAAGACCTGAAGAAGACTGGCACTTTCCAGGGGATCAACCAAGGAAGGAGCCAGCCAAAGGGAAAGATTACTTTGCCAGTGACGTTTGGCGGGGAACTAAACTTTAGGACTGAGAAGGTTGTGTTCGATGTTGTCGAGCTTCCCCTGCCATTCAACAGAATCCTTGGTCGTCCAGCTTTGGCCAAGTTGATGGCGGCGTCCCATTACGCGTATAACACCTTGAAGATGTCGGGCCTTATGGGAGTCATCTCCATCCCGTCAGATAAGAGGGGATGCAGTTATATGCGTCGACAAGATGTATAGAGATGCGGTAGCAGCTGAGGCCGTCAAGGCCCCAACTCCCGCCAGGGAGGAAAGAAGGTTAAGAAAGCTGGCAAGGACACTGACAAGGACCCCGGGAAGCGTGCCTCTTCGGAGTGTGCCGCACCCGGCAACGGCTTGCCGAAAAGTTCGACTAGCAAGAAATCCAAGGTTGCTCCTCCTGCAACGAAGAAGGTTCCGGCGAGGCAGGATGGCATTGATGGTACCTTCACCATTAGTGCCACCCTTGATGACAGATAGGAAAGCGCACTCGTTGCCTTCCTGCGGGCGAATGTCGATGTGTTTGCATGGCAACCATCTGACATCCCCATTGTTCATAGGGAGGTAATCGAGCACCACCTTGCTGTCTGTCCTCATGCTCGTCCCGTCAAGCAGAAGGTCAGAAAGCAAGCCTTGGAGCGGCAACAGTTCATTGCCGAAGAGATTAAGAAACTTGAAGCAGCAGGCTTGGTCAGAGGAGTGTTGCACCCAACTTGGTTAGCAAATCTAGTGGTGGTGCGCAAGGCAAATGGGAAGTGGAGACTTTGTATTGACTTCACTGACTTGAACAAAGCATGTCCAAAGGATCCCTTTCCCTTACTGCGCATCGATCAGATCGTCGACTCCACTTCGGGATGTGATTTGCTCTCCTTCCTTGATACATACTTCGGCTACCATCAGATCTTCATGGCTAAGGAAGACGAAGAGAAAACCTTGTTTATTACCCCATGTGGCACATACTGCTTTGTATGTATGCCTTTCGGGCTAAAAAGCGCCGGTTCTACGTTTGCGAGGGCTGTGGGGATTGGTTAGCTACACAGAAACATAGAAGCCTACATGGATGATATAGTGGTCAAAACCAAGGACAAGTCCACGCTTATTGAAGATTTGGAAGAAACCTTAGCGAACCTGCGCAAGATCAATTTGAAGCTCAACCCAAAGAAATGTGTGTTTGGCGTTCCGTCCGGCAAGCTCCTTGTGTTCGTTGTGTCTCAGCGAGGGATAGGAGCCAACCCCAACAAGATCAAAGCAATAGAGTAGATCCAAGCCTCAAAAATCGTCAAGGATGTGAGGCGTCTGGCTGGTTGTGTTGCCGCACTGAGTAGGTTCATTTCAAAATCCGCCGAACGTGCCTTGCCGTTCTTCAAAATCTTGAAGAAGGCTGGTGTCGGTGTCAAAACCGGCAGATCTCATGTAGGGGGGCCCAAGCTGTGCATCTGAAGATCAATGGTAACAATGGAGAAGGGGCATAGTATTTACCCAGGTTCGGGCCCTCTTAATGGAGATAAAACCCTACTCCTGCTTGATTATATTTGAGGGTATAGGGGTTACAAGAGTTGACCTACCTTGAGATCGATTCGGCTAACCCTAAATAGCCAGCCTAGCAATGCTGTGATCCTGCCTCGATCTAACCCTCTGGTTTATATAGACACCAGAGGGGCTTAGGGTTGTACAAAGGCGGTTTTACAGAAAGGAATAAAATATCCGGACACCTATACTTGCCATCCACGCATGTGAGAGTCCCCACCAGACACGAGAGATAATCTTCTGTCTTGTATCTTGACGGCCCATCAGTCCGGCCCACATCAATAGACCGGACGCCCGAGGACCCCCTAGTCCAGGACTCCCACTGTAGCCCCTGAACCTGTCTTCAATGATGATATATTCGGCGTTCAAATTGTCTTCGGCATTGCAAGGCGGGGTTCCTTAAAAAATATACATCGGCTTTCCTCTGTAAAAGAATTGTATCCGGCTTTTCACAATAAACACAACCCTTACCCGCGAAGGTAGGATATGCAAAAAGTGAGAATAGTGTCTTTTACCGACAACTTTTTCGACGAAGCGTCAGACTCGACCTTTCGGCATTTTGAACCGTTTTCGCACCCCGCGTTCCGTGTTTTGAGGCCACGCCTCATTGGCACGTCCCGTCAAAACAGAGATCGCGCCCACTTAATATGGGATTGCATATCAATGATATTTGGGTAATCCAATCGTTTGCGGCGCACGCCTTCATCGGGAATAGGCGAGATTCAAGGCACGAGTGGGGTGTGGTTGGTATTTTTACTGCCTATAAGAGGGCCAAAGACCCCCACTTTCCCCCCACGCCTTCACATCTCCTCCGCCTTCCAATCTCCCAAGCTCTCTGCGCCCGCAAAGTCTCCGTCTCCACCACCACCACCCACTCCGACCATGGCCGGAGCTGGCTCCAAAGGCAAGTGGGAGGCCTCCTCCGTGACGGAGGAGAACATAGTAGATCTTCGAGTGCGGGGTACCTCGCCGCTGATATCTGTTAGAGTTATAATATAAGTCATGTACCCTTTGTATTTATCCTGTTGTGTAAGGGGTTTCCTGCCTATGTTCCACACCTGTACATGTATATATATATATCGGCCTATGGCCTCATGGGAATACAAGTTGCTTATTCCTAACATGGTATTAGAGCTAGGTCAATCTTTTGCATGCTGCAACTCGTGTGATTGATCCTTCTCTCCTGCTCCCGATCGAAGTCTTCCTTGATCTCCTTCTCCTCCCCGTTCCGCTGCAGATCGAAGCCGTCTCCAACCGCTGCTGGTTCCCGTGGGATCGAAGTGCTGTAGGCCCTGCTCCAGATAGGTTGTTCCCATGAGATCGAAGCGCTCCAGGCCCCGCTCCAGATCGAAGACCACGACCTCCCGTGATCTAAGCGATGTAGGCCCACCGAAATCGCCTCCAACCGCCGGGCCTCCAGTCGACCCAGTCGCCGGATCCCGTCGCCCAGCTGCTTGATTCTGCATCGCCGGCTTCAAGTGACGAGGCGGCCGACCCGCTTGACTTCCAGGACGAATCCTGCTGCCGAGCTGCTCCTCTTCCTGCTCGCCTCCGCCTTCCAAATCGGATCCTGCCGCCCAGCTGCTCGATCCTGCCTTCCAGATCGGATCGGGCTTACACGTAGTCGTTGACAAAAAAGATGTCTACTGCATCGGGCTATGTTGCTGTCCCTCGTTATTCGGTGATCTTCGATGGTACTAACTACACCGAGTTCATTGGCTTCATGCGCATTCACATGCGTGGCACCCGTATCTGGGGTGTTCTTTCTGGCGAGGACTGCTGTCCGCCACGTCCAGTTCCTCCTGTGGCTCCCACTCCGCCGATCCCTCCGGCTCTTCCTGTGGATGCTAATCAGGCCGCCAAGGATGCGGCTAAGCTTGCTGATGAGGTTGCTGATCGTGCTTATGATGAGAAGTTTTTGGCTTATGAGGAGGCTCTTCAGACGTATCATGGTGCTCTGTCTGCTTACACCCAGTGGCTTGATGATGATGCTCGTGCTGCAGCTGTTCTCATTGCTAGTGTTCTGCCTCAGTTTGCCTCTGAGTTTCTGGGCCTTCCTACTGTCTTTGAGATGTGGACTCGCCTTCGTCAGCGCTATGAGCCCTCTGGTGATGCCTTATACCTCTCCGTGGTCTGTCAGGAGCATGCTCTTCAGCAGGGTGACTCTACTGTTGATGACTTCTATGCATAGAGTTCTGCTATCTGGCGCCAGCTTGATTCTCTCCGCAGTGCTGGTTGTCGTACTTGCCCCTGTTGCCAGGCTGTCCAGGCCGATTTGGAGTTTCATCGCGTCTACGAGTTCCTGTCCAGGCTCCGTAAGGAGTTTGAGCCTCGGCGTGCTCAGTTGTTTGCTCGCGGCCGTATTTCTCTCATGGAGGCGCTTTCTGAGATTCGTGCTGAGAAGACTCGCTTACGTGGTGCTGGTTTGCTGGAGGTTCCCTCTGTGCTTGCTGCTCGGGCTCCTACGCCACCTGCTGCATCGACCCCTTCTCGCTCGAGTGCTCCGCCGCTCTTGCCCACTCCTTCTGGAGGCTCAGGTCGCCCCCGTCCACATTGCGACTACTGCAACAATGATGGTCATATTGAGTCCCAGTGCTACACGAAGAAGAAACATCTGCGCAAGGCGCGATCATCATCTTCAGGGACTTCGTCCTCTACCTCGACAGCTTCAACCATCGCTTTGACTGAGCAGGATATTCTGAGACTTAAGCGTCTGCTCGCTGCTTCGGGTTCTTCCTCGATGGGTACTGCTGGTTCTGTGACTGATGCTTCCCGCACTGAGCAACCACCTTCTACACAGTCAGGTACATCCCCATGGGTTCTGGACTCTGGAGCTTCTTTTCATATGTCTTCTCATTCTTCCACTCTGTCCTCTCTTCGATCGCTTGATTCTCCTGTTCATGTGCTCACTGCTGATGGTACTCTTTCTGTCGTTAGTAGAGGCAATCTTACCACTCCTTATTCTATTCCTGATGTTGCTCATGTTCCTCGACTTACCATGAATCTGTTTTCTGTTGGTCAACTTATTGATTCTGGTTGTCGCGTCATCCTTGACGATGACTCTTGTTCTGTCCAGGACCGTCGCACGCACACTCTGGTTGGGGCTGGCCCTCGCCACCGTGATTCTCAGGGTCTTTGGGAGTTGGACTGGCTTCATGTTCCTTCTGCTGCCACCACTATCGCCAGTTCCTCCGCTTTGGTCGCCTCAGCTACTAGTTCCTTCCAGCAGTGGCATCATCTACTTGGTCATCTGTGTGGTTCTCGTTTGTCGTCTTTAGTTCGTCGAGGTCTTCTGGGGTCTGTCTCAGGAGATGTCTCTTTAGAGTGTCAGGGTTGTCGTCTTGGCAAGCAGATTCAGTTACCATATTCACATAGTGAGTCAGTGTCTAAGCGTCCTTTCGATTTAGTCCATTCTGATGTATGGGATCCGGCTCCCTTCGCTTCGAAAGGGGGTCATAAATACTATATTATTTTCATAGATGGCTTCTCTTGTTACACATGGCTTTATTTCGTGACTTCTCGTAGTGAGGTGTTGTCTATTTATAAGTGTTTTGCTGCCGTGGTTCATACTCGGTTCTCTTCACCCATTCGTGTGTTTCGTGCTGACTCTGCTGGCGAGTATATCTCTAAGATGTTGCGTGGTGTTCTTGCTGAGCAAGGAACTCTCTCTCAATTCTCTTGTCCTGGTGCTCATGCTCAGAATGGTGTGGCTGAGCGAAAGCATCGTCATCTTCTTGAGACGGCTCGTGCATTGATGATTGCTGCCTCTCTCCCGCCTCATTTTTGGGCCGAGGCCGTCTCCACCTCCACCTATCTCATCAATCTACAACCTTCCGTTGCTCTACGGGGTGGTGTTCCTTTCGAGCGTCTTTTTGATCGTTCTCCCGATTATTCAATGCTTCACTTGTTTGGTTGTGTTTGCTATGTTCTTCTTGCCCCTCGTGAACGCACCAAACCGAGTGCTCAGTCTGTTGAGTGTGTCTTCTTAGGCTACAGTGATGAGCATAAGGGCTATCGTTGTTGGGATCCCTATCGGTCGTCGGATGCGTATCTCTCGAGACGTGACTTTTGATGAGTCTCGTCCCTTCTACCCACTACCATTGAGTCTTTGCCTATTCGTTTCGCTCCCTCTGCTTCTCCACCTCTAGTCGATTTGCCGCCACCATCTTCCACGATCTCCTCGCCTAGCATGTCACCGGATTCTACACTTCATCTCCGGCGACTTCTTCGTCGCCACCCCCCGATTCTACCTTGGCGATTCCTCCTCCCATTGTTCCATCTTTTCCTCAGTGTTACACTCGTCGTTCACGTCCTATGGATGCCTCTGTGGATGTGTCGTCATCCTCGTCTCAGCCTACTTATGGCTTGCGTTCTCGTCCTCGTCCACCTGTTGATCGCTTTGGATTTCCCACTGCTGGTGCTGCTGTTCTTGAGCCGACTTCTTATCGTCAGGCTGTTGTCCATCCTTTTTTTTTGACACCTGAAACAGTAGGAGAGCCTCCTACTGCAAATTCAATAAAAGAATGCAAGTATGTTACATGAGATCATTTACAAGTCATCCCCTTTGGGAATGAGGGTGGGGGGGTGGGGGGGGGGGGACCTACTACAGGGAGTTAATGAAGGATGAAAGAAAGGGTTTGTGTCTATCCCCTACTCTATAAGTTAGGAGAAAAAGATCTTCCTTTAGTCTAGCAAGCCAGGAGGCTTGAGATGGGAGCACTCCTCTGAAGTGCTTATTATTGCGTTCCTTCCAGATGCTCCAGGCAGCAAGCATAAAGATTTCCATGAACAGAGGTTTATTCCAAGAGGTTTTAGCTTGTTCCACCCAATCTAGACGTGTGGGCGCCGCATGGCCCATAATCTGGAGCTTGTCCCATCATTGAAGGCTGAAAGTGCATTGTAAGAAGAGATGCTCCACTGTCTCGTTGCTGCAATTTGTGCATAGGAGGCACCCAAAATCATTGCCAATGTTATAGTGTCTCCTTTTGAGCATGTCTCGAGTGTTGAGTCTATCTGAGAGTAGCAGCCAGTCAAATACTTTGATCTTCATTGTTGCTTTAGATTTCTAGATCCATTTGTATGTTCGGTGTGCATGAACATCTTTGAAGTAGAAAGTGTAGAACCTGTTAGCTGAATAGTAGTTGGTCCCCCAAACACATGTCCATTCATCATTGGTCGGGGGGTTTAGAAGTTCAATATGCCTGGTTTTCTGCTGTAGGTCTCTTGTCTCCTCGAGGGCTTGAATGGAGAGTGGCAGGTGGAATGTTTCAGTAAGAGACGTGCTGCCCAAGAAATCTCGCACAGATACATCCTCCTGTAGCGTGAAGGAGAAGGCTCTGGGATGGGTCTCAGCCAAAACATCGCCAATCCATACATCCTTCCAGAATAAAGCCGAAGATCCATTTCGAATAGTCACATTGGTGATTCCTCTATATACTGGCATGAGTTTTGTGACGTCGCGCCACCAGAAAGAACCGCACGGATCAGTTGCATGTGGGATTTTATGGGTGTAGTATGTGCTCCAAATCAACTCCACCCAAGGTAGGTCCCAGTGGTTGTAAAATTTGTGGAGTAGTGCATCACTTTGCACCTGAAGATTAAGAATGCCAAGTCCTCCACACTCTAGGTTTGCAAATCATATCCCATGAAGCCAGAGAGTTACACTTGTCACCTTGGTCTGTTTTCTTTGTCCATAAGCACTTTCTTCTGATTTTGTCAATGAGCTCAAGAATGCCAGCCGGGAGTTTGAGCGTGCAAAGAGCGAAAATTATCAAAGATGTTATGACTGAATTCACAAGTGTGAGTTTCCCTCCGTATGAAATCATATTAAGGGTGGCTGACAGTCGTCTCTCCATACGACAAACCCGGGGCATGAGATCCAGAATGGGTTGTTTAGTAGTGCCCATTGGGAGGCCGAGATAGGTGAACGGCAACTTGCCAACAACGCAACCAAAAATATTTGCCAATGCGCTCGTAGTGTCTGGATCACAGTTCAGTGGTATTAGGGTGGACTTGTGGAAATTTATCTTCAAGCCAATTGAAGTAGCATAGTCTGAGAGTATGTTCTTGATGGTTTTGGCTTGGGCAGGGCAAGCAGGCATAGCAAGAATAGTATCGTCTGCGTATTGTATGACAGGATAGTCTTTTTGGGTGGTACAAGGAAAAGGTAAGCTGATCTCACCGCGTGAAAAAGCATCATTTATCGCCGCTTGTAATAGGTCAGCCGCAAGGACAAAAATTAGTGGAGACAGGGGGTCACCTTGGCGTACACCACATTTGCAATGGAATTGCCTTCCAGGTACACCATTGAGCAGGACTGCAGATTTGCCTGATGAGAAGATACATTGTATCCAGCCGAGCCATTTGTCATTAAACCCCATGTTTTTCATGATGACCAGCATTGCCTCATGATCTATTGTATCAAATGCTTTAGCAAAATCAAGTTTGAGAAGCACAATTTCTTTCTTGGAGTTTTGACATTGGTAGATATATTCAAAAGCCCATGCAAGGCAGTCTTGTATGGTACGACCTTTGAGAAAACCATACTGGTTGCGGTGAATGATTTTGAGAATGATTTTCTGCAATCGATTGGCCAATAGCTTTTTGATCACTTTTAGACAGCAGTTTAGAAGTGTAATCGGCCTGAAATCATTCATAGTGCTGGGAGCATTGTTTTTTGGGATCAGAGTGATAAACCCATCATTAATGCTTTCAAGGTTGAGATTTCCGTCAAAGAACTGGTTGCAAAGTTTATAGAAATCCTCTTTTATTATAGGCCAACAAGCTTTAAGGAATGCTCCATTGAATCCATCCGGGCCAGGTGCACGATCAGCAGGCATTGTTTTAATAACATGATCGATCTCAGCTTGGGTGAATGGGACAGTCAACTCATCAAGACCTTCAATCCTTTTGATAATTCTTTGAAGGTCAAATTTCATATCATTGTGAGAGGAGGTGCCAAGTCTCTTTTTAAATGAGTGGAACAGAAGAGCTTCTTTCCCCGAATGATCATCCACGCAAATACCATCCTCTGTGGACAGTGTTGCAATATTATTTCTGCGGTACCTCTCGAAAGCCATGGCCTGAAAAAACTTGGGAGTTTTCATCTCCGAACTACACCCATCGAATGGTGCACCGTTTCTTCCAATATAATTTTTGGTAGTTAAGCAGTCTGATGAGGTGGGCCTTGAGAATTTTTCTGAAATTCATTTCAGGTGTGGACAATTGTCGTTTGTTTTCCGGTCCATCAATTTCCAACAAAGCCCTGTTTGAATTTTCTATGGCAATGGAGAGTTTTGAGATGCTTTTGCTCCAGTGTTTGAGGTCGTGTCTTAAAGTTTTGAATTTTCTGCAGAGCACTGTTGCCATGTTGTGGGAAGACACAGGTTTTGACCAGGCGTTTTGAACAATTTGCAGTTTGCGATGGCAGAGGAGATTGCTGCTCTTGAACGCACTGGTACGTGGGATCTTGTTTCCCTTCCTCCCAGAGTCCGTCCCATCAGTTGTAAGTGGGTCTACAAGGTTGAGACTCGCTCCGATGGTTCTCTTGAGCGTCACAAAGCTCGTCTTGTGGCTCGTGGTTTTCAGCAGGAGCATGGTCGTGATTATGACGAGACTTTTGCTCCTGTGGCCCATATGACCACTGTTCGTACACTTCTTGCCGTCGCCTCTGCCCGCCACTGGTCTATATCTCAGCTTGATGTTAAGAATGCCTTTCTTGATGGTGAGCTGCGAGAGGAGGTGTACATGCAGCCACCACCTGGGTATTCTGTTCCTGATGGCATGGTATGTCGTCTTCGTCGCTCTCTCTATAGCCTTAAGCAAGCCCCTCGTGCCTGGTTTGAGCGTTTTGCCTCTGTGGTGATTGCCGCTGGTTTTTCAGCCAGTGCTCATGATCCAGCATTGTTTATTCACCTTTCTCCTCGTGGTCGGACTCTTCTTCTTCTCTATGTTGATGACATGATCATCACTGGGGATGACCCGAGTATATTGCCTTTGTAAAGGCCCGTCTAGTGAGCAGTTTCTTATGTCTGATCTTGGACCTCTTCGCTACTTTCTTGGGATTGAAGTCTCTTCTACCTTTGATGCCTTTTTTATATCCCAGGAAAAGTATATCCAGGATCTTCTTGCTCGTGCTGCTCTTACTGACGAGCGCATTGTTGAGACTCCTATGGAGCTCAATGTTCACCTCCGTGCTACTGATGGTGATCCCCTGCCTGACCCGACGCGTTATCGTCATCTTGTTGGCAGTCTTGTCTATCTAGCTGTCACTCGTCCGGACATCTCTTATCCGGTTCATATTCTGAGTCAGTTCGTCTCCGCTCCCACATCGGTTCACTATAGTCATCTCCTTCGTGTTCTCCCATATCTCCGGGGCACGATCTCTCACCGTCTATTCTTTCCTCGCTCCAATTCTTTACAGCTTCAGGCCTATTCGGATGCTACGTGGGCTAGTGATCCTTCAGATCGCCGTTCACTTTCTGCTTACTGTGTTTTTTTGGTGGTTCTCTCATTGCCTGGAAGACGAAGAAACAGATTGCAGTTTCCCGTTCGAGTGCAGAGGCTGAGTTGCGAGCGATGGCTCTTTTGACGGCAGAGGTGACTTGGTTACGGTGGTTACTTCAAGATTTTGGTGTTTCTGTCACTACACCGACTCTACTCTTATCTGACAGTACAGGTGCTATTAGCATTGTGCGTGATCCTGTGAAGCATGAGTTCACCAAGCATATTGGTATTGATGCTTTCTATGTGCGCGCTGATGTGCAGGATCAGGTTATCGCTCTTCAGTATGTGCCTTCCGAGTTGCAGTTGGCGGATTTCCTGATGAAGGCCCAGACTAGAGCACAACATGGCTTTTATCTCTCCAAACTCAGTGTTGTTCATCCACCATGAGTTTGAGTGCGGGGTGGGGGGGGGGGGGGTGTTAGAGTTATAATATAAGTCATGTACCCCTTTGTATTTATCCCGTTGTATAAGGAGTTTCCTGCATATGTTCCACACCTGTACATGTATATATATATCGGCCTATGGCCTCATGGGAATACAAGTTGCTTATTCCTAACAATATCAAGCACCGGCTTCCCTCTGAAGGTCAAGTCCTTCCTACTCCGGAGGCCGGCGAACAGGTCGTCTTCCTTCCCCATTTCTTTAGAGGGTTAGGTTTTCCACTCCACTCGTTCGTCCGTGGACTTATGTACTACTACGGGCTAGATTTCCATGATCTAGCCCCGAACTCATTTCTCCACATATTGGCGTTCATAGTCATGTGTGAGGCTCTCCTCCGCGTCCCTCCGCGTCTGCCCACACTTTGGCTTATGGCTCAAGGTTTTCAACGTGAAGCCGAAGATGGTCGACGGGCAACACGCGGACTGCGCGGAGCTATGATTAGCAAGCTGCTGAACACCATTTGGCCAAAGGGGGCCTTCGTGGAGACCGTGAAGATCTGGCAACAGGAGTGGTTCTACATCATCGAGCCGCGATGCCCTAACTGGGCGGCCATTCCGGAGTTCAGATCCAGACCCCCCATGAGGCTCACCTCCTGGAACGAGAAGGGCCTCGACTGGGGGTCTCAGACGGAGGTGCTGGTGGCTGCAGACGCGCATCACCAACGTGCTGGGAAAGAACGTTGGTCTAACCAACGTGGTTCAGATCATGCTTTTTCGCCGCATTCTCCCCTGCCAGCGCCGAGCTTCCCCCATGTGGTAATTCAAGCCGGAGGATCCGCGGACGCTACAACACTTCTTCGGTGCTACGCACGAGGGAATGTGGAAGCTGCTTTTTAAGGCGCAGAAGAGCAGCTGGCCCATGGAGACCGAGGACATCGGCATCAGATTCGCGTATCTGGCCTCTCCAATAAGTATTCGATATCTCCGAGGACATATCTAGTCACATGTATATATGTATTCGGTCTACGCCGAATTCATCAACCCGTTTTTTGTTGCAGGGTTGGACCAAGAAGTTGGAGCGGATCAAGTGTTCGGCTCCACCCACCGAAAATCCAGTCACTCCTCAGCTGGAGAAGATGCTGGTTCTGGCGCCTTATCAGCCGCCGGAGAAGAAGGCCAAGAAGAAGAGCAAGGGGCCCAGAACGGGCCCCGCCGCAAGGGCCCTCCGGCAGCCATGTCTGGAGAGGCCGAACCCGTCTCCTCCTGCGAGGAAGACGAGGACGAAGAAGAGGAGGAGGATGATGACGAGGAGGTGGAGAGCAACTCCCCCCTCAGGACGAGGAGGGGGAAAAGGAGAACCCCCGAGAACCTAGAGGGGGCGACGCCGAAGAAAGGGCGAGTGGTCCTCTCGGACAGTTCGGACACAGAGTCCGAACACAGTCCGGGGTGGGTCCAAAGGGAGAAGCCCCTAGCCGAGACGTAAATATTAGAAACTCGCTCGTTCGATTATCTTTTTAATCTGATTTTGTCATGCTTAACTTCCTTCGTACTTTTTAGCCCTCTGCGTGAGATCCCGATCCCCTCTTCTTCGACGGGGAACTCTCTAGCCCCTGGGGAGGCGGAGAGTGACGACCCATTTCGCGCCCTCTCCTCCCCCGCCATGGAGGACACCGAGGTGTCATCCCAAAGGCCATCTCCTGGCCTGGGAGGGGCGGACGAGACCGTCCGGAAGGCGCCGGAGGACAACACCTTAGGCGTTGTAGAACGAGGCACGGCGATCCCCACAGCCATCGAGGGTGGAGGACTTCAACAGTCCGGGCCCTTGCCGAACACCGTCCCGGAGACCAGTATGGTACCGGGTTCGGATCAACATCCTCCTTCAAAGGAGGGCGGAGCAAGAGCTCCGTCGGCGGCCTCTGTCAATCCGGAGGCCGTTGATAGTATGCGGGAGGCACTGGAACGTGCCTCCATTGTAGAGGAACACCGCACCCTTATGGGTGCGGCTATGAAGAAAGTTCAGTCCGCGAAAAGCGGACTGACCGAAGCCTTCCACAGCCTACTGACAGGCTTCGAGGTAAGCGGCTTAATATTCTCCATGAGTATTGTGTATATGTATATGTGGCGACGCCCATGTGCAGACAGTAGCCCCTGAGACTCTGTCCGGATTAGAGCAATCCGAACAAAGGATCATTAAGAAGTATATCATGAAATGTTTACATTTGATAGGCTTCACAGCTGGCGGCTACTGCCCAGGCCGCGGAAATTGCCGAGCTCAATCGGAAGCTCCGGCTAGCCGATGAGGAACTCGACCGTACCAACAAGCGGTTTGACGAAACCCAAGGTATGAGGTTTTTCAGTATATTCGAAAATTATATTCATGTGTAGTTAGTTTGGCACTGACTAAGAATGTTATGAATATACTCGCAGTTGGCACAGCCAAGGTCGAGTCCCTCAAGAGCGCTTGCCAAAGCTAAGGAGGCAGAGGCGAGCAAAGTGGCCGCGGACAGGGCGGCCAAGGCTCTGGAGGAAGAGCAAACCATCCGCCGAAAACATGAGGCGCGGGTGGAGGAAATAGAGCAGGAGCTCAAGGACGCCATCGCAAGGTGCGAGTCCTTGGAGCAGAAGAGTTCGGAGGCTTGCTCCGAACTCACCAAAGCTCTTGAGAGTCTGAAGGAGGCCCAGGTTGATGCCCAGGGCGCTCGCCAGGAGATACAAGAGGTGAAGCAGATTGCGGCTGGTAAAGCCTTTTATCATGCAGAGTAGATATAGTAGTAAGAGGTATATTTTACTGACCAGAGTTTGGAGTTCTCCAAGCGCCTTTGCTGATCTGCCGAGGAGTATTGCGGATGCCGCCGCATTCTTCCGAGCCGAAGAGGGGAGCTCGATGGAGAAGTTGTTCTGGTCGCAGTACCTTGCGCCGGAACTTCCCGTGGCCCCGAGCGACCAGCTGAAGTAGTTGTCCGAGCTGCACAGGGTGGCCGGACTGGCCATGAAGGATGTTATAATCCGCTTGTGGCCGGCCGATCCCATCCCTACTAGTCACTTCGGACTCGTGCAGCGGCTAGTGGAGGCGCTTCCTCGGATCGATGCCTTCAAGCGGTCGTCCTGCATTGAAGGTGCCCGGATGGCCTTTGCCCGTGTCAAGGTGCAGTGGGCAAAGATGAAGGCCGCCGACATTGCTACCGTAGGGCCGCCTGAAGGGAAAGAGCACCGGCGGCCGGAGAAGTACTTTGACGAGGTCCTCGAGGGAGCCCGCATTGTGGAGGGGCAGTGTTCGAAGGATGTCATCTTTGAGTAGTTGAGTCCGGTTTGTAAGAGTCATGTAATGAACTCATTGTGTATGATATTTATGATTTAGTTTATCCTCCTATTTTGCTGTTTATATGTCTGAAAGTTACCAGTCGTCGGCTTCAGTCCCCATGTAAATATTACAGGGGTGTTCGTGATTGCATGACCGCACTTAGTCCAACGTCTTGGTCCAATGTAGGAGGCGTCTTGCGAAGTGAACTCGGCAATCAGACTATGCGGCTTTAGTACTTTCACTTAGCCATAACAGTCCATTGGTGGCGCTAATTACTAGCCCCTTGTTGCGTGATCGGCGAGCCGGAGTACGGCGCCTTTGCAAGGCGGCTAGTCAAAAACCTAGCCCCTTGTATGACACGGCATAAATCGCGAGCGATTCGTAGTGTAACACCAAGTCGCCGGATCGCTGACCCGCTCTCGCTTATCATGACAGTCAGTTTTCGGCTTTCTCTACTGAGGTACTTGACCGGACGGACCGGAAATACAATCGCAGTAGTTCTCCCTTTACTACCTTAGTCGAACTTGTGGAACGTAAGGTGGCAAACATAGGAGCCGAGCAACCCAACTATAGACCAAAGACATGATTCGGAGCAGATGCATATAATGCAATATCCAAGACGCCGAAGAGTTCCCTACAGGTGTTCGGACTTAACAATTTTGCGGGGCCGAATACAGCCCCTAGTATGAAGACCGTGTCGAACCACGTGTCAGTCGAACATAAGGAATAGCGTAGATGACAAGGAAAAAAAAATCTAACACCCAACCAATTGTGCCCTTTGTATCTTTATTGATATTTCGATGGCAGACAATGTCGTTCAATACTAAGGTTATATTACATGCCCAAAAAAGAGAAGATTTTACATAAGGGAAAGTCTAACACAGGGCCTAAAAATCCATAGTTCGGAAAAGAAACTCGAATGATGCCCTGCCGCACGTCTGCGCCTTTCCACCTTAGTAGTTAGTCCTTTGAGAGCGTTTGATGGTTGGGACATGCTAGCCTTAAAAGGATCTCCTGCGACAACCATCTTATAAGTAGGGCTCTTGATGAACCTGCGTTAAAAGAAAAAAGGTGCATGCGGTCCATTTATGGTTAAGCCATGTAATGAACCTATTCCGCAGCGTGCCTCCAACGTCGCCCAGGGTATTTTTAGTGCGTAATTATGTAGGCGCGGTACATGAGCATCAACCTGGTGGGGCGATCGGCGGAGGCGGAACTGCTAATCAGTGTCCGGATCCGCTGATTTATGCGCGGACCGGACTCGTTTGGATACGTTATTGGCTTTATTGGCCTGTGAACTGTTCGGCTTGATAAGGCCGTTATACACTTCGCTGCAAGGGCCGCGGTGTGTTCTTCAGTACGGAGTGAGCGCTCCATATTACCATTGACTGTAATAACGCCACGAGGTCCATGCATTTTGAGCTTCAAGTAAGCATAATGCGGGACTGCGTTGAAGCGGGCGAAGGCAGTTCGTTCGAGTAGCGCATGGTAACCGCTGCGGAAAGGGATGATATCGAAGATTAACTCTTCGCTGCGAAAGTTATCTGGGGAGCCGTACTACCTCCAGTGTGATTGAGCCCGTACAACGGGCCTCCACTCCTGGTATCACACCTTTAAAGGTAGGGTTACTAGGCTTGATTCGTGATGGGTCGACCCCCATCTTACGAACGGTATCTTGATAGATCAAGTTGAGACTGCTTCCTCCATCCATAACGACTCTAGTGAGGTGGTATCCGTCAATGATTGGATCAAGAACCAGGGGCGGCCGAACCTCTGTGACGGATACTAGTTGGGTGGTCCCTACGATCAAAGGTGATCGGACAGGCTGACCATGGGTTAAACTTGGGAGCGGCTGACTCTATGGCATAGACGTCCCGTAATGCGCGTTTGCGCTCCCTTTTGGGGATATGAGTGACATATATCATGTTCACTGTCTTCACCTCGGGGGAAACTGCTTCTGACCCTCGGTATTCGGCTGACGGGGCTCGTCATCGTCTTCGCTTGGAGGCCCTTTTCCCTTGTGTCTGGTATTTAGCTTACCGGCCTGTTTGAAAACCCAACAGTTCCTGTTAGTATGATTTGCGGGCTTATCGGGTGTGCCATGAATCTGACAGGGCCTCTCAAGGATTTTATCTAAGTTGGATGGCCCGTCTTTGTTGCCTTTGAAAGGTTTCTTCCGCTGACCGGACTTGGGACCGCTGAATCCGGCATTGACTGCCGTATCGTCTGCGTCGTCGTTGTTGTTATTCTGACGATTGTTTTTATTGCGGCGAAGTTTACCGTTGCCATCCGCACCTCAGAGGTGCCGGGGTCACCTGAGTTGTTGCTTCTACGAGCCAACCAGCTGTCTTCGCCCGCACAGAAGCGGGTCATAAGTGCCGTTGAGGCTGCCATGGTCTTAGGCTTTTCCTGCCCAAGGTGCCGGGCGAACCATTCGTCACGGACGCTGTGCTTAAAGGCCGCTAAGGCTTCGGCATCTGGACAGTCTACGATCTGGTTCTTTTTAGTTAAGAACCGACTCCAAAGCTTGCGAGCTGATTCGCCTGGCTGCTGAATTATGTGACTCAAGTCGTCAGCATCCGGTGGCCGGACATAAGTGCCCTGAAAGTTAGCCCTAAAAGCATCTTCCAAGTCTTCCCAAGTTCCAATGGAGTTTTCTTGGAGACTATTTAGCCAGTGTCGTGCTGGTCCCTTTAGTTTTAGAGGGAGATATTTAATGGCATGGAGATCATCTCCTCGAGCCATGTGAATGTGGAGAAGAAAATCCTCAATCCAAACGGCCGGATCCGTCGTACCATCGTATGGTTCGATGTTTACGGGTTTAAACCCTTTCGGAAACTGATGTTCCATAACCTCATTAGTGAAGCATAGGGGGTGTGCGGCCCCTCTGTATCTCGCAATGTCGTGGCGGAGATCAGCTGACATCTAAGGTCGGTACTGATCCCGAACATAGTAACGGTCGTCACGCCGGCATTCGTAGCCATTCTTGCGCTGGGGCACGGCCCCTTGATCCGTAGATTGACCTGGTTTGACCAGCTTTATTGGCTAGGTCACGTTGCAAGTCGTATGTTTATCCCGCGGCTGCGGTCTCCCTACCTCTTCGGTGAGGGGGTGCGGGTTGGTGTTCGGCTTGATATGCCGCTTTATCCCGTCCACTTGGTGGTCGGTCTGGTTGATCTGCCTCATTGTATTTCGACGGTATTGGTTCAAGGACTTCATCGTCGAATTGAGGCAGCAGCTTGCGCCTAGGGTAGCTTTTGACAGGTCGCTCTTGGCCGTATTCCTCAGCGGCCAGCACCTTGGTCCACCTTTCATTGAGCGTATCTTGTTCTTCTTTGAGCTGCTGCTGCCGCTTCTTCTTCAGGCTCCGGGCTGTAGCAATGAGCTGTCGCTTAAAGCGTTCTTGGTCGAGGGGTTCCTCTGGGACAATGAATTCCTCGTCACTGAGGCTGACCTCCTCTTTGGATTCTGGCATATAGTTGCTGTCCTCCTCATCTTCGTTGTCAGCGCGTTCGGGACTATGTTCACCCTCTTCCCGCTCGTCCTGTTCAGATGTGGGCTCGATAGGGTATTCGGGATCTTCGCCAATGTCTGGAGTCTCGTTGTCTCTGGTGCTTGTATTACTATCCTAAGCCCGACGCGATTGTGAGCGGCGCCGCTGACGTCGGCGCTTTGGTGGTTTATCGACGGGTCTATCCTCATCTGGGCTTGGGTTCTCCTCGTCGTTCTTCGGGGTGTCCACCATGTACACATCGTAGGTTGAGGTGGCTGTCCAACGCCCCGCGACGGGTGGGACTTGGCTTGGTTCAGCGTCGGCATCGTCGTCCATGCCGTCGATGTCTTCGGACGCATAATCTAGCATGTCGGTTAAGTCCTCGACAGTGGCTATCAAGTGGGTGGTGGGTGGGGCGTAAAATTCCCTTCTCTCAGCCCCCAGTCCGAGCTGGGTGCAGTTCGGAGGAAAAGCCTCGTGATGGCGAGAGACTGCATCAATCCCAACACTTCATCTAAGAGCGGGAGTGGGACCGGAAACCGCGGGTCTGCCGCGCTGTGTTCGACATGGAGCGCCTGATCGGATCCGCTAAGTGCAGACCTCGGCGGTTCGGGATAGCTGCCCAGAGCCTAGTCTAAGCCTGGTCTTCGGTAGGAAGTTCGGTAAGGGGAAGAAGTCCGGCGGGGCTTATGCTCCCGTCTTTGGACGATGAGACCTGCCCCGGATCTAAGGCCGAGGTGGGTGTTGACCCCTGGGTGGGATCTGACAGGGGATCCGAAGAGTCTTCTTGGATGGGAAGCAGAGTGGCGGCCGAGGCCGCAAACCCATCGAAGACTAGGTCTCCTCGGATGTCAGCGACGTAATTCAGGTTTCCAAACCTGATCTGGTGGCCGGGGGCGTAACTATCGACCTGCTCGAGGCGGCCGATCGAGTTGGCCCGAAGCACAAAGTCACCGAACACAAAAATCTGTCCAGGAAGAAAAATCTCCCTAGACGAAGCGTCACTGTTGACGAAGAGGTGAGCCATTGATCCTTCTGTCGACGATACAGCGGAGCCCTCAATGAAAGCACCAATGTCGGTGTCAAAACCGGCAGATCTCGGGTAGGGGGGCCCAAGCTGTGCGTCTGAAGATCAATGGTAACAATGGAGAAGGGACACAGTATTTACCCAGGTTCGGGCCCTCTTAATGGAGGTAAAACCCTACTCCTGCTTGATTATATTTGAGGCCAGGGTATAGGGGTTACAAGAGTTGATCTACCTCGAGATCGATTCGGCTAACCCTAAATAGCTAGCCTAGCAATGTTGTGATCCTGCCTCCGATCTAACCCTCCGGTTTATATAGACACCGGAGGGGCTTAGGGTTGTACAAAGGCGGTTTTAGAGAAAGGAATAAAATATCCGGACACTTATACTTGCCATCCACGCATGTGAGAGTCCCCACCGGACACGAGAGATAATCTTGTGTCTTGTATCTTGACGGCCCATCAGTCCGGCTCACATCAATAGACCGGACGCTCGAGGACCCCCTAGTCCAGGACTCCCACAACTGGCCCCATGAAATGGACCCCGGAAACAGAGGCTGCACTGCGGGATTTGAAAAGCTACCTTTCATCTACACCAACTTTGGTCGTGCCTAGGCCACAAGAACCGCTGCTGCTGTACCTAGCAGCAACAAATCAAGTGGTTAGCGTTGCGTTGGTGGCGCAGAGGGAAGTGGGTAGTGAAGAAGCCGAGGCAGCAGAGCCAGCCAGTGATGAACCAAACCTATCCCCGACAAGGCCTGACATTCATTGCGAAAGGGGGCCACAAGCAGATGCTGATAATCAGAAGGTGTTAGCAAGGAAGAAGATGGTGCAGCGACCAGTTTACTTTGTCAGCTCCCTCCTGCAGGGGGCTAGGTCAAGGTACTCTCGGGTGCAAAAATTGATCTTCGGCCTTCTCATGGCCTCGAGGAAGCTGCACATTACTTCCAAGTTCACGAGATCACAGTTGTGACTTGGCTGCGTATTCTGAGGAACCCCGAGTCTACCGGCAGGATAGTGGAGTGGGCACTAGAATTGTCGAGTTTTGCTTTGAAGTTCAAGAGCACGACAACTATCCAAAGCAGGGCACTGGCAGGATTCATTGCGGAATGGACGCTAACACCTGATGAAGAAGTGCTGGAAACAACTCTCCCCGGCAAGGAGACCCCCAAGGAGTGGGTAATGTACCTTGATGGAGCCTTTTCGCTTCAAGGCGCCGGAGCTAGAGTGCTGCTTGTGGCACCCACCGGAGAGCACCTCAAGTTTGTTATCCAGATGCACTTCCCCAGGGCAGATGCTACCAATAAGACAACAGAGTATGAGGGACTGCTTGCCGGCCTCAGGATTGCAATAGAGTTGGGGATAAAGAAGCTAGTCATTCGTGGTGATTCTCAACTCGTTGTAAAGCAAGTAAATAAGGATTATCAGAGCTCGCTGATGGAAGCGTATGTGGAAGAAGTGAGGAAGTTGGAGGAGCACTTTGACGGGCTCCAAACAGAGCACGTGCCCCGTGCGGAGAACAGCATTGCTGACCACCTACCAAAGTGCGTTGCTCAGAAGCTTCATGTGGAGCCAGGAACTTTTGTACTCCCATCTAACTCAACCATCAGTTTCCCCGTCAGCGTTGGCCAGAAAAAGAAGGAAGCTAAACACCGGCAAGCATTTCCCGGCAGAGCTCCCTGGAGCCGCTGGTGAGACGGTTGCCGGGGGAACCCTATGTTGGTTGGTGAGCTACACCCTCTAGCAGAACAGCAAGTTCTCGCTGTTGAGGCTAGCGCTCCCACAACAGAGGAGATGCCTTTGGTCCTCGTCGTCGAGCCACAAGCTCCGGCATGGGCGCAACATATAGTCCAATTCCTGTAGACAGGAGAACTTCCCGATGATCCAGAGGAATCTGAAAAGGTGGCCCGCGAGTCGACTATGTATCAGTTCGTGGATGGCACTCTGTATAGAAAGAGGCCAAATAGTGTGAAGTTGAAATGTATTGGCCGGGAAGATGGACTAATGTTGTTGGCAGAAATATAATGAGGTATGTGTGGCTCGCATCTAGGGTCAAGAGCACTTGTCAGGGAAGCTTTCCGGCAAGGATTCTACTGGCCCACAGCCCTCCAGGATGCAACTGAGCTCGTCACCAAGTGTGAAGCTTGTCAGTTCCATTCCAAGAACATTCATGAACCTGCTCAAGCCCTTCAAATAATCCCTTTATCCTGGCGTTTTGTGTTCTAGGGGTTCGACATCTTGGCCCCTTTCCCCGTGCTACCGGAGGCTTTGAATTCTTGTAAGTAGCAATCGACAAGTTTACAAAGTGGCTCGAGGTAGAGCCAGTGAGGAAGGTGACTGCGCAATCAGCTATCAAGTTCTTTAAAGGATTGGTGTGCCGTTTTGGAGTACCCAACAGGGTGATCACCGACAATGGCACATAGTTCACAAGCCGCGCCTTCACGCAGTACATCCAAAGCCTTGGAAGCAAGGTCTCTTTCGCCTCTGTTGCCCACCCTAGGAGCAACGGACAGGCCGAAAGGTTGAACGCTGAAGTGCTGCGAGGGCTCAAGACAAGAACTTTCGATAAGTTGCGAAGATGCGGCAAGCGCTGGGTTGATGAGTTGCCGGTGGTTCTTTGGTCAATCAGGACGACACCAAATTGAGCTACTGGCCAGACCCCTTTCTCCCTAGTATATGGTGCAGAAGCAGTGCTCCCCACGGAACTCACATACGGGTCACCTCGAGTACTTGCCTACGATGAAGTAGCGCAAGAGCAACTGCGACATGACGATGCCGCGCTCCTTGATGAAGATCGTCTCCGGGCAGCTGTACGTGCTGCACGATACCAGCAAGCCCTGTGCCGCTATCACAGCCACATGGTTCATGCCCGGAGCCTTGAGGAAGATGACCTTGTCCGTAGGCGTGTTTAGTCCGCCAAGGGTACAAACAAGTTGAGACCGAAGTGGGAAGGCCCTTACCGGATAGTACGTGTCATCAAACCTGGCGCAGTCCGTCTGGAGACCGAAGATGGCATCCCAATGCAAAACTCATGGAATATTGAGCATCTTCGCAAGTTCTACCCGTAAGGCGCGGTTGCCCGGCAACCTGTTTTGTACAAGCATAGTCCCCGGGACTTGTAACCCTTTGTGCAAAGCCAGGCGCAAACCTTGTGCATATAGTTGAATAAATTCACAAAACTTGCATGCATGATTTCCTGTTTGCTTAAGTATGATCTTATTGTGATTGCACTAATCTTAAGATAAGATGACTAACATACTGTGAAAGGTCATGTGCTATCATCTTTTCTCTTTTCCTTTGATGACAACAGAAGGATTTCATCACGGATAATTTCCCCGTGAAGAAGAATAAATACAAGCCCATGCACCTGGTCCCCGACAACCTCTCCTTATCTAAGACGATAAGAAGGACAACAAAGAGAGATAAGTGCACTTCATTACATCCCATCATTTCATGCTATACTTACGTATGAGGAACTTGCGCATAAGGAAACCTTGTCACCTCTGCCATTCGCGCTCCTATCTTTGGCTTGAGTCCACTCGACAAGTTTGGTTGTAGCTGCGTATGGAGAGGTTGGCGAGGGGCTGGCCTCCGTTCGCGCTCCTAACCCGTATTTTGAGCTCACTAAACATGGTTTTAGTAGCAGCTGCACCGAAGGCCGGCAAGATGTCTTGCTAGAAAACTTTGTTTACTCGGAGTATTGAAGGCTCGTCCTTCAGTATGTTTAAATACATACACAAATATCCGGCAAGTTCTTTTCAAAAATACGTGGCCAAACAAGTACAGATCATACGAATACTAACATGGATGAAGGATTACATAATTTTGATTAAAATTTGGCATGTGCCTACATGTTTTGATTTGAAAAAAGATAAGTGCAACGTGATGCCTTTCTTGTCCCTCTCCTCCTAGGAGTTACATTGAGAAGGGAAGAGGGCAAAAAGGAGCGCCTGAGCAGAAGCCCAGCCTGACCCCGTCAGGATCAGTGGGACTCAGCCTGACAAGATCGGGCGGGCGCCTCCCCGGCAAGGAAGAAGAGGCCGGGGATGGGGAGAGCGGCTATGTGATGCCCTGGTCACCCTCGCCAGGACCAGAGGAACGCGACTCAGCAGGGACGCCGACGGGGAAGACGAAGCCGGAGTCCACGAGGAAGCCTGCCGGGGTCCAGCTGGAGGTGGCGGTGACGAACAGGCCAAGCACCCATGGCAAATCGCTCTGCCGGGGTCCAGCTGCAGATGATGGTGCTGCCGGTGCCTAGCTGACGGTGATAGTGTGTCAGGTGCTCAACCGAAGTCCGAGTCGTCGTCTTCATGCTTGACAACCGGGGGCTCGCCATCGCCGTCTTCGCCATCGGTGTCCTCCTCGCTGCTATCGCTTGAGGAGGTGCTTTCGTCAACGCTCGAGCTTTCCGCGCAGCACCCTAGGCGAGCACCTGAACGCCCAAAGACCTTGGTGGGGAGCAGATCAGCCTCCACCAACTTGAAGCGGAGAACGTGCCCTTCTGCCAGATAAGGCACGGGCGAAGGTTTTTCAACCACGCCTGAGGAGCATGACATGCGGTGCGGGGAACTCAACCTTTGCTCACACAACGCCGTTACAGCAGCCGCTCATGCGCAACCCTAGCCTGGGCGGCTGGTCAACCTCCATCACCCTGGCAAAGGGACAAGTAAGCCGCAGGCGACTGCAGGGAGGATCGCGCAGCTTGACGATGAACTCTAGCGCTGTATCCCCCAGATGGCCTTCCGCTGGTGTGGGAGGAGCTGGAGGACGCGCGACGAGTGCACCACTTCGCCCATCTCGATCGCGGGCTCATCGTTGACCCCTACCGCGCCCTGCAGCTTCACCTTGTGCGCTGGATCCGGCCTCTGCGGCTGCCGCAGAAGCAAGGGCGAGGTGCTAAGAGGAAGTTCTCGTCGCTACTGTCGAAGCAAGGGCTCGGCCCCTTCCTCTCGCCATAGTGGAAGCGGAAGCAAGGAAGAGGAAGGAAGAGATGATGGATAAGCATCGCCACCCCCTCATGTCTCCTTTTATAGCGGAGCAGAGAGGGAGGCTGGCTCTCCACTACTCTGGGGCGGCCGCCCCCACTCCTCCAATCCAGCCTCCTGCGTCCCTGACGGCGTCCTGATTCATCGGCCACCCTACTACACCAATCCAGGGCGTTGTGTATTCTTCCAACGGCACACGTTCCCGTGCCCTACGCATCCGTCATCAACCCCGCACAATGCATGCGGCACGCGTGGCGGAAATGGCAGGCGTGGTGGTGAACTTAAGGTAAAATGGCAGTTACCACCATTCACACACAAGTGCCATAATGGGATCCCCATGGGCGTGAGCACCCCTGGGTTGCAAAAGGGGAGACGCACGCCGTATGGATATGAAGGTACCACGAGACCCCTAGAAACTGACCAAGTCCAGGCTAATGAAGAAGCAAAGAAGATCTCAAAAAGTACAAGTGCCAGCCCCGGTAAGATTTGTGTGTACGCCTATGCATTGGTTGGGGCTACCCCAACGATGCCCGACGGCATGTGTGGACCAGGCCCGGGGGCTCATGTCAGTGCAACAAACATGTGTGTTTGCTGACCTGACTTATGCACCGGCGTACGACCGCACATACATTAAGTACCAAGACATGACTGAAGATGAGCTAGAGAAACCGCTCTTCGTGAGATCTAGGAATGCATTAAGAAGGCCAAGGTGATCAGAAAATCCCTTAAGAAGGCCTCCCTTGCTGGGCAGGCGAGCCCGACAGGGTCGAGGCTACGCCCGGGACCAAGTATAGATCGCCCCGGCAAGGGTCCCGGGGCCGCCAAAGCCACAAGACCGAGCTCAGCAGGCTTCGTGACGACAAACCCCCACCAATACGCCACCGCTCCTCCTCATCGCATGCCACTCACTAATCAGTGCGGTGTCGAGCTCCTAAGTGGCTAGGTGGATCCCGTCGGGTACGTGGCAACCTGCTAGAGAAGAGGTTAACTTTATTGACACCCGTCCTGATGGCGTGTCACACTAATAAGAAGCATATGGATAAGCGGCGCGGCAGGCTTGCCCGGCTTCAACCTCAGAACGACACCTAGCAGTGCATTTAATGCACTTTAGTCCTAAATGCCAGAGTTAGGTATGATAACACTGTTAGCTATCTAATCAAGCCATAATGACTATTTTGGCACCGTGGTCGCCCCTTCAGCTATAAAAGGAGGCCCGAGGCAACCTAGCAAAGGGTTCGAACTTTTGATCCCTCAAGACTTGTACACGCGTAGCTGCTCTCCCTGATGCACACTTGCCGGGCTTGAGCACTCCACGTCTTCGTCTTCCTCCACTGCAATCCACCATAGCAGGAGTAGGTTTTTACGCTGCAAAGCGGCCTGAACCTGGGTAAAAGAGAGCTGTCCATCGCTGTGCTGCCCTGTTGTTTTTGCTCTTTGTGCAATGTGATCATCCCCCTCACCAAACCACAAAGGGGCAACCCTGCTCCATAGGTGATCGTGCTCTCCCCACGATACTTATCCATGGCTAGTTCTTTGGTCATATTCCAGCCCTTCAGATCTCTCTTTATGGATTCCTCCCATGTCAAGTTTGGTCTACCCCGGCCTGCGTTTTATATGACCAAACCATCCGACTAACATTGAGTAGCACCACATCATCCGCAAAGAGAATACACCATTTTGGATATCTCCTTGTATATCGTCTGCGACCTCATCCACCATCGAACCAAAAAGGTAAGGGCTCAAAGGTGACCCTTGGTGCAGTCCTATTTTAATTGAAAAGTCATCAATGTCGACATCACTTGTTCGAACACTTGTCACAACATTGTCGTACATGTCCTTGATGATGGTAATGTACTTTGTTGGGGCTCCGTATTTCTTCAAGGCACATCACATGACATTCTGTGGTATCTTATCGTAGGCCTTCTCCAAGACAATGAACACCATATGCAGGTCCTTCTTTTGCTCCCTTTATCTCTACATAAGTTCTCATACCAAGAAAATGGCTTTCATGGTCGACCTCCCAGGCATGAAACCAAACTGTTTTTTGGTCATGCTTGTCATTCTTCTTAAGCAGTGCTAAATGGCACTCTCCCATAGCTTCATTGTAATCAAACAATACTGTGGGTGAACTGAATCATATTGCGTGTTATAAAACTGCAAAACAAATGAAATGGAGCCTTCTAAAGAGAATGGAAGTGACATATCTCGGTTCACTGTGTGTACTTTTACATCAGAACATGATTAAGTTGTCTCTGTTTTCTTTCAAGAAGCATTTGAATATTGTTAGCTTCTTTGGATAGTAGTAACGTAATGTTTAATTCGAAATATGAATTATAGTTCCCACAGTTGAATGAAATTGTACATCTCAAGCACTGATTATGAGTCGAAGGACTAGTCGAGACTAGTCGCTGGACTAGTCTATGAGTCGCAACTGTGGTGTCGACTGCGAATCTCGTGTAGACTAATTCGATGAGTCGAGCGGTCGAGAGACTAGTCTACGACTAGTCTGGACTAGTCCTGCTGTCTGAGTCGCTCGCCTCAAATTTGGAAGGGGAAAATTGGAGAGCAAGCTATGAGAACGAGCCGCCTGGACGAGGCCACTGCCAGCACCCAAGCAAGGTGCTGCACCCGGCCGGAGCTCGTGCTCGTGCGGCGGCCATGGCCATGCCCCGTAGGCGCGTGTGGCCCTGTGACGAGCACGACGGTGGTCGGCGGGCTCGCCGGCGGCGGTGGCCGGAGGCGCGGGTCGTGCGCGCGCGTGCTTTTGTGCGTGATGGCGCAGGCGGCGGCGACGGGATCGATCAGGAGCTAGGGTTACAGAGGCTGGGATGGGAAGTAGGCTAAGTAGGCTGGCTACTTGGGCCCAAATGGGCCAGCTGGGGGTGGCGTGCTGAGCGGCACTGGACTGGGCCTGGCGAGCGTTGGCTAGCACTGCTGGTTTTATTGTATATACTGTAATGTGCTGTACAGTTTACTACATACTACTCCTACTACATACTGCTACTAGGTAGTTGACTACTACAGTACTTTGTCGACTAGTCTAGCACTAGTCTAAGACTAGTCCGATTAGTCTACGAGTCTCAACCTCGGAACGACTCAACGACTCGTCGACTCGTAATCATTGATCTCAAGGAATAAACCTTATGAGTAAAAGAATCACACATTTGGTAGCATGTTGAAGTGACTATTTACGTTCTTTCCATTTGGTTCTCCTAACTTATAGTAGAAATTATGATATATCTTCTGTGTAAAGAATGGGCATAAGAAACCTTTTGTTTCTTGTCCTAAATTTTCTATCATCTCGTTCATTTTCACATTAAAATGCAGAAAAATAAAAAAATAAAATCAAAATGATTTATATCCTTATAAACTGCTTTTAGAATTATTATTTTTTCTGATGTGAACGCCCCTGCGTGCTTCCTTATTATGAATTTAAGGTATAGTAGACATCAAACTCTGAATTATGTCCTTTTAAGCTGCTTTCGGAATTACCATACTCTCTTATGTGCATGCCCTTGCTTTCTTACTTATTGTCAATTGAAATGATATTAGACATCAAGCTCACTGCTTATTTTCTTTTGTGTATTTCCATCCTGACTTGAAGAATATAGAAAGATCTGAGGATTCAACAAAAATAAGTACCCCAAGCTACGTGGTAAGTTCTTTGATAACTGAAGTTGTTTCCAGTCAATTTGGTTAGATTTGTTGGTATTTTATTATGTGTATAACTATATATCGGATTGATGTAGAATATATGTTTATATCTTGCTGTGGTTGTGTTGCTACTGGCAGCTAAACCATGTTAATACTTCCAAAGAAAATTGAAGCATAATATGATGATCAGCTTAAAGTAGAGCATGTTGGCATGCTTTGAAATTCCATATGTGCTTTTTAGTGAGCACACTATTTTAATTCTATTTCGACATGATGATTTCGATTTGCCAACTCCATTATGCAGCGTATTTTTTCTCTTTAGGAGATGCATATAGTAGGTGGGCCACATACTTAATTAGACACCTGAATACCTGATCCATACGTACCAAAAGAAATAAAAAGACCGAGACAGCCTATCAGGCTCTTTAGAGATAAAAACCTAATCTGTTGGGTTCACGCCCAGGCATCCTAGTCCTTGCGGTCCCTGCCACCACACACGCACACATCTTCTTCTACCTTGCTGCTGTAGGCACATAATCTTTCATCTGTTCTTCTGCGCTACCTCACCTCCTCTTTAATACGCATCCACCTCCCTTCCTGCTCTGTCCCGTGGTGCTCGTGCATCTGGTGGATGAAAGAGAGGAGCCTTCCCCAGGTATGTATCAGCGCTGTACAGGAGGAGCTGTGATGACCAGCGGCCATGTCCCCGCAGCCATCATCACCCAGATAGCCCTGGGTACCAGAGGAGAGCTGGGCGGTGCCTGTAATATGTGCCACAGCGATCACTTTTTTGGGTTCACTTGTGATCCACGAATCGGAAGTGAACTCCCATCAATCCATACCGATCTCAAAGCCCGATCTAGACTGATCGATCTGGATCAGGGTTCGAAGCCCAGTCCAATGAATCCGGTAACTATGGTTGCTGTAGTTACAGTTCTGAAGACATGAAATGTATCAGCAAATGTGGTTGACATTTGATAGTGAATACTGAAATATCCTGTACACAGTGCTTGTAAGTAGTTCTGAACTTGCTCACACAATGTTTATATTTTATCTTGGAATCCTGTGCTGTGTAGATGTTTATTTGGTACCCTGATCCACTTATTATTTGCCATAGAATTAGCGCAAGAAGCAGTATATGCTATCGCATGCATGTAGAAGTTCACATCATAAAACCTGGCAACATAAATTCTGAACTAATCCATACATTCTGCACATGGTGAAGTGGTTTAATCAAATATATAATCACCCTTTGTATTGCATAAAGCATCTGTGACGTGCAAAGAATATAATGCTGCTGTTTTCTTGTTGTCAGATAATGGACACTTTGAAAGGCTCAATTACCATAGAAATATCCAAAGATGCTTCTGCTGGTGTTGTGGACAGATTTATCAACTTATGGTGAGCATTCGAATTACTTACTGCGACTAGATTATGTGATTTACATAGTATTACATGCAATGGTGAGGACACTTAGTGTATAATTTATTCATTTAGCAAAAGGAGATGCACTTCTATGGTTCAACCTTCAGTGCAACTCTTCTATTTGTGAGATACCGTTGTATACCCTGTTCTTTCTCTTTGCAAAGATGCTTCTCTGTCTATGACCCTTCCCCTGGGGTGTGTCTGTCTCCATAGCGCCACCACAATATTTTGCTCCAGGGCCAACTACAACGGCATGTTGACTATGTGGATTAAAATCCTTGTGAAATTTATATCTAGTTACCTGACAAACTGAAATTTCTACCACAAACTCCTTTATTTTTGTGTCCTAAGAAGACTGCATTTACCTTAATGCAGTTAATTCGCAATTAATGAGCTCATTTGCACCATTAGTTAGTAAATATAGATGTTTCATTTTCAATATGTCCATCCTTTTGAATGAAGAAAGATAGCTTTGTTCTTAAGTAATAAAAATATATTGGTTGTGATGTACTCCCTCCATCCTGAAATACTTGTCGGATGAATGGATGGATCTAGACGTATTTTAGTTCTATATACATCCATTTTTATGCATTTCTCCGACAAGTATTTCCGGACAGAGGGAGTATAACTTTACTGCCATGGGACTGTAAGTACTAAACATGCCGCAGTGAGTTCTTAGTGCAAAAACATTGCTATCATGGTTGAATACTAGATTATCTAGTAGAACTTTGCCAGCATTGAATAAGTTAATGGGAGGAAAATACTTCATAGTCTGCTAAGAATTCTTCAAGATGAACAATCCGTTGTTTACTTATTTATCATCTGATATTTCTTCTATGGCACAGCAAGAGTGATTATTTTAAAGGAATGCCATTTCGTCATGTCATAAAAAACTTGGTAATCTATGGTGGTGATTTTGATTTGAATGGAGCTGCCCATGAATGGATACTGAAAGCCAAAGCCAGTGGAGAAAATGCTCTCAGGTTTTACTCCTGAATAGTGCAATTATTGAATTCCCTTTGCACCCATTGTGATGGCAGACCTAATTTTGTTCTCAAAACCGTACTGGATTTACATGATTTTTGCAGTCCAAAGCATGAGGCCTTCATGATTGGGACTACAAGGAGTCCTAATAATAAAGGATTTGATCTATTTATCACGACTGCTCCAATTCCTGACTTGAATGACAAGATCGTTTTGTTTGGGAGAGTTATTAAGGGAGAAGATATTGTTCAGGTATTTTATCTGGACTAGAGATGATACCCCGCGCGTTACTGCGGGAATTGATGCAGCTGTTTCTATGAGAATTGGCAATATGAATAGTATTTGGATTAGCAATGTGAGATTGAAACTAAAGTATATACTCCCTCCGATCCGAGTTAATTGACGCAGCCTCTATACAATGTTCCATTTACATTGTATAGAGGCTGCCTAAATTAATTCAGATCGGAGGGAGTATAATTTATTATATTTGTTTATTATATAGTTGTAAAATATTTATTGAATATGAGTAGCATGCATGGTGCATATTAAGTTGTGTCTTTTCCCATGCATAGTGCCATGGTGAGTTGGTATAGTTGCATGAGGAGATAATTAAGTTTAGTGGATGCATGGTAGCATGATGAGTTGGCTTATTTAAGATAATTGAGTAAGTGGGGATCAACTATTTAGGTATATAGGATTCTCTCTCAACCTTGTACACTAGTTAGATTTTTCATAAACACTCAAATGCAGCTTTCTATTTATTTTGTCTTTTCTATTTATTTCTTGTATTTATATATGTGAAACCTCTGAGCCATATATTCACTAGATGCCCGTTTATGTCAATGGGAGATATTCAAGTTATATAGGAGTTTAACTCCGTGCATAAATGAAAATGAATAAATGAATACCGTAGAACTATCTATGGTCTACAGTTCAAAAAAAAAAGAATAAACGATATGAGGAACTGCAAATGGTTATTTCATCTAGACATACATGTGTTCTTGAATTGGTGACCTGATTTCTACTCCCTCCGTTCCAAATTACTCGTCGTGGTTTTAGTTCAAATTTGAACTAAAACCACGACGGGTAATTTGGAACGGAGGGAGTAGAAATCTAGAGTAGCCATTCCTTAAATTTGGGGGATCCCTGGGTAGCTCAGTGGTACTGTCGGAGGTATTAGTTCCCCTGGGCCTCATCTAGTTTTGAATTTGTGTAATGTTCAATCAAATTATTACCATTATTCACGAAATCGATAACTGGTAGCTGCTCGGTCGGCTTGGGAGCAGTGATTAATCGGTGAATTGGCCTATTAACTGGATTAATCGGTCGACCATTAATCGGTAGATTAAATAGGAATTGCCAACATATATCTAGTTTTTCTAATTATATTTTATACCATATTCTCATGCCCTTAGTTATGTAATATACCAAAATATGCCACTGTTTGGTAAAACCTTAGCTATTGAGGAGCGAGAGGGGAAATTTTTGGGCTTTGTTTGCCCACAAGTTAATGGGTCAACAGCGATTAATCGGCCTATCAACCGATTAATTGGCCTAACAAGTTAACACGATGAATATGTGCTATTCGATTCGGTCACCCTGTGAGTAGCGATTAACTGGCCCGTTGATTGATTAGTCGTACGAATTTTTGAACAATGATTATTACCAATCTAATGAGATCAAGGTCACATCTTTATCTGTTCTGCTTTTTTGTTTACACAAACAGGAGATTGAAGAAATCGATACTGATGAGCATTACCAGCCCAAAACCCCTATCGGCATAATTAACATCAGCCTTATACAGGAGCTTTGAGCTGATCCTGCTGCTGTCCTTGTATCAACCGTCACCTGTCCGTATACTCTTTAAGAAGGCAACTCCTGGCACTTCGTCCCAGTTCATGCAGCAGCTGTGTATAATTTTATACCTTTGTTTTATTTTCAAGCGGAGTTCATGTGTTCAGTTGTTCCAATGTAAATTTCAACCACTTTTATAAGCATGAATATGGCCGTGACCATATGTAACTTGTGCGTTGAACACTGAAATGAGTGTGCTGGTGATGGGTGCGATGCTAATGAACACGCACATATGTAATGTCACTAGACCATAATAGCGAGCGATGCTGGGCTCGTCAATTTAACCCATAATAAGGGCAAGAAGAGTGCACATCTGTGGTCTCTAAATATTAGAAATTTTAGTAAATACGTACTCCCTCCGTCCTAAATTTCTTGTCTTAAATTTGTCTAGACATAGATGTACCTAATACTAAAATGTGACTTGATACGTTCGTATTTAGACAAATTTAACACAAGAATTTTGGGACGGAGGGAATACTATATAGTAGCAGGAAATATAAAAATTAACGAAATATGTATGTGGCAACCGTGTGGCAGATTGCAAAACTGCCACACCCATCCAGCGCCGCGAGATCCGACCCTCCCGATTTCCTTTGTTTTTTCGCACGTCCTCCCCGCCCGCCCCGATTTCCTGCCTTTCCCGCACGTCCTCTCTGCCCGTGCCTTTCTAATTTTCGTGATCATGCCCCGCTTTCCCGATTTTCAGGCAAAAATAATGCTTAGATTGGGATTTGATCTCTGGTCTGCAAGTAATCAAGAAAGGGAGCTAACCACCTCACCTATGACAATTGTTGAACAAGCTAAGGGAAATATTGTTTTTGACATGTTTTGCCTTTAATATGTTCGCACCGAAAAAAAATTGTTTCACCTATCAAACCTGGCACATAAACTTTTTCCGTGGTAAATTCTCCATCGCCACCACGATAAATGACGCACCACCAACATGACAACTTTTGTATACCACACGGTACATTATGTGCAAGTAGCATGGTCATAAGCACTGAAGGTGTGATAACTTTCGTGAAAGCATCGTGGTAACTTTGATCGTTGGGAAGAAATTTGTTAAACCGCCCCCCACCCCCCACCCCGGCAATTTCTGTAAATAGCACGATAACATTCACGCCACAGAGCTAATAATTTGGATACAAACAACATGGTAACTTTAATCATTGGGGAAGAAAAATGTGAAAAGATACCCGATAATTCATGTGTAAATAGACGGTAATATACGCAGTGCACATCTGATAACTGAGGTAGAAATACCATGGTAACTTTGATCATAGGGATGATTTGTTTTGAAAAGATATTTCGGTATCTTCTGTGTAAATAGCACGGTAGTATACCTCCCTCCCCTGGTATTTTTATGTGTAAATAGCATGAAAACGTGTGCACTACGATAACTAAACACCATGATAAGTTTTTGACCTGCGGGGGAAAATTTTGCTGAAACATACCCCCTTATAAATTTTGTCTAAATAGCATGATATTTTAAGCACTGCGGGCTTGAGAGGTTACCTAGAATCACCATGATAACATTTTGACCCGGAAAAAATTTGTTCAAAACATCCCTGATAATTTTTGTGTAAATAAAATGACAATATAAGCACTGCATAGCCGATAACTTACATATAAACATGATGGTAACTTTTTGCCAAAGAAAAACAAGTTGTTAAAAACATACACTCACCTAGCGGGGCCTCTTGGATGAACACACCACATGGTGTGTCACAAGAAAGTCACATAATGTTTAGTGTCATGAGGGGCGCACGTGCTCGTGGGTTGGCCCGAAAAAATGGCCCACTTTGACCCGCTGTAGGCGTGATAAGTTACGCAAAAACATCGTGGTATTTTTTGATGGAAAAAGCTACCGAAACACACCCATGTTTTTAGGTGGAAGTACCATGATAATATACAAACTGTAGACCCGGTAACTCATGTACAATCCCACATGGTAACTTTGACCGGAGGAGGTTGATGTATACATACCCTGATAACTTATGTGTAAGTACCACGGTATTTTACACATCAAAGACCTTATAACTTGTGTACAAAACACAGTGCTAACTTTGAAAGGGGTGTAGTTGTTGAAACATAGTACCTAGTAAGTTCTATATAAATAGCACGGTAACTTACGCAACACATGAATGATAACTTGCATACGAATACCATGGTAACTTTGACCTGAGGGGAAATCGTGGTAATTTTCTGTAATAACACAACTGTAAAAAAAGGGTTCAAAACAATTAGTTTCTTTAGTTTGAGCAACAAATACCTAAGGGTGAGTTGGTTGTGGTGGCGTGCTTTGGTGCCAGGGAGTTGTGGGTTCGAATTCCACATGCGCAATATTTTTTAATCATGTGGTACACGCGAAGAAGTGGTAGTTTTCTCGGGCATGGACGCACGAGATTTGCGGGAGAAGCAGGTTTCTCGGGCGAGCCTGCGGGCTCATTCAGGAGGAGGAGTGGTCGAAGGAAGGGGGGTCGTGTGGTACTTTGAAATGAAAGAAGTATAGGTGTGGCAGTTTGGCTTATATGGCACACATGTGCCAAATATCACAGTCCAAAAATTAATACAAACTGAGATATTTTGAATTTTAAATACAAAAAACTGAACTTATTGGATTAACAAAGAACATGTTCATCTAATGAACGTTTGCTATGGACAAATTGCCATGTTTAAGCGACGAAGTGTATTCTTTAAAAATATTGCCATGCGTTTGATGAGGACCAAATGGCTTTTAAGGTCGTTCGCTAGCAGCTCCCTCCAAGCGAACATTCGCCAATTAGTATTTCTGTTAACGAAACATAGCACCAATATTTAGTTCTTCACTAGCAAAAATGTTCGTGCGTTGCAACAAGAGAAAAGAAAGTTATATGCTCAAATGCCCTAGTAGAATAAGCATGCCTCAAGAACCCCACCCACACGAACCTTCTCCACGAGTGTTATATGCACACGTATCCATCCACACATGTGCCTCCTTCATCTACACTTTGTGCACGCCGCCCCAAGGCAATCGCCACTTCGTCCTTGTCAACCAAATATTGCCATGCGTTTGATGAGGGCCAAATGGCTTTAAGGTCGTTCGCTAGCAGCTCCCTCCAAGCGAACATTCGCCAATTAGTATTTCCGTTAACGAAACATAGCATCAATATTTAGTTCTTCACTAGCAAAAATGCTCGTGCGTTGCAACAAGAGAAAAGAAAGTTCTATGCTCAAATGCCCTAATAGAATAAGCATGCCTCAAGAACCCCACCCACACGAACCTTCTCCACGAGTGTTATATGCACACGTATCCATCCACACATGTGCCTCCTTCATCTGCACTTTGTGCACGCCCCAAGGCAACCGCCACTTCGTCCTTGTCAACCACGGGGACCGGTGTCGCTGGACTCAACCGGGATGACGTAAACTACAGTAGCTAGACGTGAACACCCACGTGTCCACATGTCTTCGTGCCGGCAGAAGACAACATGGACATGGCTAAGTTCCCTCATCCTCTTCTTCGGTGCCATATCCGCCGGGGCTGAAGGAGTCCTAGACTAGGGGGTCCTCGGGATGTCGGCCTATCTCACATGGGCCGGACTGTTGGACCGCACTTTATCTGGACCGAAGACCTTTTGTGCCTTGGTGTGTACTCAAGTTAAGGTGGAAGTTCCGACATTCCTTGATGTAACCGACTATATGTAAACCCTAATACCCCTGATGTCTATATAAACAAGGGAGTTTAGTCTGTGGAGGCTAGAGGAACAACCGCCATCCTATTAGTTTAGGGTTTAGTTCATCTAATCTCGTGGTAAATCAACTCTGTAATCCCCATATACACAAGCAATATAACGAGTAGGACGTAGGGTATTACCTCTTAGAGAGGGCCCGAACTTGGGAAATATCGTGTCCCGCGTCCCTTGTTCCCCATCGATCCAAGATCCATAGTTCGGGACCCCCCTACCCAAGATCCGCCGGTTTTAACACCGACATTGGTGCTTTTATTGAGAATTCCGATGTTGGGTCGCCGAAGGATTGATGGCTCGCCTGAATATCGAAGACGGCGCCAGTGCCGGGGGCGTCTTCGTCCCCAGGCAACTTTTTGCGTCCGACAACATCGTCCTGCATGTTGACTCGACCGATGATCTCAACCAGGTCGACATTTTCGCCTCTGAGCATCAGATCAGGTTTGGTAACTTTGAGTACGTCATCGACGTTCGGGGCGATCTGATCTTCACTAGCTTCTCAGCCTTACCTGCAACAACCATGATCTCCAAAGCATTGACTTCGGGGTCTCTCCCCGATCCGATCTCCAGATCGGCCCTTACCGCATTACTGGCTTCGAGCTCGGAAGCAACTCCTACGTCGAAGACCAGGAATCAACCCTGTCCGGACCTTCCCTCCTCACCGTGGAACCAACCTTGAGCCTTAATGGGAGTTCGACGTCAGAAGACGGGGAGTCAACCCCTGCCAGACTCGCCATCCCTTCTCCGGATCTAGCTCCAAGCCGTCATACATCCTTGGCATCCGAAGACCGGGAGTTGGTCTTGCGTATCAACGCCGAATATGTGAGGAGCATGGACCCTACGGATCTCTCGTCATTAAACAACCTACTTGTCCGGATTCATGCCATGGGCTCTCCAATGGCCAGCCCTCGGTTTACGAATAGATCGGGATCAAGCCCGACAGCAGGGAAATTGTTACCCCACCCATCACACACCTTCTCGCCACCATTGAAGAGTTGAGCGAAGGCTCACCGTCCCCAAAACTTAAAACAAAATATGTTCGGGTCAGCGACGACCTTGTCTAGGCCTCGAGCCGGGAATTTGGTTTTCATCCTGAAGAAAGCTTGGGGCTAGACCTCGATTCGGAGCGCGATCCCGAACCTACGTCTCATTACCCGGACAATTCGGCATCCGCACTCGGTGTACCGGGTGCCCTCGAGATACCCAACTTCGTCGCTAAAACCCCGGATACGCCACCGGCCGCAGCATACAGTTTTTTCCCACCCACCCACCACACGACACACACCCCAGATTCCTGAAGCCATGTCGCATGGGATTTGAAGTACGTTAAGCAGCAGCGGAGAAACAATCCATCACTACTGGGCCAGATTTCTCCTGGTGAAGAACAAGATGACAGATTGCTGTGATCAAGAAGCAATAGCAGCCTTTCGTTTCAACTGCCAGGATAAGGCTGTCTTGAACGCCTTAACCCGCCGCCATGTGGAAATCTTTCCGAGTTGTCGGACCTGGTTCATAAATATTGTGCCATGGAAAGCACCTGGAAGGCACAACAAATGCGGAATGAGTCAACCCACACCGAGCAACCAAGAAAATCTCAGGCAAAGCGCATATACTCATGACGGTCGCCCGAACACGAGCTCGCCGAAAAGAAGACTCGATCTCTCACAAGACCCAGGACAGTCTTGGAAGAGCTACTGGACAAACCATGCCCCATACACTCGGCCTTACTTAATACAAACCCAACCCACATGCTTCAAGCTTGTTGGGTGGTCAGGCAGGTGGCAAAGAGCGGCGAATCTATCCTCGGACTCATACCCCCCAGTAGAAGATCACCCTCATATGGCAAGGATGATGTCTCGGCGATCTACAAAACTTTCTCCTCAAACAATTAGAGAAAAAGGGCCCTTTGAGAGCTCGGCCAAGTCCACCAAGTCACAGCCGTAAACTCCTGGACTGACACATCAATTACTTTTGACGAGCAAGACAAACCAAGGGGCCGCTCCATCCGAGCACTTGCCGCATTAGTCCTCGACCCTATAGTGGACGACTTTAGACTCAAGGTGCTTATGGATGGAGGTAGCGGTTTAAACCTCATTTATGAGAATACCCTTGATAAAATGCAGTTCAATAGATCCTGAGTCGAGCAGAGCCGAACTACCTTTCGAGGAATTATCCCAGGCCGAGAGGCACGCTGCTCTGGACGCATCACCTCGGATGTAGTATTCGGCACTTCGGAGAACTACAGGTCCGAAGAGTTGCTCTTCCACATTGTGCCCTTCCATAGCGGATACCACGCCCTATTAGGACGTGAGGCATTCTCAAGATTTCAGGCTGTACCACATTACGGGTACATGAAACTAAAAATGCCAAGGCCCAATGGCGTGATTACAATCACGATCGATCTGAATAGAGCCCTTCGGGCAGAGAACAAACCAACATCTCCCGCCCTAGAAATGTTGTCTGAGGCCCTGGCACACGAGGAACTAACCACACTCCGCACAATGGTGGATCGGCATGATGCCACCCTCAGCAAGAGGCCCAAGTCCACATCCTTTATGCCAGCTAACGAGACCATTAAATTCCAAGTGCATCCAATGGACCCCAACAAAACAGCAACCATTGGAGCCCAGCTAGACCCCGCGACCGATGAGGTCTTACGTGCATTCCTATGTGAGAATTGAGACATATTCGCCTGGCATCCTTCGGATATGCCGGGAATCCCACGAAGACTAGTGGAGCACAACCTAAACATAACTAAAGGCTTCAAGCTAGTCAAACAAGCGCTTCAATGATTCTACGAACCCAAGCGTCAAGCTATGGGAGAAGAGCTAGCCAAATTAATTGAAGCCAGACTCATCAGATAAATAAAACACCCCGAGTGGTTGGCAAACCTGGTCATGGTGCCCAAAAAGGACAAATCATGGCGGCTATGCGTCGACTTTAAAGACCTCAATAAAGCCTTCCCGAATGATCCCTTCCCTCTACCTCGGATAGACCAGATTATCGACGCCACTGCCTGACATGACTCACTGTGCTTCGTCGATGCCTACTCTGGATACTGATACGTCTCCAACGTATCTATAATTTTTGATTGCTCCATGCTACTTTATCTACTGTTTTGGACTACATTGGGCTTTATTTTCCACTTTTATATTACTTTTGGGACTAACCTATTAACCGGAGGCCTAGCCCAGAATTGCTGTTTTTTGCCTTTTTTAGTGTTTCGAAGAAACGAAATATCAAATGGAGTCCAAACGGAATGAAACCTTCGGGAACGTGATTTTCTCATCAGATAAGATCCAGGAGACTTGGACCCTCCGTCAAGAAATCCACGAGGCGGTCACGGGGGTAGAGGGAGCGCCCCCCTGGGCGCGCCCCCCTACCTCGTGGGCCCCTCGAAGCTCCACCGACGTACTCCTTCCTCCTATATATACCTACATATCCCCGTACGATCAGAACAGGAGCCAAAAACCTAATTCCACCACCGCAACCTTCTGTATCCATGGGATCCCATCTTGGGGCCTGTTCCGGAGCTCCGCCGGAGGGGACATCCACCATGGAGGGCTTCTACATCAACACCATAGCCCCTCCGATGAAGTGTGATTAGTTTACTTCAGACCTTCGGGTCCATAGCTAGTAGCTAGATGGCTTCTTCTGTCTTTTTGGATCTCAATACAATGTTCTCCCCCTCTCCCGTGGAGATCTATTCGATGTAATCTTCTTTTTGCGGTTTGTTTGTTGAGACCGATGAATTGTGGGTTTATGATCCAGTATTATCTATGGAAATTATTTGATTCTTCTCTGAATTCTTTTATGTATGATTGAGTTATCTTTGCAAGTCTCTTCGAATTATCCTTTTTGGTTTGGCCAACTAGATTGGTAGTTCTTGCAATGGGAGAAGTGCTTAGCTTTGGGTTCAATCTTGCGGTGTCCTTACCCAGTGACAGAAAGGGTTGCAAGGCACGCATTGTATTGTTGCCATCGAGGATAACAAGATGGGTTTTTTTTATCATATTGCATGAATTTATCCCTCTACATCATGTCATCTTGCTTAAAGCGTTACTCTGTTTTTACTTAATACTCTAGATGCATGCTGGATTGTGGTCGATGAGTGGAGTAATAGTAGTAGATGCAGAATCGCTTTGATCTACTTGTCACGGACGTGATGCCTATATACATGATAATCGCCTAGATATACTCACAACTATGCTCAGTTCTGTCAATTGCTCAACAGTAATTTGTTCACCCATCGTAGAATACTTATGCTCTTGAGAGAAGCCACTAGTGAAACCTATGGCCCCCGGGTCTATTCTCACCTATGGCCCCCTTGCTGTACACACCTTTTGAGAGAGCCATACATGATTTGGAATTTGTTAGAATACTCTTTGTGCTTCACTTATATCTTTTGAGCGTGATAATTTTTGCTCTAGTACTTCACTTAGATCTTTTAGAGCACGGTGGTGGATTTGTTTTAAAGAAACTATTGATCTCTCATGCTTCACTTAGATTATTTTGAGAGTCGTTCATAGCATGGTAATTTGCTTAATGTTAATATACTTGGTGTTCAAAATATGTGAAACTTTCTTTTGAGTGTGTTGAATACTAAGATAAGTTTGATGCTTGATAATTGTTTTGAGATATGGAGGTGATAATATCAAAGTCGTGCTATTTGGGTGATTATGAATTTGAGAAATACTTGTGTTGAAGTATGCAAGTCCCGTAGCATGCACGTATGGTTAAAGTTGTGTAACAAATTTGAAACATGAAGTGTACATGGCTTGTGCATCCTTATGAGTGGCGGTCGGGGATGAGCGATGGTCTTTTCCTACCAATCTACCCCCCTAGGAGCATGCGCGTAGTACTTGAATTTTTTATGGCTTCTAAATTTTTGCAATAAGTATATGAGTTCTTTTGACTAATGTTGAGTCCATGGATTATACGCACTCTCACCTTTCCACCTTTGCTAGCCTCTTCGGTACTGTGCATTGCCCTTTCTCACCTTGAGATTTGGTGCAAACTTCGCCGGTGCATCCAAACCCCGTGATAAGATACGCTCTATCACACATAAACCTCCTTATATCTTCCTAAAAACAGCCACCATACCTACCTATCATGGCATTTCCATAGCCATTCCGAGATATATTGCCATGCAACTTCCACCATTATCATCATGACATACATTACTATTGTCATATTGCCATTGCATGATCATGTAGTTGACATCGTATTTGTGGCAAAGCCACCATGCATTATTTTTCATACATGTCACTCTTGATTCATTGCACCATCCCGGTACACCACCGGAGGCATTCATATAGAGTCATATCTTGTTCTAAGTTTCAAGTTGTAATCCTTATGTTGTAATCAATAGAAGTGTGATGATCATCATTTTTAGAGCATTGCCCCCCCAAAAAAGAAAGGCCAAAAAAATGAAAGGCCAAAAAAAAGAAAAAATAAATAAATAAAATAAAAAGGGCAATGCTACTATCTCTTTTTCCACACTTGTGCTTCAAACTAGCACCTTATTCCTCATGTAGTGAGTCTCATATATTGTGCTTCAAAGTAGCACCTTGTTCTTCATGTAGTGAGTCTCATAAGTTGTCTTTTTTTATACTAGTGGGAATTTTTCATTATAGAACTTGGCTTGTATATTCCTACAATGGGCTTCCTCAAATGCCCTAGGTCTTCGTGAGCAAGCAAGTTGGATGCACACCCACTAGTTTTTCTTTTGTTGAGCATTCATAGCTCTAGTGCATCCGTTGCATGGCAATCCCTACTCCTCATGTTGACATCAATTGATGGGCATCTCCATAGCCCGTTGATTAGCCTCGTCAATGTGAGACTTTCTCCTTTTTTGTCTTCTCCACACAATCCCCATCATCATATTCTAGTCCACCCATAGTGCTATATCCATGGCTCACGCTCATGTATTGCGTGAAGGTTGAAAAAGTTTGAGATTATTTAAGTACTTGGCTTGTCATCGGGGGTATAGAAGTTGGAACATCTTTGTGTGACAAAAATGAAGCATAGCCTAACTATATGATTTTGTAGGGATGAACTTTCTTTTGCCATGTTATTTTCAGTAGACATGATTGCTTTGATTAGTATGCTTGAAGTATTATTATTTTTGTGTCAATATGAACTTTTGTCTTGAATCTTTCGGATCTGAATATTCATATCACAATTAAGAAGATTTACATTGAAATTATGCCAAAGTATCACTCCGCATCAAAAATTCTTTTTTATCATTTACATACTCGAGGACGAGCAGGAATTAAGCTTGGGGATGCCTGATACGTCTCCAACGTATCTATAATTTTTGATTGCTCCATGCTACTTTATCTACTGTTTTGGACTATATTGGCCTTTATTTTCCACTTTTATATTACTTTTGGGACTAACCTATTAACCGGAGGCCCAGCCCAGAATTGCTGTTTTTTTGCCTTTTTCAGTGTTTCGAAGAAACGGAATATAAAACTGAGTCCAAACGGAATGAAACCTTCGGGAACGTGATTTTCTCATCAGATAAGATCCAGGAGACTTGGACCCTCCATCAAGAAAGCCACGAGGCGGTCACGAGGGTGGAGGGCGCGCCCCCCTGGGCGCCCCCCTACCTCGTGGGCCCCTCGAAGCTCCACCGACGTACTCCTTCCTCCTATATATACCTACGTATCCCCGTACAATCAGAACAGGAGCCAAAAACCTAATTCCACCACCGCAACCTTCTGTATCCACGAGATCCCATCTTGGGGCCTGTTCCGGAGCTCCGCCGGAGGGGGCATCCACCACGGAGGGCTTCTACATCAACACCATAGCCCCTCCGATGAAGTGTGAGTAGTTTACTTTAGACCTTCGGGTCCATAGCTAGTAGCTAGATGGCTTCTTCTCTCTTTTTGGATCTGAATACAATGTTCTCCCCCTCTCTCGTGGAGATCTATTCGATGTAATCTTCTTTTTGCGGTGTGTTTGTTGAGACCGATGAATTGTGGGTTTATGATCCAGTATCTATGGAAAATATTTGATTCTTCTCTGAATTCTTTTATGTATGATTGAGTTATCTTTGCAAGTCTCTTCGAATTATCCTTTTTGGTTTGGCCAACTAGATTGGTAGTTCTTGCAATGGGAGAAGTGCTTAGTTTTGGGTTCAATCTTGCAGTGTCCTTACCCAGTGACAGAAAGGGTTGCAAGGCACGTATTGTATTGTTGCCATCGAGGATAACAAGATGGTTTTTTTTATCATATTGCATGAATTTATCCCTCTACATCATGTCATCTTGCTTAAAGCGTTACTCTGTTTTTACTTAATACTCTAGATGCATGCTGGATAGCGGTCGATGAGTGGAGGAATAGTAGTAGATGCAGAATCGTTTCGATCTACTTGTCACGGACGTGATGCCTATATACATGATCATTGCCTAGATATACTCATAACTATGCTCAATTCTGTCAATTGCTCAACAGTAATTTGTTCACCCACCGTAGAATACTTATGCTCTTGAGAGAAGCCACTAGTGAAACCTATGGCCCCCGGGTCTATTCTCATCATATCAATCTCTATCACTTTATTTACTTGCTTTGTTTTTACTTTGCCTTTTACTTTTTACTTTGTATCTATCTATCAAAAATACCAAAAATATTATCTCTATCAGATCTCACTCTCGTAAGTGATCGTGAAGGGATTGACAACCCCTAAGCGTTGGTTGCGAGTTGCTATCGTTTTGTGTAGGTACGAGGGACTTGTGTGTGGTGTCCTACTGGATTGATACCTTGGTTGTCAAAAACTGAGGGAAATACTGACGCTACTTTGCTGCATCATCCTTTCCTCTTCAGGGAAATCCAACGCAGTGCTCAAGAGGTAGCAATAAGAATTTCTGGCGCCATTGCAGGGGAGGCTCACGCAAGCAAGTCAACCATACCAAGTACCCATCGCAATCCCTATCCCTCGCATTACATTATTTGCCATTTGCCTCTTGTTTTCCTCTCCCCCACTTCACCCTTGCCGTTTGATTTGCCCTCTCTTTCCCAATCTCCTCCTCTCTTTCCTGTTTGCCTTTTTCCCGTTGCCTTTCTGTTTGCTCGTGTGTTAGTTTGCTTGATTGTCGTCATGACTAGTCTCTTATCTTCTCCGTTATCTCCTGAGAATGAAGTTCTAAATTTTAAACAAAGGGAGGGAGAAAATCTGAAAGACGCTTGGTATAGAATTTGCAATGCTCAAAATAGATCTACCAGGAAGCAATCTACTTCAGTTCTTCTTCGTAATTTTTATGTAGGTGCTAATCCTTGGTATAGATATATACTTGATACCATTACTGGAGGGATTTTTCTGGGTAGCCATACTTTTGATTCTTATAATGCTTTAATAGATTTATTTGGCTCACCACCTCTTTTGATTAATGGAACTACGTTAACTCTGGAGCATGTTATGCAAAGACTTGAAATCATTTAGAATAAAGTTGCTACCATTGAGTCAATTGAAAATCTTGATAAAAAGATCCACAATCAAATTACCCAATATGGATCTAAGGTAGGAATGACTTTGAAAAATATCAAAGAAAAAGATCCCATAGTTAATGAGAAAATAAATCTAGACTCCACAAGAATCGATAAACTTGAGGGTATCATTACTAACTTGGGAACCGCTTTTTCTTTCGTGAAAAATACTCCAAGTTCGTCTACTAAAAATACTAAGCTCATTTATGTTCCTAAGAATAAGGGTGAATCTTCTAGTAAGGAAACTGCGGATCTTAAATCTATAAGCGTTCATCCCAATCTTTTTTCCATCATTAAGGAACCTTTTGCTATGAATGAATTTTTCGATCTTTTGCCTGAAAATTTGACAACTACTAAAAAGAAAGAAAATTCTAAAGGAGTTAGATGCCTCATTGAAGAATTGCGTACCAAAGATGGCAATACCTAGATCTATCTTTGCTTTTATGCCTAGCTAGGGGCGTTAAACGATAGCGCTTGTTGGGAGGCAACCCAATTTTATTTTGTGTTTTTTGTTTTTGATTATGTTTAGGAATAAATAATCCATCTAGCTTCTGTTTGGATGTGGTTTTATGTTTTAATTAGTGTTTGTGCCAAGTAGAACCTATAGGATAACCTACGATGATAGTTGATTTGATTCTGCTGAAAAACAGAAACTTTGCACGCACGAATTTAGTTATGATAAATCACAGGAACTTGATTTTGCGTTGATTCTTTTTGCTGCTGATCAATAAACAAATGTTCCAGGACTTCCTATTTTGGTAGAATTTTTAGAGTTCCAGAAGTCTGCGTTAGTTAAAGATTGCTACAGACTATTCTGTTTTTGACAGATTCTGTTTTTCGTGTGTTGTTTGCTTATTTTGATGAATCTATGGCTAGTAAAATAGTTTATAAACCATAGAGAAGTTGGAATACAGTAGGTTTAACACCAATATAAATAAAGAATGAGTTCATTACAGTACCTTGAAGTAGTCTTTTGTTTTCTTTCTCTAACAGAGCTCACGAGATTTCTGTTGAGTTTTGTGTTGTGAAGTTTTCAAGTTTTGGGTGAATTCTTCTGATGGATTATGGAACAAGGAGTGGCAAAAGCCTAAGCTTGGGGATGCCCATGGCACCCCCAAGATAATCCAAGGACACCAAAAAGTCAAAGCTTGGGGATGCCCCGGAAGGCATCCCCTCTTTCGTCCACTTCCATCGGTAATTTACTTGGAGCTATATTTTTATTCACCCACATGATATGTGTTTTGCTTGGAGCATCTTGTATTATTTGTGTCTTTGCTTGTTAGTTTACCACAATCATCCTTGCTGTACACACCTTTTGAGAGAGCCATACATGATTTGGAATTTGTTAGAATACTCTTTGTGCTTCACTTATATCTTTTGAGCGTGATAATTTTTGCTCTAGTACTTCACTTAGATTTTTCAGAGCATGGTGGTGGATTTGTTTTTAAAGAAACTATTGATCTCTCATGCTTCACTTAGATTATTTTGAGAGTCGTTGATTGCATGGTAATTTGCTTAATGTTAATATACTTGGTGTTAAAGATATGTGAAACTTTATTTTGAGTGTGTTGAATACTAAGATAAGTTTGATGCTTGATAATTGTTTTAAGATATGGAGGTGATAATATCAAAGTCGTGCTAGTTGGGTGATTATGAATTTGAGAAGTACTTGTGTTGAAGTATGCAAGTCCCGTAGCATGCATGTATGGTTAAAGTTGTGTAACAAATTTGAAACATGCAGTGTACCTGGCTTGTGCATCCTTATGAGTGGCGGTCGGGGACGAGCGATGGTCTTTTCCTACCAATCTATCCCCCTAGGAGCATGCGCGTAGTACTTGAATTTTTGATGGCTTCTAAATTTTTGCAATAAGTATATGAGTTCTTTTGACTAATGTTGAGTCCATGGATTATACACACTCTCACCTTTCCACCTTTGCTAGCCTCTTCGGTACCGTGCATTGCCCTTTCTCACCTTGAGAGTTGGTGCAAACTTCGCCGGTGCATCCAAACCCCGTGATACGATACGCTCTATCACACATAAACCTCCTTATATCTTCCTCAAAACAGCCACCATACCTACCTATCATGGCATTTCCATAGCCATTCCGAGATATATTGCCATGCAACTTCCACCATTATCATCATGACATACATTACTTTTGTCATATTGCCATTGCATGATCATGTAGTTGACATCGTATTTGTGGCAAAGCCACCATGCATTATTTTTCATACATGTCACTCCTGATTCATTGCACCATCCCGGTACACCACCGGAGGCATTCATATAGAGTCATATCTTGTTCTAAGTTTCGAGTTGTAACCCTTATGTTGTAATCAATAGAAGTGTGATGATCATCATTTTTAGAGCATTGCCCCCCCCAAAAAGAAAGGCCAAAAAAAAGAAAGGCCAAAAAAGAGAAAATAAATAAATAAAATAAAAAGGGCAATGCTACTATCTCTTTTTCCACACTTGTGCTTCAAAGTAGCACCTTGTTCCTCATGTAGGGAGTCTCATATATTGTGCTTCAAAGTAGCACCTTGTTCTTCATGTAGTGAGTCTCATAAATTGTCTTTTTTTATAATAGTGAGAATTTTTCATTATAGAACTTGGCTTGTATATTCCTACAATGAGCTTCCTCAAATGCCCTAGGTCTTCGTGAGCAAGCAAGTTGGATGCACACCCACTAGTTTTTCTTTTGTTGAGCATTCATAGCTCTAGTGCATCCGTTGCATGGAAATCCCTACTCCTCATGTTGACATCAATTGATGGGCATCTCCATAGACCGTTGATTAGCCTCGTCAATGTGAGACTTTCTCCTTTTTTGTCTTCTCCACACAATCCCCATCATCATATTCTAGTCCACCCATAGTGCTATATCCATGGCTCACGCTCATGTATCGCGTGAAGGTTGAAAAAGTTTGAGATTATTTATGTATGAAACAATTGCTTGGCTTGTCATCGGGGGTATAGAAGTTGGGAACATCTTTGTGTGACGAAAATGAATCATAGCCTAACTATATGATTTTGTAGGGATGAACTTTCTTTTGCCATGTTATTTTGAGAAGACATGATTGCTTTGATTAGTATGCTTGAAGTATTATTATTTTTGTGTCAATATGAACTTTTGTCTTGAATCTTTCGGATCTGAATCTTCATATCACAATTAAGAAGATTTACATTGAAATTATGCCAAAGTATCACTCCGCATCAAAAATTCTTTTTTTATCATTTACCTACTCGAGGACGAGCAGGAATTAAGCTTGGGGATGCCTGATACGTCTCCAACGTTTCTATAATTTTTGATTGCTCCATGCTACTTTATCTACTGTTTTGGACTATATTGGGATTTATTTTCCACTTTTATATTACTTTTGGGACTAACCTATTAACCGGTGGCCCAGCCCAGAATTGCTGTTTTCTGCCTTTTTCAGTGTTTCGAAGAAACGGAATATCAAACGGAGTCCAGACGGAATGAAACCTTCGGGAACGTGATTTTCTCATCAGATAAGATCCAGGAGACTTGGACCCTCCGTCAAGAAATCCACGAGGCGGTCACGAGGGTGGAGGGCGCGCCCCCCTGGGCGCGCCCCCTACCTTGTGGGCCCCTCGAAGCTCCACCAACGTACTCCTTCCTCCTATATATACCTACGTATCCCCGTACAATCAGAACAGGAGCCAAAAACCTAATTCCACCACCGCAACCTTCTGTATCCACAAGATCCCATCTTGGGGCCTGTTCCGAAGCTCCACCGGAGGGGGCATCCACCACAGAGGGCTTCTACATCAACACCATAGCCCCTCCGATGAAGTGTGAGTAGTTTACATCAGACCTTCGGGTCCATAGCTAGTAGCTAGATGGCTTCTTCTCTCTTTTTGGATCTCAGTACAATGTTCTCCCCCTCTCTCGTGGAGATCTATCCGATGTAATCTTCTTTTTGCGGTGTGTTTGTTGAGACCGATGAATTGTGGGTTTATGATCCAGTATTATCTATGGAAAATATTTGATTCATCTGTAAATTCTTTTATGTACGATTGAGTTATCTTTGCAAGTCTCTTCGAATTATCCTTTTTGGTTTGGCCAACTAGATTGGTAGTTCTTGCAATGGGAGAAGTGCTTAGCTTTGGGTTCAATCTTGCGGTGTCCTTACCCAGTGACAGAAAGGGTTGCAAGGCACGTATTGTATTGTTGCCATCGAGGATAACAAGATGGATTTTTTATCATATTGCATGAATTTATCCCTCTACATCATGTCATCTTGCATAAAACGTTACTCTGTTTTTACTTAATACTCTAGATGCATGCTGGATAGCGGTCGATGAGTGGAGTAATAGTAGTAGATGCAAAATCATTTCGATCTACTTGTCACAGACGTGATGCCTATATACATGATCATTGCCTAGATATACTCATAACTATGCTCAATTCTGTCAATTGCTCAACAGTAATTTGTTTACCCACCATAGAATACTTATGCTCTTGAGAGAAGCCACTAGTGAAACCTATGGCCCCTGGGTCTATTCTCATCATATCAATCTCTATCACTTTATTTATTTGCTTTGTTTTTACTTTGCCTTTTACTTTTTACTTTGCATCTATCTATCAAAAATACCAAAAATATTACTCTCGTAAGTGACCGTGAAGGGATTGACAACCAACTTGAGAGAAGCCACTAGTGACCGTGAAGGGATTGACAACCCCTAAGCGTTGGTTGCGAGTTGCTATCGTTTTGTGTAGGTACGAGGGACTTGTGCGTGGTCTCCTACTGGATTGATACCTTGGTTCTCAAAAACTGAGGGAAATACTTACGCTACTTTGCTGCATCATCCTCTCCTCTTCAGGGAAATCCAACACAGTGCTCAAGAGGTAGCAGATACCATCAAATCAATATGAAGGACTCCGACCAGGCAGCAAATGCCTTCATCACCCCCTACGGGCCCTACTTCAACACAATGCCTTTCGGATTGAAAAACGCAGGCGCCACATACCAACGCATGATTGAAACATGCCTAGAAAACCAAATCGGCAAGACAGTTGAAGCATACGTCGATGACGTTGTCATCAAAACCAAATTCGTCACCCAGCTGGTAAACGACCTCCGCCAGACCATCGAGAATTTGTGAGCCTACGATATACAGATCAACCGGGATAAATGCGTCTTCGGAGTTCCCGCCGGAAAACTGCCCGGATTCATTGTCTCCCATAGAGGAATAGAGGCCAATATGGCTAAAATCTGAGCCCTATCCTGGCTGGCAATACCCACAGAGCTTAAACATGTCCAGAAGCTGGTAGGTTGCGTTGCGGCTTTGAGCCGCTTCATCTCCCGTCTCGGAGAAAAAGCCCTGTCGCTCTACAGATTGCTCAAAAAGACCTACTAGCAAGCAATCCCATATTCACAGCACCCTGCATCGGTGAACCTATGCTACTATACATCTCGGCCACGAATCAGGTCGTGAGCGTGGTGCTCATGGTGGAGCGAGAGGCAGAAGGTCATAATTTCCGGGTCCAGAAACCCGTCTACTATGTATCGGAAGTACTTACTACGTGCAAATCCCGATATCCACACTATCAAAAATAGCCTACACAGTCTTTATGGCGTCCCGAAAACTTCGACACTACTTTCAAGACTATTCGGTCACGGTCGCATCCGAGGTACCCCTGAACGACATTATCAATAACAGGGATGCAACAGGCCGTATCGCCAAATGGGCCATCGAGCTCCTTCCCTTCGAAATTGTGTACAAGCAACGCCGAGCTATTAAATCTCAGGTACTCGCCGATTTTCTGGCTGAATGGACGGAGTCCAAACTCCCCCGGGCATATAGTACGTACACACACTGGACAATGTACTTTGACGGCTCCAAAATGTTAGCCAGACTAGGTGCTGGGGTAATCCTCATGTCCCCCATAGATGACACTATCTGGTACGTACTACAGATTATGTACACAAACTCCAACAACACCACCGAATATGAAGCCCTTTTGCATGGTCTTCGGATGGAGACGTCGATGGGCGTACAACGTCTCGAGGTACGGGGAGACTCCAACCTTGCTATCTCTCAGGTCAATGGCGAGTTCGACGCCAAAGACCCAAAAATGGCGCCATACCAAAACATCGGCTTAAAAATATCAGCTCGGTTCGAAGGGTCAGAATTCCACCATGTCTCTAGAGACAATAACCATGCTGCGGACGTCCTTGCCTGCATGGGCGCCAAGCGCGACCCAGTGCCAAAGAACACCTTTTTAGAATGGCTCTTCAAGCCATCCGTTTTATGGCAGGATGGGAATAAGGATTCGGCCACCGATGACCCCACTCAAATCACCCCTCCGGCCATTGAGCCAGACGAGGGCATGATCGGCGGCTCGGCATAGGAGGAAACACCTTTGGCTCATGAAGTCATGGCAGTATTTGCACCATGGACTGAGCCCTTCCTGGCCTACTTTTTACAAAAGGAACTCCTTAACGATCACACCGGTGCGTGACGCATAGTTCGGCCCTCTAAAGCCTATAAGGTCCACGACGGTGAGCTGTACAGGAAGAGCACCACTGGAGTTCTACAGAGGTGCATATCGGAAGAAGAGTGGCAACAACTTTTGGACGAAATACACGCTAGCATGAGCAGCCATCACGCGGCAGCTTGGGCCCTGTTAAGCAAGGCTTTCCGAGCAGGGCTTTTCTAGCCCACCTCTCACGCGGACGCCCGTAGCTTAGTCTAACATTGTGTGGGATGCCAGTTTTTCGCAAATCAAAGCCATATGCCTACACGGCTCTCCGGACTATACCAATCACCTGGCCCTTCGCATTTTGGGGGCTGGATATGGTCAGACCACTTAAAAGGGGGACCAAGAAAAAGAAATACCTACTAGTCATGGTCGACAAGTTCACTGAATGGATTGAAGTAAAACCGGTAACTTCAGAAAAGTCCAGACCAGTCATCTACTTCGTATCTGGTGTGGTGCACCGTTATGGTGTCCCCCACATTATAATCACAGATAACGGATCTAATTTCACGACCCAGGAAGTTAAAGACTAGTGAGGTAACATGGGCATCAAGATCGACTACGCTTCAGTGTATCACCCACAGAGCAATGGACAATTCGAACGGGCCAACGGACTAATCATGAGCGGCATTAAGCCCTGCCTAGTCCGTTCCCTCCGTCACTGGGTGGAGGAGCTCGACTCCGTATTATGGGGATTGCGTACTACCCCTAAACGATCAACATGATATACACCTTTCTTCATGGTGTATGGCGTAGAGGCAGTCCTCCCATGTGATATCATTCACGACACTCCTAGAATTCACATGTATGAGGAAAAGAAAGCCGAATTGGATCGGCGGGACGGCCTGGACACCTTAGAAGAAGAGTGCGATGTGGCTCGGGCTTGCTCTACATTCTACCAGCAGCATGCTCGATGCTACTATAGCAGGGAGGTTCGAGCGAAGGCATGCAACATCGGTGACCTTGTCCTTCGTCTCCATGAGAAGCAAAAGAACAAGCTCTTGCCGAAATGGGAAGGCCCTTTCATAATCGACGAAGTACTAGCAGGAGGGACATATCATATTCGCAATCCAGCCGATGATCGCCTCGAACCAAACCCCCGGAACGCAGCTCGGCTTCACCGCTTCTACGGCTAGTATGGCCACGTCAGTCCCACTAGCCTTTTTTTCTTTACTATATCTTTCCTTTTCCTTTACTTCTGTGGAGGCAGCACCTCTCGGGCTCTGTCCGGATAAACCGAACTGTGTTTAGACCCCTTTTGCCATACATTTTAAAATGTAATGCCCAGGCTTACCTGGGGGCTCCATTCAATCAGCCAATCAATATAACCTTTTTTGCATATATTATTCTTGCATTTTCCCGAATAATCTTACGCCATCATATGCACCGATTTGACTTAAGTTTTTGCCAAGATGGGTTGCCTGGATCCTGTGTTTACCCCCTACGTTCCCGATTGTTCAGCTAGGGTCTAAAGGGGGCACCTCTGCAATTGCTACAGCCAGGTCAACCGAGTACGTACCTCAGCCGATTGCTATTGACCATTATCCGCATACTCTAGGTATCCGAGCACTACATTTCTTTTTTACAAGATGAACCCGAAGAAAGGAACCTCTAAAGGAACTATTTTCTTCGGTAGATGTTTCTTACATGTAAAAGTAATATAACATAACTCTCCGCACACATTTTTGTTTGTTCGAACCAAATGGTCGGATTGCCTAGTTACCGAAAGTGATTTCCTGTTACCTCAGGTCACATAGTACAGAACACTCCTCGGCTGCTGGCCGGGGAGACTAAAGCCGATGGCCGTTTAAGACATCGTTTTACAGTACGGATCAAGAAAGTTTGATGTAAAGTACATAGTTACATAGAATCAAACACCTCACTCTTTTTCCACATCGTCTATTAGGCTATCTAGGACATAGTACTGTTGGGAGTATTGAGCTGCGGGCATCACTTGGTCGTACACCAAATGAAGTGGAATTTCTTGCCCATCCAGTCCTACCGGTCCCACACGTGCCATCCGCTCCGGCACAAGTTTGATGAATCGGGTCTTCACCATAGCCCATGCTTCTCACGCCCCTCCCGACAGGCTGATATCTTCCATAACTCAAAGCGTCACGGAGCTCCTTTGAAACGATCAGCCAGTTCGGCCATATTTTCTGGTGCCACCTCGGTCAGCCATATGCCTTGACCATGTTCTTCATGGCTTTTCAAGCCTTCTCATGAATAACACACAACTCCTTTACGAGATTACTGCCAAAGAACTGGTCATCTCCGGCCCGACCTGTGAAGAGACCTATCAGAGAGAAGGGATGTCCATTACACTCAGACATCACGACCGTATACATACCAAAGCTTATAAATTACTTACTAAACATGCCACTTTTCAATTTCTAGTTCTCTTCCAACGCCTGTTTTAATTGAATCTTCATACTCTCCAGTTCTTTGGCCTATTGTTGGTTTTCCACCATCAACTTGTTGTTCTCTTCATGGCTTCATTTCCGAACCTGAGTACCAGCTTCATATTGTGACTCGGCATACCGCTGGGACTCTTTGGCAGCATCCAGGTCCTTTTGCTGTTGACCTATGTATTCGGCTGCTATAAAGAAGGCCGGTGTTAAACATGGCACAATGGTTTATTAATGCTTGTTTAAAGCTTTCCCTCACCATGGGCCTCGCTGGTGAACTTCTTCACCACCTCTAATTTGGCTCTCGCATTAGCTAATTGTGTTCGGCTCAAGACAAGGTCTTCGGGCAGTTTCTTGTGCTGGTCCTTTAAAGCCCGCGACAACAAGAAAAATCAATATTCACAGACCCTTAACTCTGCTGTCCCGCCCGAATCAAGGCTCGGGGGCTACTGGTTTATCATTTATATTCGGTTGTCAGAACCCATCTCTTACCTGCATATTGACCGACAGAAGGTTGGCAATCCCCTCAAGACCTGTTCGGGCCGCTCCGAGGTATGCGTCAACTGAATTTAAAGCGTTAAACTCTCGGTCGGAAAGGGCGACATGGCGCAGGGATTCCTTCCGTCGCCAATGATTCATCACGCTTTCAACTTCAAAATTGGTGACCAAGACATCATCAGGATCTTCTAAAGGCTGTCCTATAGTGGAATTCCCCGCATCGACCTCTGCCCATACTTAGCGTCATCAAGTGCGCCCGGACACCCCCTCGATGTCTTAGGACGGTTGAGGTGGTACTTTTTCCTACAGACACAGATTGAATGTCAATGGAGCCCTGCAGTGATGAGGCCACTAATAAACTGATGGAAATTATGCTACCTTTTTCCCGAAGACATGTTTGGCGTAGCTCCCGTGGTCGCTTTTCGCTTGGAGGCCCCTTTGTTGGATGGAATTGATGCCGCCCCCGTCGGTGTTCGGCGTGAGGTACGACGACCCTTGGGAGTAAAAGCGTGAGTCGAACACCTTATTTGAGAGGAGGCCTTCTTGCTACTTATGATGGAAGACGGGAGAAGTCCAGGGTGATCAGCTATAGTAGCCATCTTGGAACCATCAAGGCTTTCCTGAAAGAAAACCCCGTCCTCAAATTCGATGGACACCTCTGGGTCCTAGTGAAATCCCGGGTCATCGTCACAGGAGTGGTCCTCTGGTTGAGGAGAAGGGCAGCTGATGCCTTCAACCTGGCGTCTCCAGCTCTGTTGGAAAAAATGGTTGAGCCGATCAATATTCTGACATAATATCTGAACTATGTATGCAAGTTTAAACTTACCCATTCGACGGGGTTATAGCTCGAGTAGCCTTCCCAGTTTCTCGGGCAGGCCAACTCTTCTTCCTCGCCTTTGAATAGGTCCGCCAATATGCTAGACATTGCTTTTGAGCTGTCCGGCCCTGCCGCTTGTAGCGGGACGCGTCACTCGTCCCATTGTAGCACCATAGAGGGAGCACCCTTTGCTGGAGAGGTTGCACGCTTTGATTGATTGCTGCAGCCATTACGTCAACCATGGTTAATCTACTGTAGGCCAGCACCCTTACATTTGCGGCTAGGCACCGCACCTTGGAAGACTCTCCTTGAGAAGGGCTTTTGGGCCGCCAGTTAAGTTGCTTCTTTAACGAAGCGCCCGAATACTCGGGCAGACCTCTCCGAGCGGGTTCAAACAGGAGGACATCTTCGATATAAAACCACTCCGAAGACCATTCTTCCGAATCTTTCTTTGGAGTTCCAATGGGATATCCAGTGCCAGCTATATGACACACTTCGGCTCTGCCTACTTCAAACATTGACCTCCCGTGGATGCAAGGAACGAGGCAGAAGTACTTCCTCCATAACTCAAAATGGGCCTCGCAACCCAGAAACATCTCGCAGAGGGCGACAAAGCCAGAAATATGAAGAATTGATCCAGGGGTAAGGTGGTGGATTTGGATCCCGTAAAACTCTAGCAGGTTGTCGGCGTTCTGGGAACGGGGGTCCCCAGACTTGCTGTCGGATATCGGGATCCGGCAAAACCCTTAAGGTTCGAACTCTGGGGTGCGCACGAAGATCTTCTCCCTACCAAAACACGCCCACAACCTCGCCGCGATTCTAAGCTAGCACGATGAACAACACAAGAGACACGAGGTTTATACTGGTTCGGGCCACCATTGTGGTGTAATACCCTAATCCAGTGTGTGGTGTGGTGGATTGCCTCTTAGGCTGATGATGAACAGTATAGAGGAAGAACAGCCTCGCGAGGGGTGTTCTTGTGGTGGTGCGGTGTTCTACTTAGGAAGGATTCGATCCCCTCCTATTGTGGTGGCTAGCTCTATTTATAGAGGCCTTGGTCCTCTTCCCAAATATTGAGCGGGCAGGAAGCCAACAACAACCATTTTGAAAGGGGATAGCTAGTACAAGCTATCTTGACTAAAGGTGGTCTTCGACTGCCAAAGGCACTGGCGACGACGCCGTCTTGGGTTCCACGGTGACCTCAGTCCTACCGTCCTGCTAGTCTTGGTCTCGTTGCACAGATATGGAAACCTTTGCTTGATGCCTCGGTACTCCGCGCCTGCGCTTGCACCCTTTGCACCAAAGTGGAAATGAGGACACTGCGCAAGCTGGCGCCCGACTGGTCTTGATTGTCATGGCTTGCATCATGAGAACCTCGCGAGGTACCCCTTGCCTTGATCTCTCCGCCTCCTCGCGAGCCTGCCTGGTGAGGCCGCCCCTGAGGAGGCCTTGTGTCGTCTGTCCCGCGAGGCTTGGCCCCTCGCGAGGGTCTTGAGCTTGGGTTGATGAAGATGGTCCGTACTTGGCCGCTGGTGAGCCACGTTGCAGGCCGCAGGCAGGCAAGTCTGGGGACCCCCGTTCCGAGGACGCCGACAGTAGCCCCCGGGCCCAAGGCGTGCTCGGACTTGGCTAAGCAGCGAAGCCAAAGGGCAAGTGTGGAGCGCCGCGGGCCCCAGCAGCCTGTGGCCTTGGTCGACGCATGGCGATTGATTGTACGTGGGCGTCTCCACTTCCCCACACTCCCCCAATATCCGCCTGGCTAGGCGGCCACGAAGCTTTACACAGTTATTTCCCCTTCGCTGCCCGCGTGCTTCCTGTTGCCCTTTCTTCCTCGAGCCTCTATTTCCGCTCCCAATCTGATTTGAGTTATTCTCCCACCATTGTCATGGCGCCAACTAGCAAGGAGAAAGGGAAGAAGCTCTTGCCCTCATCCAGTTCGCCTCCGGCAATTGAGCCCGCCGTTGGCCGGTCGCTGGTGCTCAATCTGGAAGCCTTGGGCAAGGTCCGCTCCGCGCTTGCCTCCAGCTTTAACGAGTGCGGAAAGACGATGGCTTGGCCTGCGTCCCATGCCTCCGTCGACAGGATCATCATGGAGGTTCGATTCTTCGCCGACGCCCTGTGGGCCGACCTGGTTCCTCCTTTCTCCCGCTTTTTCAATGCGGTGCTTTCCCACTGTCAGATCCATATGATGCATCTTGACCCTAAATCGGTTACCCTTCTTGCTGTCTTCGCCTTTGTCTATGAAGCCATGGTGGGCATTGCTCCTGACTGACCCCTTGCAGTACTCGGGGTGCGTGAGCTTCCATGCCGTGGCAGAGATGGCCGCTTCGGGGATTGATTTTGGCCTTCCGCCTTCCTCGAGTGGGTTCTGGACGTGGTGGCTGTATGTGGATGTCGGAGTGCCCAGCCCCCTGCTCTCGCCTCTGACATTGCCTGCTATCCCCAATCCGGGCTGGGGCCACGAGAGGCTCGTGAGCCCCCAACTCTCCTTCGTTTGGCGCCAACTGGAGAGGTTGAGAGAGCTCGGCGTGACTGCGCCCCGGGTGGTGAAGGAGTTCCTCCAGTGTCAAATTGCTCCTCTCCAGCGCCACTCCCGACCGATGTGGGCCCTGACTGGATATTAGGACCGCATGAGGCTCTAGGAGACGGAGCTGGCGCCCAAAACGCTGAAGAAGGTGCTTGTGGTCTTGACTGGCCACCCCTCCCCGGGCGACATTCGGCACGGGGGTAGCCTCCTGTATCTCTGCTCGGGCGGGGCTGAGTTTGCGAGACAGATGCCTCACTTCGATGAATGGGGGTTGCGCCCGGCTGGTCTTGTGGGGCCTCACGAGAATCCTATCGCCATGTCTCCCTTCCCCGTCGCCAACACCGATCTTGCCCCAGGAGCGGGTGCAGGGAGGCAAGCATCGCTTGAGGCGGGAGGCTCTGGTATCGCGGCGCAGACGCCGCACGGGGCTCCCGAAGCGTCATCCTTCGGAGCTTGTGAAGCCCTCCCTGAGGCGGTCGTTGATGCGGGGATGCAACCCGCGGCTCCCGAGGCCGGAACCCCCGAGGCCTCGGCAGGCAATCAGGAAGTGGTGCCTGATCGCTCCTCGCAGCTTGGCACCCCTGAGGTTGGCTGCCTGGGCGCTTCTTCATCCGCGCCACGCGTTGGTACACACGTTGAGCGCCTGGGTCGGTTCCGCGTGGACTTCTCCGCCCTCCGCAAGAGGAAGGAGTCTTCGAGATGCAGTGGGCGCCCCTTCCGACTGTTGAAGCACAAGAAGTACTTTGCCATAGATGAGTAAGTACCTCGTTTTTGCAATTCCTCAATCGCTGCTCCCTTTCCTGACCGTGGCCTTTCAGGATCCCTCCTGCCAAGCCTGCGGAGTCTCCCAAGAAGCAACTTCCTTCGGCCTCGCCTTCATTGCTGGCCTTGAGCATCCCGAGATTGTGTGCTGCTCCTGATGCGGGCTCAGTCGGAGAAGCAGGGCTGCCCGCAGGGTGTCTGGAGCCTGCGCCCTTGCCGCCTTTCCTTCGCGACCTTGCCTGTGCTGTGACCAGCCTGCCCCAGGCTCCTCCTCTGATTGTGGACGGCGAGTAGTTGGCGTCGGTCCTTGGCTCTTCTTCTGGAGATGTATCTGCGCTGGTCAGGGTCCCCTGCGGGGCCCGTCCGGCACTCATGGGGGCGCCAACCCCTAGCCCCATGCCGACAGGGGGTGAACCGCTTCAAGGCCCGCCGACAGCGCCGGTGACGGAGGATGACATTGATATCATGCTCGAGCATGCGAGGGAGCGAAGTGCTGTTCGCCAAGAGTTCCTTCGGAGGGTGATGAACGCGATGGACCAGCTTGGTGGAGAGCTTGCGGACGTGGACGCGTGTCTTGAAGCTGAAGGCCTGCGGCTGATTGAGGAGCAGCGCAAGCTGAAGGTGGCAGTCAACCTCGCGCGTCACCAGCGCGAGCTTGACAACGCAAAGGCCGAAGCATCCCTTGCAGCCTCGCGAAAGGCCTGCTCCTGAGTTATTGAGGAGGCTCGGGAAGCAGATCGTCGATGTGAGGTCGTGGAGAAGCGCGCGTGGGAGCTCCAAACCTGGAGCACTTCCTTGGAGCAGCAGGTGGAGCTGCGTCAGGCCGCCCTTGCATCGCTGAAGGGGACGCATGTCGAGGAGGAGGAGCTCCGGAGGCGCGAGGAAGTGCTGACGCTAGAGGCTGCTGAGCGCAATCTTGACCTTGAGCGGTTGGAGACGAGGGAGCGCCAGGTTACCCAAGCGGAGGACAAGGTTGGCGCACGCGAGGCTCGAATCCAGGAGGAGATCGACCCCCGCGTGGCGGAAGCCCGCGCAGATCTTGAGCGCAGGTATAACCAGAGGCTGGAGCTGATTAAAGCCGAGGCTGAAGGCAGGACTGCCACTCTCAGGTCCAAGCTGACTGAAACGACGCAGCGCGCGGAGGCCACCGCAGCCGCCCTGGTTTCGGCGCAAACTGAGTTGGCCTCCACCCGTGCCGAGCTGCTTCTTTTTCAACAGTGGGTCAACGACGCCGAGTCCATTGCATGGCAGAACAGAGAAGAAATTCTTCAACGGCAGACGCTAGAGCACATGCACGGCCCCATGCTCCAAGAGCTCAGGAACAGGCGCAACACGGCCCTAGGCCATCCTCACGTGACCAACTATGCCGGCCATCTCCAATTCTTCACTGATGTGGTGACGCACTTGGAGAACTGCTCCGAGAGAGCTTGCCAGCTTGTCGAGGAGAGGAGCCGCGGCCTTCTCGGGCGTGCATTCTCCCGCGTCTTCAGCCATCTGCAGAACGCAGATGCCCACTTCGACTTCGACGCCGCCATCGCCCCAGTGGCTGAGGCCATCCAGGGCAACTGGGCGTGGTGGGTGGAGGACAACGTGGATGCGCTTGTTAGGGCCTTTGCTTCTGACAACGACGGGGTGATAGTTGCCATGGATGAAGGTGATGTAGTGAATGGTGGTGAAGATGACGCCAATGATGGCGATGGTGGCGCCAATGACAGTGACAGCGGCGCCAGTGATGCCTCCGGAGGCGACAAAGAGGATGCGGTAAGCGATATGTCTGACTGATCCTATGTCCCCCTGCTGTTTATCCTGCACACAAAAAACTCGGGCGCGGCCCTGAAGGTTGTAAGAGCATTTTGGGAGGGGGGCCCCTCATGTAAAAAGGATTGTTGTCCACAAGTTTTTAGGAGCGATGCTGAATGCGTGCCTGCATGATGTTACGGGTCCTGCGATGAGTTAGTTGCTATGGTTTACCTTTTCCCGGGCAAGCCTTGAGTAGGTTTGCGAGGCTGTGATCCTCCAAGGGTCCTCTGGGGGACCTGCTGACCACGTGGTGAGAGCCTTGTGAGAGCGAGTGCTGGCCGCGGGACGGCATGCGCGCGTGCGCTTGGCCCAGCCCTACCCGCGAGAGGCTCGCAAGGGGGAGACAGTCGGTGCGAATTCCAAACCAGGGCAGAAACCAGAACACAAGAAATCACACGAATGAGACAAGACACCCCCCCCGCACATACGCAAATGCAAATTCAATTCAACTTAAATCTGAAGCAAGGAAGCTCAACCCCTGAAAGGGAGGCAAAAAGCAAAAGGCCGCGTCTGGCACCTAGTCTAGTCTTCGACGTCTTCTCACCTGCGTGGAGCTAAGTGCTGCCACTGGGCGTGGGGGGGGGGGGGGGGGAGCCCCCGAGGCCCGAGGGCGGCTCTCTGGAGACTTTGGGGCATGTATAGCCCCAACTCATTATTACTTGAGAGTGTCACAGGCGACGAGCTTCACAGGCAATAGGCCTTCTTCACAAGTACCGACCTTGCTTCATATTGCCAGATGAGGGCCCCGCCTTGCGCCACCCTCGACCGCCATTGATGGCGACCGGAAACCAAGGACGACGCCAATGGGGTAAAGGGGACGCGAGCGATTCCCCCGACGACCACGGGTCTTCTGCCGGGGGAAGGCTTTGCAGCACCCCCCGACAGAGGGCCTACCTTCGGGAAACACCTTGCTCCATGCGCCGCGGGAAGGGGCCTGGCTCCCGGCCCCTCTCCTGCAGCCCCCAGTGTGCTCCTCCTGGCGGAAGGGATGCTACTGAGCTGGGGTAGCCTTCCGCTGTAGTGAGCTGGACTTCCTGCGACCCATGGTTAGCATAAGCTTGCTCCTGAGGAATTAGCGATACCCGATAGCTGCTGCCGCCAGCGCGGTTGGTGAGGCATCCTTGAGGCTCCTGAAGAGGCTCGGCTTCCGGCGTCTCTTCCTCCCAGCCTGGCCCGAGAAACGAGCCATGGTTGTCTTCCAGTGCGTACTCCCGATCCACCATGTGGGGCACGTAAGCCTCCGAGGTCACCGCCCTAAAGACTTCACTATAGTGCCCCATGCTCCATGCGGCTTGGCCCAACGCGCCGTCTTGGGGGTGATAGGGCGGCGGCCCGCCCGGGCCGTAGGCGGTGATGCGCAAGCCCTCGCTCACTGAAGGTGGTGCTGGTGCAGCTTGACGCCCGGTGCCGATGGATGAGCTGATGTTGATGAAGCCTTGGGGCACGCCTGAGGGCGCATGGGCACGGACGGGCCCGCCGTATGATCCGCCCGGAGCCTGGGATGGAAGCTGGACGCAAAAAGGAGGCGCCCATGAAGCTGCGGCATCCAGGAGCTCGGCAACACGCTCCAGCAGCACGTCTCGGCCGCTCTCTTGCAACCTGCACCGCAGCAGCTCCCGAGCCACAGTGAGCATGGCCCTCATGTTCGCTTGTTCCTGTCGGGTGTGCGGCGCCATGGCTACGACGTGATTTGAGGCCCTTGCGGCCGATTGCACCTGTCATGGAGTGAGGGCAGGCTGTGCTTGACCGCGTCGCCCATGCCCCGCAGCATTTTGCAGAGCACTGGCTGCCTGAGGTGCGGGGTTGGGGTCACCTTGGGCAGGCGGCACGACATGGGCTGGCCATGCCACCCAGCGGTCGGCGTTGGTCGTCGGGTCGCCGGACATGGATGCGATGAAGCAGTGGAATGCATATCGGCAGAAACAAGATTTTGGCGCACCCCTACCTGGCGCGCCAAATGTCAGATATCGGGTTCCGGCAAAACCCTTAAGGTTCGAACTCTGGGGTGCACACGAAGATCTACTCCCTACCAAAACAAGCCCACAACCTCGCCGCGATTCTAAGCTAGCACGATGAACAACACAAGAGACACGAGGTATATACTGGTTCGGGCCACTGTTGTGGTGTAATACCCTAATCCAGTGTGTGGTGTGGTGGATTGCCTCTTGGGCTGATGATGAACAGTACAGAGGAAGAACAACCTCGCGAGGGGTGTTCTTGTGGTGGTGCGGTGTTCTACTTAGGAAGGATTCGGTCCCCTCCTATTGTGGTGGCTAGCTCTATTTATAGAGGCCCTGGTCCTCTTCCCAAATATTGAGCAGGAAGGAAGCCAACAACGGCCATTTTGAAAGGGGACAACTAGTGCAAGCTATCCTGACTAAAGGTGGTCTTTGACTGCCAAAGGCACTGGCGACGATGCCGTCTTGGGCTCCACGATGACCTCCATCCTGCCGTCCTACTGGTCTAGGTCTCGTTGCACAAATATGGAAAGCTTTGCTTGATGCCTCGGTGCTCCGCGCCTGCGCTTGCCCCCTTTGCACCAAAGAGGAAACGAGGACACTGCGCAAGCTGGCGCCCGCCTGGCGCCCGCCTGGTCTTGATCGTCATGGCTTGCGTCATGAGCACCTCATGAGGTACCCCTTGCCTTGATCTCCCCGCCTCCTCGCGAGCCTGCCTGGTGAGGCCGTCCCTGAGGAGGCCTTGTGTCGTCCGTTCCACGAGGCTTGGCCCCTTGCGAGGGTCTCGAGCTTGGGTTCATGAATATGGGCCGTACTGGGCCATTGCTGAGCCACGCTACAGGTCGCACGTAGGCAAGTCTGGGGACCCCCGTTCCCAGGATGCCGACACTTGCCTGCCTGCGGCCTGTTGCATGGCTCAACAAATGGCCCAATACGGCCCGCCTTCATCAACCAAACACTTAAGACCCTCGCGAGGGGCCAAGCCTCGCGGGGCAGACGGTGCAAGGCCTCCTTAGGAGCGGCCTCACCAGGCAGGCTCGCGAGGAGGCGGAGAGATCAAGGCAAGGGGTACCTCGCGAGGTGCTCATGACGCAAGCCATGATGATCAAGACCAGGCGGGCGCCAGCCAGCGCAGTGTCCTCGTTTCCTCTTTGGTGCAAAGGGGGCGAGCTCAGGTGTGGAGTACCGAGGCATCAGGCAAAGGTTTCCATATCGGTGCAACGAGACCAAGACCAGCTGAGCGACAGGAAGGAGGTCACCATGGAGCCCAAGACGGCGTCATCACCAGCACCTTTGGCAGACGAAGACCACCTTTAGTCAGGATAGCTTATACTAGCTGTCCCCTTTCAAAATGGCCGTTGTTGGATCCCTTCATGCTCAATATTTGGGAAGAGGACAAGGGCCTCTATAAATAGAGATAGCTAACACAGTCGAAAGGGAGATCCGAACCCAACCCATCTACACACCACCACAAGAACACCTCTCCTCGCGAGGCTGTTCTTCCTCAGTACGGTTCATCATCAGGCCAAGAGGCAATCCACCACACCACACATTGGATTAGGGTATTACACCACAACGGTGGCCTAAACTAGTATAAACCTTGTGTTTCTTGTGTTGTTCATCGATCAAGCTTAGCAATCACTGCGAGGCTGAGGGCGTGTTTCCGTAGGGAGAAGATCTTCGCGCGCACCCCAGTGTTCGAACCTTAAGGGTTTTGCCGGAACCCAATATCCGAAATTTGGCGCGCCAGATAGGGGTGCGCCGAAATCTTCTTTCCACTGGTCTGCGTTCCATCGCTTCGTCGTATCCATGGCATACACTCGCCGAGCCCGCGCCGAGCGCCGGGCTGCTCTCGCCGCGCGCGTCGCCCAGACGGCTCCCGTCGGCGGGCCTCCTCGTCGTTCTCCGTCGCCTTCCACCAACGCCGCCACCGGCCCGACGGGGAACGAGCATCAGGCATCTTCACTGCATCCCTCGGTGCGGCGGGAAAGCCGCACTGCTACTCCGTCGCTGACCCCAGCTAGTTCGTCGTCTCATGCTAGTCGCGCCCCCAGGGACGCATAGGCTGCGCTGCTCCTGGCATGTGACCTCCTGCACTACCGCCCCGTCGACGACCTCTACAAAGAGTGGCTCGCTCGCATCACCGAGCTCGTCAGCGCCGCAGGGGGCTCTCCCGCTCCGTCCCTCTCACTGCCTCGCCCTCCGTCAGGCATGGGCGACATGGCTCAGGGAGCACCTCTGCCACCTCCGCCCCAAGACGGCACCCTGGCTCCAAGATGCGCGGCCCCTGGACGTGACCCACCGCATCCAGCGGCCGCGCGACAAGAAAGAAGCTGCCAAGAAATCCCTCGACCTCAAGAAGGTGCTCCCATGCTTCCTGCACCAGCACGACAAGATCGTATCCCTGCTTCGGTGCATCAGGACCCCACGTTGCCCTTGGCGGCAGTGCGCGGGCACCATCAGGAGCAAGCCCCGCGTCTACAAAGGGCTCCGGTGGCCACAGCAGGTTGCTACGCCTTCACCACCGAGCTGCGTAGCGTCGCCTACCTCGACAAATTCAAGCTGGACCTGCCTCCTCGCTACTACGGCACAGCCGACCCCGCGGAGTTCCTGCAGCACTATGAGCTGGGCATCGAGGCGGCCAATGGAGACGAGAAGGTCATGGCGAACTGGCTTCCCATGGCGCTCAAGGACGGTGCCCGCACCTGGCTCTTGGGACGAGATGCGCAACCGTTTCATCGCCAACTTCCAGGGCACTCGCGACCACCCTCCGGCCGCGGGTGACCTACGCCGCATCAAGCAGCAGCCTGGAGAGACCCTACAGAAATACATCCAGCGCTTCAATAGCGCCCGCCTCAAGATCCCCAAGGTGACGGACATGGCCATCATCTCAGCGTTCTCCGATGGCGTCCGCGACATCAAGATGAAGGAGGAGCTTGCCATCCACGAGGAGTCATGCACATCCCTGGAGCTGTTCAACCTGGCGACCAAGTGCACAAGAGTTGAGGAGGGACGCTTCTCCCTCCTCGAGCTTCCAGCTGCTGACCCAACAGAGAAGAAGGCCAAGACCAAGGACGTGAAGCGCAAAGGAGCAGCCGTGCTTGCAGCAGAGCCAGACACAAAGCGCGGCAGGGACCAACCAGATACGTCCAAGGGCAGCCGACCATTCTATGCCTACCACAACCGCCACACCCACAACACCAACGAGTGCCAAGAGCTCAGGGCCGTTCGAGAAGGACGCTTCGGTCAACGCCCCAAGCGCAACGACCTGGGCTATGGCCAAGGAGGAGGATGTGGCGGAGGATGATGGGACGACCGTGGCCCTCGCCAGGAGTGGCATGACCGACCTCGCGAGGATCGCTGGCAGGACCAGCCTCGCGAGGGAGCCTGGAGGGATCAGCCTCGCGAGGACCGCCCGTAGGGCAACGCAGGCCTTCCTCCTCTGCCACCACCGCCAAGAAGGAATGACGACCACCACCAGGACGAGGGGGCTGGGGGCTTCCAGGAGCCACGTGCTATCGCTTGCATCTTGGGCGGAGCCTAGGCCCCAGCCTGTCAGGACCCCGACTCAATGCCACATCGATCTAGCATGTAACACCTCATATCACTTTGTGGCCTCACGCACGATATCCCCACGGGTGTCGCCTTACCTTTGCCCGGGACCGTTTGCGCCTTTTGGCACACATATATGATAGTGTCGCTAGCATCCATATGATAAGGAGCCTGGGCTGACATGGCTAGTCGTAAATCCAAAGTGGCACAAACTTACAGGGACAGGCATCCATGACCCATCATCAAACGTGTCGGTCGTCAGCGAGTGAATCCAGGCTGTAGCACTGGGCTAGCAGGACTCCGGTGAACCGGGCTGTAGCTGGCTAACAGGACTCCGGTATTCATCGCGTGACATTTCCCCGAAGGGACAGACACAGGAACGAAGAAGGACACATGCCGGCCAGCCTAAGTGTTCCGGAGCAGTAGCAAGCTACCATGGCTCAGTGGAAGCACTAGGAGACATTTCCCGGTAAGAGAGGCTACTAAGGATAAACAACTAGATAGTCAGATCCCACACATACCAAGCATTTCAATAACATACACACAATATGCTCGATATGTGCAAATACAACATGGCATCACAACATGACTCTACAACTCAAGTATTTATTCAATAGGCTCCGAGGAGCGAGATATTACAAACATGGGTCTCACGACCCAACATTCAGAGCATACAAGTCAAAGCACAAGCGGAAGATTAACTTGTCTGAGTACAGACAACTATAAATGAAAAAGGCTGAAAAGCCTGACTATCTACCAGATCCTACCGAGGGCACAAGATCGTAGCTGAGGTAGCAAGCTAAATGTCGAAGTCCACGCAGAACTACTAGTGAGACGTAAGTCTCTCTGCAAAAACATAAAATAGGCAAACGTGAGTACAAATGTACCCAGCAAGACTTACATCAGAACTAACTACATATGCATCATTATCAACAAAGGGGGGGGGGGGGTGGTGGAGTTTGACTGCAGCAAGCCAGCTTTGACTCGGTGGCTATCCTGAACTACGACTGCAAGTAACTCTTTTGAGGTGGCGCACACGAGTCCACATATTCACCAGATCAATACACCACTATGGATCCGCTCCCGTCTCCCTACGAGAACGCCATCCATAGCACTCACGCTTATCTTGCGTATTTTAGAGTATCCACTTTCACTTGTCTATGAACTGTACAGGCAACCCAGAAGTCCTTTTCCGCGGACACAGCTATTCGAATAGATCATATTAACCCTGCAGGGGTGTACTTCTTCACACACCCTCTCGCCACTTACCGCCATGTACACGTTATGTATCTCGGCAACCTTCAAGCGGAAGCCTCGCGAGGGTGTCGGCCACGACCTGACTAACCACACATGTCTCTAGTCCAGGTTTATCGCCTATTTGGGTTCCATCCGCAAGGAGATCCGGCCGGGGTGTCGCTCACGGCCCCAAACGATGTGTGCAGGGTTCCCAAGTCCACCATCCGGGTGCCACTTGGTACACCAGGCCACTGTGCCTAGTCTGTCCCAAGCCCACCTGTACCGGATGCCACTTGGTAGACTACTAACACTACCTACAAACACCAGAAACTAGTTGCAACTCCTGGACAGAGATCGAGTCGGTTAATAAGTCGAGAGAGTCAATTAAGGATCCCAATGTGTGGTAGTAGCTATTCATGGATCACAAACACAGAACTCAGTTCCTGAGGACGGTTTCAATGAGACAACCCACCATGTACTCCTACATGGCCTCTCACCGCTACCTTTACCAAATCGTGTTCACACACTTAGCTCTCAACAGTAGGACATGTTCACACACCTCCAATTCATCCCCGATGAATCAGACCTGACTCAACTCTAAGCAGTAGCAGGCATGACAAACAAGCATGAATGAGTAGGCACATCAGGGTTCAAACAACTCCTACTCATGCTAGTGGGTTTCATCTATTTACTGTGGCAATGACAGGTCATGCAGAGGAAAGGGGTTCAACTACCGCAACATCTAACAGTTGAATCATTGTTGTCCTAATGCAGTAAAAGAGAGCAGGAGCGAGAGAGTGGGATTGTATCGGAATGAACAAGGGGGTTTTGCTTGCCTGGCACTTCTGAAGATAGTATAGCTCTTCATCGGTGTCATCGATCACATCGTCGGAACCAAGTTGTGGGGACCCCGACTCATAAGTCGAGATCACCGAATGCACGTGTACAGTGATCCCAGAGATCAATGCTCACTGAACACACAGAAGCTGAATAACAAGAGTCTTACATCCATACATACCGTCTTACACAAATTATGACCATTATGGTCAAGTCTTACATTTATAAAACCTTAAGGGTTGAACATCAAATGAAACACAAGCAGCCGAAATCTTCATCGATAAGTAGAACCCATGCCATCTGCCTTAACCCTACAGGCATTCTGACTGGGAAACGTCCTAGTTCGCATGTTCGTCTCCAAAGAACTCTTCTTCGAACTCTGGTTCTTCCATGCCTGGTCAATTAAATAACCAGTGGCAAGCCAATGAGTACTTTGAATGTACTCGCAAGCAACCCATGTTTTGGTTCAAGATACAACAGTGCATGATATAGGTAAATTTTTGCGGAAAGCTAGTTTTGAGGGCAATGACATGTTCAACAACTTGTAAGACATGCATCAAGAGAATTCAAGGAACCATGAGGAAAGGTTACAGAAATCAACATAAATAGAGTGGGCACCAACCCATCTCAATCACGTCAAGTCCTTGACTTGACCCAAGTGGTTCTATCCACTTATCCACAGACACACTGATTTGTAAACATGTGGACGTAGCCCAAGAGCGGTTACCCAACTGTCCTTGACCATGGACATGGCTATTCGAATAGTTTTACACTTTGCAGAGGTTGCACACTGTACCCACAAGAACCGGGGAACTTCCGTGTCATCCACGACCCGCGGTACCTCAAGTACCCGGGGTAAGCACCCAATCACTACCTTTCCCTAGACGACACTAACATGGAGTCCACTCGATTGGTAGTGACCCCCGTGCCCAACATTTCACATCTTAAAATCGTGGAGCATCGCTCCGATATTCATCACATACTGGCACGGGGTACCAACGGTGTGTCCGGTGCCCCATAAAAATGTTCTTGGCCGCCCTACCTGGCACAACCCCGTCCTGAGAGAGCGCACCAACAACTCTCCCGTCACTAGTAATGCGGGCTCCAAGCTAGTATCAGTCTAGGTAATCAATAATGCCCTTTCGCATATAAGGGTAGAGTGGTTGCGCATGTAAGGTTGGAATAACGGTCGCAACTTAAACCAATCCGTTTTTGAAAACAACACACACACTTGCCTCGGTACACCACTTCGTCATCAAGTGGTTACCCATTTCATCATCTCCCTCGGGCATAAGTGGCACCCGACGGGGTTTTCGAAAAAGTCTTTTGAAAATAATTAGCCTCCTTCACCATGCATATACCCATCCCTTTTTGTGTAGCACTACCTTAGCATCCTATCTACTCCCACTGGCATAACCCTCATAGGAAGGTAGGGTCATGCACAATGCAAGTATCAACGAGGAAGTATCAGAGGCAACCAACCCACGTGGTTCACCATCTCATCATGAATCCGATGCAACAATAATAAAGAGCTATATGACATGCATAAAAGGGTTTCATAGACATGGTCAAAGGGCTGCTTGCCTGGCTCAACAAAGTCTCCTGGGTCTTCAAAGTCTTCTGGTCCAACTCCTTCGTCAACAACGCAATCTATCGTCGCAAAATAATAACGAGAAAAATAAGGCAATAATAGAAACAGAAAAGTCAAACTGCTCAGAAAAATGTCAACTAGATTTTGTAAAATACTAGGGTGAAAACTAAGAAGGGGAAGGTTCCTAGTTTTGGATTTGGAGTAGCAGAATAGGAGAAATGGATTTCCAAAGGTTTATTTAAATGCTAAAAATCACATTTAAATATTTATAGCGAAGGAAAGGTTGTTGTATTAGAATGGAAGTTGCACCATTAAATAGGTTGCAATATTCTAGGAATTTAGGAATTGGAATTAATTCTTTTGGGTAAATACCTTACCCTGTGGAATTTTTGGAAAAAGTGACAGAAAAGAAAAAGAAAAAGGGGCACTATGCCTGCTGGGCCAGAACAGCCGCAGGGCAGCGGCCCAGCCAGCAGGCCGGCCCAGCCGAGCTAGCGCACAGCGCGCGCGCGCACGCCCACCCATTTCAAACCTGACGGCCGGGGCGCGCAGGTCAGAGAGAGAGGGGCGCGGGAACAAGGGAGAGGATGACAGGCGGGGCCCACCTGTCATCACTAACCCGTGGACAGGGGGGTCGCGGTGCTCACCGACGACGATGCAGGCCACGGCGAGCTCCGGCGAGTGCGGGGATGGCTTCAGGGGGCAGCCGCACGTCGGTGGGTGGTGGACTTGGCCGGCGGGGATGCCTGGTTCGCCGGCGACGAGGTTCGCGGCGGAGGAGCTTCGGGAGGCGGTAGCTCCGGCCGTTTCCAGCAGCTACAGAGAGGGGAAACGAGGGGAAAAGGGTCAGGGGGATGCAAGGGTTCCAGATCGAGGCAAGGGAGGAGCGGGGGAGGCTTATACCTCGCGAACTCCGGCGAGCCGACGCGGCGGAGCTCGAGCTCGATCTCGAGCTCGGGCAGCTTTGGAGGCGAACTGGGGGTGCAGGGGGAGGTTTTGGTGGTGCAGAGAGCGAGGGGTGAGGGTGGAAGGGCTCGGGGAGGCCTTTATATAGGCGAATGGCGGTCCACCGTGGGCTCGTGCACCGGCGGGCTCGTGCTCGTCGCTACGGGCCTCGGGAGGGCGCTGCACCGTGTCTAGGGTGCTTGTGGGGGTTGACTACGCCCAGGGGAAAGAAGAGAGGGAGCAGGGAGAGGTCAGAGACGCCGCGCGTGTGAGCCGCACCATTGGCGCGCTCGGGCGGCCCGTGTCCGTTAGCGCGGAGGCGCGGGGAGGAGGAGAGAGGAGGGGGCCGACCGCGTAGCGTGTCACGGACGCCGAGGCGCATCGGCAGGCGCGCGGGGAAGGCCCGAGGTGGCCGGAAGCGGCTGGAAGGGGGCGGCTACAGTGCGGGGGCGCACTGTAGCGCGCTCCAGAGCGTGCAAATGGCTGCCATGGCATTGTTTAATGGGCAGGGGCGTGCCCACTAGTGTCTAGCAGGTCTAGGAGGGAGTAAAGAAGTGGGGTGGTGCATTGGATGCCATGGATGGCCATTGGAGTGAGGAGGGAGGTGAGGAAGAGGGAGAAGTGAGCTGTCCAGAGAGAGAAAGTGGGGTTTTACCCATCCAATAAGTGAGCTATGGGCTTGCCATTGTTACTAGAGGTGAAAGGGGGCTAGGAGGAGCTGTGGTAAAAATTTGAGCTCTCCAAGAGTAGTGGAAGGGGTCAAAATAGTGGTTTTTGCAAAATGCCAGAAGGTGTTTGATAATGGTTTGGGCTAGCATATTAACTTTAATTGCCATGAGACTCCACATGGTGAAGTGACCCATATAAATATGGCCTTCCACCAATTTGGAGATTATTTGGGCAAAGTTGCCAATGCAACTTTTGTAAACCCTAGAAATGAGCAGAAATAGACTTGAGTAGATCTAGTTGAGCATAACACTTCTCCTTGATGCACCACTCAGTGTAGTGGCCTCATTTGGTCATGTGAACATTCTCACAAAAGTTGGGGTCAAGGGGAGAAAGTTGGTAGTACAAAGTTGCTCAAATTTGATTCTGGTCACAGAGGGTTTTGGGGCCTTTTGGTGAACCAAAATGACTTTGATTGACATGAGGCTTTGCAAGATCATCACAATATGCATTTTGTGACTTGCTGGATTTTTCTTGGATTTATATGAAAATATTTCCTGTAGAAATATTTCAAATCCTTGAAATGGGCAGAAATGGTTTTGGGAGGTTTTGTCCAATATTTTGATCATGACCATATGTTGAAACTCTTATATATGGAAAATATATGTCCACTGAGTTTCCCTGATTTTTCTCAAATATTTTTGAAACAATAAAATAATTTTTCCCTATTAAAGACCATTTCTGGCCTTAAGAAAAAGCTTTTAAATAAAATAGTAAAATAGCTTTTAAAAATATATTTTTGTGGTTTCTGGGTATCCTATATCTAATAGGTTTCAAATATACCTTTTGAAAGATTTTTCACACCTCAAATCAAGTACTTGCAGTGCAAATCTTAATTCAAGGGTTTTTGGAAAACTAATTTCAGAAAATACTTTTTGGCCAAATTATTTTTGTAAGAAAATACTATATTGCTCTATACACATGGCATGATCATTGGACAGAAGTTTGGGGCAAGGAGATGAAGTATAGAAGGTGGAGTAGTTGACTATTAAGAGCACTTGAAAAACCACATAGAGAAAACCAACTTCAAAATAAAAGCCAAATAATGCAAAAGTTTTTGTTGGCCCAAATTTTCATGCTTTATTAATGCAAATGAAGTGTTACAAAATGCAGGGTGTGACAGACCTACCCCCCTTACAAGAATCTTGTCCCCGAGATTCCTAAACTAGGCTTTAAAGAGATACGGAAATTCGGATCTAAGGTAGTCTTCACGTTCCCAGGTGGCTTCTGCTTCACTGTGGTTGCTCCACTGGACCTTGAAATACTTGATGGTGCGGCTTCGAGTGTGTCGCTCAGCCTCATCCAGAATGCAGATGGGGCTCTCACGGTAGGTCAAATTAGGCTGAAGGTCAATGGCTTGGTGATCGACATCCTTGTAAAGATCAGGCTTGTCTGGGACTTGGAGACACTTCCGGAGTTGCGACACGTGGAATACGTTGTGCACATCGGATAGTTCAGGTGGTAGTTCCAACTGGTAAGCCACTTCTCCCCGTCGGTCAGTGATCTTGAAGGGGCCGATGTATCTTGGTGCGAGTTTTCCTCTGACATGAAAGCGCTGGGTTCCCTTGAGAGGGGTGACCCAGAGATAGACATGGTCTCCAACTCAGAAGGTCATGTCCCTCCGACATGAGTCAACGTAGCTCTTCTGCCTTGACTTGGCAGTCTTCAAGCGCTCTCTGACAAGCTGGACTTGCTCTTCTGCTTCACGGAGGATATCGGGCCCAAAGATAAGTCCTTCTCCGGTCTCCGACCAATTGAGGGGTGTGCGGCACTTCCGTCCATATAACACCTCAAAGGGTGCCATCTGAAGGCTTGACTGGTAACTGTTGTTGTAGGAGAATTCGGCAAAAGGGAGGGAATCTTCCCACTTAGCTCCATATGCTAAGACACAGGCGCGGAGCATGTCTTCGAGTATCTGATTCACTCGTTCCGTCTGACCTCCGGTCTGTGGGTGGAAAGTAGTGCTGAAGGACAACTTGGTCCCCATGGCCTCTTGGAATTTCTTCCAGAACCTTGAGGTAAACTGGGTTCCTCGATCTGACACAATCTCCTTGGGAACACCATGAAGGCTTATGATTCTGTTGATGTATAGAGTTGCTAGTTGGTTTCCCTTGTAAGTTGTTTTGACCGGAATGAAATGGGCTACTTTGCTCAAATGGTCGACTATGACCCAGATGGAGTCATGTCCCTTATTTGACCTAGGTAATCCAGTGATGAAGTCCATTCCGATTTTATCCCATTTCCACTCGGGAACCTTGAGTGGTTGGAGCAATCCAGCAGGTCGCTGATATTCAGCCTTGACTCTTTGGCATACATCACACTTCACAACATAGGTGGCAATCTCCCTCTTCATGCCATGCCACCAGAATCTTTCCTTTAGGTCTTGATACATCTTGGTTCCTCCAGGATGGATGGAATACGGGGTGTCATGAGCTTCTTGCAAGATCAGATTCTTGAGCTCAATCTTGTTGGGCACGCAGATGCGATTCCCAAACCACACAATTCCTTCCTCATCCTCTGAGAATCCTGGGGCTTTGCCGGCCTTGATCTTCCTCTTGATGCCTTCAATAGATTCGTGTCCCTTTTGAGCTTCCTTAATATCATCCATCAAGGTAGGCCTAACTTCGAGGTTGGCCAAGAATCCTGGTGCAACCAGTTCCAACCCGAAGCTTTCAAGTTCTTCATACAAGGCGGGTAGTTCGTCCTTAAGCATAGCATTCAAGGAACACGCCTTCCTGCTTAATGCATCTGCTACCACATTAGCCTTCCCAGGGTGGTATTGAACACTGAGGTCATAATCCTTGATCAACTCTAGCCATCTTCTTTGCCTCATGTTCAATTCCTTTTGAGTGAAAATATACTTGAGACTTTTGTGATCTGTGTATATCTCACACCGCTTCCCTAAGAGGTAATGTCGCCATGTCTTTAGGGCATGAACCACTGCTGCTAACTCAAGATCATGAGTAGCATAGTTCTCTTCATGAGGCCGTAGTTGCCTTGAAAGGTAAGCTACGACTCTGCCTTCTTGCATCAAAACACCTCCCAGTCCTGTTCTTGACGCATCACAATATATCACAAACTCCTTGTGTATATCTGGTGTGGCCAGAACTGGGGCGGTGGTCAGTCTCTTCTTCAGCTCCTGGAAGCTCTCTTCGCACTTCGGCGTCCATTCAAACTTCTTGTCCTTCTTCAAGAGCTGAGTCATGGGTCGGGCAATGCTTGAGAATCCTTCAACGAACTTGCGGTAATATCCCGTGAGTCCGAGGAAGCTTCTGACCTCCTTTACATTGCTTGGGGATTGCCATTCAGTCACGGCTGCAATCTTAGCGGGATCGACTGTCAATCCTTCTTCGGTCAAAACGTGACCCAAGAATCCGACGTCACGCAACCAAAATTCACACTTGCTGAACTTGGCATACAGTTGGTGCTCTCGAAGCTTGTCTAGGACCATCCTCAAGTGTTGCTCGTGCTCTTCTTCCGACTTCGAGAAGACAAGAATGTCATCTATGAAGACAACGAACAACTTGTCCAAATATTCCATGAAGACCTTATTCATGAGGTACATGAAGTAAGCTGGGGCATTGGTCAACCCAAAGGACATGACCGTGCACTCATACAGGCCATATCTGGTTACAAATGCCGTCTTCAGAATATCTTGGGGTCTGATCTTCAGCTGGTAGTACCCAGATATGAGGTCGATCTTGGAGAACACTTTTGCCCCATTGAGTTGATCAAACAGATCTTCAATCTTGGGAAGTGGGTACTTGTTCTTGATTGTAACTTCATTGAGGGAGCGGTAGTCAATGCATAAGCGGATGGTACCGTCCTTCTTTGCCACAAACAGAACAGGTGATCCCCAAGGGGAGGCACTAGGGCGGATGAATCCCTTCCTCAACTACTCTTCCAGTTGCTTCTTCAGCTCTGCTAACTCTTCCGATCCCATTCTATAAGGCTTTTTATAGATGGGTCCTGCTCCGGGCATGAGCTCGATGATGAACTCAATGTCTCGGTCAGGAGGCATTCCCGGTAGCTCATCAGGAAAGACATCGGGGTATTCGCATACTACCGGCACTTGTTCCGACCCAACTTCAGTCAGACAGTTGACTTGGGTGGCTTGAGCAGAGGAGGGGTTGGAGGAAAATTTAACTTCGACTCCTTGGTCATTAGTCACAGTGACAGACCGGTTGGCACAATCTAACAAGCCTTGGTGCTTGATGAGCCAATCCATTCCTAAGATCACATCCAAGCCTTGCGATCTTAAGATGATAAGATCTGCTAAGAAGTCTACCCCATTAATGACAATCCCGACTCCTTTACATCCTATCTTGGCTCTCATCTCTGCTCCGGGGGTTTGTACCACCATAGGGTTATGCAGGGGTGTAGGGGTCATGCCACTTTTTAATACAAACTTTTGGGTGACAAATGAATGCGTGGCTCCAGAATCAAACAAGACAGTTGCAGGTGTTGAATTGACAAGGAACGTACCCAGCACGACGTCCGGGTCTTCCTGGGCTTCTTCTGCAGTGACATGATTCACACGATCCTTGCCATTGTTGGGCAGGTTGCGGGGAGCTTGGTTCCTTGGTGGCATTCCACGGCCTTGTCCTGGGTTCTGTGCATTGGGGCGTGGGGCGTCGGGCTTCTTGTTGGGGCAATACTTGGAGTAGTGTCCTGGCTGTCCACAACCGAAGCAAGTGGCTTGGTTGGGGTTGCTGCTCTTGCCAGCATTGTTATTGGGGTTGTTGTAAGCTGGCCTGGGGTTGGCATACTGCTGAGGTGGATAGTTGGTGCGGGGTGCAGGAGCCCTTGGCTGCTGATAGGTTGGCTTGACCGGGGCTGGCTGCCACGGGCGAGGCTTCTGGTTGCTGGAGCTACCCTTGCTGATCATCTTGCGCTTGCGGGTATCATCCAAAACACGTCACTTGTCCTCAAGCATGAGTGCCTTGTTCACCAGATCAGGAAAGGTCGGGCAGTCACACACAACAAGCGAGTACTGCAGAGTCTGGTTAAGGCCTTCCATGAAGCGCTCCTTTTTGGCAGCATCAGTGCTGACATCCTCAGGGGCATACCTTGAGAGAACACTGAACTTCTGCATGTACTCCTTGACAGTGCTACTTCCTTGCTTCAGGGCTCGGAACTCACGCTTCTTGATGGCCATGATTCCAGAAGGAATGTGGGCCTTGCGGAATTCTGCCTTGAAGTCATTCCAAGTGATGTTTTGCTCAGCATGCATGGCCTTGAATCGATCCCACCAAGCTCTGGCAGTTCCCCCGAGACAGTGGGCAGCATATGCCACCCTCTCACGGTCTTCAGTGCAGCCGACTAGGTCCAACAAGTCCTCAATGGTGCGGACCCAGTCGTCTGCATCCAGGGGTTCAGCAGTCTCGATGAAGGTGGGTGGTGCATGCTTCTTGAACTCCACCAACGTGGACCGTCCATTGCCGTGTCCCGCCGGCTAGCGATTGACAGCTTGAGCAATCACCTGAAGGGCTGCAGTGTTGGCTTGGCGTTCCTCTCGGAAGGCTTGGAGAAGCTGAGCCATGTCCATGATTGGAGGAGGTGGTGGGGGTGGAGTCTGTCCTTGGGCTTGGTCCTGGCTGACTCCTGCTTCAGCAGAACCTCCGGCTTCTTGCTGCTGGGTAGAGGTACCAGTACGTGTTACAACAGGCATCCTGTTGGAGTGGTCAAGGTCTCATGATTGGGAAAAGACGGGAAAGCAATATAGATGTGACGCCTAGTAAGGGGGTTGGTATGGCACTAATTGTTTTCATGCAAGGGCCAAAAGGGCCAAACACATTCATTAAAGTCCAAATGGGTGATGTAGGCGCTTACAAGTTCCCGAAGGAAAGCACGACATCCATCAAACACAACAAAAGCAAACACAACACTACATGGTTTCTTATGAACCATTACATGGACTCGACTTCGCATAGGGGTACACGACCTATCCTACCGTAGGGTTACTAACGGGCATATCCAAGTTGTGAATGATGCCTAAGTGGTGGAATGCTCGGTCGCGTAGTCTGGCTCTTCTCGGTCTTCCTCCTCATCATCGGTGGCCTGACTTTCCTCTTCACTTGAAGGGGTGGGGGAGTGGAGGAGCTCAACACGGCGCTGCTTTGCCGGTGGCGCGAAGAGCTTGCGGTATTCCTTTGCTCTCATGCGGTGTTGTTGTGGTGATTCTCCATCCTTTGGGGGTCTTCCGCCTCTGTATGCGATTGCGGGCTGCCCAGGGGGAGCACCTTCCTTCTTGATCCTATCCGTCTTCTCTTGTGCTTGGCGAAGAAGTGCCTTGGTCTCATGAAGTTCCTTTCGGAGTTCCATTGATTCCGTGGCCAGGTGTTGTGCCAAACTATCGGCACAAAGGCTGAAGTAGGTCTGGAATCGGAGTGGAAGTCCTTCTTCTAATGGTGGAGCTGGTGCACTGCTCTCATCCTCACCTTCCTTCCGATAAGGCAAGAAGCGGGTTGCCAACTCGTCTGCCATCTCTGGAAGAAGGTCTCGGAGGCGGGTGAGTGCCTTGAGGGTTGCCGTCTCGACGGCAAGAACTAGTGTTGCCATCTGGGGTCCCTCGAAGAACTAGCTTGTTGGAGAGTCATTGGCCTTCACGATCACTTCCACATGATACTCCGTCTCGGTGTCATTGATCCAATGCTCATGGTAGGTGAAAATGGGGGCTCGGTGGTATTGGCACTTCTTGAGGCTATCCTCAAGAAGCACAGGAAATCCGGTGGTCAGGAAGTCTTCGGGTACGGCAGCCATCTACAAAGGTTGAATGGGAGAGGTCAATAAGGGAAATGCATCTTGGGTGGGGTAAGCTTCAGAAAAGAAGAGATGTTTAGGTGGTCTCAAGTTAACTAACATCCATGCTAACTAAGGCTTCCTACAGTCAGGATGGCTCTGATACCAGCTCTGTGGGGACCCCGACTCATAAGTCGAGATCACCGAATGCACGTGTACAGTGATCCCAGAGATCAATGCTCACTGAACACACAGAAGCTGAATAACAAGAGTCTTACATCCATACATACCGTCTTACACAAATTATGACCATTATGGTCAAGTCTTACATTGATAAAACCTTAAGGGCTAAACATCAAATGAAACACAAGCAGCGGAAATCTTCGTCGATAAGTAGAACCCATGCCATCTGCCTTAACCCTATAGGCATTCTGACTGGGAAACGTCCTAGTTCGCATGTTCGTATCCAAAGAACTCTTCTTCGAACTCCGGTTCTTCCATGCCTGGTCAATTAAATAACCAGTGGCAAGCCAATGAGTACTTTGAATGTACTCGCAAGCAACCCATGTTTTGGTTCAAGATACAACAGTGCATGATATAGGTAAATTTTTGCGGAAAGCTAGTTTTGAGGGCAATGACATGTTCAACAACTTGTAAGACATGCATCAAGAGAATTCAAGTAACCATGAGGATAGGTTACAGATATCAACATAAATAGAGTGGGCACCAACCCATCTCAATCACGTCAAGTCCTTGACTTGACCCAAGTGGTTCTATCCACTTATCCACACACACACTAATTTGTAAACATGTGGACGTAGCCCAAGAGCGGTTACCCAACTGTCCTTGACCGTGGACACGGCTATTCGAATAGTTTTACACTCTGTAGAGGTTGCACACTGTACCCACAAGAACCGGGGAACTTCCGTGTCATCCACGACCCGCGGTACCTCAAGTACCCGGGGTAAGCACCCGATCACTACCTTTCCCTAGACGACACTAACATGGAGTCCACTCGATTGGTAGTGACCCCCGTGCCCAACATTTCACATCTTAAAATCGTGGAGCATCGCTCCGATATTCATCACATACTGGCACGGGGTACCAACGGTGTGTCCGGTGCCCCATAAAAATGTTCTTGGCCGCCCTACCTGGCACGACCCCGTCCCGAGAGAGCGCACCAACAACTCTCCTGTCACTAGTAATGCGGGCTCCAAGCTAGTATCGGTCTAGGTAATCAATAATGCCCTTTCCCATATAAGGGTAGAGTGGTTGCGCATGTAAGGTTGGAATAACGGTCGCAACTTAAACCAATCCATTTTTGAAAACGACACACACACTTGCCTCGGTACACCACTTCGTCATCAAGTGGTTACCCATTTCATCATCTCCCTCGGGCATAAGTGGCACCCGACGGGGTTTTCGAAAAAGTCTTTTGAAAATACTTAGCCTCCTTCACCATGCATATACCCATCCCTTTTTGTGTAGCACTACCTTAGCATCCTATCTACTCCCACCGGCATAACCCTCATAGGAAGGTAGGGTCATGCACAATGCAAGTATCAACGAGGAAGTATCAGAGGCAACCAACCCACGTGGTTCACCATCTCATCATGACTCCGATGCAACAATAATAAAGAGCTATATGACATGCATAAAAGGGTTTCATAGACATGGTCAAAGGGCTGCTTGCCTGGCTCAACAAAGTCTCCTGGGTCTTCAAAGTCTTCTGGTCCAACTCCTTCGTCAACAACGCAATCTATCGTCGCAAAATAATAACGAGAAAAATAAGGCAATAATAGAAACAGAAAACTCAAAGTGCTCAGAAAAATATCAAGTAGATTTTGTAAAATACTAGGGTGAAAACTAAGAAGGGGAAGGTTCCTAGTTTTGGATTTGGAGTAGCAGAATAGGAGAAATGGATTTACGAAGGTTTATTTAAATGCTAAAAATCACATTTAAATATTTATAGCGAAGGAAAGGTTGTTGTATTAGAATGGAAGTTGCACCATTAAATAGGTTGCAATATTCTAGGAATTTAGGAATTGGAATTAATTCTTTGGGTAAATACCTTACCCTGTGGAATTTTTGGAAAAAGTGACAGAAAAGAAACAGAAAAAGGGGCACTGTGCCTGCTGGGCTAGAATAGCCGCAGGGCAGCGGCCCAGCCAGCAGGCCGGCCCAGCCGAGCTAGCGCATAGCGCGCGCGCGCCCACCCATTTCAAACCTGACGGCCGGGGCCCGCAGGTCAGAGAGAGAGAGGGGCGCGGGAACGAGGGAGAGGATGACCGGCGGGGCCCACCTGTCATCACTAACCCGTGGACAGGGGGGTCGCGGTGCTCACCGGCGACGATGCAGGCCATGGAGAGCTCCGACGAGTGTGGGATGGCTTCAGGGGGCAGCCGCATGTCGGTGGGTGGTGGACTTGGCCGGCGGGGATGCCTGGTTCGCCGGCGACGAGGTTCGCGGCGGAGGAGCTTCGGGATGCGGTAGCTCCGGCCGTTTCCAGCAGCTACAGAGAGGGGAAACGAGGGGAAAAGGGTCAGGGGGATGCAGGGGTTCCAGATCGAGGCAAGGGAGGAGCGGGGGAGGCTTATACCTCGCGAACTCCGGCGAGCCGACGCGGTGGAGCTCGAGCTCGATCTCGAGCTCGAGCGGCTTTGGAGGCGAACTGGGGGTGCAGGGGGAGGTTTTGGTGGTGCAGAGAGCGAGGGGTGAGGGTGGAAGGGCTCTGGGAGGCCTTTATATAGGCGAATGGCGGTCCACCGTGGGCTCGTGCGCCGGCGGGCTCGTGCTCGTCGCTACGGGCCTCGGGAGGGCGCTGCACCGTGTCTAGGGTGCTTGTGGGGGTTGACTACGCCCAGGGGAAAGAAGAGAGGGAGCAGGGAGAGGTCAGAGACGCCGCGCGTGTGAGCCGCGCCATTGGCGCGCTCGGGCGGCCGGTGTCTGTTAGCGCGGAGGCGCGGGGAGGAGGAGAGAGGAGGGGGCCGACCACGTAGCGTGTCCCGGACGCCGAGGCGCATCGGCAGGCGCGCGGGGAAGGCCCGAGGTGGCCGGAAGCGGCTGGAAGGGGGCGGCTACAGTGCGGGGGCGCACTGTAGCGCGCTCCAGAGCGTGCAAATGGCTGCCATGGCATTGTTTAAAGGGCAGGGGCGTGCCCACTAGTGTCTAGCAGGTCTAGGAGGGAGTAAAGAAGTGGGGTGGTGCATTGGATGCCATGGATGGCCATTGGAGTGAGGAGGGAGGTGAGGAAGAGGGAGAAGTGAGCTGTCCAGAGAGAGAGAGAGAGTGGGGTTTTACCCATCCAATAAGTGAGCTATGGGCTTGCCATTGTTACTAGAGGTGAAAGGGGGCTAGGAGGAGCTGTGGTAAAAATTTGAGCTCTCCAAGAGTAGTGGAAGGGGTCAAAATAGTGGTTTTTGCAAAATGCCAGAAGGTGTTTGATAATGGTTTGGGCTAGCATATTAACTTTAATTGCCATGAGACTCCATAGGGTGAAGTGACCCATATAAATATGGCCTTCCACCAATTTGGAGATTATTTGGGAAAGTTGCCAATGCAACTTTTGTAAACCCTAGAAATGAGCAGAAATAGACTTGAGTAGATCTAGTTGAGCATAACACTTCTCCTTGATGCACCACTCAGTGTAGTGGCCTCATTTGGTCATGTGAACATTCTCACAAAAGTTGGGGTCAAGGGGAGAAAGTTGGTAGTACAAAGTTGCTCAAATTTGATTCTGGTCAGAGAGGGTTTTGGGGCCTTTTGGTGAACCAAAATGACTTTGATTGACATGAGGCTTTGCAAGATCATCACAATATGCATTTTGTGACTTGCTGGATTTTTCTTGGATTTATATGAAAATATTTCCTGTAGAAATATTTCAAATCCTTGAAATGGGCAGAAATGGTTTTGGGAGGTTTTGTCCAATATTTTGATCATGACCATATGTTGAAACTCTTATATATGGAAAATATATGTCCACTGAGTTTCCCTGATTTTTCTCAAATATTTTTGAAACAATAAAATAATTTTTCCCTATTAAAGACCATTTCTGGCCTTAAGAAAAAGCTTTTAAATAAAATAGTAAAATAGCTTTTAAAAATATATTTTTGTGGTTTCTGGGTATCCTATATCTAATAGGTTTCAAATATACCTTTTGAAAGATTTTTCACACCTCAAATCAAGTACTTGCAGTGCAAATCTTAATTCAAGGGTTTTTGGAAAACTAATTTCAGAAAATACTTTTTGGCCAAATTATTTTTGTAAGAAAATACTATATTGCTCTATACACATGGCATGATCATTGGACAGAAGTTTGGGGCAAGGAGATGAAGTATAGAAGGTGGAGTAGTTGACTATTAAGAGCACTTGAAAAACCACATAGAGAAAACCAACTTCAAAATAAAAGCCAAATAATGCAAAAGTTTTTGTTGGCCCAAATTCTCATGCTTTATTAATGCAAATGAAGTGTTACAAAATGCAGGGTGTGACACAAGTCTATCGAGAGGGGACAAATACCCACAACATAGATAAAACACAATCAATGCAATGCAACAATATGATGCATGAATGTGACATGGCAATATGCTGTGGTTTGAGCTAATGCAGCTAGCAACAGGTTAAATGAAGTTGGTTTGAACCCTAGGTTCAAATTCAAACTCCATATGTGGATATTCAAATGCCATTATTTGTTTTGCCCAATTCAGCAACTATAAGTTGTTATAACATGCATGAAAACAGTACAGATGGATAGATTGGATTTTTCTGATCATTTTTCATATATAATTTATCTCATTCTGAGCTACGGTTGAATTTATATGATTTTTAGAAGTTTGGGGTATTTTCTGAAATTTCCTGAATTAAATTAAATCCAGAAAATCACTTACTTCAGCACTGCGTCAGGGTGATGTCATCAAGTCAACAGCGCTCAAACCTGGCCGTGGGACCCGCATGTCAGTGTTACAGTGACTAATTACGATTAGTTAAAAATCTAACAAGATATTTAGCCGGGCTGGGCCCACCGTCAGTGTCACTGGATTAGTTAACCGGGTGATTAGCTGCTAATTAAGTGCCATGTCATCCAGAACGGCGGTTAGCCGTCGACGACAAAATCCCGCGGCGGTGGCTCGCCGGCATTACTCGGGACGGCGCTGTAGAGCACCATTTCGTGCGTGGTTTGCGGCTACGGAGAGCTAGCGGTGTGGCGCAAGCGGTGGTGGCCGCGTGGTGCGCTGGGGCGGCCTGTAATGGCGGAGGCGATGAGCCGGGCGGCGGCCGGAGCTCGGAGGTGTGCGGCTGCGGGGCCGCAGCTCGCAAGGAAGCCGGCTAGGGGTGGAGTTGGCCTCCTGGTTGCTCCAGGAGCCTGCGGGGTGCGCGGATCCGAGCGGAGAAGCACGGTCGCTGCAGGAACAACGGCCATGACGGAGGGCTGCTTCGGTCACGGCGAGGAATGGCGCTATGGCACGGAAGCGAGCAAAAGGGGAGAGGGGAGACGCTCAGGGGCTCACCACGGGTTAGTTGGGTAGGTCGCTTGGCTCGGGGACGCACTGGAGCCCGTGAATCGACGACGGCGAGGTGCGGCAGTAGGCGGCGAAGACGGCGATCCTGGCGATGCTGTCGACCTCCCGGGGTCCCTTCAGTCGATGAGGCGAAGAAGTGCGGTGAGGCGGAGCTTCTGGGATGGCTTTTAGCGCAAGGGGTGGCCGGTGGACGCAGCAACAACGAGCGGTGGCGACGACGCGTTCGGGTGTGCGTGAGAGAACGAGACAGAGGAGGGGAACGAGGGAGAGGGAGAGAACGAGGGGGTCCAGGGGGCTCTGGGCATCTCCAGAAGTGGGGTCAGGAAGGAGGACAAGCCTCCAGCGCGAAGCAGGAGGTGGCCCTCGCCTCCTCTGCGTGCGCCACGCACAGTGCACACTGGCGGGAGGAAGGGGATGACTGGCAGAGCCAGTCGGCTGGGCCGATTGCTGGGCCGCCAGGTAAGGCCCAGGTAGCTTCTCCCTTCTCCTTTCTAATTTTTCCTATTTCTTTTTGTTTTCTATTTCCTGAAGTTTGTTTTTATTTGATTTAAAAAATCAAATCATTTTAGTAGCTTCTGAAAAGATTTATGTGGCTTGATACAAAGTATTCAAAGTCACTCACAAATTTTCAGAATTATTGGACTTATAATTCTTTTATAGGAGAATTAAATCCAACTCAAATACTTATTGATTTAAATCCGAATGGCCAAAATAATTCCTCAAAAGTGTTCCATATCTTCGGTTTGGGTCAGAACCCTTGGAAAAAATATCAAATATCATTGAAGTGCATTATGGAAACATTGGATGCATTTTCCAGGGTTATTTGCCCTTCTTTTAATTGAATTTTTAGGCTTTCAAATTTCCTCAGTTCAACTTTCAGAATTTAGACATGATGCATGGATGCAATGCCACTAATTACAAACATTATTCTAGGGCTGTGACACAGCCTCTCAGCGCATCGTCAAGCAGTTTGCTCGCGAGGTGAATGCAGTCCTCCCCAGGCTCGAGGCCACGCGCATGGTCAAGTGGTCCAAGTGCGCCATCACCTTCAGTTCAGAAGATCAACTCAAGTGTGCGGCTACCGCTGGCGTCCTCCCGATGCTTTGTTCCCCAGTCATCAGCAACGTGCAAGTCACCAGGACCCTCATTGATGGCGACACAGGGCTCAATGTTCTGTCCGTCGAGATGTTCAACAACCTTCAAGTGCCATATGATTAGCTCCACCCAACCAAGCCTTTCTTAGGAGTCACTGACGGTTCCACCACTCCGATAGGGCAGGTCCACCTCCATGTCACCTTCGGCTAGCGCGATAACTACCGCACCGAGCTCATCGACTTCGACATCGCCCACATCCACCTGCCATACAATGCCATCCTCAGGTATCCAGCCCTGGCCAAGTTCATGGCGGTGACCCACCATGGCTACAACATCCTCAAGATGCCAGGAAGCGGCGGAATCATCATGGTCCCCTGTGATGAAAGAGATGCGGTGTGCTCCCTCAAGTGCGCCTTCCAAGCTGCATCAATCGAGGACCCAGACAACAGGGGCGAGAATCCTCCCGAGGTAGTCCCCAAGAAGAAGAAGGCACAGCTCAGCTCAAGGCCTCAGGAGGTTGGAACCTCAGGAGGTGCAGCGTCAGGATCAGCGCCCGCGCAAGGGCTCCTCCCTCCATCGCATAGGAAAGCGCACCAGGTGCCCTCCTCGGGCAGGGCTCGGGGGCTTTCTTATGGAGGGCCTCAGACTTTGCCAAAATCACGAGGGAGGCGCTCGGGCACCAATTGGAGGCGTGCTTCACGGCACTTTTCCCTCAGGAGGTTTCAGGGCGTGGGAAGCCCAACCTTCAGGAGTTCATCACCAAGACCACTTAGGAGCTTCAGGAAGCAAGAGCCATGCACGGCGACCGCCGCTTACCTGGCATGGCCCCCCATCCAAGCGAGGATGGTGGGCTGCATGTCTACATCGATGTTCCAGGGCTCAACCGAGCCGCGTCTCAGGAGCGCCTCTGGCCTTCGCGCGTGGGACACCATGAGAGTCCGCCGCACAGCTACGTTCCCATGCCTTTCGGCCTGCCAAACGCAGCTGCCACCCAGCAGTGTCATCTGCGGAGCATTCTGGCGGCTCAGGAGGCCAGGCATCACACGGTCCTAGCGGAGATGGAGATGGTCCTCGAGGAACCGCCTGGTCCCTCAGAGCCTCCCGAGGCTCAGGGCTCCAGTGGCTCGTGAAGGTCAGGCTCTTCACTGCGCATCTTTAGCTACTCCAACACCCCTCTACAATCGTACCAGGTGACATCTCCCAAGTTCATTTCAGCTGGGAGCGCCCTCAGGGCTGCATCATTCCCAGGCCGCGTGGGTCCGTCCCTGTGGCATGTATCCCTTTTGCTTGTTTCTTCGGTTTACCTTACTCGGGCGCCCCTCGGGCTGCATCATCCCCAAGCCGCTCGGGCCTGACCCAGTGGCATGTATCCCTCTTGCATTTACCTAAGCTGATCTGCCTTTCATGCTTAACCTGCCTGTGATTATCGCCTGTTTGATTGACATCTACCACTGGAGCTGCTCACGCTAGCACGACGATTGCGCATGGGTCCATCCCTGCAACATTGACAAATCTGAGTGCTCGAGCTCTGGCCCGCGGTAGCCCCGCACACATCACCTCACCGGGCCCTCAGTGCCCTCGCCTCTCCCTCGTACAAATCGCTTGCGCATTAAAAGGGGGGCTCCTGAGCACTGCGAATCAGGAGCTCTTACTGGCTCTCCAGCCCTCACCCCCTGGCCTTGACCACGGCATTGCGACCTGGCATACCAGCGGCGGCTGAGCTCGCTCAAGGGCCGGGACCTGAGGACGTAGAGCATTTGTACTTAACCATCTCGTAGGAGAACGCAGCTGTCCAAGACTCAAGACCAGGCGCAACCCGCCTTGAGGTAGGGCCTCGTGAGTCCCGTGCTGACTCATGAGTGCCCAGATACACCTCGTCTAGCCCTGCCGTGCAAGCCACGTGCCAGGGCGGGCCTGTACACGCGCCGGGGGTTCCTCCCGGAGGGGCCCCCCTCCCACGCACCAGTGGAAGCACCATGCTCCGCGCTGGCCGATGACACTGCCGAGGAGCGGCTATGCCCGTACACATATGGAAGCGCTATGCTCCGCGCTGGTGATAAACAACTGAGTTCGGTCCATGACTGTATCAACCTCAGGGAGCCCAGAGCTCAGTGTCTGGCCTCATCGCAACACCTCCCCTCGGGAGCGTCACGCGAGGGGCTGGACACGGGGGTGGCCTGGGCGCACGCCACCCAGCCAGGTCCCTCGGACCTGGTCATTGCGCACCCCTCCCCGAGTGGAGCCAAGGTATGAAGATCGTTTGAATGTCAAGGGGGACTCCTGAGCATCGCGACTCAGGAGCCTAACTGGTCACATAGCCCCTCATTCCTTAGCCCCATCCCGGTGATCCGGTCGGAGTTAATGGCGGTTGAGGTATGCGCGGGGCCGGGCCCTACCAATGTAGAACGATAGATCTACTCCTATGTTCCCTCCCTATTTGCTGTTTGTGCGTCAAGGGGGACTCCTGAGCATCGCGACTCAGGAGCTTAACTTGTCATGTAGCCCCTCACTCCTTGGTTCCGTCCTGGTGATCTAGTCGGGGACAACAGTGGTCGAGGTATGCGCGGGGCCGGGCTCTGCCGACGTAAAACCTAAAGCAAATAGGAAGGAAACCACAAAATCTCGAAGCAAATCCTAGAGCAAATATTACAAACCATAATTGTATTCACAATACCAAACGCAAGTTTAAACGCCTCTATGAGGCATAGTGCATGTTGCAGGAATTAAACAGGAAAGAGGCCGCGAGAAGATCACCCTTGGACAACGCCGTCATTCGCCAGGGGTTCCACCTCCGTGGTGGTGTTGCCCTCACCAGCTCCACCTCCCGAAGCCGCAGGATCAGCAGCACCTGCCGTGGGCGCAGTAGCAAAGGCGCGGAACTTCCCCAGCAAAGCTTCCACCTGGACCTTAACAGCTTCAGCAACAGCGGCAAAATGCTCGCTGTCCACGGGCTCCAGCAGCTCGTTAAGGTTGGCGTTAGGATCGCGAAGGTGGACGTGGCTGAAGACGCGCGTCAGCGCCGCAGAAGAAAGGATGCGAGCTTCCACCTCGGTCATGGGGCCGACTGCGGTCACGACCTCCTCGAGCTCCTCAACCAAGAAGGGAAGCAGCTGGGCGGGGCCGTCCTTGGCACCAGCCAATGGCTTCTCCAAGCCATTATCGTAGAACGTCTTTAGTGACGCGCGAGCCCTCTCCTCAAGGAGAGCGAAGGCCACACGGTCTTCGCCCAGGACCTTCGCCTTGGCGTCCAGCTCGGCCTTCTCCGCCTTCAGTTTCTTCTCCAGCATCCCCAGCCGGATGCGCTCAGCGGTCAGCTCAGTGTCGCGGTTCCTGACGGTGTCCTCCCGAGCCTTCATCTCCTCCTCCTTTGCCTGGCGGTCGCGAGCTTCTTTGGCGTGCTCATCACACAAGCCCTGCAACTTGGCCTCCAGCGCCTTGCAGCGGTCCTGGGCGACGACGGCACCTTTCAATGCCGTCTCGCAAGCAGCTACGGCCTGGGTGGCAGCTTGCTTCTCCTCCTCAGAAGCTGCCGCAACCCGCCTCAGCGCTGCTTAGACAGAGGCGTCAGAATGAAGCCAACCGGAGACCAGCTCCAGGCGCCCAGCTACCAGACGCGGGTCGGCGCCCTGGAGGTCTTCTTGCAGCTGGACCATCCCGGAGAGGGCACGCTCCAAGACATCGGAGGAGGTAGAAGGACCCGGAACCGGCGGCGCAGGAGGAGGAGGCGGCAGCGTGGCCATGACTTGGGAGACTGGGGGCTCCTGAGCCTTGGCTGCCTCGGCAGCAGCATCAGGCACCGGCACCTCTGGAGCCAGCGGGGCCACGGGGGCTGGCACCCCATCAAGGCGCTCCTCCAGGCCTCGTGAGGATGACCGGGCAGGGGAGGCATGAGCATCATCGCCTCCCTTTCCTGCAGACGAAGGAGCGGCCGCGGCGGACGAGTCTCCCCTAGGTGGAGTCACCATGTCCCCCTTCTTCTTCTACGCCGCGAGCGGCGGCCTAACCAATCGATGGAGAACGTCAAGCCTCGGAAGCAAAAACAAGAACAAGATGGAGTTCGAGCACTTACTGGTCAATCACGGCATAGGTCACCGACCTCTTGCCGAGCTTCAAGCCCGAGAGCCTCTTGTTCCGGGGTGCAGCCTCAAGAGGTTCAGGAGCGGAAGAGGGCGCAGCAGAAGGGCTGGAGGCGGCTTCGGGCGGTGCCTAGGCAGAAGCAGCCCCTCGGGAGATCAGAGCCGACCAGTCCTTCTTCGGGGTCGCGGGTGGATCCTCTTCCTCCCACGTGGCGTTGGCCTCATCGTCGTCCAGCAAGGTGGGGAGGATGCTGGCCCTGCGCCGGAAGAAGTCTCCCCCGTCCCCTCGGTGGTCGCCTCTGAGTCGCACTCATCTTCTTCTTCGTCTTCGTCTCCTCCCCCGCAGGAGCCACCTGAAGACACATCCACCGGCGCCGTTGCCCCCTGAGCCACAGGAGGCACTGCCGGCACCAGGCCGCGGCCATCAAAGGTTGGCATGGAATCCACTGCCTGCTCCCAGTCCTCACGAAGAAACAAGGGGGCAGGGGCACCCTCCAGGCCTCCCTGGTCGTCTCCTACCAGGAGGCGAAGAGCTGAGGCCAGTTCATCGTCAGCCAGAGCCACCGGATTCAGGCGGAGCTTGTCGTCTGCACCCCCAAGCCTCCATAAGGGGCCCGAGTGCACCTGAAGCGGAGCCACCTGCTGCATCAGGAACTCCCTCCGGAGTGTGTCCCCCGTCAGCTTCGGCGCCTTCATGTTGCTTGGCTTCAAGTCGGCGTTCATCCTCTCCAACACCAGCTTCGACTGGTCATCGATAAGCTTCACACGGGACCACCCTTCGTCAGACTGGGGCGGCTCCGTTGGCAATGCCAACCGGGAGTGTACACATCTGGCATCCATCATGACCCACTTGCTCCGGAAGTTGTCGGCCCTCTTCCCGGTCTTCGAGATTGTGTTGGCCTTGGAGTACGCGACGAAGTTGGCGCACGCCAAGGTGTGCTCGCCGTTGATTCAGAGGGAGAAGAATTGGCGAAGCAGAGCCACGGACGGCACCACCCCAACATGCGCCTCACAGTAGTATGCGAAAATCGACAAAAGGAGAACAGAGTTGGGATGAAGATGCAGGGCCTGCAACCTGTAATGGCGGAGGACGACGTAGAAGAAGTCGGAGAAGGGAGGAACCAGGCCGGCGATGATGGCGTTCATGAAGAAGGGGTAGAAGGTGCTCCCCTTGTCCTCCGGCTCAGCGGAGCCAGCCCGGAGTTCGGTCTCCCCCATCTCGCTGCCCTCCACCGCCGTCATCAAGCGCATAGCGGCGAGATTATTCTTCGACATGCTGGGGGCATCCAGGGCCGCCGAATACCAAGCCGGCAGCACATCGACCTTGACCTTGCGGGGCGCCATCGCTTGCCGGAAGGGAAGGAGTGGAGAGGATCCGGAGATTTCGAAAGCAAGGAAGCAAGGAAGGGGATCTGGAGCAAGACGAAAGGAGAGCAATGAAGACAAGCCTTGCCCACACCAGCCTTTTGTCAGTCGAGCAGTTGCCGAGGCAGCGTGGGGAAACGGAGAAGCCCACGTCCAATCAGTCTCCACATATCGCCCAAGGCCGCATGCTGTTGGGGCCCGTGGCGCTCCGCACTTGTCCTTTGGCTTCACTGCTAAGCGAAGTCCGAGCACGCCTTGGGCCTGGGGGCTACTGTCGATGTTTTGGGACCCATTGTCCCCAGACTTGCCTGCCTGCGGCCTGCTGTGTGGCTCAAGCAATGGCCCAGTACGACCCGTCTTCATCAACCAAACACTCAAGACCCTCGCGAGGGGCCAAGCCTCGCGAGGTGGATGGCGCAAGGCCTCCTCAGGTGAGGCCTCACCAAGAAGGCTCGCGAGGAGGCGTAGAGATCAAGGCAAGGGGTACCTCGCGAGGTGCTCATGACGCAAGCCGTGACGATCAAGACCATGCGGGCGCGAGGCGGGCGCCAACCAGCGCAGTGTCCTCATTTCCTCTTTGGTGCAAAGAGGGCAAGCGCAGGTGTGGAGTACCGAGGCATTAGGCAAAGGTTTCCATATTGGTGCAACGAGACCAAGACCAGCAGAGCGGCAGGACGGAGGTCACCGTGGAGCCCAAGACAGCGTCATCACCAGCACCTTTGGCAGATGAAGACCACCTTTAGCCAGGATAGCTTGTACTAGCTGTCCCCTTTCAAAATGGCCATTGTTGGATCCCTTCCTGCTCAATATTTGCGAAGAGGACCAGGGCCTCTATAAATAGAGATAGCCAACACAGTCGAAAGGGAGATCCGAACCCAACCCATCTACACACCACCACAAGAACACCTCTCCTCGCGAGGCTGTTCTTCCTCTATACTGTTCATCATCAGGCCAAGAGGCAATCCACCACACCACACACTGGATTAGGGTATTACACCACAACGGTGGCCCGAACCAGTATAAACCTTGTGTTTCTTGTGTTGTTCATCGATCTAGCTTAGCAACCGCGGCGAGGCTGAGGGCGTGTTTCGGTAGGGAGAAGATCTTCACGTGCACCCCAGTGTTCAAACCTTAAGGGTTTTGCCGGAACCCGATATCCGACACAGGCCCCTCAAGAAAGGATGAATAGGGAACCTCAAACCTCTTAGAACAAAGGATACGAAACATATACCCTCTCATCCTTGCTTGGAGTTGGAAAGTTCTCTGCAAAAACTTCGCCGTTTACGGAAGTCAATCCAGCACGGACGGGTACAAGATTTGCCGCAGGGAGATATGCTTGCCGCTGGAGGTCGCATAGCTGGAGCCACGAAATGGAGTAGCTGGGCCAGTCGCCTGGGATTTGGCCATAAGGGCATGTGGATGAGCTAGGAGCGCCGGCCATGAGCTTTGAGATTTCTTTGAGCGGGATTTGATTTCTATCTGGGGGATGAATGGGTCACTCGATTTTCCCTCGGCCTATTAATAGGCATAGTTCTCTGATTTCGGGAGGGTGTTTTTTGTAAAAATGCAAGGCTGTTTGCCATCTGGCGGACACTCAGAAATCGAGGGTCACCCTCAACTACATATATGGTGGGGGCCCCTTGACAGTTTGATATGACAGGAAGTCATCAGCAGCCAAATTATTAGAGACAATCAAGCCATGGGAAAGTGCAGAACTCGCCTCGCAAGCCGAAGACCTTGGGAAGCATGGAGTGAATGATAGTTGAAGCTCCGACATTGAAGGCTAGTTCGGGGGCCACTGAGGGAGTCCTGGACTAGGGGGTTCTTAGGATGCCGGCCTATCTCACATGGTCCGGACTGTTGGACCGCACTGAATCTGGATCGAAGGAGACCTTTTGTGCCTTGGTGCATATTCCAAGTCAAGATGGAAGATCTGGCATTCCCTTGATGTAAACGACTATATGTAAACCCTAATATCCCTGGTGTCTATATAAACCAGGGGGTTTAGTCCGCGGAGGCCAGAGGAACAACCGCCATCCTATTAGTTTAGGGTTTACTTCATCTGATCTCGTGGTAGATCAACTCAGTAATCCTCGTATACACAAGCAATATAATCGAGCAGGACGTAGGGTATTACCTCTTAGAGAGGTCCCAAACTTGGGTAAATATCATGTCCCGCGTCCCTTGTTCCCCATCGATCCAAGATCCACAGTTCGTGACCCCCTACCCGAGATCCGCCGGTTTTGACACCGACAGGGGAGACCTCGCCCTCTTCCCGGTGATGTCGTGCGTGGGGGTTAAACTTTGGCATTATTCCATACGACCAAGTTTAGGTAGCTCAATCTTGAACTTTCAACCTCGAGTCAATAGTAGGCCTGAGCTAAAGAAACCAAAAAAGTCTACTTTAGCTGGGAATTTTTCTTTTCACCAAGCAACATTAAGAAGACATGATATTTCCTTCAAAACAAAAGAACGTGCACGCATAAAAATAATAATTTGCATGCACATGCCAGGTCAAAAGAATTAGATTAACATATTTGTCAAGGTGATGTGTACTCAGGTAAATGGTTACATGTTTTTGATTCTTTATTGTTGATCTTACATATAAATAAATATTTCATGTTTTTAGAGAGAGAGAAAACCTTGATCTATATATCTGTTCAGTTTACGCAAACTCAAAGGCAGAAACTAAAAGTCTAGTTTAGCTGGGATTTTTTTTGTTCACCAAGCAACATTAAGAAGACATGATATTTCCATCAAAACAAAAGAACATACGCACATAAAAAAATATTTGCATGCACATGCCAGGTCAAAAGAACCAGATTAACATATTTCTCAAGGTGACGTGAGATCTTTATTACTCAGGTAAAGGGTTACATGTTTTTGATTCTTAACTTCATCGTTGATCTTAAATGCAAATAAATCTTTCATATTTTTAGAGAGAAAATATTTTTGATCTATATGCCTGTTCAGTTTATGCGGACTGAAAGGCAGAAACTAAAAATCTAGTTTAGCTGGGAATTTTTGCTACTCACCAAGAAACATTAAGAATACATGATATTTCTATCAAAACAAAAGAACATACACGCATAAAAAAATATATCTGCATGCAGATGCCAGGTCAAAAGAATCAAATTAAAATATTTCTCAAGGTGATGTGAGATCTTTATTACTCAAGTAAAGGGTTACATGTTTTTGATTCTTAAATTCATTGTTGATCTTACATGTAAATAAATCTTTCATGTTTTTAGAGAGAGAAAAAACCTTGATCTATATATTTGTTCAGTTTATGTAAAATCAAAGGCAGAAACTAAAAGTCTAGTTTAGCTGGGAATTTTTTCTGTTCACCAAGCAACATTAAGAAGACATGATATTTCCATCAAAACAAAAGAACTACAGACATCAAAAATAATAATATTTGCATGCACATGTCAGGTCAAAATAATCACAGGTGATGTGAGATCTTTATTACTCATGTAGACGATTACATGTTTTTGATTCTTAAATTTATTGTTGATCTTACATGTAAATAATTCATTTTTAGAGAGAAAAACCTTGATCTATATACCTATTCAGTTTATGCGAACTGAAAGGCAAAAACTAAAAGTATACTCCCTCCTTCCATCTATACAAGGCTTAATGCGTTTTTCGAGGCTAACTTTGCCCAAGTGTTAGAGCAATAATATATGACATGCAAGTTACACAAAGCATACCATCAATTTCGTACGTGAAAGGAGCTTCCAATGATATAATTTTCACAATATACATCTCATGTATTATTAATCTTATCAATAGTCAAAGGTGGTATTGAAAAACACATTAGGCCCTATATTGATGGAAGGTGGGAGTAGTTTAGATGGAATTTTTTCTATTCACAAAGCAACACTAAGAAGACATGATATTTCGATCAAAACAAAAGAACATACACACATAATTTGTTTTTTGCATGCACATGCCAGGTCAAATAAATCAGATTAACATAGTTGTCAAGGTGATGTGAGATCTTTATTACTCAGGTAAAGGGTTACTTCTTTTTGACTCATAACTTTATTATTGATCTTACATGCAAATAGAACTTTCATGTTTTTAGAGAGAGAAAAAACCTTGATCTATATATCTGTTCAGTTTACGCGAACTCAAAGGCAGAAACTTCAGGCGCTAACATTGGTGTAAATCAGTCCTTATGTATTAACACCAAAAAATTCTACTACTCCTTAAGAACTCTTTCCTTTAGCCAACCCCACTTACGTTCTCTCCTCCCCATCTTTCCATTTTTATTTCCCTCCTCTCATGAGCATATGGAAGCATTATCTAAGCTCTTTTCTCTGCCCTGTTTGTACATCAAATCCTTATCACCATCTGAATCATCTTCATTGTCTGAACTTCTCTCCGCGTCAGTATCAATACGAGAACGACATAGCTTGCATAATGGGATAAAATCTAAAATCGTACTTGTGTTCATCTGCCCATGGGATATTGGAATGACCACATAATCATCGTAAGCCAAGATATCATCATTGGAATCTTCTAGCGAGTCACAACCAGTGTCACTATCACCAATATCCTTGTGCACTTCACTGACAAAATACTTAAGGAAAAGAATGGTGGAAGTGTAGGCACGTTCTGATGGCTCTCTCTTGTGAGAAGAAGGGGGTGGAGGGGTATATATAGCCTCCACACAAAATCTAACCATTACACACTCCCATCTCAGTGGCACCGATTAGGAAACTCAGTGGCACCGATCTATACAAAATATGAATGTTAGGAATCTCAGTGGGACCGACGGGAACAACTTGGTGGGACTGATGTGCTAGGGCTTAGGGAAAACTTCATCTCCGGTGGGACCTATTGCATTATATTGGTGAGACCGAAGTGAATGCGATGAAAAACAGAGAATCAGTCAAGCCAACTCGGTGGACCAATTGCAACATCTAGGTGAGACCAAAGTGAATGCAACAAGTCACAGAGCGCTGGCAAAGCCATCTCGGTGAGACCGAGATCCATATCGGTGTGACCGAACTGTTAGGGTTTTGGTAGTGGCTATGTCAAGATGAACTTAGTTGCTCCAGATAGGAAATATTGATGGAGCCGAGTCAGGAATTAGGGTTTGGGCATATTTGGATAGAGAAGGCGCACTACAAAAAAAGGACACATCCGTGACATTTTGGCCCGAACAATTTTTTTCCTGTCATGCTTATCATCATAGATGTGGTGGGCTCCTACTTCTATGACAAAAAATGTAACACCCTGGATGTAACTTTCCATCACTGTAACTTCAACTCTTGCTATTTTTGGCTATGTGATATGTTATTTCCTTCGTGGTTGGTTTTTTGTCTTTCGTTTTGCATTTTGTTCATGTCATGCATCTCATGTCATAGCATCATGCGCATTGCATCTGCATGTTTTCATAAAGCTTGCATCCGCTCGTAGTTGCCGCATCCCCCTTGCTTTCGTTGACCATTCCGAGACCAACCTTGTTCTTCGTTTTCCCTCTTGTCTAAACCAGAGTCTCTCCGTACAATGCACAAACCCCCTCGGGTGCGTGTCCAAAACTCCCCCGGACCAGACCCGGGCAGTTGTTACCGATGGGTCAGGATCATCTCCAAACATCCGGAAAATATCGTTGTTTCTTTGTTGAACTCTCCTAGCATTTTATTCTTAACCGTCCGATTACGATCGGAGCGTCCAATCGTCCTCGTTTTGGATGTCCTTCTATACATAGACCAATTCCCTATGTAGCAACCCTAGAAATCCTCCCCCTTGTTCTATCGTGCCGCCACCACTAGCTCCACCCGGTCGCCTCCCTCCTCGGGATCTCCTCCCACAGTAACCACTGGTCCACCTCATCTTTAGCGCCGGGCCAACCAGCGCTCGCCCTGCCACCATCGGCTCCATCCAGCCAGCAGCCTCCACCTCCTCCCTTCGAACCATCCTCGCGCCCGCCTACAGATCAAGCAGGAGGCTCATTCCCGGCCTCCTCCTCCCGCAGCACGCCTGTCCTCAAGCCTCTGCCCCGAGCCTCCCCGTGCTCCTCCTCCCCCCCATCGCCGTCCGGCGCCGCCGCCAGCGACCGAACCAGCTACCAAGATGAGCCCCCTCGCGCCTCCCCTATCCTTCCTTCCCTCCTGCCTCGTTTCTCACCTTCCCTGATCTCTCTTTTCTTGGATAGCAGAGCCGCCATGGCAGCCTCCCAGAAGCTTCCCGCGGGTCGCCTCCTCGCCAAGTCCCACCACAGCCACCCACCAGATCCGGTTGGCCTCCGCCGCCCTTGCCCGTTCACGGCCGGATCCCGCCGGCAGGGCCCCGTCCCCGCCGCTGGCGTCCCTCCTGTTCGCTGGCCGTCGTCCCCTGCTTCGCCCACTTGTCTTCCTGGAACGCACGCAGCGCCAAGTCCCTGCGCCCGTTGACCCGGCCTCGTGGGCCTCGTCCCTGTCCGGCCCAGCCAGCGCCCTCCTCACCGAGCTGGGCGTTGGCCTATGGTGAGAAACCCCCTAGTGCCCATGTCCTGTTTCGGCCTGTAGCTCTAATTCGGCCTGTGACTTGTTTTTTTCCTGTGCTGTGAATTTGTCATTAAATCCTGGACATGCTTATTATAGCAATGCCCCTGTTTGAAAATGCTAATAACTATTTAACCATGCATCCAAATAAAACATGTCATATATGTAACATGCTTAGAATTTCATCTAGTTTCACAATATCCCACTTTCATCCATGTTTAAAATGTTTAAAATGCTGTTTGTTTAAATTTGCTCAAATGCCAGGCTAAAATGATTTATTTCATAACAAAATAACCGTATCTCCGAATTAAATAAACTATATATGTAAATGGAATGGAAAAATTCATAGATTTACTTGGTGCACTTGATTTTCCTGTTTAACAACAATAAAATATGTTATAGGGAAGAATAGTACCAAATTCGAAATATGGACATGAGGATTTTCCGAAATTATTGTTTGTTGTTCCGGCCTCATTTAAACTTGCCTAGATAGGTAGTTTTATTATGTTTCACCTCTTGCCATGTTACAACCTTTAATATTGTTGGGTAGCATAAACGGGAGTGAACTAAATAATTGTATGTGGTGTTTCGTCAATATGCAACCCGTTGCATATTGAGCTCCACTTAACTTGTAGTGTTGTTTGTGCACTTTGCCATGCCATGCCTCATTAAACCGGACATGCATCATAATTGATTTTGCATCATGCCATGCTTATGTGATGGTTGTTCACCATGCTGGTTGCTTCTTTCCGATTGCGCTTCTCCTTGATAGTTCTTGTAACATTGCGTTTGTGAGGATTCGTTCGACTACGTTGGTTCGTCTACTTCATGGACTCATTCTTCTTCCTAGTGGAATTTCAGGCAAGATGACCATTACCCTCGATATCACTTCTAGCTTTGCTTGCTAGTTGCTTCGTTCTATCGCTATGCTACTCTACCTATCGCTTGTTTACCATACCTCCCATATTGCCATGTGAAGCCTCTAACCCACCTTACAAGCAAACCATTGTTTGGCTATGTTACCGCTTTTGCTCAACCCCTCTTATAGCATTGTTAGTTGCAGGTGAAGTTGAAGATTACTCCATGATGGAACATGTTTATGTTGGGATATCACAATATCTCTTATTTTAATTAATGCATCTGTATATTTGGTAAAGGGTGGAAGGCTCGGCCTTATGCCTGGTGTTTTGTTCCACTCTTGCCGCCTTAGTTTCTGTCATACCGGTGTTATGTTCCTTGATTTTGTGTTCCTTACGCGGTCGGGTTTATGGGAACCCCTTTACAGTTAGTTTTGAATAAAACTCCTCCAGCAAGGCCCAACCTTGGTTGTACATTTGCCTAATAACCTACTAACTTTCCCTTTGGTTTTCGTGAGCCTGAGGGTCATCTTTATTTTAACCCCCCCGGGCCAGTGCTTCTCCAAGTGTTGGTCCGAACCAAGCGATTGCCGGCGCCCCCTGGGCAACCAGGGTCTATGCCAACCCGACGTATTGCCCATCCGGTGTGCCCTGAGAATGAGATACGTGCGAATCCTATCGGGATTTGTTGGCACATTCGGGCGGTCTTGCTGGTCTTGTTTTACCATTGTCGAAATGTCTTGTAACCGGGATTCCAAGGCTGATCGGGTCTTCCCGGGAGAAGGAATATCCTTCGCTGATCGTGAGAGCTTGTGATGGGCTAAGCTGGGACACCCCTGCAGGGTTTAAACTTTCGAAAGCCATGCCCGCGGTTATGTGGCAGATGGGAATTTGTTAATATCCGGTTGTAGAGAACTTGACACTTGACTTAATTAAAATGCATCAACCGTGTGCGTAGCCGTGATGGTCTCTTCTTGGCGGAGTCCGGGAAGTGAACACAGTTTGGGTTATGATTGAACGTAAGTAGTCTTCAGGATCACTTCTTGATCACTTCTAGATGACGACCGTTGTGTAGCTTCTCATCTTACTCTTATTTGCGTATGTTAGCCACCATATTTGCTTAGCGCATGCTGCAACTCCACCTCATCACCTTATCCTACCCATAAGTTTAAATTGTCTTGATTTCATGGGTTTTGAGATTGCTGAGTCCTCGTGACTCACCAGATACTATCACAATAGTTGCAAGGGCCGATGATACCAGTGCAGGTGATGCAACCGAGCTTAGATGGGAGCTCAACGAAGATTTGGGTCATTTCTATGTTTCATTTCATGTTGATCAGTAGTGGAGCCCAGTTGGGACGATCGGGGATCTAGCAGTTCAGTTATCTTCTTTTCTTTTTGCTTCGTCCGTAGTCGGACTATGTGTGTACTCTGAATGATGTATGAATTATATGTTCATTGTGTGAAGTGGCGATTGTAAGCCAATTCTTTATCCCTTTCTTGTTCATTACATGGGATTGTGTGAAGATGACCCTTATTGCGACAGAACCACCATGCGGTTATGCCTCTAAGTCGTGCTTCGACACGTGGGAGATATAGCTGCATCGTGTGGTGTTACAAGTTGGTAATCAGAGTCATACCCGACTTAGGAGCCCCCTGCTTGATCGAATCGCTGACGTTGTTGAGTCTAGAACAAAATGTTTTGAGTCTTAGGATTATATATATCGGAGAGTAGGATTCTTTTTTACTCCTCAGTCCCTTCGTCGCTCTGGTGAGGACTCCTGACGTAGATGTTTTGACTTTCCTCTAATTTCACTATTTTTTTAGGATCACACGGGTATCTTGGGATTGTTCTGATAGTTTTGTGACAAGAACATTATTCTTGGTGCCTCCTAACATTTAGGGGTTGTGGCAGTGTCCCGGGGAGTTGAGCTCCGAAGTGTTGTCCTCACAATTTTATCGTTGCAGTTCTGGAATACCTGAGTTTTTCGCTGACATCGAAAATCTTTTTTATGCAGTTGTTGGTGAGATAACCTCGACGCCACCCAGTACTGGGTTGGGAGTTCGGGAGTATTGCCATAGCTCGTATAACAGATGCTTTTTGAAGGTTGAGGTACACGATTTCCAGAGTTTTCTTGGTTATGTGTTGACGGATGGATACAGCTGGATGTAGGGATTGTTAGTTTGGGTGAGATATATTGCTTCCCCTATATCCCCAACACCAGATTGCATAACCAGAAAGTTTCAGGAGTTTTATAGGTGGGAATTCAAGTAGCTCCTAGAATATCTTTCTGACAGATGCAAGACATGGGATTGGGTAAACCTCTATCATATGTATTTGTTCCGGCTTATTCTACAAGCCAATCCTTTGTTTTGTTTTATTTGTGGTATTCAAGTTGCTTCGATGTCAAGTGTTGATTCCATACCTTTTCTAAACAGTGTTCTCATATTTCTATGGGAGTACTAATCCTTTTGATCATCGAGATTGTCATGTCAATTCTTTCCAACCGGTGTGCTTCTCTTCAAGTGGATCCGATCATTTCAACATTTGTGAGATCAATTCTAAGTTTTCTCAATGATATCCATTCCATATGTCCCAAGTTGTCTTTGTTTTCTCGCCCTCCCACCCTTTTCTTCAAGGACTTGTATATTTCAATCAAGTATCCTTTTATTGATGGGAAGTTTCTCCATTCTTTTCCGTCAATGTTCTTATCCGGTGTTTCTCAGGAAGATACTAACGGAGCTTCAAGTTTATTATTCTTTGTTCTCTTTTCTTCCCCGGTGGATTCAATTCAAGCTTTGTCGATCCTATCCTTTCCTCGTTTCAAATGTATCCCATGCTGGTGCACCTCTCAATCACTCACCTCTTGCTATTCATTTGTTCCGGTGTGTTGAAGATATCTCAGAAGATTTGTGTTTCCATTCTTAATCCGTTCAAGCTATTTGGAGATTGTTATCTCATTCAAGCCATTTAATTCAACTGGTGCAATCTCTGTGTAAAATCATTTCAAAGGTGTTTCTCTTGAGTGGGCCCTAACCCACATGTCTTTTCCCAGGATCTTACTTGACTCTTCTAATTTTCCCGGAGCCACTCTCAAATTCATTTCCATGTTTGACGTAAGAATGAATTTTCATCACTCACATGCCTTCTCCAAGGTCGCTTTCAAATTCTTTTTAGCTTTGGCTCAACCTTTCCTCTTTTAATCCTTTCGAAGTGTCTCAACAATTGGGTGTTGTTTCTCCTCGACATTCTCAGCTTTGAAGACCGAAGAAGAGTTCCTCTTAAATCCTTACCCGTTCTTCCAAAGATGCGTAGTTCAAGCTTGATGCCATCCTTCCATAATTGTTTTCGATTGTGAGAATTCTTTTCACCCATCTGGAGCATTTCATGAGTTGTTTCCATTTCTTTCCTCCGAAGGCCATCATGTCATAATTCTTCATTCTCAGCGTGTAGCTATCGTTCTCCAAATCTTCTGGTGCATCATTCAAATATCCTCTAATCAATTCATGACCTCTTCATTCTTCATTCGTTTTTCAATTCTTCCCGGTGAATTGTGACTTTGCTACTTTAATTTTCGATCCTTACGGTGGTTATTTCAACATTCCTCTTACTTTGTTACCGTATCATTTCATTCGTTCTTTCCAATCCCACCGGTGGTTCCATCAATACCTTCTCAAGTTTGCGCTATATCTCTCTTAATCCTTTCTACGGGAATAAGTAGTATTTCTTCTATGCAAAATCCATTGCTTGCCATCAATTTAATTTGATGAAGGATAAGCATACAATAAATCTTATTCTTATTTCCTCGGGGTGATTCAATTCTTTTCTTCTGGAGATTGTTCATGATGAAGTAATTCTCGGTTCTAGTGTTTCATCTTTTCCTTTTCCAGAGTTCCAAGTTTTCCGCATTATCTCGTCGTGAAGCTCCATCTAAATCATCTCAAGGCTTCATCTTGTGTTTTCATCTTCTCTTTCTTTTTATCATCCCTTTTTTTGACTATGTACTGCAAGGCAACAACCTCACATCCCTTTATTAATTAGTTAAAAGTAGAAGTTACAACTTTACAAATGTACCGAGAAAAGAAAAGATACTTACAAGAAAAGACTAAGTAAGGTTAGCTATCCAAGACATAAAACTATCTTTATATTTACATCTAATCATGTGAGACAGAAGAGAGATGTCATGTAGAAAGTTTCTTCTCCAAGCTCTAAATGAGGGGTGTTCATTTATGAAGATCTTCCCATTCCTTTGTATCCAAATATTCCAAGAAGCAGTGAAAACAACCTCAGAGAATAAAGGGTGACCAAAATCCTTCCTAACTGCTTGAGCCATATCATATGTGGTTTGGTTTGGTTGAACAGTCCAAGAAATCCCAAGATAGTTCCAAACCCTTTGGCTAAAATTGCAAGCAAAGAAAAGATGAGCCTGATCCTCATGTTTTGCAAGGTTGCATAGCACACAAGTATCATCCTGGATGATCCACTGCCGACGTTGCATTAACAGAAGCCAACCAAAAACTTTTAGCTTTAGCGTGCATGCACACTTCCAAATACACTTGAATATGGGATCAACCACTAGGTGTGAGAAGCCAGAGTCGTAGTATATCTTTGCCATAAAGACTCCAGACTTTGAAGGCCACTTCCAAATTTCCTTGCTCTCACCATCCAGATTTTATCATCCTTTTATTACCGGAGTTCTTCATGGAGGTTCTACATGGTGGTTCATCAAGGATTCTTTTCATTCTTTAATTGTTCTTCAAGATTTCTCTCAAAGTTATGACCCGCCAAGCTATACTCAAAATTAAACATGGTGCTCAACACATGTTTTGTTTCGAGGCGTTCAAGCATTCTTCATCTTGCATTCCGAAGTGCAATTCCTTCTATCTTATCTTTCGAGATGGTGTTATGTCATCCTTGGCAATTTCTCTTCATGTTTCATGATTCACAAGTTGTCAAGAATGAGATATTTTAAAACAGTCATTTTCTCTTCGATCATGAGTTGTTTCAACCCATCATAATTGCTTCGTTGGAAGTTATCTTGTGTCATATTTCACCTAAACCTTTCCATAAGGAATGTTGCTATTATGGTGATTATCAATGGTCCAAGTTATCTCTCTATTATCTTGGTGGAAGAAGTTTTTCATCTCGTTGGTGTTATCAATTATATTATTTGTTTCCGTAGTGGCGGAATTTTGCCACAATTTTGAGAAGTTTTCCATAAGCCCAGTACAAGCTTATTCGTTTCATTGTGGGTTTTTCCAACAACTCCGTTATAAACTTCTTGGAAGGGTGCTTTCCAAGTTCTTTTGTAGTAGAAGTTGGCATTTTCTTCTCCATGCTGTTATTCCAATGATCTATCTTCTATTCTTTCTTCCGGAGGCATTGTGATGTTTCTCTTTTCACTCATCATCTCGAATTGTGAGGATCGTGTTCTTTTCCTTGCTTATCCGTTTAACCAGAGTGTTGTGTTCTCATTCAAGTTCTTTCATATTATCAAGCCTTGCATCTCTTTTCAATCGGAGTGCTGCCCGAATTCTTTATTCTTATTCCTTGTCAAAATCTATTTTGTCTCCTAAGCTCTTGGTTCTCATCATATTTATTGTTCCTCTTGTCCAACATACTATTTGTAATCTTGTTCGTCTCTGTTGTATTTGTTCTTTCAAGTTTTTGCAATCTCTAAGGTTCTTTGGTTTCACTCATTGGTCAAAGAAGCAACTTAGTTTTACCTCTTCTCTTCCTCTTCCGTTTCTCTCTGGTGCCATCCTAGATCTCGAGAAGAGATCCTCTTGTAGTGGTGGAGTGTTGTAACACCCCGGATGTAACTTTCCATAACTGTAACTCTAACTCTTGCCATTTCCGGCTATATGATATGTTATTTCCTTCGTGGTTGGGTTTTTGTCTTCCGTTTTGCATTTTGTTCATGTCATGCATCTCATCACATAGCATCATGCGCATTGCATCTGCATGTTTTCATAAAGCTTGAATCAACTCGTAGTTGCCGCGTCCCCCCTTGCTTTCGTTCGACCGTTCCCAGACCAACCTTGTTCTTCGTTTTCCCTCTTGTCTAAACCGGCTCTCCGTACAATGCACGGACCCCCTCGTGTGCGCGTCCGAAACTCCCCCGGACTCGACCCGGGTAGTTGTTACCGATGGGTCCGGATCATTTTCAAACATCCGTAAAATATCGTCGTTTCTTTGTTGGACTCTCCTAGCGTTTTATTATTAACCGTCTGATTACGATCGGACGGTCCAATCGCCCTCGTTTTAGACGTCCTTCTATACATAGACCAATCCCCTAGGAAGCAACCCTAGAAATCCTCCCCCTTGTCCTATCGCGCCGCTGCCACTAGCTCCACCCGGTCGCCTTCCTCCTTGGGATCTCCTCCCGCAACAACCACTGCTCCACCTCGTCTTCAGCGCCGGGCCAACCAGCGCTCGCCCTGCCACCATCGGCTCCATCCAGCCAGCAGCCTCCACCTCCTCCCTTTGAACCATCCTCGCGCCCGCCTCCAGATTGAGCAGGAGGCTCATTCCCGGCCTCCTCCTGCCGCAGCACACCCGTCCTCAAGCCCCTGCCCCGAGCCTCCCCGTGCTCCTCCTCCTTCCCTCGTTGTTCGGCGCTGCCGATGGCGACCAAACCAGCTAGCAAGATGAGCCCCATCGCGCCTGCCCTATCCTTCCTTTCCTCCTGCCTCGTTTCTCACCTTCCCTGATCTCTCTTTTCTTGGACAGCAGAGCCACCATGGGAGCCTCACAGAAGCTCCCCGCGGGTTGCCTCCTCGCCAAGTCCCACCACGGCCACCGACCAGATTCGTCCGGCCTCCGCCGCCCTTGCCCGTTGATGGCCGGATCCCGCCGGCAGGGCCCCGTCCCCGCCGCTGGTGCCCCTCCTGTTTGCTAGCCGCCGTCCCCTGCTTTGCCCGCTCGTCTTCCTGGAACGCACGCAGCGCCAAGTCCCTGCGCCCGTTGACCCTGCCTCGTGGGCCTTGTCCCTGTCCTGCCCAGCCAGCGCCCTCCTCACCCAGCTGGGCCTTGGCCCATCGTGAGAAACCCCCCCAGCGCCCATGTCCTGTTTTGGCCTGTAGCTCTAATTCGGCCCGTGACTTGTTTTTTTCCTGTGCTATGAATTTGTCATTAAATCTTGGACATGCTTATTACAGAAATGCCCTTGTTTTAAATGCTAATAACTATTTAACCATGCATCTAAATAAAACATGTCATATATGTAACATGCTTAGAATTTCATCTAGTTTCACGATATCCCACTTTCATCCATGTTTAAAATGTTTAAAATGCTATTTGTTGAAATTTGGTCAAATGCCATGTTAAAATGATTTATTTCATAACTAAATAACCGTATCTCCGAATTAAGTAAACTATATATGTAAATGGGGTGGAAAAATTCATAGATTAACTTGGTGCACTTGATTTTCCTGTTTAACAACAATAAAATATGTTTTAGGGCAGAACAGTACCAAATTTGAAATATGGACATGAGGATTTTTCGGAATTGTTGTTTGTTGTTCCGGCCTCATTTAAACTTGCCTAGATAGGTAGTTTTATTATGTTTCACCCCTTGCCATGTTGCATCCTTTAATATTGTTGGGTAGCATAAACGGGAGTGAACTAAATAATTGTATGTGGTGTTTCATCAATATGCAACCCGTTGCATATTGAGCTCCACTTAACTTGTAGTGTTGTTTGTGCACTTTTCCATGCCATGCCTCATTAAACCGGACATGCATCATACTTGATTTTGCATCATGCCATGCTTATGTGATGGTTGTTTACCATGTTGTTTGCTCCTTTCCGGTTGCGCTTCTCCTTGATAGTTCCAGTAACATTGCGTTTGTGAGGATTCGTTTAACTATGTTGGTTCGTCTACTTCACGGACTCATTCTTCTTCCTAGCGGAATTTTAGGCAAGATGACCATTACCCTCGATATCACTTCTATCTTTTCTTGCTAGTTGCTTCGTTCTATTGCTTTGCTGCGCTACCTATCACTTGTTTACCATGCCTCCCATATTGCCATGTCAAGCGTCTAACCCACCTTCCTAGCAAACCATTGTTTGGCTATGTTACCGCTTTTGCTCAGCCCCTCTTATAGCATTGTTAGTTGCAGGTGAAGTTGAAGATTGCTCCATGTTGGAACATGTTTATGTTGGGATATCACAATATCTCTTCTTCTAATTAATGCATGTATATATTTGGTAAAGGGTGGAAGGCTCGGCCTTATGCCTGGTGTTTTGTTCCACTCTTGCCGCCTTAGTTTCTGTCATACCGGTGTTATGTTCCTTGATTTTGTGTTCCTTATGCGGTCGGGTTTATGGGAACCCCTTGACAGTTCGCTTTGAATAAAACTCCTCCAGCAAGGCCCAACCTTGGTTTTACATTTGCCTAACAACCTACTAACTTTCCCTTGGGTTTTCGCGAGCCCGAGGGTCATCTTTATTTTAACCCCCCCGGGCCAGTGCTTCTCCAAGTGTTGGTCCAAACCGGGCGATGTCCGGTGCCCCCTGGCAACCAGGGTCTATGCCAACCTGACGTCTTTCCCATCCGGTGTGCCCTGAGAATGAGATACGTGCGACTCCTATCGGGATTTGTCGGCACATTCGGGCGGTCTTGCTGGTCTTGTTTTACCATTGTCGAAATGTCTTGTAACCGTGATTCCGAGACTAATCGGGTCTTTCCGGGAGAAGGAATATCCTTCGCTGATCATGAGATCTTGTGACGTGCTAAGTTGGGACACCCCTGCAGGGTTTAAACTTTCGAAAGCCGTGCCCGTGGTTATGTGGCAGATGGGAATTTGTTAATATCCAGTTGTAGAGAACTTGACACTTGACTTAATTAAAACGCATCAACCGCGTGTGTAGCCGTGATGGTCGCTTCTCGGCGGAGTCCAGGAAGTGAACATGGTTTGGGTTATGATTGAACATAAGTAGTCTTCAGGATCACTTCTTGATCACTTCTAGATGACGACCGTTGCATAGCTTCTCATCTTACTCTTATTTGCGTATGTTAGCCACCATATTTGCTTAGCGCTTGCTGCAACTCCACCTCATGACCTTATCCTACCCATAAGCTTAAATAGTCTTGATCTTGTGGGTTTTGAGATTGCTGAGTCCTCGTGACTCACCAGATACTATCAGAACAGTTGCAGGTGCCGATGATACCAGTGCAGGTGATGCAACCGAGCTTAGATGGGAGCTCAACGAAGATCTTGGTCGTTGCTAGGTTTCATTTCATGTTGATCAGTAGTGGACCCCAGTTGGGATGATCGGGGATCTAGCAGTTGGGTTATCTTCTTTTCTTTTGGCTTTGTCCGTAGTCGGACTATGTGTGTACTCTGAATGATGTATGAATTATATGTTCATTGTGTGAAGTGGCGATTGTAAGCCAACTCTTTATCCCATTCTTGTTCATTACAGGGCATTATGTGAATATGACCCTTCTTGCGACAAAACCACCATGAGGTTATGCCTCTAAGTCATGCTTCGACACGTGGGAGATATAGCCGCATCGTGGGTGTTACAAAAAATCATGACAGAAAATGGGCTTTTCGTCCTGGGTGGGCCAGGGACGCACCTGCATGATATTCTTTGGGCCGACTATGACGGAAAAAATCATGGTAGAAGCAAGGGCGAGGAAAATATTGGGGAGTTCCCGGTTACGGTGGTGGTCGGGGCCAAGCGATTCACGGAGAGATTGCGCATTTCTCTCGCACACGTACGCGTGTGTGTGCGAGGTGTTGGGCTCTAATTGAACCCGAGTGAGGCATTCTCTTACTGAACCCGAACGATTACACTAGCTACGTTACTGAACCTGAGTGATCGATCCCTTGGCTGTTAACTTAACCTGAACCGAAGCCGATCAAACTTGCTGTTGCCTCTTGATGAACAATAATCGTTGTTGGGGGTTGGATGAATATTTCCTGATGGGTGTTGGATGAACAGGACCCCGTGGTAGTAGAGGCTGTTGCCGCTGGATGAACATGACCCCGATCGAGAGGAGGCCGCCACACACCACCCGATCGAGCTGGTTGGGGGTGGATGAACAGGACCCCATGGAGGGCTGGTTGAATAGTAGCCAGTGGAGGGTGGATGAATAGGGCCCTGTGGAGGGCTGGTTGAATAGTATTAGGTGGAGGCTGGATGAACATGACCCCATGAATGAATAGTATATGGTGGAGGTAGGAGGAAGTTGACGGTGGATGAACAGTAGCAGGTGGAGGCTAGACGAAGTCGATGGTGGATGAACAATAGCCCGTGGAGGCTGGAGTGAGGCAGTACACGGTGGATGAACAGTAGGCCGTGGAGTCCCGTTTTGCGGTACGCCACACCCCTCCCGATGAATAGAACCTCGTTTCGACCGTAGGCGCTCCAACAAGTCTATTTCCACCGTTTTGCGGAATGCCACACCCCTCCCTATCAACAGGACCCCGTTTCGACTGTAGGCACTCGAATAGAAGGCCGTTTCCTTCGTTCTGCGGTACACAAGACCCTTCCTGATGAACAGGACCACGTTTCAATCGTACATGGTCGAACAGAAGGCCGTTTTCCTCCGTTTTGCAGTATGCTAGACCCTGTTCTGGCTATTCCATCCAAGACGGTTGGCTCCCGGTGAACAGGATGTGTTCCGACCTAGTGGCTTTGCTCTCGATGAACAGGACAACGCTGTTTCCTCCGGTTTGACCCAGCCGGTTATCTGCCGATGAACAAGACATCGCTGCCATCCGTTGCCTCTCCATGTACACGAGCCCTGGCCATAAGTGTCGGTGTTCTGGGAACGGGGGTCCCCAGACTTGCTTGCCTGCGGCCTGCGGCGTGGCTCGAGTGGTGGCCCAGTACAGCCCATCTTCATCAACGCAAAACTCAAGACCCTCGCAAGGGGCCAAGCCTCGCGAGGCGGACGACACGAGGCTTCCTCAGGAGCGGCCTCGCCAGGCAGGCTCGCGAGGAGGCAGAGAGATCAAGGCAGGGTACCTCGCGAGGTACTCGTGATGCAAGCCATGACGATCGAGACCAGGCAGGCGCCGGCCTGCGCAGTGTCCTTGTTTCCTCTTTGGTGCAAAGGGGGCAAGCATAGGCGTGGAGTACCGAGGCATCAGGAAAAGGTTGTCATTTCAGTGCAACAAGACCAATACCAGCAGAGCGGCAGGATGGAGGTCACCGTGGAGCCCAAGACGGCGTCATCACCAGTGCCTTTGGCAGCCGAAGACCAACTTTAGTCAGGATAACCTGTACTAGATGTTCCCCTTCAAAATGGCCGTTGTTGGCGCCCTTCCCGCTCAATATTTGGGAAGAGGACCAGGGCCTCTATAAATAGGGCTAGCCACCACAGAATAGGGATCGGATCGAGTGCTCATTAGATCCATAGGCGATCGAGCTCATCCAAGTAGTTCATCGCACCAGCTCAAGAACACCTCTCGCGAGGCAGTTCATCCTTTGTACTGTTCATCATCAGCCCCTGAGGCAATCCACCACACCACACACCGGAGTAGGGTATTACACCACAACGGTGGCCCAAACCAGTATAAATCTTGTGTCCCTTGTGTTGTTCATCGTTTAGCTTAGATTCTCGCGAGGTGATCGGACGTGGATCGGTAGGGGGAAGATCTTCGTGCGCACCCCAGAGTTTGAACCTTAAGGGTCTGCCGGAACCCAACATCCGACATTTGGCATGCCAGGTAGGGGTGCGCCGGAATCTTTCTTCCGCTGTTTCGCGTTCGATCTTCCGTCGTGTCCATGGCTGACGCTCGCCGGGCTCGAGCCGAGCATCAGGCTGCCCTCGCCGCCCGCGTCGCCCGGACGGCTCCCGTCGGTGGGTGTCCCCATCATTCCTCATCGCCTGCCGCCAATGCCGCTACCGGCCCGGCGGGGAACGAGCAACAGGCCTCATCGCTGCATCCTTCGGTGCAGCGGGAAGGCCGCACCACCACCCCGTTGCTGACTCCAGCTAGCTCGTCGTCCCATGCCCATCGCGCTCCCACGGATGCGCACGCCGCGTTGCTCCTGGCGCGCGAGCTCCTGCACTACCGTCCCATCGACGATCTCTACGAGGAGTGGCTCGCTCGCATCACCGAGCTCGTCAGCGCCGCAGGGGGCTCCCCTGCACCGTCCCTCTTACCGCCTCACCCTCCGTCCTGCGCGGGTGGTGCAGCCCAGGAGGTACCTCCGCTGCCTCCTCCTCAATAAGGCGCCTTGGCTCCAAGGAGCGCGGCCCTAGGATGAGATCCATCGCAGCCGGCGCCCGCACGACAAGAAAGGACCTGCCAAGAAATCCCCCGTCCCCAGGAAGGTGCTCGTGTGCTCCCGGCACCGGTGCGCCATGACCGGATCCTTGCGCCAGCACGTCAAGACCCCGCGCTGCTCCAGGTAGCGGCGCGTGGGAACCTCCAGGAGCAAGCCCCGCATTAGCAGAGAGCTCCGGTGGCCACCGCAGGCTGCCGCGCCTTCACCATCGAGCTACGCAGTATCGCCTGGCCAGGCAAGTTCAAACCTTACTTGCCCCCTCTCTACGACGATACTGCCGACCCCGCGGAGTTCCTACAGCTCTACGAGCTAGGCATCGAAGCCTCCAACGGGGACGAGAAGGTCATGGCGAACTGGTTTCCCATGGCCCTCAAGGACGATGCCCGCACCTGGCTCCTAAACCTGCCTCCTGGCACGATCTCCTCCTAGGACGAGATGCGCACTCGCTTCATCGCCAACTTCCAGGGCACTCGCGACCGTCCCCGGCCGTGGGTGACCCGCGCCGCATCAAGCAGCAACCCGGAGAGACCCTGCGGAAGTACATCCATCGCTTGAACAATGCTCGCCTCAAGATTCCCAAGGTGACCGAGGAGGCCATCATCTCGGCGTTCTCTGACGGCGTCCGCAACGTCAAGATGAAGGAGGAGCTGGCGATCCACGAAGATCTGTGTACGTCTCTGGAGTTGTTCAACCTGGCGACCAAGTGCGCAAGGGCTGAGGAGGGACGCCTTTCCCTTCTCGAGCTCCCGGCTGCAGACCCAGAAGAGAAGAAAGCCAAGGCCAAGGACCTGAAGCGCAAGGGAGCAACTGTGCTCGGAGCAGAGCCAGACATGAAGCGCGGTAGGGACCAGCCGGAGTCGTCCATACCCACAACACCAACGTATGCCAAGAGCTCAGGGCCGTGCGAGAAGGCCGCGTCGGTCGACGTACCGAGTGCAACGATCGGGGCTACAACCGAGGCGGAGCAAGAGGTGGAGGACGATGGGACGACCGTGGCCCTCGCCAAGGGTGGCGTGATCGGCCTCGTGAGGACCGCTGGCAGGACCAGCCTCGCGAGGGGGCTTGGAGAGATCAGCCTCGTGAGGATCACCCGCAAGGCAACGCAGGACTTCCTCCTCTGCCACCACCACCAAGAAGGAATGACGACCATCATTAGGACGAGGGGGCTGGGGGCTTCCAGGAGCCACGTGCAATCGCTTGCATCTTGGGCGGTGCCCAGGCCCCAGCCTCTCAGCGCATCTTCAAGCAGTTTGCTCGCGAGGTGAATGCAGTCCTCCCCAAGCTTGAGGCCACGCGCCCTCTCAGATGGTCTGCGTGTGCCATCACATTCAGCTCAGCGGATCAACTCAAGTGCGCGGCAACGGTCGGTGTCCTCCCGATGCTCTGTTCCCCAGTCATCAGTAATGTGCAAGTCACCAGGACCCTCATCAACGATGGAGCAGGGCTCAACGTCCTGTCCGTCGAGACGTTCAATAATCTCCAAGTTCCATATGATCAGCTTCAACCAACCAAGTCTTTCTCAAGAGTCACTGATGGCTCCACTGTCCCGATAGGGCAGGTCCGCCTCCCTGTCACCTTTGGGCGGTGCAACAACTATCGTACCGAGCTCATTGACTTCGACGTTGCCCACATTCGACTGCTATACAATGCCATCGTCGGGTATCCCGCCCTGGCCAAGTTTATGGCAGTGACTCACCATGGCTACAACGTCCTCAAGATGCCAGGAAGTGGCGGAGTCATCATGGTCCCCTGTGAAGAGAAGGATGCGGTGTGCTCTCTCAAGCGCGCCTTCCAAGCCACGTCAATCGAGGACCCAGACAGCAAGAGTAGAAACCTTCCTGAAGTAGCTCCCAAGAAGAAGAAGACATCACCTGACTCAAGGCCTCAGGAGGCAGGCACCTCCAGAGGTGCCAGATCCGGATCTGCGCCCGTCCAAGCGACGCCAACCTCCATCGCATAGAAAGGCCTGCCCGGCGCCCTCTGCGGGCAAGGCTCGGGGGCTCTCTCATGGGGAGCCACTGACTGTCGGATTTCGGGTTCCGGCAGACCCTTGAGGTTCGAACACTGGGGTGCGCGCAGAGATTCAACCCTCTGCCTACTTGCTCTTCGCTGAATCGCTAGGACCTAAACTACCAAACAGAACAACACAAGAGACACAAGGTTTATACTGGTTCAGGCCACCATTGTGGTGTAATACCCTACTCCAGTGTGTGGTGTGGTGGATTGCCTCTCGGGCTGATGATGCACAATACAAGGAAGAACAGCCTCGCAAGGGTCTATTCTTGGCTGGTGCTACTTGGTTCTGGCTCGTGGATTCTCGATCCGGTCTCTAGATGTCTCCACCCCGGGGGTGGCTAGTCCTATTTATAGGCAAAGGCCCTGGGCCTCTTCCCAAATATTGAGCGGGAAGGGTGCCAACAATTGGCCATTTTGAAGGGGAACAGCGGGTACACTTATCCTGACTAAAGTTGGTCCTCGCCTGTCAAAGCCTCTGGTGGTGACGCCTGTTTGGGCTCCACAATAACTTCCTTCCGGCCGTTGGGCTAGTCTTGGTCTTGTTGCACCAAAACGGATGCCTTTGCTTGATGCTCTCGCCTGCGCTTGCTCCCTTTGCACCAAAGAGGAAAGGAGGACACTGCGCGGGCTGGCGCCCGACTGGCGCCCTTGGTCGTCATGGCTTGCGTCATGGGCACCTCGCGAGGTACCCCGCCTTGAACTCTCCGCCTCCTCATGAGCCAGCCTGATGAGGCCGTGCCTGAGGAAGCTCCTTGTCGTCCGCCCCGCGAGGCTTGGCCCCTCGCGAGGGTCTTGAGCTTGTGTTGATGAAGATGGGTTGTGCTGGGCCTCCTTTGAGCCACACCGCAGGCCGCAGGCAGGCAAGTCTGGGGACCCCCGTTCCCAGAACACCGACAGTAGCCCCCGGGCCCACGGCGCGCCCGGACTTGGCCGAGCAGAGAGGTGAAAGGGCAAGCGCGAAGTGTCGTGGGCCCTAACAGCCTGCGGCATTGGGCGCCGCGTGGCGGTTGATTGGATGTGGGCACCTCCGCTTCCCCACGACACCTCGGTAACCGCATGGATTCGACAAGTCCCTGCATGCAAAGCGGGTCATGATTACCTGCGATCGTGGAGGTCGACGGTTGGCCTTCGCCGGCTATAAGTACGGAACAGCGCGCGCCCTTCCAGTCTACTCCCTCTGCTTCTCCTGCCTCCTGGGTCTCGCTCCGTCTTGCTGCAATGGCTCCGATCCGCCGGTTCTCCGCGGAAGAGAAGGGAAAAACTCCTCAAGAGGATCCTGACCCGCTTCCCCCGAAGAAGCGGCTTGCTCTTTGGCAGCGGGGCGAGGGCGCTCGCCCGGAAGCGTTAAGACCCTGGTGTGAGCGGCCACCACCAGGGTTCCCGCTTCCCTTGTACGCGCATATCGATGGCTCTGAAGGAGCCGACACCGAACGCCACGGGCGGCACCGCCATCGGCGCCGGCGGGTCACGAAGGTGCGCGTCTTCCCCCCTAGAGTCCACGCCGAGGGCTCCTGCCGAGAGTTCGTGCTTCGCGCCACCACGCCTCCTAAGTCTTGGATTAGTCTCCCTCCTTTTTTCGCCTCCGTCATCCGGCAGGGGGAACCCCTGGGGCTTTGGCTGCAGCACGCCGACGGCAACACCCTCGCGACCGGGGCAGAGGTCACAGTCGTTGCCCCGGGCGAGGTCTTCATGACTCGAGGCTGGGGCGAGGTCGCCCGGGTCTGCAGGACAAGGGGTGCCCTCGCGATCCACTTGGAGTATGACGACGCTTCGGTGATGTCCTTCAAGGTCTTCGACGCGGAGGGTCGCCAGCTGGAGTGCTTCCCTGAAAGGGTCGGTTGAGACCCTGCCGCGGCAAGACAGAGGCCGGCCAACCGCTCCCCGGGCAGCTCCCCAGGCGGGGGAGGCGCTGGTGGATCTAGCGACTCCGCCGAGCTCTTCGCAACTTCGGAGACGAGCGACGATAGCTACGAGCCCCCGAGCCTGCGCCGCTCTCGGAGCAGGGCGGGCTCGTCAGGCCGTCGCCGCCCCTGATCTGGATGGGGTTGGCGCCGGTGCTGGGCGACCCACTATTGATGATGGCGTCCGCCATGATGGCCTCTATAGCTAGGACTCCTTAGGATTCGCGTCTTTTGTTCCTGCGAGGAGCCAAGAATGTACCCCGCGGGGGCTTGTAAGATGTTTGCAGCTCTGTTTGTCAATACGATCCTTATTGCGAAGCAGTGCGAGATGCTTATTCCGTTTTAGCTTAGTTTCCTCCTTTCAGACCTCGTGAGGGCTTGATGCTCTGCGCCGACAGGTCCCAGTCCCAAGGCAGCTTCAGCCGTCGCTAGTATGCCAGGTCGCGATGCCGTGGTCAAGGCCAGGAGGTGAGCGGCCAGAGGTCCGGTAAGAGCCCCTGAGTCGCGATGCTCAGGAGGTCCCCCTTAGCGCTCAAGCAGCCATCATTCGGTGAGAAAGGAGAGCGATGTTGCTAACACGGGATTGCACTTGGTGCGGGGACGGTGCTGCGATAACCAGTGTTTTCGGAGAGTGACTTATCTCGAGGGTCAGAAAACGTTTCCTGGTGCGGCGCTAGATCCGCGCCTTGGCTGATGAGGGGTTGCTTGGTGAGGTCCTCGCGTGTTCCTCCCCTCTCGCCTTCGCTCCCCTTTCTCCTCTACGTCCTCGGGTCCCGGCTCTCGAGCTGGTCCCAGCCGTCGCTGGCATGCCAGGTCACGATGCCATGGACAAGACTAGAGGGTGAGGGCTGGAGAGCCGGTAGGATCCCTGAGTCACGATGCTCAGGCACCCCCCCTTTAACGTGCAAGCGAGTTGCGTGAAAAAGAGCGAAGAAAGCACCGTGAGGGCCTCGCCTGGCGATGCTTTTTGGAGGGACCCCGCAGGTTCATCACAAAAGGAACGAGAGTTCATCGTGGCAATCGACAGTTAGCCGTTAGTTGCTTTGGAGAGGCGACGAGGCACGAAAGGCCAAGCGAGGCGTATTGGAGGTCCCGTGAGCCTGCGCGGGACTCACGGGGCCCTATCTCAAGGCGGGTTGCGCCTGGCTCTGGGCCTTATCTTGGAGTGTGTTCCTGCAGATTTGGCCAGATGCCAGTGCTCTACATCTTCGGGTCCCGGCCCTCGAGCTGGTCTCAGCTGTCGCTGGCATGCCAGGTCGTGATGCCATGGACAAAACCAGAGGGTGAGGGCCGGAGAGCCGGTAGGAGCCCTGAGTCGCGATGCTCAGGCACCCCCCCTTTAACGCGCAAGCTGGGTTAGATGTCGAAACTCTACGTCCTCGGGTCCCGGCTCTCGAGCTGGTCTCAGCCGTCGCTGGCACGCCAGGTCGCGATGCCATGGACAAGACCAGAGGGTGAGGGCAGGAGAGCCGGTAGGAGCCCTGAGTCGCGATGATCAGGCACGCCCCCTTTAACACCCAAGATTCCGACACCCAAGAGGAAAAGGCACCAAATAACAAGCATGATGGTTCGAAAGCATAGCCCTAAGGTAAACGCAAGAAGGGTACACGCCGCTGGGTCAGGCCCGAGCGACTTGGGGATGATGCAGCCTGAGGGGCGCCCCCAATAAGGTAAGCTAAGGACATGAAATAAAAGGGATACATGCCGCAGGGACGGACCCACGCGGCCTCGGAATAATGCGGCCCTGAGGGCACTCCCAGCTGGAAATGAAACTTGAAAGATGTCACCTGATGATGTTGGGGATGAAGGGGTGTTGGTGTAACAGACTCGGTGGGCTGCGGGAGCCGATCCTCATGAGCCCCCGGCTCAGGGGCCTCGGGAGGCTCCGGAGGCGCTGGTGGCTCCTCGCGGGCCATCTCCATCTCCACCAGGGCTGCGGAACGCCTGACTTCTTGAGCCTCCAGGATGGCCCTCATGAGGCGCTGGTTAGCAGCAGCCGCGTTCGGCAAGCCATAAGGCATGCGCACGTAGCTGTGGGGCGGACCCTCGCAGCGTCCCACTCGCGAGGGCCAGAGGCACTCCTGAGATGCGGCTCGGTTGAGCCCCGGTATGTCGATGCAGACGCGCAGCCCACCATCCTCGCCTGGATGGGGGGGCACAGCGGGTAGGCGGCGGCTGCCTCTCATGACCCTTGACTCCTGTAGCTCCTGAATGGCCTTGCTGATGAACTCCTGAGGGTTGGGCCCTCCTTGCCTTGCTCCTTCTTGAGGGAAACGTGCTTCAAAACACACCTCCACGTGGTGCCCAAGCGCCTCCCTCGTGACCTTGGCGAGGTCGGCAGCCCTCCAGGGGAGAGCCCCCGAGTCCTGCCTATGGAGGGCGCCGGGCGCGCTTCCCCATGCGATGGAAGGAGGTCCCCCTTGAGTAGGCGCGGGCCCTAAGGGGCCTGCCTCCTGAGGTGCCGGGCTGGACGATGTCTTCTTCTTCTTGGGGGCGGCCTCGGGAGGACTCCTGCTTCCGCGGTCTGGGTCTTCCAGTGATGCGGCCTGAAAGGCTCGCTCCAGGGAGCACACTGCGTCCCTCTCTTCGCAGGGCACTATGATGACCCCGCCACTTCCTGGCATCTTGAGGACGTTGTAGCCGTGGTGGGTCACGGCCATGAACTTGGCCAGCGCCGGGTACCCGAGGATGGCGTTGTACGGCAGGCGAATGTGGGCGACGTTGAAGTCGATGAGCTCGGTGCGGTAGTTTTCGCGTGCCCCGAAGGTGACAGGAAGGCGGACCTGCCCAATCGGGACCGTGGAGCCGTCGGTGACTCCGGAGAAGGGCTTGGTTGGCTGAAGCTGACTGTAGGGCACTTGGAGATTGTTGAATGTGTCCACGGACAGGACGTTGAGCCCTGCTCCGCCGTCGATGAGGGTCCTGGTGACTAGCACGTTGCTGATGATTGGGGAACAAAGCATCGGGAGGACTCCGGTTGTGGCCGCGCACTTGAGCTGATCTGCTGAACTGAACGTGATGGCGCATGCCGACCACCTGAGAGGGCGCGTGGCCTCGAGCTTGGGGAGGACTGCATTCACTTCGCGGGCGAACTGCTTGAAGATGCTTTGAGAGGCTGGGGCTTGAGCTCCACCTAGGATGCAGGCGATTGCACGCGGTTCCTGGAAGCCCAGCCCCCTCATCCTGATGACGGTCTTCATTTCTCCTTGGCTATGGCGGCAGCGGAGGGAGGCCCGCGTTCCCTTGCAGGCGATCCTCGCGAGGCTGATCCCTCTAGCCTCCCTCGCGAGGCAGGTCCTGCCAGCGATCCTCGCGAGGTTGGTCGCGCCACCCTTGGCGCGGGCCGTGGTCTTCCCAACGTCCTGCGTTCCTTCCTCCTCCTCGGCCGTAGCCTCGGTCGCTGCGGTCGGGACACCTACCGACCCTTCCTTCACGCACGGCCTGGAGCTCTTGGCATTCATTGGTGTTGTGGGTGTGGAGGTCGTGGTACACGCAGTACCGACTACCCTTGGAGGATTCGGGCTGGTCTCTGCCCCGCTTGGCGTCTGGCTCTGCCGCGAGTACGGCAGCCCCCTTGCACTTCACGTCCTTGGCCTTGGGCTTCTTCTCTTCTGGGTCTGCGGTAGGCAGCTCGAGGAGGGAGAGCTGTCCCTCCTCAGCCCTGGCGCACTTGGTCACCAAGTTGAACAGCTCAAAGGAGGTGCACAGGTCTTCATGCATCACCAGCTCCTCCTTCATCTTGACGTTGCGCACACCGTCGGAGAAGGCTAAGATAATGGCCTCCTCCGTCACCCTAGGGATCTTGAGGAGCGCGTTGTTGAAGCGCTGGATGTACTTCTGCAGGGTTTCCTCTGGTTGCTGCTTGATACAACGCATGTCGCTCACGGCGGGTGGCCGGTCGCGGGTACCCTGGAAGTTGGCGATGAAGCGGGTGCGCATCTCGTCCCAGGAGGAGATCGTGCCTGGAGCCAGGTTCAGGAGCCAGGTGTGGGCCCCGTCCTTGAGCGCCATGGGAAACCAGTTAGCCATGACCTTCTCGTCCCCATTGGCAGCCTCGATGCCCAACTCGTAAAGCTGGAGGAACTCTGCAGGGTCAGCCGTGCCGTCGTAGCGAGGAGGCAGGTCTGGCTTGAACTTGCCGGGCCACGCGACGCTGCGTAGCTCGAAGGTGAAGGCGCGGCAGCCCGCTGTGGCCACAGGGGGCCTTGGGCGACGGAGAGCTTGGTCCTGCGGGTCCCCATGCGCCACGGCTGGGGGCAGCGCAGGGTCTTGACGTGCTGGAGCAGGGAGCGCTGGGGCAGCTTCTCGGGGGCGAGGGACTTCTTGGCAGCTCTGCTCTTGCCGCGCTGGCGCCTGACGGAGCGGGTTTCGTCCAGGGGCCGCGCGCCTTGGGGCCAGGGTGCCTTCTTGAGGAGGAGGCGGCTGAGGCGCCCCAGGAGCTTCATTTCCTGCGCAGGGCGGGGCGCGGCGCAGCGAGAAGGACGGCGTGGGGGAGCCCCCTGCGGCGCGGACGAGCTCGGAAACTCGGTCGAGCCACTCTTCGTAGACGTCGTTGATGGGGCGGTAGCGCAGGAGCTCGTTTGCCGTGATGAGCGCGGCTCGGGCCTCCATGGCCGCGCGGGCGCGCGTGACAAAGAACCAGCGGGGGTGAGCGAGGGTGTGGCAGTGCGGCCGTCCCGCCTCATGGATGGATGCTGAGACAAAGCTTGCTGTTCGTTCCCCGCCGGGCCATGTGGCGGCGTTGACGACAGGTGACGGGAACAACGAGGGCGCCCGCCGACAGGAGCCGTCTGGGCGACATGGGAAGCGAGGGTGGCTCGGCACTCGGCGCGAGCCCGACGAGCGTCAGACATGGATGCGATGGTCGGAGAAGAACGAGACGACGGAAGGAAAATTCCGGCGCACCCCTACCTGGCGCGCCAGATGTCGGATTTTGGGTTCCAGCAGACCCTTGAGGTTCGAACACTGGGGTGCGCGCGGAGATTCAACCCTCTGCCTACTTGCTCTTCGCCAAACCGCTAGGACCTAAACTACCAAATAGGACAACACAAGAGACACAAAGTTTATACTGGTTCAGGCCACCATTGTGGTGTAATACCCTACTCTAGTGAGTGGTGTGGTGGATTGCCTCTCGGGCTGATGATGAACAATACAAGGAAGAACAGCCTCGCGAGGGTCTGTTCTTGGCTGGTGCTACTTGGTTCTGGCTCTTGGATTCTCGATCCGGTCTCTAGATGTCTCTACCCCGGGGGTGGCTAGTCCTATTTATAGGCAAAGGCCCTAGGCCTCTTCCCAAATATTGAGCGGGAAGGGCTCCAACAATTGGCCATTTTGAAGGGGAACAGCGGGTACACTTATCCTGACTAAAGTTGGTCCTCGCCTGTCAAAGGCTCTGGTGGTGACGCTTGTTTGGGCTCCACAATGACTTCCTTCCGGCCGTTGGGCTGGTCTTGGTTTTGTTGCACCGAAACGGATGCCTTTGCTTGATGCTCTCGCCTGCGCTTGCTCCCTTTGCACCAAAGAGGAAAGGAGGACACTGCGCGGGCTGGCGCCCGACTGGCGCCCTTGGTCGTCATGGCTTGCGTCATGGGCACCTCGCGAGGTACCCTGCCTTGAACTCTCCACCTCCTCATGAGCTAGCCTGACGAGGCCGTGCCTGAGGAAGCTCCTTGTCGTCCGCCCCGCGAGGCTTGGCCCCTCGCGAGGGTCTTGAGCTTGTGTTGATGAAGATGGGCTGTGCTGGGCCTCCTTTGAGCCACGCTGGGGACCCCCGTTCCCAGAACGCCGACACTGACTTTGCCAAGATAACGAGGGAGGTGCTTGGGCACCACTTGGAGGCGTGCTTCGTGGCACGTTTCCCTTAGGAAGGCGTAAGGCAGGGAGGGCCCAACCCTCAGGAGTTCATCACCAAGGTTGCTCAGGAGTTGCAGGAATCGAGAGTCATGCGCGGCAACTGCCGCCTGTCCAGTGTGGCTGCCCATCCAGGCGAGGATGGCAGGCTGCGCGTCTGCATCGACTACCCGGGGCTCAATCGAGTCGCGTCTCAGGAGTGCTTATGGCCTTCGCACGCAGGACGTTGCGAGGGTCCACCGCACAGCTACGTTCGCATGCCCTTCGGCCTGCCGAACGCGGCTGCTGCTGACCAGCGCCTGATGAGAGGCATTCTGGAAGCTCAGGTGTCCAAGCACCATGCTCTCCTTGAGGAAATAGAGGTGGACCTTGCCGAGCCGCCCGGACCTCCTGAGCCTCCCGAGGCTCGGAGGCCCGAGGGCTCGTCAGGGCTGGCTTCTTCACCATGCACCGTCAGCTACTCCGACACTCGCTCTGCAATGGTATCAGGTTACTTCTCTCATGTTTCATTTCAGCTGGGAGCGCCCTCAGGGCTGCATCATTGCTAGGTCATGTGGGTCTGTCCCCGCGGCATGTATCCGTTTTGCTTATATCTTCAGCTTACCTTGTTGGGGGCGCCCCTCGGGATGCATCATCCCCAAGCCGCTCGGGCCTGACCTAGTGGCGTATTCCTTTCTCTGCATCTATCTAAGTTGATTTGCTTGTTCATGCTTAACCTACCTATGATCATCGCCCGCCGCCTACCACCGGCCTATCTTTCCTCATGCAAATCTCTTGCACGTTAAAAGGGGGGCGCCTGAGCATCGCGACTCAGGAGCTCTTACTGGCTCTCCAGCCCTCACCCCCTGGCCTTGTCCACGGCATCGCGACCTGGCATACCAGCGGTGGCTGAGCTTGCTCGAGGGCAGGAACCTGAGGACGTAGAGCATTTGCATCTTTACCATCTTGCAGGAATGTACCACCGACAAAGGCCCAGAGCTAGGCGCAACCCGCCTCGAGGTAGGGCCTCGTGAGTCCCGCGCTGGTTCACGGGTGCCCAGATACACCTCTCCTAGCCCTACCGTGCCGACCACGTGTCAGGGCGGGGCTGTACACGCCCCGGGGGTTCCTCCCGGAGGGGAGCCCCCCTCCCACGTACCAGTGGAAGCACCATGCTCCGCACTGGCTGACGACACTGCGGAGGAGCGGCTATGCCCGTACACATACAGAAGCGCTATGCTCCACGCTGGTGATAAACAACTGAGGGCAGCCCACGGCTGTAGCAACCTCAAGGAGCCCAGAGCTCAGTGTCTGGCCTCATCGCAAAGCCTCCCCTAGGGGAAGGGGGCTGGGCACGGGGGCTATGCCCAGGCCATGCCCGAGCACATGCCACCCATCCAGGTCCCTCAGACCTGGTCGTCGCACGCCCCTCCCCGAGCGAAGCCAAGGTATGAAGACCCGTTTGAGCGTCAAGGGGGACTCCTGAGCATCGCGACTCATGAGCCTAACTAGTCACGTAGCCCCTGACTCCTTAGTTCCGAAAGGCTAACGGCGGTCAAGGTATGCGCGGGGCCGGGCCCTGCCGACGTAGAACAGTAGATCCTCTCTTCCACCCCTCCCTATTTGCTGTTTGCGCGTCAAGGGGGACTCCTGAACATTGCGACTCAGGAGCCTAACTTGTCACGTAGCCCCTCACTCCTTAGTCCCGTCCTGGTGATCCGGTCGGGGCTAACAGCGGCTGAGGTATGCGCGGGGCCGGGCCCTGCCGATATAGAACACAAGCAAATAGGAAGGAAACCGCAAAATCTAGCAAATCTAGAAGCAAATATTACAGATCATACATTGTTCTCACAATACCAAACACAAATTTAAACGCCTCCACGAGGCATGGTGCATGTTGCAGGAATCAAAGGAGGAAAGAGGCCGCGAGAAGATCACCCCTGGGCCGCGCCACCGCTTGTGGTGGAGTCGCGCTTGTCAGCTCCACCCCCCGGGGCCGCAGAGCCGGCAGCGCCTCGCTTGGGCGCGGTGTTGAAGGCGCGGAACTTCCCCAGCAAGGCCTCCGCTCGACCCTTGACAGCTTTGGCAGCAGCGGCGGAGCGGTTGGCGTCCATGGGCTCCAGTAGGTCATCAAGTTTGGCTTCGGGGTTGCGGAGGTAGACGTGGCTGAGGATCCACGTCAGCGCTGTGGAGGAAAGGACGCGGGCCTCAACTTCGGCCATGGGGCCGATGCCAATCACGACTTCATCAAGCGCCTCGACGAGGAAGGGAATCGACTTAGCTGGGCCTTCCTTTGCTCTGGCCAGCGGTTTCTCCAGGCCCCCGTCATAAAGCGTTTTCAGCGCTATGCGAGCCCTCTCCTCATAGCGCGCGAAGGCCGCGCGGTCCTCAGCCAAGACCTTCGCCTCGGCATCCAGTTTGGCCCTCTCCGTCTTCAGCGACTGCTCCAACGTCTTCAGCCAGTCGCGGTCAGCTAAGAGTTCGACATCGCGGTCCTTGACAATAGCCTCCCAAGCCTTCATCTCCTCCTCCTTCACCTGGCGGTCGTGAATCTCCTTGGAGAGCTCATCATGCAGCCCTTGCAACTCGCCCTCCAGCGTCTTGCAGTGGCCCTTGACGGTTGAAGCATCCTTCAACGCCGCGTCGCGAGCGGCCATGGCCTGGGAGGTGGCTTGCTTCCCCTCCTCAGAAGCCGACATAGCCTGACTCAACGCCGCTCGGATAGAGGCATCAGAGGGAACCCAGCCATAGACCAACTCCAAGCGCCCGACCACCAGGCGGGGGTCCGTGCTCCGGAGAACCTCCCACAGCCGACTCAGCTTGTCGGCGGCTTGGTCCAAGGCGACGGAGGAGCTAGAGGAGACGGGAGCCGGCGGAGTAGGAGGAGAAGACGGCAACGTGATCAAAGCTTGGGAGGCATGGACATCCTGAGCCTTGGCCACTTCAGTGACAACATCAAGCGCAGGCGCCTCCAGAGTCAGCGGGGTCACGGGGGCTGACTCCTCGCCGGAGCATCCCTGCTGGCCTCGTGAGGATGACCGGGCAGGGGACGTGCGGGCCCCACTGCCTCCCTTCCCCGCGAGGGAAGACGCATCAATGGCTGACGAGCCCATTCTAGGCGGGGTCACCGCGTCTCCCTTCAGCCTCTTCGCCGCAGGTAGCAGCCAGCCCAATGAAGATGTCAGGCCTCGACAGCGAAAGACAGGAGAAAGGCAAAGTTTGAGTACTTACTGGTTGACTGCCGCGGGATCCCACGGATTCCGTCCAAGCTTGAAGCCCAAAAGCCTCTTGCGGGGCTCAGCCTCGGGAGGCCCAGCCGTAGAGGAAGTCGCACCTGAAGGGCTAGAGTTGGCTTCGGCCGACGCGAGGGTCGGGGTGGACCCTCGGGAGATCAGCCCGGACCTGTCCTCTTCAGGACCAGGGGCGGGTCCTCCCCTCCTCGCCTGGTGCCAGCCTCGTTGTCATCAGGCATGGAGCAGAGGGCACTGGACCTGCGCCAGGGGGAAGTCTCCCCCGTCCCCTCGAAGGTCGCCTCTGAGTCACGCTCCTCGTCCTCGTCGTCATCTTCCTCCTCTCCCCCGCTGGAGTCACCGGAGGACAAGTTCACTGTCGCCGTCGCCGCCTGGCCCTCAGGATCCTCTGCTGGCACCAGACCGACCCCGTCGAAGGTGGGCATGGTGTCCACCACCCGTTCCCAATCATCACCAAGGAACAAAGGGACCGGAGCATCCACCAGGCCTGCCACGCCCTCTCCGACCAAGAAGCGGAGGGCTGCGGTCAGATCCTCGTCATTCAGGGAATCCAAGCTTAAGCGGAGGATGACGTCCGCATCCGTGATCCTCCACAGTGGGCGCGAGTGCGCCTGAAGAGGGGCCACCCGGTGCGACAGGAACTCCCTCAGGAGCGAGGCCCCGGTCAGCTTTGCCGCCCTCAAATTACGTGGCCTCAGGTCGGTGTTCATCTTCTCCAGCACCAGCTTCGCCCGCCGGTCGTCAAGCTTCGCGCGGGACCACGTCTCAATGGCTTCGGGCTGCTCTGTGGGAAGCTCCAGTAGGGGGTTGTGGCACCTGGCGTCCACCATGATCCACTTGCTCCGGAAGCCGTCGGCCCTCTTCCCGGCCTTTGAGGTGGCGTTGGACTTGGAATACGCGACAAAGCTCGCGCACGCCGAGATGTTGGCGCTAGTAACCCGGAGGGAGAAGAAGTGGCGCAGCAAGGCCACGGAGGGCATCAACCCGACGTGCGCCTCACAATAGTAGGCGAAGATCGACAGAAGCAGAATGGAGTTGGGGTGGAGATGCAGAGCATGCAACTGATACTGGTGAAGGACGGCAAGGAAGAACTCAAAGAAAGGAGGAACCAGACCAGCCGGCCAGAGGGGGTAGAAGGTGCTCCCCTCGTCCTCCGGCCGGGCGGAGCCAAGCCGGAGCACAGTCTCCCCCATCTCGTTGATCTGCGATGCCGCCATATGGCGCGTGAGGGCGAGATTCTTCTCTGTCATGGTTGGGGAGACCAGAGCCAGCAAGTACCAGGCCGATGCAGCCCCGGTCGGGGTCTTGTAGGGTGCAATTGCTCGCCAGAGGAGAAAGGATGCGGCAAATCTGGAGATTTCGGAAGTAGGAGGGCGAAGAGCAAGAAAGGAGATCTGAAGCAAGGAGAATGAGAGTAATGAAGGTAAGGCTAACCCTGGCCAGCCTTTTGTCAGTCGAGCAGTTGCCGAGGTGGCATGGGGAAGCGGAGACGCCCACGCCCAATCAACCGCCACGCGGCGCCCAAGGCCGCAGGCTGATGGGCCCGCGGCGCTCCGCACTTGCCCCTTCCCTTCTCTGCTAAGCCAAGTCCAAGCGCGCCTTGGGCCCGGGGGCTACTGTCGTTGTTCTAGGAATGGGGGTCCCCAGACTTGCTTGCCCGCAACTTGCGGCGTGGCTCGAGTGGTGGCCCAGTACGGCCCATCTTCATCAATGCAAAACTCAAGACCCTCGCGAGGGGCCAAGCCTCGCAGTGCGGACAACACGATGCTTCCTCAGGAGCGGCCTCGCCAGGCAGCTCGCGAGGAGGCAGAGAGATCAAGGCAAGGTACCTCGCGAGGTACTCGTGACGCAAGCCATGACGATCGAGACCAGGCGGGCGCCGGCCTACGCAGTGTCCTTGTTTCCTCTTTAGTGCAAAGGGGGCAAGCACAGGCGTGGAGTACCGAGGCATCAGGCAAAGGTTGCCATTTCAGTGCAACGAGACCAAGACCAGCAGAGGGGCAGGATGGAGGTTACCGTGGAGCCCAAGACGGCATCATCACCAGTGCCTTTGGCAGCCGAAGTCCAACTTTAGTCAGGATAACCTATACTAGATGTCCCCCTTCAAAATGGCAGTTGTTGGCGCCCTTCCCGCTCAATATTTGGGAAGAGGGCCAGGGCCTCTATAAATAGGGCTAGCCACCACAGAATAGGGATCGTATCGAGTGCTCATTAGATCCATAGGCGATCGAGCTCATCCAAGTAGTTCATCGCACCAGCTCAAGAACACCTCTCGCGAGGCAGTTCATCCTTTGTACTGTTCATCATCAGCCCCTGAGGCAATCCACCACACCACACACTGGAGTAGGGTATTACACCACAACGGTGGCCCGAACCAGTATAAATCTTGTGTCCCTCGTGTTGTTCATCATTTAGCTTAGATTCTCTCAAGGCGATCAGACGTGGATCGGTAGGGGGAAGATCTTTGTGCGCACCCTAGAGTTCGAACATTAAGGGTCTGCCGGAACCCAACATCCGACAGTAAGTATGTGCGCATACAGATTCAAGACCCTGCTCGTGTGTACGTACGTAGCCATATTTACTTTCTTGTAGTGTGGCTGTACGTACATGTACACGATATACATAGATTGGACTGCGTGACATTCTATGTCCGTGCCTCTACTATGACACATGCATCTCCTTACTCGGCCACGGTTCATCGCTGCAGAGAGAGCGATCGACCAGTATGTACGTACATATTCATGACCAGATAGACAACCCTACGTACGGTTCGACCCGGTGGGTTCCAGCTGTCAAGGAGGATAAGGAGGCACTTCCTTGTGTGCGAAGATATAGCTGGTGGGTCCGAGCTGTCAGGGGGGAAACATTTTTTTCGCTAAATACGGCGGCCCTTCCGGTGGGTCCCTGCTGTCAGGTGGAGGAATCATTATTTTGCGTGTAATAAGGAGGCACTTCCTTGCTGCTGCCGTGGACCCAACTGTCAGCCTCTCCACGTACAGTTCTCTTTCGATGGAAGTCGTTCCTTGACCATGTTGACCTCGCCGCACCAAGAGGACCAAGGCAGTGGATGATAGCGAGGCCTAGGAATGGAATGCCCAGAGTGGGGAAGACTCGATAGTTGTTTCCCACGCGGACGGGAGTACGAGGGTTTACTGGTTCTGTTGTAGTGTGAGGCTGCTGTCGCCGGAGAATAGGAGGAGGTCTGGATGAGTATAGAGATTGCTAGCCACGAGATGGGAGTAGGGTGGAGCGGTGAGGCTTGTGCGGCAGCGCAGCCAGCCACGGGACACAGGAGTAGGCGGCACGACCAGCGATGGTTTGGGCGGTTGGAGCAAGAAGACAAGAGCTTGAAGAAACACGACGGCCGTTGGATGGACATCGTACGGTCACTGCAGCTAGAATCATTTATATTGACTAAGTTGACAAATCCCATGTCCATGCCAACTTAGTAGGCCCACAAGTTAGCCTCCAAATATGGTGGGTCCTAGCTAGCAGGGGGAGTATTCATTTTTTTGTGCGTAATAAGGAGGCACTTCCTTGTGTGCGAAGATATAGCTGGTGGGTCCGAGCTGTCAGTGGGAGGAATTTTTTTCCGCAAAATACAGAGGCGCTTCTGGTGGGTCCCTGCTGTTAGGTGGAGGAATCATTATTTTGCATGTAATAAGGCGGCACTTCCTTGCGTGCGGCTGTGGACCCAGCTATCATCCTCTCCATGTACAGTCCTCTTCCGATGGATGTCATTTAGTTACCACATTGACCATGCCGTGCCGAGAGCACCAGGGCGGTGGACGACGATGAGGCCTAGGAAGGGAACGACCCGGAGCCGGAGAAGACTCAACAGTTGTTTCCCACACGAAGGGGAGTACGAGGGTTTAGTGGTTTTTCTGCCCTGGCCGATGAATAACAGGAACTGTGGGTGCGTAGAGGGATGACCAGGCCAGCTATGGGAGTAGTGTGGGGCGGTTAGGACTGCACGGCAGCACAACCGGCCATGGGAGGCATGAGCAGGCAGTACTGCAGGCACTGGTTTGGGAGGCTTGAGCAAGAAGACCAGAGGTTTAAGAAGCAGCACGACCATTGGATTAACAATCCAATGGTCACTGCTGCTAGAATCATTTGTGGACTAATTTGACAAAGCCTTTCGTACACGTCAAACTTGTAGACCCACAAGTCAGCCTCCAAATATGTCCCAAACAACATACAACCCGAAATTTCTAGCCAGATTCAAATTAATTTTAAAAAATAAACATACCTTAATGTAAAATTCAATAAAATTTTACCCGCAAAAAACAATGAAATTAAAAATATAAAAATCAGAAAGAAAAAGGTAATTTGGAACTAATTGCCTGTTTGTTGTATTTTTCATTTTACAACCCATTTCTTATTACTTATAGCCCATTTTCTGGGCAAGGCGAATGCATCCCTCCTCGTCTTGAAAGATTTCAGGACCAGCAGGGCGTAGAAAAGCAAGTAGGCCTCCGTTGGTTATTCTGCAAAAAACCAAATAGCTGGGCTAGCCATTTTCAGAAAAAACAAAGCTGGGCTGGTCATGTGGTAAACATATGAAATAAAAGCCTAGGCTAGACATGCCACAGCTCCCGCACAACCCATTTGATACCCTGCTCCGTCCCGAAACAAAAAAAATAATACAACGCGAGCTGTTGGGTCCCGGGTGTCAGCCGCTGCTTGTGCAGTTATCTTGCTTATTGACTATGTTGACAGTGGCATGCGACCCAGATGTCAGGAAACCATCAGGAGGAACCATTTGTTCTTGTAATAAAGGAGGCACCTGCTTGCCTACAGCCATGATCCTAGTGGGTCCCTACTTTCATCCACACCATGTACAATTATATCCTTATTCCTCTCGGTTGTTGATCATCACTACTGCAGGATGCTGTAACACGACACTACGATCAGAGACCCTTCGATGAAACTGTGTGCGATGCAATAATTGCAAACGGTGGTGTAAAAACCCCGTCAAAAAAGGTGCAAAACATTTGCGATGGCGGGGACATCAAACATGGTTCATATTTTACTTGCGTGTGCGATGGTGGGCATACAGTTGATCCAGCAGAACTGTTTGTGATGTGGAAGAACAACAGAAACGGGCAGCCATATCAATGTAACATAAACAGTCAGCCATATCAAGGTGTGTGTGATATACATCATACGGTTCACTCCGACAAACTGTTTTCGATTAGGCAAGAGAACCGAAACGGTTGATCTTAACAAGATGTGTGTGATATGTAGCATTTGCGATCAGTCAAAAGAACACAAACTATTCGTGTAAACCAGACGTGTGTGATACGCAACAAACAACCCAGCAAACACCCCACTCGAATGAATTGTTTGCGATGAGAAATTATAACACAGACGGTTACTATAGTAAGTTCGTGTGCGATTCTGTTCGCACAAAAAACTTTGAAGAATGCAAACTAGTTGCTTGCGGTGGCTAGGAGTGTGACACATGATGCGTCTACGAGTACTCGTGTGTGATGATTAGTAAGGTACACATAATGAACGATCGCAAGGGTGATATGCTAATCATGGAGTCCGAGAAGATCGTGGTCAGAAGGCCACCGGCTCAGCTTTTTAGCCTATATTCTATTAGAATTGTATGCATAAGTAGGTCGTGAGTGTTTTGTGCCCTGCCGCATGTGGCATTTTAAATTATCCTGAATATGTAAGACAATTATTAACCATTGCCATTGTAAATTTTCCTCAACGGCGAGAAGAGCGCGCGCAAGGACGTCACGCGAGCAACCACGTGGTCAACCTTCTGGCACCCTGTGGGAGATGCGACGGCGCATCCATAGGACATGATGGTGATATCATGACCGTGTGTGATAGTGGGCAGACACGTACACGTACACGTACATCCAAGAACAAGGGCCCATGTTTCGGGCTTCTGATGCGTGACGTATGGTTGATCCAAAAGAACTATTTGTGATGAGGCAGAACAACAGAAACGGGGCTTTTTAGGCCCAGAACCATCAATAAATTTTGACTTTGTTTCTCGTCACATTGCATATTACAACGTAATAAGTAAATGCAAGTCTGTTCACACTGATCAAACTAGTGTGTGTTCACACTTAGCACCGGGCTATAAAAACTACCCACTTGAAAATTACTTCATAGTTCCTCTCCGCATCACCCACAAAATTGGTCTTTCCTGTCAAGTCGTTCCGCCATGACCGGCAGGAGGAGTTTTGGGTGGGCATATAACCAGGCAGCAAAGACCAAGGCCGTAGAAGCACTAGAGAGGTCCCGCCGCAAAGCGGCAGCCGTAGCCGCAGCAGAGATGTCCCGACGCGCCGTGGAGCCCTCGAACGAGCTCTCATGAGCACACGAGGGCTCTCACAAGCGCACTCGCCACGTCGGCGATCGCAACGAGCTGGCATTTCTGAAGTCCTTGGCCGGCGATGATGAAATTCTCGCTAACCTCAAGCAGTAGGAGCTGGTCGACGTCTTGATGAAGTTGCCCGAGATCAGCGATCCTTCGGTTGACAAGGCGACCGGCCTCGTCGAGCAACTCATGGGTGACAATGCGAAGCTCCTCAAGGCGCTTTCCGAGAAGGAGGAGGAGGCCGCTGGCTAGAAGATGATGTACGAGTAGAGTAGTGCCTCAGGGATGACGCTGATAGCGGTCGTCGAGGAACTGATGGGTGACTTGAGGAAGCTCCGGATCAAGCACGAGAAGGAGGTGGAGGAATCCGTGGCTGCTTTCAGGCAATGTCGTCAGGAATTGAAGAAGGATACGGGGGATGTCATCACCCGACGATCCATCGAAGAGTAGATACAGTAGCGATCCGGATCGTTGTCTGCGATTTCCTTCTATTGCCCCCGTGTATTCAGGGCTTTGCCGCATGTGGCATTTTATTTTATCCAAAATATGTAAGAAAAATTATCTGCGCCATTGTAAATTTGTCATCGTACTAGCCATTGCCATTTTATTTGTCGTCGTATTATCCGTTGCCCAATGTGGCAATTTAAATTAGGCCGGAATACGAGTTGGAAACACGAACAAAGCAAATGCTGCCATGAGATCACAAGCAAACACCGGATACGGGGTCTTTAATTAACCCATTAATGGAGAAGTTGTGAGCAAGGCGAGCAGCGTCTGGTGCATGGAGGTCAAAGAGCTCGATTCCCAGCGAGCATGGGCGACCTTGCTGCTCGCACATGTCCAGTCCATCTTGCGAGGTGGACATGATGCATGCGTCCCGTCGAGCTTGCACGGAGGACTCTTTCAGGGTCAAAAACCGGCAGATCTCGGGTAGGGGGTCCCGAACTATGCGTCTAAGGATCAAAGGTAACATGAGGCAGGGGGCACGATGTTTACCCAGGTTCGGGCCCTCTTGATGGAGGTAATACCCTACTTCCTTCTTGATTGACTTTGATGAGTATAGGGGTTACAAGAGTTGATCTACCTTGAGATCGCCCTAGATGTCTAGCCTACATGATTATGATTATATCTACGGACTAAACCCTCCGGTTTATGTAGACACCGGAGGAACCTAGGGTTGTACAGAGTCGGTTTGCAGAGAAAGGAAGATGCATGAACTGAACGTCAAGCTTGCCATCCATGCAAAGGAGAGTCCCATCCAGACACGGGGAAGGTCTTTGATCTCATGTCTTCACAGACCATTAGTCCGGCCCATATCACATAGCCTGGACGCTCGAGGACCCCCTAGTCCAGGACTCCCTCAGACTCCTCGCACGCGTCCCGTCGAGCCTACACGACGGACTTCTCGCGCTCATCCCGTCTAATCAAACAGCTACACGCACGCCACTGAGTATGGTTAAATTTTGACACAGTTCATATAATACAACCATTTGATATTAACGTGTCAGCTTTTTGTTTCAAAAAGGACTCCGTTGGATACTAATGTGTGCGCCTCTTCTCAAACTGGACTATTTTTTTACCACGACATATATGTGCCATGTCATGAAACCATGCCAAGTTTCATGTTTTTGGGTGAGTTTTTGATTTACCAGGATTTAAAAACAAAGATTCTCAATGTTTCAGGATGACGTCAAGTTTGTAATCATTCACATTCCTTAAATGAGACCTAAACATGCACCCAATGACACATGTAAGGTTTCCCACCCATTTTACTTCACTTGAGCATGTGCTTGTAGTTCAAATTTGAATTATGGACTACATTAAATGCGTAGAAAACTTGATTATTAGTAATAATATATACAATGGCCAAACAAACCCTAAACAGTTTCAAATTTCGGCACAACACTCCTATTATTCTATGTTGCCGGTAGAAAACAAAATTCAAGGCTTGAAGAGGCAACAATTATCGTTTCGCCCTCCGAAACCACGAAGGTTGCGAGAAGCTTCGGTTTGTAAGAGGCTTGTAATATAGCTTCGCCCAAATTGGACAATTATATGTATCATGTAGTGACACCCTGCCAAGTTTCATGATTTCCTGGTGAGTTTTGGATTTACAGAGATTCATAAACTGAGATACGCAATGTTTGTGGCCAAGGTAGGATGGCGGGACGGTTGAATTCATTCCCATTTCATTCCATGGGACCTAAACATGCACCCCAAGGACACATGTACGTTTTTTCTAGCTATTTTGGTGCACTAGAGCATGTATTTGTAGTTCAGATTTGAATTATGGACATTAAATGCCTAGAAAACTCAATTAATGAATAAAAAGGGGAAACCAAACCCTAAATAATTTCAAAGTTTAGCGTGAATCGCCCGTTGTTCCGTACGTGTTGTGTGTAGAAAAAATATGAGGCTATAAGAGGGAGCGGTTATCGTTTGGCCCACAAGGGGACATGTTTCCCTATCGAAACCATGAGGGTTCTTGCGACAGGCTCCGGTTTGTAAGAGGTTTGTAATAAAGCTTGGCCCAAATTGGTAATGTTTTTACCACAACATATATGTGCCATGACGTTACACCATGCCACCTTTAATGACTTTCTGGTGAGTTTTGAATTTATATGGGGATTTAAAAACCAAGATTCCAAATGTTTGAGGACATGCCAAGACGTCGGTCAGGTTGTAATTCATTCCCATTCCAAGCATGGGACCTAAACATGCACCCAAGGACACATGCATGTATAATTTTTATAGCCATTTTGGTGAACTGGAGCATGTATTTGTACTTCACGTTTGAATTATGGACATTAAATGCCTAGGAAACTCAACTAGTGTATAAAAAGGCCAAATGAACCCTGAATAAGTTTAAATTTCAGCATGGATATCATGTCATTCCATGTTTCCCGTAGAAGAAAATACAAGGCGAAAACAGGGAGCAACTACATTTCGCCACAAGGGGAACACATTTCCCTATTGGAACCATCAGGCTTCCTTGAGAGAAGCTCCAGTTTGTAAGAGGTTTGTAATAAAGCTCGGCCCAAATTGACAATGTTTTTACCACGACATATATGTGCCATGACGTGACACCATGCCACCTTTGAAGACTTTCTGGTGAGTTTGGGATTTTATGGGGATTTAAAAACCGAGATTCCAAATGTTTGAGGATGAGCCAGGACGCCGGTACGGTTGTAATTCGTTTCCATTCCTGGCATGAGACCTAATTAAACATGCACCCAAGGACCATGCATGTATAATTTTTCTAGCCATTTTGGTGAACTTGAGCATGTATTTGTAGTTCAGATTTGAATTATGGACATGAAATGCCTAGGGAACTCAATTAGTGTATAAAAAGGCCAAACGAACCCTGAATAAGTTTAAATTTCACCATTGATATCATGTCGTTCCATGTTGCTCGTAGAAGAAAATACAAGGCGAAAAGAGGGAGTGATTACGTTTTGACAACAAGGGGAACACGTTTCCCTATCGGAACCACAAGGCTTCTTGTTGAGAGAAGCTCCGATTTGTAAGAGGTCCGTAATAAAGCTTGGCCCAAATTGGACAATGTTTTTACCACGACATATATGTGCCATGACGTGACACCATGCCTACTTTCATGACTTTTTGGTGAGTTTTGGATTTACGGGGATTTAAAAACCGAGATTCCAAATGTTTGAGGATGAGCCAGGACGCTGGTATGGTTGTAATTCGTTCCCATTCCTAGCATGCATGGGACCTAAACATGCTCCCAAGGACACATGCATGTATATTTTTTCTAGCCATTTTGGTGAACTGGAGCATGTATTTGAGGTTCAGATTTGAATTATGGACATTAAATGCCTATGAAACTCAGTTAGTGTATAAAAAGGCCAAACAAATCCTGAATAAGTTTAAATTTTAGCATGGATATCCTATCATTCCATGTTACCCGTAGAAGAAAATACAAGGCGAAAAGAGGCAGTGATTACGTTTCACCACAAGGGGAATACGCTTCCCTATCGGAACCACGTGGCTTCTTTGAGAGAAGCTTCGGTTTGTAAGAGGTTTGTAATAAAGCCTAGCCCAAATTGGACAATGTTTTTATCACGACATATATGCACCATGACGTGACACCATGCCAACTTTCATGAGTTTCTGGTGAGTTTAGGATTTACTAGGATTTAGAAACCGAGTTTCTAAATGTTTGAGGACGAGCCAGGACACCAGTACGGTTGTAATTCGTTCCCATTCCTGGCATGGGACCGAAACATGCACCCAAGGACACATGTATAATTTGTCCAACCATTTTGGTGAACTGGAGCATGTATTTGAAGTTCAGATTTGAATTATGGACATTAAATGCCTAGGAAATTAAATTAGTGTATAAAAAGGCCAAACGAAAGCCGTGTGCCTACCAAACCATGACCGATGCCGTGCGCGATATTAGTCGTGCGTTCTGATTGGCGAGAACCCAAACCCCACGGATCATATGTCTGCACCATTGGATGCTCCCAGATTGAACGACAACCCTCAGCCCTTTCGACAACACATGCAGTACATGGGTAAGCACTATGCGCATGTGTCGTGCTAGCTCACGCTTCCTTCTTTTCTACATTTTCTAAACAGGCTACTGTTTCCCGCCACTCTTCTCATCAGTTTCCCGCCTCTTCTCCCATCGGTTTCCCGCTACCAGTGTAAGTGCTCATTGAAGGCTAGGCGGTGACACACCAGCCATCGCACACAGTTTCTAAAAGAACAAATGTGTGTGATAGGAGGGAGTAGGTCCCATAGGGTGACTAGCGTGAAACGCCTTAAAGGCAAGGAGGCAATTCCTATCAGCAAGGTGCCACTTCCCATCCGCTAGCCTAGTCTAATAGAACGCAGAAGTTAAGCGTGCTCAGGCTGGAGTAGTCCAAGGATGGGTTACCCTGTGGGAAGTTGCATATTATATAAACCTTGGGATAATCCTTGTTTTTGCTAATTTGTAGATTATGTTTTTATAGGTTATTTTTTTGCTGTAAAATCACCACGACTGCGCAAGTGCAAGCAAAATGGTGCAGGTACTGGCTTAACCGTGTGCGATGCAAGTGCACTGTAAAATCACCACGACTGCACAAGCGCGAGCAAATGGTGGAGGTACTGGTTTAACCATGTGCGATGCAAGTGCGCTGTAAAATCACCACGATTGCGCAAGTGCGACAAAAATGGTGCAGGTACTGGCTTAACCGTGTGCAATGCAAGTGCGCTGTAAAATCACCACAACTTTGCAAGTGTAAGCAAATGGTGGAGGTACTGGCTTAACCGTGTGCGATGCAAGTGCACTGTAAAATCAGACGACTACGCAAGCTAAAGGCAGGTGAGTTTATTTGGAAATTAGGACGAACCATGTGCGATAGACCAGCTAGCTAGAAATATAAAAACAAACTACCCGCCTTTAGCGTTGCAAAAATCGGCGGTTCCGCCACTTTTCCTTATTATCATACACGCATATTCTTATTGGACCATGCGCAATCTTGGACACTCCTACCCCGCATCAATTCCTTTACCCAAATTTTAGCAGCCGCTGTGCTTCAACCATCACCCACACTCCTCCAGCACCGACCTTATAGTAAAATTGCAGTAGCCGAGGCATTTGAACCGTCGCCCTCCCTCGTCCACCACCATCTCCGCCCACCATTACTAAAATTTTCAGTAGCCGTGGCATATCCTCAAACACCACAACCCCCCCACCACAGTCCCCCACCTACACCCTTCCCCCCTCGAATCCTAACTCGCGGCCACCGCCACCGCCAACCCATGCCGGTCTCCCCATTCCTCCTAGCTTAGATAATAAAGTTTAGGTTACCCGGCGATTCCCATACCGTTGCCCCACTCCCCTAAGTTTTTAGATGAGGCCTGCGGTGTCCCTCCCTGCCAGATCCACATCCCCTGCTCTAGAATGTCACAGCCTAAGCTTGACCACGTATGCCGGGGAGCCTGATGAGCGTTTGGCCAAGAAGTGGTTTATCATGGCCTCTCCGGCGGACATTGCCGAGGTGGCCGCCATTCGCCCCGACCTATCAATCCCAGAGCAACACGTCACAGCGGAAGTCAGCAAAGACGTTGACTACGTTGCCATGTCGAAGGCTTCATGTCAGTGGGCTTGCGTATTACTGTATCTCGGGAAAGCTAGCTACAACATCAAACTCATCGACAGTGACGGCTTCACGCAGGCCATGTCACAGGTTACATGGTCCATCCCCAACCCCTCTAGTTAAACCGCCGTCGATCTCTTCGACGGCCCTGCCGCTGATCTCCTCCGCCAAGCGGTCAAGGATTTGCGATCCTTATACGCCATCAAGTCCATTTTGTCATTTTTGAAGGACACGTTCTACGACGGCGGCTTGGAATCCTCAATTGCCAAGTCAGATCTCATCAACCATGACCACGACCACGAGGAGGGCACCCACAAAGGTTCTTCCACCATGGGTCTGTGCTCTTCCAACTGGAAGGATCCCGTCGACGAAATGTGAGGCAACATCCTATCATCAAATCTTACCTTTTCTAGCTTGCCAACCCGTACCCTTTGCTGTAGTAGCTTTTGCCGTGCGGTGCTATAACTGTGCCGTGTTTAATTATTTCAGTTATGAAAAAATTTATTGTTCAATGGGGCTATGTGATGTTTAAGTATGAATTGTCTGCTTCAGTTTCATGAATGGCTATATTTGGTTGGTTGCAGTGAGTAGATGCCTTGTTTATCTGTGTTTGGTTGTTAGGTTGGTTGAAGTGAGCATTTTTCCAGTTATCGAGCTGATGCCTTGTTTATCTGTATTTTGTCTTAGTTTGGTTGCAGTGAGCATTTGTCCAGTTATCAAGAAGATGCCTTGTTTATCTGTATTTGGTTGTTAGGTTGCTTTTTTTAGTGTTTGTCCAGTTTTCAAGCAGATGCCTTGTTTATCTGTATTTGCTTGTTAGGTTGGTTGTAGTGAGCATTTGTCCAGTTTTCAAGCGTATGCCCTGTTTATCTTTATTTGCTTGTTAGGTTGGTTCCAGTGAGACTCTATCCAGTTTTGAATGGCTACATTTGGTTGTTATACTGATCATTTATGCCTTGTTTATTTCAGTCATTCACAATGTGTTGTTCATTTTGGGCAAGTCGGAAGTGTGCCGCTCGACTGCATCAATACCAGTTTGAACGGCTATATTTGGTTCTAGTTATGCCTGGTGTAGTTAACACATGCCCTTTATTTCAGTTTTACACATTTATCAAGTGATGTTTAAGCATTACCTATGTTCTATTCATTTTCAACAATACTAGTTTGAATTGCAATATTTGATGGCTATTAAGCCTGCTGTCGGTAACATTGCCTTCCATTTTATATATGCTTTAACAGCATGCAGAAACCAACACATTCAAGCTATCATTTGGAGACGATATTGTTTACCTTTGCTATATTTGTTTGATGTTAAGGTTGCCGTACTTATCATGCCTTTCCACTACATATGCAGGACAACAATGGGAGTGGCCACCATTTTCCGCCGAGGTTAGCTTCATCCCTCGGCTTGTACTCCCCCCGTCGTTCCATAATGTAGTGCATATAGATCTGGGCCTGGACACTTGTTAGCTTCTAATATTGACTTGTTGCTTGTAGGTACATATGCCCTTGGCAAGGATCCACGCATCGACCCTTTTTGCGTATGTGGCAATGAGATATTCATGAACAAGCATCAAGTGAGGAAACTGATAAGGATTATTAGCAAAAAGATACAAACAGTGGAAAACAAATTATTTTTTATGCTCTATCCAACACAATAGTGAGGTGTAGGATGGTAACTACAAAACTCTGCAGCCTTCTCTTTTTACTGCCCATAATGAGTTGTTAGACAACAAGGTCTGAATCTTTTTTCGTTCGCAGTGGTTCCCGAAGCAGTTCACTCAAGATTACATTGCAAAGTACATGATTGGTGGACACACAATGAAGGTTAAAGTATTTCATCCAGGCTATAATGAGCATCGAGAAGTTGTAATGAAGACAGTGAAGGATGGACGGGCAGCCATCACAAGGGGTTGGCCTAGAGTCGTGCGTGCATTACGCATGGAGGAGGGCACAATATGGGCCTTCCGCTTCAGCTTCTCTAGCAACTAGAATATCTTCGCCTCTCTCTCTTTACAGTCTTTAGTACAACTATGGTTCATCATTCTTTACTTGGTGCTTCTGTAGTTCTTCAGTATATGTACCTATGCATCGAATTATGCATTTGTGGTTGAACCTATATTTGTAATAAACCTGGTTGGATATGAAATAAGTGATTGCCTACTTTGAAATTAAAAAAATGTTATTTTTAAATTAGGGATTACACTGCACATGGTTTGCAAAAGCGAAACGTCTGCGATAGATGTGGAGATCAAACACGTTTATAGGATCCACTACTTGTGCGATCAATCTCCATCGCACACACGGTCAGCCAGGAAAAAACGTGTGCGATCAATCTCCACTGCACACACGATCAGCCAAGAAAAAATGTGTGCGATTAACAACAGCATCACACATAGTTCTTTCTTATTAAATGTTTGCAATAGTCACCTTATCACACACGCTCCAAAATTATTAACTGTTTTTGATGTTGTGCGCATTGCAAACGTTTGGTACTTCTTGGATTAACTGTGTGGGATGTACATACTAACGGAAATGTATTCCTTGGATGGACTGTGTGGAATGTACATACGAATGGAAACATTTAGCGGGGGCTGACTGTGTGGGATGTACTAACGACCGGAAATGATTTCGCCTGTATAATTGTATTTTTGGAGCACTACTATATGTATAACCGTATTTGCTCGCTCGCCGGTCGCACACGACCTCATTTTGCCAAGCGTGTGTGCCAGGAGGGCATATCCCTGACGGTTTCTGGGTCGTGTGGGAAGGGCCCCCTATTGCCCACACTCACTTTGGCGATGGATCCAAATGCCGTCGCGGAAAGGGGTTAAAAACCGTTTGTATAGCACCGACGCGTACTAGTGCATGTTGACAACACCGGAGGGCGGCGCCACGATGAGAGAACCAAGGAGGAGGACGATGGTGAGGCCTTAGACAGGAACGATTAGGAGCCAGGGTGCAATGTGGCCGCGATGTGTGCGTGGCAGCGCAACCAACCGTGGGAGGCGGGAGCAGGTGGTCTCGCCGGTGTTGGTTTGGCTTTGGCGGCTGGAGGAAGAAGAGACTGAAGAAACACGATAGACGTTGAATGTCAATCCAACTATCAAGGATTGCACAATCGTTTTTTGATTAAGTCGACACCACATAGCATACTTTTTATAGGAAGAAAAGAAAAACTGGGCTCGATTTCCAGATTACATTCCCGAAACTGCCACCGTTTGATCTTGCATCGCAACTAAAACTGCCAGGAAAATGCATTCGTTTACCGTCCTCCTCCCAGGGAATGTTCGCCACATAACATTCCCAAAAATCAAAGACTTGAGAAGGCGTACAAAACAAGCTAGTGTACTAGTAAAGAGACATTGCTGAGTTTTACAAAAAAGGGAGACGTGCTCCTATAGCTGGTTCAAATCCAAACCTAGACTATGATTATATAGTGCTATGCTACTCTTCAAGTAATGAAACTGACATATCCAACGTTCCCTTCTCCTCCTCTCTAGTTACTCTGCCTAGCATCAGAAGCTCCAGCCGCAGCAACCATGTCCGCTGGCGGCTCGTCCACCTGCTCTTCAGTAGGCAACAACCAGATATGCGCCAAGTCGCCACCCATACCATCCCCCATGGGTCTCATCACACCCCCGCCGGCACACTCACCGCAGCCGATTGCTCACCGCAACCCGCTGACGTTGGTGTGGTGCCACTACTGCAAATCACGCAGAGTCATCCATCGCGTCTCAACTACAATCCTCAACCCTGGACGAGTCTTATACAAATGCCCAAATCATGGGGTAATAATATGTTTAAGTGTTGTTCACCTGCTTTCAGTTGCTGAGTTTTTAATAGTTTCGTTGATGATCTTCCAATTTGATTCATGCAGAAAAGGGAAGATTCGTGTGATTTGTATTTCTGGGAAGTTGCTGATGTGGGGGAATAGAACTACGCTGATTATTTGGTTAGCCTAGGAATACCAATACTAGCAGGTTGGAGTGTTGGACAAGTAACTGAAGGAATGACTGAAGAGGAAGATGCAGAGCAGAAGGTTAAAGATGTAGTTCATCTGATCATGGCCAAGCAACAGCTACTGAAAGGCCTTGACAACAATGAGGAGATGAAAGAGCTTGTGAAGATAATGGGAAAGATCGTTGTGCTATGTAGGATGACTGTCTCTTTAATTTGAAGTGTTGTAGCACTCGTGATGTATTCAGTGGCTATGGCATGAGCACTTTGCTGAAACTAGTAATGAATGAAACATGTTTAGCAGGCACTACTAGGGAAATGCTTATACACAGGAGCTCACCAGTAGTGCTTTGTCATTAAGAGCGCTGCTACTATGCACATAACAATAGCTCTGTAGATACAAAACACGCTACTATAATTGCCAGACCGTTGCAGGCAGCCTAGGTATACTAGTAGCGCTCATATAGAAACGCGCTACTGCTATTGAAGTTAGCAATAGCGCTTTCCTCTAACCAGCGCCACTGCTAAATTCAGTCCCCTCCTAATACCAAAGTTTAGTCCCACCTCGCTCCGTGAACAGAATGTTTACCGCCTTTAATATGGTGGTTCTCAAACTATCACAACCACTTGGTATTCATTGTACTCTATGTGTAGGATCTGTGGCAATATGAATCTTCGCAAGTTCCTAAAGAGGCGAAGATTCATAGTGACAATTTAGATTCTACACAAAAAGATCAATGATGACCAGTGCTTTTTTTAATTTGATGCTTTTCATACATGCTAATGATCATAACCTTAGTAGTAGCGCTGGTTCCGCAAAAACGCTACTGCTAATGATCATAGAGCGCTACTGCTATCTATCTTAGCAGTAGCGATGGTTATGGGCGACTACTATGGGTACCTTATCCACACGTCCCAGCCCTCGCGTGTCCTCACTCTCCCCTCACACTCTCACTCGCCCACTCCGCCGCGCGCCGTCGCCGCCGTCGCCCACCAGCGCCCCCAAGGTAACTCCCTCCCTCCCTATCCGCCCTCCTCTCCCCTCCCTCTCGCTGCCCTCCTCCTCTCGCCGCCCTCCTCTCCCCTCCCGCCGCCCCACCTCCATCCGCCGCCCCTGTAATAGCCTGGCTTATTAGGGATGATAGACTACTCATATCAATAAGGAATTCCTTCTTTTCTGGGATCCCATTCGGACAGAACTCCAAAGTTAAGCGTGCTCAGCTTGGAGTAGTTTCAGGATGGGTGACCGACCGGGAAGTTGCTCCCGGGTGCGCACGAGTGAGGACAAAGTGCGCAGAAAAGACTAGTATTGATCTGTGGGGCCAGTCTAGATCCCGCCAGGAGTAACGACCACCAGCGGGTGTGTCCGGGGCGTGACAAGTTGGTATCAGAGCCGACCCTCGCGGTTACACGGATGGTTGCGGACAGGTGTGCGGTCATGTTGTTCATGACATTTGTGACCCGTCGTGGCACACGGCATGGCACATGTACCGGACTGGATGCACAGACGGTTGTGCCAAGAGGGAACGTTCCTGTGGCCCGACGAGGACGTCGGTTCCTCTGAGTGGGGGTGTATGTAATAGCCTGGCTTATTAGGGATGATAGACTACTCATATCAATAAGGAATTCCTTCTTTTCCGGGATCCCATTCGGACAGAACTCCAAAGTTAAGCATGCTCAGGTTGGAGTAGTTTCAGGATGGGTGACCGACCGGGAAGTTGCTCCCGGGTGCGCACGAGTGAGGACAAAGTGCGCAGAAAAGACTAGTATTGATCTGTGGGGCCAGTCTAGATCCCGCCAGGAGTAACGACCACCGGCGGGTGTGTCCGGGGCGTGACAGCCCCTCCTCCATCCTCCTCCTCCCGCCTTCCTCCACCTCCATCTGCCGCCATCTCGGCCTCCTCCCTCTCTCCTCCCTCCCTCCCTCCCGCCTCCCTCCCTTCCTCCCTCCCTCCCTCCTGCCTCCCTCCCTTCCCCCTCCTACCTTCCTCCCTCCCCATCTATGTTAATTATTTTGAGTAAAATAGAACATATAATTTCCATGAATAGAATGTAGATATTTTGAATAGAATAAAATAGAAAACATAGGTAGAATGTAGGTATTTTGATAGGATAGAAGACTAATGAATAGGTTTTTTTGAATATAAAAAAGTTTTAGTAATAGAAAATTTTAGTAATATAACTTTTTAGGTGGAATTTTTTTTCAATTATAGAAATCTATTGGAATGATACATAATAAATTTTTAGTATATAATTTTTTTGTAATTTTCATTTTCAATATAGAAATGTATTGGAAAATTTAATTATTTTTATGTCATTATTATTTTGTCATCAAAGAATGCTATATGAGATTTGATGATCTAAAATTTTCACTCGGTGGAATATGCAGGCTTTGTAGGTCGTGTCTCCTTGTAGTGATCGTCATCTGAGCTAGCTCTACTTCCTCTACACCCGAGTCGGTGAGCTAAAAGTCCACCTCCTCCTTCTCTACTCCTCGGTGTTGAATAGAGTAGAACTAGAGTAGAAATATATTGAGATGTTTTTGTCAATATTGAACCATTGAAATGCGATGAGCACCAGTTTATGCTCATGTGCGAATGTGGGAAAATCCGAGTGGCCTATGTTTTGCCGGAGTGTTGGTTCATTTTCATTCCGGCAAATTTCAGGTGCTCGATATGTCCTATTTTAGCAAAGGTCATGCCGGATTTTTCTGTGATTTTAAGCATGACTTGTGCTAGAGTATGTAGGAAATATCGAGTGCCCCAGATTTGTTAGAAAGAGAATTAAACGACATTTCGAGTTGACTTTAAGTCTGTCAGGGCTCCATACATGATAGTAAAATCAGCGAGGGAGAGTCTCCACCATATATGAGAGAAGAAGAATGCCGACTTTTGTCATGGGAGTCGCTTCTCCTTCTTCTCTTTGTGCTAGACCTTTGTTATGCACTAGGCGAAGAAGGAGTAGCGACCATCATCGGCGGTCGAAAAATCGGTGAGGGAGTGTCCACCATATATGAGAGAAGAAGAATGCCGACTGTTGTCGTGGGGGTTGCTTCTGCTTCTTTTCCTTCTGCTAGATATTTGTAATGCACTAGGGAAAGGAGGAGTAGCGACCATCACCGACGGTCGCACTATCAGAGAGGGAGTGCCCACCATATACGTGAGGTAAGAGTTTAGGAAGGAAAACTCCGCAAACCTAAAGTCAACCTATTGCATATTGAGTAATAGTGATCTATGTGTTGAGCTTCCTGGTAGTTGCCTTCGACTGATTTTCAATGTTTCAAATATGAACATAGGAAATGTCTGACGACGAAAGGGAATCCGTTATGTGTGAATATTGTGAAGACGAGTGCGGCCTATGCGACAGGCCTCACCTAGTTGGTGGTAGGCGCTTCAACGTCATGCTGGATGAGACCTTCGAAGTGGATATAGTAAGGCACAATGACAAGTCTTTTTTTGTAATTAAGCATGACTTCTGCTACTTCTGCTTCTTTTGCTTCAACTTATACTTTTAACCTTTTACAATTCTACTAGTGTATCCCCTGCCATGCAAGAATTTATGTCTTAGATAAGATTGATTTCAGTACTATGGAAAGTATGGAGGTAAAGAGAGTTAACTTGAGGACCGAGCATGGTTATACTTTTGCCATAAAATTATACAATGCAGGCACCTACTTCTATTTTGAATGCAAAAATTGGAGAGCACTATGCAAGGCTTATGCATTTGAGCCTAATATGCTTATCACCTTTGATATTCGTCCGGAAGAAGAAATTGAAGGTAATATCGACATCTGGGTCGATGTGCAGACGCCTCCAGTTCTACCATTATGTGAGTTTCTCAACCATATTTATTAAGTAATTTATATTGTTTATTTAAAAATAGTTGACAACTAATTTCTATTGACAACTTATTTCCATTCAAGCGAACATGTCCGGCGTTTGGTAGACAACACCTACTACTGTCTCGGGACTGGACTGAACTGCGAGGAGATAGGTCATTACGTTTCATGGATTGAGGGTCTTGATACTGTCAAGACAAGTTATTTTCCTGGACTTCAAAATATTAGTACTCAATACATGCGACCACTAGTGTGCGTATTGAACTACGATCTCATCTATTTATGAAAGATAGTAAGATTTTTACTGTTTGTCCTCACTGCATCTTTTGCATGCATTATTTTTAAGCTAAACTTCATTGCGAAGTATGTTACTACGATATTCGTCAACATGGACTCCCGATGAATGCAGTGCCTCGTTGGATCGAGCCTAAAGGTCGCATGACAATGGTTAGCTTATAGACAAGATATCCTGCATTGCACATGAGTGCATTCATGATTTCTAAAAGTGAGCAAGTCTTAATAGTCAAAGACTGGAGCAAAATTGTGAAGGATCACAACAGAGAAGTACTAGGGGCAACAATCAGAAGCGCAGCCCACAATTAGGAGACAGGTTCATCTGCATTCTCCAATATGATGAAGGAGGAGTGCTACACATGTTTTATGTTATTTTACCTGAGAGAGAGAGCAGCAGGAGTGATTAGCTGGCTAGAATGAGTTTGAAGATGATGATGTGCTACACTATGACTATGATGATTAAATACCTAGTGTTTGTGGTAATGACTATGATGATTATTATTAGCTACTGTTGGTGGTGATTAGATAGCTACACTATGACTATGATGATTAAATAATGTTGGTGGTAATGACTATGATGATTATTAGCTAGTGTTGTTGGTGATGATATGATGCAAGAGTTTTTATATTAATATGATGATGATGTTGATCATGATTATCATGATGATTTGTTATTATGATCATGATTAGTTATTATATCATTGGTGGAAGGAACAAAAATTAGATTCATGTGGATGGATCAAAAGTGAACAAAAGTTGAATTAGTAGGACCGTCGTTCTAATTCAACCTTTGATTCATCCCAATGAATCTAATCCATGTTTCTTGCTCACATGAGCCTGTATAAATACATAAAAAAATACATAGATGGGGTATAAATATGTGAAAGTAGGAATACTAGCAGTAGCGCTGGAAAGCATCTACTAGCAGCGCTGGATTAGCAGCAGCGCTTCATCTGCTCAAGCGCTATAGAGAGTTAGTAGTAGCACTGGTCAGGGCAGCGCTACTGCTAACCATACTTACTAGTAGCGCTGCCCTGACCAGCGCTACTTCTACAACTTAGCTGTAGCGCGTTAGCAGTAGCGCTGGACCCAACACTACTGCTATATGTATTTCAAGCGCTACTACTAGGGTTTCCCCTAGTAGTGAGGCTGGGCATAGTGTTGTGAGCATTTAATGGTTTCTATTAACGGAAATTGGGGAGGGGGCCTTTTCCTCATAAATAAATAAATAGTAGAGGTCCTTTTGCTAATAAATAAATAAATTAGCAGAGGCCCTGTTGGGTCAGCTTTGTTCACATTCGAAGACGTCGAGCAAATTGCAGTCCAACAACAAACTATGTCATTAAATACAAGTTTCACAGCCAAATATGAGTACAACTAAACAACAATGTCATCATGTTTTACTCGTCATACAATTACCAAAGACAAATCAACATACATAATAAGTGATGTTCTCATGATAAAATACTAAATAACAACTTCATCAGGTTTCAGTTTTCATAGCAAACACAATTTCACATAGTAGATACAAATTCGTCTTCACATAGGCAAATATGACAAAAGCAATCTAATAATCATCATCGCCATGTGTATTAGTCTGAATTGTAATTCCCCCCAGTGTCATCATCATCTTCATCCTCAATGTCCTCGAACATTAGCGTCTTATTGATCAACTCTCGTATGTCCATAGCCCGACAGGGAATCTTTTTGCCAGCGTTATTGACGTGATGGTTCTCAAAGATATTAGGAACATCTGTGGAAGCTTCTACATCAGGGGCAGTGTAAGCATCATCTTGTTGTGTGATACGTCTCCAACGTATCTATAATTTATGAAGCATTCATGCTATTTTATTATCTGTTTTGAATGGTTACGGGCTTTATTATACACTTTTATATTACTTTTGGGACTAACCTATAAACCAGAGGCCCAGCCCATATTGCTGTTTTATTGCCTGTTTCGTATTTCAAAGAAAAGGAATATCAAACGGAGTCCAAATGGAATGAAACCTTAGGCAACGTGATTTTTGGAAAGATTATGATCTAGGAGACTTGGAGTTGAAGTAAAGGAAGCGTCGAGGAAGCCACGAGACAGGGGGCGCGCCCACCCCCTGGGCGCGCCCTACCCTCTCGTGGGCCCCCCGAGGCTCCCCCAACCGACTTCTTTCACCTATATATTCCCTTATACCCTTAAAATATCGAAAAGAAGATAGATCGGGAGTTCCGCCGCCGCAAGCCTCTGTAGCCACCAAAAACCTCTCGGGAGCCCATTCCGGCACCCAGCCGAAGGGGGAACCCATAACCGGTGTCCATCTTCATCATCCCGGTGCTCTCCATGACAAGGAGGCAGTAGTTCACCCTCGAGGCTGATGGTATGTACCAGTAGATATGTGTTTGATATCTCTCTCTCTCTCGTGTTCTCTCTATGGCACGATCTTGATGTATTGCGAGCTTTGCTACTATAGTTGGATCTTATGATGTTTCTCCCCCTCTACTCTCTTGTGATGAATTGAGTTTTCCTCTTGAAGTTATTTTGTCAGATTGAGTCTTTAAGGATTTGAGAACACTTGATGTATGTCTTGCCGTGCTTATCTGTGGTGAGAATGGGATATCACGTGCCACATGATGTATGTTTTGGTGACCAACTTGCGGGTTCCGCCCATGAACCTATGCATAGGGGTTGGCACACATTTTCCTCTTGACTTTCTGGTAGAGACTTTGGGGCACTCTTTGAAGTAATTTGTGTTGGTTGAATAGATGAATCTGAGATGGTGTGATGCATATCGTATAATCATGCCCACGAATACTTGAGGTGACAATGGAGTATCTAGGTGACATTAGGGTTTTGGTTGATTTGTGTCTTAAGGTGTTATTTCAGTACGAACTCTTGAATAGATCGATTCGAAAGAATAACTTTGAGGTGGTTTCGTACCCTACCATAATCTCTTCGTTTGTTATCCGCTATTAGTGGCTTTGGAGTGACTCTTTGTTGCATGTTGAGGGATTGTTATATGATCTATCTATGTTATTATTGTTGAGAGAACTTGCACTAGTGAAAGTATGAACCCTATGCCTTGTTTCCTATCATTGCAATACCGTTTATGCTCACTTTTATCATTAGTTACCTTGCTGTTTTTATAATTTCAGATTAAAAAAACATATATCCACTATCCATATTGCACTTGTATCACCTTCTCTTCGCCGAACTAGTGCACCTATACAATTTGCCATTGTATTGGGTGTGTTGGGGACACAAGAGAATTTTTGCTATTTGGTTGCAGGGTTGTTTGAAAGAGACCATCTTCATCCTACGCCTCCTACGGATTGATAAACCTTAGGTCATCCACTTGAGGGAAATTTGCTACTGTCCTACAAACCTGTGCATTTGCAGGCCCAACAACGTCTACAAGAAGAAGGTTGTGTAGTAGTCATCAAGCTCTTTTCTGGCGCCGTTGCCGGGGAGGTGAGTGCTTGAAGGTATATCTTTAGATCTTGCAATCGAATCTTTTTGTTTCTTGTTTTATCACTAGTTTAGTTTATAAAAGAAAAGTACAAAAAAATGGAGTTGAGTTTGTCTCATACGCTTCGTCCTCTTAATATCTTTCGTGAGTATGATGAAAAGGAAAATTGTGCTCAAGTGCTAGAAGAAGAAATTTATATAATGTTTGATACTAAATATTTTAATGATGAGCATGATTGCAATGTTGTTAGTATGAACTCCTTGAATAACCATGATGCGAATGATATGCAAAGCCACAAGCTTGCGGAAGCTATGTTTGATGAATATGATATTTTTTGTCCCCCAAGTTTTGATGAGCAAATTTATTATGATGAAAGCATGCCTCCTATTTATGATGATTATATTGATTAAAGTGGGTTTGGAAGAGTGTCAACTTTAGGAAGTAGTGATCCCACTATTTTGGAGGATGTTGAATCTTATTGTGATGAATATGAAAGTGGATTTAGAAGAGTGTCAACTTTATTTAGTGATGATTCCACTATTTCGGAAGAGGTTCCAATTGATTATGAGAACAAAGTTGCTATCTATGATGATTATTGTGATGACTTGTATGCTATTAGGAATAATGATAACCATGAAACTTGTCATCATGATTTTAGTTTTCAATTGGATTATGCCTCAGATGATAATTATTTTGTTGAGTTTGCTCCCACTACAATTTATGAGAAGAAATTTGCTTATGTGGAGAGTAGTAAATTTTCTATGCTTGTAGATCATGAAAAGAATGCTTTAGGTGCTGGTTATATTTTTGAATTCATTCATGATGCTACTGAAAATTATTATGAGGGAGGAATATATGCTTGTAGGAATTGCAATAATGTCAAGTTTCCTCCCTATGTGTTGAAAATTTTGAAGCTATGCTTGTTTTACCTTCCGATGCTAGTTGATTATTGTTCCCATAAGTTGTTTTCTCACAAAATCCCTATGCATAGGAAGTGGGTTAGAATTAAATGTGTTAGTCATATGCTTCATGATGCTCCCGTTATATTTCAATTCTTATCTTTTATGTGAGCATCATTGTCATCATCATGCCTAGCTAGAAAGGCATTAAAGAAAAGCACTTGTTGGGAGACAACCCAATATTTACCTTTACTGTTTTTGTGTGTCCACATGATTATGCTACTGTAGTAATCATGTTTTATATCTTTTGTTTCAATAAAGTGCCATGTAACACCTTTAGGATAGCTTACGGTGATAGTTGTGTTGATCCTGCTAAAAATCAGAAACTTTTGCACCCAGTAAATTAGTTTTGTTAATTCACAGAAACGTTCTCTTGATCTGATTATTTATTGTCTGGATTGGTACACGAATGTCTTAGGGCTTCCTAATTTGGTAGGAATTTTGGAGTTACATAAGTATACATTTGATACAGATTACTACAGGCTGTTCTGTTTTTGACAGATTCTGTTTTCTATGTGTTGTTTGCTTATTTTGATGAATCTATGAGTAGTATCGAAGGGTATGAACCATAGATAAGTTGGAGTACAGTAGATATTACACCAATATGAATTTAGAGTGAGTTAATTACAGTACCTAAGTGGTGGTTTTATTTTCTTATACTAACGGAGCTTATGAGTTTTCTATTGAGTTTTGTGTTGTGAAGTTTTCAAGTTTTGGATAAAGATTCGATGGACTATGGAATAAGGAGTGGCAAGAGCCTAAGCTTGGGGACGACCAAGGCACCCCAAGGTAATATTCAAGGACAACCGAGAGCCTAAGCTTGGGGATGCCCCGGAAGTCATCCCCTCTTTCGTCTTTGTTCATCGGTAACTTTACTTGGAGCTATATTTTTATTCACCATAAGATATGTGTTTTGCTTGGAGCGTCATTTTCTTTTGTTAGTATTTTCTTGATTTTATTTAGAATAATTTTTTGCATCTTTAGTTTCAATAAAAAAAGTCAAGGATAGCCTTTACCATGCTTATTTTGCTAGTATACATGTTGCTATTTGAAAACAGAAAGTTTACCGCTGTTGCAAAAATTCCCTAGAAAAGTCAGAGAACGATATAATGATGAAACCTTTTGCATAATGAGCTCTGATAAATTTACTACATTGGGAATTTTCTCTCATAATTTTTGGAGTTAGGCAAGTATTGATACTCTTGCATTATTTACAGACTATACTGTTTTGGCAGATTGCTGTTATGGTTGCATTGTTTGCATATGTTTGCTTGTTTAATGATTCTATTCGAGGATAGGAGTATTAAATATGCAGAGGCATTTAGTATGCAATGTTGAATAGTAATTTTAGTGATTTGTTACAGTAGAAAATGATAAGGTTTTGCATTGGTTTATACTAACCTATCTCACGAGTTCTTGTTGAGTTTGTTGTGGATGAAGCTTTTGATAAAAAGAGAAACCATGATATGAAAGGAATTAAGGAGACACAAAAGTTCAAAATTGGGGATGCCCAAGGCACCCCAGGATATTATTTCAAGAAGTCTCAAGCATCTAAGCTTGGGGATGCCCCATAGGCATCCCACCTTTCTTCTTTAACAACTATCGGTTAGTATCGGTTGAGCTTAAGTTTTTGCTTCTTCACATGAGTTGTGCTATCCTTGCAGTGTCATTTTATTTTGTTTTGGTTGCTGTTTGAATAAGATACCAAGATCTGAAATTCTTAAATGAGATAGAGTGTTCCTATAGTTACATGATTATTTAGCTACTCATTGATCTTCACTTATATCTTGTTGGAGTAGTTTGTCATTTACTCGCGTCCTTCACTTATATCCTATGAGTAAATGGTCGAATGAGTTGAATGTCATAAATCTGAAATTATATATTTCTCATTTGCTTATCCCATGGGGAGTTATGACTTCACATCTAAGAAGTAGAGGTTGTAAATTTATTGAAGGTTAGCATGCGTTGTATTGGTCATTTGAACAATTCATGAAAGAATATTGAAGGAAGAGAGATTTCATATATAAATACACTATCCTAGACATCTTTTATAATTGGGAGCACTCATTAAGTATGACATGCTAAAGAGTTGATGTTGGACAAGGAATACCACGTAATGGGTTATGTTTTCGCACATCTCAGTTAAAGTATATTGTCATGGATCATTCAAACATGTTGAGCTTGCCCTTCCCCCTCATGCTAGCCAAAATTCCTTGCACCAAGTAGAGATACTACTTGTGCTTCCAAATATCTTTAAACCCTGTTTTCGCCATGAGAGTCCACCATACCTACCTATGGATTGAGTAAGATCCTTCAAGTAAGTTATCATCGGTGCAAGCAATAAAAATTGCTCTCTAAATATGTATGATCTTTTGGTGTGAAGAAAATAGCTTTATACGATCTTGTTATGGAAGCTATAAAAGCGACGAACTGCATAATAAAGGTCCATATGCAAGTGGCAATATAAAGTGACATTCATTCGCATTAAGATTTTGTGCATCCAACCCTAAAAGCGCATGACAACCTCTGCTTCCCTCTGCGAAGGGCCTATCATTTACTTTATGTCTTTTACTTTTATGCAAGAGTCAAGGTGATCTTCACCTTTCCCCTTTTCATTTTATCCTTTGGCAAGCACCTCGTGTTGGGAAGATCCTGATATATATATCCAATTGGATGTAAGTTAGCATGAACTATTATTGTTGACATCACCCAAAGGTGAATACGTTGGGAGGCAAAACTGTAAGCCTCTATCTTTCTCAGTGTCCGATTGAAACTCCATAACCATTAGTATTGCGTGAGTGTTAGCAATTGTAGAAGACTATATGATAGTTGAGTATGTGGAGTTTGGTATTCCTGAAAATAAGATGAATTGCAATTGTTTGATGAATGAGAATGAAGTTTGCTAGTTTTCAAGAAAGTTTATGGTCTATGCTTTGAAGTGTGAATTGCTTGTTACTTTATCGTGAGAAGTTTTATGAGATGAACTACTGTTATGACATATTATCATGCTAGAAAAGGTGATTGAAATTATCATTGATCAAACTTGTGCACCTTCTAGCATTCACACTTCATAAATTCTTTCTTTTATCATTTACCTACTCGAGGACGAGTAGGAATTAAGCTTGGGGATGCTGATACGTCTCCAACGTATCTATAATTTATGAAGCATTCATGCTATTTTATTACCTGTTTTGAATGATTACAGGCTTTATTATACACTTTTATATTACTTTTGGGACTAACCTATTAATCGGAGGCCCAACCCATATTGCTGTTTTATTGCCTGTTTCGCTATTTCAAACAAAAGGAATATCAAACGGAGTCCAAACGGAATGAAACCTTCGGCAGCATGATTTTTGGAAAGATTATGATCCTGGAGACTTGGAGTTGAAGTAAAGGAAGCATCGAGGAAGCCACGAGACAGGGGGGCGCGCCCACCCCCTGGGCGCGCCCTACCCTCTCGTGGGCCCATCGAGGCTCCCCCGACCGACTTCTTTCTCCTATATATATTCCCTTATACCCTAAAAACATAGAAAAGAAGATATATCGGGAGTTCCACCGCCGCAAGCCTCTGTAGCCACCAAAAACCTCTCGGGAGCCCATTCCGGCACCCTGCCGGAGGAGGAAACCCATCACCGGTGGCCATCTTCATCATCCCGGCGCTCTCCATGACGAGGAGGGAGTAGTTCACCCTCGGGGCTGAGGGTATGTACCTGTAGCTATGTGTCTCTCTCTCTCTCGTGTTCTCTCTATGGCACGATCTTGATGTATCACGAGCTTTGCTACTATAGTTGGATCTTATGATGTTTCTCCCCCTCTACTCTCTTGTGATGAATTGAGTTTTCCTCTTGAAGTTATCTTGTTAGATTGAGTCTTTAAGGATTTGAGAACACTTGATGTATGCCTTGTCGTGCTTATCTATGGTGACACTGGGATATCACGTGCCACTTGATGTATGTTTTGGTGACCAACTTGCGGGTTCCGCCCATGAACCAATGCATAGGGGTTGGCACACGTTTTCGTCTTGACTTTCCGGTAGAGACTTTGGGGCACTCTTTGAAGTACTTTGTGTTGGTTGAATAGATGAATCTGAGATTGTGTGATGCATATCGTATAATCGTGCCCATAGATACTTGAGGTGACAATGGAGTATCTAGGTGACATTAGGGTTTTGGTTGATTTGTGTCTTAAGGTGTTATTCTAGTACGAACTCTTGATGATCGATCTGAAAGAATAACTTTGAGGTGGTTTCGTACCCTACCATATTCTCTTCGTTTGTTCACTGCTATTAGTGGCTTTGGAGTGGCTCTTTGTTGCATGTTGAGGGATTGTTATATGATCTATCTATGTTATTATTGTTGAGAGAACTTGCACTAGTGAAAGTATGAACCCTATGCCTTGTTTCCTATCATTGCAATACCGTTTATGCTCACTTTTATCATTAGTTACCTTGCTGTTTTTATAATTTAAGATTACAAAAACCTATATCCACTATCCATATTGCACTTGTATCACCTTCTCTTCGCCAAACTAGTGCACCTATACAATTTGCCATTGTATTGGGTGTGTTGGGGACACAAGAGACTTTTTGCTATTTGGTTGCAGGGTTGTTTGAAAGAGACCATCTTCATCCTATGCCTCCTATGGATTGATAAACCTTAGGTCATCCACTTGAGGGAAATTTGCTACTGTCCTACGAACCTGTGCACTTGCAGGCCCAACAACGTCTACAAGAAGAAGGTTGTGTAGTAGACATCATTGTGCAACTTCATTAAACGAATTCCTCTGATCAAACCTTTTCAATACTCTCCAGTCATCGCTACATGCATATATGTCTTCCAAGAAAAATATCTGTGTTGCTTGATTTGCCAAAATAATAGGCTCGTCAGTCTGGTATGCCGCCTTGACATTGATGGATTTGAAATAATCATCAGCTCTGGGTTTTGGGATCCTATAAAACAGGTTATGCCAACGACAACACAACAGAACCACACACCGATGAACCTCGAAACTGGAGATATACTGCAACTGAACAATGTCTATTATGTTAGCATACATTTCAGTTATCTCTTTGCTATACTTATCCATGCTCATGATGGCACTGTTTTGTGTCTTCCTGCCTTCGTCGCGTGCAAGGGTGTTGTAGTGCACATCTCCGACAATGCAAGATTCATAATGTCTTACCCGAGTATCAGGACCCAATTCTAGTGCGTAAAGGGCATTATTAACTGCCTGCCCATCCTCCCGCATCTTCTTAACCTATGGTTAGAAAATAGACAAGCTGATCATCTTATGTACTCAATATATTAAAAAACTGACAGTGCAATTCAAAAGCTTACATGGCTCTTAAACCATTTCGCAAATCCTTCCATAACTAGTTTGTCAATATTTTTTGGATTTAGCGGCAGTAACTCCTTTTTGTAGATGTTGCACAACATAGCGATCATGTCAAACATCTAAATATATAAGAATGTGCTACAAGTTTAGTAGATTACGATGTATAAGATGTAGTACTTAGCACTTACTCGATATAAGGTAGAATCTCAGGATAGTTATTCAACACATACCAAACCATTTTGTCCAAATCTTTAGGTTTGCTTCTTCTCGACTCTTCCCTGCAACTTGAACAGAACAATCGAAAACACTGAGCTCGGGATTGTCTTCGCCCACCTCTTTGCGAAGTTGATTAGCTGTTTCAATGTGTTTCATGCAGAATGTCAACGCTTCTGTAGCAATGTAGGCCTATGCAATGGAACCCTCAGGTCTAGCTCTGTTCCTAACATAGCCCTTGAAAGTTCCTAGCTGCCTTTCAATAGGGTACATCCATCCATACTGTACTGGACCTCTAAGTAGTGCCTCATCAGGGATGAACAGCAAAATGCACCATCACATCAAAGAAGGCTGGAGGATATATCTTCTCAAGGTCGCATAGGATAGTTGGTGTCTTGTCTCTAAGACGCTCCAAAGCATCTATCCTGATATTTCTACTACAGAGTTCCCTGAAGAATTGTCCCAACTCTGTAACTGCTCTGCATAAGTCAGGGCAGCCCAATCCTCTAAGGATAACAGGTAAAACCCTTCGAAGTAGGACATGGCAGTCATGAGTTTTCAACCCTTGTACCATGTTTCCATCTGCACTGACTCTACTTTCAGGGTTGGAAGAAAATCCATGTGGGAATCTCACACGTGACAGGACCTTACAGAATTCTTTTCTTTTTACCTTGTCCAAGACGTACACAGCTGGTGCCATATCCCGTGATGCACCATCAACTTCCACCTGCAAATCCTTTCTGATACCCAGGTGTGTCAAATCAATCCTAGATTTTAAGGTATCTTTCGTGTTTCCTTCAATATTAAGAAGTGTGCTGATAATGTTGTCACATATATTTTTGTCAATGTGCATCACATCAAGATTATGCCACAGATCCAAATCTTTCCAATACTCCAAGTCCCACAAAGTGGACCTGCGGGTAAACAATAATCTCTCTTCTGCCCTGCCATGCTTCCTTTTCCCGCTAGGATTATCAGGATGGTTTCCTGGTGTAATATGCTTGACCTTCTCTAATTCCACTTTCAACTCATCACGGTGAGCCTCTTTGGCGCATCATGGATTTCATGCTTTGCATTGAACACATGTCTTTAGTATTTTGTAGGACACGGCTTGTTCTTGGCAAGGAAATGACGGTGTCCAATGTAACAGATCTTGCTAAGTATTGTGTATGACAGCGGATTATTGTCACAGCGAACACATGCATTGTAACCATGTGTTGTTTGCCCTGACATAGTGCCCAAAGCTGGATAATCATGGATGCACCAAAATATAATAGCACGCAGAAAGAAATCAGCTGGTGGGCTGCTATATAGGTCTCGAGTGAGAACACCCCTCCATAGCTATTGAAGTTCCTCCACAAGAGGCTCCATGAATACATCAAAATCCTTTCCAGGACTTTTGGACCTGGGATGAGAAAGGCCATCATGTAGTTTGATTCTTTGGTGCAGACATTTGGTGGCATGTTGTAAGGGATAACAAGCACTGGCCACATGCTATATGTGGCGCTCTGGTGGCCAAATGGGTTAAATCCATCTATAGCTAACCCAAGTCTAATGTTTCTCAGGTCAGCAACAAACCTTTTGTGTTTCTGATTGAAGCTTTTCCAGTCACTACCATGAGATGGATGGCTCATTACATTCTGATCTCTGTACTCCTAGTTCCTAGAATGCCACAATACATCCTCTCTTGTTTCAGCATCATGAAACAACCTCTGCAATCTTGGTATAATTGGAAAATGTCTCAGAACATTATAAGGAATCCTCTTCACAGCATCACCATCTTTCCATTTTGATGATTTGCATTTTGGGCATTCACTTAAGTTGGTATAATCCTTCTGGAATAGAACACAATTATTCTTACAAACATGGATCATACCATATCCAATTCCAACTGCACAAAGAAAATTCTTCGTTTTACTGTAGGTGTGTGGCAGCTCAGACACATCTGGCAAAGATTTGTGGAAAGCAGCCAACATCACATCGATTGATTTGTTTGTCATAGCTGAGAATACTAAGAGCTTATTTCATGGGGTGACTGCCACGTTGCATTGTTCCAACATGCGGGCCCACTTTTTTTCTTCTGCAGGTGAAAGATCACGAAATGCGCGAGCATTTCGTAGCATTGTTTCAATGTTGGTCTAACTCACTTGCACCACTGCAACCACCTCCTCCTCCTCTTCTACCTGAGCATCAGGCAGATCAAGATGGTGATCTGCTGCTTCCACATAGTTAGTAACATTGACGTTCACAGCTTCACCATGATGAACCCACCTAGTATGTGACTGACATCCCATACAAGTGTAGATGATTTTGCACAGTTGACTGGGGTCTTGTAACTGAATTCATACACCTGCTACACGGGCAGAGCACATATGATTTCATACCACCGTACTCATCTCTGATAAAGTTCATGAAGTTTCCAACCCCCTCGACCTATACAGCGAAGAATATTCGAGCAGAAGTTAACTAAGTCTTGTCCATCTATTAGACATACAAATTAGTTCTTCGACTAGATATTATAGTCAACATATATGGTTTTTTATAAAGTCTAGAAAAAATACCTAGGTTTATGTCTAAAGCTATGACAAGATATTTGGACAAGCAGATCTAAGTAACGAAATATATGCAAAGCTAATTCAGCAAACTGATTTGAGTGCTAAATTATGGCAGGCTATTTCATCAGTCAATGAGGCCGAGCGCACAGCCATCGAAGGCCATCTCAGCAACAAAGATTGAGAATAAAATTGTGTCGAGCTATTTCACCTAACAGATTGGCTACTAGACCATGGCAATCTACTTCACAATAAATATATGGCAGGATATTTTAGCAACTAATCGGGTGTGGCATGGCATCTCAGCAAAGCAGATTGAGTGTAGAACAGGGCAAGGAAGCTTCTTAAGAAGAGCATATTGACTGTAAACTATTTCGGCAAACAGTGAGATCAACAACATCTATCAGCTAACATTCAGCGCTACTCTGACATGCACGGGTCCTCAGTCTAGAATGCGCGTACCATGGGAGAAGCTGACCACCGTGCATCTCCATAAGAATGTCGCCTGTGGTGGAGGCATGGCTGGAGGACGACAGTCTACGAGAGTGTACCGTGGGAGCGAGAGGATTGCCGTGCGTCCCCTCGACGAACCGCAACACCGACGTATCAGTGCGGCGGGAAGGGTGGCTTTGGCAGAGCGAATGGAGTGGAGGGGGCTGTGGGGGGGATGTTTGGGGAATATTATTGGCTAGTTGACTGAAGGGCAGTTAAGTTCGGGATTTGGGGGAATTTTCGCGCGGTGGGCGGGGAAGTTTGGCGCATCGTTGGTTTCTCCAAATGCGGCCCCACATGTCAGTGAAGAGGCAAGCCGAAGCGCGTTCCATTTGTGTGAGCTGTGTGTAGGACCAACCATGTGAGGGGTGCAATGCGACCACGACAGGCGCGCTGTGAGTGTACCGCCTTTTTCATTTTAAACTTGGTGCTTCGCCGATACTAATACTAGTAATCCGGTAATCCCGACTAAAACGGCGCGACCTGGTCTTTTGTCGCGTGATATGCTAGTAGGTTGGCTTAGTTGGGTTTTTAGGACATTAATTTTTAGGACAAGGCTTAGTCGGTTTGATAGACAGAGCGAGAGAAAGATGTGAGATGCGTGAATGTGTAGTGGACGTACTATTGGAGTGCCTAGGATAAATTGTGTATGTATACCTATGTGTTTATTTATTTCGCATGTTAGCTTTGTCTCGGGTCAAACCTTCTAAACTTAGACCAAGTTTATACACACAAAAACAAATCATCATTAAATATATTTTCATACAATATATCTTACTATTATTGTGAAAGTTCATATACACCAGATGAGATTCATACAAACACGACAAATTTTCATTACATTTCAAACTTTTATAGGACAGGAAAAGAAAAGAAACCCGACCCTAAACCTATTCTATGGCGGCGACTGCCGTCCACTTTACTTTGTACTTCCACATCGGCGACGGCGTCCTCCATCTGCCGTCTCCATGCCGTGAAGCGAAGGTGCGGTCTCCGGCGAGGAAGAGTAGAACACGGGAGACGGACCGGCCATTCGGCACACCATGCCCTGCCGCCTCCCATGCCCTACTCATCCTTGGAGGAGTCCCCAACCTCGGCAGTGCTGGTGGACATGAGGTTGATGATGATGGACGTGGACGGTCCATCGCTTCACCTGCCACATGGGCCACCGAACGTTGGACGGCGGCAAGTAGGACGCGTGGCTGGCGGTGCTCCCGTCCTCGTCCGCTAGTATGTTAACCGCTTGTACGGTCTCGTCCGCGTCCGGCTACGCTGGTATTGCATTGCAAGCGGCGAGTTGACTAAGGGCAGCGACCTCAAGCTTCATCTCCAAAGACAAGCTCTCCCGCAGAGCGTTCCCTCTCGTGGTCATGGTGGATGTGGTGCCAGGTGGAGGATGCGCTATGGTGTGGAGTTTACCTGGGCATTGCCGCTTTAAGTAGCGCATTCCGATGAGGCCAAGCATTCGGGTGCGTCAATAAGCCACCGGTGTTGGTTCCTCGGGCAGCGAGCCTGCTTAATGACGGCATACAGATGGACGGCATGAATACGGGCAGTTGGCGCCAGCCGGGAATGCATGCGTGCAACGACGCGAGGGACAAGGGTTTTTTGTGTGCCAAGGTAGTCAGCTGCAGGCGTGGCAACGTTGGACATGCCCTTTACTCACATGCGATCCCACATGTCATTGAAAGACGAACCGACATGGTCTCAGGTCCTGGGGATGCACTTGGCCATGCTAGAACACTCCACGGACGCGTTGCGGCGCGCGCGCACTTTGGCGCCCCGTGCATCCTCGACGAGTCAGGTGTTGATTTGCTGGTCGTGCAATAGCGGTAGCGCCACCCTCGACACCATGAAGCCGAGCATGTCCAGTGGTGATGAGCGTGTCGCTCCCCGCGGACGTCATGTCTTCGGCAGTGCAGGAGCTGCGCTACGTTGCTAGCCCCCATGACCCACATGAACGGTTGCCGGTGGCGAGGAGGTCGTGGGCCAGCTCCTCCCTTGGACTAGCCTGCGCCACGTCATCCTGACATGTGTACCCCACATGTCGGTTTCCCTATTTTCCCGGCCAAATTCGAGCATCAGTATGAGCTTATTAACACTCAATCTACCCTCTCTTTTCTAGTCTAGTAGTAAATGACGCGGGCGGGGGAGGGGAAGGGACGTCGGTTTGCTCTCAACTACAGTCCCACAAGCGAGCAAAAACGCAAGACGAAGCGCGCTCCATTCGGTGAGCTATGTGCAGGGTCCATCGTGTCGGGATGCAACGCGAACGCAACAAGAGTGATGTACACGTCCGTTCCTTATGAACTTGCATACTTTGAGTACTCCTTTTTTAACACGGCATAGATGCAAGTGCTTCACGCATACACTCACCCCTATGACCGCACACACGCACACCCTACCCCTATGAGCACTTTCGAAGGACTGAGCCGTCATATCTATATCTCTACTCTCGGTGATGATGGTGCGCCTGCCATCTTGCAATATAGACCGTCCAATCTATATCTAGCGGATAGAAAGCAAACTATGGCAATTTTGCAAAAGGATACCCGCACCTCTCTCGTTCATCCTTTCCCACGACTTTATTCTTGAGTAATTAAAAAGGGAAGCCTTTAGAATTTTTTTTCATAGTGGCCGCTGCCGGCGTCGTCCATCCCCATGCCTCAGCTAAGTCCGACCAGCAATCACCATCGCGCCCCACTCCTCCTCACCTTATCTCTCATCTTTCTCAAGATATCATTTTTCGATGAAATTCTCGAGATACCATTTTTCGATGAAATTATCGAGATATCATTAGTTTTTACACATGGGATTAATCCTTCATGGGTCAATCACAACAGGTGTGCATCCTTATGTTCCGTGCAATGCACGGGCATCTTGCTAGTCATCTTGAGATTTACAAAGTCATCGCCTCATCGTCTACATGAACGGTGGGGAGGTCCGGATGTCTGCCACATGAAACTCCGAAACTTTGGTTCCATCCCACCCCACAACTCTCCGGGCTCCAGCTGTTCGGCTTTGGAAACTCCACACAGTCAAAACCAATTGACCGGTCGTCACCAGAACTACTATTCACACCAAAACCTTCACTGCTCAGCCTCCACCAAAACCACACCTCCTCTCAAGCCCATTCCCCCACCTTTCGATCCCCTAGCCCGCATCAGCAGCCCTCTAGATTGCCGAAAAGCCATGGTGCGCTGCAAGATCACGTACTACAAGATGCTGACGCTGGAGCGCCGCGCAAAAATTGCGGCGACGGTCGGTGCCACAGATTCCGTTCTCAAGCCTGCTTTGCGGCGGGTCAATCCCTAAGTTCTCTGGAGCCAAGCTCCGAGGAGGAGGAAGCCGATCCAATGTTCATGGCGGAGGTCGCGGCGCAAAAGGCCCTCGATGCGTATGAGATGATGGACGTTGTCTTCGTGCCAGCGTCCGGGCCCACCATGGTGTAGGGGGACTAGCGGTTCAACCTGGCAATCCTGAAAGAGGACCGCTAGGTGGAGGCTCAACTTAAAGCAGAGCACACGGATGCCGCTGCCATCGAGGCCCTCCTGCGGGCGGAACTGGATGTCGTGGACGTGAACTGGGTGGTGGAGGCTCAACTTGACACAGAGCACGCAGATGCCGCTGCTATCGAGGCCCTCTTGCAGGTGGAACTGGACGTCCTGGACTTGAACCGGGTGGAGGAGGCTCAACTCGATGCGGAGCACGCGGATACCGCTGCCATCAAGGCCCTCCTACAGGTGGAACCTAACGTCATGGACATGAACCGGGTGCTGCTCGTGTCCGTGCAGAGCACTCGCATGCTCCGTCTGAACGAGTAGCTGGAGGCCGAGGACAACCACAGTGTGAAGACACACATCGGCAGCTACGGCAGGTTCGCGCTGGTAGCCAAAGATGACGAGGCCGTCTCGTTCCACGAGCAGTGATGGTTTTTATTTGTGTTATTGTTTTTAGGGATCGTTTGCTGTGTAAAAACATATATTTATGCAAGTCGCCTGACTTCCATCATTTGGGTCAGTTGACCATTTCAGGCAGTTGGATGAAAATCCTACGTCTCCTAACCCTTCTTCTTCCTCACCTCTTCTTCTTCTCCAACAGACCACCGCACAGGCCACACGGATCTTCCCCAACATGCAGTTGGATAAACATATTGTATGAACAAAAATTATCTGTTAGCGGTAGGAAGGCTTAAATTGGTTTGATCACATGCGGTAGCACGTGTCAGTGAGGGTGCGTTCCCTTGGTTGGGTTTGCGGCGTGCATGAGCAACTGTGTGAGGGTGCGGTGCCACCGCGACAGCCGTGCACAAATGTACCTCCTTTTCATTTTGAAAAACTTCAGGAAAGCTTGGAAAAAATGTGTGGCAAAGTATGGCAATGCAAGGCCTATACCCAAACAGGATACAAGTACGTACTACTTGTGTTGAAAAACAAAGGCAAGGTTTTCCTTCGTGGGATTAATCGATACAAATCCTCGTTTGACGTGTCAATTAATGTGTATTTTTCTCCAATGCCCAAAGAGCTAACCATCTCACTCCTCATTGCTTGATTAATGCAGCGCCATGCAAACCAACTTTCTCACTTCCACATGCATGCAAGGGTATATTAATGTCCTTGGTTGCTAGTACGAGGCAAACCCCATCCATTTTGCCTCGATTAGTGTTAGTAGCCTTCCGCAAATTGTAATTTTGAATTTTTGATACTGGCCTTGTATACAAAAAATGGAGGTAGTAACTATTTGATTTCCTTCCTCATTGCGGTGATGTCGATGATATCTCGAATGTTGTGGCTTTGGCGAAGTGCATTCGACGGAGCACACCATTGAGGGAGACTGCAGTAAGTCGTTTGAAAGTGCCGCCTGCAAGCTAAGACAACTGCCTTCTTTGCATCCAGGAAGTCCGTTGAACCAAAGGAGGCATAAATGTACTACTACACAATAGCGTTGTCCGTCCATCTTAGTGCAGTAAGGTGGTTTCTCGAGGAAGACGATGGAGAAGCGGAGTCAGCGAAGAGTGAAATGATGGTTGCTTCGTCCATGCTTTGTGATTTGTGATAGAAGGGATAGGGGAGTAGACTCTGTGCTCTATACTGTACATGCATCCAAGCACATGAAAAAGAGGAGAGAGGTTGCATTTTTCTATTTCTTCAATCAATCAATTAGGGAGCTTCAGTTCCCTCTTTTTGGCTTTGGCAGCACCCTCAACAATGGTTCCCATCGATGCCAAAAGCTATTTTCACATTGGGTACACATTGTGGATGCCCTTAATCATACTAGTTGGTTTTGCTCCTGTGTGCTATCTACACAAATCACGGTTATATTGATCTAAAAAAATTATATCAAGATTAGTGAAAAGCAGGTGATTTTGCCGCGTGGAAGGCAGGGGAGGTTTCTTATTTTTAGAGTACATTGTCCTGGTGGTTTGCTAACATGCAGTCCCACATGTGAGTGATTTACCAAGCGGACCCGCTTCGCACATGAAGCAGAACAACGAGAGAAGCAAGACATGGTTAGCTTGAAGAAGATGAGGGAGAAATGGATTCAGCAACAAGTGAAATCATGGTTGCTTCGTCCCTTCAGCTTCTTTTTTTAGCATCACTTCGTCCCTCCAACTAAACTGCGGGAAAGGTGCAGCTTTGTGATTTGACACCTCATTTCTCATCACTACACCGGCGCCATGACTGGGGTGCTTCACCCCTTCTGCTGTGCACTGTTATTTTAGCATGGCACGTGGACCCGGTTGCTTGATGTCCCACATGTCGGTGAAAGGGACTAGAACATTTATGAAAGCGAGTGCTCCACTCTTACGAAAGAGGAGTACACGACACGGTGGCACAGTGAATTGTTACTTGTACTGTAGTACTACTATAGTTTTGCTGTTTCGCACGATCCATCGATACAAACCCGATTAAACAGGCAAGGGCGGAATTTTTCTAGCGCGGTAGATGATACTACCCATACATTTGAACGGAAATTTTAATCTATGCAAACTAAATAATTAAGTAACAATATGAGATCTGGTATAACTAAAAACACATATGATTTATTGTGTTAGAGTGTAGTAGTAGTGTTGTATTTCATAGTTGTTAGATGTAACATGCGAGAACGTGTAGAGATGTTCGTTTGGAGGGCCTATAGAGAGAAATTTTGCATAAAGTGGATTCAAATATTTTTTTCCTCTTCATAGCATTTGTAACTCATATATATAGTTTGTACGGTAGACGTGAATGCTTGTTCGCTCTTACGAAACCAATACAACAATAATAGGGTGGCGTGCGTCAATTTAGGCAGCATGTTGGCCTACTCGGCTCCACAGAGAGAGCAAGAGAAGAGATAAATACACTGGTGGTCAGTGTATTTCAAGCGAAAAGCGTAATATGGTCACCAGACTTCAGAATATGCTCATTACGGTCACTATATACGTTTTGTGGTGATTATACGGTCACTTGCTCACCGTTCAACATCGGATTGCACTTTGTTGACCAACCAAATAGTCTGTGTGGCACTATGTTGACTGGTTAAATTGACCATGTTCCTTGTGGGTCCCACTTGTCAGTTCACATATGAAAAATGTAAGATAAACACAAATTTACGCAAGCGCGACAAGACTCCAACACGTGCGCGGGAACCACCTGGTTGTGTATGTGTCTGTCAGGGCTTGATGTGTGCGCATGCACATGTAGGTTGAGCACTTGAGCGTGAGCGTGTGTGTTGGCCGTGTGGTGCATGAATGCGTGCGTGTTTGCGTGTGAGTGTTCCGTGCATGCGTGGCTGCATGTGTACGTGTGAGTATTGCGTGCATGCAGTTCTTGTGCATGTGTGCGTGTGTGTATAGTCACCAGACCAGCTCCTGTGTGTTAAAACAGATGGCTTAGCATACCAATACAAGGCCACCTTGTCCGCTGTGCCCGCGGTCATGAATTCGAACCACCGTCCAATATTTTTTTATTGTTTGTTTTCATTCTTATACAGGCTGACAGGTGGGCCCAATGGTAGTGAGATAATGTGATGCAACACTAGAGGGGCCACGTGGAGTGTTTAACTGGTCAACTAGTCGTGTCTTGAACAAATATAGAGCTGTATGGTGAGCCCGTGACTGTATAATAACCACAAAACGTAAATGGTGAATTCATCAAATGGATTCTGAAGTCCAATGTATGTATCGTTCTTTCGCTTAAAATATAATGGTTGTATATATCGCGAGAGAAAGATGAAACATTCATGAATGTGCTGGGGGCGTACTTTTAGAGGACCTGGATATAGTTTGTGTGCGTACGTGAAAGGGGCGTAGAGTGGTTGTGTGCGATGGAGAAAGAGATGCTCTTCATTTCTCTTTATTATTACGAACTTTATATATAGTATAAAAATATAAAAATTCACAGTGCAGAATAAATATCATTGGGTGCACCATGCAATGAAAATTAACTTTCATACTCCATATAACTTTGTAATGTTGTATATATGTAGAAATTCTAAAATAATTTTTTGGCCACAATTTGTGTGGTTTTATTCAAAAGGAATGTTGTATGCGAAGTAAACATGAAGAGAAGGCTTTTTAGATCAATGGGGTAAGTGATAAGATGTAACATGTGTGAATGTGTAGTTGACGTATTTGGCATGGCCTAGAGAGAGTATGTGTACGTATTTGAGAGAGGCATGGATAGAGGGGTCGGTGGGAGTGGAGGCGATGTGGGAGAGATAACACGAGAAATGGGAGAGAGAGAGAGAGAGAGAGAGAGATAATGTGATGTAACACTAGAGGGGCCACGTGGAGTGTTTAACTGGTCAACTAGTCGTGTCTTGAACAATTACAGAGCTGTATGGTGAGCCCGTGACTGTATAATAACCACAAAACGTAAATGGTGACTGTATCAAATGGATTCTGAAGTCCAATGTATATATCGTTCTTTCGCTTCAAATATAATGCTTGTCACTGTATATATCGCAAGAGAAAGATGAAACATTCGTGAATGTGCTGGGGCGTACTTTTAGAGGACCTGGATATAGTTTGTCTGCGTACGTGAAAGGGCGTAGAGTGGTTGTGTGCGATGGAGAAAGAGATGCTCTTCGTTTCTCTTTATTATTACGAACTTTATATATAGTATAAAAATATAAAAATTCACAGTGCAGAATAAATATCATTGGGTGCACCATGCAATGCAAATTAAATTTCATACTCCTTATAACTTTGTAATGTTTTATATATGTAGAAATTCTAAAATAATTTTTTGGCCACACTTTGTGTGGTTTTATTCAAAAGGAATGTTGTATGCGAAGTAAACATGAAGAGAAGGCTTTTTAGATCAATGGGGTAAGTGATAAGATGTAACATGTGTGAATGTGTAGTTGATGTATTTGGCATGGCCTAGAGAGGGTATGTGTATGTATTTGGGAGAGGCATGGATAGGGGGTCGGAGGGAGGGGAGGCGATGTGGGAGAGATAACACGAGAAATGGGAGAGGTCGAGAGAGAGAGAGAGAGAGAGAGAGAGAGAGAGAGAGAGAGAGAGAGAGAAAGAGAGAGAGAGAGAGAGAGAGAGAGAGAGAGAGAGACGAATAGGATGTCACGGAGAGATGCCCTGGAGTGTGTACATGCAAGGGGGGAGGGGACAAATGCATGAGGAGAAAATATTCCGTGTGGTGTCTGGGTTGGTATGTGTGAGTGTGAGAAGATAACAAGACCTAGGGCCAGAGGGTGTGTCACCGCGCGAGGTCTGAAGGGCCGAGGTTAGGCCCTTGGGTCAGTTCCATCCTGCAGCACATTGGTCGGCCTGTGATGCATTCAGGGAGATCCATGGAGGACTAGTCGTACTAGACAAAGATACCAGATTCATGAAGGACTCTGTGTCCATTGACAAAGCCGGCTAGGATTTGTAACCTTAGGTCCTCGGTGTCGCGGTGGAACACGATCACCTATGGGGCCGTCAGCCCTTGTGGTTCAACAAGGGGGAGGGTCGCAATGCACAAAGAGCAAAGGCTGTGGAAACAACACGACAGTGAAGACGCTGGTGGTTTTTACCCAGGTTTGGGTCGCTGCAAGGCTTAAAACCCTGCTCCTACTTTGGTGGATTAATGGAGGGACCGCGAAGATCACACTGAGCTCTAGCCCGGCAAGGGTGCCTCGGGGAGAGCAGCTACATGCGTATGAGTGTACAAGGGTCCGAATCCTCTCTTAGTTAGCCACGGTCCTCCTTTTATTGGCTAAGAGGTTACCACAATGGCAAAACAGTCATTATCTGCTAATTAGATAGCCAACAGTGCTATCATACCTAACTCTGGCAGTAAGGACAAATTGCATTAAATGCCCTGTTACGTGTCACCTTGTGGATGCAGCCCGGCAAGCCTGCCGTGCCGCTTAGTCACTGCTTGGCGGTAAGCTTGACAAGCCTCTGGACGGGTGTCACGTTGAGGTAATCTTCCTTCCGAATGGCTGCCACGTGCCAAGTAACAACTACTTAATCACCTGGAGGCTCGGCACCGCATCGATAAGCGACTTGCATTGCGATGTTGTGGAGCTGTGGAGTCTTGGCGGGGTGGACCGCCATCAGCAGCCCCGGTAGGCCTGCCGGGGGAATATTGGCTTCGTCCTAGGGCGGCCTCGACCTGATCGAGCTCGCTTGCTTGGCAAGGGAGGCTTTCCCTTAGTGATATCAAATTGCTTTGGCTTGTCTTGGTCTTCTTGATCCGCCCTTTGATTCCTCAAAGAGCTATCTCTTTGTCCTGGACTTGACTTGGATGCTTGGTGCTGTTTGCTTCTTTAATTGTTGTGCCTGTGTATAGTCCGGGCAACATACACGAGGGTTTGTTGCACCGACAGGAGCCCCCCGGACTGGTCCAAACGTGCTGCCGAGCATCATTGGAGTAGGCCCCATCAAGTACATAGGCAGGGGGCTTGTGATGATATTCTCTTTGTTGATATTTTCTTTGCTTCTTCATTAACCTGTGCTTGGACCAGTTTTTGGTTTTCCTGTGCATCGTGCTGGACGATGTGGGGGAACTTATGCCACGATCTATGGGCTGCTCACGTCCCACGTTCATGGGGGCGGTAACTTCCCCGCTGCTCATTTTCCCCGCTTTTGCCATTTTCTCCACGTATGCTACATGCATTGCGTGTGGTTGGTGGCGGATGCGGAGCGTGCAGGAATGGCTGCCTTGGCAGAGAGCCAGGCGCTGCAGATAGGTGTAGGAAGGCAGCCTTGATTCCGTGCACCGTTGGTTACATAGAGGGGCCGGATTGGCGAAGCGGGGCAGTTGCTCTCCGGATGGGGAGCTAGCCCCCAGCCGCGTTTGCCTACAAAAGGGGACGCGGACGAGAGGCTTGCCCCACATCTCTCATTCTTCTTCTTTGTTCTGGTATTTTCTCTCCGTCAAGGTTAGGGGGAGAGGATGTAGTGGCACCCCAGTGGTGGCGACAAGGGATTCTACTCAACAGTGCCTCCCTCCTCCTATTTCGAACACGGCGGCGGAGCCTGCCATGAGAAGAGGTGGGAGAGGACGCATACGTGGTCGGCGTGGCGCTCGGGGCCAGGGAGGACAGGGCGGTGTTCTGATCGCGCCCCCTCCGACTGCTCAGGTTCCGAACGAAGGCCATGTTGGGGACCAGCCACGCAATTCATCGCCAAGTTGCGCGGGCCTTGACGCAGTCGTCTTTGACTTCCCACTCCATTCGCAAGAGTGATGGAGATCAAACAGCCGATGGGGTTGAGGCTGCACATGAGGGGCTGCTGCAATGGCAGCATGCATGCGAATGTGGAGTTCCCTACACCTCATGTCATGCTTCTCCGGCGTGGCCGGAAGACCTCTGCCCATGCCCACAGTTTGGCGGCAAGGCACGTCGTTCACTTCAAGTTAATGGACGCCACCCTACTCTCCATCAAGGTCTTCGGGCGCTTGGGTGCTCGCTTAGGGTGCTGCGCAGAGAGCTCGACCGACGACGAAAACTCCTTCTCGAGCGGTAGCGACAAGGAGGACAGTGACGGCGATGGCGACGGCACCGATGGGGAAGACGACAACTCTGACTCCGGCTGAACACAAGCCGCACTGTCACCATCAGTGGGAGGCTGGTGGCACCATCATCTGCACCTGCATCTCCCCCAGGATGGCGATTTGCCTAGGAGGTTGTGTGCGGATGGTTTCTCCTTCCCCTCTAGTAGTCTTCCAGCTGGCCCCCGACATGCTGCCTCGTGGACTTTGGCTTTGTTCACCTTGCCGCGCCTTGCTTATCGGATTCCGGGCTCCATGGACCCAAGAAAGGTTCGAACTCTGGGGTGTGTGCGAAGAACTCAACCTCCCTAGCGATCGACTCGCTACTCGATGAACAAGAATGAAATAGTGAAGGAAACATGCCCTAGAGGCAATAATAAAGTTGTTATTTTATATTTCCTTAATGGTAATAAATGTTTATTATTCATGCTAGAATTGTATTAACCAGAAACTTGATACATGTGCGAATACATAGACAAAACACCGTGTCCCTAGTATGCCTCTACTAGACTAGCTCGTTGATCAAAGATGGTTAAGTTTCCTAGCCATGGACATGAGTTGTCATTTGATGAACGGGATCACATCATTAGTAGTATGATGTGATGGATAAGACCCATCCAATAGCTTAGCATAATAATCATTTAGTTTTATTGCTACTGCTTTCTTCATGTCAAATACATATTCCTCCGACTATGAGATTATGCAACCCCCGGACACCGGAGGAATGCCTTGTGTGATATCAAACGTCACAATGTAACTAGGTGATTATAAAGATGCTCTACAGGTATCTCTGAAGGTGTTTGTTGGGTTGGCATAGATCAAGATTAGGATTTGTCACTCCGAGTATCGGAGAGGTATCTCTGGGTCCTCTCGGTAATGCACATCATATGAAGCCTTGCAAGCAATGTGACTAATGAGTTAGTTGCAAGATGATGCACTACGGAACGAGTAAAGAGACTTTCCAGTAACGAGATTGAACTAGGTATGAAGATACCGACGATCGAATCTCAGGCAAGTAACATACCGATGACAAAGGGAATGACGTATGTTGACATTGCGGTTCGACCGATAAAGATCTGCGTAGAATATGTGGGAACCAATATGGGCATCGAGGTTCCGCTATTGGTTATTGACCGGAGAGGTGTCTCGGTCCTGTCTACATAGTTCTCGAACCCATAGGGTCCGCACGCTTAACGTTTGAGGACGATATGTATTATATGAGTCATGTGTTCTGGTGACCGAAGGTTCTACGGAGTCCCGGATGAGATCACGGACATGAAGAGGAGTATCAAAATGGCCGAGAGGTAAAGATTGATATATTGGAAGGTGGTATTCGGACATCGGAATGGTTCCGCAGTGTTTCGGGTATTTTTTGGAGTACTGATGGGTTACCGGAACCCCCCAGGGGAAATAATGGGCCTCATGGGCCATAGGGAGAGGCAAGGCAGGCCACAAGGAGGTGCCCCACATGGGGAGTCCGAATTAGACTAGGGGAGGGGGCGCGTGTCACAACCCTAGTCAGTGCATGCATTAGAGTGATTGCATCATGTTTACTTTTCCCAGAAAGTTGAAATAGGGATGGCACAAACCCCCAGCACCACCTAACTCAACTAGGGTTACTAAAGTACTTTTTCAATGAACCTGAAATGCCCTTCAAAAATGTTCATCATGTTTGGCTTGGTCTAAAACCTCTGACAAAAATGGTGCACATTTTTCTAGGACATCATTGGGTCACTGAATAAAATCATATTCTATTTGCATTTGGGCATTTAAATGCTATATAATATTTTAAATGTCCAAATAATCTTGAACTAAAATGTTTACTGTTGGAAATATTCCAAACAGTGGCCTTGAGCAGTTTCTTGATTTTTGAGATAGTTTTGGTATTTTTAATAAAGACACAAAGTTACAGAATGAGATAGAAAACAGAAAATAAAAAGGAAAGCACTAACTTGGCAAACCTCACCTGGCAGCCCACCTGGCGTCCCAGCACTGTGCTAGCCCATGGCCAGTCAGCTGGTTCCTCTCGCCAGTTAGGCAGAGAGGTGAGCGCCGGTGCACCCGAGCTCACCACGCCTCCACTTGCTTGCCACCGAGCTGCTGGACGCGTGATGAACTCCAGCTCGTCACCCCGACCTCCCCGACACCTCATTCGCCCCCCTGTGCCTCTATCTCACTCTCTCCCCGCCATGGCGACACCACCGCAGCCGCACCGCGTCGTAACCACGGCCGCCATCGCCTCCTCGTCGCCCCGCCGTGTTCAGAAGCTCCGCCAGCCTTCGCTTCGTCAAGTAGATCGAGCCCCGAGCGCTCGTTCGCCCCGAAGCCACTACACCGACCTCACTCCGCCTCGCCGTCGCCGGAGATCCACTTCGCTGCCTCGCTCGCTCCAGCTTGTCCCCGACCTCTTCTCCCCCTCTCCGTTCTCGCTGCTGTCCACCGTAGCGACCTCACCAAGCACCGCCGCACACGCCGCCGCCTGAGCTCTCCGCCGACGTGGCTCCGACCACGCAATGGCCTCACCACCGTGCCCAATGCACTCACTGCACCGCGTAGGCCTTGTAGGAGCTAGCCACGCGCGTCCATGTGCACCGTAGCATCGAGCTCGAGGTCGCCCGAGATCCGGCAGCCGCCAAGCTCGTCGCCGGCGTCATTTTCGATGACCCCGAGCTCCACCATCACCAACACTCGACGTGGCTCACTCCCAGCTACACGTAGGTGGCCCCCACCACCTATTTGGTCGCCGGAGTGCGAAACCCGCACCCTCCACCGCGTCTGGTCGTCGCTAGTGGCAAAACACCGGCGATTTGACCCAGTTTGACCAGGGATTTGACCCCCCTGGGTCACTAACATGTGGGCCCTGCCCTTTGGTCAAACCTAATTTAGTAATTAACTAACCTTAGTTAGTTAGTTAACTAACTGTGACACTGACCAGTGGGTCCCACTAGTCAGGTTTGACCTGGTGTAACAGCCTGATTTTGGCCCTTTCTTTTTCTTTTGTTTTTCCGAGGTTTTTGCCTGAGTTTTCTTTTTCCATGGCTTTGTGGTCTGGAAACTGAAGAAGATGGCCTGAGCCCATTGCCCTCGCTAGATGCCAGTGCACGTGGTGACTGCGTTAATGGCATAACAGTGCAAGCGCTCTGTGCGCAGTGGCCGCATCCAGGGCATCGTTTCTGCTCGTCCTCTTCCCTTCTCGTCGTCTTCGTGCGCGTGACCATGTCCAACAGTTGCCCGAGTCATCCTCTTCTCCCTGGACAGTGATACGTCTCCAACGTATCTATAATTTTTGGTTGTTCCATGCTATTATATTACCCGTTTTGGATGTTTATGGTCTTGACTTTACACTTTTATATCATTTTTGGGACTAACCTACAAACCGGAGGCCCAACCCGAATTGCTGTTTTTTTTGCCTATTTCAGTGTTTCGAAGAAAAGGAATATCAAACGGAGTCCAAGCAGAATGAAACCTTTGGGAGCGATCTTTTTGGAACAAACGTAATCTAGGAGACTTGGAGTGGATGTCAAGAAGTAGCCGAGGCGGCCACGAGGCAGGAGGGTGCGCCCTAGGGGGGTGGGCACGCCACCACCCTCGTGGGCCCCTTGTGGCTCCCTTGACCTACCTCCTTCTCCTATATATATCTACGTGCCCCGAAAACATCTAGGACCACCATGAAAAACTATTTCCACCGCCGCAACCTTCTGTATCCGCGAGATCCCATCTTGGAGCCCTCGCTGGCGCTCCGCCAGAGGGGGAATGGATCACGGAGGGCTTCTACATCAACACCATAGCCTCTCCGATGAGTTGTGAGTAGTTTACCACAGACCTTCGGGTCCATAGTTATTACCTAGATGGCTTCTTCTCTCTCTTCGAATCTCAATACAAAGTTCTCCTCGACCTTCTTGGAGATCTATTCGATGTAACTCTTTTTGCGGTGTGTTTGTCAAGATCCAATGAATTGTGGGGTTATGATCAAGTTTATCTATGAGAAATATTTGAATCTCCTCTGAATTCTTTTATGTATGATTGGTTATGTTTGCAAGTCTCTTGGAATTATCAGTTTGGTTTGGCCTACTAGATGATCTTTCTTGCAATGGGAGAAGTGCTTAGCTTTGGATTCAATCTTGCGTTGTCCTTTCCCAGTGACAGCAGGGGCAGCAAGGCACGTATTGTATTGTTGCCATCGAGGATAAAAAGATGGGGTTTATATCATATTGCTTGAGTTTATCCCTCTACATCATGTCTTATTGCCTAATGCGTTACTCTGTTCTTATGAACTTAATACTCTAGATGGAGGCAGTAGTCGGTCGATGTGTGGAGTAATAGTAGTAGACACATAATCATTTCAGTCTACTTGTTGCGGACGTCATGCCTATATACATGATCATGCCTAGATAATCTCATATCTATGCACTTTTCTATCAATTGCTCGACAGTAATTTGTTCACCCACCGTAATACTTATGCTATCTTGAGAGAAGCCACTAGTGAAACCTATGGCCCCCGGGTGTATCTTTTATCATATAAGTTTCTGATATACTTTTATTTTGCAATCTTTACTTTCCAATCTATATCATAAAAATACCAAAAATATTTATCATATCTTATTATCTCTATTAGATGTCACTTTTGCAAGTTACCGTGAAGGGATTGACAACCCCTTTATCGCGTTGGTTACGAGGTTCTTGTTTGTTTGTGTAGGTACGAGGGACTTCTGTGGAGCCTCCTACTAGATTGATACCTTGGTTCTCAAAAACTGAGGGAAATACTAATGCTACTTAGCCGCATCACCCTTTCCTCTTCAAGGAAAAACCAACGGAGTGCTCAAGAGGTAGAAAGAAGGGTTTCTGGCGCCGTTGCCGGGGAGGTTTTCTCTCAAGTAAAGACATACCAAGTACCCATCACAAACTCATCTCCCTCGCATTACATTATTTGCCATTTGCCTCTCGTTTTCCTCTCCCCCACTTCACCCTTGCCATTTTATTCGCCCTCTCTTTCCCGTTCGCCTCTCTTTTCCGCTTGCCTCTTGTGTGCTCGTGTGCTAGATCGTTTATTTCGTCGCCATGGCTAGCTCGGTCTTCATCCCTTCATCTCCCGACTTTGAAGTCCTTCACCTTAAGCAAAGACAAGGAGAAAATTTAAAAGATTCTTGGTTTAGGATGTTAGAACCCTATCTTAGTTGCAATATAGAAGGAGATTTCAAAATTTTACTTCGCAGTTTTTATGTTGGGCTAACCATATCCCATAGACAACTCCTTCATTTTGCCGCCAAAGCGAGTTTTATTGAAATTGATCCTAGTTTTGCTTATGAAATTATAGAGGGGATAGTAGGAGTACTTCCCCTACAAAAAGGATCACCCCTTACTCAAGAAGGAACCCAAATTCTAGAGAAATTATGTGAATTGCAAAAATTTATTGAACCTCTTAAAAATGTTGGTAGGAATCTCAACCGCATGAATACCTTGATTACACTTTGCAATAAGCGGTTGGATGCTCTAGATCTAAAGATCTCCGAGCATGAAGGGAAATGTAAGGAACCTCCCGGATCCGAGCATAGCTCCATTAAAAAGACCAATACCAAAGATGGCAATACTCAGATCTATCCTCGCTTTTATGCCTAGCTAGGGGCGTTAAACGATAGCGCTTGTTGGGAGGCAACCCAATTTTATTTTTGTTTCTTGCTTTTGTCTTCTGTTTAGTAATAAATAATTCATCTAGCCTCTGTTTAGATGTGGTTTTATGTTTTAGTTAGTGTTTGTGCCAAGTAGAACCTAAAGGATCATCTTGGATGATAGTTAATTTGATTCTGCTGAAAAACAGAAACTTTTGCACGCACGAGAGTAATTTTAATAAATCACAGGAAGGTGCTTTTGAGTTGATTCTTTTTGAAGTAGATCAATAGACCAATTTCCTAGGATTTACTATTTTTGTAGGATTTTTAGAGTTCCAGAAGTATTCAAAAGTTACAGATTGCTACAGACTGTTTTGTTTTTGACAGATTTTGTTTTTCGTGTGTTGTTTGCTTATTTTGATGAATCTATGGCTAGTATCGGGGGGTATGAACCATAGAGAATTTGGAATACAGTAGGTTTAACACCAATATAAATAAATAATGAGTTCATTACAGTACCTTAAGTGGTGGTTTTTCTTTCTTGCACTAACGGAGCTCATGAGATTTCCTGTTGAGTTTTGTGTTGTGAAGTTTTCAAGTTTTGGGTAAAGATTTGATGGACTATGGAATAAGGATTGGCAAGAACCTAAGCTTGGGGATGCCCATGGCACCCCAAGATAATTCAAGGAAAACCAAAATACTAAGCTTGGGGATACCCCGGAAGGCATCACCTCTTTCGTCTTCGTCTATCGGTAAAGTTACTTGGAGCTATATTTTTATTCGCCACATGATATGTGTTTTGCTTGGAGCATCTTGTATGATATGAATCTTTGCTTTTTAGTCTACCACAATTATACTTGTTGTACACACCCTTCGGGAGAGACATACATGATTCGGAATTTATTAGAATACTCTATGTGCTTCACTTATATCTTTTGAGCTAGACAATTTTTGCTCTAGTGCTTCACTTATATCTTTTTAGAGCATGGCGGTGGCTTAATTTTGTAGAAATTATTGATCTCTCATGCTTCATATATATTATTTTGAGAGTCTTTTAGAACAGTATGGTATTTGCTACGGTTATAAAATTGGTCCTAATATGATGGGCATCCAAGTTGGGTATAATAAAAAACTATCATAGAAAGTGCATTAAACACTATGATCAATTTGATGCTTGATAATTGTTTTGAGATATAAAGGTGGTAATGTTAGAGTCATGCTAGTTGGGTAACTATGAAATTGAGAAATACTTGTGTAAGGTTGGCAAACCCCGTAGCATGCACATATGGTAAAAGTTGTGTGACAAATTTGGTGCATGGGGTGCTCTTTTAATTGTCTTCCTTATGTGTGGAGGTCGGGATCTCACGATGGTTAACTCCTACCAACCCTTCCCCTAGGAGCATGCGTAGTAATACTTTGCTTTGAGGGCAAGTAAACTTTTGCAATAGGTATATGAGTTCTTTATGACTAATGTGAGTCCATGGATTATACGCACTCTCACCCTTCCACCATTGCTAGCCTCTATTATGCCGCGCAACTTTCTGCGGTATCATGCACCCACCATTTACCTTCCTCAAAACAGCCACCATACCTACCTATTATGGCATTTCCATAGCCATTCTGAGATATATTGCCATGCAACTTTCCACCGTTCCGTTTATTATGACATGCCCCATCATTGTCATATTGCTTTTTGCATGATCATGTAGTTGACATCGTATTTGTGGCAAGGCCACCTCCATAATTTTTCATACATGTCACTCTTGGTTCATTGCATATCCCGCTACACCGCCGGAGGCATTCCTGTAGAGTCATATTTTGTTCTAAGTATTGAGTTGCAATTCTTGAGTTGTAAATCAATAAAAGTGTGATGATCTTAATTATTAGAGCATTTTCCCAAGTGAGGAAACGATGATGAAGACTATGATTCCCCCGTAAGTCGGGATGAGAGTTCGGACTTTATAAAAATAAAAGAGGCCAAATAAGCCCAAATAAAAAAAGAGGCCAAAGAAGACCACAAATAAAAAAAGAGAGAAAAGAGAGAAGGGACAATGTTACTATCCTTTTTCCACACGTGTGCTTCAAAGTAGCACCATGATCTTCATGATAGAGAGTCTCCTATGTTATCACTTTCATATACTAGTGGGAATTTTTCATTATAGAACTTGGCTTGTATATTCCAATGATGGGCTTCCTCAAAATGCCCTAGGTCTTCGTGAGCAAGCAAGTTGGATGCACACCCACTTAGTTTCTTTTGTTGAGCTTTCATACATTTATAGCTCTAGTGGATCCGTTGCATGGCAATCCCTACTCACTCACATTGATATCTATTAATGGGCATCTCCATAGCCCGTTGATACGCCTAGTTGATGTGAGACTATCTTCTCCCTTTTTGTCTGCACAACCACCACCCTATTCCACATATACTGCTATGTCCATGGCTTGCGCTCATGTATTGCGTGAGAGTTGAAAAAGCTGAAGTGCGTTAAAAAGTATGAACCAATTGCTTGGCTGAAACCGGGTTTGTGCCTGATGGGAGTATTATGTTTGATGAAAATGAAGCATGGCCTAACTATATGATTTTGTAGGGATGAGCTTTCTTTGGCTATGCTATTTTGATAAGACATGATTACTTGTTAGTATGCTTGAAGTATTACTATTTTTATGTTTTATGAACTTTTATCTTGAATCATTTGGATCTAAACATTCATGCCACAATAAAGATAATTACATTGAGAAAAGTGCTAGGTAGCATTCCACATCAAAAATTCTGTTTTTATCATTTACCTTCTTGAGGACAAGCCGGAATTAAGCTTGGGGATGCTTGATACGTCTCCAACGTATCTATAATTTTTGATTGTTCCATGCTATTATAGTACCCGTTTTGGATGTTAATGGGCTTTACTTTACACTTTTATATCATTTTTGGGACTAACCTACTAACCGGAGGCCCAGCCCGAATTGCTGTTTTTTTGCCTATTTCAGTGTTTCGAAGAAAAGGAATATCAAACGGAGTCCAAACGGAACGAAACCTTTGGGGGCGATCTTTTTGGAACAAACGCAATCCACGAGACTTGGAGTGGATGTCAAGAAGCAGCCGAGGCGGCCACGAGGCAGGAGGGCGCGCCCTAGGGGGGTGGGCGCGCCCCCCACCCTCGTGGGCCCCTCGTGGCTCCCCTGACCTACCTCCTTCGCCTATATATAACTACGTACCCCGAAAACATCCATGAGCACCACAAAAAACTATTTCCTCCGCCGCAACCTTCTGTATCTGCGAGATCCCATCTTGGAGCTTCGTCGGTGCTCCGCCGGAGGGGGAATTGATCATGGAGGGCTTCTACATCAACACCATAGCCTCTCTGATGAGTTGTCAGTAGTTTACCACAGACCTTCGGTTCCATAGTTATTAGCTAGATGGCTTCTTCTCTCTCTTCGAATCTCAATACAAAGTTCTCCTCGATCTTCTTGGAGATCTATTTGATGTAACTCTTTTTGAAGTGAGTTTGTCGAGATCCGATGAATTGTGGGTTTATGTTCAAGTTTATCTATGAGAAATATTTGAATATCCTCTGAATTCTTTTATGTATGATTGGTTATCTTTGCAAGTCTCTTGGAATTATCAGTTTGGTTTGCCCTAATAGATAGATCTTTCTTCCAATGGGATAAGTGCTTAGCTTTGGGTTCAATCTTGCGGTGTCCTTTCCAAGTGACAACAGGGGCAGCAAGGCACGTATTGTATTGTTGCCATCAAGGATAAAAAGATGGGGTTTGTAACATATTGCTTGAGTTTATCCCTCTACATCATGTCATCTTGCTTAATGCGTTACTCCGTTCTTATGAACTTAATACTCTAGATGCAGGCAGGAGTTGGTCGATGTGTGGAGTAATAGTAGTAGATGCAGAATCGTTTCGGTCTACTTGTTGCGGACGTGATGTCACGCCCAATATGCGACCCTATCCAAAAGGAACTCGAAGGTCCCACCAAGGATAGACCCGCATATTGAAACGCTTTTGCAAGGTGGATATCATTACATCAACATTACGTAATAGATGGGGATACATACAAAAGGCATTCTATGCCACACGAATACAACAATACATCATCCATAAGATCAACATCCGACTACGGATGAAACACAAACAGAAACTCCAACGACATCCACCCTGCTAGCCCAGGCTGCCGACCTGGAACCTATCCCTTGATTGAAGAAGTAGCAGAAGAAGAACTCCAAAACAAGGAACATCGCTCTCGCGTCAAGATCATCGCATAAACCTGTACCTACAACTGTTGTTGTAGTAATCTGTGAGCCACGAGGACTCAGCAATCCCATTACCATGGGTACCAAGACTAGCAAAGCTTAATGGGAAAGGAAGGGGTAAAGTGGTGAGGTTGCAGCAACGACTAAGCATATATGGTGGCTAGTATACGCAAATGAGAGCGAGAAGAGGAGCAAAGGAACGGTCGTCAACTAGTAATGATCAAGAGGTGATCCTGAACTCCTACTTACGTCAAACATAACCCAGAAACCGTGTTCACTTCTCGGACTCCGCCAAGAAGAGACCATCACGGCTACACACGCGGTTAATGCGTTTTAAATCGGATATGGTGTCAAGTTATCTACAACCGAACATTAACAAATTCCCATCTGCCACATAATTGCAGGCACGGCCCTCGAAAGTTTAAGCCCTGCAGGGGTGTCCCAACTTAGCCCGTGATAAGCTCTCGCGATCAACGAAGGATATTCCTTCTCACAGGAAGACCCGATCAGTCTCGGAATCCCGGTTTACAAGACATTTCGACAATGGTAAAACAAGACCAGCAAAGCCGCCCGATGCGCTGACAATCGCGATAGGAGCTACACATATCTCGTTCTCAGGGCAACACCGGATAGGTCAGCCTACGAGTAAAACCAGACCTCGAGTTGCCCCGAGGTGGCCCCGCAGTCTGCCCGGTTTGGACCAACACTTAGACAAGCATTGGCCCGGGGGGGCTATAATAAAGATGACCCTTGGGTTAATTACTCCCAAGGGAAAGGTAGGTGGTGGTGAGGCAAATGGTAAAACCAAGGTTGGGCCTTGCTGGAGGAGTTTTATTCAAAGCAAACTATCGAGGGGGTCCCATAAATCACTCGACCGTGTAAGGAACGCAAAATCCGGGAACATAACATCGGTATGACAGAAACTAGGGCGGCAAGAGTGGAACAAAACACCAGGCATAAGGCCGAGCCTTCCACCCTTTACCAAGTATATAGATGCATTAATTAAATAAGAGATATTGTGATATCCCAACCAAAATCCTGTCCACCATGGAGTAATCTTCAACTTCACATGCAACTAACAACGCTATAAGAGGGACTGAGCAAAGCGGTAACATAGCCAAGCAATGGTTTGCTAGGAATGGTGTCAAAGGTTAGAGGTTCATGGCAATTTGGGGAGGCTTGAAGAACGAGTAATAGGAAGCGCAACATAGCGATAGAACGAAGCAACTAGCATAGCAATGATAGTAGTGATATCCAGGGTAGCGGTCATCTTGCCTGAAATCCCGCAAGGAAGAAGAACGAGTCCATGAAGAAGATGAAGCCACGAAGACGAACCAAGCGTAGACGAACGAATCCTCATGATCGCAACGAAACAGGAACTATCGAGAAGAAGCACGCAACATAGTAAACACACAACACATAAAAAAGACATGATGCACAACAAGCATGATGCATGACAAAGCTACATGAAGCTACTCATGGCAAGAGACGATGCAAACAAGAGCAACACATCAAGGCAAGTTTAAATGAGGCCGGAAGCAACATATAACAATTCCGGTACGTCCTCATATGCATATTTCGAAATTGGTCCAGATCTGAATAAACATTATGTTAAATTTGTTATACAGCAAGTTAAAGAGCACCAAGAGAATCTACACGAAAATCTATTCAAGTTACATATAAAGTTCATTTAGTTCGGAGCTACGGCCTAGAAGATATGAGCAAAACAAGTTAAACATGGCATTGATGCGAAATGCATACAAACATCAAGCAAACACTCTCGAACATCGATGCAACATGATAATATGAAACTACATGCAAAATCAAGCAAGTTTCATATAGAGCACACTCAAAACGGAGCAACGGTTCAACACATACACTCTATACAAGTCATAACAACAATATGTCCATAACAGCAACTAGGCATCTTACAGGCGTCAAAACAACAAGCTACAACACCCCAACATAATAACAAAAGGCATGAGCATGATGTACAGGTAAAGCACAACAAAACATGAACACTGAGCTATCTCCAGAAAAGACTAGAACATGCTCAAAAGGACATGGGAAGATTGCAAATTATAACAGTTTCAGACTTGAATCTACTAATTGCATATAACAATGTTTAGAGCTATCAAACAACATGCTACAGGAACTGAACATGGCAAACAAAGGCATGGCATGAATCTACTAATTGCATATAACAAAAATCCCTTACTGACCATGAGCCAAAAAGGATCAGAAGATATGATGGCACCCATGTAAACATGGCAAGTTATATGACAGATTCATACATGGCAAGAACAACAATAAGTAGGCATGTTGGTGAGCTTGAACCACTCATCACAGAGCAATACATGGCATGGTAAGGCAACCAACAGTAATAAGACTTGTTTATGAATCTAAGCATGGCAAGAGCAAGTTCATAGGATGCTTGGATCACTAACAACAAACATGGTAACATTGAACTTAATGTTAACAGGCTGACAACAACATTATTTAGCAAGTTGAGAGCAAGATTACAACAAGCTACAGTAGTCTATAAATGCAACCAGGGGCATGAATGGATATAGCATGACATGTATAACAAAACATCCTTAGTGAACATCTCCAGATTATGCATAGAATGACTAGTAGAAGCAGGTTTACATGGCATCACGAAATAACAGATTCAGCCTAGCAAAACAACAACAGCAAGTACCCCACTTAGCAAGCTTGATGCACTCAGTACAGGACTCACAAAAATACATGGATAGCACCCCTGGAAAGATGGCATGGCATAGATCAAAACACATGTAGACATCAACCTCATAGGATACACACATAAAACATGGCAAAAATGACAAATGAGCATGTTATAACAGTTTCAGCAGGTTAACATCATATAGCACTCTTACAACGATGATTCGGGCATCAAGATGGACTCAAATGAACATGGTGCAATGGAACGAAATGAAGTACTCGTTGAGACGAACAATTTGCACGAAACGGAGCAGTAAGCACAGAGTTATGATGCGATGAACATGGCATGATTATGCAAAATTCCGAGGGACTTTGACGAATTATCACCTCCGAAGCTGGATCTAGGGTTTCGGGCACGGACTTTGAGGATCGCCCGAGCTGCATGTCGGCGAGCTCGGCGGGACAGCAGGACAGCGCGGGAGACGAGGAAGGAGGCCGGAGATGGGGGCCGGCGAGGGGGGCGACGAGCGCCGGTGGAAGATGGGCGTCGGCCGGGAGGTGGCGCGGGTCGCGCGGCGGCGGGGATCCGGGGCCAGCCGAAGATGGGAGGCCATGGCCGGCGGCGGGAAGCGTCGCACCGGCTTGCTCCGGCTGGGGCGGCCACGGGCGACCGCGGGCGGCGCGACGCACCGGCGGCGGAGGGCGGACGGAGGCGCGCGGGGGCTCGGGGGCGCCTGCGGCGGCGGCCGGCGGCGGGCGGCCGGGCGGCGGGGACGCCCAGGCGACGGGGCAGGCGACCGGAGAGGAGGGAGCTCGGGCACGGAGGCGAGCGCCAGGGGCGCGCGGCGGCGCGGCGCGGGCGCCTCGGGCGCAAATCGTCCCGGGGCGGGCCGCGGTCGGGCCCCGGCGGGCTTCGGCTGCGGAGGGTGGTAGCGTGCCACGTGGCAGGCGGGGACTGGTGCAGAGCGGGGGTGCGGACGTGTCCGGCGCGGGCGGACGCGTGCGGTTGCGGGAGGAAGAGGAAAGGCTAGGGTTAGGGTGGAATTTATCCGCGAATTTCGGGGGAGGGGTGTTTATATAGGTAGAGGGAGCTAGGAGAGTCCAAATGAGGAGCGATTTTCGGCCACGCGATCATGATCGAACGACCGAGAGCATGGAGGGGGGGTTCCTGGGCTTTGGGCCACTTTGGAGGGTTGTTGGGCTGCAAAGAGAAAGGGGCTTTTGCGGTTACCCAGTTAACCGTTGGAGTATCAAACGACCTCCAAATGGCACGAAACTTGACAGACAGTCTAACGGTGCTATACCAAGACCACTTGGCAAGACTCGGTCCATTCCGAGAATGTTTAACACCCGCACATGAAAAGAGGCAAAAGGGGGACGCCGGAGGACATAGGAGTGCCGGATTGCAAAACGGACAACGGGGAAAATGCTCGGATGCAAGAAACGAACACGTATGCCAAAGCGATGCACATGATGACATGATATGAAATGCAGATGATGACATGGCAAAGTGCCACATGCAAGCAAATGATAAGGAAACAACAGCGAATAACTGGCGGACACCTGGCGCAACGAATCGGGGGCGTTACAACACTCCTCCACTAACAAGAGATCTCATCCCGAGATCTTAGGACCGAGACGGAAGGTAAAAAGGGAATAGGTGAAACAAGAACTCAAGAGAAGAAGCAAAGAATCGAGAGAACTCGAGAAAAAGAGAGGAGCGACGAGAATGACGAGAATCGAAAGCTCACGGAACCAGATAGACTTTGAAACCACTCCGGTTAGAAGGAGATAAGAAACGAATAAGACTGGAAGGATTTAGGCAGCACTCCGGCTGAAGATGGAAAGAATAGAACACGAGCTTGAGAGGATGGAATGATACTTAATGAATACATGACACAAAACCTCCGGAAAGAATTGAAAGAGTTGAATGAAAAGAACGGAGAAGAAAATGACAACTTGTGCCACGAATGAAATAGAAAGCATCTTTAGAAGGAAGGTTTAAACGGAGTTGTTGAGAAAATCAACAATGAAAAGAATAATCTTGTTGTGGACTTTAGGATAACATCTCAAAATAATGAGGTGATCTCCAACCACAAACGGAAAAGATTGAATAACTGAGAAGAACGAAGAAATGCAAAACTCCACTTCAAAAGAAATACGGAGAATTAATTGCACTTCGAGACGCGAGAAGAAAAGATACTTGAATTCCTCCAACAAAATCTTGATGAACACTTGAAGAATGAATTAAATCATGATGAGCCACCATGAAGAACTCCGGTGACAAAAGATGATGAGATAGAGTTCAAGGATGGAAAGAATAAGATTAAGGCCCTGTGATGATTTAGATGGAGGTTCCAACGAGATGGCCAAGGAAATTTGAACTCCGGAAAAGAAAAGATGAAAACACTTGGAACTAGAATTTATTCACCAAGAACAAACTCCGAAGAAAAGGATTAATCACTTGGATTAAATAAGAATAAGATTTATTGTGTGCTTATCCTTCATCAAATTAAATTGATGACAAGCAATGGATTTTGCATACCACTTATTCTTCTTGAAAAAGGATTGAGAAGAGATATAGCGCCAACTTGAGAAGGTCTTCATGAACCACCGGTAGGATTGAAAAGAACGAATGGATTAATATGATAAACAAGGAAAATTATCTTGAGCGAACCACCGTAAGAATTCGAAAATGACTAATGAAAGAGAATGAATCACTGAGAAGAATTAGAAGAACAAATATGCTTGAGGGGATTTAGATGCAAAAGAACAGGAAGAACTCGAGCTGATTAGAGAACATTTGAACGAACCACCGAAAGAATATTGAGATGAGCGAAGTGGCACGGATATAGAATAATTGGGGAATGAATCTGAAAACTTGGAACAAAGCAATATTCTGAAAAGATGGCCTCCAGATGATCGAGACGGCAAAAACAACTCCTGAAATACTCCGGATGGATGAAAAGAATAACTGACAAATGGAATAATTCGAGATGATAACAAGAAGCTGGAACCACGAATCTTCGGGAGAGGAGACAAGATTTAAGAGGAACTCTTCTTCGATCTTCAAATGTTGAGAATGGCGACGAGACACCATCAAAATTGTTGAGGTACTCCGGGAGAAAGAAAAGCGAAAAGGTTGAGCCAACAATGAAAAGAATTTGAAAGCGATCTTGGAGAAGGCATGTGACTGATGGAATCCATTCTTATGTCACACTTTGAAAAGAATTTGAGAATAACTCCGGGGGAATTAGAAGAGTCAGGTAAGATCCTGGGGAAAGACCTGTGGGTTAGGGCCCACTAAAGAGAAAAAACACCGTTGAAAAGGACTGTTGAACAGGTAGATGATGCACCGGAATGATTGGAATATTTGAATGAGGTGACAACCTCGAATTAATTGGAACACAGACGGATCTCCTATGATGTCTTGAACACTCCGGAAGGATAAACTGGCGAGAGGCGAACGAGCAAGGAAAACACTTTTGAGCCGAGGAAAGAATATGATCAACAGAAAAAACTTGAATTGAATCCACCGGAAAAGAAAAGAGATGAAGAATGTCGAACGAGACGAGAATTCACCGGTTGAAATAATTGAGGGAAGATTGAAGAGGCTCCACACGAATGAAATTGACGCTCGAAAGGGACTCAAACTCCGAGAAGAAAAAGGGGTGGGAGGGCGGGAAAAACAAAAGCAACTTGGAAGGGAGAACTAACGAATAACTTGAAGAGAAAACACCGATTGAAATAATTGAGGAAAGAAAGCAAAGACTTCCCACGAGTAGGAAGGATACTCGATTACGGACTCCGGTTCCGAGGAGAAAAAGGTGAGGGCGGGTGGGAAAATAAAACAACTGAGGATTGAACTCAAAGATGAAGAGGCTCGAGTCAACTTGACGAGAGATGCACCGGATAAAAGAGCTGAGAACCAACGATCGAAAAACCAACTGCGTGATCCTAAAGAAAATTTGAAGGGGAAGAGGAGTAATTCAAAACACCTACATCAAGATTCCTTTCCAGAGCGACGAAGGGGCAGTGGAGTAAAAAGAATTCCTACTCTCCGATATAACTAGACTCCAAAAATAGTTTTCTTCTAGACTCAACAACGGCAAAACTACACGATCAATCAAGGGGGCTCCTAAGGTCGGTCGAGGCTCTGATACCAACTTGTCACGCCCAATATGCGACCCTATCCAAAAGGAACTCGAAGGTCCCACCAAGGATAGACCCGCATATTGAAACACTTTTGCAAGGTGGATATCATTACATCAACATTACATAATAGATGGGGATACATACAAAAGGCATACCATGCCACACGAATACAACAATACATCATCCATAAGATCAACATCCGACTACGGATGAAACACAAACAGAAACTCCAACAACATCCACCCTGCTAGCCCAGGCTGCCGACCTGGAACCTATCCCCTGATCGAAGAAGAAGCAGAAGAAGAACTCCAAAACAAGGAACATCGCTCTCGCGTCAAGATCATCGCATAAACCTGTACCTGCAACTGTTGTTGTAGTAATCTTTGAGCCACGAGGACTCAGCAATCCCATTACCATGGGTATCAAGACTAGCAAAGCTTAATGGGAAAGGAAGGGGTAAAGTGGTGAGGTTGCAACAGCGACTAAGTATATATGGTGGCTAACATACGCAAATGAGAGCGAGAAGAGGAGCAAAGGAACGGTCGTCAACTAGTAATGATCAAGAGGTGATCCTGAACTCCTACTTACGTCAAACATAACCCAGAAACCGTGTTCATTTCCTGGACTCCGCCAAGAAGAGACCATCATGGCTACACACGCGGTTGATGCGTTTTAAATCAGATATGGTGTCAAGTTATCTACAATCGGACATTAACAAATTCCCATATGCCACATAACCGCGAGCACGGCTCTCGAAAGTTTAAACCCTGCAGGGGTGTCCCAACTTAGCCCATGATAAGCTCTCGCGATCAACGAAGGATATTCCTTCTTCCAGGAAGACCCGATCAGTCTCGGAATCCCGGTTTACAAGACATTTCGACAATGGTAAAACAAGACCAGCAAAGCCGCTCGATGCGCCGACAATCCCGATAGGAGCTACACATATCTCGTTCTCAGGGCAACACCGGATAGGTCAGCCTACGAGTAAAACCAGACCTCGAGTTGCCCCGAGGTGGCCCCGCAGTCTGCCCGGTTCGGACCAACACTTAGACAAGCATTGGCCCGGGGGTGCTATAATAAAGATGACCCTTGGGTTAATTACTCCCAAGGGAAAGGTAGGTGGTGGTGAGGCAAATGGTAAAACCAAGGTTGGGCCTTGCTGGAGGAGTTTTATTCAAAGCGAACTGTCGAGGGGGTCCCATAAATCACCCGACTGCGTAAGGAACGCAAAATCCGGGAACATAACACCGGTATGACGGAAACTAGGGCGGCAAGAGTGGAAAAAAACACCAGGCATAAGGCCGAGCCTTCCACCCTTTACCAAGTATATAGATGCATTAATTAAATAAGAGATATTGTGATATCCCAACCAAAATCCTGTCCACCATGGAGTAATCTTCAATTTCACCTGCAACTAACAACGCTATGAGAGGGGCTGAGCAAAGCGGTAACATAGCCAAGCAATGGTTTGCTAGGAATGGTGTCAAAGGTTAGAGGTTCATGGAAATTTGGTGAGGCTTGAAGAACGAGTAATAGGAAGCGCAACATAGCGATAGAACGAAGCAACTAGCATAGCAATGATAGTAGTGAGATCCAGGGTAGCGGTCATCTTGGCTGAAATCCCGCAAGTAAGAAGAACGAGTCCATGAAGAAGATGAAGCCACGAAGACGAACCAAGCGTAGACGAACGAATCCTCATGATCGCAACGAAACAGGAACTATCGAGAAGAAGCACACAACATAGTAAACACACCACACATAAAAAAGACATGATGCACAACAAGCATGATGCATGACAAAGCTACATGAAGCTACTCATGGCAAGAGACGATGCAAACAAGAGCAACACATCAATGCAAGTTTAAATGAGGCCGGAAGCAACATATAACAATTCCGGCAAGTCCTCATATGCATATTTCGAAATTGGTCCAGATCTGAATAAACATTATGTTCAAGTTGTTATACAGCAAGTTAAAGAGCACCAAGAGAATCTACACGAAAATCTAGTCAAGTTACATATAAAGTTCATTCAGTTCGGAGCTACGGCCTAGAAGATATGATTAAAACAAGTTAAACATGGCATTGATGCGAAATGCATACAAACATCAAGCAAACACTCTCAAACATCGATGCAACATGATAATATGAAACTACATGCAAAATCAAGCAAGTTTCATATAGAGCACACTCAAAACGGAGCAACGGTTCAACACATACACTCTATACAAGTTATAACAACAATCTGTCCATAACAGCAACTAGGCATCTTACAAGCGTCAAAACAACAAGCTACAGCACCCCAACATAAGAACAAAAGGCATGAGCATGATGTACAGGTAAAGCACAACAAAACATGAACACTGAGCTATCTCCAGAAAAGATTAGAACATGCTCAAAAGGACATGGGAAGATTGCAAATTATAAAAGTTTCAGACTTTGCAGAAATAACATCAGGTTACAATGTTTAGAGCTATCAAACAACATGCTACAGGAACTGAACATGGCAAACAAAGGCATGGCATGAATCTACTAATTGCATATAACAAAAATCCCTTACTGACCATGAGCCAAAAAGGATCAGAAGATATGATGGCACCCATGTAAACATGGCAAGTTATATGACAGATTCATACATGGCAGGAACAACAATAAGTAGGCATGTTGGTGAGCTTGAACCACTCATCACAGAGCAATACATGGCATGGTAAGGCAACCAACAGTAAGAAGACATGTTTATGAATCTAAGCATGGCAAGAGCAAGTTCATAGGATGCTTGGATCACTAACAACAAACATGGTAACATTGAACTTAATGTTAATAGGCTGACATCAACATTATTTAGCAAGTTGAGAGCAAGATTACAACAAGCTACAACAATCTATAAATGCAACCAGGGGCATGAATGGATATAGCATGACATGTATAACAAAACATCCTTAGTGAACATCTCCAGATTATGCATAGAATGACTAGTAGAAGCAGGTTTACATGGCATCACGAAATAACAGATTCAGCCTAGCAAAACAGCAACAACAAGTACCCCACTTAGCAAGCTTGATGCACTCAGTACAGGACTCACAAGAATACATGGATAGCACCCCTGGAAAGACGGCATGGCATAGATCAAAACACATGTAGACATCAACCTCATAGGATACACACATAAAACATGGCAAAAATGACAAATGAGCATGTTATAACAGTTTCAGTAGGTTAACATCATATAGCACTCTTACAACGATGATTCGGGCATCAAGATGGACTCAAATGAATATGGTGCAATGGAACGAAATGAAGTACTCGTTGAGACGAACAATTTGCATGAAACGGAGCAGTATGCACAGAGTTATTATGCGATGAACATGGCATGATTATGCAAAATTCTCAGGGACTTAGACGAATTATCACCTCCGAAACTGGATCTATGGTTTTGCGCACGAACTTCGAGGATCGCTGGAGCTGCACGCCGGCGAGCTTGGAGGGACAGCAGGACGGCGCGGGAGACGAGGAAGGAGGCAGGAGAATGGGGGCCGGCAAGGAGGGCGACGAGCGTCGGCGGCAGACGGGCGCCGGCCGGGAGGCGGCGCGGGGCGCGCGGCGGCGGGGATCCGGGGCCGGCCGGAGATGGGAGGCCATGGCCGGCGGCGGGAAGCGTCGCACCGGCTTGCTCCGGCTGGGGCGGCCACGGGCGACCGCGGGCGGCGCGACGCACCGGCGGCGGAGGGCAGACGGAGGCGCGCGGGGGCGCCTGCGGCGGCGGCCGGGCGGCGGGGACGCCCAGGCGACGGGGCAGGCGACCGGAGAGGAGGGAGCTCGGGCGCGGAGGCGAGCGCCAGGGGCGCGCGGCTGCGCGGCGCGGGCGCCTCGGGCCCAGATCGGAGTGGTGTTTCGTGGGAGGGGTGTTTATATAGGTAGAAGGAGTTAGGAGAGTCCAAATGAGGAGCGGTTTTTGGCCACGCGATTGTGATCGAACGACCGAGAGCATGGAGGGGGGGTTGCTGGGCTTTGGGCTACTTTGGAGGGGTGTTGGGCTGCAAAGAGAAAGGGGCTTTTGCGGTTACCCAGTTAACCGTTGGAGTATCAAACGACCTCCAAATGGCACGAAACTTGACAGGCGGTCTAACGGTGCTATACCAAGACCGCTTGGCAAGACTCGGTCCCTTCCGAGAATGTTTAATACCCGCACATGAAAAGAGGCAAAAGAGGGACGCCGGAGGACATAGGAGTGCCAGATTGCAAAATGGACAACGGGGAAAATGCTCGGATGCAAGAAACGAACACGTATGCCAAAGCGATGCACATGATGACATGATATGAAATGCAGATGATGACATGGCAAAGTGCAACATGCAAGCAAATGACAAGGCAACAATGGCGAATAACTGGCGGACACCTGGCGCAACGAATCTGGGGCATTACACGTGATGCCTATATACATGATCATGCCTATATAATCTCATAACTATGCACTTTTCTATCAATTGATCGATAGTAATTTGTGCACCCACCGTAATACTTATGATATCTTGAGAGAAGCCACTAGTGAAACCTATGGGCCCCGGGTCTATATTTTATCATATAAGTTTTCGATCTACTTCATTTTGCAATATCTTCTTTCCAATCTATATCATAAAAATACCAAAAATATTTATCTTATCTTATTATCTCTATCAGATCTCACTTTTCCAAATTACTGTGAAGGGATTGACAACCCCTTTATCGCGTTGGTTGCGAGGTTCTTGTTTGTTTGTGTAGTTACGAGGGACTTCTGTGGAGCCTCCTAGTAGATTGATACCTTGGTTCTCAAAAACTGAGGGAAATACTTACGCTACTTTGTAGCATCACCCTTTCCTCTTCAAGGGAAAACCAACGCAGTGCTCAAGAGGTAGCAGACAGCTCACCCCCCCGGCAGCTTCCTCGCCGATGCTCGCCCACGGGTGCACTGTGCCCCGTTTGGCTCCGAGCTAGGGTTCAACCTCTTCCTCTGCTCTCCGGCATTGTCTACCACTCCGTGACCTCTGCATCAATGGTTCATCGTGTTCCCGCGCCCTCCCGTGCTTGCTGAGCTCGTCAGAGCCGCAGCTGGACGTGCCCGGCGGCACCCGAGCCCGTGGCTCTCGCCCCGGCTATAAGTAGCCCTCCCCGTGACCTCCCGAGCTCACCAGCCTCCTTACCACTTCCCTCCAGCCCTCACCAGCCACTTGCCTGAGCCTGAGCCGCTCTCCTCGACCCCCATTGCCACCATGGCCGCCGCGGCCACCCTCTCAAATTAGCTCAAGCTCGAGCCCCTCTCCTCCTTCTATCATCACCAGTGGACCACCTAGTCCACGTAAATCCTCCACATCCACTCCGTTCGTTGTCGGACGCACCGTAGCTCCAACCTCGTCCAAGCCTGAAGCTGCCGTCCGCCGCGGGTGATGCCCCGCTCGCCTCCGACCTCTCCGGCGACCGCGCCACCCATAGGCAGGTCCGCCTCCATCCCCTGAGTCCAACGTTAGGTCGGGCGTCGCCGTTGGTGGCCTGAGCTGCGAGCATGGCCGCTGGCGCCGGCCCTGCCCTCTAGATGCGCGGGCGAGTGAGAGGAGGCGAGGGAGACGATGACACCTCGCTTCCCTGCCAGTGGGTCCCGCGCGTTAGCCTCACACGTTGACCGGGCTGGCCCGCTGACGTGGTTAAGTGGAGATGTACTGCGCTAAGTACGCTTTCCCTTAACCGAAAGCGCATTCCATTTCTTCCTCGATCGTAAGTACATTTTCATCTCCAGAAAGCGTATTTTCTCAGAACCCGCTTCTGCCTTATCCACTCAGGGACTTGTTTGTGATGATATTTTTACAGAAAAGTCCCTGATCTTCATCACCTCACAACTTTTCTCTCGTAACTCCGAATGAGGTGATTCCAAAGCCCACTTCTTCATTTCGTCGAGCCCGTTCTGTTGGTAACATTTTCACCATATTTTGACATTCTTAAAATGACTATTTTGCCCTTGCGCTTAATCAGCCCCCTCCGAGGGAGAACGATTTCGGAGGATTGTTTCCGCGAGCTTCTCGCACTTCTTCCCGGTGATTTCTTCCACCCCAGGCAAGCCACAACAACCACTTGCATGATAATCATGCAGCAGCCATGGTTTTCAACTTGAATGTTTAATAAATGTTTGCTTGCTTTGATACGGTTATCGTTGTTTCGGTGATGCTTAGAGATCTGTGTTCACTTTCATGCTATGCTCTTTTGCATCTTGTTATCTTGCAGTTATTACTAGTATTATTGTTATATGTCATGCTTGGTGTAGTAGCAGTGTGTTCTTTCGGATGAATGTTGATCTATTATCTAGTGCCATAGATATGCATGTTACTTTGTATCTAGTTGGTTATATGCTTCCTTGGTAGTTTTCTGAATGAGGTCTTGCATGGTATTTATTTATGATGCTAGTGGTCATGGCATGTTCACGTGTAATGCTCGTCAGTTTGCCATGCGCATTTGGTATTTTGGTTAATGTTTCATTATGGTTATGCTCGATGATTATGTTGCACTTCCCTACTTATGTTGATCCATGTTCATGCATTGTAGTTGCATCATGTTATTTTAATATGGCTCAGGTTATTACATTCAAGTTTAGCCAGACTTAATTGAACTTGAACAACTGTTGGCTGAGTCATGGTGCCACCATATCGAGCTGACCAGTGCAACCACACTTGCCTTTATGGGAGGGTCCGAACTGGGTCTATTGTCATGCCTCTCGCTGGTGCCTCCCACGAGGGAAGGTTATGGGTGTGCGCTACTGATGAGGTAGGCAGACATAAGCCTTGTGTGCCTGTAGTTGTTATAGCCAGCTTGTCCCCGGGACCGTTTTTGTTTTGCCACGATGGTGGCTGTTTTGCCAGAACGGGGGCCGTTGGTGCCTTTGGTAGGCTCGGGGCCACCCAGGACTTAGCCCAGCGGGGAGTGAGTCGGAGTGGCCGGGGTAGTGTCATGGCAGTAGGACGGTTTTGTCGGAACACCATTGGTTCACCCGAATGGGAGCGCGAGGCCATGTGTCTCGTGGTGAGGGTAAAGTGCACTACTGAGGGAGTCCTGGATTGGGGGGGGGGGGGTATCCGGATAGCCGGACTATCTACATCGTCCGGACTGTTGGAGCGTGAAGATACAAGACTCAAGACTGCGTCCCGTGTCCGGATGGGACTCTCCTTTGCGTGGAAGACAAGCTTGGCGATCCGGATATTGTATTTCCTTCCTTGTAACCGACTCCATGTAAACCCTAGCCCTCTCCGGTGTCTATATAAACCGAAGAGGTTGGTCCTTAGAAGGCCGATCACAACTACAATCATAATCATCATAGGCTAGCTTCTAGGGTTTAGCCTCTACGATCTCGTGGTAGATCTACTCTTGTACTACTCATATCATCAATATTAATCAAGCAGGAAGTAGGGTTTTACCTCCATCGAGAGGGCCCGAACCTGGGTAAACATTGTGTCCCTTGCTTCCTGTTACCATCAGCCTAAGACGCACAGATCGGGACCCCCTACCAGAGATTCGCCGGTTTTGACACCGACATTGGAGCTTTCATTGAGAGTTCCTCTGTGTCGTGACTGCAAGGCTTGATGGTGCCTTCAATCGTCGACAACATGTTCCAGGGCGAGACTTTTCTCCCCAGACAGATCTTTGTGTTCGGCGGCTTTGCACTGCGGGCTAATTTGCTTGGCCATCTGGAGGAGATTGACAGCTACGCCCCTGGCCACCAAGTCATATTCGGAAACCTGAACTACACGGCGAACATTCGCGAAGACTTGATCTTCGACGGATTCGGGCCTGCGCCAGGAGCACCGGACAGTCACGATGAGCACAGCTTAGACCTGCTGTCGGACAATGTTCGGGATATCACCCCAGCAGTAGCCCCAGACCTAAATCCAGAGCAGGCTGCGTTGCCTAAGGACGGATGGATGGACCCCGCCCCGAAGGCCGCACACTCATCGGCGGTGGAGCCGAACACATGCCTCACTTGTAAGGAAGCCTGTGACTCCGGACCCCCGGACTCGTGTCCGGTTGTAGGTCCCAGTCCGCGCGCTCCCGAGCCCGCCGACCCTGGTCGGGCTCCGGTAATGGAGTTTATCGCTGCGGATATCTTCCCGCACTCGCCCTTCGGCGACATGTTGAACTCATTAAAGTCTCTCTCTTTGTCAGGAGGCTCTTGGCCAAACTATGTCCGGCTCGAGTGGAACTCGCTGCCCACCCACCACCCACTTCATTGCCACTGTCGATGATCTAACCGACGTGCTTGACTTCGACTCCGAAGGCATCGACGGTATGGACGACGATGCAGGAGAAGATTCAGAACCTCTGGGGCGCTGGACTACTACCTCATCACACGATATATACATGGTGGATACGCCCAAGGGACAAGAGCGCCAGAAAGATTGACATACTAGTCAACTCTGAAGGCAATAACGACCACATGGACCCAGCGATGGAGCAGGACGAGCCAGGTCACGCCGAACCCAGTTTAGACCAGACGCCCGATCATAATGATCCCAAGGGACGAGTCCATCAAACCGCCCCAGGACAAGAACACAGTCCGGATGATGATGCATTCATCATCCCGGAAGAACGCATGGAGTGAGATAACCTCCACAGAAGGGTTATGGCCACAGCGAGAAGTCTAAAGAAGCAGAAGCAACGGCTAAAAGCCGCACAGGAAACGCTCAATCGCAGATGGAATAAAGTGCTAGACACTGAAGAAATATACGGCGACAATCGCCATACAAAGAGCTATCCAAAACGCAAGCTACTGCCAGAATTCGATGACGAGGCGATTCCACCAAAGAATAACACGACCAGGAGGCCAGACATACCACTTCATAATTGCAACAGAGCGGCCACCGACGGCATGCCACAGCACGTCCAAATACTGAGGGGCTGCTCACCCCCTGTGCTTCACCAAAGAAGTACTGGACCATGATTTTCCACAAGGTTTTAAACCTGTGAACATAGAGGCATACGACAAAACGACCGACCCAGGGGTCTAGATTGAGGATTTTATCCTGCATATTCACATGGCCCGTGGAGATGACCTCTACGCCATCAAGTACCCTCCCCTCAGGTTGAAGGTACCAGCTCGACACTGGTTGAAGAGCCTCCCCGAAAATTCAATTGGGAGTTGGGAGGAACTCGAGGATGCTTTCAGGGCCAATTTTCAAGGGACTTATGTCCGGCCTCCAGATGCGGACGATTTAAGTCACATAATCCAACAGCCCGGAGAGTCCGCCCGCAAGCTTTGGAATAGATTCCTCACTAAGAAGAATCAAATTGTTGACTGTCCGAACACCGAAGCGTTAGCAGCATTCATACACAGCATCCGTGATGAGTGGCTCGCTAGACACCTCGGCCAAGAAAAGCCATGGACAACGGCAGCCTTAACAAGCCTTATGACCCGCTTTTTCGCGGGTGAAGATAGCTGGTTGGCCCGTAAAGGCACCAGCGACCCAAGCACATCCGAAATAAGGGACAGCAATGGGAAGCCACGGCGTAATAAAACACACGCCAAAACAAGGAAGAGAGCCCAGACAACACAACAGTCAATGCCGGATTCAGGGGCTCTCGACCTGATCAACAAAAGAAGCCATTTAAAGGCAGTAAAGAGGGACTGTTCGGTCTGAACAGAGTCCTGGGCAGACTGTTCCAAATTCATGGCACCCCCGACAAACCTGCGAACCACACACATAGAGAGTGCTGGGTCTTCAAGCAAGCCGGAAAATTGAATGCCGAACACAAGGGAAGGGAAGCACCAAGTGAAGACGAGGATGAACCTCGCCAGCCGAACACTGGGGGACAAAAAAATTCTCACCAGAGGTTAAAACAGTAAACATGATCCACACGACTTACACATCCACGAGAAGGCACGAATGCGCGCTCAAAGATGCGTACGCTATAGAGCCCATCGTACCCACACCTAACTACTTGACGGCTTGTCTGATCACCTTTGATCACACGGACCGCCTGACTAGTATTCGACGCGGTGGATCAGAGGCCTTGGTGCTTGACCCAATAATCGACGGATACTATCTCACCCACGTCCTTATGGATGGCAGCAGTGGTCTCAATTTAATATACCAAGACACTTTCCGCAGAATGGGGATAGACCCATCCAGAATTCGCCAAAGCAACACCACCTTTGAAGGGGTGATACCAGGCGTTGAAGCCTACGGCAGGGGCTCCGTCGTACTGGAGGTAACATTCGGCTCCCCGGGCAACTCCAGAAGCGAAGAATTACTCTTCACCATCGCACCCTTCCAAAGCGACTATCATGCATTGCTTGGAAGAATGGCCTTCGTCCGCTTCAACGCAATACCACACTATGCCTACCTTACACTCAAGATGCCTGGTCCACGTGGCATCATCACTGTTAACGGAAACACAGAGCGCTCTTCACGCGCTGAAGAATACGCGACGGCTCTAGCGACCGGACAATAAACGGCCTCCAATATCAGAAATTATGACTGGTCATTAAGACCACAGACTCGGTTAGACGAGTCCGGTAGCCCGGATAAAACTAAACCAGGGCACCGTATATGTAATCCCATATAGGACACCATGGGCTATAAATATCTAATATAGCCCCACACTTGGCTCAACCTTATTGGCAGGCCAACATTTTACACTTTTACTATCCATCGCATACTTACGAGTTTTATTTTTCACAGACAACATTCGCGCGATACCCTTCCAGGATATGGCACAACGGAGACAAAGGCGCAGACGTGCAGCAGGGCCCCGCTCAAAAGGTTTCTCTTTAGATTAAGCCCCTGGGTAAACCTTTTCTATTGCCTCTTGTTGTTTAAACATCCCATGGGTTCCATACCCAGAGAGGATACTGCCGTTATTGGCATTTCACCACGACAGACTAATGCACGTACCTGGAAATACAGGGTTTATAATAAATGCGCATTCTTCATCCCATTTTCTGTTATAAAGTCCGAATACCTTCGGGAGTGTTCGGCGTCACGAGTTTGGCCTTATATTGGGTAAAATGTTGGGTTTGCCCGGTTCCTGGGTTTGCCGCCTTACGTTCCGTTCTTATCGGCTAAGGCGGCCAAAGGAGAACTACTACGATTGTGCCCTGGTTATTCCGGATGAGCACCTCAGTAGAGAAAGCCGAAAACTGACTGTCATGATACAGCGAGAGACTGTTCAACCACTCGAAGACTTATCGGAATCTTTCGGATCCCTCCACATTAACGAAGGACTCTTTCCCGGTCATGTACACACGCGCCCGTATTCGGATGCATGCGAAGGTACCAGGGGCTACATAGTAGCCCCATCGTTAGACTCCCATGGCTAAGTGAAAGTGTTACAGCTATATAGTCCGGTTGCCTAGTTTGACGTGCGATCACCTCCTTAATGGACCAAGATGTTGGATCAAGTGTGATTACGCCTATTTTTCGTGAACACCCCCGCATTGTATGCGTGGGGGCTGAAGCCAATGACTGCTAACTCGAACAATATACTTTCAGGCAAAAAGTATAAATATAGCCTTATAACCAAAATAACATTGTTTTTACAATGATTCGATTTGTCACTTGAACAATACATTCTTTGAGCACTGCGCCTATATTAGGCGGGCACCTTCTGTGACCTGCGCTAAGTAGTGCTTGGCCGGATATTGGCCTCCTGCCGGATTCTCGGTCGCTACAACGGTGGCCTCCATATCTGTCCAATAGGCTTTAACGCGGGCAAGAGCCATTCGTGCACCCTCTATGCATGCCGACCTTCTCATGGCATTGATCTGAGGCACGGCCCTAAGGAATTGTTGCACCAAACCAAAGTAACTGTCCGGCTTAGGCCCCTTCGGCCAAAGATGGTCTATTATAGACCGCATTGCAAGCCCGGACAGCCTATGAAGCTCCGCCACAGCAGCCATCTTCTCACTTAACGGTAGCGGGCGCGCGGGAGCATTGAATTGCGACCAGAAAAGCTTCTCCACTTCTTTATCATCTCGATCCTCGAAAAACTTGGCTGCATCAGCTGTACTCTTCGCCAAGTCCGCATACGCATCTGTAGGACTCTAGCGTCCATCCAAGGGAGCATACTTCGGATCTAAAAACTTCGTCCGCAGTAAGTAGGAGCCCCCAGCCGCGATCTTACCGGCCTGTTGAAGCTCCTCCCGCACACTCCTAACCTCGGTCCGCATCTCCTTGGTGGCATTAAGTGCCTTATTCAGTTTGGCCGAACTAGCCTTATGCTCCTTTTCAAGGAGTTCATATCGGTCGACGACATTTTCCAACTCCACAGCCATTTCGGCTATCTTTTCCTTGCTTCGGTGATGAGCAGCTATTCAGCTCTCAATTCTTTGGCTGCCTTTAGGGTAGTCGCACTACTAGCCCGAGCCTGTTCCTCGGCCTGGGCAAGTTCCGCCCTCAGGGCTTCCACGGCAGCAGCACCATCTGTAGTCCAAGCATATTGCATTAATATTATGCCACTCTCATATTTTCCTATAGAACATAATAAGGAAAGCAGAGCACATACCTTGTGACTCGTTCAGCCGCTCGTTCACCAGCGTGATATCCGCATCAATAGATCCAATTTTCCTCCTTAGTTCGGCAACTTCAACAGACTATTCGACAGCCGGATCCTTAGATACCTGCGCATATGTACATCGCAATCAGTACTTACACAATATGATCCTCCGTTTGCCGCCTAGGTCGGGCAACCAAAGTCTCAGGGGCTACTATCCATATGGAGCACACCTAGCACGTGCCTCACTGCCAAAAATTGTGTATTTTTCACTACATACCTCAAAGCCTCTGAGCAGACTCGTAAATGCTTCATTCAAACCGCTTGTGGCGGATGAAACCTTCTTGAGCACCGCGCTCATTAATGAGCGGCGCTCCTTCGAGAGCGCAACTTGCTCTAGAAGGCCTGTCAGTATGTCCGGCCGGACATCGAACTGTGCCGGACCCTTCTCATCGCCCCCCGTGGGAGCCGAACGCCCCGGGCTCAGGGCGGCTGACTGATTAGCTTCTGACTTCGGCAAACCCGGACTCCTCTGTGATGACACCTTGGTGTCGCCCGCCTCATGAGGCAGAGAGGCTGGTGGGGTCTCACTCTCCATCATCTCCGGAGGAAGATCCCTCGAAGATGAACTCTGTTGAGAATAGCTGCTAGCCGGACTGCAAAGAATGCATCCTGGTTAGTGTACTCGGAGAAAAATAGTACCTTCAAATTTACGGTTAACTTACAGCTTGGTGGAGGGTTGGCACGTTGGCGGGCATGACGCGGTGAGGGTGCCCGTCGGGGCAGAGCCCCCTAGTGATACCTTTTTCCCTTGCTTGGGGATCTCCGTCTCCATGTTTTCGGAGGCGGCCCTCTTCTTCCCGCGCTGGGAGGAGGCTTTAGCCTCCCCTTCTCGACTATCCTCCTCAGGGGAGGTAACAATTCCCCCGGTTTGGATGTGCAGCGTGTGAAGTTCGGCTTCTCTGTTCTTCCCCTTGTCCATCCCTGAGGGCATTCTGCTGAGCACCCGGTCAAGCATCTTGGCAACGGTTGGACCAGGCGAGCCTTCGGGAAGTGGCGCCGGACACCTGATTCTCTCCGCTTTGCTGAGCCATTCTTGGCCACGGAGGGTTTTCAGAATAATGACTATGACAAATAAAAACAAAGTGTCCGGTTTAAGGTTACTTACTTGGGCATCTAGGCGATTGCAGCTTAGGCCCGCATCCTCGGTGGTGTCCGGACACTTCACTTGTGGTCCGAAGAATAATTTACACATCCCTTCGAGCTTCAGGCCGAAGAAGTGCTTAATAGTTCGCGGACCCCCTGGATTGAACTCCCACATCCGGAGAGGCCGGCGTTTGCACGACAACATCAGTCGGATTAGCATCACTTGAATTATGCTGACAAGGTTAATGTCCTTCTCAAGAAGCTCCCGGATACGGCTCTGCAGTATCGGAACATCACTGGTGGGCCCCCAATTCCGCCCTACGTCGGTCCATGACGAAAATTGTGGCAGAGGGCCCGAGCGGAACTCAGGGGCGGCCACCCACTTTGTGCCTCTGGGAGCCGTGACATAAAACCACCTCCGTTGCCATACATTGGATACTTCTGGGAAAGAACCTCTGGCCATGGGGCATCGGTGTTCCTGCTTATTACGGCACCTCCGCACTCTGCATGTTGCCCCTCGACCATCTTCGGCTTAACATTGAAGGTCTTGAGCCATAAGCCGAAGTGTGGAGTGACGTGGAGAAAAGCCTTGCTCACAATGATGAACGACGAGATATGGGGGATAGCGTCTGGATCTAGATCGTGAAAATCCAACCCGTAATAGAACATGAGCCCCCGCACAAAGGGGTCAAGGGTGAGTCCCAAGCCGCGGAGGAAGTGAGGAACAAACACGACGCTCTCATTGGGCTCTGGTGTAGGGATGACCTGCCCTGGAGCAGGAAGCCTGTGCTGGATATCGGTGGTCAGGTATCCAACCTCCGTAAGCCTCGCAATGTCCTCCTCTTGGATCGAGGAGGCCACCCACCGGCCTTGAGGGTTGGATCCGGACATATTGGAGGATCTGGGGTGTTGGAGCTTAGGTCTCGGGTGTTGGAACTCGAGGTGCGAGAAGGTGCAAGGGAGGTGGAAAAAAGGCATAGGCCTCGGCCCCTTTATAAAGGGGGTGAATATCAAGAGTCCTCAGCGTAACCGCTTGAGGCTTATGTAAAAACACACGGACTCATACCAACGGTTGTCGTGGGGTCACGCACGCCCATATTAATGGAAGATCCCATAATAAGAGGAACACGATCTCTGCTTTCGCAGGGCATGCCAATAAAAACCGCCTCGCAACGAGAGTCGAGGAACACCGGTTCATGTTGGACCAGGCCACGATGCAAGGGCACGACGTACGAAGATTGCCAGTAGATCAGATTTATGCTATGTTCCCTACAATAGTAAGTGAAGATCATCTCGCAGATCTGGACACGGTCTAAGTGTTCGATAATTACTTTGGAGTATTCGAAGATGGAACCCACCTTGCAATGCCGAAGACAAGACTGCACGCCGGACTCATCGTCATTGAAGCCTGGTTCAGGGGCTACTGAGGGAGTCCTGGATTGGGGGGTATCCAAACAGCCGGACTATCTACATCATTCGGAGTATTGGAGCGTGAAGATACAAGACTCAAGACTCCATCCCGTGTCTGGATGGGACTCTCCTTTGCGTGGAAGACAAGCTGGGCGATCCGGATATTGTATTTCCTTCCTTGTAACCGACTCCATGTAAACCCTAGCCCTCTCCGGTGTCTATATAAACCAGAAAGGTTGGTACTTAGAAGGCCGATCACAACTACAATCATAATCATCATAGGCTAGCTTCTAGGGTTTAGCCTCTACGATCTCGTGGTAGATCTACTCTTGTACTACTCATATTGTCAATATTAATCAAGGAGGAAGTAGGTTTTACCTCCATCGAGAGGGCCCAAACCTGGGTAAACATTGTGTCCCTTGCTTCCTGTTACCATCATCCTAAGACGCACAGATCGGGACCACCCTACCCGAGATCCGCCGGTTTTGACACCGACAGCTACCTCTGCAGAGTGTATACTAAATCTATCGACAGCCGCGCCTGTGGATAAGGGCCCAATTCGTAGTTGGTCACACTATGGGTCAACAATATAATAATAACTATGTGCTTAATAACAACCCCGGTTCGATGATGAGATAAGTTGGTCATGTGATCCTAGAATGATCACCGTTTGGTTACAAGGTAACCCGTAGAGCCAAGAGTGGTCCCATCTGTGATCCGTGAATGATCACCGTGGTATCGAGGATACCGAGTTGTTGGATATTTGTGATGTTGTGCGAGAATCATGGGCAAGGATCAAGCTCGTTGTGGTCATGTAATGATTACTACGGTATTGTTTATACCAAGCTTGATTTGATCCCGAGATGATCGTGTGATGTCCATGGTTGGTAAGTGATGCATGTGATGGTTGGGAGGTAACCCGAGCAGAATAAGGGGTGCATATAGTGTCATCATCAGATTCATATGTTCTTGCCATGCTCATATTGTGCTAGTTGTATCATGTTCATGTTGTTCGTGCCATGTTTTTTTGATGATCTCATGATAATCCCTGCTTAACCTGTAATTGCCAGGTTGTTGTTTGTCTTGAATATTTCCGGTTATTGTGAGCTTGCAAGTACATTCAATGTACTGACCTGGCGTGTTATGCCAGTTTGCAGGTCATGCCGGATTTGATTGCTTGTTTGCCGTGGATTCCTTGTTTGCGAGCTAGGATAAGCGTTCCAGTCAGAGTCCCTGCGGAGTGGAGTTCACCACCGTCGTTGTTGTTCCGCTGCTAGAAGTTATTCCGCTGCTTTGAGTTGTTCTGCTGCTTGCATAGAGCAACAGTGGTAGGCATAGTGTCGTCGTGCCGATGTAATTCCCCGCTATATCGGAACCCTTTGTACCCAAAATAGATTGTAATAAAGAGCTGATTTGTTCTATACTAAGTAGTGCCGTATTCCAGAAGACTTCATCTCGATCTCTGGGCTGGAATACGGGGCGTTCCGGTTTCTCTGAGCCGGGGTGCCACACCTGGACCGCACAGTTGACCTGCTGACGCAGTGCTGACGCAATGCTGACGCAGTAATGACTTTTTCTAGATTTATTCTATTCAGGAAATTCCAGAAAATAGTGCTAACTTCTAAAAATCATAGAAAGTACTCTGTAGCTCCAAATGCAACGATTTATATATGAAAAATGATCAGAAAAATCCAATCTATCCATCTGTACTAGTTTCATGCACGTCTGAGCAACTTAACCTTGCTGTTTAGTGCAAAACATGATAAAGAACTATTTAAATTCGTAAGATGAGTTTGGGGTTGAACCTTTGGTTCAAAATGGCTCAAACCCATCTGGTTGTAGTTGCATTAGCCCAACACACTCATATTGCCATGTCATACGCATGCATGATATTGTTGCATATTGTCGTGTATTAATTGTGTTACCAGTATGATTCTCTGTGGTAGGTTCTGTTCCGGAGGATTACCGTGATTATCCAACTGAAGAACAGTACCCGTCCACCGATCTGCCAGGCAAGCAACCACCTTTTGATCATATCGATAAAATCCCATGTTCTTGCTCCTGCTCTCATTTACTGCATTTAAGAGAACAACGTTTCATACTTCTGTGTGCTGCGGTAGTTGAACCCATTTCCTCTGCATGACCTGTCATTTCCACAGTAACTAGATGAGTGTTTCCTACCTTGCTATGCCTTCTATGCTTAGATTCGTGTCAGGTTTAGTTCATCTAGGTGATGGGCTAGACTGAAATGATTATGTTAGTGATGAGAGTGAAGTGTTGAACATGATTTGGTAAAGGTATCGATGAGAGGCCATGTAGGAGTACATGGTGGGTTGTTTCATTGGAACCGTCCCTAAGAACTGAGATCTATATGTGTGATTTAAGATTCAGCTACTACCATGCATTGGGCCCGAAACCAATGGACCCTCTTAGCTTATTAACAGCCCTTGTCTGTTGTCCAGGAGTTGCAAGTAGTTTCTGGTGTTTGTAGTATACTGGAGGCTGTGCACAGCGCTGACCCATGGGGTGCGCTGTGATGCGGTAGGTATGTGGCATGGTGTACCGGGCGCCCGTTTGGTGTCTTGGGAACCCTGCACACATCATTTGGGGCCATATGTGGAAACCTCGGCCGGACTCCCTGCGGATGGAACCTGGATAGGAGAGAAACCTGGACTAGAGACTTGAGTGTTTAGTCAGGCCGTGGCCGACACCCTCGTTGGGCTTCCGCTTGAAGGTTGCTGAGTACATGTCGTGTAAACATCGATAAGTGGTGGAAGCGTGTGTGAAGAATTACACCCCTGCAGGTTAACATCATCTATTCAAATAGCCGCGTCCGCGGTAAAGGACTAGTTGGTTGCCTATACAGTTCATAGTCAAGTAAATGGAAACTACTAAAAGCCTCAAGACAAGTGTGAGTGCCGTGGATGGCCCTTCCGTAGGATGATGGGAGAGGATCCGCATTAGTGAATTGTTGTGGTGAGTAGTGGACTCATGTGCGCAAAACATGTACAAGTTGCTGTCTCATAAGATAGTTTAGCCAAGAGTCAAAGCTGGCTTGCTGCAATAAACTCCAGTACCCCTTTGTTGATATTGTGCATGTATGTAGGATCTGATGTAAGTCTTGCTGAGTACCTTTGTACTCATGTTTGCTTAATTACTGTTGCAAAAGAGAATGCCGCCCCTTCTAAAGGGTTTTACGTAGACCTCTACGTTGATGAGTAGCTTGATGCCCAAGTGGTGATCCTGAGCATGTGAAGGACCCTTGTAGATAGTTAGGCTTCCTCAAGCGTTTTTGCTTTCTAGTGGTCTGTACTAAGACAAGCTGCTTCCGCTTGTGCTTGTATGCTTGTATGACTTGAATGTTGGGTCGTGTGACCCCTATTTGTATGAATGATATGTATGGCTCTCTGGAGCCTTCTAAATAAAGTACTTGAGCTGTAGAGTTTTGTTGTGATGCCATGTTGTATTTGCACATATCGAGCATATTGTGTGTATGATTTGAAATTCTTGGTATGTGTGGGATCTGACTACCTAGTAGTTTATCCTTGGTAGCCTCTCTTACCGGGAAATGTCTCTAGTGCTTCCATTGAGCCTTGGTGGCTTGCTACTGCTCCGGAACACTTAGGCTGGCCGACATGTGTCCTACTTCGTTCCTGTGTCTGTCCTTTCAGGGAAATGTCACGCCTTGTTCCTTTAAGTCCTTGTAGCTTGCTACGACTTGGGTTCATACGTTGTTGATCAACACGTTCGTTGCTGGGTCATGTATGCATGTCCCTATAAGTTAGCGCCACTTTGGGTTCATGACTAGTCATGTTAGCTCGGGTTCTTTGTCATATGGATGCTAGCGACACTATCATATACATGAGCCAAAAGGCGCAAACGGTCCCGAGCCAGGTAAGGTGGCACCCGTGGGAAATACCGTGCGTGAGGCAACAAAGTGATATGATGTGTTACATGCTAGATCGGCGTGACTTAGAATCGGGGTCCTGACAGCATTGGCATCATAGCCGGACTTCCCGTAGGTTCTTCAAGCGAAACTGGCCGATGTCGAGTCTAGAAATGCTTTAGTTATATGTAGTGGAATTGATTGTGGGATGGCACGTAAGGCTCTTTTTACTCCTTTACCTCATGACATTCTGATCTGAGTCAGTCCATTCTTTCCACGGGGGTTAAGGACTAGGATCTCATCTTTCTATCAGGTTCACGTGTTACTAATCCGTAGACTCTTATAGGATTGTTGGTTACAAGCCCCAATTCAGTTATACTACTTCAATATGTTCTTAGATGGACCCAAAACCTTGATATGATGTCGTTGAGTGACTATGCACTCCTTTGCAAAATGTCTCGAAATCCTATTTGAGCAATTACAACCGTTATACTGTCCGATTTCTACAAGAAATTCTAATGGCTTTGCATTATTTCGTGTTTCAGATGGCTTCCGGCACCACACATCAGGTGGTACGTCTAACTCGGTGCATTGACGTGCCCGGTCACATGGCCATGCTGGTCCGTGTGATGATAGAGACAGGCTATCGATGGTATCTAGAGTATATTGATGAAGAGCAGTATCGAGATTTTAATCAGAGTCAGTACATATGCACAGTGAGGATATTTCCTTCCTACCCCGGAGCTACCGATCCCCTTCACTGGTCTTACATACGGGCTCGGAGTTACCATGGAGATGTCCGTCCAGGACACTGCTTACTCCATGATATCTATCATTTGAGCTGGGCACGCATCACTCCAGAACACCGAGTTCTGCTATTTGCCAGCAACACTTATTGGTCAGGAGGGTTATTACACTGGTCTTTATGCTGACGCTACTCATGAGGAGCCGCGCCTTCGGATCACCACAGAGATGTTGGAGGAAAGGGACCGTGAGGCCTGTGACCTCCGGATGGAGCTGTACAACACTCGAGCGGACCAGTGGGCCACTCTGACACGGCTTGCACCCACCATGCAGCCTAGTTATCTAGATATGCGGGATTTGTACCCCATACGCACTCGTCTGTGAGCTCGTATGGACTATCCTGATGTTGGAGGCATCACACCTCCACGTGGGCGTCATCTGCCATTGATCGTGGGACCAAGGCCTGATCCATGTCCTTATGGTCCACAGGCCCCATGCGACTGGGAGTTTCCAAATCCGCAAGCACTACTGCAGGATGCCGCTAACGCGACACTACGATCAGAGACCCTTCGAGAAACTATGTGCGATGCAATAATCACAAACGATGGTGTCAGAGAACCGTCACAAATGCCTAAAATGTTTGTGATGACGGATGCATCAAACACGGTTCAGATTTTAGTTGCATGTGTGATGCAGGGCATACGGTTCAGTTCAATTAACTGTTTGCGATGAGGAGGAACAAAAGAAACGGGCAACCAGATGAAGGCGTGTGCAATACACAACATACGGTTCACTCAGATGATCTATTTGTGATGAGGAGGAACAAACAGAAATGGACAGCTAGACAAAGGTGTGTGCGATTGAGGGCATACGCTTCAGAAAGATTAACTGTTTGCGTTTAGGCAGCAGAACGAAAACAGTCATCCAGATCAAAGGTGTGTGCGATTGCTGGCATAGACTTCACACGGATGAACTATTTGCGATTAGCCACAACAAACAGAAACAGTTAGACAGATCAACATGTGTGCGCTAGACGGGCACACATTCTAATTAAAAGAAGCATGCGCGATGGTAATAATGAGTGCACACGGTTCTTGGAACAAGACGTGTGCTGACATTGCCGATTGCTGCGCACCAAACACCACGTACGCGACCGAGAAAGCGTGCCCATGTTACGCCATCCGGGAATAGTGCCGCACTTAGAAATTATAGAATCGTCAATAAATTTTGAGCCTGCGTCCCGTCACATTCCAAATAGCAAACCTATTCCCACCGATCAAAATCTAAACTATTTCCCACTTAGGAGTGCATTACTACTTGGTTATAAATACTATACTATGCCAAGATGACTACACATTCCTTCCTCACATCCTCATCCACAAAAGCAAACAAGTAATTCAACATCATTCTCTTGCGTCTGCCATGGCCAGATTGAGTTCTCGGTCGAGAGATTACCACCACGGAGAGGCGAGCATGGAAGCTGAAGCACGAGAGATGTCCCTCTTAGCCGCGAAAGCAGCCGACATGTCCCGCCACACCGCCGAAGCAGCACAGAGGTCTCGTCGTGCCGCCGAAGCAGCACGGAGGTCCCGCCGCGCCGTCAATGCAGCAAACTGGTCCGGTCGCGCCACGGAAGCAGCAGAGATGTCCTGCCACGCCGCAAATGCAGCATAGATGTCCTCCCGCACTGCGGCAGCCTGGGAAAATCTATCACGGGCAGGCGAGGACTCTTATAGGCGCATGCATGTGATTGTCCATAGCCAGATGGATCTGATCCCTGGTTGGATGAAGCGGCAGGACGAGTTGAATGCCTCGGTTGAACAACTCCGGGCCAACCGCGACCTGCTGAGTGCGAAGATCGTCGAAAGGGTAGAGCAGGCGAAGGAGACCGCTGCCTTGTTGAAGAGGACGAGCATCATCGTCAAGAAACTTATGGACGAGAATGCCATGCTCCACATCAAGCACGAAAGGCTGGTGGAGGAATCCGCGGTTGCTTCCGAGCAGCATATTAAGGACATGAAGTTGATGACAGAGATCATGGCCGCTTGCAGCGAGAACTAGTCTCCGCTACCTGCAGCGCATCAAGAAAGTAGAGATCAGCGAGCTAGATCGTTGTATGAGTTTTCCTTCTTATTTTGCCCTTGTGTATTTAGGGCGTAGCCGCATGTGGCTTTTTTAGTTATCTTCCTAGATATATAAGACAATTATTATCCACTGTCATCGTCCTTATATTCATCATGCTTGCTATAAGTCGCAATCGATGCTATGTAGTTCTGTCGGATCTTACATCAAGATCCGTGCAAAACTATCTTTTCAGATTTTCACTTTTCTCTCTAAAATCTAAGTCCAGTGAAACATAGCCATGCCGTGAAACAGGGGCTCGGGTATCACGCCCAATATGCGACCCTATCCAAAAGGAACTCGAAGGTCCCACCAAGGATAGACCCGCATATTGGAACGCTTTTGCAAGGTGGATATCATTACATCAACATTACATAATAGAGGGGATACATCCAATACATACAATGTCACATGAATACAACAATACCACATACAAGAACAACATCCGACTACGGATGAATCATAAACAGAAACTCAAACAATATCCACCCTGCTAGCCCAGGCTGCTAGCCTGGAACCTATCCCCTGATCGAAGAAGCAGAAGAAGAACTCAACGCAAGCAAGCATCGCTCTCGCGTCATGATCATCGCATAACCTGTACCTGCAACTGTAGTTGTAGCAATCTGTGAGCCACGAGGACTTAGCAATCCCATTACCATGGGTATCAAGACTAGCAAAGCTTAATGGGAAAGGAAGGGGTAAAGTGGTGAGGTTGCAGCATCGGCTAAGCATGATATGGTGGCTAACATACGCAAGTGAGAGCGAGAAGAGAACAAGCGGAACGGTCGTGAAGCTAGAAATGATCAAGAGGTGATCCTGAACTCCTACTTACGTCAAACATAACCCAAAGACCGTGTTCACTTCCCGGACTCCGCCGAGAAGAGACCATCATGGCTACACACGCGGTTGATGCGTTTTAATTCGGATCTGGTGTCAAGTTATCTACAACCGGACATTAACAAATTCCCATCTGCCACATAACCGCGGGCACGGCTCTCGAAAGTTCATACCCTGCAGGGGTGTCCCAACCTAGCCCATGACAAGCTCTCGCGATCAACGAAGGAATAGACCTTCTCCCAGGAAGACCCGATCAATCTCGGAATCCCGGTTTACAAGACATTTCGACAATGGTAAAACAAGACCAGCAAAGCTGCCTGATGCGCCGACAATCCCGATAGGAGCTGCACATATCTCGTTCTCAGGGCAACACCGGATGAGACATCCTACGAGTAAAACCAGACCTCGAGTTACCCCGAGGGGGCCCCGCAGTCTACTCGGTTCGGACCAGCACTTAGACAAGCACTGGCCCGGGGGGGGGGCTAAAATAAAGATGACCCTCGAGAGAGCGACTCCCAAGGGAAAAAGTAGGTGGTGGTGAGGCAAATGGTAAAACCAAGGTTGGGCCTTGCTGGACAAGTTTTATTCAAAGCGAACTGTCAGGGGTGGGGCGCGAGCCACCGGCGTGGAGGGCAGAGGCGAGCAGGACGACGCGAGCGGCGGCGCGGGCTCCCTCGGGCCCGGCGCGGCCCGGGGCGGGTCCGATCTGGGCCCTCACGGGACCCGGCGGCGGGGAGGAGAGAGAGAGGCGCGGCGGCGACGTGGCGGCGCGGGATAGGTTGAGGGCGGCGGCGGAGGTGACGTGGCAGGCCGCCATTGGTCGGAGTGATGTGTCCGGCGGACACGTCCGGCGCGGACGGACGTGTCCGGCGGCGCGAGGAGGAAGACGCTAGGGTTTAGACCGGGATTTCGGGGAGGAAGACATATTTATAGGTAGAGGGAGCTAGGAGAGTCCAAATGAGGAGCGGTTTACGACCACGCGATCATGATCGAACGACCGAGAGCATGGAGGGGAGTTTGCTGGGTTTTGGGCCACTTTGTAAGGGGTGTTGGGCTGCAACAAAAGAGGCCTTTGCGGTTACCCGGTTAACCGTTGGAGTATCAAACGACCTCCGAATGGCACGAAACTTGACAGGAAGTCTACCGGTGCTATACCAAGGCCGCTTTACAAACCTGGGGCCATTCCGAGAAAGTTTAACACCCGCACATGAGAAGAGGTAAAAGGGGGCGCCGGATGACATAGGAGTGCCGGATTGCAAAACGGACAACGGGGAAAAAGCTCGGATGCATGAGACGAACACGTATGCAAAATGAAATGCACATGATGACATGATATGAAATGCATAAGATGACATGGCAAAGTGCAACACGCAAGCAAATGACATGGCAACAACGGCGAATAACTGGCAGACACCTGGCGCATCGAATCCGGGGCGTTACAACACTCATCCACTAACAAGAGATCTCGTCCCGAGATCTTAGGACCGAGACGGAAGGAAAAAGGGATGAGGTGAAACAAGAACTCAAGAGAAGAAGCAAAGAATCGAGAATCCTCGAGAAGAAGAGAGGAACGACGAGAAAGACGAGAATCAAAAGCCCACGGAATAAGATAGACTATGAAATCACTCGTTCTAACCGGAGTGGTTAGAATGAGGAAAGAAACAGATAAGACTGAAAGGATTTAGGCAGCACTCCGGTTGTAAACGAAAGGAGTAGAACATGAACTAGAGAAGATGGAATGAAACTTGGTGAACTCTTGAAGAATTAATTAAATCATGAAGAACCACCATGAAGAACTCCGGTGACAAAAGATGATGAGATAGAATGAAGGATGCAAGAATAAGATGAGCCTTGCGGTGATCTAGATGAAGGTTCCGACGAGATGGCCAGGAAATTTAAACTCCGGAAAAGAAAATATGAAAACACTTGAAACTAGAATTTATTCATCAAGAACAAACTCCGAAGGAAGGGATTACTCACTTGGATGAAATAAGAATAAGATTTATTGTATGTTTATCCTTCATCAAATTAAATTGATGACAAGCAACGGATTTTACATACTACTTATTCTTCTTGAAAAAGGATTGAGAAGTGACATATCACAAACTTGAGAAGGTCTTCATGAACCACCGGTAGGATTGAAAAGAACGAATGGATTAAAATGATAAACAAGGAAAAGAATCTGAAAGAACCACCGTGAGAAATGAAAATGAACAAAGAAAAGAGAAAGAATCGTTGGGAAGAATTAGAAGAACCAATATGTTAGAGGGGATTTAGATGCAAAAGAAGAAAGAGATCATGAGCTGATTAAAGAACACTTGAACGAAGCACCATGATAAATAGAGAACGATAACTGGAATAATGGCCTCCGGATGATCGAGAGAGAAAGCAACTTCTGAATGCTCCGGATGGATGAAAAGAATTTGCATGACTTGAAACAATTTGATAGGATAACATCGAGCTAGCATCGCGAATCTCCAGGAGAATGAAAAGCAAAGAGGTTGAGCCAAAAATGAAATGATTTGAAATCGATCTTGGAAAGGCATCTGACTGATGAAATCCATACTTACGTCAGACTTGAAAAGGCATGTGACTGATGGGATCCATTCTTACATCACACTTGAAAAGAGTTATGAATGACTCCGGGGAAATTAGAAGAGTCAGGTAAGATCCTGGGAAAAGACCTGTGGGTTAGGGCCCACTGAAAAGAAAAACACCGTTGGAAAGGATGTTGAACAGATAAAAGAAGCACCGGAACAATTGAAATATTTGAATGAGGTGACAACCTCGAATTAATTCGAACACAGATGAATCTCCTGAGATGTCTTCCGAACTCCGGAATGATTAAATGGCGAGAGACGAACGATCAAAGGGAAATATTTGAGCTGAGGGAAAGAATATGATCAACACCGAATACTTGAATTAAGTCCACCGGAAAAGAAAAGAGATGAAGAATGACAAACGAGACGAGAAATCACCAGTTGAGATAATTGAGGGAAGACTGAAGAGGCTCCGAGCGAATGAAATAGATGGTCAAGAGAGAGTCAGACTCCGGGAAGAAAAAAGGGTGGGAGGGCAGGAAAAACACAAGCAACTGGAAGGGGAAATTGGTGAATATCTTGAAGAGAAAACACCGGTTGAAATCATTGAGGAAAGAAAGCAAAGACTTCACACGAGTAGGATGGATACTCAATTACAGGCTCCGGTTCCGAGAAGAAGAAGGGAGGGTGGGTGGGAAAAACAAGGGAAACTTCGGACAGAGAAACAACATCGATCGAAAAGAGCTGAGGATTGATCTCCCAAAGACAAAGAGGTTCGAATCAGCTTGATGAGGAATGCACCGGATAAAAAGAGGATGGACAACTCATGAAACTAACCACGTGATCCTAAAGAAAAATTTGAACGGGAAGAGGAGTAATTCAAAACACCTACGTCAAGATTCCTCACCAGGGCGACGAAGGGGCTGAGGAGTAGAAAGAATTCCTACTCTCCGATATAACTAGACTCCAAAATAGTTTTCTTCTAGACTCAACAAGGGCCAAACTACACGATCAATCAAGGGGGGCTCCTAAGGTTGGTCGAGGCTCTGATACCAACTTATCACGCCCAATATGCGACCCTATCCAAAAGGAACTCGAAGGTCCCACCAAGGATAGACCCGCATATTGGAACGCTTTTGCAAGGTGGATATCATTACATCAACATTACATAATAGAGGGGATACATCCAATACATACAATGTCACATGAATACAACAATACCACATACAAGAACAACATCCGACTACGGATGAATCATAAACAGAAACTCAAACAATATCCACCCTGCTAGCCCAGGCTGCCGACCTGGAACCTATCCCCTGATTGAAGAAGCAGAAGAAGAACTCAACGCAAGCAAGCATCGCTCTCGCGTCATGATCATCGCATAACCTGTACCTGCAACTTTTGTTGTAGCAATCTGTGAGCCATGAGGACTCAGCAATCCCATTACCATGGGTATCAAGACTAGCAAAGCTTAATGGGAAAGGAAGGGGTAAAGTGGTGAGGTTGCAGCAGCGGCTAAGCATGATATGGTGGCTAACATACGCAAGTGAGAGCGAGAAGAGAACAAGCGGAACGGTCGTGAAGCTAGAAATGATCAAGAGGTGATCCTGAACTCCTACTTACATCAAACATAACCCAAAGACCGTGTTCACTTCCCGGACTCCGCCGAGAAGAGACCATCACGGCTACACACGCGGTTGATGCGTTTTAATTCGGATCTGGTGTCAAGTTATCTACAACTGGACATTAACAAATTCCCATCTGCCACATAACTACGGGCATGGCTCTCGAAAGTTTATACCCTGCAGGGGTGTCCCAACTTAGCCCATGACAAGCTCTCGCGATCAACGAAGGAATAGACCTTCTCCCAGGAAGACCCGATCAGTCTCGGAATCCCGGTTTACAAGACATTTCGACAACGGTAAAACAAGACCAGCAAAGCCGCCCGATGCGCTGACAATCCCGATAGGAGCTGCACATATCTCGTTCTCAGGGCAACACCGGATGAGACATCCTACGAGTAAAACCAGACCTCGAGTTGCCCCGAGGGGGCCCCGCAGTCTACCTCGGTTCGGACCAACACTTAGACAAGCACTGGCCCGGGGGGGGGGGGGGGCTAAAATAAAGATGACCCTCGAGAGAGCGACTCCCAAGGGAAAAAGTAGGTGGTGGTGAGGCAAATGGTAAAACCAAGGTTGGGCCTTGCTGGACAAGTTTTATTCAAAGCGAACTGTCAGGGGGGGGTCCCACAAATCACCCGACCGCGTTAGGAACGCAAAATCCGGGAACATAACACCGGTATGACAGAAACTAGGGCAGCAAGAGTGGAACAAAACACCAGGCATAAGGCCGAGCCTTCCACCCTTTACCAAGTATATAGATGCATTAATAATATAAGAGATATTGTGATATCCCAACCAAAATCTTGTCCACCATGGAGAAATCTTCAACTTCACCTACAACTAGCAATGCTATAAGAGGGGTTGAGCAAAAGCGGTAGCATAGCCAATCAATGGTTTGCTAGGAATGGTGTCAAAGGTTAGAGGTTCATGGCAATTTGGGATGGCTTGATAAACAGGTAATAGGTAGCGCAGCATAGCGACAGAACGAAGCAACTAGCATAGCAATGATAGTAATGAGATCTAGGGTAGCGGTCATCTTGCCTGAAATCCCGCTAGGAAGAAGAACGAGTCCATGAAGAAGACGAAATGATGAAGCCGAACCAACCGTAGACGAACGAATCCTCACGATCGCAACGAAACGGGAACTATCGAGAAGAAGCACACAACATGGTAAACACACCACACATGAACAAGACATGATGCACAACAAGCATGATGCATGACCAAGCTACATGAAGCTACTCATGGCAAGAGATGATGCAAACAAGAACAACACATCAAGGCAAGTTTAAATGAGGCCGGGAACAACATATAACAATTTCGGTAAGTCCTCATATGCATATTTCGAAATTGGTCCAGATCTGAATAAACCTTATGTTCAAGTTGTTAAACAGCAAGTTAAGATGTACCAAGATGATCTACACGAAATTCTAGTCAAGTTACATATAAAGTTCATTTAATGCGGAGCTACGGCCTAGAAGATATGAGCAAAACAAGTTAAACATGGCATTGATGCAAAATGCATACAAACAACAAGAAAACACCTCAAAACAAAGATGCAACATGATAATATGAAACTACATGCAAAATCAAGCAAGTTTCATATAGAGCACACTCAAAACGGAGCAACGGTTCAACACACACACACTATACAAGTCATAGCAACAATCTGTCCATAACAGCAACTAGGCATCTTACAAGCATCAAAACAACAAGCTACAGCACCCCAACATAATAACAAAAGGCATCGGCATGAATTACAGGTAAAGGACAACAAAACATGAACACTGAGCTATCTCTAGAAACAACTAGAACATGCTCAAAAGGACATGGGAAGATTGCAAATAATAACAGTTTCAGGCTTAGCAGAAAATAACATCAGGTTGCAATGTTTAGAGCTGTGAAACGACATGTTACAGGAATTCATCATGGCAAACAAAGACGTGGTATGAATCTACTAATTGCATAGCTCAAAAGTCCCTTACTGACCATGAGCCAAAAAGGCACAGAAAATATGATGGCACCCATGTAAACATGGCAAGTTATATGACAGATTCATACATGGCAGGAACAATAATAAGTAGGCATGTTCGTGAGCTCGAACCACTCACCACAGAGCAATACATGGCATGGAAAGGCAACCAACAGTAATGGATCAATAGGAAAACACATGGAAACAACTGAACTTAATGTTAACAGGCTGACAGCAACATTATGAAGCAACTTTGGAGCAAGATATTAACAATCTACAGCAAGCTATAAATGCTACCAGGGGCATGGATGGATAGAGCATGACATGTAGATCAAAACATGTTTATAGGACATCTCCAGATTATGCATAGAATGATTAGTAGCAACATGTTAACATAGCAACAAAATATAACAGAATCTGTCAGGAAAACAGCAACAGCAAGTACACTACTTAACAAGCTCGATTCACTCACCACAAGTCATTGCATGACAAGATAAGCATAGCATCATTAAGAAGACATGTTTATGTAACCAACCAAGGCAAGAACAAGTCCATAGCATGCAAGGATCAACTATAGCAAGCTTGGCCAAATTGAATAACAAGTAAACAATCTGCCAGGAAACATTTTGAAGCAAAAGTAGAGCACTCAAATGACATGCTAGACTACTCCATAATTGCAAACAAGGGCATGAATGGATAGACAACAACCATATGTTCAAAACACCCTTACTGAAGTATCTCAAAATATGCATGGATCTCTCTGTAGTATCAAGTTTACATGGCATCAAAATAACAACAGAACAGGGACTAAAATCAGCAATATCACAAAGCCTAGTTTGCATGCTTGTGCTAGTCACCACATTGATCACAAAAATACATGGCATACACCCCTGGAAAGATGGCATGGCATAGATCAACATACATGTAGACATCAACCTCATAGGATGCACACATCAACCATGGCAAAAATGACAAATGAGCAAGTTATAACAGTTTCAGCAGATTAACATCAACATGCACTCTTCCAACAGCATTTCGGGCGTCAAGATGAAATCAAATGAAAATGATGCAATGTAATGAAATGAAGTACTCGTCGAGACGAACAATTCGACATATCATACGCACGAAACGGAGCTACGGATGCAGAGATACAACAGGTCAAACATGGCATGATTATGCAAACATTTCAGGACAGGCAATTTCGGGGACAAAGTCAACCTGCGGGCATGGATCCCGAGGATCATCGGAGAAGGTCACCGGAGAGGGCGGGGCAGCACCGGCGAGGCAGATTCGGGGCAGATCCCACCAGAACCCACCGGATCCGGGCCGGAAGGGACCGGCGCGGGGCAGAGGGAGCACGGGCGGCGCGACGAGGGGCGGAGGAACCTCGGCCTCCGGCGAGGCGGCGCACTCCGGCGGCCGGAGTTGCAGGCGCCGCGGGATGGGGCGGAGGACGGGCGCAGCGACGAAGGCCCTGCGGGCGGTGGAGGCCGTCGGCGGGGCGCGACAGATAGAGGCGAGGTCGGCGGCGAGGCGCGGAGGCGGCGGCCGGCGACGGGCGGCGGCGGCGGGGCGCGGGCCACCGGCGTGGAGGGCAGAGGCGAGCGGGACGATGCGGGCGGCGGCGCGGGCTCCCTCGGGCCCGGCGCGGCCCGGGGCGGGTCCGATCTGGGCCCTCACGGGCCCCGGCGGTGGGGAGGAGAGAGTGAGGCGCGGCGGCGACGTGGCGGCGCGGGATAGGTTGAGGGCGGCAGCGGAGGTGACGTGGCAGGCCGCCATTGGTCGGAGTGATGTGTCCGGCGGACACGTCCGGCGCGGACGGACGTGTCCGGCGGCGCGAGGAGGAAGACGCTAGGGTTTAGACCGGGATTTCGGGGAGGAAGACATATTTATAGGTAGAGGGAGCTAGGAGAGTCCAAATGAGGAGCGGTTTACGGCCACGCGATCGTGATCGAACGACCGAGAGCATGGAGGGGAGTTTGCTGGGTTTTGGGCCACTTTGTAAGGGGTGTTGGGCTGCAACAAAAGTGGCCTTTGCGGTTACCCGGTTAACCGTTGGAGTATCAAACGACCTCCGAATGGCACGAAAGTTGACAGGCGGTCTACCGGTGCTATACCAAGGCCGCTTGACAAACCTCGGGCCATTCCGAGAAAGTTTAACACCCGCACATGAGAAGAGGTAAAAGGGGGCGCCGGATGACATAGGAGTGCCGGATTGCAAAACGGACAACGGGGAAAAAGCTCGGATGCATGAGACGAACACGTATGCAAAATGAAATGCACATGATGACATGATATGAAATGCATAAGATGACATGGCAAAGTGCAACACGCAAGCAAATGACATGGCAACAACAGCGAATAACTGGCAGACACCTAGCGCATCGAATCTGGGGCGTTACATCGGGCGCCATTAATGGAGGCATTGGGAGGGAGGTGCACTTTGGATAGAGGTCAAAGGGTTCTCCTCCCGATGAGCACGTGTAGGGGTCTGATTGCACGCCACCCGTACTGAAATAGCTACCCCGCGCGACACCGCCTAGCCAATTAAAAAGGGACGCTTGGCGGCACGTAATTGGTAAGTAGAACACCCACAGTTTGAATAATAGTTGTGTTTCCGATTTGTAATGTGACAACACTTGTTCAAAACTGATTTTGTTGATTTTTAATGTGTGCACCTTCGCAAATTGGACAAAAAAATTACCACAACATGTTGGTGCCAATGTCATGACACCATCACAAGTTTCATGATTTTCACACGTGTTTTGGATTTACACGAATTAAAAAACGAAGTTTCTCAATCTTTTCGGTCGAGCCACGATGCCCAGATGTTTGAATTTCATTCTCATTTCTTGCATGGGACCTAGAAATTCACCCAAGGAAACACATGTGATTTTTCAACCAACTTTGGTACACTGGAGCATGTGCTTGTAGTTCAAATTTGAATTATGCACATTAAATGCCTAGAAATTCAATTAATGTACAAAAACGGCCGAACGAACCCGGAATAATTCCAAATTTTAGCACAATACTTCTATTTTGTCTAATCTACCCCTGTAAACAAATTAAGGCGGGAGAAGGTAGTACGTGTACGTACATCGTTTCGCACACGAAGGTGACACATTCCCTCGCGGAACCACGAGCCTTCTTAAGAGAAGCTCCAGTTTGCAAGCAGCTTGTACCAAAGCTTGTCACAATTCGGCCAAAAAAATTACCGCTACATGTTGGTGCCATGTCATGACACTATGCCAAGTTTCATGATTTTCAGGCATGTTTTGACATGAATTAAAAAACCAAGTTTTTCAATCTTTCCGGCCGAGCCACGATGCCCAGATGTTTGAATTTCATTCCCATTTCTTGCATGGGACCTATAAATTCACCCAAGGACACACATGTGATTTTACAACCAACTTTGGTGCACTGGAGCATGTGCTTGTAGTTCAAATTTTAATTATGCACATTAAATGCCCCGAAATTCAAATAATGTATAAAAAAGGCCAAACGAACCCGGAATTAATGTATACAAAAATGAAATACATTCATGGAAAACATGATGCCTGGCGTGGTGCCATGGTTTGGCGTCACCATGCCCTGGTAAAAATTTGATACTGTTTTCCTTATGTCGTCATGCACGCCTATCATAAATCGGACCATCACCGAGGAAGTTCCATGGCTTCGAGGGGGAAATCACCAAGGTTGAAGGGGGATCCAAATTTCCTTTGTCCTTTGTCCATGAGTTTTTTTTCGACGATAAACATACACCCTGCAAATCACCACGTTCAAATTTGACACTTTCCCGTGTTCATTTACCATATTTAGGGGATTATTTGCATTCTCTAGGCATTAATGCACATAATTCAAATTCGAATAATCGGTGCATGAATAGGTGCACAAAAACGGTTTGGAAAACCATCCTCGTGCCGTTTAGTAAATTCTCATGCCTTTTACAAGGAATGGACAGATATTTCGAGGAAATGTGTGGCAATAGTCAACCATAAATGCGTCGTTTACTGGGTAACAACTATTCAAAATATGAAATAAATGCTTGAAAAACATGATGCCTAGCGTGGTGCCATGGTATGGCCTCACCATGCCCTGGTAAAAATTTGAGAATGTTATCCTTATGTCGTCATGCACGCCTTCCATAACTCGAACCATCACCGAGGAAGTTCCATGGTTTCGAGGGGGAAATCACCAAGATTGAAGGGGGATCCAAATTTCCTTTGTCCTTTGTCCATGAATTTTTTTCTACGATGAACATACACCCTGCAAATCACCACGTTCAAATTTGACACTTTTCCGTGTTCATTTACCACATTTAGGGGATTACTTGCATTCTCTAGGCATTAATGCACATAATTCAAATTCGAACAATCAGTGCATGAAAGTTGCACAAGAACGGTCTGGAAAACCATCCTCGTGCCATTAGTAGATTCTCATGCCTTTTACAAGGAATGGACAGATATTTTGAGGAAATGTGTGGCAATATATAGTGAACCATAAACACGTTGTTTATTGGGTATACAAATAATGAAATAAATGCTTTAAAAACATGACGCCTCGCGTGGTGCCATGGTATGGCCTCACCATGCCCTGGTAAAAATTTGAGAATGTTATCCTTATGTCATCATGCACGCCTTTCATAAATCGAACCATCACCGAGGAAGTTTCATGGTTTCGAGAGGTAAATCACCAAGATTGAAGGGGATCCAAATTTCCTTTGTTCTTTGTCCATGAGTTTTTTCTAAGATGTACATACACCCTGCAAATCACCACGTTCAAATTTGTCACTCTTCCGAGTTCATTTACCATATTTAGGGGACTGTGTGCATTTTCTAGGCATTATTGCACATAATTCAAGTTCAAACAATCGATGCATGAAAGGGTGAGGTTTGGAAAACGATGCTCGTGCCATTTAGTAAATTCTCATGCCTTTTACAAGGAATGGATAGATATTTCGATGAAATGTGTGGCAATAGTCAACCACAAACGTTTGTTTATTGGGTTTTCAACTACAGAAAAAATGAAATAAATGATTGAAAAACATGATGCCTAGCATGCTGCCATGGTATGCCCTCACTATGCCCTGGTGAAAATTTGAGAAGGTTTGGCTTATGTCGTCATGCACGCCCTTCATAAATCGAACGATCGCCGTGGAAGTTCCATGCTTTCAAGAGGGAAATCACCATGATTGAAGGGGAATCCAAATTTCCTTTGTTTTTCGTCCTGGAGTTTTTTTCTATGAAGAACATACACCCTGCAAATCACCGTGTTCAAATTTGGCATTTTACTAAGCTCATTTACCATATTTAAGGGATTTTGTGCATTTTTTAGGTATTTGGCGCATATAAATCCAATCCAGCTACAGCTGCACGGATGTGATGTGAGGGACGTGGATTGCCGTTCGATTGCGGCGCATCCTATGGTGCACACACGCGATCCGCGTGGCTGGGGTTCCGGCCAATCATAACGTGCAACACACAATAGCCTCAGCGCACACTATTGCCCGAAGCGATCGAGATGAACCGTGTGCGACAATGAACTAGCAAAATTGTAAGGGAAGCCAAATTTCCTTGGTCATTTGTCGTTGAGCTCTTAAAAACCACCGCACTGTATGGCTGCCTGGCCCCTCCGTCCTAGAGCTCTCTCCAAGCGTCATTCATGGCACCGCGGCACATAGTAACCCGTAAGGAAGCGATTGCATCCCGGCGCACCGCGTTCCTCGCCTCCCGCGACCACACACATGGTAAGGAAGCGACGACATCCCGCCGCGCCGAGTTCATCGCCGCCGGCGGCCACACAGTTATGTGGGCGGACTTTGAGGCTGCCATGGCCGAATGGGCGGTGGATCTAGAGGTGGCTAAAGCTGCACATGAGGATTGGAAAAGGCAGAAAGCAGTCAAGAAAAGAGAGTCCCGCCACCGCAAGAAAGAAGAGGCTGCACGCCATGATGACGAGAACTTGGCGGAGATTGAAGCACGGTTGGCTGCCGCATACAAGGACGAGAAGGAGAACGCCGGCATCTGGCTAGCATGCCCTGATGGCAGCATGTGAGAAGTAGTTTAAGTTTGTAGTATTAGAGCAAATTACCAGTAGTACTTTAAGTTTGTAGTATTAACATACAATGAGCATCCTTTGAGGGCTTTGAGCATCGATTAGCATGTGTGACCATGTGCGCTTTTTTGCGTTAATCATTAGAAGATCACAAAACACATTGTTTCTATGTTGTAACCATGTGCGTTTTTTGCTTGACCGAAAAAATCAACTACACGTGTACATTTTTTTGGAGACAGGAACTGCCAATTTTCTGTTTTTTCGCACATGAGTATTTTACGTGCTTCGTCTATGTTGTGTGTTTCCCCCGCCGAAGTTTCAAGTTTCACATCAAAATTTTCATTAGGCACGTGATTTCAGAATTTATTCCTCCAACCACATCCCCACCCATCAAATTTCCTCAGTATCTCCCCCATCTCCCCCTCCCCCCACGCCCCCCGCGCCTACCCCTACCGGCAGCTCAAACCACCGCCGCCGCAACCACAACTTCAACCACATCTACGTTCTGCTCGGATCCAGTCAGGTAACCCACCCATCTCTATCACGGCCCTGACCTGTTTTCTTAAATGGCGCATGCGAAACATCTTCATGCCTCCAAATCCCCACCGTCCCTACCTCCAGAGCATCGCCACACAAGCCCAACTGCATATCACATGGAGGTCGAGGAGATGATGGCGGTCCATGGCGCGATGGCCGCTGTGTGTGCTGAACCGGAGGAACACCTCACCTCCACCGCCGCCGACATGGTGCAGGCTCTAGCCCAGAAGAAGTGCCCCGACGACTACCCCCCAGGACTTAACAGGTATGATCTGATCAGCTAAATCTTACCAGTACCACTTGCAATGGCTATGTTTTGTATGGTTGATGTATTAAGCATGTTCATGCCTTGTTTATTTCAGTACTGCACACTGTGTGATGTTCAAGTATTAACTGTTCAGTTCAATTTCACCAATAGCACAAACAAACTTTGCTACCATGCTACTCTTCGCAATGAAGATATATTAGAGATGCTGCCCATTTGCTATTTTTGATGGATGCTAACCCTGTTGTACTTAACATGCCTATCCATGTACTTACGCAGGGACATAACGGGCGATGCTGTTGTTTGCTGTCGAGGTTAGCTGTATCCCATGTCTTACAGTATTTTACATCATTTGTGCAATTGCAGTTTGGCTTCTAACATTTATTTTCTTCTTGTAGGTACACATGTCGGGGCACTGATCCATGCTTTGACCCGGAGGAAGAGCATGCCTCCGCCACCGCTGACTTTGGGCGGGCTCTGGCCAAGATGAAGTGCCCCAGCAACTACCTCTCAGGACATACCAAGTATGAACTCACCAGTTCAATCTTACCAATACCAGTTGCAATTAATGGCTATGTTTTGTACGGTCGATGTCTTAAGCATCTTGTAGTAAACATGCCTAACATGTTTTAGCTAGTTCCTCAACCTTTTTATAGACAACTGGGCCATTATCTGCTCTAGCAACACCTGCCTTGTGATGTTTAACTCTGCCAATTGCATTTTTATCAGTACCGGTTTCAATGGCCATTAAGCCTGTTGCAATTAATAGTTGTATCCATTTTTAAACAGTTGTTTTTCAATGGCTACAAACTTACAATACATGAATTAGGATGCTGTTAAGCCTGTTGCAATTAACAATTGTATCCATTTTTTAAGCCGTCCCTTTGCTACTGTGCTACTCTTTCGCAATGAAGATATCACAACAGATGCTGCCATTTTATTACCATTTGCTATTTTTGGTGGATGTTAACCCTGTTGTAGTTAACATTGGCTTTCCATGTACTTACATAGGGCTACAATGGGGGATGCTTTTGTTTGCCGTCGAGGTTAGTTGCATCCCATGTCTTATACACCATCTATTCCTAAATTTAAGTATTTTTAGATATTCCAATATATACTACATAAGGAGCAAAATGAGTGAATCTAGATTCTAATCTAAACTATATCTATAATTCTATATACATCCGTATGTAGTTCATATTGAAATCTCTAAAAATACTTGTACTTAGGAATGTAGGTAGTTGTATTTTACATCATTTGTGCAATCTCATTTAGCTTCTAACATTTACTAGTTGCTTGTAGGTACGTATATGAGCAGTACTAATCCACGCTACGATCCCTTTTGCGTATGGGGCAATGAGATATTCATGAACAAGCGTCAAGTGAGGAAACTAAGAAATATTGTTAGGCGAAAGAAACAGGTGATAGGAATTAAGCTCTTTATTTACACTTTGTCCAAGACATCAGTGAACTTCAGGATGGTAAGTAATCTACTGCCTTTCCCCCTGCCCACAACAAGTTACTCTATTAGACCTCATGATCTGATATTTTTCTCTTTTCAGTGGTTTCCGATGCTATTTACTGATGATTACCATGCAAACTACCTGACCGGAGTGGAGGCAACTAAGGTTAAAGTATATAATTCATGCTACCATGATAATGCTCTAGAAGTCTTCCTGAAGGCGGTGAAGGATGAGCGGGCGATCGTCACAAGGGATTGGACAAAATTTGCTCGTGCCTATGGCATGCAGGAAGGCACATTGTGGGCATTCCGCTTCTTCAACGTCATCGGCAGTCAAAATGATTTACACTTGTCTCTTCACCTTTACCGCCTGTAAATATTGTGGTTCGTCATAGGTAAGTGTTGTCTAATCCTGTAATTACTGAACATATTGTACTGGAAATTTTATTTATGGATTCGTTGTTGAACCATTGTGCTGAGAATTTGAATTGCACGTTTCATATTTCAAAACTTCCAATTCGAATAATAAATTACAGCCAAAAAAATTCTACAGGAGCGAATAAAATAATGTGCACACAGTTAGAAAGAAAACATCATGTGCGATGAAAAAAGAAAACAGATAGTTCTTTGACGTGAAACATTTGCGATGCCCTTCGGACGCACACACAGTTTCGTCTCATATGCGTGTGTGATTCATGGTAATACGGCAAACATTTCAAACCAGTGTGCGTGTTTGATAGGAATACCAATCGCACACAGTTATGAAAATGTACACGTTGGTGTTAGTAGAGGCACCACACACATTTTACATTCTTGAACTGTGTGTGATAACATACCTATCACAAACATATCGGCATATTAAATATTGATGTCCACCTTTTTCACACGACTATAGCGGCCTAATCGTTTGGGATGTACATAAGAACGGAAACGTACTCCTTGGATTGACTGTGTGTGATATACATACAAATGGAAATGTTTTTCTGGGATTCACCATGTGGGATGTACATACGAACGGAAACAATTGGGTTCCCATGCCATGCCCGATCGCACACGAGCCAGCTTGTGTGCCAGGAGGGCCTATCCCCGACGGTTTTTGGGTTGTGTCGGAAGGACCCCCCTATCGCCCACACTCACTTGGTGACAGTTCCAAATGTCGTCGCAGAATGGGGTTTAAAACTGTTTGTATAGCACCGACGCGTACCATTGATGTTCCACTTCCAGGCTACGCGGGTAATCTTTATGAAGATTACTACGGAGACTGAGACGATTGAGCTAGATCATGTCACTAGTAGTATTGTAGTAGTTGTATTTCCATAGTCCTGCGTATCTTGTGGAATATGACTTAGTATGTACGAAATTCCGGAGGCGTAGAAAAATAATGTATAGGAGCTTGGAATGCCTCTGATGGATGTAATGTTCTTTCACTGCAGTTGTACTTTATCTTGGGCTTGTAATTACATTATTGGAAGCTGACAAGGTCACTTACGCTACCTAGCATCTTGAAGGATACTACTTGGGCAGATTTCAGTGAGGCTTTTCGTGAGCACGACATTCCAGAAGGTCTTATGGATCTCAAGAGGGAGTAGTTCTGTAACTTCACCCAGGGCAGGCTAACTGTGGATGCATATAGCAGAGAGTTCTGAAATCTAGCACGCTATGCACCTGAAGAAGTGTCCACCGATGCCAAGAAGCAGGCGAGGTTCCGCAAGGGACTCAACCCCAAGCTTCGCCGTGATCTTCGACTGCACGAATGCACCTCCTTCCAGAAGCTAGTGAACAAGGCTATCAGTGCTGAGACATGTCATACTGACTTTGAAGCTACACGTAAGCACACCCGTGACACTAGTTCCTCGTCCGATTCTGGCTCTTAGAAGCGTCGGGTGTGGCTGCCAAACACAACTCTGCCACCCATGTTCAATCCGAGACCATCCTATTAGGCGCCTCGTCCAACCCAGCAGTATGCACCGCCTAAGACTTATGGTGGATCAGCCGCCAATGCTCCTCCACGCACCAACACTACGAAATGCTTCAAATGTGGAGAACCGGGTCACTACATGCAAGAGTGTCCCCAAAACAACAACCCCAACCAGTCCGGAAAGGCTGTTGGCCGTGGCAAGCCAACAGGTAAGGTGTATTATGCCAAGCCAGCCACCACTGCACATGGCCATGTGAACTGTGTCTCAGCTAAAGAGGCTCAAGATGATCCCAACATCGTTCTTGGTACTCTCCTTGTTAATTGCCATCCGGCATCTGTTCTTTTCGATACTGGAGCATCTCAAACATTTATATCTGAGAGCTATGCTCATTTGCACAACACCTAATTTTGTGATATGCCCACTTCCATGGTAATTCAAACCACGGGATCCAAATGGCAAACTTCTAGAGTAAGACATGGGAATTAAATTCATGTCGATAGACTTGTTTTCCTTGCATCTTTGATAGCTCTCAAATCCTCGGACATAAATATCATCTTGGGTATGGACTGGAAGACAGCCCATCATGCAAAGATTGATTGTTATTCTAGGACTGTTCAACTTACACACCCATCGGGCAAGGGAGTCAATGTCTTGACCCGAGTGTCTGAGCGTCAGCTCTACTCTCTTAATGCCAGTCCTCTGCCAGACCTCAAAGATGTCCCGGTAGTGCGTGATTTCCCGGATGTCTTTCCAGAAGAACTGCGAGGTGTTCCATTTGATAGGGATGTCGATTTCGTGATAGATCTTGTTCCAGGAACTGTCCCAATCTCTAGGAGACCCTATAAGATTGCACCCCTAGAACTAGAACTCAAGGAACAACTCGATGAGTCCTTGAAAAAGGGTTTCATCCGTCCTAGTTCTTCTCCATGGGCTTGTCCCATCCTCTTCGTCAAGAAGAAGGATGGTATTGATCAGATGGTTGTAGATTATCGACCCGTTAATTTTGTCACCATAAAGAACAAGTATCCGCTCCCCAGGATCAACGATCTGTATGACTAGCTCGCCGGATCCTCAGTCTTTTCTAAGATGGATTTGAGGTTGGGCTACCATCAAATCAAAATATAGAATGGGGACATTCCCAAAACGACCTTTGTTACTCGCTATGGCCAATACGAGTACACCGTCATGTCCTTCAGTTTAACCAATGGCCCAGCCACCTTCTCTCAGTTAATGAACTCGATCTTCATGGAGTACATGGACAAATTCGTCGTGGTTTACCTCAATGATATACTCATCTACTCCAAGAATGAGGAAGAACATGCCGAGCATCTAAGGCTAGTATTGACGAAACTTCAGGAGCATCGCCTTTATGCCAAATTCTCGAAATGTGAATTCTGGTTTCCAGAAGTGACCTACCTAGGCCATGTAATCTCTGGTAAGAGTATGGCTATCAATCCCAAGCGAGTTCAGGCCGTTCTTAACTGGACTCCGCATGAATCGGTCAAGCAAGTTCGTAGTTTCCTTGGCTTAGCGAGCTACTGCCGCTGCTTTGTCGAGAACTTCTCCAAGGTTGCTAAACCTCTAACTGAACTCCTTAAGAAAGATAAAAAGTTCGAGTGGACCCCACAATGCGAGTACAGTTTTGAGGAACTGAAAATACGCCTGACATCTGCTCCTGTACTGGTACCACCAGATTTCTCCAAGGACTTTGTTCTCTATTGCGACGCCTCGCGACAAGGACTAGGTTGCATACTCATGCAAGATCGTCATGTAATTGCCTATGCTTCACGGCAGTTGCATCCACATGAGGGAAACTATACTACACATGATCTAGAGCTTGAAGATGTGGTCCATGCACTCAAAACCTAGCAACATTACCTTCTCGGTAATCATTGCGAAATCTTCACCGATCACCAAAGTCCAAAATACATACTCACCCAACTGGATTTAAATCTCAGGAAAAGACGTTGGGTTGAGTTCATCACAGATTACGAATTAGGAGTAACTTACACCCCGGGAAAAGCAAATGTCATGGCTGATACACTAAGTCGTAAATCTTATTGTAACAACCCGATGTTACAACAAATTCAACCAATTCTCCATGAGGAATTTCAGAAGCTTAACCTTCACAATGTTCCTCAAGGATTCTTATCCACCTTGGTGGCGAAACCTACCCTTTCGGATCAGATAATCAAAGCTCAGAAGGTAGATCTGGGAATCTCCCGTATCAAGAGAAACATCAAGAAAGGAATTGTGGATTGTTTCTCCATTGATGATCAAAGTGTCTAGTAGTTAGTTAACCGCTTAGTGGTTCCCAAGGTACGAAATCTGAGGCAATTGATCCTTAAGGAAGCTCATGAATCGCCTCTCACAATTCATCCCGGTAGTACCAAAGTGTATGAGGACATACGCCAGAGGTTCTGGTGGACTAGGATGAAGAGAGAAATTGCTCAATATATTGTCAGTTGCGGCGTCTGTCGTCGTGTTAAACTAGAGCATCAACGGCCAGCTGGCACCCTTCAACCTTTAGCTATTCCTGAATGGAAATGGGATACAATTGGTATGGATTTCATCAACGGTTTTCCCAAGACCAAGAGAGGGAATAATGCTATCTTCGTCGTCATCGATCGTCCTTCCAAAGTAGCCCATTTCCTGCCTGTTTGGGAGAGTATAACCACTAGCCAGCTGGTAGATTTGTATATCTCTCGAATAGTCTCTCTTCATGGTGTTCCATCGGAGATAAACTCAGATCGTGGAAGTCTCTTCACCTCTCGATTTTGGGAAAGTTTCCAAAATGCTATGGGAACTCGTCTCTCCTTTAGCACCACCTTCCACCCTCAATTAAGTGGTCAAGTAGAAAGCATCAATCAAATTCTAGAAGATATGCTCCGAGCTTCTGTTATCTCATTCGGAATGGATTGGGAGAAATGCCTTCCATTTGCCAATTTTGCTTATAACAATAGCTATCAATCTAGCTTGGGAAAAGCTCCTTTTGAAGTTCTCTATGGATGAAGGTGTCGAACGCCTCTTAATTGCTCAGAAACCGGGGAAAGACAATTCTTTGGCCCGGATATGATCCAGGAAGCAGAAGAGCAAGTTCGCATTGTTTGTGAAAAGTGGAAAACAGCCCAATCTCATTAAAAGAGCCAATATGATCATAAACAAAAGGCCATGACTTGTGAAGTTGATGAGAAGGCTTACCTTCGGGTTATTCCACTGAAGGGAACCCATTGCTTTGACATCAAAGGAAAATTGGCTCCTCGCTACATTGGTTCCTTTCGCATTCTTGCCAAACGAGGAGAAGTTGCCTACCAATTGGAACTGCCTGCGCATATTTCCAGAGTTCATGATGTCTTCCACGTTTCTCAATCAGGCGTTGCCTCTCGGATCCTATCCGTGGAGTGGACCATGAAACACTTGATCTCCAAGATAATCTCACATATCAGGAATATCCCGTTTGTATCCTTGATCAAGCCGAGCGTACCACTCGACGCCATAACATCAAGTTTCTCAAGGTTCAATGGTCACACCATTCCGAGAAAGAATCCACTTGGGAAAGGGAGGATCGTCTTCGACTTGAGTACCCCACTTTCTTTCCGGCGGATCCTAAATCTCGGGATGATATTTTTCTGAGTGGGGGTGAGTTGTCACAACCCTAGTCAGTGCATGCATTAGAGTGATTGCATCATGTTTACTTTTCCTAGAAAGTTGAAATGGGGATGGCAGAAACCCCTAGCACCACCTAACTTAACTAGGGTTACTAAAATACTTTTTCAATGAACCTGAAATGCCCTTCAAAAATGTTCATCATCTTTGCCTTGGTTTAGAACCTCTGACAAAAATGGTGCAAACATTTCTAGGACATCATTGGGTCACTGAATTAAATCATATTCTATTTGCATTTGGGCATTTAAATGCTATATAATATTTTAAATGTCCACATAATCATGAACTAAAATGTTTACTTTTGGAAATATTTCAAACAATGGCCTTGAGCAGTTTCAGGATTTTTGAGATAGTTTTGGTATTTTTAATAAAGCCACAAAGTTACAAAATGAAATAGAAAACAGAAATAAAAAGGAAAGCACTAACCTGGCCATCCTCACTTGGCAGCCCACCTGTCGGCCCAGCACTGTGCTGGCCCATGGCCAGTTAGTTGCTTCCTCTTGCCAGACAGGCAGAGAGGTGAGTGCCAGCGCGCCCGAGCTTTCCACGCCTCCTCCTGCTTGCCGCCGAGCTGCTAGACGCGTGGATGAACTCCAGCTCGTCGCCCCGACCTCCCCGAAACCTCATTCGCCCCCTGCGCCTCTCTCTCGCTCTCTTCCTGCCATGGCCGACGCCACCGGAGCCGCACTGCCGTCATGACCACAGCCACCGTTGCCTCCTCGTCGCCCCGCTATGTCCAGAAGCTTCGCCACCCTTCGCTTCGTCGAGCAGATCAAACCTCGAGCGCTCGTTCGCCCCGAAGCCACTTCACCAACCTCGCTCCGCCTCGCCGTCGTCAGAGATCCACTTCGCCGCCGCGCTCGCTGCAGCTCGTCCCCGACCTTGCTACCTAGCTCGCCGTTACCGCTATGAGCTGCTGCCTCTTCTCCCCCTCTCCGTTCTCGCTGTCATCCAGCGTAGCGACCGCACCAAGCATAGCCGCACCACTTAGGCCTTGTAGGAGCTAGCCCCGCCTCCACGTGCACCGTAGCATCGAGCTCGAGCTTGCCCGAGCTCCGGCATCCGCCAAGCTCGTTGCTGGCATCGTTTCCGATGACCCCGAGCTCCACCACCACCACCACTCGACGCGGCTCAATCCCCGCTACATGTAGGTGGCCTCCGCCGCCCATTTGGTCACCGGAGTGCGAACCCCGCACCCTCCGCCCTGTCTGGTCGTCGCTGGCGGATAAACGCCGGTGATTTGAGCCAGTTTGATCAGGGATTTTACCGCCCTGGGTCACTGACATGTGGGCCCTGCCCTTTGGTCAAACCTAATTTAGTAATTAAACTAACCATAATTAGTTAGTTAACTAACTATGACACTGACTAGTGGGTCGCACGGGTTAGGTTTGACCTGGACTGCACAGTTTACCTGCTGACGCAGTGCCGACGCAATGCCTATGCAGGAATTACCTTTTCTGGATTTATTCTTATTCAAGAAATTCCAGAAAATAGTGCTAACTTCTAAAAATCATAGAAATTAATCTGTAACTCCAAATGCAAAGATTTATATATGAAAAATGATCAAAAAATCCAATCTATCCATCTGTACTGGCTCCATGCATGTTTAGCAACTTAACCTTGCTGTTTAGTGCAAAGCATGATAAAGCACTATTTAAATTCATAAGATGGGTTTGGGGTTGAACCTTTGGTTCAAAATGGCTCAAACCCATCTGGTTGAAGTTGCATTAGCCCAACACACTCATATTGCCATGTCATATGCATGCATCATATTGTTGCATATTATCGTGTATTGATTGTGTTACTAGCATGATTCTCTGTGGTAGGTTCTGTTCCGAAGGATTACCGTGATTATCCAACTGAAGGATAGTACCTGTCTACCGATCTGCCAGGCAAGCAACCACCATTTGGTCATATCGATAAAATCCCATGTTCTTGCTCCTACTCTCATTTACTGCATTTAAGACAACAACGTTTCAATTTGCTGTGTGTTGCGGTAGTTGAACCCAATTCCTCTGCATGACCTCTCATTACCACCGTAACTAGATGAAACCCACCAGCATGTGTAGGAGTTGACTGAGCCATGTTTGTGTTTCCTACCTTGCTATGCCTGCTATGCTTAGAGCCGTGTCAGGTCCGGTTCATCTTGGTGATGGGCTAGAGTGAAATGATTATGTCGGTGATTAGAGTGAAGTGTTGAACACGATTTGGTAAAGGTATCGATGAGAGGCCATGTAGGAGTACATGGTAGGTTGTTTCATTGGATCCATCCCTAAGAACTGAGATCTGTATGTGTGATTTAAGATTCAGCTACTACCATGCATTGGGCCCGAAATCAATGGACCCTCTCGGCTTATTAACCGCCCTTGTCCTCTGTCCAGGAGTTGCAAGTAGTTTCTGGTGTTTGTAGTGTACTAGAGGCCGTGCGCGGCACTGACTCTCGGGGTGGGCTGTGATATGGTAGGTACGTGGCATGGTGTACCGGGCGCCTGTTTGGTATCTCGGGAACGCTGCACACATCGTTCGGGGCCGTATGTGGAAACCTCGGCCGGACTCCCTTCGGATGGAACCTGGATAGGCGATAAACCTGGACTAGAGACTTTAGTCTTTAGTCAGGCCGTGGCCGACACCCTTGTTGGGCTTCCACTTGAAGGTTGCCGAGTACATGTCGTGTAAACGGCGATAAGTGGTGGAAGCGTGTGTGAAGAAGTACACCCCTGCAGGGTTAACATCATCTATTCGAATAGCCGCGTCCGCGATAAAGGACTACTTGGTTGCCTATACAGTTCATAGACAAGTAAATGGAAACTACTAAAAGCGTCAAGACAAGTGTGAGTGCCGTGGATGGCCCTTCCGTAGGATGACGGGAGAGGATCCGTGGTAGTGTATTGTTGTGGTGAGTAGTGGACTTGTGTGCGCAAAAGATTTACAAGTTGCTCTCTCGTAAGATAGTTTAGCCAAGAGTCAAAGCCGGCTTGCTGCAATAACTCCACTATTGCAATGCCCCGAGATCGATGCGCCAGGTGTCTTCCAGTTTTTCGCTGTTGTTGCCATAGCATTCACTTGCGTGTTGCACTTTTCCATGTCATCATGTGCATCTCATCTGCATGTTTTTCAAAACTTACATCCGTTTGGATTCTCCCAGTTCTCTCTGTTGTCCGTTCCGACCCCTTTTCACACTCACACGCGCCCGCAGCACCTCCGAATATTATTTTATAAGTGTCATAAAAATGTTCTCGGAATGGGATGTAAGTTGGCGTGCGGTCTTATTATTGTGTAGGTAGACCTCCTGTCTCGTTTCGTCGCATTCGGAGCTCGTTTCTTAGCCCAACTATTAAACATACAACCGCAATATAGCCGGTGTAATCGTCGGTAGTTTCGGTCTCCGAAACTGCCGTCGGGCCACTCTCCTTCCTTCTCTTCTCAGCCCAATGCCTCTACACAACCCACTTATGGCCCAACTACCCCTTCCTCCGCTCAGAGCTGCACGATCAAGATTGTACGGTCCAAAACAGACAAAACCCCCTAACCCCTAGCTATTTAAACCCCTCCTTCCATTTTGGGCATCCCCTAGCCTAACCCTACCCTCCACCTACCTCCTGCCGCAACCTCCACCCTCCTCCTCATGTTCTGCACTGCTCCAGTCGCCCCCTACCACTTGGCACCGCCACCACGGCCCGGACCAACCGGGAGCTGCCACGTCACCCAGCGCCGCCGCTCCCCTCCATTCCCGCGTGGCCACGTCGCCCCCTGTCCAGCCCTACCGCCGCAGCCCACCAGGACCCAGATCGGGCCCTGGGAAGCCCATCTGGGCCCCGAGCCGCCCAGCTCCTGTGCCCGAGCGCTCCCCTGCTCGCCCGACCATCCCGCCGACCTCGTCCGCTGTCGACCCCGTCATCGGCACCCTCCGGCGACCTCGCCCTCGCTGGATCCACCGCCTCCGGTCTCCTCCACCTCGCCCTCAACCCCGGATCCAGCTGCCCCCTCCATCCATGGCCTGCCGGACCAATGCCGGCACCCCTCTCCTCACAGCAGTGCTGCCGCCCGAAGCTCCCGCGTCGACCTCGCCCCTTCACCGGATCCGGTTGAGCTGGACCCGAATCCGCCGCCTCCACCCTCTCCAGCGCCGTCCCCGACACCACGCTCGCGGGAGCCATGCTCCCAGCCCCCGCCGGTGCATCCTCCCTTGCCCGTACGTGCATGCGAGCGCACGACGCCGCCGGCCTCGTGGGCCCCGTAGTGGGCCAGTTGCTTCGGCCCTGCGCCCCGACCGGCCTAGCGACCCCAGCCAGCATGCTTCCTTCCAGATCCGAGCCGGCCCAGTCAAGCCCAATGTGAGCAGCTCCACAATCTCCAGTTTCGGCCCATCATGTTTTTTTTCTTCAGATCTGCGAATTATGGCCAAGTCTGGGAAAATCAGCACTAAGTGTTTATGTTTGTCTTGGGATATATCTTTGTGCATGTTGCTCCGTTTTGCATGCATGATATGTCAAAATGTTCATCTCTTGATGCTCTACGGATTGGAGTAGTTTTCATTCATGTTACTGTTAATATTGATGCCTTAATCTTCATTGCAAAACTGCTAAGTGATATAAACTGCTGAAATCTGTTGTCTGTTAACATCATGTATGCATCTTGTGAGTGCTATAACTTTGTCCATGTTGATCCTATGGTGATGATCTTGATATGCACATGTTCTGATCTTCATGCTATACATGTGGTTGCATTTTCATTCATGTTAGGGTGCATTTTGACATGTTAATCCCTGTTGCAAAAATGCATGTTGCTGCTAACCGCTAAGAAATGCAATAACTTGCCTATTTGTCATTATTATATCTTTTTGTGTGATTTTCTTTTGAGCGTTATGTCAACATGTTTTAGGAGCATAATTATGTCATCTTTTCATTGGTTCAATCCATGTATTTTGATATGCCCTGTAGTGAGTGATCAAGCTTGGTAAGTGGGATACTTGCTATTAATGTTCTGTCAAGTCTGAAACTGTTCTATCATGTTGCTATGTTTGCTTGATGCTACCATCTAATCCATGCATAATCTGGAGATGCTTAGTTGGCATGTTTTGATTTCCATGTTATGATCTATCATTCCATGCCATTTGATGCCTCATATATGTCCTGTAGCATATGTTTTCATTGGCATGAACTTGCCTAAATAATGTTCTAGATTTCTGTTAACTTCATGATGCCATGTTGTGAGCTTGGTAGTAATTAATCTATGTCTCTTTTGGAGATTATCCAATTACATGATTTGAAGTATGATATGAATAATCTGTTCACATGCCATGTTTGATAATTTTGGATATCATATGCCTCTGTTACATGCTTGCAAACATGCTATGATAATGTTGCTATTTTACACTTGCTGAAACAGTTATATCATTCAATCTTGTCTTGTTGGTTCCCAGTAATCCATGAGCCATATGCATATGATGTCTGGATGTTATTTTCTCTTTGTTATGTGTACTTTGATGCCATGCCCTTGGTTGCTATGTATAGTTGCTATAGCATCTTTGTTTCATGCCTCCAACATGCCATCATATTAACTCTTCTCATGTATATGCTCCTGTGTTATAAAGTTGCATTTTGCATTGATCATATTTGTTAAATCTTTATGCCTATGAACCTGAACCTTAATGATATTTGAAGTATGTTATCTTTAAATGAAGTGTATGTCATGTTTATGCTCATATGTTTCCTGTAGCATGTTGTTTTGATGATTGCAAAGTGCCTACTTGCTGTTTTGGGCAAATTGTTGTTATATTTTGTTTGGAGTGTATGTGTTGCACCGTTGCTCCGTTTTCATCATGCTCTATATGAGACTTGCTTAGAATTGTATTTAGTTTCATCATGTCATATTTAATACTTGTCTTGAGTGTGTTTGCTTGATGTTCGAATGCATTTTGCATCAATGCCATGTTTAACTTGTGTGCTCATATCTTCTAGGCCGTAGCTCTGAATTAAATGAACTTTATATATAACTTGACTAGAATTTCGTGTAGATCATTGTGGTGCACTTTAACTTGCTATTTAACAACTTCAACTTAATGTTTTGTTCAGATCTGGACCAATTTCGAAATTTGCACATGAGGACTTTCCGGACTTGTTATATGTTGTTTCCGGCCTCATTTAAACTTGCTTTGATGGGTTGTTCTTGTATGCATCATCGCTTGCCATGAGTAGCATCATATAGCCTTAGCATGCATCATATTTGGTTGAGCATCATGCCATATTTATGTGTTTTGTGTTTACCATTTTGTTTGCTTCTTTCCGGTTGTGCTTCTCGATAGTTCCTGTTTCGTTGCGATCGTGAGGATTCGTTCGACTAAGCTTGGTTCGTCTACCCCCGATCGTCTTCTTCGTGGACTCATTCTTCTTCCTAGCGGGATTTCAGGCAAGATGACCGTCACCTTGGATCTCACTACAATCTTTGCTATGCTAGTTGTCTCGATGCTATCGCTATGTCGGGCATACCTACCACTTGTTTATCAAGTCTCCCAAATTGCCATGATAGCCTCTAACCTTTTCACCCTTCCTGGATGACCATTTTTTGCCTATGTTACCGCTTTGCTTAGCCCTTCTTGTAGCGTTGCTAGTTGTAGGTTGTTCCATGTTGGGACATGGATATCATTGGATATCACAATATCTCTTATTTAATTAATGCACATATATACTTGGTAAAGGGTGGAAGGCTCGGCCTGATGCCTGGTGTTTTGTTCCACTCTTGCCGCCCTAGTTTCTATCATACCAGTGTTATGTTCCTTGATTTTGCGTCCCTAACACGGTGAGGGGTATGGGGCCCTCTTGACAGTTCTCTTTGAATAAAACTCTTCCAGCAAGGCCCAACATTGGTTTTACATTTGCTAGAATAATAATTGAACTAAATAATTAATTGGCATAGAGCGTCATGAACCCGAGGATTTTCTACATAGCCGGGGAGGAGGGGGGGGCAGCGCTGATGGTGTTGGTCCCAAACGGGCAGACTGCGGGGCCGCCTTGGCGAAACTCGAGGTATTTTGTATAAACCTGTAGGCTGACCCATACGGACGTGTCCTGAGACTAGATATGCACGGCTACTATCAGGGTGTTGACACACCGGGAGGCTTTGATGGATTAGTTTTACCATTGTCGAAATGTATTGTGCATCGGGATCCTGAGTCTGATCAGATGTCACGTGATGGAGGATTGTCTCCGAGGGTCGTGAGCTTGTCATGGGCTAAGTTGGGACACCCCTGCAGGGTTTAACTTTCGAGAGCCATGCCCGTGGTTATGTGGCAGATGGGAATTTTTAATGTCCGGTTGTAGAGAACTTGACACAAGATTCGAATTAAAATACACCAACCGTGTGTGTAACCGTGATAGTCTCTTTTCGGGTGAGTTCGAGAAGAGAATATGGCGGGGTTATGTTTGAACGTAAGTAGTTCAGGATCACTTAGTGATCATTACTAGTTTGCGGCCGTTTGCATAGCTTCTCGTCTTATTCTTGTACTCGTAAGCTAGCCAGCATACATTGCTTAGTCGCTTGCTGCAACCTTGCCACTTATCCATTCCATACCCATTAAGCTTTGCTAGTCTTGATACCCATGGTAGTGGGATTGCCGAGTCCTTGTGACCCACAGTTTACTACAACAACAGTTGCAGGTACATGTAATGCGATGATCATGACGTGAGAGTGATCTTTGCTTGTTTTGGAGTTCTTCTTCTACTTCTTCTTCGTTCAGGGGATAGGTTCCTGGTTGGCAGCCTGGGCTAGCAGGGTGGTTGTCGTTTGAGTTTCTGTTTGTGTTTCATCCATAGTCGGATGTTGTTCTCATGTATGATGCTTGATGTATTCATGTGGCATTTGTATGCCCTTTGTATGTATCCCCAACTATTATGTAATGGTACGATGTAATGATATCCACCTTGCAAAAGCGTTTCCAATATGCGCTTCTATCCTTGGTGGGACCTTCGAGTTCCTTTAGGATAGGGTCGCATATTGGGCGTGACAACTATACCTTTGTTGATAATGTGCATGTATGTAGGATAAGATGTAAGTCTTGCTGAGTACCTTTGTACTCATGTTTGCTTAATTACTGTTGTAGAAGAGAATGCTGCCCCTTCCGAAGGGTTTTACGTAGACCTCAACGTTGATGAGTAGCTTGATGCCCAGGTGGTGATCCTGAGCATGTGAAGGACCCTTGTAGATAGTTAGGCTTCCTCAAGCCTTTTTGCTTTCTAGTTGTCTGCACTCAGACAAGCTACTTCTGCTTGTGCTTGTATGCTTGTATGATTTGAATGTCGGGTCGTGTGAGCCCTATCTGTATGAATGATATGTATGGCTCTCTGGAGCCTTCTAAATAAAGTACTTGAGTTGTAGAGTTTTGTTGTGATGCTGTGTTGTATTTGCACATAGGGAGCATATTGTGTGTATGATTTGAAATGCTTGGTATGTGTGGGATCTGACTACCTAGTTTTTTATCCTTGGTAGCCTCTCTTACTAGGAAATGTCTCCTAGTGCTTCCATTGAGCCTTGGTAGCTTGCTACTGCTTCAGAGCACTTAGGCTGACTGGCATGTGTCCTTCTTTGTTCCTATGTCTGTCCCTTCGGGGAAATGTCACGTGTTGTTCCTTTAAGTCCTTGTAGCTTGCTATGACTTGGGTTCATACGTTGTAGATCGACACGTTCGTTGCTGGGTCATGTATGCTTGTCCCTGTAAGTTAGCGCCACTTTGGGTTCATGACTAGTCATGTCAGCCCGGGTTCTTTGTCATATGGATGCTAGCGACACTATCATATATGTGAGGCAAAAGGCACAAACGGTCCCGGGCCAGATAAGATGGCACCCGTGGGAATACGGTGCGTGAGGCTGCAAAGTGATATGATGGGTTACATGCTAGATCGGTGAGACTTAGAATCGGGGTCCTGACAGCGCGGCCCCCTTTCCTTCTCCATGGCCCTCTCTTTCCCCCTTTCCCCCTCCGTTAGATGGAAGGGGGGCGACTAGGACTAGGAGTCCTAGTAGGACTCCCCACCACTTGGGCGCGCCTTAGGCCAGCCCTCCTCCCCTCTCTTCCTTTATATACGAGCGCGAGGGAGGGGCACCTCTAGACTCATCAATTGTCTTAGCCGTGTGCGGTGCCCCCCTCCACCGTTTACTCCTCTGGTCATATTGTCATAGTGCTTAAGCGAAGCCCTACGCGGATCACATCACCATCACCGTCACCACGCCGTCGTGCTGACAGAACTCATCTACTCCCTTGACGCTTTGCTAGATCAAGAGCTCGAGGGACATATGTAACGCCCACGATGCGGCTATATCCCCCACGTGTCGAGGCACGTCTCACAGGCATAACCACATTGTGGTCTTATCGCAAGAAAGGTCTTTTTCACACAATCCCATGTAATTGACAAGAAAGGGATAAATAGAGTTGGCTTATAATGGCCACTTCACACAAAGATCATATAATTCATACATCATTCAGAGTACACACATAGTCTGACTACGGACAAATCCAACTTAAAAGAAGATAACCCCAAATGCTAGATCCCCGATCATCCCAACTGGGCTCCACTAATGACCAACAGGAAAAGACACATAGTAACAGCCAAGGTCCTCGTCGAACTCCCACTTGAGTTCGGTAGCATCACCTGCACTGGTATCATCGGCACCTGCAACTGTTTTGGTAGTATCTTGTGAGTCACGAGGACTCATCAATCTCAAAACCCGCGAGATCAAGATTATTTAAGCTTAAGGGAAGGACAAGGTAATGAGGTGGAGTTGCAGCAATTGATAAGCAAAATATGGTGGCTAACAGACGAGTACAAGAGTAGGAAGAGAAACTACGCAACGGTCGTCATCTAGAAGTGATCCTGAAGACTACATACATTCAAACATAACACAAACCGTGTTCACTTCCCGGACTCCGCTGAGAAGAGACCATCACGGCTACACACGCGGTTGATGCATTTTATTTAAGTAAAGTGTCAAGTTCTCTACAACCGGATATTAACAATTCCCATCTGCCACATAACTACGAGCACGGCTCTCGAAAGTTTATACCCTGCAGGGGTGTCCCAACTTAGCCCATTATAAGCTCTCATGACCAACGAAGAATATTCCTTCTCCCAGGAAGACCCGATCGGTATCGGAATCCCGGTTACAAGACATTTCAGCAATGGAAAAACAAGACCAGCACGACCGCCCAAATGTGCCGGCAAATCCCGATAGGAGTTGCACATATCTCGTTCTCGGGGCACACCAGATGGGCAAGAAGTCGGGTTGGCATAGACCCTGGTTGCCCAGGGGGCGCCGGACATCGCCCGGTTCGGACCAACACTTGGAGAAGCACTAGCTCGGGGGGTTAAAATAAATATGACCCATGGGTTGGCTTGCCCAAGGGAAGGTTATAGGTTGTTTGGCAAATGTAAAACCAAAGTTGGGCCTTGCTGGAGGAGTTTTGTTCAAAGCAAACTATCAAGGGGTTCCCATAAACCCAGTCGCGTAAGGAACGCAAAATCAAGGAACATAACACCGGTATGACGGAAACTAGGGCGACAAGAGTGGAACAAAACACCAGGCAAAAGTCCGATCCTTCCACCCTTTACCAAGTATATAGATGCATTAATTAAAATACGGGATATTGTGATATCCCAACATAAACATGTTCCAACATGGAGAAATCTTCAACTTCACCTGCAACTAACAACGCTATAAGAGGGGCTGAGCAAAAGCGGTAACATAGCCAAACAACGGTTTGCTACGAAGGTGGGTCATAGGCTTGACATGGCAATATGGGAGGCATGGTAAACAAGTGATAGGTAGCGCAGCATAGTGATAGAACGAAGCAACTGGCAAGCAAAGATAGAAGTGACATCAAGGGTAATGGTCATCTTGCCTAAAATCCCGCAAGGAAGAAGAACGAAACCATGAAGTAGACGAACCAACGTAGTCGAACGCATCCTCACAAACGCAATGTTACCGGAACTATTAAGGAGAAGCGCAACCGGAAAGAAGCAAACAACATGGTAAACAACCATTACATAAGCATGGCATGATGCAAAAGAAAGTATGATGCATGTCCGGTTTAAAGAGGCATCGCATGACAAAGTGCAACAAACAATACTACAAATTTAGTGGAACTCAATATGCAATGAGTTGCATATTGCCGAAACACCACATCAATTTTTTAGTTTGCTCTCGTTTAGGTACACAACAATATTAATTGTTTTTAAACATGGCAAGAGGTGAAACAAAAGTAAACTAACTATTTAGGCAAGTTTAAATGAGGCCAGAAACAACAAACATCAATTCTGGAAAATCTTCATGTCCATATTTTGAATTTGGTACTGTTCTGCCCTAAACCATAATTTAATGTTATTAAGCAGTAAAACAAAGTGCACCAAGTTAAACTATGCATTTTTCCACCCCATTTACATATATAGTATATTTAATTCAGAGCTATAGTTAATTAGTTATGAAATAAATCATTTTAGCATGGCATTTAAGCAAATTTAAACAAACATCATTTTAAACATTTCAAACATGGATGTAAATAGCATATTATGAAACTAGATGCAATTCCAAGCATTTTTCAAGTTTAAATTATTTTAATATGATGCATGGTTAATTAGTTATTAGATGCATGAACACTAGGGTTTTATGTAAAATAGCATCTTCTCGGTTAATTAGCAAATTCGTTTGGCAGAAAAAAATAGTGAACGGGTCGAAACTGGCTGGCCCAATAGGAGAAAAAAATAGAGGAGCTCGAAGGGGTGGCCTCACCATGGGCCAAGCCCAGGTGGTGGAGAGATGGGCCGGTTGCTGGGCTTGGAGGCTGCTGGCCCAGGCGCTAGAGGCGCGGTCAACGCTCGCAGGCGACTCGCGGGACGAGGCACTGGTTTAGGCGATCAAAGCAGAGGCCGGTGACGCCGTGGACTTGCGGCGGCGCGGAGCTGCAGCAAGGTCGTGGGGGTGCGGATCCGAGCGGGGGGCACCGGATCTGGCGGAGAACGACGAGCTTGGGCTTGCGGGGGCCATGGCTGATGAGAGAAGCTCATGCGAGAGAGAGATGTGAGAAAGAGAGAGGGAGAAACAAGAACGAGGAGGAGGGACCTAGGGCTGCTACTGTCGCTGGCTCGAGGAGAGCTGCTAGTCTCGAGCGCGTGAGGAGGGAGGAGGTTAGGGAAGCTCGTTCTGGCCGGAGACGAGGGCATGGGCGACGCTGTCGGGGAGGCGACGAGGGAGGAGGTAGGGCCTCGTGGTTGGGGACGAGGTCGACCGAGGTAGGAGGAGAAGCGAAGGGCTTGGGCACTGCTCGGTTGGGAGGATTTTGAATCCGAAGAGGATGCCGAGGAAGGTGGAGGCTGGTCGGGGAAGGATCCTGAGGAACAAGGGAGAGCGGGTGGCGGCGCAAGGAGGGAAGGTTAGGCTCGGGTTGGACTGATTTGATAGGTGGTGGTCTTATATATAGCAAGTGGATTTTTGATAGGGGCATTTGGTCCCCCCCGACTTTAATCGGACGGTCCCAGAGAAATAGCTTAGTGGAGTCCAACAGCAAACCGAAGATATTTTAGGGATGTTTGGAGAAGATCCGGACCCATCGGTAACGACTGCCCAGGTTGGATCCGAGGGGAGTTTTGGACGCGCGCCAGGGGTCGATGCACTGTGCAAGGGGGGGTTAGGTGGTTTGCCAAGAGTGAATTGAAAACCCGGTTGGACTCGGATAAAGGCAAACTGAGAAAAAGTAGAAGTGGCCACTACGAACGGATGCAGGTTTTTAAAACATGACGGCAACGGAGTGTTGATGCAATGCAAATGATGACATGTTGAAATGCAACAAGCAAAATGCAAAACGAAAGACAAAAACCCAACCATGGAGGGAATAACATATCACATAGCCGGAAATGGCAAGAGTTGGAGTTACAATTAAAAATCACATCCGGGGTGTTACAACACTCCACCACTACAAGAGGATCTCGTCCCAAGATCTAGGATGGAACCGGAGAGAAATGGAAGAGGAAGAGAAGAGGTAAAACTAAGTTGCTTCTTCAACCAATGAGTGAAACCAAAGAACCTTGAGAGGTTGAAAAGTTGAAAGAAAGAACATAACAGAGTTGAACACAATTGAGAGCACTGCGTTAGAAAATAGAAATAAGGAACACCATTTGAACCTTGCAGGTTGCAAAGCTATGAATGACGAGTACAATGGACAAGAAGGAATTGGAACCACTCTGGTTGAAACAAGATAAACAAGGAACAAGGAAGATCAAATTCAGACAGCACTCTGGTTGAAAAGAGATGTAAGACTTGATAAAATGAAAAGAACTTGAAGAGATGACACAACAATTTGGTTAAATGGATAAGCACGAAAAGAACATGATCCTCATAATTTGAGATGATGAGTGAAAAGAGCAACATCACAATGCCTCCAAAAGAAAGAATAGAAGATAGATCAATGGAATAATAGAAAGGAGAAGAAAATGCCAACTTCTGCCACAAAAGAACTTGGAAAGCACCCTTCCAAGAAGGTTATAACGGAGTTGTTGGAAAACCAACAACAAAACGAATAAGCTTGTAGTGGGCTTATGGAAAACTTCTCAAGATTTAGACGAAATTCTGCCACTACGGCCCTCATGGTTGGGGACAAGGTCGGGAGAGGTAGGAGGAGAAGTGAAGGGCTTGGGTACTGCTCGGTTGGGAGGATTTTGAATGGGGAGGATCCCGAGAAAGGTGGAAGCTGGTCGGGGAAGGATCCTGAGGAACGAGGGAGAGCAGGTGGCCGAACAAGGAGGGAATAAGGTTAGGATAGGGTTGGACTAATTTGATAGGTGGTGGTCTTATATATAGCAAGTGGATTTTTGATAGGGGCATTTGGTCCCCCTGACTTAATCGGATGATCCCGGATAAAAAGCTTAGTGGAGTCCAACAAGAAACCAAAGATATTTTAGGGATGTTTGGGGATGATCCGGACCCATCGATAACGACTGCCCAGGTCGGGTCCCGGGGGAGTTTCAGACGTGCGCGAGGGGTCAATGCACTATGCAAGGAGGGGTTAGGTGGTTCGACAAGAGTGAATTGAAAACCCGGTTGGACTCGGATAAAGGAGAACTGAGACAAAGGAGAAGTGGCCACTATGAACGGATGCAAGTTTTTAAAACATGACTGCAACAGAGTGCCGATGCAATGCAAATGATGACATGATGAAATGCAACAAACAAAATGCGAAACGAAAGACAAAAACCCAACCACGAAGGAAATAACATATCACATAGCCGGAAATGGCAAGAGTTGGAGTTACAATTATGGAAAGTTACATCCGGGTGTTACAACATCATCACGTGAACTTGTGCAAAGTCAGAGGTTGTCGTATGTTTGGTACTTAATTGGTTGATTCGAGAAGACGTTCGACTACATTAACCGTGTTAAGCTAATGCTTCCGGTTTTGGTCTACGAGGGTACGTCGACACACTCTCCCCCTCTCCTTGCTATGCATCTCGTAGATAGTTCTTGCGTGAGCGTAGATTTTTTTGAAATTACATGCTACGTTTCCCAACAAATGGACACGTTAGTTTGCCCAAGTTCGGGCCACCTTGCGGTGTAAAATCCTACTCCTGCTTTGTGGTGGATTAGCCTCATAGGGGCTGAGGATGAACTAGTACAAGGGGAAGAACAACCTCAGGAGGCTTGTTCTTGCGGTGGTAGCTTTGGGGAGCTGTCTCTCTGGGACTCGACCCCTTGCTATGGTGGTGGCTAGGCTATACTTATAGTGGCCTCAGTCCTCTTCCCAAAACTTAGGTGGGAAGGGATCCCACAGTGGCCAATTTTGAAATGGGACAAGTAGTACATCTTATCCTGGCGAAAGGTGGTCTTCGCCTGCAAAGCTTCTGGTTGTGACATTGTGGTGGGCTCGACAATGACATCCATCCTACTATTCTGGCGGTCCTGATCTTGTTGCACGCAAACGGTAACCTTTGGTTGATTGCTTGGGTCTCTACGCCTAGGCTTGCCTCCTTAGCACCAAAGAGAAAACCTACCGCTTTGTGCCCGCAGGCACGTGCCTGGCCTTGGTTGTCATGGCTGGCGTCATCTCTGACTCATGAGGTGATTGCTTCCATAGAAATCTCCGCTCCTTAGGAGGCCGCCTAGGGAGGCCTGCCACCTCTTAAGCATGCGTTGGTTTTCCCTTGAAGTGGAAAGGGTAATGTAGCAAAGTAGCGTAAGTATTTCCCTCAGTTTTTGAGAACCAAGGTATCAATCCAGTAGGAGGCTACACTCAAATACCTCGTAGTGTCGGCGTTCTGGGAATGGGGGTAGCCAGACTTGCCTACCTACGACCCACGGCGTGGCTCCACCAGTGGCCCAGTATGGCCCATCTTCGTCAAACCAACACTCAAGACCCTAGTGAGGGGTCAAGCCTCGCGAGGCGGACGACACAAGGCCTCCTCAGGAGCGGCCTCACCAGGCAGGGTCGTGAGGAGGCGGAGAGATCAAGGCTAAGGGTACCTCGTGAGGTTCCCGTGACGCAAGCCTTGACGACCAAGGCCAGGCGGGCGCCAGCGCACGCAGTGTCCTCGTTTCCTCTTTGGTGCTAAGGGGGCAAGCGCAGGCGCGGAGTATCGAGGCATCAGGCAAAGAATTCCATATCGGTGCAACAAGACCAAGACCAGCAGGACGGCAGGACGGTGGTGGAGCCCAAGACGGCGTCACCACTAGCGCCTTTGACAGGCGAAGACCACCTTTAGTCAGGATAGCTTGTACTAGCTGTCCACTTTCAAATTGTCCGTTTTTGGATCCCTTCCTACTCAATATTTGGGGAGAGGACCAGGGCTCTATAAATAGTACTAGCCACCAGAATAGGAGGGGAACAGATCGAGAACTCGGACCGAAACCAGAACAAGTAGAACACCACTCCAGCTCAAGAACACCTCACCTCCTGAGGCTTGTTAATCCTTTGTACTAGTTCATCCATAGCCCCTCGAGGCAATCCACCACCACCACACTGGAGTAGGGTATTACACAACAAAGGTGGCCCGAACTAGTATAAATCTTATGTCTCTTGTGTTGTGATTTCATCGAGCTAAGCTTAGAGATTGCCGCGAGGTTGAGGGCAGGATTCAGTAGGGGGGAATCTTCGTGCGCACCCCAGTGTTCGAACCTCAAGGGTTTTGCCGGAACCCTAAATCCGACATTTGGCGCGCCAGGTAGTGGTGTGCCGAAGTCTTCCTTCCGCTGATCCGCGTCCCATCGCTTTGTCGCATCCATGTCCGACGCCCGCCGAGCCTGCGCTGAGCGCCGGGCCGCTCTCGCCGCGCGCGTCGCCCAAACGGCTCCTGTCAGCGGACCTCCCCGTCGTTCTTTGTTGCCTGCCACCAACGCTGCCACCGGTCCAACAGGGAATGAGCAGCAAGCATCCTCGCTGCGCCCCTCGGTGCGGGGGGACGGCCGCACCGCCACTCTGTCGCTGACCCCAGCCGGTTCGTTGTCCCACGCTCGTTGCGCCCCCACGGACGCGCAGGCCGTGCTGCTTATGGCACGCGAGCTCCTGCGTTACCGCCCCGTCGATGACCTCTACGAAGAATGGCTCGCTTGCATCACCGAGCTCGTCAGCGCCACAAGGGCCTCTCCCGCACCGCCCCTCTCGTTGCCTTGCCCTTTGCCAGGTACGGGCGACGTGGCTCATGGAGCGCCACCACCACCTCTGCCCAAGACGGCGCACTGGCGCCAAGGCGCACGACCCCTGGGCGTGACCCACCGCGTCCGGTGCCCACGTGAGAAGAAGGAAGTTGTCAAGAAATCCCTCACCCTCAAGAAGGCGCCCCCGTGCTCCCTGCACCGGTGTGACAAGACCGCGTACTGCCTATGGCAGCGGTGCACGGATACCATCAAGAGCAAGCTCAGCGTCAGCAAAGGGTCCCGGTGACCACAGCAGGCTGTCGTGCCTTCACCCCCGAGCTGCATAGGGTCGCCTGGCCAGGCTAGTTCAAGCCGGACCTGCCTCCTCGCTATGACGGTACCCCGACCCCGCAGAGTTCTTGCAGCTCTACAAGCTGAGCATCGAGGTGGCCAAAGGCGATGAGAAAGTCATAGCGAATTGGTTTCCCATGGCACTCAAGGACGGTGCCCGCTTGTGGCTCTTGAATCTACCTTCCGGCTCGATCTCCTCCTCGGATGAGATGCGCAACCGCTTCATCGCCAACTTCCAGGGTACTCGTGACTGCCCGCCTGCCGCGGGTGACCTACGCCGCATAAAGCGGCAGCTCGGGGAGACCCTATAGAAATACATCCAGCGCTTCAACAACGTCCGCCTCAAGATCTCCAAGGTGACGGACGAGGCCATCATCTCAGTGTTCTCTGATGGCGTACGTGATGTCAAGATGAAGGAGGAGCTCACTGTCCACGAGGAGTTGTGCATATCCCTGGAGCTGTTCAACCTGGCTACCAAGTGTGCAAGAGCTGAGGAGGGACGCCTCTCCCTCCTCGAGCTCCCAGCTGACGACCCGGAAGAAAAGAAGACCAAGGCCAAGGACGTGAAGCGCAAGGGAGTGGTCGTGCTCGCGGCGGAACCAGACACGAAGCGCGGCAGGGACCAGCCGGAGTCATCCAAGGGCAGCCGACCGTTCTGCGCCTACCACAACATCCACACCCACAACACCAGCGATTGCCAGGAGCTTAGGGCCGTTTGAGAAGGACGCTTCGGTCGACGCCCCAAGCGAAACGACCGGGGCTAGGGCCTAGGAGGAGGACGTGGTGGGGGACGATGGGACGATCGTGGCCCTCGCCAGGAGTGGCGTGACCGACCTCGTGAGGATCGCTGGTAGGACCAGCCTCGCGAGGGCGCCTGGAGGGACCAGCCTCACGAGGGCGCCTAGAGGGATCAGCCTCCCGAGGACCGCCCCCAGGGTAATGCAGCCTTCCTCCGCTACCGCCACCGCCAAGAAGGAATGACGACCACCATTAGGACGAGGAGGCTGGGGGCTTCCAGGATCCACGTGCTATCGCTTGTATCTTGGGCGGAGCTCAGGCCCTAGCCTATCAGCGTATCTTCAAGCAGTTTGCTCGCGAGGTGAATGCAGCCCTTCCCAGGCTCAAGTCCACGCGCCCGCTCAGGTGGTCCAAGTGCGCCGTCACCTTCAGCTTGGCAGATCAACTCAAGTGCGCGGCTACTGCTGGCGTTCTCCCAATGCTCTGTTCACCAGTCATTAGCAACATGTAAGTCACCAAGACCCTCATCGATGGCGGCGCGGGGCTTAACATCCTGTCCATTGAGATGTTCGACAACCTTCAAGTGCCATACGATCAGCTCCAGCCTACCAAGCCCTTCTCAGGAGTTACCGACTGTTCCACCACCCCGATAGGGAAGGTCCGCCTCCCTGTCACTTTCGGACAGCGTGAAAACTACCGCACCGAGCTCATCGACTTCAATGTCGCCCACATCCACCTGTCGTACAATGCCATCCTCGGGTATCCAGCCCTAGCCAAGTTCATGGCAGTGACCCACCATGGCTCCAACGTCCTCAAGATGCCAGGAAGCGGCGGAATCATCATGGTCCCCTGCGAAGAGAGAGATGCGGTGTGCTCCCTCGAGCGTGCCTTCCAAGCCGCAACAATCGAGGGCCCGGACAGCAAGGGCAAGAACCCTCCTGAGGCCATCCCCAAGAAGAAGAAGCAACCGCTTCGAGAAAGGCCTCATGAGGTCGGCATCTCGGGTGGTGCTGCGTCAGGATCAGCGCCCGTGCCTGGGGCGCCTCCTTCCATCACATAGGAAGGCGCTCCCGGTGCCCTCCTCGAGCAGGGCTCAAGGGCTCTCTTTTGGAGGGCCTCAAACTTCGCCAACATCACGAGGGAGGCGCTCGGGCACCACTTGGAGGCGCGCTTCGCGGTACATTTCCCTCAGGAAGACACAGGGCGTGGAAAGCCCAATGTTCAGGAGTTCATTGACAAGACCACTCAGGAGCTTCAGGAAGCGAGGGCCGTCCGTGGCGACCGCCGCTCGCCTGGTGTGGTTCCCCATCCAGGCGAGGATGGTGGGCTGCGCATCTGCATCGATGTCCCAGGGCTCAACCGAGCCACATCTCAGGAGCGCTTCTGGCCTTCGCACATGGGACTCTGCGAGTGTCCTCCGCACAGCTACGTTCGCATGCCTTTCGGCCTGCTGAACGCGGTTGCCACCTACCAGCGTCACTTGCGGAGCATCCTGGTGGCTCAGGTGGCCAGGCACCACGCGGTCCTAGCAGAGATGGAGATGCTCCTCAAGGAACCACCTGGCCCCCTAGAGCCTCCTGAGGCTCAGGTCCCCGCTAGCTCATGAGGGCCGGCCCATTCACCGCGCATCTTCAGCTGCCCCAACACCCCCTCTACAACGGAACCAGGTGACATCTCCCAAGTTCATTTCAGCTGGGAGCACCCTCGGGGCTGCATCATTCCCAGGCCGCGTGGGTCCGTCCCTACGGCTTGTATCTCTTTTTATGTCTTTGGCTTACCTTGCTCGGGGCGCCCCTTGAGCTGCATCATCCCCAAGCCGCTTGGGTCTGACCAAGTGGCATGTATCCATTCTGCATTTTCCTAAGCTGATTTGCCTTTCATGCCGAATCTACCTATAATTATCACCTGCTCAATTGCCACCTACCACGGATCCCGCCCTCTCTCATGCAACTCGCTTGCGCGTTTAAAGGGGAGCTCCTAAGCATCGCGACTCAGGAGCTCTTACTGGCTCTCCAGCCCTCACCCCTGGCCTTGACCACGGCATCACGTGTCAGGACCCCGAGTCAATGGCACACCGATCTAGCATGTAACACCTCATATCACTTTGCGGCCTCACGCACAGTATTCCCACGGGTGTCGCCTTACCAGGCCCGGGACCGTTTGCGCCTTTTGGCACACGTATATGATAGTGTCGCTAGCATCCATATGACAAGGAGCCCGGGCTGACATGGCTAGTCGTGAACCCAAAGTGGCACTAACTTACAGGGACAGGCATACATGACCCATCAACGAACGTGTCGGTCATCAGCGAGTGAATCCAGGCTGTAGCAACTGGGCTAGCAGGACTCCGGTAAACCGGGCTGACATGGCTAGTCATGAACCCAAAGTGGCACTAACTTACAGGGACAGACATACATAACCCAGCAACGAATGTGTCGGTCATCAGCGAGTGAATCCGGGCTGTAGCAGGCTAACAGGACTCCGGTAGACCCCGCGTGACATTTCCCCGAAGGGACAGTCACAAGAATGAAGGACACATGCCAGCCAGCCTAAGTGTTCCGGAGTAGTAGCAAGCTACCAAGGCTAAGTGGAAGCACTAGGAGACATTTCCCGGTAAGAGAGGCTACAAAGGATAGACAACTAGATAGTCAGATCCCAAACATACTAAGCATTTCAATAACATACACACAATATGCTCGATATGTGCAAATACAACATGGCATCACAACATGACTCTACAACTCAAGTATTTTATTCAATAGGCTCCGAGGAGCGAGATATTACAAACATGGGTCTCATGACCCAGTATTCAAAGCACACAAGTAAAAGCACAAGCGGAAGCTTAACATGTCTGAGTACAGACATCTACAAATGAAAAAGGCTGAGAAGCCTGTCTATCTACCAGATCCTGCCGAGGGCACAAGATTGTAGCTGAGGTAACAAGCTAAACGTCGAAGTCCATGCGGAACTACTAGTGAGACTGAAGTCTCTCTGCAAAAACATAAAATGGGCAACTGTGAGTACAAATGTACCCAGCAAGACTTACATCAGAACTATCTACATATGCATCATTATCAACAAAGGGGATGGTGGGGTTTAACTGCAGCAAGCCGGCTTTGACTCGGTGGCTATCCTGATCTATGACTGCAAGTAACTCTTTTGAGGTGGCGCACACGAGTCCACATATTCACCATATCAATACACCACCATGGATCTGCTCCGTCTCCCTACGAGAACGCCATCCATAGCACTCAGGCTTATCTTGCGTATTTTAGAGTATCCACTTTCACTTGTCTATGAACTGTATAGGCAACCCAGAGGTCCTTCACCGCGGACTCGGCTATTCGAATAGATGATGTTAACCCTACAGGAGTGTACTTATTGACACACGCTCTCACCACTTACCACCGTTTACACGACATGTACTCGGCAACCTTCAAGCGGAAGCCCAGCGAGGGTGTCGGCCACGGCCTACCTATGCACTTAAGTCTCTAGTCCAGGTTTATCGCCTATTCAGGTTTCATCCGGAGGGAGTCCGGCCGAAGTTTCCACATACGGCCCCGAACGATGTGTACGGGGTTACACGACACCAAACGGGCGCCCGGCATACCCGACCACGTGCCTACTGCATCACAGCCCACCCCTCGGGTCAGCACTGCGCACGGCCTCCAGCATACTACAAACACCAGAAACTACTTGCAACTCTTGGACAGAGGAAAAGGGTGAAGAAGAAACGGAGAGGGTCAATTAAGGATCCCAATGAGTGGTAGTAGCTGTTCATGGATCACAAACACAGAACTCAGTTCCTAAGGACGGCTTCAATGAGACAACCCACCATGTACTCCTACATGGCCTCTCACCGCTACCTTTACCAAATCGTGTTCACACACTTAGCTCACACATAGAAGGACATGTTCACACACCTCTGATTCATCCCCGATGAATCAGACCTGACTCAACTCTAAGCAGTAGCAGGCATGACAAACAAGCATGAATGAGTAGGCACATCAGGGCTCAAACAACTCCTACTCATGCTAGTGGGTTTCATCTATTTACTATGGCAATGACAGGTCATGCAGAGGAAAAGGTGTTCAGCTACCACAACAAGTAAAACATGAGTTGATGTTGTCCTAATGCAGTAAAAGAGAGCAGAGCGAGAGAGTGGGTTTGTATCGGAATGAACAAGGGGTTTTTTCTTGCTTGGCACTTCTGAAGATAGTATAGTTCTTCATCGGTGTCATTGAACTCATCGTCGAAACCACGACTATCGAGAGGCTACAAACACCGGCAAACATGGAAGAACACAATCAATGCAATGCACAATATGATGCATGATCATGACATGTCAATATGCTGTGATTTGAGCTAATGCAGCTAGCAACAGATTAAATGGAGTTGGTTTGAATGCAAGATTCAAATTCAAACCCCATATGTGGATATTCAAATGCCATTCATTTAATTTGTCCAAAACAGTAGTCATAAGTTGTTCTAACATGCATGAAAAAGGTACAGATGGATAGATTGGATTTTTCTGATCATTTTTCATATATAATTCATCTTATTTGGAGTTACAGTTGAATTTAATGAATTTTACAAGTTCATACTATTTTCTGGAATTTTCTGAATTAATTTAAATCTAAAAAATCACTTACTGCGTCAGCACTACGTCAGGGTGACGTCAGCGAGTCAACGGGTCAACCCAGGTCAAACTGACCAGTGGGGCCTACCGGTCAGTGACTCAGGGCTGGTTAGGTCGCTGACATGTGGTCCCAGTCAACGTCCATGTCAGCACGGTCAATGCTGACGCGTGGGTCCAAGGTAATTAGATTAAACTTAATCTAGTTTAGTTAGCCAGTGAGTTAGGATGTGGGGCCCAGCTGTCAGTTTCACCGGAGGTTAATTAATGGCGCAATTAGCTGCTAATGGCTGTGCCACGTCGGCACAGCCGGAGTTAGCCGCCGGCGAGGTCAGTGACGGCGGAACGGCTCGGGTATCGCCCACGGGCGACAAACCCGCGGCGGAGGGCATCTACGCGTTGCTCGTGCTCGTCCACATCAAACAGTGCAAGCAGCAGTGGCTAGGGCCGCCCATAGCGACGGCAACGGCGACAAGTGCGGTGGCCAGAGCTCGGTGGTGGACGAGCGCACGGCTACAGCTCGCCCTCGAGGGAACCAGGTAGCTAGGCCGCATCTAGGGGGCCCTACGAGCATGGTGAACTGCACAGCTAAGCCTGGTAAGCTCAGAGGTGAGCAGGAGGTCGGCCATGGCGGACGGCAGCCTCGGGAGCTTATGGGGCGGCGGCTAGAGGAAGCTAGCGAGAGGAGGAGGTGAGGGGAAAAGCTCAGGGGCTCACGGTGATGTCGGTACGATGGTCAGTGGGCTCGGGGACGACCTGGAGATGGTGAATCGGCGCCGGCGATCTTCGGTGCCCGTCGGTGAAGACGACGGCGATGGCGTCATTGCAGGGCTCCTGGCGTCGCTTGGCGTGGTGAGGAGGAAGAGTAGGTCAAGGCAGAGCTTTGGGATGCGTCGGGGAGGTGAGGCGGTGGCTGTGGCCGCGGCAACGGTGAGCGGCGGCGACGGCCGTGTTCGGGAAGAGAGAAGAGAGGGGAGGGGAGAGAGCTGCGAGGAGGGAGGAGGTGCAGAGGGTCGAGGGGGGTGCATGGCGCCCTCGGGTGAGTCCAGTGGCGAGCAGACAAGCAGGACGTGGCCGGCGCGTGCGCACGCGCGTTGGGCACACGCCCTTGTCCTACTGTCTCGAGGAGGAATACGACAGGGGAGGGCGCTGGTGGGCTGGGCCAAAGCTACAGTGCTGGGCCGCACAGATGGGCTGCAGTTAAGCCAGGTGAGTTTTGTTGTTCTGGTTTAATTTCTGTTCTGTTTTCTATTTTACAACTTTGTTTTTGATTTAGTAAAATCACCAAATAATTTCTTTAAATCCTGAAATTAATTATGGGCAACAAGTGAATTATCTTAGAGGCCCTTAGCCATTTTCAGAATTGTTGGAGCATTTAATAATATTTATAGGAATTAAAAGCCCCAATTCAAATACTTTATGATTTAAATTCAGTGCCCAAATTGTTCCTTAAAATGTTCATCATTTTTGGTATGGATCAAAACCATTGCCAAAAATATCAAACATTAATGAAGATCATTTTGGGTTCTTGAATGCAATTTATTTAAGCTGGACCTATTTGGATTTCAAAGTGCTAGGTTTTGATCATCCCCCATTTGAAAGTTTCATAGAATTTAAACATGATGCACACATGAAGCTAGCCCAGTGCATTGCCAGAAACTAGGGATGTGACAACTCACCCCCACTAAACAAGAATCTCGTCCCGAGATTCAAGCGTAGGGTAAGATGAAAGGGGAACGCAAACTAACACAGTCTTCACGATCCAGGTTGCACTTCATAAGAACGTTGATTCGATCACCATCATTGTCTCGATGCCTTACTCTGAGAACTCCAACCAACATGGAAACGACAGGAAAGGAAAATTCTAGAAGGATCGATCTTCTCGAATATCGAAGAACTCAGGATCACCTCATGGAGTGAGACATTGAAACACCTCTCGAGCTGAGACACGAAGCATACATCTAGAGGGATGGAGTGGAACAGATGACGAAGGTTCACTAGGTAGACAACAATCCCGCCTTAAGAGGGTGGTGATTGGTTGCCAAAGTAGCAAAGAGTTGAGTTGCCATGATACTATAACGAGACATCTTGAGGCACATGACTCGCAGGAATATTCCCTTAAGTGGCAAAAAGAATTACCTTTCATTCAAAGATTATTGGAACTCTTTATACCAGCTTAAGGAAAATCAAAATCGATCATTTGAAGGAGTCCGGATGAAGGACATACCCGGACTAATATGGATGATGTGGATTACCATGTTGAAGACAGATCCATAGATGATTTTGCTTATCATCGGAGATGGATGAGGCCCATGGGATAATGGCACATTGGCGGTGCAAGCTGGGAACAAAATGCAAATGCTGGGAATGATTCTGGTAACTGGGGAGAAACACAATAGTAGAGAGTGAGTCCACTGTTTGAAAAGTTGTAGCATAACCGAGGAAACTGGAAGCAATCCCAGTTAGTGTCGATGATAACACCTAGTGCTTGTGCGCGCTCTCAAGAACTTGAGCATTTCCATATTCATCAAGGTCTTACCAATATCCGTGTCAAGGATCCTGGCAACACAACATACTACCATGACGAATGGTGATGGAGGATGCAGATGCAAAGGAAGATAACACCTTCTCAGATTTCACTTTAGCGAGGCCAAGGGATCAAAATCAGGATGATCGACCGAGAGACATTTAGCACTCCGCTTCTAATGTTGTCCTTGATGTGCTAGCGTATCCCATTCATTGAAATGGTTTGGTAACTAGACCATCAAGTAAAAGGTTAGACTTCAGGAGCACAAGAATCCATAAGGAACAATTAGGGAGTAATTCCTACAAAGTCCTTATGGGGAGGTGGCCAACTTCTTCAATCAAGATATTACAATAACTGGTCTTCCGGCTGGGTGTGTTAGCCATGACATCCACTTTACCGGGTTACAGAGAGACCAACATTATAAATCTTGGGAAATGTTCCAACTATCATATCTGCCTGAGATTCAGATCTGGTTGGTGTCAGAATAATCTAGACTCATCGAGTCTAGAAAGTAAAATGAAAATTTGCAACACAAATCGACGAGATGAAGTTGTGAGATTCTCGGGGAATGAACTATGGTAGTAAGCTCCAAAACATGAGCTGGTTCTGCTACAGACATGTGAACACGTTGTCCCAGACAAGCATGACCACGTAGTAGTCTTATAATAAAACACTATCGAGTTCAGGTGGGAAACCATCATCGAGGGTAGCGAAATCCTTACATAAGTCTAGCTCTTAAGAAGGAACTTCTTCTCCTTGAACAAATCAGCCAGTGGCTTGGTGTACTAGGAGATACATGTGGAATGGTGGTAGCGAGCCTGTCAAACCATAGCATACTTCGCACATGTATGACTAACTTGGGAAGGTTCCAGATGAAGCAACATTGACTTCTCGAGGTCACGGCGGCAACTTGCATCAGATGCATGTGAATCTAAGAAAGTCACTTCTTTCATCCAACACATACTTCATGAACGGGACATGAAGATAATGCTTATAGAAGTTTCCAACACTAGCTGGATGTTCAACACGAATCATGGATGAGACAAAATGCTGCTGATGGGCTCAACAACAAGTCATCGGGATTTTCTATATGGATGGAATTCCACAATTATGTGAACAAGTGATAGTATTAGTCAGAACAAAAGATATAACGGTGTACGCTCGAGGAAAATCCACGAGTAAGACAACATTACGATCATCGTTGGTTCTGATTTGATTTGATGATAGCCCACACTCAAATCAAAGTTTTTCTAACATAATAGTTCGAACAACTGATCACAGGGACCAATCGATGAGGATATCATCTATCTTCAACACACACACACACACACACACACACTCACACACACACACACACACACACACAAGATATCCCTTAAAATGAACTAAGTCAGACAAGCTTTCATCTTCCAGCTCTCCAAGTTGTTCTTTAGTCTAACCAACTCACTCAGGGTATCCGACACAGAATCTTGGAGAAGGGGTGGTTCATAGAGAAACCAACTTTATCACGAGCTTAACATAGTGGTCAGGTGACAACCTGGTGATACTTCCGAGAATACATTCAGAAAATCACGAACCACCCCATGTTACTAAGCTCGAGAACAATCTTGCTTTTTAGGGCAAGACGATATGATCAACAAAGCAAGAGATTGATACAATCCCAAGTCATTGATCGGAGGGTGCACCAGAAATAAGGACTAGGTAGCACAATCAATCTTAGAATGATGATTCCATAACCAACACAGTAAGAATGAGATTTTCGTCCATTAACCACTAAGCAACCTGATTGCTAGGGGTGTTGATTTCACACATCATTATTCACTTGTCGGTGTTCTGGTTACAATAACATGGGGGCCGAGGAATGAACAATGATGGCAAGAAGTATCACTACGTCAAGAATCCATAAGAGAAGGTGAAATCCTCATGACATTCCTGACATAAAGTGGGTAATACTTCAGGGTAGAATAGAACAAAAGCTGGGTTGGCATTTTGATTTGCGGGATATAACTACTTTGACCCAATCCTGGATATGGATGAGGTACTTGAGTTTGTTTCTCCTAGTCATTCCGGAATAGAATGGCTTGACGGACCACAGGAGTAAAAGGCATCGATGATCACGGATGCACAACCACTCCTGACTACCAATTGATAGACAAGGGCCAGAAAACAACTAAAAAGGGACAACTCAAAAGAACATATGATTTTCCGAGTTGTGGATGCATGGATTAGCATGTCGAACAAGTTCAACACATTTCTTCCGGATAACCCATGCAGAAGGGTAGATCTGGCAGAATAACAGCTTAGAATCGAGGACTCGTCAAGAGCACTCTGGCTGTGATCTTTCAGATCAGCGAGGAACTTCTTCCATAAGCAGTTCGTGGTATTTGGAAGAAGGACATACCACGAACCTCGAGGACTATCACAAAGGTTACTAATATCCTGAAGGGACTAGCAAACACTATCAACATGAAGTAAGTAGGGTGAGTCTTGGGTTCAAACCCCAGGAATAGAATGCCTACTAACTAAATGGCATCAGGGGAAGCTTTTGAGAATGACGTCCAGAGTCATCACACTGGGAACACAAAACATGGCTAGATCACTAGATGACTAACTAAGACACCTAGGGCCATAATAATAGCTCCAACATAAATGCCAAGGCAAAGAAGTACCTCAACACAGCAGTTAGTGTGGTTGATCTGGCACAAAGGAACTTCGCAACGGTAAGAAGGGATTTGCAAATGCATCAGACTGTTTAGAAACCTGGGACGACTCGGACAACATAACGGCTGTAAATGCTCGAAAAGTTTTGAGACATCTTGAAAAGTGGTGGGATAACCACTCAGAAGCACAATATCAAGGTTCTGGGATCAACTATGAATACACGGAAGTAGTAGAAACTGAACTGGCTTATATCCAACAATCTTACAAGACTACAGATTAGTAACACATGATCCTGATAGAAAGAAGAGATAGCCTAGTTCCTTAACCCCGTAGGAAAGATAGGATGACTCGGAACAGAAGGGCATAAGGTATAAGGAGTAAAAAGAGCCTTAGTTTCCATCCCACAATCAATTCCCCTACATATAACTAAAGCATTTCTAGACTCAACTTTGACCAGTTTGGCTTGGTAATCCTACAGGCAGTCAGGCTCTGATACCAGAGTTGTCAGGACCCCGACTCAATGGCACACCGATCTAGCATGTAACACCTCATATCACTTTGTAGCCTCAGGCACGGTATTCCCACGGGTGTCGCCTTACTAGGCCCGGGACCGTTTGCGCCTTTTGGCACACGTATATGATAGTGCCGCTAGCATCCATATGACAAGGAGCTCGGGCTGACATGGCTAGTCGTGAACCTCAAGTGGCACTAACTTACAGGGACAGGCATACATGACCGAACAACGAACGTGTTGGTCATCAGTGAGTGAATCCGGGCTATAGCATCTAGGCTAGCAGGACTCCGGTAAACCGGGCTATAGCAGGCTAACATGACTCCGCTAGACCCCGTGTGACATTTCCCCGAAGGGATAGACACAAGAATGAAGAAGGACACATGCCGGCCAGCCTAAGTGTTCCGGAGCAGTAGCAAGCTACCAAGGCTCAGTGGAAGCACTAGGAGACATTTCCCGGTAAGAGAGGCTACCAAGGATAGACAACTAGATAGTCAGATCCCACACATACCAAGCATTTCAATAACATACACACAAATGCTCGATATGTGCAAATACAACATGGCATCACAACATGACTCTACAACTCAAGTATTTTATTCAATAGGCTCCGAGGAGCGAGATATTACAAACATGGGTCTCATGACCCAGCATTCAAAGCACACAAGTCAAAGCACAAGCGGAAGCTTAACATGTCTGAGTACAGACATCTACAAATGAAAAAGGCTGAGAAGCAAGTCTATCTACCAGATCCTGCCGAGGGCACAAGATCGTAGCTGAGGTAACAAGCTAAACATCGAAGTCCACGCGGAACTACTAGTGATACTGAAGTCTCTCTACAAAAACATAAAATGGGCAAACGTGAGTACAAATGTACCCAGCAAGACTTACATCAGAACTATCTACATATGCATCATTATGAACAAAGGGGATGGTGGGGTTTAACTGCAGCAAGCCAGCTTTAACTCGGTGGCTATCCTGATCTACGACTGCAAGTAACTCTTTTGAGGTGGCGCACACGAGTCCACATATTCGCCATATCAATACACCACTATGGATCTGCTCCGTCTCCCTACAAGAACACCATCTATATCACTCACACTTATCTTGCGTATTTTAGAGTATCCACTTTCACTTGTCTATGAACTGTATAGGCAACCCAGAGGTCCTTTACCGCGGATGCGGCTATTCGAATAAATGATGTTAACCCTGCAGGGGTGTACTTCTGCACACACGCTCTCACCACTTACCGCCGTTTACACGACATGTACTCGGCAACCTTCAAGCGGAAGCCCAGCAAGGGTGTCGGCCACGTCCTACCTAAGCACTCAAGTCTCTAGTCCAGGTTTATCACCTATTCAGGTTCCATCCGCAGGGAGTCCGGCCGAGGTTTCAACATACGGCCCTGAACGATGTGTACAGGGATCCGCGACACCAAACGGGCGCCCGGCATACCCGGCCACGTGCCTACCGCATCACAGCCCAACCCTCGGGTCAGCGCTGCGCACGGCCTCCAGCATACTACAAACACCAGAAACTACTTGCAACTTCTAGACAATGGACAAGGGTGAATAAGAAGCCGAGAGGGTCAATTAAGGATCCCAATGAGTGGTAGTAGCTGTTCATGGATCACAAACACAGAACTTAGTTCCTGAGGACGGCTTCAATGAGACAACCCACCATGTACTCCTACATGGCCTCTCACCGCTACCTTTACCAAATCGTGTTCACACACTTAGCTCACACAGAAGGACATGTTCACACACCTCTGATTCATCCCCGATGAATCAGACCTGACTCAACTCTAAGAGTAGTAGGCATGACAAACAAGCATGAATGAGTAGGCACATCAGGGCTCAAACAACTCCGACTCATGCTAGTGGGTTTCATCTATTTACTGTGACAATGACAGGTCATGCAGAGGAAAAGGGATTCAACTACCGCAACAAGTAACACATGAGTCGATGTTGTCCTAACGCAGTAAAAGAGAGCAGAGCGAGAGAGTGGGTTTGTATCGGAATGAACAAGGGGGTTTTGCTTGCTTGGCACTTCTGAAGATAGTATAGTTCTTCATCGGTGTCATTGAACTCATCGTCGAAACCACGACTATCGAGAGGGTACAAACACCGGCAAACATGGAAGAACACAATCAATGCAATGCACAATATGATGCATGATCATGACATGTCAATATGCTGTGATTTGAGCTAATGCAGCTAGCAACAAATTAAATGGAGTTAGTTTGAACCCAAGATTCAAATTCAAACTCCATATGTGGATATTCAAATTCCGTTCATTTAATTTGTCCTAAACAGTAGTCATAAGTTGTTCTAACATGCATGAAAAAGGTACAGATGGATAGATTCGATTTTTCTGATCATTTTTAATATATGATTCATCTTATTTGGAGTTACAGTTGAATTTATATGAATTTTAGAAGTTTATACTATTTTCTGGAATTTTCTGAATTAATTTAAATCCAGAAAATCACTTACTGCGTCAGCACTACGTCAGGGTGATGTCAGCGAGTCAACGGGTCAGCCCAGGTCAAACTGACCAGTGGGGCCTACTGGTTAGTGACTCAGGGCTGGTTAGGTCACTAACATGTGGTCCCAGTCAACGTCCACGTCAGCACGGTCAATGCTGATGCGTGGGTCCAAGGTAATTAGATTAAACTTAATCTAGTTTAGTTAGCCAGTTAGTTAGGATGTGGGGCCCGACTGTCAGTTTCACCGGAGGTTAATTAATGGCGCAATTAGCTGCCAATTGTTGTGCCACGTCGGCACAGCCGGAGTTAGCCGCCGGCGAGGTTAGTGACGGCAGAACGGCTCGGGTTTCGCCCACGGGCGACCAAACCTGTGGCGGAGGGCATCTACGTGTTGCTCGTGCTCATCCACATCGAGCAGTGCAAGTAGTAGTGGCTAGGGCGGCCCATAGCGACGACAACGGCGACAAGTGCGGTGGCCGGAGCTTGGTGGTGCAGGAGCGCAGGGCTACGGCTCGCCCTCGAGGGAACCAGGTAGCTAGGCCGCATCTAGGTGGCCCTAGGAGCATGGTGAACTGCACAACTGGGCCTGGTAAGCTCACAGGTGAGCAGGAGGTCGGCCATGGCGGACGGCGGCCTCGGGAGCTCATGTAGCGGCGGCTAGAGGAAGCTAGCGAGAGGGGGAGGTAAGGGAAAAGCTCAGGGGCTGACGGTGATGTCGGTAGGGTGGTCAGTGGGCTCGGGGATGACCTGGAGATGGTGAATCGGCACCGGCGATCTTCGGTGCCCGTCGGTGAAGACAACGGCGATGGCGTCACTGCAGGGCTCCTAGCATTGCTTGGCGTGGTGAGGAGGAAGAGTAGGTTGAGGCGGAGCTTTGTGATGTGTCGAGGAGGAGAGGCGGTAGCTGTGGCCGCGGCAACGGCGAGCGGCGGCGACGGCCGTGTTCGGGAAGAGAGAAGAGAGGGGAGGGGAGAGAGCTGCGAAGGAGGGAGGAGGTGCAGAGGGTCGAGGGGTGTGTGTGGCGCCATCGGGTGAGTCCAGCGGCGAGCAGACAAGCAGGAGGTAGCCGGCGCGGGCGCACGTGCGTCGGGCACACGCCCTTGTCCTACTGTCTCGAGGAGGAAGACGACAGTGGAGGGCGGTGGTGGGCTGGGCCAAAGCTACAGTGCTGGGCCGCACAGATGGGCTGCAGGTAAGCCAGGTGAGTTTTGTTGTTCTGGTTTAATTTCTGTTATGTTTTCTATTTTACAACTTTGTTTTTGATTTAGTAAAATCACCAAATAATTTCTATAAATCCTGAAATTAATTATGGGCAACAACTGAATTATCTCAGAGGCCCTTAGCTATTTTCAGAATTGTTGGAGCATTTAATAATATTTATAGCAATTAAATGCCCCAATTCAAATACTTTATGATTTAAATTCAGTGCCCAAATTGTTCCTTAGAAATGTTCATTATTTTTGGTATGTATCAAAACCATTGCCAAAAATATCAAACATCAAAGAAGAGCATTTTGGGTTCTTGAACGCAACTTATTTAAGCTGGACCTATTTGGATTTCAAAGTGCTAGGGTTTGATCATCCTCCATTTCAAAGTTTCATAGAATTTAAACATGATGCACACATGAAGCTAGCCCAGTGCATTACCAGAAACTAGGGATGTGACATCGCGACCTAGAATACCAGTGGCGGCTGAGCTCGCTCGAGGGTCGGGACCTGAGGACATAGAGCATTTATACCTAACCGTCTCGCAGGAACACACAACTGTCAAAGACCCAAGACTGTGCAACCCGCCTTGAGGTATGGCCTCGTGAGTCCCGCGCTGGCTCACGAGTGCCCAGATACACCTCGTCTAGCCCTGCCGTGCAAGCCATGTGTTAGGGCGGGGTTGTACACACCCCGGGGGATCTCCGCAGCAGTGAGCCCCCCTCCCACGCACCAGTGGAAGCACCATGCTCTGCGCTGGCTGTCGACACTGCCGAGGAGCGGCTATGCCCGTACACATACGGAAGCACTATGCTCTACGCTGGTGATAAACAACTGAGGGCGGCCCCATGGCCGTATCAACCTTAGGGAGCCCCAGAGCTCAGTGTCTGGCCTGATCGCAACACCTCCCCACGGGAGTGTCACGCGAGGGGCTAGGCACGGGGGCTGCGCCCGGGTCACGCCCGAGCGTACGCCACCCATCCAGGTCCTCCAGACCTGGTCGTCGCATGCCCCTCCCCGTGCGGAGCCAAGGTATGAAGGTCGTATGAACATCAAGGGGGACTCCTGAGCATCGCGACTCAGGAGCCTAACTGGTCCCGTAGCCCCTCACTCCTTTGTCCCGTCATGGTGATCCGGTCGGGGCCAACGGCGAGTGAGGTATGCGCGGGGCCGGGCTCTGCCGATGTAGAACTCTAGATCTACTCCTACGTTCCCTTCCTATAAGTTATTTGCGCGTCAAGAGGGACACCTGAGCATCGCGACTCAGGAGCCTAACTGGTCAAATAGCCCGTCACTCCTTGGTCCCGTCCTGGTGATCCGGTCGGGGCTAACGACGGCTGAGGTATGCGCGGGGCCGGGCCCTGCCGACATAGAACGTAAAGCAAATAGGAAGAAAACTGCAAAATCTCGATGCAATATTACAAACCATAATTGTCTTCACAATACTAGACACAAGTTTAAATGCCTCCACGAGGCATGGTGCACATCGCAGGAATTAAGGAGGAAAGAAGCCGCAAGTTAGTCATCCTTGGACACCGTCGTCGCCCGCCAGGGACCCCACTCCCATCGTGGGGTCGCCTTCACCTGTACCACCACGCGAGGCCGCAGGATCAACAGCACGGCCTGCCATGGGCGCAAGATCGAAGGCGCGGAACTTCTCCAACAAGGCCTCCACCTGGCCCTTCACGGCTTCAGCAGCAGCGGCGTAGAACTCGCTGTCCACAGGCTTCAGCAGCTCGTCAAGATCGGCGTCAGGGTCATGGAGGTGGAGGTTGGTGAAGACGCGCGTCAGTGCAACAGAAGAAAGGACGTGTGCTTATTCCTCTGCCATGGGGCCGATGCCGCTCACAACTTCCTCAAGCGCCTCGACCAAGTAAGGAAGCAGCTGGGCGGGGCCATCCTCGTTGGTAGTCAGCGGCTTCTCCAGGACCTTCTCATAGAGTGCCTTCAGCGCCGCGCTAGACCTCTCTTCGAGGAGTGCGAAGGCCACACGGTCCTTGGCCAGGATCTTCGCCTTGGAATCGAGTTCATCCCTCTCCGCCCTCACCTTCTGCTCCAGCTTCTCCAGCCGGCCTTGCTCAGTGGCCTGCGCCTCCGCCAACCGCGCTAGCTTGGCATAATGGCCCCTGACGGTGTCCTCCCAAGCCTTCATCCTCTCCTCCTCCGCCTGGTGGTCACGAGCTTCTTTGGCATGCTTGTCGCACAAATCCTTCAGCTTGGCCTCCAGTGCCCTGCAGCGGTCCTGGGCTACCGCGGCATCCCTCAACGCCACCTCGCGAGCGGCTGCGGCTTGGGTGGCGGCCTGCTTCTCATTCTCAGAGGCTGCCGCGACCCGCCTTAGCACCGCTCAGACAAAGGCGTCAGAGTGAAGCCAGCCGGAAACCAGCTCCAGACGCCCGGATACCAGATGGGAGTCGGTGCCCTGGAGGTCTTCTCGCAGCTGGGCCATGTCAGAAAGGGCACGTTCCAAGACATCTGGGGAGGCAGAAGGACCTGGAACCAGCGGTGTAGCAGAAGGAGGAGGCAGCGGCATAGCCATGGCCGGGGATATTGGGGCTCCTGAGCCTTTGGTACCTCTGCAGCAGCGTTGGGTAACAGCACCTCCGGAGCCAGCAAGGCCTTGGGGGCTGAGTCTTCACGAGGATGCCCTCCCGGGCCTCACGAGGATGACCGGGCAGGGGAGGTGCGAACGCCGTCGCCTCCCCTTCCCACGGAAGAAGGTGTGGACATGGCAGATGGATCGACCCAAGACGGCGTCACCACGTCCTCCTTCCTCTTATGCAGGCGGCGGCCTAGCCAATCGATGGTGAACATCAAGGACCAACAACATAATCAAGAGCAAGATGGAGCACATACACTTACTGGTCTACCGCGGTGTATTCCACCTTCCTCCTTTTGAGCTTGAAGCCCGAGAGCCTGCGGCCTGAGGTGCAGCCGCAAGGGCTCCAGTAGTAGAAGAAGGCGCAACAGAAGGGCTGGAAGTGGCTCCAGGCGGCGTCCGGGCAGAAGGAGCCTCTCGGGAGATTAGTGCCGTCCTGCCCCTCGTCGGGATCACGGGCGGATCCTCCTCCTCTTGGGTGGTGTCGGCCTAGTCGTCGTCTAGCAAGGTGCGGAGGATGTCAGCCCTGCGCAAGGGGGAGGTCTTCCCCGTCCCTTCGGGGGTCGCCTCCGAGTCGCGCTCCTCGTCTTCCTCCTCTCCTCCTCCTCTACGGGAGTCACCCGAGACACGTCCACCGGTGCAGCCGCCCCCTGGACCACAAGGGGCGCCGGCGGCACCAGGCCGCGCCCATCAAAGGTGGGCATAGTAGCCACCATCTGCGCCCTGTCCTTGCAGAGGAACAAGGGGACAGTGGCACTCGGGGGATACTCCTGGTCGTCCCCGACTAAGAGGCGGAGAGCTGCATCTGATGTGGCTTTGAACGCTGTCGCCTCCCATCCCCACGGAAGAGGTGTGGCTGCGGCAGATGATGTGCCCCACACGGCGTCACCGCGTCCTCCTTCCTCTTCCAGGCAGTGGCCTAGCCAATTGATGGAGAACGTCAAGGACCAACAGCATAATCTAGAGCAAGATGGAGCACGGACACTTACTGGTCTACCGCGGTGTAGTCCACCTTCCTCTTGCTGATCTTGAAGCCCGAGAGCCTCGCGGCCTGGGGCGCAGCCGCAAGGGCTCTAGGAGCAAAAGAAGGCGCAACAGAAGTGTCGGCGTTCTGGGAACGGGGGTCCCCAGACATGCCTGCCTGCGGCCTGCTACGTGGCTCAACCAGCGGCCCAGTACAGCCCGTCTTCATCAACCCAACACTCAAGACCGTCGCGAGGGGCCAAGCCTCACGGGGCAGATGACACAAGGCCTCCGCAGGAGTGGCCTCACCAGGCAGGCTTGCGAGGAGGCGGAGAGATCAAGGCAAGGGGTACCTCATGAGGTTCCCATGACGCAAGCCATGACGATCGAGACAAGGCGGGTGCCAGCCCGCGCAATGTCCTCGCTTCCTCTTTGTTGCAAAGATGGCAAGAGTAGGCGCGGAGTACCGAGGCATCAGGCAAAGACCAAGACCAAGACCAGCAAGACGGCAGGACGGAGGTCACCGTGGAGCCCAAGACGGCGTCATCACCAGCACCTTTGATAGGCAAAGAACACCTTTAGTCAGGATAGCTTGTACTAGCTGTCCCCTTTCAAAATGGACTTTGTTGGATCCCTTCTCGCTCAATATTTGGGAAGAGGACCAGGGCCTCTATAAATAGAGCTAGCCACCACATTAGGAAGGATCTCATCTAGAGACAGATCGAACCCTACCGAAGCAGAACACCACACTAGCCATGAACACCTCTCCTCGCGAGGCTGTTCTTCCCCTGTGCTGTTCATCACCAGCCCAAGAGGCAATCCACCACCACACACAGGAGAAGGGTATTACACCATAACGATGGCCCGAACCTGTATAAATCTTGTGTCTCTTGTGCTTTGAGTTCATCGATCTAGCTTAGGGATCGTGGTGAGGCTGAGGGCGAGATTCCATAGGAGGAGATCTTCGTGTGCACCCCAGTGTTCGAACCTTAAGGGTTTTGCCGGAACCTGATATCCGACATTTGGTGCACCAGGTAGGGGTGCGCTAGAGTCTCCCTTCCACCGATCTGCATTCCGCTGCTTCGTCGCATCCATGTCCAGCGACCCGACGACCAACGCCAACCACTGGGCGGCATGGCTAGCCCGTGCCACGTCGCCTGCCCAAGGTGACCTCAACCCCGCGCCTCAGGCAGTCCGCGTACAACAAAACGCTGTGGGGCAAGGGCGGCGCGGTCTCACGCCGCCCTCCCTTACACCACAGCAGGTGCGGGCGGCTGCAAGGGCCTCAAGTCACGCCGCGGCCACGACGCTGCACACTTGACGGGAGCAAGCAAACATGAGGGCCGCACTCACCGTGGCTCGGGAGCTGCTGCGATGCAGGTTAGGGGAGAGCGGTTGGGACGCGCTGCTAGAGCGCGTTGCCTAGCTCCTGGATGTCGCGGCCTTGGGGGCACCTCCCTTCTGCTTCCAGCTTCCACCTTGGGCCCCGGTTGGTTCACGCGACGGGCCTCTCCGTGCCCGCTGTCGCTGTCAAAACCGGCGGATCTCGGGTAGGGGGTCCCGATCTGTGCGTCAAGGCTGATGGTAACAGGAAGCAAGGGATACAGATGTTTACCCAGGTTCGGGCCCTCTCGATGGAGGTAAAACCCTACTTCCTGCTTGATTAATATTGATGATATGGGTATTACAAGAGTAGAGCTACCACGAGATCGTAGAGGCTAAACCCTAAGAGCTAGCCTATGATGGTATGATTGTAATTGTGATCGACCTTCTAAGGACCAACCTCTCCGGTTTATATAGACACCGAAGAGGGCTAGGGTTTACATGGAGTCGGTTACAAGAAAGGAAACATAATATCCGGATCGCCAAGCTTGCCTTCCGCGCAAAGGAGAGTCCCATCCGGACACGGGCCGAAGTCTTGAGTATTGCATCTTCACGCTTCAGTAGTCAGGACATTGTACACAGTCCGGCTGTCCGGATACCTCTTAATCCAGGACTCCCTCAGTAGCCCCTGAACCAGGCTTCAGTGACGATGAGTCCGACGCGCAGTATTGTCTTCAGCATTGCAAGGCGGGTTCCTTCTCCGAATACTCCAAATTAGTCATCGAACACTTAAATCATGTCTGGATCCACAAAATGATCTTTACACACCGCTGTAGAGAGAATGATATTTCACAAACGCACTCTGCCGACAACTTTTTCTGACGACGTGACATGTTATTACGGTCGGATCATTATTCGAACCATTTTCCCACAACCAGCTACAGCGCATATTGCGAGGCGGTTTCTTTGACACATCTTGTCAAAGCAGAGATCGTGTCCCCATATCACGGGATTCTCATCAATACGGGTATGGGTAATCTAACCGCGCCGCTAATCGCGGCGAGTGGGAGGCAGATGGGTTCCACCAGGCAAGTGGGGAGACGCAGAAAGCATTTACTGCCTCTATAAAGAGGCCAGGTTTCTTTCTCTTTTACCCACGCCTTCTCCCCCCGCTAGCTCATTCCCCTTTGTTCGAGCCCTTACGCCCAAGCACTCTTCTTTTCCATTGAAGAGAGGTTTTCCAAAGATGTCCGCATCCGAAGCAGGAGGTAGATGGATGGCCTCAACTGTCTAGGAGAAGGACATAAAGAAGCTCCGGGGAGCCGGGTATCTGGCCCAGAAGATCAACCACCGTCTTCCACCGACGGGACAGGTCGTCACCACTCCGGAATCTCACGAGAGAGTCGTGTTCCTTCCCCATTTCGTCCGCGGGCTCGGGTTTCCCCTTCACCCGTTCATTCGGGGAGTCATGTATTACTACGGGATCGATTTTCATGATCTTTCCCCCAACTCCGGATCCCACCTCACTTCGGCCTATGGCTGAAGATCTTCAATGTGAAGCCCAAGGTGGTGAGTGGCGAACACGCCGAGTGTGGCTGCGCCATGGTAAGCAAGATGCCCAAGGCTGTTTGGTCGAAAGGCGCTTCCCACGACTCCGTCAAGGAGTGGCAGCAGTAGTGGTTCTATATCACCGAACCACGCGGCAAAAAGTGGGCGGCAGCTCCAGAGTTCAGATCCGTAGCCCCGCTATGACTCACATCCTGACCCGAGAAGGGCCCGAACTGGTCCTCGTTTGATGAGCTGTCACTGCTCCAGACGCGCATTCAGGGTGTGGTATGATACGTCTCCAACGTATCTATAATTTATGAAGCATTCATGCTATATTACTATGTGTTTTGAGTGATTATGGGCTTTATTATACACTGTTATATTACTTTTGGTACTAACCTATTAACCGGAGGCCCAGCCCATATTGCTGTTTTATTGCCTGTTTCAGTATTTCAAAGAAAAGGAATATCAAACAGAGTTCAAACGGAATGAAACCTTCGGCAACGTGTTTTTTTGGAAGATTATCATCCAGGAGGCATGGAGATCAAGTCAGAAGATCCTCGAGGTGCCCAGGAGATAGGGGGGCGCCGTCCCTACAGGGCGTGGCCCCCTCTCTCGTGGGCCCTTCGAGCACCTCCCGACCGACTTCTTTCGCCTATATATGCCTACGTACCCTAAAACCATCAGATATCAAGATAGATCAGGAGTTCCGCCGCCGCAAGCCTCTGTAGCCACCAACAACCTCTCGGGAGCCTGTTACGGCACCCTGCCGGAGGGGGGATCCATCACCGGTGGCCATCTTCATCATCCCGGCGCTCTCCATGACGAGGAGGTAGTAGTTCACCCTCGGGGCTGAGGGTATGTACCAGTAGCTATGTGTTTGATCTCTCTCTCTCTCTCGTGTTCTCTCTCATGTTCCCTCTATGGCATGATCTTGATGTATCCCGATCTTTGCTATTGTAGTGGGATCTTATGATGTTTCTCCCCCTCTACTCTCTCGTCATGAATTGAGTTTCCCCTTTTGAAGTTATCTTATCGGATTGAGTCTTTTATGAGAACACTTGATGTATGTCTTGCCTTGTTTATCTGTGGTGACAATGGGATTTCACGTGCCTCTTGATGTATGTTTTGGTGACCAACATGCGGGTTCCACCCATGAACCTATGCATAGGGGTTGGCTGGATGAATTTGAGATTGTGTGATGCATATCGTATAATCATGCCCACGGATACTTGAGGTGACAATGGAGTATCTAGGTGACATTAGGGTTTTGATTGATTTGTGTCTTAAGGTGTTATTCTAGTACGAACCCTTGAATAGATTGCTCTGAAAGAATAACTTGGAGGTGGTTTCGTACCCTACCATAATATCTGCGTTTGTTCTCCGCTATTAGTGGCTTTGGAGTGACTCTTTGTTGCATGTTGAGGGCTTGTTATATGATCTATCTATGTTATTATTGTTGAGAGAACTTGCACTAGTGAAAGTATGAAACCTAGGCCTTGTTTCCTATCATTGCAATACCGTTTACGCTCAGTTTTACCTTTAGTTACCTTGCTGTTTTTATTATTTCAGATTACAAAAACCTATATCTAACATCCATATTGCACTTGTATCACCATCTCTTCGCCGAACTAGTGCACCTATACAATTTACCATTGTATTGGGTGTGTTGGGGACACAAGAGCCTTTTTGTTATTTGGTTGCAGGGTTGTTTGAGAGAGACCATCTTCATCCTACGCCTCCTACGGATTGATAAACCTTAGGTCATCCACTTGAGGGAAATTTGCTACTGTCCTACAAACCTAGGCACTTGCAGGCCCAACAACGTCTACAAGAAGAAGGTTGTGTAGTAGACATCAAGCTCTTTTCTGGCGCCATTGCCGGGGAGGCTAGGTAAGCGGCACTCACTCACACCCCATCAACTAAGCTCTTTTCTAGCGCCGTTGCCGGGGAGGTGAGTGCTTGAAGGTATATCTTTAGATCTTGCAATTGAATCTTTTTTTCTTGTTTTATCACTAGTTTAGTTTATAAAAGAAAACAACAAAAAAATGGAGTTAAGTTTGTCTCATATGCTTCGTCTTTTTAATATCTTTCGTGAGTATGATGGAAAGGAAAATTGTGCTCAAGTGCTAAGAAGAATGCTTTAAAATGCCTGGTACTAAATCTTTGAATGATGAGCATGATTGCAATGTTGTTAGTATAAACTCCTTGAATATCCTTAGTACTAATGATGATTGCTCTAGTCATGATGAAAATATATCTTATGAGCATGTCAACTTTTGTGGAGTGCATGTTTGCATGAACACACCAAATAGAGAAGATATATATTGCAAGAGGCATAAGCATTTAGAAACTAAATGGTTGCATGAAAGGCTAGGAGTGAGTGCTGAAAATTTAAAATTCCTTTGCCATACTTGTGAACTTTGCAATGAACATGGTCATTTACATCTCCTATGCAAATTGTTTCATGATCGAATCGTGCCCAAAAATTGTGATGATTTGATCTCCATTGCTCATTACAATGAACTTAGTTTGCTTTTGGGTTATGAAGAATTGAAACGTTTACTTAAGGACCTTCTGGAATTTGCCCATAAGAAATTCCTTGATATTGATCTAGAAAAGATTTATTTGTTTTGTGCGGAGAATTGCATTGAAAATCCTTATATTGCCAATTACCTAAAGAAAAGAAAGCAAATAGAAGATGATAAGAATACTAATGGAAGGGAAGAGACTTCCCAATCTCCTCCTATTATTTCTTAAGATGATTCAGGTAACGAGGAGGAGCTTGCTATTCAACCAATCTCATCAATAAGGAGCTCAACGAGGAAGGTTGAACCCACACATAATATGAAGAAGAAAAAGAAAAGAAGGAGCAACAAAGGTAAAAAGGTATCCCTCCCAAATGATGTTGCTCCTACTACCCCTTGTGATGATGAAAATTGCTATACTATTGGTGCTATCAATATTTTTAATGATGAGAGTGATTATGCTTATGATATGAAAGGGCCTAAGCTTGGGGAAGCTATGTTTGATGGGGATGAATTATTTGAGAATATATTTGCTGGAATTAATGTTTGTCCCAAGCTTGGGGATGATATGTTTAATGAAGATGATATTTTTAGCATCCCAAGTTTTGATATGCAAAGTTGTTATGATGATAGCATGCCTCCTACTTATGATGATTATATTGACGAAACTGGGTTTGGAAGAGTGTCAACTTTATTTAGTGATTCCACTATCTTGGGAGAGGTTTCAATCGATTATGATGAGAACGAAGTTGCTACTTATGATGATTATTGTGATGAAACTCTATAAAAAGTAGTGATGATTATATTTACAAATCTTGTCATGATTATGATTACCCTTTTTTTTGAACATTAGTCTTTTAATGTGGAAACAATTTTTAGTGTTCAAGTCTCTTATGATACTCCCACTATTCCGAATGAGAAGAATTTTGCTTATGTGGAGAGTAGTAAATCTTCTATGCTTGTAGATCATGAAAAGAATGATTTAGGTGTTGGTTATATTGTTTAATTAATTAATGATGCTACTGAAAATTATTATGAGAGAGGAACATATGCTTGTAGGAATTGCAATAATATCAAGTTTCCTCTCTATGTGTTGAAAATCTTAAAGCTATGCTTGTTTTACCTTCCTATGCTTGTTGATTATTGTTCCCATAAGTTGTTTGCTCACAAAATCCCTATGCATAGGAAGTGGGTTAGACTTAAATGTTCTAGTCATATGCTTCATGATGCTCCCATTATGGTTCAATTCTTATCTTTTATGTGAGCATCATTGTCATCATCATGCCTAGCTAGAAAGGCATTAAAGAAAAGCGCTTGTTGGGAGACAACCCAACATCTATCCTTACTGTTTTTGTGTGTTCACATGATTATGCTACTGTAGTAATCATGTTTTATAGATTTTGTTTCAATAAAGTGCCAAGTAAGACCTTTAGGATAGCTTACGGTGATAGTTGTGTTGATCCTGCTGAAAATAAGAAACTTTTGCTCCCAGTAATTTAGTTTTGTTAATTCACAGGAACGTGCTTGTTATATGATTCTTTTTGATATGGATTGGTACACGAATTTCTTAGGACTTCTTAATTTGGTAGGATTTTTGGAGTTCCAGAAGTATACGTTTGATACATATTACTACAGACTGTTCTGTTTTTGACAGATTCTGTTTTCTATGTGTTGCTTGCTTATTTTGATGAATCTATGAGTAGTATCGGAGGGTATGAACCATAGATAAGTTGGAATACAGTAGATATTACACCAATATGAATTTAGAATGAGTTCATTACAGTACCTAAGTAGTGGTTTTATTTTATTATACTAACGGAGCTTACGAGTTTTCTGTTGAGTTTTGTGTTGTGGAGTTTTCAAGTTTTGGGTAAAGATTCGATGGACTATGGAATAAGGAGTGGTAAGAGACTAATCTTGGGGATTCCCAAGGCACACCAAGATAATATTCAAGCACAACCAAGAGCCTAAGCTTGGGGATGCCCCGGAAGGCATCCCCTCTTTCATCTTCGCTCATCGGTAACTTTACTTGGAGCTATATTTTTATTCACCACATGATATGTGTTTTGCTTGGAGCGTCATTTATTTTGTTAGTATTTGCTTGCTGTTGTTTAGAATAGTGTTCTGCATCTTTAGTTTCAATAAAAAAGTCAAGGGTAGCCTTTGCCATGCTTATTTTGCTATTATACATGTTGCTGTTTGAAAACAGAAAGTTTACCGCTGTTGCAAAAATTCCCTAGAAAAGTAAGAGAATGATATAATGTTGGAACTTTTTGAATAATGGGCTCTGATATATTTATTACAGTGGGAATTTTATTTCATAATTTTTGGAGTTAGGGAAGTATGATGAATCTTGCATTCTTTACAGACTGTACTGTTTTGAGAGATTGCTGTTATGTTTGCATTGTCTGCATATGTTTGCTTGCTTAATGATTCTATTTGAGGATAGGAGTATTAAATATGCTGAGGCATTTAGTATGCAATGTTGAATAATAATTTTAGTGATTTGTTACAGTAGAGAATGATAAGGTTTTGCATTGGTTTATACTAACCTATCTCACGTGTTCTTGTTGTGTTTTTTGTGAATGAAGCTTTTGATAAAAAGAAGAGAAACCATGATATGAGAGGAATGAAGGAGACATAAAAGTTCAAGCTTGGGGATTCCCAAGGCACCCCAAGATAATATTTCAAGAAGTCTCAAGCATCTATGCTTGGGGATGCCCCGGTAGGCATCCCACCTTTCTTCTTCAACAACTATCGGTTAGTATCGATTGAGCCTAAGTTTTTGCTTCTTAACATGAGTTGTGCTATCCTTGCATTGTCATTTTATTTTGTTTTGTTTGCTCTTCGAATAAGATACCAAGATCTGAAATTCTTAAATGGGAGAGAGTCTTCATATAGGTACATGATTATTTAGCTACCCATTGATCTTCGCTTATATCTTTTGGAGTAGTTTGTCATTTACTCGTGTGCTTCACTTATATCATATGAGTAAATTGTTGAATGAGTTGATTGTCATGAATCTGAAATTATATATGCCTCATTTGCTTATCCCATGAGGAGTAATGACTTCACGTCTAAGAAGTAGAGGCTGTAAATTTGTTGGAGGTTAGCAAGCATTGTATTGGTCATTTGAACAATTTCATGAAAGAATATTGAAGGAAGAGAGATTTCAAATATAAATATACTATTATAGACATATTTTATAGTTGGGACCACTCATTAAGTATGACATGCTAAAGAGTTGATGTTGTACAAGGAAGACAACGTAATGGTTTATGTTTTTCGACATCTCAGTTAAATTATATTGTCATGGATCATTCAAACATGTTGAGATTGCCTTTCCCCCTCATGCTAGCCAAAATTCCTTGCACCAAGTAGAGATACTACTTGTGTTTCCAAATATCCTTAAACCCAGATTTGCCATGAGAGTCCACCATACCTACCTATGGATTGAGTAAGATCCTTCAAGTAAGTTGTCATCGGTGCAAGCAATAAAAATTGCTCTCTAAATATGCATGACTTATTAGTGCGGAGAAAATAAGCTTTGTACGAACTTGTTATGGAAGCAATAAAAGCGACGGACTGCATAATAATGGTCCATATACAAGGGGCAATATAAAGTGACGTTCTTTTGCATTAAGATTTTGTGTATCCAACCCTAAAAGCGCATGACAACCTTTGCTTCCCTCTGCGAAGGGCCTATCTTTTACTTTACGTCTTTTACTTTATGCAAGAGTCAAGGTGATCTTCACCTTTCCCTTTTTCATTTTATCCTTTGGCAAGCACTTTGTGTTGGGGTGATCCTGATATATATATATATCCAATTGGATGTAAGTTAGCATGAACTATTATTGTTGACATCACCCAAAGGTGAATACGTTTGGAGGCAACATTATAAGGCCCAATCTTTCTCTGTGTCTGATTAAAACTTCATAACCATTAGTATTGCGTGAGTGTTAGAAATTGTAGAATACTATATGATAGTTGAGTATGTGGAGTTTGATATTCCTGAAAATAAGATGGATTGCAATTGTTTGAATGACTGAGAATGAAGTTTGCTAGTTTTCAAGAAAGTTTATGATCTATGCTTTGACATGTGAATTGCTTGTTACTTTATCGAGAGAAGTTTTATGAGATGAACTACTGTTATGACATATTATCATGCTAGAAAAGGTGATTGAAATTATCATTGATCAAACTTGTGCACCTTCTAGCATTCACACTTCATAAATTCTTTCTTTTATCATTTACCTACTCGAGGACGAGTAGGAATTAAGCTTGGGGATGCTGATACGTCTCCAACGTATCTATAATTTATGAAGCATTCATGCTATATTACTATGTGTTTTGAGTGATTATGGGCTTTATTATACATTTTTATATTACTTTTGGGACTAACCTATTAACCAGAGGCCCAACCCATATTGCTGTTTTATTGCCTATTTCAGTATTTCGAAGAAAAGGAATATCAAACGGAGTCCAAACGGAATGAAACCTTCGGCAACGTGTTTTTTTGGAAGATTAACATCTAGGAGGCTTGGAGATCAAGTCAGAAGATCCTTGAGGTGCCCAAGAGATAGGAGGCACCCCCCCTACAGGGTGCGGCCCCCTGTCTCGTGGGCCCCTCGAGCACCTCCCGACCGACTTCTTTCGCCTATATATGCATACGTACCCTAAAACCATCAAATATCAAGATAGATCGGGAGTTCCACCACCGCAAGCCTCTATAGCCACCAAAAACCTCTCAGGAGCCCGTTCCGGCACCCTGACAGAGGGGGGGTCCATCACCGGTGGCCATCTTCATCATCCCGACGCTCTCCATGACAAGGAGGAAGTAGTTCACCCTCGGGGCTGAGGGTATGTACCAGTAGCTATGTGTTTGATCTCTCTCTCTCTCTCGTGTTCTCTCTCGTGTTCCCTCTATGGCACGATCTTGATGTATCCCGAGCTTTGCTATTGTAGTTGGATCTTATGATGTTTCTCCCCCTCTACTCTCTTGTGATGAATTGAGTTTCCCCTTTTGAAGTTATCTTATCGTATTGAGTCTATTAGGAGAACACTTGATGTATGTCTTGCCGTGTTTATCTGTGGTGACAATGGGATTTCACGTGCCTCTTGATGTATGTTTGGTGACCAACTTGTGGGTTCCACCCATGAACCTATGCACAGGGGTTGGCACACGTTCTTGACTCTCCGGTAGAAACTTTGGGGCACTCTTTGAAATACTTTGTGTTGGTTGGACGAATTTGAGATTGTGTGATGCATATCGTATAATCATGCCCACGGATACTTGAGGTGACAATGGAGTATCTAGGTGACATTAGGGTTTTGATTGATTTGTGTCTTAAGGTGTTATTCTAGTATGAACTCTTGAATAGATTGATCCGAAAGAATAACTTTGAGGTGGTTTCGTACCCTACCATAATCTATACGTTTGTTCTCCGCTATTAGTGGCTTTGGAGTGACTCTTTGTTGCATGTTGAGGGCTTGTTATATGATCTATCTATGTTATTATTGTTGAGAGAACTTGCACTAGTGAAAGTATGAACCCTAGGCCTTGTTTTCTATTATTGCAATACCGTTTACGCTCACTTTTACCTTTAGTTACCTTGCTATTTTTATTATTTCAGATTACAAAAACCTATATCTACCATCCATATTGCACTTGTATCACCATCTCTTCACCGAACTAGTGCACCTATACAATTTACAATTGTATTGGGTGTGTTGGGGACACCAGAGACTTTGTTATTTGGTTGCAGGGTTGTTTGAGAGAGACCATCTTCATCCTACGCCTCCAACGGATTGATAAACCTTAGGTCATCCACTTGAGGGAAATTTTCTACTGTCCTACAAACCTGTGCACTTGCAGGCCCAACAACGTCTACAAGAAGAAGGTTGTGTGTTAGACATCATGGTCGATACGGGCGCCAAACTCGTCGACGTAGTCCAGGTGATGCTAGTTCGCCTGGTTCTCTCCTGTCAGCGCCGAGCTTGTATTCTATGGGAGTTCGACCCAGCCGAGCACCAAACCCTTCGGGAGCTTTATGATTCCTCCCACAAGGATATCTGGAAGGTGCTCTTCAAGTCCGGAAAATCGTGGCCGGGCCCCGCCGCGGACCGCGGGTGTCAGTGTACTAAAGTAGGGGTACCTTAGTATCCCGAACTTGTGCACGGGCAGTCGCAGCGTCCCGCGGCAAGGCTTGCCGGGTGTCCGCCAAGATCCTCCGTAGTTCCTATTGATGCCATTCAAGAACAAAGTGTTTTAACTGAGAAGACAAGACCCCGGCAAGAGAAGCTTGCCGGGAAGGACAAGGCCCCGGCAAGAGGAGCTTGCCGGGAAGGCCGACCCAGGCACTCCAAAGAACTTGCCGCGACGCGCCGCGCGTCGACCCGACGGGCGACCAGCTTTCGGGTGCGACAAGACAACGACCGCGGCAAGGCGCTTGCCGCGGCGAAGCCACCACTCTGCGCCCATGCTCCAGCGCATCCGTCGATGTGTCGCCGCAGGACCATTCCAGGCACACGTGGAGGGAAGCTGTGCAGCCAAGCGGTGCGAGGTGGCAAGTGGAGATGACTAGAAGGCCATCGTGGCAAGCGGTGGCGCCTCTAACGGTCGCTTTTCTGCACTGTTTAGGCGACGCGGACGGGCATTAAATGCTCTTGTCCCCTGCCGTCAGAGTTAGGTAGGGTGCACTATAGATGGTAGTTGTACCAACCACCCTTTTTACATTTGTACCCTTGCCCGCGTTGCCACCTGTCGGTGACCCCTTTAGCCTATAAAAGGAGGCCCATGCGCAACGTAGAAAGGGTTCGACTCATTCGGAACTACACCACTCTCACGCTCTCAAGCAAGAACAGAATACAATCACAAAGCAGCAGTAGGAGTATTATCTCTCCGGAGAGCTCCGAAGCTGGGTAAAAATCGCTCGCGTGCTCCGCCTCGATCCGCTCTTTCGGGCGCCCTCCGCTCCCTTGCCGGACCGAAAGGGGCCCTGCCCCATAGGTGTTCGTTTCCCCACGACATCTTTGGCGTGCCAGGTAGGGGGCATCGAGGTTGTGTGAACCCGATACGGCGTTCACGCGAGCCAGTTCATCATCATCTTCATCGACATGCCACCGAAGAAGAAAGCTTCGGAGGTGGCTGCTCCGGCCGCGTCGATCCCACCGCCACCGGAGCAAACGGGTGGTGGGGTGGACGCCAGCGAAGGAGCGGGTGTCGACGAGGGAGCTCACGTCGTTACCAGATCCAAGGACAAGGCCCCGCAAACTTCGGTGTCCGCACACACACCACGCCTATCTCAGGAGGCGCGGGATCGACAGCGTCATGGTGCTCGCGGCACCGTGCTCGCATTAGAACAAGGCCAAGCTGGTGGATCTCGGGGCGTTCAAGACCCACATGCATGCCAGCATGCTGGCACGAGTGAAGTACGGTCGCCTGGACGGGGTACTGCTCCTTCCAACCCAGTTGGAAGTCCGAGCATATCCCGCTCCTCGCGCCGTTCACCGCCGCCGCCGAAGACTCCAGAAGAAGCGTTGGCCCGAGCTCAATTGCTTCTAGATTACCCTCCAGCGCCAGACAAGATCGACGATTGGAGGGCAACCATTCAGAGCCTCATCGGTTTCGCCAACGGAGACACTCCCCGGCAACCGAGCACGTCAAAGCCGCGGCAGGACGCCCAGACGCGAGCCGATGGCGACAAGACCGGCGGAGGTGCAACTACCGTCCATTCCCCGCCTCGAAGGCCAAGATCGCTGACTCGCCGGATCAACCACGACACCGACTCTATGGCGTCATCAGATCCACGAGCTCATCGCGATCAACGCCAAGTTCTTCAAGAACAACGACACGAAGACACTCGCACCCGCATCGAGCGTCGAAGAGAAGCGCGGCGTCAGTCAGACCAGCGCGCTAGGCCCACTGTTGACATGCATGCGCCAGGGGAACCAGGCGACTTGCCGTACGCGGTAGGTTGCCCTGCATTTACTCGTGAGCTGCGGCAAGTCCAGTGGCCCAGCACAAAGAACTTCAAGCCAGATGTACCGGAGAAGTATGATGGCAGGTTGCATCCGTCGGAGTTCCTCAGCATCTACACCATTGCGGTGCAAGCTGCTGGGGGGCGTGACGAGAAGATCCTTGCCAACTACTTCCCACTGGTGCTCAAGCCTAACGTCAGATCCTGGCTCATGCACTTGCCGGACAACTCCATCTCTTCGTGGGCGGATCTGTGCCATCAGCTTGTCGGTGCTTTCACAGGCGGCCACAAGCCCCATGGCCAGGAGAGCGATCTGCATCTGCTCGCCCAGAAGGAAGGAGAGCCCCTGCGCAAGTATATTCAGAGATTCGGCCAAGTGCAGCGTAACATCCCAGACGTCCACCCTGCCACGGTTATCAGCGCGTTCCATCAGAACGTGCGTAATCGCAGGATGAGGGAGGAGATGGTGATGTGCAAGATCAGAGATGTCAGCGAGCTATATGCCCTGGCCGACAGGTGCGCACGTGCTGAATAGGGGCGGCAACTCCCCGGAGAGAATGCAGGAGCAGAAGGGTCTGACAGTGAGGATGCCGCCCCGGCAAGGAAAAACCGGAGGCGGAACAACAGGAAGAGGAAAGCTAAAGATGTGCTAGTTGTCAAGCAGTCCGGCAACGGAGGAGGCGCCGAGAAGGCCAAAGCTGGTAACTCCAGCGAGGCTGAGGTGGCCGCCGACAAGCAGGACGGCTCCGGCAAGCAATACTGCAAGATCCATTGCACCAAGGGCCATGATCTCCAGACCTGCAAGAAAGTTGAGCAGCTTGTTGAACTGCAGAAAGCTGAATACGAGCGACGCGACAAGGAGAAGGCCCAAGAAGGTGGTGGAGGATCCGGCAAGAAGCGTCCCGGCCGGGGAGGGCGCCGCGGCAAGGCCAAGCAGCGGCAAGGAGACAGGCCTCCCCGCGGCCGCGACAAGGATGAAGATGAGGATGAAGATGAAGACATGGATGATGATGAGGCCGACGAGCAGGAATTTCAGAAAGCAACAGAGGTTCTGTGCCTTGACGGTGGTGCTTCTCTACATACTTCGCACCGCCAGCTCAAACAATGGGTACGGGAAGTAAATGCGGCAGAACCACCAGTTGAGTCGCGCAAGCCTCTGAAGTTGTCCAGCTCGCCCATCATCTTTGACGTTGAGGATCACCCTGATCCCATAACCGCGGTCGGGTGCTTGCCGATGTTGGTTTCACCAACTATCCGCAACCTCAAGGTCACAAAGATGCTGGTTGACGGCGGGGCCGGCTTGAATCTGATTTCCTCCGCGGTACTCAAGAAGCTTCAGATCCCCGACAGCGAGCTCGAAGAGACTGGTACTTTCCAAGGAATCAATCCAGGAAGGAGCAAGCCGAAGGGAAAGATCACATTGCCAGTGACATTTGGCAGCGAGCTGAACTTCAGGACAGAGAAAGTTACTTTTGACGTTGCTGATTTCCCATTGCCTTACAATGGGATACTCGGCCGTCCAGTGCTCGCCAAGTTCATGGCAGCATCTCATTATGCATACAACGTGCTCAAGATGCCTGGTCCGATAAGTGTCATCTCTGTCCCTGGCGAGAAGAAGGATGCCCTTATCTGTACTGACAAGAACTACCGGGAAGCAGCAGCCGCGGCCGAACGCAAACCACTTGCCGCTGAAGCTCCCGGGGGGAAGAAGAAGACCAAGTCCGGCAAGAGCTTTGATGCCCACTCCGGCAAGCGCACCTCTTCGGAGTGCTGCGCTACCGTCGAGGACGCACCATCGAGCTCCACCGGCAAGTGTAAGAAGGCGAAGGCAGCTCCGCCAGAGACCAATAAAGTGGCCGCCAAGGAGGACGGCACTGGTGGTACCTTCACCATCAGTGCCACGCTCGACCCTAAATAGGAAAGCGCGCTCGTTGCTTTCCTGCGGGCGAATGTTGATGTGTTTGCATGGAAACCATCTGACATCCCCGGTGTTCCCAGGAAAGTAATTGAGCACCACCTTGCCGTCTGTCCTCACGCGCGGCCCGTCAAGCAGAAAGTTAGGAAGCAAGTAGTGGAGCGCCAAGAATTCATTGCTGAAGAGATCAAGAAGTTGGAAGCAGCAGGCCTGGTCAGAGGAGTGCTCCATCCTACATGGTTGGCCAATCCTGTAGTCGTGCGCAAAGCGAACGGGAAATGGAGGCTTTGTATTGACTTCACTGATGTTAATAAAGCTTGTCCCAAAGATCCATTTCCCTTGCCGCGCATTGACCAGATTGTCGACTCCACGGCAGGGTGTGATCTGCTTTCATTTCTTGATGCATATTCAGGATATCATCAGATCTTCATGGCAGAAGAGGATGAGGAGAAAACTGCATTCATTACTCCATGTGGCACGTACTGCTTTGTCCGGATGCCTTTCGGACTAAAGAATGCTGGTTCAACATTTGCAAGGGTAGTCCACGAAGCTTTTGAGCCACAGTTGCACAGAAACGTAGAGGCATACATGGATGACATAGTGGTCAAGAGCAAAGACAGAGCAACTCTGATTCAAGATTTGGACGAGACCTTTGCAAATCTGCGCAAGATCAACCTCAAGCTCAACCCCGAGAAGTGTGTGTTTGGAGTCCCTTCCGGCAAGCTTCTCGGGTTCTTCGTATCTCAGCGGGGGATTGAAGCTAATCCCGACAAGATCAAGGCCATTGAACAGATCGAAGCACCGAAGCGCGTCAAGGATGTACGAAGGCTTGCCGGCTGCGTAGCTGCTCTCAGCAGGTTCATATCTAAGTCTGCTGAGCGCGCCCTGCCATTTTTCAAAATTTTGAAAAAGGCAGGTCCAATGAAATGGACTCCGGAAGCGGAGGCTGCACTGTAGGACTTGAAGAGATATCTGTCCTCCACTTCAATACTTGTCGCACCTAGGCCACAAGAGAAGTTGTTGCTATATCTAGCGGCAACCAATCAAGTGGTTAGTGCTGCGTTAGTAGCGGAGAGGGAGGCAGATGATGAGCCAGTAGCCGCGACAAGCACATCTAGCGACAAGCAGGGGGCTTCCCCAACAAGCTCCGGTCCCGACAAGGATTAATCTGCGCAGCCACAAGAAGAGAAGCAGAAAAAAATGGTGCAGCACCCAGTTTACTTTGTTAGTTCCCTTCTGCAGGGGGCTAGATCAAGGTACTCTGGTGTGCAAAAGTTGCTTTTCGGCCTTCTCATGGCCTCGAGAAAGCTGCGCCATTACTTTCAAGCACATGAGATCACAGTTGTCACTCGCTTTCCGTTGAAGAGGATATTGCAAAATCCAGAAGCAACAGGCAGGATTGTCGAGTGGGCGCTGGAGTTGTCAAGCTTTGGCCTCAAGTTTGAGAGTACTTCAACTATCCAGAGCCGAGCATTGGCAGAATTCATAGCAGAATGGATGCCAACACCTGATGAAGAAACTCCAGAGACGAGCATCCCCGTCAAGGAAGCAAGCAAAGAATGGATCATGTACTTTGATGGTGCCTTCTCGCTGCAAGGCGCCGGTGCGGGCGTGTTACTTGTCGCACCCACCGGAGAGCACCTCAAGTACGTCATCTAGATGCACTTTCCCAAGGAGCAAGCGACAAACAATACTGCAGAGTATGAAGGCTTGCTTGCCGGACTTAGAATCACGGCAGACCTTGGGATCAAGAAGCTTATTGTCAGGGGTGACTCGCAGCTTGTCGTCCGCCAAGTGAACAAAGATTATCAGAGTCCGTTGATGGAAGCTTATATTGATGAAGTGAGAAAGTTGGAAGAGCACTTTGACGGCCTGCAGATGGAACATGTTCCGAGAGCTCAGAACGACATTGCAGATGGCCTGTCAAAGTGCGCCGCACTCAAGTTACATGTGGAACCAGGGATCTTTGTGCTCAAGCTGACCCAACCATCTGTAACACCATCAACTGGACAGAGCAAGAAGAGGAAGTTGATTTCTGGTGACTACTTTCCAGCAGAGCTCCCCGAAGCCGCCGCCAAGAAGGTCCCCAAGATCAACACCAAGAGTGCTGAGGAGCAGTCTGCTCCGACAAGCCCTAAGGTTTGTTCCGTTGAAACAGACGCTCCCGACAAGTTTTGCTCCGGCAAGCTTGCCAGGGGACATCAAGCTCTGGCTGAACCACAGGTTCTTTCCATAGAAGCAGATGTTTCCGCAGCAGCATTTGTGCCTTTAGTCCTTGTTGTTGAGCCGTAAGCTCCAGCATGGGCACAGCAGATTGTTCGTTTCCTCCAGACAGGAGAACTTCCCGAAGAGCAAGAAGAAGCGGAGAGAGTAGCCCGGCAATCAAGTATGTACCAGTTTGTCGATGACATACTATACAGAAGGAGATTCAACAGAGTGAAATTGAAGTGCATTCCCCGGGAAGATGGACAGAAGCTGTTGGCGGAGATACATGGAGGCATATGTGGTAATCACATTGGCGCAAGAGCACTTGCCGGCAAAGCTTTCCGGCAAGGTTTCTTTTGGCCGACAGCCCTCCAGGATGCAACTGCACAAGTAACCAAGTGTGAAGCATGCCAGTTCCACTCCAAGCAGATACATCAACCAGCTCAAGCTCTCCAGACGATCCCTTTATCCTGGCCATTTTCGGTCTGGGGGCTCGACATCCTCGGCCCCTTTCCCCGAGCTGTCGGGGGCTTTGAGTACTTGTACGTGGTGATCGACAAGTTCACAAAGTGGCCAGAAGTGGAAGTAGTGAGGAAGGTGACAGCACAGTCATCAGTCAAGTTCTTCAGGTCAATTGTTTGTCGTTTCAGAGTCCCTAACAGGATCATCACCGACAATGGCACACAATTCACGAGCCGCACCTTCATGCAGTACGTCCAAGATCTTGGCGCCAAGGTCTGCTTCGCTTCTGTTGCTCACCCGAGAAGCAACGGTCAAGCGGAGAGGGCAAATGCTGAAGTGCTGCGCGGGCTCAAGACCAGGACTTTCGACAGGCTACACAAGTGCGGAAAGAATTGGATCGAGGAGCTGCCGGTGGTTCTTTGGTCGATTAGGACGACGCCAAATCGAGCCACTGGCCAGACACCTTTTGCTCTAGTCTATGGAGCAGAGGCAGTTCTCCCCACGGAACTCGTATACGGATCGCCTCGAGTGCTCGCTTATGATGAGCTTGAGCAAGAGCAGCTACGACAAGATGACGCGCTGCTCCTTGAGGAAGATCGTCTTCAGGCTGCTGTACGAGCTGCTCGATATCAGCAAGCTTTGCGCCGCTACCATAGCCGGAAAGTCAATGCCATAAGTCTCGAGGAAGGCGACCTTGTTCAATCCGCCAAGAATTCCAACAAGTTGACGCCAAAGTGGGAAGGCCCTTATCAGGTGAAACGAGTCACTAGGCCTGGCGCTGTCCGCCTTGAGACCGAAGATGGCTTTCCGGTAAGCAACTCCTGGAACATTGAGCATCTTCATAAGTTTTACCCATAAGGCGCAGTTGCTAGAACCTGTTCCGGCAACCACCTTTTGTACAAGCCTTGCCGCTGTTGCATGTAACCCTTTGTACAAAGCCGAGCGCAGATCCCGTGCATAAATAAAGCTCATGTGCTTCGCACATCTTGTCAAATTTCATGCCTTTTTTTCTTTTTTGCATGCATTATCTGACACTTTGTGTAGCACTTGCCCCCGGTAAGCAATAACGAGCCTTAAGGCTCCATATCTTTATTTTCTCTTCTTCCTTTTTCTCAAAAAGAAGGTTCCCACGCCCACAAGTTCACCGGGGGGGTGGGGGGAGGAGAAGATAATGGTGTGGACCGGGCGTCATTCAAAGAAGTATAGCCTTGCCGGGACGCAGACGACAGAAAAGCTAAGTTGCCAAAGTTTGAGCGCAATCAGTTTTAAAATTTCTTAAGTTATCTTCCTTGAACGACCGTGCTTTGTATGGAAAACCTGTGCGCGGAGGAACCAAATCGTAGCTAGTTGCGCCCTTACTTTGTTTTGAGTCCGCTCAACAACTTAAGTGTGCTGCGACTAGTTGCGACAAGGTTTCTTGCCGGAAGCAGCACTACCGGCAAGCTGCTGATGTTCCGCACTCAGCGCTCGCGGCAAGGGTGCCTGCGCCGGCAAGTTCCCTAAAAGCGTAGGGTAAAAACATACAAAGAAAGGAGTCAAGTAAAGGAGATAGCATAGCAAATACTGCCCAAGATAAAGTTATATTACAAAGGTAACTTGTCGTAGCACTGACTAAATTGTTCTCATAACATAAATGGCAGCGGCAAGGAAAGGAGAAAACGAGGGCCTAATCCACGCGTTCTCCATCGATCCTCCTGACTTCATTCACCTTGTCCACAATGGGCGCAACAAGGGCCTTGAGCTCTTCGAGATCAGCACCATCCGGCAGCTTCTTAAGGACGTTGGTGAGGTTGAGGCCCGGATTGCGGAAGAGCACCTTCACCAGCACCTTCTCCAAGACTCTGGCGCAGATTGCGCGCGACACGTCAGCCAGCTGCCTTGGGATCCTTTCCCGGAGTTGCTGGAGAGCCGTCGCCACGCCCTTGAAGAACAGAGTGAGCTTGGCGCTGGGCTGGAGGTTTTCGTCGGAGGAGTACCCGAAGCCCTCCAGTTCCAGCTGCGCCAGCTCCTCGTCGATGACTGCGGCGATGTTGACGAGGCCCTCCGTCCAGAGCTCCATAGTAGTCCTGAAGGTGTTCTGGGTTTCGGCGGCCCTCGTCAGCAGCGCCTCATTGGCTTTGATCTCCTGCTTCAAGTCCTCCTCCCACTTTTTGGCGCCGTCCAACGTCTCCGTCAGTGTGGCCAGCTTCAGCTCGAGATCGGCATTGGCGTCCTTGGCGGCATTCAGCTCCCTGTCCCTCTTAGAGAGACGACCCTGCAGCTCACCATGGGCAAGGGCATCCTTCTCACGCTCGCGCTGGAGCGCGGCAAGCTCTTCATTCTTTGTCTTGAGGGTGGCTTCTAGCTCCGTCATCCTCACCTCCAGCTCCTTCTTGGCGGCCTCGGCAGCTGCAACAGCATCCTTCGCTTCCTTGAGGGCTCCGCCAAGTGCCTCCTCGCGCGCGGCAAGCTCCTCCTCATGGCTGTCCAAGTTAACCTTCTTCTGCGTCAGCTCGCCTTCTCGCACGGACATCTCCTCGGCGGCGATCCGTTGCTGCTCTTCGGCTTCGGCCTTCTCGAGGAGAAAAGCCTTCCGCGCCTCGACGAGTTGCGCCCTCTCCTCTACAATGGACCGGAGGGCCTCTTGGTTGCGGCTCTGGAGCTCCTCTGCGTGCTTCTCTATGTCCACTCCCGCCTGCGCGACAAGCGCTTCCCGAGACTCCAATTTCGCTTGTCGGGCGAGGTAGAGCGACACCAACTTCCGGAGCAGCTGCTCCTCCTCAGACTCGCCGCTGCTGCTGCTTGGCGCATCAACCACCGTCAGCTCTCCCTCGACCGGCGCCCTGGAGCTTGACGCCCAGGGGAGCTTGATGAAGACACCGTCGCCGGCCTTCAAGTAGGCGCTGGGCTGGGGCTCTTCGGAGCTTGGCGCTGTGTCAGCGGCGGCGGGATCGGCGGTCGGCGTAGCGCCCTGCGCTCCTGCGGCCCCAGGGTTGTCAGTATGATCGCCGGATCCCTCGCTAGCTCCAGCGCCAGCAGCCTTGGCGGCCTCTTCGTCGGCAGGATCATCAGCGCCGGCCTTTTCTTCGGTGGCAGCGGCTTCGTCAGTATTGCCGCGCACATTCTCCTCGCCGGTGGCCTCGGTCTCCATCGATTCAGTGGAGGGGGGATCTGAAGACAGGAAGAGGGAGAAGAAGTCAAGCAAATATCCAAAAAAGAAGATCAGAAGAAGAAGAATCCAAGGGAAGTTTCAAGAAAGGGAAATTACCACTGCGGGGATCCACGGTCATGGGCTCCACCACCGGAGGGTCGCTGGTGCTGCCTCTTGCCGGAGGCTCCTCCCTTGCCGGGGACCTCTCCCTTGCCGGGGAGCGCTCCCTTGCCGGAGAATCACCCCTTGGCGGCGTAGTTGAAGCAGATAGCACCTCAGGGGCAGCTTCTGGTTGTCCCTGGTGAACCTATTCTGCTCCTACACAAGCAAACCAATAATCAAGATATCAACAAGGAAAGAGCACCCATGCGCGGCCCATAACAGGAAGTGAACAAGTACTTACGCTGGGGGCTGCGCTGGGGGCTGCTTCGGGGAGAGATTGCCGGGTCCGACAGGGTGGTCTCGGATGCGTCCTCTGTTGCCACAGCAGGATCGTCCTCGATGACAACCACGGGGACCTTGGCCCTCTTCGCCGCTCTCTTGGCCAGAGTCCTGGAGAGGAACAAGGTTCAGAAGAAAGCAGATCAAATACAAGACAAGAAACAGCAAGAATTGAAGAACCATAAGTACAGCAAAAAGAAAAGACTTACTCATCCTCCTCTTCTTCCTCCTCATCGGAACTGAGTGCGGAGAGATCAAAATCCGGCACCCTTTCAGCGCGACGAGGCGGAGGAGTAGGCTCCCTTGGACGCTTGGCAGGAGCTGCGGCAGGATCGGAAGTGGCGGCCCGAGAAGACCCCGCCCTAGTTACCGGTGCAGCGTGAGATGCTCCCGTGGCAACGGTGCTTGGCGCGGTGGAGCGTGTCCCGCGGCGCGGCGGCTGTTGGCCCGTCTGCTGCCCTGCTGTGTCTCCGGTCCTGCGGAGGCGCCTTCTTGGTTGAGCTGGGGGCTGCACTAAGGGCCCCGTCTGCGGCAAGTTGCTTGAAGACGGCTGGCCACTTGTGCCCCCGGCAGGCTCGCTCGCTTCATCTTCGGGCTCTCCCTCGCCAACGACCTCCCCGCCAAGATCCTCCCGGTCGGCAAGGCTTGCCGCCTCGGCTGCCTCTGCCTCCTCCAAAGTAAACCCGAACTCGCCCGCGGCGGCGGCTGCCGCCGCCTCCTCCTCCCTAGTGGCGATGCGCCGCATGTCATCATCAGTGGTGTCGCGGGTGAGAAGCCTCTGCTCATCGGCGCGGACCGCCACCTCCACCAAGTCGTCGAAGAATTGCTGCACGACGTCGTCGGCGGGCTCCTGCCAAGTTGGGATAATCCCGCGCGAGTCGCACTCCGGCATCATTGCGCAGATGCGGTCGAGCTGGGAGTTATTGCACAACGGGACGACGCCCTGCGGCAGCCTAAACCACTCGGGATGGTTGGGGTCGTGCTTGAACAGCTCCTTCAGCATCCCATCCAACTCCATGACAGTAAAGTTAAAATTGAGGCCTGGGCGCAGCCTCATGATATCCGCCGGACCCCCAAACAACCAGGCGGGTCTCCCCCTCTCCTGCAGAGGGGCGATGCGGCGGCGAAGAAAATCCGCGCCAACAGCCCCTACAGTAAGCACGTCAAGCCTGAGCCGCAAGATCCGGGTGGTGGCGATCTTCAATCTAGCATCGTCCGCCGCCAGGGCGCTCCAATCGCCGCTGCGCACTACTCGGACTTGACACAAATTGGTGAATGGATGCGGGTTCTCATCAACAATCCAACACCACTCCGCTCTCCACTCCTCCCATTTGTTGCGGAGCTGCCCCTCCAGATAGACCTCCTTCATGCCGACCCTCGAGATCCAGGCGATCCCGCCGGCTAAGGGCTCTCCCTTCTCGGCCCGGGGCATGAAGTAGTGGCGAAAAAGGGCAACATTTGGGTGGATTCCAACGAAGTTCTCGCAGAGATGTGCGAAAACCGCCATGGTCAGAACGGCGTTGGGGGTGAAGTGAAGGATGTGAAACCCGTAGGTATTCATGATATCACATAAGAAATCGGAAAAGGGCGGGCAGAGCCCGCAGTAGAAGAACAAGGGAAAGAAGTAGTATCCTTTTGGACACCGCTTCGAAGTAGAAGCTTCGGCGGAGAGTACCTGCGTGCGCGGATGCGCCCGCGTCTCCGTCGACCAGAAGAGATAGAACCACTCGCGCAGCTCCTTAGAGGTGAGCTCGGGGGGAAAAGTGCTTGCTCCTTGCGCAGCGCCTCAAGCCGCAGCGCCTCGGCTGACTTCGCACCCTTCCCTGTCTTCGGAGCCATGGCGGAAGCGGTGGGGGAGGGCGAGGGCATTGGCAGCGACGGCAGAGACGGGCGGCGGAGCGCTGCTCTCTTTCGGCTCTGAGAAGCGGAGGGGAGCGGCGGAGATTTCTGAGGAAGCAACTGCAAGTGGCGAAGGTGGGGGAACGACCCCTGTTTCCCCTGCTTATAAAGAGGAGGAGGCAAACGTTACGCCTTTTTCGATTAATGAATCACCCACGATCTCTCCCATGACGCCCCGTTTGACGCATGCCGTTACGGGAGGGCGCGGTAGACACGGAGTTAGATTTGGTGTGGACCCAGGCCGCGTGTGCCCGTGCCCTGTTTTGGGCCTGGCCCAACAGCGCTCGGCACCGTGTGTGGCCCAGGCCCGGGGGCTCCTATCGGTGTACTAAAGTAGGGGTACCTTAGTATCCCGAACTTGTGCACGGGCAGTCGCAGCGTCCCGCGGCAAGGCTTGCTGGGTGTCCGCCAAGATCCTCCGTACTTCCTATTGATGCCATTCAAGAACAAAGTGTTTTAACTGAGAAGACAAGACCTCGGCAAGAGAAGCTTGCCGGGAAGGACAAGGCCCCGGCAAGAGGAGCTTGCCGGGAAGGCCGACCCAGGCACTCCAAAGAACTTGCCGCGACGCGCCGCGCGTCCCGGCAAGACCCGACGAGCGACCAGCTTTTGGGTGCGACAAGACAACGACCGCGGCAAGGAGCTTGCCGCGGTGAAGCCACCACTCTGCGCCCATGCTCCAGCGCATCCGTCGACGTGTCACCGCAGGACCATTCCAGGCACACGTGGCGGGAAGCTGTGCAGCCAAGCAGTGCGAGGTTGCAAGTGGAGATGACTAGAAGGCCATCGTGGCAAGCGGTGGCGCCTCTAACAGTCGCTTTTCTGCACTGTTTAGGTGACGCGGACGGGCATTAAATGCTCTTGTCCCCTGCCGTCAGAGTTAGGTAGGGTGCACTGTAGATGGCAGTTGTACCAACCACCCTTTTTACATTTGTACCCTTGCCCGCGTTGCCACCTGTCGGTGACCCCTTTAGCCTATAAAAGGAGGCCCATGCGCAACGTAGAAAGGGTTCGACTCATTCGAAACTACACCACTCTCACGCTCTCAAGTAAGAACAAAATACAATCACAAAGCAGCAGTAGGAGTATTATCTCTCCGGAGAGCTCCGAAGCTGGGTAAAAATCGCTCGCGTGCTCCGCCTCGATCCGCTCTTCGTGCGCCCTCCGCTCCCTTGCCGGACCGAAAGGGGCCCTGCCCCATAGGTGTTCGTTTCCCCACGACAGCGGGTATCAATTATCCCATTCTCCAAGCTCGGTAAGTCATAGCCATTCTCTGTCTATTCATGCTTCAACTGCCATGTCATGAGGGAGACATCCTAATCGTGTTTCATCGCGACCTCAGGGATGGATAAAGAAAGTGGAGCGGCTACACTGTCCGGCCGCGTTGCCGGAGGAACCGGCCGGACCCCTTCTATCGAAGATGCTGGTCCCCGCGCCTTACAATGCGCCAAAGGAGGCCTCCAAGAAGGTCAAGAAGACCCGGAGTGGTCTTCGTCGCCGCGAGGCTTTGGACGCAAAATCCGGAGACTCAAGCGACTCTCCTTCTTCGAAGGACGAAGAGGAGGAAGCAGAGGAAGACGAGCCTCACTCTAGAGGTGGGAGGAAGCGTGCAGCTTCCCCGTCCCTGGAGGCCGAATCGCCCAAGAGGGGGAAAGGTTCCCTCCCAGAGACATCCACCACGGCTGCCGACAGCAGCCCGGAGTGGGATCCCAGGGCATAGCCCTTGGGAAAGTCGTAAGTATACAGAATCCGAACTCACGTACGCGTCCAGGATTGTTTTCGGGTTTATCGTCTTTAACTGTTGCCGCATTTTGCATAGCCCGGTGAGGTCTCGCGCCGGACAGTCCTCGTCGGAGGATTCACTAGTCTCAGACGCCTTGGCGAGCGAGACGCCTCCGCGGGCCCCTTCCCCAAAGTCCAGGCGCGACACCGAGGTGTCATCCCGACAGGACCCGGACCAGGGGGACATATCCCTGTTGCTAGACACGTGGGGGCGGATAAGGCCCCTGGGACCTCTAAGGTTCCAGAGTTGAGCGGACAACCACCTTCGATGGTGGGGGGCCTACCTACCCCTTCGGCCTCCTCTGTTCGAGCAGAGCTGCCCGGCGGTCTATCGATAGCGTTGAAGAACGCATCTATCGTTGATGAGCACCGCACTCTCATGGGCGCGGTGGTTGAGAAGATTCAGTCCGCCAAGATCGGGCTGAACGAGTCCTGCTTTGGTCTTATAAAGGCCTTTGAGGTATGTTTCCTAAGAAACCTTTGAGGAATTGTCATAATAGGAGTAGTAGCCCCTGATACGCTGTCCGGCGGAGAAGACGGAGCTGGGCAGGGGATCAAATCTTCCGCTTTCGAAGGAGCTTATGTGAATGACGTATACCCCTTTATGTGAAAACAGGCTTCTGCCGAGAGGACGGCCGCGTATAATGCGGAAGTGTCCGAACTAAAGCGTAAACTTGCACGGGCCGAGGAAGAACTCGGCCTTGTAAAGAAGCAACTAGAAGGCAAGCAAGGTATGTTGAAAACATTTGTCTTGAAGTTGGCATGAACAAATTGTTGTGCATAATGAAAAATATTTGTATTGTATGCTCTAGGAGCGGGTGCCGAATACGAGGCACTAAAGAAAGCTTTGGCTGATGCCAACAAGAAGGCTGAGGCCAAACAGGCGCTTCGTGAAAAACACGAGGCCAGGGTTATCGTAGCTGAGCGAGACCTCCAGGAAGCTGTGAAGAAAAGCGAGGGCTTGGAGCAGAGTCTAAAAGGGAAAGAATCCGAACTCGCCCAAGCTCTCGAGGCTGCGGAAGGTGCTCGAGAAGAAGCCCAAGGTGCTGTGCGGGACATTCAGGAGGCCCGGAAAGTTGCGGCTAGTAAGGCCTTCTGTATTCTTAGATCTTTATATCTGTGATAATGGGAAGAATCCAAAGTGGCAAGCTGAATTCTTATTTGTCCAGGGGATTTTGCGGATCTTCCTCACAGCATATCAGATGCCTCTCAATTCTAACGCACCGAGGATAAGAAGTCTGCGAAGAGGGATTTCTGGTCGCAGTATCTGGCGCCGAACTATCCGGTGCCATTTATCGATCAGCTAAAACAGCTGGTCAAACTGCACCAGGCGGCCGAACTAGCCATGAAGGACTTAGTTGTCCAGCTGTGGCCTGCGGAGCCGATTCTAAGCAGTTACTTCGGACTCGTCAAGAGGATTATGGGCTCCTGTCCTCGGCTTGATGCTATCAGGCAATCAGTCTGTATAGAAGGTGTGCGCATGGCGTTTGCCTGCGCAAAAGTGCATTGGGGGAGGCTTGACGCGGAGAAGCTGATGATTGAGGGGCCACCGGAGGGTAAGGAGCACCGCAAGCCCGAGCTTTACTATCGAAGTGTACTAAAAGGGACCCACCTTGCGGCAGACAAGTGTGCTAAAGACATTATATTTCCCTGAGGGCATTTATGCCGCTTTTTGTAATATGGGATAATGGCATGTTTATTATATATTGCCTGTTTTATTTGAACATATGTTCTTCCTGTGCGGCTGTTTATTGTATGCAAATCCTGAGAGTTGGCCAGTCGTCGGCTTCTGACCCCTCGTAAAAAGAATATGGGGGTGTTCGGGATATATCTGAACGCTCTTTATCCCATAGTTGGGTCCTTTTAAGGAGGTGTCTCTTTCCATGAACCAGGCAATCGGACTATACGGCTTTATTACTCTCACTTAGCCATAAGAATTCGAGTATGGTCGGTAGAGCCCCTAGTGTTCGGAAGGCCGAACTAGGGGCTCTATTGGTGCTTGATCAGAAGACCGATCCGTCGCACTCAGCATTTATGATGGCGTTGTGCGGAATAAATCTTTAAGGATTTTATAACCTCTCGAACAGCTGACCGGCTCTCGCTTCATCATGACAGTCGGTTTTCGGCTTTCTCTACTGAGGTGCTCGTCTGGCTAAACCGGGACACAATCGCAGTAGTTCTCCCAGCACTACCTTAGCCGACAGAACGGAACGTAAGGTAGCAAAACATGGGAGCCGGGCAAACCCAACCAATGACCCAAGACATGATTCGGAGCAGATGCATATAGTGCTATAAGTTCGGGGTGCCGAGCGACCGAAAAGGTGGTCGGAATTTATTTTCGTACTGTGAAGCCCCTGGTATAACCAGGCGAACGCGAAGCATGGCTGTCATTTTCGGCAAAGGGGCGTCGACGATACGCGATGGCTGGTGAGTATTTTCTAAATCCATGGATTGTAGTAGGATGATGTGTAAAAAAGAGATGTTAATGAGCAGAACCTGTGTTGGCCGGACTGGAGGGGGTTGTGAGTGGATCAAGAGCGAATCCGAACTGCCTTCTACCTGCATGTTCCTGCCATAGTTTGTCCGGGCCGATTCCATGCCGCCAAACCTGTTCTGCGTTAATCGTTAGTTTGTAAATGCAAATGCTTGAAGGCAGCTGGGTATCCTCTTTTTGTTGGTCCCAGGGTCCCTAATCGGGCATCGGAGGGCCCAGCCGTTATACCGTGAGGTTGTGCGGACTCCGCAATGGGTGTCCGGATAGCTGGCCTGAGTGATTTACCACGTGGAATCTAGTCAATGTGGTTTATCCCGTTAGCCTACAGTAAATTACCGCATGTCGGGAAGGTGCCTTACGTCTTTTAGGAGATGTTATTCGTGGCTTGATACCCGTGTGGGCTTTATGGAGCCTCCAGACTACTAGGTCTGGAGGTACTGCAATTGACTTTCTGTGGTTGATGTGATTATGGGCGATCGGCTGCATTTTTATGCTCTGGGGGGGGGGGTTCTATTGAGTAGACGCCTCTCCTCATTGTTTCCGGCCCGCGACCAACCGCCTTGTTTTGAGGATTCGGCATTCTCTATTGGTGTGCTTTGCCGTCCTTCTAGGGGTTCCATGAATTTCGCATGGTTGATCGAGCCTGTGGCTTGGGCCGAGTAGGCTTGAGCTGCTTCTTGCCTGCTGACCGGACTGGTATTTGCTGGACCTGGCGCCGGTTTCCTTGACTTTACATTTGTTTCCATTGCGCCGGGGCTTGAGGGGGTCCCTTCGCATATCCTTCTTACTGTCTTGGACCATAGTGATGTGTGGACATCGGGGTGTGTGCCTTGGATTCTCTTGCTTTGGTTGAGGTAGCCAGTTGTGCCGTGTATGCTCTTTATTGGGGCTGTCGAGTTCGTGCCTTTCGGTGGACAGTAACTTGGTCCACCTATCCGTTAGCAAGGCTTGGTCTGCTTTAAGCTGCTGTTGCCTCTTTTGCAAGATCCACTAGATCTTCAGGTATGCCGAATTCATCATTTCCGAGGCTCACCTCGTCGTCGGAGGGGGGGGTGTATAGTTGTCCTTTTCCATGTATCCCATCGTGACCGGCCCGGCCAGCTTGAAGGTAGGATGAATAGGACTATATTCCTCTTCGGCACCATCTGGGTTGATTTCGTCTCCGGAGGCGGTATTGCTATCACGGGGCTTGGAGCAGCGCCGACGACGCCCATGCTTTGCTTTTCTTCCCGAGGGGTTATCCTCCGTTGCCTCGTCACCATTAGTTTCCTTCGGAGTGTCCACCATATATATATATCGTATGATGAGGTGGCCGTCCACCGCACTGTGAGCGGCGGCTCCTGCAATTCTCCTGCATCGTCATCCATACTGTCGATGCCTTCAGAGTCGAAGTAAAGCACGTCGGCTAAATCGTCGACCGTGGCAATGAAGTGGGTGGTGGGTGGGCAACAAATTCCATCGTCGTCTGCTTCCCACTCAAGCCGGACATAGTTCAGCCCAGAGTCTCCTGACAAAGAGAGAGACTTCAATGAGTTCAGCATGTCGCCAAAGGGTGAGTGCTGAAAGACGTCCATCGTGGTGAACTCCATTACCAGAGCCCAACCAGGCTCGGCGGGCTCGGGAACGCGCGGACTGGAACCTACATCCGGATCTGAATTCGGGGGTCCAGAGTCACAGGGTACCTCAGAAGGGAGGCCTGTGTTCGACTCTATCGCTGACGAGGTTACGGCCTGCGGGGCGGGGTCCATGCCTCCGTCCCCACGCAACACAGTCCGCACCGGATTTGAGTCCAGAGCTACTGCGGGGGTGATATCTCGAGTGTCGTCCGACAGCAGGTTCAGGCCATCCTCATCGTGACTGTCCGGTGTTCCTGGCGCCGGCCCGGATCCGTCGAAGATCAAGTCTCCGCAGATATCCGCCGTGTAGTTCAGGTTTCCGAACCCGATTTAATAGCCAAGGGCGTAGTTGTCGATCTTCTCCAGATGGCCAAACAAATTGGCCCGCAGTGCGAAGCCACCGAACACGAAGATCTGTCTGGGGAGGAAAGTATCGCCTTGGACTATGTCATTGATGATGATTGAAGGAGCCATCGAGCCTGACAGCGACAACACAGAGGAACTCTCAATGAAAGCACCAATGTCGGTGTCAAAACCGGCGGATCTCGGGTAGGGGGCCCCGATCTGTGCGTCAAGGCTGATGGTAACAGGAATCAAGGGACATAGATGTTTACCCAGGTTCGGGCCCTCTCGATGGAGGTAAAACCCTACTTCCTGCTTGATTAATATTGATGATATGGGTAGTACAAGAGTAGATCTACCACGAGATCGTAGAGGCTAAACCCTAAGAGCTAGCCTATGATGGTATGATTGTAATTGTGATCGGCCTTCTAAGGACCAACCTCTTCGGTTTATATAAACACCGGAGAGGGCTAGGGTTTACATCGAGTCGGTTACAAGAAAGGAAACATAATATCCGGATCGCCAAGCTTGCCTTCCACGCAAAGGAGAGTCCCATCCGGACACAGGCCGAAGTCTTGAGTATTGCATCTTCATGCTTCAGTAGTACGAACGTTGTACACAGTCCGGCTGTCCGGATACCCCTTAATCCAGAACTCCCTCACCCGCGCGTCCTCAGGCACACCCCAAGGCATCGTCGACACCAGCTCAACCATCGGCGCCAGACGTCAGGATGCACCAGCACCAACTCCGATGAACAAGGGCATGCGCATCGCCTCCTATGGCCCGGGCGGGCCGCTACCCCACCATCCTCAAGACGGTGCATTGGGCCAGGCCACATGGAGCATGGGGCACTACGGCGAGGTCTTCGAGGCGGCAGCCTTGGAGGCTTACATGCCCCACATGGTGGATCGGGAGTACGTGCTGGAAGACAACCCTGGCTCGTTCCTCGGGTCAGGCTGGGAGGAAGAGACGCCAGAAGCCAAGCCTTTCCAGGAGCCCCAAGGAAGCCTCACCAACCATGCTGGCAGCAGCAGCTATCGGGTACCGCTAATTCCTCAGGAGCAAGCTTATGCTAACCATGGGTCGCAGGAGGTTCAGTTCGTAGCAGCGGACGGCTGCCCCAGCTCAGCAGCCTCCCTTCCGCCAGGAGGAGTGCACTGTGGCTGCAGGAGAGGTGCTGGGAGCCAGGCCCCTCCCCATGGCGCACAGAGAAAGGCGTCCCCCCTGAGGTAGGCCCTCTGCCGGGGAGGTGTTGCAAAGCCTACCCCCGGCAGAGGACCCATGGTCGCCGAGGGTGCCGCTGGCATCCCCTTTGCCCCATTGGCGTCGTCCTTGGTCTCCGGCTGCCATCAATGGTGGTCGAGAGTGGCGCAAGGCGGGGCCCTCGCCTGGCGATATGAAGCAAGGCCCGGTGCCTATGAAGAAGGCCCAATGCCTGTGAAGCTCGCCGCCCGTGACACTCTCACGTAATAATGAGTGGGGCTGTACACGCCCCGGAGTGTTCGGAGAGCCACCCTTGGGACTCGGGGGCTCCCTCCCACGCCAAGTGGCAGCACTTAGCTCTGCACTTGTGAGAAGACATTGAAGACTAGACTAGGCGCCAGACGCGACCTTTTGCTTTTTGCCTCTCTTTCTGTGATCGAGCTTCCTTGCTTCGGATTTAAGTTTAAGTTGAATTTACATTTGTGTGTGCGGGGGGGGGGGGTATTTTCTTGCTCGTGTGATTTCTTGTGTTCTGGTTTTTGCCCAATTTGGAGTTTGCACACGCTGCCTCCCCCTCGCTAGCCCCTCGTGGGAGGGGCTGGGAGAAGCGCATATACGCTTTGTGCATGCCATACCACGGCCGACACTTACTCTCGCGAGGCCCTCTCGACCGAGTCGGCAGGTCCCTCAGGGGATCCTCGGGAGCTCAGGACCTCGCAAGCTGGTTCGGAACCCGTCCTAGCTAAAGGTAAACCACAACAACAAGCTCGCCGCAGGGCCCGTAGGATCATGGAGGCACATGTTAACATCATTCCTAAAAGCATACAGACGGTAATCCTTTTACATGAGGGGCTTCCCCTCCTAAAATGCTCTTACAACCTTTGGGGCCGTGCCTGAGCTTTTGTGTGTAGGATAAACAACAGAGAAACACGGGATTAGTCAGACATATCACTCACCGCATCCTCCTGATCGCCTCCAGAAGCATCGCTGGCGCCGCTGTCATCGTCACTGGCATCACCATCACCATCATTGGCGCCACCGTCACCACCATTGACCATGTCGCCACCATTCGCCGCGACTACCACCCCGTCGATGTCCGAAGCAAAGGCCCTAACAAGCGCATCCACGTTGTCCTCCACCCACCATGCCAGGTCACCCCGGATGGCCTCGAGCACCGGGGCGATGGCAGCATCAAATTCAAAGTGGGGATCGGTGATCTGAAGATGGCTGAAGACGCGAGAAAATGCACACCCATGCAGGCTGCGGCTCCTCTCCTCGACAAGTTGGCGAGCTCTCTCGGAGCGGGTCTCCAGGCGCGTCACCACATCAGTAAAGAAGCGGAGATGGCTGGCATAGTTGGTCACATGAGGATGCGGGGCGTCCTCATCACATATATTGCCCAGGGCCGTGTTGGCTGTGTTCCTGAGTTCCTGGAGCATGGGGCCGTGCATGTCCTCCAGCGTCTACCATTGAAGCACTTCCTCTTTGTTCTGCTGCGCAATGGACCCGGCATCATCAACCCACTGTTGAAGAAGAAGCAGCTCAGCATGGGCGGAGGTCAGATCGGCCTGCGCCGAGACCAAGGTGGCTACGGCAGTTTCCGCATGCCGCTTTGCTTCAGTCAGCTTGGACTTAAGGGCGGCAGTCCTACCTGCAGCCTCAGCTTCAACCAGCTTCAGCTTTAGGTCATACCTGCTCACCAGATCTATGCGAGCCTCCGCCACGCGGCGGTCGACCTCTTCCTAGACTCGAGCCTCGCGTGCGGCAACATCATCCTCCACCTGGGTAACCTAGCGCTCCCTCGCCTCCAACCGCTCAACATTAAGATTGCACTCGGTGGCCTCCAGCGTCAGCGTTTCCTCACGCCTGCGGAGCTCCTCCTCATCGATAGGCGTCCCCTTTAGCAACGCAAGGGCGGCCTGACGCAGCTCCACTTGCTACTCCAGGGAGGCACTCCAGGCTTGGAGCTCCCTCGCGCGCTTCTCCGTGATTTCACGGCGACAATCTTCTTGAGCCTCCTCCAGAGCTCGGGAGCAGGCCTCTCGCGAGGCCGCAAGGGACGCCTCGGCATTCGCATTGTCAAGCTCGTGCTGGTGGCACGCGGGGTTCATGGCCACCTTCAGCTTGCATCGCTCCTCAATCAGCCGCAGGCCCTCAGCTTCAAGGCGCGCATCCACATCCACAAGCTCTCATCCAAGCTGGTCCATCATCCATCTCCTTCCGGAGGAACTCGTGGCGGACGATGCTTCACTAGGGCGCGAGCTTGAGCACGCTACTGATGTCGTCCTCCATCGCTAGCGCTGTCGGCGGGCCCTGAAGCAGTTCGCCCCCTCTCGGCAGGGGGCTGGTGAGGAAGTCCTGGATTAGGGGGTATCCAGATAGCCGGACTATATACATCGTCCGGACTATAGAAGCGTGAAGATACAAGACTCAAGACTCCGTCCCATGTCCAGATGGGACTCTCCTTTGCGTGGAAGATAAGCTTGGTGATCTAGATATTATATTTCCTTCCTTGTAACCGACTCCATGTAAACCCTAGCCCTCTCCGGTGTATATATAAACCGGAGAGGTTGGTCCTTAGAAGGCCGATCACAATTACAATCGTAATCATCATAGGCTAGCTTCTAGGGTTTAGCCTCTACGATCTCGTGGTAGATCTACTCTTGTACTACTCATATGGTCAATATTAATAAAGCAGGAAGTAGGGTTTTACCTCCATCGAGAGGGCCCGAACCTGGGTAAACATTGTGTCCCTTGCTTCCTATTACCATCAGCCTAAGACGCACAGATTGGGACCCCCTACCTGAGATCCGCCGGTTTTGACACCGACATTGGAGATTTCATTGAGAGTTCCTCTATGTCGTCACTGCAAGGCTCAATGGCTCCTTCAATCATCGTCAACAACACGGTCCAGGGTGAGACTTTTCCCCCTGGAGAGATCTTCGTGTTGGCCAATTTGCTTGGCCATCTGGAGCAGATCGACAACTACGTCCCTGGCCACCAGGTCAGGTTCGGAAACCTGAACTACACGGCCGATATCCACGGAGACTTGATCTTCGACGGATTCGGGCCTGTGCCATGAGTACCGGACAGTTACGATGAGCACGGCCTAGACCTGCTATCGGACAGTGGTCGGGATATTACGCCTGGAGTAGTCCCGGACCTAAATCCAGAGCAGACTACGTGGCCCAAGGACGTTTGGATGGACCCCGCCCCGCAGGCCGCACACTCATCAGCGGTAGAGCCAAACACAGGCCTCGCTTCTAAGGAAGCCTGTGACTCCAGACCCCCGGTGTCATGCCCAATATGCGACCCTATCCAAAAGGAACTCGAAGGTCCCACCAAGGATAGACCCGCATATTGGAACGCTTTTGCAAGGTGGATATCATTACATCAACATTACATAATAGTGGGGATACATCGAAAACATACAATGTCACATGAATACAACAATACAACATACAAGAACAACATCCGACTACGGGTGAATCATAAACAGAAACTCAAACAATATCCACCCTGCTAGCCCAGGCTGCCGACCTGGAACCTATCCCCTGATCGAAGAAGAAGCAGAAGAAGAACACCAAAACAAGCAAACTTCGCTCTCGCGTCAAGATCATCACATAACCTGTACCTGCAACTGTTGTTGTAGTAATCTGTGAGCCACGAGGACTCAGCAATCCCATTACCATGGGTATCAAAACTAGCAAAGCTTAATAGGAAAGGAAGGGGTAAAGTGGTGAGGTTGCTGCAGCGACTAAGCATGATATGGTGGCTAACATACGCAAATGAGAGCGAGAAGAGAAGCAAAGGAACGGTCGTCAACTAGCAATGATCAAGAGATGATCCTGAACCCCTGCTTACGTCGAACATAACCCAGAAACCGTGTTCACTTCCCGGACTCCTCCGAGAAGAGACCATCACGGCTACACATGCGGTTGATGCGTTTTATTTCGGATCTGGTGTCAAGTTATCTACAACCGGACATTAACAAATTCCCATCTGCCACATAACCGCGGGCACGGCTCTCGAAAGTTTATACCCTGCAGGGGTGTCCCAACTTAGCCCATGACAAGCTCTCGCGATCAACGAAGGAATAGACCTTCTCCCAGGAAGACCCGATCAGTCTCGGAATCCCGATTTACAAGACATTTCGACAATGGTAAAACAAGACCAGCAAAGCCGCCCGATGCGCCGACAATCCCGATAGGAGCTGCACATATCTCGTTCTTAGGGCAACACCGGATAAGCGAAGCGTACAAGTACCGACGAATCCAAGTTGCCAAGGAATGGTCACGCACGGTGCTCTAGTTTGGACCAACCCTTAGACAAGCATTGGCCCGGGGGGGGGGGGCTATAAAAAAGATGACCCTTGGGTTAATTACTCCCAAGGGAAAAGTAGGTGGTGGTGAGGCAAATGGTAAAACCAATGTTGGGCCTTGCTGGACAAGTTTTATTCAAAGCGAACTGTCAGGGGGGTCCCATAAATCACCCGACCGCGTTAGGAACGCAAAATCTGGGAACATAACACCGGTATGACGGAAACTAGGGCGGCAAGAGTGGAACAAAACACCAGGCATAAGGCCGAGCCTTCCACCCTTTACCAAATATATAGATGCATTAATAATATAAGAGATATTGTGATATCCCAACATAAACCCTGTGCACCATGGAGAAATCTTCAACTTCACCTGCAACTAGCAACGCTATAAGAGGGGCAGAGCAAAACCGCTAACATAGCCAAACAGTAGTTTGCTAGGAATGGTGTCAAAGGTTAGAGGTTCATGGCAATATGGGATGGCTTGATAAACAGGTAATAGGTAGCACAGCATAGCGATAGAACGAAGAAACTAGCATAGCAATGATAGTAGTGAGATCCAGGGTAGCGGTCATCTTGCCTGAAATCCCGCAAGGAAGAAGAACGAGTCCATGAAGAAGATGAAGCCACGAAGACGAACCACACGTAGACGAACGAATCCTCACGATCGCAACGAAACAGGAACTAACAAGCAGAAGCACACAACATGGTAAACACACCACACATGAACAAGACATGATGCACAACAAGCATGATGCATTACAAGGCTACATGAAGCTACTCATGGCAAGAGATGATGCAAACAAGAACAACACATCAAGCAAGTTTAAATGAGGCTGGAAACAACATGTAACAATTCCGGTAAGTCATCATATGCAAATTTCGAAATTGGTCCAGAACTGAATAAACCTTAAGTTAAAGTTGTTAAACAGCAAGTTAAGATGCACCAAGATGATCTACACGAAATTCTAGTCAAGTTACATATAAAGTTCATTAGATTCGGAGCTACGGCCTAGAAGATATGAGCAAAACAAGTTAAGCATGGCATCGAAGCAAAATGCACCCAAACCTCAAGCAAACACACCAAAACAAGGATGCAACATGATAATATGGAACTACATGCAAAATCAAGCAAGTTTCATATAGAGCACACTCAAAACGGAGCAACGGTTCAACACATGCACACTATACAAGTCATAACAACAATCTGTCCACAACAGCAACTAGGCATCTTACAAGCATCAAAACAACAAGCTACAGCACCCCAACGTAATAAAAAAGGCATGAGCATGAAGTACAGGTAAAGCATAACAAAACATGAACACTGAGCTATCTCCAAAAACAACTAGAACATGCTCGAAAAGACATGGAAAGATTGCAAATAATAACAGTTTCAGACTTTAGTAGAAATAACATCAGGTTGCAATGTTTAGAGCAAGCAAACAACATGTTACAAGAACATATAATGGAAAAAAAAGGCATGGCATGAATCTACTAATTGCATAGATCAAAAGTCCCTTACTGGCCATGAGCCAAAAAGGCATAGAAAATATGATGGCACCCATGTAAACATGGCAAGTTATATTACAGATTCAAACATGGCAGGAACAACAATAAGTAGGCATGTTGGTGAGCTCGAACCACTCACCATAGAGCAATACATGGCATGGCAAGGAAACCAATAGTAAGAATACATGTTTGTGAAGCTAAGCATGGCCAGAACAAGTTCATATGGTGCATGGAACACTAGCAAAACACATGTGAACTAGTGAACTTAATGTTAACAGGCTGACAGCAACATTTTCAAGCAACTTTAGAGCAAGATTACAACATGTTCCAGCAGGCTATAATTGCAACTAAGGGCATGCATGGATAGAGCATGACATGTAGATCAAAACATGTTTATAGCACATCTCCAGATTAAGCATAGAACGACTAGTAGAAGCATGTTAACATAGCAACAAAATATAACAGAATCTGTCAGGAAAACAGAAACAGCAACTGCCCTACTTAGCAAGCTTGATACACTCAGCACACAACTCACAAAAATACATGGTTGGCACCCCTGGAAAGATGACATGGCATAGATCAACATACATGTAGAACTCAACCTCATAGGATGCACACATCAATCATGGCAAAAATGATAAATGAGCAAGTTATAACAGTTTCAACAGATTAACATCAACATGCACTATTCCAACAGCATTTCGGGCATCAAGATGAGTTCAAATGAAAATGATGCAATGGAATGAAATGAAGTACTCGTCGAGGCGAACAATTTGACATATTATACGCACGAAACGGAGCTACGGAAGCAGAGATGCAATGCGATGAACATGGCATGATTATGCAAGAGTATGGGGACTTAGCAGCTTTTTTAAAAAAAAACAGAACGAGCGGGGGAAAGCTATAACGTGCACGGGGCAGGTCTTAGTGGGCTGCTCACCACTTGGCTTCAGCCCGTCGGTGAGGAGGCTGAGGGCAGGCCGCAGAGGAGGCCGAAGCAGGTCGGCTTGGCTGGGCCTGGCGCGCTGGGCCTGAGGCGCTGCGGAGGCCCACGCGGGCGCGGTGCGCGCGGGACGAGCAGCTCCTCTCCTCGTCCCGAGTAGGGTCATGGAGGCGGCGGTGGAGGGCTACTCCGACGACGGGAGAAGCACGGAGGGGTCCGATCCAGCAGCGGGGGCGGCAGATCCGGCTGCGGCGGATCCATTCCGGCCGGATCTGGCGGGAGGAGGGGCCGGCGACGAGCTACGACGACGGGCGGCGGTGCGAGGCGCTGCGGGAGAGAGAGCTTGGTCAGGAAGAGAGGAAGTAGAGGAAGAGGGGCGATAGGGAAGCGACCTGCGGGGGAGGCACGGCGAGGCAGAGGGAGGAGGAGGCCGGGGCGATCCGCCGGGCGCCGGCGACGGACTTGGTGCGGAGGCGGCGGCGCAGAGGATCTCGGGATCGGGCTCCTCCCGATCCAGACGAGACAGCGGCGCGGTGCGGGCGCCTGCGGGCCGGGCCGACGTGGCTCGGGCCCGGGCGGGCTGCGCCTGGGCCTGCAGGGCCGCGGGAGGTGGCCAGAGGGGCGCGGGCGACGTGGCAGCCCCCGGTTGGCTGCGGCCGGCGGCTGTGGCTGCGCGACCAGTGGCGTGGCGCCACGTGGCGCTGAGGAGGTGGCTGGCGGCGGAATTTTGAGGAGGAGGCGGCGGAGATCTCGAGTTGGGGGGGGATTGGCTGCGGCTGGGGTTAGGGAAGGGGTAGGCTGCCCAAAATGGAAGGAGGAGGGGTATAAAAAGGTAGGGGTTAGGGTTAGAGGGTGCTAAGGGGGGTTTTCGGAGCCTTCGATCTTGATCGGACGGTTCCGGATGTGAGGGGGGGGTAGGCTGGGCCTAGGAGGGATGTGCTAGAAAGGCCAGGGGCTGAAGCAGAGAAGAGAGAGAGAGGCCCCGCCGCAGTTTCGGAGACCGAAACGTCCGACGAATATACCGACTATATCGCGGTTATATATTAAACGGTTGGGCAGTCAAACGAACTCCGAATACGACGAAATTTGACAGGCGGCCTGTCTACACTATAATAAGACCGCCCGACAAGTTGCATCCCATTCCGAGAATATTTAACACCCGCACATGAAAAGAGGCGAAAGGGGAACGCCGGAGGACATAGGAGTGCCGGATTGCAAAACGGACAACGGGGAAAATGCTCGGATGCATGAGACGAACATGTATGCAAAATGAAATGCACATGATGACATGATATGAAATGCAGATGATGACATGGCAAAGTGCAACACGCAAGCAAATGACATGGCAACGACGGCGAATAACTGGCAGACACCTGGCGCATCGAATCCGGGGCGTTACAACACTCCTCCACTAACAAGAGATCTCGTCCCGAGATCTTAGGACCGAGACGGGAGGGAAAAGAGAAGAGGTGAAACAAGAACTCAAAAGAAGAAGCAAAGAGTCGAGAGCCTCGAGAAGAAGAGAGGAGCGACGAGACTGACAAGAATCGAAAACTCACGAATTCAGATAGACTATGAAACAACTCGTTCTAACCGGAGTGGTTAGAATGAGAACAAAAACCAATAAGTCTAAAAGGATTTAGGCAGCACTCCGGCTGAAAATGGGAGGATTAAAACGAACTTGAGAGGATGGAATGGTACTTGATGAACTCTTGAAGAATGAATTAAATCATGAAGAATCGCCATGAAGAACTCCGTAGACAAAAGGATGATGAGATAAAATGAAGGATGAAAGAATAAGATGAGCCTTTCGATGATTTAGATGGAAGGTTCCGACGAAAAGACCGAGGAAATATGAACTCCGGAAAAGAAAAGATGAAAACACTTGGAACTAGAATTTATTCATCAAGAACAAACTCCGAAGGAAGGGATTAATCACTTGGATGAAATAAGAATAAGATTTATTGTATGCTTCTCTTTCATCAAATTAAATTGACGACAAGCAATGGATTTGGCATGCAACTTATTCTTGTTGAAAAGAATTGAGAAGTGACATATCACAAACTTGAGAAAGTCTTCATGAATCACCGGTAGGATTGAAACGAACGAATGGATTAATATGATAATGAAAGAAAAGAATCTTGAACGAACCACCGTAAGAATTCGAAAATGACTGACGAAAGAGAATGAAACACCGGGAAGAATTAGAAGAACCAATATGCTTGAGGGCATTTAGATGCAAAAGAACGAAGAGATCCTGAGCTGATGAAAGAACACTTGAACGAAGCACCGGAAGAATATTGAGACGAACGAAACTGAAAACTTAGAACGAAGAAATGTTCCAAAAAGATGGCCTCCGGATAACCGAGAGAGAAAACAACTCCTGAAATACTCCGGATGGGTAAGAAAGAATATCTGACACACGGAATAATTCGAGAGGATAATATGGAGCTAGAACCACGAATCTCCGGGGAACGGAAAAGATTTAGAGAAAAAACTCTTCTTCGATCTTCAAATGACGACGAGAAAACACCACCAAAATTACTGAGATACTCCGTGAGAATGAAAAACAAAGAGGTTGAGCCAACAATGAAAAGAATTTGGACGAGATTTTGGAAAAGACATGTGACTGATGAAATCCATTCTTACGTCACACATGAAAAGAAATGAGAATAACTCCGGGGAATCAGAAGAGTCGGGTAAGATCCTGGGAAAAGACCTGTGGGTTATGGGCCCACTGAAGAAAACACCGTTGGAAAGGGATGTTGAACCGATAGATGATGCAATGGATGATTGAAATATTTGAATTGTTCCGGTGCATCATACTTCGGAAGGATAAAATGGCGAGAGGCGAACGAGCAAAGGGAAATACTTGAGCCGAGAGAAAGAATATGATCAACCCGAAAAACTAGAATTAAGTCTACCAGAGAAGAAGAAGAGATGATGAATGTCAAACGAGACGAGAATTCACCGGTAGAAATAATTGAGGGAAGACTGAAGAGGCTCCGAGCGAATGAAATAGATGGTTGAGAGAGACTCAGACTCCGGGAAGAAGAGGGTGGGGTGGCGGGAAAACAAAAGCAACTAGGAAGGGGGAACCGACGAATGTCTTGAAGAGAAAACACCGGTTAAAATCATTGAGGAAAGAAAGCAAGGACTTCACACGAGTAGGATGGATACTCGATTAGGGACTCCGGCTCCAAGAAGGAAAAAGGGGTGGGCGGGCGGGAAAAGAAGACAACTGAGGATTGAACTCAAAGATGAAGAGGCTCGAGTCAACTTGACGAGAAATGCACCGGATGAAAAGAGCTGAGAACCAACGATTAGAAAACCAATTGCGTGAACCTAAAGAAAAATTTGAATGGGAAGAGGAGTAATTGAAAACACCTACGTCAAGATTCCTCACCAGAGCGATGAAGGGGGCAGAGGAGTAAAAAGAATTCCTACTCTCCGATATAACTAGACTCCGAAAACATTTTCTTCTAGACTCAACAACGGCCAAACTACACGATCAATCAAGGGGGCTCCTAGGGTTGGTCGAGGCTCTGATACCAACTTGTCACGCCCAATATGCGACCCTATCCAAAAGGAACTCGAAGGTCCCACCAAGGATAGAACCGCATATTGGAACACTTTTGCAAGGTGGATATCATTACATCAACATTACATAATAGTGGGGATACATCCAAAACATACAATGTCACATGAATACAACAATACAACATACAAGAACAACATCCGACTACGGGTGAATCATAAACAGAAACTCAAACAATATCCACCCTGCTAGCCCAGGCTGCCGACCTGGAACCTATCCCCTGATCGAAGAATAAGCAGAAGAAGAACTCCAAAACAAGCAAACATGCTCTCGTGTCAAGATCATTGCATAACCTGTACCTGCAACTGTTGTTGTAGTAATCTATGAGCCACAAGGACTCAGCAATCCCATTACCATGGGTATCAAGACTAGCAAAGCTTAATAGGAAAGGAAGGGGTAAAGTGGTGAGGTTGCAGCAGCGACTAAGCATGATATGGTGGCTAACATACACAAATGAGAGCGAGAAGAGAAGCAAAGGAACGGTCGTCAACTAGCAATGATCAAGAGGTGATCCTGAACCCCTACTTACGTCAAACATAACCCAGAAACCGTGTTCACTTCGCGGACTCCACCGAGAAGAGACCATCACGGCTACACACACGGTTGATGCGTTTTATTTCGGATCTGGTGTCAAGTTATCTACAACCGGACATTAAAAATTCCCATCTGCCACATAACCACGGGCACGGCTATCGAAAGTTTATACCCTACAGGGGTGTCCCAACTTAGCCCATGACAAGCTCTCGCGATCAACGAAGGAATAGACCTTCTCCCAGGAAGACCCGATCAGTCTCGGAATCCCGGTTTACAAGACATTTCGACAATGGTAAAACAAGACCAGCAAAGCCGCCCGATGCACCGACAATCCCGATAGGAGCTGCACATATCTCATTCTCAGGGCAACACTGGATAAGCGAAGCGTACAGGTACCGACGAATCCAAGTTGCCAAGGAATGGTCCCACACGGTGCTCTAGTTTGGACCAACACTTAGACAAGCATTGGCCCGGAGGGGCTATAATAAAGATGACCCTTGGGTTAATTACTCCCAAGGGAAAAGTAGGTGGTGGTGAGGCAAATGGTAAAACCAATGTTGGGCCTTGCTGGACAAGTTTTATTCAAAGCGAACTGTCAGGGGGGTCCCATAAATCACCCGACCGCGTTAGGAACGCAAAATCTGGGAACATAACACCGGTATGACGGAAACTAGGGCGGCAAGAGTGGAACAAAACACCAGGCATAAGGCCGAGCCTTCCACCCTTTACCAAATATATAGATGCATTAATAATATAAGAGATATTGTGATATCCCAACATAAACCCTGTGCACCATGGAGAAATCTTCAACTTCACCTGCAACTAGCAACGCTATAAGAGGGGCAGAGCAAAACCGGTAACATAGCCAAACAGTAGTTTGCTAGGAATGGTGTCAAAGGTTAGAGGTTCATGGCAATATGGGATGGCTTGATAAACAGGTAATAGGTAGCACAGCATAGCGATAGAACGAAGAAACTAGCATAGCAATGATAGTAGTGAGATCCAGGGTAGCGGTCATCTTGCCTGAAATCCCGCAAGGAAGAAGAACGAGTCCATGAAGAAGATGAAGCCACGAAGACGAACCACACGTAGACGAACGAATCCTCACGATCGCAACGAAACAGGAACTAACAAGAAGAAGCACACAACATGGTAAACACACCACACATGAACAAGACATGATGCACAACAAGCATGATGCATGACAAGGCTACATGAAGCTACTCATGGCAAGAGATGATGCAAACAAGAACAACACATCAAGACAAGTTTAAATGAGGCCGGAAACAACATATAACAATTCCGGTAAGTCATCATATGCAAATTTCGAAATTGGTCCAGAACTGAATAAACCTTAGTTGAAGTTGTTAAACAGCAAGTTAAGATGCACCAAGATGATATACACGAAATTCTAGTCAAGTAACATATAAAGTTCATTAGATTCGGAGCTACGGCCTAGAAGATATGAGCAAAACAAGTTAAGCATGGCATCGAAGCAAAATGCACCCAAACCTCAAGCAAACACACCAAAACAAGGATGCAACATTATAATATGGAACTACATGCAAAATCAAGCAAGTTTCATATAGAGCACACTCAAAACGGAGCAACGGTTCAACACATGCACACTATACAAGTCATAACAACAATCTGTCCATAACAGCAACTAGGCATCTTACAAGCATCAAAACAACAAGCTACAGCACCCCAACATAATAAAAAAGGCATGAGAATGAAGTACAGGTAAAGCATAACAAAACATGAACACTGATCTATCTCCAGAAACAAATAGAACATGCCCGAAAAGACATGGAAAGATTGCAAATAATAACAGTTTCAGACTTTAGTAGAAATAACATCAGGTTGCAATGTTTCGAGCAAGCAAACAACATGTTACAGGAACATATAATGACAAACAAAGGCATGACATGAATCTACTAATTGCATAGATCAAAAGTCCCTTACTGACCATGAGCCAAAAAGGCATAGAAAATATGATGGCACCCATGTAAACATGGCAAGTTATATTACAGATTCAAACATGGCAGGAACAACAATAAGTAGGCATGTTGGTGAGCTCGAACCACTCACCATAGAGCAATACATGGCATGGCAAGGCAACCAACAGTAAGAATACATGTTTATGAAGCTAAGCATGGCAAGAACAAGTTCATAGGGTGCATGGAACACTAGCAAAACACATGGGAACAAGTGAACTTAATGTTAACAGGCTGACATCAACATTTTCAAGCAACTTTAGAGCAAGATTACAACATGTTCCAGCAGGCTATAATTGCAACTAAGGGCATGAATGGATAGAGCATGACATGTAGATCAAAATATGTTTATAGAACATCTCCAGATTAAGCATAGAACGACTAGTAGAAGCATGTTAACATAGCAACAAAATATAACAGAATCTGTCAGGAAAACAACAACAGCAACTACCCTACTTAGTAAGCTTGATACACTCAGCACACAACTCACAAAAATACATGGTTGGCACCCCTGGAAAGATGGCATGGCATAGATCAACATACATGTAGAACTCAACCTCATAGGATGCACACATCAATCATGGCAAAAATGATAAATGAGCAAGTTATAACAGTTTCAGCAGATTAACATCAACATGCACTCTTCCGACAGCATTTCGGGCACTAAGATGAGCTCAAATGAAAATGATGCAATGGAATGAAATGAAGTACTCGTCGATACGAACAATTTGACATATTATACGCACGAAACGGAGCTACGGAAGCAGAGATGCAATGCGATGAACATGGCATGATTATGCAAGAATATGGGGACTTAGCAGTTTTTTTGAAAAAAAACAGAACGAGCGGGGGAAAGCTATAACGTGCACGGGGCGGGTCTTAGTGGGCTGCTCACCACTGGGCTTCAGCCCGTCGGTGAGGAGGCTGAGGGCAGGCCGCGGAGGAGGCCGAAGCAGGCCGGCTTGGCTGGGCCTGAGGCGCTGCGGAGGCCCACGCGGGCGCGGTGCGCGCGGGACGAGCAGCTCCTCTGCTCGTCCCGAGCAGGGTCATGGCGGCGGCGGTGGAGGGCTACTCCAGCGACGGGAGAAGCGCGGAGGGGTCCGATCCAGCAGTGGGGGCGGCAGATCCGGCCGCGGCGGATCCATTTCCGGCCGGATCTGGCGGGACGAGGGGCCGGCGACGAGCTACGGCAACGGGCGGCGGCGTGAGGCGCTGCGGGAGAGAGAGCTGGGTCAGGAAGAGAGGAAGTAGAGGAAGAGGGGCGACAGGGAAGCGACCTGCGGGGGAGGCACGGCGAGGCAGAGGGAAGAGGAGGCCAGGGCGATGCGCCGGTGACGGACTTGGTGCGGAGGCGGCGGCGCAGAGGAGCGCGGGATCGGGCTCCTCCTGATCCAGACGAGACGGCGGCACGGTGCGGGCGCCTGCGGGCCGGGGCGACGCGGCTCGGGCCCGGGCGGGCTGCGCCTGGGCCTGCAGGGCCGCGGGAGGTGGCCAGGAGGGGCGCGGGCGACGTGGCAGCCCCCGGTTGGCTGCGGCCGGCGGCTGCGGCGGCGCGACTAGTGGCGTGGCGCCACGTGGCGCTGAGGAGGTGACCGGCGGAGAAATTTTGAGGAGGAGGCGGTGGAGATCCCGAGGAGGGGGGGATTGGCTGCGGCTGGTGTTAGGGAAGGGGTAGGCTGCCCAAAATGGAAGGAGGAGGGGTATAAAAAGGTAGGGGTTAGGGTTAGAGGGTGCTAAGGGGGGTTTTCGGAGCCTCCGATCTTGATCGGACGGTTCCGGACGTGAGGGGGGGTAGGCTGGGCCTAGGAGGGAGTGCTAGAAAGGCCAGGGGCTGAAGCAGAGAAGAGAGAGAGAGGCCCGGCCGCAGTTTCGGAGACCGAAGCGTCCGACGAATATACCGACTATATCGCGGTTATATATTAAATGGTTGGGCAGTCAAACGAGCTCCGAATACGACGAAATTTGACAGGCGGCCTGTCTACAATATAATAAGACCGCCCGACAAGTTGCATCCCATTCCGAGAACATTTAACACCCGCACATGAAAAGAGGCGAAAGGGGAACGCCGGAGGACATAGGAGTGCCGGATTGCAAAACGGACAACGGGGAAAATGCTCGGATGCATGAGACGAACATGTATGCAAAATGAAATGCACATGATGACATGATATGAAATGCAGATGATGACATGGCAAAGTGCAACACGCAAGCAAATGACATGGCAACGACGGCGAATAACTGGCAGACACCTGGCGCATCGAATCCGGGGCATTACACCCGGACTCATGTCCGGTTGTAGGTTCCCGTCCACGCGCTCCCGAGCCTGGTTGGGCTCCGGTAATGGAGTTTACCGCTGCAGATATCTTCCAGCACTCGCCCTTTGGCGACATGCTGAACTCATTAAAGTCTCTCTCCTTGTCAGGATGCTCTTGGCCGAACTATGTCCGGCTCGAGTGGGAAGCGGGCGAAGAAGGAATTCGCTGCCTACCCACCACCCACTTCATTGCCACGATCGATGATTTAACTGACGTTCTTGACTTCGACTCCGAAGACATCAACCGTATGGATGACGATGCAGGAGAAGAACAGGAACCACCGCTTACGGGGCAGTGGACAGCCACCTCCTCATACGATATATATATGGTGGACACTCCGAAGAAAACTGAAGGCGATGAGGCAACGGAGGATAACCCTTTGGGGAGAAAAACAAAGCATGGGTGTCGTCGATGCCGCTCCAAGCCCCGCCACAGCAATACTGGCCCTGGAGACGAAAACAATCCGGATGGTGTCGAAGAGGAATACAACCCTGATTAGCCCACCTTCGAGCAGGAAGATGAGCAGGTCAGCCCAGACGAACAGGCGACAAATGGATATCTGCCCGATGGTGTCGAAGAGGAGAACTACATGCCCCCCTCCGACGACGAGATTAGCCTCGGCGATGACGGTTCGGCGTGCCTCAGGACCCCATCGGGCAGGAACGCTTCAAACGTTGGCTTATGGCCACTGTGAGGAGCCTATGAAAGAAGCAGCAGCAACTCCAAGCTAATCAAGACTTGCTCACAGATAGATGGACTGAAGTCCCGGCAGCCGAGGAATACGGACTCGAGTGCCGCACGGCTGACCGGCCACCCCGTGGCCAGGATAAAATGACATATCAACCCTAATACCAGCCCGCACCCCCACGCCAATACACTAAGGCCCGGGGCAATAGGCAGGACCTCCAGGACATACTGGAAAACAAAGCATGACAGCCAAGATCGATCTACGGATCACGGGGGCGCGCCCCAGCACGCGACAATGACCTTGATGCCGGATACATTATCAACAAGTCTGGCCGGGCCGAAGACAGCAACCTAGACCAATTCGAACTGCGTAGCCACATAGCCCGGCACAGAGGCGCCGCACACCCCCTCTGCTTCACTAACGAAGTGATGGATCATGAATTCCCTGAAGGGTTCAAACCCGTAAACATCGAATCATATGATGGCACAACAGACCCCGCAGTATGGATTGAATATTTCTTTCTCCACATTCACATGGACCGTGGAGACGATCTACATGCAATCAAGTATCTTCCCCTTAAGCTCAAAATACCATCCCCTCACTGGCTAAACAGCCTGCCAGCAAATTCCATTGGCAGTTGGGAAAACCTGGAAGATGCATTCCTCGACAACTTCCAGGGCAGATATGTGCGGCCACCGGACGCCGATGACTTGAGCCACATTACTCAAAAGCTGGAGAGTCAGCCAGAAAATTCTGGACTTGGTTTCTAACTAAAAAGAACCAAATAGTCGACTGTCCGGACGCTGAAGCCCTGGCGGCTTTCAAGCATAATATCCGTGACGAGTGGCTCGCTCGACACCTCGGCCATGAAATACCCAACTCCATGGCAGCTCTCACAACACTAATGACCCGCTTTTGCGCGGGTGAGGACAGTTGGTTGGCTCGCAGCACCACCACACCACATTCTGGCACTTCGGATGTCCGCGACAATAACGACAAGCCACATCGCAATAGACATAAGCAACGGAACAACAGCGACAACACTGAAGACACGGCGGTCAACGCCGGATTCAGCAGATCCAAGTCTGGTCAGCGGAAGAAGCCGTTCAAAAGAAACAATCAGGGACCGTCCAGTCCGGACCGTATACTGGAGCACTCGTGCCAAATTCACGGCACCCCGGATAAGCCAGCCAACTGCACCAACAGAGACTGCTGGGTATTCAAACAGGCCGGCAGAATAAACGCCGAAAACAAGGACAAGGGGTTGCACAGCGACGATGATGATGAGCCCCGGCGTCCGAACACAGGGGGACAGAAGAAATTTCCCCCCCAGGTGAAAACGGTCAACATGATCTATGCCACTCACATTCCCAAGCGGGAACGGAAGCGAGCACTATGGGACGTCTATGCGATGGAGCCAGTCGCCCCCAAATTCAACCCATGGTCAGCTTGTCCGATCACCTTTGATAGTAGGGATCACCCTACTAGCATCCATCACGGCAGCTCAGCCGCATTGGTCCTAGACCCAATCATCGACGGATTCCACCTCACGTGAGTTCTTATGGACGGCGGTAGCAGCCTGAACCTGCTTTATCAGGACATAGTGTGCAAAATGGGCATCGACCCTTCAAGGATCAAGCCCACCAAAACCACCTTTAAAGGTGTAATTCCTGGAGTAGCGGCCCATTGTATGGGCTCTATAACATTGGAAGTGGTCTTAGGATCTCCGGATAACTTCCCAAGCGAAGAGTTAATCTTCGATATCGTCCCTTTCCGTAGTGGTTACCATGCCCTGCTCGGACAAACTGCATTCGCTAGATTCAATGCAGTACCACACTATGCATACCTCAAGCTCAAGATGCTAGGACCGCGCGGGGTCATAACAGTCAAGAGAAACATGGACTGCTCTCTCCGAACATAAGAGCACACTGTAGCCGTCGCGGCAGAAGTACAATGGGCCTCCTCCCACAAACCACCAATCCGGCGACAGCAACTTCGAGCGCCGTCAAGCGAGTCCAGAGCAACCCGCAACAGGACCATCAGGCACGCCAGGAGCGCGACTAGCAGTCCGGCCTCTGCTCAAGCCCCATCAAAGCAGCATTCATGTCACGCATACACAATTACACAAAATACCATGGGCATAGGCGGAGGCGCAACAATGACTCAGTCAATAGTACGGTATCACCGCAGCATACCTTCATAAACCTTCCCTTTTTATCTTTCACGACATTGCTTTAGGGCAGCCTCTTCAGAAGAGCCGGATTAACGGACTTGCATCGGAGAGGAAACCAAGGAGGCAACAGGCTTTGCGCACAAAAGGAAATACCCAGGTGGAATCTGTTCATGATCGTTAAACCTATTTTATATACCTACATGCAGCCCGCCCTTGGATAGGACATGTTAAATAGTCCTATTTACTTCCGCTTAAATGCACCCATTGTAAACATACGCTTAAACGTATTATTCATCAATGGGAGATCATACATAGCGTCCACTTATTATTATCATTTGAGAATTTTTTTACGAATGTTTATTCAATACTGCTTCCGTACATCTCGGTACGATCAATTTTGCCGGTGGCTTCTTATGGCGCCTCACAATATGGCAAAACAAGTCTGAACACTTTCAACAGTGTAGCACCCCGAACTTATAGCACTATATGCATTAGCTCTGAATCACGTCTTGGGTCAATAGTTGGGTTTGCCCGGCTCCCTTATTTTGGTACCTTACGTTCCGTTATATCGGCTAAGGTAGCGCAGGGAGAACTACTGCGATTGTGTCCCGATTCTTCCGGACGAGCACCTCAGTAGAGAAAGCCGAAAACTAACCGGCATGATGCGGCGAGAGCTGGTCGCTGTTCGAGAGGTTTTAAAATCCTTAAAGATTTTTCCGCTTTAGGAGAGGAATTGGCTTCGTCCAATTTAGGCATATATAGCGCCCCAATTCGGCCCTCCAAATTCTAAGGGCTTTGCCGAAATTTAAAATTATTGACTTCTATGGCTAAGTGAAAGTTATAAAGCTGCATAGTCCGATTGCCTTTTTGGCTGCGGCGGATACCTCCTTAAGGGACCAAAAATTTGGATAAAGAGTATCCGGGTTTTTCCAGGAACATCCCAGTACTAGTTGCGTGGGACGGAAGCCGACGACTGGGCTACTTTCAGAATTCTACAAACAGCTGCACGGAAGGTAATATTTTAAATCAAACAATGCTACATAGCACAAGTAACTTCGTCTTTAAATTACAATAGGGGCAGAGGTACATTTAGTCAAAGGTCATGTCCTTGGTACATTCATCGGCCACGAGACAAGCACCCTTCATAAAGCCATCGTAGTACTTCTCAGGATAGCAATGCGCCTTGCCCTCCGGCGGCCCGTCCTTCACCAGCTTCTCCGCATCCAGCTTGCCCCAATGCACCTTCGCGCGGGCAAAGGCCCGGCGGGCACCCTCAATGAAAACAGATCGCTTGATAACTTCAAGCCGCGGACAGGCATTCACCATCCGCTTGATCAGGCCGAAGTAGCTAGTGGGCAGTGGCTCACCAGGCCACATCCGGACTATGAAATCTTTCATATCCACTTTGGCCGCCCTGTGGAGTTGGACCAACTGCTTCAGTTGGTCACTCAGAGGCATTGGGTGTTCGGCCCCAGCATACTGGGACCAGAACAGCTTCTCCGTGGAGCTGCCCTCCTCGGCACGGTAGAACTCCACGGCGTCTGAGACACTGCGTGGCAGATCTGCGAATGCCCCTGGAGAGCTCCGAATTCGGGTAAGCAAAAGAAACGCCTCCTCCACATGTTTGCTTTGCATAAAGAATGTCTTACCCGCCGCTATCTTCTTGGCCGCCTGGATCTCCTGCTGTGCCTTGTCGGATTTGGCCTTGGCGTCTCTCATACTCGCAAGGCCTTCGCAAGCTCGGCCTCTTTCATCTTCAGATCTTGCTTCACGGACTCGAACTTCTTGCCGAGGTCCCGGAGCTCTTGCTGTACCTCGCCCACTCTAGCATCTTGCTTTTCGCCCTCCTTGCATTCCAAGGCCGCCTTGTCTTCAGCCTCGGACAGCGCTTTCTTCAGGGACGCCACTTCGGCGGTGGCACCCGTTCCACAGTCACGACGCTTCGTCGTTAGACTAACCAATTTTATCTATCCTTAAATACATAAGAGCGGGGAATCACTCACCTTTGTTCTCTTTGAGCTGCCTCTTCGTGAGGTCGAGCTCTCCCTGCGCCTGCTCCAGGTCTCTCTTTAGTTTGGCGACCTCGGCTGTGCGAGAAGTAGAGTCAAGCAGCACAGCCAGCATATTCACATGAACACTTATTATTAGACTCCTGCGGATTATAATTGACCCTCCATTTGGCTTTTCTTTCCGAACACCAAACAGAGTATCAGGAGCTACTATCTATCGGGTGGTAATTTCACACATTTTTATTATTACCTCAAAGCCTGTTAGGAGGCTGGTACATGCTTCGGTCAGTCCGCTCTTGGCGAACAGAACCTTCTGAATCACCGCACTCATAAGAGTACGGTGCTCGTCATCCATGGAAGTGCCGCGAAGCGCTTCCAGCAGACTATCCGACGCCTCTGGCGTGACGGAATTCATCGACATAGACGGCTCGCCCTCCCTAGCGAGGGGCTGCCTGCCCGCATCCGGAGCCATCGAAGGCTTTGGCACAGTATCCGGATGAGAGTCCGGCGTGCTGCGGATCTCATCGGCACGATCCGCGGGGATCTTGAACCCCGCATCTCCGACATCTGGAATTCCGCCTTGGGGTGTCTCCAGAGTCACCCCCCCGCTTTGGGATCCTTTGGGACAACACCTCTATGTCATCCGCGGGTTGAGGAGTAGTGGCCGTCGGGAGCGAGTTCATCGCTGAATCGCTCAGGGACCCATCCGAAGACGATACCTCGGGATGAGCCCTGGCCGGACTGCATATATGTTCGGCGTTATAAAAAGACTATGAAGTAAAATCACAACAAAGTGCGGATACTTACGATCGCGCCAGGGGCTTCCCCCTGGGCAGCCACCCCTCCTCGCTATGGGCGGCCGCGGCAGAGTAGTCCGGAAGGGACACCTTTCCCTTCTTGGACGTCCCAGCCTCCCCCTCCAGGGCAGCTTTCCTCTTTTTCTCCTCCCCAGTGCGGGGAGGTAGAGTTTCTTCTTGCTTCCCCCCACCTCCGCGGGAGGAATCTGCCTCGTCATCGTCGGACAACGAGGGAATGATGGCCTGGCCCCCTGGTCTGCTCCTCGGGCCCCTCATCCTTTACGGATGGTGCGGCTTCTTCTTCTTCTTCCTCCCCTTCGGGGGAGGAGTGTGCCTCGTCGTATTCGGACGAGGCTTCCGGTACAACCTTACGCCGGAGACCCTTCCTGGTCCCCGGGGCCTTCTTTTCGGCCTTCTTCTCCGGTGCCTTGTACGGCGCCGGGACAAGCATCTCCGTCAGGAGAGCGTCAGCGTGGCCTTCTGGCAGCGGAGCCGGGCAGTCAATCCGCTCCGTTGTCTCCACATAATCCTGATTAAATATGAACCATTCTAATTACTTAATACTCCCCCATGAATATACTAGGAAGAGTTGAATCCGGTGGTATTCAGATAACTCACCGGACTAGGGGGGCGCGCGGCGTGAAGCCCACAGTCCTCGGATGTGGGAGGAGGTACTTCGGAGGCCTTGAACAACGCCTTCCATGCGTCTTTATGTGTCATGCCATAGAGCCTCCGAAGCGTCTGGTATTCGGCCGGGACGAACTCCCACAGATTAAATGCCCGCCTTTGGCACGGAAGAATCCGGTGAACGAGCATGACCTGGATCACGTTGACAAGCTTGATGTTCTTGTCCTTCATGCTCTTGATGCAGATTTGGAGCCCGGTCAGCTCTGTAGGTTCGCCCCAGGCCAGGCCCTTCCTTTCCCAGGAGGTGAGTCGCATGGGGGTTCCGGATCAGAATTCGGGGGCGGCTGCCCAGTTGGTACCGTGCGGCTCAGTGATCTAGAACCACCCCAATTGCCACCCTTTCACAGTCTCCGCAAAGGACTCGTCAAGCCAAGTGAAATTAGGCATCTTGCCCACCATGGCACCTCCGCACTCCGCTTGCTCGCCGCTCATGATCTTCGGCTTCACGTAGAAGATTTGCAGCCACAAGCCGAAGTGAGGTTTGATGCGGAGGAAGGCCTCGCATACGACGATGAATGCCGAGATGTTGAGTGTCGGAGTAATGGGCCACGGGTAGGCTAACCCGGGTCCCAGAACCTTTCAAGACATCAGGGCAGGCTGCGCCCCGTGAGTCACAGAGGCGACTCCCAGTTGAGCCAAGTCCCAAGAGGGGACTCCCAGTTGAGCCAAGTCCCAAGAGGCGACTCCAAGAAAAGCCGAGTCCAAGAGGTGGCTCCAAGATAAGCCGAGTCCTAGAGGCGACTCCGCAGTAGCCGACTATGGGGAGTCGGCCTGCGACTCCAACCACCCTGTTATTTAAGGGCAGGCATGGCCACAGTGCGCCGTACCAGCGGAGATCTCCGTCCGGCGCGACACTGTTGCCATGCCGGCCCTGACATCAGCTCTTGGGGGCGGAGCCCTATTCCCACGACGGCCTGTCTATACGGCCCGGAGATGGCGGGGCCTACCAGTCAGCGGGGTTACTGAAGACGGCGAGAGCGCCAAGAGTCGGACCCATTGGGAGTAGGGCCCCAGGAGTCGGCCGACCCCTCCCACGGGCCCCACGGGCCATTAACCAGACACGACGGGGGAATAGCAACAGTGATCGCTCGTCAGGCGGCGGCACTGTTGCCATGACCCCATGACCAAGCCAGCATCATTAGAAGCACGGCTACAGTAATCTGCAGCCGGCAAGACCCGCCTGCGGCGGGAAAGGGCTGACGCCCCTCGTACCAGGCCAGTCGACGGGACCCACCAGCCGGCGGGCCCTAGGAGTCGGCGGAGAAGACGACGGCCTGAGAGACAGACGGCTGGGACCCGCACCCAGCCGGTTTTACCATTGTACCCCTAGGGGGTAGGCCTATATAAACCCCCTAGGGCACCCATGCAAAGGGTTCGAATCCATTAGCACTAGACAGTCCATATAGGAAGGAGAAAGCTAGCCTTGCCTTCTCCTACCTCCAGAAACAGCTCTAGGAGCAACCTTGTATTCACTTTGCCTTAGTGACCATGCGGAGACCCCGCAGAGCAGCAGTAGGGGTGTTATCTCCTCGGAGAGCCCTGAAGCTGGGTAAGATCCACCGGCGTGCATGTCTTTGCCTCATCCCGTTTCTAGGCACCGGCGACGTTCTACTCGCCCCCACCATGATAAGCCATCCTTTGGCATATGTCGCACCCAATCCTCGACATTTGGCGCCCACCGTGGGGCGAGGTGCACCATCATCCAGAGATCTGTTCTGCATGGGAACCCTTTTCCTCAATGGCGAGCGCAGCCAGCCAGGCTCGCCAGATGGAGTCTGCATCGACGCGCTGCGCGGCGCTGAGGCCGCCTGCGCAGTGACCTGCCTCACCGAACTTGTCGGCGAGGTTCGCCTCTCCGACGAGCCTGCATCCGAAGCAGGCATGAGCGGCCCCGAGAGCCTCCTCGACCAACTCCACGTCACCGGCGAGCCTGCCGTGGACTTGGAGTCCGTAGGCTCCACCGACCCGATGCTGGTCGACTCCGACGCCGCATCGCTCGACGCGTTCCCCACCAATGTGGTGGTCTACGACGAGCCGCTCCCTCAGGAGGAGAGCGGCGGAAGCGCCGTCACGGAGGTGCTTGTCATCAGTCATGATGAGCGTTCCGGCGAAGGAGCTCATGACCCACCCGACGCGGCTCTGCAAGACCTGACTGCGCCTATCCCAGAAGACGTAGACGCCGAGATGCTGGAGACACGCCGCCTTCAGATCATCGAAGGCGCCAAGAAGCTGGCAAGCATGAGGTGCTTGTCAGAAGCCTACCAGCGCGAGATGGATCGTGCTATGGGCGGCTCGCCGGTTCCGAATGGTCCTAGCCGCCTAGGCGCGGTCAGATAGCGCGGCGCAACCATCGCCAACCTGTTCGGGGCAAATCGCCCCGTATATGCCACGCCAGCGGAGAACATCTGCGCCACCCAGGCGGCAACTGACGAGTTGAAGAACTTTGAAGGCAAAGAGCGCCGCATGATGACGGAGCGAGTCCAGCAGCTCCTCGACGCGGTTGCCGCGCAAAATGCAGCCGGCGGCCGCACGGAGGCGCCCAACGGCCAGACGACGACTTAACTCCCCGCCGAGATCAAGGCGTGACGTCTCGGACGCCGACTGGTGGAGTCCGCGGAAGAAAAGACAAAGAGCCAGCTGTCAGTCACAGTCGGACTCGCATCACCATCGAGCGCGACCAAGACGGCTGTCCGAGAGCAGTGGAATGGCAGGGCGACTATCTGCCTCCCCCGCCGAGAAGAGAACGGAGAGTTTCCCCATCGCCTATTGAGCATCTGACTCTCGGTGGCCGCCTTGGCCGTCGAGAGGGAGTCAGAGAAAACGACGCCCGCCACCGGATCGACCGACTCCACCGATCCCTGGCGCTGGAAGAAGAAGATGAGCTGGGTCCGCCTTGCTTCGGGCCCCGCATCCGAGACGAGCCTTTTCCCAAAGGGTTCACGCTCCCCCGAGACACACCCAAGTATACCGGCTCCGTGAAGCCGGAGGACTGGCTGGTTGACTACTCCACAGCCGTCAACATAGCGAACGGCAACAAGCGAGTTGCCGTGAAGTATGTTCCACTCATGCTCCAGGGCACGGCCCGGACATGGTTGAACAGTCTGAAGCCCCGCAGCATCAGCAGCTGGGTCGACTTCACCGAGGCCTTCATCCGCAACTTCACGAGCCCGTACAAGCGACCTCCCAAGCCGCGCCAGCTTTCCTTGTGCGTGCAAGGCCCTGACGAGTCAACACGCGACTACCTCACGCGCTGGGGCGAGCTTCGGAAATCCTGCATGGGCATGCACGAGGTGCAGGCTATCGAGTACTTCACCACCAGGTGCCGAGAAGGCACCCTCCTCAAGCACAAGCTCCTCTCCGACGAGCCAGAAACCCTCGACGAGCTGCTGATCATAGCAGACAAGTATGCCACAGCCGACTCCTCCATGAAGACAGAAATTCAAGTTAACACGGCTGGCAAAGTGGCCCCCCAGGCTCCCAGAACTCCAGCTGGAGACGCCAGCCGGCGATAACAACAGAATGACAACAAGCGCAAGGCCCCACAGCCGACTTCCAGCAGTCGGCAAGTTGCAACGGTCAAAGATCAACAGCTGGAGAGGCAGCCTCCGACCAAGTGACAGAAAGGCGGCAAGTCCAACTGGTTGCCGGCCTTCTCTTACGAGCAGACTCTAGATGGCCCCTGCAAGTTCCACAGCGGCGCGAATCCGTCAAACCATACCACCCGAAAGTGCCACTAGCTCACCCGAATCACCAAGGGAGACAGCCTCCTTCCTCCTTCGCCTGCTGGGCCGCCGCCTCCACCTCCGCCCCAGCAGCCGGCTGCCAGGCCAGTCGGCGCAGTACGTGATGAGTACCCAGAAGAGCATGGAGCCTATGTGGTGTTCACCAGTGTGGCTGACGATTGACGCAGCAGGCGGCTGCAGCAGCAAGAAGTGAATGCAGTAGAAACAGATACTCCAGAGTTTATGCATTGGTCCAAGAAGCCTATCAGTTGGAGCAGGGCAGATCACCCAGAGGTGATGCCGAATCCGGGCTCCTATGCCATGGTCCTGAGTGCCACCTTGGCCACTGATAGGCGGGCCGCTCGCTTCTCGCGAGTGCTGATAGACGGAGGCAGTAGCATCAACATCCTGTACAAGGACACCATGGAGAAGCTAGGAATCAAGCAAAGATAGCTGCAGAGCAGCCGGACTGTGTTCCACGGCATTGTACCTGCGCTTTCCTGCTCACCAATCGGCAAGATCCTAATAGACGTCCTCTTCAGAGACAAAGATCATTTCCGCCAAGAGCCAGTCTGGTTTGAAGTGGTGGACCTTGAAAGCTCCTACCATGCGTTACTTGGCCGACCTGCTTTGGCCAAGTTCATGGCAGTTCCCCACTACGCCTACCTCAAGATGAAGATGCCGAGTTCCAAGGGGATTCTGACTGTCGCCGGCGATAACAGGAACTCATCCGCGTGCACGACTGAGAGCAGTCAGCTGGCCGAGTCCCTGGTCATCGTAGCTGAGAAGCGGTTTCTTGATCGGGTCGTGGCGATGGCCGGAAAGCAGCCGGAGATGTCACCCGACCCCAAGGAGTCGGAAGCTGAGGGCTCGTTCAAGCCGGCCAAAGAGACCAAGAAGATACCCTTGGACCCGGAGCACCCAGAGAGGTACGCTGTCATAGGTGCAAATCTTGACAGCAAATAGGAAGGCAAGCTCGTCGATTTCCTCCGTGAGAATCGGGACATCTTTGCATGGTCCCCTAAAGACATGCCAGGTGTACCGATGGAATTCGCCGAGCACAAGTTACACGTCCGTCCAGATGTGAAGCCCGTCAGGCAGCCTCTACGCCGACTGTCAGAAGAGAAGAGGAGAGTCGTAGGAGAAGAGATAGCGTAGCTCCTAGCCGCCGGCTTTATTATGGAAGTATTTTTTCCAGAATGGTTGGCAAACCCGGTCCTGGTGTTGAAGAAAAACTGTCACGTCCCTAGCCTTGCTATGCACTTGGACTAGCTTGTTGCTGCAGCATGTTTAAATTTCAATGAATTTGAAATGGGGATTGTTCAAACCCTAGCACCAGATCAAATCAAATAGGTTCAACCTAAAATAATCTTCAATGAACCCAAACTGCCTTTGGAAATGTTCATGATTTTTGATAAAGGTGAAAACCTCTGCCAAAAATGATGAGCATATTTCTTGGCCATTTATGGATTTTTGAATTAACTCATAAAGTATTTGAATTTGGGCATTTGAATGCTATAAATAATTTAAATGCTCAAATAATTCTGAAACTAAATGTGGGATGTTGCATATATTTCAGAAGATGCCCACAATTATTCTCAGGATTTTTAGAAGTGCTCTGGTATTTTTAATAAAGCCCAAACAACTACAGAAAAATAGAAAACAGAAAGAGATGAAAGGGAGAGAGAGAAAGGAACTACCTGGGCCACCTACCTGTAGCCGCACCGGCCCAGCTCCTGTTCCAGCCCAGCCCACCACCGCCTGGCTCCCTGTCGCCTTCCTCCTCGTGCCAGTAGGCAGGGGCGCGTGCCCGGCGCGCGTGGCCACACGCCGGCCACCTCCTCTCTGCCTGGCTGCCTCCCCCTCCCCCTGGACGTCTCCGGCAATGCCACGCCACCCCCCCGGAACCTGTCATTCTCTCCCGTGTCTCTCCCTCGCCTGCCCTCTGTCCCGAGCATCACCGAGCGGAGCTCGTCGCGCCGACACCGTTCACCGCAGCCACCGGGCCTCCCTCGCCCCGCCATTGTGTCCCACTGCTCTGCCGTCGAACACCGCACCCTCAAGTCGGAGATCACATCGCCGGATGCCCCGTGATGTCGCATTGGAGCTCATCTTCAACCTTCTGCACCGAGCGTCGCCGTCGCCGATTCGCCGTCACCAGCGCGTCCCCGAGCTCTCCGACGATTCCATCGGATGCGCTGTGAGCTTCCCGTCGCTTCTCCCTAACCCCGTGGCGTTTTTCTCATCGTAGTCGCCTTTTCCATCGGAGCCGAAGCTCGCCGGCGTCGTGCCTCATCGCCTCCGTTGACACAGCCGCTGAAGCTTGCAGTAGAGCACACCACTTCACTCCGCGTGCTCCCATGAGCCTACCGCACCCACTAGCTCATCCGGAAACTCATCCCCACGTCCAGTTCGTGCTCGCATGACTCCGGCCGCCGCAAAAGTTGTCGCCGCCGTCGATTTAGTCCACCCTGGCACGAGTTGTTGCCTCCGTTGGATGCGCGAGACTCCCAGCTCTCCGTAGCCGCAAACCACGCGTCGAATGATGCTCCGTAGCGAGCGCATGGTGCAGGTCCGCTGTCGGCCATGGTCGTCGCCGGCGAAACTCCTGTGGCTGACGTGGCACGATTTGTTTAGGTACTAATCGCATTTAGTTAGTGTTCTTTGTCGATGACACATGGGCCCCACGCCCTAATTAACCCCGAGTTTATTTTTCTGTTTAGGTGAGATTAACCCAGCGGGACCCACGCATCAGAGTTGAACCTCCTGACGTGGTCGTTGACCTGGCCCACCTGTCAGCGAGATAAACAGCCCTGTGTCACTGACGTGTGGCTCCCACACGTCAGGTTTGACCTGGACTGGCCTGTTGACCCTGCTGACGTCACCGAGACGCAATGCTGATGCAGTAATTGATTTTCTGCATTTAAAATAATCCAGGAAATTCTAGAAAATAGTATAAACTTCTAAAATTCATATAAATTCAACCGTAATTCAGAACGAAATAATTTATATATGAAAAATGATCAGAAAAATCCAATCTATCCATCTGTACTATTTGCATGCATGTTTGAGCAAGTCAACCTCACTGTTTAGGATGAAACATGATTAGGACAAATTTGATAATAGATTTGGAGTTGGAATTTGATCTAGCTTTGAGTTCCACTTCAATCAAAATGACTTCCTGTTGCATTAGCTCAAATCACAACATATTTCCATGTCACATTCATGCATCATATTGTTGTATTGCATTGATTGTGTTCCTTCTCTATTTGTCAGTGTTGTTCCCTCTCGATAGACGTGTTCCGACGATGAGTTCGATGACACCGATGAAGAACTATACTATCTTCAGAAGTGCTAGGCAAGCAAAACCCCCTTGTTCATTATGATACAATCCCACTCTCTTGCTCCTGCTCTCTTTTAGTGCATTAGGACAACAACGATTCAACTGTTACATGCTGCGGTAGTTGAACCCCTTTCCTCTGCATGACCTGTCATTGCCACAGTAAATAGATGAAACCCACTAGTATGAGTAGGAGTTGTTTGAGCCCTGATGTGCCTACTCATTCATGCTTGTTTGTCATGCCTACTATTTCTTAGAGTCATGTTAGGTCTAATTCAGCGGGGATGAATTGGAGGTGTGTGAACATGTCCTACTGTGTGTGAGCTAAGTGTGAGAACACGATTTGGTAAAGGTAGCGGTGAGAGGCCATGTAGGAGTACATGGTGGGTTGTCTCACTGAAGCCATCCTCAGGAACTGAGTTCTGTGTTTGTGATCCATGAACAGCTACTACCATGCATGGGAATGCTTAAGTGCCCCTCTCGACTTATTAATCAACCTAATCTCTGTCCAGGAGTTGCAACTAGTTTCTGGTGTTTGTAGGTAGTGTTAGTAATCTACCAAGTGGTACCCGGTACAGGTGGGCTTGGGATAAACTAGGCACAGTGGCACGGTGTACCAAGTGGCACCCGGATGGTGGGCTTGGGAACCCTGCTCACATCGTTTGGGGCCGTGAGCGACACCCCTGCCGGATCTCCCTCGCCAGGCACCCGAATAGGCGATAAACCTGGACGAGAGACTTGTGTGGTTAGTCAGGTCGTGGCCGACTCCCTCGCTAGGCTTCCGCTTGAAGGTTGTCGAGATACACGAGGTGTACATGGCGGTAAGTGGCGAGAGCATGTGTGAAGAAGTACACCCCTGCAGGGTTAACATTATCTATTCGAATATCCGTGTCCGCGGAAAAGGACATCTGGGTTGCCTGTACAGTTCATAGACAAGTGAAAGTGGATACTCTAAAATACGCAAGATAAGCGTGAGTGCTATGGATGGCGTTCTCGTAGGGAGACGGGAGCGGATCCATAGTGGTGTATTGATATGGTGAATATGTGGACTCGTGTGCGCCACCTCAAAAGAGTTACCTGCAGTCATAGTTAAGGTTAGCCACCGAGTCAAAGCTGGCTTGCTGCAGTTAAACTTCACCACCCCCTTTGTTGGTAATGATGCATATGTAGTTAGTTCTGATGTAAGTCTTGCTGGGTACATTTGTACTCACGTTTGCCAATTTTACGTTTTTTCAGAGAGACTTCAGTCTCGCTAGTAGTTCCGCGTGGACTTCGATGTTTAGCTTGTTACCTCACTATGATCTTGTGCCCTCGGCAGGATCTGGTAGATAGTCAGGCTTCTCAGCCTTTTCATTTGTAGATGTCTGTACTTAGGCATGTTAAGCTTCCGCATGTGCTTTGACTTGTATGCTCTGAATGCTAGGTCAAGAGACCCGTGTTTGTAATATCTCGCTCCTCGGAGCCTATTGAATAAAATACTAGAGTTGTAGAGTCATGTTGTGATGCCATGTCGTATTTGCACATATCGAGCATATTGTGTGTATGTTAGTGAAATGCTTGGTATGTGTGGGATCTAACTATCTAGTTGTTTATCCTTAGTAGCCTCTCTTACCGGGAAATGTCTCCTAGCGTTTCCACTGAGCCATGGTAGCTTGCTACTGCTCCGGAACATTTAGGCTAGCCGGCATGTGTCCTTCTTCGTTCCTGTGTCTGTCCCTTCGGGGAAATGTCACGCGATGAATACCGGAGTCCTGCTAGCCCAGTGCTACAGCCTGGATTCACTCGCTGATGACCGACACGTTCGATGCTGGGTCATGGATGCCTGTCCCTGTAAGTTTGTGCCACTTTGGGTTTATGACTAGCCATGTCAGCCCGGACTCCTTATCATATGGATGCTAGCGACACTATCATATACGTGTGCCAAAAGGCGCAAACGGTCCCGGGCAAAGGTAAGGCGACACCCGTGGGAATACCGTGCGTGAGGCCGCAAAGTGATATGAGGTGTTACATGCTAGATCGATGTGGCATTGAGTCGGGGTCCTGACAGCTTTGGTATCAGAGCTTGACTGCCTGTAGGATTACCAAGCCAAACTGGTCGAAGTTGAGTCTAGAAATTCTTTAGTTATATAAGGAAATTGATTGTGGGATGGAACGTAAGGCTCTTTTTACTCCTTTACCTTATGCCCTTCTAATCCGAGTCATACTATCTATCCTACGGGGTTAAGAACTAGGCTTTCTCTTATCTCTATTAGGATCACGTGTTACTAATCCGTAGACTTATAAGATTGTTGGATTTAAGCCTCAATTCAGTTTCTACTATCTCTCTGTGTTCATAGTTGACCTTGGAACCTTGATATTGTGACTATCGAGTGGTTATGCCACCATTTGCAGGATGTCTCAAATCTTTTCGAGCATTTACAGCCGTTATGCTGTCCGAGTCATCCCAGGTTTCTAAATAGTCTGATGCATTTACAAATCCCTTCTTTTTGTTCCGATGTCTTTTTAGGCCAGGTTAACCACACTAAATTGCTGAGTTGAGGTACTCTGTTGCCTCGGCATATATGTTGGAGCTAGTATTATGACCCTAGGTGTCTTAGAGTACCACCTAGTAAGCTAGCCATGATTTGTGTTCCCAGTGTGATGATTCTAGCCTTTATTCTCGAAAGCATCCCGTGATGCCACTTAGTAGTAGGTATCCTACTCCTTGGGTTTTGAACCCGAGATTCACCCTTCTTACCTCGTGTTGATAGTGTTTGCTAGTTCCTTTAGGATATTAGTAACCTTTGCGATAGTCCTCGAGATTCATGGTATATCCTTCTTCCAATACCATGAACCAATATGGCAGAAGTTCGGGAACCAAAAGATCACAACAAGAGTGCTCTCGACGAGTTCTCCATTCTATATTGTGACTCTGCCAGTTCAACCATTCTGCATGGGTTATCTGGAAGAAATATGTTGAACTCGTTCGACATGCTAGTCCGTGCATCCACAACTCAGAAAATCATATGTTCTTTTGAGTTGTCCCTCTTTAGTTGTTTTCTGACCATCGACTATTAATTGATAGTCAAGATTATGCGTGCATTCGTTCATAGGTGCCTATTATTCTTGTGGTCCGTCAAGCCATTCTACTCCGGAATGACTAGGAGAAACAAACTCCAGTACCTCATCCATTTCTTGGACTGGTCAAAGTAGTTGTATTCCGCAGATCAAAAAGCCAATCCAGCTTTTGTTCTGTTCTACCTCGGAGTATTACCCCCTTTATGTCAAGATTGTCATAGGAGTTGCAGCATCTCTCATGAATTCTTGATGTAGTGATACTCTCTCCATCATTATTCATTTCTTGGTTCCCGTGTTGTGGCAACCGGAATGTCGACAAGTGAATCGTGATGTGTGAAATCAATACTCCTAGCAACCTTGTTGCCTGTTAGTTAAAGGACAATAATTTCATTCTTAGCGTGTTGGTTCTTAAATCATCATTGTAAGATAGATTGTGCTACCTAGTCCTTATTTCTGGTGCACTCTTCGATCAATGAGTTAGGATTTTGTCAAACCCTTGCTCTGTTGATCATATCGTCTTGCCCTGAAAAGCAAGATTGTTCTCGAGCTTAGTAACATATCGGTGGTTCATGATTTTCCGAATATCTTCTCGGAGATATCACCAGGTTGTCACCTGACCGCTATGTTGAGTTCGTGATCAAGTTGGTTCCTTGTAACCACCCCCTTCTCCAAGAATTCATGTCGGATACCCTGAGCTAGTTGGATAAGCTAAACAACAACTTGGAGAGTTGGAAGATAAGAGCTTGTCCGACTCAGTTCATTTCAAAGGGATATCCTGGTGTTGGTGTGTTAGTTGAAGAAAGATGACATCTTCATTGATTGATCCTCGTGATCAATTGTTGGATTTATTGTCTTACCCCAAACCTTTGATTTGAGTATGGGCTATCATCAAATCAAATCAGAACCAACGATGTTCGTAATGTTGTCTTACTCGTGGATTTTCCTCGAGCATACACCATTATATCTTTTGGGTCTGACCAATACTATCACCTTGTTCACATAGTTATGGAATTCCATCTCCATGGGAATCTGGATGAATTGTTGTTGAGCCCATCGACAACATCCTTATCTCCTCCATGATTTTGTTGAACATTAAGCTAGTGTTAGAAACTTCTATAAGCATTATCTTCATGTCCCGTTCATGAAGTCTATGTTTGGATGAAAGAAGTGACTTCCTCTAATACATGTGCATTTGATGCAAGTTGCCGTCGTGAATTCGAGAAAGTCAATGTTGCCTCCTCTGGAATCATCCCAAGTCAGTCATGCATGTGCAAAGTATGCTATGGTTTGATAGGCTCGCTACCTCCATTCTATATGTGTCCCTAGCACACCAAGCCACTGATTGAATTGTTCAAGGAGAAGAAGTTTCTTCATAAGAGCTAATCATATGACTTATGTAAGGACTTCGATATCCCCAATGATGGTTCCGAACCAGAACTCGGTAGTGTTTTATCATAAGACTACTATGTGGTCATATTTGTCTTGGACATCATGTTCACATGCATGTAGCAGAACCAGCTCATGTTTTGGAGCTTGCTATCGTAGTTCATCTCCGAGAATCTCGCAACGTCATCTCGTCGATTTGTGTTGCAAACTTCCATTTTTATTCCTAGACTCGATGAGTCTGGAATATCCTAACACCAACCAGATCTGAATCTCAGGAAGATATGATGGTTGGAAAGTTCCCAAGAACTATAATATTGGTCTCTTGTAACCCTTTAAAGTGGATGTCATGGCTGACACACCCAACCGGAAGACCCATTATTGTAGTATCTTGATTGAAGAAGTTGGCCACCTCCCCACAAGGATTTCGTAGGATTTACTCCCTAGTTGCCCCTTATGGATTTTTGTGCTCCTGAAGTCTGACCTTTTACTTGATGTTCTAGATACCAAACCATTTCAATAAATGGATTACGCTAGCACATCGAGGAGAACATTAGAAGCGGAGTGCTAAATGTCTCTCGGTCGATCATCCAGATTTTGTTTCCTTGGCCTCGCTAAGGTGAAATCTGAGAAGGTGTTATCTTCCTTTGCATCTGCATTGTCCGTCACTATTCATCGTGGTAGTAAGATGTGTTGCCAGGATCCTCGGCGCGGATATTGGTAAGACCTTGATGAGTATGGAAATGCTCAAGTTTTTGAGGGCACACTCAGTCACTAGGTTGTATTCTCGGTATCAATTGGAATGTGCCTTACGTTTGTCAAGTTGTCTTATAACTCTAGTTTCCTTTCCAAACTGAGTATGCCATTCTTTCGAACTTCTCCAAATGATCGATTGTAATTTTCCTTAGGCTGGTACAAAGAGTTTCGATGATCTCCGAATCAAAGGTAATTCTTTTTGCCACTTAAGGGAATATTTTCTACGAGTCACCTCTCCCAAGGTGCCCCATTATGGTATCATAGTATTTGTTACCTCGCTACTTTAAAACCCTCGTCAAATTGTTTCTTCCGTCCCTCCTGATGCATGTCTTGCCTCTCAGCTCCAGAGATGTTTCTAGCGAGTTGATCTCGTGATCATTGAGATGATCCTGAGTCGTTCGATCTTCGAGAAGATCGATCCTTCTAGAGTTTCCTTCTCCTCTCGTTGTCACGTTGGCTGGAGTTCTCAGAGCAAGACGTCAAGATCAATATGAAGCAACTGGATCATGAAGATCATTTTAGCTTTGTATCCCCTCTGTCTACCTACCTCACGTCTTGAATCTCGGGTCGAGATTCTTGTTTAGTGGGGGTGAGTTGTCACGTCCCTAGCCTTGCTATGCACTTGGACTAGCTTGTTGCTGCATCATGTTTAAATTTCAGTGAATTTGAAATGGGGATTGTTCAAACCCTAGCACCAGATCAAATCAAATAGGTCACCTAAAATAATCTTCAATGAACCCAAAATGCCTTTGGAAATGTTCATGATTTTTTATAAAGGTGAAAACCTCTGCCAAAAATGATGAGCATATTTCTTGGCCATTTATGGATTTTTTAATTAACTCATATAGTATTTGAATTTGGGCATTTGAATGCTATAAATAATTTAAATGCTCAAATAATTCTGAAACTAAATGTGGGATGTTGCATATATTTCAGAAGATGCCCACAATTATTCTCAAGATTTTTAGAAGTGCTATGGTATTTTTAATAAAGCCCAAACAACTATAGAAAAATAGAAAACAGAAAGAGATGAAAGGGAGAGAGAGAAAGGAACTACCTTGGCCACCTACCTGCAGCCGCACCGGCCCAGCTCCTGTTCCGGCCCAGCCCACCACCGCCTGGCTCCCTGTCGCCTTCCTCCTCGCGCCAGTAGGCAGGGGCGCGTGCCCGGCGCGCGTGGCCACACGCCGGCCACCTCCTCTCTGCCTGGCTGCCTCCCCCTCCCCCTGGACGTCTCCCGCAATGCCACGCCACCCCCCCGGACCCTCTCATTCTCTCCCGTGTCTCTCCCTCGCCTGCCCTCTATCCCGAGCACCACCGAGCGGAGCTCGTCGCGCCGACACCGTTCACCGCGGCCACCAGGCCTCCCTCGCCCCGCCATTGTGTCCCACTGCTCTGCCGTCGAACACCGCACCCTCAAGTCGGAGATCACATCGCCGGATGCCCCGTGACGCCGCATTGGAGCTCATCTTCAACCTCCTGCACCGAGCGTCGCCGTCGCCGATTCGCCGTCACCAGCGCGTCCCCGAGCTCTCCGAAGATTCCATCGGATGCGCTGTGAGCTTCCCGTCGCTTCCCCCCTAACCCCATGGCGTTTTTCTCATTGTAGTCGCCTTTTCCATCGGAGCCGAAGCTCACCGGCGCCGTGCCTCATCGCCGCCGTGGACACAGCCGCTGAAGCTTGCAGCAGAGCACACCACTACACTCCGCGTGCTCCCACGAGCCTACCGCACCCACTAGCTCGTCCGGAAACTCATCCCCACGTCCAGTTCGTGCTCGCACGAACTCCGGCCGCAGCAAAAGTTGCCGCCGCCGTCGATTTAGTCCACCCTGGCACGAGCTGTTGCCTCCGTTGGATGCGCGAGACTCCCAGCTCTCCGTAGCCGCAAACCACGCATCGAATGATGCTCCATAGCAAGTGCACAGTGCAGGTCCGCCGTCGGCCGTGGTCGTCGCCGGCGAAACTCCTGTGGCTGACGTGGCACGATTTGTTTAGGTACTAATCACGTTTAGTTAGTGTTCTTTTTCGATGACACATGGGCCCCACGCCCTAATTAACCCCGAGTTTATTTTTCTGTTTAGGTGAGATTAACCCAGCAAGACCCACGCATCAGAGTTGACCCTGCTGACGTGGCCGTTGACCTGGCCCACCTGTCATCGAGATAAACAGCCCTGTGTCACTGACATGTGGCTCCCACACGTCAGGTTTGACCTGGACCGGCCTGTTGACCCTGCTGACGTCACCGAGATGCAATGCTGATGCAGTAATTGATTTTCTGCATTTAAAATAATCCAGGAAATTCCAGAAAATAGTATAAACTTCTAAAATTCATATAAATTCAACCGTAATTCAGAATGATATAATTTATATATGAAAAATGATCAGAAAAATCCAATCTATCCATCTGTACCATTTTCATGCATGTTTGAGCAAGTGAACCTCACTGTTTAGGATGAAACATGATTAGGACAAATTTGATAATAGATTTAGAGTTGGAATTTGATCTAGCTTTGAGTTCCACTTCAATCAAAATGACTTCCTGTTGCATTAGCTCAAATCACAACATATTTCCATGTCACATTCATGCATCATATTTTTGCATTGCATTGATTGTGTTCCTTCTCTATTTGTCGGTGTTGTTCCCTCTCGATAGACGTGTTCCGACGATGAGTTCGATGACACCGATGAAGAACTATATTATCTTTAGAAGTGCCAGGCAAGCAAAACCCCCTTGTTCATTCCGATACAATCCCACTCTCTCGGTCCTGCTCTCTTTTACTGCATTAGGACAACAACGATTCAACTGTTACATGCTGCGGTAGTTGAACCCCTTTCCTCTGCATGACCTGTCATTGCCACAGTAAATAGAAGAAACCCACTAGCATGAGTAGGAGTTGTTTGAGCCCTGATGTGCCTACTCATTCATGCTTGTTTGTCATGCCTGCTATTGCTTAGAGTTATGTCAGGTCTGATTCATCGGGGATGAATTGGAGGTGTGTGAACATGTCCTACTGTGTGTGAGCTAAGTGTGTGAACACGATTTGGTAAAGGTAGCGGTGAGAGGCCATGTAGGAGTACATGATGGGTTGTCTCATTGAAGCCGTCCTCAGGATCTGAGTTCTGTGTTTGTGATCCATGAATAGCTACTACCACGCATTGGAATGCTTACGTGCCCCTCTCGACTTATTAATCAACCTGATCTCTGTCCAGGAGTTGCAACTAGTTTCTGGTGTTTGTAGGTAGTGTTAGTAGTCTACCAAGTGGTACCCGGTACAGGTGGGCTTGGGACAGACTAGGCACAGTGGCACGGTGTACCAAGTGGCACCCGGATGGTGGGCTCGGGAACCCTGCTGACATTGTTTGGGGCCGTGAGCGACACCCCGGCCAGATCTCCTTGCGGATGGAACCCGAATAGGCGATAAACCTGGACAAGAGACTTGTGTGGTTAGTCAGGTCGTGGCCGACTTCCTCGCCAGGCTTCCGCTTGAAGGTTGCCGAGATGCACGAGGTGTACATGGCGGTAAGTGGCGTGAGCGTGTGTGAAGAAGTACATTCCTACAGGGTTAACATTATCTATTCGAATAGCCATGTCCGCCGAAAAGGACTTCTGGGTTGCTTGTATAGTTCATAGACAAGTGAAAGTGGATACTCTAAAATACGCAAGATAAGCATGAGTGCTATGGATGGCGTTCTCGTAGGGAGACGGGAGCAGATCCATAGTGGTTTATTGATATGGTGAATATGTGGACTCGTGTGCGCCACCTCAAAAGAGTTACTTGCAGTCATAGTTCAGGTTAGCCACCGAGTCAAAGCTGGCTTGCTGCAGTTAAACTTCACCACCCCCTTTGTTGATAATGATGCATATGTAGTTAGTTCTGATGTATGTCTTGCTGGGTACATTTGTACTCACGTTTGCCTATTTTACGTTTTTGCAGAGAGACTTCAGTCTCGCTAGTAGTTCCGTGTGGACTTTGACGTTTAGCTTGTTACCTCAGCTATGATCTTGTGCCCTCGGCAGGATCTGGTAGATAGTCAGGCTTCTCAGCCTTTTCATTTGTAGATGTCTGTACTCAGACATGTGAAGCTTCCGAATGTGCTTTCACTTGTATGCTCTGAATGCTGGGTCGAGAGACCCATGTTAGTAATATCTCGCTCCTTGGAGCGTATTGAATAAAATACTAGAGTTGTAGAGTCATGTTGTGATGCCATGTTGTATTTGCACATATCGAGCATATTGTGTTTACGTTATTGAAATGCTTGGTATGTGTGGGATCTGACTATCTAGTTGTTTATCCTTAGTAGCCTCTCTTACCGGGAAATGTCTCCTAGTGTTTCCACTAAGCCATGGTAGCTGGCTACTGCTCCGGAACACTTAGGCGGGCCGGCATGTGTCCTTCTTCATTCCTGTGTCTGTCCCTTCGGGGAAATGTCACACGATGAATACCGGAGTCCTGTTAGCCTGCTACAGCCCGGTTCACCAGAGTCCTGCTAGCCCAGTTCTACTGCCTGGATTCACTCGCTGATGACCGACACGTTCGATGCTGGGTCATGGATGCCTGTCCCTGTAAGTTTGTGCCACTTTGGGTTTACGACTAGCCATGTCAGCCCGGGCTCCTTATCATATGGATGCTAGCGACACTATCATATACGTGTGCCAAAAGGCGCAAACGGTCCCGGGCAAAGGTAAGGCGACACCCGTGGGAATACCGTGCGTGAGGCCGCAAAGTGATATGAGGTGTTACATGCTAGATCAACGTGGCATTGAGTCGGGGTCCTGACAAAAACAAGCAGTGGCGGATGTGTATTGACTACACAAGCCTCAACAAAGCATGCCCCAAGGACCCATTTGCCCTGCCGAGATGCGAGCTGTTGAGATTCTTAGATGCATACTCAAGGTCTCACCAGATCGAACTAAGCCCAACAGACAGACTGAAGACCGCCTTCACCACGCCGTTCGGAGCCTTCTGCTACCTGACCATGACGTTCGGCTTGAGGAATGCCGGCGCCACCTTTCAGCGTTGCATGCAAAAGTGCCTCCTCAAGCAACTCGGAAGAAACGCCCACGTCTACCTGGATGATATAGTGGTGAAGACAGAAAAGCATGGGACACTGATGGAAGACCTCAAAGAAACCTTCGAGAACCTGCGCCGATTCCAGATCAAGCTCAACCCTGAGAAGTGCGTCTTCGGAGTACCAGCCGGCCAACTCCTTGGCTTCCTGGTCTCTGAACGCGGCATAGAGTGCAACCCTGTGAAGATCAAGGCCATCGAGAGGATGGAGGTACCCAGCCGACTGTTAGACGTGTAGAAGTTCACCAGCTGTTTGGCATCCATTAGCCGATTCATCAGTCGGCTGGGCGAGAAAGCTCTCCCTTTGTACCAACTGATGAAGAAGACCACCTTTTTTGAGTGGAACCACAAGGCGGATGAAGCATTTCTCCAACTGAAGAAGATGTTGACAACTCCCCCCGTGCTGGCGGCTCCGACTCCTAAAGAGCCCATGCTTTTATACATCGCCGCCACCAGCCGGGTAGTCAGCACGGTCATTGTAGTCGAGCGCAAGGAGGAAGGCAAGGCGCTCCATGTCCTGAGACCGGTGTATTACCTGAGCGAGGTACTGTCGACCTCCAAGCAGAACTACCCCCAGTACTAGAAGATGTGCTATCGCGTGCACTTTGCCGCCAAGAAGTTGAAGCCTTACTTTCAAGAGCATCCAATCACTGTGGTTTGCACAGCCCCGTTGGCCGAGATCATTGGGAGCCGAGATGCTTCTGTCCGAGAGGCCAAATGGGCCATAGAGTTGGCTCCCTACACCATCTACTACCAGCCCCGCACCGCCATCAAGTCGCAAGCGCTGGCCGACTTCCTCGTCGACTGGGCCGAGACCCGGTACCTGCCGCCAGCGCCCGACTCCACCCATTGGCGGATGCATTTCGATGGCTCCAAGATGCGCACCGGCTTGGGGTCCGGCGTCGTCCTCACTTCCCCTAAAGGCGACAAGCTCAAATACGCATTGCAGATCCACTTCGCCGCCTCCAACAACATCGCCGAATACGAAGCGCTCATTCACGGGCTCCGGCTTGCGAAAGAACTCGGCATTCGCCGGATCCTGTGCTATGGCGACTCCGATTTGGTGGTCCAGCAGTCATCTGGCGACTGGGACGCCAAAGATGCAAACATGGCGAGCTACCGCTTCCTGGTGCAGCAACTCAGCGGATACTTCAAGGGGTGCGAGTTCCTTCACGTGCCAAGAAATGACAATGACCAAGCAGACGCCTTGGCACGAGTCGGCTCCACCCACCAAGCAATACCATCCGGCGTCGCTCTTCAGCGCCTCCTTGAGCCGTCTATCAAGCCTTCACCAGAATCATACTCCATCTTTGTGCCGGCTCCTCCCGAAGAAGTCGGATCCGACTCCAGAGCCCCAGCAGACGACACAAACGGCTCCAAGAAGATCACAGTCGAAGCCGGCCCAGGGACTTCAGAACCCGGCCCGGGGACTGCGGCAACCAGCCCAAAGACTTCAGAACTCGGCCCAGGGACTGTGCCAGTCGGCCCTGGGACTGCGCCAGTCGGCCCGGGGACTTCGTCAATCCAGCAAGCGGCCGCAGACTCCAGCCTGCCGCCTCCCAACCCTGCCACCCTCGTCCAAGTCGCAGTGGTGGCGTTTCAAGAAATAGCTGCACCCTCATGGGCGCAGCCCATCCTCAAGTTTCTAGTGAACAAAGAGCTGCCAACTGATGAAATCTTGGCTCGGCAAGTGCAACGCCGAGCGGCAGCCTACACCATAATCAACAAAGAGCTGGTCAGGCGCAGCGTCACTGGTGTCTACCAGCACTGTGTTGAGCCAGAGCAAGGCCAAGCAATTCTCAGAGACATCAATCAAGGCGAGTGCGGCCACCATGCCACTTTTCGGCACGGTTTCTTCTGGCCAACTGCCCTAGAAGAGGCCAAGGAATTAGTCCAAAAATGCAAGGTGTGCCAGAAGTTCCGCTCCAAGCCGCTTCAGCCGGCTTCTGCGCTGAAGACAATCCCCATCGCCTGGCCCTTTAAAGTTTGGGGCCTGGACATGGTGGGACTGTTCAAGACGGCCCGAGGCGGCCTGACTCACTTACTCGTCGCAGTGGACAAGTTCACCAAGTGGAGAGAAGCAAAGCCCATCAAGAAGTTGAACGGTCCGACTGCAGTGACTTTCATCGCCGACATCACGGTGCGGTACGGCATACCGCACAACATCATCACCGACAATGGCACAAATTTTGCCAAAGGTGCCTTGGCCCGTTTCTGCGCGAGGCAGGGCATCCGACTGGACTTAGCGTCCGTTGCCCATCCGCAGTCAAACGGCCAAGTGGAGCGAGCAAATGGACTCATTGTATCTAGCCTCAAGCCTCAACTGGTCGAACCCCTCGAGCGTTCAGCCGACTGTTGGCTCGAGGAGCTGCCAGCCGTCCTCTGGAGTCTGCGCACGACTCCAAACAAGTCAACAGGCTTCATGCCTTTCTTCCTCGTCTACGGTGCCGAAGCCGTCATCCCGACGGACATAGAATTCGACTCTCCGCGAGTCACCATGTACACCGAGGAAGAAGCAGAAGAAGCACGTCAAGACTACGTCGATCTGTTGGAAGAGGGCCGACTGTTGGCACTCTGCCGGTCCAGCATCTACCGGCAGAGTCTGCGCCGATACTACAACAGGAAGGTCAGGCCAAGATCTTTCCAAGAGGTTGACCTTGTGCTCCGACTGATCCAGGGAACAGCCGGCCAACACAAGTTGTCGGCGCCTTGGGAAGGCCCCTTCATCATTAGCAAAGTGCTAGGCAATGACTCCGAGCACGCAAGAGGGACGACTCCGGCAAAGAGTCGGAACGGCCATGGAACGCAAATCTTCTCCGGAGATTTTACAGTTGATGCAGTATGTACCACGCTATCCTTTGTATTAAAGTACCGAGAATTTGGGTCCCCCGAGACGAGCTCGGGGACTGCCCCTTTTTGTTATCTGTATGATAAGAATTATGCCTTCGAGTATGCTACTTTTTGTTATGCCGCTTGGCGCCGGGTTCGACTAGTCGGCCCGGGGACTTGCCGTCTTGCGCTATGAAATGCTTCCTGCTGTCGGACAAGTAGTGTGCGGCGCTTAAGCCATCTCCTGTCAGAATCCACAGCTCGCAGAGCGACTGTCGGTGGGCAGAGAGTAAGAAAGAATAAGCGCCCTCACGAAAAATGGCGAAGGACTCAAAGCATAAGAGTAGCCCAAGCCGGCTTCCAGCCTCTCTTCGTAGAGCCGACCCTTGAATAGTCGGCTTGCCGCCTTCTATCCGACTTGTTAAAAGACTCTAAAAAAGGCCAAGTACTTGCCTTCCCTAAGGTAGCCAAGCATTTGACCCAGCGGCAGTCCGCAGAGCGGTTGTCCGTCTGGCAAAGCGGCGACTATGGAAAGGAGGCAAAGGAAAAAGCCAAAAAGAGCAATAAGCAAGCAAAGATAGAACTCAGATAGATATTTACATAGCATAGGCCCCTGGCCATGTTCAAAATACACCCTGCGGGTTGAATTGTGCAAATTAACAAGTTCTTCAAGACTATGAAAGCAGATAAAATAAAGACAAGATGGCAGCCTAAGAAGCGGCTGATGGGTTCGGAGGGTCGGAGGAGACGGTGGTGTCAGGCGCCGAGGCGGCCGGCTGGGCAGTCTCGGCTTGATCGCCTCCGATAGCAGCCGGCTCGATCGGACTCGGCTCGTTGCTGGAGGCGCGGTCGAGCTGAGGCTGGTCCCCCGCTCCGTCTTCTGGCGCCTCCATCTTGCCGCCGTCCTCCGCCTCGTCTCCCTCATCGGCACTGGAGCCGATCACCTCCGCCGAATCCTCGTCGTAGTCCGGGTTCATCCTGAACCACTCCGGCGGCACCTCCTCGCCCTTTGCGGCCCGCTCAGGAACAAAGACGCTGGTGTCGGTGTAGTCGGCGATCGCCACCACACACTCGACGAGGGCGCCTTCCACAGCCACAAGCTCTGCCTGGGCCTCTGATCGGAACGCGGCCAGACGGTCCAGGTCTAGCCGTGGATACCAAGCCTTGACGAATTCCAAGGCCCGGCGCGCTCCAGCCCGGGCCGAGGAACCCTTCCAAGCCTCAAGACGGCCAGCTGCGACCTCCAGCCAGTCGGCAGTCCGACTGGGAGTGCGCAAAACCGACATATCAGGCCACAGGGCGGCAATCGCCTGGGCGCCGGCATGTTGGAGCCGGCGCAACAACTGATGGGCCGGACGCATATGAGAATCGATGCTCAGGAGCTGCTCGTCGATGGTCAGGGGGGCGTTGGCGGCGATCTCCGCGCCATTTGCCCTCTGCGCCTTGCGATCAGCCTCAATGGCTCGATTGACCGCCTGCGACTGGCCAGGAAGTCTGCCCAAACAACAAAGAAGCAAGAGAAAGAGTCAGGAGTCGGCTTGACTTGCAGTCGGCGGCTCAAAGAAAGAAAGCAAAAGAAACTCACCGTCGACAATGTCTTCGATCTCGTGGAAGCCGGAGGTTAGCATCGCCTCCTTGTCAGTCTAGGAGGAGCGCTCGCTTTCGAACTCGGCCAGGAGAGCGGTCTCTCTCTTCTCTGCCTCGTCCTGTGCCGCCTTAAGCAGCTCCTTCTGCTCTGCCAGCTGCGCGGCCAGCAGGTCGCGCTCCGTGGCGAGCTTGCCGCACTCTTCCTCCTTGGCGCGTAGGGCAGTGCTGACTTCGCCCAACCATTCCTGAGGAGCGGCATTGGCTTCTGAAGAACGAAAGAGAAAGGAAGTTGAGTCATCAACAAAGAAGGTCGCCGGGAAGATCCGGCCCGACTGCTCAGCAGTCGGCCCGAATCTTGGGGACTACAGCCTGCGGGTGCGCCAGGACTCACTCTGACTCTCCGACAAGTCGGTAGTCCGCTTCCCCAGCTCCTCGACGTTGCGGTTGAAGGCATTGACGCGGAGGTTGTGATACTCCTGTGATAAATAATCAAGACAAAGACAAAAATGAGGAGCTCGCCAGAATTGAGTTCCGGGCCGCCTGCTCAGCAGCCGGCCCGAAACTCGGGGACTTAGGCTGGCCGGCATGTGTCCTTCTTCGTTCCTGTGTCTGTCCCTTCGGGGAAATGTCACGCGATGAATACCGGAGTCCTGTTAGCCCGCTACAGCCTGGTTCACCGGAGTCCTGTTAGCCCAGTGCTATAGCCTGGATTCACTCGCTGATGACCGACACGTTCAATGCTGGGTCATGGATGCCTGTCCCTGTAAGTTTGTGCCACTTTAGGTTTACGACTAGCCATGTCAGCCCGGGATCCTTATCATATGGATGCTAGCGACACTATCATATACGTGTGCCAAAAGGCGCAAACGGTCCCGGGCAAAGGTAAGGCGACACCCGTGGGAATACCGTACGTGAGGCTGCAAAGTGATATGAGGTGTTACATGCTAGATCGATGTGGCATTGAGTCGGGGTCCTGACAGCTGCCACATCTTCATCGACTTGATCAGCGCGATGGAGGGAAATGGGTTGTCGGCGGTCGACCTTCGCATTGCGATGAAGGCGCCGCACTGAGCCGGTATGCCGGCGACGTGTGTGCCGAGTCTGGATTGGAAGAACTCTCCTCACAGCTCGATGGTGGGGAGAATGCCAAGAAAACCCTCGCACAGGGTGGCGAAGGCGGCCAGCAGCACCACCGTGTTCGGAGTGAGGTGGTGCGGCTGGAGCCCGTTGAACTCCAAGAAGGAGTGGGAGAAGCCGCTCGCCGGCAGCCCCAGGCCGCGCATGAGGTGCGAGCGGAATATGACCCGCTCGCCCTCCTCTGGCGCCGGCCTTATTTCCCCCTCCGGCACGGCGCGGTTCACACCAGGTCCGCGCCGGGGAGCTGGTGCGTCTTTCAGAGGTGCTCGATGGTGTCGTCGTCCAGCACAGAGCCGTCCCACACGCCGGAGCGCACGGCAGGAGCCGCGGTGGCGGAAGAAGAGCTCATCATGGCGAGCGCAGCGCGGTTCGGAGCGGCGATGGCAAGAAGAAGAAGAGGCAAGGGAGCAGGGAAGAATGGGCGCGCGTGTTTCGCCGTCCCGCTCCCCCCGCCTACTTATAGTCCTGTAGGCTGAGAAGCCGATGGGGCGGGCGTGGGATTAACTACGCACGGGACCCCGCGCCGCCCATGATTTACCCCACGAAGTTACTGCGCGCAGTAATGACGTGGGAAACCCAACCGTCCGCGCGGCCGCAACGGATCCGTTCGCAGGCCGAGGCGCGGTAGTGGCGGGCCCCGCCCAACGGCCTGTCCCGTCGCGCGCGTGGGTGAGCAGACTGCCCTTGCCGCGTGGCGCCTCACGACGGGTCCGCGGCGGGCGGCTGCTGGGAAGCGTATCAGGCACGCCGCTTGGTTCCCGCCGCGACATTCAAAACTCCTTAAGGGGCAAGACGGCCCTTGATGAATCCGACTCCAGCTAGTCGGTTTGAAGCAAGACGGCCCTCTATGAATCCGACTACAACCAGTCGGCTTGAAGGAAGACGGCAAGCAAGGCCTAAATCCCACCACTGGAAGAATGAAACTGTTGAGGCCCGCGATGTATCACCCTCGGAGCCTCACCAGATTCGGGGATCCCAGTTGAGCCGAGTCCCAAGAGGCGACTCCCAGTTGAGCCGAGTCCCAAGAAGCGACTCCAAGAAAAGCCGAGTCCAAGAGGCGGCTCCAAGATAAGCCGAGTCCCAGAGGCGACTCCGCAGTAGCCGACTATGGGGAGTCGGCCTGCGACTCCAACCACCCTGTTATTTAAGGGCAGGCATGGCCACAGTGCAACGTACCAACGGAGATCTCCGTCCGGCGCGACACTGTTGCCATGCCGGCCCTGACATCAGCTCTTGGGGGCGGAGCCCTGTGCCCACGATGGCCTGTCTGTACAGCCCGGAGACGGCGGGGCCTACCAGTCAGCGGGGGTACTGAAGACGGCGAGAGCGCCAAGAGTCGGACCCGTTGGGAGTCGGCCCCCAGGAGTCGGCCGGCCCCTCCCACGGGCCCCACGCACCATTAACCAGACACGACGGGGGAATGGCAACAGTGATCGCCCGTCAGGCGGCGGCACTGTTGCCATGACCCCATGACCAAGCCAACATCATTAGAAGCACGGCTACAGTAATCTGCAGCCGGCAAGACCCGCCCGCGATGGACAAGGGCTGACGCCCTCGTACCAGGCCAGTCGACGGGACCCACCAGTCAGCGGGCCCCAGGAGTCGGCGGAGAAGACGACGGCCTGAGAGACAGATAGCTGGGACCTGCACCGAGCCAGTTTTACCATTGTACCCCTGGGGGGTAGGCCTATATAAACCCCCTAGGGCACCCATGCAAAGGGTTCGAATCCATTAGCACTAGACAGACCATATAGGAAGGAGAAAGCTAGCCTTGCCTTCTCCTACCTCCAGAAACAGCTCTAGGAGCAACCTTGTATTCACTTTGCCTTAGTGACCATGCGGAGACCCCGCAGAGCATCAGTAGGGGTGTTATCTCCTCGGAGAGCCCTGAAGCTGGGTAAGATCCGCTGGCGTGCATGTCTTCGCCTCATCCTGTTTCCAAGCACCGGCGATGTTCTACTTGCCCCCACCATGATAAGCTATCCTTTGGCATATGTCGCACCCAACCCCCGACATTGAGGACGAAATTTGGGGCTAGATCATGGAAATCTAGCCCGTAGTAGAACATGAGCCCGCGGACGAAGGGATAAAGTGGAAATCCCAGTCCACGGACGAAGTGAGCGACAAACACGACCCTCTCGTGGGGTTCTGGGTTGGAATGGCTTGCCCTTTGTCTGGTAGCCGGTGCGCGATGTCTGCGGCCAATTATCCGGCCGCCCGAAGAATCGTCATATGCTTCTCCTTCACGTTGGAGGCCACCCTCTTTCCTCCTGCTCCGGACATGTTTAGCTGTGTGGAGAAGAATTGGGCTTGAGCACTGGAGCTCGAGGGGGCAAGAGTGGGCAGAGGAGGAAGAAGGCGTGGGTAAAAATGGGGAACTCTTATCCCTTTATAGAGGAGGCGAAAGCGGTGCGCCTCCCCACTCGCTCGTTGGGAATCGCTTACTTCCCAAGTGCCACGATTGATGGCGTGATGGGATTACCCATACCCAATCCCGTGATAAGGGGACACGATCTCTGCTTTGACAAGACTGTCAAGGAAACCGCCTCACAATATGCACTGTGGCTGGTTGTGGGAAAACGGTTTGAATAATGACCCGACCGTAATGACATATCACATCGTCTAAAAAGTTGTCAGCTGAAATATCGTTCTCTCTATGGTGGTAAGTGAAGATCATTTTGCAGATCCGGACATGGTTTACGTGTCCAATGATTACCTTGGAGTATTCGGAGAAGGAACCCGCCTTGCAATGCCGAAGACAAGACTACGCGCCGGACTCATCGTCATTGAAGCCTGGTTCAGGGGCTACTGAGGGAGTCCTGGATTAGGGGGTATCCGGACAGCCGGACTATATACATCGTCCGGACTATTGAAGCGTGAAGATACAAGACTCAAGACTCCGTCCCATGTCTGGATGGGACTCTCCTTTGCATGGAAGACAAGCTTGGTGATCTGGATATTATATTTCCTTCCTCGTAACCGACTCCATGTAAACCCTAGCCCTCTCCGTGTCTATATAAACCGGAGAGGTTGGTCCTTAGAAGGCCGACCACAATTACAATCATAATCATCATAGGCTAGCTTCTAGGATTTAGCCCCTACAATCTCGTTGTAGATCTACTCTTGTACTACTCATATCGTCAATATTAATCAAGCAGGAAGTAGGGTTTTACCTCCATCGAGAGGGCCCGAACCTGGGTAAACATTGTGTCCCTTGCTTCCTGTTACCATCAGCCTAAGACGCACAGATCGGGACCCCCTACCCGAGATCTGCCGGTTTTGACACCGATAGCTGGTGCCCCCACTATCGCTGGCCGGGCCTCGCAAGGGACCTGGACGGGCGCAGGCTCATCCCATGTAGAGGAGCCAAGGATTGATGCCAACCATTCGCCGTCCACGGAAAGAGGAGGAGCCCTAGGCAGGCTGACTGGTCTCTAGGAAGGGTTGCGAAGCAAAAGCTGCAAGGGCACGGGCTCAAAACACCTTGTGGGCGGGCTTGCTTCTCGGCTGACCTCGCATCAAGGGCAGCATGCAGGCTCATGACGCTCAAGGCCAGCGATGAAGGCAAGGCCGGGGGAGGCTACCTCTTGGGAGACTCCGCAGGCTTGGCAGGAGGGATCCTGAAGAGCCGCGGTCAGGAAGGGAAGCAATAATTGAGGAATTACAAGGGTAAGGTACTTACTCGTCTATGGCGATGTACTTTCTATGCTTCAACGACCGAAAGGTGCAACCACTTCAGCTCGAAGACTCCTTCCTCTTGCGGAGTGCGGCGAAGTCCACGCGGAACTGACCTAGGCGCTAAACGTGAGGACCAGCGTGTGGCGCGGATGGAGAAGCACCCAGGCGGTCAACCTCAAGAGCGCCAAGCTGGGAGGAGCAATCAGGCACCACCTCCCGATGGCTTGCCAAGGCCTCAGGAGCTCCGGCCTCGGGCTGCATCACCCCCTCAACGGCCGTCCCAGAGCGAGCCTCACGAGCTCCGGAGGATGACGCATCAGGAGCCCCAAGTGGCGTCGACGCCTCGGCACCCGAGCCTCCAGCCCCAAGCGATGCTCGCCCCCCCCCCTGCGTCCACTCTTGGGGCAAAATCGGTGCTAGCAGCTAGGAGGGGAGTCATGGCGACAGGATTCTCGCGAGGCCCCGCAAGGCCAACCGGACCCAGCCCCCATTCATCAAAGGAAGGCATCTGTCCCGCGAACTCGACCCTGTTCGAGCAGAGATACAAGAGGCTCCCCTCCTACGGCATATCGCCTGGCAAGGGGTTGCCGATCAAGACCTCAAGCACCATCCTCAGCGCTTCGGTCGCAAGATCCCTCTCCTGAAGCCTCATGCGATCCCGGTCAACAGCCAAGGCCCACATCAGCCGAGAATGGCACTAGAGAGGAGCAATGCGACACTGGAGGAACTCCTTCACCACCCAGGGCACAGTCACACCAAGATCTCTTAACCTCTTCAGTCGGAACTAGACGAAGGAGAGCCGGGGGCTCACGAGTCTCTCGTGGCCCCAGTCAGGATTGGGGACAACTGGCAACGACGGAGGCGAGAGAAGAGGGCTGAGCACTCTGACATCCACATACAGCCACCGCGTCCGGAATCCGCTCGTGGACGGCGGGAGGTCAATATCAATTCCCGAGGTGGCCGTCTCTACCACGGCCTGGAAGCTCACGCACCCCAAGCACTGCAAGGGGTCGGTCAGGCGCAGCGAGAAGAAGTGGCGCAATAGGGCAACGGAAGGAGCAATGCCCACCATGACTTCGCAAACAAAGGCGAAGACGGCGAGAAGGGTAAAGGATTGGGGATGCATATGAATCATATGGATCTGATAATGGGAAAGCACTGCATTGAAGAAGCTGGAGAAAGGGGGAACCAGGCTAGACCACAGCGCGTCGACGAAGAACCGAACCTCAGTGACTATCCTGTCAATGGAGGCGTGGGATGTAGGCCAAGCCATCATGTTTCCGCACTCGTTGAAGCTGGAGGCGAGCGTAGAGCAGACCTTGCCCATGGCCTCCAGATTGAGCACCAGCGACCGGCCGACAGCGGGCTCGATTGCTAGGGGTGGATTGGTTGAGGACAGAGGCTTCTTCCCCTTCTCCTTGCTAGTTAGCGCCATGGCAATGCAGGGGGCAGAGCTCAAGTCAGATTGGAAGCAGAAGCAAGGACTCGAGGAAGATGGGGGAATAGGAAGCACGCTGCCAGCAAGGAGGAAATAACTGTGTAGAGCGTCGTGGTCGCCTAGCCAGGCGGATATTGGGGCAGCGTGGGGAAGCGGAGATGCCCACGTCCAATCAGCGCCATGCATCGACCAAGGCCGTAGGCTGTGAGGGCCCGTGACGCTCCATACTTGCCCTTTGGCTTCGCTGCTAAGCCAAGTCCGAGCGCGCCTTGAGCCTGGATGCTACTGTCGGCGTTCTGGGAATGGGGGTCCCCTAACTTGCTTGCCTGCAGCCTGCTGCATGGCTCAACCAGTGGCCCAGTACGACCCATCTTCATCAACCCAACACTCAACACCCTTGCAAGGGGCCAAGCCTTGCGGGGCGGATGACACAAGGCCTCCTTAGGAGTGGCCTCGCCAGGCAGGCTCGCGAGGAGGCAGAGAGATCAAGGCCAGGGGTACCTCATGAGGTTCCCATGACGCAAGCCATGACGATCAAGACCAGGCGAGCGCCAGGCACGCGCCAGCCCGTGCAATGTCCTCGTTTCCTCTTTGAAGAAAAGGGGGAAGTGCAGGCGCGGAGTACCGAGGCATTAGGCAAAGGTTTCCATATCGGTGCAACAAGACCAAGGCCAGCAGGACGGTAGGACGGAGGTCACTGTGGAGCCCAAGACAGCGTCATCACCAGCACCTTTGGTAGGCAAACACCACTTTAGTCAGGATAGCTTGTACTAGTTGTCCCCTTTCAAAATTGCCATTGTTGGATCCCTTCCCGCTCAATATTTGGGAAGAGGACCAGGGCCTCTATAATTAGAGCTAGCCACCACAGTAGGATGGATCTCATCTAGGGACAGTTTGAACCCTACCCAAGCAGAACACCACACTAGCTAAGAACACCTCTCCTCACGAGGCTGTTCTTCCCCTGTACTGTTCATCATCAGCCCAAGACGCAATCCACCACCACACACAGGAGTAGGGTATTACCCCAAAACGGTGGCCCGAACCTGTATAAATCTTGTGTCTCTTGTGCTTTGAGTTCGTCGATCTAGCTTAGGGATCACGGTGAGACTGAGGGTGAGATTCGGTAGGAGGAGATCTTCATGCGCACCCAGTGTTCAAACCTTAAGGGTTTTTGTCGGAACCCGATATCCGACAAGAAGGGCTGGAAGCGGCTCCAGGCAGCGTCTGGGCAGAAGCAACCTCTCGGGAGATCAGCGCCGACCTGCCCCTCGTCGGGATCACGGGCGGATCCTCCTCCTCTTGGGTGGCTTCGGCCTCGTCTTCATTTGGCAAGGTGCAGAGGATGTCAGCCCTACGCAAGGAGGAGGTCTCCCCCATCCCTTCGGGGGTCGCCTCTGAGTCATGCTCCTCGTCTTCCACCTCTCCTCCTCCTCTGCGGGAGTCACCCGAAGACACGTCCACCAGCGCCGTCGCCCCCCGGACCACAAGGGGTGCCAGCGGCACCAGGCTGCACCCATCAAAGGTGGGCCTAGCAGCCACCACCTGCACCCTGTCCTTGCCGAGGAACAAGAGGATAGTGGCACTCGGCGGATACTCTTGGTCATCCCCGACCAAGAGGTGGAGAGCTGCGGCTAGTTCTTCATCACTCAAAGCCACCAGATTCAGGCGAAGCTTGTCGTCTGCACCCCCAAGCATCCTCTCTAGCACCAACGTCGCCCGATCATCAGTGAGCTTTGCGTGAGACCAATCTTCGTTAGACTGGCGCATCTCCGTTGGCAGCACCAACCAGGGGTGGACACACTTGGGATCCATCATGACCCACTTGCTTCGAAAACCGTCGACCCTCTTCCCGGCTTTCGAAATTGCGTTGGCCTTGCCGTACATGATGAAATTGGTTCACCCCGAGGTGTGGTCGCCGTTGGTTCGGAGGAGGAAGAAGTGGCGCAGCAGAGCCACGGACGGCATCACCTCGACATATGCCTCATAGTAGTAAGCAAAAATCGACAAGAGGAGAATGTAGTTGGGATGTAGATGAAGGGCCTGCAACCTGCAATGGCGGAGGACTGCGTAGAAGAAGTAGGAGAAGGGGTGAACTAGGCCTGCGACGACGGCGCTTGTGAAGAAGGGATAGAAAGTGCTCCCCTGAGCCTCTGGCATGGCGGAGCCAGCCCGGAGTTCAGTCTTCCCCTTTTCATTGCCATCCTCCGCCGTCAGCAGGCACCTGGCAGCGAGATTCTTCTCCGGGACAATGGGCGCGTCCAGGGCCGGCTCGTACCAAGCTGGAGGCGCACCGACCTTTGGCCATCCGGGGCACCATTGGTTGCTCAAGGGGAAAGATTGAAGCGGATCTAGAGATTTTGGAAGCAAGGAGCGAGGAAGGGAATCTGGAGCATGACGAAGGAAAGAAATGAAGGCAAGCATTTCCCGCGCCAGCCTTTTTGTCAGACGGCCAGTTGCCGAGGTCGTGTGGGGAAGCGGAGATGCCCACGTCCAATCAGTCGCCACGCGTCGACCAATGCCGCATGCTGTTGGGGTCCGTGGCGCTATGCACTTGCCATTTGGCTTCGCCGCTAAGCCAAGTCCGAGCGTGCCTTGCACCCGGTGGCTATTGTCGGTGTTTTGGGAACGGGGGTTCCCAGATGTGCCTGCCTGCAGCCTACGGCGTGGCTCCACCTATGGCCTAGTACGGCCCGTCTTCTTGAAACAAACACTCAAGACCCTTGCAAGGGGCCAAGCCTCGCGAGGTGAACGACACAAGGCCTACTCAGGAGCGGCCTCACCAGGCAGGCTCGCGAGGAGGCGGAGAGATCAAGGCTAGGGGTACCTCGTGTGGTTCCCGTGACACAAGCCATGACAACCAAGGCCAGGAGGGCGCCAGGCGGGCGCCAGCGCGTGTAGTGTCCTCGTTTCCCCTTGGTGCTAAGGGGGCAAGCACAGGCGCGGAGTTCCAAGGCATCAGGCATAGGTTTCCATATCAGTGCAACAAGAACAAGACTAGCAGGACGGCAGGACGGAGGTCATCGTGGAGCCCAAGACGACGTCACCACCAGCGCATTTGATAGGCAAAGACCACCTTTAGTCAAGATAGCTTGTACTAGTTGTCCCCTTTCAAATTGGCCGTTGTTGGATCCCTTCCCGCTCAATATTTGGGGAGAGGACCAGGGTCTCTACAAATAGGACTAGCCACCATAGTAGGAGGGGGACGGATCGAGAACTGGGACCGAAACCAGAACAAGAAGAACACCACTCCAACTCAAGAACACCTCATCTCCTGAGGCTTGTTCATCCTTTGTACTAGTTCATCCATAGCCCCTCGAGGCAATCCACCACCACCACACTGGAGTAGGGTATTACACCACAACGGTGGCCCGAACAAGTATAAATCTTGTGTCTCTCGTGTTGTGAGTTCATCGAGCTAAGCTTAGAGATCGCGGCGAGGTTGAGGGCAGGATTCGGTAGGGGGAAGTCTTCGTGTGCACCCCAGTATTCGAACCTCAAGGGTTTTGCCGGAACCCTAAATGCGACACATACCCGCACAAACAAATAAGAATCTTGCATCCAACGCGATAAAAGGGGTTATCAATCCCTTCACGGCCACTTGCAAAAGTGAGATCTGATAAAGATAATAAGATAAATATTTTTGGTATTTTTATGATATTGATTGGAAATTAAAAATTGCAAAATAAAATAGATCGGAAACTTATATGATGGAAAATAGACCCTCGGGCCATAGGTTCCACTAGTGGCTTCTCTCAAGATAACATAAGTATTACGGTGGGTGAACAAATTACTGCCGAGCAATTGATAGAAAAGTGCATAGTTATGAGAATATCTAGGCATGATCATGTATATAGGCATCATGTCTGCGACAAGTAGATCGAAACGATTCTGCATCTACTACTATTACTCCACACATCGACCGCTCTCCAGCATGCATCTAGAGTATTAAGTTCATAAGAACAGAGTAACACATTAGGCAAGATGACATGATGTAGAGGGATAAACTCAAGCAATATGATATAAACCCCATATTTTTATCCTCAATGGCAACAATACAATACATGCCTTGCTGCCCCTGCTGTCACTCGGAAAGGATACCGCAAGGTTGAACCTAAAGCTAAGCACTTCTCCCGCTGCAAGAAAGATCAATCTAGTAGGCCAAGCCAAACTGATAATTCGAAGAGACTTGCAAAGATAACAAATCATAAATAAAAGAATTCAGAGGAGATTCAAATATTGTTCATAGATAATCTTGAACTTAAACCCACAATTCATCGGATCTCGACAAACACACCGCAAAAAGAATTACATCGAATAGATCTTCAAGAAGATCAAGGAGATCTTTGTATTGAGATCGAAAGAGAGAGAAGAAGCCATCTAGCTAATAACTATCGACCTGAAGGTCTGAGGTAATCTACTCACACATCATCGGAGAGGCTATGGTGTTGATGTAGAAGCCCTCCATGATCGATTCCCCCTCCGGTGGAGCGCCGGAAAAGGCCCCAAGATGGGATCTCACGGGTATAGAAGGTTGCGGCGATGGAAATAGGGTTTCGTGGTGCTCTTGGATGTTTTCAGGGTATATGAGTATATATAGGCAAAAGAAGTCGGTCAGGGGAGCCACAAGGGGCACACGAGGGTGGGGGGTGCGCCTACCCCCCTGGGCACACTTCCCTGCCTCGTGGCCGCCATGTTGCTTTCTTGACATCCACTCCAAGTCTCCTGGATTGCGTTTGTTCCAAAAACAACTCTCCCGAAGGTTTAATTCCGTTTGGACTCCGTTTGATATTCATTTTCTGCGAAACACTAAAATAGGCAAAAAAATAGCAATTTGCACTGGGCCTCCGGTTAATAGGTTAGTCCCAAAAATAATATAAAAGTGTATAATAAAGCCCATTAAACATCCAAAACAGATACTATAATAGCATGGAACAATCAAAAATTATAGATACGTCGGAGATGTATCAAGGCCGCTCTTTTGGGAGGTCTTGATGTCATCCACCTCGCGAGGCTTGGCCCCTTGCGAGGGTCGTGTTTTGTCGTGGCTGAATATGGGCCATACCAGCCCGTCGACGGAGCCACGCCGTGGGCCGCAGGCAGGCAAGTCTGGTACCCTAGTTCCCAGAACGCCGACAGTATCCCCCAGGCCCAAGGTGCGCTCGCACTTGGATTTGAGGCGAAGCCAAAGGGCAAGTGCGCAGCACCATCGGCCCCAATCGCCTGCGGACCGAGTCGACGTGTGGCTCTTTATGGGACGTGTGGGTGTCTCTGCTTCCCTATGCTGCCTTGGCAACTGTCGTGGGCTGACAAAAAAGCCAACTCCTGCAGCCAAGCCTTCATTGCCTGCCTTCCTTGCGTCTTGCTTCAGATCTCATCCTTCTCCTACCAAGAGCGCTTCCATATCCACCAGGACTTTGCCTCCGGGCTCTTCGCCAATGACGGCCAAGGAACCAAAGCTTGCTGGTACAGCCGCGCTGGCCCTCAGCCCGTCCTCCATCACCAGGCAGGGCATTTCGCTGTCGTGCTCCCGCTGACGGCAAGCAACGACAACGACGGGAGAGAGACCAAGCTTCAGGTCGGCTCCACCGAGTGGGGGACCTTGGCGAGTACATTCTTCCCCTTCTTCCTCCATAGCGTCTTTGCGGGGCTCGTCCGGCCTTTCTCCAAATTCTTCCTCGCCATCCTCGACCACTATCAGATCCATGCGCTTCATCTTCAGCCCAACTCCTCCTCCTCTTGTCGACCTTCGCCTTCTACTTCGAGGCCTTTGTGGGGTGAAGCCCTCCATTGTGCTGGTCCGCCACTTCTTCTCCCTCCGGACGCACGGCTCAAACCAGTGCTCCGGATGCATCTCCTTCGTCGCAATTCATGACGACAACGCACTCACGAAGGTCGAGAAGAAAGTGGACGACTTCTGGTGCAGGTGGATCTAGTTGGACGCCCGGAGCCACCACGCTCTGCTGGCGCCGTTGACCAGCCGCCAGAGAAGCTGGATCAATGGGCTCATAAGAAGCTGACTGACCCCCGAGCTGCGCCGGTCTTGAAGAAAATATAGACAGACATCGGTTCCAAGGTGTTGATGGGGGCCATGATTGTCGGGGAGTTCTTGATGCAGCACCTGGCCCCTCTCCAAGCTCATTCACACCCCATGTAGGACCTCAAGGGCGCAAACGAGGACATTCGGCTGCACAGATGGGACCTGACGAGCAAGGAGCTGGGCAAGGCCATGCAGATCTTGCTCGGGAAGGACCCAAGCGGCCTCCCTGCGGCCTACTTCCCACTGTATCACCGTGAAGACGGGGCAGAGCTGGCCGTCGCCATGCCGGTCTCCAACGAGCGGGGGCTCATGTCGTCTAGACCTCCGAACTCCCCGGTGCCGGGGTCCTTCGGTGAGGACGCCGTAGAGGGGGAAGAGGAAGAGGAAGACTCGGAGGCGACCCTGGAAGGGATGGGGGAGACTTCTCCTCTGCGGCACAACCACTCCTCCTAGATCTTCCTGATGATGATGACTCCTCGGAAGACTTGGTCGGGGGATCCCCGCGCCCCATCAGGGTTGTCACGAGGTCCGGGGGGACCCTGCAGTGGAGGTTGATCCGCAGGACCCCGAAGGGGGGAAGGGTTCAAGTAAGTATGTTACCTCATCCTTGCTTTTTGGTCGCGGCATCATGCTCACGATGTCCTTCTCCTAATGACCAAGCTGACCCCTGGGTGAAGAAGAAGAAGAAGGAGGAAGTTGCTCCAGTGGCGCAACAAACTCCGAGGGGCACTGGTTCCTGACGTGCCCATGGAGGGTGCGAGGGCTCGGGAGCCCCTGCCTCAGCTGTTGTCACGATACCGCCAGTCCAGGCCCCATTGCCACCTTCTCCCCAGGTTCTCATGCTGGCAGATCATGGCTCCTCTGCCTGGCCCGACGCTTAGGAGGAGTCCTACACTGCACTGGACCAACTCTGGGCTGATATTCAAGGTGCTGACGGGTGTGCGGCGATGGGGAGCCTGGAGCTGATCTTGGCGTGGCTCCAGGCCGACTCGTCTATTAGGGAGGCCTGGGGCCAGGCTGAGGCTGCCGTTGCAGATGGCAAGAAGCAGGCCACGGAAGCTGCAGCGGCTCATGATGCTGCGCTGGCCGACACCGCGTCTGCCAGAGGTCATTGCAGTGAGGTGGAGGCTGAGCTGAAGACGCTTCGTGAGGAGCATACCTCCGATGTGCGTGGGCTCCAGGAACAGGAGGAGGAGCTCAAAGTCCAAGAGGCCGTGCTCACCGACCATGACGCTGAATTGGAGCAAGTGGCCCAAGAGCAGGCCGCTGAGCGAAGCCGCCCAGAGAAGCTGAAGGAGGAAGTGGAAGCAGCCCGGGCGTCCCACACCAAGCACATCTCCAAGGACACGACCCAGTGGGAGGCTAGGGAGAAGACCCTTGCTGCGGCCGAGAATGCCGGGCGTGACGCCTTCGCTTCCTTCGAGATGAAGTCCCGCGAAGCGCTTCGCTCCCTTTACGGGGAGGGGTACGATGAGCTGCTGGTGACCCCGGACGGCGGCCTTCCTGGTCTTCTCGCCAAGCTTGGTGAGGAGCTCGAGAATATCACCGCCGCGGTGGGATCCATGGTGGAAGGGGAGTGCCGCGCGCTGTTCACTACAGCCGCAACGCGTGTCTTCACCCAGCTCCATCTCCAGCACCCTAGCCTGGATCTTGATAAGCTACTAGAGCCAGTGGCGCCCGAGTCTCTGGTTGCTGCCGCCGAAGCCGTAAAGGAGTAGGTGGAGGCCCCGGTGGCAAAGGCGATAGCGGCACCGTCGATGATGCGCTCCCCAAGGCGGCTGGTAGCAACAATCAATGCTGAAGGTTGTGCTTCCCAGCTTGATCCTGCAACATTTACCGTGCCTCATGGAGGCGTAAGAACTTCTGCTTTGAATTCGTGAGACATTTGTTTTGTAATAATGTGCTAGGATCCTGTGATTTCCTTTCCGTGCTTAATTACCTTCCATTTGCCTTTAGTGTTCTGCGTAGGCAGAGCCCGGCCCCGCGCATACATAAACCGCCGTTGGGGCGTCCGGATCGCCAGGACGAGACCAAGGGGTGAGGGGCTACATGACCAGTGAGGCCCCTGAGTCGCGATGCTCAGGTGTCCCCCTTGACGTACAAACGGCCCCGTAAAGGAAATGTAAGAAGCATCTGGGTTAATCCAGAATCCTCATACCTTTCCTCACCAGCTTTTGCCTGAGGGGGTCGCGAGAAGACCAGGTGTGGAGGACCTTGTAGGGTGGCGTGCACCAAGTGTGACCTGGACGCAGCCCCCTCACGCGGCTCTCCTGGGGGAAAGGTGGTGCAACGGGGCCGGACGACGAGCCCTAGGTGTTCTCCTGAGGTTAGTGCAACTGCTATGGTGCCCCCAGTTGTTTATCATCAGCGTGGAGCATGACACTTCCACTCTTACATGGGCATAGCCACTCCTCGACCGTCTCATCCACCAGCGCGGAGCATGGGGCTTCTGCTGGTGCATGGGTGGGAGCTGCCTCTAAGGGGAGACTCCGGGGCATGTACAACCCCATCCTGATAAGTGGCTTGCATGGCAGGACTAGAGGAGGTGTATATGGGCACCCGTGAGCCAACACGGGACTCACGAGGCACTACTTCAAAGCGGGTTGCGCCTGAATTCTTAGTTAGTATGCTCATGGAGATCCTGCGAGATAGTTAGCTCACCTGCACCGTGTGAATCTCTATAGGATATTGCATGAGAAGGCCAAACACCAGTGACCCCAGGAGGTGACGTGAATGGGTCCGGCCCACCAGACAGAGCTTAGCCGCTGGATTTTTCGACGCTGCAGGGCCGGACCCGAGCACAGACGCCGTGCCTAGTCTTCTCATGCATCGATCCTAAAGAAAGACAGCTGGCGTGTGGCTCCCGCGGTGGAGAGGCACCATGCCAAACGCCCTAATTTATCTGCTTAGAATTAGCTCATTCGAGAACAAGGCACCAAGGGCCACGGGAGGTGATGTACACGGGGCTGGCCCACGAGACAGAGCTCGACCACTTGGCTTTAGTGAGGCTGCAGGGATGGACCCGAGCACAGACGCCGTGCCAGTCCTTAATCATGAGGCGGTCGTGGGCGGGTTCATAAGGGCGCATGATGTTCGTGGTGGCGAAGCACCGGACATGCAGATAATAATATAAAGCAACTCATGCAAGAGCAAAGCTAGTTCTGATAGATGCGCAAAATGATACATGCTGCAGGGCGGACCCGTATAGCTTGAGGATAATGCAGCCCGAGGGGCACCCTGAACTGAACAAACTAAAAGGTCACCTCGCTCCGTTGGGGTAGAAGTGTTGAAGTAGCTGGAGATGCGCGCCATAGAAGTTGCTCCTCATGAGCCAACAGACTCCTGAGCCTTGGGGGGCTCCGGAGGCTCCGACTCCTCCTCCGTCGTGATTGCCTAGCACCTGGCTTCGTGAGCCGCCAAGAAGCCCTGCATGCATTGCTGGAGCGAGACAGGCGCGCCCGGCAGACTGAACGGCATGCGGACGTAGCTGTGAGGGTGGCTCCCACACCGGCCAATGCGGGACGGCCAGAAGAGATCCTGGGAAGCAGCTCTATTATGGCCCGAGATATTGATGCAGAACTGCGGCTTGCTGCTCGTGTCCTGGGCAGCAACTGCATCGAGCGATGCGGCCAGTGCTCGCCTGGCATGGCCCACGCCTCCTGAATATCCTTGATTGCCCTGATGATGAACTCCTGTGCGCTTGGTGCTTCATGCCCTGTGCCTTGCTCTAGGAAGCGTGCTTTGAAGCACGCCTCCACATGGTGCCCAAACGACTCCTCGTGATGCTGGCCAGGTCAGAGGCCCTCTAGAGGAGGGTCCCCCGAGCCCAACCCGAGGGGCGCAAGGCGCGCCTTCCTATGCACGAGGGAAAGGCGCCCCAGTAGAGGGCGAGGGGCCTGGAGCGTGATCATCAGGCACTCTAGTCTCCTAAGGGCCTCTGAGGAGGAGCTGCTTCTTCTTCTTGGGGGCGACCTCAGGGGGATGGGTTGTGCCCCTGCCATTCCAGTTCTCGACCGCCGTAGCCTAGTAGGCGCGCTCGAGGGAGCACACCACGTTCTTCCCATTGCAGGCGGCCGTGATGATGCCGCAGCTTCCTGGCATCTTGAGGATGTTGTAGACGTGCTGCGTTGCTGCCATGAACTTGGCGAGGGCTGGGTACCCGAGGATGGCGTTGTATGGAAGGCGAATGTGAGCGACATCAAAATCGATGAGCTCGGTGCGATAGTTGTCGCGCTTGCCCAAGGTGACGGGGAGACGGATATGCCCTATTGGGTGGGTAGAGCCGTCGGTCAATCATGGGAATGGCTTGGTGGGCTGAAGTTGATCGTATGGCACATAGAGCCTGTCAAATGTCTCGACAGATAGGACATAGAGCCCAACGCCACCATCGGTGAGTGTCTTGGTCACGAGAATGTTGCTGATGGTTGGTGAGCAGAGCATTGGGAGTGCGCCTGAAGTGGTCGCTCACTTGAGCTCATCCGAAGAGTCGAAGGTGATGGAGTACTTGGTCCACCTAAGTAGACGCGACGCCTCAAGCTTGGGTAGGGCCCTGTTCACCTCACAAGTGTCTGCTTGAAGATGCAATGGGAGGCGGGGGCCTGAGAAACTCCCAGGATGCAAGCGATAGCACGAGGCTCTTGGAAGCGCCCAGCCCCATTGTCCTGACGGTGGTCATTGTTCCTTCTTGGTGGCAGCGGCAGCGGAGGGAGGTCAGCATTGCCCTGAGGGTGATCCTCACGAGGCTAATCGCGCCAACCCTGGCGTGGGCCACAATCGTCCTAGCGGCCTCCGCCACGACCTCCTCCGCGGCCGTAGCCACGGTCATTGCCTTCAGGCGGCATCCAAGGCGCCCATCCTGTCACGGGAAAACACGGCCACCTATGGGACCGGGATGGCCCCTTGCTAGTTCGGCAGGGGGAGTCACATTGCACAAAGAGCAGACCAATGTTGGGAAGCATGATAGAGATCACACGGGTAGTTTCACCCAGGTTAGGGCCACCGTGAGGCATAAAACTCTGCTCCTGCTTTGGTGGATTGATTGTGGAAAAGTGCTGGTGGTGCGTAGTACACTTCCCCGACAGGGGTTGCTTCGGGGCGGTAGTTACTATGCGCGTAGGAGGGTGCAAGTGATCTAACTTTTCAACCCCTCGAACTATTTCCATGGGCTTCCTTTTATAGTCTAAGGGGTCACAACAGTGGCAAGTTAGTCCTTAGACACTGATATGATAGCAAATAGTGCTATCATACCGAACTCTGCAGGCTAACAGCGTACATTTAATGCACCGCTTAGCGTCATGTCGTTGGTTGTTCAACAATGCTTCCTGGGCTATCTTTCCAGCTCCACGCCTGCTCATTCGACACATCATAGGACAGGGGTCATCTATGGGTTTCCTTGGTAGGAAGTGCCGTCATGTGGCAAATGGTTGCCACTTAATCACTCCGCGGCTTGACACCACACTGATCGATGACGTGGGTCATGGTGGAGTAGTTGGTCAGGTAATCTGGCCTCCGCAAGTCCCGACAGGCCCTGCCAGGATGCCTTGGTCATCTTCTTCAGGGGGTGGCCTCGCCCCTTTCGGGGCTCGCCTGCCCGACAAGGGAGGCTTCTTTCTTGATTACATCTAGCTTCTCTGACTTGGCCTTGGATCCTTCTGATCTGCTTGTTGGTTCTTCGAGTCACTTGGCTCCTTGTACTCCTTGGTTTGATTTTGGCTTGTCCGTGCACGAGTCATGGGACAATATATGCCCTGTATATTTTCCCCGACATAAGCCCCGAGTCTCAGCCACAAGTGTCACGGGGCATGTTGGCTTTGGCCCAAAACCGTGTGCAGACATGTGGCAGGGGAGGGCTGTGCATGCCGGTTCACCATGATGACTGGTCAACCCAACATCCATTTTGCGCAATTACTACACGTCGTGGGATCGTGGGACTATAGAAGTTAATGTAAAACTATAGCTTTCTGAATCTTCGCGCCTTCGTTCCGCTCTTCCCCCTTAAGAGCAGGGAAAAACGCAGCGGTACGATCCATCTATCTTCTGCTCTGCATTCCATCTTCTTCCTCCACAAGCCAAACAACAGTTCCTCCACTCTTCTACCGCCATTCTTCCCATCGACCCCTTCTACGTCACTACCGACGGGATGGGGAAGAAACCCGTGGACAAGAATAAGTAAACCACCGCGGCAAAGGAGGCCGTCACCAAGGGAAGCAAGAGAGGGGCGGAGCTAAGCAAGAGGAGGAGCGAAGATTTCATCTTCACTCCATCAAATCCGAGTGGCCCAGTCCTTCAAGCGAGGTATGGATATTTCTGGGGGAGACCCGTCGAGAAAGGGCACGGAGCACCCGTGGTTTATGCGCTTATTTGACCTGCATTCTTTGTCCCCCTTTCTCTAAGTTCTTTGAGGCAATCATGAACATATTCGGGTTCCACCTCATCGATTTTCATGCGAAATGCAATGGCGACCATGGCCATCTTTGCGCATTTGTGCAAGAATTTTGTCGGAGTCAAGCCCAATGTGGATCTGTTCTGGCATTACTTTGATCCGCGAGTGGAGAGCAGAGCCTATCGCTCTGGCGTTATTAGCTGGATGCCACTCGTGGTGAGGAAGATCTGGGATTACCTCCTTGGGTACCAACGGGAAAGGTGGGATGAGTGGAGAGGCGATTGGTGCTGGATCCAGGACAAGGAAGCCAAGAATTTCTGTGAAGTCCCGAAGGAATTTGTTGACCACGGGAGGGATTGGAGCGCCAAGGGCCTCACTAAAGACACGCTGCGCCCGACAATCAACAGGATCCCATTTGGGGGCTGCGGGGCTAACCAAAGAGCATGTGGGGGTGGACTTCCTTCTTCTCCGCATCTTTCCATTGCAAGAAAGGGATAGATCCGTGTGGCTGTATGGGGACGCGGCAGACATGATGAGGTTGTTACCCAGGTTGGCCAACAACTTGTCGATTTATGGTCATGCTTGGTTGTGCAACCAACTTTACCCGGCAACCATCATCCCTTTGAACGTCAATTCTGCCCGAGACCAGATTTTGAAATGGATGCCGCACTGTAATGCTGATGGAGTAGCAAGCGATTAGCAGCTACCCACCCTGGATGAGGAGTTGGAATGGTCGAATGCCCTGGAGGAGAGGGCCACCAATATTGAGACCAGCATGTACAAGCCCACCTCTTCTGTGGAGGTGGCGTATATTTTGAGAAGGGTCGAGGAGGCCAAGGCGGCCCACCTTGAGGAGATGGAGAAGGCTGCCAAGGCTAGAAAAAGCAAGGGGAAGGCTGGGGATTGGAGTTCTTCCCAAGGTGGCAGCGAGTCGTAGTCCACGGCAGGAGCTACCGTGGAAGATCTTGCTGGGGACAATCTTGCCGGGCTAGATGCCCTAGCCACGGTAGCAAAGGAGCTCCAAAAGGAGGAGGAGATCGGTGAGGTGGTGGAGCCTGAGGAGTGGCTTGCGGCCGGGCCGCAAGCCCCCGAGCCGGACCCTGAGTAGTGCACCCGCAAGCGTGCTGCTGCTAGTCCAGCCACCAGGAAGGTGAAGAAGACTACGACCAAAGCCTCCAAGGCTGAGATGGCATGCCGCTAATCTCCTCGTCTCGCAAAGACCAAGGCCCCTTCCACCGGGCGAGCGGTGATTGAGGATGACCCTGACTCTAGCTCGAGTTCGAGTTCTTCGGAGGACTCATCTTGGTCTGATCCCACGGCTCCGTGTCGGGCGTCGTGGCTGCCGGAGAGCTGTGCCCCTGCGCCCCCGAAGAGGAGAAGGGAGCCCTCACCTCCCATGGAGATCGACTTGGACTCCATGCTCATCGCAGAAGAGTAAGGAGGATTTCTTTTGCGAATAGCTTGTGCATATCTAGATTTTTTTGCGGACTGACCTCTTGCGTCTGTTGTCGCCGACAGGAGAGTGCAAGAGGAGACCGAAACCCTCATCCATTGCTCCCGGAGGAAGCTCTGGTGTCTCGGGTCGTCGAAAGGCACAAAGAGCTCGGCCTTGGTGGGGAGCGAGGCACAGGATCCTGTGCCGAGCCCCCAGTCCAGCCCTCGGCCCGGGAGCGAGGACTTGGTTCCACCCGCCAGAGGCAATGGAGACGGCCCTCCCGTCCCTCCTCATGGCGGAGGCGAGATGTCGCAGGGCAAGCCCATCCCCGAGGGGCATACCTCCCCCGCCACTCGAGCTGGGGATAGCCCCATAGAACCATTTGTGGATGAAGCCGCATTGGGGGTCGCTAGGACCGCCACAGCAGAGGATGAAGCCCAGGGCCCGACAACAATTGTTGTCGGGGAAACAGAGGCTCCTGCCCCGCAGACTTCTCCAGGTACTCCATTTGCTCCTCCTTTCCTTCTTTCTTCCTCTCTTTTTGTCTCTTTACCTTTTTTTAACTTCTGCTTCCTCATTGTCCTTTGTTCTTTTCACCCACATGCCACCAAGCCGAAGAGCCAGAACCACTGGAGGCGGCCGTCGATATACGCAAGGCAGTCGCGGAAGAGCCGTTGACATTGCTGCCGTGGGGGACAGGATCTCTTCGCCGGGGATGTGCAAGGATCCCTGATAGTGATGGAGCGTTCGTTGGGGATCGTCCCGGCAGAGGGAGCGGCTGTAGAGGTGAAGATTCGTGTTCAGACCATGGGCCCACTCCCCGCCACCGGGTCCGTCATCGAGATTCATGTTCAGACCATGTGCCATGGTGCTATCATCGCCCGGAGCTGGGCCCCCGGTTTTTCCTTGACGATGGACACCGAGCTTGCGGAGGAGCTTCAACGTATCCTAGCTCCTTTTTATCAGGAAGCTGGGGAGGCTGACGACTCGGTCGCGGTCACCATGGACTTGTCCTTCATGGAATCCATGGCAGCCAGCATAAAGGAGATGCAAGCCCGGCACAATCAGAAGTGGCTGGAGCTCAAGGAGCGACGTGAATCTGTCATCAAAATGAGCCAAAAGCTGAAGGACAAGGGATTGGAGCTGCACGTGTGGCACAACAAGCAATTCAAGGTGCTCTTGAGGCAGCAAGAGACACTCCAGGTGACGCGAGAGGATGTCATGGGTCGCGAGGCACGTCTGGTGGATGGCAAGGCTTCCTTGGATGCCAGAGAGCGAGAAATTTCCCTTCAGGAGGAGAAGCTTGAGGCCACCTATCGCGCCAAGGATGATGAATTGGAGGCTCTTGTTTGCCAGCACAACAAGGATCTAGAGGACATGCGTGAAGCGGCTCTAAATGTGGTTGCTGCTGACTCTGCTGCTCAATTGAACAAGCTCACTGATGATTTGGCTGTTGTGTCCGCCACCAAGGCTGATCTTGACCAGCAGGTGTCTGAGCGGGCGGAAAGGAGCGCCAAGGAGTTGGACGCCCTCAAGAAGGAAGCACGGAAGGCGGAGGTCCTCTTGGCCGATGTGCAAACGCAGCTCTCTTCCAAGACTCAGAGCCTTGAAGCCGCCAATGGCGAAATCTCAAACCTGAAGTCGAGGATTGGCACATTGGATAGCTTGGATGAGTCACTTGAGTCCCGCCAGCAGTTGTTGTCCAGGGATTTGGACAACGCCAATCGTCTCTGGTAGGATGCTGAGGACAGCTGAAGAACCAGGTCAACCTGAGCAACTTTTGGATCGATAGCATGATCGACATAGCTGAGCGCCTTGGTGCTCCGGCTACGGAAATGGGCATGGAGGGCCCAGTTTTCTTGCTTAGCCAGCATGAGGTTCCAAGCGCCAAGTTGGTGGTCTTCTTCAATGAGCTGATCGAGAAGCTAGGGCCGCATGAAGCAAGGAGGGCCCAGTGCTTTGCGACCAGATCCCGGAAGCTGGCCCACAATTAACTCTTCATGGTCTTGAGAAACATCGCCTGCCGCCACCCAGATCTCGACCTCGACGATGGCTTCAAGAAGCCGCCGGCGGGTGCCGATGTTGCAACTACCAAGGAGAAAGCTGCATCATGGGCTGACAGGGTCCTCCGAGTTTGAATCGCTCCACCTGGTCGCCAGGCCATGTATCGGGCCGTTGCTCCCTGTAATGAAACATGTGGCATATTTTATGTTTAGTCATCCTATCTCTGATGTTTGTGTGAAACTGATATTCCAGGCTGAATTTTAATCACGCGTTTATCCCTTTGAGCCCCCGTATTTTTGCGTTCATCTGATTTATTCCTATGTATGATTTGGATGCCTGCCGGTATCATATTGCCGCGATTGTCGTAAGGGTCCGGCCATTAACAGTCATATTGGCATGGATGCGTCCCGGCAGGTATCTCCCAGGTAGTTCTTGGACCAGCCTCTCATCCCGCGAGCATGGCTCTAGACAGGACGATGGAGCAAACAAAGAAGCTATCCAAGGTTCCATCACGTGAGGATTTTCACAATACGAACACTCACTAGGGTTAAGGGATAAGTGACTGCAAAGAATTCTAAAGTATCAATCAAGAAATGATAATGTTGTCAGATTTAGGGATCGGGCAACCCTTGAGAGGTTCGAACTTTGGAGTGCGTGCGGAGATCTCAAGCTGCGCAGCCTGCCTACTCGCGATCCTCCCTAGCCTAGCATGTCGAGCTCGAGAGACACAAAGACACAGAGATTTATACTGGTTCGGGCCACCGTTGTGGTGTAATACCCTAATCCAGTGTGGTGTGGTGGATTGCCTCGAGAGGCTATGAATGAACTAGTACAGTGGATGAACAAGCCTCAGGAAGTGAGGTGTTCTTGAGCTGGTGTGGTGTTCTACTTCTCTAGTCTCGGTTCTTCGTCCCATTCTCTATGGTGGTGGCTAAGTCCTATATATAGTGGCCTTGGTCATCTTCCTACATATGAGCGGGAAGGGATTCCACAACGACGGGATTTGAAGGGGACAAGTAGTACAGTCTATCCTGACAAAAGTTGTCTTCTCCTGCGAAAAGCCTCTGGTCGTGATGCTGTGGTGGGCTCGGTGATGACCTCCGTCCTGCCGTCTTGGTGGTCTTGGTCTTGTTGCACCAGAATGGAAACCTTTGGCTAATTCCTTGGGACCCTGCGCCTGTGGCTTGCCTCCCTTGCACCAAAGAGGAAACCTGCGCTCTGCACCCGCCTGGAGCCCGCATGGCCTTAGTCCTCATGGCTCACATCAGCTGAGCCTCATGAGGTAGATGCATAGAACTCTCCGCCCCTCAGGAGCCCTCCTGAGGAGGCCACTTCTTTCTGGGGTCTAGGCGTCATCCGCCTCGCGAGGCTCAGCCCCTCGTGAGGGCCTTGCTGTGTTGGTGTTGAAGCTGGGCTGTACGAAGCCGTCAATGAAGCCATGCGGTGGGCTGCGGCAGGCAGGACTGGATACCCCCAAGTCTAGGAAACCGACAGTAGCGCGTGCTCGGACTTGGCTTCCAGGCGAAGCCAAAGGGCAAGGGCGGAGTGGCGCAGACCGAATCAACCTGCGGCCCTGAAGACACGTGGTGGTGGATGGGACGTGTGCGTCTCCACTTCCCCACGCAGCCTTGGTATCCGGAAAACCCATCAGCCACCCATGGTCAGTGCAACTCGCCCTTCGTGGTGTACTGTTCCCAGATCTTGTTTCCTCCTCCCCAATCTCGCCGCTACGTCTATAGATCTGGTGCCGTTGTCTTGTCCTCTCTTCGTATTCTCCATGGCTCCCAAGCCAAGGAATAAGAACGTGAAACCGCGCGCATCGGCCGGTCCTCTGCCGGCCCTAGAGCTAGCCCTTGAGCAGTCGACGGTGATTAACAAGGAGGGGGTGGACAAGGTTCGCCATGCGCTCGCTGTCGATTCCAATGAGGGGAGGGCGACGTCTGTCCGCCCTGCGTCCTGGCGAACCGGAGAGATGAGTGCCACTGAGATTCCCATCCATCTCCATACTCTCCTTGCTAGGTTGATTCCTCCCTTTTCCCCTTTCTTCAACGTCGTGATATCGCATTACCAGATCCATCTGCTGCATCTGGACCCTCGCTCTGTCATCCTCCTCGCCATCATCGCCTTCCTCTGCGAGGACATGCTGGGCATTACTCTCTCTGTGGCCTTGTTTCAACATTTCTTCCTGCTCCAGCTGGTGGACGCTCGCCAACACTCTATGTGCGTGACCTTCGAAGCCGTGGCCGCGGCCGCCGGCTCGGGGATCGACTTTGAGCTCTTGCTTGTCGCGAAGGGATTCCGGAAGCAGTGGCTCCTGATGGACACCCGCACATTCAGCCCCCTGCTCAACATTCCTGGGTCGCCGGCTTCGCCAAGCTCCTGCTGGTCCCATGAGCTGGGGGTGACGGTACCAATGGTAGTGAAGGAATTCGTGAAGCAGCGTATTTCTCCCCTCCAGTGCCATTCTTGCCCAATGCGGGACTTCTCAGGCGCCGGAGACCTGATGAGGCTGCAGAAGCCGTCGCTTGCTGCTGATACCCTGAGTGTGGTGCTCAAGCTCCTGACTGGTGAGCCCGAGCCTGCTGACCTTCCGGGGGGTGGCTGTCTTCTTTATCTGTGCTCGATAAAGGAGGCCTTTGCGGGGCAGATGCCTTTGTTTGATGAGTGGTGGTTGCTTCCCGAGTGCATTGAGGGGCCCAGCGAGAACCCCGTCTTTGTGGCTCCTCTCCTGATCGACCCTGCCGCCTGCGCCGCAAGTGTGGAGGCAGGGGGGCGCGTGCCTCCGTCAACCGTCGAGGGCTTCTCCAGAGGGTCAGCCTCGTTAGAGGCTTGGGAGCCTGAGGCTCCTGGGGCCCGGGAGAGAGCCGCTACAGAGCCTATGCAACCCCAGGCTCCGGAGGCAGGAGCCTCTGACGCTCGGGGAGGGGACTCCAGAGCGGCTGCTGGCGATGAGGGGCCCACCAATGGCCCCGGGGTCGTGAGCCAGGAAGTTGCGCCGGGTGCCCATGCTCTTGGGGCCCCTGCTCCAGGTATCACACTTGGCGCTCCCCCTCCCAAGGATGGCCCACCTGGACCGGGTCGGTGCCGCCTATGCCTCGAGTCGCTTCTGAAGAGGAAGAGGTCCCCGTGCCACGACGACGGCACCTGTTGGCCGCTGAAGCCAAGGAGATATGTGGCTGCTGATGAGCATGCACCTTTGCTCTTGATCACCAAGCATGCAGCGTTTTCTCATGGCTAGGGTTTTGCAGGATCTCCATGAAGACGAAACCTCGAGAGGCGGGCACCCCCAAGGACCCCAGCTTGACGCATGCGTGCAGCCCCCAGCGTCCCGAGCCTTCGTAAGATGTGAGTCCAACTCTATCCAGCATGACACCGCGAGGGTGCCCCGGTGCTCTCTCCTCCCGCGACTCTGCCCGCGAGGCAAAGGGTGCGCTGGTGATCCTCCCTCTTGTCATTGCCGGAATGGGGGTGTCCTCTGGGCAGCCTTCGTCTTCAAGCCATGGGGCTATGCCAGCTAGCCCCCGGCTGGCGACTGGCGGAGCGCCCAGCGCCTCCCGAGCAACTTCCAGAGCCGGTGAAGATCTTGGCGATGAGCACGAGGTTGCTCGCGAGCGTACCGCGGTGCGCTTCGGGTTCTTCGGTGAAGCGATGCGTGCGATGGTCCATCTTGGCAGGGAGCTCGCCAATGTCGACACCAGGCTTGAGGCAGAGAACCACCACTTGGAGGCTGAATGGCAGGGGCTGAAGGTGACCATAAATCTTGGGAAGCTTCAGCGAGGCAAAGTCGAAGCGCGCGCAGAGGCCTCGCTCGCGGCTTCTTGCGAAGCTTACGCTCGTGCCATGGAAGAGGCCAAGGCAGCCAACCGCCATGGCGAGGCGGCTGAGGAGCAGGAGCGAGATCTTCTGTCTTAGATTGCGGCCCTGCTGCGCAAAATCGAGGAGCGTCGTGCCCTACTGGCCTCCTCACCGGGTGAGGTGGCCCTTGCCGAGGAGGAGCTCTTGAGGCGTCATGAGGACTTGACGCTGGAGGCCATGGAACAAAGCTTGGCGCTGGAGAGGCTGGAGGTGAGGGAGCAATAGGCCGCCGTGGCTGAGGATGATATCGCTGCCCGAGAAGCTCTGGTCCAGGTAGAGCTGGAGAAGAGGGTGGCGAAGGCATGCGCTGAGATGGATGGAGGGCATCGCCTGGACTTGGATCTACTTAAGGCTGAGTTTGAGGGCCGGACCTCCGTCCTGAAGACCAAGCTACAGGTTGTGGAGCAGCGCGAGGGCGATGCCTGGGAGGCCCTGGCTTCTTCCGAATCCGCCCTGGATTCTGTTCGCCCCGAGATATCCTCTCTCCGGAAGCGAGCCGAAGACACCGCCTCCCTCCTGGAGAAGGCTGCAAGTGAAAAGTGCCGCCACCAGACACTGGAGCGCGAACATGGCCCCATGCTCCAAGATCTGCGTATTAGAGCCACAAATGCCTTGGGTGCTATTTGCGATGAGAGCGCTCCTCACCCGCACGAGAGCAACTATGCCAGCAATCTCCCCTTCTTTACTGATGTCGTGACCCACCTGGAGGATCAAGCCGCAATAGCCCGCCAGCTCGTTGAGGAGAGGAGTCGGGGGCCACCTTGGGCGTGCGCTCTCGCGCATCTTCCACAACCTCCTGAACCTTGACTCCCACTTCGATTTCGGCACCGTGCTAGCCCCCGTGCCTGCGGCCACCCAAGACAAGCTTGCCAAGTGGTTGGATGGTCATCTGGATGCTTTGGTGCAGGAGCTGACTCCTGAGGACGACACGGCCGTGCTCGCAGCCAAAGGAGCTAGCGCGGGTGGAGATGATGAGGAGGGTGGCAGCTTCAGCACAAGCAGCGTGGATGGGAGTGACGAAGAAGGCGCGTCCAGCTATGCGTGTATTTCTTTTGCTTTAACCTGTATAATGAAAACTCAAACATATTCTCGTGACACCATTTTCGGAAGGCGGTGCCCCTTATGATGTGTGAGATCGCTAAATACTTTTGAAGTGACATTCGGAGAGAGGGCCCGCAGGGCTGTGGATCGCTGAGCAAGGTAGTTGTTCATGACTTATCTCGGGTTTTAGGGGCCTAGCATCGCGACCGGGGCCGTTCTCCTGAGGCGAGCCTGCTGCGGGCTCGTGAGGCCCTGTGTGTCCCGAGGGGCCTGCTGGCCTGCCGAAGAGTTCCTCGTGAGGAGCCAACCGCCAGATCGTGGCGAGGTGGGCGCATGGGGCAAGTGCACCCTTGAGCCCCCGGGGGCGTTTCACACCAGCGCGTACACCGTACCTTGCCCCCGCTCGCGAGGCATTTGAGGGTAGGGTGGCGGTCACGAGCTCCAAGAAAAGAACGTAAGAACTGAAGGCAAGAGAGCAACACGAACGAGAAAAACTCCCCCCGTTTTATAAACACACGGAAAACAAACTGCATCAAAAAGTCAGCAAGCAAGTACAAAAAGGGAGGCAAAAAGCAGGCGGCCGCGTCCAGTGCCTAGCTGGTCCTCAGTCTTTAGTCTTTGGTCTTCTCACCTGTGCGGAGTTAAGTGCTTCCGCTGGCTAGGCATAGTCATTGGGGATAGTTTCGATGGCTAGCGCAGAGCATGGTGCTTCCCCTAGGACGTGGGTGGGAGCCCCCATGAGGCCTCTGGGCGGCACTCAGGAGACTCCGAGTCATGTACAGCCCCGGGGCACTACGGCGAAGTTTTCGAGGCGGCGATCTCGGAGGCTTACGTGCCCCACATGGTGGATTAGGATTACGCATTGGAAGATGACCCTGGCTCGCTCCATGGGTCAGGCTGGGAGGAAGAGACGCCAGAAGCCGAGTCTTTTCAGGAGCCTCAAGGAAGCCTCACCAACCGAGCTGGCAGCACCAGCTACCGGGTACCGCTAATTCCTCAGGAGCAAGCTTATGCTAACCATGGGTCATAGGAGGTTCAGGTCACCACAGCAGACGGCTGCCCTAGCTCAGCAGCCTCTCTTCCGCCAGTAGGAGCGCATTGGGGGCAGTAGGAGAGGGGCCGGGAGCAAGGCATTCCCCGGAGGTAGACCCTCTGCCGGGGAGGTGCTGCAAGGCCTACCCCCCGCAGAGGACCTGTCGTCGCCGAGGGAACCGCTGGCGTCCCCTTTGACCCATTGGCGTCGTCCTTGGTCTCCGGCCACCATCAATGGTGGTTGAGGGTGGCGCAAGGCGGGGCTCTCGACTGGCGATATGAAGCAAGGCCCGGAGCCTGTGAAGAAGGCCCAGTGCCTGTGAAGCTCACCGCCCGTGACACTCTCACAAAATAACGAGTTGGGGCTGTACACGCCCCGGAGTCTCTGGAGAGCCGCCCTCGGGCCTCGGGGGCTCCCTCCCATGCCTAATGGCAGCACTTAGCTCCGCGTTGGTGAGAAGACATCGAAGACTAGACTAGGTGCCGAATGCGGCCTTTTGCTTTTTGCCTCCCTTTCTGTGGTCGAGCTTCCTTGCTTCGGATTTAAGTTGAAGTTGAATTTGTATTTGTGTATGCGCGGGGGGGGGGGGGGGGGGGGGGTCTTGTCACGTTCATGTGGTTTCTCCTATTCTGGATTTTCCCCAAGTTTGGAATTTGCACTAGCTGCCATCCTCTCGCGAGCCTCTCGTTGTCGGGGCTGGGCCAAGCGCACGCGCGCATGCTATACCGCGGCTGGCACTCGCTCTTGCAAGGCCTACACGACCTGGATAACAGGCCCCTCAGGGGACCCTCAGGAGCTCACGGCCTCATGAGTCTATTCAAGATTTGTCCTGCCTAAAGGTAAAACAGCAACAAGCTCGCATCAGGGCCCATAAGATTATGGAGGCACATGTTCAGCATCATTCCTAAAAGCATAAGGATGACAATCTTTTTTACATGAGGGGATTCCCCTCCCAAAATGCTCTTACAACCCTTGGGGCCACGCCCGAGCTTTTATACGCAGGATAAACAGTGGAGATACACGGGATCAGTCGGACATGTAGCTCACCACACTCTCCAGGTCGCCTCCAGAAGCATCGCTGGCACCGCTGTCGCTATTGCTGGCCTCACCATTGCCAACATTGGCGCCACCATCACCAACATCGACCACGTCGCCACCATCCACCGCGACTACCACCCCGTGGTCGTCAGAAGCGAAGGCTCTAACAAGCGCATCCACATTGTCCTCCACCCACCGCGCCAGGTCGCTCCGGATGGCCTCAAGCACCGGGGCAATGGCGGCGTCGAAGTTAAAGTGGGGATCGATGTTCTGTAGATGGTTGAAGACACAGGAGAATGCACGTCCAAGCAGGCTGCGGCTCCTCTCCTCGAGAAGCTTGCGAGCTCTCTCGGAGAGGTTCTCCAGGCGCGTCACCACATTAGTGAAGAAGCGGAGATGACTGGCATAGTTGGTCACATGATGATGCGGGGCGTCCGCATCACAGATATCGCCTAGTGGCGAGTTGGCCCTGTTCCTGAGCTCCTGGAGCATGGGGCCGTGCATGTGCTCCAGCATCTGCCATTCAAGCACTTCCTCTCTGTTCTACCATGCAATGGACTCGGCGTCGTCGACCCGCTGTTGAAGAAGAAGCAGCTCGACACGGGTGGAGGCCAACTCAGTCTGCGTCGAGACCAGGGTGGCTGCGGCGGCCTTCACGCGCTGCTCCATTTCAGTCAGCTTGGACCTGAGAGCGGCAGTCTTGCCCGCAGCCTCGGCTTCAATCAGCTCCAGTCTCTGGTCATACCTGCACACAAGATCTGCGCGAACTTCCGCCACGCGGCGGTTGACCTCTTCTTGGACTCGAGCTTCTCGTGCGCCAACATCGTCCTCCGCTTGGGTAACCTGGCGCTCCCTCGTCTCCAACCGCTCAAGGTCAAGATTGCGCTCGGCGGCCTCCAGCGTCAGAGCTTCCTCACGCCTCCGGAGCTCCTCCTCCTAGACAGGCGTCCCCTTCAGCAATGCAAGGGCAGCCTGGTGCAGCTCCACTTGCTGCTCTAGGGAAGCGCTCCAGGCTTGGAGCTCCCACGCGTGCTTCTCCGTGATCTCGCGACGGTGACCTGCCTCCCGATCCTCCTCCAGAGCTCGGGAGCAGGTCTTTCACGAGGCCGCGAGGGATGCCTCCGCCTTCGTGTTGTCAAGCTCGTGCTGGTAGCGCGCGAGGTTGACTGCCACCTTCAGCTCGCATCGCTCCTCAGTCAGCCGCAAGCCCTCAGCTTCAAGGCGCGCGTCCACGTCCGCAAGCTCTTCACCAAGCTGGCCCATCGCATCCATCGCCTTCCGAAGAAACTCGCGACGAATGACGCTCCATTCACGCGCAAGCTTGAGCACGCTGTCGATGTCGTCCATCGTATCTGGCACTATCGGCCAGCCCTGAAGCGGTTCGCTCCCTCTCGGCTGGGGGCTGGGGGCTGGTGCCCCCACGATCGCTGGCCGGGCCCCACAAGGGACCCAGACCGGCACAAGCTCACCCACTGAGGAGGAACCAAGGATCGACGCCAACTATTCGCCATCCACGACCAAAGGGGGAGACCTGGGCAGGCTGACTGCCCCCCAGGAAGGCTCGGGAACCAAAGGCGGCAAGGGCACGGGTGCAAGACACCTTGCAAGTAGGCGCGCTTCTCCGGCTGGCCCAGCGGCAGGGGCAGCGTGCAGGCTCGGGACGCTCAAGGACAGCGTTGAAGGCAAGGCCAGAGGAGGTTTCTTCTTGGTAGACTCTGCAGGCCTGACAGGAGGAATCCTCAAGAGCCACGGTCAGAAAGGGAAGCAGCAATTGAAGAATTACAAGAATGGGGTACTTACTCGTCTATGGCGAAGTACTTCCTATGCTTCAACGGTCGGAAGGTGCGACCACTACAACTTGAAGACTCCTTCCTCTTGCGGAGTGCGGCGAAGTCCATGCGGAACAGACCCAGGCGCTCAACGTGAGGACCAACGCGTGGCGCGAACGAAGAAGTACCCAGGCGGCCGGCCTCAGGGGTGCCAAGCTGGGAGAAACAATCAGGCACCACCTCCCAATGGCCTGCCGAGGCCTTAGGAGCCCCGGCCTCCGGAGCCACGAGCTGTGTCCCCCCATCGACAACCGCCTCAGGGCGGGCTTCAAAAGCCCTAGAGGATGACGCTTCGGGAACCCCGTGCGGCGTTGGCGCCACGAGACCCGAGTCTCCAACCTCAAGCGATGCTTGCCTCCCTGCGCCCACTCTTGGGGAAAGATCGGCGCTGGCGGAGAGGAAAGTGGCCATGACGACAGGATTGTCTCGAGGCCCCGCAAGGCCGGCCGAACACAACCCCCACTCAGCAAAGAGAGGCATCTATCTCGCGAACTCGGACCTTCTCGAGCAGAGATACAGGAGGCTACCCCCATGTCGCACGTCGCCCGGTGAGGGGTCGCCAGTCAAGACCAAAAGCTCTGTCCTCAGCATTTCAGGTGCAAGATCTGTCTCCTGAAGCCTCATGCGGTCCCGGTTGCCAGTTAGGGCCCACATTGTTCGGGAATGGCGCTGGAGAGGAGCAATGCGACACTGGAGGAACTCCTTCACCAACCGAGGCACAGTCACGCCGAGATCTCTCAGTCTCCTCAATCGATACCAAACGAAGGAAAGCCGGGGGCTCACGATTCTCTCATGGCCCCAGCCGGGGTTGGGGACAGCAGGCGACGACAGAGGCGAGAGCAGAGGGCTGAGCACCCTGACATCCACATACAACCACCGCGTTCGGAACCCGCTCGTGGACGGCGGGAGGTCAAAATCAATCCCCAGGGCGGCTGTCTCTGCCACGACCTGGAAGCTCACGCATCCCGAGCACTTCGAGGGTTCGGTCAGGCGCAGCGAGAAGAAGTGCCGCAAGAGGGCAGCGGAAGAAGCGATGCTCACCATGGCTTCACAAACAAAGGCGAAGATGGCGAGAAGAGTAACGGATTTGGGATCAAGATGCATCATATGGATCTGATAATGGGAAAGCACTACATTGAAGAAGGCGGAGAAAGGGGGAACCAGGCCAGCCCATAGGGCGTCGACAAAGAATCGAACCTCGGTGACTGTCCTGTCAATGGAGGCATGGGACGCAAGACATGCCATTGTCTTTCCAAACTCGTTGAAGCTGGAAGCGAGCGCAGGACACACCTTGCCCAGGGCCTCCAGATTGAGCACCAACGACCGGCCGACAGCGGGCTCAATTGCCGGGGATGAGTTGGATGAGGGCAGAGGCTTCTTGCCCTTCTCCTTGCTAGTTGGCACCATGGCAATGGAGGGGGAAAAGCTCAAGTCAGATTGGAAGCGAAAACAGAGACTCGAGGAAGAAAGGGGAACAGGAAGCACGCAGGCAGCGAGGAGGAAATAACTGTGTAGAGTGTCGTGGCAGCCTAGCCAGGCAGATATTGGGGCAGTGTGGGGAAGTGGAGAAGCCCACGTCCAATCAGTCGCCACACGTCGACTGATGCCGCAGGCGGTAAGGGCCCGTGGCACTCCGCACTTGCCCTTTGGCTTCACTGCTAAGCCAAGTCCGAGCACGCCTTGGGCCCGGGGGCTACTGTCGGTGTTCTGGGAACAGGGGTCCTCAGACCTGCCTACATGCGACCTGCTGTGTGGCTCAACCAGTGGCCCAGTACGGCCCGTCTTCACCAACCAAACACTCAAGACACTCGCGAGGGGCCAAGCCTCGCGGGGCGGATGTTGCAAGGCCTCCTCAGGGGCGGCCTCACCAGGCAGGCTCGCAAGGAGGCGGAGAGATCAAGGCAAGGGGTACCTCGCGAGGTGCTCATGACGCAAGCCATGATGATCAAGACCAGGTGGGCGCCATCCTGCGCAGTGTCCTCATTTCCTCTTTGGTGCAAAGGGGGCAAACGCAGGCGCGGATTACCGAGGCATCAGGTTTCCATATTGGTGCAACGAGACCAAGACCAGCAGAGCGGCAGGACGGAGGCCACCATGGAGCCCAAGATGGCGTCATCACCAGCACCTTTGGCAGTCGAAGACCACCTTTAGTCAGGATAGCTTGTACTAGTTGTCCCCTTTCGAAATGGTCGTTGTTGGATCCCTTCCTGCTCAATATTTGGGAAGAGGACCAGGGCCTCTATAAATAGAGATAGCCACCATAGTGGGATCTGATCCGAACCCAACCCATCTACTCACCACCAAGCACAAGAACACCTCTCCTCGCGAGGCTGTTCTTCCTCTGTACTGTTCATCATCAGCCCAAGAGGCAATCCACCACACCACACACTGGACTAGTGTATTACACTACAACAGTGGCCCGAACCAGTATAAACTTCGTGTCTCTTGTGTTGTTCATCGATCTAGCTTAGCAATCACGGTGAGGCTGAGGGCGTGTTTCGGTAGGGAGAAGATCTTCGTGCACACCCTAGAGTTCGAACCTTAAGGGTTTTGCCGGAACCCGATATCCAACAGATCCATCGCGACGGGTACGTAGGCTTCCGGGCCGTTCGCAACAGGGGCGCCGCCTGGCTGCCTAACGTTCCCGCTCCCTTATGCCATCCTCTGGTCATGTTGGATAGGGGCCGGCACTCTAGTGCGGCCCCTGGTGGTGTCGCCTGAAGCGGCCTTGACTCGAAGGGGCATGTTCGGGATGGCGTAGGCTGCTCCACGGGGCTGGTTGGCGTCGAGAGGCTCTCCGTGGTCCTTGGGAGGGGGCGCGTATTTGTGTCGGGGATGAGCACGCGCCCCCACCACCGCCTGGGACGTGTGGAGGGTGCAGAACGGCGCCGCCCCCCTGCATGCCGCATCCAGCAGCTCGGCGACCCGTTCAAGCAGGGCTTCGTGGCCGCTCTCAAGCAGCCTGCACCGCAGGAGTTCTCGGGCCATGATATACGCCGCCCGCATGTTCGCTTGTTCTCTGCGCGAGTGCGGAGTGGTTGCTGCAGCGTAGTTCGCAGATGGTGCAGCTATGGCGCAGCGCCAGTGGAGAAGGCTGCGCCGCGCGCCCTCCACGGCCTGTCGCCCCTGGCAGAACGCGGGCTGCGATCAGGGCAGAGTGGAGGTCTTCTTCGCCGGTGGGTGCTGCCGAGGAGGTCTGGACGACCTAGTGCTCGACGTGGGCTCTCGGGATGTCAGCCATGGCGTCGGTGGAGCGGCGGAGGACTGGTCGATGGAAGAGAAGATCTGACGCACCCTTACCTAGCACGCCAAATGTCAGATTTAGGGATTCGGCAACCCTTGAGAGGTTCGAACTCTTGGGTGCATGCAGAGATCTCAACCTGCCAAGCCTGCCTACCTGCGATCCTCCCTAGCCTAGCGCGTCAAGCTCGAGAGACACAAAGACACCGAGAATTATACTGGTTTGGCCACCATGTGGCGTAATACCCTAATACAGTGTGGTGTGGTGGATTGCCTCGATGGGCTATGGATGAACTAGTACAGTGGATGAAAAAACCTCAAGAGGTGAGGTGTTCTTGAGCTTGTGTGGTGTTCTACTTGATCTACTCTCTGTTCTTCGTCCCCTTCTTTATGGTGGTGGCTATGTCCTATATATATAGTGGCCTTGGTCCTTTTCCCAAATATGAGCGGGAAGGGATTCCACAACGGCGGGATTTGAAAGGGGACATGTAGTATAGTCTATCCTGACAAAAGTAGTCTTCGCCTGTGAAAAGCCTCTGGTCGTGACGCTGCAGTGGGCTCGGTGATGACCTCCCTCCTGCCGTCCTGGCGGCCTTGGTCTTGTTGCACCAGAATGGAAACCTTTGGCAGATTCCTTGGGACCCTGCACCTGTGGCTTGCCTCCGTTGCACCGAAGAGGAAACTTCCGCTCTGCACCCGCTTGGCGCCCGCTTGGCCTTGGTCGTCATGGATCAAGTCAGGTGAGCCTCATGAGGTAGCTGCATAGAACTCTCCGCCCCTCAGGAGCCCTCCTGAGGAGGCCACTTCCTTCGGTGTCTTATCGTCGTCTGCCTTGCGAGGCTTGGCCCCTCGCGAGGGTCTTGCTATGTTGGTGTTGAAGCTGGGCTGTACCAGGCCATCGATGAAGCCACGCGGTGGGCCGCAGGCAGGCAGGACTGGACACCCCCAAGCCCAGGACGCCAACAAACATGGACTTAGCTTTTGTTCTGAGCTTCTTTCATCCTCTGTCGGGCCGTGCGCACCGAGCGTGTTCGCGGCACCAGACAGAGTAAGAGCGAACCAGATGGTTTCTTCGTTCCCGGCAGGGATCGATACACATTTTGCAAGGTTGGCGGGTACCGGGGCATAGTGTTGTGCTTCTCTGGTCTTCCTCCCTCTTTCTCTTCTCCTTTCGGGTCAGTCCAGTGGCCTCTAGTGCATGAGTCGTGCCGACATAGATAGCCTCGCCGAGATACACTTACCGAGGTGTCTATCGACGAACTCATACCAGTGTTTCACTCAGAACTACTCTAGGTAGGGAAAATTCTAGACTGAGCGTCGCGCGGTAGTCATCGACACCGATGTCACTGGGGCTAAAGTGATTCGACTACCAACGAAGGGAAGGGATGGGGGAGGAGGAAGCTCGCGTCCGCATGTTCTGTGCCCCTTCTCTGAACAGCGCCCGAATGGTGGGTATACCATGCGGGCCGCCGAGACGGGTCTCTTGTTACCAACGGAGATCTTAGCCGTGGTCATGGCTTCGGCAAGGTGCGGGAACCATCAATGTGGTGCAGGGACGGCCCCTCTCCGCTCTTGCGTCCTTGCGTGCGCCACAGTCGATGGCATCACCAAAGACGCAGATGGCGACGAAGGTGATGCGCTGCTTATGTCTTCAGGTTCGTAGAAGTGCCCCCCCTACCTGGCGCGCCAAGGATGTTGTGGGAAACCATGGCCACCTATGGGACTGGGACGGCCCCTTGCTAGTTCAGCAGGGGGGAATCACGTTGCAAAAAGAGCAGACCAATGTGGGGCAGTGTGGCAAAGATCACACGGGTAGTTTTACCCAGGTTTGGGCCGCCGTGAAGCGTCCTGCTTTGGTGGATTGATGGTGGAAAAGTGGTGGTGGTGCGTAGTACACTTGCCCCACAGGGGTTGCTTCGGGGCAGTAGTGACTACGCGCGTACGAGGGTGCGAGCGATCTAACTTTTAACCCCTCGAACTGTTGCCATGGGCCTCCTTTAATAGGCTAAGGGGTCACCACAATGGAAAATTAGTCATTAGACACTAATATGATAGCAAATAGTGCTATCATACCTAACTCTGCAGGTTGACATTGTGCATTTAATGCACCACTTAGCATCATGTTGTTGGTTGCCCGGCAAGGCTTGTTGGGCTATCTTGCTAGCTCCACGCCTGCATGTTCAACACATCATTGGACGGGTGTCATCTTTGGATTTCCTTGGTAGGAAGTGGCTGCCATGTGGAATGGTTGCCACTTAATCACTCCGCGGCTTGACATCGCACTGATCGACGACATGGGTCGTGGTGGAGTAGTTGGTGAGGTAATCAGGCCTCCGCGAGTCCCGGCAGGCCTTGCCGGGACACCTTGGTCATCTTCTTCTGGGGGTGGCCTCGCTCCTTGCCGAGCTCACCTGCCTGGCAAGGGAGGCGTCTTTCTTGATGATATCTTGCTTCTCTGAGTTGGCCCCCCTACCCTAGATCTACCGGTTTTGACACCGACATTGGTCCTTTCATTGAGAGCTCCATTGTATCGTAGACAGAAGGATTGCTGGCTCGCCTCTTCATCAAGGATAATGCTGCGTCCAGGGAAACCTTTCTCCCTGGATAGGTCTTTGTGTTCGGCAGCTTCGTGATTCGTGCCAACTCGACCGGCCACCTTGAGTAGGTCGACAGTTACGCCCCTGGCCACCGGATCAGTTTTGGAAACCTGAATTACATCGCCGATATTCAAGGAGATCTGGCCTTCAGGTGGTTCGCGGCCTCGGCTGCCACCCCATGCCCCCTGAAGAAAACTGTTCGGATCAGCTCTTAGATCCCCTCCAGGGGTCGACACTCACACCCGCCTCGGCCATAGATCCAGAGCAGGTAGTATCATCCGAAGACGGGAGGATCACCCCCGCCGGACTCTTTTCTATCATGGAACTTCCGACAGGAGACCCAGAAGCGATCTTGGGCTCACCTCTGGATGACAACTCTGAACTTTGGAAGTCTGTGTTGATCAGGCCCGATCAGGTGTCTGTCACCAAACCCAGCCTGATAAATCCGTGGACTGACACCCAGCTTTCCCCCATAGACGAAGAACTAGGCATAATGCGATCTCACACCATTGCGGAACTCTTGCCTTCGAACTGCACCCAGCATGGGCTGGGGGCTAGGAGCGGGGAATTTTATTACCTTCCCACCACCCACTTAATAGCCACTATCGAGGATCTTACAGACATGTTGGACTATGCGTCCAAAGACATCGATGGTATGGACGACGATGCCGACACCGAATCAGGCCAAGTCCCACCCACCACAGGGTGCTGGACGGCCACTTCAACCTATGACGTATACAAGGTAGACACTCCTGACAAAAAGGACGACGAGGATAATCCAAATCCCGATGAGGACAAGCCCGTCAACGAACCGCCAAAGCGCCAACGTCAGCGGTGTTGCTCACGATCATGCCAGGCAAACGATAGTAACACCGGCACCATAGATAGTGTGACTCTGGATAATGTCAAAGATCCCGAACACCCCGTCGAGCCCACATCTGAACAGGATGACAGGGAGGAGGGTCAGTATAGCCCCGAACCCACTGATCACGAAGATTCGGAAGGCAACAACTATATGTCAGTCTCCGAAGAGCATGTTAGCCTCGGTGATGAAGACTTTATCGTCCCAAAGGAACCCCTCGAGCAAGCACGCTTCAAGCGACAGCTCATCACCACAGCGCGGAGCCTGAAAAAGAAACAACATCAGATCAAAGATGAACATGATATGCTCAATGAAAGGTGGACCAAGGTCCTAGCCGCCGAGGAGTACGACCACAAGCGACCTACCAAAAGTTACCCCAAGAGCAAGCTGCTGCCACAATTCAACGACGAAGCCCTTGAGCCAATACCGCCGAAATATAATCAAGCAAACCAACCAGACCGACCACCACCTGGACGGGATAAAGCAACATATCAAGCCGAACACCAGCCCGCACCTCCTCACCGAAGAGGCAAGGAAACAGCAGCTATGGGCTACACATATGACTTGCAATGGGACCTGGCTAATAAAGCCGGTCAGACCAGATCGATCTATGGATCAAGAGGTCGTGCCACGGCATGAGATAACGGCTATGAAGTCCGGTGTGATGAACATTACAATATTCGGGATCAGCACCGAACCCAGATGTCATCCGATCTCTGCCATGATGTTGCATGATGCAGGGGTGTAGCACACCCTATGTGCTTTACTGATGAGGTAATGCAACACCAGTTTCCGGAAGGGCTTAAACCCGTGATCATCGAGCAGTATGATGGAACGACGGATCCGGCCCTCTGGATTGAAGATTTTCTTCTCCACATTCATATGGCTCGTGGAGATGACCTCCATGCGATTAACTATCTTCCTCTAAAGCTGAAAGGACCAGCACGGCACTGGCTGAACAGCCTCCCAGGAAACTCCATTGGAACCTGGGAACATTTGGAAGATTCTTTTCGGGCCAACTTTTAGGGCACTTATGTCCGGCCACCAGATGCGGACGACTTGAGTCACATAATCCAGCAACTAGGTAAATTGGCTCATAAGGTTTGGAATCGATTCCTAATTAAAAAGAACCTAATCATGGACTGTCCGGATGCCGAAGCCTTAGCAGCCTTCAAACACAGCGTCCGAGACGAATGGCTCACCCGGCACCTCGGGCAGGAGAAGCCGAAGACCATGGCAACCTTAACTGCACTTATGACCCGCTTCTGTGCGGGTGAAGATAGCTTGTTGGCTCGTAGAAGCAACAGCTTGGGCGACCCTGGCACTTCTGAGGCTAGGGACATCAATGGTAAACCATGCCACAATATAAACAAACGTCAGAACAACAATGACGATGCAGATGATACGACAGTCAATGCCGGATTCAGTAGTTCTAAATCTGGTCAGCGGAAGAAACCTTTCAAAGGCAACAGGGACGGTCCATCCAGCTTTGATAAAATCCTTGAGAGGCCCTGTCAGATTCATGGCACACCCGATAAGACTGTTAACCACACCAACAGGAACTATTGGGTTTTCGAACAGGCCGGTAAGATAAATACCAAACACAAGGGAAAGGGACCTCCACGTGAGGACGATGATGAGCCCCGTCAGCCGAACACTGGGGCCAAAAGCAGTTTCCCCCTTGGTGAAAATAGATAAAATGATCTATGTCACTAACATTCCCAAAAGGGGGCGCAAGCGCGCACTAAGGGACGTCTACGCCGTAGAACCTGTCGCCCCAAAAGATCAACCCATGGCCAACCTGTCCGATCACTTTTGATCGCAGGGATCACCCAACCAGTATCCGTCACGGGGGTTCGGCCGCCCTGGTACTCGATCCAATTATTGAGGATTACATCTCACTAGAGTCCTTATGGACGGGGGAAGCAGTCTCAACTTGATTTATCAAGATTTGACCCATCAAGAATAAAGCCTAGTAACACTACCTTTAAAGGTGCGATACACGGCGTGGAGGCCCGTTGTACGGGCTCACTAACACTGGAGGGAGTATTTGGCTCCCTAGGCAACTTCCGCAGTGAAGAACTAATCCTCTACATTATCCCTCTCCACAGTGGTTATCATGCACTGCTCAGACGAACTGCTTTCGCCCGCTTTAATGCAGTCCCATACTATGCTTATTTGAAGCTCAAGATGCCCAGAACTTGCGGCATTATTAGAGTTAATGGACACATGGAGCACTCCCTCTCTACGGAAGAACATACCGCGGCCCTTGCAGATGAGGTGTATGGTGGCCCTATCAAGCCGAAATATTTGTCGGACATTAAAGCCAAAAAAATTCTAAACGAGTCAGACCCGCGCATCACGGCAATAACTCGACGGATCCGGACATCGATTAGTACTCTGCCAACTGCCCCATAAGGTTGCGGCCTACATGCCACATGTACATAACTACACACTCAAAATACCTTGGGTAGCGCCGGAGGCACACTGCGGCAAAAATGTCCATAGTACTGCTTGACCCTATTTGGACTGTATACATCTTTTTTCACTACAGGTTCATTAGGAGCCCTATTTGCTATATGGTTGTATCGGGGATCCTTTCAATGCTAGCGTTTCCCAACTTTATGGCCAACCATCAAATACTCATACCAAATGATTTGTTACTAAGGAGAAATGGTGCACACGTGCGGTAGGGCATCACTGGAGTCATCGAGCCATTACTTTTAGGCCCTGTGTTAGACTTTCCCTTATGTAAATTTTTTTAGGCATGTAACATGACCTTAATATTAATGGCATTGTCTGTCGAAAGACGCCTTGACGTATTGATAAGGATATAAATGAAACAAATGATCACCACCTTTGTTGGGTTCTTATATTATCTCGTCATTCGTACTCTCTCCTTGTTTTTGACTGACATACGCGCTTCGGCACGGCCTTCATACCAGGGGCTGTATTCGGCCCCGGAAGTTCCCAAAGTCCGAACACCTATAGGGAACTCTTCGGCGTCCCGGATATTGCACTATATGCATCGGCTGTGAATCATGTCTTTGGTCTATAGTTGGGTTGTCCAGCTCCTTTGCTTGCCACCTTACGTTTCACAAGTTCGGCTAAGGTAGCAAATGGAGAACTACTATGATTGTATTTCTGATTCGTCCGGTCAAGTACCTCAGTAGAGAAAGCCGAAAACTGACTGTCATGATATGCGAGAGCGGGTCCGCAATCCGGTGACTTAGTGTTATTCTACAAATCATGTGCGATTTATGCCGTGTTATACGAGGGGCTAGGCTTTGACCAGCCGTGTTGCAAAGGCACCGTAATCCAGATTTCCGTTCATGCAACAGGGGCTAGTACTTAGCCCCACCAATGGACTCTTACGGCTAAGTGAAAGTGATAAAGTCGCATAGTCTGATTGGCTTGTTCATGTCGCATGACGCCTCCTATATAGGACCAAGACGTTGGATAAAGTGCAGACATGCATTCCTGAACAGCCCTGTAATATTTACATGGGGGCAGAAGCCAACAACTGGTAAACTTTCAAACTTATAAAATAAATGGCCAAACAAGAGGATAAACTAACAAAATCATAGAGCGCAAGCATAAATATTTCACATTATGAGTTTATTACATGGTTCTTACAAACCGGACTCCACTACTCAAATATGATATCCTTTGAGCACTGGCCCTCTACAATGCAGGCTCCCTCGAGGACATTGTTGAAGTACTTATCCGACCGCCGGTGATCCTTGCCTTCGGGCGGTCCCGCGGTGGCAATGTCGTTGGCCTTCATCTTCTCCCATTGCACCTTGACTCGGGAAAGGCCATCCGAGCACTTGCAGGCTGACGGCTTGATGGCGTCGATCTGAGGACGCGCATCGACCAGCTGGTTTACGAGTGTGAAGTAGCTGCTGGGTATGGGCTCGGCTGGCCAAAGATGGACTATTACATCCTTCATGGCCAGTCTGGCCACCTTGTGCAGCTCGGTCAGCTGCTTCAGCTGATCGCTGAGGGGCGCCGAATGCTCTGGCGCAAGGTATTGCGACAAGAACAACTTCTCCGTCGAGCTCCCCTCTTAGACTCAGAAGAACTCTATAGTGTGAGCGACACTCCTCGGCAGATACGCAAATGCACCTGGAGAACTCCAACTCGGGTCAGCAAGATGTATCTCTTACTTGTAAATTTACTCTGTAGAAGAAAGGTCTTACCAGCCACTATCTGCCTCGCCTCCTAGATCTCCTGGCGAGCGCCTTGGGCTTCAACCCGAGCTTCCTTCACGCTCTGGAGAGCTTTGGTGAGCTCGGCGGCTTGTTCCGAACTCTTCTTCTCCAAGAACTCGCACTTGGTAATGGCGTCCTTGAGCTTCTGTTCAACCTCACCCACCCACGCCTCGTGTTGTTCATGGGCAGTTCGCTCCACCTCCAACTCTTTCACCGCTTTGTCAGTGGCCGCCCTACTCACCTCCGCCTCCATTTTGGCTTGGGCGAGGGCACTCTTGAGGGACTCGACCTCGGTTGCGCCAACTATGAGTATAGTCATAAAACTCAGTAAATTTCAAGAACTAGCGCACATATTACTTCGGGTATGTACAAATGACGCATACCTTGCGTTTCATCAAACCGCTTGTTGACGCGGTCGAGCTCCTCATCGGCTAGCCGAAGCTTCCGATTGAGCTCGGAAACCTTTGCGGCTTGGGCAGTAGCCGCTAGCATAGATGCCTGTCCAATAAGATAGCATGATACATTATCAACTTGTTTTGATCCTCTATCTGGATTGTTCTAATCCGGAGAGAGTCTCAGGAGCTACTGTCTATACATGGGTTCAACCTTGCATAAAAAAGAACTTGTAAAAAGAATTACATTGCATACCTCAAAGACCGTCAGTAGGATGTTGAAGGCATCATTTAGTCCGCTTTTCGCAGACTGAACCTTCTTCATAACCGCACTCCCATCAGGGTGCCATTCTCCTCCATGGTGGAAGCACGTTGCAGCGCTTCCTCGAGAGTATGAGCGGCCTCCGGATTAACGGAAGCCGCCGATGGAGTTGCTGCTCCTCCCCCCTTTGTCGAAGGAGGGTGTTGGTCCGAACCCGGAGCCGTGTTGGTCTCTGGGACGGTCTTTGGCGAGGGCTCGAACTATTGAGACCCCCCACCCTCGGTGGTCATGGGGGTCGCCGTGCCCCGCTCCGCGACATACGAGGTATTAACCTCGGGCGCCTTCTGGAGGGCCTTCCCCCCCTCGGCCAGGAGAGGTCCTTTGGGACGACACCTCTGTTGGGGTTCTACGGTAGGGTGCATCGACTACAAACTAAAATTTTCGTACGTGCAGAACAACCAGGAACATGCTATGGGAATGGATCACAGGTCGTTACCACTAGACGCGCAGTGTCGTGCAGCGTAAGAAGAGTTGGGGCAGTGCGTCCGCGTGGTTCGTCTCCTCCTTGTCCGATCTCCCTCGAACAGCCGGTCGTCAGATCCCTTGTACAGGTTCGCCAGAGCGGCGCAAGTGCACCGCCTCTTATGGTATCCGCGCATGCATGAGGAACATCGTGCGGTGTACTGCTAGGTCCGATCACACAACCGGCGGTGAGTGGAGGTGTCTATTCACAACACATGCAAACAATAATGGCATCACCGAAGCAATCAACTGAATAAGTGTGCCACACCGCCACTATTTATAGGCATCCGTTGCGGGCTCAACACTTGGGCCTTGCATGGATCCTAAAGCCCAAAGTCTACTCGGTTGCGTTCCAAGTCCAGCTCGGATCACATCTAACCAGTGTCCTCCGAACTGACCACGTAGGTTCCATCCCTTAAGCACGCTACCCCTTAGGTTCAAGTCGGCTTGGTCACAGTTCATATCACCTCCGACCTGGATGGTTGGTAGCGACCTCTAGCAAGGCATGCCGGCCACCAAGCAGACTATGAAGCTGGTTAGGCGAACCTATACATCACACTTCCATTCCCCTTGCCACACGATATATGTTGTCGGGCTCAAGGCGAGTTTGTCATCCTTGTGCTAGCCCGACCTCTATCTCGTTCCAGTGATGCCAACCACAAACCGAATTATCTCATAATCCTTGTCGCATGGCCATGTTTATCCTGGTCGGATCACACGAGGGGCCCAGAGTATATCTCTCTTGATCGGAGGGGCAAATCCCATCTTACTCGACCATGTCTTGTAGCATGGGTCTGGACAAACCCGAAACCTACCTTTGTAACTACCTAGTCACGGAGTAGCGTTTGGAAAGCAAGTCTGTCACCATCCCGAGTACATGCGTCAACTCAGGTATTAGGACATAGAATGTATGTTGTACTAGAGACTCACAAATGACATATCGCTGCATCACGTAGTTGGGTCTATCCGACTCAAACCTTATCTCGACTCGCATTCGACTATGTTGAAACCGACCAGATCCTTTTGAGTCCATATTATCTGGTTAGTATCCAATGCTCCATGGCTAGTGAGACCAAGCCATCCACCGTGTCATATGCTAGTCTAGTTGGCTGCACGTCCACACAGCCCTTTCGACTAGGGACCTTTTAGGACAGTAATCATACAATGCATAGTCCCACAAACTTGTCACGTACTTTTTGATATACATCATTGATAATGTCCAAGGACTATCTTTATTCATAAACACAAGGAAATATCATCAAACATGATTGCTTCTAGAGCATATCTCCAACAGTCTCCCACTTGCACTAGAGTCAATCAAATAGACATCGAATGCCCATAGCTCTAACAGGCCCCTCATGCTTGGGTTGTGGAAGTGGCTTAGTCAACAGATCTGCAACATTTGCATCGATGTGAATTTTGCATAACTCTACGCTACCATCCTTTACGATCTTTCATATCAGGTGATATTTTTGATCTATGTGTCTGACCTTGTGGTGATTACTCAGCTCCAGAATTATCACAATAAATGTCAAACGGTTTTACCGAGCCTTGGAAAATACCAAGATCATCCAGAAAGTTCCGAATCCAAACACCTTCCTTTGCAGCTTGCTATGTCTTGAGCTTGCGTTGGTTTTCCTTGAAGAGGAAAGTGTGGCACCCCGGCTCAGAGCGACCGGTTTACCTTGCATTGCCAGCACGGCGACCTTGTCTTCTGGCAACACACAACAACATGGTACAGAAAAACAACCGCTTTGTTCATGCTAGCGGAGCATAGTTCATATTAAAACAGTTAGCGAGGCCAAGCGGCACACATAGTGCGGCTGAACAATATGTACATCATTTAGTGAACATAAAGGGGCCTCGATCATGACAACTACTCGGCAGCGGAACAACATCGTAGCGGGACTCCATAGCACAGGGATACCGATGTGGACATGGTCTAGACTCGAACATCACTCCTTTCCAACGAGACGTTCCTGAAATCTGGCATGACACGCCAGGTTAGTACATTGAATGTACTTGCAAGCTCACAATAAGCATAAACATAATGACAAACAATATCATGACATTTAACCATTTAAGCAACAATACAACCATACATCCAACATGTTGTGACTCTACTCAACTGGTACTCATTTCCCAGACTTGCTTACCAGACGTGATCAATACCAGACCACAAACATGATAATTCCAAAAACACACTCATGATCCTTACGGCGATCACAACCCGACCAACTCGTGGCCCGTGATCCTTACAACGATCACAACCCGACTAACTCGTGGCCTGTGATACTTACGGTGATCACAAACCGACCAACTCGTGGCCTGTGATCCTTACGGCAATCACCACCCGACCAAATCGTGGCCCGACTCAACACGATGGCCTCACTGCCATCCTTAGTACAAGCTCAGTGTGCATATTTTATTTAGTGTTGACCCATGGTGTACCCTACTTTCGAGCGTGTCTGTAACCGTGGACTTGGCTATCGATAGATTAAAACACTTTGCACAGGTTAGTACACTGTACCCACACTACGGAACCCATGGCCTTGCACTCCCATTCGGGTGGACCAACAACGTTCCGATGAAACCATTTCATTGTCATGACACTCTCCCGACCCTTCCGACTAAGACCCCAACGAGCTAGTCCTGGGTGGCCCCGTGTCTACCACAAGACACCTTGACCACCGTCGTGGCCACGATCCACTATGGGATGTGGTACCAAAACTTAACTTAACAATGGGCTCACAAGGTTATGCTTGCCTACCGGGCCAGGGTACAGCACGCCCATAACCTTCCCTAAAGGGAGGCACCGACCAGAGGCACGACAATGAAATGCATTAAGACCGTCCCATACTGGCAAATGTGGTTGCACTGGGAAAGACTCGTTTCAGCGGCACCATGACCCGGTCAACAACATATTTAAGTTGAGCTATTAATCAGGTTCAACTTAATGTGAAAATAACCGGTGTCATAATACCATACTATGCATCACTTAACATATGCATCACATAACCATGCAAATAACTGAATCAACCACGCTCCTACGGAGCCATCATCAGCTCATCCTACTACTCTGGTTAAGATCATACCTTACTTACACCAGAATCATTTCTAGCAATCTCATCATTTTTCATCATGCAAAATAATAATTAAACTAATTATCAAACTCTATGACCATATTGTTTATTCAGTACTTGCAACTAAGTTCTCCTTGGCTTACCAAGAAAATTCACTTCAAACATTCTGTAGTTCAAGTATTTTAACATAACAAGCATTTAACAGAATATATTCATTATATAACTAATTTAAATGCATCAATATTCATAAGTTCAAGTAGGAAAATCATAAATATTGAAGTGGCACCATGAAAATAGTACTGTGGCTGACCTTAGTGTTGATGAGGTTCACAAAGTTCCTGGTGATCCTCAAGACAAGTTGGCCCTTCTGAAAATATTGAAAACCACAAAAATAAAACATCAAGAAACCTTCTGAAAATTTCCAGAAAATCTAGAAAGGAAGGAAAAATCCCATCTTTTGGATGCTGTTAGATTTTTAGACACAGAACACAATGCAAAAAGAATCAATGCATTTGGACTTATAGATAAAAAGTTATGGCCATTTGAAGTTTCCTGGAATTTAAATGAATTTGAAATAATTAAACAGAGGGGGTGACGTCGAAAGCGTAAACACCCGGGGCACCACCACTCATACCGCTTCACGCGTGTAATGAGTGGCTGACTAGCGGGCCCCGCTAGTTAGGCCGGAGGGAGGGGAGAGGGAAACAAAGGGAGGCGGCGCTTCGCGGGAGCTCACGCCGGCGGTGAGGCTTCTTGGAGTCAAACGAGAGGGAGGGATTGACGGAGGAGATGTTTGTGCACCTGCCCGTACCCGTAGCATAGCTAACGGTGACCGGACGACGTTGGATTTGACCTCTCCAGCGGAGGCAGAGGGCGGAGGTTGCCGAAGTTGAGGAAGATGACGGCTTGGGGCGGCTCCAGGGGCTCCACAGGGGTGGGTTGGCTTCACTGAGGAGAGGCGGAGGCCCTGGCTGGGTCGCCTTGGCTTGGGAGGGGCCGAAGCTGCGGGAACGATCTGGAGGGGATCGCCGGCGAGCTCGGCGGGACGGCAGCCCGCGGCCTACCCGGCCGGGCTGCGGCTTCTACTAGCTCTAGGAGGAGGGGGAAGTGGCTGGGGGTGCTCCAAGAGGCTGCGGGTGGCTGCTTATATATGTGGGCAGCAAGGAGGGCTCGGGCTCCGCCGGAGGACACCTGTCCCCGGCGCTCGGCGATGAACGGCGCCAGAGAGCGATGGAGAAGACGATGGAGGTCACACAGGAACTGTGCGCAGGCGCGGACGACCACAGGAGCGAGGCGGAAAGCGACAAACACAGTGCGCTCGCACTGTGCCGTTGGCCGGACCATGCCCGTGCTCGCTGCGGCAAGCTCCGACGTCGGGGAGCAGCATGAGGGAGTTATGGAGGTGGAGACGAGGATGGTGGCGAGGGGTGGCATGCTCTGGCCGGCTAGGCAGCGAGCACGCGCTCAACAGAGGCGCTGGCAACATGCAGAGCGCGCGTATTGCATGCCAGCACGCTCGGATGAACGCGCTGACCGCATGGACCATGACATCAGGCCATCCTACACACTAACAAAGATGTCTGGCGTATAGTCCTTAGTAAACTGAGATGTTACCACGGTTTGGTTAGGTTCCAGGTGCAGTAGAAGTAAACTTGTGCTGCTGACAAGTTATTGGATAGTAACTTTGGAGAGTTACTGTGGTCAAACCACTGTGATTCAAGGGATGAGCTTTGGGGTTTTACTATCTCTTACTAAGGTAAATAAGCACAGGGAAAACCAGCTACAATGGAGCTAGTAAAAAGGTAGTTGCTCTAGAAACTACCATTTCTGCCCAGAAGTGACTTTATTTTCTGTAGCCAAAATATTCCAAAGAGTGGAGCTCGAAGAGTTAGCTATGGTTTTGGAGGCCAAAAATGAATATTTTTCATTTAAGAAAAATATTCCAAGAAATATTGTTGGGTTGGCCAGGGGTGAAATGATGGTTGTGAGGAGGAGAGGGAACACTTGGGTGAAAATCAAGGGGTACCCAAGTGGTTAAGTCCAAATGAAATGATTCAAAACTCCAAATCCAAAACCAACTCAACTGAAAATCAAGAAAAGAAGAAGAGGGCAAAAACCAGGCTGTCACAAACCTCCCCCACTTAGAATGAATCTCGTCCTCGAGATTCGGTTGCTTGGGAAAACCAGTCTGGATAACAGGCCCTTAGAAATTCTTCTGATTCCCAGGTTGATTCTGACTCGGTATGATGCATCCATTGGACCTTGTAAAACTTTTGTGACTAATAACCCACAAGTATAGGGGATCGCAACAGTTTTCGATAAGCAAGATTGTCGAACCCAACGAGGAGCTAAAGGTAGAACAAATATTCCCTAAAGTTCTATCGACCACCGATACAACTCTACGTACGCTTAATGTTTACTTTACCTAGAACAAGTATGAAACTAGAAGTAATTTGTAGGTGTTTTCGGGTAAGCTTGCAAGAAAGTAAAGAACACGTAAATAAAAACTAGGGGCTGCTTAGATAAAGACACAACTAAAGTAAGTATAACGAGTGTGGAAAAGTGGTGATAGGAGTTGTCGAATTGTACCTAAGCAATTGACTACGTTACTAGACCGGTAATGACTATTGCAATTCTATTTAAGGGAGAGGCATAAGCTAACACACTTTCTCTACTTGGATCATATGCACTTATGATTGGAACTCTAGCAAGCATCCGCAACTACTAAAGATTCATTAAGGTAAAACCCAACCGTAGCATTAAAGCATCAAGTCCCCTTTATCACATACGCAACAATCCCTCCTACTCGGGTTTGTGTTTCAGTCACTCACCAACCCACTATAAACGAATCATGAATGTATTGCAACACCCTACAGCGGGAATCCATCACGCTTGCGCAACACGGAGGGCACAATAGGACAGCACCAATAAAACATGCAACTCAAACCAATCATAGCAATTCTTCAATCACCGATAGGACAACGAAAATCTACTCACACATCATAGGATGGTAACACATGATTGGATAATAATATGAACCATAAAGCACCATGTTCAAGTAGAGGATAAAGCGGGTTGCGGGAGAGTGGACCGCTGAATATAGAAGGGGGAAGGTGATGGAGATGTTGGTGAAGATGATGGAGGTGTTGGTGAAGATCGCGGTGATGATGATCGCCTCCGGCGGCGTTCCGGCGCCACCAGAAGAAAGGGGGAGAGAGCCCCCCTTCTTCTTCTTATTCCTTGACCTTCTCCCTAGATGGGAGAAGGGTTTCCCCTCTGGTCCTTGGCTCCCATGGCTTGGGAGGGGCGAGAGCCCCTCCGAGATTGGATCTATTTCTCTATTTCTGCGTTCTCAGATTCTACCCCTTCACCGTTCCTTAAATATCCGGAGATCCGTAACTCCGATTGGGGTGAATCTTTCGCCCAGATCTTTCTCATAAAATTATCTTTCTTGCGCCAGAAAAAGAGAATCAACCATCTTACGGGTGGACCACGAGGGCCAGAGGCGCCTGGGGGGGGGGGTAGGGCACGCCCCCTACCTTGTGACCACCTCGGACACCGTTTCGCGTTGATTTTACTTCCCAAAAATCATAAATACTCCAAAAAAATCTCCGTCCGTTTTTATCCTGTTTGGACTCCGTTTGATATTGGGTTTCTGCGAAAAAAAAAACATGCAACAGACAGGAACTGTCACTAGGCACTGGATCAATATGCTAGTCCCAAAAATAATATAAAAAGTTGCCAAAAAGTATATGAAAGTGAATAATATTGGCATGGAACAATCAAAAATTATAGATACGACGGAGACGTACCGGTGACTTACTGTGAGTGACCCTTACCATCTAATCCAAAATTTTCACTGGCCTCTCTTCGTAGGTCAAGTCCTTTGCCAGCTCTATCTCTACCAAATTGGTCTTTTTCTCAGGCGGTGATATGCACCGTCGCAGTTGTGAAACGTGGAACACGTTGTGCACGTCTGACAGCTTAGGGGGCAACTCCAACTGATATGCCACAGCACCTAGTCGTGTCATAACGGGAAATGGACCAATAAACCTGGGTGCCAGTTTTCCATGGGTTTGAAACCTCTTGACTCCTTTCATAGGTGTGACTCAAAGGTAGACATGTTCTCCGGGTTGAAAGCTGATCTGCCGGTGCTTTGCATCGTAATAACTTTTCTGTCGCGATTTGGCCAATTGCAATCTGTCTCGGATCTCCTTGACTTGCTTTTCGGCTTCCAACATGAGATCTGTTCCGAAAATACAGCTACCTCCGGTTTGAGACCATTTTAATGGAATGCGGCACTTACGTCCATACAAAGCTTCATATGGTGACATCTTTAAACTGGTCTGGAACCCATTGTTATACGAGAACTCGGCGTACGGCAAGCAATCTTCCCATTGTGGTCCTTGGGCCAAAACACAAGCTCAGAGCATACCTTCGAGTATCTGATTTACCCTTTCTGTCTGCCCATCCATCTGAGGATGATAAGCGGTACTATATTTCAATTCCGTTCCGAGGGCCTGATGGAGATGGGACCAAAAAGCAGAGGTGAAAAGCGAACCTCGGTCAGAAGTGATGGTTCAGGGAACTCCATGCAGACTGACAATTCTGGATACATACAGTCGTGCAAGCTCATCTGCTCGGTATGAGGTTTTGATTGGGAGGAAGTGGGCCAACCTGGTTAATGTATCCACTATGACCCAAATCGCATTATTGCCCCGTCGGGTCCTAGGTAGTCCTGTGATGAAATTCATACAAACATCGTCCCATTTCCATTGTGACACTGGCAGCGGTTGGAGAAGTACGGCTGGTTTCTGATGTTCTGCCTTTACTTTGTTGCATATATCGCAACAAGCCACGAAATAAGCAATTTCTTTCTTCATTCCATCCCACCAGAATATTTGTCGAAGGTCTTCATACATTTTCGTACCTCCGGGGTGGATGGAATACGAGGATTCATGGGCTTCTGACAAAATTTTCTGCTTCAGATCAGCTTGATTAGGCACACAACTCCTTCCCCTGAATTGGAGGGTACCGCACTAATCCATCGAGAAATCGGAAAGCTTGATACGTTTCTGCAGATCAGCATCGCCTGACTAGGCTTCGCGGATTTCTTCCTCAAGAGTAGGGGTAACCTTCAGAATATTGGCAAGGCCAGCCTCAACTATGACCAGGTTGAGCTAAGCCATCTCCTCTTTAAGCTCGGAAGGCAAAGATTCCAACATGACATTTAAACTAACGGGCTTTCGACTGAGTGCATCGGCAACCACGTTGGCCTTACCCGGATGATAATTTATTCCATGGTCATAATCCTTGACCAACTCAAGCCATCTTCGCTGACGGAGATTTAAATCCGGCTGGGTAAATATATACTTGAGGCTTTTGTGATCTGTCGAAATTTGGCACCTTTTTCCGATGAGGTAGTGTCTCCAAAATTTTAAAGCATGAACTACCGCGGCCAATTCCAAATCATGAGTGGGGTAATTTCCTTCGTGGGGTTGTAGCTGCCATGAGGCATAAGCTACTACCTTGCCATCTTGCATAAGTACGCATCCTAGCCCTTGTCGGGAAGCGTCGCAGTATACGTCAAAATTGCGGTAGATATCTGGAAGTGTTAATACTGGCGCAGTTGTCAAGCGTTTCTTCAACTCGGTGAATCTTTTCTCATAGTCCGTAGTCCATTCAAATTTCTTATCCATTTTTAGCAGCTCCGTCATGGGTTTAACAATCTTGGAAAAACCTTCAATGAACCGGCGGTAATATCCGGCTAATCCAAGAAAACTCCGGATCTGAGATATGGTGGCGGGTGGCAACCAGTCGAGCACGTCTCTTACCTTGCTTGGGTTCACGACTATACCTTCAGCGGATAGCACATGCCCGAGGAATCAAACTTGCTTGAGCCAAAACTCACATTTACTGAATTTGGCGTATAACCGGTGCTCACGGAGTCGTTGTAACACTGCTCGGAGGTGTTCCTTATGATCTTCTTCACTTCTTGAGTATATAAGTATATCATTGATGAAGACGACCACGAACTTATCGAGGAAATCCATGAATACTTTATTCATCATGTGCATGAAGAAGGAGGGGGCATTGGTGAGGGCGAAGGACATGACTGTATATTCATCGAGACCGTAGCGTGTGGTGAATGCGGTCTTGGGAATATCCTCCTTTTTAAGTTTGAGCTGATAATATCCAGTCCGAAAATCAATCTGTGAGAATACCTTGGCTCCACTGAGCTGATCAAACAAATCATCTATTCTTGGCAGAGGGTATTTGTTTTTGATCGTGACATCATTCAAATGTCGGTAGTCCAGACACATACGAAGGCTGCCATCTTTCTTGTCCACAAAAATAGTAGGTGATCCCCATGGCGAGGAACTGGGGCGGATATACCCTTTTTGGAGCATTTCATCAAGCTGTTTCTTTAGCTCCACTAATTCGGATGACGACATTCGATAATATTTCTTTTGTATTGGTGTGGTTCCGGGCACAAGTTCTATTGCAAACTCAAGCTCTCGATCAGGTGGCATGCCTAGCAGTTCTTCTGGGAATACATCAGGAAACTCACTGACCACCGGAATTAATTCCATTTCTACTATTGCTATAAAAACCATTTCCTTGGAGGGTATGCTCCTTCGAGCAATAAACTTTGTAGTTTGTCCATCTTGGCCGGTCAAGTTGACTTCTCGGGTCGCACAATTTATGCACACTTGGTACTGAGTCAGCCAATTCATACCCAAGATAACATCCAACTTATCAGACTCAATAAGTATCAAACACGTTGGAAAATGGATTCTGTTGATACTGACTTCCAGATTGCGGCAGACTAGATTGCTTCTGATAAGAGATCCCAGGATTTGTACCAGCATATTCTTTCCCAAAAGAGAACAACGAAATTTGTTTTGGGCAACAAAACTCCGAGATATAAAAGAGTGGGAAGCCCAAGAGTCAAATAAAATTACTGCGGGTATGTTATTAACAGGGAACATACCAATGACGACTTCGGGATTTTCTTAGGCTTCGTCGACTGAAATGTGATGAACGTATCCCGTGACATCGTGATGACTTTGACGGCTTCCAAATAATGGATTTGAGGCTTGAACGTAGCATTGGTCCGGTTGTTCTTGGGACACTGTTTGGCATAATGTTCGGTTTGTCCGCAACTGTAACAGGAATTGTTGCACAGGCGATTCTCCATAACTGGGTTGAGTACGTCATTCTTGACTTGGGTGGTGGCCTTGTTAACATTTTGTTGCCAATTAGGATGGTATGTTACCTGAGTTGGCTGCCAGGTATGAACCATCTGCACTGGTTGCATTTCCCTTTTGGGATCAAACTTGCGCTTGTGATCGTTATGGGCAGACTTATTATCTGATACAAGTTTGTGCTCCCTTTCAGCAATGAAAGTGTCACATCCCTAATTCTGGGCTGACCTATGCTAGTTTCCATGTGAGCATCATGTTTAAATTTAAATGAAACTTGAATTGAGGAATTTTCAAAAGCCTCAGAAAACCTCTAAAAATAACCAACATTTAAATCTCATCAAATGAGTCCAAGAAAATGTTCCTGTTATTCTGTGAAAATATTGGCATGATGTAAAATTCAAACCAATATTTTTGGAGTCACAGAAATAATTTATTTTGGGTCTTTGATTTAAATCAATAATATATTTGGGTTGAAATTATTTCTGCTATATAAGAAATAATGTTCAATATTTTTGTAAGTTGCATGTGACCTTGGGCTAGTCCTGAGCTTACATAACAATTTACAGAAAGTTTATAAAAATGATTTGGTTTGTAAACTAAATCAAAACAAAGCAAATAAATAGAAAACAAAAATAAAAGGGAGAGAGAGCAAACTCACCAGTACTTACCTGGTGCTCACCTGGCAGCCCATCTGACCGGCCCAGCCCACCAGGGGCAGGGAGGTCTTCTTCCTCCCGCCAGTCGGATGCACAGCGCATGCGTGCGTCACGCCACCTCCTGCCTCCCTGCTTGCTCCCGTGACCCCTGGAGACGCCACGCAACCCCCCCGGCCCCTCTCACTCCCTCTCGTGCTCATCCTATCCTCTGCCGCCATTTCCCTCCCGCGACCGAACGCCACCATCGCCACCGACGCTGTTCGCCGCGGCCACAGCCACCGCCTAGCCTCCCCAACACGTCCAGGAGCTCCGCCTCCATCGTCTACGCCTCAAAAGAGTTACTTGCAATCGTAGTTCAGGATAGCCACCGAGTCAAAGCTGGCTTGCTGCAGTTAAACCCCACCATCCTCTTTGTTGATAATGATGCATATGTAGTTAGTTTTTATGTAAGTCTTGCTGGGTACATTTGTACTCACGTTTTCCTATTTTATGTTTTTGCAGAGAGACTTCTATCTCACTAGTAGTTCCGCGTGGACTTCGACGTTTAGCTTGTTACCTCAGCTACGATCTTGTGCCCTCGGTAGGATCTGGTAGTTAGTCAGGCTTCTCAGCCTTTTTCATTTGTAGTTGTCTGTACTCATACATGTTAAGCTTCCGCATGTGCTTTGACTTGTATGCTCTAAATGTTGGGTCGAGAGTCCCATGTTTGTAATATCTCGCTCCTCGGAGCCTATTGAATAAAATAGTTGAGTTGTAGAGTCATGTTGTGATGCCATGTTGTATTTGCACATATCGAGCATATTGTGTGTATGTTATTGAAATGCTTGGTATGTGTGGGATCTGACTATCTAGTTGTTTATCCTTAGTAGCCTCTCTTACCGGGAAATGTCTCCTAGTGCTTCCACTGAGCCATGGTAGCTTGCTACTGCTCCGGAACACTTAGGCTGGCCGGCATGTGTCCTTCTTCGTTCCTGTGTCTGTCCCTTCGGGGAAATGTCACGCGATAAATACCGGAGTCCTGTTATCCCGCTACAGCCTGGTTCACCAGAGTCCTGCTAGCCCAGTGCTACAGCCTGGATTCACTCGCTGATGACCAACACGTTCGATGCTAGGTCATGGATGCGTGTCCCTGTAAGTTTGTGCCACTTTGGGTTTACGACTAGCCATGTCAGCCCGGGCTCATTATCATATGGATGCTAGCGATACTATCATATACGTGTGCCAAAAGGCGCAAACAGTCCCGGGCAAAGGTAAGGCGACACCCGTGGGAATACCGTGCGTGAGGCCGCAAAGTGATATGAGGTGTTACATGCTAGATTGATGTGGCATTGAGTCAGGGTCCTGATAGCTTTGGTATCAAAGCTTGACTGCCTGTAGGATTACCTAGCCAAACTGGTCGAAGTTGAGTCTAGAAATGCTTTAGTTATATGTAGGGGAATTGATTGTGGGATGGAACTTAAGGCTCTTTTTACTCCTTATACCTTATGCCTTCTGATTTGAGTCATCTTATCTTTCCTACGGGGTTAAGAAACTAGGCCTTCTCTTCTTTCTATCAGGATCACGTGTTACTAATCCGTAGACTTATAGGATTGTTGGTTTCAAGCCTCAGTTAAGTTCCTACAACTTCCGTATGTTAATTGTTGATCTTGAAACCTTGATATTGTGCTTCTGAGTGGCGATGCCATCATTTTTGTAGCATGTCTCCAATCTTTTTCAGCATTTACAGCCGTTATGCTGTCCGAGTCATCCCAGGTTTCTAAATAGTCTGAAGCATTTGCAAAATCCTTTCCTCCTGTTTTGATGTCCCTTTGGGCCAGATTAACCACACCAACTAGTGTGTTGAGGTACTTCATTGCCTCGGTATATATGTTGGAGCTAGTATTATGACCCTAGGTGTCTTAGAGTACCACCTAGTAAGCTAGCCATGATTTGTGTTCCTAGTGTGATGATTCTGGCCTTTATTCTCAAAAGCATTCCATGATGCCACTTAGTAGTAGGTATTCTACTCCTTGGGTTTTGAACCCGAGATTCACCCTACTTACCTCGTGTTGATAGTGTTTGCTAGTTCCTTTAGGATATTAGTAACCCTTGCGATAGTCCTCGAGGTCCATGGTATTTCCTTCTTCCAATACCATGAACCAAGATGGCAGAAGTTCGGGAACCAAAAGATCACAACAAGAGTGATCTCGATGAGTTCCCCCTTCTATATTACGATTCTGCCAAACCTACCTCTCTGCATGGGTTATCCGGAAGAAATATGTTGCACTTGTTCGACATACTAACCTATGCATCCACAACTCAGAAAGATATATGTTCCTTTGAGTTGTCCGTCTGTAGTTGTATTTCGATCCTTGTCTATCAGTTTATAGCCAAGTTTATGTCGTGCATTCGTGTTATCGATGCTTATTATTCTTGTGGTCCGTCAAGCCATTCTATTCAGGATGACTAGGAGAAACAAACTCCAGTACCTCATCCATATCCAAGATTGGGTCAAATAGTTGTGCTCCGCAGATCAAAATGCCAACCCAGCTTTTGATTATGTTCTACCCTGAAGTATTACCGTCTTTATGTCAGGATTTTCATGAGAATTACACCGGCTCTTGTGAATTCTTGACGTAGTGATACTTTTCGCCATCATTATTCATTCCTCGGTTTCGTGTTGTCGCAACCGGAACGCTGACAAGTGAATAATGATGTGTGAAATCTATATTCCTAGCAACTATGTTGCATAGTGATTAATGGACGATAATCTCATTCTTAGTGTGTTGGTTATGGAATCATCATTCTGAGATTGATCGTGCTACCTAGTCCTTATTTCCGGGTGCACTCCTTGATCAATGAGTCAGGATTGTGTCAAACCCTTGCTCTTTGATCATATCGTCTTGCCCTGAAAGCAAGATTGTTCCCGAGCTTAATAACATATCGGTGGTTCGTGATTTTCCGAATATCCTCTTGGAAGTATCACCAGGACGTCACCTGACCGCTGTGTTGAGTTCGTGAGCAAGTTGGTTGCTTGTAACCACCCCTTCTCCAAGAATCCGTGTTGTATACCCCTGAGCTGGTTGGTTAAGATAAACAACAACTTGGAGAGTTGGAAGATGAAAGCTTGTCCGACTTAGTTCAGTTTAAGGGATATCTTGTGTGTGTGTGTGTGTTGAAGATACATGATATCTTCCTTGATTGAACCTCGTGGTCAATTATTGGATCTATTGTCTTGCCAAAACATTGATTTGAATATGGGCTATCCTCAAATCAAATCAGAACCAACGATGCTCTTAATGTTGTCTTACCAGTGGTTGATCCCTCGAGCATACACCATTATATTTTTTGGGTCTGACCAATGCTATCATTTGTTCACATAATTATGGGATTCCATCTTCATGGAAACCTGGATGAATTGTTGTTGAGCCCATCAGCAACATTTTTATCTTCTCCATGATTTTGCTGAGCATTAAGCTAGTGTTGGAAACTTTTGAAAGCATTTCTTCATGCTAGCTCATGAAGCATATGTTTGGATGTAAGAAGCGACTTCCTCCAGTTCATGTGCATTTGGTGCAAGTTGCCGTCGTGAATTCGAGAAAGTCAATGTTGCCCCCTCTGGAACGATCCCAAGTCAGTCATGCATGTGCAAAGTATGCTATGGTTTGATAGGCTCGCTACCTCCATTCTATATGTGTCCCTAGCACACCAAGCCACTGATTGATTTGGTTCAAGGAAAGGGAGTTATTGTGCTAATCCTAGGTCATGCACAAGACTTCGTTGCCCTAGATGATGGATCCTAGCCTGAACTCGGTAGTATTTTATCATAAGACTACTATGTGGTCATGCTTGTCCGAGACAGCGTGTTCACATGTTGTAGCAGAACCAGCTCATGTTTTGGAGCATACTATCGTAGTTCATCTCCCGAGAATCCTGCAATGTCATCTCGTCGGTTTGTGTTGCAAACTTCCATTTTTCTTTCTAGACTTGATGAGTCTGGAATTTCCTGTCACCAACCAGATCTGAATCTCGGGCAATTATGATGGTTGGAATGTTTCCCAAGAACTATAGTATCGGTCTCTCTGTAACCCGGTAAAGTGGATGTCATGGCCAATACACCCAGCTGGAAGACCTATTATTGTGGTATCCTGATTGAGAAAGTTGGCCACCTCCCCATAAGGACTTTGTAGGGCTTACCTCCCTAGTCGTTCCTTATGGATTTTTGTGTTCCCGAAGTCCGACCTTTTACTTGATGTTCTAGATATCAAACCACATCTATGAATGGGATACCCTAGCACATCAAGGAGAACATTAGAAGCGGAGTGCTAAATGTCTCTCGGTCGATTACCCAGATCTCGCGACCTTGGCATTGCTAAGGTGAAATCTGAGAAGGTGCTATCTTCCTTTGCATCTGCATCTTCCACCAGTATTCATCATGGTAGTATGATGTGTTGCCAGGATCCTTGACACGGATATTGGTAAAACTTGATGAATATGGAAATGCTCATGTTCTTGAAAGCACGCTCAGTCACTGGGTTATATTCACGATATCAATTAGAATGTTCCTTCCATTTGCCGATTATTCTATAACCATAGTATCGTCTCCAATGGAGCATGCCATTTCTTCGAAATCCTTTAAACGATCGTTTGTGATTGCCTTATGCTGGTATAAAGAGTTTCCATGGTCTCTGAATCAAAGGTAATTCTTTCTTCCACTTAAGGGAATATTTCTACGAGTCACCTCTCCCAAGGTGCCCTATTGTGGGATCATAGTAATTGTTTCCTCGCTACTTTGAAACCCTCATCAAATTGTTTCTTCCGTCCCTCCTGATGCATGTCTTGCCTCTCAGCTCCAGAGATATTTCTACGTCTCTTTCCGTGAGTTGATCGTCAGTTGCTCGATCCTTGAGGAGATCAGTTCCATAGAATTTCTTTCTATCGTCATCTTGGTGGATGAAGATCTCGAAAGCAAAGACGTCAAGATCAATATGAAGCAATGGATCAACATCTTTGAGAAGGACAGTTGGCCCGTGAAGATCGTGTTAGCTTTGTGTCCCCTCCGTCTTGTTACCTCACGTCTTGAATCTCGGGTTGAGATTCTTGTTTAGTGGGGGTGAGTTGTCACATCCCTAATTCTGGGCTGACCTATGCTAGTTTCCATGTGAGCATCATGTTTAAATTTAAATGAAACTTGAATTGAGGAATTTTCAAAAGCCTCAGAAAACCTCTAAAAATAACCAACATTTAAATCTCTCAAATGAGTCCAAGAAAATGTTCCTGTTATTCTGTGAAAATATTGGCATGATGTAAAATTCAAACCAATATTTTTGGAGTCACAGAAATAATTTATTTTGGGTCTTTCATTTAAATCAAGAATATATTTGGGTTGAAATTATTTCTGCTATATAAGAAATAATGTTCAATATTTTTGCAAGTTGCATGTGACCTTGGGCTAGTCCTGAGCTTACATAACAATTTACAGAAAGTTTATAAAAATGATTTGGTTTGTAAACTAAATCAAAACAAAGCAAATAAATAGAAAACAGAAATGAAAGGGAGAGAGAGCAAACTCACCAGTACTTACTTGGTGCTCACCTGGCAGCCCATCTGACCGGCCCAGCCCACCAGGGGCAGGGAGGTCTTCTTCCTCCCGCCAGTCGGATGCACAACGCGTGCCCGATGCGCGCACGGCCACCGCACGCCACCTCCTGCCTCCCTGCTTGCTCCCGTGACCCCTGGAGACACCACGCAACCCCCCCCCCCCCCCGGCCCCTCTCACTCCCTCTCGTGCTCATCCCATCCTCTGCCGCCATTTCCCTCCCGCGACCGAACGCCACCATCGCCACCGACGCCATTCGCCGTGGCAACAGCCACCGCGACCGCCTAGCCTCCCCAACACGTCCAGGAGCTCCGCCTCCGTCGTCTACACCTCCTCGAGGACACACGTGCCGCCGGACGCCCCCGAACGCCCACACCGCCGCCTTCTTCAACCTCGGGTCGCCGAGATCGCCGGCGACCTCCTGCCGTCACCAGCCCCTCCCCGAGCTCCCCGTGGCCACCGTCGCAACCAATGTGAGCTCATGGACCTATTCCCCCTCCTCTCCTACTCGCGTTCTTGCTCGAGCTCCATTCCCCACCTCCGCCGAGGCACGCCGCCGCCATAGTCAACGAGCTCCGCGCTCCTGAGCTCGGCCGCTCGCCCGAGCATCTCTAGCATGCTCGCCGCACTCCTGCGAACCCGAAACACCCACGGGTTCGCCCTGCCATGCCCTATAGCGCCATCTCCGCCGTTGCCCGAGCTCCGGTCGCCGCCTCGCTCGCCGCAGTTGCCCCTACCGGCCACCCCAGCCACAGCCACAACCACCGTTGGAAGCGCCACGTCACGGCCGTTCCAACGAGACCAGCCGCGCATCCTCCCGACGCCGGAGTTAGCCGGACGACGAGCGTCGTCGTGCTCCGGTCATCGCCGGCGCTAACCGCTGACGTGGCTCATTAGTTTAGCGCTAATGATGCTATTAGTTAACCATGTGCCATTGACAGATGGGCCCCACGTCTAATTAACTCAGGTTTTACTTTATTATTAGTTTAGCTTATAAGCCAGCTGGGCCCACACGTCAGGTTGACTTTGCTGACATGGTCGTTGGCCGGACCCACCTGTCATTGACCCTGGGCAGCACTGTGTCACTGACCAGTGGACCCCACTGGTCAGGTTTGACCTGGTCAGCCACAGCCGACCTGCTGACGCAATGCTGTTGTCATGCTAACACAGTAGATCTATTTCTGGATTTAAGTTTATCCAGGAAATTCCAGAAAATGTCCTAAACTTCTAAAAATCATAGAAAATCAACCGTAGCTCAGAATGAAATAATTTATATATGAAAAATGATCAGAAAAATCCAATCTATCCATTGGTACTGGTTTCATGCATGATAAAGCAACTTAACCTTGCTGTTCATACCAAAACATGATAATGCACATTATAAATTCATAACTTGAGTTTGAATTTGAACCCTTGGTTCAAATTAGCTCAAACCTTTCTGTTCTTAGTTGCATTAGGTCAAACACATTCATCTTTCCATGTCATGATCATGCATCATATTGTTGCATTGCATTAATTGTGTTCCCTCTTTGTGGCCGGTAATTGTTCCCCCTCAGTAGACGTGGTACCGACGATGAGTTCGATGACACCGATGAAGAGATATACTATCTTCAGAAGTGCCAGGCAAGCAAAAACCCCTTATTCATTCCGATACAATCCCACTCTCTCGCTCCTGCTCTATTTTACTGCATTAGGACAACAACGATATAACTGTTACTTGCTGCGGTAGTTGAACCCCTTTATCCTCTGCATGACCTGTCATTGCCACAATAAATAGATGAAACCCACTAGCATGAGTAGGAGTTGTTTGAGCCCTGATGTGCCTGCTCATTCATGCTTGTTTGTCATGCCTGCTATTGCTTAGAGTTGTGTCAGGTCTGATTCATCGGGAATGAATTGGAGGTGTGTGAACATGTCCAACTGTTGAGAGCTAAGTGTGTGAACACGATTTGGTAAAGGTAGCGGTGAGAGGCCATGTGGGAGTACATGGTGGGTTGTCTCATTGAAGCCGTACTTGGGAACTGAGTTCTGTGTTTGTGATGCATGAACGGTTACTACCAAACATTGGGCTCCGGGCACTCCAAGCTCTCTCGACTTATTAATCAACTTGATCTCTATCCAGGAGTTGCAACTAGTTTCTGGTGTTTGTAGGTAGTGTTAGTAGTCTACCAAGTGGCACCCGATACAGGTGGGCTTGGGACAGACTAGGCACCATGGCACGGTGTACCAAGCATAGATCCACCCGTCGAGGTGGGATTGGGAACCCTGCACACATCGTTTGGGGCCGTGAGCTACACCCTGGGCGGATCTCCTTGCGGATGGAACCCGAATAGGCGATAAACCTGGACTAGAGACTTGTGTGGTTAGTCAGGTCGTGGCCGACTCCCTCGCCAGGCTTCCGCTTGAAGGTTGCCGAGATACACGAGGTGTACATGGCGGTAAGTGGCGAGAGCATGTGTGAAGAAGTACACTCCTGCAGGGTTAATATGATCTATTCGAATAGCTGTGTCTGCGGAAAAGGACTTCTGGGTTGCCTGTACAGTTCATAGACAAGTGAAAGTGGATACTCTTAAATACGCAAGATAAGCGTGAGTGCTATGGACGGCGTTCTCGTAGGAAGATGGGAGCGGATCCATAGTGGTGTATTGATATGGTGAATATGTGGACTCGTGTGCGCCACCTCAAAAGAGTTACTTGCAATTGTAGTTCAGGATAGCCACCGAGTCAAAGCTGGCTTGCTGCAGTTAAACCCCACCATCCTCTTTAATGATAATGATGCATATGTAGTTAGTTCTGATGTAAGTCTTGCTGGGTACATTTGTACTCACGTTTGCCTATTTTATGTTTTTGCAGAGAGACTTCTGTCTCACTAGTAGTTCCGCGTGGACTTCGACGTTTAGCTTGTTACCTCAGCTACGATCTTGTGCCCTCCGCAGGATCTGGTAGTTAGTCAGGCTTCTCAGCCTTTTTCATTTGTAGTTGTCTGTACTCAGACATGTTAAGCTTCCGCATGTGCTTTTACTTGTATGCTCTGAATGCTGGGTCGAGAGACCCATGTTTGTAATATCTCGCTCCTCAGCGCCTATTGAATAAAATATTTGAGTTGTAGAGTCATGTTGTGATGCCATGTTGTATTTGCACATATCGAGCATATTGTGTGTATGTTATTGAAATGCTTGGTATGTGTAGGATCTGACTATCTAGTTGTTTATCCTTAGTAGCCTCTCTTATCGGGAAATGTCTCCTAGTGCTTCCACTGAGCCATGGTAGCTTGCTACTGCTCGGGAACACTTAGGCTGGCCGGCATGTGTCCTTCTTCGTTCCTGTGTCCGTCCCTTCGGGGAAATGTCACGCGATGAATACCGGAGTCCTGTTAGCCCGCTATAGCCCGGTTCATCGGAGTCCTGCTAGCCCAGTGCTACAGCCTGGATTCACTCGCTGATGACTGACACGTTGGATGCTGGGTCATGGATGCCTGTCCCTGTAAGTTTGTGCCACTTTGGGTTTACGACTAGCCATGTCAGCCCGGGCTCATTATCATATGGATGCTAGCGATACTATCATATACGTGTGCCAAAAGGCGCAAACGGTCCCGGGCAAAGGTAAGGCGACACCCGTGGGAATACCGTGCGTGAGGCCGCAAAGTGATATGCGGTGTTACATGCTAGATCGATGTGGCATTGAGTCGGGGTCCTGACAGAAAGCCTTGTTCACGAGGGTTTGGAAATCAGGGAAATCGAACACACTGAGAGCACAGCGAAGTTGTGGGTTTAATCCACTAAGAAATAGGTCTATCTTCCTTTCTTCAGTGGCCACGTCATATTGAGAGTAACGTGACAGGTGATCGAATTTATGCAAATATTCTCCGACTGACTGACTTCCTTGGAGGAGCGCGAGAAATTCACGCTGCTTAGTCTTCATAATCCTCGCAGGGATGTGATATTTCTAGAATTGCTCCTTGAATCTTGACCAGGTAATTGCTTCATTATTAGTCCCTATGGCTTTTTCATTTTCCCACCATATAGCAGCAGCGCCTTGCAGATAATGTGCTACAAATGGAACTTTATCCTCTATATCAGTTCGAGCAACCTCAAGTTTCTTTTCCATAGTTCTCAACCAATCATCTGCATCCAAGGGATCAATGGCCTGACTGAAACTGGGAGGCTTAGTCCTTTGAAAATCAGATAACTTGGAGTGAGGGACGTGCTGATTTCCATTCTGTCCAACCATTGCTTGAATACTTCTGAATATTTCCATCAGATCATTATTTCATCGTTCCTCGAACATACACATAATTTGCTCGGTGGAGGGCGGATTTGGTGGTGGAGGCGGTGGTGGAACGTACGGCTCGGGTGATTGTCGTGCCTGGCATGTAGAACGCCGAATAGGAGAACCCTCGCAAACGTTGGTACTGCAGCCTCCCCGCGGCATCCTAATATGATTTATCCCAAGTCAACGCAACTGAGATGAGAAGCATTCAACATAAACTGGGGAGAAGCCAGCAACAAAATCCAAGTAACGCCGAAAAAAGAAATGAAGAAAATACTGCGAATAAAATAAAGTCCAACATAATTATACATAGACTCATACATGAAAGATAACAACATGCCAGGTCCAACTACCCTCATACATGAAAAGAAACATCATGACTCGTACGACTACATCCATACTCCATCCCGACGACTACGAATACTCGAAAGCTCTACTGCTCTGCTGGTGTTGCGGGGTCCTCTCCTGAAGCGGACTCGGATCCGGAACTGATGCGGTTAACGGAGAGCTTCGGGTTAAAAGTAACATGACGACGCTGCCTCGAGGGTTCTCCCTCAGGGGCAGCCGGAGGGTGGATCATCGAGGCTACAGGAGTGGCGAGGAGTGAAACCCACTCAGCAGGAGCACTAAGTGGACTCACAGTCGCGGTGCCCGAGCTACTCGAAGGGGTAACCGGAGAAACAAGGGATCTAGAACTAGCAAGAACATAGGGAGCAAATCCTACAGATGGAGAAGTAGTGGTTGAGTGAGCAGAGACTAAAGTGGAGGCTAAAGTAGTACGGGCACGATACAGCTCACGAGCCAGCTCGTAGATCAGACGATAGCTAGCAGTGATGTAGCGAGAAAGGTGGCTTGCTACACTATCAGACCCGGATCAATGATAGGGGAACGAACACGACCATTATCATGGAGAGATGGAAACCTGGGTAGTTCTGCATCCAAACCTCGTTGTAGCGGAGCTCAACAAGTACCTCGACTGCAGCAAACTGGACAGCCTGAGAAGCGGTAGAAGCATAGCCGTTACGAGAGGTATGAGTGTAAGAGCTGGAATTGGAACTGGTGTGCAGAGTAACCACGGCGTGATACTCATACACTGAGTCAGCTAGGCGCTCCCGGTACACACGACAGATTGGATCGTCTCCGTGAGGGTACAGCCGACGCCACATGTTACGAAGGAGATGCAACGACGTGTACATCATCAGCTGTAACTGGCACGGATATAGCACTGGAGCCATCTACACTCACAACCATTAGCAGGTTAGCATAAAAAAATAAAATCAGTGCATGCAATGCAACAACCAGCTACAATTATTACTGGCACTCAGCTACAACTCGTATCTAACGTCTAGTTAACTCGGCTTAGTCTAGCGTGGCCTACAGTCAGCGCGGCTCTGATACCAAGCGTTGTGGCACCCCGGCTTAGAGCGACCGGTTTACCTTGCATTGCCAGCCTAGAGACCTTGTCTTCTGGCAACACACAACAACATGGTACAGAAAAACAACCGCTTTATTCATGCTAGCGGAGCATAGTTCATATTACAACAGTTAGCGAGGCCAAGCGGCACACACGGTGTGGCTGAACAATATGTACATTATTTAGTGAACATAAAGGGGCCTCGATCCTGACAACTACTCGGCAGTGGAACAACGTCGTAGCGGGACTCCATAACACAGGGACACCGATGTGGACACGGTCTAGACTCGAACAGCACTCCTTTCCAACGAGACGTTCCTGAAATCTGGCATGACACGCCAGGTTAGTACATTGAATGTACTTGCAAGCTCACAACAAGCATAAACATAATGAAAAACAATATCATGACATTTAACCATTTAAGCAACAATGCAACCATATATCCAACATTCTGTGACTCTACTCAACTGGTACTCGTTCCCCGGACTTGCTTACCAGACGTGATCAATACCATACCACAAACATGATAATTCCAAAAACACACTCGTGATCCTTTCGGCGATCACAACCCGACCAACTCGTGGCCCGTGATCCTTACGGAGATCACAACCCGACCAACTCGTGGCCCGTGATCCTTACGGCGATCACAACGCGACCAAGTCGTGGCCCGTGATCCTTACGGCGATCACCACCCGACCAACTCGTGGCCCGACTCGACACGATGGCCTCACTACCATTCGGGTGCATATTTTATTTAGTGTTGACCCATGGTGTACCCTACTTACGAGCGTGTCCGTAACCGTGGACTCGGCTATTGATAGATGAAAACACTCTGCAGAGGTTTGTACACTGTACCCACACTACAGAACCCATGGCCTCGCACTCCCATTCGGGTGGACCAACAGCGTTCTGACGAAACCATTTCATTTTCATGACACTCTCCCAGCCCTTCCAACTCAGACCCCAACGGGCTAGTCCTGGGTGGCCCCGTGCCTACCTCCAGACACCTCGACCACCGTCGTGGCCACGATCCACTCTGGGATCCGGTACCAAAACTTAACTTAACAATGGGCTCATAATGTTATGCTTGCCTACCGGGCCAGGGTACAGCACGCCCATAACCTTCCCTAAATGGAGGCGCCAACCAAAGGCACGACAATGAAACGCATTAAGGCCGTCCCATACCAGCAAATGTGGTTGCACTAGGAAAGACTCGTTTCAGTGGCACCATGACCCGGTCAACAACATATTCAAGTTGAGCTATTAATCAGGTTCAACTTAATGTGAAAATAACCGGTGTCATAATGCCATACGATGCATCACTTAGCATATGCATCACATAACCATGCAAATAACTGAATCAACCACGCTCCTACGGAGCCATCATCAACTCATGCTACTACTCTGGTTAAGATCACACCTTACACCGGAATCATTTCTAGCAGTCTCATCATTTTTCATCATGCAAAATAATAATTAAACTAATTATCAAACTCTATGACCATATTGTTTATTCATTACTTGCAACTAAGTTCTTCTTAGCTTACCAACAAAATTCACTTCAAACATTCTGTAGTTCAAGTATTTTAACATAACGAGCATTTAACAGAATATATTCATTATATAACTAATTTAAATGCATCAAAATTTATAAGTTCAAGTAGGAAAATCATAAATATTGATGAGGTTCACAAAGCTCCTGGTGATCCTCAAGACAAGCTGGCCCTTCTGAAAATATTCAAAACCACAAAAAGAAAACATCAAGAAACCTTCTGAAAATTGCCAAAAAATCTAGACAGCAAGGAAAAATCCCATCTTTTGGGTGCTGTTAGATTTTTAGACACATAACACAATGCAAAAAGAATCAATGCATTTGGACCTATAGATAAAAAGTTATGGCCATTTGATGTTTCCTGGAATTTAAATGAATTTGAAGTAACTAAATAGAGGGGGTGACGTAGAAAGCGTAAACACCCGGGGCGCCACCACACATACCGCTTCACACGCGTAATGAGTGGCTGACTAGCAGGCCCCGCTAGTCAGACCGGAGGGAGGGGAGAGGGAAACAGAGGGAGGTGGCGCTTCGCCGGAGCTCACACCGGCGGTGAAGCTTCTTGGAGTCAAACGCGAGGGAGGGATCTACGGAGGACATGTTTGCGCACCTGCTCGTACCCGTAGCGTAGCTAATGGTGACCGGACATCATCGGATTTGACCTCTCCAGCGGAGGTAGAGGGCAGAGTTTGCCGAAGTTGAGGAAGACGGCGGCTTGGGGTGGCTCCAGGGTCTCCAGACTGGTGGGTTGGCTTCACTGAGGAGAGGCGGAGGCCCTGGCGGGGTCGCCTTGTCTTGGGAGGGGCCGGAGCTGCGGTAACGATCCAGAGGGGTGATGTCTACTACACAACCTTCTTCTTGTAGATGTTGTTGGGCCCGCAAGTGCACAGGTTTGTAGGACACTAGCAAATTTCCCTCAAGTGGATGACCTAAGGTTTATCAATCCGTGGGAGGCATAGGATGAAGATGGTCTCTCTCAAGCAACCCTGCAACCAAATAACAAAGAGTCTCTTGTGTCCCCAACACACCCAATACAATGGTAAATTGTATAGGTGCACTAGTTCGGCGAAGAGATGGTGATACAAGTGCAGTATGGAAGGTAGATAAAGGTTTTTGTAATCTGAAATAATAAAAACAGAAATGTAACCAATAATAAAAGTGAGCGTAAACGGTATTGCAATGATAGGAAACAAGGCCTAGGGTTCATACTTTCACTAGTGCAAGTTCTCTTAACAATAATAACATAGATAGATCATATAACAATCCCTCAACATGCAGCAAAGAGTCACTCCAAAGACACTAATAGCGGAGAAAAAACGTAGAGATTATGCTAGGGTACAAAACCACCTCAAAGTTATTTTCGGATCAATCTATAAAAGAGTTCGTACTAGAATAACACCTTAAGACACAAATCAACCAAAACCCTAATGTCACCTAGATACTCCATTGTCACCTCAAGTATTCGTGGGCATGATTATACGATATGCATCACACAATCTCAGATTCATCCAACCAACACAAAGTACTTCAAAGAGTGCCCCAAAGTTTCTACTGGAGAGTCAAGAAAACGTGTGCCAACCCCTATGCATAGGTTCATGGGCGGAACCCGCAAGTTGGTCCCCAAAACATACATAAAGTGGCACGTGATATCCCATTGTCACCACAGATAAACATGCCAAGACATACATGAAGTGTTCTCAAAGTAATGACTCAATCCGATAAGATAACTTCAAGAGGGAAACTCAATTCATCACAAGAGAGTAGAGGGGGAGAAACATCATAAGATCCAACTATAATAGCAAAGCTCGTGATACATCAAGATCGTGCCATAGAGAGAACACGAGAGAGAGAGAGATCAAACACATAGCTACATGTACATACCCTCAGCCCCGAGGGTGAACTACTCCCTCCTCGTCATGGATAGCACCGGGATGATGAAGATGGCCATCGGTGATGGATTCCCCCTCCGGCAGGGTGCTGGGACGGGCTCCCGAGAGGTTTTTGGTGGCTACAGAGGCTTGCGGTGGCGGAACTCCCGATCTATCTTTATTTTTGATGGTTTTAGGGTACGTGGGCATATATAGGCGAAAGTAATCGGTCGGGAAGTGCTCGAGGGGCCCATGAGATAGGGGGCCGCGCCCTATAGGGGGGGGCATGCCCCCTATCTCCTGGGCACCTCGAGGATCTTCTGACTTGATCTCCAAACCTCCTGGATGATAATCTTCCAAAAAAACACGTTGCCAAAGGTTTCATTCCGTTTGGACTCCGTTTGATATTCCTTTTCTTCGAAATACTGAAACAGGCAATAAAACAGCAATATGGACTGGGCCTCCGGTTAGTAGGTTAGTCCCAAAAATTATACAAATGTGTAAAATAAAGCCCATAAACATCCAAAAGGGGTAATATAATAGCATGGAACAATCAAAAATTTTAGATACGTTGGAGACGTATCAAGCATCCCCAAACTTAATTCCTACTCGTCCTCGAGTAGGTACATGATAAAAAAGAAATTTTTGATGTGGAATTCTACCTAGCATAATTTATAATGTAATTTTCTTTATTGTGGCATGAATGTTCAGATCCAAATGAATACAAAATAAAAGTTCATATTGACATAAGAAATAGTAATACTTCAAGCATACTAATCAAAGTAATCATGTCTTCTCAAAATAACATGGCTAAAGAAAGTTATCCCTAAAAAAATCATATAGTCTGGCTATGCTCTATCTTCATCACACAAAGTATTTAATCATGCACAACCCCGATGACAAGCCAAGCAATTGTTTCATACTTTAATAATCTCAAACATTTTCAACTTTCATGCAATACATGAGCGTGAGCCATGGACATAACACTATATGTGGAATAGAATGGTGGTTGTCGAGAAGACAAAAAGGAGAAGATAGTCTCACATCAACTAGGCGTATCAACAGGCTATGGAGATGCCCATTAATAGATATCAATGCGAGTGAGTATGGATTGCCATGCAATGGATGCACTAGAGCTATAAATGTATGAAAGCTCAACAAAAGAAACTAAGTGGGGTGCATCCAACTTGCTTGCTCATGAAGACCTAGGGCACTTTTGAGGAAGCCCATCATTGGAATATACAAGCCAAGTTCTATAATGAAAAATTCCCACTAGTTTATGAAAGTGACAACATATGAGACTCTCTAACATAAAGATCATGGTGCTATTTTGAAGCACAAATGTGGAAAAAGATATAGTAGCATTGTCCTTTCTCTCTTTTTCTCTAAATTTTTTTCTTTTCTTCTTTTTTTTACTTTTTTCTTTTCTTTGGCCTTCTCTTTTTTTCTTTTTTCCTTTTGGTTTTCTCTTTTTTTTTCTTTTTGTAAAGTCCGAAGTCTCATCCCGACTTGTGGGGGAATCATAGTCTTCATCATCCTTTCCTCACTAGGACAAGCTCTAATAATGAAGATCATCACACTTTTATGGATTTACAACTCAAAGCTAGAACAAGATATGACTCTATATGAATTCCTCCGGCGGTGTGCCGGGATATGCAATGAATCAAGAGCAACATGTATGAAAATTATGAAGGTGGCCTTGCCACAAATACAATGTCAACTACATGATCATGCAAAAAGCAATATGACAAAAGTAATGCGTATCATATGAACGGAACGGTGGAAAGTTGCATGGCAATATATCTCGGAATGGCTATGGAAACGCCATAATAGGTAGGTATGGTGGCTGTTTTGAGGAAGGTAAATGGTGGGTACATGGTACCGGCGAAAGTTGCATGGTACAAGAGAGGCTAGCAATGGTGGAAGGATGAAGGAGTGCGTATAATCCATGGACTCAACATTAATCAAAAGAACTCATATACTTGTTGCAAAAATTTAGAAGTCATCAAAAATCAAAGAACTACGCACATGCTCCTAGGGGGAAAAGACCATCGCTCGTCCCCGACCGCCACTCATAAGGAAGACAACAAATAAATAACATTGTGCTCCAACTTCATCACAAAGCGGTTCACCATACGTGCATGCTATGGGAATCACAAGCTTCAACACAAGCATTCTTTAAATTCATAATCACCCAACTAGCATGACTTTAATATCACTACCTCCATATCTCAAAACAATTATCAAGCATCAAGTTAATCATAGCATCCAATTCACTTTCTATGATAGTTTTTATTATACCCAAATTGGATGCTCATCATTCTAGGACCAACTTTGTAACCAAAGCAAATACCATGCTGTTCTAAAAGACTCTCAAAATAATATAAGTGAAGCATGAGAGACTAGCAATTTCTACAAAATATAACCACCGCCGTGCTCTAAAAGATATAAGTGACGCACTAGAGCAAATGACAAACTACTCCGAAAGATATAAGTGAAGATCAATGAATATTTGAATAATTGTGCAACTAAGTGAAGACTCTCTAACATTACGGAATTTCAGATCTTGGTATTGTATTCAGACAGAAAGCAAAACAAAATAAAATGACATTGCAAGGATAGCACAACTCATGTGAAGAAGCAAAAACTTAGGTTCAACCGATACTAATCGATAGTTGTTGAAGAAGAAAGATGGGATGCCTGCCGGGGCATCCCCAAGCTTAGATGATTGAGACTTCTTGAAATATTATCTTGGGGTGCCTTGGGCATCGCCAAGCTTGAACTTTTGTGTCTCCTTAATTTCTCTCATATCATGGTTTCTCTTCTTTTTATCAAAAGCTTCATCCTCACCAAACTCAACAAGAACTCTTGAGATAGGTTAGTATAAACCAATGCAAAACCTTATCATCTTCTACTGTAAAAAATCAATAAAATTACTATTCAACATTGCATACTAAATTCCTCTGCATATTAATACTCCTATCCTCAAATAGAATCATTAAACAAGCAAACATATGCAAACAATGCAAACATAACAGCAATCTGTCAAAACAGTACAGTCTGTAAAGAATGCAATATTCATCATACTTCCCTAACTCCAAAAATTATTACAGAAAATTCCCACTGTAGTAAATTTATCATATCTCATTATGCAAAAAGTTTCAACATTATACCATTCTCTGACTTTTCTAGGGAATTTTTGCAACAGCGGTAAACTTTCTGTTTTCAAACAGCAACATGTATACTAGCAAAATAAGCATGGCAATGGCTATCCTTGTCTTTTCTATTGTAACTAAAGATGCAAAACATTATTCTAAATAACAGCAAGAAAATACTAACAAAAGAGAATGACGCTCCAAGAAAAACACATATCATGTGGTGAATAAAAATATAGCTCCAAGTAAAGTTACCGATAAACGAAGACGAAAGAGGGGATGCCTTCCGGGGCATCCCCAAGCTTAGGCTCTTGGTTGTCCTTGAATATTACCTTAGGGTGCCTTGGGCATCTCCAAGCTTAGGCTCTTTGCCACTCCTTATTCCATAGTCCATCGAATCTTTACCCAAAACTTGAAAACATCACAACACAAAACTCAACAGAAAACTCGTAAGCTCCGTTAGTATAAGAAAATAAAACCACCACTTAGGTACTGTAATGAACTCATTATGAATTCATATTGGTGTAATATCTACTGTATTCTAACTTATCTATGGTCCATACCCTTCTATACTACTCATAGATTCATCAAAATAGGCAAACAACACATAGAAAACAGAATCTGTCAAAAACAGAACAGTCTGTAGTAATCTGTAACAAACGTATACTTATGGACCTCCAAAAATCCTACCAAATTAGGAAGACCTGATCAATTTGTGTAAAAATACATAGCAAAAAGAATCAGGTCAGAAGCACGTTTGTGTGAATTAAAAAAACTAATTTACTGGGTGCAAAAGTTTCTGATTTTCAGCAGGATCAACACAACTATCACCATAAGCTATCCTAAAGGTCTTACTTGGCACTTTATTGAAACAAAAGCTATAAAACATGATTATTACAGTAGCATAATCATGTCGACACACAAAAATAGTAAGGGTAAATATTGGGTTGTCACCAAACAAGCGTTTTTCTTTATTGCCTTTCTAGCTAGGCATGAAGATGGCAATGATGCTCACATAAAAGATAAGAATTGAAACATAACAGGAGCATCATGAAGCATATGACTAGCACATTTAAGCCTAACCCACTTCCTATGCATAGGGATTTTATGGGCAAACAATTTATGGTAACAATAATCAACTAGCATAGGAAGGCTAAACAAGCATAGCTTCAAGAATTTAAGCACATAGAGAGGAAACTTGATATTATTGCAATTCCTACAAGCATATATTCCTCCCTCATTACAATTTTCAGTAGCATCATGAATGAATTCAACAATATAACCAGCACCTAAAACATTCTTTTCATGATCTACAAGCATAGAAAATTTACTATTCTCCATATAAGCAAAATCCTTCTCATGAATAGTAGTGGGAGCAAACTCAACAAAATAATTATCATGTGAGGCATAATCCAATTGAAAACTAAAATCATGATGACAAGTTTCATGGTTATCATTATTATTAATAGAATACAAGTCATCACAATAATCATCATAGATAGCAACTTTGTTCTCATAATCAATTGGAACCTCTTCCGAAATAGTGGATTCATCACTAAATAAAGTTGACACTCTTCCAAATCCACTTTCATGTTCATCACAATAAGATTCAACATCCTCCAAAATAGTGGGATCGCTACTTTCTAAAGTTGACACTCTTCCAGACCCACTTTCATCAATATAATCATCATAAATAGGAGGCATGCTTTCATCATAATAATTTTCCCATCAAAACTTGGGGGACAAAAAATATCATCTTCATCAAACATAACTTCCCCAAGCTTGTGACTTTGCATATCATTAGCATCATGGATATTCAAGGAATTCATACTAACAACATTGCAATCATGCTCATCATACAAATATTTAGTGCCAAACATTTTAATGCATTCTTCTTCTAGCACTCGAGCACAATTCTCCTTTCCATCATTCTAACGAAAGATATTAAAAAGATGAAGCGTATGAGACAAACTCAATTCCATTTTTTATAGTTTTCTTTTATAGACTAAACTAGTGATAAAACAAGAAACAAAAAGATTCGATTGCAAGATCTAAAGATATACCTTCAAGCACTCACCTCCCCGGCAACGGCGCCAGAAAAGAGCTTAGTTGACGGTGTGTGAGTGAGTGCCGCTTACCTAGCCTCGCAAGCAACGGTGCCAGAAAAGAGCTTGATGTCTACTACACAACCATCTTCTTGTAGACGTTGTTGGGCCTGCAAGTGCACAGGTTTGTAGGACAGTAGCAAATTTCCCTCAAGTGGATGACCTAAGGTTTATCAATCCATGTGAGGCGTAGGATGAAGATGGTCTCTCTCAAGCAACCCTGCAACCAAATAAAAAAGAGTCTCTTGAGTCCCCAAGACACCCAATACAATGGTAAATTGTATAGGTGCACTAGTTCGGCGAAGAGATGGTGATACAAGTGCAATATGGAAGGTAGATAAAGGTTTTTGCAATATGAAATAATAAAAACAGCAAGGTAACCAATGATAAAAGTGAGCGTAAACGGTATTGCAATGATAGGAAACAAGGCCTAGGGTTCATACTTTCACTAGTGCAAGTTCTCTTAACAATAATAACATAGATAGATCATATAACAATCCCTCAACATGCAACAAAGAGTTACTCCAAAGCTACTAATAGCGGAGAACAAACGTAGAGATTATGGTAGGGTACGAAACCACCTCAAAGTTATTTTTTCGGATCAATCTATAAAAGTGTTTGTACTAGAATAACACCTACAGAAATCAACCAAAACCCTAATGTCACCTAGATACTCCATTGTCACCTCAAGTATCCGTGGGCATGATTATACGATATGCATCACACAATCTCAGATTCATCCAACCAACACAAAGTACTTCAAAGAGTGCCCCAAAGTTTCTACTGGAGAGTCAAGAAAACGTGTGCCAACCCCTATGCATAGGTTCATGGGCGGAACCCGCAAGTTGGTCACCAAAACATACATCAAGTTGCGCGTGATATGCCAATGTCACCACAGATAAACACGGCAAGACATACATTAAGTGTTCTCAAAGTAAAGACTCAATCCAATAATATAACTTCAAGAGGGAAACTCAATTCATCACAAGAGAATAGAGGGGGAGAAACATCATAAGATCCAACTATAATAGCAAAGCTCGTGATACATCAAGATCGTGCCATAGAGAGAACACGAGAGAGAGGTCTCAAACACATAGCTACTGGTACATACCCTCAGCCTGCAGGGTGAACTACTCCCTCCTCGTCATGGATAGCGCCGGGATGGTGAAGATGGCCATCGGTGATGGATTCCGCCTCCGGCAGGGTGCTAGAACGCGCCCCCGAGAGGTTTTTGGTGGCTACAGAGGCTTGCGGCGGCGGAACTCCCAATCTATCTTGATTTTTGATGGTTTTAGGGTACGTGGGCATATATAGGCGAAAGTAGTCGGTCGGGAAGTGCTCGAGGGGCTCAAGAGACAAGGGGCCGCACCCTGTAGGTGGGGCTCTATCTCCTGGGCACCTCGAGGATCTTCTGACTTGATCTCCAAGCTTCATGGATGATAATTTTCCAAAAAAACACGTTGCCGAAGGTTTCATTCCATTTGGACTCCGTTTGATATTCCTTTTCTTCGAAATACTGAAACAGGCAATAAAACAGCAATATGGGCTGGGCTTCCGGTTAGTAGGTTAGTCCCAAAAATGGTATAAATGTGTAAAATAAAGCCCATAAACATCCAAAAGGGGTAATATAATAGCATGGAACAATCAAAAATACTAGATACATTGGAGACGTATCAAGGGGATTACCGGCGAGCTCGGCTCCGGGACGGCAGCCCGCGGCCTGCCCAGCCGGGCTGGAGCTTCTACTGGCTCTAGGAGGAGGGGGAAGTGGCTGGGGGTGCTCCAAGAGGCTGCGGGTGGCTGCTTATATAGGCGGGCGGCAAGGAGGGCTCGGGGTCCGTCGGAGGACACATGTGCCCGGCGCCCGGCGACGAACGGCGCCAGAGAGCGATGGAGAAGACGACAGAGGTCATGCAGGAACTGTGTGCGGGCGTGGACGAGCACAGGAGTGAGGGGGAAAGCGACGAACACAGTGCGCGCGCACTATGCCGTTGGCCAGACCGTGCCCGTGCTCGCTGTGGTAAGCTCCAGCATCGGCGAGCGGTAGGCGGAGTTATGGAGGTGGAGACGAGGATGGTGGCGAGGGGTGGCATGCTCTGGCCGGCTGGGCAGCGAGCACGTGCTCAACAGAGGCGCTGGCGACGCGCAGAGCGCGCGCATTGCATGCCAGCACGCTCGGACGAACGCGGTCACCGCATGGACCGTGACATCAGGCCATCCTACACACTAACAAAGATGTCTGGCGTGTAGTCCTTCGTAAACTGAGATGTTACCACGGTTTGGTTAGGTTCTAGGTGCAGTAGAAGTAAACTTGTGCTGCTGACAAGTTACTGGAAAGTAACTTTGGAGAGTTACTGTGGTCAAACCACCGGGATTCAAGGGCTGAGCTTTGGGGTTTTACTATCTCTTACTAAGGTAAATAAGCACAGGGAAAACCAGCTACAATGGAGCTAGTAAAAAGGTAGTTGCTATAGAAACTACCATTTCTGCCCAGAAGTGACTTTATTTTCTGTAGCCAAAATATTCCAAAGAGTGGTGAAATATTTTTGCTCAGGAATGTGCCCTAGGGTCCAAAGAATAATTGGGATTTTTCTCAGGATTTTTGGGGCAAGAAAAATTAGGGTCGCTTTGGAGCTTGAAGAGTTAGCTAGGGTTTTGGAGGCCAAAAATGAATATTTTTCATTTAAGAAAAATATTCCAAGCAATATTGTTGGGTTGGCCAGGGGTGAAATGATGGTTGTGAGGAGGAGAGGGAAGACTTGGGTGAAAATCAAGGGGTACCCAAGTGGTTAAGTCCAAATGAAATGATTCAAAACTCCAAATCAAAAACCAACTCAACTGAAAATCAAGCAAAGAAGAAGAGGGCAAAAACCAGGCTGTCACAGAAAGGGTGATGCAGCAATAGTACCGTCAGTATTCCCTCAGTTTTTGAGAACCAAGGTATCAATCCAGTAGGAGGCTCCTCAAAAGTCCCACGCACCTACACAAACAAAAAAAGAACTCGCATCCAACGCAATAAAGGGGTTGTCAATCCCTTCACGGCCACTTGAGAAAGTGAGATCTGATAGAGATAGTATGATAAGATAAATATATTTTTGGTATTTTGTAATATAGATGCAAAAAGTAAAGATGCTGATAAAAGTAGATTGAAAGCTTATATGATAAAAGATAGACCTGGGGGCCATAGGTTTCACTAGTGGCTTCTCTCAAGATAGCATAAGTATTACGGTGGGTGAACAAATTACTGTCGAGCAATTGATAGAAAAGCGAATAATTATGAGATTATCTAGGCATGATCATGTATATAGGCATCACGTCCGTGACAAGTAGACCGATTCCTGCCTACATCTACTACTATTACTCCACACATCGACCGCTATCCAGCATGCATATAGAGTATTAAGTTCATAAGAACAGAGTAACGCATTAAGAAAGATGACATGACGTAGAGGGATAAACTCAAGCAATATGATATAAACCCCATCTTTTTATCCTCGATGGCAACAATACAATACGTGCCTTGCAACCCTTTCTGTCACTGGGTAAGGGCACCGCAAGATTGAACCCAAAGCTAAGAACTTCTCCCATGGCAAGAAAGATCAATCTAGTAGGCCAAACCAAAATGATAATTCGAAGAGACTTCCAAAGATAACTCAATCATACATAAAAGAATTCAGAGAAGATTCAAATATTTCTCATAGATCAACTTGATCATAAACCCACAATTCATCGGATCTCGACAAACACACCGCAAAAAGAGTTTACATCGAATAGATCTCCACAAGAGAGGGGGAGAACATTGTATTGAGATCCAAAAAGAGAGAAGAAGCCATCTAGCTAATAACTATGGACCCAAAGGTCTGTGGTAAACTACTCACAACTCATCGGAGGGGCTATGGTGTTGATGTAGAAGCCCTCCGTGGTCGATTCCCCCTCCGGCGGAGCGCTGGCGAAGGCTCCAAGATGGGATCTCGCAGATACAGAAGGTTACGGTGGTGGAAATTGTTTTTAGTTGGCTCTCTGGATGTTTTCGGGGTACGTAGGTATATATTGAAGGAAGAAGTACGTCGGTGGCCACCTGAGGGGCCCAGGAGACAGGGGCGCCCCCTCCTATCTCCTGGCCACCACGTTTGCTGCTTTCCAAGTTCTCCGGATCACGTTCGTTCCAAGAATCACGCTCCCGAAGGTTTCATTCCGTTTGGACTCTGTTTGATATTCCTTTTCTTCAAAATACTGAAATAGGCAAAAAAAACAGCAATACGGGCTGGGCCTCCGGTTAGTAGGTTAGTCCCAAAAATGATATAAATGTGTAAAATAAAGCCCATAAAAATCCAAAAGGGGTAATATAATAGCATGGAACAATAAAAAATTATAGATACGTTGGAGACATATCAAGCATCCCCAAGCTTAATTCATGCTCGTCCTCGAGTATGTAAATGATAAAAACAGAATTTTTGATGTGGAATGCTACCTAGCATAATTCTCAATGTAATTTTATTTATTGTGGCATGAATGTTCAGATCCAAATGATTCAAAATAAAAGTTCATATTGATAAAAGAAATAGTAACACTTCAAGCATACTAATCAAAGCAATAATCTCTTCTCAAAATAACATGGCAAAAGAAAGTTCATCCCTACAAAATCATATAGTTAGGCTTTGCTTCATTTTCGTCACACAAAGATGTTCCCAAATTCCACACCCCCGTTGACAAGCCTAGCAATTGTTCCGTACTTAAATAATCTCAAACTTTTTCAACCTTCATGCAATACATGAGCGTGAGCCATGGATATAGCACTATGGATGGAATAGAATATGATGATGGGGATTGTGTGGAGAAGATAGAAAAGGAGAAAGTCTCACATTGACGAGGATAATCAACGGGCTATGTAGATGCCCTTCAATTGATGTAAACATGAGGAGTAGGGATTGCCATGCAACGGATGCACTAGAGCTATAAATGAATGAAAGCTCTACAAAAGAAAACTAGTGGGTGTGCATCCAACTTGCTTCCTCACGAAGACCTAGGGAATTTGAGGAAGCCCATCGTAGGAATATACAAGCCAAGTTCTTATAATGAAAAATTCCCACAAGTATATGAAAGTGACAACATATGAGACTCCCTATATGAAAAACATGGTGCTACTTTGAAGCACAATATATGAGACTCATTACATGAAGAACAAGGTGCTACTTTGAAGCACAAGTGTGGAAAAAGAGATAGTAACATTGCCCCTTCTATTTATTTTTTTTTCTTTTTTTTCCTTTGGCCTTTTTTTTCTTTGAACTTTCTTTTTTTCTCTTTTTTTTCTTTTTTTGGGCAATGCTCTAATAATGATGATAATCGCACTTTTATTGTTTACAACATATGAATTACAACTCAAAACTAGAACAAGATATGACTCTATATGATTGCCTCCGGCGGTGTACCGGGATGGTCCAATGAATCAAGAGTGACATGTATGAAAAATTATGGATGGTGGCTTTGCCACAAATACGATGTCAACTATAGGATCATTCAATGGCAATATGACAAAAGTAAAGTATGTCATGATGATGAACGGAATGGTGGAAAGTTGCATGGCAATATATCTCGGAATGGCTATGGAAATGCCATAATAGGTAGGTATGGTGGCTGTTTTGAGGAAGATATAAGGAGGTTTATGTGTGACGGAGTGTATCATATCACGGGGTTTGGATGCACCAGCGAAGTTTGCACAAACTCTCAAGGTGAGAAAGGGCAATGCACGGTACCCAAGAGGCTAGTAATGGTGGAAAGGTAAAAGTGCGTATAATCCATGGACTCAACATTAGTCAAAAGAACTCATATACTTATTGAAAAAATTTAGAAGTCATCAAAAATCAAACACTACATGCATGATCCTAGAGGGATAGATTGGTAGGAAAAGACCATCGCTCGTCCCCGACCGCCACTCATGAAGATGCACAAGCCAGGTACACTTCATGTTTCAAATTTGCTACACAACTTTAACCATATGTGCGTGCTACGGGACTTGCTAACTTCAACACAAGAATTCTTTAAATTCATAATCACCCAACTAGCATGACTTTCATATCTCTACATGCATATCTCAAAACAATTATCAAGTATCAAATTGATCATAGCATCCAATTCACTTCATATGATAGCTTTTATTATACCCAACTTGGATGCCTACCATTCTAGGACCAATTTATAACCATAGAAATACCATGCTGTTCTAAAAGACTCTCAAAATGATATTAGAGAAGCAAGAGAGACTAGCAATTTCTTCAAAATTAAGCCACCGCCGTGCTCTAAAATATATAAGTGAAGCACTAGAGCAAAAACTATCAAGCTTAAAAGATATAAGTGAAGCACATACAGTATTATAATAAATTCAATCAAGTGGGCTTCTCCCAAAAGGTGTGTACAAAAAGGATGATTGTGGTAAACTAAAAAGCAAAGACTAATATAATACACGATGTTCCAAGCAAAACACATATCATGTGGCAAATAAAAATATAGCTCCAAGTAAAGTTACCAATGAACGAAGACGAAAGAGGGGATGCCTTCCCGGGGCATCCCCAATCTTAGGCTTTTCGCTATCCTTGATTATCTTAGGGTGCCATGGGCATCCCAAAGCTTAGGCTCTTGCCACTCCTTATTCCATAGTCCATCAAAGCTTAACCCAAAACATGAAAACTTCACAACACAAAACTCAACAGGAAATCTCATAAGCTCCGTTAGTGAAAGAAAACAAAACCACCACATAAAGTACTGTAATGAACTCATTCTTTATTTATTTTGTTGTTAAATCTACTGTATTCCAACTTCTCTATGGTTTATAACCTATTTTACTAGCCATAGATGCATCAAAAATAAGCAAACAACACACGAAAAACAGAATCTATCAAAAACAAAACAGTCTGTAGCAATCTGTACCTAACGCAAACTTCTGGAACTCTAAAAATCCTACCAGAATAGGAAGTCCTGGAAAAATTTTCTATTGATCAGAACCAAAAATAATCAACGCAAAATCACATTTCTGTGATTTAACAAAACTAATTTCATGCACACAAAGTTTCTGTTTTTCAGCAGAATCAAATCAACTATCATCATAGGTTATCCTATAGGTTCTACTTGGCACAAACACAAATTAAAACATAAAAGCACATCTAAACAGAAGGTAGATGCAAAATTTATTACTAAACAGAAACAAAAACAACAAACACAAATAAAATTGGGTTGCCTCCCAACTAGCGCTATCGTTTAACGCCCCTAGCTAGGCATAAAAGCGAAGATAGATCTAAGTAGTGCCATCTTTGGCACTCAATTCATAAGTAGCTCACATGATAGATTCATAAGATAATTTGACTTTCTTTCTTGGAAAGTGCTCCATGCCTTTCTTTAATGGAAATTGGAATCTAATATTCCCTTCCTTCATATCAATAATCGCACCAATCATTGTAAGGAAAGGTCTAGCAAGAATAATAGGGCAAGAAAGGTTGCAATCTATATCAAGAACGATAAAATCTACGGGAACCAAATTTCTATTTGCAACAATGAGACCATCATTGATACTTCCCATTGGATTTTTAATGGTGGAATCCGCAAGGTGCAAATTTAAAAAGCAATCATCAAGATCATGGAAACCTAGAATATCACATAAAGTTTTCGGAATCGTGGAAACACTAGCACCCAAATCACACAAAGCAAAACACTCATGATCTTTAACTCTAATCTTTATAGTAGGTTCCCAGTCATCATTAAGTTTTCTAGGTATAGAAACTTCCAAATTAAATTTTTCATCATAAGATTGCGTCAAGGCATCAATGATATGTTTGGTAAAAGCGTTATTTTGACTATAAGCATGAGGAGAATTAACAACGGATTGCAACAAGGAAATACAACCTTCTAGAGAACAATTATCATAATCAAATTCCTTGAAATCCGAGAGAGTGGGTTCGATACTATTTAAAGTCATGACCTCTCCAATCCCACTTTTACCAAATTTAGCATCAAGATCTAAAAACTCCGAATTCTTGGGACGCCTTCTAATTAAAGTTGACTCATCTCCAGTCCCATTATTATCAAGATTCATATTGCAAAACAAAGATCTAATAGGAGACACATCAATAACTTTAAGATCCTCATCATTATTTTCATTGAAACTAAAAGAACACGCCTTTACAAAGCAATCTTTCTTAGCACGCAATCTAGCGGTTCTTTCCTTGCACTCATCAATGGAAATTCTCATGGCTTTGAGAGACTCATTGATATCATGCTTAGGAGAAGAAGATCTAAGTTTAAGAGAATCAACATCAAGCAAAAGTCTATCAACGTTCCTAGCCAAATCATCAACTTTGAGCAAATTTTCTTCAAGCAAACCTGTAACGCCCCGGATTCGATGCGCCAGGTGTCTCCCAATTATTCATCGTAGTTGCCATGTCATTTGCTTGCGTGTTGCATTTTGCCATATCATCATCTGCATTTCATCTGCATGCTTTTCAAAAGTTGCATCCGGTCATTTTCCCCGTTGTCTGTTTCGCATTCTGACACTCTCGCACGCGCCCGTTGCACCTCTTAGACCTTGTTTCGTGAGCGGGAGAAAAACATTATCGGTATGGGCCGAGATTTGCCGAGTGGCCTTGGTATACCACCGGTAGACCGCCCGTCAAATTTCGTTCCATTTGGAGGTTGTTTGATGTACCAACGATTGACCGTGTAGCCTGAAACCCCTCTCTCTTTGCAGCCCAGCCCCTCTTCACCAAAGCCCATGAGCCCATCCAAAACCCCTCCATGCTCTCGGACGTTCGATCATGATCATGTGGGCGAAAACCGCACTCCATTTGGACTCTCCAAACTCCTCCTACCTATAAATATGTCCTCCCCGTCCAAAATTTCGCGGTCTAACCCTAGATCCACTCCTCCTCCACGCCACCGGACGCATCTGCGCCGCGCCGGACATGTCCACCGCCAACGCCACATTGCTCCGGCTAATCAGGGCTCGCCACGTCGCCTCCGCTGTCTCCCGGGCTCACTCTGGGGCCGCCACCTGTCCTCCGCCGCCGTCCCCGCGCCACCGGCCCACAGAGCCCATCGTGGGCCCGCACGGGCCCGGTCGCCACCGCCGCACGCCCACGGGCGCGTTCCCACACCGCTTCGCCGGAACCTCACCGGACCTCCGCCGGTTTCCATGCACCGCCACGCCGGGACCCCGTCCCGCACCGCCACCTCGCGCCCTGCCCGAGCCGCCTGCAACCTCTTCCGCGCCCGAGCACCAGCGTCCTCGCCGCCCGGCCTCAGGTATCCACGCCGGCGAGCACCTGCGTCTACCTCGCCGGCCTTCTACTCCTCGTCGCCTGTCCCCATCGTCACGAGCGCCGCCGTCGCCGCCCGAAATGGATCCGGCCTCACCAGATCTGCCCGGATCCACCAGGGCCCCTCCATGCCTTGCCTCGACCCTCGCCGGCGCTCCCTATCATCCGCGCCGCCGCCATGGCCTCCTGCACATGAGGAGCACGGGAGGAGGACGAGCTCATCTCGCGTGGGCCCCGTGGCCCAGCTCCGTCCGGCCCGGTCCACCTTCCCCGGCCCAGTTCGCCTCCTCTTCGCATGGGCCAAGCCCAGGGTGAGCAAGTCGGCTATCCCTCACCTGTGCATTGTCATAGCTATCTAACGCTCAGTTATCAGACCTGCAATTTCTTCCAAGTCTTTTTCCAGCTAATATTTTCTGGCCCTGTTCATTGTATCATAACTTCATGACCATAGCTCTGATTTGTGTGTACGATATGTCAAAATTTTCATCATGAGATGATCTTCATTTTGTTCCATTGTGCCATGCTTGTTTGAGTCGGTCTTGACGCCATTATCCTCATTGCAAGAGTGCTATATGATGTTGACTGCTATTTGGTAACAGTACTTGATGTTTTGTCTTTTTCATTGAATTTCGTGTGTGCATCCTATGAGCTTGATGTCTACATGAGCTTTGAGCTACATCATGTCATCTTTACATTGGTGCAATCTATGTATTTTTGTGAGTCTTGTAGTTAGTGCATCGAGCTTGTGAAGTAGGGTACTTGCTGTTACTGTTTTGCTAGACTGAATCTGTTATCTCATGATGCTATGTAAACCTGCTGCTACAGGTCATTCTATGCTTAATCTGGAGATGTTAACTACGGATATTTTGTTATACATGTCATGATCTATCCATCAGTGCTCTTGGTTTCATTTACAGCCTGCTTTAGCTTGTTGTAATCTTGCTCTCAAATTGCTAAATAATGTTGTTGTCAGCCTGTTAACATTAAGTTTAGTTTTGCCATGAGCTTTGCTAGTGATCCATGCACCCTGTGAAATTGCTCTTGCCATGCTTAGCTTCATAAACATGTTATCTTACTGTTGGACACCTTGTAATGCCATGTATTGCTCTGTGGTGAGTTGTACAAGCTCACCAACATGCCGACTTATCATTGTTCCTGCCATGTACTGTTATTCTAAATGTGTCATATCATTTGCCATGTTTGCATGGATGCTACCATCTTTTCTGTTGATCTCTGGAATTAGTTCAGTAATGAAGTTTTGTTATCTGTCTTTAGTATTAGAATGCCATGCCTTTGTTTGCCATGATAAGTTACTGTAGCATGTTGTTTGATAGCTCTAAACATTGCAACCTGATGTTATTTCTGCCATGTCCAGTGATTTCTGCCAAGTCTGTAAACTGTTATTATTTGCAATCTTGCCATGTCCTTTTGAGCATGTTATAGTGTTTTCTGGAGATAGCTCAGTGTTCATGTTTTGTCATGATTTACCTGTACTTCATGCCCATTCCTTTTGTTCTTATGTTGATGTGCTGTAGCATATTGTTTTGATGCTTTCTAGATGCCTAGTTGCTGTTTTGGACAGATTGTTGTTTTAACTTGTATAGTGTATGTGTTGAACCGTTGCTCCGTTTTGAGTGTGCTCTATATGAAACTTGCTTGATTTTGCAGGTAGTTTCATCTTATCATGTCGCATCCATGTTTTGAGTTTGTTTTCTTGAGGTTTGAATGCATTGTTGCATCAATACCATGTTTAACTTGTTTTGCTCATATCTTCTAGGCCGTAGCTCCGAACTAATTGAACTTTATATGTAACTTGACTAGAATTTCGTGTAGATCATCTTGGTGCATCTTAACTTGCTGTTTAACAACTTGACTTAAGGTTTATTCAGATCTGGACCAATTTCGAAACTTGCATATGAGGACCTACCGGATTTGTTATATGTTATTTTCGGCCTCATTTAAACTTCTTTGATGTGTTGCTCTTGTATGCATCATCTCTTGCCATGAGTAGCTTCATGTAGCTTTGTCATGCATCATGCTTGGTTGTGCATCATGTCATGTTTATGTGTTGTGTGTTTACCTTCTTGTTTGCTTCTTTCCGGTTGTGCTCCTTCTCGTTAGTTCCTGTTTCGTTGCGATCGTGAGGATTCGTTCGTCTATGCTTAGTTCGTCTTCGTGGCTTCATCTTCTTCATGGACTCGTTCTTCTTCCTTGCGGGATTTCAGGCAAGATGACCGTCACCTTGGATCTCACTACTATCATTGCTATGCTAGTTGCTTCGTTCTATCGCTTTGCTGCGCTACCTATCACTTGTTCTTCAAGCCTCCCAATTTGCCATGTCAGCCTCTAACCTTTTTCACCCTTCCTAGCAAACCGTTCTTTGTCTATGTTACCGTTTTGCTCAGCCCCTCTTATAGCGTTGTTAGTTGCAGGTGAAGTTGAAGATTTCCCCATGGTGGACAGGATTATCGTTGGGATATCACAATATCTCTTATTTAATTAATGCATCTATATACTTGGTAAAGGGTGGAAGACTCGGCCTTATGCTTGGTGTTTTGTTCCACTCTTGCCGCCCTAGTTTCTGTCATACCGGTGTTATGTTCCTTTATTCTGCGTTCTTTACGCGGTTGGGTGATTTATGGGACCCCCTTGACAGTTCGCTTTGAATAAAACTCCTCCAGCAAGGCCCAACCTTGGTTTTACCATTTTCCTCACCATGACCTATACCCTTCCCTTGGGTCGGCCAACCCGAGGGTCATCTTTATTTTAGCCCCCCCCCCCCGGGCCGGTGCTTCTATAAGTGTTGGTCCGTACTGAGCCGCCTACGGGGCCCCCTCGGGGAAACTCGAGGTCTGGTTTTACTCGTAGCCTGTCTCATCCGGTGTTGCCCTAAGAACGAGATATGTGCAGCTCCTGTCCGGATTGTCGGCGCATCAGGCGACTTTGCTGGTTTTGTTTTACCATTGTTGAAATGTCTTGTAAACCGGGATTCCGAGACTTATCGGGTCTTCCTGGGAGAAGGAATATCCGTCGTTGACCGTGAGAGCTTATAATGGGCTAAGTTGGGACATCCCTGCAGGGTATAAACTTTTGAGAGTCGTGCCAGCGGTTATGTGGCAGATGGGAATTTGTTAATGTCTGGTTGTAGATAACTTGACATCAGATTCGAATTAAAACGCATCAACCGCTTGTGTAGCTATGATGGTCTCTTTTCGGCGGAGTCCGGGAAGTGAACACGGTTTTGGGTTATGTTTGACGTAAGTAGTTTCAGGATCACTTCTTGATCACTTCTAGCTTCTCGACCATTCTGTTTGCTTCTCTTCTCGCTCTCATTTGCATATGTTAGCCACCATATATGCTTAGACGCTGCTGCAACCTCACCACTTTACCCCTTCCTTTCCCATTAAGCTTTGCTAGTCTTGATACCCATGGTAATGGGATTGCTGAGTCCTCGTGGCTCGCAGATTACTACAACATCAGTTGCAGGTACAGGTAATGCGATGATCATGACGCGAGAGCGATGCTTACCTGTTTTGGAGTTCTTCTTTTGCTTCTTCTTCGATCAGGGGATAGGTTCCAGGTTGGCAACCTGGGCTAGCAGGGTGGATGTCCTTTGAGTTTCTGTTTGTGTTTCATCCATAGTCGGATGGTGCTCTTATGTAAGATGACGTTGTATTTGTGTGGCATTGTATGCCTTTTGTATGTATCCCCAACTATTATGTAATTATACGATGTAATGATATCCACCTTGCAAAAGCGCCTCCAATATGCGCTTCTATACTTGGTGGGATCTTCGAGTTCCCTTAGGATAGGGTCGCATATTGGGCGTGACAAAAGCATTAAAATTATTTTGAGAAATCATAAATTCTTTCACACTATTCTCAAAATCAGAGGGTGTCGTGGAATTGTCACGTCAGATGTCCTTGTGAAAGGACTTAGTTGTGGAGCCATCGCAACTAGGAAGCTTGAAGGGGTTAAATCGGGACAAAGGACACGGCAGAGTTTATGCTAGTTCGGCCCCTTACGGTGAAGGTAAGGCCTACGTCTAGTTGGGTTTGGTATTGATGTTTCTATGACCAAGGAGCGAGATATGCTATGCCCGGCTCTCGATGAGTTGTTTCTTGCCCTAACCCTCCAGCAGGTCCTCCCCTTATATACACGGGTTGACGCCCTGTGGCCTACAGAGTCCCGACCGGCTTATAATCAGTGTCCGGCTCAGTGACTAGATAAATCTACCTTATGATACAAGTCATGCCATCATGGCGGTTTACTACAACGGGCCATAAGTCGCCTGTAGGCCTTAAGCCCTTTATTGAATCGTCATCTTCATGCTTGGTCTTGGGCTTCTCTCTGACGAGTCTTCTTTGTGTAACCCGGCCCATCCTGGGCGGCTTACACAAATAGTTATATCCCCAACATTAGGCCCCAGATTGATTTGAACCTGTACATGTCAATCTTAAAAAATATTTTTAAAGAATAAATCTTCAGTCTTCTGACTATTCAGAGGGTTTTCTTTAACCCGCCATGACGTCATCTTCTGGACCCGTCTTAACTCGGCGTGACGTCATCCTTTCTTTAATTCATTTTCTATTCCATCGTATCCTTCAACGGATCTCTGCTTTTATTGATTGTTCCAAAAATCGAGGCGTCGTGGCCGTTGGATAGTAATTCTTATCTCCTCGTTTCCCGTGCCGTCTCAGTTATCTTCTCCTTATAAATAAGCACAACTTAGGTTTTCCATTCTTCCCTCTTTCAGTCGTCCTCTTCCTCTTGCCTCCTCTCGAGATCCGCCGCCACCGCCGTCGAACCCCTCGTTTCATCGACTCAGGCCGCTGCATCAACCTGATTCTGACCAGAAATCGACGGTGAACCTCCGCAAATCATCCACATCCGTGAGTTCCTCACCTTCCCTTTCTTTAGATCTGCATTGGAACCCTGTTGAGTTCGTCGGTGTTCATCACCTCCCGATGCAAACCCTCGCTAGTTTGCACCTCCAATGCCCTGTTTAGATCGTAAAAACTATGTAGAACTGTTGTGGTAAGTGTGTGTGTTGATCTTGCATAGAAACAGATCTCATTTCCCTTGTTTGGAAACCCTCTTCGAGTACATGAACTTCTCTGCCCTATTTTTAGGTCTAGAAAATTTTCCTTTTAGAGCAATAATTTGATCCAGAATAATAGTTGTCGTCTGTGAAACTTGTTTCTATCACCCGGATAGCTTCTTCTGGTAAATGCCCTTAAACACAACTGTCCAGGTGTCCGGTTTAAATAAGTGATACTGAGCTGTAAGCCTTGCCTTCTTCTCATGACCTTAAGAATTTTGAATTGCTCTTGATACTTGTAGCGGCTTAAATATTGTTGCACAATCACCCTTTTATCATTAGGCCCCTTCTTAAGCCGCCACTGTTAATAATTTAGATATTTCTTCCGTGTTAAAGTTGAACCGGAACTTCTTATTTTGTCGTAGGCCAACTGTTATCATGGCACCTAAGGCGGCCGAAGCCCCTGTGACTTGCAATTGGGTTCCATCCACAGTTACCAAAAGTAAACTTGCTGAGTTCGTGAAGTCTGGCCAACTTCCCAAAAAGGAGGTCATGTCTTATCGTGTCCCTGACCCGTCTGAAGAAAGGCCTTGTCACGCCCAATATGCGACCCTATCCAAAAGGAACTCGAAAGTCCCACCAAGGATAGACCCGCATATTGAAACGCTTTTGCAAGGTGGATATCATTACGTCAACATTACATAATAGATGGGGATACATACATAAGGCATACAAAGCCACACGAATACAACATCATCTTACATAAGATCAACATCCGACTACGGATGAAACACAAACAGAAACTCAAACGACATCCACCCTGCTAGCCCAGGCTGCCGACCTGGAACCTATCCCCTGATCGAAGAAGAAGCAGAAGAACTCCAAAACAGGCAAACATCGCTCTCGCGTCAAGATCATCGCAAACCTGTACCTGCAACTGTTGTTGTAGTAATCTGTGAGCCACGAGGACTCAGCAATCCCATTACCATGGGTATCAAGACTAGCAAAGCTTAATGGGAAAGGGACGGGTAAAGTGGTGAGGTTGCAGCAGTGACTAAGCGTGATATGGTGGCTAACATATGCAAAGAAGAGCGAGAAGAGAGCAAGCGGAACGATCGTGAAGCTAGCAATGATCAAGAGGTGATCCTGAACTCCTACTTACGTCCAACATAACCCAGAAACCGTGTTCACTTCTCGGACTCCGCCGAGAAGAGACCATCACGGCTACACACGCGGTTGATGCATTTTAATTCGGATCTGGTGTCAAGTTATCTACAACCAGACATTAACAAATTCCCGTCTGCCACATAACCGCGGGCACGGCTATCAAAAGTTTATACCCTGCAGGGGTGTCCCAACTTAGCCCATGATAAGCTCTCGCGATCAACGAAGGATATACCTTCTCCCAGGAAGACCCGATCAGTCTCGGAATCCCGGTTTACAAGACATTTCGACAATGGTAAAACAAGACCAGCAGAGCCGCCCGATGCGCCAACAAACCCGATAGGAGCTGCACATATCTCGTTCTCAGGGCCACACCGGATAAGTCAAGCTACAAGTAAAACCAGACCTCGAGTTTCCCCGAGGGGGCCCCACAGGCTGCTCGGTTCGGACCAACACTTAGACAAGCACTGGCCCGGGTGGGGGGGCTAAAATAAAGATGACCCTTGGGTTAATTACTCCCAAGGGAAAGGTAGGTGGTGGTGAGGCAAATGGTAAAACCAAGGTTGGGCCTTGCTGGAGGAGTTTTATTCAAAGCGAACTTTCAGGGGGGTCCCATAAATCACCCGACCGCGTTAGGAATGCAAAATCCGGGAACATAACACCGGTATGACGGAAAGTAGGGCGGCAAGAGTGGAAAAAAACACCAGGCATAAGGCCGAGCCTTACACCCTATACCAAATATATAGATGCATTAATAATATAAGAGATATTGTGATATCCCAACCAAAATCCTGTCCACCATGGAGCAATCTTCAACTTCACATGCATCTAGCAACGCTATAAGAGGGGCTGAGCAAAGTGGTAACATAGCCAAACAATGGTTTGCTAGGAATGGTGTCAAAGGTTAGAGGTTCATGGCAATTTGGGAGGCTTGGAGAGCAAATGATAGGCAACGCAGCATAGCGATAGAACGAAGCAACTAGCATAGCAATGATAGTAGTGAGATCCAGGGTAGCGGTCATCTTGCCTAAAATCCTGCAAGGAAGAAGAACGAGTCCATGAAGAAGATGAAGCCACAAAGATGAACCACACGTAGACGAACGCATCCTCACGATCACAACGAAACGGGAACTATCGAGAAGAAGCACACAACATGGTAAACACACCACACATAGGCAAGACATGATGCACCACAAGCATGATGCATGATAAGGCTACATGAAGCTACTCATGGCAAGAGATGATGCAAACAAGAACAACACATCAAGGCAAGTTTAAATGAGGCCGGAAACAACATATAACAATTCCGGTAAGTCCTCATATGCATATTTCGAAATTGGTCCAGAACTGAATAAACCTTATGTTCAAGTTGTTAAACAACAAGTTAAGATGCACCAAGAGGACCTACACGAAAGTCTAGTTAAGTTACATATAAAGTTCATTTAGTTCGGAGCTACGGCCTAGAAGATATGAGCAAAACAAGTTAAACATGACATTGATGCAAAAGGCACTCAAAAATCAAGCAAACACACCAAAACAAGGATGCAACATGATAATATGAATCTACATGCAAAATCAAACAAGTTTCATATAGAGCACACTCAAAACGGAGCAACGGTGCAACACACACTCTATACAAGACATAACAACAATCTGTCCGAAACAGCAAGTAGGCATCTTGCAAGCATCAAAACAGTATGCTACAGCACCCCAACATAATAACAAAAGACATGGGCATGAAGTACAGGTAAAGCATAACAAAACATGAACACTGAGCTATCTCCAAAAAAGAATAGAACATGCTCAAAAGGACATGCGAAGATTGCAAATTATAACAGTTTCAGACTTATCAGGAAATAACATCAGGTTGCAATGTTTAGAGAAAGCAAACAACATGTTACAGGAACGTATCATGGCAAACAAAGGCATGGAATGATACTACTAAATTCATAGATCAAGAGTCCCATACTGACCATGAGCCAAAAAGGCACACAAAATATGATGGCACCCATGTAAACATGGCAAGTTATATTACAGATTCATACATGGCACAAACAACAATAAGTAGGCATGTTGGTGAGCTTGAACCACTCACCACAGAGCAATACATGGCATGGCAAGGCAACCAATAGTAAGAAGACATGTTTATGAAGCTAAGCATGGCAAAAGCAAGGTCATAGGGTGCATGGATCACTAGCAAACAATCATGGAAACATTGAACTTAATGTTAACACGCTGACAGCAACATCATTTAGCAACTTTGGAGCAAGATTACAACATGTTACAGCAGGCTATAATTGCAACCAAGGGCATGAATGGATAGAGCAAGACATGTATAACAAAACATCCTTAGTGAACATCTCCAGAATAATACACGAAATGACTTGTAGCATCAGGTTAACATGGCATCACAAAATAACAGATTCAGCCTAGCAAAACAACAACAGCAAGTACCCCACATAACAAGCTCGATGCACTCAGTACACAAGTCACAAAAATACATGGATTGCACCTCTTGAAATATGGCATAGCATAGATCAAAACACATGTAGACATCAACCTCATAGGATGCACACATCAAACATGGCAAAAATGACAAATGAGCATGTTATAACAGTTCCAGCAGATTAACAGCAACATGCACTCTTCCAACAACATTTCGGGCATCAAGATGAGCTCAAATGAAAATGGTGCAATGGGAATAAATGAAGTACTCTTTGAGACGAACAATTTGACATATTACAAGCACGAAATGGAGCTACGGATGCAGAGATACGATGCAACGAACATGGCGTGATAATGCAAATAAAATCGGGGACTTAGCAGATTTTGGACCTCGGGGGGGGGGGGGGAAGTCAAGCGTTGAATCTCGCCGGAATCCCGTCGGAGTTGGAGGAGACGGCGGCCGAGGTCGAGGGAGAGGTCCGGGCGGCCGGGGGAGGGCGGATCCGGCCGACCCCTGGCCGGATCTGGTCGGAGAAGAGGCACGGGGCCGGCGCACGGCAGGGCGAAGGCGCTCCGCGGCGGCGGCGCGGGAGCCCGAGAGGCGGCGCGGGAGGCCGGGAGGCCACGGGGCGCGGCCGGGCGGCCAGCGGCGGCGGGGAGGCCGGCAGCGGCGAACGCTGTGACGAGGCGCGGAGGCCAAGGGCGGCGGCGAGCGGAGGAGGCGGCCGGTGGCGGCCGGGAGCGCGGACAGCGGCGCCGGCGAGGTCCGGGCGGCGGGGGGCCCGATCTGGCCCGGGGCGGGCCCGATCTGGGCTCCCTCGGGCCGCGGTAGCCGGGCTGGCGGTGGAGGCCACGTGTCGCACACGGGTTGGCTGGAGGCGACGGCGGTGGACGTGTCCGGCGCGAACGGACGAGTCCGGCGGCGGGAGGTAGAAGGAGGCTAGGGTTTGGACCCGAAAATTCGGAGGGGGAGGTGTTTATATAGGTAGAGGGAGCTAGGAGAGTCCAAATGAGGTGCGGTTTTCGGCCACGTGATCGTGATCGAACGACCGGGAGTATGGAGGGGAGTTTGCTAGGTTTTAGGCCACTTTGGAAGGGGTGTTGGGCTGCACACAAAAAAGGCTTTTACGGTTACCCGGTTAACCGTTGGAGTATCAAACGACCTCCAAATGGCACGAAACTTGACAGGCGGTCTACCGGTGATATACCAAGGCCGCTTGGCAAACCTCGGTCCATTCCGAGAAAGTTTAACACCCACTCACAACGAGAGACAAAAGGGAAACGCCGGATGACATAGGAGAGTCGGATTGCAAAACGGACAACGGGGAAAATGCTCGGATGCATGAGACGAACACGTATGCAAAATGAAATGCACATGATGACATGATATGAAATGCATATGATGACATGGCAAAGTGCAACACGCAAGCAAATGACATGGCAACAACGGCGAATAAATGGCGAACACCTGGCGCAACGGATCCGGGGCGTTACAACACTCCTCCACTAACAAGAGATCTCGTCCCGAGATCTTAGGACCGAGACGGAAGAGAAAGAGGAAGAGGTGAAACAAGAACTCAAGAGAAGAAGTAAAGAATCGAGAGCAGTCGAGAAGAAGAGAGGAACGACGAGGATGACGAGAATCGAAAGCTCATGGAATGAGATAGACTATGAAATCACTCCGGTTAGAACGAAACGAATAAGACTGAAAGGATTTAGGAAGCACTCCAGCTAAAACATGGAGGAATAGAACACGAGATAGAGAGGATGGAATGATACTTGATGAAGACATGACACAAAACCTCCGGAAAGAATTGAAAGAGTTGAATGAAAAGAACGGATAAGAATATGACAACTTGTGCCACGAATGAAATTGAAAGCATCTTTAGAAGTAAGGTCAGAATGGAGTGGTTGAGAAAATCAACAACGAAAGAATAAGCTTGTTGTGGACTTATGGAAAACATCTCGAAATTACGAGGTGATAACCGACCACAAATGGAAATGATTGGATAGCTGAGAAGAACGAAGAAATGCAAAACTCCACTTCAAAAGAATATTGAGAATTAATTGCACTTCGAGATGCAAGAAATAAAGCTTCCTGAGCTCCACCAAAAGAACCTTGATGAACACTTGAAGAATGAATTAAATGATGAAGAATGCCATGAAGAACTCCGGTAACAAAAAGATGATGAGATAGAATGAAGGATGAAAGAATAAGATTAAAGCATGCGATGATTTAGATGGAGCCTCACGACAATAATGCGGAAAACTTGGAACTCCGGAAAGGAAAAGATGAAAACACTTGGAAGTAGAATTTATTCCCCAAGAACAAACTCCGAAGAAAGGGATTAATCATTTGGACGAAATAAGAATAAGATTTATTGTATGCTTATCCTTCATCAAATTAAATTGATGACAAGGAATGGATTTTGCATACTACTTATTCTTCTTGAAAAGGATTGACAAGTGACATATCGCAAACTTGAGAAGGTCTTCATGAACCACCGGTAGGATTGAAAAGAACGAATGGATTAATATGATAAACAAGGAAAAGAATCTTGAACGAACCACCTTAAGAAAATTCAAAAATGACTGACGAAAGAGACTTAATCACCGGGAAGAATTAGAAGAACAAATATGCTTGAGGGAATTTAGATGCAAAAGAACGAAGAGATCATGAACTGATTGAAGAATACTTGAATGAAGCATCGGAAGAATATTGAGACGAACGAAAGGGCACGGATATATAATAATTGGAGAACGAATCTGAAAACTTAGAACGAAGAAATCTTCCGAAAAGATGGCCTCCAGATGATCGAGGGAGAAAGCAACTCCTGAAATGCTCCGGATGGATGAAAAGAATTTGCATGACTTGAAACAATATGATAGGATAACATCGAGCTAGCACCGCGAATCTCCGGGGAACGGACAAGATTTAGAGGAAAAACTCTTCTTCAATCTTCAAATGACGACGGAAAACAACACCAAAATTATTGAGATACTCCGGAAGAATGAAAAGCGAAGAGGTTGAGGCAACCATGAAAAGAATTTGAACGAGATCTTGGAGAAGGCATGTGACTGATGGGATCCATTCTTATGTCACGCTTCGAAGGAATTTGAGAATAACTCCAGGGGAATCAGAAGAGTCAGGTAAGATCCTGGGAAAAGACCTGTGGGTTAGGGCCCACTAAAAGAAAAGCACCGTTGGAAAGGGATGTTGAACAGATAAAAGAAGCACCGGAACAATTGAAATATTTGAATGAGGTGACAACCTCGAATTAATTGGAACACGGACGAATCTCCTGAGATGCCTTGAACACTCCAGAAGGATAAACTGGCGAGAGGCGAACGAGCAGGGAAAAACTCTTGATCCAAGGAAAAGAATATAATCACTACCGAAAAACTAGAATTGAGTGCACCAGAAAAGAAAAAGAGATGAAGAATGACGAACAAGAGGAGAATTCACCGGTTGAATTAATTTACGAAAGACTAAAGAAGCTCCACACGACTGAGATAGATGGTCGAGAGAGAGTCAGACTCCGGGAAGAAAAAGGGTGGGAGGGCGGGAAAACAAGGGTAACTTGGAAGGGGGGAAACAACGAATATCTTGAAGAGGAAACACCGGTTGAAATCATTGAGGAAAGAAAGCAAAGACTTTGCACGAGTAGGATGGATACTCGATTACGGGCTCCGGATTCGAGAAGAAGAAGGGAGGGCGGGTGGGAAAAACAAGGACAACTTTGGAAAAGGAAACAACATCGATCGAAAAGAGCTGAGGATTGATCTCCCAAGGAGAGAGAGGTTCGAATCAGCTTGACGAGAGTGGGCCGGACAAAAGAGGATGGACAACGAACGAAAACTAACCGCGTGATCCTAAAGAAAAAATTTGAAGGGGAAGAGGAGTAATTCAAAACACCTACGTCAAGATATCTCACCAGAGCGACGAAGGGACTGAGGAGTAAAAAGAATTCCTACTCTCCGATATAACTAGACTCCAAAAACAGTTTTCTTCTAGACTCAACAATGGCCAAACTACACGATCAATCAAGGGGGGCTCCTAAGGTCGGTCGAGGCTCTGATACCAACTTGTCACGCCCAATATGCGACCCTATCCAAAAGGAACTCCAAGGTCCCACCAAGGATAGATCCGCATATTGAAACGCTTTTGCAAGGTGGATATCATTAGATCCACATTACATAATAGATGGGGATACATACGTAAGGCATACAAAGCCACACGAATACAACATCATCTTACATAAGATCAACATCCGACTACGGCTGAAACACAAACAGAAACTCAAATGACATCCACCCTGCTAGCCCAGGCTGCCGACCTGGAACCTATCCCCTGATCGAAGAAGAAGCAGAAGAACTCCAAAACAGGCAAACATCGCTCTCGCGTCAAGATCATCGCAAACCTGTACCTGCAACTGTTGTTGTAGTAATCCGAGAGCCACGAGGACTCAGCAATCCCATTACCATGGGTATCAAGACTAGAAAAGCTTAATGGGAAAGGAAGGGGTAAAGTGGTGAGGTTGCAGCAGCGACTCAGCGTGATATGCTGGCTAACATACGCAAAGAAGAGCGAGAAGAGAGCAAGCGGAACGGTCATGAAGCTAGCAATGATCAAGAGGTGATCCTGAACTCCTACTTACGTCAAACATAACCCAGAAACCGTGTTCACTTCTCAGACTCCGCCGAGAAGAGACCATCACGGCTACACACGCGGTTGATGCGTTTTAATTTGGATCTGGTGTCAAGTTATCTACAAACAGACATTAACAAATTCCCATCTGCCACATAACCGCGGGCACGGCTCTCGAAAGTTTATACCCTGCAGGGGTGTCCCAACTTAGCCCATGATAAGCTCTCGCGATCAACGAAGGATATACCTTCTTCCAGGAAGACCCGATCAGTCTCGGAATCCCGGTTTACAAGACATTTAGACAATGGTAAAACAAGACTAGCAAAGCCGCCCGATGCGCCGACAATCCCGATAAGAGCTGCACATATCTCGTTCTCAGGGAAACACCGGATAAGTCAAGCTACGAGTAAAACCAGACCTCGAGTTTCCCCGAGGGGGCCCCGCAGGCTGCTCGGTTCAGACCAACACTTAGACAAGCACTGGCCCGGGGGGGGGGGCTAAAGTAAAGATGACCCTTGGGTTAATTACTCCCAAGGGAAAGGTAGGTGGTGGTGAGACAAATGGTAAAACCAAGGTTGGGCCTTGCTGGAGGAGTTTTATTCAAAGCGAACTATCAGGGGGTCCCATAAATCACCCGACCGCGTTAGGAACGCAAAATCCGGGAACATAACACCGGTATGACGGAAACTAGGGTGGCAAGAGTGGAAAAAAACACCAGGCATAAGGCCGAGCCTTCCACCCTTTACTAAATATATAGATGCATTAATAATATAAGAGATATTGTGATATCCCAACCAAAATCCTGTCCACCATGGAGCAATCTTCAACTTCACCTGCATCTAGCAACGCTATAAGAGGGGCTGAGCAAAGCGGTAACATAGCCAAACAACGGTTTGCTAGGAATGGTGTCAAAGGTTAGAGGTTCATGGCAATTTGGGAGGCTTGAAGAGCAAATGATAGGCAACACAGCATAGCGATAGAACGAAACAACTAGCATAGCAATGATAGTAGTGAGATCCAGGGTAGCGGTCATCTTCCCTGAAATCCCGCAAGGAAGAAGAACGAGTCCATGAAGAAGATGAAGCCACGAAGACGAACCACACGTAGACGAACGCATCCTCACGATCGCAACGAAATGGGAACTATCGAGAAGCACACAACATGGTAAACACACCACACATAGGCAAGACAAGATGCACAACAAGCATGATGCATGACAAGGCTACATGAAGCTAATCATGGCAAGAGATGATGCAAACAAGAACAACACATCAAGGCAAGTATAAATGAGGCCGGAAACAACATATAACAATTCCGGTAATTCCTCATATGCATATTTCGAAATTGGTCTAGAACTGAGTAAACCTTATGTTCAAGTTGTTAAACAGCAAGTTAAGATGCACCAAGAGGATCTACAAGAAAGTCTAGTCAAGTTACATATAAAGATTACAACATCATTTAGCAACTTTGGAGCAAGATTACAACATGTTACAGCAGGCTATAATTGCAACCAAGGGCATGAATGGATAGAGAAAGACATGTATAACAAAACATCCTTAGTGAACATCTCCAGAATAATGCACGAAATGATTTGTAGCATCAGGTTAACATTGCATCACAAAATAATAGATTCAGCCTAGCAAAACAGCAACAGCAAGTACCCCACTTAACAAGCTCGATGCACTCAGTAAAAAAGTCACAAAAATACATGGATTGCACCTCTAGAAAGATGGCATAGCATAGATCAAAACACATGTAGACATTAACCTCATAGGATGCACACATCAAACATGGCAAAAATGACAAATGAGCATGTTATAATTCCAGCAGATTAACAGCAACATGCACTCTTCCAACAGCATTTCGGGCATCAAGATGAGCTCAAATGAAAATGTTGCAATGGAAAGAATTGAAGTACTATTCGAGGCGAACAATTTGACGTATTATATGCACGAAACGGAGCTATGGATGCAGAGATACGATGCAACGAACATGGCATGATAATGCAAATAAAATCAGGGACTTTGCAGATTTTGGACCTCGGGGGGGGGGGGGGGGAAGTCAACGGGCGGTGGATCTCGCCGGAATCCCACCGGAGTTGGAGGAGACGGCGGCCGAGGTCGAGGGAGAGGTCCGGGCGGCCGGGGGAGGGCGGATCCGGCCGACCCCTGGCCGGATCTGGTCGGAGAAGACGCATGGGGCCGACGCGCGGCAGGGCGGAGGCGCGAGGCGGCGGCGGCGCTCCGCGGCGGCGCGATAGGCCCGAGAGGCGGCGCGGGAGGCCGGGAGGCCACGGGGCGCGGCCGGGCGGCCAGCGGCGGCGGGGAGGCCGGCGGCGGCGAACGCGGCGATGAGGTGCGGAGGCCGAAGGCGGTGGCGAGCGGATGAGGCGGCCGGCGGCAGCCGAGAGCGCGGACGGCGGCGCCGGCGAGGTCCGGGCGGCGGCGGGCCCGATCTGGGCTCCCTCGGGCCGCGATGGCGAGGCTGGCGGCAGAGGCCATGTGTCGCACACGGGTTGGCTGGAGGCAACGGCGGCGGACGTGTCCGGCGCGAACGGATGCGTCCGGCGGCTGGAGGTAGAAGGAGGCTAGGGTTTGGACCTGAAAATTCAGAGGGGGAGGTGTTTATATAGGTAGAGGGATCTAGGAGAGTCCAAATGAGGTGCGGTTTTCGGCCACGCGATCGTGATCGAACGACCAAGAGCATGGAGGGGAGTTTGCTGGGTTTTGGGCCACTTTGGAAGGGGTGTTGGGCTGCACACAAAAGAGGCTTTTATGGTTACCCGGTTAACCGTTGGAGTATCAAACGACCTCCAAATGGCACGAAACTTGACAGGCGGTCTACCGGTCCTATACCAAGGCCGCTTGGCAAACCTCGGTCCATTCCGAGAAATTTTAACACCCACTCACAACAAGAGACAAAAGGGGAACGCCGGATGACATAGGAGAGTTGGATTGCAAAACGGACAACGGGGAAAATGCTCGGATGCATGAGACGAACACGTATGCAAAATGAAATGCACATGATGACATGATACGAAATGCATATGATGACATGGCAAAGTGCAACACGCAAGCAAATGACATGGCAACAATGGCGAATAAATGGCGAACACCTGGCGCAACGGATCCGGGGCGTTACAGGCCTCATCCCAAAGAAAGGGAGTTGATAGTGTTCACGGACCACATGAACCGGGGATTTGCCCCTCCCGGCTCAAAATTCTTCAAGGAAGTTTTGAATTTCTTTGATCTTAAACCTCAAGACATTGGACCCAATTCCGTGTCAAATCTTTGCAATTTCCAAGTCTTCTGCGAGGTATACTTGGGAGAGGAGCCAAGTCTGTTGTTGTTCAGAGAACTTTTTTACTTGAACCGGTAGAATGAACGTGCCAATGGGCCTAGTCTTGAGCTTGGCGGCATCTCAATCCATCGGCGGAGAGATTGTCTTTTCCCTTATGCTGAGCTGCCGAGTCATCCGAAAGATTGGAACCAAACGTGGTTCTACTATTAAGACACGTCACCGGCTATTGAGAGGCCTCTGCCCGGCTTCCGCGCCCTGCGCCTTGAATCCAACCATCCACTGGCAGATAAGTTATCCGCTGTTGAGCGCCTGCCTCTCAACCCCACCATCAGGAAGATCGAAGCTCTTCTAGGAAACGGGTTAAATGGCATCGATCTGGTTCGAGTCTGGGTCACCTGGCGGATACTACCATTAAGCCGCCGCTCCGGCTGAATGTGTACTTACACAGGCGAGAAGGATGATCCAATGCGTCATAGTCCCGACGACTTACCAGAAGATGTGGTAGATGCTACAACCCAGTCACTATTGAAGGAGGGCACTGTAACAAGTAATGCCTTCGGCTTGCTTCCCTTCTGCAAGAAGAACCCGGCCCCTGCGGTAAGTTACCAATCTTCGTAAATACTCTTTAACATGTTGCACCTTCTTTGTACTTATGATTCCTTATCTTTTTCCATAGGCCGGTGATAATTTCTGGAAGGTCAAATATGACCACGAAGCTGCCAAACAAGCCAGGGCGGCCAAGAAAACCGAAAAGAAGGCCGCCAAGACAGGCACCTCAAAGAAGAAGAGACCCAGCGCCTCCGATATGCTTAAATTGGATGACTCTTCTTCGGATGATGAAGAGGTAATCCTTTGATTTTCTTAACTCCTTTGTTGTTATTTTCCTGACATTCTGTCCTTTCAGGAGGATACAGGGAACAGTCAAGCGATTGACGAAGAGGTAACTATAATCTCCTCCGACTCAGAGCCTTTGCCAAAGCAAAAAATCCGAAGGGCGACCCGGAAAGTAAGATTTTCACATCCTCTAGCTTACCAAGATCCTCAATTTCTTTTGAAGCAACAACAGCTTGAGAACCGGAGGCAGACTCAGGCCAATCAAGACGCAAAACTCTCCTCCGGCTTACCTGACGTAACTAGGAAGCGTCGGACCGAGGTTATCTCCGACTTACGTTCTGCTTTACCTTTGGCGGTTTGATTCGCCAACCTGTCAATTCATCTGACTCCAATTATCAGAATACCTCTCCTTCCTCTGACGAGTCGATGCAATGAAACATGTCGGCTTTCAAAACTGCTCCCGGGTAATGTAACCTTTGTTACTTTAAGTTTTTCCATACTTATACCTTAATACTCATCCTTTTACCTTTATTGACAGCCTGCAAGTGAAGCCCAGCAAGAGGGCGAAGAAGAATAAGCCGTCCCAAGACCCGGTGGTTACTGAACCAGCGCGTGACTCATCCGCTCCTGACAGCTCCACTCATCAGCCACCGCATGAACCGGCTTGTGATATTCCGGTGCCAACTTCTGACCCGCCTATAGAAGATGTTATCCACAACTCTGATAACCCGGAAATTCCTAGCCCGGTCAAGACGATTGATCCGGAAGTTGAATTTTGAAAAGTCCATATGTTGAATCGGGCCGGCCTACTATTCTTGCCCAATGCACTGCCGAGGAGGAGTTTGCCCAACGTCGGAAAGCCAAACAGGACATCACTGATTATACTCACCTAAGCATTGGTGATATAGTCTCGGGTTATCTGAACCAAGTGCACAATAGTCGTGACCTGGAAATTGACATGGTGAAGCAAATACAGCACAAATCTGAGGTACAACTTATGCTTTTTTCCTAAACTTTACTTACTGTACCAGCCCCCAAGTCTATTGCTTATGAATGAATAGGCTGTAGACTTAGAAACCTACTTACTATTAGGTTCTCTGGTTTAAAGTGACTACATTTAACCCGGTGATAACATGAGACTTTGAATTTGTGTTACACATTAGCCCCCAAGTGTCAAGTATCTTTACTTGTAAAGTGCTTGAGACTTAATATGTATGACTCGGTAGGATAGGTTTAAAAAATTCTTTAAGCATTCATTAGCCCCCAAGTGCCAATTATCTTTACTTGTAAAGTGTTTGGGACTTGAATGTTACCTTACCATGATTCTTACCATAACCTGACGTCAATACAGGCCACCATAAGTCAATTTGAGTCGGAGCTTGCTGACTTAAAGAGCCAGCTGAAAACTCAAGAGCTTGAAACTCAGAAAGCCAACTCCAAGTTTGAATTCAGTGTCTCTGAACAAGAGAAGTTGAGGCAAACTTTTGAGTCATAAAAGAAATTTTGGGCTGATGAGAGGGCTTCATTGGTGACTCGGGCCGAGGCGGCAGAAGCATCTCTTGCAGAGGCAACAGCCGAACTGTCCGACTTAAAATGGCAGATATCCCAAATGGTCTCAGCCATCTTCGGTAAGTCACTTGGAAAAACCTTAAACATTGTAATCTTCCAAGGATTATTGTAATAGTTATCTCCGGCTTATTGTTATACTTGTGAACATACAGGCCCCAGGAGTACCAACCTCAAGCAAAACATGCTGATCAAGCTTAAGGCGGTTTACACCTTAGTGGAGCAGCTGTACTCCGGGTCACAACGTGCCTTGGCCGTTGTGGCCTTATCAAATACCACTCCTCGCCTTCTACAAGATGTGCTGAAGCATCTCGCAGTGCTACCTCAATGAATTCAGGATTTAAGGCGGGCATCTGCGAGAGCCGGAGCCGTGGCCGCATTAAGCCGGGCAAAGGCATGGGTGCCAGAACTTGACTTGGCTGATCTCTCTCTTGGATATCCAAGCCTGAAGGAGGACGGCACTGCATTTGACTACCAAGACTTCACCTCCTGTGTCAAAGTCATACGTCCCCTTGCGACTCTCATTGGGAATGATACTGATCTTACTAAGTATTGGCCGCGCTATGATAGCGAGAACCGGAGAATCCCAAATGTCCCATACGACCAAGTCAGCCTGATCCCTCCAACGCTTAGCATACCTCTGCCCCTGAAGTGGACCCGGCCGGTTTAATAGATGATGAGGCTGAATTTGAAGCCTTGAACAACATTGACTGGGCCTTGTCCACCTTCCAGGACAAAGCAACCGACGGAGAGGCGGAGAAGGATAACCCGGAGTCTTCAAGCCCGCCGAAGGAATGAGCCGCCAGGCGTTTTATAACTTTACCCAAACAATGCTTCACTTATTCAGACTCATGGAGTCTTGTAATAGGATAGAAAAAACTTCTTAATGCTGGTCATGCCCTTGCGCATGTTTATGGTTCTTATTACTCCTGTAAGTCGCCATTACTATATTTCTATGGCTTATGTTAACCATGTATTTCCTTGATGTTTAACTTGCTTTGCCTTATCCTGCACATAAAACAAGCAAAAATTTCTGGGAGGTTTACTGCACCAGGGGGTTATAGAGTATTGATAACCCGGAACACGACCAAAAGACATCATATATAGGCCGGTTCATGATTATTTAAAATATAATCACAACAACATACCTGTGACCCTTTTGATAGTCTTCCCGGATCATCTAATGCTTTACCTGGCACTTTTAGAACCTGGGGTAATCAATATTAAAATGGAAGAATCAAGAACCATCTCCTCAAGAAGGTTCAATGATAGTTAAAGTAATTTATATTTATAAGCAATGTTCATAGGCTCCTGATTCAAATACGATCAGAGAACCGTCCCAAAGGGGTAAGCTAAGATTCGGATATGATCATATAGCCCCCAGTGGCTTTGGCGATTCTGATCAAGTGGGTATCGACAACTATGTTCTCTTTAGTTCGAATACGACCTATGCTTGAACAGGAAGCCCCCAAGTGAACATAAGAGTTGTTTAATGATGCTGATTCAAATACGATCTACGTCTGACCCAAAGGGGTTAAGCTGTGATTCAAATATGATCAAGAAGCCCCCAAGTGGGTTTGGCAGTATGCCAATCAAGTGGGTATCGACAGCTATGTTCTCTTTGGTTCGAATATGACCTATGTTTGAACAGGAAGCCCCCAAGTGACCATGGCTAGATTCAGATATGATCACAAGCCAGTCCAAAGGGAAAGCTAGATTCAGATGTGATCCGCTCCCTGTTGATTGTCTCCACTACCTGATAAAGAAGACGCATAGATTTTTGAGGGTAAAAAGGACGGAGGTCCTGCTTTATTTCTTTATATAATATATACATCGTCAAAAAATATATAAATCTTGAAAGCCGATGGCTTAAGTATAATAAGGCCGGAGATGAGCAATATTCCATGGCCGGCGGGTCTCCTCCTCCGACTTAAGTGAGTCTTTGTGCTCTCGAATATCGATGAGGTAGTACGACCCGTTGTGCAGATTCCTGCTGACCACTAAGGGCCCTTCCCAAGGCGGGGATAGCTTGTGCATATTAGACTGATCATGGATGAGCCGGAGCACCAAGTCGCCTTCCTGAAAGGTTCTGCTCCTAACCCGGCGGTTGTGATAGCGACGCAGGTCTTGTTGATAAATTGCCGAGCGGGCTATTGCCAAGTCTCGCTCCTCATCCAGCAAGTCAAGTGCATTCTGACGAGCTTCTTCGTTGTCAGCCTCAACGTAAGCCGCCATGCGGGGTGAATCATGCCGGATGTCACTTGGCAGGACTGCCTCTGCACCATACACCATAAAGAAAGGAGTGTAACCTATGGATCTGTTAGGCGTAGTGTTGATGCTCCATAACACAGAAGGTAACTCCTCTACCCAACAACCCGGAGTCCGCTGTAAGGTTACTAAGAGCCGGGGCTTGATGCCTTTCAGGATCTCTTGATTGACTCTTTCTCCTTGACCATTGGATTGAGGATGAGCAATAGCCAAAACATCAAGCCGGATATGTTCTCTTTGACAGAACTCTTCGATGGCACCCTTGGAGAGATTAGTGTCGTTATCAGTTATGATGCTATGTGGGAAACCAAATCGAAAGATCACCTTTTTCATGAATTGAACCACCGTGGCTGCATCACACTTACTGACCGGCTCTGCCTCAACCCACTTGGTAAACTTATCCACTGCCACCAGGAGATGTGTCTTTTTATCCTTAGACCTCTTAAAAGGCCCAACCATGTCAAGCCCCCACACTGCAAACGGCCAAGTGATTGGGATCATCCTCAATTCTTGAGCCGGCACATGAGCTCGTCGTGAGAACTTTTGACAACCGTCACATTTGCTGACCAGATCCTCCGCATCAGCATGAGCCGTCGGCCAATAGAAACCATGACGAAAAGCTTTGGCTACAAGAGATTTTGACCCGGCATGATGGCCACAATACCCTTCATGAATCTCGCGGAGTATTTCTTGGCCTTCTGCAGGGGACACACACCATTGAAATGCCCAAGTGACACTTAGGTGATGTAACTCGCCGTTAACAATCGTCATAGATTTGGAGCGCCTGACGATTTGTCTTGCCAAGGTCTCATCCTCAGGTAACTCACACCGGATCATATAAGCCAAATAGGGCACTGTGCAATCTGGGATAACATGAAGAGCTGCCACCAGCTGTGCCTCCGGGTCTGGCACTGCTAGCTCTTCCTCGGTAGGCACCTTGACAGAAGGGTTATGTAAAACAGTAAGAAATGTGTTAGGCGGCACCGGCTTACGTTGGGATCCCAGCCGGCTTAAAGCATCAGCCGCCTCATTCTTCCTTCGGTCAATGTGCTCCACTTGATAACCCTTGAAGTGACTAGCCACGACATCTACTTCACGATGATAAGTCGCCATAAGGGGATCCTTGGAATCCCACTTTCCTGACACTTGTTGATCCACGAGATCTGAGTCGCCCAAGCATCTTACCCGGCTTAAGTTCATCTCCTTAGCCATCTGGAGACCATGGAGTAAGGCCTCGTACTCAGCTGCATTGTTAGTACATGGAAACATAAGCCGGAGTACATAACAAAATTTGTCACCTCGAGGGGAAGTTAACACTACTCTAGCCCCCGAGCCTTCTAGCTGCCTAGACCCATCAAAGTGAATCGTCCAATATGTGTTATCCGACTTCTCCTTAGGGGCCTGTAACTTTGTCCAATCATTCATAAAGTCCACCAAGGCCTGAGACTTAATAGCAGTACGTGGCATATACTTCAAATCGTGAGGCCCAAGTTCAATGGCCCACTTGGCGACTCGTCCTGTGGCCACCCTGTTCTGAATGATGTCTCCCAGAGTGGCAGAACTTACCACAGTTATAGGGTGGCTTTGAAACTACTGCTTCAACTTCCGGTTGGCCATAAACACTCCGTAAACAAGTTTCTGCCAATGGGGATACCTCTACTTAGATTCAATGAGCACCTCACTGATGTAGTAAACCGGTCGTTGAACCGGATGCTCCTTGCCAGCTTCCTTACGCTCCACCATGATGGCAACACTGACGGCTCGCGAATTGGCAGCCACGTATAACAGCAATGGCTCTTTATCAATGGGAGCCGCAAGAACCGGCGGTTCAGATAGCTGTCTCTTCAAATCTTCAAAGGCAGCATCAGCAGCATCACTCCAGACAAAAGTGTCTATTTTCTTCATCATCTGATATAGCGATAAGGCCTTCTCACCTAACCGGCTTATGAACCGGCTTAAAGCAGCAACACAACCCGCCAATCGCTGAATATCATTGATGCACGCCGGTTTAGCCAGAGAGGTAATTGCCTTAATATTCTCCGGATTAGCTTCAATGCCTTTGTTTGATACCAAGAAACCCAAAAGCTTGCCTGTAGGTACACCAAATACACACTTGGTCGGGTTAAGCATCATTTTATAAACCCGGATATTATCAAAGGTCTCTTTTAAATCGGATATTAAGGTTTCCTTCTCTCTTGACTTCACCACAATGTCATCTACATAAGCATGAACATTACGCCCGATTTGATCATGTAGACAGTTCTGCACACATCTCTGATAAGTCGCCTGGGCACACATAGCAGAAGGCTCCAAACAGAGTGATGAAAGCCGTCTTCTACTGGTCCTTAACAGCCATTTTGATCTGATGATAACTAGAGTAAGCATCCAAAAAGCTCAAACGTTTACAACCCGCCATAGCATCAGTGATTTGATCAATACGGGGGAGAGCAAAGGGATCAGCCGGACAAGCCTTGTTTTTGTCCGTGTAGTCCACACACATCTGCCAGGTGCCGTTCTTCTTGAGGACAAGCACCGGGTTAGCCAACCACTCCGGGTGAAAAACTTCAATGATAAACCCGGCCGCTAAGAGCCGGGCGACTTCCTCTCCAATAGCCTTCCGTCTTTCTTTGTTAAAGCACCGAAGAAACTGCCTGACCGGCTTATACTTCGGATCAATATTGAGAGAGTGCTCAATGAGTTCCCTCGGTACACCCGGCATGTCAGAAGGTTTCCATGCAAAGATGTCCCGGTTCCCACGGATGAACTCGATGAGCGCGCTTTCCTATTTGGGATCCAAATTGCTGCTGATGCTGAACTGCTTAGAAGGGTCACCCGGGGTAAAGTCAACAAGCTTTGTCTCGACAGCCGATTTAAACTTCAACGCCGGGTCGTGCTCTGTAGTTGGCTTCTTCAGGGATGTCATATCCGCTGGGTCAACATTATCTTGATAAAATTTGAGCTCTTTCGCTGCACAGGCCGACTCAGCATAAGCCGTGTCGCCTTCTTCACATTCCAAAGCCACCTTCCGACTTCCATGCACAGTGATGGTGTCCTTGTGGCCCGGCATCTTGAGGTCCAAGTAAACATAACACGACCAGGCCATGAACTTAGCATAAGCCAGCAGCCCGAACAGAGCATGATATGGGCTCCTGATTTTGACCACCTCAAACGTCAACTTCTCAGCTCTGGAGTCATATTCGTCTCCGAAGGCCACTTCCAGCTCAATCTTGCCAATTGGGTAAGCCGACTTACCAGGGACCGCCCCATGGAAAACAGTGTTGGACGTCCTTAGATTTTTATCAGTTAACCCCATGTGTCGAAAGGTCTCATAATAAAGGATATTGATGCTACTACCCCCGTCCATGAGTACCTTAGTGAACTTATATCCTCCAACCTGAGGTGCCACCACCAAGGCCAACTGCCCCGGATTATCGACTCGTGGAGGGTGATCTTCTCTGCTCCATATGATGGGTTGTTCTGACCACCTTAAATAACGAGGGATTGCCGGCTCGAGATATTGACGACCCTTTTATGAACCTTCTGGTCACGTTTGCATAGGCTAGTGGTAAACACATGATACTGCCACCATTCAACTGCTTCGGGTTGCTTTGATAGCCCGACTGCTGCTGCTGCTGCTCTCCTTGACCAGACTATTGTTGATTATAGCCTCCTTGACGTCCCTGAAAGCCGGAGCCTGAGCCGCCACCCGGGCCATGAAAACCGCCAGGCCCTGAACCGCCACCAGACCCATTATGACCATCATAGGTGTTGGAATTTTTAAACGCCTTCATGATTGCGCAATCTTTCCATAGGTGTGTGGCGGGCCGCTCCCTGGTGCCATGTCTCGGGCAGGGCTCATTGAGTAGTTGTTCAAGGGATGGGCCTGACCCACCGGATCGAGGCGGTTTACCCTTACGTCTCTGATTGTTACCCTGCGCATTGGCGTTGGCCACAAACTCCGGGTGACCGTCCGCCTTACGATTATTGCCGCCTTGATTCGCCGGGTTATGCTGTTGACCCTTTCCATTGCCGTTATTCTTTCCCTTCCCGGTCTTCTCATCGTCAGACGCAGGATCCTTGGTACTATCAGAATCGGCATACTTAACTAAAGCCAGCATCAGCGTACCCATATCCTTGCAGTCACGCTTAAGGCGCCCCAGTTTCTGCCTCAGCGGCTCAAAGCTGCAATTCTTCTGCAACATAAGGACTGCAAAGTCAGCATCCATCTTGTCAGATGAGTGAATTATCTCCTTGACCCGGCGTACCAAATGGGTGGTGGGTTTGCCCTCTCCCTGCTTACAATTCGTCAAGTCCACAATCGACATAGATTGCTTACAGGTGTCCTTGATGTTCTGGATGAACCGGGCCTTTAACTCTTCCCATGAACCAATGGAATTGGGTGGCAAACTCTTTAACCAAGACCGGGCTGTTCCATCTAACATCATGGTGAAATATTTAGCCATCACCGTGTCACTGACTTCCAACAGCTCCATGGCCATCTCATAACTCTCGATCCATGCTCTGGGCTGTAAGTCGGCCGTGTAATTCGGCACCTTTTGAGGTCCCTTGAAGTCCTTGGGTAGACGTACATTGCGCAAAGCCGGTACCAAACAAGGAACACCACCGGTTCTAGTGGCTACTCCTGCCTCAACAGAAGTCATTGGATACTCCGGGGTGTCCTGATAAGCCGCATGTTGAGCCGCTGCCTAAGCTGCCCGTTCGTTCTCCTGACGTATTCGGTCTTGCACCGGGTGATAGCCACCAGGCTGGTTATGGCGTTGGGCATTGCTTGACAAAGCTTCAGACTCCATGTGCCTGCTGTAACTCGGGCTCCGGTTCTGGCAAGGCGGCGCTAACCAAGGCGGGGGAGTTGAATGAATTCTGTCCCGGCTATAAGAATAGGTCTCCTGCTGAGCTAAGGCCGTCTGAAGAAGTTCTCTGACTCTCCGGGTCTCCACTGTCGCCGGGTAATCACCGTCCATGGGAAGAGCCGCCAAACGTGTTGAAGCTGCAATTAAGTTCTCCATGGGGTTGGAAAAGTGACCTGGTGGAATCGGCACATAAACGCGGTGGTGGCATGCTCACGTGAGGTGGTGCCATCTCCCGAGGCTGAGTCGGCCCTCCTGTTCCGGCTGTCATGAGCTGATTGGCCTCTGGCGGGTTACTTGGGCAGGCTCCGGGTGTAGCAAAAAGAACCTGAGGACCATAATTCGAAGATAAACGGGACTGGGTTTTCTGATGTCTCCTCCTCATTACCTCATTGGATGCGTTTAAGCTGATCGTGAGCTGGTAAGCTTCTGACTGCAAGTGTTGTGCCCGGGCATCGAGAGCCACCCTCTCTCTAGCTAGTCTAGTATCCTCAGCTACCAAGGCCTCCTTGGCCTGAGCTATCTCCTCACGCACCTGTGCTACCTCTGCGTCATGCTCATATTTGTCTGCAGGAATAACCGTGGCGGTTAACAGGGTCGTAAGCTTGTCCATGAGGTCTATCAGCACCGGAGCCGGTGGGCGCACGGGGCCGCCCGCCCCAGCTGCTCCTAACTCGGACGTTACAGCTGCAGCAGCTGTAGAGTTTGAGCCGGGCTGAGTCCCAGCCATGAAAACTCTGGCCCATCTTGGCGGCTCACATGGGTCCGGAATAATTATGCCATCAGAACAGCCCGCGAGCACGCCGTCTTGCACTTGGTACAACAAATCTGTTGAACCGGTGGATGAATCACCGTGTGAGAGGACGGCCGTCTCACCCCTATCTTCAGATCCTTCAGAAAGTTCCTCTCCGTGGATGCAGCCCACGAAGGAATGCCTCATGACCGGTTGAGTCTGGGTCTTCCTCTCATGCTGAGCCGTCTCGACGAGGTCGGTGCAGTTGTCCGGCTCAGGGCCCGGCTCACCGATCCGGCCGATGAAGACGTGGATTCTGCCGAAGGGGACCCGATATCCGTACTCAATTGAGCCGGCGTAAGGAGCACAGCCTTCGTCCTCGATGTAGATCTTGCCGCGACGACTCTTGGTCATCCAGCCCACTACGTATCCCTTGAGCCCTTCGAAGTTGCCCTTCAAGAACTCAAATCAGCTGTGCGCTGGCCCCATGGTGGGTGCCAACTGTCGTGGAATTGTCACGTCAGATGTCCTCGTGAAAGGACTAAGTTGTGGAGCCATCGCAACTAGGAATCTTGAAGGGGTTAAATCAGGACAAAGGACACGGGAGAGTATATACTAGTTCGGCCCCTTACGGTGAAGGTAAGGCCTATGTCTAGTTGGGTTTGGTATTGATGTTTCGATGACCAGGGAGCGAGATACGCTATGCCCGGCTCTCGATGAGTTGTTTCTTGCCCTAAGCCGCCAGTAGGTCGTCCCCTTATATACACGGGTTGACGCCCTGTGGCCTACAGAGTCCCGGCCGTCTTATAAATAGTGTCCGGCTTGGTGACTAGCTAAATCTACCTTATGATACAAGTCATGCCATCATGGCGGTTTACTACAACGGGCCTTAAGTCGCGTGTAGGCCTTAAGCCCTTTATTGAATCGTTATCTTCATGCTTGGTCTTGGGCTTCTCTCTGACGAGTCTTCTTTGTGTAACCCGGCCCCTCCTGGGCGGCTTACACAAATAGTTATATCCCCAACAGAGGGCATCTTATTAAAATTACCATAAGAATTATTTTAGAAATTTCTATAATTATTAGAGGAATTACTAGGGAACGGTCTAGAATTAAAGTTTCCTCTGTAAGCACTGTTTCCAAAACTATTCCTACCAACAAAATTCACATCCATATATTCATTATTATTCTCAATCAAAGTGGACAAAGGCATATCATTGGGATCAAGAGGAGTATTTTTAGTAGCAAACAACTTCATCAGTTCATCCATCTTTCCACTCAAAACATTGATTTCTTCTATAGCATGCACTTTTTTACTAGAAGATCTTTTGGTGTGCCATTGAGAATAATTAGCCATTATATTATCAAGAAGTTTTGTAGCATCTCCTAACGTGATTTCCATAAACGTGCCTTCTGCGGCCGAATCTAAAAGATTTCTAGAAGCAAAGTTCAAACCAGCATAAAATTTTTGTATGATCATCCATAAATTCAAACCATTATCAAGTTTTTTAAAATTGATAATATCGTTCCTAAGAGTGATAATCTTTAGAGATAAAAGCATCTTTGCACTTGTTCCAAAGAATCAATACTATTTTTAGGGAAAGACGAAAACCAAATTTTAGCACGATCTCTAAGCGAAAATGGAAATAACTTAAATTTAACAATATCATTATCTGTATCTTTCTTCTTTTGCATATCACACAAATCAACAAAGTTGTTTAGATGAGTAGCGGCATTTTCACTAGGAAGGCCAGCCAATTGATCTTTCATAACAAGATTCAGCAAAGCAGTATCGATTTCACAAGACTCGACATCATTAAGAGGAGCAATCGAAGTACTAAGGAAATCATTATTATTGGTATTGCAGAAATCACACAATTTGGTATTATCTTGCGCCATGGCAACAAGTAATCCAACAAGCAAACAGAAAAGGCAAGCGAAAAAGAGAGGAGAAGATTGGGAAAGAGAGGGCAAATAAAATGGCAAGAGTGAAGTGGGGGAGAGGAAAACGAGAGGAAAATGGCAAATAATGTAAATGCGAGGGAGATGCGTTTGTGATGGGTACTTGGTATGTCTTGACTTGAGAGAAGACCTCCTCGGCAACGGCGCCAAAAATCCTTCTTGCTACGTCTTGAGCTTGCATTGGTTTTCCTTGAAAAGGAAAGGGTGATGCAGCAATAGTAGCGTAAGTATTTCCCTCAGTTTTTGAGAACCAAGGTATCAATCCAGTAGGAGGCTCCTCAAAAGTCCCATGCACCTACACAAACAAACAAAGAACTCGCAACCAACGCAATAAAGTGGTTGTCAATCCCTTCACGGCCACTTGCGGAAGTGAGATCTGATAGAGATAGTATGATAAGATAAATATATTTTTGGTATTTTGTAATATAGATGCAAAAATTAAAGATGCAAATAAAAGTAGAGTGAAAGCTTATATGAAAAAATATAGACCCGGGGACCATAGGTTTCGCTAGTGGCTTCTCTCAAGATAGCATAAGTATTACGGTGGGTGAACAAATTACTGTTGAGCAATTGATAGAAAAGCGAATAATTATGAGATTAACTAGGCATGATCATGTATATAGGCATCACGTCCATGACAAGTAGACCGACTCCTGCCTACATCTACTACTATTACTCCACACATCGACCGCTATCCAGCATGCATCTAGAGTATTAAGTTCATAAGAACAGAGTAATGGTTAAGAAAGATGACATGATGTAGAGGGATAAACTCAAGCAGTATGATATAAACCCCATCTTTTTATCCTCGATGGTAACAATACAATACGTGCCTTGCAACCCTTTCTGTCACTTGGTAAGGACACCGCAAGATTGAACCCAAAGCTAAGCACTTCTCCCATGGCATGAAATATCAATCTAGTAGGCCAAACCAAACTGATAATTCGAAGAGACTTGCAAAGATAACTCAATCATACATAAAAGTATTCAGAGAAGATTCAAATATTTTTCATAGATAAACTTGATCATAAACCCACAATTCATTGGATCTCAACAAACACACCGCAAAAAGAGTTTACATCGAATAGATCTCCACAAGAGAGGGGGAGAACATTGTATTGAGATCCAAAAAGAGAGAAGAAGCCATCTAGCTAATAACTATGGACCCGAAGGTCTATAGTAAATTACTCACAACTCATCGGAGGGGCTATGGTGTTGATGTAGAAGCCCTACGTGGTCGATTCCCCCTCCGGCGGAGCGCCGACGAAGGGTCCAAGATGGGATCTCGCTGATACAGAAGGTTAAGGCGGTGGAAGTGTTTTTTCGTTGGCTCTCTGGATGTTTTCGGGGTACGTAGGTATATATAGGAGAAAGAAATATGTCGGTGGCCACCTAAGGGGCCCAGGAGACAAGGGGCGTGCCCAGGAGGAGTGGGCGCGCCCTGCTATCGCCTGGCCGCCTCGTTTGCTGCTTTACTTGCACTTCAAGTTCTCCGGATCACGTTCGTTCCAAAAATCACGCTCCCGAAGGTTTCATTCCGTTTGGACTCCGTTTGATATTCCTTTTCTTTGAAATACTGAAATAGGCAAAAAAAAAAGCAATACGGGCTGGCCCTCCAGTTAATTGGTTAGTCCCAAAAATGATATAAATGTGTAAAATAAAGCCCATAGACAGCTAAAAATAAGTCCCAAAAATAAAGCATGGAACAATAAAAATTATAGATACATTGGAGACGAATCACAGCTTCACAAGCCGCAATGTATTCATCTTCTGTGGTAGAATCAGCCACCATATCTTGCTTGGAACTCATCCAGCTCACTGCTCCTCCGTTCATGACATACACGAATCCGGACCGTGATTGACAATCATCTCTGTAGGTTTGGAAACTAGCATCGGCGTAACCCCTTCCGACAAGCTCTTCCTCACCTCCATAAAATAGGAACATCTCTTTAGTACTTTTCAGGTACTTCAAAATAGTCTTTACCGCTGAGGGAGTCCTATATTAAGAGGTCCTCGGATAGCGGGACTATATGCGAAGGCCAGAATGTTGGACTATGAACATACAATATAGAAGACTTCGTCCCATGTCTGGATAGGACTCTCCTTTGCGTGGAAGGCAAGCTCGATGGTTAAGATATGAAGATTCCTTTCTCCGTAACCGACTCTGTGTAACCCTAGCCCCCTCCGGTGTCTATATAAACCGGAGGGTTTAGTCCGTAGAACAACAATCACAACCATAGTCTAGCTTCTAGGGTTTACTTGTACGAACTCGTGGTAGATCAAATCTTGTAATACTCATATCATCAAGATCAATCAAGCAGGAAGTAGGGTATTACCTCTATCGAGAGGGCCCTAACCTTGGTGAACATTGTGTCCCCCGCCTCCTGTTGCCATTGGCCTTAGATGCACAGTTTGGGACCCGCTACCTGAGATCCGCCGGTTTTGACACCGTCATTGGTGCTTTTAGTGAGAGTTCCACTGTGTCGTCACCGTAAGGCTTGATGGCTCCTTCGATCATCAACAACGCAGTCCAGGGTGAAAAGTTTCTCCCTGGACAGATCTTCGTATTCGGCAGCTTCGCACTGCGGGCCAACTCACTTGGCCATCTGGAGCAGATCGACAGCTACGCCCCTGGCCATCAGGTTAGGTTTGGAAGCTTGAACTGCACCGCCGACATCCGCGGAGACTTGATCTTCGACGGATTCGAGCCTATGCCGGCTGCGCCCCGCCACCACGATGAACGTGACCTAAATTTTTCATCTGATGGTGTGCGGGCGATTGCACCTTTAACCGCATTGGCCCTCGATTTAGAGCAGAGCGTGCCATCCGAGGGCGGGAGGTTCAACCCCGCTATGGAAGACGCGGACTCAATGGCGCTAGAGCCGAGCACAGAGCTGACCTCCAATGAGGCCTGTGTCATCGGAACCTCGGACTCGTCTCCGACCATAGGCTTCGAACCACGTGTATCCGCACCCATCGAATCTGACCGGGTGTCGATCTTAGAGTTCAGCTCCGCAGACATCTTCCAACACTCACCCTTGGGCGACATGTTAAACTCATTAAAATCTCTCTCCTTGTCAGGGGATTCTTGGCTGAACTATGTCCTGCTTGAATGGGAAGCAGACGACGAAGAGTTTCATTGCCCACCCACCACCCACTTGATAGCCACTATCGACGATTTAACCGACATGCTCGATTTCGACTACGAAGACATTCCCGGTATGGACGACGATGCCGGAGAAGAACAGGAATCACCGCCCATAGGGCGCTGGACAGCCACCTCCTCTTACGATATATACATGGTGGATACACCCAAAGGAGACAATGGCAATGATATAAAAGATCTAGTGGAGGATAGACTTCCTGAGAAGCAGTCTAAGCACCGACATCAGCGGCGCTGCTCTAAATCACGCCATGGTAAAAATAGCGATACCGGCACAAGAGAGAATACCACTCCGGACGTGGCTGAAGACAATGAAGACCCCAACAAGCCAAGTTTTGGACAGGCTGAATGGGAAGATGGGCGAGCCAGCCCCGACGAACAGGCCGTGAACGAAGACTCGGAGGACAGCAACTACATGCCTCTCTCCGATGACAAGGTGAGCCTCGGCGATGAAGAATTTATCGTGCCAGAGGATCTCGTCGAGTAGGAGCGCTTTATGCGCCGCCTTATAGCCACGGCAAGAATCCTGAAGAAGAAGCAGCAGCAGCTTCAAGCTGATCAAGATCTGCTCACAGATAGATGGACTGAGGTCCTGGTGGCCGAGGAATACGTACTCGAGCGCCCAACCAAAAGTTACCCGAAACGCAACTTGCTACCTCAATTCGATGACGAGGTGATGGAGCCAGCACTACCAGCGTATGACAGACCACCACGTGGCCGAGGTAAAACAGCAATTCAGCACGAGCACCAGCCAGCACTGCCTCCCCGAACAAATACAAACACAACAGCTCGGGGATACACACATGACCTGCGGTACAATTTGGAAAATAGAGCAGGACAAACTAGATCGATCTACGGATCATGGGGGTATGCCCCAATGTGCAACGACGGCCACCAAGACAGATATAAAAAGCACAAACCTGTCCGGGCCGAATACCACAGACCGGCTCCATCCGAGCTACGTCCGGACATAGCCCAACAGAGAGGTGCCGCATACCCCCTCTGCTTCACTGATGAAGTAATGGAACATGAATTCCCAGAAGGGTTTAAACCCGTAAACATTGAATCATACGATGGAACAACAAATCCCGCGGTATGGATTGAGGACTTCTGCCACGACCGGTTTTCCGGGTATAAATTTCCAGAAAAGACCGTCGTGCTCATCAGCCCCAGGATTACTGTTAGCTGATGAGGCTCCAACTTGATACAGAAATTCGAAGCAAAATACAAAAATATGTAGTACAAGACCATTCTGGCCTGTGAGTACAACAAATGGTTTCTAGTGGTTGATGGCGGAAGCGGTTGTGAAACATCAGTGTCTATGGGACTCCATTTCCCACAGGAACAGCTGACTAGGTTAACTCCTACCTTCGCGAGGCTGCTATCTCCATTGCTTAGGTTCCGGGGCTGTCATCGCGTCGCTCCTCTCCGAGCAAAAAAAATCTGGCCAAGACAATAGCCAGGGACAAGCCAGTGAGTACTTTGAATGTACTCGCAAACATTATGAACACAGGTATAATATAACAATGATGTGCTGAAAATATTTTATGCTCATGACATCCGTCACAAAATATAAATGAAACTCTGATGCGTGCAAGCAAGTTGTTTATAAATATGCAATAACATAGAAGTACTAAAATTTATGAAATAAATAACAAGCAATGCCACAGTCGGGTGTCTGTGCGACACCACATAAAGGGCTTTAAAAGAAATGCCACAGTCGGGCGTCTGAGCGACACCACATAAAGGGCTTTAAGAAAAATGCCACAGTCGGGCGTCTGAGCGACACCACAGAAAGGGCTTTAAGAAAAATGCCACAGTCGGGCGTCTGAGCGACACCACATAAAGGGCTTTAAAAGAAATGCCACAGTCGGGCGTCTGAGCGACGTCACAAAAAGGGCTTTAAAAGAAATGCCACAGTCGGGCGTCGGGGCGACACCACATAAAGGGCTTTAAAAGAAATGCCACAGTCGGGTGTCTGAGCGACACCACATAAAGGGCTTTAAAATAAACAATCATAGTGAATATCCCGGAGGTAGGACCGTCCTAGAGATACTCGATAATGACAATAATATCACGGGTTAGTCAACAATAATAATAATCATAATTATCACAAGTCACCAGTAGTAGTTCCAGTTCTGGTTAACAGTTTCACCTCCGAAGACCGACACTCAGACCGACACTTGACCCATCCCAGACTGTAATCCTTAACCATGGACACGGCTATTCGAATAGGTTTAAACTCTGCAGAGGGTGTACTCTTTACCCACGAGTAACGGATTCCTTTAGTCCATCAAGACTAATTCCGTCTACGGCCTTTTAATTGAAAACACACCTAACTTGCACACACCAGCTTAACTCACATGTGTCTGGAATCACCCACGACACCTGTTAAGCAAACTCTAAGTGGGGAGGCTACAACCTCGCGTAGCATGGGATCAAATTTATATCGCGCGCTCTAAGGGGTGGCCTCCCCTCTCGGTCTCAACTGGAAACACCCATGCCCCCGGACCAGGTGGCATGCCGACCGGCTACAACCGATATCTTCCACCATGGCCTCTCTGTACGGTGTGTGCTAGAAAGAGGTTGACAACTTACTGAACCGTACTCTACTTGCTGTAGAGACGAGTGGTAGTACGAAACAAGTATGGGGGTTACTGGCACAAGACTCGATCTATGGTCGACTCAGGAGGTTTAAGTATTCCCTGCATGATTAGCATGACAAAAGTATTTCATCCAACAGAGTCACCGCTCATATCACCTTACCATGCCATACCAGCCATAACCGTCCCAACAGAGACCGGCGACAAACTCATGCCTACCCAAGGCTGAGGTTTTCCCGGGTTTCTGCCGGTATGCATGCAAGGCACATGAGGGTGATTATCATCACAAGTGTCTTCATTTCCAACAGCATGGAAATCATTAATATGCACTCATGCATATGATCATATGACATGAAATAATAGGTCCTTCGAAATGCGGTGGTGTTATAAATGTATCAAAGATCACACCTATATATTATGCCGGGATTCAGAATGCTTGCCTTCAATGTGGGGAAAGGCAGGGATGCACTCCAAAACTTGAAACTTTTCTCCTCTCTTCAAAAATCCTATTTTAGCAATATAAAAGAATTAACACACAAAATAAAAACAGCACCAAAAGTTGTTCTGAAATTTTTTCAAATAAATATTAAAATAAACTAGATGAAATTTGAGAGAGGTAGGAAAAAGAATCATTTCATTTGGAGTTATATTTAAAAAGTTATAGGCAGTCAAAGATTTGGTCAAAATCTGTTTTTAATAAAAAGAGAAAAAGAAAACGATTCAGAGAGGAATACGTTTTCGGAGCGGCGGAAACGTACTGGGCGGATTACGCCTTCACTTAATCCCACGTGGACAGGCACGGGGTCGCTGACAGTGGGTCCAGGGGGCCCACTAGTCAGGTTTGACTAGTCTATCTCCCTCTCCTTCCTCTGTCCCGAGCGGAGGCGGAGCTCCGGCGATCGTCGCCGGCGACTGGTGGCTCCTCGCGGGGCCCCGAGGGCGGGGATGGATCCGCCATGCAAGGGCGATCCTTCCGGTGGTCGCAGGGTAGCTGGAGGTGGAGGGAGCTGCCGGTGGCGAGCTCCGCGGCGGAGGAAGTCTTCGGTGGTGAAGTGACTTTGTGGCGGCGAGGGCTCCCGATCAAAATCAAGTAGGGGGTTGGGTTCTTGGAAGGAAGGAGGTGTTCTTGGCGAAGAGAACGGAGAGGGGGAGGTACTGGAGGTGCCGTATTGGCCGAGGCGGTGGCGGCAGCAGGAGTTGCCGGAGATGAGGAAGGAGGCCTCCCCGGGTCGAATGCGAGGCAGGGGAGCGCCATGGGGGTAGCATAGGGTCGCCTGCGTGCTTGGGGAAGCTCGGGGGGTCCATTTATAGGCGTGGCAAGGCGGTTCCGTGGCGGCCGTGGATAAGCTCTCCGGCGAACCGCCTCTCTGTAGCTAGGGCGACGTGGCGGCGACGAATGCTAGCGGACACCCGTGTGGATGAGCTCGCGCTGTTCCAGGGGCCAGGTGGCGAGCGGAGGAGGCTTGGGCGGCGCTGAACGGAGCAGGGGCTGTCGGCGGCGGTGGCGGCTAGCTGTTGGCGTGCCGGGGCGTGGCGAGGGGCGGCTTGGCGTGTTGCGGTGAGGCGGGGAGTGCGTGGCGTGGTGCTGCAGAGCGGGCCAAAACCGTGGGGGCCAGCGTGTCGGCTCGGCGCGCGTGCGTGCCAAACGCACGCTCTGCTCGCGCTCCGGGCGTGCACGGGACGTGCTCGGCGAAATGCCATTGCACTCCAGAGCGCTTGGTTGGAGCTGGGAGTTGGCAGGGTGGGGTTATAATCTAAGGCAAAGCTATTTGACATGCTGGTTTGGCCAGGGGATCAAGTCCACAGTGCAAACAAGGACTCATGTCAAAACTGATCATGCCCGAAAGGTGTTTGACAAAATGCTAAGGGTACTTAGGCAGGTCTTGGAGTGGCCAAAAACTCCAGATGGTGGTCTCTTTAGATGCAAGAGAGAGTGGTAGGGTTAGTTTGGCAAAAGGAGGAACTTGTTAGTGCAAGTTTTACAAAACTTGAATTCTGGACAGGAAATAAATGACATTATTTCATGAACCAAAATTAATCCACTGGGTGCATGCTCCTGGATTTAAGGGTTTGGTAGGGCTGTCTACAAGTAGCAAAAGGAATCATGGAAAAAGGAGCCACTAAAAATGTGGTTGCTGTACAAACCATCATGTTGGACCAGAATGAAAGAGAGGTTGATTCACTCAAAAATTTCAAAGAACAGCACTAGGTTTTTGCATAAAGTTGAATCATATGCTACTACCAACATCCCATAATTTTGGTGGAGGCTAGAAAGAATTATATAAAAGGGTTGTAGTGAAAATTGCACTCTGGACCAGAGAAGGAAAAATTGATGCAGAGCTCAAATTATTACATAAATAAAAGATATTTTTGTATAAAGGTGATTTAAAAACATCACATGATATCTCCAATTTTTGGTTAGAGATTTAGGTGAATTTATCAAATGGTTGTAGTTCAAATATGGCCATATAACCTTGAAATACCATTTTTCAAGAAAATAAAGATCAAGCAATTTAATTAGTTAATTAGTTATACTGATAAAAGAAAAGTTTTTCTTGAGAGGTTAAATAAGTCCAATGACATGTTTGAAAAGTTTTCACTTAGGGAAAAACTCATCATAACAGGGAAGGAAATGATTAAAAATCAAAATGGAGCTCAGAAATTCAAAGTTTTAATTCCTGGTAAAAAAAATTTAATTCATTAAAACAAGGCCAAATTTTTGGGGTGTCACAACTTCCTTCTCCATATACATATGGCCCGCAGCGACGACCTCCATGCCATCAAGTATCTCCCGCTAAAACTCAAGGGACCAGCTAGGCACTGGTTGAACAGTCTGCCCGTAAACTCTATTGGCACTTGGTAGAACGTGGAAGACGCATTCCTTGACAACTTCCAGGGAACTTATGTCCGACCTCCGGATGCCGATGACTTAAGTCATATAATCCAACAGCCCGGAGAGTCAGCCAGGAAATTCTGGACTCGGTTCTTAACTAAAAAGAACCAAATCGTTGACTGTCCGGATGCCGAAGCCCTAGCGGCCTTTAAGCATAACATCTGCAATGAGTGGCTCGCCCGACACCTCGGCCAAGAGAAGCCGAAGTCCATGGCAGCCCTCATGACTCTCATGACTCGCTTTTGTGCGGGCGAGGATAGTTGGTTAGCTCGTAGCAACAACACCTCAAGTAAACCTGGCACTGCTGAAACCAGAGATAGCAACGGCAAGCCCCGACACAATAGACACAAGCGTCAAAACAATGGCGATAATGCCGAAGACACGGCTATCAATGCCGGGTTTAGTGGCTCCAAGTCCAGTAAGCAGAAAAAGCCAGTCTGGGCCGCATACTTGATCGTCCATGTCAAATTCACGGCACCGCCCATAAACCAACCAATCACACCAACAGAGAATGTTGGATCCTTAAGCAAGTCGACAAGTTAAATGCTAAAAACAAGGAAAAGGGATCGCCAAGTGACGACGAGGAGGAACCCCGGCCGCCGAACATAGGGGGACAGAAGAATTTCCCCCCCCCCCAAGTGAAAACGGTAAATATGATATATGCTACCCATATCCCCAAAAGGGAGCGGAAGCGCGCACTAAGGGACGTCTACGCGATGGAGCCAGTCGCCCCAAAATACAACATGTGGTCCTCCTTTTCGATCACCTTCGATCGAAGGGACCATCCGACCAGTATCTGTCATAGCGGTTCAGCCGCACTGGTGCTTGACCCTATCATTGACGGATTCCACCTCACACGTGTCCTCATGGACGGTGGTAGCAGCCTGAACCTGCTTTATCAGGATATAGTGCACAAAATGGTTATTGATCCCTCCAGGATCAAACCCACCAAAAACCACCTTTAAAGGTGTCCTACCAGGTGTAGAGACCCGCTACACAGGCTCAATCACACTGGAAGTGGTCTTCGGATCCCCGGATAACTTCCGAAGCGAAGAGCTACTCTTTGATATCGTCTCCTTCCGCAGTGGTTATCACGCACTGCTCGGACGAACCGCTTTTGCCCGTTTCAATGCAGTGCCGCACTACGCCTACCTTAAGCTCAAGATGCCTGGACCTTTGGTGTTATAACAGTTAATGGAAATACAGAGCGCTCCCTCTGTACTAAGGAGCACACCGCAGCCCTTGCAGCAGAATTACAGAATAGCCTCCTTAGGACACCGTTAAGCGAGTCCGTGCTAATCTGCAACAGGACCATCCAGCTCGTCTAGAGCTCAGCTAGCAATAAGGCCTTCGTCCCAGCCCCAATAAAGCGGCAAAATTCGTACCGCGTACACAACCACACACTTAAAATACCATTGGCATGGATGGAGGCACAGCTAGACTGTGGCCCACAATGCAGGTCAACCGCTCCTGATCTGCATACCTTCACTTTTTTTCTTTCTTTCAGGGTTTTTCGCCTTTTAAGGCCTTTTCTGATAAACCTGCTCATCAGACCCGTAGCGTGACGGATACGCCAAGAAAGCTAGGGGCTCGGATGTACAACGGAATACCCAGGTGGTCTTTGCTAATGATCATCATACCTGTATTACATACCCGCACACAGCTCGCTCTTGGTCGTGGCATGTTAAATTGCCTTATTTGCTTATTGCACTACTTTGTAAAGATACGCCTTGACGTATCAATCAACTTACAATGAAAAATAATCTGCAGCGTTTGCCCATTACTTAAATTTTTCCTTGTACATTTATTTTCAATTGCACCCACACATTCTGGTACGCCTTAATTCGCCAGGGGCTTCATTGTACCCCATAACACGGCAAGAAAGTCCGAACACTTTTACAGTATAGTTCGGCACCCGGAACTTATAGCATTATATGCATCAGCTCTGAATCATGATTTTAGTCAATAGTTGGGTTGCCTGGCTCCTGTGCTTGCTACCCTACGTTCCTCTATATCGTCTAGGGTAGTAAAGGGAGAACTACTGCGATTGTGTCCCAGTTCTTCCAGACGAGCGCCTCAGAAGAGAAAGCCGAAAACTGACTGTCATGATGCGGTGAGAACTGGTCAGATGTTCCAGAGGTTTTCAAATTGCTAGAGATTTTTTCCGCTTTATGCGAGGAATTGGTTTTTCATCCGATTAGGCGTGCATAGCGCCCCAACTTCGGCCTTCTGAATACCAGGAGCTACGCCAAAATTTAAAATTATAGAACTCCTATGGCTAAGTGAGGGTGATAATGCCATATAGTCCGATTGCCTTGTTCGTTGCGCTAAACACCTCCTTAAAGGACCAAACATTTGGATAAAGAGTGTTTTGATTTATCCCAAACACCCTCGTACTAGCTATGTGGGGGCAGAAGCCGACGACTGGACAACTCTGAGATTTTATAAACGGCCGCACAAGAGGTAAAATTTTAAATAACAAGCATTGTATTACACAAAGACCTTGTTTAGTATTACATGACAGTATACAAGAATGCTTTCAAGGGAAAATGATATCCTTAGAGCATTGCTCCGCCACAAGGCGAGATCCCTTCATGACACTGTCATAGTACATCTCGGGCTTACGATGCTCCTTGCCCTCGGGCGGACCCTCGGTCATCAACTTTGTGGAATCCATCTTCGCCCAGTGCATCTTGGCACGGGCAAAAGCCATCCACGCACCTTCAATGCAGACCGACCGCTTGATAGCAGCAAGCTAAGGGCAGGTAGCGACCAGCCGCTTCACGAGTCCGAAGTAGCTACTAGGCATGGGCTCGGCAGGCCATAACCGGATTATTAGGTCCTTCATGGCCAGTTCAGCCGCCTTGTGTAGCTCGACCAACTGCTTTAGCTGGTCGCTGAGGGGCGACAGATGTTCTGATCCAAGGTATTGAGACCAGAACAGCTTCTCTGTCGAGCTCCCTTCTTCGGCGCGAAAGAACTCTGCAACACTGACATGCTGCATGGCAGATCCGCAAACGCATCTGGAAAAATCGAAATTCGGGTAACTAAAAGGAAAGCTTCCCTCACACACTTGCTTTTGCATAATAAAAGCCTTACCCTCCGCGACATCCTAGGCCACCTGGATTTCCCGAAGGGTGCTCTGGGCTTCGGCTCGGGCATCTTGCGTGCACTGGCGGGCCTTGGCAAGTTCGGACTCTTGAGTCTTCAAATCACGCTCAAAGGGCTCATACTTTTGGACGGCATCCTAGAGCTCTTGCTGGACCTCGCTGACCTGGGCCTCCTGCTTCTCGCGCGTGGCGCATTCCTTAGCCGGTTTGTTCTCGGCCTTGGCCAACGCCTTCTTGAGGGCCCCTACTTCGGTCGCGGCCCCTAATAAAGTGCATGACACTTGAGTCAGTACGAACTTTTCGTCCCTCCCAAATATAAAGCACCAATTAGTGCATACCTTGGTTGTCCTCCAATTGCTTCTTCATGAGGCCGAGTTCTTCCTCGGCCCGCTCCAGATTCCGCGTCAAGTCAGAGACCTCCTGTCACGCCCAAGATGCGACCCTATCCAAAAGGAACTCGAAGGTCCCACCAAGTATAGACCCGCATATTGGAACGCTTTTGCAAGGTGGATATCATTACATCAACATTACATAATAGATGGGGATACATACATAAGGCATACAATGCCACATGAATACAACAACACAACATATACAAGATCAACATCCGACTACGGATGAAACACAAACAGAAACTCAAACAACATCCACCCTGCTAGCCCAGGCTGCTGACCTGGAACCTATCCCCTGATCGAAGAAGAAGCAGAAGATGAACACAAGCAAGCAAGCATCACTCTCGCGTCAAGATCATCGCATAACCTATACCTGCAACTGTTGTTGTAGTAATCTGTGAGCCACGAGGACTCAGCAATCCCATAACCATGGGTATCAAGACTAGCAAAGCTTAATGGGAAAGGAAGGGGTAAAGTGGTGAGGTTGTAGCAGCGGCTAAGCAAGATATGGTGGCTAACATACGCAAATGAGAGCGAGAAGAGATGTAAAGGAACGGTCGTGAAGCTAGCAATGATCAAGAGGTGATCCTGAACACCTACTTACGTCAAACATAACACAGAAACCGTGTTCACTTCCCAGACTCTGCCGAGAAGAGACGATCACGGCTACACACGCGGTTGATGCGTTTTAGTTTGGATCTGGTGTCAAGTTATCTACAACCGGACATTAACAAATTCCCATCTGCCACATAACCGCGGGCACGGCTCTCGAAAGTTTATACCCTGCAGGGGTGTCCCAACTTAGCCCATGACAAGCTCTCGCGATCAACGAAGGAATAGACCTTCTCCCAGGAAGACCCGATCAGTCTCGGAATCCCGGTTTACAAGACATTTCGACAATGGTAAAACAAGACCAGCAAAGCCGCCCGATGCACCGACAATCCCGATAGGATCTGCACATATCTCGTTCTCAGGGCAACACCGGATAAGTCAAGCTACGAGTAAAACCAGACTTCGAGTTTCCCTGAGGTGGCCCCGCAGGCTGCTTAGTTCAGACCAACATTTAGACAAGCACTGGCCCGGGGGGGGGGGGGGCTAAAATAAAGATGACCCTTGGGTTAATTACTCCCAAGGGAAAAGGTAGGTGGTGGTCAGGCAAATGGTAAAACCAAGGTTGGGCCTTGCTGGACAAGTTTTACTCAAAGCGAACTGTCAGGGGGGTCCCATAAATCACCCGACCGCGTTAGGAACGCAAAATCCAGGAACATAACACCGGTATGACGGAAACAAGGGCGGCAAGAGTGGAACAAAACACCAGGCATAAGGCCGAGCCTTCCACCCTTTACCAAGTATATAGATGCATTAATAATATAAGAGATATTGTGATATCCCAACATAAACCCTGTCCACCATGGAGAAATCTTCAACTTCACCTGCAACTAGCAACGCTATAAGAGGGCTCAGCAAAGCGGTAACATAGCCAATCAATGGTTTGCTAGGAATGGTGTCAAAGGTTAGGGGTTCATGGCAATTTGGGATGGCTTGATGAGCAAAAGATAGGTAACGCAACATAGCGATAGAACGAAGCAACTAGCGTAGCAATGATAGTAGTGACATCCAGGGTAGCGGTCATCTTGCCTGAAATCCCGCAAGGAAGAAGAACGAGTCCATGAAGAAGATGAAGCCACGAAGACGAACCACACGTAGACGAACGCATCCTCACGATCGCAACGAAACGGGAACTATCGAGAAGAAGCACACAACATAGTAAACACACCACACATAGACAAGACATTATGCACAACAAGCATGATGCATGAAAAGTCTACATGAAGCTACTCATGGCAAGAGATGATGCAAACAAGAACAGTACATCAAGGCAAGTTTAAATGAGGCCGGGAACAACATATAAAAATTCCGGTAAGTCCTCATATGCAAATTTAGAAATTGGTCCAGAACTGAATAAACCTTATGTTCAAGTTGTTTATACAGCAAGTTAAGATGCACCAAGATGATCTACACGAAATTCTAGTCAAGTTACATATAAAGTTCATTTAGTTCGGAGCTACGGCCTAGAAGATATGAGCAAAACAAGTTAATCATGGCATTAATGCAAAATGCACCAAATATCGAGCAAACACACCAAAACAAGGATGAAACATGATAATATGAAGCTACATGCAAAACAAGCAAGTTACATATCGAGCACACTCAAAACGGAGCAACGGTGCAACACATGCACTCTATACAAGTCATAGCAACAATCTGTCCATAACAGCAACTAGGCATCTTACAGGCATCAAAACAATATGCTACAGCACCCCAACATAATAACAAAAGGCATGGGAATGAAGTACAGGTAAAGCACTATAAAACATGAACACTGAGCTACCTCCATAAAGGATTAGAACATGCTTAAAAGCACATGGTAAGATTGCAAATAATAACAGTTTCAGGCTTGGCAGAAAATAACATCAGGTTGCAATGTTTAGAGCTATCAAACAACATGTTACAGGAACTTATCATGGCAGAAAAAGGCATGGCATGAATCTACTAGAAGCATAGATCAAGAGTCCCTTACTGACCATAAGCCAAAAGGGCACAGAAAATATGATGGCACCCATGTAAACATGGCAAGTTATATTACAGATTCATACATGGCAGGAACAACAATAAGTAGGCATGTTGGTGAGCTTAAACCACTCAGCACAGAGCAATACATGGCATGGCAAAGTAACCAACAGTAAGAAGACATGTTTATGAAGCTAAGCATGGCAAGAGCAAGGTCATAGGGTGCATGGATCACTAGCAAAACACATGGGAACTAGTGAACTTAATGTTAACAGGCTGACAGCAACATTTTCATGCAATTTTGGAGCAAGATAACAACATGTTCCAGCAGGCTATAATTGCAACCAAGGGCATGAATGGATAGAGCAAGACAGGTAGATCAAAACATGTTTATAGAACATCTCCAGATTATGCATAGAATGATTAGTAGCAACATGCTAACATAGCAACAAAATATAACAGAATCTGTCAGGAAAACAGCAACAGCAACTACCCTACTTAACAAGCTTGATACACTCAGCACACAACTCACAAAAATACATGGTTAACACCCCTGGAAAGATGGCATGGCATAGATCAAAATACATGTGGACATCAACCTCATAGGATGCACACCTCAATCATGGCAAAAATGACAAATGAGCAAGTTATAACAGTTTCAGCAGGTTAACATCAACATGCACTCTTCCAACAGCATTTCGGGCATCAAGATGAACTCAAATGAAAATGATGCAATGGAATGAAATAAAGTACTCGTCGAGGCGAACAATTTGACATATTACACGCACGAAACGGAGCTATGGATGCAGAGATACAACATGATGAACATGACATGATTATGCAAATATTTCGGGACTTGGTGGAATTTCAACCTCGGGTAAAAGTCAACCGCGGCGAGGACATCGTCGGAATCTCACCGGAGAGGAGGGGGCTGGCCGGAGATGGGCGGGTCCAGGCCGGATCTCGCCGGATCCAGCCGGCCGAAGCGGCACGGCGGCGGCGTGGGGTCGGCGTCGGGGGCACACGCGCGCGGGCGGCGTCGAGCGGTGCGGGCCACGGGGGCCCGGCGGTGGAGGGCGCGGCGCTGGCAGGAGGCGCGGCGAGGAGGGTTCCGCGGCGCGGGGGCAGCGCCCGCAGTCAACGGCGGCGCGGCGGAGTCCGGCCGGCGCCGAGTGGCCAGCGCGGGCGGCGCGGGGCGCGCGGGGCCGCGGCGGCGGCCCAAATCTGGCCCAGGGCGGGCCGGCCTCTGGCCCCGGCGGGCCGCGGGCGGCGGAGGAGAGAGAGGGCGCGGGCGAGGGTGACGTGGCGGCGGCTGATAGGTGGAGGGAGGCGGCGGCGCTGACGTGGCGAGGCAGGATTGGCCGGGGTGAGGTGGAAGATGGACATGTCCGGCCGGAGTGGACATGTCCGGCGCGCGAGAGGAGCGGGGCTAGGGTTTGGACTGCGGGAATTTCGGGGGAGGCCACATATTTATAGGTAGAGGGAGCTAGGAGAGTCCAAATGAGGAGCGGTTTTCGGCCACGCGATCGTGATCGAACGACCGAGAGCATGGAGGGGAGTTTGGTGGGTTTTGGGCCACTTTGGAAGGGGTGTTGGGCTGCACACAAAAGAGGCCTTTGCGTTTACCCGGTTAACCATTGGAGTATCAAACGACCTCCAAATGGCACGAAACTTGACAGGCGGTCTACCGGTGCTATACCAAGGCCGCTTGGCAAACCTCGGGCCATTCCGAGAAAGTTTAACACCTGCACAAGAGAAGAGGTCAAAAGGGACCGCCGGATGACATAGGAGTGCCGGATTGCAAAACGGACAACGGGGAAAAGGCTCGGATGCAAGAGACGAACACAAATGCAAAATGAGATGCACATGATGACATGATATGAAATGCAGATGATGACATGGCAAAATGCAACACGCAAGCAACAGACATGGCAACGATGGCGAATAACTGGCGGACACCTGGCGCAACGAATCCGGGGCATTACACCTCCGAATTATGAGCGACAGCGGCTAGCAGCAACGCCTGCTTATTCACACAGACATTTTATGTTAGACTCCTTCGAAAAGTATTTTGATCCTCTGTTTGGTTCTTCTTTCTAAACACCGAACAGAGCATCAGGGGCTACTGTCTACAAGGTGATATTCTTTTACAACTATATTACTTACCTCAAAGCCTGTTAGAAGGCTAATGCAGGTTTCGGTCATTCCGCTTTTGGCGGATTGGACTTTCTCAATAAACGTACTCATAAGAGTATGGTGTGCTTCCATAATGGAAGCGCCTTCTAGCGCTTCCTGCATTCTGTACGGTGCCTCTAGATGGACAGAGGTCACCAATGCAGGCAGCTTGCCCTCCTCTTTCAGGAGAGGCTGCCTGCCCGAATCCGGAGCCACTTGGGTCTCCGGAGCTATATCCGGCTGAGGGCCGAACTGGACTCGGCCCTCATCGTCAGGATCTATTGGGTTTTGCCCCCCATGTTCCCGGCAACCGGACTCTTTCCTCCGGCATCACTGGAACGGCGTACCCTTGGCCCAGTATCCTTCGGGACAACACCTCGGTGTTGTCCGCGGCCTTATGGGAGGTGGCCATTGGAAGGGAATCGCTGTTCATCGCTGACGGATCCAACGAACCCTTCAAAGATGAGGAGAGTTCAATGTTGGATTGGGCCGGTGAAAGCACAAGTGCTCCCTAGGTGGTTTTGGTAATTAATGTCAACATATCTCTTGCTGGACTAACACTTTTATCTAGTATGTTTCAGATAAGTTCAACAATGGAGTGGCATGGACTAAAGGACGTGGGAACTCCTTCAAGATGCTAAGGACAAAGGATTGGCTCAAGCTTCAAGATCAAGACTCTTCATTTTACATTTTAGTGGTCCAAGATCACATTGAGTCTATACGAAAAGCCAATACTATCAAGGAGGGATGAGGTGTTGCTTAATGAGCCTCTTGCTTCATGTGCTTAGTGATATGCTCCAAAACCCTCAGCTACTTTCCCACTTCCACAAATGACCTAAACCCAAAGCCAAAATCGGTTACACTGATTCTTCCTATCCGGCGCCACCGATTCCATAAGTCATAGCCACTGCCACAAACCCTAAGCAAATCGATCTTACCGATAGGGATCTCGGTCTCACCAAGATGGGATTGTAATCTCTCTATGTATGTCCATTATCAAAATCGGTCTCACCGATTTTGAGCAATCGGTACTACCGAGATTACAATGCAAACTCTCTGGATAACTTATTACCAAAATCGGTCCGACCGAGTTTGAGTAATTGGTCCCACCGAGTTTACCTGACCAACTCTCTGGAAAGCTTATTACCAAATCGGTCTCACCGAGTTTGTGTAATCGGTCTTACTGAGATTACGTTATGCCCTAACCCTAACCGAATCGGTCTCACCGAGATGCATGTCAGTCCCACCGAAAATCACTAACGGTCACTAGGTTTACTAAATCGGTCCGACCGAGTTTAACGATTCGGTCCCACCGAGATTGTTAAATTGTGTGTAATGGTTAGATTTTCTGTGGAGGCTATATATACCCCTCCATCTCCTCTTCATTCATGGAGAGAGCCATCAGAATGAACTTACACTTCCAGCATACATTTTCTGAGAGAGGACTACCTACTCATGTGTTGAGACCAAGATATTCCATTCCTACCATATGAATCTTGATCTCTAGCCTTCCCCATGTTGCTTTCCACTCAAATCTTCTTTCCACCAGATCCAAAACCTATGAGAGAGAGTTGAGTGTTGGGGAGACTATCATTTGAAGCACAAGAGCAAGGAGTTCATCATCAACGCACCATTTGTTACTTCTTGGAGAGTGGTGTCTCCTAGATTGGCTAGGTGTCACTTGCGAGCCTCCGACAAGATTGTGGAGTTGAACCAAGGAGTTTGTAAGGGCAAGGAGATCACCTACTTCGTGAAGATCTACCGCTAGTGAGGCAAGTCCTTCGTGGGCGACGACCATGGTGGGATAGACAAGGTTGCTTCTTTGTGGACCCTTCGTGGGTGGAGCCCTCCGTGGACTCGCGCAGCCGTTACCCTTCGTGGGTTGAAGTCTCCATCAACGTGGATGTACGATAGCACCACCTATCGGAAGCACGCCAAAAACATCCGTGTCTCCAATTGCGTTTGAATCCTCCAAACCCTTCCCTTTACTCTCTTGCAAGTTGCATGCTTTACTTTCCGCTGCTCATATACTATTTGCATGCTTTCTTGATATGTATTGTGAATGTTGAAATTGTGCCTAAACTCCACTTAAACTTAAAGAAACTTAAAAACTGCAACTTTGGTACTTAGTGTCTAATCACCCCCCCTCTAGACACCTCTTCTCAAGGTCCTATAAGTGGTATCAGAGCATTGGTCTCCATTGCTTTGGGTTAATCACCATTAGAGGAAGATGGATGAGTCTACTATTGGGAGTCTTAGACATAGAGTGCCTATTCTTGATGGAGAGTATTTTCATGAGTGAAAAAATGAGATGCTTGTTATTTTCAATCAATATCATTTTAGCAAGTACATTGCAAGCCCTTGTGCACCTTATGTTGATCCTATGCATCCTACCCATGATGAGTCTATTGACATGATTAGGAATCTTAGAACTGCCGAACTTATCATTAGAGGATTGCCTAGAAACTTGCTTGGATGTTTGCCTACTTTTAAGTGTGCCTACACCATATGGAAATTTCTTGAGGAACGATTTCCCAATTATTCGTTGAAAAATCTGGATGAAATTCTCCATAATTCTATTGCCTTGAGTAAGATGAATACTAGTGATCCTACGTTTGGTGATCGTCTATTTGAGCTTACAAACCTTATGCGTGCCAAAGGAAATGTTGGTATTATTAGTGACATTATTTCCGAAGCTATAAAAATTCATAAGCAAGATTATTGTCAAACTCATTCTAATGAATCACCCTCTCTAGGACTTGATCCACCACATGACGATATTGAACATGGATACTATGATGAGGATGATGATAGTGACTTCGATCTTGATGATACAATGAGACACTTTGGTCTTATGGCAAATCTTCGGGGATATATGTCAGGAGGAAAGGAATGGGTTCTTGATAGTGGATTTACCGATCACATGACCGGAGATATATACATGTTTCGTGAGCTTGCTGATAATGATAATCCTCGAAAGTATGTCACTTTCAGTGACAACTCAAAGGGTAAGGTGGTTGGCTTCGGTAAGGTGGCCATATCACATGATAGCTCCATACAAAATGTCATGCTCGTTGAATCTCTTGGTTACAACTTACTTTCAGTATCTAGACTTACTGATTTCGGTTTCAATGTTCTATTTACTGAAGTAGACTGCCAAGTGTTTCGTCGAGATAATCATAAAATGGTCTTTACCCGTGTGCGTAGAGGTGATCTATACATTGTTGATTTCACTAAAAAGGCTCAACCTAGAACTTGCTTCATTGCTAAATCCTCAAAAGGTTGGTTATGGCATAGACGATTAGGTCATGTTGGTATGCGAAACCTTGACAAGCTTATTAAAGGAAATCATATCCTTGGAGTTAACAATGTCATATTTGATAAGGATAGACTTTGCAGCGCTTGTCAGGCAGGTAAACAGGTTGGAGGAAGGCATCCCGTGAAGAACATCATGACTACAAGGAGGCCACTCGAGCTACTTCACATGGATCTCTTTGGTCCCAACTCTTACAAGAGTCTCGGTAGAAATTCTTTTGGTCTAGTTATAGTTGATGATTTTTCAAGATTTACATGGGTGTTCTTTATCGATGATAAATCGCAGGTCCAAAAGATCTTCAAATACTTCGCTAGGAAGGCCCAAAATCAATTTGAAGTGAAGATCAAGAAGGTTCGCAGCGACAATGGGACAGAGTTCAAGAACGCAAATGTGGACACCTTTCTTGACGAAGAAGGGATTTCACACGAGTTCTCGGCTACGTAGACACCTCAACAAAACGGAGTTGTTGAGAGGAAGAACTGGACGCTCATTGTGATGGCGATAACGATGCTTGATGAGTACAAGACGCTGAAGCACTTTTGGGCAGAAGCGGTTGAGACAGCTTGTCATGCAACAAATCACTTGTATCTCCACAAGCTACTCAGAAAAACGGCACACGAGCTCCTCACCGGTAACAAATCCCAAGTTGGATACTTTCGAGTATTCGGCTCAAAGTGCTACATTCTTGATAAGCATCGTCGCTCTAAATTTGCTCCTAAGTCTCATGAAGGTTTCCTACTAGGTTACGGCTCAAACTCTCACACTTACCGTGTCTACAACAATTTCACCCGAAAGGTTGAAGAAACGGTAGATGTGAAGTTTGATGAATCTAATGGCTCGCAAGTAGAGCAATTGCCAATTGATGTAGGTGACAAAGATCCTTCAGAAGCAATTCAAGACTTGGCTATTAGCAAGGTTCGTCCAACGGAGGTGAAGGAGAGTACCTTGTCCGTCCAAGTGGAAGCTTCAAATTCACAACAAGGTGAACCAAGAGTTGATACGGAAGCATCCACAAGTGGGACACACCAAGATGAAGAAAACGAGGAAGTGCATCAAGATGAACGGAAACAACCTCCTTCTCCACCACGACAAGAGAACGACAATGCCAACAATGAAGAAGGCCAAGAAGAAGAAGAACAAGATGAAGAAGATGTTCAACGAAGACCCAAGCAAAAGCTTTCACGAGTTCGAGCAAGAGTTGCTAAGGATCATCCCGTTGATCAAATCTACAATGACATTCAAACCGGGAGAATCACTCGCTCTAAAACTCGTTTAGCTAACTTTTGTGAAAACTATTCTTTCATCTCTAGCATTGAATCTATGAAGGTCGAAGAAGCATTGGAAGATCCGGATTGGATAAATTCCATGCATGAAGAGCTACATAACTTTGAGAGGAATCAAGTTTGGACATTGGTTGAGAAGCCCGACAACAACCACAACGTCATCGGTACCAAATGGGTGTTTCACAACAAGCAAGATGAAGATGGACAAGTAGTTCGCAACAAAGCACGTCTCATCGCCCAAGGCTACACACAAGTCGAAGGTATGGACTATGGTGAGACTTACGCCCCCGTTGCTAGACTTGAGTCCATTCGCATCTTACTTGCCTATGCTAATCATCATGATATCACCTTGTACCAAATGGACATTAAAAGTTCTTTTCTAAATGGTGAAATAGAGGCGGAAGTTTATGTTAAGCAACCTCCCGGCTTTGTCAATCCTAAGAAACCCAATCATGTTTACAAACTTCACAAAGCTCTTTATGGTCTTAAACAAGCTCCTAGAGCTTGGTATAAATGCTTGACCAAGTTTCTTATTGAAGAAGGCTTTGAAATTGGGAAAATTGATTCTACTCTTTTTACTAAAAGGGTTAATGGAGAACTATTTGTGTGCCAAATTTATGTTGATGATATCATATTTGGTTCAACTAACCCTCATTTTAGTGAAAAGTTTGGGAAGCTAATGTCGCAGAAGTTTGAGATGTCTATGATGAGTGAACTCAAATTCTTCCTTGGGTTGCAAATCAAGCAAACTAAGGAAGGTACCTTTGTTTCTCAAACGAAGTACACCAAGGACTTATTCAAGAAGTTCAATATGCAAGAATGCAAAGGTATGTCTACACCCATGCCTACTAGTGGACATAATGACTTGACCAAAGACGGTGAACCTGTTGATCAAAAGGTTTATCGCTCTATGATCGGTTCATTGTTATATGTATGTGCTTCACGTCCCGATATCATGTTAAGTGTGTGCATGTGTGCACGATATCAAGCTGCCCCTAAGGAATGTCATCTTAAGGTCGTGAAAAGGATAGTGAGATACTTAATCCATACACCAAACTTTGGCATTTGGTATCCTAAGAGGGCTTCTTTCGATCTTGTTGGCTATTCTGACTCGGACTATGCCGGAGACAAGGCTGATAGAAAGTCCACTTCGGGTACTTGTCAATTTCTTGGTAGATCTCTTGTGTCTTGGTCCTCCAAGAAACAAAACTCGGTATCCTTATCCACCGCCGAAGCTGAATATATTGCCGCTGGTTCATGTTGTGCTCAAGTACTTTGGATGAACCAAACTCTTAAAGATTATGGGATATATGTGAGACATGTTCCATTGCTTTGTGACAATGAAAGTGCTATCAAAATTGCTCATAATCATGTGCAACATTCTCAAACTAAGCATATTGAAGTTCGTCATCATTTCATTCGAGATCATGTTGCTAAGGGTGGCATCGATCTTAAGCATGTTCGCACCGAGAAGCAATTAGCGGATATATTCACTAAACCTCTTGATGAGAAAGTGTTTTGCAGGTTAAGAGGAGAATTGAACATCATTGATGCTTCAAACTTGGAGTAGAAACTCCATTGGATACATGCAAGACATGAGCTTATGACTAATCCTTGATATCTCTCTTATGATGAAAATCTTATTTCTTGGATATATTTGTATCTTGCATGTCATCTAACTCTTGTAGGTACTTCGTGGAATCCAACTCCATGAGATTGTAATCTACTCATAACTTAAGCAATCTCTACATCACCAAGTCTAAACACAATGGTGGATGAAGACAAGGAAGCACGAAACCTCTTAAACATATCCTTTGACAAACTCTATGTTTAGCTTCATGATTGTCAATTTTGGATACACAAGTGCTCTTCCTTGCAAGAACTAACCCATGTAGGTAGATGGACTCAAATTCCAAGTGGTGGTCCAATTCTTGATGAGCTACATCAACCTTGCGCAACCCACACAAGTTCAACTACATGGATAACACCACCAACCAAGGTATGTCATTCCATCTTAGAGAAGCTTTACTCAAAGTCATGAGCTAAAGCAACTCAAAAAGATGTGAATACATCAAGATGCTTAAACGAAAAATGGCAACCCCATTTTGAGCTTAAACGATGAGTATGACCTATGATCAACTGATCTCACTTGACTCCTAAGTCAATATACTCTAACATAGGTGACTTTGTCACCGACCATCTCTATATGAAGTTCTCGTGTGTTCTTTTCTGTGTTTTGCATTTGACTCATGCATATTTGTTTCCCCTTTTTTTTAAAAAAACTTCATCTAGATTTCCTTATTTTTGTTTGCTCTGCATTTTTCAGCATTCCAATTCTTTGCACATCTTTCAGAAAATTCCTTGCAAATCTTTGTGCGGTCTTACTAGTCTAGTGAGATGAGGTGACAAGTGTTTTCTTTGCAATGAACTCGGTTTCACCAATTTGTTATTTTCGGCCCAACCGAATCTTTTCGGTACGACCGAAGCATACCACTCGGTGCCACCGACTTCATAACAGGAAAAACAGTTTGCCACATATTTTGTGTTTCTTCTGATCCAGCTCCACTCAATGAATCTTGTCCTCTACAAGCATCAAATTTTTATCATTGCTTTGTCTGTGTCTCAAGGACCAAACCGATTCGACAGATTCCAGAAGACCCTTCTTGGAAATTGATGTCAAAGGGGGAGAGAGAGAACATCAAAGCTTATCATTTAAAGAGAGAGAGCATCAAAGCTTATCACCTTCTTAAGGGAGAGAGATATCATCTCCTAAAGGGGTAGAGAGATCTCCAGATGCTTGGTTCTCAAGAGGAGAGATGTCCACATGTCTTCTTGAGGGGAGAGACATGTTCATGTGTTCTGTTGTGCCTATTTGCATTAGTATCCATCAGCTCTGATCATCATTCATATCTTTCAGCTTTGTTTTCTTTCAGCTCTAATCTGTTCCCTATCTTCTCCCAGTATCCCATGTTAGATTCAGGGGGAGCAAGACATCTAAGGAAAAGAGATCATTTAAATTCATTTCATATCTTTACTCTTGGGGACATGTCTAATTCAATGTGGTACTTAGTACTCACTCTCTACATGTCATCCTAGTCTTGGTATTCTTGTGGTTTCTTCTGTTTGCTCTGGCTAGTAGATGTATTTGTGTTATCTAACCTTGTTTACACATGTTCATTTCATCCTAAGACAACTCAAGACTACAAGTTAAGCATATGCATCACAATCATGTGTGAGAGGAATTCTTGCTAATGTACATATTGTTTGCAAGAAGGACTCATGAGCATGAAGGTATTTTCTTCAACATTCTTTGCTCTGATGCATATGTCCAAGATACATGTAACACATTGCCTGCTCTATCATGTTTATTCTCTCACATTCTTCTACATTCCATATTCACATGATTGCATACATGTAGGGGGAGCCTATGTCTGTTACATGTCTTTCCAAAGCTTTACTTGCTATTATTCATATCTTTATCTAAAGCTTTGATGTATGTTGCCATCAATTACCAAAAAGGGGGAGATTCAAACCCCAAGTGCTCCCTAGGTGGTTTTGGTAATTAATGTCAACATATCTCTTGTTGGACTAACACTTTTATCTAGTATGTTTCAGATAAGTTCAACAATGGAGTTGCGTGGACTAAAGGACGTGGGAACTCCTTCAAGATGCTAAGGACAAAGGATTGGCTCAAGCTTCAAGATCAAGACTCTTCATTTTACATTTTAGTGGTCCAAGATCACATTGAGTCTATAGGAAAAGCCAATACTATCAAGGAGGGATGAGGTGTTGCTTAATGAGCCTCTTGCTTCATGTGCTTAGTGATATGCTCCAAAACCCTCAGCTACTTTCCCACTTCCACAAATGACCTAAACCCAAAGCCAAAATCGGTCACACCAATTCTTCCTATCCGGTGCCACCGATTCCATAAGTCATAGCCACTGCCACAAACCCTAAGCAAATCGGTCTTACCGATAGGGATCTCGGTCTCATCGAGATGGGATTGTAATCTCTCTGTGTATGTCCATTATCAAAATCGGTCTCACCGAGTTTGAGCAATCGGTACTACCGAGATTACAATGCAAACTCTCTGGATAACTTATTACCAAAATCTGTCCCATCGAGTTTGAGTAATCGGTCCCACCGAGTTTACCTGACCAACTCTCTGGAGAGCTGATTAACAAATCGGTCTCACAGAGTTTGTGTAATTGGTCTTACCGAGATTACGTTATGCCCTAACCCTAACCGAATCGGTCTCACAGAGATGCATGTCAGTCCGACCGAAAATCACTAACGGTCACTAGGTTTACTAAATTGGTCCTACCGAGTTTAACGATTCGGTCCCACCGAGTTTGGTAAATTGTGTGTAACGGTTAGATTTTCTGTGGAGGCTATATATACCCCTCCACCTCCTCTTCATTCGTGGAGAGAGCCATCAGAATGAACCTACACTTCTAGCATACATTTTCTGAGAGAGGACTACCTACTCATGTGTTGAGACCAAGATATTCCATTCCTACCATATGAATCTTGATCTCTAGCTTTCCCCAAGTTGCTTTCCACTCAAATCTTCTTTCCAACAGATCCAAAACCTATGAGAGAGAGTTGAGTGTTGGGGAGACTATCATTTGAAGCACAAGAGCAAGGAGTTCATCATCAATGCACCATTTGTTACTTCTTGGAGAGTGGTGTCTCCTAGATTGGCTAGGTGTCACTTGGGAGCCTCCGACAAGATTGTGGAGTTGAACCAAGGAGTTTGTAAGGGCAAGGAGATCGCCTACTTCATGAAGATCTACCGCTGGTGAGGCAAGTCCTTCATGGGCGACGGCCATGGTGGGATAGAAAAGGTTGCTTCTTCGTGGACCCTTCATGGGTGGAGCCCTCCGTGGACTCGCGCAGCCGTTACCCTTCGTGGGTTGAAGTCTCCATCAACGTGGATGTACGATATCACCACCTATCGGAACCACGCCAAAAACATCCGTGTCTCCAATTGCGTTTGAATCCTCCAAACCCTTCCCTTTACTCTCTTGCAAGTTGCATGCTTTACTTTCCGCTGCTCATATACTCTTTGCATGCTTGCTTGATATGTATTGTGAATGTTGAAATTGTGCCTAAACTCCACTTAAACTTAAAGAAACTTAAAAACTGCAACTTAGGTACTTAGTGTCTAATCACCCCCCTCTAGACACCTCTTCTCAAGGACCTACAGCCGGACTGCAGATGCATGGTCTAACACATTAAAAAATGATAAAGTGAAAAAACCAGAAATATCACCGCGTCCGGATACTTACGATTTGGCAAGGGGCTTGACCCTGGGCCCCCACTCCCTGCTACTGTTGGTAGCTGCGGCAGAGTAGTCCGGAAGGGAGATTTTCCCCTTCTTGGGCGCCTCGGCCTCCCCATGTGTGGAGGCCTTCCTCTTCTTCTTCTCCCCCGTGGGAGGGGAATGGTACTTCTCCTTTCCTTCTCCTCCTCCTCCGGGTCGCCTTCAGTGGAGGAGTGCGTCTCGACGTCTTCGGACGTCACGTCCGAAACTCCCTTGCGGCGGAGACCCCCTCTGGTCCCCTCGGCCGCCTTCTTGGCTTTCTTCTCCGGCACCTCATAAGGTGCCGAAAAAAGTATCTTCGTCAGAAGAGGCATTTCTGGGTCTTCAGGTACAGAAGCCGGACATTCAATCTCCTCCGCTATCGCTACCCAGGCCCGAAAGATTGCCATAGAGCCTTAGGTTCCTCCCGCAGATATGCCGGTGAAAGATATGCCTTGCAAAACATAAAAGAACTTACCAGATTAGCCCAACATTTTACGCTGAGCCCGCAATCTTCGGACGTGGGCGGTGGTACCTCATCGGTCTTGAAAAGCACCTTCCAGATGCCTTCGTGTGTCGTATCAAAGAGCTCCAGCTGTGTTTGGTGCTCGGTCGAGTCGAATTCCCATAGGTTACAAGTCTGGATCTGGCACGGAAGAATCCGGCGGAAGAGCATGACCTGGACCACATTGACAAGCTTGATTTTCTTGTCAATCATGTTTTGGACACATGTCTGGAGCCCGGTCACTTATTCCGCCAAGCCCCAGGCTAAACCCTTCTCTTGCCAGGAGGTGTGTCGCATGGGTACACCAGATCTGAATTCGGGGGTCGCCGCCCAGTTGGAGCCGCACGGCTCGGTGATGTAGAACCACCCCGATTTGCCACCCCTTCACGGTCTCCACAAAGGAGCTTTTGGGCCAGGTGACGTTGGGCATTTTTCCCATCATAGCGCCTCCGCACTTTGCTTGTTCGCTGATCACCATCTTTGGCTTCACATTGAAGGTCTTCAGTCATAGGCCGAAGTGCGGTGGGATGCAGAGGAAGGCCTCACACACGAAAATGAATGCCAAAATGTTGAGGATGAAGTTGGGGGCCAAGTCGTGGAAGTCCAGCCCGTAGTAGAACATCAGTCCACGGACGAACGAGTGGAGCCGGAACCCCAGCCTGCGGACGAAGTGGGAAAGAAATACCACCCTTTCTTGGGGCTCCAGGGTGGGGATGATCTTCCCCTTGGCCGGAAGCCGATGAGCGATGTCTTCGGAGAAGTACCCGGCCTCCCGGAGCTTCTTGATGTCCTCCTTCTTGACGGAGGAGGCCATCCACTTTCCTCCAGCTCCGAATCCGGACATGATTGGAGTGCTTTTTGGGCAGAAGAGATGGGTGCTTGGGTGTTGGAGCTCGAGGATGAATGAGCAGAGGAAGAAGAGGGCGTGGGTGAAAGAGGGGAATCCTTATCCCTTTATAAAGGCAGTAAAAATCGTGCGCCTCCCCGTTCGCCCTAAAACTCGCTTATTCCCAAGCACCGTGCTGATGCACGGTTGGGTTACCCATGCCCGTATTAATGATAATCCCGTGATAAGGGGACACGATCTCTGCTTCGATAAGACGTGCCAATGAAACTACGCCTCTAAATACGGAGGGGCGGGATAAAAAACGGTTCGAATAAAGACCGGGTCGTGGCGTGATGTCACGCTATGAGGTTTCAGCAGATTGGACTCGTGGGATATTATACTCTCCACAGTGGTATGTGTAATTTGTTTTGCAGAGAAATGATTCTTATGTTCAGATCTACTTTGAAGTATTCGGAGAAGGAACCCGCCTTGCAATGCCGAAGACAATTTGTGCGCCGGACTCGTTGTCATTGAAGCCTGGTTCAGGGGCTACTGTGGGAGTCCTGGATTAAGGGGTCCTCTGACAGCCGGATTATATGCGAAGGCCGGACTGTTGGACTATGAAGATACAAGATAGAAGACTTCGTCCTGTGTTCGGATAGGACTCTCCTTTACGTGGAAGGCAAGCTTGGTGGTTAAGATATGAAGATTGCTTTCTCTGTAACCGACTCTGTGTAACCCTAGCCCCCTCCAGTGTCTATATAAACCGAAGGGTTTAGTCCGTAGAACAGCAATCACAACCACAGGCTAGCTTCTAGGGTTTAGCCTCTACGATCTCATGGTAGATCAACTCTTGTAATATTCAAATCATCAAGATCAATCAAGCAGGAAGTAGGGTATTACCTCCATCGAGAGGGCCCGAACCTGGGTAAACATTGTGTCCCCTGCCTCCTGTTACCATTAGCCTTAGATGCATAGTTCAGGACCCCCTACCCGAGATCGCCTATTTTGACACCGACAACCGCTGCCCAGTGACTCTCACCTGGGTTGGCCTGGTATCTACTCGTTAGGATTATTGCAAAAGCAACATCATGCCGTGTACATATCATGGCATACATGATGGATCCGATTGCCGAGGCATACGGAATCCTACTCATCCTACTTCGCTCATCAGATGTTGAAGTACTCTGAGTCTCGCTTAGCCTTATACCATGTGAGATTAGCAAAAGCCCTTTCTTCGCCTCACTCATGTTGAACCGCTTCAACACTTTATCTATGTGCATGCTCTGGCTTAAGCCGAGCTACCTCCTCAATCTATCTCTATAGATCTTAATGCCTAAAATATACACTGCCTCACCAAGGTCCTTCATCGAAAACTTGCCATTCAATGACTCCTTGACCGAGTTCAGCATCGAAACATCGTTCCCGACCAACAATATGTCATCCACATACAAGATCAAAAACACTATCGAGCTCCCACTTAACTTCTTTTATAAACAAGCGTCCTCTTCACTTCTGATGAAACCGAGACCAGTGACAACCTCATCAAAATGAATATTCTAGCTCCGAGATGCTTGCATTAGCCATAAATGGATCTCATGAGCTTGCATACATTACTAGCGCTAGTCGGATCGACAAAACCCTCGGACTGTATCATATACATGTCCTCTGTTAAATTTTCGTGAAGGAAAGCCGTCTTGACATCCATCTGCCATATCTCGTAATCGAAATATGCAACTATAGCTAGTACGTTCCTCACCAACTTTATCATCACTACCGGCGAGTAAGTCTCGTCATAGTCAATTCCTTGAACCTGTCCATAACCCCTAGCAACAGGCCGAGCTTTGTGGATCTGAACATTTTCATCCACATCGGTTGTCTTCTTAAAGACCCATTTGCAACCAATGGCAGTTACACTAGGCGGCAGATCAACCAAGTCCCAGACTTGATTCTCATCCATGGACTTTAACTCGGATGTCATGGCCTCCAGCCATGCCTCAAAATCTGGGCTCACCATCCCATCTGCATACGTGGCCGGCTCGTTGCTTTCTAGCAACAATACATCATGCACTCTACGCAATCTTTCCGACCTCCATGGTTCTAGTGCTGCTTCCACTATGGGTTCCTTGACTGACTCCGGTATGATCTCATCACCAGCCGAGCCGTCCCCGAGTGGGCCCCAAATTTCTTCGAGTCGGACCATCCTCCCACTGGCCTCCCGACTAAGAAATTATTTCTCAAGGAAAACCCCATTCCGATCAACAAACACTTTGTTCTCTTCACGGTTGTAGAAGCTATATCCCAAGGTTTCCCTTGGATATCCCACAAATATGCATTTATCCGACTTGGGTGTAAGCTTGTCTGACATAAGTCGGTTGACAAATGTTTCAAAACCCCAAATCTTTAGAAAAGACAAACTGGGACTCTTCCCGGTCCACATCTCATGTGGTGTCTTCTCTACGAATTTTGATGGTACCCTGTTAAGTGTGAAAGCTGTAGTTTCTAGAGCGTATCCCCAGAATGACAACGGTAAATCCAAATTGCTCATCATTGACCGAACCATGTCCAACAAGGTCCTATTCCTTCGTTCTGACATGTCGTTTCTATGTGGCGTACCCAGAGGTATGAGCTGAGGTACTATACCTCGGCTTTTCAGACGATCATCAAACTCCTGGCTCATGTACTCACCTCCACGATCTGATTGTAGAAGTTTTATAGTCTTGTTGATCTGATTCTCAACCTCGTTATGAAACTCTTTGAAATTTTCAAAAGTTTCCAACTTGTGCCTCATAAAATAGACATATCCATATCTACTCAAGTCGTCGGTAAAAGTCATGAAGTCATGATAGCCACCTCTGGCAGTTGTGCTCATTGGACCTCACACATCACTATGTATAAGTTCCATCAGCTAAAACGCCCTCTCGCAACTCTTTGTGAAAGGAGACTTAGTCATCTTGTCGAGCAAGCATGATTCACATGTCTCGAACGACTCAAAGCCGGACGAAGTTAGGATCCCATCATCATGGAGCTTCTTCATGCGTTGCGTTTCAGACTAATGTGTCCAAGTCAGCAACGCCAGAAGTATGTCGGATTTATCTCATTAGGCTTATGCCTCTTGACATTCACGTTATAGACCAGTTCTTGTTCTAGATTCAATATAAAAAGCCCATCAACAATGGGTGCATAGCCGTGGAACATACCATTCAAATAAAATGAACAACCATTGTCCTTTAAGTTGAATTCATAACCCTGACTCATCAAGCATGAGGCAAGAATAATGTTCCGACTAAGTGCAGGAATCTAATAACAATTATTTAATTCCAAAATAAATCCAGAAGGAAGCTGGAGCTGCATCGTGCCGACCTCCAACGCAACAACTGTTGCTTTGTTGCCGACCCTGATGTAAATCTCCCCTTGTGCCACACGCCTAGTTCTTACCAGCCCCTGCATCGAGTTGCAAATGTGAACAACCGATCCGGTATCAAATACCCAAGAGCTACTAGGTATGTAAGCAAGGTAAATGTCTATAACATATGCAACAAGTGTACCTTTGCCTGAAGTAGCATTCCCGGCATTCTTGCCGTGCTCTGCAAGCCACTTGCTACAGTTCCTCTTCCAGTGACCGGTCTCCTTGCACTGATAGCAAACGGTCTTCGAGTCCGGTCTAGACTTTGGTGCAGCGGCAGAGGTTACCATCTCCATGCCCTTGTCCTTAGCCTTTTTATTGGACCAACTCTTCTTGAACTTAGCCGATTTATGCATCATCAACACTTGATGCATGCCTTTCTTAATATCCTGCTCTGCCACTTTGAGCATCCCATGCAATTCAGTGAGCTTCTTATCAATGCCATGCATATGATAGTTTGAGATGAATGTCCCATAGCTGTGTGGAAGAGAACCTAGAAGTGCATCAGTAGCCAGCTCATCCAAGAGCGGGAAGCCCAACCGATCCAAAGCTTGCACATATCCGATCATCTTGATCACATGCGGGCTTAGGGGATCACCTTCCTTCACCTTACAATCCATCAAGGATCGCCAGACGTTGAACCTTTCAGTCCTAGCCTGCACCTGAAACATGCTCTTGAGACTCTCGATCATATCGAAAGCCCCAACATCTTTGAATTGCTGTTGCAAATCGGGCTCCATACAAGCCAACATGAGGCAGCTGATCTCGTTTGATTCATCAACGAGTTTCCTGTAGGCATTCTTGGTTGTGGCATTAGAATTATCGGCAGGTTCCTCTGGAAGTGGATCCTATAGAACATGTTCCTTTTTATCATGCTTGAGAACAATTCTCGAATTTCTATACCAGGTAGTAAAGTTTGTCCCATTCAGTTTATCCTTTTCCAGAATTGATTCCAATGCGTTGAGTTGAGAAGGTGGTGCCGTTGATCTCCAAAAATATGGAATCACTAAGCAATGTGTTTATGTAGAGGAATTCAAGCCTAAACAGAAATACTTCCACGGAAGTCAGCATCCCTCCGCAAACTCTCAGTGATTCAGGATCCGACTAGCACACGCGACTAGTGAGCTTTAGCATCACTGCTAGACAACATGCCTATCTGGTAAGAAAAATCCTTGCTAATCACATCTCTATATCACTCCAGTCGGTAGGGAAGGTATCTCATACCCCGGCTCCCAACCTTCTTTGCCACAAGGCCCAAAACCGTTTTGATAGCCTGGTCAAGTTAACCTGATGCAGTGCATGTCCATGTCCGACACGAACCCTTCAGTTCAAGGACACCCTGCAGGACCCCAATTTTATGATCCCACTACTAGACGTCCTTGACGTGCGAAGGTGCAACATCTGGGATGACAATTCACTTGATATTCATGAGGGATCTTTCTACCATTCTAACATGCATAGAAACAAAGGAGCATAACAATCACAAATAAACACATACTGTGAAATAGTATGTCTCCTTCATGGATGTTCTTAATGGTCGGCGCCAACTCGGATGACCATCTAGGAACTCCATCTTGTTTGTCACGTCGGGACGCCAAGCCACCAACCTGATCTCTGTTATCCAACTACTACAACTAGTAATGAATTTTACATAAAGTCACAAGTCGACACGCAGGTCGTTATACATTATAATGACAACACTTTGGCTCCTTCCAGCTGACAAACATGACACGAAGGCAATGTATAATTTACACACATGCATCACATACACATGAACCACACTATTCACATCAAACCATGCAAAATAAAGTTATGCATAGAATTGGATTCTACCGGTTTGAGTGATCGTGTACGAAACACAAGGCGCTATGCACACGGCGGTCATGCTAGCCGGTTAGCAGCGCTCGACATTTTTGGAAACCATGGATCACATCTGAACTACGATCACGCCAAATTTTCTAATCTGACCAATATTATCTATCATCGCAATTCCGATTCGGATTTACGTTTCACTGTTAACCCCGATGGCGGATACCGACCGGTAGGGGTAGGTTGTGTCATGACCTCATCGACTCTGATCATTGGAAAACATAGCCTCATCGATCCCCATGTGCAATTGATCTCATCAACCGTGCACACAGCCGATCTCATCAACGACAACAGATCTCATCTGCCGCGTGCAGATATCTAGTATGCATACAATCCAAATCCCAATCCTATAGTAGAGGCTCTGATACCACTTTTGGCTTAGGGTGCGTCGATTAAAAATTAAAATTTTCCTATGCGCAGAACAACCAGGAACATGCTACGGGAATGGATCACAGATCATTCCCACTAGACGCGCAGTGTCGTGCAGTGGAAGAAGAGTTGGGGTAGCGCGTCCGATTGGTTCGTCTCCTCCTCGTCTGATCACCCTCGAATAGACGGTCGTCGGATCCCTCTTATAGGTTCGCCAGAGCGGCACAAGTGCACCGCTTCTAACGGTATATGTGCGTGCAGTAGGAACGTCGTGCGGCGGACTGCTAGGTTCGATCACACAACCGACGGCGAGTGGAGTTGTCTATTCGCAACACATGCAACCCCTAATGACAGCGCCAAAGCAATCAACTGAGTAAGTGTGCCGCACCTCAACTATTTATAGGCATCCGTTGCGGGCTCAACACTTGGGCCGTGCACGGATCCTAAAGCCCAAAGTCTACTCGGTCGTGTTCCAAGTCCATCTCGGATCACATCCGACCAGTGTCCTCTGAACCGACTTTTTAGGTTCCTTCCCTTAAGCACGCGATCCCTTAGGTTCAAGACGACTTGCTCACAGTTCAGATCACCTCCGACCTGCACGGTTGGTAGCGGCCTCTAGCAAGGTGTGCCGACCACCAAGCAGACTATGAAGCTATTTAGGCCAACCTATAAATCACACTTCCATTCCCTTTTCCACATGATATATGTTGTCGGGCTCAAGGTGAGTTTTTCATCCTTGTGCTAGCCCGACCTCTTTCTTGTTCCAATGATGCTGACAACAAACCGGATTATCTCATAATCCTTATCGCATGGCCATGCTTATCCTGGTCGGATCACACGAGTGGCCCAGAGTATATCTCTCCTGATCGGAGGGGCATATCCCATCTTGCTCGACCATGTCTCGCTGCATGGGTCTGGATAAACCCGTAACCTACCTTTGATACTACCCAGTCATGGAGTAGCGTTTAGCCAGACCAAAGCAAGTCTGTCACCATCCTGAGTACATGCGTCAGCTCAGGTCTTAGGACATAGAAAGTATGTTGTACTAGAGACTCACAGATGACATATCGCTGCATCTCATAGTTGGGTCTGTCTGACTCATACCTTATCTCGACTCGGATTCGACTACATCAAATCCAACCAAATCCTTCCGAGTCCATATTATCCGGTTAGCATCCAATGCTCCATGGCTAGTGAGACCAAGCCATCCACCGTGTCATATGCTAGTCTAGTTGGCTGCGTGTCCACACAACCCTTTCGACTAGGGCCTTTTAGGACAGTAACGATACAATGCATAGTACCACACACAAGTCACATACTTGCTGATATACATCATTGATAATGTCCAAGTACTATCTTTATTCATAAACAGAAGGAAATATCATCATACGTGATTTCCTCTCGGGCATATCTCCAACAACCTCGGTGTCCTCCATGGCAGGGGGGAGAGGGCTTGTGATGGTCCGTCGCTCTCCGCCTCTTGAGGCGCCAAAGAATTCCCTGACGAAGACGAGGGGTTCGGGATATCGCGTGGAGGGCTGAAATACAAGCAAAGATACAATTTATATAAATAGAGGCGGGTAAGCAGAAGTTGAACAAGTAAAGTTGTTGATACTTACGATTCGGCCAGGGGCCTTAACCCTGGGGGCTCTCCTTGGGCTGTGTTCGGACTCTGAGTCCAAACTAACCGAGAGGGTGATCTTCTTCCTCTTTAGCGTCGCCCCGCCGGATTCTCGGAGGCCATCCTCTTCTTCCTCCTTGTGATGCGAGGGGAGTCGCTCTCTACCTCCTCTTCCTCCTCGTCTTCCTCGTGAGACGGGACAGCCTTGGTTTCTCCGGATGTAGCATCTGAAGTACCTTTGCGGCATGGCCCGCCCTGGGGCCGCTTGCCCTTCTTCTTGCTCTTCTTCTCCGGCGCTTGGTAGGGCGCCGGGACCAGCATCTCGTCCAGCTGAGGAGTGACTGGCTCTTCAAGCAATGGAGCTGGACTCTTGATCCGCTCCGCCTTCTTTGTCCAGCCCTATAAAAAGTTGGGCCAATAAGATTCATATTGATCGAATATATAGACCGGACATACCTTCCGAAAATTAACACTTATCGGAGTGGCCGGATTGTCGGCATCAAGACCGACATCTTCGGTCTCCATGGGCCAGCTCTTCTGGGCCTTGAACAACAGCTTCCATATTCCTGCGTGCGTCGTGCCAAGGAAGTGCTGCAGGGTCTACGCCTCCTCCAGATTGAACTCCCACATGGGGGAACTCCGGCACTGGCAGGAGAGAATGCGGCGGAAGAGCATGATCTGCACCACATTGATGAGACCAACATTCTTGCCCAGCACGTTGGTGATACGCGTTCGCAACGTCTGAACCTCCGTCTGGGACCCCCAGTCGAGGCCCTTGGTGTTCCATGACATGAGCCTCGTGGGGGGTTCGGATCTGAACTCGGGAATCGCCGCCCAGTTGGTGCGGCGCGGCTCAGTGATGTAGAACCATTCTTGTTGCCAGACCTTGACGGTCTCAACAAATGTCCCCTTGGGCCATGTGGCATTGGGAAGCTTGCTTATCATGGCCCGGCCGCAGTCCGCGTGCTACCCATCGACCACCTTCGTCTTCAAATGAAGATCTTCAGCCATTGGCCGAAGTGTGGGGGGATGCGGAGTAAATCCTCACACACGACGATAAACACCGATATGTGGAGGAAAGAGTTTGGGGCTAGATCATGGAAATCTACCCCGTAATAGAACATGAGTCCCCGGACGAGGGGATGGAGTGGAAAACCAAGCCCTCTAAGGAAATGGGGGAGGAAAACGACTCTTTCACCGGGCTCTAGAGTGGGGATGATCTAACCCTTGGTAGGAAGCCTGTGTTTGATGGTTGCGGCTAGGTATCCCGCGCTCTGGAGATCCTTTATCTCCTTCTCCGTTATGGACGAGGCCTCCCACTTGCCCTTGGAACTGGATCCGTCCATGGTCGAAGGAGGTGGTGGTGGTGAGGAAGACGAAATTTTTTTGGGCGCTTAGAGCTTGGGAGGTTGGAAGGCTGAGGAGATTGGAAGGCGTGGGGAAGAAAGGAGAAATCCATTTCCCTCTTATAGGCGGTAGAAATGCTAACCGTCCCTCCACTCATGCCTTGAACCTCACCTGTTCCTAACGTACGTGTGCGCCGTAAATAGTTGGATTACCCAAATTTTATTGATGAGCAATCCCGTAATAAGTGGGCATGATCTCTGTTTTGACAAGATGGGCCAAGGGGGCTTGGCCTTGAAACATGAAACGCGGGGTGCAAAAACGGTTCGAAACGCTGAAGGGTCATGTAACGCCCCGAGACCGATGCGCCAGGTGTCTTCCAGTTATTCGCCGTTGTTGCCATGTCATTTTCTTGCGTGTTGCATTTTTTCCTATCATCATCTGCATTTCATCTGCATGTTCTTCAAAACTTGCATCCGTTCGGGTTCCTCCGGTTCTCAACGTTGTCCGTTCTGAGCCCAACCACACTCGTATGCACCCGTCGCCCCACCGCCGCTACTGTTCTCAACGTTCTCGGAATGGGCCGAGATTTGCTGAGTGGCCTTGGTATATCACCGGTAGATCGCCTATCAAATTTCGTTCCATTTGGAGGTCGTCTGATGCCCAAACGGTTAACCGAGTTAACTGAAAGCCCCTTCTCTTTGCAGCCCAGCACTCCTCCACACATCCCTCTAACCCATCTAAACCCCCTCCATGCTCTCCAAAGTTCGATCACGATCGTGTGGGCAAAACCGCACCTCATTTGGACTCTCCTACCTCCCTCTATCTATATGTAGGCCCTCCCCCTCCGAAATTCTCGGGCAAACCCTAGATCAAACCTCCTCCTTGCCGCCGGACACGTCCACCCGCCGCCGGACGTGTCCGCCGCCACTCCTGAGCCAATCCGAGCGCCCGACCCCGCCGCCATCCTTAGCGCCGCCCGGCTCCCACCGCCACGCCCCTCGTCATGCTTTGCACAGCTCCTCCGACCCTCCCGCCGTCGTGTGTCGCCCCCAGCGCCGCGTCTCCCCCGCAGCTCCTGTGCGCTGCCGCCTCCCGCCTTGCGCGCCCGCCACCGCACGTGCAGCCCATCAGGGCCGCCGTCGCCCGCCGCGAGCTCCGCCGCTAAGTGCCCTCTGCCTCCAAGCCAGCTCCGCCGCCGGTCGCCCCGCGCCGCTAGTCACCGGATCCGACAAGGCAGTGCCCGGGTCTGCCTCGCCCTTTGCCGGCCTCCTCCAGCTCCCCCGCACCACCGTTTCATCGCCGGGAGGAGCTCGCAGCGCCGCCTCCTCGCCAGATCGGGTCGGGGTGGATGAGATCCACCTGTCCCCTGATCCAAATGCACCTCCATGCCCCTAGATCTCGCCGTCTCGATCCGCCCCGTCCAGTTTTTCGGAGGGTAATTTTCGCCCAAGTCCCTGGGGTTTTAACTTCATGTGTGCATCTTTGCCATGCCATAACTTCTTTGCTTGTTGCTCCGAATTGAGTGTATAATATGTCAAAATGTTCATCTCAGAGTGCTCTTTGTGATGGAGTAGTTTGCATTCATGTTCCTGTTCATATTGATGCCTTAATCTTTATTGCAAAACTGCTAAGTGTTATAAACTGCTGGAATCTGCTGTTTGTTAACATCATGTATGCATCTTGTGAGTGCTATAAATTTGTCCCTCTTGATCCTACGATGATGATCTTGGTATGCACATATTCTGTTCTTCATGCTCTATAGGTTGGTGTGCTTTGACTTCATGTTAGGGTGCATCTTGACAACCTAATCCCTATTGAAAAAGTGCATGTTGCTTTTAACTACTGAAAACTGTTGTAACTTGCCTATTTGTTATTTTTATATCTTTTTGTGTGAGTTTATTTTGAGCATCACGTCTACATGTTTTAGGAGCATAATCATGTCTTCTTTGAAGGGGTGCAATCCACGTATTTTTATTTGCCCTGTAGCGAGTGCCTGAAGCTTGTGAAGTGGGTTACATGCTGTTAATGTTCTGTCAATGCTGAATCTGGCATATCATGATGCTTTCTTTGCTTGATACTACCAATTAATCCATGCATAATATGGAGATGCTTAGTTGACATGTTTTGTTTTCCATGTTATACTATATCTTGCCTTTCCTTTTGATGCCCTATATATGTCCTGTAGCATATGTTTTCATTGCCATGAACATGCCCACATGATGTTCCAGATTTCTGTTAACTTCATGATGCCTTGTTATGACCTTGTTATTGAGTGAGCCATGACTCTTCTGGAGATGCTCCACTTAAATGTTTTTAAGTCTTCTATGAGCACTTTGTTGACATGCCATGGTTGTTAATTTCGGGACTTCACATGCCTCTGTTTCAACATTCAATATACTTGGTAAAGGGTGGAAGGCTCGGCCTTATGCCTGGTGTTTTATTACACTCTTGCCGCCTTAGTTTCCGTCATACCGGTGTTATGTTCCTTGATTTTGCGTTCCTTACATGGTTGGGTTTATGGGAACCCCTTGACAGTTTGCTTTGAATAAAACTCCTCCAGCAAGGCCCAACCTTGGTGTTACACTTGCCTAACAACCTATAACCTATCCCTTGGGAGTAATTAACCCAAGGGTCATCTTTAGTTTAAACCCCCCCGGGCCAATGCTTCTCTAAGTGTTGGTCCGAACTGAGCAGCCTGCGGGGCCATCTCGGGGAAACTTGAGGGCTGGTTTTACTCGTAGCTTGTCTCATCCATTGTGCCCTGAGAACGAGATATGTCCAGCTCCTATAGGGATTTGTTGGCACATTCGGGTGGTCTTGCTGGTCTTGTTTTACCATTGCCGAAATGTCTTGTAACCGGGATTCCGAGACTGATCGGGTCTTCCCGGGAGAAGGAATATCCTTCATTGGTCGTGAGATCTTATAATGGGCTAAGTTGGGAAACCCCTGCAGGGTATAAACTTTCGAGAGCCGTGCCCACGGTTATGTGGCAGATGGTAATTCGTTAATATCCGGTTGTAGAGAACTTGACACTTAACTGAATTAAAACGCATCAACCGCGTGTGTAGCTGTGATAGTCTCTTCGTGGTGGAGTCCAGGAAGTGAACACGGTTTGTGTTATGTTTGGACGTAAGTAGTTTCAGGATCACTTCTTGATCATTACTAGTTTGTGACCTTTTGCGTAGCTTCTAATCTTATTCTTGTATTCGTAAGTTAGCCATCATATCATGCTTAGACGCTGGTGCAACCCCACCACTTACCGTTTCCTTACCCATTAAGCTTTGCAAGTCTTGATACCCATGGTAATGGGATTGCCGAGTCCTCGTGGCTCACAGATTACTACAACAACAGTTGCAGGAACAGGTAATGCGATGATCATGACCCGAGAGCGATGTTTGCTTGTTTTGGAGTTCTTCTTCTGCTCCTTCTTTGATTAGGGGATAGGTTCCAGGTCGGCAGCCTTCTTGGGCTAGCAGGGTGGATGTTGTTTGATTTTCTGTTTGTGTTTCTTCCGTAGTTGGATGTTGCTCTTATGTATGGTGATGTTGTATTCGTGTGGCATTTTATGCCTCTTGTATGTATCCCCAACTATTATGTAATGGTACGTTGCAATGATATCCACCTTGCAAAAGCGTCTCCAATATGCGCTTCTATCTTTGGTGGGACCTTCAAGTTCCTTTAGGATAGGGTCGCATATTGGGTGTGACAAGTTGGTATCAGAGCCTCGACCGACCATAGGAGCCCCCTTGATTGATCGTAGTTGGCCGTTGTCGAGTCTATAACAAAACTGTTTTCGGTGTCTAGTTATATAAGAGAGTAGGAATTCTTTTTACTCCTCAGCCCCTTCGTCGCTCTGGTGAGGAATCTTGACGTAGGTGTTTTGACTTACTCCACTTCCCCTTCAAACTTTCTTTAGGATCACGCGGTTAGTTTTTTTTTATCATTGGTTCTCAGCTCTTTTCATCCGGGGCATTTTCTCGTCAAGTCAATGCGACCTCTTTGTTTTCGCAACATCAATCCTCAGTTCTTTCTCAAAAAAGTTGTTTCCCCGTTCTCAATTGTTTTCTTTTTCCCAGACGCCCACCCTTTTCTTCTCGAAGCTGAAGCCCGTAATCGAGTATCCATCCTACTCGTGTGAAGCCTTTGCATTCTTTCAACCTGTCTTTTCTCTTCAAGTTATTCATCGGTTCCCCTTCCAAGTTGCCTTTGTTTTTTCTGCCCTCCCACCCTTTTTATTCCCGGAGTCTTAGGGCCTGTTTGGCAGCTCGCCAGCTCCCAGATTCAGCGAATCCGCGAGCGGAGCTGGCCTGAATGGTGTGGCTCCAGGAAGCTGGCTTCTAGGATCTGCCCGTCGTCCATGCACAAAAACGCGGAGTCGCAGCTTTGCCGATCCCAAGAATTGAGAAAACTAGAGTTCGGGGTATTTACACAAACCTGCCACTGCGATCTTTCTTACCTCTTCGATAGAAAGCCTATTAGCCCAGTCCTCAATCTACTCCGTCCTCACCCGCTCGTCAGCCCTAGCCGCCAATGACGGACGAGGCCATCCCGCCGCTGCCGGCCAACTCGTCCGGCGACCAGGCCACCACCGGCCAACTCGTCCGCCCACCCCGACGACGGTCTCCTCCTCGAGCCGCCCCTTCCAAGACACCGCGAGTCCTTCCTTTTTCTTGCCACCCCAACCTATCAGCAACTGGTACCACCTAAGGTTGTCGGCCTTGCTCCTCTACCCTACCGGCGCCGCTCCAGAAGCTCAAGGTGAGCTTGTGCGTATGCACAACCGCTCCCCATCTCCATTCAGTACATGTTACATGCAGTCCGACCATTTGCTTCAGAGTTTAGGATGTGCAGACGATGCCATTTGCTTCAGATTTTAGGATGGCCAGATGAGTCCCTTTTGTTCATATTTCTGGCTGTACCCTGTACCGATTTCTATATGATATAGTTGAGGTAGTCCCTCTATCATTTTAGATATGTTCAGATGACATAGTTTAGGTAGTGTCCCACACTATTTTTTTCATGTTCATAAATTCAGATGACATGGATGAGGTTCAGATTTATATATGAGAGCATACAATCTTTTTAGAGGAAGTAGTCGTTGTACAGATTTATAAATGAGTTCATACAATGTTTTTTAGCACACAAAGTGACATGAACTTCTATATAGAATTGTCCAACATGGTTGCTGAATGGAACATTGAGAATACAAGGATTGTCACTGAGTTGTTTGTCAAGCAAGCGAGAGCTGGAAATAGGCCAAATACTCACTTGACCTCGAATGCATATTATGAGGTGGGGAGGGAATTCAAACTAATAATAGGGCTGGAGTACATCCATGACCAATTAAAGAACAAATGGGACAAACTAAGAGGTGAATACAGCATATTCAAGAAACTTAAGTTGAAGGAGACAGGAGCAGGATGGGACATAGAGCGTAACACTATGAGACAAGATGCGAAGTGGTGGAAGAGGGCAAATATAGTGAGTTTTCATCCTCATGTTATGCATACCATATCTTTCTTCTCTTTAATTGTTGTTAACAAATGCTATCATCGTTGTATATTTACAGGACATTCCAGGTTGTTACAAGTTCAGGAAGCATGGAATTCACAATGGAGAGAACTTGCACATCATATTTGAAGACATCACAAGTGACGGTTCCGATCACTGGAATCCAAATTTTGGAATCCCCCCTACTTCCACCGCACTAATATCAAGTGCCATAAATCTTGAGAAAATAGAAGATGTTGATCTGTTGGAGGATACCCAAGAGACACCACCTCTTGTTACGCCAAAGGTTAATAAAAGGCTTGGAAAGATCATTTGTGGCACAAACAAGAAACCCAAGACCGCACAAGTCATGCAGGAGCAGATTACAGTGATTCGGGACATTTGTAAGGAATCACACTCGACATTTCAATCATTTTGTAAGCAAGATGACACCACCTCTGTTGCGTATGCTATGAAAGAAGCAATTACTTGTGGGGTAATAGAAGGTAGTGATGAGCACTTCATTGCCTCTGAGCTTTTCATCAAAAGAGAGCAAAGGGAGATGTTTCTAAGCATGAGTGATGAAACTCGTTTGGGTTGGCTCAAGAGGAAGTTCAGCATCAAGTACGGGAACTAGTTTTTTCCAATTTATGTCATATGTGTGATGGTTGCTTATGTCCTATGGTACTGAACCATTTCGTATCTTATGTGTGAGGTTGAACAATATTAAGAACTCAGTGTTGAACAATTGTTTCCTATAAGGTTTGTAATAACTGCTTGAATAATATTTATGAAGTGGAGTTTCATCTTCATATTTCTTACTCACCATGCTAGCCTTTGTTAGTTAATTCATTGGTTGTGTATGTGCAAATGTCATTTGATAGTGATAGTGATGATGAAAACTATTATGAAATGAAGAAATTAATGGTTCGTGCCCATGCACAAGAAATGAACATCATGTATCTGAGTGCATCAACCATATTTGAGAAGTATTGTGACGGTTGGGTGATGAAGGCCGATCCTAGGACATCTATCTTGAGTGGATCTGGATGGTTGCAGGAGACTATCAGTACACCGGGAGAGACCTTCACCATGCTTAGAACGGAGGCAAATGTATTCTTTGAACTTCATGACTTGTTGAAGGATAAGTATGGGCTGAGCCATTCCCCTTTTGTTAGTAGTTATGAGTCTCTTGCTATGTTCTTGTGGACCGTGGGGGGCTGTGAGTCAAATAGAAGAACCCAAAACCGTTTCAAGCATTCCGCCGATACAATCCATCGTAAATTCCATGAAGTACTACTTTGTGTGGTGAAGATGTTAGCTGACTACATCAAGCCTACGGACCCAAATTTTAGGACCGTGCACCTAAGGATTCGGAATGACAAAAGGGATTATCCACACTTGAAAGACTACATTGGTGCAATATATGGGACTCACATTAGGGCTTCTATTCCCGAGGCCGCGCAAGTGAGGTACATCAGAAGAACATGAGCAATAACTCATAATGTGATGGCAATATGTGACTTCGATATGCATTTCACGTATGCATCTATTGGTCAACCTGGTTCTATGCATGACACAATTGTGCTATATACCGCAATGCATATGGATAAGGCCACCTTTCCCCATCCCCCAAAGGGTAAGCATTTTTGCTTGTTGCAACTTATGTCTTATGTCCAACAACTTACATGCACCATTCTCTCTATTTTGTAGGCAAGTACTATCTTGTAGACGCTGGCTACCCTAACCGAATTGGATATCTCGCGCCCTACAAAGTAGAAAGGTATCATGTCCCTAACTTTCAAAGAGGTGCACCACCGAATACTACTAAGGAGAAGTTCAACAGGATCCACTCATCCAAACGCAATTGCATAGACAGGGCCTTTGAAGTTTGGAAGATGAAATGGCAAATTCATTTGAAGATGCCAAGCTACTCAATTGAAACACAGAAGATGATAGTGGTTGCTACCATGGCATTGCACAATTATGTTCGCTTCCATGACAAGTCATATATCAACTATGTTCGATGTGATAGGGATCCAGATTATGTGCCAACAATTCCAGAATGGTAGAAGAAGTTTGTTGTTCCTACAAATGCATTGGATACGTCAACTTCGGAGGAAAATGGTGTTGACATGGATCTGGTTAGGAACCAACTTGCTACTGACATTGCTCTAGGTTGGTGAAGATTACTTTAGGAATATGTACCACTATCGTGAAGATTACTTTTGGAATATGTACCACTTTTGATTTGTAGAACTTATGCAAATATTATGCTTTTGTTGAATGAAATATGCGTGCATTGTGTTGATCCTTAAAATACGAGGTGCCAACATTATATTTTCAGTCAAAATAAACATTTGAAGATGTATTAGTCATAATTTGCAGGCTTGAAACCATAGCAAAATGGACCAAAATTGCTCTCTGTTAGTGAAGGAACATACATAAAAGGGAGAAAACGTTGTCTCCCAGCGATCTGGGCTGAAAAATGCCCTCCACTCGGTCCAAATTAGGCCTTTTAGCCAACTTTCTAGCCCCTAGGAGAAGGGCCTCACGTGACTTTCCCCCAGCGTCCTTCTTGGGCTCACTTCGGACTATCCTCAATACCCAACAAGGCCGAATTCTAGTGAATATGGCTGGCAGCCCATGTGTGGCGAACGAAACCTGGAGCTGAGACACCGAATGAATTTCTCAGTGCTAGCGCTCACATCGGAAGCTGGCGATCCAAAATAGCAGCTGGATTTCAGGATTTATGAGAGTTGGGGAGCTGCCGAATAGGCCCTTAGTCTCTATTCGAGCATCAATTTCATTCATGCGGAGCCTCTTCAGTCTTACGTCAATTGTTTCAACCGGTGATTTCTTGTCTGGTTCGTCATTCTTCATCTCTTTCTTTTTCGGTGGACTCAATTCAAGTTTTTCGGGTTGATCATATTCTTTTCCTTGGATCAAGTGTTTTCCCTTCTTGTTCGCCTCTCGCCAGTTTATCCTTCCAGAGTGCTCAAGACATCTCAAAAGATTCGTCCGTGTTCAAATTAATTCGAGGTTATCACCTCATTCAAATATTTCAATTGTTCTGGTGCATCATCTATCTATTCAACAATCCTTTTTCGATGGTGTTTTCTTTTAGTGGTCCCTAACCCACAGGTCTTTTCCAAGGATCTTACCTGACTCTTCTAATTATTCTGGAGCAATTCCTAATTCTTTTCGGAGTTTGACGTGAGAATGAATTTCATCAGTCAGATGCCTTTCCAACATCGATTTCAAATCATTTGATTGTTGGCTCAACCTCTTTGCTTTTCATTCTCCTGGAGTATCTCAGTAATTTTGGTGGTGTTTCTCGTCGTCATTTGAAGATCGAAGAAGAGTTTTTCCTCTAATTCTTGCCCGGTCTATCGATGATTCGTGATTCTAGCTTGATGTTATCCTATCGAATTATTCCATTTGTCAGATATTCTTTTCTTACGCATCCGAAGTATGTCTGGAGTTGTTTTCCGTTTCTTTTCACTGGAGGCCATTATTCCAGAAGAATTCTTCGTCCTCACATTCCAACTTTCATTCTCCAAATATCCCGGCGCATCTGTCAAGTACTCTTTAATTAGCTCACGATCTCTTTGTTGTTTCACATCTAAATCCCCTCAAGCATATTTGTTCCTCTAATTCTTTCCGGTGATTCATTCTCTTTCACCAGTCATTTTCAAATTCTTACGGTGGTTCCTTCATCATTCCTCTTCCTTTGTCATCATATCAATTCATTCATTCTTTCCAATCCTACCGGAGGTCCGTTGAAGACCTTCCTCAAGGTTGCGCCATATTCCCCTCAATCCTTTTTCAAACAGGAATAAGTTGCATGCCTAATCCGGTTGTCATCAATTTAATTTGATGAAGGAAAAGCATAAAATAAATCTTATTCTTATTTCCTTCAAATGATTAATCCCTTCCTTCAGAGTTTGTTCATGATGAATAATTTCGCGGTTCGAAGTGTTTTCATCTTTTCGTTTCCAGAGTTCAAATTTCCTCGGCCATTTCGTCAGATCCTCCATCTAAATCATCACAAGGCATGAACTTATGCTTTCATCCTTCAATCTACCTCATCATCCTTTTGTCACCGTAGTTCTTCATGGTGTTTCTTCGTGATTTAATTCACTCTTCAAGAGTTCATCAAGATTTTTGTTGGAGGAGTTCAAATATTTTTTTCTTCTCGCGTCTCGAAGTGCAAATAATACTCGGTTTTCTTCTGAAGTGGAGTTTTTCATTTCTTTGTTCCTCTCAGCTACTAAGACATTTGGGTGTGGCATAATTTCACCTCAAGTTTTGAGATGTTTTTGATAAGTCCACAACAAGCTGATTCTTTCGTTGTTGATTTCTCAACAACTCCGTTCAATCCTTCCTTCTAAGTTCTTGTCATTCCATTCTTTCAATTCTTCTGGAGGCATTGTGTTGTGGCTCTCGTCAAGTGTTATTCCATCTTGTGAAGTTCATGTTCTATTCTTTCCATGTTTAGCCGGAGTGCTGCTAGAATTCATTCATTCTTATTCCTTTTCTATCTTGTTCTAACCAGAGTGGTTTTAGAGTCTATCTTGTTTCCATGAGCTTTTGATTTTTGTCATATTTTCCATTCCTCTTTCTAACCAAGTGCTCTTGACTTGGTTCATCATCTCTCTTGCGTTCTTACTTCACCTCTTCCTCTTTCTCTTCCTTCTCGTTCCTAAGACCTCGGGACGAGATCTCTTGTTAGTGGAGGAGAGTTGTAACACCCCGAGACCGATGCGCCAGGTGTATTCCAGTTATTCGCCGTTGTTGCCATGTCATTTGCTTGCGTGATACATTTTTCCTTGTCATGATCTCCATTTCATCTGCATGTTCTTCAAAACATGCATCCGTTCGGGTTCCCTCGGTTTTCTCCATTGTCCGTTCTGTGCCCAACCACACTCGCATGCACCCGTCGCCCCTCAGTCCTTGTTTCGTGAGCGGGAGAAAAACTTTCTCGGAATGGGCCGAGATTTGCCGAGTGGCCTTGGTATATCACCGGTAGACCGCCTGTCAAATTTCGTTCAATTTGGAGGTTGTTTGATGCCACAATGGCCAACCGAGTTAACCGAAGCCCCCTTCTCTTTGCAGCCCAACACCCCTCCACATAGCCCTCTAGCCCATCTAAACCCCCTCCATGTTCTCCGCCATTCGATCACGATCGTGTGGGCGAAAACCGCACCTCATTTGGACTCTCCTAGCTCCCTCTATCTATATATAGGCCCTCCTCCTTCGAAATTCTCGGGCAAACCCTAGATCAAACCTCCTCCTTGCTGCCGGACACGTTCACCCGCTACCGGACGAGTTCGCCGCCACTCCTGGGCCAATCCGAAGCTGCCACCTGGCCTCCTCCACCTCCCACTACCGTCGGCCCGCCAAAGCCTGCACCACGCCCCGCGCCTTGCCCAAGCGCCCGACCCCGCCACCGTCCTTCGCGCTGCCCGGCTCCCACCGCCGCGCCCCTCGCCGTGCTTCGCCGAACTCCTCCGAACCCGCTGCTGTCATGCTTCACCGCTAGCGCCGCGCCTCCCCCGCAGCTCCCATGCGCCCTGAGGTAGTCCTGGATTAGGGGGTCCTCGGACAGCCGTACTATGTACTGTGGCCGGACTGTTGGACTATGAAGACACAAGATAGAAGACTTCGTCCCACGTCCGGATGGGACTCTCCATCGCATGGAAGACAAGCTTGGCGATTCAGATATGTAGATTCCTTTCTCTCTAACCGACTTTGTGTAACCCTAGTCCCCTCTGGTGTCTATATAAACCAGAGGGTTTAGTCTGTAGCGACAACAATCATAACTTCATAGGCTAGACTTCTAGGATTTAGCCATTACGGTCTCATGGTAGATCAACTCTTGTAATACTCATATTCATCAAGATCAATCAAGCAGGAAGTAGGGTACTACCTCCATTGTGTCCCCCGTCTCCTGTTACCATTAGCCTTAGACGCACAATTCGGGACCCCCTACCCGAGATCCACCGGTTTTGACACCGACATTGGTGCTTTCATTGAGAGTTCCACTGTGACGTAGAAGATAGACTTGATGGCTTGCCTTGTTGTCAAGGAAAACATCACCTCCTGGGGAGCCCAAGCCTCAGGCCAAACCCTCCGGCTGGGCGGCTTTACCATGGACGCCAGTTCGGCTTTCGAGCTGACGATGACTTCTTGGGTCATCAAAAATCGCCTCCGCGTCAGCTCGGAATACTCTGAACAGATGGATTCGACAGAGCTGTCATCTTTAAACGAACTCCTGGATCGCATCGCCGCCTTGGGAGTCGCTACGGACTATGATCGGATTGGGCTTAAACCCGATCAGAGAGAAACTGAGTCTCGACCGGTCACCCATCAGATAGCGGTAGTGGAGTAGCAATGCGACAACTCTTCCCCTGTGTTGAGGACGAACTATGTTCGAATCTCCGAGCTCTGAGAGCCGGATACTCACCTACGGGAAGACATGCCCCATACTCCAAACTTAGAATCAGAAAGTGGGCCTCAAAAGTTGGTTGATATCCCGGAGCCTGAACTGTTAAGCTCGGAAGTTTCTCAAGCCCCGGATCCCAGATTGGGCCAGGGTTCAGACTTAAATCCACCCACCCGCCAATATAAAAGCGATCTTACCCACATCAGATAGCAGTTCCAGGAAACGGTCCACCACTTTTGGGCCAGATTCCTCCTTGTCAAGGACAAGATCAAGACTACCGCGATGAAGACGCAATCCCATTACTCTGTAAAAGTTGCACGGATGAGGGAATCCTCAATGCAATCAATCGCCGTCACGTATTACACTTCGCTGACTTGGCAACCATAGTACAGAATACTGCACAATGGAAAGTGCCTAGAAAACTTAGGCAGCCTCTTGGGAGCCACCAGTTTCCATTAAACCCCTCGTCCGGACAAAAAGGATGCACCCTCATCGTTCGCCCGATCCAACAACAAAAAAAATCAAAGCCCACTACGGGGCGCGGAACCATTCTGGAGGGATGGCTCAATAGGCCATGCAAGATACACACAACACCGGATAATGTACCAACCCACAGCCTTAGAGCATGTTGGATACTCCGGCAGGTGGCCAACAGCGGCGAGGATCTCCTAACCAAAAATACCGCAGAGCAACATCCCACGGAAGAAAACAACCCTAAAGTGCTGACAGTCATCGAGACTTTCGCCTCAAACAATAGGCGCAAAAGGGCACTCCGTGACCTCGCTGAAGTCTGCCAAGTTGCAGCAATAAACCCCTAGAACAACACGGCCATAACTTTCAATGCCGCTGACGAACCAAAATTCAGAGTAGTCCGGGCACCTGCCTCATTGGTCCTTAGTCCAATCGTGGATGGCTTCTGGCTCACCAAAGTGCTCATGGACGGCAGCAGCGGACTGAACCTCATCTACAAGGAAACTCTCAACAAAATGGAAATAGACAGGAGCCACATTGAGCAAAGTAATATGACCTTTAGAGGAATTATTCCAAATCGGGAGGCGTGATGTGTGGGGAAAATCACACTCAATGTGGTTTTCGGCACGCCGAAGAATTATCGGTCCTAAGAGATAACTTTTCAAGTGGCCCCTTTCAATAGCGGATATCACACCTTGTTAGGGTGAGACGCATTTGCAAGCTTCCAAGCTATACCCCATTACGGGTACATGAAGCTCAAAATGGCCATGGCCAAATGGAATCATCACTCTTGCCAGTGATCTGGACATAGCACTCCGCGTCGAAAATAAAACCGCCGCCTTGTCCCTCGAGGCATTGTTTGAAGCCCTCGCGGCCAAAGAATTAACCGCATGGAGCTCCACAGTGGATAGGGACGACGTGATACTTGATAAACGATCCAAATCCACCTCCTTCAAACCAGCAGATGAAATAATCAAATTGCATGTCCACCCAACGGACTCCATGAAGACAGCATCCATCAGGGCACAGCTGTACCACGCGGTCGACGCCGCACTATGGGCGTTCCTACGTGAAAACTCAGACAAATTTGCCTGGCACCCTTCTGATATGCCAGGAATCCCATGCAGGCTGGCCGAACATAGCCTAAACACATTGAAGGGATACAAGCCGGCCAAGCAAACATTACGCGCTTTTCCGAACCCAAATGACAAGCCATGGGAGAGGAGGTAGCCAAGTTACTCGAGGCTGGATTCATCAAAGATATAAAACACCCGGACTAGCTGGCAAACTTGGTGATGGTACCAAAGAAGGATAAATCCTGGCACCTATGCGTTGATTTCAAAGACCTAGACAAGGCTTTCCCTAAGGATCCTTTTCCCCTCCCCCGCATTGATCAGATCATCGATGCTACCGCAGGACACGACTCGCTGTGTTTCCTCGACGCATACTCCGGATACCATCAAATTAAGATGGAGTCCGATCAAGCAACAACGGCATTTATCACCCCATACCGGCCTTTCTGCTTCAACACTATGCCTTTCGGGCTCAAAAACGATGGTGCCACCTATCAACGCATGATTCAAACATGCCTGGAGAAACAAATCGGCAAGACGGTTGAAGCATATGTGGATGATGTAGTCATCAAAACTAGGCACGTCGAATCCTTAATAGATGATCTGTGTCTCACATTCGACAACCTCCAAACATATGACATTAAGCTCAATCCGGAAAAGTGTGTTTTCGGTGTTCCCGCTGGAAAACTTCTGGGCTTCATCGTTTCCAATAGAGGAATTGAGGGAAACCCATCTAAAATCCGAACTTTGTCACAGTTGGCAACACCAACGGACCTAAAACAAGTCCAAAAATTATCCGCATGCGTGGCAACTCTCAGCCGCTTTATCTCCAGATTGGGAGAAAAGGCATTGCCACTCTATCGCCTTCTCCGACACACCGATCACTTCGAGTGGACGGACGCGACAACAACTGGATTGGAAGAAATAAAGGCTCTTCTAGCAACCCAATCCTCGCCGCGCCAAACATCGGCAAATCCATGTTATTGTACATCTTGGCCACACACCAAGTTGTGAGCGCGGTGCTTGTCGTAGAATGAGAGGAGGACGGACACAAATTCCCGCTCTAGAAGCCGGTATACTACGTATCCACTGTCCTCACACCATGCAAATCCCGGTACCCTCATTACCAAAAAATAGCATACACGGTTTTTATGGCATCCCAGAAGCTACGACACTACTTTCAAGAGTGCTCGATAATGGTGGCCTCTGAAGTACATCTCAATGACATAATAAACAACCGCGATGCTACGGGACGGATTGCCAAGTGGGCCATTGAACTCCTCCCATTCGACATATCATACAAACCGCGCCGAGCAATCAAATCCTAGGTATTGGCCGACTTCATCGCTGAATGGACAGAGGCCGGACTCCCTAAAAGTACGGCACATCCCAACTGGGTCATGCACTTCGAAGGCTCCAAAATGCTGGCAGGCCTTGGGGCAGACGTTGTCCTAACATCCCCTACTGGAGATACTGTTCAGTATGTCCTACAAATATTATTCACGGACTCCGACAATGCAACCTAATATGAAGCTTTATTGCATGGTATTCGGCTGGCCGTCTGCATGGGCATACAATGTTTGGAAGTGCATAGGGATTCGAACCTCGCAATATCTCAAATGAATGGAGATTTCGACGCCAAAGATCCGAAGATAGCGGCTTACCGTAACGCCGTTCTCAAAATGTCGGCTCACTTCGAGGGGCTCGAGTTTCACCATGTGGCTCAAGAAAGTAATCAAGCGGTGGATGTCCTTGCTCGCATTGGTGCTAAGCGCGACCCTGTCCCACCTAACATATTTCTGGAAAGGCTCTTCAAGCCATCCGTGGTGTGGCAGGGGGGAGAGCGGCAATACCAATCCGGATCCGAAGAAAACCCCAGATTCCGAACATACCGACATAATCGGGGGCTTAGCCACCGAAATCACACCATCGACCCATCTCATCATGGCGGTAATCGCCCCATGGACCGAACCATTCTTGGCCTACCTCAATAGGCGAGAACTTCCTGAGGATCAGAATGAGGCACGCTGCATTGTGCGGCGATCTAAAGCCTACAAGGTTCACGAGGGAGAACTCTATAAGAATAGCGCTACCGGAGTACTTCAAAGGTGTATCTCCGAGGATGAAGGGCGGCAACTCTTGGCTGAAATTCATGCCAGTCTTGGTGGTCACCATGCCACAGCTCGGGCCCTTGTAAGCAAAGCCTTCCGTACAGGTTTCTATTGGCCGACGGCCCGAGCAGACGCATAGGACCTTGTCCAACATTACGTGGGATGCCATCTTTTCGCCAACCAAAGCCATATGCTACCCATTGCCCTACAAACAATCCCCATCACTTGGCCTTTTGCGGCCTAGGGGCTTGATATGGTTGGACCCTTTAAAGGAGCAAGTCGTAAGAAAAAATATCTGTTGGTCATGGTGGATAAATTCACCAAGTGGATAGAGGCCAAACCAGTTAAAACGGCCAAAGTCGGGCGAGTGATAGACTTTATATCGGTTGTTGTGCACCGTTATGGTGTTCCGTACAGCATCATCACCGACAACGGCTCCAATTTCACAGCCGATGAGTTGAATGCCTGGTGTGCCATCTGGGCATGAAGCTCAACTACGCATCTGTCTATCACCCACAAACCAACAGCCAGGTTGAATGCGCCAATGGTCTTATTATGAGCGGCATTAAATCTAGGCTAGTGTGGTCTTTGAAAGAATCAGACAAGCACTGGGTTGAGGAGCTCGACTCCATACTCTGGGGGCTGCAGACCACGCCCAACTATTCTACCGGATATACACCTTTCTTTATGGTGTATGGCGCAGAGGCCGTGTTGCCCTACGACATTATTCATGACTCACCTCGAGTGCGCATACATGAAGAGAGAGAGTCTGAGCTTGATCAGCAGGATAGCTTAGATGCCCTAGAGGAGGAGCGCGATGTTGCAAAAGCCCGTTCCGTATTCTATCCACAACAGGCTCGAAGGTATCAAATCAGAGAAGTACGGGCCAAGACCTATAATATCGGCGAACTCGTTCTGTGCTTGCCGGAGAATAAAAAGGACAAACTCAATCCCAAGTGGGAGGGTCCCTTCATCATTGACGAAGTTCTCAATGGAGGAGCATACCGCCTGCGTGATGCTTCAGACAATCGCCTAGAGCCAAACACATGGAACGCGGCCAAACTCCGAAGATTCTATCCCTAGCACCGGACTCTTCGTTCGTCCCCTTTCTCCCCTTTTGTCCATTATTTATTTTTCTCTCTTTTCATCTTTCTTCCTTTTTATTTTAGAACTATAAAGCTTTTGTACGGCTAAACCGTACACCTAAGACGCATACAATTCTTAATACGTATGTCAGTTATACCTGGGCGCTTCTTGTAGAGAAGCTTATTATTGTTATTTTCCGAGCATCAAGCTCACCACATATGTGCTTTTTTCACGTATGTACCTTTTCTTCGCCATTATATGCATCAATGTGACTTAAGTTTTGGCCAAGCTGGGTTGCCTGGCTCCTGTGCTTATGTCCTACATTCCCGTTAGTTTGGCTAGGGCATAAAGGGAGCACCTCTACGATTGTTACCGCCGGGTCATCCGGATGTGTACCTCAGACTAGGTGAAGCCGAAAGCTATCATTCTTAAGGGAATATTTGGTCGGCGGACTAAAGATGTTTTTTACTTGTCGCATTATGAACCCCCAATTGTTATGTAGGCTGTGGTTTTTTCAAACACAGATCGGACATGCACATTGATGCATGCTCAACCAGGGAAAGGAACCCTTAACGGAACTATTCTCTCTGGAAGATGTTTCTTACGATCGAAATGTAATATAACATAACTAGCCGGATATTTGTATTTTCAAGCAACTATGACCCCTATCCTGGCTTCCACGTGTATCCGAGCGAGTATTCGGAAGCACTCCGCACCTTCGGGTCCAGAGTTTGACGCGAAAAGGTCTGCCATGACAAGCGTTTTACCTACAGACATAATTATTGTCAGTTTCTTTCTTTGCCGAACTATGAAAAGTTAAGTCCAAACACATACTAAATATGTCGTCTCGCAACTCCTTATTCTCCTTCACGGAGTCAGCTAGCTGGGCCCGCACATCTTTTAGCTCTTCGTCGAGTTTGGTGTTGGCATCTTGGAGTTTGTTCTTACCCGCCCTGACCTGCGTCAGGATACATTCACCTGCAGCCAGTTGCCTTTGAACTCCTGGAACTTCCGCTTGTGCGACCTTCGGTGCCTCTGTCAAAAGATTTGCACTTGTGTTAATAATCCCGGTATATGATTATGTTTTCTCGATGGAGGGGAACATTACCAGACACCGCCTTCTTGGATATCTCCAGTTCGGCGGTAGCACCAGTCAGCTGGTCCTGACACTTTTTTAGCTCCTGAGACAACAGACTGCTCTTCTTCGTCAGCACCAAGTCATATAACGATCCTTAAATCAGTTGTACCAACTGTTTCAAGTCTCGGGGGCTACTGGTATATGATTATCACTTTTGCATAAATGTGTACTTACCCGCATATCTTTCAAATACTGATATGTGGCTCTGGAAAGCCCATCTCGAGCAGCTTGGATGTATGCATCACTCGAGTTGAAGGCATTGAAAGCTTCTTCTGAAAAAACCAGGGTCGCGAAGAGTGGCCCGCCGGCGCCGATGTTTCGTGGCGCTTTCCACTTTGGAGTTTGTGGTGGATACTTTATACGAATCCTCTATAGAAGGACAATCCAGTGTCACTTCCGCGTTAGCCTCTGTCCTGGTGGCAGGGTCCAGAATCCGGCTAGTAGAGGCTTGGCCGGCAGGATCCCCGGACACAGTTCGACGAATGTTGTTCCTGATAAGACACAACAGGGTAGTGTCATACTTTAAGATGACGGCCACGGGGCATATTTAAAACCATACCTCTTCAATGAAGGCTTGGACATATTTCTATTTGCCTTCCTCTTCAGAGGCCCGCCCGTCGTAGGCGCCACCTTCTTGCGCGCCAATCGCCTCACCTTTAGAGCATAATATAGTGCGGTGGGTAAGGCAGAAAAGGGGAATTCTCTCGAAGGACGAGTCTCCTTATTACTTACATGGATAGTTGGCAAAGATGGCCACTGCGGTGCCTTCACAACTCGCTTGGTAAAACACTCCTTCCCCAAGCTCCACGAATATATCCAGATCCTCTTCGAATCTGGCGTCAAGGGACCGATTCTGGACCTCTGGCTGTGGTGCGGGGCTGTGAATCTCCCTGGTGACTTTCCGCCATTCCTGTTATAAATACGAATTAATATTTATGGAAAAAAAGGGTTCAGGGAGTTGATGGAGTAGAGTAGTGCGAAGGAAACTCACCCAGCTGGGAGGGTTGTATATGGAAAATCCATCCCTGGGCTTAATATGGATGAACTCCTCCTCCTCCCCTTTGTGTAATCCGGACAGTATTTTCGTAAAAGAAGCGTAAGTGTCCGGACCCTTCTGACCATAGCGGGTGGCATCTTCTCCATTGAAGTGCCACATGGGGCACCCTCAGTATTGGAGTGGCTGAACCCCTCGCATTATAGATATCGCCATAACCTCGACTATTGACAATACGGATTGGGCAAGCGTCTTTATTTTGATCATCATTTGGTGAACTTCCATGCTATCTTCCTCCCAGGGGTTCCGAGGATGCCAGCTGAGGTGCTTCTTCAGTGGGGTAATTGAATATTCACGAAGACCCCTCCGGATTGGGTCAGGAAGGGATACGTCTTCAACATAAAACCATTCGAAAGGCCATTCTTTGGATGCCTTCTTCGGTGTACTGGATAGGTATCCGGTCCCGGCGATACGCCATATCTTGGCTCCGCCAACTTGGAATTTCGATCCTTCTTGATTACGAAGGACAAGGCAGAACAACTTCTTCCATAACTCGAAATGAGCCTCGCGGCTCAGAAATTGCTCGGAAAGAGCAACATAACCCGCAATATGTAGGATAGAGGCAGATGTCAAGTTATGCAGTTGGAGGCCATAGTACTCCAGAAGCCCTCGGAGGAACGGATGGATTGGAAATCCAACGCCTCTCAGCGAATAGGGAATAAAAGCATACTTGTTCCCCCCTGGATGGGCTGGGGAACTTCTCCGCCTGTTCATCGCCGTCTAAAGAAGCCAATTCGGCTCGAACGGGGACTAGATCTACGGGGGGAAGAAATCTCTGGGTCTGCAGCTTCACCAGTTGACTGTGGGATACGAAACACTTTTCCCAGTCACCCTGCCTGGGGCCGTGAGGGCGTGAGGAAGAGTTGGGAGAGCTAGCCATGTTGGGGTGGTTTTGATGAGCAAGCTCTACAGATTCCTCGTTGGAGGGAGATGGTGTGGATTAGATCTGAAGATCCCCGTCTCTTTAATAGAGAATTCTCATACGGTCAGGGTGGTAAATGCAGAAATGCCCCGATCTCTCGTATTCGCTCAACACGTGGAAGCTGAAATCATGAAGGTGCAGAAGCCGAGGAGCGAATCATTAAATGAAAGGTCGGACACTATTATTTAAGTCAGGTACTTTGAAGTATTCGAAGAGGGAACCTGCCTTGCAATGCCGAAGACAATTTGCACGCCGGACTCATCATCATTGAAGCCTGGTTCGCGGGCTACTGAGGGAGTCCTGGATTAGGGGGTCCTCGGACAGCCGGACTACGTACTGTGGCCGGACTGTTGGACTATGAAGACACGAGATAGAAGACTTCGTCCCATGTCCGGATGGGACTCTCCTTTGCGTGGAAGGCAAGCCTTGCGATTCGGATATGTAGATTCCTTTCTCTGTAACCGACTTTGTGTAACCCTAGTTCCCTTCGGTGTCTATATAAAACGGAGGGTTTAGTTCGTAGCGACAACAATGATAATTTCATAGGCTAGATTTCTAGGGTTTAGCCATTACGATCTCGTTCTAGATCAAGTCTTGTAATACTCATATTCATCAAGATCAATTAAGCAGGAAGTAGGGTATTACCTCCATAGAGAGGGCCCGAACCTGGGTAAACATTGCGTCCCCTGCCTCCTGTTACCATTAGCCTTAGACGCACAGTTCGGGACCCCCTACCCGAGATCCGCCGGTTTTGACACCGACAGTTGCCACCTCCCGCCTTGCGCGCCCGCCGCCGCCCCTGCAGCCCATTAGCACCGCTGCCGCCCGTCGCGAGCTCCACCACCAAGCGCCCTCCGCCACCAAGCCAGCTCTGCCGCCGGTTTCCCCGCGCCGCAAGTCACCGGATCCGGAAGGGCAGCGCACGGATCTGCCTCGCCCCTTGCCGGCCTCGTCCGGCTCCACCACGCCACAGTCTCGTCGCTGGCGCCACCTCCTCGCCAGATCGGGTCGGGTTGGATGAGAAACACCCGTCCCCCGATCCAAACGTGCCTCCACGTCCCCGGATCTCGCCATCCCGATCCGCCCCGTCCAGTTTTTCGGAGGGTAATTTTCGCCCAAGTCCTTGGGGTTTTAACTTCATGTGTGCATCTTTGACATGCCATAACTTCTTGCTTGTTGCTCCGAATTGAGTGTATAATATGTCAAAATGTTCATCTCGGAGTGCTCTTCGCGATGGAGTAGTTTGCATTCATGTTCCTATTCATATTGATGCCTTAATCTTCGTTGCAAAACTGCTGGAATCTGTTGTTTGTCAACAATGCATCTTGTGAGTGCTATAACATTGGCCCTGTTAATCCTATGATTATGATCTTGATATGCACATGTTATGCTCTTGATGATTTACATGTTGGTGTGCTTTGCATTCATGTTAGGGTGCATCTTGACATCTTAATCCCTGTTGCAAAAGTGCATGTTGCTGTTAACTGTGAAAACTGCTGTAACTTGTCTGTTTATCATTTCTATATCTTTTTGTGTGATTTTCTTTTGAGCATGATGTCTACATATTTTAGGAGCATAATCATGCCATATTTACAGGGGCGCAATCCATGTATTTTTGTATTTGCATGCCCTGTAGCAAGTGCATCAAGCTTGTGAAGTGGGTTACTCGTTGTTAATGTTCTATCAATGCTGAATCTGTCATATCATGATGCTATCTTTGCTTGATTCTTCCAATTAACCCAAGCATAATCTGGAGATGCTTAGTTGGCATATTATGCTCTATATTGACATGCCTTTTTATGCCCTATATATGTCCTATAGAATATGTTTTCATTGCCATGAACATGCCTACATGATGTTCTAGATTTCTGGTAACTTCATGATGCCTTGTTGTGAGCTTGTTATTGAGTGATCCATGCCTCTTTTGGAGATGCTCCAACTACATGTTTTGAAGTATGCTATTAGTAGTTTGTTCGCATGCCATGGATATTAATTTTGGATGTCATATGCCTCTGTTCCATGCTTGTAAACATGCTATCATAATGTTGCTGATTTACACTTGCTGTAACTGTTTTAACATTCAATATTGTCTTGTTGGTTCCCACTAATCCATGAGCCATATGTATATTAGGACATGATGTTATTTGCTATTTGTTATGTGTACTTTGATACCATGCCCTTGGTTGCTAGATATAAATGATGTAGCATCTTTGTTTCATGCCCACAACTGCCACCATATTAACTCTGCTCATGCATATGCTCCTGTCTTATAAAGTTGGTTTTTGCATTGATCATATTGGTTTAATCTTGATGCCTATGAACCTGAACCTTAATGATATTTTAAGTATGTTATCTTTGCAGGAAGTGAATGCCAAGTTTGTGCTCATATGTTTCCTGTAGCATGTTGTTTTGATGATTGCAAAGTGCCTAGTTGCTGTTTTGGGCAGATTGTTGTTATATCTTGTTTAGAGTGTATGTGTTGCACCGTTGCTCCGTTTTGAGCATGCTCTATATGAAACTTGCTTTATTTTGCATGTAGTTTTATCTTACCATGTTGCAGACATGTGTTGACAGTGTTTGCTTGATGTTTGAATGCATTTTGCATCAATGCCATGTTTAGCTTGTTTAGCTCATATCTTCTAGGTCGTAGTTCCAAACTAAATGAACTTTATATGTAACTTGACTTCGTGTTGATCACCTTGGTGCATCTTAACTTGTTGTTTAACAACTTGAACATAAGGATATTCAGATATGGACCAATTTCGAAATTTGTATATGGGGACTTACCCGAATTGTTATATGTTATTTCCGGCCTCATTTAAACTTGCTTTGATGTCTGTCATATCATGTTGCCATGTTTGCTTTGATATCTATCATATCATATTTCCATTATATGTTATTTCTAGAGATGCTTAGTTGAGATGTTTTATTTTCTATGTTATGTTCTACCGTGCAATGCCTTTTGATGCCCTATATATGTCTGTAGCATATGTTTTCATTCCCATGAACATGCCTATATGATGTTCTAGATTTCTGTTAACTTGATGATGCTGTGTTGTGATCTTGTTTTTAATTAATCTATGACTCTTTTGGAGATGCTCGAATTACATGTCTTGAAGTATGCTATTAGTAGTTTGTTCACATGCCATGGCTGTCAATTTGGGACTTCATATGCCTCTGTTCCATGCTTGCAAACATGCTATCATAATGTTGTAGTTTTACACTTGTTGAAACTGTTTCAACATTCAATCTTGTCTTGTTGGTTCCTACTAATCCATAAGCCATATGTATATGATGAAATGATGCTATTTTCTCTCTGTTATGTGTACTTTGATACCATGCCCTTGGTTGCTATGTTTACTTCATGTAGCATGTTGTTTCGATGATTGCAAAGTGCCTACTTGCTATTTTGGACAGATTGTTATATCTTGTTTGGAGTGTATGTGTTGCACTGTTGCTCCGTTTTGAACATGCTCTATATGAAACATCCTTAGAATCGCATGTAGTTTCATCTTATCATGTTGCATCCATGCGTTGAGAGTGTTTTCTTGATGTTTGAATGCATTTTGCCTCAATGCCATGTTTAACTTGTTTTGCTCATATCTTCTAGGACGTTGCTCCGTATTAACTGAACCTTATATGTAACTTGACTAGAATTTCGTATAGCTCATCGTGGTGCATATTAAATTGTTGTTTAACTACTTGAACATAAGGTTTATTCAGATCTGGACCAATTTCGAAATTTGCATATGAGGACTTACCGGATTTGTTATATGTGTTGTTCTTGTATGCATCATCTCTTGCCTTGAGTAGCATCATGTAGCCTTGTCATGCATCATGCATGGTTGAGCATCATGCCATGTTGATGTGTTGTGTGTTTACCATGTTGTTTGCTTCTTTCCGGTTGTGCTTTTTCTCGATAGTTCCATTTTTGTTGCGACCTGAGGATTCGTTCGACTACGCTTGGTTCGTCTTCGTCCATTCGTCTTCTTCATGGACTCGTTCTTCTTCCTAGCGGGATTTCAGGCAAGATGACCGTTACCCTGGATCTCACTACTATCATTTCTATGCTAGTTGCTTCGTTCTATCACTATGCTGTGCTACCTATCACTTGTTTATCAAACCTCCCAAATTGCCATGTCAACCTCTAACCTTTTCGCCCTTCCTAGAAAACCGTTGTTTTGGCTATGTTACCGCTTTTGCTCAGCCCCCCTTATAGCGTTGTTAGTTGCAGATGAAGTTGAAAATTACTCCATGTTGGAACATGATTATTTGGGATATCACAATATCTCTTATTTAATTAATGCATCTATATACTTGGTAAAGGGTGGAAGGCTCGGCCTTATGCCTGGTGTTTTGTTCCACTCTTGCCGCCTTAGTTTTCGTCATACCGGTGTTATGTTCCTTGCTTTTGCATTCACGCGGCTGGGTTTATGGGAACCCCTTGACAGTTTGCTTTGAATAAAACTCCTCCAGCAAGGCCCAGCCTTGGTTTACATTTTCCTAACAACCTATAACCTTTCCCTTGGGAGTAATTAACCCTAGGGTCATCTTTATTTTAAGCCCCCCAGGGGCCAGTGCTTCTCTAATTGTTGGTCTGAACCGAGTAGCCTACGGGGCCACCTCGGGGAAACTTGAGGGCTGGTTTTACTCGTAGCTTGTCTCATCCGTTGTGCCCTGAGAACGAGATATGTGCAGCTCCTATCGGGATTTGTCGGCACATTCGAGCGGTCTTGCTGGTCTTGTCTTACCATTGCCGAAATATCTTGTAACCGGGATTCCGAGACTGATCGGGTCTTCCCGAGAGAAGGAATATCCTTCGTTGGTCGTGAGAGCTTTTAATGGCTAAGTTGGAACACCCCTATAGGGTCTAAACTTTCAAGAGCCATGCCCGCGGTTATGTGGCAGATGGGAATTTGTTAATATCCGGTTGTAGAGAACTTGACACCTGACTTAATTAAAGCGCATCAACCGCGTGTGTACCCGTGATGGTCTCTTCTCGGCGGAGTCCGGGAAGTGAACACGGTTTGGGTTATGTTTGGGCGTAAGTATTTTCAGGATCAGTTCTTGATCATTACTAGTTTGCAACTGTTTGCGTAGCTTCTCACCTTATTCCTGTATTCGTAAGTTAGCCACCATATCATGCTTAGACGCTGCTGCAACCCCACCACTTATACTTTCCTTACCCATTAAGCTTTGTTAGTCTTGATACCCATGGTAATGGAATTACTGACTCCTCGTGGCTCACAGATTACTACAACAACAGTTGCAAGTATAGGTAATGCGATGATCATGACGCGAGAGCGATGTTTGCTTGTTTTGTAGTTCTTCTTCTGCTTCTTCTTCGATCAGGGGATAGGTTCCAGGTCGGCATCCTGGGCTAGCTGGGTGGATGTCATTTGAGTTTCTGTTTGTTTTTCATCCGTAGTCAGATGTTGCTCTTATGTATGGTGATGTTGTATTCGTGTGGCATTGTATGCCTCTTGTATGTATCCCCAACCATTATGTAATGGTACGTTGTAGTGATATCCACCTTGCCAAAGCGTCTCCAATATCTTCTATCTTTGGTGGGAACTTCAAGTTCCTTTAGGATAGGGTCGCATATTGGACATGACAGGTCAAGTCTGACGCTTCGCCGAAAAAAGTTGTCAGTAAAGACACTGTTCCTATTTTTTATATATCCCGCCTTCGCGGCTAAGGGTTATGTTAATTATGCAAGGTCGAATACAGTACTTTTATGGAAGAAAGCTGAAGGAACCGGCCTCGCAATGCCGAAGATAATCTGCACGCCGAACACGTCGTCATTGAAGACTGGTTCAGGGGCTACTGAGGGAGTCCTGGACTAAGGGGTCCTCGGGCATCTGGTCTATCTAATATGGGTCGGGGTAATGAGCCATCAAGATACAAGGAAGAAGATGACCTCTCGTGTCCGGTGGGGACTCCCGTATACGTGGATGGCAAGCTTAGGTGTCCTGATATACTATTTACATTCTGTTAAACCGACTTTGTACAACCCTAGGCCCCTCCGGTAACTATATAAACCGGAGGGTTTAGACCGAAGGCAGAACAATAACATTGATAGGCTAGCCAAGCTAGAGTTTAGCCATTACGATGTCGAGGTAGATCAACTCTTGTGACCCCTATACTCATTGAATATAATCAAGCAGGAGTAGGGTTTTACCTCCATTGAGAGAGCCCGAACCTGGGTAAACATTGTGTCCCGTTGACTATTGTTACCATCGACCCTCAGACATACAGCTTGGGCCCCCCTACCCGAGATCTGCCAGTTTTGACACCGATAGGTGCCTTGGAAGATGGCGATGAAACGCTCCCATAGCTCGTCCCATGAGGAGATTGACCAGACCAGGAGGTTCAGGGGCCACGAGCGCACGTCATCCTTGAGAGCCATAGGAAACCAGTTCGCCATGACCTTCTCGTCACCGCTCGCCGCCTCGATGCTCGCTCGTAAAGCTGAAGGAACTCAGCCGAGTCAGGGGTGCCGTTTTAGCGCGGAGGCAGATCTTGAACTTGCCGGGCCAGACAACACGGCGCAGCTATGGACTGAACGCTCGACGCCCTGCCATGGCCACGAGGATTCACCACGGAGGGGGAGCCTGGTCTTGACGCCCACATGCTACCACCTCGGACTGCATGCGGTCTTGACGCGGGGAGCTGGGAGCGCACACGGCTCTCCCTAGGGCCGCTGCACAACCCAGCAGCTTTCTTCATCACACACGGGCGCCCTACGCGGCTGGTCATGCTGAGAGGCCTCGCGCCTTGGCTCGGGGATGCCGGAGAGGAGGAGGAGGTGCGCCGTGACCCATGTCAACCGCCTGGCACAGCGGGGGTGGCAGTGAACGAGACAGCACAAGAGCCTCTCCAGCAGCACTAACTAGGTCGGCGATGCGGTCCAGCTAGTCCTCATAGAGGGCATCGACCGGACGGTAGCGTAGAAGCTCACGTGCCATAAGCAGCGCCGACTGCGCGGTCGCCGGCCCGTGACGAGCATGGGAAGACAAAGCAGCGACCGGTGTCTGCAACAGAGTGATAGTGCGGCCGTCGCGTCGCACGGAGGGCGGCAGCGATGCATCCTGCTGCTCATGGGCTGCAGGTCCGGTGGCGGTGTTGGCCACAGGCGACGGGGAGCGGCGGGGAGCGTCGTTGCCCGCAGGCGCCTTCTATGTGACGTGCATGGCGAGGGCTGCCTGGCGCTCGGCACGAACTCGACGTGCATCCTCCATGAGGACAGCGGAGCGATGGAAAAAGCAACCAACAGAAGAGAGGCTTCCACACGCCCCTACCTGGCGTGCCAAATGTCGGATTCCGGGCTCCGCGGACCCAAGAAAGGTTCGAACTCTGGGGCGTGTGCGAAGAACTCAACCTCCCTTGCTGATCAACTCGCTGCTCTCACGGCCTAGTTCGATGAACAAGAAGGAAATGGACATGGCAGTTTACCCAAGTTTGGGCCACCTTGTGGTGTAAAACCCTACTCCTGCTTTGTGGTGGATTAGCCTCGCGGGGGCTGAGGATGAACTAGTACAAGGGGAAGAACAACATCAGGAGTCTTGTTCTTGCGGTGGTAGCTTTGGGGAGCTGTTTCTCTAGGACTCGACCCCTTGCTATGGTGGTGGCTAGGCTATACTTATAGTGGCCTCGGTCCTCTTCCCCCAAACTTAGGCGCGAAGGGAATCCACAGTGGCCAATTTTGAAAGGGGACAAGTAGTACATCTTATCCCGATGAAAGGTAGTCTTCCCCTACAAAGCTTCTGGTTGTGGCGTTGTGGTGGGCTCGACGATAACATCCATCCTACTGTTCTGGCGGTCCTAGTCTTATTGCATGCAAACGGTAACCTTTGGTTGATTCCTTGGGACTCTGCGCCTACGCTTGCCTCCTTAACACCAAAGTGGAAACCTGCCACTTTGCGGCCACTGGTGCGCGACTGGCCTTGGTCGTCATGGCTGGCGTCACCTCAACCTCATGAGGTGAGTGCTTGCATAGAAATCTCCACTCCTCAGGAGACCGCCTGGGAAGGCCGCTTTTTCAGGAGGTCTTGATGTCTTCTGCCACGCGAGGCTTGGATCCTCGCGAGGGTCTTGTTTCGTCGTTGCTGAAGATGGACCATACCAGGCCATCGAAGGAGCCACACCATGGGCCGCAAGGAGACAAGTGTGGGTACCCTGGTTCCCAGAACACCAACACTGCTGGCCCTCGTGGCGGTGGCCAGGGCATCGCCTAGCCGCTCTCCCCGCCCAGCACCTTCGTCCGCATCCTCCTGATGTTATCAAGCTGCCCGCAGCAGAACCTAACGGGGTCGTGCTGGGCTTCTGCCCAGGTGCTCTCTTTGCCCTCCTCGCCTCCCGCTGTAATCCCTAGGAGGAGAGGGACAAGAAAGGGATTACGGGGCACTTATCTTTTTTCAATCTAAAATTCGTAAGGTCTGTACTTGTTTATCTGCATATTAATGCAAAAAAGACAGGCTTCCTGGATACTTTTGCATGTACTACATCCATGCAGAGGAGGAGCGCCTCTATACTTTGAAGTAAACAAGTTTTCTCTAGCAAGCTATCCTCCCGGCGCCTTCCATTTGTTGCTGCGGGGCTTGGCCTGCCGGGCTCAAAGCTATGGAAGGGGACCAGCCCCTTGTCGAAACTTCTTCGTCAAATGCCACTATGACCATCTTGACCATAATCCTAATCGAGGGATGGGAGCACAAATTCATCGAGGGTGACATGGTTTTTCTATGCATAAGCTTTCTTCTTACAAAGACATGTATGGATAAAAGGGAACTTATCTGTTTGGCTTGCCGGGGATGGATATGTGGGCTTGTTCTCATTAGTTATTTTCGGGATTGAGTCCACGGCAAGATCCCTATAGTTAGTGTAGAGGAAGACAAGGCAACATATAATCTTATCTACATGCTCATGGCAATGTTTATGCTATACATGCATGCAAATTTTGGGGGCCCCCGAGCGCTTCATTTTATTGTCTAGGCTTAGGGTTTGCGCCTAGGTTTGTGCAAAGGGTTACATGCCCATCAGAAAGGCTTGTACGAAAGTGTGGCTGCCAGGGCAGGGCCCGACAGCCACGCCTTATGGGTTGAACTTACGGAGATATTCAATGTTCCATGACTTTTGCAATTGAATGCCATCTCCGGTCTCCAGACGGACTGTGCCAGGTCTGGTGACTCGTACTACCCAGTAAGGGTATTCCCACTTTGGTTCCAACTTGTTTGCACCCTTGGCAGACTAAACACGCTTAAGGACAAGGTCACCTTCCTCAAGGCTCCGGGCGTGAACCCCGCGGCTGTGATAGCGGCGCAGGGCTTGCTGATAGTGTGCAGCACGCGTAGCAGCCCGGAGACGGTTCTCCTCAAGGAGCACGGCATCGTCATGCCAGTGTTGCTCTTCCTCTACTTAATCATAGGTAAATACTCGAGGTGACCCGTATATGAGTTCCATGGGGATCACTGCTTCTGCCCCATAGACTAGGGAGAAGGGAGTCAGACCGGTAGCTCGATTTGGTGTCATACGGAGCGACCAAAGAACCACCAGCAGTTCGTTGATGTACTGTCTACTTCACTTCTACAACTTGTCAAAAGTTCTTGTCTTGAGTCAACACAACACTTCATCATTCATCCTCTTAGGTTGTCCATTACTCCTGGGATGAGCAACAGAGGAAAATGAGACCTTGCTTCTGAGAGTTTGGACATATTGCATGAAGGCGTAGCTCGTGAATTGGATGCCGTTCTCAGTGATGACTCTGGCAGGTACTCCAAAGCGGCACACCAATCCCTTTAAGAACTTGATAGCTAATTCTGCAGTCACCTTTCTCAAAGGCTCCACTTCCTTCCACTTTGTAAACTTGTCGATTGCCATGTACAAGAATTTAAAGCCCCCTGTAGCACGTGGGAAGGGGCCCAAGATGTTGAGCCCCGAGACCAAAAATGGCCATGAAAAAGGTATCGTCTGAGAGCTTGAGCAGGTTGATGGATTCTCTTGGAGTGGAACTGGTAGGCTTCACATCTGGTGACTAGCTCAATTGCATCTTGGAGGGCCGTGGGACAGTAGAAGCATTGTTGGAAAGCTTTTCCAAACAAGGTACTTGATCCAATATGAGAGCCGCACATGCCTCTTTGTATTTCTGTAAAATAGTTCCTTCCCCTCTTCCCAGCAGATGCACTTCAATTTCACACCGTTGGGCCTTCTTCTTTACAAGGTGTCATAGAAAAACTGGTACATATTGGCTCTCCAGGCTACTCTTTGAGCTTCTTCCCGCTCTTCGGGGAGTTCTCCTGTTTGGAGGTAATGGACTATGTGTTGCGCCCAGGTTGGAGCCCGTGGCTTGACAACAAATAGCAACGACACCTCCTCGTTTGTAGGAGCACAAGTCTGGACCCAAGAACCTGTGGTTCGGTGAGAGTGTGCTACTCACCAGGCAAAGTGGAGTTATTCCCGACAGCCTCTCTATGGGGTGCTTCAAGAAGCTCTGCTGGGAGAGGCTTGACGGAGTCCAGTTTCCTTCTCTTTTGGGCTGTTGCTGTCAATGATACTAAGGGTTGAGTCAGGTGGTGAACAAAAGTCCCTAGTTCCATAGGGATCTTTTGTGTGGTGCATTTTCACAAATAATTTGCAATGTTGTTTTCCGCACGTGGCACGTGCTCTATCTGCAATCCGTCAAAATGCTCCTCCAGCATCCTCACTTCTTCTACATATACCTCCATCAACGGACTCTGATAATCTTTGTTCACTTGCCTTACCACAAGCTGAGAATCTCCTCGGACGATCAACTTCTTGATTCCCAGTTTTGTTGCAATCCTGAGCCCAGTAAGGAGCCCTTCACACTCAGTAGTATTGTTGTTAGCTTTCTCTCGAGAAAATACATTTGGATCACATACTTGAGGTGTTCTCTAGTTTGGGCAACGAGGAGCACGCCAGCCCCCGCGCCCTACAGTGAGAAGGCACCATCAAAGTATAAGATCCACTCTTTGGGAGCCCCTTGCTGGGGACAATTGTTTTTGGTGTCTCTTCATCTGGACTTGTTGCCCATTCTGCAATGAACTCTGCCAATGCTCTTCTCTGAATGGTTGATGTACTCTCATACTTCAGACCAAAGCTTGACAATTCCAAAGCCCATGCCACTATTCCGCCAGTGGCCTCCGGGTTCCTCAGTATGCTTTACAAAGGGAAACGTGTGACAACCGTGATTTCATGGGCTTGGAAGTAGTGGCGCGGTTTCCTTGAGGCCATGATGAGGCCAAAGATCAACTTTTGCACTCCGGAGTACCTTGACCTAGCCCCCTGCAACAGGGAGCTGACAAAGTACACCGGTCACTGCACCACTTTCTTCTTTACCAGGGACTTAGGACTCCCACATTATCCTGCTCTTCTTTCTCCTAATCTTTGCAACTTGCTGATTACCTTGCGGGAGATCAGGTTCAACCCTGCCCCACCTTCAACCAACATCCTTGTGACCTTGAGGTTGTAGGTTGGTGAAACCAACAATGGCAAGCACCCTACTGTTGTGGTGCGGTCAGGATGGTCCTCTTCATCGAAGATGTTGGGCGGGCGGGACCACCTGAGCGGCTTCCAGGAGCCTACTGTGTGCTCTACGACATTGACTTCATGTGCGCACTGTTTAAGCTGGCGGCGAGAGGAGTGCAAAGATGCACCTCCATCAATGCATAGGGCCTCAGTGGCTTTCTGGAACTCCTGCTTACTGGTCATCTCGTCATCCCCGCCATCAGTTTCATCATCATCTTCCCTCTTATCACGGCCTCTAGCGGGCTTTTTGTGCGACTGGGGAGCCTTGTAGTGGCGTCCTCCTCTGCTGCCCTGGCCCTTCCAGCCAACACCTTCTTGGTCTCTTTCCTTGCCGCCCTTCTCATACTTAGTGTTCTGCTTTTTGATGAGTTGCTCGACCTAACGGCAGTCTTGGAGATCATGGCCCTTGGATTGATGGATCTTGCAGTATGGCCCATCTATCTTCCCGGTTTTTTCGACTGCCGCAGCCTCCCGGTAATCAGCGCACATGGTAGCTTCCTTGATGGGGGCTTCGATCTTGGCCTTCTTGCCGGTACTAGGGGTACTAGAATCCTCCATAGCCAGTACCACTTTCTCATTGTGCTTCTTGTTGCGCTTCTTAATCTTACTCTATGGGTTAGTGGCACCGTCATCGTCTTCTGAGTCAACTTCGACGCCGTCTTATTCTCCGGGGAGTCGTCGCCCTTCCCTGATACGGGCACACTTATCCGCCAAGGTGTACAGCTCATTCATAGTCTTGGGCAACCGGACGTTCATCTTGCGACGTATCCTCCTGTTGTGCACATTTGACTGGAACACGGGAATGACTGTTGCCGGGTGGATATCTGGAAAATTCCTGTTAACCCGTCTAAACCTCTGCATATACTTTTGCAGATTCTCCCCTCGCTTCTGCGGAAGGAGCTGCAACTCACTAGGTCGTCCTGGCTTTTGATGGCCACCCATGAAGGCACCAACAAGTTCATTGCATAGGTCTGCCCAGGACGCAATGGAATTCTCTGGCAGGTGCATCAGCCAGGACCTCACATTTGGCTTGAGTGCTAAAGGGAAGTATTTAGTGAACACCTTTTCATCCCTTCCTCCACCAGCATGAAAAGTGATGGTGTAGATGCTCAAGAACACTGTCGGGTTCAGTCTTCCATCATATTTTTCTGGTATTTTTGGCTTGAAAACGCGAGCAGATGGCCAACAGACGTGCCGCAGCTCACGAGTGAAGGTGGGGTACCCGACCTCAAAAGGCAAGTACCCGCCTTCACTGGGCGTGGGTTTGTCGACGACTGGGCCATTGCGCCTGTCAGCCTGGCGGCGGGTTTTGTGGCGACGCTATATGGTGACGCACAAATCTTCCCTCCGCTGATCTTGATGGGCCCGAGGATAAGATGAAGCCATGGTTGCCTCGCCGGGCTCTTGGTCGCACGGTTCAGGCCGTAGTCTCCGCACTAGTGGTCGAGGAGGCGACTGTACTGTCGGGCCACCTGTCGGAGTGCCCCCCTCGACACGGTCAGTAGCTCATGCCATGGTTATCAGTTGTTGGCGCCGTGGTAGGCCCGCCTGCTATAATCCTTCCGCCTTAGCAAAACCAGTCAAACTCTCGATGGTGGCTCTCCACTTATCCATTTGATCGACTGCTGGTAGGTATCTCAGCAGGAGCTGGGCTCACGCCATGGCTTCCGAAGTAGTGCTCGGCATAGACGACAAGGCAGACCGTGACGTCGCCCGACTCCTGTTGGTGCTAGTAGTGGTGATGCTGCGTTCCCATCGCTGCGAGCCTGTCGCCATAATAGCATGGTGGTGAGAGGGGTGTGCTTGGGGTTCGACGACCCCTTTCAGTGCTCCGTCTTGGTTGCCCTGCCCTAGGCAAGGCGCATCTCCCGCAGCTGCGCCTATGGCGGGAGCAGACAGGGGGTCATGGCTTGCCCCGTGATGAGCATTGTCGCTATGTCTATGACCACTAGCGCGGTGGAGAGGTGGAGGCAGTCCGTTCTCCTCACCCATGCCCTGTGAAACATGGCGGCCAAGATGCTGCTGGTGTTGCCCTACTCCGGCGCGTTCCACTCCTGCTTCAGTTGCTAAGGGGATGACGACAGCGTCGCCAGTGCTGGTCATGTCCCCCACAGCGTCTACGTCCACTGACGCTGCCGCGACTCCTACAGGAGCAGCAGCCGCGTGCGAGGGGGCCTTCGAGGTGGAAGGTTGAGCCGCTATGCCGGGCTTCTTCTTGGGCGCCATGGGTGATGACGCAGATGATGGAGAAGGAAATGAGGGAGATTGACACGCTTATCACAACCTCAGGTTCGCGCAGGCACTCCCCCTACATGGTGCGCCAAAGATGTTGCGGTGGAACACGATCACCTATGGGGCCGTCAGCCCCTTGTGGTTTGGCAAGGGGGAGGGTCGCAATGCACAAAGAGAAAAGGCATGGAAACTGCACGACAATGATGATGTCGGTGGTTTTTACCCAGATTCGAGCCGCTGCGAGGCGTAAAACCCTACTCCTGCTTTGGAGTATTGAGGGAGGGACCGCGAACATCATGCGGGGGTCTAGCCCGACAAGGGTGCCTCGGGGAGAGCAGCTACGTGCGTATTAGTGTACAAGGTACGAATCCTCTCTTAGTTAGCCACAGTCCTCCTTTTATATGCTAAGGGGTTACCACAATGGCAAAACGGTCATTATATGCTGATTAGATAGCCAACAGTGCTATCATACATAACTCTGGTATTTAGGGCAAAGTGCACTAAATGCATTGCTAGGTGTCAAGTTGTGGATGCACCCTAGCAAGCCTATCGCGCCGCTTAGTCACTGATTGTCTGTCAGCTTGGCACGCCTCTGCACAGGTGTCACGTGGAGATAATTTTCCTTCCGAATGGCTGCCACGTGCCAAGTAACATCCACTTAATCACCTGGAGGCTCAATGCTTCATCAATAGGTGACTTGCGTTGTGATGCGGTGGAACGGTGGAGTCTTGGCGGGGTGTACCGCCATCAGCAGTCCCAGTAGGCCTGCCGCAGGAATATTGGCTTCGTCCTAGGGGCGGCCTCGACCTGACCGAACTCGCCTGCTCGGAAAGGAGGCTTTCCTTAGTGATATCCAATTGCTTTGGCTTGTCTTGGTCTTGTTGCTCCGCTGTTTGATCCCTCAAAGAGCTATCTCACTGGCTTGGGCTTGACTTGGATGCTTGGTGCCATTTGCTTCTTTAGTTGTCGTGCCTGTGTACAGCCCGAGCAAAATACACGAGGGTTTGTTGCACCAACACTAGGACTAAGGTATTACCATTCATCCAACCTAACTTTAAGGGGCATGCTACATAATGCTTTTCTGGAATCATATTCATCAATTAGGAAGAGAGGTCGAGACAATGTGTGTAAGACACTGATACGTCTCCATCGTATCTACTTTTCCTAACGCTTTTCCTGTTGTTTCGGACTCTAATTTGCATGATTTGAATGAAACTAACCCGGACTGACGCTGTTTTCAGCAGAACTACCATGGAGTTGTTTTTATGCAGAAATAAAAGTTCTCAGATTTGAACGAAACTTTGCGAGGAATTTTTATACAATAAAAGAGAATTTCTGGAGCCAGGAACCACCGGAGCGGGCACCTGGGTGGGCACAACCCACCAAGACGTGCCCCCTCCTGGCGCGCCCAGGTGGGTTGTCCCCACCTGGTGGCCCCACAGACCTCAACCCCGATACTGTAAAATCACATTTTCGGAGAAAAATCAAGGAGAAAGAATGATTGCGGTTCATGGGACGGAGCCGCCGCCTCCTCCTGTTCTTCATCGAGAGGCTAGATCTGGAGTCCGTTTGGGGCTCTAGAGAGGGTAATCTTTGATCTTTGCCATCACCAACCCTTCTCCATCAGCAATTCCATGATGCTCCCCACCGGGAGTGAGTAATTCCTTCGTAGGCTCACTGGTCGGTGAGGAGTTGGATGATATTCATCACGTAATTGAGTTAGTTTTGTTAGGGCTTGATCCCTGGTATGCATTATGTTCTGAGATTGATGTTGCTCTAACTTTGCCATGCTTAATGCTTGTAACTTTGGGCCTGGGTGCCATGATTTTAGACCTGAAGCGCTTATGTTATCGCCATTATATCCATGTTCTAGATCCGATCTTGCAAGTTATAGTCACCTACTACATGTTACGATTTGGCAAACCCGGAGTGACAAAAGTCGGGAAACTTCCCGGTGATGACCGTAGTTTGAGGAGTTCATGTATTCACCGTGTGTTAATGCTTTGTTCTAGTTCTCTATTAAAAGGAGGCCTTAATATCCCTTAGTTTCCTATAGGACCCCGCTCCCATGGGAGGGTAGGAAAAAAGACGTCATGCATGTTCTTTCCATAAGCATTATATTTATGAACTGGAGCTAGTGCCGTATCGCCCTAGGTTATGACTTTTATATGACGAATATCATCCAGCGAATTCACCGATCCAATGCCTATGAATTTCCCTTATATCTTTCTTGCTAAGTTACTACTGCTACTGTTACTATTACACTTGCTACAAAACTATTGCTATCCTTGCTACTATAACTATTACTGTTACTATCACTATCAAAACTATCATATTACTTTGCTACTGATCATCTTGCTGCAGATAATTAAACTCCTGGTCCGGTTGAATTGACAACTCAGCTGCTAATACTTGCAAATATTCTTTGGCTCCCCTTGTGTCAAATCTATAAATTTGGGTTGAATACTCTACCCTCGAAAACTGTTGCGATCCCTATACCTGTGGGTTATCAAGACCTTTTTCTGGCGCTTTTGCTGGGGAGCATAGCTATATTTGTTGAGTCACTTGGGATTACTATCAACTTATCACTATGAAGAATCTGAAGAATACCAAGAATAAGATATTTCCCTCTAGACGACGGGAGGTAAGGAACTGCCATCTAGCTCTACACTTGATTCACCTTCTGTTATGAGTAGACTTGCAACACCACCACATATTATTAATCCTATTTTGTCGCAAGTCATTGATGATGCTACTTCTGCTTTGAATGATAATCATGATGATGCTAGTACCTTGCTTGATGATAATGTGCCACTAGGTGAATTTCTTGATGAATAACTTGCTAGAACTAAAGCTTTTGAGAATGCTGAAACTGATGAAATTACTGAAACTGATGAAGAGCTTGAATCTAAAAATCTTGAAACACCTATTAGACCTCGCTCTCCTAGATATGAATTGCCTAAAGTGCCGGAGGGTTGTCTTATGGATGAGGAGACAACTAGAGACTTTCTCGCCTGCAATGATAAAGATGATCTTAAGAAATTATTATGCAAACTGAAAGAGAAATCTGTGAATGCTAGAATGAAATGTGAATTCTCTATCAACCCAGAGTTAATTACTTTGGTTGAATCTGATCCTTTCCATGGTTATGAAACTACAACTGTTTTGGCACACCTTACCAAGTTGAATGATATACCCACCCTATTTGCTCATGATGAGAAGATTCGCTATTGTTATATTATCAAATTATTTATATTCTCATTAAAGGGTGATGCTAAGACTTGGTACAATACTCTTGCTCCCATTTGTGTGCGTAGTCCCTAGGATATGATTTATTACTTCTCTGAAAAATATTTTCCTGCTTATAAGAAACAAGCTGCCTTACAGGAAATATTTAACTTTGTGCAAATTGAACAAGAGAGTCTCCCACAAGCTTGGGGGAATCTTCTCCAATTGCTTAATACTTTTCCTGTCCATCCTCTTAAGAAAAATGAAATACTTGATATCAATGGACTAACCGATGCTTCTAGGGACTTCCTAGATAGTTTTTCTGGTTGTGTTTTCAGGGAACGAACTATTGGTCAAGCTGAGAAAAATATCTTGAAGAATTATTATGATTGGACTCTTCCTGAACCAACAAACAACCCACTCCAAGGAAGAGGGGTATCTTACATCTCAGTCCTAAAGATATGCAAGAGGCAAAGAAATCTATGAAGGAAAAATGTATTAAAGGTGAGGATGTCAAAAATTTACCTCCTATTGAAGAAATACATGGGTTTGAAACACCACCACCACCTAAGTATGTAGAGGTAAATTATTTATTGAAGTTTGATGAAGGGGCCGGATATCCCTTATAATAAGCATCCTAGTCAATGCCTTTGTGAGTTTGACAACTACATTAGAAAACAAGATCACTTCAATGCAAATGTTATGTAACAATTGAAATACAACTCTGATATGATTGCTCGCTCAATTGACTTGTTATTTAGAATCTCAAATGATGTTAGAGGTATAGAAAAACATGCATATATGGTTCAAACTCAACTAGAACAAGTTTCTAAATCTCAAAGAGAATTGTTTGATGAAATGAACAACAACATACATGACTTTGCTGTTAGAGTAGCAACCAGAGGAGGTAAAATGAATCAGGAACCACTTTATCCTGAGGGACACCCAAAAAGAATTGAATAGGATTCACAATGGAATAACACCAATGCACCTAGTTCATGTAAAAAGAAGAAGAAAAGGAACAATCATGGGAATTTGCATGCTTCTAGTGAACCTGAAATAGAAAAACCTCCTGATAATGATAATGATGTTTTTATTTCTGATGCTGAAACTTAATCTAGAAAAGAACATTCACCTAGTGATAATGAACAAGATAATGATAATGTTCATGAAGATACTCAACCAGACAGTGAAAAAGAACCAGATAATGATGTTGAAATAGAACTAGATGTTGATCTTGATAACCCACAACCTAAAAATAAAAGATATGATAAAAGAGACTTTGTCACTAGATAACATGGTAAGGAAAGAGAACCATGGGTTAAAAAACCTATGCCCTTCCCACCAAAATCTACTAACAAAAAGGATGACGAAGAATTTGAATGCTTTGCTGAAATGCTTAGGCCGGTCTTTTTGCGTACTCGTTTGACTGATCTACTAAAAATGGCCCCTTATGCAAAGAATATGAAAGACATCATAACAAATAAAAGGAAAATACCTGAAGTTTAAATCTCCACTATGCTTGCTAATTACTCTTTTAAGGGTGGAGTACCTAAAAAACTTGGAGATCCGGGAATACCAACTATACCTTGCTCCATTAAAAGAAATTATGTGAAAACTGCTTTGTGTGATTTAGGAGCTGGTGTTAGTGTTATGCCTTTATCCTTATATAAAAGACTTGATTTGAATAAACTCACACCTAATGAAATATCTTTGCAAATGGCTGACAAATCAACTTCCATACCTATCGGAATCTGTTAGGATGTGCCTGTTGTTGTTGCAAATGTCACTATCTTGATTGACTTTATTATCCTTGAGATGCTTGAGGACGACAACATGTCGATTATCCTTGGTGGACCCTTCTTGAATAGTGCAGGGGCTGTTATTGATTGCAATAAAAGCGAGGTCACCTTTCAGGTCAATGGCAATGGGCATACGGTGCACTTTCTTAAGAAACAATTCCAAGTGAATGGTATTAATGTTATTGAAAAATCTCCATCACTCACTATTGTAAGTTTTCATCTACCTTTACCTACTGCCAAAAAGAAATATGAAATGCTTATTGTTGGGGATGTGCATATCCCTGTTGAGGTAACCTAGTGTTTTATGAAAGTTCTTCGGTTTCATGCCAATAGAAAGTGGTTGTTAATAAGACTTGATCAACCTTGTTAATGAATCATTTTTGAGAGGTATGAAGTTGATGAATTTAGCGAGCACTACCTTCTATCCCTAACTTTTGTTTTCTGTTTTTCATAGTTAAATAAAATAAAATGCCTTGTCTTGCCTGTTTCCGTAATTTCCCGTGCAATAAAAGATGACCCAAAAATAAAAGTTGTCCGAATACCCTGAAAATTTAATATGATTTTTTTCTGAATATTTAGGAATTTCAAGTGCAAATAACATCAGGTGGGTGCTCCACATGGGCATAACCCACCCGGGCGTGCCAGCAGCCCCAGGCGTGCCCTTGGTGGGTTGTGGTCCCCACGTGGGCCCCCTCACTTACCTCTTTAGCCCATGTCATCACTTACCTCCAAAAAACAATCACCATTTCTCTCTCCCTCTCGTGTTCTTGCTCTCAAACCCGTGGATTTCGAACTCTTTAATCGAAGCTCCATTTCTGAAACTGTTTTGGGGGGTTGTTACTTTGGTATGTGACTCCACCATTGGTCCAATTAGTTTTTGCTTTAGTGGTTTATATTTTGAATAATTAGCTACTTTTGGTGCTGCTGTAGATGAGCTTGCATGTTGAAGTCTTAGAGTTCTAAGTAGTTTGAATGCTTGAAATGGCCTCTATGCATCCTTATGTGTTGTTGCAATCAATCTTGCGAAGTTTTGTTCATAAAATTTTGTAGACTAAAAAATTTCATTTTGTTCACAGGAAAAAGATGAGTTTCTTTAGGAAGTTTGCGTCCAAGAAGAGCTCCAAGGGAGTTATTTGGGACTCATCAGACAATGATCTCCGCACTCGGATAATGGCGGAGGTACGGTCGTGCGAATGGCCGCATAACCCCTTCATGGATGGTGTCGTGATCAGTCAAGAGTTCACACAATTTGCTGCTAATGTTGGCCTTACCGACTTCATCGCAGTTGAGTGTGAACAATATCATCTGCTTACAAATTCCTTTGTGCAAAGCTTTCATTTTCTGAGTAGGAATAACCCTCCTGAGGTGCAGTTTAATTTATACGCTGAAACCCATCAGATACCACTTACTGAATTTTGTGATATATGCTTGATCCATTCTGGAGGGGAAATAAGAGAGCCTAGGCCTGCAGAATACAAGGACTTTTATCGTACTTTGTCTGTGGGAAATGAGAGAGGGGTGTCGAGTGTCACTGCCACTAGCTTGCAGTTTCCTTCTGTGCACTATTTTACTCTATTTATTGCGAAGTGTTTACTTGCTAGAGAGAAGGTTGGTGCACTTGTGCTCCTGATTCTGTTGTCCTACGTCGTGCACTATATGGCGATAACACCAATAGCCTAGGAGCTATTGTGGCACGTTGCCTTCACCTCAACAGGTCCACGGGCTAAATTCATTGCGGTATTTATGCTACTCACATAATGAGTCACTTTAACGTTTAGATATGCCAACATGATTACCCCTTGCCCAATGTTTACTTAGATCACCAGGCTATGGCACACCATCAGTTTATTGATGGTGAGAACACTACTATTGATATTTCTTACAACCTTGTTTTTAGTGTGATTACCCGTGATATTATTCTGTTGCCTGCACCTGCTTTGTTTGATTCTATTGCCATGGGCATATACATGATCATGCCTGAGGACATTGTCGCCTACCAGAACAACCAGGCGGCAGCAGAGGAGGAGCCTGAGGAGTGTGACGCTCGGGTGCCCGCTCCACAACACTTCAACGTAGGACCAGATGGCTATTAGGAGTGGTCATTGCCGACTAGGCCAAAAGCCTAAGCTTGGGGGAGTATATATTTCCACCGATATTACATTCATGATCACACATTTCATTCCAGTTGTCGGTGTTCACACTTTTTCATTGTATTATCCATGTTAGATTTATTTTCTCGCTTTCTTCTTGTGTGTTTGAAATACTTTGAGAAAATCAAAAAAGAATTGTTGCTTACTTCTTTTTCAGTTTTTCTTAGTTGTAGTGTCTTAAAGAAAACCCAAAAAGATTTCCTTGTTCCTCTTTTGCTTGTTGGGAGCTTTCCCGTGTAAATAGTTTTTCTCATTTTTGTGTTTCTCTTTTCTTTAATCTTCTTTCTTTCAGAAAAACCAAAAACTCCAAAAATATTTTAGTGTGTTTTTGTGAATTTCTTTCCTTCTTATTGAGTCATACCGAGGAGAAGACCAGGATGAAAGTGTTAGGTGGCTCTCATATACATTATTGTTGATCTAACAAAGAGCTCAAACTGCCTTGTCTTCTCCTCTTGAATAAAGTGTTTGCAGATTCCATCTTAGTCCATGACACTCTTGAACTATTATCATTTTCATATCATTCGGACATGCAAGTGAAAGGCAATAATGATGATATTTGATGAACTGGCCGTGGCAGAGAGAAACGGGTATGAACTCAACTTGTTCTGTTTTTGTAAAAATGTTTAACCTAGTATCCATGATTCAGTCTATTATGATTAAACATGTTTGCAATGACCCTTAGAGATTATAGTTTATTATGCCATGCTTAAGTAGCTAGGAGTGGATAATGATTTATCTTGCATGTCAACATTGCGTTAAAACGATTGTGATGTAGTATGATGATATGGTATCCTCCTCTGAATGTTCGAGTGGCTTGACTTGGCACATGTTCATGCATGTAGTTGAACCAAAACAACCATAGCCTCTATGATATTTACGTGCATGTTGTTCATATCCTACTCATGGTAGTATTAATGTTACTTATGCATAATGCATGTTCATGACCGCTTTCGCTCTCTAGCTGGCCGCTTCTCAACCTATTTGCTAGCCTTCGCTTGTACTAAGCGGGAATACTGCTTGTGCATCAAAATCCTGAAACCCAAGTTATTCCAGATGAGTCCATCATACCTACCTATGTGTGGTATTACCCTGTCGTCCTAAGTAAATTTGCATGTGCCACCTCTAAAAACTTCAAATAAATATCCTTTTTGTGTGCTTGGATTGTAGGTAGTCAGTATCTTCCATGCTAAGGTTATTCTCATGATGAGTGTTTATTCACTCATCCTTGCACAAGAGGGGCGGTAATAGGGATTCCCAATCCTGAATTTGTTTTGCAAATAATTAAACAAAAACCCCCTAGGATTTTTGTTGGTATGGACTATACCCGTGGATTCAGATCAGCTGTGGAATGTTTTTGTTGGTGGAGGGGGAGTAAACCTTTACTTTTATCGATTGGGAACCGCCGCTAATGTGTTTAGAATGGAAGATACCAATAATTGATGGTCTCGAAGTAAACTGGAAGGGTGCATTTCTCAAAATTTCATTTACCTTTGTTTTAAAAATTGAGCTCTGGTGCCGCTGCAAATCATTGCTTCCCTCTATGAAGGGACTATATATTTACTTTTATGTTGTGTCATCACCTTCTCAAATAAGCGCCAGATCCTGAGAGCACTATTGTCATCCTCATGCATTCTGTGTAGCTAATGTTGGGTGCATCATGACTAGATCTTTTCCACCATGAATTACAATGTTTATTCGCTGCTTGAACCTTGGAGGTGCTTTGCATTTATGTTTTGCAGTCTCAGAAAGGGCTAGCAAGATACCACTATTGTCATATTATATCATGGTTGTTTTGACAAAGTGTTGTCATTTGAGATATCTTATTATTGCTCTCTAGTTGATTATGTCATTGATATGTGTTAATATAATTTTTAAGAGTTATAGTCATCATGGTTAGTTATAATCTTTGTTGAAAACCTGGGTGCTACTTAAACTTATTTATGTAAACAAGAGCAAAAGAGTTCGTAATGGTTTTTCTTTTTCACTTTCATTTTTTCAACTGAATTTCTTGGGGACAAGCAAAGGTTTAAGCTTGGGGGAGTTGATACGACTCCGTCATATCTACTTTTCCTAACGCTTTTCCTCTTGTTTTGGACCCTAATTTGCATGATTTGAATGAAACTAACCCAGACTGACGCTGTTTTTAGCAGAACTACCATGGTGTTGTTTTTGTGCAGAAATGTAAGTTCTCGGATTTGAATGAAACTTTGTGAGGATTTTTTATACAATAAAAGAGAATTTCTGGAGCCAAGAACCACTAGAGGGAGGCACCTGGGTGGGCACAACCCACCATGACGCGCCGCCTCCTGGCCCTCCTAGGTGGGTTGTCCCTACCTGGTGGCCCCGCAAACCTCAACCCCGATACTACAAAATCACATTTTTGGAGAAAAAAATCGAGGAGAAAGAATTATCGCATTTCATGAGACAGAGCCACCGCCGCCTTCTATTCTTCATCGAGAGGCCAGCTCTGGAGTCCGTTTGCGGCTCCAGAGAGGGGAATATTTGATCTTCGTCATTACCAACCCTTCTCCAACATCAATTCCAGGATGCTCCCCACCGGGAGTGAGTAATTCCTTCGTAGGCTCGCTGGTCGGTGAGGAGTTGGATGATATTCGTCATGTCATTGAGTTAGTTTTGTTAGGGCTTGATCCCTAGTATCCACTATGTTCTGAGATTGATGTTGATATGACTTTGCCATGCTTAATGCTTGTCACTTTGGGCCCGGGTGACATGATTTCATATCTGAACCGTTTATGTTATCACCATTATATCTATGTTCTAGATCCGATCTTGCAAGTTATAGTAAACTACTACGTGTTATGATCCAACAACCTCGGAGTGGCAGAAGTCGGGACACTTCCTAGTGATGACCGTTGTTTAAGGAGTTCATGTATTTATGATGTGTTACTGCTTTGTTCCAGTTCTCTATTAAAAGGAGGCCTTAATATCCCTTAGTTCCCAATTGGACCCCGCTGCCACGGGAGGGTAGGAAAAAAGATGTCATGCAAGTTTGTTCCATAAGCACCTATGACTATTTATGGAGTACATGCCTACATTACATTTAAGAACTGGAGTTAGTGTCATATCGCCCTAGGTTATGACTATTATATGATGAGTATCATCCAACGAATTCACCAATCCAATGCCTACGAATTTCCCTTATATTGTTCTTGCTAAGTTACTACTGCTACTGTTACTGTTGCACTTGCTAAAAAACTATTGCTATCCTTGCTTCTGGTACCATTACTGTTACTATCACTATCAAAACTATCATATTACTTTTCTACTGCTCATCTTGCTATAGATAATTAATCTCCAGGTGTGGTTGAATCGACAACTCAGCTGCTAATACTTAGAAATATTCTTTGGCTCCCCTTGTTTCAAATCTATAAATTTGGGTTGAATAATCTACCCTCAAAAACTATTGTGATCCCCTATACTTGTGGGTTATTAACATGCCTAAATATAATGTGTGTGTAGGAGACACGTAGGCAGGTCTATATATAGAGAAAGGTTCAATGGGGATTGTGTATGCATATGTGTGTGAGAGTAACAGTGCTTGTGATAAAGGTTACTGAAAACAGTCATAAATGGTTGCGAGAGGGAGGGAGGGTGATATCGAGACCATGTGTGCGAGAAAGACACCTCGAGAGAGAGTATGTGAGCATGTGTGAGAGACCACCGATGGATATACACCGTGTGCACGTATGTGTGAGAGAGAAAGTTAGCACGTGTGTGAGGAGGGGCCTATGGAGAGCAAAACTACATGTAAAAGACTGATGTACACATTGATTAAAATATAAATTGTATCCCAATATTAGGATGGGATCATGATATTTGCATTTCGCATAAGGAATTGTCATTGATCCATTAGACATCTATATTCTATCGAATTTGGGCATGTCTATGTTATTATTCGACATAATTGATCCATAGAGTTAATATTTTCAACTCCAAACAATGCATCGCTTTAGCAATTCGAATATAAACGTGAGTATAGTTCATGTTGTGTGTGTACAGCACATTATTCATGCAAAAGTTACACAATGAACATTATAAATAGGTAGCTAGGAACTAGCATACATTTGAATTCAACTTAAGGTGGTTTAAAAATTTGAATTCAACATGAAGTCCATTCAATTATTTGTATTCGACATCATCGCATTTGTAAATCATACCTAAATTATGGGCGCACCAATCTTTGCTCTGCTTTTGTACATAATAGCATATATAGTTGTGTACAACATAGATACAAATTTACCTCCTGTTGTCGGTGCAACAGCACCTGGGCCTGTTGCCCTGACTGTGCACAGGCACAAGATCATGATACCAAGAAGGCCCGAAGAACCAATCAGCAGGTCAGGAAGGGCCAAGGCCAAGACAGAGGAGCGAAATATCGTCAAGGAAGAAGCCTGCCTTGCCGGGTAGGTCAGCCTGGCAAGGGCCGAGGCCACCCCCAAAAGAAGATGGCCGAGGCATCCCGGCAGGGCCTGCTGGGAATCGCGGAGACCAGATCAACTCACCCACTACTCCACCACAACCCACGTCATCGATCAATGCAGTGTCAAGCCGCAGAGTGAATAGGTGGCAACATTCGCCACATGGTGGCCACTTCCTACTAAGGAAACCTATAGCTGACATCTGTCCTATGACGTGTTGAACAAGCAGGCGTGGAGCTGGCAAGATAGCCTGGCAAGCCTTGCCGGGCAACCAACAATGTGACACTAAGCGGTGCATTAAATGCACACTGACGGCTTGCAGAGTTAGGTATGATAGCACTATTTGCTACCATATCAGTGTCTCATGACTAATTTTCCACTTTGGTGACCCCTTAGCTTTTAAAAGGAGGACCATGGCAACAATTCAAGGGTTTGGAAATTTAGATTGCTCGCACCCTCGTACACGCGTAGTTGCTACCGTCCCGAAGCAACCCCTGCCAGGAAAGTGTACTACGCACCACCACCACTTTTCCACCATCAATCCACCAAAGCAGGCGTAGGGTTTTACGCCTCATGACAGCCCAAACCTGGGTAAAACTGCCCGTGTGATCTCTGTCGCGCTACCCCATGTTGGTTTGTTCTTTGTGCAAAGCGACTCCCCCCCCCCCCCGCCGAACCAGCAAGGGGCCGCTCTGGTACCATAGGTGGCCGTGGTTTCCCGCGACATCTTTGGCGCGCCAGGTAGGGGGATTGCTTGTGCGAACCTGAAGGAATGAGGAGCATGTCATCTTTGTTGCCATCTGCATCTTCGACGGTGCCGTCGACCATGGCGCCCAAGAAGAAATCTGCTTCTTTAGCTCTTCCATCCACATCGAAGGCCCCGCCGCCCGCGTCCTCCAACGCTGCGGGGGGCATGGAGACGCACGAGGACGCGAACGCTGCTGGGGATGTGGTCTGAGCAGGCGGCACCGCCACCCCATCCCCCGTGGTTGATGTAGGAGCAGGAGACACCGGATGAGAGAAACATCAGCAAGACCTCGACGGTCGCACTCCACTCACGGACGAACACACCCATAGCAATGGCGCTCGGTCTGGGGCGAACCACCACCCTTTGGCCACCCTGCCATAGGCGTGACCGCCGTGCATGCACTTTCCCCCAGGCGAGTCGACCAAGCTGATGCGCCCAATAGAGCTGATGGCCCTCGAGCGCCTTTACCTCATCACCCTGCCGCCCAAGTGATTGTACCGCAACAGCGGGGGCGCAATACCGCCACCGCTGGTTCCATCAGGAGCCGAGTGACGGCGCGATCGACTTCATCATCCTCTATGCCAAGCACAGCCTCGGAGGCCATGGCGCGGGCTCAGCTGCTGCTGAGGTTTCCGCCAGAGGCCGAGCAGATGGACGAATGGCGTGCCACCATCCAAAGTCCTTTGAGTTTCGCCGAAGCCGAGGGCTCACAGCGAGCTGCCCCGCCACGACCTCCCCAAGCAACCGCAACGGCCCATGCTTCTGCCTGTACGGAGGGAGCCGTGCCCATGGCCAACGGCAAACCCCGGAAGATAGGCAGAGAGGGGACGTGTGCGTCGTCAATCAGCGCCACGACGAGCTCCTCTAAGCCGACGGGCGCGATGGCCCCGATATTGATGATCCCATGCTCGGTGTTGGCGGGCCCTTGCCCTCCAAAGTTGGCTGCGCTGCCTTCATCCATGAGATGCGGCAAGTCTGTTGGCCGTCCATTCGCACGTTCAAGCCAGAGATACCAAAGAAGTACGACGGGAGGCTCAGCCCGGCACAGTTGCTGAGCATCTACACCATCACCGTTCAGGCTACCGGGGGAAGAGATGAGAAGGTGCTCGCCAACTACTTCCCGTTGGCCCTCAAGTCCAACGTGAGGTCTTGGCTGATGCACCTGCCGGAGAACTCTATTTCTTCATGGGCAGACCTGTGCCACGAGTTCATCGCCGCCTTCACCGGTGGCCACCAGGAGTCGGGCCGTCCCAGCAACCTGCAGCTTCTCCAACAGAAGGAAAGAGAAACCATCCATAAGTATTTACATAGATTCAGTAAACTTCATAGAAATATTCCAAATATCTTTTCAGCAGCCGTGATAGGTGCCTTATAGTCCAATGTGCGCAACCGTTGGATCCGTTCTAAGATGAACGTGCGGTTTCCCAAGACTGTGAAGGAGATGTACACCCTAGTGCATAAGTGTGCTTGGATGGAGGAATGAAGGAAGTTGCCGGAGAGGAAGATTGCATCAATAATGATTCAGAGGGTGATGATTGATACGTCTCCATCATATCTATAATTTTTGATTGTTCCACGCCAATATTATTCAACTTCCATATACTTTTGGCAACTTTTTATACTATTTTTGGGACTAACATATTGATCCAGTGCCCGGTGCCAGTTCCTGTTTGTTGCATGTTTTATGCTTCACAGAAACCCCATATCAAACGGAGTCCAAACGGGATAAAAACGAACAAAGAATATTTTTGGAATACTTGGGAAATATGGGAGGAAGAATCAACGCGAGACGGTGCCCGAGGTGGCCACGAGGCAGGGTGCACGCCCCTGACCCTCGTGGGCCCCTTGTAAGGCGGTTGCTGCTCTTCTTTTGCCACAACAAAGCTAATTTTCTAAGAAAAATATGGGCGAAAGTTTCAACACAATCGGAGTTACGGATGTCCGGATATAAAAGAAACGGTGAAAGGGAAGAATCAGAGAACGCAGAAAGAGAGAGAGACAGAGAGACAAATCCAATTTTGGAGGGGCTCTCGCCCCTCCCATGCCATGGGAGCCAAGGACCAGAGGGGAATCCCTTCTCCCATCTAGGGAGAAGGTCATGGAAGAAGAAGAAGAAGGGCGGCTCTCTCCCCCTTCCTTACGGTGGCGCCGGAACGCCGCCGGTGGCCATCATCATCATCACCGCAATCTACACCAACACCTCCATCATCTTCACCAACATCTCCATCACCTTCCCCCATCTATATTCAGGGGTCCACTCTCCCGCAACCCGCTATACCCTCTACTTGAACCTGGTGCTTTATGCTTCATATTTTAATCCAATGATGTGTTGCCATCCTATGATGTCTGAGTAGATTTTCGTTGTCCTACCGGTGATTGATGAATTGCTATGATTGGTTTAATTTGCTTGTGGTTATGTTACTGTCCTATGTTGTCCTGCATGTCGTGCAAGCGTGAGGGATTCCTGCTGTAGGGTGTTGCAATACGTTCATGATTCGCTTATAGTGGGTTGCTTGAGTGACAGAAGCATAAACCCGAGTAAGGGGGTTGTCGAGTATGGGATAAAGGGGACTTGATAATTTAATGCTATGGTTGGGTTTTACCTTAATGATCTTTAGTAGCTGCGGATGCTTGCTAGAGTTCCAATCATAAGTGCATATGATCCAAGAAGAGAAAGTATGTTAGCTTATGCCTCTCCCACATAAAACTTGCTATCGGTCTAGTAAACTAGTCAATTGCTTAGGGACAATTTCTCAACTCCTACCACCACTTTTCCACACTCGCTATATTTACTTTATTGCATCTTTATCTAAATAGAGCCTACTTTTTATTTACGCGCTCTTTATTATCTTGCAAACCTATCCAACAACACCTACAAAGTACTTCTAGTTTCATACTTGTTCTAGGTAAAGCGAACACTAAGCGTGCGTAGAGTCGTATCAGTGGTAGATAGGAGTTGAGAGAATATTTGTTCTACCTTTAGCTCCTCATTGGGTTCGACACTCTTACTTATCGAAAGTGGCTACAATTATCCTCGTACGCAGGGTCCATGGGTTATCAAGACCTTTTTTTGGCACCGTTGCCGGGGATTCATAGCGTGGGGTGAATATTCTTGTGTGTGCTTGTTTGCTTTTTCACTAAGTAATTTATATTTGTTGTTCCTAGTTGTTCTCTATCTTTAGTTTTGGATATGGAACACGAAATACCAAAAAAATTAGCTGTACTTGATACTCATGGAGATGGGGAATCTCCTAAAACCCTCGATGCTCGTTATGTGAAAGAAATTATGTACTACTTTGATAATCCTGAGAAAACCCCATTCAATTATGTAATGGGAGACACGTTGGATCGACGTGAATACTTTAGGGATTATCACTTGACACAAAAAGGGAAACTATTATGGGATCAAATTTATATGTTGTGTTGGTATGCTCGTCAACTATGCTTGAGATATGATTATACTTCTTGCGCTAGGATGAAGGCTCCACACCTTCCCTTCTCATGCAAATTTAATGATGATAAAACCTTAGCTTCTTATACTAATGGTATCTATGATTACTATGATGTGGAACAAATAGAAGAATTCGTTGCTTTTATGGGTGCTTATGAGATTGAATCTTTGTTTAAAGAGTTTGACGATTTTGATGATTCAATTTATAGACCTGAAAATTTTGCTATACTTAAATATTGTTATGAGAATTATGAATACAATGCTGACATTGATGCATTTATTGAGAAAGTCTCCGCTGTCCAAGAAGAGATTAATATTTTGCAGGAGTCTATGGAAGAAGAAATTTCTGAAACTGTGAGCTCATTGGATGAAAAAGATGATGAGGGGAGCGAAGAACAAAAGGAGGAAGAGCGGATTAGCTACCCGTGCCCACCTTCTAATGAGAGTAACCCTCCAACTCATACATTGTTTAATTTCCCTTCATGCTTACCGAAGGATGATTACTATGATGATTGCTATGATGATTGTTATGATCCCGTTGATTCTCTTGAAATATCCCTTTTTGATGAACTTGCTATAGTTCCTTATGTTAAACATGAAATTGTTGCTATTGCCCCCACGCATGATAGTCCTATTATCTTTTTGAATTCTCCAAACTACACTATATCGGGGAAGTTTGTGCTAATTAAGGATTATGTTGATGGGTTGCGTTTCACTACTACACATGATGATTTTGGTAGATATAATATGCATGTGCTTGCTTCCCCTACTTGCAATTATTATGATAGAGGAACCATATCCCCACCTCTCTATGTTTCCAATATGATAAAATTGCAAGAAACTGCTTATACTGCATTGGCCTTTACTAGGTGTGCACGAATTGTTCTTTTATGACATGTCGATGCATAGGAAGAGAGTTGGACTTCGTCGTTCCATGATATATGTTACTTTGTGCTCACTACTAAATCACAAATCATTGTTAATTAAAATTGGCATTGATATACCTTGGGATCCGGGTGGATCCATTACTTGAGCACTATATGCCTAGCTTAATAGCTTCAGAGAAAGCGTTGCTAGGGAGACAACCCGGAAGTTTTAGAGAGTCATTTATTTCTGTTGAGTGCTTTCATATAGTTTAAAAACAAAAAAATAAATAAAGAGGGGAACCCAAAACTTTTCAAAAACGAAAGCGAAAGTGAGAAAGACAAGCATTGTTGAAGTGGGGGAGCTCCTTGAACTTTGTTCATGCTCACGGAAACTTTGTGAATCTTGATTACAAAAACTTTTCATCAAAACTGATTATCCCCTTGTACAATTCCATTGTATTATAAAAATAATGTGCGAAGGCTTGCCTTTAGGATGTTTACAATGTTTGTTGGTTTGTATGGTGCAGGATAGAAACTTTGGCTGTAGTGCGCGATTTTACATTTTTACTGGAATGTCAAATGGGTCTGATTCGTTTTGCACTATCTTGCTGTACAAATTGTTTATTTTTCCTAATTTTGGTAGAATGTTTCGGGTAACACAAGTATAGTGAATGTTCAAATTGCTACAGACTATTCTGTTTTTGACAAATTCTGTTTTTGATGCATAGTTTACTTGTTTTGATGAAACTATCAATTTCTATCAGTGGATTAAGCAATGGAAAAGCTATATTACAGTAGACACAATGCAAATACAAAATATGAATTGGTATGCAATAGTACTTAGAGTAGTGATTTGCTTTATTATACTAACGGATCTTACCGAGTTTTCTGTTGAAGTTTTTGTGTGGATGAAGTGTTTGATCGAGGAGGTTTCGATACGAGGAGAAGGAGGAGAGGCAACTGCTCAAGCTTGGGGATGCCCAATGCACCCCAAGTAAATATTCAAGGAGACTCGAGCGTCTAAGCTTCGGGATGCCCCGGAAGGTATCCCCTCTTTCTTCAACAAGTATCGGTGTGTTTTTGGATTCGTTTTGTTCATGCGATTTGTGCAAGTCTTGGAGTGTGTTTTGCATTTAGTTTTCACTTCTATTTTATGCACCGTGCTGGTATGAGATAGTCCTTGGTTGATTTATAGAATGCTCATTGCACTTCACTTAAATCTTTTGAGTATGGCTTTATAGAATGCTTCATGTGCTTCACTTTGATCTTTTGAAGTTTGGATTGCATGTTTCTCTTTACATAGAAAACTGCCATTTGTAGAATGCTCCTTTTCTTCACTTATATTTGTTAGAGCATGGGCATATATTTTGTAGAAAGAATTAAACTCTCTTGCTTCACTTATATCTATTTAGAGAGATGACAGGAATTTGTCATTCACATGGTTAGTCATAAAATCCAACATAAACTTGTAGATCGCTGAATATGATATGTTTGATTCCTTGCAATAGTTTTTCGATATAAAGATGGTGACATTAGAGTCATGCTAGTGGGTAGTTGTGGATTGCAGAAACACTTGTGTTGTGGTTTGCAAGTCCCTAGCATGCACATATGGTAACCGTTGTGTCACAAATTTGAAGCATGGGGTGTTTCTTTGATTGTCTTCCTTATGAGTGGCGGTCGGGGACGAGCGATGTTCTTTTCCTACCAATCTATCCCCCCAGGGGCATGCGTAGTAGTACTTTGCTTCGAGGTATAATAAACTTTTGCAATAAGTATATGAGTTCTTTATGACTAATGTGAGTCCATGGATTATACGCACTTTTACCTTTCCATCATTGCTAGCCTCTTCGGTACCGTGCATTGCCCTTTCTCACCTTGAGAGTTGGTGCAAACTTCGCTGGTGCATCCATACCCCATGATACGATATGCTCTATCACACATAAGCCTCCCTATATCTTCCTCAAAACAGCCACCATACCTACCTATTATGGCATTTCCATAGCCATTCCGAGATATATTGCCATGCAAGTTCCATCATCATCATATACATGACTTGAGCATTCATTGTCATATTGCCTTGCATGATCGTAAGATAGCTAGCATGATGTTTTCATGGCTTTTCCGTTTTTTGATGTCATTGCTATGCTAGATCATTGCACATCCCGGTACACCACCCGAGGCATTCATATAGAGTCGTATCTTTGTTCTAGTATCGAGTTGTAATATTGAGTTGTAAGTAAATAAAGTGTGATGATCATCATTATAGAGCATTGCCCCATAAAAAAGAGAGGCCAAAGTAGCCTAAATAAAAAAAAGGGGCCAAAGAAGCCCGCCTAAAAAAAGAAAAAAAAAGGGGGGCAATGTTACTATCCTTTTACCACACTTGTGCTTCAGAGTAGCACCATGGTCTTCATATAGAGAGTCTCCTATATTGTCACTTTCATATACTAGTGGGAATTTTCATTATAGAACTTGGCTTGTATATTCCAACGATGGGCTTCCTCAAATGCCCTAGGTCTTCATGAGCAAGCAAGTTGGATGCACACCCACTTAGTTTTCAGTTTGAGCTTTCATACACTTATAGCTCTAGTGCATCTATTGCATGGCAATCCCTACTCCTCGCATTGACATCAATTGATGGGCATCTCCATAGCCCATTGATTAGTCGCGTCGATGTGAGACTTTCTCCCTTTTTGTCTTCTCCACATAAACCTCCACCATCATATTATATTCCACCTATAGTGCTATATCCATGGATTGCGCTCATGTATTGTGTGAGGGTTGAAAAAGCTGAAGCACATTAAAAGGTATGAACCAATTGCTCGGCTTGTCATCGGGGTTGTGCATGATGGGAGCATTTTGTGTGACGAAAATGAAGCATGGCCAAACTATATGATTTTGTAGGTATAAGCTTGCTTTGGCCATGTTGTTTTGAAAAGACTTGATTGCTCTATTAGTACGCTCGAAGTATTATGGTTTTTAGGTCAAATGATAGACTATTGCTTTGAATCACTCGTGTCTTAATATTCATGCCATGATTAGACATATGATCAAGATTAAGCTAGGTAGCATTGCACATCAAAAAATATCTTTTTAATCATTTACCTACCCGAGGACGAGCAGGAATTAAGCTTGGGGATGCTGATACGTCTCCTTCGTATCTATAATTTTTGATTGTTCCATAGCAATATTATTCAACTTTCATATACTTTGGGCTACCTTTTATACTATTTTTGGGACTAACATATTGATCCAGTGCCCAGTGCCAATTCCTGTTTATTGCATGTTTTATGTTTCAGAGAAACCCCTTATCAAACTGAGTCCAAATGGGATAAAAACGGGCGGAGAATATTTTTGGAATATTTGGGAAATATGGGACGAAGAATCAACACGAGACGGTGCCCGAGGTGGCCACGAGGCAGGGGGCGCGCCTGCCCCCACTGGGCACGCCCCTGACCCTCGTGGGCCCCTCGTAAGGCGGTTGCTGCTCTTCTTTTGCCGCCAGAAAGCTAATTTTCGGAGAAAAATTTGGGCGAAAGTTTCAACCCAATCGGAGTTACAGATCTCCTGATATAAAAGAAACGGTGAAAGGGCAGAATCCGAGAACGCAGAAACAGAGAGAGATGGAGAGACAGATCCAATCTCGGAGGGGCTCTCGCACCTCCCAAGCCATGGGAGCCAAAGACCAGAGGGGAAACCCTTCTCCCATCTAGGGAGAAGGTCAAGGACGAATAAGAAGAAGAAGGAGGGCTCTCTCCCCCTTGCTTCCGGTGGCGTCGGAACGCCGTCGGGGGCCATCATCATCACCGCAATCTACACCAACACCTCCATCATCTTCACCAACATCTCCATCACCTTCCCCCATCTGTATTCAGCGTTCCACTCCCCCGCAACCCGCTGTACCCTCTACTTGAACATGGTGCTTTATGCTTCATATTATTATCCAATGATGTGTTGCCGTCCTATGATGTCTGAGTAGATTTTCGTTGTCCTACCGGTGGTTGATGAATTGCTATGATTGGTTTAATTTGCTTGTGGTTATGTTGCTGTCCTATGGTGCCCTCCGTGTCCCGCAAGTGTGAGGGATTCCTGCTGTAGGGTGTTGCAATACGTTCATGATTCGCTTATAGTAGGTTGCTTGAGTGACAGAAGCATAAACCCGAGTAAGGGGGTTGTGGAGTATGGGATAAAGGGGACTTCATACTTCAATGCTATGGTTGGGTTTTACCTTAATCATCTTTAGTAGTTGCGGATGCTTTCTAGAGTTCCAATCATAAGTGCATATGATCCAAGAAGAGAAAGTATGTTAGCTTATGCCTCTCCCACATAAAACTTGCTATCGGTCTAGTAAAGTAGTCAATTGTTATGGACAATTTCTCAACTCCTACCACCACTTTTCCACACTCGTTATATTTACTTTATTGCATCTTTATCTAAACATCCCTACTTTTTATTTATGTGCTCTTTATAATCTTGCAAACCTATCCAACAACACCTACAAAGTACTTCTAGTTTCATACTTGTTCTAGGTAAAGCGAACACTAAGCGTGTGTAGAGTAGTATCAGCGGCAGATAGGACTTGAGAGAATATTTGTTCTACCTTCCGCTCCTCATTGGGTTCGACACTCTTACTTATCGAAAGAGGCTACAATTATCCCCTACACTTGTGGGTTATCAATGATGTGTCCACCAGCCAGAAGAAGGTCAAGAAGCGCAATAAGAAGCGAAGAGATATGGTAGTATTGATTGTTGAAGGGTCAGGCACCCCAAGTACCGGCAAGATCGCCAAGGCTGAGGCCCCCGACAAAGAGGTTGTCGTGTGCGCCGATTGCCGGGAAGGGCAATTGGTCGTACTGCAAGATCCATCAGACCAAAGGCCATGACCTTCAGGAGTGCTGTCAGGTTGAGCAGTTGGTCAAGAGACAGAGAGCAGAATATGAGAAGCGTGATAAGGAAAAGGGTCAAAATGCAGTTGGCGGTAAGGGCCGAGGTGATGGAGCAAATTGGCCCGGCAAACCCTTTTGGAATAAAGGAAAACCCACCAGAGACTAGGAGAAGGAAGCCTGTGACGATGAGAGTGATAAAGGGGAAGAAGAGGAAACCAATGAGCAAGAGTTTCAGAAAGCCACGAACGCCCTGTGCATTTACGGGGGTGCACCCATGCACACCAGTTCAAGCGGTGGGCACGAGAAGTCAATGTCGTGGAACCAGAGGCCCGGAAGCCGCTCAAATGGTCCCATACACCCATCATCTTTGACGAAGAGGATCATCCTAGCAGTACCACTATGGTAGGATGTCTGCCTTTGTTGGTTTCTTCTATAATTCACAACATCAAGGTCACACAGATGCTGGTGGACGGTGGGGCCAGACTGAATCTGATTTCCCTAGCAGTTATCAGCAAACTTTAGATAGCATAGGAAGAGCTAGAGATTACCGACACATTTCAAGGAGTTAATCCTGGCAGGAGTCATCCTAAGGGAAAGATCACATTGCCAGTAACATTTGGGGGAGAACTGAACTACCAGATTGAGAGGATTGTGTTTGACGTAGTTGATCTCCCCCTGCCGTACGATGGGATCCTTGGACACCCAACCTTAGCTAAATTCATGGCTGCATCCCACTATGCCTACAACACCCTGAAGATGCCTGGGACACTAGGAGTCCGCACCATCCCATCAGATGAGAAGGATGCCATCATTTGTGTGGATAGGATGTATTGGGACGCGGTCGTGGTAGAGGAAGCGACGGCAGCAGTTCCCGCCAAGGAAAGCTAAGGAAAGAAGAAGGATTGTAGGACCCCCTCTGGGTGCACGGCACCCGTTGACGACGTGCCGGAGTGCTCCCACAACAAGAGATCCAAGGTTGCTGCTCCACAAGTGAAAATGGTCCCGGCAGGGCTGGCTGGCGCTGATGGTACTCTCACTATCAGCACCACCCTCGATGACAAATAGGAAAGCGCGCTCGTTGCCTTCCTGTGGGCGAATATCAATGTGTTTGCATGGAAACCATCTGATATCCCCGGTGTTCCAGGGAGGTAATCGAGCACCACCTTGTTGTCTGCCCACACGCCAGACCTGTTAAGTAGAAAGTTTGGAAGCAGGCCTTGGAGAGGAAGCAATTTATTGCAGAAGAGATCAAGAAGCTTGATGCAGATGGTTTGGTCAGAGGATTGCTACATCCCACTTGGCTAGCAAATCCAGTAGTAGTCCGAAAGGCAAACGGGAAGTGGAGGCTGTGCATTGATTTCAGAGATCTCAACAAGGCTTTCCCGAAGGACCCGTTTCCCTTGCTGCGTATCGGTCAGATTGTGGATGCCACTTCAGGTTGTGATTTTCTCTCATTTATGGATACCACCAGATCTTCATGTCCAAGGAAGATGAGGAGAAGACATCATTCATTACTCCATGTGGTACGTACTGCTTTGTCCACATGACATTCGGATTAAAGTGTGTCGGGTCCACCTTTGCAAGGGCAGTCCAGATTGGTTTTGAACCTCGGCTGCACAGAAACATTGAGGCTTATATGGATGACATTGTGGTCAAAACCAAAGGTAGAGCAACTCTCATCAAGGATTTGGAGGAGTTGATTGCAAATCTGTGCGAGATCAACTTGAAGCTAAACCCAGAGAAGTGTGTGTTCGGCATCCCCTCTGACAAGCTTCTTGGATACTTTGTGTCCCACGGGGGAATCGAAGCTAATCCCGAGGAGATCAAGGCCATTGAGCAGATCCAACCGACAAGGATAGTTAAGGATGTGAGGCGCCTGACGGGATGTGTTGACGCGCTAAGCAGATTCATCTCCAAGTCTGTCGAGCGTGACCTGCCATTCTTCAAGATTTTCAAGAAGGCAGGTCCTATCAGGTGGACCCCTAAAGCAGACACAGCCGTGCAAGAGTTGAAAGCCTACATGTCCTATGCGCCTATCCTGGTTGCACCCAAACCCCAGGAACCGTTGTTGCTATACTTAGTGGCAACCAACCAAGTGGTCAGCGCAGCCTTGGTAGCGCAGCGAGAAGTGAAAGAGAAAGAAAGTGATCAGAGGCCGGCAGGGGCAGATAAGGATCAAAACAGCAGCAAGCACGACAATGATAACAACCCCAAGGATGCAGCAAGGAAGAAAGTGGTGCAGCGCCCGGTGTACTTCGTCAGCTCCTTGTTACAGGGGGCTAGATCAAGGTACTCTGGCGTGCACAAGTTGATTTTTGGTCTTATCATGGCCTCAAGGAAACTGTGCCACTACTTCCAAGCCCATGAGATCATGGTTGTTACTCGTTTCCCATTGCAATGGATACTCCAAAACCCTGAGGCTACCGGCAGAATCGTAGAGTGGGCTTTGGAGTTATCCAGCTTTGGTTTGAAGTTTGAGAGCACATCAACTATCCAGAGCAGGGCATTGGCAGAGCTTATTGTAGAATGGACGCCAACTCCTGATGAGGAAGTGACAGAGATAGTCATCCCCGGCAAGGAATCATCCCAAGAATGGATTATGTATTTTGATGGTGCTTTTTCCCAACAAGGTGCAGGGGCTGGCATGCTTCTCGTCGCCCCCTCTGGGTAGCACTTGATGGACATCGTCCAAATGCATTTTCCCCGGGAAGAAGCAACCAACAATACATCAGAGTATGAAGGGCTGCTCGCCAGGCTCAGAATTGCAGCAAAATTGGGAATTAAGAAACTGATCATTCAAGGAGATTCACAAATGGTGGTGAAACAAGTTAACAAGGATTACCAAAGTCCATTGATGGAGGCATACATTGAAGAAGTGAGAAGATTGGAGGAGCACTTTGACGGATTGCAAACAGAGCACGTACCCCGTGTGGAAAACAGCATAGCTGATCATCTGTCAAAGTGTGATGCGCAGAAGCTTCCTGTGGAACGAGGGTCTTTTGTTCTCCGTCTTACTCAGCCCTCCGTATCCCCGGAAACAATGGCCCGGAAGAGGAGAAAGTTGGACACCGGAAAGCCTCTCGCGGTAGAGTCATCCGCTCCCAGCAGAGACCCTGCCGGAAACAACTCCTCGCAGCCTGCCGGACCACCTCCTCCAGCCGGTCCCATGGACCCTGCGTACGAGGATGGTGCTCCTGTAGCAGAGGAGGTGCCGCTACTCCTTGTTGCCGAGCCATAGGCGCCAACTTGGGCTAGGCACATTGTCCACTTCCTCCAAACGGGAGAGCTTCCCGGTGACCAAGATGAAGCTGAAAAAGTAGCCCAGAGGGTTAGTATGTATCAGTTTGTCGATGACACTTTGTACAGAAGGAGGCCCAATAGTGTGAAATTGAAGTGTGTCTGCCGGGAAGAAGGAAAGGAACTGTTGGCTGAGATACACAAAGGAATGTGTGGCTCCCACATTGGATCAAGGGTGTTAGTTGGGAAAGAATTCCGGCAAGGATTCTATTGGCGCACAGCGATCCAAGATGCGGCCGAGCTAGTCACTAAGTGTGAAGCCTGCCACTTCCATTCCAAGAAAACACACCTGCCTGCCCAAGCGCTTCATACAATCCCTCTATCATGGCCATTTTCGGTCTGGGGGCTCGATATCCTCTACCCCTTCCCCCGAGCAATCAGGGGCTTTGAATTCTTGTTCGTTGCCATAAACAAATTTACAAAGTGGCCAGAAGTGACTGCCATGAGAAAGGTCACTCCTAAGTCAGCTATCAAGTTCTTGAAAGATTTGGTGTGCCGTCTTGGAGTTCCGGCAAGGATCATCACAGACAAGGGCATCCAGTTCACGAGCTGCGCCTTCATGCAATATGTTCATGCCCTCGGATGCAAGATCTCATTCACTTTTGTGGCACACCTATGGAGCAATGGACAAGCTAAGAGGGCGAACGCTGAAGTGCTAAATGGACTCAAGACAAGAACCTCTGATATGCTGTAGAAGCACGGCAAGCGGTGGATCGAGGAGCTGTCAATAGTTCTCTGGTCCCTCAGAATGACACCAAACCAAGCTACCGGGCAGATTCCCTTCTCCCTAGTCTATGGGGCAGAAGCAGCTATCCCCGAAACTAATTTATGGGTTGCCTCGAGTACTTGCTTACGATGAAATCGTGCAAGATCAGCACCAGTGTGACGATGCTGTGCTACTCGAGGAGAACCGTCTCTGACTGCTACGCGTGCTGCATACTATCAGCAAGCCCTGCATCGCTATCATAACAGCAGGGTTCATGCCCGGTGTTTTGAGGAAGGTGACCTTGTCCTTAGGCGCATTCAGTCCGCCGAGGGTACACACAAGTTGTCACCAAAGTGGGAAGGCCCTTAACGGGTAGTACGAGTCACCAGACCCGGCGTAGTCCATCTGGAGACCGGAGATGGAACTTTCTTGCAAAACTCATGAAATATTGAGCATCTTCGCAAGTTCTACACGTAAGGCACGAGGCTGTCGGGCCCTGCCCGGCAGCCACCCATTTGTATAGGCCTTGCCTCAGCTTCATGTAACCCCTTGTACAAAGCCAGGGCGATGACCCCATGTAAGAGAAAATAAGGAAGCATTGTAGGGGGGACACGAACCTAGATTGCATGCATGCATGAGCATTCCAGATCACTTCATAAGCATTTTCATGAGCATATGCATATGCATATAGATAGGATCGCATCCTACATTCATTCTCATCTACATGAAGCTACAGGTTCTTGCCGTGGACTTGGCTTCGACAAGGAATTCAGAAGATTGCCCGGCACTGCGATCCCCAGCAAACCAAATAGATAAGATCTAGCTCTTGTCCATTCGTGTTCTATAAGCTATAACTTATGCATTAGAAAACCTCGCCGCTCTTTTTTAGACTTAGGTGCTCCCATTCCTGACTCGAACGTTGCTTCAGCCAGAATGGTCGCAATGGCCTTTGGTAAAAAGGAGTTGGTGGGGGGCTGGCCCCTTTGTCTGTAACCTGACAGATATGGCTCTCCGGCGGACAAAAAGGGTGCTGGCAAGATAGCCTGTCGGGAAAAACTTGTTTGTTTACACCAAAGAGGCATCCCACCTCTGCATGGACATATATATGTGCGAGTTCCAGGCAGAGTTCATCTTTTTCATTAGCATACAAGTACAAGCATTACATAACACAAGCATGGGCACGAGAGATTACATTATTTTATTAAAGTTTGGCTAGTGCCTACAGATTTAAGATTGAAAAAGATAAGTGCCCTGTAAACTCCTCTCCCTGTTCCTTCTCACCGCAGGATGTGCAGAGAGAAGAAAAGGGGATGGAGCAGCGCCCAAGCAGGAGTCCACCCCGATCTCGTCAAGGCCTGCCGGACGCAAGGCCTAACAAGATCTGGAGTGGCAAAGCTGCGATGGAGAAGGACAGCCCGGCGGCGCCCTTGGTCACCACCACTCAAGCGATAGTGGCGTCATCCACCAAAGCTCAGCTAGAAGACTGCTGGAGGAGGCGAAGGCACCAAACGAACAGCCCCCTCCCCTACGATCGAGAGGCTGGTGATGACGGTGCTAGGGAGGAAGGGGGGAACAGGAAGAGGAGGAAACAGATCATCAGGACGAGACGATTGCGCTGATGCAGTCGTGCTCCATCCTGATGAATTTCCTCCCGCCTTCTCCGCCTTCCCTCGCTTTGCCTTCATCAACACAACGATCAACAGCTCGCCGGGAAAGTGCTCGCTGATACGTCTCCAGTGTATCTATAATTTTTGGTTGCTGCATGCTATTATATTACCCGTTTTGGATGTTTATGGGCTTTACTACACACTTTCATATCATTTTTGGGACTAACCTACTAACCGGAGGCCCAACCCAAATTGCAGTTTTTTTGCCTATTTTAGTGTTCCGCAGAAAAGGAATATCAAACGGAGTCCAAACGGAATGAAACCTTTGGGAGCGATTGCTACGTCTTGAGCTTGCGTTGGTTTTCCTCGAAGAGGAGACGGTGATGCAGCAATAGTAGCGTAAGTATTTCCCTCAGTTTTTGAGAACCAAGGTATCAATCCAGTAGGAGGCTCCTCAAAAGTCCCACGCACCTACACAAACAAACAAAGAACTCGCAGCCAACGCAATAAAGGGGTTGTCAATCCCTTCATGGCCACTTGCAAAAGTGAGATATAACAAAGATAGTATGATTAGATAAATATATTTTTGGTATTTTATATTATAGATGCAAAAATTAAAGATGCAAATAAAAGTAGATTGGAAGCAAATATGATAAGATATAGACCCGGGGGCCATAGGTTTCACTAGTGGCTTCTCTCAACATAGCATAAGTATTACGGTGGGTGAACAAATTACTGTCGAGCAATTGATATAAAAGCGAATAATTATGAGATTATCTAGGCATGATCATGTATATAGGCATCAGGTCCGTAACAAGTAGACCGACTCCTGCCTGCATATACTACTATTACTCCACACATCAACAAACTCCTGCCCGCATCTAGAGTATTAAGTTCATAAGAACAGAGTAACACCTTAAGCAAGATGACATGATGTAGAGGGATAAACTCAAGCAATATGATATAAACCCCATCTTTTTATCCAAAACAAACTGATAATTCGAAGAGACTTGCAAAGATAACTCAATCATACATAAAAGAATTCAGAGAAGATTCAAATATTATTCATAGATAAACTTGATCATAAACCCACAATTCATCGGATCTCGACAAACACACCGCAAAAAGAGTCTACATCGAATAGATCTCCACAAGAGAGGGGGAGAACATTGTATTGAGATCCAAAAAGAGAGAAGAAGCCATCTAGCTAATAACTATGGACCCGTAGGTCTGTGGTAAACTACTCACAACTCATCGGAAGGGCAAGGATGTTGAAGAAGAGGCCCTCCATAGTCGATTCCCCCTCCGGCAGAGTGCCGACGAAGGCTCCAAGATGAGATCTGACGGATACAGAAAGTTACGGTGGTGGAAATTGTGTTTTGTCTGCCCCCTGTATGTTTTCGGGGTACGTAGGCTTATATTGGAGGAAGAAGTACGTTGGTGGACGCCCGAGGGGCCCAGGAGATAGGGGGCGCGCCCTATAGGGGGGCGCCCTCCTATCTCGTGGGAGCCTCGACTGCTTCTTGACTTGCACTCCAAGTCCTCTAGATCACGTTCGTTCAAAAAATCACGCTCCCGAAGGTTACATTCCGTTTGGACTCCGTTTGATATTCCTTTTCTTCGAAATACTGAAATAGGCAAAAAAAACAGCAATACGGGCTGGGCCTCCGGTTAGTATAGTCCTAAAAATGATATAAATGTGTAAAATAAAGCCCATGAACATCTAGAAGGGGTAATATAATAGCATGGAACAATCAAAAATTATAGATACGTTGGAGACGTATCAAGCATCCCCAAGCTTAATTCCTGCTCGTCCTCGAGTAGGTAAATGATAAAAAGAGAATTTTTGATGTGGAATGCTTCCTATCATGATTCATAATGTAATTTTCTTTATTGTGGCATGAATGTTCAGATCCAAATGATTCAAAATAAAAGTTCATATTGATAAAGGAAATAGTAACACTTCAAGCATACTAATCAAAGTAATCATGTCTTATCAAAATAACATGGCAAAAGAAAGTTCATCACTACAAAATCATATAGTTAGGCTATGCTTCATTTTCGTCACACAAAGATGTTCCCAACTTCTATACCCCCGATGACAAGCCAAGCAATTGTTTTAGACTTAAGTAATCTCAATTTTTTTTCAACCTTCACGCAATACATGAGAGTGAGCCATGGATATAGCACTATGGGTGGAAAAGAATATAATGATGGGGATTGTGTGAAGAAGACAAAAAAAGAGAAGAAAGTCTCACATTTGACGAGGATAATCAACGGGCTATGGAGATGCCCATCAATTGATGTCAACATGAGGAGTAGGGATTGCCATGCAACGGATGCACTAGAGCTATAATGAATGCTCAACAAAAGAAAACTAGTGGGTGTGCATCCAACTTGCTTGCTCACGAAGACCTAGGGCATTTGAGGAAGCCCATCGTAGGAATATACAAGCCAAGTTCTATATTGAAAAATTCCCACTAGTATGAAAAAGACAACTTATGAGACTCAATATATGAAAAACATGGTGCTACTTTGAAGCACAATATATGAGACTCACTACATGAAGAACAAGGTGCTACTTTGAAGCACAAGTGTGGAAAAAGAGATAGTAACATTGCCCTTTTTATTTCTTTTTTATTTTTTTCTTTTTTTTCTTTTTTATTTTTTTCTTTTTTTGGGCCTTTCTTTTTTTCTTTTGGCCTTTCTTCTTTTTTTTTTCTTTTTTCGTTTGGGCAATGCTCTAATAATGATGATCATCACACTTCTATTGATTACAACATATGAATTACAACTCGAAACTAGAACAAGATATGACTCTATATGAATGCCTCCGGCGGAGTACCGGGATGGTGCAATGAATCAAGAGTGACATGTATGAAAAATAATGCACGGTGGCTTTGCCACAAATACGATGTCAACTACATGATCATGCAATGGCAATATGACAAAAGTAATGTATGTCATGATGATGATGAACGGAACGGTGGAAAGTTGCATGGCAATATATCTCTGAATGGCTATGGAAATGCCATAATAGGTAGGTATGGTGGCTGTTTTGAGGAAGATATAAGGAGGTTTATGTGTGATAGAGCGTATCATATCACGGGGTTTGGATGCACCGGCGAAGTTTGCACCAACTCTCAAGGTGAGAAAGGGCAATGCACGGTACCGAAGAGGCTAGCAATGGCGGAAAGGTAAAAGTGCGTATAATCCATGGACTCAAAATTAGTCAAAAGAACTCATATACTTATTGCAAAAATTTAGAAGTCATCAAAAATCAAGTACTACGCGCATGCTCCTAGGGGGATAGATTGGTAGGAAAAGACCATCGCTCGTCCCCGACCGCCACTCATAAGGATGCACAAGCCAGGTACACTTCATGTTTCAAATTTGTTACACAACTTTAACCATATGTGCATGCTACGGGACTTGCTAACTTCAACACAAGCATTATTTAAATTCATAATCACCCAACTAGCATGAATTTAATATCACTACCTCCATATCTCAAAACAATTATCAAGTATCAAATTGATCATAGCATCCAATTCACTTCCTATGATAGTTTTTATTATACCCAACTTGGATGCCTACCAATCTAGGACCAATTTTATAACCATAGAAAATACCATGCTGTTCTAAAAGACACTCAAAAATATATAAGTGAAGCATGAGAGACTAGTAATTTTCTACAAAAATAAGTCACCACCGTGCTATAAAAGGATATAAGTGAAGCACTAGAGCAAAAACTATCAAGCTCAAAAGATATAAGTGAAGCACATAGAGTATTCTAGCAAATTCTAATCAAATAGGCTTCTCCCAAAAGGTGTGTAAATAAAGGATGATTGTGGTAAACTAAAAAGCAAAGACTAATATAATACACGACGCTCCAAGCAAAACACATATCATGTGGCGAATAAAAATATAACTCCAAGTAAAGTTACCAATGAACGAAGACGAAAGAGGGGATGCCTTCCCGGGGCATCCCCAAGCTTAGGATTTTGGCTATCCTTGAATATCTTGGGGTGCCTTGCGCATCCCCAATCTTAGGCTCTTGCCACTCCTTATTCCATAGTCCATAAAAGCTTTACCCAAAACTTGAAAACTTCACAACACTAAACTCAACAGGAAATCTTATAAGCTCCGTTAGTGAAAGAAAACAAAACCACCACATAAGGTACTCTAATGAAATCATTATTTATTTATTTTGGTGTTAAACCTACTGTAATCCAACTTCTCTATGGTTTATAAAATAATTTACTAGCCATAGATGCATCGAAATAAACAAACAACACACGAAAGACAGAATCTGTAAAAACAGAATAGTCTATAGCAATCTGTAACTAACGCAAACTTCTGGAACTCTAAAAATCCTACCAATATAGGAAGTCCTGGACAATTTGTTTATTGATCAGCAGCAAAAAGAATCAGCGCAAAATCACGTTTCTGTGATTTAACAAAATTATATTCGTGCATGCAAAGTTTCTGCTTGTCAGCAGAATCAAATCAACTATCATCATAGGTTATCCTATAGGTTCTACTTGGCACAATCTCTAATTAAAAGATAAAAAACATCTAAACAGAAGGTCGAAGCAAGATTTATTACTAAACAGGAGCAAAAACAAAAAACATAAAGAAAATTGGGTTGCCTCCCAACTAGCGCTATCATTTAACGCCCCTAGCTAGGCATAAAAGCGAAGATAGATCTAACGAGTGCCATCATTGGCACTCGGAGAGGAGGATCTCCTTTCCATGGCATTCATTCTTCTATTTAAGGTAAGCACATGGCCATTAATGGAAGAAGTAAGATTAAGCACGTTACGGAAGTTTGCCTCTAAACTAGACTTCATCTCTTTAATAATTTCATTTTGATAAAAGCACAAGAGAGTAGTTGATTCAACCTTATCATTCATAGGGTGACCAAATATGGTTTTCGTTTTTTCATAAGTATCTATATCATCCCTTTCAAGAAAACCTTCTTCAAAAATAGAATCTAAAACTTGTTTGAAAGAAGCGGGCAAGCCAACATAGAAACTTTTTAAGTAAACTTCAATTTGATATTATGGCGCATAGCTAGCCCGAATCCATAATAACCTATCCCAAGCATCTTTTAAAGACTCATCAAGTAAATAGCGAAAAATTCCAGAGTCATCTTCGTCAAAATCATTCAAGCTCTCATTGGTGACCCCGGTGGGTCTTTCTATAGCATCATTATTTATGAGCTTAGAGAGGATAGAGGGGTTATCCAAGGTACCAGAACCTAGGAAAGAACCCTTAGTTCTTTTTGATTAGACCATGGAAACGAGAAGGTAACGGAAGAGAGCAGAGGATTGGGAAAGAGAGGCCGAATAAAACGGCAAGGGTGAAGTGGGGGAGAGGAAAACGAGAGGCTAATGGCAAATAATGTAAATGCGAGGGAGATGAGTTTGTGATGGGTACTTGGTATGTCTTGACATGAGCGAAGACCTCCCCGGCAACGACGCCAGAAATCCTTCTTGCTACGTCTTGAGCTTGCGTTGGTTTTCCTCTAAGAGGAAAGGGTGATGCAGCAATAGTAGCGTAACTATTTCCCTCAGTTTTTGAGAACCAAGGTATCAATCCAGTAGGAGGCTCCTCAAAAGTACCACGCACCTACACAAACAAACAAAGAACTCGCAACCAACGCAATAAAGGGGTTGTCAATCCCTTCACGGGCACTTGCGAAAGTGAGATCTAAAAAAGATAGTATGATAAGATAAATATATTTTTGGTATTTTATAATATAGATGCAAAAAGTAAAGATGCAAATAAAAGTAGATTGGAAGCAAATATGATAAGATATAGACCCGGGGGCCATAGGTTTCACTAGTGGCTTCTCTCAACATAGCATAAGTATTACGGTGGGTGAACAAATTACTGTCGAGCAATTGATAGAAAAGCGAATAATTGTGAGATTATCTAGGCATGATCATGTATATAGGCATCACGTCCGCAACAAGTAGACCGACTCCTGCCTGCATCTACTACTATTACTCCACATATCGACCGACTCCCGCCTGCATCTAGAGTATTAAGTTCATAAGAACAGAGTAACTCCTTAAGCAAGATGACATGATGTAGAGGGATAAACTCAAGCAATATGATATAAACACCATCTTTTTATCCTCGATGGCAACAATACAATACGTGCCTTGCAACCCTTTCTGTCACTGGGTAAGGACACCACAAGATTGAACCCAAAGCTAAGCATTTCTCCCATGGCAAGATAGATCAATCTAGTAGGCCAAACCAAAGTAATAATTCGAAGAGACTTGCAAAGATAACTCAATCATACATAAAAGAATTCAGAGAAGATTCAAATATTATTCATAGATAAACTTGATCATAAACCCACAATTCATCGGATCTCGACAAACACACCGCAAAAAGAGTTTACATCGAATAGATCTCCACAAGAGAGGGGGAGAACATTGTATTGAGATCCAAAAAGAGAGAAGAAGCCACCTAGCTAATAACAATGGACCCGTAGGTCTGTGGTAAGCTACTCACAACTCATCGGAAGGACAAGGATGTTGATGTAGAGGCCCTCCGTGGTCGATTCCCCCTCCGGCAGAGTGCCGGCAAAGGCTCCAAGATGAGATCTTGCGGATACAGAAGGTTACGGTGGTGGAAATTGTGTTTCGTCTGCCCCCTGGATGTTTTTGGGGTACGTAGGCTTATATAGGAGGAAGAAGTACGTCGGTGGACGCCCGAGGGGCCCACGAGACATGGGGCGCGCCCTATAGGGGGGGGGCGCCCTCCTATCTCGTGGGAGCCTCAGCTGCTTCTTGACTTGCACTCCAAGTCCTCTGGATCACGTTCGGTCGAAAAATCACGCTCCTGAAGGTTTCATTCCATTTGAACTCCGTTTGATATTCCTTTTCTTCGAAATACTGAAATAGGCAAAGAAAACAGCAATACAGGCTGGGCCTTCGGTTAGTAGGTTAGTCCCAAAACTGATATAAATGTGTGAAATAAAGCCCATGAACATCCAAAAGGGGTAATATAATAGCATGGAACAATCAAAAATTATAGATACGTTGGAGATGTATCAGCAATCTCTTTGGAACAAATGCAATCCAGGAGACTTGGAGTAGACGTCAAGAAGCATCCCAGACGGCCACGAGGGTGCCAGGCGCGCCCTAGGGGGATGGGCGCTGCCCCCACCCTCGTGGGCCCCTCGAGGCTCCCCTGGCTGACCTCCTTCGCCTATATATACCTCCATACCCTGAAAACATCCAGGAGCACCACGAAAACCTATTTCCACCGCCGCAACCTTCTGTACCCATGAGATCCCATCTAGGAGCCTTTTCCGGCACTCCGCTGGAGGGGGAATCGATCAGAGGGCTTCTACAACAACAGCATAGCCTCTCCGATGAGTTGTGAGTAGTTTACCACAGACCTTTGGGTCCATGGTTATTAGCTGGATGGCTTCTTCTCTCTCTTTGAATCTCAATACAAAGTTCTCCTTGATCTTCTTGAAGATCTATTCGATGTAACTCTTTTTGCGGTGTGTTTTTCGAGATCTGATGAATTTTGGGTTTATGATCAAGTTTATCTATGAGAAACATTTGAATCTCCTCTGAATTCTTTTATTTATGATTTGTTATCTTTGCAAATCTCTTTGAATTATCAGTTTGGTTTGGCCTACTAGATTGATCTTTCTTGCAATGGGAGAAGTGCTTAGCTTTGGGTTCAATCTTGCGGTGTCCTTTCGCAGTGACAGCAGGGGCAGCAAGGAACGTATTGTATTGTTGCCATCAAGGGTAAAAATATGGGGTTTATATCATATTGTTTGAGTTTATCCCTCTACATCATGTCATCTTGCCTAATGCGTTACTCTGTTCTTATGAACTTAATACTCTAGATGCATGCTGGATAGCAGTCGATGTGTGGAGTAATAGTAGTAGATGCAGAATCGTTTTGTTCTACTTGTCGCGGCCGTGATGCCTATACACATGATCCTGCCTATATAATCTCATAACTATGCACTTTTCTATCAATTGCTCGACAGTAATTTGTTCACCCACCGTAATACTTATGCTATCTTGAGAGAAGCCACTAGTGAAACCTATGGCCCCCGGGTCTATCCTTTCTCATATAGTTTCCGGTCTACTTTATTTTGCAGTCTTTACTTTTTAATATATATCATAAAAATACCAAAAATATTTATCTTATCTTATTATCTCTATCAGATCTCACTTTCGCAAGTGGCCATGAAGGGATTGACAACCCCTTTATCGCGTTGGTTGCGAGGTTCTTGTTTGTTTGTGTAGGTATGAAGGACTTGTGAGGAGCCTCCCATTGGATTGATACCTTGGTTCTCAAAAACTGAGGGAAATACTTACGCTACTTTGCTGCGTCACCCTTTCCTCTTCAAGGGAAAAACAACATAGTGTTCAATAGGTAGCAAGAAGGATTTCTGGCGTCGTTGCCGGGAGTTCTTCGCTCAAGTCAAGACATAACAACTACCCCATCACAAACTCATCTCCCTCGCATTATATTATTTGCCATTTGCCTCTCGTTTTCCTCTGCCACACTTCACCCTTGCCATTTTATTCGCCTCTCTTTTCGGTTCGCCTCTTTTTCACTTGCCTTTTGTGTGCTCGTGTGTTAGATCGTTTATCTCGTCATCATGGCTAGTCCTCCTATTATTGTTAGTACTCCCGATCATGAAGTTCTCAATTTTAAACAAAGGGAGGGAGAAAATTTAAAAGATGCTTGGCATAGAATTTGCAATGCTCAAAATAGATCTACTAGGAAGCAATCTACGTCTGTTCTTCTTTGTAATTTTTATGTAGGCATTACTCCTTGGTATAGATGTATTCTTGATGCCATTACCGCAGGGAATTTCTTGGGTAGCCACACTTTTGATGCTTATAATGCTATGTCAGATTTGTTTGGTCCCCCCCCCCTCTCTTGGTTAATGGAATTGTCTTAACTCTAGAACATGTGATGCAAAGGCTTGAAGTTATTGAAAATAAAGTTGCCACTATTGAGTTAATTTAAAATTTGGATAAAAAGATACACAATCAAATCATCCAATATGGATCTAAGGTTGGAGTTACTCTAAAAAGTTTTAAGGATAAAGTACCTATAGTTAACGAAAGAATATATCAAGATTCTTCAAGAATCGGTACACTTGAGGATATTATTACAAACTTAGGGGCTGCCTTTTCATCCATGAAAAATACTCCAACTCCTCCTACTAAAATTGCCAAATTAATGTATGTTCCTAAAAATAGGGGTGAATCATCTAGTAAGGAAAGTGCGGATCTCAAATCAATAAGTGTTCATCCCAACTTTTTCGCTTTCATTAAGGAACCTTTTGCTACAAACGAATCTCTTGACTTCTTTCCTAGGAGTTTAATCATTACTAAAAACAAATAAACTCCTAAGAGGTTATAAGTGTTCTATTGAAGAATTGAATATCAAAGATTGCAATACCTAGATCTATTCTCGCTTTTATGCCTAGCTAGGGGTGTTAAACGATAGCGCTTGTTGGGAGGCAACCCAATTTTATTTTTGTTCCTTGCTTTTTTCTTCTGTTTATTAATAAATAAATCATCTAGCTTCTGTTTATATGTGGTTTGTGTTTTAATTAGTGTTTGTGCCAAGTAGAACCTATAGGATCATCTTGGGTGATAGTTAATTTGATTCTGCTGAAAAACAGAAACTTTTGCACGCACGCGAATAATTTTCGTAAATCACAGAAACATGATTTTAGTTGATTCTTTTTGAAATAGATCAATAGACAAATTTCCTAGGACTTACTATTTTTGTAGAATTTTTAGAGTTCAATAATTATTCGAAAGTTACAGATTTCTACAGACTGTTCTGTTTTTGACAGATTCTGTTTTTCGTGTGTTGTTTGCTTATTTTGATGAATCTATGAATAGTATCAGGGGGTATGAACCATAGAGAAGTTAGAATACAGTAGGTTTAACACAAATACAAATAAAGAATGAGTTCATTACAGTACCTTAAGTGGTGGTTTTTCTTTCTTGCACTAACAGAGCATATGAGATTTCCAGTTGAGTTTTGTGTTGTGAAGTTTTCAAGTTTTGGGTAAAGATTTGATGGACTATGGAATAAGGAGTGGCCAAAGCCTAAGCTTGGGGATTCCCATGGCACCCCAAGATAATTCAAGGACAACCAAAACCCTAAGCTTGGGGATGGCCCGGAAGGCATCCGCTCTTTCGTCTTCGTCTATCGGTAACTTTACTTGGAGCTATATTTTTATTCGCCACATGATATGTGTTTTGCTTGGTGCGTCTTGTATGATATGAGTCTTTGCTTTTTAGTTTACCACAATCATCCTTGCTGGACACACCTTTTGGGAGAGACACAACATGATTCGGAACTTATTAGAATACTCTATGTGCTTCACTTATTTCTTTTGAGCTAGATAATTTTGCTCTAGTGCTTCACTTATATCTTTTTAGAGCACGGTGGTGGTTTTATTTTGTCGAAATTATTGATCTCTCATGCTTCACTTATATTATTTTGAGAGTCTTTTAGAATAGCATGGTATTTGCCATGGTTATAAAATTGGTCCTAGAATGATGGGCATCCAATTTGGGTATAAATAAAAACTATCATAGAAAGTGAATTGGATGCTATGATCAACTTGATGCTAGATAATTGTTTTGATATATAAAGGTGGCAATGTTAGAATCATGCTAGTTGGGTAATTGTGAAATTGTGGAATACTTGTGTTGAATTTGGCAAGTCCTGTAGCATGCACGTATGGTAAAAGTTGTGTAACAAATTTGTTGCATGGGGTGCTCTTTTGATTCCCTTCCTTATGTGTAGAGGTCGGGGGCGCGCGATGGTTAACTCCTACCAACCTCCCCCCTAGGAGCATGCGTAGTAGTACTTTGCTTCGAGGGCTATTCAATTTTTTGCAATAAGTATATGAGTTCTTTATGACTAATGTGAGTCCATGGATTATACACACTTTTACCTTTCCATCATTGCTAGCCTCTTCGGTACCGTGCATTGCCCTTTCTCACCTTGAGAGTTGGTGCAAACTTCACTGGTGCATCCACACCCCATGATACGATATGCTCTATCACACATAAGCCTCCCTATATCTCCCTCAAAACAGCCACCATACCTACCTATTATGGCATTTCCATAGCCATTCCGAGATATATTGCCACGCAACTTTCCACCGTTCCGTTCATCATGACACGTTTCATCATTGTCATATTGCTTTTGCATGATCATGTAGTTGACATCGTATTTGTGGCAAAGCCACCTTCATATATTTTCATACACGTCGCTCTTGATTTCATTGCATATCCCGGTACACCGCCGGAGGCATTCATATAGAGTCATATTTTGTTCTAGTATCGAGTTGTAATTCATGACTTGTAAAAAAATAGAAGTGTGATGATCATCATTATTAGAGCATTGTCCCCTAAAAAAAGGAAAGGCCAAATAAAAAAGGGGAAAGGCCAAATAAAAAAAGGCCAAAAAAAGAAGGAAAGGCCCAAAAAAAAGAAAATAAAAAAGGGGGACAATGTTACTATCTTTTTCCACACTTGTGCTTCAAAGTAGCAATATGTTCTTCATATAGATAGTCTCCTATGTTGTCACTTTCATATACTAGTGGAAATTTTTCATTATAGAACTTGGATTGTATATTCCAACAATGGGCTTCCTCAAAATGCCCTAGGTCTTCGAGAGCAAGCAAGTTGGTTGCACACCCACTTAGTTTCTTTTGTTGAGCTTTCATACATTTATAACTCTAGTGCATCCGTTGCATGGCAATCCCTACTCCTCATGTTGACATCAATTGATGGGCATCTCCATAGCCCGTTGATGAGCCTCGTCAACGTGAGACATTCTCCTTTTTTGTCTTCTCCACACAACCTCCATCATCATACTCTATTCCACCCATAGTGCTATATCCATGGCTCGAGCTCATGTATTGCGTGAGAGTGAAAAAAGCTGAAGCGCGTTAAAAAGTATGAACCAATTGCTTGGCTGAAACTGGGGTTGTGCATGATGGGAGTATTTTGTGTGATGAAAATGAAACATAGCCTAACTATATGATTTTGTAGGGATAAACTTTTTTTAGCCATGTTATTTTGAGAAGACATGATTGCTTTACTAGTATGCTTGAAGTATTATTACTTTTATTTCAATATGAACTTTTATTTTGAATCATTTGGATATAAACATTCATGCCACAATAAAGAAAATTACATTGAGAAATATGATAGGTAGCATTCCACATCAAAAATTCCGTTTTTATCATTTACCTACTCGAGGACGAGCAGGAATTATGCTTGGGGATGCTTGATACGTCTCTAATGTATCTATAATTTTTGATTGCTCCATGATATTATATTACCCGTTTTGGATGTTTATGGGCTTTAATATACACTATTATATCATTTTTGGGACTAACCTACTAACCTAAGGCCCAGCCCAAACTGCTGTTTTTTTTTCCTATTTCAGTGTTTCGCAGAAAAGGAATACCAAACGGAGTCCAAACGGAATGAAACCTTCGGGAGCGATCTTTTTGGAACAAACACAATCCAGGAGACTTGGAGTGGATGTAAAGAAGCAGGCGAGGTGGCCACGAGGGTGCCAGGCGCGCCCTAGGGGGGTGGGCGCGCCCCCCACCCACGTGGGCCCCTCGAGGCTCCCCTGACCGACCTCCTTCGCCTATATATACCTTCATACCCTGAAAACATCCAGGAGCACCACGAAAACCTGTTTCCACCGCCGCAAACTTCTGTACCCGTGAGATCCCATCTCGGAGCCTATTCTGGCACTCCGCCGGAGGGGGAATCGATCATGGAGGTCTTATACATCAACACCATAGCCTCTCTGATGAGTTGCGAGTAGTTTACCATAGACCTTCATGTCCATAGTTATTAGCTAAAAGGCTTCTTCTCTCTCTTTCAAACTCAATACAAAGTTCTCCTCGATCTTCTTGGAGATCTATTCGATGTAACTCTTTTTGCGGTGTGTTTGTCGAGATCCGATGAATTGTGGGTTTATGATCAAGTTTATCTATGAGAAATATTTGAATCTCCTCTGAATTCTTTTATGTATGATTTGTTTCTTTGCAAGTCTCTTCAAATTATCAGTTTGGTTTGGCCTACTAGATTGATCTTTCTTGCAATGGGAGAAGTGCTTAGCTTTGGTGCGGTGTCCTTTCCTAGTGACAGCAGGGGTAGCAAGTCACGTATTGTATTGTTTCCATCGAGGATAAAAAGATGGGTTTTATATCATATTGTTTGAGTTTATCTCTCTACATCATGTCATCTTGCGTAATGTGTTACTCTGTTCTTATGAACTTAATACTCTAGATGCATGCTGGATAGCGGTCGATGTGTGGAGTAATAGTAGTAGATGCAAAATCGTTCCGGTCTACTTGTCGCGGACGTGATGCCTATATACATCATCACGCCTAGATAATCTCATAACTATGCACTTTTCTATCAATTGCTCGACAGTAATTTGTTCACCCACCGTAATACTTATGCTATCTTGAGAGAAGCCACTACTGAAACCTATGGCCGCCAGGTCTATCTTTTATCATATAAGTTTTCGATCTACTTTATTTTGTAATCTTTAATTTTCAATCTATATCATAAACATACCAAAAATATTTATCTTATCTTATTATCTTTATCAGATCTCACTTTCGCAAGTGGCCGTGAAGGGATTGACAACACCTTTATTGCGTTGGTTGCGAGGTTCTTGTTTGTTTGTGTAGATACAAGGGACTTGTGAGGAGCCTCCTACTGGATTGATACCTTGGTTCTCAAAAGCTGAGGGAAATTCTTACGCTACTTTGTTGCATCACCCTTTCCTTTTGAAGGGAAAACCAACGCAGTGCTCAAAGAGGTAGCACCCGCCTCGCAATCCGACTTCCCCTTTGGAGAGACGACGAATGTCCAAGGTGGCCAAGGGGCGAAAGGCGCGCCGCTCCCCACCCTGGCAGGCAGGAAGGCGCGCCCCTTGTCGACATCAACTCCGGTTTCGAGGCGAGGGGCCGTACTAGGATTTCCAATGATCCCAAGCCTTTCACCTTGGACTTGGACCAAGCTCACTCCCCAAGTGCTAACACCCTCGCTCGGCATCATCAACCGGAACTAAAGCCTGGGGCCAGCCCCAGGCCCTCCCTTCTGGCATATTCAAGATAGAGCAAGACAGAAGAGAAGGAAAATGCGGTTGGATGCCTCCACTCCTCCCCTGCTCCCCCTTTTGTAGGCAAATGGGGGACTAGGGGCTCGATCCGCCGCCCTCGTCCGCCAGTTCAAGGAAGCTAGGCCCTCGCCATTATGTTCTCCCATGCCACGCACCTCCGTTACCTACCCTGCGCGATGCATGCATCATACGTGGCTAAGGATAAGGGCGTGGTGGGAAGAGTGAGTTGGCTATTTCTACCCCGTGCGTTGAAGTCATTCACGGGCCATTACTTGAGCGCCCCCACCACTATTCACGGGCCATTACTAGAGTAGTTACTGGATCGGCCCCACCACTACTGGAGCGGCCCCACCACTATCGTATGCGTGGGGAAACCGAAAACTGGACCGAAATCAAGACTAATGAAGAAGCAAAGAAGATCTCAAGAGACTAGCATCTTCAAAAGTGCTACCTGTGCACTTGTTAGGTCCTACCCCGACGACGCTTGGCAGCATGTTCGGGGCAGGCCCGGGGGCTTCTGTCGGTGTAAAAGAACCTGGGCCTGTTGTCCTGACTATGCATAGGCAGAAGATCAAGATTGAAGCACCGGTCCAAGACAAATAGCAAGATACCAAGAAGACTCGAAGAACCAACCAGCAGATCAGAAAGGGCCAAGGCCAAGACAGAGGAGCGAAATATCATCAAGGAATATGTAACGCGCCGGATTCATTGCACCAGGTGTATGCCAGTTATTCGCCGTCGTTGCCATGTCATTTGCTTGCGTGTTGCACTTTGCCATGTCATCATCTGCATTTCATATCATGTCGTCATGTGCATTTCATTTTGCATACGTGTTCGTCTCATGCATCCGAGCATTTTCCTCGTTGTCCGTTTTGCAATCCGGCACTCCTATGTCCTCCGGCGTCCCCTTTTTGCCTCTTCTCTTGTGCGGGAGTTAAACGTTCTCGGAATGGACCGAGTCTTGCCAAGCGGCCTTGGTGTAGCACCGGTGGACCGCCTGTCAAGTTTCGTGCCATTTGGAGGTCGTTTGATACTCCAACGGTTAACAGGGTAACCGCAAAGCCTTCTTTGTTTGCAGCCCAACACCCCTTCCAAAGTGACCCATAACCCAGCAAACTCCCCTCCATGCTCTCGGTCGTTCGATCATGATCGTGTGGGTGAAAACCGCTCCTCATTTGGACTCTCCTAGCTCCCTCTACCTATAAATTAGTCCATCTCCCCCGAAACCCCGGTCTAACCCTAGATCAACCTCCCTCTCGCCCGCCGGACATGTCCACCCGCCGCCGGACGAAACCCGCCGCCGACCGCGTCCAACCGGAGCGCGACACGTGTCCGCTCCGCCACCCCCGCGCCGCCGGCCCACCAGGCCCGCGGGAAGCCCGCCCGGCCCGCGCGCCCGCCGCCGCTCGCCCGCGCGCCCCGCGCCCGACCCCGTCGCCGGCCTCTGCCGCCGTCGCCGGCCCCGCGTCGCCGCGCCGCCGCGCTCCTCCGCCCCGTTGCCCGGAGACCGCGCCGCCGCCTCGTCCGGTCGCCGCGCCGTCGCCAGCCTCCGCCGCGCTCCGGCCGCCGGGCCCCGCCTCCGCCCGACGCCGCCGGCGCCGGATCCGGCCAGATCCGGCCGCCCCGGCCTCTCCTCTGTCCTCCTCCGGCTTCCCCGAGCTCTGGCTGGTGAGCCATGAAGCCCACCCGCGCCAGATCCGATCGAAGCCTAGGTTGACTCCACACCTCCGTTTTCACCAAGTCCCGAATGTTTTGTTATTTTCATGCCATGTTCGACCTGCCATATCTCTTTGCATGTAGCTCCGTTTCATGCGTGCAATATGTAAAATTGTTCGCCTCGATGAGTACTTCATTTCATTCCATTGCATCATTTTCATTTGAGCTCATCTTGATGCCCGAAATGCTGTTGGAAGAGTGCTAGTTGATGTTAATCTGCTGAAACTGTTATAACTTGCTCATTAGTCATTTTTGCCATGATTGATGTGTGCATCCTATGAGGTTGATGTATACATGTGTTTTTATCTATGCCATGCCATCTTTCCAGAGGTGCTATCCATGTATTTTTGTGAGTTGTGTGCTGAGTGCATCAAGCTTGTTAAGTAGTGCACTTGTTGTTACTGTTTTGCTAGGCTGAATATGTTATTTCGTGATGCCATGTAAACTCGATGCTACAAAGAGATCCATGCTTATTTTGAGATACTTCAGTAAGGATGTTTTGTACATATGGTTATGTTCTATCCATACATGCCCCTGGTTGCATTTATAGCTTGATGTACATTGTTCATATCTTGCTCCAAAGTTGCTAAATGATGTTGCTATCAGCCTGTTAACATTAAGTTCAATGTTTCCATGACTGTTTGCTAGTGATCCATGCACCCTATGACCTTGCTCTTGCCATGTATAGCTTCACAAACATGTATTCTTACTGATGGTTGCCTTGCCATGCCATGTATTGCTCTGTGGTGAGTGATTCAAGCTCATCAACATGCCTACTTATTGTTGTTCCTGCCATGTATGAATCTGTAATATAACTTGCCATGTTTACATGGGTGCCATCTTATTTTCTGATCCTTTTTGGCTCATGGTCATTAAGGGACTTTTGTTCTATGCCATTAGTAGATTCATTCCATACCTTTGTTTGCCATGATATGTTCCTGTAACATGTTGTTTGATAGCTCTAAACATTGCAACCTGATGTTATTTCTGCAAAGTCTGAAACTGTTATAATTTGCAATCTTCCCATGTCCTTTTGAGCATGTTCTAGTCTTTTCTGGAGATAGCTTAGTGTTCATGTTTTGTTGTGCTTTACCTGTAATTCATGCTCATGCCTTTTTTTCTTATGTTGGGGTGCTGTAGCTTGTTGTTTTGATGCTTGTAAGATGCCTAGTTGCTATTATGGACAAATTGTTGATTTGACTTGTATAGTGTGTGTGTGTTGAACCGTTGCTCCGTTTTGAGTGTGTTCTATATGAAACTTGCTTGTTTTTGCATGTAGCTTCATGTTATCATGTTGCATCCATGTTTGGGAGTGTTTGCTTGATGCTTGTATGCATTTTGCATCAATGCCATGTTTAACTTGTTTTGCTCATATCTTCTAGGCCGTAGCTCCGAATCTAATGAACTTTATATGTAACTTGACTAGAATTTCGTGTAGATCCTCTTGGTGCATCTTAACTTGCTGTTTAACAACTTGAATATAAGGTTTATTCAGATATGGACCCATTTAGAAATTTGCATATGAGGACTTACCGGAATTGTTATATGTTGTTTCCGGCCTCATTTAAACTTGCCTTGATGTGTTCTTGTTTGCATCATCTCTTGCCATAAGTAGGTTAATGTAGCCTTTTCATGCATCATGATTGTTGTGCATCATGTCTTGCCTATGTGTGGTGTGTTTACCATGTTGTGTGCTTCTTCTCGATAGTTCCCGTTTTCGTTGCGATCGTGAGGATGCGTTCGTCTACGCTTGGTTCGTCTTCGTGTCTTCATCCGTTCGTCTTCTTCATGGACTCGTTCTTCTTCCTAGCGGGATTTCATGCAAGATGACCGCTACCCTGGATCTCACTACTATCATTGCTATGCTAGTTGCTTCGTTCTATCGCTATGCTGCATTACCTATCATTTGCTCTTCAAGCCTCCCAAATTGCCATGAACCTCTAACCTTTGACACCCTTCCTAGCAAACCGTTGCTTTGCTATGTTACCGCTTTGCTCAGCCCCTCTTATAGCGTTGTTAGTTGCAGGTGAAGTTGAAGATTGCTCCATGGTGGACAGGGTTATGTTGGGATATCACAATATCTCTTATTTAATTAATGCATCTATATATTTGGTAAAGGGTGGAAGGCTCGGCCTTATGCCTGGTGTTTTGTTCCACTCTTGCCGCCCTAGTTTCCGTCATAAAGGTATTATGTTCCCGGATTTTGCGTTCCTTACGCGGTCGGGTGATTTATGTGACCCCCCTGACAGTTCGCTCTGAATAAAACTCCTCCAGCAAGGCCCAACCTTGGTTTTACCATTTGCCTCACCACCACCTACCTTTCCCTTGGGAGTAATTAACCCAAGGGTCATCTTTATTTTAGCCCCCCCGGGCCAGTGCTTGTCTAAGTGTTGGTCCGAACCGGGCAGACTGCGGGGCCACCTCGGGGCAACTCGAGGGCTGGTTTTACTCGTAGGCTGACCTATCCGGTGTTGCCCTGAGAACGAGATATGTGCAGCTCCTATCGGGATTGTCGGCGCATCGGGCGGCTTTGCTGGTCTTGTTTTACCATTGTCGAAATGTCGTGTAAACCGGGATTCCGAGACTGATCGGGTCTTCCTGGGAGAAGGTATATCCTTCGTTGATCATGAGAGCTTATCATGGGCTAAGTTGGGACACCCCTGCAGGGTATAAACTTTCGAGAGCCGTGCCCGCGGTTATGTGGCAGATGAGAATTTGTTAATGTTCGGTTGTAGATAAGTTGACACCAGATCCGAATTAAAACGCATCAACCGCGTGTGTAGCCGTGGTGGTTTCTTCTCGGCGGAGTCCGGGAAGTGAACACGGTTTCTAGGTTATGTTTGACGTAAGTAGGAGCTCAGGATCACCTCTTGATCATTACTAGTTGACGACCGTTCCTTTGTTTCTCTTCTCGCTCTCATTTGCGTATGTTAGCCACCATATATGCTTAGTCGCTGCTGCAACCTCACCACTTTACCCCTTCCTTTCCCATTAAGCTTTGCTAGTTTTGATACCCATGGTAATGGGATTGCTGAGTCCTCGTGGCTCATAGATTACTACAACAACAGTTGCAGGGTCAGGTTATGCGATGATCATGACGCGAGAGCGATGTTTGCTTGTTTGGAGTTCTTCTTTTGCTTCTTCTTCGATCGGGGAATAGGTTCCAGGTCGGCAGCCTGGGCTAGCAGGGTGGATGTCGTTTTGAGTTTCTGTTTGTGTTTCATCCGTAGTCGAATGATGCTCTTATGTAAGATGATGTTGTATTCGAGTGTTATTGTATGCCCCTTGTATGTATCCCCATCTATTATGTAATGTTGATGTAATGATATCCACCTTGCAAAAGCGTTTCAATATGCGGGTCTATCCTTGGTGGGACCTTCGAGTTCCTTTTGGATAGGGTCGCATATTGGGCGTGACAAGTTTGTATCAGAGCCTCGACCGACCCTAGGAGCCCCCTTGATTGATCGTGTAGTTTGGCCGTAGTTGAGTCTAGAAGAAAACTTTTTCGGAGTCTAGTTATATCGAAGAGTAGGAATTGTTTTTACTCCTCTGCCCCTTTGTCGCTCTGGTGAGAAATCTTGACGTAGGTGTTTTGAACTACTCCTCTTCCCCTTCAAATTTTTCTTTAGGGTCACGCGGTTAGTTTTTCGTTCGTTGGTTCTCAACTCTTTTATCCGGTGCATTTCTCGTCAAGTTGACTTGAGCCTCTTCATCTTTGCCAAGTTCAATCCTCAGTTGTCCTTTATTTTTCCCACCCGCCCTCCCTTTTTCTCCTCGGAACCGGAGTCCGTAATCGAGTATCCTTCCTACTGGTGCGAAGTGTTTGCTTCCTTTCCTCAATGATTTCAACCGGTGTTTTCTCTTCTAGATATTCGTCGGTTTCCCCTTCCAAGTTGTCTTTGTTTTTCCCGCCCTCCCACCCTTTTTCTTTCCAAAGCCTGAGTCTCTTTCGACCATCAATTTCATTCGTGCGGAGCCTCTTCAGTCTTTTGTCAATTGTTTTAACCGGTGGATTCTCGTCTCGTTCATCATTCTTCATCTTTTTTTTCTTTTCCGGTGCACACAATTCAAGTTTTCTTCGTTGTCGATCATATTCTATCCCTCAGCTCAAATATTTCCCTTTGCTGGTTCATCTCTCGCCAGTTTATCCTTCCGGAGTGTTCAAGATATCTCAGGAGATTTGTCTGTGTTTGAATTAATTCGAGGTTGTCACCTCTTTCAAATATTTAAATTATTCCTGTGCATCATCTACCTCTTCAACAATCCTTCTCAACGGTGTTATCTCTCCAGCGGGCCCTAACCCACAGGTCTTTTCCCAGGATCTTACCTGAGTCTTTTCTTTTCCCTGGAGTTATTCTCAATTCTTTTCAAGTGTGACGTAAGAATGAATTCCATCAGTCACAGGCCTTCCCCAAGATCGCTTTCAAATTCTTTTCATGGTTTCCTCAACCTTTTCGTTTTTCATTCTACTGGAGTACCTCAGTTATTTTTGTGGTGTTTCTCGTAGTCATTTGAAGATCGGAGAAGAGTTTTTCCTCTAAATCTTGTCCGTTCTCCCGGAGATTCACGGTGCTAGCTCGACGTTATCCGATCAAATTGTTTCTAGTCACGCAAATTCTTTTCATCCATCCGGAGCATTTCAGGAGTTGCTTTCTCTCTCGATCATCCGGAGGCCATGTTTTCAGAAGATTTCTTCGTTCTAAGTTTTCGAATTCGTTCTCCAATTATTCTATGTTTGTGCCCCTTCGTTCGTCTCAATATTCTTCCGGTGCTTCGTTCAAATATTCTTAATCAGCTCATGATCTCTTTGTTCTTTTGCATCTAAATCCCCTCTAGCTTATTTGTTCTTTTAATTCTTCCCGGTGATTCATCCTTTTTCATCAGTCATTCCCAAATTCTCACGGTGGTTCATTCAAGATTCTTTTGCTTGATTATCATATTAATTCATTCTTTCTTTTCAATTCTACTGGTGGTTCATGAAGACTTTCTCAAGTTTTGCGCCATATTTCCCTTAATCATTTTCAAGAAGAATAAGTATTATGCAAAATCCATTGCTTGTCATCAATTTAATTTGATGAAGGATAAGCATACAATAAATCTTATTCTTATTTCATCCAAGTGAGTAATCCCTTCTTTCGGAGTTTGTTCTTGATGAATAAATTCTAGTTTCAAGTGTTTTCATCTTTTCTTTTCCGGAGTTCAATTATTTTCCTCGGCCATCTCGTCGGAACCTCCATCTAAATCAGCGCAAGGCTTTAGTCTTATTCTTTCCATCCTTGAATTCTATCTCATCATCTTTTGTCACCGGAGTTCTTCATGGTGTTCTTCAGGATTTAATTCACTCCTCAAGTGTTCATCAAGATTCTTCTCGAAGGAGCTCAAGTATCTTTCTTCTTGCATATCAAAGTTAAATTAATTCTCCATATCCTTTTGAAGTGGTGTTTTGCATTTCTTCGTTCTTCTCAGCCATTCAATCTTTTCCGCTTGTGGTCGGAGATCACCTCATAATTTTGAGATGTTTTTCATAACTCCACAACAAGCTTATTCTTCCGTCGTTGATTTCCTCAACAACTCCATTCAACCTTTCCTTCTAAGTTCATGTTCTATCCTTTCCATGTTCAGTCAGAGTTCTACTTAAATCCTTTCAGTCTTATCCGTTTCTTTTCTCATTCTAACCACTCCGGCTAGAACGAGTGTTTTCATAGTCTATTTGATTCCGTGAGCTTTCGTTCCTCTCTTCTTCTCGAGTGCTCTCGATTCTTTGCTTCTTCTCTTGAGTTCTTGTTTCACCTCATTCCTTTTCCCCTCCGTCTCGGTCCTAAGATCTCGGGACGAGATCTCTTGTTAGTGGAGGAGTGTTGTAACGCCCCGGATTCGTTGCGCCAGGTGTATGCCAGTTATTCGTCGTTGTTGCCATGTCATTTGCTTGCGTGTCGCACTTTTCCATGTCATCATCTGCATTTCATATCATGTCATCATGTGCATTTAATTTTGCATACGTGTTCGTCTCATGCATCCGAGCATTTTCCCCGTTGTCCGTTTTGCAATCCGGCACTCCTATGTCCTCCAGCGTCCCCTTTTTGCCTCTTCTCTTGTGCGGGTGTTAAATGTTCCCGGAATGGACGGAGTCTTGCCAAGCGGCCTTGGTATAACACCGGTAGACCGCCTGTCAAATTTCGTGCCATTTGGAGGTCGTTTGATACTCCAACGGTTAACCGGATAACCGCAAAGCCTTCTTTGTTTGCAGCCCAACACCCCTTCCAAAGTGGCCCATAACTCAGCAAACTCCCCTCCATGCTCTCGGTCGTTTGATCACGATCGTGTGAGCGAAAACCGCTCCTCATTTGGACTCTCCTAGCTCCCTCTACCTATAAATTAGTCCATCTCCCCCGAAATCCCGGTCTAACCCTAGATCAACCTCCCTCTCGCCCGCCGGACATGTCCGCCCGCCGCTGGACGAAACCCACCACCGCCCGCGTCCAACCGCAGCGCGACACTTGTCCGCTCCGCCGCCCCCGCGCCGCCGGCCCGCCAGGCCCGCGGGAAGCCCGCCCGGCCCGCGTGCCCGCCGCCGCTCGCCCGCGCACCCCGCGCCCGACCCCGTCGCCGGCCTCTGCCGCCGTCGCCGGCCCCACGTCGCCGCGCCACCGCGCTCATCCGCCCCGTCACCCGGAGACCGCGCCGCCGCCTCGTCCGGTCGCCGCGCCTTCGCCGGCCTCCGCCGCGCTCCGGCCGCCCGGCCCCGCCTCCGCCCGACGCCGCCGGCGCTGGATCCGGCCAGATCCGGCCGCCCCGGCCTCTCCTCCGTCCTCCTCAGGCTTCCCCGAGCTCCGGCTGGCGAGCCTCGAAGCCCGTGCGCACCAGATCCGATCGAAGCCTAGGTTGACTTGCCCCCCCTCCGTTTTCACCGTCCCGAATGTTTTGTTATTTTCATGCCATGTTCGACCTGCCATATCTCTGTGCATGTAGCTCCGTTTCGTGCGTGTAACATGTCCAATTGTTGATCTCGAAGAGTACTTCATTTCATTCCATTGCAACATTTTCATTTGAGCTCATCTTGATGCCCGAAATGTTGTTGGAAGAGTGCTAGTTGATGTTAATCTGCTGAAACTGTTATAACTTGCTCATTAGTCATTTTTGCCATGATTGATGTGTGCGTCCTATGAGGTTGATGTATACATGTGTTTTTATCTATGCCACGCCATCTTTCCAGAGGTGCTATCCATGTATTTTTGTGAGTTGTGTGCTGAGTGCATCAAGCTTGTTAAGTAGTGCACTTGCTGTTACTGTTTTGCTAGGCTGAATCTGTTATTTCGTGATGCCATGTAAACTCGATGCTACAAAGAGATACATGCTTATTTTGAGATACTTCAGTAAGGATGTTTTGTACATATGATTATTCTCTATCCGTACATGCCCCTGGTTGCATTTATAGCTTGCTGTACATTGTTCATATCTTGCTCTAAAGTGGCTAAATGATGTTGCTGTCAGCCTGTTAACATTAAGTTCAATGTTTCCATGATTGTTTGCTAGTGATCCATGCACCCTATGACCTTGCTATTTCCATGTATAGCTTCACAAACATGTCTTCTTACTGATGGTTCCCTTGCCATGCCATGTATTGCTCTGTGGTGAATGACTCAATCTCACCAACATGCCTATTTATTGTTGTTCCTGCCATGTATGAATCTGTAATATAACTTGCCATGTTTACATGGGTGCCATCATATTTTCTGATCCTTTTTGGCTCATGGTCAGTAAGGGACTTTTGTTCTATGCCATTAGTAGATTCATGACATGCCTTTGTTTGCCATGATAAGTTCCTGTAACATCTTGTTTGATAGCTCTAAACATTGCAACCTGATGTTATTTCTGCAAAGTCTGAAACTCTTATAATTTGCAATCTTCCTATGTCCTTTTGAGCATGTTCTAGTCTTTTCTGGAGAAAGCTCAGTGTTCATGTTTTGTTGTGCTTTACCTGTACTTCATGCTCATGCCTTTTGTTCTTATGTTGGGGTGCTGTAGCTTGTTGTTTTGATGCTTGTAAGGTGCCTAGTTGCTGTTATGGACAGATTGTTGCTATGACTTGTATAGTGTGTGTGTGTTGAACCGTTGCTCCGTTTTGAGTGTGTTCTATATGAAACTTGCTTGTTTTTGCATGTAGCTTCATGTTATTATGTTCCATTTTTGGGAGTGTTTGCTTGATGCTTGTATGCATTTTCATCTATGCCATGTTTAACTTGTTTTGCTCATATCTTCTAGGCCGTAGCTCCGAATCTAATGAACTTTATATGTAACTTGACTAGAATTTCGTGTAGATCCTCTTGGTGCATCTTAACTTGCTGTTTAACAACTTGAACATAAGGTTTATTCAGATCTGGACCCATTTCGAAATTTGCATATGAGGACTTACCGGAATTGTTATATGTTGTTTCCGGCCTCATTTAAACTTGCCTTGATGTGCTGTTCTTGTTTGCATCATCTCTTGCCATAAGTAGCTTCATGTAGCCTTGTCATGCATCATGCTTGTTGTGCATCATGTCTTGCCTATGTGTGGTGTGTTTACCATGTTGTGTGCTTCTTCTCGATAGTTCTCATTTCGTTGCGATTTCGTCTACGCTTGGTTCGTCTTCGTGGCTTCATCTGTTCTTCTTCTTCATGGACTCGTTCTTCTTCCTAGCGGGATTTCAGGCAAGATGACCGCTACCCTGGATCTCACTACTATCATTGCTATGCTAGTTGCTTCGTTCTATCGCTGTGCTGCGTTACCTATCATTTGCTCTTCAAGCCTCCCAAATTGCCATGAACCTCTAACCTTTGACACCCTTCCTAGCAAACCGTTGCTTGGCTATGTTACCGCTTTGCTCAGCCCCTCTTATAGCGTTGTTAGTTGCAGGTGAAGTTGAAGATTGCTCCATGGTGGACAGGGTTATGTTGGGATATCACAATATCTCTTATTTAATTAATGGATCTATATATTTGGTAAAGGGTGGAAGGCTCGGCCTTATGCCTGGTGTTTTGTTCCACTCTTGCCGCCCTAGTTTCTGTCATACCGGTATTATGTTCCCGGATTTTGCGTTCCTTACGTGGTCGGGTGATTTATGGGACCCCCCTGACAGTTCGCTTTGAATAAAACTCCTCCAGCAAGGCCCAACCTTGGTTTTACGATTTTCCTCACCACCACCTACCTTTCCCTTGGGAGTAATTAACCCAAGGGTCATCTTTATTTTAGCCCTCTCCCCGGGCCAGTGCTTGTCTAAGTGTTGGTCCGAACCGGGCAGACTGCGGGGCCACCTCGGGGCAACTAGAGGGCTGGTTTTACTCGTAGGCTGACCTATCCGGTGTTGCCCTGAGAACGAGATATGTGCACCTCCTATCGGGATTGTTGGCGCATCGGGCGGCTTTGCTGGTCTTGTTTTACCATTGTCGAAATGTCATGTAAACCGGGATTCCGAGACTGATCGGGTCTTCCTGGGAGAAGGTATATCCTTCATTGATCGCGAGAGCTTACAATGGGCTAAGTTGGGACACCCCTGCAGGGTATAAACTTTTGAGAGCCGTGCCCGTGGTTATGTGGCATATGGGAATTTGTTAATGTCCGGTTGTAGATAACTTGACACCAGATCCGAATTAAAACGCATCAACCGTGTATGTAGCCATGATGGTCTCTTCTCGGCGGAGTCCGGGAAGTGAACACGGTTTCTGGGTTATGTTTGACGTAAGTAGGAGCTCAGGATCACCTCTTGATCATTACTAGTTGACGACAGTTCCTTTGTTGCTCTTCTCGCTCTCATTTGCGTATGTTAGCCACCATATATGCTTAGTCGCTCCTGCAACCTCACCACTTTACCCCTTCCTTTCCCATTAAGCTTTGCTAGTCTTGATACCCATGGTAATGGGATGGCTGAGTCCTCGTGACTCACAGATTACTACAACAACAGTTGCAGGGTCAGGTTATGCGATGATCATGACGCGAGAGCGATGTTTGCTTGTTTGGAGTTCTTCTTCTGCTTCTTCTTTGATCAGGGGATAGGTTCCAGGTCAGCAGCCTGGGCTAGCAGGGTGGATGTCGTTTGAGTTTCTGTTTGTGTTTCATCCGTAGTCAAATGATGCTCTTATGTAAGATGATGTTGTATTCGAGTGGCATTGTATGCCCCTTGTATGTATCCCCATCTATTATGTAATGTTGATGTAATGATATCCACCTTGCAAAAGCGTTTCAATATGCGGGTCTATCCTTGGTGGGAACTTTGAGTTCCTTTTGGATAGGGTCGCATATTGGGCGTGGCGAGCCCGGTAAGGGGCTATGCCACCCCCAGAAGAAGATGGCCCAGGCATCCCGGCAGGGCCTATCGGGACTCGCGGAGACCAGATCACCTCACCGACTACTCCACCACAACCCACGTCGTCGATCAGTGCGGTGTGAAGCTGCGGAATGATTAAGTGGCAACCATTCACCACATGGTAGCCACTCCCTACTAAGGAAACCTACAGCAGACACCTGTCCAATGACATGTCGAACAAGCAGGCGTGGAGCTGGCAAGATAGCTCGGGGAAGGCCTTGCCGGGCAACCAACGACGTGACACTAAGCGCTGCATTAAATGCACACTGACGGCCTACAGGGTTAGGTATGATAACACTATTTGCTATCATATCAGAGTCTAATGACTAATTTGCCACTTTGGTGACCCCTTAGCCTATAAAAGGAGGCCCATGGCAACAGTTCGAGGGGTTGGAAAGTTAGATTGCTCTCACCCTCGTACGCGCGTAGTCGCTACCGTCTCGAAGCAACCCCTGCCGGGCAAGTGTACTAAGCACCACCACCACTTTTCCACCATCAATCCACCAAAGCAGTAGGGTTTTATGCCTCACGGCGGCCCGAACCTGGGTAAAACTACCCGTGTGATCTCTGTCGCGCTGCCCCATGTTGGTCTGCTCTTTGTGCAATGCGACCCCCCCCCTTCCCCGCCGAACTAGCAAGGGGCTGCTCTGGTCCCGTAGGTGGCGTCGTTTCCCGTGATACCTTCATTCCAAAATAATCGTAGTTATAGGATTTTCAAGTGTCAAACTTTCAAAAAGAAGCGCATAATTTAATCATGTTTTCAAACATACAAGGTCAAGTTTAAAGTTGTATATTTAGGTCAATCCTCAAAGTTTAAGAGTACCATGACGTGAGTGCTTCTGTTTCAAAATTTCAAACGAAGCGCCAAAAGAGCCTCTACTAGCCCAAAACCGTCTGAGACCAATGTTTGGTAGAAGGAAATTACTTTTCTAACTTCGACCCGTGAAACCTACCGGCCCGACGTTCAAAGGTCTAAACCGTAGTAGGTTTGTAACTTCATCTAGATGCCACGCAACCGCCTCCAAAAAACATTAATAAACCGTGGCCGCCTAAACACACATGCGCTAGGGAGAAATCACTCCTGCCCACTATTTGGGACACGTGGGATTTCCGTCCTACCCCCGACCCACAGTAGGTCCGAAATTTAAGAGGGGGCAAAGTTTGTAATTTCCTCAAATTTCAAACAAGCGCGTCCCATCCGTTCAAATAAAAAACAAGTGCGTCCCAGACCAAGACATGGTCCCCCCTTAGGTCCCCCCGCCCCCATCTGATTCCCCATTCGTACTCCGTGGGCACCAAAACTAACTCTCCGCCACCCGCGAAACCCCATCGTCTACCGTCCCACCCATCAACCACCTCCCTCCTCCATCACATCGGAGCCGATACCCTGACGTCATCGTCCACTACAACCGCAACAGCAACACCCTCCATGGCTAGTAGCTGAAGCCGAGGCAGAGCTGCCTACAGGATGTTGACGTGCGCCATACACGAGCCAGCTCAACCACACCGTCCTGCGCCTCACGGCTGCCTCTCCAACATCGCCATCGTCCACTGCACTGAAGCTGTTCCCGCTATGTCATCGTTCGCCGCCTCGGATTTGCTTCCCCTCCACTGACACACGGGCACCGCAACACTGTCATGACCGGTTTTCCAATAAAAATATTTATTGAGAAACCAATCTATTGAGTCCAATATGAGAGAAATCCTCCTCACTGGTAGACAAAATCTTGATACAATAAGCCAGTAGCATAAAATATATTACAGGGTTGAACTACAGTTGCTCAACCAAATTATTACAAGCACGCCAATTATTATACATAATGGCGGACACGACACAGTGGTGTGGAGGCATACTACTGACTCGAGGATAGGATGGTGGTGGATAAACACAGCGGGGAGAGGGATACAGGACTCTAAAACTGGCATCTCCTCGAGCGTCGAGGTGAGGCTCGATGAATTTATTTGGTAGCGGAAGCGGATATAATACAATGACCAAATCCAGGGTCGCACGAGACTGACTGGGACTCCTCTAGGCGTCAGACTCGCTATCATATTCTTCATCCATGAGATCGCCTTCGTCAGCATCTGGCCAAATCAACAAGCCAGTGAGTACTTTGAAAGTACTCGCAAGACAGTTCAGATGTAAGATATAACAAATGCATGCATGGATGCGTCATGATTAATTCATTAATGCTCATTAAAATAAATTAGCATAACGAGGTAAGTAAAAGGGAAACGGCGGTTGTCCGCCTGAAATCCCAACAAAACATAACTGGAGACCGATCGGGTGTCTGAAGCGACGCCTCGAAAGGTGAACAAATAAATAAAGGAAATGATGCCACAGTCGGGCGTCTTAGCGACACCACATAAAGGGCTTTAAAAGAAATGCCACAGTCGGACGTCTGAGCGACATCACAAAAAGGGCTTTAAAAGAAATGCCACAGTCGGAAGTCTGAGCGACATCACAAAAGGGCTTTAAAAGAAATGCCACAGTCGGACGTCTGAGCGACATCACAGAAAGGGCTTTAAAAGAAATGCCACAGTCGGACGTCTGAGCGACATCACAGAAAGGGCTTTAAAAGAAATGCCACCATCGGACGTCTGAGCGACATCACAGAAAGGGCTTTAAAAGAAATGCCACAGTCGGACGCCTGAGCGACATCACAGAAAGGGCTTTAAAAGAAATGCCACAGTCGGACGTCTAAGCGACATCACAGAAAGGGCTTTTGTCCACAAGTAAATATCACTCATAATAAACATTCAATTCATGAAAATAAATGGGTTAGTCCATCCACAGGAATAATCATTTAACCGGACTTAGCACTCATGCGATTCACCGGAGTTTCTATCATCAAAACTGACATCTGGTCAGGACAAGTTAATATCGAACTTGGACATGGAACAGATGATTTGAAGGAATATATGACTCTGCAGAGTTTGTACAAAATTTTTCCCACAGCCAATGGATTTCCGTAGTCACGAAGGATTAGTTCCGTTTACGGTTTTTCGGTAGGAAACACAGCTAACCAGTACACACCCATTCCACCTCTTGATGCTAGGAATCACCCTAGACATCGTCCAAGAAAAACTTTTGAGACGGGGAGATCACAATCTCGAATAGCATGGGATCAAATTTATATACGCGCGCTCTAAGGGGTGCCCCCCTCTCGGTCCCAACCGGAAACACCCATGCCCCCTGACCGGATGACTGGCTTTAATCCAGGGCCATGGAACCATCATCACGGCCTCTCCTTTTTGGTGTGTACCAGGAAAGCAGTTTACAACTTACTAAGCCATATTCCTTGCGGAAAACATGTGGTAGTACAAGGAAGGAAATGGAAGGAACTGGACCGATACGGTTTGACACTGAAGTCACATAGTCTGGCATAAGACTGGCATGCTACAACACTGCCATCTTACCCATTCTCATGCCAACACATGGCCATTCATATGCACATCCATCCACTTATGGATCATCGAACTCACTTACCTCAACAGTGCATGGAAATAACGCTCATCGGTATGCTCATCACATGCCATGAGACTAACTAAATGCAAAACATGCCAAGACACTCATCATATCAAAAGTTCAAACATGCTTGCCTGGTTCAGAGTAGTCGGAGCCTGGCTCGGTGAAGTTCGCGGCTCCGTCACCCCCTTCGGTATCTACGGTATAAAGAAAACATATGCGCTATCGTAAATACCAAGAGGTGCACAAAAATATACCAAATATTTTTCAAATAAATCTGATTAAAAAACTAGACAAAATTTTAAGGAAGACAGAAAAAGAATCAATCAAAAATACTCTTCTGTTAAAAAGTTATAAGGGTTTTAGTCCAGGGACTCATCTGTAATGAAACAGAAAGTTTCCAGGGGCTAGTCTATAAAAACAGAAAACGCTTCGGCAGAAACTACGCCAGCCCAGAGGGAAAGCGCATTCGGCAGAAGGCGTTTTCAGATAACGCTTCGTTTAGAAAAGACAGAGAGGCTGACCGGTGGGCTCCATCTGTCAGGTTTGAAAATCAAAACAAAGCGCGACGGCGCCCGAGAGGTGCGGTGGTCGCCGGCGGCGATCCATGGCGAGGCAGGGGGATCGGGGTGTACCTCTGTGTTCAGGGCACCATTCCGCGTCTGAGGGAGGTGAAAGTGGTCGCCGGCGAGTACTGTGTCGACGGCGGCCTCTGCTCCGGCGGACGGCGGTTCGGACGAGGATGGAGCTCGCCGGAGAGGGCTGCAAGGTTCAAATTGACGAGGGGGTTAGGATGCTAGGTGTGAGAGAGGGCTACGGACAAGGTTTGGGCGCCGGAGATGGGCTCACCACAGTGGATCGAGCTGGAGGCCGAGGTGGACAGAGGTGGCCGGAGTCGAGGAAGAAGGGCTCCTCGAGGCCCCTCCAGTGGTCAGGCAGGGTGTGGTGAGGTGGTGTAGCCGGGCGTGAGTGCTAGCGGGCTCGGGGTGCTATATATAGCCGCCCCGAGGCGTTTGCCGAGAACGGGGTTCTCCGGCGAGGTGATTACGGCGGCGTGGAGGTTGAACGGGAGGTTGCAGAGGTGGGGCGTCATCACGGTCGTTCCCTGGTTCGGTTTGTGCGCTAACCTCGTTGGAATTAGGTGGCTTAGGTGGAGTTCGACGGAACGGGGCGGCGCGGGCCCGTCGGCGGCAGAGAGCGCGCTCTATGTGTGTTGCGCCACGGCGACGGTGCCGCATGCGTGCGCTGGCACGGAGACGGCCACGCGGAGCCACCAGAGGGTTTGGGCGGCGCCGAACGGCGTTGCGCCGCTGTTCTCCTCCCTGTCGGCCGTTACGGGGAGCCGACCGCCGCAAGACACGCCGGCGCAGGCGGGCCAGGGCGCCACCGACGCCAGGGTCGCGCCAAGAGCGCGTGCGAGGCTCCGGACAAGCGAGCGAGGCCGCGAGCAACGTGCCAAGTGCACTGTGGCCGCGTGACTGAAACTGAATTTTAACTGAATTTGACTGAATAAGTGCATGCAAGGTGTTCGACAGAATGATCCAGGCATCTAGGGATTTTTCCTTGAGCTGAAATTTGGTGGAGTGGCTACTCATTGCTCAAGAAGGCTGCCTGAATTTTGGTGGAATTTTTGGAGAAGTGTGGATATGAATTTCACCAAATTTGGCAAATCTGGTCCAAACTTGCAGAGACTGAATTTTGAAATATTTGAAAAGAGGAGGAGTGGATCAAGATGGTTCTGGGTTGTGGGTTCAAAGGACTATCCAGGAGAGTTGGTTTGAGGTCATAACTCAAATGCAATATGGTACTTGCTTTGAAAATCTCTCAGGCTCCAAATAATTTTCAGAATTGATTTGAGGGGGAAAAATAATTAGAATAAAATCCAAAACTTGTTTGGATTAGTTGGGACAGAGAACTTAGGTTGAATTCAAGGAGGAGGGGAGGTTTTGGAGAGGTTTTACCACATGGGCAAAAATACAATGCCATGGGTGGCTTCAAGGATATGAAAAACCAAATTTGAGAGGGAACCAACAGGGAAGAAGTTTCAAAAGATCAAACACCAAGGTTTAAAAAAATAATCCTTGCCAAAGAAAAGAAAGTTTTTATGAGGAAGGTTTTCTGGAAAATTTTAAGTGGCCTCTTTTATAAAAACCACAAAGTTTTTGCTGAAAACCAAAGCAAAAATTTTGGGGTGTCACAACACCTACCCCCTTAGAAAAAATCTCGTCCCCGAGATTTCAATTGTTCCTCAAATAAGTGTGGATGCTCTGTCCGAAGAAAATCCTCTCTTTCCCAAGTTGCTTCGCTTTCGGTGTGGTTGCTCCACTGAACTCTGAAAAACTTGATGGTCTTCTGTCGGGTTCTCCTTTCAGACTCCTCTAATATTTTTACTGGGTGTTCTCGGTAAGTGAGGTCTGGTTGTACGTCAATGTTCTCATGGGATACTTGTTTCTCTGGTTTGCTTACGCACTTCCTTAACTGAGAGATGTGGAACAGGTCGTGAATGTCAGACAAGTCTTCGGGTAAGTCTAGCTGGTATGCTACAGTGCCTCTTCGTGCCACTATGCAGAATGGCCCAATGAATCTTGGTGCTAACTTTCCTTTAATCTTAAATCGTTGCAGTCCCTTCATAGGTGATACTCCTAGGTACACAAATTCACCGGGTTCAAAGTTGACCCTACGATGTTTCTGATCGTAATAACTCTTCTATCGGCTTTGAGCGGTCTTGAGTCGGTCCCCGATTAGCTTGACTTTTTCCTCGGCTTCTTTGAGCATGTCTGGGCTGAAGATACGGCTGTCTCTGGTCTCTGACCAATTTAGCGGGGTACGACATCTTCATCCGTATAGGGCTTCAAAAGGTGCCATTTGCAGGCTGGCCTGGTAACTGTTGTTGTATGCGAACTCGGCATATGGCAGGCTTTCTTACCAACTGGTTCCATCGGTGAGGACACATGCTCTCAGCATGTCTTCCAAAATTTGGTTTACGCATTCAGTCTGTCCATCAGTCTGGGGATGGTAGGCTGTGCTGAAGGCCAATTGGGTTCCCAGAGCCTGTTGTAAATGATCCCAAAATCTCGAGAGAAACTGAGTGCCTCTATCGGAGATTATAGTCTTCGGGACTCCATGCAGACAAACTATACGGGAGAGGTAAATCCTGGCAAGCTTCTAAGTGTTGTAGGTTGTCTTTACTGGAATGAAATGTGCCACCTTGGTTAATCTATCGGTGATGACCCATATGGCATCATACCCGTGTCGTGACCGAGGTAGTCCGACAATAAAATCCATCCCTATTTCATCCCATTTCCACTCAGGTATTTTGTTTGGTTGCAGTAGTCCGGCTGGTTTTTGATGTTCAACTTTTATGCGTTGGCACGAATCGCAACATGCAACGAATGTGGCTATGTCCCTCTTCATACCGTGCCACCAAAATCCTTCCTGAATATCCTTATACATTTTGGTTCCTCCAGGGTGGATTGAATAAGGAGTTGTGTGTGCTTTAGCTAGGATTTGCTGTTTGAGGTCCTCTATGTTTGGCACACAGAGTCTGTCCCTGTACCGTAATATTCCATCATCGCTTATAACAAATTTCGAGGCCTTGCCCATACTCACTTTTCTTTTGATTCCTTCAATGCTGGGGTGACCAGGCTGAGCTTCTTTAATTCTCTCCACAAGATCGGGCTTTATTTCCAAGTTTGATATGGTGCCTTCCGCGACCATTAACAGGTTGAGTTTTGCAAATTCTTGTTGGAATTCAGGTCTCAAACTTTGTAGTCTGTTTTCGTCGGAGCTGGGGTTTCGACTAAGAGCATCGGCTACTACATTTGCTTTCCCTGGATGATAGTGGATTCCAACGTCATAATCCTTTACCAATTCCAACCAGCGGCGTTGCCGTAAGTTTAGTTCTGGCTGTGTGAAAATATATTTAAGACTTTTATGGTCCGTGTATATTTCACACAGATTCCCAAGTAAGAAATGCCTCCATTCCTTAAGTGCATGAATGACTGCTGCCATTTCTAAGTCATGAGTGGGATAATTTTCCTCATGCTTGCAGAGTTGTCGTGAAGCGTATGCGACAACCTTGCCTTCCTGCATCAACACGCACCCGAGACCTTTTCGGGACGCGTCACAATACACTACAAAGTTTTTGTGTATGTCTGGCACAATTAATGCCGGTGTTGTGGTTAATTTCCGTTTTAACTCTTGGAAACTTTTTTCGCAAGCTTCTGTCCATTCAAACTTCTTGTCTTTCTTGAGTAACTGCGTCATTGGCTTGGCTAGAGTGGAGAATCCTTCAATAAATCTGCGGTAATATCCTGCCATTCCCAGAAAACTTCGTATGTCCGTTACGCTGGCTGGTGCCTTCCAGTCAAGTATGGCCTTGACTTTCTCCGGGTCCACTGTGATACCGTCTTGGGTCAGCACGTGGCCTAGAAAGCCTACTTGCCTTAGCCAAAATTCGCATTTGCTGAACTTGGCATACAATTGATGCTTTCTGAGTTCTCCTAGCACAATCCTGAGATGTTTCGCGTGCTCTTCTGGTGTTTTGGAGTATATCAGAATATCATCGATAAATACCACAACGAACTTGTCCATAAACTTCATAAATACTTTGTTCATGAGGTGAACAAAATATGCGGGGGCGTTAGTTAATCCAAAAGGCATAACTGTGTACTCATATAGCCCATATCTGGAGGTGAAGGCTGTTTTGGGGATATCTTCTGTTCGCACTTTTATTTGATGGTATCCTGACCTTTAGTCAATTTTTGAGAATACCTTGGCCTGAGCGAGCTGATCAAATAGATCATTTATCCTTGGCATCGGGTATTTGTTCTTGACTGTGACCATGTTAAGTGCTCGGTAGTCTATGCACAATCTCAGTGTTCCATCCTTCTTTTTGGCAAATAAAATTGGTGATCCCCAAGGTGAGGAGCTGGCTCGAATGTATCCTTTGTCCAGTAATTCCTTTATTTGTTTCTTCAACTCAATCAACTCGGATGGTGCCATTCTGTATGGTTTCTTGTATATGGGGGTGGTTCCTGGTGCTAGCTCAATGCTGAATTCTCTTTCTCGGTCTGGTGGCATGCCTAGTAGTTCTTCGGGAAATACGTCTGGAAATTCACATACTACTGGAACCTTGATTAACTCAGAAATATCCACTTTATTCAATCTTGGCTGCCGGGTATTTTTCTTTCCTTGGCTGGTACTTTTATTGTCTTCCCGTGGTGGTGTGTGAGAATCACGGTCCGGTTGAAACAGTCAATAAAACCTTTGTTGGTGGTTAACCAGTCCATCCCTAGGATGACATCCAGTCCTTTATTTTCCAACACAATAAGATTGGCGAAAAATTTCAATCCTTGGAACTCAATGGTCACATTCTGACAATAACTCTGAGTAACTTGCTGAATCCCAGGGGACTTGATGATCATGGATTTTTCCAAGGGGTACATCGAAAAATTATTTTGCAAAGCAAAACTTCTCGAAATGAATGAGTGAGAAGTTCCAGAATCAAACAAAACCGTTGCAGGTATTGTGTTGACAGGAAACGTACCGAGTACGATATTCGGAGCATTTTGTGCTTCTTCTTTGGTCACGTGGTTCAGATGAACCTTCCTGTGGTTGTTGTTGGGGTTGAAGTTGTTGCGCTTGGGCGCTAAACTATTGCCACCGTTGTTTGGCTTCGGGGTCGAGTTCCTTGGCTTGGGGCACCGTTTGGCGTAGTGCCCTTCTTCTCCACAAGCATAACAAGTAACGCCTGGGAGATATGTGAACTCTTTGTCCCTTGCATGGAAATTCTTGGTTGGGCGAGAAATGTTTGTGGTAGGTTTGTGTGTCCCACCTTTCTGAAAATCTGTCCTGCTTCGATGGTTGCGTGCAAGAGTAGTCTAGTCTCTTTTTCGCTTGCGTAAATCCTCCAATCTACGTCTCTCATTTTCCAGAGTAATGGCTTTGTCCACTAGTGTTTTAAAATCTGGAAATGTGTGCACGACCAGTTGGCATTTAAGCGCGGGCGCCAGACCGTCAAGAAATTTCTCCATCTTCTTGCTTTCAGTCATACGTTCTTCTTTGGCGTAGCGCGACAACAGAGTAAATTGACCGTTGTAATCTGACACTGTCATGTTCCTTTGTTTGAGGTCATCGAATTCTCTCTTCTTAATTTTCATAATGCTCTTGGGAATGTGTGCACCACGGAAACCTTCCTTGAAATCATCCCAGGTTATATCATTTTCGTTGGGGTGCATGTGCAGAAAATTCTCCCACCATGATGCGGCTGCTCCTGTGAGATAGTGCGGAGCATATAATACCTTCTCGAGATCTGAACATTTTGCAATTATTAATTTTCTCTCCATATCTCGAAGCCAATCCTCGGCCTCAAGAGGTTTGTCAGAATGAGAAAAAGTTTGGGGACGTGTCTTCTGTAGCTCAGATAACTTGGAATGCTGCTGATACTGTCCATGATGATTTCCCATGTTGATGACTTGGTTCATCATTTCCCGATGTTGCTGCTGGCTCTACTCATAAAGGCGGCACATTTGTGAAAGTGCCGACTCACTGCCCTGTTGGCTTGACTGTCCCTGAGTGAACTCGTTGCTGGGTTGTGTATCATAATTTTCCTCTGGTGGAGTTGGCATGGAGCGAGTCCAAGGACGAGACATTTTTCACTCTGGGAAAATATTTTGTAAAACCCATAATAAAAGCGGAAAGAGTCGCAAAACCATTCCATAAATGTATAGAGCTGGCAAATAAAATAAATAACCAAGCTTACTTAAGAAAAACAAATCGACTTGCGCACGGAGAAGGACTGCTCATTACATATCTTACATGCGACGGTAATTATACAATACATCACTCAGAATATGCGTACATAATCCTGACATGTTATTTAGGCTAGTGCACTTCTCCAGATTCTACATGATGCGCAAACAGGCTACTTCTCACAACCTATGTACATATAAACATATCATACAAAGCGGCACATTACATGGCGGTTAAGCGTACTCAGGCGGAGATGTTGACGACCTCCTTTTCCCTGCCGAGGGTGAGGTGTAGCGAGGCTGGGGACTCGACTTCCTCCTCGCTAATAGGCTCCATACGTGTAGTGTTGCGCAGAGTGGACGGAGCAGTTGCCCGGGGCGGAACAACATGAATAGGAGTGGGCGCGAAGGTTGGTGCAGTGCGCACTGGAGTGGGCGCAATAACTTGGTTGAATTCTTCGGTAGAAGGCAGGCGACGAGTAGGTGCATAATATGCTAAGGATGAGACAAAAGTCAGCGGCGGTGCGGTGGGTAGGAGCTCCCTCCTGTTGGCAGCACAGCCATGAACTAAGTCCATGCGGGCAGCCACGAAGTCGTCCACCAGGTTGTCGAAGGCTGCCTCCAGGGCCCGGAGATACTCAATAAGCATCTCAAAAGCCTCGTCTCATTCTTATCTGGGGCAGGAGAATGCGTAGTGACAGGTGTAAGGCACATGGCATGGAAGATAACGGTAACGACGAGTCTTCATCACGGGTAGGACATCCCTGAGACGAGCTATCGCCTCGCGGGCTGCCATCTGCATAGCATGCCTTTCCATAGGCATGGCTCTTCCCAAGAACCGGGAGCGGCGTAACTCACCATGCCCTCCCTTGAACTGCACCGCGGCCTGGTGCATGGTCAGACTGTCGTTGACTCGGCGCTGGCAGAGTGTGAAGACAGGGCGCACGGATGGCCCCATCGCGACCTGAACGATGAAGGAAAGAAGCTTGACGAACCCATCGGGCACGTTGGCGAAGGTCTGAGACTCGCAGCTGTTGTCGGCCATCTACAAAAGTAGGCAAAAATTCTGCATGGTCAGATCATAAATTTATGCTGACTGTCAGATATGTCTACAATTGCAGAAAAATATAAAATGGCTCTATTATGCTAAAAACCAATTAGCGATCGCACCTAGTGGCTTCCTACAGTCAGCCTGGCTCTGGTACCAAGCTTGTCACGACCGGTTTTCCAATAAAAATATTTATTGAGAAACCAATCTATTGAGTCCAGTATGAGAGAAATCCTCCTCACTGGTAGACAAAATCTTGATACAATAAGCCAGTAGCATAAAATATATTACAGGGTTGAACTACGGTTGCTCAACCAAATTATTACAAGCACGCCAATTATTATACATAATGGCGGACACGACACAGTGGTGTGGAGGCATACTACTGACTCGAGGATAGGATGGTGGTGGATAAACACAGCGGGGAGAGGGATACAGGACTCAGAAACTGGCATCTCCTCGAGCGTCGAGGTGAGGCTCGATGAATTTATTTGGTAGCGGAAGCGGATATAATACAATGACCAAATCCAGGGTCGCACGAGACTGACTGGGACTCCTCTAGGCGTCGGACTCGCTATCATATTCTTCATCCATGAGATCGCCTTCGTCGGCATCTGGCCAAATCAACAAGCCAGTGAGTACTTTGAAAGTACTCGCAAGACAGTTCGGACGTAAGATATAACAAATGCATGCATGGATGCGTCATGATTAATTCATCAATGCTCATTAAAATAAATTAGCATAACGAGGTAAGTAAAAGGGAAACGGCGGTTGTCCGCCTGAAATCCCAACAAAACATAAATGGAGACCGATCGGGTGTCTGAAGCGACGCCTCGAAAGGTGAACAAATAAATAAAGGAAATGATGCCACAGTCGGGCGTCTTAGCGACACCACATAAAGGGCTTTAAAAGAAATGCCACAGTCGGACGTCTGAGCGACATCACAAAAAGGGCTTTAAAAGAAATGCCACAGTCGGACGTCTGAGCGACATCACAAAAGGGCTTTAAAAGAAATGCCACAGTCGGACGTCTGAGCGACATCACAGAAAGGGCTTTAAAAGAAATGCCACAGTCGAACGTCTGAGCGACATCACAGAAAGGGCTTTAAAAGAAATGCCACAGTCGGACGTCTGAGCGACATCACAGAAAGGGCATTAAAAGAAATGCCACCGTCGGACGTCTGAGCGACATCACAGAAAGGGCTTTAAAAGAAATGCCACAGTCAGACGTCTGAGCGACATCATAGAATGGGCTTTAAAAGAAATGCCACAGTCGGACGTCTGAGCGACATCACAGAAAGGGCTTTTGTCCACAAGTAAATATCACTCATAATGAACATTCAATTCATGAAAATAAATGGGTTAGTCCATCCACAGGAATAATTATTTAACCGGACTTAGCACTCATGCGATTCACCGAAGATTCTGTCATCAAAACTGACATCTGGTCAGGACAAGTTAATATCGAACTTGGACATGGAACAGATGATTTGAAGGAATATATGACTCTGCAGAGTTTGTAGAAATTTTTTCCCACAGCCAACGGATTTCCGTAGTCACGAAGGACTAGTTCCGTTTACGGTTTTTCGGTAGGAAACACAGCTAACCAGTACACACCCATTCCACCTCTTGATGCTAGGAATCACCCTAGACATCGTCCAAGAAAAACTTTTGAGACGGGGAGATCACAATCTCGAATAGCATGGGATCAAATTTATATACGCGCGCTCTAAGGGGTGCCCCCCTCTCGGTCCCAACCGGAAACACCCATGCCCCCTGACCGGATGACTGGCTTTAATCCAGACCATGGAACCATCATCACGGCCTCTCCTTTTTGGTGTGTACCAGGAAAGCGGTTTACAACTTACTAAGCCATACTCCCTGCGGAAAACATGTGGTAGTACAAGGAAGGAAATGGAAGGAACTGGACCGATACGGTTTGACACTGAAGTCACATAGTCTGGCATAAGACTGGCATGCTACAACACTGCCATCTTACCCATTCTCATGCCAACACATGGCCATTCATATGCACATCCATCCACTTATGGATCATCGAACTCACTTACCTCAACAGTGCATGGAAATAACGCTCATCGGTATGCTCATCACATGCCATGAGACTAACTAAATGCAAAACATGCCAAGACACTCATCATATCAAAAGTTCAAACATGCTTGCCTGGTTCAGAGTAGTCGGAGCCTGGCTCGGTGAAGTTCGCGGCTCCGTCACCCCCTTCGGTATCTACGGTATAAAGAAAACATATGCGCTATCGTAAATACCAAGAGGTGCACAAAAATATACCAAATATTTCTCAAATAAACCTGATAAAAAACTAGACAAAATTTTAAGGAAGACAGAAAAAGAATCAATCAAAAATACTCTTCTGTTAAAAAGTTATAAGGGTTTTAGTCCAGGGACTCATCTGTAATGAAACAGAAAGTTTCCAGGGGCTAGTCTATAAAAATAGAAAACGCTTCGGCAGAAACTACGCCAGCCCAGAGGGAAAGCGCATTCGGCAGAAGGCGTTTTCAGATAACGCTTCATTTAGAAAAGACAGAGAGGCTGACGGGTGGGCTCCACCTGTCAGGTTTGAAAATCAAAACAGAGCGCGACAGCGCCCGAGAGGCGCGGTGGTCGCCGGCGCCGATCCACGGCGAGGCAGGGGGATCGGGGTGTACCTCTGTGTTCAGGGCACCATTCCGCGTCTGAGGGAGGTGAAAGTGGTCGCCGGTGAGTACTATGTCGACGGCGGCCTCTGCTCCGGCGGACGGCGGTTCGGACGAGGATGGAGCTCGCCGGAGAGGGCTGCAAGGTTCAAATTGACGAGGGGGTTAGGATGCTGGGTGTGAGAGAGGGCTACGGACAAGGTTTGGGCGCCGGAGATGGCCTCACCGCAGTGGATCGAGCTGGAGGCCGAGGCGGACGGAGGTGGCCGGAGTCGAGGAAGAAGGGCTCCTTGAGGCCCCTCCAGTGGTCAGGCAGGGTGTGGTGAGGTGGTGTAGCCGGGCGTGAGTGCTAGCGGGCTCGGGGTGCTATATTTAGCCGCCCCGAGGCGGTTGCCGAGAATGTGGTTCTCCGGCGAGGTGATTACGGCGGCGTGGAGGTTGAATGGGAGGTTGCAGAGGTGGGGCGTCATCACGGTCGTTCCCTGGTTTGGTTTGTGCGCTAACCTCGTTGGAATTAGGTGGCTTAGGTGGAGTTCGACGGAACGGGGCGGCGCGGGCCCGTCGGCGGCAGAGAGCGCGCTCTGTGCGTGCTGCGCCACGGCGATGGTGCCGCATGCGTGCGCTAGCACGGAGACGGCCACGCGGAGCCACCAGAGGGTTTGGGCGGCGCCGAATGGCATTGCGCCGCCGTTCTCCTCCCTGTCGGCCGTTACGGGGAGCCGGCCGCCGCAAGACACGCCGGCGCAGGCGGGCCAGGGCGCCACCGATGCCAGGGTCGCGCCAAGAGCGCGTGCGAGGCTCCGGACAAGCGAGCGAGGCCGCGAGCAACGTGCCAAGTGCACTGTGGCCGCGTGACTGAAACTGACGAAACTGAAACTGAATTTTAACTGAATTTGACTGAATCAGTGCATGCAAGGTGTTCGACATAATGATCTAGGCATCTAGGGATTTTTCCTTGAGCTGAAATTTGGTGGAGTGGCTACTCATTGCTCAAGAAGGCTGCCTGAATTTTGGTGGAATTTTTGGAGAAGTGTGGATATGAATTTCACCAAATTTGGCAAATCTAGTCCAAACTTGCAGAGACTGAATTTTGAAATATTTGAAAAGAGGAGGAGTCGATCAAGATGGTTCTGGGTTGTGGGTTCAAAGGACTATCCAGGAGAGTTGGTTTGAGGTCATAAATCAAATGCAATATGGTACTTGCTTTGAAAATCTCTCAGGCTCCAAATAATTTTCAGAATTGATTTGAGGGGGAAAAATAATTAGAATAAAATCCAAAACTTGTTTGGATTAGTTGGGACAGAGAACTTAGGTTGAATTCAAGGAGGAGGGGAGGTTTTGGAGAGGTTTTACCACATGGGCAAAAATACAATGCCATGGGTGGCTTCAAGGATATGAAAAACCAAATTTTTCATAGAGCTTTTAGTAAAAGAAAAAGATTAAATTAAACTCCCAAAATAATTTGAGAGGGAACCAACAGAGAAGAAGTTTCAAAAGATCAAACACCAAGGTTTAAAAAAAATCCTTGCCAAAGAAAAGAAAGTTTTTATGAGGAAGGTTTTCTGGAAAATTTTAAATGGCCTCTTTTATAAAAACCACAAAGTTTTTGCTAAAAACCAAAGCAAAAATTTTGGGGTGTCACAAACACAGTCAACAATTTGGTCATGGGTTCATCCACGGCTCCACCCTCCTCCAAAACATCGTTTCCCCTTGTAAAAAGAAGAACATAGCCGCGAAATAAGGAGTTCACAACACTGGCAACCAGAACTGGTACTCCTCTTCCCTTATTCGTGCAAATCTTACGTGTCTGCTTGCATGGTATTCATCCCACAGAAGACACTAGTTGAACGCTTCTTCCTACACCTTCTTCGTGATACTAGATCTTCCTAGTAACACGTGATGCACAAGTTTCTCCTCATATACTATTTCACCTTAGCTAGAAGTCCATCGCCCCCCAGGATTTCAATTCTTCCTCAGTTGATTCCCAGTTAAAGGAAGCATTCCCTAGTATAACAGTGTGACACCCCAAAAATTTGGCCTTGTTTTAATGAATTAATTTTTTATACCAGGAATTAAAACTTTAAGTTTCTGAGCTCCATTTTAATTTTTAAATCATTTCCTTCCCTATTGTGATGAGTTTTTCCCTAAGTGAAAACTTTTCAAAGTATGTTATTGGACTTATTTAACCTCTCAAGAAAAACTTTTATTTTATCAGTATAACTAATTAACTAATTAAATTGCTTGATCTTTATTTTCTTGAAAAATGGTGTTTCAAGGTTATATGGCCATATTTTGAACTACAACCATTTGATAAATTCACCTAAAACTCTAACCAAAAATTGGAGATATCATGTGATGTTTTTAAATCACCTTTATACAAAAATATCTTTTATTTATGTAATAATTTGAGCTCTGCATCAATTTTTCCTTCTTTGGTCCAGAGTGAAATTTGCACTACAACTCTTTAAAATAATTCTTTCTAGCCTCCACCAAAATTATGGGATGTTGGAAGTAGCATATGATTCAACTTTATGCAAAAACCTAGTGTTGTTCTTTGAAAATTTTGAGTGAATCAACCTCTTTTCATTTCTGGTGCAGCCTTGTGATTTCTACTGCAACCCTATTTAATTTTGATCCAAAGATCTTGTGTTTTCTCCTACTTGTAGACAGCCCTACCAAACCCTTAAATCCAGGAGCATGCACCCATTGGATTAATTTTGGTTCATGAAATAATGTCATTTATTTCCTGTCCAGAATTCAAATTTTGTAAAACTTGCACTAACAAGTTCCTCCTTTTGCCAAACTAACCCTACCACTCTCTCTTGCATCTAAAGAGACCACCATCTGGAGTTTTTGGCCACTCCAAGACCTGCCTAAGTACCCTTAGCATTTTGTCAAACACCTTTCGGGCATGATCAGTTTTGACATGAGTCCTTGTTTGCACTGTGGACTTGATCCCCTGGCCAAACCAGCATGTCAAATAGCTTTGCCTTAGATTATAACCCCACCCTGCCAACTCCCAGCTCCAACCAAGCGCTTTGGAGTGCCATGGCATTTCGCCGAGCACGTCCCGTGCACGCTCGGAGCGCGAGCAGAGCGTGCGTTTGGCACGCACGCGCGCCGAGCCGACACGCTATCCCCCACAGTTTTGGCCCGCTCTGCAGCACCACGCCACGCACTCCCCGCCTCACCGCAACATGCCAAGCCGCCCCTCGCCACGCCCCGACACGCCAACAGCAAGACGCCACCGCCGCCGACAGCCCCTGCTCCGTTCAGCGCCGCCCAAGCCTCCTCCGCTCGCCACCTGGCCCCTGGAACAGCGCGAGCTCATCCACACGGGTGTCCGCTAGCATTCGTGGCCGCCACGCCGCCCTCGCTACAGAGAGGCGGTTCACCGGAGAGCTTATCCACGGCCGCCGCGGAACCGACCTCGGCGCGCTATAAATGGACCCCCCGAGCTTCCCCGAGCACGCAGGCGACCCTATGCTACCCCCATGGCGCTCCCCTGCCTCGCATTCGACCCGGGGAGGCCTCCTTCCTCATCTCCGGCAACTCCTGCCGCCGCCACCGCCCCGGCCAATCCGGCACCTCCAGTACCTCCCCCTCTCCGTTCTCTTCGCCAGGAACCTCCTCATCCTCCCGTGACCCTTTTCCCCTACTCAATTTTGATCGGGAGCCATCACCGCCACAAAAGCACTTTGCTCCCGAAGCCTTCTCCGCCGCGAAGCTCGCCGCCGGCAGCTCCCTCCGTCCCCACCTGCTTGGCGACCACCGGAAGGATCGCCCTTGAGTGGTGGATCCATCCCTGGCCTCGGATGCCCTCGAAGCGCCGCAAATCGCCGGCGACGATCGACGGAGTTCCGCCTCCGCTCGGGACAGAGGAAGAGGAGGGAGAAAGACTAGTCAAACCTGACTAGTGGGCCCCCTGGACCCACGGTCAGCACCCCGTGCCTGTCCACGTGGGATTAAGTGAAGGCGTAATCCGCCCAGTATGTTTCCGCCGCTCCGAAAACGTATTCCTCTCTGAATCGTTTTCTTTTTCTGTTTTTATTAAAAACAATTTTTGACCAAATCTTTGACTTCCTATAACTTTTAAAATATAAATCCAAATGAAATGATTCTTTTTCCTACCTCTCTCAAATTTCATCTAGTTTATTTTAAGATTTATTTGAAAAAATTTCAGAACAACTTTTGGTGCTGTTTTTATTTTGTGTGTTAATTCTTTTATATTGCTAAAATAGGATTTTTGAAGAGAGGAGAAAAGTTTCAAGTTTTGGAGTGCATCCCTGCCTTTCCCCACATTGAAGGCAAGCATTCTGAATCCCGGCATAATATTTTGGTGTGATCGTTGATACATTTATAACACCACCGCGTTTCGAAGGACCTATTATTTCATGTGATATGATCATATGCATGAGTGCATATTAATGATTTCCATGCTGTTGGAAATGAAGACACTTGTGATGATAATCATCCTCATGTGCCTTGCATGCATACTGGCAGGAACCCGGGAAAAACCTCTGCCTTGGGTAGGCATGAGTTTGTCGCCGGTGTCCGTCGGGACGGTTATGTTTGGTATGGCATGGCAAGGTGACATGAGCAGTGACTCTGTTGGTTGAAATATATTCGTTATGCTAATCATGCAGGGAATACTTAAACCTCCTGAGTCGACTGTAGATCGAGTCTTGTGCCAGTAACCCCCATACTTGTTTCGTACTACCACTCGTCTCTACAGCAAGTAGAGTACGGTTCAGTAAGTTGTCAACCTCTTTCTAGCACACACCGTACAGAGAGGCCATGGTGGAAGATATCGGTTGTAGCCGGTAGGCATGCCACCTGGTCCGGGGACATGGGTGTTTCCGGTTGAGACCGAGAAGGGAGGCCACCCGTTAGAGCACGCGATATAAATTTGATCCCATGCTACGCGAGGTTGTAGCCTCCCCACTTAGAGTTTGCTTAACAGGTGTCGTGGGTGATTCCAGACACGTGTGAGTTAAGCTGGTGTGTGCAAGTTAGGTGTGTTTTCAATTAAAAGGCCGTAGACGGAATTAGTCTTGATGGACTAAAGGAATCCGTTACTCGTGGGTAAAGAGTACACCCTCTGCAGAGATTAAACCTATTCGAATAGCCGTGTCCATGGTTAAGGATTACAGTCTGGGATGGGTCAAGTGTCGGTCTTAGTGTCGGTCTTCGGAGGTGAAACTGTTAACCAGAACTGGAACTACTACTTGGTGACTTGTGATAATTATGATTATTATTATTGTTGACTAACCCGTGATATTATTGTCATTATCGAGTATCTCTGGGACGGTTCTACCTCCGGGATATTCACTACGATTGTTTCTTTTAAAGCCCTTTATGTGGTGTCGCCCAGACGCCCGATTGTGGCATTTCTTTTAAAGCCCCTTATGTGGTGTCGCCCAGACGCCCGACTGTGGCATTTCTTTTAAAGCCCCTTATGTGGTGTCGCCCAGACGCCCGATTGTGGCATTTCTTTTAAAGCCCCTTATGTGGTGTCGCTCAGACGCCCGACTGTGCCATTTCTTTTAAAGCCCTTTATGTGGTGTCGCTCAGACGCCCGACTGTGGCATTTCTTTTAAAGCCCTTTATGTGGTGTCGCTCAGACACCCGACTGTGGCATTTCTTTTAAAGCCCTTTATGTGGTGTCGCTCAGACGCCCGACTGTGGCATTGATTGTTATTTAATTCATAAATTTTAGTACTACTATGTTATTGCATATTTATAAACAACTTGTTTGCACGCATCAGAGTTTCATTTATATTTTGTGACGGATGTCATGAGCATAAAATATTTTCAGCACATCATTGTTATATTATACCTGTGTTCATAATGTTTGCGAGTACATTCAAAGTACTCACTGGCTTGTCCCTGGCTATTTTCTTGGCCAGATTTTCTTGCACGGAGAGGAGCGACGCGATGACAGCCCCGGAACCTAAGCAATGGAGATAGCAGCCTCGCGAAGATAGGAGTTAACCTGGTCAGCTGTTCCTGTGGGAAATGGAGTCCCATAGACACTGATGTTTCACAACCCGCTTCCGCCATCAACCACTAGAAACCAAATTGTTGTACTCACAGGCCAGAACGGTCTTGTACTACATATTTTGTATTTTGCTTGGAATTTTCTGTATCAAGTTGGAGCCTCATCAGCTAACAGTAATCCTGGGGCTGATGAGCACGACGGTCTTTTCTGGAAATTTATATCCGGAAAACCAGTCGTGGCAGGCTTGATACCAGAGCCAGGTTGACCATTGGCTAATCCTATCTTAGCCGGGTCTATAAAATTAGGCAAACCAACCCACCAAACCATAACCAAACCCCAGCCAAGCTTCTCATGCAAGATAGCCACACAGTGACCCAATACCTTTTGGCAGTCGGTGCCCAACCTATCAACCTAACCTGTCGCTCATGCGCCAGTGATCGAATCCTAAATAGTCCTTTCTCGCAAGCGTGCAAAGGAAGACTCCGTCCCTTTTTTTTCCTATAAAAAGGGGCATACTAGCACCAACACAGCACAACACAGTCTCTTCCCCAACCTAGCCACAATGCCTGGCCCCATAGTGCACAACGAGACCACAGCAAACAACCTTGGAGGTTTTGTGACCATCCTCGTAGACCTCACCCGTCGCGCCTATGTGTTAGAAGAGCCACCTGAATATGTTGTGTACCAAGGACCCATGAGCGTTGAAGACCGTCAATTCTGGGCCACTGTGCACATCTACGGTAGGGGTCTAGCACCCGAGCGCCCCTACAGGTTCACCGGAAGGACAACTTCCTTTGAGCTTCAAGCCATCCAACTAGCCGCTCGAGAGGCTATAGTTCATCTCAGGCACTTGTTGCCCAGAGTTAACTGTCGCTCGTTCCACTACTACCCCAGACGCGAAGGGTATGGTAGACCACCCCAAGTTGCCAATGGAGATCAGGAGACAGACCCCGCATTGTTGCACCTAGTGCGCTATGTAAGTGCACTAGAGGCACTGTTCGACCAGATCACCATTGATCTGATCGCAGCTCGAGGAGAGCTGGTTCGTCGAGCCCCAGCAAGAAGAGAAGACGAGCCCGATGCCGACAACCCAGTCGTGCTGTTCGGACAACCGATCGAGACCCTGAGATCAGCTCCAGCCATCAACCGAGATGCTTTGATGACCCCGGAAGTGCTTCGTCGCCTTTTGGGAACCCACTCCAACGGGATTATGGCTAACAATCCCCGTGATGATCATCATCGCTACCCCGACCCTGCAGTTCCTCCGCCATCTCCGACTAATCCCGGCAGTGAGACACATGGAGAAGCCTCGACATCCACCAGGCACGCCCGTTTAGACGTAAACGAGGTAGATTAAGCCGTGCGAATAGCACCAAGTTTCAGTGTATCCTCGCTTTCTAATCGTGCGACCGTGTATATCAACGTAGCCTATCGTTGTGCCTCTATTTTAATGATAGCCTTTGCACTTTTTATTTTTGTTTTTGGCCAGCGCATAGTTGCATATTTTTCCGGGCACAGCTACCAAAACCAACCCGATGACAACCACAGTAACACGTCCCTTTATGAGATATGTGTATCTCCGGCACAGACCCCGACTCTTGAGGTAATCTGGCAGATTCATTACCTTTCACCACGGTAAAATGATCCAGCTCCATTGTTATATAAAGGCCACCTTGTGACCTTACCCAGCAACCCTCACCTTGTGCACCACACTCACAACCATTTCTTGTCATGCCAAGCCCTAGTATTTATCGAAGAACCCCAGATGCAACCCCGGGTAGCTTTGTCAAAATATTGCGGGACTTTACCCGCAGTACCATGGGTTCTACCCAGCCACCCCAGTACGAGCTGTTCAAATCAAGGATCACCCCATCCACCTCGGAATATTGGGCAGCAGTACACATTCCTCCTGTAGACCCCAACCAAGACCCAACAGAAGTTTCCTTCGTGGGAAAATCTATGCCAACCCCACATTTGGCCATAGAAGATGCTGCAAAAGAAGCGATTACTCGCCTTCGATCCACAGTACCCAATGCCCGCGAAAGAGGATATTATTATTTTCCGAGCCGTGCAACACCCGGAGGAGTGACATCTTTTCTCGGTGGACGGATTGAGAAAGACCAAGTACTAGCCAACCTTATCCAGTACATCATCGCTCAAGAGCATTTGAACCAGTGAGTGATGGATTATCTCCAGAGTCTCACTGATTGAAATCCTCAGATTGCCATCGGCAGAGCACTGAGAACTGAACCGGAGAGACACATGCATCGACTGGTCAATCCACTTCCTCCGATAGAAGAGGAGTGTATCCCTTTACCAGAGACATTTTATCAGGACCCCAACCAGTTACCGTTTTCATTTTAGACGTCACTACTGTATTTGTTATTTCAGCATTTATTTATGTGTGTGACTTATGTGCGATACCATGAGTTTGTACGACGAGTCAATTATTTGGCTTCTACAAATGTGTGTAGTTTTTGTTGTGATTTATGCTCCTTTAAAATTAACTGTTTTTCCCTCGCAAAATTCTGGAGTGAGATTTCTTATCCCTGAGCTGCTACATCTACACTTTCTCACGGCGTGGATTTATTAATTTCACAGCACCACGGCAGCAGACTCACAACCATAATCTTTCGGACACAAACACTGATTGCAAAACTTTGCAACAGTGTTGCATCCAGCTAATCACCCCCTAACAACAGTTAGCACCCGGCACACCCCACCTACTCCTCTTGATCACCACCACCGCGGAGAGCCAACACCCGAGCAGCAGCGTCATGACGATCATCGAGGATCATCGCGCACAGGAGCACAGAGAGCCCCAACAGCGTCGCCAGCCCTCCGCATATCAGGATCGCAAACCAGTCCGGCATCGCCTCCGCCATTAGAGCCTCACCCGAGCTTCTGTAAGCAGTAATGGAGAAAGAAGAAGGAGGAAGAGAAGTGAGGCCAGGTGTGAGGAAGAAGAGAGAAGCACCCAGCCGTTTTATAGCTCGAGCTCGGTGTACAGTGGGCGAAGTCCACCAGCGCCGCTCGTCGCTCGATCGCCGGTGTTCGGAGTCGAATCCGCGAGCAGTGCCGACAGCGCACTGGCCCGCGAGGTGAGTGCACGCTGCACCAACAGCTAGCACGCCGCGCACTACCGCGGTACGGCCTGGATGCCCTACGCGCTAGGCATCGCCAGTGGAGAAAGCGCGCGGGAGAGAGATAGAAGAGAGGACCAGAGGGAGAAGAAGAGACTGGCAGTGGACCCCGGTCCCACCTGTCAGCCAGAGAGAGCACTGTGCTCTCGGGTGCGACCAGCGTATATCTAAACTTAGAAGTTATTCTAAATTTATATCCAGCGTAGAAACCTCACGTTTTTGTCCCGAATCGCAGACTTTTCCACGCAGCACCAGTATTCGCACTGTGAATTTTCACCACTTATTGCCCTCTCACTGTAGCCACATTTTTATTGCGTATAGTTTTTATTAAAACAGCTCTTAACAAATCTCGAGGACGAGATTTTTCTTAAGGGGGGTAGTGTCTGTGACACCCCAAAAATTTGGCCTTGTTTTAATGAATTAATTTTTTTTACCAGGAATTAAAACTTTGAGTTTCTGAGCTCCATTTTAATTTTTAAATCATTTCCTTCCCTGTTGTGATGAGTTTTTCCCTAAGTGAAAACTTTTCAAAGTATGTTATTGGACTTATTTAACCTCTCAAGAAAAACTTTTATTTTATCAGTATAACTAATTAACTAATTAAATTGCTTGATCTTTATTTTCTTGAAAAATGGTGTTTCAAGGTTATATGGCCATATTTTGAACTACAACCATTTGATAAATTCACCTAAAACTCTAACCAAAAATTGGAGATATCATGTGATGTTTTTAAATCACCTTTATACAAAAATATCTTTTATTTATGTAATAATTTGAGCTCTGCATCAATTTTTCCTTCTCTGGTCCAGAGTGAAATTTGCACTACAACTCTTTAAAATAATTCTTTCTACCATCCACCAAAATTATGGGATGTTGGTAGTAGCATATGATTCAACTTTATGCAAAAACCTAGTGCTGTTCTTTGAAAATTTTGAGTGAATCAACCTCTTTTCATTTCTGGTCCAGCCTTGTGATTTCTACTGCAACCCTATTTAATTTTGATCCAAAGATCTTGTGTTTTCTCCTACTTGTAGACAGCCCTACCAAACCCTTAAATCCAGGAGCATGCACCCATTGGATTAATTTTGGTTCATGAAATAATGTCATTTATTTCCTGTCCAGAATTCAAATTTTGTAAAACTTGCACTAACAAGTTCCTCCTTTTGCCAAACTAACCCTACCACTCTCTCTTGCATCTAAAGAGACCACCATCTGGAGTTTTTGGCCACTCCAAGACCTGCCTAAGTACCCTTAGGATTTTGTCAAACACCTTTCGGGCATGATCAGTTTTGACATGAGTCCTTGTTTGCACTGTGGACTTGATCCCCTGGCCAAACCAGCATGTCAAATAGCTTTGCCTTAGATTATAACCCCACCCTGCCAACTCCCAGCTCCAACCAAGCGCTCTGGAGTGCCATGGCATTTCACCGAGCACGCCCCATGCACGCCCGGAGCGCGAGCAGAGCGTGCGTTTGGCACGCACGCGCGCCGAGCCGACACGCTGGCCCCCACGGTTTTGCCCCGCTCTGCAGCACCACGCCACGCACTCCCCGCCTCACCGCAACACGCCAAGCCGCCCCTCGCCACGCCCCGACACGCCAACAGCTAGCCGCCACCGCCGCCGACAGCCCCTGCTCCATTCAGCGCCGCCCAAGCCTCCTCCGCTCGCCACCTGGCCCCTGGAACAGCGCGAGCTCATCCACACGGGTGTCCGCTAGCATTCGTCGTCGCCACGTCGCCTTGGCTATAGAGAGGCGGTTCACCAGAGAGCTTATCCACGGCCGCCGCGGAACCGACCTCGGCGCGCTATAAATGGACCCCCCGAGTTTCCCCGAGCACGCACGCGACCCTATGCTACCCCCATGGCGCTCCCCTGCCTCGCATTCGACCCGGGGAGGCCTCCTTCCTCATCTCCGGCAATCTCCTGCCGCCGCCACCGCCCCGGCCAATCCGGCACCTCCAGTACCTCCCCCTCTCCGTTCTCTTCGCCAGGAACCTCCTCATCCTCCCGTGAGCCTTTTCCCCTACTCAATTTTGATCGGGAGCCATCACCGCCACAAAAGCACTTTGCTCCCGAAGCCTTCTCCGCCGCGAAGCTCGCCGCCGGCAGCTCCCTCCGTCCCCACCTGCTTGGCGACCACCGAAAGGATCGCCCTTGAGTGGTGGATCCATCCCTGTCTTCGGATGCCCTCGAAGAGCCGCAAATCGCCGGCGACGATCGCCGGAGTTCCGCCTCCGCTCGGGACAGAGGAAGAGGAGGGAGAAAGACTAGTCAAACCTGACTAGTGGGCCCCCTGGACCCATGGTCAGCGACCCCGTGCCTGTCCACGTGGGATTAAGTGAAGGCGTAATCCGCCCAGTATGTTTCCGCCGCTCCGAAAACGTATTCCTCTCTGAATCGTTTTCTTTTTCTGTTTTTATTAAAAACAGATTTTGACCAAATCTTTGACTGCCTATAACTTTTAAAATATAACTCCAAATGAAATGATTCTTTTTCCTACCTCTCTCAAATTTCATCTAGTTTATTTTAAGATTTATTTGAAAAAAATTCAGAACAACTTTTGGTGCTGTTTTTATTTTGTGTGTTAATTCTTTTATATTGCTAAAATAGGATTTTTGAAGAGAGGAGAAAAGTTTCAAGTTTTGGAGTGCATCCCTGCATTTCCCAACATTGAAGGCAAGCATTCTGAATCCCGGCATAATATTTTGGTGTGATCGTTGATACATTTATAACACCACCGCGTTTCGAAGGACCTATTATTTCATGTGATATGATCATATGCATGAGTGCATATTAATGATTTCCAAGCTGTTGGAAATGAAGACACTTGTGATGATAATCATCCTCATGTGCCTTGCATGCATACCGGCAGGAACCCGGGAAAAACCTCTGCCTTGGGTAGGCATGAGTTTGTCGCCGGTGTCCGTCGGGACGGTTATGTTTGGTATGGCATGGCAAGGTGACATGAGAAGTGACTCTGTTGGTTGAAATATATTCGTTATGCTAATCATGCAGGGAATACTTAAACCTCCTGAGTTGACCGTAGATCGAGTCTTGTGCCAGTAACCCCCATACTTGTTTCGTACTACCACTCGTCTCTACAGCAAGTAGAGTACGGTTCAGTAAGTTGTCAACCTCTTTCTAGCACACACTGTATAGAGAGGCCATGGTGGAAGATATCGGTTGTAGCCGGTAGGCATGCCACCTGGTCCGGGGGCATGGGTGTTTCCGGTTGAGACCGAGAGGGGAGGCCACCCCTTAGAGCGCGCGATATAAATTTGATCCCATGCTACGCGAGGTTGTAGCCTCCCCACTTAGAGTTTGCTTAACAGGTGTCGTGGGTGATTCCAGACACGTGTGAGTTAAGCTGGTGTGTGCAAGTTAGGTGTTTTTTCAATTAAAAGGCCGTAGAAGGAATTAGTCTTGATGGACTAAAGGAATCCGTTACTCATGGGTAAAGAGTACACCCTCTGCAGAGATTAAACCTATTCGAATAGCCGTGTCCATGGTTAAGGATTACAGTCTGGGATGGGTCAAGTGTCGGTCTTAGTGTCGCTCCTCGGAGGTGAAACTGTTAACCAGAACTGGAACTACTACTGGTGACTTGTGATAATTATGATTATTATTATTGTTGACTAACCCGTGATATTATTGTCAATATCGAGTATCTCTGGGACGGTTCTACCTCCGGGATATTCACTACGATTGTTTCTTTTAAAGCCCTTTATGTGGTGTCGCCCAGACGCCCGATTGTGGCATTTCTTTTAAAGCCCCTTATGTGGTGTCGCCCAGACGCCCGACTGTGGCATTTCTTTTAAAGCCCCTTATGTGGTGTCGCCCAGACGCCCGATTGTGGCATTTCTTTTAAAGCCCCTTATGTGGTGTCTCTCAGACGCCCGACTGTGGCATTTCTTTTAAAGCCCTTTATGTGGTGTCGCTCAGACGCCCGACTGTGGCATTTCTTTTAAAGCCCTTTATGTGGTGTCGCTCAGACACCCGACTGTGGCATTTCTTTTAAAGCCCTTTATGTGGTGTCGCTCAGACGCCTGACTGTGGCATTGATTGTTATTTAATTCATAAATTTTAGTACTACTATGTTATTGCATATTTATAAACAACTTGTTTGCACGCATCAGAGTTTCATTTATATTTTGTGACGGATGTCATGAGCATAAAATATTTTCAGCACATCATTGTTATATTATACCTGTGTTCATAATGTTTGCGAGTACATTCAAAGTACTCACTGGCTTGTCCCTGGCTATTGTCTTGGCCAGATTTTCTTGCACGGAGAGGAGCGACGCGATGACAACCCCGGAACCTAAGCAATGGAGATAGCAGCCTCGCGAAGATAGGAGTTAACCTGGTCAGCTGTTCCTGTGGGAAATGGAGTCCCATAGACACTGATGTTTCACAACCCGCTTCCGCCATCAACCACTAGAAACCAAATTGTTGTACTCACAGGCCAGAACGGTCTTGTACTACATATTTTGTATTTTTCTTGGAATTTTCTGTATCAAGTTGGAGCCTCATCAGCTAACAGTAATCCTGGGGCTGATGAGCACGACGGTCTTTTCTGGAAATTTATACCCGGAAAACCGGTCGTGGCAAACAGGCACTAGTCCGCCACTTACGCCGAGGAAGCAGTGCCTTGGTGTATATCTTAGGGGTGTGTGGGGCCTAGGAGCTGTTGGCGCCCGATCTGGAGGTTGGCCAAGCTTAATGGGATCGATGTGGTGCGTTGCCAAGCACAACGGTGGTGTGAGGTCGAGGGGAGGGCAGGGCTGTGGAGCAGGGGTCTGGGCCGGTGGTCGCTGGTGGTTCAAGAAATATTGTCACACCCAATATGCGATCCTAACCTAAAGGAACTCGAAGGTCGCACCAAGGATAGAAGCGCATATTGAAGATGCTTTTGCAAGGAGGATATCATTACATCGTACCATTACATAATCGTTGGGGATACATACAGAAGTCATAATGCCACATGAATACAACAACCTCATACATAAGAGCAACATCCGACTACGGATGAAACACAAACAGAAACTCAAACGACATCCACCCTGCTAGCCAAGGCTGCTGACCAGGAACCTATCCCCTGAACGACGAAGCAGAAGAAGAACTCAAAACAAGCAAGCATCTCTCTCACGTCATGATCATCGCATTACCTGTACCTGCAACTGATGTTGTAGTAATGTGTGAGTCACGAGGACTCAGCAATCCCACTACCATTGGTATCAAGACTAGCAAAGCTTAATTGAAATGGAATGGATAAGTGGTGAGGTTGTAGCAAGCGACTAAGCAATTTATGGCGGCTAACTTATGAATGCAAGAATAAGATGAGAAGCTACGCAATCGGTCGCAAACTAGTAATGATCAAGAAGTGATCCTAAACTACTTACGTTCAAACATAACACCACCATGTTCTCTTCTCGACCCACTCAAAAAGAGACCAACACGGTTACACACGCGTTTGGATATTTTAGTTCGAATCTTGTATCAAGTTCTCTACAACTGGATATTAACAAATTCCCATGTGCCACATAACCGTGGGCATGACTCTCGAAAGTTTAAACCCTGCAGGGGTGTCCCAACTTAGACCATTACAAGCTCATGATCCGCGGAGACAATCCTCCATCGCGGGACATCCGATCAGACTCGGGGTCCTGGTGCACAAGACATTTCAACAATGGTAAAAAAACCAGCAAGACCGCCCAAATGTTTTGATAAATCCTGATAGGAGCCGTGCGTATCTCGTTCCCAGGGCACACCGGATTGTCCAAACTTCTGATAGGCCAAATCCAGAGTTGCCCCTGGCGGTCACGGGCGGTTGACGGTTTGGACCAACACTTAGAGGAGCACTGGCCCAGGGAGTTGATTAAAAATACTAGGGGTCCGGAGAAAATACCCTATTTAAGTTTTAGTTGTTATTAGGTAAATGGTAAAACCAAGGTTGGGCCTTGCTGGAAGAGTTTTATTCAAAGCAAACTGTCAAGAGGGTCCCATACCCCTCACCGTGTTAGGGACGCAAAATCAGGGAACATAACACCGGTATGACAGAAACTACGGCGGCAAGAGTGGAACAAAACACTAGGCATAAGGCCAAGCCTTCCACCCTTTACCAAGTATACAGATGCATTTATTAAATAAGAGATATTGTGATATCCCAAAATATCCATGTTCCAACATGGAACAACCTGCAACTGCACCTGCAACTAGCAACGCTATAAGAAGGGCTGAGCAAAGCGGTAACATAGCCAAACAATGGTTTGCTAGGAAGGGTTAAAAGTATTAGAGGCTCTCATGGAAATTTGGGTGGCTTGATAAACAATTGGTTTGAAGCGTAACATAGCGATAGCATCGAGACAACTAGCATAGCAATTGTAGTAGTGAGATCCAGGGAAATGGTCATCTTGCCTGAAATCCTGCTAGGAAGAAGAACGAGTCCATGAAGAAGACGAACGGGTGAAGATGAACCAAGCGTAGACGAACGAATCCTCACGATCGCAACGAAACAGGAACTATCGAGAAGAAGCACAACCGAAAAGAAGCAAACAACATGGTAGACACACAATAGTTAACATGACATGATGCACAACCAAACATGATGCATGACAAGGATACATGAAAATACTCATGGCAAAAGATGATGCATACAAGAACATCGCATCAAAGCAAGTTTAAATGAGGTCGGAACAACATATAACAATTCTGGTAAGTCCCCATATGCAAATTTCGAAATTAGTCCAGATCTGAATAAACCTGATGTTCAAGTTGTTAAACAGCAAGTTAAGATGCACCATGATGATCTACACGAGATTCTAGTCAAGTTACAGATAAAGTTCATTTAATTCTGAGCTACGACATATAAGATATGAGTAAAACAAGTTAAACATGGCATTGATGCAAAATGCATTCAAACATCAAGAAAACACACTCAAAGCATGGATGCAACATGATTATACAAAACTACATGCAATTCTAAGCAAGTTTCATACAGAGCATGCTCAAAACGGAGCAACGGTGCAACACATACACTCCAAACAAGATATAACAACAATCTGCCCAAAACATCAATTAGACACTTTGCAATCATCAAAACAACATGCTACAAGAATCATATGAGCACAAACTTGACATGCACTTCAATTAAAGAAAGCATAATTCAAAAATCATTAAGGTTCAGGTTCATAGGCATCAAGATTAAACCAATATGATCAACACAAAATGCAACTTTATAACACAGGAGCATATACATGAGCAGAGTCAATTTGATGGCATGTTGGAGGCATTATACAAAGATGCTACCGCAACTATACATGGAAACCAAGGGCATGGCATCCAAGTACACATAACAAAGAGAGAATAACATCAAGGAATCATATGCATATGACTAATGGATTAGTGGGAACCAACATGACAAGATTGAATGTTGAAACAGTTTCAGCAAGTGTAAAACAACAACATTATGATAGCATGTTGGCAAGCTTGTAACAGAAGCATATGATATCCAAAATTTGCAAACAAGGCATTAAGACAAACAACACATAACATACATCAAATCATGTAATTGGAGCATCTCCAAAAGAGGCATAGAATAATTGATAACAAGCTCACAACATGGCATCATGAAGTTAACAGAAAACTGGAACACCATATAGGCATGTTCATGGCAATGAAAACATATGCTACTGGACATATATGAGATATCAAATGGAATTTCATGATGGATAATAATATGGACATAAAAACATGTCAACTAAGAATCTCCATATTATTCATGTCTTAATTGGTGGCATCAAGAAAACATGGCATCATGATATAAGAGATTCAGCATTGACAAAACATTAACAGCAAGTAGCCCAATTCACAAGATTTTTGCACTCACTACAAGGCATAACAAAATAGATGGATTGAACCACATAAAATATGGCATGAATATGTTCCTAAAACATGTAGACAAGATGCTCAAAAGAAAATCACACGAAAAGACATAAAAATGACAAAACGGCAAGTTATAACAGTTTTCAGCAGTTAACAGCAACATGCACGTTCGCAACAGATATTAACATGTCAAGATGCACCCTAACATGAACGCAAAGCACACCAATGTGTATAGCATGAAGAGAAAAACATGTGCATATCAAGATCATCACGATAGGATCAACAGGGACAAAGTTATAGCACTCACAAGACACCTAAATGATGTTAACATGCATCAGTTTTCAGCAGTTTATAACACTTAGCAGTTTTGCAATGAACATTAAGGCAATAAAAACAGTAACATGCAAGCAAACTACTCCATCATGAAGAGCACTCTGAGTTGAACATTTTGACATATTATTCACGCAAAACGGAGCTATATGCACGAAGTTATCATCATGCAAACATGTGCACATGAGGTAAAAATGCCATGGACTTGGAAGAATATTAGACCTCGAGAAAGTCAACGCGGATCGGGTTGGGCGAGGCGGAGCGGATCGGGTTCGGGCGCGGATCAGGGTCGGTGCTAACTCTGGCGAGGTGGTGACGCCGGGAAATCGCTCCGGTGATGGCGGGCGTCGGATCCGGCCGGGGCGAGGCCGGACGGCGGTGGCCCAATGCGGTGGAGGCGCGTGGTCACGCGGGTGGCCGGGTAGCACCGATGCGGTGGCGGGGCAGCGAGCAGGCGGTGTAGGGTGGTGGAGCTAGAGGCGCGCGAGGGCGGCGGAAGCACGGGTGCATGGGCCGGCGAGGTCGGTAGCGGCGGGGCGCGCCGGCGAGGTGCAGTGGTGAGGCACGATGCCCGGCAGCGGTGGGGCGGCATGTGGCGGCGGGGCCAGCTATCGGTGGCAGGGCGGGCGGAGGCGAGGCGCCTCGAGCGCGGGAGGCACGCGGCGGCGGCTGCGGTCTCGCACGGGCCCGCTATGGGCCTGGCGGGCCGCGGCGGTGGGCGGTGGTGGAGTTCCACGTGGCGCACTGCGATTGGCGCGGGGGCGGTGGCGGATGCGTCCGGCGGCGGGGGTGGATGTGTCCGGCGGCGCGAGGAGAAGAAGGCTAGGGCTTGCCCAAGAATTTTGAGGGAAGAGGCATATTTATAGGTAGAGGGAGCTAGGAGAGTCCAAATGAGGTGCGGTTTTTGCCCACACGATCGTGATCCAACGACGGAGAGCATGGAGGGGGTTTAGATGGGCTAGGTGGGCTGTGTAGAGGGGTGCTAGGTTCCAAGGAGAATGGGGTCCAACGGTTAACGCGGTTAACCGTTTGGGCATCAAACGACCACCAAATGGAACGAAATTTGACAGGCGGTCTACCGGTGAGTACCAAGACCACTCGTCAACTCTCGGCCCATTCCAAGAATATTTTTCTGCGGCCCACAAAACAAGGACTAGGAGGTGGAGCGGGCGCGTGCGAGTGTGTTTGTGCTCGGAACGAACAAAGGAGTGAACCGTGAAGACCCGGACGGATGCAAGTTTTGAAAAACGTGCATATGAAATGCTGATGATGACATGGAAAAGTAGAACACGCAAGCAAATGACATGGCAACGACAGCGAATAACTGGAAGACACCTAGCGCATCGGTCTTGGGGCATTACAAAGATCCTCAACAGTGACTGGCGGGAGATAGACGAAGGCCATCTGCCCGTTCCTTGTAGATCAGACGGTTCATAAAAAATCGATTCACCTATTTATTTTCAGTCGACTGTTATTTTGATAGGACCGCATGTGGTGGTGTGTTGGAGGAGTACCTGCATTTTCCAGCCATCCATGTGATCATATCACTAAAAAAAGACATCCATGAAATTTCGGGCCAAATGAATTTTTTTTCTGTCATGCTTATGACACTTCTATGACAATAATCATGACAAAACCAGGTATTATTATAGATGTGGTGGGCTCCTACTTCTATGCCCAAAAGTCATGACAGAAAATGGGATTTTCATCCCGGGCGGGCCGGAGAAGCAGCTGCATGACATTCTTTGGGCCGTCCATGACAGAAAAACCGTGGTAGAAGCGAGGGCGAGTAAACATTCGGGAGTTCCCGGTTAAGGTGGGTGGTCGGGGCCGAGCAACGCACAGAGGGATTGCGTGTTTCTCTCATACATGTACGCGCGTGGGTGTGAGGCGTTGGGTTCTAACTGAACCCGAGCTATTGCACTGGCTACACATTACTGAACCCGAGCGATCGATCGATCCTTGCCTGTTAACTGAACCCAATCGAGCGATTCCTTCACTACTGCTACTAACTGAAGCTGATTGAACCTGCTGCATATTGATGAACAGTGAGCGTTGTTGGGCTTGGATGAGCAGTTTTCGGTGAGAGTTGGATGAACAGGACCCCATGGTAGTACAGACCATTGTCGCTGGATGAACATGACCTCGATCGAGTCGGTTGGTGGTGGATGAACAGGACCCTGTGGAGGGCTGGTTGAATAGTAGCAGATGGAGGGCTGGATGAACAGTATCCCGTGGAGGGCTGGTTGAACAGTAGCCGGTGGAGGCTGGATGACCAAGAGTCCGTGGATGAACAGTAGCTGGTGGAGGCAGGAGAGAGACACCGTGGATGAACAGTCGCAGGTGGAGGATGGAGGAGGTTGACGGTGGATGAACAGAAGCCCGTGGAGGGTGGAGCGAGGTAGTAGACGATGGATGAATAGTAGCCCATGGAGTCCCGTTTTGTGGTACGCCACACCCCTCCCGATGAACTGGACCCCCATTTCGACCGTAGGAGGTCGAAAAGAAGTCTGTTTCCTCCGTTTTGCGGTACGCCACACCCCTCCCGATCAACAGAACCCTGTTTCGACCATAGGAGGTTGAAGAGAAGTTCGTTTCCTCCGTTTTGTGGTAGGCCAGACCCCTCCTGGTGAACAGGATCCCGTTTTGACCATAAACGTCGAACAGAAGGCTGTTTCATCCGTTTTGCGATACGCCAGGCCTTGTTTCGGCTGTTCCGTCCAAGCCGGTTGGCTCTTGATGAACAGGACACATTCTGTTGCCTCCCAATGAACATGACGCAATTTCTCTGCTCCGACCCAACCGGTTGGCTGCCGATTAATAGGACGCCATCGTTGCTCTCCACTTCCTCTCCATGTACACGAGCCCTAGTTGTACGCATGTGCAAGCAGGCGATCGAAACCCCGCCTGTATATATGTATGTGGCCGTATTTACTTTCTTGCACCCTGGCTATACGTACGTGTACACGATATAGACGGGACTACGTGACATGCTATGTCTGTGCCTCTACTACGACACGTGCCCTTCCTTACTCGGTCGTGGTTCATCACTGCAGCCTGCACACAGTCTGATCGACCAGTATGTACATACACGTTAGCGACCAGACAGACAACCCTACGTACGGTTCGACCGGGTGGGTCCCAGCTATCAGGGAGAATAAGGAGGCACTTCCTTGTATGCGAATATATAGCTGGTGGGTCCCAGCTGTCAGGGGGAAGAATCATTTTTTCATAATATGGACACACTTCCTTGAGTGCGAAGATGTAGCTGGTGGGTCCCAGCTGTCAGTGGCAGGAATAAGAAGGCACTTCCTTTCGTGTGAAGATATACGTCGTGGGTCCCAGCTTTCAGGGGGAGGAAATAATTTTATTTTCGTGCAGTAAGGAGGCGGTTGCATGCGTGCGTCCACGGACCTGGTGCGTCCCCACTGTTAGCCTCTCCACGTACAGTCCTCTTCCGATGACTCTCATTTGTTGACCATGTTGACCATGCCACGCCGAGCGCATCCAAGGTGGTGGACGACTGCGAGGCCCCGGACAACAACGAGCCGTAGATACGAAGACGTGGGAGTGGAGTCGCGGATGGAGAGCTGTACAAGGGTTAACTTCTCTTGGTGCATCGTGGTTCAGCAGTTGGTGGAGAAGAACAGGAGGTGTGGAGGGGTGGAGGGATGGCCTGACCGGCGGTGAGGTAGCGCTTCATAGTGAAGCGTGCTAAGCAGAGTTGCTAGCAGCAGGAGGCGGGAGTAGGTGGTCCCGGCGGCGCTTGGGGAAGAAGACGAGAGATTGAAGATGGATGCTAGTCTTTGGATGTAAATCCAACGGCTATCGATGTCAGAATCATTTGTTGACCAAGTTGACAATGACGTGCGTTGCCTTCGACCTCTGAACCACATTTCATCCTCCAAAAATGTGGCACATATTCAACCCATTTTTTCAAAATTTATAGTCCATTTGATTTTTTTTCAGAATTACAGTCCATTTGCACATATTCAACAATATTGTTTTCTTATATATGTAAGCATCTGTTAAATATATGATGACAATAATAATAATATATAGTAACATATAAAATAATATAAATATATATAATATAGTTAGAAGGGAAACATAAGTTGGACCTGGGTTCCTATTCTTATATAGAAAAATAAATACATAAGTTGGGCTGCGGATGTTTCTGGAAAAATAAAACCTACACTACAAAAAAAAGACACATCCGTGACATTTTGGGCCGAACGAAAAAGTTTTCTGTCATACTTATGACACTTCTATGACGATAGTTGTGACAAAACCCGGTATCATCATAGATGTGGTAGGCTCCTACTTCTATGACAAAAAATCAGGACAGAAAATGGGCTTTTTGTCCTGCGTGGGCCGGAGACGCAGCTGCATGACATTCTTTGGGCCGTCCATGACGGAAAAAACCATGGTAAAAGCGAGGGCGAGGAAAATTTCGACGTGTTCCCGGTTACGGTGGGTGGTTGGGGGCCGAGCGATGCGCGTTTCTCTCATACACGTACGCGCGTGTGTGCGAGGCGTTGGCTCTAACTGAACCCGAGCGAGGCATTGGGCACTAACTGAACCCGAGCTATTGCACTGCAGGCTACACATTACTGAACCCGAGCGATCGATCGATGGCTGTTAACTAAACCTGGCCGAGCGATCCCTTCGCTACTACTGCTAACTGAAGCCGATCGATGCTGCCTCTAGATGAACAGTGAGCGTTGCCGGGGGGGTGGATGAATAGTGAGCGGTGGGGGTGGATGAACAGGACCTCGTGGCGTTGCCTCTGGATGAACAGGACCCCGATCGATCGAGCCGGTTAGGGGCTGGATGAACAGGACAACCCCGTGGAGGGCTGGATGAACAGGACAACCCCGTGGAGGGCTGGATGAACAGTAGATGGTGGAGGGGTGAATGAATAGTAGCCCATGGAGAGGGTTGGTTGAATAGTAGCCGGTGGAGTAGCGCGCGGTGGAGGCTGGATGAACAGGAGCCCGTGGATGAACAGTCACAGGTGGAGGATGGAGGAGGTCGACGGTGGATGAACATTAGCCCGTGGAGGCTGGAGGAGGTCGACGGTGGAGATGAATAGTATCCCGTGGAGTCCCGTTTTGCGGTACGCCACACCCCTCCCAATGAACAGGAGCCCGTTTCGACCGTAGCGCTCCAACACAAGTCCGTTTCCTCCATTTTGGGGTACGGCACACCCGTCCCGATCAACAGGACCCCCGTTTCGACCGTAGGAGGTCCGTTTCCTCCGTTTTGCGGTACGCCAAACTCCCCCGATGAACAGGATCCCGTTTGGAACGTGGCTAGTCGAACACAAGGCCATTTCCTCCATTCTGCGGTACGCCAGGCCTCGTTTCCATCGCCTGTCCCATCCAAGCTGGTTGGCTCCCACGCGTTCTGTTGCCTCCCGATGAACACGACGCATTCCATTGCCTCCCGATGAACACGACGCATTCTGTTGCCTCAACATGAACACAACGCCGACGCAGTTTCTCCGTTCCGACCCAGCCACGTACACGAGCGCTGGCCGTATGTATGCGCGAGTAGGCATTCGAGACCTCGCCCGTATGTACGTGCCTGGCCGTATTTACTTTCTTGCACCCTGGTCGTTGTACGTATGTGTACATGCTACATGCGCGCCTCTACTACGACACGTGCGCGCCTCTACTAAGACATGTGCGCTCCTCTACATCGACCAGTATGTACATACACGTTCGCGACCAGAATGACAACGCTACGTACGCTTCGACCAGGTGGGTCCCGACTATCAGGCACTTCCTTGCGTGCGAACATGTAGATGGTAGGTCCCAGCAGTCAGGGGGCGAATCTTTTTTCCCAGACGCACTTACTTACGTTCGAAGATGTAGCTAGTGGGTCCCAGCAGTCAGGGAGCGAATCATTTTTTCGCGAAATTTGGTGGTCCGTCCGGTGGGTCCCCGCTGTCAGGTGGAGGAATAATTATTTTGCGCATAATAAGGAGGCACTTCCTTGAGGCTGCCATGGACCCAGCTGTCAGCCTCTCCACGTACAGTACTCTTCCGATGGAAGTCGGTCGTTGACCACATTGACCACCCCGCGCCGGGAGCACCACGGCGGTGGACGACGGTGAGGCCTAGGAAGGGGACGACGCGGAGCCGGGGAAGACGCAACAGTGGATGCCCATGCAAAGAGGAGTACGAGGGTTCACTGGTTCGGCTGCGGTGTGAGGCTGCCGTCGCCGCAGAATAACAGGGGGTGTGGGTGAGTAGAGGGATGGCCTGGCCAGCGGTGGGAGTAGTAGGGGGCGGTGAGGCCTCCACGGCATCACAGCCGGCCACGGGAGGCAGGAGCACACGGCACTGGTTTGGGCAGCTGGAGCAAGAAGACCAGAGGTTGAAGAAGCACTACGGTCGTTGGATGAACATCGTACGGTAACAGGAGCTACAATCGTTCATATTGACTAAGTTGACAAAGCCCTCCATCCCCATCAACTTGGTAGGCCCACAAGTCAGCCTCCCACTATGCTGCGTTCCAGCTGGCAGGGTGTCAGGACCGGATTTTCGGGATATTAATTTCCCAGAAAATGGCCCTTGTGCTCACCAGCCCCAGGATTATTGTTAGCTGATGAGACACCAACTTGATATAGAAACTCCAAGCAAAATACATAATATGTAGTACAAAACCATTCTGGCCTATGAGTACAACACGAGGTTTCTAGTGGCTGATGGCGGAAGCGGTTTGTGGTTCATCTGCGTCCATGGGACTCCATTTCCCACAGGAACAGCTGACCAGGATAACTCCTATCTTCGCGAGGCTACTATCACCATTGTGTATGTTCCAGGGCTGTCATCGCAACGCTCCTCTTCATGCAAGAAATCTGTCCAAGATAATAGCCAGGGACAAGCCACTGAGTACTTTGAATGTACTCGCAAACATTATGAACACAGATATAATATAACAAATGATAATCTTGCTCCGAATATTTTATGATCACAACGTCAGTCACGAAATATAAATCCATGATGCACGCAAGCAGGTTGTTCATATAAAACATGAATAATGCATTCAGAGAGTATAAATAGAATGCACCGATCGGGTGTCTAAAGCGACGCCTCGAAAGGACAATAACATAAGGCATGCCTCAGTCGGGTGTCTAAGCGACACCACATAAAGGGCTTATAGTGAAATAAGTAACAAACATGCCACGGTCGGGCGTCTGTGCGACACCACATAAAGGGCTTATAAAGTAAATAAATAACAAGCATGCCACAGTCGGGCGTTTCAGCGAAACCACATAAAGGGCTTAGAAAAATAACAAGCAGGCCACAGTCGGGCGTCTGTGTGACACCACATAAAGGGCTTATAAAGTAAATAAAAAACAAGCATGCCACAGTCGGGTGTCTCGGTGACACCACATAAAGGGCTAATAAAAATAACAAGAAGGCCACAGTCGGGCGTCTGTGCGACACCACAACAAGGGCTTATAAAAATAACAAGCAGGCCACAGTCGGGCGTCTGTGCGACACCACATAAAGGGCTTATAGAGTAAATAAATAACAAGCATGCCACAGTCGGGCGTCTTAGCGACACCACATAAAGGGCTTATAAAAATAACCAGCAGGCCACAGTTGGGCGTCTGTGCGACACCACAAAAAGGGCTTATAAGAAAATAATCACAATGAATATCAAGGAGGTAGAACCATTCCAGGGATACTCAATAATTCAAATAATATAAAGGGTTAGTCTATAATAATAGTAATCATGAGTTACAAGTCATAATCCAGGTTCTAGTTTAGCAGTTTTCCTCTGGAGACCGACGCTAAGACCGACACTTGACCCATCCAAGACTGTAGTCCTTAACCATGGACACGGCTATTCGAATAGGTATAATCTCTGCAGAGGGTGTAGTCTTAACCCACGAGTAACGGATTTCCATTAGTCCATTGGGACTAATTCCGTCTACGGTCTTTTAATTGTAAACACACTCGACCGCACACACCAGCCTGACTTACCGGTGTCTGGAATCACCCATGACACTCGTTAAGCAAAACTCTAAGTGGGGAGGCTACAACCTCGATTAGCATGGGACCACAAAATTTATAGCACGCGCAAACTAGGGGAGCTACCCCCTCGGCTACAACCGGAAACACCCATGCCCCCGGTCCAGGTGGCATGCCTACCGGATGCAGCCGGTATCTTCCACCATGGCCTCTCTATATGGTGTGTGCTAGGAAGGGGTTGACAATTTACTGAACCGTACCCTACCTATGGCAGGGACAAGTGGTAGCACGAAACAAGTATGGGGTTTACTGGAACAAGACTCGAACTATGGCCGACTCAGGAGGTTTAAGTGTTTCCTGCATGATTAGCACAACAAATATGTTTCAACCAACAGATAGAATCACCAATCATCATACCTCGCTATGCCATACCGGACACAACCGTCTCGATGAAGCCGGTGGTGCTGGAGGAAGAATACGAGAGATTGAAGATGGATGCCGGTCGTTGGATGTAAATCCAACGGCTAACATGTCAGAATCATTTGTTGACTAAATTGACAACGACTTGCGTTGGCTTCGACCTATTGGCCCACATTTCAGCCACCAAAAATGTGGCACGTCGTCAACCCATTTTTTCAGAATTTACAGTCTTTTTTTGCGCTGCAGAATTTACAGTCAATTTGATCTTTTTTTTGAATTACAGTCCATTAGCTGGGCTGGGAGAACAAATAATGTAGCGTCCATGCGGCCCATTTATTTTATTTCCTAAAAACTTACAGGCCATTTGCACTATCTCGAAATACATGATTTTGCTGGGCTGATTCTAATTATAATGTTGGGTTGGGCCAGCAATGTTATCAAAAATTAAAAAGGGGCTGAGCATTTTGTTATAAATATATTTAAGTAATAAGTGATATTATTACGATCGTCCTTAAATCTTACCAAGCTTTTGTACACAATCACTAGGATTTTCATGCCAAAACAATCCAGGATTTTATTGTTAAGAAATTATTTTTATAAGTTAATAAGATGTGGGATATTATTTTCTTACATATGTAAGTATCTGTTAAATATATGATGACAATAAAAATAATATATAATAACATATAAAATAATTTAAATATATATAATATAGTTAGAAGGGAAACATGGTGGGTCCCAACTGTTCGCCTCTCCACGTACAGTCCTCTCCAGATTCCTCTCGTTTGTTCAGCATGTTCACAACGGCACATAGCAGCGTCACGGTGAGCGCACAAAGGCATAGGAGGGGATCCGACCACCTGACGAAGTGCCTTTTATTAACGAAACTACTGAACTAGCCTAGTGGCCAAGTGACACTACCCGACAGCTGTTCCGCCTGGGTTCGATTCCACCTGTGCAGGGAAAATATCTCCAAATTTTTTGCCTCTGCCTTTATTGACTTGTGGGTCCCCATTATCATCTATGCACACCACGTCCAACACTTGCCAAAACTTTGTCCCTCGTTTTCTCTGTGTTTCGCAAACTCGACATTTTGTGGGCATTTTGACTGTGCATAATATGAAGATGTGCTATGCATGAATGTTGATCAGCATGATGTTAACTGGCTGGTAGTTCCATTTTCGACCATGAATAAAACTTCCAACATGATGTTAACCCTATTTGAAAAGTCCGTGTTAATATAAATGCTCTGCCTCTGAAAGTTACAGTTTATTATCTGAAACTGAACTTGCTGTTTCTTATCTGAAACTGAAACTTGCAGTTTCTTCTCTGGGAATCACATTGTCTGCACTTTTATACTCCTATGAAACTACTTTTTTTAAGTGCTAAAAATAGATCTCTAGAATTCATAAAATACTTCATATGCTCAATACTGCAAATCTGAAATTCAAAAGACATTGATATATGAAAGTACTCTCAAAATACACAACACAAAACACAATTCACAACCTGCAAATACTGACAACCCTAAGCTCCTCCTGACAATTCACAACCTGCCCGACTATTGGGCTGGGGGGAAGTCCCCTCCGATTCCTCGGTGGCAGACAGCCGCCCCGTGAGACGATGTGAACGGCGAGGGAGAGGATGGAGGGGAAGCGTCGTCGGGCTAACCGCTTTTCTCCTCTTGTTGTTGGGTTTGGTCGACGAAGACTCCACCGGCTCGCTCGGGCAGTACACCCTCACAAACGGCACCATGTAGATGCTCGATCCTTCAATCTCTGGTGGATGCTCCATGTATGATCGATACTCCCACCACCGCTCCCTCATGATCTGATTCGGTGAATCGGTTTGATCCATGGCCCAGAGGAGCAGCTCTATGTACTCCCACGTGACTTCCTCCAGGAGTATCGCTGCCTTTTTGCTCTGTTGCAGATATTTGGCAATGGATGTCACCGTCGCCGCTAGTTGGTCCTTGTTGTCAAACCAAGACTGTATCTCCAACATCCTAGCTAGCTTCACAGGGTCGCCATCTGCTATCCTCACGTATCGGTGGTACTCCTCCATCGATATACTTCTCCACAACACCTTGACTCACTGGCGGTGGTTTTTGAATAGAAGAGGAGAGGAGAAGCACTGGTTTTGGATTAGAACGGGAGAGGAGCAATGCTGGTTTTGGACTGGAACAGGAGAGGAGGGCGGTGGTTTTGAAATAGAAGAGGAGAGGAGCGGCGCTGGATTTAGATTGGAACAGGAGAGGAGGAGCGGTGGTTTAAGAGGAGAAGAGCGGAAGAGCGGCGCTGGTCTTGGAAGTATTTTTTTGTTGTTTTGCGTATTTTGGGTCAAAGTTTGACCACGTACTGTATTTGACAAGCAAAATGTGAATGCATGTCACCAAAAATTGTATCGTTTGGTTCGTATCTGAATGTACTTACAAATTATATTATTTTTGCAACGTATAACATATATTTTATGTGCGAAAATCATGGTCAATTATGACCCAGAATAAAAGGGAGACTAGTTAATGTGGGGTCGCTTTCTTAATTGAAGGGAAAATTGATTTTGACTTTGATCCAGTCACAACGCGCCGGTCCTCTCGTCCAATCCTAAATCGCTTCCGCACGCTCCTCACCCTCTTCTCCACTGCAAAACCACCTCCTCTCCTATCCATCATCTCCATTCCAAAACCACCGTCTCGCCTCTCCCTCTTCTGATCTTCTCCATTGCAAAACCACCTCCTCTCCTCTCCATCATCTCCATTCCAAAACCACTGTCTCGCCTCTCACTCTTCTCTATTGCAAGACCACCGTCTCTCCTTCCATCTTCCAAAGCTAGCACCCGACCACTCAGAAGGACATCTATGGAGAGGATGCAGCAGCGAATCAGGAAGATCGCCGGTAGCGACCAGGCAAAGGTAAGCTTCGCACTAACCTAATCTTCCACCTGCTCATGATTACAATCAGTGTGACAACTAATGAAAATCATGCTTACAATCAGTTTTTGAGTACTACGCCAATCACCCTAAAATAGCTCTGGACCTTTGGAACAAAGTTGTGACACAGTGTACAAATAAATAAAAATAGATTGGTGCTTCTTTCAGAAAAGAGTACTCCCTAGAAAACTGCCAATATAAGCTACTAGTATTTGGTTAGAGGATTTGCTGCCGAGAAAGATCCGTCCACAGAGAGCGCCACACATCCCACTAGTGGTCGTCGATGCCAATACGTGCATGCAGCATGGTTAGTGTCGGTAGGTTTTACTTGGCACACCTCGCACTCTGCATATATGCCGGTTCCATACGTACATTTGTGCAGTTCCACCAAAATGCAGCTGAATAACCCTGTTTGCACAGATAATGAAAAAGCGTGATTACATTATAGTGGCACTAGTTGATGAAACACACAAAATAAATAGAAGCAAATGTTGCAATAGTATCATAGCATGCCATGCTGCGAGGGCGAGATGGGCCCTGCGATGCCTCATACGGTATGCCTCATAGTAGAAATCGACCCAAGTCTCGCAGATACACCTTCTACCAGTGATGAACATCAGTGTACAGCGGTAGTACAAGGATGCGCCTTAAGACATCCAAATCTCTATTTTTGTATAGATCAGCTAACATTAAGCATCCCAGTTTGGAGAAGCGCTTAAACATTAACAATGGGACTAGTTGATGAAACATACATTAACAAAGAAAAGCTCTTTCTTCATCTACATTGGCAATGAAATGATAGAGAGGACACTCGCTCTATTTTAACTATATTATTACTTCATTTTATCTGTGACACTAGGGTCGAGCAAGTGGCAGACAAGGAGTACCGTGCATCGCAAGGATGGAGGCCGGGGGTTCTTAGACTGGGATGATGCATCTGGCTCTTTCAGTCACTAACATGGATGATTAAATTCATGGGACCTTTTGGTGCAGTTCACCTAAAATGAAGCAATGTCCCGTGAACTAGCAGCTTCTTCTTCGATTTTTTTAAGAAAAGGGCTCCATCCCCGGTTCCATTTCCATCAGAAAATGAAACCCACAGAGCTTCTTCTTCATTAGTTGCAATAAAATTGAGCAACATAAAGGTTGGTTGTGAAGCTCCTGGAATGTTCAACTATAATTTGGATATCATTTGTGTAGTTCAACTAAGATCGAGCGTGAAATGTATATCTCTGTTTGCACAAAAAAGGTGGAAAGGAGGGTGACTAACAAGTCATGAAACATGCATCAAATGAAAAGAAGCATGTTCCTTATCTGAATGGCAATCCTACAAGGACAGTAGCAATTTCTAAAGCAGTGGCATTGCTAGATATTAGTGTGGGCATTAGGATTAACTATGACAACCATTAAATACGACATTACTTTGGGCACGGGAGAGTCGGCGGACTAGGACAGTTGCATTTCTAACAAAAAGAACCAACTTATCTTAATGGGAAATTTAGCAGGACATGTAAAAAAGTGCAATTGATTCATATTACTGGAGGCATTACATTGAAAACAACATTGGTTTAACGTGTCCTTACTTTTAACAGCGCGACTGCTACATTTTACCAGTGGCATTACATAAGAGTGGCTCGGGGCAACAAACATCAGAACAGGATATCTGGGTTGGTCCCATTTTTTTCGGTATAACCACCTTATACTGTATGAGGCTAGCAAATCTAGTGCTGGGCTTACTCTATTGACTTGTCCCCTAGTCCCCACTTTCTTTCCTTTTTCAACCAATAGATCGGGTTTATATTGAGTTTGTACTGCATTTCCCTTTATTTCCCTATTAGACCTAGAGACCAGTTGGATAGCCAGTCTCTGCTACTTTTCGCCCCCATTATTTCCTCTTTCGACCAAGTCCTAGATTGAGGTAACAAATCCTCCCCCACCCCACCCCCTTTCTTCCTTGTTTGAACCAAGTAGTACTAGATGAGTGCATGAACTAGTTTTACCTCATAAACGTGAAAAAATTAGGTGGTTTTTGAATAGCCGATCGATCCTATCTACGAGGGGGGCTGAGAAATAGTAAAAGATACAAATGCAGCAACGTCAGGAGCTCGGGAAGTAGAGCAAGGCCGGTTTCGAAGGAAGTTATACCTGATGGTCCCCGGGATGTCGCTAGGTGGGCGACGGGAGGCCGGATCTGCCCACACTATGGCAGCGAGGAAGAAGGGGTCGGAGGCCCTCCCTCGCCAGCAGTGCTTGGGAGAGAACGGCAAGGCAGGCTGATCAGGACGCGCCAGCAGTGGTAAGAGATGTCTCCGAGGACGACCGCGTGAACATTGCACCTTCTCACCTTCCCCGGCGGAGAGGATCCGACTGGATCTGTGACCAGTGGTGAGCAGAGAGAGAGAGAGTGTGTGTGGCCAGCGCTGTCGTGTTTAGATCTGGAGAGAACGAGACAGTGTGAAGAGAGCAACACTAGCAAGCAAGCGCGGAGGAACCTGCCTATATAGTGGAGTAGTACTAGTTTTCTTTTGTCTACCGGAGCCGGCTTGACCTCGTCAATGACTATCGAGAAGTCTTCATGCACGTGGCCCGGAGGCACAGTTGTCGTCATTTTGATCTGAAGCGCCGGATTATAACATATAACACGAAAAACCGCCACATGACAAGAAATCATAACCTCACTGCCCAAAGGAGACAACATGAATCCCGACGGAAAAACTAGACTAGGAACGAAGCTCAAATTAAAGATAAACTCGTAGAAAAGGGGTCCGTCGATAGATGTCCTAATTAACACAGCCGTCTTGACCTCGATGGCAACCGAGTAGTCTTCGTGCATGTGCCCCGAATCACTAGCCCAACTCAGTTGTCGCTGTTTAACCCTCGCAGTGATTCGAAGCACATGACACCTAATTTTGCGAGATGACAAGAAACCTTTTTTTTAGATTTCTCACCGCAACTACAGCCATGTACAACACAGCCTGCACGTTATGTAGACGATAGCCAATCCAGGCATGTCTGCTGGAGTCTGGTCACATGCATGGACGAACTGATCTTTCGTGTCTGGCAGGGATCGTCCAGGCACCAACGTAGTACAACACTTCTCTAGTACTATCACTCATCTCCCTCTTCTATTAAGTCACCCGACTTGCAGGGCTGGGGAGTGTGCCTATGGTCGGTTCTCAATTGAGGTCCCACATGTGTGTGCAAACGCAATATGACGCGTGTTCAATTCGGAGAGCAGCGTGCCAGACCGAGCAACCATCTGGGGTACGACGCGAGCACGACGGGTGTGTTGTATACTCTATACATGTGTACCACCGTTTTCTAGAGGCTTTGCTCCATGGCGCAATCCATGGATACAACATTAGTATATTGTACTATTTAAAAGTCGAGTGCGGGACTTTTCCTTCGCAGTAGGCGGGGCATTCCGCCTAGTCGGTTTGATAGAGACGCGAGAAGATGAGAGAGTAGGCTGCTGCAAACGTAGGGATGTGTGATTTGACAGCGAGTTACTGCTGGACAGGTGGGGCCCCTTGATTTGACTTTCCATTATCATATTAACTGCGACGCTACGACTGGCGTGAGTCTCCCGATTCCTGACCACCTCCATACAGGTGCCTCTCTCAATGCTCCACCATGTAGTAGAGGCTGGCTCTTGCATGAGAGCCCACTTCTCCACTTTTTCCTTGCCTCTCTTTCCTCCACATATGCAAAAATGCCATGTAAAGCGCACTACTGTACTTACTTGCTCCTACAGGTGCTAAGCTTGCCACATAGGCATAAAGTCTAATGTGGCAAGTTAATCAAGAAGAGAGAGACTAGTTTGGTGACCCAAGGAAGAAACGGTGCTAAGTGCGTGTACCTAGGTGAAATGACAATTTTGAGTCTATAGCTAATTAAATGAAGCAAACTTAGCAACAAAAAACTAATAAGCACACCATTTCATTGGAAGAGGTCACTCCTTGGCAAATGGAATAAATACTACTCCATGTGTCCCATAATATAAGAACATTTTTGGCACTACACTAGTGTCAAAAACGTTCTTATATTATGGACAGCGGGAGTACGAAGAAAGAGAGAGAGAGAAGTAAAAAAATACACTTATAACCAACCTTATAGCTAACCTCGTTGTGGTATGAGTGACTAAGTGATGACTATGTATGACATGCCAACATCAGATAGCCTAACGCACCGTGTTAAATCACCAAGGGCGCGACCGCGCGAGTGACGCGAAGGTCGTGGTAGGCGCGACCATGATACGGGCTGCTGTCAGCCCTTGGATCTGAGATCAAATGGTCGCATGCTAAGTTGCTGAAAATTTGCAGAACAACCCTCCAGGATAGGATATTCACCCATAGGTCTAGAATCACGCCATGCAACCGTTCGATCTCAGATCCAATGTCTCTCTGAAGCCCATATCATGGGAGAATGGAAAGCCACTACCCTGCTATTCGCACGCTGGCACTTTGCTCCTACTTGTCCCCGCACGTCCTTTAATACTACGGCAGTTTGCTCCTAGTCGTCCCTTCTTTTCACATTACGGTAGTTCCACTAATCCTAACCCTCCTCCCAAATCCATGGCGTCCCAAATCTCCATGATCGGCAGTGAGTACAAGGTTAGAACCATCACCGGCGATGAGTTCGACATCATCTACACCCGTTCTTCCGCGAAGGTGAAAGGTTGTCCTTCTTGCTTCAGACGCATGTTTGAAAACTCAGATGGTGAGTGGGTCGTTGGGCTAGATGTTGAGTACACCGCAGTCCTGGGATGAGAGAAGGATCTAAAGGACGAAGAGAGGAAGAAGCCCGCCGTGATCCTGGTTTGCGTGCATGACTTATGCTTGGTCTACCACATATGCCATGCCGACGTTCAATGCCTGGATTTTAAGAACTTCCTCGAGAGCAACCTAGTCAAATTCATTACTGTAGACTTTACGAACGACAAAGATGCCCTGGGTCGGATAGGCCTCGTTGTAGGCAACCCCTCCGACCTCCACAAGAATCGGCTGCTGCCCTCTGGTGGCCAGCCTTCAATGCTGACCCTGGCATGAGCCATGGTTCATCCTTCATACTGTAAACTGGAGAAACCTCCATACATGTTTCATCGTTATGCATGGCAGCAGAAAGTACTAGATATAGACCACATCCACTACGATGCAATGGATGGCTAACTTTTTTTCAATATCTACAAGGGTTGGATGAAGAGCAAGAGCCAAGTGTGCGGTTCAAGCAAAGAAGTATCAGCCAAGAGGAAGAGGGACAAGGACGAAGTCGAGGACGTGGACGAGGACTCCGAGTAAGGTGGCAGTGTCATTGCTCATGGTGGTTCTAATGCAATGTCTACCGGAATAGTTGCAAATTTTAATTTCAGGTGTGCTTAATTTAATTTGAGGGGTGTGTTGTGTTGAGCCCCCAGCAGAACTATGTTATGTTTCTTCTCATTACTTTAACTCTTCAGTACGTACATACTAGTATTTCTTACATTTCATCTTTTAGTTGGTATAGTACTACCACTCGTTTCTTCACATTATATACGTACAATATATATGGCTAACATCATATAGCCAGCAGTTTAGTTGTCCAAGAATTTCAGGGTTGTCGTGGGAACGAACACCTATGGGGCCTGCGGACCGGGCCCCTTTCGGTTCGGCGGGGGGCGGAGATCGCACGAAGAGCAGATCGAGGCGGGGCACACGAGCGGTTTACCCAGCTTCGGAGCTCTCCGGAGAGATAATATTCCTACTGCTGCTTTGTGGTTGTATTGTGTTCTTGCTCGGGAGCGCTAAGTGCTATAGTACACACCGGCTGCTAACGAGACCGAGCGTGAGTGTTTTCTGGCCTCGAACCCCCCTCTACGTTGCGCATGGGCCTCCTTTTATATGCTCAAGGGGTCACCGACAGGTGTCAACGTAGGCAAGGGTAAAACTGGAAAGGAATTGCGGTTGGTACAACTACTTGTACAGTGTATCCTACCTAACCCTGACGGCAGGGGACAAAGGCATTAAATGCCCGTCTGTGTCGCCCAAACAGTGCAGAAAAGGGACCGTCAGGGGCGCCACCGCGCTCCACGATGGCAATCTTGTCAGCGTCGCTTGCCACCTCGCACCGCTGGCTGCACAACCTCTCGCCACGCACGCCTGGAAAGGCCCCAGGGCGACACGTTGGTGGATGCGCTGGAGCGCGGGTACAAGATGGTAGCTTGCTGCGGCAAGCGCCTTGCCACGGTCGTTGTCTTGTCGCGTCCGGAAGCTTGTCGCTCACCGGGCCTTGCCGGGACGCATGGCACGTCGCGGCAAGTTCCTTGAGATGCCTTGATCGGCCTTCCCGGCAAGCTCCTCTTGCCGGGGCCTTGTCTCTTTGACTTGAACACTTTGTTCTTGAATGGCTCCAAAGGAACCACAGAGGACCTTGGCGGTCACCCGGCAAGCCCTACCGCGGGGCGCTGCGACTGCCCGTGCACAAGTTCGGGACACTAGGGTACCCCTACTCTAGTACACCGACAGGAGCCCCCGGGCCTGGGCCACACACGGTGCCGAGCGCTGTTGGGTCAGGCCCAAAACAGGGCATGGGCACACGCGGCCTGGTTTACGATGTATCTTACTCCGTATCCACCGCGCTCTCCCCTAACGGCACGCGTTGAATGCGGCGTCGTGGGAGAGATCATGGGTGGCTTCTTTATTCGGAAAAGCGGAACATCCGCCCCCTCCCCCTTTATAAGCAGGGGAAACAGGGGAAGTTCCCCCATGTCGCCAGTTGCTGTCCCAATCTCAAAAAATCTCCGCCGCTCCCCCTTCTTCCAAAGCCGAGAGAGAGCAGCGCTCCGCCCCCCATCGCCGCCGGCGCCACCAACGCCTTCGATCTCCCCCACTACCTCCGCCATGGCTCTGAAAGCCGGGAAGCCTGTGAAGTCGGCCGAGGCGCTACGGCTCGAGGCGCTGCGAAAGGAGCGGGCAACTTCCCCCCCCCCCCCCCGAGCTCGCTGCGAAGGAGCTGAGGGAGTGGTACTACCTCTTCTGGTCGACGGAGACGCTAGCGCATCCGCGCACGAAGGTACTCTCCGCCGCCGCTTCTGAACGGGCTTCGAATGGATACCCTTTCTTCGCGCTGTTCTTCTACTGCGGGCTCTGCCCGCTTTTCTCTGAATTATTCTGCGATACCATGAACACCTACGGGTTCCACCTCCTTGATTTCACCCCCAATGTTGTTATGACCATGGCAGTTTTCGCGCATCTCTGCGAAAACTTTGTCGGAGTCCACCCGAACGTAGCTCTTTTCCGCCATTTCTTCATTCCCCGGGTTGAGAGAGGAGATCCTCTATCTGGCGGAATCGCCTGGATCTCGAGAGCCGGCAAGAAGGAAGCTTATCTGGAGGTGGAGCTCCGCAGCAAATGGGAGGAGTGGAGAGCAGACTGGTGCTGGATTGTCGAGGAGAACCCGCAGCCGTTTGCTGCCCAGCGCCAAGCCCCAGCAGTGCGCAGCAACGATTGGAGCAACCTAGCCCCGGAAGATGATAGGTTGAAGATTGCTGTCACCCGGATCTTGCGCCTCAGGCTTGCCGGGCTCACTGTAGGCGCCGTTGGCGCAGATTTTCTTCGCCGCCGCATCGCCCCCCTGCAGGAGAGGAGGAGACCCGCCTGGGAGTTCGGGGACCCGGCGGACATCATGAGGCTGCGCCCGGGCCTCAACTTCAACTTCACTGTCCTGGAACTGGACGCGATGCTCAAGGAGCTGTTCAAGCACGACCCTCAACATCCCGAATGGTTCAGGCTGCCGAAGGGCGTCGTCCCGCTGTGCAACAATTCCTCGCTCGATCGCATCCGTGCAATGATGCCTCTGTGTGATTCGCATGGAATTGTTCCAACTTGGCAAGAGCCTGCGGATGACGCTGTGCAGGAGTTCTTCGACGGCCTGGTGGAAGTGGCAGTCCGCTCCGATGAACAGAAGAGCCTCACCCGCGACACCACCGATGCGGAGATGCGGCGTATCGCCACTAGGGCGGAAGAGGCGGTGGCAGCCACTGCCGCGGGCGAGTTTGGATTCACCGTGGAGGAGGCAGAGGCAGCAGAGGCGGCAAGCCTTGCCTTTCAAGATGAGCTTGCCGGAGAGCTTGCCGGCGAGGGAGAGCTTGCCGAGCCTGAAGCCGAGTCGAGCGAGCCCGCCGAGGGCGCGAGCGGCCCGCCATCTTCAAGCAGCTTGCCACAAGCAGAGCCCCCAGCTCCACCAAGAAGGCGTCTCCGCAAGGCTGGGGACGTAGTAGGGCGGCAGACGGGTCAACAGCCGCCGCGCCACGCGACACGCTCCGCCGCGACAAGCACTGTTGCCGCGGGAGCGTCTCACGCCGCTGCGGCAGCTGGAGCGGGGTCCTCCTGGACCGCCGCTTCTGATCCTGCTGCTGCCCGGCCAAGCGGCCAAGGGAGCCTACTCCTCCGCCTCGTCACGCTGAAAGAGGGCCAGACTTCGACCTCTCCGCGCTCAGCTCCGACGAGGAAGAAGAAGAGTAAGATTCTTTGTTGTACTTGTAGTTCTTCAATTCTTGCTGTTTTTGTCTTGCATCTGATTTGCCTTACTCTGAACTCATTCCTTTTCAGGACCCTGGCCCAGAGAGCGGCGAAGAGGGCCAAGGCTCCGGTGATTGTCATCGAGGACGAGCCCACCGCGACAGCAGGGGGTGCGCCCGAGACCACCTTGCCGGACCCGGCAACTACTCCCCGAAGCAGCCCCCAGCGCAGCCCCCAGCGTAAGTATATGGTTTACTTCCTGCTGTTTGGCGCGCATGGGTGCTCTTTCTTTGCTGACATCTGATTACTGGTTTGTGTAGGAGCAGAGCAGCCTCATCAGGAGCAACCGGAAGCCGCCCCCGAGATACTATCCGCTTCGACTACACCGCCAAGGGAGGATTCCCCGGCAAGGGAGCGTTCTCCGGCAAGGGAGAAGTCTCCGGCAAGGGATGGTTCTCCGGCAAGGGACAGCACCAGCGACCCCCCGGTGGTGGAGCCCATGACTGCAGATCCCAGTACAGGTAACCCTTCTTGCTTGAAAACCTCCCTTGTGTTCTTCTTCTTCTGATCTTCTTTTTGGATATTTGCTTGACTTTTCTCCCTCTTCCGGTCTTCAGATCCATCTTCCACGGAGCCGATGGAGACCGAGGCCACCGGCGGGGAGAACGCGCGCGGCAACACCAACGACACCGCTGCCACCGAAGAGGAAGCCGGCGCCGATGATCCTGCCGGCGAGGAGGCCGCCAAAGCTGCCACTGCAGGAGCTGGCGAGGGGTCTGGCGATCGCACTGACGACCCCGAGGCTACAGGAGCGCAAGGCGCTACGCCAGCCGCCGATCCCTCCGTCGCTGCCGCAGCATCAGGCTCCGAAGAGCCCCAGCCCGGCGCCTATATCAAGGCCGGTGATGGCGTCTTCATCAAGCTCCCCTGGGCGTCAAGCTCCAGGGCGCCGGTCGAAGGAGAAACTTTTGATGGAGAAGTGCTTGCCTCCACTGGGCTGACGCTGGTTGACGCGTCGAGCAGCAGCAACGGCGAGTCTGAGGAGGAGCAGCTGCTGTGGAAGTTGGTGTCACTCTACCGCACCCGACAAGCCAAGCTGGAATCCCGAGAAGCGCTTGTCGCAAGGGCGGGAATGGATATCGAGAAGCATGCGGAGGAGCTCCGGAGTCGCAACAAGGAAGCCCTCCGGTCCCTGGCAGAGGAGCGGGCGCAGCTCGTCGAGGCGCGGAAAGCCTTCCTCCTCAAGAAGGCTGAAGCTGAAGAGCAACAGCGGCTTGCCGCCGAGGAGCTGTTTGCGCGGGAAGGCGAGTTGGCGCAGCGGAAGGTCAATCTTGACAGCCATGAGGAGGAGCTTGCTGCGCGAGAGCAGACATTTGGCAGGGCTCTCAAGGAGGCAAAGGATGCTGCCGCTGCTGCTGAGGCCGCCAAGAAGGAGCTGGAGACGAAGGTGGCGTAGGTAGAGGCCGATCTCAAGGCGAGGGATGAAGAGCTTGCCGCGCTCAAACGTGAGCGCGAGAAGGACGCCCATGCCCACGGTGAGCTGCAGGGTCGTCTCGTCGAGAAGGGCAAGGAGCTGAGCGTCGCCAAGGACTCCAACGCAGATCTTGAGTTGAAGCTGGCTACTTTGACCAAGACGCTGGACGGCGCCAGGGAGCAGGAGGTGGCCTTGAAGAAGGAGATCAAGGCCAACGAGGAGCTGCTGGCGAGTGCTGCCGCCACCCAGAACACCTTCAGGGAGAATGTGGAGCACTGGATGGAGGGTCTCGTGGATGTTGCCGCAGCCATCGACAGGGAGCTGGCGCAGCTGGGGATGGAGGATTTCAGGTATTCCTCCGATGAGAACCTCCAGCCCAGCGCCAAGCTCACCTTGTTCTTCAAAGGCGTGGCGACGGCCCTCCAGAAACTCCAGGAAAGGATCCCAAAGCAGCTGGCCGACGAGTCGCGCGTGATCTGTGCGAGAGTTCTTCAAAAGGTGTTGGTGAAGGTGGCCTTCCGCAACCCGGGCCTCAACCTCACCAATGTCCTCAAGAAGCTGTCGGCGGATGCTGATCTGGAAGCGCTCAAGGCCCTTGTCGCACCCATTGTGGATAAGGTGAACGAGGTCAACAGGGTTGATGGCGATCGCGTAGATTAGGCCGCCCGTTTTCTCCTTTTCTTGTCGCTGCTGATCATGTTACGAGAACAATCTATTAGAGCTGCGACAAGCTATCTTGTAATATAACTTTTATTTTGGGTATCGATTGCTATGTTATTCCCTTCACTTGATTCCTTCCTTTGTATGTTTTTGCCCTACGCTTTTAGGGAACTTGCCGGCGCAGGCACCTTAGCCGCGAGCGCTGAGTGCGGGACGTCAGCAGCCTGCTGGCGATGCCGCTACCGACAAGAAAACTTGTCGCAACTAGTGACAGCTCACTTAAGTTGTTGAGCGGACTCGAAACAAAGTAAGGGCGCAACTAGCTACGAGTTGGTTCCTCCGCGCACAGGTTTTCCATACAAAGCACGGTCGTTCGAGGAAGATAACTTAAAAATTTTAAAACTGATTGCTCAAACTTTGGAAACTTAGCTTTTCTGTCGTTTGCGTCCCGGCAAGGCGAAACTTTCTTGAACGACGCCTGATCCACACCATTATCTCCTCCTCCCCCCCCCCCGGCAAACTTGTGGGCGAGAGAACCTTCCTTTCTTTGAGAAAGAGAAAGAAGAGAAAATAAAGATATGGAGCCCTACGACTCGTTATTGCTTACCGGGGGTAGGTGCTGCACAAAACGTCAGATAACACATGCACAAAATAGAAAGCATGAAATTGACAAGATGCGTGGAGCACATGAGCTTTATTTATGCACGGGGTCTGCGCCCGGCTTTGTACAAAGGATTACATGCAACAGCGGCAAGACTTGTACAAAAGGTGGTTGCCGGAACAGGTTCCGGCAACCGCGCCTTATGGGTAAAACTTACGAAGATGCTCAATGTTCCAGGAATTGCTCACCGGAAAGCCATCTTCGGTCTCAAGGCGGACAGCGCCAGGCCTAGTGACTCGTTTCACCCGATAAGGGCCTTCCCACTTCGGCGTCAACTTGTTGGAATTCTTGGCGGACTGAACGTGCCGAAGAACAAGGTCGCCTTCCTCGAGACTTCTGGCATTAACTTTGCGGCTATGATAGCGGCGCAAAGCTTGCTGGTAGCGAGCAGCTCGTACAGCAGCCTGAAGACGGTCCTCCTCAAGGAGCAGCGCGTCATCTTGTCGCAGCTACTCTTGATCAAGCTCATCATAAGCGAGCGCTTGAGGTGACCCGTATACGAGTTCCTTGGGGAGAACTGCCTCTGCTCCATAGACTAGAGCGAAAGGTGTCTGGCCAGTGGCTCGATTTGGCGTCGTCCTGATCGACCAAAGAACCACCGGCAGCTCCTCAATCCAGTTCTTTCCGCACTTGTGCAGCTTGTCGAAAGTCCTTGTCTTGAGCTCGCGCAGCACTTCAGCATTTTCCCTCTCCGCTTGACCGTTGCTTCTCGGATGAGCAATAGAAGCGAAGCAGACCTTGGCGCCAAGATCTTGGACGTACTGTATGAAGGTGCGGCTCGTGAATTGCGTGCCATTGTCGGTGATGATCCTGTTAGGGACCCCGAAACGGCAAACAATTGACCTGAAGAACTTGACTGCTGACTGTGCTGTCACCTTCCTCACTGCTTCCACTACCGGCCACTTTGTGAACTTGTCGATTGCAACGTACAAGTACTCAAAGCCCCCGACAGCTCGGGGAAAGGGGCCGAGGATGTCGAGCCCCCAGACCGAAAATGGCCAGGATAAAGGGATCGTCTGGAGAGCTTGAGTTGGCTGGTGTATCTGCTTGGAATGGAACTGGCATGCTTCACACTTGGTTACTTGTGCAGTTGCATCCTGGAGGGCTATTGGACAAAAGAAACCCTACCGGAATGCTTTGCTGGCAAGTGCTCTTGCGCCAATGTGGTGACCACATTTGCCTCCATGTATCTCCGCCAACAGCTTTTGTCCATCTTCCCGAGGAATACACTTCAATTTCACACCGTTGAATCTTCTTCTGTACATACTTGACTACCAGGCTACTCTTTCCGCTTCTTCTTGCTCTTCGGGAAGTTCTCCTGTCTGAAGGAAACGGACAATCTGTTGTGCCCATGCTGGAGCTTGCGGCTCGACAAGAAGGACTAAAGGACATATGCTGCTGCAGGAACATCCGCTTCTACGGCGAGAACCTGCGGCTCAGCCGGAGCTTGATGTTCCCCGGCAAGCTTGCCGGAGCAAAACTTGTCGGGAGTGTCTACTTCAACGGGACAAACCCTAGTGCTTGCCGGAGCAGACTGCTCCTCAGCACCCTTGGTGTTGATCTTGGGGACCTTCTTCATTGCGGCTTCGGGGAGCTCCGCCGGAAAATAGTCACCAGAAATCAACTTCCTCTTCTTGCTCTGTCCAGTTGATGTTGTTACAGACGGTTGAGTCAGTTTGAGCACGAAAATCCCTGGTTCCACAGGTAACTTAAGTGCAGCGCACTTTGACAGGCCATCAGCGATGTCGTTCTGAGCTCTTGGAACATGTTCCATCTGTAGGCCGTCAAAGTGCTCTTCTAACTTTCTCACTTCGTCAATGTAGGCTTCCATCAACGGACTCTGATAATTCTTGTTGACTTGGCGGACGACAAGCTGCGCGTCACCCCTGACAATGAGCTTCTTGATCCCAAGGTCAGCTGCGATCCTGAGACCGGCAAGCAAACCTTCATACTCTCCAGTATTGTTTATTGCTTGCTCCTTGGGAAAGTGCATCTGGACTACGTACTTGAGGTGCTCTCCGGTGGGTGCGACAAGCAGCACGCCCGCACCGGCGCCTTGCAGCGAGAAGGCACCATCAAAGTACATCAGCCATTCTTTGCTTGCTTCCTTGACGGGGACGCTGATCTCTGCAATTTCTTCATCTGGTGTTGGCGTCCATTCTGCTATGAATTCTGCCAATGCCCGGCTCTAGATTGTTGAAGTGCTCTCAAACTTGAGGCCAAAGCTTGACAGTTCCAGTGCCCACTCGATGATCCTGCCTGTTGCTTCTGGATTCTGCAATATCCTCTTTAGCGTTAACCGAGTGACAACTGTGATCTCATGTGCTTGGAAGTAATGGCGCAGCTTTCTCGAGGTCATGAGAAGGACGAAAAGCAATTTCTGCACACCAGAGTACCTTGACCTAGCCCCCTGCAGAAGGGAACTGACAAAGTAAACTGGGCGCTGCACCATTTTCTTCTACACCTCCTCATGTGCCTGCGTAGATCCATCCTTGTCGGGACCAAAGCTTGCCGGTGAAGCCCCCTGCTTGTCGCTGGATGCACCTATCGTGGTTGCTGGCTCATCATCCGCCTCCCTCTCCACTACTAACGCAGCACTAACCACTTGATTGGTTGCTGCTATATACAGCAGCAACTTCTCTTGTGTCTTAGGTGCGACAAGTATTGGAGTGGAGGACAGGTATCTCTTCAAGTCCTGCAGCACAACCTCCGCTTCCGGAATCCATTTCATTGGACCTGCCTTTTTCAATATTTTGAAAAATGGCAGGGCGCGCTCAGCAGACTTAGAGATAAACCTGCTGAGAGCAGCCACACAACCGGTAAGCCTTCGTACGTCCTTGACGCGCTTCGGTGCTTCAATCTGCTCAATGGCCTTGATCTTGTCGGGATTGGCTTCAATTCCCCGCTGAGACACGAAGAACCCGAGAAGTTTGCCGGAGGGGACTCCAAACACGCACTTCTCGGGGTTAAGCTTGAGGTTGATCTTGCGCAGATTTGCAAAGGTTTCGTCTAAATCATGAATCAGAGTTGCTTTGTCCTTGCTCTTGACCACTATGTCGTCCATGTAGGCTTCCACATTTCTGTGCATTTGTGGTTCAAAAGCGTGATGGACTACCCATGCAAATGTTGAACCAGCATTCTTCAAACTGAAGGGCATCCGTACGAAACAGTAGGTGCCACATGGAGTGATGAATGCGGTCTTCTCCTCATCCTCTTCTGCAATGAAGATCTGATGATATCCTGAATATGCGTCAAGAAATGAAAGCAAATCACATCTGGCCATGGAGTCAACAATTTGGTCAATGCACGGTCAGGGAAATGGGTCTTTAGGACAAGCTTTATTAACATCGGTAAAGTCGATACAAAGCCTCCATTTCCCGTTTGCCTTGCGCACGACTACAGGATTGGCCAACCACGTAAGATGGAGCACTCCCCTGACAAGGCCTGCTGCTTCCAACTTCTTGATTTCTTCTGCGATGAATTCTTGGCGCTCCACTGCTTGTTTCCTGACTTTCTGCTTGACGGGCGCGCATGAGGACAGATGGCAAGATGGTGCTCAATTACTTTCCTGGGAATACCGGGGCTGTCAGACGGTTGCCACGCAAACACGTCGACGTTCACCCGCAGGAAAGCAACGAGCGTGCTTTCCTATTTATGGTCGAGAGTGGCACTGATGGTGAAGGTACCACCAGCGCCGTCCTCCTTGGCGGACACCTTCTTGGTATCTGGTGGAGCTGCCATTGCCTTCTTACACTTGCCGGTGGAGCTCGATGGTGCGTCCTCGATGGTAGCGCAGCACTTCGAAGAGGTGCGCTTGCCGGAGTGGGCATCAGAACTCTTGCCGGACTTGGCCTTCTTCTTCCCTCCGGGAGCTTCAGCGGCAAGTGACTTGCGTTCAGCTGCGGCTGCTGCTTCCCGGTAGATCTTGTCGGTGCAGATAAGAGCATCCTTCTTGTCGCCAGGGACAGAGATGACACTTACCGGGCCTGGCATCTTCAGCACGTTGTATGCATAGTGAGAGGCTGCCATGAATTTGGCGAGCGCTGGACGGCCGAGTATCCCATTGTAAGGCAATGGAAAGTCAGCAACATCAAAAGTGACCCTCTCAGTCCTGAAGTTCAACTTGCTGCCAAATGTTACCGGCAACGTGATCTTTCCCTTCGGCTTGCTCCTTCCCGGGTTGATTCCTTGGAATTTGCCGGTCTCTTCGAGCTCGCTGTCAGGGATCTGGAGTTTCTGGAGTACCGCGGAGGAGATTAGTTTTAAGCCGGCCCCGCCATCAACTAGCATCTTAGTGACCTTGAGGTTGCAGATAGTTGGTGAAACCAACATCGGCAAGCACCCGACCGCAGTTATGCGATCAGGGTGGTCCTCAATATCAAAGATGATAGGCGTGCCAGACCATTTCAGAGGCTTGCGTGACTCGACGGGTGGTTCTACCACATTGACTTCCCACACCCACTGCTTGAGCTGGCGGTGTGAAGTATGCAGAGAAGCACCGCCGTCAACGCACAGGACCTCTGTGGCTTTCTGGAACTCCTGCTCATCGGCCTCGTCATCATCCATATCTTCATCGTCGTCTTCATCTTCATCCTTGTCACGGCCACGAGGAGGTCTGTCTCCTTGCCGCAGCTTGGCCTTGCCGCGGCGTCCTCCTCGGCCGGTACGTTTCTTGCCGGATCCTCCAGTACCTTCTTGGGCCTTCTCCTTGTCGCGTCGCTCATACTCAGCCTTTTGCTGCTCGACAAGCTGCTCGACCTTCTTGCAGCTCTGGAGATCATGGCCCTTGGTGCGGTGGATCTTGCAGTACTGCTTGCCGGAGCCGTCCTGCTTGTCGGCGGCCACCACAGCTTCGATTTCCTTGGCGCCACCTCCGTTGCTGGACTGCTCAACGACTAGCACATCTTTGCCTTTCTTCTTCGTGTTGTTCCGCCGCCGGTTTTTCCTTGCCGGGGCAGCATCCTCGTTGTCAGATCCTCCTGCTCCTGTATTCTCTCCGGGGAGTCTCCTCCCTTCCTTAGCACATGCACACTTATCGGCCAGGGCGTATAGCTCACTGATGTCTCTGATCTTGCACATCGCCATCTCCTCCCACATCCTGCGGTTTCGCATGTTCTGATGGAACGCGCTGATGACCGCGGCAGGGTGGACATCTGGGATGTTGCGCTGTACATGGCTGAATCTCTGAATGTACTTGTGCAGGGGCTCTCCTTCCTTTGGGGCGAGCAGATGAAGGTCGCTCTCTTGGCCATGAGGCTTGTGGCCGCCTGTAAAGGCGCCGACAAACTGATGGCACAGATTTGCCCAGGAGGACATGGAGTTGTCCGGCAAGTGCATGAGCCAGGACCTGAAATTGGGCTTGAGCACCAGCGAGAAGTAGTTGGCAAGGATCTTGTCGTCGCGCCCCCCGGCAGCTTGCACCGTGATGGTGTAGATGCTGAGGAACTCCGACGGATGCAACTTGCCGTCGTACTTCTCTGGTACGTCTGGCTTGAAATTCTCCCTGCTGGGCCACTGGACTTGCCGCAGCTCACGAGTGAACGCAGGGCAACCTACCGCGTACGGCAAGTCGCCGGATTCCCCTGGCGCATGCATGTCGACAGTGGGCCCAGCGCGCTGGTCCGATTGACGTCGCGCTTCTCTTCGACGCTCGATGCGAGTACGAGCATCTTCTTGCTGTCGTTCGTGAAGAACTTGGCGCTGATCGCGACGGGCTCGTGGATCTGATGACGCGGTGGAGTCGTCGTCGAGGTTGACCCGGCGAGTCGGTGATCTTGGTCTTCGGGGTGGAGAGTGCACGGTGGTTGCACCCCCACCGGTTTTGTCACCACCGGCCTGTGCCTGGCAGTCTTGCCGCGGCTGCAATGCATTCGGCTGCCTGGATTGTCGCCGTTGGTGAAGCCGATGAGACTCTGAATGGTGGCCCTCCATTCGTCGATCTTGTCCGCCGTTGGAGGGTAATCCAGGAGCAGTTGAGCTCTCGCCAAAGCTTCTGCTGGAGTGCTTGGCGGCAGTGGTGAACGGTGCGAGGAGCGGGATATGCTCGGACTTCTAACTATGTTAGAAGGAGCAGCATCCCGTCCAGGCGACCGTGTCTTGCTCATGCCAGCATGTTGGCGCGCATGCTGGTCTTGAGCATCCCGAGATCCACCAGCTCGATCTCGGTCCAACGAGCGTATGGTACCGCAAGTACCATGACGCTGTTGGTTTCGCACCTCCTGAGATGGGTGCGGTGCATGTACGGACGCCGAGGTCTACGCAGCCTTGTCCTTGGACCTAGCAGCAGCGTGAGCTCCCTCGTCGACGCCCGTTCTTCCGCCGGCGTCTACCCCACCACCCGTTTGCTCCGGTGGCGGTGGGATCGACGTGGACGGAGCAGCCACCTCCGAAGCCTTCTTCTTCGGTGGCATGTCGATGAAGATGATGAAGATCTAGCTCGCGTGAACGCCGGATCAGGTTCACACAACCTCGACGCCCCCTACCTGGCGCACCAAAGATGTCGTGGGAACGAACACCTATGGGGCCTGTGGACCGGGCCCCTTTCTGTTCGGCGGGGGGCGGAGATCGCACGAAGAGCAGATCGAGGTGGGGCACACGAGCGGTTTACCCAGCTTCGGAGCTCTCCGGAGAGATAATACTCCTACTGCTGCTTTGTGGTTGTATTGTGTTCTTGCTCGGGAGCGCTGAGTGCAACAGTACATACCGGCTGCTAACGAGACCGAGCGTGAGTGTTTTCTGGCCTCGAACCCCCCTCTACGTTGCGCATGGGCCTCCTTTTATATGCTCAAGGGGTCACCAACGTAGGCAATGGTAAAACTGGAAACGAATTGCGGTTGGTACAACTACTTGTACAGTGTATCCTACCTAACCCTGACGGCAGGGGACAAAGGCATTAAATGCCCGTCTGTGTCGCCCAAACAGTGCAGGAAAGGGACCGTCAGGGGCGCCACCACTCGCCATGATGGCAATCTTGTCAGCGTCGCTTGCCACCTCGCACCGCTGGCTGCACAGCCTCTCGCCACGCGCACCTAGAAAGGCCCCAGGGCGACACGTTGGTGGATGCGCTGGAGCGCGGGTACAGGATGGTAGCTTGCCGCGGCAAGCGCCTTGCCACGGTCGTTGTCTTGTCGCGTCTGGAAGCTTGTCGCTCACCGGGCCTTGCCGGGACGCATGGCGCGTCGTGGCAAGTTCCTTGAGATGCCTTGATCGGCCTTCCCGGCAAGCTCCTCTTGCCGGGGCCTTGTCTCTTTGACTTGAACACTTTGTTCTTGAATGGCTCCAAAGGAACCACGGAGGACCTTGGCGGTCACCCGGCAAGCCCTGCCGCGGGGCGCTGCGACTGCCTGTGCACAAGTTCGGGATACTAGGGTACCCCTACTCTAGTACACCGACAAGGGTGCTTAGTTTTGTCAAAGAATTCCAGGATGCTTAGTTTTATTTGAGGGGTGGGTTGTGCTGGAAACCATTATTCTGACTAGCCTTTTTAATACTACCTCCGTCTGGGTTTATTGGTCCCCATTGTATTTCATGTCAAATTTTGACCATAGATTAAACTAACAAAATGTTCACGCATGTCACCAAACATTATATTTTTGAAAACTATGTTCAAATACGAATCCAATGAGATAATTTTTCTTGACATGCATTAACATTTTGTTAGTTAAATCTTTAGTCAAAATTTGGCACAAACTACAAAGGGGACATATAAACCAGGACGGAGGTAGTAGTACTATATGCATAATTTGGCGACGAGCGCTCCCTATATGTACCACCTTTTTTTTAATTTCAAGTTTTGCTCCATGGTGCAATCCATCGATACTACTATTGTACAAAAGTATACATTTTTTAAAAGGCTAGAGGGCGGGGCAGTCTAGCTTGGTCGGTTTCACGAGAGGCGAGGGCCTTTGTGATTTGACGGCTCATTACTGCTGGAAGGCGGGGCCTTGTGATTTGACTGCTCGTATAAATGCGCCGACGACCTGAGGAGGAGCAAAGAACCATGCGATATACTCAGGTTTTCCACTGGAGTAGTACTACGACGGAGGAGCACGAAATACGGAGCCCAGTGCCATATGGCGATAAAAAATGATCTAATTTGCTAGTCATCTCATTGTTAGCATTGTTCTATTCATTCCCTAAAAAAGCATTGTTCTATTCATGCTCGCAGAGAACATGACACGTGCAGCGAAACACCCGAAGCAAAAGATGAAACACAGGAGCAAAATAAGAAGGAAGATTATAACCACAAATGACCTAATTCGCCGCAGAGTCGTAACTGCTTCTTCATCGCCTCCACGACCTCCATCTCCTTGCGCATCTCCTCCGCCATCTTCTTCATTCTGTCCATGACATGGGATTTCTCGACGCGAGCCTTCATTATCTATTCCACGGCCGCATTACGTACCTTGACAGCTGTCGGGTGCTCGATGCGGAGCTTCGCCAACTCCTCCTTCTATTCCATGACAAGGGCCTGTAGCATCTTCATCGAGGAACTACTATTCTCATGCAGCTTCTTCCAGCCGGCGTTCTTCTCCTTCAATAGGTCGAGCTGGTGGCAGAGCTTAGCCTTGTCCTCCTGAAGTCGCAGGATTTCGCCAGTCGCCTTCTTCTCCAAGGCAATGCTCTTCTTTAGTAGCATCACCAAGCCGGCGGTCAACTCCCCCTGCTTATTGAGCTCAGCGGGCATGTCGTCGAGGCTCTCCTTCAGCAGCTCCACCAAGCCTTGGATGAACTCCTTCTACTTATTGAGGTGCTTATTGAGATGATCGGGCATGCCGTCAAGGGATAACGACTCCAGCGCCGCCGGCTCGGCATGTTCGCCTCCGGGGCTAGGGCGCTCCTGGGAGCCATCGCCTGCCCGTGAGAGATCTTTCGACGTCTCTGCGTGGCGGTGAGCCCTCTTTTTTATGCAACCTTGGTTTCCGCTCCCTTGTTACGAGTAGTTCTCGACCTAGAGCTCTGCTCACCAGCCATGGCAAGGATCGACGAAGAAGAAGAACTTACAAGGAGGAAAGGTAGAGTAATTTTCGGTTAGGTAGTTCCCCTTTTTATAACCTAAGTACTAGCACTAGTACTAATACCTGCATAGTGGGAACACATTCAGGTTTGGTACGTACTAGTAGGTGTGAGCAGGCTTTCGATTGGGATGGGAAAAAGGTAAATATTAATTGATGGTCTTGGTTTCGAGGCCCGAAATGGCGCCCGATGAGTTTAGTGGAACATAAATTTCAAGTAGACTACACTGCTCAAATGCGTAAATATTATGTTACTGTCAAAAATTGGCACAAAATATGAAGGAGACCAATGGAAGTACTACTAGCAATCCATGATTTAACTACCCGCATGCGCGCAATGGAGTAGTAATGTCTTTCTTCCGCCCTCATGTCCACTCAATTTGCATGCGCTGTATTAATTGACCATCAATGAAGTGAACGAATTTACACGCGTCAAATTATCACATGGGGTGGATCTTGATACAAAATAGCATCCGCCCGTGTACCCGCATGTGCGTGCGAGGGAATGAGTGCATGCGTGGCGTGCGTGCACATCTTCGCTTCGTGCATGTACCGACAATATGGCTCATGGAGGATGAGTACATTCTTCTGGAACCAGTAGCACGTCACTTTGATCAATCCACACAAGGAGGTCGCGACAACGCCTCCACATGTGCCATGTGGCTTCATGAATGTAGCGTGCCATTGGAATTTTACGTGTTTTGCACATACTCGAAGTACTAGTAAGGTACATGTGCATTGCACGCATCAGATTTTGCAACCAAATTATGAATAAATACCACACTATAGCATGTAAGCTCTGAGTCATATATGCCTGATGTAGACCTTCATTTAATTCTTATAGTTCAAGTCATTCAAAATCAATTAGTTTTTATACAAAAGTTGGGGCCTCTTGGATTCGTAGGATTTCCAAAAGGCGGGAATAAGAAAAAACATGGGATTATAGTGGAATGTCGTCTTGAATCCTATAGGATTATACGAGTGTTTGATTGTGCATAGAAAAAATGTAGAATTCTTTCAAAGAGGTTTGACTGGATGGAATGTTTCCTGTGAAATCTAGTGCAAATGAATCATATGGAAAAATTCCTATGGTTTACAATCCTATGAATCAAACAACCAAGATAGGAGAAATTCCTAAGGATTAGAATCCTCCAAAATTCCTTTGAGAATCCTTCGAATCAAAGAAGCCCTTAATCTATTTTATGATTCATGGAACTGTGCGTTGTAAAGCATGAATTAAAAACAAATAATGGCAATTCAACTAGAAAAAAAGTTTGGGCAGTTATGGTACGGAAGATTCTAGAACAAAAGAGAACCACTGTTGTTTTGAGGTTTGTGCATTATGCTTAAGTTCAACCATGGAGTCTGCTAGATTGTACATGTGGCAAAATTTGGTGGGGGCTAGAAGATGGTGCGAGGGGCCGAGTGGAGGGAGACTATGAAGGAATGCACAAGTGCGAGATCGATATTTAGAGAGAGGGGGCGAGAACATGCGCTATTGCACAGTGGCGGAGCCATGAAAAATAGATGAACTAGGGGGCCAAGCATTGCTAATCCTTTACGAGGAGGGTCAATTCATGAACTTAAACAATTTTTAGCAGCAATTGTCTAATGATCACATTCATATTAGCCTCGATATATGGTGATGTTAGGGGGGGCAGGGCCCTTACTGCCCCTGTCTTCGCCATTATGCGCATGTCTGAGAGATGAAGCGGAAGGCATGCATGATGAGAGGGGGACGTTGGATATATAATTAATGTGGGTGTATTAGCTATATATGTTAATCCTATATAGAAAGGTATAGATTGATCGATGTGCACGTGGGAAAGAGGGTGAGACCTCACTGGATATGTCGACTTGATCGGTTTGTGTGGAAAACTATGAAAGACCGAGCTATATACACACATACATAGAGGAACATCAATCATTGCGCATGCACGTGTGAGAGATAAAGAATGCCCGATATGATGGAGAGGGTGATGTGTGTGGGTGTGCGCCTTCATGGGAGACCGACCTAAAGAAAAAGATTGCATGTGTGCGATGGATAATGCCGACTGGTAGTGTGTGTGCATGCATGCATGAGAGAAAGTTAGTGGTACAATTATAAAGAGAAGACGATTGTGTGGTGTAAAATACTAGGTGAGGTAATAATCAATGTAAAGTTGAATTCAAATATTTGAATAAGAGATCCTAATGTTTGAAACCCATGCATGCATGAACATAACGGAGATCTGTGCGGTGTGGTTTGGAAACGAGCATGTTGTAATTTATACACATTGAACAAGGTCAGACTGATTTGAATTTGAGATGCCGATGGCAGACATCATTTGGCCACGTCGCATCTGTGCATGGACACACTATTCTAATTGGAGATGATGGGTGGCTTTCGCATCACATATCTATATCTATACCCCTATATATATTATATTTTCTATTTTTTATATTGTGTGCGGGTAACTTTAACTTTAAAAGATGGTCGTTGGATGAGGCGAATCCGATGGTCCAAAGATGGCAAATTTGAGCACTACTGGCCGTTGGATATCATCTAGATTCCACCAGATTTCGCCACATGTATAATCTAGAAGACTACATGGTTAAACTTAAGCATAAATCACAAACATCAAAACACAAGCACCTCTTCTTTGTTCTAGAATCTTCCGTATCAGAATTACCCAAATGTTTTTCTACATGATTTGCCATTATTTGTTTTTACTTGATGTCTTACAACGCACAATTCCATGAATCTTAAAATAGATTAGCTTTCTTATAAAAACTAGATGATTTTGAATGAAATGAACTATAAGAATTAAACGAACATCTACATCATGCAAATACGACTCAAATCTTACATGATATAATGTGGTATTTATTCATAATTTGGTTGCCAAATCTCATGCGTGCAATGCACGTGTACCTTACTCTAGTCTAAATGGTGTTTGTGTGTGTATTGTGCGTGTTGAGGTGCAAATTGTCTTTTTTTTGGTACACGTTAAGGTTGTTCTCCCGAAATTTCAAGTTGTGCCTTGTTATGCCGAAAATTCAAGCTAGCGACTCTCTCTATCATGCTGCGAAACTCCCGCCTCTTCGACCCGCGCCTTGTTAGCTCGAAATATTTAAGATATATCTTTGTCTCGTTGTGCTCCGACAACTACCTCCATCTCAACCCGCGCCTTGCTATTCCGAAATTACAACGCGTGCGAAAACTCCCACCTCCTGTGAAATCCCAACATGCGAAATGCCGCCTCAAATCGGTGGGGGTACTTTCGTAACTTACCCCACATTTCGGACAAGCTTGTCCCTAAGCCATGGTTCCCCACTGCCATCCATCCGCTCACCCATTCGTACACCGAGGCCGCGAAAACCCGCGACGAAGCCCCACACCCTGCTCCGTCTACCACCCAGCTGGAGCCTCTTCCCCGACAACGTCGTCCACAGCAACACCTCGACGTCCCTCATCCACCGTACCGGATGAGGATCCATCATCGATCTCGTCGTCCCGCCGGTTCAGCCACCCCGTCCTCCACCTCCAAGGAGTTGTCCCGATGTTCCCCTCGTCTTTCGCGCCACCTCCATTCCCACACCATCGTCTTCACCTGCACCACCAGAAGAGCATCATCATCACCGTTTCCTCGGATGAAGCTGCGGCCTAATCGGCGCCACCAAAGAGGTTGTAAACTAATCGCTGCATTTTCTTCTTGATTCGATCTCACGGTGCTACCGGTACTCGGTCCCGAGCCGACACGGTGCGGCTCCATCCACGGCGGCGTCACCGGCCACTTCCTCCATGACGTCGCTCCCTCGGCGGCGACGTCCACATCAGTAGGAGCTGCTGCTGCTTTAGCTCTCGCTCGCGCTGCTGCTCTGCTCTTGCTCTCGGTCCCCTTCCTGGTCTGCTCTTGCTATTGCTCTTGCTCGCGTTGCTGCTCTCACTCTTTCTCTTGCTTGCGATGCTGCTCCGATTTAGCTACACTTCAGTCGATTGAATCGACTTTCGGGCCAGTCGATTTTCAGGGGGTGGGGGGCTCGCCGGGGTGAAGGAAGAACTAGCCACAGTGGGGAGGGGGGATCACCGGAGAGGTACCCCTTTATTGCGTGGGGATCGCCGGAGAAAAAGCTCGGCACAGGGGGGCCTAGATGGATGGCCGGGGCAGCGGTGGACCGGCGGTGGGGAGCGTTTTCGGGGCGGGGCGGTGCACCGCCGGCCGCAGGCGGCGTGGGGCTACTGTTTGGCCGGTGGTGGCTGGCGGCTCAGGGGGTTGGAGGTTGAAGATGAACTGCATGCCCTTGATTTCGTATCCAACGGCTGCAAAATCGACTAACCAGAGATGAAAAACTCAGTCAACCGACGTGTAGCCTCACCTTGCTAGTGTGTTCAGTTTCGACAGTTAAGTTCAGTTTCGACTGTTAAATTAAGTTTCGACAGTTAAGTTCAAAGATGAGCGGCTGATGTATTTTACATTGCTACGTCTTGAGCTTGCGTTGGTTTTCCTCGAAGAGGAGAGGGTGATGCAGCAAGTGTAGCGTAAGTATTTCCCTCAGTTTTTAGAACCAAGGTATCAATCCAGTAGGAGGCTCCTCAAATGTCCCACACACCTACTCAAACAAACTGAGAACTCGCAACCAACGCAATAAAGGGGTTGTCAATCCCTTCACGACCACTTGCGAAAGTGAGATCTAATAAAGATAGTATGATAAGATAAATATATTTTTGGTATTTTATAATATAGATGCAAAAGGTAAAGATGCAAATAAAAGTAGATTGAAAGCAAATATGATAAGAGATAGACCCGGGGGCCATAGGTTTCACTAGAGGCTTCTCTCAAGATAGCATAAGTATTACGGTGGGTGAACAAATTACTGTCAAGCAATTGATAGAAAAGCGCATAGTTATGACATTATCTAGGCATGATCATGTATATAGGCATCACGTCCATAACAAGTAGACCGACTCCTGCCTGCATCTACTACTATTACTCCACACATCGACCGCTATCCAGCATGCATCTAGAGTACTAAGTTCATAAGAACAGAGTAACGCATTAAGCAAGATGACATGATGTAGAGGGATAAACTCATGCAATATGATATAAACCCCATCTTGTTATCCTCGATGGCAACAATACAATACGTGCCTTGCAACCCTTTCTGTCACTGGGTAAGGACACCACAAGATTGAAGCCAAAGCTAAGCACTTCTCCCATGGCAAGAAAGATCAATCTAGTAGGCCAAACCAAACTGATAATTCGAAGAGACTTGCAAAGATAACTCAATCATACATAAAAGAATTCGGAGAAGATCAAATATTATTCATAGATAAACTTGATCATAAACCCACAATTCATCTGATCTCGACAAACACACCGTAAAAAGAGTTTACATCGAATAGATCTCCACAAGAGAGGGGGAGAACATTGTATTGAGATCCAAAAAGAGAGAAGAAGCCATCTAGCTAATGACTATGGACCCGTAGGTCTGTGGTAAACTACTCACAACTCATCGGAGGGGCAAGGATGTTGATGTAGAAGCCCTCCGTGGTTAATTCCCTCTCCGGTAGAGTGCCGGCGAAGGCTCCAAGATGAGATCTCGCGGATACAGAAGGTTACGGCGGTGGAAATTGTGTTTCGTGGTGCCCCTGGATGTTTTCTGGGTACGTAGGTATATATAGGAGGAAGAAGTACGTCGGTGGCCGCCCGAGGGGCCCACGAGACAGGGGGCGCGCCCTACAGGGGGGTGGCCTCCTATCTCGTGGCTTCCTCGGCTGCTTCTTGACTTGCACTCCAAGTCCTCTAGATCACGTTCATTCCAAATATCACGCTCCCGAAGGTTTCATTCCATTTGGACTCAGTTTGATATTCCTTTTCTTCGAAATACTGAAATAGGCAACAAAACAGCAATATGGGCTGGGCCTCCGGTTAGTAGGTTAGTCCCAAAAATGATATAAATGTGTGAAATAAAGCCCATGAACATCCAAAAGGGGTAATATTATTGCATGGAACAATCAAAAATTATAGATACGTTGGAGACGTATCAAGCATCCCCAAGCTTAATTCCTGCTCGTCCTCGAGTAGGTAAATGATAAAAAGAGAATTTTTGATGTGGAATGCTACCTAGCATAATTCATAATGTAATTTTCTTTATTGTGGCATGAATGTTCAGATCCAAATGATTCAAAATAAAAGTTCATATTGATAAAAGAAATAGTAACACTTCAAGCATACTAATCAAAGTAATCATGTCTTCTCAAAATATCATGGCAAAAGAAAGTTCATCCCTACAAAATCATATAGTTAGGCTATGCTTCATTTTCGTCACACAAAGATGTTGCCAACTTCAATACCCCCGATGAAAAGCCAAGAAATTGTTCCATACTTAAATAATCTCAAACTTTTTCAACCTTCACGCAATACATGGGCGTGAGCCATGGATATAGCACTATGGGTGGAATAGAATATGATGATGGGGATTGTGTGGAGAAGACAAAAAAGGAGAAAGTCTCACATTGACGAAGATAATCAACGGGCTATGGAGATGCCCATCAATTGATGTCAACATGAGGAGTAGGGATTGCCATGCAACGGATGCACTAGGGCTATAAATGAATGCTCAACAAAAGAAAACTAGTGGGTGTGCATCCAACTTGCTTGCTCACGAAGACCTAGGGCATTTGAGGAAGCCCATCGTAGGAATATACAAGCCAAGTTCTATAATGAAAAATTCCCACTAGTATGAAAAAGACAACACTCACTATATGAAAAACGTGGTGCTACTTTGAAGCACAATATAAGAGACTCATTACATGAAGAACAAGGTGCTAGTTTGAAGCACAAGTGTGGAAAAAGAGATAGTAACATTGCCCTTTTTATTTATTTTCTTTTTTCTTTTCTTTATCTTTTTTTCTTTTTTTGGGCCTTTCTTTTTTTTCTTTGGGCAATGTTCTAATAATGATGATCATCACACTTCTATTGATTATAACATAAGAATTACAACTCGAAACTAGAACAAGATATGACTCTATATGAATGCCTCCGGCGGTGTACCTGGATGGTGCAATGAATCAAGAGTGACATGTATGAAAAATAATGCATGGTGGCTTTGCCACAATTACAATGTCAACTACATGATCATGCAATGGCAATATGAGAAAAGTAAAGTATGTCATGATGATGATGAGCGGAACGGTGGAGAGTTGTATGGCAATATATCTCGGAATGGCTATGGAAATGCCATAATAGGTAGGTATGGTGGCTGTTTTGAGGAAGATAAAGGGAGGTTTATGTGTGATAGAGCGTATCATATCACGGGGTTTGGATGCACTGGCGAAGTTTGCACCAACTCTCAAGGTGAGAAATGGCAATGCACGGTACCGAAGAGGCTAGCAAAGGCGGAAAGGTAAAAGTGCGTATAATCCATCGACTCAACATTAGTCAAAAGAACTCATATACTTATTGCAAAAATTTAGAAGTCATCAAAAACCAAGTACTACGCACATGCTCCTAGGGGGGATAGATTGGTAGGAAAAGACCATCGCTCGTCCCCGACCGCCACTCATAAGGATGCACAAGCCAGATACACTTCATGTTTCAAATTTGTTACACAACTTTAACCATACGTGCATGCTACGGGACTTGCTAACTTCAACACAACAATTATTTGAATTCATAATCACCCAACTAGCATGACTTTAATATCACTACCTCCACATCTCAAAACAATTATCAAGCATCAAATTGATCATAGCATCCAATTCACTTCCTATGATAGTTTTTATTACACCCAACTTGGATGCTCATCATTCTTGGACCAACCTTATGATCATAGAAAATACCATGCTGTTCTAAAAGACTCTCAAAACAATATAAGTGAAGCATGAGAGACTAGCAATTTCTTCAAAATTAAGACACCACCGTGCTCTAAAAGATATAAGTGAAGCACTAGAGCAAAAACTATCAAGCTCAAAAGATATAAGTGAAGCACATAGAGTATTCTAGCAAATTCTAATCAAATAGGCTTCTCCCAAAAGGTGTGTACAGCAAGGATGATTGTTTTAAACTAAAAAGCAAAGACTAATATAATACACGACGCTCCAAGCAAAACACATATCATGTGGCAAATAAAAATATAGCTCCAAGTAAAGTTACCAATGAACGAAGACGAAAGAGGGGATGCCTTCACAGGGCATCCCCAAGCTTAGGCTTTTGGCTATTCTTGAATATCATGGGGTACCATGGGCATCCCCAAGCTTAGACTCTTGCACCCTTTATTCCATAGTCCATAAAAGCTTTACCCAAAACATGAAAACTTCACAACACAAAACTCAACAGGAAATCTTATAAGCTCCGTTAGTGAAAGAAAACAAAACCACCACATAAGGTACTGCAATGAACTCATTCTTTATTTATTTTGGCGTTAAACCTACTGTATTCCAAGTTCTTTATGGTTCATAAACTAATTCACTAGCCATAGATGCATTGCAATAAGCAAACAACACACGAAAAACAGAATCTGTCAAAAACAGAACAGTCTGTAGCAATCTGTAACTAACGCAAACTTCTGGAACTCTAAAAATCCTACCAAAATAGGAAGTCCTAGAAAATTTGTTTATTGAACAGTATCAAAACGAATCAACGCAAAATCACGTTCCTGTTATTTAAAAAAATTATATTGGTGTGTGCAAAGTTTCTGTTTTTCAGCAGAATCAATCAATTATCATCGTAGGTTATCCTATAGGTTGTACTTGGCACAAACACTAATTAAAAGATAAAAACACATCTAAACAGAAGGTAGATGCAAGATTTATTACTAAACAGGAGCAAAAACAAAAAACATAATGAAAATTGGGTTGCCTCCCAACTAGCGTTATCGTTTAACGCACCTAGCTAGGCATAAAAAGCAAAGATAGATCTAACGAGTGCCATCTTTGGCACTAAATTCATAAGTAGCACGCATGATAGATTCATAAGGTAATTTGACTTTATTTCTTGGAAAGTGCTCCATGCCTTTCTTTAAGGGAAATTGGAATCCAATATTCCCTTCCTTCATATCAATAATCGCACCAATCATTCTAAGGAAAGGTCTACCAAGAATGATAGGGCAAGAAAGACAGCAATCTATATCAAGAACGATAAAATCTATGGGCACCAAATTTCTATTTGCAACAATAAGAACATCATTGATCCTTTCCATTGGCTTTTTAATGGTGGAATCCGCAAGGTGCAAATTTAAAGAGCAATCATCAAGATCATGGAAACCTATAATATCACATAAAGTTTTCGGAATCGTGGAAACACTAGCACCCAAATCACACAAAGCAAAACACTCATAATATTTAATTCTAATCTTTATAGTAGGTTCCCACTCATCATTAAGTTTTCTAGGTATAGAAACTTCCAAATTAAGTTTTTCATCATAAGATTGCATCAAGGCATCAACAATATGTTTGGTAAAAGCTTTATTTTGACTATAAGCATGAGGAGAATTAACAATGGATTGCAACAAGGAAATACAACCTTTTAAAGAACAATTATCATAGTCAAATTCCTTGAAATCCGAGATAGTAGGTTAAATATTATTGGAAGTTGAGGATTCTCCGATCTCACTTTTACCAAATTTAGCATTAAGATCTGAAGACTCCGAATTTTTGGGACGCCTTCTAGGCAAAGTTGATTCATCATAAGTCCCATAATCATCAAAATTCATATTGCAAAACATAGATCTAATAGGAGACGCATCAATAACTTTAAGATCCTCATCATTATTTTCACGGAAACTAGAAGAACACGCTTTTATAAAGCTATCTTTCTTAGCACGCAATCTAGCGGTTCTTTCCTTACACTCATCAATGGAAATTCTCATTACTTTGAGGGACTCATTTATATCATGCTTAGGAGGAGAAGATCTAAGTTTAAGAGAATCAACATCAAGCTAAAGTCTATCAACGTTCCTTGCCAAATCATCAACTTTGAGCAATTTTTCTTCAAGCAAAGCGTTAAAATTCTTTTGAGAAATCATAAATTCTTTCACACTATTCTCAAAATCAGATGGCATCTTATTAAAATTACCATAAGAAGTATTGTAGGAATTTCCATAATTATTAGAGGAATCACTAGGGAACGGTCTAGCATTAAAGTTTCCTATAGAAGCATTGTTTCCAAAACTATTCCTACCAACAAAATTCACATCCATAGATTCATTATTATCCTCAATCAAAGAAGACAAAGGCATATCATTGGGATCAAGAGGAGTATTTTTAATAGCAAACATCTTCATAATTTCATTCATCTTTCCACTCAAAACATTGATTTCTTCTATAGCATGCACTTTTTTACTAGAAGATCTTTCGGTGTGCCATTGAGAATAATTAGCCATAATATTATCAAGAAGTTTTGTAGCATCTCCTAACGTAATTTCCATAAACGTGCCTCCTGCGGCCAAATCTAAAAGATTTCTAGAAGCAAAGTTCAAACCGGCATAGAAATTTTGTATGATCATCCATAAATTCAAACCATGAGTAGGGCAATTGCGAAGCATCAATTTCATTCTTTCCCAAGATTGGGCAACATGCTCATGATCAAGTTGTTTAAAATTCATAATATCGTTTCTAAGAGTGATGATCTTAGCGGGAGGAAAATACTTAGAGATAAAAGCATCTTTGCACTTGTTCCAAGAATCAATACTTTTTTTAGGCAAAGATGAAAACCAAACTTTCACACGATCTCTAAGTGAAAACGGAAATAACTTCAATTTGACAATATTGTTATCCGTATCTTTCTTCTTTTGCATATCAGACAAATCAACAAAATTGTTTAGATGAGTAGCGTCATCTTCACTAGGAAGGTCGGCGAATTGATCTTTCATAACAAGATTCAGCAAAGTGGTATTGATTTCACAAGACTCAACATCATTAAGAGGAGCAATCGGAGTACTAAGGAAATCACTGTTATTGGTATTCAAAAAAATCACCCAATTTGGTATTATCTTGCGCCATGGCAACAAGTAATCCAACACACAAGCAAACATAAAAACGGCAAGCGAAAAAGAGAGGAGGATATTGGGAAAGAGAGGGTGAATAAAACGGCAAGGGTGAAGTGGTGGAGAGGAAAACGAGAGGAAAATGGCAAATAATGTAAATGCGAGGGAGATGGGTACTTGGTATGTCTTGACTTGAGTGAAGACCTCCCCGGCAATGGCGCCAGAAATCCTTCTTACTACGTCTCGAGCTTGCGTTGGTTTTCCTCGAAGAGGAGAGGGTGATGCAGCAAGTGTAGCGTAAGTATTCCCCTCAGTTTTGAGAACCAAGGTATCAATCCAGTAGGAGGCTCCTCAAAAGTCCCACGCACCTACACAAACAAACTGAGAACTCGCAACCAACGCAATAAAGGGGTTGTCAATATCTTCACGGCCACTTGCGAAAGTGAGATCTAACAAAGATAGTATGATAAGATAAATATATTTTTGGTATTTTATAATATAGATGCAAAAGGTAAAGATGCAAATAAAAGTAGATTGAAAGAAAATATGATAAGAGATAGACCCGGGGGCCATAGGTTTCACTAGAGGCTTCCCTGAATATAGCATAAGTATTACGGTGGGTGAACAAATTACTGTCGAGCAATTGATAGAAAAGCGCATAGTTATGAGATTATCTAGGCATGATCATGTATATAGGCATCACGTCCATAACAAGTAGACCAACTCCTACCTTCATCTACAACTATTACTCCACACATCGACCACTATCCAGCATGCATCTAGAGTACTAAGTTCATAAGAACAAGTAACGCATTAAGCAAGATGACATGATGTAGAGGGATAAACTCATGCAATATGATATAAACCCCATCTTGTTATCCTTGATGGCAACAATACAATACGTGCCTTGCAACCCTTTCTGTCACTGGGTAAGGACACCGCAAGTTTGAACCCAATGCTAAGCATTTCTCCCATGGCAAGAAAGATCAATCTAGTAGACCAAACCAAACTGATAATTCGAAGAGACTTGCAAAGATAACTCAATCATACATAAAAGAATTCAGAGAAGATTCAAATATTATTCATAGATAAACTTGATCATAAACCCACAATTCATCGAATCTCGGCAAACACACCGTAAAAAGAGTTTACATCGAATAGATCTCCGCAAGAGAGGGGGAGAACATTGTATTGAGATCCAAAAGGAGAGAAGAAGCCATCTAGCTAATAACTATAGACTCATAGGTCTGTGGTAAACTACTCACAACTCATCGGAGAGGCAAGGATGTTGATGTAGAAGCCCTCCATGGATGATTCCCCCTCCGGCAGAGTGCCGACGAAGGCTCCAAGATGAGATCTCATGGATACAGAAGGTTACGGCGGTGGAAATTGTGTTTCGTGGTGCCCCTGGATGTTTTCGGGGTACGTAGGTATATATAGGAGGAAGAAGTACGTCGATGGCCACCTGAGGGGCCCACGGGATAGGGGGCACGCCCTATAGGGGGGCGGCCTCCTATCTTATGGCTTCCTCGGCTGCTTCTGGATCATGTTCGTTCCAAAAATCACGCTCTCGAAGGTTTTATTCCGTTTGGATTCCGTTTGATATTCGTTTTCTTCGAAATACTGAAATAGGCAAAAAAACAGCAATATGGGTGGGCCTCCGGTTAGTAGGTTAGTCCCGAAAATGATATAAATGTGTAAAATAAAGCCCATAAACATCCAAAAGGGGTAATATAATAGCATGGAACAATCAAAAATTATAGATATGTTGGAGACGTATCATACATCTAGCACTTTGTGGTTATGTATTTTACGTCATGTATTGGAGATGCTATTAGAATTCCACTCAGGTTAACGTTGTCTCTCTTGTCCTGCTTCAGCCTCGGCGTCATACAACTCACCGGAGCTGCTCCAACGACAAAACCCTCCATCAAAGTGTAGCAGTATCTCAGGCTCCATCTCCAGACGCCTAAGATCTTCTTCCCCTCCTCCGACAGCCAAGTAAGCCGGAGCATCCTCACCGGCCAACCCAATCACGCTGAGATCGACATGGCTTCGCCAAAGAGGTTGTACACTTGTTGCATCTCTTTTTTACTCTACAAGTTATATATATTGTCCACTGAGCACTCGTAGTAACGGGGAATACGATTATTTTATCCTACTATATGACAAGCAGTGAGGTACCAGGCAACTTAGCTATCCGTGATGGACTCTCTTGAATGCCATAATTATTTATCTCTGCGCGTTTGAGCTGTGCATTTGTTGATGGGCCTGGGAGTTGAGCTAGTATGGCAGTGGCCTTGGTCCAAAGTAATAGAAGTAGCACAAAAACATTTTTTTAGTGTAGGATTTTCCTTGCTCAACCTTGCCTACTAGAATCGCCAGTGCTTAAAAGGAAACATGAATGAAAAACATAGGAATTGGAAAATTTCCTATGGTACTACTTTTCATGAATTTGATGCAAAGGAAAGGAGCAAAGGAAAACTGTAGGATTTGTTCCTTTAGTGTCTCGAAAGAAAAACCATAGGAATTCTAATTTCCACATGTCCTCCTTTTCATATAACTATTCATCAAGCACAAGACCAAGAGATAGTAGCATAATAGCATTATAACCGTACAGTTTCTTGTGGTTTGACTTAATCTCACCATGCTTTTTTGCATCCTGTGATCTTCCCATTGTTGTGAATCAAACACCCAGATTGGCAGAAATCTAGTGTTTTTAAATTCTCTGTTTTGCACGTGCATTCCTATCCTATTCCTGTCTATTTTCTATCCCTACATTGTTAGAATCCTCAAATTCAAAAAAAGCCCTTACTCAATTACTTTTGTTACAGATATGTGTCAAAGAAAACCTTGTGTGGTTTTGTCCTTCTCCTGCGGCGTTGTGTTCCAACCGAGCTCAGCTGCTCCAATGACGGAAGGGTTCACCACAGTAGGGATCCGCTCTCCAGACTGTCTTTCGCCGCCTCAGATCTTCTTCCCCGCTGCCGGCAGCCACAACAACTGCATTACCATCATCAACTGAGAGGTCGCACTCTTCCGTGTCTACTTACGTTATGCGTCGCTTAATATGATGACATGCTACTTTATCGTCGTGTTCATCTATTAGACTTCGAGTCAGGTCCAAACTAATGTTGAAACTTTAGTTTTTAAATGGTTGTGGGGTACATATTGGGGCAGCAATCAGTACTATCTGTCTACTATCTGGTTAATCTTGGATGTCTACTATGAGTTTCATATTGGGTGCAAGGAAACATTAAAGGAGCCATTATCTGTATTTTTTAACTAAAGCAATTATCTGCCTGCTATCATTGGTTTTGGGTCTATCCACAGTTTTCTACCATCACACTGGATTTGTGCATGCACTCCTTACATAATCTCACTATGTTTTATTCCTATGCATGCGAGTTATTGTACACAATGGAACTGATCATGTAGAGAAAAAGAGACGAGCCTTGCATGGCAATAAAATTTAATGCAGATGTCGCTCCATGGTGGGCGCAAAGGCATCCCCCCTCCACCTATTTCAGATCATAATCAAGAGGGAGATAACTGTTTTGAGGGGGATTCAGAAGGAGAAGACCACTCCTATTTACCCCATGAGGTCTTCGCTCCAACTTGGCATGCTGATGTTGGTAATATCATACATATGGTGCCTTGCATTGCTTACTGTATACATTAAAGATGTCATCTGCTTAGTTTAGACATGCTTTGTGTCAATGACATCTGCTTAGTTTCTTTATCGTATATGTGAATCATGCAATGCCATCTTGTTTAGCCAGGCATCATATATGTGAATTTTGCAATGCCACCCTGGTTAGCCAGTCATCTTATATGTGAATTATATCATGCCATCATTTTTTTATTACGTGTTAAATTTGTCAGCAATTTTAGTCCATTCAATTACTCTTCATGTGCATCAGCCATTTGGCACGGTCATGGAAAAACCTAGAGTGGAAACAAGGTCTTCAGGGCAGACAATGCTATCTGATGAAGCGCATGTCTTGATGGTTACCAATAGCTCCTCAGAGGAGGATTCATAGACAGATGGCCAGTGATATCCCCCCCCCCCGAGGTGCATGCTCTAACTTGGCAGGGTTATGTTGCTCATATCGTGCGTATGGTATCTTGCATTGCTATGTCATTTGCTTAGTTTAGACATGCTTTGTGTGAATGCCACCTGTTTAGTGTCTAATTACCATATATGTGAATTATGCAATGTCATCTTGTTGCAAGACATTACATATGTGAATTATGCAATGTTCTCTTGTTGCAAGGCATTATGTATGTGAATTATGCAATGCCATGCTGTTTAGGCAAGCGTCATATATGTGAATTATATCATGTCATCCTTTTTTTGTATTTCTCATTGCTTTTGTCGACAATGTTTGTATATTCAACTGATCTTCTTGTGCATCAGCCATTTGAATTGGTGATGGAGAAATCTGGTGTGAAAACAAGGTCTTCAGAGTAGACAATGCTACCTTCTGAAGCAGATATCTTGTTGGTTATAGATAGCTCTTCAGAGGAGGATTCAGAGGCAGATGACCAGTCCTATTATCCTCCTGTGGTGTATGCTCAAACTTGGCATGGTTATATTACTCATATCATGCATATGTTGTATGGCAATGCTAAGCATATATGATGGCTAATTAAACAGGATAGCATGACATAATTTCACATGTATGATGGATAACTAAACATGATAGAATGACACACTTCAAAATATGATGACTATGTAAACAGGATGACATGATATAACGATACGATGTGTCTATTAAAGTGGTTGGCATGCCATAAATCACAAACATGTCATCGATGGAAACATGATGGCATGATACAATTCCCGGATAGAATGACATAATTTAAAATATGATGACTATGTAAACAGGATGAGATGATATAACTATATTATTTCTTTAGAAAATGCGTTGGCATGCCATAATTCAGATACATGTTGTCTATGTAAACATCATGGCATGACATAATTCAAGTATATGATTTATATACTAAGGAAGTGAGCAGAGGGCAATCGCATATATGATGTGTCAACTAAGGAGATGGCATTCAATTGGAGGGAGTGATGGCAGTATCTGTGGGAGTAAAAACACGGTCTTCAGAAAAGCTACCTATCGATGCAGATGGAACCACGGTTGTACGTGCCCAAGAACCAGCCCCACCACACATAACCCACACTCATGCAGATTGTACCCCTACCCAGTTGGATAGAGAACCAGCTACACCCCTTCTAACCCCAACCCCGGCAGATAGTAACCCAGTTCCCGTTGACACAGCACCGTCTCCACCACAAACCACCCAAACACGAGCAGTTAGTATGGCAACTGTAGTGCCAAAAGCACGAGGACCACCACTACGAACCCCAAGTCAACGCTTACAGTAGAAGAAGAATTGTTCTCAGGTCAGGTTCCATAGCTATGGTTCATACTACTTTGCTCTTGCATCACTGTATTTACTCATACCAACTAATTTCAAATTTGAATGATGCAATTGAAACTCCAATGGCGCAACAGGTATGTTTTAAACCTCTTTCTTTAACGTGTTTGGCCGTTTGCTGTTGTAACTTGCTCTATGTTGATTTCAGTTTCAATTGAATAAACAGTTATGTTCTCGTGCCATGCACATTACAAGTGTTGTTATTGCTGTGTAGTTTCCCACACTTATATTTTGTCTATGCTGCTTTGTCTTAAATAGATATGATTCAAACTGTATCTACCTTGATTTGGCAACATAAACTAGAATGATATAGACCAGACCATGCAGTGACCATACTACATAGATATATGTTTGTTTCATGCTGTTATCCTGTCCACCTTACTACTGAACTGGTTTACCAAAATGAGTTTCATAAACTACATTGTAAACCTGTGATGTGTTTGTTTGTTTCTTTTTTAGAACATGGATAAAATATTGGAGAAGAGTACCCCGTTATGCAATGGTAAAGGAAGTAATGCAGATAAGGTTCAAGATAGTGAGACATCTCTGTTGGTCTCCAAGAAAGCTGATAAAAACTATATTAAAGACACTGAGACAACCCCAAAGTCCTGTCTTGATGTAGTCTTCAAGTTACTGGCTACTACTGCTGGCACCAGCTCTTCGAACTCATTGCCTGAATCAGTTCGGCTTCTTGAGTCTCAACTTCAAGTTGAAAGACATCAATCAAATGTTATGCGGCAGGAAGCCGAAGGACTGAGGAAGTCCCTGTAGAATTTAGATGCATACTTTCTGGTGCAACAACAAGTGTTGGAGGACTTAAGCGCCAAACAAGAGAAAGTTAATAAGCTTGCTAAGCATCTTGCCAGCATTATGGGTACCCAGGATATTGTTTTCTGAGCTCTTCTGAAGTGGTTTCAGTTCTGGACTTGTTTTGCTGCGGTGTTTATATGCTGCTGTGTTCCCTATATTTGCACTGGAGGCGAGCTTTGATGACAGTGGACGTAATATGTGTAATAGCTGTGATAGCCTAGCGTAAGTTGCTTGCTTATTTATTTCCTTATTGTCTTCTTTATTTCTTTGCTTGTAGCCAGTGCAGTTCTTTTTCCGCGGTTTGCTAGTGGCTGCAATAACCTATTTTTTAAAACTAGGCCACAATAACCATGGGCTACACATTTACTGTAGTTACCATTTCCCTCCTACGGGCCGTAGAAACAATGGGCCTTCTACGTGTCATAGAAACAATGGGACTTATACGAGTCGTAGACACAATGGGCCTTCTACGGGCCGTATCATCAATGGGCCTTGTACGGGCTGTATGATCAGTTGGCCAAACATGGGCCAATAACAGACCGCATTATGGCCGTAAATGGGCTAGAGTTGGAATTGTCTGTTCATGGGCCGACCATAGCGGGCCTTCATTAATCGATCGTATTTGATTACGCTATGAAAATGGCCCAACATATTAACGGGCCACAAGGGGCTGACTGTAACCTCGGGCTGAATTTAGCCCACAAGCAAAAAATGACAGTAATGTGTCGTAAGTAAACGAATGCTGGAAATGAGCCCAAGAGTAAATGGGCTCTGAGAAGGCCGAAACATAACATGGGCTGAACGACCCAATGGAATAATAGGCCGTTAATGGGTATAAAGTGATACACTGTTCATTATGTGCCAGTTTCACCACGGGTCGTTAATGGGTATAAAGTGATACACTGTTCACTGCGGGCCAGTTTCACCACGGGTCGTTAATGGGCCAAGAGTTACAAAGGGCCTCATATGGGCTAAAAGACGTCATGGTCCATACATGGGCCAGAAGTGAAAACGGGCTAGAATCATATTGGATGGCCGAGATGACGCTACTGGGCCTAATTCGGATAGGGCGTAACGGGGCTTGGGTTAGCGGTCTATAAATGGGCTATATGCGAACAGGCCGTTAACATGCATTCCATGGGCCGGCCCGCCACCTTTTGACCAAGTCAAACGGGCCGGACTTTTCACAGGAATGGGCCTCTATTGGGCCGTGCCACGTGTCGACGTATCATAGGCGCCTTTTGTCCAATGAGTGGATGACATCTGTCCCCATGATGAGCCGACACGTGTTTCCTCTAGCCAATGATGATTTTACACATGGAAAATACCCATTGGTCCGAGCTGTTAACGGCTTATCGGATCCAAAACCCGACCCGATAGCTTAACGGTGTTCCGTTACGGTGGATGCCATGTGTCGGTCACCCTTGACGAAAGCACTTCTGTGACGCGCGATTTATCGTCATGGAAGTGGACACTTCCGTGATGATAATTTTGGTAATGTCATGGAACACTTCTACAACAGCACAGGTATGACTATCTTTATTCTGTCATAAAATTGTCATGGATGTACATGCATGACAAAAAACGCAACCTACTATGACAAACATGTATCATCACGGAAGTCTATTTTTTTGTAGTGCTAGGATGGGAGGTCCATAGGCCAGTCGATACAAGACGGCCCTCAAGAAAATACAAACCATCATGTCGTGGGTTGTGCATATTAAAAAAGATAGCCTAGACGGGGCATCCCACAACCTAGCTGATACTTGCGGGCACACTGATAATAAATGATACCTGCCAGCTCTCCGGCTTCGTTGTAAATTTATCTCCTTTAGTAACTATGTTGAAGCACCTCAAAAAAAATCTAACTATGTTGGCAAAACTGTGGGCCCCAACATCAGTATAGCATTAGGAGGAAGTATTTTTTTAATGAGGCACTTGCTTGCGTACGATGATAGACCTGTTGGGTCCCGACTGTCCGCCTAACCACATACTGTCCTCTCCAGATTCCTCTCATTTGTTCAGCATGTTCACAATGGTAGACAATGGTACCGCGACGAGTGCACAAAGGCGGAGGACGAGAACGAACAACCGGAGCCGAGGAAGGCATGCTACAGTAATGGTAGATGTTGTGCCTTATTTCTACCGAAACTACTGAACTAGCCCAGTGTAGCGACCAGACCTCAAACAGTCTGATCTCTGTGCTCAGTGTCATCCCTGGATCAGTAATGCTAACACCACACAGTACTTGGAGGATTTATAACAGAGTAGCAATCACACACTTATTACATCGAATGTCTCAAGAGAGAACTTATTGAAATAAATATGGCTTAAGGCCATCTAAATTCGATAACAGCGGAAGTCTTGGAAGATAAGTGAGTCCATCAACTCCAACGGCATCACTGAGTATAGAACCACGACCTAAAAGCATCTTACTCGTCGTCTGAAAAGTCTGAAACATGAAACGTTGCTTCCCGAAAACGGGTCAGCACATGGAATATGCTGGCAAAGTAACACATAGAGAATAACAATGGAAATAGGCTATACTACATGCATATTTGGCTGGTGGAAAGCTCTATGGTTACAGTTTTTGCATAAAGCCAATTTTTCCCTACTACAAAGGAATAAAGTTATTTAACTATCATGGTGGTTGTTAAACATTGAGAATGGTTGACAGCATTCTCAATCCCAATTAAAAGTACTCATTAAAACCCAACAATATTAATTAGAGTAACATGATGAGATTCACATGATAATCAAGTACTAGATACTCAAAACGTCCATAATCGGGGACACGGATAACCATGATTAGTTTGTACACTCTGCAGAGGTTTGCACACTTTTCCCCACAAGACTCGATCGCCTCCGTTTGATTCCTCGCACTACATGATGTTTGAGAAACGGATGGCCGAGACATAGTCTTTCGGAAGCACTAGCACCTTACATGTGAGTAGACCGGTACACCTACTTTCCCCTACATTTGCTAGTCTACCCGTAAGAGTTCGCACAACTTAGTCAACTATGCCAGAGCCCATAATGGCTTGTGGCTGCACACGTAAGTTTCTAGTTTGAATAATCTCATGATCCCTTTGAGCCTGGGTGGCGATCCGAAGAAAATACAGGCAAGTCCTGCTAGAAAACAGGTGCCTCAATCCACCCAGATTTGTGTTTAAGTTGCCACCTTAAATAAACCATTGATTAACAATCTCACATCTGTCATGGAAATCCACTCGCCCAATCCACGTCTACTAGCATAGCATGGGATAATAAGCAAACGTAGAAGTAACTCCCAAAGGTTTGATAATAAAACAGGTAATAGGTACTACCTCATCCACTTCCCATCCCACATTTTAATTAAATCTTAATCATGCAATGTTTGAGGATTGATCTAATGCATAAACACTGGGTAGTAGAAAGGTATGATCAAGTGTTACTTGCCTTGCTGATGATCCGCGAAACCTAGAGACTCGAAGTAACAAGCGGCGCACTCCGGGTATTCTATCGCAGACAAACAAACAAGCATATAATAAGTACTCATCTAATACACAGGTAAAACTCGAATAAAAGATCTAACCACAATGTTCAACTTAAGAACTCTGGTTTGCAAAAGAAATCAAATCAAACAAAGCAACGAAAGTCAAACGGCGAAAGAAAACAGCTTCGTTGTACTAATCTGGATCTAGGTCAAATTTTACAGAAGAAAAACTTGTTTAAGTAGATTATTAGGAAAGAGGGTTTCGAGGCGAAACTCCAGGCGCTTGAATCGCCTGATTCCGATAAACGAGCGAAAAGTTAAACTAAAACGAAAATCGGATCAGAAATCGCGATCAGAAAAATCGCGGATTTAAATCCGAGAAAAAGAAAAACGACGAACGGGTTAACGAACGAATGTTTGTTAACTAAACTAATCTGACGAAATACGTTCGTTAAAACGAACGAACGAGCGAACGATCGCTAATTAAACTAAACTGAAAATAAAAAACCGATCTAATAAAAAAACCGAAACTAAAAAACCGAAAATAAACCGACAGAAAACCGATCGGTTTTCTAAAAAAACCGGCACGGAAGTCGAGGCGGCAGCAAACCTCGGCGAGCGTGCGGGCGGCGAGGTTGGCGACGGCGGCGGGGTCGGCGGCGGCTCGGCGGCGCGGGGCGGCTGCGGCGGCGGCGGCGCGGGGCGGCTGCGGCGGCGGCTGCTGGCAGCGGCGGCGGATCGGGGCTGGGGCGGCTAGGGTTTGGGGCGGCTGGGCCTCAGCTTATAAAGCCCCGCGGGCCGAGAGTCCTAGGCGGACACGGCCCATAGGTCGGCTACATTTTTTTTAAAATAATTCTGCGCAAAAGAAAAATAAAAAGAAATACTAAACGGACTCCAAAAATGCCGAAATAAATTTTCCCCGGCTTCTAAAATCAAGCCGGACAAGATGAACATTTATTTGGGGCCTAAATGCAATTTTGAAAAAAAGCGCATTTTTCCTAAATTTAAATAAAAGGGAGAGAAACTCCAAAATAAATCTTATTTGATTTTTTTATTAAATCTTCATTATTTCTTTATTTTGGGAAAGTCATTTTATTCCCTCTCTGAATTTTTGTAGTAGAAATAATTGAAGATAAAATAAATAAAATCAATGATCCTATTTTCAAAATTTGAGAAAAACTCAAATATGAAAATAACAAAAACCCCAACTCTCTTCGTGGGTCCTTGAGTTGCGTAGAATTTTCTAGGATCGAGCCAACAATGCAACAGAAATATGATATGCAATGATGATCTATGTATAACATTCCAAATTAAAAATTTGGGATGTTACAAACCTACCCCCCTTAAGATGAATCTCTCCCTCGAGATTCGGGTTGGCTAGCAAATAGGTGAGGGTGGTCCTTGAGCAGATCTTCCTCTCGCTCCCAGGTGGCTTCCTCGTCGGTGTGGTGGCTCCACTGAACCTTGCAAAACTTGATAACCTTACTGCGGGCAACTCGGCTGGCATATTCCAGAATCTTAACTGGTTTCTCTTCATAAGTCAAATCATCCTTCAACTGAATCGCTTCCAGTGGCACTGTATCTCTCAGGGTATATCAGCCATCTCCGCGTGACACTTCTTCAATTGTGAAATATGGAACACATCATGAACTCCTGACAATCCCTCAGGTAATTCCAACTTGTACGCTACTTCTCCCATGCGTTCCAAAACTTTGTATGGCCCCACAAAACGTGGCACTAACTTTCCTTTAACTCCAAAACGCTTAACTCCTTGAAGTGGGGATACTCGAAGATAAACTTTGTCTCCGACTTCGTATTCTGTCTCCTTGCGTTTTGAATCTGCATAGCTTTTCTGCCTTGACTGGGCTACCTTGAGCCTGTCGCGAATCAACTTTACCTTCTGTTCAGACTCCTTAATCAAATCCGGTCCAAACAACTGGCGATCTCCAACCTCATCCCACAACAACGGGGTTCTGCACCTCCTTCCGTACAAGGCTTCGAAAGGGGCCATCTTCAAACTGGATTGATAACTATTGTTGTAAGAAAACTCCGTGTATGGCAAGTTGTCATCCCAACTTGATCTATAATCCAAAACACAAGCTCTAAGCATATCCTCCAAAATCTGATTGACTCTCTCGGTCTGTCCATCTGTCTGTGGGTGGAAAACTGTGCTAAACTCCAGCCTGGTTCCCAATGTTTCGTGCAACTGTTTCCAGAACTTTGAGGTGAATTGGGTTCCTCTATCTGACAAGATACTCCTCGGAACTCCATGCAAACATACAATCCTTGTCATGTATATCTTAGCCAATTTGGCACCGCTGTAGGTAGTCTTTACTCGGATGAAATGAGCTACCTTCGTCAAATGATCGACTACAACCCAAATCGAGTCATAGCCTGAACGAGTCCTGGGCAATCCCGTGATGAAATCCATGCCTAGTTTGTCCCACTTCCATTCGGGTATAGGAAATGGCTGCAACAATCCAGCTGGCTTCTGGTGTTCTGCTTTCACCCTCTGACATACATCACAAACTGCTACATACTCTCCAATATCCTTCTTCATTCAGGTCCACCAGAAAGTTTCCTTCAAATCCAAATACATCTTGGTATTTCCGGGGTGAATCGAATATGGTGAATCATGTGCCTCTTGCAGAATCAATTTCCTGATCTCTGGGTCATTGGGCACATAAACACGGTCCTCAAATCGTAGGGTATCGTACTCATCCTCACGAAATCACTTTGCCTTCCCTTCGCTCATTTTCTCCTTTATAGAGGCAACTTCCTTATCTGCCTTTTGAGCTTCTCTGGTTCTATCCATCAATGTAGACTGAATCTCCATTGCATCTACATAGCCTCTTGGAACTATTTCCAAACATAGTTCGTGAACATCCTCGGCTAACTCCTTGGGTATTTCTCCCGTCATTAGTGTATTGACGTGGCTCTTGCGGCTCAACGCGTCTGCTACAACGTTAGCCTTCCCGTGGCGATAATGCAATCTCATATCATAATCCTTAATAAGCTCCAACCATCTCCTCTGCCTGAGATTTAACTCCTTCTGCGTGAAGATGTACTTCAAACTCTTGTGATCCGTGTACACCTCACAATGATTTCCAATGAGAAAATGTCTCCATGTTTTCAGTGCGTGCACTACGGCTGCTAACTCCAAATCATGAGTAGCATCATTCAACTCATGAGGCTTAAGCTATCGTGAAACATACGAAACAACTCTTCCCTCCTGCATAAGCACTACTCCAAGTCCTCGTCGTGAAGTGTCGCAATACACTTCAAAATCCTTAGTCTGATCTGGCAGAATTAATACTGGTGAGGTAACCAAACGTTTCTTCAACTCTTGGAAACTAGCTTCACACTCTTCAGTCCAAATTAACTTAGTATCCTTCTTCAACAACTCTGTCATAGGCTTCGCAATCTTCGAGAAATTTTCAATGAATCTCCGATAGTATCCTGCGAGTCCAAGGAAACTCCTGATCTCTCCAACTGTGGTTGGTGCTTCCCAGTTTGTCACGGTGAAAACTTTAGTGGGGTCTACTGCGATACCTTCTCCGGATATAACATGTCCGAGAAATCCAACTTCCTTCAACAAAAACTCACACTTGCTGAACTTGGCGTATAGTTGATGTTCTCTGAGCTTCTCGAGTAAACCAAAATATCATCAATGAACACCACGACGAACTTATCCAAAAACACCATAAACACCTTGTTCATCATGTTCATAAAATAAGCTGGGGCGTTAGTCAGACCAAATGACATAATGGTATACTCATACATCCCATACCTGGTGGTAAAAGCCGTCTTCGGTATGTCCTGCTCCCGAATCTTCAACTGATGGTACCCTGATCGCAAATCGATCTTGGAAAACACCTTAGCTCCTTGCAACCGATCAAACAGATCATTGATCGTTGGTAGTGGGTACTTGTTCTTGATTGTTACTTCATTCAATCCGCGATAATCAACAACCATTCTTAACGATCCATCCTTCTTCTCCACCAAAAGTACTGGCGATCCCCAAGGTGAAGAACTTGGGCGAATAAAACCTTTGTCCAACAACTCCTTAATCTGCTTCTTAATTTCCTCCAAATCTTGGGCTGGCATCCTGTATGGTCTCTTGGATATCGGCCCAGTGCCTGGAAGTACTTCAATTAAGAACTCAATGTCTCTATCCGGTGGCATGCCTGGCAACTCTTCTGGAAATACATCGGGGAAATCCTTTACCACTGGTACTTCCTCCTGCACAACTCCTGATAAGGAATTTACATGTGCTCTCCTTGGCTCATGCCGTGATACATACTTAATTCTTATTCCTTCTGGTGTCGTAAGCAAAATTGTCTTACTGGCACAATCAATGTTTCCTCCATACATGGACAGCCAATCCATAACAAGAATTACATCCAAACCTTGGGATTCCAATATAGTTAAATCCGTTGGGAAAACATGCCTTCCTATACTTAATGGCACCTGAAAGCATCCTTGACTGACCATAAACTCAGCTCCCAGTGAACTTACTAGCATGGGTGTCTTAAGAGTCTTAGTGGGCAGGCTAAACTTATCCAAAAATCCCCTTGATATGTATGAATGCGATGCACCAGTATCGAAAAGAACAACTGCAGTAAATGCCTTAACCAAAAACTTACCTATTACTACGTCTAGCTGAGCTTCAACCTCCTCCACGGTAACATGGTTCACTTGCCCCCTGTTGAAAGGGTTTGGCTTCTTTCCTAAGCTTCCATTGCCATTTCCATTTTGGGCTTCAGGGTAATCATTTGCATAATGCCCAGTCTTACGGCACTTATAACATGTGATATGGCTCAGGTCTACCTTGGATGGTGTTGACGGGTTGGTGCGGCTTTGTCCATTGCTTCCTCCATTCCCGTTTCCATTCTTTGTGCCATTATGATTGTGCGAGCTGCCTCCTCCGTGAGTATGCTGAAAATGTCCTCCTGGCTTCGGGGTAAAATGTAGCTTCTGCTGAGCTCCAGAATTGTACTTCCCCTATCCATACTTCCTCTTACGATTATCAATCTGCTGCTGCTTTCCCTCAATCATAAGAGCACGATCTACTAACTCCTGGTAGTTATTGAAAGAGGCTACCATCAACTGCATGCTCAGCTCATCATTCAGTCCTTCTAGAAACTTCTCCTGCTTAGCTGCATCTGTAGCTACGTCATCTGGGGCATAACGTGCTAGCTTACTGGAATCATCCACATACTGGCCAACTGTCCGTCCTCCTTGGCGTAAGTTGCGAAATTCACGCTTCTTCATGGCCATAGCTCCTGCTGAAACATGGGTAGTACGGAAAGCTTGCTGAAACTGCTTCCATGTGACAGTGTCTACAGGGTAAGTGGCTATAAAATTCTCCCACCTTGCTGCTGCGGGTCCGTCAAGCTGATGTGCGGCAAACTTCACCTTTTCTCCATCTGTGCATCCAGCGGTGGTCAACTCCATCCCTATCTTACGGAGCCAATCATCTGCTACTATCGGCTCGGTGCTACTGGAAAACACCAGCGGATTCAACCTTAAGAAACGTGCCAGATGGTCAATAGGTGGTGGTGGTGGTGGTGGGTTGTTGTTGTTGTTGTTGCCTTGGTTCTGTACCAATGTTTGAATCAAGGTGTTCTGCTGCTGAATCAACTGAGTGATCTCTGGCGGGAAAACAAACTCGGGGTCACGTCTCGGAGGCATCTAAGGGTTTAAAAGGGGAGAGGAGAGTTAAGAATAGAATGAGGTCTAGTGAGATAACACTACCCATATGCACATGAGACAAAAACACACAATATCATTCCAATCAATTCAAACAAGGGCATACAACGGTCTAACTATCGTTACAAAAGTGCTTGGTCTAAAACTAATTAAATGGTGGAAACTTCTACTACTGTTATGGTGGTCAACTAGAAAAACTGCTCCGATGCAGATTCCATGATATCTGCTCCAGCTTCATCAACATAGTCATCATCGCTGTCGTCGGGATCCGAGTCGGTGTCGTCGATGATGATATAATTATCTAGACAAGTAGGTTCTTCCTCTTCTCCTCGGGGTGCTGATCCTCCCATGAATACTCCAATCTTCTCTTTAAGGTCACTGTTTTGTCTTACTAGAGAGACGATTTCTTCCATATAGTCTTTACGTGTAGCCTTGAGTTCTTCTTCTAGCTCCTTGATCCTGGTCATAGCCTTCTGCAGCTCCTCCATATGTGCGCACATCTGATTCTCCTGGCGTCGGATGTGTTGGTTTAACTCCTGAATATAAGCTGCGATTGATCTGTCCTTCCCGGTGGTGATCATCTCCCAATGCTCATCTCGGCAGCCACAGATCTGGTAGATAGTATTCTTGAGATCGTTGTGGTAAACTTCTCCAATTCGTCCCATGGCAATGTGAGCTGCCATGCTCTTCCCTAGGCTCCATGTTGGTGCATCAAAGGTAAACTCTATTGGTTCCGTGGCTGGTGCAAATGTCCTTCCTGGAATGTAGACTTGAATCCTCCAGCGCTCCTCTTCGGGTAAAGTGGCGTTGAAGGTCCCGGTGAAGCTTGGTACTCCTATGTTCAGGTATCTAGTGGCTTCCTTCAAGTGATATCCAAAAGGTGAGTTCTCATCCGGCTGTGTGAACTTGATCCTTGCATCCGCCATCCTAAAGAATAGAAAAGATGAGGAGTCAGAAATGAGAAGAAAGAGTAGTGATCTAGGGTTTAAGCTTAGTGGTCGTGTCCTACAGTCAGCGTGTGCTCTGATACCACCTTGTAGTGACCAGATCTCAAACAGTCTGATCTCTGTGCTCAGTGTCATCCCTGGATCAGTAATGCTGACACCACATAGTACTTGGAGGATTTATAATAGAGTAGCAATCACACACTTATTACATCGAATGTCTCAAGAGAGAACTTATTGAAAAAAATATGGCTTAAGGCCATCTAAATTCGATAACAGCAGAAGTCTTGGAAGATAAGTGAGTCCATCAACTCCAACGGCATCACTGAGTATAGAACCACGACCTAAAAGCATCTTACTCGTCGTCTGAAAAGTCTGCAACATGAAACGTTGTAGCCCGAAAACGGGTCAGCACATGGAATATGCTGGCAAAGTAACACATAGAGAATAACAATGGAAATAGGCTATACTACATGCATATTTGGCTGGTGGAAAGCTCTACGGTTACAGTTTTTGCATAAAGCCAATTTTTCCCTACTGCAAAGGAATAAAGTTATTTAACTATCATGGTGGTTGTTAAACATTGAGAATGGTTGACAGCATTCTCAATCCCAATTAAAAGTACTCATTAAAACCCAACAATATTAATTAGAGTAACATGATGAGATTCACATGATAATCAAGTACTAGATACTCAAAACGTCCATAACCGGGGACACGGCTAACCATGATTAGTTTGTACACTCTGCAGAGGTTTGCGCACTTTTCCCCACAAGACTCGATCGCCTCCGTTTGATTCCTCGCACCACATGATGTTTGAGAAACGGATGACCGAGACATAGTCTTTCGGAAGCACTAGCACCTTACATGTGGGTAGACCGGTACGCCTACTTTCCCCTACATCTGCTAGTCTGCCCGTAAGAGTTCGCACAACTTAGTCAACTATGCCAGAGCCCATAATGGCTTGTGGCTGCACACGTAAGTTTCTAGTTTGAATAATCTCATGATCCCTTTGAGCCTGGGTGGCGGTCCGAAGAAAATACAGGCAAGTCCTGCTAGAAAACAGGTGCCTCAATCCACCTAGATGTGTGTTTAAGTTGCCACCTTAAATAAACCATTGATTAACAATCTCACATCTGTCATGGAAAACCACTCACCCAATCCACGTCTACTAGCATAGCATGGCATAATAAGCAAACGTAGAAGTAACTCCCAAAGGTTTGATAATAAAACAGGTAATAGGTACTACCTCATCTACTTCCCATACCACATTTTAATTAAATCCTAATCATGCAGTGTTTGAGGATTGATCTAATGCATAAAAACTGGGTAGTAGAAAGGTATGATCAAGTGTTACTTGCCTTGCTGATGATCCGCGAAACCTAGAGACTCGAAGTAACAGGCGGCGCACTCCGGGTATTCTATCGGAGACAAACAAACAAGGATACAATAAGTACTCATCTAATGCACAGGTAAAACTCGAATAAAATATCTAACCAGAATTTCAACTTAAGAACTCCGATTTGCAAAATAAATCAAATCAAACAAAGCAACGAAAGTCAAACGGCGAAAGGAACAGCTTCGTTGTACTAATCTGGATCTAGGTCAAATTTTACAGAAGCAAAACTTGATTAAGTAGATTATCTGGAAAGAGGGTTTCGAGACGAAACTCCAGGCGCTTGAATCGCCTGATTCCGATAAACGAGCAAAAAGTTAAACTAAAACGAAAATCAGATCAGAAATCACGATCAGAAAAATCACGGATTTAAATCCGAGAAAAAGAAAAACGACGAACGGGTTAACGAACGAACGTTCGTTAACTAAATTAATCTGATGAAATATGTTCGTTAAAACGAACGAACGAGCGAACGCTCGCTAATTAAACTAAACCGAAAATAAAAAACCGATCTAATAAAAAAACCGAAAATAAACCGACGGAAAACCCCGCGGGCCGGGAGTCCTAGGCGGACACGGCCCGTAGGTCGGTTATGTTTTTTTAAATAATTCCGCTCAGAAGAAAAATAAAAATAAATACTAAACAGACTTCGAAAATCCCGAAATAAATTTTCCCCGGCTTCTAAAATCAAGCTGGACAAGATGAACATTTATTTGGGGCCTAAATGCAATTTTGAAAAAACACGCATTTTTCCTAAATTCAAATAAAAGGGTGAGAAACTCCAAAATAAATCTTATTTGATTTTTTTATTAAATCTTCATTATTTCTTTATTTTGGGAAGTCATTTTATTCCCTCTCTGAATTTTGGTAGTAGAAATAATTGAAGATAAAATAAATAAAATCAATGATCCTATTTTCAAAATTTGAGAAAAACTCAAATATGAAAATAACGGAAACCCCAACTCTCTCCGTGGGTCCTTGAGTTGCATAGAATTTTCGAGGATCGAGCCAACAATGCAACATAAATATGATATGCAATGATGATCTATGTATAACATTACAAATTGAAAATTTTGGATGTTACACCCAGTGGCCAAGTGGCACTACCCGACCGCTGTTCAGGCCAGGTTCGATTCCACCTGATGTAGTGAAAATATCTCCAAGTTTTTTGCCTCTGCATTATTGACATGTGGTTCCCCATTTTCATCTACGCCCACCACATCCAACACTTGCCAAAACTTCATCCCTCGTTTTCTTTGTTTTTCGCACACTCGACATTGTGTGGGCATTTTGGAAATAACATATCTTTTTGACTGTGCATCATATGAAAATGTACTATGCATGAATGTTGATCAGCATGGTGTTAACTGGCTGGTAGTTCCATTTCCGACCATGAATAAAACTTCCACCATGATGTTATCCCTGTATGAAAAGGGTGTGTTGATATAAATGCTCTTCGTCTAAAACTTGCAGTTTCTTATCTGAAACTGAAACTTGCAGTTTCTTCTCTGAGAATCACATTGTCTGCACTTTTCTATGAAACTACATTTTTTAAGTGCCAAAAATAGATCTCTAGAATTCATAAAATATTTCATATTCTCAATACTGCAAATCTGAAATTCAAAAGACGTTCATATATGAAAGTACTCTCAAAATACACAACACAAAACAAAATTCACAACCTGTAAATATTGACAACCCTAAGCTCCTCCTGACAATTCACAACCTTCCCGACTATTGGGTTGGGGGGGAGGTTAGTCCCCTCCCATTCCTCGATGGTAGAAAACCACCCCATGAGACGATGTGAATTGTGAGGGAGAGGATGGCGGGGAAGCGTTGCCGGGCCATCTGCTTTTCTCCTCTTGTAGTTCGGTTCGGTCAACGAAGAGTCCACCGGCTTCACACAAACCTAATCTTCCATCTTCTCATGCTTACAATGAATGTGACGGCTAATGAAAATCATGCTTACAATCAGTCTCTGAGTACTATGCCAATCACCCTAATAGCTCTGGACAAAAAACAAAGTTGTGACACTGTGTACAAATAAATAAAAATAGATTGGTGCTTCTTTCAGAAAAAAATCCTCCCTAGAAATGTGCCAATATAAGCTACTAGTATTTGGTTAGAGGATTTTCTGCCGAGAAAGATCCGACCATAGAGAGTTCCAGACGTCCCACTGGTGGTGGTGGATGCCAATTCTTAGATGGAGCATGGTTGGTGTCGGTAATTTTTACTTGGCACACCTCGCACTCTGCATATATGCCGAATTCATCCGTACATTTGTGTAGTTCCATCAAAATGCAGCTGAATAACCCTGTTTGCACAGATAATGAAAAAGCCTGATTACATTATAGTGGCACTAGTTGATGAAATAGACACTAATAAATAGAAGAAAATATTGCGATAGTATGATAGTATGCCATGCTGCGAGGGCGAGATGGGCCCTGCGACGCCTCATACGATAGGCCTCATACTAGAAATCGACCGAATTCTTCCCGACACACCTTCTGCCAGTGATGAACATCAATGTACAGCGGTAGTACAAGGAGGGGACTTGAGACATTCCAATCTTATTTTGTGTAGATCAACTAAAATTAAGGACCCTAGTTTGCAGAATCACTTAAACATTAACAATGGGACTAGTTGATGAAACATATACTAACAAAGGGAAGCACTTTCTTTGTCTACATTGGAAATGAAATGATTGAGAGGACACTCGCTCTATGTTAACTATGTTATTATTTCATTTTATCAGTGGCACTAGGGTCGAGCAGGTGCCAAGCGAGGTGTACCATGCATCGCAAGGATGGAGACTAGGGTGCTAAATCTGGTTCTTTCAGTCCCTATCTCCCCCTGGATGTTTCTGTGGTAGCATTTGGGTTGTAATCCAAACTTGGTCGAGCTGGTGGTGCGTTGCCCTACCTACCAAGCTTATGTGGCGAACATGTCTCCTGCTAGTACTCGGTCCATTCTAGTAGTAGTTGCATAACTGCCCGTTTACACTGATATGTTGCTGGATAATGGTTCTCTATGGTTGGGTTTCTTTAATGAAATCGGTGAAAACCCCCTCTTTCGATATATATAAAAAAAGGTGGCACTAGCGGTGCCAAAACATTGCCTCAAATTAATAGTGCCACTAGATTAAGGTGCAGAATAATAAGATTACTGCTTTATCATGGTAGTGCCAAAATAGTAGCACAAGAGCAGACTCAACATGCGGGATCTTTGGAAAACGGTCGGACCAAAAAGGAACATACTTCATGATGGGAACCATATCTGCAGTCATCGCCATTGTAGAAGGGATGACACCAGTCACCAACAAGGATGATTCAATTTATGGGACCTTTTTGTGCAGTTCACCTAAATTGAAGCAACATCCCATGAGCTAGCAGCTTCTTCTCTATTAGTTGCAATAAAATTGAGCAACACCAAGGTTGGCAGCGAAGCTCATGGAATGTTCAACTATAATTTGGATATCATTGTGCAGTTCAACTAAGATCAAATGTGAAATGTATATCTCTTTTTGCACAAACAGGTGGAAAGGAGGGTGACTAACAAGTGATGAAACATACATCAAATGAAAAGAAGCATGTTCCTTATCTGAATGGTGATCCTATAAGGACAGTAGCAATTTCTAAAGCAGCGGCATTGCTAGATATTAGTGTGGGCATTAGGATTAACTAAGATAACCGTTAAATACGACGTTACTTTAATGGTGACATTGCTTCATTTTGCAAGCAACATTACATTAACAGCTACTAAAGAGTTGGTAATTTGGGCACGGGAGAGTGGGCGGACCAGGACAAATGCATTTCTAACAAAAAGAAGCAACTTATCTGAGTGGGTAATTTAGCATGACATGAAAAGCAGTGCCATTGATTCATATTACTGGAGGCATTACATTGAAAGCAACATTGGTTTAACGTGTCCTTACTTTTAACAGTGCGACTTCTACATTTTACCAGTGACATTACATAAGAGGGTCTTGGGGCAACAAACATCAGAACAGGATCTCTGGGTTGGTCCCATTTTTCTTCGGTATAGCCACCATATACTGTGTGAGGTTAGCAAATCTAGTGCTGGACATACTCTGTTGACTTGTCCCCCAGTCCCCACTTTCTTTCTTTTTCAACCAATTGATCGGTTTATATTGAGTTTGTACTGTGTTACCCTTTATTTCTCTATTAGACCAAGAGACCAGTTGGATAGCCAGTCAATGCTACTTTTCGCCCACATTATTTCCTCTTTCGACCAAGTCCTACATTCAAGTAACAAATCTTCCCCCACCCCACCCCCTTTCTTCCTTGTTTGAACCAAGTAGTACTAGATTCGACTACATGAACTAGTTTTACCTCTTAACAGTGATCGATCCTATCTATGAGGGTCCCTGAGAAATAGTAAAAGATAGAAATGCAGCGATGTAAGGAGATGGGGAAGTAGAGCAAGGCCGGATTCGAAGAAGTTATACCTGAGGGTCGCCGGGATGTCGCTAGGTGGGCGGCGGGAGACCGGATCTTCCCACACTATGACAGCGAGGAAGAAGGGGTCAGAGACCCTCCCTAGCTGGTGCTGCGTGGGAGAGAACAGCAAGGCACACTGATCGTGACGAAACAGCAGTGGGTAAGAGCCGTTGCCAAGGATGACCGTGTGAACATTGCACCTTCTCACCTTCCCCGACGGAGAGGATCCGGCTAGATCTGTGACCATCAGTGAGCAGAGAGAGAGTGTGGACACCACTGTCATGTTTAGCTCTAGAGAGGACGAGACAGTGTGAAGAGAGCAACACTAGCAAGCAAGCGCGGAGGCTCCTGCCTATATAGTGGAGTAGTTTGCCTTTATCTACCGGAGCCAGCTTGACCTCGTCAATGACTGTTGAGAAGTCTACATGCACGTGCCCAGGAGGCGCAATTGTTGTCATTTTGATATCAAGCACCGGATTAACATATAACACGAAAAAAATGCCACATGATAAGAAACCATAACCTCACTGCCCCAAGGAGATAACATTAATCCCGACGGACAAACTAGACGAGGATCAAAGCTCCAATTAAAGATAAACTCATAAAAAAGGGGTCCATCGATAGATGTCCTAATTAACATAGTCGGCCTGACCTAGATGGCAGCCGAGTAGTCTTCGTGCATGTGCCCCCATGGACCAGCACTTTGGAGGAACTCAGTTGTTGCTGTTTAACCCTCGCAGTGATCTAAAGCACATGACACCTAATGTTGTGAGAGGACAAGAAACCTTTTTTTAGATTTCTCATCAGAACTATAGCCCTGTAAAACACCGCCTGCATGATATGTAGACGATAGCTAGTCCAACCGTCTGCCGGAGTCTGGTCACATGTATGGACTAACTGATCTTCCATGTCATGCAGGGATCGTCCAGGCACCGACTTCTGTACAGCACTGCTCCAGTACTATTGCTCGTCTCTCTCTTCTATTAACTTAGCTAACATGCGGGGGCTGGGGAGTGTGCCTATGCTCAATTCTCAATTGTGGCCCCACATGTGTGTGCAAACGCAATTCATTTGGAGAATGGCGTGCGTTCCATTTGGAGAATGGCGTGCAAGACCAACCGATCGGCTGGGGGGCAACGCGAACGCGAAGGGCGTGTTGTATACATGTGTACCACCATTTTGTTAAGGCTTTGCTCCATGGTGCAATCCATGGATACAAAATTATATTTAAAAGTTGAGGGTGTGGCTTTTCCCGTGCGGTAGGCGGGGCAGTTCTGCCTAGTTGGTTTGACAGAGAGGCTAGAAGATGATGGAGTAGGTTGCTGTCAACGTAGGGTTGTGTGATTTGACGATGAGTTACTACTGGATAGGTGGGGCCTTGTGATTTGACTTGCCATTATCATTTTAACTGCGGCGCTACGACCGGCGCGAGCCTCCCGATTCCTGACCACGTCCATGGTATACAGGTGCCAAGTATTGTACTCCTTACTCCTTTTGGCAAATTCCATAAATACTACTCCCTCTCTATGAGTTTACAAGGCATGTGCATACCCTAGGTCTTCAATTTGACCAGCCTAATAGAAGTCATATATTACAAAAAACATACCATTATAAACTTCAGATGCTCTATTTTCAAACGGTACAATTTTTGTGTTATATAGTTTATATTATGGTGATAAAATTGACAACCTAGGTATATGTGTTGGACTTGTAAACTGAATCGGAGGGAGTAGGACGAAAGAGATAGAGAGAAGTAAAAAATACTCTTATAGCCAACGTTACAGCTAACGTTGTTGTATGAGTGACTAAGTGATGACTATGTATGACATGCCAACATCAGATAGCCTAACGCACCTGCACGGAGGAAGTAGTTTCATGCATGCGAAGTAGGCAGAAAAAAATGCTCATCTATAGCCATCTGAAATCCCCAAGGGCGCGACCGTGTGAGCGAGGCGACAGTCGTCGTAGGCACGACCATGATATGGGCTGCTGACAGCCCTTGGATTTGAGATCAAAGGTCGCATGCTAAGTTGCTGAAAATTTGCAGAATAACCCTCTAGGATCGGATATTCACCCATAGGTTTATAATCGCGCCATGCAACTGTTCGATCTCAGATCCAAGGGCTCTCGGAAGCCTGTATCATGGGAGCATGGAAACCTTTGTATCACCTGTAATTTTCCCGACGCTTGATGTACGAACACGCAGATGCATGAAGTTATTTAATTGGGCGTGTAGTATACATGACATCTAATTGGGCCCCCATAGTACTGTGCATGAATCCATTTGTCCACCGAGAAAGCCACTACCCTACCATTAGCACTGTAACATCCCAAATTTTCAATTTGGAATGTTATACAATAGATCATCATTGCATATCATATTTTATTGCTTTTGGCCTGATCCAGAAATTGTAAGCAACTCAAGGACCCGCGGAGAGAGTTGGGGATTTTGTTATTTTTCATATTTGAGTTTTCTCAAATTTTGAAAATAGGATCATTTGATTTTATTTATTTTATCTTCAATTATTTCAATCATAAAAATATGAGAGAGGGAATAAAATGAATTTCCCAAAATAAAGAAATATTGAGGATTTAATAAAAAAATCAAATAAGATTTATTTTGGAGTTTTTGGCTATTTTATTTGAATTTAGGGAAATTGCACGTTTTTCAAAACTGCATTTTAGGTCCAAGAAAATGTTCATCTCATTCCGAATATTTTATTTAGACGGTGAAAATTTGTTTTGGCATTTTTATATTTTTATTTATTTTTCTAGAATTTATTTTCTGTTCGGCGGAATTTTTTTTTTTTTAAAACTCTCTCGCGCCCGACTGGGCCGAAGGCCCAGCCGAGCCAGGCCAGGTCCGCGTCGCCGCCGCCTCCGCGCTGCGCGCCGGCGTCGCCGAACCGGACTAGGAGTCCGAGCCGGACTCCTCCGCGCCGCCGCCGCCTTGCCCCTCCCCCATGCCACCCCTCCTTTATATATGACGCCACCCCGCCGCCACAGCCCCGTCCCGCCCCGCCACCGAGCCACGGCCGCCGCAAGCCGCCGCCCCGCCACCTTGCGCCAACGCCGCCAGGAGCCGCCGCCCCACCACACCACGCCGCCCCGCAGCCCCGCCGGAGCCTCGCCGGTGCCGAGCCAAGGTAGCCGTCCAGCCATCGCGGTTTTCTAAAGAAAATCGATCCGGTTTTTTTAGAAAACCCTAGTTTTCGTTTTTTTTCTTAGATCGGTTTATTTTATCAGTTTATCTATTTAGCGAGTGTTCGCTCATTCGTTCGTTTTAACGGACGATTTCATCATTTAGTTTCAGTTAACGAACGTTCGTTCGTTAATCTGTTTGTCAGTTTTTCTTTTCCTCGGATTTTTCCGCAATTTTTTCTGATCGTGATTTCTGATCCGATTTTCGTTCTAGTATAACTTCTTGCTTGTTTATCAGAATCAGGCGATTCAAGCGCCTAGAGTTTCGTCTCGAAACCCTCTTTCTGTTTAACCAACTCAAACAAGTTTTTAGTTTTGTAAAATTTGACTTAGGACCAGATTAGTAAATGAAGCTTGTTTCTTTCGCCGTTTGACTTTCATTTCTTCGTTCGATTTGATTCTTTTTGCAAACCGGAGTTCTTAAGTTGAACTTTCTGGTTAGATCTTTTATTTGAATTTTGCCCGTGCATTAGATGAGTACTTATTGTATGCTTGTTTGTTTAAGATAGAGTACCCGGAGTGCGCCGCTTGCTATTTCGAATCTCTAGGTTTCACGGATCATCAGCAAGGCAAGTAACACTTTGATCATACCTCTTTACTACCTAGTTTTATTGCATTAGATCAATCCTCAAACAATTGCATGATTAGGATCTGATTAAATTGTGGGTTTTGGGAAGTAGATGAGGTAGTACCTATTACCTATTTTATTATCAAACCCTTGGGAGTTACTTCTACGTTTGCTTATTTTGCCATGCTATGCTAGTAGACATAGATTGGGTGAGTGTATCCATGACAGATGTGAGATTGTTATTTAATGGTTTGTTTAAGGTGGCAACTTAAACACACATCTAGGTGGATTGAGGCACCTGGGTATTCCAGCGATTGCCTGTTTTTTCTTTATGGACCGCCACCCAGGCTCAAAGTGACCATGAGATTATTCATGCTAGAAACTTCCGTGTGCAGCCACAAGCTACTATGGGCTCTAGCATTGTTGATTAAGTCGTGCAAACTCTTACAGTGGTAGACTAGAAGATGTAGGGGATGTAGGTTGGTACGGTCTACCCGATTGTAAGCTTCTAGCGCTTCTGAAAGACTATGTCTTGGTCATCCGTTTCTCAAACACCTTGTAGTGCGAGAAATCCAACGGAGGAGATCGAGTCTTGTGGGTAAAAGTGCGCAAACCTCTCCAGAGCGTATAAAATAATCATGGTTAGTCGTGTCCCCGGTTATGGACGTTTTGAGTATCTAGTACCTGGATTATCATGTGAATCTCATCATGTTACTTTAATTAATTTTGTTGGGTTTAATGATGATGTTTAATTGGGATTGAGAGGATGTCTATCTTCTCAATGTTTAACAACCACCATGATAGTTAAATAAAATCTCCTTTGCAGTAGGGAAAAATTGTCTTTATGCAAAAACTGTAACCATAGAGCATTCCACCAGCCATATATGCATGTAGCATAGCATATTTCTGTTCATTACTCTCTATGTGTTACATTGCCAGCGTATTCCATGTGCTGACCCGTTTTTGGGCTGCAACGTTCATGTTGCAGACTTTTCAGACGACGAGTAAGGTGCCTCTAGGTCGTGGTTCTATACTCAGTGATGCCGTTGGAGTTGATGGACTCACTTATCTTCCAAGCCTTCCGCTGTTATCGTTATTAGATGGCCTTAAGTCATATTTATTGTAATAAGTTCTCTTTTGAGACATTCGATGTAATAAGTCTGTGATTGCTACTCTGTTATAAATCCTTCAAGTACTGTGTGTGTCAGCATTACTGATCCAGGGATGACACTAACACACAGAGATCAGACTGTTTGAGGTCTGGTCGCTACAAGATGGTATCAGAGCACACGTTGACTGTAGGACACGACCACTAAGCTAAAAACCCTAGATCACTGCTCTCTCTTCTCATTTTTGACTCCTCATTTTTTCTACTCCTTTAGGATGGCGGATGCAAGGAACAAGTTCACGCAACCGGATGAAGATACACCCTTTGCACGCCACTTGAAGGAAGTCACTAGGTACCTGAACACCAGAGTACCAAGCTTCACCGGGACCTACAACGCCACTTTACCCGAAGAGGAGCGTTGGATGATTCGAGTTCAAGTTCCAGGAAGGACGTTCATGCCCGTCACTGAGCCCATGGAGTTTTCCTTCGATGCACCAACCTAGAGTCTAGGAAAGAGCATGGCAGCCCACATCACAATGGGACGCATTGGAGAAGTTTACCACAAGGATCTCAAGGATACTATTTACCAGATTTGTGGGTGCCGAGATGAGCAATGGGAGATGATCAGCACAGGAAGGATTGATCAATCGCAGCTTTCATCTAGGAGTTAAATCAGCACATTTGACGCCAGGAGAACCAGATGTGCGCAGGCATGATAGGTCTGAAGGAGGCCATGATCAAGAACTCAAGTCTACACACGATGGATATGAGGAGGAAATAGCGACACTCGTGGAGAAGAACGATGATTTGAAGAAGAAGCTAAAAGTATTCATGGGATTTATCTCGATTGGAGGAGAAGACGATGATTGCACTTGCCCAGAAAACTACATCATCATCGACGACACCGACTCGAACCCAGACGCTAGCGATGATGACTATGTTGATGAAGCTGGAGGAGATATCATGGAATCTTCATCGGAGCAGTTTTTCAAGTTGACCACCATAACAGTAGTAGTATTCCCCCATGTATCTAGTATAGTTCGAGCACTTTTATAACGACAGTTAGACCGTTGTATGCCCTTGTTTGAATTGAATGAAGTGATTTTGTTTGCTTTTGTCTCATGTGCTGATCATCATTCTATTCTCTTTTCTAATCTTTTCTAAACCCTCATATGCCTCCGAGACGTGACAATGGAATTGCTTTTCCACCGGTGCTCACTCAGTTGATCCAGCAGCAGAATGCGTTGATGAAGTTGCTAGTCCAGAACCAGAATCAGGCGAACAACAACAATAACAACAATCCACCACCACCACCTGTTGATCACTTAACCCGTTTCCTTAGACTAAATCCGCCGGTGTTCTCCAGTAGCACCGAGCTGATAGTTGCACATGATTGGCTCCGCAAGACAGGAAGGGAGTTGACCACTGTAGGATGCACAGATGCGGAAAAGGTGCATTTTGCCGCACATCAGCTTGAAGGACCCGCAGCATCATGGTGGGAGAATTTCACAGCCACTTATCCTATCGACACTATCACATGGGATCAGTTTCAGCAGGCTTTCCGTACTGCCCATGTTTCAGTAGGAGCTATGGTCATGAAGAAGTGTGAGTTTCACAACTTGCGCCAAGGAGGACGGATAGTTGGCCAGTATGTGGATGACTTTAGTAAGTTAGCACGTTATGCCCCAGATGACGTTGCTACGGATGCAGCTAAGCAGGAGAAGTTTTTGGAAGGACTGAATGATGAGCTGAGCATGCAGTTGATGGGAGCAAGCTTCAACAACTACCATGAGTTGGTAGATCGTGCTCTTATGATTGAAGGGAAGCAGCAGCAGATTGAAAACCGCAAGAGGAAGTATGGACAAGGGAAGTACAATTCTGGAGCTCAACAGAAGCCACGTTTTACCCCGAAATCAGGAGGACCTTTTCAGCATACCCATGGAGGAGGGAGTTCGCACAATCATAATGGCCCCAAGAATGTTAACGGGAATGGAGGAAGCAACGGCCAGAACTGTTGGGGATATGGCTATTTGTGTAAGCCGCCCAGGAGGGGCCGGGTTACGCAAAGAGGGCTCATCAGAGGAAGCCCAAGACCAAGCATGAAGATGGCGGTTCAATAAAGAGCTTAAGGCCCACGGGCGGCTTAAGCCCGTTGTAGTAAACCGCCATGATGGCATGACTTGTAACGTAAGGTAGATTTAACTAGTCACCGAGCCGGACTCTATTTATAAGCCGACCGGGACTCTGTAAGCCATAGGGCGTCAGCCCGTGTATATAAGGGGACGACCTGCTGGCGACTTAGGGCAGGAAACAACTCATCGAGAGCCGGGCATAGCGTATCTCGCTCCCTGGTTATCAAAACATCAATACCAACCCAACTAGACGTAGGCCTTACCTTCACCGTAAGGGGCCGAACTAGTATAAACCCTCTCGTGTCCCTTGTCCCGATTTAACCCCTTCAAGCTTCCTAGTTGCGATGGCTCCACAACTAAGTCCTTTCACGAGGACATCTGACATTACTAAATCGGAGGAAGAGACCCGCCGGCCGTGGAACATAGCTCATCTCCGGCCTTACTAAACCTAACTTACCAGTTTTTAAAGACACCTTTTTATGATGTACATATTATATAAAGCAATAAAGCAGGACCTCGTTCCTTTTTTCCCCATAAAGAATGTTTCATGTTTTCTTTATTATGTGATGGACACTGCCAACAGGGGACGGATCATAGCTGATTCTGGCTTTCCCTTTGGTCCGGCTTATGATCATATTTGAATCTAAGCTATGGTCACTTGGGGGCTTCCTGTTCAAACATAGGTCGTATTCGAACCAAAGAGAACATAGCTGTCGATACCCACTTGATCGGCATACTGCCAAACCCACTTGGGGGCTTCCTGATGATGTTTGAATCATAGCTTAACCCCTTTGGGTTTGACGTGGATCGTATTCGAATCAGCGTCATTAAACAACTCTTATGTTCACTTGGGGGCTTCCTGTTCAAACATAGGTCGTATTCAAACCAAAGAGAACATAGCTGTCGATACCCACTTGATCGGCATCGCCAAAGCCACTGGGGGCTATATGATCGTATCCGAATCTTAGCTTAACCCCTTTGGAACGGTTCTCTGATTGTATTCGAATCCGGAGCCTGTAAACATTGCAAGTATGATTATTTTTACTATCATTGAAACCTTCTTAAGGAGATGGTTCTTGATCCTTCCGGTGTTATATTGGTTACCTCAGGTTCTAAAAAGTGCCAGGAAAAACTTACATGAGCCGGAGAGGTTATCAAAAGGGTCACAGGTATTCTATTATGATTATGTTTTAACTAATCATGAACCGGCTTATACATGTGGTATTTGATCATGTCCGGGTTATCAATATTCTATAACCCGCTGGCGCAGTGAGCCATTCAGGAAACCTTGCCTATTTTATGTGCAGGATAAAATGGAGCAAGGTAAAATATCAAGGAAACACATGATTACCATAAGCAAGAAGAATTTAGTGCTGGCGGCTTAACAAAAGCAATAAGTACCATAAGGCATGGCAGGCATTAAAGAGTTTTCTCTATCCTATTATAAGACTCCCCGAGTCTAAACAAGTGAAGCATTGTTCTTTGCAAAGTTATAACCTGGCTGGCGGTTCATTCCTCCGGATGGCTTGATGACTCCGGGTTATCCTTCCCCGCCTCTCCTTCGGTTGTTTTGCCCTGGAAGGTGGACGAGGCCCAGTCAATGCCGCTTAAAGCTTCAAATTCAGCTTCATCATCTATTAAACTGGCCGGGTCCACTTCAGGGGCAAAGGTATGCTTACGCGTTGGAGGTATCAGGCTGACTTGGTCATATGGGGCGTTTGGGATTCTCCGATTCTCGCTATCATAACCCGACGAATACTTAGTGAGATCACTATCCTCCCCAATGAGAGTCGCCAGGGGGCGTACGACTTTAACACAGGCAGTGAAATCTTGTTCGCCAAAAGCAGTGCCGTCCTCCTTAAGGCTTGGATATCCAAGAGAGAGATCAGCAAGGTCAAGTTCTGGCACCCATGCTCTTGCTTGACTCAATGCAGCCACGGCTCCGGCTCTTGCAGATGCCTGCCTTAAGTCTTGAATGCGTTGAGGTAGCACTGAAAGATGCCTCAACACGTCTTGCAGGAGCCGAGGAGAGGTATTTGCTAAGGCCACAGCGGCCAACGCACGCTGTGACCCGGAGTACAGCTGCTCTACTAAGGTATACACTGCCTTAAGCTTGACCAGCATATTTTCCTTCAGATTGGTACTCCTGGGGCCTGCATATTCACAGGTATAACAGTAAAGCCGGAGGTAACTATTACAATAACTCTTGAAGGATTACAATATTTACGGGCGACTTACCGAAGATGGCTGAGACCATTTGGGATATCTGCCATTTTAAGTTGGACAGCTCATTTGTTGCCTCAGCAAGAGATGCCTCTACTGTTTCAGCCCGAGTTACCAGTGAAGCCCTCTCATCAACCCAAGTCTTCTTTTCTGATTCAAATTTTTTCTTCAGCTTCTCTTGTTCAAAGACACTGAATTCAAACTTGGAATTGGCTTTCTGAGCTTCGAGCTCTTGGATTTTCAACTAGTTCTTCAGATCGGCAATCTCCGCCTCAAATTGACTTATGGTGGCCTGCATTGACATCAGGTTATGGTACGAATCTTGGTAAGATAACATTCAAGTCCCAAGCATTTTACAAGTAAAGATACTTGGCACTTGGGGGCTAATGTATGTTTAAAGAATTTTTAATCTATTTTACCAAGTCACACATATTAAGTCTCAAGCACTTTACATGTAAAGGTACTTGACACTTGGGGGCTAATGTGTAACCCAAATTCAAAGTTTCATGTTATCTCCGGGTTAAACATATTCAATTTAAACCGGGCAAAACTAATAGCAAGCAGATTATTAAGTCTACAACATATTCATTCATAAGCAATAAACTTGGGGGCTGGTACAGTAAGTAAAGATTCAGAGTAAAAGCTTAAATTTTACATCAGATTTATGCTGTATTTGCTTCACCATGTCAATTTCCAGGTCACGACTACTGTGTACTTGGTTCAGATAGCCCAAGACTATATCACCAATACTTAGGTGAGAGTAATTAGTGATGTCTTGTTTGGATTTCCGGCGCTGGGCAAACTCCTCCTTGGCGGTGCATTGGCCAAGAGCAGTAGGCCGGCCCGGTTCAACATATTGGCTCTTTACAATCTCAATCTCCGGGTCAATCGTCTTCACCGGGCTAGGAGTTTCCGGGTCATCCAAGTTGTGAATAATGTCTTCTACAGGCGGGTCAGAAGTTGGCTCCGGAATATCAGAAGCCGGTTCAGGCGGTGGCTGATGAGTGGAGCTGTCAGGAACGGATGAGTCAAGCACCGGTTCAGTAACCACCGGGTCTTGGGACGGCTTATTCTTCTTTGCCCTCTTGCTGGGATTTACTTGCAAGCTGTCAATCAAAGTGGAAGGATAAGTAACAAAGTATAAGGATGGATAAACTTAAAGTAAGAAAGGTTATATTACCCGGGAGCCGTTTTGAAAGCCGGCATGTTCGGTTGCATCGACTCATCAGAAGAAGGGTAGGTATCCTGATAGTTGGAGTCAGATGAATTGAGAGGTTGGCGAATCAAACCCATCAAGGGTAAAACAAAACGTAAGTCGGAGATAACCTCGGTCCGACGCTTCCTGGTTATGTCGGGTAAGCCAGAGGAAAGCTCTGCGTCCTGGTTGGCCCGAGTTTGCCGCCGATTTTCAAGCTGCTGTTGCTTCAAAAGAAATTGATGATCTTGGTAAGCGAGAGGGTGTGAAGAACTTACTTTCCGGGTCACCCTTCAGATTCTTTGTGTTGGCAAAGGCTCTAAGTCGGAGGAAATTATAGTTACCTCTTCGCCAGCTGCTTGACTGTTCCTAGTATCCTCCTGAAAGGATCAAATGTCAGTAAACTAACGGCAAAGGGGTTAAGGAAAATAAAAAAAGATTACCTCTTCCTCGTCTGAAGAAGAGTCGTCCAATTTAAGCATGTCAGAGGCGCTGGGTTTCTTCTTCTTAGAGGTGCCCGTCCTGGCGGCTTTTCTTTCAGTCTTCTTGGCTGCCCTAGCCTATTTGGCAGCCTCATGGTCATATTTGACCTTCCAGAAATTATCATCGGCCTATGGAAAAAGATAAGGAATCATAAGTACTAGAAGGTAGCATATTAAAGAGTATTTGTGAAGATTAGTAACTTACCGCAGGAGCCGGGTTCTTCTTGCAGAAGGGAAGTAAACTGAAAGTATTGCTGGTTACAGTGCCCTCCTTCAATATTGATTGGACTGTAGCATCTACCACATCATTTGGTAAGTCCTCAGGGCTATGACGCATTGGGTCTTCCTTTTCGCCTGTGTAAGTACACATTAAGCCGGAGCGGTGGCTTAATGGTAGTATCCGCCAGGTGACCCAGACCCGGACCAAATCAATGCCACTTAAACCATTGCCTAAAAGGGCTTTGATCTTCCGGATGGTGGGGTTAAGAGGCAGGCGCTCAACAGTAGTTAACTTGTCCGCCAAATGATGGTTGGACTCAAGACGCAGGGCACAAAAGCCGGGCAGAGGCTTCTCATTAGCCTGAGAGGTGTCTTGACAGTAGAACCACGTCTGGTTCCAGTCTTTTGGGTGACTCGGCAGCTCAGCGTAAGGAAAAAGGCAGTCTCTCCGCCGCTGGATTGAGATGCCGCCAAGCTGAAGACTAGGCCCGTTGGCACGTTCATTCTGCCGGTTCAAGTAAAAAAGTTCTCTGAACAGCAGCAGAATTGGTTCCTCTCCAAGGTATACCTCGCAGAAGACTTGAAAATTGCATAGATTTGACACGGAATTGGGTCCAATGTCTTGAGGCTTCAGGTCAAAGAAATCCAAAACTTCCCTGAAGAATTTTGAGCCGGGAGGGGCGAATCCCCGGTTCATATGATCTGTGAAAACTACTACCTCCCCGTCCTTGGGTTGAGGTATCTCCTCAGACGGGTGAGGGGCACGATAAGACATGGTTCCTTCTTTGGCAAATGGCTAGACTTTACAAACTCGGCAAGTTTGCTTTTGGTTACTGTGGATGGAGCCCAATTGCAAGTCACAGGGGCCTTGGCGGCCTTCGGAGCCATAACAGCAGTGGCCTACGACAAAGAAAGAAAGATCCGGCTCAACTTTAAACCGGAGAGATATCTAAATTGTTCACAGTGGCGGCTTAAGCAAGGGGCCTAATGATATAAGGGTGATTGTGCGGTAAAGTTTAAGCCGCTATCAGGATCAACAGTCATTCAAGAATTTTTAAAGATCATAAGAGGAAGGCAAGGCTCACTGTTCAGTGTCACTTATTTAAACCGGACACCAAGACAGTGGTGATAAAAGTAAGTTTTCCAGAAGAAGCTTTCCGGGTGATAGAAACAAGTTTCACGGACGACAGTTATTATCATGAATCAAATTATCTCTCTAAAGGAGAAATTTTCTAGACCTAAAAACAGGGCAGAGAAGTTCATGCATTCAAAGGAGTTTCCAAATAAGAGAAATGAGATCTATTTCTATACAAGATCAATACAAACAACTACCGCAGCAGTTCTGCACAGTCTTTACGATCTAAACAGGCTGTGGAAGTGCAAACTAGCAAGGGTTTGCGTCGAGCGGTGATGAACCCGATGAACTTGGCAGAGCGTCAAGATAGATCTAAGAAAGGGGAAGAAAGGAACTCACGGATGAGGATGAGCTGCGGAGGCTCGCCGTCGATTTCTGGTCAAAGTCAGGTCGATGCAGCGGCCTGAGTCGACGAAGATGAGGGGGGCGATGGTGACGACGACGGAGCTTGAGCGGCAGAGAGGAGAGGAAGAAGACAACTGAAAGGGTAAAAAGGAAAAGACCCAAGTCGTGGCTATTTATAGGGAGAAGATAACTGAGACGGCGCGGGAAATGAGGAGATAACAATTATTATCTAGCGGCCCCGACGCCTCGATTTTCGGAGTAATCAGTAAAGAAGAGATCCGTTGAAGGATTTGATGGAATAAAAAATGAGTTAAAGGAAGAATGACGTCACGCCGAGTTAAGACGGATCCAGAAGATGACGTCATGGCGGGTTAACAAAAACCCTCTGTATAGTCAGAAGACTGAAGATTTCACTCTTTAAAAATATTTTCAGACTGACATGAACAGGTTCAAATCAATCTGGGGCCTAATGTTGGGGATATGGCTATTTGTGTAAGCCGCCCAGGAGGGGCCGGGTTATGCAAAGAGGGCTCATCAAAGGAAGCCCAAGACCAAGCATGAAGATGGCGGTTCAATAAAGAGCTTAAGGCCCACGGGCGGCTTAAGCCCGTTGTAGTAAACCGCCATGATGGCATGACTTGTAACGTAAGGTAGATTTAACTAGTCACCGAGCCGGACACTGTTTATAAGCCAGCCGGGACTCTGTAAGCCACAGGGCGTCAGCCCGTGTATATAAGGGGACGACCTGCTGGCGACTTAGGGCAGGAAACAACTCATCGAGAGCCGGGCATAGCGTATCTTGCTCCCTGGTTATCGAAACATCAATACCAACCCAACTAGACGTAGGCCTTACCTTCACCGAAAGGGGCCGAACTAGTATAAACCCTCTCGTGTCCCTTGTCCCGATTTAACCCCTTCAAGCTTCCTAGTTGCGATGGCTCCACAACTAAGTCCTTTCACGAGGACATCTGACGTGACTATTCCATGACAAGAACCGTACCAACCCGTCAACCCCAGCTAAGAGAGACCTGAGCCAAGTCACTTGTTATAAGTGTCAGAAGACTGGACATTATGCCAATGAATGTCCTGAAGCCCAGAATGGAAGTGGCAACGAAAGCTCTGGGAAGAAGTCGAACCCTTTCAATAGGGGACAGGTGAACCACGTTAACGTCGAGGAGGTTGAAGCCAGCCAGATGCAGTAATAGGTAAGTTTTTGGTTAAGTAATTTACTACACTCGTTCTTCTTTATACTGGTGCATCGCATTCATACATCTCAAGGGGATTTGTGGATAAGTATAAACTGCCAACCCAAGCCCTTAGGTCACCCATGTTAGTAACCTCGCCTGGAGCAGAGTATATGGCTAGTTTATGGTGTGATCGGTTACCATTAAGGATTGGTAACTACGTGTTTCCCTCAGACCTAATAGTATTGGAATCGCAAGGATTGGATGTGATATTAGGCATGGATTGGTTATCGAAGTATGAAGGGAACATTGAATGCGTCAGTAAGACGATTTTGCTTACAACACCAGAAGGAAGAAGGATCAAGTATGTATCCCGGCATGTACCGAAGAGGACCCAAGTAAATTCCTTATCAGGAGTTGTGCAGGAGGAAGTACCAGTGGTGAAGGATTTCCCTGACGTATTTCCAGATAGAGTTGCCAGGCATGCCACCGGATAGAGACATTGAGTTTTGGATTGAGCTTTTGCCAGGCACAGGGCCTATATCTAAGAGACCATACTGGATGCCCGCAAAGGATTTGGAGGAGATTAAGAAGCAAATTAAGGAGTTACTGGATAAAGGTTATTTTCGCCCAAGTTCTTCACCTTGGGGATCGCCAGTGCTTCTAGTCGAGAAGAAGGATGGATCATTAAGGATGGTTGTTGATTATCAAGGATTGAATGAAGTGACCATTAAGAACAAGTACCCACTGCCGATGATCAATGATCTGTTTGACCGATTGCAACAAGCTAAGGAATTTTCCAAGATCGATTTGCGATCAGGATACCATCAGTTGACGATTCGAGAGCAGGATATACCTAAGACGGCTTTTACCACCAGGTACGGGCTGTATGAGTATACCGTTATGTCATTTGGTCTGACTAACACACCTGCATATTTCATGAACATGATGAACAAGGTGTTTATGGAGTTTCTGGATAAGTTCGTCGTGGTGTTCATTGATGATATTTTGGTCTACTCAAAGAATGAAGAGGAGCATAAGGAGCATTTGCGTTTGGTACTTGAGAAGCTCATAGAACATCAGTTATATGCCAAGTTTAGCAAATGTGAGTTCTGGTTGAAGGAAGTTGGATTCCTCAGACATGTAATATACGGAGAAGGAATAGCAGTAGATCGCACCAAAGTTGTCACTGTGACAAATTGGGTAGCCCCAACAACAGTTGGAGAGATCCGGAGTTTTCTTGGACTTGCGAAACCCATGACGAAGTTGTTGAACAAGGACACTAAGTTCAACTGGACTGAGGAATGTGAGGCCAGTTTCCAGGAGTTGAAGAAACGCTTGGTTACATCGCCAGTGTTGATTCTGCCAGATCAGCGCAAGGATTATGAGGTGTATTGCGACGCTTCACGTCGAGGACTTGGAGCAGTTCTTATGCAGGAGGGAAGAGTTGTTTCGTATGCTTCACGACAGCTTAAACCTCATGAGTTGAATTATGCCACAGATGATTTGGAGTTAGCAGCCGTAGTGCATGCATTGAAGACATGGAGACATTTCCTCATTGGAAACCACTGTGAGGTGTACACGGATCACAAGAGTTTGAAGTACATTTTCACAAAGAAGGAGTTGAATATCAGACAAAGGAGATGGTTGGAGATCATCAAGGATTATGATATGATATTGCATTATCACCCCGGAAAGGCTAACATAGTAGCTGACGCGTTGAGCCGCAAGAGCCATGTCAACACACTAATGACCGGAGAGTTACCGAAGGTGTTAGCCGAGGACCTTCGCGAGCTATGTTTGGAGATAGTTCCGAGAGGCTATGTAGCAGCATTGGAGATTCAATCTAATTTGATGGATAAGATCAGAGAAGCTCAGAAGACTAACAAGGATATTGCCTCTATAAAGGAGAAGATGAGCAAAGGAAAAGCTAAAGGACTTCGTGAGGATGAACACGATACCTTATGGTTTGAAGACCGCATTTATGTGCCTAATGACCTGGAGATCAGGAAGTTGATTCTGCAAGAGGCCCATGATTCACCGTATTCGATTTACCCAGGAAATACCAAGATGTATTTGGATTTGAAGGATACTTTCTGGTGCACCGGAATGAAGAAGGATATTGCGGAGTATTTAGCAGTTTGTGATGTTTGTCAGAGAGTGAAGGCAGAGCATCAGAAGCCAGCAGGATTGTTACAGCCATTGCCAATACCCGAATGGAAGTGGAATAAGCTAGGCATGGATTTTATCACGGGATTTCCCAGGACTCGTTCAGGCTATGACTCGATTTGGGTTGTAGTCGATCGTTTGACGAAGGTAGCTCATTTCATCCCCATGAAGAGCACTTACACCAATGCTAAGTTGGCAAAGATATACATGACCAGGATCGTATGTCTGCATGGAGTTCCGAGGAGCATCGTATCAGATAGAGGAACTCAGTTTACCTCAAAATTCTAGAATCAGTTGCACGAAACTTTGGGAACCAGGCTAGAGTTCAGTACAGCCTTTCATCCACAGACAGATGGACAGACCGAGAGAGTCAATCAGATTTTGGAGGATATGTTGAGAGCTTGTGCGCTAGATTATGGATCTAGTTGGGACGACAATTTGCCATATGCAGAGTTCTCTTACAACAACAGTTATCAATCCAGTTTGTAGATGGCCCCTTTCGAAGCCTTGTACGGAAGAAGGTGCAGAACCCAATTGTCGTGGGGTGAAGTTGGAGACCGCCAGTTGTTTGGACCAGATTTGATTAAGGAGTCCGAACAGAAGGTGAAGTTGATTCGTGATAGGCTCAAGGTACCCAGTCCAGGCAGAAGAGCTATGCAGACTCTAAACGCAAGGAGACAGTTTACGAAGTCGGAGACAGGGTTTATCTTTGTGTATCTCCACTTCGAGGAGTTAAGCGCTTTGGAGTTAAGGGAAAGTTAGCACCACGTTTTGTGGGACCATACAAAGTTTTGGAACATATGGGAGAAGTTGCCTACAAGTTGGAATTGGCCGAAGGATTGTCAGGAGTTCACGATGTGTTCCACGTTTCCCAGTTGAAGAAGTGCCACACAGAGATGGCTGATATACCGTTGAGAGATGCAGTGCCGCTGGAAGCAATTCAGTTGGATAGTGATTTGACCTATGAGGAGAAACCAGTCGAGTATGCCAGTCGAGTCACCCGCAGCAAGGTTATCAAGTTATGCAAAGTTCAGTGGAGCCACCACACCGAGGATGAAGCCACCTAGGAGCGAGAGGAAGATCTGTTGAAGGACCACCCGAATCTCGAGGGCGAGATTCATCTTAAGGGGGGGTAAGTTTGTAACATCCCAAATTTTCAATTTGGAATGTTATACACTATATCATCATTGCATATCATATTTTATTGCTTTTGGCCTGATCCATAAGTTCTAAGCAACTCAAGGACCCACAGAGGGAGTTGGGGATTTCATTATGTTTCATATTTGAGTTTTCTCAAATTTTGAAAATAGGATCATTTGATTTTATTTATTTTATCTTCAATAATTTCAATTATAAAAATAAGAGAAAGAGAATAAACTGATTTGCCAAAATAAAGAAATATTGAGGATTTAATAAAAAAATCAAATAAGATTTATTTTAGAGTTTTTGGCTATTTTATTTGAACTTAGGAAAATTGCACGTTTTCAAAACTGCATTTTAGGGCCAAGAAAATGTTCATCTCGTTCTAAATATTTTATTTAGACGGTGAAAATTTGTTTTAGCATTTTTAGATTCTTACTTATTTTTCTATAATTTATTTTCTGTTCAGCGGAATTGTTTAAAAAAATTCTCCTGCGCCCGACTGGGCCGAAGGCCCAGCCGAGCTAGTCCAGGCCCGCGCCGCCGCCGCCGAGCCGGACTCCTCCACGCCGCCGCCGCCTTGCCCCCTCCCCCAAGCCACCACCCCCCCTTTATATACGCCCCCACCCCGCCGCAAGAGCCCCGTCCCGCCCCGCCAAAGAGCCACCGCCGCCGCAAGCCGCCGCCGCCGCCAGGAGCCGCCGCCGCCTCCTTGCTCCACCGCCGCCGACGCCCGTCGCTGCCGCCGTGCCACCCCACGCCGCCCCGCAGCGCCGCCGGAGCCTCGCCGGAGCTGAGCCAAGGTAGCCGCCCCATCGTCCCGGTTTTCTAAAAAAAATCGACCCGGTTTTTTTAGAAAACCCTAGTTTTTTTTTACTTAGATCGGTTATTTTATCGGTTTATCCATTTAGCGAGCGTTCGCTCGTTCGTTCGTTTTAACGGACGATTTCATCGTTTAGTTTCAGTTAACGAACGTTCGTTCGTTAATCTGTTTGTTAGTTTTTCTTTTCCTCGGATTTTTCCGCGATTATTTCTGATCGCGATTTCTGATCCGATTTTCGTTCTAGTATAACTTTTCGCTTGTTTATCGGAATCAGGCGATTCAAGCGCCTAGAGTTTCGTCTCGAAACCCTCTTTCCTTTTAACCAACTCAAACAAGTTTTTGCTTCTGTAAAACTTAACTTAGGACCAGATTAGTAAACGAAGCTTGTTTCTTTCGCCGTTTGACTTTCGTTGCTTCGTTCGATTTGATTCTTTTTGCAAATCGGAGTTCTTAAGTAGAACTTTTTGGTTAGATCTTTTATTTGAGTTTTACCCGTGCATTAGATCAGTACTTATTGTATGCTTGTTTGTTTGCGATAGAGTACCCGGAGTGCATCGCTTGCTATTTCGAATCTCTAGGTTTCACGGATCATCAGCAAGGCAAGTAACACTTTGATCATACCCCTTTACTACCCAGTTTTATTGCATTAGATCAATCCTCAAACAATTGCATGATTAGGATCTGATTAAATTGTGGGTTTTGGGAAGTAGATGAGGTAGTACCTATTACCTGTTTTATTATCAAACCCTTGGGAGTTACTTCTATGTTTGCTTATTATGCCATGCTATGCTAGTAGACGTGGATTGGGTGAGTGTATCCATGACAGATGTGAGATTGTTATTTAATGGTTTATTCAATGTGGCAACTTAAACACGCATCTGGGTGGATTGAGGCACCTGGGTATTCCAGCGATTGCCTGTTCTTCTTTATGGACCGCCACCCAGGCTCAAAGGGATCACGAGATTATTCATGCTAGAAACTTCCGTGTGTAGCCACAAGCTACTATGGATTCTAGCATAGTTGATTAAGTCGTGCGAACTCTTACGGTGGTAGACTAGCAGATGTAGGGGATGTAGGTTGGTACGGTCTACCCGATCGTAAGGTGCTAGCGCTTCTGAAAGACTATGTCTCTGTCATTCGTTTCTCAAACACCTTGTAGTGCGAGAAATCCAATGGAGGAGATCGAGTCTTGTGGGGAAAAGTGCGCAAACCTCTCCAGAGTGTATAAACTAATCATGGTTAGTCGTGTCCCCGGTTATGGACGTTTTGAGTATCTAGTACCTGGATTATCATGTGAATCTCATCATGTTACTTTAATTAATTTTCTTGGATTTAATGATGATGTTTAATTGGGATTGAGAGGATGTCTATCTTCTCAATGTTTAACAACCACCATGATAGTTAAATAAAATTTATTCCTTTGCAGTAGGGAGAAATTGGCTTTATGCAAAAACTGTAACCATAGAGCTTTCCACCAGCCATATATGCATGTAGCATAACATATTTCTGTTCATTACTCTCTATGTGTTACATTGCCAGCATATTCCATGTGCTGACACATTTTCGGGCTGCAACATTCATGTTGCAGACTTTTCAGACGACTAGTAAGGTGCCTCTAGGTCGTGGTTCTATACTCAGTGATGCCGTTGGAGTTGATGGACTCATTTATCTTCCAAGCCTTCTGCTGTTATCGTTATTAGATGGCCTTAAGCCATATTTATTGTAATAAGTTCTCTTTTGAAACATTCGATGTAATAAGTGTGTCATTGCTACTCTGTTATAAATCCTTCAAGTACTGTGCGTGTCAGCATTACTGATCCAGGGATGACACTAAAGCACAGAGATCAGACTGCTTGAGGTCTGGTCGCTACAAGCACGCCCCACTGAAAGTGCAACTATTCCTGGGTGGTTTGGGTAATGATTAAGAACATATAGCTCATTGAACTAATGCTATTTCGAGAGGAATATTTCAGGAAAGTTCATTGATTAGCATGGCATGGATTAGGAATGTGGACCCCTCAAACTGCTATGGACAAAGGATTGGCTCAAGCTCTAAAGCTCAAGACTCTACATTTTACTTTTATTGATCCAAGATCACATTGAGTCCATAGGAAAAGCCAGTACTATTAAAAGGGGATGAGGTGTTGCTCAATGGCTTGCTTGCTCAAAATTCTTAGTAATATGCTCCAAAGCCCTCAACCACTTTCTCATATCCACATATGTCCCAAACCAAAAGTCAAACTCGGCCCCACCGATTTGATCCATCCGGCGCCACCGAGTTCATTTGACATAGCCACTGCCTAAAAGCCTAGTCTCTTCTGTCTCACCGATAGGGATCTCGGTCGCACTGAGATGGGATTGCAAACTCTTTGTTTCCCTTTGTAACATTTTGGTCTAACCGAGATGAGCGGTCGGTCCCACCGAGTTTGCAATGCAAACTCTTTGTTTCCCTTTTGTAACGTTTAGGTCTCACCGAGATGAGCGAATCGGTCCCACCGAATTTGCCTGACCAACTCTCAGGTTAGCTTATTACCAAAGTTGGTCCCACCGAGTTTGTGTAATCGGTCTCACCGAGATTACGTTATGTAACACCCCAAAAATTTAACCATGTTTTGGATTATTAAAATTTTGCCAGGAGTTTAAAAATTTTGCTTTCTGGATTTCCTTTTGATTTCAGAACCCCTTTTCTTTAATATTGAGGAGTTTTTACCCCAAGTGGAAACTTTCCAAAAATATTATTGGACCTCTATACTCTCTCAATAAAACAATACTTAATTATTGGACCTCTATTCTTTTAAAATGATTTTTCATAAGTTTTGGAGCCTCTTTTGCACTACAACCTATTTAAATACTTCTTTAAAACTTCCACCAAAATTAGGGGAGGTCAGTAGGAGTATATTACCCATCTTTATGCAAAAACCTAGTTATGTCCTTTGAAAAATTTGAGTGAATCAACCTCATTTTCATTCTGGTCCAACTTGATGATTTGTACTACAACCATATTTTAACTTTCTCCTTTACCCATGATTCTTTTTCCTACTTGTAGTCCTTCCTACAAAACCCTTAAGCCCAGGAGCATGAACCCATTGGAATATTTTTGGCCCTTGAAATGACAGCCTTTAGTTTCTCCCCAAAACTGATTTTCTCAAATAATTGCACTAACAAGTTTCTTTATCCGACAAACTAACCTGGCCACCATCACCTACACCTAAAGAGACATTGATCTGGATATTTTGGCCACTCTGAGAACTACCTAGATGCCCCTAGCATTTTGTCAAACACCTTGTGTGCATGGCCAGTTGTGGCATGATTTTTAGTGAGCATTGCAAGCTTGGTCCCCTGACCTAACCCCCATGTCCTTTAACCTTCTTCCTAACCCTAACCTAGTACTGTTAATTGCCAGCCTCGCTCGAGCACCCTAGGACACCCTGGCATTCTGTCGAACACATAGCGTGCGTGCTCTAGGCGCACCCAGAGCGCATGTTTTGCACGCGCGTGCGCAACCGAGCCGCCGCGTTTGCTCGCCCGCGCCCCTGGCTTTTGCTCACCTGTAGAGCCACCCCCCGGCCACAGCCGCTCACCAGAACACGCCAGCCGGCCCTGGGCCGCATAGCGCCGCCGTCAGGTCAGCCACGGCGGCTAGCGGCCGGCCACAGTGGGCTTCTGCCCCGGACGACGCCACCCGAGCCACCCCAGCGCGCCAGCTGCCCTCTGCGACAATGCGATCCTATCCGTAAGCCCGTCCTCTAGCTCGCGTCGCCGCCACGTCGCCCTGCAACACAGAATGGCGGTTCTCCGTCGTTCTTATCTCCGGCCGCCTCGGGACCGACCTAACTGCGCTATAAAATCGACCCCCGAGCACGTTCGAACCTCAGGCAGGCTCATGCCATCCCCTCGAAGCCCCCACAGCCAGCAGAAGGCGACGGGAGGCCTTCTTCCTCGCCTCCGATCGATTCGGCCACCGCCGCCCTCCGGTCCCAACCGTCGCGAGTATAGCCTCCTCCACCCTTCCAGCACCACCACCCGACTCCTCTTCGTCTTGCGGAGCCGCCCGGACCACCAGCTACGACGGAGCACCACCCTGGCCAGAACCCCCAAATTGGCCCGAAGCTATCTCCGCCGAGGAGCTCACCGCCGGCGACTCCCTCTGTCCCCACCTGCCTAGCGACCACCGGGAGGACCGCTCTGGACCCACGGATCCATCGCTGCCCTCCGGAGCCCGCGGGGAGCCGCCATTCGCCGGTGACGATCGCCGGAGTTCCGCCCCCGCTCGGACAGAGGAAGAGGAGGGAGAAGGGACTGGTCAAACCTGACCAGTGGGCCCCCTGGACCCACTATCAGCGACCCACACGCCAGTCCCCGCTGGAGTAAGTGAAGACGTAAACCTAGAATACGCCTTCGACGTGGTTAGTTTCGAAATGTTTTTCCTTTTTCCGATTTATTTTAAAAACAGAATTAAACCAAAACTTTGACTAGCTATATCTTTTAAAATAAAACTCCAAATGAGTTGATTATTTTTCCTACCTCTCTCAAATTTAGTCTAGTTTATTTTTAGATTTATTTGAAAACTTTAGAAGCAATTTTTTTGTACTGTTTTTAAAGTATGTGTTATTTGAATATTTTTGAAAATAGGAATTTGGAGGGGAGATTATAACTTTCAAAAGTTTTAGAGTGCACCTCACCCCTCCACAACTTGAAGGCAAGCATTCTGAACCCTGGCATAATATTGTCGTGTATTGTTTGATACGATTGCAACACCTCCCCTCTCGGAGTTTTTGTGATGATATGTTCAAACTCATGAGTGCATATTGATGATTCATGCTGTTGGAGTTTGATATGCTTGGGATAGTAGTCACCATCACAACCCTTTCATGCATACCGGAAGGAACCCGGGAAAGCCTCTGTCTTGGGTAGACACGAGCTTGTCTCCGGTCGTTGCCAAGATGATTGTGTCCGGTACGGCATAGTGAGACATGATGAGTGGTGATTGTGTCTGTTGGTTGAAAAGATATTTGTTATGATAATCGTGCAGGTAACACCTAAACCTCCTGAGTCGACCGTAGATCGAGTCTTGTTCCAGTAACCCCCTTACTTGTTTCGTACTACCACTTGTCCGTGCCGTAGGTAGGGTACGGTTCAGTAAGTTGTCAACCCCTTTCTAGCACACACCGTACAGAGAGGCCATGGTGGAAGATACCGGCTGCACCAGTAGGCATGCCACCTGCTCCGGGGGCATGGGTGTTTTGGTTATAGCTGAAGGGGGTAGCTTCCCCAGTTTGCGTGCGGTATAAATTTTGTGATCCCATGCTAATCAAAGTTGTAGCCTCCCCACTTAGAGTTTTGCTTAATGAGTGTCGTGGGTGATTCCAGACACCGATGAGTCAAGCTGGTGTGTGCGGTTGGGTGTGTTTTCAACTAAAAGACCGTAAGCAGAATAGTCCGGATTGACTAACGGAATCCGTTACTTGTGGGTAAAGAGTACACCCTCTGCAGAGATTAATCTATTCGAGTAGCCGTGTCCATGGTTAAGGTCTACAGTCTGGGTTGGGTCAAGTGTCGGTCTTAGTGTCTGTGACGCCCGGATAGTTAAGCTACAGTGAACATCCGCTAATGATGCCACGTCACCTCGGATTACTGTTGATAAACTCGCGCCAGTTCGAAACCCAGTTCAAACTTTAAAAATCAAGCAAACAATAAAAGTTTTCAAATTTTAAAACTAAAAATAAAAGAAACTACAAATAAAAAGAGACAAGAAAATATAAAAACAAAAAACAAAACTAACAAAGAACAAAAAAAGAAATAGAAGAACTCCCCCCCCCCCCCACTGGGCCACGGCCCAGCTGGCCTCTGGACCCACTAGGCCGGTCCAGTCGGCCCGGCCGCCGCCCGACCTAACCCTAGATGACCGAACCCCCCCACGCCCCTCGTTCCCCACTCCCCCACTCGTCCCACCCCCGCGCGTCTCCCTCGCCCCTCCCCGATCTAGATCGAGGGAGACGGCGCCTCGACCCCGCCGCCTCACCCCTGCGCCGGATGCAAGCCGGCGTCGGCGCCGCTCCTCCCGGACTCCTCGCCCCTCCTCTTCCTCGCGCGGCGCCCAGCTGAAGCCGCGGCCTCGCCTCGTCGTCGACCCGACGCCATTCGCCGTCACTGTCACCTCGCCCCCGTCGTCGATCTACCTCATCGGACCACCCCGAGCCCGCTGCCTGTCCCTACAGTATCGCTGTGAGCTCCGCCACCCCCCCTGTGCCTTCCCGACCTCGGATACGAGCTCCTGCATGTCCTTCCCACCACCCGTAACTCCGGCCACCGCCCGCATCGCCGCCTCGATGCCCCCTCCGCCTTCACCTGCTGTCGAGCTGCACCGGCTCCACCTAGCACTTCTGTGGCTCGGCCTCCTCTAACTGCCAAACGAGGCCGCCGTCACCTCAAGCCCGGCTCGCCATGGGCGACCTCCCTCCTCTACGTCCACTGCGCCGCTCCAGCCTCCCCGCGCGGCTGTGCCCTGCTCCAACGCCGTCCTCGTCCGGCCGTGCCACCACGCTGCGCCCGGCACCCGCGCCAGTCGGGCTCCCACGTCCATGCCCGCTAGCGCCCGCCGCCCAGCCCCGCTCTCGGCATCGATGCCACCGTCGCTCGGGTCCGCCCCGGCGGTGCCCAGCGCCCCTCGGGCACGCGCCCGCTCGGGCGCACGCCCCTACGCCAGTTAGCCCGCCCGCTAAGGCCTCTGGGCCATTGACATGTGGGGCCCCTCACCTAAACATTTTATTAAAAAAAGGAATAAAAAGAATAATTAAGAAAATGATTAAGTAATTAATTAAATTAATTAATCTTGATTAGATTAACCTAATCACTTTAATTAAATTAACTAATCCTGTTTAGTTAACTAAGTCAATGACTAGTGGGACCCACACGTCAGCGACCCAGTCAACACCTTTGTTGACTGCTGACGTCATGCTGACGTCAGGATGATGTCAGCATGCACTGTTCGGGATAATGTTAAATTAAATTAATTAAATAAATTCTAAAAATGATTTAAAACTTTAGAAAATCATATAAAATAATTCGTAACTCGTATGAAAATACTTTTTACATGAAAGTTGCTCAGAACGACGAGACGAATCCGGATATGCAGCCCGTTCATCCGCCACACATCCCTAGCATAGAAAACACGCAACTTTCCCCCTCTGGTTCATCTGTCCAAAAACGCGAAACACCGGGGATACTTTCCCGGATGTTTTCCCGCTTCGTCCGTATCACCTACTACCGCGATTGGGCACACCTAGCATCGTTACTTGTCTTGTCATGCATCGATATGCATCTGTTTGCATGGTATTCATTGTTTCTTCTCCCCTCTTCTCTCCAATAGACTACGAGACCGACGTTGCTGCTGCCCAGTTCGACTACGGAGTTGACGACCCCTCTCTCTTGCTAGAGCAACCAGGAAAGCCCCCCCCCCTTGATCACCAGATATCGCCTATTCTCCTCTATACTGCTTGCATTAGAGTAGTGTAGTATGTTACTGCTTTCCGTTAATCCTATTCTGATGCATAGCCTGACATTGTTGCTACATCTGTTGATACCTTACCTGCAATCCTAAATACTTAGTACAGGATGCTAGTTTATCATCATTGGCCCTACATTCTTGTCAGTCTGCCTTGCTATACTATTGGGCCGTGATCACTCGGGAGGTGATCACGGGTATATACTATACATACATACTATACAGATGGTGACTAAAGTCGGGTCAGCTCGTTGAGTACCCGCAAGTGATTCTGATGTGGGGGCTGAAAGGACAGGTGGCTCCATCCCGGTAGAGGTGGGCCTAGGTTCCCGACGGCCCCCGACTGTTACTTTGAGGCGGAGCGACAGGGCAGGTTGAGACCACCTAGGAGACAGGTGGGCCTGGCCCTGGTCGGCGTTCGCGGTTGCTTCATAATAACATGCTTAACGAGATCTGGGTATTTGATCTGAGTCTGTCCATTTGGTCTATACGCACTAACCATCTACGCGGGAGTAGTTATGGGTATCCCGGCGTCGTGGTATCAGCCGAAGCCTTCTTGACGTCAGCGACGGAGCGGCGCGCGCCGGATTGGACTGCGTTAACGCAACTTCCTTTGTAATGGAGGTTGCTAGGTCTGCTTCCGGCCACCCACGCAACGTGCAGGTGTGCAATGGGCGATGGGCCCAGACCCCTGCGCGCATAGGATTTAGACCGGCGGGCTGACCTCTCTGTTGTGCCTAGGTGGGGCTGCGACATGTTGATCTTCCGAGGCCGGGCATGACCCAGAAAAGTGTGTCCGGCCAAATGGGATTGAGCGTGTTGGGTTATGTGGTGCACCCCTGCAGGGAAGTTTATCTATTCGAATAGCCGTGTCCCTCGGTAAAAGGACGACCTGGAGTTGTACCTTGACCTTATGACAACTAGAACCGGATACTTAATAAAACGCACCCTTCCAAGTGCTAGATACAACCCGGTCATCGCTCTATAACAAGGCAACGAGGAGAGGATCGCCGGGTAGGTTTATGCTATGCGATGCTACTGGAGATGCTACATGGAGATGCTACTTGGAGGACTTCAATCTACTCTCTTCTACATGCTGCAAGACGGAGGCTGCCAGAAGCGTAGTGTCGTGGGAAACGAACACCTATGGGGCAGGGCCCCTTTCGGTCCGGCAAGGGAGCGGAGGAAGCACGAAGAGCAGATCGAGGCGAAGCACGCGAGGGATTTTACCCAGCTTCGGAGCTCTCTGGAGAGATAAAACTCCTACTGCTGCCTTGTGGTGGTATTATGTTTTTGCTCAAGAGCGTGAGCGTTCTGTGTTTTCGAAGGAGTCGAACCCCTTCTACGTTGCGCATGGGCCTCCTTTTATAGGCTAAAGGGGTCACCGACAGGTGGCAACACAGACAGGGGTATAAAAGTAAAAAGAGGGGTTGGTACAACCGCTATCTGCAGTGCCCCCTACCTAACTCTGACGGCAGGGGACAAAGGCATTTAATGCCTGTCCGGTCGCCCAAACAGTGCAGAGAAGCGACCGTTAGGGACGCCACCGCTTGCCATGATGGCCTTCTCGTCATCTCTAATTGCCACCTCGCACCGCTTGGCTGCACAGCTCCCCGCCACATGTGCCTGGAACAATCCTGTGGCGACACGTCGTCGGATGCGCTGGAGCATGGGCGCAGAGTGGTGGCTTCGCCGTGGCAAGCGCCTTGCCGCGGTCGTTGTCTTGCCGCACCCGAAAGCTTGTCGCTCACCGGGTCTTGCCGGGACGCGCAGCGCGTCGCGGCAAGTTTCTTTGCTGGCCCTCCCGGCAAGCTCCTCTTGCCGGGGCCTTGTCCTTCCCGGTAAGCTCCTCTTGCCGGGGCCTTGTCTTCTTAGTTAAAACACTTTGTTCTTGAATGGCACAAATATGAGCTGCGGAGGATCTTGGCGGATGCCCGGCAAGCCCTGCCACTGGGTGCTGTGACTGTCCGTGCACAAGTTCGGGATACTAAGGTACCCCTACTTTAGTACACCGACAGGAGCCCCCGGGCCTGGGCCACACACGGTGCCGAGCGCTGTTGGGCCAGGCCCAAAACAGGGCACGGGCACTCGCGGCCTGGGTCCATACCAAATCTAACTCCGTGTCCACCGCGCCCTCCCATAATGGCACGCGTCAAACACGGCATCGTGGGAGAGATCGTGGGCAATTCCTTAATCAAGAAAGGTGTAACGTTCGCCTCTCCTCTTTATAAGCAGGGGAAACAGGGGTCGTTCCCCCACCTTTGCCACTTGCGGTTCCTTCCTCAGAAAGCTCCGCCGCTCCCCTCCGCTTCCCAAGCCGAAAGAGAGCAGTGCTCCATCGTCGCCGCCGCCGTCGCCGCCGTCGCCAGCAACCTCCTCCACCGCTTCCGCCATGGCTCAAAAGACCGGGAAGAGCATGAAGTCGGCCGAGGTGCTGCGGCTTGAGGCGCTGCGCAAGGAATGAGCACTTTTCCCCCCCGAGCTCACCCCGAAGGCGCTGCGGGAGGAGTTCTATCTCTTCTGGTCAACGGAGACGCGGGCGCATCCGCGCACGCAGGTACTCTCCGCCGAAGCTTCTACTTCGAAAAAGTGTCCCAGAGGATACTATTTCTTCCCCCTGTTCTTCTATTGCGGGCTTTGCCCACCTTTTTCCGATTTCTTCTGTGACATCATGAATACCTACGGGTTTCATCTTCTTGACTTCAACCCCAACGCCGTTCTGACAATGGCGGTTTTCGCACACCTCTGCGAGAACTTCGTTGGAATCCACCCAAATGTCGCCCTCTTTCGCCATTACTTCATACCCCAGGCCGAGAAGGGAGAGCCCTTAGCTGGCGGGATTGCCTGGATCTCGAGGGTCGGCATGAAGGAGGTTTATCTGGAGGGCGAGCTCCGCAGCAAGTGGGATGAGTGGAGGGCAGAGTGGTGCTGGATTCTTGACGCGGATCCGCAGCCATTCACCAGCCTGCGTCAAGCCCGAGTGGTGCACAGCGGCGACTGGAGCGCCCTGGCGGCGGACGACGCCAGATTGAAGATTGCCACCACGCGGATTTTGCGGCTCAGGCTTGCCGGGCTTACTGTAGTGGCCGTTGGCGTGGACTTCCTTCGCCGCCGCATCGCCCCTCTGCAGGAGAGGAAGAGGCCCGCCTGGCTGTTCGGGGGCCCGGCAGATATCATGAGGCTGCGTCCAGGCCTCAATTTTAATTTCACAGTCTTGGAGTTGGATGGGATGCTCAAGGAGTTGTTCAAGCACGACTCCAATCATCCGGAGTGGTTCAGGTTGCCGCGAGGTGTCGTGCCGTTGTGCAATAACTCCCAGCTCGATCGCATCCGCGCAATGATGCCGGAGTGCGACTAGCATGGGATTATCCCAACGTGGCAGGAGCCTGCCGACGATGTCGTGCAGAACTTCTTCGACAACTTGGTGGAGGTGGCGAACCGTGCCGACGACCAGAAGCTCCTCACCCGCAACACCACTGACGACGAGATGCGGTACATCGCCACCAGGGTGGAAGAGGCGGCGGCGGCCGCCGCCGCGGGTGAGTTTGGTTTTACGCTGTAGGAAGCGGAGGCGGCCGAGGCGGCAAGCCTTGACGACCGGGAGGACCTTGGTGGGGAGGTCGTTGGCGAGGGGGAGCCCGAAGCCGAAACGAGCGAGCCTGCCGGGGGCGCAAGTGGCCAGCCATCTTCAAGCAACTTGCCGCAGATGGGGGCCTCGGTGCAGCCCCCAGCTCAACCGAGAAGGCGCGTCCGCAAGACTGGAGACACAGCAGGGCGGCGGGCGGGCCAACAGCTGTAGCACCGCGGGACACGCTCTACCGCGACAAGCACCATTGCCGCAGGAGCGTCTCATGCCGCGCCGGCAACTGGGGCGGGATCTTCTCGAGCCGCTACTCCTGATCCTGCCGCAGCTCCCGCCAAGCGTCCAAGGGAGCCTACTCCTCCACCTCATCGCGCAGAAAGGGTGCCGGACTTTGACCTCTCCGCACTGAGCTCCGACGAGGAGGAGGAAGAAGAGGAGGAGTATGACTTTCTTCTCGTTGTACTTATGTTTCTTTGATTCTTGCTAACTCTTGTCTTGTATCTGATCTGCTTCCCTCTGAACCTCGTTCCATTTCAGGACTGTGGCCAAGAGAGCGGCGAAGAGGGCCAAGGTCCCTGTGGTTGTCATCGAGGACACGTCCGAGACTACCTTGACGGACCCGGCACCCTCTCCTCGAAGCAGATCCCAGCACAGCCCCCAGCGTAAGTACTTGTTCACTTGCTGTTGTGGGGCGCGCATGGGTGCCTTTCCTTGTTGATATCTTGATTGTTGACTTGCTTGTGTAGGAGCAGAGCAGGCCCATCAGGAGCAACCAGAAGCCGCTCCAGAGGTGCAATCTACTTCAACTACGCCGCCGAGGGGCGATTCTCCGACAAGGGAGCGCTCCCCGGCAAGGGAGAGGTCCCCGGCAAGGGAGAGGTCCCCGGCAAGGGGTGGAACCAGTGAGCCTTCGGTGGTGGAGCCTATGGTCACAGAGCCCAGCACAGGTAACCCTCCTTGTCGGAAATTTTTCGTTGGTTTTTTCTTCTTTTGATATTCTTTTTTGGATATTTGCTTGACTTTTTCTCCCCATTTTCCTGCCTTCAGATCCTCCCTCCGTGGAGCCAATGGAGACCGAGGCCACCGGCGAGGAGAACTTGCGCGGCGATACTGGCGATGCCGCTGCTACTGAAGAGGGGGCCGGCGCTGATGACCCCGCCAACGAAGAGGCCGCCAAGGCTGCTGGCGCTGGAGCTGGCGAGGGATCCGGCGATCGTACTAACGACCCGGAAGCCGCAGGAGCGCTGGGTGCTACACCATATGCTGATCCCTCCGCCGCTGACGCAGCGCCAGGCCCCGAAGAGCCCCAGCCCGGCGCCTACTTGAAGGCCGGTGAAGGTATCTTCATCAGGGTCCCCTGGGCGTCGAGTTCCAGGGCGCCGGTCGAGGGAGATACTTTCGACGGAGAAGTACTCGCCTCCGCTGGGCTGGCAGTGGTTGACGCGCCAAGCAGCAGCAGTGGCGAATCAGAAGAGGAGCAGCTGCTCCGGAAGTTGGTGTCGCTCTACCGCGCCCGACAAGCGAAGCTAGAGTCCCGAGAAGCGCTTTTCGCGCAGGCGGGAATTGACATAGAGAAGCATGCGGAGGAGCTCCAGAGCCGCAACCAAGAGGCCCTTCGGTCCATCGCGGAGGAGAGGGCGCAGCTTGTTGAGGCGAAGAAGGCGTTCATCCTTGAGAAGGCTGAAGCCGAGGAGCAGCAGAGGCTTGCCGCTGAAGAGCTGTCCACCCGGGAAGGTGAACTGACACAGCGGAAAGTCAATCTGGACAGCTACAAGGAGGAGCTCGTCGCACGTGAGCAATCACTTGGTGGGGCACTCAAAGAAGCGAAGGACGCTGCCGCAGTTGCCGAGGCCGCCAAGAAGGAATAAGAGGTGAAGATGACGCAGCTGGAGGCTGATCTGAAAGGAAAAGACGAGGAGCTTGCCGCGCTCCAGCCTGAACGTGAGAAAGATGCTCTCGCTCATGGCGATCTGCAAGTCCAACTTGCCGACAAGGGAAAGGAACTGAACGCCGCCAAGGACTCAAACGCTGATCTGGAGTTGAAGCTGGCCACGCTGACGGAGACACTAGGCGGCGCCAAGAAGCGAGAGGAGGATTTGAAGAAAGAGATCAAGGCCAACGAGGAGTTGTTAACGAGGGCCGCTGAGACTCAAAACACCTTGAGGGCTACGGTGGAGCTCTGGACGGAAGGCCTCGTCAACATTGCCTCAGTCATCGACGAAGAGCTGGCGGAACTGGACTTGGTGGGCTTCGGGTACTCCTCCGACGAGAACCTCCAGCCCAGCGCCAAGCTTACTCTTTTCTTCAAGGGGGTGGCGACGGCTCTCCAGCAGCTCCGGGAAAGGATCCCAAAGAAGCTGGCTGATGAGTCGCACGCAATCTGCGCCAAGGTCTTGGAGAAGGTGTTGGTGAAGATACTCTTCCACAATCCGGGCCTCGACCTCACCCACGTTCTCAAGAAGCTGCCGGCGGGTGCTGATCTTGAGGAGCTCAAAGCCATTGTCGCACCCATTGTGGACAAGGTGAATGAAGTCAGGAGGATCGACGGCGAGCGCGTGGATTAGGCCACCCTTCTTCTCCCTTCCTCGTTGCTGTTATTTAAGTTATGAGAACAATTTAGTTAGGCCGCAACAAGTTACTTTTGTAATATAACTTTATTCTGGGCAATGCTTGCTATGTTATCTTCTTTACTTGATTCCTTTCTTTGTATGTTTTTACCCTACGCTTTTAGGGAACTTGCCAGCGCAGGCACACTTGCCGCGAGTGCTGAGTGCGGAACATCAGCAGCCTGCTGGCGGTGCCGGCCCCGGCAAGAAACCTTGCCGCAACTAGTTGTAGCACACTTAAGTTGTTGAGCAGACTCGAAACAAAGTAAGGCCGCAACTAGCTAAGAGGAGGTTCCCCGCGCATAGGTTTTCCATACAAAGCATGATCGTTCAAGGAAGATAACTTACAATTTTAAAAACTGATCATGCTCAGACTTTGGCGACTTAGCTTTTTCTTTTTGTCGTCTATGCCCCGGCAAGACCAAAACTTCTTTGCACGACGCCTAGTCCACACCATTATCTTCTTATCTTCTATCCCCCCCCCTAGTGAACTTGTGGGCGGGGGAACCTTCCTTTTGAGAAAAAGAAAGAAGAGAAAATAAAGATATGGAGCCTCAAGGCTCGTTATTGCTTACCGGGGGCAACTGCTGCACAAAGTGTCGGGTAATAAATGCATAAAAGAAAAATGCATAAAACTTGACAAGATGTGCGAGGCACGTGAGCTTTATTTATGCACGGGATCTGCGCCCGGCTTTGTACAAAGGGTTACATGCAACAGCGGCAAGGCTTGTACAAAAGGTGGTTGTCGGAACAGGTTACGGCAACCGCGCCTTATGGGTAAAACTTATGAAGATGCTCTATGTTCCAGGAATTGCTCACCGGAAAGCCATCTTCGGTTTCAAGGCGGACAGCGCCGGGCCTAGTGAGTCGCTTTACCCGATAAGGGCCTTCCCACTTCAGTGTCAACTGGTTGGAATTCTTGGCGGATTGAACGCGCCGAAGAACAAGGTCGCCTTCCTCGAAACTTCTGGCATTAACTTTGTGGCTATGGTAGCGGCGCAAAGCTTGCTGGTAGCGAGCAGCTCGTACAGCAGCCAGAAGACGATCTTCCTCAAGGAGCAGCGCGTCATCTTGCCGCAGCTGCTCTTGCTCAAGCTCATCATAAGCGAGCACTCGAGGTGATCCGTATATGAGTTCCGTGGGGAGAACTGCTTCTGCTCCATAGACTAGAGCAAAAGGTGTCTGGCCAGTGGCTCGATTTGGTGTCGTCCTGATCGACCAAAGAACCACTGGCAGCTCCTCGATCCAATTTCTTCCGCACCTGTGCAGCCTGTTGTCGTGGGAAACGAACACCTATGGGGCAGGGCCCCTTTCGGTCCGGCAAGGGAGCGGAGGGCGCACGAAGAGCAGATCGAGGCGAAGCACGCGAGGGATTTTACCCAGCTTCGGAGCTCTCCGGAGAGATAAAACTCCTATTGCTGCTTTGTGTTTCTATTCTTTTCTTGCTCGAGAACGTGGATGTGTTGTAGTTTCGAATGAGTCGAACCCATTCTACGTGCGCATGGGCCTCCTTTTTATAGTCTAAAGGGGTCACCGACAGGTGGCAGCATAGAGAGGGGGGTAAAAAAGTAAAAACGGGGGTTGGTACAACCGCTATCAACAGTGCCCCCTACCTAACTCTGACGGCAGGGGACAAGGGCATTTAATGCCCGTCCGGTCGCCCAAACAGTGCAAGAAACGACTGTTAGGAGCTCCACCGATTGCCACGATGGCCTTCTAGTCATCCTCACTTGCCACCTCGCACCGCTTGGCTGCACAGCTACCCGCCACGTGCACCAGGAGCGATCCTGTGGCGACACGTCGTCGGATGCGCTGGAGCGTGGGTGCAGAGTGGTGGCTTCGCCGCGGCAAGCGCCTTGCCGCGGTCGCTGTCTTGTCGCACCCGCAAGCTTGTCGCTCGCCGGGCCTTGCCGGGACGCGCGGTGCGTCGCGGCAAGTCTCTTAAAATGCCTTGGTTGGCCTTCCCGGCAAGCTCCTCTTGCCGGGGTCTTGTCCTTCCCGGCAAACTCCTCTTGGCGGGACTCTGTCTTCTCAGTTAAACACTTTGTTCTTGAATGGCAGTAATAGGAATAGCGAAGGATCTTGGTGGACGCCCGGCAAGCCTTGCCGCGGGGCGCTGCGACCGCCCGTGCACAAGTTTGGGATACTAAGGTGCCCCTACTTTAGTACACCGACAGGAGCCCCCAGGCCTGGGCCACACACGGTGCCGAGCTCTGTTGGGCCAGGCCCAAAACAGGGCACGGGCACACACGAGGCCTGGGTCCACACCAAATCTGACTCCGTATCTACCGCGCCCTCCCGTAACGGCACGCGTCAAACGCGGCGTCGTGGGAGAGATCATGGGCCATTCTTTAATCAGGAAAGGCATAACGTTCGCCTCCCTTGTTTATAAGCAGAGGAAACAGGGCCGTTCCCCCACCTTCGCCACTTGCAGTATCTTCCTCCGAAAGCTCCGCCGCTCCCCTCCGCTTTCCAAGCCGAAAGAGAGCAGCCCTCCGCCGCCCGTCGCCGCCGTCGCCCTCAACACCTCCGCGCTCCCCCGCCGCTTCCGCCATGGCTCCGAAGACCGGCAAGAGCTCAAAGTCGAGCACAAAGTCGGCCGAGGCATTGCGGCTTGAGGCGCTGCGCAAGGAGCGAGTGCTTTCCCCCCCCCCCCCGAGCTCACCCCGAAGGCGCTGCGGGAGGAGTTCTACCTCTTCTGGTCGACGGAGACGCGGGCGCATCCGCGTACGCCAGTGCTCTCCGCCGAAGCTTCCACTTCGAAGCGGTGCCCAAAAGGGTACTATTTCTTTCCGGTGTTCTTCTATTGTGGGCTCTGCCCACCTTTTTTTGATTTCTTCTGTGACATCATGAATACCTACGGGTTTCATCTACTTGATTTCACTCCCAACGCCGTTCTGACAATGGCGGTTTTCGCACACCTCTGCAAGAACTTCGTTGGCATCCACCCAAATGTTGCTCTTTTTTGCCACCATTTCACCCCCCGAGCCGAGAAAGGAGAGCCATTGGCTGGCGGAATCGCCTGGACCTCACGAATCGGCATGAAGGAGGTGTATCTGGGGGCGAGCTCCGCAGTAAGTGGGATGAGTGGAGGGCGGAGTGGTGCTGGATCGTTGATGCCAATCCGCAGCCATTCACCAACCTGCGCCAGACCCGGGTAATGCGCGGCGGCAACTGGAGCGCTCTGTCGCCGGACGACGCCAAGCTGAAGATTGCCACCACCCGAATCCTCCGGCTCAGGCTTGCCGGGCTCACAGCAGGGGCCGTTGGCGCGGATTTCCTTCACCGTCGCATCGCCCCTCTGCAGAAGAGGGGGAGGCCCGCCTGGCTGTTTGGCGGTCCGGCGGATATCATGAGGCTGCGTCCAGGCCTCAACTTCAACTTCACAGTTCTGGAGCTTGACGGGATGCTGAAGGAGCTGTTCAAGCATGACGCGAACCATCCAGAGTGGTTCAGGCTGCCGCAGGGCGTCATCCCATTGTGCACCAACTCCCAGCGCGATCGCATCTGCGCAATGATGCCAGAGTGCGACTCACACGGGATAAGCCCAACTTGGATGGAGCCCACCGACGACGTCGTGCGGCAATTGTTCGATGGCTTGACAGAGGTAGCAGTCAATGCCGACGAGGAGAGGCTCCTCACCCGCGACACCACCGACGACGAGATGCGGTACATCGCCACCAGGACCGAAGAGGCGGCGGCAGCCGCCGCCGCGGGCGAGTTTGGCTTCACGTTGGAGGAGGCAGAGGCGGCCGAGGCGGCAAGCCTTGCCGACCGGGAGGACCTTGCCGGAGGGGTCGTTGGCGAGGGGGAGCCCGAGGCCGAAGCGAGCGAGCCCGCCGAGGGCGTGAGCGGCCAGCCGTCTTCGAGCAGCTTGCCGCAGGTGGAGCCCCCACCGCAGCCCCAATTTCAACCAAGAAGGCGCCTCCGACGAACTGGAGATATAGCAGGGCGGCAGGCAGGCCAACAGCCGCAGCGCCGTGGGACACGCTCAACCGCGGCAAGTACCATTGCCGCGGGAGCATCTCAGGCCACGCCGGCAACTGAGGCGGGGTCTTCTCGGGCGGCCACGCCTGATCCTGCCGCAGCTCCCGGCAAACGTCCAAGGGAGCCTACTCCTCTGCCTCGCCGCGCAGAAAGGGTACCAGACTTCGACCTCTCTGCGCTGAGCTCCGACGAGGAGGAGGAAGAGGAGGAGGAGGAGTAAGGCTTTCTCCTCGTTGTACATGTATTTCTTCAATCTTTGTTGTTGCTTGTCTTGTATATGATTTGCTTCTCTCTGAATCCCTGTTCTATTTTAGGACTCTGGCCGAGAGAGCGGCGAAGAGGGCCAAGGTCCCCGTGGTGGTCATCGAGGACGATCCTGCTGTGATGGCAGAAGACACGTCCGAGACCACCTTGACGGACCCGATTCCTTCTCCTCGCAGCAGCCCCCAACACAACCCCCAGCGTAAGTGTTTGGTTCACTTCCTGTTGTGGGGCGTGCATGGGTGCTTCTTCTTTTGCTGACATCTTGATTGTTGATTTATTTGTGTAGGAGCAGAATAGGTCCATCAGGAGCAAGCAGAAATCGCCCCGGAGGTGCTGTCTGCTTCGACTACGCCGCCAAGGGGCGATTCCCCGACAAGGGAGCGTTCCCCGGCAAGGGAGAAGTCCCCGGCAAGGGAAAGATCCAATGAGCCCCCAGTGGTGGAGCCCATGGTCACGGAGCCCAGCACAGGTAACCCTCCTTGTCGGAAATCTTCCTTCGGGTTTTTCTTCTGATCTTCTTTCTTCTTTTTTGGATATTTGCTTGACTTTTCCTTCCTCTCCCTGTCCTCAGATCCCCCTCTTACAGACCCCATGGAGACTGAGGCCACCGGCAAGGAAGGCGCACGCGGCAATACTGAAAACACCGCCGCTGACGAGGAAGAGGCCGGCGCTAATGAACCCGCCGACGAAGAAGCCGCCAAGGCTGCTGGTGCAGGAGCTGGCGAGGGGTCCGGCAATCGTACTGGCGACCCTGAGGGTGCAGGAGCGCAAGGCGCTACACCGACTGCCGACCCCTCCGCCGCTGATGCAGCGCCGGGCTCCGAGGAGCCCCAGCCAGGCGCCTACTTGAAGGCCGGCGAGGGCGTATACATCAAGCTTCCCTGGGCGTCAACCTCCAGGGCGCCGGTTGAAGGAGAGGAGTTTGATGGGGAAGTACTCGCCTCTGCTGGGTTGGCAGTGGTTGATACACCAAGCAGCAGCAGCGGCGAGTCCGAGGAGGAGCAGTTGCTCCGAAAGTTGGTGTCACTCTACCGCGCCCGGCAAGCGAAGCTTGAGTCCCGGGAAGCGCTTGTCGCGCGGGCGGGAGTTGACATAGAGAGGCATGCGGAGGTGCTCAAGAGCCGCAACCAGGAGGCCCTCCAATCCATCGCAGAGGAGAGGGCGCAGCTTGTGGAAGCGAAGAAGGCGTTCATCCTTGAAAAGGCTGAAGCCGAGGAGCAGCAGAGGCTCGCTGCCGAGGAGCTGTCCAGGCGGGAGGATCTCGCTGCCCGGGAACAATCACTTGGCGGGGCGCTCAAGGAAGCGAAGGACGCTGCCGCAGCTGCCGAGGCCGCCAAGAAGGAATTGGAAATGAAGGTGGCACAGCTGGAAGCTGACATGAAAAAGAAGGATGTGGAGCTTGCCGCACTCCAGCGCGAACGGGAGAAGGATGCCCTCGCTCATGGCGATCTGCAAGTTTAGCTTGCCGACAAGATCAAGGAATTGAACGCCGCCAAGGACTCGAGCGCTGATATGGAGCTGAAGCTGGCCACCTTGACGGAGACACTGGACGCCGCCAAGAGGCGAGAGGATGACTTGAAGAAAAAGGTCAAGGGCAACGAGGAGCTGCTGATGAGGGCTGCCGAGACTCAGAACACCTTCAAGGCTACGGTGGAGCTCTGGACGGAGTGCCTCGTCAACATCGCTGCAGCCGTCAACGAGGAGCTGGCGGAACTGGACTTGGCGGGCTTCGGGTACTCCACTGACGAAAATCTCCAGCCCAGCGCCAAGCTTACTCTTTTCTTCAAGGGTCTGGTGACGGCCCTCCAGCAACTCCAGGAAAGGATCCCAAAGAAGCTGGCGGACGAGTCGCGCGCAATCTGCGCCAAGGTCTTGGAGAAGGTGTTGGTGAAGATATTCTTCCGCAATCCAGGCCTCGACCTCACCCGCGTCCTCAAGAGGCTGCCGGCGGGTGCTGATCTCGAAGAACTCAAACCCATTGTCGCACCCATCGTGGACAAGGTGAATGAGGTCAGGAGGGTTGACGGCGAGCGCGTGGATTAGGCCACCCTTCTTCTCCTTTCCTTGTCGCTGTTTATTTAAGTCATGAGAACAATTTAGTCAGTGCCGCAACAAGTTATTTTTGTAATATAACTTTATTCTGGGCAATGCTTGCTATGCTATCTCCTTTACATGATTCCCTTCTTTGTATGTTTTTACCCTACGCTTTTAGGGAACTTGCCGGCGCGGGCACGCTTGCCGCAAGTGCTGAGTGCGGAACATCAGCAGCCTGCTGACAGTGCCGGCTCCAGCAAGAAACATTGTCGCAACTAGTTGCAGCACACTCAAGTCGTTGAGCGGACTCGAAACAAAGTAAGGGCGCAACTAGCTACGAGGAGGTTCCTCCGCGAATAGGTTTTCCATACAAAGTACGGTCGTTCAAGGAAGATAACTTAAAATTTAAAAACTGATCATGCTCAAACTTTGGCAACTTAGCTTTTCTGTCGTCTGTGTCCCGGCAAGGCTAGACTCCTTTGAACGACGCCTGGTCCACACCTTTATCCTCTCCCCCCCTCCCCCCCCCCCCCCCCGTGAACTTGTGGGCGAAGGAACCTTCTTTTTTGGGAAAAAAGAAAGAAGAGAAAATAATGATATGGAGCCTTAAGGCTCGTTACTGCTTACCGGGGGTGAGTGCTGCACAAAGTGTCAGACAATACATGCTAAAAATAAAAAAGCATGAAATTTGACAACATGTGCTAAGCATATGAATTTTATTTATGCGCGGGATCTGCGCCCGGCTTTGTACAAAGGGTTACATGCAACAGCGGCAAGGCTTGTACAAAAGGTGGTTGTCGGAACAGCTGGTTCCGGCAACCGCGCCTTAGGGGGTAAAACTTACGAAGATGCTCTATGTTCCAAGAGTTTCTCACCGGAAAGCCATCTTCGGTCTCAAGGCGGACAGCGCCAGGCCTAGTGACTCGTTTCACCCGATAAGGGCCTTCCCACTTCGGCGTCAACTTGTTGGAATTCTTGGCGGATTTAACGCGCCGAAGAACAAGGTCACCTTCCTCGAAGCTTCTGGCATTAACTTTGCGGCTATGGTAGCGACGCAAAGCTTGCTGGTAGCGAGCAGCTCGTACAGCAGCCTAAAGACGATCTTCCTCGAGGAGCAGCGCGTCATCTTGCCGCAGCTGCTCTTGCTCAAGCTCATCATAAGCAAGCACTCGAGGCGATCCATATACGAGTTCCGTGGGGAGAACTGCTTCTGCTCCATAGACAAGAGCAAAAGGTGTCTGGCCAGTGGCTCGATTTGGCGTCGTCCTGATCGACCAAAGAACCACCGGCAGCTCCTCGATCCAATTTCTTCCGCACTTGCGCAGCCTGTCGAAAGTTCTGGTCTTGAGCCCCCGCAGCACTTCAGCGTTTGCCCTCTCCGCTTGACTGTTGCTTCTCGGGTGAGCAACAAAAGTGAAGCAGATCTTGGCGCCAAGATCTTGGACGTACTGCATGAAGGTGCGGCTCGTGAATTGTGTGCCATTGTCAGTGATGATCCTGTTAGGAACTCCGAAACGGCAAACAATTGACCTGAAGAACTTGACTGCTGACTGTGCTGTCACCTTCCTCACTGCTTCCACCTCCGGCCACTTCGTGAACTTGTCGATCGCTACGTACAAGTACTCGAAGCCCCCGACAGCTAGGGGAAAGGGGCCAAGGATATCGAGCCCCCAGACCGAAAATGGCCAGGATAAAGGGATTGTTTGGAGAGCTTGAGCTGGTTGATGTATCTGCTTGGAGTGGAACTGGCACGCTTCACACTTGGTTACTTGTGCAGTTGCATCCTGGAGGGCTGTTGGCCAGAAGAAACCTTGCCGTAAGGCTTTGCCGGCAAGTGCTCTTGCGCCAATGTGGTGACCACATATGCCTCCATGTATCTCCGCCAATAGCTCCTGTCCATCTTCCCGGGAAATGCACTTCAATTTCACTCCGTTGAATCTTCTTCTGTACAGTATGTCGTCGACAAACTGGTACATACTTGATTGTCGGGCTACTCTCTCCGCTTCTTCTTGATCTTCGGGAAGTTCTCCTGTTTGAAGGAAATGGACGATCTGTTGTGCCCATGCCGGAGCTTGTGGCTCAACGACAAGGACTAAAGGCGCAAATGCTGCTACGGGAACATCTGTTTCCACGGCAAGAACTTGTGATTCAGCCGGAGCGTGATGTTCCCCGGCAAGCGTGTCGGGACACAGCTTGTCGGAAGCGTCTGCTTCAACGAAACAAACCCTAGGGCTTGTCGAAGCAGACTGCTCCTCAGCACTCTTTGTGTTGATCTTGGGGACTTTCTTGACAGCGGCTTCGGGGAGCTCTGCCGGAAAGTAGTCGCCAGTAACTAACTTCCTCTTCTTGCTCTGTCCAGTTGACGGTGTTACAGATGGTTGAGTCAGCTTGAGCACAAAAATTCCTGGTTCCACAGGTAACTTGAGTGTGGCGCATTTTGACAGGCCGTCTGCAATGTCGTTCTGAGCTCTGGGAACGTGTTCCATCTGCAGGCCATCAAAATGTTCTTCTAGCTTCCTCACTTCATCAATGTATGGTTCCATCAACGGACTTTGATAATCTTTGTTTACTTGACGGACGACAAGCTGCGAGTCACCCCTGACAATGAGCTTCTTGATCCCAAGGTCCGCGGCGATCCTGAGTCCGGCAAGCAAGCCTTCATACTCTGCAGTATTGTTTATTGCTTGTTCCTTGGGAAAGTGCATCTGGATCACGTACTTGAGGTGATCTCCGGTGGGTGCGACAAGTAGTACGCCCGCACCGGCGCCTTGCAGCGAGAAGGCACCATCAAAGTACATGATCCATTCTTTGCTTGCTTCCTTGACGGGGATGCTCGTCTCCAGAGTTTCTTCATCAGGTGTTGGCGTCCATTCTGCTATGAATTCTGCCAATGCTCGGCTGTGGATAGTTGAGGTACTCTCAAACTTGAGGCCAAAGCTTGACAATTCAAGTGCCCACTCAACAATCCTGCCTGTTGCTTCTGGATTTTGCAGTATCCTCTTCAACGGAAAGCGAGTGACAATTGTGATCTCATGTGCTTGAAAGTAATGGCGCAGCTTCCTCGAGGCCATGGGAAGGCCGAAAAGCAATTTCTGCACACCAGAGTACCTTGATCTAGCCCCCTGCAGAAGGGAACTGACAAAGGAAACTGGGCGCTGCACCATCTTCCTCTGTTTCTCTTCCTGTGGCCGCACAGATTCATCCTTGTCGGGACCAGAGCTTGTCGGGGGAGCCCCCTGCTTGTCGCTGGACTCGCTTGCCGTGGTCGCTGGCTCATCATCCGCCTCCCTCTCCGCTACTAACGCAGCACTAACCACTTGATTGGTTGCCGCCAGATACAGCAGCAACTTCTCTTGTGGCCTAGGTGCGACAAGTATTGGAGTGGAGGACAGGTATCTCTTCAAGTCCTGCAGCGCAGCCTCCGCTTCTGGAGTCCATTTCATTGGACCTGCCTTTTTCAAAATTTTGAAAAACGGCAGGGCGCACTCAGCAGACTTAGAGATGAACCTACTAAGAGCAGCAACGCAGCCGGCAAGCCTTCGTACGTCCTTGACTCGCTTCGGTGCTTCGATCTGCTCGATGGCCTTGATCTTGTCGGGATTGGCTTCAATCCCCCTCTGGGACACAAAGAACCCGAGAAGCTTGCCGGAAGGAACTCCAAACACGCACTTCTCGGGGTTCAACTTGAGATTGATCTTGCGCAGATTTGCAAAAGTCTCGTCCAAATCTTGGATCAGAGTTTCTTTGTCCTTGCTCTTGACTACTATGTCATCCATGTAAGCTTCTACATTTCTGTGCAGCTGTGGTTCAAAAGCATGACTGACTACTCTTGCAAATGTCGAACTAGCATTCTTCAGTCCGAAAGGCATCCGTACAAAGCAGTACGTGCCACATGGAGTAATGAATGGGGTTTTTTCTTCATCCTCTTCTACCATGAAGATCTGATGATATCCTGAGTATGCATCAAGGAATGAAAGCAGATCACATCCTGCCGTGGAGTCGACAATCTGGTCAATGCGCGGCAAGGGAAATGGATCCTTGGGACAAGCTTTATTAACATCAGTGAAGTCAATACAAAGCCTCGACTTCCCGTTCGCTTTGCGCATGACTACTGGATTGGCTAACCACGTTGGATGGAGTACTCCTCGGACTAGGCCTGCTGCTTCCAATTTCTTGATCTCTTCAGCAATGAACTCTTGTCGCTCCACTGCTTGCTTCCTAACTCTCTGCTTGACGGGCCGCACGTGAGGGCAGACGGCAAGGTGGTGCTCAATTACTTTCCTGGGAACACCGGGGATGTCAGATGGTGGCCATGCAAACACATCGACATTCGCCCGCAGGAAAGCAACGAGCGTGCTTTCCTATTTAGGGTCAAGCGTGGCGCTGATGGTGAAGGTACCACCAGTGCCGTCCTCCTTGGCGGCCACTTTCTTGGTCTCTGGTGAAGCTGTCTTTGCCTTCTTGCACTTGCCGGTGGAGCTCGATGGTGCGTCCTCGACGGTAGCGCAACACTCCGAAGAGGTGCGCTTGCCGGAGTGGGCATCAGAGCTACTCTTGCTGGACTTGGTCTTCTTCTTCCCCCCGAGAGCTTCAGCGGGAAGTGGTTTGCGTTCTGCTGCGGCTACTGCTTCCCGGTAGATCTTGTCGGTACAGATAAGTGCATCTTTCTTGTCTCCATGGACAGAAATGACACTTATCGGACCGGGCATCTTGAGCACGTTGTAGGCATAGTGAGAGGCTCCCATGAACTTGGCAAGCGCTGGACGGCCAAGTATCCCATTGTAGGGCAATGGGAAATCAGCAACGTCAAATGTGACTCTCTCTATCCTGAAATTCAGCTTGCTGCCAAACGTTACTGGCAGTGTGATCTTCCCCTTCGGCTTGCTCCTTCCCGGGTTGATTCCTTGAAAGGTGCCGGTCTCTTCGAGCTCGCTGTCGGGGATCTGGAGCTTCTTGAGCACCGCGGAAGAGATCAGATTCAGGCCGGCCCCGCCGTCAACCAGCATCTTCATGACCTTGAGGTTGCGGATTGTTGGCGAAACCAACATCGGCAAGCACCCGACCACAGTTATGCGATCAGGGTGATCCTCAACGTCGAAGATGATGGGCGTGCTGGACCACTTCAGGGGCTTGCGCGACTCAACGGACGGTTCTGCTGCATTTACCTCTCGCACCCACTGTTTGAGTTGGCGGTGCGAGTTATGCAGAGAAGCACCGCCGTCGACGCACAAAACCTCCGTTGCCTTCTGAAACTCCTGTTCATCGGCCTCATCCTCATCCATCTCTTCATCTTCGTCCTCATCTTCGTCCTTGTTGCGGCCGCGGGGAGGCCTGTCTCCTTGCCGCTGCTTGGCCTTGCCGCGGCGTCCTCCCCGGGCGGGACGCTTCTTGCCAGATCCTCCGCCACCTTCCTAGGCCTTCTCCTTGTCGCAGCGCTCGTATTCAGCTTTCTTCAGCTCTACGAGCTGCTCAACCTTCTTGCAGGCCTGGAGGTCATGGACCTTGGTGCGGTGGATCTTGCAGTACTGCTTGCCGGAGCCGTCGTGCTTGTCGGCGGCCACCACAGCCTCGCCGGAATCAACAACTTTGGCCTTCTCAGCGCCACCTCCGTTGCCGGACTGCTCGACGACTAGTACATCCTTAGCTTTTCTCTTTCTGTTATTCCGCCTCCGCTTCTTCTTTGCCGGGGCGGCATCCTCACTGTCAGATCCTTCTGCTCCTGCGTTCTCTCCGGGGAGTTTCCTCCCCTCCTCAGCACGTGCACACTTGTCGGCCAGAGCATATAGCTCGCTGACATCTCTGATTTTGCACATTGCCATCTCCTCCCTCATCCTGCGGTTACGCACGTTCTGATGGAACGCGCTGATAACCGCGGCAGGGTGGACATCTGGGATGTTGCGCTGCACCTGGCTAAATCTCTGTATGTACTTGCGCAGGGGTTCTCCTTCCTTCTGGGCGAGCAGATGAAGGTCGCTCTCTTGGCCATGGGGCTTGTGGCTGCCTGTGAAGGCGCCGACAAACTGATGGCATAGGTCCGCCCACGAAGAGATGGAGTTGTCCGGCAAGTGCATGAGCCAAGATCTGACATTGGGCTTGAGCACCAGCGGGAAGTAGTTGGCGAGGATCTTCTCGTCGCGTCCCCCGGCAGCCTGCACTGCGATGGTGTAGACGTCGAGGAACTCCGACGGATGTATCCTGCCATCGTACTTCTCGGGCACGTCTGGCTTGAAGTTCTTGGTACTGGGCCACTGGACCTGCCGCAGCTCACGGGTGAACGCAGGGCAACCTACCGCGTATGGCAAGTCGCCTGGTTCCCCTGGCGCATGCATATCAACAGTGGGCCCAGCGCGCTGGTCTGACTGACGTCGCGCTTCTCTTTGGCGCTCGATGCGAGTACGAGCGTCTTCGTGTCGTCGTTCTTGGAGAACATGGCGTTGATCGCGGCAAGCTCGCGGGTCCGACGACGCGGTGGAGTCGGTGTCGAGGTTAGCCCGACGAGTCGGCGATCTTGGCCTTCGGGGCGGGGAGTGCACGGTGGTGGCACCCCCGGCAGTCTTGTCGGCGTCGGCTCGCGCCTGGGCGTCTTGCCAGGGCTTCGATGTGCTCGGTTGCCAGGGCTTGTCGCCGTTGGCGAAGCCGATGAGGCTCTGAATAGTGGCCCTCCAGTCGTCGATCTTGTCTGGCACTGGAGGGTAATCTAGAAGCAGTTGGGCTCGGGCTAGCGCTTCCTCTGGAGTCTTGGGTGGCGGTGGCGAGCGACGTGAGGTGCGGGATATGCTCAAACTTCTAACAGTGTTAGAAGGAGCAACATCTCGTCCAGGCGACCGCACTGCCCTCGTGCTAGCGTGTTGACGTGTATGTTGGCCTTGAGCGTCCCGCGACCCACCAGCTTGGCCTTGTTCCAACGCGAGTATGGTGCTAGGAGCACCGTTGCGTTGTCGATCCTGCACCTCCTGGGAGGGGTGCGGTGGATGTACAGACGCCGAAGCTTGCGGGGCCTTGTCCTTGGACCTGGTGACGACATGAGTGCCCCCATCGGAGCCCGCTCCCCCGCCGGCGTCCACCCCACCGCCCGTTTGCTCCGGCGGCGGTAGGATAGTCGTAGACGAAGCGGCCACCTCCGAAGCCTTCTTCTTCGGTGGCATGTCGATCAAGATGTTGATGTAGCGCGCGCAGACGCCGGATCAGGTTCGCACAACCTCGACGCTCCCCTACCTGGCGCGCCAAGGATGTCGTGGGAAATGAACACCTATGGGGCAGGGCCCCTTTAGGTCCGGCAAGGGAGCGGAGGGCGCACGAAGAGCAGATCGAGGCGAAGCACGCGAGGGATTTTACCCAGCTTCGGAGCTCTCCGGAGAGATAAAACTCCTACTACTGCTTTGTGTTTCTATTCTGTTCTTCCTCGAGAACGTGGATGTGTTGTAGTTTCGAATGAGTCGAACCCCTTCTACGTGCGCATGGGCCTCCTTTTTATAGTCTAAAGGGGTCACCGACAGGTGGCAGCGTAGAGAGGGGGGTAAAAAAGTAAAAACGGGGGTTGGTACAACCGCTATAAATAGTGCCCCCTACCTAACTCTGACGGCAGGGGACAAGGGCATTTAATGCCCTTCCGATCGCCCAAACAGTGCAAGAAACGACCGTTAGGGGCGCCACCGATCGCCACGATGGCCTTCTAGTCATCTTCACTTGCCACCTCGCACCGCTTGGCTGCACAGCTACCCGCCACGTGCACCAGGAGCGATCCTGTGGCGACACGTCGTCGGATGCGCTGGAGCATGGGCGCAGAGTGGTGGCTTCGCCACGGCAAGCGCCTTGCCGCGGTCGCTGTCTTGTCGCACCCGCAAGCTTGTCGCTCGCCGGGCCTTGCCGGGACGCACGGTGCGTCGCGGCAAGTCCCTTAAAATGCCTTGGTTGGCCTTCCCGGCAAGCTCCTCTTGCCAGGGTCTTGTCCTTCCCGGCAAACTCCTCTTGCCGGGACTCTGTCTTCTCAATTAAACACTTTGTTCTTGAATGGCAGTAATAGGAATAGCGAAGGATCTTGGCGGACGCCCGGCAAGCCTTGCCGCGGGGCGCTGCGACCGCCCATGCACAAGTTCGGGATACTAAGGTACCCCTACTTTAGTATACCGACACCTGTCGAAAGTTCTGGTCTTGAGCCCGCGCAGCACTTCAGCATTCGCCCTCTCCGCTTGACCGTTGCTTCTCGGGTGAGTAACAGAAGCGAAGCAGATCTTGCCGCCAAGATCTTGGACGTACTGCATGAAGGTGCGGCTCGTGAATTGTGTGCCGTTGTCGGTTATGATCCTGTTAGGGACTCCAAAGCGGCAAACAATTGACTTGAAGAACTTGACTGCTGACTGTGCTGTCACCTTCCTCACTGCTTCCACCTCCGGCCACTTCGTGAACTTGTCGATCGCCACATACAAGTACTCGAAGCCCCCGACAGCTCGGGGAAAGGGGCCGAGGATGTCGAGCCCCCAGACCGAAAATGGCCAGGACAAAGGGATTGTTTGGAGAGCTTGAGCTGGTTGATGTATCTGCTTGGAGTGGAACTGGCACGCTTCACACTTGGTTACTTGTGCAGTTGCATCCTGGAGTGCTGTTGGCCAGAAGAAACCTTGCCGAAAAGCCTTGCCGGCAAGTGCTCTTGCGCCAATGTGGTGACCACATATGCCTCCATGTATCTCCGCCAACAGCTCTTGTCCTTCTTCTCGGGAAATGCACTTCAATTTCACTCCGCTGAATCTTCTTCTGTACAGTATGTCCTCGACAAACTGGTACATACTTGATTGCCGGGCTACTCTCTCGGCTTCTTCTTGCTCTTCGGGAAGTTCTCCTGTTTGAAGGAAACGGACAATCAGCTGTGCCCATGCCGGAGCTTGTGGCTCGACGACAAGGACTAAAGGCGCAAATGCTGCTGTGGGAACATCTGCTTCCACGGCAAGAATCTGCGATTCAGCCGGAGCTTGATATTCCCCGGCAAGTTTGCCGGAGCAAAACTTGTCGGGAGCGTCTGCTTCAACGAAACAAACTCTAGGGCTTGTCGGAGCAGACTGCTCCTCAGCATTCTTTGTGTTGATCTTGGGGACCTTCTTGACGGCGGCTTCGGGGAGCTCAGCCGGAAAGTAGTCACCAGAAACCAACTTCCTCTTCTTGCTCTGTCCAGTTGATGGTGTTACAGATGGCTGAGTCAGCTTGAGCACAAAGATCCCTGGTTCCACAGGCAACTTGAGTGCAGCACATTTGGATAGGCCGTCGGCAACATCGTTCTGGGCTCTTGGAATATGTTCCATCTGCAGCCCTTCAAAATGCTCTTCAACTTCCTCACTTCATCAATGTAGGCTTCCATCAACGGACTCTGATAATCTTTGTTAACTTGGCGGACGACAAGCTGCGAGTCACCCCTGACAATAAGCTTCTTGATCCCAAGATCTGTCGCGATCCTGAGTCCGGCAAGCAAGCCTTCATCTGGACCACGTACTTGAGGTGTTCTCCGGTGGGTGCGACAAGTAGTACGCCCGCACCGGCGCCTTGCAATGAGAAGGCACCATCAAAGTACATGACCCATTCCTTGTTTGCTTCCTTGATGGGGATGCTCGTCTCCGGAGTTTCTTCATCAGGTGTTGGTGTCCATTCTGCTATGAATTCTGCCAATGCTCGGCTCTGGATAGTTGAGGTACTCTCGAACATGAGGCCAAAGCTTGACAATTCCAGTGCCCACTCGACAATCCTGCCTTTTGCTTCTGGATTCTGCAATATCCTCTTCAACGGAAAGCGAGTGACAACTGTGATCTCATGTGCTTGAAAGTAATGGCGCAGCTTCCTCGAGGCCATCAGAAGGCCTTAAAGCAATTTCTGCACACCAGAGCATCTTGACCTAGCCGCCTGCAGAAGGGAACTGACAAAATAAACTGGGCGCTGCACCATCTTCTTCTGTTTCTCTTCCTATGGCTACACAGATTTATCCTTGTCGGGACCAGAACTTGTCGGGGAAGCCCCCTGCTTGTCGCTGGATGTACTTGCCACGGCCGCTGGCTCATCATCTGCCTTCCTTTCCGCTACTAACGCAACACTAACCACTTGATTGGTTGCCGCTAGTTATAACAGCAACTTCTCTTGTGGCTTAGGTGCGACAAGTATTGGAGTGGAGGACAGATATATTTTCAAGTCCTATAGCGCAGCCTCCGCTTCCGGAGTCCATTTCATTGGACCTGCCTTTTTCAAAATTTTGAAAAATGGCAGGGCGCACTCAGCAGACTTAGAAATGAACCTACTGAGAGCAGCAACGCAGTCGGCAAGCCTTCGCACATCCTTGACGCGCTTCGGTGCTTCGATCTGCTCAATGGCCTTGATCTTGTCGGGATTGGCTTCGATCCCCCGCTGAGACACAAAGAACCCGAGAAGCTTGCCGGAGGGAACTCCAAACACGCACTTCTCGGGGTTCAACTTGAGGTTGATCTTGCGAAGGTTTGCAAATGTTGCTCTGTCTTTGCTCTTAACCACTATGTCATCCATGTAAGCTTCTACATTTCTGTGCAACTGTGGCTCAAAAGCATGACTGACTACCCTTGCAAATGTTGAACCAGCATTCTTTAGTCCGAAAGGCATCCGTACAAAGCAGTACGTGCCACATGGAGTAATGAATGCGGTTTTCTCTTCATCCTCTTCTGCCATGAAGATCTGGTGATACCCTGAGTATGCATCAAGAAATGAAAGCAAATCACATCCTGCCGTGGAGTCGACAATCTGGTCAATGCGCGGCAAGGGAAATGGATCTTTGGGACAAGCTTTATTAACATCAATCAAGTCAATACAAAGCCTCCACTTCCCATTCGCCTTACGCATGACTACATGATTGGCCAACCACGTAGGATGGAGCACTCCTATGACAAGGCCTGCTGCTTCCAACTTCTTGATCTCTTCTGCAATGAATTCTTGACGCTCCACTGCTTGTTTCCTAACTCTCTTCTTGACGGGCCGCGCATGAGGGCAGACGGCAAGGTGGTGCTCAATTACTTTCCTGGGAACACCGGGGATGTCAGATGGTTGCCATGCAAACACATCGACATTCGCCCGCAGGAAAGCAACGAGCGCGCTTTCCTATTTAGGGTCAAGCGTGGCACTGATGGTGAAGGTACCACCAGTGCCATCCTCCTTGGCGGCCACTTTCTTGGTCTCTGGTGGAGCTGTCTTTGCCTTCTTGCACTTGTCGGTGGAGCTCGATGGCGCGTCCTCGATGGTAGCGCAGCACTCCAAAGAGGTGCGCTTGCCGGAGTGGGCATCAGAGCTGCTCTTGCCGGACTTGGTCTTCGTCTTCCCCTCGGGAGCTTCAGCGGCAAGTATCTTGCGATCTGCTACAGCTGCTGCTTCCTGGTGGATCTTGTCGGTGCAGATAAGGTCATCTTTCTTGTCGCCATGGACAGAAATGACACTTATCGGACCGGGCATCTTGAGCACGTTGTAGGCGTAGTGAGAGGCTGCCATGAACTTGGCGAGCGCTGGACGGCCAAGTATCCCATTGTATGGCAATGGGAAATCAGCAACATCAAAGGTGACCTTCTCTGTCCTGAAGTTCAGCTCGCTACCAAATGTCACTGGCAGTGTGATCTTCCCCTTCGGCTTGCTCCTTCCCGGATTGATTCCTTGAAAGGTACCAGTTTCTTCAAGCTCGCTGTCGGGGATCTGGAGCTTCTTGAGCACCGCGGAGGAGATCCGATTCAAGCCGGCCCCGCCGTCAACCAGCACCAGTTGGTATCAGAGCCGACTGCCTGTAGGAATCCCCCTTCCACACTCCTTGGCCGAAGTCAAGTCTAGACATTGCAAAAACTTTTACTAACATGGCTGTGTGCCTTACGGGCCCACGTCGCCATTGGGTGGTACTAGGATCTTTTACTCCTCGACCTTTACTCTGGGACTCTGATCTCTCCTCTATTCGGGTTAAATGAATTTTACTAAATCTAACATTAGGATCTCGTTATCACTTTCACCCGGAGAGCCCCTTATTACTGATGATCGTCTGCTGCACCAGAAGACCTTGAAGATACTCTCTGCTGTTAACCCGAGAACTTGTGTTCATCGCGTTTGCAATCCCCCTTCCACCGCAAATCCGTATGGATAACTACTTACACTTGCCATTCATATGATCATTCCCCATTGATCTTGTTATTACAAGATACCCCGAAGTTTTCTCTATTGTTCCGAGAATACTTTGTGCCTACTGCCTAGCAGTTCTTTGCCACATGAATACCCCTTCAAATAAATCCTCGCACTTGTCGAGTATCCGCTCATCCCCAGTTGTTCATGTGTTTCACAAAAGTCTTTGAAATACTATTCAATCCTCCGAAAATCCTTAGCAGCTTTATTGCTCTGCAAATACTTGTCTACTTGCATTATGGATGCTTCCCATATATCTGGCAATATTCACTAGTATCTTTTGACACCATCATTTTGATCCTATTGATTCAACATGTGTGCGAATGCACACAATCATCTATCAACCCTTCTAAATTATCTTTCCGGCTCAGACATCATTTTGGACATGAGCTGGTTCTCGACCAAACTATCTGTCATCGATTGTGCCTCTGGTATATTCAATTGATCCATCCATGATCAGAACGTCTGCTTCTGATCCTTTGTTTTGGAAATCATAATTCCTTTGCATTTATGCTTTGAATTATTCAGATGATTCCATAACCTGTTGCATTTGCATTCCTTCCTCTTCTGGTTGAGTACCAATACTCACATCAGATCCTTTGTGGACCATCAAGTCCTTTGTCGGATTGATATCCGACAGTGTCCTTCACATTTGATCACTTTGTGAGTTCTTCCCCGGATACATAATGCCCTTGTTAAGTTGTATCCTCTGCTTGGCCAACCATGCTCTGCTTTCGGGCTTGTCTTATTTACTCTCGAAACTGGTGGTATATGTTTCTAAGTAGCCCCTATGGGTTGAACATATGCCTTCTCTAAACCGTGTGAACTCGAAAGTTTTCACGAGTCATACTCTTCTGGTGCTTCGCCAGAAATTTTCTTTTCAACACTGCAACTTCATCGAACGCGAGAAGTGAATGAAAGGTTATGCTTTGGAGAAGTGGTAGTCAACCTGGAACTTTGTGTTCATGCCCATGGACCCGAGGTGGAACTTATCATGGAAGCTTCTCGTAGTAATAATAATCCCCTTGTTATAACTTCTTCTCTTATCTATGCTTGGTCTTTTGCAACCGTGGTTTCGACCATATTGTTCTTCTTTGATCCCATTTCTTGGACAAGTTTAAGGGCTTGCCTTCTGCAAATGATTTCACTTGTCCAACCTCTAACCCGCTCCACCCTTGAGTATACCCTCTGGTACCGCGAGAATATCATGGAACTACATAACTTCTTATGGGTTCTTCATCAACTGTTATTTCTCACCGATTCCAATTTTCCTGGGTACTGGGTTGTCGTCAACCAATAACACTGATAAGTGAATCAATTCCGCACTTCGATTCAATAACCCTAAGTATTCTTCATTGCTTCTGAGTTTATTAATCCTTCAAGTCATTGCTAGCCTGATCGGCTATATCATTATCGTGCAAACTTTTAACTGTGCTACCTGGTCCTTCTTCTCGGAGCACAATTTTCGATGATGAGCTAATCTTACGTTGATCTTCCTTGTCTTACCGTTTCACCTCGAACAACAAACTTGACCCGAGTTTGTGTCGTATCTGTGGCTCCAATAATCCTTTGTTGCATCAGTCCTTTTGCTTGATGCAGTCGCTGTTCAATTGCTTCTTTGTGGATCCTCTTGACAACAAATTGTCGTGATCATCATCAACATTCTAAGGTCTTCCAAGATATCTATCGAATTCTTGATGAGAAATAGCATCCTTTGCCCTCGATGAATTGGGTTATCATCCACAACATTATTGCATTCCCTCCAACACAAAACTTGTTCTTGTTTTGTGTTGTACCTTGAGTTCCTTACTATCCAACTTATGTTATGATCTACCACCGAGTACTGCCATCTTTGATGTCAAGAATGTTGTGAGGATTGCTCCACCTCTTAAGAAATTCTTCCTATAATGATACTTCTCACCATCACCATTCTTTCTTGGTCCTCGTGTTGATTCCAACTGGGGTAACCACAAGTGAATGGTGTTGTTTGGATTCTGCACTTCTAGCAATCCTATTGCTTTGAAGTTACTGATCGATAATTCATTCTTAGCCTATCGGTTGCTGAACCACCATTCTAACGTTGATCATGCTACTATAAGCCCACATTTCGGTTGCAACTTTCAACTGATGTTTAATTGGGTATGTTTTCCATGAGCATACCTCGTTATATCATTTGATCCGCAAATGTTATCTCCTTGTTCACACAATATGGAAATCCATCATTTGGAGAACTCGAAGAATTGTCGCCGAGTCAATCAGCCACCTCCTCACCTCTCCTTGATTTAATGATGAACTCTTGTTTCGGGAATTGCTTCCATAGTCCAATTCCCGAGAACCTTACAATGTCATCTCAACAATTTGTGTTTCACCTTTCTTCTTAGGCATCCTGAGTCTGAGGTATCCTGACACCAATCAGATCTGAATCTCGGTCAAATACGATGGTTGGAACGTAATTCCAAGAGTTACAACAATGGTCTTTATGTGACCCGGTAAGGTGATGTCATGCCTAGCACACCTGACCGGAGGACCTAGTGCTATAGTTTCCTTATTGACAAGGTTAACTTTTTTTTCTGTGAGGAAATTGAATGCCTTGTTTAATAAGTTTATCCTGATGGATCCTTTGTGTATCCAAGGTCCGATCTTACTTGAAGACCTTGTGAATGCTATCTCGAAGCATGTCTATGGTACTCTGATTTTCAACAAGAACATTTGAAGACCAATGCTAAATGTTTCTTGCTCAATTATCCAAACACCATTGTATGGGTAATGTCATGAAAATTCTCTCCCGTACCTAAGGAGTTTTCTATAGTATATCCTGTCATGGACATCATACTCTGCTTGTCCTTGGGAAGGATATACCCTTGAAATATGTGTTTAAACACATTATCCTTTCCGTTATCTTGTTCAAACTTTCTTATAATCTACTTAACTGAGCAGTGGTAATTCCCTGCTTAGGTAAGCACCATATGGTACAACTCTGCCAGTAAGACCCTGTTACTATTGTTGGTGACATTTCGGTAACCACCGATGGACGAGAACTTTGCCTATTGGTCCGCCTTGTTCAACAAGCAGGAAAATGGTTCTCTTTGTCCCTCACCCTTGGTATCGATGTTGTTGCCGACATAACTGACAGACTACCCTCTGACACGCCTTGCTATCATGGCCATGCAAGATGTCGGCCCCTTTTCTACTTTCAACCACATGGTGGGCCCATAACCCACAGTTCCACAGGATCGAAACCTGATTCTCCTGTACACCCCTGTTCCCAAAATTATTCCTCCCGCGGGGACTCGTACATAATTCACAAGCCACTTTCCGGGAGATCATCAATTCTGTTATCACACACCATACTTATTCTCGTTGCCCTGAAACCCCTCTCACCTTCTGACGAGGCATTGAATGATTGCCTGGCTGCTTGAAACGTCTTATGGCACCTCCTTACTTTGCTCTCGATACTTTCTTAAGCTTCAATTCGAGAGTTACTTTTCGCCACCTTCCCTAATGTTATCTACCGGATAAGCAACCGTGCAGAGTTCCGATCTTTCGAGTTACCCATTATCACTTTACATAAGTACGATGGGGTTCCCGAAGAAAGGATGCCGACTTCATCATCATGACCTGAAGCAGAGAAACGAAGACATCAACTTAATGGATTGACATCTTCAAGAAGAGCAACCAAGACTGGGAGCACTCGCTAGAATTTCGTAGCCAGAACTTTCCCCCTTGTTCCACCTCTTAAATCTCGGGACGAGATTTCTTGTAGTGGAGGAGAATTGTGACGCCCGGATAGTTAAGCTACAGTGAACATCCGCTAATGATGCCACGTCACCTCAGATTACTGTTGATAAACTCGCGCCAGTTCGAAACCCAGTTCAAACTTTAAAAATCAAGCAAACAATAAAAGTTTTCAAATTTTAAAACTAAAAATAAAAGAAACTACAAATAAAAAGAGACAAGAAAATATAAAAACAGAAAACAAAACTAACAAAGAATAAAAAAAAGAAATAGAAGAACTCCCCCCCCCACTGGGCCACGGCCCAGCTGGCCTCTCGACCCACTAGGCCGGTCCAGTCGGCCCAGACGCCGCCCGACCTAACCCTAGATGACCGAAACCCCCCACGCCCCTCGTTCCCCACTCCCCCACTCGTCCCACCCCCGCGCGTCTCCCTCGCCCCTCCCCGATGTAGATCGAGGGAGACGGCGCCTTGACCCCGCCGCCTCACCCCTGCGCCCGATGCAAGCCGGCGTAGGCGCTGCCCCTCCCGGACTCCTCGCCCCTCCTCTTCCTCGCGCGGCGCCCAGCTGAAGCCGCGGCCTCGCCTCGTCGTCGACCCGACGCCATTCGCCGTCGCTGCCACCTCGCCCCCGTCGTCGATCTACCTCGTCGGACCACCCCGAGCCCGCTGCCTGTCCCTACAGTATCGCTGTGAGCTCCGCCACCCCCCCTGTGCCTTCCCGAGCTCGGATACGAGCTCCTGCGTGTCCTTCCCACCACCCGTAACTCCGGCCACCGCCCGCATCACCGCCTCGATGCCCCCTCTGCCTTCACCTGCTGCCGAGCTGCACCGGCACAGCCCAGCACTTCCATGGCTCGGCCTCCTCTAACTGCCAAGCGAGGCCGCCGTCGCCTCAAGCCCGGCTCGCCATGGGCGACCTCCCTCCTCTACGTCCACTGCGCCGCTCCAGCCTGCCCGCGCGGCTGCCCCCTGCTCCAGCGCCGTCGTCGCCCGGCCGTGCCACCACGCCGCACCCGGCACCCGCGCCAGTCGGGCTCCCACGTCCATGCCCGCTAGCGCCCGCCGCCCTGTCGCCCGCTCGCCCTCCGGCCTCGTGCCGCCCGGCCCCGCTCTCCGGCATCGATGCCACCGTCACTCGGGTCCGCCCCGGCGGTGCCCAGCGCCCCTCGGGCACGCGCCCACTTGGGCGCACG